>CP106972.1:1183068-5983068 GCA_025722995.1 Phytophthora agathidicida | reverse complement strand
CACTTGCGAAACCCTTTCAGTGCGCAGAACTCCAGCATGGCGCTGACGTTCTTCCAGATGTGCTCGTAACGAGAGAGCAGGGACGCCGACGACGAAGTCTTGAATGATGGCATGTCCTTCACAAACGCACCGTAGCGCGGATACCTCTTCTTCAGGTTTTCGAACCAGAATGCAAGGTGCTCGACACGACTCATGTGTCGATACTCTCGGGACGTGACTTGTAGGACGTGAGCATTGTCGTGCAGGAAGTGAGACCGGCGCCTGACGCCGTGTTTCCGCGGACGGTGCTTTGGGTGGTGCCTTTGGCAGATTTCGCACCACCCCTCCACATCGCACTGTGCTCTGCTGCGTCTCTTGCGTCGGTGGCGACGACGGCGGTTCCTGCTGCGCTTCTTGCCATGGCGTCTGCCGCCAACGTGGCCTGGACAGGTACTGCACCAACCGGGCATGGAGCATGGCTCTTCCGGTGGGTTGCAGACAAAGCCCAGCATAGGACGGCTGTATGCCGTCAGCATCATCCGTAGACCTGGGTCGATCCCGATCAGCGTATGTGGTATATACTTCGGAGAAAGAGCAGGTCGTTCGAGAGGAGCAGGAATTGACGTCAGCACAGCAGCACTATACCCATTCATGGAGATTTGATACTCGAAGTTGCGCCTGGGAACGCCAATCCGTTGATCCGCAGTATGGCTGACGCAGTCTCCGAGGTTGAACACCGTGGTCCACATCCTCTCGCGCACTTCTTGGAACTCCGTAGGCGTGGCATACGTCCGATGGCCACGAGAGTTCGTGGACTTGTAGAGCCCAAAGACATCCTTACCCGTAGTTGCCAAAACTTGTTTTGCGACTTGGTAGAGCACCTCTGTCGTGACCGGGAAGAACGATGGCACACAGGAGGTGGGCTGCGGCAGCAACGTAAAGAGCCGGCACCCTTTCGGGATCTCGTCTTGGTCGTGGTTTTCTTCCATCTCTTTCAGCATGTCGTACAGCTTGCCAAGAAATAGCACTTCGTGGCTAGCGATGTTCGCAGCTGTTGGTGGTAGCTCTAGCCACTCGAGCCATTGCTTCTCGACGTCCGTGAGGTCTTCAGGACTGGACTTTAGTCGAGCAACCATGGCCTCAGCTGCTCCCCGCGGATACGCAAACTGCAGGCTAATGAAGTTGACAAGCCGCGCCTCGAAGTTCGTTCGGACGTGTTGCTGCGCCGCAACGAGCATGTCATTCGCCAGTTCTTTGATAGCGGAGCTTGAATAGAGGAGCGTAGGTGGTATATACGACATGACCCTCGATCGCGAAGCCTTGTACTTGTTGATGGACTCCTCTAGTGCAGCGTTAGCCGAGGGTTTTGGCGCGGGCCTCTGTTCGTCACCAAAGACAGCAGTGCAGCACCGGTAGAACGTAGCTTGGTCCAGCTGTAGGGCTGTCTCCATCGTGCGAGATCTTGCCGGCACTACTGGGTAGTTCGGGTGGCTACGCCGATGGTGCTCAAACAGGCGGCAGCAGTGGAAGTTCATGACGAACATTACCTCTATGCGGATCTGCTGCAGAGCCATTGCACGTTGTTCGAGCGCGTCCCGGATGTCAGGATTCGGACAAATGTGCCTCAGAGGATACGTCACGGTTGAGAACACTAGGGCGCTGTTGGCTCCTCGAAGAAGGGCGCGACGATGGTTCGCGGCGGCGCGTTGCTCGATGCCGACTTGATCAAGCGGTCTCCACGCGACCGCGAGTTCTGGCAGGGGCTCGACGACGCCGGGGTCGATAGCGACCGAATCCATGGAGGACGGAGGGATGTTGACTGTAGAAGGTGAATTGGAAGGCGTCCACTGCTTGAAGCTGAATCGGAGCCAAACAAACACGTTAGCCAGCTTCTTCTCTTCGTCGTGCGGCAAATAGACAATTGTACATCACACGTATTGTTAAGGTTCCTTACAGCCATCGTAGCGTGAGCAGACTGAAGTGCCGCCCATCGAGCGAGATGCCACGACGCTGCCTCCACTCTATCTTATCTTTCAAAGGTTGTATAACAGCTTCCCTAGCCATCTCACTGATTCAGGGGACAGCGTCAGGAAGTGGTCAAGATGGTCAAGGTGGTCCGAGTGGCCAGACGTGGTCCCGGGAAGTTCCCCAGTATCTTTAGCAAACCGGAGTTGTGGACGCCAAATGTCTCCAAGTTGCAGGACGCCATGTGTTCGGTGGTGCGACAGCAGTATCGAGATCGAAAACCCAACTTCCTGCTGGAGCTGCCCCAAGCTCGTGACCATTTCCTCTTTTGCCTCCAAGCGCAAACACCTCAGTCAACGAACACCTCAACCTACGAACATCGCAACCACCGATCAAGATGACCCGCTTCTTCTCGTGCCTCGCTATCGCTGCCATCGTCGCCGTCGCGTCCGCCGAAAACGCTGCGAATGTCGCGAGTGACGTGACCTCCGCCGCGGATGCCGCTGGAAGTGCGGTGAACTCAGCTATCAACACCGTCTCAAGTGCTATCGGCGCGGTCTCGAGTGCTGCCGGAGAGGCTAAGAATGCGACTGGCAGCTGGGTCAATGGTGCTATGAGCTCTGTATCCAGTGCTGCTGGCCCAGCCGTCGACAAGGCCGGTAGCAAGCTGAACCAGGGGGCGAGCAAAGCCGGCTCGATTGCTGGTCAGATTTCCAGCTCGGTCGGAGACCGCAGTGGTTCCTCTTCGGCGTCGGTCGCCACGGTCTCCATGGCTGCTGTCTTCACGGTCGTAGGACTCGCGATGAACTTTGCCTAAAGGGCGCCGCTCGTCATTCGTCAGCTCTAGATAATGTACTTGCCTCTTACAGGTGCAAGACGCACTAAAGTGACCGCTTTGCGCGCCACCATGAATGAATTCTCGTTTTGCTTCCGTTGTGTCTGTCTGTGAGTTTGGCCGCCGTCGCAGCACTCCGCGTGTACATTGACCCGCTCGAGCATTGTTGAAGTGTTCTCGCTTGAAGTGAATGAAGCTCGGTGATTGGTCAATTCTATAGGTAGGATGTGACCTTGCTCGTCGCACTGTAGCAATTATCGCGAATATGTGGCGGAGCTCTTGGCGTTCGGCAGTCCGTGCTGCATCTCGCGGTGGCCTGCGACGCCTCCAGAGTAGCAAGGCTAGTGCAGATGCATGCCAGTTTGCAGTGGGGTCTTTGTCAGCTAAGTATGCCGTCGTTGGCGCCGGACTCGCACTGGCAGCGGTCGTCAGCTACGACAAGAGCGGTATGCGCAAAGACTTTCGGCGGAGAGGCTGGGAGCCCCCGAACTTAACTCTCTATGCGTTGTGCTGTTAGTTGCAGAGGGAGCGACGTGTTTGGAGGCACGTCCGGAAAAGAGTAGTAGTATGTTGTCGCGAAACTTCATCGCTGATGCGGTCGAGAAAGCGTTCCCGGCGGTGGTGAACATTTCAGTGGACTCAGGTGACTGCGCAGATAAAAGCCATTGGCCTGCCCGTTGTGTGCACTACTAATCCATCCTCCTTGGTACAGGGTACGTTGCAAGTAATGGGTCAGGATTTATTATCACGAAGGAGGGGATGATTGTCACGAACGCCCACGTCATTGCACGATGCAATCGGTACTCCAAGATTCAGGTTGGGATGTATCTGATACCAGTGCTGCGCATTTATAAAGTACTGAATTCGATGTCGAAATGCTGTTTGCAGGTGACGTTTGCAGATGGAAGCAACTATCCTGCCGTTGTCCACAGCGCAGATTCTCTTTCGGACATTGCTCTTCTCCAGATCAAATCGGACGACGTGAAGGAGTGGCCCATGATTTCTATCGGCTCGTCAACTGAGTTGCGAGCAGGCGAGTGGGTGTGCGCCCTCGGCAGTCCGTTCTCTTTGCAGAATAGCGTGAGTGCCGGCATCATCAGCGCCGTAGCACGGCACAGCAGCGAGCTGGGCTACCCGCAGAAAGGTGGCGAGTACATCCAGACGGACGCGGCCATCAACGCTGGTAACTCTGGCGGCCCGCTCATCAACTTAGACGGTGAGGTGATTGGCATCAACACGATGAAGGTGGACGGGAGCGTCGGCATTTCGTTCGCCATACCGGCTGACACGGCAGTCCAAGTGATTGAGCAGCTCCGCAAGCACAAGAAGGTCGTGCGTCCGTACATTGGCATGCAGATGATCAACTTCAACTCGCGAGAGCTCAAAGAGATCGGACGTCTATTCCCAGACGTGAAGGAAGGTGTGATCGTCAAGTCGGTCGCCCCCGGTTCGCCTGCCCACAAGGGAGGTTTGCTGCCTGGCGACGTGATCGTCTCGTTCGACGGGAACAGGGTGCAGAGCACTAAAGACATTTTGAGCACGGTGGGCTACACCATCGGACGTCGCATTCCTGTGCAGGTCAAGCGTCGTGGGGAAAAGAAGCTCGTGAAGCTGCAGGTGACGACAGAGCCGCTGCCTGCACCGACGCAGCATTTCAGAAACTGAGTCTTGTTGAAGTGGAGATGGCTACAAAACCAAAAATAAATCCGACCTGAAAATAATGTGCTGGATTTTCGGGTTGGTTATACTGCTGCGTACAGGTTACTGACAGGTTACTTCTTCGAGTCACACACAAACTACCATTTTCAAGCTGCACCAAAACTAAGAGGAAGAGATGGCGGATCCACAGCCCGTGAAGGTGCCACCGACGTTCAAGACGCTGCTGCCGTTTATCCGACGCGCAGAGGAACTGGACAGGGACACGTCGCGTCCGGAGTCCAAGCTCATCGCCTACTTCTGCCGCCAGTATGCCATGGAGTTGGGTATCAAACTGCGTGAAAACGATTCGTCCAACGAGGCGACCGACTACTTGCTGTCGCTGATGGACCGCCTGGAGAACGAGAAGAACAAACTGCCGGACTTTACGCAGGAGGAAGGAAAGGTGAGTGGGCGAGGCAATGTAAATAGCGGGTGGCCGTGGTGCTGAATCAGATTCAATTGCTGTCTTTGGCAACAGGAAATCTGCGAGGATTTTGCGATGGAGATTTTCTCCAAGGCCGACGATGAAGACCGCGCAGGGGTGGCAAACAAGTACGTGGTGGTTGTTGTTGCAATGTTGAGAAGGTGTTGGAAGAGCTGAAGTTGTTTGGCGTGTACAGGAGCACGGCTCGCACGTTCTACGCTGCCGGCACGTTCTTCGACATTTTGAACCAATTTGGAGGCATATCGGAAGATGTAAGGCGAATTAAAATAGAGGTAAATGGATGGTGGTGTCTGATGCATTTTGTGATGTTCTCGCTTTTAGGTTGTGGAGAAGCGACGCTACTGTAAATACAAGGCTGCTACGATTTTGAAGGCAATTAAGGAAGGGAAAACGCCGACGCCTGGACCTCCGGAGGGACTTGACATGAGTACTGTGAGTGCACGAGGAATATTTTTCTTTGCGCGGCAGACTGACAATTGATCATGCGTTCTTATAGGTTGAGGACGGAACTGACGATGCGACGCCAGCACCAATGCCTCCTGCCCCACAGCCGTCTGCGCCCGCTGTGGTAACTCCACCGATGCAACCCTCGGAGCCACCGTACAGCCCCCCTGTATCTTTTCCTTCGCTCACTGAGTCGGTGAGATCGGCTGGTGCAATGAGTGCGAGCGAACTTGATAGCGCATGGCACAGTACTCCGTCTATTCAGCCGTCGCCTCCATCCGTCTCGAGTCACTCAGCACCTGCCGCCCCAATAAATTCAATTCCTCAATCCCCGCCTGCCCCCGCTGCGTCGACTCCAGCATACCATCCTCCAGCTGATCCAACACCGGCGTACCAATCCCCTTCTGCTCCAATTCCGACGTATCAACCACCCCCTTCTGCTCCGACACCGCCGTACCAACCTCCACCCAGTTATACACCGCAGAGTACCCCTGCACGCGCGCGCAATACTCTGATATCACAGAACGAGATCAACGACGCTATTGAATACGCCAAATTCGCTGTCGCGGCTCTCAAGGTACGCACAAGGTTGCTGGTTCCAAGTTTGTCGTAGACCCACGAGGTTGTTAACTTGCTGTTCGTTCTGTTTCTAGGTGAAAGATATGAAGCTGGCAGAAGAGCGTTTGGAAATGGCCCTGCGCAATATTAGAGGCGCGTAGATGCATCGACATGCCACGACAGCTGGAGTAAATTCTTCAGAATCCATGCGTATTTTCATCAGTACATCTTTTGGTGTTGTCTAAGGTCTAAGATGTCCTGTTAAACCTCCTTCAGCTGTGCGCCCTTGCGCGACGGAAGCGTAGCCAGAGTAGCCTGGGCCCAATCCTTCACCTCTGAAAACTGTGCTAGAATTTCAAAAACTGCAAGCTACACGTTAGGACGTTGAAAACATCTAGAGCTAACGAACATCAATGGGGCGTACCATGGTTGACAGTCAACACGCGCGTGGCAGATCCCATTTCTATGACAGCGTCAAGAGGTAGCTTAGCCGTTTCAATGCCCTGTTCCATCGCCTTCTCGTACGTGATGCCTTTCAAACGGTTGCGATCCACAATGCCACCAATGATGTAGACCTTATCCCGGCTCAATTTCGAGATCGTGTTGGGCGAGTCAGCTGTAAGATACACGAGCGACTCCTTCTGGAAGAGGTCCATGTAGCTTTTGGAGGATCCAGCGAACTGCAATAAAGCAACATCGGCATGGTTAGCATCAATGACACATGGATCACTCCAACCGAGCGGTAATAGTCATACCGCCTGCCATTCGTGAAAACCACTGATCTTCTCCAGGTTCGCTCTGATATCGCCGTGCAGTGAGGTGATGAACGCGCTAGCAACAAGAAAAAAAATGTTAGGATGAATGATGCTTCTCGTAAATAACTTCTATGCGTACTTCATGGGCGTGTGGCTTCGTCGGTTCACTCCATACGAGAACCTGCAGCAAACAATACATCAAGACAACTTAGTCTAGTTAGCTCTCAACCTTGCATCCACCTTCAAGCACCCACATGATCTGCTGCGAAAGACTCTTCTTCTCCTTCTCCGTCATCTTCTCCTCGAACTCACAGTCAATGGCAACCTTCACTCCTTCCTCTGCAGCCATGAGAAACGCCTCTCGCTTGGCAATGGCACGTTCCTTGCGCCGCAGTACAGCCTCCTCGCTCATGTCCAGCTCCTTCTGCTGTGGAATGAGTCCATTGGCCTTCTTGACGCGCTGCTGCTCCTGACGCTTGAGCTTCTTCTCAGCTTTCCGCTCCTCCCACTGCATGCGACGCTTCTCCTTCCTCATCGCACGCTTCGAGAGCTGCTTGGCGTCTTCATCCGCGGCCGTAGAAGCAGCCACCGCCATTTTCACCCGTTAAAAAAGTCAACGTAGTCCACCAGTAGTTTTTACACTTGGCTTCACTATACTCTGCACAAGATCGGTCTCGAGTAGATGAATCCAATGATCTACCGAGGCTGCAAACGTCAATACCAGCTTCCTCCTCGCTGTGTTGAGGCCAAAGCGTTAGACTTAGACCATCCAGTTGTGGCTGCCGTAGCGGTTGAATTGATCAATTAAGTTTACCCACAAAATCTCAATCGCACGAACCAACAGTTGACATTTGACAAAAGTCCGGATACTGAGCAACTCAGAGAACGCGATAGATGTCGATAGTGATCGCAGTCGGGGGCGCTGGCTTCCTCGCCAGCGCCTACACGTTTGCCAAGTTCGTCGCAGCCACGTCCGTGGTGCGTAACCTGCTGCAGTAGATGCCAACATCAGTAGATGCTTATAGGAACACTCAACTGTCGTATCTGCATGTAGAAAATCGCGCCGCGTGCAGATGCCGAGCACGATCTGGACGTGATTTTGTGCTTCGACACGAAGAAGTTCTCGCAGGAGGCAGTGGACTTCTTCGTGCAGATGGTGCGGAAGCAGAGCCACCTGACCATCGTCCCCAAGATCAAGAGTGTGCTGGAACAACATGAAGAAGAGGAGGACAAGAAAGAAGGCACCAGACCCGAAGAGACGTACTATCTGTTGGGTGCCAAACACTCTACGCTGGTAGCCATCAAGGAGAAGAAGGAGCGCGCGTTGCATGGCGACGTGAGTGAGAAGCCGGTGCCCGAGCGGTTCTGCTCCGGAGACCGGATCGACCTGCTCCTGTTCGAGCTGGGCCGGCTGAAAGTGCACCCTGCCTACTACCGCCCTAGTGGAGGTCATACAATTGAAAAGGCTGATGATGATGATGACAATCCGGCTCCATTGCCTGAGCCCTTTCAGGACGAGGAGCACGGTCTGCTGCTGCAGCAGGCGATGCATACGCAGCTCATAACGGACCATTTCCCGTTGCACGACGACGAGGAGCGCAGTGAGTTGGTGGAGACGTGGGTGAAGCAGTGGACCAAGGCGCAGCCGCTCAATTCCGTGCGATCGTATTTTGGAGATGAAGTTGGGTTTTACTTTGGATTTCTCGGGATGTACACGCAGTGGTTGATGCCACTGGCTGCAGTTAGCTTGATGACGTTTGTGATTGATTTCTATCCGAGCTGGGCTGCCTACGGCCGCGGATTGTATTCTCTTCTGGTAACGAGCTGGGCGACAGCGTTTCTGAAGTTTTGGAAACGTCGCGAGAGCACGTTGCGCAATGATTGGGGAATATCTACCTCGGATTCGCTGGTACTGGAACCCACCCGCACGGGTTTCTTTGGTGAAAAACGGTTTGACCCGGTTGAGGGGACTTACTACACTTATTTCTCGTTCAAGGACCGCGCGAAACGCTACTTTGTGACGATCTCCGTAACTGTGGCTGCGATGGCTGTTGTTACTGTTTTGATGATACTATATTGTATGATGGAGGAATGGTTTGCCATCGCGTTTGTTCCTGCTACAGGATGGGACGGCTTTTACGAGTACGTGTATCTTGTGCCTTCAATCGTTTACTCGGTCGTAGTGCTGTACGTGGATGCGAAGTACTCCGATCTTGCATCCTACCTGACGCAATTCGAGAACCACCGCACTGAGAGTGATGTAAGAAACGACACATGCATTGCGCTGTGATTGTTGGATGTTGGCACTGACTTGTTACAAATTGTGTTTATGTATTTCCATGGAAAAATAGTTTGCAAATGCCCGTGTGTTGAAGTTGGCGCTGTTTTACTTCGTGAACAACTTTGGGTTCCTGTTTTACGTGGCGTTCAAGACCCGCGATATGGTACTTCTGGAGCAAACGCTGAGCTCTTTGTTGATCACTCGACAGCTTTTGGGTAATCTACAGGAGCAGCTAATGCCGTACATGAGCAAGAGATCGTCGCTAAAGGCTGAAGAGAAAAAGATGGCCAAAGAAACCCACAACGCTGACAAAGTTGTTAAGAAGATTGACGCGGAGCTGCTATTCCCCACGTATGATGGCACCTTTGACGACTACTTGGAGATGTTTGTGCAGTTTGGGTACGTGTACATCCTGTAACTAGTTTCGGTTTTGGTTTTAGTCGCTAATCTTTTGTAACTGTACTGCGTTTCGGTGTTGCAGCCAAGTGACGCTGTTCGCAGCGGCATATCCTCTTGCCTCGCTCTGGAGTTTGTTCAACAACATTATGGAAATCCGTAGTGACGGCTTTAAGCTGTGTGTTAGTTTCCGCCGAAGCCACCGAACGTCCACGCGCGGCATTGGCACCTGGTACTACGCCTTCAGTGCACTCGGCTATCTGTCCGTGATGACGAACTGCGCGATTTTCGGGCTGCACTCGGGGTTCCTGAACAGATTGTTCCCTAAGATGTCGTTTGCCGGTTCGCTGGTGGCTGTGGCTCTTATGGAGCATGCTATGGTGGCTGTGAAGGTTTGTGTGGAAATGTTCGTGCCAGACACTACTGCTGCAGTTGTCGAAGCCCACCGTATGAAGCGCGCTTGGCTCCGCAAGAAAGCCTCGCTTCAAGTGGAGCTGTCGTCCCGCCAGCTGCTGCAGACGCAAGCGTCCGACAACAACGAGAACAGCGCTCCTCCTTCGCAGGAAGAGGTTGCTGCAGCGGACGTGAATAAGTGGCTGAGTCGCGAGAAGGAGCGCCGAGTGAAGCTGGAGCGCGAGCTGAAGAGTCTGAACGACCTGTACATGGGATGGATCCGAGAGGAGCAGACCAAGCGCAAGAAGACGGAGCACAAGTTGGCGGCACTCATGGAGCGCATGAATGTCCCACTGCAATCTGCGGGCGTGACCGCAGCCAAGGAGGGTTAACTTCGAAGCGCAGTGCAAGAGCGTAAGACATGAGTGCACCAAGTGCAAGTTGCTGTTGATGCCAATCAATCATGTATCTATTTGCCGAGTCAAACCCGTAGGTCCTCTCGAACAGAATGAAAGTAACGACCGGTTGTCAGCGAGAGCGGTACACTGTACCCGATTCCATCGAGTCCCGCGCGCGACTGGGCGATCAGTTGCGAATAATCCAACCAAGCGGACGTAGGTGACAATGGCGGCGAGTCAGAGCGAGCTGGACCGGCAGATCGAGCAGCTCAAGCGCTGCGAGTACCTCAAGGAGTCGGAGGTCAAGGCTCTGTGCCAGAAGGCGCGCGAGATCCTTGTGGACGAGAGCAACGTGCAGCGCATCGACGCCCCCGTCACGGTACGGCCAAATAAACAGAGGGGGGAATGGGCGCTCTATCTTTAAAGTAGGGGGGAGAAGAACTGATTTTTTTACTATATTTTTTATTATGCACAGATTTGCGGTGACATCCACGGCCAGTTCTACGACCTGAAGGAACTGTTCAACGTGGGCGGAGAGTGCCCCGAGACCAACTACCTCTTCATGGGCGACTTCGTGGACCGCGGCTTCTACAGTGTCGAGACGTTCCTGCTGCTGCTCGCACTCAAGGTGTGTGGCTTGATAGCTAAAAAGAAGAAGGGGAGAGAGTATTTGTTATTTGTTATTTACTCTTTGCTTTTTTTCTTTTGCAGGTGCGATACCCGGACCGCATTACGCTGATCCGCGGCAACCACGAGAGCCGTCAGATCACGCAGGTGTACGGCTTCTATGACGAGTGTCTGCGCAAGTACGGCTCGGTGAACGTGTGGCGGTACTGCACGGAAATCTTCGATTATTTAAGTCTGTCTGCGATCATCGAGGACAAGATCTTTTGCGTGCACGGCGGCCTGTCCCCGTCGATCAACACACTGGACCAGATCCGCATCATCGACCGCAAACAGGAAGTCCCGCATGACGGCGCGATGTGCGACCTCATGTGGTCCGACCCCGAGGACATTGACGGATGGGGTCTCAGTCCCCGTGGTGCCGGCTACCTCTTCGGCGGTGACGTCGTGGAGAAGGTAAAATCTTGTTATGTCTTTGTGCCGTCTTTGGTCGGTGATCTAACGCTGCTGTTTTTGGCGTGATGTAGTTTAACCAGACGAACGATATTCAGCTAATCTGCAGAGCGCATCAGCTTGTGATGGAAGGACACAAATCCATGTTCAACAACGCGCTAGTGACGGTCTGGTCGGCTCCCAACTACTGCTACCGATGCGGCAACGTCGCGGCTATCTTGGAGCTCGATGAGAACTTGGAGCAGCGATTCAAGGTGAGATAGAAATCGAGACCTTACCTGCTCTGTAACTCAGGTGCTGACCACATTCGTTTGTGTCTTTCTTGTACGATTGCTGAACTCAGATTTTCGAAGCTGCGCCGCAAGACGCTCGTGGCGTGCCTGCAAAGAAGCCGGCTCCAGACTACTTCCTGTAAGTTTGTTAGGGCAAACCGATCGTAAACAGCGGGTGTGTGCTGCTTTAGAAAGCGCGCTTCCACTCGGCGCGACGGTGGAGAGCGAGCGTTGCAGCAGTCCCAGGACGGAAGAAGGAGGGAGGCCGCATGGCTACTTGAAGTATATTTTTTGGATTTCGCAACTTCACAGCTTACTCGTGCAGATACAGCACTATATGCTATGACTACAAAGTGTAGTTACCGATCATAAAGAAAAGAAGTTTCTTCTTTTTAAAAAGAAAAAGAAGCTTCTTCTTCTTTGTTGCAACGTCACACCTGACCATCACTCTCTATATCATCACTCTCATTATCAACTTTTGACACAGATCGAACAACAACGATGAAAGCTTGGAGCGACGAATGGCGCTGTGCGCGGCTGTGGCTACATCTCCGCGACGAGCAGCTTTTCCAGGGTAATCGATAGCTCTCCTGATAGCTGACATACTGACGCAGCTCGTGGTGACATTTTCATCTAACGAAGCGCAATATTGCACGCACCAGGTGAGACTGTAAACGTGGAAGTGTGTGCGGACGTAGCGCCCTCGTTTAGCAGCTCTAAGGCTCATAATAGCAAGCACGACGGGCAACAACTTGCCGCTTATGTACTACAGCGATGGAGGGAACACTGTGAAGCTGCTCGCGTGCAGATTCAGGTCGTGGAGGTGTCACAAACGGACCCACACGCCAGTAGCTCCACTCCTTCTTCCACCACTTTGTTCCGGCAGGAGACGCAGTTCGCCCGCGTCTCAGCGGACCCCACAGAGGACGGGGCTGCAGTTGTGGTGAAGCTCCAGGCTCAGTTCGACCTGAAGCTCCGGCACGAGCATTGGGACCGACAAGTGCTGCTGATTGTGCACGTTACGCCAAAGAGCAACGTGGTCCCAGTGGGTGATAGCGTCAGTGGTGACGGCAAGCCAGGAGCTTTTGAGCTCAGACCATTGGGGGCCTCGCTGCTTCGGGACGAGTGGGCGAGCTCCCAACTACTGTCATTGACTAGGGAAGAAGCTCAGCCGACGCCCGTGATGACACGTCGTGTCGAGCAACGCGTTGTGGTCACCAAGCCGTTGCAACTTGAGGTCGAGACCCGAGAGTTGGCTGGACGGCGCGTGGGAATCTTGGCTCGAGCGTCGAACGCGCACTCGACGCTGGCGTTGGCGGTCAGAGACCTGCATCTGCACCTGGACCAGTCGTTTCAGGCGCAAAACGCGTTGAGCAGAGGGAATGGCACTCGCTTCCGCGTCGTGAGCGGCGATAAAGTGCCGTTTCCGGTTATGCTACAACCGCTAGAGCGCTACAACTTCCTCTTCGTGCTGGAGCCAGTGGAGGGTTTGGTGCCAGATGGAGGGCCAGAAGAAGGTGACGACCACACGCAAGCGTTAGCGAAGAAAAACAAGTCGCCCGTGGCGCAACGATCTGCTCTACAGCATACTTTACTGACGCTGTCCTGGCAAGCGGCTTCGGTTTCCATGGATGCTATCACGGAGAATCGTACGATTGTTTGGTCTCCGAAGATACCGTTTCCGTCAAGTGGCGAGATGGAGACTCCAGCCGACGTGCAAACGCTAGTGTCGCGTGTGCTAGCGGGGCACGTGAAGCGAGGTGGGAAACCCTATGCGGATTTCAAATGTGTGCGACTTCTTCCGGATTCGGCACTACAGACAACTGTAGCACCGCTTTCATCCAGCCTGTCGGTCGGATGTGCAATCACGGTGTGTGTGACCGTGGTGAACCGCTCTTCACGCACCGATTTTGACTTGACACTAGTGTTCCCTTCTCAGAACAAAGATATTTCTGATGGGGACGCTGATAATGTGCCTGCCGTTGTGGGCTTTGAGGCCTCACACCGACTCGGGTATGTTTGTTTGTAACCTGCTTTACCACTGCAACATGCTGGACACTAACTAGTCGCTGGTTGTCGTGCAGGCTGGTACACCCTGGCATGAGCGTCAGACGGAGCTTGCACGTTGCATTTCTCCGCTTGGGCAAATGCCGACTGGGCCCTTTGGTGCTGGTGGATCACTTGACACGTACTTGCTTCGTATCTGACGACTGGGAGGTTTTCATCAAGAACTGAACCGGAGCAGTTCGCCGCGTCTTCTTGATGCGGTGCGCGTCGCTTCATGAGCATTATGCAACATGTGAACGACCGATCAGCTAGCCGGTCTGGCGTGGCATTGAGGTATCAGCAGAAATTCAGCACCACAAGCACAAAAAGAGAAGAAAGCGGACCGCCGCTCCAACGCGTCATTCGGTAGCATTGCGCTTCCGACGCGGCCATCTCCAGCCACGGCGGTGAAATGGCTCGCCGTACGAACGAAAGGCTATCCATGGCCTCGAGTTCTAGTGCGGATGGCTACGTTGACGACGATAGGACTCTGAGCGAGTCGTGGTTGTGCCGATCGACGGTATGCGCGAGCGATGAAGAACACGACGATGGCAGTGATGCAGAAAGTTGCAGTTGGTCTCAGCTGCAGACACCGACGATATTCAGCGTGGAGCCCGCGCACAGGAGGGATAGCGACGAAACAAGTACATGGGCTGAATTAAATGATGAAGAGACCAAGCAATCGGAAGGATTATCGTCGAACGTTCAAAGTCGCAAAGGGAAGCGCAGATTGCCACTCCTGTCCGGGTTTTCAAGTGCCGAGGCGCTGCGAGCACAACTACCGAGAAGTACAAACAAACCATTGCATCTAGCACGCAGCTGTGCTATCTCGAAGGATAATGGCAAGATAAGCTCAGGTTTGGCGGGATTTTCTAGTGAGCTCTCACCTTCGGAAGACGAAATTGAGGCCAGCCGACGAAAATGGGATGTGGAAAGGAAATTGCAGGGTGCGGATCGAAGTTATAGTTCGGAGGATATGATCAGTGCACCAGAGCGAAAGCCTGAACTGAGGAGGAAGTTGCAAACTGTGAATCCTGTTGCTCCGACCGCTGCTGAAGTGGATGAAAACCGACGGAAATGGGACCTAGAGAGACGATTGCGGGAATCGGACCGTACTTCGGTGGATTCGATCAGTGGCCCAGACCGGAAACACGCCTTCAGATGCAAGCTCCAGTCGTTGAATCCTTTTGCAATGAAAATGAATCCGGTCCCTCCCTCTGCAGCTGAAGTAGAAGCTAACCAACGGAAATGGGACCAAGAGAGGAGATTGGAAGACGCGAGTCGAATCGATGGATCAGTAGAAGCTGTTGCTGGGTCGAATCAAGCTTGTGACTTGGCACGAAAATTGCCGCCATTGCATCCGAAGCTGAATCCTGTTGTCCCATCTGCGGCTGAAGTGGAAGCGAATCGGCGGAAATGGGACCTGGAGCGGAGACTGCAAGATGGATCAGTGAGTTCGATCACAAGTGGTTTGAGACGCTGGCTACAAAACTTAAACCCTCTTGCTATGAATCCCATTGCTCCTTCTGCAGCCGAAGATAACGCGAACCGACGGAAATGGGACCTAGAGAGACGCTTACAAGACGGATATGAAGCGGAGATGTCAGCACGACAGCTTACCTCCGCACAAAAGTTGACGCTCGTTGCTTCCTCTGGGCCTGCTAAAACATATAAGCTGAAGCGAGATATGGAAAACGAGTTGTGGACCGCGGAGAGCCAACTTGAACTGAAAATGATTGTGCCTGGTGATGAGAATGCGGGCTGGAAATTACAGGAAGCTTTGCCAAGCCCAAGAGGCCGACAAACTAGCTACGAGATGAACGAGTCTTTGGTCTACCTTCTCCTTTTCTCCAGTACCGCCGTGCTTCACTGCGCAATATTTAACTTCAATTTGGAGTTACGACAATTTTTACGGATGGATATTTATCCCTTCGGTATACTACTACTCCTAAGTTGGACATTTGTGGGTTTGATCCAGTTTGTCGGTGGGCTGGTTGGTGATCTGGTACGCGATCGTGTACTACTTCTGCAACGCAATGCTGTTCTTTGGGGTACCGCCGTTGTGGCATTTCAATTTGCTACCTTCAATATCTCAACTGTGGTAACTTCGATGTGTCTGGTTTCAGGATTATTATGTGCTGGTGTAGCGCACGGAATCCTTTGTCCGAATGTGATCGCTCTGAATGTGGAGTCTAAGTTTTGCAAGTTCCAATCTGTGTCAACACCTCTATCTGCAGAAGAGGGTGGAGACAGCAGCAGTGGAGAAGAAGAAAACGATGGTGATGATGATAGCGCAGCAGAGAGTGAAGCGTCTTACTTATCTGACGTATCGACTGCAACGACTGATGAACATCAGCAAGAAACTGACTTTGCAACCCACAATTTCTTCATTGGCTGCTTTGCTGCAAGGCTGGCGGGGTCTTCGCTCGTGCAAGGGTATTATTTTTTGTTGGTGGGTGTGGACATGTTTGCTGACGTTGACTCAGAGAAAACTATGGTATCACGTGGAATTGAGTGCATGCTACTGATGAGCTTTGGACTGATGGCGTCGCTGATCTGCTTTTGCTATCAATCGTGGGGCCATCGGCAAAGTGGCGAAACTTTACCATGGGAAAGTGGGGAGGAACAGCTCGAGTGCAAACTCGCAATCTTAGAGCAGGGCTCTACTACTTCAGTTGAATCCTTGTGGACATGGAGCTGGACCAATCTAATACGCCTATATAACCGTGCTCTTGTGGGCTATGCCCTATCAGCATTCGTGGTGATGGCGTTGATAGGTGTGGTGTTTTCCCTAGTGGTGGTGATACTTGCGTCCCAGACTTCGCTTTCAGTCCGTTTTGTGGCGTTTTTGCTGATCGTGATTGGGTGGTTGCTTGCTATGGTGGCTAGCTCAAGGCAACTAAACCCAACGAATAAGCAGCTTCTTCGTGAGTGTCGTCGTTTTGGATTACGTTCACGTCAGCTGTACTTGGTCATCTTTGCTGTCGCGTTCATTTGTGTATCTGGATGTGTTGCATTTTTGCGGGCTCAGCTTTACACAACGTTGCCAGTTCAAGTATGCCAAACCAGACTCTTGATTCCCGGGACAACTCATACCTTCTTCGACCCGGAGTTATTGGGTACTGCCGTTGGAATCTTTTCACTGGTGTTTCTCGGCCTCTCTCGAGTGGTAAATCGAAGGCGCCCTGCATCTCAACTTGTCAGTCTCGAGCCGGTGTCCGCGAAACTTGATATCGTCGCATTATCGGTGCCCGCAACTCCTGTGCTTCAGAAGCCACGAAAACAATCGCTTTCGCTGCCATCAATGGCATCGTACCCACCGGCAATGCGAATGTGTTTCGCCATGCTGCTATACCTCACCAGCGTGTTTCTATCGAGTGTGATGGAACTCTACCGCCGTAGGGCAGGGGTGAGCGCGTCGCCATTTCCTCGAAGCTGTGGTGAGGTACACTCAGAATTCACCTTTTTGTGGGCATCTCCGTACGTGGTGCTGTTTGGTGCATCTGATGCGCTCTTTCGCGTGAGTTTACAAGAATCGTGTCATGATCTAGCGCAAGTGTGCTTTGCCTCCTCGGAGTCGTCCCTGCCATCTCGACGTTGGGCAGGTACATTGCAAGGTGCCATCTCGCTAGCCGAGGCTCTGGGCTACACGACCGCGCTGTCACTTGTAGCAATGTTATCTGGATGGCTTTTTCGGCCTGAGCCTACAGATATGGCTCTACTCTTTTTGTTGCTCACGGCGATGATTGCACTGACACATGCAGTGCTCAAGCGTATCGCGACCCGAGCACACGCTTATCAACGCGTCTACTTCTCCACTCGACTAACTACATAGACGGAAGTTGAATCGAGATCATTTGGAAGACATGCATAATATTTATTCGAACACGAATGGAGTGTGTCCGTCGACTGTGTGTTTTCACAAACTAACCTGCACATGCAACTACATTGATGCTTCACTTACAACCAGGGTGACCATGTAGGATACATCTCTCGCTGGCGCTCAGGACTCGTAGCAATCTCCAGCAGCTCGTGCACGCTCTTTCCTCGGGAAGACTCGCCACTCTCCTTCTTGAGCGACACACCACGAATCCTCTCTAGCACGAGACTCACATTTGCTTCCACGCGTTGCTGCACTTGGGACTCTACGCGGCGCTGCGTCTGAGCTGGCGAAGTTGGACCAGGTGATGGGCCAGGCGATGTGGAGCGTCCACCGTCAAGAGACAGAAGTCGAGTCTTCGACGCATGCCATGATAGCAAATCGTCCCTGAAGAAGAGGCACAACTGGTTACTCAGGATGTCCTCCTCGCTCATAAGAGCTTCTGCAGCGGCAGTCATCCCCACGCTAAATGGCCCTTGCACCCCTGGACGTGTCATAAAGTTGTGAAGGTTGCGCGTGAGACGGAAAGGCATTGTCGTCGCTGCCTCCAAAATACCACTGCTCGCGTATCCAGGACGTAGCTCCGTGCTCACCACGCGACCTGTACGTCGTGAGAAGAGCACGCGGTGCGGTGCACGATCGCCAACAAAGAGCGCGTACGACAAGAAGCTTGATAGCGCGAGGTGCTTGGTAAATTCGCTGCGGAACTGAAAGTATGCGTCATTGTGGGCTGAGATGCCGTGCACGTACTTGGCAAGTAGTGTTTCTGGCACGTGCTCGTTGCAAATCTCCTGAAAAGCCCGAGCTTTAGCCTGTGCAACGC
This sequence comes from Phytophthora agathidicida, assembly GCA_025722995.1. Lineage (NCBI taxonomy): Eukaryota > Oomycota > Peronosporomycetes > Peronosporales > Peronosporaceae > Phytophthora > Phytophthora agathidicida. The sequence continues at coordinate 5,964,823 of CP106972.1, read as the reverse complement.
GATCCTCCTCCTGTTTGCTCGAGGCACTTGCCGTTCCTGCTGCTGCGTATGCCTCGCATACACGCTCACGATACAGCTCCACAGGGAGGTCGGGATCCTTGTTCCCAATCTGGCAGTCCAGCTCATATATCTCACCCAACGTGACAAAGTCGCGATTGTCCTCGAGCAGCCGCACCCGCGGCGTAAGGGGTATCACCTTCGGTACGTGGAAGACCGTATTGCGCTTTTTGGTCTCCTTGTGGCGGAGCAGCAGTCGATTCAACAGCAGATACATCTGCATCATTCGTTCATCTGTACGAGTGATGTGTGTCATCGCGTATTGCACCAGGAAGTAATAAGCTCGGCCATCACTGCCTCCCATAGCCACACGACGCTGGGTAAATCCATTCCGCAAGAGCACGTCCACCGAACTCTCGAAATGCTGGATGCGTGCATGTAAATCTTTGATAGGCTCACTATCCGAGACATACTGGCCTGGGACCTCCGTGTTCGAACTGCTCAGTTCCATCAAGTGACGACTGCACTGCTCCAGGTATAATTTACCTGCGTTCCGTTTGCCCACCTTCTTGACACGCAATTGCAACAGACTCTTCCACCGCTTTAGTCGGTTCATGATCTCGTAGAGAGTCGTGGCCGCTCCCTCTTCCTGTTGTCGTTCATCGTCATCTTCAAATGGGTTAAAGTCACGCTCAAACGCGCCTTTAAACTCCTCTACAAACACCTCGTGTTTTTCGTTTTTCTGGTGTGGAAGCAACACAAAGAGTTTCCGGCACACCCGTGCAAGCGCTGCACGCAACATCTTCGGCACAGGCTCCGACTTCGTCAGTCTTGGAAGTTGGTAACACTTTAGTAGAAGTGCGTGAACAGCCGTGAGAAGCTCTTCTTCCGGTTCTGGGCGGAATCGGGTAATCATCTCTTCGAGCATACACTCCATTTCGAACGTAAGGGAGTCGTGAGATCTGCGTAGGAAGTTCAGTAGGTCCTCCGTGTATTGCACGGGGCCAACTTCAGCTTTCAACGAGTGCCCATCACCACCATTATTGCGAACCTTTTCAGTCCACGCTTCCAGCGTCAATACAGCACCAGGAGCAACGTTGAAAGCAGTGGGTGTTGGCCGAGGAGGGCCAACTAGTCCTGGAACTTCTTGGACTTGAGAAACTGGCATGGCCGTTGGAACGCTAACAACATACCCTGACTTCGTCCTGTAGTATGTACGCGTTCCAGATGGAGATGCTGCACTTGTGGAAGGCGATGCAGCCGTTTGTTGCTGGTTAGCAAGCGCCATGGCATTGTCGCGGTTCTCCAAGAAGAAAGCTCGCATTGTGTAGTACAGTGCCTGTGGAAATTTGGCTGAGAGACCACGTAACAAGCCCCGAATCTGAGGTGCCTCCGGCCGCCCGAGCGCCATGAGCAACTGAGGAATCCAAATGATCCAAATCCAAATAGGCAACTGCTTTCCATGCGTCTCGAAAGCTTGGATAAGGACTCCACGTCGGTCGTCCATGTTCAGCAACCAGAGCACACGCGCGATCATGAGTCGTGCAGAATTGCACCGGTGGTGAATAGCCTGCAAGTAACAAGCGATGGTTTGCGAGGCCAGACCGAGATCTTTCCGCACGAGGAATAGCCGGTAGCAGTAGTGTCCCCACGAAAGCCATCCTTTGCCATAACTATCGCAAATTTGCAGACAGTGAGAAAAAGTTTGATTGGCTTCCGGGATAGACCCCTGGGCCTCTAGGAAGAGCGCCTTCAGTCGGAACATTTCTGCCTTTTGACGCAAGCTGAAATAGTCCAGGTTGGTTGTATTCAGGATACTCAGCCCGCCCGAGTATTCCGTAGCACTTTCGTAACAAATGCTTACTTGCTCTCGGAGCTTTGAAAACGCGTCCTGTACATCCATGGCTGGAACTGAGTAAAGCTTCGCCAGTGCGCCGAGACATACATCAGGTAGTCTTTGCTTACGTGCTGTATGCGCAAGTTTGATAACGGACCATGGGCTGTCATGCATACAGGCAAGTACCTGCGCATCGCTCCACGCAAACGTAGTCTTGACCACTTGGAACATGTGCGACCTCCATGTCAGGATGTCATCCCACAGAAGAATGGGTTCCCACTTATTCGGTAGGCGCTCTCGCCACGTATTAATGGACGGCTTGAGGTTTGGCAGTGCTGCATGTTGTGCACTTGCCGACTTGATGTCTTCCATCATCTGGACCGATTCTTTTACCTCCACAAACTTGTGAAATAAGTGCATCAGTGGCAAATGCGCACGAGATAGGATACGAGGTAATCCTTGCCATTGGTGTAGCGCTAGCTCAGCAGTCTGGGCGGCGAGCGCGTCAATAGCGGTCCGCTTGTCTGCATCGAGAATTGATATGTACAGCCTCTGTAAGCGGGTCTGTGGACATCCCAACTCTGTCGACGACTGCATCGACGGCGATAGCAACAGTTGCTTTGCGGAGGCCCAGTCTCCGCGCTTCCACGCACAGTCAAGCAACAATTCTTGGTTCTGAGTCGACTTGGCGAAGTCATTCATGAGTTGCCACTGGCACAGCTGCTTCGCGCACCCCACCCAGCGTTCCTCCCACAACCGGAGCTCGAATAGATTCACGTCCTCAACAGATACGCGCCCAGTTTGAGCCTTAGAGAGTGCACGGAAATACTCCTCCTGTGCTTCATGCACGCAGCCGAGTGCTTCCAGAGTCAACGCTGTCCGCGTTTCTGACTGCGCAATATTTTCAAGACTCAACCCAATCCGGAGATCATCCTCACTCAGCTGTTTGTAGATAGCGCTGAGGGCCTCAATCCATCGCAGTCGGCTCTCGACGCTCAACTCTGGTTTTTCGACCTGGAATTCGCATAGTCTCATTCCGCAACTCCACACATCATAGGCTGATGAAATGTGTAGTACAAGCTCAGGAGTCATCACTGGGGCATTTGGACTAGTGCTCACTATACCCTTCATCAGTGTCTGGACCACATTAGTGCGGCGCGGTGTTGATGAGCCTAGTGGCACGTTCAGGTCGCGCTTGTTGTACTTGGACGCTAAAATCTTCATGAGTTGGCTGGTCACCTCCGTTTGATCTGCCTCCTTCAGTAATCCCCATGCTGCGCTGAATAAACTCACCCACAACTCCTTGGCTAGATCCAAATCAATGTGTGCCAAGTCACGCAAAGCCAACACGAGATCTGACGCCTTCACTTCTACATAGTTTTTCACGAATTCAGTATGGGCCGGAATATTGGCCACAATTTCTTTCTCTTGAGTTGCTGGAGTATCCTCAATACCGAGTGACGGTGACATCATCGGTGATATAGCCGCCATCAGCGTTTCAATCGCGATCACTGGCCAGTATCTAGTCCCACAAGCTTGCCAATCCTGACGTAGTACAAGCTGCAGTCGCGCTACCGGGCCAGGACCGGTAACAGCGAAGAATAGTTGTAGGAACTTCTCGCGTGTCGCTGAATCTGGGGCAAGTAAGCCTGCCATAAAATGTGTCGAAAGGCTCTGGCTCTGTGGCGTAGGCTTTAAGTGCAACTGAGGGCCGCTCTGTTTCGAGTCGCCCAGCGGTGGTTTGCACAGTTGGAGAACCAGCTGATGATACTCCTCATTTAAAGGAAGAGCTGCGATCTCATTAAGCCGATCAAAAGTCGCCATTTTGCTCAGCAGAGTCATCTTGTCTTTGGCGGTCAATACTTGGTGACGTGCGTCAGTTGACGCAACCATCTTAGCAACAATTTTCGTGATTTGGAGCAGAAGCGGGATGTTGTATGACCCCTCCAGGTAGTGTACCAGCAGATTCGTGTAAAGACGACGATGCTCACCCGTTGTGAAGGTGCATTTTGCCAAAAGTGCATAGCACAATACAAGTAGCTCGATCGGTCTTTTGCTGTTGGCACCGACAAACCCACTTCGCGCCGAGATATTATTTGCGGCAGTCCCCATCTTCTTTTTCATCACACTCCCCGACTTCGCACTCGCTGTTTCGTTCGCTAGCGACTGATCGCTAACACCACCCTTTTTCTTAGACGCAGACTTATCGCCTGGGGTATCGCGCTTCTTCACGACATGCCGCACCACATTATTCACCGCTAAGTCGGAGCGACCCGCCTGCATTTGATTCCATTCGTTTATGATTGCCAGTGAAGGTGTTGCCATCACTCGGTTCCGGCCAAATGAATCCACAACTGCTTGTCCACTTTCCACACCAATCGCTGTACCATTGCTACCTCCATGTTTTCCGCCTCCTCCTGTGGCCGCTGACTGAATCAGGTGTTCACGTGTAAATCGCTGCGCCAACTTCAACAGTGCTGGAGCAAAGTGATCCACGAACTCAGGTATGATTTCGGCCAGACCACTTAGTAGCTTCAGAGTAAATTCCCCAGGGTAGCTTGAAGGCGACACAATCACCCGTGGGTGTTGTGAAAACAACAAGCGCATACGTGCAGCCTCGTGATTGATCAACGGGTTGATACCACTCGGATCCTTCTGCTGTTTTCCTTGAGTACTCACAGCTCCCTGCTTTTCAGTTTTCGATCCAGCTGCACTCTGTGCTGTGTTTTTCCCCTTAGCCTTCGAACTAAGCACACCCGGCCCTGTAGACAAGCCAACACCTCCTGCGCCGAGATCTTGCTGGAAAATCGCCGCATTTACAAGACGTTCGTTGACAATCTCGCGGAGCCACGGATAAAACTTGCACACCACTAAAGGTTGGGGTGCGCGAGACGGAGGATATAACTACGTCAGAGAAATCACAATGAACACAGCACACAACGTTAGTAGGCAGGCACCTATAGCACTCCAAATAAATTTGGAGAGCGCACATACCTTTGCCATTTGGCACAGAAACTTCGTCAGGTTCGCTTGGATTTCGTGGTTCTGGCGATCAAAACACGGTTCAAGCAACTTCATAATGCGCGGCGCGTATTGAATAACATAAGGGATTGGGCGCTTGGACTTGGTAACGACCTCGGGCGTAATCAAGGAGTTTAAGATACCCAGAACAGCATCGAGGATCGCCAGCGACGATAACGGCGCACCCTTCGGGACAACAAAGAATGGGGGCATCACTGTCGGTGGCGGTGGTGCCGGTATCGGGACTTGTTGACCTGCTCCTCCAGCAGCAGCAGCAGCGTTCATACTCGCCTGTAATTGTTGTTGCTGCCGAATCACTGTTTCCGCAGTGACAGCAATAAGCTTGTCAAAGTAGGAAAAACGGATGGATGCAGACGGCCACAAACGAAGTGCCTTGTCGAATAGTTCACCGCAAGTTTTTGCCAATCGACTCGTCTCCTGCTTATCCGCAGATGCAAGAGCGAAACGGAAAGCAAAGTTGATAACTAGATCCACCATCGCGCCACTTAGCTCGAAGTCGTCCTCGCTGTTTGCCACCCGGTTCACCTCTGTAGACGGAGAAGCCGAGATTTGTCCTTGCTGCTCACCGGGTCCGGGGGTTAACGACTGCGTCGGAACTTGGATCTGCAATCCGTCTTTGCTCGACTTTGCATTTGTCTGAACATCCACAGCCTTTGCATCTGATCCGCCAGCGGTCATCACTTTCCTTTTCTTTGCAGCATGATCATCCGAAGTTTTTTCTGATGCTGTTGAACTCATAGTGGGCGGGCTTCGCTTTAGCTCTCCTCCAGGGCTTGTAGCCTTTGTCCCAGAAGAAGCACCTCGCATCGCCAGTCGATCTTGGCGTGTTTGCTCCCACGAAATGACCAGGTCCACAATGTTAACAGCAAGCCTCCGGTTGTCGGGTGTACTACTCGGAGGGATCGCCAAACGGTTCAGCGAGTTCACCATGAGGGGGACAAATTGACCACGGAACGGATAAAACAGGGCTGGATGGCGAACTACCAAGAACCAAATGTGCACAAGCTGCCCGAGAACATGGCCTTCTTCGTAAGCGATTTTCTTCGTCCACTTGATAGCCTTGATAAACTCGTTAGACGGCAGGCGGCTTGGCAATGCAGGCAAGAGTATATCGAAGGCTTTGCGTACGAGAAAACGCGCATCCATCTCGTGTGTGCGCAATAATGCAACATACACTTGCAAAACAATTTTGGGTGGAGTATCGTAGACCGAGATGAACCGACACACATTCACGTATGCCCAGAGCTTGGATGTCAAATCGTGCGCCTTCAAGTGATTCCATGCAAACTTGATCACTTCCTTCCGGTGGTCCGTTACGTACTTGCTCATATGCTGGATGAGCAGTGTGCCCAGCTTCAGCAATTCGATTCGAAGACTTTGCATGGCCTCCGGCGGATAGTCTTTGCTCGCAAGAATCTCACGTAACATCCACATGACGGTATCGAGATCCATGACGTCGATATTGTTAACGCTCGAGTCCTCGAATGATGTTGTTAACACAGGCATAATCAACAACTGAACAGCATGTACCTTGAGCTCCTCGGACGCACCAGGTTCGCGAAGCATGCGCAGAAACATTCGGATAAGGTTCCGTTTGTTTGCTGCACTGTACTTGGTTGCAACTTCCTCTCGATAAAACGTCTGCAAAAATGTGAAATCGAACGGAGTTCGGTGCAAGAACACCGAGACCATGTCCAGTAGTACTTGCACGTCTTCTGGTTTCACACGGCTGTACGTGATTAAACACTTGACCAGCAATTTGGATTCGAGGTGGAACTTGATAGGCAGTCGGTCGTGCGCACTGAGCCGCTGAACCCGCGCCGACGAACGCCAAAGTTTCCTTAAGCAATCGACTACCACCGTCTGCGACGCCAACCACGTCGGGTGAAGCTTGCTAATTGATCGGACCAGGCGCAATCCTTGATAGTGCAACTCCAGAGCCTCTTGCTGTGCTTTGGATGCAAATGGCCCACCATTCACAACAGCTGAGTTGTTACCTAAAGCCAACGATGACGCCAAACCCTGGCTTTGCGCACGTGCGATTTTCGCCTGGGCCTGCGCATTCGCACGGTGCACATACGTCGCTTGTGCTTGTTTTGCCTTTTCCTGAGCTTGCATTGGTTTCAATCCTTTCGCTTGCGCCGTCGCTAGGGCTTGCGCGTGAACCTTTTGCGCATTCACTTGAATTTGAGCTTGAAGCTGTTGTGCTTGTTGTTGTGTAACCAGCGAGCTCATCGCAGGACTGGGCAACGAAGCTTGCATAGCTGCGGAAGATATTTGACTCTGGGCTTTGGCAATGTAGTCTTTGCTGGCAAACTGAGCTTTCGCTTGGGCTTGTACCAGCGACAACCCTTGAGCCTGCGCTGCTGCTAGCGTTTGTGCATGCAGTTTTTGAGCATTAGCCTGAATTTGGACTTGAGACTGCACCTTCAAAGCCTGCTGTGCGTTCACTTGGGCCTGAGCTTTTACTACATAAGCCGCACGAGCTTGCACACCCCGGGCCTCCGCCGCGGACGCTGTCATTCCTTGAGCTTGTGCGTTTGCGACTGCCTGTGCCGCCGCTTTTTGTGCGTTCAGCTGAATCTGGGCCTGCATTTTGGTGTCGTTTGACACGTCGACGTTACTCTTGACATCCCCGATGCCAGAAGCGTTGATCTTAAGGGCTGCATTAAATGTTGCCTCCACCACTGACTCTGCCCCACCATCGCCGATAATGACCGCGTGAATAGGGGCCGCCTCAGGTAGTTTAATGAGCTGCTGGAAGAGCGACGAGTATTTCACTTCAACCAAATGCTCTCGCTTCAGGAAAAACGATACGGTCATTGACGCGTAGCGATTCAAAAAACGGGTCAGTGGGATTCGGTACGGCGAACTCATCTTACCGTAGCTTCCATACTTCGGTAATACAGCCTCAAGATCCACCACGCAATTAATGAGTGGCTCCAAAAATGCATCGTTTGGAGGTAGCAAGTGGAATAGGTCCACAATCGCTGCTGCTACAGCGGGTTCTTCACCCCGCTTCCAAATGCCAGCTTTAATGATTCGATCTGGATCGCGCCACTGCTTCAAATGCTCAAGAAGCTTCTCCCCGAGTGTCACGTTAAAGCAGCTACTGAGCAGCGTCAGCAGACGAGACAGTCCTTCTAACAATGGGAGGTTCAGCTTTCGGTAATCTGCTAGGTTAAGGAGTACCGGTCGTAAGCACTGCTGAAGGAGCTCTTTCGGAAGAAAAACATCTTTGTTCTGCTTGTTCAGCTGGATCACGTCCGTAAGCGCATCCTGAGCCACTTGCACCAGCTCCGGTGGTTGACCCGTCAGATATCTGAAAAACACACCCACGAAGCGATTACGGTACTCAGGGTGCTGGTTCAACTCGTTGGGTGCTGCAAGAAAAGCCGCACGAAGAAGTTTGGCGGCTGCAATGCGCAGCTCACACGTCTGTGAAAGTCCAAACGGGTATTCCTGAGCCGATACACCCGACCCCGGGATAGTTGGCGTTGTGTTTCCCGCGTTAGTGGGGCTCTCAGCTCCGATCATTGTGATTCCATCGCGTTGGGAATCCTCCGAAATAAGTTTCCATACTTCTTGGAGGAACACCATGATTTCTTTCGTCAACGAGAAAATTGGTGGCTCCAGTGATAACGCGTATGCCATCGCATCCACGTAACCTGTTCTAGTACTGCTGGGCAACATACGTAGATTGCATCCAGTGATCTGCTTACTGATCAACTGGTTATACGGATACAGCATCGCTGAAGTAGATGTTTCTTGCAGTGATGCAATGGTACTGATGCACTGTTTCGCGTACTGCCGTGTTGGTGCTTTTGGATTGAGAAATTCCACAACAAGCATCTGGAACACTTCTGTATCCTGGAAAGCAACACACGAGAGGAAGTCCTTTTTCTTGGTATCATCGTCACCAAGTTGATCCGCGTATCCCAAACGAACCTTCCAAGCAGTTTTCACGACCTTTACTAGCGTCTCGCCGGTCTCAGCACTTACCGTCGCACTCACTTCTGGTGGGTGATCCGATAGCACAAAGAACAACGCCTTCATAATAGTAAGTTCATTTTCGTGGCACCATTGAGGATCCAGCAGGTCCACAAAAAGTTGAAGACCAATTGCACCCCCGAATTTCTGACGCCAACTTCCTTTGTCGTAGCAGCAATGCGCGAAAACCTCACAAATGCAGTTAAACAATGCGCCCCCGCGTTCCACAGCTAACTGTGGTGAGTCAAATTGAGCGGTGACTGTTTTGACGATGAACGTAACCAGCTCGGTTGCTGCATCAACGACACGTTGGTCTGGCGAGCTCAGCGCAACCGATACTGCCTGCACAAACGAATAAAAATCATTCGTCACATCAGTTTCTGTCATCTTCGAAGAACCATAGGTCGCTTGGCGCAGCGTTTCGATCCTTTTTGTTGTCGACAAATGTCGACCAGGTGATAAGCCTCTGGTCGCCGCATACAACGTTGACGCATGCAGCGAAGAAAGCACAGCAAAATCTGGTTGATCACGCGAACAATGGGCTAACGCCAATACTGTCAAGTGCCCCGCAATACCCTCCAGCACTTTCCTCGCCTCCATACCCAAATCAATATCCACCACCGTCTCGAATAAAACCTGTAATAACTCCATGCGAGTAGCTCGCAATGCATCCTGCGACAGTACCTTCCGCATCGGCTCCACATGCTGCCCACCCAGGTCACCTGAGTCTGATTCCATTTTCTCTTGGCCAGCGTTCGCGTAATAGTTAACATTGAGCGAGACTATGGTCGCACGAGAAATAAACATAAATGCACTACGCTTGTGCTGCAGAATAGATCCACGAATTTTCCCCATCGTTTCTGCCTCCAACTGCAGCGTCTTGTCATCCTTTTCAAGCAAGAAAGAGGGTTTTGCAGAGGTCTCACCTTCTTCAAAGTCGTCGACATCCGAAAGTCGCGAGTCAGTCTTGCCGATGTTACTAAACTCCGCCGATGTCTTACGCAGGTATGTACGAAGTATTTTCGTCGCCCGCGCAACCAGCACATCCATCTTCATTGGAAACCTGCCGCCTTTAGTGGGCGTAGCATCATCACCACTCATGTCAACATCCATACTATCCCCATCATCACCCCACTGAAACGTGAACGTTAGACCCCCGAACGAGTGTTCATGGTACTCAAGGCTCAGCGGGTCCATGAGGTACTGACGATTTCGCCCGCCAATTTTACCCAAAATCCGCATAGCTAATTCGCCGTACGGATAGGGTGGTGGAATGAGGTGCGTATTCAACGCCTCAATTATCTCCGTGAGCAACCGGTCCTGAGAAGTCATGATCGGATACAAAAAGTCCGGATTGAGATTATCCACCCAGAACTCGAGTGTCCGCAGCCCCAAGTACGCAAGTTCACCGCGCGATAAAATTGCTCGTACCACTGACTTCATTAGAGACGGGAGATACTGTAGCAGTGAGCTCAATCTTGCTGGGATCGTTAGACACAGCTCCAAAATTACTTCTTGCATCGCCGGTTTGCCGATATGTTTCTGCAGTCGCATCAGAGCTGACAGCACTCCCGGCAGCAGAGGGAAGACCTCCTTGTAGAAGTTCTCATATTTGCCTCCTGAAATTGATCGGAACAGCGCACGCAGCAAAAGCAAGTAATTGTCTGGGTGTTTCGTAAACGTCGCCTGCTTGAGACACGACTCGATGATCGTGCGTAAATGTGGGAACAGTGCTGATTCGTTCGACTTAAATAATGTGACCGAACCAAAGACAATCTTGAATAGCCGAAGCACGATAGAAGCCCGGTGCACTTGTGGAACGGGGCGCATTTGCTCGAACTGCAGGTTCTCAATAGTCATCACTTTGTCCAAACGGTTGGTATCAGGCAGGTCTCCCTCCGACTCAACACTCAGATCCTTCATTTGCGTGATCAGGAACTTCAACAGGATCTCAGCAAACCAACAGCTCACATTCGAGTTGGCCAAGAAATGCTGAGGGATCGTCAGGATAGCGTGATCCTGAAGAATGCATTCGTATAGGAGTTGAATATTCGAGATAAAAAGATCGCGGAAATCTGCAGCCTCCAAAACGGTAAACGCTCCAGCAAAGTGATCCAACATTTGTTTTTCCTCTGACAGCGTGTTCTCCGACAACGTGTACAGAATAAAACATCGCAGGCCATTTCGAAGCACCTTTGCGATAAGTAGGCGTTCATCATCAGTCAGAGGATACACATGTTCCGTTCCGCTTCCAGATGACCGACTAGACGCACTTCCTACCACGTCCATAGAGTGCACGCTCAAGCCTGTGTGAATACCCTGAGGGGTCGATGCAGTAACCATACCACTTCCATCAGCGGTGTTGGCATCAGCAGTGGACAGATCCTTAGCGTGAGGGTTTCGATAATTAGCCGTGCACCAAATAACAGCACGGATGCCCAGAATCATTGTGCGCAGCAGCGACTTGATGTCGCGAATATTCGCTTCTTCCTCCGATATAGAATCTGCAGGCCGCTGAATACGCACATGCGGCGACAGCAGCGCCTCCAACTTCTTCTCGTGTTGAGTTTTCAGAATAACTTCCTTCGGAAGCAGACTGGACTGCTTGATTTTATCCATGGCGCCTCCTTCCAACAGGTCACTGCGATCTCCGTTGGACTTACTGCGTAATGTTGTGGAGAGGGCCATGGGCAGGTTCGCTAACGTCGTACCAAACTTCCCCGAAATAATTAACAAAATGCGTGACAAAATGTTTCGGCCTTTCCAAGCATCAGCATCCTCGTTCTTGGCACTAATATCAACGAGGTTGAGCAGCAGCCGAATGCTAGTGGTCTGTATCGAGATTGGTAGCGTCGGATCGTGAATTCGTTTGCCGTAAAAATCCACAATAGTGCTCACCTGCCCCAATGTTAGCTTATCTCGGACATGATGGATCATATCTGCAAGCGTAGAGTATGCCAGCGGTCGGATCTGGTAGAAGCTGCAACGCCCCTTGCCGACAAGCACGTCATCGTTCATAAGCAACTCTAATTGCGGGTAAAAGCCCCGTCGAAATTCCGTGGATATAATATGCCTGGCGGCCACGAAGATATCCTTCCGCAGTACAAAGGCATCTTTAGGGCACACCACAAGCAATTTCACCGTGTTTTCGCAGATAGCACCTTGGAATGGACGCATAAGGTTGGAACACCCACGCAGCAAGTACGTCACAAACGACAGCGTCTTCACTTGGCAATCCAAAAAGTCCAAATATCGTGATGGGTGTGTAGTAGCGGCCGTCTCGGGCGCACGCAACGCCAATGCCGACATCATCAGAGGCACCAGCACCGGGATGTAGCTTTCGATATAGCTGGGATAACACTGAAAAAGCAGCATAATAATTAGCGGCAGCTCCGAGATTGTCTTGAACGATTCCATATTGCTGCAAATCGGCTCGTCCGTGGCTGCATCAGTTCCATCAGCCGCTGCTGTACTACCAGCATTATTTTCTGGTGCTGTTCCTGCTGAAGCTGCTGGCGCACCAGCCTCGCCTGCACTGCTACTTGTCGTTGGCTTGGGTTCCGCTGCCGTCTCCTGTGCAGATTCCGCCGTAGCACTGGTCGTCGCAGTAGAAGTTTCATTCCCAGCTGCGGTTGACTCCTTTTCTCCTTCACTAGCAGTAGCTAAAGACGGCGCAGCTTTTGCAGCAGTAGCAGTAGTAGGAGTTGCAGCTGAGTTGCTGGACTTGTGCATCTCTGGCGGGCCGCTAAACTGCTTCTTCATCGTTGTCTGCAGGTTCTTGTACATGAGCTGGACGAGTTCTAGAAATGGCTGCACTTCATTGCGCAGGCCTGGACGGTAGTTGCGATGCAGATCGAACAGCGTCTTGAGCGCAATGAGCGCGTTGTCCTCGTTGTCTTTCTGCAGCACTTCCATGAGAAGCTGCAGCACCTGCGCCACGTACGGCCTCAGCGCCTCGTTGCTCGGCAGCCGGTTCAGAATCTGCAGCAGCACCTTCCGGCAGCGGTTCTGCGTCGTGGCGCGCTGCTGCTGCGGCAGTTTGGTGTGCAGCAGGCCTTTCCAGACAGGGAAGAGCGCCTCCAGGATGCGGCCGAGCTGCGGCGTGTGCAGGATCTCGGCGCGGCGGTATAGATCCACCAGCTCCTTGAGCACGGCGTCCGGGTCGCCGTCCACCAGCTTCTGGCGCACCACCTCCACGTTCATCGTCGTCTTGGCGCCGCCGCCTCCTGCCTGCCTTGCGCGTTGATCGAGATTTTCGTGTTTGAGCACGAAAACGTGCGATGAAGCGCTGTGATTGGCTGATATCGTGTTTTTACTTATTGACGAGCGAATCGCAGCGCGTGATGGAAAAGATTTGTAGAAATTCCACTGAAAATTGACCAAGAATTGTATTATTTTTTTAACGCCAACATGGATACCATGACACTTTGGTGGTCGTTCACCTTAGTACGGCACGTAATGCACTTTGCCGCTTCTCATTGCATCGCAAAGCGTGAATTGGTTTGTAGTCGATTCGTTGTACGCCGCGCGAGGATCCACGCCGGAAAACTTCTGCCACGCCTCCATGGATCGTTGACGACCTACTGCATACGTCTCGAACTGCTCCAGCTGACTGTCCAGGACCGACACGGAGAGCCCTAGTAGCCGTCGGATGCGGCGGTTGGCCTCGTCCATCCTGCGTTGTCGCCGCTTCTCCGTGTCGTCGTCGAGAGTTCCTGAAGACATCGCAAGCGGAGGCTCCTGCCACTTGTAGCGAGCAAATAGCGTGTCCACGTTGGGTGCGTAGAAGTCGTAACCTCGAGTCCAAAATCGAGTGGCTCGCGCGTATTCGTGTCCGACAGATATCAGCGGCGTGTGCGGGTCTGAGCGCACATCAAACAGCGCTTGTGTCGGACCAAAGTGGAACACTTCCGAGTACTGCGTCTGCAACACCGGCGACAACAACGCCGCACCTTGACGAGGAATTGGTTCGGGGGGATTGAACTCCACCACTGCATCATTCGACTTGGAGTGGATGCGTGCTGAGCACTGTATGAGCATCGTAGAGTTCGTCAGTCCACGCAGCTCAATAGACTTGGGTGCAACACTCAGGATGGCCATGTCGTTGCCCACGCTGTACCATTGCTTGAGCAGTTCCAGGTCCCAGTTTTCCGTGAACACCACAACCGCCGGATCCATGGAAAGGTAAAAGTCGTTGGCGAACTTGCGCTCCACCATCCCCTCAGCAACATACCGGGCGACAGTAGGCCCCACTGCTCCCGATGCATCTCTCCTTTGCATACGAAGCTGTCCGGATCGCAGCAGTTCCTTGCAGTCGTTTGGCTTCAGCTCGCAAAATCGCTGCACACATGTCTGCTCCTGTGTAAGGTACAGCTCCTCGAACACGCGGAAGTGCACGCGCGACGCTACGTGCGCTGTTGCATGTGCGTCGACGAGCGACTGAGCACACGCTTCGCTGTCTCGGTAATGGGTGAGCACCATGACGATCTGCTTGTCATCGTGATGGAAATCTCGTTGTCGCTCGGTGGCGCGTTGACGCTCGTCAGCCAATCGTTTTTCCTCCTCAAGACGTTGCTGCTGCTTCATTTTGGGCGACAGCGTCTGGTGCAGCGTGCGTCGCGGAGAAGCTACGGCCATCGATGTGACGGACGACGGTAGCTGCATGAAGAGGCGCCAGGTCATCATGACGCTCAGACACAGCGCGGTGAGCACCACGCCGGCAATCGCGCGTCGCCGTCGGAACAGTGCGGCTTCCTTGGCACTCATAGCAGCAGCGGATCGGTGGGGTCGCGACTGCGGCAACCCCAGCGCCGACATCGGGGTCTGGAACGCCATGCTTGGAAGAGATTCTGGACTGACGACGCCGGTTCAATTTCGTGGAATGATACACTTTTTTACAGTCCTTGTTTTTACAATTGATACATATTTGTGCAAGCATACATAGCTACGCGTACGCATGCAACCCAGCACCATGACTTGCGTTGTGAGCATGAATATGTTGCTTCATGTACGTGAAGCACTCTCGATGGAATCGGTGCTGCATTTAGTAGGATGGTTGTATTGCGACACGAAGTGATACTTCTTACTAGAACTGTTGGTGATAAGTTCTACGACGAAGTAGCATCCAATCTCGAATGACAACTTTCACCTCTCCCTCCATTGATAAGTCGACAAGACTCTGGACAAAAGAGACCACGAGTTGCAACGTAGTTGAACGAAATCTCGGTCGGACAATCGATACTGGTAAAAAAAAATCGGGAATATATTGATCGGTCTTCGGTTCGCGTGCCGCGATGCAAGAACAACTTCAACATCGTCGATCATTTGCATGACAGCAACGCTGATGCAAGTGTATGTATCTGTCGGGGTGCGGAAAATATGGGCTGGCGAAACTACTGCATCGTGAACGCGTACGCGGCGCCGGCGAGAACCACCAGAATTACCACCGCTGCGACGATCACCATAGTGTTGGAGTCGGACGGCTTCTCCTTGAACGCTGTACAGGTACAGTAAAACAAAGCAACCACAGCATTAGTTTCCGAGGGATATCAACGCTTGGTCTTGACGCCTACAACGTACTGTTCCCGGGGATAGCGTATCTGGATCGCAGCTGAGCCGCACTGAGGTCGGAGTCGCGCACACTGCCTCCGCGTTCGTAGCGCTGTCGCAACTCACTCGCGCTCATGCCATCGTCCATTGCTGCTGCTTGTTTTGCCGGTGCTCGAAGCTACCGCGTCGAGTCTTCCTTGGATTCTGGTACGTTTGCCGTCTCCGTTTCGCTGCGTCTTTTCAAGGTGTGGTGGTTACTCGATGCAGCCCATAATAGACTTCTCTATTGCGTTGGGCTGTCCCGCGGTCATCGATGTTGCCCCGGGCATATGGTATATTCACTACGAATGATTTGGAGAGATCTTTACGTTCGGACTGGGCTACCGACGAATGAAGGCACTACGTCTTTCACTCCCCAGCAGCCCGTTTACCGAGTGGGCTTTCGTTTGAGGTCCTGCTCAGGGTCCCGTTCCCACGTTGGTTTGAATGAAGTCGCCTCAGTTGATTCGGTATCCTCTGCAGAACTGCGGAGTTCGAGGCTGGCTGGTGACTTGGAGGAGCCCAAGCTGCCACAAGTTTTTCGCCGCGTTGATATCACGCTCCCAGTAGTTCGCTCTGCAACCTATATTTCCGCAGACCCGCACATTCCTCGACCTCTTGGTTTTCGTCGTCCCGTAGATCTTGAATGGCGTGTCCACCATCGGGCGTGAGCACTCGGAGCAAAGATAACTGGTACGAAACTCGTCGACCATGACGAGGGTTGCACGGCGAGAGAGTTCAAGCGCGAACCGCTTGAGCGGGGCGCGCATATGACCCGCGAGATGGGTCTGGCTGCTCCATTTCCCGAGAGCCACACACACGTCACGGTCCACGGTCGGGACGACACGCTTGGCGAGTTTTGCGACGGCCTTGCGTTTGAATCGCGACAGTGTAAATCGCCACTTTCGAAACCCTTTCAGAGCGCAGAACTCCAACATGGCGTTGACATTCCTCCACATGTGCTCGTAACGAGAGAGCAGGGACGCCGACGACGAAGTCTTGAACGATGGCATGTCCTTCAAAAACGCACCGTAGCGCGGATACCTCTTCTTCAGGTTTTCGAACCAGAATGCAAGGTGCTCGACACGACTCATGTGTCGATACTCTCGGGACGTGACTTGTAGGACGTGAGCATTGTCGTGCAGGAAGTGAGACCGGCGCCTGACGCCGTGTTTCCGCGGACGGTGCTTTGGGTGGTGCCTTTGGCAGATTTCGCACCACCCCTCCACATCGCACTGTGCTCTGCTGCGTCTCTTGCGTCGGTGGCGACGACGGCGGTTCCTGCTGCGCTTCTTGCCATGGCGTCTGCCGCCAACGTGGCCTGGACAGGTACTGCACCAACCGGGCATGGAGCATGGCTCTTCCGGTGGGTTGCAGACAAAGCCCAGCATAGGACGGCTGTATGCCGTCAGCATCATCCGTAGACCTGGGTCGATCCCGATCAGCGTATGTGGTATATACTTCGGAGAAAGAGCAGGTCGTTCGAGAGGAGCAGGAATTGACGTCAGCACAGCAGCACTATACCCATTCATGGAGATTTGATACTCGAAGTTGCGCCTGGGAACGCCAATCCGTTGATCCGCAGTATGGCTGACGCAGTCTCCGAGGTTGAACACCGTGGTCCACATCCTCTCGCGTACTTCTTGGAACTCCTCAGGCGTAGCATACGTCCGATGGCCACGAGAGTTCGTGGACTTGTAGAGCCCAAAGACATCCTTACCCGTAGTTGCCAAAACTTGTTTTGCGACTTGGTAGAGCACCTCTGTCGTGACCGGGAAGAACGATGGCACACAGGAGGTGGGCTGCGGCAGCAACGTAAAGAGCCGGCACCCTTTCGGGATCTCGTCTTGGTCGTGGATTTCTTCCATCTCCTTCAGCATGTCGTACAGCTTGCCAAGAAATAGCACTTCGTGGCTAGCGATGTTCGCAGCTGTTGGTGGCAGTTCTAGCCACTCAAGCCATTGCTTCTCGACGTCCGTGGGGTCTTCAGGTCTTGACTTTAGTCGAGCGACCATGGCCTCAGCGGCTCCCCGCGGATACGCAAGCTGCAGGCTAATGAAGTTGATGAGTCATGCCTCGAAGTTCGTTCGGACGTGTTGCTGCGCCGCAACGACCATGTCATTCGCCAGTTCTTTGATAGCGGAGCTTGAATAGAGGAGCGTAGGTGGTATATACGACATGACCCTCGATCGCGAAGCCTTGTACTTGTTGATGGACTCCTCTAGTGCAGCGTTAGCCGAGGGTTTTGGCGCGGGTATCTGTTCGTCACCAAAGACAGCAGTGCAGCACCGGTAGAACGTAGCTTGGTCTAGCTGTAGGGCTGTCTCCATCGTGCGAGATCTTGCCGGCACTACTGGGTAGTTCGGGTGGCTACGCCGATGGTGCTCGAACAGGCGGCAGCAGTGGAAGTTCATGACGAACATTACCTCTATGCGGATCTGCTGCAGAGCCACCGCACGTTGTTCGAGCGCGTCCCGGATGTCAGGATTCGGACAAATGTGCCTCAGAGGATACGTCACGGTTGAGAACACTAGGGCGCTGTTGGCTCCTCGAAGAAGGGTGCGACAATGGTTCGCGGCGGCGCGTTGCTCGATGTCGACTTGATCAGGCGATCTCCACGCGACCGCGAGTTCTGGCAGGGGCTCGACGACGCCGGGGTCGATAGCGACCGAATCCATGGAGGAAGGATATACGTTTTCTTAACTATCTGTGTGTCGGGGTGGTATGTCAACTTTGGAAGGCCTCCACTGCTTGAAGCTGAATCGGAGCCAAACAAACACGTTAGCCAGCTTCTTCTCTTCGTCGTGCGGCAAATAGACAATTGTACATCACACGTATTGTTAAGGTTCCTTACGTCCATAGTAGCGTGAGCAGACTGAAGTGTCGTCCATCGAGTGAGATGTCACGACGCTGCCTCCACTCTATCTTATCTTTCAAAGGTTGTATAACAGCTTCCCTAGCCATCTCACTGATTCAGGGGACAGCGTCAGGAAGTGGTCAAGATGGTCAAGGTGGTCCGAGTGGCCAGACGCGGTCCCAGGAAGTTCCTCAGTGTCTTTAACAAAGTGTAGCAATGGACACCACGGCCGGGGCATTGGTGGCGTCATTTCTGTCTTGACGAGAGCGACGTGAGCTCCGTGCCGTGAGTCGACGATGGCTATTCACTTGCACCTGGTTGCAGTTCGACAGCAGTGATGACTGCCAAGTGCAACCAAGAAATCAGTGTGGCACCTCCGCAGTCGCGCGTTTCGACACTCTTGGAACTCGTTCATCCGCTATGAAAGCCAATCGTTTCTTCCTCTTCTGCTGGAGCTGTTACCTGCTGCCGCAATGGCGGAGACCATGAAACTCAAGAAAGGGTTATGCTTATCCACCAATACTGGACAACGGCCTTCGTTCGAGAACGCTCAGGCGCGCAGCGGATATATCAAGCAGAAGATCAATCGCTGTGGGAACCTGCCCAATTTACTGCTGACCGAAGAGCTGAGCCAACTGCGATCAGAATTGTTTCGCGCCAAGCAGCCCAAGTGTTGGAACATGGCGCTGTATGGTGGAGGTCCCGGGTACGACGTGATCGGGCTCGTCTTCGTGCGCGAATACTTTCGAGCTCAGGACGTAAGCTTCCACACCACCGTGTACGACAACGAGTCTGGCTGGAAATGCGCGATCGACGCCGCGACGCAAACACTGGACCAACTTGGTCAGCGCAACGTCTCAATGAGCTTCCATCATTGCGATATTACACTGGACGCGCATGCTGAGGAGAACGACCACGTACGTGAGTCACTCCAAGCTACCCAGTTGCATGTGTTTTCGTTTGTGTGTGTAGAGAACTGTTGCCTGCTGCGTGACAGCGACTACGTGTTCCTGCGTTCGCTCTTCTCGCAATGCAGCGCCGGCAGCTACTTCATCTTCACAGACTCAACGCATCGGCTGTGGCCGGCCATCTTCGGCGTGGCCAACGCCATTGCACCCGACAGGTTCCGAGTCTGGACGCCATTCGCCCGTAGCTGTCACTACGCTCTCGTGCTGCAAAAACTCCCAGATCACTCCAACCAACCCGCACCAGCATATCCGTTCTACACTCAAGCGGTGACAAAACTGCAGGATTTCCAGCGACATCAAGAAAAACACCTCGAGACGATGAAGACGCAGCAACCTTCGACAGAGGCACGAAAGCGTTGAGGTTATGGTGAAACTGGTCCGGTGGTGGCCATAGTTGAGCATCGTCGTCGCCTGGTCTCCGCTCCAACACAAGGTAATGCTCCTCGAGATCGAACATCGCCAAGTAGGCTGCTTGAGAGAGTCTGCAAAATCTCCCGCGACCCAACGCAGTCAGCACGGTCAGCCGCACGTACAAAATGCCTTCGCGGAAAATGTAGTTCACGCAGGGGTGCAGGTGATGGGTCTGCTCAAACACAGGGATGTAGCGGATCATCTCCAGCTCCAGCAGACATTTGTTGGGTTCGTAGATGTAGTACACTACCAGGTAGAACAGGGACAAAGCGACCCCGACAATGTTGGTGGCCACGACCGTCTACAACATGCAGTTTTGCCGGCGAAAGTTTGCAAGTCCGTCATCGAACACTAGCACTGAAATGTCATCGACCCGGTGGGGTTCACTTGCAAAGGCGGAGGCCGAAGAATACTCACAGCACAATCTACAGACGGATAATGTGCATCAAGCCAACTTGTTCGGAGCAGGATAGTGTTGCGGTCGTGAAACTCGCGTTGATCACTCACTGAGACCACCAGCTTCGGTAACCATAGAGCTCTTTTCTCCAACTCTGACCACCAGCTTCCACGATCACTTGGCACACCTCAATGCTGCAGCTTTAACAAATGGAAAACCTTACTTGCGTATGACATGGTTTCTTCCCCTGTCTTGAGTCCTCTGGCAAGACACGATCGTTCCCATCCTTTGGACGCCGAAGGTGGCCTGTGACCGGTTGTCCTGTGACTGGCAAAGAATGGAGTCGCTGAGTTCTGGTCTCAGACTGGGGTCGAGCTGCCGGTTGGCGAGTGAGTGTCAATGCGTTGGTATTGGCACTCACATGGTTGGCAATGCGTTGTAGTTGTGTAACTCGTGCTTGCTGTTGAGAAATATTGACCTCATGATAGTGCCGAGTTGGCGGCACTAGACTCGAGTCCTCTGGCAAAACTCGATCGCTTCCGTACTCCTCCGGGTCCTCCTCCTTTGGAGGATGTGCACCGAGTCATTCAGGTGACAGCAAAGCGCAATCGCCCTCCAGTTCCAGGTCAAACTCTTGCTTGAAGACGCCAACTGCAAAAGAAGCAAAAGAAAAACAAAAGTTAGCGCATATTCCGAGGCCACAAACATGCCTATCTTGATTGCATTGAGCTCGGGGTTCTTGATCAGCGCGACGATCTTCTGTTTGCCGTTGCTGTCGAACCAATAGTCAGGGACTGCCAGCGTCAACCGCCTCTTGACTTCAGGTCTCAAGTGATGGAAGGTAGATATAGGGATTCCCGCGTCCTTCGCGGCTTGGTTCAGGTCCGCGTTCGTGTACACAAGTGACGGCAGGTGCTGGGCGATCTCGATGACGGCCTTCGAAATCGTCCATCGGGCAGGATGGCCCTTTGGCTTGTCCCTGAATCCCTCGCCGCTCTCGACGCGCTTCGCCCACATCGCAGCACTCTTTTTGCTGCATCCGCCGCCGGCCTTGGTAATGTCTTCCCAGCTATCACCGTGAGCCTTGGCAGCGGCGATCGCTCTGCGCTTGGTCATCGGAATGCGCTTCCCTCCCGTGGTCGACTTGCCCGTCCATTCGGTCGGCTTGGACTGTGTTGTTAGTGCGGTCGAGGGCGGCAACGCTGGTGTGAGCGCAGA
The DNA here is from genome assembly GCA_025722995.1 of Phytophthora agathidicida. NCBI lineage: Eukaryota > Oomycota > Peronosporomycetes > Peronosporales > Peronosporaceae > Phytophthora > Phytophthora agathidicida. The sequence goes on along the minus strand of CP106972.1, from coordinate 5,943,518 downwards.
TGCGATAGCCATACTGCCGACGTCTGCGGGGGCTGAAGGTTGGAGGCGCAGCGCAGCGGTGGTTGCTGGAGCTGGCGAGCGTACAGCTTGTTGCAGCAGGTTACGACCCACCGCACGGATCGATGCACGCGTGGAGGAGAACGACTGGAACGACGACTCCATCTCCGCAAAAGGCGGAATGGAAGCCGCCTACAAACGAAGACGGAGTTCTGGCCGCCTCCGAGTCGCTCATGGACACACGCAATGCCGGTGAGGCGTTGACTACAAAGTGGGCGGACGACTGGCCCAAGTCCGGGCTCAAGATCCGCTCCGGCGCCTGCGATGTTGACGTGGACGCCTGCTGCTGGACGAGGCACGTGGCGACGAGCGGCGCGAAGCCTACATGCTGATTGAAGCAGAGCAAGGTTTGCTCTTTTGCTGCTGGAATAACCGAGTCATACTACTGTCCCATGGCACTACTCTACAAACTGCTGTCGTTGTAGCTGCTATCGACGAAGTTGATCTCTTCGAATGCTGTGAGCGCTGGTTCTTGACTCTCGCGACTGCTCTTCCTCGTAGTAGTGGCTTCCTGTCTGCACTTCTCTCACTCATGGCGAAACTGGTAGCTGTCGAGAATCAACTCCGACTCGGCGTCCTCGTTGTCGACCTCCATCGCCGTCTGGGAGCCACCTGACGCTGTCGCACCTGGGCGCGTAGAGTCCATTCGAATGACATCGGAATCGGTACGGCTGCACGCCTCAAAATGATCGATGAGTGCGTCGAGTGCGTCGAGTGCGTCGAGTGAGTCGAGTGCGTCATCGGAGTTCATGTCCTCCTGCCCCGAGTCACTATCGGATTCCGCAATGATCGCGTCCAGGCTTGACTGGGGTGGGGGGTACCCTTGACCACCTTTCACAATCCAATCCAGCCACCGAATCGTTCTCTTTTGTTGTGCTAGTCTCTTTCAGAGGAGGTCCTGGTTTTCTTGCTGAAGGTGAGCTATCAAGTAGTGTTGTCGAAGATCACGCAGTCGAAGTTCCGATGGCGTTGAGGGATATTCCGCATCCAGGGCTCGAAGGCAACGATCTTCTCCTTGCTATTGAAAGCGAAAACCTCCTCGTGCTTGTGGAACAGCGCGTCTGCCATGCGTAGTTTATAGTTGATTAGGAGTTGAATCAGGAACCGCTCGGCCGTGCGCACCAGGTCCTCAGGGAGCAGCAGCAGGCTTAGCCGCCTTGGGCTTGGTGACCATGACGACCAGGAAATCATTCTCCTTCACATTGTACTCGGCCAGTGTGCTGTCGTCTTGGAGCACTTTTCCTGCGAGGATGAGCTTCTGCTGAGCTACGGGGGAACGTCTGGAGCTCCTCGATCTTCTGCTTCACGGAGGAAGCCTGCCCTCTGTCGAGCAGGGTCGAGGAGGACATGTCCGAGACTTCAACTACAATACTCGGACTGTTATTAGGACAATGAAGTGAAGTGGTAGACGTCTGTCGATCTAGCTAGCGAACACGTCTCTCGCGGTAGGCTTTTCAATCACGGAGTACTTGCCTCTGTTTCGGTTGCCGCTCAAAGCTATCAAACAGAATCTCTTCTCGAATTCCTCTGAGATCATGTTCCACCTCAAGCAGAAATCGTGTGCATAAGTCTCCACGAAGCCACCGGTGAACCAAAACATGTCCTCGATATTGCGCCCCAGTGCTTGCTTCGACATGCTTGCCGAGCCTAAAAGGGAAACGAGGTTAATGCATCGTGATGTAAGTCATAAATGCAAATTAAACGTACCAGTCACCAGCATGTTGTCCAGGATCATTGCCTTGCAATGGAGTAGTCTACCGTGCACGTCAGAAGAGAGAACGTGAAACGGAACCTTGTGCTTGCGGAGAATATAATTTGCCGCTGAGCCTGCCTTCAGCATTCCCAAAGAAGAATCCACTAAGACATTTACGTCGACTCCCTTGTTTTGAAGCTCTACGAGTTTCTTTGCAATTTCCTCATCACTGAGTTCGAAGAAAACGAGCCATGCCCGGACTTTGACTTTATCTAGGCGACCGTTTATAGTAGCTCTAGCTTCTGTCAAGGTTATCTTATGTGGTTGGAGCCAATGTCTGAGGCATAAGAGGTTCTCTGATTTCGCCATATTTTCCAACTTCTCCATATTCTTCACAAGCTCCATAGACACAGTCGCATGCCTCTGGTTTAGCTCTTCCATCAATTGCCGCATTTTGCGTAAAGCTAGTGAAAAATCCATCGCACGCTCTTCAGCAAATTCATCACCGAGCGGTACGTCCGTCACTTGGGGAGCGGCTGGAGCTGGGCTGGTCTCAGGCCGTTGTGGAGAAGTTGGTGGAGGAGATGATGGGGATGGTGGAGGTTGGACACCATCATCAATGGCATCACCGTCATCTCTAACACTCCCCTCGTCAAACTGTTCAATGGCTTCGTCACAACCACTCCCCTCGTCAAAATGCTCAATGGCTTCGTCGTTAACGCTTAGGTCGTCATTATCTTCTGTCACCTCGTTGATCTCCTCATTTTCATACATGTTCTCGCCCGGGTCAGGTCGTGGGTCGACACGCGGAATCTCGAACAAGCCTTTGCGATCCATGTAAGCTTCCCAATCGCCCTGTAGAGTCACTCTGTCATGATTGAGCTTCCTATGTAGTGCGCTCCAATTGATGGTGCCAGACTTCTCGAATCGCAAAAGCGCGTTATGCAGCACGTGCCAGACGACTCTCTTCGCTCTCTTCTTGGGGTCCATGCGGGAGGGCATTGTCGGGATCTTTCAGCCAGAAGTGCTACAGCGGTTTGCTTGGAGACGTGGTGCTCCACGTCTTCTCCTTGAACTCCATCGGGATACGACGGCTGTGGTTGTAACCAGTGGGGCAAAATGCTGACGATAACTTTCAGACGCGTTGTTATAGGCCTCCACGACGAAGAATGATGGGCACACGCTTGAATCCGCTAGCGTGGGTAGCAAGATCCATTCGCGGCCGTCAATCCACTGAGGCAGCGTGAAGTTTAGCGCGCGGATGGAGATCGGGTACGATGACAGCGCTAGGTTCTTGCCTTCAGCCTTGTCTGAGCATGGGTTATGTTTGATGTCATCAACGAAATCCCAGTTCTGGTAGCGAGAAGGGTAGAGATGCACACTGAGCACACCCGACACGTTAATGAGTGTCTTCTCATGAGCTACAGCGATTGGGACAGCCAGGCAGCGCTTTTCGTGCGTCAACGTTCCCCACAGATCCACAGCAGTAGGTAGGATCTCCTGCCACGCACTCACTTCGGCCACAAACGGCGCAATGGCGGCATACTCGCGCCAGTCGTCCAACAGGAGTGCACGAGAGTTCGTCGGCACGATTCTCTCTTCAGTTGCTCCTCCGTAAGGGGGAATCGGTTCGGCCAGTACCAGGACGCATCCTAACCATAAACATGAGCGTCGATAACGTCATTCGCCTCTGCCATGAGGTTCCACATGTCCAACTTCTTGGTAAAGATCGCGTCGCTGTCCACAGCCATCACGAAATCATCAGGTTCCAGCGCATACCGCTCTGCGAACGACACCGCTCGGTTGTCACTGAATTCTCCAGCATCCGACCCCAGCATCCACTTGGACAGCACCACTGGATTCAACGTCGTCGTGAGCAACTCCTCCCCGAACGTCGTGTTCGTCGCTGAGACGTCGGTGTAGTGTCGGGTCTGGACATTGTGGCGCGGATCTTTCTTGCGGATGAGCTCCGAGGCCGCCTCTGTTGTGCCTCCATACAGCAAATGCGTGACGTTGCCGTCGTATCCTGTGCGTCGCAGCGTGAAGGCGAGCACAATTTCTTAGAAAATTTAATTGCGAATTTCTAAGGGTTTAAAAATTTCGAAAAGAATACAAAAAGAAAGTGACAAGAAGTATAGATTTTTTTTTAAATTGCGGGTTCAGACCAACAAATTAGAAACATTTCAACATAATTTCTAAGTCCGAGCAGTGCGAATAGAAACAACCTTTGCACCGCCACCATGTCGCTCTTCACCAAGAAGGACCTGGGGCTGCTGCTGCCGGACGACACCCCGGGCGACCCCGTGTCGCTGCGGCACACCAACACCAAGTACGTCCTCTTTGCTTATGTATTCCATGCAATTTACTTTGTTCCGCCGTCTAACACGCTGTACTCAATCATTCCTGCAGAGAGGAGACCGAGGTGTTCAAGCCACTGAAGCCCAAAGTGGACCCGTCCAAGAAGGTGGCGCGGTACCGAGCAGGACAAGTGCCCAAGTTTGCGCACGGGTATGAAGAAGACCGCGGCTTCGTGACTGCCAGCAGCCAGGTGCGGTCTCTCCCGAAGGCCAAAGCGCAGCAGAAAGCTGCTCCAATGATCAGTACTGGAAGGAGGCGCGTGGAGGCGCAAGTGTTGAGCTCCACTGCACCTACACCAAAAGACCGCGGCCGGAGAGAACGGGCATCATCATCGTCTGAGAGTGAAAAGGAGTCTAATGGGGAGGATGTCGCCAAAGCGCTGCAGGATTCGAGCTCAGAGGAGGAAGATGACTCCGATATCGACCGTCGTCGTCGTATGCTACGCAACAAAGCAAATGCACGTGAGTCACGGCAAGAAAACGAAGCTAAATCTGCTGTGGTGGAGAAAGAGAAGATCGGACGCAAGCCTGTGGAAGCTCAAGTTGTGAAGCGAAGCTCGGGTGCAGCTCCACCAGCCAAGACCAATACTGGAAATGAGGAGTCTAGCAGCAGCGGCGGCAGTAGCAGCTCCGAGTATGAAACTGACACAGATGATTCAGAACCCGGTGAGGAACTCATGAAGCCTGTTTTCGTCCCTAAGAAGGCTCGCGGGACTGTGAAGCGGCAAGAGGAGCTGGCAGCGGAAGAAGAACGACTGCAGAAGCGCGAGCAGGAGAAACTCGAGGCGCGAAAAGTGGAGTCGCGTCGGCTAGTTGCCGAAGAAATTCGACGCGAGCAGGACGGTGTTGATAAGGACGACTCTACCGATGTGGAGATGCCTGATGACACGGATGGTTTGGACCCGGCGCAAGAATACCACGATTGGGAGCTGCGCGAAATGCGGCGAATCAAACGGTAAGTGGCTTCTTCGATGGTGAGCAGCCTTCGATGATAAAATCTGATCATGTCTGTGTGGTTGATGCTACAGTGACCGAGACCGAAAAGAACAGCGCAGGAAGGAAGAAGAGGAAACTCTGAGAAGGCGAAACATGACAGAGGAGGAGCGTATTGCTGAAGACGCGTACGTGTGTCTACTGCGGTTGACCATCTACGTGAAATTAATTCGTCATTGATGTGTTCTGGCTGCAGGAAACTGAAGAAAAATGAGCCCAAGGAGAAGAAGAAGCTCAAGTTCATGCAGAAGTACTACCACAAGGGTGCCTTCTACGTGGACGATGACAGCGTACGCTCAAAGGATGATGTGCGCAAGCGAGACGCCACGGGGACTACGCTGGAGGACAAGTTCAACAAGGAGATGCTTCCGGCGGTGATGCAGGTCAAGAACTTCGGACGAGCTGGCCGGTATGGAAGGTGTTGCGATAGCCTTTGGGGATGCTCTCTGTTCTAACACAGCCCGTGCATTTGTATGTTTATACTTTATAATTCAAAGGACGAAATACACGCATCTGGCAGACCAAGACACGTCCAGCCGCGACTCGTTGTGGGCGCGCAATGACGGCATCCGTGAAAAGTACAAGAGCCATCTCGGGGGCATGAAGGAAATCGACGGGTCGACGAAGCGACGGAGAAAAGAGTAACACTTGGAAACCGGCAGATTGGGACGACACCAGTAGAAACAGCGCGAGCCGAGTCGTAAAAGCGTCGTCCGTAGTCGCGTTGGGTATATTCATTCAGCCGCGCAGCAGTAGCAACGTTCTTCCGAAAATGGAGCTTTGAAAGCGCGAGGTTGGTTGGTTGGTTTGAATATAGCGCTTGCTTTCTCGCACCCTCCATCCTTCCCCACCTCCTTCTCCTCTGCTTGCCTAAGTGCTCATGTACGTGGAGATGTCGATCTGGTCGGGCAGCTCCGGGATGTTAACCTCGAAGCGTGACTGCACCTTCGCCAGCATCTCCGTGTCCTCCTCGGACGAGATGAAACTAATCGACAGACCCTTGGTACCGAAACGACCGGCACGGCCCACACGGTGGAGGTACTGGTCACTGTCGTTCGGGAAGTCATAGTTGACGACAATGTTGACACGCTCAATGTCCATACCACGACCGAACAGGTCCGTAGTCACCAGGATACGCTTCTGGAAGTCCTTGAAGCTTTTGTAGCGCTTGATACGCTCCTCCTGAGAGAGGTCGGCCGTGATGCAAATCGACGGGAAGTTGCACTCGTTCAGCAGGCGGTTGAGCTCGCGACCACGGTTCTTCTTGGACACGAAGATCACCACCTGGTTGAACTCAAGCGCATCGAGCAGGTCGTTCAGCTTACGGTTCTTCTCCGACTCCTCCAGCTTGATGTAGTACTGCTGCAGACCGTGCAGTGTCAGCTTCGTCTCGTCGTCGACGTAAATCTCCATCGGCTGGACAGTGAAAAAATGCTCGATTAGTATTGCAGCAAAACAATTTCACCCATTTCTCCACCAGTTCACTTACGTCTTGGCAGAACTTGCGGCACACAGGGCGGATCTCCTTGCTCAAAGTAGCCGAGAACATCATCACTTGCTTGTCGTGCGGCGTAGCCTTGAAGATCTCCTGGATGTCACGGCGCATGTCTGTCATACGCAATTATTAGCTGTTGATCAACCCTTTTAGATCATCGCATTGAACGTACCAATGGCCTCGAGCATCTTGTCACATTCATCCATGACGAAGTGCTTCACCTTGTCCAGCTTCAGGGTCTTTTCGCGAAGCAGGCCCAGGATACGGCCGGGGGTGCCCACCAAGATGTGGGGCGGGTTGTTCTTCAGAGCCTCACGGTTCTGCGCGATAGGCACACCTGCAAACAAGATCCTGTCAGCGACAAAATCCTCAATCGCCGTCCTTTGTAATAGAAAATGCATACCTCCGTAGAACACGCCCGTCTTGACGTCCACCAGGTACTTGCTGAAACGCTCGTACTCGTGGGCGATCTGGAACGCCAGCTCACGGGTGTGGCACATGACCACGACGCTGATCTGGCCTTCGACAGGCTCGATCTAATGTTCAAAATACCAATGGCAAAGGTTCATTAGCTCCATAGAATAATAACGAGTAAGAATTGCAAAAGATGCTGCCGTACCTGGTGCAGAGTAGCCAGCACGAACACGGCGGTCTTACCCATACCCGACTTGGCCTGGCAAATGATGTCCATGCCGAGCACGGCCTGGGGAATGCACTCGTGCTGGACTGTACACATCAACAACACACAAGATTGTCAGTAAAAGTCCCCCTCCCCCTCTGCCTCCTCGTCATCTATAGCTCACCTTCCGACGGGTGCTCGAAACCACAGTCCACCACGGCGCGCAGGCACTCGGGCTTCAGGATGAAGTCACGGAAACCCGAACTGTGGATGCCGACGTAGTGACCCCTGTTGAAAAGATCCCCCGAGAAGAGTCGATCGATTGATCACCATCCAGCGACAGCACGGAACAGATACAGAAGAAGTTGTTAACAAAACTGGGCTCTTTCCCCCTAGCGAGAGCGGCCGAGAGCGTCGATTGCGTCATCAAGACGGCGTCGAGAGGTCCTCAGCGCTCGAGAACGCATCGTCGTCTTCCCCCCTGACGTCGCTCTCTCCTCGGCGCTGTACTCGGTCCTCTCCCCCCTTCTGAAATAGCGAGATCTTTTTTTTGCTTACTTCTTGGCGTCTTTGCCCTCGGCGGCGGCCTTGGACGGGTCCGTCGTCGTCTCCTCCTCCTCTTCGTAGTCGACCAACTCGTCGTCGAACTCCTTGTTCTCCTCGCCCGGCATGGTTACTGGAACTGGTCTAAAAGCTTCCTCGGTCTTGCTTCACGCAGCGATCGAGCGATACGCGGCGGACTGTTGGCGGAGATTTCGGTTGTGTGGGCCACCAAGGCTCTGTATTTTTTTTTCTACCTTTTCAGGAGGGACGAGGGAGGGGCGACATACTTCGGGAGAGACGGAGGATGGGCGACGTGCTACAATAATTAAGCGCCAGCGGTCAATCATAACAACTGAGAATATAGTATAGATTACCAAGCTTGAGTCCAGGGGCAACCGCCGCTGGACACGAGCTTCTAACACCTAAAATACGGGCTTCACCGTGTGAGCAGGTTCGAGCCACTAGGACCCCCGGACTCATGCTTTTACTTCTGGTGACTATTGCCGTGGACGCTGCAGATACTCTGGCCGTGGACGATCGTTGACGAGCGCCTCCGCGACGAGCATGATGTTCAGCGCCGCACACACGCCGCGATCCCAAAACGTCCTGCATTCGCTGTTGGTACAGTGCAAGACATTGCGAGAAGTGCGTGCCTGAGGGCGTGGTAGTGCTGGTGGAGCAGGCTGCACTACGGCAGCAGGTGGAGTTTCTTGGGCGGTGCGTGTCCTCCGATCGAAAGCGGTCTGGGTCAGGTTGCCGTGGCAGTTGAAGCATTTCTTGCTGGTGTTGTATTCGTCGATCGTCCGCACAGTAGCCCGCCTTGCCATCTCTTTTGCAAACCCTTTTAGCGGCGGATGTGACCGCCCACGCAGCCCACGTGGATTGTCAAATGCCCCCACACCGACAAATGTGCCGTCGTTGGCGACCGGAACCACTCGCTCACACATATGGTTCAGCGCCTTGTACTTATATACGTAGTTGTGGAAGCGCCATCTTCGGAAAGCATTCGAGGCGGAGAACGTCACCAGGAAGTTCACATTTCCCCACAGGAACCTGAGCCCGGTCCAGTACGTGTCGGTCGCTGCATATCTGAAGGACGGCATCTGGTCTAGTACAGCGGCGTAGTGCTCTTCTCGACGTTTCAACGCTTCGAACCAGTACGTGCGCTTATTGAAGCCTGCAAGGTGGCGGTATTCCGCCGTGCTACATCGCACAATGGTAAATTCGTCCCCAATTGCGGGAGGATGTTCACCCCGCGGCCGCTACGCTCTTCTTTCTTCTCTCCACGTCCGTGGCCCATGCATGCACCTCCGCTTGCAGCGTAGTCGTCGACGTCGCTTACGACGACGTGCTTGCTTGCGACGCCATTTGGTTGTCGCCGTGTTCTTCGTGCGCTTGATCTTCTTGAACCTGTAGAAATAAGTCGCGTGGAAAACGCCGTCAACAGGGGTGTGTCGCCAAGCGGCGGTGCACATTGCGCGTACTCCTGGATCGTCGCCGATGACATGCGACGGCATATAATCCAGCGGCAATTGCGGCGTGAACGCTCGTGAGGACAGGAACGGGTTCTCTCTACCAAGGCACTCCCTCGTGCGCAACACGCTCACCTCGTAGCCGTTAGTCGTGATGAAGTTTGCAAATCACCAGCGGCTGGTCTCAAACTTGGCTACATTGAAGAGTTTCCTCCAGGCAGCGTCCTTCGCCGCTTGAAACTCTGGGCTGGTCGGGAATCGGAGACGGCCTCTGCTGCCCGTCACCATAAACTCTTGCAAGAGGTCCAGATCCAGTCTCCGTCGACTGCCTAATTCTCGACGTACGCGTCGCCACATCTCCCACAGCACCGAAGTGTTGATGGCAATGTGGCCTGGGACGAACGATGTCGTCAACGGTAGTAAAGAGAAAGCACGGATTCCACGGCGACGCACGTCTTCTTCGTTCATGTGGGCATTGATATACCGTAGCATTTGATACTGTCGCTCGAGGAAGTAGCTAGTGGCGTTATTGATATTGGCTGCCGTCGGCTTCACGGGCAAGAACTCACGGAGGTGAGCTGCGCCTTCTCTAATTGGACCCTCCACATCTACAAACTCGTACGCCTCAACGTACTGCGCGTAGAATTCCGCATTAGTGGGGATATCGAAGCGTAGTTTGATGTAGTTTTGGGTCCGCCTATAGTACTCGCCCTTGATCATGCGCAGCGCATCCGTCAACATGGCCTTTGTGATGCAATCCTTAGCCGATGACCAATTAACGATGCTCGGACGTTCGTATCCTTCGACGGCTGTTCGCTCCCGGCGATATTGCATAATAGTCCGATAGAGGTGTGGGTCTCTCCTTTCGTTCGACGCAACGAAGTTCTCGACATCGACACCAGCCACACATCGCGCGAAAAAGTCGCGGTTGATGGTCGGCATCGGTATGGTGCCTCTGCTCTCGATGCACTTGAGCAGATGCAGGTTGGCCAGACGAGAGCTCTCCATGCGGATCTGGTGCAGCGTCCGAACACTGCGCTCCACCTCCGACACGAACACTGACAGCCTCTCCTTTTCTGCATCGTCGGTAGCCTCCACGAGCAAGCTGGACAACTTGCACTTGACCGTAGAAGCTTCAGGTTCTACGTGGATATCAATCGCGCGAAAGAGCTCACAGAGATTGTCGTAGTCGCTAATGTTCTCGCGTCGGCGGTGCTTGGAAGATCTGCGCTCCGACGCTGTCTCGCCCAAGGCGAAGCGATGGTGAGGGCGGCGTTTCCCGAGTGCTGCTGCCATGACTGGACTTGAGAGGTGAACGGCAAATAGCTGAATGACTGAGTTTAGTGGTGCTGCATAGTACTTGATAGTTGGGTTGTCTTCCGCTGCAGCGGGATCTTTGGCGTTGGCGCTATTGTGGTTGATTATGTCGGTATTGATGAACGCTAGTGCGGTTGCCTCTGGAAACGTCGAAGGTTTTGGCTCCCGAAGGTTTGGTAGACGCAGTCGGCGTGGAATGCTTTCGCGTGAAAAAAACAGTTGAAGTTCGTCTGGATCACGAAGGAGTGACGCTGGTGGTGCGTTGATCGTTTGTTTGACTTGCCTTGATGAGATTTGTGCTCTGTATCGTGGCTCTTCGCAGTAGCGAGCCACTAGTAGCAGCCACGTTTTAGCTCTGACGGTCGTGCAGCCAGTGAAGGGATTCGTTAGAGCCATGGAACCAATTTGATAAATTGGTGTCTGGACTCGCGTGCTTGCTTCTGCGAGATGAATGGCGCTCCTATCCCGAAGGAGCACGGATTTCCACTGCGGGTCGTTGTCCCTGGGACGACGGGTGCCCGCAATGTCAAGTTCGTCCATCGCATTGTAATCACATGAAGGGTGCAGCGTGTGAAGCAGAAGATTCTTCCTGGTGAAAATTGGCATGGCATGGATGGCAATTTCCCAGGGATTGGAACAAAAGAATTGTAATTGTACAAGTGCAGCAATTGTACAGTGCGCGCCAAATCAATAGGACCCCCTTGTCGGCGGCATAAAATTGGCAATATCTCGGCTTGTACTGTGAGCCAGAAGCCACTGTTTAGATATGTTCTCTCTATTAGTAGTGCGAAGGTGCTACTTGTGTTAACAACTCAGACTTTAAAGCCGTTGGGAGGGCTGGCATACAAACTACCGGTTTCGAAGCAAACGACAAAATATAGTACCGTCCCCTTTTTCTGACAAAATGTACACGTTTTATGAAACACCATACAAACTTCTATATTAAAAGTTAGTACTTAGTGAGAGCGCGCTTGCTTTTGATGACAGCTAGACAACGGCGCGGCATGGACTCCACGAGCTTGAGCGGATAGTCATGCTTGGTCGAGGCCCACGCATCTGTAATGGCTACCTCTAACTAGTCTATGGTGCAGTACTGGCGGCCATGAGTATAAACTCGAGCCGCCATTGCCGGCCAGAGATTCTCAATAGGATTGCAGTCGGGCGAGCGTGCTGGCCATACCATGGTGTTGACATCCACTTCCTGCAAGAACTGCGTCGTTTCACGTGAAGCGTGGATCGACGCATTATCTTGCTGGAAAACAAAGTCAACACCATGGTTAGCATGCGCAAATGACAACAAATATTCAGAAAGAGTATAGATATAGTTACCTGAGTTTTGTCGGCCACGTAAAATGGCCAAATTTCTCTTGCTCGCTGCGCTGAACGCCCCCCAGATCATGACGCTTCCTCCACCGTTCTGACGGCAAACATACGATTGAGCTGGCTGCCGTATGTCGCGCCAGTAGTACTTGAAGCCGTCAGGGCTGTAACAGGGTTACACAGGCTGGTGTAATTGGGTACACCAGATATACGTGTATAGCCGGACTATACACGGACAAGTATACGGCAAGCCTTCTGTGTGTGCGTCACATACACAGTCAACAATCATTTCGAGCCGCCAATGGCACAAACATTGGCGGGCGCTAAGCGCACTGCTATTGGTGGAAAGGGGCCCCTTTCCACCAATCAAACGCATACATAAGGGCCGGAGCGTGAGAGCCAACCATGGCTTCACCTCCGTAGATACATAAGTCATTTGGATAGGTTTGCTAAGGGCCCGCCACGCGGCGGGCTTCCATTCAATTCAGTTTTCTATTTTCAAGTTAAAGTTTCGGTCTTTTTGCTTAGAAATACACGGGGACGTGTATTTCTACTTGCATACAAAGCCTACGTAACTTACGCTTCCTCAAAAGCGCATACTAGTGTATGCTAAAGAAACAGAGCGCGTCTCGCCCTGTTTCACCTGGTAGCACTTTGTAGTCCGTCCAACACCTACAGTGTTAGCCAAATGGATGCATTTGGCTATGGAGACGAAAACCCTTCGTCAGGCGGTGCCCTGCCTGACGGAGCTCCAAGCGCGGGTCCTCCCCGCATCACGAGGGAGGACTGCCCCCACCTGAGCGATCAGCAGTGGGAGGCACTGCTACGACTCTCGCGAGTCGTTGGTGAGTCCACCGTGGCAGCGATGCTACGGTCGCTGCCACCAAGCGAGCACCATGTAGTCGTGGTCGACTACATGGACAAGGAACGCCAACAGAAGGAGGCGTCAGCCCCTTCTCGCGTTGAGTCACTGAAGGTGTCAGTGACTCCGTTCTCGGGTGGCCAGAACGAGCCTCTTCTACGATGGCTCGTAGAACTGGAGACAGCAATTGCTGCTCGACGGATCCGGGATCCGTCGCTCCAAGTTGCGTACGCCATGTCGTGTCTGACTGGACGAGCCAGACACTGGGCGTACGGAAGACGTCTTACGGACAGTACGTGCTGGAGCACGTACGAAGACTTCAAGCGCGAGCTCAAGCTCGCGTTTGAGCCGCCTGAATCCGAGTTCAGGTCGAGGGCGGAGTTCCTCGACCTGCGTCAAGGCAAGCGCGACGTGTTGGCTTACGCCCAACACGCGAGGTACTTGGTGTCGAGTATCGTCAATCATCCGATTGACGAGGCGACACAAGTAGTCACCTTCATGAAGGGACTGAAGGATGGGCCTGTGAAGACCTATCTCTTCCGAGAGTACCCGAGTACTCTCGAGCAAGCCATTCGGCTTGCGTCGCAGGAAGAGTTTAGCCTGCACCAGGCTAAGCTCCACGCGGACACGCCGGGGGCGCCACGTCCGCGTGCAAGACCCATGGGCGGTCCAGAGCCCATGGACCTATCGAGTGCGTCTGCTGGCAGGCAGCAGACGGAGCCGCGCAGAGGCGCGGGACGGTGTTTCCGGTGTGGAAACACCGGCCACTTCGCACGTGAGTGTGTAGCAGGCCCGGGGCCTGCTGCTCGCGATACGTCGTATCGCGCCAACGGGGATCGTTGACGCGGACGACCAAAAAACGCTGGAAGCCAGTAGGGGCGGGGCGCCCTACTGGTGTAGTCACACATGCCGATGTCGGGCATGTGACGGCTACAGCCCCTTGTGGTGCCGGACACCACAGCAAGCGTCAGGATGATCAAGCAGGGCTGATCATCCTGGAAGTCGCGGTGCATGGGAGGCCCATGCACGCGCTAGTCGATTCGGGTGCGTCGAACAACTTTGTTCGACTGCAAAGCCTGAGGGCTATGAACGCCGAGGAGAAGAGGACTCCTCGAAGTGAGTTGGTGGTGCGCCTGGCGACAGGCGCAACCGTGAAAACGCGCAAGCGAACTGTATCAGTTCGCTTTGGCTGTGAAGGCCGGGCCTTCGCTGAGGACTTTATCGTCCTGGATCTAGACGATAAGTTCGACATGATACTGGGCATGCCGTGGCTCAAACGCCATGCCCCAGTGATAGACTGGAAGTCCCAGTCTATAGTCTCTTACGGCTTCGAGGACGCATGCGTCCTCGATTCGGCAGATAGCGCGACAGAGAGCGATGGCCCTGACAGCGCTGCGAGTGCGTCGCGCAGTAAACGCGACGTGAGCGAGGTCACCCTCGCTCAGCCAAGCCAAGACTGCGCGTCGACCGTAAAGGCCGACGCGCTCAAGACGAGGACGGAAGACGACCGGGGCGCTTCCTCGCCTGTGCCCGGGGCACAGGCAAATCGACGAATGGTGGGTGCACTCCGGGAGCGCACCCTCTCCCAAACCGGGTTTGGAAGAAACGCCTCGCAGGCCGGGCCTGCGAGAGACAATATCAAGAAGAACCCTTTCCGGACGGGGTCCGGAAAGGCAAGAATACAGAAGAACCCGTCTCGGGCCGGGCCCGAGGCGAAGCACCAAGAGAAGACGCCTCCTCAAACCGGGTTTGAGGAGTCAAGGATCAAGACATCTCGACGGGCCGGGCCCGTCGAAGAAAAAGATATGGGTCGAAACCAGGCCGGGCCTGGCACCCATCATCGCGGCAAGGGTCGCGATGTGAGGAGTGAAGCTGACTCCTCACTTTTGAATCGGGCCGGGCCCCGACGGGAAGAGATCGCCTCCCCGTCGCAAGAGCGCGATACACCTAAGGGTGTAGCTGACGTGGTTGCGTCACCCGCAAGGGGTGACGTCACGTACGAGAGAGTGAATGCGTTAACGCAAACACTCTCGGGCGTCAAGTGTCAGCTCCTGACACTTGAGGGTCCTCCGAGCACTGCCTCGGAGTTGACAGCGCTGGAAGTGCAGAGCTGGAAGGGCTTTGCACGGGATCTACGCGCCGGGCGCGTAGAGCAAGTATGCATCCTCACCGCGCGTGAGGATGCCGAGATCACAGTGGAGCTCGAGGACCTGCGGCAGGTCCTCGTCAAGCATCCTGAGGGCGACACTGCCCTCAGCGCCAAGACCAAGAAGGACCGCTTTGCCGAGCAAAGCTGGGACTCGCTCAAGGCGAGTCCCTATTACGATGTGCTCAGGGAATACGCGGACGTATTCCCTGATGAGGTTCCCGCGGAGCTTCCGCGGGACAAGGGCATTCAGCACGAGATTGATCTCGTGCCGGGGACGAAGTACTGCGTCACGCGGCAGTGGCCACTGCCGCGTGAGCAGGTCCAAGCCATCGACGAGTTCTTCGAAGCTCGTCGGCGCGCGGGGCAAGTGCGGGAAAGCAAGTCCCCGCACAGTGACCCGACGTTCTGCGTCAAGAAGGCGCAGGGCGGATGGCGCATTGTCCACGCGTTCAACAAGTTGAACGAGGCAACGATACCGGCGCAGACGCCGATACCGCGAAAAGATGTGATCATCGATTCGATGAGCAAGAGCACCGTGTTCAGTGCTCTTGACTTAAGAGATGGTTTCTACCAAATCTTAATGCGCGAAGAGGACATCCCCTTCACAGCTGTAAGCACGCCAAGCGGCATGCTTTGGGAGTGGCTGGTGATGCCACAGGGGCTGAAGAACGCCCCTGCGACGTTCAACAGGTGCGTCACACACCTGCTGCGATCGATTCGCGACTTCGCGCCGACGTACTTCGACGACGTGTTCGCCCACAGCCAGGCTGTGGGCGGGAAGACCGCCACAGAGATGCACAGGGAGCATCTCCGTCGTCTGCTCGCGCTGATGCGCGAGCACAAGCTATATGCAAACTTGAAGAAGTGCATATTTGGTGCATCCGAGATTCCGGTTCTCGGATGTCTTGTCGGCAAAGACGGAGTCCGCCCCGACCCTGAGAAGGTCAGGGTCATCAACGAGTGGCCTGCGCCCTCGAACGCCAAGGAACTGAGGCAGTTCCTTGGGCTGGCCACGTACTTGTGCAAGTACGTGCACGACTACGCTGGGCGCATTCGCCCACTGTCACGTCTCCTGAAGAAGGACACGGAGTGGCAGTGGTCTGCTGAGTGTCAGCAGGCTTTCGGTTCAGTCAAGCAGGGCTTGACTGAGGCGCCGGTCTTGGCCATCGCTGACCAAGACCGCCCGTTCCACGTGGTGTGCGATGCATCCGACTATGCTATCGGATGTGCGCTGATGCAGCACGATCACGACGGTCGTGATCGTGTGATCTGCTATCACTCGCGGCAGCTTAAGCAAGCTGAGCGCAACTACCCAGTGCATGACAAGGAGCTCCTTGCCATGAAGTACGCACTGGCCAAGTTCCGTGTCTATCTCCTTGGAGATAGACCTTTCGTGGTCTTCACAGACCACGCATCGTTGCGGACGGCTGTGAAGTCGCCGCACCTCTCTCAAAGAATGGCACGGTGGCTGTCATTCTTCGCGGAATACAACTTCCAGGTTGAGTACAAACCTGGAAGACTCAACGTGGTGGCCGACGCGCTCTCGCGTCGACCGGATTACAACTACAAGGTAGTTGATGTCAACGCCATTGGCGTTGAGCGAAGCAGTGTGCCCACGTCATCGCTGCTCGATGACGTGCGTAAGGCGTATGCACTTGACGACGACGTCAAGCGCCTGCTGGATTATGTGAAGGAGCCGACCGACGCCGGGCGTCGAGCGCTGCCTCCACATCTGCGTTCGAATGTGCACCGATACAGCGCACACGATGGGCTGCTGCTTTATAGCACAGCTGACGACGATGCTGCACGCATCGTCGTCTCAAACGACTATGACCTGCGGTTGCGGGTCATCTACGAGTATCACGATGCCCCATGGGCGGGGCATCCGGGCCGAGAGAAGACGTACCTGCTTCTCTCGCGTGACTTCTACTGGCCGCGCCAGTACAAGTGGGTGCGCAAGTACGTCCGTGCTTGCGAAGCGTGCCAGCGCGTGAAGCCGACGTCGGCTTCACACGCACCATTGCAGTCTCTGCCTATACCGGCAGAGTGCTGGGAGTCCATTAGTATGGACTTCGTCTTCGGTCTGCCGCCCGACGCTAAGCGTCGGACGGGTGTCGTCGTATTCGTCGACCGGTTCAGCAAGATGGTGCATCTTGCTGCGGTGCCAGCACAGGTCACATCCAAACAGACGGCTCGTCTGTTTGTTGATCTTATCTTCCGATCTCACGGGATGCCCCGCGAGATCGTATCGGACCGTGACCCTCGGTTCACGGCCGCTTTCTGGAAGGAGGTCTTCGCCCTCCTTGGCACGCGACTGTCGATGTCGACAGCCGATCATCCTCAGACCGATGGTCAGACCGAGCGCGTGAACCGCGTGCTCGGTGACATCCTCAAGAGTTACGCCCACTCGTTCACCGAGTGGAGCGACTGTTTGCCGATGGCGGAGTTCGCCATCAACAACTCGGTGCATGCCTCTACGGGGCATACACCGTTCTTCGTGAATGCCATGCGGCATCCACGTGTCCCTGCCACCCTCGGCGGGGTGACAGCTCCCTTGAGTGGGGGAGGAAATGTGAGTGAAGCGCACTCACATGAAAATGCCGCAGCAAAAGCTGCAGCCAACGAGGATTCGTTGGCCGCTGTGACGCGAGCTGACGCAGCGCGTCAGCGAATGGAGAACATCACGTCCGCACCGGGTGCGGGCGTCGCAGATGACACCGCCTCCGTGCCGGGCACGGACGCGCCAAGGCAAGACCAAGACCGCCTCGCTCTGGGAGCGAAGCGACAAGCCAAGGACCGTCCCACGTCTGCCTCAAGAGCAGACGTGACGGACGATGACGTGTCCGTCTCAGAGACGGACACCGGAAGATCCCAAGTGACGAAGGCTGTGACGTCGCCGGGCGACGTCACTTCGATGAAGAACAAGGCCACGTCCGCAGCACCTGCGGACGTTCAAGATGAAAGACACCTCGTGCATGGCACGAGGTCAAGCGATGTCACATTGGTCGAGACGACCAATGTCGATGCAAGGGACTTTGTCCAAAGCAGACAAGCCGTCATGCGGTTTGTCCGTGATGCTATTGCATCTTCTGTCGATCGACAGAAGATGAACGCGGACAAGAAGTCAAGGAACAACATTAGTGAGTTCAAAAGGAATTCATTAGTTTTACTGTCTACGCAAAACCTGCCTAGACATGCAGTCTCGGACTTTGGAGCGAGCAAGCTCGCTCCACGCTTCATCGGCCCCTTCCGTGTCTTGCACCGCCAAGGCACAGCATACACGCTGGACATACCGTCCACCATGCGACTGCACCCAACGTTCTACGTTGGGCGGCTGAAGGCGTATCATGAGCATGATACGCCTGCGAGCTCGTTGGAAACGAGCACGCCGGAGCCTGACGGCCCACCTAGTGGTCGTCATCAGAAGACCCCTTCGCAGCGGACCGCGAAGGACGCATCCCGATGCTCTCCACGAGCTTCGCAAACTTCTTCTCGAGCTCAGCAGCTCGAGAAAGAGCATCGGCAGCGGTGCTCCGAGCGCTCTCCACTTGCGAGGAGAGGTTCGAGATCAACTGACCCTGGTCAGCGATCGTCTTCCACGCGGCCTCGCGGAAGGCCGCGTGATCCGCCTCAAGGCGACCAACAATTGGATCAGCCGAGCGTGGCTGATCCGGGGTGCGACGTCTTCCCCCCACCGCCTGCGCCCTTGCAGGCTGCAGACGGCTCAATTCGCTGGATTGTCGAGCGAATTGTAGCTCACCAGGAGCCACGCGCTGACCAAGGTCAGCGTCGTTTTCGATGTCGTTGGAGAGGATGGCCTCCCCAACACGACTCCTGGGAGCCGCGGAACGTCCTTGTGATGGATGTTCCGGAAATGGTGATGGCGTACGAACAGCGACACCACCTACGGCCGAGTCGGGGGTAACTCTCGACTCAGTGATCCACTTCCCAGAGACGTCGTCAAACCACAAGGTTTGACTGGGCGGTGGAAAGGTGACACGCGCGTCGGGGAACACCCTCTCGCGCCACTTGGTCACCTTCTCGGGTACACGGATGCGCGTGTACCCCATGACATCACTCTCGGATAGTCTGTCCGCAGGATGCGGACAGACTGGACAATGCTCCCTGCGCGGAACCGCGCAGGGGATGCCCGCATCTGCACACATGTTGTGCAGATGCACCACGCGACCTGTGCTATTATGCTCAAAATAGCGAGTGCGGTGCCGTTCAAGACGGTACCGATACAAGTCGGGGTTCGCGTTCCAGTTCGACACGAACTGGTTCCAGCCCTGTGCCAGAGCATGAGTCTCAGAGACCTTGCTCTGAGGACCATGGCGCGCGTTCTTGTAGTAACGCGACGCCAGGTATAGCGACGCGAAGTAATCGCGTCGCTCAGCAGTGTCAGCTCCGAGATGGAGCTGGCCCGCGATCTTATCGTCGATGATCGGACGATCATCGAAGAGAGAGACGGGCTCGGCAGCAGCCCCCTCGTCGCTGTAGCGCAGCTTCTGGATCGCCGTGGATGTTGACATCCACGGCGTCGGATCGGACGCGCGAGCAGCACGACGCCCCGCCGGCAAATCTGCCGGCGTTGAAGAACCACTTGCGGCGGAGGTAGCCTCCGCCGAGCTTGACACGTCCGAGCGCGCGACTTCACCTTCTTCCAGCGCGACGTCGCGCTGACGGCGAGAGCCCGATACGGGGCTCTCTGAAGCAGCATGCTGGCCCTCAGCGGGCGCGGCAACCTTCAACTCTGACGAGGAGTCTTCCAACTCCTCGTCGTCTTCGATCCCCTCGCTGCCGTAGTCGACAGCGAGCTCTGGGTCTAGATGTGAATCATCTAGATCCACATCCATCGCCTCGGGCCGTAGAGATTCACCTGGCACAGCCTTCGCAGGCTGTGCCTCACTCGTAGCACCGGATCCAGGGGATTCGGTGAGCGCTGCCTTTGCAGGCGGCATATCGCTTGAAGACGCAGCCTTCACAGGCTGCGTCACACTTGACTCGCTTGCTGCTGGATCCCCAGCAGCATCAGACTTCGCAGCAGCCCGCTCGGCCTGCTTGATCGCGAGCTGTGAGCGATAATCGCTCACAGACAACTTGGTGACCGGTGGGAAGTCCCCACCGGCGGCGGCGGAGCTTGCGGGGCTTGTGGGGGCCTTGGGACTTGACGCGCTCATTGTGGAATGGGCGCGGAGTGTTTTCTCGAGACGCGAGAAAACAGGGAGTGACCACAGATTGATGTGTGGTCACCGTTACCTCTCAGACGCGATATTCGTGTTTAAAGAGGGGGGTAGTGTAACAGGGTTACACAGGCTGGTGTAACTGGGTACACCAGATATACATGTATAGCCGGACTATACACGGACAAGTATACGGCAAGCCTTCTGTGTGTGCGTCACATACACAGTCAACAATCATTTCGAGCCGCCAATGGCACAAACATTGGCGGGCGCTAAGCGCACTGCTATTGGTGGAAAGGGGCCCCTTTCCACCAATCAAACGCATACATAAGGGCCGGAGCGTGAGAGCCAACCATGGCTTCACCTCCGTAGATACATAAGTCATTTGGATAGGTTTGCTAAGGGCCCGCCACGCGGCGGGCTTCCATTCAATTCAGTTTTCTATTTTCAAGTTAAAGTTTCGGTCTTTTTGCTTAGAAATACACGGGGACGTGTATTTCTACTTGCATACAAAGCCTACGTAACTTACGCTTCCTCAAAAGCGCATACTAGTGTATGCTAAAGAAACAGAGCGCGTCTCGCCCTGTTTCAAGGGCCGTCAAGGTTGAATTTGTTTTCATCAGAAAATATTGTATATTTCCAAATTCCTACATATCATGATAACTAATTGGTATTGATAAGTACAACACCATAATTAAGCGAGATTACCTGGGTTAAGTATGTGCTCTTCAGCCCAGCTCATGCGAGCTGCCTTGTGGGCAGCAGTGAGAGGCAGCGTGAGGTCCATCTTGGTGTATACCAGATGGTCAACACGCTGGAGCAACCTCTGTACCGTCCGCACCGACGCCTTGACACCGAAGTTAGCCTTGAACTCGGCAGCGAACTGGTTGCCAGTTGCTGCCGCACGAACAAGCAACCGCACTTCCCTTTCGGTTAGTGCTGGCCGCCGCCCTACTTTTGCTTGATCGTCTCTGCTATCGGTCTGCAGTCCTCTTTCAGCCTTGATCATCTTCCGCACGCACGTGCGCGAACGGCCGGTCGTCTTCGAAATCTCGTGCAACGAGCCGCCACCGTCGTGAAGGCCGATAATCCACCAGTATTCTTGATCACTAAGGGCTTTCCCGCGGCCCATTTGAAAATGAAAGGCCCCGAGCAAGAGAGGAAGCCCGCAGATTGCTTGCAACAACTAGTGTCCTCCATTCATGCGTTCACAGTAAGTACGATATTTTATATAGAAGTTTGTATGGTGTTTCATAAAACGTGTACATTTTGTCAGAAAAAGGGGACGGTACTATATTTTGTCGTTTGCTTCGAAACCGGTAGTTTGTATGCCAGCCCTCCCAACGGCTTTAAAGTCTGAGTTGTTAACACAAGTAGCACCTTCGCACTACTAATAGAGAGAACATATCTAAACAGTGGCTTCTGGCTCACAGTACAAGCCGAGATATTGCCAATTTTATGCCGCCGACAAGGGGGTCCTATTGATTTGGCGCGCACTGTACTCGAACAGTATTGATTATTGAGCCGCTGCCAATCTCCACTGCATATTGATCACTATTGTCAGGAAGAATTCTACATCTGATAAAAGGTGTAGACTTCTACTCACATGAATCGATTTCATCTTCGTCTTCTGAATCCTCCTCACAGGCCGTCTGCACAGCCTCGACGTTATCTCGTTAGTAACTAGATCCCAGTTCATTCTCAAAAACAGGATCGACTCAAGTGTCTCTGCGCTCATTCGCTTGCGCGAGTAGCCGAGCACACACTTCACAGTTGAAAACAAGCGTTCTACTTCAACAGAAGTAGCGGGTAGCCACGTGAGATCGATGTACTTGGATCGTTCTTCTTCCCGAGGCTTGGCTCGTACAACAATCGCAGTCTTCACTTCCGCTGGAGTACGACGGCGCCTGCCGACAGATCCGTTTTCCGCGTTGTTTGGCACGGGACCGCGAGGGTTTGACGGCGATTGAGCAGTGGGCGTGGGCGACGACTTGTTGCGTTTTTTCGTCAAGCCTGCTGTGCGGGCCGATAGGCTCTTAGTGCGCTTTCTTTTTGAGTTGGAATGACCTGCTTTATAATCCAGGTGCAAATTGCCGTCGTCCAGAAAGCGGAGGAGTCGGGTTGGCGCTTCCGATTCTTCAGAAGTTAGATCGCGCTCTCGGGATTGCATAATTTTGGCCACGGCCGTCTCGAAATGAGGTGACTCCACGATCTTGGCGTCTGCTTAGAGGCGGTCGTCTAGCTCTGGGAAATCAACCAAGATCTCGTCCAAAATATCGCGAACGGACATAAGGTTGAGGTCTTTTTGTTGAAGGCGTTTGGTTACTAGCTCTAGCAACTCCATGCGTCGAGCTGACTCTCCTCGCATCAGAGCATAGTGCGAAGACAAGAAGGCTAGAAGATTTCTCAAGTTTGTTCCTGGCTCACGAGAATGGCTCCAAAAGAACGCGGCGATTTTTTCAAGCTGCTCTGTCGTCGTATAGCCGTCGAGCATCGTATCCGCTCCTCGATCGTCAAAATTCTTCCGTCGCCTATCATCTTCTTCATACTCGGTAACTTTCAGCGATAAGGTCACGGCATCATTTCGTGGAGAAGGATGATTGTTGATCTCCATGCGCTGTTGTTGTCGCTACAAATCGACCATGGCAGCTACATAACCATTTACAGTAGCTTTTCCAATCGTTTGAGCCCTTCCCTCTTCACCCTTTCGTCGCTTAGCACGGTCGCTGATTCGTTCCTCCAAGAAGAGATGCAGCTTCCCTTTGGTAACAGTTGAAGCATCTCGAAAGTGCTTTCCTTCACACCATTTGACGAATTCTGCCTGGTAGCCTGTGTACTTCCGGTTAGTGTTTTTTGGGCGAGCGTCTAGCGTAGCTTGAAGCGTTGCACATTCACTTTCTTCTATCTCGACTTGTATAACACTTTCATTCGACAGTGGAAGATCGCAAGTAGCTGATGCTGCAGCTGCAGCTGCATATGAGCTGACAGAGACGGCAGATTTTCTTGTCATGGCGAAAATGATCGAGTGAGTGTGTGACGGGGGTCACACAGCATCTTGCACAGAGGAAGTGTGCTGGAGTATACAAACTCCTAGTGAACGGCAGTTCACTGGTCCCTGGCCTAAGGGGACGAGTTACCAAGACTAAGGTAGAATTAAGACTGAATATACTTATAGGATGATCATAATTTGGCCTGCAATACAAACTACAAATATCCTATAGTGAAACCTATATAAAACCTGAGCATTGGCTCTCAGAGCAAGTGGTACTGTGTACCCACTTGTGTCCGTGATGTGTCAGTAGTGTTTGACACACCACCCAGAATAGCTGAACCCAGGTCACTATTCGGTGTAGCCCCGCTACAGAGTGCCTGTTGGTGGTTTTGAAGTTTGAGTGTTACAAAACGGATATTTCGGTTAGGTCCAAAAACTGAGAATGACGATGAGCTCGACGGTGTCCACAGCGTCGTCGGGGTCGAGCATCGAGAGCGGCGGCGGATCCACTCGCACAGCGCTGGTCATCGGTACATAGTTTGCACATCTTAGACGCTGCTTCTTATTTAATAGTCCTAACTGTGTGCTGGCGACTGGTTGGACTGTAGACGGATCCTATGCGATGATCGGAGCCCGCAGCTTGGTACTGAGCATGATAATGTATAACGGATGCTCTGGGTTGTGCACTGTTGACTGTGACTGCTGTTGTGCTGATCCCAGGGAGGCAAAATCGACTACATCAAGTTTCGTGCGGCACTGGAGGAACAGGCGTCGACGCAGTTTGGAGGTACGCAGCCAGCGAGTGTGCTGATCTATGGAGCTTCTGTGTAGTTGCGTGGATGCTTTTTGACCTTCTCGTGCTTTTTGTGTAGATTGCTGGTTCTTCGATCAGAATCCGTCTGCGCAGCGACTCAATGCAACGTTAACTGCGGAGTATCACATGCTGAAGTTCGCTCCTCCGGATGGGCCTCAGGTATTGCAGTGCAGTGCTGTGACTCTACAATGCCGTGGTAGTGACCGAGATTATTGCTGTACTGGTGGCAGTTCCAAGTCAGCTTGTTTCCTATGAAAAAGTATAGCTGTCATTGCCGAAAATGCGGCAACCACTTCACACAAAATGTGCAGAAAGGTGTCGACAACGGGTACGTGTATCGAAATCATGCGCTGCCTAGGACGCGTTTGCTAACCTCTTTGTTGCGTCTCTCTTCTTACAGAATCGCGACCAAGATCCTGTCCCTAGCCTACGAAAATGTAAGCACGCTCTGTGTATGTCGTCATATTCTCATCGTTATGCAAACCCTGTTCATGTTGAATGTGTGCCAGATTTGCGATCGCTTTATTTTGTTTGCGGGTAAGTTGCCAAACTCGTTTTGATTTAGGTTTCGATGAATGGACTTATAAATTATGGTTGCGCACGTGGAGCAGGTGATGGCGATTTCTATAGCTCGCTTAGCCACGTTCGTAATGTACTGCGAAAGGATATCTGGGTGGTCGGTAAGTGCGCTCCTGATTGTTATGGTTTGATAAGGCAAAACTAATCGCGCGTTCGTAATACCAGGGTACCGAGGAACAGTGTCCGGGGACCTGCAGCAACTAGCATCACGAGTTATCTACATGAACGACTTGTGGTCTCAAGTTAAAAGTACTCGGCCTAGTAAATCTCACGAGAAAGGACGGAGGAATGAGGGGCGTGGGGAAGATATGCCGTTTTTTGAGGATCACGAAGGCGAAGATTTTCAGCTTGGCAGTGGCACATCGTCACCCCTCGATGAAGAGCAAGAGACTGGTAGTAGTCGCCAAGTGGTCATTGCTCCAGCCGAAGACAATACGTCAAACCGTTGCAACCGTCCTGCACGTGGGCGAGCACGTTTGAATGGAAGGGGCAAAGGCAGAAATGGTCGGGGACGCAGTCGGTCACGTTCGAGGGATCGACCACGTGCAGAGCAGCCGAGCAACGAAGTTGCTGCCGCTCCGACTGCACTTCCTGATCTCGAAGCCACGGTGTCAAACGTTCCAGCTGGCGTAGCCAAGAAGAAGAAGAAAGACACGACGGCAGAAAATCGAGCTGGTGGAGGAAGAACGAAAAGAAAGCGGAAAAGAAATGGTACGTGTGGCCGAAATATTTGTATCGCTATGCAGTGTACAAACTGACATATCCATTATTCGTCTCGTGCTACATCTGAAGTCGGGGATCATCATGAGCGAGGGTGGTCAAAACGAAGGGGACGTGGGGACAGACTGGCCGATGATGAGGCTGTTGTCACTTTGTCAGACGTCAGTTCTGATGAAGAATCTGGGGGCAAACCGTTTCCGCTGTCATTGCCTGTGCCACTGAGATCAGCGGCACCGGTTATGACAGCGCAGGGCCGTGATGTTGGAATAGATGAAATCGGTTCCAGAACTCAAGTTATCAATCTCGCATCCGACACAGAGAGCGAGTGAAGCGTTTGGAGGAAACGAGTGGTGGAAGCTATGGCTGGACTGTGTTCGAGTTATAACTGCTGGAGAATCGGAGGATCAACGGAGAGGAATGTCGTAGTGTTTGTTGCCAATGGCTACGTGGACTGCTGCTACGCTTGTCGTGAAGCAGCGTGGTGTTGTCACCTGCTGCTTCTCCTGTCGGGGGGTGAGAAGGCTTTCACATTGGTCCAGTGTTAATAGCGCTAGCTCTTCACCCATTGAGGAGGCTAGGCTAACATGCGGAATGGGATCCTAAAAGCAAAATCACCCCGACGCAAGTGCAGCACGCCCAAGTCATCGACAGCAAACACAATGACAGAGGAATGAATATGATCGCTCTTTCATGTTTGCTGGTTGTACAAATTGACTTACCTTGTAGTAAGTGGGTAGGTCGAAGCTTGCAAGGCATTGATCCACGCAGCGAAGAACTTGGACAAATTGCTGCTCTCCTTCACCAACCCGTAGCGCTAGGAATGATCGTGTCTTATCGTCGTTTACCAGCACCAGCGCGCGCCGCAGGGTGACGCTAAAACTGCGTACACCAAAGGTGTCAGAACACAACAAAGTGTTGACACTACAAATGCACGCACCGTTGTCGCCATTTCAACGCAGCGCGGAGAGAGTCGACGAATCCATCGATCTGGTCGTACGTAAGGACGAACGGCCGCGAGAGACTCAAGTGGAGTGCATTGTCTTCATCTGAAGAAGGAGGCTCACTGAGTTTAAGCTCTTCGAAAGGCACCAATGTTACCGCATCACCAATGAGCTCCTGAGCTCTTTCGATAGCCCCTCTGGCCAGTTCACGAAGTTCCTGATTGACTGGAATGTCGATTCGTACGTGACTTGGCCAATTGCCCTCCACGTGAGGGAACGCTCGCTTCCACTGCGGTTCATCGGAGCGCTTCCGCTTAGAGCCGACCTCGACTGTGTTTTCTACTTCGCTGTCCGACGAAGCTGAAGCCGAATCGTCGGATGACTCGGACGATGATCCGTACGCGGCTGCGATGGACTCCATTTTGTGAATGGATGGATAGGGAAGAACAGAGACGGGGAATAAATGGCACGTTGAAGCGCCTCGGTATTAACGTAAAATGGTTGCTGGTTCTGTGTGTGGCAGATCTTGCTTTCTCCTTGACGACATTAACTGTCCTCTGCCAATACCTCATTAATCTGCACCTCCGATGGAGGACGTCCCGTGACCAGCTACGCAAATAACAATTGATCAGCACACTGCTAAGACGACTAAGCGAAAGGGAAATCGCGTACCTTGCACACGAAGTTGAGAATCTGCACCTTGCGCACTTCCAGGAACGTCCGCGGGCCGTACTTGTAATACTTGATTTTCTTCGAGTCCGCATCAATCTCTGACGTAGCGTCCAGGTAGCTATAAAGTAAAGATTCAATAAGCACACCACTACAATCTTAAAATGTACGAAGCAATTCTCCTTACAGTTGGTTCTCGAACGTCTTGAAGAGAAGAGGAATGTCCCCGAGCTGTGGATGATTAGTCCTCAGCTTCACCTTGGGGTCTAGACGGATCAACTGCTTCCACAAGTCGTCTGTATGTTGCAATCAGCAACCGTCAGAGCTGCTCTTTTACCCGACCCACACGATATGATCACGAACCTGCTGAAAGTTGTCGCGCGGGTGCGCACCACAACAGACCCAACACCATCATGAGGAAGCCGCGTGAAGCTGCCTTGCCCGTTTTGTTCATAAGCAGCAAGTGTTCCTGTGAAGACGCATTGTTCAGCACCAGGTACAGCTCCTTGCTCGTGCTGTCTTCCACTTGCACCACGCGGTAGCCAAACACGCTTTCGATCCGCAGCTTTGCGTAGAAGAAAAAATATCTGGTGTATGTTGTATACATTAGTATCAACGATTCAACCACACTACGCCAATTGAAAAACAACGCCTCACCGTGACACGTTCTTGTAATCCGGATAAACTTCCTTGCTAATGTCTGCAAACTTGATCGGCAGCTTCAAACCGCCTTTGTACAGCATGTAGCGCACCAACTTGGCCGTGAGCTCATCCAGCGTCTTGTACATCAACAATGGCATCAGCTCACAGCACAAATCCCAGCTAAATCTATAGGTCTGGAGTGTTACGCACTTGGTCCGACAGTTTGTGCAGAGCCTTCGTCTTGGTCGGCTCTTTGTTGGCCTTCCTGCCTCCTCCTTCGTCCTCGTCCTCGTCATTACCGAGAGGCTCGGCCTGACTCATCACGGCATATTCCGTCTGTGTGAAGTCCAGCAGCGCTTCTTCTTCTTCATCTTCTTCGTTGCCTCCCTCCTTCTCCTCCTCGTCGCTGGCGCCGTCGGCCACCACGACGTTCGTGGGCAGCACATCGTCGTCACTCTCGCTCTTGTCTTCACTGTCGATCGAGTCGCCTGCACAGGCAGAGAAAGAAAACATTGTCAGATGAAATGCGCATACAGTAGCAATATTAGATGTAGCAGCGTACGGTGGCGAGATCTCTTGCTGCGCTGCGAGGCCTCCTCACGTCGTCGCTTCATTTTACTTCGCAATTTTTTTGGCAATTTACAATATAACGTTTTAGTTCCCGCGCTTTTTGGTGTTGTAAAATTTGCAGTAACGGTTGAGCATAAAAATTGGACTAATGAGCACGATTATTGCAATACATGTAATCGTGTTTACAGAGAACTCCGGCTATAGTGGAGGTGTTTGGGCACGCACTCAGACAGATCTCTCATAGATTTCATGCAGTTATAAGAGATAACCAGTCATTTACAATACGAACTATTATTCTTCATGGAAGTACGAGGTGATTGAAGTCTGTCGCTTCGACGTAATTGCTATCCTCCTGGTGGCATCGACAACCTTCTGCACACTTGTATCTCTCAACCCGTGAGCAAACATGTAAACCTGCAGTTTCCGAGCAGCTTCCAGCGCCTCCCCGTGCGAAAACAGTCTCTCCTCCACCACACCACTTGAACTGCCACTGGAGGATTGGCCACTTGTGTCATCACTCTCGGGGTTGTCTTCGACGACGTCTTCGACAGCAACGTAGCTCGCTGCACTCAAAGTATCTTCTAATTCTAGTCTAGAAATTAGGAGTTCTAAATCTGCCAGTTCTGACTCTCGAACCGGCTCGCTGTCCTGCTCCACCCTCGAGATCATGCTCGTCGACACAATTCTTGTATGACGACAACAGTGACGGATCGTTGCGTCCGAAACAGCACCCCACGCATCGACGATGAACTTTATAGACGTCAGCAAATCCAGTCGTTTTTGTGGTCCGGTTTGCTCTACAACCCACTGCACAAACAGCTTCTTGTATTTCAACTTGAAATTTCGGACTATGCCAGCGTCCATTGGTTGTAGATGCGATGTGGTGTTTTTTTTGGCAAGAAGTGAATGCGAACGTTGTTTAACTCAACGTCTGCGTGGCCAGGCGCATTATCAAGTAGTAGAAGTATTTTTCGATCATGCATCTTCAAATTTAGCGCTGGCACCCATTTCAAAAAAAGTTCAGTAGTCATCCACGCTTTTTGGTTTAAAAAAATACTCCATCGGAATCGCACCTATATCCACACCTCAAAAACAACGTGGTCTCGCAGCTCTGTTGATCACGATAGGCTTCAACTTTTCCGTCCCAGTAAAATTGCAGCACAAATCAATACTAATTCGCGCCTTGTCCTTCTTTTTTCCTGCGACGGCTTTGGCTGCTAATGTTTGGCTGGGTAGCATGCGATAAAACAAAGCTGTTTCATCCATATTAAAAATATCTTCGGGATTGTATTGATCAAGCAACTCCATCAATACTGTGCACTGCTGTCCAAGGTCTGCAATGCCCACCGAGCCGGCTTCTCCGTGCATCTTATGCAGGGTCACTCCATGACGAACCTTGAAACGTTGAATCCAGGACAGAGAAATAGTTTTTCACCGACAAGCTCGTTCGCCTTCACTTGCAGCACCTCGTCAGATAAAAGTCCCTTTTCTTGTTGAAGATGCACAAATGCCAAAAGCTCGGACTCGATAGATGCGTTTTGTGGTTTGCGTTTTTTCTTCATGCTGCCGTTGGGAGTGCTGTCAAGAGGCTGATTCACAATTTTGCCGACCGTCGAAAGGCCGATGCACTTCTTGAGATGTACAACAACCCACTGCTGGAGGTCGGCGTGCTTGAGACTGGTGTGTGCTAGATGGTAGCGTCGTAGCTCGTTCTTTTCGTAGATAGTGAGGTGTTGGCGCGACGAAACCATTGTTATGCTGGGGATCGTATTTCAAAGTGAGTCACGTGTCTCTCACTTCTCTTTCAGTGTGTGGATTTGGATTGGCGGTGAAGCTCTCTTACAATCTTATAGCTTTATAACCAGTTTGACTTGATTTTACTATTGCCAATATCTGGGATACACCCCACCGCTCTAATAGGCGAAATTCTCCTATATCAAGTGCTACTATAGCCGGAGTTCTCTGTACATGTAATCGTGTTTTTACTCTGATATTAGGACTTTTTATCAAGTCGTTATCAATTTTTGGAATGGACTAGGGTCAATTTATAATCACTTACATGGTGACCAAAACGTCAAAAACCTTCTGTTTAATGACATTATGCTCTTATCCCAAGGTGAATAGAGTGCGTTAGATTAAGGAGAAGACAAGTGTCATTATATTGAGATGTTCTAAAACCAGAGGGTGGAAGCTAGCTTACAGGGAAACCGGGATCCAACCAGTTTTCTGCCACTTTCGCCTTTGTCCGTGGGGGGAATGCTGTAGCTCGACAACTAGAGCTCGGATGAAAACGAGTGAGGTATCATTCTAAAGCGGGCGGTCTCAGCTATCTCATTCATTTTTCACGCCTAAAGAGGAGCTCGTCAATCAATCCAAACCCTCAAGGTAATATTTTATTTTGAATATTTTCAAGAAAAATTCTTTGTTGTGGACAGTTTTCTTGACAGGTCATGGTGAGCGGAATACTGAGCACTCAAACACAAGTTGGTAGCTGCAGCAGTGTATTACGTTGTCATTTTATTTCCAAATGCCTATGCTCAAGACGAGCTCAGTCTAAAGCAAATGAGGAAGTGAGATCGTCTCGGACTGCGTCCTTGACTCCTCACCCCTCTGCGCCTCATGCCCTCATCTCACTGATTAGGTCGCAAAAGAAGTAACACAGGAACTAAGAAGTCATAGGGTCAAACGTAAGGATATGAAAATCATTAGTTGTGCCCTACAACGTACCATGCAATCAACAAGATTGGCATTAACTTACGAAAAAATGAGAGAGAGGTACAGCAACGAAGGAGGTGAAGCAAGTAGCCATTTACTGTATTTTTCCGAACCAAAAACATCTTGCACCTAAAGAGACATTTGCATGGTATCCGAATCTGAGTCGCTCAAACTATCACCGTCGTCGGAACTGGGGGATCGTCAAGCTCCATTTGTTGTCAAATCCCCTTGTTGCGTCAGTAACGATCTTGACTCTGGCGCCCCACTTGCTTCATTTCGATGTCACTAGCGAACAGTCGATTCTGGTATCGTATCGATGAAAGTCTAACCCGTTGCCGTCTCTTAATGGGTTCATGGTGACGTGGTAGTTGGTCAAACTTACACACACACCTGACAGATGTCGTTATAGAGCGACTCGTTCCATCGGTACTGTTCACTGCAAATTCTCCAAAGCGCGCACAGTCGTCCAAAATAGTTTTCGATAATCACGCGGTCGCTAGATATAAGCTCATTCTGACGCCGTTCTTCAGGAGTCAAGTTGTTTCCCTTCTTAGAGTGAATACTCTGAACATGCTCAGCCAGACCTCGGTATCTCTTGTCGGTCAATAAGGCCCATTCTTCGGGGTAGTCTGTAGCCAGTGGTCCGTCGTCAGGAAAGTGCTGATCTCCGTATTCCTTCTGACGAGTCGACCGATGAAACGCTTCATTGTTTTGGAATAATGTAATGCCAGCAGCGTTGCCACGTGAGTGTCGGGTGCAACTGATTGCAAGGCCGCGAGGGATAACTGAAACCTCAACTTTGAACCCATCAAGTTTAGGCCTGGCACTGAAGAACGGCATCGCTTCCGCCATTGATCCTCCCGGACGGTTGCTTTGTTGGAATGTGACATTCGCGGTGTACAAAGCACACGGAACGTTGGGAAACGTGTGAACCGACGTCGAAAGCCTCCTCATGTTCGTCTCGTCAGCGTGTGAAGCGTTTTAATCTTGAAGATGTGCGACAGCATATCCCAAGACCCCCGCACTTCATCACAACAAACATAATGAAAAACCCACGTCTTTCGCTACAAAGTTTGATCGCTTCCCACGTCCAACGTTCCAGTAGCGATGCACATGGATACGGACTGAAAACCAGAGGACGTTTAGCTCCCTCGAACTAAAGTTGGTGAGTCTGTGAACCGCGTCGGCTCCGCCATCACGGAACATCCCGTCCAAAATCGGGCACATCGACGTTGTCGTGAAATCGTTGATGTCTAGGTAGGTCGGGTATCGATCCATCTTCTCTCGCCGTGCCTCTCCTCGATCCTCCAGCATCAGAAGCACAGACTGTAGATGATCAGTCTGAGAGGCACGAGCACGTGTAGAACTTGAACGGGTAGACGCTCGGGAACGAGATGCCGCATGAGTGATAACGGGTATGGATCTTGATACACGAGGCTTGGACGAAGCGGAGGGAGTAAGCACTCTGGGTAGACCGGAGCGAAGACACTTGACCACTTGAGGGGAAGAAGGAAGATTCGAAAGTGATTGAATTGTTGGAGCTTACATCCTAGACTACTGCTATAGACACGCGGCCCTGCGTCCTATCATCTAGTGCGTCTAATCAACCATCACTCACCAGTGCTCGTCCAATCAACCTACTCGTCTAATCACGAGTGGCGTAATCAGCTTGGCGTAATCATGGCGAGGTGGCATTGGACCGGTTCACGGTTAGTAACCGCTACTGAACCGGTACCCTGCAACACCCTGCAACAATGAAATCGAGAGGAGGTACGATTGGTAGGAGTAGAAGTGTTTGAAGAATTGAGTAACGCAGTTTGTAGAACCGGAATAAAGTGGTGATTGGCGGGACGACATTGTTTGTCACTTGAAAGCGGAGGCGGGTTGTTGAGAAGGAAAAGAGTAAAATCGGAAGTGAACGACTTCATTCTTGTTAGCATTATCTCGACAGAAGAAGCTATCCGCGATATAGTCGACAGCCCATGTGAAAGTAGACGACGTATATGATAAATAACGGTATAGATATTCACTAGCCAAGTCAAATGCATTTGACCAACAAGTGAAGTAATTAAATGCTGTTCATCTTATCTGGCAGAGCCACAGCTGAATCACTTGATAACTTCTACAAAGCTCTATTGATTGGTGGCAATGTCGTGTAGGATTCACGATAAAATTCTCACGTGTCGGGTGAGTTCCCACCAACAACACACGCTAACCCGCAGAGGTTAGCGACTGTTGGATCAAACCTGAAGACCAGGGACGATCCCTTACACCGGGTCGGTTGCAAGCGCTTCTGTGCACTGCGATCGTATAGGTTAACCCTTTATTTAACTCCTCTAGCCACGAGCTCAGGCTAGGAAGCAGTAAACCCTGCAGTCCCTCAGAAGGAAGGGTACCGGCGTGTTAGGCCTTATACAGGGGCGCCGAGGTATAACCTCGGCAGGAAGTCTAGAACACGCAAGAACCCTCGGTCCTCACGAATACACACAGAGCGACACTCTAAAGTCGCTCCCACACACACTTGGCCACGCTTCACTCTTGGCCTAATTATAGACGAACTCTCGGCGATCCACCTTAGCTCAATCTACAGACATCCACCCTGCCTGAGCGTGTCCTGCACCACAATAAGCTAACTACACTTACCGGAGACGGACTTGACCCTTGTTGGCTTGGGGGAAGACTGCTTATTATTTCTGCTTATCTGTGGTTCTGAGAGCCTCTGTAGGTCTCCCTATACCTACTCCTATATTCCTATACAAATATCAAGTGTGAACAGATCTCGGTGGGAGACTCTAGAGTCTCACATAGGTACGACCGCGATTACGACAACTCAGGGATGTGTGGCACATAACCCTATCCTAACCTAATTCAATACCTCGGTCGGGTTATATTAGTACGACCGAGGGTGTCACTAATTCCTCCCTGTCACTCTGCTGCGGTAAATGTGTTCCGCCAATCACAGCCGCGCCTTTCACTGAAAGCGTCCACGAAGATTGCCCCTGCAACGGAGGCCGTGATCCGGGTCAAAAACCCAACACCACAACTGCCCCCGCGACGACGGGAGCCCGCACGACTGGTGACCGCCGTCGTGCCCGGTGACCCCGCCACCATGTCTCGCCGCTCGCGCGCGCTGGGTGAAGCAACGGGCACCGCCGTCCGTGCTCTCAGCGGTTTCCGTCAGGTACGAGTCTTGATCATCTGCCGCAGTGTCGCTGCCCTCAGCCGTTCTGACATCTCTGTGCTCGTTGTCACCGCTTCTTCGCTCGTGTAGGCTCCTACTGATCCACCAAGCG
Source organism: Phytophthora agathidicida (assembly GCA_025722995.1). NCBI lineage: Eukaryota > Oomycota > Peronosporomycetes > Peronosporales > Peronosporaceae > Phytophthora > Phytophthora agathidicida. The sequence continues at coordinate 5,909,523 of CP106972.1, read as the reverse complement.
AGGATCCAGATCCCTCTGAGTCGTCGGCCGAAGCTCCGCCGTCGACTCATCCCGGCAACTCGCACGGCTCGTCCACTACCGACACCTCGGTTGGGTATCGGTCGGTGTTCGGCCTCTCTTCGGCCCCGAGATCGCCGCCGACGCCCCCTGATGACGCTGAAGTTCGTCCGCTCCTGGCTCTGGCTCGGTCCGGTGATTCTTCGCTCGGCGAAGCATCGGCCGGCGACTCGAGTGTCCCCTCGGAGTCAGCCGCTGTTGCTGCACTACCCACAGAGCCTTCGGCTCGTGCACTCTCGGAGAAGCAACTCCTGCAGTTGGGTCGGCTTGTCGTTGGTGTCGCTCGTCAACCGTCGTTGCGCGTCGACGCTGTGCTGGACCGGCGCCTAGAGCGCGCTACAAGCCTCGGTGACGTCTTGTCTGCTGCCGTTGCGCCTCCTCGTCTTCCTCTCTCCGAGTCCGAGGAGATGGTCTCTCTGAGGCAGGAGATTGATCGTCTCCGGGACAAGCTCAAGGACACCGAGGACAAGCTTGACGAGGAGGTCCGGCTCCGCACACAGACTGAGTTCTTCTGCACTCAAGCTTCGGGGGAATGCAACTCGGCTCTGGACGCCCTGCAGCTCTTCCGGCGCGAGAACACGGACCTCCGCCGGCACCTTGTAGCTGCCAATGCCGAGATCTTGACCCACGCCGAGATTGTGGAGTCTCTGTCCCACCGCCTCCAAGCCGCCGAGCAGTCGTCTGCCTCCTCCATTCGGCTCATCCAGAAGGAGCGCGAGAGGTTCAAGGCAGGCCTCGTTGCGTACAACGCACAAACCGTCAAGCTTCGGAACTACCTGATCCAGTCCGACCGGGGCTATGCGGCCAACCAAGACCCTTCGCCGCAAGTGAAGGCGCTGCTGGCCGAGAATGCGAGTTTGCAACGCGCGAATGCTGTCCTCCGGCAAAACTCGGCCGACCATGGATTTGACGTCGATACGTTGATCATCTCGGCTGCTGGTACGTTCTCCTGCTTCTCTTTCCACCTTGTTCATCCATTTATCCGGTGCTAACATGCTCTCAACCTTCGGTCAGGTATCACTTCCCAAGACACTGACTGGGAGTTATTGGGGTTGGCCCCACCGAGGCCTCTGCTCACGCCCCTCCGAAGTTCAAGCTCTAGAGACTCGGCGGATGATGGTGACTCGGCGGATGAGGAAAACTCGGCGGATGCATGTGTTGACCCTGACGATGGAGACGACAGTGATGACGCCCCTTTGATACCGTCAGCCAAGCGTCGGCGGCTTGGTCGCACCGGCAAGGCTTCCGTGGGCCCTCGGCTGACGCCTGGCACGGCTCCCAGGTCCAAGCTCCCGGCCGGCAAAAGGCTCGGTCGACCGTCGGTTGCCCCCAAGAACAAGACGGTCCCCTCGTTCAAAGTGACCCGGCCTCCGGCGTCCTCACTGGCAGCTCCACCAGGACTTCGGCCGACTTCTGTCCCGTCGTCTGCGCCTCCTGCAGTTCCATGGAGGCTACGGCCACTGCCTGGGCGTTCGCTGCCGACCCTGACCGTGGCCAGGACTCCTCGTTCGGGGCCCCAGCAGCGGCAATCGGCACCGACGCCTCCCGTTACGCCTCCACCGACAACTCCCGCATCTCCAAGCTCAAGTTCGGTGGCGACCGCATCTCCGCCCGGCTCGGCTCCTGTCTCCCCAGCGCCAGATTCTCCTTCGACGGGGCCGGCTGGGGTGACGGACTTGACGTCGGACGAAGCTGAGGATGACAATGTGGTCGTGGTGTTCCCGTCAACTGGGCCCTTCTCGTCCACGTACGTCCGGGCTCCTCGTCGTGATGGTCGCCCGACCCGCGAAGTCTCGATCACTGGCGAACTGTTGTCGATGGAGGCTGCAGAGAGGGAAGCCGCGGACGACGACTTCATTCTCGGTCTCTCCGACACCTCGGCCAGGGTCCCCGCCTCCTCCGGGTCTGTCCCACTCGGCTCGGCTGCTGCTGGGGTTTTGCAGGGTTCGGTGGCCGTCAGCACGGCACCCCAAACATCGGTGGTAGCTGTTCCTGCTGCGACTGGAGGTGCTCAAGTAGTCGCTGCCACGACCGACAGTTCTAGGGCTTCTGCAGTCGTCGGAAATCGACCCCAAGTCCCGATCGTTTCGACTACAGCTGCCCCTGTCTCTGTGAGCTCGGTCGTCACGGCTGCCGTTAGTTCTGCTTCTGTGAGCTCGGTCACCCCTGCTCCGACCTCTCGGCGCTCTTCGAGGGCTCGTCGGCCCCGTACCGAGGTCACGGCGACCGTATCCAAGACTCCAGGCACGGCTTCGGCATCTTTTACCCCTCAGGTGACCGATGCCTCGGCGGCGCGTGGGTCAAAGAAACTTCCCGACCTCGCCAATGAGTACTTGGAGCCTGGGTTTACGAAGCCTGGAGCACAAAAGGCTTGGTGTCAGATTCAGAACCAGAGCGTCCCTGACTCTTTGGCCAAGGAGCTGAAAACTCCGTGCTCGGTCGAGGTTCTGAAGGTCTTCTTGGCTTGGACGGCGCCGGAGCACCCGTGGCACGCGGTGCGCTTGGACTTGCCGGAACTCCCGTGCACGTTCGAACTCGGGCAGTCTACGCCAGGCACCAAGATCTCTATCCGTGCTACCGGCCCTGCTCTCCAAGTCAAGTTTTGGCGCCAGTTCAAGGGCATTTCTACCGATAAGACTGAGAAAGCAGACCTCGGTTTAGCTACCTGGGAGCGCCGCCATTGGATCCAAGCCTCGGCTGTGGAGCGTTGGCTCAAAGAGGAGGACGCGAAGCGGCCAGGCGACCCAGTCCTGCTGGAAATTCGAGAGCTCTGGGTGCGGCTCAACAAAGAGCGCAATCTTCGGGCCGATCGCCTCCGCCAGCAGATGGTGTATCGGTACTGGGAGATGTGTGTTGAGCGCGATGGAGAGCCTCGGCGCTACCCCGCCGAGAGTCTGCTCGAGCCGACGAATCTCCAATACCCTTTCGAGGTTATGGAGTGGGCTCCACAGACCGAGGATTGGTTGGCCGAGCTTCGGACGCTCGATGGCCAGCAGCCGTGGAGGAACTGTTGGATTGACGTGCCCTCGGCACATCCGTACAACACCACGTACGCGCCATGCAATCCCCAAGCTCCCCTGTTCGTTCCTCGGAGCATGACCCGCGCTGAAGTCGGCCGTATGATCATGGTGGATCCGTCTCCGAAGCCAAGCGAAATCTCAGCGCCCTGGGTCGCTGAATTCTCGGACACTGTGGCCGACGTCTCGGCTGGTAGTGACGAAGAGTCCAAGGGTGGTACCTAGCTCGTGCGGCCTCCGCCAGTCAAGTCGACCAAGTCTAAACCTCGTCCAAGTTTCTTCCATGTTTTCCGGTCTTCGCTCAAGCTACTCAAGTATCGTCAGAAGTTCGTAGCGTAGTAGTCGTAGCTCTTGAGCTTCCTTAATTCGTCAAATTCCAAATCTCGTTCCGACATCGTTCACATCATATACAAACATGCAAAGTTCGGTACAGTAGCAACTTTCGTCTGACACTGTGGGCTGTACCGGCCCCACAGGCAGTTCAAACTTCGGTCGACACTGCAACTAGTTCTCGTCAGCGACTTGAACCATCTGCAAACGTCGGTCGCTGCGCCGCTCGCGCAAATAGTCGTAGAGCAAGCCTCCGCATGACAAATTCGACGCTGGCTCCCAAGTGGGTTCGTCATAGTTAACCCACTTCACCTGGAACTCTCGGACGGCTCTCTCAGTGCTCGTAGACAACGGCATACGGTCACCGAGGATAGCCTCGACCTCAAATTCTCCAGTGAGCTGGTCTGGTTCCCAACTGTCCTCGGGGAGCAACTCCTCGTCGAAATCCAATCTTGTGTCTTCGGTTACCTCACGTGCTAACCGGACACTCGGTCGGCTCTCAAATTCATCGACTGATTTGAGGCGGGATACATGCACGATAGGGTAAAACTTGTACCCGCTGCGGTCAGGCAGCTCCAGCTCGTACGCAAATTCCTCGACTTTCCTCTTCACGCGGAACGGTCCGTGCCATCGGTGGGCCAATTTCTTGGTCAATCCAGGCTTAACCCTTTCCATATACAACCAGACTCTGTTCCCAGGCTGGAAGAGGGGCCTCGTTGTTACGTCTGAAGCTTGGTTAGCTGCCCCTGACCTCGGAGACATGTCGACCGAGGCCTCTATCTTACTCGAAGTCGGTTTAGCAGCTTGTTCGCGTCCACTTAGTCGCTCGTTGTGCTCTTTTGCCCGCCGAGCCTTCTCAACCGACTGGTATTCTTTTGCCATTTCCCACGCTATCTCTTGTTGTCGGTTGACTTCTCGGCGCCATGCCAGAGCATCGGTCTGTCCTCCAGAACCTCGTTTGAGCGATGAAGCCATGGTTCGGAGGGTGGACCGTGCGTCCCATCCGTGTACGAGGTAAAGCGGCGTCTCCCTTCGCGTGGTATCCATCGAGTTGTTGATAGCGGAGATCAACTTCTCGGCGATTTCATCCCAATCTTGCTGTAGCGGGTCCTCGGCATATACCCGCACCGATTGCATCACGGTTTTCACCGATCGCTCCTGTTGGCTATTAGCCTGCAGCCTATAGCTCAAAGTCGCTCTCGACCTTGACTGCATCATCTCAGTGAAGGCTTGGAAGACCTCGCTCATGAACCGAGGGTCTCGGTCATGGCGAATCAGTGTAGGGGCGCCGAACCTTGCGTGCACACACTCTTGGAATGCTTTTGCCACGCTCAGAGCAGTGGTGTCCGCCATAGCTTTGCCCATCACATATCCCGTGAACGCGCACTGAAAGAGTAGAAGAGCTGTGTTCCCTTGACGAGACTTCGGTAGAGGTATAACAAAGTCCATCGAGACAATTTGGAACGGCCGCTCGGCGAGAATGTTTCCAGGCGAGTAGCCGCGGAACTGCGGTCGGCTCTTGCTCGAGCTACAGTCGGGGCATAACCTTACGTGCTGTTCGACATCTGCATATAGGCCGATCCAATAGTAGTCCAACTTGACCCTGTGATAGGTCCGGACAATACCTTGGTGGCCATCTTCCAAAGAGTCGTGGCAGCTCTGTAACACTTCTTGAACCATCGTTGAGGGTACCACCAGCCGCAGCTTCATCTCGTCTTGTTGTTCATCACCCCTCCGAGGGTTCCCACCGAGATAGTAGAGCACATTGCCCTGGCTAAGTACAAACCTGTCGGACATTTTCCACGCATCTCTTGCTGCTCTGTAGCCGATCGTAGACTCTTCTCCGCGCAGTACCGTCTTGAGGTTTGACCACCGTAGTTCTTCGTCTTGAGCAGTGGCGATCCGCCGACTCCACTCTCGTTGGATAACGAGAGGGTCTATATCCTCGGCGTCAGGCATTGCGGGAGGGTGCTCTTGCGCACTCGATTGCTCGGCTCCCATATCATTCTGGACCTCGGTGGGTACGCTATTCGCTTCGTCTCGACATTCTGCACCTTCTGGACCAGCGGCCGACACTTCGTCTGCAAATCTGACATGTTTCTCCTTCGCCTTCGCTTGTCCTCTTGTCATGACCGTTAGGCACCTCGGCTCGCATTCTTCACCACTTACGAAGTCGAAAAAATTCTTGCGAGTGGGTACGCCCCGGATGTCGTAGGCTAGGCCCACACTGACCGAGGGTTTGTCCTCAACTGTGTCCTCAGTAGGCGACTCGTAGATGACGTCTTGGATGCGGTTCAACTCGGACAGTTCGGACTTCCTGGCCTCGGCCAACTCCTCGTTGGATACCTTGGACTCCAGTGTCTCGCTCGCTAAAGAATCTGCAGCTGCGTTGAACTCTCGAACGACGTGTAGGTACTTCACCGTCCGAAGCTTCGCCGTGAGTTCTCGGTGGCGGTTCAGCTGCGTCATGAGCGATTCCTTCCGACATGCCATCACCCCTAGGGACTGCTGGATTGCGAGTCTCGAGTCTCCCACGATGACTAAATCCTCGGCCCCGTGTTCCAGCGCAGCCAAGACCCCGTTGTTCATTCCCGCATACTCAGCGAGGTTCACTGTGGTCGTCTCGAGATAAGCACTCGCGGCAGTTACTATAGTCCATTCTGGCAATTTCCACAAAATCCACGAGCAGCTGCCATAGCCGCCGTGCTTCTCGGTCTTCGCCGAGCCATCGAACGACATCACCAACCCATTGTAAGACTTCGGTAGCCGTGCGTACAACAGGTGCGGGTTCATCCGAACACCCGGTGACCCCTTCGTTGGTGGTGCTACCGAGGCCAGCGAATCTTCCAGGTCCACAAAGCTCGTTAGGCCTGCTTGGAGCAGCTGGGCAAAGACGCAATCCTTTTCCTTGATTCGTTGCACTACCAAGTGCCACGGGGACAGCAGGACCGCGAACTGTACTGCACGACCGAATAGTGACTTCGACTTGTGCACCCAGTCGAGCGTCGAAAACCGCGTATAGACGTGGATGGTCCGGCCTGCTAAGGTAGTGTAGCACGTCTTCAGCAGCAAGAGAAGGGTTAATACCTCCTTCTCGGCTGGATGATAATTCATCTCGGCGTCCTTGAGAACTCGCCCACAGAACTGGACAGGGTGCATCTTGCCGTCATGCTCTTGCATAAGCGTCGAGCTAAGTGCCCACTCATTCGCAAACAGCATCACGTGCACATTCTTGGCTCGGTCGAAATACCGAAGTATTGGTGCGTCTGCAACCTTCGCTTGCAGCGTAACGAAACTTCGTTTGGCCGCCGAGAGGTCACCCCCAGGTGCAAAGTCATCGTCCTTCAGCTGGTATAGCACAGCACCGTACACCGCAAAGTCCTGGATGAACCGACTGTAGTAGTTGAGCGCACTAAGGAAAGCCTGCATTCCCTTCTTTGTCGTCGGGAACGGCAGCTCGGCCACAGCCTTCATCTTCTTAGGGTTGGCCCGGATACCCTCGGCCGATACCACATGTGATAGAAACTCCACTCGTGACTGCACAAAGCTGCTTTTAGGGAAGCTCACGCTAATCCTGCACTCGGTGAACCGCTGCAACAATCTATCCAGCGTCGCCAAACAATCATCGAAAATCTCGGCGCCGAAGCAGATGTCATCCACGAATGACCGTCCACCGAAAATCGGTACGAGTGAGGACTCGTCCGGCTCGCCATTGGCAAACATGTCTGCAACAGGGCTGTTCACCAGCTGCGAAATGGCGTCCATAGTGGATGCAGACTCTCGGTCGGCATCGAACTTAGTCCGTGGTGCTCCCGAGAGTCGCTCCGAAACCTCGGTCACCCCAGGTCTGGCGAGCTTAGCATCTTCTTCAGCTGCCTGCATGAGCTCCGAGTAGTGCTTCCATCCGCCCTTCGGTTGAACGAAGCCCCAAAGTGCATTGTCGATCATTCGCTGATAAATCATCGGCGCGTTCTTGAGGCCGAACGGCATACGCAGCCATTCGAAGTGCCCCAGTGCACACACAAACGCCGAGATCTTGCGAGCTCGGTGTGTCATCATAATGGCCCAGAATCCGCTTGCAGCGTCCAGGGAGCAAAACCAGAGGTAAGCCTCCATGTCAGTCAGAAGATCGTCGACCAACGGCATGGCGTACTCCATGATTGCGGTGACCGCATTCACCCTCTTGTAATCAATGCATAGGCGGATATCCACGCCGTTCTTTTTGTATACAATCACAATCGGTGACGACCGCGGGCTGTCTGAGAAGGCGATCAGCCCGGCTCGGAGTAAACCCTTCAGAAGCTCGTTCAGCTTGCTGAGGAAACGTAACGGTGTCCTCCGAGCCTTCTGCTTGATCGGTGCATGCCCCTGCACGTCGATATCGTACACTACACCGTATGTCGGTGGTGGTAGGGCATTCCCACTGGAGATCATGATCTTCTCATGGCTCTTCAGCACGGCAACGAGGTCTCGTTGCTGACCGCTATCCAACTCAGGATTCTGAACGTTCGGCGCGGTGTAATCCAAAGTAGTCTCGATTTCTTCGGTGACCTCAGGCAACACCGCCAACTCATGCGCAAAGTCGGTGAGCTCTATCTCATTCGGCAAATGCTCGGCTGCACTGTCGTTCCCATCGTCTCCTCCAGCAACGACACCGGCCGCAATCTCGTGCATTGCCGACACGTATGCGGCATCCAATTTCACCACAGAGCCTTTGGTCATTTCAGGTTCGTCCGCGCCGGTCTTGTCCGGAACGACTTCACGCTCTCGCACATCATCTGGGTCCTCGGTCGCCTCGGATACCACCTCCTCGTCACCCCAGGTGTCACACGTGACCTCGACTGATACTTCAGCATCGATCCTGTCTGACCTAGGATCAGTCGAGCGTCGCCCCGAGCCTTCGGTGCAGTCCAGCCGATGGTCTTCTGTTGCATCCGAGGCCTCGGTGCCCCTTGTGAGAATCTTCCGAGGCGTCGGGTAGTGTCGGCGCTCGACGGCCGGTGGCTGATCCGCTAGCCAACATTCATAGAGCTCTCGTTCGCGCTTGTACAAGGTTTCGTCTCGGCTCTCGGCGTAGGCGTAGGCGATAACCTGCCACTCCTTGTATTTCGCCGACTCTAAGCGCACATATCCGGGCGCCCTCGGAAGCTCGCCTATCGGTAACCATAACACAAAAGACTCATGCTTAGAGCACTGAGTACCTGCTTCTGTCACATTTGTGAGCCGGACCCACAATGGTCGGCCACGCCGAAACCTCGTTACAGTCGGAACTAGCCTCTCCGTCCTCTTGATCCACACTTCATGAGTCGACCGGGGCGGTTGCCTCCGAGGCAACCGGAATTCACGCCACTCTCGACCGGGGACATGCAAATCCTCGGTCGGCCCTCCAGACACCTGAGTACCGTAAGGCTCCTCGTCCGAAGCATTTTGTGACTTGATTAGCGGCACCATGACCTCATCGGGGAGCCTTGCTGCACCGTGGAACAGGTCCAGCCGGATCCCGGCTGGTATCATGAAGTCTGTCCCAAGCACCACGTCCACTCCCGCGCTGTGGTTCATGATCCACATCTCAAACTCGTACACTCGCTCCCACCCCAAGGTGATCTTAACGAGTGCTCGCCTGCGAGTCTCCAACACTCCAGGGTTGATGCCCTGTACTTCCAAACGTCGGCCGTGCCCCGGGATTTTGCTCAAGCGTAACTTCTTGGCGTAACCCGCCGAGATCACGCTGACATTCGTTATAGTATCCAACAGAATCCTCGTCCGCACGTCATTCACTGCACCTTTGACCAATGCTCTCATCCTCTTCCGTTTGTCGTATCGTTGGGACGACCACCACCCCATTCTCTCGCCAGGTAGCAATCTCACCGCCCGACCAAGGTCTCGGTGAGGTCTCTCGACTCGCCCCAAACTAGCAATTGACGCCTTGGTCTTGTGCTCGTCGCTTTCGCCTGCATCCACTTCACTCACTCCATTCCCACCGAGGCTCGCGCCTCTCTCCTTTTCACTTTCCGTCGGTTTCGCATATTCATCTTCTCGGTCATCGGGCCATTCAACTTCGCCTGCGAATGCGAACATATAGTCCGCATCGACCGCAAGCTCAGTCAACTGTGGCAGCCCGATTGGAACCAACCCAGTTTCAGTTGGCGGGCTGCCTAGTTTAAATGACTTCCGTATACCAGGCTTTGCAGCTCTGGCGCGAGGTCCTTCTTGTCGACCTTCGACCGTAGGAGTTTAGTGAGCTCATTGAACGCCTCACACTTGCCAGCATCGTGCACTTGCTTGCACATCTTGCACCGTCTGTGACAGTAGTGCACAGAGTGGGACATACTACCACAAGCGGCACATGGACCGTACTGGCGCGGTCTGCCATCTCGGCCGTCTCGCCCATCTCGACCGTAACGTCGGTCGCCTCGGTCACGGTTGAATCGACTTCCGTCACCCCCTTGGCGTCGGTTGTCAGACCGAGCGAACGTCCCTTCGGCAGCGGCGCGACGCTCATTGTCGTTGGCTGCGGCGACGTGTCCGTGATCCTCGTCGGACCCATAAGCGTCATCGGAGGCGTCGTCAGAGCGTCGGTCATCTTCGCGATCGCGATCATCGCCGCTGTAGCCATCCGAGTCGTAGCCTGTCTGTGTCCTGACCGAGTCGTTCACGTTCAGAGCTGCGACAACGTCTGCCAGAGCATCGGCCAAAGTGATCCTCGGCCGATACTGCGACTCGTCGCGGCGTCGGTCCCGGTCACGCCGGTCCTGGCGATAGCCATCCCTGGAATCCTCGGTGCGCCTACCCTCACGTCGACGACCCTCGTCTTGACCCCTGGATCGGCGTACCGAGGCATCTTTTGCAGACTTTCGCTCCCGGCGACGGAGAATGTCATTGACCATATCTTCAAGGTCATGGATATCCTTGACTCGGACATGGCACAGACGCTCTTCCAAGCCTCGGTCGTCACACGTATCCAAGAAGTGCTCCACGTGGTCCTTCGCTTCACGTCCACCGCTCTCGAACTGCACGCCGGCGTTGCGGGCGTAGCCATTGAGCCGGTTGAGATAGTCACACACATGCTCTTTGTCCTCTCGCCTTGCAGAGTAGTACCGAGCCTTCGCAGACTGGTCGAACCTTGAACAGTAGTATCTGATGAACGCATCCATCAACAACTTCCACGTGCGACGAGTCTTGCGCGGAAGCTGTCGGTACCAATGCAATGCTCCTACTCGGTGACTGAGCTCGAACGCCATACACCACTCGTTCGGTGGCGTGTGCGTTCCCTTCATCTCGTAGACAAAGGTTCGGAGCCACTGCATCGACTTCTCGCTTTTGTTCCTGAAACCATGGTATGCCTTGGTGTTACCGAGTGGAAGGTGCGTCGCAACCTCCAACCTCGGTGTCGAGCTCTTGCTCTCCATTTCACTTAACTCGCGGATAGAGCGTGCCCACTCCTCGGTCAGGTCACCTTCTTGGTAGTCGTAGTCGAATAAATCATCATCACTGTCAGACGAGTCCTCATAATGATCGGCCCGTCCGTGAGAGCGCTGACCGGTCTCCCGTCGCGTGCTCGGCGTCAGTCTAGAAGCCTCGGTCTCCCTCGCCAGTCGCCCAGTGCGACTTGCAGACCTCGGTGTCACCATGTGCGAGTCTTGCATGTACGGTGAAGCCTCACCTTTGGTTGAAAACACTCCAGCCCTCGACACCTCCGTGCCCAGCTTGTTGGGCGTCAGTGGTAGCGGGACCTTGGATGGGTCAACCGCTTCCGCCGCTTGACGGGCCACCGGTTGGCGACCAGCGACAGCCTCGGACACACCGAAAGCAGTACGCAGCTTCTTCTTCCACTTCCTCAACGCCGTCCCGGCATCGGACGGTGTCCAGTCCCGTAGCGCAGCATTAGATGGGTACATCTGAGGCTCGCATCCCATAGCACGTAAGAGCAGCACAGTGTCCTGCGCCACCTGCCGAGTGCTCGTTGAGTCGATGGGTACAGCCAACTCGCCTCCGAGATCCATCCAGATTGCCTGGCGAACCACCTTCGGCCCGAATTGCTGCATCCAATTGCTCTTCGTCTTCATCAGTTCCAGGCATCTGCCTAGAACCTTGTTGGCAGCTGGGGTATCTCCATTGACTGGAGGTCGGCTGCCTGTCGACCGAGAAGTTACCTTCCTGGTCGTCGCCGATGGTTTTGAACCATCGGTCCCACCATAGTCCTCTTCGGTAGCTTGCTCTGGGCCATCATCTTCGTCGAACTCATCGATGAGGTTCCACGCTAGCGGCCTCACCCCTCCGCTGCGTCCTACCGAGACCACAGCGTCTTCCGAAAGCTCGGGCATTGCCGCCTTCCCTTCCAGGTAGTCATCTTCATCTTCTTCCTTGGCGTCTGAGTAGTCCACCGAGCTGTCCGGGCCGACCGGACATTCGTTGATCGTCACCATGCGAGTCGTCGCTGGAGTCGGAAACGAAGCCTCGGAGCGTACTGGAACCTCGGTACGCGTTCCCCCTGACTTCATCGGTGTTGCTGGTACCGCTGACTTGCCTCCTTTCGCCATCTTCTTCCTCTTTCTCTCTTCTTCTCTCTCTCGAATGCTCGTTGGGGTAAGAACCTATACAACCACAACACAACAGAAGGTCACACCAATCCCGGGTCGCGGCACCAGTTGTCGTGTAGGATTCACGATAAAATTCTCACGTGTCGGGTGAGTTCCCACCAACAACACACGCTAACCCGCAGAGGTTAGCGACTGTTGGATCAAACCTGAAGACCAGGGACGATCCCTTACACCGGGTCGGTTGCAAGCGCTTCTGTGCACTGCGATCGTATAGGTTAACCCTTTATTTAACTCCTCTAGCCACGAGCTCAGGCTAGGAAGCAGTAAACCCTGCAGTCCCTCAGAAGGAAGGGTACCGGCGTGTTAGGCCTTATACAGGGGCGCCGAGGTATAACCTCGGCAGGAAGTCTAGAACACGCAAGAACCCTCGGTCCTCACGAATACACACAGAGCGACACTCTAAAGTCGCTCCCACACACACTTGGCCACGCTTCACTCTTGGCCTAATTATAGACGAACTCTCGGCGATCCACCTTAGCTCAATCTACAGACATCCACCCTGCCTGAGCGTGTCCTGCACCACAATAAGCTAACTACACTTACCGGAGACGGACTTGACCCTTGTTGGCTTGGGGGAAGACTGCTTATTATTTCTGCTTATCTGTGGTTCTGAGAGCCTCTGTAGGTCTCCCTATACCTACTCCTATATTCCTATACAAATATCAAGTGTGAACAGATCTCGGTGGGAGACTCTAGAATCCCACATAGGTACGACCGAGACCACGACAACACGGTGATGTGTGGCACATAACCCTATCCTAACCTAATTCAATACCTCGGTCGGGTTATATTAGTACGACCGAGGGTGTCACTAATTCCTCCCTGTCACTCTGCTGCGGTAAATGTGTTCCGCCAATCACAGCCGCGCCTTTCACTGAAAGCGTCCACGAAGATTGCCCCTGCAACGGAGGCCGTGATCCGGGTCAAAAACCCAACACCACAGCAAACACAGTATCTTTCTGTCTTGTGTACTGCCACATATGGCAGGGTTTGAACTTGAACATACGCAATAGACTTATGCAGGTGTTCGGTTTGAACTGTCTTCGCTCATCATTTTTCTCTGGAGCGGGCAGGCCGACTATTATGCTGGTTTCCCTTCAGCGATATAGCTGTTTCTCCCCACTAAGTGCTAGCGGTCTGTTCTAGATCATTTCAGTACGATTGTTTGATTTGTGGTTGCTATAATTCTTAGCGATACTGATGGCAGCGTTGCTATTCGCACCAATCCTGTACTGGCACCTTTTGCGGACATTCCATCTCGCCAAATACCACACAGTTTCTTTAGCTCCTTCGCTAAGTGCGATAAGTTCAACTTCTGCAGTCGAGAGAGATATTTACTATTGCGCCAAGATTCACTGTAACCGGTTATCTTTATTGCATAGCTAGTTACGGATTTGGGTTATTGATATAGACACGCGAAGCTCGCGTCTGAGCACACTTCATAAGTCACATCACTCATTTTCCTATCAAGAAACAGACCGTATGTCGATGTCCCTTCAAGCATTTGAGTATTCGCCTTGCCACATACCAGTGCGTGCGATTGTAGCAAGATACTAAGCTCGCTAACTGCATTAGCAATGACTGGCCGTTTCCAACGGACGCAATATTGGAGAATAATAATTATGTAGCCAAGAGACAGCGCAGCAGTATGTTCTGCGCTCATTTTCATCTCTGGCCCTAGCATAAGGCCAAGTATTTGTGGTGTCAGCACCAGTGAGCTGTCGACCAAGTTGATCACCACCATCACACGCTGGTCTCTATTGCGGTTCTCCTCCATCTTCAGAATGTAGTAAATGTCACCCAGGCCCTTCATTTTGTAAGAAGTTGGTTTGGCAGTCGAGCCACTGCGGTGCAGTTAACGACGACTGATCCGACGGGTTTGGAGACGGGCGAACCGACGAAGGACGAGGTCCACGAGGGCAAGAGCTGCAGGTGTGCAGTCAACTCCGTGGAATGGCTGAAGTACCGCCGACAGTTGAGTTGACACTTCGAGATTGGGCGAAGGAGGGCAGAGACGCTCAGTTGGAATCTGGACGCCTCAAGCACAAGTGACTTGGGACGGCCTAGAAGCGCGGTTGTAGTCGAGTGGCTGCAGTGACGAACGAGGACAAGGGTCGTAGACCGGAGCCATTGGACGAGGTTGGGATCGGCGGAAACGCCGTGGACGGGATCTACTGCTAGACGGACGTAGGGTACGGTGAGTCGGGCGTTGGGCGACACGAGGCGTCGCGTGGGTATCGACGAGCATTGAGGCTTGTGGTGCCAATAGACGGCGTGGGGTGTAGGATCCAGCGACGACGAGATACGCGGCTGCGTACCGAGGCGGTAGTAGTTGATGCGGAACGAAGAGTGAGAACGGAGTTGAGAGTGAACGGAACGAGAAGTGGGCTCTAGGACGGCTTAGTCGTAAGACAAGACGTCTATTGAGTTGAATAAAGTAGGAACTAAGTTCTGGTGGCTGAGGCAGCCAACAGGTGTTAAGTTTTGGGTCGTAGGGTAGCACACCACGAACCTTGGGGTTTGTCGTAGCGGGCACAAGTGCGTGAGCGATGACCCGCTGGCGAGCAAGCGACACTAGACTCGCTACAATTTGAACCGACTTGACAGCTCGGCTTTTAGGCTACTGATGATTCGCATATCCCGCGACAAAATCGTGAGGTTATCATCATATACCATGACTACTGTTTAGGCCAATCTTTTCCTACGTTTTGCACGTAGACACAAAACTCTTTGTGGCAGCGTACAAAACCCATCGATGTCAAGAGGATCTGAAGAACTATATGCCAGATTCGAGGGGCTTGTTGAAGGCGTAGATGTAAGAAGATCACAGACCAGATGCTCATGGTCTCACTCCCCCAAAACTGCAAGGTTGCATCATGTAGATCTTTTGCTCGCCCTCCACGGTCCCATTGAGAAATGCAGTATGGACATCCATCTGGTGTATATGGTAGTCTAATATAGCGCTAATTACCAGCACTAAGCGTAGAGACTCTAACCGCGCCACGGGTGCGTATACCTCGCGGCAGGCTGCCCCAACTCTTGGTGGTTAACGTGCGCGACAAGGCGTACTTTGAACCGTTGGACAGTTCCCGCAGCGTTGTATTTTGTCACTAGCAACCAGTAGCATGGAAAAACCTTTGTTTGGGTGGTAACGGCACGAGCCGCCACGTTCCGTTCTCAACTAGGGAAGCATACTGAAGCTCCAGAGCCTTCTTCAATTGCTGCCTTTGAGGTCCACCCAAGGCTTCTTTGAGCGATCGCGGTTGCACTTTGTGCCCAGGACGTCCTTCGCAATGCTCTAATTAAGCATTGCTTGGAACCACGGATAGCCCTGGTAACGTATAGGTTTTTTAGTCTCTCGACGTGGTCGTGGTTCATGGCTCAGTTATGCCTCCACACACGTCGCAGTAGACTCTGCGATATGTATTTCGTCTCCCACTGTTGCGGTGACCTTGATGGCAGGTACACCAGTCCCCACTGCCGCTGGCGGCCCTTGCGCAGCAGATCCAGAGGTGAGAGCAGGCTCGGATTCGCCGAAAGCCCGCTGCGCTATAGTGGCTGCATGGGTGGTGTCACAAACACATCTCGTGAAAGTGCTTATTGTTATAGACATCCTACAAGCGGTAGCCGTTTGTCTCCTCCGAAACCGATATTTTATGACCCGAGCCGCTAACTTCTTGTCTTTTCACAGGACTGCTGGCACGTGCGCAAACCATGTGGATTCCCAAAAAAAAGTAATTTGCTCAGGTTCGGAGGTTATCTATACACCATCTCATACGGTGTATCGTTTCTCTGGCGGACCGAAGTTGTGCGATTTTGCACATAAATCAAGTACATGAGTGCGTTTGGCCACCATATGCTATCCATCTCAGCGTCTTTCAATGCACAACGTACCCTACTGAGTTCGCTCTGATGGTCGCGCTCTGCAGTTCTGTTCTCTTCCAGTCTGCAAGCGATCGATGTTTGGAACGCAATCCCCTTGCCTTTGATGAAATGCTTAACCTTTTTGTTGTCAATCTCTCGTAAATCGCAGCATTATGCATCGTTTAACAAAAACTGCTAGTTTGCTATAGTAAAACGCTGCACCATGTCGCACTAAGTCACCGCCTTTTGTACTCAACTTGACCGAAAAAGGACGGCTATACTTCGGGCTGTCTGTAATTTATAAGTTTGTCCAATGAAATACGAGCATATCACGAGACTTCTGGTACCAAATAACCTATGTTATGCCGTACAATAGCGTTTTAGCCAATGAGAGGCGAAACGGGAAACATGAGCGTGCATCCTATGTTATGCCGTACAGCCACATCAACCACTCTTTCAGCAAATAATTTGCCAATTCGATGGCTCGTAGAAAACCAAAAGGCTGACAGCGACTCCCCGGAGGTTCTGGCCGGAAGGCCCGAACTAGCACAGTCGCATCCTATTCTGCAACACACAAGATAGAAGTACTAGACCATCTAGCAGCGCACAGCGACATCCAGGACACAATTCAGTTCTTCTGCCCCGAGTTGCCCACGTACCGATTCAATAGCCGTCGAACTTTGATCCAATCTTGGAAAAAGACGCGCACAAAAATCGAAGCATTGTGCAGCCAAAACGGAGGGGTGAGCAAGAAGAAGGCACGCAATTCTGGCGAGGGGACCGTGTTGCCTAAAGAAAAGGAAGCAGATTTAGTATGCTGGGTCAATGACATGCGTGCTGAAGGAGTGCCAGTGACACCAACAATGCTGCGCCTTTAAGCATTAGATATAGCCGAAGAAGCAGGAATCACACCGTTTAAGGCTTCATGGAGCTGGCAGCACCACTTCAAAGCTCGTCATCGCTTTTCCCTTCGCTACAAAACTCGTCGTGGCCAGATTCAACCCCCCCCCCCCCCCCCCCCCCCCCCCCCCCCCCCCCCCTCCCCTCCCCGAGCTCGACCAAATAGCCGCGGCATTTGCTATCAAGGTGAAACAAAAGGCAGAGGAGATCGGGGCTAGGCGCATTTACAACGCGGACCAAACATGTAAATTATTATTCTTTGTTTTACCCATTTCAATGCTAATATTCCAACTTTTTCTCATAAAGCAGCTTGCTTTGAGTACCTACCGAAGTGCACACTAGCGAGGACAGGGAGTAAAACAGTTTGGGTTAAATGCGCAGGAAAGACGAAGGATAGAGCGACTGTAATGCTGATGGGGGATTCAGACGGAAACAAGTACCCACCTTTTACTGTTTTCAAGATGAAGCCATCCATAGACGCTGAGAGGAGGAACGAGAACGAGAAAGATCGTCAGGGCTTAAGTGCATCAATGTGGCAGAAGACTATTTCGAAGGCTCAAGTTGAAAGTAAAATGCGAATCTACAGTAACAGCGAAGGTATGTGCTAACAAATAGTTTTATGTCTTTTATTATCTAACATTACCGAGCGTGTGCATGTTGTCAGGCTGGTGGAATAGTTACTTGACTATCGAGTTTCTAAAATTCCATTTCAGTACAAGAACAGATATGACGGAGCCTGTGCCTTTGTTACTCGACGATTTTTCTGGTCACTGGACCAAAGAAGTCGTCGAGTATGCAAAGGACATCAACGCCACACTGCTTGACGTCCCTTCGAACGCAACGTCGGTATCTCAACCTGTAGACGCGACATGGAATGGTCCATTGAAAGCTCGTCTACAGAATGCATGGATACTAAATCTACGTGAGCAGCTTCGAGCTCGGCGCTTAGGTACCATGTTTAAGTTGAAGGCTCCGGACAGAGGCACCTTATGTAAGTGGATCCACGATTCGTGGTAAGATATTGCAGCATCAGCTATATCTGCTGGCTTCAGAAAATGCAAGTTGATCGAGCGACGTGAGAACAACGAAGCCGAAATGGCAGAAGAGGAGCGGATTGACAGACAAAACGCCGGTGACATTATAGAAGCAGTGATCGGTACAGGTTCTTTAGACAGACAAGTAGGCGAGTTTAGCTTGGACGACGACTTCGACAATACATTTCGAGCTGTAGTGGTAAATGAATGCATGTTGCCATGAATCATTTCAGTCTAGCTAGCCGGGACAGGGTATATATGGTCTATGTAACTTCGTTTTTGTGTATGGCATAACATAGGTTATTCGGTAATTCACCCGTTGAAATGGTGTGTTGCACATCATTTACTGCCATTTTGACAGGTTTTACCCATCACAGGGATTTATGGACCTGGCTATGAAAGATACACCTATCGATCGAACAAAGTCATCAATGGTGTGTGGCCACGTGGAACAACCAATCTGTGCAAATGTATGGGCGAAACTATAGGATTCTGTCCGACTTTCATTGCTCTCGTTGGGTTGTCTTTGGGGGGAGAATCGTTGGCCATCGTTTAGCCGTACTAAAATGAATACTGAAGCCATTCAAATGAGATTTGGTGCAAATATACCAAGTGATGTATGGTATACATAAGTTTATGCATTTGCTCTAACTTCCCAGCACAGCTTCCAAGCACAATCCATCACATTGTTCACCTGAACATGTCAAACTTTAGCGATGCCGAAGACGCACTGCTAGTTAGACTAGTGAGCCGATACACTGACAACGGGAAGAAAGTCAACTGGCCGTCTATCACAGCTGATATGAGCATCTATGGCCTACCATGTAAAGTGCTGCAGAATCGGCTCAGGACGCTCAAGAAGACGTACGGCAGAGATCTGGCAAAGTTTCGATTTCATGGAGTTGTTGCTGGTTTAATTCCGGCGCAGTCTGGAGGCCGAAACCAGCCACACCATCCGTCTGCCGTCCACAGTATACCAGCAGATCAGGTCTACCGCGGCAACATCGACTCGCTTCTACATTCACTTTTCTCGCACGTCAAGAAGAGGGACGTTCGTCAACAGTCCGGCAGCACGCATTTCAACGCAGGGGAGATAAATACAGACGGTGCTGCGGCAATTACTGATCGACTCCAGCTTACGTCTGCAGACGTCTTCGTCGACATTGGAAGTGGCATCGGAAATGTTGTTGCACAAGTAGCGTTAGTGACACCTATTAAACTGTGTCTCGGAATCGAAACGAGAGCGGGACTTGTCGGTATTGCTAACGCATTAATTCGTCAACACTGCTCGGCGCTTCCACAATTTACCAAACTGCGATTTATCAGCTCGGACATCAGACATCTGGATGGTCAAGCTATTGATATTCTGCAAGGCGCAACAGTGGCATTTGCCAGCAACAAACTTTTTGAAGAGGCAGCAAATGAAGCGCTGGAAAATCTAGTATGTCAGTGAAGAAGAATCTCAAGGCTAATTGTCGGGGAGAAGTTCTGTCCCCGCCACAGCCGCTCTATGATTTTGGCTTACTGTAATAGGGCGCTGTTTACAACAGTCCCCAAAACACGGCACGCACGCTTGTGCGGTTGAGGAAGCGTTCCCGACTTGGAGGGACAAGGAGCGACTCCCGACTTGGAGGGAGGAAGGCGATTTGAGCACTTGAGGGAAAGTTTGCAACTGAATTGAAATGAGCTTATGGTTCCTGAATCCTATGGATAAAACTGAAACAGGGCGAGACGCGCTCTGTTTCTTTAGCATACACTAGTATGCGCTTTTGAGGAAGCGTAAGTTACGTAGGCTTTGTATGCAAGTAGAAATACACGTCCCCGTGTATTTCTAAGCAAAAAGACCGAAACTTTAACTTGAAAATAGAAAACTGAATTGAATGGAAGCCCGCCGCGTGGCGGGCCCTTAGCAAACCTATCCAAATGACTTATGTATCTACGGAGGTGAAGCCATGGTTGGCTCTCACGCTCCGGCTCTTATGTATGCGTTTGATTGGTGGAAATGTGCCCCTTTCCACCAATAGCAGTGCGCTTAGCGCCCGCCAATGTTTGTGCCATTGGCGGCTCGAAATGATTGTTGACTGTGAATGTGACGCACACACAGAAGGCTTGCCGTATACTTGTCCGTGTATAGTCCGGCTATACACGTATATCTGGTGTACCCAATTACACCAGCCTGTGTAACCCTGTTACATGAAGCTACCGACTGCCTCTCTGTACGGGATCGCTTTCATCTCGTTTTTTTCTGAAATTGTTTGCGGGCACATGTCCAGGCAGAGCTTAACGCTCTTATCTGTGGGAGTTCGTACTTGGTGTGCATCAAGATGATTGAAGCGGTCCAGTACTTTGGTAGCGTACTTCTCTTGGTGGATAAAGATGGATCTGTTGTTGCGATCACGAACAATGGACCACCCCAAGAGGTATTGTGCTTCACCTAGATCAGACATTTTAAAGCGCTTCTTTAGAGCGTCTTTAATGTGGTTGATGGTGCGAGTTGTCGGGGCAATGATGAGGAGATCATCGACGTACACAAGGATATAGCATGTTTGACCATCAATCTCTCCAATAAAGACGCACTGATCTTTAATCAGTTTGCGGAATTTCATGGTTTTGAGAAATGCACACAGCGTGAGATACCAGATGCGAGGTGCCTGCTTTAAGCCATAGAGGCTCTTGAGCAGTTTGCACACGAGGTGTTCTTTGCCTCGGACTGTGAAACCTTCAGGTTGTTCAATATATATTTCTTCATCTAGATATCCATTAAGGAACGCTGTCTTGACATCCATTTGATGAATTTCCAAGTCAAGGAGTGCGGCGATGGTCAAGAGGAGTCGCAGGACTTTCATGCGGATGACCGGAGAAAATATCTCATCGTAGTCAATTCCATATTTTTGTAGGAAACCTTTAATTACCAAACGGGCTTTGTAGCGGTCAATCGTGCCGTCGCCATTGTATTTGACGACAAATACCCATCGACAAAAGAGAGCTTTGCGTCCTTTTGGGAGGGCTGTGAGAATCCATGTTTTGTTGTCCATTAAGGACTTGTACTCCGAGCGTGCGGCTGCGTCCCAGTGATGGGCTTCAGGTAGCCTCATTGCAGCGGCGTACGTTTTCGGTTCTGAAATATGTCGGATGGCTAACAGTGTGTAGATTTGGAAGAGGTGAGCTTTGTGCTCTTCCTGGTCGTCTGTGTCATTTAGTAGTGACTTTGTTGCATCAATCTGTGCATCGAGTTCAGCAACTTTCGCTTTTTTATTAGGTTTATTGGTTTCTTCAGCCGTGAGGGCATCGGCTGTGCGCTTAAGCATGGCAGATAATGGTGGTAGCACGTGTGGTGTTGGTAGAATAGGTGCTCGTTCAGTCGTATGGCTAGGAACGTTCGGTGCTGTGTTTGAGTTGAGAAATTCCAGTAGAGGAAACTCATGCTCACGAAAAGTGACATCCCTGCTATATATGATGCGGTTTTCCTGGGTGTCAATGAGTCTGTATCCTTTTTTGTTGAGTGGCAGTCCCAGGTACATGCACTTGCGAACTCTGGCTTCAAGCTTGTTTCGGTAAAGTTCCGGAATATGAGCGTATGCCGTGCATTCAAACACTTTGATGTAGTGTGCGGAGGGCTTTCTCTTAAACCACTTTTCGTGAGGGGTAACTTTGTCTGTTACAGAGCTGGGTGTCATATTGAGTAGATTTGCAACATGTTTAATGCATTCTCCCCACAACACCTGCGGCAGATTGCCGTCAATCAGAAAAGCTCTTGCGCGCTCAAGAAGAGTGCGCATACGCCTCTCTGCTACTCCATTTTGTTGTGGAGTGTAGGCGTTTGTGAATTGCGCATGGGTATTGTATTTCTTAAAGATGATACGTCCTAGTTTCTCATATTCTCGAGCATTATCACTTTGCAAGTATTTAACTTCATCATCGTGCTTGTTTTCATGGTAATGGATTTCTCCAACTTCTGCACGGAAAATGTTATGTGCTTTCTTTCTGAAGTCTTCATAGGACTCATACAGATCTGACTTTCGTTTAATGATGTAAATGAACATATAACGAGTATAGTCGTCAATGAAAGTCAGGAAGTACTGGCATCCTGATAGTGTGAGGACCGGTAGGGGTCCTGCCATGTCAGTGTGAACCTTTTCAAGGGGGAATTTCGCTCTTTCAACTGTACGTTTATTGAATGGGTTACGATGGGACTTAGCATATATGCACGAAGAGCAGAAGTAGTCTTGCTTTGGATCGAAGTTCGATAGTCCCATGTCCGCAACGGTGTTCGCCTTAGCCAGATCCTGCATAATGCGGAAGTTAGGGTGACCCATTCGTTTATGCCATAACAGAACGTTATCGGACGTACCTGAGGTGGCCACATGGGCTTCTTGGTCAGAGTCCGTTGATTTGGCTTGGAACTGATAGAGCGACTTGCCGCCTCCAGTTTTGGCTTCAAACTTGACGCAGTGAGCGAAGAACAAAACGCACTTCTTGGCGTTGGGGAAGTTAATCTTGTAGTCATTTCCAACTGCTTGGCGGACTGAGAGCAGGTTAAACTTTAGATCGGGTGCGTACAGTACATCGTTAAGAACGATAATTCGCTCCTTCCCCTCTGTGTCCTTGATTTTCATCTTCACATCACCAGTTCCCTTGATTGGAATCTGGTGATTTCCACCGACCGTGATGGCTTTTCCAATCGTCGGCTTCAGATTATCGAACCACTTTGAGCTGGACGTGACATGACGAGTGCAG
Organism: Phytophthora agathidicida; assembly: GCA_025722995.1. NCBI lineage: Eukaryota > Oomycota > Peronosporomycetes > Peronosporales > Peronosporaceae > Phytophthora > Phytophthora agathidicida. The sequence continues at coordinate 5,886,984 of CP106972.1, read as the reverse complement.
CCGGAGTCGACAGTCCACATGGGATCATGGTCGGATTCGATGGTTGTGAGGCTCACTTCTTCGTATTCTTGACTGAGATCCAGCGTCGTGATCGCCACAACACCATAGTCGCTGTTATCGCCTTCGTCACGATTTCGGCGACCATGGTACTTGTTGCGCCATTGGGATCTGCCGTGGTTGCCACGGTTCCCGTTGCGCAGGCCCTTGTTGTGACGGGACTGGTTTCCACCTTTGCCATTGTAGTTGCCCTTGTAGGGGTGTTGGTGTTGTGGAGGTTGTTGCTGCTGTCGCTGTTGCTGTTGCTGTTGCTGTTGCGGTTGGGGCGGTTTTAGCTTGAAATTAGCTGGTAGTACAGTGCCAGCTTTGATTCGGCCGTTGCAGAGGTGCCGTTGTAGAATGTAGCAGTCGACAGTGTCGTGGTTATCACGCTGGCAGTAGGTGCACTTAAGTGATGACACCAGTACCGTATCCGTATTAGACGGAGCTGCCACCAGCACTTGTTCAGGGGCCGAGGCTTGCATGGCTGTTTCAGCGCGGGTCTCCCGAGATTCTGGAGTCCCTTGTTTGAGAACATAGCGATTACGCGCGAGTTCGTTTTGGACCTTGGTCTCGATGTTGCGCTTGAGGTCCTCGTACGGAATGTACTTCCGGCTGCCTTTCCAAACTGCGAGTTCGGACTTCCAATCAGTCGGTAGCGAATGGTACAAGTAGAGCGATTTCTGCTCATCGCTGAGCACACTGTTCGTTGAATCAGCGGCAGCCGTCATCGCACTCTCCAAGTCGTAGATAAAGGTCGCGAGATCGCTTCCTTCTTCATACTTCAAGGCCATGAGGTACGACTGGATGTAGTACGGGTCACCGTGTACGGCAGCACCCTCGTACTTGCTACAGAGCGTCTGGTAGATCTCATACGCCGTAGTCTTTTCCTCGACCATGAGGACATGTTGGTCGTCGATGGTCTTGATCAGGAACGCCTTAGCTTTCGCTTCCATGAGGCGTAACTTCTTAGAGCTCAGCTGTTGGCTCTTGGCCTTCAGCTTCTCAGCTCAGTCCAACTCCTGCTGCTTTTGGGCAGTGAAGGACTGGATCATAGGCGGTTTTTCTTGCCCCATGTCCACATCGCCGTCGTCTCCAGCGGAACCATCTGAGCTCCCGTCAGAGGACTCACTCGTCGAGGAGTCCTCCTGCGAGTCGGGCTTGGGCACTCCCAGTCGAGTCAGGGACGCGTCGAGTTGCTCAGAATAGGCCGGGTTTAGTTCTTCATCCGGGCCCAGGTCGACGTCGGAGTCACCAGCATAGACGGCTTGGGTGACGAAGCCGAGGAGATTCTTGCCATCGAGGGCAGCGGTGACGCGGGTCTTCCAGATGATGAAATTCCTGCCGTTCAGGCGAGGAAAGTCGCGGTCGTTCACGGGGGAGGCTTGCGTTGGGCTCATAACCTGTTAATATATGAGTTTTAGACGAAGGAGACTTGGGCAGTAGTCGGTAAGAAGAGTTATATTTGACAAAGTTAATTGTCGGCACCGGAGGCGTACTCCGGTGCCATTCATCTCCTATCCTGTAATAAATGATCAATCATAAATCAAAGGTAATGTAGACTACGTTATTTGTGACCATAGTCCTAGTGTACAAAACGGTGTACTTGAGTCACCGACAGGGCACATCCTCAACATGAATTACTACGTACGGTTATACAATTTAAACGCAACAGCTTGCGGGGTCTCTTGCTGCGCTGCGAGGCCTTCTCGCGTCGTCGTTTTCATCTTGGTCATGGTGCTCACAATGTATAATTCCTTTTTGCGAACAGCGAAATTCCTGCAAAAATGAAAAACATTGTTTCTATTTGTTAAGTTGAAGTCGAAAAAGCCGCAACCGTTGGCAATATCTTCGATGAAGCTCGTATGCGCCTTCGTACTGCTCTCGCTCGCATCTGTCCCTATCGACGCCAAATCCAGTAGCTCGATCTCATCATTGGAAGAATTCTGGATTTTCATCGCGGTGGTGTACGCGGCTGTGCTGGTGCCTCTGCTGGGCTACTTTCTCTACTCGATCGTGTGCGACCCTGCGACCGGACAAGTGCTGGCAGTCATGTGGGCGAAGGTGAAGCAGCAAACACTCGAGTTCCTCGGCCCCAGACCGCGCAGCACCGCTATCCGACACCGACGGCAACCAGAAAGGAAGAAAGGGAGATAAAGGTTTTAATTGTAACGTGGGGGATACGATCTATGGTAGATTTTCTTTCTCAACTGTCATTTCGTCAGTGTTCTGCTCGTCAATTTGGAATTACACTAGTGAACAACAAATGCAGAGGAAGAGAGAAGTGGCCGCCAAGACCTCGGTACTGATCGTTGGTAAGTGGACAATACTCGTGGGGAACAGCGATGACTCTGATACTTTGGTCTACAAGGAGCATACGCATGGATCCAAGCACACGAGTTTGTGCGTGAGCTTTCGTTGTTGCGATGCCAGTGTCAGCGGATAGTGATTAGTAGGCTGTGTAAGTCCCAAGAGGCCCCGCTTAAAAGAACCATAGCTCACTTCGATTCACATATATATCCAACTTTTTTTTTGCGGTCGTCTTCGAGCCGTCGAGCCACATTATCCGGTTGCATCCCGTGGCGTAGTAGCAAAAAGCTTCCACCCTGGATCGCAACACACACCAGTGTGCAACGATCCAAAGACTCAACTCGCGTAAGCTCCCAGTTGTGGTCAGCAAAGTGAAGGCGAACCTGTACCGAGGTGCCACACAATAGTAATTCGATTGATCGGGATCCGAGGCTGCACAAGTACAGCTTGTGTAAACTTCTCTTGTGTATGAATGCGCTGATATTGCTGACAAGCATCACCAGAACTTGCAGTGCACGGTGTCTTACCTCCGTATCATGCTCTCCTTTTGGGATGGGAACTTTCGTCGTACAATACCGCGGCGAGGCGCCGACGTCGGCGACGGGATCTACAGTATAGAGGTCGTGGTGATCTGATCGTGAGGTTTCCACCACCATGTTTCGGTGGAAACCAGTCCGACGTGTTTCTGACAAATTCTTCCAAGTAAAGTTTGTTTATCGCACTACGCGGCGATGACACCCGGCCGAGGACTCCTTCGCACCGCAAACTCCATCAACGACCGCGACCGAGATTGATGGCTTGGCTGGATAGACGCTGTGGTCCCTCATCGCTTGACAATGACCTTGACATCCGCGAACCTCATCCAGATCGGAACCAGGCTCGAATTACAGAGAACGCTCGAAAACTTCAGTCTCCCGCCGTACAAGACCACGACAGGTTTCGCCCAGCCGGTTTCGCTTCATGTGCGACTTGCTCGCTTTGTATGGGAGGGCTGTACCGTGCATAAGACAGGAGATGGATGTCATGTTACCAGCCACCAGCCGGCTTTCCCGCTTTGCCGTTTGGAGCACGAAAAGAGACGTCAGTCTCAATCGCTTACATCAAGCCCAAGGCACCACGCGTGACTCGACCGCACTTGTCGACTCCGCTGCAAGCTGTTTGCCCCGAGGGTTTTCTGTGACTTTGGAGGAACTGGACATTGGTCAACAAACAGCACGGCGGACCGACATTGCGAGATATCGCGGGCACCTGGCGCGCCCAGGACTCAACTGTACAGGCAGTTATTCTACATCACTCACTCGGATAGAGCTCTACATAGGCACAGGCGTTCATGAAGCGGTCACGACGATTCGTCGGACGAACGCATGCGTCGCGGTTCAGGTCGTCGCTGCTCGTGGTCGCGTTGCTGGCGGTGGCATTCTCGGCAGCCGTAAGAGCGCAGACAGAAGAGAGCGCAACGGTCTCACCGGCAGATATAGCAGATTCAGGAGGAGGCACAAGTACACATTCTCGGGCGGATACGGCACAAGCGACAGTAGTGCCTGCCGGAGGAAGCGGTGATGCGGCGAGTACGAGTACGGCGTCTTCATCGGCAAATACACCGGCGCAAACGCCATCTACGATAACAGAGCCTCCAGCGACGACAAGCCCGTCAACGACACCTCCCGCAGCAACGGACAGCCCCGAGACGACGACCCCATCAACGACGCCCCCTGTAACGACGGATAGTCCGGCAAGTACGCCGCCGCCGGAGACGGAAACCCCAACTACGACACGTCCATCCACTACGGCCCCGGTGGCGACGGAAGCACCTGTATCGCCGTCGATCACGGGGTCGGCGATGGAAACAGAGTTGCCAACGACAGCCCCAGTTAGCACGGAAGCGCCTGTTGCGACCACGGTGGCACCTGCCACGGATGCCTCCTCCGCGACGGCGGCACCTGAAAGCACTCCGGCGACGGCACCTAGCGCAACCCCAGTTGATACGCAAGCACCAGCCACTCAAGCTCCACCAGCAACTGAGGTGCCAACACGAACACCAGAAGCACCAACGACGCCGCCGATGCCAACAGCTACACCTGAGCCAACGCCAACTGATCAAGCCCCGACGACTGCTCCGGTGGCGACGCCAACGCCAGAACCAACCCCGAAGACTCCAACACCAGAGCCTGCCACCAGCATTCCCCCTGTTACGACAGCGCCGTCGCAAACTCCGGCAACCACAAGTACCCCAGTTCCAACGACAGCTACCCCGGTCCCTTCAACCGCTACTCCAGTTCCACCAACAGCAATTCCGACTCCGACAACACCGACCTCGACGCCAACGACAGCACCCCCAGCCGAAAACGTGGCGTCATCGCCTCCTCCTGTGACACCAAAACCTGCTGCTGCATCCTCACCTTCTAGTGCTTCGGATTCAACAACGGGATCTTCGACCTCAGCATCAAGCTCGCATTCTAGTAAGTCATCGCAAGCGCCCCAATCTCCAGGTGCAGATACGTCCACCAGTAATGGAGTGGCCCAGTCTTCAGGTGCGGATACGTCGAATGACGGTGTAACCCAGTCTTCAGGTGCGGATAAGTCAACCAGTGATGGCGTGGGGAACGGTGGATTCACGCTGTCGCCGATCCACTCGGACGACAGTGATACCGACACAGGCACGGACACCACTAAGAGCGACAACGGCTCAAATCCAAGCAACGCCTCCACCTCCTCCGGTAAGGAGGAGTCCTTGGGCGGCTGGAAACTTGCGTTAGTCATCGTCGGTGCCGTGTGCGCAGTGCTGGCCTCGATCTTCCTCGTGCACATGCGTCACGTTCGAGTTGCAGCTGCTAACAAGCGTTCTCGTGGTAGCTCCCAACAGCGAGCACTGGACTCATTCTTCCGACAGAACCGAGTGACTGTGGCGCGCGATACCGGGCCTTCGTCTGGCAACTTCGTCACTGACCCGCTCACCCCGCGCGACGAAATCGCAGTCACCATGCCGTCCAACAGTATACTCGAGGAGAGGCCTCGTACAAAGACAGTAGAACTCATCGCCGGATCCGCAGCGCAAGCGTTCAACAGAAGAGCACGGCCAGGTAGCGGTGCAGGTTCCAGCGCGAGCATCGAGAGCTACAACGCAGACGAATATGACTCGTTCACGGGCAGACACAATGCGCCGTCCATAGTGTCTTCGGAGTCTTCGAACATTTATCAGAACGACTCGGTGTTTTCCGACACGAGCTCGGTCTCTCTTGGTAGTATCAACCCGTCGATTTCGTCCAGCCAGAATTCCCTGCAGCCGCCAGTATTCCCCACTCGCCTGGAAGCAGTGGCTGCTTCCCAAGCTCGACCTTCCAAGCGTGCGTCGTCCGCGACATCGATCGGAGATGTTCGCGACACGAATCGGTCGGACCGGTCCAGCAGTGATTTCTCTGTGTTTAACCCGTCCTCGATGGCTTCGTCCTCGGACGGAGAGGACGTCTACCGCATCAGCACGCAGCTTATCGACGTGTCGGCCCTACCTTCCACCACATCGGAACACTCGGAACCTCGCTTCACCAACAATAGCCACGACAGCTACAGGAACAGTGAGCGATTGAGCGACGCGTTGAGCGAATTTAGCGTCGACGAAAGCTACGCGAGCGCCGGCGAGAGCTTTTCCACGGACTTCAGCGTGGACGATACCGTCGACAGTTTAGCCACCAGGTCCACGCAAGACACCGAAGACGACATGTTCAATCGGGACTCGGACTCGCTCGTCTTCCGCAACTCGAAAGAGTCCGAACTAAGCGAGGGAGAGATCTAGAGGCCCATATAGTCCATAGTGTTATTGTCCTAGTGCAGTCAGCGTCTTGTAACCTAATGAAAACAATTAACCACCATTTAACCAGCACATAAGAGTCCTTTATCTTCTCTTCTCTCTATGTCTTTATGCTGCGATCTTGGTCTTAAGCCTCGACGGTAGCCTCCTTGGCCTCCGCCGCCGCCGCGTCGATAGCAGCGAGAGCTTCACGCACACGGTCGCGGGTCTTGAGTCCCTTGACGCCAAGTTCGCGCTCGTCCTTGATGCTGAGCAGGTAGTTGTCCAGGCCGCCGCACTTGTCCACGCAGCGCAGCGTGTGCGTCGTCACGTTGAGTCCCACCTTCTCGTCCAGCGCCTCCGAGTACAAAGTCTTCCACTGGTGGTTCACCTTCCACGCGCGACGCGTGCGGCGCTTGGAGAAGGAAACGTTGTTGCCGAACGCTTTGTCGCGACCGGCGAAGAGGCCGCGCTGGGCACGACCTGACACGTGCTGGCGCTTGGCCGCGCGCGTGAACGCATCGAGGAACCGCATCGAGTTGGACGCCATTGCTACAGCTCCGCTTGGGATTGATGGTGTGCGGTGGTGAAAGCAGAGGAGCGAAAAGATGATATTTACTATTCGTATCATGTTGGACAGGTAAACGAAGTAAAAATGTGCAATTATTTGCCCAGTATTGCAACATTTCAAGTTGTTGAAGGCAAAGGTGTTGACGTCGTCGTGCTGCTCTCGCTCGCATCGACGCCAAGCCCCGCAGCTCAATCTCGTCGTTGGAAGGATTCTGGGATTGCATCGCAGTTGTGTGCGCAGTGCTTGTGGGTCTCTCGATCGTGAGCGACCCTGCGACGAGTCAAGTGCTGGCGTCCAAGACCTCGCAATACTGCTATTAGCCGCGAGCGGTCAGAAAGCAAGAGAAGCAGATAAAAATCCTAACGGGGGCTCGCAATTATGGGACGCGCGGCAGGTTTTTCTTTCTTCGTGACAGTTGAGAAGCGGCAGCCAAGCACACTCAAGTGAACAAAGAGAGCAGATGAAGAAGGAAGTGGCCGTCAAAGCCACGGCGCTAATCGTTGGTAAGTGAGCGATGTTTGCGCAGAATGACGAGGATTCTGACCGTTCGATCTGCTGTTGCTGTGCAGATGGAGCATACGCACGGATTCAAGCACGCACGTTGGTAAGTGCTCTTTCAGGGAGGCATGCGTTTGTGGTGAATTACTGACTGCAAATTTGTTAGGGTGGAAAAATTGATTTTGCCCGCTTACGGACGGAGCTCGAGGAGATGAATTCGACGGAGTTTGAAGGTGTGAAATGGGCTTGCCTGGAATCATTTTGGGTTGGCGTTTAAATGTGATATGCCTCGTTGTGTGTGTTTGGTGCTTATTGCAGAGTGCTGGTATTTCGATAGCCAGCGATATGATGCGCGAGGCAACAGTGAATTAGCCGCAGAGTTCCATGCGCTCAAATATGCTCACCCGCAAGGACCGCAGGTATTTACGCGCTCTCGAGTTAAATCGATGGTTTATAACTAGTCGCTTAACGTGGTGTGTACATGCTGCTGCAGTTTCAAGTGGAAATGTTCTCCACGAAGAGATATAACTGTCGCTGCCCGGATTGCGGGAACCGATTCACGCAGAATGTCCAAAAGAGTGTTGACAACGGGTGCGTTAGGTTTGATAATAAAAAGAAGAGGGCTAACCTACTGATGCATTGGATTCGTCAAATTACAGGATAGCGACGAAGCTGCTCACGTTGACAGTAGCAAATGTACGAATTTGCCTACGTTATATGCTCTTGTTCCTGTTGAATGCTGATCTACTCGTGCAAATGTTTAATTTGTTATCATCCAGCGCATCGAGCGTGTCGTCCTGTTCAGTGGTGATAGCGACTTCTACTCCCTCGTTGGGATACGTCCGCAATGTACTGCGAAAGGAGGTCTGGGTCGTGGGTAAGTAAATCCCTTTCGGTTTGTGCACGTTAAAGGTTTAAGCGTTGTGTTTTACTTCTTGTAGGTTATTGGGATACAATGTCCGGCGATTTACAGCAGTTGGCATCCCGTATAATCTGGATCCACGACATTTGGGAGCGGGTGATGTATCAACGTAGGAGCTTTGGAGGTCTGCCTCAAATTCCATTTGCATGGGACGTGCTTAATCCCTCGTGCACTGCTTGTCGATCGAGTTTCTGCCCGCAACAGCGACAGAGTGATCGGTGCAAGAGATTTAATGGACCGATGAGCTATCGTCGACGTGATACCTCAAGATACTATGGTACGTGCCAAGAAATTATTTTCTTGTTGCTCGCAGGTTTTATCCTCTGTTATTATGTTGTGTAGTTATTGTATGGTCAACGAGAAATAATCCACCACGATCACCTCGGCGCGTAGCCAGACGCTATCGATCACCGTCGCCACCCCTTGGTGGAGACTCCGATCAAAGCAATTCGACGCTACCACTACGCAGTGACAACACAGTGGTAAGATTCGAAGAGCAGCCTGAATTCGACGAGGTGAACATGAGCGGCTCGGGAGATGAGGACACCTGGTCGTGCTCGTCTCCAGCGCCATTCCCCACCGAGGCAGATATCGTCGAAGCGCCAAGCCATTCGCTGAAACCAACACTCACCGTGAAGGGCGAACAACTGCTCCCATTCCTGTTGCCAATGGCCGTACCAGTAGCGTCATCTTCGACTACGAGTACTGAGTGAGCTGGGTCGTTCTGCATCGGCTGAAGTGCAGTGGTGAGTCCGTTTGAAACCAAGGAGCTCGCTCGGGACAACCTGCATGTAGCTGTTTTTGATGCTTTACTTTACGGTCGAACTAGGCAATAGCTGCTCGAGAAGACCAAGGCTAACGTGCAATATCTCTATCTCTACTGTTGCGTTCATCAACGATTCAGAGTCAAAGCGCTAGGTGTAGCCATTTTTGATACTGTACCCGATTATTAACACATTTTCGTGCCATGTGGGTCCTCGATGTGGTGAAGAATGAAGATGGCGGCGCCGACACGACGTTCTACTTAGTGGCGGGCGAGTGGAGTGTAGGGCGCAAACGCTGTCACTTCAATTTCCAGGCGGACTCGTCTATCTCGCGTACACACGCGTTGATCCGCGTGGGGGCTTTGACACCCGAGCAACTGGGGAATCCGTCGACGCGGCCGACGCTGGAGCTGGTGGACAAGAACTCGCGCTTCGGCTCGTTCGTGAACCAGGAACAAATTTTCGGAGCGCAAGGATTGCGTCATGGGGACGAGATTTCGTTCGGGGCTAAGAAGACGGTGCTGCGAGTGCGTTATCAAGTGTTTGTGCTCGTGGCTTCGCGCATCCAACGTGCCAGTCGCGAGCAGGTGAACGACACGTGCCAGCGCATCGGTATGCACTTAGTTGCAGCGGAGAGCAAGGACGCTACGCATTGTATTATGGATCCAGGACGCACCATTGTGGCCACGGTTAAGGTGCTATGGGCACTGGTGTACAATCAACCGGTGGTGTGTACGCCGTGGATCTATGCCATTTTGAACCGTTCCAGTCTGTCCGAGCCATTGCCAAGATGTGAGGAGTTCCTGCCGTCAGATCCGTCGATTCCATCGATGGAGAGCAATTACCTGCCGAATCCACTGCGCAAGAAGCTGTTTCAAGGATATGCAGTGGTGTTTCTGACGCCGCAGCCGATGCAGGAGATTATTGCGGCTGTGGGCGGTGCTGTGGTTGCTGCTTATAAGGATTTTGAAGACGACGATAATTTGCTGCGTGAGTTAGATTCTATGGCGTCGAGTAAGCGCTTGCTACTGGTGGAGCCGTCCCAGAACACGGGGTACTCGAACACGGCGGGGCATAGTGAGCATCGATCTTCAGCTGCACTAGACCCTCCTTGTCTAGTGGAAATAGTGGAGCGACGAGTGGAGTTGTTCAAGTCGATGGGAGCTGTGTTTACCAGTGTGCAAGAGCTCGCGATGAGTGTGATTTATGTGAAGGAGCCTACAGCACCTAACGACTCGGCATTCAGCAGCAGTCTCGCCAGCTACACGGGATCTTCCATCCAAGTCATGAGCTTCCCGGAACACTTGAGCTTAAAGTCCACATCGGCAGTGGAGCATGAAGACGACGAGGTGAAATCAAACAAGGAAGACCAAGACAAGGAATCGGTGGAGGGCGTTGCTGTTGCAGACGTAGCTATCAAGGAGGATTCGGAGCAGTTGACCGACCCTAACTACGAGAGTGCTGAGGTATTAAGCATTACCACGTCACTTCTTTCCACGGCTAAACGTTTTCATATATTGTTGCAGATTAAAGGATACACGTTCGAAGATACTGCTATCAACATCGTGCAGATCCCTATTCAGGCTGAGGCTGGAAGACAAGGTTTGAATAGTTGATCCGTTAACGAAGGACCAGCCCCTGTTCGTCTAACATTTTGTAATGTGCCGTTTTATTTGTTGACGAAGTTTCTTCATCATCGAGTATGAGCGAGCGCGAGACGACGTCCGGTAAGTCGAAAGAGGAAGACCTATCGACTTGGAAGTCTGCCCGTGTCCTCCGCCCACACGACATCAAGCCCGAAGAAGACGATGACATTGGAAAACCCGTCGTTGTGAGTTGCGAATTGATTGTGAAGAAAAGGGAACCCGCACGGCAAAGCAAGAAAGGGCCAAACGGTCTGGTGAACTACAAGCGGTTCAAGAAGGGCAACAGCTACAGATCACGCTCTTCGGCAGCCTCGTTGTTCCCCCAGAAGACTGTCGTAAGCGTGGTGGACAACGCTGAGCGCGTGGTCCTTCAAGAAAACCTGGAGGCTGTGGAAGAGCAAGAAAGAATCGCAGAGGAATTGTTTGCTATGGGGGAAGGAAGAACCACCAAAAAGCTGTTCTAGGCTATCAATGCAGTCTAATAGCCCTTTTGAGCAGCAGTCGGTGGCAATAATTTATCTCAAAAAGAACGGGAAGTAGTCCACGCACCATGTTTATTACTTAGAGCCATGTTATGGCATCGGAAAACCACTACTTGTCATTGAATAGGGCCTTCTTGGTCACCTGAAGCTCCTGACCCAGCGAGTTCTCGATGGCGAGTTCATTAGCGGCCTGAGTGATCTTGTCGAGCGCCGACTCCTCCGCCTCCTTGTGCGACTGCTGCTTCTCCGGCACATAGTACTCGCCAATACGCGATGCGCTACGTCCGGTACGCGGCACCAAGTGAGACTCGCAGCCATCCAGTTTGTTCGCCAGCAGTTGGATTCGCTCCGAGAAGCGGTCGCGGTTCTCGCGCTCTTGCATCGTGTTGGAGCTCAGCGTTCGCATCCACAGGAACTCCTCCGAAAGGACACTCACAACCTGAGAGCCAAGAGCGCTCATAAAGTAGTCGATCTCCAGTGCGTAGTAGCGGTTCCAGCAGTTGCCCCAGCGTTCAAGTCTCGCACCTTCGTCCGTGACAATCGTCCCATCAGGCGTCTCGTTCACAGGAGCTGCAAACTCCGGCGGGTAGACACGGAACGCGCCCATCTCGGGACGTTTCTTGGCCAGCGACCGCAGCGGATCCAGCACAATCGCCAGCCACGGGTTGCCGTGCGGATCTTCCGAACGTTGCCACTGCAGCTGCGTGCTGACGTCCGTGGCCGAGAGGAAGCAGTGGCTGTGCACCTCCACGTCGAACGGGTGGCTGTGGTACCAGCCCATGAACCTCTCCTTGCGCGTCTGCTCCACTGCTTCACCCAGCGAGATCATGTAGTTAATAACCTCAGCGTCGTCCGCCAGCACGCGCGTCTCGGCGCCTTCAATCGGCAGCGGGAAGCAGTCGGTGACCACGAGTGTGTGGGCGTCTCCAGCGTCTCTGTCCGTTCCAGTGGACGGTCTCCCCATGATCAAGCCCATGATCTCCACGGGTTTTCCACCAGCCTTAATGCCTTTCTCCACCCCGGAGTTGGCGTGATTCAGCATCTTCATCGTGGCGGCTGGCGACACAATAACCTTCTTGAAGTACTTGGGGTCCTGCATCCACACCTTGTTATTACGCACATCCTTCAGCACCTCCTCATCGAAGGCGTACGCAGCGTCCGACATGGACGTGGCTGCACTAGCCTTGGCCTTCGCTTCACTCATCTTGGCTTCAGAGCAGTATTTCGTTATCTTCGTCAGATAAAAGACGAAAATGGGTACTCAACATTAGCACAACATTCGAGTAACATCTACATAAGGGATTGCAGAAAATACAAAAATACCAAGTAGAAGCAAGATGGAAGCCGAGGACGACGCAGACGTCGATGCGATCGTTGACTTCATGGAGAGTGAGCTTGGCCCTTCCTAAAAAAAAAACAAGATGCTTCTGCCCGTTCAAAGTTCAACACCTTTGTGAAAAAACGCGTAGACCAAGATCTCACCCTGACGACACTTACTTCAGAGCATGTGACAAAGGAGATGTTTGGTAAGTTTCTATCCTTTTTATTCAGATCCTGCAATCTGTTGGCAAACCTCGATGAATTATCTGAGCTCCATAAAGAGGCAACTCGAAGAGACGACAGCAACCGAGCTCTTTCGCGCTGATCCCGAGTGGTACCGGCGCTGCCGCCGACACCTGCAGAAGCAGTACCGACTTCCCTGGCTTATAGTAGACATCCCACATACCGGTACACCGTACCACCAATCAAAAGCCATATTCCGATTTGGTCCAATACTGAAATTAAGTGATAATATTTGTATCTATCTTCAGATCACTTTACTGAAATCAAGTGAATGTATTTGTAGCCATCTTTAGCTTGACGTTCTACTCGGCGTCAATATCGTCATCCGAATCCACCTCACCAATATTGTAGTCGATAGCGCAATGCCGAGTTAATGAGTCGATCAGGTCAGCTGCTGCGATGTCAGCCTCGTCCACTTGCGTACCATAGGCCTTTTTGTAGCCATTAGCTATAGTTGAAGAAGATAACTCGTCCCAAGCCCGGCGAATCCACCGCGCCACAGTAACTCGGTCTGGAGCTCGAAGCTCGAACTTTTTACCGTTGGTGTGGGCGCCTAGTTGTTGCCTCAAATTGACAACCCAGCAATCACGTAGACGCGCTTTAAAAGGATAGTTCCAGGCAACATCAGCTGGCTGACAGACTGATGTTACACCTGAGAGCACCTTTAGAAGCACCACGTTGATAGATTTTGCGTATGAGACGACTTCAGGGGTCCAATGCCCCGAAAAGTCGTCCCATAGCAACAGGACGGGCACAGTCATGTCATTTCGAGCAGCGAAATGATGCTTCAAGAAGCTGATTGAAAGATCACTGTTCCACCAACCTGGTACAACATCACATTTAGAATTAGAACTAGAGCTTCCGCTTCGTGAAAATCAAACTTACCTTTGTGATTGCCACGAATCTCAAGACTCTGTTCTTCACGAACTCTTTTGGTGTCCTTCCAAATCTGCTTTCCAAATCCATATCTGACTCTTGCATTTTCTAGAGCGATGTCGGGAATTTTTGAAGGTTTTGCTTTGAAAATGACAAACGGACGGTATTTGACGCCATCTGACTCGCCCAACAACATCACTGTAGCCCACTCCTTATTCTTGCCCGAACAGCGCACCCAAACCGTTTTAGGACCTTTTTTATTGATCGTTTTGGTTGGTAGGAATTCGAAAAAAGCAGCTACACAGAACAAAATTAGTCTTCATACAAGCTTCCAGATAAAATTGTGATTTTTTTGTAAAATATGTACCTGTTTGGTCCGCATTATAGACTTTTGTGACACCCAAATTGCGCATGGTCACCTTCACTGTCGCGGCAAACTCGGCAGCAATAGCAGCCAGCTCTGGAGGGGTCTTCTGTCCTGCTCGCGTCCTTGCGTCATGGACAGCTTATGGCGCGCCTTGAAGGCGTGCAGCCAACACCACGAGCCTTCAAAGTCCTCCACACCGTACTCAGCAGCAATCTCCTTGGCCTCAAGCGTCAGCGTCAGACTAGAGATAGGCACGCCCTCCTGGCGCAGATCATTCACCCACTTTACGAGCGCTTCCTCGGCTTTCGGCGGCAGCTTGGTCCCGATCCCAGTTGGGCGTGCCTTCCTCTTGCCGTTCACGTTCCTGGCCGCGCATTGCTCCTCCAGCTTCACCTTCTCACGTACCCATTTTAACACTAATTTGCGCCTAGACTCAAAAGATGAAGCACTTAGGTCAGGATAGAACTCGCTAATGACTTTGCGGACGTCCTTGCACTTTTCCACAGCACGCGCGATGGACAATTTCTCCCGTGCTGAGAAGGATGCACGCCGTTGTCGGCGTCGAGCTTGGCTGAAGGCTGGAGCCATCGCAAAATGAATGGTGTCCTTCGCAAAATGAGTGGTACCAAATTTGTATCGATTTTGTGACGGCTCTTATAAGCCAGGGAGGCTAATACTGCAAAATGATTGGTCGCTCTTGTATGACTTTGTCCACTATAAACCAGGGAAGTCGGTATCTGATGACCGCTATATCAGGTGGCAAAAAACTTAAGCAGCAAGCACCTTCTATGACTATCGACGACTGCGCTCAATTTCTACAATTCTCTTTCTTAAAAACGACAAAAAATCCCTGCTCGACCGTACACTACTCACCAATCAGTGGCTCGCAATCGGTCGCAGTTCCGATATTGGTATGATCCATTTCTCTGACTTACACTGGCAAGGAACTTTTTTTTCTTATAGACGTGACACGGTAGGTCCTATTCTCACTACAAAACAATATTTTGCTCGATTTTAACTTGTGTTCTACTGCAACAGCATAAAGGTCAGTCAACAGCAGAGTATTTCAATATTCTGCTCTCCGATTTGCTGGAGTATAGACCCTTTTCATGCGCTGGCGTCTCGGTCTTGGATGAGGTTGCAGAGTGCACACCTCCTTGACACCGAGCTTCTCGTCGAGGCACCCGCACCCCGGTCACGTATCGGACGTGCAAAGCCTTCGTGTACTTCCACCATTCGGCCGCGGGCTCGCTCCATTCGCAGGAGCATCTTGAACTTGCGACGACGTCAGCACGACTCTGTCAATGTACGCCTCTAAACTTCATGTTTAGAGAGATTTAGACTCTCTAAGAGTTGATAACAAGATATGATAGGCCCTCTCCAAACTGTTAAATATGTTTTTCACTATTATTATAGTGAACACCACTTCTCTTTGATGGGTGGCGAGTATCCGTCACTGCGCTGTCGCTAAGACAGCGTCTTGACCTCTAATAAACTCACTTCGTCTTTTGACGCCTACAACTACAATACCTTCTTCCTACTCTACTCTCTCCACGCTTCTAATCTACCTCGTCATAGACTCGAAGATCAACGCAGCCTCCTGCCTGCGGACGATGATCACTCCGGGCGCAGGATTCTTGGCCGCAGACTTTGGGTGCGGTAGTTGAGTCTTGACGAGGGGCGTATCGCGGTACGCTTTCGTGATGAAATACTATAAGCTGGACATCTTCTGTTGCGTAACCAGGTAGATGACACAGCACCAGGAAGCAACTCAACACTTGTTACTCCTGCTTGCACCTCCTTTGCTGCGACTTCCTGCTGAGTCTGCTCCACAATCAACTAAAGACAAAACCCCTGTGGCCGAGCTGGCCCTCCTCGATTCATAATGTTGACTACACGATGCCTCGCAGCTTGACCACCATTCTCGCCATGTGCGACTGGGATTTTGCCCGCACTACCTTGTGCGCGAATGACTTTCATCACAACATTGATGCCTCCAGCTTCTATTATGTGAGCTGCACGGCAGAAACGGCTTCCGAAGTACGAGGTCGAGCTGGGTCTGTACCCATTTAACTGCCGAGATGGCGAGGTTGTAGGGGCTCTCTGCAAGTTTGGTGACGCCTTCAGCGAGAAGAATATGAAGACATTCCGAAGCGACTCGGCTCTTCGTTGTTTGTGCTGCTTTCGTGCAGCCGGAAGTCGTAGCAAAAGGAAGGAACTTGACTTGATTAACTAGTTAGCGAGTTTCTCGTCTGGGTAGGTCTAGTTTGATACAGATTTATCTACTCAACACTGCACTTGCGGAAATCAACTACACTGGCAGGACCCAATTGCACTCACGCTATTCAACTACACTCGCGGAATCCAAATGTTATGGTCCCGTTCTGGAAGAAAGTCTCGCGGAGCTCGAGGCCATGAGACTCTCCGCACTCAAGCGGCGCGTTCTCACCGCACTGGGGGAAGTGCGGTCCTTGGTTTTCGTTGAGCTCGAGGATGGTCGTGTCTGTTTGCGAGTCCGAGGGTGGCTGGGTCGTGTCCGCGAGCGAGCCATCATCCGTGTGTTCCGTTGCCTCAGTGTGCCCGACGCCATAGCAACCATTCCAACTCTACAGGACAGCATTGAAACACTCCGCGCTTTCGTCAACGACGAAGAAGAGCAGTTTCTAGCCGTTCGAGCGCTGCGGCTTCTGGTGCCATGCCCGCCTTTGGCCTGCTAGCAAGCAAGCCAGAGAGCGTGGGCGCATAGGCTCTGGCTTGCTTGCTCGCAGCCAGAGGCAGCATGTCGCTGCGACGGCAGCCTGCAAGGCTCTCCGTTCGCAGTTTACATACATATAGCTAGATATTACGAACGTGCAAAAGAAAAGAAGAAAAGCAAAGAAACATGCAGGGTAGCAGGACACATGGGCGCGTAGAAACAGAAACATGCAGAAAACATCGAGGAGGCCCCTGTGCGAGCTAAGCGCACAGGAAGGCATGCACATTTAGGCCAGACATTTTCATTATCAAATACACCAACTACCCCGCACTCGAGACCAACTCCTACCTACGCGACCTACACTCCGACTCTAACTTCAACGACCAACACTCTTCACCTCAGTCACGACAAACAAGCCCAACAGGCTAAGATCGATGCTTTCCGCTCACGCCATCAACGTGCAGCACGAGAACGCGAGCTCAGACTCGAGATCAAACGTGTGACAACGGAACTGAAGCAGCAGAGGCTGACGCGCCCGAAAGAGCTCACTCCAACGAGAGCTGACCCGACTCTCAAATGAAAAGAGAATGTTGGAGTCCGAGGACGCCCTTTTGATGCGCCGCACCTGACGCTACCGGTTGAAGCCATCCCCAGAACAAGCTGCCCAACTCAAAAAGATAATGCACGCGTGTTGGTACACGTACAACAAGTGCGTCAAGTATCACCGCAAAGTGGGCACGGCAAACAGGAACGTCCTGGAGAAGCTGTTCGTCACACGGCGAGATGAAGGAAATGATCTGGCGTATCCAGAAGGCATGGGGCCGTCACCGGAGTGGGTAGTCAGCACACCTGCAAGTATGCTACAGGTCGTTGTTCGGAAGTTCGTATCGGCAGTGTCGGCGGCTTACACGAATCTCGCTCACGGCATCAGCAGCCACTTCACGATGAACTTTAAATCACGAAAGCAGCATAACTACTTCACGATTGGTGAACACGCACGGAGATCGTATCTCGATGCGAATATACACCGGCCTCACACGCATCACTCAGGCCCGGCGCCGAGCCCAACCGATGGAAGAAAACCACGAAAGGTGGAGCAGTTCCTCTCGATAACCTCCGCGCCAAATATCCCAATCGTAGCTGAAGAAGGCACGACGGTCGAGGGCGAAGTGGTTATCCTGTACAGACATGGTTACTGGTACGCAGAGATCCCATACATAGCAGAGCCCAAGCTGGAGGAGGACAAAGATCGCTGTAATGCATGTGACCCAGGCCTCAAGGCGTTCCTCACCTGCATGAACCTGCAAGGCAACTTCACCCACATCGGCCGGGCCAACTGGGCCAAACTGGACCGACTGAGGAAGCGTCTGAGTGCTGCGCAACGCCGCATGAGCGCGTTTGCCAACATGAAGAAGGTGCGGAAGCACACTGGCGAGGACTGGAAACGCTACGTAGCAGCACGTCGAGAGTTTTTCTGTGCGTCCGCCAAGCTTGAGCACTATATCAAGGATCTATACTTCCAAGCTGCGGCATACCTGCGCAAGAACTCGGATGTGATTCTGCTGCCTAAGTTCGACTCCAAATCGATGCTGCTACGGAGCGCGCCATGGACGCACAAGTTCAACTCCCACATGCAGACGCTCGCCCACTTTCAGTTCCGCCAGCGACTACTGGCCAAGTGCGCTGTCCTCGGCAAGACCCTGGTGCTGTGCTCGGAGATGTATACGAGTCGCACTTGTGGTCGCTGCAGCCGACTGCACCTCTCTCTCCGCAACCAAGATATGTTCGAGTGCCCGCACATTGGCTTCGTGGCAAACAGGGACGAAAATGCTGCCTTCAACATCATGCGCTTTGTATGCGCTGGGTCGCTGAGCGTCTTTCAGGTCAACGGCGAGCAGCAGCAGTGGTGTAGTCTAGTTCGCATCTCGGGTTACAGCGAGAACAGGCCCCGTCGACGAGAAGCGACAGGCTTGGCGGGGTGAAGACTGTAGCACAAAAAGATTGATTCTGGCCCAAATGAAATAAAAAACTATTAACCCATTATCAGCCAATCACACCACAGTACAAATAAATAACCAGGTTATATCATTAACCCGCCTCCTTGTCCGCACCCGCATTTACCCTGTCATCATGGTGAAGAAGCGCATGAAGGAGGCCGCTCCTGCGCCGGCCCCAGGCGACACGGACGCAGGTGCAGGCGGTCGAGCAGTCGCCAACATCCCTGCCGTGAACTCCCCACCACCTCCTGCCGTAACTGTAGCCATGCTGAGCAAGACAGACCAGAGCCGAGTCGAGTATCGCGGCGGCAAAGGCGAACTGCTGGCCTTGGGCGAGATCTACCTGAACGACCTGTCGGACATCTTCATGTTCGAAGTGACCAACCAGCACACGCGCAAGTTGAAGCTGCAGCTGCGTGCCGAGCTGCGCAAACCTTTCCAGAGCAGTCAGTGGGGCTTCCAGCTCGAGAACGAGAACGTGAGTATCATGCAGCGCGAGCTGCAGCAGGAGAAAGACCGCGCGGTGGTTTCTGACGAGTTCAATCACGTGCCGTTCTCGGTATTGCGGTCGTCTTCGAAAGCCGCGCTGTGTGCTGAGAACGTGTATCTGTGCGAAGGGTATAACGAGCTTTTTAACCACATCGGGACAGTGGAGGAGATTGTTCTAGCGCCGAAAGAGACCAAGCGGATCATGTTCACCATGTGCTCGACGCTGACACAGCAGCACAATGCAGGAAGTAGCTCGTATGTGGCGGCTGGGGACTCGTCGGAGGAAGAACGGGCGCACCTGAGCGAGACGTCGTGTCTTGTGCTGTCCGGAAGGTTAATTCTGCAGCCGTCGTTTGTTGACGGTAGTGCTAGCAGTAGATTGCCGATCCCGGAGATGCTGGTGCCGCTGCAGGGCCAAGTGTGCCGCTCGTTGCTGCGACTGGACGTCAAGGAGCTGCATTTTGACGATTGCGTGCCGGGAGGGTCCTTTGTAAAGGATTTCACGGTGTGGAACCGCTCGGAGATTCCGTTGTTGTTCAAGTTGGTGTCGCCCATGTCTCCATGGAGCGAGAACAAGGAGTTGCTGGTGTGTACGGACTACAACTCTGGATATGTCATCGGAGACAAAACGCTGCAAGCTGCTGCTTATGGACACGTGCGCATCCGCGTCACGTATCGCCCGACTGATGTAAGTTTGTCTAAGAGGAGGGGTGGGGTGCTGAGCTGATCCCCGTTGGTATTTACCGCATTGCGTGATTGCCTCTTGCGCAGATCGGAGAACGCTTTTTCGAGATTCAGGCCCAAAATCTACACGACTCCAGAAACGTGAAGACTCTCAAAATTCATGCTATTACGAATCAAGAACACCATAGGTAAGCCAGCATACGGTGCATACGTGTATTGGTAAACGGGTTGAAAATTGGCAACTAACATACTATTGCTTGTACATGTAGGGAGGGATTATCCATCAAAGAGCCGAGTGGTTCGTACCTCATGAGCGGGAGTCGGTTAGATTTTGGTGATTGCTATACTGGAATCGCCAGTTCCAAAATGATTTTGATGCGCAACATGACGGAAGTAGCCTTGCATGTTGAGCTGTCCAGCGATCGGCCCAAGGAAATCACGTTTGAGCTGAAGCTCCAGCAGAATCGTTCGAGAGTCTCCAGAACCCCACGTGCCGACGAGCTCCTTTCCCCCACGAACTCAAATGAGGGAGCAAGTATGAAAGGATCGTTATCGCCAGACGGAACCAAACCCCCCCTCTCATTTTCGAACATGGACGCTTATGGAATCGACAGCGACGAAGAGGTTGATGAGAATGAGGTGAGTATCCGTTTAAGCTTCCCGCTGCCACCCCATTCCTAATTGTTTATTACGTGCTCACACTGACACCGACAGGGAGATTTCTATGATGAAGATTTTCAACAAACCAAGCGGACCTCTTTTGAGGAAAATCCCATGGGCGATGCTGATGATTTAGACGACGACTTTGAGTTTGATCGGGAACCTCGTGCACTTCCGCAAAGCCCTCTTGGAAGCCCGAAGGTGCGGGGTTCAAGAGGGAATGCGGATTTGCGAAAGAAAGCGTTTCGAACGAAGGGGAAAAAATCTACCAAGGTTCAATCCCGAATGAGAGATCTCGCTTATGATAGTGGCATGGACAGGTACGATACACCAATACTTGATGGGATGGAGTGAATTTTATGACTGATACTGTTTCTTGTCGTGCTTTGATTGGTGTATGACTAGTCCGCGGTCTTCTCCTGAACGAAATCCGCGCGTGGATTCTTTGAAGCGCCAAGCCACCCCAGTCGAAGACAATAATGCATCCAATTTCCTCGTCGAGACAATTGATCTACCGCCTGGTGTTGAGCGGACCATATTAATATGGTACACACCTGCATCTAGCAGCAATCTAGAAGGATTGTACGGCGAGAACTCTGACGCAGTGGATCTCAAGGCCGCTCGCCTGACGAAGCAAACATTTCGTATGTCATTCCGATGTTTTATGATGCAAGGAGCATGGCAGCAAGCCCAGTCGCGCGTCTATGACCGAACACTTGGCAAATCGATTCATATCCGTGCTCGTACCTGCACATCGATGGTGACAGTGACACCGTCAATTTTGCATCTGGGGGATTGCAATATTGGAGAATTGAAGAGCAGTTCGTGTATGCTGACAAACCATTCCGAGTTGCCGACTGTTGTCAAGCCTTTGGTCACATCCAAAGTGATTTCGACAGTGCCAAATGACGATATGATGTTGGGCCCGAAACAATCAACGGAGCTGAAGATTGAAATTATCCCGCGCAAGACCAATCCGAACTACTCTCGACTCATCTCGATTATCAACATGAAGAATAAGAGCAACATTCCGCAGATATGCGTCCGCTCTAGCAACATGGACGCACATCATGTGATCTACCACTCGCTGTTCTACAAGCTTTTGACCCAGTCTAGATCCGCGTTCCTGAACTTCGAGCATGTGGCGATCAATTCGGTTGGTATCCAAGTGTTTGATCTTGAGAACATCACAAATGCTCCGCTTCACTTGAACATTCAAAGCTCGGCACCATCCAAAGTACGGCTGTACTGCATAAAGCGTCAATTCGACGATGTGGCGAACCCAGCAAAATTGGTGGAAAACGACGGGAGACAAGTGGAAGAAAGCGAGTTCCGTCTTTCTTCTGCGTCTACGAATTCACAGAATAGTGCCGGCGGTGGCACCCCGAGCGGTGCTTCAACGCAAATAAGCCAGCCGCCGGCTGGACGGCCTATCCGCCGACGTAGGTCGTTTTGCAGCGTGTCGGAGCTAGATGGGAAGACGAATTTAAAACGAGGAAAGTCAGTAGCTCTTCGAGAATTGCTGACGAAGAAGTTGACGGCGCTCTCAGCAACTCAAACTACCCCTCCATCATCTGCCACAGTGGGTGCGAGCAGCTTCTCTAGATCGGTATCTGGGCAGCATTTTGACAATGATAAAGCCCGTCAAGAGCAGCACAGCAGTGCTGTATTGGACAACAGAGTGAACCCATCGCAAGTGACAGGGGACGAGAGGAAGAATTTGGATGGATCCTCTACTTCGTCATTGGTGTCACCTCCATATTCTGGTGTTGATGGAAGTTCATCCGAAGAGGTGGCATCGCTTTTGCAGCTATTTACGAAATCGCGCGCTGATTGTGATGCGTATTGCCATAGTTCTCTTCCGTCGAAGGAGAAAGAGGAGGAGATTGTGGCGATGGTTCGAGATCGCACTAAGCGCCTTCAGGCTCTCCTTGCTGAGAAAAAATTAATTCCGCTGAGCTTCAACAAAGAGCGAAACGCACGCATTCCAGCAAAGTCGCGTCAACAGATTGTAGCCGTCTTCAGTCCGGTGATTTCTGAGACCGCAATTACGAAGGATGTGGCGAAATCACGTGTGGAGAAACACAAGATTATGATTACACTCCCACCTGGTGGCAACAAAAAAGCATTAACGGATGGAGCAAAATTTGATCAAAACAAACCGGTTTGGGCAACATCGAAGCACCCATTTGATGCACGGCCGTCTGTGAGAGAATTACTGCTCAAGAGTCGAGTCTGTCGTTCCGTGATGAATGTGAACCAGAAAAATATTAATTTCGGCCGCATTTCGACGTCTTCGAAGAGTTCAAAGCGACTAGTTGTGCAAAACATGTCTGCCACGCCTCTGGTGTACAGTGTAGAGAAAACAGGCTCGATTTCCTCGGGATTTCTACAGATCAAGGAGGGGGAGGTTGGAGTAGTCAAGGCTTTTGGTACGAAAGAAATTTGCTTCCAGTTTCAACCAACGTTAGCTGGTCCTTTTGAAGAGAAGCTGAAGATTATCAACGTTCAAGACACGGAGAACTCGGTGTCAGTCACTATCAAGGCAAGAGTAGTCAAACGTGAAACGTTCAAGCTTCTCCAATCAGGTAAATACCATCATTACCATGCAATACCTACTTGATGCTGGCTTGTTTTACTAATACTGTGGTGTCTATGCTGATGCTAGGCCAAACGATCTCGTTTGGAAAGTGTATTGTGGGTGAGAAGACAGAAGAAGTGAAGATTGCTGTTCGAAATACGAGTCGAAAAAAACGTGAGTATGTGATCCAGGTAGATCCAGGTTTCACGATCCCAAGCTTACGGCCGACATTTTACTTTTCGGTCGACGAAACACCAGCAGCCGTAATTACTCAGGCGCAGGAAAAGAAATTGGATGAGGAGCTGGAAAAACTGGAGCACAAGCTGCGTATTGCCGTAACCAAAAAGAAGGCCGACAAGATCGTCAAATTAAACGCCAAAATTTCTCAAGTGAAGGCGTTGCTTTCGGGAGAACAGCTTCCAAAAGAGCCAGGGACGCCAGCAGATAGTGACGCGGAGGCGACAGGAAAGTCTGGCGGAAGCAGTGAGGTGGGGGAATTTGATCCATACGACAGCGCCAACAGCGAGTCAGAGCTTTCTGAGACTGAATCCAGCACCCGTTCGCGACGACGCCGATCAAGGCAAACCGGCAAACCGATCATCGACTTAAAAGCCGGACTAGTGTCGTCTAGTACTAATACTTTGCACTTTTCGCTTGGAGCAGAGGCAACTGGGCGAGTTGTGGCGTATGCGATTTTCAATCCGTTGAAGTCTGGCGATAGCTCACCAAGACGGGAGGGTGATGGCATGAGCGGAGCGTACCAAAGCCAAAAAATGAAGAAGCGCCAGCTACGTCGGGACGCTACTCCATTTGTAGGCGTGGGAAAATTTCTTCTCTTTGAGCAGCAAAACAAGGACGTGGTCAAGGAGCTTCAGTACAACGCGGAGATCTTTTTGCGAACTCCAGCAGGTGAAAGTGCATTCTGTCGTGCTGTTGGTCGAAAGCCTCCATCAGCGCTTCCCCCGCATCCGAACACTTCTAGTATGGGTGATGGATTGTTGGAAAGTCGTACTAGGAAACCACATGAAGCTAGTGGCGGCCCCATCTCACGTTACGATGACGATCGCGCACCAGCGATTACTCCACACGATTCTGATACTGGTGTAGTGGAACACCGTCGCAGCTTAACTATTCAAATCCCTACTTCGGGCAAGCCAGCGCGGAGGCTGAATGTGGATATTGCCCCTGACCAACTCGGTATATCCCCGACTAGTTCAAATCTGCTGGTTCCGGCAGAAGAATCGCCGGCAGACACTCGGGGCTGGTTGGTGACGCTGTCACTAGGGTCTCCTTCGTACAAAGGTTCAGTAATTGTCGAGGTAGCATGGAACCCGGCGGGTGCGTTTAGAAACGTGTTGGCTCTGGCATGTGAGGTGGACCGTGACTTCATAATGCAAGAGGTTACGAAGGCGACTGACACTGCACCTGAGGCTTCAAACCAGCAAGTGATACTACCATTCAAGTTGAATATTCCTCCTGGTCGCGTGGTGAACTTAAACTTGAAGTGGTGCTTTACTAGTGACGCGGGGTTTGCGCTATCAACTCCTTTGGCATCTTGTGTGAGTCGATCTATCTTGGAGAGCGTATCGGAAGCTGCAGAATTGACTGCCGGTAGCATCGACTTTTTCTGCCAATCGCGTGACTCGTCCCCGCAGGAAAGTATTCAGGACGCGCCAATGCGTACTCCGATATCATCGGTGGGTGTAGCGGTTGTCAAAGCAGTCCAGCGATCACTGTGTTTCGAGAAAGGTGTGCTCGATTTGGGTGAGCATCAGCAAGGAGAAGAAGTGAGAGGCGAGGTGGTTATTCACAACAGATCGCTCCAAGCGCTCCAGTTCCTATTGCTGGCTGGGTCTCGTGATCAGACGAATGCGAGTACATCAGCAACTGTCTCTCCATCGGTTGTTGGAGGCGATATGACGTTCGAGAATGCAACAGGAACTGTCCAAGCAGGGTCGTTCATAACTGCTACATTTGTGTACAAGGGCAGTGTACCTGGGCAACACAATGAGCAAATTCTCCTGCGAAATCTTAGCGGTGACCGCTTGGACACATCGGTGTTAATATTATCGGTTCGTATTACTCGACCGGTGTACGTTCGGATTCCTGAATTGGACCCACAAGCAACCGGGCAGTTGGAAGTTCTCGAGCTAGGTCCATGCTACATTACACCCGAAATGCAAGACACGGCAGCTGACAGTCCAAATGTATCACTGCGCTTCAGCAAGGTACACAAACTCACGTTGGAAAGTCAAGTCGATCACGCGCTGGTTGTTTGTGCGTCGTCGAATTTGAAAACCCAGTGCTACGTGTATGAAGACGCGCGTCTGCTTCGTGAAGCAACTCATGTTGTGATGAAAGGAAAGCAGTCTATCGATCTCTACGTGGCGATTCGTCCACGCCTGTCCTCCGACGCTATCAAAACAGGGTCGACACGGGACTTGGTTGGCGGTATTCGCGTTCAACTTTTTGGACTATTGGCGACAGTTGATGCTTCAGAAGAGGGAAAAAATGAGATGCTGGCCGAGTTTACTGTCAAGTTCGTTGGTGTAGCAGGCGCAAGTATTGCGCGAGTTACACCATCGTTGATCGACTTCGGTGTGGAATACAATAGTGGGAGAATGCAAACTTGCCAAACTCACGAAGGTCAGTTTGAACTGATAAACATGAGCAAGGCGCTGCCCTTAAGATACCGCCTATTCGTTACGCACGTGAACGAAGGCTACTCGGATGATGATGATTCGCTTCATGTTTCGTTGAAGCACGAAAAGGGGGAAATTCCGCCGGGAGAAACCGGAAACATCGAGTTCCGTTTAATGGCATACACGAATGGCCTATTTCGACGTCGTATCATGGTGGAAAACATTCACTATCCTGGCAAGGTTAGTTTCGTTGACGTCGTACTTTTCGTGGATAATGGCGCCCTGAACTGCGAGATTTCAGGATGTAGTATCAACCAACCACGCCTTGAGGAGGGGATTCGATCTTCTGGTAACCTGTTGGACGAGTCGGGTATCGTGCCAACAGTTGATTTCGGTCTGATCAACGTGATCAAATTGGAAAATGAGCTGGCTGACTCCAAATCAGTTTCGGGTGAAAATGAACCTTCGGGTCGGAAATATCGGATCTACGGAGAACATGGCAAGGCTATCATCGCAGCGAACCAGTCGACCGTGGACAATTTACTGACGCACTCAAATGTGTGTGTTGGTGATAAAATTCTCGTGCTGACTAACACAACAGATCGGGCTATGGTGGTACGTCCATTAAGTACTCTTCCATTGACGTTCCAATGGAGACAAGATGGAAATGCTACCATCATCTCGGATACGAAGCAAGATGCGTTGATGGGTCGATTGACCTCAACAGAAAAAGCTCGAAGATTGCGTATGCCGTCTCTGGGGGATATTACGCCGCAGAATCGACAAACGAGTGTGTTTTTCGGGGAAACACTTTCTCTAGACGCTAAGAGCACTTGCTCCCTATCATTCCGCTTTGCATCCATCGCCGCAACTGTACCGCTGCCTACTGATGTCATCGAGAGCGGAAAGCTGTGTCCACTGCGGGGTATGATTGGAATCCAAAGTTTTGATAGCGAAGGGGGTACAGAAGCTGAAGAAGCATGCACGCTGAAAGTCGTGAATATTTCAGGTTTGTATGGCGAGACGCGCTTTCACATTGCAGAAAAACGTGTCACATTGGGGAAGATTGGTTATGGTATTGGGTGGAAGTCGTCTACGTTTGAGATTTCGGTGAAAAACGTGTCCGACATTGCAGTATCATTTGTTGTTGCGAACTTACCAGTTTGCATTCATGTGCGGAACGTCCGTGACGCAAGTCGCATACAGTTCTACGATGGTGTCGAGCGTGAGCAAGACCATCATGTTCCTTCGCTTCAAATGCTGGCGCTACAAGCTGAGAAGCCGACAGGCGATGAGGGAGCCCCACGCTGGAGTGCGTGGAAACTACAGCCTAGAGCATTGTGCGTGCTCGAGATGGAACTAGTACGAACGAAAGAGGTGCGTAGATTTTATTGGTGGACCCGAGCAATGACGCGTTTTCTCACGACTAACTCTGCATTTCGACTTTTAATGAAACAGCTTCTGACAGCAGGCACCCACGAATTCCCTCTGCGCTTCTTGAATTTATCAAACCCTCACAACCACGAAGATGTGATGGTTCAGGCGCAGATTATTTCCAGTTACGCAGAATTGGCGGTAGATCCGGAGAGCTCAGACTACGGGGTGGAGACGATAGAGCCAAAAGAAGGCCATATCGCTTTCCTTCCACCAATTACGGTGCCAACACCACAGGAAGGGCCTCCTCATCGTGCCAGCTTCTGGTTTTCGCTTCGAAATGTGTACGATGAAGAGTTAAGTGTGAAGGTTTCCTCTCAAACGCACAGTTCTTTCGACCGGTACGTCACTTTATATGTGTCTGCTTTGTTCAAACGTACTAATGACAGTGTGTACGTTTCCCCATGATAGAACGATTGAGCTGTTACTTATGCTTCGTTCTGCAAATACGCCATTGAGTTCGATTATTATTGCGCCTGGGGAATCTGTGGATATTCGCGTTGTGGGCCATGTCTTTCCGTCTGCTCGTCTTCCAGCCGACACGTGGGAGGCCGGAAGCAGCGGAGCTACATCTGAAATTTTGGATTTGGGAAGCGTTTGGCTTGACATTAGCATCCAAAACATGGAAGATGCTGCGCAGCGGGAAGAAATTCACGTCAAGGGAAAGTTGTTACCAGGCAAAACGTTTTTGCTGTCCGCATCCAACCTTCACTTCTTCGCCACAGCGACGGATGTCCCAGCAGAAATATCAACCGATCTCCTGCCGTTGTCCTTAAAATCTACAACAGGGGCCAGCAGGGATTGTTCTCAGATCGCATCGCCTGGAATTTCACAGCAGGCAACAACATTCGTTGTTCACCAACTGCGCAACTCTTGTGAAAGCTTCTGGGTACGGAATCCGTCGACAATGGAAGTGTTAAACTTCATTATTAACCCAGTCTCTATGCACCAACCCGGGTTATGCCTGGTTGAGGGTTCGTCAGAATCGGACATGCGTGCCATGAGCGAATGGATTCAAGCGATAGCTGTGCCTTCGTCAGGTACTATTGCGCCTGGTGAATCGATCAAAATTACTGTTCACCTCGAGGAAGCGGCATCAACTGTTCCTTCAAACGCGACTCCGTTCCGCGAAGGAAATGACATCAACCAATCTGGGAAGATGGCGATATTGCACAAAATGCGCCACCACCCAACCTGGCGGAGCAACTCGTGGGATGCAGACGGCCTAGAAGCTTTGGTGGACGAGATTGGACAGAAACACATGTTCTTGACTGTACGAGATGCCGATTCGAACCTAGATGGTGGTATATCGACTGAGATTGACGTGCTTTTAGTTTTGCAGCAGCACAGCTCGGCGGGTGAAAGTGCCAAACAAGGTGGTGTAGTTTTAGACAAGACCCTTATTACTGCAGCCTTTGAGGCACGCAATAAGCGGCTCGCACAGTCCCGGAAACTATATCCTGGGCCGTCATTGGAAACTCATTTGGAGGACGAGCTTTTCGAGCAAGCGGAGTCAGCTGGGCTTGATAACTTCGAAGAATTTGACATTTCGTCGATTCGATCAGGATCGGTGGGGCGGAGAAAAAATCATTTGCCCATCCTGGCGATTCGAGGATGCACACCGGCTGAGTATTCGTCGCTGGAGAACACGCGATATTTGATTGACGTGGGCCAGCACACGGTTCGGAACGGCGGAGAAGTGGAATGGGAGATTACAATCGAAAGCCTCTATAGTGCGGTTAGTGCTGCTGACCCGGGGCTTGATTCCGTTGAGTATCGTCTAATGCTAGTTGACAAGAATGCCCGTTCGTGGTTGCAGCTCAGCCGTGAGCGTGGTACACTAGACCGTGGCCACAGTTATCAGAGCGTCGTGCTTTACTTCCTCCGGGGTGTCGTCGGTGTGTATTCTACCTTCATGGTGCTGCAGAATTTGGCGAACCCGTCCGATCTGAAAGTGATCCATGTGAGGTTGGAAGTTATAGCAGACTTAAACTCGCTACGAGGAATGTCGTCCGGCCTGGATCCGACGACGAACTTATTCCGCGTGCTAGTGTCAAATCATGGCAACCCGAAACGGTCTCGTCGGTCAAGCATTGAAATGCCCCCAGAAATCACCCCCGGCGGCGTTCAACGATTGACAATCGACTTCAGCGAGGTTTATTACTACAAGCTGTATCAGAATCACTCGATAGTGATTGAAAACTCGTCTGGATTGACTCTGGACTTTATCCTGTCTACTAACGCCAGACCGCAGGAGGTCAGTTTTTCGGTGTCGCCGATGTCCTTCAACGAGGTTACCACAGTTACTCTCGGAGCTCATAGCAGTATGCAAGTGTTTCTACATTTCCGACCCCAGCCAAAACAAATGGTTTTGTCTGGGGCTAGCGATGTGGAAGCAAACGATGAAGCAAACAATCCTTGGGTGCGTGAAATTGAAGTCTACGTGAGCTGCCGACTGGTGAAAGATTTTCGGGAAACAGTTATCCTCCGCGCCATCTGCAGCCAGCCTCAGCTGATGGTGAACGTGACGAATGGTGAAATCAATGACTCTCCTCTACAAAGAGAAGCTTATTTCTCAGCCCAGCCAACTTTCCTTGGATTGGTTTTTCCGATGCTGGAATCTACTCTTTCAAACCCGGATTTGTCTGTGAAAGCTGCTGATGAAACGCAGAAGTTTCTTGTCATCCGTAATACCAAAAGTGACTCGAATGCTCGACTTGCGCTGCGGAACGACAGCATGTTCTTCAGTTTGGCGATTGATAAAATGTTGACCCAGCCAGATGCCGTAAAGGTTGACCTACTGGACCATGGTGTGTGTGCTGGCCGGAGGTCAACACTATTGGTGACCATCCAGCCTCTAAGTGTTGCAGTTTTCAGGGTGAAACCAGACGTCGCTGCTTTGTGGAAGCACCACCAGCTTTGGGACCACAGCGTCAAGGAACACGTCACCTTGTACAATATCAAGCAGTTCGCAGAGCACTACCAAGTCACACTATGTTTCACGTGCAGGTACGAGAGCGGCCATTGTTTTTCCCTCTGCTATCACACGTTAAGCTAATCTGTGCGTTGTCTGCTGTAGTAATGTCGCGAGCTTTTATATCCCGCCGAACATCAGCGAGAGCTACCCTATCTCGGCGCTAGAAGACATCGTTGCGAAGTTTCTGCAGGTACGTCGATGATGTATCTTGTGTTCACATGCATCAGCTCATTTTTACCGTGCTGTCTGTAGAACTACGAATACACGTGGAAGTGGCTGATTTCGTATCATGAGAAATCCTTGGTACCGCAAGTTTCACCGAAGCACTCTATTAGTCAGCCAACCACATCGACAGCACCGAAGCTGGCGGAAATTTTGAATGATCTCGAGAACGCGTTAGATCTGGCGTCCCCGTTAAGCCCTCGGAACCTTACACATGCGGCGATGCAGACGTTTGAAGAAGAGGAGAGTGTCCAGACGACTCCGAACCGCGACGATCTGTACCAGCTCGTGCAGTCGTATCGTGCGTTGTACTTCGACTTTTACTACATCACTGATGAGCTGGTTTGGTACGGCGTGCGCGGGAATGCTGTGCGTCACAGCCTTGCGCTGGCAGATCTCGCCTATGGCGTCGTGTTCAACCACGAAGTTTTCAGATCATTCGTAGGCGATGCAAGGACCAATAGCGACGCCGTCGATGCTGTAGCGTTCCCACGCCTGCTGCTTCCGTGGATCCGGCAGCTCGGACACTTCCTGAGTTTCTTCCCAGAGAACCAAGAGGCAACACAACCGCTCAGACAGGTCTACGACCGGCTCCGAAAGTTCGAGACGAGTTAGCAAGCAAGCTGTACACAAAAATTCACTAGTAAGAACTGTATAACATGATTGCCTGCAACATGCTTTCATGGCGATGAAGCAGCATTTGGCGCTCTTCGCGATCGAGTCTCAAGTCTACTGTAGCTGCGAATCCGACTTTATCGGCGAGATGTGCACCATGCCTATACCGCTTAGTGGCATGACATCGCTGGAATTGTCGACCAAAGATGTGTTTGTTCATGATGACCAATACATACCTCTTTGTACCTCCTGAGCTGGGTTGCATGGTGCTATACCGCCTGCATCCCAGTGTTTTGGGTCGAGCGTCGGAGTTCATCCACTTTCGATTTTGCCGACTCGAAGCCAGCATGGCGCCCAAGTTTTCGCGACAACTTGTCTCCACAGAGCGCGACAACAACCCGTCCATCCTTGTACAGGACGTCGAATTGGGCGACATCTGGGGAGAGCAAAGTGCTCGTTCAGCGTCACGTTGGCAACTCTCATACCCAGTCAAGATGGCACCAAATGCCTCCACACCCTGGAGCTCGCGCTTCACCTCATTGTCGTCCGACGTACGCTGCGCTGGTGCTGTGCTAGCCACCCGCGCGAAACAGCTTCGTGTACCTCAACCGACGCGCTGGGCGGCCACCCGACTGCGCAAGACCAGAGATTCCTCTTCAGAACGTTCACTACCACGATCATCCTCAACACCAGCTCAGCCCGTGTCCAATGAGTCCGACACCGACGAGCCAGAGACCGAAGAAGACAGTATCCAAGACATGGAGAACTACAAGCCACCAAGATTTCATCCGTCCCATTCATGGACGCAAGGCTGCCCTTAGAGAAGAAGAGAGAATGCAAGCTGATAGATAGAGTGAGGAGCTCCTAAAAAGGTAACTACTACTTCCGCTTCAACATGCCTTTTTGTGCCACATCACTATCACACAAATTTTATTAGACCAACATGGGCAAGCATGAGCGCGAACTGGACGAGAAGCACAAGCGCCACAAGAGACGGCGTGACGAGGACAAGAAGAAGGAAAAGAAGAAGCACAAGAAGCACAAGGACAAGGACCGGAAGAGCCACCGACGACACAAGAGGAGTCGATACAGCGACAGCGAAAGTGACAGCGACGATGATGCTCCTGCTCCAGACTATTCCAAGGCGATGAAGGTGGTGCGTGAGCTGCTGACGGAGACGCCGGAACTCGCCAAGGACCTTTTGGGATTGCTGCAGATGGTGGACGATGGCGAAGTGGCTGTTATTGGGGGAATTGAGAACAGACGAATCCGCTCCAAGTTGAAAGAGCTTTTTCCATTGCTGGGACTCGTTAAGGTTGGTTAGTTGGTTGTGGGGCGATGGTACTATGGTGGGTGCTGTTAACAGGATAATTATTGGTTTGATGATACTTAGCTGCGAGAGCCGAAAGGGGCATATGCAAAGCCTCGCAAAAGTAAAGATAGGGGAGACGAGAGTTTGATGGAAGTTTTCCAGAGGATGCTGGTTGGAGACAGTAATACGGAGGTGAGTGGGTATTGTGCTTTGATGTGGTTAAGGAGGAGGATTGTAGGGTTTACGACGTTTTTCGATGTGTATTTTGTTGTTTTGTTTGTTTCTTCATAGATTCCAGAACCGACAGGCCGTGAGGATTCCAAGCCGTCTGAAGATACTGAACCTGTAGAAGAAAAGTCAGCTACAGTAAAGCCTATCAAGCGGGACTTACCTATTGGACCTGCGCTACCTCCTGCTGCAACCGGAATTTCTGTTAGCGAAGCGCAAGACGACGACGATGATGACGATGAAGTTGTGGGTCCAGCGTTGCCTGGTATGAAAGGGTTCCGCTTAGCAGATGAGCGTGTGGAGGCGGAAATGGCGCGTAAGGCAGAACAGTTGGAGAAGGAACAATGGGAACGCGCACGAAATGGTGGAAAGGACAAAAACGATGAAGCGACTGGCAAGGCTCCATTGGCGCGAGAAGCGTGGATGACCATGATGCCTGAAAGCTCGATTTTGAAGGATTCACTTGGTCCACAGAATCGGCCTCCCCCAGGCAAGCCTGCTGCGTTCCGCAGGTAAGCGCCGACGTTCATCTGTCTCCGAGTTGTTGATGCAGACCTAATCACTATTTTTTCCTGTTTGTATTTGCAGTAAGGAGCCTGCTGCAGTGGACAAGACGTGGTTTGATTCACCCGAAGAGCGAGAACGTGCCAAACGCGCTAAACTTGACATGTACGTCAGGTTCCTTATTACGATCGTTGTGTGTATACTGATTAACTTCTTTTGCTGGTTGCAGGGAATTGCTTGGTTACGTCCGCGAAGAAAATGCACCTGTTGTTGGTGCTACTAGTAGTGTGGCATCAACTACGGCACAACCAGCGGTGAATGAGTCCATTCTTCCAAATGCGAACCCGGAAGCGGATGAAGATATGCGGAAGCAAATGGAAAAACTTCGGAAGGCGCGTGGGCCATCTCTTCTAGAGCAACACCAGCGCAAGCAAGCCGAGCAGGAAAAGAATGGTGCCGGGCCTACTCAGAGCAACAGCGGATGGAACAGGTATGCACAAGATATTTAGAGTGAATACGTGGGATGGAACTGACGGTAGTGCACTCTTTGTGTTAATAGGGATCGCGATCTTACTGTGCGTCGCGGCATGTCAGGGGACGATGCAGAACGCATGATTACGGCGGCCAAGCAGATCAATTCGAAGTTCACAGCGCCGACGATCTCACGGCAGTTCCTTTAGTCCACACACTCACGTGCTGAATGATCTTTATACAGTGCTCGTTTTCTCGATATACCGTATTGCTCATAGACGCATTTTTAGAACAGCCTCGTCCAGTTTGGTGTCGTTCTTGTCAGCGTACGATTGAACCTGGAAAGTGCCAAACTGCCTTTGTGGAACAACGAAGTATAACTTCGGTTTGAAGGCAACATCTTCACTTATTCCAGCAGTCATAAGGAGTAAGACGTCATCGAGTTCTTGCTGGGTACAAACATGGTTTTCCTCCACAGCTACCCGATCCAGATGCTGAAACAACCGCTCTCGGCACTGCAAGGTTTCTGGCAAGTTCCAAACTGGCATGAACAATCTCGTACATGATTCCTCGCTAAAGCTACACCAAACGGAGCGCTGTGGGGATGTGACTAGAATGGTTTTCGCCTGAACACCGAGTGGTGCAACGCCGTCCACAAGGTAATAGGTTATTCGCTGGGCCAGAACTTCGCGGAAAACTTCTCTCGAGCCACTGATTACTCCACGAGGCGAAAAGAGAATAAAGGAATCCGAGCTGCCGTTGTGGTAGACGACAGTTTGATCGTCCTTTATCAAGTACCACAGCAGAAAATAGCCGAAGAACGTCTTCCCAATGCCATGATTCCCGAGGATTATCACATGGGGTTTGCCTTCGTTGTTGGTCATATCCAGCACTATCCGCAGTAATCTCAGATAGCACGGACGGATAGATGGATAAATGTGATGTCCTGTCGAGGAAGCGAAAGTCTCTAGGCAGTCGAAGCACGTTGCCTTCATCCATTGCGTCGGTGCTCGATCTAACAGCATTCCAAAACGGCATGTAGAGTGGGTCGTTTTCCACGTAAATCTCGGTTCTGAGCTTGGCGCCATTAATCTCGATCGTTTGTGATGTGTCTTCCGTTAAGCGCATTCTTTTATGTTTGGCGAGAACTACGACCAACACGTGCACTTGCATGTCTCCGATCCCAGCGAAAATGGTGCCGAGAGGTACTGAGCTTAGCGGACCCACCATGTGCATGGAAATCCCATCCACCTTCTTCAAATCGGCCAGGGTTTCTACTTCTAGGTCACCCAGCCCTTCCACTTGAGGGGCATCACTAGCAAGAAAACCTCCGTCGTTGTCTTTTACAGTAACCAGGATTGTTGGGTACGGCGCTAAGATGCCCATCCTGCCTTTAACCGCTTCTTGGAGGTCATCACCGCGTTTGTTTGCCGCGATATTTATACGGAAGGCTGCCCCACTTTCTCCTACCATCAGACGCCCCAGCGACAGCATTGCCGGAGCTTTCTCCTCCAGTTTCGGGTTCTTCTTCTCCATTTTTTTTAAAGTTTAGGGTTTCTGAGCTAGTCACGCGCGGCAGCCTTACGTCGACAGGTATATTCACTAAGAATGATCTCGAGAGATCTTTACATTCGGACTGGGCTACCTATGAATGAAGGCACTACATCGTTCACTCCCCAGCAGCCCGTTTACCGAGTGGGCTTTCGTTTGAGGTCCTTCTCAGGGTCCCGTTCCCACGTTGGTTGAATGAAGTCGCCTTAGTCGACTCGGTATCCTCTGCAAAACTGCGGAGTTCGAGGCCGGTGGGTGACTTGGAGGAGCCCAAGCTGCCACAAGTTCTTCGCGGCGTTGATATCGCGCTCCCAGTAGTTCGCTCTGCAAGCTACGTTTCCGCAGACACGCACATTCCTCGATCTCTTGGTTTTCGTCGTCCCGTAGATCTTGAATGGCGTGTCCTCCATCGGTCGTGAGCACTCGGAGCAAAGATAGCTGGTACGAAACTCGTCGACCATGACGAGGGTTGCGCGGCGAGAGAGTTCACGTGCGAACCGCTTGAGCGGGACGTGCATATGGCCCGCGAGATGAGTCTGACTGCTCCATTTTCCGAGAGCCACACACACGTCACGGTCCACGTTCGGGACGACACGCTTGGCGAGTTTCGCCACGGCCTTGCGTTTGAATCGCGACACCGTGAATCTCCACTTGCGAAACCCTTTCAGTGCGCAGAACTCCAGCATGGCGTTGATGTTCTTCCAGATGTGCTCGTAACGAGAGAGCAGGGACGCCGACGACGAAGTCTTGAACGAAGGCATGTCCTTCACAAACTCATCATAGCGCGGATACCTCTTCTTCAGGTCTTCGAACCAGAATGCATGGTGCTCGACACGACTCATGTGTCGGTACTCTCGGGACGTGACTTGTAGGACGTGAGCATTGTCGTGCAAAAAGTGAGTCCGGCGCCTGACACCGTGTTTCCGCGGACGGTGCTTTGGGTGGTGCCTGTGACAGATCTCGCACCACCCCTCCACATCGCACTGTGCTCTGCTGCGTCTCTTGCGTCGGTGGCGACGACGGCGGTTCCTGCTGCGCTTCTTGCCATGGCGTCTGCCGCCAACGTGGCCTGGACAGGTACTGCACCAACCGGGCATGGAGCATGGCTCTTCCGGTGGGTTGCAGACAAACTCCAGCATAGGACGGCTGTATGCCGTCAGCATCATCCGTAGACCTGGGTCGATCCCGATCAATGTAGTTGGCGTATACTTCGGAGAAAGAGCAGGTCGTTCAAGAGGAGCAGGAATCGACGTCAGCACAGCAGCACTATACCCATTTGTGGAGATGTGATACTCGAAGTTGCGCCTTGGAACGCCAATTCGGGGATCCGCAGTATGGCTAACGCAGTCTCCGAGGTTGAAAACAGAGGTCCACATCCTCTCGCGCACTTCTTGGAACTCCGTAGGCGTGGCATACGTCCGATGGCCACGAGAGTTCGTGGACTTGTAGAGATCAAAGATGTCCTTGCCCGCCGCCGCCAAAATTTGTTTTGCGACTTGGTAGAGCACCTCTGTCGTGACCGGGGAGAACGATGGCACACAGGAGGTGGGCTGCGGCAGCAACGTAAACAATCGACACCATTTCGGGATCTCGTCTTGGTCGTGCATTGGCTCCATTACCCTCAGCATGTCGTACAGCTTGCCGAGAAATAGCACTTCGTGGCTAGCGATGTTCGCAGCTGTTGGTGGTAGCTCTAGCCACTCGAGCCATTGCTTCTCGACGTCCGTGAGGTCTTCAGGACTGGACTTTAGTCGAGCAACCATGGCCTCAGCTGCTCCCCGCGGATACGCAAGCTGCAGGCTAATGAATTCGATGAGACGTGCCTCGAAGTTCGTTCGAACGTGTTGCTGCGCCGCAACGAGCATGTCAGTCGCCAGTTCTTTGATAGCGGAGCTTGAATCGAATAGCGTAGGTGGTATATACGACATGACCCTCGATCGTGAAGTCTTGTACTTGTTGATGGACTCCTCTAGTGCAGCGTTAGCCGAGGGTTTTGGCGCGGGCCTCTGTTCGTCACCAAAGACAGCAGTGCAGCACCGGTAGAACGTAGCTTGGTCTAGCTGCAGGGCTGTCTCCATCGTGCGAGATCTTGCCGGTACTACTGGGTAGTTCGGGTGGCTGCGCTGGTGGTGCTCGAACAGGCGGCAACAGTGGAAGTTCATGACGAACATTGCCTCTATGCGGATCTGCTGCAGAGCCACTGCACGTTGTTCGAGCGCGTCCCGGATGTCAGGATTCGGACAAATGTGCCTGAGTGGGTACGTCACGGTTGAGAACACTAGGGCGCTGTTGGCTCCTCGAAGAAGGGTGCGACAATGGTTCGCGGCGGCGCGTTGCTCGATGTCGACTTGATCAGGCGATCTCCACGCGACCGCGAGTTCTGGCAGGGGCTCGACGATGCCGGGGTCGATAGCGACCGAATCCATGAAGGAAGGATATACGTTTTCTTAACTATCTGTGTGTCGGGGTGGTATGTCAACTTTGGAAGGCCTCCACTGCTTGAAGCTGAATCGGAGCCAAACAAACACGTTAGCCAGCTTCTTCTCTTCGTCGTGCGGCAAATAGACAATTGTACATCACACGTATTGTTAAGGTTCCTTACATCCATCGTAGCGTGAGCAGACTGAAGTGTCGTCCATCGAGTGAGATGTCACGACGCTGTCTCCACTCTATCTTAGCTTTCAAAGGTTGTATAACAGCTTCCCTAGCCATCTCACTGATTCAGGGGACAGCGTCAGGAAGTGGTCAAGCTGGTCAAGATGGTCCGAGTGGCCAGACGTGGTCCCGGGAAGTTCCCCAGTATCTTTAACAACAGCGGACTGGACATCGACATCTTTGCCAACTACTTAGTGAGGATCACACAGTTCT
The DNA here is from genome assembly GCA_025722995.1 of Phytophthora agathidicida. Lineage (NCBI taxonomy): Eukaryota > Oomycota > Peronosporomycetes > Peronosporales > Peronosporaceae > Phytophthora > Phytophthora agathidicida. Next base: position 5,849,235 of record CP106972.1, on the reverse strand, counting down.
TGTTGTATCGGTTCTTGCTAATAGTGCGATACCGCGATGAAGATAGCAACCAAGGCTATAATCCACGCAACGCCAGTATTCCAGCCATTGCAAGAGGTAGCGGTTTCAGTGACGGTGCTAACAGACCCAAGCACACAATCGTTCCCAGAGGCACTATCAACCTGTTTGTCGTTGTAGAGTTTCCCCACCGCCTCCTGCATCATCTTTTTCTGGAACTGCTTTTGCTGCTGGAGACGGTGCTTGTGTCGAAGTTCAGAGCGCGAAACATCTTCAAGTTGCTTGTCAAGTCGATCTACAATCTGATCACTGGTATCTTCGCTCGAAGTCGTTGGCCCACGCACCACTTGCTTGGCGCGCAAGATGTCAGCACTACCAAATCAACAGAAGAGAAGTCAGCAACAACTCAACTAAAAGTTTTGTTCTCTGCAGCGTACCGAGCATCATCAAACTTGTTGAGCTTCACTTTAGCCTTCGCCCGCTGCTGAAGAGCTTTGATACAGTTCGGATCTATAGCAAGAACTTGATCACACACTAACCGCGCTTTCTCTCCTTGCTGTAAATAAGATATCAAAGCACCAAAACTTCCTAGTCAGCTCGACATCCAACATACAAAAGCCAGCCCTAGAATTACCTCCATCATGAGCATGCAAGCTGCTAAGTTGCATGTCAGGGGAATCTGCAGCTCTTGTTGGCACGCTATTTTCTCCTGTGCACTCGATCCGAAATCTAGCGCCGTAAGTGCCTGGATGTACGCCTCTGCAGCCTGCTGGTATTCTCCTCTGTGGAAAGCGTCGTTCCCAGCAAGTCGCTGGGCTGCTACCCACTGTGCCTTTGCAGGTTTGTCCAGCTGAGCAACCTGTTGAGCAGAATGTTTCACCCTAGCCTTGGTATCCAGGTACGCGATCTCCTTTGCTGACGTATTGAGCACGATGCCGTTCTCTGTCTTCCGCTGGAGAGTCACAGACCCGCACAGATCGGTGGCTACGGGAGCCATTACTTCGTTGATGCTGGAGAGCATCTTCGATACAGTATACGCTTCGTGCATGCTTTCCACGGGGTCCTTGCAACCACAGATGTGTTTTCTCCAAACTGAGCAAACAACCAAAACTCTGTTCCTCGCACATTGCGGTTTCATTGCCATTTTCAGTCTACATAGGCATAACTGGAATAGCATCACAGCCTTGCCTTTATCATATGGAGAACTCTAGCTTCTTTTCCCCCGCGTCTGCTTTTCCATGGCCCTCTGCTTCTTTGTCTTCAACCCTGTAGCTTTGCCGATCCGACGTAGCAATTGCAAGCTCCACCATCGCGAAAATCTATTGTTGATCATACATGAGTCACAAGAAACGGGAAACAAGTAAATGTTTCGTGATCACTGTAGTAGAAATGAGTGAAACTCATTTCAAACGTACCGAAAAATTGGCAGCTTTCTCGGCGCTTCGCCACCTTCTGAAACGGGATCGCATGCAATTGCTAGCAGTAAAAACTACAAACAAGGAGACAATTAGTAACTTGCCATATCGAAATGAGAAACACTGACGTACGACTGGAAATAGTAGCGCAAAAATGCCTTTGCTCACAAAGTTTGGCACGAAGAATGTGGCCAGGGTAAATGGACTTCCAAACCCTGCGAAGTACGCCCAGTTTTGCTCCAAATGCGCCAGTCGTCGCTCGAGACTCCATCCAGCCAACGACCACTTGTACTCGAAGCAGTACAAGGAATACAGCCAGCTCAGATGAATGAAACTCGTCGCTGGCCCAATAACTGGAATCAGGTACGACAGCACGGTCTGCAGCAGAAAGAATGCCACAAGAATGGCGCGGTACATCTCATCCCTACAATTTTCGCGGACACCCAACAGTCAGTGTGGGCAACAATCACGTAGCATCTCAAATTCCTGTACTCACCGAATCATATCGGTCACTGGGGTTGGCGACGGCTTGCCATGAAGCTGCATGTACGCTGATGAACAAAAACAATCGCACGACTTCGATTAATTCGACCATCACGGCGAATGTAAGTGAAAACTACAGCAAAAACGCACCGTCATCGGCGATTTCTTGGTACCAAATGGTGTTCAAAATGAAGCTGATACAGTAGATCGGGTACATCCACAGCACCTGCGTAAATCATTGCAGAAATTCTCAGCAAAGACTGGAATAGAAACGCACTGGTGTCGTACTGTACCTGGTACAACAGAAACACAAAACCATCCACGCGATCACGTACGTCGTCCACTTGAGTGGTCGTCCTAGTTCACAGCAACAAATTCCAACAGTTAGGAAAAGTAGTAATAATAAAGAATTTTTCAGATTGTAGCACACACACCCGTAGGCGAAGGAGCGATGCAGCAGTTCCCCGAACATGTGGATGACAGGGATCACAGCTTGGTCGAAGAAGTAGATGCTCCCCAGGAAGATCAGTCCATTAAGCACGAAGCACTGCAACATACAAACAAAGTTTAGGCGACTTCTACCAGAAAAAGGGGTCCAGGTTGTTCTAGTAGAGTTTACGGCATTCACACCTTGACGCTGGACACGCAGATGAGCCGAGACTTGAGATAGAAGAGCAGGATGCGGTGCATCGACACGGCGTGCTGCACACCGCCGCAGAACTCGCGGAAGCCGACGCTGAAGGCGTCCGACATTACTGCTGGAATTGTTCTTCTGCAGTGTTGTACCGGAATTGTTCTTCAATGAACAAAAGGGTGGTATCAAATCACAAAGACTATAAAATATAGTCTTTTGAGGTTTGTGATTAGATACCACGTATAAAATTATAGTTTTTGTGTTTTGTGACGAATAGTTGCTGTTGTTGAAACCTTTTTTAGATTAATATAATGGCAACAACTCGACGCAAAGGCGCTGAGTGCGAAGGCGTCGCCTGTGAACACGCACTGGGCCAGCAGCCATTGCAGTTGTATTCGTATCTCTGGTCGAAAGCGAGTGGTGATAATGAAGAACAGGGCAAGCAGACTTTCTCGTTCGTGCTCGCGGACACGGTGGTGTTCAAGAGACAGAAACCCGTCAAGTGGTTCTTCACATCCAAGCAGGAGCGAGGGAAGGTTCGTTGCAGCGCCCTAAGATATAAGATATTTGCTAACGATGATTGATGGTCAATCGCGGCAGATTCTATGCAAGACCAAAAAGTTTCTTTCAACGTCACGCGTGCTGCAGGAGTTTTTGATGCCGCGATGGTCTCCGAATACATTGCCCAAGCTGGACAACGACAATCAGATTCTTGCAACGTATGCTTACTTAGAGCGATCACCCACGATTGGAGAGATGCGCATGGTCGTGGAACACCTGGACAAGGCCGCACTCGGTGAACTATAGCTGTATTCATACACTACTCCGCGAATGGAGCAAGCTAACATTTTTTTTTCTAGAGCTCTTGTTGGAAAACCGAGAAAAACCGGGGGTTAGTGTCTTGCAACGGTTTATCCCAACCAAGTCGGGATACAATCATACTGTTCGATCAGAGTACACGGCGGAAGGCCACACGCTGCAAAAGTGCATTAGTCCTTATTTGCTAAGCGAGACCAAGATTTCTATGGTACAACGCACCGCCACATTCGAGGTCGATGATCCTTTACTTCGACACCGTGCGTGTGGTATCTGTATTGGTTTCAGTTTTTTTTACGCTGGTAGAGAGAGCTAAATTGTGCTATCTGTGGAATTTGGTAGGCGACGTGACTGACAAGGAGGTGCAGAAAACGATTGAGAAGATCAATGTTGAAATGAGCGCTCATTTGGAATCCATTGTAGGGAAAGAAATGGTTCGCTTCATCACCTATTTCAAAGTAAGATACTATTTTGTGGGGCATGTGACTAGTAAAACATTGTCTTACTGTTGTTCTGTTATAGATTGGGGCTGACCACCGCATCTATCTCCTGTGGAGCTCAATGCTCTCATTTGATGCAGGAATCAAGGGAGCGGCCAAGAATTACAGTCTCACTTTGAGCAATCAAACTGCGGGCCCCGTTTCTTCAATGACCAGTGTGGAAAATTTTGAAACACCGCCTGCAATGAACCAGTCGCTTATCGGTTGTACAGCTCAACTGAAGATCTGCCCGAACTGCAACCGATTGCTACCACGAGACCAAGTAGAATATGTGGTAAGTGTATTGGTCCAAAAAATAGCCGCCGATGCCATACTAAACTGTTTTGTGCTAGGTAACCCACAGGTCAATTATCCGGCAATTTGAGCGCAATTCAGTCGAACATAATGCAGATGAAGAGTGTATCCCGACGCTCCTTCGGGCAATTAGGGGGCCCATTCAAGTTGAGCGCTTCAAGCAGCTGAAAAAATCGGCTACCTACCTGTGAGTCAATGTTTGGGAATTGTGCTGAAGAAGTCAGGTCTAATTGTCATGAGCACGTTTTGTATGTAGTTACCAGACTGTGCAGCTATGCATATCTTGCGCAAGACATATTAACGTGGACCCCAAAGCGTACAGCTCACCAGGCCGGAATAACAAGGAAGGCGGTAATCCTGACAAGAAAATGCTGAAGGAAGAAATGCCGATTCAAGCCGAGGGTCTTACCAGAAAATTCAAGTCTTGTGAGTCCGCGAAAGAAGACGAGGCGAGGAAAGCCCAACAGCCAGTCGTGGTAGTACATAAGCGAGCGGTGTCTGCTGGATCGATGCGATTGAGTTTCTCCAAGAAAAACATCAAAAATGGCAGCAACCAATATCGGCAGCACTTACTTCAAGTTCTCCCTCGCCTGAATGCGTTCGATCCTCCGGCATCGCCTCCCCGAGAACGAGTTCATCATTTAGCGCAACATTTGAAGCGCGCTTACGGTCATCCATCCTTGCGTTTTGCGTTATCGCAGTGCAACGTTTTCCCTGTTGGCTCGATGGTACCTCTGCGCACTCTGGCTGGTGTCTGCAGTGCAGAGTTATTGGCGCCAGCAGCTCGCTATGTAAGAAGCGATTGCTACAAGACATTTTTACACCTCAGTGCGCTGTACTGACTGCTTTGAATGAATCAGTGGGCAGAATTATGTCAAGTTCAAGACTCGTCAATAAGCCCGCAGACCATCGACATCGACGCACTTGACAGTTTACTCGCAGCTAGTCTCAAATCATCGTATCAAACTACTCGTGAGGCACGTCATCCCCGACAAAGGATTGTCCGACCTACACGGTATATACAAGCTACCGTAGCGTCACACCCCGTCATCCCCTCATCTACGATGTGCGCGCCAAAGAGGCCCGATCGACCGCATAGCTGTATTCCAGCCAGTGTATCATCTCGCAGGGCGCGCATGCTATCGCTCACAAGGACCACGCCGCAGAAACCACCAAGCAATAGCAAAAGTCAGTCGAAAAGCTGCAGTGAGTATCAAAACTCCCTCGTGCATACTATCGATGGCATCCAGTGTCGTGTCCAAATATCCGCCAGATCTAGTGAAGATTGTCAATATGTACTGCATCTCGAGGTGATCAAACTTCCAAGCGAAGACAGCAACCAAACGATGGAGATGACATTGAAAATCACCGAGGTACGAAGTAAAGTGCTCAATCGGTAGTCGCATCATCACTAAAAGCGCTCTCGTCGTTTGCAAATGCACAGATTCTTGCGCTGTTACAACCAACAGGAAATACGCAGCACTTGACCAGTCAAGCCGCTCTGCTTGAGGGTATTTTGCCGCTCCTTCGGATTGCAGATGAGCAGTTGTGCATCCCCGCACTACAGCAGCAGCAACTACAAACGCAGCAGAAACAAACCGCTGACACTTCATCATCAACGTTAAATCCCGATCCTCCACAATTGACGCCGCAGCCTCCTCTTCGCAGAACTTCCGGCCATCGAGTGCATTTTCAACAACGAGCTATCGACGATATTTAAACATCCTCGCCTGCAACACGAGCGGACCTCGGTCACCTGCAGTACAGCGCTGAAGTCTAAGGAGGAGTGTCATTATTTAGAATCGTCATGATGCAGACCATGGCTAACGCTTAAGTTCCCCGTTTCTTGCTCGACGTTCCTTCAGCACATCCAAAGCGCCACGCACGTCCACCAACGTCTGTAACACACTGAAGCCATTTGAAAACCAGCTGGCCGCCAGCGTAGCCATTTATTTTGGCGGGAAAGCGTATGTATCGCTTTTCGGAGGGCCCTGGGGACCAGTCATTTCTATCGTGCAGCCCCAAAGCTTGCGAGCCATTCCCGCAATCTCCCCAGTCCTCTCACGTACGTATCATACTCGACTGAACATCATGGCGGACTTCACCCCGGAGCAGCTGGAGGCGTGTCTGCTGCAGCTCACGCACCCGGACACGGAGCAGATCAAGCAGGCAGAGGCGGCGCTCAAGGCGTACACCAAGCAGATCGCGTCCGTGGGCGGCCTGCTCACGCAGCTGCAGCTCTCGGCCAAGCCCGAGGTGCGGCAGCTGGCCGCGCTCATGCTGCGCAAGAAGATCTTCAAGCACTGGCCCAAGCTGGACGCCGCCGCGCAGGGACAGGCCAAGCAGGTGCTGCTCAGTCGCGCCGCCGAGGACCCCGTGCACGCCGTGCGCTCCACGATCGCCACGCTCATCGCCGCCTTGGCGCTGCACGAGGTACCGGCCGGCAACTGGCCCGAACTCATGGTGTTCATCAACACGTGCGCCAACAGCGCCAGCGTGGACCAGCGCGAGATGAGCATGAAGCTGCTGCAGCTGCTGGGCGAGGCCATGGGCACGTCGCTGCAGCCGCACTTCAACGACCTGAAGCAGCTCTACGCCAAGGCTTTGCAGGACCCGGAGAACCTCAAAGTCCGTGTGGGCGCCATGCGCGCCGCCTGCAGCCTCGTGGAGTTCCTGGAGGAGGCCGATCTCCGTGGCTTCCGTGACCTCGTGCCGCTTATGATCACTGTACTGCAGCAGTGTGTGTCCAGCGGCGCTGAGGCTGAGGCCGTCGAGTTCATGGACGTATTCTCGGAGATCGCGTCGCACCCGTTCCCCATTCTGGACCAAGCCTTCCCGCAGTTCATTGAGCTGCTGCTGCAGATCATCCTGGCTGAGCAGCTTGAGGTGAGCACCCGTGCTTCGGCTAGTTACGCTATTGGCGAGTTCATCAAGAAGAAACCGAAGACCATCGGTAAGAAGGACCTGGTGGCCAAGATCTTCACCACGATGCTGGACATTGTCGCTGCTGACGAGGCTGTGTCCTGTGGTTTGATCTCCAACCTGCTGGAGCGCGAGAGCAAGGCGGACGGTGATGATGACGATGAGGACGACGAGTCCCCCGGCCACCTGGCTCAGCAGACTCTTGACTCGCTCGCTTTGAGCGTGCCTGCCAAGTACCTGAACCCTGTGGTGTTCGGTATTTGCAACGAGTACATCACGTCGCAGGACGCTCGCAAGCGCAAGGCTGGTGTGCTGGCCCTTGGCATCCTGTCGGAGGGATGCTGCGACTTCATGTGCCAGAACCTGAACGAGCTGCTGCCTGCTGTGTACCGCGTCGCTCAGGACGGTGACCAGCACGTGCGTGAGGCTGCTTGCTTCGCTCTTGGCCAGTTCGCTGAGTTCCTGCAGCCCACGATTACGGACCACTACACGGACATCCTGCCGATCGGCCTGACGCTCCTTGATGACGCCTCGAAGGTGATCAAGGCTACGGCCCTGTATGTGCTTGACGAGATCACGCAGAGCATGGAGAGCGAGCAGGTCCTGCCGTACCTCGACACGCTGGTGACCAAGCTGGTGGCTGTGCTCCGCACGGGCTCGCCGCAGCTGCAGAAGATGTCTCTTGACGCTGTTGGCTCGATTGCTATTGGCGCCAAGGACGCCTTCCTGCCGTACTTCCCGTCGGTGGCTGAGTTGATCCAGCCGTTCTGGGGCATCACGGACCCCAAGTTCTTCTTCCTGCGTGGTGCTGCTATTGAGTGCCTGGGTTACCTGGCCACTGCTCTCGGCAAGGAGCCGTTCCGCCCGTACTTCGCTCCCTCGATGCCTTTCGTGTTCTCGTCGTTTGAGCTCGACGACTCGGAGCTGAAGGAGCAGGCCTTCGTGTACTTCATCAACGTGTCGAGCATCTTCAAGGAGGAGTTCGCTCCGTTCCTTGAGCAGGCTGCTACCCACGTGCTGCAGGCCATCGTGAGCGACGAGGGTCTCCGCGTGATGGATGACGACGAAGACGTCCTGGAGGGTCTGGACTCGGACGATGAGGAGGATGGCGATGACCACGTGCTGCGCCACATCAGCATCCGTACGGACGCACTGAACTCGAAGGTGCGCGCTGTGGCGGCTGTCGAGGAGCTGGCCCTGAACTGCGGTGGACGCGTGTTTGAGCCGTACATCCCGAAGTTCCTCGAGGCTCTTGCTCCGCTCACGGAGTACATCCACGAGGACGTGCGTGGTGCCGTGGCTGAGGCCTTGGCCGCGCTTGTGATCTGCTCGTTCGAAGCCTCGCACGCCTCGAGCGGCGACGTGCAGGTCTGGACGAAGGGTGACTTCAACAAGAACATCCTGACGCCGAACAATGCTGTGATCGCGTCTGCTGTGATGAAGAGCCTCGTGGAGGAGCTTCTTGAGGACCCTGAGGAGGTTGTTGTGGAGAAGGCCTTCAACGCCATCAAGGCTATGAGCGCTCGTGTCGGCCCCGTCGTGACGATGGACCACATGAACGAGCTGATGCGCATCACCAAGACTGTGCTTGCTCACGAGCACGTGTGCCAGACCACCCACGAGGAGGACGAGGATGAGGACGAAGAGGAGGGCGGCTCCGTTCTTGAGAGCGCGTCTGAGCTGATTGGTGTGCTTGCCAAGTGCTACGGCGAGCACTTCCTGGCCACGTTCCAGGAGCTGTTCCCCGCACTGCTGTCGTTCGCCACTGGACTGCGTGCCGTGCGCGACCGTGCCGCGGCTGTCGGCTGCTTCGCCGAGGTGCTCCGCGAGCTGGGCCCCGGTGGCCTGGGCTTTGTGGAGAGCGTGTTCCCGGTGGTGCTGCAGGGTCTGGCTTCGGACAACTACGTCCTGAAGGCCAACAGCGCTTTCTGCATGGGCATCCTTGCTGAGCTCAGCGGCGACAACCTGGCGAGTGCGTACGAGCAGATGCTGCAGGCGCTGCGCCCGCTGTTCGAGACTTCGGGCAACGACGAGGTGGTGACCGACAACGCGTGCGCTGCTGTGGCTCGCATGATCATCGCTGGCGGTGCCAGTCTTCCCCTGGAGGCCGTGCTGCCCGTGTTCCTGGGCGCTCTGCCGCTGAAGGCTGACATGGACGAGAGCCCCGTGTGCTTCCGCTGCCTGAACGGCCTGGTGAGCTCGCAGAACCCGGTGGCGCTGAACCTGATGCCGCAGGTGCTCGACGTGTACGCCAAGGCCCTCGCCCCGACGTCCAGTGTGGAGGAGGAGACCCAGGCTGAGGTGAAGGTGTGCGTGCGTGGCCTGCTCCAGGCGTACGAGGCCCAGATGAAGGAGGTCATTGCGCAGATGAGCTCGGACGCCCAGGCTGCTCTCAGCTCGGCCCTTAACTAAGTCGAGAGAGATCCTTCCTTCATTTTTGATAAGTAGTGAGTAGGTTGGGGAATATGTATAGAGACTTTCCTTTTTCTTCAAGTGCCTTGCGTCGTTGGTGTTGGTTTTCCGGGTGAGCTCGCGATCTGTACCACCAAGTTTGAAGTGATACAACGCAAGCTCACTGAAGTTGAAGTGGATCGACGTTGAAGTGGACAAGTCAAATTATGGATTCACATTGTAGTTGAGGCCGCTCTAGTATTGTAGATGGCCTCGACAAAACTCTACGCATACACTAATGAAATTCTCTAAGTGGCTCCACTCGACATGCAGGCAACAGCAAAAGGATGCCGTTGATGGGAACAGTTCGAAACGAGCCTAGGACTGCCCCACGGCATTCTTCCACGAGTTTGACGTAGCGGGGGCAGTAGTCACACCGGTTTTCGGGTTGGCAGTAGGCGCGCAAGGGGTGACAGTCGGCGTACTAGGGGCGATAGTCGGTGTAGAGGTTGCAACTGGAGCGGGGGTAGCAATTGGGGTGGCCGTCGTGACGCTAGGGCTAGCAGTGGTGACGCCCGGAGTGGGTGTCGCGATACTCGGGGCTGCAGTGGTGGTGCTTGGCGTCACGGTCTCAATTGTGGAAGAGCTGCCGCTTGAGCTCGAGCTCGAGCCACCGCGAGATACCGCGTTGTACAGAGCCCACGATCGGGTGAGGCCATCGTCCATAGTAGCCGTTGTCAGCTTCGACAATGCGTCCGCCTGGTTGATGACAGCTTCGTTCACAAGCAGCAGAGAGAGCCACGCATTGGTGGTATCATCGCCCGTGACAATCGCTTCCTTCGACAGAATGTCGTCCCATTCCTCCTTGATGAACGTCGTCGTGCGGACAAGTCCGTTGATGGGCGAGACGGGAATCATCTGGATGCCGTGGATGCAGTACTTCTCGGCGCTGAACCACGTCGCGTAGTCCGCCTTGTTGTCGAAGAAGATGCCGGTGACGTGGTTGGGCACGAACTGGGGCGGGTGGATCTTGTTATCAGAAGTCATGAGGAAGTAGGTGCGAATGGTCCGAGCGTTGAGACGCAGCATGAGGCTGCCCAGGTCTTCGACGGCCTTGTTCTCCGTCACCTTCCCCCACAACATCATGCCGTAATAGAAGTTCACGTCCTCCGAAGTGCTCTCTTCATCCTTGCCGTCGGCCATCGGGGTCACGCCGTGCGAGTACGAGTGACCGAGATACCACGAAAAGTGACGGAATTTAGGGAAATATTTGTCGTCCGAGCTCGGGTTAGCAACATCACGGAGCAACGTCCACACCATCAACTCTAGCTGCTTCATGCCCGACCATGATGGATCCAATTTCTTCAGAATGGCCGAAGCTGTGACCCAGTAGCCGTAGTGATAGTGGTGGTCGTTGTACACTCCATTACCAAACTCGACGTCTGCGTTGTTGGCGGTGAAAACCTGGCTGGTCACAATGCCCTTGTAGGCGGTCTCGTACGCGAGAGGAGAGCCGAGCGTGTTGTTGAGGAACGGCTCGACAAGACCTTCGAGCTTCGACAGACAACTGCTCAACAATGTAGTGTCATCACCCACGACAGAGCTGTCGGCCGCCATCAGACACAGCGATGCGTACTTCTGGTACGCCTTGCCGTTGTAATACCAGCTACCGGTGTCCAAACTCCAATCGCTGTCGATATCGTTCTTCAGACTCGAAAGCAGATTGATCTGCGAGACCACATCGGCTGATGGCTGGTTGGTCGGGTAAAAGTCCACCTCGTCGTCCGCTTCGTCCTCCGTCAATGTCCAGCTTGAAGATGTGGTAACCTGACCGACCATTTGACCGCGCGTGGTCGAGTGCAGGATGATCGCACCACTCGACTGGGTGGTGGTGGCATCGTGCAAGACTTCCAGTTGGTGGGGAAGAGCAAAGTGAAGAAGACCCGTGCTCTTGCAGCCACTGCCCTCAGTCTCCCACTGCAGCGAGTAGCTGGTGCGAGACTCCACAGACACGTTGCCGCCGCGGATGATGCACGAAGAGTAGTCATCGTACACGTTCTGATCACCGCTGTCAGGAAGAATCGCCACCCGAAGTGTACCAGTGTAAGCTGCACTCGACACCAATGCCGATCCAGTGCTGTCAACCGAAAAAGAAGCGCTGGTGTCGCTGGAGTAGGCCACCCACGTCTGGTTGTTCGGTAGTTGAAGGACGTATTTGCCAGGCGTGGAGCTATCCGTGAGGGTCATGGCGTATTCAGACTCGATACTTGCTGTGAGACCGGAGTAGGTGGCCGAAACGAAGGCCATTCCGTTCACGAGAGACGAATCCATGCAGTTGTCGCTGCCGGAGACGCAGGTTCGAACGCTGGCGCCCATGTCGCTGAACGAGTAGATCTCGTAGTCGGGCTTGGTCGACGCGAACTCGGTCGCCGAAAGCGTGAGGTCGTTGTGGAACGCGTGCAGGTAGTACTTTACGACGCCGTCTACCTCGTCGGCCATGCTACGGTACGAGTACGAATAGCAAGCCTGAAGACCGTAAGGCGCTTCCTTCGGCAGTTTGAGTGCGTACGGGTTGGACCATGCCGGGTTGGCCACCGTGTTGATGTCTTCGTTGGTGGTGTGGATGAGGTTGCCCCACCACTTGTTGGTGGGGATTGGCTTGGAGAGCAGGTCGGACGCCACATTGATGATCGGCGCCAAGGTGGTCAAAGTGTCGTAGCGTTGGAAGAGGTCGGAAGGCTCATCGGTCGAGAACGGAGCCAAATAGCTGCCGGTGCTTGCAGTGCTGCCGGTGGTCAAGGAGGTTGTGCCGGCGCTGGCCGAGCCACTGTTTGACATCGTGCCGCCCTTGACCTGTTCTTCGGAAGGTTGAACAGTTCCTTGCTGGAAGTTGCTGCCAGCTTGAGACATCATGATGTCTGCCGAAGCCGCCGTGACAGTCGCAGCCACGGTCATTGCCGCTTGCATGAACTGCGTGATCTTCATCTGTACGACTGGGGACTTTAGGAGGAGACTGATGTGGTTTGCTGTTGTGCTGTGTACAAGGCAGCCGAATTGGAAATGAATCTCTTGCACGAGCGAGTGCGAAGTTCGTCACCGAGCCGGCAACGGAGACTTGCCTTTAGTGTCCGAAGTCGAGTACAGTACTTGTTGTTTCAGTTCGTGTTGACAGGCGGTCGAGCCACTGAGAAGCAATAACATCTTGGCGTTCGCGTGCTCTCGATGGATGCTTGTGCGTCAAGGCAAAAGCCTGCTCTTTTTCGGCTGTTGCTTGCCATCTGCGCTGGCACGACCCAAGACTATCTCGGTTGCTTTGGGGTGGAGTTTCACCAGACGCCAAGCATTTGCTCGACAGCCTGTTTGTCGATCTTTTCTTCAGCTGGCCCGAACTTGACCACCTCCGGGCGGAAATCAACATCACAGATCAAATCCAGCTGATGCACGAAAGCTGAACGCCGCCACCGTCACTTACTGGGCAAGGTGCACACGACGGCAATACAGTGCATCAAAACGATATACAGGTAGTTTGTGTGTTGCCTCGGCACCACTTGGTGCTTGCTGAACACCGAACAGTAGCGCCTGGGTTGCTGTCTTTTGTTGGCGCGCAGCTCACCACCACACGAGTCTCAATCGGACAAGAATTGGCTTCACTTTGCCCGTGCCACCACGTGAGACTAGCTTGACTCCAGCTTCAGTCTTTGAAGAGAGCGGCATGTGGCACTGATATCGGCTGAAATGAAAGCTTTCTCGGCATCCAGATCAGTTCCAAAGCAACATGCGGGTGAAGACTTTTCAAACTCTTCACCCGCATGCTGGCTTGGGTCTGCGAGCAGCACATGTGCTCTGAATTTTTGTTGTTTAGCTCGGAGACTCCGAGTCCAACGGATACCATGAGACCAAAGCTGTAAGATAGCGCGCGACTCGGATATAAAAGGCGCGGAAGTGCTTGCCTTGTGGCTGTCGAACTCGAACACGAACACCTTGAGCTCGTGCTCTTGGTAAAAAGCTTGCGTACTATAGGACAGTTTGTCTAAATTTTAGAGTGGAGCGACGGGCGTCTCCTGATTGGTCGTTTTTCGACCAACCAAAGAGCGGCAGCGTTTTATTGTTGCCAAACGGCTCCTTAATATAATTCACATCAAATCCCAGACTAAACAATGGCGCGCGTCGACAAGACCTCACCTCTTCTGCATGCAGGCGTCAAGCGGCCGCGCACCTCATCCACCGACCATGCAGACAACGACAACACCCACAAGTCCCCACACTCTCTCCCTGCTGCGGTTGCCTCCGCTGTAACAAAACTGCAGCGCGCGTGCAAAGAACTTCAGCTGTCGAGTCTCCCACGCGTCATGACGGGGCGCGAGGACGAGCGCGACGAGATCTACACGGCGCTGCGCTCCTCCATCGAGCAGCAGAGTGCAGGTGGACCCATCTACATCAGCGGCCTCCCAGGCGCAGGCAAGACGTCCATCGTGAAGGAAGTTATCCGCACTCTGGAGACGCAGCGGGACGACCGCAAGTTGCGCAACTTCGCGTGGGTGGAAGTCAACGGGCTGCAAATGCCACGGCCAGACGTCGCTTACAGTGTGCTATGGAAGGCACTTCAAGCGCCAGAGAGTGACGAGCAGACGTCACGCGCGATCGGCGCTGCTCGATTGTGCGAGATGCTGCAAAGCGAGTTCCACACCAAGAATGCCGCGCGTCCCATGTTACTGGTGCTGCTGGACGAGATGGACTTTATGCTAGCTGGCAAGAACCAAGTGCTGTACAACCTTCTTGAGTGGCAGACCTCTGCCACGGCCAAGCTCGTGTTGGTTGGCATTGCCAACACGATGGACCTGCCGGAACGTCTGCCTACCAAGATCCGCAGTCGATTGGGCGGTCACCGCATCACTTTTCCAGCGTACACGAGAGTCCAGCTTGAAAATATCATCCAGCAGCGCCTCCTTCAGCTCGATATCTTCAGCGAAGAGGCCATCCAGATCTGTGCCAAGTCGTTGGCGCACCAGTCGGGTGACGTGCGTCAGGCGCTGTCGCTGTGTCGAAAGTCTGCTGAGGTGTGTCTACATCGACTAACTGCTCGTGACCGGAATGCAGCTGCAAAAGATGGGGGCGATTTGTTCGTGACTGGTGAAGACTTGCACGAGGCACAGCAAGCAGTGTCCGTGTCGGCGCCGATGAGCCGCCTGCGCGCCTGCAGCAAATTCGAGTGCACGTTTCTGGTTGCCCTTCGTATGGAGGTACGCTCGAATGCAGCGCGCGGGGTCAATAAAAGTGGCGCAGAGCTGGAAGCTGTGATCGAGCGATTCGCGATTTTGTGCAAGACGCATTCGTTTGTGCCGATCCCGAGACTGCGCGGACTGCTGTTCATCTGTGACGAGTTGGAACGCTCGGGGATCATCAAGCAGATCTCTACACGAACGTCGCGTTACCCGTTGTTGGAATTGCGGTGCTCGCATCAGGAGCTGCAGGACGTGTTCCTCACGCACCCCATCGGCATGCAACTCATTTCTTGAAGTGCGCCTAGTTAGAAGGATGTGAACTGATGACTACTCTGCGTGTTGTCACTTTCGGCTCGACTCCGTGAAGGCACTAACGAGGATGTTGCACCACGTCATCTCCGGAGAGGTGTTTTCGACGTATTGTTCGAGGACGGTGGATACGGTGCGCTGTTGCTGGAGGGGGTCAAAAGACAAAATGTTCATGAATACGACCCGCGTGAATTCCAGCTCTTCCACACCGCAACATCCTCTGGATGGCTCAAGATTGGCAGTGAAGATTACGATATGATGCGAGAAGATCTTTTCCCTGAACATTTCAAGAGTAACTTGACGAATCCGCTCAAACCCGTTGGAGTGCCTCTGGAAGTTGGCGTGATCTCGTGCCGTTGCCATTTCCGATCTACTCGACTAGCTGTGTTGGTGGAACGTGTAGTATATTCTGGACCAAGTTCTGCATCAAACTTCGGTCAAGTGTTGGTTCTAGCTATCGATATCGGCGAAGGCAGGCGGTTGCTGTGGCCCTACAGCAGGGTTCATCATAGCGCCAGCATGCTGCATCCGGGGCTGGTTCTTCATGTTCGCTTTCATTGACGAGGCCATCCTCGCTACAGGTCAAGAAGGTTATGCTGTTCAGCGTCGGTCAGTAAGCACCGATTCCTGAGCTACTGCCAGAGTTCAAACTAATTGGTAACCTACTTTGACTAACGTGCTTTCATCCCACGCATCTTGGACGGTTTCACTATTCTACGACAAAAGCTACACGATGGCGTTTCTTTCGCAAAGGGTGGTGTTAAAAAACACCAAATGAAGAGTGAGGAGCTAACGCTCCTCGCAGCAAAAGACTCGCTATGCTGTAAAGTTGCTGATCAGGCCGCAGAAGCCGCCCGAGTAGCTAAGCGCAATGCGCTTATCCGCCGAAGCCGTACAGGGTGCGGCCCTGGCGCTTGAGTGCGTACACGACATCCATGGCCGTCACGGTTTTGCGGCGCGCGTGCTCCGTGTACGTGACCGAGTCGCGGATGACGTTCTCGAGGAAGACCTTGAGGACACCGCGGGTCTCCTCGTAGATGAGGCCGGAGATACGCTTGACACCGCCACGACGTGCGAGGCGACGGATGGCGGGCTTGGTGATGCCCTGGATGTTGTCGCGAAGAACCTTGCGGTGACGCTTGGCGCCGCCCTTGCCGAGTCCCTTGCCGCCCTTGCCGCGTCCAGACATTGTTCAGTTGAGAGGTTCTTGAGAAAGTTGGTGGTTTCCAAGAAGGAAAATTGAAGAATGAGATTGGAGGCTGGGCGCGCGATTGGAGCGGCTGCGGTAAAGTTTGAACTGGCGGAGACCTAGCCCGTCGCCGACTTCCATTTTCCTCTGGGATGCTCTTCTCGTGGTCTGATTGGATAGATCCGCATCAATTAGTTGGAATCGACGCTGATTGGCGGAATCGTAGGCAGAGGAGGCCGTTGACAGGTAGACAAAAGGCGGGAAAAAGCAACAGGGAGCGCGTCGCTGCTGAGTGGTCATTCTCCAATTCTCCCTCAAGTTCTCAACTTCGAAGAAAAGAAACACCATGGCCCGTACCAAGCAGACCGCCCGCAAGTCCACCGGTGGCAAGGCCCCGCGCAAGCAGCTCGCCACCAAGGCCGCCCGCAAGTCGGCCCCCGCCACGGGCGGCGTCAAGAAGCCGCACCGTTACCGCCCCGGTACGGTCGCTCTGCGTGAGATCCGTCGCTACCAGAAGTCGACGGAGCTGCTGATCCGCAAGCTGCCGTTCCAGCGTCTGGTGCGCGAAATCGCCCAGGACTTCAAGACCGACCTGCGCTTCCAGGGCTCGGCCGTGCTCGCCCTGCAGGAGGCCGCCGAGGCCTACCTCGTGGGTCTGTTCGAGGACACGAACCTGTGCGCCATCCACGCCAAGCGTGTCACCATCATGCCCAAGGACATCCAGCTCGCCCGCCGCATCCGTGGCGAGCGCTCGTAAGTTGCTTGTCCGCGACTGAGTAGCTCTCGCTACAGTGCGTGTGCGCTCACTCTGTGAGTGCACTTGCTCGTCTCTTGTCGGCTTGACCAAGTCGAGTCGACATTTTTATTCTGGTGTTTTTTAACACCACCCTTTTCAAAAGAAACGTCAGATTTTGTAGTGGTAGCGAAGCAGTAGAGAAAGAAGTGCGCTGTATTGTGTTCATTGTTAGTTGCTTTGTGAAGGCTTTAGATATTGTTACAGTAGCTTCATGGCAACGTAGGTCCCGTACGCGGGTCATCACTGCACACGTCCGAGCCAGAATGCAATGCGTTGCCAACTCGCTTGTCTAGCACACGAGCAGCCGTAGCAGACAGCCACTGATACGTTCATGCTAAGCGACGCACTGCTCAACCCTCGAATACAATTTAATGCACACTTCGCTCAGGCGTCACAATGATCGTCGTCCGCAATGGTTAAGGCATGCGAGCAGCCCGACTTTCGTGCGCACGTACGGTTCACTTAGGGACAAGCTCCTGTACTGGCGGTCAATTAAGTGCGCTACTAGAAGCAACGAACGACTCTCCCCTTGTGCCCACCACCGTCTTCGTAGCGTTCTTCTCCAAAGCGGCTTCCGACTTTGCCTGGCATCACATATCGACATCACCTCACCACATCGGTACGAGCACCGTTCGCTACCTGCTCTTCAACCGTCTACACCTCCACCAACTGCCCTAACATTCTAAGCTCTCGATGCATTTCTCACGGAAAGGGTGGTGTTAAAAAACACCAGAGAAGAAAGGATGTCAACCTGCAGCCACCGCTGACGCGAGTGCAGGCAAACTGTTGTCAGTAGACACTTAAGCCGACGTGAACTTGGTCACGGCCTTCGTGCCCTCCGACACGGCGTGCTTGGCCAGCTCACCGGGGAGCATGAGGCGCACGGCCGTCTGGATCTCGCGGCTGGACAGCGTCGACTTCTTGTTGTAGCGCGACAGCTTGCCGGCCTCCGAGGCGATGCGCTCGAAGATGTCGTTGATGAACGAGTTCATGATCGACATGCCGCGCTTGCTGATGCCCGTCTCGGGGTGCACCTGACGCAGCACCTTGTAGATGTAGGTCGAGTACGACTCAACACGCTTCTTGCCCTTGCCCTTGCCGGTCTTAGCCACCGTCTTCGCGGCCTTCTTGGAGGGAGTCTTCGCCATTGCTGCTGGTAGAGTGGAGAGTGGAAACTGCTTTTACTGCACGAGTCAAATCTCGGAATGGCGACCTCCATGCAGCATGCCGCAGCTTTCCCGCGCTCTGCTCAAATTTGAGGACGGGCTGTTTTGCCTTTTCGCCGCGGGTTCGCTTGCCAAGGTCTGATTGGCGGAACGCTAAGTCCTCGACGCTGATTGGATGTTAGGGTCATCTAATCGAGTGCGTAGTGTACGCTTAAAGAGTACTACATTAATGATATCTGACGTTTGTGTGTAGCAAACACACAAAATTGTGTCCCGATACACCAAATTATCGATCTCGAGCCACGCGGCTTTAAACTCGAGCGTGGGGGGAATCCTATACAGAAAGAGCAATGAAGTTGGGAGCGGGCCAGGACACGTACGGCGCCGGAGGTGAATCCGGCCGCGGCGGATCAGCCATGACTATCTCATCTGTGATGGCAGATATCAAGGAGAAGTTCAAGAACGACGAGGAGGACCAGGGTACGTTTTAGTCTCAAGTAGAAAGATCGTAGTCTTCCCCCCTGCGGTTTATAGCTCTATTCCTCTCCCTTCTGCTACAACACACAACAGACTCACTGATTGCGTGTGTGCCCTCCCTCTTTTCTCCTTTGTAGTGTCTCCGTTCCAGGGGCTGGACAAGGCGACGGTGCTGCAGGAGACCAAGATCTTCTCGGACGCCAACACGGTGACGCGCCACCCCAAGAAGTGCTGCCAGTTGATCACCAAGCTGCTGCACATCCTCACACAGGGAGAGCCCTTCACTAGCGCCGAGACCACCGCTGTCTTCTTCGGTGTGACCAAGCTCTTCCAGTCCAAAGATGCCAATCTGCGTCGTATGATGTACCTGTTTATCAAGGAGGTGGCCGAAGCCACTGCTGCCGACGAGGTACAACGCTCTCAAACTGCAGGCCATGGGCTGCTGCTGTTACTACGAAGGTTAGTGGAGGACGATACGCTGACGGTTATATGTATCGTGTGTGTTATTAGGTGATCATTGTGACCCAGAGTCTGACCAAGGACATGAGCTCCGACGTGGATCTGTACCGCGCCAACGCTATCCGAGTGCTCTGCCGGATCATTGATGTATGTATCAGCTATAGTGAAGGTGTTGAAGGGTAGTGGTGCAGTTACTAAAGTATGATATTGTGCGATGTGGATAATAGGGCTCCATGTTGAACGCTATCGAGCGCTACATTAAGCAGGCAATTGTGGACCGCAACGCACTGGTGGCTAGCTCAGCGCTAGTGTCGGGTATCCACTTGATCAAGAACAACCCGGAGATTGTGCGTCGCTGGGTGAATGAGGTGCAGGAGGCCGTGAACTCCACCCACGACATGGTCCAGTACCACGGTGTCTCGCTCCTGTATCAGATCCGGCAGCACGACAAGCTTGCAGTGTCGAAGTTCATCACGCAGCTCCAAAAGACCAACTTACGCTCCAGTCTCGCTACGTGTTTGTTGATCCGCTACACGTCAGCTCTCCTCCGCGATAACGCTAACGGCCAGGATGCCGCTCCGCTGTATGCGTTTTTGCAAAAGATGCTGCGTCAAAAGAACGAGGTGCGATGATCCAAATATGGCCCTGAGCGTTATTAGGCTGAAGATGCTGACCTTATTAATGTCGTTGTCGTTGATATGGTAGATGGTCATCTACGAGGCAGCTAAAGCGCTGTGCGCATTACCTGTGGATGCGCGTGACCTGACGCAGGCAATTGTCGTGCTGCAGTTGTTCCTGAGCTCTTCAAAGCCTACGCTCCGTTTTGCTGCTGTGCGAACGCTCAGCCAGGTGGCGTTGACGCAGCCTATGCTTGTCACGCGCTGCAACGAGGACATGGAGGCACTTATTTCGGACTCAAACCGATCAATTGCGACCCTGGCCATTACCACGCTGTTGAAGACTGGTACGTTGTCGAGGACAGGGCTGCAAGGGTTGCTGTAGCCGATCAACTAACTGTGTTGGCTGTTGTGACTTATGTATTCAGGTGCTGAGTCTAGCGTGGATCGCCTGATGAAGCAGATTTCCACGTTCATGGGCGACATTGCCGACGAGTTCAAGATTGTGGTGGTGGAGGCCATCAAGAACCTGTGCTTGAAGTACCCCCAGAAGCACCGCGTGCTGCTTAACTTCCTGGCCAACTTCCTTCGCGAAGAGGGTGGGTATGAGTTCAAGAAGACGATCACAGATGCTATTTTGTTCCTGATCGACCGCATCCAGGAGTGCAAGGAGACAGCTCTGCTGCACTTGTGCGAGTTTATTGAGGACTGCGAGTTCACGCAGCTATCGACTAAGATTCTGCGCGTCTTGGGCCAAAAGGGTCCGACTACATCAGCGCCGGCGCGATACATTCGCTTCATCCGTAACCGTGTCATTCTGGAAAATGCCCCTGTGCGCGCTTCAGCAGTTTCAGCTCTGGCCCAGTTTGCGATTCGCGTGTCTTCGCTCCGGACTAGCGTATCATCTCTACTCCAGTGTTGCAAACTCGACGATGATGACGAAGTCCGCGACCGCGCTACGATGTACCTTGCCATCCTGGAGGGCGACGAGGTGATGAGCCGTATGCTTCTTGTGGAGGACTTCCCCATGAGTGTTACGGCGTTGCAGAAGTCTATTGATCAGTATGAGATGCGCCCTGCTGAGGGCCCACTTACGTTCGAAGCGCTGCCGCACGTTGAAGTTGTCGAAGACGTCGTGGAGGCGAATGCGGACGATGCAGAGGCTGAAGCTGAAAGCGTTCAAGCTGACGCCGCACCTGAGCCCCAGGATGTTGCGAAGGAACTATACACGGTACGTCTTGATTTGGATTGCATTATTCCCCTATTAACATTTGTTCTGCTCGCGTCTGCCAATTTTATAGATTCCGGAGTTCGCCGAGCTCGGCGCGCTTTTCCGTTCGTCCAAGCGTCTGGAGCTTACGGAGGCCGAGACAGAATACGTTGTCAGTTGCACGAAACACGTGTTTGCGAAGCACATCGTACTGCAGGTACGCACATCTTGCCGAAGTCATCATATTGACGGTCATCGACTAACAATGATGTTTGGATTTATGCCTACAGTTTAAGGTGCTTAACACGGTTAGCGACCAGCTTCTCACCAACGTGAACGTTGGCTTCGTCATGGAGCCGGAGGACGTGTGGCAGGTGCACTCGGTGGTTCCTCTTGACAAGCTGGCCTACGGCAAGACAGGATCGTGCTACGTTTGCTTGCAGTACACTGGCGACGGTGTTTACCCTATTGTCCAGCTTGCCAATGTTGAGGTATGTTGTTTTGCACTTTTGTTTGCTAGCACAGGTGAAGGTGTATGACGTTGTTCGATTGTGTTCCGCTATGCAGTTGAAGTTTAAGGTACACGAGGTGAACCCTTCGTCTGGCGAGGTTGAAGATGACGGCTTTGATGAGGAGTACCCGATGGAGGATTTGGAGATTGGATCGTCAGACCTGATGGCGAAGGTTTCCGTTAACGACTTCCGATCGGCCTGGGAACACATTGGCGACGGCGCTGAGGTTAAGGGCAGCTATGGTCTTAAGTACAAGAGCCTCGTGGAAGGCGTGGCGGCTGTCATCGACAACCTTGGTATGCAGCCCTGCGAGAACACGGCGGTGCCGCAACCTAAGGCCAAGGCGCACATTCTGCTGCTGTCAGGCGTGTTTGTTGGTGGCGTCAAGGCACTCGTGAAGTCGAGAATATCGCTGGATGAGCAGAGTGGCAGCATGATTCTGCAGGTACGCTTTGATTCGCGTGGTTCTATCTCCACCCCCCCCCCCCCCCCCCCCCAATTCTTGCTAATCGTTTTGTATTGGCGCAGATGGCCGTGCGTTCGGAGGCTGAAGAAATCAGTCAAACCATCATGGACTGCATTAGATAAGAAGCCTGCGTTCACCGTCCGGAATGTCGGCGGTGGTGTCCATCAGGCGAGTGAATACAACGTGATACAGCTCATGGAGAGGAACATTAGCGCGCGTTGTGAAGGATGAGGGAGCCAAGGAGTAGCTTACGAATAGCGAGGCTATGAGGTTGCAATCGCTTTCCTCACTCAAAATGGACATTGTTGTTTGATTCAGTGATATGAATGCATCTATTACGACTGTGCAGTAACATCCAGGAGCCCCTCGGACCATAGCCGTAGGAGCATCCCGCGCACTGCAGTCTCGTCGCTCGCAGCCTCTGCAAGCTCGTCAATTGAAGCACCAGGCGCGGAACTTGACGACGCGTACAGCTTCATAAGTGCAGGCGCCAGCTCTTCGGGGAACACGATGCTCGGCGCTTGTGGAGGCATTTGACCGAGAGCTGCGCTGGGGTCGTCTTCTTCTTCGTCGCTGTCGTTGTCGTTGTCGCCATCTTCACCCTGATCTCCGTCGGCACTGCTAGTCTCTGCTGCTTCGTCAGCGTCACTACCGTCGCCCTCTTCATCGTCCTCGTTCCCCTCCTCATCGTCGTCTCCGCCATTGCATGTGCATAGACCCATGTGATGCCGCCGGCAGTTGTGGAGTGAGTAGTAGACAGCAACAAAAGCCTCTTTCATCTCGTCCTCACCCATCGACAAGCGGACATGCGAGCGATTCTTGAATCGAATCGCGACGTTGCCATCAAGCGGACTAGGACCCGACTCATCATCCTTCTTGTTCTTCTCTGCAGGCGGTGGTAGACGATTAGCTAGCACGTCCATTGCAGCTTCGTCAGCAGCCTCCTGCAAGTCCTTTTCACCCACGTGTGCAGCAAGTTTACCCACAAGCTTCTTGCAAGCCGCCGCAAATTCCTTCGCCTTAGCAGACTCAGCTGGGAACTGCGTGCCCATGAAGTTCAAGTATCCAACAGGAAGCCCCTTGCGGAATGCAACGTCCGAGTCAAACGCTTGACGGATAACACGGGGCAACGCCACCTCCAGGAAGTTCGCCCATGTATTGTGCTGGTACACTGAGATAGTAACATGCGTCGAGAACTCCTCCTTATCCGTACACGCCTGGTGCACAACGCCACGCGGGAAGTACAGCAGATCACCTTCTTCCACCGTCAGCTCCATCCACGGCTCCCCAATCTGATCAATAGCCAGGTCCGAGCTGTGTTCACCTGCCAATTCCACCAACGGATGATACAGCTTCCACTTCTTGCGGCCCTGCGTCTGCAGCACAAACACCTCCACATCGTCATGATGCGGCGCCAATGCCTGCGAATTGGCCGGCGTCAGGTACGCACTAGCACCTGCCAGACCGCCGAAAACCTCTTCAAACGCTGCATTGAGTTCATACAACCCGTCCACATAGCGCTGCGGCTGGTAGAACTGGCAGCTAAAGCCTCTGTCCAGCAGACTGGCCACCTGTCTGCTGGTCGCGTGGCCGTTCGAGTCCTCGCCGTCGAAGTTTTCGCGCTCCGAGTTGACGTATCGGCAGACCGTCAGATCTTTGCCGAAGCCCATTCCACTCGGTTGCTTCTCCATAACCTTCAGCATCTTCTTACGCGAGAACAGACCACTGCCGAACAGATCTCCTTTGTCCGCCTTGCGCACATGCAGCGGCTTCTTCTCAAAGTACTCGGACAGGAAAGTATCCAGGGCCATGCCACCCAGCAGCTTGGTCAACACGCTCTCCGCCCACTGGCGACTGCCCTTCTCCTCATTTCCAGTCGCAACTGCTGCACTCTTTGCTGCCTCCTTCTTGTGCTTCTTATTGGCTGCAGCTGGCGCTCCGTCCGCGTTGCGCTTGCCACGACGTGCGCTCTTCTTGGTGCGGCTCATGGCTTCCAGTCGTTGCTGATGACAGCTAGATAAGTTGAAACGGTTTTTATGTCGCGTACATCATGTTATGTATAAGACATCAAAACCGTCGAATATCGCGCGGTCGCTTCCGCGGCCTGCGCCATTACTGGGAATTAATACTGGGGATCGAGGGAGAGAGGACATGGCGGACGGATCGCAGGCGACCGGAGGCGGAGCTCCAGGGGACGCTCAGGCCTCTGCTCTCGCTTTGCTGGCGGAAAGCAGCGCCACCAGGTCTGTGTACGTCGAGTTTTTAGCGTGTTTTTCAGGATATTGCGACGCTAATACAGCGAATATTGCGGTGAAATGGTGTGATAGACCGACAAAGGGCGAGGAAATGACGACGCAGACGGAGATGGAGCGTGTGAGAGTGAAGCTGGAGAACGCGCGCGGAAGGATGGGCGCGTCACTGGCTGACATCCCCACTGGCCGCGAGTACGATTCCGTGCCTGATGCATCGGACGAACCGGTGTACGACGCGCTGGAGAAGACGTACAATGCGGCGTTCTTGGTGCATCCACCGGCGGAGGCGGATCATGAGGGTAAAGAGGAGACGTTGGTCCGACACGAAGAGAAGTTGGGGTAAGCTGATGTTTGCAGCTTCAACAAGATTTGCACTGGTTGTTAATTTAAGAGGTTGCTGATCATTTGTGTGTGTGTGGTGCGTGTTGATATCTAGGTCTGAAAGCAGTGAGAAAGGTACTGGGCCGGGAGCGGACGGCATGGACAAGGTTGGTTCTGTTATTGTGTAACGTGTTTTCGAGATGAGGTGCTGACATGCATTTTGCTGGATGCTGTTGTGATCTGTTAGAGCGGAAATAAGGACGAGAATGCTACGTGAGTCACTATGCTCCTATTTGAATATGTATAGCGGAAATGTACTCATAATCTCACTGTTCGTTTTGCAATTAATTGTATCCTCAGGCTAGCTGGGACCTTGAAGAGTATGCAGGAGCACGCTGGTATCGAAGACCAGAGCGTGAAGAAGGATGCAGGAGAGAAAGATAACGTCGCCGTGAAGAAGGATGAAGCATCTTCCCCAAATCGAAAGGCAGAAAGACCGACTACCTCGTCAGCAGATGTTAGATACAAAGGCGATCACTCCACTGGTGATGTTGAAGAGCGGAGTAAGACTCTGGCGTCGCTTTTGGCGGAATCAGCCGTGACAACTGCATCCCCGCTACAGTCACCGTTATCACCAGCTAATCGGACCTCAAGTGAAGACGGGTTTTTATCAACACCAGAGGGAAAGAAGGAAGTCTGTGACATTTCGATGAACCCCGAGATTATCGAGGAAGCCAAGATCGAACGAACCGACAACCTCTCTCTGAACGAGTTTCTCATCTCAGAACTGGAGGTGTATTGTTCTCGGTTACTGGAAAAAAGGTTTCCGAAGATCGGGTCATCTGATGTCAGTGACCTCGCTAGGATCACCGGTTTGCAGCTTTATCAGGACCACCAGCGAGCGCTGATGAACTTCGACGACGAATGGAAAAGGTAAGTGATCCAAGCTGTTGTTGGAATGCTGTGAGGTTACCTGATGCATTTTTTGCTAGGTCTCACGCTGATAACTATAGACGATATACATCAGTGCCCTCCGTCAACGCCCCAGGGGCACCTGCAGCCATTAATACCAATCCATTTCAACAGAGCACAGTAAACCTGGGGGACTGGACTACTCTATTGAACCAAGTGAGAGCTTCCAGCACGAAGTCGACTCCGGCAGGAGTATCTCCAGAAGTGAAAGTTAGACAAGGCATCGAAGATCTATTTTCTTCATACAAGCGAGGTTCGAATGGAATTATTATCGGCGGCGACAATTGTGACGAGGAACGCAGTCAGGTAAGCCAACTCAATGCGAGGAGATTGGTACGGTTGGTAAGGCGTTGTGGGTGACGAATCTGCTTTTGGATGAATTGTTAGGTCAGTGCATTAATGGCCCAGATTGCGTCAAGCCAAAACACATCAGCGTTTTATGTCGTGGTGGCTGCTGGTTCCGATCTCGGACAATGGGAGAAGGCGCTGTCGTCTGAGGAGCTCATCCAGTTGTATCCTTACTGGGGAAACAAAGAAGACCGGCAAAACTTGTTGCAGTTGCTGAGCAACGAATATTTTTCAGGCCGGAATCTATCGGCATACGTTCTTCTTTCCAGCTACGAAGTATTTATGGAGGATATCTCGGTCGTGACTTCACTGCAGTGCCAGCTCAGTATAATTGATATTCCTCGACAAGCTACTGATCATATTGCGGCGATCTGGCCACAACTCCTGTCGCTTCGGTGTCGTCAACGGTTGTTGCTTTGCCAATCCTCGTTTGAGATCGATGTGCGCAAGCTACTCCATTTTCTCGTTCCCGAGCTGTTTAGTTCACGGCGAAAGTTACTGGTAACGTATCAAGATCTCCCGTTGATATTCTTGTGACAAACTGACGTATTTGTTTGCTATTGTAGGCGTGGAATAGCGCAGCCCTTCACACAGATCAAATTTGTGCAGCTTCTGCTGTGGTGAGGGCTTTCACTCGCAGCTCAAATGAGGAAGCAAGCACTGTATTTATGTCGAAGGTGGAATCGTGCACTAAGCGAAACAGCGAGAGTGAAATGGCTGCTTTGGACTTGCTCAATAAGCAAGGCATTGTGAGGGCAATAAAGCCATCAATTATGGTGCCCGTGAAGCGCGTTCTGAATAAGAAGTCTCGAGCTCGTGGCAGTAAGCACATTCCGGCGAAGGTAAGGTGTAAAGGCTTTTTAATCTTCGTGAAAAGACTTCATTCTGATGTGACCTGTTTGTTTTTGGTGACAGGGCAAAATTGAAGCTCAAAATGCTCCGTTTGACCCTGTTGACCCGCAGCTTACGATCAAAGCCCCGAATATTCTTCCAAAGAAACGAAGGGTAGTAGGAGGGGATGGCACGCCTGGTTCTCGTCAACGGATTGGCCGATGCGGAAAATGTGCTGGGTGCTTGACCGAGGACTGTATGAAATGCGGACATTGCCAGGACATGAAGAAATACGGTGGGCCGGGTCTTCGCAAGCAGTCTTGCAAGAGGCGCAAGTGCTCCAACCCGAAAATATGGGGATTGGCCACCAGAAAGAGGAAGCGCAAAACTAAGCCTGCTAGTGATTTAGCCAGTGTGAAGAAAGGTGACGCGGAGTTGGATGACGATGCCTCTGTTGCGTATTCTTCTGTGGAAAGTGACGGGGAGTCTGTATCAACCGCAACCTTCGGGAACGGCGACTCGGATGACGATTCTCTTCGATATTCAGATGCCGCTGTCGATTCTCCCCGCGATTTATTGCTGCCAGCAAGTGACACATTACTGGAGGACAACCTGTCGCTCAGCGATTTAAGCTCTCGATCTGCATCTGCGCGATCACGGGTAGTACGGTGTGGAGAGTGCGATGGTTGTCATGCGCCTGACTGTATGAAGTGTCCCCATTGCCTTGACATGAAGAAGTATGGAGGACCTGGACTCCGGAAACAAACATGCAAGAATCGAAAATGCAATGCCCCCAAGGTTGTCGCTCTAAACCAGACAAAGGGAGGCCATGACCAATATGTGGACGAGAAGGGGAATGTGGTGTATAGTGGACTGAATGACGGCTCTTTTCCGGGATTTTATGAGGCACCCGATACTACTACGGTGTCGCCAAGGGTGTCAGGAGCATTGTCCGTGACTCAGGAATGCGAGCGGTACGTGAAGTCTCGACAGATATTTGCGTGTGTGGATTGCGTGGCGCGCTTCAGTTCGAGTAAGGTGCTCAAGTTCCACGAGCAAGTTGAACATTCGGTATCAACTGGCCAAGGCAAACTCACTCCGACAGCATTTGAGCGGGAGGCAAGTCGTTTGTTCGCGCGCCCGATCTATCAAAATGCCATGCTGAGCGCGCAACTGAAAAAACAAGCCAGACAACCAGACAGCTCGCCCCTGGGGTACGCGAAGCTGGAGGTACGATATTGCTTATTTGTTGGCAAAGTGTTAACGGTGTGCATTTGGAACTCACAGTGCTTTACTTCCGTTTGTGCTTGGTGAATCGTAGGGTCAGGATTTTCACTACTTCTTCATCGAGCCCTTCGTCGTGCTTGGACGCATGGAGTCTCGTTGGTGCAATCTGTACAAGGACCTGGGCTTTGCGAACCTCAAGGGCCTCACAAGCGGCAATGTTGACTGCCATGTGGGTAATGACAGCATGATTGCAACAAAGCATGCGGTGATCTCGCGGGACGCCCGGCTAGGTAGCTTCGTGATCGAGTGCCTAAGTCTCCGGACGCCGATTTCTGTAAACGGCCGCGAACTCAGTTTCTCGTCGCCTCCTATGGCACTGAGCAGCCGCAGCCTGGTGCAGATCGGAGCAAGCGTCTTCTACTTCCTGCTGCCAAAAGCGACGAAGGCGAGCAGCAGCACCATCGAGGGAAACGCGAGCACCCCACGTGCTTGAGAGTAGCTGAAGCGGCCCATTCAAAATCGACGGGTGTTGAAGTGTTACACGTCGTGTTTTGGAATTCTGCCACGTCTTGTTTTGGAAAGCTAATCTCATTGTTGACTTGGTTTCAGTATGTTGTTGTCATATTCCCTACTGGCCAGTGGTTGGCTCGCATAACCGTCAAAAGAGCAAAAGCGCTCGCTCCACACTCAGATCGGTCCCCCAAGGTAGCAGAACAACATGGTGGTCGCAGGCATTGACATCGGCACGACGCACGGCTGCGTGGGCGTGTGGCACAATGGCAAGGTGAACATCATCGCCAACGACCAGGGCTTCCGCACCACGCCCGCCTACGTGTGCTTCGAGGGCGAGGAGGTGATCGTGGGCGACACGGCCGTCAACAAGCTGCCCTCGCACGCCGAGAACACCATCTTCCACCTCAAGCGGCTGCTGGGCAAGACCCACGCCGACATCAAGGACCGCGACTTCGTCAAGGAGTGGCCGTTCGATGTCACAGAGGGCGCCAAGGGCCACTCGCAGGCTGAGACTCAGCGCAACGGCGAGAAGCACCCGGTGACCCCCGTGCAGTTCATGGCGCTGCTGCTGCAGAACCTCAAGGAGCTGGCCGAGGACTTCACGGGCGAGAAGCTCGAGCACGTGGTCATCAGCAAGCCGGCGCACACGGACGAGTCGTACACGGAGCTGCTAGACGCTGCTGCCAAGGAGGCTGGCGTCAATGTGCTGACGTACCTGAGCGAGCCCCTTGCTGCTGCTATTGCGTACGGCCTGGATGAGGCGGCGAACAACGAGAAGCCCGAGTACGTGCTCGTGTTCGACATTGGTGGCGCCACGCACGACGTGACGCTGCTGAACGCCGACAAGGGCCTGTTCGAGGTGGTGGCCAGCAAGGGCAAGGACACTTTGGGCGGTGAGAACTTCACGGCTGCCGTGTTCGACCACTGCGCCAAGTCGTTCCTGCGCAAGACCAAGCTGGATGTCAAGACCAACCAGAAGGCGTCCAGCCGTCTCCGTATTGCCTGTGAGGCCGCCAAGCGCTCGCTGTCCACGCAGACGCAGGCGAACATCGAGGTGGACTCGCTCATGGAGGGAGAGGACTTTGCCCTCAAGCTGTCGCGCCCCCGTTTAGAGGAGCTCATCAACGACTACGTGCACGAGACGATCACCGAGATCGACGCTATCTTGGAGGAGAACGAGCTCGAGAAGGAGGACATCGACCACGTGGTGCTGGTTGGCGGCTCCACCCGCATCCCGCTGGTGCAGAACCTTGTGAAGAAGTACTTCGAGGGCAAGACGGTGCACACGCAGCTGTCGCCCGATGAGGCTGTGGCTTTCGGCGCCACCATCGAGGCGTCTGGCCTTGCGGAGCTCGTGGACGTCCCCGAGCCCAAGAAGCCGCTGAACATGGTGAACGTGGTGCCGCTCAACCTGTCGGTGGCTTTGGCCAACGGCAGTGTGTCGGAGCTGATCCAGCGCGACACCATCCTGCCGGCCACCCACACTGAGCTGTTCACCACCTCGGCCGACAACCAGGAGGCGGTGTTCCTGCAGATCTACGAGGGCCAGCGCCTCATGGCCAAGGACAACACCCTCGTGGCGCAGCTGAGCGTGGCGGGCATCACGCCGCTGCCCAAGGGCGACGCCGAGATCGAGGTGACCTTCACTGTGAGCACCAAGGGCCTCCTCACGGTGTCTGCCTCGGAGCGCAAGGCTGGCGGCAAGACGCTGGAGGTGACGCAGGACCCGAAGCGTCTGACTGCCGCTGACGTCGCTGCCATCGTCAAGAAGGCTGAGGACGCCGCCGAAGCGGACGACGAGCTGCTGGGCGAGCTGGAGGACGCCGAGGAGGCTGCGGAGCTCGAGGCCGCCGCCCCGGAGGTCGAGGCCACCAACGCCCCCGTCGTCCCCGTCGTGCCCACGCAGGACCTAGACTAAACTACAGATCACTAATCACCTTGCACACATACACAATGCAAGACACGTTATTTGTTACTCCTCCTTGCTTCCTTGCTCGATGTGCTCATGTTGAGCCATAGTCCACCTACCGCACTCTAAAATTTCCCACTGAAAGTTATAGAGTGGTCAATTCTATCTGGATCAAACCCAAAAAGCCAGGCTAAACACTAAGACATCAACATCATGGACGACGACGTCAAGTCCGCGGCGAATGCCATGAACGTACGTGGCCTGTATCAGCTCAACGCGCCAGTGGACACCCCCTCTTGCTTGTTCACATCCTCTCACACCACTAATCACCGCTTCCTGTGCTTCTTTAACGCGAATTAAACCCCACTAGGACCGAGGAGCCGCCCTGGACTTCGGTACGAGATAACAGGCAATAATCCCTTTATACCTGGTTTCTGACTGCTGTACATTGATGCAGAGGTGTCGGTGGTGGAAGGTGATGATCTGGAGGACGGACTCATGTCGCCGAAGGTTCGGGACACGCTCATGGGCTCCAAGAGCACGGCCTACGGAGAAGACGGCAAACCTGCACGGCCCATGGGACTGTGCGGCTGCTTCAGCTTGACCTTCTACCAGCCAGTGCGTGGCTATTTACGATGTAGATACATTGGCAGTTGGGGCCTGACATGTTGTTGCCTGTTCTGGTGTTGTTTGTGTTTGTAGTATTTCGATGTGGACACATCGGACGTTCAGCAGCGCCTGATGCGAGCACTGGTGCCGTTCAAGAAGGACCCGACATTTGCTGAGCTGGCGCTGACGAGTCCCGATGCTTATGGTCCATTCTGGCTCTCCACGACGCTCATTTTCTGCTTGGCGTCATGCAGCAATGCTGCGTCCTTCCTGGACTACGAGGGCGACACCGACGAGTGGTCGTACGATTTCAGCCGCCTCGCGTCGGCATACACACTAGTGGAAATCTTCCTGCTGGGTCTGCCAATGCTGATCTGGCTGGTGGGCAGGTACTTCCAAGTGCCCATGACGCTGCTCTTCCTCGTGTGTCTTTATGGATACTCGTCGATCATGTTCATCCCCGCTGCAGTAAGTTTTTTTTTTGTCTTGTCGCTGGCTGAAGTGCCGAGTTAACTCGCTGTTGTGTGCAGATCTTGTGCGTTTCTCCGGTCGATGCTATGGACTGGGTAGTGATGCTGATGGCCATGGCGTGGTCGCTGTTTTTCCTGCTGAACAACCTGTGGCACGTCATTTCGGAACACCTGACGAAGGAGAAGATGTTGCCCGTGCTGGCAGTTATCAGGTACGTGCATGTCAACTTGTCCACCATGGGAATAGTATTAATTTTTGTATTTGTTTATCTCGCAGTGGGGCGCACATGATGTGGGCCATTCTCATGAAGTTGTTGTTCTTTTAGGTGTTCATGGCCTGCGTACATAATTGAATACGAGCGCTCTCTGTTTCGCACTCTGCCTAATGATCCCGCATACTGGATTGCATTACCCAACGATGCACATGACATTGACAAAATACCACAACAAATATCGACGCAAGGAGCTGGCTCACGACGGCATCTAAGCTTGTCTACACGATCCGGATCTCTTCCTCGTCATCGCTATCGAGGCCCATGCCGCTCTCCGCGTTCAGCATCATTTCTCGCTCGTCGTCCGGATGTACAGCCAATTCCTCGAAGTCAATGTCTTTGCCGATTGTCGTGGGCTGATCGGAGCGATTCCTAATAAACAAAACAATGCACACAGAGCTCAGCAACTCAAACAACAACCCCCCCCTGCATAAACCAAGAACCAAGAGTAAACGCACTTGAGAAAAATTGCCAAGCGGACATACTGCACAGCATTGCGCAGTGCCAGCACCGAGTCCGCCGCAACCTCTTCCAACTCTCCCAGCACGCCTTCCTCGTTGAAATACATGGCCACGGACACCAAGCTCATGACTGCATCAATCACATCATGTAAGCAACTGCACCACCAGAAGAACAAACATTGTAACTGGAGTAACCCAACGCACCCAAGGCGACGATGTCGAAGATGTTGCACCACTTATGCCAGAACCGCTGCACGTCACACGTATCGAATTGTAAGAAAATGCAGTCCACCTCAAGACTGCTGCTGCTCTCACCCTCTTGAACGCCAGCATCCGCAGCACGATCTCGAATACCAGCAGCACGCTCACCGTGATCTCCAGCGAGATAAACACCACCGAGGACGGACTACAATACAATAAATATTCTCATTTTTAGTCGCCGTGTTCAGCTCGTCGTTCTTTAATATAACGTACATTTTCCAGTTATTCATCCCGGTCTGGTCATAATATACAAGCAGCAACAGAATAAGGTTACAATAATAAAAACTCTTCCTCCTCTTCCACGTCTAATTGACTCGTTTGTAGCTGCTCACCCAGACGACGCACACGAGGCTGGAGGCGATCATGAAGAAGTACACGAGGCGGTAGAAGCTGGAGAAGTAGACCCGACTGGACACCGTCATGAGATACTCCTTGCAGCCGATGTGCGACGTCGTCGGCGCCGAGGCCGCGCTCGACAGCTTCGCGTAGCCCTTGGGCGCCTTCATCCTCGCTGCGCTATAGTGACAATGACCAGATTCATTCAGTCTGAGACGCGATGTGATTGGACAAAATAGCTACTATTTCTGGCTCGAAAAAATGATGCGGCCAAAATGGCTACACACCGGGAAAGGATACTGTACAGCACCTAGATGCGGACAATCGAGGTGTTGACATTGGATTGTTGGGTGGTGAACCAACATGATATGAATTGTACTTGGGTAATATGGCTGCAGGTTATCTGCGCTAGGTCCTGCGCGCTGAGGACTGGCCGGTGGAAAAGTGAGCTGCTCTCTCTATTGCTGCTGCTGAAGAGTCTTGAGTGAAGTCGACGGTCCAGGGTAACTGAGTACTATCTTGTCCATCTTTGCAGCGTATAGAGCGTGGTTTTCCGCTGCAGCGACCCACCGGCGGTGGACTACCGTAGCATTACACGTTGAAGTTGCAGGCAAAAGCTGTCTCGAACGTGGGACTTCGCGTTGAAGCGTGAAGCTAATGTTTCCTGCAGGGTCTCATTCACGACAAAATTGTGCTCGACTCGAGTCTGCACGACGTGATGGTGGCGATGACCAGGATTCTACTTTGCCCTGCAACTTGTAGCGCTCTCACTTCGCAATTCGCCTCCCTGGTGCTCCACCTCCGCCCAGGATACTTCCTCGGAACGATGGTTTTCCGCCTCGCCACTCTGCTCGCTGCAGTAGCGATCGTCACTTCGGTGCCTCTAGCCACGTCCGAGTCCAGCTGCACGCTCAGCGACTACGAAACATGCGCGCTCGACACTCTCACACCTTCCTCGGACGATGGCAGCGTGATAATCTATCCGGGTGGCAACACACGTTGCGCTTTCGACGACTACACGGATTCGGTGACGACGTTCTCCACGAACTCGACGTACTTCTTCCAAGTGTTTCCGAATATCGACGCGGACAAGTCCAAGTTGATGATCTTCTTCCAAGGAGGTGGTGCCTGCGCAGATAAAGATACTTGTGCATTCGGACTGCAATGCTCACTGGGAGCGAGTGCCACGTTCTCGACCGCTGCGACTGCGAGTAGTGCCGGTGTGTTGGATCGGTCGATTTCGGACAACATGTTCAAGGACTGGAATATTGTCTTCATCCCGTACTGCACGGGCGACATCCACATTGGCAACAAAGTTGCAGCGGCCTACGAGAGCGGCATCGAGGTGCTGCTGGGCAACAAACAGTGCCTTGGCCTCGACTATCCGATGCACCTGAACGGGTACAACAACACCATGGCGGTGCTCGACTGGGCGCTCGAAAACTACCCAGAAGTTGATAACCTCATCGTCGGTGGTGAGAGTGCCGGGTCACTTGGTGCTCAGGTTCACAGCGCTAAGATTGCTGAGATGTGGGACGTTGACAACAAGGGCACGAGGTTCTCGGTGCTGGCAGATAGCTATGTTGGAGTCGTCCCTAAGGACCACCCAGCAGCGGAGCTTTTGGTGACTTATGGTGCCTGTACAAACGACTTCGGGTTGTCTCAAGACATCGTGGAGGCTTGCGAAGGTGGGGCGGCTACTACCATTGAGCTGATTGAGGCGCTGCTGGAGGCCCAACCCGAGGGCAATTGGCTCTTCATCGACAGCAAGGGCGACAAAACGCAGAGATATTTCTACGCCCTCGTGGACGAAGGAATCCTGGGTTACCCGTTTTCAGATCTGATCTCGGAGGAATACTTTTTCTCAAACATGAGCGCGATCCTGAGTGCGTACCAAACTGTAAGCTCTCGCATCACGACGTTCTACGTTGAAGGCACGAAGCACGTCTTCTTGGCCGACTCGAACTTCACGAGTTACAAGAGCGATGCGGGATTGCTTCTCGGCGATGTGATCAACGCATGGTTGGTCTCGAACTCGAGCTTGAATTCGAACTCGACCGAGACACCTACTGAAACTCCGAGCGCGACGACGCAGAGTCCTAGTGTGACTACGGCGACACCCAGTGCAACCACAGCTGCTCCAGGCACTACCACGTCTCCGAGTACTACCACATCACCGAGTGCTGCCACATCTCCGAGCACCACCGGATCACCAAGCACCACTGGATCACCGAGCACTACATCGTCTCCGAGTACGCCATCATCCCCTAGCTCAACTTCATCGCCAAGTACACCTTCATCGCCAAGCACCACTACGTCACCGTCGGCTACGACTTCGCCCAGTGCTACCACGACCTCGGCTCCC
Organism: Phytophthora agathidicida; assembly: GCA_025722995.1. NCBI lineage: Eukaryota > Oomycota > Peronosporomycetes > Peronosporales > Peronosporaceae > Phytophthora > Phytophthora agathidicida. The sequence goes on along the minus strand of CP106972.1, from coordinate 5,814,213 downwards.
CTCGCATGCTAGGAGCCGCCTTCGCTTATTCTGCGTCATAGGCAGTGATGCTCCTTTTGATAAGAGGTATGAAAGCTCAATTGAAGCTCATTTAAGAATGCGAATGCACTTGCCGTCCATGGCAACATACCGGTAGGATTTATCGCTAACACGTTGTTTCGGTTGGAGCATCCGGCTGGAACTTGAAATCGTGGAGAAAGAGTAGCCCCTTCGCGATCGTGCGGAGCTTGCAGTGCAGGGCTGAGCAGGGCGGAGGCGATTTTCAAACACTATCAATTGCGTAATACAGGTCCAACATCGCAACAGCATGCATCCCTTCATGATACTCTTCCCAGGAAAACCTTCCTTTCCATCCATAGGCATACGCAAGAAATCCTTGGTGAGGTTCCTCGGGCGAAATGGTTTGACGCAGCAATGTTGAAGTTATGGTAAGGACAACTTCAACAAGGATCCGTTTAACACCGCAGCGTGAATTCGCCCATGATGTGTCCTTCTTGCTCTTTCGGTGGAGATCAACCACTTGCCGCCATCCTTCATTTTTCAATTGGCTACGAACTCCTAGCACCGCGCCTTGCACATCGAGATATCATGCATCTCACCACCGTCGCCTCCACCTTACTCGCGGCGACTACGATCCTCACTTCGATGCCTCTCACTACGGCCGAGTCCAGCTGCACGCTCAGCGACTCTGAAACATGCACTATCGACACTCTTACACCCTCTTCCGACGATGGCAGCGTCCTCATCTACCCGGGAGGCAATACGCGATGTGCTTTCGACGACTACACGGACTCGTCGACGACGTTCTCCACGAACTCGACATACTTCTTCCAGGTGTTCCCAAACACGAACTCGGACAAGTCCAAGTTGATGATCTTCTTCCAAGGTGGCGGTGCCTGCATCGACGAAGAAACGTGCTCGTTCGGGCTCCAATGCTCACTAGGAGCTAGTGCGACACTTACCACGGCTGCAACGTCGAGCAATGCTGGTGTACTGAACCGCTCGATATCGGACAACATGTTCAAGGACTGGAACATTGTCTTCGTGCCGTACTGCACCGGAGATGTTCACGCCGGCAACCGGATCTTGGAGCCGTACGAGAGCAGCGTTGCAGAGCTCCTCGGAGAATCGCAATGTCTCGGCTTGAATTACACAATGAACTTGAATGGGTACAACAACACTCAAGCGGCGTTGAACTGGGCGCTAGAAAACTACCCGGATGTTGACAACCTCATCGTGGGCGGTGAGAGTGCTGGTTCGCTTGGAGCTCAGCTACACAGTGCTCACATTGCCGAGCTATGGGATGTCAGCGCCAAAGGGACGCGCTTCTCGGTCATCGCTGACAGTTACGTCGGTGCTGTCCCTGCGAATCACACGGGCTCGCAGTCCCTGCACTTCACCGGCGTGTGCGACGTTAACCTGGACATGCCTGCTACTGTCGTGGCGGCTTGCGATGCAGAGACAGCTTCAACCACTGAAATGACGGAGTCATTGATCGAAGCAGTGCCTCAAGGCAATTGGCTTTTCATCAACAGCAAGGGAGATCTGACGCAGCGGTACTTCTACGCACTTCTCGAGGAAGGCATCGAAGGCTATCCGTTCACTGACCTCGTTTCCGAGGAAGATTTCTACGCCGATATGAGTGCGATTCTGGATGCATACCAGAGTGTGAGTTCTCGTATTACTACATTCTACGTCGAGGGCACGAAGCACGTCTTCTTGGCGAATACAAACTTCACGAGCTATGAGAGTGACGAAGGCTTGCTGCTAGGCGATGTGATCAACGCTTGGCTTGTCGCGGATTCCAGCCTGAACTCGAATTCAACGACAGTAGCCTCGAGCTCCGGTGGTACAGCGACACCATCGCCAACTTCGATTGCTAGCTCGACTAGTTCGGGTGCATCGGAATCCACAACTATTAGCACCACCGCAAGTTCCTTCACTACGCCAACTACGACATCAACATCGGCCACGAGCACCACCCCTTTGGCCTGTTAAGAACGCTGGCGGATTCCGGTCGAGAGCTAAGGATGCTGCAAAACCAAACATGACGAACAATGCACTTGTGTCATTTTTTTTTACTAGAATGAAAACTTGCCAACAGTTTAGACAGCAAGCTCAGGTAGCTTACCAGGCGTAGCCTCAGCATCAGCCTCCTCCTGCTTCACGTCTTTCTCCTTCGGTGGCATGCTGATAATGCGCTTGCCACACAACGAGTAATGGTAGCCCGGCTCGAAGCGGTCCGCCACATTTGTACGCACCAGGAAGAGCACGACAAAACCGATGCAAACGATGACGAAGATGACCTGAATGTTGTCGATGTACGCCTCGCCCGCGCTCATGCCGTCGGCCACCTTGCCGTTGTACGCGTTGTTGAAGGTGATGCCACCGACAACGGCACCGAAGGCGAGAGAAGTGAGGATAATTCCATGCAGAGGGCCCACGTTGTATGCACCGAACATGTCTGTAACCAGAGCCGGAATCGTGCCAAGGCCGCCACCGTAGCTGCACGTGAGCACGAAAATCTCGACAACGAAGAACGTAAAGCTCTCGTGGCGGATGACAGTGGGCAACGATCCGATCACTATAATCTGCGCACCCAGCGTGAAGTAGTACAGCACCTTGCGCGCGTATGTCTTCTCCATTTTGAAGTAGCGAACGAGGAAGTCGGAAATCGACGAGAAGGCGAGGCGTCCACAACAGTTAAACACGCTGTTCACGGAGACGATGTCGGACGCTGTGCTTGGGCCCTTGGCGAAGATATCGGTGCACATACTGGAGAGTCGGGAGAGTACAATAACGCCGAAGAGCTGGTTGGCGAAGAACATGATGTACATGCAGATGTAGTCGGGAGTGAAAACTGCCTGCTTGAGCGTCAACGGCTTGATCAGCGACTTGGTGGCATCCACAGTTTCCGGTTCGTCCTGGTCCGTAGGCGTCTGGACGGTCTTGTAAGCAGTGCTCAACATCTCGTCCATCCCCTCACTCTTGGTGACAATATTGCCGTGAATGTTGAGACCGTGGACGGCGAAGTCAGGCGGTGGCACTCGAAGGATCAAAGCAGACGAAAACATAGCGGCGCTCATGACGGCACCAAGCAGGACGAACATCCAGGGAAGACCAACCGCGTCAATAGTAGGCAAATATACCTTGCTCCACACAACCGATCCAGCGCCGGAACCAGCGACAGCAAAACCTGCGGCGGTGCCGCGGTAGTCGGGGAACCACTTTTGAAGCGTCGATACGGGCGAGACGTAGCACATGCCCAAACCGATGGCAGTGATGATACCATAGCCAATGTAGATCACGGCGATGGTCTGGTAGTGGATGCCGAGAGCCGTGACGATGTGACCGATCATGAACAAGGTCGTGCCGACAGAGACAGCTCACCGGGGCCCCTTGCGTTCAATAGTAGGACCAAGAATTGCCGTCGCCGTGCCGAAGACGCCCATGGCGATGTAGAAGGCGTTCACCGCACGGCCTTTGGTGGCATCACCGTAAACCGCCAAGTCGATGGGGTGGTTGAGCACCGACCAAGCGTAGATGCAACCGATGCAAAATTGCACCGCGAAAGCTGCGGCAAAGAGGTACCAGCGCGAAAGTTTGAGCTCGAGCATAGTGGTGACAACGGTGCTTTGGAGAGTGAACACTTCTGCGTCGAGCGGCCGATTCCAAACTGAGCGGGTTCATTCGACGTTGGTTGGTGTTGCGCGGTGATTGTGGGGACGCTGTTCGACACCGAGATTGGGAAAGCTGTCTGTTTGTTCAGATCGTGGATCCAGCGCAAACATGCGATCGGTCATGTGCTTCAACCACCTTTTAGTGTCGCCGCCGACGACAGCAGCAGTGACCTGCATCCGGATTTGCCCCTGAATCTCATTGCGCGAAGTTCGTTCACAGAGTCAAGCGCATTGGCGCTGCCAATTTGGCAGTCACTGGAGAGAACGTACTACCGACGCGTGGATCGCTACGTCACTATACCGTTGCTCCAAATTCCAAAAATTTGAAATGCTGCTCCAATAGACTACCACGGCGCTACTAGGAACAAGCTAGCACATTGATGTCTTTGTCTGCGCTGGCACCATGCATACTAGAGTGTCCGTAGTTAAATATTGTGTGTTGGCCCTTGTCAAAACGGAAACGCAATTGAAGTAGCTCCGCAGTGAAGGTTTTTCAAAAAATTAAAAATGCTTACCCATCGTAGCAAGGTCAATCGGCCGGGACGTGCTGGCGCGACGTTCGTACTGGGGGGGGGGAGCATTTAGCTACGTGTGGAAGCCATAATAGTAAGTTTCAGATAATGGGCTATCTAATGACACCGCTTACATGGTGCAGTGCTGCCGACCGCAATTAGTCAATTTCCGTGGTTTCCCCCATTTTCGGCGTTTTTGTGGACCTTCCACAAACGCCGTGTTAGAAAGGTTAATCGCAACACATGTTCTAGGTACCGCTTGACAGAAAAGGAACTCGCGGATAAACTCGGCGATACAAATCGAAAGCAGCGGTCCAATTCGCACAAACAGTGCGCTAAGGCGCGAGGTGCACACGACGCGACGACGCTGGGCAGAGCATGCTTTCCCATTTCCCGCCGTCGCTGGGTGAACTTTGCTTGCTTTGAGTGCTGCTTCCATGCAGATCGAACACTTCTCCAGCCCAGATACCTGCTCGTGTGAGCACAAGGATCAATACGCTTTACATTCCTACCGATAATGACCATCCGAAGGAACATGTCACGGTATGTAGCCTGCATTTTCATACGACCTCTAAAGATCGTGGGTTCCCTGCTTTGTAGGGCTTTTAAGCTAGCCGCCCCTCTCATGGTTAATGGGCCACATGCCACTGACATAAAGGATTGAAAGTAGATCGTGTTACACGTAGTACTTAAATTCACAGCCTTCTTACACTTAGACAGCAGTCTCGGGTAGCTTCTGGTTGTTGGCAGCAGCCTCGGCCTCAGCCTCTTGCTGCTGCATCACATCCTTCTCCTTGGGCGGGATGCTGATAACGCGCTTGCCGCACAGGGAGTAGTGGTAGCCCGGCTCAAAACGGTCCTTGGCGTTCGTGCGCACCAGGAAGAGCACGACAAAACCGATGCACACAACAATGAAGATGACCTGGATGTTGTCGATGTACGCCTCGCCCACGCTCATGCCGTCCGCAATCTTGTTGTTGTACGCGTGGTTAAAGCTGAGTCCGCCAGCGACACCGCCAATAGCCATAGCGGTGAGGATAATTCCGTGCATCGGGCCGATGTTGTATGCACCGAACATGTCCGTGACGAACGCGGGGATGGTGCCGAAGCCGCCGCCGTAACTGCACGTGAGTAAGAGGATCTCAACCACAAAGAGCGTGTAGCTGTCGTGGCGAATGACCGTGGGTAGCGAGCCAAGAATGACAACCTGCGCACCCAGCGTGAAGTAGTACAGCACCTTGCGCGCAAACGTCTTCTCGATCTTGAGGTAGCGCACGAGGAAGTCGGAAATGGCAGGGAAAGCGAGACGACCGCAGCAGTTGAACGCACTGTTGACGGACACAATGTCCGAAGCCGTACCGGCGCTCTTGTTGAAGATGTCGGTGCACATGCTGGAGAGTCGGGAGAGCACAATGACGCCGAAGAGCTGGTTGGCGAAGAACATGATGTACATGCAGATGTAGTCGGGAGTGAAAACTGCCTGCTTGAGCGTCAACGGCTTGATCAGCGACTTGGTGGCATCCACAGTTTCCGGTTCGTCCTGGTCCGTAGGCGTCTGGACGGTCTTGTAAGCAGTGCTCAACATCTCGTCCATCCCCTCACTCTTGGTGACAATATTGCCGTGAATGTTGAGACCGTGGACGGCGAAGTCAGGCGGTGGCACTCGAAGGATCAAAGCAGACGAAAACATAGCGGCGCTCATGACGGCACCAAGCAGGACGAACATCCAGGGAAGACCAACCGCGTCAATAGTAGGCAAATATACCTTGCTCCACACAACCGATCCAGCGCCGGAACCAGCGACAGCAAAACCTGCGGCGGTGCCGCGGTAGTCGGGGAACCACTTTTGAAGCGTCGATACGGGCGAGACGTAGCACATGCCCAAACCGATGGCAGTGATGATACCATAGCCAATGTAGATCACGGCGATGGTCTGGTAGTGGATGCCGAGAGCCGTGACGATGTGACCGATCATGAACAAGGTCGTGCCGACAGAGACAGCTCACCGGGGCCCCTTGCGTTCAATAGTAGGACCAAGAATTGCCGTCGCCGTGCCGAAGACGCCCATGGCGATGTAGAAGGCGTTCACCGCACGGCCTTTGGTGGCATCACCGTAAACCGCCAAGTCGATGGGGTGGTTGAGCACCGACCAAGCGTAGATGCAACCGATGCAAAATTGCACCGCGAAAGCTGCGGCAAAGAGGTACCAGCGCGAAAGTTTGAGCTCGAGCATAGTGGTGACAACGGTGCTTTGGAGAGTGAACACTTCTGCGTCGAGCGGCCGATTCCAAACTGAGCGGGTTCATTCGACGTTGGTTGGTGTTGCGCGGTGATTGTGGGGACGCTGTTCGACACCGAGATTGGGAAAGCTGTCTGTTTGTTCAGATCGTGGATCCAGCGCAAACATGCGATCGGTCATGTGCTTCAACCACCTTTTAGTGTCGCCGCCGACGACAGCAGCAGTGACCTGCATCCGGATTTGCCCCTGAATCTCATTGCGCGAAGTTCGTTCACAGAGTCAAGCGCATTGGCGCTGCCAATTTGGCAGTCACTGGAGAGAACGTACTACCGACGCGTGGATCGCTACGTCACTATACCGTTGCTCCAAATTCCAAAAATTTGAAATGCTGCTCCAATAGACTACCACGGCGCTACTAGGAACAAGCTAGCACATTGATGTCTTTGTCTGCGCTGGCACCATGCATACTAGAGTGTCCGTAGTTAAATATTGTGTGTTGGCCCTTGTCAAAACGGAAACGCAATTGAAGTAGCTCCGCAGTGAAGGTTTTTCAAAAAATTAAAAATGCTTACCCATCGTAGCAAGGTCAATCGGCCGGGACGTGCTGGCGCGACGTTCGTACTGGGGGGGGGGAGCATTTAGCTACGTGTGGAAGCCATAATAGTAAGTTTCAGATAATGGGCTATCTAATGACACCGCTTACATGGTGCAGTGCTGCCGACCGCAATTAGTCAATTTCCGTGGTTTCCCCCATTTTCGGCGTTTTTGTGGACCTTCCACAAACGCCGTGTTAGAAAGGTTAATCGCAACACATGTTCTAGGTACCGCTTGACAGAAAAGGAACTCGCGGATAAACTCGGCGATACAAATCGAAAGCAGCGGTCCAATTCGCACAAACAGTGCGCTAAGGCGCGAGGTGCACACGACGCGACGACGCTGGGCAGAGCATGCTTTCCCATTTCCCGCCGTCGCTGGGTGAACTTTGCTTGCTTTGAGTGCTGCTTCCATGCAGATCGAACACTTCTCCAGCCCAGATACCTGCTCGTGTGAGCACAAGGATCAATACGCTTTACATTCCTACCGATAATGACCATCCGAAGGAACATGTCACGGTATGTAGCCTGCATTTTCATACGACCTCTAAAGATCGTGGGTTCCCTGCTTTGTAGGGCTTTTAAGCTAGCCGCCCCTCTCATGGTTAATGGGCCACATGCCACTGACATAAAGGATTGAAAGTAGATCGTGTTACACGTAGTACTTAAATTCACAGCCTTCTTACACTTAGACAGCAGTCTCGGGTAGCTTCTGGTTGTTGGCAGCAGCCTCGGCCTCAGCCTCTTGCTGCTGCATCACATCCTTCTCCTTGGGCGGGATGCTGATAACGCGCTTGCCGCACAGGGAGTAGTGGTAGCCCGGCTCAAAACGGTCCTTGGCGTTCGTGCGCACCAGGAAGAGCACGACAAAACCGATGCACACAACAATGAAGATGACCTGGATGTTGTCGATGTACGCCTCGCCCACGCTCATGCCGTCCGCAATCTTGTTGTTGTACGCGTGGTTAAAGCTGAGTCCGCCAGCGACACCGCCAATAGCCATAGCGGTGAGGATAATTCCGTGCATCGGGCCGATGTTGTATGCACCGAACATGTCCGTGACGAACGCGGGGATGGTGCCGAAGCCGCCGCCGTAACTGCACGTGAGTAAGAGGATCTCAACCACAAAGAGCGTGTAGCTGTCGTGGCGAATGACCGTGGGTAGCGAGCCAAGAATGACAACCTGCGCACCCAGCGTGAAGTAGTACAGCACCTTGCGCGCAAACGTCTTCTCGATCTTGAGGTAGCGCACGAGGAAGTCGGAAATGGCAGGGAAAGCGAGACGACCGCAGCAGTTGAACGCACTGTTGACGGACACAATGTCCGAAGCCGTACCGGCGCTCTTGTTGAAGATGTCGGTGCACATGCTGGAGAGTCGGGAGAGCACAATGACGCCGAAGAGCTGGTTGGCGAAGAACATGATGTACATGAAGATGTAGTCGGGCGTCAGGATGGCCTGCTTCAGCGTCAGCTGCTTGATCGGCGACTTGACGGTGTCTGGCTCATCCTGGCTCGTGGGAGTTTGGACAGCCCTGTATGCGCCGTCCAGCTTCTCATCCAAGCCCTCGTTCTCGTCGACACGGTCACCGTGGATGTTGAGGCCGTTAACAGTAAAATCGGCGGGCGGCACGCGAAGTACCAAAGCAGCAGTGAACATGGCAGCGGTCATGATAGCACCAAGCAGGACGAACATCCAAGCAAGACCGACGGCATCAATCGTAGGCAAGTACACCTTGCTCCAGACAACCGATCCAGCACCGTAGCCGGCAACGGCGAAACCAGCGGCGGTGCCGCGGTAGTCGGGGAACCACTTCTGGAGCGTGGACACGGGCGAAATGTAGCACATGCCCATGCCGATGGCGGTGATGACACCGTAGCCGATGTAGATCACTGCGATGGACTTGGAGTGGATACCGATAGCCGTGACGATGTGACCGATCATGAACAAAGTCGTTCCAACGAAGACACCCCACCTCGGTCCCTTACGCTCGATCGTAGTACCCATCGTGGACGTTGCGGCACCAAAGACGCCGATGGCAATGTAGAAGGTGTTCACGGCACGGCCCTTCTTAGCATCGTCGTAGACGGCCAAATCGATGGGATGGTTCAGCACCGACCAGGAGTAGATGCAGCCGATGCAGAACTGCACGACAAAGGCCGCAATGAACAGGTACCAACGCGAGAACGTGATCCCGAACATGACGGTGGGTGAGCCGGGTGATTGGAGAGCTTGATGGGACGAAGACTTGCGCGTCGGACAGCAGATTCCAAACTGACCCAACTCGAAAGACCTGCCGAACCCGGGGGAGCTCCTGGTTGGTGCTCAATTGTCGAAGCGCGAGGGGGATCCGCTTGGAAAGCCGGGCAAACGCCTGTCAGACATGCAGCGCACGTAGACACCACAGCGCATAGTCAGACAAACGATCACAGCGTAATTCGCACGCGCGTGGTTCAAATCTTCCATCCAAAACCTTCCCATGTATAAGCCGTCGAGGTCAAGCCATCATGCGAGCAATGTCGTGCAGGGGGTGCCATGCATTGGCACACACTGTAGGTTTATGCGTTCTAGTCGTCGAAGCAAGACTTCCAAGAATCGCGGAGGTGATCTCCACCATTCGATACCAGATTAAAATTGCTGCTCAGGATTCCGCGCAATTAAAAGCGGTGTCCACGGCTCTTCTTAGCGTTTATGCTCGACGCACGCATCCCAACCCTGATGGGCGGAGTCGCAAGCTGTTGTTGCCTCCGATGGCCTTCGCGAAGCCCACTTCAAGGCAACTTGTTCCAGACTGCAAACCGCTTCAAAATCTGGAGCAACTAGCGCTCGTGGCGCCCGCTGCGTGGGCGCGTGGGCTTATAAATTCGACTAAGCTAAATCGTAGCATTAGTTAGGTAAAATTCGTAAAATCACCATTTAGATAATATTTAGCAGAAAAGGAATAATTTGTTGCTAAATCACGTGTATTACAGTGTTATCTACTGGAAAATCTCTCTGTACACAATGTTTTTGGTGTGAGCCGCGCCGTCGTCAAATTCTCTCGGATCAATGGCTATCTTGATCGCCTTTCTGGATGGTACTCGAGATAGGGCACCGTATAGATGTCCGTGTGCGAACACAGGTGATTCCAGGTAGATACCTACGTGGTGGATTGACTGACCTTGCGCCTTGTTCATCGTCATCGCAAACGCTGGTACTACCGGGAGCTGCTTGCGTCGCAGGGTAAACGGAAATTCTTTATCCTCGTCATCGCTCAGAAACACGATACGCGGGATAAACACGCGTTGTCCACGTCGAGGGCCAGACATTATAGTCGCGTCAATGCATTTCTCTCGCAAAGATACCACTCGCAGACGCGCTCCGTTGCACAAACCTTCGTCGCTATTTAGATTCCGAATCATAATGATAGGAGTGCCGACTTTGAGAACCATCTTGTGAGGGGGCATTCCTGAGAAATCGAGTGAGTTCAAAACCTCAGTCTCGAATACGTTCTGATCTCCGGGACCGTCGAGGCTGTCGTTGGAGAGATATTCTCGTGTCTCTCCAGACAATCGCTCAGCTGCCATTTCGTTGATCCGACGAACACTTGCATTGGTTGGCGCCGAAACTGCACGATCCACAAAGTACTGATCTAGCAAGTCAGCGTCACCCACCCGGGGTAAATCGCACCAATTAGTACGTTGACACTGCGAGTGCGCTGATCATCTTCAGGCTCGTCCGATTCGCGTTCACCTTCAGGATCCAATGGTGGAAGCAAATTGAAATTCGGAGCTTTGTACTCTGAATCCTCATCAGAGGAATCTTGGTTAGAAGTCGAGGCACCACCGGAGACTGGAGTAACGCACATGCTCTGCGGGATACAGATGTCGTTGTCGTCAATATCGCGATTCACCGGATAGCGACCCTCTCCAATTTGAAGTAAGAACTCCGAAAATTCGGCTAACTCCGCAGCAGCATCTGGATCAAGCGCCGTTTTCACACGCATATTCTCTATCAAACGCACCTGGCGGAGGTGCTGCCATAAGGAAGACGCTTTAAAACACACCTTTAGCGTTTCAGCCCTGGTAGAATCCTTTAAAACCGGTAGGATTTGACGATGGTCACCACTGAAAACCATACCCTTCCTCCCAAACGGCTCGACTTCATTGTTCATGATGTCGCGAAAAGTTCGGTCGACAGCTTCAAAACACGCTCGATGCATCATCGGTGCCTCATCCCAAATAATCAAACTGGCCCGGCGTATCAATTCTGCTTTCTGGCTCTGTTTTGGAATATTACACGTCGAATGGTCGTCTAGTTTCAGTGGAATCAGAAATATAGAATGCGCCGTATGACCCCCTGTCGGCAATGTTGCTGCAATTCCACTGGATGCAACTGCCACAGCAACCCTTCCATTCAGACGTACCCTGGCAAGGATTTGCTCGAGCAAGAAGGATTTACCGGTACCCCCTGGTCCGTCAATAAAAAATAGTTTCCGGCCGACTTGGGGAGACTGTACCGCGCCCATCGCTTGGTCGAAAATATCCCTTTGGTTTTCATTCAACTTGTCTACAACCGCAGTTGTACTCTCCAATTGTTCCAATGGATACGCGTTGAGTTCTTGACAAACCAAATTTCCTCCGAGATGTTCATCCGCAGCATCTTGGTCGTAGTTCTCGAGCAGGGAAAGTGCGTAATCGGCTAACGTTTTCCCGTTAGCGCGAAGAATCTTATCCACGCTTTGGAGCGTTCTGTACTCCACGCGCGGGCCATCCATGTCGGCACCAAGATTTCTTTGAAAATCTTAGCTTAGGTGGCGCTTAAAACGTTCCCACAACCCCATGGGACTACTCGGTAGAGAATACACCAAAATAATTGCAAAAAGCTGACGGAGTTGGTAAGACATCCGCTCGTGCGCCGCTTCAGCCAGGCATTCTTCCCATTTACGGCCGCTGTCTAAATATCCAGCCGCCAGTGCAGCCTCATGGAAGGTTCTGTACATGATCCCGTCGATAGTTCTTAGATCTTCAAAAGACGTTGGTCCACGTCTGTAGCACGGCAGAAGGCGCAAATAAAACCGCTCTGGGTCTTGGGGAGACACGTGAGCCATGCGACCAATGGAAGGCACGTACTTCTTGTAGGATATCCATCATTTTTTCTTTTTGTCCCATCTGTAAACCGAAGGTAGGTCCTTGTATAACATTTCCCCCGCTACTTCAGGCTCCATAAGGCACAGCAAGAAAAATGCCGTCAATGTCGTCATGTCACCTCTACGAATGAGTTGTCGAATTTGCTGGTTCGTTGCGCTCGCTCGGTACACAGCAGAACTTTGTCCAGGCAAATGAATGGCCAGTTTGACCACGTTGTGCGTAGACCCTTGCGTCGGATGTCTAAAAAGCCGCATACATGCTTCCACTGGAGATATGTACCCCGCCAGCAAATACTGTAAGATCTCATTGAGAAAATGCTCGTCGACTTGGCCTTCAATGGTAATTGTGGTCATATCCGCTCCTTTGTACACGTATTTGTATATGTACTTGATCGCTTTGCTCGTTGCGCACACCTCCATGTTGATATGACAGTTGTACTTTTGAGACAGATAAGGATTGTACGGAACCACCCATTGGTTGATAGTAGCATTATCCCACACCTTATTCCCACGCACCAAACGCCCGGACGGACGTCGACGTCGTCTGTACACTGGATATTTACCCGCGGCCATCGTCGTTTCCTCTGCAAAAGGTTTCGGGAACTTTTTCGAGCACTTCCCATTTTTCATGCACGGACAGGTCTTGTTTTGGTCCCCGCATGGACCATGCATCATACAGAAAAACACCGTCTCGTAAAGCTTCGGGTGTTTGTCCAGATCGGGCAACTCTGCGGAAACCAATCGATCTATATCTTCAGACGTGACCGACTTGTCTTCATGTCTCAGTATCATCAATATGTGCGCGTGTGGCAACCCTCGTTTTTGGTATTCAACAACATGAATCCGCGCCGTTTGTATTCCCAACACTCCTTCGTCCAGATCCTTGCACATACTTTTCAATTTCTGCATAAACACCCGAGCCACGATATCCGGTCTGTCCGATGCAGATTGACTCGATTGTAAATTTTCCTTGATCTCCAACTAATTCGGGTTGCACGTCATTGTAATGAAAAGATTTGGAGCTCCAAGCTCGCGTACAATAGCCGTGGCATCTTGAAACCTTTGATACATGTAGCGCGGCCCTCCGGTAAACGAAGGCGGTAGAATTAACCGACGACCAACGTTACTTGCCTCTATATCACCAGCATTCCCGGATTCATTTTGGCGTGGTAGAGTAGATGTCAAATTCGTTCCATTATGCGCTAAATCGTGAAGATCAGCATTGCGTTGTGCTTCGGTGCTTTCGTTCCTGTACGCGTCCGTAAGGCCTTGTATAGATTCGAGTCTGAACTCCAGTTGATTTTTTTCGATGTAGCGAAGTCGTTCTTGTTCCACTTTCGCCCACTGATCCACGCAATACTGCTGGGTTAATCTACCACCGAGTAGTAAAAGCGAATGACTTCCAGTCCGGTCATACAGCAGATATGCCACAAATTCACGCAACGACATTGTCGTTTTACGCCGCTCTTCGGTGCCATCTTCAAACCGCACTACGTACCCCCACCCGTCCAGTTCTTCTCCCATGTCGCGGTCTTGTTGCCTCCTCTCGTCGCGCCGACTGCCCTCGTCTTCTTCCCCATTGTTATTGTTTTCGTCGCCACCATAAGATATTTTGTACGTCCAGCCCTTCTCGCCGTAGGGGTGTAAAAGAGGATACTGTAAAGGATCGTAAGATGGGTCGGTTTCGTAAATACGATTGAAACCACCTCGCCTGGTGTAGAGGACTAAGTCGCGAGGTTCGGATGTGTTAGCGTCGATAATAATTGCGGCAACCTCCGAAGCAGTTGGCGTGTTATGTGTTCCGGGTTGCTGCCACGATCTACGTGAAGACGAAGAGCACAATCCACCTCTGGATCTATGAGGGGTTCATGCATACCTTCTTCCTGCTTTCCTTCTTCTTCACGATGCCTCTCTCGTTCAACTATTGCTTCTTCCAGTGCAGGTTTACTCCGTTCAATTAGAATTTCCCTTGCGTGGAGAAACTGCTGTGCATACGGATTGTGTTCCTCCATCGTCACATCAATGTCACTGACAAACTCTGGGTTCAAGCCATCGGTCATGCGAATGCGGCTTTCCGCACGTGCAGCGCTGTCCGGGTCATTTATGTAGATCTGAGCGAACTTAGGATTCGCGCCTGGAGGCGGAAGAAGAGAACCCATCCGATGACAAACTGTCCCCATCACTCGAAAGTTGTAAACACCGCCACGCGTCACACTTTCATCAACTTGAAGGGGCTTCGAGCGAGATGCCCCCATCGACGTAAACGCAAATGCGTTGTTGTATGCACAGATGGTCTTCACGAAGTCGGGTTTCTCGAATAGCCTTCGCAGTTTCTCCGGTGCCTCCTGACGCGGAGGCAATTGAACTTTTCCTTTTCTGCAGCAGCATTTGTCCGTTTCCCCAGGAAACTTCCACGCCTTGCAATGCACACATTGACGCTCATCGCCGGCCCGATTATTCCTGAAGCGCGAGAAATAGTGGCGTCTCCCCAACGTGCCCTTCCCGCGAATAACGCTGGGATTAAATTCTTCATGATTTCCGTTACCCTTCTTGTACTTGCGGGATCGATTCCGAAACCGCTGTGCCTCGCGCTGTAGCAACAGCTCCTCTCCCGTCATTTGGCTCCGTACTACAGCTCGAGCGGTTGTATCTCGTTTCTGAATAATTTGCCGTTCTTCCTGGCTCATGTCCTCTCGTTGGGAGGCTCGCGCAACGGTATTACGATCCTGAATTGCTTGTCGCTCACCCTCTCTCAGTTGCAGTCGCTGTAATGCTCTGGCAGCGCTGTTATGCCCTTGTTCAACGCGTCTTTGTTGGCCGGTCATCTGGCTCCGACTCGCTGCTTTTCGTTCCCGGTCTTTTCTCCGAACTTCTGCTAACTGGGAGACACTCATATTAGCTCTTTGACGGGGGCGACGAACCCGGACTGGCGCTGAATCGGTCCGGATATCAGCTGCAGAATTCACCTGATCAGTCGGTACTTCCTGCTGTACCAAAATACTTGCCGCTGCACCACTAACCTCCGCCGTTTCTTCCGAGACAGCACCATTTAATTCATCAGGTGCTATACTCTGCGTCGCCAAAGCATCCACAGACGCCAGCGCCTCGCTAACCATTTCCGTCACCGCTACAGAGTCATCGCCATCCTCAATATTCGTAGACTCTAGTGCTGCCGTCAAGGCAGCCTCTTCACGTTTACTCAGTCGATTCAAAGCCGCGTTTCTGTTCCTGGCCCTCTGCTTGCGGTCTGGCTCCGATTCATGTCCTTCCGGCGCGCGAAATGCATCTTCGATGTCCGCTACCGTGTTATACTTCCGTTTTCGTCCCATCGGTTCTACTATGTTTCCACGAAATATCCACGTAATACCATAGTCTTTTAGAATTCGTCGATTGGCCAAAGATCGAGTGGAAGGTTTAAAGAGGACCTCAGACATAAACCTCTACTAAATCAATTACATCTTAAAGCTTCTTCCGTCAGTGTTTGCTTTCCCAAATCAATAGCTAATCCCCTAGTATCTTAAATAAACCTCAGTACTGAATCGTACAAATATGCTTCTTTTTTATGTCCCCCGCACGCCGTTGCGAACCGACGAAGCATCTGCTTTCCTCTATCAACCGTGGGTAACACAGTTGACCGATCAAGTCTTGCTTCTCTAGGCATCCACGTTCCTCCATGTACCATGGGCTACACGGTACGCAAATCAGATTTCCAGGTCCTAGCTTTTTTATTTTTAAGTAAACCCTCCATTGTTACCGTGGATCACACGATAACAATTCAAGTTACTTTAAGTTTTCGTATTTAAGCCACCAGCAATTTGTTTTTTCGTTTTTGTGTTTGTTTCTGTTTTTTTTTTAGTAAAATGTTGTATGTATGGCTGTCGGTATTGACGACGGTTTTGTGATGCCGTGGCTGACAACTCAGTTGAGTATCAGCTCCTAAGCATAAAACACGGAGCGTGGAGCTGCTAATTTAGTACTAAAGTCTATATATGAGAAAAATAAGAAAATATGCTAATGAGATTAGGGTTAAAGAGCGTATACTGACGGGGTTGGCTTATCAGACGTGCTGTCATTGGTGGAAATCGAATTCCAAGTGTCCCTCTAAAAACCTTCCTAATGGAATATATTATGTGACAGTGCGGTTATCGGAGGCTCTGCTAACCGCCTATACTGGCACGGTGAGCAACGGGGGGCTCCTTCACCCTAAGGGTGGTCGCACTGTGCCCGGCCACGGACTCGGAGGCGCACCCGGCATTACTACCGAATGCGCCAGGTCCCATATACCATTGGTACCGACGACTGGGGACGGGGAGGAGCAGACAGCCCGGCAATGCCGGCTTTGATCGCCGTTTATGCTGCCCCTTACCCCGGATTGGTTATGAGACTTCCCATGCCGCTGGCGGGCGAACATGGGCGCCTCAGCGTCGGGCTCCGAAGAGCTAGAGGGGTGGCCGAGCAAAACGAAGTTGAAAAGTACGTAATATTAATTAATACATACATGAATGAAGCCACGCAGTCCTTGTCGCCACCGTTAACTGTTCGCCTTCGTGTCCTTCCGCCGTCCGCGGGCTTTCCGAAATGACGCGTTCAAAAGAGTCGGACATCGTGCTTATGTGAAAACCGATTTTTAACCAATGAAAATTTTGCTGCAAGGTTGGCGCGGACGGACGGACAGTCACGGATCGTTTTTAAAGACCGGGATAACTTATTGCCAATAAGCAACGTTGGCACGATAGCAGACGAGCGAGATACGTATGCATATCCTGTACGTAACAGAGACCCTCAACCAAATGCCAGTGTACACTTTGACCGGTTGCACGAGTCGGCAGCCCTGGTCCAGGGTCTTGGTCATCCCAGTTTGGTGTTCTCCGGACCAGAGGGTCTTCCCAGTGGGAATCCCGTGGCCACATCGTTGAATCAACGATGCTCAACGGTTGATGGGACGCGGATAAAGCACGCGAATTGCTCAAGCATGACCTTTTTGCAAGTTAGACATAACTCAAAGTTTTGAGACTGTACCAAGGCCGCGGTATATTCACTAAGAATGATCTCGAGAGATCTTTACGTTCAGAATGATTCGTACTCCCCGGACCGAAAGACGTAATTCAGTAAACTGCGGAGTTCCGGACGTGAGATCGTGTCGACGTCACGCGGCCATCCCGTCGTTCCATCCTCTGCCAAAACGGTTTCGGGAATCTGAATCTTTTCGAGCGCACTTCCCATTTCGTTCATGCACATGGACAGCGTCTTGTTTTGCCAAAATGTCTCGGCCGCATGGACCAACGTGCATCATACAGAAAATCCCACACCTTACCCACGCACCAAACGCCCGGACTCGTGTACACTGGATATTTACCCGCGGCCAAGCGTTTCCTCTGCAAAAGTTTCGTTTGTCCACAGGTCTCGGGCATGGACTCTGCGGCTTCGGGTGTTTGTCCAGATCGGGCAACTCTGCGGAAACCAATCGATCTATATCTTCAGACGTGACCGACTTGTCTTCATGTCTCAGTATCATCAATATGTGCGCGTGTGGCAACCCTCGTTTTTGGTATTCAACAACATGAATCCGCGCCGTTTGTATTCCCAACACTCCTTCGTCCAGATCCTTGCACATACTTTTCAATTTCTGCATAAACACCCGAGCCACGATATCCGGTCTGTCCGATGCAGATTGACTCGATTGTAAATTTTCCTTGATCTCCAACTAATTCGGGTTGCACGTCATTGTAATGAAAAGATTTGGAGCTCCAAGCTCGCGTACAATAGCCGTGGCATCTTGAAACCTTTGATACATGTAGCGCGGCCCTCCGGTAAACGAAGGCGGTAGAATTAACCGACGACCAACGTTACTTGCCTCTATATCACCAGCATTCCCGGATTCATTTTGGCGTGGTAGAGTAGATGTCAAATTCGTTCCATTATGCGCTAAATCGTGAAGATCAGCATTGCGTTGTGCTTCGGTGCTTTCGTTCCTGTACGCGTCCGTAAGGCCTTGTATAGATTCGAGTCTGAACTCCAGTTGATTTTTTTCGATGTAGCGAAGTCGTTCTTGTTCCACTTTCGCCCACTGATCCACGCAATACTGCTGGGTTAATCTACCACCGAGTAGTAAAAGCGAATGACTTCCAGTCCGGTCATACAGCAGATATGCCACAAATTCACGCAACGACATTGTCGTTTTACGCCGCTCTTCGGTGCCATCTTCAAACCGCACTACGTACCCCCACCCGTCCAGTTCTTCTCCCATGTCGCGGTCTTGTTGCCTCCTCTCGTCGCGCCGACTGCCCTCGTCTTCTTCCCCATTGTTATTGTTTTCGTCGCCACCATAAGATATTTTGTACGTCCAGCCCTTCTCGCCGTAGGGGTGTAAAAGAGGATACTGTAAAGGATCGTAAGATGGGTCGGTTTCGTAAATACGATTGAAACCACCTCGCCTGGTGTAGAGGACTAAGTCGCGAGGTTCGGATGTGTTAGCGTCGATAATAATTGCGGCAACCTCCGAAGCAGTTGGCGTGTTATGTGTTCCGGGTTGCTGCCACGATCTACGTGAAGACGAAGAGCACAATCCACCTCTGGATCTATGAGGGGTTCATGCATACCTTCTTCCTGCTTTCCTTCTTCTTCACGATGCCTCTCTCGTTCAACTATTGCTTCTTCCAGTGCAGGTTTACTCCGTTCAATTAGAATTTCCCTTGCGTGGAGAAACTGCTGTGCATACGGATTGTGTTCCTCCATCGTCACATCAATGTCACTGACAAACTCTGGGTTCAAGCCATCGGTCATGCGAATGCGGCTTTCCGCACGTGCAGCGCTGTCCGGGTCATTTATGTAGATCTGAGCGAACTTAGGATTCGCGCCTGGAGGCGGAAGAAGAGAACCCATCCGATGACAAACTGTCCCCATCACTCGAAAGTTGTAAACACCGCCACGCGTCACACTTTCATCAACTTGAAGGGGCTTCGAGCGAGATGCCCCCATCGACGTAAACGCAAATGCGTTGTTGTATGCACAGATGGTCTTCACGAAGTCGGGTTTCTCGAATAGCCTTCGCAGTTTCTCCGGTGCCTCCTGACGCGGAGGCAATTGAACTTTTCCTTTTCTGCAGCAGCATTTGTCCGTTTCCCCAGGAAACTTCCACGCCTTGCAATGCACACATTGACGCTCATCGCCGGCCCGATTATTCCTGAAGCGCGAGAAATAGTGGCGTCTCCCCAACGTGCCCTTCCCGCGAATAACGCTGGGATTAAATTCTTCATGATTTCCGTTACCCTTCTTGTACTTGCGGGATCGATTCCGAAACCGCTGTGCCTCGCGCTGTAGCAACAGCTCCTCTCCCGTCATTTGGCTCCGTACTACAGCTCGAGCGGTTGTATCTCGTTTCTGAATAATTTGCCGTTCTTCCTGGCTCATGTCCTCTCGTTGGGAGGCTCGCGCAACGGTATTACGATCCTGAATTGCTTGTCGCTCACCCTCTCTCAGTTGCAGTCGCTGTAATGCTCTGGCAGCGCTGTTATGCCCTTGTTCAACGCGTCTTTGTTGGCCGGTCATCTGGCTCCGACTCGCTGCTTTTCGTTCCCGGTCTTTTCTCCGAACTTCTGCTAACTGGGAGACACTCATATTAGCTCTTTGACGGGGGCGACGAACCCGGACTGGCGCTGAATCGGTCCGGATATCAGCTGCAGAATTCACCTGATCAGTCGGTACTTCCTGCTGTACCAAAATACTTGCCGCTGCACCACTAACCTCCGCCGTTTCTTCCGAGACAGCACCATTTAATTCATCAGGTGCTATACTCTGCGTCGCCAAAGCATCCACAGACGCCAGCGCCTCGCTAACCATTTCCGTCACCGCTACAGAGTCATCGCCATCCTCAATATTCGTAGACTCTAGTGCTGCCGTCAAGGCAGCCTCTTCACGTTTACTCAGTCGATTCAAAGCCGCGTTTCTGTTCCTGGCCCTCTGCTTGCGGTCTGGCTCCGATTCATGTCCTTCCGGCGCGCGAAATGCATCTTCGATGTCCGCTACCGTGTTATACTTCCGTTTTCGTCCCATCGGTTCTACTATGTTTCCACGAAATATCCACGTAATACCATAGTCTTTTAGAATTCGTCGATTGGCCAAAGATCGAGTGGAAGGTTTAAAGAGGACCTCAGACATAAACCTCTACTAAATCAATTACATCTTAAAGCTTCTTCCGTCAGTGTTTGCTTTCCCCCCCCCCCCCCCCCAAATCAATAGCTAATCCCCTAGTATCTTAAATAAACCTCAGTACTGAATCGTACAGCCTCTTTTAATATGCTTCTTTTTTATGTAGTGTTTTTTTTGTTTCCCCCGCACGCCGTTGCGAACCGACGAAGCATCTGCTTTCCTCTATCAACCGTGGGTAACACAGTTGACCGATCAAGTCTTGCTTCTCTAGGCATCCACGTTCCTCCATGTACCATGGGCTACACGGTACGCAAATCAGATTTCCAGGTCCTAGCTTTTTTATTTTTAAGTAAACCCTCCATTGTTACCGTGGATCACACGATAACAATTCAAGTTACTTTAAGTTTTCGTATTTAAGCCACCAGCAATTTGTTTTTTCGTTTTTGTGTTTGTTTCTGTTTTTTTTTTAGTAAAATGTTGTATGTATGGCTGTCGGTATTGACGACGGTTTTGTGATGCCGTGGCTGACAACTCAGTTGAGTATCAGCTCCTAAGCATAAAACACGGAGCGTGGAGCTGCTAATTTAGTACTAAAGTCTATATATGAGAAAAATAAGAAAATATGCTAATGAGATTA
Organism: Phytophthora agathidicida; assembly: GCA_025722995.1. Classification (NCBI taxonomy): domain Eukaryota; phylum Oomycota; class Peronosporomycetes; order Peronosporales; family Peronosporaceae; genus Phytophthora; species Phytophthora agathidicida. Next base: position 5,793,278 of record CP106972.1, on the reverse strand, counting down.
GGGTTAAAGAGCGTATACTGACGGGGTTGGCTTATCAGACGTGCTGTCATTGGTGGAAATCGAATTCCAAGTGTCCCTCTAAAAACCTTCCTAATGGAATATATTATGTGACAGTGCGGTTATCGGAGGCTCTCGGCTGAGAGCAAGACTCACCCCCCAGTGCCTCGTAGCGCAGTAGTTCAGTCCTCCGCCTTCGTATTACCAACGGCGGCGCAAGTGAGGGTAGCCTAGTACCTATCAGTTAACCTATAAAGCTAACCGCCTATACTGGCACGGTGAGCAACGGGGGGCTCCTTCACCCTAAGGGTGGTCGCACTGTGCCCGGCCACGGACTCGGAGGCGCACCCGGCATTACTACCGAATGCGCCAGGTCCCATATACCATTGGTACCGACGACTGGGGACGGGGAGGAGCAGACAGCCCGGCAATGCCGGCTTTGATCGCCGTTTATGCTGCCCCTTACCCCGGATTGGTTATGAGACTTCCCATGCCGCTGGCGGGCGAACATGGGCGCCTCAGCGTCGGGCTCCGAAGAGCTAGAGGGGTGGCCGAGCAAAACGAAGTTGAAAAGTACGTAATATTAATTAATACATACATGAATGAAGCCACGCAGTCCTTGTCGCCACCGTTAACTGTTCGCCTTCGTGTCCTTCCGCCGTCCGCGGGCTTTCCGAAATGACGCGTTCAAAAGAGTCGGACATCGTGCTTATGTGAAAACCGATTTTTAACCAATGAAAATTTTGCTGCAAGGTGGCGCGGACGGACGGACAGTCACGGATCGTTTTTAAAGACCGGGATAACTTATTGCCAATAAGCAACGTTGGCACGATAGCAGACGAGCGAGATACGTATGCATATCCTGTACGTAACAGAGACCCTCAACCAAATGCCAGTGTACACTTTGACCGGTTGCACGAGTCGGCAGCCCTGGTCCAGGGTCTTGGTCATCCCAGTTTGGTGTTCTCCGGACCAGAGGGTCTTCCCAGTGGGAATCCCGTGGCCACATCGTTGAATCAACGATGCTCAACGGTTGATGGGACGCGGATAAAGCACGCGAATTGCTCAAGCATGACCTTTTTGCAAGTTAGACATAACTCAAAGTTTTGAGACTGTACCAAGGCCGCGGTATATTCACTAAGAATGATCTCGAGAGATCTTTACGTTCGGGCTGGGCTACCTATGAATGAAGGCACTACATCGTTCACTCCCCAGCATCCCGTTTACCGAGTGGGCTTTCGTTTGAGGTCCTGCTCAGGGTCCCGTTCCCACGTTGGGTTGAATTCAGTCGCCTTGGTTGATTCGGTGTCCTCTGCAAAACTGCGGAGTTCGAGGCTGGTTGGTGACTTGGAGGAGCCCTAGCTGCCACAAGTTTTTCGCCGCGTTGATATCGCGCTCCCAGTAGTTCGCAGCGCAAGCTACGTTTCCGCAGACACGCACATTCCTCGATCTCTTGGTTTTCGTCGTCCCGTAGATCTTGAACGGCGTGTCCACCATCAGACGTGAGCACTCGGAGCAAAGATAGCTGGTACGGAATTCGTCGACCATGACGAGGGTTGCGCGGCGAGAGAGTTCAAGTGCGAACCGCTTGAGCGGGACGTGCATGTGGCCCGCGAGATGAGTCTGGCTGCTCCATTTTCCGAGAGCCACACACACGTCATGGTCCACGGTCGGGACGACACGCTTGGCGAGTTTCGCCACGGCCTTGCGTTTGAATCGCGACACCGTGAATCTCCACTTTCGAAACCCTTTGAGAGCGCAGAACTCCAACATGGCGCTGATGTTCTTCCACATGTGCTCGTAGCGAGATAGCAGGGACACCGACGACGAAGTCTTGAACGAAGGCATGTCCTTCACAAACGCACCGTAGCGCGGATACCTCTTCTTCAGGTTTTCATGCCAAAATGCTTGGTGCTCGGCACGACTCATGTGTCGGTACTCTCGGGAACGTGACTTGTAGGACGTGAGAATTGTCGTGCAGGAAGTGAGTCCGGCGCCTGACGCCGTGTTTCCGCGGACGGTGCTTTGGGTGGTGCCTGTGACAGATCTCGCACCACCCCTCCACATCGCACTGTGCTCTGCTGTGCCTCTTGCGTCGGTGGCGACGACGGCGGTTCCTGCTGCGCTTCTTGCCATGGCGTCTGCCGCCAACGTGGCCTGGACAGGTACTGCACCAACCGGGCATGGAGCATGGCTCTTCCGGTGGGTTGCAGACAAAGCCCAGCATAGGACGGCTGTATGCCGTCAGCATCATCCGTAGACCTGGGTCAATCCCGATCAATGTAGTTGGTATATACTTCGGAGAAAGAGCAGGTCGTTCAAGAGGAGCAGGAATCGACGTCAGCACAGCAGCACTGTAGCCATTTGTGGAGATCTGATACTCGAAGTTGCGCCTTGGAACGCCAATTCGGGGATCCGCAGTATGGCTAACGCAGTCTCCGAGGTTGAACACCGTGGTCCACATTCGCTCACGTACTTCTTGGAACTCCGTAGGCGTGGCATAAGTCCGTAGTCCACAAGAGTTCGTGGACTTGTAGAGCCCGAAAACGTCCTTACCCGTAGTTGCCAAAACTTGTTTTGCGACTTGGTAGAGCACCTCTGTCGTGACCGGGAAGAACGATGGCACACAGGAGGTGGGCTGCGGCAGCAACGTAAACAATCGGCATCCTTTCGGGATCTCGTCTTGGTCGTGCATTGGCTCCATCTCCTTCAGCATGTCGTACAGCTTGCCGAGAAATAGCACTTCGTGGCTAGCGATGTTCGCAGCTGTAGGAGGCAGTTCTAGCCACTCAAGCCATTGCTTCTCGACGTCCGTGAGGTCTTCAGGACTTGCCTTTAGTCGAGCGACCATGGCCTCAGCTGCTCCCCGCGGATACGCAAGCTGCAGGCTAATGAAGTTGACAAGCCGCGCCTCGAAGTTCATTCGAATGTGTTGCTGCGCCGCAACGAGCATGTCATTCGCCAGTTCTTTGATAGCAGAGCTTGAATCGAATAGCGTAGGTGGTATATACGACATGACCCTCGATCGCGAAGCCTTGTACTTGTTGATGGACTCCTCTAGTGCAGCGTTAGCCGAGGGTTTTGGCGCGGGCCTCTGTTCGTCACCAAAGACGGCTGTGCAGCACCGGTAGAACGTAGCTTGGTCCAGATGTAGGGCTGTCTCCATCGTGCGAGATCTTGCCGGCACTACTGGGTAGTTCAGGTAGCTGCGCCGATGGTGCTCGAACAGCCGGCAGCAGTGGAAGTTCATGACGAACATTGCCTCCACTCGGATCTGCTGCAGAGCCACAGCTCGTTGTTCGAGCGCGTCCCGGATGTCATGATTCGGACAAATGCGCCTCAGTGGGTACGTCACCGTTGAGAACGATAGGGCGCTGTTGGCTCCTCGAAGAAGGGTGCGACGATGGTTCGCGGCGGCGCGTTGCTCGATGTCGACTTCATCAGGCGGTCTCCACGCGATCGCGAGTTCTGGCAGGGGCTCGACGATGCCGGGGTCGATAGCGAACGAATCCATGGAGGCAGGAGGGATATTGACTGCAAAATGCGAATTGAACACTAGATGCATTATAAGTCGAGAGGTCAAGATGGCCCGAGTGGCCAGACGCGGTCCCGGGAAGTTCCCCAGGATCTTTAACAAACACGAATATCGGACGAGCATCATGTTGGATCGCAACTTCAATGACTAACTCCAGAGGACGAAGGTCGTTCAGATTACAAAGTTAATTTCAGCCAACTACAGGCAGGTCTAGCAAGCATTCCCAGCTACCAATGCAGTAAAAAAAACTAGTGCTGTACTAGCACACCATTCGCTGAGCATTTTGTCAGTCAACGACGTAATGCTAACTACCGGGTGACGTCGAAGGCGCGTTGCGGCGACTTCAGCTCGCTTTCTTACGGAAGACCTGTCTTGCCGCGGGCGCGTTCCATTGTAGGAATACTCACGTTCGTGGTGATGGAAGGACGACTTGAGTTGGACGCTACCAACTCATTAATGACGTCGCCAAGAAGCAAGCCTGAGTCGCTCTTGTAGCTCGTAAAATTCTTGTCCAGCAGGAAAACGTGGTGGTCACCATCGACGTAAAATGTGGCCACACGCGGGCTTTTAGCTTGGTACGCGTCCAAAATTGCCGACATGTTGCTGTAGAGATCTTGTTCCGACATTAGGTTCGGGAATGGGTAGCCTTGGATTCCTTCGTCCACGAGTGCGTAGTAGTACCGTTGGACTTCGTCGCCTTTGCTGTTGATGAAAAGCCAATTGGTGGCAGGTTTGTCCCCAATGAGTGCCTCGACCAGATCAGTCATTGTCGCGTTTGTAGAGTTACAGACCGCTGCAATTTGGGGGGGGGAAAGGCAAATCCGTCCTCACAAGCGTCGAAGAACTCCAGTAACTCAGGCACGGGGTGTCTTTCAGGCAGGACTCCGACATAGCTGTCTGCCATGACTGAATACCGCGTGCCCTTAGCGTCGACGTCCCACATGTCAGCAATATGAGCACTGAAGAATTGGGCTCCCAGGGCTCCTGCACTGGCGCCACTGACAACCAAGTTGTCAACGTCTGGGAAGTTTTGGTGTGCCCAGTCTAGAGCTGCCTTGGAATTGTTGTATCCATTCATATACATGGGAAAAAATTTCCGAGGCACTGCGGATTGCCCAATTGTTTTTCAATGCCGCTCTCAAACGGCGGAAGAATCTTGTTGCCGATGTGAACGTCACCCGTGCAATATGGCACGAATACCACATTCCAGTCCTTGAACATATTGTCTGGCATGAACCGATCGATGACTCCGGCCCCGCGGATCGTTGCGACGGTGGTAAAAAGCGCATTCCCAGCAAGCGAACACTCCAAGCCGAATGCGCACGTGTTGTCGTCTGTGCAGCCACCTCCACCCTGGAAGAAAATCAGCAACTTCGACTTGTCGTGGTTCGTGTTCGGGAACACTTGAAAGAAGTACGTCGAGTTCGTCGTAAACCCCGTTGCCGAGTCTTGGTAGTTGTCGAAGGCGCAACGAGTGCTACCTCCTGGATAAACGAGCACGCTTCCATCGTCAGAGAGCGATGAGAAGCTTTCAACTGCGCAAGCTTCAGAGTCACTCAGAGTGCAGATCGACTCAGCGAAGGTTGACGTCAAAACGGAAGCTGCGACGAGCAGGGCCGCAGCGGTGCTTATGTAGGAGAAGGCCATCGCATTTCAGAAGATACTAGACAAAACGTGACCTCCGCGGAAATCTGTCGTGTGCGTTTGCTGAGGCAAAAGCCGAAGTGAGAGGAGAGGAAGCTTATTGTACGCTAACCCGTAAACGTTTGGTTGCCGCCGACAACTGCATGGCAACCACATGATTAATGCCAGCTGTGGGCTATCCAGCACTTTTGAGACACAACGCGAGCCGGTGTTGCCGTCATGTGAGCAACATTGTGAGTGCATCGTATACATACGAACGTGAACTCATCGATGCAAACATTACAACGTGCGACTCAATTTACAAATCCACTGTTGTTCAGACATGCACATCTCCTAACGTTGTTGCCTCTAGATGTCCGTGGCTATCCGAATAGCATCACGGCCTCCGTCCAAAGCTGTTCGTTGGGCCTATAACGCCAGCTCAGAGCTAGCAGGACTCCCCGATGTAGGAACACCGGTGAAATGGTCGCGCAGTACGGACACACCCACGTTCTTGTGGAAGATGTTCCGTGCTGCGTTAGCATCTCGATCTTGAACCAGGTGGCAGTGCTTGCACCTGTAGACCTTGTTGCTGCCGAGCTTCTCGTAGATGCGGCCACACCCTGAGCACGTCTTGGACGTGTACTCCTCGTGCACCTCCACCATTCGACCACTCGTTCGCTGCATCTTGTACTCCAGCATCTTTTTGAACTTGAAGTGCGACAGCGTCATCATGGCGCGGACAGTCGGGCGACGCAGCTTCCGCTTCCGTCCCCGAAGCACAAGTTCTTCAGCTGGAGCGAGAAAGCTCTCAGGCGTGATTTCCAGGCGCTCTTCTCGGACATATCGAGCGGCCATCTGCTGGGTCTCGAACGTTGGCAGCAGCACCTCGTGGTAGTTCAGCGACAGCCACTTTGCGATCTTCTGGTGCATGTCGTGTACCATGCGCGTCACCTTGGCGAGAATTTGTCGGATCTGCTGACGCAGGCGCTGACGCCACCACAAGTTCAAGATGCTCCTGCGAATGGAGCGAGCGCGCGGCCGAATGATGGAAGTACACGAAGGGTTTGCACGTGCTTGGGATGCGGGTGCCTCGACGAGAAGCTCGGTGACAAGGAGGTGTGCACTCTGCCACCTCATCCAAGACCGAGACGCCAGCTCGGCGTGCCGTGCCGGCGTTTCAACCGGTGTTCCTACATCGGGGAGTCCTGCTAGCTCTGCGCTGGCGTAATAGGCCCAACAACACGTAGGTTCGTGTAGAACAGCTTAGGACGGAGGCCGTGATGCTATTCGGATAGCCACGGACTTCTAGAGGCAACTACGTTAGGAGATGCCCATGTAGTAGTCTTCAGCTTCTCGTTCAGGCTGACACCGAAGAAGCCCCAGAACGAAAGAATAAACAAATTCACGAATTGTAAATCAAGGGCGTTGATGGCACTACGATTGAGTAAATATTTGGAGATGGAGACTTCATTGACAATTCTAAGGGTTGAACGCACAAAACACATATCGTCCACAGGTGACAGCGAACTCTTGCCTACTTGTGTGACTACTTCTGTGTCACGGACTGAGTAGCGTCGGTAGGTGCTGGCGCGGCAGAATCAGCCTTCGACGCACCTTCAGGTACGACCACACCAGGCGTATACGATGTCCATCCAGGCGGGATCGACGTCCAGCCAGGAGGAATCGACGTCCACCCAGGGGGAATCGACGTCCAGCCTGGGTAATGAGAACCAGCGCTTGTGTCTGGTGCAGCAGTAGCTGCGCTTGGCTCACTCGTCGATTTAGGACTTGACGGAGGAGGGGTAGCAGGAGTAACAGGTGCGGCAGTGACAACCTCCGTCTGGGAAATCGGAGACTTAGTGGCGACGTTAGGTGCTGGCGTCTTGGAAATTGGTGCGGTCGTAGGAGCCGGGGTACTTGGGGGGTTGGTGGAGACTGCACTGGTGACTTTCGGGGTGGCTGGTGTGACGGTAGGAACAGTAGTCGTGGCGCTGGGAATGGCGCTAGTAGCCACCGGTGTCGATGTTGTCGCGCTTGGAGCCACTGTAACTACCTTCGTTGAACCACCACTTGAACCGGAACCACCGCGAGACGCCGCGTTGTACAGAGCCCATGATCGGGTGAGACCGTCGTCCATGGTGGCCGTTGCGAGTTTTGCCAATGCGTCAGCCTGGTTGATGGCAGCTTGGTTCACTAGCAATAAAGAGAGCCACGCGTTGGTGGTGTCGGAGCCTGTGACGATCGCCTCCTTCGACAGAATGTCGTCCCATTCCTCCTTGATGAACGTCGTCGTGCGGACAAGTCCGTTGATGGGCGAGACGGGAATCATCTGGATGCCGTGGATGCAGTACTTCTCGGCGCTGAACCACGTCGCGTAGTCCGCCTTGTTGTCGAAGAAGATGCCGGTGACGTGGTTGGGCACGAACTGGGGCGGGTGGATCTTGTTATCAGAAGTCATGAGGAAGTAGGTGCGAATGGCCCGAGCGTTGAGACGCAGCATGAGGCTGCCCAGGTCTTCGACGGCCTTGTTCTCCGTCACCTTCCCCCACAACATCATTCCGTAGTAGAAGTTCACGTCCTCCGAAGTGCTCTCTTCATCCTTGCCGTCAGCCATCGGGGTCACGCCGTGCGAGTACGAGTGACCGAGATACCACGAAAAGTGACGGAATTTAGGGAAATATTTGTCGTCGGAGCTCGGGTTAGCTACGTCGCGCAGCAGCATCCACACCATTTTCTCCAGCTGTGCCATGCCTGACCATGATGGATCCAATTTCTTCAGAATGGCCGAAGCTGTGATCCAGTATCCGTAGTGATAGTGGTGGTCGTTGTATACTCCGTTACCAAACTCCACGCCAACGTCATTGGTGGTGAAAACCTGGCTGGTCACAATGCCTTTGTAGGTTGTCTCGTACACCAGCGGCACACTCATCGTGTTGTTTACGAAAGAACCGATGAGCGCTTCCAGCTTTGACAGACAATTCCGCAGCAATGTAGTGTCATCACCCACAACAGAGCTGTCGGCCGCCATCAGACACAACGACGCATACTTCTGGTACGCCTTGCCGTTGTAGTACCAACTGCCAGTATCCAACTTCCATTCACTATCAATATCGCCCCGCAGCGTCGAAAGCAGATTAATCTTCGAGACAACATCGGCTGACGGTTTGTTGGCCGGGTAAAAGTCCACCTCGTCGTCCGCCTCGGGCTCCAACAGCGTCCACTTCCCAGAAGTCGTCACTTGACCCACCATTTGGCCACGAGTGCTCGAGTGCAGTACGATGGACCCCTTGCTCTGCGTCGTCGTAGCGCCACTCATAACCTCCACTTGATGTGGCAGCGCAAAATGCAAAAGTCCAGCGCCATCGCAGCCGCTGCCCTCAGTCTCCCAATCCAGCGAGTAACTTGTGCGGGACAGCACCGACATCTCGCCACCACGGACAATGCACGACGCATAGTCGTCATACACGCCCTGGTCGCTGTTCTCCGGAAGAATCGCCAAACGAACCGTACCCTTGTATGCTGCTGCAGCCACCAGGGCCGATCCGGTGCTGTCGATGGAGAAGGTCGCACTCGTGTCGCTCGCATAGACCACCCACGTCTGCTTGTTCGCGAGCTGCACCACGTACTTACCAGGCGTCTTGCTGTCCAGCAGCGTCATGGCGTAGTCAGACTCGATTCGGGGAGTTAAACCCGAATATGTCGCGGACACAAAGGCCATGCCGTGCACCAATGCCGAGTCCATGCAGTTGGTGCCGCCAGATACGCACGTCCGCACGGCAACGCCCATGTCGCTGAATGAGTACACCTCGTAGTTGGGTTTGGTCGACCCAAATTCACTCGCCGACAGGGTCACATCATTGTGGAACTCGTGCAGGTAGTACCTCACGACACCATTCACTTCGGTGGCCATTTGGCGGTGCGTGTAAGAGTAACAAGCCTGGATTCCGAAAGGTGCCTCCTTGGGTAGTTTGAGCGCGTACGGATTGGACCATGCGGGGTTGGCGACGGTGTTGATGTCTTCTGCGGTAGTGTGGATGAGGTTCCCCCACCATTTGTTGGTGGGGATTGGCTTGGAGAGCAGGTCGGAGGCTACGTTGATAATGGGGGCGAGTGTGGCGAGTCCGTCCTTGCGTTGGAAGAGCGTCTCGGACGGTTCATCCGTGGCGAATGGCGAAAGAAAACCACTTGACGAGGTGGATTCTTGAACTTGGTCTGCTGCATGAACGACGCCTTCCTTATAATTGCCGGGAGCGAGAGAACCCCCGAATTCTGCGGAGGCGATCGTGGCGGCGGCCGATGTTACTGCTGCAAACAACCATGCACCACGCTTCATTGATGCCCGGCTAAATTCTTATTGCGCGGTGACCAGCGACGTCCTGTAGCCTGTGAGTGATAGAGAGAGAAAGCAGGAGTGGTGTTTCGGATTGGAGTTCGTGCAGAAACTCGCACGGAGTCGACGGTGGACGAGCGCCAAATCCTCGAAGCATTTGCCCCAAACAAGCTTCACCGAGCGGGGTCTTGCTTCAACTGACGAGTTAAAGGAGACTTAGTCAAGACAACAGCTGGCATGAGGGCAGCCTGCACGTCCTGGTCGCTTTTCTCGGGATCCCGCTGCGTGCCATCTGGGTGGCTTTCGCGTCCTGTATTTCACAAAGTAGCCACATCGAGATGTATTTAGCGTCGCTATCTTTTACAGTTAGGTCAACAAGCGCGAACACCATGGGTCTCGCGTGCTAGAAGTTCGTTGTTGCGTGCCACGCAGTCGGTTCCAGCTGGACGAACAGCGAGAGCGCGTCTGACCGCGGGTGTCGGTAGCTCGCTTGTGTGTTTAGACGAACGTGGTCTCTCGCAGCTTCGTCCCCACAGCGAACGTTGGGTCGGCAAACCAACGTCCTTTTGTTTTATCTTCGGGCTTGGCGCTCTGCTTCGTTTTTGATGCACAGTTTCGTAGGACCGCTGCACAATTACATGCACTGTAGAGAGCCAACAACGGTCTCGCTCCAAGAGAGACGCTCAGGGTGATTGACGTGCGCAATGACGGAATCGTGCAGCGCGAACTGGCAGGGTTGGTACAATCGGTCGTGCTCAGATATCAAATTTCTCACAATGATGAAGCCGTCTGGTCCGGGAATGCTGAATAGGGAAACGACCAGTGCAATGCGGCAGCTGTCGTTGCCGCCCAAACCGAACGTGCGAGCGCCTCCACCGAGAAAAGCACGCCTGTGCCGTGCATTTCTTTCATGTCGTGGTAACCAAGGCCACATGACGTTCACTACGCAACTTTGTGCTTCTGATATTTTTTGGGATAAGATTCCTGAAATCAATCCCAAAAATGAAAATGGTCTGATATCAGCATGAATCAGAAAGTTTCGGTTCTCGAATTATAGGATCAGCTGTATCCAAGATATCAAAACTAAGCTCTTGCATCAAGATGGCAAGAAGACTCCACCCACTCCTTCATGCACTTGCCAGCGTTGCATGTATCTGCATTCTAACACTCCCAACCACTGTCGCCAACACATTGCAGAGCACCGGAGACTACTCCAATACATCCATTGGTACCTGTTCCCAACTGAGATACCTCGCCCCATTCGCCACGGATGAACCGTCCGAGACGCTCTTCCAACGCAAGGACGGACTCGCCACACTCGCCCCCATTATCAACGTAGCCTCCGACCTGCTCTCCAAGCCAATCCCCACCAACAAATGGTGGGGGAACCTCATCCACACTACCGCAGAAGACATCAACACCGTCGCCAACCCCGCATGGTCCAATCCGTACGCGCTCAAACTACCCAAGGAGGCACCTTTCGGAATCCAGGCTTGTTACTCTTACACGCACCGCCAAATGGCCACCGAAGTGAATGGTGTCGTGAGGTACTACCTGCACGAGTTCCACAATGATGTGACCCTGTCGGCGAGTGAATTTGGGTCGACCAAACCCAACTACGAGGTGTACTCATTCAGCGACATGGGCGTTGCCGTGCGGACGTGCGTATCTGGCGGCACCAACTGCATGGACTCGGCATTGGTGCACGGCATGGCCTTTGTGTCCGCGACATATTCGGGTTTAACTCCCCGAATCGAGTCTGACTACGCCATGACGCTGCTGGACAGCAAGACGCCTGGTAAGTACGTGGTGCAGCTCGCGAACAAGCAGACGTGGGTGGTCTATGCGAGCGACACGAGTGCGACCTTCTCCATCGACAGCACCGGATCGGCCCTGGTGGCTGCAGCAGCATACAAGGGTACGGTTCGTTTGGCGATTCTTCCGGAGAACAGCGACCAGGGCGTGTATGACGACTATGCGTCGTGCATTGTCCGTGGTGGCGAGATGTCGGTGCTGTCCCGCACAAGTTACTCGCTGGATTGGGAGACTGAGGGCAGCGGCTGCGATGGCGCTGGACTTTTGCATTTTGCGCTGCCACATCAAGTGGAGGTTATGAGTGGCGCTACGACGACGCAGAGCAAGGGGTCCATCGTACTGCACTCGAGCACTCGTGGCCAAATGGTGGGTCAAGTGACGACTTCTGGGAAGTGGACGCTGTTGGAGCCCGAGGCGGACGACGAGGTGGACTTTTACCCGGCCAACAAACCGTCAGCCGATGTTGTCTCGAAGATTAATCTGCTTTCGACGCTGCGGGGCGATATTGATAGTGAATGGAAGTTGGATACTGGCAGTTGGTACTACAACGGCAAGGCGTACCAGAAGTATGCGTCGTTGTGTCTGATGGCGGCCGACAGCTCTGTTGTGGGTGATGACACTACATTGCTGCGGAATTGTCTGTCAAAGCTGGAAGCGCTCATCGGTTCTTTCGTAAACAACACGATGAGTGTGCCGCTGGTGTACGAGACAACCTACAAAGGCATTGTGACCAGCCAGGTTTTCACCACCAATGACGTTGGCGTGGAGTTTGGTAACGGAGTATACAACGACCACCACTATCACTACGGATACTGGATCACAGCTTCGGCCATTCTGAAGAAATTGGATCCATCATGGTCAGGCATGGCACAGCTGGAGAAAATGGTGTGGATGCTGCTGCGCGACGTAGCTAACCCGAGCTCCGACGACAAATATTTCCCTAAATTCCGTCACTTTTCGTGGTATCTCGGTCACTCGTACTCGCACGGCGTGACCCCGATGGCTGACGGCAAGGATGAAGAGAGCACTTCGGAGGACGTGAACTTCTACTACGGAATGATGTTGTGGGGGAAGGTGACGGAGAACAAGGCCGTCGAAGACCTGGGCAGCCTCATGCTGCGTCTCAACGCTCGGGCCATTCGCACCTACTTCCTCATGACTTCTGATAACAAGATCCACCCGCCCCAGTTCGTGCCCAACCACGTCACCGGCATCTTCTTCGACAACAAGGCGGACTACGCGACGTGGTTCAGCGCCGAGAAGTACTGCATCCACGGCATCCAGATGATTCCCGTCTCGCCCATCAACGGACTTGTCCGCACGACGACGTTCATCAAGGAGGAATGGGACGACATTCTGTCGAAGGAGGCGATCGTCACAGGCTCCGACACCACCAACGCGTGGCTCTCTTTATTGCTAGTGAACCAAGCTGCCATCAACCAGGCTGACGCATTGGCAAAACTCGCAACGGCCACCATGGACGACGGTCTCACCCGATCATGGGCTCTGTACAACGCTGCATCTGGCCGACCAGTTCAAACCACTACCTGCTCTAACCTCCTGTGGGAAGCCCAAGTGTGCCCTGTAACTACGCATTAGGTCGCTTCAACTTGAAGTACTTCTAGTCACTGTAACCGTCAACTCAAAACAGTGACATTTATTAGCGCGGTCCAAATCCATCTTTTTGTGCCAGACCCAACAAGAATGGCGAAGCGCGGAGCCAAGTCGCGTCGCTCGGCCTCGGCCTCGGCCGTGGACCAGCTGCAGGCGGCACTCACGCGTTCGCTGAAGGAGAGCGTGGCGCAGGCCGTGAGCTCCGTGTGCGAGAGTTTCCAGGAGGCGGTGGAGGAGCAGGCGTCGGCGTCTCCCTCGTCCACAGATGACGCAGGCTACGACCAGTACTACCAGCACTGCCGCCGTCTGGTGGACTACATCCTGCAGCACATGGAGGCGTCCGAGGGCTTTGGAGAGCAGATGGACCGCATCATCTTGGCCTGCCACAGCGGCGCCACGGAGCGCGTGCTGAGCTCCGTCGTGACCAAACAACTGTGGTTCCATCGCCGCGGAGACGTCCCGCCGCCGGCTTCCGAGCGAGAGGCGCGTAGCAGCAACAAGAGCAGCAGCAGCAGTGGGAGCAGCAACGGGCGCTCGAAATCGGCGGCCAAGAAGAAGGTGAAGAGGGAGGTTGCAACCCCACACGCTGCTTCTTCCACTTCTTCTTCTTCGAGGATGGCGACGCGCGCGTCGACGGAATCCCCCGCTATGCACACGAGAAGTGTGTCGGGGAGTAAACGATCGACGAGAGGAAGTGCCCATGACCCGCAGCCGGTCAAGAGACCGAGACGCGCGGCGAGGAAGGTGATCCATGACACGTCCGAGGAGGAGGAAGAAGACGAGGAACAGGAGAAGGAGGTCGATGCAGAAGAAGAGGAGGAGAAGCCTGTGCGCAAGGGAAAGAAGAAGCAGCAGCGACAGGAGGAAGAGGAGGACGATGACGAGCTGCTGTCGTTCAAGGACGCCATTGGTGAATTGTGCTACCCGGACCGACGCACGCCTACGGAGACCAAGTTTTTTAAAGACCGACTGCGGAAGTCGATTCAGTTTGTCGATGCGCTGCTGTGCAAGCCTCCTCAAGGGAAGGTGTGCGGGCGTGGGTGCAGGAAGATCCGCGCACAGATGTGCAGCAGCTCCACGCCATGTAAGAACAAGATGTGCCGCATTTGGCACGACGTGGAGGCCCACACGGACCGCTGTCAGAACCCGCAGTGCGAGTTTAAGAACCGGATTTTGCTGCGCGAGACCATGCACAAGTTGGAGATGAAGGAGCAACAGATTGTGGCGCTTAAGGTGGAGATGAAAGGGAAGAAGGACGAGCTGAAGGACGCTGCCGATGATGATAAGGAGGAGTTGGAGAACGATATTGCCAGTTTGAAGCATGACCTAGAGGAGTGCGACAGCGATCTCGGTGTGCTCAAGGCGACCAAAAAGACGTTCTGGGGCCACTTGAATGAGATTGGAATCGAATTGCGCGATGATGTCGTCGACAATTTCCCTGATTTCGCCACGCACTACGAGGACAAGAAGGCGCCACGCAAGGCGCGGAAGGCTCCTACTAATACGCACCTTTCTCCTGCGTCGAGTCGAAGTTCGCGTTCTGCTGCTCGACGGGGCAACGCTGGCCCGCATGGAGGCAATGCCGAGGATGATGATGAAGGTGACAATGCTGATGCCGAGACTACGAATGGCAATATCCCTCGCCGCACTGTACGCAGGAGCGCACCTAGCGGACGTTATGATGCGCCACCGCATCAGGATAGTGACGAGGAGACAAAGGGTGGTGATCATTCGCTATACCGTCGGGCGGACGAGCCACCACGCCCTGCTGGCCCTCCGCCGTTCAGACAAAACCCCGAATGGGACCGGGAATATGCCGCCCACGCTTCTGGCTACTCTATTCATCCGCCGGCTGATGATCTCGAGGCACCTGCAGTCGCTGCGAATATTGAAACAGCCAAGGAAATCGAACCCGCTGGAGAGAATGGGCTAAGTAGTGAGCAATTGGCTGATATGCAGCAAGCGAGTGACGAGATTTCTGACATCATGGCAGGCATGAGTTCCAACCCACCTCCTTCCGAGCCGCTAAACACTGCTTCTGCGAGTACCAATCCTCCTGCTGCTGAACCGCTCAACACTGCTGGTATGAATCCCATCCCTCCTCCACCTGAACTGCTCAACAATGCCAACCCGTCCCCTGTGGAACCGCTCAACACTACTGGTTTTACCATTCGTGGCAACCAGCCAAACCCGTAAGCTGCGTGTCGAGTGACTTCGCAGACGCGGCATGGCTTCGTCTGCGAGCAAATAGCTGCACCACCATGGAAAACTTTTGCGAGCAGCTAATGTTTACGATGTCTGGAGGAAAAACGAGAGGTGGACGACGAGCTTCATTGAAACAAAAATCAATGCAAGTTCACCACTCACGAGCCCTCTTGTATGAATAAGTTCAACGCGTTGCCTTGACGAACACCTTCATGGCGCTCATTTACATTGCCTTATGCTAAACTCGAGCTGTTATCGTGCAGGTGCTTATTATTAGAGAGGAGCTACCTGAAGGTAGCTGAACTATGTGGGGTGGTGAAAATGAAGATGAAGCAGACGGACGGGAATCAGCAGCCATGCGTGACGATCAACTTTCAAAACCAATTGATTCGCTTGTGGGGATCCAGGATGATCTTGACGACGGGGTTTTGTCAAAGGACCTACCTTTGCAATTGCAGCTAGAAATGCTGCGTGGGAAGCTTTCACGACGCAACCAGATACTTGAGGTCATCCGACGCGCGTACTACCGAGATGTGCTAGTTATCAAGGAGGAGTTACGCCAGTACGGAGGAAAACTGGGTCAAATGGGACCGATAGCATCATCGCGAGGGGAGATACCAAAGCTGCAGCGAACCCCATCTCGTCAGGTATCGTCAAGTTCGTCGGGGACAAATGACGGTGGGCTTTCTAGCGTACCATCAGTGGATCTACGTGAGGTATTGCCCTTGTTCGCACCCAGTGAAACTGTGCTACAAGTACACCCCTGTGAGAGCTGCGGCGGTCACTTGGAGCTTGTTCACGGCGAGGTAAGTAAATTATCATGAAATGATCAAACAAATTTCTTAGCGCTCGGCGTTGTGTGTGGGCAGAGCAAAGAGTTGAAAGCGGCTCGTCAAGAGATGGCTCGTGCGTCCAAAGGGGAGCAGCAGATGCGAACTATGGTGCAGCGAATGCGCTCCGAGGCGAAGCAGATGGAGGAAGTTAATGATGCACTACAGCAGCGGGTGAAGGCTTTGATGAAAGAAAATGCGTACACGCTGGAGCAACTGCAGGCCGCGCGGAAGACGGAGCGCGAGCAAAAGGTTATTATTGCAGGCATGCGCTCCAAGCTCCAGCTTACTCAAGCCACTCAAGACGAAATTGACCGGCTCCAAAGCGAGTACAAGGATGTGAAGCAGCAGCTCATTCGCTCGAATCACGATCGCGATATTTTTTCTGCATCTAATAACCATCTCAAGGAGGAGCTCGCTCAGGTCACGAAGGCTTTACACGTCGTCAAAGTCGAGAAAGCGCAAATCGAATCCGACTTCGGCACAAATTGTACGCTCAATGCTGCTCTGGGTTATAAGATGATGGTGTTGATCTGACTAATGGAGCTTTCAAATTTGTGAATATCAGACTATCGTCTCCAGGAAGAAACAAAAAAGGTTAGACAACTGACAGCAGATTTGGCGGCACGCGATGAGCAGCTCAAGGAGAAACTTGCGCTTTGCGCGGAGCAGCAGCAATCGCTGACATCTCTGAAAGAGGAATTAGTGTCTACGTTGCAACGTTTCGAACAGACCAAGCGGCACTTAGAAGACCAGCTTATTGAAGAAGAACGCGTGCGAGAAGAGATGCAAGAGCAGAACCTAGAATTTCGACGTCTAAACAAGAAACTGGCGCGAGACTTGGAGAATATTCAAAACCATTCGATGGATATGGATATTGCATCCATGCCCGATGATGAAGTATTTGATAATCCGGGAAATCCCGGACTCAAGAAAGCTTCTCATCAACGACCGCAAGCGGCAAACCAAGCAATGACAATGCGCAGCAACGCGCGGAAGAAGCTAGACGGTCTTCAATATCAACTAGAGTGGGCTTTAATGCGCGAGAACGATCTGGCGGGCATGCTAGCGCGTAGTATGAGTGGCTCCGGAAAAACGCCTGCTTTAAAGCGGATACTGAGTAGGATGCCAAGCAAGACAATTATCTCTCGGTTGTCTGTTCCCGAAGGTGAGGTGGTTCAGCGTAAATCATCAATCCCAGAAGCTGTCACAGGCCCGGTAAATACGCAGAAATCAAACGTGAGAGGAGCGGCTCGATTAAGCACACATGATGCAGGGAGTACGCACGGTGAATTGGAACACGAAGAATCCTTGATGGAGGAGGAAGCTGAGTTCCAAAATATGATGGCAATCAATGAGAGAAACTTCGAGGCGTATCACAAGGAAATCGCACGGATGCTGGCAGAAGTACAAGAAGAAAAGGATAAAGGTGTCAAGCAGCAAAAAGTGATCACTGTACGTTCAACTACTACAACCCGTTAGATACCTCTGATCTCACGCGTTTTTCTTGCCATGAATCTACTTCGATAGGAGCTTGAGCGAAAAAATCACGTGCTTACGGACCGCCTTGAAGAGTCTAAGCTGTCTATCGAGGCTCTAACGGGGAGGTACGGAATAAATAAAGGTCCAGGGGCAAGCTAGTTGTCTGACTTGATATGATCGCGTGTGATGAAAAAAAACACAGTGTGAATGCACTCAAGATGAGGCTTAACCAAGATAGTGCTGGAGCGGCTGAAATGATGGAGGCCATGCTGCGGCAAATTGAAGAGGGAAAGCGAGAGCAGCAGTACGAAGTTGAGAGAGGTGTTATTCTGATGACTTTCTTGCGCCAGGTCTCCGAGTCTGTGCATGAACTCAGCGAGAATAATGCGCTCATTCTCGAGTTGGAGTTAGATGTGGTCCCACCCGATGACCCAAATGAAATTGCGCGTGATATTGAAGGCGGCATTCAGATGATGGAACTGCAGCGGAAGAAACGTGAAGTACGCCGAAAGGTGCTCCTGGATAAGGCCATGAAAAAGTTTGCGGTCTTATGTCACAACAGGGCTGATCTGATCGGAGTCGAAATGCAAAGGTTGCGAGCAAGCCTAGAGCGCATGCGAGAAGACCTCGACCAAGCAGAGAACAAAATCGACTCGGACCAGCTTCATATCCGAACGCTTGAGGCAGAAATTGCGAAGCTCCGACTGACTGTCGAAATGGGGAAGACCAACTTAGGCAAAACGGAGCGATTGCTGGTACGTTAACGAGCAATTAAGTGAGGACTATCAAGTTCTAATAACTCTGTGTGTTTTTCATCACTGCATTAGAAACAAACGACGGAGGAACTAACCGAGTACACAACGAATTATAAAGCCCAAGGAGAACAATTGTCGCTCCTCATAGTGGATCACGATAAGGTACAAGAAG
The DNA here is from genome assembly GCA_025722995.1 of Phytophthora agathidicida. Lineage (NCBI taxonomy): Eukaryota > Oomycota > Peronosporomycetes > Peronosporales > Peronosporaceae > Phytophthora > Phytophthora agathidicida. The sequence continues at coordinate 5,774,917 of CP106972.1, read as the reverse complement.
ATCAAAAGCGACTCACGTTGCTTCTTTTCGAGAAAACCAAGGCATGGCAAAAAGAGCTCACTTCCAATGAGAGGGTGAGTGATTTATCTAGGTCAACCTTTCGAGTATACGTACTGGTCCGACGACTGACAATTGCTTCGTGCTATGGCTTTGGTTGGTAATATTGGATGCGCCAGAGTAACCAAGTGATTGAGGAATTAGAGGTTTCTATCGGTGACATCAAAAAGGAGCGACAGAGCCTCCAGACAAAGGTTGGTGAATCGATTTCACCTGTGCTCGCTGGTCCCTCCCTTCCTTTTCTTATGGTTCGTATTGTTTTTCATGCGCCATAGCTCGAAGCGATTGAGGAGCAGACAGAACTTCGGCGCCGCACGAATCGGAGCGTAGCAGTATCAGCAGTTCCCCAAACAGCCGAGTCGGAAATCCAAACGGATCGCTGGAAGCCGCAAGGATTGATTCTACGACAGCGTAATGGCCCTGATCGCATGCCGCAGCGTTATCTTGGAAAGGCATCAGTCATGATCCACTGTCCCGAGCTGAACCGCGCTCAATCTCCGGAGTTAGACACACTCCAAAACCAAGATATGGGCGCTTGGTCTAGCTTGAATGGTACGACGCCTCCGATGGTGAATGGCACGGACGAGCATATGCGTGGATTGTTGGAACTAAAGGTCTATCCGTCGATCAAGGCTGGTGGTCGGCAGATCAAAACGAGTTACGCCAGCTCACGTCCGAAAGCTCTATCACGACTTTATCTGTCGTCGGATGGGGTTACGCAGAAGTACACAGCACCGACACCACGCGAAGGTATTCAGCAACGTTTATCGTTCGATGGCAGACCATCGACAGTTCTCTGAACCGCACGATGTAGATTGAAAAGGCAACAGCCTTACTTGGTCACCTTACGTGCTACACTTTAATGCTGTGGGATAGTCTTCTCGATGAAGCGCACGCCTTCGACTTCGAGTCGCGCAAGGGCAGGACTGTAGATGTCAGGGGTAGTCGGGGTTAACACACCTCGGCCCTGGACTGCATCTTGCAAGATCAACTGTACGCCGATGGCTGCACTCAATCCAACAGTTTTAGCCATGATAGTGTCACCCTTCTCGGATCCGTACCCCACGAACGTCGATGTGCGCTTTTCCTTTTTGCCGTCTTCGTATTCGATACCGAACTCATGGTGCATGATGGCCATGTCGCGTTCTCCCGGCTGATACGACAACTTGTCCTGCAATAATACGCAGAATGCGTCTAGGATGGATGGCGCTTTGACCAGTGGTGTAGTGTTATCAAAGGCACCGAGCCACTGGAGAAAGCCGTTGGCGTCTTCACGAAGACCTTGATGTCCACCTAGCTGGTTGAGAAGGTCTGGCCAAGTGGCTGGGATAGGCTTGGATGGGTCCATGTCGAAAAGACCAAGCTTCCGTAGCTGGTAAAGAATTTGGCAGCAACCACCGTAGCGTAGAGTTCCTCGATACAGCGAGTGTGCCTCCGGAATACCGTAGATATCCCCATAAGGGAGCGAATCGCGGTTCGGAATTTGCTCGATGTTAAACGCCGGCAAGAAGTTCACGGATTCGCTACTGTTGAGCAAGTCTTCACCCGCCACATTGATGATTTTACCATCCTTTCGATACTGGGCCGAATTCAGAGCTGCTGTTAGTACGCCGCGCGGGCTCCAGCTGAACTTGTACCCAATGGCGTTATCGGCTGCCTCAGGCGCTGGTAGTCCGCCACACACGGACGAAAAAGACATGATCTTCCCAGATTCCGCCTTCACTTCATCGATGACCTTCATTGCGCTCATGTGGTCCATGCCAGGGTCGAGACCGATTTCACATAGAATAGGAATACCAGCCTGCTTTGCTTTGGAATCCAGTTCCTTCATTTCTGGAGACACATAGCTAGCGGTCACGAGAGGTGTCGCGTGATGAATGCAGCGCTGGGCAATGGTCGTATGCATCGTCGCAGGCAGTAGTGACACCACACAATCAGCTTCTGCACAGAGCTTGTCGACACCGGCTGCATCGTCAGCCACGTTAACTACGTGCGACTTGATGTTTCGACGAGAGATTTTGCGTAATATTCCCTGCACTTCACCCTCGATACCCGAGACGACATGAACCTCGTTTCCTTGTTCACGCGATAAATACTCCACAAGTGGTGACGCCACCAGTCCAGCTCCAAAACACACGATCTTACGCTTCTTCGGACCAGACACCGATACGTTGGGTGAGGTGTTAGCTGCTGCATCTTTCCTCACAACTGCACCCCGCGTCTTCGAATAGTTCGTACCACACAAGTCGGGTAGTTCCGTGACCGTAGCCTTGGAACCGGATGTAAGCTCTGCTAGAGAGCGGATCTTCATGATAATTGCTTCCAGCGCTTCACGGTCCTTCATACTGATCTGAACGATAGCATTCGATATGGTGCTATCGTCACCGCCCTTAGACCCGACGTTCGGACGTACTTCACAGTCAACAAGATGGAACCCACCGTCATGCTCTTCGATGAGATTGAGCACCTGGTTGATGAGCCCCGTATCGAAGAGGTGTCCTTCTAGCATGACACAAGTACTCCCAGCAACCTCCTGCTGTTCATCTAAGAATTGGTACTGCTTGCTGCGCTCACGTTCGGCACGCATCCGGTGGATATACTCATACTTGGGCGCAAGGACGCCCTTACTAGCGATGCAAGCGCCACGCAGCTCAGCTGGCAACTCGTTCTGCTCATGCAACGGCACATTGGACGACGGGGCCTTCGACAACGCCGTGACGTAAGCTACTAAGCGGTCACCAAATTGCTGACTCGACTCACGCGCCAACTCGCTCGGCAAGATATCGACACCCATCATCATGATGCCGTCGTCGCCCTCAAGGCCTCGACTGTCTCCATCTTCGCGCATTTTATCTTCAGCGACATCGTACAGAGCAAATGGACGCTCGATTTCGGTCGCACGCTCCAAAAACTCAACACTGCCGCCAAGATCACACGAAATATCGGCGATGCCCAGCAACTTGTGATTTCCCGAGCCTCGCAGCTCTCGAATCTGCTCCCGCGTGATCAACCTCGGAAAGCGGTCGTCCCAGTACATGCAATTGACCAGCATAGAAGTGTACGGCAGCACCTTCTCATGGAACGCAGCCTCATACTGGTGCGGATTCTGATAGTAGTGTGCACGGGAGGACGTACCGGTAGATCCCGGCTGGGGCTTCACAAAATAGGACGGGTCATCAATGACAGTGCCATAAAGAATGCGGTTATTCTTCGGCAGCTTGGGTAGCTCCGACGGATGCACCATTTCATGGGGCATGAGCTTGAAGATCTCCTGCGCCCCTTTAGAGACGTTGCCATTGCCTGTAAAGGCGAATGTCATGGGTGCCAGTTCGCCGGGCAGTCCGTCGGAGCGGATCCTCTTGCCTGCAGCTTCCACTGCGTCTTTAGCGTGCTCCAAGTCCGCGTACATGTAGGCAGATGCGACGTTGACGAAAGGAGTAGAGATGCCCATGTTGATGAGGCGTTCTCCAAGGCCCCGGAAGCCCGCAATCATTCCTGCGCGGCCTGCGTTGCCTCCGAAGGCAATGAGGCGCTTGCCATTTTCCTCGGTGATGCACTCGTAGTCGATGAGCGTGACGCGGCGTTGTAGCACGGCGTCCAGCAGCGCCATGTTCTCTGGCTGGGCCTTGATGGTGTGGCTGAAGAAGAGGTACGTCTTGTCCGCCAGCAGCGCCGGCTCGGGCACCTGCTTGACGCCCACGATGACGTTGGCGGGTGTCAGATCCTCGGACAAAGTGGCTCCTGCGCGCGCGTACTGCTCGTCCGAGAAGACGCGTGCTGTGGACGGCTGCACCAGCACCTGCACGCCGCGCTGCACCAACTCCTTGACGTGCGCGGGCGTGAGCGGCGCCCGGCGCTCCCATTTGTTGTACACCTCGCGGACGATGCCCACGCACTTGCCTGCCATTGTGAGTCTTGCGTCTTGTGTCTTGCGAGGCAGATTGGCGAATGAGACCTCGCTGAAAGGGCGTGAATGCGCGCCGCATGGTTGAAGATTCTAATACAGAGTGGGAGCGGATCTGCAGTACAGACTTAATGTGGATATTCCATCTATTACGGAGCATTTTATACTGGCGGGTATATAGTTTAGGAAACGTTTTCTTTAGTAAAAATGTCAATATAAGCCGTATGCGAATATCATTTTCAAACGGTAATAAATTTTAAAGAATGGTTGAAGTTGGTCGATGACTTCCAGCCGCGTTGGTGTAGACGAATGGGCCCACCTAGAGGTGTGGCAGGCCAACCTCGTCTACTCGTAGGCCTATAACACCAGTAATCTGACAGGTCTCCTCGACGAAGGGTACGCCGATGAATTGTAGCGTTGGTTATCCCAGTCGAGACATGTTCTTGTGGAAGATGTTCTTGGCGGCACTCACATCTCGGTCGAGCACACCATGGCAAGATGCGCACCGGAACACACAGTTTCCGCCGAGGTTGTTCTTTATCTCGCCACACGCGGAGCACGTCTTGGACGTATACTCCTCCTCGCAGTCGATCACGCCCCCGCCGGCGCGCGCCATCTTGTACTTGAGCAGCATCTTGAACCGGTAGTGCGCCCGCGCCATCATAGCTCTCGCGATCGGGCTGTGTATTTTCCTCTTTTGGATGGTAATGCGCTCTTCGTCGGAGGACGTCTTGGGGGTGGCGTCTGACCCGCCTCCGCCAAGTACTTCTGCACCATCTCCTGCGTCTGGAACGACGGCAGAAGTACGTTGCAGTAGTTCGCGGACAACCAGCTAGCGAGTTTGTAGTGCATGTCGTTCACGACACGAGTCGCCTTCCGAGACGTCAGACGGACGGCGTTCTCCGCCTCGTGTGAGCTGCTGCGGTCGTGCTACTGGCTTCCAGACGAGGAAGAGCAACAGGAAAGAAGAGAGACGTAAAACATGTATCTGCATTTCATTGTCTGCTTAAGGAGTGTATGAACGAGTTGAAGAAGAAGCGGAGCGATACTTCTGCAAAGCGCAGCGCCGCAGGTTTCAAAACCTGGCTTTTATATACCTTGGGTGACGCAATTCAAACCGTCCACCAGCGTTAGCGGAGACCAGATCGCCATCACCCGAGACGAATGAGCTGTAGACGAAGGCGACAGCAGCCTGTCGTGGTCGTAGACTTCAATCTGACGTGGCGAGTGATATCAAGGTGAGCACGCGCAAGCGTTTGATGTGCAATATGGCTGATGAAGGGCTGGCCATGATGCATCGCCTATGCAAAATAAACTTTTAGTCCTACCAATGGCAGCGCAGTCGTCAGCAGGGCCTGCCGCGGTGCCGCGCTACTTCAGCTTCAAGGACTTCCTGTCGGAGGCGGAGGCCGCCGCCTTCTTCGATCTGCCACACGCCGACCAGGTGACCAAGGTGACGCAGTACCTGGACTTCCTGGGCCAGCAGCCGGACCCGGCGCAGTTCACAACATCGTCCAAGGCATCCATCAGCTTCGCCAAACTTCGGGCTGGCTCGGATGACCAAGATGACTCAGCTCTAGACGCATCGCTATTGCAGCGACTGTTGGATGGACAAACTCGTAGCGGGTTTGGTGCCTTTGGAACGGAGCCAGGTTTCTTACCGCAAAAGAGACTGAGCTTGGCAGTCGCTCACGCCGTTGAGAAGATCGGCCACACGTACATCGTCGAGCGCAACAAGTGCGGGGTTGCAAAACCACCAGTACTGAATAGCCGAAGTTTCTTTTTCTATTGGTGCCACGCAGAGAAGCAGAAGCTCATGGATATCCAGAAGAAGATAGCAACACAAGAAATGCCTCCAGAGAGGAGGCAGGCGTACTGGCAACGCATCGTCATTGTGGTCGACCGCGCCATGTGCGACGACTGCATCCGATTCGCGGAATGCTTTGCGCGGTTTGAGAACGCATCGATCTCAATTGAGGACCCAAACGTTGTACGAGTCTTCCCTGCGCTCAGCTCGTAGTGGAATTCTTGAAAGTGACACGACACAAGCTCAAGAGTCTATCTGCATGTATACACATTGCTCGATTTGAATTACTTGAAAAACCTCCCAAATGTCCCTTTGCGCTTCAGTCGCTGGGGTTGATCCTGGAAATGACAGTGCATTAGATTGCTTGCGTCTGGACTTCGCTCAAGCTGCGAATGTTAATTACTTTGTGCATACCACGTCTGGGTTTTGGCGGTGATTGTCTTTTGCTGCTGGGCGATATACCCGGGAATCCTACACCGTAAAACAAAGTAAGCATTCATAGCTCAAGAAAGCAAAAAGATATATCGCCTACGCACTCGATCGTTGTCCTCGAGTGGATGATCTTCGACTACTTCAATTTTCGCTTGTAGATGACCGCTGCGTGCCAGCAAGTCCTCCTGCGTCATCAGACTAGACTCGTCTTGCTGCGCGAGAAGTCGCTCGAATTGGTCAAGCGCCAATGCCTTCACAGTTGTAGCGCGCTCGCGACATGCAACACCAGCTTCCCTCTTTTCTAAAAGTACGCGCTGAGCCTCCAGCTAATATGGACAGATGACACTCGCTTGGTAAATTGTCATGCTTGAGATGCACAAAGATTAACGATGCCATGTTACCTCCGCTCTACTCGTCTCAGCGCTGGCACGCAGATTATCCTCCAACACCTTGATACGCTTCGTAAAACAAAGTCCACAGTGAGTTAGCACATCCAGGACATTAGACATGCATATCCGCTACTTGACGAAGTTTGCACTTACCTTTGAGCTAGCACTTTCACGCTCTTTATCTTTACGCTGTAACTTGGCCTCCAAACTCGCCAACTCTGCTTCTTTCTCTTGCAGCACACGTTCTTTTGCTTGAAGCTATGAAGACAAAGCGTCGATAAGCAAACACAAGTACGCATCTATAATACCAACCTATGCAACAAATAAGCAAGTCCGTACGTGTTTCTCCTTTTCATCTACGTGAGCTTTTGCACACGCTAGCTTCTGCAAAAAAACCATTATCAAAAATCAGCAACAGTCCAGCACGTAGTCGAAAAAGGCTTCACGTACTTTTTCACGAAGGTCAAGGACGGCTTCACGGTCGTCCTGACCGTTATTAGTAGAAGCGGGCTCAACTTCTTGGGGTTCCTGTTGATTATTTTGTTCTTGTTCTAGCAAAGCCTCATGTAAGCGAGCTTCGAGCATAGTGATCTCCAAGATACGAGTGTCCAAGTGTCGTTCCTTCTTAGATATACGCTCAAATTCATCGTCCAGAGTGCGCTCCATTGATCTGATACTTCTCTCTCGCGCCTAGCACCACAAGCCATGGAGACATTCAGTCTGCCCTAAAGAGTACAGACCTTAGCAGAAATATTCTACCTGCAAATATTGATGTTCCTTCATAACTGCAGCCTGGTAATGTCAGCGTCACAGGTAAACATTGATAGCAAAAATGCAGAGTGACGAACGTATCCTTCTTACACGAAGAGCATACAACTGCTTTTCTTGGTCCAATGTTGGAGCTAACACGGCTTCTTGGTTGCATCGCTGCGTTGTCTCCGATCGTTCATCCTGAAAATACAATACTGTTCAGTATTGATCCTGCAACATGTAGACTTCGGATACCATAACATCGTACCTCATCACTGTGCCCCGACGAAGTTGCGTTGCGAGGTGAACTCGCCTTCGCCGCCTTCACATGGCTGCGGAGAGCCCGAAAGCCGCCGGTTGTGGCCTCCATTCAAGTAGTTTGTTAAAGATCCTGGGGAACTTCCCGGGACCACGTCTACCCACTCGGATCAACTTGACCACTTCCTGACGCTGTCTTTGGAATTATTTTGACCGATCAGTGGGATGGTTAGGGAAGCTGTTATACAACCTCTGAAAGATGAGATAGAGTGGAGGCAGCGTCGTGGCATCTCGCTCGATGGGCGGCACTTCAGTCTGCTCACGCTACTGTGGACGTAAGGAACCTTAACAATACGTGTGATGTACAATTGTCTATTTGCCGCACGACGAAGAGAAGAAGTTGGCTAACGTGTTTGTTTGGCTCCGATTCAGCTTCAAGCAGTGGACGCCTTCCAATTCGCCTTCTGCGGTCAACATCCCTCCTGCCTCCATGAATTCGTTCGCTATCGACCCCGGCATCGTCGAGCCCCTGCCAGAACTCGCGATCGCGTGGAGACCGCCTGATGAAGTCGACATCGAGCAACGCGCCGCCGCGAACCATCGTCGCACCCTTCTTCGAGGAGCCAACAGCGCCCTATCGTTCTCAACGGTGACGTACCCACTGAGGCGCATTTGTCCGAATCATGACATCCGGGACGCGCTCGAACAACGAGCTGTGGCTCTGCAGCAGATCCGAGTGGAGGCAATGTTCGTCATGAACTTCCACTGCTGCCGGCTGTTCGAGCACCATCGGCGCAGCTACCTGAACTACCCAGTAGTGCCGGCAAGATCTCGCACGATGGAGACAGCCCTACATCTGGACCAAGCTACGTTCTACCGGTGCTGCACAGCCGTCTTTGGTGACGAACAGAGGCCCGCGCCAAAACCCTCGGCTAACGCTGCACTAGAGGAGTCCATCAACAAGTACAAGGCTTCGCGATCGAGGGTCATGTCGTATATACCACCTACGCTATTCGATTCAAGCTCTGCTATCAAAGAACTGGCGAATGACATGCTCGTTGCGGCGCAGCAACACATTCGAATGAACTTCGAGGCGCGGCTTGTCAACTTCATTAGCCTGCAGCTTGCGTATCCGCGGGGAGCAGCTGAGGCCATGGTCGCTCGACTAAAGGCAAGTCCTGAAGACCTCACGGACGTCGAGAAGCAATGGCTTGAGTGGCTAGAACTGCCTCCTACAGCTGCGAACATCGCTAGCCACGAAGTGCTATTTCTCGGCAAGCTGTACGACATGCTGAAGGAGATGGAGCCAATGCACGACCAAGACGAGATCCCGAAAGGATGCCGATTGTTTACGTTGCTGCCGCAGCCCACCTCCTGTGTGCCATCGTTCTTCCCGGTCACGACAGAGGTGCTCTACCAAGTCGCAAAACAAGTTTTGGCAACTACGGGTAAGGACGTTTTCGGGCTCTACAAGTCCACGAACTCTTGTGGACTACGGACTTATGCCACGCCTACGGAGTTCCAAGAAGTACGTGAGCGAATGTGGACCACGGTGTTCAACCTCGGAGACTGCGTTAGCCATACTGCGGATCCCCGAATTGGCGTTCCAAGGCGCAACTTCGAGTATCAGATCTCCACAAATGGCTACAGTGCTGCTGTGCTGACGTCGATTCCTGCTCCTCTTGAACGACCTGCTCTTTCTCCGAAGTATATACCAACTACATTGATCGGGATTGACCCAGGTCTACGGATGATGCTGACGGCATACAGCCGTCCTATGCTGGGCTTTGTCTGCAACCCACCGGAAGAGCCATGCTCCATGCCCGGTTGGTGCAGTACCTGTCCAGGCCACGTTGGCGGCAGACGCCATGGCAAGAAGCGCAGCAGGAACCGCCGTCGTCGCCACCGACGCAAGAGGCACAGCAGAGCACAGTGCGATGTGGAGGGGTGGTGCGAGATCTGTCACAGGCACCACCCAAAGCACCGTCCGCGGAAACACGGCGTCAGGCGCCGGACTCACTTCCTGCACGACAATTCTCACGTCCTACAAGTCACGTTCCCGAGAGTACCGACACATGAGTCGTGCCGAGCACCAAGCATTTTGGCATGAAAACCTGAAGAAGAGGTATCCGCGCTACGGTGCGTTTGTGAAGGACATGCCTTCGTTCAAGACTTCGTCGTCGGTGTCCCTGCTATCTCGCTACGAGCACATGTGGAAGAACATCAGCGCCATGTTGGAGTTCTGCGCTCTCAAAGGGTTTCGAAAGTGGAGATTCACGGTGTCGCGATTCAAACGCAAGGCCGTGGCGAAACTCGCCAAGCGTGTCGTCCCGACCGTGGACCATGACGTGTGTGTGGCTCTCGGAAAATGGAGCAGCCAGACTCATCTCGCGGGCCACATGCACGTCCCGCTCAAGCGGTTCGCACTTGAACTCTCTCGCCGCGCAACCCTCGTCATGGTCGACGAATTCCGTACCAGCTATCTTTGCTCCGAGTGCTCACGTCTGATGGTGGACACGCCGTTCAAGATCTACGGGACGACGAAAACCAAGAGATCGAGGAATGTGCGTGTCTGCGGAAACGTAGCTTGCGCTGCGAACTACTGGGAGCGCGATATCAACGCGGCGAAAAACTTGTGGCAGCTAGGGCTCCTCCAAGTCACCAACCAGCCTCGAACTCCGCAGTTTTGCAGAGGACACCGAATCAACCAAGGCGACTGAATTCAACCCAACGTGGGAACGGGACCCTGAGCAGGACCTCAAACGAAAGCCCACTCGGTAAACGGGCTGCTGGGGAGTGAAAGATGTAGTGCCTTCATTCATAGGTAGCCCAGTCCGAACGCAAAGATCTCTCGAGATCATTCTTAGTGAATATACCTGTCGACGTGTCTTGCAAGAAGGCCAAAATAGCTAAAATTGAAGCAGTCAACCGAAATGTAGGTGCTGTTGTCCTAACAACTCTTTTTATCATCGTTAGTGGTAGTTTGTGAATGATATCATGGTCGACGCTCTCGAGCAGTGGAGGAAGGAGCTTAAGGTAATTCATTGCTTCTCTCGCATTAACTTTCATTTGAACTTGAGATAGCGATGCGGATGCGGGCAACACAAATTCGTTTGCCGAGGCTAGGCTATGTTTGCCACTTCGTGCACGGTGAAATACCCCGGGCGTGTCGAGCACCTAGCGCTTATCTCACCGGCAAACGAAGCGTGGAGGTTGTCCTAGTACCGGACGTAGGCCACCAGCTTTTCATGGACAACGCCATAGTTCAGAGAGCTGCTGCTCTCACAAGATCCTGAAGCACGTGTAGCCATTTCGCCAAGTAATCATGGAGCGTAAACAACTGCATAAACCTGTCCTACTTTAACGTCAGAATGTTTGTCGATGCGGCAGTTGACCAGATCACCGACATTGCTCAATCGTCCTCAAGCCGCGTAAGTGAAATAACTGCCCGACATAAAGACTATAGCAAACTATGCTGCGAATGCTTCGCCCCATTGCCGCAACCACAGGTAGACACCTGCATCCATAGCACTCCTCCTGAAATCTCCATGTTTTCTTGACTGAGACTTTGATGCTGAAGCACTGCTGCTTGCTGTAGGTGTGGCGACGGAGGGCCGACTGTGGCGCTGGGTGCCTGCCAGCTATTCCAAGTTAGAGGAGGCGGAGCGCAAAATCCTCACACGCGCTATCCCGTCGCCGTTCGAGATGAAGAAAGTTGCACAACTGGGCACCGTGGTAGTGCCGTGCTCCGACGAAACGAAGCGTGAGAATGCCAAGAACCTCGTGTTGATCCACGGGTTCGCTGGTGGCAATGCGGTGTGGGCGATGGTAAGTTTGGAGTGGCGCTGGTCTGGTATGTGGAGTGAGCGAGTACTGATTGGTTTTCTGGCAGAATTTGGAGAAATTGTCCAAGCACTTCAATGTGGTATGTTTGCAAGAGCTGGATAGTTCTGTTGGAGCATGTAGCTGATTTGGATATTTGTGCTGATAGTATGCGGTGGAATGGATTGGTGTCGGCCGGTCGGATCGTCCTGACTTCGACTTTAAAGACGTACGGGACTGCCACTATTGGTGTTGATATGTCGGCTTGCATGGCTAACGTTTTAATTCTCATGCCACTGCAGTACGACAGTGCCGACGACTTCATTATGGGATCATTCGAGAAATGGCAACAGGAGATTGAGCTGGAAAAATTTGATCTGTGCGGACACTCAATGGGAGTAAGAAAACACCCCCTTGGAATCGGTTTGCTTAATGACACAGTTCCTCTGACATTGCACCTGTTGTAGGCAATCTTCGCGTCCTCATACGCTGTAAAACACCCTGAACACGTCAACGTAAGTGTGGCCTGCATTATCCGTCGATTCACGCCGAAGACTAATAGATTTGTTAACTACCATACGATGCAGCACCTGGTGTTGGCTTCTCCAGCAGGAGTTCCGCACCCGCCGCCACCTCCTGATCCGACCACAGAGGAAGGGCAAGCGGTTAATCGCTCGTGGTTAAGACGGATGGTCTTCTCAGCCTGGGAAAATGGTGTGACGCCGATGTCCCTCGCCCGCTTCGTAGGGCCATACGGACCAAAGCTAGTGCAGAATGTGGTGCACAGACGAGCGTCGTTCATGTCCGAGGGGAGCGCTATGCGTGACGGCCGAGTCGATCTGAATGAGCTAGCTGAGTACGTGTACAATAACTGGGCGCTCAAGCCGAGCGGGGAGCGCGCCATGATCACGCATCTCGCTCCAGGTGCGCATGCAGTTCGCCCTCTCGTGGACGTGCTGCTCCCTGAAAACGTAAAGATGCCGCTCACATTCATCTACGGCGAGTACGACTGGATGGATTACCGCAATGGACTGAGCATCGTGAAGCGCTTCAAAAAGAATGGCCGTGCTGCTGATCTTCACCGTGTGCCGAACGGAGGCCACCAAATGTTCATGGAGAACCCGGACGACTTTAGTCGCATTGTCATCGACACCCTGACACGGTAGAAGCAATGCCACACAGTACAAAGCTCTAGATAGCCTAGACGAATAGAACTGATTCCTTCGTTGCATTCGTTTGCTACTGCTTCTTTAGCCTCGCCTGGAAAATCACAATGTCGTCTCCTTCCTGGAAGTCCGGGTGCAGCTCCGACCTGCCGATCGGTTCAATGTCAAACACTTCCTCGAACGTCTCGAAGAACTTCTCCTCCGAGTTTTGTCGTTTCTTGTAGGCAAGCAGCACGATCGTCTCCGGCCCAGCAAGTTCCTTAAGCGACGTCATCAATGCCTCAAACGCCGAAGCGTAAGGACACGCCACGATATCTGCCCCAAGAATCACGTCGTAGTGCTCGTGTCCGCCCACCTTCGGGATCAATTTATGATCCAAATCACCCCATAGATACTTCTCTGCAGTGCAAACCTCTTGAGAGAGGTCGTTCACCTCAATATTGCGTTGTGTGAGCGCTACCGACGCTTGGTCTCCATCAGTAATGGCGACGCTTTTGGGCTCCAAGTGAGCAGCTACAACCCCGACAAGTCCCGGACCACACCCCAATTCGATGACACGTTTCCCTTCCACCAGACCGCGATGAGCTGCCAGATACAGCGATAGTGCAATGGCTGCATCATACACCGAAGCACCGAAGCCTAATGCTGTACCGCCTCGTCCGTCGCTCTGCCAAGCTTGATCGATTCGAATGCGCTTCCCAGCGATCGGGAACCAACGGGTGGCGTCACGCAGCGCGTCATGGAAGGGGTTCCGGAAGGAAAACGGCACCAACGCGCATGCTGAAGATGCTGGAGGTGATGATGGCGTCTTCTGTTCATTGGAGGTGGCCCTGGTGCCCTCCATAGCTGCCGCTAAACTTGCGGACACATCGCTCATAGTGTCGAATGTCGAAAATTAACAAGTTCCATCTCTATCAGTTTATTTCGTTTTCGTAACACAATAATTGCATTATGGCCGCAAACTGCTGTTGTCGGTGCTTGTGCTGCTGCATTGGCCATGCAGCATGGCGAAGCGGAAGACCATGTGGAGTTTAAATAAATGCCAGATTGAGCTGATCGTCGAAAGGTTTGAGCAGTGGAGCCAGGAGGTTCTTCTCGTGCGGGGGTAGCGACTCACGCAGCTTCACCAATTCGTCGTACTTGGACCCCATCTTCTCCACGATCTTGTTGAGCTTGCGCTGCGCTTCGGGGCCGCCACCTTCAGCCACTTTGGCTTTGAATGAGAGGAAGTGGCGCAGCAACTCACATACGTCGTGGAACTGGTTGTAGACCTGCTTCTTGAACTCGTTGGGAATCGTCTCAGCTGCCAATGCACCACTCGCCAAGTTCGCAGCCGACGAGGCTGAAGCTGAATCGCTCGTGGAATCCGAGCACGCTACGACTTCTGCGAGAACATTGAAACAAGTCTTCGAGCTCGGGTAGGCATTATCCAGCTTGATTGGCGCCTTGCACGTCACTTGGAACACTTGAGCAGCGTCAGAAATCGACATCTTGCCTATTCCATTGCCATCGGCAGCAGTGCCCTTCTCAGCATGCTGGAAGTAACGCGACTCGTCTTCCAACGTAAGTGGGTTGTACGGCGGTGGAACTTTATCCTGAAGATCATCCAGCAGTGTCGCATCCTCCAAGTTGTCATGGTAGCCTGCTTTGGGCTTTTTCTTCTGCGCCAGCGTCTGCTGAGAGCTCCCTTTCCCTGCTTTTTGCTGCTGCAGTTTCCCTCCATGCGCCGGATCCAGCACATAGGCACCATGCCGATTGAACTTGGCAATGGTAATGCTTGACGGGTTCTCCTTCTCCGTAGTTAGTCTCTTCGCATGATGCACCGCGGCGTCTTCCTCCGTAGTCGTGAGATCGATCAACGGATCAACGATGCCGCGAGGGTCAACATTAACACCCTTGGACTCTTCTTTCTCCTTCTCCTCATACTTCGTGAACATATCTTCATGTCCAGCCTTCCTGTCTCGATGGAAATATTTAGACTTGAAGAACGCGCCCCAGAACTCCGTCTCCGTCATCTTGTCAGGCACTTGGCCCTGGTACGCCGTGTACACAGCCGGATACTGGATGAAGATCTGGTGAATAACCTCCGCGTTCAAGTTGTACTTGACCACATTGCCGCCTGCATCATTGTTCGCTGCCAGGTCCGTCAATATCGCCGACGTTTTGCCTGTCTTCTGTCGTTTACTGGCCTCTCCAGCGATTAAATGACGGCGGCTCGCCCAGAAGTCCTCCTCCGAGATAAGACCATCATTCACCATCTCTGTGTGTTGCCGCTTGAGCACCGGGTTGGCAGCCAGCAGCGCCGCCCGCTGCTTGATCTCCGTCGGATTGCACAGTGCTGCAGCATTGGAGCGCGTCCCCTTGGCCCCGTTCTCGCGCAGTCGACGTGCGATAAAGTCCTTAGCCTGTTCACGCACCTCGAAGGCCTCCTCCAGACTGCCAGACTCTGATAGAAACTCCAACACGAGCGTCGCGTTGTGTGCGAGCCGCAGACGGATCATGGCCTTGGGACTCGAGAGCGACGACACCTGCTGATCCTGAACGGTGCTCCAAGGTACGACGATGGGCGCGTGCTGACCCGCAGGCGCCTCGGGGGATGCGTCTGCTATCCAGCGCATGCCCTTGAGGGAGAACTCAGCGCGTCCATCGCGCTTCTTGACGCGCACCAGCGCCACCAGAACCTCCGACATCTTGCTAGCTTGCTTCACTTGGCTCAATGCTGGGAAAGTGAGGAATAGCAAATATCAGTATGTAGAGTTAAAGTTGTATAGGTTTTACTAGTCGTGTTAAATTGAGTTTTTTGAGTGAGTATCAGCTATCCAAATTCCCCTCGATCATCGATATTGTCGACCGCATTATTGCATTTGACGGAGAATGTCGCGACGACGAGCGCTCTCGCTCTGGGTGCCGCTCCTACTGGCGCTGAGCTGCGCGTATGGAGAGGAATACCATCGCCACACGAACAACTGGGCGGTGATTGTGAGTGCAACGGAAGAAACGTACTATGAAGCTTGAAACAACTCCCGCTGACCATGCTGACGTCTATTGCCTCTGTGTTGCTGCGTAGGTGGACACGTCTCGCTTCTGGAGCAACTACAGACACGTGGCTAATGCGCTGTCACTCTACCACTCGGTCAAGCGGCTGGGTATCCCCGACAGCCAGGTCAGAAGACGATAACATTGGAATTGGAGCTCTCGAAGCTGACGGCGCTGTTGTCATGTTGGTGTGGTGAATTGGGCTTTTAGATCATCCTGATGCTGGCGGACCAAATGCCGTGCAATGCCCGCAACTGCTTTCCAGGCCAAGTGTTCAACAGCAGAACGCAGAAAATCAACCTGTAAGGCTCCATTCCGTGTGTACAGTATTGACACGATCGATGCAACGCAGTAGCTGGACTAACGTGGATTCTTGTGCGCGGGTGAATTCATGTGCAGCTATGGGAAGAACGTCGAGGTGGACTATCGAGGCTCAGAAGTCTCGGTGGCCAACTTCATCACCGTCCTCACAGGTGCGTGCGTAGTTCTACTTAATTGCAGTTCTTGCTGATTGTTGCACCTGCACAGGCCGCCACGAGCCTGGGACACCAGCGTCGAAGAAGCTGGACACGGACGAGAACAGCAACATCTTCGTACGAATCCTTGTTAGTCCTCAATGTGTTGGAGCTTCAGTTCGTTCACTGGTTGTTGCTGTTGCAGCTTTACATGTCGGGACACGGCGGCGACGGGTTCCTGAAGTTCCAGGTACGTGCATTAGCCACCATGTGAGTTCATGGTCAACGCGGTGATGGGAGTACCGCGATTATTTCATGAGCCAGGACTTTGAAGAGATGTCAAGCCAAGACCTCGCAGACTCAATCCAGGAGATGCACGTCAAGAAACGGTGCGTGCCAAGTACTTGCTTGCTGGAAGACTACCGCAGCTAACCTTATTGCGCACAGCTACAACGAAATCTTCTTCATGGTCGACACGTGCCAGGCTGGCTCGCTGTCGAATGCGCTCGAGTCCCCAAAGGTGGTGACCATCGGCAGCTCGCAGACAGGCGAGAACTCGTACGCCCACCACTCGGACTTCGAGTTGGGGCTCTCGGTCATCGATCGCTTCACCTTCTCGACGCTCGACTACCTGCAGCGCATGAAGGTCGGCGACTCCATTCGCAACGGAACACTGCGCGACCTCTTCAGCTTCTATGACCCCAACATGCTCTTGTCGACGCCTGACTATCGAACAGACATATTAGGGCGCTCCATTGACGAGGTGCAAATCACTGACTTCCTCGGTTCGATGCTGGATGTACACCTTCACTTCGACGATGAAGCATACCCGATCGAACCTACCCCAACTAAGACCGCTGATCCCAGCGCCCAGAAGACTGCCGCGACCACAGAGCTAAACGACTCGGTTGATGCACTTGACGCTCCTACCCACCGCAGGAGCTCGACCCCGGCTCACATTCAAAGGTTTGAGTTCACTCCAGACTTCTTATTTGGCGTCGCTGCGGCCGTGATTGGCGCCGTGATCGTGACCACGAAAGCGATTTAGGCCTACTGATGAAGAAGATAACGTGGGGGAACATGATATTTCTGCTTACTCATCACGTAATAGAGAAACAACATCCAAGGAAATAAATCACTTATTACTATAGCGCCGACCCGTTCGAGGCAGCAGGAAGGAAATATCAAATCAGGTCGTTCAGCCAAATCCCCGCTGGCCATGACTGTTGGTGAGGTGCGCACGCCGATACATCGAGTTCGGGTGGTTTGGGCTCGTTTCTTCTTCTTCCTCTTCTTCATCTTCATCGGGATCGGGGCTGAACTCGTCCTCGATACGAGGGTGACTCCGTAGGAGCAGGCGAACGAACAGAACCGCGATGCCAGAAATCCAAATCGGCGACGTGCAGATACTGAGCGCGATCACCATCGGGCTCAGCAGCATGACGAATGGCACGCACACCACGGCCGTGAAGTGCCACACAATCCACGGGCGAAGCTGAATTGTCATACAAGGGTACATTTAGCAACATCGTCAGACGGCTGGTAGGGTAGCAGACACAACACCGCTGCAAACCTTAGCGAATAGTGCAGTTTCCTGGATGAACTTGGGCACAACTGTCGTCACAATGTGACCCACTGCCTCCCTGTTCAACGTCAATACATGTCGATCGTCAGACCCCCACAATGCATTGTCCTACGCCAGCCATGGTACGGACCGAATCTTGTGCACAGGCTGCATTACCAGCACGATCTTTGACTTGATCATCGTCACCAATTGTTTGCCGGGCCTCTCGACGTATTCGTCCCGTTCATCGTATTCCTCGTGCCGTTTTAGGTGGAGCTTCATGAGTTGCGGCGTGTACGGCGTGTTAAGCGGCGTCCTGTCATTACGGAGCACTCCCTGGGCATCAATTGCACGGCCACAAACGCAACGAACTCCACGTGAGTGTGGTATACAAATCAAACAAAATAACAACTATGACGCTAGATGCTGAGGACGTACCACGATCGGCTGCAGGCCAACGCCGTACTGCTTGCGCTGGACGTACGGGTCCCACTCGATCTCTATACTCAGCGGCGTGACGGTCTCCAGATTGCGGCAGTCGCTGCCGTCCAATGGTCCTAGATGCAATTCAAAAGCAACAAGCGAGAGAGAGAGAGAGAGTGTTAGTCGCGCTCCATCCATCAGATTGGGTGCATCGCTGTACATGTATCCAACGTTGAAGCAGTCGGTTGAACGCACCGCCATAGACTGCAGCGGATATCGGCGACCGCGACGTCTTCTTCTTCTCTTCGCCCATGAGTCTGGAGCAGCAGCAACTTCGCGGATGGATACGAGGCGTGGGAGACAGCGGATGAAGCGCGCGGGCTGACTGGCGGCGGCTTGTTAGGCTCCAGCTCTCGAATTGCTGAGTGACGTGAGAGCGCGTCCGCTGCGCTTCGAATAATGAACGCAGACGAGACGCGGGCAAAATTACGGGTGTTTACACAAGTACATTTGTGTACACGTACATAACAAGGACCAAACCTATTTTAAGGGGTCTACGTAATTGGGAAGTCAGTAACGGGCTCGGGGAGAGGAGACAGAGCAGCAAGCAGCTCCGACTGTGCTTGACGACCATGGCGCTAGACCTCGGCGGCAACGACCAGTACGCGCTCACGCTGCTGGGCAACACCGGCAGCGACGACCAGTACGACGGCCCCTCTAGCGGCGGAGGCAGCCTGTCCACGCGTCCGTACTCCAAAACCTCGGCCGGCGTACGTCCATCACCCTCGCCATCCTTCTTCTATTTCTGTGTGCGTGCTGACCTCTATACGGTGACACGGTTGCTGTTGCACAGGCGGATAATGAACAGATGCGGACGGAGATCGTGCGTCTGGAGAACGTCCTGGCCAGTCGAATCGCGGCCCGTGCCAACCAGGACAAGTCCAACCTGCCGCTGGAGCGTTCCAGCAAGATTGAGAAATACGTGGAAGTGATGGAGCTCACCAAGTGTCTGCGTCGTCAGAAGGAGTTTTTGCTCAGTGAGAACCGCAAGCGTCAACGCTTCGCTGAGAAAATTCAGCAGGCCATGCCGGTGCGTTGCAGAAGAAATATGTTGTCGGTGCTGCAGGAGGAGAACTGATGCAGGTCCTTTTGTTATTGTTGCCAGCCGTCGACCGATAGCATCCAGTTTATGAAAAACGTTAAGTACCCGCCCGATGACGAGCTGGAGAAGACGTCTCGGGAGGCGTTTATGGAGATGATGGAGTATCAGGTCAGCGGAGAAGCCTCCACGTACATGGACTGGCAGACCAAGCGCGAGTCCAAGTCGATGTACATGCACACGTTCTCGGAGAAGAGTTTCGTCGGGGAGGACATGGCGCGAGTGTTTAACGAGACCTGGGCGATGTTCCACGATGAAGCTAAACAAGAACTACTGCATCGCCGACGAAGCAAGTTCTGCGTACGTTTCAGGATACGTGAATTGGGATTTTGGCTAACTCGGTGAGAGTGTGTAATCTGACGTTTGCTGCTCTGTGGTGCTATTTGATATTAGATTTTGAAAAAGCTGAACGACAACATGTACCTAACGCGCAACATCCACCAATTTATCGGCGAGAGCTTCCCGCGCCACGCGATGACGCTCGTGTGTCGCATTTCGATTGACAAGGACACTTTTGCCATCATTAGCAAGTCGGTGGTTCCCCCAACGAACGATGCACAGCATCTGGTGTGGACCGATGAGTGTTTCATGTGGAAGTTTGCGAGGCGCTTGGATGCACAGGGTGGATTTGACATTTCGATTCGTGGCAAGTACGGCAGTACTTCGGCTGTTGCTGGAAACCGCTTACCGATGCTCGAGTCCTACTTCCAGCTTGTGGACTGGGAGTCACTGGTCATCCGCCCCATGTTTGATTTCACTGCGGTCTAGTTCCTCGATGTCTGGATATTGATGCTCGACAGGAGGGAGTTCGATCGAGAGGCAAAAGGATGTGTCCGCAGCTAAACATATTGTTTTTCTTGTTTTGTTTTATGGTTTCTTGGACTTTGTTTCCGGAGGCGAGTTTGATAGCAGAGGCAAGGTGATATCCCTCTTATCGTGACGGCAATGTTTTTCCAGGGTGTTCCTGTTTGTGTATCCAAGTTATTCTGTTAGGATACCAACAATAAGAAACGGCAAGTGCCAGTGACGTACACTATCTCGGAGGCCCGACAGCGGAGCACGTCAAGTTGTGCGAGCTCCTCTTCCATCAGCATCGCAATGGCCCTTGCCTCCGTCTCCTTGCAGTCTAGCTGGGCGAACAAGTGAGCACATTGTCGGCCAATCCATTGCATGCCATCTTTGCGTTTGTCCTCGGCAGCCTACAGAATTTATAAAGTCAGTGGGCAGTGAAGTTATCGGGAATGCATTCGATATACCTCTTTGCGGACTTGCAGTTGCTTCTGAAGCGCGTCCAGTTTGTCTTGGGTCTCGTCGGCATCGCTACGAATTCGTCGCGAGCTAGAGCGAAGTCTTAGCAATCGCACATCTCCTGTCGGTTCAACGCGCAATGGTGGTGCTGTTTGAAGCAGCATACCTCGCTTAGCATTACTTTGGAACTGGGTGTTGGTTTTGCGACTATGTTGCTTCTCCGTTACTGACTCGTTTCCGGGTCGCTGGGTAGAGGTATCTAACACCTTTTGACGTTCACTTAGGAAATCTGCTTCGTCTTGGTCAAGAAACGCAGCAAAGTCCTCCTGGAGTTTCTTGGTTTGGTTCGTGAAAGCCTCTTGAATGTTGAAACGCTCTTGGTGAACCCATTCTTGGGCTAAGTGTAAACGCAGGGTGTCTTCAATTGGCATCGGTGGCTTTGTCGTGTGTTCACTGGGAGACATCGGAGGAGATAAGCAGTCACTTTGCTGGTTATCTCCATATTGCTCGTTTGACTGCAGCACTTCGTCAGGAATAATTCCCATTTGGTGGCAGAATTGTCGGAAGTCTCGTTCAATCCCGGAAGCTAATTGACGGCGAGCCTCGGATGCTCGAAAGTGAAATTGCTTCCACTTGCCACAATTTTGGGCATTCTCCAGCTCGTAGTGTTGGCGAATCTCCGATTCAAACTGTTTCGGAGTATTAGCTTCGAAGATGCACGCAACACAACAAAAGATGGAAATCTCACCTTGCGGGCTAAGTAGTCTGCACTCTTTTTCTTGTGCTGTTTTGCAGACGAAGAGAGCACCTTGCTTCGCCGTCGACGATCATTTTGAAGCAACTGCACTAGCACGGGAGACGGCTGGAAAGGGAGCTAAAGAGTTGCATTAGTCGAATAGTCAGCAATCGAGCAAAACAAAAAGCACTACTAGGGATGTACCGGATGCGTCTCCAGATGCAATTCCAGCAATTTCTTTTCGCTGTCCGATATCGTCTACAAAGAAATCAAACGTAGTGGTTAGCATCACGTTTACACAGCACACAGTGTGCCCAATGTTATGACTACCTCAATCTGTTCAATAGCATTGCAGATATCCTGCCCCCAAGAACGAACTTGATCCGTCCATTTGCTCCCGCTCAGCATCGCTGAAGTGCTCTTGCATTTGGTCGAGCTAGTGTCACGCGTGTCATTCATGAGCTTTGCTTTATTTTAGGAGCCCAGTTGCTATCGCTAGTTCTTGCTGCTTACTGTGAGCCTTCTCGATTCGTTGTCATCTGCATAAATATCACTCTCCCGAAGACGAACACTAACGATAGATTTCCGAGTTCTCTAGGAGCGGCTCGTAATTTTCCACTGATAGCATCGCAAGCAAACGTTTGTCCAGCGTCAAATACATAGGAATCAACTCGGCAGCGAAAAACACTACAACGAGCAGCATCGCTTGTGCCTGTATGTACATGAACAACACCAGCAGTTAATAACGCGTCCGAAATCTTTCCAATCATTTCTTTGTGCAACTTTACCGAAGCATTTTCGCGATTCACGTTAAACCACCCCTGTTCGTTAGATCGAGGAGTGAAAAATAGTTAGCCACGGTTCCGGTTAGCATTAATTGAACCACACAGCTACAAAGATGATATACCTTCGTAAACGTAAGCAGTGTCATAACACTGTACAGGATGCGTCCAAAGCTCCAAGCCATGACAAGTCGGCCCACTTGTTGAAGACGAAGCTGGGTCGAGTCCGATTTAAACGGAAATCCCGATAGTGACAGCGTCAAATACAACCACGTTGAGAAGATGATGATCGGGAGGAACAAGTCTGCTGCAGCTACCAAATAGAAAATCGTTGCTGGGATCTACGCGATCAGTACAACCATCACGTAAGTCCCACTAAGAAGCGCTTCAACTCACACAAGAATAACTCAACGTACGACACTAAGGCGATCCTGTTTCTCGTCATCGAAGATCCCTTTCTTGTCATACAGGAACAGACTCGCATACAGCACCAACTGTGTCAAGTACAGGCCTCCATTAAACACCAAGTAAAAGATCATCCACTTCCGCCTGAAAGCCGCCGCTGAAAACCAGTGACGCCGCGACTACAACAAGGCAGCACAAAGCATTAGATCACGTACACGGTTGTCAGCAATCAATAATGTTCCTACCGACTGAAAAGCTTCGGCCCACACCAGCACCAAGAGTAAGTAGGACGACACGAAAAGAAAGTCTGGCAAATTGAACAGCACAGCCACTACTTTGTTGTAAAAGTCCAGCTCCGCCTGAGCGTGACTCCCTGCAGCATCTCCAGTATCTCCATATCCGCCGTCTTCTCCTCCAAAGTCCGGTGGTAGACCCCCACGCGTCCACGGATTGCGACCGGAGATCCCAGTGGGTAAATCTGCTGTAGCTTGAGAGTCTAGGATGCACAGAGTGGAGAAGGTGGCTGATCGGAAGAAAGAGCCTAATGCTACGCTGAGGATCAGCAGCTGGACGGTGCTCCACGTCGTGTGCTGGTGGCGCTTGAGTACGCCCCGCACTTCCAGATACTTGTTCACTGTCATCGCTGTTATCAGTACGTAGCACAGCGCCAGGAAGTAGCTGGACATGGCCAGGTTCGCGAGGAAGAGCGGCATCTTTTCGAGGAGATCTGATTTTGAACTGATGTGCGAGTCCCAACGGACGGACGTAAAACTTAATAAGACCTTTTTCACTTGATTTATGTAATGACAAAGTTGACAGAAACTTATTCAAGTTCTTATGAACGAGCTCAATCGCTACCCTTCTTCAGCGCTCGTGCTGGACTTTCGTTTAGCTCTTTCTTCATCTTCTTCGATGAACTTGATGTCGAAGCAGTTGCGCTCGGTTGGGTCCTTGTATTCGAGTCCCAGCGCAATGAACACGTCCACTTCCGATTCACAGATGACACTGTCTCCAAGACGCACTTTGGTGCCGTTCACTCGCATCACTCGAGTGAGTGCGCGGTCCGACAAGCTCCAGCCATTTTTGTTCGCAAGCAACCGCATGCTTCGGTTGAAGAGGTCGCTGCCGGTGAAATACAAAATTGCAAAGCCGAAGAAATGCCAAGGGTAGATCTTGATATCGAGGCGGCGATATGGGAGATCCTGCGCCGACATCACGCGATCAGTTCGATTCGAGTAGGCTTTCATTGGTGTGCATTGGTGACAAGGGCAAATCTTTGAGACGTGGCAAACGCCCATGTACGTATCATAACCACCAGTTTTCTGCTTTTGAAAATGGGTCAGGTCGTCTGCCAAACAAAATGTAATGTGAACAGATGAGCTACAGAAAGGTTGTGGAAGCAAACCTTACCAGTGAGGAATCCTGACGCGTGCAAACGCTTCAGCAGTTCTGGTAGAATATCGCACATGTCATCGTCTGGGTCGGTCACTAGAACATCGTAGTCACCGGACGAAAGCTTGCCACGACGGTATGAGCCACACGCCAGCGCGATCGCATTCGGTGTTATCTTGTGAACTTCGCCCACGACGGTTTGTTCTATCTGGTGAACTTCAGCCCTGCAAACAAGAATTTGTGTTATTCCGATGTGCACTGGCTGACAATCGCAAAACGTACCATACAGTGCGCGCCAAATCAATAGGACCCCCTTGTCGGCGGCATAAAATTGGCAATATCTCGGCTTGTACTGTGAGCCAGAAGCCGCTGTTTAGATATGTTCTCTCTATTAGTAGTACGAAGGTGCTACTTGTGTTAACAACTTAGACTTTAAAGCCGTTGGGAGAGCTGGCATACAAACTACCGGTTTCGAAGCAAACGACAAAATATAGTACCGTCCCCTTTTTCTGACAAAATGTACACGTTTTATGAAACACCATACAAACTTCTATATTAAAAGTTAGTACTTAGTGAGAGCGCGCTTGCTTTTGATGACAGCTAGACAACGGCGCGGCATGGACTCCACGAGCTTGAGCAGATAGTCATGCTTGGTCGAGGCCCACGCATCTGTAATGGCTACCTCTAACTAGTCTATGGTGCAGTACTGGCGGCCATGAGTATAAACTCGAGCCGCCATTGCCGACCAGAGATTCTCAATAGGATTGCAGTCGGGCGAGCGTGCTGGCCATACCATGGTGTTGACATCCACTTCCTGCAAGAACTGCGTCGTTTCACGTGAAGCGTGGATCGACGCATTATCTTGCTGGAAAACAAAGTCAACACCATGGTTAGCGTACGCAAATGGCAACAAATATTCAGAAAGAGTATAGATATAGTTACCTGAGTTTTGTCGGCCACGTAAAATGGCCAGATTTCTCTTGCTCGCTGCGCTGAACGCCCCCCCAGATCATGACGCTTCCTCCACCGTTCTGACGGCAAACATACGATTGCGCTGGCTGCCGTATGTCGCGCCAGTAGTACTTGAAGCCGTCAGGGCCGTCAAGGTTGAATTTGTTTTCATCAGAAAATATTGTATATTTCCAAATTCCTACATATCATGGCAACTAATTAGTATTGATAAGTACAACACCATAATTAAGAAAGATTACCTGGGTTAAGTATGTGCTCTTCAGCCCAGCTCATGCGAGCTGCCTTGTGGGCAGCAGTGAGAGGCAGCGTGAGGTCCATCTTGGTGTATACCAGATGGTCAACACGCTGGAGCAACCTCTGTACCGTCCGCACCGACGCCTTGACACCGAAGTTAGCCTTGAGCTCGGCAGCGAACTGGTTGCCAGTTGCTGCCGCACGAACAAGCAACCGCACTTCCCTTTCGGTTAGTGCTGGCCGCCGCCCTACTTTTGCTTGATCGTCTCTGCTATCGGTCTACAGTCCTCTCTCAGCCTTGATCGTCTTCCGCACGCACGTGCGCGAACGGCCGGTCGTCTTCGAAATCTCGTGCAACGAGCCGTCACCGTCGTGAAGGCCGATAATCCACCAGTATTCTTGATCACTAAGGGCTTTCCCGCGGCCCATTTGAAAATGAAAGGCCCCGAGCAAGAGAGGAAGCCCGCAGATTGCTTGCAACAACTAGTGTCCTCCATTCATGCGTTCACAGTAAGTACGATATTTTATATAGAAGTTTGTATGATGTTTCATAAAACGTGTACATTTTGTCAGAAAAAGGGGATGGTACTATATTTTGTCGTTTGCTTCGAAACCGGTAGTTTGTATGCCAGCTCTCCCAACGGCTTTAAAGTCTAAGTTGTTAACACAAGTAGCACCTTCGTACTACTAATAGAGAGAACATATCTAAACAGCGGCTTCTGGCTCACAGTACAAGCCGAGATATTGCCAATTTTATGCCGCCGACAAGGGGGTCCTATTGATTTGGCGCGCACTGTACCTGGGGATCAGTAGTAATATCCAGTACATTACACCGCCAGTTTTTTTTCTTTACCGTAATACACCAACGAGCACTGCTCTGCACCTTCCTGACCCTCAGCTGCTGAAAACGACGACACCAGCGCTAAGTAGCACCTAGTGCGAAGGAGGTCTCCTCCACACCTCCAAGCACCGCACACAGCAACAATAGGATTGCACCCAAAGGATGTTCATTCTAAAGAAAAAGATCATGGCATTACGAAAGAATAGTTCGCCCCCACCGCCGTTGGTTGGAAGACAATGTGGCACGCCTTCATCACATCTTCATTTCCGTTTAGGTACGATAGCGAATTCTCTCCTTCTCTTCTTCCTCATACCAGAATCCGCTGTCTCGAGAAAAGATGGTGAAGCTCTTCTGTGCGATCGTTGGTGAAGCGGGAAGCGCGTTCCCTGTCGACATCGACGCGAACAAGTCGGTGGGCCACCTGAAGAAGGCAATCAAGGAGGAGAAGCAGAACGACTTGAAGGATGTCGACGCGGACAAGCTGCAGCTCTTCCTGGCGAAGACGGAGGGCGGCGCGTGGCTCGAGTCCGACTCAGAAGATGTGAAGAAGCTGAAGAAGGGCAAGAAGACTGTTGCAGTTGAGGCTTTAACAAGCGAAGAGAAGGAGCTACAGGGGGAGTCTGGCCTGCAGAAAGTGTTGACGGGTATGCCGAAGCCATCCACGGACCAAATTCACGTGCTGGTGGTGGTTCCGGAGGGTGCTGTTGGTTCAGCGTTATTGCAGCAAGTGAATACCGCCGCACGCCAGGGTGTCGTCTGGTATGGCATGCAGGGATCGGTTGGGAGAGGGGAAGGCATTGATCTAACCGACGAACGAACGCTCTCTCGGAGCGCCCTTACCACGGATGTCATCGGCCGACTCGAAGAGACGCACGTTGTGCTTGTCAAAAGTCCACCAATGACTGGGAAAACATCACTAGCGACATTAGTGAGCCGCGCCTTGGTCAATAGACACAGGGAAGAAAAGAAAAAGGCAGCTATATTCAACTTCTCGGCATTGAGGATATCCGAGAGCCAGACTTTTGAGGACGTCTTCAAACAGCAGTGTGAGGTTACCTGGACAGACGCGAACTCGACGCTTCCAAGTCAAGGCTACATGGTGTATATGGTACTGGATGAGGCGCAAGTGATCTACAGAGAAGGAACGTCCTCCCCGAGAATCAAATCTACCGTGTTTTGGCAACAGGTCAAATATGTTCTCAACGACGCGGCATACAGCGTGAGAATCTTGATGTTTGCAGCTTATGGCTCTGGTGTTGAGTACACGCGACTCGCTACTCCAATCCAGTTCGACAAAAGAATGGTGTTCACCATTAAAGAGCTGAACTTTAGTCATGACGAAGTCCAAGAGTACGTCAGCAAGTGGTTCGAGGGCATTGCGTTTCTTGAAGGGTCATCCGCGATGGAGGCATTCTGTGCCAATTTGGAAGAGCTGACAGGTGGACACGTTGGTCTGTGCGCGACTGCCATTGGTACACTCAACGAAGTGTATTTCTCTCGTAGAAGAAGTGGGAATGATCTTCCATCGGCTGACGCCTGGATCCGTATGCTGCAAAGTGGATCACTGTATCAAGCTAATGATAACGCGCTGTTTGAAAACTTGACATCAACACGTGCTGTAAGGATATTGAAAACACTTGACACGGAAGAGCTGGATCGGCTAGAACGCATTGCTTATGGCGCCAATTCTGGTTCTGATGATAACATAGTCGAGCAATGTCTTCGAAAGGGTATTCTGGTTCAAACTGAGCGGCGTTACCCGTTCTCATCGCCAGTGATGTGGCGATTCTTCGTCAAGATGCGCGTTGGTCACATCGTCCGAGCACTTCATGTCC
The DNA here is from genome assembly GCA_025722995.1 of Phytophthora agathidicida. Classification (NCBI taxonomy): domain Eukaryota; phylum Oomycota; class Peronosporomycetes; order Peronosporales; family Peronosporaceae; genus Phytophthora; species Phytophthora agathidicida. Next base: position 5,747,250 of record CP106972.1, on the reverse strand, counting down.
CCAAAACCCTTCCAGGGATGATCGCTCGAGTGATGCGATCGATCGATTACGATAGCATCCGCCAGACACTTGGCAGAAGTTTGTCGAGCGATATTCCTCTGGAAAGAGCGTGGCAAATGGAATTTTACAAGGCTGCGTATCGCTGCACACCAAGCACTTTTGTGACGTCTGTCGATGTGGGTGCGTTGTTTGGATCCAGTGGGTTCGTTGATTTTACAATTCATGGAGGTGACAGCTTTTGGGGCATCGAGTTGTTGCGAGAAGCCAGCAACTTGGCTGAACACATCGAACGATTTTCGCCTGGTGGTCGCTACTCCTCGCTCGGGTTGAGCGATTTCTGTTTGATTGACTTCAGACGTGTTGCTTCGATCGACGATGTGGCGCTGGAACGTATCGCGGCAGATATGCGCCGCTGCGAAAAGCTCTTCGTCGTGTGCTATGACGCACGAATGGCGGATGTAGTGGTGCTTAATTCCGCCTTGGATGTCGTCTACCGGATTCAACCTTAGAAATCAGTTGTATAGTGATTCAAGGACTGTTAAATTATCAAAACTCTATTAAACAACATTTCTTGATAACTGAAGTCTGAGCTGCCACGTGGGAAATCGGCAATCCGTTCGCCAATTGAATCATTGATACGCCTCCTCGCATAAATCATGCGATGGTTCCAAATCCAGTTGTCAGTGAATGAATAACTTCCAGCCAACAGTATCACCATGCTGCATCTTACAATGACATCGAGCATTGGTTTATGCAAGTACAATAGACATTGGTTCGTTGCGTGTTTCGGACAAGATGTTGGCGTATGGCGCATTTGTGAATCAAATGCACGCTGTTTTGGAAGTGAACACAAGAGCATATCAGTTTCAGTAGCAGACAGTCTCTCCAATACGGTTAAATGCTTTGTTAACGCCGAACCTAAAGCTCTGCTTACGGACATGTTCAGCTATATCAACGATGTCTGTGAGAGGATTCAGACCTACAACGTTGAGAAGTACTACTCCGTTCGGAAAACAAAGCACAATACCAAACTTTCTCTGCACATTTTTTCTTATTAGCGCAAAACAAGATGTAGATCGTACCAAAAGCCGGTGCTAGCCTTGGCCATTCGTTTGATGTGCCCAAATCTGTCTGGAACGTAGAATTCAGGTTGCAATGGCTGGTTGACCAGCGCTGGAGGGAAATCTCAAGCTAGTACAGAAAGCCTCACAACAGATTTCGCCCACCCTCGCCCTAAATTCCAAATCATCACCATGGCTAAGCCTACTGCTCCACGCAAAACCAAGCTCACCGACTCTGAGCGAACCAAGATCCTGGGCGCGTTGCTACTGCGCTCCAACGAAGGACAGCTCAAGCGCGGAGATCTATCGGCTGTCGCTGCAGCGGAGGGCATCGACCCCTCCACCATTTCCCGCCTTTGGACCCGGGCAAAGGCGGAAATGGCACGCAGTGGCTACTATACATCGCCGTCACGCAGAGGCCGTTCTGGAAGGCCAGCGTCGGATCACTCGCAATTGCTTGAGCGGCTGCGTGGCGTCGATGTCGAAGAGCGATCGACAGTGCGCTCTGCGGCAGCTGCATGCGGCATGCCCCCTACCACACTTTTTGAGCAGCTCCGTCAAGGCAAGTTGCGCAAGTTCACGAGCGTGGTGAAGCCCGTTTTAACGGAGGCTAACAAGCACCAGCGCTTGCAATTTTCTCTTTCTCACATACAACACGATACAATGCTGTTTGACAGCATGGTTGATACCGTGCATGTCGACGAAAAATTATTCTACATTACGCAACCTACTCGACGTTTTTTCCTACTTCCGGATGAAGCTACCCCTGTACGCCGCCTGCGGAGCAAGCGATACATCACCAAGGTGATGTTTCTGTCTGCTGTTGGCCGCCCTCGGTACGACCCGGCCACACAGCATGTTTTCGATGGGAAATTAGGCATTTGGCCATTCGTTGAACGAGTACCTGCTCAGCGTTCGTCAGCACGGCGCCCTGCGGGGACGGTTGTCACCAAGGAGATTTCTGTTACTAAAGCAAGCTACCGCTCTATGCTTATTTCTAACCTGCTACCAGCTCTACGTTCTCGTTGGCCTGGGGCGACGAATGACACGCCCATTTTCATCCAGCAAGACAATGCACCAGCACATATTGCCGCTGACGATGCAGCATTTGCAGAAGCTACTGCTGCTTCCGAGTGCAATGTGGCGCTGCGGAACCAGCCTCCTAACAGCCCTGATCTCAACTGCAACGACCTCGGGATTTTTTCAGCAATTCAAGCGCGCCAACGCAAAAAGCGCGCACGCACACTTGATGAGCTTATTGCTGCGGTTGTTGAGGCGTACTGGGAACTACCACCGCGCACCATTAACGCTGCTTTTCTAAGTTTGCAGTGCTCAATGGATGATTGTATCGCTCAAGGGGGAGACAATAACTACAAGCCTCGCCACATGAAGAAAACAAAGCTGGAGCGGGAGGGAAGACTTCCCGTCTCGATCCGTTGCTGCTCTCGTGCAGAGGAGATAATCATTCAACCAACTGTTGTGTAGGTCCATATACATACTTTAATCAAGTGATTTTTTGTGCTTTGTTTTCCGAACAGTGGTCACAGTGGTATTGTGCTTTGTTTTCCGAACGGAGTAGTACATGGCTCTGCTGAAATATCAAAGAAAGGACGTCGCTTTTGCCTGTCCGTCGATATATTTTTTATCATGATAAATATAAAGTTGGTAATATACTAAGATGGCGTACTCATCCGAACAATACCAAGTTAACAAGGAGCGCATTAAGGCGGCGCAGAAGCGCTACTACCAGCGCACACGTGAAGCTCGTTTGTCGTATCAAAAGGGGTACGACGACAAGAACAGAGAGCAGATCCGTGCCCGCAAGCGAAAGACCAAAATCGAACTTAATCAGAGCGAAAACGAACTTAGCACTGAAATCGAACTTAGCTAATTATTTTTTTTTTTGAGATGAAAAAAGTCGCCAGTGATATAAAGTCGATTCTGATACAAGATCTCAATATTATAAAGTCAAACCACGAGGAATAATATAGGTTGACATATATAGCGATGTTTGCTCACGAACTCGAAGGACTACGAAGATTAAATATTAAACCCACCAAGTGGGGATCGAGCTACCGCCTTAAGGTGCGCGGTCGAACTGGAAAAATGGTTTTCATCGGAAAGCCATCCCACTCCAAGAATCTGCCTTTGGTGGCGAAGCAGTACAAGATCGGCCTCGATAAGTTGGAGAAGCACATGTCTTCAGACTACAAGACTGACCCGCACTATCGCTTTTACAAGGGCAACCACACGGAATCGCACCTGTACGAGGGAGTCCAGCCCTCTGAGTTCTACGATAAGCTCGCGAACGTTCTTGAGAGTCAGAAGAAAGTCTATAAGGTGAATATCGCTCTTGGGTATGATCTCGTAAGCAAAATCGATGATTCAAAGACACGATACTTCCATCCTAACATAGGTAATACCTACGTGTTCGACAAGCCTGTCGCTATTAACAGTAGGGGTGATGTTCGGAAGGTAATTTCTGAGATTCGATCCATGGAGCTAGCGGATAAACGCAACTTCCCCAGCTCTGGATATCAACTTAAGGCTATCACCGGATTTAAGATATACCTCTATCAGCGAGAGCACACACTTGGCGCCAGTGAAGTTGTTATTCCTAAGATCATTCGCGATAATAAGAGTGTCATCAACTTCCCTAAGACCAACAGCAAGTGCGTGTTCCACTGCAGTGCCTATCACAAGCGGGAGGATCCTAAGAAGGACCCCGCAAAATTCAAGCGTTGGTGAAGCAAGCGTTCAAGCAGTACTGTGCGTTCAAGGGTATTGGCTTCACGCTGTCTCTTTACCGCAACTTCAAGCCCATTGACATTCTTCAGTTCGACGAGCTTGAAGACTGCTTTAAGCTCAGTATCAATACCTACACTATGGATATTGAGTCGGGAAACGTTGAATGTATCCGTCGCTCTGAGAAAGAGTACGACTCAATCAACATTCTCTCCCATGAGAATCATGCGCTGTATATCGAGAACATTGACATGCTCCAACGTAAGTATCAATGCAAGAAGTATGATATGGTGTTTGTCAGCTCTGACAAGCTCCGCAACCATACCAAAAATCAGTGCGAGCTCGTCAACATTGGGCCATTTCCAGCTCAGCCGACTATCTACCGCCCTGCTCAGAATACTATCCGCTCAAATGCTGACGAAGAACCCTATCAAGGCTGTCGATCAGTACATTGATCACTTCATCGTCTATGACTTTGAGGCTATCCTCAAGTCTACGGCTACTCAACACGGGGAGTATACTATCTTCACGAACGAGCACATTCGTGTCTCTGTATCTATGGCTGATAGCTCAACCGAGGTGGTGCGTTGCTTTGTCGGCGATGACCCCAAGGAATTACTCAAGGATATGTTTCAGTACATAGCGGCTATTGGGGAACAGATCCAGCGATACAATGTATCCAAGCATGGATCCTTGCTTCGCAAGATCATCAACGTACATGGTTTAACAGGAATGGTAATTCCAGATGTTCCGACTGGTAAGAAGAACAACACCGCGGATATCGATGCTTGGATTAAGGCCGGTGATTTCGCCATCTTCTTTGATTTCCACAAGAAGTTAGGCTTCGGTAAGCAGCGTTCTGACTGCGGTAAGCTCAAGCAAACAATTGATCAGGTCCCCATCCTTGGTTTCAATAGTGGGCGATATGATATCAACTTGATCAAGAACGACTTGTTTGCCGCAATCGGCACTGACAATATCGAATCGGTCATCAAGAACCCAAGCTACATGTGCATAGCAACATCGGACATGAAGATGCTTGGCATTAGCAACTATGTACCAGCTGGCACTAGCTACGACAAGTACCTGACGACTTGCCTTGGCGGGTGCAAATGTGACGACAAGATTCGATGTGTCTGTGGACTTGGTAAGGGTATTTTCCCATACGAATACATCACCGCTTTTAATGTTCTCAATGAGAGTAATATCCCACCTAAAGCAGTATTCGATAGTAAACTGCGCAACACCAGTATCTCTGATGATGACTACAAACGTGTTCAGTTTGTCTGGGAGCACTATGGAATGAAGTCGATCAAGGACCTGCTAATTTGGTACAATAACCTCGACGTTGTTCCATTTATCAAGGCTATTAAGGCCCAACGCGAACTATTCAAACGGTTTGACCTGTACATGTTTACGGACGGTGTATCGCTACCAGGTCTTTCGGAGAAGGTGGTGTATCAGACTTGCTTCAATAATCTTCAGCAACCAAGCAAGAAGCCTGCTCAGGCGTTCAGCTTCCCAGCTAAGCGTATGAGTGGATACAAAAGCCAGGACGCTGATGCTAAGCGCGAGTTCAACATGACTCTGAAGCACCTCGACAAACTACTTAGGCTGCAAAAGTATCTTTGCGGTCTGTGCAACAAGCAACTAACTGCTGATACCGCTTCAGCCGATCGCATCAATAACAAGCTCGGACATATCGATGGCAACATCTTAATTGGTTGTATCGACTGCAACGTTGCTCGAAAGGATATGTCGCTATAGGGCTTTCGATACAAAGAGCTCCTTGCGTTCAACTCTGATCGACTTGTATATAGCATCGACAAGGAGGAGAAAGACATTTACAGCAAAATGAAGGCCAACATCGTGGGAGGCCCTTCAGTCATCTTCAATCGATATGCTAAGCGCAACGAAACCAAGATTCGAGGTGGTAAGATCTGCAAGAAGATCATCGGATATGATGCCAACGCCCTGTACCTGTCGGCGCTCGGTAATGAGATGCCTTGTGGACGCTTGACCACCATCGAAGCATACCCAGATATCGTCAATGACATCGTTAATGACAAGATCTTCGGCTTTCTCGAGTGCGATATCCGTACACCTGAGCATTTGAAGGACTACTTCAACGAGATGACGCCCATTTTCAAGAAAACTCTTATCGACTGCAGCGATGAGAGTGTTATTGGTAAGCACATGTTCGATTACAACGAGAAACGCAAGCAAAGCCGGTTCGCAAACTAATTGGGAGCTACTTTGGAGAAAAGATCCTGATCTACGCACCTCTGCTTAAGTGGTACCTCGCTCATGGAATGGAGATCACTCAGACCTATAGCTTCATCAAGGCCAGCTCTCACAAGTCATTTGCCCCTTTCATGGAAGCTGCGTCAAATGCTCGACGAGGAGGAGACAAAGATAAGGCTAAGGCTATGATTGCTGAGATGATGAAGCTTATAGGCAACAGTGTTTTCGGTCGATCTGGTATGGATATGAGCAAGCACAAGGAGATCAAATACGAATCCGATGATAAGGCAGTCAAGGCCAAGATTGAGCACTTCACATTCCACGGATTGGAAGAGCTCAATGATTCTTGTGAGATCACGATGAAGAAGCGTCGTCTCAAAAATAAGAATCCCATTCATCTTAGTATTGCGATCTATCAGCTAGCCAAGCTTCGCATGCTCCAGTTCTATTACGATTGTATCGACTTCTACTTTGACAGGTTCGACTTTCAATACCAGGAGATGGATACTGATAGTGCCTACATAGCTTTCAGCTGTGAGGAATCCTTTCAGAACTGCATCAAGCCTGAGCTGCGCGAGCACTTCAACCAGCACAAGTATGAGTTGTTCCCACGCGACTACAATGATACCGTTGCCAAATTTGACCGACGCACACCAGGCCTCTTTAAGGACGGATGGTCAGGTGATGCTATGGTCTCGCTGTCATCCAAGAATTACATTTGCTACCTACCTGATGAATCCTACAAGGTTAAGGTTTCGGCTAAGGGTATTCAACAAGGGCGAGGTCGTAATATCGATGTTCTGAACCCAGATGGCTTCGAGACTGTTGTCCGTGATCGCATAACGCTGCAAGGTACTAACAAGGGGTTTCGACTTAGCAAGGGGACGAAGCCAATTATCACATATAGCCAGACAAAGACGGCGCTTTCATACTATTACGATAAACGTCGTGTGCTTGGGGACGGGATTAGTACAGTTCCGCTCGATATATGGTTTGTATGTGAAACAGGGCGAGCAGCGCTCTGTTCCAGGCATACACCGTATGCGCTCTAGAAATGAGGAAGCGTAGAAGTACTTAGAATTTGTATGCAATGAATAGAAATACAAAAGACTCGTGAACTTTAACTGAAAATAGAAAACTGAATTGATTGGCAGCCCTCCTGCCTTAGCAAACCCTACTGTAGAATATCTATAGCGTAGTGAGGGCCGACGGGTGGCCCTCACGCGTCCGCGTGACGTGCAAGCACGTGGTTGGTCAGAAAGCTGCGTCTTTCTAGCCAATTATCGTGCGCTAAGCGCCCGCCAAAGTCTGCTCGCTTTGGCGGCTCGAAATGATTATAAATCTTGTGTGTGCCCCACACAAGGGGGTTTCATCCATTGTGTGTATAGTCGTATCCGACTATACGTATAGTGGTGTGCGCCACACTGATTTGTGTGACCCTGTTACAGTTAGAGTACCTACGGAAGTGATATTTGGCTGAGCAGCAGTAGACAACGTACCGGAAATCGTTCCAGAGCAGCTTAAGCCTGTTAGAGTACCAACGGAAGTGATATTAGGCTGTGCTGCGGTTTGGAGGGTGCCGGTTAGAGTCATTGCCGATAACGAATTAATACCTGAGATGCTACTAGAAGCATTTAAAACCATTGCCTTACTTCCAGTTGCTGTACCTGCTACTACATCAACGTAGTTAATTTCAGTACCACTTGCCGTGATCAGTACTCCTCCAAGCGATAAGCCGGTAGTAGACCCGTTATGATTAGCAATATTCAATACGTTTACTGAGTTAACATTAGGCTGTGCTGCGGTCTGTAGAGTGCCTGAGAGACTCGTGGCCGATAGCGAGTTGATTCCATTGATATTGTCCGTTGCATCAAGTACGAGTGCTTTGCTTGGCGCTGCAGTGCCAGGGGTAATGCCGAGCACGTAGCTCGGAGCTGGCGATACCGGCGATCCATTGACCGTCAGGCTGGAGCAACTTAGTGCTCCTAATCCGCTTAGGGACCCGTCAGAAGCAACGACAAGGGAAATGCCTGAGGTCGCAGTTCCTGGCGTTATTCCTGTGATATACGATAGTCGGTAATCACTTCGTCGAAGGTAGAGCGTTTAAGCATATGCATATGTCAAGTATCCTGTCTGATCTAACGAGAGATAAAATGCTGGATTGTAGAATGATGAAACGAATGTTGGTTGGGGATAACTAAATCCACTCATATTTCTTCAAACATATATAAGCCAAGCGATTTTTAGCCGTGAGTAGTATTCCAGATTATGGCGGTTCACTGCCAAAGAAGTATCGAGCAGACTCGGTTGGAGATATTAAGGATCTGGGTATCAAGAAGCTGTTTAGAATGGTAATGCTTGGTCCAAGCTTTTCAGGTAAAAACAATCTATGCTTTCACATTCTCAAATCATCTCCGCATGTATTTAGTCATCTCCACATCATTGCTCGTAACCAACATCAGGAGCTATACGACTATCTCCGCGACAAGCTTGAGGGGTTTGTATCATTTTACCCACCTGATCAACCACCTCATGCAGATGGTATTAGACGAACACCAGGAGATAAGCCTGAGCTTGTAATCATCGATGACTACAGTAATGATAAGGGGCCACAGAAGAATGTGTTCTCACACTACTTCACAAGAGGAAGGCACTTCAAGCTATCAACGATTTTTCTAAGTCACAGCTGGTTTGCCACCGACAAGATGATTAGATTGAATACTAAGTACGTCGCGATCCTTCGCGCTAACTCACGCTGAGACCTAAAGCTGCTTATCACTGACTTCGATATTCCAGGATTGATAGAGGAAGGTATCATTCATTATTATAACCGAGCCGTTGCACGAGGAAAGGGTCAGATGCTATTTTTCGATAGCGTCAAAGCTCAAATTCGTTATAACTTTAATCAACCGATTAATATTGGTGAAAACTATTAGTTGACTCATATGGCAGTAAACATGAGTAGCTTTGTCAAGACCGATAATACATGCTTAGTCCAAAATGGATTGAACAATACTTGGCGCTACAGTTTCCCAGGAAGTAGTTGTAATTTTCAAGATGTTGAAGCCTCTATCCAGTCGATCAGCTTGTACAATAACGAGTTCAATGTTGGTTCGATGCAATTTGCTAATTCTACGTTTCAGATTGAGGTACCTACCGCAGCGACAAGTAGCGTAATTAGCATCACGTCAGTGGATGGATACTACTCTTACGCCGATATCAATCAAAATATTCAGACTGCTCTAATCAACGCTGGGGCCTATCTCATCGATAACAATAATAATAATGTATTCTATATTCAGCTAGAAGAAAATTTGACTTACTACGCGCGTCAGTTGGACTGTTCTCCTACGCCCATACCCCTCCCCACTGGTTATACGAGACCAGCTTCAGGGTTATATTCAACAGGAGGTACTGGACTGCCAACTACAACTCGTGTTCCACGGTTAATCATTACTAACGCAGCATTTGGATCACTCCTCGGATTCACCGCTGGTACGTATCCGCCAGCCTCCAGCACTACTGCCGTTAGTACGTTGAGTAATACTATTCCCCAAATTAGTCCATCAACTTCCTATGTAGTTCGATGTGATTTGATCAAAAATGATTTCGTCATTGGTGGTGATCTGATCTGCTGCTTCAACAAGGGGGATGCCAGTATTGGACAACAGATCCAGTACTTCCCTTCTCACGAAACATGGCGCCCTACCCATGACGGAGCTCGAGCTAGCTTGACAATTAGTATCTATAATCAGAATAACCAGCCTGTTCATTTTCGCGATAATAGTGTCAATATTATGCTTTTGCTTCGAAAGCGACCCTCGCTGAGGTAAAAAAAGTGGTTCTTTTTTTAGAGCTGCAATCACAATCTAAAGCTCCCACCGTGCCTACCCTTGCGCATTGCGCGCAGCTTCGCCATATGAGCCTTCACCTCAGGTGAACCTTTAGCAAATTTAGTATTGCGTTTGCCGGCTACACCTACTCCAAAACGGGTTTTGATACCCTTTCTGACACTGTGAATCATTTCGTGATGCTCAGGGCGGTCCGACTTACTGACGAGGTATTTTTCTCCTTCGTCGATAAGGTCGCTGAAGATTCCTTTCTTCTTTGCGTATCTGAGAGCATTACCAGCATGTCTTTTAACATCGGCGAAACTGATGCGTCCACCTTCCTCATTATCACTATTGTATTCGTCGACGCCTACTCCAGTAAGCGCCTTAAGTCCAGCTCTGGCGGCGACGCCGGCTTCGGGATCTCCAACCGCTGCTGCAATCGCTGGAACGGCGACGTCGGCTGCCTTCGGTAGCAATCCGGAATCTTTAGCGAATTTGAATCCAGATTTGATGCCTGACCAGATCTTACTCCAAATGGATCCACCTTGAGCCTTTTTGTAGCTCTTCTTGATTTCATGCTTAGTAATATGAAGTCGAACACCACGACCGGCTTTCTTAGCTTTGAGCGCCTTGTCATGTGATTCGGGGTGAAGGTGGATCTTAGCGCCTGATCCTTGGAGCTCAGTAGCAGTGAGGGATAGTTTACCAGTCTTGACAGCCTTACGAAGCTTGTGAGCGGGGACACCACTCGAGATAACCAATTCGCGATATATGATTAGATGTGGGGTAGTATATTAATTCAGAATGAATAAGCTACAATAATATTTAAATCCTTCATACCTTTGAGCAAATCCATTCGATTGTGTTGCTTAGCATATAACCAGAGCATTGACCATATACCGCAATATTCCCCATGAGCCGAGTGAGTTTGGATTTCGTTGTATTTACTGATGCCGTATTCATTCGGAGGCCCCTCACCCATGCTGTCATAGTATTCATGATCATGTAGAGCTGTCCAATGACCCACAGATTGATTCGGCTTGCGAAGTAGAATCAGGAATGAACCTTGCTTTGGAAGAGGGGATTTGATCTCGTTAGGTTCGTGTGTCTGATCAAGATGAACATTAAGCTTATTAGCAAGTTTGATTAGATCATGATCCGAAGTGATTGGTTTAAGGAGATCCATTTGACTTAAATCAAGAGCGCTAAGCTTGCTTATTATTTAATTTTTCGTTGATCATATATTGAGGTGTATAACTGTTAACGATGTCGGACACTCAACTCACCGATCAATATCTCTATCAATCTTCGCTAAAAAGCGATCCGGCCGTTAAGGTCTCTTCTCGCAAGCGTTGCCCGTATATTATCGATCTTAACCAAGGTAGCTACCAAAATGGCATTATCACTATCGATGCGACGGCTCAGCTTAATGGTGCTGAAGGATTTGCCTCGCTTCGAGATGCTTACATTCTCCTTCCTTACAAGGTCAGCATGAAGAATACTCACAATACTCAAGCCATGCAAAATCCTGCGAACCGTTTTAGTCTTGGATTGAAATGTGGCAACTGGAATGTAATTGATTCGCTATCGGTTGAGCTAAACGGAAAATCGCTACTTTCGATGCGTGATTATAACCTGTTTTGGAATAATCTGAGAGACCAAACCGAGTTTAGTACCGATTACCTTATGAAGCACGGTCCGGAATCCTATCTATTCCCTGATTGCGCTCAAAGCGTACTATACACCTCTGGAACTAACTCGACCTCTGGGGATGGATACACGAATAACATTGTGGTTAACGGATCCACGTTCGGTACTACGTCTTCCCCCTCTGGACTCCAGATTCAGAACGATGGTTTTGCTAACCGTCTTCAGAACAACCCTCCTACCGCAAATACTGATTTTACTTCTGCTTGGCCCGCATTTGGTAATGCTGCGGCTTCTACCGTTATTCAGAATCAGTCATCGCGTGGAGCGTTCGTAGCAGGTGCTGCTGCGGCGGGTAGCATCATGGGGAGCTGGATTTACATGTTGAAAATCAAGCTAACTGATCTCCATCCGATCTTCAAGGAACTGGATCTGATTGCTAATCCCCAGCTCCGACTACGCTTCCGTGTGAATCAAGGTTATAGTGTAGTTGCTTGCGATACTGCACAGCACATGACTCTGTCCGGAACCACACTAATGTCTGGTCAGACGTGCCCTATCATGATTGCTTCTGCTGCTACGAACAATCCAAACGCAAGCGTACTTCCTGCTGCTGGTCAATTCACGGTGGCTTGGGGTGCTGTAACCAACTATCTAGATCCAGCTATCGACGGTACTTACATGCCTTTTACAACAGCCCGTCTATACGTTCCATTCCTCGACCTTGAGAATCCTCAATCGATTATTCAGAAGCCAAACAAGACCGTTCGCTATAACGATGCGTATGCACAGTACTTCTACCAGCGAGCTGGTATTGGCAAGCAGGCGAGTCAGTTCAATACCACGTTTGATCTCCAGTTGAGTGCTTCGATTCGTAATGCAAAATATGTTGCTGTTCTCCCTTTTGCAGAAGCAACAAGCAGCTTTGCTTCAGCAACCGTACAGCAGTGGCAATCACCGTTTGACTCAGCTCCTTGGACCGTAGCACCAGGAGCTACCATTCGCAACTTTAACGTCAAGATTGGTAGTCAAACCGTGCTTGAGGGTGGTCAGGACTTCGATTTCTGGACGTTCTGCAACGAATTCAGTAAGATTGGTGCCATCAACGGTGATTCAACTCCCGAATTGTCGAATGGCCTTATTGACTACCAGACTTGATCGCTAACTAACCGAGTACTTGTAGCTGATGTATCTCGTCTTACCGAGAAAGATGTCCCTCAGGTAATTCAGATCTCTGGTGTCAACGCCGGTTGCCAGGGCCTTAACCTAATTGTTCTTGTAATCAGTGAAAATGAGATGACGTACAATAGACTGACAGGCAAGGTGTTAGAATTTGCTGCTAACTAAGTTGGATTTCGTGATGAGCGTCTTAGTCGATCCACAAGTGATACGCTTAACTCATATACTATTTTAATTCGGATCTTCAACTAAGTGTAAGTCTCCATAAATAAATAATATTTTTCGAACGTTTATTAGGGGCTATCTATATAGATACACCTGATAATGAGTCCATTAACGTTTGGTAAGCACAAGCCCAAGACGATTGAAGAAGTTTATGCTTCTGACCCTGGATATTGTCGTTGGTTGTTGAGTCAAAAGATTCTAATTGATTATAATCCTGCGATTGGTGATTTTCTTAAGGAAAAGTTCGTTAATGATGATAGATCGTTCCTCATGACCTTTGGAAAGCATAAAGGAAAAACTCTCAAACAGATTTATGCTTTTGATTGCGGCTACATCGAGGGGCTGAAGAAGAATGAACTTGTTAGTGAAAAGATGCATAAGCTAAAGAAGGCTTTCAATGAGTTTGCTTAAGTTTTGATGAATCGGAGACAACGTATTCATGAATACTTCTACCAAAGTGATGAGTTCAGTGATCACTATTACGTATATCGAAAAGTTATGAAAGATGTTCGATTACAGCGTCTATGTTTTTATAAAAAAAACGATGGCCTTAAGCTTTTGTAAATCGCTGGTGCTTACGCGATCGAATATGCGCTGATCTGTTTGAACGACGATATGATCCTCCGCATTCACAGTCAGTACGCTCCGCTCTAAGAGCTTGCGTATCTTCCCTAGCTCTAAAGGCGGGCTTGCTTATTAATAACGCCTTGCGTTGAATCGATAGCAAGTTGTTCAAAAGGTAAAAGGCTTTTGCGATCAAATATTTCGTGCTCGCTAATGAGAGATATTACAAAATTCTCGATTCCATGCTCTCGAAAATGGTAGTAAATTGCTGCTTTGCAAATATCCACCCCATCAATCCAGCGTTTATATTCGCATTTGTGCTCAGCGAACCGTTGTCGTAATGGCTTGGTTGTGCTCCCCATATATACGATAGAATCGTTAGCATTTGGAATCTTATAGATGAATCCTTTCATAATTATTGCTGTGGGTTGGCTCGATATGTTTCTTATGGTTTTATATACTTTATATTATTGCTTAAGATGACTTGACTTTATATCATTCCTCTTCTACACCCATTGTTGCTGTGTGCGGTGCTCGGAGGTGTGGAGGAGACCTCCTTCGCACCAGACGCTACTTAGCGGTGGTGTCGACGTTTTCAGCAGCTGAGGGTCAGGAAGGCGCAGAGCAGTGCTCGTTGGTAAATTACGGTCAGAAAAAAAAACTGGCGGTGTAATGTACTGGGTATTACTACTGGGATCTTCGTCAGAAAATCTTCATAATGCTTCACTCCGATTCGTTGTTGCGCCGTCAAATTTTTTTCAGCTTCAGGCTTTCGTGAATCCTCCACCGACTTATGACCCAGACCATAAAGCTTCGCCGCGGTGACTGGACCGACACCCCAGATGCGTGTAATTTCTACCAAAGCGCGTAGTCGCGGATTGTTCTTCTTTGCATCAAGCTTGGCCAGACGACCAGTCTCGAGGATTTCTATGACTTTGTCTCGTAAACGTCGCTTGACCCAGTGCATGTCCTTAAAATCCTTCACGTTGCAGACCCGGTGGCGCATAGCTTTCAAGCTCGACACGACTTTCTGTTACGGAACACCGAGAAACATTAGAACGGAGCAAAAACCCAAAGTAGTCACTAAATTCTGCGAGTACCTTGTACATGTACTGCCGCCAGATATCGCGCTCAACGTCGAGAAACTCCATCATCTCCTCCAGTGGTTCTGTTAAGTGTGCGTTGAGGTTTTGTTGAACCGCTGCGAACACAACGTTTCGTAAACAACAGCCAAATACTACAATCGATTGATGCCTACATATCGACAGCGTTTCCAAGGTATCTGTGCTGTCATTTACGTAGCAGCAATGTAGTAAGGCGTTACAAACGGCGAGTTGACTGAAGTGACTCGATTGCTGGCATTTGCACTGTTGGCATCACGTTCGGCACTGCAGTCAGCAGCGATGTAGAAGACGACACCCGCTGCTACGTAAATGACAGCACACATGACTCCAGCTGCCAGTACGATTCCATCGGAGCTGACGCCAAAGTCAGTGTATCGAGGAAGGCCAACAGCCAGGGCGATACCAACCACATTCTCCAAACAGCGCCACAGATGAATGTACAGTAGCTTCTTACTGCGAAGAGCGGCATTTGCCGATCCATACCGCGCACTCAGCTTGGAGCCGTCGACGATGAACAGCGTGAAGAACGGGAAGAAGACAATTGCTCGAGGCAACTGGTCGATAAAGTGGTGGCTCGGATGAGCCAAACGCAGTTTGGCAGTCCACAAGATGGCGAGGAACGTGATCACGAGTCCATACACAGCGATCGTCAAGCCTTTGGTCATAGCCAACAGCAAAATCGTGCCCAATCGGAACGCAAACTGCCCCACGAGGAAGACAAAACCCAAGAGTTTCACGCCGTTGCCGTCTTCTTTTGTCACATACGCCGTTGTACCGCGCGCCAGAGTCACGAATGTCGAGATCGTTGTGAAGAGATCGATGAATTTCCACTTGCGGTAATGGATAGTGGCATTGGCTTGTAGTACGAACAGCGGAATATCCCGCACGATGACCTGGATGAAGGTGGCGTACATGAGTCCGTACTCCAGCTGTCTGGCCTGTTGATTACCTTCGTCTCTTGCTGCCTCGACAATAGTGTGTCCACCTACTGCATATGTCCTTGAGCCTCCTCCATCGATCTCAGCGACTGCATCAGCATTGCCTCGTCGGGTTTTGGCGCCTCTTTGGTCTTTGACCTTCGCAAGAACCGAGTAGATGGTCTCCACGAAGACGCGCATCTGCAGCAGCCCAATGCAGAAGCCTATCGCTGTATTAAATGGTTTGTTGTAGGAGAACCGATTCGGATACAACATATCGATGCCGATCCCCACAAAGCCCAGGACCACACTGCTGAAGCCGAGGAAGACGAGGGACATGATGTACTCCTCCACCCAGGTGCGGTTGATGTACTCGTAGTTGAGAATCACATCCGTCACCACCGTCGACAGCTCGTACGCCGCACTCAAGGCCTCGTAGATAGCGCCAAGTAACATCCTCTGTCAGTGTCAAAATGCCCAATGCTTCGAACCCAGCTAGTGCACTATGGGTCCATCATATCAACACTTCGTTCACTTCGCCATATGTAGCCATGTGTCTTTTCAAATCATTCTTCTATCGCATTGGTCAAAAACAACATCTTCACTTGCCAAAAGGGCTACAGCCATGGGTGACGAGAATGCGGCACTAAGACTGTCGTTCACGGGCCTCTGCTCCGTGCTGAAGGCCGTTGAGGCTACACGTAAGAACGACATGAAGCTGGAGCTTCTGCCCCAACTGGACCGAGAGCGCACGTATATGCTCAAGGAGAAGAAGATCGCCAAGTTGTACATCGACATCTTGGGCTTAGCGCCGTCAGCAAAGACGCACAGAAGTTGGAGCACTTCAACGACCCAAAGATTGTCGACTCCAAATCCGTTGGAGACTTTGCCGCCGCTTTGTTTGACGTCGTGCTGTATCAAAGCGGCAGGAGTAAATCCAAGCTGCAACACACTCTAAAAGTTGTCAATGAATTGATGGATAAACTAGTGTAGGCAGACAGCAATGCAGCCAGGAAGAAAGTGTTCATGACGCTGGCGACGGAGTTTTCCGCAGACGAGCAGAAGTGGCTTATTTGGGTTATACTGAAAGATCTGAAGATCGGACTGCAGCACGAACTCGTGCTTAACAGGCTGTGCCTGTAAGAAGGAGCAACAATCAGGTGGAACCCAGAATAATGCTACATCCGGGAATTCCATAAATGCAATGGTGCTTTAACAGCGCCACCATTTAATTTTTTTAAACAGTATAGTGAAGTCTCTACAGCATATCCTAGATTGGTGTAGTGGTGAACCCCGCTGAAAGCTTCTGCCCGACTGTGTGGCTGTTTGAAGCGATTTCAGATATTTAGATATTGAACTAGGGTCCTCCAAATTAGTTTGTATACGCTTGCCCATCACTGTCAAAAATCTGACCATGGATTTCAAATTTTTCCGAAAAACTCAGCAAGCGCGCAGTGGAGGCGTGTTGCGGCGGCGGAGATACCGAGAGACAGAGTACTCGGGGCCACATGCAAAGACCACAGCAGTAGGTTTGAAATATGAAGCTATCAAATGACACCAAATATGTTTGCTAACTAAGAATACCGGATATAGACGATTCTTCACTTTCCACCTTTTTTACCCATTTTCTTCCCCTTCTTGCAGGCACAGCCTGTTAAGCTTATTCATCCAGATGCAATGGAAATGTACAACCATACAAACGACCTGCATAAGGTGTGCAGGGAGCTAAGGAACTCGGCGGTGAGGAATGTGCCGCAACTGGAACCGTTCCAGGGTTTTACGCCCATGTTGGCGAAGAGAGTGAACTTTGGAGAGTGTATCTCGGCGATTAATGCGGACTCGTTTGTGATGGAGCCGAAACTGGATGGAGAGAGGATCACGTGCCATGTTCAAGGGAAAGAGATGCAGTTTATATCGAGGAATGGGATTAACTACACGGAGAACTATGCGCCGTCGATTAAGCCGCATGTGTTGTCACAATTGGAACCTGGAGTGGATTGTATTTTTGACGGGGAGATGATGGTGTGGGATAATGTGGAGTATCGTCTTCGTGAGTTCGGATTGCTGAAGAATACTGCGAATGCGGTGCGCAAAGGAGAAGCTACGAACCGATGGCTGTGCTATGTGGTGTGGGATGTGGTTTATCTTGGCGGCCCCAAAGCTGAACAATTGATTCGCGAGGTATTCGAAGGCCCCAGGGAAGTTAGTGCCGTTATGGGTTTGCCTCTTCACGTGAGACGCAAGTTACTGCTCCGCATTCTAAAGCCGCTGGACCACCGCATCATTATTATCGAGCAGAAACTTGTCAGTGGCAAGTCACCAAAAGAAAGACACGAACAAGTTATGACAGAGGTAGACAAGCAGGTTTCAAACGGAGGCGAAGGGGTGATCATGAAGGACCTGAATGCTCACTATATGTGTGGAGAAAGCAGCAGGAAGACTAAAAAGTGGTTGAAGCTGAAGCCAGACTATGCAGGAATGACAACAGACTTGGATACTATAATCGTTGGTGGGTTTTACGGCACTGGGCGACGCCGTAGCGGTAACGTGTCAGTTTTTCTGCTAGGTGTACTTGCACACTCGTTAGATGAGAACGGGGCGGCGGGCGCAACAAAGCCAGGTGCCGATTGCCCAGTGATATACACGTTTGCCAAAGTTGGTACCAGGTACAACCTGAACGAATTAGAACAAATGCGCCAAGAGCTGGAACCGTACTGGCAACCATGGGACGACAACAATATACCACCACATTTGAACGGCTGGAAGCCGCAAAAGAGCGATTTGAGACCTGACGTTTGGATCGACCCTCGGCACTCCAAGATCCTCGAAGTGTACGGATTTGAGCTGTCTTTTACGACATTGTACCAGACTGGGCTTACAATCCGATTCCCTCGTTGCAAGGCAATCCGAAACGACAAGGAATGGTATCAGTGCATTGACCTACAAGATCTAAACGCAGCGCGTGGGACCCTCTCTACTAAGCGAGCCGCAGAAGTAGATCTGGGACAGAAGAGTGTTGCAAAACGCGTTAAAAAGCGCCAGACGATTTCGGCGCGACGCCCCAGTGGCGTTCTTCAAAGCTACTCTCGGGCGGACTTAGAAGGCATCGAGCAAGAGCGAAATGTGTTTGAAGGGAAGGAATTCTGTGTGCTCCCTGGGAAATACGAAATACCCTCACCAAGTCTTACATCGTCAATCCCTGACAGCGTGATTGAAAAACATGCCAAACAATTGTCGAAGCAGACAGTTGAAAAGTTGTTGCACTCTTTCGGAGGAACAATTGTGCAAAACCCAATTGCTGGAACCACGCATTATGTTGTTGCTGCTGGAGATGCTGGATTCAAGGTCGTGAATTTGAAGAAGCAAGGCTTATTCAACATTGTGCACATCAGGTGGGTGTTCAATTGTGCAGCAGCGTCACGATTGGTGCCTTTGAAGGCAAGTGATTTTATATTCGCAACCGAGATACAACGAGAACTTCTTGCCAAGGAGTATGATCGCTATGGGGACCATTTCACAGAGCATATTACTCCAGACGATTTGCAGCGTATTCTGCGGGAGGTGTCGACCGCTAACGACGACGAGCCCAAATGCACACCGTGGCAGGTTCATATGCAAACCTCGGAAATGGAAGAAGCAGAAGCGATGGAAACTGAGTTCACGTTCTTGTCGCATTGCGTCGTATACTTTCAACACTGCAACAGTTCATCCTCCGATGATGAAGGCGTGGACGCTCTTGCGTTGGGACAAGAGAAGCTACTTGAACAGCAACTCAGGTTATATGGAGGTGTTGTTGCACGCGAGATCGATTCTTCTGTCACACATGTCGTCGTCGCTGAACAAGTTCAAGCTGAAAAAAATTTGCGAGCCATCAGGAGTTTGCGCCACCGAGGTTTGCCAGAGCCTAGGGTCGTCACGAAGGAATGGATTCTGCAATGCTTGGAGCAGTGCACCCAAGTACCCGACGACGCGTTTGTTATGCATGTGTAGGCCTGCCAACATATAATTTATTTGCATACGTGTAGCCATCGCGTGCAGAGTAACCATATACAATCGAGTTCTTGTTGCTACATGTAGCAAGAATTCTCGCTTACTTGAAGTGAGACGCATCGGCGCACCAGTCAAAGTCACCGAAGTAGAAGCTGTTCTCTTCCTCGTCAGACACGCCACCTTGCGGCTCGCGCTCTTCATACACGAGGTGGCCTTCGACTTGCTGCGATGTGAATTGCTCTTCGAAGTTGGACGTGTCCAACACACTGGCCAATTTCGGGACGATCGGCGGAGCGACCTGCTTCGTCTCGAGACGGTGCCAGCTTATATTTGCGAAGAACGGGTGGTCGAAGATTTCTTGCATTCCGTTGGGGCCATTGCCGAGACGCTGGTCTGTGTCCTTATGCAGCAATCTGGAAAGAAAGTCACAGAGATCAGGCGAGAAGTGGTTGGGGAAGCTAGGCTCGTCCTCTTCAATCTTGCGGAACAGCAAGGCGCGGTCTCGCGGCGAGTAAAACGGCGGGTACCCGGTAAGCAACTCGTAGATCACGCAACCGAAGCTCCATAGGTCAGCCGCCAAACCGTATCCACCGCCACGCACCACCTCGGGGGCGATGTAGTCTGCCGACCCGCAGAAGCTAGTGCAGCTTTGTTCCGATCGGCTCATCCGCTCGCGCGCAAAGCCAAAGTCAGCTAGACGGACGAAGCCTGCTTCATCCAGCAAAATGTTCTCAGGCTTCAGATCCCGATACAAGATGCCACGTTCGTGAAGGTAGCGCAACGCCAACGCGATGGAGGCGGCATAGAACAGCACATGGTCTTCAGGGAGGCGGTTCTTGGCGAACTTCTCCAGCAAGAAGTACATGTCGCCACCAGGACAGTACTCCAGCACAAAGTTGAGGGCGTCCGTTGTCTCGAACGAGCAGAACATCTTGGTGATGAAAGGGTGGTTCACCGCACAGAGCACCTTCTTCTCCGTCAACAGGCGTCTCGCCTCGCGAGAGGCATTCCTATCACCATCCAGACCGTTGATGCTGCCGAGCTTGGACTTGTACACTACTTTCACCGCGAAAAGACGGTTGGGGCACGCTCGCAAGCGACACAGCAGGACTGTGCCGTACGACCCCGAGCCAATAATGCGTACGATGTCGAACACATAGCGTGTTGGGTCTCGGGCCTCTTCCTCCGAAACTTCTTCCAATGTCTCCTCGTGCTCAAGAAATTCCTCGATCGAGTGTCGGAGGTGACCCACATCGGAATCCGACAACAAGGTGCTCGTGGATGACGACGCCGAGATCGTCGGGCGTGATGCAACAGGCTTTAAGCTGCTGTAATTGCAGTCCCAGTCATTGCAGCCAGTCGAGGACCTGGTGGTCGTCTCCGACACTGCTGTGCTTGTAGTAGACGAGGCCGACGACGGAGCCGTCACCGGCTTCAAGCAACTGTAGGAACAGTCCCAGTCGTTGTTGCCACTGGACGGTTTCTTCTCGACGGTCGAATTGGGCGAGTTGCCTCCGTTACGCATGGCGTCCTCGAGCGACACCTTGGCGAAGGAACTGGCCAGCAGCTGCGCGAACGTCCACGTCTTGACATTGCCCCACTTCTTGTAGTCCAGCGCGGTCTTGGGGCTCTTGCTGGACGACGCCCAGTCGCCTGGCTGCTGTTTGGGGGACTGGAAGATCGGCGCCATTTCGTGTTACAAGACGCCGCTGTTGCTCCTGGCCGCGTCCGCTGCGTCCGACTCAACTGCTTCTTCCTGGATAGAGCTCTGGGCGGCGCAAAGCATCGAATGGGGCGCTGGGCTCCGGTCGGTCACGTGCAAAGGCTCTGCTCTTGGGCTCTGTGGTGGCTGCTTTTTCGCTCGATCTTGGGGGCACGGCAAAAGCAGATGTGAAAGTGGTTGGCGAATGGACGAGCCGGTTTCAAGGCGAATGCGCAATTTCCAAACCGAAAATTTACACCAGGCGTTTTGAAACCTCAACCCACGCACTGAAATGCTTTCGTGATGGAGCGCTTGCACGTGCTCCAAGGCGCTGCTCGCTCAAGGAAGAAAGAGACGAACAGCAATTTTGGAGCGCCTCTACAAGCTGCATGCACATCCTGCTCAACCTCGAGAAAGCTTTTGGCGTGCGTCTGGCAGCACATGGGACGCAGATAAGATGATGCGAAGCACAAGCCACGCCATGGGAGAAACCCAGGCTCGCTTGATTGATTCCAAATTGTAAAGTAGGGTGTGGTGGAGCGACTCGCATCACAGGCTTCGAGCCGCCAGCGAGAATCGGGTGTTTCCTTTCCAGCTGATGTTGTGGCCGTAACTCGACGAGAAAACATGAAATTTGCAACTTTGTCTATCGGGATATTTATAATATTGCGTTTCGCTGAGATGCCTCTATTGCTCTACCGCACACAGCACGATGTCTTTCACTGCTCACAATGCTCTTGGAGCACTAAATACAGCAACACTGGCAACATGCTTGTGGTGGAGGCAATTCGTTTTCCTCGCTGAAGATTCTGGTGGTGAGTATGCGGTGAGTATGCACCGTTGGTGGTGCCGCGGCCCATCACCCGACGAGTCGGAACTTCCGATTCAGAACAAAGCTTCAACTCTTAGACATCAACGGCTACCTGAAGTTTAGAGGCCGTTCCCTCGATGTCCACCCCGTCGCGGCAGCGAGTGGCTGCGTTGTACAGCGCCCACGACCGCGACAGACCATCGTCCATCGTCGCATTCTTCAGCTTGTGCAGCGAGTCCATCGGGTTCACCGTAGCCGCATTCACAAGTAGCAACGACAGCCACGTGTTGTTGCTGTTCTTCATGGTAACGATCTTCTCCTTGGACAGAATGTCGTTCCACTCTTGCTCCACGAAAGTCGAGGTTCGCGCCAGCTCGTTGATCGGAGACACGGGGATCATCTGAATGCCGTGGATCGCATACACCTCGTCCAAGAACCACGTGTTGTAGTAGACCTTGTTGTCGAAGAAGATGCCAGTCACGTGATTGCGGACGATCTCGTGCGGGTGAATGGTATTGTCCGACGAGAGCAGGAAGTACGTCCGGATGGCGTGTGCGTTCAAACGCAACATCAAGCTCCCAAGGTCCTCCATCGCCTTGTGGCCAGTCACCTTGCCCCACAAGGTCATGCCGTAGTAAAAGTTAATGTCTTCGGACGTGCTCTCTTCATCTTTACCGTTGTCGAGCAATGTGACTCCACGTGAGTACGAGTGGCCGTGATACCAGGAGAAGTGGCGGAAGCGAGGAAAATATGGATCTTCCAAGCTCGGGTTTGCCACGTCGCGCAGCATCGTCCAGATGATCCGCTCCAGCTCCGGCATGCGCGACCAGTTGGGGTCCAGGTGCTTTAGAATGGCCGACGCTGTCACGAAGTATCCAAAGTGGTAATGGTGGTCGTTGTAGATACCACTACCAAAATCCATGTACAGCCATCCATTCTCAAAGATCAAACTCGAGATGATTCCACTGTACAGCGTCTCGTAGACGAGAGGAGGCGACAAGGTGTTGTTGAGCATGGGCTCGATCATCTTCTCCAGCTTCGCCAAACAATACGTCAATAACGTTGTGTCGGAGCCCACTACCGAGCTATCTGCCGCCATCAAACACAGCGACGCGTACTTTTGGTAGTACTTGCCGTTATAGTACCAACTGTTTGCGTTCATGGACCAGTTTGCGATGATGTCCTCCTGCAGCGTCTTCAGCATGTCCGATTGATGAACAACCCAAGGAGTCGGCTTACGAGCAGGGTAGAAGTCTATCTCGAAGTCCGCCTCAGGTTCAATGAACGTCCACTTTGTTGAAACTTGACCGATCATTTGCCCTCGTGTGGTGGAGTGAAGAACGATGGCGCCTGGGCTGTTGGCTTTAGTAGTCGACCCACTCATTGACTCCACTTGATGCGGCAGCGCAAAGTGCAGTAGGCCCACCGAGTCGCAACTGCTACCTTCGACATCCCAGTGGAGCGAGTAACCTGTACGCGACTCCATCGAAACAGTACCACCACGCACCACGCACGCTGCGTACTCATCGTACACTCTGTCTTCTCCGTTCTCGGGTAGCACAGCAAGTCGAATCGTACCCGAGTACCCACTGTCTGCAACTAGCGATGAGCCTGACGCGTTCACAGAGAAAATTACCGACTTCTCCACTCGGAATTTGATGCTCGTGTCGCTCGCGTACAAAACCCACGTCTGGCTGTTGTTTAGATGGATAACGAATTTACCTGGCGTTGAGTCATCCACATACGTGATGTTGTGCTCCGTGTCGATACGAGGTGTGAGTCCGTCGTACTTGGCCGACACGAACGCCATTCCACTCAATAAGGCAGAATCCATGCAGCCACCGGTGCCAGGGTCACACGTTCGGAGCTTGATCCCAATGTCACTCCACGAATACACTTCGTAGCTGGGCTTTGTTTCGTTGAACTCTTGTGCTGAGAGTGTCATGTCATTGTGGATCCCATGCGAGTACCATTTGACGGTGCCGTTGACCTTCGGCGCCATCTCGCGATACGTGTACGGATAGTGCGCTTGCAAACCGAACGGCGCTACTTTCGGCAGCATGAGCGCGTACGGCTGCGCCCAAGCTGGGTAATTCTCCGACCTGTTCGTGGCAGTGACGTGAATCAAGTTCCCCCACCACTTGTTCGTCGGAATGGGTTGCTTGAGGGCTTCCTTAGCAACGTTGATAATTGGGGCAAGCTTCGCGAGACTTCCATTGCGTTGGAACAGCTCTTCGGACGGCGCACCAGTACCGAATGGTGCGAAGTACCCGCTGCTCGTCGAGCTTTGTTGAGTCCCCGTAGTGGTTGCAGGAGTGTTGGAGCTAAGAGTGCCAACCAGTTTTTCGGTGGCGCTCTCCACAGTCCCATCCAGAAAGTCGAAACCTTCGCCAACATCAGGATCATCGCGTGTGGCTACGACGTGCGATGCCACCACCGCAATAGCCACAGCTGTATGAGCCAACACCGAGAACTTCATCTTGTTTCGGCACCCAGGCAGAGGTGTGCAAGAGAAGACTGCGAGTGCGCAGTAGGCGACAAGCGCGTAAATGGCAAGAGTGTCCAGGACAAGACAAATGGATAGGCTTCAATCGCTACGCTACCGGTGTTCAACTGGACGTTGTCTGCTGTTTACGCATGGCTGAAGATAAATGCGTTGCAACGATTTGTGGCTGCAGGATGACCCAGCCGCCCGATCCACTTTCGGTAATGCACTCAACAACAGGCGTATGGACTGTATGCGAGCACAATAATTGCAGCGGACTAATATGGTGCCAGCTAGGCACGTGCAATTTGGTGTTGATGTCTTAATCCTTCTTCATCTTCGAGTTATCGTAACAGTGGAGTACGGTGTGTGTGCTCGCACATTGCCATTCAACTCGAATGATTCGAGCCGTTGCAAGTGGAACAACCGAGTTCATGGGATTGGCTTTCTTGCGGGCATGAAGAACCAACAAACCAACAACAAAGTAGTCGCTCGTACGGTTGAGAGCGAGCCCATAAAGTAAATAAAGGTGCACGTGTTGGGCATGTCAAGTTCTTGAGAGCGTTCACTTTGAGAACGCCTCGGCACCTTAGTCAGTGGTGATGAAGGTTGCGCATTGCCATCTCGGTGAGTTCAATATCGCCAAGAAACGCGTGAGCCGGGGATGGCAACAGCTCCAAAAACAAGTTTGACAACGTCAACATTTTGTTCAAATTCGTGTGAACTTCTTCCCACGGCTCAATGACAGTAGTTTATGAAAGAGTGTTCCATTGCACTCTGGTAGTTCTTGAGGGCTTACACCTTCACCGTCAGCTGGGCTCCCACAATCTCAGTCTGATTCACGTGAACGTCGTCACGGCAGCGAGTGGCTGCGTTGTACAGCGCCCACGATCGCGACAGACCATCGTCCATCGTCGCATTCTTGAGGTTGTGCAACGATTCCATAGGATTCACCGTAGCCGCGTTCACAAGTAGCAACGACAGCCACGAAATGGTAGTGTTCACCTCGACAACAATTTGCTCCTTGGATAAGATGTCATTCCATTCCTGCTCCACGAAAGTCGAGGTTCGCGCCAGCTCGTTGATCGGAGACACGGGAATCATCTGAATGCCGTGGATCGCATACACCTCGTCCAAGAACCACGTGTTGTAGAAAACCTTGTTGTCGAAGAAAATACCAGTCACGTGATTGCGGACGATCTCCGGCGGGTGGATAGTGTTATCCGACGTCATGAGGAAATAGGTGCGAATAGCATGCGCATCAAGACGCAGCATCAAACTTCCGAGATCCTCCACCGCCTTGTTTCCAGTCACCTTGCCCCACAAAGTCATGCCGTAGTAGAAATTGATATCTTCCGACGTGCTCTCCTCGTCCTTGCCGTTGTCGATCGAGGTCACACCATGAGAGTACGAGTGGCCCAAGTACCACGAAAAGTGGCGGAAACGAGGGAAGTACGTGTCGTCGGGACTCGGGTTCGCCACGTCGCGCAGCATCGTCCAGATGATCCGCTCCAGCTCCGGCATGCGGGACCAGTTCGGGTCCAGGTGCTTCAGCATAGCCGACGCCGTCACGAAGTAGCCGTAGTGGTAGTGGTGGTCGTTGTACATGCCGTTGCCGAACTCCGTGTAGATGCTGCCCGTCTTGAAGATCGAGCTCGAGATCAGACCGCGGTACAGCGTGTCGTACATGAGTGGCGGCGACAGCGTGTTGTTCAGCACGGGTTCAATCATCTTCTCCAGCTTCTCTAAGCAGTAGCTCAGCAGTGTTGTATCAGGCCCCACCACCGAGCTGTCCGCCGCCATCAGACACAGCGACGCGTACTTCTGGAAGTACTTGCCGTTGTAGTACCAGCTATCAGCTCCAAAGTCGGACCAGTTGCCCATGATGTCCTTCTGCAGCGTCTTGAGCATGTTGGTCTCGAGAACCACCCACGGAGACGGCTTACGAGCAGGATAAAAGTCTACTTCGAAGCCCGCCTCAGGCTCCACGAACGACCACGTCGGGTTCGTTGTCACTTGACCCACCATCCGACCGCGGGTGGCCGAGTTCAGCACGATAGCCCCCTTGCTGCTCGTCGTCGTGGGAGACCCGCTCATCGAGTCGACCTGGTGCGGCAGCGCGAAGTGCAGCAGACCCACGGACGCACAAGTACTTCCCTCCACGTCCCAGTGCAGTGAGTACCCCGTGCGCGACTCCATTGACACACTGCCACCGAGCACCATACACGCAGCATACTCGTCGTAAACTGTATCTTCAACTGCATCTTCCGGCAGCAGTGCCACTCGGATCGTGCCCGAGTAACCGGCATCGGCCACGAGCGATGAGCCGGATGCATTCACCGAGAACACCACCCCTTCCTCCACACGAAACTTGATGCTCTTATCACTTGCGTACAACACCCACGTCTGACTGTTGTTAAGGTGGATGACGAACTTGCCGGTGCCGAATCGTCCACATACGTGATGTTGTGCTCCGTGTCGATACGAGGTGTGAGTCCGTCGTACTTGGCCGACACGAACGCCATACCGCTCACTAAAGCCGAGTCCATGCATTTACCACTGCCTCGTCACACGTCCGCAACTTGGCACCTCCTTCGTCCCATTCGTAGATCTCGTACGTTGGCTCGTACGAAAAGAACTCCTTCGATGACAGCGTCAGGTCGTTGTGGTACGAGTGGTTGTAGTACTTGACCGTACCGTTGATTTCCGGTGCAATCTCACGGTACGTGTACGAGTAGCACGTCTGCAGTCCGTATGGCGCCTCACGCGGCAGCTTCACCGCGTACGGGTTGGACCACGCAGCGTAGTTCGTCAAGTTCTTGAGGTCGGTGACGTGGATGAGGTTCCCCCACCAATCGTTGGTGGGAATGGGCTGGTTGAGAGCATCTTCGGCGACGTTGATGATCGGCACGATTTTCTCCAGGCTACCGTTCCGTTCAAAGAGCTCCTCGGATGGTCCATCAGTACCGAATGGTGCGAAGAATTCGCCACTAGTCGAACCTTGCTGAGCCGCAGTGGTTGCAGTGGGAGCGTTGGGGCTGAGCGTACCGACCAACTTCTCGGTAGCACCCTTGACGGTGTCTTGGAGGAAGTTGTAGCCATCCCCGACGGCGGGGTCGGTGGTTGCTGCGGCCACACGACGGGCTGCTACTGCGACTATGGCAGTTTGCAACAACGCGAGCACCTTCATTTTACCGGAGCTTGGTTCGTTTCAACGACAGTAAGGTGACAAATGCTGGTGGAGGACTGTACACTGGAGTGTGCAGTAGGCGGCAAGCGCGAAAGTGAACTGCGAATGTGACCCGTGTGCCAGATGATCCCAGTCCATTCCATACGGGATGGACGTTGGAGGCACAGCAGCTTATGCAGGGAGCCCTGCGCCATGCTTTGCCAAGCCAGAGAGTCAAGGAACGGGTTTTTGGGCTGGGGAGGAGTTTGCGATAAATTGTGTGATGAAGTAATACCACTCGTGCCTCTGCTCATTCGCGATGGTGCTGCGAGGCAAGCAGATTTGCTGGGGTCCGCCGTCAACTTGAGATGCCAAATCGCTTCTGTTTGGTGGTACCGATACACCGGTACCACCAAAATACCTAGCGGTACCAAAGTACGATGGTCAACGTGGACCCAACTTTGTTGTCTCAAGTTAGGTTGGTTGGATCGAGCATCGGGTCTATATCATCGTGGCCCTCGATGCTGTTGCATTTGTCAGTTCTTATAACAATACTACTGTCATCGTCGAAACCACACGTTTGGACTTGACTTCAGGCAACAATCACGATTTGCTGGTGGTTCGCCGTCACCTTGTAACTCAAAACTGTGTACATGTACTCGATGTCAAGCTTGTTAACGTGAGCTAGCGTGTCAGACACGCCGTGGGTGGGGGGAAATTCGCTTGCATTTTGATCTTCAGTTCGGGTTAGAAGAGCAAGCACAGTTATAACGCAAATACTGATTGCTTGGAAGTGTTTCCGTCAAATCGATTCGAAGTGAGCACAGGTGCATGTACCGGTATGAGTGCGTACCACTCGACTTGACGAAGAGCCCAGTGTTTACGAGGCTCGACGGCCTGAATAATCTTGATCGCAAGATTATTCTGCTTTTACAGCCCCCCCCCCCCCCCCCCCCCCCCCCCCCCCCCCCAGAATGACCTGAGTGGTACCCATGACGAAAGAGAGGTGAACAATTGTCGCCAGCTGCTCAAACGATGCAGGTTGTATTGTTTTAAGTTATAATATGAGATGAAGACACCGTTTTAATTCAGTTAGCTGGATGGATTCAAAAGGCCATGAATATCTCGACGATCCCACAATATTCCAGCGTGGGCCAACAGTTCTGAATGGAGTCCGCAGTCATACGATCCCAGACTTGCTTGATCCACTGCATCCCCAGCCAGATGTCGATCTTGCAAGGGTGCGTTTTGTCCGGCGCCTTGCCTGCGAGGTATTGGTCGAACTGGAAGTCAGCCTTTATGTCGTAGTATTTGCGCTTCACACAGCTGATCACGCCCTGGTCGAGCGGCTGAATGACGCTCGTTGTGTTTTTAGGTAGAAATTCCAGTCGAACATGTGTCAGCTTTGCAGTTGGTCGCACATGGGAGCTCACGTTGTCGACAAGGAGGAGTATATGTCGACCCTCCTCACGCATCCGCTCATCGAGCTCATGAAGCCACTCGAGGAAGATGCTCGAGTTCATCCATCCCTTGCGGCTGTTTGTGTACTTGGCCCCGAGCTCATGCTCGACGTTATGGCCCTTGAGCGCACGCGGATTCTTGGCAGTGCCGATGAATAGCGGTGGCAGCTTGTCTATGCCGTCGACATTAACTGCGAGGCACATGGTCAACCGGTCTTTGGGCTTCTTGCGACCGGCCACCTTCTTTCGGCGCGAGAGTGTACGGCCGCTGACATGGTTGACGTACAGCGCCGTTTCATCCATATTGTAGGTGTTGCGTCGGGGGTTGCTGGCGGTGAGCGCCAGCATGCTTTGCCTACCAGCACGGATCACCTCGTCGGCGACGGACGCAGCCTCGCCATGCTTGACTTGGAGTTCAATTCTGTGTCGACGCTGGAACTTATACAGCCAGCCGTTTGAGAACCGTGGCTGCCCATCCGGTGGGATGCCCATCCGATCAGCCACTTGCTTCGCCAGTCGGATGATCATCCCGCCGGATACGGTCTCAACTTTGCTCGCCATGTCGTCGAATGCGGCGCGCAGTTGGTCGTCGTACTGAGCGAAGGCTGCGCCGGCAGTTTTCTTTCCCATGCGCTTCTCTGGTGGAACCCGAGCGAGCTCGTTGTGGCTCCGCAATGTACACTGAGCTGTCGACAGCGAGATGGGCTTGCTCAAGTTGAACGCGCGCGTCGCCCATGCGACTGCAGCAGTCGGACTGAGGTTGTATTGTGCAGCTGCCGTGCAGAGCTCGCATTTTTGCTGAATGGTGAGGACGGCCATCGCATAGGAGGTCAGCGTTGGTGCACGCCGTGGAGTAGAATCGAAAATGCACGTGTCGGCGAATTTCCGCCACGCCTACACTTGCATTCACCAATGCTTAGCGTGCCAAATCACACAAGTGCTTAAAAACTCGCGCGCTTTTATATACGTCATCTTGCACTTCGACTTGAACATGTTCTTCTCTCTTCTGACACCAATGATTTTGAAGTGATGGGCAAATTTCCCTTTAACCCAAATAATTACTTGGGATGATGTGCCATCTATGGAGAGCATCTCCCTGGTTCATGACGTTTGCAAGTTTATTTGAAGGTGCTGGAGGTCATTCTGGGGGGGGGGGTCTGTACGAGACTCGGGGATACTTCGAAGAAAAACTTAGTAGGGTTGACTTAGCCTCCTTTGAAGCGAAACTCCTTCCGGCGTCATTCGACGGATGCTGTCAGAGAATTTGGGAATTCCGATCGGCCCGGACCTCGTCACCATTAGCTGCTTCGCTAGAAGAGTATGCATGTGCACGGGTAGCTCGGCGGGGCTCCCGTGATCGGACATACCATAGACGGGTCCTGATCGTCTAAGCGATGACTAGCGCTAGTGGTGCCAGCTACGCGGATTCCATACAAACCTAGTGTTGTCGACGCCGAATGGGGCACTTTTTACAAACATCAAGTGAAGTGGACTATAAAGCATCGACAACCAAGGCTATATTGATATTTGTTAAAAAAAATTACCGTCGGTTTCCGACGCGTTCTGGACCGCTACGCTTGACTTGTGTAAAAAAGCGGTCCAGAACGCGACTGGAACCGACGCTATCTTGAAGTTTGTATAAAAAATATTGAAAATCTGTTATGACTACGAATTACTACGACGAAGCTAAATCGTCGTATTTAGTCAGGTAAAAAAATAGTAAAATCATCATTTAGCTAATAGTTAGCAGAAAACGAATGATTTGTTGCACAAATCACGTGTATGACAGTGGTATCTACTGGAAAATCTCTCTGTGCACAATGTTCTGTTAAGGATTTGCTCAGCCATGTCTACGAGTGTGGAGACAGGCAACTTGCACAGTGAATCGAGAATGTTCGTCATAGAAGTCTCGAGGGCATTCTAGAACAGGTAGATCGATCGTCATGAGAACAGGTTAGCTAGGAAGTGCTAAGCTCAATCTACTCACTTTCCATTTTACGCTGCAACCAACAAGTCCAAGTCAAATGTTCTTGGCGTGCGCCGCGTCGTCGTCAAATTCTCTCGGATCAATGGCTATCTTGATCGCCTTTCTGGATGGTACTCGAGATAGGGCAACGTATAGATGTCCGTGTGCGAACACAGGTGATTCCAGGTGGATACCTACGTGGTGGATTGACTGACCTTGCGCCTTGTTCATCGTCATCGCAAACGCTGGTACTACCGGGAGCTGCTTGCGTCGCAGGGTAAACGGAAATTCTTTATCCTCGTCATCGCTCAGAAACACGATACGCGGGATAAACACGCGTTGTCCACGTCGAGGGCCAGACATTATAGTCGCGTCAATGCATTTCTCTCGCAAAGATACCACTCGCAGACGCGCTCCGTTGCACAAACCTTCGTCGCTATTTAGATTCCGAATCATAATGATAGGAGTGCCGACTTTGAGAACCATCTTGTGAGGGGGCATTCCTGAGAAATCGAGTGAGTTCAAAACCTCAGTCTCGAATACGTTCTGATCTCCGGGACCGTCGAGGCTGTCGTTGGAGAGATATTCTCGTGTCTCTCCAGACAATCGCTCAGCTGCCATTTCGTTGATCCGACGAACACTTGCATTGGTTGGCGCCAAAACTGCACGATCCACAAAGTACTGATCTAGCAAGTCAGCGTCACCCACCCCGGGGTAAATCGCACCAATTAGTACGTTGACACTGCGAGTGCGCTGATCATCTTCAGGCTCGTCCGATTCGCGTTCACCTTCAGGATCCAATGGTGGAAGCAAATTGAAATTCGGAGCTTTGTACTCTGAATCCTCATCAGAGGAATCTTGGTTAGAAGTCGAGGCACCACCGGAGACTGGAGTAACGCACATGCTCTGCGGGATACAGATGTCGTTGTCGTCAATATCGCGATTCACCGGATAGCGACCCTCTCCAATTTGAAGTAAGAACTCCGAAAATTTGGCTAACTCCGCAGCAGCATCTGGATCAAGCGCCGTTTTCACACGCATATTCTCTATCAAACGCACCTGGCGGAGATGCTGCCATAAGGAAGACGCTTTAAAACACACCTTTAGCGTTTCAGCCCTGGTAGAATCCTTTAAAACCGGTAGGATTTGACGATGGTCACCACTGAAAACCACAACCTTCCCCCCAAACGGCTCGACTTCATTGTTCATGATGTCGCGAAAAGTTCGTCGACAGCTTCAAAACACGCTCGATGCTAGAAGAAGTGGGGGCATATTCTTCGGATGCAACAACGGTCCCTGATGAAAGTTCAGGATCGAACGTTTACGATAGTCTTGGCGATGATATGGAGATTGATGCGGCTTCTGAAATTGCTCCTGCGGATCTCATTGACAGTATTAATATGATTCGTGAATTGGAGCAGTCGGAGCAAGGTCTGAGTGACAAAGCAGCTAAAGCGCATTCTAAATCCGAGAGAAAAGAAGGAATCCTGGATGAGAAGGTGGTTCCCGGCAATGTACCTTCGGATAGGATAGCTACGAAAGCTATGTCATGCGACAATGTGCACACAGGAGTCGTAACGTTGACACAGACGTGGGAGCGAGAAAGCGCCCCAGTCTCAGCCGCGACAGAGAAGTCTAAAGCAAAGGGACCCGCGTCAAAAGCGGTGCCAAACTTCTTGACGAAGGCGGCAGTAAGGGCAGGCAAGGACAAGTATGCAACAAAAGCCAAGCGTAGCTACGGCCAGGTCGAAGTTATCAAGTTCCCTAAACCAAAGCCACGGAGCAACCAGCGAAAGAAATTAACTCAAGCACGGATACAGACAACAAAAACCACGCAGAAGTTGGCTGTTATCAGTCTCCCAGACAAAGGCGTTCCATCGGTAGCTAGGTTGCTAGAGTGGGCGCACAATACCACCGACCAGGATCATGTACTGGAGATTCTCGAGAGCTACCCGGTTATCATGAATGACGACTTCATGAGTTCACGTGCGGCTCGGTGCCAACGGGTCCAGATCGACGCTGGTGACTATGACTACAACTTTGTGATTCCGAATCGCCTCGTTATTAAGCTAGACGCTGTTTTAAAAGCCGAGCGGAGCAAACGACCGTCTTCCGAGTACTTCGCAACCAAGGTGAATGGAGATATCCCCGAGGCGCTCGTCGCATTCTTCTCTGGGGGAGGGGGGCGCCGAAGTTCAACAGGTTTGTACATCACGCTGTGTTGCTCGCTATGTTGCTTCAACATAGTGTTGCTCTCGTATTGTGTTGCTCGCAATGTTGCTAACATCTTAATGCTGTTTGGGTATGTTTTGTAGTCGTGCTATCAGCCTACAGCAAGAGTTCTACAGCAAGAGTTCTACAACATACGCCGGAAGTGTCAACAATGGTGGACAGATGTGAATTGGCTTCTCTCGAGCGACTGGACTACAATTTCAGCAACACCGGACCTGTTTGATGAAGAAACAGGTTCCGTTGAGCTGACACCTGAATCGGCCAGTGAAAGGCACGTAAAGATGGCGGCAGAATGCTCACGAGTACTCCAGGGATCGAGTTTTGACGCCGTGTTTCGGCTAGGAAGTGGTGAAGGAACAGTCAAGATGGAAAACATTGTTGGAATGCTAGCCCAGGATCGAATGCTGAGTGACAACATCCTCGATTTCAGTATTCGTTGCATTTGCAACTGGGTCGGTGACTGCTACGCCATGGATTCATTCGCAATTACGTGTGGAAGCTCAAGTCCACCAGACATCCGGATTGCCAGCTTTCATTTTGTCGTGTTGCCCGTCCACCTGAGTAAAATCCACTGGGGTATTATCATGGTCAGCCTTGCTTACCAGCAAGAGTGCCCGCGCTTCACGCCCTACTACTACGAGCCGCTATGCACCACTGCGTATCGCACGACAATGGAAGATATATACAAGGTAACCGTGGCAGCATTCTTACGAGACTGGCACCATGAGAGCATGTCAGGGGTAGAGCTTCCAGCAAAGGACAATGGAGTGTGGCTCGATAGCCCGAAACAGCCTGACGGTACTTCGTGCGGCGTGTTGTGCATCGCCCAGGTTTATGACATGCTAAATGACAATTGTCGGTTGACAAGGTCTGCCGTAGCAAAGGACGATGTCGCCGTCATGCGCCTTCGTATCCTCTGGATGATCCTGATGCAACCCGACCTGACTACGACATCCAACAAACTTGCACAAGCCGTACAAGCGACTGATCTAGAACTACTTGCAACGGTTATGACAAAAGAACTCGTCCATTAAAAGTGTCTTAACAGCGACTATCTTGCGTCTCTTATTGTGCATCCCAAACTCCGCGTCTTGTTCCATGCGTCGGCTACTCTTTTTCAAGCAGAATGTTGCGGCACTGCTCAAGCACCACAGCGTAGGACATGTCATAGCCACTGTCATGGGAAGAAGCCCCTGCTGCAGCAGCTAGGCGGATCGTGTCTTCCTTTTCGCTAGCAAGCAGTGTGACTAGCTCTTCTTGCGTGTCTTG
The DNA here is from genome assembly GCA_025722995.1 of Phytophthora agathidicida. Taxonomy (NCBI): domain Eukaryota; phylum Oomycota; class Peronosporomycetes; order Peronosporales; family Peronosporaceae; genus Phytophthora; species Phytophthora agathidicida. The sequence goes on along the minus strand of CP106972.1, from coordinate 5,712,627 downwards.
TAGTTTTAGCGAATATTTAGTCAGTTTGGCCAGCTTTTCTTCGATGCGTTGAATCTGCTGGAGGCGACAGCGTAACAGCTCCTTGCAAAACCGCGCGCTGTGCCCATTAGGGTAGTGGCGGGCATCACCGTAAGACGATGGTGGTGGTGCTGATGGCTGGTCAAGACTGCCTGGGGCTTCGGTCAGGCCCTGGTGATGACGGATTTCTTCGTGTGCCTCCGATGCCATTCTTCATGTCCGTGTACGACTTGTCGAATATGCAAATTCTCCCACAATGTGAAGTTTCTTAGAAGGTCGCGGTAACTTTTGCAATAACAGTAATTTATCTTGGATAGATTACGACACGAGCTTTGTTCTTCGTCCAAGTATTGCTTCTTGTGGTGCTTCTAGTGTCGCCGAAGGCCGGTTGTGTTGCGGCAAGTCCTGTCGTCTTGTCGTAGTTATGTTGTGTTAACGCCGTCCATTTTAGTAGAGCATACACCATTATAATCCTGTTTGGTCACGGCTTTGGTCACGCAATAAATGTCTTGCCGCGCCAAATGTCTAGCGCGAATACGTCGGGGCGAGCGTGCCATTACCCTCGTTACGACCCACAATGTATTCGTAGAACTGCTATCAGTAGCGAAATTGACAGATACACACTACATTCGACAGTAATAACGATATAAGGTTCAGGACACGCGACCAAAGCGTGACCAAATGTGATTTCTGGTTTATCGACAATTTGAAGAAAAAAAATGCCTTGCCGAATTTGCCTAAAGGAAGACGGCGGTCAGGAGCTCTTGCCGTACAACCCGCGGTCCATAGTGGGGATGACGATGAAGTGATCTTCGTAAATGTACCAATCAACACCAATATGTGGTACGACCTTGTATTCTGTAATTGAGAACTCAACATTTATCCGAGTTTCAATGAATCGATACTGTCAGTAATGCAAACTGTTTAGTCCAAAACAGCGTGTTTCGTAAGAAGAGTTTTGTGCCTCTACTGAAGACGTGCGCAGAGAGTACCGTTGCCCCCTGCTGAATTCTAGAGCTTGTTACGTCTGGACGGTCAATTTGACTTCAGCAGTCATGTTGACGTGCACATCATCTCTACAGCGAGTGGCTGCGTTGTACAGCGCCCACGACCGCGACAGACCATCGTCCATCGTCGCATTCTTGAGGTTGTGCAACGATTCCATAGGATTCACCGTAGCCGCGTTCACAAGTAGCAACGACAGCCACGAAATGGTAGTGTTCACCTCGACAACAATTTGCTCCTTGGATAAGATGTCATTCCATTCCTGCTCCACGAAAGTCGAGGTTCGCGCCAGCTCGTTGATCGGAGACACGGGAATCATCTGAATGCCGTGAATGGCATACACCTCGTCTAAGAACCACGTGTTGTAGAAAACCTTGTTGTCGAAGAAAATACCAGTCACGTGATTGCGGACGATCTCCGGCGGGTGGATAGTGTTATCCGACATCATGAGGAAATAGGTGCGAATAGCATGCGCATCAAGACGCAGCATCAAACTTCCGAGGTCCTCCACCGCCTTGTGGCCAGTCACCTTACCCCACAAAGTCATGCCGTAGTAGAAATTGATATCTTCCGACGTGCTCTCCTCGTCCTTGCCGTTGTCGACCGAGGTCACACCATGAGAGTACGAGTGGCCCAAGTACCGCGAAAAGTGGCGGAAACGAGGGAAGTACGTGTCGTCGGGACTCGGGTTCGCCACGTCGCGCAGCATCGTCCAGATGATCCGCTCCAGCTCCGGCATGCGGGACCAGTTCGGGTCCAGGTGCTTCAGCATAGCCGACGCCGTCACGAAGTAGCCGTAGTGGTAGTGGTGGTCGTTGTACATGCCGTTGCCGAACTCCGTGTAGATGCTGCCCGTCTTGAAGATCGAGCTCGAGATCAGACCGCGGTACAGCGTGTCGTACATGAGTGGCGGCGACAGCGTGTTGTTCAGCACGGGTTCAATCATCTTCTCCAGCTTCTCTAAGCAGTAGCTCAGCAGTGTTGTATCAGGCCCCACCACCGAGCTGTCCGCCGCCATCAGACACAGCGACGCGTACTTCTGGAAGTACTTGCCGTTGTAGTACCAGCTATCAGCTCCAAAGTCGGACCAGTTGCCCATGATGTCCTTCTGCAGCGTCTTGAGCATGTTGGTCTCGAGAACCACCCACGGAGACGGCTTACGAGCAGGATAAAAGTCTACTTCGAAGCCCGCCTCAGGCTCCACGAACGACCACGTCGGGTTCGTTGTCACTTGACCCACCATCCGACCGCGGGTGGCCGAGTTCAGCACGATAGCCCCCTTGCTGCTCGTCGTCGTGGGAGACCCGCTCATCGAGTCGACCTGGTGCGGCAGCGCGAAGTGCAGCAGACCCACGGACGCACAAGTACTTCCCTCCACGTCCCAGTGCAGTGAGTACCCCGTGCGCGACTCCATTGACACACTGCCACCGAGCACCATACACGCAGCATACTCGTCGTAAACTGTATCTTCAACTGCATCTTCCGGCAGCAGTGCCACTCGGATCGTGCCCGAGTAACCGGCATCGGCCACGAGCGATGAGCCGGATGCATTCACCGAGAACACCACCCCTTCCTCCACACGAAACTTGATGCTCTTATCACTTGCGTACAACACCCACGTCTGACTGTTGTTAAGGTGGATGACGAACTTGCCGGGTGCCGAATCGTCCACATACGTGATGTTGTGCTCCGTGTCGATACGAGGTGTGAGTCCGTCGTACTTGGCCGACACGAACGCCATACCGCTCACTAAAGCCGAGTCCATGCATTTACCACTGGCCTCGTCACACGTCCGCAACTTGGCACCTCCTTCGTCCCATTCGTAGATCTCGTACGTTGGCTCGTACGAAAAGAACTCCTTCGATGACAGCGTCAGGTCGTTGTGGTACGAGTGGTTGTAGTACTTGACCGTACCGTTGATTTCCGGTGCAATCTCACGGTACGTGTACGAGTAGCACGTCTGCAGTCCGTATGGCGCCTCACGCGGCAGCTTCACCGCGTACGGGTTGGACCACGCAGCGTAGTTCGTCAAGTTCTTGAGGTCGGTGACGTGGATGAGGTTCCCCCACCAATCGTTGGTGGGAATGGGCTGGTTGAGAGCATCTTCGGCGACGTTGATGATCGGCACGATTTTCTCCAGGCTACCGTTCCGTTCAAAGAGCTCCTCGGATGGTCCATCAGTACCGAATGGTGCGAAGAATTCGCCACTAGTCGAACCTTGCTGAGCCGCAGTGGTTGCAGTGGGAGCGTTGGGGCTGAGCGTACCGACCAACTTCTCGGTAGCACCCTTGACGGTGTCTTGGAGGAAGTTGTAGCCATCCCCGACGGTGGGATCAGCGACCGACGCGGCAGCATGGCAAGCCGTAAATGCAATGACTGCAACAGGGAGCAGGGCGAATACCTTCATTTTATCGGAGCTTGGTTCTCTTTGACGGTAACGAGGGTCGAGTCACTTTGGTGGAAGCCTGAGCACTGAGTGCGCAGTAGGCGGCAAGCGCGAAAATGGAAGTGACTTTGAGAACCGAACGCCACCTTACGTGACTGAACGACGAAGACACATCCATTAACTACAGCCGACACCGGCTCATGGGACCGCGCCAAGCTTTGCAGGGTAAAGGCACTGGCTGTTTGTGGCTGGGACATAGCGAAGTATGCTAACGCATGTGTAGGCGGAGATGAGTTTCTCGATGGTGTCCCATTGAATCAATGGCATTGATCACTCATATGAGGCAATCGTTGTGCGTTGAGGATAACATTGGGCTTTGCTGTCATCGCGCGATTTGCTTGTACCCGGCTGTTGTGCGAACACTCTTCCACTCGTGTCGTAGCGTTGGTCGGTTCCCCATTGCATCCAGTGGTTCGAAGCAAATCGGGCGGAGTGGAGTGCAGGCCCAGCTATGATGGCAATACAGCGGGAAGCAGATAACGACAATGCTGCTTGCAGCAAGAACTCCGTTTCGACAATCCAGATTACACGGTGATCCGTTACAACAACGGTGATGACACCGTGTCCAACCAAGTAGCCGACGACACGCAAGCACCTCCGGCGCCGTGTAACCTAGCATTAGGAGGGACCTCACTTATCTGCAAATACACCAAGGCCAATTACCAGGGAGCTACGTCAGCTCCCCATCTCGTGTTCTTCGTCCTAGAACACCACACGGAGAGTTTCAACTCGACGAGATGATTTTATAGAGCTCGCCAATTTCCTCTCCACTATCCACTGTGGTGAATCAACAGCTCCTCAGCTGCAGCATTGGCGATAGCGTTGGCCAGCCCAGCGAGTGATTTAGCGTCGACACATGCGAAAACTTGACAAGTAAAACCACCGAAGCTTCTTTTGGAGCGATAGTTCTAACACTTTACAACCGCGTTATACCATTTCCAGAAAAAAGAACTTGTATCGATCCACATATGCATAACGTGATGAGTATACACGCGTCCGTCACCGTTCCATACGTGACTCATCAATTGTGCGCGAACTAGAAGTAATGTGAGAGAAAGCTGGTCCAAACCAGGGTCAAGGAGATTAACGCCGGTACCTTCTCAAGGAAATGACCTACCGTAAACATCGAATGCAGGGCTGACAGCGACTTTGAGCTGTTAGAGCTGTACGGGCTTGTCCAATTTGTCACGTGGGCTCGTGCAATTTGTCACGTCGCAAAATCCAGGTATCTGCAATCCACCGCGTCATATGTCCATGTTGCTCGTTCAACAACCGACCTTATAAATATCCCAACAACTCTTCTCCAATATTTGGTAATCGCCAGTGCTGTCTTTCGTTCATGTATTACGGGAACAGCAGCATCACTTGACAACTTCCCATAAAATGCGAATTCGTTTATCCGCGTGTACTTGTCGCCAGCAAATTGATTGGCGTACGCCTACCGGTGCCGTGGCTTCTGCTTTTTCGAGCCTCGTTTGGTCTCGTAGTGGGTGGTAAAGTCTGGGAATCCGTCAATTATATCATCGTTCTCGTCGATTCCGATCGTGTACAGCTTCTCGTTGATCTCTTTCTTTTTGGCGTTAAAGTTGTTGAGTAGTTGCTCTTCTTTCGCAAGGTCGTCCATGAGTTGATCAATTTCGTCTTGAAGAATTTCCGATTCAAGGAACCGATCGTGATTTCTAGAATCAACCAGAAGATAATTACACCGCTGGTGTTTAGCGTTTTCTTCGTCGTCCTTAATGATCTTCAACGCTGACCTCTTCTTCCACACCTTTGCGCGCTCTTCCTGAACAACAAGTTTCTTTTGCTCGATACTGTGCATTGTTTCCCGTAGGATAATTCGCAGCTTAAACTCACATTGAGGGTTCTGGCAGTTATCTGTGTGTGCTTCCGCAATATGCCAATTCCGGCACATTTCAAAATCACACGGCACGTCCTCAGCGCATCGATTTGCGCTAATTTTCTTGCAATCGCGGATGCAAACTTTTCCTTGCGGTGGTTTGCAAAGCAATGCATCGACAAACTCAATGGACTTCCGGAGACACTCCTTAAACATTTCAGTTTGCTGTTGCGATCGCTGTCCAGCATAGCAAAGTTTTCCGATGATATCGTCTCGAGACGGTAACAAGTCGTCTGTTGTGGTAACAGACTTGGTAATGGGGACCACTTGTGCTGCTATGGCTTCGTTCACGGTTGCTTGACCAATGGCACTGCCGGCTCCAGTAGGGGTTTTGACAAAATAGTGCGCCTGAACGTCTGCCAAGTCGGTAGCAGTGTCAATTTCTGCTTCTTTTGCTGCATCGATTTTTTCCTTCTTCCTGCACTGATAAAATATTAGTTGGACTTCTTCGTTTTCCAACTCTCGTTCAAGTAGCCCAATTTGCTCATTGAGTAGGGTTATCTTGCTGGGCGGATAAGTTGATCGAGAATCATTAGCTTTCACGTATTCTTTCATTCGCTCCTTCAGTTCCCCGCGTACACAGTTGATGCGGTCGTGTTGGTGCTCAATTTGATGAAGTATCTCACGCAGCTTAATTCGGATCAAATATTCGCACGTTGTCTTGCTTTTGCAGCACTTGATGTGGGCGTCTGCTTCGTGCCAATGCTGATACATTTCGCTCCGATAGCCCCCACCACTATGGGACCAGTGTTTACGAAACTGCTGGCAATTCCGTGAACACATCTTTCCAGGCAATGGTTTACACATGAGTGCATCCAAAACATACATACTGTTCCGCAGTCGCTCTCTGACAACCTTAGTCTGATGAGGAGACCGGTTCCCAGGGCTACAAAGTTTTCCAATAGTGTCTACAACACGCATCTGGGCGACCCCTTGTTCTTCATCTTCACTGCAACCGTCATCGTTTTCACTCTCAACCCAGTCTTCATCATCGTCATCATCGTCATAAATATCCGCCACATCTTCGTTCGTTTCATACTGCTCCTCCTCCCCCTCTTCAGTTTCTGTCTCTGTATCAACACCTAGACCGTAGATATCCGAATCTGAACCCCTATCACCAACATTTTCTCCAATATCGTCTTCAGCTTCATCACTAGCACTAAAAAGATCAATTAAATCTTGGTCCACCTCCTGACGCTGCTTCTTAGCTGGCGAAGTAGTTGTCAATTTGATCCTGCTCGCCAATGGCCTCTTCTTGTCATTTGGCGATGAATTTAACAATGTATCACCAGCTGAGACTGCCGTCTGGCGCATCGACGATACGCTTCGCCGTCTTCTCGGCGCTCCTCTCTTCACTTCAACACATTCTGGGGATGTCGCCAATTCAATCTTCACAGCAGTGTCTGCAGACTTCAAAGAGCCTTCGACAGCTTCTGTTCGTGCATTGTCTCGACTTTCTGAACTCTTTTTGGCTCTAGTATCCTCCTCTCGATTCTCTTCTCTATTGTTCTCCTTCTCTCGTGGCCGTAGCCACATATCCTTCGTCACTAACGAACTTAAAACTTGTTCCGGCGTGTTACTATGGCACGCGAGGATGATTCTGTCCATTTGTTGCGTAAAATACGGCGATGTGTCCATATTCGCACTGATGTAGTGCATTAATCGCTGGCAGCAGTCGTTGTATGAATCATAATCCACTTGTCCAGGCGTAGACGGCGCTGGAGGCTGCACCGCCAGCTCCAACTCCTGCTTGAAGGATCCGTAAACAGAGTTCAACGTCTCCGTGACACGCTCGTGCAGCTCCAGCTTGAGGCGATCCACTACCGCAAGTGCGGCACCTTTCGACGATATTGACGCCATTGAAGTCGGTTTTCGGATATTATCCGATTTTTTGAAAAAATGTTTTTTTTTAAGACGGCCCGGATATTATTAGCTTTTTTCAAAAATCGGCTTTTATTATCCGATTTTCTCTATACCCTGTAATTTTACGTTTCACACAAACCGAATGGTACATGCCAAATGGGCCACTGCATACAAACTTCAAGTCAAGTGGCCCAGAATCAAAGCCGCCTTTGGTCTAATCATTGCAAGCCGGACTTTTGAAACTTTCATAGAGTACTCACACTTGTTTAAAGTATATCTTGCTTTTTGTATGCCCCGTTTCGGTTGAAACGGCCCCTCTCTCGTTGTCCTTGTCAGGGACAACAAGGGACAACAAGGGACAACGAGGGACAACGAGGGACAAGATGCTGACCCAGCAATTGGGTTTTGATCCTCCGCGAGAAGGTCTCCCAGAACGGGACACCACACCGACTGGATGCCAATCCTGTAATGCAGTACGCTTTCGTGGTGAAGTACTAGAAGCTGGACATCTTCTGTTGCGTAGCCAGGTAGAGGACACCGCGCCAGGAAGCAACTTAACACTTGTTACTCCTGCTTACACCTCCTTTGCTGCGACTTCCTGCTGAGTCTGCTCCACTTCACAACCACCTTTCTGCCCCTCCTAAACATCTCCATTAGAGCACCTGAAACACTAGGATGTGCAAGACGTCTCGAAATGCGTCAATTCGAAGCACGCTTTTTACGAGATTACTCCTATCGCGCGCGAAACACTTTAAAAGCACAACTCTCGGCCATCTCAGAGCAAGTATTCGACGAGCACGCCCACATTGACCGGCATCGTCCGTGACAACACCAACGATATTCCACCCTTGTTCTTGAGCATCCAGCAACATTTTCTCCATCTGCGACGCCAGTTCGAGCCCATCGTGACGCGAACCAGTATTGCGAGCGCACTTTGTCTGATTTCCTCCTCGTTCCAGCAGCAACGTCAGCCAACGACACATGGCGGAGGGAGCATAAATGTGCTCCTAGTCTTCCGAGTGAAGCTGAAATGATTCGTTGCCGTACTGCTCGATCCATCGAGACAGGGTTTGCCCTGTCAACGACTTGTATTCCGAAAATCTCCGAAATCGTCGTATGGTGTCTGCCTTGGTGGCCCCGGTCGATCGATACCAGCTAACAACTCGTTTTTTCTGTGCTTCAGTGTGGTTGTGAGGATTCGGAACGCCTGCAGTGTCGGATGAACGATTGTCAAATCATTCATCTACCCACTGGTGCAGTGTTGGGTAGGAAAGACGGGCAAACTCTGGTTGGCGTCGGAAATGGGTCAACGTCCTACTGAACGATCTGCCGTTCGCAAAATGCCAAGAAACAACCCGATCTTTTTGGGCTCTGCTGTACGGTGCTGTTCTCGCTGCGTTTTGCTGGCTGCTAGAGCTTTCGAATGTCGAAGCATCATTTAAGCCGGCATCGGCAGTGACCGGGTGTTCTTGGGAGAACAACGATAACAGGTCTTCGAGCGAAATGTCGTGTGCACTTTCATCTGAAAAAACTGCGTCAAGAGAAATTAGGTCTTCGTCGCCTGCATCGTCTTGCGAAAACACTGCATCCTGAGAAACTTCGTCGCCGACATTGTGTTGCGAAAAAAATGCGTTGACAGAAATTTTGCATTCGTCGCGTCTACATCGTTTTGCGTGTCAAAACTGGTGGCGACGGCGTTCTCACTTGGCTTCTCGTCTTGAACGAGATTGCCTGATGCAATATCCGCCTGAAACAACTCGTACTCTTTCTTCCACTCAGCGTAGTTATTAGACGAATTAGAGCGCTCTCGGTTTCGAGCCGGAACGCCCGTATCCGGGTTGCCATAGGCCGTCATAGTAAAATTGTGGCTTCCGGAAATGACGGTTGTATCTGCTAAGACTTCCTTGGTATGCACCATCGCAGTATTTCTGGGCTCATAGATACTAATACCAGCCCGAATCAGCATACTGAAAACAGGAGCTGCAAATCGAGTCCAGGCCGCCTTTTTGTCGGCAAATACTATCGTCAGAACACCTCGTAAGAACGCACGAATTAGTGCGCGAGCCACAATCTCCAGAGTTAGATGAAAAATCGACACAAAACAAACTCGCTCAGTTCTATCGATGTAGCCCAGTACTTTCGACAGAGCAGCAGGGTCGTCCTTCACGTTCCAACTTTCGCCAGGCTCCAGCTGTCGCGCAACTTCTCTCTGTAGCTTGTCATGATACCGCAGGCGATACACATCGTAATTTCCACAAAAAACAGCTGCACAAATTTCTCTTTTCGAGCACTCCGCGAACAATTTTCCCTTCTTCCTGGACCAAATAATGAATTTGTTTGCCAATTCTCCAATCTCGACATTTTTTGATCGTCCAGGATGAGTGGGGCTGGCAACGCTCGCGATAATGCGTACGAACTCTCCGATACTTGATACCCAAGACTCGCTCCACAGCATGAAAATCAGCGGTAGTCGCGACTCCATACAAATCGCCTCGCTCGACACGTAATGCGCGCAGCGCTTCCACGACCACTTCTCGTTCCATAAACTCATGTCGTACCCCAGTAATTTCCCCACCTCCATAGACGGTCTCTAGCATCTCATGAAGGTTGCGGAGACCTCATCGAATGACCGCTGCTGATGCATCGGTAGAAGCTTCAGCAACTCTAGTGAGCTCACTCAGCGATTTGTAAGGTAGGACTCGACTTGGAGGGCAGGCCTCGGGCGGCGAGGATGCAGCAGGAGCCGCATCATAACAACGTGGTGCTCCACGTCTTCTCCTTGAACTCCATCGGGATACGACGGCTGTGGTTGTAACCAGTGGGGCAAAATGCTGACGATAACTTTCAGACGCGTTGTTATAGGCCTCCACGACGAAGAATGATGGGCACACGCTTGAATCCGCTAGCGTGGGTAGCAAGATCCATTCGCGGCCGTCAATCCACTGAGGCAGCGTGAAGTTTAGCGCGCGGATGGAGATCGGGTACGATGACAGCGCTAGGTTCTTGCCTTCAGCCTTGTCTGAGCATGGGTTATGTTTGATGTCATCAACGAAATCCCAGTTCTGGTAGCGAGAAGGATAGTGATGCACACTGAGCACGCCAACGGATGTCTTCTCATGAGCTACAGCGATTGGGACAGCCAGGCAGCGCTTTTCGTGCGTCAACGTTCCCCACAGATCCACAGCAGTAGGTAGGATCTCCTGCCACGCACTCACTTCGGCCACAAACGGCGCAATGGCGGCATACTCGCGCCAGTCGTCCAACAGGAGTGCACGAGAGTTCGTCGGCACGATTCTCTCTTCAGTTGCTCCTCCGTAAGGGGGAATCGGTTCGGCCAGTACCAGGACGCATCCTAACCATAAACATGAGCGTCGATAACGTCATTCGCCTCTGCCATGAGGTTCCACATGTCCAACTTCTTGGTAAAGATCGCGTCGCTGTCCACAGCCATCACGAAATCATCAGGTTCCAGCGCATACCGCTCTGCGAACGACACCGCTCGGTTGTCACTGAATTCTCCAGCATCCGACCCCAGCATCCACTTGGACAGCACCACTGGATTCAACGTCGTCGTGAGCAACTCCTCCCCGAACGTCGTGTTCGTCGCTGAGACGTCGGTGTAGTGTCGGGTCTGGACATTGTGGCGCGGATCTTTCTTGCGGATGAGCTCCGAGGCCGCCTCTGTTGTGCCTCCATACAGCAAATGCGTGACGTTGCCGTCGTATCCTGTGCGTCGCAGCGTGAAGGCGAGCACTTCGGCGTGCACAAAGTCCAGATCGCGGCACGTGGACGTAAACACCAAGTGCTTCACCTGCCGAGCTGCCGCCGGCGATAACGCCGCATCTGCCATCCTGTCCAGCGCTGGACGCAGAACTGGAGGACAGAGTCAGCTCTGTCCTCCAGTTCGTTGAAGACACAATAACGCTCGCTCGAGAGATGACCACTGCTGCCCTCATGGACGATGCACCGCGGGAATTGCAAGCGTTCGCGCGAGATGTGCGCTACGATGTTGGACCCCAGGGTGATTGCTATGCTACGGCGGGGACGAGTGGAGGTGCGAGTGGCGACGATGGTGGTCGGAAATCGCTTTCATCGCAAGATCTTGATTGCTGGAGATATTTTGGTTGGAGGATCGGCCAATATTTCAGTGAACGCAATGCAGGGGAACACAGAGGATATGTGGTTTATCAGTGGCAGTATCGGTAAGCTTCTTGCTTTTTGTTTTCTTATTTTGTCTTTGACAAGGTTGTTTGTTTTGTGGTTCGGCAATACAAGGAAATTTTTATTAATTTGTGGAACGCCAACTGTAAGCCGTTTGTGCGGCACCATATTATCAAGGAGAAGAAGAATCGCCTGCGTGTTTGCGAGCTGAACCCAATAGAGGAAGACGTGGTCGTAAGCGAATTATTGGAGCCACGCGAAGAATCTCAGGAGCCATCGAGAAACGAGCAGGAGCCACGCCAAGAATCTCAGGAGCCACCGAGACACGAGCAGGAGCCATCGCGCAGCAGCTTGGAAGGAGGCATTTGCATTAGAGCTAAATGCACAAACCCGCAAGGTCGCAACATTTTCAACAGCAGACTCATTGCTCTGTGTGATGAGCATCGCGCCATACGCAACAGAATGAATGGCAGAACCAGACAATTAAGGAAGAAGCGACGAATTGACCTCGCAGCTCTCCCCGGCGGAAATTGCGTGCGCGAACACCCAGCACGAGTGCCAGCAAGCAAACCCGAACGGAGGGTGGAGCTGTGGCGCACTGTAATTGGCGCTCGCCTTTGGATGGACTTGTCATCACCTCGATTTGTACGCTGCACCGCTGGACATGCAGCGTGTCTTCTTTGCCATCCTCGACCGTTTGCTTGTCTGGGGCCGGTCTACCACACGCGGACACGTAGGCGCGCAGCTCTCGAGTGGCAGGCACTTCGCTTGTTTTTCGCCGATTTTGGGTGGAGCAGCTATGGCGAAGACACTCGCACAGGCGTTGAAAAAGTATTTCAGCGGTTCATTCGTTCTGTCTCGGTCCAGGACCTAGCTGTCCACTCGCCAATTCAGGGGAGCGGCTCTCTCGTGCGCTGCTGTTGGACGACTGGCGCGAGTGCCTTCGCCATAGCTGCTCCACCCAAAATCGGCGAAAAACAAGCGAAGTGCCTGCCACTCGAGAGCTGCGCGCCTACGTGTCCGCGTGTGGTAGACCGGCCCCAGACAAGCAAACGGTCGAGGATGGCAAAGAAGACACGCTGCATGTCCAGCGGTGCAGCGTACAAATCGAGGTGATGACAAGTCCATCCAAAGGCGAGCGCCAATTACAGTGCGCCACAGCTCCACCCTCCGTTCGGGTTTGCTTGCTGGCACTCGTGCTGGGTGTTCGCGCACGCAATTTCCGCCGGGGAGAGCTGCGAGGTCAATTCGTCGCTTCTTCCTTAATTGTCTGGTTCTGCCATTCATTCTGTTGCGTATGGCGCGATGCTCATCACACAGAGCAATGAGTCTGCTGTTGAAAATGTTGCGACCTTGCGGGTTTGTGCATTTAGCTCTAATGCAAATGCCTCCTTCCAAGCTGCTGCGCGATGGCTCCTGCTCGTGTCTCGGTGGCTCCTGAGATTCTTGGCGTGGCTCCTGCTCGTTTCTCGATGGCTCCTGAGATTCTTCGCGTGGCTCCAATAATTCGCTTACGACCACGTCTTCCTCTATTGGGTTCAGCTCGCAAACACGCAGGCGATTCTTCTTCTCCTTGATAATATGGTGCCGCACAAACGGCTTACAGTTGGCGTTCCACAAATTAATAAAAATTTCCTTGTATTGCCGAACCACAAAACAAACAACCTTGTCAAAGACAAAATAAGAAAACAAAAAGCAAGAAGCTTACCGATACTGCCACTGATAAACCACATATCCTCTGTGTTCCCCTGCATTGCGTTCACTGAAATATTGGCCGATCCTCCAACCAAAATATCTCCAGCAATCAAGATCTTGCGATGAAAGCGATTTCCGACCACCATCGTCGCCACTCGCACCTCCACTCGTCCCCGCCGTAGCATAGCAATCACCCTGGGGTCCAACATCGTAGCGCACATCTCGCGCGAACGCTTGCAATTCCCGCGGTGCATCGTCCATGAGGGCAGCAGTGGTCATCTCTCGAGCGAGCGTTATTGTGTCTTCAACGAACTGGAGGACAGAGCTGACTCTGTCCTCCAGTTCTGCGTCCAGCGCTGGACAGGATGGCAGATGCGGCGTTATCGCCGGCGGCAGCTCGGCAGGTGAAGCACTTGGTGTTTACGTCCACGTGCCGCGATCTGGACTTTGTGCACGCCGAAGTGCTCGCCTTCACGCTGCGACGCACAGGATACGACGGCAACGTCACGCATTTGCTGTATGGAGGCACAACAGAGGCGGCCTCGGAGCTCATCCGCAAGAAAGATCCGCGCCACAATGTCCAGACCCGACACTACACCGACGTCTCAGCGACGAACACGACGTTCGGGGAGGAGTTGCTCACGACGACGTTGAATCCAGTGGTGCTGTCCAAGTGGATGCTGGGGTCGGATGCTGGAGAATTCAGTGACAACCGAGCGGTGTCGTTCGCAGAGCGGTATGCGCTGGAACCTGATGATTTCGTGATGGCTGTGGACAGCGACGCGATCTTTACCAAGAAGTTGGACATGTGGAACCTCATGGCAGAGGCGAATGACGTTATCGACGCTCATGTTTATGGTTAGGATGCGTCCTGGTACTGGCCGAACCGATTCCCCCTTACGGAGGAGCAACTGAAGAGAGAATCGTGCCGACGAACTCTCGTGCACTCCTGTTGGACGACTGGCGCGAGTATGCCGCCATTGCGCCGTTTGTGGCCGAAGTGAGTGCGTGGCAGGAGATCCTACCTACTGCTGTGGATCTGTGGGGAACGTTGACGCACGAAAAGCGCTGCCTGGCTGTCCCAATCGCTGTAGCTCATGAGAAGACATCCGTTGGCGTGCTCAGTGTGCATCACTATCCTTCTCGCTACCAGAACTGGGATTTCGTTGATGACATCAAACATAACCCATGCTCAGACAAGGCTGAAGGCAAGAACCTAGCGCTGTCATCGTACCCGATCTCCATCCGCGCGCTAAACTTCACGCTGCCTCAGTGGATTGACGGCCGCGAATGGATCTTGCTACCCACGCTAGCGGATTCAAGCGTGTGCCCATCATTCTTCGTCGTGGAGGCCTATAACAACGCGTCTGAAAGTTATCGTCAGCATTTTGCCCCACTGGTTACAACCACAGCCGTCGTATCCCGATGGAGTTCAAGGAGAAGACGTGGAGCACCACGTTGTTATGATGCGGCTCCTGCTGCATCCTCGCCGCCCGAGGCCTGCCCTCCAAGTCGAGTCCTACCTTACAAATCGCTGAGTGAGCTCACTAGAGTTGCTGAAGCTTCTACCGATGCATCAGCAGCGGTCATTCGATGAGGTCTCCGCAACCTTCATGAGATGCTAGAGACCGTCTATGGAGGTGGGGAGATTACTGGGGTACGACATGAGTTTATGGAACGAGAAGTGGTCGTGGAAGCGCTGCGCGCATTACGTGTCGAGCGAGGCGATTTGTATGGAGTCGCGACTACCGCTGATTTTCATGCTGTGGAGCGAGTCTTGGGTATCAAGTATCGGAGAGTTCGTACGCATTATCGCGAGCGTTGCCAGCCCCACTCATCCTGGACGATCAAAAAATGTCGAGATTGGAGAATTGGCAAACAAATTCATTATTTGGTCCAGGAAGAAGGGAAAATTGTTCGCGGAGTGCTCGAAAAGAGAAATTTGTGCAGCTGTTTTTTGTGGAAATTACGATGTGTATCGCCTGCGGTATCATGACAAGCTACAGAGAGAAGTTGCGCGACAGCTGGAGCTAGCGAACGAATCCATGGAGGCAGGAGGGATATTGACTGCAAAATGCGAATTGAACACTAGATGCATTATAAGTCGAGAGGTCAAACCTGGTCCGAGTGGTCAGACGTGGTCCCAGGAAGTTCCCCAGTATCTTTAACAAACTACCTGAATGGATACAACAACACATGCAGCGTACCTGGAGAATGGTTTGGCCTTGCCACCTTATTTGCGCTTCTTCTTGTTCGCGTAGTGCGTGACGAATTCTGGAAAATGATCGATTTCATCGTGTCTAGACTCGATCCCGATCTCGTTCAACGTAACCCAGAATGATTCGAGGGTGCCATTGATTTGGGCCATTTCACCCTCTTCTTCGATGAGATGTTGCTCCAGCGCGTCGATTTCGCTTTCAAGTGTTGCAATTGCATCAGCAAAAGTCCCTGGTTCGCTCAACTCCGTGGCGCTCAAGTCGTCCAACGCTGCGTTCTTTCTACGCAGTTTCTGGCTGGCATTTTTGATCTCCACTTGCTTACTGTGGAGTTTGTGCATCGTTTCGCGCACTAGAATGCGGAGTTTGAACTCGCATTTCGTATTCTTGCAACGATCCGTATGCGCTTCAACATCGTGCCAAATCCGACACGTCTTGTCCTCACAGGGTGCGGTGCTCTTGCACATCGATCCGCGGATTTTGCTGCACGTTCGCGAGCATACTTTACCTGGCGGTGGGTGGCACAACAAGGCATCAACAAGTTGAATAGACTTGCGCAGGCGCTCTTTGAAAAACTCGGTCTGCTCTGGAGTGCGTCGTTCCTGGTAACACAGCTCCCCAATCGCCTCTTTGGCAGTTAGTAGTCCTTGTTCATCCTCCACTGGTACTGCAGTTTTCGTGTTCACAACACGCTTTAGTGGCACCGGTCGTTTGTTAGGTCTCTTATATTGTTCCTCCTCATCCGTCTCCGTTTCCGCTCCGATACTCTCATCTGCAGAGCTCGCCGCTTTGTGTCGCTGATTTACCTTCTTCGGTTCGGCAACCACCAGCGCATGCAGCGACTTCTTTGTCGACAGCTTCTTCTTGCTGGTCCTGCTCCTCGGTCGTTTCGCGAGCATTGAGACCGCCACCTCCCGACTCTCCAGCCCCGCACCGACTCTCCTAACAACGGAAGCCGTAGCCGCTGTCACTTCAACTGCCTCCTGTTTAATCACAGCCTCATCAGTCGCTCTCTCAATAGGCTTCGTAAGGCCTCTAGGTCCTGTGCTTTTGCGCACTCTCGTCGTCCCTGTCGGGGTCTCCTGCTCCTCATCCTCGTTCTCTGACGCTCGGAACCAGACTTCTTTCGTCGCTACGGTGGTGAGCACGCGCTTGGAGGCGCCACTGAAACACGCAAGGATGATCCGGTCCATCTGCTCCACGAAGTCCGGGGATGTAGCCATGTTGGCGGAGATGTAGCCCACCAACTTCTTGCAACTGCCGTAGTTCCGATCCATCGTCATATCCGCCTGCTGCATCGGCGTCTGCTGCTGCGTCCTCGCCCACTCGCCGCACACTGCGTCCACCGCTTGGGCTACACGCTTCCGCATCTTTTTGCGGAGCTTCTCCACGTCATCATTGCCACTGTTGGTGTTGGCACTCACCGTCACCATCGATTACTATAATGCCACGCTTTGGGTTTTCAGCTTTGGCGCCAATAGTGAAGTGACAGGGCCCGCTCTAAAATGTGTGTGACGTACCCAAATATCGGTCGATGCAGTTCTGAGAATCCAATCGCAAAGCTCGAGCCTAGTGCTGACGTCATGCGGCGTGCTACGGTCGGTCCGGGGACGAAAGGTTCGTCTGTGTAAGGCATGCCCCCCACTTCTCTTCACTCATATTTCTATGTATTTCTTCTCCTCCTGTAGACAACCCGTTGTTCCCAAGTGCACGAGCTCCTTCCGCCGGCAATAGCAGTCGTGGTCGCAATGGCGGCCTTTTCTCGTCTTCCTCGTCTTCTTCGGGGGATTCCGACGCATCAGATGGAGAGAGTGATGGCAGCCAGAGAGTGGGAGCTGTGCCGCCGCTGTTGGGGGCCATGGCGCGCAGTCGATCGGCCAATTCGCACTCGAATTCGATTACAGGAGGAGATTTACGACGTCGCACAATGTTCTCGACATCTACGACGTCGCTGAGCTCTTCTGTGGACAATGGAGGACAGTCGACGGAGAGGAAGGGACTCTTTGAGAACGATGATGACGCTGGAGACTCGCTCGAGACGTTCCGCGAACGCGTGAAGCTCCGTCAGAGCAAGAAACTGTCGGAGTTGAAGGAGCTGAGATCGCAACTGGAGGAAGCTCAACAACGAGCTGAAGAGATGGAGATTAGATTAAGTGAGGCTAATAAGGAGAAGGAGGAGGCGATTATTCGCACGAAAGAGTGTCAACGCATCATTGAGAAGCGCAACAAGCAGCTGATGAAGGCGAGCGAGAAGATGGCGCGGCATTCCGAGCAGTACGAACTGCAGATGTCCGAGTTGCAGACGAGGTTGGCGGCTATGACGGCGCAGTGTGACCAGCTACGAACTGATGCTGCAACGACGCAGGAAATGAACCGACGAGAACGAGAGTTGAAGGAACAGGAGCTGCAACGGGAGATGGAGATGCAGAGTAAGAAACAGGAAAAGTTACTGCAGGCGGTGGAGGCGAAAAGTCGTGATCAACAGGCAGAAAGTGCGGCACTCGCGAAGAAATTACGTGAAGTGGAGCAGCAATTGGCGATCAAAGCGCAGCAAACCCCAACTGCGGCGCAGGTGATGGCTAGCGACGAGTACCAGAGTCTGTCGAAGCGATGCGAGGATGCGGACGCAATCAGTCGCGGACTTAATTTCCAGTTGGAGAAAGAACAACAGGAAAAAAAATACATCCGCAAGCAGTTGACAGCTCTTCAGGAAACGGTGGGGGCCAAGACTGCGGCAGCTACAGCGGCGTCGGTGGGCTTTTTCCCCGATGCAGCATTGTCGGAATCGAGAGATGATGATGCAAACCCAAGAGACAGTATCGCAACTGTGACTACCGAAGCAGAACTAGCGAGTTTCGATTTTACAGCACGCAGAAGCTCTGCTCCAACCAGTCCTGTAACGGTGGCAGCAACCCCCGCCCCCGCTGGAGTCACCTCCCCTACTAGTGGGACATCGAGCCCAAGTCGTAGCCGGAGCCGCTCGCGAGGATTCTCTGCTTCGAGTTTCACGGACGACGTCCCTAAGCCGTCATTGAGAGAGGGAAAACGTCGGGCTGCTTCTGCGCAGACAATCAAAACATCTATAGAGCCTCCAGAAAAACCAGCGGAAGACAAGGTTGCTGCGGGCGCCAGTAAAGCGACTGCAACATCAGTGACGTTCTTTGGGAAGCTTTCGTCAAGATTCAAGCGGGGTTCCTCTCCACGAAACGGTTTGAATGTTTCGAGCCCAGATTACGATGGGCCTGATGGAGCGACAGCTAGTGAAACTGGATTTGCATCACCGCTCCGTCCGCGCCAGGGGTTTGCACACAGCAAGGTGCTAAAGGAGCGGCCGCGTATGTACGTGGCAAAATCTCCATCTCACCACGAAGATGAGTCCAGCGATAGCATTTTTGGCAGTGAATCATCCTCAAGTGACTCATCAGACGACGACGAGATGCCACCACCACCACCACCTCCACCGATTTCTGTACACGAGCCCCCTCCACCATTTGTTGCTGCCTCTCCGGTACCTGTGGATGTTCCCTCGCAGCTAATTCAGTCCGATGCGAGTGGTGACGCAGACTCGAGCAGTTTAAGTGAATCGGATGATGATGACGATGACGATGTTAGGCATGAATGGGGCGAATCGTCCGACAAGCCGACACGGTTACCTACTCGATTCGCTGGCCCGGGAAACACCGGGCAAGCGCAGGCTTCCAGTATGATACCGTCTTCATCCTCGTCCTCTTCTGATGGTGACGACTCTGATGAGCCCGATGTGGAAAATAGTCAACTTCCTGACGTGGATGCAAAGAAGGTTGAAAGCCTGTCAGAATCATCATCACCATCCGATTCACCTTCCTCAGATGAAGACGACAGTGCTGTGGTCGGAAAGATCAACACCGAGGTTCACAGAAAAATTCGGAAGGCTGGTCCGTCAGGCAAGGATCACCGTGTGAAGCGTTCATCACGTTCGCCTACATCGTCAAAGAGTCGAGAAAAGAGTCGAAGTATGAGCGGAGGTGACAATTTACACAATACTAGTACGAGTAAAAGTCGCATGAACGAATACATGGAGGCGCGTGCGAGAAAACGCAACGAGAAGTTAAAGCGCAAGGAGGAGAAGGAGCATGAAGAGACCAAAAAGAAGGAGGAGTACGAGAAAGAATGGGAGAAGATGGCACAAGAGGAGCGTGAACGCAAGCGCAAACAGCAGCAATCACGACGTAATGGAAGGCGGCGTCCAGCAAGCATGAAGACCGTTCGTGTTTCGCAAATGCGACAGCAGATGAACAGCAAGCAACAGCAGAAGGAGCAGAAGGAACCTCAGGTATCATCGCCGCCTCATCCCAATGATCCGCCGAGACCTCACGCAGATGATAGCGGGGATGCCGATGGACAGCCTCCACGTCACTCTCGGCGGAAAAGCGAAAGCAAGACATCAGAAAGTGAGGCAGAAGAAGAGCGACCACCAGTCTTCGGCACACCAACTACCGATGCACCACCGTTACCTCCCGAGCCTACCATGGCAGACACAGAATTGTATATTCGCCAGCAAGCACGTTTGCGCGAGCGCCACGAATTACAGATGAAGAAGAAGCTCGAGGCTGATGAAGCAGATGCTGTCCGTGGAGATATTCATCACCGAGTGGAGATGTGGGCGTTTGGGAAAGAACTTTTGCATATGATTCTTACCTTGGACCAGATTTCTTCGAATGATGCCTTGAAGAAGTGTCAACTGATGGTGGTGCAGTCTCCTGATGATGATACTGTGCGCAAGGCCTATCGGTGCGTGTTGCGATATGATTTGAATTCCAGATTGCTTTGTCTTACATTTTTTTCCTATCAGGAACATCATTCGGGTTGTTCACCCTGACAAACTGCGCGGTGCTACGATCCCTGAACAACTGGAAGCGAAGGAACTCTTCACTGTATTGAACCAAGCCTTTGAAAAATTCAAGAACCAGGCCAGCTGATTTCGCCGTCGTGGAAATGCGAACATTGCAGCAATAAAAATCGATCACGCAGGTAGCAGTCTTGAGTTGCATTGGATTGATGATCGCAGCTAGGAGCTAGCAGTATTCACCTTCGTGACGTTGATAAGTCGGTCAAGCTCCCGTACCAGATGGCTTTGGGCGTCGTATGCTCCACTGGCAAGCAACAATTTTCGCTCCCGAATCAATCGCCCGAGCTCTGTGCCCTCGTAGGAATTTCTTAAGGAAGCCGACTCATTCTCCTCGTTGTCCAAGTGCTGAAAACTACATACAGAACAGGATCTTCTCCGCGTCGGTGAACTTTGCCTGTTTGTCCGAGATCGAGGGCTTGAAACCCCTTGTTCACTTCGCGACAAGTGGAGTTTGAACTGTGGAGTTGGACTAGGGCGACTGGTTTCAATGAAAGACAATACCCTCCAACTTCCTTCGTCTCTAGATGTTGGGGGGTGCCGGTCGTTTTGACTTGCTGAGCGGGCGTGCTGGACAAACGCCGTCTGTCGGCTTTGTGTGTGCCAGTTATTATGGCGATGTTGGGGTGAAGCTGACTGTCGAGAGTGGTGATGCCTTGGTGATAGCAACTTTTCGCCATTACCCCGCAGCTTGAACCTCTTCAAGTCATCCAACTGCTTCTTGATTGCTCGCAGTTCATCTCGGTCACCGTCCAATACGTACTTTTCCTCTCGAGCAATATACTTGACTCGAAGCTTCTCTAGCTCATCAACAGCCCGCGCTTCGTGCTTTTTCTTCTCCTGCGTAAGCAAGTTCGCCATTTGCTCCAGTTGAGCCTTCATCTTGTCCACGTCCGCCTCCGAGATCTCGCATTCCCGCTCTTTCGCCATTTTCTGCTTTTCTAACTCGGCCACGTTCCCTTTCAATGCTGCAATCTCTTCTCGTAGCTTGGACTCGGGCAGCTTGCGTTGCTGCTGGCGGTACTCCACAAAATCTGCTTCAACTTGCTTGACTCGCTTCTCTGCGTCGCTAAGCTGAGTCTCCAGTAAAGCTACGCGTCGCTCATACGCTTCAGTTTGCTTCTTCGCTAATGAGAGTGTATGGCTCTGCTCACTTTTGAGTCGTCGTTGCAGAGACTCATTTTCATCGCGTTTTGCCTCCTTCTCTCGCTGCAAAGCTGCTTCCGAGACAGCCAGACGTCGCTCTCTCGTCTCTAAGTCGGCTAATGATTTCCGAAGCGTTTGCTCAAGTCGCTGATATTCATCCTGTGCCGACTTCAGCAAGTTGCTCCGTTCTTCTTCACGACGCGCCCATTCCTCCTCCATCTCATCCATTCGAGCTTTCTCCATTTCCGCAAAACGCCGTTTCCACTGTAGTTGCTGAAGATGCTGTTCCTGTCTCCACGCACTCCTCTCTCGTTCTAACGTTTCTTTGAGTTGTGCAGCTTCCATCTCTCGCTCACGTGCACGATCAGCTCTTATATCCTCAGTGCCTGGGTGGGGACTATCGGTCGATATATCAACCATGGAAGAGCCTTTAGTTGCAGAAGTATAGCGGTTTGGTTCTTCTGCTTCTCGTATGACCGACGCACTATCTGACCGCTCTCGGGCCTCTTGTACAGGAGCTGTATTAACTCTTCGGGGGCTAGCTGACGGCTCTTCGCTACTGCTCTCTTTGGGAGGTGGAGGAAGAGAAAGTCTACAATGAAGCAGATTAGTGGTAATGGTTGGGTATATCTACAAAACAAATACAAAGTGAACAACGTACACTGCCTCCTGTGCCGCTGCACGCTGGTCAGTGAGCAGTCCGATATCCTCTAAATATGCTGATACACGGATGGACCCCATGCGCTGAGATTGCTGGTTTGTTGAACCACTCTTGTCGTCAGCATTGACAACCGGAATGCTGATCGAGCAGCTTCGATACGAATGCGAGTAAGCTTCAGGCCCGGCTTGAGTGTCGGGTAATGTAGATTCGGTATGAACCTCAAGCCAATGGGCTTCTGCATCGGTCTGCGTCATGAAAATTTCTTCGCAGTTGTCTACAGAGCAGCAGAAGTGCTCTTCAGAGAAGAACAAGTAACTTAAGCTGAAGATGGCGCTTCCCATCCTGTGTAATGTAGCGCGACAACGTTAGTGGGCGTTCCGTACAGCTAATACTTGCGAACGCACACTTTGACTCACCTCTCATCATCGCTAGAGATCAAATCGATGTTGACCGACTCTTGCATCTCTTGTTTAAACTCGAGCGGGTCCTTCGCAAGGTCGAATATGCAGTAGAAACCTAGAGTATCCACCTCACTCTTGTTCTGCACGATAAACCACTCACTGGTGACTACAGACACCAAATAAGGTAAATCATCGCATACAGTAGATCTTGTTCATGTGAGATGCACTTACTTAGTGATGAACGGAGAAATGGGTTCTGGTAACGAAGCGAATATCCTCCAGGGGCCTCGACATCCCGTACCGATTTTAACTTCAGGCATAGTCGGTAGCGATGTTTGTCTCCACTTGCATCACTCAATAGTTTACGGCCAAGTTGCTGGCGATCATTCGACCCACGTGCACAACCCAAAGTGCATTGGCCCACTGAATGCATAGAATCATTTAGCATCTGGAACACAATGGCTTTCGGATAGCCCCCATCGTCTCGAATAACTTTCGATTCTTCGGTCGAAGTTGCAATCAAATGGTCAGACTCAGACGAAACGCACCGGATACGAATGGGTGCGTCGAGCTCATTCTGGCTCGAGATGTTCCCGAGGACTACTCCAATCGCTGGACTGGTTGCAAACGCATGATGCTTTGTGAAGGAACAAAAATTCAATTCGCCAGATACCCTTTCTTCACCAATTGTCACCTCGATGGATATGCTTTCCTCACCAGTAAATGCTACCAGTTCCGAAGTTTTCAACCACATGTGATCCAATTTTAATAAAATAAGTTCTTGTGCAGGTCTCTCATTGATCACTGGTGAGGTGTCGATTTTCGTGTCTGATTCTGTAGTATCACCACGAACTCCTTCGACGTCAATGGCATGGTTTATCGTGGCAATCTGCTTAAATCGTCCAGTATGATCTGCTTGTGTTTTTTTGGACTCCACAAATTCCACTGCAACCGAAGCAGACATGACTGCATCATCAAAATCTGGGAATGTAAAATTCCCTTCAATATCGCAAGTGTCGCCCGGTCTCGATTTAATCGATCCGGAAAAGAGCGCCTTTGATAGCAACGGCAGCAACGAAATCTCCACTCCTGTCAGCACTCGATTCTCTGTACACATAAACACAGTGAGGCCTCCGAGGGCCTCGATGTAGAGTTCCAGGTCTTTTAAGCTGCTCTTCACGCGGAAGCTATCGCGAATCGGAGGAAATTCAGCCACGTCAAGGTTATAGAACACATCGGTCTGGACCACAACGTCGAACAAGGAGTAACTGAGCCAGAATCCAGTACGCTGTAGCTCCTCTTCATACTCTCCCATTGTGGTTTTCGCCACTTTCGATAAGTTGAGAGCAGTCTGGATGAAGACAGAAATCACAAAAATGTCTTGACCCTTGTTGTCCCCAATCTGTAGATAATCCCCATTTTCTCCTGCAACCACAGTTGGCACTGTGACCACATTGTTGCTAGCCAGTGTTGTTATTCTTGCTCTCGTGCTAGCAGGAGTTCTACCTTCTGAGGATTGGGCATGCGAAAGTTCTACGGGTGAGAACGCGCTGGAGATCAAAATTTCGCCACCGTACGGTGAGTTTTGCAACTTCAACCACCGTTCCGGGAGATCTGGAGTTCTTCGACAAGGACACAATGCAGTAAATGCGAGCATATTAGTTTTTGATGCCCCTCACAACATCAGCAAACCACACAAAGCAAACCTGCAACTAACCTGATATCAAGAAAGAACCATCCAAAGCTCAAAATTTCTCCATCTTTCTCTTGACGCGCGAGGTTCTGCGGCTGCGATCGGGACCGATAACCTTCCCCAATGCCATACACAAACGCTTTGATTCGTGGAGCATACGCCTTGAGACGGCGGAAATTCTCCATCGGGAAAGTCCAGTGTAGCTTCCCTTCGCCTCGCACCCACTTGGCTTCTTCGATAAGGCCACTCCGTCGATAAGGCTCCATTCTCCCACCTCTCGCTGGCGACCTGAGTCGACGACTCCGCCTCGTTCTAGTCGACCGAAGCGGCGATCCACCCCCAACTGGCTGCAGCTCCTGCTTCCACCGCGACCCTCCGGATTGTGTCGCGTGTTTGTCAATCGTCGCGAACACCCGCAGCTCTCGAATGGCAGCCGATCCGGCCACTGGAATTCGCAGCATCCGAACTTGCAATGCTGATACGGTGTATGTCCATGGAGTATTGTCCATCAAATGACGGCCACTGATTCTATCGGACTCCTGAGAAGTTTGTCTACGCTTGGATTTAGCCTTTGGTAATGGCGTGACAGCCGCAGCACCGCTCTCATCGTCGTCCATAGCGTCATCGTCAAATTGGATTGGACGTTGCTGTTGCTGATACCGTGCAGGAGATGGTTGGGAGCGTGTCGGGGACTCCTGTTCGTACTCATCGCTAGCGTAGGCGTCGTCCTCGTGGTCGGGATCTGTCGCCGACATGGGCAATGAGGAGGTGGCGTCGTTTCGGACTTTCATGGATATGGTATATTCACTAAGAATGATCTCGAGAGATCTTTACGTTCGGACTGGGCTACCTATGAATGAAGGCACTACATCTTTCACTCCCCAGCAGCCCGTTTACCGAGTGGGCTTTCGTTTGAGGTCCTTCTCAGGGTCCCGTTCCCATGTTGGTTTGAAGAACTCGTCTTAGTCGATTCGGTATCCTCTGCAGAACTGCGGAGTTCGAGGCTGGCTGGTGACTTGGAGGAGTCCTAGCTGCCACATGTTTTTCGCCGCGTTGATATCGCGCTCCCAGTAGTTCGCTCTGCAAGCTATATTTCCGCAGACACGCACATTCCTCGACCTCTTGGTTTTCGTCGTCCCGTAGATCTTGAATGGCGTTCCCACCATCGGACGTGAGCACTCGGAGCAAAGATAACTGGTACGGAATTCGTCGACCATAATGAGGGTTGCGCAGCGAGAGAGTTCAAGTGCGAACCGCTTGAGCGGGACGTGCATATGGCCCGCGAGATGAGCCTGGCTGCTCCATTTTCCGAGAGCCACACACACGTCACGGTCTACGTTCGGGACGACACGCTTGGCGAGTTTCACCACGGCCTTGCGTTTGAATCTCGACACCGTGAATCTCCACTTTCGAAACCCTTTCAGTACGCAGAACTCCAACATGGCGTGGATGTTCTTCCACATGTGCTCGTAGCGGGAGAGCAGAGACACGGACGACGAAGTCTTGAGCAATGGCATGTCCTTCACAAACGCACCGTAGAGCGGATACCTCTTCTTCAGGTTTTCATGCCAAAATGCTTGGTGCTCGGCACGACTCATGTGTCGGTACTCTCGGGAACGTGACTTGTAGGACGTGAGAATTGTCGTGCAGGAAGTGAGTCCGGCGCCTGACGCCGTGTTTCCGCGGACGGTGCTTTGGGTGGTGCCTGTGACAGATCTCGCACCACCCCTCCGCATCGCAGTGCGCTCTGCTACGTCTCTTGCGTCGGTGGCGGCGACGGCGGTTCCTGCTGCGCTTCTTGCCATGGCGTCTGCCGCCAACGTGGCCTGGACAGGTACTGCATCAACCGGGCATGGAGCATGGCTCTTCCGGTGCGTTGCAGACAAACTCCAGCATAGGACGGCTGTATGCCGTCAGCATCATCCGTAGTCCTGGGTCAATCCCGATCAATGTCTGTGGCGTATACTTCGGAGAAAGAGCAGGTCGCTCAACAGGAGCAGGAATTGACGTCAGCACAGCGGCACTGTAGCCATTTGTGGAGATCTGATACTCGAAGTTGCGCCTGGGAACGCCAATCCGTTGATCTGCTGTGTGGCTGACGCAGTCTCCGAGGTTGAACACCGTGGTCCACATCCTCTCGCGCACTTCTTGGAACTCCGTAGACGTGGCATACGTCCGATGGCCACGAGAGTTTGTGGACTTGTAGAGTCCAAAGACATCCTTACCCGTAGTTGCCAAAACTTGTTTTGCGACTTGGTAGAGCACCTCTGTCGTGACCGGGAAGAACGCCGGCACACAAGAGGTGGGCTGCGGCAGCAACGTAAACAATCGACACCATTTCGGGATCTCGTCTTGGTCGTGCATTGGCTCCATCTCCTTCAGCATGTCGTACGGCTTGCCGAGAAATAGCACTTCGTGGCTAGCGATGTTCGCAGCTGTAGGAGGTAGTTCTAGCCACTCAAGCCATTGCTTCTCGACGTCCGTGAGGTCTTCAGGTCTTGACTTTAGTCGAGCGACCATGGCCTCAGCTGCTCCCCGCGGATACGCAAGCTGCAGGCTGATGAAGTTGACAAGCCGCGCCTCGAAGTTCGTTCGGACGTGTTGCTGCGCCGCAACGAGCATGCCATTCGCCAGTTCTTTGATAGCGGAGCTTACCGTAAAAATCGGCCTCAGTGCGACAAACGGGTTGAGTGCAACATCAATCATTTTAAAGGTGACACCCCCTCCCAAAATTTTATTAACGTTATTTAAAAAAAAGAAAGAATAAATTAAAAAAATGCAATTATAAATCTATTCATCGTTACTTTCGTCCTCGTCAACAATGGCCATCTCCGGTAATGGACGCAGGTACGTCCCAAATACACCATTCATATCGCGGGGGCCGATTGGAATGAGTTTTGCTTTGCGAAATCCTTTCACGATAGTCTTTGCTTTGACGAGATCCCATGCTTTTGCTACCAAAAAAGACAGCATCACACGTCTTTCGTGAGCGTTTGCCGGGAACGGGTGATCGATGCGATACTTTACGTACAGGTCCCTGTAATTGTAGAGTAAATTAGAACTATACCAAAAACTATGAAGCCATTTGGGAAGAACGTACTGAATCTTTTTCTTAAACGATGCCATGACACTCACATCCATGGGTTGGCTCAGGCCAGTTGCTCCTGGTGGAATGTACTGGACTTGAGTTGCACAGTCGTCCTCGAGAAGCTGCCGAATGCTTGCCATCTTGTGCACCTTAAGGCTGTCGAGTAGAAGCATCCGACAGCTTCTCACATTTGGACGCCATATCTGTAATATCATACAAAAGGATTAGAATACAAAATATAAAATAAAGCAGCAATTAATTCACAAACCTTTGCAATCCATTCCGCCATAATAGCATGATCGCACCATGCCTTTGCTTGGACCGTGTGTTCTACAGCGGAACTGCCAAATGACGGTGCCGTCGCTGCGTCGGCGACGCGGCAGCCAGGTACCCCAGCAAACACGACAAATGGTGGGAGCTTCTTCCCCGTCGCAGATGCACACAAAAAGACGCTACAACGTCCACTATTCTCGGACGACCCTTGTATAACGTCCACATTTGTCGTACCCCGAAAGTCGATAGTCAATTTTCCAGGATTGTCTACAAACAGAGCTGTTTGGTCCATATTGAAGAGGCAATCGTACTTGGCCTCGTAGGACGTATGGAATGATAAAATTCCATCCATTTCAACTGAAACATTTACTGAATTAGCAAACGAATCAGCAACATCCTAAAAATAAGACCAATACAAACGACTTAGAACAAGAATTGAAACATCATAAACGTAAATCGGACTCACCTGCATCTCGCTCCTTGTTTTGTTACCTCTGTGTGTGATGCGCCGCACGACTAGCCGATTCCGCTTGAGGAATCGAGCTGTCCAGGAGCGCAAAGCAGTGTACTGACGGGCTCGAACGAAGCCTGGGTCAAACTTAGCCATCATCAGGATGAGGCACTTCGTTGTAAGGCACAACTTGCGGTTCTTCCGCATTTCTGTAATGTAGTCTGGAAGTCTGCAAAATTACGACAGGTTTATACCATCACTACGATATATATGATAAGTTCTAAATCTGAACGTACTTCTTTTCTAAATCTGGATAACGCACACGAAGCGCGTCTCGAGTGCTCTGTCGCACATAGTACTTGCTGCCTGCATTCTTAGCAGCAGCAAGAGCAACAGCATTCTTTCGCCAACGATAGACAGACGTGCGGTGTACGCCAAAGCGTGCCGCGACCTCGACAACTGGAGCTGTCTTTGAAGCCTCAACACCCTAGCATAATTTAATACATAATAACAGAAATATCATTAGAAATCCTGTCAAGTTGCGTGTTCAGCTAGAAGCGTACCTTTAGTTTGGTCTTGTTATTGGTTTTAGGTCGCTTCTTCATGGCAGCTCTAAATGCGTCGGTGAAGGATAGTTTAGGAATGTGAACTGGCAGCAGGACCAACCGTGTAGGACGGAGGTCGCCAAGACCTACAATGAATAAAACCTTGCGAGGTTTTTTTTTTACTTGGTTTTGACCAAAAATCGTTGTCGCACCGAGGCCGATTTTTACGGTAAGTAGAGGAGCGTAGGTGATATATACGACATGACCCTCGATCGCGAAGCCTTGTACTTGTTGATGGACTCCTCTAGTGCAGCGTTAGCCGAGGGTTTTGGCGCGGGCCTCTGTTCGTCACCAAAGACGGCTGTGCAGCACGGGTAGAACGTAGCTTGGTCCAGCTGTAGGGCTGTCTCCGCCGCGTGCGTTCTTGCTGGCACTACAGGGTAGCTCGGGTAGCTGCGCTGGTGGTGCTCGAACAGCCGGCAGCAGTGGAAGTTCATGACGAACATTGCCTCTATGCGGATCTGCTGAAGAGCCACTGCACGTTGTTCGAGCGCGTCCTGGATGTCATGATTCGGACAAATGTGCCTCAGTGGGTACGTCACGGTTGAGAACACTAGGGCGCTGTTGGCTCCTCGAAGAAGGGTCAAAATCATTCCGGGGACAGCGTCAGGAAGTGGTCAAGGTGGTCAAGGTGGTCAAGGTGGCCAGACGTGGTCCCGGGAAGTTCCCCAGTATCTTTAACAAACACATCTACTGGATATGGATACATTTACGATGCACCAAACTGCTGCATGTTTATTGTTTCCTTTCACAAGCTCGAACTCCCGCGAGAAGGCCCAAGGCAAATGGAATGTTGTAGAAAACAAGGAAGACTCTGTGTAGATGTAGCCGCCAAGTAAATGATTGCCGTCAACGGCACCTCCTCCATATTTTGGCCCCGAGTTGAGGAGTGATCTATGGTCTAAATTGCGGACACACGAGGTTGTATAGAATACAGACTTGAGGCAGGTCAAATCGACCCAGAAGTCCGATCGACCGCAATGACTTGTAAACACATGACGAAGCGTTGGAGTTGATCACAACAAAAGCACTGTTCATTTCATTTGCGAATCAATGGCCTTGATATACATGTACTTGTTTGATCAGCTAAATCATCTGAGCTACCGATGCCAAGGGTTCACTTGCGCCTTCCCTCGCATTGCAATGTATATGTGTGAGCTTCTGGACTTGTTTCGGGGTCAATTTGCGGTTGAAGCGCGAATGCACGGTGAAACTCTGTTCACCAAAAGACGGAGACGAAGCAGTACTCGAGGCTGGTAAAGCGAATACCGTCTCAGCTAGTTGGTGCAGGTGTGGGAACTGCTCTCGACGCACCACCCAGAAATCTTGCGGCGTCACAGCGCCAGACAGCAGCAGCTGCCAATATGCTTCGTCAGTCTCTTTCAGCTCGGTCACCATGGCCTTGTACTTCTGCAGCTGCGCCAAAATGTCCACGACATGACCCTCACGTTCACAAAACCGAGCGATAAAGCTTTCTGCCTCTTGTTTCTTCTTCCCATCCAACGCTTCGGCCAGATACAGTGGGTCTAGCATGTACGCCACGCCGTGTGAGTCGCCGTAGATCGCGTTGAACCGTTCGGTCACGCAGGATGCGATGAGCGCCTTCTCCTTCTTGCTCACCCACTCCATTGACGAGAACGTCGTCAGCAGCTCCGCATAGCACGGAAACACCTGCGAGAGTGGAGGTCGGTTCTCCTGAAAATGCTTCAAATGATGTTGAAGAGGACGCAATATAGCCAACGAGTTGACCAGGTCCTGTACAAACGACTCACCCAGCACGAAATCCTGAACGCGCCTGAGTTTCTCCTGTTCTGCCGACGTGCTACCGCCGACAAAATCCCGGCGCGCAACAATCATGTACAGCTCCTTCTCGTGCTTCAGCAGAGCCTCCAATGAAGCACTCACCGAGATGGAGTCCGGGAACTCATCGCCATCAGTACTAGACACCAGCATCTGTAACTTGTGATTTCCGTGGAACACCTCCGTCAGCTCAGCTACAGAAGTTTTGACCTTCCCAAGCCACGGCAGCACACTACCAACATCACTAAGCAGCAAAGTGAGTGCATTGCACACGCAGCCGTGGAAGAAGATACACCGCGGGTGTTTCTTCTGAATCCTCTCGCGAGTGAATGTTGACATCGTCGACGTCATGGGTGTCACCACGCCGTAAAACTCAGCCTTTTTCTCCTTGGCCAGCACCGCCTCCACTTCCTCCACTACCAACTCCCCACTATTACTCGACGCCTGCGTCGCTGCAGTCTTCGACACGAGATAATAGGTTGAGCCCTCACTTATCGCCCCGTACGTCGTGACACTGCAGCCTCCCGCATCCACCCACTTCTCCACCGTGAGACAGCACTTCTTGCCACTCAGAGCCTTGGCCACTTTACTCTTGGACGCTGCGAACTCGAGCTCCAGCAGCTCGTTCTCCAGCTCGTGTTTGGTCGGCAGCGTCACGTCTCCTCGAAGCACCCGCAGAGCGTTCAGCAGCAGCTCGTTCTCCACGTCTTCGAATGATTGCCCCGTTGCATACAACCAGTAGGCGAACTTGCGCTTGAAGGCGCCGCTCTTGTTCCCGTAGCTGGGAGCAGTTGTAGTAATCGTGATGCTACTACCACCAGAAGATCCGGTCTGTGGCTCCACCACTATCGTCTGCTGCGTCTCAGTAGTCGCCACATCACCTCTGGGTGGAGTCGCCATCTGCGCGTGCACTCCTGAACACTTGCGCTCGAAGTGGTTGCGCACGCGCTCGACCTTGGCGATTCCGTAGCGGTGGATGAGCGCTCCGCAGCGATTGCAAACCACGCGCTTGTCGGCGCAGACGGTGGTGAAGTCCCATACTGGGTCTCGTTTCCGGCCGGAGCCTCGCCGCTTCTTGGTCGCTGGCTCGGATACTTGGGACGATGGTGCAGGTAGCGCTGGCTCGTCGACGACGGCGAACAGGGCGACAGTGGAGGTGGGTGGCTGCGTCTCGCTCGCCATTGGGTTTTCTTCGGAATGAGGGGGAAAAGCCGCTGTTTTTATCGATTTTCAACGAAAAAGACACGAACATTTTGGAGCAATTTGTGTTATTTACTCAGGTTTTGGGTTTTCAATCCTGCATGTTGAATACTTCGGCGAGAAGAGATAAAGTTAAAGAAGACGTGCCGAGTGTTAGGCGTGCACCTGAATGACGATCTTCCCTTGAGCATGACCCGTCTTCAATTTTGCAAACGCATCCAACGCACTCTCGAACGGGTACACCGAGTCGATCACAGGTTTGGCCTTCCCGCTCTCAATGCACTCCGCGATGACATCAAGCGTCGTAGTTGTCGCCTTGTCGACAGAGTCCACGAATCCAATGAGCTGTGCCCCGAACTCAGACTCCTTCACAGGCTGCGGCATGGGGAGGATTGTAGCGTAGCGACCCGTGTTCTGCTTGAGCACCGTTTGCGCGCCGCCGTTCCAAGCCGAAGTCTCCACACCACAGTCGTACACAACGTCCACCGAATGCGGCTCCAGGACATTCAACCACTTTTCCTTCGTGTAGTCGATGACTTGGTCAGCACCGAGTGACTTCACAAGCTCGACATTGCGCGTGCTCGTCGTAGCGATGACTCGGGCGCCAATACTATGTGCGAATTGGATAGCGTACATTCCGACTGAAGTGCTGCCACCCAAAATGAGCACACTCTCGCCCTTCTGGAGCTTGGTGTTGTCAAACATGCTGATGTAGGCCGCGACCGCCACCGAAGGCACAGATGCTGCCTCGTTGAAGCTTAGATTACGGGGTTTCTTCGCCGCTGCTTCTTCGCTCAGTACCAGGTACTCAGCGAGAGTGCCAAACGCGTTCACCGGCGTCGAGGTGTAGACCTCATCGCCCACTTTCAGCCGCTTGACGTCGATACCAACTTCAACCACCTCACCGGCGACATCGAACCCGATTGTGAAAGGGTGTTCGGTGGACGGAGACTTGCCCAGCATAAATTGGCCCATGACCTCGACCAGTTTGTAGTCGAGGGGGTTGATGGCAGCGCTGTGCACCTTGATGCGGACTTGTTGGCCATTGATAGGCGACTGCGAAACAGAGTTGATCTTGAGCACCTTTTCGATCGGACCGTAGCTCTCGTACTGGTACGCACGGAAGGTCTGCGGGAAGGCCATTGAGACGAAGTGAGGTGGTTTGGGGGCTTGGATGCTTGTGAGCTTGAGTGCAAAATACGAAGTGAGACGAATGAGTAAGAGGTCAAAGGAAATTCAAACAAGAACCCATCTGCTTACGACTGATACAGTCGTAAACTCTAACAGAAGATGATGACGTATAGTAGCTCGACCTCGAACAGCTTGTATGGTATTGTGAACATTGAAAACGAAGGGCGCACTACAGGTGAATCGAACTCGGGTCTGATCATCGATAAGGTGTATGAGGCGGCGAAGATCGCGCAGGAGATGCGTCCGGACTTGTACACCTAGGTTCCGATCCAGAACGATGAATCGATCCCGAAGACGAATCGAAGAAGAGAAGCCGTGAATAATATTCACTTAACAAAAAATATTATGTTGATATTAGGGGTAGTCAATGCTGGCAGCAGCAACTAAAACAAATTCTGCGCGTCGATCTTCCTCGTTACGCGCCATGGTAAGAGCACCCCAATCGCTACTTCTTTGCCGTCCTCAGATATATATATTTTTTTGCTGCAAGATGAACGCGTTGCAGGTGAGCGCTAGTGAGTCACAAGCCCACCAATCGCAGTGCAGGAGTGCGTATCCAGTTGACAAGTTGTCACGCCAGACCAAAGAGCAACAATGACGCGAGTAGCCAGGCGTGGCGCAATGCTGCACCACCACGTGCCGGAGCCGAAGGAGACGTCGCCACTAGTGCATCGATTGCGGTTGGAGCTCAATAGGACTGTGCGTAGACGTGTCACTGAGGCTGTGGATGCGGTTTGTGTGGCCTTCGAGGACGAGTTGACGCTGCTGACAACGCCGAAGGACGTGAAAGCGGAAATCAACATCGACAGCTACGAACAGTTCTACGACTACTGCAGTCGACTGACCAAGTTTATCGCCAATACTATGGACACGACGCCCGGGTTCTTGGAGCAGATGGACCGCGTTATCTTTGCCTGTCATTACAATGCTACAGGGCCGACGTTGATGAAAGACCTGCGCATCCGACGACGAGGGAAGAACAATGGGGAGGTGGAGATCAAGACGGAGCCTTTGGTGACGAATGACCACGAGCAACCGGTGATTTCACCGCCAAATGGCAGAATTGAAAAACTTGCTGAGGAGGAGGAAGTGATGACGTCAGACAAAGTTGAAATGTGTACAGGTGATGAAGAGGTATTCTCGGGCGGGGAATTGGAGAAGTCTGCCACAGATAAGGCGGCATCACGACAATGGAGGAAGAGAAAAAGGTTGTCGACGGGTGGTTCTTCGGCAACAAAGCAAGTGCGGGTTAAGCGAGTGAAACGATCGTTGGGGTGGGAGCGGAATAGCAATGGAAGTGATGAGAAGGAGAGAAAGCAAGACGTGGGAGGCGACGAGACGTTACAAAGAGCTAGAGTCCAAACTTCATCGGAACGCGCTTCACGACGAGATAAATGCATTCGTCGATTGGTGAGAGAATTTGAAGACGTGCAGGAGGAGCACTTCGTGGACAAAGAGAAAGAGGAAGCACGGGGGTGGCACTTTGTCGAGCGAGAGGTGGAGTCGGGACGGAGCAGTGGAGAAGAAATTCAAATCAATAGAGTCCGGATTTTGTCGAGAGCTGCTAAACGCGCTTCACGACGAGATAAGGGAATTGGTCAACAGGTGGGAGAATTCAAAGACGTGGAGGAAGAGCAGCTCTTGAACGAGGAGAAAGAGGACACACAGGAAAAGCACTTTGTTGAATCAAAGGAACGTGAGGAAGCAGGTAAAAATGAACGTGACAAGAGAATGCGCTGGAATTTGAGGAGCTTGTCGAAGAATGTCAACAGTTCGAGTGAGCCCAACGACATCGATGAAGGTGAGCAGAGAGAGGCACGAACAACGGAGGGGGAGAAGACTCAAGCTGTCGAAGACTTGTTGGGACAAAACGTTAACACGATGGTGGAAAGCGATCTGAGTGCAACTGCAGAGACTACTTCTGAAAACGGGGTGATATCGAAGGGGGAGGAAGTAGACACAAGCAAACAAGAAGCAGAACCTCAGAACGAAGCTGAGTTGATCGCGGAAACGAATGTCTCCTCTGAAGCCAACGGAAAGGTTGAGAACAAGAAGGGTGGTTGCAATGTAACTGGAATGGAGGACGAGGCTGAGATAGTCGTAGCGAGCGCTGGTGCATTCGTTGCCAACGACGGCGAAGAGATCCAAGCGAGCGCTTGCGATGAAAACATGGGCGAACCTGGCCATATACAGCAGGCCGAAACGGTATCAGTAAGTGATGATTTGGAGGATACTGCTGCTCAAAATGACGGAGCAAGTGTTGACACGGCAATAACGCACGACACGCCCGGGGAAGACAAAAGAAAAATGAGTTATGAGGAGGCATTAGTGACACGCGATAAAGAAGCTAAAGACACCACGCGTGGCGTGAGTGAAACGTTGCCAGAATCTCAACAGGAAGGCGCAACATACACGATAGTTCCTCCGAACCTTGGAAGTACGGTGGGTAGCCCTGGATCTTGTCAAGCAGAATCACCTGAAAGCGACCATGAGCCGCCTGTTCCGGGGCTTTGTGACGCAGGCATGAGACCACCACAGCAAGTCAGGCAATTTAAAGCTTGCTTGCGGAAATCAATTCAGGTTGTGGATGCAACGCTGTGCTTGCCACCTCCAGGAAAAAGGTGTTCCAGGAACTGCGAGAAGATCCGTTCAGGGAAGTGCGTAGGGGGTGTATGTCGTGACCGGCTTTGCCGGAACTGGCATAAGACGGAAGCTCACACGGACAGGTGCGAAAACCCGCTGTGCGAATTTGGGAGTCGAATCAAACTTCGCGAATACATGCATCAAGTCGCAAACCAAGACGTGCAGACCAAACTTCTACAATCACAGTGGGAAGAGAGGTGTGTGGAGCTAGTCATGGCAGAAATTAAAAGTTCTACTAAGCAGTATACGCACGATGAAGTGGCGAAGCTGGAGGAGGACATTGACCAGCTCTGGCAGAGTTATGGTGATTCAAAGAAGAAGACTGAGGAGCTCAAAAAATTAAGAAGCGCGCTGCTCGTCACGCTAACTTGGATCGGGGTGAAGCCTGAAGATGATGCGGCAGATGGATTCCCTGACTTTGATACGCATTATGTGTGAGTGTAAGTGGTTCGAAACAGTTTTCTTTTCGGCACAAGATATTGGTGTTATAGCATTAACAACCACATGAGAAGCCTGTCTATCATCCCCGAGATAGTCTGGCGGTCTTAAGTTCCTCGTCTTGCAGAATAATAGTAAATGGTTGCTTCAACACCCACGTCCCGAAGGTTGCGTGCTAGCAAGCGCTCGACAGCATACCAATTGAAATTTGGGGTACCGTAGCCGATACGGGGTAGATGAACGGTAGCGTCCAATTCAAGAGCACGATGAGCCAGCGCCTGTAGCGCAGTCTCCAGTGCATTGAGACGGAAAGTCGAAGATTTGCCCTGACGAACGAGCTGCACTGCGCCGGGTCCATTCCCCACGCGCTGTTTTTTCTTCCCCGCAAACCCCTGAACGACCAGTAAGCATACATACCCGTCTTGGTTGCCGATTGCAGTCTGCGATGGTAGTTGAATCACGTGTGCGCTACCAAGCTTGAGATCGCCATTGCGTCCAGCCGCTTCATATTGTTTTTGTATCGTGGGTGAGAGCGCCGAGAGGCTACGGAAAAACCCACGCGAGCACCATACGCCACTATTCTCCACACAATGAACAATGATATAGGGACTCACACGAAGAGAACTCAGCGGAGGGTGACTGGCATCTCCGGATTTGTAGTACAGTCGACCGGAATTTCTGGAGGAGTTGAGGCCGTCAGAGCTACGCGGTGATAACTGCACAGAGCCATCCCCAGGTTTGGTACTCTCGATAGCTGCAGACGTGTACTTATTGGCCTTCCACTGCGCAAGTTTCCTTTCCAGCGCTTTTTGACGTCGTTCCTCTCGTTTTCGAGCTCGCTCTGTTTCGTTCTCAATGACCTGTTCTTCATCTTCTTCCTCCTCATCTTCGTCTTCTTGTTCATACCTCTTTCGAGCCGTCTTTGTTTGCCGCTTCAGGTTCGTTGCTGCCTCTTTGCAAAGTTTCTGGAGCAGTTCAGCATCTTGCGCCTTGGTACTCATGACGTTGGTGTAGTCTTCCCCCTCGAAGTAGTACATGTTTTCTTCGCGAAAATCTCCACCTGATTCGAGCAATTTGTCGCTCTTCAGTTTTGATTCGGTGCCCGAAATCTCCGCATCTGGTTGAATCGTTTTCCGGGCCAAAATGTGTTGAATATATTCCTCCTCCAGCGGCTTCATGAGGGCGTCTTCATCCTCTCCAGCGGCCTCTTGCATGAGTCGATGAAGGCCAAATTGAATCATATCCAGTAAACTCTTGCCGCCGTCATCCTCGTTTTCACCGTCGTCAGTGCTGGTTCGGCGTGCAAGATTACGAATACGATCGGCCATGCGTAACTTCTTCAGAGTACGTCGATAAATGCTCTCTTCGACTGTGTTTGCGCACAAAAATTTAATCACGTGGATAGGCTTGGTTTGACCCAGTCGATACGCTCGCGCTACCGCCTGCACGTCTGATTGTGGGTTGTAGTCTGAATCCGCGAAGATGACGGTGTCAGCGCTCTGCAGATTCAATCCCAAACCTCCAGCTCGCGTCGAAATAAGGAAGACGAACGTTTCGGGGTCCTTTCGGAAGCGTTCGATGCTCTGCCAACGCTCTTTTCCTCGTACAGAACCGTCGATACGTTCGTATGCGAAGCTCTCAAGCGTGAGGAAATCTTGGATAATGTCCAAGAAAGGTGGAGACTGGCTGAAAAGTAACACTCGATGACCTGCTTGTTTCAATCGTGGCAGGATTTGATGAAGCACGAAGAGTTTGCCGCTGCTTTCGTACAGATGACTCCCTTCCACAAACGGCTCAGGCTCTGCTCCAGGGAACAAGTACGGGTGGTTGCAAGCTTTCCGCAATTGAGGTAGAATATTTAACAACGGGATCCTACAGGTACACACAAAGCAGCGTCAGGCCAGGAATAAAAATGTTTCACATCAGTACCCCTCATGGATTGACATCGTACCTGCTTCCTTGAGCTTTTCCCACACCATTCAGAACCTCTGCATTTTTAGCAATCACCTCCTTGTAGTACGCGCGTTGCATCGCCGACATCGGAGTGTGGACGACCATTTCGGAAAGTGGTGGTAAGGTAAACGCACCCTGAACATCCTGCACTGTACGTAGCAGCAATAGCGGAGCCAAAAGCCTTTGCATCAACTCCTCTGCCTTGCTCAGTTTCTTCACCTTCGCGCGTTGCTCCACGTCAAGTCTCTGTGCCTTGGCTGAAAAATAGTCCCTGAATGTTGTTTCAAACAGCACTTGGTCGTTGATAACACCTGGGTTTAATATCGACAGCAATGCAAAGAGCTCTTGCAGGTTATTTTGAACAGGAGTGCCTGTCAATATCACCATGTGCTTCGAACACAACCTCGTCGAGACGATGTCGTGCAATTGGCCCTTTGGGTTCTTGAGCCTGTGCCCTTCATCCATGACCATCAACTCCCACACCGTTTTGTGAAAAAAATCATGGTCGAATAGCAGCATCTCGTACGAGGTCACTACCGCCAACGGTTGGTCCAATGCACTGGCTGCAATGACCTTTTGCATCGCCTCTCGATCTTTCGCCGGACCAATGTACATGATGGTGGAAATACTGGACGCGAACTGCTCGAACTGCTCCATCCAATTGGGTAATACACTCAGTGGAGCAACAACCAAATACCGACCGCCTTCGTTTTTCTTTAGTTTTTGATCAGCGGCCACTAGCGCTGCAATAAACGAAATAACCTGCAGCGTCTTGCCCAACCCCATTTCGTCCCCCAGAATGGGGTTCAGACCTTGTTCATGCTTGCGTAGCAGCCACCGCAGCCCTTCCAATTGGTAGTCGTGCAGCGTTACATTCTCTAGTATTGAAGGTTGTGTCTGGACTCGGTCGGCGAGCGGCGTCGGTTGCTGCCCACGAAGCTCCAGCTTGTGCACCACCGTCTCCATTTTGCAAAGTGAGCCAAATTCACTATACATAGGAGATAGTCACTAAACAGTCATTAAAGAGGGGATTATAGACCCTCACTCACAATATGAGCGTGGATATGCTGACGTCGATGCGCCGTCCGCGGGTGCTGCTGTGTGCGAGTGGGAGTGTGGCGACAGTCAAGGTGCCGGAGATAGCTGTGCAACTGGCGGAGACGGTGGAGGTGCGGACTTTTGTGGGGCTTTAATGCAGATACAGTGAAGTTGGAGCTGAGTTTGAGTTGGTGGAGATCAGGTGTGCGTGGTGCTCACCAAGGCTGCGGATTTCTTCTTGCAACGCGCTAAAGACTATAACGCAGCGGCGTGGGGGGCGTTTAGTGCCGCAACACAGCTATCGGAGAGTGATCGTGGCAGAATTGCAGTCGTCCGAGATGAAGACGAGTGGGAGACGTGGAATGTCGTTGGTGACAGCGTGCGTCACATTGAGGTGCGCTCCTCAGTATTAGCAGATGCACTCGCAGTGGAAGTGGATAATACTTGCTATATCCCTGCGCGTGTATTTTTATTGTTTTCTTGCAGTTGAAGGACTGGGCGGACGTGATGTTGCTGGCGCCAATGTCGGCGAACACGTTGGGGAAGATCGCAAACGGCTTGGCGGATAATCTCCTTGTACGTGGCTGTGCAACTTACCATTGAGTAAAAGTGCCAGCATGCGTAGAACTGACGGCGCCTACGCTGGTGGTATTTTATTCGGACAGACCTGCGTCGCACGGGCGTGGATCATGACAAAACCTTTTATCTATGCACCTGCGATGAACACGGACATGTGGAGCCATCCGATCACTGCAAAGCAGCTTCGAGTGCTGGATGGGTTCGGCTACAAGATGGTCCCTCCCGTGGAGAAGAAATTGGCGTGCGGAGTGATCGGTACGGAACGTTGGTGTCGAGGATACTGTGCATTCTCTATTCACAGTTATTGCAAATTCCCTGACTACCGATTATTGCTCTGTGTGCCAGGCAACGGAGGCCTTGCGACGGCTGACAGCATCGTCGCTTTCACGCTCGACCAGCTGAGTCATGCATCTCTCGTCGACTAGATCAGAAAAAATGGGAGAAAACGTCAAATACAAGTGGTATGCGGTATGCACTCTACAATGGCGTCTTGGCCTCGACATCTTCCATTTCGAGGTGGAAGACCTCGCTGATGGCCTCGATGGCAGCGTCCTGTACGTCTTTGATCGTCGCATCCGGTCGAATACGTTCAATGCTCGTGACAGCTCGGTCGTCAATTCCACACGGAATAATACGGTCGAATCCGCGCAGGTCCGTCTTGACGTTGAGCGCGAAGCCATGCATAGTGACCCAGCGACTGGCATGCGTCCCAACAGCGCAGATCTTCCGCATATCACGCTCATAGTTGCCCTTCCGGTGTTTCTCATCACCAGACCCTGGCTTCTCCTCCACCCAAACACCCGTAAGTCCGCCCACACGCTCCCCCTGTATGTCAAACTTTGCCAACGTTCGGATCACCACCTCCTCCACTTGACGCAGGTACCAGTGCAGATCCTTCTTGTGTTGAGTCAGATCCAGGATCGGGTACACCACCACCTGTCCGGGGCCATGGTACGTCACTTCACCGCCACGATCGACGCGCACAAGCTCGACGTGCTCTTTTTCGGGGTCGAACTTGATGTTTTCCATTGTGCCTCCTCTGCCCAGTGTGTACACGCTCGGGTGCTCCAGCACCAGCACCACGTCCTTCTCCACTGATTGGCCAGCGCGCATAGCGAGCACGCGCTGCTGGATGAGCTGCTTCTGCCAGTCCCACGCGGTCTCGTACTCGATGCGGCCCAAGCGGTAGGCGACGCACTTGCGCTGCACTTGCGGGTTCTCTAATGCTGCCGATTGCGTAGATAAGAGGCGGGTCGAGTTCACACCACTCGACATACATCGCTGTTGCCTAGTGAGTGATGAGGCTGCGGCTAGCACGCGTCGCCATCCGCTCCTCCTCCTCATGTCTTTGGTGCTTGGGATAATGACAACCACGACACAGCATTACGCCGTTTTGGTCGGACACAATACAAGCCACGAGCATTTTGACAAAAAACAAAGCCCGATTTATTGCGTCCTAGATCTGAGCGGGCAAAAGACACATTTCAAAATGCGAGGGAACCCAGACGTTGGCGCCACCTCGGCGGAGCTTCTGGCGCTCGCGCAGCAGCGCGGTCGAGCGCAGAAGGCGCTAACGATCTTCACCAATCAAGCTGTGACGATCGTGCGCAACACCACCGCAAAAACGGCGTCGTCAGCTGCGCTATCCTTGCTGAACGCAGCGGTAGAGCGTCGCCAGCCAGAGTGGACTCGTGCGCTGACCGAAGAGCGAGATCCCAAGCGCCAGCGAGTGGGCAGCAGCAGCCGAAACGACGCCGTGTTCGCGGCCAAGTTGGCGCAGAGCGTCGTGAAAGGTTATGCGTCCACGAACGGCGCTACGGTCAAAGCAGGAGGTTGACACACGCAACTACTGCCGAAAGCAACACTACGCTTTTTGTACTGATGAGTTGTTATTGTTACGATGCAGAACTAGAGGATCTGGTGACGGCGATGGATTTGGCGTGTGTGGCGCTCTATGTGGTGTGTGTGCTGGAGCATGCAGTGCGGCTGGGAGACCTCGTGGTGGACAATCTACTCTACCAAGTTGCCAAGAAATACGCTGAGATCCCAAATGTAAGCGCTGTTAATTTTTGCTGATTGCTTCGGCTTGGTGCGGCTGTGTTCGGGGTGTTAATTTGCTGGTGGTTGCTGTGAAGATGGTGGAGTCGGCGAGTTGTGTGGCTGCATGTGTCCATGTTCGACTATGGAATGCGCACGCTCAGCTGTGTAACGAATCTGGAGAGATAAAATCGCAGTTGATGCAGTTGCTGGATCTTCAGGGTGGAGGAGGCGTTGCTTTAGCAGACAAAGTTGTGAAAAATCTCACATTTTTGGCCGAATTCCCACAACCAAGAGACTGTCACACCGCATCATTCGCTCGGTTGCTGCTGGGTCATACAAACACTTGTGTCTCATTGCTAACTGCCGTAAAGAACCACGAGGTAAGAGTTGCAACATTTATTGTTTACATTATTTCGACTAACCCATTGGCACTGAGTACTGTAGGTTGTGCTACAAGTGGCGGAAACCACGCTTTCTCCGTGGATCGACCATTTACAAAAGCATCACGGACAGGATTCAAAATTGGCTTCATCATTTAGTGATCGAACCTTCCGGATACTGTGGAAATGTGCGGCAGCGATGGATGGTGCACAACAAAACTCGTCCGAAACAGCAAGTGCTGCACTTCGGTTTCGCTCGGCAGCGCTGTTATTTCTGCTGAAATGCTCAAATTACACGTCTTCATATTTTATACAGCAGGTGGGCATAAAAATCTGGTGATGTGCACAAGGAACGACGAGTTAACCTGGTTCATTGACTGCTTGCTTTGTCTTTTGCTCCTGTTCAGATTCATCGCGTTGGTGTTCAACATGAACGTGCATCTAAAAAGTCCCTCTTGGGGTTCCAGGAGTTGTACGCACTGTATACTCGATCTGCGGGTGCTTTATCTCGGACGGTTCCTGGTTCAACACACATCTACACTGTACGTATTTTATTGTGTTATTGACTTCGCCTGTATGCAAATGCTTTCCTGACTGATCGTTGTTTTGTTCTCGCTGCTACTCCAATCTTTGGTCAGTCTGATTCGTTCCAGTGGGAGTATATTCATTGGCTCGAGCATTTTGCTATGATTTGTGATGCATCTGGAAAGCAGTTGACGAGTGCATTGATCATGGAAAACGCGGCTCAATATGTGCGATTGTTTGGACAGACGAAAGAGCCCATCCAACTGAGCTTGCTTTTTACTATTGCGGGCGCTCTCTTTGGTTTGGCTGGATCTTCAAATGGGGAAATATCTGCCTGCTGTGGTTTTGAAGAGAAACTAGCATCAGGTACTGGAAGACTTTTACGGGATCTCGTTCGCTGCACCTCGTCCGACAAATGGGTTGACCTCTGTGAAAAGGCTGCTCGCGTGTGCTTGAAAAAACTGGAGGCTTTAGCCGCTTGCAGTTTTGCGTCGCTGGGACAGCAAAATTACTCCAAATTCGTCCCGTTCCTGGTACGTTGCCTGAAAAGAAGCTCGACCAAGGTGTTTAACTACACCATCGGTATTCAGCATTCTGCAAAATACCAGTTGTACCACCAAATTGTCACAAGGTAAGTGCTTCACTTATTAGTATTCAGGAACATTTCGTTGTAACCAACCTAGACGTTCAGTTTTTCTAAAATGTCCACAGCGGTGAAGGAGCTGCGATCGGTTCTCACGGATCGTAAAATCATTGAAACGCTGATCTTGGAAGAATCACGACTGCATCGAATGGCAGTGATGCTTTCTGTTCGTTGTTGCATAACGGATAGCCCGTCAGGC
This sequence comes from Phytophthora agathidicida, assembly GCA_025722995.1. Classification (NCBI taxonomy): domain Eukaryota; phylum Oomycota; class Peronosporomycetes; order Peronosporales; family Peronosporaceae; genus Phytophthora; species Phytophthora agathidicida. The sequence goes on along the minus strand of CP106972.1, from coordinate 5,669,491 downwards.
CTGCGTTCCATTTCTCACCATGTGAAGCTAGTTCGTGAGCTTCTGGACGACACAACATTGGATGGGAAACCGAGTAAATTGATTCTGCACGGGGTGTTGGGAGATTTGAACTCGATTGCACGAGAATGCTATAACTGTGCAACTCGCTGCTTCAAAGCAGGAAGCTATCAAGATACGGTGTTAGCGCTGATTGGAGCGTTCGAACTCGCGGAAAGTTACCTAGAGTACGTAATGTGCAGCAATCTCGCCGCAGAGGATGTTCAAAAAGCGCACGTGCAGCTGAAAGTCGATATCATCGTGACCTTGCTGGCTCATTGCTTCCGTGAATTGGGGGATATCACAAAAGCGCGCATTTTTACGGGGTACTCAATTTTATACTGTGGAGACATCTACGAGAGAATCCCGAAAGCAAGTGTGGACAAATATGTAGCTTGCCTCTTGGAGGAGCTAAAACTCTTTAAAGATGATACACAACCGTCTATCGCAAACGACTTCACAAGTTTCGTGGACAACGCAATGCACGTATTTAAGTCTCGCCAAGTACCCGAGGACCAAATTATGGCGCTGTGGAGCGCATTTCGATACGCCTTTGAACGAACGTCTGTTAAAACCGTGGAAAGCGCGAGAACCAGGGATTGTGTCGAGACAGAAGATACGTTTGGTATTTTATCTGAGATTCGGTTGTGTGGCACGCTTGAAAGGCACTTGAATGGCGTTTTAATGAAGCTGAAGACAAATGATGGTGAGTCATTCGACAACATTTTGTTGGATGTCTTCCAGTCTCTGGCTGAACGCAAACAAATCTACTGTACGTACTACTGCACACGAGATTTTAACGACGCAATTAAGGAACTACTACAACTTCATCACTCTCTCAGCGCTGCTGCCGAAAACATCCAGTGCTCCGCCGATACGTATGCTATGGATCTGGGCGGAATTTATGGATGGCGTGGTGTGATCACGATGGAAGTTGCTCTTATGATCAGCTACGCACCACCGTCAGAAGGTGTTGACACTCGTGAACATGGTTCCATAGACGAAGAAAGCGCACTTGCAGACATCGAACGCTGTTTGATGTACTGGAATGGTGGAGAAGCTTGTGGGTATCTGTTCGATAGGCTTTATGTGATGTGTTGCTTGGCATCCGTCTGCAACACACTATCCCTGATCTCGTACTCACCGATGGAAGAGGCAGCTAGAAACTTGCTCAAAACGCTTCAGATGTGTGCAAGTGACGAAGACATCACGTCAATTATTATCCCACCACCCATACTCAGTTTGCTGCATACGAACGCTAAAGGCAAGGTCTCGATCGTAAAAATGGATGGGGGTAATTCGGCCACCATTATGTTGGAGCAGTTTGAGCAAGTAGACAAAGAGCTCTACGCTGCGGAGACCTCCCATCTAGATGATATCAGAGGGGATGCGTGTCAACATCTCGTCAATGCGATCACAACTCTCGGCGATATAAAACTCAGCATGAAGCAACGCCCAACAGCAACTATATCGAAGGCAATGGGCATGCGGGAGCTGTGTGTCCATACGATACTATCAGAGATTTATTTTCACGAAGGACGAAGCAAGCGTGCTATCGCTGAAGCTAAAGCTGCGCTGCGAATTTGTTGGAGATTGGCAAAGAAGTTTACCGCTACATCGTCATCTGCTGATGCTGCGTTTTTTGGGTTACCTCCAGAAATCTCGACTGTGGAGTACCAGCAACGGAAATCAGCACATCTTCTGTATTTCTTGGCGCTTGAATGCTCGTCATGGGATTTGTTGTTAGCCGCAAAGCTGTCATTGTGTCGGATAGCATCCCTCTACAGTTTATCTGATCAGCCGCACAGGTACGCTTTTTTTATGCGATTCGATTATCGTGTGCGTTAGCTGGTAGAAACTTATTATGTTGTGCTGCAGGGCTGCATCATATTTGACGGAAGCTATGCGACTTGTTGGTGGCTTGGACCTAGATTTCTTTCCCCGGGGTCCGTTTTATGAATATGCGGAATTGGAACTCAATGCCAGTCACTTGAAAAAGGCAAAAGTAGCCATATCTCTGCTGAGTTCAAGGTCGGACACACACACTATTGATGCTACCGGCGCTGTTGCATCACACCCCAGCCAGTCTGATTTGGCAGTAATTGAGCAAAAGTGCAACGAGATTGTACAGCGAGGGGATGTACACCTCAGTGAGGGAGCCCAACAAGCAGCTTTGTCCTGTTACTCAGAAGCAATCGGTGCTTTATCTGTGACGAAAAACTGTGATCCATCTGTCTCCAAGAGATTGGGACGAGTGAGAGCTCGTTGCTGGCGGAAGTATACTCAACTACAAAGCCAATCCAGTGATTTTTCAGATTTATCAGCAGTGGAGACGCTCCTAGTTTCGATGAAGAAGCTCAAACAAATGATGAAGGACTGCAATGTACATTTGGAGCGAGTTAAATGTATGCTTGAACTCGGACGCATCAACACGAGGTTGCTGCGCTCGGCCTCACCTCGGGCGTTTTCTAGTCTGAATCGGACCCATGCGTTATTGGAAGAAGCCTATTTGCTTGGAGATCATCTAGGTGTTCCGCACTTAAGTCAAGATTTACGAACAGCTTTGGGTATGGCGTATTTTGCTGAAATCGAAGAAAACGCTAGCGACGAATTCGATTCTATGGATGGCGACGACAGGACCAACTTTCTATCGTGGTCGAGCAGCATATTGCTGGCAAATGCTGGGAGTGCGGACGTGGCAGAAAGGGAGATAACTTCCTTGGACACAGACACCGATACATCAGCACAGGAGGCTCTAACGAAGCAGCTTAATCTGTTTGCTGGTAATCGGGCTAAAAGTCGTGAGCAGAGTTCATACCAGCAACAAGTGTATCAAATGTCCAAGAGCGTTCAGCAGCTGCCGGACAACTGGGTCATCGTTTCCTTGATGATAGGATTATCCTCGGAACTCGTGATCTCTCGTATTCTGGTACGTGCTGCAGATGTTCTTACACAAAAACCGCCGTCATTGAAACTAACTCTGCTCTGTCGTAGACAAATGGATCGGCGCCGATATCGTTCTCCTTACCAAGAGTAACCTGGGCAAAGTGCACTTGCGAAATGGATGCTATCATCCAGGAGTCAAGGTATGCTACCGCTGATGCGAACTAAATTGCATGGATTACGAGCTAACACATGGTGATTCTGTTTTGAAGGGAAAATTTGTCTGGTCATACGGCGGAAGAAGCGGGTTGCTGGACCACGAAACAGAAAAAAGAATGGTGGAAAACCCGCTCAGTGCTTGACGAACGCATCGAAAAAGCGATTTCCTCCATGCAGGTTAGAAATACGTAGAAGGACAAGCCCTTTGACTGGTTGGTAATAAGCTTCTTTATTGTTTATGTAGGAAACACTTGGATTTTGGCGATGCTTGCTTGTCGGAGGGCCGCCTACCAAGAACACTTTAAACGTCCAGCGCTGTTGGGATTTACTTATCGCAAGTAAAACAGGCCCCGTCAAGCTGGCTGAAAGGAACAAAAGTTTGTTGAGCGCTATTGCCGATGCCGAGCAATGTTTGACCGACAGCGAAGTGATCGATGGGCTGTCTCACATTGCAGCAGAAATTGGGGTAGCCATATCTGATTCAGTAACACGAGAGGCTCTCCAAGTGCTACGGATGAAGTGCGAAATCCCTGGATCTACTTCATTGAACGCGACGCAGTCTAAGTTGGCCAAGTTGAGCATGGGGCAAATATCCAAGCTAAAAGTCGGCGAAGTAAAGCGGCTTCTTGCTGCTGAAGGCCTCAGCGCTGATGGATTAAAGAAGACATTGATTGAACGCCTCATCGGTGCCCGCAATGCTGCTTTCGTTGACAAGCTAAAGTCGACTACACAACGGGGTCATGGTGGAGTGAACTGCGAGTTCTCAACGATTTTGATTTTGAATCATCAGCTGCAGCAGTTTCCGTGGGAAGGCATGGATGTGATGGGTCTTTGCAGCGGTGTGACTCGCATGCCTTGTCTGGACCTGATTGTGCAGAACGCTAAACGCTTGTCGCCCGTCCGGCGAGGTCGAGTGCGATTTTTGCTGAACCCTGCTGGAGATCTCAAGTCGACACAAAACCACTTGGGGCCGATTTTGGAAGGCGGGGCGACGACGTATGGCTGGGAAGGAATCGTCGGCGAAGTTCCGGACCCCGACGAACTAAAGTACGTGCTGCATTGGTCTGTTTTCCTTTTTGCCTGAGTGCTGATAGGTGTCGATTCTCACGTTTGTGTCATTGTTGTGCATATAACAGAAACTATTTATTGGCTTCAGACCTGTATATTTATTGTGGCCACGGCTCGGGGGAGGCGTATTTGCATCGCGACGAGGTCCTCGGTTTGCAGTCTGATTGTAGTGCTGCGTTGCTGTTCGGTTGCAGCAGTGGACGCCTAGAGCGCGAGGGGATCTTCGGACCCAGTGGTGCTGTGCTATCGTACTTGCGCGCTGGGAGTCCTGCTGTGTTGGCGATGCTCTGGGACGTCACCGATCGAGACATCGACCAGTTGAGCGTCAAGGTGCTGCAGGAATGGCTTCTGGCAGACAACGAGGACACAAGTACCAGTCCATCACTAGCACAAGTGCTGCAAAACTCTCGAGACGTGTGCAAACTCAAGTATCTGAACGGCCACGCCGCCGTCTGCTATGGACTGCCGCTTTACGTGGTAACGAGCTGAGCATTGCGACCGTCGAGCACTTCAACTTGAACCGTATCCGTTATGTGTGCCACACATCCTGCAGTTGCGCGACATGTTTAACGTTACGTAATGGCTGCACTGTCGTGGCCCGTAACCACCATTCGCTGTCGTCTTCGCCACCTCATTCTGTTGACAGTTCTGCTTGGTGGTGCAGTGAGAAAATGGTGTTGCTCTGCTCGACGCCGCCGGCACCGCTGCCTGTGGACGTGGCGGCTACTCGTCCGTTGGTGCAGGTGCTGCCTACGTCTGCTGCTGCTCGAGAGCATGTTCGAGCGTTGGCTAGAACCACTTACGGGCGCTGCGTGCTTGGGCTCGGTAAGGATGTTGCTGTGGAATAGTGTGATTGCTGTGTGCTAACGATGTTGTTGTTGTTTTGGTAGCGGGGCTCTTGACGGTTGCGACGGAATACTTGGCTGCATTTGTCAAGCGCATGCACGGTGATGTGAGTACAGAGGACTTGAAACTTGTCCATGAGATCCTGCTCCTGCTTGCTGAGACGGTCGTTGACGAGGACAATGCTACATTTATCGGTACGATGAAAACTGTTGGCGTTTTTGAGCGTCTAGTTGCTGACTGGTTATCTATTGCAGCGCGTATCGGAGCTCATCCCTTGCTGATGCGTCTAATGGAACACAAGAACGAAGATATCCAAGAGGTCAGCAATCTTGATGTTGATGCAGAGTTTTAAAAGTACTCACCTCATCATTGATTGGAATTGCTGGCGTATAGGCCGCAGCAGAGGTCGTCACCGCATGTACAAGTAGCCCGTCCGCTATCACGTTCCCGCATCGTGTGCGTCAGGTTGGAGAAGTGGAGCGCTTGTGGCCGCGTGCAGTGCCACTGCCTTTCGACCCCCGTGACGATGCTCCCAAGAATGCTGACGGCAGCCAACGCACTCTCAATGTGCTAATTCGCCAGGTCCCGACTCGCATGACAGGCCAGAGGAAAACGGGTTATCTACTGTGGGGTGCGGCGTTTGTACTCGCTCGCTGGGTTCATAAGCACCGGGAATTGTTCGTGGACAAAAGCGTGATCGAGGTGGGCAGTGGACTTGGACTCGGAGGAATTGCAGCAGCAAGATATGCGAGCCACACTACACTCACGGATTACCAGGCGGATACGTGCACAGCGCTTGAGTACAACGTGCAGCTCAACAAACCATTCACTCATGAATTTGATTCAACCAAGCCTGAAGTGAAGGTGTCGCTGCTGGACTGGGACCTCACTGAAAGCATTGGAGCTGTACCAAAGGCAGAGGTGGTCATTGCCAGCGACATTATCTGCGAACCGAGCACGGCTGAAGGGTTTCTGCGTGTTGTCAAACATCATGTACTCAGCAACCCCAACGGCGTAGCCTACCTCATGAATGCCAATAGCCACAGTCGCTTTGGTGTCATCCACCTCCACGCGCTTCTGGCTGCAAGTACCGATCTTTCCTACAGCATCACACCTGTGGGCGATTTACCCGATGGCGCGGAGCTTCTCGAGACTGTCACTGATGCTCAAGAATTGTCCTACGAATTCTATGAGATCCGTGCCGCCTCGCACTAGAAAATGCTGAACATTAGAGTGAATTTCAGCAAACAATACATAACATAGATGCTCGAGTGATACCGTCTTCCTCAGTCAATCGATGTACTAAACGAGGATGTTGTACACCACTGGTCCCGTGCAGCGCGGATCGTCTGGAAAGCCGTCCCCGGTCGGGTTAGAATTTCCGGGTATACCAGTTGCAACACATGAGCAGCGTCCGGATCCGCATTTGTTGGACTTCGCACGTTGCAACTGCTCCTCGCGAGTTTTGAATTGCTGACCAGGTTGAGGACAACTAAATGGTGATCGCATCTGCAGTCGTTTCCACATGGGGCTTCGTTGACACAACCATTGCTGCGCGGTGGTAAGTGTGCAAGAATTACAGGTACGACAAATACGATCTGCGCCTGCCGCACAAGGCGATACTTCGTACTCGTCTAGTGTGCATTGAGTGCACGGTGCACACACCCTATCCGTTGTTGGAGAACAGGTCACCGATACAAATTGACCAGCGCGGCATTCCGTGCATGCTGGAAAACATCAACGAACCAAGTTAATAAATTTGGTGAAAAGTTGGTCGTCCAGATAGAATACTCACGGTAGCAAAGCGTGTCTTGAGTAGGTCTACAGGCTTCGAGGGCGAACGAATTAATGGGACAAACGCTGCAGGTAGTGCAAGCTCGGTCCTTAAGGTCCGAGCACGAACTCGTGAGGTACGATCCGGTTGGGCACGCCGAGCAGTCTGCAGGCGAAACCTGAAGCAGTCCCCCGGTAGCTGTGATGCTCTTGACGGGATTACCAGCGAAGTCCGTCACGAACGTGCTATCCATTCCCAAGAACGTGTTCGCTCTTTTGATCCCGATCTGGCCTGAACCAAGAACACTAAGAGCTGCGACGTCGGTGCGACCTAGCAGGAGTGTGAGGAAAGTGTAGTCAGCTGGGAGACGGTTTGCGTCTTTCAGCGTTGCTCCACTCAAAGGATCTGGCTGTGGTGAAAAGAGGCGTGTCGTCGCGGATGAGAGCTGATAAACATCCATAGGCGTCGCTGTCTCTGATAGCGTGAGTGCACCAATCTTCAAACTTGTAAAGTTAACGGCCTCCGAGAAGTGCAGCTTCAATAATCGCCGAGGTAAGTCTAGGCTGTACCCCAGTAGTGTCGGTGCTATCGTATCTGCAGTGAATTTACTAACCACAAGGCCTGCATTTTTCGATGTGGCCACTGTCTTACCGGGCGAGCAGGCGAATATTCCATTGCCGTGGCAGTTGTTGAGAACGTATTGGAAAAGACCTGCCTGCACACTTAAGAACGTAGCGGAGGCAGTCTTTGCTAACCCGACAACCCGTTTGAGTGAGTTGAGATCTCCAGCACCGATATTGAGCACAATTGTTGTACCATCCGGACTGGTGGTCATCGTTTGCTGGGCGGTGAAGTTGAAAGTTGGCCCGGTCTTGAGTTCACTCACGGACTGTAGCAGCAACTTGGTTACATCAAGTGTCGAAGTTTGGACAGGAGCACTCATCCGAAGTGTAAGAATTCCAAGGGCCATGTCCAGATCAAATGAGGTCAAGTGGGGACCTTGAGCAATTCCCACAAGAATTACTTCAAGTACATTACAATCTCCGACTATAGCACGAGTCACACCCGACAACTGCAACCAGAACGAACGCGGGCGAGGGTCGTAGTTCGGTGGCGTCAATATCTTTAGCAGCACGTGCTTGACCTCGGAGTCATCGTTGGCCCAAGCAACGATTGTGTTGATGAGAGGTTCATAGTCCACATTCGGCTTGGCAGTACCAGCAATAGTATCCACAACAATGCGTGCGGGGACAGCGAAAGCGTCGAAGTTGCGTTGAATTGCCACGGAAATTATACCTGGCTCAGTTGCAACGACTCTAGGACAGAGTTGAAGTCGCGAACTCGTGTTCCGTGAGGCCAACGGGATAAAGCTCAAATCTGGAATTCGGAGCACAGATTCCAGCGGTTCACGAGCAGCAAAATCAATGTCACCAAGAAATATGTCAGTAAGACTCGCGATATCCACGTACGTAGTGCTGGCGTAGACTCCATTTAAAGTAGCTCCTTTATTGCTTTGTAGTATGAGCGATACTCGTCGAGTCGGTAGTCTTGGATCTGCTCGAACCAGAGAATTGACGATAATTTGTCGGTCACTCGTATCTCCCTCCTTCCACGAAAGCGTTTGTTCAAGTGGCTCATAGTCCACGCCTGAGAGTGCTGTATCGTTCTGGGTAGCAACTGTAACAGAACAATCTCCATCACTACCATTACGTCGTTGAACCAACACGAACGCAGATCCCCCTGCTAGTATCGAATATTTGGTGCTTGCGCAGCCCGGGAAGCAGTCCGCGTCGAATTGCAGTGTTCCAGCCTGAACATTATTAGGACCAGCGATTGTAACAATCATTTCTCCCTTGTCCCCTATCGTTCCAGTGCCAACCATAGCGTCGTCCGCAGTATCGACTGTAACTAACTGCAACAGGAAGTTTTCCGCTTGTTCGTATAAACCATCGTTGAGCACTTTCAACACGATATTTTGCGTGCGAGTCATAGTTGTAGCAGGGTAATCATTCCGCTTCCATTCGAGTAGATTTGTAACTGGGGATACCAGGGCGAAATCCCCTGGCGAACATGCACTCTTGCACACAATCTTGAATCTTACACTCGCGGTGGAAGTTGTACCAGAGACCCAAAGCACAGGAACCGTCAAAGTGTTGCCTTCCGCGATAGTCACTGCGGCATCCTTAAAGCTAAAACTCCCAGGTATAACTGAAGTACACAAGAAACTTACAGTGTTAGATACTGAACATTTAGGACAAAATACCAGAAGACATGTCTTACGATTGGACGGAGGCTCAAGTATGATCTGGGCTACATTGCGATCGGGGTTGATATCCGCCCCAAGAGAATCATGCAGTCTCAATGTGAAGTTTTTGGGTTTCTCTTGGGGTTTCCCGTCATTGTAAATTGGCAAGTACAATGCTTTGTCAAAGTCCTCTCCGTCTTGCCATACCATGCTCATATTGAAGATCGGCTTGAAGTCTCGCCCAGCGACTGCGTTCCCTGCACCATGAATTGTCGATACATAGACAGCAGCACGCCCATCAGATCCGAGACTGCGCTGTACAATGATGTAGGCGACTCCGAAATCTTCCGTAGTGGTGTAGACATCTTGAGAGAACTGGAATCTGCCGTTCGCGACAGCCTCAACATCTCTCAAAGCTTCATAAATCACAACCAACAACCACCAGACTTGATACCAGTACTTAAAGATCCCCATGAACCAATTTGATCTGAAATAGCTGAACGAAACCTACCGACGCTTCAATGGCGATGCCAATTCGCCATTCTCATTGTCAAGAGCATGGTAGAAAACCTCTAATATAGCTTGGTGATCAACATGGGTAAGGTCGCTGTAGCGCAGACTCCTCACGATGTTCCTGGAAGTTCCTCTCGCGAGGTATTCCAGGGCCTTTTCAAGGACTTGGGCAAACAAGCGATGGCACTCGAAGCTATTTTACGAACGGTGTGTGGTCGAGTGGACAAGATGGAGAATTGGTTAACGGAAATGAGCTTCGGCATGACGGAACTTGATCTGAAGTTGAGAAACATTGCACACAATATCGACGGCACCACTGCGGTGGATGATGAAGCTCTAGGGCCACATCGGTGGGCCATGCCTGAATCTGGCGACGTGAAACCAGTCGCTCATACGGTCAGCAAAAAATTGGGTGGCGATAAGAAAGCGGTTCGAGTGACTGGAATGGCTGCTGCCATCTTAGATCAACTAGCAACTACCAGTGGAACGACCCCTGCAGTGGCTGAATACGAGAAAGTGGAGAAACCATCTAGTGCGAAGAAGAAAAGCAAGGACAAGGATAAAAAACATGGAGTCAAGAAAGTGAAGCCTAGCGGACTGCCAGAAGTACCAGTAATTTCTTCACCAGCGATAGTAGACACGGTGCCACCTCCAGCGATTCCATTGCCTGCATCAGTCGTGGAAGCGAAGCAGTTACCGATACTAGAAGTAGAACCTGTTGTTGAATCCGTGGTAGCACCGATAGAAGAGGAGGAAATGCCATCGTCAGAGAAAGAACCACCAGCAAGGAAAGAAGAGGAACAAGTCGTTCTGTCACCACCACCACCGATGATTGTTGAAACGCCGACACCATTTGAAGAAGTGGTCGAAAAAAAGGTCGACGCTCCTGTTGAAGTGGAGCCTGTTGTCATGACTAATGAGCCTGAACATGTTTTACCGGAAAGCGATCGAATGGGGGAAGAAAACGCGATGGACGTCTTTGATTCAGCACCGGCAAACGATCCAGCTGTAAATTTGTCAAACAAGAGCAGCCCAATACCAACGCCAAGGGGAGTGATCAATAACGATGGACCTCACGAGACACCTCCTGAAATTGAGCAGGAAGCCGAAGCCGAGATGATGGAAGAAGCCAAAGAGTCGGTGAGCGTACCGCAATCAGCTGCCATGCTGACGGAACCCCAACCAGTAGAAGCGGTTCCAACAACAAACGCTGAGCCAACTGCTTCGTCAGTAAAGCCTCTTGCTGTGATACCCAGGACCGTACAAACACCATCCGTCTCGAGAATGCTTCCTACCGTTCAAGTTGAACGAGAAGTTGAGCCTTTTGTGCAGACAACTACAGCACAAATGTCTCCAACCACAGTCGAACCTAGTAATCCTCCTGCTAAACCAGTTCCAACCCCAGTCATTTTGAATGATACAAAGGTGGTGGCGAGTACCGAATCAGTACCAGAGTTGCCAACATTCCACCATGCATCAATCGCTGTGTCATCCCCTCCGCCAGAATCTAAGCCAGTGGTGGTACCAGAACCTGCCCCAGTGGTTCCCGAAGTGCTTAAAACTGTCGAAGCACCAATTAACGCTAACGGAACTCACCAGCAGGGCAAAACATTGTCATTTCATGCTTCGCAGGCAGCAGGACCTACCGCCGACCCACTGATGTCCAACCGATTAGCGCGCCGCCGATCATCAAAAAGACCAAGTCTCAGCAAGAAAGTTGACTACGCATCTGCATTTGATGCTGCGCGTCGTTTGTCAAACAATAAGCGAGGATCACATTCTAGACAAAGTTCATTTAGTGCTACGCAGGCGCCAGTTCCAGAGCAACCAACTTCGGAGTATCATCAACAATTACAACCATCATCACCGATGGTGCAGTCAGAGCCAAACGAGATTCCCTCCCCTGTAAGCACAGCGGTGCAATCAGACATCAGTGAAAATAGTGATGAAAGCGAAAATGAGTCTTCATCGGATGGATCTAGCTCATCAGGCAGTGACGAAGCAAAGGACGAAGACGCGGAGGCGGGAGCTGCAGTTGAGGAGATCTCGAAAACTATGATAGCTCTCAAGAAATTGAAAAAGGCTCACATGCTGTCACCCGAAGAAGAAACGGAGCTCAAGGATCGAGCCCATAAGAAATGGTTCCAGCTCAGAGGTCATATCAAAGAAAAACAGAAGAAGGACGTGACGAACATATTGCTCAAACGCAAAAAGAACGTGTTTACTGTTTCATCAAGAATTGAGCTTCTCGAGGAGAAATCTCGCGAGCTTTTCGCAGCTCTCAAGCAGTTCGCTCACGATATGCGTGACAAAAATGATCGAGTAGCACACGAAACTCTTCGACGCCGTGTTGCTGACATTGAACAAAATCTGCAGAGCGTGGATTCGAGGATTGCCTCGCTCTCAATGCCTGCCATGCCTGACATGGAAAAGGTGGACCATTTGGAGAGTGAAGTTATCTCACTCCGCGATGCCATACAGCTTCAACTTATTACAGCTCAGAACGAGGCGACGGCCAGACACTCGTTACTTGAGGAAGCTCTTGCTAGTCAACGGACACTGATTGAAACATTGACACAAGACTTTCCTACGCAGATAAACGATCAAACTGAGCTCTTCCTCGAGAAGCTCAAGCAACAACCTGATTACAACGCAGCCATCGAAAACCTCCGAAAAAGTCTGCGACGCAAAGCGGATCTGAAGTTATTGAAAGAGTACGTGGGCTCTTGTCAACCTAGATTTTTATGATGATTTGTCCTTCTTACCCTGTACGATAACATGCACGTGTTTAGGTTGGAAGCTCGTTTACTGGGTTTGGACGCAGAGAATGAAGACTGTCTTGTGCGCTGTTTGTCATGCCACAAAGAGGTTACAAGCCTCCATAACGAAAAGGACACAGACGGCGACGACCAAGATGTTGGGAATACGTCTCAACTTCGAAAGGTTAACCCAGGGCCGTCGTCTGCACGGATCTACCGTTCCAATGTGCCATTCAGCGCTTCGGTTCAGGAATCCATCGTGGAGGAATCGTCCGATGATTCATTTTTCCCACGACATCAACCATTGTTGGCAATGCCAGACCCTCAGCCGTATCAACAACTACAATCTGCGGGCGATTCGTATGCTAATGAAAAGCCTCCTGTTGTTCGGGTTCCAAGTGCGAAATGGTTAGGCGAACCATCTCGGAAAAGAGAAGTTAAATCTGCTCCACTCAGGTACACAGCTTTTATTTTTTTCTCTCTTTGTACACAGCGCCCTAGCGTATTAACCTGTGACTTGTTGCTTTCAGCTTGATGCATATCACGGCAACGCGAGCCATTTTTTCCCCTGATAGACCGATTAGTGCCCCAGTAGTGCCGATGAAAAAGAAATCGACCACGGCAACCAAATCGAAGTCTGTGCTCAAGTCACTAACTCCACAGCTAGAACTTCCACAATAGGGTGTGTAAATAAACCTAACAATTTCCAGTTGAAGATCTTCATTTGAGTTCCTCGTTCCCTTTAACGTGGAGCAATCGGCGACAAAGACCTGACCTCTTTCGTTCATTCTCGAATTTTGTGTCAGGAGTTAAAATGTCGATCAACCGCCCTCGACTTTCAAGTTGTCGTGACGGTGGACGTCCGTGACGTTGACGTTTCTCGTCATTCAGCTTGAGATCGTGCGTAAGTTTGCGTGGCTGTTGTGAGAGCTCCGCGATGATGCGTGTCTCCTTAATTAATTGTGCACTACGCATTGATGCTGCAACAACAGCAGGATCCACGTAAGCTGAGATTTCATGTTGCACGACTTCTGGACCGTGGTCAGAGCGGCCAGCTTGCTGTAGTATCGGAAACAGACCTTGCGCTCTAGTGGTAAGTAGAGCTGCGCCGAACGATCCCACAGACGACCCAATAGGTTTTGTTGGGATTGTAGATTCCCCCATCGTTGGCCCTACGGGTACAAAATTACTCGGTTCTTTAGCCTCTGTTGGTTTGTAGGTGGCCGGTAGACTGCGATCTCGCAAGTAGTGCAGTAACTCCATCTGCATCGGTGGACTTTGCAACTTTCCATTTGCATTCTGTATGACTCTCTTTAGAGGAGACGCATGAGAAGAAAGTAGTGGGGCTTGCGCATCTTTCGAGGCAGTGGTTGCTAAACGTACTGAATAATTTACACTTTCAGTCCTTCGACTTTGCTGCGCGCTGATAGCTGCTCGAACTGTTAGGAGACCTCCACGACCAAGTAGAACCACCATCAACAACTCATGATTTCGGCGAGAAGAAATAGTTCCACCCGTCGGCGTGTCGGAATTTCTTGGATACAACTGAACACTAAAAGCGTTCACCACGGGTGAATCTGCGACGGTATACTGTTCTTCTGGCGAGTTAGGCGAGTTGAGACTGATAGGCTCATCGTCTGCAAACAAAATTGTACCTGGTCCTAGACATGCCACAGGCGTATCAAGCGCGAGTTTTGGAGTCCAAGGTTTGGTGTCCAGCGGAAAACGATGTACTGGCTTGCGTGGACGCTTGCGTTGGAGCGTTATATAGTCATGCACAACGCAAAGACCGCTTTCAATCACAACGAGAGTACCTCGCGGAGTATTACCCCCAAACACAACTGAAACACCACACAGAAGTGTTAGTTGGTTTCCTTCGAGTACGGATAAAATACCAAGCAGATGCCTTACCATCGTTGCGCTTAAAGCTGCATTCCTTCACACAATGGTACATGGCGCACAATTGCTCCGGATCGAGGGGTGAGGCAGCGCCAAATGCATGCTGTAGTGTTGCTAACTTTGATTGGAGGTGCGATCTCTGGGGCCAAAATTTAAAGAAAACCTCTTTTGGTACGCAAAGTAGTTTTGTACCAGTGCTCGATACAACAGCATCAACCAAACGCTTGCCGACTTCAAGCATCATCTCGACTTCTCCAAAAGAATCGCCAAGGTTTAGCACCCGAATTGGTATTTTAGTTGCTCGTGCATCTCCCGAAGGTGGCGCAAGATGCTGGATAGTGACTGATCCCTCTATGACGAGAAAGAATTGATCCAGCACTGCGTCACCCCTCTCGAAAACAATTGAGTCGAGTGAAACAACTTCCACCACGCAATATTTACAAACTTCTAGGCATTGCTGTTTCGGTACGTCCTTGAATAATGGTAAATGATGTACCATTCCAAACGTCAATTCAGTACGATCACGACACTCTTGGTGAAGAATTGAGATCCACGGCCGCCGATCTCGCGTAATTTGAAACGCAGCAGCTTTCCAGCAATCGATTGCTGATCTGCATGCGCACATCACTGTTAGACTGCCATACATGAGGCCGTCTATTTAACGACCTACCGCTTGTACAGCTGGAAGCCACCCGTTTTGAGCATTTGGTTGCTTTCGCGAGAACATCGTTGCCATGGGGAATATATCGCCAGATAGTCATCAAGCAACAAGTAAAGTAATCTCACAGGTGTGTTGTTATCCATACCAACAGCTACTGCTGTTGTCAGGCGTCGACTACTTGAGACGATTCCCCCGACAAGAGATTCTGCGCCGAATGCGTTACCTTCACATATATCAATTGACCAAAAATCATCAGCTGCAGCAGGAGAGAGAGACTTGGCCGCTGCTGGGCTGCGCTCTCGCCCATTAGATCTAAATAAATGAAGGAAACACACACACACACACACACACAGTACAATCGCCACTAAATCATTCCAAGTAAGTAACAACACCACGCGCACGTACATACGAACGCGCCCGGAAAGAATAAAATACAAAGCGATTCCTTCCTCACCGCGCTTGTAAACTACAAAAAAAGGTAAGAGTTTGCTTTGATGACAACAACAAAAATTTCGATGAAAGCCATTTACCTGTGCTTCCACTACTTAATTCGACGTATTTCAGAGCTTGTGCAGCTTGAAAAAGCTGGTGCGTATTCATCCTCTTTCCGAGCTCTGTTCTCTCGATTACCTGGCAGCGCGTTTTGAATAAAGTAGGGTTTCCTTCCTCAAGATTGAGATGCTGACGCCCGTTGGCTTCATGTTTAGCGTATAACTCCATGGAGTCTACCAAATCGGCTTGCAGGTCTGCATCCAATTTGAGCGCACCTTCCTCGGTACTATCGCCCCTCAGAATACCGAGCCGGCAATTTGATACAGTGATAGCTGTCTCTGGATAAACACTGTACACAGCCGAGTGCTGTCGGGTCTGAAGCCTGTGGCTGGTAGATCTTCGTAAAAGTAGACCTAGCTTGTTGGAGCTACGATTACGGTTCGGCGGTTGAGTACAGTTATCTAGCGCTCCATGCCGTCCAAAGCCATCCCCAGCACCTAAATCGTTCACAAACTTGTACTCACGCGCAAAGAAGTCATCATCCACAGGCCTGGTAAATGTAAACATCGCATGTTCCGTTGTGCTAGGGGCTTCTTCTGCAATAAAGTCTTCGGTAGGTTCCATAACAAACTTTGAGGTCCTTTTCGCTCCAGTCTTGGAACGAAGAGGGAGCTTCGAGTCTCTCTTGCTTTCTGTCACAGGACAACGATACGTCCGAACGCTTCCCTCAAGAATAATGAAAATACATCCTTTTGCGACTTCGCCCGCTTCGAATAGGAAGTAGCGAGCTGGCACGTTCACCACCAGCATGTGATGAATCATTAATCGTAACTTGGGCCGAGGAATACCAGAAACAATAGGGTAGTGAAGTATGAATCGTTCGAAATCATTCATCGCTTGACTTTTTCTTGGAGAAGAGAGTTGAAAACGCGAAGAGGGCTTTACCGTGCGAATTGTATGCTTCAATGCGCGTTTGGGATGGCAAACCAGATATTCATCAATTGCTGCGAGGTGCAGTTTCGCCAGTGGTGTGGGAATGCTAAGGATATTAGTCGTCATCATGGTAGAACCAGCTGCGTAAGGAACATACCCAAAAGGACTTGTTGAGTCCAATAAGATCGCTAACAACCCGAACGCACTTCCTTCACAAAGAATCCCAACGGGTTCCACAAACGTGCCATCGCCTTCTATACTGGTCGGTAGGTACTGAGAGCCGCCTTCAACATGGTTTCGCGGTTGGTCCCCAGCAACATGAGCATACGGATCATCGCTGAACCCTATTGTGTGATCGCCACGGCGATAAGTTTTGAATATAACTAGATGTCCATCCAGCACAACTCGAAAGCTCGCCATCCTTTTTCCTTGCTCTTGGACACACGCCATCAACTTTTTACCGGTAGCATATTTCTCGAGAGTCACATGTAAACAAATCTCGTGGAGAACAGGAGGTGGAAATTGGCTGAAGAACAACTTCGCTGACGAATGCCTTGTCAAGTATGCTGCAACATAACCTAGCTGCTCACTGGTGCGGTCACGAGGCAGTTTTGATGATAAGATGGAGAAGGTAACTGAAGCTGTGAAGTCCGTCAAATCCAGGTACTGAGAGCGTAACTCGAAATATTCCTCAATCGAGACGCTTATTGCGGCACATACACCGCGACTGGTGGGTGGGATCGAAAGCGCCACACCTTCAACATTCGCACGGTTTAAGCTTGCTGAAGAGCTTTGTAGACCAATTTCACCAAACGAATCACCACCGACAAGTGAGCAAATATGAGTATCCGGAATCACGCCGGGTGCTTGATCATGCGTCTCGCTGCAGCAAATATTGTCACTGACAGTACCGTTAAAAGTACTTATCTTCATTCCGGAATTGCGTTTTCGATCTACTGTTAGCATTTTTAAGTTGTCTTCTTCGGTAGTCTGGGAGACGTGGACACAGCACTCTCCACTTAGAATGAAAAACATTTTTGGTACTCCATCCTTTAAAGGATATATCCTTTCTCCTGGCTCGAACGTGTGTAGTTGAAGCTTTTGGGCTAAACGAATAAGGAATTCTTGCGGCAGCATTCGAAAACATTCGTAACGATGGAGAAATCGTTTCATCACTCTCATCGCTTGCCTATCGCGGAGAATTACTGGGTCAAGCCGAAGTGGTGCTGTGGAACACGGTGTTTCCTCAAAAAGAAGTCTAACATCATCCAGAACTTTCGCTTCTGCGTCTACGTTAAAGCGTGCAATACGGAGATAATCTGCCTTGGTGACAAAAGCTACCCCTGCGAGACCAAAATCGAAGGTATTAGTGCTCCGAAGCATACCGTACAATCAAACACGAAATTAGCTCTCACACGTGGTCGTCTGTGCCATCGCTGTTGTTTTCCGAACAATTGCACCTGTCATCACGTCCTGAACACGCCATACACGGCAACAATATGACTTAAAAGGACACAAATACTTCCACCATTCCTCTCAGATACCAACCTCGCCACAGCTCGATCCTGGGTTGCAAGTGCCCTCACATTTCCCGAATTTGGTAAAATTAACATCACCTGTGTTCGTTTGTGGTCCTTTGACAGCCCCTCCTTGCTGCGAAAACACTAAAATGGATCCATAGATCACCAGAAAGCGTTCGCTCGCTTCTTCGATCGCATCTCCCTGACGAAACAAAACTTCCCCATCTTCAACCACTCGAAAATGCAACATCCTCGCCAGCGCTGCAGTTCTCGCACTTCAACAATGAGCACCACCAAAACCACAACCCAATAAATTAAAGATTTAAGATAACTTACCGTCAGTGGAGGCTGACGACAAGCCCGCGTTAAATCTGCAGTTACGCAGCATCCCCGCCTACGAGCATCACTCCCCACTTAGACACTACGAGGCCCCCATTGCACCCAAAGCAATGGCCGCACCAGCAACTTGACGTCCACGTCCGACCGACTATAAAATCTGAACCAAAACATCGTCAACATCAGTATTTTTTTAACAGTAATAATTCTTTCCTAACGCGTCGTACGGCTTGGCGATGATCCGTTTTAGCAGCAGCTCCTTCCTGAGCGCGCAGCAGGCGTTTGACTCGAACGGGAAGCACACACGGAGCGGAGGAGCCTTCCTCGCCACTGGAGAGCCCACACTGCGTCTCGAACGCAGCAGCCGCAGCACGAGAGCCGCCGCCCGCAGCTTCCTCCATCCTGTCTTCATGTCCTTATTCTTTTTTTGTGAAGATCAATCCGTTTTCGGTTTTTCAGTTTCGCCGCTACTTACATCTCTTTTGTGAAGAGCTCATTTTTTTTTTCATGTAGGAGCTGCAGTGGCCGCAACGCGAGCTAGTCGTCGTCGTTTTCGCTGGGCTTCCTGTTCAACTTCGTTGCAAGCATCACAAAGTCTGGTTGTTTTTATGCGTTTTTGGCTGAATCCTTGCAGATCCTGGCACTTCTTCCTTTGACACTTTTCTCGTTGTTGTTCCCCCAGATTGGGAACTGGCATCTCAGCGAAGCGAATTTGTTGGTGAACTCCCTGCCTGGAGGTCGCGAAGACTCGTTCCTCGTCGAGGTCGATCCGTCTCTGATAGTTTGACTTGGCGCACTGGTTGCGCGTGTTGCGGTGTATCTCGCAGTAAGCATTAGGATTATGGCTTCTCGTTGTGCGATGATCGTAGCTCCGTGCCCTCATACAGCCCGGCTGAAGGCACAGATCTGCACTTAATAGGGGATCCATTGCACCGACATAATCCAAAATGCCCTCAACGTTGCGACTTGCCACTGCGCCAGACAAATTTGCTGAGCCTCCCACCAGTATGACGCCTGCAATTTGGACCTTGCGGTGAAAAAGATTTCCACCCACCATCGTCGCCACCCGCACCTCTACCTTTCCACGCCTTAGGAATGCGATCACCGCCGGGTCCAGTTGGGTGGCGCAGAGAATCACTCGAACGTCGGCGTCTCGGCGTCTGGCGTTAACAAACCTCTTGGCAATTGATGAGTTCGTGAGATCATACACCATGACCCACAATGGTTCACCAGCTCCAGCGTGATCAATATACTTGCCTAGCTTTTCCTCAGCAGCAGCTTGCGTAAGCTTGTGAGGAAAAACAACTTCTTTCAGGCCAATCAAATGCAAGGCCAACGCCGTTTTTGCAAGCGCTCGCGCGGCGCGAGCAAACGCCTTCAGTGCCGGTGGTGCGTCGTCAGCAGCGATGGCGGCGGCGGTCATCTCACGCGCGAGCTTCATTGTGTCCTCGACGAACTGGAGGACAGAGTCGGCCCTGTCCTCTAGCTCGTCGTCCAGCTCGTCGTCCAGCTCAGGACACGCTGGCAGATCTGGCTCCGTTGCCGCTGGTAGCTCGGCGAGCTCCGTGCTGGGGTCCTCCCACGCGATAAAAGTCGGTGACCTATCTGTAGTCTGTGACATATTTGTACTCTCCGTGTCCACGTGTTGTGTGCCATCATCGCTATCCTCGTACTAGTTATGGGGACTACTAGGACAGGCCGCATAGCCGACGTCGAGCTCGGGTTCTTGTTGCTCATTGACCGGAGGAAAAGGACTCGATTGTCTCTGTGGTGTTGCGGGATCCAAAATTTATTCGGATCCCAAGCTGGCATGCACTTCACCACAGACGCCGACTGCGGAGGGGGTACTCCGATAACCGTGGGGGGGGGGTTCACCTTGTGTACCCTATCGGCGGACGGATTCGCTCTCTCAATAACACGAGATGCGCAGTGATGTGAGGCTTGAATATCCTTGGCGGGGACTCGGGGAGGTCGGATCTGCGCGGGTATTCCTGCGCGCAGCTCCAGGTACGTGGATCTCGGGCTTCTTGGTCGTAGATCCTGTGGATCCGATCTGGATCCGGAGTTGTTGCCTTGTTGGGGGGTGTAGGTATGCCCTTTACGTTGCTTGACCGCTTCCTATAGCGGGATCTTCGAGGGGGGTTGAGGATCGAAGGGCAGTCGCTAGCCAAGCGAATCTAATAGACTGTCACTTGAGCACAGGTACAAATGTCTTTATTAATGTATCGACCAATACTAATTCCCAATACCAAAGTCCACTTGTGCTCTACCAGGCAAATTCGGTTCTGATTTATGTTTAGACCATTCCTAGCTTCCCATCCCAACTACGATACCCTTCGTACCCTGCTCTCAGCCATCCGTTGCCTTGTCGATGCCCTAGACTCGGATCCCGGATCCATCCCCGTCCACGTCCCTGGTCAAGATCTGGCTTCATGTCCCACTGCTGGCTCCATACTGGACCTCCCATTTCCTTTTCTGTCTAGCCGATGACGGTAGTCAACTGCCGGACCCATTCCCATCAAACTCGCACAGTGTAACACCGCACCAGAATATAGTACTCGTCCAGGTACACCCCGCTATGATGGCGATCGAGGTGGTCAAGCACAGCCGTGTAACCACCGTTGCGAGGCTTAGCGCGGCTCCTTGAGCACAGCCGACAATGGTACCGGTCGTCGCGGTATTCGAACAACACTTCCCACAATTGGCGAGATGTCGGGCGAGGCGTAGTGCGGTTCTCCATCTTGTCAGCTGACCGAAGTATTCTTGACAGGGCGCTTGTAAGTTTCACAGGAACTTGCGGAATGAGGTAAAGCTTTTGACTGTTCTCACACCGGCCTAGGTAGCAGTAACATGGTTCTAACGTAGAAAGTGACCTGAATGGTGTCTGCTTTATCCCCAAAGACGAGTTAGGAGCGTCGGGTGCTGTGCTCGGATGAATGCGCAAGGATCCTGTGCGGTAGTCGCAATACGGCAACTCGACCTTTTTATTGGGTGTGATTGGGACCTCGCTCAAACAATAATTTCGCGTGTTTTAATTGGATAACGTTTTAGACAAATTGTTTTTCGAGCAACCCTGCTGTTCTGTCCTCCAGTATGCTGGGGTCCTCGTCCAACTCCGGACACGGGAGCAGGAGTGGACATGGCGCAACCGACAGTGTGGGAAGATCTGTGCCAGGATCTTCCCACACCGTGGCGCATTGCGCGCTGTCTGGGGATGGGGATGACTCTGGGGCTGACACCTCGTCTCCGCAGCCGTCGGGCTCCACGTTGATCCCGAAGTCGGGTTCACGGTCCGATTGTGGCTCAGGAGTACAGGCGGAGATTTTCGTAAGTCCAATCTTCTTTAAGTAGTTAGACAAGATATGTGGGAACGACGCTAGATCGTGTTGGAACCTGCGCTTGCACGCTGTCCAGCGAGTGCGCCCATTCTGTAGTCTAGAAGCGCTGTCGTGAAGCATAAAGGAGATTATGTCGTCCTGCTCGTTGAATATGGTTTCTTGCCTGAGGTTTTTTTCTACGAAGTTTCTCTGGAAGATCGCCCAGTTTGCTGCAACACTGCTACGACCTTGAGGAACCCACCGATTTACCTGTAAAAAAACTTACAAAATGTTATATATAGAATATATATAAACAAAAAAAATTCGTGTTTTTTGGTGCATGGATTGGATGAATAGCAACTGGTTGGCTGACCGAACACGCAGAGCCGAAACGGCTCGGACTATACAAAAAGCAAGAGAGCGGCTTGCCTGCCAGCCACTCGAAACTTGGGGTCATTCTCCTCCGAGCGTCAAAGCCGTAGCGTAAGCTACCTCCTCTTCTTCTTCCTCCTCTCTTCTCCTATCAACCATGTGCGGCATCATCGCGTTGATGCTGGCCAACAAGTTCGAGCACTGCAACCAGGGGCTCTACGACGGCCTGACCGTGCTGCAGCACCGCGGCCAAGACGCCGCGGGCATCATGACGTGCGAGAAGAAGCGTCTGTTCCTGCGCAAGGACAACGGCCTCGTGCGCGACGTGTTCAAGCAGAACCACATGCTCAACCTGCGCGGCAACATGGGCATCGGCCACTGCCGCTACCCGACGGCGGGCTCGAGCTCGAGCTCGGAAGCGCAGCCCTTCTACACCAACTCTCCGTACGGCGTGGCGCTCGCGCACAACGGCAACTTGACCAACTCGCACGAGCTTGTGGACCAGCTGGCCAACACCAACTTCCGTCACGTCAACACGGACTCGGACTCGGAGCTGCTGCTCAACATCCTGGCCGACGAGCTGCTCAAGCGCGTGGACCAGCCGCTGGACACGGAGATGGTGCTGGACGCTGTGACCGGCGTCTTCAAGCGCTGCCGCGGCGGCTACTCGGCCGTTGTGCTCATCAACGGCTTCGGCATTGTCGCCTTCCGTGACCCGCACGGCATCCGTCCGCTGGTGTACGGTACACGCAAGACTCAGCACGGTACGGACTACGTTGTGGCTTCGGAGAGTGTCGCTATTGACACGCTCGAGTTCAAGACGGAGCGCGACTTTGCCCCCGGTGAGGCGATGGTGATCAAGCAGAGCGGCGAGATGACGACGCGCAAGTGCGTGCCTGATGCCAAGCTGTCTCCGTGCATCTTTGAGCACGTGTACTTCGCTCGTCCGGACTCGTTCATCGATGGTGTGTCGGTGTACCAGGCGCGTCGCAACATGGGAGCTAAGCTGGCCGAGAAGATCCTGCGCGAACGCCCCGACCACGGCATCGACGTGGTGATCCCTATTCCTGACACAAGCCGCACGTCGGCGCTGGAGGCTTCGCAGAGCCTCAACATCCCGTACCGCGAAGGTTTCGTCAAGAACCGCTACATTGCGCGTACGTTCATCATGCCTGGCCAAGTCGCGCGTAAGAAAACCGTACGCATGAAATTGAACGCCATCCGCTCTGAATTTGAGGGCAAGGTTGTGCTGCTTGTGGACGACTCCATCGTGCGCGGCACCACTTCTCGCCAGATTGTGCAGATTGCTCGTGAAAATGGCGCCAAGGCCGTGTACTTCGCGTCGGCGGCTCCGGCAATTCGTCACCCCAACGTGTACGGCATTGACATGCCTACGACGGAGGAGCTCATTGCCTTCAATAAGACGGAGGCCCAGGTGGCCAAGGAGATTGGCTGTGAATGGATGATCTACCAGGACCTGAAGGACCTGGAGGACTGCGTGCGGCAGGAGAACTCGGCGCTCGAGAACTTCGACTCGTCGTGCTTCAACGGCATCTACGTCACGGGCGATGTCAACCAGGCTTACTTCGAGCGGTTGCACGCAGAGCGTTGCGATGCTCGCATGCAGGCCAAGAACATGGGATTCACGCCATTCAACCGCACGATCTCCACCCCGCAGTCGGATGAAAGCATCGACATGTACAACGCGCCGCAGTAAAATGGGAGAATCTTCCTAAGCTGCCTGGACTGAACGAGGGAACCAGTCCATTCACTACGACCATGGAGGTCGGCAGGGCCCCTTTACAAGGTGCCGAGGAAATGCTTCGCGTCGCCACGCTTGCGTGGCTTCCTCATCTCTCCGAAGCATACTGAACGTGGTGGGGTTATCGGGCCCCTTCCTCTGTAGACCCTACATAGAGCAAGAAATGAACTTAGTTTCTTTTCCAAACGCTCCGATATTGGAGGAGAGCATGCAATTGTAAAATCGCTCTCTTCATAACGAGACCAAACAAATAGAACTTTCGTGGCGGAATGCTGCCGCATGCTGCACAACATTTCCCACACTCGATTTGCGAATGGCATGCCAGGCAGTAACCCAACGATTCGTGTTACCCAATCTACTGGAACGGCACGTTGTTCTGCGCAAAATACGACTGCAGAGCTGTCAACGTCGCAGGCGTGGGCAGATTTGTCTGAGCGTACGCCAAATGCTGGATAGACACACAAATCCACATCAAGAGTTAGACGACACACAAGTAAACCGTAAAACAAGCAGGAACTTACCACGCCAGGTTTAGAGGCCGATAGCTTCGCAATCGACTCAGCCAGGTAGCGCGTTGGCACCGGGTACTCCTGCAAGTGGTCAAGCGGAACCACGGACGCGAAGAAAAGCTTCGCGTAACCAGCTTCGTATCCGGTCTGCTCAAGCTCAAGCAACGATTCATCCTCGTCCTTGACCGCAGCACCACTTTCTCCAGCTTCTTCAAGTACCTTCACCGTCGCGGCTAGCATCTCAGTCCATAGTGGCAGGTCCGCGACACACAGCTCCGTTTCGCACATCAACCTTGTTAGACCAACAACGCAAGCCTTTCGCTCAGCTGAAATGCGACCGCGCGCATTACACGGCAGCCACACTGACTTGATGAACATCGTCGACATTCCCTTCTGGAGTGATTCCAGAGCCGCCAGGAATGTGTCCGGGCCTAGCTTTCCGATAAGAACCGACACTGTGTAAACCAACTCCTTCGTGTACCCCACAGAATTGCGTCCTGCCATGCGGGTCTGCAGCCGAATCATGAGAATCTTCACGATTTCATTCAGGAAGTTTGCGTACGCTTCACGGGGCATAAATGCAAAGAGTCCGCGCAGCAAGGAGAAAGCGTTCGCTTCTGTAGATCTGGACGAAATCAGTTTCTGGAATACGCCAAGGATTCCTTGCACTGACTGAGCAACATCGTTCGGGGCCTTGCGCATGTATGCCTCGATGAGCTTTACAATAGCGGGCACATTGCTGACACGTTCCCACAGCGTAGGGTTCAATAGCACAGGGAACATACTCTTGTACGCATCAGAGACGCCGCTGGGTCGAAGCTCCAGCATCTGAGCCAGAACTTGATACACGTAAGGCGACAGTGCTTCAACATCGTTCGTGAGCACCTTCTGGAACGGTGGGAAGAGCAGCTCTTCGAAACGCTCGGTCGCGGCCGGGTTCGTCTTGCACACGTTCAAGATCAACACCGACAACGACTCGAAGAGGTAGTGGCTGAAGGACGGGTTGCTGGGGTTGGCGCAGATGCGGTTCAGGATGCTGGTGAGCTTGTTGACAGCCATATCCGTCAAAGGCAAAATGTCTTCCTTCGCCACGTTCATCACCCGCATTACCACCTTCATGAGGTAATCGTTTTCCGGGTAGCCTGGCTGTTCCAAGATGTTGAATACGTGCTCCAGCAGCTTACCCAGATACGGTGCAAGGCGCTCCTTGGAAAATCGCAGTGAGCCCGACGGGTCCTTCACGGTAAGAAGGCGCTCAAGACAGGCAGCAGCGTACGTGTGCACAACGAATTGCGAGGGGTCCATGCAGTTCATCAAAAGAGGGAAGAGCTGGTCCATCACCTCCACCGGCATCTGGCTACGGAACGTGGAGACAAACTTGATCGCGTCAGCCTTCAAGATGAGCGACGCCTGGTTGGGTGTCGACAGCTCCGGGAGCACCTCCGTCATAAAGAAGTCCATCAGTGGCACTCGGCTGTTCACTTCAGATACGCCACGCAGACGCGATTGCTTCATCGCGGATATAGCGATCACCAGGTTAATGGACACGTCCTTCATCGCCCAATTCCGCGCCGGGTCCGCCTTGTACTGCTGCAAATGAGTCTGAATCGTAGTCATGCAGATTTGGGTCACAGCCTCGTCAAAGTTGCCCAGCAATCCGCGCACGAGGTCGCGAGCAGCACTGCGACGGCTATCGCCATCAGATCCTTCAATGTCGCGGCGAATGTAGTCCATTGGGTTATCCTCGAAGAGCTCCTCATCCGAGGACCGCAGCTGCAAGTTCGTGACCACAATCCCACACAACTCCGTAAGTACCTGCGGAGACTCAAACAGTGCGCGATGGAACGAGCGCGATGCCACCGACGTCAAAAACTTCATGCACTTAGCCGCCAACTCGTCGTGCTTGGGAAACAGCGTAATCCGATTCGCCAGCAGGTTCCAAATCACCTCGGTAAACTTTTGCAGAAACGGCTTAAACTCTTCATCGTACTTCTCGGCGTACAAGTTGATGTTCTCCACAATCGCCACCAGCAGTCGATCAATCGGGCCGGGTTCATCCTCATTATCCGCATCCACAAGCGCCGGGTTCTCGTAGCTGAAGTAGCTCAAGAACTCGTTCATCCACTCTGCAATGTGGTCTTCAAAGAACTCCGGCAGGTCCTGCCAGTTGAGCGAGTAAAAGATCCGAGCCATGTATCTCAACGCAGCCGTAATCTGCGCCTGTTGTGCAGCAGCAACTCCAGGCGCACGCAGTGTCACACCCGTCTCTTTAAAGAACTGCAGTAAAGGCTCCTGGAAGACCTCGAGACAGTGCTTGAGCTCCCGGAACAGGTCGTCGGACTTGAAAACATTACGGAAGCGCTTGAAGATCGTGTTGGCCGTCATGAGCACACCGTTGCGCACCTGCCAGTCCTGCTCCGTCTTGAGCTTCAGCACGAGCTGGCTCAGCAGGTCCGTCCATTGGGCTGGGAAGTCGTACTCTCCGATGGTCGTGAGCGCCTCAATGAGCTGCTTCTGCAGCGTCTCGGGCATGCGGCACATGAGCTCCACCAGATGCTGTTTCACCAGGTTCTTCTCGTTCTGGGGGATGCAGCCCTGTTTCTCCGGGTCCCAGTTGTGCTTGATGAAGTTCTTGAACAGCAAAGCTGCCGCCAGGCGCACCTCCTGCTTCTCGTTGCCGCTCTCCAGGACCTGGAGCAGGAGGAGAACGTAGTTGGGCTGGGCGGACAGCGTGGTCAGGTACGCCTCGGCGCCCTTGCGCGTCTCTGCGAAGGGAGACAGCGTCCCCTCCAGCGACTGACGCAGCATCGGCATGTTGGGCTCCGCCATATTCAAGAGATCCTCGTGGCTTGGCTTCAGTATGGGAAATGGTGGTGTGGCTGCGGGGTTACATAACCTCAGTGAGTGTGGTGCACACCATTTTGAGTGCGAAATTATAATTGAGAATTATAAATTACAATATCGGTAAATAATTGTTCTTTTGCTATTTTGCTTCTTGAAGCAGATAGAGTAGCATGGAGGACGATGGCGGCACGTTGGGGGCGGATCTGCTGCAGGTGAAGAACCTGTTCGCGAACAACCACCTGAGCGACGTGCTGTTCATCTTCTCGTCGGAGTCTGGGGGCAGCAACGGCTCCGCTGCGGCCAATGGGGACGAATACAAGAGCTCTTCCGCTGCTAGAGGAGGAGACCACCTCATTCCAGCGCATCGACTGGTGCTGTCGCTGCGCAGTGGTGCATTTAATGCGGCCTTATTGAGAGCCAAGAGCAGCCAAGTGCCGGGCCAAGTGCGCTTCCCTCTGAAGATCCACGTGCAGGACACACCCTACCAAGTGTTTTACTCGCTGCTACGGTTCTTGTACACGAACGAATTGGATACAGAAGGAGGAGGAAAAGAACGAGAGAAGGAGGAGTTTTGGCAGCAATTACTGCGGGCGGCGTTTGTGTACTTGGTGCCGTCGTTGATAGACATTTGCGTCAAGAGGATTGTGGAATTTTTGGTACTAGAAGAAGACGAAGAAGGTGAAGATATTGACGAGGTGGGAGACCAAAAGTGGCGACTGCAGAAGAAAACGCTGGATGTGCTGGTGTTTATGGATACCGTGTTGGCAACAAACCCGTTGACTGCTCGACGAAGAGAATTGTCGGACTCTGTTACGTTGACGCCGCCATCGTCGCAGAATGGACGTCGATCTATTGCAGAAGGTGGTGATGCAGGTGGTTCAGTGTTGTCACGATGTACCGAGGCAGTGCATGAATTACAAAGTATGTGCTTGAAGCAGCTTCAACGCATGGATGAAACTGCGTTTGAGGAGCTGTTGCAAAGTGATACGGGTCGACAGTGTTCAACGGAGAGGTTATGTGAGGTTTTGCGAATGCGATCGGATACGCCGCTGGTTGTAGCGATCCGATATCAGCTTGGCCGCGTGGTGAACGAGCTACTGCGACTTGGAGAGCCGCTTTACCATGAGGGAAATGATGAGAGTGACTTGCCTCTCGTTGCGGCGCTGAAGACGGAGAACAACGCAATCATTCGCCGCTTGCTTGTCGACGAAAGTGCACCGTTCTTCCTGCTCACTGATAAGGTTCCGCTGATTTTCTTGGCTAGCGCGAGTGGAAACGTACGACATTGCGAAATCTTGATCGAGCAGAACGGAGCTGATGTGAACCTCATTTCTCAGTTAAAGGACGGGGACAAAGAGATCACAGCTGAGTTTGGACATCAACAGACACCGCTGCATATCGCCAGTCGAAAGGGTCACAGTGCAGTCGTAGAACTATTGCTGCAGCACAATGCGGCCGCCAACTTACCTGACGAAGAAGGAAACACGGCGCTGCACTACGCGTCAAACATCGAAACTGTGGAAGTGCTGCTGAATCCCGCTTTTAAGACAAACGCCAACATTCCAAATAGGCGTGGACGGACACCATTGCACATTGCTGCTGCACGGGGAGACGTTGCTGTGATTGCCTATCTTATTCATCATGGTGCGGAGCAAGATATTCTGGATGATCAAGGTCAGAACGCGTTCCACCACGCTGCTGCTAACGGGCATACAGCTGTCACTTTGGTTCTGCTTCACGAGAATGATATTGCCAAGACCAAAAAGCTGACATCACCTACTGATCGAAGTAGTGAAAGCAATGGAACGACAGAGAATACATTATCAGATGAATCGCAGCAGCAGCAGCAGCAAGCAACTCAATTGAACAGTGGTGATGCTGGCAACGCAGAAGAGAACGGAGAGGTGCAGGAAGAACTAGGTGACTTTGACATCAACCAAGAAGACTTAAAGGGCAACACGGCGCTTCACCTCGCAGCGATGTCGCCATCCGACCGATGTCAGAAAATGTTGCAGCTATTGCTCGAGAATGGTGCTGACCCGAACAGAGCCAATTGGTTTGGCTACACCCCACTGCATTTGTTCTGCTCGCACCAAGGCGGGCCGGCATCTCTTATCAACGCATTCGTAAGTGGTTTTGTGTTCAACCTTACCTTGTCTGCACTGGTTGTAATTCTAACTTGTCTTGTTGTCGCTTCCATTGCGTTTTGATACGTAGATCGAGCACGGTGCAAACATCCACGCACAGAGTTTAGACGGCAGTACAGCACTCCACTTGGCTGTTGGTCGGGGAAGTGAGGAAGTAGCAGTGGCACTTGTAAGTGCCGGTGCGTTCGTGCACTTGCTCGATGCAGCAGGTCGCAGCGTAGTGGATCTCGTGGAGAGCACGAAGCAGGGTTCGATGCTTGTACCAGTGATGCGAAACCTTTCGCATCTTCCGGAATGGGTCGGCGACGAACAGACCACCGAGTGCTCATCGTGCCATACAACCTTCCGACTTGCGATGCGCAAACACCACTGCCGCCATTGCGGTCGAACCGTTTGCTACAATTGCTCGAGCAACAAGATCGCCATCCCCAAGTTCCAAGTGCTGAAACCCGATCGCGTTTGTGATACCTGCTTTGACGTATTGTCCTTCCGGAAGTTGATGTGAATCAAATCAAAGTTGGCTACAAAAAAAGTCTTAGATGGCTACAGTAGCCATTTTCTCATTGGTCGTTATTGCATCGTAGCATTTCTTACCCGTCATTTCAAGAATAGCTGCTCGAGCCCACCCACCTTCTGCACGTGGCCCCCACTGCTGCATAGCGTCTCCGTAGCCCCCTTCCTGTCGCCATGGCATCACCGGGTGAGGTGCCGCCACCTGCACCCGCGTCGGTCGCAGCTAAAAAGGCCTCGGCGAGCAATGGCGACGAGTTTTTCGTCACCGTCAACCTCGTGGGTGCCTCTCTACGCTGCGTCGTGAACCCCCAATGGCCTTGTGAAGCGCTGCTAGGGGCGGCTGCAGAAGTCTATCAGGTTTCCTTCCCGGACAGCGAAGTACCCGAGTGCAACGTGGTTTTCCACCGCAAGAAACAGGAATTTCTGGTAGCTGGAACGCCAATCCGTGAATGTTGCGTTAGTGGCGATAAGCTGGAACTGGGTGTGACGCTTCCAGCTCATGCAAACGCTCAGAATGATGCAATGCCATCCCTTGCAGCTAGTAGTGTCAGTGGAGTCGATAGCGATGGAGAGACGAGCGAGTTCAGTGTGCTGTTCCACAAACTACCGTTGGGGTTCACGATGAAGCGGGGGCATGACAGCAGCACGGAGGTGGGTACGATCTACCCGAAGAGTGCAGCCACGCACTTCCCGCGGTTGGCACCGGGTGTGACGATCGTGAGTATTGGGGGTACTCTGCTTGAGGATATGGGGCTGCGGCAAGTGCACGACGTGATCAAGAACGCGGGACTTCCGCTGAAGATCAAATTTCGAGGACCCGAGTTGAGGGTATCGCCATCGTTGACACCTGATCAAGTGCAGCAACAGCCTTCGTCGGGGGCCACACCACCGACACTTCCTCAGCAACATGGACGTCGCAGAGGGTCTTTTGATCGTCGCAGTGTGCGGAGTAATGGCAGCAATGGAAGTGGCCGTAGTCGCAACAGTCGAAGTGGCGGGCGTGGAAGGAAGAAAAGTGGAGATACTAATCAGGGCAACGATAACCAGCACAAGGGGGATGGCCGAACTCGTACACAGTCTGGCACGAGCGACTCGACTCAACGTAGTAGTCCAGAAGATCACGAGGCGGATCACACAACTGAAGCTGAGCTTGTCGAGCAAATTGACCAACTCAAGGTGGCGCTGTTGCGCAAGCATGAAGAAGCCAAGCAGATTGCGCGGCAACTCGAAATGTGTTCCGAGAAGCTGCTTGCTCTCCGTGGTGAATCTGGTGGTACAACTGCACATCGCCAGCAGCAACAACAAAAGCAGCAGTCCCAGCAAAATGGTACCCCTCGTTCACGTCGTACGGGGCCAACTTCATCGAGCAATGGTGGATCCAAGGTTCGACTGACACCGGAGGTACTAGAGGCCATGGACCAGAAAGCTGGACTTCCTCGACGTGGCACGGGGGCCTACGCTTCATCAAATGTGTCGTCTGTGTCGGGATATTCAGCCCAGTCTATGCCGGTAGCTCGCTCTGCAAGCATGCGCGCACGCAGCGCTCGTGCCGCGGCTCTCGCCAACGCTGACAACGTGTCGGTATCATCATACACGTCCAACTCGTCGAATACATCAGCACGCCGGGGAGGCAATGGCTCGCCGCGTGGCGCAGCGCTTCGCAACCTGAACAAGCGGTACAACTACATGCCGCAGAAATATGCAGCAAACACAACAGGAGCTTCGGAGTCTGGGGCCACCTCATTGTCGTCTCGTGGAGCTGTGATGTCACGTGCCCGGATTTCTCGTGACTCGTTCATTACCAAGAGTGAGAGTCCTGGCGTCGGCTACTATGATGTGCAGGTTAGAGATCGCGTCAAAGGTGGCGAAATCGGCGACTCGGACCGCTCGTTACCGTGGTCTTGAACGCATTTTAGTGCATCAACTGGAGATTGCATGTAAGCAGTGTAACCAGCAGCTTCCCGTACTCCGCAGCATAATTTACCATGACATGTTCATACACGTCGGCTGCCGAACTTCAATTCAATAGACATCAACCAGGAATGGTTGAATAAGTATGGCATCGTGTTGACTTTACAGAAGAGGTTCGCCTCTCACTGATACCCAAATGTCTGTAAACCTGTTGAATTACGCATGGAGAGAACTCACACGCTACGCTAGCGCCAACGCTTGTCTCCCGCCGCGTTCGTTGGTCTTGTATCGAAGCAAGCCCAAACACGCAGCAGGAAGGAAGCTGGCAGCGACATAAATACTTGACTACGTCCTAACAACTACTTGCTCCCCTCCTCTCCATCTATGACGAACGTCGAGAAGAGAAGCAACAGCCACGTACACCTCAGAAATCGGCCACACCGGAAGGAGAGTCGTCCCGCTCGTAGTTTTTATCCCGAGGGCCGAACGCTGCTTCAAAGTGTCCCCAGACGTCTTGAAAGCACGGCGCAACCTGTTCCTCGTCGTATCCAGTTAACACTGACAGTTCTTCCCTCCATAGTGGAGTGACTCCCAAAGCCTTGCGAGAGGCCACCAAAATGCTCGCAGCTACAACCGACGGTCGATACACCTGCATCGAGTACTCCTGCAGTACGAGATCCACAAAGAACTCTGCATACTTGCAGTAGTATCCATGTGCTTCTTCGACCATTTCTGACCCCAACACTCGATCATCCGCAAACAGCACAGTCTGGTTCATGAAATGCTGCAAGAAGTGCATTGGTGTCAGCAACGTCAAGTTCCAGCCCAATCTACACAACACAAGACAGCAATTTTAGCTCCTGAACCAACGGTAAAAAAGATAATAATATCCCGATGAAAAGAAAACTCCCAGTCAAATGGAGCCGTTGGGCATCTATCAATGACGAACAAATGAATAAATAAAACCCTCACGCACTTTTGGAAGATGTCAGCCTCAGCGTCACAGATTTCTGCGAAGGAATACATTCGGTTGCCCATCTCCCAGAACTCGGCCATGGGCGGGAGCTCCTCCTCCGTGCCGAGGAACTTGAGCGCCACCCTCAGACAGCAGAGCGCCAGCAGCTGGAACCGGTCTTTGGGCGGCAGCGGCTCGTCACGAGCCAGAACCTTCTCGAGGTAGCCCACGGCAGCATGGATGTACTCCTTGCGCATCCGTAGATGGGCCTCCCCCACTTCCGCCATCCAGTCCACGAGCACGCGGCGGTACTTGAGGTACTCGTAAGGCTTGGAGAAGTCGGGGCGAATCTGCTCCTGACGCAGCATCGCGCGGAACACGGCGTCCACGTCGCGGTCTTCCAGCTCCACCAGCTAATATAATAAATAATAATAAACTAGTGTTAATAAGAATACAATCAAATAAATTATACCAAACGGGGGGAAGACGCTGACGTACATTATTCTGCTCTTCGACGGACAGCTCCGTGGTCCAGGGCTCCAGGTCGCCTGGCTCCGACTCCTGCGTGCTCATGAAGTCCTCGTCGTCCAGCACTTCGTCGCACTCGAGACATTGCGCTTCCCACTCCATGCTGGAATAACTGTCGACACAAGAAGGGGGGGAGGGTTGGGTAGTGATACAGATTCTGATGTCTCGTCGCCGCCACCGCCAAAGCGCAAATGCGCAGTGCTGGACGATGGCAATGCGAGTGCACCCGGCCCTGCTATGTGAGACCTGCTCCATACAGGAACCAAGTGAAACGCGCCAGATACGCCCCGTTCTTGGCGCGAGATCCCAGACGCAGCGTTTTAGCTACGTTTTAGCCTCTAAAGCCTAGGGAGCGAGTGACAAAAGCGCTCCTTGCTGCAACAGCAACGAAGGATACACTCCTAAAGCCTGGAATTGACAGTTATGGCTCGAAAATGGCTCTGACCTGCTTCGAAGTTTGGATGGATGTCGTCGACCCTGCTGCATTTACGAGTTCGTCACTTTGCTGCATTGGTATTATATGTTGAGATGTATTATAAGCCATCTGTGTTTCAGCCAGTTGTGTGCAAAACAAGATCTGCATGACCTAGTCGTCCAGTTGGGACAGCATGGCCACGCCGCGTGCAACCCAATGCGATTCAGGTCTGCTTGTCGGCAACCGGATGAAGCAAATGAAGTTGGTCGAGTGGCCGGTGGTCGATAGTGTGCCTCGCCGCTCACTGGAAGAAAAAAAAACACCAACAACAAATTAGGATATCTCACCTGATCAAAACGACAACAATTGCAAGACGCACCTCGTTTTGTAGACTGGGCACGAGTACGAGCTGTGCTGACTCATTTCCGTCTTTTTCACCGGTCGGAACAACAATACCGGTGCCAGAGAAAACAATACTTTCGGATCCGATTCTGCCAATTCGTTCGTGGGTTTATCCCACTTCGCACCTTCGAGGAACAACCCCCGGACATACACACCGTCCTGGAAAAGAACAAGCACAGATTGTAAGTTTCGCTGAATGTCCAACACAGAATTATTGCGAATCGACTTCGTACCGGTGGAGCTTGCGTGTAGTCGTTCCGCGGCATGGGTTCGTGGTCAAAACCGAGTTGATCGATGGGCAAAGTGTACTTCCGCGCGTAATTCTGACTGGCACCCGTCAAGAAAGCTTGGGTGAAGAAGAAACCTGAGATCCAAAATACAACAGGTGGCTTCTCTAGCAACCACTTGTTGAAGAATGCGATACGCTCCAGCAAGTCGGTCACGTAGCTGCCCAAAGGCTTTAGTGAAGGATAAGACTTGGACGCCCAAAGAGCTGGGATCTTACCGTAAAACAAACTCTTCGAAACATTTTCGAGTTCTGCTGACATGACCACGAGACCTTTCAATGCCTTCTGCAAACTTTCAAGACTCGAGCGGATCGTCGACATCAGGTTGTTGAAGCGCACCAGTTCTTGACAGAGAACCGTGTTCATCGATTCGTCCCAACGCACCGGGTAGCGAATCTGTGCCACTTCCATGTCGAAGTTCGGTGGCAAACGCTGCAAAATATCGTTGGCCACGACTTCGACGAGCTCTTCTTGTGATCCACTGCTGCCTTCACTACCACCGCCAGAACTTTGAGTCAGCAGTACGTCGCGACAAAGTTTGGCTGTTGCGTTCTGGTCTTTCGTAATTGTAGCATTGTCGTGAAGTCCGAACACTCCAGGAGGAGCTACCAGAGGCAAGACCTCAATAAACTTGAGGTACGAGTCGTAGTCACCGTCAGGTGGCATTGTGTACACACCCTGTTCATCAAATGCGTAGCCCTCTTTGAACACATCCAAGCAATAAAATTTGCCTAACACTGACATGAGTGTACGGCGGTCCTTATCGTCCGTCACTCGTCCGCCGTAGTTACACTCGCCAGTACAATAATTCAATGCACGCAGTGGCAACTGTACATTCTCATCGATAAACATGGCCAATTGACGGATGCTGATGCTCAAGTCAGACTCGTTGAACTCATACTGGATGTTCCAGCCCAAAGGTCCGAATTGCCGGCGTTCGCGCACCAATGCGTGGAAGAAGCACAATGAGTAGAGAAGAACGCGGAACTCGGCTCCTTTGACCACAGATTCCAGGAAGCCCTTCTCGCCTATCGGGTCTGACATGTACGACCCCATTAAATTTGCTCTTAAGCCTTGAGGAGGTTCGTTCGTCATCTTGACACCATTTTGCAGCACTGCCGCTGGGAACACATCAGACGGGTACGTAGTGCACCATAGCCGGAAATCTGGATGCGTGTTGTCGAGCTTGATGTCTTCAGCGATCTTCTCCATCACATGCATCCAGCTTGGCGCTAAATGACAATTCTGAAGCACAACCCACGATCCAGCCTCTCGAGCACGTACAATCATCCGTTCAGCAATGGGACCCTGACCTTGTCCAAGTGAAATCGTCTCTGCTTTCTGTCGAAGAGAGTCTGCAAACTTGAGCACGGAACTAATCGGATCTGATCTCGGGGACAAGATAAACACCAAAGGCGACGACACGCTGCTGTCCGAATACGAAAGCGCCAAATCGAATTGCGGGGGCTTGACGAACTTTTCGCCCATTTCTTTCACCAGGAACTGTTGAATGCCAACTACCAGAAGATCAGGACGGATACACCGTAGG
The DNA here is from genome assembly GCA_025722995.1 of Phytophthora agathidicida. Lineage (NCBI taxonomy): Eukaryota > Oomycota > Peronosporomycetes > Peronosporales > Peronosporaceae > Phytophthora > Phytophthora agathidicida. The sequence goes on along the minus strand of CP106972.1, from coordinate 5,633,796 downwards.
CCTAAGAGTCGACGGAACTCACTCACTTTACCCAGTACACCTGGGAACGGGAGGGTATGGCCGATGGGGCTATCATACACAGCCTTCCATTGTTCGTCATTGTTGACAAAATCGTCGATAATACCGTCGAAAGCTGGCAATGCACTTAATCTTGAGAACTCCGCCCACTGCTTGTCGCTGAGCCACAATTTTGCTGGATTTGGTGGTGGCTCGGAGAGAGCGACACCTCCAGTGAGCAGGAAGTACCATTCATTGCTTTCAATTTCGTGTTTGCCTTGCTTGATTGAAATGCACAGCAAGAACGAGAACATGAGTTTGTCCTTCTCCAGCAGAGAACGGCAGATGTTGCGATACAGCGAGTATGTGAAGTGAGCGTCTAGGTTAAGAAGTCGCTGGGTAAGATCGGGTGATCGGTCGCTGTTTTGGATGCTCGCGATGAACAAGTTGATAAACCAGGATAGCGAGTACTGATACACCGGCTCAATGTTTGCAAGCTGATCAATGCAAAAGAACAACACTTGGCTTGAATAAGCCACGGGTTTGTATCCTTGACGAACAGAATCAATTTCCTGCTCGGTCTTTTCAGCAACTTGCTGCTCCTTTTTGATCTCATCTGCGACTTGTTTGCTCCGGTTCATGGTGTTGATAGCATCTTCATCTTCGAGGATATTGCCCTGCGACGACGACAAAATGTTCAAGATCTTGTCTTCGATTTCCTTGAGAAGGCCCTTATTGCGTGAGTTCTGTACGATCAACTTATTTTTTTGCTCTTCCAGATCCGATCTCTCCTGTGCCACAACAATTCCCAGGAGTTGATCTTCGAGGCCGTGTGGTGTAATCATAAAGTTCAACAGTGTCACTTTTACCGACACCTCTGGTAGATAATGTGGGTTTCGATACTTGGTCGTGATGTAGAAACGAAAGCTTTCTGCATATTCAACAGTTGAGTCGCCCAGACGAATGCATGTCACTCCTCCCTGTTTAAAAGTTTGCTTCAATAGCAGAGGCTCTAGTGATGGATCAAGCTCTTCACCAACATTTTCCAGCAACACTGGTGTACCAAACTGTACTGAATTTTCTAGCGTTCGCATGTAGTCGGCATCCGTGAGTTTGATAACCGTCATCTGGTTGTCTTTTTCCATGTTGCGGATCCACTTGTTAGCTTGGCCCTGAGGGTCAATCATTAGTGGCCATCGGCGCGAATTGAAGACGATGATACCGTTGTCAACAGAGAAGCCATCCGTCGGGAGTCCATCGATATTCCACTTTCGGATTTGCACTGCGTCACCAAGCGATCCATTGAGAGAAGGTAAATCACTGCAGGGAATATCGAGCTGTTTGCACCGTGCCACCCAGTCCTGTACAGAATCTTGTCGGTATAACGATGTGAAAGGCCCAAGGTAGGCGACAACTCCTGCCGATATCAGCACATCTCCTGTCAGCCTACTGTATTGAACCGCTAGCTGCGCTGCAAATTCAGTCCAGCGAGTTTTCTCTCCTCCAAGACTTTCAATCAGAGTAGATGCTCGAACGAGCTTTTTACCCGTAAGATCCACCTGGTACTCGAGATTTTCCTTTTGCTTCGTAGCTGAATCAAATTGACGCTGTAGCTCGGCTAACCCGTCCTCCACCTCTTTCAACTGAGATAATTTCTCGTTAAGCTTTTGCATAACTTCGCCAAGTTGTTCTTCGGCAACTCTTAATGCTTCACGTTTGGGAGCAACTACCTTGGAGACATTGTCGTACAAAGCCATAGCGTGAACCCACTTGCACAGTCCTGCCGCAGCTTTGGAGGCCTTTTCAGCTTTTTCGGGGCTAAAGTTTTCATCCGCAATGTACTTGCTGACGACGATTTTCATCGTTTTAGGATCAAGGTTGTCTTTGTCAAACTTTTTCAGTGTCGTAATGAAGGTCGGATCACTAAGCATTTTCTGCGATGGACCCCAGTAGTCCATAATACGCTTTGACGGATCTTGTGGGTCTGGAATACGAGCCGGCTTAATGCCCAGCATCACGCAAACGCCTTCACACACCAGCTTCACACCAGCAGGTGGGTTACTCATAGCTTTGACTTCGTTGATCTCACTTGGTTTGATCGTATCCAGAGCTTTCAACGCCTCTTCCAAGGCTGGAATGGCTTCCGCTAGATCTGCTTCCACACTGGCCTTCTGTTGTTCACATTCTGCCTTTGAAGCATCAGCCACTGCAACATCGGCCTGTACTTCGCTACGTTGGATCTCCACTCCAGGGAGTTTGGCCTTGATCTCCTCCATCAGAATGTCCGTGTCTTTCTTGGACTGATCTAGAACAGGCTGCAAGTCTTCTAGCTCCTTTCGCATTACTGCCACGTTATTTTCAGCGAAATTGATCTTCTCAAGACCAACAACGTACCGGTTGCGAGCATTTTGTACAGCTTCACGACGACGTGCAAGGAAACTCTTGAACGCTACGATCAACTCGAGATACGACGTCGGTGTGACGTAATTCTGTCGTCGCAAAGATTTTAGGAACCTATCTGAGAGTTCCATCACGCTTACGTGGAAGTACTGACAAGTGTCGACAATGGCTTTGCGGACGTTTGCACTATCCATTTCGACATCAGCGAGGAATTTCTCCGCCACAGCCACGAGAGCATCCGAAGGCCACGCAGTGAACCAGTCAATTGTACAACAGTTAATAAGCGATGGGAATTTTCGCAATCTGTCCCTGAAAGCATCACCGATAGGAGAACACGCGAACACAATATGCAAATTGCTGCGTACACGCTGCAGGAAAAAGGCGTAAAGTTGAGTTTGGTTCATGTTGTCTCCCACTGCCTTGCCGAATTTCTCCTTCACGTGAGGGCGGACAGCTTCACAGATGCCCACGCGCTCATCGTACGGAAATAAGTTCGGGATTTCTCCAGAATTCAGCATGTTGTTGATGTCTTCCACGAAGCCGTCATACTTGATCTGTGTATCACTGAACAGGTAGACTAACGGTCTCGCACCAGTACCAGCCATTCGCAAAACGTCCTTCATGTCTTCACGCCACTCGGTCATAGTATAATTCTTTGAAATTTCAATCTGCTTAATCTCGAAGTCCACAATAAATGCTGATAACCGGGTAAGACTCTGCCGTCCACTACCTCCCACGCCAACAAGAAGAGCGTTACCACCAGGCATGTTGAGAACGCGGACAATTCGCGACAAATGTTCGATAGCAAACAGAAACATCACCAAATTCATGGGCTTACGACTGATTCCATTGTACTCGGCCAAATACCCTTCCAGACATTGAATAAGTTGCGCGATACCATCGAAGCCGGCGTCTAGCCGTACATCCACTTCCTTGTAAAGCCGCGGACTTGCATCTGGATCGATGTAGTCACCAAAGAACAAATTCCTCATATGAACTGCTGAAACTGGACCCTCAGTGCCCCGTTTGAGGCTGGCAAACACCTTGTCGAAGTTCGTTGCGAAGTGTTTGATAGTGATTTTTTTTTGCACTTCGTTAAACCACTCGCGGTCCTCATCATCGATCAAGCGGTCACCAATAACACGAAGTGATTCGTGCACCCACAACTTTACTAAGGTGTTCGCATTAAACTGTTCGTTCGGCACCACAAGCATAATTCCTTGTACGATTCGAGAGAAATCTCGTAGATTAAACGTATAATGAGACTTCTTCGGAGTCGGGAGTAGTGCATTCATAGCAGATTGATACAACTCCAAGGTAGCAGAAACCACAGCTTCTGAGAGTCGCTTCACCTCCGGAATGAACGGGTTTGAGGTAAAGAACCAGTCCAAAATGATAGTGAAGATCCGCGTCAGTGTCGTGTCATCAAACTCGGAGAAACATAAAAGGTTGAAATGACGAAGCAAGCGAGGAGTGACGTTATTTCTCCCCCCACCAGGTGGTCCCATTGCTGCTAGCACGATAGTGTCGACAATCTTTCGCCATGACATTTCTTTCAGATCGTAGTAGCCCTCACTGTCGATAAGCTGTCTCACCAACTCAATTGGTGGTTGTGCGCCATAAGTTTCGACGAGTGGCATGTTCAAATCGTCAACAAACACTATGGCAGTCTTACCGAGCGGTGGGCCAAACACTCCTTTACGACGCTTATCCAGCTTACCATCAATGATGTTCTGGGTCATGTTTGCCGACGTTTTCGCCGAGAATGATAGCATGATGACCGAATTCTGGTCCTGCGGTAGTACCTCGCTCAGTATTGAAGTCATGTAACAAGACTTTCCTGTCCCTGTGGGGCCACACACCAGCACCTTCCTTTTGTTCGACACGAGCAGCTGTACCAGGTATTCCAGCTGAGCAGTGAAGATTGTCGGTACTACGATTTGATTAAATGGCGTATTGGGCTGAATGACGTATGGCTTCAGCATTTCTTCCCACTTGAACCACTTGTTTTCTTCAATGTTAAAATAGTAGTCGTGCAGGTTCCCCTTGCCAGGTACAGGGATTGCTAGTGCGTGCGTGTTTTTCCCTTCTTCAAATACTGGCTTCTCCCATTTCCGAACTTGGAGAGCCCGGCTTACAACGATGTATTTGCTTTCCAGTGTCTGAATATTCTCCATGATCGAGCGCACAAACTCACAAAACTTGATTCGACCTTCGGCATTGATACTCTCGCCAACAGACCACGTAAGTGAAAACATGAAGAGTGCTTCAATTGCTGCCTTCTTCTTGGAGGCTGCATCTTTTGGAAGCTTGAACAACTGCGCCTCAAAGATGTGAATAAGACTCTGGACAAGGTTCGTATCAACAGTCGGAGACAGTTCAACAAGTTCCTTCCGAACAAACGCAATACACGGTTCAACAAGCCACAAAAACAGGAAATAGATGAGATTTCGCTGCTCATTGTTGATTTCAAACGGTCCAAAGGGAGGCTCCGTACTGCCTTCCACCACAGTAATGGAGTCCAACCACGAATTGAGGACTGGGATCCAACCCAATTGCTCAGGTTCCATATAGATCATGCCACAACGAGACACTGTCGCAGGAGAAGCAACCAACAAATCCATGGGTTCGAACATCATGCTCATGACAGCACTCATCGCGATAATTTCACCACTCATCAGACACAATTTACGGTTATCATCCAGCACGGTGTTCATGTTTTCGATCCAAACCGCGTCCACTGGCCCGTCAAACATCAGCCACTTGCGGTCTGGCGATGGATTGTTAGCCAGATTTCGATAGTTGATGGCCAGCACTCCGTCGTTCCATTCGTGAGAAACAGCGTCAAATTGACCGTAAAGCTGCCCCATTGTCACCGATTTCGGATTGATCACGGACACGATGACATTGGTATAGCGATGGTCGTTAGGGAACTGCTGGTGTAAATGCGCCAATACTTCGGATAATACCCGCCATGAGCTCGTTTTTCCTGAAAATGGCATCCCCACAACCATGAATCCGTGTCGAACGATCATCATTTCGTAGATTTGGATCACTTTCTCCACAAAATTAGGCACTGGTTGTAGATTCATCTGCTTGCAAACGTGGTTGATTGAGTTGAGCATGTCCCGTCGATCAGGAGGATCGATTGTTACACCAGGGAACAGATCCGATACAATACCATTGAATAGTGGCACATCAGGAGACAGGAACTTGGGCAAGTTGACATCGATAATTGATCGCAACACCAAAGTATCTTCTCGGAGATGGCCTTCAGCGCGCTTCAAGTTTCCAGCAGCTCGAAGTACAGCCATAACAGCCCGCATTCCGTAGTCATAATGAGATTGAGACGACAACTGCTCTGAACATAACGTGTATGTGGTGGTGATCTTCTTGGATAATGCACTAGCGTCCATATAGCCGTAAGAATACAACATGATCTCGGCAATCATAGCATAATCTGGAACCATCATAGCCACCGTACGGAATAGCACTTTCAGATTGTCGGGTAATTCAGCTCTTCCAGCATATCCGGGGTTCATCGTGATGAAAGGGCAGCACGTGGGGTTTAACCGCAGCTCTGTTCCTTCGAAAATAAAAGTTGCGAGACTCTGAGCTTTTGCCAGTTGAATGCAGAGAATTTGTTGGGCAATCACAGACAGCACTTCCAGTTGAATACGATTGAACTCGTCAAAACACGCCCACGCACCGGAACTTGCAAGACCTTTGAAGAACTTCCCCATGGCGAGATAGTCCAGACCATCCGAGCAATTCGTAACTACACACTGGATGGCGATTGCTTTTGCCAGGTCCTTCGTAGTTTCCGTCTTACCCGTGCCAGCAGGGCCCTCTGGTGCGCCACCAAGATTAAGGTGGATTGCACCTGTCAAGGTTCGATAGCATCTATCCGTCAATGGAGTGATCACCAAACGCATGCTGTTTCCGAGATACTCGAACGCATACAAAGCCAGGGTGTTGATCATTCGGCATTCCAGTGTATGGGGCTTGCCTGTTGTCGCCGAGATACCGCCCTGGATCCAGTAGTATCGCAATTGAGCAAGCCAATCAAAGTCCATTTTATCCGTGATCTTTAGGTCGACTAACTCAGCAATCGTATCACGGTTGTGTACGTCCATGACCACCAACGCTCCCAAAGTAATGCGAATTAACTTTGGTAATTCTCCACGAACCATCTCGACGGTTCGTTTTAATTCCGTCCTCAGCACTTCTAAGTGATTCTTTAGTGCGTTGGGATTACTTTCACAACTGTTGAGAGCTTTCTCACTCTGCTGGGTCCACATCGTCTGGTTAACAGCCAACACTACTTGACCAGGCCATTGCTGCACCCACTCCAATCGATCTTTTGTTGGGTAATCCATAATCGACTCGTCCAAATGGTAAGCAACACTTTTCTTCATTGTCATCTCGACTTCCTCCAGCCAAACCTCGACATTTCCTCCAGAATTGTTCGGATTAATGAGGCTTTGGGAAATCTTCTCGTACCGAAACGGAACCTTTTCCATTTCGGGGCTAAGCATGGCCGTGATGTCCAAATTGTTCTGGAATTCAAGCTGGGAAATGCCATCAAAAGCCTTTTTGAGATGCGGTTGTACTCGCAATGGATCTTTCGTTTCGGCAAGAATCTCTAGCAGTTCATCGTTGGACAGGAAGAAGAATCGCGGGAAGTAGAGCCGCTTTGTCTCCAAATAGTCATTCAGACCTTTTTGAATTGTGTCCAGGTCCGTGTTCGACTGCTGTAAACTTGGTAGCAAGTCACTGCGTTCAGCCACCGTCAACACAGCCGGGGAAGCCACAGTTTCTTGCATGTTGCGGCGCCAATTGGAGTCGACTTTGCGGAAGAGTGCGCCTTCAACTGGCATCTGTCGCATGATGTCTTCCGAACTAAAGATTGGTTCCAGATACAACCATGTTGCCTGCACCTTAATCCAGTTATCCATGATGTCTTGAATCGAGATGAGCATCTTCTCCCACTTGCTGATCCGTTCAAAGTACGGCTTGTTATATCGACTTCCGCGCATGGATTGGGTCTTCACTATTTGGTCGTCGATAATTTGCTGGATCTCATCAGTAGAGCACAAGATTGACGTTCCTGTCGCCCGATACTCTTTTGTGGAAAAGTTAATACCCACCCATTCCGTCTCCATCTTGTCCAGTGCCTTCTCCAACGAATATTCCTTTGAAGCACTAACGCAGGTCTCTTCAATCGTGCTGGTGTATCGGTGCAAACCCAGTTCTATCATTTGGTTGATATTCGATCCCTCGTGAACTTGGACCTCAATTCCAGTTAGACGCTCAATTTCTTCCCAATGTCTCTCACGAATGCCCGGAGTGCACAGCAGCACCATCAATGGGATGATGTTATCGAGCATATCGTCCAGCGTCTTCTTCACCTCTTGGGCCATTGTGATCGCTACGGCATACACGTCCGTATTCTTTTCGCATTCCTTGATAATCTTCACAATGGTGCGGCGGAATTGGTCGCAATCGCGCTCTATTTCTTCTGCATTGACACTTGCTAACGGGGACTCACGACTGAAGGTTACTCTCTCCATTGTCTGCGAAATCGTAGTCCACAACTTATCGATGGGACTGAGCATGTCGTTCAGATCCGCCAGAGCAGTCTGATTGTTCGTAACAGGCATATCCAACATTGATTCTTGCTCTTTAATGGATTCAGCCTCTGCTTCTGCGTCTTCAAGGGCCTTTCGACCAGTTTCAATGCGCCTTAGGATACTTTCCGAGTCTGCCAAGTTCGCGTAGTCTCTCATCTTTTCGATGCGACGCTGCAAAGACGAAAATTGGCTTATGAGTTGCTCTTGACGGCCTTCAACGATGAGTTCAAGTTCGTGTTGACGCTTCGTCTGGAGCTCCATGCTCTTTCGTTGAAACCCTTTGATATTTTCTGGCCACCGAAACGTGTTGAAAAAGAGCTGAATCTCCTCACGACCCATCTGAAAGTCGAAGTCCTTGAGGAACTGGATGCAGCGACACACATCGTCGAACAATTTAGTGTTCAAAGCGTCAATAAGATCAATGCTGGCGAGGTAAAACTTGTCTAGTGCCTTGAGCTCGAAAGAGTCCAATGGTTCGGTCACCAGCTTCGCTCCAATCTGCTCGTATTCTGCTATCATCGAACTCATATGCTTGATGTTGTCGGCTGATACTTTGCTAAGGACTTTGTTCACATGAGCCTTAATCTTGTTCGCGAGTTTGATTTTCACGTCGGTGCACGAGATTGCTAACAGTTTGAAGCTGTACTTATCGCAGATTTCATCTTTCACACGGTTCTCCAAGATTTTTAGTTCGTTAAGTTCGTGGCGATAGGCCAGGAGGATATCGTTAGCAATCTTCTGCTCCGTTGCGCCTTCGCCACGCAATACCTTGTCACTTGATGCAATCAACGCCTCAATTTTCGCTTCATATTGGCCGTTAATGAGATAGTCATAAGGCTGGAAGAGAGCCAGGATTTCTGTCGGATCGTGCATGTGCACCGCAATAAGCTCCGCTAATTTGTTCTTTGCTTTCACGACGAAATTATCATCAAGAGCCATTGTGCTCGGCCCTAGAGTAGCTGCACTCCGAAGCTTAGTAGGAATCTTCGTTTGACCGTCGATGCGAGGAAAATTGTGCGAGGATTCGACAATGATATCGATGCAGGACGCGATTTTCTCGCGTAGAGCGTTAGGAGACGGCTCGATGAAAAATACATCCTGAGTTCGTACAGTCCCGTCACTCGTAATTGTGCAATCCACCGCAAGGAGCAACGCAGATTCACCATTCCAGGTTGGGCTAGAAAACTTCCGAATAAATCCGACAAAGGTATTCACTGAAGTCTCAACCGATTCCCTCAAATTCCGTGCCATCAAGACCGCCGCCGCATCAAGAACGCCAGCAAAGTTCTGGTACAGAGATGCTTCTGGGTCTTCTGGGTGATTCATATTTGGAGCATTCAATCGCTCCGGTTGAGTTTTCTGGATCAGTCCTTCAAACTCCATTCGATTCCGCAACAGTTTGTTGTGAGGTTCAAGACCCGAAGAGTTTTGTGATGGATCGGTCTTGGATTTAGATGGCGAAGCATGATTTCCGGTGGTAACAACTTTCACGGCTCCTGCTGCACCAGGCACAACTATATTTTCCGCTGGGTTTGTGCTGCTGCGGATGCTGTAGTAGTGCAATTGCAATGCGCATTCATTTACTCGCTTTGCTGCTGCTGTCACCCAGCACGTCTTCAAGCAATCCTTGACAAGGTCGGCTCGTTTTGATATCGCGTCCACAAAATGATCCACAGTTTTAGGTAAAGTCGATCGAAACTCGGGGCTACGTACGTCAACGAAAAGGATATTCGAAAAGGTTGATCCACCACTACTTGGCGACATTTCCCATTCCGATGGGGGCGTCTCCATCACCCACTGCTCCTGGAGAGCAAACGTCACGGGGTTGATAGCAAACAAGTTCTGCTGAATTCTGCTTCGAGCCACTTCAGCTCGATAACTATCAACTCCAGTTTGCCGTAGAACACGCCACGCATCCGATTGGTAGCTCTCATCTGTCCACCATTTTTGTTCAGCTTGTAAGAACGGAGGGTAGATGTTCATCTTCAAGCACGTATTCGCATCGAGTAGATCGTACGACAGCATACTCCGTGCAACGGTTTCGTAGTAATCCGCGTACACTTCTTGGAAAATATCAGCGATCATCGCTTCACTTCGGTCGTCAAATGCCTGCAGACTTTCACTATCGAGCCCCGTTGGAGGTGGCACTTGCAGTCGTCTGAGGACTCGATGAGGACGGTCTGATGCCATCGGTACCGTTCTCGCTGCAGCTAGATACACATCCACTTGCTTCCAATATGCCTCCAACGTCTTCACATAGCGTTTCTTTTCGATTTCAAATGTGCGTGGAGTTGCTTGCACAGGTTCCAGCTGCAGCGTTTTACTCGCCTTGTTCTCGTTCACATCAAGAGCAAACTTGGATCGCGATTTAGGACTCCGGTGACGAGGTTTCGTAGGAGACGGCGAACGGAAGATGCCTTGACTGTTTTCCACATGACGAGAGTAAGCTCTCGATCCATCGACAAAGACACTGAGCTGCTCCGAGTCGTCTTCTTCAGTGTTGTCAGGACGTTCTTCACGTGGTGATAGGGGACCAGAGCCGTCTTCTAGTCTCAAACTATTGGACTTGCGTTCAAGTGCCGGGCACGTCGCCATCAACCTGGAGGGGGATCGCAGTGGTGACGCTGCAAAAGTGACTGGGGCGTGCGCTTCTCGCTTGGTGAAGCTGGAGATCCGTTCGAGCGTAAGCGTCCGAGCCGATCTCGTGTAGAACGATCCGATTCGATCACTCAATCCATAGTAGCCTCGGTCTTCAACACTAGCCGCCACCTTCTCCCCTGGTCGATACGACGCATGCAACAGCTTTCTCTGTTTACGTGGGGGTTCCCCACCAATGTTGACAGGTCCCATGAGTCCTCCCAATGGTCCCATCGTTTCCAGCATCTCGTCTTGTGGTCCTTCTAACCGGTTGATTCGTCTCTCGGATCGAGGACTTGCAGCTTCAGCCGAGTGGTCTCGGACGTCGCAGTTGCGAGTGTTGATAGCACATTGAAGCATTTTCAGCCGTGCTAACCGCACGGGGCTACGCTTCGGCGAGCCCCGCGCCACATACGAAGACGTGGCGTCGTCCCAAACCTTCGTTTGGCCCTTCATGTGCTCGATCTTGCTCTACTTTGGTGAAGAAAGTGAAGGGGTGCTGACAATAACGGTATATTCACTAAGAATGATCTCGAGAGATCTTTACGTTCGGACTGGGCTACCTATGAATGAAGGCACTACATCTTTCACTCCCCAGCAGCCCGTTTACCGAGTGGGCTTTCGTTTGAGGTCCTTCTCAGGGTCCCGTTCCCATGTTGGTTTGAAGAACTCGTCTTAGTCGATTCGGTATCCTCTGCAGAACTGCGGAGTTCGAGGCTGGCTGGTGACTTGGAGGAGTCCTAGCTGCCACATGTTTTTCGCCGCGTTGATATCGCGCTCCCAGTAGTTCGCTCTGCAAGCTATATTTCCGCAGACACGCACATTCCTCAACCTTTTGGTTTTCGTCGTCCCGTAGATCTTGAATGGCGTTCCCACCATCGGACGTGAGCACTCGGAGCAAAGATAACTGGTACGGAATTCGTCGACCATGACGAGGGTTGCGTAGCGAGAGAGTTCAAGTGCGAACCGCTTGAGCGGGACGTGCATATGGCCCGCGAGATGAGTCTGGCTGCTCCATTTTCCGAGAGCCACACACACGTCACGGTCTACGTTCGGGACGACACGCTTGGCGAGTTTCACCACGGCCTTGCGTTTGAATCTCGACACCGTGAATCTCCACTTTCGAAACCCTTTCAGTACGCAGAACTCCAACATGGCGTGGATGTTCTTCCACATGTGCTCGTAGCGGGAGAGCAGAGACACGGACGACGAAGTCTTGAGCAATGGCATGTCCTTCACAAACGCACCATAGAGCGGATACCTCTTCTTCAGGTTTTCATGCCAAAATGCTTGGTGCTCGACACGACTCATGTGTCGGTACTCTCGGGAACGTGACTTGTAGGACGTGAGAATTGTCGTGCAGGAAGTGAGTCCGGCGCCTGACGCCGTGTTTCCGCGGACGGTGCTTTGGGTGGTGCCTTTGGCAGATCTCGCACCACCCTTCCACATCGCACTTTGCTCTGCTGCGTCTCTTGCGTCGGTGGCGACGACGGCGGTTCCTGCTGCGCTTCTTGCCATGGCGTCTGCCACCAACGTGGCCTGGACAGGTACTGCACCAACCGGGCATGGAGCATGGCTCTTCCGGTGGGTTGCAGACAAACTCCAGCATAGGACGGTTGTATGCTGTCAGCATCATCCGTAGACCTGGGTCGATCCCGATCAATGTAGTTGGTATATACTTCGGAGAAAGAGCAGGTCGTTCAAGAGGAGCAGGAATTGACGTTAGCACAGCAGCACTGTAGCCATTGGTGGAGATCTGATACTCGAAGCTGCGCCTTGGAACGCCAATCCGTTGATCCGCAGTATGGCTAACGCAGTCTCCGAGGTTGAAAACAGAGGTCCACATCCTCTCGCGCACTTCTTGGAACTCCGTAGACGTGGCATACGTCCGTTGTCCACGAGAGTTCGTGGACTTGTAAAGCCCAAAGACATCCTTGCCCGTAGTTGCCAAAACTTGTTTTGCGACTTGGTAGAGCACCTCTGTCGTGACCGGGAAGAACGCCGGCACACAGGAGGTGGGCTGCGGCAGCAACGTAAACAATCGGCACCCTTTCGGGATCTCGTCTTGGTCGTGCATTTCTTCCATTACCTTCAGCATGTCGTACAGCTTGCCGAGAAATAGCACCTCGTGGCTAGCGATGTTCGCAGCTGTAGGAGGCGGTTCTAGCCACGCAAGCCACTGCTTCTCGACGTCCGTGGGGTCTTCAGGACTTGACTTTAGTCGAGCGACCATGGCCTCAGCTGCTCCCCGCGGATACGCAAGCTGCAGGCTAATGAAGTTGATGAGTCGTGCCTCGAAGTTCGTTCGAATGTGTTGCTGCGCCTCAACGAGCATGCCATTCGCCAGTTCTTTGATAGCGGAGCTTGAATCGAATAGCGTAGGCGGTATATACGATATGACCCTCGATCGCGAAGCCTTGTACTTGTTGATGGACTCCTCTAGTGCAGCGTTAGCCGAGGGTTTTGGCGCGGGCCTCTGTTCGTCACCAAAGACGGCTGTGCAGCACGGGTAGAACGTAGCTTGGTCCAGCTGTAGGGCTGTCTCCGCCGCGTGCGTTCTTGCTGGCACTACAGGGTAGCTCGGGTAGCTGCGCTGGTGGTGCTCGAACAGCCGGCAGCAGTGGAAGTTCATGACGAACATTGCCTCTATGCGGATCTGCTGAAGAGCCACTGCACGTTGTTCGAGCGCGTCCTGGATGTCATGATTCGGACAAATGTGCCTCAGTGGGTACGTCACGGTTGAGAACACTAGGGCGCTGTTGGCTCCTCGAAGAAGGGTGCGACGATGGTTCGCGGCGGCGCGTTGCTCGATGTCGACTTCATCAGGCGGTCTCCACGCGACCGCGAGTTCTGGCAGGGGCTCGACGATGCCGGGGTCGATAGCGAACGAATCCATGGAGGACGGAGGGATGTTGACCGCAGAAGGCGAATTAGAAGGCGTCCACTGCTTGAAGCTGAATCGGAGCCAAGCAAACACGTTAGCCAACTTCTTCTCTTCGTCGCGCGGCAAATAGACAATTGCACATCACACGTATTGTTAAGGTTCCTTACATCCATCGTAGCGTGGGCAGACTGAAGTGTCGTCCATCGAGTGAGATGTCACGACGCTGCCTCCACTCTATCTTAGCTTTCAAAGGTTGTATAACAGCTTCCCTAGCCATCTCACTGATCGGTCAAAATAATACCAAAGACAGCGTCAGGAAGTGGTCGAGTTGATCCGAGTGGTCAGACGTGGTCCCGGGAAGTTCCCCAGTATCTTTAACAAACGACCATAACGGACACAGCAAAAGTGGAGACTCGACTCGAAGGTTACCATGGTGCTGGACATGAGAGCAGACGCGAAGGATGGTAGTGGTGATCCGGACAATAACGTCGACGAACGCCAAGACGTCGTGACTCAATCTGACGAGGATGCAGCCATTGCAGCTCGACAATTCACGATGGCCGGCGTGGTCAGCACCAAACAACGACGTCTCGTGGATGATACAGTCGAGGTGATAGAGCTACCGTCGTACACTAGTAACACCCCAAAGGAGCAGCTTTGTCTCGAGTACATTGCTGGATTCCAGAGGCAGTTCGAACGCATGTTCCCCAATCGAAGACCATTGTATCTGCATCCTCCGAATGAAAAGGGGGTGCCTAAGTTCGTGTGCACTACTGTACGACCGACACTTTTGCCGTACCGTGATCTGTACGACTGCCACGCATTGGCGAGGTTCTTGGCGGGGGTTGTTGAGTATGAACCACTTGCAAACCCGACAATTCCACCGGTATGTCTCCCATCGCCGTCGTTCACACTCAAGTGGAAATCTGGAGATAGTTTCGACTTGGCCACACTGTTGGTATCCTTTCTCGTTGGTGCGGGGTATGATGCGTACGTCGTGAATGGGATAGCACCGAGGTGGTTGTGTCTCCTGGATCAAAGTAAAGCCCCGTTGCCAGTTTTACCTGTTGAAGAAGAGCTGAAGAAAGCGCATGAGAGAGATACGACGTCCGATATATCGAAAGGAACTGGAACTTTGGACAGTAAGACAGCGAATGATGTGAAATTAGTCAGTCGAACGACATTCACGAGCAAGTATTTGGAAAAACAGGAGATAGCGGAGAAGGAGCGATTGGAGAAAGCACGTCGAGTGTTGGATTTCGGCTATGGTGACAACGATGAAGATGAAGATCCTCTAGAGGGGAAACGGACTCACGCGTGGGTGTTGATCCGCGCAGGCAAACGCGAAATATCTGAGCATTTCTACCTCGAACCGTCAACCGGGTGCAGTTATTCACTAAGAGACTCTCCCTACACTGCCATCGAAAGTGTCTGGAACCATGAAAACTACTGGGTCAACATGCAGCAGCAACCCGTGCATCTCACCATGTTCGACTTGTCAAATTCTACCGACTGGGAATACGTCTTCCTATCTGCAGCAGAGCGTAAATCAGCGAAAGAGGCTGATCAAGGCGCAAAAGGAGGCGTTGATCTCTCGGATGACCTAAAGATGCTCAGTACTGACAGCGATAACCAACACGGTGGGGATGGTACCGACGACGACGACCTTATTCTCGATATTCCTCCATCTTGGGTGACGAAGCTTCATATTGATCGTGCAACGTACAAGAAGCGGTTCGTCAAGGACTGCCAGCACGTCACGCTGTATGATCGCGCAAAAGTTGAGGAGTTCGCTGAGAATACACACGAACAAGGCTTGATCGCACGGGTTACGCTCTTTCGCGACGTCGGATGCACTCTACCGATCGAGATTCGCGAATACTTCAAAAACAGGAAGGACAAACTCGAGTCTCGTACTCGTTTTCCATTCGAAGGCAAATTTGAGGAACGCTTCGCACCAGGGAGAATTCCAGAGGCGTTGAAGTCCCGCACCGAGTGGATCGGGTATCGTCGAGAGCTTCAATTCTACACGAGCGCTCGTCCCGATGGTTTGGTGAACCGTGAAGAGGAAATCCATAGGCGCGTGTTCGAACACTTCGACGGCCGGGACGATTTTCTCATCTTCCGGTCCGTGACTCTCGCCACAGACAAAGACGAAGTAGATTCCAAGAATCCCTACGCTTTACCTGGAGGTCCTGCTGGTGAGATCGCCATCAAGAAGATGAAGGAGAAATTCGCACGGAATTGTGCGCTTGTAGCTGACGATGATCAACGCAAACGAGCGTACAATGTCCACGAAGGTTCCATCCGCGTCTACTTCCACTACTCAACAGGAAAAATCACAGCGGGGTCGCGAGTGTATTTCAAAGCTCCCAATACCCCCGTCGAGGTCGTCATGGCAGATCCAAACGCTAAAAAGCCCAAACTCTCCGTGCTTGAAATCGAGGCACGAGCTTCACTGCAGGTTCGTTCTTCTATTGCTCTTCTTTCTTGCCTGTGTGGTTTGTTATCCAAGTGCGCATCGTGTTTAGATGGAGAAGGATTGCTACAGTGCGGTTCGTCATTCCGACATTGAGACGCAAGACATCCTGAAGATCCGAAAACGAGAAGAAATGGCAATCACCTTGGAAACGAGTTTCTTCGACAGCAACGAGGACGAGACCCAAGCTAAAGAGAAAGAAGACGCCAAGGAACTCGACAAGAATGTAAGCTACCGAAGTTGTCAGGGCATCCTGTGTGTTGTTCACTAACATTGTGTTGCTACCAGGCCAAGAGTGAAGTGGACTACCTCAGCCCGTTCCTGCAAAGTGTGCATGCGTCAAGTGGTGATCTCTCCAAGGAGGACGCGCAGACTGTGCGAGATCAGTGTCTGCGCAACTTGAAGGAGCGGCTGCTGGAGCGTGCGAATATCATCCAAGGTCGTCTGGACAAGGAGAACGCCTTGCTAGCAAAGCGCCAAGCTGCCTTCCAGCGCAGTCAACGCGAACACGACCAGGGCACCGACGAGGAGTTCGAGCGCTTCTGCAGCGAGACCATGTTCCGCATCCAGATCCTGGAGCAGCGACTCGCGAGTCACGAAGAGACGGCGCTGCAGAAGTACGCCGACATGGACAAACGTCTGCACAGCGACGCTCGTCTACGCGTGTTGCACCGATAGACGCACGATTACTGTACTGGATAGGTGTTGCTGTAGGATGTTGCAGTTCCTGGTTGGGAAGCCCTTCGTTTTATTCGCGATTTACATTCGGAGGCGACCTGGAAGCACGGGCGTCAATACACTACGACCTTACTCCTCCTGCTCCAATGAAAGAGCGCGAACTTCCGACGACAAGAAGCGTCAATTTGAACTTCTTGATCACCTGAATAGCAAAGCTCTCTAACAGGAGCTCCGATAGTCAGCAGCTACACAAAGGTCAACGGATGGACAGATGGAGCAACTTAGTAGTCCTCGTCGCCTCCGCCGAACATGTCCATGCCGCCGCCCATGTCGACTTCCTCCTCCTCCTCAACGGCCTTCTCCTCCACCTTGGCGGGGGCAGCAGCGCCGGCAGCAGCGCCAGCAGCAGGGGCAGCACCTGCAATGACACAGCACGCAATAAAAAATGAGTATTGCAACTTAAGGTTGGAGACAATGTTGCTGCGACGTACCAGCCGAAGGGCCGGCGAGGAACTTCTCGACGTCCAGGCCGCGGTTCAGCAGGTCGGCGAAGAGCGGCGCCACGTAGGCGGCCACGTCGTTGCCCGAGGCCTTGAAGGCGCTGGTCAGGTTGTCAGCCGTGACCTCCACGCCGGCGTCGAAGAGCGCCAGGACGGCCAGGGAAGCGGCGAACTCGTCGCGCTGGGTCTTGCTGAGGTCGGCGAAGGACATGGTAGCGTCAGGAAAGATAGAACTGAATCGGTTTAAGCTCGGGCGCGGATGAGCGGTAAATGGCCGCGAATGACTGGTCCTCCTAGGGCGGCCCAATATCAGCCAATGGGGAGACGAGACCAGAGCTATGTTGCAGGTGGTGATCGTTACACAAATATGAATGTTGCATGAAGAAGATGTGCAACATAACCACTTCAACGTCAGGTTGGATGAGGACATTACTCGGTTGGATCAGGGCTGCAGCGGAAGCACGGCGTTAGGATTCAAAGCTGCCGTATGCTGCCATCATTGTCGTCGCATCTGGCCTCGTCCGTCATTCCAGCTCGAAACATCCAGCGTCTCCTGCTGGTGCCAAACTCCTGCTGTATGCTGTAGGTGTCTTGATATGGCACATTGGTTTCCAAGCTCTGCAGGTGTGGACCCTCAAGAGTGGACAATGGATCTTCCGCGGCTAGGGCGTGTGTGCGGTGACTGCATATTGCAACCAGGTGCTTGACGTATGGCCTCTCCCCTCAACTGCTTCTTCACCCAGATGGCTCCTAGCTCTAGAGATACGCACAGGCCAGGCTATCTATCGCCGTGATCACCGCAAGGTTTCGCATTTGCTAGATTGTGCCAGTCTCGAATTTTCCCCCATCCATGGTCGCTGTACGAAAGAATGAAGATGTCTCCGTCGTGTATTCGTCGGGTGCGTCGCTAGCTGAGAGCTATCACCGATCCGTGGAAAGCTTCCATCGCTCCGCTCCGATAACGCCAAACGGGTTTGGCAGGCGTGTTATCGTCAGCAAGCGCGTGCGTGAACTCGCCGATATCCCGCGGGCTGCGGGTCTCCGCGATGTCGCCGTGGACGTCACAGTGGCGCACAGCAAGAGCAAACTCAAAGCTCGTTTCTTCGTTGAGATGCAGCGAGACAAGACCATGCCTCGTCAAAACTGGGGCTTCGGCGTGTCGCTCTTGGACGTGCGCAAGTTCGAGGTGCAAATGAACCACCTAGCCAAGAAGCACTACAAAGCGAACCGCCAGGGCGAACGCAATGGGGTGGAAAAGTGCTGCGCGATGTGCATTCAGCTCAAACAGGAACTGAGTCAATGGGCAGTCGTAAAGAGATGGAGCGCGATCAACCCCGGACACAAGCAGCGCAAGTGTGACACCATTAAAATCTTCTTCGAGAAACTCTTTGATATGCTTAGCAACCACGCGCAGTGGATGCACGAATGTGAAGCACTGCGAGAAATTCTACGGGCTACCGAGGAGCTGACGGAGATGCAGTACCCGCACGACGGAGACGCTGTAGATGTTATCCGATCTCTGCGTCGAGTCGATACCAACGATGAATACGGTCAGCAGCACACCGATTGCACGATCTGCATGGCCAAGATCGATCGATTCCCGGAGAAATCTGTGGATCGAGGCCGCGCATGTGGTGTCGAACTGCCGTGTGGTCATCGATTCCATGATACATGCATCTGTATGTGGCTCAACTCGCGAGTGGACTGCCCCGTGTGCCGTGGACACACTTCCGCTCCCAGCGCGTTACTCTCTTCATCACGACGGCTTTAGATGGACATTCAATGTTTAAAGTAGAGCACTACTAGCAACGTTTACAACTCGCTCTTTTCCTCCTCTATATGTGCTGCCGAAGAACTTCTTGATCGCCCTCAACTTGAACCCGGTACCGAATCCGCTGGTGCACACCGTTGGTGATGATGACATCGTACAACCCTGGGTAGCTCACCAAATTTCCGTCTTCATCCACAAGTGCGAGCGTACTCCGCTGTACCGTGAAGTTCTGTCGGGCATTCTCTAACGGTTGCAAGGTCACACGACGGTAGTCAAATAATTGCTCGTTCAGCAGCGTGGCTGGTCCTGTTGCAGTCGTTCGTACCGGTCTAAAGTACGCAAACACCACTTCGTCGCCCGGGACAGAACCATTATTCAAGAGCACCACAGAAATCGTAGCGTTCTTCGTCCTCGACACCGTTTGAGTCACACTGTACACGTCTGCAACGCTGCCAGGCATCAGCCGGAAAGTAGTGTAGCTAAGGCCCCAACCGAACACGAATACTGGTTGTCCCTTGAAGTATCGATAGGAACGACCAGGGTAGGCAGTCATATTCATGCTCGTCATGTCCACGGCATCAACGTAGTCGGAGCGGTACATGGTGACCGGTAGTTTGCCACCAGGGTTCGAGTCACCAAAGAGCACGTCTGCCATTGCCTGCGCTCCGAAAAATCCGGGGTAGAAAGCCTCCACGAGAGCATCGGTGTGTAAGATGACGTCCTCGACCCCCAAGATGCCGCCATTGATAAGCACGACGACGGTAGGTTTGCCCACAGCTCGTACGCGGCGTAGAAGTTGCATCTGAATGTTCGGCAGCTTAATGTTGTTGCGGTCTCTGACCTCGGCTTCGATGGATTTGTCGATTCCAAGGAAGAGGATGACAACATCAGCACTTTCCGTGGCTGTCACGGCTTCATCGAACCCGGACGTCGACGCTCCGGAGATCTTGCAGCCCTGTGCGAATGTCGTGCTGGAGTTGATGTTGGCAGTCCTGATAGCCTCAAGTGGAGTCTGCACGCATCCAACTTCATCATATCCGCCGTGACATATCTGGCCAAGGTAGTTGCCAAGCAGTCCACGCTGTGCTTCTGCATGCGGTCCCACGACAGCCAACTTGATCCCTTTCCGTAGCGGCAACACCGAGTTGTTGTTCTGCAGCAAAACGATCGACTTCCGAGCGAGATCGAGGCTCAGCTCTTTGGCCGCTTTCGTGTTGACATCGCTCGGTTTCACGTTCCAATAAGGTTGGTCATCAATGGGATCGAAGAGTCCGAGCTCAAACCGAAGTTTCAACGTGTGACGCAATGCGTCGTCCATCACCTCCTCCTTAAGCTGGTTACTCTCTACGAGCTGCTTCAAGCACGCCTCGTACGACTTGCCGCTGTTGATGTCCGTACCCGCGATGATAGCTAACCGTGCCGCCTCGCACTCCGAACTAGCGTAGTGGTGATCGTCCGAGATGGCCTCCACGGCACCCGAGTCGCTTGTAATGTAGCCGTCAAAACCGAGCGAGTCTCGCAGCAGATTTTTCTCTAAACCAGCATTGGCACACATCGGGACCCCGTTCACGCCGTTGTACGAGCACATGATGCCTTTTGCCCTGCCGTCAACGATAGACGAGCGAAAAGCTGGGAAGTACGTGTCTGCGAAATCGTACGGAGACACAATAGCGTCAAACTTCATCCGATCACCACCACCGTAGTTCTCGTACGAATAGGCGACGTAGTGCTTGAGGGTTACCACTGCTTGGAGGAATCGTGGGTCTTCTCCTTTTCCTTGTTGAAGGCCTTTAGTGTACGCCACCCCGTACTTGCTGTTCACGAGTGGGTCTTCGGACGGCGTCTCCGTGTTTCGTCCCCATCGAGGATCACGGTTGATGTTAATGTTGGGCGACCAGCAATCCAGCCCGAGGTGAGGACCTCCTTTGTAGTTCTCGGTCGCACCTTCAAGCCATAGCCCCCGTAGTTCCCACCCGATGACTTGTGCCATCTCAAGAACTGCTTGCGGGTCGAAAATCGCTCCCAGGTTCACAGGATTCGGGAACGATGTCGGGCAGTTGGTGCCACAAGTTGATTGAACTCCGTGCACGCAGTTAGCGCCCCAATTGTATTCCGGCAGTCCGATACTGCTCATGTTGCCGCGTGGGCTTGCACGAGCTGTTAGTAGTATGGCCTTTTCGTCCAGTGGCAGACGTGCCAAGAGGTCTTCAACGCGCTCCGAAATCGACAGCGAGGAGTTGCAAAACGGCAGCTTCTGGTTGACTTCACCAACACAAGCACGTGGGATCTCAGCGCCAGCAGATACAATAACCAAGCTTACGATGAGGAGCAAGCAGCGTAAAGTCATTGTTGTTCAATCGAGTTTTGACCTTGAATCGGCTTGAGTCTGAGCGCTAGGAAGCAAAATGGGTAATGACTCAATACAGCAATGTGTGCATGTACCATGGTATGTCAAGGATACGACTTGTATGAATGAGACGGGCGTCCTTCTCCTTGTCACGGGGTTTCCATCCATCCGTTCTTGATGATTGCCAATTTGGCGAATGTTGTTAGTAACTTGGTCACGTGGGCTCGGAGACTCAAGCATAATATAAACTAGCCGACGACAGTGGATGGCATGCTTTGATCGATGCGTTTCCACGTATAAATACTTCAGAAAAGGCAATATGGCGAAAGCTGGCGCGTTATCAATGCTCGCTGAGGCGGCTGTAAGTAAGCTGAGTTCTCCTTGCCATATATTGCATCCTTACATGTCGCTTTGTTTAGGAGGAGTTCATCCAGCTTGAATGCGTGCGACGACGGAACCAAGCGAGTCTCAAACACCGGTCGTCGCCTGCTTCGCAATTCCATATCGGTGGCCACAAATCGCGACTTAAAGAGAAAGTGGCCCAAGCTAGGCGCCACGCATTTCTGCTACGTGCTGACAATAAAGCTGCACTCATCAGTATCATCGACAACGTTCGGGAGCTTGCGAGCAATGGGGAGACAGCAGGCATCGGCGGCAAATCTTCACAACGGAATGGTCCTAGTCCATTAGAACGAAACCGATTCATGTCGTGGGCTGCAGATATCGAAAAAATACTCTTTGAGTTCGAACCCAGCGAGAATCACACCGATGACTCGCTGCTAAGAATTTTAGAGCACCTTCAATTTCTTCAAGACGGTCATATGTGCCTCGCGGAGGTTGCCATGGACGCGCGTGTGTTGATTGAGCACTGGGACCGTTCTGGTATCTTTGACTCGGAATCCTCCAGCGAAGACGAAGACGAAGACGATGACAATGACATTCCGGACAATCGTAAGATTCCCCATCTCGATCCAGCGAAAGAAACCCGCCGCCATTTAGAGCAGTCGTACGCCTACCAAAACGTTCGACAGCGTGCGGCTGCAAGTGTCATCAAGCGTAATGTTCTCATCTGGGTGCGGTCGAAAGCTTCATTCCGCGAACGCGTTGCAGAAATTGAAGTTTTCGGACGCACCACCGAGGAACTCCTAAAAGAGCTCAGTATGACGTCCGCTGGCTTTGTTAGAGCCAATCCAAACGCAATCACCGATATCTTCGCACTTGCAACAGGACGCCCCAAGTCCAGATACGGCGGTAGCATTGCTTTCAAGGACTTGCTCCAGTTTTCCAAGTACATGTCGATCTTTCCCGTTGACCAAGCATTGCGTACAGTGGAAGATGTAACTCGTCGCCGGCATCTCTTTGACTCGCGCTGCGCGATAAAAATCCAAGCTGTATGGCTTCGAGTGCGTGGAGCAGTACGTGCTCGTCGCTTGCGTCGAGCGATAGAGGAACGGCGCCTGCAACGCGAGCACGAAGCTCAAGCGAAACGCGATGCCAAAGAATCGAAAAAGCGGAAGGCGTCTGAAGCAGTAAAGCGCAAGGTAACAAAACCGCTGAAGCGCACTAGTTCATCGAGGTCTTCAGTAGTTTCCACCGCGCTCTCAAAGCTCAATCCCCCACCCACGCCCCCCACAGACGAGGAATCGTCAAAGGAATTGTCACGTCGGGCATCAGACACCATTGAAAGACGAAAACCAACATCTCCACCTGTGCTGCCTATAGAAACATCGAGCCGTCGAGTTCGTGGTAGCGTTGCTTTAGGCCTCGACGACAAGCTCAAGTCGCCAGCATCGACACCACGAAGCAGACAGCGAGCGTCTCGCGCCGTAGTTGCGAATACCAATGACAGTGACGATGATACCACAGACGTTGAGGCTGCTTGGAAATCGTTTATGGACTCGGTGACGGCGGATATGCCAACGGAAGAGGTTCAACCAAGCTCAACACCAGAAGAAGAACCAACAAACGAATCAATAGAGCCGCCAGTTGTACTACCACCGATGGAAGACACTTGGGAATCGTGGTCCGATGACGAAGTCGCCGTTGATAATAATGAGAACGCAGAAACTGAAGAAAAGCTTGCTCCTACGAAACCAAGTACTCCATCGACACCCACTACTTCACCACCGCAAATCAAAGTTGTGGTATCGGTCAACAAGGAGACTAGTTCATCCGACGCTGCTGCTCGTCGTTCACCGCGCAAAGATATAACGGCACCCAGAAGGAATCAAATTCGGCCGCCAACACATCCAAATGTTTCGGCTGTAAGACCGCTGTCTTCTCTTCCTCCTGATGCCTCGCTGCACAATCACACGGGCCCGTACACTGGTGCCGGTCAGCTGAGCTTAATGGCCCCGTTCGTTGACACCGATAGAAGCAAGAAATCACAGCCCAGTGGTGTTGCTCCAGAACGAAAGCATTTGTATGAACTCGACTTCATCGGAGCTGACAGGATGGATGCCGTGTACGTGCATATCACTAGTGTTTACGATGGCTTTCACGAGCACGAGGTGGATGAAACACCCACCCAATCTCGTCCGAAGACACCAGAAACGCGTGAAGCCACTCCCGCCGAGACCTTGCGTACTAACTCAAGGAGAACAACGATAGCAAGGCTCCGAAGCATTACTGGAGAGCAAGAGCAAAGTGCCAGAGTGCGCAGCTTGCTTAACCTAGAACATCAAGAGATGCCGGCGACAACCGATTCACAGTTCCGGGATGATAGTTCTAACCGAGAAATCCGCAAAGGGGATGAAAGTCCAAACCAACCCCGTTACATCATCTACGGTGCACAAGGTAAGTTCGAGTAGCTCCAGTGTTGGGTTGGAAAGACTGGTTGACGAAGCTTTGTGGTCTGTTAAGCAGGCAAGCATATTCAGCGTGAAGTGGTCTTGCGCAATGGCACGATGATGTATTCGCCGCTGTCAGGGCCACCCGAGCCAGAGACATCAAAAACTGTCGAGCTGGATGTCAAGGATATGAAGGCGTGGCATCGCTCGACAGTTGCAGCGATACCCCAAGCACCGCACCCTCCACCCGATCGATTTCGTTCACGTCAAAAGAAGCGCATCAACGGCCTACACCGCCATACTATCACCACCGATATCGCAGACGAAATCCAGGCGATCCCTGCTCCATCATATAAGCGAATTGAAACCCCCTTCGAGCTCCCGCAGATTCTGCGTCAATCTCAAAAGCTATCTCGTGAACGCCAACCAGGTGAAGCTGACCACCAAAACTTGGATACTCCTGCTCCAGACGCCAACAAGCAAATGTGGAAACGCGGTGGGGAGTTGCCGGAGCTGGCGCTGGCGCAGATCCGCGATCGCGTGGGTTACAAACCGAGATCGTTCCATCACAAAAAGCGCGTGTCGATCATCGCTGGCCGCGCTCCTTCGGTGTTTAGTACTAAGCACGGCACCGGTCCATCCACAATTCCAGAGTCGATTGAAGAGTTACCGGAAACGATGTTCCCAGTTGACGAAGAGGAAGATAACCAAGACGAACTGAGCGATGCCACGAATGTAGATGATGAAGGTAGCAATGATAGCTACGGTGAGGCTGACGACGATGAAGAAAACTCAGAAAGTGGTGAATCTGAGGAAACCAGCCCCATCGAAGTCGACACTCTTCATCGACGAAGTAGCGTTCATCGCAGGTCGAGCAACGGACTGAGCGAGGAGCTCCGGCAGCTGCATCTGGCAGGTCGCGAGCGAGAGTCGACGCGTCATCGGTCCTTGCTCACTCAGTTCCAAACCCAAGAAGACGCTCCTATTGCGTCGGCTGCAGATAACAACCGGCGGCGATCTAAAGACGTTAATCAGCACAAGCACAAACAAATGCGGAGAAGAACCCAACTAATGAGCGAACCGAGCCACGCCGTACAATCTGAAGCCGTCGACGCGTCTGCATTACTCTACAGTTCCAGCGACGATGAGGATGGCGCCCTCAGGCGCTACCGCCTGCGTATCAAAGCTCGAGACGCCACTATAGATCCGTCCGCACCACTCAGCGACGATGATGACGATAACGACGGCGAGGAGGAGGAGGAGGAGGAGGAGGAGAAGGTAGAGAGCGTCAAGTTCAGACTGGGCATGACGCAGCAGGAACGAGACGCCGCGTTCCAGAAGCTCCTGACACAATATCTCGGACTGCTGCAGTGCGCACCGGCGGAGGTGGCGAGGAGACTGCAAGTCAATATCTGACATATCCAGCAACTAACTTGCAAGCGCATCGTTTCTGCATTCATATTTGAGCGGTGGTTGATTTTCACATACTTAGCCGCTTACCAGATCGTTCAAAGCTTTCAAAAGCTTTCGTGTTACTCAAGTAACTGGATAGCATCGGTGTTGTTCCGAAGTTTCGCAAAATGCAACGCGTTTTCTCCGAACTGGCACAAGCATAAAGTACCAATGAGCCCACTAACACCATTTAACTAGGGACAACGCAAACGTGTACCGAGTTCTTGAGTGTGGTGTTGGTGCCGTGTTTGCGTAGAAGCTCGATCACCTCGGTTTGGCTCTTCTTGGCAGCTACAATTAGTGCCGAGTAGCCCTGCTCGTCGAGAGCGTTGACGTCGGATCCAGCCTCAACGAGAATCCGAACCACCTCCGAGTTCGGCTTTTCACTGTAGCACGCGTGGTGCAGAGCAATGGAGCCGTTCTAGAGCAATTTGGCCAGAGTACAATCAATCCTCTATCTGGATAAACCCTCGCATACACAACTTACGGCATTCTTAATGGAGTGTTTTGCACCGGCTTGGAGCAAATGAGAGACGCATGCAGAGTTGCCTGTTCGAGATGCATTATGTAGCGGCGTGTTACCGTACTACAAGCTCAAGGCAGATACAATGAGCAACGGTTCCGCGTAGCAAGCAATACGAGCAGCCAGCACACTTCCTTACTTGGTTTCGCAGGTTAATCAGCTCAGCTGCCTCTTCGTTCGGTCTCTCGAGGACCTTGTTCAGAACAAGTTGTAGGATGCCCGGGTTGCCTCGGAATGCAGCTTCGTGCAATGGACTATTGAGATCCTGCAATGGAAAATAATGAAAATGTTGGCCTGCGGTAGTGACAACGAAAACTCCTACAGTCGACGTACGGGGGTCTTGAGCGCTCCGAGCTCTGCGTCAGCTTTCAGCAGAGTCTCTACGATCTCTTGGTGACCATTGGAAATAGCAGCAATGAGCGGTGTAGCTCCATACTGGCACAGATCCAAGTTCATGAGGCAACATTTGCACTTCCACTTATCTCACACAGCGGACGAACTCCCCTACCGACTGCGTGCAGTGCCAGTTGATGTCAACTCTTGGATCCTGCACAAGCTCCGCCACAGTCTGGGCATCGCCAGTCTCACTCGCACGGAACAACTCCTCCGTCTGCTTGGAAACCTCTCGATTCGCACTCATCGTCCTCTGCGTCCCTTTGAAAATATTTTCTTAAAAAGCCTTCTCGCCAAAATAAACGGTATATTCACTAAGAATGATCTCGAGAGATCTTTACGTTCGGACTGAGCTACCTATGAATGAAGGCACTACACCGTTCACTCCCCAGCAGCCCGTTTACCGAGTGGGCTTTCGTTTGAGGTCCTTCTCAGGGTCCCGTTCCCACGTTGGTTTGAAGAACTCGTCTTAGTCGATTCGGTATCCTCTGCAAAACTGCGGAGTTCGAGGCCGGTTGGTGACTTGGAGGAGCCCAAGCTGCCACAAGTTTTTCGCCGCATTGATGTCACGCTCCCAGTAGTTCGCTCTGCAATCTACGTTTCCGCAGACACGCACATTCCTCAACCTTTTGGTTTTCGTCGTCCCGTAGATCTTGAATGGCGTTCCCACCATCGGACGTGAGCACTCGGAGCAAAGATAACTGGTACGGAATTCGTCGACCATGACGAGGGTTGCGTAGCGAGAGAGTTCAAGTGCGAACCGCTTGAGCGGGACGTGCATATGGCCCGCGAGATGAGTCTGGCTGCTCCATTTTCCGAGAGCCACACACACGTCACGGTCTACGTTCGGGACGACACGCTTGGCGAGTTTCACCACGGCCTTGCGTTTGAATCTCGACACCGTGAATCTCCACTTTCGAAACCCTTTCAGTACGCAGAACTCCAACATGGCGTGGATGTTCTTCCACATGTGCTCGTAGCGGGAGAGCAGAGACACGGACGACGAAGTCTTGAGCAATGGCATGTCCTTCACAAACGCACCATAGAGCGGATACCTCTTCTTCAGGTTTTCATGCCAAAATGCTTGGTGCTCGACACGACTCATGTGTCGGTACTCTCGGGAACGTGACTTGTAGGACGTGAGAATTGTCGTGCAGGAAGTGAGTCCGGCGCCTGACGCCGTGTTTCCGCGGACGGTGCTTTGGGTGGTGCCTTTGGCAGATCTCGCACCACCCTTCCACATCGCACTTTGCTCTGCTGCGTCTCTTGCGTCGGTGGCGACGACGGCGGTTCCTGCTGCGCTTCTTGCCATGGCGTCTGCCACCAACGTGGCCTGGACAGGTACTGCACCAACCGGGCATGGAGCATGGCTCTTCCGGTGGGTTGCAGACAAACTCCAGCATAGGACGGTTGTATGCTGTCAGCATCATCCGTAGACCTGGGTCGATCCCGATCAATGTAGTTGGTATATACTTCGGAGAAAGAGCAGGTCGTTCAAGAGGAGCAGGAATTGACGTTAGCACAGCAGCACTGTAGCCATTGGTGGAGATCTGATACTCGAAGCTGCGCCTTGGAACGCCAATTCGGGGATCCGCAGTATGGCTGATGCAGTCTCCGAGGTTGAAAACAGAGGTCCACATTCACTCGCGTACTTCTTGGAACTCCGCAGTCGTAGCATACGTCCGTTGTCCACGAGAGTTCGTGGACTTGTAAAGCCCAAAGACATCCTTGCCCGTAGTTGCCAAAACTTGTTTTGCGACTTGGTAGAGCACCTCTGTCGTGACCGGGAAGAACGCCGGCACACAGGAGGTGGGCTGCGGCAGCAACGTAAACAATCGGCACCATTTCGGGATCTCGTCTTGGTCGTGCATTTCTTCCATTACCTTCAGCATGTCGTACAGCTTGCCGAGAAATAGCACCTCGTGGCTAGCGATGTTCGCAGCTGTAGGAGGCGGTTCTAGCCACGCAAGCCACTGCTTCTCGACGTCCGTGGGGTCTTCAGGACTTGACTTTAGTCGAGCGACCATGGCCTCAGCTGCTCCCCGCGGATACGCAAGCTGCAGGCTAATGAAGTTGATGAGTCGTGCCTCGAAGTTCGTTCGAATGTGTTGCTGCGCCTCAACGAGCATGCCATTCGCCAGTTCTTTGATAGCGGAGCTTGAATCGAATAGCGTAGGCGGTATATACGATATGACCCTCGATCGCGAAGCCTTGTACTTGTTGATGGACTCCTCTAGTGCAGCGTTAGCCGAGGGTTTTGGCGCGGGCCTCTGTTCGTCACCAAAGACGGCTGTGCAGCACGGGTAGAACGTAGCTTGGTCCAGCTGTAGGGCTGTCTCCGCCGCGTGCGTTCTTGCTGGCACTACAGGGTAGCTCGGGTAGCTGCGCTGGTGGTGCTCGAACAGCCGGCAGCAGTGGAAGTTCATGACGAACATTGCCTCTATGCGGATCTGCTGAAGAGCCACTGCACGTTGTTCGAGCGCGTCCTGGATGTCATGATTCGGACAAATGTGCCTCAGTGGGTACGTCACGGTTGAGAACACTAGGGCGCTGTTGGCTCCTCGAAGAAGGGTGCGACGATGGTTCGCGGCGGCGCGTTGCTCGATGTCGACTTCATCAGGCGGTCTCCACGCGACCGCGAGTTCTGGCAGGGGCTCGACGATGCCGGGGTCGATAGCGAACGAATCCATGGAGGACGGAGGGATGTTGACCGCAGAAGGCGAATTAGAAGGCGTCCACTGCTTGAAGCTGAATCGGAGCCAAGCAAACACGTTAGCCAACTTCTTCTCTTCGTCGCGCGGCAAATAGACAATTGCACATCACACGTATTGTTAAGGTTCCTTACATCCATCGTAGCGTGGGCAGACTGAAGTGTCGTCCATCGAGTGAGATGTCACGACGCTGCCTCCACTCTATCTTAGCTTTCAAAGGTTGTATAACAGCTTCCCTAGCCATCTCACTGATCGGTCAAAATAATACCAAAGACAGCGTCAGGAAGTGGTCGAGTTGATCCGAGTGGTCAGACGTGGTCCCGGGAAGTTCCCCAGTATCTTTAACAAACCATCGTTTCGGACGAACACTAGATCACGTCACCACCTAGATCATGCCCCCACCTAGCTTACTTTCCCCTTATTCTCCAACTTTTTTCTTTACTTCCTTATTATTGAGACCGACCCCGAGTCGAAGCCATCAATTCGGAACCATCATTTCCGAATTCGCTCAATCGCTGAGACGTGGCTATCACGATGCAGATCCAAGTGCTAACGACGCTGCTAACCATGTCGACTGCTCTGGCCAGCGCCGCTGCGTGCGACGGCTTCGACCAGCTGCGCCTCACGCTCAACACCAACGAAGGCGGCCTCGCGGACGCGCTCCGAGAGTGCGTTGCGCCTCTCCTATTCGCCCCAGCCAAGTGGATGCCCGCCAGCCAAGCGAAGGACTTCTGCAAGGAACAGCCCTGCATCCAAGCAGTGCAGCAGCTGAAGAAGCTGCCGTCCTGCACTTGGAGCAGTCGAATCCCATCCGGCAGCGACGCCAACACGCTGGCCATCGCGCAGCAAGTCATGAGCGACTGCGCGTGAGCCCAGCTTCAACTTCAGGTATAACCCTCTTTAACATGAAATAGCTACATATATCGAATTGGAAAGGCTTTGTGTTTGCGCACACAGTTTTAGGGAGCCGCCGCCAGTGGTGGACGTGCCAAGCAGACAGACAGATTGCTTGCTACTATGGCGGGTCGTGGACGAGAGCTCACGCTTCCTGCGTGGATGAAGAAGCAACAGGCCGCGCAGCCGCCTCCGCCCCCTCGCAGCGCGTACCCTCCTCCCTCGGCTCCTCACCAGTTGCAGATGCCGCCTCCAGCGCCCTCCCAATTCGCGGATGCTCCCGTACGTCATGACTGTATTTCTTAAATAATCAATTGCCACTAATGCTAATGCTTATTATTATTATTATTATTACTTATCACAGGAGGTTCCCAACGGCAGCTCCATGAAGCCTGATGACGACCGACGCCGCGGTTCTCACAGAAGCAGTCGTCGCAGTCGCTCGCGCTCTTCCCACCGTCGAGAGCGCAGCCACAGCAGAGAGCGACGTTCCTCCCGCCATCGCTCGTCGAGAGACCGTGGCAGTCGCAGTCGGGATCGCGAACGTCGTCGCTCCCGCGACCGATCGGATCGACGCTCGTCCAGACGCAGCCGCAGTCGCTCGCGCTCGTCCACGCGTGTGGTTCGTCGCCGTAAGAAATCCAATTTTGATGTGCGTCCCCCTGGAGTGACGGAGGAGAACGCTGCGGCGTATGCGGCCCAAGCTATTTTGCAGCAGAACATGGCGGCGCTCTCGGGTTCTGTGGGCCCGGCGTCGTTCGGACCGCCGCCCACTGCACCGATGCCCAGTACTGGGGTGAGTGAGATTTATTGATTTATTTTAGTTGGAGGACGGCAACCAACCAACCCACAGCACGGAGAGATCAGATACAACGGCTGACACATGATGTCGTGGTGTGTTCGTTGTCCGTTGTCTGTTCCGTTGCGGTGCTTGGCAGCTTCTGCAATTGATTGTCTGGAGTGGCGCTGGATTCGAGCGTGCGACATTCATTAACCCCTCGTATTACCCGCTAACTCGTTTTGCTTTTGATGCGTTGTATCTGTGATTTAGAATGCCTCGTCGGGGTCTCAGCCGATGTACAACCATTCGCACCAGGCCAGCTCGGGATATACCTTCGCGGGTCAGTCTCAACAGACGCGGCACGCGCGCCGACTATATGTCGGTGGCATTGGCGAAATCTCGGAGCCTGAGATCACGGCGTTCTTTAACGATGTTATTGACCGTGCGCTGGGAGAGAAGCAGGACGGTGGCTCCGTAGTGTCTGTCTACATTAACCGCGAACGTCACTTCGCCTTTGTGGAACTGCGCACTATTGAGCTGACGACGGCCTGCATGAACCTCGACGGCGTGTCGTACAATGGTCAGCCATTGAAGATCCGCCGGCCTAACGATTACAACCCTGCTACGGTACCTAAGGATCTCGGACCGATTCCTCAACTTAACCTGGCTGCGTTGGGAATTGTATCCACCACAGTGAGCGACGGCCCGGGTAAGATTTTCATCGGCGGTCTGCCGTACCATCTCAACGAGGAGCAGGTGAAGGAGCTACTGCAAGCGTTCGGCCCATTGCGGTCGTTCCACCTTGTCAAAGAGCTCAGCTCTAACCTGTCGAAGGGCTACGGATTCTGCGAGTACATGGACATCAACGTGACAGATGCTGCCTGCATTGGACTGAACGACATGCGACTTGGTGATAAGACTCTTACAGTGCGCCGAGCAATGTCTCAAGAAAACGCCAAGGCTGTTGCCAGTGCTGCAGGTACTGTGAACACGGGTCTCGAAATGGGGTTGGACCCGTCGCGTGCTGCAATGCAGGCTATGAGTTTGGCAGGTATCCCGAGCGTGCCACTTGGCACACCGTCTCGCGTTATTGTCCTGCTCAATATGGTGACACCGGAGGAGCTCGAAGACGAAGAAGAGTACGCTGACATTTTAGATGATATCAAGGGCGAGTGCGAGCGCTTCGGAGCCGTGCCATCGTTGCTACTACCGCGTCCTTGTGACGGCATCCCTAGTGCTGTTGGTAAGGTCTTTGTTGAGTTTGGTGATGTGCAGTCGGCCCAGGGTGCGGCCACGGAACTGCATGGTCGCGGGTTCTCAAACCGAACAGTAGCCGTCGAGTACATGGACGAAGGAAAGTATGCGCGCCGGGAGCTTGCGTAGTCATGTACTAAGTGGGCACTACTCCATTTGCGAAGACTAACATGATGAAGGTGCTTTCATTATCCTCGACAAGTACGTACGTACTGCATGTGTGCTACGTGCTTCTCACTGGTACTTCCTGCGTATTACTTCCATAATAAATTCGTGTGTCTTCTTTTCCTTCGGTGCCTTGCAGAAGCAGAGTGCTCATCAATACACTGGTAGTTCACCGGTCTTCATCAACAATAAACTGCTGCGCGAGCGAGTAACCAAGCTCCGTGGCCTGCAGATTCAGAAGCAGAGTGAGTTGCGATAATGCAATCGATGCGTGATCTACTTACCTTCCGGTAATGTGCCTGCGCAGCATCCAGATTGCGTGCGACGCCTTTGCCATTCGCTAGAAGACACCCCAAGTTGAAATGGGCATGTGGACTGTCCATTTCTGCGGCGTTGCGGTAGCACTCGGCAGCTTTCCGGAAATTCAAATCACATCCGTCACCTTCTTCATACATTAAACCTGCTCGATTCGCAACAAGCCAAGACGAGGGTTCGTGAGCGATGGAATGATGCATTCAAGGCTGTAACATTGCAGAACGGCTACCGTACCGAGAGCATTCAAGGCTTCTGCGTCGCCGGCGTCTGCTGCAATCGAATAGAACCGCAGTGCTTTCGACTTGTCGGCTTTGCAACCGATGCCAGAGTAGTACATGGTGGCTACGCGCTTAGCAGCTTCTGTGTGGGGCTACAGAGGCAAATTTCGTATTGAGAGAAACGATTGACGCGAAATAAGCAAACGCTAGCGCACCCGTACCGTTGCTGCTACTGCAGCCTTGGAATAAAAGCGAAGGGCAGCAGTTTGATCCCGAAGAAGTGACGACGTCTCGAGAAGTTTCCCGAGCGTGTAGTAAGCGTCAGTGTGACCTCCGTGCCCAGCGCTCAAGAGTAAACGCAGTGCTTCGTCGTGGGATTCCTCTCGGTCTCGGAACTGAACAGAGGTTGGCGACTTAGTAGGTGACAACGCGTCTTTTGTTTGTGGTGATTGTAGAAGCAACAAGCTTGCAAGTCGCGTCATGGCAACGCTACTTCCAGCATCTGCGGCCTGGAAATCAAAAATCGCCGAACAGCTGAGCAAGTTTTCACTTCAAATGTCCCGTGATCAAGATTGGAGAACGTACACTCTGGAGAAATGCCACCCCGCGCTCCATATCTTGCTTGACGCCGTTTCCTGTCGTGTAAAGCAAGCCCAATCGTGTCTGGGCGCTCGAATCGTTCTGAACAAGAGACCAAGATTGAGATGCCAAATGAGAAATAGTGCAAGGTCTCGAACGCACCTTGGCAGCCGCACGCTGCAAGAAATGAACTGCTTTGGCGACATCCTGCTGAATCTGCGCCCCAACAAGAAAAAGCCGACCGAGACTTGATTCGGCCGCTGTGTGGCCTTGCTCAGCAGCTTTAGTGTACCACGAGACTGCTTCCACATCGTTTGGTTTGCATCCGCCACGCCCGTGCTCGTGGAAGACGGCTGGACACCAACGCGTCGGTGAGAATGGGGCCCAACCAACTGCCAAAAAGGTTCTAGGTGATCTTACCCAATTCGTATTGAGCGTCACGATGTCCTTGGTCCGCAGCTTGGGATAATCGAACGCGGGCGAGGGTAAGAAATTCGTCCGACTGGCGGGTATCATTCGCATGGGCTGCTTTCTCACACTGTCGAGCAAAGCACTCATTAGACTACGAACATGGTTTCGCGATCAGTGACTTACCATCAAGAGGCTAAATTGATGGCAGGCTTCGATATCACCTGCTGACGCTGCACGCTCAAACCATTTTCCTGCGACTAACAAATCTTTCTCCGTACCGTTTCCAGCGAAGTGCATTTGACCCAAGCATGTCATGGCCACAATACAACCGAGGCCGGCAGCTTGCTGTACGGGTACGAAAATGTCAAATCAAGCAGGATGAAGGCAACAAATTACAAGTCGGGGAAGAAGACCTACTGTATAGAGCTCGAGAGCTTTGCGAAGGTTTCTGATAACCCCGTGGCCGAAGAAGTATTGATGTGCTTCCAAGCAGATTTCGTCGCCTGAGGGAGGAGTTGTCTCCACTGGCTGAGTTGGTGGAGGTGGCGTCACGGGTGGTGGCATCGGCAACTCAATGCCTGATCGTCGAGCTACTGCCATGGACAGCTCCATGAAGAGTGACGTGTAGTACGAGTTGATCTCCTGGAATGCAAACAGGACTTCGCGCTTAAAATTTCGATTGAGCATGAATTTGGCGGTGCGGAGACGTTCGGCGATTGCGGAGACTTGACTTAGCGATGCCGAGAAATTCTGCAAAGCCACTGAGACGCCTTCGTTGGGTGCGTGCTCCAAGAACTCCGTCTCGTACGCCGCGAATTCATCTTGAGCTTTGCCAAGCAAGCCTCGCAGTTCGCCGCCTAATCGCACTGCAAGCAACTTCCGGGGATCGACGCTGTCCAACTGCTCCAGGAGGGTTTCCAAAGTTTCTCGGACGTCGTCCACGAAGGTTCGTCCTGACTTAGTCGAGTCTGAGGGATCTTCAGATTCAACACACGACGAAGAGTGTCGTGGCTCCGATACAACTACTTCCGTTGTCCCTTGGTTTGTAGGTTGTTTCGCGGTGAGTCCTTGGTCCGGGGATTGTGCCCGTTTGATGACACCGAACACGGTGCGCATGCTGCCATTGCCCTCTGACCCCGGACTTTTGACAGCAGCAGTAGTGGATTGCTTCCTCGGTCGCGTAGCGATCGATGCATTCTTGACGTTCCTGGCAGCAGTGAAAAGCAGCTTCGGTTCGCGTGCAGGTGGCGATTTCATGTTCGACACAACTTCAGCTTTCTTGGCAGCAGCATCCTCCGGGCTCGTCACATTTTCAATAGTTGATCCACTGGGTGACATCACGGTCGGCGACAAACCAGGCAAAGACATCACATTCGGATCGCTCGCCATGTGTCAACAGGAACAGGAACACAAAGGCAAACACTGAACAAGAGCAAAAGTGACAAGCAAGAGAACAATAGCGCCACCAATTTTAGAAAGGTTAAATTTGCGCGCTGCAAAGTTGAGCACCACGTAGGGAATAAACACTCAGAGCTCTGGTGCAATGTTCTGCATCACTTGCACGCTTCACCTCCCCTCCTGCTTCTATAATACCCCGTCTCTCATCCAGCGTCGTCGAATATCCCTCCTCTGCATTGATAAAAAAAAACTGGCATCTTCGACAACAGACCTTGAGAGCCATCATCATCTACGGTTGGTAGTCCGGCGCGTATCTGCGTGACGTGCGGTCGTCATGTCCATTGGGTGCAGGACGTCGGTAGCCACGTTCCATCGCTTCTTCGTCCCTGCGCATCGGACGTCGGTAGTCTTCTCCGCGTGCCCCGTATCCTCGATCTTCATAGCGATCACCGCCACCGCCACGTCGGTAGTCTCCGCGATAGTCCCAACGTTCACGCGATCTGGAGCGCGAGCGTCCACGCGGCGGGCCTCCACGTCGATACGGGTCTTCCCGACGTCGGTCGTCGAAGCCTCGGAAGTCCCGGTTGCGTCCATTGCTGCGGTCCCTCGAGCGCGATCGGGGCCGCTCTTGCATCGGCGGAGGACCTCTGAAGTCTCCGCCGTTGCGTCCATTGCCACGGTCCCGGGAACGCGAGCGCCGCTTGCCGCCTGAAGGTTCGCCCATGTTGTTGCGCATCATTGGCGGACGGGAATTCGGCTCCGGCGCGTCGTCGAACTGGCCAGCGCGCGGCGGAGGACCTGCGTTGGCGGCGGGGGGAGGAGGCGAACGCGCTGCACCCGGAGAAGGCGGCGCGTTCACTCCCTGCTTGGTCATCCAAGCTGGCAGCGTGTTAGCTCTTCCTCGGCCTCGGCCCGCCATTGAGCTTTCTAGCGTGAAAATCAAAATGTGATCACATGGCTACGGGACGACAGGTCGAGGTGGTCCACTCAATTTTTCTGATTAGAAATTGAGTGGCGTACTGTACTTGACTGACTGTCATGTCGGGCAGCGGAAGGAAGAGCGCGTACCGCAAGGGCGTGACCAAGCGCGTGCTGTATGGAGACCCGGAGCCGAAAGAGAACGAGCTGATTGTGCGCGTCACGGCGTTGCGAGGCAGCAACTTGTTCGAGGTGTGGAGGAATAAGCAGATTGCAGTATTTAGCTCTGTGGCTGACGAGTTGATCCCGTTGGGGCTGCAGGTGGTGGACGCCAATGGCGCCAAGTCCGTGACGATGTTGCCTACGAAATTCCGCAAACTCATTTGGGTCAAGCGAGGTAAATTTGCCCATTTTGTGCTGTTGTCAGGTGTATTTTTTTCCCTTCTTCTTACTTTGCCGTTGTGTGCTTTTTTTCTGGTGTTGATGTTTGCTGGTAGGTGACTTTTTGATTGTCGGTGAGGGTAACGGCGGAGAGGCCACGACTGCCAAGGGCAAGAAGGGCGCGGTGACGTCCATTGTGGAGCACATTCTGTACAAGGAGCAGATTAAGAACCTCAAGCGTAAAGAACTCTGGTATGCTGCAGTATTTGATGGAGGCTAGATGTTCAAGCTGATGCTGAGTGTTATATTTTCCTACTCGATAGGCCTGCGGCGTTTGATGATTCTTCTGCGGGACCTGCATGGGCTCATTGTGACGCTGCTAACGACGATAACGAGCAGAAGGAGGAGGAGGAAGGAGATGATGCTGAGGAGGAAGAGGGTCAACCACCTGCTGTCTCGAAGGGCCTGACGATGGTGGAAGACAGATTTGCTCAGATGCACGTGAACCGAAATCGTCGCAAGGGCCACTTCGACGATGAAGAAGAGGAGGACGACAGCGATGACGAGTAAGACACGTACTGAACTGCGGTACTTACACCAACTAGGTTTTGCCATTTTTGGCAGTTTTCATTAGCAATCCATTTCGAATAGAGTTATTGTTAGGCTGAGGTCATCAACGTGTGCAAGTGTTGCTGTGCTGGACGAGGTGTTGCAGATAAGGTGGAATATTCAAGTACCATGCAGCGCAAACGCAGCGGCGTGTACAATGCTGGACCCTCTGTGTCGGTACGTGAAAATGAGTATCTTGCTGCGAGATGAGAATTAACTTACGATTGCTGCGTAGTACCACCGCCACTCGCAATCGGCGATGAACAATTCACCAGAGAATCCTGATTCACACTTCCGCGTCTTCGGCAAAGTGAGATTTTATTCTGAAATCCTAAACCATTCTTGTTCGTGAATGTAACAGCGTCTGCGCTACAGTATTCCGAGAAAGATTTGTTCTCGGACCTCCGTGTTGAGATCGATCGCGAGCTGGCATCAAAGAACGCAATTCACCCCGGATATCTTCGGAGCAAAGGGTCTGTGATGCGATCTTCTGGA
This sequence comes from Phytophthora agathidicida, assembly GCA_025722995.1. Lineage (NCBI taxonomy): Eukaryota > Oomycota > Peronosporomycetes > Peronosporales > Peronosporaceae > Phytophthora > Phytophthora agathidicida. The sequence goes on along the minus strand of CP106972.1, from coordinate 5,596,184 downwards.
ATTACCAAGGTGGCTACCAGAGCTAAACCAGTAGTGACAAACATGCACGAATCAGCTCTGCTTCCACCTTCGAATTCTCAACAAATGCTGAGGTGCGTCATTTATATTGCACAATGGATATTGATGAGCAGCTCATCGATTCTCAATTCATACTCTGAAACAAGGCGATGTCAGTCGGCGTCTGCAGTCCGGAAGAAACTTTTCCACGCCATGGAACAGAGCTCTAATGGACATCAGCATCAAAACCAAAAGTTGCAGACTCAAATCGATGCTCTACGAAGCTTGTCATCGGCATCGTTTTCCAAAACACTCAAGGCCTATCGTACTCCCAGCGCAGATTCGTTTTCAATATCTCAGAAAATCGCGAGTCTTGCTCGGAAAAATTCGGGGGTACTGGTATCTTCGTGCAAACCACAAAACCAAGACGAGTGCATCTCTGGAGTGGGGATTGGTCCTAGTCGTTCAGCAAGTGCCTCCATACTCATGTCCAATCCCACTCAACCGCCTACCAATTCCAACCAACCATCATCAATTCTGGTGGGAGGATACAGATCTTCATCTGTGCAGCTTGAAGTGGAACTTGTGGAACGTTTGAACGAGATAGGACGCTCGAACGTATGTATACAACATCGTGGTGCTCGCACGTCGGTTTGTGCTTACATTATCTCGTTAATTCTTAGCTACCGGAGAAAGCTCTCTCACGTACTCGAGCATGTCAGAATGTACTCGACACCATCGTGCAACAAGATGAGGTACCTTCCATTCCAGCATGACCAGTGAAGACGTAGCTGATAAACGTTTTGCCTTGCAGCACTATGGTCGACTATTGGCAAGAATTCGCGATGAATTTAGTACATATTTTGACATGACAAGCCGGAGAACTCCTACCGAATCTAACAACAACAAGGGGGCTAAGACCTGGTGCGCATGTGGACAGGACGTCTTTGGTGCGTGGTTAGTTTACTTGGATTCTTTTTCGTTTATTAATCGCTGTTGTCAGAGTTCGCACTGTTGAAACAGGAAAACTCAGTTATGAAAAAGCGTGTGGCCAGTATGCAACACGAAATTGAAAGTTTGCAGGCGGCTCTGAGGCAAGCAACAACAGGAGATTCGAGTGGTCGAAGCAATGGAAGTGTACGCGACACGATCAGTACCGGTAGCTGGCCGGAGGATGATCAACTTCAAGAAGGTAAACCTACTGTAAAAAAGTTGTGCCGGCCTTGGAAGGAGGAGGCTAACAAGTATTGTTCGCCTCGTAGACGATCTCGACAATGTCCAGCTTTTCCCCACAGAAGGAATGAATGAACAGCAGCCTCGTCCTCAAGTAGTTCCTATGTTAAATTTTGCTACTCTTCCTTCGTACAGTGATGAGGTAGGCAACATTGGTTACTTTCTGCATTATGGACTGATTTTCTAACGTGAATGCCACCATGCAGGAAGAAGATGAAGAAGGGTATTCGAAATAGGGTAGAATTTTTATTTGGCGCAATGGATACTGCGAGTGAGAATGCGGAACCATTGCTATTGCCTACCTCCAAGTGTTTCCAATAGTTCTTTGAGCAGTTCCCGTTGTTGCTGCTGCTGGATCAGAGACTCCCTTGCCAATTCTTGCATTTGGTTCATCGCAGTACACACGCGATACATTGTGTAGATGAACATCAGCCCACAGACAATAATCGCAACTTGAAGTGTTGAGTGTAATTTTGTCGGCAAACCACTGCTCGAAGTGGGTACCAACACTGTCGATGGTGAACCCTTACCGGCTGCAATCTGCTGAGGTTGCGTCTTTGTGAAAGTGACTTCTTGTGTGCTATCCGGTGATGATGACGGTGTACTCGCCGGTGTAGCATTGCTGTCCGTAGATGTCTGTTGCGCAGTGGCGTTAATAGCAGCACTTAACCATGCTTTTACAGCGTCCTTCGCTTCTGAGACAGTTGTGCTTTCGATCTGTACATGGTAACGAATGCTGTCAGTCGCGCACTCGAATAGAAAGTCAGAATCTCTCACGGCATGTACCTGTTTCTTCAACCACGTGCTCTTCGACCATTGTACACGAAGTCCCACTTGTACCAAGCACACTCCTCGCTTTTTCATAGCACTAAAGACCCATCGATGCTCGACACGAAAGTAGTCGCAGTATGGCACATCAGAAACACACGTTGTCGTGCTCACGACGAGGCGGCTCCCCGGTGTGTTCGTATAGCGCTGGGTTTGAGTCGTTGGAATAACACTCGGGCCCACCATGTATTTTTTGTTGTGGGTGTACGAAACCATTCGAGAAGCATCAAACATATCCGGTTTACTCACTGCTGTGTACGTAGCAGGATTCTTCTCCCAAGTGGGCAACGAAATGTTTGTTGAGCCTGCATCATCAAGAACTCTACGGGAGAAAGTGTCCGACTCGACCCATAATTTTGAAAAGGCAGTCTCAACACTGGAAAAACAGCCACAGGTTAGCACGTTTACTGGAGCGACAAAACTTTGTGCAGGGTTTCGTACCTGAATGGAGCTTCTTCATCCAGCAGTAAATCGTATTCGTTGAGTAAAGTATCCTTGCCTGGGATAACAGGGGTTGCTGTTGATGATACTGCATCAGAAGGAAGCGACGATGGAGGGCGACGATTTTCTGCAGATGTCGCGTGTGCAATCTTTGTGAGGGCCAATTCAGGACTAGGAGCAACAGCACCTAAGTCACCGGAGCTTCTTCGTCGGATCGGCTCACTTTCAGACGCAGACTTGCTGTTTGCGCCTATGAACTCTGTTTCCGGTTGTGTTATCGGGTCCGACATTAGCGCTTCGGTCTCTTTCTTGATAGACCGTAATTGTTGGATACTTTGAAAACATTCATCACTTGAGTTGTTCAAGTTTACAAACAGTTAGCACAACCGAGTAAATAGGAGAAAGACGAAGAAACGCTCACCGGAATACAAATGAAGCGAAAAACACCTTCTCTCCTTTCACGGTGAACTATAATTCAACGACACGCATGTGTAAATGTCAAAGCCGTAATAGATATAACCATCGAGAGCTCGTACCTCAATCGCGTTGGGGACGATCAAAGCTGTGTTCTTCTTCTCCATCGCTGAAATCTCAGAGAACGATGCTACCTGCATTAATGGCCCACGACGATTCAGATAACTCAACCATTATTGTAACCAAGCCGTACTCAACATACGAATATAGTTTCTCTCCATCCAGAGAAGCACATTCGGTCTCTCGTCAGATAAAGTCGACCATGGAACGGGAAGTTGGAGAGAAATAGCGCGCACGAATAGCTTTCGACAACTTGCTCGGGCGAATCCAGCTGGAGCAACACAGATATAAAATAAGTACGCGTGTCTGGGTCCAGGCAAATTGTGTAATCGTACCTTGAATTTCTTCTGAAAGTCGGTAACCCCGAGTGGTTGTGCATCGGTGAATTCTTCATCTTGTTCCATCCCAGAATCAGCACTTTCATCATCGTCGTAAGATAGCCTATCGTCTGCACCAGCATCGTTTCTTGAAGGTGTGTCATCGTCCGATGCAGGTAAAATACTTTCACGTGGGCTTGTTTTCTCAGGTGAAGCCAATCTATCGATCCTGGGAACAGACATTGACATGCTATTCGTACGACTTCGGGGGATCTTGTCAGCATTTTCCAGCGATGACGAAGCTCCAAGCGATGCGAGATATTCTCGCATTACTTCTTTCAGGTTGTCGTTTCCGTGATAAGCAGGCACAACGTGCTTGCTGCGTTCGTACGGTTGTCGGTTAATCCGGATAAACTCGGTCATATCGCTGTTAGGGTCAATTTTTTCAAACTCCACCAGGGCCTTGCTTCCAACTGATGTTCCTCCCCGTAGCATATGCTCAACGGCCTTCGCCAGCGATTGCAGAGAATTTTTGCTAACTTGAAGTCGGTATTTCTCGTTTTTCATGTACGCCGATATAAGCACCTCGATCTCCTACGAAAATGAATAGTGTGAGACGATTGCCATACACGCCCAAACCGTAAATGAAAACGAACGAACCTGAACGTAGATCTGATACGACTGTTTTAAAGAGCTGGTGCTTTCAGTGACTTGCGCTTGGAGCAGTCGTATATCCTCAGCAAGCTGTCGGAGCTTGGCCTCAGATCGACGCTCCTTCTCGTTGTATAAACGTAAGTTGGCATTCACATTTAGTACCTTCAGGGCTTCGGTGATGTCAATGCCATAAGAATTAGTGCCGACGGGTGTTGCCCCAGGTAGATGCGAGAAAGTCAGTGCGAAGTCTCGAGCTTTCGAATCTACTTTCTGGTGAAGCTTTTTGTGTGCAGCTGCTTCGTTGCACAAATTCGAATGCACCTTCAAAAAGCTTTCCTGTGCTGAGACTCGAACGCTCTCGTATTCGCTTTTCATGGTAGCAAGGCTAAGAGACACAGGCTCGGCAAGCAATGATTGGAATTCCTGTGTAACAAGCGTAATAATTAGGGAGACAAGCAACGACACATCGTACTGGCAGTTTGCAACGCACCTGGTGAACTTCTAAGATAAGTTTCACTTGGTCCTTCACTGTCACCCAAGCATTCGACATTGTAGCGCCTTCATCAGCGAGGAAGTTCATGTTTAAACTGGACGATGAGGTTCCAAAGAGATCAGAGGGAGAAGCGTGACCACCATGCTCATATGTTCTGAGGAGCTTGCGCAGGGACTGCGAAAATCGGGCTTCACTTGTGATGAACTCTGCCACGACAGCATTGACGGTTCCAATCATTCGCTGACCGTTGTCTGACATTGTCTGAATATGCATCATGCGTAGATAGAACGGGTTGCTTGATAAATCTGCTCGATCGACGTCCACATCTTCTTGACTTCCAAGACTTTGAAAACCTTTCTCGATATCAGCTAAAAATCACAAGTGTCATCCATGTTAGTGCTTTCATGGTAACGTAATTCAGAAAATACGCTTACCCAGTTCATCAACTTCATGAACGCTTGCTTTCATCCGCTCGACGAATATTTGAGACCGCGAAAACATACTAATGAATGCTTTTTGCATGCGTATTAGTACATCTCGGAGGTATTCGAGGCGCTGCTCTTCCGTAAGCTGGAAAGCGTGCAAATTCTCATTGATCTCCCGCTCAAAAATCAGGCGTTGAGCATTGGTATACTCCACAGTATGGACGTAGTGTTTTTCTGCGGCAATGACATCTTCAAGACAGGCATACAATTTCGATCTTTGTCGCTCGAACGGGTTACGCCCGAACGCAGATGTAGTATCCCACATCTTGGTCAGCAGTTGTCCAGCACCTGCCGCCAGTTTGTCAGTCAGCTCCTTCGACGCTGAAACTTCATCCGGCGATGTCTCCAACGACGACGAGTTCACATCAACCGACGAGGTGCTGTCACTTTTTCTCATCGTTCCCGTAATCTCAATCGCTTCCTGGCACTTTCGCTCGTATTTTTCTTTCGCTTTCTCCATCGAAGCAATCATTTGGTGTTGAGCCCAGCGCACCTTGGTTCCCTCTTCAGCAGCAAGAATCAACTCACGTTAAAAAATGTTCTGTTAACACCACCACCAACTCTATCAACGACACAAAACAAACCTGTAATGAGCCGTTGCACCTGAGTTTCCTGCTGGGTTGCGAAAGCTTTTGCACCAGGAACAATTGCCGTCTGCATTGTCGACGCAAACGCCCACCGCTCTTGAGCCAGATGCTCTGTCGCCTCCTGGAACGTCGCCCAGCATTGCGTGAGCTGCTCGGACCAGTCCTCAGCCTTTGCACTTCTACAGACAGACAAGAATCGTCAATGAACCCTTTTTAAACATGAAATAATCCGACAAAGTGTCTCCTTCTCACTGTGCAAGTTTAAGTAGTGCTTGTGCGTAGTTGCTCTCTAGTGTGGCTCGCTCGGTGACAAACGCCGACACTGCCTGGCACAATTGCACGCCGCTTTTTGCCTTCTGACAGACTTTGGGGAAGGCTCGGAAGAGATCTGTGGAGTAGGTTCCTTCAAATTGAGTCGATTGTGGAGACGTCACAGAGCCGTCGTCGGTCTTTGCAGTTGGGCTGCTACTATCAGGCACAGAAGGAGGTTTAAACGTGGTTGTGGGGCTGCTCTGGGGTTGTTTGCTGTCCTCCGATGGAGCATCGGACGATGTTGTCGCCATTGAGAGACCCGCTGTTTCTTCTGTCCGCATAACGCAGTTAAGTGAATCAGTGAATTGCATGGAGAGAGAGAGAGAAGTGGGTGGAGTGTGGAGAAGGAAGAACGCACCCATGGCGACGCTGTTTAGCTCTGCTCTATTTTTCAGCAACTCGGACGAAAATGGAGCAGTTTCGAACAGTTAACCGATAAGATTGCAATTGACTGCATACAAATTTCAAGTGAATGAAGAGTGGAACTGACGTTAAGAACAGCAGTGTACCCTACAACAAAATTCACTGTTGGATAACGTCAAGATGAAGAAGACAAAAGCCGATCAGCACATGCTCATCGTTCTCGAGTGAACTTGCACAATAAGAACACGTAGTTTTTGAGAGTTTGAGTGTTATTCAGCCATTATCCTTGCCAGGAAAGGAAGGTCTCCTTCCCTGTCGAGAGCACCTACGAAGACTTAGTACTGGGCCTTCTTGGCAGCCTCGGCGGCGATCGCCTTCTCGCGCAGCTCCAGCTTCTTCTGCGTCTTGAGACCCATGATGCCTCCGCCCCACTTGCGGCGGATCGTGTTGTCCTCGTTGAACTTGGCGTGGAACGTCTCCGTCAGGGAGTCGAACTTAGCCTTGTCCTCCTTGTTCACGTGCGTGAGCGCCACGACGGCGGCGTTCTTCTGGTGCACGAGCTGGCCCAGACGAGCCTTGCCCTTGACGATGCAGTACGGGATGTCGAACTGACGGCACAGAGCGGGCAGGAACACCACGAGCTCAATGGGGTCCACGTCGTGGGCGATGACCACGAGCTTGGCCTTCTTGTTCTCGATCAGCGAGGTCACGTGGTTAAGACCGAACTTGACGACGGCGGGCGGGGCCGAGGCCTCCTCCTTGCCGGCAGCAATGTTGCGCAGACGCAGGGTCTTGGCGGCCTTGGTCTCCGGCTGGTACTTAAGCAGCAGCTTGAACAGGTCCGTGGCCACGTTCTTCTCCACGGTGTTGGAGAACTGGTTGATCGACGGCGGCACCTTCAGGCGCTGGTACAGCACCTTGCGCTGACGCTGAAGGCGCACGTAACGCGGCCAGCGCACGAAGCGGGACAGGTCACGCTTGGGCTGCAGAATATCAAAACAAATGACACACAATAGAGTCAGTACCGCTGTTGTGGAGACTGGGTAGAGTCCACGAGTGAGCTTGCACGATGACAACAAGGCAGAGAGGTAGGTTCTTTACCCTTGAGGCGGAATTCATCGGAATGAAATTGCCACCACAATTTTGTGTCATTGCGGTCGTGGGGGACCCGCTACACTGTTCTCGAGTGAGACCTGACGGTCGTCACCGAGGGGCGTGGAATCGCTGCTTCATGCCCGTCCAAAGAGAGGCACGAGGCATAAAGCGATGATGGAGAGGAAAAGTTTCGGCGCTTCAAAGTACCTGAATGTCACCACCCTTGCGGAAGTTCTTGGGCGTGGCCACGAAGAGGGGGTCCTTCTTCGAGGCGGCCGAGACCTTGACCGACTTGGTCGACTTGGTCGTGGTGGTGGTGGTGGTGGTGCGCTTGACCTTCTTGGTGGGCATGGTGATCGTAGATGGCGAATAAACGAATGCCGCCCAAAGGCTGGAGGCGGCGTAGTAGCCCCATAGCAGCCAATCATTCAATAATTCGTGTTTTCAACCAATGGATGAAGTTGTATGTGGACCACGTACGTTAAGAAAGTACCAGTAGTTTGGATCAAGTTGAAGTGGCTACGCAGTTTCAATACCCCTACGCTTCACCTGCTCCTTTGGCCAGATACGCATGAAGCCGATCGTACACATCAGCACCGCGACGCAGAATTTCGCTCTTCCAGGAGGTACTCTTGTACAGATAAAACACGTCCCGGAGTTTCTGCGCGTATGGTAAGCGGCTGGTAGTCGACGGGCTGTGGTGATACATGACATTCTCCTCAACCATTGCTTTCAGGATAAACACCCCTGGCACCGTACCAAACTCTTGACAGATCAGCAGCGCGTTACCCTGAGTTTGCGGACCCAACAGGTTTTGCACACCATCAAATGTGAAGCCGCTGACACCATCGTAGCCGCGCGACACCGGGTTCTCGTTATCGTGCACGAAGACCACCTTGCTTGCATATTCTCGACCCGTGAAGACCTTGCTAGCAACAGCCATGTCGCTCCCCTCCCCCAGCATAAGTGTGTCAACTCCAGCAGGTCCTAGTCCCGTGTGCACGTCAATCATCCCAAACCGCTTTACAGCCTTGAAGTCCACATGTTCTTGTAAGAACTTCTGCAGCAACGTCAAACTCGGTTGCAGCTCCGTTCCACCATAGAACAGAGTCTTTGGGAATCGGTAATTCCCACCAATTGTCGCCTTCTTGATCGCATCAAACCCCTTCGTAGCCAAAAGCTCAATCCCTTTCACCCAGAACCAGTTCTTGACATCGCTCATGTCCGTCGGGTTCAGTAGCTCGTAGACATCCAGGTATCCCAGTCGGTTCGGGTCTCTAGTTTGACGCTCTTTGAACTCCTCAGGTGTGAGCCAATTACGGTTCAGATCCACACCGTTCTCATTGAATCGACGCAGATTGGCGAACCCATACGCATTGAGCGCATGCACAAAGATCACAGTAGGCGTGAGTTTGGCAGAGCTTGGATTAGCCGCAGCTTGTTCCAGCAGTGCCGCCTGGATGGCGCTCCCAGCGAACCCCTCGACGCCGTGCGTGCCTGAAATGTGCAGCAGAACACGGTCACTCGAGCCTTGAAGCACTGCGACGTCCACCGTCAAGTCCAAAGCGTTGAGATGCTCCAGAGGCAGCGAGAAGAGCTTTGCACCTGCAGCTTCGGCGCGAGAGCGGAACAGAGCTCGCGCCTGGTAGTACGAGTCGCTGAAGTGGCTCTCAACGCTGGCATTAATAACAGTGGGAAAAGGGATGTACGAATCCACGGGCGCAAAGTCATTGTGCGTGTGCACAAGCAGCGCCACGAACAGCGCAACTAGCGCCGGCAGAGCTTGGCGGATCATGGTTGAAGAAGTTATTGAAAGCGAAATCCCCCCTATAATTTTGTTTACTCCGATTTAGGACTTTTCACTACTCTGATTTACTTTTCACAAGGAGTCATTATCATTTTTTGGAATGGGTTAGGGTCACAATTTATCACTTACATGGGGACCAAAAAGTCGAGAAAACTTCTGTTTAATGACATTATGCTTTTATGCAAAGGTGAACAGGGTGCGTTAGATTACGGAGATGACTGATGTCATTATATTGAGATGTTCTAAAACCAGAGAGTCGAAGTTAGCTTAAAGAGAAATCGCCCTTACATATCCGATACCTCAGAAATGGTGTGAAACAGCACTTTTTGGTGTAAATGCCAGCCCCTTAGGACGCCTTAATAGGCTCTGAATTACCAAAAATAAACCCTCAACATTTTATAGACCCATAAAGCATCGAAAATAGGGAGTTGTATAGAATTTCAACACCGCACAAACCGACGGTACATTCGTGGAAATCCTGATATCCCTGCACGGCACTTTAATAGACGATTTCAGGCTTTTTTTAAACATGTTCTCTGCGGTAAATCCAAACCTCTCGGCGAGATAGTTGGCTGCTTTTGGAGGGTGGAGGTTCAACGTCAAGGGTCGCCTCACGTCACGCATCGCTGTGGGTAAAGGATGCCCCTGATGTCCTACAATTGTCCAGAACCGAGATAGGTCGACTTAAGCTAGCAAGTTACGTGGATACCGTGATGTCTGTTCATTCAAAGACATCTGAGGAACTACAAAACTGTGTATGCGCTACTTGCACCAGCAAAAACGAAAGTGAATACGAAATTTTGCCCGCGAGGCCGCCTGATGCTTGCACCCCCGAATGGGAATGTGATCTGTCTCGCGTGGTTCGACGGATACAACAACGCATTTGCTATTCAGGTTCAGCATGCCGAAAGCGTGGTGATAATTGTGAATTCGGCTATCCAAAAGATGTTCGTGAACGAACTGAAATTGGAACGAATAGTTCCAATAATGAAGAGTATTTTTGCAAATACATCTTAAACGAGAAGTTCCTACGATTAACAACTATTCACTTGCGTTGCTGTCTTCTTGGCGAGCCAACATGGGCATTCAACTAATCGGGAACACTTACGGCGCAGTAGAGTACACTACAGCATACGTAAGTAAGGCTGAACCTGACACGCTCCGATTTCGAAAAGTTATTGCCAGCGCAGTAAAGCGCTGAGATCCGAATTCACCAAGCCATGCAATTTTAAAGCGTGTTGCAAGTGCTACGTTGTCAATCCGTGAGGTTAGCGCTCAGGAAGCATATTATATTTTACTCGGAGAGCTACCACTATATGGGAAATCTAGACAGGTAACTCGAGTTATAACAATGAGGCATGCTTTAAGATACTATCGACTAGAAGCTGCTGATTTGTTAGATGTGGAGACAGGTAGAAGTCAATGTGACTCAATTAGAATTGAGCCTGTTGAAGAGGCTTATATGGCTAGACCACATGAACATTGTTTTTCAAATATGAGCTTCGCAATATTTGTTGAGAAATACGACTTAGTCAATACCATACCAGAAAGAAGATCAGTAGAGGAATATCGGAAAAGGTGTGATGACAATGGTTCTCTTAAACTGCGCGGTAAAGCTCACGTAGTTCGGGGAACGCCGTGGATAACACCCGACTCGACCAACCCAAATTTCTGTTTTGCTGAATTTTTTCTCCATAAATCATGGCGGTCATTACACGATCTTCCACAGACGGATGACGACTGCATTGCGCTGTTCGAACAGGAGCAACAAAGCATTCAAGAGACTGAACTCACTCGCGAAGCCAGCCTTAACTTAACACGACAAAGTAAACTTGATGCTTTAAAAGATTCCATGGCCGCACAAGTGTGTGAAACTTTACCGCCGTCAGACTATGTCTTTGTAGACCTCGAGTCGGAATTAGATAGTGCGCAGCTTCTTTCAGAGAATAGTCAGGAGAATAATCTACCCGACCAAAACAATGCCGGGCCGCGATCCCACTCGATCACTACCCAATGGAAGGAAAAGCGCTTGTATACAAGTGAGGACGTTGATAAGGCAAAAGGATTCATTAAGACCTATGTAAAGCCGTGGATTAAGCTACAGAATGAGATACAGTAAAGCCACATGTAAGGCTAAAAGAGAGATGACGGGCAGTCGCTACCACTATCCTATACGCGCCGCTTATGGCGACAACCAGAGTAGTTCAATGGATGAATCTCAGTGGATTTCATTTGCAATAGCGATGACTCAATCTCGTGCTCGATTTACTTCTTCAATAGACAACTCTGCTTGCAACCCCATGAACATGATCGTACACAATGAAGGGGGAAGTGGTAAAAGTTGGCTTATTAGGCGCATTGTCAAAGACCTCCACAATGTTTTTGGCGAGCACTCTGCTACAAGACGAACATCTAAACGAGTGTTGCTGCTAGCACATCAAGGTACCACAGCGTTTAATATTAAAGGACAAACTGTATGCTCCGCTTTTGAACTGACATCGTTTGCTCGAAATGCTTTTTCTACTCCGTATGTGCCTTTGACTACGCTTAAAGGGGGTGCTACTAAGCTTAAACGGCTTCAAGAACAATACAGAGATGTACACTTAGTTATCATTGATGAGTTTAGTGTAATTTCTTGTGGTATGCTATTCTGGATAGACCAACGAATGCGTGAAATATGGCCCAAGTGTAGCCACCAGCCCTTCGGTGGACGAGATGTCATTTTCACTGGCGATTTAGCCCAACTTGACCCTGTAATTCCTTATGCGCTATCGACTCCTAAATCTAAAATTCAGAATCCTATTCAACAGTCAGGGCGAAAACTATGGGAAAAAATTGAAGTTGTGTGCGAACTTACCAGCCAAAATCGCGGAAAACAAGATCCCGAATGGTTTGACGCCTTGCATCGCCTTCGAACTAAATGTCCGACGCAATCGAATGTCGATCTCTTCAATTCAAGATATTTCAAGCAAAATCAAATGTCTTCATGGACGCCGGACGCTAAGCATATTACCTACTTGAATGCGGATGTGGCAGAAGCGAATAACCACAGCTTAGAGAATGGATCAAGTCCCATGGTCCATATTCGCTCGAAACATACCGTAAAGCTTAAACGATTAGCTCAACGACGACAAGCATCCCCTAGTTCTGTGAAAGCCTTGCTGGAAGATGCCGAGCAAGCCAGCTCAGACAGAGATAGAGATGTCGAAAGATACCTAAACATTGCTGTCGGTGCTCCAGTGACCTTAACGTTCAATGTAGCGCAGGCGGCAGGACTTTGCAATGGGACGAATGGCATTGTATATGATTTCATATTCACAACGGAGATGGATCTGCCTATAATACTTGTTCAAATATCTGACATGTACTTCGGGCCATCCTTTTTGCCTGACGTTGCTAACATTATCCCTGTCATTCCTAGAAAAGTAAGTTTTGGAGAAAAAACAAGTGATCTTACAGTATTCCTTGAAGGAATCCTGTTGTGTCTCGCATATGCGATTACAGTTCACAAAGTGCAAGGCCTTACGTGTGAGAAAGTTGTTTTCCACTCGCTTTCTATCCCTAGTGCATCGTTTGCTTACGTAGCTCTTTCTCGAGTTCGATCTCGAGATGACATCGTACTCACTGCTCCATTAACATTAGATAAACTACAAACTTCTACAGACAAGCGGATTTGCTTCGCTAACGAGGAGAAGCGAATCAAACATGCAGTAGCTACAACCACGTACAATGCACAAACCTTAATCGAAATTATGAAAGTAGCTGCTTTGCAGCAGAACAGGACCTTGGTGCCTCGATAAACTGTTTATTATTGTGGCTTCGATTACTACTCCTTCTATATTGTGAACAAATTGGATACTGGTAGCTACAGTTTGTGCTCCACTATCAGCACATTTTGGCAGAGCTCTGCTACCAGCTCACTCTTCCATTTACTCGCTTCTAACTACACCAACAAGAATGACCATCTCATCTGCCTCTTTGGTGCCAGCCTGTGGTGTCGAAACGTTCTCCTCGCCGCGACGAAGTCAACGTCGCCAAACCATGGTTGCTCCTGCAGTCAGCCCAGCGCCCTCGAAGTCAAAGCGATCCAAAGGGAGAATTTCGGCTGCTTCTGCCGTCACCCCGTCATCATCGAAGGCGAAACAACCCAAACGTCGGGTCAAGGCGGCAACGAGCAAGAACACCTCGAAGCGAATGCGTTTTGATCCGAACACAGTTCCTAACATCGGACTAGCTCTTACCGAAAGCGAGCTAGCAGAGCAAGGCAGAAAGGAGCGTTTCTGGAATGCTAAACGAGCGCGTTCAGCGCGGAAACTCCGGCGCGAAGGTGCACGCAGGCGGGTCGCTGCTATTGAAGAGGAAAAAAGCGAGCGCGCAGTTGCAACGAGGTGCCGGAAGCTTATGCGCATCATACGAGACGTTAACTTTGAGTTTATGTGTGAAAGGATGGCTGCCCGCGATATAGCAGCAGACAGAACACCACAAAAAATAGAGAAAGAGGCATTTGACTAGTACAAAATAATTGAATTGCCATCACCTTCACGAACTTCGTTGCCTGGGTACCCACCCAGGCAACTTACTGTTTCTTGGTCTTGAACGTGCGCGCATGTGCTGCTTGGCGCACACGAAGAGCGCGAACCTCGCGACCTCCATTGATCCATTCACATACAACCTGGTCGCAATCTTCTTGGTCGCCTTTTGCAGCGCGCGTTTTTATGCGTGCGTCTTCCGGGCTTGCTCTGTCTTCGTCTTCACCAATATGGCCGCCTTCTTGGTCCGTGGCTTGGACTCGACAGCCTCGAGCTCAATGTACGTTTTTGCAATCAAATCACGATACGCCTGCTTTATAGAAGACGGCAAAGTCTTCAGCAGCACGAGCGGCAACTCCCACTCCATCAACGCCTTCTCTCCTTCAGAGCTAGCCCGCGTAGATAAGATCCTCTTGACTTGCCACTTTGGCCCTTCAGCGGGGTCGGGCAAGTATCCTGCCGCCATCAGCACCTCTTTCGTTACTTGTAGCGAGCTTAGCTTCAAGACGCGCAATATTACTTGCACAGCCGCCTCCACGCGGGTATCCTTGACCTTATTTTTTCTCCAGGTGCTGGCGCACTGCGTTCGCCGCCGACTCAGGGAATCGCAGTCCTTGTAGTCGGGGGTCGGCGTCAATCAGTCTGTGCGCGAGCACTAGCACGTCGTTCGTTGTCGGCATTTTGCGGGAATCCGGCGGCGGGTCGTCGTCGTCGTGGGGAGTGGTTGCCGCCGCCGCCCGCCGTTAGAAATGGGACATCTTCAATCGGACATCTGTTCGAGAGGTCCGACGTTTCAGTTTTATCAGGCCGGAGGTTGAGACCGAGGACGAACGCTTTAGCACGACGATCTGCGCTGTGCCGCTCAATTGCCTTGGTGCGGCCGGTCGCCTCGATCGCCATGGGTCAGCACTGCTCGTGTCTGGAGCACCCGCCCAAGTACCAGCGGCGGCAGTCGGACGACCTCGATACCGACGACATGGAGCGAGGGGACGACGACGACAGCGACCAGGAGCTGGAGGTGTTGGTGGCGGACGCCCAGGAGTCCCATGAGCTGCTTGGCGCAAGACCAAGAACGAATTCAGGCGGCAGGAACAGTGTGTCCAAACGCACCGGGTCCAATGTCGCGGCTGGGCTCATAGCAGACGCAAGGGACAGCAAAGGAGACGACGACGAGGAGAAGGAAACGGTAGAGCAGCGCATGCGACGCACTCTAAGTATGGGGTTAATGGGGCTGGATGCTGACCACCACCCGACACCTTCACCACAACCAGAAGAGCTTTCGAGACTGCTGCGGTCGTATCAAGAGGTTACAGGCGTGGTGAGTTTTTTTCTTTTTCGCGGCGAAATATGGTCTTATGCTGAATTGAGCTGACGTGGGGTGGTGCAATGATTGCAGGTTGATGAAGGACAACTGGACCTTGAGTGCATCATGTGCTTGGACACTTTCTCGGAGGTGAGTGTGAACACAGAGCTGATTCGTTTGGTTTGAGAGTGGGTGGCTTACATTCGATGGAATTCATTGTGCAGAGCAATCCGAAGGTCCGGACGCTGTGCAACTGCGGGATGAACCGCACCAACTTCCATATGAGCTGTTTGCTCGAGTGGCTCAATCGCGACTCCAACTGCCCAGTTTGTCGCGAGTATCTCTTCTTTGAGGACTCGTAATTATACCCATGAAAGCAGCGTGACCGTTTAATGCTGAGACGACCTCGCTCGTGCACGGTATTCAAGCGCAGGAAGTATGACGAACAACAAAACCATCCTGTCCATTAATTTGGACAACGAAACTCTCTTGAAGCGCACACAATCTTTATTTCGTAGTAATAGTTAGTCGCCTCCTCAGCGACAGTTTTGCTTCCGTGCGGCCACGAGATGACCCACTGCAGGACAGCGTAATAGTCCTGAATAAATTCAACTTGTATTCTATTTGCCGGAGGAACTCCGATGAAGTCATCGTGTTTTTGTCAAACCATTGCTGTGATCTACTTGGTAGTTCACGCTCTCATTCCAATTCGATCTCGAAAAGAATAAGCGGACGCTGCCGCTACGACAGCGACTGCCACCGCTGTGACGATGATGGAAGTCTACAAAACGCAACGCAACGATCAGTAAATGCCCAGCAACGAAGCAGATAGCGTGCAGATCGTCGGGCTGTAAACTAACCTGCCAGGAGCCTAACATGTAGTTTGCTTTGCCGCCATCACTACGGTAGTAAACCAACATCAACCAATCAGTGGACGAATAACAAACACAATGCCCTACTATCTACTAACCGTGATCGTCGAGGAGGTAGTGGCGGCACTTCCTTCAGCATTGGTCTGGTCACGCTGGTCCACCGTTGGTAATCAAAAGGAAACTGGAAGTACAACATTGAGCTATCACACAAGAACACCATCCACATCATCATGTTAGCAGTTGAAGAGGTCGTATCGAGAACTGTCAGGTATACACCGCCATCGTACCTCGAGGAACCCTGTAATTCACTCTGTTGTTTGAGCTGTTCCGGCGGCAATTGGTGGAACAGCACAAGTGCTCGGGCAATCACCTTGTCGACGTCCATGATCAGCGGCAAGTTCGCTAACATTCCATGCATTGTGCCAAAGTCGCGCTCACAACGCAATATCTTCTCTCTAGACTCGAGCACAACCTAGACGCATGAAATAAACCGTTATAAACAGGAATGTCTCGCAATGCACAGCAAGAGCACCTACCGCGGCAGATACATAAAGGCTGAAAAGTGGATGGGTGACAAGAAACACATCATACAGTCGCGCAACATCCTCGAAACGCTTCAATTGGTGCGCAAACCATGTGATCATCCATGGCAGCGCGAAAAAAGGTTCTACCTAAACGAGGTTGACGCACAAACACCAGACCTCGTAAGCGTGACTGAGCATGTGTGCTTGTCTCCTCTAAAAAAACGTACCCCCGTCTCGTGCATGTGCTGAAAAAGCAGCTCATCTGCGGCGTCCAACAACGGATACAACAATCTCGTGGTCGCCATCACTTGTTCAAACCCCGACCGCATCGGCTCGCGGTGGTACGTCTCACTGACAGTCTGTACAGCTCGCGTCGTGCTTTTGGAGTTGCCCAGTGTCAATAAAAACACCGAAACGATATCATGGTACCCCTGGAAGTAGAACAGCTCGTCGTTGGCATCCAGCACGCTCAAGATTATCTGCGTCAGTGCACGGCGCTTGGCCCGACGCTCGCTCTCCTTGATGCCCTGCAGCACGTCATAATGCCACAAAGATCGCTCCACGTCCTTCTCCACCTGCGCAGCATCTCGATGTGATTCTTTTGAGCTGTGTCCATTAGTAGATCGCCCGTTCTGCTCCGTTTTAGCTGCTGCATCATTACCAAGCAGGAATGGCCACAATTCTCGCCGGAACTCTTCTGAAACCAAGCCTCTCGGTGTTATTGCGAGTCGGCGCACGTCGCGGAAGAACTCGTCTCGTTCTTCGGCGGTTGCAGCAGCTCCAGCGCGTTTCAGCGCTCGCAGGCCGAGGATGGCCGCACGGAGCTCCCTTTCCTTGTGCTGGATGAGACGGCGCTCGCGTGCTGCAGGCGCCCGCCCCGGGATGCCCCGCACATGGCGGTGCTTCTTGCTGCCCATTTGGCTGCCACGTTGGGATACGAATTGCAAGGTGTGACAACACTGGTACACTGTACCAATCACGACGGGACGCAAAATGGTCCAATTGTGCTTCGTGCTGATCCTTGATGTGGCGGACATTAAACAGCTGATGTGAGAGATTAAAAAAAAAGTGACCAGAGTCATGGCAAGCATCCAGTAGCGGCGTTAGCGCCTTGGTCTTCGAGATGTCTGACTGCAATGGCTCGGCAACTTGCTCTGCGTCGCATCGAGCTCCACGAAGATTATTTCGCTTGTCGCTTCTCCAGCTGTCAAGCTGTCCGAAAAAATCCTGATTCAAAAAGCTCCGCTTTCAATAGAGGGCTGTGACTGAGCCCTCTGCTTCGTCGTCCCTCAGAAATCACCCGAATAGAGGCCCCTGAGGCTTAACCCAGCTGTACTTTGCGCACAATATCTCACAGGATACGCTAAGATAGAGCTCATGCGCAATTAAGAAACGGTTTCATGTTTGTCGTTTGCAAAAATGAATTTTCACAGCCTCATTGCATCTCACGATTCTGATTTTTTCAAACCCAAAACAAACACTTACGTTCACTATGGCAAAGGGGCGGGCGCGATGCTGCGATCTCGGCGGTTGGCGCTTGGCTGCGCATGGGGAGGGCTCAGTGTGGGATATCGCGAGCAACGGCGAGAGGTCCGGAGAGGAAACGCCACGCAGGAC
The DNA here is from genome assembly GCA_025722995.1 of Phytophthora agathidicida. Lineage (NCBI taxonomy): Eukaryota > Oomycota > Peronosporomycetes > Peronosporales > Peronosporaceae > Phytophthora > Phytophthora agathidicida. The sequence goes on along the minus strand of CP106972.1, from coordinate 5,578,193 downwards.
GACCTCACACAACTCCTTGCCAGTCGCGATCGGCGATAGGAGCCCCGCCAGCTGGGCAGTCGTACGCGAACTTAGCCAGGGCCCCGAGACTCTGCTGTCTCTCTCTCTTTCTCGAGCCCCCCTTCCGCTCTCAGTCTTGAACGCCCCGCAGCTCGCGCACCATGGCGCGTTCCGGCAGCGACGGCGACAGCGATGATGCTATGCAGTACAGCAAGCCGCTGCGCCAGCAGAAGAAGCTCTGTGACGAGGCCATGGAGCTGGTCAACGCCGGCGTGGCCATGCAGAATGCGTCTCCTCCTGACGCGGCCGGCGCCGACGCCAAACTATCGCGCGCCGTGACGCTCATGGAGCAGGCGCTCGCCATCGAGTACCCCACGCAGGAGGAGCGCGACGCCAGTCAGCGCCTCAACAACAAGATGAACCGCTACGTCAAGATGATCCGCAGCCAGCGCGAGAAGGGCCCGGCTGGAGGAGCCACGGGCCGCGGACACAACACCAAGTACAACATTCTACCCATGGACAACCTGCCGTCCACGTACAACGTCATGGTCGAGCTTCTGTCCAAGTAAGAGCTTCCTATCTGGTACAGTTGATGGTGATGCAAAAAAATAACTGACCCTGATTTGTTTTCTTGTTGACAGCTCGTCGGCGGTCGGAGATATCTTTGAGAGTCTCAAGGGCGCCTTCGGCTTCCAGGAGTCCAATGTGGCCAATCAGAAGGAGCACGTGCTGCTGATGCTGACCAATTTCAAGCTGCAGGAGGACGAGCCCAACCAAAACAATGAAGAGCACCACCAACTGGACCGACAGCAGGAACAGGACATGGCCAACAAGGGTATCAAACGCTTCCATGAGCGTATCTTCGCCAACTACACCAAGTGGTGCAAGTACGTGTCCACCAAGCCTGCGTTCACGAGCGATCCGCTCGTGGACATTGTGTTGTTCTTCCTGATTTGGGGTGAAGCGGGTAACTTCCGTCAGACGCCCGAGTGCCTCTGCTTCCTGCTCCACACGTCGCTGCCTCAGGCTTCGTCTCGTGGAGGTAGCAAGAACCCAGGTGATTTCCTTGCTGAGGTCATCCGTCCGATGTACGACGAGGTCAAGAAGGATAACGACAAGAAGACCGCGCAGGGAGCCCGCGCTCCTCACTCGGAAATCCGCAACTACGACGACTTCAACGAGTTTTTCTGGAGCAAGAAATGCTTGAAGTACAACCCGACGACCATCCATGAGGCCTTCGGTGAGGTAGACAAGAAGGGCCGCCCGAAGGTCATCAAGAAGAGTTTCGTGGAGAAGCGTACGTGGATTCGGGCACTCATGTCCTTTCGGCGTATTTTCTGCTTCAACTGCGCGCTGTTCCTCGCTGTGTGTGGATTTTCAATCAACATGGTCATGTACTGCCCAGACACGCCTATTTTGTATGGCGCTGATCTGAGCAACGGTGATTCTCGCGGCTTCACCGTGTTTGGCAAGAATATGACGGCGTCTGACAGTACCGCCATCGGATCCGGTGATGGATCAGCCGACAAGTCGAGTACGGGATCGGGTGGAGCAAGTTGTAATCACCAAATGCTGGCTACATGTCTTGGTGTGAATTACATTGAAGGTGTCTTTGAAAACATCCCGATTGATTTCAAGGCATTGCTCCAGATTGTGCCGTTTACCGACTGTGTGGAGAAAACTACGGGCCGCTGCGGATGCTATTTGGATCTGATTGACAACTGTTTCGCGGAAACTGGCCACACTACGAAGGTCACTGAAGATGAACACACGTTCTCGTCGTCAAGTGAATACGATCAGAGCCTGTGTGTGGTAAACTGGCGTGCGGCCGTTGAGGGTATCATTAAGGACCCTGGCCCAGGCAAGCTGAACTGCGAAATTTGCCAGCTAGACATTAAGGCGCTGATCACAAACGGCAAAATTGGCGAGTTGATTAATGGCCTACTGCAATTCGGAGATGGCAAAGCGCTTCCGGATGGTGATATTACCAACACCAAGCGTACGGATATGGGTGCTCTCGCCATGGTTGGTGGAGGCGGATGCCTGGCTCTTATTGTTGCGTGCGAGTTCTTCAACAAAATCTTCTCACGTGTCGGCTCGGGTTACGTGGGACGATCGATGTCAGTACCCATTCGCGCGTACTGCCGATACACTTGTTTCTGGCTTCTGCTGTTTGTTTGCAAGCTCACGTTTGACTACCAGTATATGATCAAGGCCCTGGTGGAGACAACGTTGTTCATTTGGTATGCGAACTCGGACGATTACCTTCCGTACTCTCACTTCATCCTTCAGATGACGTTCCACAACATCATCTACATCCTGTTCCTGTGGATTCCAGCTTTCTTCGTGTTCATGTACGACGCGCAGATTTTCTACTCGGTTTTGTCAGTAATCTTTGGTTCTTTCGCGGGTTTCAACCTTCGAATCGGTGAGCTGCGCTCGTTCCGTGTGTTGCGACTCTCGTTTAAGTCCATTCCCCGCATGTTCAACAAGAAGATTGTCCCGAACATTCAAGATGGTGCGGCCGACGGAAAGAAGAAGAAAAAGAAGAAGAAAAAAGGCGAGAAGGAAGAGTCGACTATGCCTGTGCGCCACTTCGAACGAGTGTCAATGGCCGACGGAATTAAGCCTCTTACGGTTAAGGCCCAGATGTACTCGAATCTTCTAGACCAGAGCGGCGATCACCAGTACAATGAGGTGAAGACGCCCAATGACAAGGATGACGCTAGCTCAAGTGGTCGTCAGTCTCAGCTGGGGTCGGTAACGGGTGTCTCTGGAGCTGACTTCGAGCGTACGATTTCGTTTGCAATGGCATGGAACCGTTGTCTGGGCAGTCTACGCGAAGCTGATGTCATTAGTGACCGTGAATTGAATGTCCTGAGTTACTTGATTGACTCGAAGGATGCAGAAGATCGAAAGCTGTACCCGCCGGCCTTCTTGACTGCTGGCAAACTGGATGAATCACTTGATATCATTGTGGACTGCTCAGCGGTGTATGAGAAGCTAAGCTCAGACAAGAAGAAGAAAGAGAAGGCTTTGCAGAAGATTGAAAACACGATGCGCGAGCGTCTGACAAAGGATGACCTGCGTGTGGAGTCGATTCTCGGATCATACAAGTTTACCTCCCAAGCTGTACGCTTCTTGCTAGGCGACGAGCACCGGGACCTGAACGAATGTTTCGAGTTCATGGAGGAAATGGCTGCGCAGCAGTCGGTGCTCAAGGGACTCAACTTGAAGAGCCTCCATGAGTGTCGTGCCGCATGCGCCGAGCTAATGAAAGCGCTGCTCGAGGTGCCCAAGACGACGTCAGATAACAGCATCAAGTTCCAGCGAGCGCTGTATCGTGTTATTGACTGTGTGGAGTCTGTCTTGAACTGCCTGAAGAAGATCCTGGTAAAGCAGGAGAATCTGGTGCAGATCTTGACAGATACGCCATTGAAGCAGAGCTCTTTCTTTTTCCCAGGCGATGCTCAGCAGTATGCGAACATGCAGTTACAACGCCTTGTGAATTCGGAGGCAGCCTTGGATATTGTATCGCGAGCTTACCAACTGTTGACAGTTGACAACTTCGATGCCGAGCCGCGCTCTGAGGAGGGACGCCGCCGTTTGCGCTTCTTCGCCAACTCGCTCTTCATGGATATGCCCGATGCCAAACCCATTCGCAAGATTCGTTCGCTGACGGTGTCGACGCCGTACTACAACGAAATTGTCATGTACTCGATCAAGGATTTGACTGCCCAAAACGACGACAGCATCAAGCTGTTGTACTACCTGAAGACCATTTATCCGTTCGAGTGGGAGAATTTGCTTGAGAGACTCCAGGCCAAGGACATGGAGGAGGCTTTGAAAAAGTTCCCTGAGGAAGTCCAGCTGTGGGCGAGTTACCGTGGTCAGACTCTTGCGCGTACTGTACGCGGTATGATGTACAACGAGGATGCTATTCGCTTCCTGCACTGGTTGGAAATTTGCGAGAACGAGGTGATGCACCAGTTTGGCTGCCCCTGCAACAAGTGCAAGCGCCTTGATGAAATGGTTTCCCTGAAGTTCAACTACGTCTGCACGTGCCAGATTTATGGTAAGCAAAAGGACGAGCAGAGGCAGCAGGCCTCCGATCTGGAATACCTGCTTCGCAAGCACCCGACCCTGCGTCTCGCCTACGTGGACGGCCCGAAAAAGATGAAGGAAGGCCCGCCAAAATTCTTCTCTGTTTTGGTGCGTGCTGATGGCGAAAACATTGCTGAGGTCTATCGTGTGGAGCTGCCTGGCAACCCGATCATCGGCGAAGGTAAGCCCGAGAACCAGAACCACGCCATTATCTTCTCGCGTGGTGAGCTGCTGCAGTGTATCGATATGAACCAAGATGGTTACCTCGAGGAAGCCCTGAAGATGCCGAACTTGCTGTCCACGAAGGACACAGAGACCAAAAAGGTTCCTTTGACCATCATTGGTTTCCGTGAGCACGTGTTCACGGGCGGTGTGTCGAACCTTGCCAGCTTCATGTCGATCCAGGAACTGTCGTTCGTGTCTCTGGGTCAACGTATGCTGGCACTTAACCACGTGCGCCAGCACTATGGTCACCCCGATATCTTCGACAAGCTGTTCGCGATGGGTTGCGGTGGCACTGCCAAGGCCTCTAAGGGTATCAATCTTTCGGAAGATATTTTCGCTGGTTTCAACAGCACGCTTCGTGGTGGTCGCGTCTCACACGAGGAGTTCATCCAGGTGGGCAAGGGTCGTGATGTCGGTATGCAGCAGTTGGCCCTGTTCGAAGCGAAGTTGTCTTCTGGTGCTGGTGAATGTGTGATTTCTCGCGATGCGATGCGTATGGCTTCTCGTCTCGACTTCTTCCGTCTGCACTCGTGGTTCTACGGTAACCTGGGTTGGTACTTCACACAGACGATGACAGTTGTGGGCGTGTATTTCTTCATCTACGGCAAGGTGTACATGGCTCTGAGTGGTATGGACAGCTTCTTCCTTGAGAAGGGTGGACTGGGTATCGGTGGCACGCTTAACACGTCGTGGGCGTTCCAGTTCGGTTTCTTGCTTGTGGTGCCTGTCGTTGCCGTGGTTGGCGTGGAGCAGGGTTTCCGTCATGGTGTTACGTATTTGATTTGGAACATCATGACGCTTGGCCCGCTGTTCTTCACATTCCAGATGGGCACGCGTATGCACTACTTCGACCGCACGCTGATTCACGGTGGTGCCAAGTACCGTGCTACGGGTCGTGGTTTCACGATCAAGCACGAGCGTTTTGCTGAGCTCTATCGCTTCTATGCGTTCAGCCACTTCTACCGAGCTGTGGAGCTTGTGTTCTTGCTGATTTTGTTCCGCGCGTACGGCACCTTCTCATGGTGCAACTGCTCGTGGACGCAGGACGCTTTGTTCTACAACTACTACCAGCCTTCGGACAATGACTGGCGGACACGTTGCTACGCTAACTACTACCAGACGTGCGTTGAGCCGACCAACCAGAACTATGGTGTGATGTCGTACTCGCTGTGGATCATTGCTGCGACGTGGCTGTGGGCTCCGTTCTTCTTCAACCCGAGCGGCTTTGACTGGGACAAGTTGATCGAGGATTACAACGACTGGCAGAACTGGCTGAAGACGACGAACGACTCGGCTGCTAGTTGGTCTGGTTGGTGGTCGAACGAAGTAGAGTACTTGGAGCACTCGACGAGGGGTGCGCGCATTGTGTCTATGATCCGTAAGATGCGGTTCTTCTTCGTCGCCTACGGCATGTACCTCCAGTTGGCGTACAAGACGTACTACGAGGACCGGGACATTGAGATTGCAAAGGGCTCGATGATTTCCTACGCGCTCACCGGCCTCATGTTCATCCTGGTGCTACTGCTGCTGTGTTGCGGCTACATCGCTAGTCGTGTGAAGAAGAAAATGACCTTCAAGCAGAAGAAGCTGCGCAAGATGAAGTTTGTGCTGTCCTGCTGCGGCCTCTTAGTGGCCTGCGTCAGTCTGCTGGTCATCACGCTCGTCAACTTGCTCGAGATCGGCGTCATCATCCTGATTGCCGCCTACTGGTTCCTGCAGCTCTGCATCTACCGCAACCAGACTAGTCACGTTGCGGTGCGCGCGATGGCGCGTTCGTACGACCGATGGGTGGGTTGGATTATCTTCGGCCCGGTGCTCTTCATCGCCATGTTCCTGCCGTTCCTCTCGGCCTTCCAGCAGCGCGTCATGTTCAACAACGCCTTCACGTCGGGTCTCGAGGTGTCGAAGCTCTTTGCGAACGAGGCGGCGTCGTCCACGAGCAAGATCGTCAAGGTCAAGCGCGTGGCCAAGAAGAAGAAGCGAAGTGACTAGAGCTACATGTAGCAAATCGTATCCCTTGATGATCCCTTCGCACTGCTTGCTTCGCAGACTTTGGACCATTCCTAGGCGCTCATGGCGCACGTCACAGATGCTTGGAGGGCGGTGCTGAGGGATCCCTCATTTCCTTTCGATGATGCTTTTTGTACCTCGTTCCCTATCCAGTAAAAATACACGCCAGAGATGGCAACTGAACAAATAATGCATCTTCCTTCCTTCGCGTTCATGAATTGCGTGAAGAAACGTGCTCGAGGACAGGCAAGGTGGGTCGCCAGGCTGCAACGAGCCGAGGATCGCAGCTTTCATCCTTGCAATGGTTCTCATCGTGATATTGTAGTAGTGTTCTCGTCGACCGTCGCCGATCTTGCGGCGAGCTCCATTGCAGCAGCAGGCAGGGTGGAAGGAAGGTTGGAGAGGAGCTCCATTTCATTGCAGCTTACAAGCAGCGTTTGGTTGTAAAATGGGTCGATTGCGGCAGACTTGTCTCATTCGCGCCCTTTTTATTGGATCTCTTTGATCTTATCCATACAAACTCGAAGTGCAACGTTTGGCTACACTCTGGATCATTTCCGGATCGCCCATCAAAAAGCGATCTGATGGCACTTCCGTCATCAGGTCTGCTGCTTTAGCTCTTGCGGCCATGTTCATCATGAGCCTCGTGCCGCTCATGCTGCTGCCGGAGTCGTATGGTCGAGAATACTACCACACGTGCGCGACCGTTTTCTCAGCAGCTCCAAACCTACACCAGGCTGGCGGCGATTCTACAGTACTTGGGACACATCTCGCCGAGGCGCGCAATAGCATTTGTAGGTACGAACCTATTATCGGCTTGGGCGTAACTGCTGACGCTCCGACCGACGGCGCCTTTCATCGCTTCAGAAAGCGCCATCATGGCGCTCGCACGCCAAAGGCGAAATCCACATGGTGGCTGGCGTACGACGCTTTTGCCGCCCTGGCAGCGCAGCAGGCCAGTTTCTGCATCACAGCAGGAAGGAAGACGAGGGTTCTTGGAGAAACTCAAATATGGCGGCGGAACTCTAAATATGGCCATTTGTCATGCTGACGCCGAATCTAGGAAAATATGTAGTTAAAGGCAACGCTATTTTAAAACTCTGTTTACATGGATCAAGTAACTCACCAGATCCAGCGAATTACATCAGACTGCTTGAGCGGATTTGCAACAACACGCTACCGTTCTTGAACAGCATCAATTGATCATTTGTAGAATGCTTTGGCACCGTTTTGTCCACCGCAGTTGATTCCGCGCGCGTGGCTATCGTTGCTCGTAAGGATGGCCCGCCGACTCCTTTGCGTCTCCTTTTTCTCGTGAGAATAGTGCTTCATTGTTCGCTTTCGTCCAAGCTTCCGTGGCTCATGCACGTGAGTCTGTGTCTGCTGCCAGTGCGTGTTCCATCTTCTTTTGCAGTCGTGGCCATCCGTAGGGAAACTGCTTTTCTCTAAATGTGGCAATTGCCACATTTTTGGGTGCACGCTGACTCTCCTCACTCGCACCCCTACTCCCACGTCCAAATCTTGTAACCTCTCGTTTGACTTGCGCTCAGTATGGGGGTCTGGCTCCCTCAAGGGAGTTTCCGCGGTTTCCCGCGGAAAAGCGCAAAACATCCAGCAGTCCTCGCAAACTCTGCCATTCTCCCTTTGTGGTCAAGGAGGCGTCGTCGTCGCTGCCTTTGACGACCCCAAAGACTCTTTTACCCACGATGAATCGCCGCGGCCATGGCACCGGCGGCGGCACCGGCAGCGAGCGAGAGGGCAGCTCCGTGGGCATCATGACGGAGGCGCTCGAGATGCAGCGCCAGATGTGCGACGAAGCCATGGGCCTCGTGAACGCCGGCGTGGCCATGCAGAACGCCACGCCGCCCAACGTCGCCGAGGCCGAGCGCAAACTCACGCGCGCCGTGGACATCATGGAGCAGGCGCTGAGCATCCGCTACCGGTCGGCGGACGAGAAAGACGCGGCCGACCGCCTGAACAACAAGATGATGCGCTACGTCAAGATGATCAAGAGCCAGCGCGCCAAAAGCGTGGTCGGCGCGGGGCCCAAGGGCCGCAACCTCATCAAGCACAACATCTTGGAGATGGAGCGACTGCCCGAGGTGTACGCGCCCGTGCTGCAGCTGCTCAACAACTCGAACCAATTGGGCGACATCTGCGAGACGCTCAAGCGCGTCTTCGGCTTCCAGGAGAGCAGCGTGCTCAACCAGAAGGAGCATCTGCTGCTCATGCTCACCAACTTCAAGGAGCAGAGCGGCCAGGACGACGGCAAGAAGAAGAAGAAGAAGCAGGACGACACCGAGGCCATCGACGACTATCTGCGCCAACGAGACCCGCAGCTCGAGATGGATCTCGCCAATAAGGGCATCACACGACTGCACAGCCGCGTCTTCGTCAACTACAAGAAGTGGTGCAAATATGTGTCGCAAAAGCCCAAATTCTCAAATGACCCGCTCGTGGACATTACGCTGTTTTTCCTCATTTGGGGCGAAGCGGCGAACTTCCGACAGATGCCCGAGTGCCTGTGCTTCTTGCTGCATACGATGCTGCCTAAGGTGAACAGTGGCGGCGATGAGGAGCCCGGAACGTTCCTGGCCAACACGATCCGCCCAATGTATGCGGAGTTACGTCGCGACAGTGACAAGAAGACGAGCAAAGGTGCTCGAGCCGCACACCGCGATATCCGTAACTACGATGACTTCAATGAGTTCTTCTGGACCAAGAAGGCTCTGAAGTACGACTACACCAGCATTGGTGAGGCCTTCTCCAACTACGACAAGAAGGGACGTCCGAAAATCGTCAAGAAGACGTACAACGAGACAAGAAGCTGGATGCGCGCCATTATTTCGTTCCGACGCATCTTCTTCATGAACTGCGCATTGTTTTTGGCGACGCTGGGTTTCTCGATTGATATTGTGCTGTTTTGTCCTGACTCGACCATTATGTACGGCCAAGACGTGCAACCGGCGTCAGGCACGTCAGTCTTGGAGATTTTGGGCAAGAAGTATGCTGCGTCGACGGACTCATCCTCAGTGGAGAACACTGATGATTCTCTCTCAGGTGAGATTGATACATCGAGTGGCGCGGGTAGCCAGTGTCTGTACGCGAAGCTTGCAACATGTTTGGGTGTCGATTATTTCACGTCCGCATCAGATACATTTGGGACGTTGCCGCAGGATTTCAAGGAGTTGCTGGAGATTGTGCCGTTCACGGACTGTGTAGAGAAGCAAGTGGGTCGATGTAAGTGCTACCACGACCTGATCGACAAGTGCTTTGAGCAAACTGGTGATGCCGATGAAGTGTCGACGGCTGGATCAGTGGCTTCGCTCACGTACGATCAGAGCAAGTGTGCACCAGCGTGGAAAGCTCAGGTGAACAGCATCTTGGATGACGAGGGTGATGGTCTGCTAAACTGTGGAAGTTGTCAGATCGATATCACGAGTCTCGTCAAGAAGCCGACGCGAATCGTGACGCTGATTCAGGGTTTGATCAACTTCAGTCGCTCCGACAAGGGAGTGATGGCTCTTCTTGGAGGTGCTGCGATGATCGGTTTGGTTTGCGTATGCGAGCTACAGAACCGCTTCTTCTCAGGCATTGGTATGGGTTTCGTTGGTCGCTCGATGCCTGTCCCCATGAAGACGTACTGCCGATACACGTGTTTCTGGATTGTGTTGTACCTGTGCAAACTCACGTTCGACTACCAGTTTGTGGTCAAGACTCTGGTAGAAACCACACTGTTCGTGTACTCAACCAACTCGACGGATTACCTCAAGTACTCTCACTTCATGCTGCAGTTCACGTTCCACAACATTCTCTACATCTTGTTCCTCTGGATCCCGGCGTGGATGGTGTTCTTGTACGACGCTCAGATTTTCTACTCGGTGTTGTCTGTTGTTTACGGTTCTTTCGCGGGTTTCAACCTCAAAATTGGTGAGCTCCGTTCATTCCGCATTCTTCGTCTTACGTTCAAGTCGATCCCTGGCGTGTTCAACCGCAAGTTGGTGCCGAACATCGTCGAGGAAAAGGCCAAGAAGAACAAGAAGAAGAAAAACAAGAAGAATAAGAACGAAAGGGATGAGATGGCGATGCCTCTGCGTCGCTTCGAGCGTATTTCGATGTCTCAGGGTGCGAAGCCATTGACGGTAAAGACGCAAAAGTACTCGAGTCTTTTGGAACAGCGTGAAGATGACGATGTTTACAGCGAAATGAAGACCCCGAACGGCACGGACGAGGACATGTCGTCGCAATCAAGTCGTTCCTCGAACATTGGATCCATCACGGGTGTGTCAGGAGCAGAGTTCGAGCGTACGATCCCGTTTGCTATGGCCTGGAACCGTTGTCTTACCAGTCTTCGTGAGGCCGATGTTATCAGCGATCGTGAGCTCAACGTTTTGAGCTACCTGATCGATTCAAAGGACACGGTGGGCCGTAAGCTATACCCACCAGCGTTCTTGACGGCCGGCAAGCTGGACGAGTCGATTGATATTGTGCTTGAGTGTTCGGCGCTCTACGAGAAGCTGAAGACGGACAAAAAGAAGAAGGACAAAACTCTTCAGAAGATTGAGACGACGATGCGCGAGCGCCTCACGAAGGATGATCTTCGTGTCGAGTCGATCTTGGGCTCGTACAAGTTCTCGTCGCAGGTGCTTCGTATCTTGCTTGGCGAGGAGCACAAGGAGCTGGATGACTGCTACAACTTCATTGAAGAGATGGCATCGCACCAGCAAATCTTGAAGGGTCTGAAGCTGGACAACTTGTACCTGTGCCGTGCAGCAGCTGCTGAATTGATGAAGTCCATTCTGGAGGTCCCTAAAAAGTCGACAGAGACTAGCATCAAGTTCCAGCGTGCACTGTACAAGGTAATTGATTCGGTGGAGTCGGTGATCAACTGCCTCAAGATGGTCCTGGCTAAACAGGAGAACCTTGTGCAAATGCTGAACGACACCCCGTTGAAGCCAAACTCATTCTTTTTCCCCGGTGATGCTCAACACTACGCAAGCTTGCAGCTGCAGAAGATTGTGAACGACGAAGCTGCTTTAGACATTGTGTCTCGTGCATACCAGCTGTTGACCGTCGATAACTTCGATGCCGAGCCGCGCTCTGAGGAGGGACGCCGCCGTTTGCGCTTCTTCGCCAACTCGCTCTTTATGGATATGCCCGAAGCGAAGCCTATCCGCAAGATTCGTTCGCTGACGGTGTCGACGCCGTACTACAACGAAATTGTCATGTACTCAATCAAGGATCTGACTGCGCAGAATGACGACTGCATCAAGCTGTTGTACTATCTACAGACAATCTATCCGTTCGAGTGGGAGAATCTGCTGGAGCGTATTCAGGCCAAGGATATGAACGAAGCCTTGAAGAAGAATCCGGAGGAAGTCCAGCTGTGGGCAAGTTACCGTGGTCAGACTCTTGCGCGTACTGTTCGCGGTATGATGTACAACGAGGAAGCTATTCGCTTCCTGCACTGGCTCGAGATTGGAGAGAATGAACCGATGCATCAAGTGACGTGCTCGTGCAACAAGTGCTGCAAGCTGAACGAAATGGTTTCCCTGAAGTTCAACTACGTCTGCACGTGCCAGATCTACGGTAAGCAGAAGGATGAGCAGAAACAACAGGCACAAGACATCGACTTCTTGATGCGCAAACACCCGAACCTTCGTGTTGCCTACGTGGACGGTCCCAAGAAGGTGAAGGATGGCCCGCCAAAGTTCTTCTCAGTTTTGATTCGCTCTTTGGACGACAAAATCGTCGAGATTTATCGTGTGGAGCTTCCTGGCAACCCGATCATCGGCGAAGGTAAGCCCGAGAACCAGAACCACGCCATTATCTTCTCGCGTGGTGAGCTGCTGCAGTGTATCGATATGAACCAAGATGGTTACCTCGAGGAAGCCCTGAAGATGCCGAACTTGCTTTCGACGATGGACCGTGGCACGGAGAAGCGTCCTCTGACGATCATTGGTTTCCGTGAGCACGTGTTCACGGGCGGTGTGTCGAACCTTGCCAGCTTCATGTCGATCCAGGAACTGTCGTTCGTGTCTCTGGGTCAGCGCATGCTTGCTCTGTTCCACGTGCGCCAGCACTATGGTCACCCCGATATCTTCGACAAGCTGTTCGCGATGAGCTGTGGTGGCACTGCCAAGGCCTCTAAGGGTATCAATCTTTCGGAAGATATTTTCGCTGGTTTCAACAGCACGCTTCGTGGTGGTCGTACGTCTCACGAGGAGTTTATCCAGGTGGGCAAGGGTCGTGATGTCGGTATGCAGCAGTTGGCCCTGTTCGAAGCGAAGTTGTCTTCTGGTGCGGGCGAAGCTGTTATTTCCCGCGATGCGATGCGTATGGCTTCTCGTCTCGACTTCTTCCGTCTGCACTCGTGGTTCTACGGTAACCTGGGTTGGTACTTCACACAGTCGATGACAGTTGTGGGCGTGTATTTCTTCATCTACGGCAAGGTGTACATGGCTTTGAGCGGCATGGACGCCTACTTCCTTGAGAAGGGTGGACTGGGTATTGCCGGCACGCTTAACACGTCGTGGGCGTTCCAGTTCGGTTTCTTGCTTGTGGTGCCTGTTATCGCCGTGGTTGGCGTGGAGCAAGGTTTCCGCCATGGTTTCACTTACTTGCTGTGGAACATCATGACGCTTGGCCCTATCTTCTTCACATTCCAGATGGGCACGCGTATGCACTACTTCGACCGCACGCTGATTCACGGTGGTGCCAAGTACCGTGCTACGGGTCGTGGTTTCACGATCAAGCACGAGAAGTTCGCTGAATTGTTCCGGTTCTATGCGTTCAGCCACTTCTACCGTGGTGTGGAGTTGTTTTTCTTGTTGTTGATGTTCTACGCGTACGGCACCTTCTCATGGTGCAACTGCTCGTGGAGACTCGATTCGGATTACTACAACAACGTCGAACCTACTGACCTTGAGTGGCGGACGCGTTGTTACTCTGATCACTACCAGTCCTGTGTTCTGCCGACCAACCAGAACTATGGTATGATGTCGTACTCGCTGTGGATTATCGCTGCAACGTGGATGTGGGCGCCGTTCTTCTTCAACCCAAGTGGTCTGGACTGGGACAAGATTATTGAAGACTACAATGACTGGCAGAACTGGCTGAAAACGACGAATGACTCGGCTGACAGTTGGTTTGGATGGTGGTCGAATGAGCTCGAGTACCTGGAGCACACGACCAGGGGCGGTCGCTTCATCACTGTTGTTCGCAAGCTTCGTTTCATCCTGATCGCTGTTGGCATGTACCTGAACATGATGTACAACGCATACTTCGAAACTCCCGGACGTATCATTACGTCGAGTGACAAGATGCTGACGTACGCATTGTCTGGCCTGATCATCGTGATCTTCCTGCTGTTGATCTGCTGCGGCTACATTGCTAGTCGTGTGACCAAGAAGATGTCGATGAAGCAGCGCAAGCTGCGTAAGATGAAGTTCTTGCTGGCATGCTGCTGTGGGCTGGTCTCGTTCCTGAGTCTTACGGTGCTGTCGATCGGTAACCTGTTCGCGATCTTCATTTTGCTGATGGTGGCAGTCTACTGGTTTATGCAGATGTGCATCCTACGTCTGCAGTACCACCACATTGTGGTGCGTGCACTCGCGCGCGCCTACGACCGCGCTGTTGGCTGGATTGTGTTCGGGCCAATTATGATTGTGTCGATGTTCCTGCCCTTCATCTCGTCGTTCCAGCAGCGCGTCATGTTCAACAACGCCTTCACCTCGGGTCTCGAGGTATCGAAGCTCTTCGCACACGATGTGGCACCGGCGCAGGTTGTCAAGGTCAAGCGCGTTTCGAAGAAGAAGAAAAGCCGCGATGACTAAGCCAAACTGCGTTGAGTAGGCAAGGCAGTCTTGCTATTTTGTATCTTCATAGAAAACAACACAAAAAATGTTTTTCGACCGTGCTCTTGCGTCTACAGTTCGTTCTCCCTGTGCATGAAAATGAGGTGGTGACATTTTGATGAGTTTCGGGAAGATAAGATAATGGTAGCGCATGTCAAAAGTGACTATCCCTGCATTCGAGTAAGGTCCGGAGTTGATACAACGTGGCGCATGCCTAGTTCAGCCACAGCGCGATTGTTCATACCGCCATGAGTACTCACAATGTTCCGCTGGTTGAACGGTGCAAAGCTGCCCGTTGCAGTCACGGGAGCTCGGGCGTTGTCGACACGAGGCGGACTGGAGCCAATCTTCAGTTTGCCTAAAATCTCGGCAAACTTTTGTGAGTCGGGTTGAAAACGCTTTAGGTCCAGGTTCCGCCGAGACTCGCCATCAGAAGACTGCACTTTTCGCGAACTCGATCCATTTTCACTACACTTGAGCTCAATTGAAGACCGCGAACGCACAGCGGGCATAGTCAATTCTTGCGATGGAGACGAGGTGTCACTGCTATGGTCATCATCGTCTCTATAGTCCCCAGAGGAATGTCGTTCTGTTTCGCTTTCAATCGATGACATCGTGTTGCTTCGACGACGCCCACTTTCGTCCTCATCAGACACACGCGAGCTGCGAGTATTCACGTCGCTCTTTGGAGCAGATCCCACAACGATGGGTGTGCCAGCTAAACTGCCGACACCACTCGAACCAGCTGATACTTCTTTCATGCGCATCACGTCAAATTCATCGGCGTCAACCTCGTTGTCAATCTCAATAGCCACTGCGCTTTCAGTGTTCCCTCGTGACATTTGGGTAGCTAGGCTCTGGATAGATTCTTCGATCGCGTGCATCCACTGCTCCTGCCGGCCCCACGTGTCAGTGAGCACAATAAAATTCTTGTAACCCTTTGATGAGAATTGCAGGCCATGTGCTCCACTGCCCGGGCCTTCCGTCACGCCAAAACTGTACCACTTTCGAACTGAAGTAGGGATAACCCATTTCATACGATTCGCCCAGTTAGCACTTTGGAGCGTATCACAATACCATAGTTTGTCGCACACTTGGCACAGACCGAAGAACGTGATAGTAAACGTCAGCGCGTGAAACGGCATGGGCACCGGGAACTGGATGAACGAGCTCACACGGGTAGGCTCTGGAATCGGAATATGGTCGTGAATTTTGTCCTTCTTGTACATGAAACCCGTAATGAATTCGTCCGTGTACGTGACCTTGCAGTAGTGGCTCGCCGCGCCCGAGAATATCGTCTCCAAATATCCGGTGTACTCATCCACCTCGGCATTTGTAAGCGTGGTTGACACATACTCAACTGCGCTTTGCTTCAGTTTCAAGCACCCATGGCACAGCGGTGCATTACGCTGGCCAAGCGGGAGCATTTCAACACGGTTCTGCTCGGCAAGAACTTGCTCAAACTGCATCCATTTCTGATGCTGCGATGTGTACTGCCGGACAACTTCTTGGCATGTAATCGCTACAGACCCACTTCTGCAGTTTGGCGTGCTGCATAATAGTTCACATACAAACGCGTTAGCCAGAAAATAGCAGCAGCAAAAAAAAGTACGTACTTCGTCAGTGTGAAGATACTGTTGGCGATAGTCGTCATGTGGCCCTTGTATTGCACATTCTCATCATACGCACGGATAACAAAGTCCAGAATGTTTGCCCCCTCAATGAAAAGGCTATTCAGCAATGGGGACGATGGCAACCGCTTTTGATCTGGGTCCATCAAGACGAAGCGGATGACGTCCGTAAGTTCGTGGTGCAGCATGCTGTTACTAGGGTGTGACCCGTAGCAAGCTAGTAAGCATGGCATCAAGCCAAAGTTTGCCAAAAGGTAGTCCACATCTCCACTTTGTAAAAACACACAGCGCTTCAGAAACGTGATGATGTGAAGAAGGGCAGACCCTTTGGTGTTCACAGCCTTGATACTCCCTGGGTTATAAGAAGTGGACATCGCGCGAAGTGCGTCGACGTCCGAAGTAACCACTGTGCGACACAGCTTCACGAATTTCTCCACTCGCGGGATCAATGCGGTTAATATCGATACGTAGATTGTCTTCAAAAGACCTTCGATCCCTGTAACATCACGCTTCTTCTTGTGGTAACCCAGCGTACTCATCAGCATCATAACGATAGATAGAGCACCGCCTTCGCGAACTACAAGGGATTTGCTTCCTTGAGTGCACTGACGACAAATCTCCGCGAAACCCAAATCGATCAAAGTGCCAAACGATACATCTGGCGTATTGAGTAGAAAAATCAGCAGCGACTTGAATAGCTCGTTGTGGTGAAGAGGAAAATGCTGGTCCGTGATCAACGGCAGCGAGTTATCTGTATTCTCCACAAATGTCGCCACGTGATTCATGATGTACACCGAAGGTGGGTAAATGATGTAGTTTGTCAGCGAACAAATGTTCTCGATGGAATCCCGCTGAAACGCTGTCCCCACACCCCAGCCTAGTGTCCGCTGCCACGAGTACAGACGAGCAAACAAACAGTCGAATATGCCACTCTTCTGTACGTTAAGTTGACCAGCCTCCGACATGTCCGAGTACAGTAGCCACACAACAGTGTCGCGAATAGAATCGAGCCCGATATGACAAACCAGCCAAGGCACGATAAATTGCCCTTCGTCAGCAAGGAAGCGCCAAACAAGCTCTCCAAGACTCTGGTTCACGATGAAGTGATTGACAACCTTGCAGAAAAGCACCAGCAGCACGTCATCTAAGGGGTCCGCAGTACAGACAAAGTTAAATAATACTTTCAGGTACCCGGATGAGGTCTTGACGTCGTATGCATCGGCTCTTAAAGTCCATCCAGCACCACCGGGCTTGTAGCCTTTCTGGAAAATCTTCGGCGAGTACCACAGCGCGACCTCGTTGCAGAAATGCTGGACAGTGTACTTGCCGTAGTTAGGATCCTCCGTGGGGTCCGACTCGGGAGATGTGATAGGAACCGTGAGCAGGCGAAACACTTCATATATAATCCGTGGCTGTTCCAGCCAAACACTGAACTTGTGCTCTCGTACCATCTCTCGGTACAAAACGTCGACGGACATTTGACTGCTTTTCGCAATCTTCAATAAATCGCGTAGTGTTGAGTTGTGCCTTGCAACAGTTTCCTCAATTTTGCGTCGATGGTCTTTGACGGATTCCTGGCAAAACGGAAGTAAATAGAACTCAGTTAGAAGTCGCATTTTAGAATAATGAAAGGTAAAACAAAAATGCATGCCACTAACACTTTCTGCTTGTTCACGCAAGTAATCTTCAATATCAGTATAACCAGCCATTCTCGCCAGATGCTCTGCTGTGTTGCCATCGCGCTGTACACCGTATACGCGTTAGCAGTAAGCAAGGAAAACAGGAGCATCAACAAACAAGCGCACACTTACATCTTTCGCGATTAAACTAGCACCAGCGTTGACAAGAACCTTTACACAACCAAGATTTCCGGCACGCGCAGCTTCCATTAGAGCCGTTGTTGAATTCGGCTACACGCGCACGAACGATCATTCCCACGTTAGAACAGTACTACTGACTTAAGTAACATAAACAACGTACACTTTGTGTCTCAAGCTCTGCTCCACCTAGTACCAAAATTGAACAGCATTCCTCCAGACCACCGCGGGCAGCAATATGAAGTGCAGTAGTCCCACGACTCTGTAAACCGCGTCGCACCACAACAATGGTAAGTTGGAAAAATATATATGCGGCAATCATATATTTTACGTACTCGATTTCTGGAGAGATTGATTCTTGCCCCCTTCTTGACGAGTAATTTCACGCAGTTTGCGCGCCCATCACGAGCAGCGACCATCAACGCGGTCATGCCGTGTACCTAATAACAGGAGATCATCAGATTAGATATTCAACAAACCCCCACTAGCTCTAAAAACAAAATAAAAAACTTACATCCTCCAAATCAAGGCTTGCGCCAAACATTAGCAAAGCTCGCGCTGCTTCCATATTGCCGACAGAACAAGCCATCATCAGCGGTGATACGCCCGTCGGCTGTATAGTTCGCGGAAAAACAAGTAAAACTATCAGCATAATTCCTTTTTGTACACCACGCAGCACACATCTTACCTTCTGTTCGTCTAGCGATACACCCAGACTGTGCAAAATCTCAATACAATCCACATGTCCATTCTCCGCAGCGTCACACAGCGCCACTGCCTTCGGAATATTCTGCCCAAACAACCTTCCAGTAAGTACAAATAATATGGGGATAAATCGACGATTTTGGCACTCACATCCACCACGTTCCCCGTCGTGTCGATCTCCAACAAGTGCCTCAATAGCTGCACATCTCCAGCTCTTGCCGCCGTTTGCACTCCAAAGTACACATCATCCGGCACCACATGCTTACACGCTTGTTCTCTCCAGAGCAACTCAACAGAAATCCTCGGCGGTTTATCCTCCAAAAGCTGATCAGCATGGTACTTGGACAGCAGCACAATGGGAATGGACACTGGCTGGCGTCCTGACGAGTGGAAGCCGTCGAACAGCGAGTGGATCGCGTTCTTGTTGTCCGTCCGCTCAATGAAAACAATCCCCGTGACCCCTGCAGCCAATAAGCGCCTCACAATATCCGGGAAATGGACTCGTCCACCTCGTTCGACCACCGCGATGTTCCCTAGCAGCGCCGGTTTGTTCCGGAGCTCTCCATCAGCTTTCGGAGGGTTCGTAAACACGACTGTCCCTGTTACCACGCGAGGCACGCGGTCGTATCTGTAGCTGGAAGGTTCTGCGAAGTGGTAACTTGAGTTTGAGCCTAAAGCTGAGCTGTTGTTGTGCGAGTGCAAGTTGGCGTTGATGTCTTGGGCAGGGGATACCGGTTGGAGGGAGGGACTGCGCTGCCAGCACACGAAGGGGACGCCGACACTGCGAGAGCCGTTGGCTGTGGACTGCTCGTTGCCCATTATTCAACAGTTCTGAAGGCTGGGAAGAGAAAGAGAGAATAGCAGGAGTGATGGTCACGCGGTAACAGTATCTTGGTCCCGGCTCGCTGTGGAGAGACCGTGAGGGACGTAGGGGCGCGCGCACAGGGTGGAAGTGGGTGGTAGTTTGATGTACACGGTAGCGTTGTGGGCGGCGGCGCAGTGTAGGCGTGGGTAGCGGCGGCGTTTCCTTGGGGTCGTCGAGTTCTTTTTCTGGCTTAGCTGTTGACTCGCAATTAGGCACGAAAAACTCAGGTTTCACTTGATCTGATCCACTCGGAAGTCGCGGAGGGCAACACCGGGATGGACGCACATGCATGTTTCGGCGGCATTTCTTGCGATACAAGGGACAACTGTTGTTGCCATGCAAGTAACAGTGCTCGCATTGCAACCTTTTCTAGTTTGGCGGCTTCAGCATTGGAAATGAATGTGGTAGTCGTGGTCTCTTTGATGTGGTAACTATGCTGCATTGTTAGTTAATGGAGCTGAGCTGTTATCAGCATCGCTGACCACCTTGTCTATCTATCGGATCAATGTTTATCGAGACCTACACGCCTTGGCACTGCCAGGTTGGCAGCTTGTACATGCGGTCATTGGGAATGGGGACTTTCATTTTTGGTACTATTTTTCTCAACTTGCAGTCCCGAATTCCGGTTCATCATCCATCTCGCTGTTAGACCCGAAGAGCCCCAAGAAGGTCTTGGAAATCATGGCAGGCCGCGCGAACGCAGCGCGCGTGCAGACGCAGCTGACGAAGAATTGGTCCACGCTGCGTTATCACATGGAATATCGCGGCTACCGTGCCAACCACTTGGTGCACGGCGCCGTAGCTCTGTTCGACCTCGGCGCAAGCGAAGAAAAGATCGAAGAGTTCGCCGAGAGCTATTCCACCAAACTGGTGGATCAAAAACCCAACCACAGCGATGTCATGCAGCCCGAAACCCGAGCAAAAGTCCTGCAAGAGTCGAAGTTGACGTTTGAGAGCGCGCGCGAGTTGCTCGGTAAGCGCCAGAAGTTTGACGAACTCTTGGCGCTCTATGGTGGAGAAGTGCAGGAGCTGGGAATCGATGGAGCAGTGAAGAAACACTTACCAATTCTCGTCGGTGGTTTAGCTGGAGCTCTTTTCCACTCGATCATTCAACTGGGTTATGCCTATCACATTGGAGGCGAGCGTCTCGTGGCTGAAGGGCTCACGTACATGCACTACGCCTACCTTTCGTTCGATGAGCCTAAAGAAGGTAACGACGAGGAGCTGTCCGAGAAGAAGAAGAAATTGTCGCGTGAAGAAGCGTTGCAACTAGTGAGCACGCTGAACGGCCATGAACTCCTGATGAGTGAGATGCGACGCAAGGCGAGAGAGAAGCCGCTGGTTGACCTAGAAATTGGCGGCATCCAGAAGCGACTGAGCACCATGTCCGGCAACCCGGAACGAGGCAGCAGCGTGGCGTTCAACTTTATCTGGGACACAATCAACAACTACGATCTGTCGAAGATTGACGGTGTGCTTGCACTCGACCTGGCGCTGTGGCTGTATATGATGATCGAGCACAACGACTTTGTCATTCTGCACGCAGTCACGTCGGCGTGGGCTTTGCAGCAGGTTGAGCATTTACTCGAACCGAAGGATCGCGAGCGCGCGTGGAAGGTCTGGCTGCATGTGTCGTTGTCGGCGTTTGTC
Source organism: Phytophthora agathidicida (assembly GCA_025722995.1). Taxonomy (NCBI): domain Eukaryota; phylum Oomycota; class Peronosporomycetes; order Peronosporales; family Peronosporaceae; genus Phytophthora; species Phytophthora agathidicida. The sequence goes on along the minus strand of CP106972.1, from coordinate 5,557,330 downwards.
ACCAACGAAATGAAAGATGTCTTAACGTCGGACGTGTGCGAGCAACTGCTGGATGAGATGCCAGGCGTGGAGCCGTGGAGTCGAATCGTCGCGAAGACGTTGGGCATGGCAGATGAAGGACAGATGGAGCGCGATCTGGTGCACAGATACAAGCTCGTGCAAGTGGCTCACAACCACGCACAAACCAGCGAGAACGCGTTCCTGACATTTGAGGAGCGTGACTACATTGCTCGCAAGAGTGCACTAAAGGTGATCTCGTGCGAATTCGAATTCGGTGCACCACCACTCAGCTGAGCAGTGGCGATCAGCCTTCCAGTGTAGATGCCATCTACACACGGATCTATCTATCTATTTTATACTCTTGCAGAGGGGTAATGCGTTCGAAGTGGTGGAATGAAATCTGCATTGATGTCGCAATCGCATCCAAGTTGAAGTTGGATGTTGCTTGAATTGACGCAACCTTCGCGTCACATTGCATTTCCGCCGATTCAAAACCGTCACTAAGCAGCTGGTACGAGCAGCTACGTGGCAGGTCATCCATCAGTCTGCTTCTCGACATCCTGCACGCAAGACAAGACTACGGTAAACTTATGGTCGCTACTGCATCTCTACGGCGTCTGCTGCGCCTGGGGATCCTCGCGTCAACTGCCATCGTTGCATCAACGTCTGCAGCTGCAACCGACAGCTCTCCGAAGCCTTTTCCGAAGGACATGGTGGATTACCTTCAGTGCCAAGTGTGTCAGACGCCGGAGCTCACAGGCAGCGTCCAGGACTCTGCGTGCGACTATGAAACGGTGGACAAGGCGGTGAACGAGCACTTCCACCCGCTACTTCACGAGCTGTCGCGCCTCACGTTCTTCCGTTACTTCAAGGTAGATCTGGGCAAGGAATGTCCCCACCTGCCATGGCAGGACGACGGTATGTGCGCCAGTATTGACTGCGCTGTGTGCGAGTGTCCGTCGCACGAGATCCCAGCGCCGTGGAGTCAATTGGATCAACAGGAGAAGAGTGCAGCACAAACTATGGAGGCGGGGAAGCCCTGCGACGAACAGACGGGGGAGAGTACACTGTCCAAGGTGGAGCGCAAAAATGCGGTGGCTGGAGAGAGTTTCAACGAGTGGGAAGAAGTAGCGAGCGTCAATGTGTGGGGCACACAGGGCGAGGAGGAAGAAACGATGGCGTACATTAATTTACTGGAGAATCCGGAGAGGTACACAGGATACAGCGGCGTGCAGGCAGAACGCATCTGGAAGGCAATTTACGAGGAGAATTGCTTTACTCCACCCGAAGAGAGTGCTCTGGATGGGATGTGTCTGGAAGAACGCGTGTACTATCGCCTCATCAGTGGGCTGCAGGCGTCGATCAACACGCACATTGCACTTACGTACAAGTTTGGCAACGCGTGGGGAGTTAATCCGTCACTATTTGTGACCCGAGTTGGCAAGCATCGTGAGAGACTGCAGAATCTCTACTTCGCCTACCTGTTTGTCATGCGCGCGGTCAGTAAGTACCGTTATGAGTTGTTGGCCTACGACTACAACACGGGTAACACAGCGGATGACCTCCGTGTGAAGGAGATCTTAAAGCAACTTTTGCTGGAGGGATCGGACGATGCTCGAGCGTCGGGAGTTTCCTGCCCGGCGTATGCTGAATGCTCGTCCGTGTTGTCTGGCTTCGATGAGAGTGCGCTGTTCCGTGTTCAAGCTGATGGGCTATCCATTGATCAGTTGACCCACGCTAAGCAGGAGAAGGAGCTGCTGGAAGTGCAGTTCCGCGAGAAGTTCCAGAACGTGAGTCGCATCATGGATTGCGTCACGTGCGAGAAATGCCGGCTTTGGGGCAAGCTTCAGACTATGGGGCTGGGCACGGCTATCAAGATCTTGCTCGCCGAGGACGTGTCGACGATTCCGAAGCTGCACCGCAACGAGCTCATCGCGCTCATCAACGTGGCCAATAACCTGTCTCGTAGTGTGGACGGCGTCAAAATGATGCGGGAGTTGGAGTTCATCGAGGCCGTGAAGCAATTTGGCTTCGTCTTCGGAGGTGCTGTGCTCATCGTGCTAGTGCTCATTGTCATTTTCCGCAGGCGCAAGAGTAGAACGCGCAAACACAAGAAACAAGAGTAAGTATCTTGTGCAGATAGACAACCTGTGAAGATATTTCACAGCTACATCGCAAAATACAATGCATATTGATGAACGATCGACAGCTCAAGCCACCTCTTGCTGGCACGGAACGTCTGGAACCTCCTTGTCCCCCACGTTCTCTCGGCACTGCATATAGTACGGCATCACCAGGTGCTTGGCGAAGTTCTTCACCTCGCACGTACGGAGGTCTTCATCCAGCACATCCTTGTCATAGCCAATCTGCCACGCGAGATCTTGGCGTGTTGGGTCCGCCGCCAGTTCCTCCATCAAGTCCACAAATCGATCAGCGTCCTCCAGATCTGTAAAGAATCCCAATTGCGTATTCATCTCACGCCGGCAGTGCAGCAACCGGGCCATCTCGTGCAGATCATACTCGGGATGATACTGCAGCCCCCAGAACTCTCCTTTCAGGTATCGAAGACACACACTTTGCACCGTAGTGAATGTGTTCGTCGCGAGTTGCAGACCTCCCGGTTGAATCACACGCACCTCATCTTTGTGACTACTGAAGGCGTCGAACACCGCCGGTTTGCCTTCATACATCGGGTGAGCACGACCCGCAGCATTGAGGCGGATTTTGCGTGCCACACCCAACTCTTTGCCTCGCTTGTTCTTCTGCACGACTCCTCCAGCAGTAGCCACAGCCAGTTGCAGCCCAAAGCAGCTACCAAACTGCGGCACACCCTGAGCAAAGCTTCTTCTAGCAAGATTCATCATCTGCACCACTGACGGGTCGTCATGCTCGTGCACCGCCAAGGACGACCCCGACCAGCCCACACCATGGTACTTGGCCAGATCTGGAGCGACGAAGCCCGGGTCGGCTGGGTAGACGAGGTCGTACTCTGCCGAGCGACCGACGCTTCTCTCTGTGGCCTTGACGAGCATGTTGGCGTACAGTTGTCCGGCGGTGGTGGCGCCACCAGCCTCGAGGACGTCTCGACCGGTCTTGACGTAGCCATCGATGACCAGGTATCGGATGGCTTCTTCTCCTGCTGCAGTCGCTGCCGACGAGTGCAGGAATTGGGGCGCCTGCCTGCCGCGTGCCAGGCGCAACAGCTGCGAGCGAGCAGCCACGCGTCCGTGCATCTTGTTGTTGAGTGGAGATCGGCGGAGCGAATGCTCTGGAGGCCGATGACAGCCGGCGACGTGCCATCAGGACCTTGGCGGTGAGGAGATGCGACGGTTGAATCTACAATATCAGCGAATCAGATGCGTTTAGTGGCGGTAGTCCCAAGTACCTTTTTTTACGATCGGATTTTGGACCGGACTGACGTTGCACATCATCACTCTACCTTTCACCAAGAGCCCCGCAACCCGAACATGCTCCGCCACGCCACCACCCAGGTAGACTGCGTCTTCTTGCAATATGTATAGACCCAATGCAACGTACTAACGGACAGTTGCTTGCTGCAGCTTGCAACGGCCTCTCGCCAGGGCACGAAGATTTCCTCTCGCGGCTTCGCTGCGTCCGCGTACGTTGACGACTAAAAGATCTTTTGCTGCGTGTTGCATTGGTGATTGACTTCTTTTGTGCAGCCTCAAGGTGGACAACCCGTACACGGGAGAAACTTTTTGCGAGGTCGCGTACGACTCGAAGGCCGAGGCGCACGCCAAGCTCGATGCCGCCGTCAAAGCGCAGCGCGACTGGCAGAACGTGCCGCTCAGCGAGCGTCAAGCGTTGTGCACCAAGTGGATCGGCGCTCTCTCGAGCAACGCCGAGTCCATTGCGCACGAGATCTCTGGCATGATGGGAAAGCCTGTACAGCAAGCGCGCAACGAGGTCAACGGCACCATCGACCGCGCCAAGTACGAGCACAACTATTGGTGTTGGGGTACCATGATGTACTAACAACAATTGACTGTTTTATCATAGGGCTCTGATTCAAATGTCGGACGAAGCGCTGCGCACGGACTCGTTCCCGGAAGAGAATGGTCTCTTCCGTCAGATCACTCACGACCCTGTTGGCGTCGTCTACGTCATTGTACGTGTCTTGCAAAGCTTCTTGACTGCATACTTCGCTAGTCGATTTTAATCCTTTTCAAACGTTTTGATGACCTCAACAGGCTCCTTGGAACTATCCTCTTATGACGGCGGTCAACTCGATCATCCCCGCGGTGCTGGCTGGCAACTCGGTGCTGCTGAAGCACTCGCCTCGTACTCCACTCTGCGGCGAGCACTTTGAAAAGACATTCGAACAAGCGGGTTTCCCCAAGAACGTCCTCCAGTCGTCGTTTGTTGAGCACGACACGGCGTCAGAGATCATTCAGCGCCCGGAAACTGCGTTTGTGTCGTTCACGGGTTCGGTCCGAGGGTGAGTTGTGCTATATGCGCGCGGAAGCTCAACCTCTCAGCTTACTAACGGGTACTCATCCATTCGTCTGCTGTGTGTACGTGCAGTGGCCGCCAAGTCCAACAAGTGGCTTCCCAGCGTTCGATTGACGTGACATTGGAACTGGGTGGAAATGTAAGTGCATCTTTGTTGACGAGTTCCTCCGCTAGTATCTAACTTGGAAATTTGCCATGGCTGTAGGATGCTGGATACGTGACTGCTGATGCGGATGCTGAAGCCGCTGCAGAGGGCTTGGTGGACGGCGTATGCTACAATGCTGGTCAGTCGTGCTGCGGTGTCGAGCGGATCTACGTCCACGAGTCCAAGTACGACCAGTTTTTGGAAAAGGCCAAGATCTTGTTCGAGGCGTACAACCTGGGTGACCCGACGGATGCGAAGACTTCGATGGGACCGATGGCACTTCCTACTGCACCGGAAATGCTTGATGCCCACGTGAAGGATGCTGTATCGAAAGGTGCTCTACAGTTGACAGGTAGCGGGATCGTGACGGACGCTGCTGGAAAGGGACGCTTCTACTCGCCTACCCTGCTTGCCAACTGCGATGGCTCCATGAACATCATGACGGAGGAATCCTTCGGGCCGATTGTCGGCGTTGAGCGTGTGTCATCGGATGCTGACGCCATCCAGAAAATCAACGACAGCAAGTTCGGACTAACGGCGTCGGTGTTCTCGTCGGACCGTGAGCATGCCATGGCTCTAGGCTCCCAGATTAGCGCTGGTACTGTGTACATGAACCGATGCGATGTGCTAGACCCCTATCTGCCCTGGACTGGCACCCGTGACTCCGGTAAGGGAATCAGTCTCTCCAAGCATGGATTCCGTGGCGTCACGAAGCTCAAATCGGTGCGTGCTTTTTGTTATCGATATTTGGTTGTTGTCTCTCGAACTAACGGCGTCGTGTTTTCTTCGTTTGTAGTGGAACTTCCGCGTTTAGAGGAAATGTACGCTTCCCCGGTAGCGAAAACGTTTGGAAGTAGAACTTCAAACACAAAATCAATCGATTCGCTTTAGTGCGCATTGAAGCCTCTTGCTTTCGAATAAACGATTCAATTTACCTCCACGACAAGTAAGCATGCCATCACCTCAGATCTGCATTTCGTGGAAAACAAAAGACGTGCAGTTGTGCCATGAATGGATCTCTTCATGAACGCAAAACGTATTATGTCAACATGTCATAATCCGGGCTGCTTGTTTGTGTGTTAGAAGTCTTGCATTCTCTACTGTCCTTGTCAACCAACACCTACTTGGAATGCCATTACTACTTGGAATGCCACTTACACCTCGCTAGGTCCTCCGAACGGGTCCACGCGTCCCTCGCTAGTCACGTAGGCCGACGTAATACCGCCATCGACCACGAACGACGTGCCGGTGATGTACGACGCGTCGTCACTAGCAAGGAACAGCGCCGCCTTGGCCATCTCGGCCGCCTCACCGAATCGACCCATAGGGACGTGCACCAGTCGGCGCTGCTTCTTCTCCTCCGTGTCCAAGAACTTCTGCAGCAGTTCGGTGTTAAGCGGACCGGGGCACAGAGCGTTGACGCGGATGTTCTCGCGGGCGTGGATCGTCGCCAGCTCACGGGACAGAGCGATCACCGCTCCCTTACTGGACGTGTAGGCCAGTTGAGGCGTGGCAGCGCCCAGAATCCCCACGAATGAAGCCGTGTTGACGATGGAGCCTCCACCGGCGCGACGCATGGCCGGAATGCCGTACTTGCAGCCGAGGAAGACGCCCTTGACGTTGATGTTCATGGTGAGGTCCCAGACGTCCTCCTGTGTGGAGATGGCGTCGTCGTCGGCGCTGTGCATGATGCCAGCGTTGTTGAAGAGCACGTTGAGGCCACCGAACTCCTTCTCGGCCAGGTTCACCATGTTCTCCACGTCGCTGGCCTTGGACACGTCGGCCTGGACTGCGACAGCGACGGTGTCGCTCTTGCCCAGCTTCTTGAGCTCCTCGTGCACCAGCTGCACGGTCTCAGCGGCGGCGTCCGCGTTCACGTCGGCGCACACGACGCCCTTGGCGCCCTGCTTGGCGAACAGGATAGCGGACTTGCGGCCAATGCCTCCGGCAGCACCGGTGATCACGGCCACTTGGCCGGCCAGACGACTTCCGATGACGCTCATGGTGGGATGAAGGCTTGCAGGATAACGGTGGTGTCGGATGCGACGCACTTGAGATAGTGGGTGTTGCAGGTCAAAAAGCTCGAGTTCGTGTGGCGCACATTTGGGCATGGTGGGGTGATGAGCTAGGGACGCCATCGATCCACACGCGTTTGATGCTCGATTGATGAGATCCAGTGCAAGGTCTGCATTGAGTGACACTCAATGAACGCAGGGCAGGCTGCTTGCTGCATGCTTGAGCCGCGAGCGGAGACCAGGCGAGGGTCCGATGGGAGGCACCACAGGCCATCGATGATCGAACACGTCCCGAATGTCACCGAGGTCGGCCTTGTCGGCTGACGCTGTGCGAGTGTGCGGAGCATGCTTTCGTAGCTATGCAGTCGGCTGTATCGGACAGAGGGTAGTTCGTGTCGAAAAATGGAGAAAAAATGAGCATGGTCAAGGCAACTTCAACTTCGTTGTGCCCAAAATATGTTACCAATCGCGCTTTGAGCTGCCATGAGGCAATTTGCTTCAGCGTCGAGAGCGGTCTACTGTTGCTCACCAAGCACCATCGTGATGAGCCCCCATTGTGGTCGTCATGCACCGCTTCGTGAGGATGTTTCGCGAGTGTCAAGTTTGACACGACAAATGAAGGGCGATGAAATGCGTTCTCGAGGACTGACGTGAGCTCAGTGCTACGCTGTGATCTCATCGGAGCAGGGCGCATTGTCGACTTCAGGACACTCGTCAAACTGGCCTCAGAGCATTTGGGCAAAGACAACAACTTCAACTGGACCAAAATTGAGCATTCGAGCTGCCTGCTGGTGTGCAGCAGCTCAGTGAGTCAGGCGCGCTTGCTGGCCTTGCATTGCACCGTAAAGACCAACGTCAGGGCTGGTTTCGAGCGATGACGAGTGCTGGGTTAGCAGTGCTGGGGCAAGTTCTAGCGAGCAGTGCTGGAGGCGTGAACACTTTGGGCACCAATTATTATCCTGCTCCGCAAGGAGCCCTTGCCAAGGACTGCATTCATGCAGGACTGGACCAATCCACTGATGGTGCTGCCAAAGCTATGCTTTACGCACGGCTCGATTCGAGCGGAGGCACGAAGGCTGGCCTCTTGTCTTCATCGGCACCTTTGACCGCCTACGCATCACCCTCTTCGCCACCATCTGCACATTCCCACCACCACCTACAGGTGATGGGCACTTCAACTTGCGCAAACTACCAAAATGATGTGACGCACACCATCTTATCAGGTCCGAAGTCGCCTACGTCACTCGCGCACAAGACCAGCAAGACCAAGACCGCCTTCCCGACCATGCTGCCTTCCTTCGCGCGCCATCTGCGCCTCCATTCCGCTGCTGCCTCGCGCGCATTGAGCTCGGCTTCCGCCGCGTCTTCTCCGGTGAAGGTGTTGGTCATCGACGGCTACTCGCCCGATGGTCGCGCCGACCTTGAAGCTGGCGGCGCCAGCACAGCCGGCAAGCTGTACATCAATTTACTCAACAAATCGGCACCTGCAGGCGTGGAGATCGCATCCGACGTTGTGTACCCTGCAGACAGCGACTTCCAGACGCCAGAACTCTCCAAGGTGAGACGAATAGACTGCTGCTTTCTGTTAAACAGCCAACTCACCAATGTTGATTGACAGTACCATGCAGTGGCGTGGACCGGTTGTTCATTGACCATCCACGACGCTCAAGATGTGCGCGTTACCAAGCAGATCGACTTTGCCAAGAAGGTCTTCGAGGAAGGTAAGGATACAAGAGTTCCACTTGATGCAAACTTGAACTGATGAGGTTTTGATACTTTTATGCCAGGTATTCCGCAGTACGGAAGCTGCTGGGCGGCTCAGATCGCGGTAGCTGCTGCAGGAGGCCACTGTGGGGCGAACCCTCGTGGCCGTGAGATGGGTGTGGCGCGCAAAATTGAGCTCTCCCCTGAGGGGCGTGCACACCCGATGTTTGAGGGCAAACCGTCGGTCTTTGACGCTTTTACGAGCCACAATGACGAGGTGACTCACATGCCACCTGGAGGACTCGCGCTGGGCGGCAACGATTTCACTGCAGTGCAGGCTGTGGCAGTGCGTCACAAGAAGGGTGACTTCTGGGCTGTGCAGTACCATCCAGAGTACGATCTGCATGAGCTTGCACGACTCACGTACTGCCGTCGTGCTAAACTCGTGAGTCTGGGATTCTTTGCTGATATGAAGAGCGCTGACCAGTATGTGGACGATCTGGAAAACCTGCACATTGACCCATCTCGTTACGACATCGCGTGGCGTCTTGGACTGGACGCCGACGTCATGGATGAGAACATTCGCCACTGCGAGACGCGCAACTTCATCAAGTACCTCGCGCTTCCGTACAAGGCGGCGGTGGAGTCCAAGTAGACGACGCTTTGTCGAAAAATTCCATGTGATCCAACAAACTCTGATCAAAAGCAATACGATGGGAATTTTCAACTTCACGATAGCACTGCCTAGCGCAACGTTACTCTCGACGTGTTGTATGTTGTATATTCATGAAGAATCTTCTGGGTGGACAAATTACCCCCTTAACTTCTCCCAAGACAACCGTCTGATTCAAGGAGCCCACATGAATCGATTCCCTGTCAAGTGCTGCGTCCGTATTCCCGTGGTTTTCAAGAACCAGGCGTGAAGATGAAGCGCATGCAAGCAGTGGCGACAATTAATCATGGACTTCGACGAATCGACCATGAGAACATGGTTAACAAATTACGGGATTTTGAAAAAGACGACAGTTTTGGAGTCGAGCAACGCTGGAGGAATGGGAACACTTCATCCGGATGGGAGAACACCATTTGTACCGATCGAAATCCAGGGAGTGTCACTACGGCAAAATCTACATGATGGAGCTGTGAGATTAATCGTGGCCCAGTTGCTGCGTCGACCGAACGTTCAAGACCATTTCTACTCGAACTATCTCACCGAGTGAGGCATAATTTGACGGCATGCCGCTTTTGCAGGCAGATGCCAACAACGCTCCTAGTCGTGGCCTACAAACTACGGACCTTGGATTAGACGTGAAGACTACCAAACAGTGAATTTGGAGGCTGGTGTTGCTCGCGGATTGTCCAATTTAAATTGGAAGGCGACTCAGTGGCGACGCTTTCCTGGGATGCAATATATTCTATCCATCTGACCGTCTCGATTCCGTCGTCAATAGTGATGCCGAGCTTTCTCGCGCTCCAACCAAAGTGGAAATGGACACTCGACGAGTGTTGAGCCTCATAGGCAACAATGTTTGACCTGAATAGATCGACAAGGTTTACTTCAGGATCTTTATTTGTTTTCTAGCGTGTTTCCAGCCCGGTAAAACTCGTCGTACGGGTCCATCTCATCTAAAAGCAAGTTGTCCTGTGCTTTGTAGTCCTCTTTATCCATCGCAACAGTCTCATCAGCATCAAGAATGGCGTTCTCGAAATCCGGCATGCCGTCTCCACCAAACACTTCATCTGAACTTGGTATAGCATTACCCCAGAACTTGGGGGTCGGACCGTGCATCTCCATCGCCGAAGTCGAAGTGTCCACCGACGAGTACAGTGAAGTTGTCCCTACACCAGCCAACAGCAACAGACTCAGTGTAATGACAGCCTTGGTCCGTAGTGCTCGACAATGCGCCACGTGGCTAAGCAGCATCGTCGACTCCGACGGCTTCTTGACGGGTGATTGACACTCGTAGTTGGCCTCTTCCAGCGACGTGAAGAACTCCTTGTCCTTGTCGCAATGAGCGGGGGAATTGTTGCCTCGCCCCATTCTGCTGTCGGTGCTAGTTATCTGGTGAAAAGAGGAGTGCAATGCACGTCCTTCCACTAGACTTGGAGCGTACACCAAACGGTTTCTGGCGAAAGACCCTTTTGGCCTCAAATGAGCTGAGGACAGGCATTCCTACATGCATGTAACCGCACGAGGGGTCCATCGAGTTTTGAGTTCAAGCACCAGCCCACATTGCGGTATAGTTCCCTGCACAGCTCCAAACGATGTCATGAAGACAACCTATTATCCGGGGAGGACAGCGCATAGAGCTGTATGGTTAAATATTCGACTTTTTGCCCCCCCCCCCCCGTTATTTGCTGCTTGTTGTTGTTGGTTGGGTGAGTGCGCTAGGTCGCATCCATCGATACTTTCGTTGGAATTGGTTCTGTCCCCTTGCACACTCACCCTTCTCCGGAACGGCTTAGGTCATGCTTGAGACGGCAGAATATACTTGATGCGTTTTGTATTTCGTCTACACTGCTCGCAGGTTCTCAGTTCAGCGTTTACTTCTTGAGCTTTTTGGATCCGTTTAGCAGGGCATCTGCAGCGTCGTCATCGTCATCGTCATCAGGTGCAGGAGGGTTTAGCGCGGTAAGTTCAGCCACTTGGCAGCACGGGCAGTGACCAGCCTTGAGGTACTCGAACTCAAAGTCTTCCTCGTGGAAGAATCGACGGCAGTGACGCGACAGGTAAATCTTGATTTCCGGGATCATGTTCTTGTAGTACTTCGGACGCACTGCTTGTGTTGGATATTTGACGATGAAGACTTCGTTTGGTCGAAGGGCTCGCAGCGTTCGAGCGTCTAGCTGAAGCACACGATATTGCACTGCTCCGGAACGGTGACCAACACTGGGACCGTATGTCGCTTGCTTATTGAGCGCCTGTTCGAACAAGTCCGTGCCGTCTTTTGCCGAATCTTCCACAGGCTCTGGCTCACCGTCGTCTAGCTTCATGGTTTGGGATCCGTTGCCGTAGTCAGTCTCTCGCCAGCCACCGCCTCCACGCTTGTTGCTGCTTCCTGTGTCGTTTGGATGAGTCAAAATCAATTGCTCTGCTTCTTCGTCGGAGATGCTAGGCTGAACACGTTGGCAAGACAAGCGCTGTGTTAGTGCGTGGATGACGTCACAGTAAGGATGGATATCTTACCTCAGGCTGAAACTCAACGAGCGGGAGGTTCTCAAATGAGACAAAGGAGCGTACGAATGGATGGCCAGAGTTGACGCAGACATCGCCTGTGTTGTTGGGGTTTAGCAGAGGGTTCACCGTCGACGAGCGGTAATCGACAGGCAGCAATTCTTCACGATCAGCGTACGGGCGCGCTTGAAGTGTCATAGCGGTGCACTCAACAACCGACTGCCAATCTTGACGCAGCTTCATCTGAAGAAGCTTGTCGTATGCCTGTCGTGCTAATTTATAACTTTCCAGCTGAACCGCGTGGTGACCAAGCGTGAAGTAGATGTTACTCAGAGAGATACCTGGAGGTGGAGGTGCCACCACGACGGTGTTGCCGCTACCTCCCCCCATTCTACCATTGCTTCCACGTGCCGCTAGCTTGTTAAGAAGAAATCTCGCAGCGTGGAAGAGGGATTCCGGTAGCAACGTTGTGAATGGTTCGTCCGTGAACGCGTAAATCATGGCATACGCATAGTAAAGCTCAGATAACACCTCGTTCTCGGTTGCCTCTGCGAGTCGTGATCGCTGTTTTTCGTTTGGCTCCACTTCATCCCCATCTTTCTGTTTCAAATCCAAAATGGTCTTCATTTGCTGTTCGCAAAGTCTCCAGTGGTAATACGCAGCAGCACGGTATCGATGCTCACCCACTGCATTGTCGACCAACTGGTAAAGCAACTTGCAACACTGGTCAGGTCGTTGAGCACGGGTGTACGCTTCCAAGGCGTCGTCAAAGCGATCTTGGGTCACCAACCACTGCGCGTAAGGTACGAAGACCTCATCCGGGCGACGAACGCTGTCGCGGTGTCTGTCTGCCAACCGGACAGCTTCTTCCCACTCTTGCAGCCGAATGTGCATCTGCAACAACGCGTCAAGGTCGCCGAGTTTCAAGTACATATCGCGCGCGTTGGCAAACTGATTGCCTTTCAAGAAGAAATTGGCAGCCACGGTCAACAACTGCGAATTTGCAGCAGCTTCAGGTCTACGCGTGAGTGCCAAGAGATCATCTAGCCAGCCGTGTTCACCGAGAATCTCCCCAGCTCGAATGTAATTCCCACTTGCAGCGTACATTTCCGCAGCAGCTCGCCAATCCTGGACGTCCTCGGCCCACTTAGCCTGCGCTAAGACGAGTTGCTGTACATCACCAGCCTGGCGAGCTGTAGCGAAGCGCTTAGCTTCATCCCACATACGAAGGTCAGCAAACATTTTGATGGCACGGGATGGCTCACCACAGTCTGCGAACAACTTGGCTGCCAGCGGGAATTTGCCTTGGTGTGCCATGATTTCTGCCTGGAGTAGCGCTCTGACCTTCTTCCCAGCTTCGCCACCAACGTCTTCACCTTCCCGATTGTTGCCACCTTCTCCTCCCCCTTGAGGCATTTGCTGTTTCCAAGTTTGTTCGAGAGCGTTCACAAGTTCAATGTAGCGCACGTCACGCACACGGATGAAAGCCTTCCTCGCGACTGAAAAGCGCATGCTTTTAAGAGCCTCCCATGCTAGCAAACGCCAGTCCGCTGCCGTCACACCCAAACACGACACTCCATACGCCTGAGCAAAGTCGTTCTGTTCCAGATATCGATACAGAGGTGCCGACTGTGGTACGTCAATGGTTTGCACACTCAGTGCGCTTAGTGAGAAAACTTTCGAGCCCGAGAAACCCACAACAAAACCTTGCATTCGCTGTGTGTGACCTGGGAACTGCCCCGCGCGGATCTTTAGCTGTCCATTTCCTCCGAAGCACAGCATATCCTCGCACTCGGTGTTCCAAGCAACACTGTTCGTAGCTCCTTCTTCAAACAGGAGCTGCTTCGATGCCAAGTCATACACCAGACACTTGTGTGAGTCATCAACAACGGCAAGCTTCTCCCGGCTGCCGAGAAACACCACGAAAACAACATCAGTACACCCGCAACTAGAAAAAAAAACCGGCGCGCAGACGTACTTGGCGCTGATGTCGAGGCAGGAGATTGGACTGCTTTGCTGGATAAGCGGAATCGGGAACGGGTTATTAATGAAAATCTGCCACACCGAGCCATCTTTCAGCCCGACTAGTAATCCTTCGCGTCCAGGAGCACCACCCGTCACTTTGATGTAGCGGATGAGCGATTCTAGTACCCATTCTCGCTCTTTTCGTCCTGTGAAGTCGTACTGCTGCAGCTTCTGTTTCTGGCACAAGATAAAATGCAAGCTCGTGACGACCAGAAGGCTGCAAGGAAGGTCTTTTGTGATGCGCTCCTTCACTCGATAGTGCATGTCGTAGCTGGCGTTGGTCGACGCCCCGTTGCCACTGCTACCTGCGAGCTCGTAGATGATAATGCGATCCGATAGTTGAACCGCTAGACGGTCTCGATACACGCTGAGCTTCTTGACGCAGTCTCGAGTCTTGATTCGTACCTTTTGCTCCGTCATCAAGTGCTGCACGATAACATCAGTAAGATGTTCTCGGTACGCATACCGTTCCTGGTAGATGCCGTGCACGGTGCCGAATACAAGGCAATAAAGCGACAGAGTGCCATCCTCGCTGCCGACGCCCACAAAATTCGTCTTGGGTCGAGCCTTGATCGCCCACACCCAGCTTTCCTGCTCACAAATCCTGCAAACAGTCAAGACCTCATCAGATAAATTGATGCAAGACAGCATCGAAAACTTGTCAGGCTACCCGACGAGGAAGATGCCGTCCTTGGTATAGAGTCCTGCCTTGCGATTGCTACCTCCGACGAGCAGATATTTGCCTTTGCTATTACAGACAATAGATCAATACTGGGTCAAGTTAGCAACGAATACGAACAACTTCCAAACCTGAAGTATGTGATACTGGTGGGGTTAAAGGCGAGTTTGCGAGCTTTGCCCTGCATGACGCCGCTCGGAGAATAGAAGGCCAGCGTTCTATCCCAACACCCGACAGCCAAAATGTCCGTGGAGTCATCTTCTTGTGCTGGACTCCAAGCTAGAGCCCACACCGGTGCGTTGGATCGTTCGATGAGTCTTTTTTCCACTCCAAGTTTGTCTCGCAGCGTCACGTTGCCGCTCAGCAGCCCAAGTGCCAGTAGTTGACCGTCTTTACTCCAGCAGGCCGACAGGATCTTCGCCACCACTTTGTGCTTGGCCACCGACTTTTGCTCGGGGGCCCAGAGACCAAAGTCCGAAGCTGTGCAGCTAGCGAGACATTGAGACTGCGGGTTGTAGGCCAATTTCTGGATACTGTCGTTGTGCGTGTACTTGAGGATACCTTCGGCCTTGTCCGTCCAGATAATGACGATGTTGTCTGCGCCACCCGAAGCAAAGCGTTTGCCGTCGTGCGAATAGTCCACAGCGTACACTGTCCCCTTATGACCTTTTAGCGAGTGCATCAATGTACCATCGACAGCGTCGTAGACCAGCACTCGGTTGCCTACAGCTGCCACAACTTGAGACCCGTCCGGCCGAAAGGCCAAATCTTGAACCACAAACTTCTCCCCATTCCGTTCTGGCACTTTGTCGCTCCACGCTAAGACACTACGCATGGTTCGTAGTAGTAGATCTAAGCGACAGTGAAAAGTCGCACTTGGTGGATCGATCGTGGATAGCCGACAACAATTACTTTAGTCGTTTCAATCGGCCTCCTCTACAAATAATGTAGGAACCCACGACAAGTTCTAATGGATATCGTAGTCTTCACTAGTTTTGAGCTTGAATGGTGCGGTATGTCGCGAGTTTACCGTTGCTTGGTGTCGAATCGACTGAGACTGATGGCAAATGCTTGGAGCATGGAGAGCGGGTACTGGAAGTCCATGTTGAAGCAGTCTTTGCCCACTTTGCCCAGTTGAAGCAGCACGTGTTCTTGCGGTAGGGACACGGTGCCTTGGTCTTCGTACACGAAATCCGGGTACGACTTGCGGTACTGGTCGCGCATTTGCTCGTTGGTCGGCTCCGAGTGCACGAGCTGGAAGTTCTTGACGGACACACAGGTCGCACGACTGCGGAAGTCCACGATGCAGGACGAAAGAGGGTCGTACTTGGTCTCGCGTTTGTGCAGGAACACAAAGTTGGCCCCATCCATCACGTTTTGACCGCCCTACTCGTAGGATGACACACAAACGATCAGACTCTTTTTTCACTACGTTTGTAGGAAGATTGGTCACATACCGCTGCTGTGATCGTGCGGACGTGCTCTTCCATCATTTGATCACGAGATAGCGGCCGCCATTCCAGATACCCTTGGCCGTTTTCTTGGATAGAAGGAATTACCACCTCCATTTTGCGTGGGTATGGCTGCAATGCAGAAGATAATTTCGTGAGGTTTCTTTACCAGCAACGAACTGCTATGGTAAGCTTACCTTCTTTGAATAATGGTATCGAATCACGGCAAGCTCAGCTCGGATGCTTTGTCGGAGCTCGTCATCGACCTCGCAGTCAGAGTCCAAGTCCTCTGGATTGTCTCCTTGGTCGTACAGAGAGTACTCCATCATGCTGGTGGACGATCGAAGCTTGCCGATGTACTGATGGCTCCGCATCATTCGCGACAGGAACAAATCATCCCTGGAAGAGCAATGCAATTCAAACGAACACACCCAGGTGTTAACCACTGTGGATCATCCGGATGACAACAATTGCATACCGGTTCATTGAAATCACGTAGTGCGACGTGATGCGGCTCGTAGCTTTCTTCCGTGCGTACATGATGGGCCTTCCACTGGAACTGTTGACTTCCAGGAGCAATGTGTAGATGGGGGCGAGTTTGTTCTGTCCGCTGTCGTTTCTTTCAATAAAACATTTGACAATCTGGCCCCGACCGCATTCAAGTGGCCGCTTTACAAACTCTAGCAAGTGATCTGGAATGTATGGCACGCTCTTGGGGTTGAAAAACTGTGGATGAAAAAGTCATAGCAAATAAGTGGTAGTTGGGGATCCTCAGCCGCTGCGCCAAACTCACCTGAGCCTGAATTTTCTTGGGCTCGTCTTGCTTGCTTCGTCGTTTCTCCTTGCGCTTTTCGCGTGATTTTTCTCGATCACGATCGCGATCGCGATCGCGGTCCCGGTCTCTATCTCTGTTTTCTCGGCTGCTGTGGTCCTTTGTGCTTTCATCGCTGGTGCTGCTGGATTTGTCCTTCCTATCGAAGGAGGACGAGCGTGATTCTTCATCACGTTCGTGTTCGCTGCCGATATTTTCGTCGTCTCGAGGAATGTGAGAGTCTCGTTTCATCTTGCGCAGCTCGTCGTAAATATCTTCATGAGTAGCATTTCTGCGGAGAACACTCTCACCGTCTTCCTTCTCTTCGTCGCTGTTACTGTCCTTGTGCTCACTCTTGGCTTCTTCCTTATAGGAAGGTGTCCGACTGACAGCAGCAGGCTTTGAAGGGCCGCGCTTGTTCTCAATGACAATCTCCGGGTCGTCTTCATGCTCCACACGCTGCCCCTCTTGGTCGTCGTTCTTCTTAGAGTCAGGCTTGTTATCCTCCAAGAACGGGATTTCCTCCACATCATCAAATGAATCATCCATGTTTGCAATAGGCCGCGACGTCTTCGAGTTTGCACTTCCTTCGGGTTTCCCTTGCTCAGTGTCTGTGCTTTTAGCTTCACGCTTCTTGACGACGATAACTTCTTCCTCCGGAACGTTGAGTCTCGCTTGTCCGCTGAATTGAGCTGCCATCCCCATTTTCGTTGTGAAGACACCCGAATTTTCCTTCTCCTTGCCCGTACGTCGAGACGCATCAGCCTCTTCTTCTCGACCACGAGCCGAAAGTGCAGCGGTTGTATCGTTTAGCACCTCCATGGTGCTTTTCATGACGAGCGGAGGTTTCACGACCGGTGATTTATCCGCTGGAGGAGCCTTTGACGGAGCTGTAGCAGGAGGGTGCTGCGTTTGAGGCGCAGGTTTTGGGGGTTTACCTGCTGGAACTGCAGTTTTAACGGGGGGTGTTGCAGTGCTCGCCATTGTAGGCGCATCATCTCCCAGGATATCGATTGGAGCTGCTCTTGGCGTAGGTTTCGCATCCCCAGGAGGACCCCTTGCTGTAGTCGGCGGACTGCGTTTAGCTTCTGGCTTCATTTTAGGTGGGCCAGCAGGTACAGACTTAGCTTCTCCTTTCGTTTCCGCTTCTGTTCGTGGGGTGGTCGGTGGCGGCTTCGCTGCTGCTTTAGGCGGACCAGACGACGGTGGTGCCATCGATGGTGGAGCTGAAGATGGTGGCCCCATTGCTTTTGCTTGACCACCGGGTGGAGGCCCTGCTTTAGCTTGTGCACCCGGTGGTGGCCCAGCGGAAGGGGGTCGTGCAGCTCCTCGAATCTTCGCGACGGAAGCACTCGGAGCCCCTGCACCTGGTGGCGGTCCATTAGGAGGCGGCAAAGATGACTTGGATCGGAACGCTGCAGCTGCAGAGCCCCCTGCCTTCGGAGGAGGGTTCGACGGTGGTGGCAACGCTTTCTTCGCTCCCCCCTGTGAGTGGTAACTTAGTCATGTTAGAGATGGAACTTCTTCAACCAACACTGCATCGATCCGTGCGAACCTTGGCGTCTGCGCTGGCGTTTGGAGGTGGAGCCATTTTCGGTGGCGCTTTCATGACCCGAGGCCTACAGAGCACGGAACGAAAGCGTTAATGGTGGCAACTGGTCGTACCATACTCTAGGCATAATTTAGTCCCCTTACGTCGATGCACCAACATCCTTGCTCTCATCCGATCCCTTCTCGTCGGCCATAGCTGCTACCTGCTTCACTGCACAACAATGGCGTCCCTCAAACTGCACGATGTAACGGACCCTGTAGATATTTTGAGCCATAACTTCAATATTCCACTTATGACACGTTAAAAACCTGTTTTCGTTGGCCTCGTATTCGCTGCTGCTTCTTCGCTCTCTTCTGCTTCATGCAACGCGCGACTTCTCCGCGTTGGCTCAGCTGCTGCTACTTCAGTTGGTGCTGGTTGTTGTCACTTCCAACGACATGGCGATAAATGTGGCCCTTGCCAGTTCCTAGCAGCAGTGAGCTTGGCTCTATCGGGTATAAATGCACTGTTGTGATGCGTTCAATATTTGCAGAAGTTACCGACATTGGGTCGACATACTCCCTGTAGAGTTTGGCTGGTCTCAGCATCAACGCAGAAAGCAACTCCATCATAGCCCCCAGAAAGTATTTTCCTGCCGTCAAGCGACCATTTTGCGCTCTTCACACCGAGCGGATGGTGGGCCAACACACGTTGGCATCTCTCATTGCCCCCCACCGAAGTATTCCAGATGCGCACGGTAGCATCCATCGACGCCGACAGGAACAAGTGTGGGTGGTTTCGATGCCACTGCAGCTCGTTCACCGCCTTCTTGTGACCTACAAACCGCTGTCGTTCTTGTCTTCGCAACGGAACTCTCTTCTTGTGCTCATAGTCAGCAGTCGAAGCGACTGTGGCCTCCTCACCACCCTCGAACAAAGGTAACACTTCATTTTCAACACCTGCAGTTGCAGAAGACGAAGGTTCACTTGGAACGTGACGCAGACGTCGCTTAGCTGCATATCCGCGGAATGCAAACGTATCTTCTTCTCTCGAGCTCCGATGCGCATACCCTCGACGCTGTCCTGCGGATCGCTGGGCAACGAGAGCACGCCGCTTCTCTGTATCTCCTTCTACTGGAGGCGCATTGGACGTTAACGAAGCTGCTGCGGGCGACGGAGACGATGCGTAGTTGAGATTGATTGCGTCCATTATTTGACTTTTTTTTTTTTTTTTTAACTACATGGGCATGTGCACATTCGAGCGACGCATTCCTTGGACACGAGTGCCAACAGGTTCCAAATTGGAGTCCAAACCGAGCGTCGCCAAGGTGGTCTGAAACAGGTCTCGTCGGATCCTTCGCCTGCTCGCCGACTTCTTGCGCTTCTTGCCGTCGTCCTGCTCACTAGCACTCGTCAGCTCCAGTGCCGATTCCTCACGTTGCTCGTCTCCGTCCGTCTCCGTAGTTTTCGCGCGCTTCTTGCTGTCTTTCTTGTTTGCAATCTTCCACAGCCTGTCGAACTCTTCCTCAAAGATTGCCACTAACATATAAAAATTAGTGTTCTCAACTTTCCTTTGGCAAACGATGTAATACGTATTGATACCGATTGGTCCAGTGAGAACAGCCGCACACTCATAGTTGGGCCCATCCGTGTCGATTCCGCTCCAGCACTGCGAACCGATGACTAGGATCTGCCGACAGAGTAGGAAATCGTTAGCGATGAACCGACAATCCTCACATGGTGGGAAGAGAACCTTGCCATCGAAGATCACAACCTTCAAATGGAACTGGTTTGTGCAATGGCAAATCTGTGCGCCGGCCTTGATGAGTTTCCCGATGCCGATACAGTAAGCTTTGGCATTTTCGAGGTCGAGCAGCATCTGGACGCGGACACCGCGTTTCAGCGCTTCGATCAGCGCGTTGAGAATGTCCGGTTCCGAGGCCACAAACATGCCAATCTTGATTTCCTTGAGCTCAGGGTTATTGATCAGCGCGACGATCTTCTGTTTGCCGTTGCTGTCGAACCAATAGTCAGGGACTGCCAGCTTCAACCGCTTCTTGACTTCAGGTCTCAAGTGATGGAAGGTAGAAGTAGGGATCCCCGCGTCCTTCGCGGCTTGGTTCAGGTCTTTATTCGTGTACACAAGTGACGGCAGGTGCTGGGCGATCTCGATGACAGCCTTCGAAATCGTCCATCGGGCAGGATGGCCCTTTGGCTTGTCCCTGAATCCCTCGCCGCTCTCGACGCGCTCTTTTTGCAGCATCCGCCGCCGGCCTTGGTAATGTCTTCCCAGCTATCGCCGTTAGCCTTGGCAGCGGCGATAGCTGTGCGCTTGGTCATCGGGATGCGCTTCCCTCCCGTGGTCGACTTGCCTGTCCATTTGGCAGGCTTGGTTGTTAGAGAGGACGGCAACGTTGGCGTGAGCGCAGACGCACCAGCAATATTTCTAGCGCTTCTGAGAGCTGAAGGTTGGAGGCGCGGCGCAGCGGTGGTTGCTGGAGCCGGCGAGTGTACAGCTTGTTGCAGCAGGTTACGACCCACCGCACCGATGGATGCACGCGTGGAGGAGGAGGAGGCGGGTGGCTGGAGCTGCCTTGGTTGCTGGTCTACTGCGCAGGTTGCTGACGATTGTAGAGCTAGTTGGAGCAGGTTACGACCCAACACCGCACTGGGCGATGCACCACCTATGCTAGATAGGTAAAGCGGCAAAGACTCCATCTTTCAGATGCTTGGTGTCTTGGTGTCTTGCTTGGTCTCTCTCTTGCTTGCTTCTTGGTCTTGGGCCAGGGATGTGGGCCGGCGGTATTGACGTCCGAGTGCGCGCAGCCTACATGATGATTGAAGCAGAAGAAGGGTTCTCTTTTGCTGCTGGAATAACCGAGTCATATTACTGTCCATGGCACTACTCTACAAACTGCTGTCGTTGTAGCTGCTATCGACGAAGTCGATCTCTTCGAATGCTGTGAGCGCTGGTTCTTGACTCTCGAGACTGCGTTTCCTCGTAGTAGTAGCTTTCTGTATGCACTCCTCCCACTCACGGCGGAACTGGTTGCTGTCTAGAATCAACTCCGACTCGGCGTCCTCGTTGTCGATCTCCATCGCCGTCTGGGAGCCACCTGACGCTGTCGCACCTGGGCGCGTAGAGTCCGTAGAGTCCATTCGAATGACATCGGAATCGGTACTGCTGCAATCAGCAAAATGATCGATAAGTGCGTCGAGTGCGTCATCGGAGTTCATGTCCTCCTGCTCCGAGTCGCCGTCGGATTCCGCAATGATCGCGTGTACGCTTGACTGGGGGGGGGGGGGGGGGTACCCTTGACCACCTTTCACAATCCAATCCAGCCGCAGAATAGTTCTCGCTTGTTTTGCTAGTCTCTTTCGCAGGTCCTGGTTTTCTTGCTGAAGGTTCTTGGCCTCTGCTCGAAGGTCAGCTAGTAAACAGCGTTGTCGAAGATCACGCAGTCGAAGTTCCGATGGCGTTGAGGGATATTCCGCATCTAGGGCTCGAAGCGCTTGGAAGGCAACGATCTTCTCCTGGCTATTGAAAGCGAAAACCTCCTCGTGTTTGTGGAATAGCACGTCTGCCATGCGTAGTTTATAGTTGAGAAGGAGTTGAATCAGGAACCGCTCGGCCGTGCGCACCAGGTCCTCAGGGAGCAGCAGCAGGCTTAGCCGCCTTGGGCTTGGTGACCATGACGACCAGGAAATCATTCTCCTTCACATTGTACTCGGCCAGTGTGCTGTCGTCTTGGAGCACTTTTCCTGCGAGGATGAGCTTCTGCTGAGCTACGGGGGAACGTCTGGAGCTCTTCGATCTTCTGCTTCACGGAGGAGGCCTGCCCTCTGTCGAGCAGGGTCGAGGAGGACATGTCCGAAACTTCAACTACAATATTCGGAATGTTATTAGGACACTGAAGTGAAGTGGTAGACGTCTGTCGATCTAGCTAGCGAACATGTCTCTCGCGGTAGGCTTTTCAATCACGGAGTACTTGCCTCTGTTTCGGTTGCCGCTCAAAGCTATCAAACAGAATCTCTTCTCGAATTCCTCTGAGATCATGTTCCACCTCAAGCAGAAATCGTGTGCATAAGTCTCCACGAAGCCACCGGTGAACTAAAACGTGTCCTCGATATTGCGCTCCAGCGCGTTCTTCGACATGCTTGCCGAGCCTAAAAGGGAAACGAGGTTAATGCATCGAGATGTGTTCGCATTGACAAATGTCCAGATATCCAGAATTGCATTGGTTTCACGTTGACAACGGCATGTGCATCGATCGTACGTAGACAATGGATTCGCGGATGAGAACTGCCCTTTGGTGATTCTTAATCAAGAGGCGACGAGTTCGCCGCCAGCAGTTACAGAGACGCAGGACTGAGCTCGAAATGGCGCTGCTGCAGATATTTAACGACCCAGTGGTTCTTGGAGCTGTACCCGTTGAGCGCAACCGGTGGTGGGTGCGTCCGCGCAGCCATGAATGGGTTGAGCGGTTGATCACTAGTGCAGGGTTCGAAGGTTTCTACGGCTGCTTTCGTATGAACCGAGAGTCATTCGACCTGCTGTTGGAGATGGTGCGTGAAAAGATCACAAGGACGGACACCAACTATCGCAACGCCATCCCTGCGCACACTGCTCTATCGCTATTTCTATATCATGTTGCCCACGGAGTCTCGTACAGCGTGCTCGAGCAGCAGTTTGGTGTAGGCAAGAGTACATGTCACGATATTATGGAGCGGGTGGCAAATGGTTTGTGTGACTTGCGTGCTGTTCGGCTACCGGATTGTGATGAAATGGCAAAGAGTGCAGCTGAAAACGAGAAGAGCGGAATTCCGCAGTGCCCTCTTGTAACAGGGTTACACAGGCTGGTGTAACTGGGTACACCAGATATACATGTATAGCCGGACTATACACAGACAAGTATACGGCAAGCCTTCTGTGTGTGCGTCACATACACAGTCAACAATCATTTCGAGCCGCCAATGGCACAAACATTGGCGGGCGCTAAGCGCACTGCTATTGGTGGAAATGTGCTCCTTTCCACCAATCGAACGCATACATAAGGGCCGGAGCGTGAGAGCCAACCATGGCTTCACCTCCGTAGATACATAAGTCATCTAGATAGGTTTGCTAAGGGCCCGCCACGCGGCGGGCTTCCATTCAATTCAGTTTTCTATTTTCAAGTTAAAGTTTCGGTCTTTTGCTTAGAAATACACGGGGACGTGTATTTCTACTTGCATACAAAGTCTAAGTAACTTACGCTTCCTCAAAAGCGCATACTAGTGTATGCTAAAGAAACAGAGCGCGTCTCGCCCTGTAACACCTCTCATTATCGACGGCACTCATATTCCGATATTGAAACCCTCGAAAGGCGGCGATCGCTATTACAACCGCAAGGGATACTACAGTACTGTTCTGCATGCAGCGATTGATTCCAGGCTTCGCTTTCGAGATGTTGTTGTCGGTTAGCCCGGCTCGGCGGGCGACAGTCGAGTATTTTCAAACAGTTTTTTGAGTCGCCAGCATCCAACTTTGTTAGCGCAAGCGCCAATCCGAATGGTAAACACCGACGATAACGTTTGGGAGCCATTGCCGATGTACATCCTTGGCGACTCAGCTTATGCAAATACAACCCACTTGGTGACCACTTACGAAATGGCCAATGTGTTCGCCAACCGCGACGTTCGGCGAACGAACAGGTGTTTGAGTGCGATTCGCTACAAGGTTGAACATGCATTTGGGATTCTTAAGGGTCGTTTCCACGTTCTCACTAGAAAAAATCCGTCGGCCGTCATGAACTTCGCGACCGTGCCGCGATTGGTGTTTGCATTGTGTGTCCTTCACAATTTTTTGATCGATCGTCACGACTATTGCCATCCACTAAACGTCATAACTCCACAAGAGATTGAACAGATGAACCCGCAGCAAAATGCACAGCCTGACGACAGAAGTCCGGACAAAACTCGTGATATTATCCAGCAAATGGTTGCCTACAAACGTGGTAGGATACTAGAGAGGAGGCTACCGCGGCATGAACAGCTCCCTCAATAGATCTCGGTCCTTTTCTCGTTCGGTGCGCTCCTCATCACGGTCTCTCTGGAACTCTCTACGCATTTGTTCACGATCATTGTCCATCTGCTCTCTGAGATCCTTCATCATTGACTGCATTTGATGCGTGTGGTCTTCGAGGTAAGTGCGCATCCACGTGGTATCCTCAAGAGATCGTCGTTTGCGCTTTCCACGGACAGTAGTGGAACCGTCGAGACTATCTGATTCCTCACGAGACGCGCTCGAACCAGTGTCGCTCGTTGGTGCAAAGCTGCCGACAAAACAAGAGCCACTGGAGCTGTCGAATTCTGAGTCGTCCGCCTCTTGGACAGGCCCGGACGAGAAGATATTTGTGGGGCGTGCCGCATGATCATAACCTGTAATGGGGCACTGTTTACAACAGTCCCCAAAACACGGCACGCACGCTTATGCGGTTGAGGAAGCGTTCCCGACTTGGAGGGACAAGGAGCGACTCCCGACTTGGAGGGAGGAAGGCGACTTGAGTACTTGAGGGAAATTTTGCAACTGAATTGAAATGAGCTTATGGTTCCTGAATCCTATGAATAAAACCACTAGGGGCCCTTGAGGTTAAATGTAGTTTAACCTACACATGTAGTATAAAACCTTGGGTTGAATCAGGTTGAACTTGAAGATTCTCCTTCGAAGAATCTTCCTGCCGCGTGGCGTCTTGTGATTGGCCACAAGAACTCAAGTGACACGCCGGCCTTGTTACCAAATAATGTCCCAGGTGAGGAACCATCATCATGCACAAAGAAGTGCAGAGAACACTTGGCGTAATCACTGATTGTGCCATGGGTGGATGTGAGCAAACATTTGACCATGTTTACGCCACCTTTACCTCCATGACAGCAGTGTGTGAACCACACCAATCTGTCATCACATAACCAATGTAATAGGCCAGAGGGGCCCATTACATAACCGAACAAGGTGTCGAGCGCTTGAAAATTCTCTGGCGCCATATCAGTGACTCGACTGTCCACCTTGTTGGCTGTTTTGATTTCTCTCTTCTCCTTCCTAGACAACTCGAACCAATTCGGCCGTCCTGTCGAACCAATCTTCAAGTTGTTGTTGAAGTCGACAATGAACCGATACGATATCCACAGACTGTCCTTCTTGCCTAGAACAGCCTTTTCCGATCGCCCTTCGCCGACGAGCTCGATGTATCTCTCGTACAAGCGGGAGTTCGTTGCCTGCATTGACTCGCCTTTCTCCTTTTCCTCTAGTGCAACGGATCGCCACGCGGTCACTAGCGCAGCAATTTCATCCTTGTCCCAGTTCTTGTTCCGAATAACAGGTCGCACTCTCCTTCTAGATTGTGGCGCACACGCCTCGAGTTCGCCACGATCAAGTGTAGCTACATCGTCCGTGTTACCGCTAAGCACAGACGAAGCAGGCTCGGAGACGCCTACGCTTGCTGACGATCGTGTCCCCAAACTCGTTACCAACGCTTGACCACTCTGGCTGTCGGTGCTTTCTATCACCGTGACCAATGCATCTTCCTCGAACGCACTGCTCTCTCCTGTGCCTGACATGTTGTCCAATCGTTCGCGACGGCCGAGGATGGAAACGGCAGTCAGTACTTGCTCGTGGCGACGACGTTCAACTGGAATGGCAAAACCGTGTTCTCGGAGGTCCTGCGCGGCTGGAGCTGCCGGCACTCGCTCACAGTCGCCACGCTCGGCCAGCAATCGTTGCCGTCGTCCACGCTCGGCCACCACTCGTTGTTGTCGTCCACGCTCGGCGGCCACCACTCGCTCACAGAGACTACGCTCGGCGGTCAGCACTCACTCACAGGGTCTACGCTCGGCGGACAGCACTCGTCCCACTTCAGCCTGTAGGTTAGAGCGGTTAGCAGGACCTTACACCGCCGGCATACAGCCTAACTACTCACCGCTGCTGCGCCACAAATGAGGGAGAAACTCGGTTTCCCAGATATCGAGGCGGGGTTTGATCGCCTGTATTTCTGGAGACCGTATCACTACTTTAAGTACAAAAAAGGAACCAAGCAGGTAACTTTTTCAGATTTTCAGAAATTCAGAGTCCGGTGCGAACTGCCCCAATGGCACCTCGAGTGGTGACGTTCAAGGGCCACCGCGAGTCGGTGAACACGCTGCTGTGCGAGGAAGACGTGCACCCGAATGTGCTGGCATCAGGTAGCGACGACGGCACGTGTCGGTTGTGGGATGTACGCACAACGCGAGTGACCAAATGCCTGAACGTCAAGAAGACGCTCGACACGGACGACGGCGACGAATGCGCCGTCAACTCACTGGCCTTCGGTAAGGCTTCAGCAGGAGCTGAGAGCGCCTACATCTACGTGGCAGCACGCAACAAAGTGCTGACCTTCGACGTGCGGCAACCGGCACTGATCGTCAACAGCGTGGACCGCGAGGTGTTCGAGCAGAACCAAGACGAGATCAATGTGCTGTCGCGACACCCGGGCAAGCACGGCAAGTTTCTGTCGGCGCCGGACGACACGGGCGACATTTGCGTGTACGACCTGGAGAGTCATTGTCTGTTCAAGACGCTGCGTGGCCAGCATACCAACATTTGCAGCGTTGCGCCCTTCCGCCCGAACGCTCCGTGGGACCTCGTGTCGGGCGGAATGGACGGCTTGCTGCTCTTCTGGGACTTTTCTCGGGGTCGAGTGAAGTTTAGTATCGACCTCAACGCTGGCGTGAACGCAATGGCCAATGGTGAAGGAGAGACTCAAGGCGCCCAGCAAATGTTCAACCCGCCGCTGGTGCACTCGCTGGCGTTCGCATCGAATGGCAAGTCTTTTGCGACTGGTCTGGGAGATGCCAGCATCGCTGTTGTGGACTTCGGAGCGAAGCAAATCGTGCGCCGACTAAAGCATCATGGTGCGATGGTCTCTCAAGTTCACTTCCCAACGTTCCGTCCTCAGGACCGACTCGTATCCACCGCCAACGACGCCAAGGTGTGCGTGTGGGACTACCAAGCAGCGCTATCCATTGACGCATCCAACGACGGCAATGACGATGACCCGATGACACCGAATCCGTTCGTCGTCACGGAGTTTACGCTTGGTGACAGTCCAAATGCTATCACCACCACGAGTCAGCAAAACCTGATCGTCGTGGCCGATACGTCCAAAGAGATTGCAGCGTACTCCGTTGTGTAGGTGAAGTAAGGGGGCCATCAATTAGACGTACATATTGACCATCCTGTCGCGAACCTAATTGTGGTGTGCCACACTTCGTGATTCTCAGGGAAGAAGCTTCCGCACATGAGCGCCGTCATGAAGGTATCACAAACTGGCAACGACGTGCCTGTGCTGACCGCAGCCTACTTGGTATGTCGCGAGTCTCTTCAAGTACATGGCGTCAGCGCGCTAGATCATGTGGTGCGCCGCATCGACGGCTTCATGGACACCTTCTCGGGTCCAGGAGCTGTGACACTGGCTTGCAAACAAGGAGCTTCCATCCGACAGCTCACGTACTTAGCGGCTCGTGATACCGAATCGTTGTGGAAGGAGGCAGCGTCCCTCGCTGCCACCTGCGGCCATGTGCACGTGTTGTGTTGGCTGTCCGAGTTCCATCCTGATCGCTGCGAATGGGGGCCAGCGGTCATGAACGGCGCCGCACTGTGTGGCCATCTCGACGTGGTGCAATGGCTACATGAGAACCGGACCGAGGGCTGCACTGTGCACGCTATGGATAGCGCCGTCAGGAACCGCGACTGGGCAATGGTGCAATGGCTTCACGTGAACCGGAGTGAAGGGTGTTCAAGAGGAGCAATGGATTGGGCGGCTGCGGCTGGGAATTTACCTTTGGTGAAGTGGCTTCACGCTAACCGAAGCGAAGGATGCACCACCAGAGCGATGGACTGGGCTGCTGCAGCGGGGCACTTGGAAACAGTTCGGTGGCTACACGACAACAGGATCGAGGGAGACGCAGGTCGCGCGCTCCGTGCTGCTGCAAGTAGCGGCCACTTAGATGTCGTTCGATGGCTGCATGGTACAAGGGGCAAGGAACAAAGCGGCGATGCCGACACTCAAGCCGCGATCGAAATCGCAGAGACCCACAATCACCCAAACGTAGCGGAGTGGCTGCAAGCACACCAAAAGGCGTGCGATGTGCTTGGTGGTGGGGAACCCTCCAACTCGGAAGCACATACAGCTTTCCAAGCGCCTGGACGAACACGCTGTCATTTCGTATTGGAGTATCCGATGTCACATTTGGTGCGCTGGATACGCCGTGCCTGGTGTGATCATTCAACTTAGTAGCGGACATGTTAGACAAATACGGTCGTTACCTTCATTCTCATCGGCACTGGAGGGAGGAAGGATCTTAAGACAATATCGTCTAATGTGCAGCTACCGTAGCTGTTCTTTGTCTATTGCTATTGTCTACTTGGTCAATTGGTCAATTGCATTGGTTCGTGGCATCAAATGCGTCAATGGCTTCGTTGGCGAGTCGATCAGCAGCCGCGTTCTCCTCTCGTGCTACATGGGAGAACGTCACGTGGGGTAGTGCAGCACTAAGTTCTTTGCACTGCTGATGCAGTCGACGCAGGTTGGCGGCCTTCACTCGATACTGGCCCTGCATCTGTCGCACGATGAGCTGCGAGTCCATGTGGACGTGCACGTGTGTAGCTTGGTGTCGCTGAGCCAGCCGAAGCGCCAGCATCAGTCCATGGTATTCGGCCGCATTGTTGGTCTCCTGGTCGCCCACATACTTGGTGTCTGTGGCCAGCACACGGCCCGTCGAAGGGTCCACGAGCAAGGCGCCGCAACCGCTGCGACCGGGATTGCCGCGAGACGCGCCGTCCGCGTAGGCGAGAACAGCAGCAGTCGCAGAGGAAGAGGAGTAATCACATGACCTAGTGAAGCAGCGACCAAGCGGTCGACGCACCAACAGCTCAGCACAGCGACCACCGCAGAACATGGCTACACTTTACTGAGCTCCAGCAAAATGGACTTATTGTGCGTTCCTTATGTGCACCACAAAAATGGTCAATTTGGTGTGCAGCACATATTCAGCAGCCAAGCCGTCATTTTGTCGTTCGCCATGCTGCTGTTCGTTGGCGTGTTCCTGCTGGTCATCGCGGCCGTGGCGCTGCTCGTGGCCTTCGTGGCTATTACGTGGGAGCATGACATCGTGCAGAGCTACGCGGCCCTTCCAGCGCCCGCCGACCTGGGCACCAAGGAGTTCCGCTGGCGCTGCTGGCTGTCTCCGCTCTCTCGTCGCGGCTGGCAAACTTCCATTCTGCGGAGTCCATGCCCACGCATCACGCTGCAGTGTCCGTTCGCGCTGCTGTCCGCGGACTTTGCGAAGCTGGCGACGTCGCTGAGTCTCCCCAAGTTGGCGCTGGAGCAACTTCCCTTCCTCTTCCCGCAGGTGGCGATTGGCAGCCTCTTTCTGCAGCTGCTGGGGAACTCCAACTTCCCCGCCAGCACCCGCGACATCCGCCTCAAGGCGCTTACCGTTGTGCAGCTGAGACCGCTCGATATGAGCTTCCCGTCGCAGGAGGAGGACGCGTCTCCGGCACCAGAGCTCATGGTACGCGTCATTCATTATCGGTGCTATCATTTTGTGGAACTAATTCTTGTTGTTGTTGAATAGTGCGTGATGGTGCTGACGGAGAAGAAATTTCTTGAGACGGAGATCGAGTTTACGGTGCAGACGGATCTGTTGGATGAACAAGGCACTGTTTGGCAGTCGGTGACGTGGTTTTCCATTCCATTCAAGCAGGAGACGCTGCTGGTGCCGCTCTCCGTGTCTGCGACTGCGCTGGACGAAAATCTCGTGGCGCAAGCTAATACGAAGCCCCTCTTGGATTCCTTTGCGTGCTCGAAACGGAACATCACGGAGTTCGAGGAGGTCAGTGTGGTGGGAGTGACAGGGACGCGCAAGGAGGACTCGGTGCCGCTGATGTGGATGCTGGCGCGTGCTACTGGCATGCTGCAACAGCAGGGTCGAGTGCCCGAGTTGCCCCTGATGTGCAACTGTGTGTTTGGAGAGGACTTTACTTCTGCTCCGCTGCAGAAGAAGTTGCAGCTGCAGTCGTGGGTCAGTGAGGAGGACGCCCAGCAAGGCGTGACCAAATTCGCGGTTGACGCGGAAGGAGTAAATGCTTTGACAGGGATCCTTCGCACCGTTGGGTGGACATTTCCTGACCGTGACGAATCGCCCCAGCAATAGTTACATCTATGAAGAATTGATGTAGAAGTTCAAGCAAGGTTAACTTGTGTATTCGTGTTGATGCTTACGAATGACTCTTGGAGGTAGTTGACTACGCTTCCTCCATCATGTTGTAGATGATGCCTGCAATGGTTGCAACGTCGTTCTTGATGGAGCGCTCATTGTCGTTCAACGACTCCTCTAAAAACTTGATCCCAGTCTCGTCGTACTTGTAGAAGACCCAATCTGAGAAGGTCGACACCACACCACAAACCGGAGCGGCTTGCAGGTCTCTCTCTTCATTGTCTGCGATGGCTACGTCCATCAGAAGCAGATTTTCAGCCTGAGCTCGCAGTTGATTTTCTTGCAGACATCCGAGTGCCACCACGTTGCATCGTTTCCGCGTCACCAGAAGATCAGGAGTGCCACTCGTGAACACCATATCGTTCTTGAGATGGGGTTCCATCTTCATAGTAAAACTCGCATCGAACAGTGTGGCGACAGCACCAAATATCGTCACGATGCTCTGTTGCAAGCGCCTCACCGATGTGGTGCGCTTGGCCGATCCAAAAGCTTTTCTCTCGTCTTGCAACTTGGCGACGAGTTTCTCAACGAAATCCGTCTCAAGCTCCTTCACTGGAAACGCTGCCGTGTCTTCCTGCATCCACGAAGCGTAGACGTTTGCTACATCTCCCCACTCGACAGAGCTGCTGGCAATGCCATAATCTCCTCCATCTTTGTCAATGCCGCGCTTTCGCTTCCCGTTCACTTTTCCCC
This sequence comes from Phytophthora agathidicida, assembly GCA_025722995.1. Lineage (NCBI taxonomy): Eukaryota > Oomycota > Peronosporomycetes > Peronosporales > Peronosporaceae > Phytophthora > Phytophthora agathidicida. Next base: position 5,526,341 of record CP106972.1, on the reverse strand, counting down.
CTTTCATGGCGGCGCCTTTCGCAACCAGCACTGCATTAAGCTGACGACGATGCTCTGCAAACAATGACAAAGGGAACCGCTCCTTCGGTAGCTTCGATGAAGTAGAGGAGCCCAAACTCGGTGCAGGTGGACTCCATGTTGTCAACGTGGTTGGGGTCACAGGTTGCGGCGGTGATAGCGGAGTGCTCAATTCGACGCGGAAGTGAACACGTCCCTCACTATTGGCGTTGGGGAAGAGCGAAGCGATAGAGCGAGAGTACGCGATCTCTTGTCCCGGTACAGCAGCCGCATCTTCTTCTAGAGGCCATTCGCCATCGTCCGCGAGAGAGAAGATCTTGATATCCTGCGTCTTGCACATCAACATGAGTTCGCCCATTACTTCATCGCGAAGCCTTGCACCGGGGTCACGGAAGTCGATTCCCTTGCGAACGAAGGTGCTGTCACGGTAAAGGAACACTAGCCGACCTCGCTTCTCTGACGGCATGGCTGAGTCTTGCACTTGCTGAAATGCCGGTGAAAAGAAACTTGGATCGATCTGGCGACAGCGGTGGCCCCAAACACATACACTGTTACCACCTACTGCCCCAAGGTGCCACTTCAATGCAGCACCTTGTTTGAAAATGCACTTACGTGGATTACGTGGATAGTTGGAAACCGAACGACATGCAGAAGAGCTAACTAACTAGCCACCCACAGAGAGACGAGGAGAGAGCGATCATGATCATCGACGTCAAGCACAATTGCAACGTGTTGTGCAGGCGGCGAGAGACCACCCACCCGACCCCGTTATCTACAGCTTGCGCTTACTGCTTGCTTCCTTTCTTCTTGGCGGCCTTCTGCATCTTGGCAGCCTGGACGTTCACCTTGACCTCGCGGGTGAACGGCAGATAGGTGACGCCGCCCATGAAGGGCACCAACACCTCCGGGACCTTGACTCCATTTTCGTCCTGGTAGTTCTCTAGAATGCAACACACCGTGCGTGTGGAGGCGCAGAGCGTCGAGTTGAGCATGTGCACGTATTTCTTCTCGCGCTGGTTCTCCTTCTTGACGCCGCAACGGATCTCCATGGCACGCGACTGGAAGTCCGTGCAGTTGGAGGCGGACACCAGCTCACGGTACTCCTTATAGGCAGGGAACCACGCCTCCAAGTCGTACTTCTTGACAGCAGCGTTGTTGAGCTCGCCCGACACGATGTTCACCACGCGGTAAGGCAGGTTTAGCGACTGGTAGAACTCCTCGGCGTGACGCAGCATCTCCTCGTGCATGGCAGCAGAGCTCTCCGGGTCCGTGATGCAGAACTGCTCCATCTTGTCGAACTGGTGCACACGGAAGATACCCCACGTGTCCTTGCCGTGCGAGCCAGCCTCCTTACGGAAGCAGGTGGAGAAGCCTCCGTAACGCAACGGCAGCGAGCTCTCGGTGATCCACTCACCACGGTGGTAGCCGCAGATGGGCTGCTCGGACGTGGCGATCAGGTACTTCTCATCCTCGCCAATGACCTTGTACAGCTGCTCGTCGAAGTCGTCGAGCTGCGCGACGGCAGCCATGCCCTCCTTGTTCATGAAGAAAGGGGGCTTCAGCATCTTGTACTGCGCCTTCATGAGAAAGGCCGTGGCGTAGGCCATGAGCGCCTGCTCGAGCAGGAAGCCGTAGCCCGTAAGGAAGTAGGCGCGGTGGCCAGCGACGTTCACGCCGCGCTCGGGCTCGTAGCCGTCGATGCGGTGCAGCACCTCGTGGTGGAAGTGCAGTCCGTCCTTCTGGATGGGGGTGCCCCACTTCTTGACGATCTCGTTGTCGTCCTCGTTGTTGGAGACGGGCACCGAAGCGTCCACCGTGTTGCCGATCTTGGGCAGCTCCTGGTCCACGAGCACCTTGAGGGCGTCGGCCTCCTTCTTCTTCTCGGGAAGCTGCGCCGCCAGCTCCTTGCGCTCGTCGCTGAGCGCCTTGAAGTCCTCCTTGGCCTTGCTGAGCTTCTTGATCTCCTGCTGCAGAGCGTTCATCTTCATGCTGATGGTCTCCACCTCGCCCTGCTTCTTGCGCCACTGCTCGTCCAGATCGATCACCTTGTTCACGATGTCCACGTCCAGGAAACGCTTCTGCTGCTCGGCGCGCACGGCGTCCGGGTCGCCGCCACGCTCGGGGCGCAAGCGGTTGATATCGATCGGCATCTTGGGCTGCTGCTGCTTGGCTTTTCCACAATGGGCGGGGAGCCATCAAAGGGAGTCGCGCACCGTCGGGAGGATAAGAGGTGCGATTTGTACCCCCACAAAAAATGTCGGCGAATCACAGCAAACCTATAAACGTTTCTGTTTGTACGATTAGTCAATCTAGAATGCGATTGACGACTTGATATTTTAGAATACCACGTCCTAAATCAATCCATAAATCACTTCAAGGTGTCCTAAATTCATAAATGGGATACTTGCTGGATGTTCACCACTTTACAGCAGCGTGCCGCGTTGGTGGTGGCGCTCCTGTGTGGCGGTGAACCGATCCACAACAGTGTTGGCGTTCGTGGCGCCCTTCGTGAGCGTGGCCAAGTACGAGACCAGCAGCGCGTCGTTGTACTCCTGCGTGAACGCCGCGTCAAAGTGCTCCGAGTGCATGGCTGGGAGCTGGTTACAGATGCTCGAGATGTGACGCAGCAGATTATGGTCCAGCGGAGCCTCACCATTCTTCATGGCCTGCAAGAAGCGCAGCAGCACGTCCAGCTGTCGGTCCAGCATCTTGACGGCGTCTCGGACGTTGCCCAGATACGGGTGCACTGCATCGATAACAGACATCATACGAATCACTCATCTGATTCATCACAAACTATAAACCTGCAGTAACCAAAAGATAACGTACATGTAGACTTGCTGGCATCACCAACAGGCGCGATCTTTGAGATGTGGTCGATAGCAATTCCCTCAGCCTCCGACGTATCGATTTTGAACGGCGTCTTGACGAAGATCATTTTGGGCACGCCGTTCAGCATGTGCAGCTCCGACTCGAATAGCGAGATCGGCAGCTTCTTCTTAGTGCTCGGTCCCTTGGACTCTGGGTTGAGGATCATAAAAAGCGGACTTTCGTTGAACTCCATCACCTACATCCGTAATACCATCGTACGTCACCACAATCTCATTTTTCACGCAACCAAAAGCTCGTACCACACGATGCACAGCCAAATCACTCGGCAACGCCTTGGCGCCAACTGTGTACCACCCCAACAGCTCAAAGCCCGGGAACACCTGCGAAACTACAGTCGATAGAAGAAAAAACCCCAGTTAGATCGTCCTTCATCCAAGTAACTAACCGCCCGCCGCTTACACTGCTGGATGCGCGAGGTGAGGAACTCCCTGTCGATCTGGATCTCTCCGTTGACCACGTCGTACTTCATCTCGAACGAGTCGTAGACGTCCACGTCCAGTCCTTTTTGGATGCCGAACAGCGCGCCGATCACCTGCGGCGCCTCCGTCTGGCTCAGCTGCGAGTTGCACTTCTGCCGCGTCTGGTGGTCGGCGATGTTCACGACCACCAGCGGGTGGATCTGGATCTGCCGCTCGCCTCCTCCAGCGCCGCCGTCCTCGCGCTGCACCAGCATCTCCTCGTCCTTCTCCTCGGCGGCGGCGCTCGTCATCTCCGTGTCCTGCATCAAATCGACTTTTTTCTTTAGTTGACAACAGGGTCTGGTAGTAGAGAAGTAGATGTACTACTACTACTACTACTATCGACTATTTTTTTCAATTGAGAAAGCTACTATTGAGTGGTAGTAGTAGTACATAGTTTTCAGCGGTGGTAGTAGTAATAATCTACTATGTAATCTACTACTTTCAGGAAGGTTGCAAGGGCGCGCACGCAAGGCTGATTTTCGCGTCTTCCTCTGATAGAAGACAGTCGAGATCCCTCATTTCTGGATCTTCCCGGTCAGAGGTTCATCAACATGAAGTGCGCGAAGATTGACTGCTGTTGGGGGGGAGGAGCGAGACATCTCCGTGTCGCGTTTGCGGTCGTCCTGTGCATCACTTGTGCAGTAATGAACTCTGCGTCAATGCAGAACTCTCGAAACGGTAATGATCACGCCTGTTTGATTCACTACCCTGATAGCTAATATGAGAAACACCCAGGTTTTGTAGTCGCGAGTGTGTGAAGACGGTTTTCAAAGAAGGTAGACCCGACGAGTTGACGCCGAACAGCATCTCCGGATTTTCCACCTCGAGTCAGGTGCCGGTGATAGATCTCAGACGGAAAGCCTCAGAGGAGGCCCTGGAGGACAAGCAAGAGACCACGAACAAAGTTCCGGACGAGATTGGCCACAGGTCGCAAGGGCGTGACTTCATCTGGCAGATAATTCACAAACTTGACGATGCCATTTCGTACAAAGGCAAAATGTTTGTCTTGAGCGCTTGAAGAAAAAGGTATGGAGAGAATCACTCTGCCACGCTAGTAACGCGTCTAATGGCAAAGCGCATTTAGTGTCCGCTCATAAAGAGCACCCGGAGGCAATTAACGAGATGGAGCGTCGGCAACAACGAGCAGCTCGCTTCACGGTGGTTACAACCCCAACAAATAAAGGAATGCACAAACGGTCTAGTGAAGGAAATGAACCAGATGTCAAAAGACAGCGCAAGCTTTTCAAACCGCAAGTAAATCAAGATCTCGTCACGGAACACATTTGTCGTTGGCTCATTCGTGACGGTGAGTCATCTTGCACTTTTGTTACGATAATCATGTGACTAACTATGTGCCGTGTCTAGGCCTTGCTTACAATATGATAACAACGACAGCTTTCCGTGACTTCCTGATTGGCATTACAGGTGACCGCAACGTGACCATTCCTTCTCACAAGACGTACTATGACATCTTGGGCAAGCATTACAACAACTTTGAAAGCGAAACAAGGGCTCTATTGGAAAATGAGTTTGAGGAGCTTCATGGAACCGCATTTCTGACTGTGGATCACGATTTGTGCACGAACAAGTCGAAGAACACTATTGTGGGTGCTTCTTGCGAGTTTATAGATCGCGAGTGGAAGCCTCGTAAACTGGCGCTTCTTGCCCAGGTTAAGAATGACGATCACGACTCAGCAGACGTTGATCATTTGTTGGACGACGAACTAATGCAGCGGTACGGATTGGATGTGGAGAAAATGGCGCGCTTTACAATACCGGATACAGCTCCGGCCGCTCGTAAAATTTCTGAGCAGTTCGACACTACTTTGCAGACAGATTGTGCAATGCATGCACCTAATTTATGTATCGGTTATGGAGTCGGCTTAAAAGAGAATACGAGGAACCAGTACGTACAAGACCCACTCACCAAAGAATTCGCAAAGTAAAAGATAGTTGTAACTCAAGGAGGTGTTTTTCCTGAAGGTGGCTCTCTCATCCGGAAACTGCGATCCCCAAACAATTTTTTTGCTTCAAGCCGATCTCCCAAACGCATTGCCCGCCTCAAAGAAGTACAAGTTTTCTGCAAGTTGCCCCAGCTCTCGGCTCTAATTGACATCGACGTACGTGTAGCTTCAACGATCAAATTGTTCAGACGCTCAATAATCAACTATGTTGTCTTCAATGCTTTCTTCCAGAGGGCGAACTTAACGGAGAGTGAGAAGCAAGTGTTCACGTGTATAACAACCGCTGAATGGGAGTTGGTGATACAAATGGAGGCAGTGATGCAGCGGATTGCAGACTTAGCCCTTGTCGAGTCACAGTCTGCAGCTATGCTATCGTCAACGATGTACGTGTTGCTGCGAGTTGCGTCCTCTAGGACCAATTCTTACAAATTTATGGCGTATTCACTGAACGGAAATCGCAACACAGACACAAACGAGAAGAACTTTGCCCGACAGCGACTCACTTTGTCAGACTTGAGTACATTGACGCAACGATGCATCAACCGTACACTACACCAGATTACATCGCGGCTTCCTGCGCCGTCTGTGTCGATGGGTATGGCTCTACTTTTGGACCCACGCACTAAACGAGCTGTCAAACCCTATCTACGCATTCCCGACACTTCAGAGGCTGCAACCGATCTTATTTTGGAAGAGACAAAAGCGCTAATGCGCGTAGAACATCGCGTGTTTTTCAAGGCCCTCCATGCGAACGAGAACTGCGAGAATGAAAGAACGCCTTCTGCATCGAGTTCGCCTCGTGGAGAGTGTGATAGTAGTTCTGACACGGAGCTAGACTTACTTTATGGCGAAGAGGTCACTCAACCTGACGACTTGACATCCGTCGACACAACGCTAAACACGAAGGCGGACGCCGTGTTAGAGCAATGGATAAACTTTCGAATCGAGTGGGAGGAAGCGGTAAGAAGCCAATACCCAGACAAGACACAGAGAGAACAAGAACAAGTGATTGCCAAGCTTACAATGTGCAACAAGAAGCAGGGGAACGTCCGAGTGTGGAACGTCGAGCAGCTTTGTCAGCAGATCGATGTCTGTCGCTGGTTCTCAGAGTATGGGCAAGCTCAGTTTCCATCCGTTGCAAAACTTGCCCGCGTTTGGTTGGGGTGTTCGCGTTCCACGGCGTTCCAAGAACGTGTGTTCTCGACCGGTACATTAGTCATGAGTTCGCTTCGGACTCGCACAGACAATGAGCGCGCTCAGCGGCAGCTGACTCTTCGTCATAACCGCGAAGAGCTTCAGCGCATGGACGAAAGCAAGCGCCGAATATGGTAGCCATCAGATCTACTAGCGACTAGTAGATCTACTACTACTATAGTAGATAGTACTAGTACCGTTACCCCGTATATACTAGTGTTAGTACTAGTTGTGTATGTCAGACTTGGGTAGTTCTAATAGTAGTACTACACCTTCTCCAGTCGAAAGTGGTGACAGTCCAGGCCAAAATGGAGAAAGTCAAATATTCAAAGTGAAAATTCAAAGTGTATTTTTGAATTTTGTAACCTAAAATTTAGTCCACACCAAAATGGTTTTTGTCCAGACCGAAGTGGTTCACTTTCCGTACTCCATCGGCTCGCTCCGCTTGGCAGCAGCAACTGCGTGTGCACAGTGTCTCGCCATTCTATTGACAAGACGTAGATTCATACACGATATGGAATACTCCGTCGCCTTCTCCAGTAGCGCCATACGGCGCTCTTGCATCTGTCCGCGCGGGACATTCAGCATTTCTTCGCGGTTGAGCGAAAGGTAGCGCTTGATCTTCAATTTCAAAACACTAAAACAACCTAAAGGCAATTGGATAACGCATAGATGACTTAGTTAGAAATGTCCATACAGCATAAAGCCAATCATTCGTACCTTCGATTGGGTTGCGCATAGGAGAATACGGCTCTAGGCGAAGCAGAACTAAGTCATTGCGGGCACGAACCAACTCTTCCGTTTGACTATGAGCTGGTGCGTTGTCAAGCACCACAACAACGGGTTTACCGGCAAAATGCTCTTGGTAAACAGCATGCGCTTTAACAGTATCATAAACGTCGTCAACAAAGGCTGCGTTTTCTTCCATTTTGATGCTACCTCGCTGCGTAGCATAGTGTAAGAGGCCGACTTCAGTGGAGATCGCGCACTGAATTTGCAAATTCTTGCCCTTGGACGGTGGCAGCCTCACAACCGCCCGTGTCCCTTCCAGGGAGCGGCCCTGAGATCGCTTGCAATATAGGTTGAAGTTAGTTTCATCGTAGTACACGATGAAACTACCTTCACGCTCATGATTTAGCAGCTCTTCAGCGAAAACACGGCGCTTCTCGATGTTATCAGCGCTGTTGCATGTCGACGGCTCAATTCGAACCTATATTTGCATACATACTTCCGTATTAGCAAGGACATATTATTATACAATAGTAAATCCATATATCACCTGCTTCATCGTATAAAGTTTACCACGCAACTTTTTACTGATCAGAGAAGTGCTAAGAAGCACGCCATAGTCCAGCGTGATCATATTTTGCATCTGCTTCAGCGTATACAGACAGTTCTCCTCAGTGTAGCGTACGAGGTCCTCCTCCATCGCTGTCGTGCGCTTTGTTGCCCCATAACGTGCTCCACCACGGGGATCCACCTCAGGGGATTCCTTGTCGACGATTCGGCGGGCGGTTGTGGGAGGGATCCCGTTGTGGTGAGCCACCAGCTGCCAGTCGTGGCCGTCCTTGAACGCGAGTCCGCGCTGCGAGAGTGTGCTTGGGTTCGCTTGGCATGCTGCCAGCAAAAGAAATCGCAAAGTGCTCTGTCGGCCACCACGTTGCTATGGACTGACTCCATTTGGGACTAAACTCGAAATTTTGGAAATAAATTTCAAAAATATTAAGTTTACTTCACTACTTCACACCATTTTGGCCTGGACTGTCACCACTTTGGACTGGAAAAGGTGTAGTAGTGCAAAAATCGCTCTACTGCCAGACCCTGGTTGACAAACCTTGTGTCGAAAGCTGTCTCAACATGTTGTTCGGAAGGTTTATGCGGTATTGGAATTCCATACAAACTCTCTGTTCTCGACGCCGAATGGGCCATTGCATACAAAAATCAAGAGTGGTGGCCCGAGACGCGTCAAGAACTGTGCGGTTTTATGGAATTTCCATACGGCATAAACCTACCGAAAAACATGCGAATAGTAATTTTTGTGTCGGCGTGACGTTTCGTGCTGACTATTCCGGTCACGCGAAACGCTCGCGCTCGTTGTGCCGCGGAGAACGAAATCCCCCCTCCTCCACGACATCCCCCGCCCGCACCTGGAGCAACGCGCTAGCTAGCATGAGCGACCAAGTGTCGGATGACCTGCTCTGGTCCCTGGACGTACGTGCCGCGTCCAGAATCAGATTCGATCATCTGATCATTGACACTTTTGCACTAACCTTGTTTTGCTTTTTTGTTGCCATCACTTGATGTATTATAGAATTTGATCAAGAAAGATGCAGGAGTTGAAGTGGAAAACGACGCCGACCTTGTGCGTGCGAGTTTCTATACGCAGGACAGTATGTTGGGCTGCTCCATGATCGGCAGCGATCTGGTCTACGGCCGTCGTGAGTCTGTCCGGTTGCCCCGCACTAACAGCAGCGACGACGCAATGGCAGCAGGCGGATATGGACGACCTACGGGTTTGATGGGCTACGGCATTGAGGAGGACGAACTAGATGACGACGAGACGATTGGCCCCATTGAGGAGCGCATCCCGGCGACGTTGAGCACCACGCAGCCCAGTAGTGGAAGCAGCTATGCCCGACAGTCATCCAGTCAACGCAGTCCGAGTGAAGGCACTGACCGGTCCTTCTCGTTCGCGTCCGAGGACGAACTGAGCATTGAGAGCATTTCGGCACCATCGCCGCATCGGAAACGCTCTGCTGTTAGAAGATTGAGTGACGGAGATCAGGGGACTTATGAGCAACGCATTGAGGCGTCGTTAGCAGGGTACATCACCAAGTCGCTGAACATCGAGTCGCGTATGGCTGCAGAAGAGCAACCGGATCGACCGTTTACCATGAGCGATCTGGCTCTCTTCAACCCGCAGTTTGGACGGGGGGTCTATCTCGAACGACTAGGACAGAGTCTGCAGGATCAGGAGGGTGGTACTAAATCTCTGGCGTCGTATCGGAGATCCACCATGCAGCGGATGTCCACGCCGGAAGATATTATTCGCCAGGGATGGATTTCGAAGCGAGGCGAAGTGGTCCCCAGCTACCGGAAGCGCTGGTTTACGCTGCGTCGAATGCCCCAAGGCCCGATGTTGACGTACGCCAAGGACAACAATGAAGGTTCCCCAACTAAAGTGGTTGATCTGAGTTCGACGTCGCGGTGCGTGGTCGTCACGGGCAAGAATGCCAAGGAGAATGAATTCAAGGTTATGACGTCGGCAGATTCGTCGCGACGTGAGTACTGCATGGTTGCAGCCTCCAGCTATGAGATGACCCAATGGGTGTGCGCGATTCAAGCTGCAATCAACTCGGGAAACTGCTCGACATTTGACGGTGCCACCGACTTCCAGCAGCTGTGGCATGAAGCGGGGATTCAGGGTTTTTTAGTTCGTTATGGCGTTCGCAAGTGCAGTTCACGGAATCGGCTTCAAACTCGAGTCCTGGAACTGAATTTTGCTGAGCAGACCCTTACGAATTCACGGCGAGGAGAAACCCTTACGACATTCCATTTTACGGATATCCGCGGTATATCGAGGAGTAGCGTACGGTCCAGTGGCGAGGAGCACGGTATTAGCATCGATTTTCACGGACGGCACCGATCCTGGCCGATTTTCCTGGATACACTGGAAGCGCGCGATGATTTATTCACGATTTTGCAGAAGATTGTTGACAATGTGGTGTCAGGTGCAGATCTTGAGAAGCGTTCTTCTCGCTTGACACTCAAAACCGGTCGCTTGGAGACGAAAAACGCTGGCCCTCATGCAACTTTGCGTGGCCGTTTGTTCGTGTGTCTCCACGAAAATTGCGTCGTATTTTATCCTGCAGACGGAGACACCAGTACACGACCATGGTATGTCGTCGCCCTTAAGGGCCTCCGTGTTTCGGTCCGCGAAGAAAAGCGGGTACTTTATATTGGACGACTGGCACTAGCATGTCCGTCCACTACGGAAGCCCGAGCCTGGTATGATGCCATCTCAGCGGCCATGTGTCTGCCTTCAGAGATTATTGAGATCGAGCTTAAGGAGCGAGCCAAGATCCGGTCTGTTTTCCTGTCGTGTGTATCTCGGCTGCGAAAGCTGCTCAAGGCTAAAGTGACACCCGAGCCGAATGGGCCACCAAAAGATCAGAAGACCGTGAACATGATGATCGCCAAGCTCTGGGAGCTTGTTTTCCCGGGAGAACCGTTCACATCAAATACGGACCCGAAGTGGTTGGAGGTTGGTTTTCAACGTGGAGGCCCCGCGTCGGATCTTCGTTCCAGCGGCCTGCTTGGACTTTACTGCCTCATTTTCTTTGCGAGTTATCCATCGAGCGAGTTCCAGCGGATCCTGACGCGCACACGGCATGGTGTGAGTGAAGGCAACATGAAGAATTATCCATTGGCGATTGCGTGCATCAACGTGGCGTCGCTTTTAACTGAAACTTTTGGTTTGGGCGATGCTGGTACCCACTCAGAAGGCTGCTCGTCGAGCGCGATGAAGACGTACAGCCTTTTTATTGCACAAAGCGTCAGCAAGTCGCGGTCCAAGGAAACGAAGCCATATCTACCATCCCGACCGCTAAGCGCTTACGAATCGTGGGGAGATGTCGTGGATGAACCGGATAATCACGTCTTCGAGACCATTTTCTGCCTGCTATTCCCAGTCCTGGACTCGCTCTTCGTTGAGATGGGAGCTGTAAGTTGCACCTTTACGCTTTGTCGTGTCTGTTGTGGTTCTGACATCGTTGTTTTTGTTATTTTGTAGGGGTATATGGAGTTTGGCCAGGTCACGATCGCGTTCCGTCGCCGCGTGAACGAGATTTTTAATGCGCAGCCCAAGTCACTGAAAGAGCTTCAGAAGTTGGCGAACGAGCCCTGCACAGGATCACTTGCAGTACCGACGGTGCTGGCCAAACAGCATCACAAGCCGCACAAATTAGGCAAGATTAGTATGGGCAAGAAAGTAGTGAAGGCGGGCGGCATGTAACCCGATGACGAACGCAGTCAAGGCTAGCCGTCCCCATAGAGTTTTTGAATTTGTTCCGCTTGCACAGCGATAGAAATGCCATGCAATTTGCGCGAAGATGCCGTGAAGCTGTTGAAGACGTTGAAGTGACGGACCTCTTATATGTGGATATAACATTACGTACTCGAATTTTTGCGAAGACAGTTTGCCCCAGCACCAAGGTAGTTTTGTTCGGCATCACGTCACACCACCCCATACACCAGCAGTAGTGGTGCCAGCAGTACTGTTCGCTCGCGGATGCTGTGTCGACATCGGTGTTCGATGCAAATGTAGATGTCGACCCCTGCCACGGCTGCTGCTTGCACCTCGACCAGAATGGTGGTGATGCGGGGGCGGCTGTCCGCGATGGCCACCACCGTGATGTGCGGCCGAGCGAGCCAGAAAACGTTCCCATGAGAGCTTCATATCGCGCAAAAGCTGCACTGATTGTTCTTTCGCGCGTCCCAAAGCCTGAAACGAATAAGAACACAATGGAAATGTTAATCTTCTCACAAGAAACAAGTTCACTACAAGGAACGTACCGCTTCAGATGTGCTGGTGATTTGGATGTAAGCTTCTGGCATCGTGTGAGGTGGTGGAGACTCCGTCTTGCTGTCACCTCGGCCTTTGCTCCACTTGGATAAGGTCTGCGGCCACGGTCCAAAGTAGCGCAACTGGGCGCACGCAATGGCCTCGATCTTTTTCAAGTGTATCCCTCGCTCGCCAAGCAATTTCCCTGGGAAATTGAACTTCCGTGAAACCAGCGCCTCCGAGTCAACGATGTCATACACGTTGACTCGCGCGAAAAGGTGGCCTGATGACACAGAACCCTCTGCGCTATCACCACTCAGCACAGCATGCTTAAAGCTGCCGCTTTCACTGCTAACGGTGCTGTTACTTTCATCTTGGCCCATTTCGTCTTGTTCTACTGCCGACAGTCCAAGCTTCTTCATCTGCCGCCCTCTTTCTTCCAGAACCTTTCCCTCCTCTTCCTTCCCTTGCAACCGCAAACACTTTCCAATTTGCTCTAAGCAGGACCATACGTGAGTTAGTGTCTGATGAAATACAATGCCAACCAATGCTTACAGCGTACCGATGCAAAAACCAACGTCGCGAGTGTCCGGGAAAAGCTGCTGACGGATGTCTTGCGCTTTCTTGTAGGCAGCAATGGCTTCCTCGTAGCGTTTCTAAGGAACACAATACCATGAATGATGAGCCCCCGTTAAGTTCTCCTCGCAACAAGTTTTGCTTGAACAAGCTTTCGCACCTGGTCTCGATACACTCGCGCGAGATTAATAAATATACGTGCTGCACGTGGACTGATGTCATTAAAGTAGCGATCCGTGATCTGCAAAGCCTCCTTGATGTTTTCTTCAGCTCCACGCCAATCTTTCTGTAATCGGAAAAACAACATACACGACAAAGTTAGGAGAAAAAGAGATACCACAGAATCCGACATTAACACGCACCGTAAGGCGCTTGAAGTTGCCCATATTGTTCAACGTGGCAGCAGTCTCGAAGCTTGCATTGCCTAGTCTACTCCGACGAATCCGTAATGCTCGCTCGTATAGACGACCAATTTCCGCCCGTTGCGCTGCTAGGTCTGCCTCACTAACAACCAGATCGGACAAATCAAATCGTCAGACTGCAGTTACCTTGACCATTGTGATCGGGCGACGTACCTCAATTGCTGTATTTCGAGCTGGTTGGATAGATAAAGCGCCAAGTTATTCAGCGACTGTGCAACCTGTGGGTGATTCTCACCAAGTGTTATCTCGCGAATCTTGAGGGATTGGCGATACATGCCAGCAATGTCAGGCTTGGGCTCTTCGTCACCCATCGGACTGTTGACACTCGTCTTAGCAACCTCCTGGCTGAGGCTCACTGCACTTTCGCTGCTGGTGCTGGACCTACTTGGACTTGGACTAGAGCTGGAGCGAGCACCTCGACGAGCAATTCCCCCTCCTAGCCCTGCTTTTCCACCTCTCACTCTCAGATGCCGATCTCTGGGTTCCCTAGCATCGTCACGCTGTACGGCTGACGGTGATCGACGCTTTCCGGCAGTTGGGTAGTTTTTGTAGAAATTGGCCAAGTTGTTCAGGCTCGTAGCGTATTCTGGGTGATTCTTGCTTAGCACACGACTGCGCATCTCGAGCGCTCCTTTCAACAGCCGCTCTGCATGCTGCAGCAACCACACATTATGCGCTAGGTATCCCCATCGTGTGCTCAGGCAAATGCCAAACTGATTCAGCACCTCAGCTACCTGTGGGTGTTCCGACCAACCTAGCACCTCCCGTTGCAACCGCAGCGATTCAAGGTAATGGTACTCCCCAGCCACCCAATCCGTAACATCACAGCAGGCATAGCCCAGATCTGTCAGCAGTAAAGCTTCCAACGCGATAAGTTCTCGAATCCCCACACACATGCAACGATCATGCGCTGCAGCGGCAGCAGCGGGTGATTGTGGTTCCTCAAAGGAAGGTAGTTTATCCAGCAACGATAGCTCGCGGTCATACTTGGCCTCTTCCACATCCCATAGAAGCGTTGCAGGGTCATTTTCGCGGTTGCCGCACGTGCAATGCAGCGAACGCGTCTCCCTTGATAGCTGCAAGCACGAGGTTACCACTTGGATGCGCCGTCGAGGCTCCACGCGAGCACGGAAAATAAATCGGCAGCGAACAACCAGGTTACTGTACAGGAGTGCATCCACAATCGAGGAGTTATTGAGTGCAGAGCTCCGACCACTCCCAATCCAACCGCTGCTGTTGCTCGAAGTTCCAGTAAAGCTACTGCTGTGACGCTCAATAGTCGGCTTGGGCTGTGTTCCATCATCTGTGAAAAACGTAGGTTCGCTGTTTGACCGCATCGTTTTGGCAGAACTAGCAGGAACTTCGCCAAGCTGATCGCTCACAAGGTCTTGCTGGGCAGGGAGATTACTCTCACGCACTTGTTCAATGCTCTGCAAAGTGAGCTCATGAGCCAACCGCATAGCTGATTCGATGTTGGCTCGCTCCTTGTCAAAAAGTGCTAACGTACCCTCGAAACGGTAGGCATGCGAAGCCTTGGCGACGGTCATGCAGTAGTAGCGCACAAAACGTCGCTTCCACGTAAGAAGCAGTTCTTTACCCAAAGGGATGTTGGTGGGTGGCGCGCCAATTGATGCCGCTACGAACGATGACGGAGTAGAAGTTGAGCTAGAAGCAGGAGCAGCATCAGCGAAGCATTCATCCCCCATTCGACCAGCTTCTTCCTCCGCAAAAAGCTGCACGAGGTTGTGCATGCGGTAACGATTGGTTTTTGAGTCGAATTCCACAAGTGACCACTGGTGAAGAAGATCAAGAGCTACACTTGCGGACGGAATGCTTACTTCGCGAGCTCTCACCTCTTCACTGCTCTCCAGATCCAACAAATCATAGCTGTCGTTTGTCATGGCGCCGTCGTTGTCGAAGCCATAGCAATCCATATTTGAAAGTTGAGACCCGAGACTTCGAACAGAGGAGGCATCGTCATCTCGACTACGACTTCGGCTGCTCTTGGCATACGCGTCAGCAGGAAAATACGTCGAACTCGAAGAATTTGACCCAGAAGTCGCTGCACTTGCTGGGCCACTTAAGGATGAAGGCAGCAGTGAATAGCTGCTGCTTCCGGACAATTTCTTAGCAGCGTTCTGCTCCGTTAAAACACTTGAAAGGACTGCTTCAGCAGCTTCAATCTCGAAGCTACCCCGGAAAAATCCAAATGCCATAAATGCTAACCGCAATGGTTCGTCCAGATGGCAAAACGACGATCGGATGCAGCGGTCTACACACTCTTTATGCCCCACCTGATTCAGCTCCCTGATAGTCTCAAGTCTGTGTTCATCACACTGCAATAACAAGGGGTGACTTAGCAAGGTATTAACGCAAGATAGTTCTGTCTCACGTACCTCCAAGTACTCAATCATGCGCTCAGGTGTAACAGTCATACGTGCATTAGCAAGCGCACGACCCACAACACGAATAGCAAGTGGGAGACACCCACATATCCTTGCTAATCGCTCCGCTAGCTTAGCCGAACAGCCAGGAGCGACAAGACACAGTAACTCTGTCTGTACCACATTGAATCCAAAACATAGCTAGATAAGTCACGTCACGAAGGCAAAAGGCAACATTCAACCAGTATCTTACCGCTGTGTGCAACGGGAGTTCCGATATGGATAGAGAGTAAGGCGTGACACTAGGAATGTGCATGTTGCGACGAGATGCAAGCAGCAATTTCAAGTCTGGCGCTACCGAAATGAGCTGATGCAGCAGTTCTTCGCCCTTGTTCTCGTCCTCGTCTAATAGTTCTTCCACCTTGTCCAGCACAAGCAAACAGTTTTTGGTACTACATAACAGTCAATTATCGGTGAGGCAATTGAACCATCATCACTCGCCAAATTAGTAGAAATATAATGTTCGTGACCCACCCTAGTTCTGCAAACACTTCTTCGTCTGTGTCCGCTGCAGGCATGCCGATACTTTGTGCGATGGCATAACGCACAGTTGAGAGTTTCTGGCCTTCCAGATCCACGTAAAATACACCATCAGGAAACATTCTACGACTATGCACAAAGTGCGCAACCGAGATAATAAGAGAGCTCTTTCCAATGCCTGGTGCTCCCAGGCACGCCGTCACGGGGTTTTCACGTAGCGACTTTACCATAAGGTACGTTTCAGTGTTGCGGCCGATAAATTGACCGTGCATGGAAGGAATGTTAGATGGATATCGTGGCGTGTAGTCGCGCAGCGTTCCATTCGGGATATCTCCAAACAGTACCACGTCATGAGGAGCTGCTCCCAGCAACAGGAACTTGCTGGATTCGTCGTGTGGGAATGCCAACGCGTGACCCTTGCAGCAACATTGAGTTGCACTGTGTTGTGAATGTCGCGAACCATCACGCATCCACGTGCACGTCGGTTCGTGGAGGTGGCTAAAACGCAACAATTAAAAAGTTAACCAACCATAGATCCTCAATCAAAATTATATACGTAAAAAAAACTCACGCGCAGCAGCACGCTGCTCTCTTCTGCGTCGGAAGTGTACGCACCGCTCCTTTAGCAATCTCGAACGCCGTCGATACTGTATGGCCATGGAAAAGCGACAAATAAAAGTGTTTTGCAAACATCGTAGCCGACGCATCAACGACCAGCGAGTCTGAATGCACCGCCACAACGTGAGGGATTCCAGCATTCAGGAACACAGACGCGACCTTCTGACTATGACAGGCATTGACGAACACCAACTGCACATTGCCATCCAGTGGCTTGGGTCCTGTAGTAATTATCTCCGCCGCCTTCATCTCCACTGGCGTCGCTCCCAGCACCTGCTGCTGTCGTCCTTCTCCTGAGAACATCAACTGCCTCAGAGCATCAGGCGTAATCAGATGTGTGCAACCTGCTCCATCTTCGAAGCAAAGGGCAGCTCTTTGGCCCAATCCGTGGCCTGAGAAGTGTAGTACCGTGCACTTCCATGCCGTCATGAGGCTGCGTAGGATATCAGCCGTAGCAATGTCGAAGCGCACGTGGATGGCCTTATGTTGCACGTCAGTAAGCAGTGAGTTGCTGATCTCGCGTCGCTCCGCCTCCAAGTCCAGCTTCTCCATGGGGTAAATACGATGGTAACTGTCTTTGATCACGAGCGGTGCCGCATGCAGCACCACGAGATCTAGGGCATTGTCATCGCGTGGCAACCAAGCTTGTTGATTAAGTTGCGGAGAAGTTGCCGTTGTTGCTGCTGCTCTTGATGACGAAGTTGCCGACGAAGCTGCGTCGCTGGATGAAGTCGAAACCAACGTCTCAATAGCCTGCGCAATCCTCACGCGGTCTCCAAATGCTGCGATGCCCAAATCGTCGCGTAGAGCGTTGCGCGTGAGCTCCGGCAGGATGGCGCCCGAGATCTTGTTGGCAGCGAAGAGCTCCTCGTGCTCGGCAAAGCCCTGCGCACGCAGCCATTGCCCCACGTCGGCGCACGACCAGGAGCTCCAGGGCTCGTTGCCCTCCATGAAGCGAAGTGGAAAGTGAGAGCCAAAGTCAGTAGTCGAAAAAGTGTACCTATAGTTACTTCAAGTGAAAATGGAACGAAAAGATTGCGTTATTGTACTCAGATCTGAGTCCTATAATCGCTCGATCGAAGCCATCCAAATTGAACATGTCGACGGGAGCGAAGAAGCGGCCGCGCGCTGACCTGTTGTCGTCGCTGGACGCGGCGTTTGCGTCTACTGCGCAGCCTGCAGCGTCCAAGTATACAGCGCAAGCAGCAGCGCAAGCGGCGCCCAAGGGCAACAAGCAGCAGGCCTACCAGCACTCGAAGAAAAAGTGCAAAGACAAGAAGAAGAAGAATGGAGACAATGGACGAGGAAACAACAAGAACCCAGGCAAACAGACACCAAAGAAGGAAGAGGAAGAGAAGAAGACGGAGAAGAAGAAGATCGACCCGTTGTACGAGAAGATGGACGCGGAGCTGCTCGCGATGGGATTGAAAGATTGCTCCTTGGTGAGGAGAAGGATGGGCAAGGGCTGTTGCTATGTGTGCAATGCTAATTATTGTTTTATTGCAGCAACCACAGGCGAAGATGTTGACGAAGCCGCGTGCTTTGCATGAGACGCTCAAGAATTATCTGGAGTCTGTGACGCAGGGCACGAAAGTGGGTTCTAATGCTGTGGACAGTCTCAAGAACAAGGTGCTGTCTTTGGATAACCCCTTCAAGACGACTGCAGCTGAGACAGCGGAGAAAGCGATTGCAGCTGCTAGTAGAAAGCAGACGGCGAAGCTGCTGAGCGCGCGTCGACGTAGGGAGATGGGTCTGCACATGCTTAGTGGAGAAATGAAGTACAGCGATGCGGAGCAGCTGAACGATATCTGGACGCGGTATGTTAGTCAAGTGATCGAGAGTGAACTAAGTGATGTTCAGCCAGTTGCTGAGGAGACACAGCGTGCGCGTAACGCGAAGCTGCAAGCCAAGCTCAAGTATATTGATCTGTCGGGATGCCCGCTCGAAGGTACGTCGGCTTGCTTTGGATTTGGCTTGAACTGGGCGTGCTAACTACCTGTGACTCGTGCCTACTTACAGTGGTTCAGTCGCAGAATCCGTGCAATGTTGGTCTCAGTGGGATCGTCGTCACCGAGACTCAGCAAACCCTACAGATTTGCTGCCCGGCGTCTTCGAGTGACGGCAACAGCAACAGCTCCATCCGCAGTACGCATCGCTCGTTTCATCGACTGCCGCGTGACTCTTCTCTCATAACTAACTTGTTGGTGGTGTCTTCTGCAGCTTTAGTCAAGTCCGACTCGCGCTTCAAGGTTCGTTTCAGCTCCTCTCGGAGTTTGTTCCTCGATGGCGCTTGGTTCGCTGAGCGGGCTCAATAACGTTAGTCTCAACATGCACAAGTTTCCATGTTATCCTTGATTACGACTCGTCTTGAATGTATCCATGTAAACACCCTGATTTCGAGGCACGCATAAAAACCCTCATCTTATTTCTGCCCTTATTCGTAGCTCTTGGCCATGGGGAGCAGCATCGCGCGTCTGCTGGTGCTGGGCGTGGCCTTCCACGCGCTATGCATCCGCAGCATCTTCGACATCTACTTCCAGTCACCGGTGGAGTCCTCAATCTCCAGCGCGAACTACACGTCGTCTCCGCCAGCCAAGCGCGTCATCATCTTCACACTCGACGGTTGTCGCGTTGACAAGCTCTTCAAAGCCGTCGCAGGCTACGCAGACCACTACGACCTCAACCCCAGCAGCACTGGCACTGCCGAATACAATTCCGATAGACGCGTGCCTTTCCTGGGCGACGTGATGCGTAATCGCGGCAGTTGGGGCGTCTCGCACAACCACGCACCGACCGAAAGTCGCCCGTGTCACGTGGCGTTGACTGCAGGAATGTATGAGGACCCACACGCAGTCTATAAGAGCTGGAAACAACACCCAGTACCTTTTGACTCGGTGTTCAATCAGAGCAATAATGCTTTCATATTCGGCAATAAAGACGTCGCTCCGATACTGGCCAAACACGCACCTCAAGCTACGGAGGAGCACTATACAGCAAAAGAAGAGATGGAGATGGTACGAGAAGACACGACGCTGTTAGATGTGTGGTCCTATCGCAAGATGAAGGAGTTGTTTTCACGAGGAACGCGAGAAAGAGATCTGGAGCTGTACAATAAGTTGCATGACGAGAAGTTGGTGATCTATTGCCACTTCCTAGGCACTGACTTGACAGGACCGAAATATGGAGCTGATTCGAGAGAGTACTTGGAAAATATTGCAGTGGTGGATGAACTGATTGAGAAGACGCAGAAAATGATCGAGAACTATTATGCAAATGACTTTCGAACTGCGTATGTGGTTAACGCGGATCATGGCATGGATCTCCGTGGTGACCACGGCGACAATGCGCCGGCTAAAACACGGACGGCGATTATTGCGTGGGGTGCCGGTGTCCAAGGCCCTGAGATGACGGAGACGATGGATAAGAAGAAGTTTGATATTGAGTTACCGACTAAATCTAGAGCTGAGGTGCAGGCACGCCTGGAAGCACAAGAACATGAAGAACAGACTGCTGTACGCGAATGGGCAACGGTACTTGGCTTAAAGCGCAAGGATGTTATGCAAGTGGATGTGGCATCACTTATTAGCGCTTTAGTGGGACTTCCGATTCCTCGCAACTCGGTAGGTGTTCTACCGTTTACGTACTTGAATAAGGACAAGTATCGTGCAAATGCTATGCGCGCAAATGCACAACAATTGTACCAGCATGCATTACGCAAAGAGGAGGTAAAACGCGCTCACCGAGGGTTGCTATTTGTTCCGTTCGCTCCTCTCCATCACTGTGTACCAGACCTGGAGGCCCATATCGACGAAGCCCTCAACAGCATTAGTGACGGTAATAGCCACAAAATTCATGATGAAGCGCACCTCGTCGTGGAGAAATTGAGCCAAGAGATGATCGGTATTTGTCGGGACGCGATCGTGTATTACCAGACGTACGACTGGTTGTTTTTGCTGGGGTCGATCGTGCTAGGCTACATCGGCTGGGCCTTAGTCATGACTTTAGCCTATCTACACCCGCAGAAATTTCGGACACGGTGGTTATTGACACGTACGATTGACGTCAAGTTTGTTGCTGTGGCTGGGGTGGCATGGTGGTGCTTTCTAGCAGATTCACCGCCTACTTACTATCTGTATGGGCTGTGCCCTCTTATCTTTTGGAAATTCGTGTGGAGGCATCGGGGCCAACTCCTAGCAGTTTTTCCTGTTGGTAAAGGTTCTGGGTGGCAGTGGGGTGTTCAAATGATGTTGACCGCCGCTTGTCTGGAGCTTGCTGTTCTCGGCTATCAATACCGACCAGCTTTCAGCTTGCTGTTCGTTTTGCTGGCATTATGGCCGAGAATCGTCGGTAGCAGACCACTCAAACCGACGGTGACTATGCAAATGACACAACTTTTACGCTGGAGAAAGTTGCTGACGCCGAGTGTTTGCTTGTCAGCAAGTTGTATTCTCGTCGCTATATTTCCGTGGCTGCCGAGTGAATACGATGAGAACACACTCCTCGTTCATCTTGGAGCAGTGTTGGCGGTGATCTTCACTGTTGCCGTGGTTCGCAACATTTCAGTAGCACACGACCAAGTATACCAATGGAAAAAACTACTGAAATATGGGGGACCTCCAGTGTTGTTGGCGCTTTTGGCTTTGCAGTGGACATCAGTCTATCTGAAAAACGAAAGCTCTCCTCCGTTTTTCCTGGTGGCGGCAAATTGGATGCTCGCTACGATACCACCATTCTGGATGCTTGTTCGGCCAAAATGTCAGGGCAAACCCGCAGGCCTGCTCTCGTTCAAGCTGGAGAACGAGCATGATCTGGAATGCCAGCAAACCGGTCAAGAAATTACGCGTGTGGTGGTTGTGCGGCTTATCGAAGTGATGCTCGCATTTGTACCAGCTTTTGCACTGCTTAGCTCAGCGTATGAAGTGTTATTTTACGTCGCACTTTGCAGTGCGCTTGTTAGCTGGTTGATGCTGGAGGCCAAGCAGACTGTTACTGGAGGTGTTTCTGTATGCTGTGAGGTGCAACGAGCGCTGATGCTCCTGCTGGTTGTCCAGATCTCGTTCTTTGGTACAAACAGTGTGGCCAGTATGACAAGTTTCCAGATCCCAGCAACTCGCCGCTTCTTGATAGATTATGCTCCCTCCGTTGCACAAGCACTTGTCGTGCTGAAGATTCTGATCCCGTTCGTGGTTGTCGCCTGCGCGTTTAGTCTCATTCTACTGGTACCATCGGGAGCAGTATCAACACGAGAACAGGAGCTGCGGGGGAAGTTCTTATGGGTCTCGAGGTATTTCCTCCTGGCAGTAGCATTAGCGGACATTCTGGCGGTGCAGTTCATCTTTCTCGTGAACAATGAAGGGAGTTGGAAGCAGATGGGGAACTCCATCGCAGAGTTCTGCATCGTCAATGGCCAGATTGTCCTATTGCCGGCGATCGTTATCCTCGCTTGGGGCTTTGTTCACGATTTAGAAACTATTGGCAAAGGGTATGAATTAGTAGAAGAAGATGAGAAGGCCCACTAGAAATCAAATAGAGCATTCATTTCAAGCTCGGCGTGGATAATGCCGAATTCACGGGGCGCTCAGCATTTATCATTTATTTGCATGTAACAAGTTGCGACCAGGATAGCTCCGACGCTCGGAGAGAGGCGACCAGCTCCACGTTCTCAAGTGCCAATGAATATTCGCGTGCGACGCGGGCCTTTGCGTTGGCATGAACCACTTTGCAGTTTAGCCCCCCCCGAAGGTGATACAAATGCACTCGAGCACGCCCAAGTTTGAGCACTAGCAGATTCCACGGGTCACTCAAGAACACCAGGTTCATAAGCATGCGTTGGGTGGTCGATGCTGAACCCATTCCGAGGTCCTCACCGTTCGCAGCAAGGTTATCGACCGAATCCTCTTCGCTCGCGCCTTGCTTGTTGTCGATGTTGCGTTGACTTTTCCATGGAGTAGTAGCAGTTAGCATAAACAGCAGGGGTCCCAGTAGATCGTCATCCCAACTCACAGATAGGCAACTGGGTTCCCACAAAGCCCCCGCTGCGCTGGGAACGGCTGAACGAGCAAAAAACAGTGGATCCGGCGCAGTATCAACTTTAGCCTGGGCTTTTGCCTGACTGAGGTTAGTCGGTTTGATCCACCGACGTCGATGCCAGCGCATGAGCGCACGCACTGTTAAAATCACGACCACGTAGACTATTGCAGCCAGAGCGACAGCAAGCATGTCGCTGTAAACCCCTTCCAGATTCATCTTCCAGGCATCCAAGGTTTCAGAGCGCAGAAGCATAAAGGTTGGCACGGGCTCGACCTCATTAGATTCCAAGATGCGTGCATCACGGTCGTCAACAGCGATTCCGCCATGTGCTACAAATGCCACAGCACCAAGCGCTAGAGTCGGAAGCAGGTGCCCACGCACTCCCGACACTCCATGTGAAGGTGTCCATGCCCCCGCTGAGGTTTGTAGTAATGATCGAAACCGCGCAAGCAACGCCATGAGCCACACACAACGCATGTGTACAGCTAGCCAACACGTCAACGTTGAAAAGCTATCCGTGGCGCTCTCTCCGCCGTCGTCTTCCAGTTCGTAAAGGATCAAGGCGTCAATTATGTGGGCGCTTGCATAGCAAAGCACAGGTAGCCAACTGCCGTATACGATCACTTGAGTCGGGACAGCAAAGAACACTCGCAGAGTACGCTTCAACCTTGACGTATTTGCGTCTGCAACTTGGACGAGGACTGAGCCAACCACAGCATAACAAGCGACCAGTAGACACATGATCCTCACGATGACATACAACTGCCCGATATAACGCAAAGTGGATGCCAAGGAGCTCCACTCAAGGGCGTCGCTGTAAAGGACCTTGCCCTCGACACGTTCATCAAACACAGTAATAGTGCTGCAAGCGCTTGGGTTGGAGCAGTCTCGGATCCGGTATAACGCCACAACATTATAAATCTTGTGGGCTATCAGTACAGCGCCACCCAGTCTTGTCAGCGGGTCCGATTCAGCCTCAACGAGCGTGACATCAAGCTTCTCATTCTTGGCCAACGTTTTCTGTAATTCCGCAGCTCTTTTCGACACAATTTCCCAATACGCTTCCCGTTCAGTGCCGCCGACAGTCAGCGCAGCAGCCCACGGTTTCTCGCAGAAGAGCGGTCGGTCCAAGTCATCGAGACACAAGTCCACTCCAGGGTTATCGGGGTTAAGATCAGCAAACGTCGTGACCCACACACTGAGCCAATACTTGTGATCCAGCAAATTGCGAGACAGGAAGCTGGTGCTGCTACTCGCAGCCGTAGAACCCGAAGCTGCACTACTAGTTCCTGTCCATCGAGCTTTAGATCGCGCCGCGAAGCAAACACGTTGAGGCAACGCACTTAATTCTCCTCGTGCCATGATTGCGATGCCTTCGTCCGTCTGCGCCACATTCTTATAACTAGTAGTGTTCGGTGCATTAGCCATTAGAGCTTCAACCAAAGTGTCGAGCATACTGAACACCGTCGTCCCTGGTAAAGACCCTCCACAATCACTGCTGTACGCCGCGTCCGCCGAGTGAGCACTTAGCAGACAGTTGGGCCAGGAGGAATCCAACTTTGGAGACTCTTCTAATAAATCTCTAGCTGTGCGTAACCCGTACGAACTTGGAATGAACTTGTAGAGTGCAGTACAGACCTCAGACGAACTAGTGGAGACCCTGTCCGTGAGCGTCGTGCCATTCTGGTAGATAGTGCGACCTGGTAGAGCTGTAGGTCCATAAACAGTAAAGACATTGGGCTCAATCTGCACGAACGGGAGCGAGTCGACACTGGAACCTGCACGAGGGACGTCGGACACGACCAGAGCGTAGGCGAATAAGGCGAGGAGGACTCGAAGCGTCGAGGAGCGAGGAAGTCTCTGGACGAACGACGTGGCTTCACGGGAACCTTCCGGGTGCATGGCGCTCAGCAGCAGCGACGAGCGTTTGCGCTGGCAATTGGGGTCGCCAGGGACAGCGGACGAGGGAGAAGATCTCGCGGCTGCAGCGGGTGATTTCCCATTGGCATTGGTCTTGACTTCGCCCTGCACGCGCTTTTCTCGACTGCTGCCGCCGCTCACGTCCGCGTCGACGGTAGGACCCATCGCGAACTTCGCCAACGGCTGAGTTTTGTGGATGACTCTGCTAGAAGGTCAGCGGTTTCGGTATATTCACTACGAATGATCTCGAGAGATCTTTACGTTCGGACTGGACTACCGACGAATGAAGGCACTACATCGTTCACTCCCCAGCAGCCCGTTTACCGAGTGGGCTTTCGTTTGAGGTCCTTCTCAGGGTCCCGTTCCCACGTTGGTTTGAATTCAGGCGCCTTAGTTGATTCGGTATCCTCTGCAAAACTGTGGAGTTCGAGGCTGGCTGGTGACTTGGAGGAGCCCAAGCTGCCACAAGTTCTTCGCCGCATTGATATCGCGCTCCCAGTAGTTCGCTCTGCACTCTATATTTCTGCAGACACGCACATTCCTCGACCTCTTGGTTTTCGTCGTCCCGTAGATCTTGAATGGCGTGTTCACCATCGGTCCCGAGCACTCGGAGCAAAGATAACTGGTACGAAACTCGTCGACCATGACGAGGGTTGCGCGGCGAGAGAGTTCAAGCGCGAACCGCTTGAGCGGGACGTGCATATGGCCCGCGAGATGAGTCTGGCTGCTCCATTTTCCGAGAGCCACACACACGTCACGGTCCACGGTCGGGACGACACGCTTGGCGAGTTTCGCCACGGCCTTGCGTTTGAATCGCGACAGTGTAAATCTCCACTTGCAAAACCCTTTCAGAGCGCAGAACTCCAACATGGCGTTGACGTTCTTCCACATGTGCTCGTAGCGAGAGAGCAGAGACGCCGACGACGAAGTCTTGAACGAAGGCATGTCCTTCACAAACGCACCATAGCGCGGATACCTGTTCTTCAGGTTTTCGAACCAAAATGCATGATGCTCGACACGACTCATGTGTCGGTACTCTCAGGACGTGACTTGTAGGACGTGAGCATTGTCACGCAGGAAATGAAATCGGCGCCTGACGCCGTGTTTCCGCGGACGGTGCTTTGGGTGGTGCCTGTGACAGATCTCGCACCACCCCTCCACATCGCACTTTGCTCTGCTGCGTCTCTTGCGTCGGTGGCGGCGACGGCGGTTCCTGCTGCGCTTCTTGCCATGGCGTCTGCCGCCAACGTGGCCTGGACAGGTACTGCACCAACCGGGCATGGAGCATGGCTCTTCCGGTGCGTTGCAAACAAAGCCCAGCATAGGACGGCTGTATGCCGTCAGCATCATCCGTAGACCTGGGTCGATTCCGATCAACGTATTTGGTATATACTTCGGAGAAAGAGCAGGTCATTCAAGAGGAGCAGGAATTGACGTCAGCACAGCAGCACTATACCCATTTGCGGAGATCTGATACTCAAAGTTGCGCCTTGGAACGCCAATCCGTTGATCTGCTGTGTGGCTAACGCAGTCTCCGAGGTTGAACACCGTGGTCCACATCCTCTCGCGCACTTCTTGGAACTCCGTAGACGTGGCATACGTCCGTTGTCCACGAGAGTTCGTGGACTTGTAGAGTCCAAAAACGACCTTGCCCGTCGTCACCAAAACTTGCTTTGCGACTTGGTAGAGCACCTCTGTAGTGACTGGGAAGAACGATGGCACACAGGAGGTGGGCTGCGGCAGCAACGTAAACAATCGGCACCCTTTCGGGATCTCGTCTTGGTCGTGCATTGGCTCCATTACCTTCAGCATGTCGTACAGCTTGCCGAGAAATAGCACCTCGTGGCTAGCGATGTTCGCAGCTGTAGGAGGCAGTTCTAGCCACTCAAGCCATTGCTTCTCGACGTCCGTGAGGTCTTCAGGACTTGACTTTAGTCGAGCGACCATGGCCTCAGCTGCTCCCCGCGGATACGCAAGCTGCAGGCTAATGAAGTTGACAAGCCGCGCCTCGAAGTTCGTTCGAACGTGTTGCTGCGCCGCAACGAGCATGTCATTCGCCAGTTCTTTGATAGCGGAGCTTGAATAGAAGAGCGTAGGTGGTATGTACGACATGACCCTCGATCGTGAAGCCTTGTACTTGTTGACGGACTCCTCTAGTGCAGCGTTAGTCGAAACCCTTGGAGCGGGCATCTGTTCGTCACCAAAGACAGCAGTGCAGCACCGGTAGAACGTAGCTTGGTCTAGCTGCAGGGCTGTCTCCATCGTGCGAGATCTTGCCGGTACTACAGGGTAGTTCGGGTGGCTACGCCGATGGTGCTCGAACAGGCGGCAGCAGTGGAAGTTCATGACGAACATTGCCTCCACTCGAATCTGCTGCAGAGCCACAGCACGTTGTTCGAGCGCGTCCCGGATGTCAGGATTCGGACAAATGTGCCTCAGTGGGTACGTCACGGTTGAGAACACTAGGGCGCTGTTGGCTCCTCGAAGAAGGGTGCGACGATGGTTCGCGGCGGCGCGTTGCTCGATGTCGACTTCATCAGGTGGTCTCCACGCGACCGCGAGTTCTGGCAGGGGCTCGACGACACCGGGGTCGGTAGCGAACGAATCCATGAAGACAGGATATAAGTTTTCTTAACTATCTGGATGTCGGGATGGTATGTCACTTTTGGAAGGCGTCCATTAGTCCGAGTGGTCAGACGTGGTCCCGGGAAGTTCCCCAGTGTCTTTAACAAACAGCGGTTTCGGACTTGCACAAGTCACCTACCTAGCCGCCTCAAGTCAAGGTGCTGGGCCATACATCCTCCGCCGCTGCTCTTGCATTGCGCCACTTAATCCGAAGATACCGCATTGCCCATGCTTCTTCCCTTGTCCTCTTAGCTTCAGGATGGTCGTCGCCGATGAAAATCCATCCAGCGTGTGACTTGGAGCGGCCATAAGATTATCGCCAGGTGTGGGTTCAAGGTCCCGCATTTCGACCAATCACGTGCCAGCCAGTACGCCAATCTCACATGCAAGGTGCCATTCCGCGACTTGCCATCCCGACGCGACTTGACTCGCTTCCTCTCCGCCCGCCATGAGCATCGACTGGTCACTCGAGTGCTGCAACGACAAGCAGTTCCTCTCCATCTTCCTCATCATCTGCTACGCCGTCGCCATCTTCAAACTGTGCGAGCGACCACCTCTTCCTGTCATGTTGCTCAACTCCTTTCGCTAACTCTCGCGCTCTCTCTGTCGCTGCTGCAGTTGGCGCTTGTCGATTCTCCACCCCTTCAAAATCCTGTACGTCGCTCCCTCGTTGTCTGTTATTAACAACACCATGGGCAAGTTCTTAACTAGCGGACGTGGTTGTACACTCATGCAGAACGGTTTTCCTGCACGAACTGGGGCACGCGACAGCTGCGTGGCTTACCTGCGGCAGCGTACGAAGCTTCTGTTGTTGCTGTTTACTGGCAATAATGCTGACGAGAATATTCATTTTGCAGGTTAAGGGGATGGAGGTGCATCCAGATGAAGGTGGCGTGACCAAGACTGTCGGCGGACTGCAGTGGGTCATCCTCCCAGCTGTACGTCGCTTCCTGCAACTTTGTGCATTGCTATAGTGGAGATAACATTGACGCGGGTGTGTATTGTACTGTTGCTGACTGTAGGGATACTTGGGATCGGCCGTGTGGGGCATGGGGCTGACGATCGCGAGTGCCGACAAACTGGCGTCGGAGATAGCAGCGGGCATCCTCATCTTCTTCTTGCTCATCTTCATCTTCTACGCGCACAACGGCTACCTCCGCATCCTGAACTTTTGCTTCATCCTGCTGCTCGCGGGTTTGTTGGCGCTCAACATTTGGACGACGTTCGACGCGCTGCAGTACGTGACGCTCTTCCTCGGCGTCATGAGCTGCCTCTTCTCGGTTTACGACATTTGGGACGACCTCATCTCGCGCCGAGTCAACGAGAGCGACGCATCGGTTTTCGCCAAGATGACGCACACTTCGAGTCGCTGCTGGGGCGTCATATGGGGCCTCATTGCGGTCGCCTCGCTCGTCGCAGCCGTGTATTTCAATCTGCTCGTCGCACAGGACACGGGTGAATCGATCACCAACATCTCTGACGCCTCCACGGGTACGAAGATCGCGCTTGCTTTTGCTGTCATTATTGTGGCTCTCGCTGTGCTGCACACCGGATTCACGAGGAGGTGCATGCTGCGAAAGCGCCAGGGATTCAGCAGCTACTTTTCCTCCGTATAAGCTTCGATATGACCCATGCATGCCTTCAAGGGCGACAATGCTGCACTGCATGGGGCGGACAAATGATAATTCACTTTATCTTGTAGAATTGATGATCCTCTACGATGTCAACCTTATACACTACCTACCAAAACGCCACGCACCTTATAATGTGATCGTTTATTGCTCGCAATTGAGCTCTTATCTTGCGTCTACGGAAGAATGCCGTTCGTCATGCGCTGGAAGTTGTCATATTGGCGAGTGCTGTAGTTGCTGTTGCTCTTTCGGATGAGCGACAGCACGTGCGCCACAGTCTCTTGCTTGGATAGCGACAGCTTGAAGCGGGAGCGCAGTCGCAATAAAATATAATCAGCGTCGATGCCCAGGAAGCACGGGTACGGAGATTGACGTGACATAACGTCCACAAGGTCACAGATCTCGTCGCAGTGCTGCTGGCACGCAAGGAAACCTCGAGTGCACAGCGTAACATACTCCTTGAAACCCTCGGAGTCTTGACCGCCCATGGTCTCCACCATCTCGGCCGTCAGCTTGAATGGGGCTGTCTCGATGCTCAGCATTCCACCCGGTGCGATGCCAAGCAAGAAACCATAGTCGATATGGATGATGTGGCCTTCGTTGTCCAACATGATGTTACCGTTATGCCGATCCTTGATTTGGAGAAAGTAGCACACAAGCGAGTACCCTGCCATGGATTGGATAAACTTCCGGCGCGCTTCCTTGAACCGGTGCGAATCAGGTGGGCCGTAAGACTTTTCAAAATGATGGAGCAGTGAAACGTAACCCTCACGCTTCTTCAGACCATCCAGCGAAATTGCGTTGATCAGAGTCTCAATAAGTCCGGTAGACGAACTCGTAGCGATGATACGGTACCGTTTCACCCACATCGGAAGATGCGCGCCCTTGAAGATTTCTACGAACTTCTGAATCAACTGCAGAGTGAACACCTCTTGGCGAAGGTCATCATTGCTTTTGCCAATCATGGACACAATGTCCCATCCGGGGAGGTGGCCGTATGGTGATGCAGCCATCAATCTTGCCCGCTTCGAACTCCAAGACTCACCAAACGCAGCCTCGAAGTCCCTCCGACGTGCTTTTTCGCGTTCAATTGCCTCTGCTGTCAAGTTACCTGATGCCAAGTCCATTTCCATTGACGCTGAAGGCGTGCCGTCACCGCCGTCTGCATTCGCTCCATCTCCCGCCTTTTCGTTAGACTGCATAAAGATCGGTGGAGCTGTTGACGGCGTAGACACAATGTCAGGAACATCAATTGGCGTCTCAGGAACCGGGGCACGGCGGGTTGCGACTGGAGTATGATACGGCTCAGGAGCTGGAGGAGGACGGGGAGGGAGCATTGCTTCTGCTTGGACTTCTTCCACCTCCTCTGCAAACGCTTCGCTGGCTTGGTGTCCAATTAGCTGTCCGATCTCATCATCTTCGGCATAGTTAGCCTCGGAAGTATCCAGTCCACCGTTACCATTTAGAGCTCGCCCCGAAGGAGATCGCGGCGACTCTGGAAGTGACGTATCTTGCTGTTGACCATCATCAAAAGGGTTGCCGCGAATCACCTCAAAGATCAGCAAAATCGGGACGCGTGCCTTCGTTGAAAATGCGGTTCCTTCCTTTGTGGGTATCCGCACAATACGTTCAAACGGATCCGTGGCCTTCACCAGTGGCACGTACGCCATAGGCGGAAGATGAAGCTTCTCCAGGTATGACGGTAGTTGCTGCTTCCGGTCCTGAATTGATGGCACGAAACGAAGTGCCTCTGCAATGTCAGTAATCTGCTCCACGAAGTCGCATTCGTCAGCGAAGTGCTTCGCCAGCAAAGACTTGTCGGTCTGGCTCATGCGTCGCATAGACTCACTGAAGATACTCGTTGGCTGGTTATCATTATCCTCCTCTTCGAGAATGGACAGCCGCTCGTCGTGTTCGTAGTCGTCACCCGAAGGATGGGTGAGCAGCATAGAATCAAAATCCTCCTTAGGCGTGAGTAGGTGCTGTTGGAACTTTGAAAAGTCACGGAATCGGCTGTCAGCCTCACCATCCGCTGAACCACTTCGATCTATGCCGTTCCTCGCCACGGGAGGTGACAATGGCGAGTACGAACTCGTAGGTGAACCGCTAGAGCCAACGGAGCTGTGCGCTAGGCGACGATGGTTCGCAATCTCTTCTGTCAGCTTTACAATAATCTGCATCTGGTCATCTGTAGGCATCGGTAAGTTACTCCTGTGCACCTGTGACTCCTCTTGTTGAGGGTCACGACTGAGTACCGTGGCACGGTCTACTCCTGCGACTTCACGCTCAATCTCCACCATCAGCCGTACAACACGTGTGTATTTGTCCTGCATCTCCTTGGGTTTTCTCGGATCGAACGAGTCTTCGAGTGCGCCTTGAAGCTGCCATCGGAGAAGAAGCGCGAGGTGAATGGATCGCGAACATACCGACAAGATGAGTTCGTCCAGCCAAAAGATCTTCTCGAAGTCAAAATTCGGAATCGTCAAGTACGCATGAACAATCTGCGGCCAGTAGAACTCCACCTGGTTGATCCGCGTGTAGGAAAAATGCAGCAACTTCTCCACGATAGGTTTAAACAGCAAGGGGTCACTGTCTAAGTGACGATGCAGCAAGATCACAGCGCGATAGACGCTAAAACTGCGCGCACGGAACTCGCGATGTAGACCCAAGATTTTCAGATCCAGCGGAATTTCCGGGTGATCCATAGTGTGGTCATAAAATCGTCGATCCTTCAGCAAGATCTCCTCACACTCCTCAGCGGTAATCACTTTAGCCTTTAGCAAGTCGATGGCAATTTTAGCCGACTCTGTCTGGAGCGGGCGCTTCGGCATGATAAGCTCAATCGGAGCTTCAGGATTCAACGGACGCGGATACAAGCAAATACCCGCCTTCAGTCGTTCCACCATCGCACGCAAGTAGTTGATATAATTCTGCGCTTCATAACATCGGTCACACACCCGCTTAGCGTAGTAGTGCGATCTCTGCGGCAACGGCACCTTGTGCGACGTAAACTTATCACAAAAGAGTCCATCACAACTGTTGCACTTGTACAGCAGCCCCGCTACAGGCGGTTGTCCCGACGCAGCAGCTTCAACAGCAGATTGCGTGCACTCCGGACACTTGCACGTCACATCCGTCTCGGTAGACGGCACCGTCACTGTGCTCACCGGCGAGATGGCTACATCCAGCGACGCATGCTGGAAAAACGCCGCTGCCAGACGCGGCACCGTCGTCTCCACTGCTGTCTGGATGGCTCGAATCCACTTCTCCTTGTCCATGGCCGTGTCTGCGTAGGCGTAAAAGACCTTGTTCTGCGTTGTTGCGAACAGGAAGCCGTTCTGGTAGATGTGCATGTTGCCCTTGCCGTCCCACTCCTGCACGCCCAACACGTCCACTTCTCCTTTAAGACGCAGCATGTGATACGCGTCCTCCTGTGTGCTGCACTCACAATAGCAATCGAGTTAGCGCTAATAAACTCATTAAATAGCGTCAACACTCTCTAATCTACCTGTAATAATGGAAGGAAGTGCCCACAAGGAAGCAATAGCGACGTAGCATGGGCGGAGGGGAGGACGGACTCGTCCGGAAGGTTAAATAGCCCTCACAGCTGGCGCGCGAGGCCTTCATGGCGCTCCACGAGATCAGGCGCGGTCCGCCGCGACGGCGGAGTCTCGTGGTGCTGCTCGGCGGTCGGTGGCGCCTCGAATGAAGCGCGTGGTGCCAATCTGCGCGATGATAGGCGCAGACTTGGACGGTGGATGGCAGAGGATTACTAGCCTCTGACGGAGATCTAGATAGCGATAGACGGCTCGTTAGATAGAGGAGACGGCGGGGAACACGACAAGCCTTGAACGGGGGCCGACACAGCGCTAGAGGAGAAGCTATAGAGGAGAGACCTAGCAAGCGAGCCTTCTCTCTTCAAGTGGGCGTTGCTATGTTGTGTGTGTGGAGGCTCCCTCCCTCAAAAACCCGCGGGACCGAAATTAAAAAATTCCCATAAATTCCCGCGGGTTTTCAAAGAGTACATAAATGATACCGTTTTGGTTTTGCTGGTTGCGAGGCACTTGTCAATACGGTGGCCTCGATGGCTCGTGGGAAGAAGACTTCGGCGCCGCTGAAGGCGTCCACGCCCAGCGCCAATGGCGGCAACAAAGGCAACAAGAAGACGGCGGGAATTGCACAGAAGAAGCAGAAGAAGCAGCAGACGCCGAACAAGAGCAGCAAAAAGCCCGTGAAGGCTGTCAAGCAGCCGGTGAAGGAGGAGAGCGAAGAAGAAGAAGAGGACGATGAAGAGGAGGAAGATGAAGAGGCCAGTGATACGGAGGACAGTGACGACGCTGACGACGAGGAGGACGATGAGTTCGAGGACCAGGGATCGTCTTCTGATGACGACAGTGGCGACGAGGAGGAAGAGGACGACGCTGAGCTCACAGAGCTGGAGAAGAAGACGCGTCGCTTCACGGTGGACCGTGAGAAGGAGATGCAGAAGATGCGCGAGGACGGATCGCTGTCGGTGGCGTCGCAGCTGCACGTGGACGATCTGTCGTCTGATGATGAGGTGGGTTGTTGGTGTCGATTGCGTTAACTTGACTTTGTGCAGCGGATTTAACGTTTTGGGTTGTTGCAATGGTAGGAAAATGTCAACACTATTGGCAATGTGCCGCTTCGGTGGTACGAGGACTACGACCACATTGGTTACAATGTGGAGGGCAAGAAGATCATGAAGTCGAACAATGGCGACGGCATTGACAATGCTATCGCTGCCAAGGACGACCCGAACTACGAGTAAGTTGTGTCGGTGGTGTCGGATTGGAGCATTGTTGGAGAGTTCTTATGTGCGTTATTTGTTTTGTTTTGCAGCCGCACGGTGTACGATGCGTACAACGACCGCAAGATTGTCATTTCAGACCGCGATATGGAAATTATTCGGCGTATGCAGGCTGGAGCTTTCGCACACCCGGAGTTCGAGGCGTACCCGGACCTCGTCGATATCTACTCGTCGAACAAGATGATTCACTCAATGGGCAACGATCAGGAGCCTAAGAGCCGATTCCTGCCTTCGAAGTGGGAGCGCATGAAGGTTATGAAGATCATGAAGGGTATTAAGGAAGGCCGCATCAAACTGGACGAGGAGCCTGAGAAGAAACCCGAGGTGTACCAGATGTGGTTCGATGATGACCAAGCACAAACTCGCAAGGGACCGGCTCATGTGCAGGCGCCAAAGATGCCGCTTCCTGGACACATTGAGTCGTACAACCCTCCAGATGAGTACTTGTTTTCCAAGGAGGAGCGTCGCGCATGGGAAGAAGCCGAGCCGGAGGACCGTGAGACGAACTTTATGCCGAAGAAGTTCAAGTCGCTGCGTGAGGTGTGCGGCTACAATGGATTCGTGCGCGAGCGCTTTGAGCGCTGTCTGGATCTGTACTTGGCCCCTCGTGTCAACAAGCGCAAGCTTAACATTGACCCAGAATCGCTTGTGCCTGAACTGCCGAAGCCCCAGGATCTGCGCCCATTCCCCAACACATTGGCGCTTGTTTTCAATGGCCACACCGGCCGCATCCGCTCTCTGGCTGTGGATCCGTACGGCCAGTACGTGGCCTCAGGTTCGGATGACTTCACTGTCCGCATTTGGGAGCTTGAGACGGCGCGTTGCCTGCAGGTGTACAACGTTGGTGCTGTGGTGCATAAGTTGTCGTGGAACCCTAACAAGGACCACCAATTGCTTGCTGTCGCGGCTGCCAAGAAGGTGTTTATCATCGCTACCGGAACAGGTAGCGCGGACCAGACGGAACTTACCAACGCACTCGTGGGTGATGCCGACGACACGATCCAGACTTCTACTGAGAAGGATGGCAAGACAGATAGCGCGGATGGCGACGTTCAGGTCGTAGACGAGGATGAGGCTTCTGTGGAGGCTGACGCACTTAAGAAGAAGGTGCCTGTGACCTGGCGGTTTTACAGCGGCACCAAGGACAAACACAAGTCGAAGAAGGCTGCGGAACGGCCGTGGCTCGAGCGTCGTGTGGGCACCGGTATTCGTGTTGTGCTGCACCACACGAGCGACGTGAAGGACGTGGCATGGCACTACAAGGGTGACTACTTGTCAACGGTTGCTCCCGGTGCCGGCTCTGGAGCCGTGCTGATCCACCAACTCTCGAAGCGGAAGACCCAGAACCCGTTCCAAAAGAGCGTGGGCCAAG
Organism: Phytophthora agathidicida; assembly: GCA_025722995.1. Lineage (NCBI taxonomy): Eukaryota > Oomycota > Peronosporomycetes > Peronosporales > Peronosporaceae > Phytophthora > Phytophthora agathidicida. The sequence goes on along the minus strand of CP106972.1, from coordinate 5,491,303 downwards.
TGCAATGCGTGCTGTTCCATCCGTCCAAGCCGTTCTTCTTCCACGCTACGCAGCGTCATGTGCGTGTGTATAACCTCGTTAAGCAGTCGATCGTGAAGAAGCTGTCTTCAGGCGTCAAGTGGATCTCAAGTATGGCCGTGCATCCGAACGGTGACCACCTGCTTGTGGGTAGTTACGACCGGCGGTTGTGCTGGTTCGACCTGGACCTGTCCTCGAGGCCGTTCAAGACGCTCAAATACCACGAGAAGGCTGTACGCGACGTGTCGTTCCACGGCAAGTACCCCCTTATGGCCTCCGCATCGGACGACGGCACCATTCACATTTTCCACGCCATGGTCTACTCGTACGTATCACCTGCATTTACTGTGTTGACATGGCTTCCAATGAGACGAGCCAATGCGGGAGCGAACGATTGACAAACGAACTAACGATCTTTTGTGACGTGATCACTTTGCAGGGACCTGATGAAGAACCCGCTGATCGTGCCACTCAAGATCTTGCGCGGCCACGAGGTCTCCGGTGGCCTCGGCGTGATGGCGTTGGCTTTCCACCCTGTACTGGTATGTCCTTCTGTGTGGAATGAGCTTGTTCTGGTGTACTAACTAACTTTCATTTGTCGCTGGAATTTGTGGTGGTTGTGCAGCCGTGGGTGGTGACAGGCGGTGCTGACGGCTCCATTCGCCTCTTCCAGAACATTCACTAAGCAACACGTCGATGCTCATGCTGTGCCTGTCGAAGCGAGTAACTGCGGCGAAAATAATAGACAAGTGCATGTGCCCGAAGCCAATGTGTTCTGACGCTAGCCCAGCTTTAACTTTCCTCCTTTGAGATTGACACGATACTATACTAACGCAGAGCACGACGTTAGCGAGCAGCAAAGCGCTGCACCGTGCAGTGCACGGTACTCCCCAGCTAATGATGATGGCAAACACCTCGCCTTTCCTTTTGCTACGACACCGAAAGCCAGTGTATTTCGCCCATGTTGCTGCCACGACACCGCGCTCAACTCGCTTAATCCTAGCCAAGATGGCATCGAAATCCTACTGCAACAACAGGAAGCGCAGACAATGACACGTGAAGTCCTTAATTTATTTAGCAATGAAAGGAAGAGGAAGGTTAAGCTACAGCAACAGTAAACTCGAGAAGCGCTCGCTGGGAACTCCAGTTCCAAAAACAAGCAAGCGGGTGGGTTCCGGGCCTCTCTCCACCTGCACGCAACAGAATACACTCGTCCGGAGAAAGCAATACTTGAATCAGACGTCCGTCCACTTGCTCCTTTTGTCTCGGGAGTCGAGTTTCATCCAGCACACAGCTTCCAGCGAGCCGCGCGTCCGGTCGTTTAGTTCTTCTTGCCCATGCCAGGAAGACGGAACCGTGAACGTTTGGGCGCCGCTTCAGGCATCGGAGGGGGCATCTGGCCGTATCGCACCGGGTACTGGTACTGGCCGCCCAGTGTCGTAGGAGGGTACTGCTGCTGCTGTTGGCCGTACTGCTGAGACTGACCGTACTGCTGAGGCTGCTGACCGTATTGCTGTTGCTGAGGCTGGCCGTACTGCTGCTGAGGCTGTCCGTATTGTTGCTGAGACTGTCCGTATTGCTGTTGAGGTTGGCCGTACTGCTGCTGCTGACCGTATTGCTGTTGCTGGGGCTGGTTGTTGCCGTACTGGTTGTTACTGTAGCCGTAAGCGCCCGGTCGCTGCTGTTGCTGGCCGAAGCCCGAGTGCTGGGGCGGGTACGTGCCTGTGGCCATGACGGGTGGGTAGCCGGCGTTGTTCATGCTGTTTTGGCGGTTCTCCTCGTCCGAGTTGCGCTGGTTGTGGCTCACGCGCTTGTTGTTCATGGCGTAGAGCGATCCCTCCGTGGGCTCTCCGTCGCCGTCCAGCAGGCTGGCGCCGTCCACCTTGCCCTTGCGGTCCAGCACCGTGTCGCCCATGAGCACCGCGCGGTCCGACTTTTTCTTGCGCAGGAATCCGACCATCTTGACTAAATGAGACTGTTGCTGCTTGGGCGTAGGATAGCAAGAAGAAGAAGAAGAAGACCTCTTGCTGGAGACCGGGACGATTCAAGTATGGCCCCCCTCGAACGAGCTGCTCTCGCTCTCCCCGCCGCTGCCGCTCCTCTGCTGGCGAGATTTGTCCCAATTTTCTGAAACCCGACATCTTGCTTTCACTATGCAGCGCGAAAAGGCGCCGCCACACCTAGCCGCGAAAACTTAACTTGAACTATTAAAATGGACTCAAATTTAACGAAAGCAGCAAAAATTAGTGCAATTGCCTGCGCAAATCTACTGTTTCCGGTTAGTAATTAGGATGCATTCATCAAAACTGACCAAATCCACGTGTCTGCACGAGATAGAAAGCTGCCACCAGATGGGGCTTGACCATGTCTGTCGTTAAGTTGTCAGGTTTCCTTCATCAACGTCAAGAAGCAGTCGTAAACGGATTCAGCTTCAATGGCAGCAAGCTCGCCAAGGTGCGGGGGCGCCCGTTTCGTTTCCCTAGAAGGCGCTGCCTTAGGTTCATTGTCGTTGCTGTTTTCCCATGATCTTAGGATCCCAGCTCAGCCCCAGCATGGCGAGGTTTCCACGAAAGCAGACCATTTGCAGCTGCGGGCGTTGAAGGCGCAAACCTAGGCGATTAAGCGATTTTAGCGTTTCAAATTCTGGCGCAGCACGGAGCCCACACACAGCCGCCGGCACGATGATGCGACATCGCCACAAATGGGTACGGATATCCATATACTCCACCGGTACAGCAATTGTGGAGTGAGCTCGATATGCCAGTGTGCCTCTGCTGAGCGCACTCCTCCTCCTTCTTCAGCGCACCACGAGAAACAATCAATGTTGGTTTTCCGCCGTTATTGAGACCCTGCCGTGAATTTGAAGTTTCAAGTTTCAAGTTGTCAGTAGAGTGGGATTCATCGTATCCAACGCAGCCTTTTGAAGCTGAGACATGCAATACAACACGCAAGTGAAAACTTTAAACGACGCAAACGCACCACGTGCGCGGCACTCGCCGCCGCCATTGCTCGCTTCTGCTTCGCGCTCACGCTCGATTCCTCGTCCTGCGTTAAGCAGGCCGGCCAGGAAGGTCTACAACAGGGTGCACATCGTGGTGAAGCAGTGTTACGAACCTACGAGTGCCCGCCCGATCTCATGCTGCAGCAACACGCCCAAAAATGATCTCGCCGACTGCCCGTACGTCACCGCGTAACGAGCGCTGACAGACCGCCAGGAACAACTTCAACTGACCGCGCGGCCCGCCTCACTCGTCCTCGACCACCGACCGTAGAGGCCGTCGCAGTCTCACATTTCCCACCTGGACAGCGCCTTCACGAGCTCTCGATCTCCATCAAGCCGCGCTCTTCTTGGCAACCTCTTGCATCCGTCACAGGGTAATGTTAGACAAGCTCTGAGTTTGTCTAAGCTTGAAGCTCAGCTGTCTGTAATCAGACCGGTGCGCGCGCTGGTGCCACTTTCACGTGTCCAACGCGCGTCTGGGCGTTGCATCGTGCAGCTGCAGACTCTGATTCGCCGTCGAGCAGCAACGCTTGACAAGATGGCACCCGCAGTGACAACGCTCTGCAGTATCGAAGCGGGTTGTCGCTCTACAATAATCGCTGGGGGTAAGGGAATCTGCTGCCTTGCATGGGAATCGCGTCGTCGAGCAGCGTCTCTACCGAGAGACCGAGGCTTTGATGAAAACTACTCCTTCTACTATTGCTGCAGTAATATTATATTGCTCTGCTCTGCTTCCGAGAGGGGCTTAGTTGCGGTTGTCTCTGTATTTGAGTTTCTGTGTGTTGCTTTGGGCGACCGACGATCCAGTATGGCTTCTGTAAGCTGTATCATCACCAAGTAACGTGCTTATCGAGGAAATCCCTTGTCATCTCCTCGGTCTGCGCTACGCTCTCCATGTACGTGTCGTACGACATGTGCCACGGGTCGGGGACGTCCCGCGTGAAGGCGCTCAGCACGCCGTCTCGCTCTTTGATCTGTGGGAACTTCTCCGTCACTTTGAACGCCATCCCGCTCGCCACACACACCACGTAGTCGGCTTCCAAGCACATTTGCTCCGTCAGAAGCTGCGATCGGTGGTTTGACAGGTCCAATTGGTACTTCTTCATCACGTCCACCGAGTGCTTGGACGCTGGCGAGCCTTCAGGGTCGAACACGTCCGTCAAACTGCGCAAACACACAAACACAGAGCCGCAGACGTTTGCACCTGACATCCATCACATTATAACTGCGCAGTGTGTGGAGCACAGCATTGCCCAACTGCCGTAACGTACGCAGCGGATCGGATGATAATGCTCTTCTCTTCCTGCTGCTCGCGCGACATGCTGAGCTTGCGTCGGAAGTACTCGACAGCGAAGGCCTCCGCCACCGGCGAGCGGCACGTATTGCTCGTGCACACGAAGACGATGTTCATAGCGAGCGTCGAGACTGTTGTGCTCGGCTGAAGTCGGCTTGGGCGGTGCACGTTGGTTCTGAGTTTGATGAGACCGCCGCGATTGGTCACAAAAACTCCACAGCGAAACGTAAACGAATCGGTGGAAGCGCAGATTCGATTGGCTAGACCACTTCAAGCTCAATGTGGTGGTATTCGGCCTTGCTACTAACACTGGACCGAAGGAAACGGACAGCAAGAAAGGTGTGCCAGGTCATATCATTCACGATGATGCACAGGTGATGACGTGAAAGTCTACTTGCTCCTCGCGGGGCAGCTCACTGGAAGCGCTCGACGACCTTGGCATACGGAAAGGGGCCCAAGAACTCGCTGTGGGCTTGCTTCTTGGTAGACGCCTCCAACAGCGAGTAATCGAGTTCCGGATGCAGGTCCTTGTTCGCAGAGTACGACTGCGGATCCCATTCAATATCGAAGCTGTTGACGAAGAAGCCCTGGAACTGCGCGATCCACTGACGCAGCGCCACGTACGGGATGAAGTAGAAGCCGCAGCGGTCAGTATCGTTCTCCTTCACCTCCTCTTCGACGGGTGCCAGTGTCAGCGCAATGTCAACTTCCAGCATGGGTGGGAGGCAGATCTCGCGCGCCACGTGCTGCTCTTCCGAGTACTCCCACAGACACATGACCGTCATGCGGTCGCCCCAATCCGTTGTGTTGCGGACGAAGTAGGTGAAGTCTCCATCGGTATGGCACAGATCTGAGTCCTTGCACTTTAAGTGAAGAGGCTGGATATTGACGTCTGCAAATATCTTCGTTTCCTCCGAGAGGCAGTCTTCGACGCCCTCGTTGTACTCCTGAGTCTCATTTCCTTGCTGTTTGATTGAAATGCCTTCATTCCCGCACTGGTACCAATTGAATGGGCTACACAAAGGTCCCGCGTAACAAAGTGATTAGCCTTGACAGGGGTAAATTCATCAAGTGCATGCATCACGTACTTGTAGCTGTTGGGGCAAACGGAGCGTTCTTCCCAGTCGGAAACCTCTTGCATCCAGTACGCGAGAGAGTGGCTGCCTTGAGTAGGTCCGTCCGCCCACGAGTTCTTCACTATTAGGCCGCCAGTAAAGCCTTCGCGGGTCAAAAAGGCGTCGTTGTAGCCTACAAGCAGCTGCCACAGGAAAAAGAGGCAAATACCTTCATGAGTATCACCTTGCTTCTGAGGGACAGTAGATCTCTTGATGACTTACCATTGCGTGACCGCCTTCAATTGACATGCCGCGGTGACTGAAGAACTCTCCTTCCATGTTGCGATTTCGGCCTCCCTTCAGGGGAACACAGCACGTTGTCGTGGCCATGTCTCCGGGGCACAGCGTGCATGTCTCGGGCTGGCAGTGATGGTCACCAGCAAGTGCACCGATACATGGGTAGTAGTGGGTAACCATTGCGACTGGAGTGGACAGGGGCATCGCCTGATTCTTACGGACGAGGTGTTCCCTCACAGACATATCGTCGTACTTTGTCGTCATGCTCTGAGATAGTCATAACCAACCTGTTAGTTTCGTGTTTGTTATTCCTTCCAATGCAGAAGTCCTGGTCGACGTACCGATAGTTCGAATTTCAGCGGGTTCCCAGCCGCTTGAGCAGCTTCAAGCCCAGGGCAGAGCGTATCGTTGCCAGGATCTGTGTAGTATTTGCAGACTGATTGCGGGAAAATGGACTCTTTAAGCCCATTCTGCAGGTAGTAGAGCTCAGGGACCTCGCCACCCTCTGTCGAGTTCATCCACATCTACGCATATGCAAGACAACATTATCAGCTTGCAGAAGCAAAGTAGCATGTGACGGTATTGCACCGACCTCGTCTCCTGCCACACGGCAGTCCTTCTGCTGCTGAGAGTCTGGATCACCAGTACAAAGCTGGAGAATTTCAACACCGTATGCCTACAACAAAAGAAGCAGCAGGTAATTCAGCCTCCTGTAGGAACATGTTCGACGCTACACGACATACCTGCTCGGAAAACGCAACGTATTCGTCTGGATTGAGCCATCCTTTCTGGACACCGTGCGCTCTGTACGATTGCTCCAGGAACCCGATAGTAGCAAAGTCCCAGCATGTGCCGCGATAGGCCTGATCCTGCCGTGGCGTCACGTAGTCCACAGCAAACTTGGATGGCAGCAGTGCCATCGGCAACAAACCGTCCTTTGAAATGTAGTGCAGGGCTCCAATATCAACGGTTTTTCGCGCATCCATAGTAGCAGGATTGACCTCGTTCACAGACTCCCTGCAGCAAACAACAATGTTTCATCAGATTATTCATATAACCAAGCTATCACAACTCCGCGCATTTGTACGTACACTCTGCTGACAGCCTGCGTTTGCAGCCGTGAGATGGTGTTGTGCATTGAAATACAGAGCGAAAGCAGCACGAACAGAGCGACGCCATTTAGAGCGTAAAACACCGTTCGAAGCGGAAGTCGGGTTCGACCACCACGTTTATCGGTGACTGCAGCCTGGAGCGAGTGAGGCAATTCATCGTCGGCATTCTCAGCTAAAGAGGCACCGCAAAAACGCATGCGAGACGTCGTTAGTTCACACTGACGTGACGGACGCATTATCAGCTTCGAGTGCAACGCGATTTACCTCTCCCCGAACCGTAGCGAAGAAGTGGACTGCGGTCTCTTGCACCAAACGACCCTGCCATTGGTCTTTCGATGGAGGAGTCGGGAAGAGGAATGATACGCGAGCAGCTGGATCGGTCTGGTTCTCATTAAGTCACATATGTATACGGGATATTGAAAAATGTATATGTCGTGATTGGCTATCGGATTTGTAAAAGTTGACGAGAAGGAGAGGAGGAGGACGAGGAAGAAACCGAAATCGAATGACTCAAAATCCTTAGATATTAACGTACACGCAAGCTTAGCTGTTCACTACAATCGTAGATCCCTCATATCCTCTCTTAGCAGCCATCGCCACCCGCGATGACTAGACATGAGGTGGAATCGTAGATGCTCATGACGTTGGTCATAACAGACCAAATGAGCGCGAACACGAGGTAGACCACCGTGATGATACCCATGATGTAGCTCGATCCGCCAAGACGCTTCATGACCTGCGTCTGCTCCTTTTGGCGAGGAAGCATGACCAGGAACACGAGCGAGAACAAGTTTAATGCCCACATGATCAACACCGTGAGGGTTACGTCATACCGCACGTCGTGGCTGTCATTCTGGATCCGCTCCGTCGACAGGTCCCATTGACTATCGACGTTGCGGGTGATGGCAGCTGAGAACGGGGTGCAGAGATTGTAGACCGTCGTGAGCAGGCCGTACATAGCGCCTTCGTGTCCTTCCGACGACAGCTCAACAATGATGAAAGAGCCTACAATGTAGATGATACCCTGAGGAACCTGCTGGAGAACGGGGATTCCAAGCCAGAACCACGGCGAACGGGTAACATCCCAGATGGTCAGCAGCTTCACCACAGCATCGAGCGCCAAGTTCCAGAACATGGTCACCACTGTCGTGCGACGCCAGTCCCAGTCACGGCCATAGTTACCGGCGAACCAGACCGACGCGGCGAAGGCGCCCGTCGTGAAAAAGCCGGCCACTTTCTCTGCGAGAGGCGACACGTTCACCCAGCTGGTTTGAATGGGCATGCTGGACACCCAAGTGAACATAGCAAAAATGCCTGAAAAGGTCTGGTACGCGATGTACTGGTACACAGCTCGCGTCTGCACGATGTCCCAGAGTTCGCACATGTAGTGCTTGAAGCTCTTGTGGTATTCCGGACGCTTTTCCTCGTAGATGAAAAGCCACGTGATAGGAACCATCGGCGCGAGCACGACTGCCACGATCAACATGAGCATCGGGAACGACAGCGAGAAGTCGAAGTCACCGCCATACTCGTCACCGTTGAAGCAGAAGGCAACAAGAACAAGAGCGAGGATGTTGAACACATAGCGCGTCGTGTAGATCACGGTCTGTGTCCGTCCACGAATCTCGAGCGGTTCACGCTGCGCCAGCTCCACCACGATACCGTCGGCGCACACGTCCGACATCAAGTACCCGAAGACGCACCCCATCATCGGAACAATGTACAGACTGCCCTGGTTGGCCGCATCGTAGTTGATTGTCTCGATGATCTCGGCTGTGTAATTCTCAGGCTTGACATCTCGATAAGCCGGGTCGGTAAAGTAGGGACTTCCTTCGGGCGTGAAAACCATTTCTACGAGCATGGCCAGCGTGACGATCCAGCCCATGATCATGTACGGTCGACGACGATAGCCCCAAAGCGGGAAACAATCCGATACGATGCCGTAGAAGACCTTGAAACTCCAAGGTAGCTGCACCATGACGGTGGCAGTGGTGGTCTGCGAACCCGGGATATTCAGGTAGTTCTGCAGGAACGGGTAGATGACGTTGGGCAGCACGCCGTCGATGAAGCCAACGGCGGCGTATTGAGCAACAAGTCCGATGTACTGCCTCGAGAACAGGTTGGGTGCACCACCGCTGCGAAGGGCGCCGCCTTCGATGTAGTCGTCATACACGTAACGCATCTTGTCGTAGTTGTCATGCGGTGGGTCAAGTGGTGACATGCTGCATCGCGAGTCGCCCAGCATCGCCGCAGCGTCCGGGTTGTAAAGCTCAACCTTCTCGTCAGGCAGTGGCATTTCGGTCTCTGTTGGCCTGTTACTGAATCCAGAGAGGCTCATGCGCAGGAGGACGCGAAATGAAGACTACACCCTGAAGGGATCTGCTTGATCGGTTACCTACAGTATCGCTGAGGACCCAACCGTCCGTTGAGGAGGACGGCGCCGTCAGATGCAGAGGCCGGGCCCAATCGTTCCCGAGGATGTGCAGCGTTAGTGGTTCAGTGTCACCTCCATACTGCTCTCCATATTGTTTTGCCGTCATCCAAACTTTCTGCTCAACAGCGGACAAAACAGCGGGCGCTGAAACACACGCATGAAATGCACGCACTTCGGTAGGCGACACAACCGACCGCTAACAGGCGAAAGAAGGGCCGAGGAGGCGACTCCGAGTCGGAATGCACCTGGTATTTCGGCAGGGGCGGCCGGTTTGGCTATCAGCCGCAGCTTGCTTAGATTGGCCACGTTATTGACTCAGAACTCGGTTGTACAGTCCCCTTTTGCCGAAAAATGCAAACAGCAACACGTGTGTCAAACCAGTTGGGATAGGCATCACATGAAGCTCAGCCGCTCTGTGACAGCTAAGCAAGAGAGCAGCATCAGCTGGAAGGTTGGTGACCAGAAGGTCGCAAGGTCTCAGGTAAGCACCACCGTATCCTGCCACCCCGAGAGGTTGCACTATGATGAGCGTAGCCACCTCCTCAATGGTTTCCGACCCCGAAGGTACTTGAGGCCCGTGCACGAGTACTATAACGTTTGACCGCTGCCCAAATTGCATATCTGTAAAAAAGTTATCGGAATGGTCATGGCTTCCATGCCCTTGTCTACCTACATGCATTATCTACCGGAAAAAACAAGCGTGAGTCACCGACTTCTTCAAGCTCCCCTCTCGTACTTGGCAGGATTCTTTTTAATAAAAAAAACTAACCTAGGATAGCCTGAAAGCTTTCGTCTCTACTTGCTAAAATGCCGGATTGGAGAAGGGGATTCTAACGGTTTATCGAGGAAGTGTCCTCTGCGTCTTGATGGTGGCGGAACAGATCTCCTTGGACATCGCATAATGGTCGAGTCATAAGTAGTCTCTCAGTGAGATCGCAAAGGCATGCTAGTACACTACGTACAAGAAAGCAAAGCCCCCCCCCGCGCCATCACCACCATATTTTCTGAAGTACAATACTCCTCTACGTAGTTTTCTGTTGCTGGTCATGAAAACTGCACAAACTTAGGATAACAGTGGACCATGGTGGTAATACCAATACAGTACATGCATTTGCCGTTTACGGGCTCCAGCGGCAGCACCGACGTGCATTGCGCGTTACAGACAAGGAGGTACCTTGAGTTTGCGTGTCGGCGGCGCACCGCATGTCGTTTTCCAGTTCATGCGTTTGTTGCTTTCGGGAGACCCACCCAGCAGACGCGCGCTGTGATGTAGCAGGTGGTCAACGCGAAGAATGCTTTTCGATGCCATGACCTGTTGTCTGTAGGTTGCCGAGCAAGCCAGCAGAGACATGGCATCGGACGACGCGAACCGGCTTGGGCCAAGCATTGAACGCCATCGTGCCGTTGCTTGAGCGATCGGGCACTCTGGGAAAACACTCACGATTCGACAGCCCGCCAGCGTTGCACTGCCGCGAATCGCTGCAGAGAGACCGTCGCGGCTCAACGTCTCACCCAAGTTCAGAGCTCGACACCGCGAGAGAGGAAGTCCCTCGTGGCAGATGGCAACCGTCGTCAGGATCGTAACTTCCTGCTCGATTTGAAGTTTTCCTGCTCGTTCAAGGCGTAGCCACCAGAGAAGGACGAAAATCGGTGGAGGCATCGCGCTCAAGGCAAAATGCAGCGGCGCCCTTCGCAGATTGGGCTGGAATGCCAATCGACTCGATTATCGAGGCACCAACTTGGATGGTTTGTCGTGTACAAAAGGCAGCACTTCGTGCAGGATTGGGTTGGGTAGGTTTGCTGGTGTTGCGCAAAATGTGCATTCGGCTTGGCTATTGTAGAGGACGAGCGGCTATCCAACTTCGGTGGACAGCGCCCTATGGCTTGGTGTCGATTTGCTTGCCGCCGATCTATCCGCGCGGTGCCGCCGCATTACATTAGTCAATTGACTTGGAGCAGGTCACCCCTATTCGATACACCTACGGCCGAAAGTCTCGTGGTGCTAGGGGAGCGGGGATACCTTTACGTTTCCCACCAAGACCACTTCAACCTACAGGTATCCATCTATCCACGATGAAGGCAACTCGGACGGACACCCTGACCTCGCAACAGCCACCAATCGAGCTGTATAGCGAGGACTCCTGCTCGTGGATGATCACGGACTCCCCGGAAGATGGATCGCCGTTCCCCATGGTGTTCGACCAGGGGGACCAAAAGTTGCGATATGTGTTTGATGACTACATCGAGGGCGGCGCGCTCCGGACCGGAAGTGCACCGAAACTTTTCTCGCGGAAGTACTTCGGACTTGTTGCGCAATATGCAGGCGTCGGATTCATCGACGGAGTGCTGCCGAACGTCATCTACCCGTTCCTGCAGAACTACCTCAATTTACCAGGTTCCCAGACCACCACAGCTTTCGTTCTCGTACAGATGCCGTGGAGTTTCAAGGTCTTCTACGGCATCCTTTCCGACTGCTTTCCGATTTGGGGATACCGTCGTCGGCCGTACATTCTAGCAGGTTGGGTTTTCGCGTTGGCAATGCTCCTGATGCTGTCGTTCACACCCCAAAGCAAGCCGTACTTCACGAACCCAGACTACCGAGACGTAAAACCCGAGGACTACACGCCGGAAATCATTGCGACGATCAACTACGATGCGGCCAACGATGGAAGTGTGTACATTATCCCCATGATGGGATGTGCGTTCGGGTACTTGTTGTCGGATGTGTGTGCTGATGGATTCGTGGTGGAGTTGGCGCAGCGAGAGCCTCTTGAGGTGCGAGGCAACACCCAGACGGTGATCTACACGACGCGCTGGATATTCACCATGCTGGCCTATTTCGTTTTGGGCTTCTGCTTCAACGGCGAGGAGTACGGCGGCGACTTTGACTTCTCGCTGTCATTCCCTATGCTCATGACGCTCATGACTATTATACTTGCGCCCATTGTGCCGATTACCTGGTTCTTCCTTTACGAGGAGAAGAATAGCTTCGGAGCAATGAACTTTAACCACTACATGCACACGCTCTGGGACGTCATTAAGACTCGAGCCGTGTACCAGTACATTGCCTACCAGTTTTTCTCAGGCATTTTCGCAGCATTCACGTATCTGTCCAAGAACCCAGTCATGAGAAACTGGGCCAATGTCTCGCCCATCCAAGAAAAAGTCGGAGGACTCTTGTCAACCTGTGTGTACGCCACCTCCATTTGGTTCGCAGGCAACTACGGCCGTAGCTGGGACTGGCGACGCACAGCCGCGGTCACCATGATCTCGTACGTGTGTCTGGATGCCTTTTGCAAGCTGCTGACGATCTGGGATATCGTTCGGTCGCCGTACTTCTGGCTTGGCATCCCCATTCTCGAGCAGATCCCCCTTGGTGTGATTTTTATCGTGAGTTCCTTCATTATCGTGGAGCTTGCCACTGAGGGTCACGAAGGTGCTATGTACGGCCTCCTCACGACGGTATACAACCTCTCCATTCCGTTCGCCACGGCCATCACCCGCAACGTGGACAGCGTGTTCGATCTATCGACGGAGCGCATTCAAAACGACTCGATCGGCGTGAGAACCGACATGACCATGACCGTGCTCATCATGTGGTCAGCCAACTTGTTCTCGCTCGCGTTCCTGGTGATGCTGCCCCGACAGAAGGAGCAGACTCGTGCGATGAAGCAACTGGGCGGCTCCAGCTACTTCATGGGCGTTGTCACGGTCTCGTACCTGTTGTTTGCTCTATGCTGGACGTTAACCACGAGTCTTTTGAGCATCTTCGAGACCACATCCTGTCTCGTTATCGCCGGCGGAAATGGCTGTGACAAACCAAGGGGTCCGTAAGGCAATTTAAGTACTGCGTACCTAGAAGTAAGTCTTTATAATGAAATGCAGCAGGTCGCTGCCAAGTGAGTGATTAGTCCATCATCAGGCCTTCTCAACGCACCACGGGTCACAATCGATGCGTTGGCCAGCAGCATCGTACTGCAGTAGTATTTTGTTTCCACCATGGCTGCACGTTGAACATGTACCAGTCGAGCATCAAAATAGCTTCAACTTGAGTCATACTAAATCCAAGCTTCTTTTCTGAACATATTTTTGGTGGCCCACATCAATATGCTCTTATGCTGCAAAACTAGTATAGTAGCATCTTTTCAGGTTTAACAGCATGACGATCCCTCCATCGCATCACAAACCGTGGCGCCATGAGCAATAAGTCGCGCGCAAGCTCCGCCAAGGAGCGCAGCGTCTTCGGTACGTCCTCCACGTCATCATAACCTCCTCCACCTTCTTCCTCTTCATCTCAGCTACATGTTGCACCTTTCCGTGCGTTCTAACTCGCCTCCAAACGCCTCTAACGTCCATTTCTGCTGTCTCCTTTGATGTTTTGCTCTGCACTTCGAATTCCACAGTCGGAAACATCCCGTACGATGTGACGGAGGACATGCTCAAGGAAATCTTCTCGGAGGCTGGTTCAGTCATGAATTTCCGGTGCGTTTTGGGCCTGAAATGCCCTCAAATTGGCAATAAAAACTGTAAATGCGAGTTGGGAGCTGATGTTATTGGTGGTTCCTATGCTTTCGCAGCCTCGTGACGGACCGAGAAACAGGCAAACCCAAGGGCTATGGATTCTGTGAATATGCAGATGGAGCGACAGCGCTGAGCGCTATGCGCAACCTCAATGGCTACGAGATCAACGGGCGCAACCTTCGAGTGGATTTTGCAGACGGCGGCGACAAGTCCGGCGGTGCAGACAGGAAACGTCACGATAATGGCAGTCATACGCGCCAAGGAGGAGCCAGTGGAGGCAATTTCAGAAACGGAGGAGCGGATGGAGGACCCCCTACGATGGTAACGGGAGAGATGGCAATTCACGCCATCGAGTCGGCCATTGCTCGACTAGGACCAGTTAAGTTGTACGACATGCTGGTGCAGCTCAAGGAACACGCGAGACAGAAGCCTGAAGTCACCAAGAGTATCCTGATGGCGAATCCGGCACTCACGCACGCAATTGTGCAGAGCTTCAAGACGCTGCAAATTTCAATCCCGTCTCCAAGTGAAGCGCAACCGGTGCTTTTGGCTCCTCCGCCCATGATGCACCAGCCGCCGCCAATGGCCGCAAGGATGATGCCGCCGCCACGCGTACCGATGGGTGCGTTGATGGGACCTGGTCCGGGCATTTTAGGCATGGCTCCACCTGGTGTCCAGCCGCCGGGGATGATGGCTGCCCCTCATGCTCCTGCGCCAGCGCCAGCCCCAGCCAAGTCGGGTGGGACGCGTTGGAGTGCACGACCCGGTCCGTTGGCTACCCAGGCGATGAATGCTGCTATGGCTAGTCGGCCAGGAGTTGGTGTCCCTGCGTCTAGCCCGATGCACGCTCAGCCTCAGCCAGGCTTAATGCCTACACCAGCCGGTCCACCTCAATCAAGTGGCCCTCCCAGCAGCAACTTGGCGCATGCTAGTCGTGACCCTCGAAGAGACCCGCGCTTGGCAAAGAGACCGCGTCCGGCAGATCAAGGAGGGATTCTGCCGTCACCTGGGAGCAACGATCCCTCGAAGCGTGCCAAGTCCGCTGCTGGTGACGTTGCACCTCCTGGCCAATTCGATGCCATCGCCGAACTGGCGCGGGACATGACCCCGCAGAAACTGGATATGCTGCCGCCAAACGAGCGACAAATGTTGATGGCCTTCATGCAGCAGAACAACATTCCGTTTTAGTTTGGGTGTGCGGAGTCAGGTGAGGAGTGCCCATCGATAGTATCCTAGCGCCAAGTGGCTAAGTAATCTACGGCTGCCGAGCTGTAGCTTTCAACAAGCTTCTGCATCTCAGCAAAACACAACCAGATCAAACAAAAAATATGGATCTCTTTATCATCTAGTAGTGGTGCAGCAAGCTACAGCCCAACACGCACCGGGATGGTCTCTACTGCCAAATACGCTTGGACGTAATAGGATCTCTGCGCCTCCTATCAAGTCATTTACCGCCGACTCTTGTTGCGTTGGTTGGCCCGCTGAGCCTTACCAGCACGCTTGCCACCCTTAGGTGCAGCCTGACTCTTCATCTTGCCCTTCCGCGCGCCTGGGAAGCCCGACATGTCGTTCGTGCTGTCCTTCGTGTTGCTCTTGGCGTGACGTCGCTTGCCGCCGAAGCCGAACTTTGCGTTCTTAGCCTCGCGCGCCTTGTTAACGCGGGGTTTCTTGTTGGCGCCGTCGCGGTCGCCTCCGTCGTGCTTCCGTTTGCCGCTCATGATCGAGTCCAGTTCACCATCGTCACCATCCTTAAGACCGCCGCTGCGCTTGTCGTTGCCCTTGCGCTTCTTCCACTGCTTGACAGCCTCGAGTGTGTCCTTCTTCTGCTGGTTGCGCTCCTTGATCTTCTCGGCCTGAATCTCCTTGGCCACCTTGCGATGGGCCTGCGACTTTTTGCGCTCCTCCACAGCCGTGATCTTCTTCTGCTCGTAGATGAGTTTGTCCTTGACCTTGGCCATGTGTGCGTCGCTCTTGAGCATCTCAGCGAAGTAATCATCCGGCCGCTTGTAGGCCACGCCTTCCTTCTTGAGTCGGTCCTTGGCCAAGCGCACCGTGGCCAGCGTGTTGTTGTAGAAGGCCACCTCTCGCTTCAGGTCGTCGTGGACGCTCTCCAGCTCCAGCGCTACGGCGCACGTGTCCAGCGTCTCCACCCAGGGCAGCGGCTTGGCGGCGTCCCAGTCCTTGACCAGCGCCAGCAGCGCCTCCCGGTTGTACACGCCCTTGCTCTCGCGCTTGGCGCCCTCCGCTTCGGCCACCAGACGGCGCTCGATCTCCGCTTCAGCTTCGGCGTCTTCGTCCTCGTCGCTGTCTACGTCGCTGGCGTCGTCCGCCACGGCTGCGGCTGAGCTGAGCGCCGGCGTCTCCAGGATCTCCTCCTCGGCGGCGTCCTCGGCGCGCACCAACGCGCTCACGGCGCGGCCTTTGCGTGCTCCACTGCTCTTACGGGCCATTGCTGCTGATAGTGCTGGAAGGTGCTGTGATCTGCAGACAAGCACAGCCAAGTGACGACTACGACGAGGTCAATTGTGAGCAATGGCTGGAATTGGTTGGCCTCGACTGCGACGTCATTATTTCACATTAATGACAAAACGCAAGTGACAAAAGGTGCATATTAATTACAACGACATAAAGGGCATAGTTTTGTTGAATTCTGACATTTTGCGACTAGAAAAAAGTTGAAGCTTGCCATTTTGTGACTAGCAAAAAAAACACGCAACAAAACCGGAATATGTATGGGGGTTGTCCAGAAAGGTTGTCCGGTGTCAACTTGGGGGTATCTGCCAGGCCGTGTCGCCCGTGACGCGGTTGACGTAGTAGGTTTGCTGCGAGGCTGGGTCGAACACTTCTTCCCATTGCTCATCTGCAGTAGCAGTGGTTTGTGAAGTCGGATACGTTTGGTCGTAGCCGCCGTTGGCGGCGTATGGGTCGTAGTATCCGTCTGCCGAGGCTTCAGCAGCGGGTACGTCCGTGCTGTAGCTCGAAGCGCTGACATCGTAGGGAGAACTGCCTGTAGCGTTGGGATAACTTTCAGGACCTTGTTCTTGAGCTTGGGCATAGTTGCTCTGTTGCCATTGATCAGTGGCATTGTACGCGAAACTTGAGTCGCCTTCGTTCGCGTACCAGGCAGCGCTGGGATCGATTGTTGGCTGTGGCTCGGCGTAACCAGTAGCGGAGCCATACGCATCCCAGCCACTGCCGTTGCTACCATCCGCAGGGCTGTAGCCTGACATAGCGTACGTGCTGTACTCGGCTCCGTACCAGTCCGTAGCAACCGATCCGTCGTTTACACCATCTGCAGCACCATAGCCTCCATTTGTGTAGTAACTCCCGCTATGTACGAGTTCAGTTGTCGCTCCTGCCATCGCTGGTGCAGTTTCTAGCGCCGGTGACTCATATCCGTAGTCGTAGCATGTTGCATAGTTCGTTGAGTACGCATCATATCCCGTCCAAGCTTCAGCTGCATCAGCTGGAGCGGCTGACGGGTAGTAGTTGTAACTGTAGTATGGGTCTGTGGTCGCCTCGCTCGCCGGCCACGTTGCGGTTGGTGCAGGCCACGATTGTTCTGCAGCAGCAACATTTGGTACTGGTTCAATTGCAACGGTGTCTCCGTCGCCGCCAGGAACTTGTGTGTCAACTGCATTGGCTGCATCTTCCTGACGTTTCAACTCTTCTTCCTGTTTTCGTTTGTTTTCGAGATCATTTTGCCGCTTTTCGTACTCCTTCGCCCGCTGACGCTGCTCTGCTTTCTCACTTCTAGCCAACAGCTTCAGCCGCTTCCACTCCCAGAACCGCTCAGCTCTGTAGAATATAAACAAAACGTCAGCAGCGATTCAAGAAACTCCGCACACAACACGTACAGCGAGTGATTGATCCACACAGTTCGCTTCGGATCCAGCGAAAACTCTACGAGGAACATCGCTACCGGAACGTCCTCCACCGCGTTTTCGTCTTCGTCTGCACCTGCAGCCTTGCGACGAATTTTTTTGGGCATTGGTGGGTTGTATGGTTGTGCTAGTGGAATCACGCTTTCGGTAATGGCTTGCTTTGCATGGACATCCACTAGCCACGTTGCACCTGTGGTTTCAGACTGTGTTGTAGGTTCTCGTTGAAATTCTCCTTGACTGACTGGTTCAGCAGTACCAGCGTCTGTTTTGCTCCAGTGTTCAAGCTGCCGCCACGCACAAAGTGCTCGCTCAGTTGGCTGCGCTTCTTGGGCAGTTAACTTCTTGACCCGAATTGTTTGTCGATTGTGAATCCAGCCTCGAAGGTCTTCGCTCGTCCATACCTCGTCCGATCCAGGATGAAGCAAACCCAAACCAGGCAACGGAATCCCCACAGTCACATACTCGTCGACGAGTAGTCCGAAAAACCTGGCACGGATGCACAACCGTCGACGTGCCAAAGCGTTTAGACTGCGAAGGCGTCGCTCGACTGGCGTGTCAGTACTCAGCGGTGATGCTATCCCCAGTGCATTTTTTGCCCGGTAGGCTACTCGTTTCGCTAACCGAGCATCTTCTTGACGGCGCAGCCAATTCTCACTTACCTCTTTGCGTCGAGCTGCAACCACGCGTCTAGCTCGAAGAATGGGGCCCTGAATGCGCCAGAAAATCTGAATTTTCCGTGCGCACCGCTCTTGACGAGCTCGCAACGCCCTAGCTCGCATTTTATCCAGATCTGCGCGGTCTCGAGCCTCTTGCTCTTCCTGTAGGCGCTTGGTACGTTGACGTCTGCCTAGTGTTTGAAGAGGCACGGGATGAAGTCTGCTGCAGCTCTCTTTCGGGTGAGATTGAAGAGCACACCGCCCACAAATTCGCAGTGGTGGGTCGCCGCACGCACTGCATTCCCACTGAACAGCATCACCAACCCCAGGTAAACTAAACCCGGTATATAATGGCTGATGTGTAGCTGCATGTGTGTTCTCTTCGTCGTCAGGAATGCAAGAAGCACAAAGTTCCAACAGAGGATCCGTTCGGTGGGCTTTCAGACCGCCTCGACGGTGCAGGAACGCGAAACACACGTCACAGAATAAAGCCTCGCTGCTGTTGCTTTCTTCTGTACCATGCACGGAGTTTTTGAGGGGTTTCTTCGCGCTTTGCTTTCCCGATCTTGCCTGCGGCGAAAACTGAGGTTTTGGCTTGGATTCAATCTTTGGGGTGCAGTCCAGGCAACGCCGTGACGCAAGCTGGAATTTACACAGTCCACAGAGCATAAGTCGCTCCAGTTCGTGTTCTCGTTTGATAGGCGATGCCACATCGTCTTCCTCTCCACTATCCCTTTGTGTTGAATTTTCAGCGCTTTGTCCCGAGTCTTCGCTACCACCAACTTTCTGAATGCCCTTGGCTTTATGGTACTCGTCGAAGCAGTGCAGGCAAAAGAACTCGTCGCAGTCGTAGCAAACCCACTCGGCACAGCGGTCACAATCTTTTCGTCCGTTGCAAGGGGCCTTCAACATTCGTTCTGGAGGAGGAAATGGCACAGGCTCGCAACGAACATCTTCAGCTCCTAACTGGCGTGGTTTCTGCCAAGTCGAGTAGCCCGATCGCGGATTCGTCCAGTACGGCAGACCCCACGTTGGATCCAAGAATTTCTCGTATGTCTCCTGCATTCGACGCCGCATTTCACGGCGTGCGAGAAACCTTCGAGCTTCAGTTTGTAGCACTATTGCAACACGGGAGAGTTCCTGATTTCGCAAATTGCGTCGCATTTCAACTAACATGGCTGCACCCCGCAACTTGTTGTGCCGCCGCGCGAAAAGCCTATGAAGACACGAAGCATGACGCGATAGTTCGCCTGGGACGAAAGCTTCAAATTGAAGTGCCAAAGGCTGCATCAACGAGTGAGATAGCAGTGAACCCCACACCAACGCCAACACGCGGGCGTCAGTGCCATCAAAACGACCCCAGTACGGAGACGCGTCTTGAGACTGCTGAGCCAGCGAAATCTCACCCAGTAGCCCAATTACTCGCACAAACGAGGCAAAGTCCAGTGCTCCCTTCGCTCCACCTGTTGCTCTTGCTACCGCCACATCAACATTCACCGACGAAAACGTTTCAACTCGCGCCGCACCTTTGACAGGAGAGTTCCGGTTGCGACGAGACGGAGACACCGCAGTAGAGCTTGCCTCGACCGTTGGAGAGTGTCGAATTTGATGAGCTACCGGCTTTCCTCGCTTGCTAAGCGATCGGAAAAACGTGACAGCTTTTGTGCGCTCGAGTTTCGTTTGGAGAAGTATTTTGCCGTCGAGTTCTTGCCAAACAAAAGGCATTTTCCAGCCGCTCACGACCAGGAACGCCAATTGGAGAATCGGATACACAACGACGGTTGAATCGTGCTTGCCTCTGGTCGTGGTTACCATATTTTGTTTTGTCGGTGAGGCTTTGGATCTTGTAGGTGACCGTGGCATGCCAGGCAACAGTGGACGCAACCCGTCTTGAAGACTGGCACCGAGTGATTGCACCACAAATTCATCTGCCATGTGCTGTCTGCAGAGTCGAAGACTTTGGTCGCAGAAGACAAGCGTCTCGTCCCGCTTTCGGACCACCTTCAGAATCTGCCGTAGCCGTGATGGCAACAAACAACGAAGACGATACCACCGCTGTAGCTGAAATGATGCCTCCAACTGCTTCTGTTTCTCCACATGCCATAGTTTTGCAAGATGTTGGGCCCTCTTGTGTTTGATCCACCGACGGATTTTCCGTGCTGCTCGTTGACGCTTTTGAATGCGTCTCCATTTCCAACGGAGAATGAAGCGCAATAAGAGACGCTCAGCGCGACGTTGTCGAGCCAAATTCCGGCCGTGGATGCCTCGGACGCGTTTCTGGATCTGTGTAGCTGCATTGCGTCTCTGAAGTACGCGAATTTCCACTTTGCGTGCTCCATTTCTCCACGTGCTGAGGCGAACTCGAATTCTTACGCGATAGCGACGATAACAGGACTGAAGAACCATCGCTGCCTCAGCATCAGCCTTCAGGGCAACTTTTACGTTGCCATCCTTGGGCTGGGTGGGCTTTAGCAGTGACGTAATTCGAGCGGGTTGAGGACTACGGCCTGGCGTGAATCGAGATATTTTGCGCTCAACTGATGAACTCACAGCGGCGACGGGTTTCCGGTTCGAAGCATGCCGTTCGCTTTTGCGTAGCGGCGTTTGCCCCATCCGACGAGCTTTCTCT
Source organism: Phytophthora agathidicida (assembly GCA_025722995.1). Taxonomy (NCBI): domain Eukaryota; phylum Oomycota; class Peronosporomycetes; order Peronosporales; family Peronosporaceae; genus Phytophthora; species Phytophthora agathidicida. The sequence goes on along the minus strand of CP106972.1, from coordinate 5,470,402 downwards.
GCGAGTCGAGCCCGTCTCGCACCCTTCTTGCGTCTCGCCTTGGCCGTAAGGAATTTGCGTTGCTGCACCCAGCGGCGTAGGTGTTTTTGAATCAGCACCGCCGCAGCTCGTGACCGCTCGTGTTCTCGTTGCACAAGTGCGAGCCATTCGTTGACTTGCTTGATCCGTGCGGCCTCACGCCTCACTTCCACCCCAAACCAACTGCAAACGGCTCGAGCGATACACTTAGCAGCACGCTGACGTCTTAGCTGATGAAGTATACGATGCCATCGCAACCGCACAGCATACGGGAAGATTGTTTGATGAGCTATCAGAAAGCCCGCTCCTCGCCTCTCAATCATCCAAACTGCTTGCGCTTGCTTGGACATGCTCCGCAACAGTGCGAGTCGCACTCGTTCTTCTTGTCGCTGCCGTTGTTGAACTTCTGCCAGTTTTCGTCGCGTCCGATGTCCTCGATACAGCCTTTGTAAGCTCACAGCTGCGAACAACCTCCGTGCATTGGCGAGTGCGGACACCAGTGATTGACTGCGCCACTGACGCGTACGAAAAGCTAGTTGAAGAAAACTGGCAGCAGCCTGTCGCGCTCGGCGATGCTTGATGGCTCGATTCCGGAGAAAGCGTCGCCACACCATCTGAAGCTTGACAGCTTGACTCGCCCTATACTTGATCCTAAAAGCCAAGAGCTGGCGTTTCTGAGCTTGCATGACGCCGAGCTCTTTGCGTAGTCGTCGCGCTTCTCGCCGCCCTTGATGTCCGTGGTAAACTCGTACGATTTTCGCTGCCGCTTGACGCTGAGCTTGCAACCGCAGGTCTAGCGTCACCCCCAACCAGCGGCGAAAGTAGAGTTTATAGAAACGATGTTGGAAGCGGAGCAGCACGTTGCGCGCAGCCTCCAACGCTCGATCTCCAGCGAGGTTCCGTTCAAAGAGGAATTTTGCCGGCAGAATCTTCTCGGCGCGGGTCAATTCCTCACGTAATTCGGCATCTGCACGAGCCACAGCTTTCTCGGATCGCCTCAACTCCTTCTCACGCGCGACTAGTCCCGACTGCATCAATTCAATCGTCTCGGTCGTGCTTGCTGCTAGTTCTTCAGCAATTGTCTTGGCATTGTTGTTGGTATTTGCACGGTCTGGTGACGAAGGAGCAGATTCCAGTCGTGTATCGACGCTCAACGACACGGTGCGAGTGGGGCTCGAAGCCTTCTTTGGTGACAGCCTCTGCGTAGGCCCTTGTACTCCATCTTCACCCTTTTGGTCCGTGCCCTGCTTTGCTTTTGCTCTTGCCTTGGCTTTTCGAAGCGCCAACAGTTCTCGATACAGATCTTTCGCGTCAGGTTCAAGCGGCGCTTGCTCTGGTTGCACTCGAGTCTGCAGCAGCACCTGTCGGACAAGCACGCCATCCACCGACTCGAGGCGTTGACCCGTCTCAATGGCCCGCAGTGCTTCTTGCAGCTGCACCAACTTGTCCATCCTGCATTACATTACAGATAAACTACACCCCCGTCCCTTCAAGACATCGTTTCCCAAAACCGTAACTATCGTCATATTACCCGTTTGTCAGCAGCATCTTCTCGTCCTATCGTCCACAGGGTTTTCTTCACCTGAACAGCGACCAGTCCAGCACCGCAAAGGACTGCAGCGCCTGATTAAATATGGCGGCGGCCACCTCCGAGTTGTCCTGGAACTGGAAGGCGTCGCGGCTGCTGCTGGCGGGGTTGATGCGCATGGGCGCCGACACCGACAGCACCACGTCCGTGGTCACGCCGGGCAGACGGATGTTGCCCAGGTACACGCGCACCACGTTCTTGGCGTGGTCGCCCTCCTTGAATTTCGCCACGCGCTGGTCGCCCACGATGAGCTGCGCGACGTGCGGCGCGTCGATGCCGGCCGGTGCGTTGGAGGCGTCCGCCTTCTCCTCCAATAGGACCGTCACCTCGTCGGGGCCGCAGCCGTTGGACTGCGCGATCTCGTTGAAGAAGTAGCGCGCGCTCTGGTCGTCGGTCACGCTCTCCTCGAACTGCAGTAGCTCCACGATCACGCACTGGTCGGTGGCCGCGTTGGCGAACACTTCCTGGTTGTCGGGCACCTGGCGGAACGAGCTCACGTCCGCAAAGCCCTCGGGGATCTCGCAGCTCAGCGCACCGCCGAACAACGGGCGCAGCATCGTATAGTATAGTAAATGACTTCTCGTCCTACAAACCGTTCTGGATAAAAAAACACTTTTTTATCCAGCTACACTTTTTCCGGGTCTATTTTTAGGTTTTCCAAACGGCGCCCATTGGCTGAAGGAGTTCGATCGGAAGTCGCGGTGACCATTCCATTAGATCGGCCCGCCGTCGCCATGAAGATCGAGGAAGTGCAGTCCACCGCCAAGTCGCAGCGCATTGCGTCGCACACGCACGTGAAAGGTCTAGGCCTGGAGTCGGACGGTACTGCGCTGCCCATTGGTTCGGGGCTCGTGGGGCAGGAGAAGGCGCGCGAGGCCGCGGGCCTCGTGGTGGAGCTCATCAAGTCCAAGAAGATGGCGGGGCGTGCGCTGCTGCTCGCTGGAGCCCCCGGAACGGGCAAGACCGCTATGGCACTGGGTATTTCCCAAGAGCTGGGACCTAAAGTACCGTTCTGCCCCATGGTGGGGTCGGAAGTGTACTCGTCCGAGGTGAAGAAGACGGAGATCCTGATGGAAAACTTCCGCCGAGCTATTGGCTTGAGGATCAAAGAGAGCAAAGAAGTGTACGAAGGAGAAGTGACGGAGATGACGCCTGAAGAAACGGAGAACCCGTTGGGAGGATACGGCAAGACCATCTCCCATGTTATTGTGGGGCTCAAAACCACGAAAGGCTCCAAGCAGCTGCGACTGGACCCCAGTATCTACGAGTCGCTGCAGAAGGAGAAGGTATCGGTGGGTGACATCATCTACATTGAGGCCAACAACGGTAGTGTCAAGCGCGTGGGACGCTCGGACGCCTACGCTACGGAGTACGACTTGGAGGCGGAGGAGTACGTGCCGATCCCCAAGGGCGACGTGCACAAGAAGAAGGAGCTGATTCAGGACGTGACGCTCCATGATCTGGACATTGCCAACGCGCGACCGCAAGGCGGACAGGACATCATGTCGATGATGGGCCAGATGATGAAGCCTAAGAAGACGGAGATCACGGAGAAGCTGCGTACCGAGATCAACAAGGTCGTCAACAGATACATTGACCAAGGAGTGGCTGAGCTCGTGCCGGGTGTGCTGTTCGTGGACGAGGTGAGTGATGGAAGTACGCTGGATTGTAGCTTTTGAGACCTAATTTGTTGCTGTTATGTTGCTAGGTTCATATGCTGGACATCGAGTGCTTTACGTACCTGAACCGTGCGCTGGAGTCGACTCTGGCACCGATTGTGATTTTCGCTACTAACCGTGGCGTGTGCCAGATCCGTGGCACTGATGTGTCGTCCCCACACGGCGTCCCACTTGATCTGCTGGACCGAATGCTCATCATCCGCACGATGCCATACTCCGTGGAGGAAATGGTGCAGATTATCAAGATCCGCGCTGAGGCGGAAAACATCAAATTTATGGACGACGCCACCGAGCGTCTGGGCGAGATCGGGTCACAGACGTCGCTGCGGTACAGCGTCCAGTTGCTGACGCCCTCACGGATCCTCGCAGAGACGCAAGGCCGCTCCGAGGTATCGGTGGACGACATTGAGGAGACCAACGACCTTTTCAACGACGCCAAGCGCTCGGCGCACGCACTCGCGCAGACCGAGGGATACCTTATGTAACGACAGACAAAGATACCTGTCCGCCAAAATACAGTTGAAGGGTCGGTTGGCTTACCATTTGCCTGCTTCGTGTGCTGTGCTGGTGTCCTTCTGTGCTGTGCTGTATAGATGCCATGGAATCCCAGAAGAACGATGAAGTTGTGCGAGAGTCGGCGATCTTCGCGGCGCTGTCTCCGCGAGGTTACTCCCGTCAAAGTGGCAATCCCCGCTGCTCTGCACCAGGAGATACTGGAGCTACTCCTGCCGGGTCGCTGCCGCCGGTGAATCCACGAGATGTGAACTCTACCTTCCGACTTCCGGGGCAATCACAGACATCGAAGACCCCTCAGACGCTTATGATGTCAATTCCCATGACAACGAACGAGTGTTTGCTGGTGTGGAAGTTTTTGTGCGACTGGGTCAAGACTCAGGTGCGTTTGGCATGCAATAAATCGTTGAATAATGACAAGCCTGACGTGTGCTTTACTGGCGATGCTACAGGTTGCAATGGAAGTACCTGCCTCGATTCCTGGCTTCGGCACATTTTACGTGCGAGTTCAGTCCTTGGGGATCCGCATCATTCTATTTGGTGAGTGGCATAGCGATGGCATTGTCATCTTAGCACTCATCGTTTCTTTATCTCTGCATCGCGCAGAACCCGACAAGCACTTTCTGAGTAAATACTGCGTTCAAGTGGACTCCGAAATACCCGATCCGGCACTCATCGCGACCCTGCCTTCAGCGACGCCAAGTTTTGAATCGACAGCATTGACTAGTGGTCGTAATCGATCTCCCAGCATCGTTGGGCTTGGGGAAGTCTTCACATTTAGTTTTGTGGAAATGGCTTCATGTTGTGGAAACGCAGTGGACGCAGCGAGGGCTCAAGAGTGGCTGGCTGTTGTGATCCACAAATTGGGGAGCGCTATGAGTCAATGTGGTAGAGTACGTGGAGCTTATTACATCCGCGCGAGATGTTGTACGTGATCTGACAAGTTTTTTTTTATCAGGTAGAGTTGGATATTGGTGTCGGGGTGATCGTTTGCAGTGATCGTGTTATTCAACGTTATCTCGTTCCGCGTGATTCGGTATGCTCTCACATGCGTGAGCCGGCTTATTTTTCCTCACATATTTTCTGCGTTGCCTTGGTTTTCAGCGTTCCTCTTCACGATTCGAGTATGAAATTCGGAGAGGGGAGAGCGTCGTCAAACGGAACTTACGCGCACAAGCCGCTCTTCAGACGATGCAATCTCCTAAACCGAGCCCAGCGTCGAAAATTAAGTAAGTTGACCTGTAGCTTCGACATGTGCAACCTCGTTCCTGTAACTGTGGCAAATGTGTGTTCGTAGGTACTCTTTCTTATCGGGGTCTGCATTTGCAGCGTCAATTCAGGTTAATCCTGTGCTTGACCGTTCTAAGGATGTGCCAGACTTCTCATTTGGACCACCAAATCCGCGCCCGCCAGCTTCTTCATTTGTGCCAATTGGTTTGGATACCGGTGCCAGGTCGTCTCCCCGGTCAACACAATTGCAGAAGCGATATCAACGAACAGCAAGTCCCCGAGTCAGCCGTATTAGTGCTATGAGAGAGTCAGCAGCTGAGGATGAACGGATGAGTGACAACACGCTACCGATGCAAAAACAAACAGAGGATAGTCGCGTACCGCAGCTATTTGATCGTCTCAGCCGCACATTCTGTGTGGAGCCTGACCAGAATGTGTCATACTTACAACCGTCGAACCGTATCGGATCCAATTTCACGAAGACGGCGGCATTTTTGATGACAGAGAAAGCTGCGTCTCAGTTTGGCCACCAAACGCAAGTATCTGGAGGTTTGGTGTTCGTCGATCGACCGGTCATGGATCGACATTTACTGAGAGTGCAACGGAAGGAAGTGCTGCAAGACTCGACATCAGAACAGCGGTACTTCGAGTATTTATCCGATAACCAGCTCATTGATCGCTGTTATCTCGCTCTTCTCCCACCTGATCTAGAGGCGAGAGTTGTGTCTTCGGCCGTGAAATACGTGGTGGGTCCATCAAATGTCCAAATCGAGAAAGTGCTGGAAGTGGCACATCGAGCATTTGTCGACAATTATTACGTCAGTACCAAGAAAGCAATCCTAAACTATTTGCTGATGCGAGAGGTTTCTTGTGAGCGTCTTGGAATCCCTAAAGGGGTCCCTGCTCACGCTCTCCTCCCTTCAAAATGGAAGTGGGGGAGTAGCGATGGTCCCAACGGCTGCATTGGAGACTTGAAGACTCTGGTTGTCAACCGAAAAAGTCGACCGATAAATACCAGCGTTTCAAAGCGCGCCAAGACGTCTCATGTAGCATATAAGAGCGAAGGTTCTTCGCGTATTGAGGCAGTTCGCGGCAAGGTCGTATGTCGCAAGCGTGTGCAGTCGAAGTTGATGTCCCTGTTGATTCTATCGAACCCGCAAGTTCGTGCGCTACGCTACATGTGGCACGACCTACAAACATCAGTATCTCTCGTGAATCTTCCAACAGTTCAGGGACTCAGTGATGCCATCGAACCTATGGATATTATCGAGTTCGAACGAGCTCAGTTGGCATTTTCCGCCAAAACGAAAGCATATATGATGGAGAATTGGTACATGAAAACGAAAATGATGTTCGAGAGCGCGCTCCGAGCCGAAACATTTTCAATCCACGCATCGGAGGCCGCCGTGAGCTATCGATTGCGCCACCTATTCGACACGGTAGCAGCAGTCATGTCGCTCCAGATTCGATCGCTTATCAAGAAATCCATTCAAACCTACGTTAATTTTTTCGAGCTGTTTGGAGAACTCGACAATCAGAATAGTGGTTCTCAACAGCGATCCCATAGGCGGCCAGCGTATTCCGGGTTGCTGACAACGCTGACACTTCAAGGCGGTCAAATACAGGTACACACTAGTCGGCGGCAATTGTTGTTCCTGCTGCTAACATGAAACATTGGTTGCTTGCAGTTTCGGGACCCTCTCATAGACATCCCGAGCCGCTTGTTAAACGTCCTCCACAACATACCGAAGCTGTTTTACAATCTTGGCAGGATTGAGACGCAGTTCGATGAGCCACTAGTGCTGTCCAACTCCTCGTCGCCATTTCTGTGGAATGTAGCTTCACAGGAGGATGACATTGTGGTGGCGACAATAAGGATTCGATCGATCATCGAGCAAAACTTGAAGCACCTGCGGAAGTTGCAGGCTGACTATGACGTTTACGCGCTGACTCATCGTTACGTGAACTCCGTCGATTGCTTTCATTTGGAGGAAAACAGTGAACTTGAAAGCTACCGAACTGAAATGGAACGTGTACAAGCTACTGCAATGCAACTCGCAATTGACAACAGACATTCTCAGCATTTGGGCCTCTTCTCCGTCGATTGCCGCTATGTGAACACGAAACTGTACACAGAACTTGGTCAGTGGACGATCTGCCTTCTGCAAGCTTTTGAACAGCGAACTGGGCGAATGAATGCGGAGTTACGACAGCAATACAAGGAAATTGCAGCTCGATTGGCGAAAAAACCATTGGATTTGTATGAACTTGTAGATGCCGAGGCGTTTATACTGTCCCTTAAGTCAACAACGTTGCAAGAACTTCAAGAGAAGAGCAACACCATCAAGCAACGCCTTCGATTCTTGCTATTTGAACGGGAGAATATGCATGTTGGTGACGTTGCAAGTAACGCCCCGCTAGATGCATCCGCACGAGAGAACGAGGTTTCGTTAGCTGAATTTCGGCTGTCGGTCGATCTCCTCTCGTCAACGGCAAAAACTGTGAAATGGAGAAGTCATATTGAAAAATTGCTGAAAGAAGCTGAGTTGCAGCTCGTAAACGAGCGCTCGCGAATCGAGGCCATGTTCATCGCCAAAAGGTCTCGCTTTCAGGCTGAGATCGAGGAGTTTGAAGGCGAAGTTAGAGGTTTTGCGAAGAAAGGAGATCTACGTCATGCAGCGACGTATGTCGTCCAATTGGCAAAGCTGAAAGAAAATATGTTCATCTTTCGACACGCATTGGAGACCATCATTAAAGAAGAGCAGAAACTTCAGTGGAAGCCAACGGATTTTGGTAAACTGGATGACATTGCCGAAGAGATAGCGCCGTACGAGAAACTGTGGAAGACAGTGCGAGAATTTCGCGAAATGAACTCCCGCTGGCTGCGTGGGAACGTGTTTGAATTACCCGGGAAAGAAGGGCTGCAAACACTACAGCAAATGCTCACAGTTGTCGCCAACGTGTCGAGCGTTTTGCTTTTATGCTCGGCTGCTGCAGCAATTACTGCGGAAGCAGTTCGCAAGCAGATGACCGACTTTCGAGAGAATATCCGGCTGATTGTGGCGATTCAAAACCCAGCGATGAAGGAGAGGCACATGAAAGCTGTGTCGACGTTAATAGGCCTCGACTTCAGCTCTGGCGAGGCTGTTACGTTACTGAAACTACTTGAAAACGGCGCTTTTGAAATGATAGGCAACATTGTCGATATCAGCAGTAATGCGACGCAAGAACAGCAGATTGAACGGGCGCTGAATGAAATGGGAGACGAATGGGGTGCAACCAGCTTTGAGTTCGTTCCAGCAAAGCATCCCATCTCGTTTGGTGTAGTGCTAGCTCCATTCATGGCAACAGAAGATTCGGAATCGGAAGTGTGGAACGTCACACTCGATAAAACTTGTGCCGAGCGCATCGTGTCTCTCATGGACGATCATCTTTTGCGCCTTCAAACGCTATCGTGCATGGCGCATGCGGGCCCTTTCCTGAAGGAAATTGCATTGTGGCAAACATTTGCTTCGGAAACAGGCCAAGTCGTGGAGGGATTGACGCTCATCGAGCAGCTATGGTACAAACTCACTCCACTTTTTGCTGCGAACATCGTTGAAACAAATTCGAAAGAGTCTCAGCTCTTTGCTGACGCAGCGCATCTCTATCGTTCAACACATGCTACAATTTTGCACCAGCCTATCTGCAAGGGATATTTTCCGCAGTCAAGCACAAGTCAAAATTCAGAAAAAGAAACTGTGCCGCTCTCCCCATCTGCAGTTCTGATTTCAGGCTTGAACGATTGTCGTGAGCTGCTAGAAACCGTGAGAGGAGGTGTCCGAATGGGATTTGACGTCAAACGATCGAGTTTCGCTCGATTCTACTTCCTTTCCGACGCTGAACTTGTTACTGCATTAGCATTGGGGAGAGTGCCAAGTAATGTCAAGCTTTGGAAAGCCCTTTCGCGATGTTTTCCGGGTATCAGTGGTGTCCAAACGAATGCAGCAAATGAGATCACAGCTTTGCTGAGTTCGGTTGGTGAACCGTTTCCACTGGGTTCCCCAATCGTCACGACTGATACCCCAATGCCGACATGGCTAGCAAAAGTTGAGTCGTCAATGACAACAATTCTCCATGCTTCAATCCGCGCGGCTTGCAACGATCTTCCTCGCAAGGAGTTTCGCAAATGGTGTTTGATCTGGCCGGAGCAATCGCTTGTCGCTGCGATTCAGTATTTATGGACTATTGAGTCGGAGCAAGCATATCAAAACGTCAATCAGCGAAGGGCGTGGACGGAACTCACGATTAATGTCGACCAGAACCTTGATGCTGTCAGTAAAGAGATCAAAGTGACTGCGTATCCGCATGCAAAGGTGGCCCTCGGGAATGTGATGCTGTTATTGACGCAGCTTCGAGATGTCAGCTATAAAGTGCTTCGGGAACTTAGTGGGACGTGGATTAAAGAGAATTTTGAGGATCCTCGTGAATTGACTGGGAACATCCAACAAAGCGCTCTACCGCGCTTCCGACCAAGTCTCACTTGGATCGCTCAGCCACGTTATTATTTCATTGAAAATGTGTTGAGCGTTACGATGATGACATCGTCATTTTTACCTTACGGATTGGAGTACTTGGGCAACGGAGCTCCTGGAATATTAGTAACCCCACTTACTTTGCGGTGTTATCACGCGATTGCACAAGCTGCAAGTACTATGGCCAAAGGAGCGTGTTTAGAAGGTGCTGCTGGAACAGGAAAGTCGACTATCTGTCACCAGTTGGCTCGAGTATGTGGTCGTTTGTATGTTATTTTCCAATGCGCCAATCGGAAGCTGTTGTTCGATGATCTTGTGAACTTTATCAAGGCCACTGCCTCGTCTGGAGCCTGGCTGTGTATGGATAATCTGCAGCTTTTGGATGCAACGAGTGTGACTATGGTAACGTTATTGTGCTCTCAAGTTATGACTAACGTCGCAGCAAGACATGCGCAATGCACTCTCGTAGGCGACAAAGTTCGCCTACGAAGAGGGGCTTTGTTTTTTGTGACGTTGACAACACGGCATAACCTCAAGATTTCGGCTCTTACTTCCCCACAGAACAAGGCGTTGCTACAGAATGCGCGTTACTTCTTTCGAACTATTGTCGTTCAATCACCAGACATTGAGAAATTAGCTGAGTTCGAGTTCCAGTCCAGCAGGTTTGTGCATGCTTCCCAGTTGGCTAAGCTACTGTCTAGTGCTTTGACAGCATTTGAACGTGGGTTTGAGCTACTAAATAACCCAACTGAGACGCTTGAAGAGATGAACGTCCGTGGAACTCGACTAGCCAATCTGCGTCACGTCAAGAGTGTTGTGAAACGAGCTGCGGAATTGAACAAATTGGAGAAAGAGCAGCGTCGGCAAACCCGGAAGAGCATACTGATTACCCCTGACGCAGATGAGAGCGATGACGTGGCTGCCGCAGAAGAAAGATTATCTAATGATGTGGTTGACGAAAAACGCGACGAAGAAATCATGGAGTATCAACACTTATGCTTATCTCTGCGAGAACACCTCGGTGCTATGATGTCATCGGCGAACTTGCACCTAATTGATGCTATCATACGAGACGTTTTTGAACCAGCACTGGGAAGAGACTTACTCATGTCGAAAAGCACTGATGGGAGCTCGATACTATCAAACTTTCATCTATCAGCAACTAAGAATCTCGAACATGATGTGGAGAACTATGTCCGTACTACTGAAAGCTCGTGGAAGCATTTTGGAGAAGAGTTTGGATTGAAAACCATTCAACTTTTGCAAACGATGAGAAAGCACCGTGTGGTTGTACTTTCAGGCAAACTTCAGTCGGGGAAGACGAGTCTATACGCTTCGCTTTCACAAGCACTCTCACACATTCCAAGAATTAAGAGTGAAGATCGAAGTAACTCGGCCTGCGGTTTGAGCGTCATCGTTGAAAGCAGTGACACAACACTAGTTGCACCAATACGTTGTGTCGTCGTGTGCCCTCGAGCACTTCGACTGGGCCAATTGATCGACCTAGAAGCAGATCGACATTCTCAAACTGTCTTCGCCAAGCTGGTTGGCGAAGCGAAAACCATTTTTAAAGCTGAGCAAGGTACTCACACGTGGCTCGTTTTTGATGGCGATTTAGATGCATTATGGAGCGAGCAAATCCTTTATACAGTGGACGAACCGCAGGACGACTGTCCAGGGAACAAGAAAGGAATACAACTTTCATCAGGAAAGTATTTCTTGATCCCAAACTACGTTCGGGTTATCATGGAAACGACAACTCTTACCCACGCTTCTCCATCGTTCATTACACGCGTTGGATCAGTCCACATGAACGGGGATCCGCGCAATATCGATGGGCACGACTGTGAAAAGGTGTACGAGATTTGGAAAACACTTCGGAGAGCCGAATTTGAAAGGAACGCTGAAGCCATATTTTCAGCACTTGATACACTCGTGGCCGAAACAGTTGTCGCCAGTGTGGTTTTTGTGAATTCGAGCTTTCAGAGCTGCCGGGGTGGCAACCAGGGACTGGAACGTGTACAGTGGACGCTCGCACTTTTTCATAGTGCAATACAACAGTCGTGGAGTAAATTTTGTGCGCTTACAAGCGACAAGCAGCGTAGCTCTGCTGTGCACTGCTTTTTCTTGCAAGCGCTGGTTTGGGGAGTGGGGAGCACGGCCAACGCCCTTGAACGTCAAAAGTATCATTTGTTTCTGTACGATTTGATTCTTCACGGCCCGAACAATGAGCAGTCTACACTGAAGCGGTTGGTTATGTTGTACTTTCCGCCTGGCACAGTAATTGAAAGTCAATCAACTTCCGCAGGTGGGAACAAAACTGGTAGCGACCAAAGCATCTCAAGTGGAGGATCGAATTCACGAATGCGTACAATTTACGACTACGGATTTTCGGTCGAGTTTGGATCGAGATGGCTGCCATGGACCGAATACTACAACCGCTGGGTGCAAATGCTTCCGAGTGGATCACCACCAACCGCATCGAGCTCAGAGTCGCCCAAATCTCAATTAAAATGCCTAGTAGTCCCCACAGAAGCTACCACAGCAGCTATCTGCTTGTCAGGCCAGTTACTACTCGCAAACTACCCTACCATTCTTAGTGGCCCTAGGGACAGTGGGAGAACAGTCTGTGGTACTGCGTGGCTACTATTAAGTGCTGCGCTCTCGGCTACACCAACGGTATCGAATGTGATTTCACATTCATCACCTTCATTTCAGCCAGAATCGTCTAACGCTGGAACAGGTGATACAGCGGAATCGGCTAGTGAAGATGTTATGGGTGCTGAGAAGGTCTACGCCGGGTTTTATACAAGAGCCAGCGACATCCTCCGTCAATTTGATATAACTCTTCAGCGAATTCGCATTGAACGCAAAGAAAACGCAAAACTCAAGGCGCTGGCTGCCCGTACAGTTGGCAGTAATCCTGGTCTCACGACTGCTCCAGCACCTCAAAATGATACAAATACTGTGTATGTGTTTGTCGATGACGTCCACTGTTTGGATACGGATCAAAGAATGGATTCAGCGACGGAATTGCTGCGAATGTTGGCTGAGTACGAAAGCGTTGTAGACCCCACGACAAATCTGCTGACCTTATGTCCCAATATCCTCCCATTCATCACATTGCAAACACCAGTGCCGGGGACGAAAAACGGGCCAAAAGGCAACCGCGCTTTGGAACGGCTTGTAAGCAGGTTCGTTCCTATCACATTGCAAGCTTTGTCGGACTTTGATCTCAGCAGTATTTGCGAAAGCTTCACATCCTCCGTTTTGGCATTAAAAGACTCGACGGGATCACCACGTTCACAAGGGTCTGCAGCTTCAAACCAGCTAAAAGAAGCAGGCCAACTACAATCCATTATTATCAAAGCAAGTCTCAAACTATTCCGGTTGTTGACAAGTAACAACGATTTTACAATTTTCGGAAGGGCTGCAGCATTCCAGCCAATCAAGCTACACTACAACTATCATGCAGCTCAACTTTTCCAGATTGTCAAGAGTGTTTGCTGTGAAATCCGCCCTACGTTGGCCCTAACGGAAAAGCCGACGCTGGCACGGTTGTGGAGTCACGAAAGTGTCCGTGTGTTGGGAGATGGTATTGTTGAAAGGAAAGAGTCTTTCGCGTTGCACAGGCGTGTCATTGACATCGCGCTGGTTAGTTTTGGCGTTGCAGAGGATGAGTTCTTCCCGGCACCGTCTGAACCTGCCGCACTTCAAAACTCAACAGTAGCCCAAAATTGGCTTGCAAATGACCTCAACTTTTCGTTCATTGGCGACACAAACACCGGGGTGTCCTATCGCAATGGCTACCATGAGGTAAACGGAATGACCAATGTCGAACTTGCGGTTGAAAAAAGCATGAAAACGATGCACCATGCCGATGCTAGCAATTCACACAGCCCCGAGGCCCTGGAACTCGTTTTGTGCTCATACGTCGTCAAACACGTTCTCCGAATTTCACGACTGCTGCGAATGAAAAGGAAGGCGATTCTGTTGCTCGGTGAATGCAGAAGGAAACTGGTTTCAATTACGCGTCTTGCGTGCTTCGTTTGCAAAAAAGCGTCAACCGTTTACCACATGCCCACACAGGAGTCCACCGATACGAACAGTGCAAACGATACGGATACTATTGATGGAGATGCTGACAACAGCAAGTGGAACACGGTATTACGAGCTGTGATGTTGAACAGCGTACGAACACGCGATACCTCTTTGGTGTTTATCGTGAAAGACGCTAAGCTGGATCCAGCTTCATATTTTTATCAAACTCTTGATCGATTTCTTGGAGGACACAGTTTACCTTCTGACGTGGTGGCATATGAGGACCTGGATGATGATATACTGTTAATTTTGCGTGAAAGCATTCACCGAGAAAGAACCCCACCGCACAATAATCGGGGTGGTATTCACCAGCAGTCCATGTCACCAGCACCACCAGTTCTTCGCTCAAAACGTGCAATACTTGGTCATTTCTTCCGTCACGTGAGGCAAAAGCTCCAGTTTGTGTTGATTTTTGCTCCGTCATTGCGCCCTTGGCAAGATAACGATTGCTCAAGAACTGTAGGTTGGGCGTCGATTTTGTGGCGCTTCCCTAACATTTTGAAGTGTTGCGACTTCAACTATATAGGCGAGTGGCCTCCCGATACATTGGTAACCGTAGCGCACAAGTGTTTAACTAAATTTCCCGTAACTTCGGACGTGCAGTTATCCAAACGATATGCTGAAGCTGCGGTCCAGATATATACAACTACAAGTCGATTTCTGGAGTGTCATTCCAGAAATGGAGCCCCAAGATTTTCAGAGAATTCCACTGACCATGAATCTGCAACAAATGAAGCAAATGAAAGAGATCAAGTTTCGATTAATAGCACCTCCTGGAACTGTCGTGTGCCATCGTTCTTGCAGGTGGATACCGGCATGCTTGTTGACCACCTGGCCCTGTTCGCCTCACAGTATCATTCGCTCGAGGGAACAATCTCGGCTAACCTGGTTCGATACAAAACAGGAGTGGAATTCATTGACCAGACCGCTCGAATGCTACAAACTGAGCAGGCTCAAGCGGAGTTATTGCTTCCAGAAGTACGCCACAAGACTGACATGAGGCGAAGGATGTCGGGCAGCTTGGAAAGAGAGAAAATTACGGCGGAAAAATTGACGAGAGGGCTCGAGCTGGCTGCAACTTTGGCAGCTACCCAACGCGAGCGGCTTGCAACTGTTACGCAGGAGTACCAAGATTTGATTACGGATTCTCGTGACATGTTTAATCAAATGAGAGGGACACTGCATGAATTTTACGATGCTTTCGACGGTGAAGAAGATGAAGGCAACGCTAACAAGGATAAAAACGAGGATGAACACAAGGCAGGTCCAGATGTGAAGGAAGGTGGAAACTTTGAGGAGACGATGGAGAACGTTGACGATCCTGATTCTATTAAGGAGGTGGACACTCGTCACCGGCTGCGTACGCTTGTTCGTAACTTTGCAGCACTGGAACGTATACCGTCCTCCATTTACCAACTATCTGAATGTCTTGGGGTAATGATTGGTATCGAACCGGTCGAAGGGCGTGACGAAATGGACCCGGACGAAATCATCATGAACTACTGGAAGAACGTCTCAGTGGGAATGAAGACCGCCGCCTTCTGGAATAAACTGATGATGTTTGACGTCCCCAACCACGCGACCGAGAAGATGGTTAGTATTGTGCTCCCAATATCCGAGGCACCCGATTTCAACAAGGACTTGTTTGTAACTGTGCATGAGGTCGCTGGTGTCCTGTGTGAGTGGGTACAAAAGTGCGCAGTATTTGCTCAGGACTTTATACTAGCCAGACCCAAGTTTGCACAACTCGAACGAGAACAGGAACTACTGAAGGAGGCAGAAGCTCAGGTCGTCAGGAGTAAAATGGAGATTTACAATCAGTCAACGGCCTCACGGCAAACTAACGAGCTTCGTGAATTGACGGAGATGGAGCGGCTGAGAGCAGATGAGAAGCTGCAAGACACTACCTCGTTATTACACCTGACTAACGCCGCTTGGAAAGTATTGTCCTCAACTCGTGAGACGTGGCAGCGAATGTTTGACTTCTACTCCGAATTTGCAATGTATTGGAGAGGCGATCTTCTGCTTGCAACAGCGGCACTTTCGTATACTTCGTGCCTCTCACACTCATTACGCTTGCAGCTGTATCAGCGATGGAAAGAGGCGATACCAAATAGCTTGGTGATACCTTCTCCGTTTCGCCGGCCACTACATGAGGTTTTTCTTGTGCGCGGACCTGAGCTCGCTAAAATGAAATTGAACGGTTTGCCTGCGAATGACGAGAGTGCGCTAGAGAATGCAGTGATTGCATTACACAGTTATCGCTCCCCACTGCTTATCGATCCCTACGGCGTCGCTACAGACTGGTTGAAATCGCAATTGAGCTCTCAAAAATTTGCTATTCTGCCTGCAAACAAAACGACGACAGACGCAGCAGTCTGGAAAGAAGTGGCAATGAGCATTAAGGGCGAGTCGATCTTAGTCCTCACCGATATCTGCAGGGAGATAATGGAAGGCTTGCACTCGTTTATTGGTGCCAAACGACGAGCACTATTTGATGCTGTAAATCACGACAATAGTGCAAGCAACCGCAATAGTGTGGGGTATCGCTGTTGGTGTATTCCACCAGGGGAGGTCACACACAAGGAGGGAAGACCAAGCTCCCCAGGGAAAACGGATGGAAGTTTATCAACTGAACAACCGATTTTCGAGTTTGATAGTGATGCGTGTGAGATTTTCTTTATTTACACAGACACGAACACCCTCCCGAGCTGGATGTCTGGGTACTTGAGTCAACTGACGGTGATTCAATTTGAAATGACGAACCCTTTGGTGGAGACCCAAGCGCTACAGAAACTTCTCGAGTCTCAAGGCCGACTTCGTGAATTGACTGAAACCCGTGCGCTCCAGCACGACATGGTGGTTTGTGACGAACAAATTTACGGTCTCGAAGAAGAACTGCTAGAATTCTTCAGCACTGAAAAACCTGAGCAAGTATACGCTGATAATTCAAAAGCACTTCGGATTGTTGCTAACCGAAGTTCGGTTAACACACTCGAGAGCACAAAAGCCGAAGCAGAATCAAAGGTTCAACTGCATTGGGGAACCTTGATGATCTACACCGCAGTTGCAAAACGCTGTTTGGATGCGATTTGGGCTTGGCGTGAATTCAATTTCGTGATACGAAACGATGATATACATTATGAGGAAACACTCACGCTCTCAGCGATATGGCGCCTGTTGATTCGAGCAGGTGAGACGAGCAGCAAAGGCGATGGCAATCTCGAGGAGGTAATGGCTTGTTTCACGAGCTACTTACAGCAGTGCGTTGTTATGAATCTTCCAGATGAAGATCGACTGCTCTTTAGGTTCTTGCTAGCATTTCGTATTTGGCAACGTCGTGTGGAAGACGAAAACGTGTCAGCAGAAGATGCGAGTAATTCTCAGAGTCGACGATCTACAGATATGGAGTTGCTGGGTCGTTTGCTTGCACTTCTTAGCAGCAAGACGGATCGAAACAGTCACGATATGCGTAGACCTACTTCAAACAACCTCCTTGAACTTCGCCCTACTGGAGTGAAGGCTTCATCGTGGTCATCGATTTGCTGCCTTGCGGAATCATCCAAGGAACTGCAGCAGTTTATCTCGAGGATGAATAACTTAGAAGATGGCCAAGCGGCGTGGAAGGCACTAATGGATCTGGGCTCAAAATGTTCGAGTGAATGGGAGATACCTGTGCCCCTTGGTTCCTTCACACGATTGTGCATTGCCATTGCTATCCATCCCCATCGATTAATGTGCGAGATTGAAGATTTCGCAGGGCGAGAGCTGCAGCGACTCCACACTGTCCCGGTAACATTAACACAGTCCAGTGTGTTGACGACGGAAGCGAACACACCATCGCTCTCCACTGTTGTGGCTGCTGCAGCGCATACCGCTATGGCACAGGCTCCTCATAGGCATCATGACTTGTTCTACATGTGGCAATCCTTTTCAAGATCCACTGCCCCTCTTGTTGTAGTCTGCCCACCAAGCATTGATTTTATAGATGAAGTGTCAAATGTGGCAAGACGAGCTGGGGCAATAATTGATGCAACAAACACAATCCAGCTGCTGCTTGCCGACGAAGTCGTCTTCAAGAATATTCTGCTATTAGCGATGGGAAAAGGTGAATGGGTAGTACTTCCAAATCTACAAACCTGCCGCTACCGCTTCGCACAATTGAGTGCCATCTACGAGTCGCTTAAGGACGCCCGCATTCATTCAGACTTCCGTTTGTGGATATCGATAGCATCTCACGATGAAAGCATGAGGCAGGTTGATTTCGATACCATGCACATTAGCAGAATTGCCACTCGCCGAAAATGGGGCACCGGATTTCTATCGCTAAAGCGAAGTTTGCACCATACATTTGCTATTCTAAAGCATGACATGGAGGAACTTGCTGGGTTGAATGAGTACGAACAGCAGTGCATGAAACAAGTTGGTGTATTCCACGCCCTCGTTTCCAGCCGTGATCATTTTTCGTTTGCAGAGTGGAAAGGAGAAGGAGCATTTGGAGATACAGAGCTATCTGCAGTATTTCGCTCTCTGGCGGCTTTGCGTACTCAAAAAGAAGTGTTTGCAAAAGATGTTCCTAATACTTCGGAGATTGGTACATGGAGAGCTACGACACTTCGAGGGGTGATTTCAAACGTCTATGGCTCAAAGCTAAGAGCGCCACGAGACCAACGGCTGATTCGATGCTGCATTAATCTTGTGCTGAATGCGTGGCCAACAGCCTTAGACGAGGGTCAACTTGATTCTACAGCTATCGTAGCTCAGATGACCATCCCAGAAGCTGTATTTGCCATTGAAAAACTCGCTGCAGTGCCTTGGGTTTCAATAGTATCAGCTATTCCGCTTTTGTGGGTCAGCGAATCAAATGGCCCACCCCTCTCGAACGATGCATTGGCCTTAGGCATGCCAGTAATCGATGGTATATGGGATCCTCACCGTTTACGCAAGGATCGGCAGATGAATTTCGTTACTCAACTGAAAATACTTGCAGCAAACCAAGGCTGCCAAGTAACTACGCGTTTAATGCTACCTCGCCCATCTCCAATCACGGGGGTGCTGCAAACACTAGAGCTCATTGCTGCGTTTAGGAAAGATTTGGAAGGAGTTGAACTGCCGCAGGACGGAGACTTTGAGTATCACAAACCGATTTTAGCTCTTGTTTATCGTGAACGGCTGACACTTGACCAAATCCGAATGGTGATCTTACGTGACATTGAACGACTGGAAGCGGTGCGTTGTTGCGAAAATGTGATCATTGGTACTGGTGTCACACTAATGTTGTATTGTTTCGGTATAGGTCAGCACTCGTGGTCTGTCACTAGACTTTGTTACTTGGCAATTATTCAACGAAATAAGAGAAAACAGCACCCCGGCTTGCTGGATGGGGCTTCTCCGACTTCCGGTACTACATACTGATACGGTTCAAGAATGGAGCCTGGACAAGTTTCAGCATGTTCTACTAGATCGATTTAACACTATGGCGTCTTGGCAAGAGCCACAAGACGGCCCGCACAAGTTGCGGCTGGATACATTTTTGGATACTAAGGTGCGTACCTATCAATTGCTATCATCTTACTAGAACCACACATCTGACATTCACCTTTGCGGTTTTCCGTGGAAGTGCGTTTTTGAGGCGGTGCATCAACACTTCGTCCGAAACCACGCGGGTAACACAATATGCTCGTCTGACTGCCTGGTGGTTGTGTCCATGTTTGAGGATTCGCCGCGGCTCGCACTGCCGGTTAAAGAAAATGTCATTTACTTCAGCGGAGTAAGAGCCATGGGTCATTTGCAACTGCAAACTATCGATGTGAAAGGATATCACCGTCGCGCACCAATATCCCACGAGGGAGTTCCTGTGATTTTACAAGTGACGAGTTCATGCCGCCCAGGACCCTCGGAAGAAATGGTCAAAGATACCAAGAGGGTTGAGTTCTCGTGTCCGGTATTTCCAGGTACGAGGGGGCTTGAACATTGCAGCATTCGAGTTATGAGTGCTCTACCTCAGGACCAACTGATATTTAGTGGGGCAAGCCTGCAGCTTCAAACGACCGAATAGACTTAATATTGTGTTAGTACACTATCAGCCATGCGCTTCGAGGCATTTTGATTAGTTTTATTGTTGTGCCTTGACCGCATACAGTTGCCTAGAAAAGCGGATGACAAGTGGAATGCCTGCTTTCCGCATGATTTTCTCGCGGCCAGGTGAATTGTCGAGCCACTGAAGAAGTCCTGTAATTTGCCTCTCAGGCGTTTCGTAATTTGGTTTGATCGAGAACAGTTCCAGTGCAAGTCGAGCCAGCACCATGCTAAACGCAACTTTCTTCATAGTTTCTGAATCGGCACCTGTTGGCGGGTCTTTGTCATATAGTGCGAAATAAGCCTTGACCAAGCCTGCTACTTCGGTGTGTAAGTGCTTCAGGCTCACGCGGTCCATGAATGAAGGAATTAACTCGAAGTCAATAGCAAAGTTGAGCAGCAGGTCGAAACTCAAACCGAAGAGCTCATTCTTCGTGATAGCAATTGCAGCTGCCGATGCAGCATTGGGCAGGTGCAGTGTGCTGTAGAATTCACAGATTGTGCCGAGTGCGCGTAGTTCTCGACTTAGAACCCCGTTCATCTCCAACATCGAATGCACAACGTCTTGTCGTTTGTGAGACCGGTTCAGTGATGAAGGCGAATACAAATGACTGCGTACTTCTCCCTCCTTGATTTCCGAGCGTCTGGAAGTTCGAAGAGGGTCATTGTCGTTCCCCTGGCCCAAATGGAGAGCTAAACCATTCAGTATGGTTTTCAGGGCTCGAGTGCAAACCTGCGAAGGTGACACAGCACTGATACCAGGCCTTCGAGTGACCGAGCAGGTTGATGAAGATCTACTCCGTTGCATTGGTGAAGGAAGACGAAACTTTTGCAGTTGACGCAAATATGGGCGCAGATACAGAGCCACCACCATTTGGAGTACACGAAGTAGGTCAGAACGTGGAAATCGGCGCATACCAATAAGCGTCACAGCTTCGTTGAATGCATCCTGACTGAAGAACCGAAATCGTCTTGCATCACCAACAATACTCGTGGATTTAGTTGGTGAAAGCCTTTTGTTTGCCTTGGCCCAGCCGCTAGGAGGTGCCCATGACTGTTGTGATCCACCGTCGAAGTCCTTCCGCACTATCGAGTTTCTCCGATTTGATTGCGCTTGAGCTAGTACGCTAGCCAAGACGACATCCACATCTGCAGCGAGTAAATGTGGAGCTTGTACCAATCCACTTTCCATAAAGAACCGACGAACCGTAGACACATGCACACCTTCCTCACTTGTTCCTGCCATTGACGTGTCAAGCGACTGGAAAACAGAGATCAAGCTGCTTTGTATCTCTGAAGTTTCAATAGAGTTCGGGTCGTGGTTCAGATCTTCGTCAATTCGGCCTGTACGAGCGTGCATCGGATACACACTAGCGGATCGATACGACGATGAAGGAGATAATGATGTAGAGGTTGCGGATTCCATCAAATGAGCTGCAAGCGTCTCGGTAGGAAGCGAGTTTCGGCGCGATGTCGCCGAATTGTTGAGAGGAGTATAACCTCCTGCTTGTTGCACAACTTTCTGTGTGACGGAGGCTTTGGCAAGTTCGCTGAAGATCCCAGGACGTCGAGCATCAACATCTTCTTCACGCATTAATAAGGCCTCACAGCCCTCACGTCTACAATCTGCGAGCTGATGTATAACATCAATCTAGAGCAGAGGGAGATGTTAGCAAGTAGATAATCGGCAAGATACCCCAGACATGTCTGTTACTTACCTTATCGTGCTTCAGGACTTCAATTTCTATAAGAGCATTATCCCTCTCGATTTCCACTCGCTGCTTGTCCTGTTTGCTTTCGCGTGTTCGCATCATGTACTCCGTCCTCATGCTCTCTTTTTGTTGGAGTTCACGAACTGCACTGGATTGCTGAGCTGCAAGAGATTTTGCTTCGCGAACCGATTCGCTGAGTGCCAATGAAAGCCGCTCGCATTGCTCCGCCTCTGCCGATCGAAGAGCACGTTCAACTTCACATCGTCGCTCTGCTTCATGTAATGAGTTCTCGAGTATGCGCATACGCCGAAGAATTTGTTGGTGCTCGTTGCCATGGTTCGCTACACGCGCATTCTGCAGAGCTAAAAGTTTTGTCTGCTCTTGGCAACGACGTAGAACGATGCGATATCGCTCATTCAGCTGGTAGAAGGAGTTTTGAACTCTTTGAACTTCACGCGTGCTTGCTTCGTACAAAGCTTGCCATTTCCTAGCTTCATTATTTGCACTTTGATGACTCTCATCTTCTGCTTCAGATGCGTTTGATTTACACGGAGCTCCCCAACTTGCCACATTTGCATCCAACGTGTTTCGGCTTGAACTCGTAGCGATAGTGCTTGCAGTCTTCCCTCTCGTAGCTTCACGGACATTCGCACAAACCTTGGCACCATAAGGCATGTTACTCAACACATCTATTCGATTCTTGTTGTCAATTTCAGTAGCTGTGTTGAGACGAGAACTGCTCGGATTGGAATTGGCACTTATGTTGCTGCGCTGTACTTGTTGGAGAAACTTCTCATAGTACCCAGCGCCTTCAGGAATAAACAACCCGGTTGTTTCGTCACTACTTGGATCATTGACGTAGCCTGAGCCCTCTGCTAAATCCACTGGAAATTCGTCTCCACTGTCGTCTTGAGAGTATGTAGATGCGTAAGATGATATTGTCGGATGCGCGTTGGAGTTCATGAATCGGCCATACCCATTATAATCATTGCAGCTCGCATCGGCGTGGACTGCTTCATCTTCTTGAAAACTTGGTGTTTCACCACCTATTGCACAGCTCTCTTCATGCAGTAAGCTCTTCAAACGGCTTGAAACAAAAGCCATGCGAACACCACTGTCCTTACTTGGAACCTGGCTATGACGTAGCGCTTCCACTTGATCTTTTAAAGCTGTCAAACTACATGGATAGGGGGGAAATTATGTTACATCGTGGTAGTGATCGAAACCACGGCAAAATTGCAGATAAGCTTACCGTGTTTTTGTCATTCCAATTTCTTGTGAATGGGAGGAAGTGGAGAGCATTCGCCGCAGCGTTTCGCAGGTGACAGGATCGCGAAGTAGTGTATCTAGCAGCGCTATAAAGTCACATGCAGCTTCATCGGTTGCCGTCGTCGACAATCCGTTCTCCATGATGTCCCAAACATTAATTGATCCCAGTTCTTCTTTTACCGGTGGATGCATCATCACACTGCTCAAATAGCACGGACAAATCAATATGTATCAGATAATTGATACCAGAGACGTCCGACCGCTATATGCACTACGGACCTGTTGAGGACGGCAACACCGTTGGCCTGGACAAGTTCTACACTTGGTAAAGCACGCATCGCATCTACGACAGAGCTGACAACACGACGCAAGACGTCCCCATTAGCACTACGAAATGGTACGCTGTGGACTGAATCATCTCGATACTCCAGGTCAACACAAAACGAGAAAAGCACATCCAGCGCCGTAATCACAAGCTCCGCCTCCTCTGCAAAACGTGACAGTGCGCTGGTGACCACCTGCAACCCGCCAAGGCGTTCAATCCGCTCCTTACTGTCTTCTTCAAGCACCATCTGATGCAAGAATTGACACCCTCGAAGTTGCACAGCAAACACAGTCTCATGTTTGTGCATTAGTGCAATGCACAGTCGAGTCGTATGGGAAACCTGCAAGCTCGGACGGTTCATGCTCTCCGTCGCCAATAATTGCAGCGTCTGCAAGGCTGCAGCCGCCTCAAAAGCCGACAAAGCAAAGGACAGCTCTATTGACTCACCACAGTGAACGATTAAGTCCGCTACACCGTCGCGGACCAGTACTGCTCGCTCCTGTTCCCCTCGACCTCCGACTTTCAGCAGCACGCGATTAACACACACAAAGACTGACATGGCGCTGTCGTCGTTAGTGCCACCTATCTGAGATGCATCTACCCAATAGCTAGGGTCACTTAACACTGATCGAATGCATGCAAGAGTCTTGATAAATGTTCCATCACCGACAATCAACTCTTGAGACTTCAACGACGACAGTAGAACCTCCAGCGCGCGCCATAAAGCGCGCGCCTCCGTCACCCGTTCACTTCGCTCTGCACTATTCGGGTCGTCGTCCTCATTCGCAAGCTCCCACAGCCGCTCCAGCAACGCGTCCATAGCGACAGGTAGTGGGTAGTCGTCGAGGACGATGGTATAGTTAGAAAATACACTTCAACTAGCGGTGTTTTCAGCCAATGAGCGGCGTCGAAAACATCTTCACGTCTCAGTTCGAGCTGTTGTATTTGTACCATTAAGAACTTCCAGCATCCATGCAGTCCTCAGCACAAGCTCCCGCACCTTCACCCATGTCTCCGCCAGCGAAGGCTTCTTCTACAGGCGACATCGACGACTACGAGGCGATGAGTCTCTTCGGGGGCCCGTCGGTGGCGCCACCTCCCCCCGTTCCGGTCAAGGCCGCGTCCACTAACGCTCTTCCGCTAGACGATCACGAGAGCTACGACTTGTTCGGCCCCGGCGTCCCAGTGGCCACCGCAGTCACTAAAGAAGCTGCACCCATGGCCAGCACTGCACCAGTGGAAGAAGGAGGCATAGGGGAGATGCCGGCACCTTCTGCAGCGCCTGTGTCCCCCGCCAATTACGAACTTTTCCCAGCCCTGGCGTCAACAGATATACCGGGGAAAGTGGAGGCGATGGGAGAGGAGTCGGAGTTGTTCTCGTCGTCGAGGGGACTTAGTCGCACTGGCAGCAGTAGCAGTACGGCTACTATGACGACGAGCGGGGATGGATCAGTCAGAGGAGAACTCCCGGGTGCCAATAGCATCGAGTTGCAAGTGGCTGCAGCGGAAGAGCAACTGGCTTCTGCACCGTCGTACAAGATGGCGGGCAATGCAGTGGACATTGTGGCGGTGAAGAACACGGAAGGAAAATACCTCACGACGTCGTGGCACGTGTCGTTCTCGTGGTCTCGATTTCGATCGAGTTATGCCACGGGTGTGGGGGATATGGTGCGGATTTTGGTGAATGGCAAAGAGATGCCGACCAAGATGGAGCTGCAGGAAAGAGGACGTTGTACATTCATTACAGGAGGTGTGATGATCCCTCCTGGAGATTTACTGTTCGCTGATCTGTCGGATGAACACCCGAACCATGTGCGGTTCGAGCATTTCCAAAAGTATACGAACACAGTCCGCTACGTGGATGCGAAACTGCATCTGTGGGGGCCGAACGAATCGGCCGTCGTGGTTGACTTGGATGGCACACTTACAATCAGTGATGTGGAGGGCCACATCCGCACCCTGCGTCTCGGACAGTACGATTTCCTACATGCTGGAGCCTGCGACTTCTTCACCAAGTTGCACGAGTTAGGCATGCGAATCGTGTACCTCACTGCCCGTCCGCTCGATTGGGCTTCTGCGTCACGAACGCACTTGGAAAACGCCGTGCAGCAATCAATCCCGCTCCCACCAGGAGTTCTCATCACCAACTCGACTGGTCTCACAGGCGCGCTGTTTACGGAAGTTGTAAATAAGACACCACATCTCTTCAAGATTCAAGTGCTGAACGAGCTGCAGCTCACGCTCATCCATGCTGGTCGCGTGATCGAGCATCCGGTCTTTGTGGCGGGCTTTGGCAATCGACCCACTGACATCATCGCCTACGAAGAAGTGGGCATTGATCCAAGCCTCATCTTCATGCTAGACCCGTACTCGAACGTGAAGGCTGTGTCTGATCCGCGTCTGTACGAGTCGTACAGTGACCCAAACGCAATGCTGTGGTTGTTGCCCAAGCTCAAGCACCGCGTGCCCATAGAGAAAGTTGGTCGCATCGACGACTATACTGTGCGCGAACTCGTTCTGGCCGAAGACCGCGAACAGCTACGCATGGCCGAGATGCAGGCTCGCAGACTACAGCAAGAGGAGTTTGAACGTGCTCGTCAGGAAGCTGATCAAGCCCGATACTCATCCAACAACGCTCTTCGTGCCAGCAGCAGGAGCCTCTCAAGGTAAAGATCCTAGCGATTGTCCATCCGCATCGTATTATATACCTTACGTACAAAGTAAACTCTTGCTTCATAGCAATACTTGAGCGCTGGAAAAGAGTTCACAACCTTGTCGCCCTTATTATGGCAAAAATACTCAGATTCCAGTAAATATCGCTGAAACCCGAGTAATATATATCGTATCAAACCACCAGAGTTGACAATGTTGTCCACAGCACTCCGTCGTCGCTCTTGCTGGCTGTTGCAGCTCCGACGCCAAAGCACCCGCTCGGCGGCGTATCAGCAGCGTCAATTCGAGTTGCTGGTGCCTGCGCTACAGACTTTCCAGCGTCTTAACGGCCACGTCGCCGTCCCGCAGCGATATACCGTCCCGAGTTCTCAACACCCTGATGCGCTGCAGTGGCCTCCAGAGCTGCGCGGAATGAAGCTTGGCACGACCATCTCCAGGTTCCTCAAAGCCTGTGCCTCAGCCAAGAAACCTGCAAAAGGACGAGGTTTGGACGCAATTCGAGAGCAGCTGCAATTGCTCGGACTGCCGGACGTTGATGACTGGAAGCGCTTTCTGTGGGACGAAGTGACGGTCCCAGCAATGACGACGTACAAGTCGATACATGGGGATCTCTTGATGCCCGTTTCATTTACAATACCGAAAGATGATGTGTGGCCTCGCTCGACGTGGGCCTACAAGCTTGGATACTGGACGAGCGAACTGCGTCGCAGCAAGGACAAACTACTGCAGTACCAACTCGATGACCTGGAAGCGCTGGACTTCAGCTGGAATGCCCGTAAGGCTCGTTGGAACCGCTACTTTATCCCTGCGATGCAGAGATACCAGGAGCTGCACGGCTCTTCATCGGTGCCTCAGAGCTTTGTGGTGCCTATTGACGACCCAGACTGGCCGGCAGAGATCGGTGGATATCGACTGGGACAGAAGGTCAATAATCTGCGCTGCGGCGACCCTTTTAGATCTGGATCAAATGCGAACGAGTGGCAGGAGGTAGAGCTGATCTACAAGAACTGGATGCTGCTCGAAACATTGCACGAAGTACTAGTAGAAGAAAGCGGAGATGAAGATGAGGCCGAAGACGAAGATGACGAATCAAGCGACGAAGATAGGTTGTAAACTTCAACCAAAAGGTAACACGGGGTGGGCTTTCCAATTCGTGGTGCATTCAACTATAAAATATCGTAACGACACTTGCCTCTCATGTGAGCAGCCGACGTCCAGAAATTCAGCAACTTACTCCATCTTGTCATCACCAAGAAGTCCCACCGCTCAACATTCCTACTGCTCGGATCGCTCAGTCAGCCCGTCCTTGGCATGCCAGGATGCTCTTTGTAGCGATGGGACTTTAGCTTCAGATGCTAGAGCCGAGCTGCACAATACGCGGGTAGCACGGTAGCG
Organism: Phytophthora agathidicida; assembly: GCA_025722995.1. NCBI lineage: Eukaryota > Oomycota > Peronosporomycetes > Peronosporales > Peronosporaceae > Phytophthora > Phytophthora agathidicida. The sequence goes on along the minus strand of CP106972.1, from coordinate 5,443,307 downwards.
TGAGAAAGTCAACCATGTCGTCTCCGGTCAGAACCTTGCCCATAACCTCGCCGCCAAGCGCCCACTTGTTGCCAGAGGCGGCGTTGAGAGATCGCTTGCTGACGCACTCCTTCAGGATTTCCAGCACCAGCGGCTTCGTCACAGTCTTTCCCTCGACAGTCTTGCAGCTGTGACGGATCCACTGCCACACCTGAGCACGCGAAATCTCGGCCGTAGCGGCATCCTCCATCTTGTTGTGGAGCGGGATGCAACCGCTGCCACGCAGCCACGCCTCAGTGTACACGAGAGAGACGTCGATGTTCTCCACCAGGCCGTTGTAGGTGATGGAGCCCGTCGGTGGCTCAATAAGCTGGGCGGCAGTGATGTCCTTGCCGGCCTCCGGGATGTACGAGATCTGGTTCGGGCCCGACATCTTGCTGAACGCGTCCATGGCGATCTTGACAAGTCCAGGGTGCGCCACCCACGTGCCGTCGTGGCCAGCAGCAACCTCACGCAACTTGTCCTCTGTGACGGCAGACATGAACTTGTTGTTGAGCTCTGGATCATTCTTGACAGGGATCTGAGCAGCCATACCACCCATTGCGTGGGCCCCACGACGGTGGCACGTGCGTACCAGCAGCTTCACGTAGGCAGCCATGAAGGGCGTGGTCATGCCAACCGACGAACGGTCCGGCACGACAAACTTGGCGTGGTTGCGGAACTTCTTGATGTACGAGAAGATGTAGTCCCAGCGGCCGCAGTTGAGACCCGACGAGTGGTTGCGCAGCTCGTACAGGATCTCGTCCATCTGGAAGACAGCCACAATCGTCTCCACCAACACGGTCGCACGGATCGATCCCTGCGGGATGCTCAGGTAACCCTGGGCAGCCACAAAGACGTCGTTCCAGAGCTTCGCCTCCAAGTGGTGCTCCAGCTTGGGCAGGTAGTAGTACGGGCCGGAGCCGCGTGCCAACAGCTCATGTGCGTTGTGGAAGAAGTAGAGGCCGAAGTCGAAGAGCGAGCCAGACATGATCTGGTTGTTCACCAGCACATGGGCCTCGTCCAGGTGCCAGCCACGCGGGCGCACCAGCAGCGTGGCCACCTTCTCGTTGAGCGCGTACTTCTTGCCCGTCTGCGGGTGCGTGTACGAGATGGTCTTACGCACAGCGTCGATGAGGTTGACCTGGCCATCCACTTGGTTGAACCACGTGGGGGCCGTCGAGTCCTCGAAGTCGGCCATGTAACACTTGGAGCCCGAGTTGAGCGCGTTGATGACCATCTTGCGGTCAACGGGGCCCGTGATCTCGACGCGGCGGTCGGCCAGGTCAGCAGGGATGGACGCCACCTTCCAGTCGCCCTCGCGGATGTACTTGGTCTCCGGTAGGAAGTCCGGCAGCACGCCCGCGTCCAGCTCCTTCTGGCGCTGCACACGCGCAGCCAGCAGCGCCTGGCGACGAGGCTCGAACTGCTCGTGGAGGAAGGCGAGGAAGCGCAGCGCGTCGGGCGTCAGCACGCGGCGGAACGGGTCCGAGACGTGGCCCAGCACGCGGACGTTGGCAGCGTTGACGTTAAGCTCCGACATGGCGGTGTGTAGAGTGGGGCTTGGTGGACGATGTGCGCGCTAGGAGGCGAATTGCAGAATGAGTTTGCGATCCTGAGGCGAAGCGGCGGAGTCCGACGTTTCGGACGTGCTATCGCTTCAACGTGGTCAACGTCGACAGCGTCACGGACCCCTGATACTGCCCAAATACAAAAACCAAGTCAGACGTAGAACGGCCACTCTCGTCATTGCGTTTAACGCTCGAAATGTTGCGCTTCTCGCGCTCGTACGCGACCAGCTGCACTTGCCTCCATTCACCGGGATATTGGTCGTTTGTGCAATGGCCTACTCTCGGTTAGACACCGCAAACGCTGGTTATCTCTCCCCAGTTGCTCCAATCTTTCAATGAGCGTCTCCACCAACTCGGAGAGAGCATTCATTTTGGCGGTCACGAACTCGGTGAGTGTCCATTTTGGAGCGATTCGCGTCGACACTCACGCGAATGTCGTCGACCTGCCGTTCTCTGCTTTCTCCGGTCGAATAGTGCTTATTTTGATGTGCCGCGAACAACCGGAATGCCTCCTTCGGATTAGTGCGTGCTATCGCCTGCAATCTCCTGTGTCGTTCGCGAGCTCGGACGCGCTCGCTTGCCTTGAAAGTATCCTTTACCTCCTCCAGGACGTCTTTCATTATGCTCACGTCGTCGAATTTCTCGCAGTATGCGTACTCATGATGTTTGATTTTGGACCCGGAGCGGTAGCGGTTATAGCCAACTTCAAGTCCTCCAGTTTTCTTGCTACGTCCTCCTCCATCTCTCTGCGAATTTCGTCTGCAATTCCAAACACCCACGTCAACTTTGTTGAAAATGGTTTGCACTCTTTCTTGCCGTGCAAATCACCGAACCGACTCGAAAAAATTGCCTGCTTCTCCTAAAAATCACAAAACACAAGCACAAACACAAAAATCAGCTCAAGTACAGAGGGTACACGCTGGTGTAGGAGATCATGCCCTCTTTGCAAATCTTTGGTAACATCATAATGCGCGACAGCATGTACCAAGTGCACGAATGCGCGCAGGTTCTGGTGGAACCGAGGTGGCGGAGGCCATATTTTGGCGTTGTTGTCACCGGTTCTCCGCTCCAACAAGAGATAGTGCTGCTCCAAGCCGTATTCATTCAAGTAACCTTCCAGCGTCAGCCCTCGAGGATGGTGCAGATCAAGCAGCACCGACAGCTGCACATACATTTTGCCCTGTGAGATGGAGATGCCGACGCCACCACAGAGGTGGGTCGAGCAGACCCAAATGCACTGCATGATGTAAGATGCGCGGGTACGACACGAGCTCGTACCCCTTGGTTGTAATGGGAGTTGAATAGAGATCTCTCTTTTACAAGCATCCTTCACGTTTGTGTGCATACAGAGTGGTCACGGAGGTTGTTGTTGCTGAATCAACCAGGATACTTCGAGGTCAGTTGCAATCAGTCGTATCATGTAGTTTAGGTTGAATGCGCATCGCCTCAGAGACAGAGACGGCGTACTGCGCTTGGGGCAAACAAGCGCTCACTTCAAAACTGAGTGCCTTCAGCACAAGTCGTTCTCCGTCTCCAAGGCTGCGGTCATTTGCCACCGCCAGCGCTCTCTCTATTCCTACCCTACTTGTCATGGTTGCTGTCACGCGTAGTCAACGCCTACAACCTACGGACACCAGCTCTCATGCCTTCGTAGAAATTGTAGTCGCCGACCGAGAACACGGGCAAGTAGCGGACCACCTCAAGCTCCAAAACCAATAGCATTGCCATCGCTCTCGCCCAGCATAATCTTCACCAGCGATGCTGGCTTCGACATCCCTTCCACCATTTATTGGCCAGCTCCGATTGGTAATCCGCTCACACGGACCAATTCGCGTCGTGCATTTTGAATTTTGGTCGACTCAAACCACACCCCTTGAAAACTACTCTCCACCAATCGGAGCGCGTTGCGCGATGCATAATCTAGAACCACACCCCAATGAGTCCACATACACAAAAATGAAATTTGAGCACACATGTACAGGCAAATTTTTGACGGAGCACTCCGCGGGGTTGCGAGTGCTATAGCCCACCGCCAGTCCGCTTGCAGCCCCAGCACTTGCAACGCATCCGAGCTCGTCACAGTCGCTGCCTTCGAGCGCTCGCGCGACGAATTTTTTTTCCACTGCAGGTCTGGTAGAGCAGCGCTTTTGCCAGATAGATCTTTGGAGAAGTCTAGTGTCGAATGCAAACACTAACTTCCTATTCCTACTTATCTGCTCAGCTCCCTACTTCCTGCTTGGATGCGCTTCTCCACTAAACAACAGGTTTCCTACTGAGTCTTTCACTACAAATGCACTGCAGGACCACGACCACTATCACTCACTGGTACATCGCCTGTTCCCGGGCCTGGTCCCTGATCATACGGCTGCTATCGACTCACGCTCGGTTGTACTTCAACTCCAGTCCATCAGGCGCTCATGGTGGCAACCAGAGCCGAATTGTCGTGACTGAGGTGAAGAGTGTTGGTCGTTGAAGTTAGAGTCGGAGTGTAGGTCGCGTAGGTAGGAGTTGGTCTCGAGTGCGGGGTAGTTGGTGTATTTGATAATGAAAATGTCTGGCCTAAATGTGCATGCCTTCCTGTGCGCTTAGCTCGCACAGAGGCCTCCTTGATGTTTTCTGCATGTTTCTGTTTCTACGTGCCTATGTGTCCTGCTACCCTGCATGTTTCTTTGCTTTTCTTCTTTTCTTTTGCACGTTCGAAATATCTAGCCATATGTATGTAAACTGCGAACGGAGAGCCTTGCAGGCTGCCGTCGCAGCGACATGCTGCCTCTGGCTGCGAGCAAGCAAGCCAGAGCCTATGCTCCCACGCTCTCTGGCTTGCTTGCTAGCAGGCCAAAGACGGGTATGACATCTCCCCCTGGTTGATTTGGACTTGGCGGCATTGAAGCCCTTCTAGGAGTTGACGCCAATGCGAAACATGTTCGATATCTGCTTCGCGTTCCCAGGTTGCCTCATGTTCTGGCGACCCATGCCACTTCACGAGCCATTCTCGTTTGTGACGTCTGGTTCGTCGCTTCATCAGCCTCTCAATGATGTAGAGTTCTTCGCCTGTCTCGTCGTCCAGAACAATCGGTACTGCCTTCGAGATCGGGCGGTTCGGAAAATCCGCTGTGTTCGTCAGGTAATGAGACAACAACTCTACGTTGAACGTAGGATTGAGGCGTTGCATCGTGCGTGGAAGTATCGACTTTGCCATGTTGTCGTTCATCATGTGTTCAATCACGAACGATCCAACCTTCTTAGCCGCTAACTTTGCCTTTCTGAGCTCGGTGTTCTTGTTGACTGTCTTTAGCGGTAAGTTCTTTGTGTCAAGCAGCACTAAGTCGCCTTGCTTGAAAACAACTTGTCTGCGCTTGCGATCGTAGTACTCTTTCTGTCGTACCTGCGCTTCTTTCAGATTCTTCTGAGCTTGTTCTACGATCTCTTGCCGTTCCTTGGCAAAATTCTTGGCATACTCAGCGAGAGTCACATCGTCCTCTGAATGTAACAGATCCTTCATCTCCTCTGCCACGATGTTAAAAACCTTGCGTCCTGTGTCGACTTCGAATGGAGTCGGCTTTGTTGACGCGTTCATAAGGGTAGAATGTGCATACTCTATTGTTCCGAGATGCTTCACCCAGTCGTCGCCGTAATACGACACCATACATCTCAGTGCATCTTCGAGTACTAAGTTCTGACGCTCTGTCTGACCATCAGCTTGCGCTCGATGCGCAGTAGTCATGCTCAGTTTGACACCCATCACTGCCATCAGCGACTTCCAAAAGTCCGAAATGAACTTTGGGTCATGATCGCTAATGACCACGTTTGGCACACCATGGTGCCTGACAACAGCATTGAAGAATACTTCAGCTGTGTCCTTGGCATCAGCCGTCGTATACGTTGGTGCGTACTTCGCTCGTTTAGACAACTTGTCCACTACAACGAATATCGCATCGTACCCTTCTGACGCTGGTAAACCCGTAATGAAGTCCATCGATACCATTTCCCAACATTCGAGCGGAGCTGGAATCGGTATTAGCAAGCCTTTCTTCTTCTGGCTGCTAAACTTCCACCGTGCACATGTTTCACATGTGCGCACGTACTCTCTGATGTCGCGATCCATTGTTGGCCAATAGTACCATTGCGACACTTTCAGATACGTTCGTCTGCTGCCTGGATGTGCAGACGTGTTGCCATCATGGAATTCTGTGATGACATTCGTTCGAAGTTTCTTCGACTTCGGCACACATAGTCGATAGACGGTTTCACTTTTCTTCTGTTTGAAGAACAGAAGACCGTTATGCTTCACGTATTTTTCTTTCTCTGTCCCCTTAGACCACTGTTGTTTGAAAGCAGAATCTGACGCGTAGCCTCGTTGAAACGCTTCCTTCGTCTCAGACGCTAAGTGCGGAGTCACAAAATGGTAGTCGACGCTGTTGACTTGCTGCTGTGCCACACCAATCTGACGGCTCTCCCCCCGTAAGTCGACATCGTCGAGTAACAGGTGAGAATCCGCTGTGGGTAGGTGGCGGATCATCGAAGACTGAACCATATGATCATGCACCTGCGACGCGTTCTTCACACATGCGCCATCGCATTCATGTACCGTATAGATCACATCGGGTAAAGGCGGTTCTTTATCCTCCTCATCGTCTTGTCCATCCGGCGGTGGCCGTGATAGCGCATCTGCCACCACATTCGCCTTGCCCCTTACGTGGTGCAAAACAAACGTGAACTGTGAGAAATGCATCAAGAAGCGAGCCATCTTGGGAGACACTCTTGGATGATGCAACATCCATGAACACGCTGAGTTATCGGTGTACACGTCAAACGGTCGGCCATGTAGATAGTGTCGCCACTTCTCCGTAGCCACTTTGATAGCTAAGAGCTCCTTCTCGTGCGTAGGCCATCCACGATCATGTCGATCCAACTTCTTCGAGTAGAAGGCAATCGGATGGTCATCATCACCGTACTTCTGAGATAGGACACCTCCTATGCACCCTCCTGATGCATCTGTTGTTACGATGAACGGTCGTTCGAAATCAGGTAACTTCAGCGTTGGAGCTTGCCGAAGTGACAGCTTGAGATGCAGGTGAGCCTCATCTACCGACTTGGACCAGATCCACGGAGCATCTCCTTTCGTTAGAACCCCCAACAGCCGTGCAATTTTTGCAAAGTCACAGATAAATCTGCGATAATACCCTGCCAGACCCAAGAAACTCAAAAGCTCCTTTCCTGTTAGTCGGCGTCGGGTACTTTGCGATCGCTTTCGTTTTCCTTGGATACACGCTCACTCCTGCCTCAGACGCCATGCGTCCCTGGAAAGCGATTTCAGTCTGACCGAAGGAACACTTGGACAGACGCGCGTAAAGCTTCTCCTTGCGTAGTACTACGCAGACTGTTCGAAGAGCATGTAGGAGCATGTAGAACATCTACGTAAAGATACAGATGTCATCGAGATACACGACAATAAATTCGAACTTGTCGAACAGCGTACGCATGAGACGAGACCATGTTCCTGGTATTCCAGCCACTCCCATAGGTGCAACACACCACTGGTACGTCTCCTTGTGTGTACGAAACGCTGTGTACGGTCGGCTCGACTTCACCACAATCATCTGATGATAGCCTTGCGCTAAGTCGATCAAAGTGTAGACAACACAGCCTACCATCTTGTCGAACAGTTCCTCGATCATCGGTAACGGAATTTTGGCTACAACCGTAACCTGGTTGAGATGTCGGTAGTCAAAGACCCAACGTAATGGAATCTTCGTATTCCCGCTACGTAGCCAATCTGCTCTCTTCGGCATCTGTCCCGTCACCGGGTCCTTTTTCGGAATTGTGAAGATGTTCGAAACCCATGGTGAGTTCGACACTTCGATCCACCCTTTCTTCAACTTATCCTTGATGAATTCTTCAAAAACATCCTGCTCCATCTTTGACAAACGGAATGGTGATAGAGAACTCGGCTGAGCTCCCTTCTTCAGCGTCAGCTCTAAGTTGACTTCACGCATCGGCGGCAATCCATCCGGTAACTGCTCTGGGAACACATCCTTGAATTCCTCGGCAACCACTTTGCGAATCGGTTCTGGAATTGTCTCGGTGTCGGCTACTAGTTGCACTTTCACGCGGAACACTTATTCATAGTCTCCTGCTTTGAGACTGTCCGAGAACGATGGTCCGTCGACGTCGTTGAACTGGAACTTCTCTGGAATAACAACCTCTTCAGTTTACCAGTTCACCTGGGGATTGTAGTCCTGAAACCACGGCTTCCCAAAAATGACGTCATGTGACTCTGGTAACTTCCACTCCACGAATTCCATCGCTGGAAAGAAGTAACCGTCCATGCTCACCGGCGCTTCAACATGTTTAACATCCGTTGCCGGAGTAAACGTCCCATCGAAACGCTGAGCTTGTAGTCGTCTCGACAAAAGCACATTACTCGCCATGCCTGGCTTGATCATGTTCGTGCTGGCACCCGTGTCCAACAAAATGCGGACATCTTTGCCGTTGATGCGACCTTTCTTGATAAAAAGGTTGCTCTTGCGTTCGGACTTCACTGCGCTGACCTCCATGGTCTCATTCGACGTTGGTCGCGATCCTAGCAAAACCAAGTCCTCAGCGGGGTGCATCGCATGCACTTCGGCCTCTTGCTCTGGTGGCAATCCGCACACACCAGATCCCTCTTCAGGCTGCATCGCATGCAAGCCTTCTGCGTCTGCTGACTGTGATCCGCACGAGTCAGTCTCTTCTGACGTCTCTGTAGTTGCAGTGAGAGTCGTTTCTACCTTTTTACGGACATCTTCCACGAACCTCTGTAGCTCATCCGCTTGTTCTTGGATGTCTACTACATTCATGGTCACGCGATCCATGACGACGTTATCCTCCTGGTCGTCGTCCTCGAGAATTATGTTCATCCTCGGCTTTCCGCATCCTTGGTCATTGCCCGAGTTGTTGTACCTCGGCGCGTTGCGTTTGGCCATCGACGTTTGCTGCTGCTGCATCGGACATTGCCGAGCCCTATGAGCAGAGCTACCACACTTGAAACATAAGTTTCGGCGTTGACACTCCTCTTTCGACGGCACCCTCACGTTGTCGATCTCCATCGGCACGGGGCCATCGTTGTTGCTTCTCGATCGTCTGTTGTCGAACGATCGGTACCTTGGTCTGTCACGAGCACTATCTGAGCGTCCTCGATACGAGTGAGACCGATCATAGTCGAGCGCTACCGTAATATCCTCGGTCAACGTTGCACACCTGCGATATTGGACTTCCTCCCGAATATTTGACGGTAGGCCACGTTGGAAATACATGATCTTATCCAGTTCGCTCATCTCCTTGACTTGATTAATCAAGTGCCGGAACCTGCTGGTATAATCAGGCAAGTCCTTGCACTGGCGCTCTTTCAAGTCATTCATCTGGTCCCGAAGACGTTCTTGCAGGTCTGGAGGCACAAACTCCTCTTCCAACTTCTCAAAGAAGTCTTGGGCACTCCTCACATCGTCTTTCTTGATGATGTACCACTGCGCGGCGCCATGCTTCAACGAACCAGCTAATACTGCCAAAATGCGTCCACTCAACTTGCTATCCCTCCAGTCTATGCCCTTTGCTAAAAAGTATTGCTCCACCTGCTCCCGGTATAACTGGAACGATTCCTTGAGCGTCCCCTCGTAGCTGGGCAATTTTATCCCGTCCAGCTTGAGTTCAGAGAGCTGCCGTGACTTGCGCAGCTCGTCGATGAGTTCGGTTTGCTTGGTCATAGCAGCCAGCATGCTTTGCATGAGATGTGCTGGGTCTACCATACTTGATACTTCTTGATCCTTTGATACTCGATACCGGTGGGAGAAAACTTTTGTATAGACACTGACTTAAAGACAGTAAAAGAGAAAAAACTGTTAAAGGAAACAACCTATGCTACTTCCAAATTTTTGGCAAGTATGCGCTTGAACAGGTTCGGCGCTTGGGAAAATACGCGGAAGAGTCTGATTACTCCTCATCAGACGAGTCGTCGCACTCAAACACGGGAAAGTCGCGTAGAATTTGCTGCAGGCCAAGGCCCACACGACGTTGAGCACGAAGTAGGTCCGATTGGGCCTTCAACACCTTGTCCAGCACGTCTTTCTTAGCCGCGACAACCTCGCTGCTCTTGATGTGTTTGATAAGAACCTTCGAAATCCGATGCGCCTTGGAAATCCATTTGAAGAGGTCCTTTCTGGCTTTATCATCCTCGATAGGGTGCTTGACGTGGAGTCGAACGAACGAGCCAATCAGCTGCGGGCCAGGTGGATGACGCTTTGGAGCTCTGGTCATACCCTAGCCCCACGGGCGACACGAAAGAAATTCCCAGAAGTTAGTTACTGAACCGCTAGAACAACTTGACAATTTGCCGTCTAAGATTTGAAGCCACTCACTAAAAGTAAGCGCTTTCTGCTAAAATTAGCAGGACTTAGTACGTAGGCAGGGCAAGGTTGCAGTTCGATGGTCACGACTTGAAGAAAGATTCACCGGGGCTGACTACACGAATGCAGCACTTTGCCCACCAGATCCACTCCCTTAGCAGCGGTTGAAGACGATGTCGGCAGCGGCAGTCCCCAGCAGAACTCCCCCCGAAGTGCTACCAAATGTCGTGACTGAGGTGAAGAGTGTTGGTCGTTGAAGTTAGAGTCGGAGTGTAGGTCGCGTAGGTAGGAGTTGGTCTCGAGTGCGGGGTAGTTGGTGTATTTGATAATGAAAATGTCTGGCCTAAATGTGCATGCCTTCCTGTGCGCTTAGCTCGCACAGAGGCCTCCTTGATGTTTTCTGCATGTTTCTGTTTCTACGTGCCTATGTGTCCTGCTACCCTGCATGTTTCTTTGCTTTTCTTCTTTTCTTTTGCACGTTCGAAATATCTAGCCATATGTATGTAAACTGCGAACGGAGAGCCTTGCAGGCTGCCGTCGCAGCGACATGCTGCCTCTGGCTGCGAGCAAGCAAGCCAGAGCCTATGCTCCCACGCTCTCTGGCTTGCTTGCTAGCAGGCCAAAGGAGGGCATGACACGAATCACAACACAGGTGCTTCTTGGCGGGGATGGATATGGAGGGCAGCGTCTGTAAGATTGCGCCGGGCACGCAGGAGAAGCTCGATCGGTTCCGAAAGCGGATCGCAGATGCTCAACGTGTGATCTCCAGGTTCAAGAGCAGATGGAAACATAAGTACAGGAACTATAGAGCTTACGTGAGAGCCAAGCGTGAGTTCGCCTGTGCCACCGCTTGTCAGAACAATATTATTAAGGACCTTCACCGAAAGGCGTGCTACTACCTCGTGAACCGCGATGACGCTATCATCTTGCCCAGGTTCAGCACCCCGGAGCTACTGCGCAGCAGCAAGGCGCAAAATCACAAGTTCAACGAGCACCTATTGTCGCTGAAGCACTTCCAGTTCCGGGAGCTGTTGCGAGCCAAGTGTGCTCGCACAGGGATGGCACTGATCATCTGCTCCGAGATGTACACTAACAAGACCTGCGGGCGCTGCAATAGTCTGCACCTGACGCTAGGGAGTAACCCCGTGTCCCAGTGTCCCCACTGCGAGTTCACCGCCAGTCGCGACGTGAACGCCGCTTACAACATACTTCGGTTCGACTGCGGGGGTTCGCTGGCGATCAAGCAGTAGGGAGCAGGAGGAGGCCGGACTATCGCGGCCCGCCCACAATGCGGGTCTTGGCGAGGTGACGGACATTCGTCCGCTGCTAGCTGAAAAGCTGACTGCCAGATTTGGGAGTAGCTTACGATAGTATATCTGGAAAGCAGGGATCGAAAAAAAATGAATTGTAATTGTACAAGTGCAGCAATTGTACTCGATCAATATTGATTGTTGAGCCGCTGCCAATCTCCACTGCATATTGATCACTATTGTCAGGAAGAATTCTACATCTCATAAAAGGTGCAACAGGGTTGCACAGGCTGGTGTAATGGGTACATCAGATATACGTGTATAGCCGGACTATACACGGACAAGTATACGGCAAGCCTTCTGTGTGTGCGTCACATACACAGTCAACAATCATTTCGAGCCGCCAATGGCACAAACATTGGCGGGCGCTAAGCGCACTGCTATTGGTGGAAAGGGGCACATTTCCACCAATCAAACGCATACATAAGGGCCGGAGCGTGAGAGCCAACCATGGCTTCACCTCCGTAGATACATAAGTCATTTAGATAGGTTTGCTAAGGGCCCGCCACGCAGCGGGCTTCCATTCAATTCAGTTTTCTACTTCAAGTTAAAGTTTCGGTCTTTTGCTGAGAAATACACGTCCCGTGTATTTCTACTTGCATACAAAGTCTAAGTAACTTACGCTTCCTCAAAAGCGCATACTAGTGTATGCTAAAGAAACAGAGCGCGTCTCGCCCTGTTTCAAAAGGCGTAGACTTCTACTCACATGAATCGATTTCATCTTCGTCTTCTGAATCCTCCTCACAGGCCGTCTGCACAGCCTTCAACGTTATCGCATTAGTATCTGCACCTTTTCCAGTCCAAAGTGGTGACAGTCCAGGCCAAAATGGAGAAAGTCAAATATTCAAAGTGAAAATTCAAAGTGTATTTTTTAATTTTGTAACCTAAAATTTAGTCCACACCAAAATGTTTTTTGTCCAGACCGAAGTGGTTCACTTTCCGTACTTCATCGGCTCGCTCCGCTTGGCAGCAGCAACTGCGTGTGCACAGTGCCTCGCTATTCTATTGACAAGACGTAGATTCATACACGATATGGAATGCTCCGCCGCCTTCTCCAGTAGCGCCATACGGCGCTCTTGCATCTGTCCGCGCGGGACATTCAGCATTTCTTCGCGGTTGAGCGAAAGGTAGCGCTTGATCTTCAATTTCAAAACACTAAAACAACCTAAAGGCAATTGGATAACGCATAGATGACTTAGAAATGTCCATACAGCATAAAGCCAATCATTCGTACCTTCGATTGGGTTGCGCATAGGAGAATACGGCTCTAGGCGAAGCAGAACTAAGTCATTGCGGGCACGAACCAACTCTTCCGTTTGACTATGAGCTGGTGCGTTGTCAAGCACCACAACAACGGGTTTACCGGCAAAATGCTCTTGGTAAACAGCGTGTGCTTCAACAGTATCATAAACGTCGTCAACAAAGGCTGCGTTTTCTTCCATTTTGATGCTACCGCGCTGCGTAGCACAGTGTAAGAGGCCGACTTCAGTGGAGATCGCGCACTGAATTTGCAAATTCTTGCCCTTGGACGGTGGCAGCTTCACAACCGCCCGTGTCCCTTCCAGGGAGCGGCCCTGAGATCGCTTGCAATATAGGTTGAAGGTAGTTTCATCGTAGTACACGATGAAACTACCTTCACGCTCATGCTTTAGCAGCTCTTCAGCGAAAACACGGCGCTTCTCGATGTTATCAGTGCTGTTGCATGTCGACGGCTCAATTCGAACCTATATTCGCATACATACTTCCGTATTAGCAAGGACATATTATTATACAGTAGTAAATCCATATATCACCTGCTTCATCGTATAAAGTTTACCACGCAACTTTTTACTGATCAGAGAAGTGCTAAGAAGCACGCCATAGTCCAGCATGATCATACTTTGCATCTGCTTCAGCGTATACAGACAGTTCTCCTCAATGTAGCGCACGAGGTCCTCCTCCATCGCTGCCGTACACTTTGTGGCCCCATAATGTGCTCCACCACGGGGCTCCACCTCAGGGGATCCCTTGTCGACGATTCGGCGGGCGGTGGTGGGAGGGATTCCGTTGTGGTGAGCCACCAGCTGCCAGTCGTGGCCGTCCTTGAACACGTCAAGCACGCGAGTTCGCGCTGCGAGAGTGTGCTTGGGTTCGCTTGGCATGCTGCCAGCGAAAGAAATCGCAAAGTGCTCTATCGGCCACCACTTTGCTATGGACTAACTCCATTTAGGTCTAAACTCGAAATTTTGGAAATAAATTTCAAAAATATTAAGTTTACTTCACTACTTCACACCATTTTGGCCTGGACTGTCACCACTTTGGACTGGAAAAGGTGTAGATCCCAGATCATTCTCAAAAACAGGATTGACCCAAGCGTCTCTGCGCTCACTCGCTTGCGCAAGTAGCCGAGCATGCACTTCACAGCTGAAAACAAGCGTTCTACTTCAACAGAAGTAGCGGGTAGCCACGTGAGATCGAGAGGCAACTACGTTAGGAGTTGTGCTTCGTTTCCCATCAACGCGGTCGAAGCAGTTGTTAAGGGCAGATTGTGGTCATCAATCATGAGATGTCGGTTGTCCCGAGATGCGTGCTTGATCGCAAAGGCATTTCGGTGTAAAAATAAAATACAAGTACATCGGGTGCATGTTCGCATGGAGTACTCGTGGTTTGTCCAGAAGCGGTATTATCAGAAGCCTATAAGCTTGATCGCATAGTTTTCTGCTTCGAATGCACTCGCCTGCACCATTCTTTAACGTGCAGCCTTCATCACAGCCCGAGTAGATCGTGCAGAACAGGCTTCAGCAGCGCGTTAGTTTGACTTCGTTATGGCGTTTTCTTCTGGAAGATTGCGTTCATTCGTGCGAGTCGCTGCAGTGTGTGTGATGGCGTTAAGTGCCACACAGACAGCTGAAGGACAGGCAAGCGGCAATACCCCAGGCACTGGATCGGTTGCAGGAAGTTTGCAGGGTAGCTGTGGAGTTTCTGACGGAGACAAAGCGTTCGGCATTCAGGCGATTGCGGATGATACGTGCGCTGACGGAGGTCTTGGCTGCTACGATGACCACTGCCGGTACTGCAAAATCATTGACACTTTGCAGTCGGCGCATTTGGAGAGTTGCAAGTCGCTTGGCGCTTCGTTCCCGAGCATGGCACCGCTGACAGCCTCTACAGGGCCTTGCACCGTGTCAAGTGGCGATGCTGCGGGCGGCGTTGGAGCGATGTCAGACCCTACCTGTCTCTATGGCGGACTTGGATGTTTCAGTGACCACTGCCGATTTTGCCAAAGCAAATCAACTCCTCAGTCGTCTCAGTTCCTGCCGTGTACGTGGGTTAAGGGCTCAAGCAGCGGCTCGACTCATAATGCAGAAGCAGCTGAGGCGTCTTCGATGATGAGCGGTTCTGGAGTAGCGGGAACGGCTACCGTGTGCACCATGACACCATCAAGCGGCGATGCTGCGTTAGGGATTAACATCACGACTGATGCAAGTTGTGCCAATGGCGGTGTGGGGTGTATCACCAGTCTTTGCCGATTCTGCAGTGCCAAGAACACTCCGCAATCATCTTATTTGAATGCCTGCCCCACACCTGCGGCCGCCGCAAACGTGTGCACAACAACGGTATCAAGCGGGGATGCTGCTGTCGGCATCAATATCGTGACGGATGCGACCTGTGTCAATGGAGGAATCGGGTGCATTGACAACCTTTGTCGTTTCTGCCGCAAAACTACTACCACCCAATCTGCCGCGTACGTCGACTGCGCTTTGTTTGGAAGCACCTCTTCAGCAATACAAGTGCCAGCTACCACCACCCCAGCACCTACTACTGCCGCTCCGGTCACGAGCGCACCCACAACTCAATCACCATCGGCATGCACTCAAACTGTATCCGACGGAGACGCTGCCAACGGTATCAGGATTGTCACGGACGCTAGCTGTTCTTCTGGAGGCTTAGGATGCATTGACCAGGTGTGCAGATTCTGCAAAGTCGCGACTACTACTCAATCTGCGTCTTTCGTCGACTGCGCCACTATTACAGGTTCAGCAACGCAAGCTCCGACAGCGACCACCACCCCAACACCTACTACTGCCGCTCCGGTCACGAGCGCACCCACAACTCAATCACCATCGGCATGCACTCAAACTGTATCCGACGGAGACGCTGCCAACGGTATCAGGATTGTCACGGACGCTAGCTGTTCTTCTGGAGGCTTAGGATGCATTGACCAGGTGTGCAGATTCTGCAAAGTCGCGACTACTACTCAATCTGCGTCTTTCGTCGACTGCGCCACTATTACAGGTTCAGCAACGCAAGCTCCGATAGCGACCACAACAACTCCACCTCCGACGTCCGCCCCAACGGCAAGTTCTAGCACTCCTTCGATCGTTTTCGTTTGCTCACGCACAGTTTCAAGCGGCGACAATGCTGTCGGACTAGACATTGTCTCCGACATCCGCTGCAGCGACGGAGGAACCGGATGCGTGAGCGATGTTTGTCGCTTTTGCAAGCGGTTCGACACAGTTCAGTCGCAATCGTACTTGAACTGCTCCACTATTCCGTCGTCAAATGTAGGAGCTGACATCACCTTCGTGCCGATTCCTGTTGTTGATGACTCGGCACCCTCAACACGAGTGCTCGCCTCTGCAAACGGGATGGGTTCGTCGGATAGTGTCGTCATAACGCACAGCACCATCAGAGATTTAGAAGCAACCACTGCGAATGACTGTACTATGACCGTATCAACCGGTGATGCTGCGGTTGGTATCAACATCGTGGCTGACACAAGCTGCTCAAGCGGTGGTGTTGGGTGTATTGACAACATTTGTCGATACTGCAAAACTAAGGACACAACGCAGTCTGCCAACTTTAATAGCTGCCCGACAACTTCAACTACTCGCCCCTCGACGACGCCCACCCCAACCACTAAGGTGTGTACGACGACAGCATCGGACGGCGATATCGCCGTTGGCATCAATATTACAACGGATCCCAGCTGTGCAAATGGTGGTCTTGGCTGCATGGACAGCGTGTGTCGGTTGTGCAAAACGAAAACAACGGATCAGTCGGCGCATTTGGCAAACTGCTCGTCAATCATCTCTGCTACAACGGTTGCTACCACGGATCCCCCGCAAACAACCATAGCTCCTGTGATGGCCACTGCTGCTCCTACCTCCATCCCGGACTCCACGACTTCCATCCCTTTGAATTGCTATCAAACCGTGTCAAATGGCGACAAAAGTGTCGGGTTAGACATTCTTACCGATATCCGGTGTGGCGATGGAGGCGTGGGCTGCGTGGACAGCGTCTGCCGCTTTTGCAAGCGTTTCGAGACGCCGCAGTCGCACTCGTACATGAATTGCGCCGATATTCCCCCGGCTGATATCGGTGCAGACATTACTTTCAAGAGGATTGCTGGAGTTGACGACACACAGGTGCCCGGTTCTGAAGATGCGCCTGTTGCGGCCCTCGAATCCGACGAATTTGCATCGGTACCCGATGACATTTGTTCCGACGTACCTTTGGCTGATGGCCAAGCTGAAGGAGGTGTTGGCGTTGTTCTTGATACCGTCCATTGTCCCGAGGGTCTCGCTTCCGGATGTATTGGCGATGCAGGCTGCCGATACTGCATGAGGTTCCCCACGAACACGTCGGAATACCTGGAATACTGCGCAATCGTGAACAGCACGGACGTTCCGTATTCTCTATCCGGGGCAACTCCATCGATTGGAGACGGCAGCACTCTCTCAGCCGGTGTAGGCAGTGTTGGAACGCCGTCAGTTGGAACTGGCAGCATTTCAGTCGGAGAGACGGCATCAAACTCGAGCATCCCTGAACCGGTCAATCGCGAGTTGATTGTTG
The DNA here is from genome assembly GCA_025722995.1 of Phytophthora agathidicida. NCBI lineage: Eukaryota > Oomycota > Peronosporomycetes > Peronosporales > Peronosporaceae > Phytophthora > Phytophthora agathidicida. The sequence continues at coordinate 5,426,192 of CP106972.1, read as the reverse complement.
GCGTAGTGGGCTGTGTTGGAGTCGTCGGTATTGTGGTTTTGGCGGCATTCGGCATTAAGCGAACAATCAGAAGCCTCACGCTCAGCAGCTCGCAGCCATCCGACAAAGAAAAGGTCAGCCCTGATAATGAAAATCGTCCCAGTGTGTTGGTCACTTCGAATGTTGACGAACCCGGCATTATTAGCGACGTGTAAAAGCCATTTGGCCCTGCACTCCCGTTCTCAACCACGCAAAGATGCAAGTGAACGAGTCCAACCTTGCGAACAGTGCAATTCACTAGCTTTATTTCGCCTACCTATAACTCCAATGCATGATTCATTTGAAACTCGACCTTCACAAGAAGTGGCAATGCGCACTCAATGGGGCATGCAAGATTTTTGCAGCAATACTGTGTACATAATCCGTTGGAAGTTTTGCTCAACGAAAATACGGTAGACGTAGACCACGAATAGAGCGAACGCCGCCCGCATCCTCGTGTCTGAGACTAGCTTATTCCTTTCGCCATTAATTCCATCACCTCACTCGCTTGCTGCACCAGACTACATTCGACAGGTCTGGCGGTCTGGCGTTCTAAGCGCCTTCCTATGTCATGGGTAGCATGTTCTCTCGAGAACCCGTGACGGTGTCGCCCCTGACGCACCATTTCCAGTCGACAACACAAGCTGGTACTCTCGTTTACGTGGCCTTATCAAAGAAGAAACACCGCGTGAACCCTATTACAGATTCGAGACGGATCGACAATTCAGTTTTCTTTGGTTTGAAGGTGCCTTTCGAAGAAATCGAGATCGAGAGTCAAATTGGCACAGGCACCTTTGGCGTTGTCTACAAGGCATTCTACAAGGGCAAGCATATCGCGCTCAAACGACTTCTTGCGCAGCGATACTCAGCTAAGACCGTCCAGGACTTCAAGAACGAGCTGTCCATCCTCTCCATTTTGCAACACCCTAACATTGTGATGTTCCTTGGTGCTGTGCTCGAGCCGCCTACGTTATGTCTCCTGACGGAACTATGCGCTGGGTCGTTGGCGGACTTGCTGCAGCTTGCACGTAGCCAACAACTGAATATTACGTGGGGGCTCACACTCGAGATCGCGTTAGACTGCGCAAAAGCGTGTGCATACCTTCATGCGCTCAATCCATCAGTGCTTCACCGCGATATCAAGGCATGGAATGCGATTGCTATGCTGCACTCTTGCTCACTAACAAAAAAATGCTGGGCTGTTTTTGCTTTCGTAGGGGGAGAATCTACTGATCACTGAAGACTTTCGCTGCAAATTGAGCGATTTCGGGCTTTCTCGCAGCCTCGACAAAAACACCAACGCGCAGACCATGTGTGGTACGCCACGGTGGTTAGCACCGGAAGTGTTCCGAGGTGAAGACTACTCGGAAAAGATCGATGTCTACTCGTACGGCATCGTGCTATGGTACGAAGTTGCGTGAGAGCTCGTCTTGGGCGTGAAACATTTTCTAACATGCTGCGGTTTCACTAGGGAGCTCTTCTGCTTCAAGAAGCCGTATCTGGACAAGGACGCCATCAACCTGGCCTACCTCGTCGCGCACGAGGACCTTCGCCCTGAGCTTTTGCCACACATTCCCGAAATTCTTCGCTGGATCATGAAGGCGTGCTGGGATCCCGAACCGATGCAGCGACCATCGTTCAGTACAGTCATCTTCCTTATCGAAGAGGCTAAGAATGTTGTGCCACTGGGGCTGGCGATTGACCTCTCCAAGAGTTTCTCAGAGGCCACTGCCGTTCAGCGCCATCTCTCGACGAGACCGAAAACACCAACCGCCAAGAGGAACTACGGACTCACCTCAGGCATGATTTAGTTTTGTTTGCAATATGAGTTGCAAACACGAAGTCTAGCAATCTGGGAACTGAAGAAATCTCGGCACAGCCCTAATGCGTGCTAGCAAAATAGGACATCAGTTTCAGTTTAGCCAATCTCGCATTGCATCACCAAGACCAACAACTCAATGCCCGACAGTCCGAGCTCCAGTCCAGAGAGAAGTGAATACTACGACGGGGGTGACGATAGCCCACAAACCCCGCGTGCCAGAGCTCCTTTGTCTGCATCATCGTCGTTTTTCATCATCCACGAGTCGAGTGGGGGTGGCAGTATTATTTTGCCTAGCGGAGGTACCAGAAATGCCCCCAAACTACGGCGAAAGGGTGTCAAAGGCAAAACTTCTAGTTCGGCTCGAGCACACCACTCGTCCGGTGCATCAAGAAACAAGAAATCGAGATCGAAAACTCCATCCAGCGCGCCTGTAACTTCAAATAGAGACACGCCTGCGCTTCAAGATTCGTCATCTGCGGCGCCCTCAGTTGTCTACGAAGGCCACGAAGAGGGAGACGAGGACAATTTAGCCCAAGCACAGAGTGCCAATGCTCCACCTACAGCAAAGAAGAGTCGCGCAATGGAGCTTTCGATATTAAATCGATGTGGATCAGAACCCGACCTACCGATACACAGTCCTCTCAGCGCAAATGTTTACAGCTCTTCAAAGAAGCGAACGCTGCGGAACAGCACTAACGGTGCCAGTCCCCATCTTGCGACGCTACAGCGCAGTCGCCTCACTCCTTTGCCTCCAAATATTCGTACCGTAATGAAAGCAGACCCCACTCTAGACAACGATGAGGGAATCGACACGCGACAAAGTGCGCTCGCTATTGGCGACGAGCTTGACACTGGTCCCTTGCGCTCTAAAGACCCTCTACTCCAGGAAAAAATGCGTCAGGACGCTCATACAATTTCGTCCTTGAAGCAACGGCTTGTGCTCCTAGAACGAGAAGTCTCAGCTAGCACAAAAAATCGCTACATGACGGAGAAGCAGATTACACAGCTTAATCTCGAGACCCAGCGGCTTCAAGGCAAAAAGACGCAGCAGCAAGATCGAATTGACGAATTGGACAAGACGGTACTCAGGCAACGGCACGAATACGACAAACTCGCCGCGCGATATGCCGCGGTGTACACCAATCTCCAGAGGCTTCTGGACCAGCAGCAAAACTCCTCAGATAACACTGCCCAGCACAGTGCCCTTCAGGCGCTTGCACGAGAGAACCAAGACTTCCTCCGCAAACTTCGTGTACGCAATTGAAGCTATGCAAGTTGTTGTGATTACAGCTTCTTGATACAATTTTCGTGTTGGTTGAATTTTTGCAGGTCCTGGAAGCACGCCATGCCGAGGATAAGACTCTCACGTCGAATCAAGACAAAAAGATCAAGCGCCTGAAGGCCGAAATCGAAGCACTTCGGCACATGCACGAAGCCAAGATCCGAGATGACGATTTTGATGAAGCAGCCAGCGACACGGATCACGTGTCTCGCTTGGCTAAACCAAAGAAGCGCACAGAAAGCGACAATAATCACGGTGGTCGCCCCAACAGTGCCTCGTCAAATGTGTCGATCTCATCATCCACTCCAATGAGAACAAGCTCGTCAGCAAAAGTACAAACTGTACAGACATCACTCGGTACCCACCTTGTGACCGCTGAAGCGTACCAGTACATCGACCCCAACATCTTGAAGGTGCTGGAAAAGGTGGACTCGCAGTTCAGCATCGCCAACGCCATCAATTTATCGGTGGTACTGAAGAAGTGGCTCAATAGCTGCGTCCATATCGTGTGTTCCACTCACCTCCCGACGGTACTGCAGACGTAAGTCATTAAATCTCCTGCTGCTGTGGCGAGCGTTCTGATGAGTGTTGTGTTCATCGCCATGCAGGTTGCTCAAGCGAGTATGTGAACTACTGCATTGCGAGCATGCTGCTCTCTTCACTGTTAACCACGCTGCCCGAAAACTAATTGCCGTGTGCTCGGAACGGGGTCCTAACCACTGGGAGCTTCCGCTCGACAAAGGAATATCGGGATATGCTGCGAGGCACAACATGCTTTGTAATGTACATTGTGCCAGTGATGATCCACGTTTCTACAGCTCCACAGACTCCATCACGGGTACAACGTCACGGGAGGTTTTAGTTCTTCCAATTGTACACGAGCTACAGCTTTATCTAGAAGCCCACTTAGCCGGCAATGGAGACAAAAAGGTGAACAATCTCGGAGTCTTCGCGGTACTTCGTGCTTGGAATACTGTCCATCAGAAGCCGTTCTCCGCCAATGACCAGATCCTGGGCAGTCTACTTGCCATCCAAGCAGGTATCATACTTCGCCAAACTGCTGTGACCAAGACGCTGCAAAAGATTAACCACAAAACACACCAAATTCTGCACTTGCCAAGCAAGATCATCACGAAGGCTTCCTCATCGCTTCACGCTGCCAAACCTCCGATGGCAGAGGCACCTGGGAGCCCATCAGCGAAAATTAAAATATCGCCAGCATCATCGGAATACGTTGTTCCAGCATTGACCCCATCAATGGCGCAGCTCGTAGCTGTGGCCCAGAAGGAGTTAGGCGAGTGTTTGGGCATCAAGCAGCTTCGCATCTTCATATTGGATGCTGCCGCTCATAAGTTGTGGTATGCTGGGGAGCAGTTGCCTCATGACTCGGCTGATGGCTGCACTCCAGCCATTGTTCGCCGCTACGTCAGTGCTCAGGCATCTCTCTGTGCTCTTCTCCTGCGCAGTGACCCTACCGCAATAGTGTTACCAGAGCCATCAGCGGAAGCAGCCTTCAACGATACGGTGGACATCGCCGGCGGTGCTCGTGGTTTGTACCTCGTTCCAATTCTCTCGCCGTGGGGAAATGGCGCGCTGCCATTTGGAATGGTGCAAGTCTCTCGTGTGGCTAAGGCTCGCCTGTCATCTTCACCTTTTGCACTCACAACTTCGGAATCAGTGTGCAACGGCATCGTTGCCGGATCGGTCCCTGATATCGTTGTGAACAACGAACGCGAAGCTGCACAGCAAACTGAAGATCGATTGATGCTAGAGCTGCTTGGCATCTTCTGTCGTGTCATTGCGGGATTGCTGCACCACGTCGCCGCCCAGCAACTTTACGATACATGTCCATCAGAGATTTTGCAGGCGCAGCTTGCGACTCTATCCGACCATCTCGAAGGCCTCGAACAGCGACGGAAGAAAGAAGACGAAAGCGAAGATGGTGATGACGCACCCATTGCAGACACAAATCGTGCCCGCGATACAGAGCATTCACTCCCTGTTGAAACAAACTCGTGTCAACCGGGTCGACACGCATCCATTGCTATAGCTCGTGCCAACACACCACCTTCGCACAACGTTCGACGCGTGGTATCTGCAGACACAAAACACAGAGCAGAATCAGAATCCCGTCGAGTGTCCTCTTCGCCAACTAAGAGTTCCTACCCACCCAGAGCTGTTTGTGGGAAAGATATGTCTGCATCTGACGTGTTGCAGAGTGCAGATGTCAGCCATGAAGTATTTAATGAGCCTGGCGCTGCTGGCGATGCCGGTACTAGCATCGCCGCCGTATCAATAATGCCAGACACCAGTGACACAGTACCGGAAGCGAATATCGGCCCGAGCGATGACGAGGACAGGAATGCAGATACCAACAGGGTGGACACGTATCCTGAGCTGCTTGCACCCGGCGTAGAGCAAGAGAAAGCAAAAGAGACCCCGTCTTGGCCAGAAACCTACGGTGTGATGGAGCCTTACATCACTGTGGAAACTCCTGATGTAGTGCCAGATGACTGGACCACCGCCGTCTCCGCCGACACCGGCTACGCAGGAGTTGGAGATGAAGAACAGTTTGCGAGCGAAGCCGGCGAAGGGTACACTTGGGGAGATAATGGCGCGTACGACCCTACGTTGTGGTCTGCAGAAAACGTCGGCACCTATGGGGAAGGCGTGACGTGGGAATACAGCGTCGCGGACGATGCAGCATGGACCAACGAAGACGAAGACAGCGCCAGCAAGACGAGGGGAGATAGTCGCCAATCAACCGACTCCGCCTACGCTATTGATCTGCACTTGTCCGCTAGAAACGCTTCCAGCGCCGAAACAGGAGAGCCTAGTGGCGCGCTTTGACAGCAATGGGACCGAATACAGCCTGTTTCTTGAATATAGAGAGGATCAATCAATACTCACCAAAGATACCATCACCCCACATACGTTCTGCTACCCCACCAGTACTTACCTATCGTTGACGAGGAGGTGAGGCGGAATCATACGTAGACTGAGGTTGAGTTTGTTGTAGTTGATCTTGATGCAGTGTCTTCTACTGGCGCTCGCAGTCCTTAAGTGAGGTGTTGCGAGAAGCACAAAGCTTGCCGAAATGACGAACTGTACGCCGGAACGCGCGTTCGTTAGCAGAGCTAAACAGTTCGCTCTGAAATTCCTGTGCCTCGTCCGGTGTAAGGAAATTCACCGCTGCAGTCGCGAATGTCCCAGCTGTGGCCTGGTCAAACCACTCAGCAATCCATTGCTGGAGGTGTGGCCCATTCACCTTGGCAAGCTGCACCAATACTCCTGCCGCTGATCCGTAGTCCGCGTCCACGCGCGATGGCGACATCGCGCCAAGGACAACACCCCGTAGCAGATAGCTTACCAACATTTTGTTGCTATCCTCATGCACGGCGCTACTAGACGCACACAATGAAACAAGTTTTACGCGGGTGTCATCAGTCTGGGACTGCACGTATACTTGTTCCAAAAAGCACAATACCGCCTTATTGGCATCATTGTGCGAGATAGCGAGCGCCGACACAGCGCACGAAAACACGCTCGTCATAAGTGGTGGACTTTGTCCTCCAACGATGCCCGAAGTCGCGAGCACTTGTGGCACACATCGCACGGCGCGCTCCATGAGGAAAAAGAACTCTTCCACTACGTCAGGACGCGCTTCCATGTCGTTCACACTGGCAAAAATGGGCGTCGTCGTCTCAATCAGCGTGAAAAGCATGCGAGCAAACAGGGAGTCCATGCTCGTTGGATTGCTGTTTTTGTGGCCGTGAGAGAAAAATTTGAGCACCATACTGGCTGTATACAGATACGATGACTTGGGCTCTGCCTGGTAAAATGCCAGCAAGTTGTCGACGAGCTGTGGCAGCAAAGGAGCAATCTGTTCACCACACGTCCTCAGGATACGCTTGTAACAGCGGCACACACGCTCGACTAGCTCGTCGTGACCGCGATACAATGCCAGCATTTGGTTGAAGAGCGGCCACAACTGCTCCGTAAGCATCACCAACGGGTGCTTCCCCCCTTCCAGCTTTGTGATATCAAGATATTCGTAAATACACATGAGTCGCAGTAGCTCGTCAAGGGCTACCTGTACGTGGCTCTTCGCAGATGCGGAGGCAAATAAGGTAGTGAGGCGCTGACCAATACCCTTCATAACCTGATCCAAGACCGAGAGAATACGTGGCATATCGGTCGCGTTTGCTACGCCAACACAAATGCCTTCGAGAATCAGCACCTGATCCTCTACAGCCATGAGTTCATTCTGTTCGATGTGAAGATAGAAGGGTACGATATCAGCTCCAAGCATACTCCAACAGTCCATGGCCAGTGCCCGAACGGCCGCAGCAGCAGCTCGCGCCACCTCCCATTCGCCGTAGCGAGGGTCTCCTGAACTTTTGGTTACGCAGGTGTTTAGAAACCCCACCTGGGCTGAAAGGCACGCAGGGTGAGCGCGCAGCCACTCAGCGTAGCGAGATACGATCAAACACGATGTGTAGCAGATTGCAGGATGGTCCGCAAACTGCGGGAGGTGCTGGAAAATCAGCATAATGGGCGCATCAAGAATTTCAACATTCGTCTTCGATTTCTCCACCTCCCGCGCGATGGACCGAAAACAATACAAATGTGCCTCCACTGCCTCCCAGCTTCGCGACTCCGCTGGCGCCTGGAAAATCTGGTTAAGTCCATTCACACAATGCTGAAGTACAGCCTCGACTCCAAGCAACTGGCAGCAATCGCGTAGGATATCACCGAGTTCCTGGCGGAACGCCTTGAAGTCCTGCTGCTTGTCCGCAGGCAGACTCGGGAACTCCTCTCGAAACTGTAGTTTCTGCATACACAAACCCGCCAACCTTTCAAGCCGCGATTTATATAGCGCAAGTATTGCTGACGTCGCACGGCGCTGCAGCTCTTCCAACAATTTAAACCAGAACGGAATAGTCACGTCGGCCACTTCAGCGTCCGGGTAGCTCATACAAGCCAACAGTAAGTCCACCAACGCCGCATGGTCATTTCCAGCTCCATTCTGCTGCAATAACAGCTCCAAGTACGATTCGCCCATCTCCGTAAAAATCCGACACAGTCCCAAACACGTGTCCACATCTTCACCTTTGGCCGCCGCACCGAAAACTCCACTCAGCGATAACAGTCTCGGTGCTAGCCATTGCACCACCACACTGTCATGAGCGTACGACTTGACAACTTCCACGGCCAAATCCACCGACGCATCGAACAGCTCGTCACGCGACAAAAAGCCCAGCAACGAGTGCAGCAGCGGGTTACGCACCACCACGGCGGAGTCCACGCGGACGTAACGTAACCAGCTCATCAGCGCACGCAGCACCGTCTCCTGGGTCTCCACACTGTCAGGAGAAGTGTCCGATCCACGGGTACTGGCCTCATGCATCAACTGGGGCAGCAATGTATCCAGCACCGCCGGCGCCCAAGCGTCCACTTCGTCCTGCATCCTCTGTCGGGCGCTGCGTTCGGCCAAAGAGCCCACTTCTTCCACCAGCAGCAGCAATAACTCGGCCAGCACTAGCGGGGTTACACCATTTTGAGCCAAGTGTACCAAAGCGTACCCCACCACACTCTGGCCGTTGCATTGGGCGCTTGTCTCCTGGACCACCGCGAAAAGTTGGCTCGAATTGTTTACTGCTACTGCGGCGTCTTGCACCTTAAGATCTTGAACTTGGAGGCGCGGTAGAGCTGCCACCAGAGCGAGCAGCAACTGCGTAACCACCATCTTCGGTAATTTCGGATCACAGGATAACCAGGTTACGATTCGTTCTGTCCACACATTGACGTCCGAAGTTGAAGTGGACGAAGAGTGTTGGTGGCGTCGCAGCTTATTAGCCAACGTTTGAGCCGAAAAGAAGACTGCCGGTACGTTGTCCGAATTTAAGTGCGACCCATGTAACAATTGGTCCAGCAGTGACGCGCACACGTCGAAGGCCGCGGGCGTGAGCTGGAAGCCGCGGAGGAACGCGTCGGCCGCCTGCGTCTCTTGGGGGTTCGTCAGGTGCGGCTGGTACAGCGACCCCAGTGCTGCTAGCACCATCGCCTGCAGCTGGGCGCCGTCCGCCGGAGCAGCCGAAGCCATAGTCTCCGATCCTTGCAAGCGTTGACAAATGGTGTAAAGCTGTCTTGGCTTTTGTATGGTTTGGAATCGATGTGGGCCACATCGATTGTGTGGAATAAATTAAAACGATGTTCAAAACATAATATTTTCGGTTGAATCTGTACGCCAAAAAGCCATGAAAATTCCTGTCCACGACATGTCATTGCGAAACCATTGACCACCTAGTGGTGGGGTGCGAAAAAGATCGGCTTGTGTGGGAAAGGATCGACAAGTGGCTTGAGTATCCAACCACACCGAGCAACAGAAGCTTGGTACAAAAATCCCTAGCGAGCCGACAAGAAGCTTTTAAAGGAATCCACTCGGCAGTTAACCACGCACGCCAAGCATTGTCTACCTACCAGGTCAGGGCGGTGGCTGGCAATTGGAAGGCGCGAGCGGAAACTAGAATCAAAGGTCGGCGTCTCGAGGTTTGTCGTCGTATCACGGCCGTAGGTTGTGCGGATATCGGAGAAGTGAGGTGTATCGATTCCAACAGTTACAGCCACCTGAATCGCTTCTAGTTGAAAGGTGGTTCTTAATTGAGCACCACCGCTTGCGATGACCAACACAGGCAGGCTGTTTTCCGTGTTCAGAAGCGAATCTCGGTTTGCTTTCCGTCGTTCGGTCGCCACCTGGCTTCAGTATTGCGCACACCGCAATAGAATCTCGCCCTAGCGAACTTTTTCTAGCGCTTAGGAAATTGCCATACAAATCGTGAAAACGAGGAGAAACATCGAATCTCCGAAATAGGCACGTTGAAGGCGGACGTTTGTGTTGACACCTGGTTACGACCCTCCGTAGGATTTCTCGGCCGAACTCATCACTTTCCAATCTCTCCCAGTGGAGGCATCGTCGTCGCCATGAAGTTTGGCAAGGGCTTGCTGCAGGAAATCCTGCAGAGCAACCCGGAGTGGGCGCCCTTCTGGCTCAACTACAAAATCCTCAAGAAGCGCATCAAGGCCGTGACCCGCGCAGCGCACCACGCCGCCAACCAGCGCGATATCTGTACGTCAAACTGTTAAACGTGGAATGATTGTATACAATACTGACCCGAAAGTTGTAATCGAGTAGCCGAGTCTGAATTGGAGGTGGCCTTCTTCCGCGACCTGCAGGCCGAGCTCAAGAAGATCTCTCTCTTCTACGCGGCGGAGGAGAAACGCTGCTCCTTCCGCTACCAGCAGCTGCGTTCGGTGCTCAAGACCCTAAAGGTTTGTGCAGGGCGCTATTTCCACTACTGCAGGACACGCTCTAATGACACTGTGATGCCAAGCAGAAACGGGAGAAGATTGAAGCGTCTGAAGCGCAGCGACTCATGTTCGCTTTCGTGCACTTCTACCGTGAATGCATCCGTCTCGAGAACTTTGCAGTCATGAACTACCAGGGATTTTCAAAGGTGAAACGACGGAGTTGTACACTGGATAAGTAGGGTGTGCCTGACTTTGTATATATCTTTACCATTCAGATCCTCAAAAAGCACGACAAGATGACGGGCTACAATACGCGATCCAAGTACATGCGCCGCAAAGTGAACTTGTCGTCGTTCTCGAGCTACCCGAGTCTGCTGCAGATTTTATCCAGCACAGAAGAGATGTTCCATGAGGTGGAGCGCGACACACGCATGGCACCGGCCGTATCTAGCATCAAACTGAACATTGAACCGCAGGTGACAACAGATACCGGCAGCACGCACGTGCTGGCCCCGGTAGTCCATATTCCTGCTGCACCAGGAAGTTCGTCGACGCCAGTCAGTAAGGCCATGTCGGCGTCTCCTCCCAAATTCCCCTCACCTCACCTCACGCCAGCCAATTCTGCCAGTGTCGCTCCGGCCTTCCCTGCCTCGGTGTTGTGGACGTCGGACGAACAGGATGCGTGTTACAAGGAATCCGAGCAAAAGTTTCAGCTTTAGCAAGTGCGTACGTTTAATTTATCTGCAGCAGTAGGAAATGAGCTAGACCACGTCAGAAATCTACGAGCAACAATACACGAGTAGCCATCGCGCTTTACAAGCTCGAATTGAATGCGCCATCGTACGAGTCTCTAGTGCCGAAGTAGCTGTTGAGATGGTAATCCGAAGGCGTCAGGTTGAATGCTGGCATTTTGTCCATGCAAGATTTGTCCAAACGCTTAAGATCTCCACCATTGCGCACATACGACGCGAAAATCTCCAAACCGCAGGGGTCGGGACCCAAAGCCGCTCCTACAGCCATTGGTGTCATCATCAAGGTGATATGTGAAGCATAGTCGAAGGCGACCAACTCCTTGTCCTCACCATCAAGAACATTGAACAAGTATTCGGCATACTTGTGAGGTGTCTGAGTGTCTAGCTTCCCACTGAGCAGCAGGACGCTGGCTTGATTCGGAATCGTAGCTGTCTTGTTCCAGTATTGATCGCGTCGGTAAACAATGCCGTTTGCATCGTAAGTGCTGACGTTAAACTCATCACACGATGTTGATTTCTCTTTCGAGCAGGCGCAGTATAGCGAACTCATCGAGAGCAACCCTCCGAAGCCCATCCTTGTATTCGTGAAGCGCGACTTCATCACTGACTTCGGCACCTGCGGTGGCTCCCATATCTCGGAGAAGACGATGAGGTCATAAAGCAGTGACGATTCGAAGGCACTGTCTTGTGTTGTGGCTATGTAGTTAGCATTTACGGTCGTGAAAAAGCGCTTCAAGACGTCAATATCTTCCGGTGCACAGCGTTTGAGCCGGTAAACAGCTGGAGGAATGAGTGTGCGCACGAACAAATCTTCCAGCGCAATACACAATGTGGAGCGCAGCGTGAAAGATGGCGGATCGTCCTTGTTCTTTACCGAGTTTTTGACCAACTCAGCGCAAGTCGATTTCGGATTGTTATCAAAATCCTCAATGAGGTCTTGCAGAGTGTTTTTGAGGCCATTCGGTTCAAAACGAGCCTTACAGCTGCTGTCCTTTTCGCAAAGCTCCATGAAATAGTCGCCCACCTCGCCACATCCGATATCCCCCTTCGAGAGGTACATGAATTCTTCAGCTGGTGCTCATGGTGGCAACCAGAGCCGAATTGTCGTGACTGAGGTGAAGAGTGTTGGTCGTTGAAGTTAGAGTCGGAGTGTAGGTCGCGTAGGTAGGAGTTGGTCTCGAGTGCGGGGTAGTTGGTGTATTTGATAATGAAAATGTCTGGCCTAAATGTGCATGCCTTCCTGTGCGCTTAGCTCGCACAGAGGCCTCCTTGATGTTTTCTGCATGTTTCTGTTTCTACGTGCCTATGTGTCCTGCTACCCTGCATGTTTCTTTGCTTTTCTTCTTTTCTTTTGCACGTTCGAAATATCTAGCCATATGTATGTAAACTGCGAACGGAGAGCCTTGCAGGCTGCCGTCGCAGCGACATGCTGCCTCTGGCTGCGAGCAAGCAAGCCAGAGCCTATGCTCCCACGCTCTCTGGCTTGCTTGCTAGCAGGCCAAAGGCGAGCATGACACCTGATGCCGTGGCGATACCATCCAGCACATATCCAATTACCTCAGATGGGGCGAGGTGCATGACCCGTTCTGTTAATATTGTACCATAGCTTCCACCGTTCACGATCGTGCTCGCGCCATTCGTGTACTTGGAGATAAACGTCACCAGGCCAGTTGCTGCTGTCGTCGTCGAGAACGATGCTAGGTCTCCGTCTTGCTTTTGAAGAGCTTGAGCACATGCAGGAACATCCGATGGTTTGATCTCGCTGGTGATGGGGTATGTGGCGAGCTGTGCTGCAACACAGTCGAATCGAGTACTGCGACCAGTACCCCGGTGATCCGTCGTGTACACGTTCACTTTTCCTCCCAGTTGAGAGTGAAGAAGAACCATCACAACTTCTACCACAGTTTCCCAAAAGTAATAAGACAATTAACACCACTAAGTTTAAGAAGAAGTGAAAACACTTACAGTTTGTCGATGGCAAACCAGGGCCGCCCTGAAGAAGCCACACATTGGACGCAGTCTCGGGATCATTTGTTGTCGCCGGTAAGCGCTTCACAAAAATGTCAACGAGGGGGTTCACGGACTTCGGAGTTTCGCAGATTCCAGGATAGCATAATGGCGCCCTATACACCGCACATTCCGCCCCTAGGTCTGTAGAACTGCCTTCATCCGGGAAGGTGTATGGAGAACAGAGGTACCAGCCATTCAGATCACTTTTCGTCGTGGTACCGGGTGAAGCAAAAGCTGGATTTGATATTATCGCAAGTGCGATAAAGCGGTAGAGTTGCATCCTTCTTACAAAAGCTGATCTTGGAGGTTGGTCGAGAATTCGGAAATGCGGACTCGATAACAGTGGTGGTCTTCAATCTTTACACTAAACGTAATAGTGCCAATGCAGTCTATCTCAATATTTATCTTGCCATCCCATAAACACTGTTGAAGTTAGTCTCTTTGTTGCTGAGGCACACACTACCATCCATTTCTGATGGATGATACCCTTCAGCTCTAAAACCCCTTTACCGACTTCCTTGGCTTATAACGGTCACCCATGTACATGGTACATTGTACCGCATCGAAAAACCATGTACATATGGCTACAATTGAACAGTCAAAGCGCTATATATTAGGCATCCATGTCATCGTCAGACTCAACTTCACCGACCTCTCTATCTAACACACACTGCTGCTCTAGCTTAGATATCAATTCAGCTGTGTGGTGTCGGGATTCGCCAGCAGCGTGGCGCGCACTCGTGCCGGCGGTGACGGCAACTTCTGGATTTGACCGCCGTTGACTGGGAGTCAATAGTGTGGCACACACAGGACACGCATTCAGTCCTTCAGAAGAGTTGGTGTGCGCACACCAGAGAACCGCTGAAACCACGCGCACTTATCGGTGGCGAGATCCGAACTTAGCCGGCGAGATCCGAACCTAAGGCGAGATCCGAACCTAGCAGAAAGATCGGGCAACGAGGAGTCGCCGGTAGTTTGAGCTCTCGCTCACAACGGTCACATTTATATTTGATATTTGTATAGGCGATAGGAATATCGTAGGATGAGATTTTAACGCCCTCTGGGCGAACAAACAGAACAGATTTTCCCACCAAGTGCAATACCGGCCTCTGGTAAGTCCAAGAAGGTGTCAGGCAGCTTAGGGCGTGAGATGTCTGTCGGTGAACATCTAGTGTGGTAGCTTGTGTTCATCCATCGGTCAGGCCAAGAGATAGGCGTGTGTGGTTTGATTGAGGTATAGGTGGCGGTACTAAGCTATCGTCTGTATTGAGGAGCGCGAGACAGCGACTCCTATATTGTCTTACCGTTCGGGGCTTGACTCCGGCACCCTCGTCTCGGGCTGAAAAGTCTCTGGACCCTTCCTTCTGAGGGCCGACGAGGTTTGAAGAATAGTGAAGAAGCGTGCTGACTCTGCTCGTAGTCAGTGGCGCTTGGATTATTTGGTTGGCCTACCGACAACTCACAGCAACACAGGGTCAAGATCAGCCCGGTGTAAGGGATCGGATCTGGGTCTTCAGATTCTATTCCCACTTCTCGTTAAGTCTTTGCGGGCGAGACGAGTGTTGTGGGTGAAGGAGTGTGACAGAAGCAAAAAACTGCCGTGTTCCGACACGACAGCTGCCACTACATCGCTATCTTCGACTAGATTTCCGTAGCATTTGCTATAGCCTCTTGCAATCATTTCATTCGTGAGGCCATCCCACGCCTCCCGTATCCACTTGGCCATCACAGATCGTTTGGGCGCACGCATTGAGAATGGCGTGCCCGGAGTATGCGCTCGTAATTGCTCACGTAGATCGGCAACCCAGCAAGCTCGCAGCCGCTCCTTGAACGGGCAGCTCCAGACGACGTCAGCAGGCTGGCTCACTGATGTGGTGCTCGGCGGAATTTTCAATAGCAATACGTTGATCGAACGCGCATAAGAGATGACTTCTTCGGTCCAATGACCAGAGAAGTCATCCCACAGCAGCAAGATCGGCAGTGTCATGTCTGGTCGTGCACCGAAATGGTATTTTAGAAATTTCATCGATAAGTAATTGCTCCACCAACCTGTAATCGCACAATAGCACCGTTAGAAATAGCAGAAAAACTGGTCAATTCCGGCACAATTTACCTGCACGATTTCCGTAGATCTCCAGCTTTTGCTCGCGGCTAGCAGGACCGACGTCCTCCCAAATTCTGCGCCCAAAGTCGTTGCGCAACCTTTGGTTTTCTTGAAAAGTTTTAGAAACTTTTGATGGCTCTGTTTTAAACACTACAAACGGTCGATACTTAACACCTTCAGAGTTGCCCAAAAGCATAGCTGTCGCTCTCTCTTTAGACTTGCCAGCGCATTTTACCCATACGGTCTTCGAACCTTTCTTGTTGATGGTTCTGGTGGGAAGATACTAAAAAAAGGCAGCTATAAACACTCAGTTAGAAACCAATATTGAGCAAAAATTTAGATAGAAGTATATACCTGTCTGATCGCTGTTGTAAATTTTTGTAACACCAAGATCTTGCATCGTATTTTTGACTCTCTCTGCGAACTCAGTTGACATCTGATTGAGCTGCCCTGGAGATTTTTGGTCTTGGCGTGTCCGTGCTCGCATTGAGAGTTCGTGGCGGCCGTTAAACCGGCAGACCAGCTCCAAGAAGCCACAAAGTTTTCCGCATTGTACTCTATAGCTAAATCTAAGGCCTCTAGACGTAGCATCAAAGTTGAAACTGGGCCACCTTCTTTTCGTAAATCGTTCACCCAAACCACAAGCTTATCCTCAGCCTCAGCAGGAAGTCGTGTACCCACGCCTTTGAGCCGTGTCTTCTTTTTGTCGGCGCCCTTTCCCCCTTTGCAGCGCTCCTCAAGAGTAGCCCGTTCTCGAAGCCATGACTCCACCAACTTTCGGCCGGAAGTGTAGACAGCAGGCCTTAGATCAGGAAAAAACTCACGTACAGCTCTTGCTACGCCTGGTGGATCCCCCACGGCATCGAGTACATCTAGTTTCTGCCGTGGGGTAAACGACGAACGACGTTTGCCTTGCACTGCTGGCATTGCCAAACGCCAAATGGGTGGTGTCCGATGCTAATTGAGATTTGTACCTGAAATATGGTACTGGAGACCGTTATATGCTGAGGGAAGGCCAAAAAAAAAACGAGCTGTGATTGGCTGAACGTTATAAGCCGGGACCGGTATGAGCCGAGGAAGTCGGTAAGCTGTTACATACAAGGACGACTATACTATACATCGCACTAATGAAAACTTTAGTGCTCCTGTAGTCCTGTCATCCATACGCCGCTCGTAAGTCGGCGTACTCTCTTCCTCGTTCATCAATACAACTTACTTCGTCTTTTGACGCCTTTCTAAACAAACTCTTCTTTCTCTTCGCCCTCCTACACTACCGCTAACCTCGCCATAATGGAGATGACGTTTCGGTTTTTTACATCGAGCACGCGGACTGGTGTTTGGTGTTCAAAAGTGAAGTTTATCAGGTCGGCGAAGTTACCGAGGAAGATCAACGCATACCGGAGGTCCTTTCGGCTGTCAAGACGTTGCAGTTTCATACTCATTGCGACGTTTTTTATCGCTCAGCGCTGGTTCTGACAATGACGTGGAGGCTGTCGCCAGAATTGCGTCGAATAATTCGGCCTATTTCCTTCTGTTGAAGGTCATTGGCTGGGATGTAGTCGTGATAACGGCTCATGCCACCTCTCTATCATCGACGCTTCATGTGCAGGCCGGCATCCTTCTGGAAGAATGACTGCAATTAACCGAGAACTGGTTGAGAATATCAACGCACGTATGTTGCTGAAGGAGTGTTCAACAAAGCATCATCAAGTTTCCTTTTATGAAAGGACTACAATTTCATGTTATGTCCTATAACAATATATTCCGCTTGTGTGATAGGTCAAATAGCTTTATAATATGAAATTTTGACTTGTAACATTTCAATCCGCCACGTCAAACAAAGATGGCGCAGCTACTCCGTGCGGCAGGTACACCAGCAGAAGCCTACGATCTCGCTCGTCCTGATTACATCAGCTAAATGTCATTGCCTTGTCGTTCGTTGTGTGGTAGCGAACGGCAATCTCGAGAAGGTGGTCGAGTTACGCAGTGACTGGGCTTTCCAGAACAAGAAGGGAGAGTCCGGTATGGCACATAGCCCAAAGCAACAAAAGATACGAAACAATTAAGCATCACTAACAATTACGCTATCGTCCTGGTGCTCTAGTTCTTCACGTGGCAGTGGCCGAAGATCAAGTGGAGATCGTGCAGCACCTTGTGGCCAATGGCGCCATGCTCAATCTGCAGGACAAGAAGCGCCGCTTCACGCCGCTGATGCTGGCACTGGCTCAACAGCCGCCGAGCTTTGAAGAGATTTTTCAAGCTCTGCTCAAAGGCAAACCCGACCTCAGTGTGCAGGACTCAACGGGGCAGACGGTTCTGCATCTGGCAACAGGTAAAAGAAAAATAGTCTCTTGTTTAGTTTTTTTTATCGTGCTACGTACTGACTGTGGTGTTACTGTGCTGCAGAGTATGAGGAAGTGGAGTCGTTGAAGCTGCTGCTAAGAGCAAAGGCCAAGGTGGATGCAGTTGACGACAAGAAGATGACGGCGCTTCATGTCGCGGTCGGTAAGGGGAACCTCGAGATCGTCCAGCTGCTGATTGAAACGGGCCGTGCTAATGTTAACGTGGTGGATTCCAAGGGCAATACGCCACTGTAAGGAGCTTGCACCAGGAGGACTTCATTCCGTTTGCTGTAGCCGTCTAACGGTTGTGATGGTTGTTGACTGTGCAGGCACTGGGCTTGCATCAAGAACGGTGATGACCAACTTGAGCTGATCAACTATTTGATCTCTAAGGTCTGTTCCATATTTTGAAACGCTGGAGGAAAGTTGTATCTGATGTGGGCCTTGCTTTCAATGGTATTGCCGTGGATGAAGGGAGCAAAACCTCTTAAGAACACGCATGGGAACACTCCATTGCACTCGGAGGCGATGCACTGTGATCCTACTGCAAACTGGCCCACCGCAGCTGCGGAGGCCTTGACTACTGCGTTCCCGGATTTGATTGCCGAGATCAACAAGAACGGCTTATCTGCCCAGCAAACTTTCGAGCAAGATATCGATGCGGAAGAACCTGTGGAGGATTCTCCAGCAAAGCCGTCGAAGAAAGGCGCACGGCGCGGCAAAGGCGACAGCGATGAGCAGTACCTGGACAACACGGCTGCAGCACGTGCGGGTACGCCTCGAAGTGATGACCAATTGTTTGACTTTTGTCGATCTGACTTGTGGGTACATTGTGAATGGGAATTTTATAGCTGCCATCGCACACTCGAAGAAGAAGGTTTCCAAGAGTAGCAAGGAAGGCAGTGGCATGGCTCCGTACATGTGGGTTGCCTTGATTTTTGCCATTTTGGCCGTCTTGAACGCCATGTTTTCGTCGTAGCTACATTCTCGACAATGTTACTCCTCAAAATGTAACATCTAGCATACAGCATTTTGAACAACGAGTTTATGATGCACTTACGACTGACAAAACCAAACTTTGGATAAGCTGTCTTAAGCTAATTGTATCAGAATTGTTTTGGGCTTGGTGCATTCTTGCAAAATCATCAGTCACTATCAGAAGAAGATGCATCATCGTCGTGTCGCTCATCCTCCTCCTCTTCCTCGTCTTCTTCACCAATATCGGCCTCGTCTTCAATAAACTGATTGCGACCCCGAGATCGGCCTGAGATTTCGGCTTCTTCCTCTGAATCAGTGTCTCCCTCGTATGGCTCCTCGTCATCCTCGCTATCTTCCTCATCCACTTCCTCATCTTCAGATCCTTCTTCCCCACTATAGTCACTGTCCTCGTTGACAAGGAAGTCCTTCAGATTACCATTCTCATCGACATCTTCTTGGTCCAAACGACTTGGGAAATCTAGTCGGCCAGTAAGGCCAGGCAAGTCGAGAAGGATTTCATCCTGGTTACCGTCCAGGTCGTCAAATACGTTTGACAGCAGAACCTGTTGCACCAAGGCAAGTGTACGTTCGAGCTGCCAGTGCTTGCATAGCTGCTTTAGCAAACAACCAACGTCACGTACGGTAGACAAGCTCTCCAGAAGCGGATGAAGTAGTTCCATCACTTCAGCGTTCGTCTCCATAAACGCAACGCGTCGTTCCAAAGCCGAGACAAAGGACGGGTCGCGCATACTCAAGTGTCCATTCTCCACAGCGGACGCCATTTTGTTCATCAGCACCCCTGAACTGCCCGAACCGGCCTCAAATACTTGCACGAGCTGCTTAGCGGACAAGTTTACACCCAGTCCCTCCAGGAAATCAACACTTACCAACTCTGGGCAAGTGTCGCACAGAAATCGTGCAGTCTTGCTCTCCTTGAAACCCCACTCCGCAGCAAATAGTCGAACTAGACGACCAACCTCTATAAGTTCCCAGCGCTCTCTTGCGGCCGAATCGATGAGACGGGAAAATAATGATGCGTTATCGCTATCGTCGCGATTAAAATCAAATCCGCTATCGTCCTCACTTTCCGACGAAGATTTATCTGCAAGCTGAACAACTTGGCATGTTGTCTTGTTTACATGTTTGGAGGTTACAGCAGGTTGGTTCGGCGTTTCTCGAGCAGGCAAAAACATGTCTCTCTTCTTCGCATCCTTTTCAAGAGAAGCAGCAATTGGCGTCAAAGGCCTAGTAGACGTCGCGGCCGCTTTTTTGCCATTCGGAATGACCTTCTTCGTAGCTTTAGATGACACATCCTTCGCATTCTTCTGTGCAACACCCCCTTGTGCAGTACCAACGTTGCCACGCACTTGCTTCTCTGGCTCCTCCGATAAAACTAGTGGTTTTCCTTGTCGAGGGTGTGCAACAGCGCGCGTTTTGGGCGATGCACTCCTAACCTTTGGAGACTTTTTCCACTTTTTGCGAGAACCTGGCGATTTAGGTGACGGTGCCGCTGAGATGTTACTAGTTCCCACAGAGCTCACGGTCTTTGTCTCCGTCGAATCGTCGGCCACTTTTACTTGGGCTGCAGGTGGCCCAGAACTGCCTCCAATCGCTGCCAGGCTTGCAGACGCAGTATTATCATCGTTGCTCTCCGCTGCCGCCTGATCATGTGACTTTTTCTTTCCCTTCTTCTTTCTTTTTTTTCTGGCCAAGCGCTTCTCAGCTGGTCCATCGGTAGGGTCGCCTTTATTTGCTGCTGTGTTCATAGCATTCTTCTCCTCAACACTTTCCACCACTTCCTTCAGCTTCTCTTCCTTCGGTACAGCAGCCGCTGGGCTCGATGGCGTTTTGTGTTTCTTACGCGGTGGTTTTGCACCTTGTTTCATCGCGATCTCCTTCATGCTTCCCAGCGCTTGTTCCAATGGATCCACACCATCATCGCCACCTCCTTCCTCCTCCCCTTTATTCATTGAATGCCATTGCGGAGCCTGAGCAGCAACCGTCTGCACCTGCGTCGTCATCTTCACTGTTTGCAATGCAGCACTCTTCTTCCCCTTCTGCTCCACGTGAACTACACTCTTCTTCTTCTGTGTGCTCTTCTTGGCACTCAACATCCCAGGAACCTTCACGACCGCCGGTCCAGTCACTTTCTTCTCCTCCTGCTGCACTTTCACCTCTATCTTCTTGTTTTTCTTGTTTTTCTCCTTCATTGCCTTGCTGGTGTTGAATTTCACCATTGGAACGGGCTTTCCGTCGTCTCCATCCGCAGATTTCTTTTTGTGCTTCTTGTTTTTAGTCTTGAACAGCACTCGGGGCGTCTCTGGAGCTGCAACTGCCGCTTCTTCCTGCGGCAACTCGAACATCCGCGCGTGGAAAGCTGCCAATCGCTTGCGCGCGTCGTCATCGCCACCCTGTTCGGCCTGGAAGCTCTCGGAGCGGCGCCGCTTCTTGGTGCCCATTTTCACAAAGTGGGCTATTGGTTGATGGCCCGTTACGTCAGGACCAGCAGATTTTCCACCAATCAAAATAATCAAAACTATTTATACCGGCCAATCACATAGCAAAAAAAGCGACTATTGTTTGGCGATATGAGACCATCGCTTGTAGCGATTGGGGTCGTAGTTGCTGCTGTGGGGGTGTATGGCTACTACCATGGTCTACTTTCCACTCACCAGCGTGGAAAAACTACCAGACAATGTCGTCGCGAAATGTTGCGGTCGAACCGTCGCAATCGCAAGGATGAACGCCTGAAGTCCAAGAAAGTCGCTCGTAGCCAAGCGTTGGCAGTCGAACGGGCCGAAATGACGGAGGAAGAGAAGAACGAGAAGCGAGAACGGATTCGCATGCAACGGGTGGAGCAATATGTACGTTTCTGCCGTTAGAACTGGGTTTCTAGTTGCAGCTGTGGGGGCTGATTTTGTTGGTCGAGTAGCAAAAACTGGAGGAAGCTCAGTTGAGTGGCATCCGGGTGGTGGTAGACTTGGCCTTTGCAACCAAGCAAACTACGCGAGTGAGTTGTTATGTGGTATTTAATTAAGTAAAATGTTGCAGCAACTCATGATACGTTTTTGTTTGTCGCTGTAGGAGTGTCACAGCATTTTCAAGCAGCTTGGGTGTGTGTATGGGTATCTGAAGACGTGTCCATTGGATCAACTGTTTTCACTGCATCTCGCCTCTTGTACGCAAGATTTGGCAGTAATCTATGCACGACATGGTGTATTGAGCTGGAAGGTATGCCCAGCTTGCTTCTGCTTTACTGGTGGTGTTCTTGCTGATAGCTATTATCGTACCAGATCGGCAGGCATGAGGAACCCTTTGAGCAGCTTTATGCCGCTGATCAGCTTGTTTACCTGTCGCCAGATTCGGATAATGTTCTCGACCAACTCGACCCAACCTGTGTGTATGTCGTCGGTGGCATCGTTGATCGCTCCGTCCGCAAGGTAATTTCGAGTCATGTGCGTTGTTCTCGTTAACAACTTTAACAAACTCTGGGTCTGAATACTCAAAAAGGGCGAGACAAAAGCGAAAGCAGCTTCACGTGGTATTCGAACTGCACGGTTGCCACTCCACGAGCACTTTCAGCAGTCAGGAGGACGTGTTCGAACTCACATCATGAACCTCGACTCGGTTCTTATTGTGCTGAATGAAGTGGCGAACCACGGAGACTGGGGACGAGCATTCCAGCGAACAGTACCTCCACGCATCACCCGAAGCAAAGGGTCTCAGAAGAAACTTACCAATGCGGAGACCAAGGTGGCTGCCGAAGCAACTTAGTTCACAAATGGAATAGAAAACATGAATGCATATTTCATATCAATCCTACGGCTAATCTTCACTCGCCCGTAATCGTGGACATGCCGGCAATGACACTAGAGACTGCGGCGGCTGCAGTTGCAGTAGCAGTGGCAGCAGTATTGGTCCAGTTAATGCCTTGGCCGGCTCGTTGGGCTACAGTCGTGTTGTCTGCATCAATGGACTGGCAGTGAGTGATAGCATACACGAGTTTGTCGCGCATGACGTCACGGCACGAGTAGGCTGGCAAGTCGATCGAAAAGAAACCTACAAAATATTGAAACGGTTCAGTCTATCGATGCTGGGCAAGTCGTGACACAACAAACTTACAGGTATGTGCAATAGGCAGGTACATATCGGCACGACCCGCAGCCTTGGGCAATCCTGAGATTTTGAAGTCCTGCGTGAAATCTGCAGCGTGTGTTGGCAGACGCGATCGACCCCTGCAGCCCAACACAATTTTCAACATTAGAACAAGCTACCACCACAAACTACTATGCTCTGGTGTTGACATACCAGACGAAGCGCAGGAAAGACGATTTCTGCTCGTCACTGAATTCTCCCAGGACCTCCCAGAAGTAGCCGATGTGAGAGTCTGTTGCCTGACAGCCGTCCCCGTAAATTGTGCGCCGTCGCAGTAGAGAAATATCGACTGTAGCTTTACCACACACGAGAGTCCGCAGCTCATGCCACGTGAAAAGACCAAGGGTAGGTGCCGGTAGAATAGTCGCCAAACCTCGAGACATATCTCCACACACTGGTGCAAATTCAGTTAAGCGATACGTCTCGACAGCGCACGCATATTCCTCTCGATCATCCCATGTCACGTGCAAATTTCTTCCACCAGGGACTAATTCCACTGTCTCACGCGTGCTTGACAACACCGTGAAACTTGCGTCCACAATTTCGTCAAACATCGATTCAGTGATGCCATGAGCATCAAGGTTAGAAATAGTGTTCACAACCTGGAAGCAACCTTGATGAATGGCTTCAATATCGTTTCGTGTCACGCGTTGCCCCACCAGCAATTTCCACACGACCGGAGGGAGATTTAAGTCTAGCGGTGTTTTGGTCCGTACAGCGATACCCGCGAGTTTTCCCAGGTACTCGGCCATTTGTACGCGTCGAGGGTTTGTTCGCAGGTGCGAGTTTGGCACGAACAACTCACGGTTTTCACCTGTATTCATCAGGGCGTTCGGGCAAGGCCTGAACACAGGCAGCAATGGCGTGAAGGTCTGCAGCTCAGAACTTAGTTGCGCCAAACATTCGCGGTATAAACCTCCAAAATCATCACCGAACTCGCCCACGAACTGGCACTTAAATGCACGATCAGCTCCACGTAGCAGTGCTGGTTGCAGCCCATGTAGCTGCTCGAAAGTCTGAGCAAATACACTATCTCGCTCGCCAGCCTCACCTGCAAGAGGGTCGCCATGCTCAGAAAGCTCAAGTGCATCATGAGCGCGATGACGATCGACCTCAATCTCTGGACGAGCAGCAGCTGGTGCCTGCTGTTCTTTAAGGACGCCGAGCCACCACGCAAGCTTCACATGTTGGAAGACCACGCCACGAAGCGCCCTTGCACCACGTGCTAGCAGTGAGCGTTCATCTTGCGCCGAAAAGTCGATGAAAGCAAGTGAGGTTTGCAATCGGCAGTTGAAGTTGCGTAACACCAGGAAGCGGCGTTGGATTGCTTCGAGAGGAATACCTCGCAGTACGGGGAATCCATGGATCTGCTCTTCGGTTGGGGCAAATTCCTCAGGAGTCATGCGGAGTGGATCGCAGCTTAGCAATGCTTCAGCACGTGACTCACATATCTCATTTACGAGCTGTACGAGAGCACGATCGCAAGCTGGAGTAAATACACTTTGTGATGCGTGCAGACGACGCAGTTTGGTGCCATACTTGGTTGCCAATAGACGACGCCCAGTTACAGAGAATTCTGGCACAGCGGTGAACGCTACACCCCACTTGGTATCTCCGACAGACTGCTGCGGCTGTGGCTGCGTCGACACGTCATCTGTGGTTACCTCTTCTGCGGATCGAACGGCGTCGACGTCTCCATCAACAGGGGTTGAGGCATTTAATTCGTCACTTTCCACGTTATCAGCCAGGGCTAACGCCTGTTCATGCAGCAGCTGACGATGACGTGCACGGCGCGCCATTGCCTCAGCTTCTTCACGAACAAGTCCTTCCATCGCGTGCATGTTGGCAAGAATAAAGTCTGCCGCCTGCTCAGCCTCATCTTCGCAGTGACGTAGAGCGTAGATACACCACTCCATAGGGAACCCCATTTGGCTAAGCGCAATACTCAACTCCATGCGGAAGTTTGGAATGGCTTCGTCACCTGCGCCTCCTTCGCCGCCTCCGAATCCGCCCAGGTCTTCTTCTTCCTCACTGTAGTACGAGTCCTCTCCACTCGCCAGTCCGCTTCCTGTTCGAAGCAAGCCTGGCTCATGTCCTCCGTCCTCAACGCGATGTCCACCGATAAGATCAATCGAGTCTCGTTGGTTATACAATGCAAATGCTGGGTAAAAGGTGCCCTCAAGCTTAGGTCCAGTCCCACCCGGACCGAAGGCGACGCCCAAGTCCTTGCCATTGAGAGCATAACTGAGTGTGCCTCGACGCAGGTCCAGTGTGAGGCGAACAATATCTCCCGTCTTAAACTTGTCGCCATAAGTGCCACGCTGTTTGCTGCCATTGTGCCATAGTGCACGATTGCCGATCCAGCCCCATCCGCGGTTATCCTTTCCTAAATAGGAGTCCAACCGAACGTCTCGGCGACCGATACCCAAAAAGATGTTTGAGCTTGCAGTCACGAACGTGATACGAACTTCCCAAATGTACACTCCTCCATCGAAGCGCGCTACACCGATAGCTGTTTGCCAGCCCTTGTCACGCACAAGTGACAACCGTGTGTCTCGTGCCTCAAGTTTAAGATATGGTCCTTTGCGTACGCGATCGACGCGGCATTGGAAATTCGACTGCACCGGGAAGCGCCACACAAAGCTATCGCCATCTATAGTGACCTCCTGCCCGCCGCAAGCACCAGTAAACGCTCGTACTTCAGCTTCACCTCCTCCACTCGTCGTATTTTCAGTTCCACCTTCAGTACCGGCAGTATTTCCACCTTGGAGAATCTGCAGGCAGTGAGAATTGGCCGTCTCGCTTTGAGCAGATAATCGCACACGAATACTCGTAGCTAACGGGATGCTAACGAGTGATTCTTGTAGCTCAAGATCATACGGGTGTGAGCTCTCCACTCGAATACAGACATCCTCCGAGATCTCTGACAAGAAATTATCAGCTGAAAGCATGAATTCATCAGGCAGTTGAGCTACAACAGCAGTGTCGCTCGTTTCATCAAACGTTTTCTCAGGAGCATTCACTTCTTCAGACCTTGCAGGGTCCATTAGCGCCTTCATCACACCGTAAACCTGGCTAAGGGGTTCGAACCACTCGAAGGCACTCATTAGGTTGTCACAATCAAGCGAGTGGAACCTGAAGCTGAAGTTAGCGTGCTTGGTTGATGTTGTAGCCGTAGCTCCCAGGTTGGCGAGAAGTTTGCAATCCGCATTAAAGGAAATGGTCGGATGCAACTGGTGAGGGCGTGAGATGTTCGAGAACGCGGTGCCTAACAGTTGGCCATTCTTGCAGAAAAAAATCTCTTGTGTGTCTAGGCGTAAACCACAGCCGAACACATCGCCAAGGCTCACAGCACCTGCGGGCTCCACCCATCGCCAACGATCCACAGCATTATCACCGGCACACAACACTTGGCCGTTCGCAGGGATGAAAGCGTAAGATCGTGAGCCGTCCGCGCTACCGCCTACAAGCACTCCTTCCAGCGGGAATGGTGGTGGTGAAAACCCGAGCACTAGCGAACCTCCCATGTTAGAACTAGTATTCCATTCCATGACTGTGACTTCAAAGTAGACGATTTCAGCTTTCACCTCGTCTCGCATGGTCATCACGAGAGCAGGGGTGTGCTCGAAACGACAAGAGTATACATCTCCAGGGGGTGCGCCAAGTCCTTCTTCTCGTGCAGCAACGTTACCGCCATCTTCAGCTCGATAGTCTAGTAAGAATTTGCGCTCTTCACCCGACAGGTGCCGAGTTACTGCCATCTTGGACGAGTGGCTCACCAACATTTCCACGAAAGGCTGCTTGGAAAAGTGGAATCGATAAGGTAGTCTGAGTGAGGTGCCACCGTCACCTTCTAAGCAGGCAGCTAGCTCTTGCACTCGTCGGTTGCGCTGCTGGTCCTCGACTGCTAGCATTAATTCCACAAAAGCTTGTAGCAGCGCGTGCAACGTAAATCCACCATCCTGGTCTTGGCTCAAAGCCATGATCTTGGAGCGACAGTAAAGAAGAGCTTGCTTGTCATACCAGCGTGCACCTTGCTGAACCACCGTAATAAGCGCTCGCACGAGTGATACTGCAGCTTGCCCACTTGAGGGTTGATTCTCACGTAGTACTTGTTGCACCAAAGCGAAGAGTGCAGCCGGTAGTTCAGGACGTAACAGGGTAGTTTGCTTTACGTGCTCTTTGCTACGTAGCAACCGCTGATACTGCAGCAGCACCTCGAGGAAGGAGAGGACATTGTCCACACTAACTGGTGCGCATAGAACGAGATCTTCGTCGGAGAGGTTCAGAGCAAACGCGGTGCCTGGTTCGCTAGCACTAGCGTCGTTGACTGTAACCACAGGTAGAAGGAGCCCACTGCTAAAGTCCGCCTCAACCGCCCAAAGCGATGTCTGCACGACCATATCATCGGCAACAGGTAGCAAAAGCTGCATCCGGGACGTATCCGCTGCTTGGTTCTTCACGGTACGACTCCGTGGAGTTTTCGGTTCATCCGGAGCTTCATCTTCCATCTCAACTGTTGTAGGAAGCTCGACACCTCCGCCACCTGTCGATGCAGGAGATGCAGCACGCCACACGCAGTGGAACGCCTTAACACGTTTCACGAGATCTTCACGGACGCATCGTGTGCTAGCCATGTCTGGGGGTTCAAATGGGTCTTCCTTGCTTCCAGCTACGCAGCCTAGTGCCACGTATCCGGACGGCGCAACGGGCCACCAGATAGACCGCAGCTGTTTGCGTTGGAAATCGGGGTCGCTTTCAGAATTTCTAGGCAAACCTTTTCCAGTGATGTCCACCCGTTCAAAACTGACAGGAGGCACCAAAAGCCCTTGGTTATCACTATCGCTGACAAGAATCATAGGGGTCTCTGGAGCACCGCTGCCGCATTTTACAACGTCACCCAAACAAAACCATTTATTGCCTGGCGGTGCGGATTCCAGTGCTGGGGGTACCATTGGACGCCAAATAGTCACAGCATAATCCGCTGCCGACTTCATCCATCCGTTATCATTGGCTGTAAACCGCTTCCGCCACTTGTGCCGGTGCTTGAGGAGAGGATCTGGTGGTGGAATACTCCACAAGCGCTCGAATGTATCGACCACCATGACTTCCAGACCACAAAAAAGCTGCATCGGCCCCTTCGGGAAACATCCATCTGCCTTGCGAGCTCGAAGAGGTGAGCTTTCCCAGTTCGATGTTGCGACTGGCGCCGCGTGAGTCCGCGATAGAATTTGCAGGATCGTCTCGAACGTGACATTCTCCAGCGTGTTGGGCTGATCCTGATCATTAACATCTTCCCCAGTACTGGTGTACTCACTATCGACGAGTGATTCAATTAGGCGAGTGATACCAGTCCAGCCTACCTTAGTTGGATGCTCCGTCACCTGATCAATTGATCTCTGGATTGTGGATAAGTTCTGGGATGACGACAAATTCTCAGCCAGCGTCTGCGCGGTGGAGTGCGATATCACCTCAGCCGTCATACGCTTGAGGATCTGCTGAATTTTCCCGTTCTTTTGCGCGTTTGGTTGTTTGTGCAGTTGGTACTCCAACTCGGTAGATGAATTTGCGCTGATTTTCCCCGATACGTTCAGAACCGAAATCAGCCGACGAAGAACCAGAGGGCTGCCAAGTTCACTGAGTGGTGCTTCCCCGTTGTGTGATATATTTTTCGAAAGTCTGACAATCTGGAGCAGAATCTTTCGTGCGTGAATGGCGGCAAGACGCTCGCAAAGTACTTCTTCCTCGAGCTCGATCTCGAATGCGTTCATCTGACGAACTCCTTCGTCAAAGCTGTTGCACTCAGTCCAAAGTGTCAAATTTGACTTCGGTTGTGTATCCACTGACACACTTCCGGCCTTCTCCAACTTTTTTGTTTTAACGGGGCTGCCACTCGCCCTGGCTGCAAGTCGCGGAGGCATCGGAGGACACAATGCGCTAGACTCTGCGAGAGCGTAGCTTGAATTTTCGTCACCGATATCTTGAAAGTTAACCAGCGGTTCACCAGCCGAGGTATCATCCTGCGGTGTGGTACTATCGAGACGCCTCGGAGCTATCACAGAACTCTCCAGCTCAGTCCCAGCACTTGACAGCAGTAAACGCAGTGCGTCGCCGTAATTGTTACGTGTTTGGCGCAGCGCTTCAGCGCACACGGCCTCAGTTTTTCCAAGAACCATTGCCAAGTGACGCACATTTGCAGGATAGTTGTGCTGCGAAGCATTAGAAAGGTCCACGTGTTAATGTTAGTTGCAAAAAGAAGTTAGCTTTAGCAAAACCACTTACCGAATCGAATCCGCGACTTTGTTGGATCATTGCGAATGCCTCATCCACATTACCAGCTACCATTCGAAGAGCTTCGTCACAGTCAGCAGCACTAACATTTAAGTTTGCTTCTTGAACCCGAGCTAGTAGACGCAATGTTAGGCCTTGCGTCTCCTGGGAACCTGGTGATACATTCTGGGCCATTTTCAATTACAATATAATGATTTAGAATCATCGCATCTCGTTTTACGGAGCAGTTAGTACAAACAAAGTGCAACTTACCGGAGATGTGGACAAGCTGGCGGCACCGCTTGAGCGGAGGACACGTGTCTTAGCAAGTTCGCTTGAGAAATTCGACCGTTGTGACGGCGATTCGCGATTTACGCTGTCGCGACCAAGTGCGATACGAAGCATTGACCCCACGCCGCCTTGGGGCGACGTTAAGCCTGTGGATTCATTCGGTGCAACACTTTCTCGTTGTTGGTAGGAAGCAGGAGAAAGGAGGGCAGCTGGCACCATGGTTGAAAACATACTAGCACTTGGAGGCCTTACAGCTGGAGTACCTGGAGCTTGGAGCCGGGGAGAGGAATATCCACCAGCTCTAGGGGAATCCACGGCAGGGTTCGGTGAGAGTAGTGCTCGCGGAACATCGCTCTCAGCAACAGATGTAATGACACGCAAGCCTTGTGTCGCTGCCTGGCGACTTTGGCTAGCATTGAGGCCCTCTAATGTGGCAGAATTCCCACGGCCCCGATTTTGTAGTTCTGCTGGGCTTCTCGGTACGATCTGAGGCGTACCAATCTGGGGTTGTTGGTACTCCTGCCCGGGGATCAAAATGTTTAAGTCACCTGGGTTTTGCGGTGTCGTGACAATAGGTGGTGGAGCGTGACGACCTCCAGTACTGCCACCAGACGTCCGAACTTGAAATTCATAGGTGACCAGACCACCTCTGGACAATATTAACGAAATTCGTGATCCCGACGTGATTCGAGTGCTCGATCCATGAATCCTCACACCATTGACAATAGTGCCGTTCTTGCTAAAGTCCTGTAGCTCGAATTGT
The DNA here is from genome assembly GCA_025722995.1 of Phytophthora agathidicida. Classification (NCBI taxonomy): domain Eukaryota; phylum Oomycota; class Peronosporomycetes; order Peronosporales; family Peronosporaceae; genus Phytophthora; species Phytophthora agathidicida. The sequence continues at coordinate 5,396,094 of CP106972.1, read as the reverse complement.
TCTTCAGCCCCCTGCGTTTCACGCCGCAAACGACGCAAATGGAAGTGACGACCACTGACACTTCGGTCATTTACAATCAAATCACAAGCATCAGCAGCGCGACCCACTCGAACGATTGGCGCAGTAAGCGGAAACGGCGTGTTGTCAATGGCTGCATGCGCTGCACCTGCCGGCTGACCTTGCTCATTCTCGTTCAGTGGTGGAAGGGGAAGTAAAACTCCCCAAGCGCCAAATGGCAGGTCTCCTTCTCCAGATCTATCGGATCGCGGACCAGGCCCACGTGAACCGCTTGTAACATTTGCAAACGAAGGATGATTCACCTTACGGCGAGGTGACTGTATCGCATCCATTCCCCAACTCAGAGCATTCTCGCTTCCCAACTTTTGGATAACTTCCTCCCGCATTTTGTTTTCGTAATGATCCAGCGCTGAATCGATTACCTCCTCTGTTTCCAAGAAAGTTTGTCGCTGCTTTACACAAATCCATCGTTTGTGAAGAGTATTCGCCGTCTCAAGAATCGACGCTTCTGACTTACTTGCCCACGACTGAGAATTCTCCGACAACAGCAATGCGGCCAGGCTTGACACGAGTTGCGAATCCATGCTCAAGAGCGACGGACTTAGGGTCGGAATCTGTTTCAATAAAGACGACAATGCCTTTGATGACCTCCACCGTAATTGCTGCTTGTACATTTTCAACCGATTCCCCAATACATCCTGGACGGAACTGTTTTGAGGCAGGTCAATATCGCAGTGCGTTGCACACCCCTCATCAACACAAGACATCACCATCGACGATAGTATCGTAATGATGTTCTCAACATCATCAAACATGTCGACAAGAGCTGGAATACGCTCGACAACCTGAAGCTTTGCGAGTGCGAATGTCTGTGCTCGTGCATCCGTTTCAATTAGTGGTGAAATGGGCCCTTCAGCGTTGAAATCTACGACAACCTGGGCCAATAGTTCCGTAGTGCGGAGATCCCTAGTAACTCCTGAAAGCACACCCAGCTTGATCGATTCCTGGACCCCATCATCACCAATAGTGACAAATCCACCTTCTCTGAATCCTTCGACATGCCCACCAACAATACTCACTGCAGCTACAACCGTCGCCATTCCATCTAGGGCATCTTTCGCCTTTTGCCAAAGCATCAGTGATTGTTTATCTCGCGTCGTAGTTTCAGATTCGTCACCCTGAGTATTGCACTCTGATGCATTGTTGACCGTCTCGTCCGTTTCTGGAGACGAAGTAGTAGTCTCAGGTTTTCTGGTATCGTTCTCGCTACTTAGACCACCAAACACTGCGGTCTGTAATCCACTACCATCGGCCTGCTGAATGTTAGTGTAATAGGCGCAAACGGAATCCAGCCACTCGCCAACTTTATCTGACTTGGCAAAACCCCGGTTTAGCGCGGCATTGATCGCTACTTTCCATGTAGGGTAAAGCGTGAGATACCTCAGCAGTGCCACGACTTCAGCTGCCTTTGCCTCTGCAACATGCGCCTTCTCAAGCGTGGATTGCTGGATATGTGCGATTCCGGTGTCTTTGGTCACGGTTACCCCCTTCAGACAACGCGCTGATTCGCATAGAGCTGTACTTGCGCACTCCAATCCTAATTCATGTGTGCAGAGACGCGGGCGAAGAAGAAGTGGGAGTCCCACCAGCGTCATTAGCATGGTGAGAATGTCGCCCTGGAGACCAGGAGCTGATTGCTGAGATCGGTAGATTTTGTTGAGCGCAGACACAGAATGCTGAGGGAATACCAACATCGCTAGTCGGATGCACATCGTCGCCGATGCTAAGTCGGTCGAGTTCATTCCACTGATAATGTGAGCCGTAACCACCGAATTTGTTGCGATGATGGATCCAACATTATTGTTTGCAGACCCACACACCAAGAGAACACTTAGTATCTGGTTCCTGTAGAAGTGACCATGGAGAGTATCAGAAGGCATACCATTTTCCCCAGCGACTGATGAAGGCATGGTGAGCTTGGTATTAAAGTACTCCAGAAGACCAACGCAAACTCGCTTTAACGAGACAGTTGTTGCTGATTCATAAGACGCTGCCGCGGTCGGCATCACCAATGCGCTAGCATTTAGAGAATCCGACCGCAACAATGTCAAGTTTTCCAGCATGAAACTTATGAACTTGGATAGCACTGGATTCACACGGCTGGTTGACCCGGGGTGCTTTTTGGTATGATCATTGGCATCTTCAAGTGACCGATACATCAGAGCACGGGCCATTGCCCAACCAGCAGCATGTAACTTTACGAGAGGTAACTTGCGTTGTGGATAGCCACGTTTGATTTGCAGTGGCGTATGCTTAGCCACGGATGAATCTGCTGTGTGTTTGGTGTCAATCTCCTTCATCAACGACTCGAAAAGCGCATCAGAGTTTGCCAGGCAGCTATTTTCCGGGAGATCTGTTGCTTGGCTAGCATCGTCCGTTGTGCCATCAAGGCCACGATTGTCACTGGAGCGGCCTGTAAGGATGTAGGAGCTATAAAACCCAGCCGCTATACGAACCACTTCATCATTTGCCAGCGAGTTAGAAGGCACTAGTAAAGGCAGGTCTGCAGATGGAAGTGTTCTTGACCCAGCCCCTAGTTGCCCTTTGTTGTTCCGCCCAAATACCATCACCCGCCCATTCGACATCAAGATGAGTGTGTGGTAACACCCACATGACGCAGTTTGAATCTTTGACGACAAAGGTAGTGGTACGAATTGAGCAGTATTCTTGTGATCTTTGCTCCCGATTCCAAGCTGTCCATAGTCATTCCGTCCCCACGTAATTAGCTTGCCTTTCTCGCTGATCGTCACAGTGTGATAGTATCCACAGCTCACAGCTGCAATTTTCTCATCGCTCTCCCCTAGTGCTGTTTTTACCAGAGCTGGTACTTTCGTGTTGCGAGCGTGGCCTAGACCCAGCTGCCCGTAGTCATTCTTTCCGCACGAATATACCTCACCACCACTAGTAATTGCGATAGTGTGATAGAGTCCGCAAGCCACAGCAGTGATAACTTGGCTCGATAAGGATTCCACCAATTGCGGGGTGTGCTGATGTTGAGTGTGGTCAAGACCCAGTTGCCCACAGTCGTTCATACCAAACGTTAGGAGCTCACCGTTGCTTGAAACGACAGCACTATGGTGGTAGCTCACCGCTGCTGCAGTTATGTGATACTTTTCGCGCAAACTTTCAATCATACGCGGTGTATGGCTCTTCGAAATTGTCGATCCGAGTCCCAGCTGACCACGATCGTTGTATCCCCAGGAGTACACAGCTCCGTCAGCAGCAACAGCTAGCATGTGTTCGCATCCATTCGCCGCAGCAACCGTATTAATTGCAATTCCACCCAAAGCGCGAACGGGAGTGGCGATAATAACACGCTCCTCAAAAGTACCATTGCCACATTGGCCACTTTTGTTGAGACCGCATGTGAATACAGCACCGTCCTTCATAACTACAGCGAGGACTTCATTTCCTCCTGCAATATCACGAATACCCTTGGCAGAAAAGAAAGGTACATGCTCCAATTTGCTTGTTGAGTTACAGTGTCCCAGGCAAAGTTCCCCATAGTTGTTTTGTCCACAAGAAAACAATTCGCAATCGTCGAAACTTGCCACAGTAGGTACCCTTTCAGATCTGCCAGTTTGTCCTGCTGTGGCAGCTCCCGCGTTGATATCTCCGGGTCCATGTGACGATTTCGAGGCATCGGTTAGCTCTGCAATTTTCTCGTTCCACGACCTTCGTGGTGGGCAAAGCAACTTGTTCATGTTCGCCTGTTCATCGTTGGATTCACTGGAAGTGTAGACATAATAAGCGGAGTCTAGGTTGCCGCGGTTGTCATCGTAGCATGCGGCACACAACTTGATGCTGTCATCCTCTCTTTCCCCATAGTATACTCCATATAACGGCATTCTCTTGCATTCTTCACAGCTGGAAGACTCTGACATGGTATCGTTGTATGCAGGTCCATTATCGCGGTCAAAAATGCCGCAAAAACCAATGTATCCAATGTCGATGTTTGTGCCAGCCGATGGGCAAATCGCTTTTATGAGAATATACCGACCAATAACTGGATAGGCAAGCTGCTTCGTAACGTGAGCGCAATTACCGTCCAATACAAAGAACGCAACTGGTACGTTTTCATCACGAGGACAGCATCCATTACTTGGAGGGAATGGTAAAGCAGCAAATTCTTCCGCCGTCATATTGTCGAATTCTTGGAAGTGTGCTAAATTAGGAGGGGTGCTGGTGATAAATACCATGGCACAGCGAAGAGGACTCGAGTAACCAGGCCCAGGACCTCGGATATTGATGTAGCTTGCACACATTGGAGTGTCTTGCTCGTGTTTCAACACCAGGTTCACGTTTGCTCCCTTCGCAGAGCTATACACCGTTGTGTCATCCAGAAGACAATTGCGGGCAGCATGCGAGCTGCTAAACTCTCCGCCGTCGCACGAATATACTTGAAGCTGTAAGCTCTTTCCTAGTTGGAGTTCATTCAATGAAGACATGTGATGGCTCTGGAGTTTTGTTGCTGGGTAGAATACGTGAGAGGGTAATTCGAGACGAGGCCGTGGATGGAAATTCACATCGAAAACCGTGCCATTGCAGAGTGCCGAGACTGCAGGAAATAGCGGCTTGTTCAGTGTCGCAAGATTTACGTGGCATACTTCCGGTTCCGAGCGGTCTGAGTATAAGGTTACGGTGGACTTTTCGAAATCAAACAAAACTCCAAAAATCCCCGACTCTACCACTTCCTCTTCCCTCTTCCACTTAACATCCAGTTGTTGTTTAAGTGGCTCATCAAATGCCGAGAAGTCACTGCCCACAATTCCAAAGCTAAGCGCCGACCGTCCATCTTTTCCCGCCGCCACAACGCGAACTTCAACGAAAATACCTGCCTTTTCGAAACCCTGAGTTGCAACAATAGTCTCGAATTGATCCGTAGATGAGCTGGCGTCACCGGCACACAGAGTTGTTCCGTTTGGCATCAGTTGCAAGCGCCCTCCCTTACGTTTTCCGTTCCAACTAATAGACGCACCATCAAAAGGAGCTGCAACGAGTCCTCCTGAAATGACTGCACTTGGGAATTGAAAGTAGGAACTAGCACACCACAGCTTTGATGGGACAGAAGGCGCTAGGTCCCAGTGAACATCTGAGTCCTTAACACCGACCGATGGGAAGTAGCCACAACCAACCAAATCACTTGGGGGTAACGCGGCCACATAGCACCTTTTGCCACCATTGTAAAACTCCACTTGCCGCTCCTCGCAATTTAGTAGGACGCCAAGCACATCTGCCCGATTCCATCGAATTCCTGATGGCCCAATCATGTCACCACTGGATCCTTCGCGGTGAAGGAGCAACCCGCAAAGGCTGGAATCACCAGGGGAATACATATTGAGATCTGCTGTGCCAGGGATGACGCCAACAAACACAGGAGTATCTCCAAGCGTGCGCACTGATACTTCCCAATACCAACGACCCCTAAAGAAAGCTTTATCAACCACCGCAAGCCCGCCACTGTCCTTGGATACGGTAGGGATCTGCAAATTTTCGTCACATCCATCAAAGCTCTTGTGAGTGATCGTGAGCTTGCGAAGATCGGTCCCAAGCGTGATGTACCGCGAACAGATTATATTCGGGTATTTGGATCCCGTGGCAGCAGGAAGTATGGCATACTTGTCTGTGCTATTGCCATCCGCCTGAGAGTTGTCTGATGCGTCAAACTGAATGAACCGCTGCCAACCTTTCCAACTCGTCAGATCTGTCAACAACGACACCAAATTCGTACGCTGAAGGTGGTCCCAGTCCAAACCTCTGTACGGGAAGCAGCAAGCCTCCAATACAAGCAGTACATCATGCACAGCAAACTGAACAGAAGTTACTGACGACTTCATATCACTTGACCCGCCACCCACTCCACCTTCGATAAGCTGTTGGACTTGGTGAAGGTGTCCAGTAGATGATTCAAGAAGAATAGCCAGCAACTGGAAAAACTCCCGCCCAATGTCGTCTGATAACTGGGGCCCAGCAAATTCCAGATCAACGAGATAGTGAACTTTGATAGCCGAGAACTGTTCGGTAGGCCGCTTTCCCACATATTCTCCACTGCAAACACGAACACGCTTAAAAGCGGAGGACAACATGGGAATTACGTGGAACCGTGAGCTTGGCACATTTTCGGCGCACTGAAGTAAACGGACAAATGTTTTGAGCCCTTGTAGACGATTCTTAGCGCGACTCTGGTGTGCAAGCAAGATGTCTCGCATTTGGTCTTCGGGGTGTCGAGAATTCTTTTCGTCCTCTCGACCTAAAGTAATCAGATTGCTGTTTGATTGTTGAATGAACGAGAAAATGTCCGCTTGTACCTGTTCATCTTCTTCTTCCATCACTTCTACCGACTTTGTTTCCATCAGCTTATTCAACTGACGAGTGAAACGCTTTTGTTCGGGCTCTTCCGCTGTAGATTCAGCTGGCTCACTCTGAGAAACCTTCGCGAAATCTGTCGTTGAACAGCAGCTGCACGTTAAGATATGGGGAGTGGAAAATTCACCGGGAAAATCTTACCATAATTTGTTGCCATCGAGATCCCAGGAAGGAGCTTCATCGGAGAAGAGGCCGATGGGGTAGATAGAATTGGTGCAGGTGCCAACTGAAGAAGAAGAAGTGCCCTGCGGATTATCGGTTCACATACAGCATTATATAGTGCTTGTTGCCTCTCCTTCACGCCCATGTCAGGAGAAAATTCGCTAGGTGCTCCCGCCTCACTGCAGCATCAGCAATATTAGACTTGAGAAAAACGCTCGAGATCAATAAACTTGACAAGTACTAACCTAGAAGCTGCAGCCAATTTTTGCTGTTCTCGCACGATCCTAAGCGCAATCAAAACAAGTTAGAGGTGCTTCAAGAATGTCATAATATAGAGAGCATTGGTCATTTACCAACGACGCAGCTGTAGGGCAGCCTTCCATGCGTCAATCACCGCTTCAGCTAGTGCCCCTTCATTCGAAATAGGTTGGGTCGTGTACGAGATATTGGTATGTTTCAATAGAGCAGCGAAAGTTGCACGAACTGCCTGATCCACCGCCTCAATCCCCCCACTCTTTTCTAGTGTCGCTTCCACACTGTCTTGTCTCTTCAGCCTCGCAACGCGAAGCTGTGGGTTTGCGCTACCAGGTGCTGATCCAGGATTCACAGCATTTCGCACTTTGTCTAACAGTTTTTTGCCATTACCGACGTTGTCCATTACTTGTAGTAGGAGCGCTTCATTCCGACCTACCTCATTGTTCTCAATTTTCGTTGAATCTTCCAATCCACCCCGGAAGAGCGGAGAATGCAGCCACCTCTCACTGAGAGTGACACCATTATCTGATTCACCGCCAATAATTAAAGTGGCGGCATAGTGACTCCCGACCCAGATTACCATTTTTTGGAGATCTCTTAGCCAATCGCAACTTTCGTCAATGGTTTTGTCGGAACATCGTGCAAACGTAGAAGATGGTTTTGTGAGAGACTGTGGTGCTGGGGGTGGCGCTACACCATTCTCGGCCTGGCCTGGAACTGGCAATGGACTCTCGCTCAATGGGTATATGTGCTGAGATAGAATAGTTCGGCTGGGCATGAAAGAAATTTTCCTTGGGTCGTACTCTAGTGCCTCAGACTTGGTTCCAGACCTTTGAGCCTTTACTAGCAGTGTTTCGGTTCCAAAAAGTTTTGCTAGATCTGAGGGAATAGTCACCCGTCGGATCTCCATGTCATGCTGTACATCTTTCACTTTCCAATACGTGTATCCATTTGAGGTAGTAATTTTGTCCCACAAGCTCGTGAAAATTCGACCATAGGTGACGGAAGAGCCACTGTTCTGCTGCAGAAGGCTTATTGAAAGTTCTTGTGAGACGGAAGCTAGCGCTGTATCCACGAAGTCAATTTCACCGCCATCGCCTCTGTGGGTAGCAAGGGTCTCAATACTTGCCCCGGGAGCCAACAACAATCCTTGATTGCCCAGTACTGAAAGCGTTGTGTGCAGTTTCGACGCCAAAGCTTCTAGTTGAGACCAGAACGAATCCAATATGGTGGGAAGTGCGTCACGAACGGAGGGCAGTGAACATACACTGAGTAGCACAAATGGTAACAGTTTGCCCGAGAAACTCCGCTGAATGAGCAAAGGAAGCAGTTGACGCTGCTCGGGTCGCATCGCATCGTACTGGCCCAAACACCCCGTTATGAAAGCCACCAACTTTGTACAAATCGATTCAACGATCATCCAACCTCTTTTAGTGGAGCACGAACACCAGAATATTGCCGCACGTAGCATGATGTTAAGGCATTTAAATTCGTGACTGTTTTCAATAGCATCGAGGTTCTTCAAGAGCGCGGTAATATCCTCTGACGCACTCTCCGTTGCGTCCTTTGTTTGATCCCCTAGCGTATCCAACAGCGTACTCGTAAATGTAATCACGCTTTTAGAAACAATCTCGTCCGATGAAGCATCCATTGTGAAAAGCACGTCAGGGTCACTTATCAGTTGAAATAGCATTTTTGCTGACGTGAAACACGGCACAAGTATCGGAGTTAATAATTTCTGCGCTGGAGTCAACTCTGTCTCAGAGTCGTGTTTGTTTGCCATCAAGCGATTCATGACTTGTAACCTGTCCAAAAGCGATGGGAAGAGGGTTGAAAATCCGTAGTAGATTGCCGATGCGGTTTCTTGCTTCACAGCATGATAAAACCATAAAACTTCCCCAGATAACGGTATCTTTGAAACGTGATCCGCAATCGTAAAGAGCAGGCCACGAATCGAAAAGAGCACCCCTTCAGGTTGAGATGCTGCCACAGGTAAACCAACCTCAGATCCATCCAAACAGCTTCGCGAAAACTAATCAAAGTGTTAGCACATCGGAAATGGTGAGTTCGGTCAGCAGAGTAGCTGTGCAGCATGTAGAAAATAAAACAATAGCCGTACCTCGAAGAAATTTAGCTTGAGTAACCTTATTGTTACCAGCAACGGATACAATACGTGGGTTACCGTAGGTGTACTGGACTTTTCATCTTGAGCACCCATATCAAAGAAGCGGGTCATCAATTTTTCCAGCAGCGCGTACAACGCTGAAAACGTCGATTCCTTGGGGTCAATACATAGAAACCGGTATAAGCACCGTGACAGCTGAACAGAATCTCCGTCTTCTGCTGGGATATCATTTCCAGCTAACCGATCCAGATGAGATAACAAGCAAACAGCAGAATCCAAGGCCTCCGTCGCACAGTGTTGATTTGGCATATTCGCAGTTCCACACTTCGCCCGAAGGGCACTGAGAACAAGTCCTGATTTTCCGGTTGTCGACATATTTTTAGTCATGTCGAGACTGAATGATCCTGACGAGTCTACAGGGCACACCGTTCGGACTTCGCTGCAATTTGACACTTTTCCGTTAATGCTGGTGCGACCACCCAACAGAAACAAGGTGTTGTCTTGAATTGTAGACGGTTCGATATCAGACATACTAGGAAGTGCAGTTACTGCACCTGTTCGAACATAGAAAGCTGCCGAACAACATCCACCCAGCTCTCCTTCCGTATTTACTTCAATGGGATGCCACTTTTGCAATGTTACGGAAAAGCACCACATATCGCACAAGTAGGTGCTTGTTCGGTTGAGGCCACCCAAGATCCAAATGTTCCCAAGGTCAGAGCACATGCTGTAATTAACTCTTCCCTCTGGAGACGTCGGCTGAGAGTCTCCACTCGAGCCGACTGCTCCAGTTTGCGAAGGCCCGATGTGATCATCATGGCACAAGTGCCAAAGTCGGTCAAATGTGTTATATCGCCAGAGATCGGACCTGAACTTTTCTTCTCGATCTTGCCCTCCAAAAATGTACACACACTCTCCAATGACAGTAGAGGAGCATCCGATTCGAGGACCCGGATCTAGCGATACCGAACTAGGCAACCGAGACCAAGCATAGTCATCCAATGATAAATACCACGCGTCTCCGAGAACTTCGTTGTCGACGGATTTTCCACCATACATGAATACAATTGTGTCAAGACGAACGCGAATTGTTGATGCCGTATGAAACGCACGAGCCTGAGGCATTGACGTTGCAGCCCCCAGAGAAGCTTGAATCAATGTCCATGTTGGGAGCGAGCCGTCTGCGTTTTTCACCGTAGAGCACTTGTACAAGTCCATGTGCCTTGAAGTTGCACAATTGTTCTCACCACCTAGAACAAGAATCTGGTCCTCATCTACTACCACAACTTGATGATTACAAATTCCAATGGGGAAGTCCGACCACCTCTCCCAGCTCTTTACATCAGTATCGTACACCCACACTTGGTTTGTAGGTTCAGTAGATTGAGGTAGCGAGGCTTCACCAGCGATCATTCCACCAACAACAAACACCTTATTGCCTACTAAGGTAGAGGCAAATCCTTCCAGAGGTGGAGGGTGCACTTCTGACACCTGATCTGCTGGTGATTGAATCACTGCACTAGAAGAAGGCATCGTAACTGCTCGAGAAATACTCTCAAACTTATGACCACGGCCCGGTGGGTAAGCAAAAGGCTGGTGTCCAAGATTGATACGGATGATTTCCCCTCGCTCAAGACTGATGCCAGGCATCATACCCGATCTCTTGTCTCCCGAGGAGCACTTGAATTCTGAATACGCAACGCCGAGATCGACTCCGTTCCGGAAAAATGTCATCTCTTGTGTGTTCAAGTCCAACAGACAGCCAATAATATCACCAGCCTTCCACTTCTCTCCGTAAGACGATGACCCACTATTCCAACGTCTCTGGCGATTGCCGTCGTAGGACCATGAATGAGCGTGGTCACCGACTCCTTCGCCCTGGTCTGAGCTCCCCTGGAAGTAGCCATCGATCCATCCAACTTGGATCAAACCACTTGTGACCACCTCCACCTCGTAAAACCACTGACCTCGGAAAAGAGACACGCCAACCGTGGAAATGGAACCAAAGTTACTTAGACCCTCAATTTCTCCTGAGCGGTCGATGTCGACTCGACCACAGATCGAAACGATGCAAGATTGGTCTAACATTATCGCATCGCCGTCGTCGTTCTCTCGTTTTCGCTCCACGATTAATGAGGTTGTATAAAACCCAGCTGCAACATCCACACAACGACGAGAATTTTTATCCGGTCGGACCTTAAGTGGGACTGGCAGCAATGCGTCAGCACTCCCACGATTCCCAAGCTGCCCCTTGTTGTTCCGCCCGAAAACGAAGACTTGACCTTGCTCCGAGAGCAGCACTGAGTGGTAGCACCCACACGTTGCCCGTATCATTCGCGTGTTGGCAGACAATGCCACAACATTTGGAATGTTTTGATGAATCTTGCTCCCGACTCCTAGTTGTCCATAGTCATTACGGCCGAAGGAAAAAGTTCTACCGCCAGTGGTCACAACCACTGAGTGGTAGTAGCCGCAGGCAATGAAACATACCATCTCATTTGGAAGAGCAACGAGAGTGGGTACCTTGACCTGGCGATTGTGAGCCAAACCTAACTGTCCATAGTCATTCTTTCCGCAAGAAAATAGTTCGCCTGAAGTTGTACAGATGATTGTATGATATAGCCCGCAAGCAACCATTGAAACTTCGGCATCCTCGAGGGTTTTGACGAGCTGCGGTGTCGATTGATGTTGTGTGTGATCGAGACCTAGCTGACCACAATCATTCATGCCAAATGTATAGAGTTCCCCCGAATCCGTGATCACCGCACTGTGGTGGTAACTCACAGAGGCGTATCCGAGCTTCTTATCTTTCAACGACTCAATGAGCTTTGGAACGTGGATCTTGGTTGCCAGATTTTCATGCCCCAATTGTCCTCGGTCATTGTAGCCCCACGAGTACGCCGACCCAGTGTCCGTTAGCGCGATCATATGCTCGCACCCATTGCTTGCAGCGATAAACTTCACTCGCAGGGATCTCAGGGCCTGAACAGGGCGGAGCATCATCACTCGTTCATCAAAGTGTCCCTGGCCACACTGGCCACTCTTGTTCAACCCGCAAGTTAGCACAACACCATCGTTCGTGAGAACCGCCAGAGTTTCGTTGCCACTAACCACCTGCCGGATATCGTCCCATCCGCATAGTGCTACACTGGTGAGCTGATGGCGCTCGATATCGTCTCCCGTGCCTAGTTCCCCGTACGAATTCTGTCCACAACTATAGAGTTCCCCCGAAGCCTCGCACTTTCCGTACATGGGTTGTTCCTTCAGAGCAGCGAGTTTACCGATTGACGTTTCCAAATTGACCGAGCTCGTTGGTGGTTGCTTCATCAACCACAGTACCACGAAGAGTAACGTTGCAAGGGAGCCTCGAGCCAGCGCTACCTCAGCCAATGTCTCAATCGTTTGAGCTCCAATTCGTAATTCACCTTGCGGCGTTCCATCAGTGACCGGGTAAGCAAGTTCGCCAAGACATTCACTCAGCAGATTAAAGGCTGATGATGCCGAGGGTGCAAGGTACATACTGTCCGCGTAGGCAGTAGGCTTCAGTTGCTTCAGATTGTCCTTGACCATCCGCAGCGCTTGTTCATATTGTTCTGGGTTGTTTCTGCGCGTAGCCTTCAGTAGCATCACCACCAAATCCCAGCCCATGGTCAAGCAGCTTTGCGTCGGTAGTGGTAGTGGTGGTGGCGACACTTTGCGCAGTGTCATAGCTTGCGCTCTAGCAGCGAGCAGTCGTTGTTCATGTCGATATTTCTCTTTCTTCGTCATCTGGTACACAGTCTGCAAGTTCTTGACGTAGCTGGCCACACGGGCGTCGAACACGCCTGGCATCGTCTCCCCCACGTCTCGTTTGGCATCGTGTCCGTCGTGCGTTGGTAGCCCCGCCAACTGCGAAATGTGCTGGAATAGCTCGTCCACCGAGTCCACAGAGCTCACGAGCTCTTTCATCTGCTGCTCCGGGCTGCGCGTGTGCAGGCGTCCAGTCACTTCATTCTCTATAGACAGACAGCAAGCACCACGTTAGATGAATTTATTGTATATTGATATGATTGTAAGAAGTGCCGCCACCTTTTGGCAGGTAGCGCAATGCAGCGCCGAACTCAAGGATCTTGTCCATCGCGTCTTTGGCGTCTTCAGAGGCGGCGGCCACGCCCGTGTCTCCGGCCTTGAGCACATCGCAGAGCGGTACGTAGGGCGCCTGCAGCGGCCGCAACTGCGCGCGCTCGCTTGGCGGCTGCGTCACCGCGGCTGGGAGCGAGGCTTGTTGCCCCATTGGCGTCGAGGTGGTTGCTCTCTCGACGCTCACAACTCGTTCTGGGCGGAGATCGGGGTGCGCCAAACGGTTGGCGACGCTTCACGGCATGGATCTTGTTGTGTGGCGGGAATAATTGGGGAGTTTTGAAAAACAGGGCCGATTTTTTTTTTAACTGTCGAAAAGCCTTAGTTCACGGCCCGCGCTAAAGATCAGATAAAGTAGAACAAATTGACGTCGTGCATGACAGCGAGCCAACTGTAGACACATTTGAGCCCATGGATACCAGGAGCGCCATCCCTAATACTCGGTTCTTCATTCCTTTCCAAGCATTGGCGTGGAATCGACGAACCGAGTAAAACTGCACCACGACCAATGCTTCTTCGCGAAAGACCTGGCACAACTTCCGACGTCAAACCATACTTGAAACGCGAGGTGTTCTCAAACACCAGCATAACCAAGAGGATCGGAAGCGTGAAAAGCACCGCGATAGAATCTACGCGATACCAAGTTATCTCCTTCGCGCGCTGGGCTCCAACAGCCTTTTGAGCTTCGACCCCCTCCTCCCCCCTACACGAATGAACCTTCGTATCCGATGTCTTCCGCCGATTCAATCAGCGTTCGGATACGAATCACATCTTTGCCGAGTAGGAAAGTTTACCCCGGTCAACAACAGTTCGACAATCGGTTGCCAACCTCTGTCTGCGAGCGAGCACATCTCAAGTAGGGCGAAAAGCCATGGTCGGTTATGAGCTTTAGAGGCCAACACAACATGCCGACCACGAAATACCAAGATGGCTTCGTACAGCGGATAGCCCCGCCTCAAGTGGGCCCCCACCCGGTCTCTTTTGTCCGACCTGCTGGCAATTGAAGTTGCTTTTCAAATCGCATTTTTGCCTCTTGTTGAGCCGCAACCGACTTCGCTTTCCCTTCGCTGGTGGTCGGTCCAATGCGATACTGCGCAAAAATACTAGACCGAGATCGGTTTTCTTGTGGATTCCCCTGGCAGCGAGCGCCCGAGACATGGCCACTTTCCAGCTGGCTGGGTTGCCAACGTCTGTCTCCACAGTGCGAGAACCCCGAGTCGCGCGTTGCACACAAGTGCGGAGACCGAGCCGCTCTGCCGCGCTGAATTATCTTCATTCTTCAATTCGTTCTGCTTTGGCAAGTTGCGAAATCGATCAGCAGCACTAACGATTGTCGGTGCCTGCACCTGTTTCCTCCTTCGTTGCACCGTGTGCAACGCCATTCTCACTGGGATACGTAAGCCTAGCTTCTCTCTCAAGCTTTACTTGTCCGCCCACATCTGTCTCCCCTCCGTGTTGAAAGATACAGTATCGCCATTTTTCGACTGCTCCATTCGCCGACTATAATATCTGCGCGGCATCTGGTAGATTGGAGCTGCCCTCTATCAAGCGAGGGGAGAGAGAAAGCGGGTGTATACGAAGAAGGGGAGGAGAGACCATGCCAGTTCAAGTGCAGAGCGACTTGCCTGGCAGAGAGCGCTATCTGCACAAGCCCCTCGCACACCGAGAGGGCCCCGTGTTGCCCCGTAGTCGAGCTATGAAGGCGGTCGCCCCCGTCAAACACAAACCACTCGTGAAAAGCCGATTGGCCATGGCGCAAAAGAGCGAACGTGTCAAGAAAGCGCGGCGCCTCCCGAACGACGAGAGCGTCTTCTATTCGAATATCTGGTCGCCTCCCGAGTCCACACGTGGCGTGCCTGCCAAGACCAAGAAATCCAAGCTACTCGTCGATATCAGTCAAGTAGCGCACGTGTTGACCACGATCGACTACAAAAGCGGCTACGACGGCCCGACCAACGAGGAGTTTTTCAATATCTGGGCGTCCATGGAGTCGCGTCAGAACGCTATCGTCACTGTCACCACGGCAGCGCTGAGTAAGACGCAGCAGAATGCCAGCAACCTGTCGACACCAATTTCTGAGCACAGCAGCGAGGCTAGCTCGTCTGTGCTCACGTCGTCCGTGTTGAGTCTTGGACCACTGCGCATGGACACCAATACGCTCCAACAAGAATTATCGGCGGATGATTTCAACTATGTCATGAGTGCTCCAGTCTCCGGTCCGCAACGGAAGGGTGAGAATGTGGTCTTCTCGAACGTGCTAACGCGCAACAACGAAGTGGACATGAGCTGGAATTCGCAGTTTTTGCTGGGGCTACATGAACCGGTTCGTCATGCTCTTTTCGTGATTGACAGATTCTTAGAGCACAGCCGCAGCTTGAAATCGCCCATGAATTGGAATGTGGGCGAGTTTTTCAGTTGGTTCAAGCTGCATTTCGTCGAATTTGTTCGGAGCCAACACGATGTGAAAACGACTGTGCTCTTGCCGCTCGTGGTGATCAAGTTTGTGGAGAAGCGCGATATCGTTGCTATGTATCAAGCTATCTTCGCGTTGGTGAATGTAATCACTGCTCAAGAAGATGAGTTAGTGCTATCAGCCGCATCGTCTGCGGACTCGTGGCAGACTCGACTGGGCATGTTGCAAGACGATATTCGCCGACTTAATCACCTGCTATTCAATGCTCTGGCACTAGAGGAAGAAGCCTTCAAGCCTGCTATTGAGCTCGCATTTTCAGAAAAGGCTTTCCACAAGTACGTGATGCCTCGAATCTTTCGTGCGACCAGACCGAAGCGGGTTATGGTGCCGTGGATCGTGGAGCGGAGCCGTGTCTGGGGAGGCAACAAGGTTGCTAAAGCGTATAAGGATGACCTCTCATTCACGGCACGATTCTTGTACGACCACGTGTGGCACCCGTACTTCGAAACCCACATAGCGTCCGCCATGAAGCACCTGGGCAATGACTTGGGAGGTAAGCCTGCGAAGGACTCGGACGAGTCGTGGTTCGGCTGCTCAGTCATGTAATGACCATTCTACGCGCGTCGCCTTTCGTCCGAGCGAACTACCAACTTTAACCGCCACGGCTTCCACTGATGAAGCTGTAGAAGTACCGGGCGCGAGCGCTGCTTCTACTGTCGACACTGACAGCAAGATCGAACGTTCTCGTCGAGTATTTAATAGGGACTCTTAAATATATTGTCGTTCCCTCTGCGTGTTGGCGTCTGTATCCGTATAAAATTTTCACCGCGCTGGTTGTGGGGGCAACCACCCACAGAATGGACAGAACACTGGACTGAGAAACTCGAGCTCGCGCTTGGCGACTTGAAGCTGCTTCGTTTTCAGCTTAACCTCGTCCGTATACTTCAGAACTTTTTCGTACGCTTTTTCTCTCCCAAGTCGCTGCTTCTGCTCGTTGAGCTGCATCAACTCCTTTTGAAGCTCGCTTACTTTGTCCTCGTTTGCATACCTGGATTGCAGGTCGCCCTGAGCAACGCGAAAGACACCACGACAATCTCCACAGATCCCGTAGTCGTCGAGTACGCAATCCTCCTCGTGTTCGGCATCCAAAGGCTCAAGCTGTTGTTGTAACTGGGACGCATTGAGCACAACCTCATGGAAGGTAATGCCGTCTTGCTGACCTCCTTCGTTGCGTTTGGCCTTCACTCGCAACAGTGTTACGATGTTTTGGACGTAGTCAATAGCGACGACGACAGAGACGGATTTGGAGCCGCTTACGCTGGTATGGAACACTCGTGATCCTACCGCGACCTAAAGTTGCAATGCATTAGTACAGATATCGATCCACGAGGAATAAACTACATGCACCAGCACCTCAAGGTCGGAGTCTTCCAAACGCAACCATGGCGGGCTACGCAGCCGCTGACAAGTCTTGCAACAGGGTGAGTCGGTGACATCTCCATTAACTGTTGAGCATAGCTGACACCCCCATGGACGCGCGCTTTCCTCCCTAATATCTGCATCAACCTCGCGACGAAAGGCACCAGAAAGCTTCGACTGCAACAGCATGCTACTTAGTGTGGTGCTAAAAGAATGTTGGTTTTAGCAGCTTATTTACTACGGTAGCTTCTAAAAATAAACCGTTCTCAACAGGCATTTGGTGTGCAGGACACCAGAAGTGTCTGCGACATGATGGCAGTTCGATCCTTCAAAAATACTATTATTACAAAATTGACCGTTTATATAAATCACGTTTTCTGCGTTTTGAAATTTAATAACTGTGACTTGGCGCACAGATCGTCTTCGCCTGCAAGTGTAACGAGTGGTATATTCACTAAGAATGATCTCGAGAGATCTTTACGTTCGGACTGGGCTACCTATGAATGAAGGCACTACATCTTTCACTCCCCAGCAGCCCGTTTACCGAGTGGGCTTTCGTTTGAGGTCCTTCTCAGGGTCTCGTTCCTGCGTTGGTTGAATTAAGCCGCCTTAGTCGATTCGGTGTCCTCTGCAGAACTGCGGAGTTCGAGGCCGGTTGGTGACTTGGAGGAGTCCTAGCTGCCACATGTTTTTCGCCGCATTGATATCGCGCTCCCAGTAGTTTGCTCTGCATGCTACGTTTCTGCAGACACGCACATTCCTCGATCTCTTGGTTTTCGTCGTCCCGTAGATCTTGAATGGCATGTTCACCATCGGGCCCGAGCACTCGGAGCAAAGATAGCTGGTACGAAACTCGTCGACCATGACGAGGGTTGCGCGGCGAGAGAGTTCAAGTGCGAACCTCTTTAGCGGGACGTGCATGTGGCCCGCGAGACGAGTCTGGCTGCTCCATTTCCCGAGAGCCACACACACGTCACGGTCCACGGTCGGGACGACACGCTTGGCGAGTTCCGCCACGGCCTTGCGTTTGAATCGCGACACCGTAAATCGCCACTTGCGAAACCCTTTGAGAGCGCAGAACTCCAACATGGCGTTGATATTCCTCCACATGTGCTCGTAGCGAGAGAGCAGAGACGCCGACGACGAAGTCTTGAACGATGGCATGTCCTTCAAAAACGCACCATAGCGCGGATACCTCTTCTTCAGGTTTTCGAACCAGAATGCATGGTGCTCGACACGACTCATGTGTCGGTACTCTCGGGACGTGACTTGTAGGACGTGAGCATTGTCACGCAAAAAGTGAGTCCGGCGCCTGACACCGTGTTTCCGCGGACGGTGCTTTGGGTGGTGCCTGTGACAGATCTCGCACCACCCCTCCGCATCGCAGTGCGCTCTGCTGCGTCTCTTGCGTCGGTGGCGACGACGGCGGTTCCTGCTGCGCTTCTTGCCATGGCGTCTGCCGCCAACGTGGCCTGGACAGGTACTGCACCAACCGGGCATGGAGCATGGCTCTTCCGGTGGGTTGCAGACAAAGCCCAGCATAGGACGGCTGTATGCCGTCAGCATCGTCCGTAGACCTGGGTCGATCCCGATCAGCGTATGTGGTATATACTTCGGAGAAAGAGCAAGTCGTTCAAGAGGAGCAGGAATCGACGTCAGCACAGCAGCACTGTAGCCATTTGTGGAGATCTGATACTCAAAGTTGCGCCTGGGAACGCCAATCCGTTGATCTGCTGTATGGCTGACGCAGTCTCCGAGGTTGAAAACCGTGGTCCACATTCGCTCGCGTGCTTCTTGGAACTCCTCACGCGTGGCATACGTCCGATGGCCACGAGAGTTCGTGGACTTGTAAAGCCCAAAAACGTCCTTACCCGTAGTTGCCAAAACTTGTTTTGCGACTTGGTAGAGCACCCCTGTCGTGACCGGGAAGAACGCCGGCACACAGGAGGTGGGCTGCGGCAGCAACGTAAACAATCGGCGCTCTTTCGGGATCTCGTCTTGGTCGTGCATTTCTTCCATCTCCTTCAGCATGTCGTACAGCTTGCCGAGAAATAGCACCTCATGGCTAGCGATGTTCGCAGCTGTAGGAGGCAGTTCTAGCCACTCAAGCCATTGCTTCTCGACGTCCGTGAGGTCTTCAGGACTTGACTTTAGTCGAGCGACCATGGCCTCAGCTGCTCCCCGCGGATACGCAAGCTGCAGGCTAATGAATTTGACAAGCCGCGCCTCGAAGTTCGTTCGAACGTGTTGCTGCGCCGCAACGAGCATGTCATTCGCCAGTTCTTTGATAGCGGAGCTTGAATCGAAGAGCGTAGGCGGCATGTACGATATGACCCTCGATCGTGAAGCCTTGTACTTGTTGATGGACTCCTCTAGTGCAGCGTTAGCCGAGGGTTTTGGCGCGGGCCTCTGTTCGTCACCAAAGGCAGCAGTGCAGCACCGGTAGAACGTAGCTTGGTCCAGCTGCAGGGCTGTCTCCATCGTGCGAGATCTTGCCGGTACTACAGGGTAGTTCGGGTAGCTGCGCTGATGGTGCTCGAACAGCCGGCAGCAGTGGAAGTTCATGACGAACATTGCCTCTATGCGGATCTGCTGCAGAGCCACAGCACGTTGTTCGAGCGCGTCCCGGATGTCAGGATTCGGACAAATGTGCCTCAGTGGGTACGTCACGGTTGAGAACACTAGGGCGCTGTTGGCTCCTCGAAGAAGGGTGCGACGATGGTTCGCGGCGGCGCGTTGCTCGATGTCGACTTCATCAGGCGGTCGTCCATCGAGTGAGATGTCACGACGCTGCCTCCACTCGATCTTATCTTTCAAAGGTTGTATAACAGCTTCCCTAACCATCTCACTGATTGGTCAAAATAATTCCAAAGACAGCGTCAGGAAGTAGTCAAGTTGGGCAAGTTGAGCCGAGTGGTCAGGCGTGGCCCCGGGAAGTTCCCCAGTATCTTGAACAACCCGGTGGAGTGGAGGGGCGATGAGCGAGGTGGCGGGGAGCCAACCTCCTGCAGCGCCAGAAAAAGCAGCCTTGCAACCTCCCACGGACAGCCAAGGCCCTGTGCGTGAGTGGATCGACACGTTGCTACAGGCAGCCGTGATCGCTAAGCAGAAGAAACCAGTGGAGGGCCAAGAGGTAAAAACGCCAGCAGCAGCTGCAACGGTCGCTGCGACTGCGGAAAGTGAGCCTACTTCTGTCGAGGGCGCTGGCACTTCAGATACGAATACGGCGGCAGTTGCAGCGGATGCAACGTCGAGCGAGTCAATGTCAACCACAGAGGTAGCGGACATTTCGGGGGAGTCCAAAGCTGAGGCTGCTAGCACGGTAAAACCCAAGGAGGAGAAGGAGGAAGAGGCGACCACCCGTGCTCCCAAGCGGTACCGTCGTCGGCGCTGTGAGGTGGAAGGTTGCACCAAGTTTGCGCGCTTCAATAACGCTTGCTCGGGGCATGGCGGCAGGCGACTGTGCGCAGAGGCTGGTTGCGAGCGCGTGGCACAATTCGGTCACAAGTGCAGTGCTCATGGTGGGGTTAAATTCTGCAGCGTTGAAGGATGCAACCGCGCTGTGCAGTCTCGCGGCTGCTGCAAGACTCACGGCGGTGGAGTGCGGTGCCAGCACCCAGAATGCACCAAGGGTGCGATTTCCAAGGGCTTCTGCCGATCGCATGGCGGTGGGTCGCGCTGTGCCGAAGAAGGCTGCCAAAAGTGGGCTCAACGTCATGGATACTGCGTGCGCCACTCGAAGTCTGCTGCTGATTCTAACGTGGCGGTGCCAAACCAACCAGCACCGGAACCAATGGTTGACTCCGCGACGGTATCGCTACCGGTCGAACCGGCACCGATTACCTTCTCGACTTAGTGTCGTAGCTGCATCAGATCATGGCAGGCAGCTATGAGAATTTGACACAAAACACATAATACATATCAGGGTTTTACAGCAACACCAAGCATCATCAGCCTGTTAGCTTGTTGCGAAGTGTGCACCACACCACGCATTTTGACGCACGACGATGGTGGACATGGACGACACTGCACACGACCCCATATACTATGCCGGATTCGCGACGCAGTGCGTAGTTCCCGCTCAATTGCCAAAGTTCACTCCGGAGTCTGTTCATCTGCTGGAATCCTTTGGGTCACACCGCGATACCCGTGAGAACGAGCGATCTTTTCTGTCGTTATTATAGCAAAATGATTTGGGCTTTGACAGTGTGCATACAGTGGTGGAAATTGCATGCAAAGATCAATCGAGCGAATGTTATCACGGCAACGAGCAGGCCAGACAGAGCGTGGAATTAAAGTTTGGTGACTTCGTGGACTACTACCAAGCTGCATTCAGGAACCAGTCGCATTGGCTACAGACGGTGGACGATCTCGAGTTTTATCTGGCGCAATGCCCTATAGTTGTGCCCAAACCTGACGCGACCTGTACCAAGGCGAGTCTACCGGCGATTATGGACGACTTTCTTCTGTAAGATGCGCGCATCGTTGGTATTCTATTCACCAACGAGTTTTGACAAATTGCTTGTGTGTCATTCCAGACCGACGTGTCTTCAGGATAAACCTGTCACCCAATTGAATCTGTGGATGACTGTACAACCGGGCCGGACTACGCTGCACTACGACGCGTACCAAAACATTTTAGTGGTTTTGTACGGGAGGAAGACCGTCACGCTGTACCCTCCGTCAGATACTGCGAAGTTGTATCCGTTCTCGGTGCACACCAAGTCGGTAAACCACAGTCAAGTGAACATCGTGAAGCCCAATCTCGAGAAGCATCCACGATTCTCCGAAGCATCAGCTCAGCGCTTCGAAGTCAAAGCTGGAGGTACAGTATCTTTTTGCTGAAGTCGTGGTAGATCATCGTTGCAATTGTAACGTGCTGTTATTTGTTTGTTGCAGACGCGCTTTTGATCCCGGAAGGGTGGTGGCATCAGGTTGACTCTGGCGAGTTCACCATTGCTGTCAACTACTGGTGGGATGGCGTGCGAGAACAACTAGTAGCCGATAAACGCATGGTGCCATACTACGCTCGAGTTATGATGGAGGAACTGGTTAAGCAGCAATGCGAGTCGCAACTGCTAATATTGCGGTCGTCTCTAGGGACAGCCAATAGCAGCATCCCTCAAGATGAAAGCAGCGCGGTGGCAGCATTTCTCGCAGCCAACAGTCAAGATAGTCGTGAACGGGTGTTGTTATCACTGGAAAGCGATGACTTCGCGAGGATGCAACGGTTCCTGGCAGTGAACCACGCTGCAGACTGGCGGGATCTGCTTGAAAATGCTAGTGTGAACTTAGTGGCGGTCTTGACCAAGTACTGGGAAAGCGATAGCTTGGAACCTGATTTGCTTGGTGTGCTGTTTGGCGCTCTTGGAGACAGCGAAAAGGCGATCAAAGAGCAGCTTGTCACCAAGCAAGCTCAATTCTGCCAAGACTGCGCCACTGACATCTACCGATCGCTACTTGGATAGCTGTAGCAAGCAGGTGCTCCAAAAAGACTTAATGAACATGAATACGGGCGGCATCGAACCCGCTCATGGGAAATAAGGGTCAGGTCCTTGACGCACGTCCCTTGTCCGTCGAAAGCAATAATTCGTCTTATCGATTGGCCACCTACAGTACCCGTCACCTGCGATGCATGTGCCGATAGGGCAGCAGTGATAGCCCAAGATGAATGCCCGCCGGCATCACCCGGCAATTACCAGTGTTGTATTCACCTCAACCTCCGCAAGTGACCATGACAACCTCCAACGACCACATTCTGGTCGCTCCCATGGTTGACACTCAGCAGCACGCCAAGGTGCAGTGGAATGTGCAGCCATCCGACCTGTCAAAGCGGTACACCAACCCCATTCGGAAGATCGTGGACAGCATCAAGAAACCCGCGACGTCGTCCAAGAAGCTGATTCCGCTATCTCTCGGTTGATATATCGTTACATAGCCATACTGTTGAGGTACGCCAAGCTCACGACCTCGTGCGATGTTGGCATTTTGTAGGTGACCCCACTGTTTTCGGCAACTTGCATTGCCCCGATGTACTCGTGCAGGCGATTGTCCGTAACACTCGGTAAGCCCAAAGTGCTACGCCATTGAATGTCGAGAATGCTGACGGTGCTGTGTGATGCAGTTCGATGCAGCACAACGGCTACATCCACTCCGCTGGCACCGAGGCAGCTCGCGCAGCAATTGCGCAGCACTACGGCAACGCAAAGGCTCCGTTGACAACGGATGATGTCATCATTACGAGCGGGTGCTCGGGTGCTATTGACATCGCTCTGAGGGGGCTGGTAAACCCTGGAGACAACATTCTGCTGCCCAAGCCAGGGTTCCCATTCTACCAAGCGCTGTGCGATACCAACCAGATCGAGTGCAGATTCTATAATCTGCAGGTAAGGTTGAAGGTTACCACTAGTGCACACACTTTCACCTTGTACTGAGAGTTGCGTTTTCTGTAGCCCGAGAACAACTGGGGGGTGGACCTGAAGCACATGCAATCTTTGGTAAACGAAAAAACCAAGGCAATTTTGGTGAACAACCCGTCCAACCCTTGCGGTAGCGTGTACTCGCAGGTAAGTGCAAGCCGTGTTTGAATGGCATCTACGGTACATCCCTAATGCTTATTTTGTTCCGTTCTTGCTATCTAGCTCCACCTGGAGACAATCCTGGCTTTGGCAGAGCTAAACAAGATTCCGATCATTGCAGACGAGATCTATGGTGACATGGTATTCGGAAGCAACGTGTTCTTCCCCATGGCGACCCTGACGAAAACGGTTCCTGTGGTGACTGTGGGCGGCTTGGCGAAGCAGTTCCTGATTCCCGGTTGGAGGGTAGGTTGGATCATATTGCACGACCGCAACAACATCCTGAAAGACGTGCGGACGGCCTACTTGACGCTGATTCGAAGTACCCTCGGAGCAAACTCCCTGGTTCAGGTATAGTTTTATTGCTCCAATGCAGTTGACAGGTGGTTGTTTACCTATGTGTGCTCATTGACGACTTCATACCATCGCAGAGTGCGATCCCGGACTTGCTAACTCCCGTTCCTGGGAGTGCGGCGTCGCAGTCGCTCGAGGACTTCAAGAAGAAGTATTTCGCAACTCTGGAGGACAATGCAAAATTTACTGTCGCTGCGATCGCGACGATCCCTGGTCTGAAGGTTGTGGTCCCGCAGGGTGCGATGTACGCAATGGTAAGCGGCCACAGACTCACCGAAAAAGTGAAAACATATTTTGGTTGCTACACCGATTATTAACTACTGTGTCTGCAGATAAAAATCAACACCAATGTATTGACCAAGTTCGAGGACGACTTTGCCTTCACGCAGAAGCTGCTGGACGAGGAGTCCGTTTTCGTGCTGCCCAGACAGGTAAGGAAGGCATCGCAAAAAGTGCTGCAAAATATTTTACCAACTAACTAGCATTGCTTTGCCATACAGTGCTTCGGAATGGACAACTACTTCCGCATTGTATTCTCGGCGCCAAAAGAGGTTCTTGCTGACGCCTACGCTCGCATCAATTCGTTCTGTCGCCGCCACCAGTGAGTGAATGGATACACTTGCGTGGGTATGAATCAGACAAGCTACATAGTGGGGCCAAACTTGATTTTCCGTTTCATCAAGCACGAAAAATTGCGTTAGCCTGTCGTAATTGACCAATCCAACGCCATTCTTTTCGCTCAACCAGCCAGAGGACGCTGGCGCACAGCGGCGCCGGCAACTTCTGTAAAACGTGATAAATATTACAGCACCCACCAGACATTGATGCGGGGAGCTAAACCATTTATCAATCGTCTCCAGTCCCCCATCATCTACCATGAAGCAGTAGCCTTCGACCTTGGCGGAGGGAAACCGCCACCGATGGAGCCACAGGCTTCTTCCCGCATCCGAAAGAGGTTCGACTTTGACGAAATCGTGCCCGAGTCCGACTGTGAAGGGCACAAACGACGAAGGAAGCGCAAGCTGAACGAATGGAGACGCCCAAAGGCGGACTTGCAGCACCCGAGCTCGTGGTTCAAGAAGTCTATCGCGAATGACCTGCGGATGCCTGCGAAAATAGAGATGGAGATCGTACGGAAGCCTATTCGCCCATCAAAAAACCAAAGACGGCAGCAACGGATCCATCGCAAGCGCTGGCAGCAAGGAAAACCCGGAAAGCACTGGAGACACCCGGCTCGTGGACGACAACGCAGACGACTCTCGAAGTATGTTCGTGAGCGGGTTCCCGAGGGCCAGCGCTCGATTGAACCTTTGCTTACCTCGTGGTTTGATGTGGGCAACTTCGCCGACGAACATCGCCAGATCCCGTGGAGAACGAAGGCAATGCCTCCAGCTCCAGTCTCCAGACAGACGATCGACGAGCTGACGGGTCTGGGCGTTTTCGGACAAGACGAGAGCAAAGTGTCGTGTAGGATTCACGATAAAATTCTCACGCGTCGGGTGAGTTCCCACCTACAACACACGCTAACCCGCAAAGGTTAGCGACTGTTGGATCAAACCTGAAGACCAGGAACGATCCCTTACACCGGGTCGGTTGCAAGCGCTTCTGTGCACTGCGATCGTATAGATTAACCCTTTATTTAACTCCTCTAGCCACGAGCTTGGGCTAGGAAGCGGTAAATCCTGCAGTCCCTCAGAAGGAAGGATACCGACGTGCTAGGCCTTATACAGGGGCGCCGAGGTGTAACCTCGGCAGGAAGTCTAGAACACGCAAGAACCCTCAGTCCTCATGATTACACACAGAGCGACGCTCTAAAGTCGCTCCCACACACACTCGGCCACGCTTCACTCTTGGCCTAATTGTAAACGAACCCTCGGTGATGCACCTTAGCTCAATCTACAGGCATCCACCCTGCCTGAGCGTATCCTGCACTACAATAAGCTAACTACACTTACCGGAGACGGACTTGACCCTTGTCGGCTTGGGGGGAAGACTGCTGTTTTATTTCTGCTTATCTGTGGCTCTGAGAGCCTCTGTAGGTCTTCCTGTAACTACTCCTATATTCCTATACAAATATCAAGTGTGAACAGATCTCGGTGGGAGACTCTAGAATCCCACATAGGTACGACCGAGACCACGACAACACGGTGATGTGTGGCACATAATCCCATCCTAACCTAATTCAATACCTCGGTCGGGTTATATTAGTACGACCGAGGGTGTCACTAATTCCTCTCTGTCACTCTGCTGCGATAAATGTGTTCCGCCAATCACAGCCGCGCCTTTCACTGAAAGCGTCCACGACGGCTGCCCTGCAACAGAGGCCGTGATCCGGGTCAAAAACCCAACACCACAAAAGCGAACAGCGTTGTCGAGTACCGGGTGTATCCTACCATGGACCAGAAAGAGAAGCCGGATCAGATGTTCGCAATCAACCGAGCTGTGTACAACAAGATGGTAGGGATGTCTAAGGACGATCGTGGCGATCGACTCACTACGCGCGACGAAGCCATTAAGGCGACATTTGCAGAGTTAGGTAAAAAGTACCGGCCGATAGCCAACCTGGGTACCATGAACAAGTACTTCCGGAACAAGAAGCGGCTGGCGCGGTACCGACAAGTGCCGGACGAAGTGAGGGAATCAGCGCACGGCGACTTCATGAAAACGGCGAAGGCATCCATTGCTGGCTTCTTTGCCAAGTTTCGGAGGTACGAGAGCACTTCCTGCCCAAACATGCGCTTCAAAAGCATATTCGCTCCGTCGAACACCATCGAGTACAGGGCTCGGTTGTTCTCTGGTGTCCACAAACATGGGCTGGAACATCTCCGGTTCGGACCCAAAGTATTTGGGTTCGGGAAACAGGACGGCATCGAGATGAGAGAGCTGCTGTCTAAGGTGACTATGTCTGTCCGACTGCAGCGCCTTCGCGAGGGCTAGTACTTCCTTATCGTTCCGCAGAAGCGCGAATTTTCGCGCTTGGTGACGACTCGAGTCTGTGCAATCGATCCCGGCGTTCGCAACTTCGTGACCGTGTACGATCCCGAAGGCCGTACGTTCAGCGTGAAGGACTCGCGGTCGGTTCTCAAGAAGAAGTTCGAGGCTGTGGAGACGACGAAGGACACGCTTGCGAAAATGAACGACGAGAGCGAGGCCAGGCACCCAGACAAGATTCGGACCAGACAAAAGCGAGGACAACACCACTCGAAAACTAAGCAGCATAGGCAGCTCTATCGTCTGCGTCGACGCGTTCGTCTGACTTCTCGGAAGGCGACTCGTGTCGTGAACGACATGCACCACAAACTCGCTAGCTGGATGTCTGCGAACTACTACCACGTGTTTCTGCCGCTGTTCCAGACGCAGGTGATGGTGCAGAAGCGCTTGACGGAGGTGGTATCAGACGCCACCCCCAAGACGTCCTCCGACGAAGAGCGCATTACCATCCAGAAGAGGAAAAAACACAGCCCGACCGCGAGAGCTATGATGGCGCGGGCGCACTACCGGTTCGAGATGCTGCTCAAGTACAAGGTGGCGCGCGCCGGCGGGTGCGTGATCGACTGCGAGGAGGAGTATACGTCCAAGACGTGCTCCGCGTGTGGCGAGATAAAGACCAACCTCGGCGGAAACTGTGTGTTCCGGTGCGCATCTTGCCATGCTGTGCTCGGAGATGTATACGAGCCGCACTTGTGGTCGCTGCAACCGACTGCACCTCTCTCTCCGCAATCAGGACGTGTTCGTGTGCCCGCACTGTGGCTTCGTGGCAAACAGGGACGAAAACGCTGCTTTCAACATCATGCGCTTTGTATGCGCTGGGTTGTTGAGCGTCTTTCAGGTCAACGGCGAGCAGCATCAGTAGTGTTGTCTAGTTAGCATCTCGGGTTACAGCGAGAACAGGCCCCGTCGACGAGAAGCGACAGGCTTGGCGAGGTGAAGACTGTAACAACACAATAAATGTGCGTGCGAACAGATGGCTAGACTTGATTTTTTCATCGAAATATTTTCGTCGAAATAAAGCGAAATATCTCTGTTCGAGGAGAAAAGGGAGAGCCGCTTCATAGTGAAAAACGGAGCCACTGACTGATAGCTAGCTATGACGGGACGAAGCCTGCTGCTCGCGGCCGTGCTGGCGGCCTTCGCTCTGCTGCAGCACATGACGGCGGCCGCGGCCGTCGACGGCGTGATCGTCGTGCGCGGCAACAAACTCTACAACGCCAAGTCGGGAGAGCGCTTCTTCATCAAAGGGGTACGTGCGTTCGAACGGCCGGATAGGATAGGAAGGAGTCACTAACAGCAAAGCACAGTTTCTATAGAGTCGACGCTAACTCTATTCGATCTCTAATTGCTGCTGTTTTACAGCTAACGTACGAATACGCCGTAAGTGACGACTACTATGACAAGTACTCGAAGGCCGCGATCGAGGAGAATCTGTCTGGCCTCAAGTACAACACGCTGCGGCTGTACAACATCAACCCCACGTCTTCATACAAGAACTTCATGACCGACATGGCTGCACTTGGAGTGTACGTGATGGTCTCGGCCTCTCCTGACAACGACGCGTACTACGGCAAGTACCGCTATTCGACCATCACCAAGAGTTTGAGCTGCTCGGGTCAAGTGTCCTCTGGCACGGGCGCCAAGACGGTGGACCAGACGGAGACCTGCTATCCGGCACTGCTGCTTGAGTACGGCAAGAAGATTATCCAGAACTTCGCCCAGTACGACAACACGCTCGGTGTTGTCGTGGCAAATGAAATCATGCAGGCAGACCTGACTGCCGGATCGTGTGTCAAGGCTTATGTATCTGACTTGAAGAATTGGATGTCGGTGAACGGCAAGAAGATTCGTATTCTACCGCTCGCCTACGCCGCTGCTGACAGTAGTAACGACGAGATCTCCAACGCCGATGACTACCACGTGATGAAGATTCAGGGACTTTTGTGTGGTGACAAAATGACGAACGGCATGATGGGGTCGAGTATTGATATTTACCTGATCAATGAGTACCGTTGGTGCCCGGACTCGACGTTCGCAGAGGCATACCAGCGCTACATCAATATGGCGCAGGGTATCCCCATTGTGGTTGGTTTTGGCGAGTACGGCTGTAAGACTTCTTCCGCGACTCCTCGTGACTGGGGGATGGTCCCGTATTTGTATCAAGAACCAGCGAAAACGCAGAAGTTCACGTCGGTTTGGTCTGGTGGTCTGGCTTACTCGTATGGTGAGGCCAAACTTGCAGCGGACTCGCTGTTCCCGATGTTCACAGGTACAGCCACTTTCTAGCTCAGTCTTTGCAATGGCTTGATAAACTGATTTTTTGTTTTCTGTCTTGTAGGTGGCAGCACGGACTTCTTGTCGACGCCGAGCTCAAAATCCACGACGGATTACACAAACTTGAAGGCACAGTTTGCCAAGTACTCAGGATACACGGACGATGCAAAATGGACTGACAGCACTAAGTGCACGTGGACGCCCACAGTGGAGACCACAACGCAGTCTACCAACAAAGCTGCGACCAAATACGGCTGGGTTGTGAGCGGTTGTTCCGCGAGTTACCTGAAGATCGCAAGCACAGACTCCTGGACTTGTTCCAGCCGTGAAGGCGTGGTCTGCACGGACAGTGGCGCTACGTGTGATGTGAAGCTGAGCGGTACCGTCGGTACGACCCAAGAAGACATTTGCGGCACGTACGAGGTTGCGAGTGGCGGTGGCACCTGCGAAAGCACGTCCGACTGCGGTGGCAATGGCCAATGCAAGGAGTCGAACGGCACCAAGTCGTGCAGCTGCTTGTCCTGCTACACTGGTACCGACTGCAGTGTTAAGGATATTACCTCGTGTGCGACACTGAGCAGCTCGGACTCGGCTCCGCAGGCCATCTTCGTAGGCGTCGGGGCGTTCATAGCCGTGATGGCGGTGGTCTTCATCGCCCTTGGAGTTGCGGCCGCCAAAAAGAAAGCTGGTAAGTCACAAGTCACTGTGTGTCTCGTTCGAACAGTATTTAACAGTGCGATGTTTTTGCTGCTGATTTTCAGAAACCGACAGGTTGGCGCAGCAAGTCAAGGCTGGAGGTACCGCTGGCAACGACACTCAAGCGAGCTTGTAAATGCTCTAGATCCTGCTATTTTGCAGTGAACGTGGCGACTACGAGCGCTATGTCCACGCTAATCCAATGAAGCTTTTCATGGTTTTATTTTCTTCTTGCCTGGGATTTAACCCATTTCGTAACCCTAGTTAACCCTTTCCACCAAAAGGGTTAAATTTTATTTCGTTCAAAAGCTCACGAGCGCCATTGCTTTATTCACCAAGAACCAAGAGCATCATGCCGCCGAAGGGAAAGAAGACCGAAGAGGTACCTTAAGCTCCCCATACAATCTACATACTTTTCTCCCCCCTTCTCTAACTGTATGCTCTTCTTCTCTTCAGCCCACGCGCACGTACCTGGGTCGTCCCGGTAACAACGTCAAGATCGGCATCGTGGGCGTCCCCAACGTGGGCAAGAGTACGTTCTTCAACTGTCTGTCCAAGCTGCACATTCCGGCCGAGAACTTCCCCTTCTGCACCATCGACCCGAACGATGCCGTGGTGCCGCTGCCCGACCAGCGCTTCAACTGGCTCGTGGACAAGTACCAGCCGGCCAGCGTCGTCCCTCCCGTCATCTCCATCACGGACATCGCCGGCCTCGTGCGTGGCGCCGCGGAAGGCGCCGGACTGGGCAACGCCTTCTTGTCGCACATCCAGGCCGTGGACGCCATCTACCACATGGTGCGCGCCTTCGACTCGACCGAAGTGACGCACGTGGAGGGCAACGTGGACCCTGTGCGGGACATGAAGATCATCCAGGAGGAGCTCCGTCTCAAGGACATTGAGCGTGTCAAGAAGGAGTCGGTCGGTGTCAAGAAGCTCGCGGAGCGTGGTGTTGGAGGCAAGGAGAAGAAGATGGAGTACGAGGCTCTGTGTAAGATCCTGGAGTGGCTCGAGTCGGGCAAGGACGTATCTTTCGGCACGTGGACTGCCCAAGAGGTGGAGCTGCTTAACACCATGCAGCTGCTGACCGCTAAGCCTGTGGTCTACCTCATCAATGTGAGCAAGCGCGACTACCTGCGCAAGGGCAACAAGTACCTGCCCAAGATCGCCGAGTACATCAAGGAGCGCGGTGGAAATGAGCCTGTGATCCCGCTCAGTTGCGAGTTTGAGCTCGAGTTGTTGGACCTTGAGGCCGGTGGCCAGCTGGAGACGTACTTCAAGGAGAACCCGACGCACAAGTCGATCCTGAACCGCGTGCTCCGTATGGGATACCAGGCTCTAGGACTGATCCACTTCTTCACGGCCGGAAAGGATGAGGTGCGTGGATGGACCATCCGCAAGGGTCGATTTGCACCCCAGGCGGCCGGTGTCATCCACACGGACTTCGAGAAGGGCTTCATCATGGCCGAAGTCCAGGCCTTCGCCGACCTGAAAGAGCGTACGTTTGACCGCTGTGTTGTTACTATGGTTTATGCGAGGTGAACTAATGTTGCGTTTGGGATTTGTAGTGGGCTCGGAAGAGGCCGTCAAGAAGGCTGGCAAGCTCAAACAGCAGGGCAAGAAGTACGAGGTCCAGGACGGCGACATTATTTTCTTCAAGTTCAACAACTAGGTGGATGCACTGCTGCCCCAGTGGTGTTGAGTGAGTCGAGCAACCGCGGTGCAATGGAATAGCACTCTATTCAAGAGTGGTGTGGGGTCTTGAGTCCCGATTGCAGATGATGTCTTCGCGTCTAGAGCTTGCCGGTTCAAGCGCACGGTTGCAGAGCAACCCGCAATGAAATAAAGCATGCGCTTTGAGCACAAAGGTCTACAGATATCGAGCAGGAGTTCATGCGAGAAAGTTCATTTGCTGCGATTGTATTTGCAGGGCGATAACGGACTTTCGTGAAGGGACGAAACGAAACCTCACGAAGATCGCAGTTTTCACGCGCCTTTTGAATGGAGAGGTTGCCTTTTTGTGGAGTTTTTCCGTGTGTGCAATAGCAGGTTTTGGTGGCGAAGCTACCAACGACAAGGGTGAGATAGCGTTCACGCAAATCAAGTAAAGAGAGAGTTTACAGCGCGCGGAGAATTGCAGACTTCATATCTAGGCATCTCTCTGAGGGCAAAGCTGAAATGGTGAGTTGCTTGGGTAGACAAAATGTACGGCGATGGGTTGACGAAACTTATTGGCATTGTTTGCTTTTGCCAGCCGATCGGGTACGGATGTGAGCCGGAACTTGCGTGGATTGCACCAAAACAGAATGGAGACGTTCCTGTGAAGCGGTCCGGGCACTCGTTCACGTTGAAAAGCTCAGACACGGAAACGTCAATATACATGTTCGGCGGTTGCGATCACAAATCGCCTCCAGGGCCTACTAACGAGCTGTACAGGTTGGACGTCACAAACGGTAGGGTGGTTGTGACATAAAGCAACAAACCCGCTGCATTCTATATTCTTGGCTAACCGTTTGACTTTATGCTAGGGTACTCGTGGTCCAAGGTGACAAGTCCACAGAGTGATGACGACGTACCGGCACCACGATGGAGACACTCGGCCGTTTTGTTTGAAAAGAACATCATCATATTTGGAGGCTTCGCGGCTGAAAAGCGAATGAACGACCTCTGGATCTTCAACACCGAATTGAAGGTGTGGGAGCAGAAATACGCCCAGGGTTTCTGGGAGGGGCTACCGCAGTGCCGCGGAGCTCATAGTGCCACGCTTGTTGGTGAAAAAATGTACGTGTTTGGTGGATATGGCGGCAACGGCTTTGGTCGCACCGACTTCAACGACCTGCACGCTCTGGACTTGCGCTCGTTCAAATGGCAAGAGATCCAAACCGAGGGTGAAAAGCCAGAACCTCGTTCGGGACATCAGACATGCTTGGTGAAGGAGCAATTGCTGGTTATTGGCGGCTGGAACAGCTTCAAGCAGTTTCAAGACATCTTTGTTTTCGACTTGCCCACCAAGACGTGGAGTCTGCTGAGCACACCGCTCCACTCTCCTATCTGGAATCACACCTGTGTAAGTGTCGCGGCTGTACCTCACTGGAAAGTGTTTTTGTTTGGTGGTAATAGTGGAGATTTGGCGGAGTCAGGAACGGCACAAGGAGCGTACTTGAACAGCACGACGGTGTTGGACACTGGCAGTATGGTATGGCTTAACCCGCCCGTGAAAGGGGAACTCCCGAAGGCACGAGCTGATACTGCGATGGTGTTTGATGGGAATACCAATCACTTGATCTTCTTTGGAGGCTGGGCGAACCGCTGGTACAATGACCTACATGTTCTTAATGCAAGCGAGATCGTCGGACCACCGTACTCAATATCGTCGACCGAACCGAAGCAAGGACCGATCACAGGAAATGCAAAGGTGAAGATCACTGGTTTCAACTTCACAGGGCAAAATGCTACTTTACGTTTTGCAGTTGCAAAGGGCTCAGTAGATGTCCAAGGAGCTGTGCTCAGCCCCACTGTGCTCCAGGCAACCGCTCCCAACTTCGAGAAATTTGGGGCATTAGCCGCTGAGGTCCGCGTGTCGTTATCTGGTGGAATGTACACGAACGTCGCTACTTCATTCCGTTTTCACTCGGTCACAGCAGCTCCAAAATCGTTGGCGTTTGGGCCATGTTTAATTGCTGCACTCAGCGATAACTGCTTGGCCGAGTTGCCAACCACCTTTATCATTCAATCTCGAGACAAAGACGACAATCCTCGAGACTGTGGAGGAGATGAGTTCACTATTACTCTGAAGTGTTGCGACGATCCACAAGCTGAACTGGAGCAAGTTGCATCCATTCTCGACAAGAACGATGGCAGGTATGTCGTGACGTTTACGCCACCCAGAGCAGGCAAATACGAGATATCGGTTGATTTCACGGGCACATTCAGTGGGATTGCGGGTCCTATTCGCGGTTCACCGTTCGCTGCAGAGTTTCAGCCCGTTTCTGAGGATAACAAGACGAAATGCTTGCCGCCGCTTGCTACCCAGAAGGACTTTGATTCGCCAGAGCTTATTCGCCGTGTGATGGCAACGATGAACAAACGAAACGGAGAGTTCCGGCGTATTCTTGTTGATTTGCGGAAGGATATTCCAAGCAATGAATCAGATGGACTCGAGACCCTGCGGAAGATGAAGGAAATCATCCGCAAGTTAGAGGCGGACAAGACGACAAATCACTTGATCCTGGACCAAGTCCGACAGCTTTTCTTCAACATCAAGAATAGTGGTGGTCATGTCGACAAAGAGCTGGTGGAGATTGAGAGCATGGAGAAGCTTTTCGTAGACGTCGAAAAACAAATTCCAGTCACCGAGAAGCGCGTCCAAGAGCCGACACGGGTGTTCAGTGAGAAGACTGAGGAGAAGATCATCGCGTACGAGAAGATGATCGCGCAAAAGGTAGAGGCTTTGAAAACTCTCGAATTCTGGTCGTCCAAGTTGGAGCCTGATAAGGGTCTGGAGAAGATCGAAAATTACCTCGTTGACTGGAATATGGAGATGAAGAAATGCGAGGAGAACACAAAATTATGCTCAATCTTTGGGTTCCCACAGCTGATGAATGAATCACTATGCATGATGGGCTTGATACGAGCGGATGCGGATGCAATGAAAACTGTGTGGAATATCATTAAACGTGCGAAAGCCTTTTTTGCAGCGACACAGGACATTTTGTTTAAAGAAGTGGATGTGAACGCGCTGCAGATCGAAGTGCAGTCTGCGCTGAAGGAGCTGAAGAAAATACCAAAAGGGATCCAGTGGAGCGACGCGTACACCTCAATATTGAAGGAGTGTCAGGCTTTTGATAAAACGCACCCGCTGATTCGGTGCGTGTCATCTAGTTACATGCGCCCACGGCATTGGAAGCGAATTATGCTTCATACAGGAGAGTTTTCCACTCCGGACCAAGACCCGGAACAGCGACTCTCTTTGATCCTGAGCAAGAACTTGTTCAACTTCAGCTCGGACATCAATGAAATTTGCTACGAAGCAGAGAAGGAACAAGAACTCGAGCTTCGGTTGGTGGAACTTGAGGCACTATGGGCCGAGGTAAATTGGGAGATGACCGCGTACAATCCAGGCGCCCCAGAAGAGGAAATGGTGCCTCTTCTCAAGGTGTCAGAAGAGAACTTCGAGCTCCTTGAGACGCATCAAATCGACGTTCAAGGTATGAGCGCGTCACCGTACCAATCAGAGTTTGAACCTCGCGTTGCAAAACTTCAAATCGGCCTTTCATCCATCAATGAAGTCGTGCTGCTACTGGGTGACATCCAGCGATCTTGGAGCTATCTCGAACCATTGTTCATCCAGTCTGAAGAAGTGAAAAAGCAATTGCCCGAGCTAACGTCGGATTTTGAAGATATTGACAGAGAGGTTCGCCAAATTCTACAAACAGCGTGGAAAACGCTTAACGTGCAGCAAGCGTGTACGGAGCCAGGTCTCATCAAGCGACTTGAAGTTATCGTGGAAAAACTCGAGCTGTGCAAACACCGCCTCAAAGAGTTCCTCGACGGGCGCCGTCGCCAGTTTCCGCGCTTCTACTTCATGTCTGAAGCAGACTTGCTCGACATTCTGTCAAATGGGTCTCATCCCGGTCGGATCATGCCGCACTGCTCCAAGATTTATTTGGCAACGAAGACGCTCACCTTGGTGGATCGTGGGCATGGAGAAAGGCCAGTTGCTACATCTTTTGTGGCTGGTGTGGGTCACGAAATCGTGGATTTCTTCGAGCCTCCGATACTGGAAGGCGAAGCAGAGATATATCTCGAGACCATTATGCGCGCAATGAGGTTGACATTGTTCAAGCATATTGAACGTTCGCTAGTAGCGTACACCGAAATGCCTCGCGTTGACTGGATTAACTTCAAGGACGACACCAACAAACCTATGGATGCAGCTCAGATTATCCTACTCGCAGCAGGAGTGCACTATGTTCAAGAAGTCGAGCGTACGTTCCGTGGTATTCAAGGTGGCGACAAAGACGCTCTGAAAAACTACAACAAGATGCAGGAGAAGCAGCTTGAAGACTTGATCAAGCTCACGCAAAGCAATATTTCGTATGCAGAGCGACAGCGTGTTATGGTTCTAATCACGATGGACGCGCACGGCCGAGATATCGTGGCAAATATGATTCGTGCTGGGGTGGAAGAGGCGACACACTTCCAATGGCAGTCGCAGCTGAAACACTACTTCTCCCCAGCAGCAGGAAGCTTCTTAAAGCGAGATAGCACCTTCCGTGGAGCAAATAATGCTCGCGCTCAGATTCTGATCTGTGATGCCGGCATCCCGTACGACTACGAATATCTCGGAAATGGCCCTCGGCTTGTGATTACCCCACTGACCGATCGTATCTACGTGACAGCGACGCAGGCGCTGAACCTCCAAATGGGGTGTGCTCCTGCCGGTCCCGCTGGTACAGGCAAGACGGAGACAACCAAAGATTTGGCTAACGCATTGGGAAAGGTGTGCTACGTGTTTAACTGCTCGCCTGAGATGGACTTCAAGAGTCTGGGGAATATCTTCAAAGGACTGGCATCGTCTGGTTCGTGGGGCTGCTTTGATGAGTTCAATCGTCTGGTACCTGAGGTGTTATCGGTGTGTTCAGTCCAGTTTAAGGCTGTTTGTGATGCATGCAAAGCTGATGACGAAAGGTTTATCCTGGAGAACGATGAAGTGATGTTGGATCCGACTGTCGGAGCATTCATCACTATGAACCCTGGTTATCTAGGGCGTTCTGAATTGCCCGAAGGTCTTAAGGCATTGTTCCGTCCCATGACTGTTATGGTGCCCGATCTTGTGCTGATTTGCGAGAATATGCTGATGGCAGAAGGCTTCACCCAGGCCAAAATCTTGGCATCTAAATTCTATGGTTTGTATTCGTTGCTTGGACAGCTCTTGTCCAAGCAGCTGCACTACGATTGGGGACTTCGAGCTGTGAAGAGTGTGCTGTGTGTCGCTGGTGCATTCAAGCGTGCCGAGCCGGAGATTCCTGAGACGGACTTACTGATGCGAGCATTGCGAGATTTTAACATCCCCAAAATCGTTGCCGAGGATATGGTGGTTTTCTTTGGTCTTCTTGGAGATCTATTCCCGCGTGATAGTCCGAACGTGGATGTACGGAATGATCCTCCCCGCAAGCGTGATATGGAGCTTGAGTCGATGGTACAGGGCGCTTCAGAAGCCATCGGCAACACTCCTCGCCCGGAGTTTATGCTCAAGGTCGTACAGTTATCAGAACTGTTGGCAATTCGTCATTGTGTATTCGTGATGGGACCTCCTGCCTCAGGTAAAACGGAGACATGGAAAACGCTAAGGAAGGCTCGAGAAATTATGGGCACGCCAATGGAAGTGCAAGACTTGAACCCGAAATCGGTGAGCACCAACGAACTGTACGGATACATCGTGTTGAAGACGCGTGAATGGAAAGATGGCTTGCTTTCGAGAATTATGCGAGATTTGGGCTCTCGGCGCCGCGACAATGGTGATGAAGATAACAATCCTAAATGGATTATTCTGGACGGCGATCTTGATGCTAACTGGATCGAATCGATGAACTCCGTCATGGACGACAATAGAATGCTTACGCTGGCTTCGAATGAGCGTATCCCGCTGAAAGTCCATATGCGTATGATCTTCGAGATTCGTGATCTTGTCTATGCTACGCCGGCAACTGTGTCGCGCGCTGGAATTCTGTACATTTCAACATCGGAAGGTTACCAATGGCGCTGTTTGATTGACA
Organism: Phytophthora agathidicida; assembly: GCA_025722995.1. Classification (NCBI taxonomy): domain Eukaryota; phylum Oomycota; class Peronosporomycetes; order Peronosporales; family Peronosporaceae; genus Phytophthora; species Phytophthora agathidicida. The sequence continues at coordinate 5,358,489 of CP106972.1, read as the reverse complement.
GTTGGCTCGATCGTCACTGCCAACAACCCGTTGATCACCGATTGAAAAACATGATGTTCACTCCGGATACACGAGCCAAGTTCCAGGGACTTTTCGACCAGTATGTCGAGACGACACTCAGATTCTTCCGCAAGAAGCTCGTCCCAGTTGTCCCTGTGGAGGAGACTACTCTAGTGACGAATCTGTTGAACATGATCGACTGTCTATTGACGCCTCAAGTACTCGAGGATTACACCGTGATGCAAAACACCTTTGTATTTTGCTGTGTGTGGTCGTTTGGTTCCATCCTCACTATGAGCGACGATGGCACGGACTACTCGGCAGAGTTTAGTAACTGGTGGAAGAACCAGTGGAAGGATGTAAAGCTGGTGGCATCGGCGAGCAACACGGTGTTTGATTTCTGGCTCGACCCAGAGACTTCCAAGTTCAGCTCATGGTCCAAGAGTCCATACTTCTACACTGAAACGTACGTTTCTCCAAGTCCAATTAACCAGATCACTGTCCCTACTACCGAGACAGCATCTATTGCGTTCTGGCTAGAGAACCTTATCTCGAAAAGTGTTCCGGTGATGGTGTGCGGACCTGCTGGCACGGGCAAGACGCAGAATATCATGGGCATGTTGAAAAAGCTCAGTAAGGATGAAGCTACGGCCGCATTCCGATACTGTACTATCAATTTCAACTTCTACACCACCAGTGCCATCTTGCAGCAGACCATGTTTGGACAACTGGAGCGCAAGACTGGTATTAATTTAGGTCCGCCAGGCAAGGCACGACTCATCTATTTCATGGATGATCTGAACCTTCCGGAAGTGGATCCATACAATACGCAGAGTGCTATCTCGTTGTTACGACAGGTGATGGAGTATAAACATTGGTTTGACCGCGTGAAACTTCAGCCTCAGAACATTTTGAACACGCAGGTGGTGTCCGGTATGAACCCTACAGCAGGTTCGTTCTTGGTTGACCCGCGACTCCAGCGTCACTTCTGTACGTTTGCTATGGGTATGCCTGAAGCGCCAAGTCTTGTCACCATTTACGAGACGTTCCTAGGTGGACACTTGTCGGGATTTGCTGATGAACTGAGCAACTCGCAGTTCTCCAATGCTTTGATCAAGGCAGCTCTAAGTCTACATGCAAGCGTGGTGAGCACATTCCGCAAAACGGCAGCAAACTTTCACTACGAGTTCAATGTGCGTCACCTGTCAAATGTTTTCCAAGGACTCATCGCGTCGAAGAAAGATCGTTTCAACAGTACAGAGAAATTTGTGTTGCTGTGGCTACACGAGAGTGAACGCGTGTATGGCGACCGACTTGTGTGCAAGGCTGACATCGAGAAGTATAACCAGCTCGTGCAGATGCAAGTGAAAAAGTCGTTTGCGTCGTGCAATACGAGTCGGTACTACGCTGCAGAGAACTCGTGGCCCCTCATTTTCTGCCACTTCACTAAAGATGGCGATAACGAGTACGACCAGATCATGGGGACAAACCTGGATGATCTCAAGATGAACTTGCAGGTCCAGTTGCGTGAATACAACAACAATGAAAACAACACGGCTATGCAGTTGGATCTGTTCGACGATGCTGTGAAGCACGTGGCTCGAATTGTACGTATCCTGCGTAACGAGAGTGGTCATGCGCTACTGGTTGGTGTGGGAGGTAGTGGTAAGCGATCGCTGGCACGTTTGGCCTCGCACATCTGCGGCTACACTGTTCGCCAGATCACGATCAGCTCCAAGTATGGCGAGAATGAATTCAAAGAAGACTTGCGCAAGATGCACATGGCCGTGGTGGAGATGTTATCTCGCAACGAAGAAGATGGAGGTGTTGTGTTTATGCTTACAGACTCGCAGATCACCAACGAAAAGTTCCTCATCTACTTGAACGATCTGCTCGCTTCGGGCGAGATTCCAGATCTGTTCGCAATGGAGGATATGGATAATATCGTCAACTTGCTGTCACCCGTTGCTGGTACAAAAGACAGGAAGGAGGTGATTAAGTTCTTCCAGGCCGAGATCCGTAAGCGTCTCCACCTGTGTCTGTGCTTTTCTCCTGTCGGTGATGATTTCCGCAACCGTGCGCGTAAATTCCCTGCACTTGTGAATTGCACGGTCATTGATTGGTTCCAGCCGTGGCCCAAGGAAGCTCTGCTCTCGGTCGGTCGTGAAAAGCTGAAGGAAATCGGAGATTTACTTGGGTCGGAAGAGTCCCGAGCAGGTATTGAGAAGTTCATGCCATTCTCATTCCAGTCGGTGAATATCTGCGCCGAGAGGTTTTTCCAGGTTGAGCGTCGTCACGTGTACACGACGCCCAAGTCGTATCTGGAGCTGCTTCAACTATACAAGAAGATCCTGCGCAAGAAAGTGGAGGAGTATGCTGCAGCCATTGATCGTTTAGAGAAAGGTTTGCAAAAGCTGAAGGAGACCGGTGATACTGTGTCGCGTCTTGAAGTAGAACTGAAGGTCATCCTTGAAGCTGCTGAGGACAAGAAAGCTGTTGCGTCTGGAATTGCAGAAGCTGTGAATAAGGAGAAGGCGAATGTGGAAACGGAAAGTAAGAAGGCTGGCGATGAAGCTGCGAAGTGTGCCATCATCCAGGCAGAAGTCACAGAAAAACAGCGTTCGACGCAGGAAGACTTAGCAAAGGCCGAACCTGCTGTTGAGCAGGCTATGGCAGCGCTTGACTCGTTAAACAAGAAGGATCTGGGCGAATGTAAGACCATGTCGAAGCCCCCTGCTGGTGTAGACGATGTCTTCTCGGCTACCATGGTGCTGCTGGCTGGTGTGCATCCGAACATACAGGTCCAGAAGACTGGTAAGGTGAAGGATGTAAAATGGGACACAGTCAAGAAGCAGCTACTGGGTAACATTCCCGAGTACATTGACTACTTGGTTGGATTCAAGCAAGTCGTAGATGATGGCAAGGTACCCCCTATGAATTGGAAAGAGGTGCGAGTGTACCTCGAGATGGAGCACTTCAACTACGATACTATCCTTACGAAGAACAAGGCTGCTGCTGGTTTGTGTTCCTGGGTCATAAATATTGTCATGTATTACGATATCGTCATTACCGTCGAGCCGAAGCGACAAGCCCTGGCTGCTGCTAATCAGGAACTTGAAGCTGCAAATGCTCGTCTTACCGAAGTGACGGAACTTGTGGCTGATCTGCAAGCTAAGCTCGACAAGTTGCTGGCGGAGGCCGCTGCAGCAGAGAAAGAGAAAGAGGACGCAATTAACGCTGTCGAAACTGGAAACCGCAAGATGAAGCTTGCAGGCACGTTGACTAATGATCTTTCGAGCGAAAACGTGCGATGGGGTATCAACGTGTTGCAGCTTCAGAAAGAAAAGGATCTGCTCGTGGGCGATGTGCTGCTCGCTTCAGCCTTCATCTCGTATATTGGCCCGTTCACGAAGCCGTTCCGTGATGAGCTTATCAACAAGCATTGGGTGCCCTACTTACGGACTGCTGCTGGCGGTGAAAGCATCGCCATGTCCGAGGAAGCTAACCCGCTTCTCATTCTAACAAACGATGCACAAATCGCCGAGTGGAATACTCAGAAGCTCCCGTCTGACCGCGTGTCAACGGAGAACGGTGCCATCGTGGTGACAACGGTATCTATGGGACGACGGCCGCTTATCGTCGACCCACAGCTGCAAGCTATTGCGTGGATTCGAGAGATGGAGGCGCACAATAATCTCATCATTGTACGGGTGGGGCAGAAGATGTGGATTGAACGCCTCAAGACTGCAATTGGTACTGATGGCGCCTTCTTGATCGAGAACCTCGGAGAGAAGATTGATCCTATCCTAGCCCCGGTCATTCAACGCTCAACTTCGCGTCGTGGTGCTCGGTACGAGATTCAAATCGGCGACGCCTCTGTCCCGTACAACGACAACTTCCATTTGTACTTACACACGAAGCTGGGAAATCCACACTACCCGCCTGAGATTCAAGCAGAATGTACTATCGTGAACTTCACTGTCACGATGCTTGGTCTTGAAGATCAGTTGCTGAACCTAGTCGTGTCTAAAGAGCGTCAAGATTTGGCCATCAAGCGTGAGAAGCTGATTCAGGAGCAGAACAACGGCAAGATCGAGCTGAAAAAGCTCGAGGATGATATTCTATTCTACTTGGCGAGTGCAGACGACGATATCACAAATAACCAGCCTCTCATTCAAATTTTGAGTGACACTAAACACAAGGCGCAACGTACGCAGAACAACATGGAGGCTGCTAAGAAGACGCAAGAATCCGTGAACATTACGAGTGAAAAGTACCGCAGCATTGCCGCAAGAGGTTCACTGCTGTTCTTCCTGATGAATGACATCAGCAAGGTACACTCGTACTACATCTACTCGCTCGCGTCGTTCCAGCAGGTCTTCTTGTCGGGTATCTATCGCGCACCGCCAGCAACGAACCTTATTGCTAACGAAGCTGACGGTGCAGGTGGCGAAGGTGAAGCTGCGCCTGCAGCTGAAGCTGGGGTTGCTGCAGCTACAGAAGGCGAAGCTGGTGATGGTGGTGATGACGACAATGAAGATAGCGAACCTGTTGTCACGGATCTGACGGATGAGGAGATGCGAGAGCGTTGCCAAGTGTTGATGGATAGCATCACATCATGTGTGTACAACTACGTTCGCCGCGGCTTGTTCGAGCGCAACAAGCTGACCGTGGCAACGATGCTGTGTCTGAAAATCTTGCTGAAGGATGGTTTATTAAATGATTCAGAGGTCGAGTATTTCCTCATCAGCAAGGCTCATCCAGATGCAGGCAATGCGGGGTCAGCCTCGGAGTGGCTCCCTGCGGCAATCTGGGCTAAGTTGAAAGCTTTAGAGAACGCAAAGGCCTTCCAAGGTCTTGGTGATGCGATTCAAAACGACCCCGACGAGTGGCGAAAGTGGTTTGCTACTGAGGATGCCGAGCGCCAAAAGATTCCTGGAGATTTCATCAAGCTTACAGCTTTCCAACGACTGATTCTACTACGCGCCATGCGACCAGATCGTGTGACGAATGCACTGCGGACGTTTATTCTGGAGTCATTGGGCGAGGAATACGTGACCCAGCCGCCGTTCAACATGGAGGCCACGTACGCCGAGACAAACTCTAGCATTCCGATCTTTTTCGTGCTGTTTCCTGGTGTAGATCCTACACCGTGGGTCGAAACACTCGGTAAAGCAAACGGTGTGAGTCTGGAGAACAATAACTTCATCAATATTTCCATGGGCCAGGGTCAGGAGGCATATGCTGGTGACGCTCTAAAGCGACTAAGCACTGAGGGCGGTTGGATCATCCTACAAAATGTGCACTTGATGCAGTCATGGCTACCGACTCTAGAGCGTCAGCTGGAAGAGGTGGCAACTGAAGGTGCTCATGGTCTGTTCCGATGCTTTATCTCGGCTGAACCACCTCCGTTACCCGACATGCTGAACATTCCTGAGTCTCTGCTTCAGAGCTGCATCAAGGTGGCAAATGAGGCGCCTTCGGACATTCAGTCGAACCTACGTCGTGCTTGGGCCAACTTTGGCGAGGACAAGGTGCAAGCTTGCACTAAGCCAGCAGAGTTCAAGGCTTGCCTGTTCTCCCTTTGCTGGTTCCACGCAATTGTGTTGGGACGAAGGCGATTTGGTCAGCAAGGATGGAGTCGTGCCTATAGTTTCAACACAGGCGATCTCACCATTTGCGCCAATATCTTGCATTCGTACCTGGACAACAACGTGTCAGTTCCATGGGATGATCTACGTTACCTGTTCGGTGAAATCATGTATGGTGGCCATATCACGGACGCCTGGGATCGCCGTACTAACAACACGTACCTGACAGTTCTCATTGACCCGGGACTACTCAACGGCATGGAACTCGGCCCAGGCTTCAAATCGCCGAATCCACAAGAGTTTTCGTTTGCAGACTACGCCAACTACATCGAGAAGAATATGGTTCCTGAAGCACCACCGCTCTTTGGGCTTCACCCAAATGCTGAAATCGGCTATCTCACTACGACGTGCGAAACATTATGCTACACTATTGTGACTATCGGCGGAGGTGCTGGTGGAGGTGGAGGTGGAGAGGAAGGAGGAGGTGGCGACAAGACGGCAGTACTGCGTGCTTCCATCGACGACTTGGAAGCTCGCTGTCCCGAGTTCTTCAACATGCTAGACGTTGTGGAGGCTGCAACACCTCATTTGACAGAGGACCACGGTCCTTTCGTGGTTGTGGCATTACAGGAGTGCAGTCGCATGAACGTGCTGCTACAGGAGATCCGTCTATCGCTTGGCGACCTGAAAAAGGGTCTCAACGGACAGCTCAATATGTCACAAGCCATGGAGGACTTGGCCACAGCGATGTCATTGAACGAAGTGCCTGGACGCAACCCGTTCTCGCAGTGTAAGTGGGAGAAGAAGGCTTGGCCATCTACGAAGTCGCTGAGCGGCTGGTTTGCTGACATGGTGAAGCGCCACGAGCAACTAGTCATGTGGGCTGGAGATACAGCGGGAGGAGGTGGAAGTTGCTTTGTCACGCCGTTCTCAATCTGGCTGCCAGGCCTCTTCAACCCCACCGCCTACACGACGGCGTGTCTGCAGGTCACATCTCGTAAGCGGTTCATGCCTCTTAACCAGATGACGGTGGAGACCCACGTGAGCACGATCCAGGACCCTTCAACCGTCTCATATTACCCAGACGATGGTGTTTTCGTGCACGGACTTATCCTCGAAGGGGCAAGATGGAGCACACTGGACGAGATCAATGAACGCTACCCGGTCGGTGCGACGCCTCCCACAGAGTGCGGTGGTACACTGCTCGACAGTAACCCCAAGGAGCTGCCCTGGAGCATGCCTGTCATCTACGTCAAGGCCGTGACCACACAACCAACGTGGGAACCTTCGTCCGTGGGCTACCTGCGTCACGACCCCAACACCTACGAGTGTCCGGTTTACCTAACGCGTTTCCGGGGCCACACGTACATCTTTTTGGCGACTCTGCCAACCGACTGCGGCAGTGCCAAGTGGGTGCTACGTGGCGTCGCACTGGTCTTCCAGGACGACAACTAGCTAGGATAATCGCTTGTATGCGTGTTAGCACAGGAGATACATGAATGAATACCAATATAAAAATCTAACCAAACCTGGGCCAGAATTCACCAACTTCATTCCTTCCTCTCCTCCTGCAGAGCCAGCATCTTTTCCAAGAAGCTGCCATCATTAGGAATCTCCGGGACGCCTCCAGGTGTCTCGGGTACCTGCTCCTTCTTCTCTGCACTAGTCTCCTCCTCCTCCTCCGTCACCTTCTTCTCTTCTTCCTCCTCCTCCTCCTCCTGAACTGCATCCAGAGCTTTTGCTTTGGCTCGTTCTTTGCGCCGTCGCCGCTTCTCCGCGCGCTTCTGCATCTTGGCGTCGAACTCCTCGGCGTTGCGTTTGCGCTTGGTTTCGAATTCGATCTGCGCCTTGTTCTCCTTGTAGCGCTGTTCCATGGCCGCCACGCGCTCCATTTCTCTGCACAAACACATCGTCATTCACACTAACGGAGTATTTCTTATGAATCAACACATTGCAGCACCTTACCGTCTCCTAGAGGCGCGGTACGTGTGGAACTCGCCGCTGCCAGCACCCGCAGAGCTTCCTGCCACGTTGTCTACGCGGTTCACGTTCAGCTTGACGGGATTTTTGGCATCGTTCGCATCGCCGGTAGAAGGCACAGCAGGTGCAGAGGGGTTCCCAGCGGTTGTGGCCGCACTGTAGGGCACAGCGGCGCCCTGCGCGTCCTGGTCACTGAACGTCGTGTAGCGGCCCATTTTTGCTCAATCTCGCCACTCTGTTATTTTGTTCTAAATGGTTTTTTATTAAAGTCTGAAACCATTTTAGAACGAAATATTCGGAGCGACGACGGGTGGCCTGTCAATTGGGCATTTCTGCGGCCAGCAAGCGCTACAGGAAGGACGGAAGCATGAGCAAGATCGCGCAGGCCTCCAAGGTGGCGTGGCACGTGGTGGACGCCAAGGGTCAGGTGCTGGGTCGCCTGGCGTCGCAGCTGGCGCCGATCCTGCGCGGCAAGCACAAGCCCACGTACGCGCCGAACGTGGACTGCGGCGACTACGTGGTGGTGATCAACGCCAAGGACATCGTGCTCACGGGCAACAAGTGGAATAATAAGTTATATCGCTGGCACACGGGCCACCCGGGAGGCCTCAAGCAGCGCACGGCCAAGGAGCTGTTCGAGCGCAAGCCGGAGGAGGTGCTGCGCAAGGCCGTGTTCGGCATGCTGCCCCGCAACCGCATGCGCGCGCTGCAGGACAAGAAGCTCAAGATCTTCATGGGCGACGAGCACGACTTTGTGCAGGAGGTGGGCGAAAACCCCGTCATCCTGTAAGTCACCAGCGATATAGAGAGCACAGAGGTGGACGGCAGGCAGGCGGGGAGAGGACGGAGGAATACACGGCTGCAACGGTCTCTTTCTTGTGTACTTTTCTTGTGTTATTCTACTGCAGGGTTGCTGGCTTCGTTCTCCTGTTGTGCTTCTTGTTGTAGAAGGAGTTCGTGCTCTTGTTCTTGTTGACGTTGTAGGTCGAGTTGGTGTCGTCGCTCGAGGTGCTCCCGAGTTTCGTCTTCTTGGAACTGATGGAGGAGATCGTCGCGGGTGCTCATGGCAGTGATAAGAGCCTCGATGTCGACGAAGGAGGACTGCTGCATGGTGAATTTTGCGGCGACCTGCAGTGACGATGCCAGTTAGAACGAATACGGATGGTAAAAGGCAAAAGATGGGCCTCGTACCTCTGCGATGACGTGTGCGGGACACCGACGCCAGACGTCTGGAAGCGCGTCAGGAAGAGAAGTTAAAGCTGTTACCGTCTCCACTAACATAATGGGCGGGAGAAGTCCTGAGTTGTCGATAGTCTGAGAGGTTAATGCCTCTCGAAGACAACCGCGCTGTCGAGGATTCAGAAGCAGCTCGTATGTCTCTTCAACGATGGGTGGTGCATCGGGGGGAGTTCGAGACAACAAGCGTCTACCTCCATCGACACGCACCATTGTGTCCTCAGGGAACTGCGCCGTTGTTGAGAACCGCTCGACAAATTCAGTCTGCAGATATACAAGAGCAGCAAATTGATGAGACCACGCAAGACAAACAAAACAATTAAAGATCGAGAGCACACTTACACTGACATCGACGAAGGACGGAAGAGCGACTTCATCCTCGATAGCAGAACGCACATATTCAATCAGTGCAGCCACAGCAACCTGCTCTCGATTTTTCCGGTCTTCTAGAACGCCTCGCAAGGTGAACTCGATAGAACGCATGGACCGCGTGATTTCGTCACAGGAGTTCTCGGTAGCTTCTTGAAGGAATCGTACGCGTCGCTCCATTAAGTCGTGCTCGTATTTGATCCCATTCAGCAAGTTCACTGTGCAGGTATCAATTTCGGATTGCTGTTGTACACCTTCACCTCCTTCTACAACCTTTTCAGCATCCATAGCGTTGGCAATCAGAGCAATGGCTTCCATCCATGCTCCACATCGTTCGAGTACATGCTTGTACTCTGCTAGCAGCTCAGCCATAGTGAGGGCCTCTGCTAGAGCTTCTTCACTAGATGCAGCGCTGACTGGGGCTACGACGGCAGGTGCAGCAGCCTTTGCTTTTCCCTTTGGAGCAGCTTTCCCAGCTGCAACTGGTGCGGACGGAGCTTCTACCGGGATTTCATTCGCGGGGTCCCGGTAAATTCTGCACGCCAAATCCAAACGAGGCTGGTGCGCATGCCATATCTCCACAATATTGGTTAGCTGAGGAGAATCACAGCTTGCAGCGTAGTAGCCATCTACAAGAAGCTGGACAGAGATCCGAAAGCGATCACACTCCGCCTGAAGTGCCTTTTGATAAATGACAGCGACTCGCTGGCACGCATCTACCGTCCACCCGTCACCAACCATACTATTGAGCTCCTCGTCATTCTCTGAAACTTTAGCTTCAATCACAGACCCCAATTCGTCTTGCAGGATATCTGCACGAGCATGCAGCTCTAGCTTTGTCAGATCGTCGAAGCGCATCTCGTCAACCACCTCGTTCAATTGCTTTTGAAACAGGTTAACAATATCTTGCTTCTGGTCGGGACGTCGTACAAACTCGCAAAATTCGATCGTCAATAATTGCGCGTGCTTGGTAACGAGATGCCGCTGAGCTCGTAACAATGCAAAACTTGTTTTCATGGTAGAAATGTACTCTGCTTCCATGCCATTCCACAATGCTGCCAGCGCATGGGCTGTAGCTGGTACCAACCGGCCCGAATACAGGCGGGTTAGCGCAGGGCGGTGCGACTTCTCTTTTTCCATCCAGCTTTCTACCTCCACCATGACACTGTCTAGCTGACGTTGAGCTTCATCCTGCTTTTGACGGAGCTCCAAAATCTCCTCCTTCTTTGCTTTAGCTTCCTCCGCCCCCACCATAGCTGCCTCAATTTTGGCCACACCCACCTTAGCCTCATCGATGTCCGATTCAAAGACGTTCAGGCGTCTTTGTCTGTTCTCTTCAATTTCCATAAGTACTTGCTCGCTTGCCTCCTGCTGGAGCTGTTTTGATTCCGCCGTATCCTGTCGTTCTTTCAGTAATTGGTTTACGATTTCTGCGATAGCTTCGTGGACTTCGTTTACGGTCATCCCGTCACTAGACGGCTCGTGCATTGTTTTGAACTTAACGTACCAAGCCTTGTGGCCACAAGAAAACTCGTCGCTCGCTAGACAGTGGAGCGAAAGAAGCTCACTGGAATTCGCACTTGGGTTGACATGTTGCAGTCGATGTCGAGTAATTGAATCATCCGGTGGTGGATCAAATACTAAATGATGCTTGTCACCTGCAGCACGATCCTCCACTCTACCCAAGCATCGGTCTAAAACAGTACCAGTAGGACAGTCAATATGGAAAACAAGATCAAAGCCGGATTTACCGTGAAGAAATGTCGGCGACAAGACAGGCTTGCTGCGGCCCGGAGCAATAGCCGACTCAAAATCATACGGAGAAGGAATAAGCGCCGGATCCACATATCCCGTAAGATGTTCCTCTAAATTCTGACCATGCTGTTCTGTAGCAGGCAGATCACAAATCACCCAACCAGTTTTGCACGTGCTTTCTTGTGCAACTGCTTGTGCTTCGGTGCTCCCGATGGATTCGATAACAAGACGGCTGTACAACTCGGATGGAATCTCCTTGCCATTGACCAGTAGATCTTTCATTTGCAGGCCAATCTCGCTCGAATTCTGAATAGCAGTCTGAATGAGATCGTGAATTGATAGCACGACCAAATTATGTGTTTCGCCAAGAAGCTTCGCTTGTGTTTCTTTACCAGCAAACGGAGGGCCAAAGATAAGAATTCGGAGTTGCTGGTGTGGTCTCGTCGCGGGCGAATTAGATACGGGTGCAATTGGCCCACCATGGATATCTTCAGGCCCACCATTCTCCACTACACTATCAGAATATGCCGACAACCGAGCGATCCACCGCAATGACTTAACTTCTTCTCCAAGCACAAAGAAGTTCTCAAGGACCTCCGTCGCTCCAAGAAATAGAGATCCATCGTTAATCGCTGTAGCAGGAGGTTGTTGATCGGGTGTGCAACGAAATGGTTGAAACATTGACAGGTATTGATCTAAATCGTGACTATCCAATAGTGCGTCTTGACTGGGTTCTTCAATAAGCGACGACGAAGATGAATCTTCAAGTCTGCAGCCGTTCACAAACTTAAATTTGTACTCATTCCATGACTCCGAAGTCAGAAAAACCGTGGGGTCTCGGGTGTGCAGTGTTTCCTCCCTCTTTCCAGCAATAAAAAGCACAAACTCCACCAGGTTCTTCATGATGGCGCCTGAAATCTGCTCGCTGAGAAAACGGTCTGCGGCATCAACAGACACTTGAACGCTGGTTCGTTGTATAACTTGCATTTCGGTGTCATCTTCAAATTGAAGGAGCAAATTGTGATAACAGCTCGTGTCACGGTCAATCGTCGCCATGGAGTCCAATTCCTGCTGGTTCACATATTCCTGGTTTCGCATTGACCTATTTTCCTGAGCCACCTTTTTGTACGTGAGAATACGCCCCATTTCACCTTGAATGTCCTTCTCACTGTTTGTATCTCGTAGCACCACATCCTCCAAAATACTTGCCACCCGGGCGGTTCCTATTCGAGAGTGGGTATAAACGCATTCTTGAACGAACCGCTTTCTCCTGCGAGATAAATTCTCCTTGCGCCCCTCACGTTGTTGTCTTTGCTGCTTAATAACACCCGAGGCGCTCTTCATTTCCAGCACATTCGAATGATACAGCTCCATTTCGTTCATCGCTGATCCTGCCAAATTTGAAGTTGAATATTTCTTCTTGTCGGAGGATGTATTGAGCGAGGTCGTAAGCGAGCGTAGACCATATCCAGCTGACTTTCGCGAAGAAACCTTGCCACCTGCAGTCGATGCCTTCGAGCCTCCCTGTAAGAAACCAACTTTTCGTTAGACGTGCAGACAAAACAAACTTCACATTACGCAACGTACATCGAACTCATCGAGGTCATTTTGCACCTTTCGTCTCAAACTGAAGGTGAGATTTTCCTGTCACAAGTTCATGTAACACGCCGTCAAGGATCTTTATACCACGATCAACTTCCTCCCCTCGTCAGCACACACACCTCCGCTTCCTCGCGCTTCTTCATCAGTTGCTGGAAAAATGCTGCTCGCCGCTGTTCACGTGCACTCTTTTTCTGCAGCGCCAGTCTCCACGCCGGCGAGTCCGACTCTTCAAGAGCTTCCTTAATGTAACTACTGTGAATGTACGCTCGATGCAGTCTGTCCGCCTTGGTGGCCTCCAGCGTTTCCTTCTGCTCCTTCATCTTGGCCAGATACTTCTTCCGTTTAGCAGCTTCAGCCTCAATTTGATCTCTACAACATCGTGAGCAAATCGCATAATTCCACCGTCAATTCCACCACAACATACGCAGACCCACACACATTTGGCCACCCACTTTTCCAGTTGCAACGACGCAATGGACCGCACATGGCGTCGCACCGAATGCTCAAACCACCGATGCTTTTCCGCATCATAAATCGGTTTCGCCAGCTTCACTGGTCTGTTGTGCAGAGGGATAATCCCCGTGCGCTCCAACGACTTGGTCGAGACGCCAGGAGCTCTCCCCACTCGAGTAGCAGCGATCTGTCAGGTAGAAATTCAATGGTTTAGCGTTTTTTATTGGACATCTTCTACGTTCTTTAGAACGGACCTTGATCTGATAGAGCAGGTTGGCGGCAGCGTCTTTCTTTTCGTTCATGATGGCGGTGGCCACATTGGCGTCGAAGTTGACGTTGAGGTTGCGCAAAGTGGGCTCCAGCAGACAGAAGTTGAGCACTTTGGCGTCGGCGCTGGAGCTGCGCATGAAGGCGGCCAGGTTGTGCTGGTGGTTGAGGCGGTGCAGGATCTCTCCCAGCAAGTAGCCGCTGGCGAAGTCCTTCTCCACGTCCGTCACGTGCGTCGATAGCTCCAGCTCATGGTTGAGCCAGCGCAGCAGCAGCTCCGCCATCACGGCGGCGATTCGACGGGACCGAGTTGAAGTGACGGTCCCAAAGGTCGTCAAGTTGAAGTGGCGCACATCGTCGAACAGAAAACGGAGTGCTGATGACGGGTCAAGTTAGAATCACGAGATTACAGTTGCTGTGTTGCCTCCAAGCCCAAGCCCAAGCGCGAGCATACGCATTGCGCGCCATCATATATATCTGCATCGAAGTGCGACACGCTTTCGATGGCGGCGGCGGCGGCAGCAGAGAAGGTGAGACCGTGCCTCAACAGCCTGTTGCCAGGTACCCAACCCAACCCAACCCAACGCGGTGATATCCTACAACCAGTGTACAGTTGCAGTTACCGGTGGACTGTTCTGAGGAGCGCAGAGATGGCCGACGACAATAGAAAGTGTCCGCTCAACTGCATCGAGGCCCTCGTTGGTGGGCTCATAACCTGCCGCTGTAAACGCAGAGAGGCAACCAAAGCAATGCTCAGCGAACTTGGGATGGCAAGAGCTCTGCGCCAAAGCATGCAAGTCTCGTTACCAACGCCGTTTTACAAGCAAATCTGATGCACCCCGCAGTTTACAGCCAGTGTGCTACGCTAAGAGACCTGCATCAACCCTAATCCACGCCTTTTTCCAGGGTCAGCGCATGCAGGATGCGCGCGCGGGTGGCGATGGCGGATGCAGGCTGCCAACGCCAGCATGAGTATTGTCGCATGCTGGCGTGCGCTCGGCATCCGCTGCATCAACGCCACCAGCAGCATAGCTGGGATGTTGTGGCGACCAAGATAGCTAGATTTGAAGCAAGTCTCGAAGAAGGACCGATCTGGCGCTTTTCAGCCTATCAGCGCTGATTCCCTGCGCAAACCGATCGATCCCGTGTCTTTGGGAACATCGAAGCGGGCGTCGCAGAATCAATTCTGTCCACCGCCACGAAGAAGCCCTCGACGTCAACATCGAGCAGCACCAGGCGCTTTGGAGGTGAGACCAGCAGCAGCTACAGCCCTCCCTCCCATTTCGCAATCGCACTATATGAGCAGGAGGCGCCCTTCATCGCAGACCTACAGCTAGATACTTCCCAGAGAGACGACGCATCAGGATGGCGAGCGTCGAGAGGCAGAACACCCGACTGTCCAAGAAGATGCCGTCGTACGCCGGTCGCTTGTCCGAAGAGGGCGACCCTAGTCTCTCCGCTGAGGACGAGGAGGTGGACGAGACGTTCCTGGCGCTGCAGAAGCTGCTGAAGGCGCTCAACCGCACGAGTCGCAATAGCGGCAGCAGCAGCAACGGCAGCTTCCTAGGAGGAGGAGGCCACAGCGGCGCCCAAGTGACGCCTGTCAACGACAGCGCCAACCAGCAGCGCATGTCGCGCGAGGAGATGCTAGAGACCCGCCGTCAGGAGCGCGACCGCTTCCGCCGCTCGCTCTTCGCCAAGAACAGCAACAGCAACAGCAATAATGTCCACAACTCCCGTCGTCGACGCACCTGTCCGGCCTACTACTGCTCCGAAGAAGAGGAGGAGGAAGAGGCCCCCGAACCCTCCGTAGAGAGCACCATCTCCAACAGGTTCATGAACGGATCCTTCTCCACCCTCAATGTGCACGTGATCTCGCGCGACCGATGGTCGACGGAGGACCGCGTGGTGGAGCGGCTCCCTATTGTGATGCTGCCCGAGAGCGGCAAGATCTCCATCCCCACGGACAACGAGAAGATCAACGTTGTGCAGACGGACGAGTTCATTGATCTGCGCGAGAAGTTGGTCGAGAACCTGCCGCCAGGAGCTGCGCCCATGCACTACCTCACGCCGCCCCGCTCTACGTGGTACATGCAGATGCACGACTTCGAGGAGCTTCACTGTTGAACAGAACGCATCGCACGACAGAAGAAATGGAAACAACCAAGGCCCAGATGAATGAAAGGGAGAGAACCACACCACGGAGTGTTGTGGTGGCTGACGCCATGTTCCTGCAAGCAGACGGAAGGAAGCGAAGGGGAAGCTTCCTGGACTGGACGCCATCTCTACCCTGGCCCCCGCGAGAGACGCGCTGGTGCCTTCATTAGAAAGGATAATGTATTCTTATTTATCATGTGCGAAGGCGGCGGGGGCAGCGGAGATGAATTCTGCAGCAATAATTGAAAAGCATTCGTTTTGTATCATGTTGCAAGCTTCATCAGCATTAAAGGCCTGCTACTCATGCTACTCACGGTAAACGATTTCCCTTGCTCGACCCAGCAGCGCTTGCTGGCAGTCTTACAAGAGTCTACAGTTCCTCGTCGCTCGGCGCGAGCACGGCGCGGTACTTCTCGTACGTGACGAAGAAGACCACGCACCAGGGCGCTTTCCGCATCCAGTTCGGGATAAATCCCTTGTAGAAGGCGAGCGCGCCTCCTTCCTGGAACGTCTTCCGCATGCAGTCCAACATGCCCTTGTAGTGGAGCCCCTTGCCATGTCCATCGGTCGGCTGACTCATAAGACGCGTTTTCACCACGTCGATCCTGAACATAACAACCATCAGCAACCAACAATCCCAGCCGACACCTAATGCTCATGCAGTGTACGTACGGGTTCGAAGTTGCCGCACCGGCGAATCCAGCCACACAACTGGCACCGGTATGTGCGAAGACACCTTCTTCCAGCAGTCCAGACGAGATCAACAGCTCCTTGCTGTGATCATACGTGCCCAGCTCAGCAGCGTTCACAATGAAGCCACGCTGAATGTTCGGCGGCATGCCACGAAGGAACCCGCGGACACCTTCCCGCTGGTAGATACTGCTGAAGGCGTCCCCGACACCACGATACAACTTGCCGGAGCGGTCCGCCTGCATGCGCACCTTGATGACGTCCACCCTGTCGTACACAAGAGCATAAGTCAATCACTGCTGGGTTGGGATATGTACTACGTCCGATGAAAGCGTACGGGTTGGCGATGCTGATACCGATTGCGCCAGCGCAGCCGCCGGCCAGGAACTTGTTGATGAAAGGGACTTCACCGTTGGCTGCGTTGGCACCGAAGATGTTACGCAGCGGTTCGTAGAGCACCATGCAGATGCTCGTGTACGAGACTTGGCGTAGCAGTGCAGGTGTGGCTCCGTTCCAGAGCGCACCAGGCCCCTCCTGCTTGATCATGGTCTGTACAGCGTGGAGCATGCCATTGTAGTGCACAGCTGGTTTGCCGCTCGCCGTGGGGCCGGAACGCTGCGCCTGGAGACGCACCTTGGTGATGTCGATGGGCAGTGTCAGCAATTCAGCGGTGGCTGACGCCGCGCCACCGGCGAGGAAGCGAATCCACTGCGGCTCGATCACCGTCTTCATCTGGAGCGGGGCCTCCTCCTTCACACCAGTTTGTGTCGCCATCGCTTGTCGTCAGTCAAAGGGAAGGGATACTGAGTGTCGTCTCAACTGCTGGGCAACTCTGTTGCTCAAGGGAAGCCGCGAATCCGAGAATGGATCGAGGGATGATCGAGGGTGGTAGACCGTTGCTGGAGAGGAAGGACGCATCACGATCTGCTGTCCATGGCCGATGCAAATTGACCGTCTTTTGCAGGACCATGAGGTGAAGTGCCCGGTTTAACTGCCGGCACCGTCGAAAAACGCAGGCGGCAGCAGCGAAATCGCCTTGGCTTTGTTGGCCAGCGGGCAGAAGCTTCGTGTGCATCTGGCTGCGAAAATTCATGCATCGAGCTCGATGGAGATTCTTCGGGTCTTTGCAAGGCGGACGCCTTGTTTCGCTGCACGGACTCATCAATGAGGATCGCACCGTTCACCCATAACACGAGGAGAAAGTCTTGCGTCAAGATGCGAGGCTCTTCGCGAAGGTTACAGGTTGCAGTCGAGCAAGTCCGACGTTGCTGCTCCCGTAG
The DNA here is from genome assembly GCA_025722995.1 of Phytophthora agathidicida. Classification (NCBI taxonomy): domain Eukaryota; phylum Oomycota; class Peronosporomycetes; order Peronosporales; family Peronosporaceae; genus Phytophthora; species Phytophthora agathidicida. The sequence continues at coordinate 5,341,109 of CP106972.1, read as the reverse complement.
ACAGTCGCTCGCTTCAGTCTCCGCTTGGTTGAAGCGCCCCATCCACATGCGCGACTGCAAAGATGGCAACAGAGCAGCACAGATGGACCACCAACACTTCGGAAACAACTTCGAGCGTGTTTTGCATCCGGCGGGACCAGGACGAACATCTGAACGAGCTGATTGTGCTGGAGGTGTACCAATACCCGTGATTGTTCGCACCAAGATGGAGACGGTCGTCATCGATGCGTTTCCGTGGCAGGAGCGGCATCTCGAATGCTGGAGGAAATTGCAGACTTCGGACGAGGAAGCAGTTGAACGCGCACCCTCCGTAGTGTTAACGCAATGAAAATGCAATGGTTTGGTGGCCATCGAGGATTTCGAACCGAGGTCACATTGGAGTCACGCGGTGTGGTTCCTTCTCACGGCGAATCTTGCACAAGGCCCAATGCACATGTAGCCATCTTGACGCTTGCCAAGGCCCGTTGCCTGGATTTTTGGACCTTTTGCTTGTCACGCGTGTGACTCAGCAAGACGATAAAGCAACTCCACAGCAGGTCCCGGCACACTGTACCGCTCGCCAAAAGGCATGGTCCGATTTTGGCTACCGGTATCAATACCGACAGCAAGAACAGTAATACAGAATTTGTTCCCAATTGCACATTATCAAAGAGCTAATCGTATCCGATGTCGTCGTCCGAGTCTACCTCTCCTACTCCTGAGTCAATTGCGCAATATTTTGTGAGGTTGTCAATCAAACCAGCAGCTGCTACGCCAGCGTCGTCAAGTAGGTAGCCGAATGCGTTTCGATAGCCGTTTGAAATCGTTGTTGACGTCCTTGGCTTCGATCACTAACATTTTGGAGGAAATGGGTTTACCATCCTTACGTAGAGAATTTACCCACTTGACTAGCTCCTCTTCAGCTGCTTCAGGTAGCTTTGTACCCGTTCCTACCGGTCTGGCCTTCTTCTTCTTGCTGCTGCCGTTCTTGGCGGAGCACTGCGTCTCGAGCTTTTCCTTCTCACGTAGCCATTGAAGGACGAGCTCCCGCCGAGATTCATATGCATCATCGCTGAGGTTAGGATAGAACTCATTAATAACGCATCGCGCGTCGCCTGAAGCATTCAATGCTTCGGCGACGTCCAACTTCTCGCGGGCAGTAAACGCGTCTCGGCGTCGGGGTGGCATCTCCAAAAGCAAAATGAATGTCGCTCACACTACCGGTTAAATTGTATTGATATGTTTGCTACATTTTAAGATCAGAACTTATAAATGGAAATCTGTAATGCAGCAATATGATTGGCCGCTCATATATGGGGTTGTCCTCTACAAGCGGAAGATGCCGGTAGGGCGTCAAAGAGAACAAACCGACTCCGGACTTATCCCTCTGCTCATAGCTCGTCATGCGCGTGCAAGCGTCCCTCCTCGCGCTCTCCGCGGCCTTTGCCGCCGCCTCCGCCGCGCATGCTGCAGACCGCTCTCTCGGCTCTCTCGTCGACTGCCCCGTGGAGCGCTCGGCCGATTCCCCGTGCCTCTGGACGGGAGAGAACGGAGAAGTCGTCAGCTCGAAGACTCTACGTGAGCTGCTCGTACAGCGCAACATCGTGTCTTTTGGCGACCGGGAAGTCTACCGCCGCAACCTGCAGACGCACATGACGTACCTGGAGGACGTGCACATGTACGCCAAGAGCGTGGGCCACGAGTTCTCGTATCAGTTGGGCGTGAATGAGCGCCACCTGACGTCGTCATCTAGGCGCCGCCTCTCGCCGCAACAGCTTGTCGACCAGGAAGTCAAGTCGGCGCACTCCCGTCGTCTCGTATCGGAGGCCAGCGGCAGCACCGCCACAACCTCAAACACGGTGTCAAGTGCAGGCAGTTCGGACTATTGGAACTGGTGCGACACGGACAATTCGTTCGGCTACAGCGTGTGCTCGTCGGTCAAGAGTCAGCAGAACTGCGGCAGTTGCTGGGCTTTTGCTGCTGCTGATGCCATTGAGACGGCCGTCGTGATCGCTGAGAACGCGTCGGCGGCTGTGTCGCTCTCCCCGCAGCAGTTCTTGACGTGCAGTACACTCGAAACAACGCAAACGTTCGACTACTGTTGGGCTTCGGACAGCGGTGTGACTGGAGCTACTTGGATGCAGACGGAGATCAAGTGGGAGTCGCAGAACAACGGCTGTAATGGAGGTATGACGCACGGGGCCTTCATCGACGCGGCACAGAATAGTTGGGGGCTGGTGACGGAGCTCACGATGCCGTACGACGACTCTAGTTCCGGGAGCACGACTACAAATAACGGGTCGTCGTCGTGCTCAGTGAGTGCCAATGAAACAGCGGCCAGTATCACGGGCTATGAGCAGGTTGTGGGAACGGACTGCACAGCGTCCAGCAACTGCACAATCTTGTTGCGTACGGCACTGGAGAAGCAGCCCATTGCTGTGGCTATCAACTCGGAGGACCCGTTCGGCGACTACAAGGGTGGCTTCTACAGCTGCCCGAACAATGGCGTTCTGTCTTCGAAGGACGACGTGAACCACGCGCTGCTGCTCGTGGGATACGGCACCGATGCCTCGGAGGGTGACTACTGGATCCTCAAGAACTCGTACGGAAGCTCGTGGGGTGCCAGCGGCTTCATGAAGCTGGTAGCGGATTCCAAGGTGAACTGCGGCCTCAACATCTTCCCCGTCATCCCCACAGGAGCAAAGGCCGGAGTTGCGGCGACTACGAGTGTTGATAGCGGCGGTGACAAGGTCTTCGTGGGTCTGAGTCCGTCGGGTTGGATTGCTGTGGCGGCAGCGACGACTATCTTCACAGTGGTGGCCACTGCTATCGGCATGTTGATTTCCAATCGTAGACTCAAGTCGATCCGGAAGCAGAACTCGGCCATGTACGCGAACCGCGCCCCGGTGAACGCTCAGCCACCATCGATCCGCTAGGTTTGTACGTGGTCGGGAGCGATGCGGACACTGTCACGGCGATTTCAACGCCTTTTTGACCTCATGTAGCTTCATATTCATCCAAACAAATAAAACAAACGGTTAGCTTTTGAGGGAGCAGCGCAGAAGATGAAAGTTGATCAACTCGGTAATACCTCCTTAATCGAGGAAGTCCATCATTCTCGCGTCGAAAACCTTCCTGTCGGTGCTCGTCAAATTATTGAATGGCGCTTGCTTACGACACCGAAACCTGCTCTATCGTTGCAAAGGATCTGTAAAGCTGACGGGAGCCCACACTGTGGGCCACAGCTCTCGATCAAGGCGTTTGAGGTTCTAGGTACAGCCGACACCATCCCGTAGCATTTCTCAGCAACACCTGTCCTTTACTTTTTGGTACGAACGGCGAACGCCGCGTGAGAGATTCACTTCGCCACACCCACACTTCGATTTGTCTCTAGGAGCCCAAGCACATCAATCAGCATGAAACTTCGAGCTATTATTCTCGCGGTTTCTGCGGTGATTGCTAACACCGCTGCCGTTCAGACCACAGATCGATCACTGGGTACCCTCGTGGAGTGCCCTGCAGTTCGTTCAGCAGACTCACCGTGCCTTTGGGCTGGAGAGAATGGTGAAGTTGTGGACGCTCGTGCACTACGAGAACTTCTACTCGAACATCACTACGTCGTCTACAGTGACAGAGAATCCTACCGGCGCAACCTGGAAGCCCACATGACGTACATCGAAGGTATTGTATATCCTGTATAACGAAGGGTTCTTCGGTCTGCAGATGCTAACACTTTGGTACTTTGTTCTTGCAGATGTGAATATGTACGCGAATAAAGTTGGCCATGAATTCTCCTATCGCATGGGGGTGCACGAGCGTCACTTGACCTCGTCACCTCACCGCAAGTTGACGCCGGAAGAATTCGTGGACGAAGAAATGATCTCCGCACACGCCCGTCGTCTCCAAACCACAACAAACGCTACCAGTAACAGCACGATATCGAGTTCGGGCAGCTCGGAATACTGGAACTGGTGCGACTCGAAGAACTCCATGGGTCACACTGTGTGCTCGCCCGTAAAGAGCCAAAAGAGCTGTGGAAGTTGCTGGTCGTTCGTCGCTGCAGACGCGATCGAGACGGCCGTCGTGATCGCGGAAAACGCTTCAGCCGCTGTGTCGCTCTCCCCGCAGCAGTTCTTGACGTGCAGTACTTTGCAGACAACGCAAACGTTCGACTACTGTTGGGCTTCGGACAGCGGCGTGGATGGCGCCAGTTGGATGCAGACACAAATCAAGTGGGAATCGCAGAACGACGGATGCAATGGCGGCATGACTCACGGCGCCTTCATGGACGCAGCTCAGAACGGCTGGGGTCTTGTAACTGAGCTCACGATGCCGTACGACGATTCTAGCTCAGGAAGTTCGTCGGCCACGAACTCTTCTTCCGTGTGTTCTGTCAGTGCGGATAAGGCTGCCGCAAGCATTAAAGGCTGGGAGCAGATCGTAGGTATCGACTGCACAGCTTCGAAGAACTGCACGACGCTGCTGCGCTCAGCACTGGAGAAGCAGCCGATTGCTGTAGCGATCACGTCGAATGGAGGCTTTGGCGAGTACGCCGGTGGGTTCTACAATTGCCCCAACGACGGCGTTATGGCGTCCAAGAACGATCTTAATCACGCTCTGCTGCTCGTGGGGTATGGTACCGATTCCTCCGTTGGCGACTACTGGATCCTCAAGAACTCGTACGGCAGCTCGTGGGGTGACAGCGGCTTTATTAAACTCGTAGCAGACGCCAAGATCAACTGCGGGCTGAACGTCTTCCCCGTTATCCCTACCGGCGCCAAGGCCGGCGCACAGGCGAGCACCGCGATCGACAGCGGCGGCGACAAGGTGTTTGTGGGTCTGAGCCCAACAGGGTGGATCGGTGTCGCTGCCGCCACTACCATTTTCACGCTGGTCTCGACGGCGATCGGTATCGGAGTTTCCCAGCGGAAGCTCAAGATCCTCCGCAAGCAGAACTCGGCCATGTACGCGGCGCAAACGTCTGCGAACTACTAGGACAACAATGATACCTACCTATTGTAATGGAAAGCCCGTGCTGTTGTGTGCACGACACCTTCCGACTAACAACACCAACGTTGCTCGAACAGTAAAAGCTGCGGCCACACTCTCTTGCAGGCATAACCAGGGGCTTGTCATGCGCTTGTTAAGAATCTAGACAGCTCTGTCCGCGCAGCGTTGCAGACCACCATGATCATCATGATGGCGCACCTCAACTTCCAGGGCGCTTCCCTCGGCGCAATGGTGCAACGAGTGCCCCACATCGCAGTGGCCATAACAAGCCGGTATATTCGCTACGAATGATCTCAAGAGATCTTTACGTTCGGACTGGGCTACCGACGAATGAAGGCACTACATCTTTCACTCCCCAACAGCCCGTTTACCGAGTGGGCTTTCGTTTGAGGTCCTGCTCAGGGTCCCGTTCCCACGTTGGGTTGAATTAAGTCGGCTTAGTTGATTCGGTATCCTCTGCAGAACTGCGGAGTTCGAGGCTGGCTGGTGACTTGGAGGAGCCCAAGCTGCCACAAGCTTTTCGCCGCATTGATATCACGCTTCCAGTAGTTCGCTCTGCAAGCTACGTTTCCGCAGACACGCACATTCCTCGACCTCTTGGTTTTCGTCGTCCTGTAGATCTTGAACGGCATGTCCACCATCGGACGTGAACACTCGGAGCAAAGATAACTGGTACGAAACTCGTCGACCATGACGAGGGTTGCGCGGCGAGAGAGTTCAAGTGCGAACCGCTTGAGCGGAACGTGCATGTGGCCCGCGAGATGAGTCTGGCTGCTCCATTTTCCGAGAGTCACACACACGTCACGGTCCACGGTCGGGACGACACGCTTGGCGAGTTTCGCCACGGCCTTGCGTTTGAATCTCGACACCGTGAATCTCCACTTGCGAAACCCTTTGAGAGCGCAGAACTCCAGCATGGCGCTGATATTCCTCCACATGTGCTCGTAACGAGAGAGCAGGGACGCCGACGACGAAGTCTTGAACGAAGGCATGTCCTTCACAAACGCACCATAGCGCGGATACCTCTTCTTCAGGTTTTCATGCCAGAATGCTTGGTGCTCGACACGACTCATGTGTCGGTACTCTCGGGACGTGACTTGTAGGACGTGAGCATTGTCGCGCAAAAAGTGAGTCCGGCGCCTGACACCGTGTTTCCGCGGACGGTGCTTTGGGTGGTGCCTGTGACAGATCTCGCACCACCCCTCCACATCACACTGCGCTCTGCTGCGTCTCTTGCGTCGGTGGCGACGACGGCGGTTCCTGCTGCGCTTCTTGCCATGGCGTCTGCCGCCAACGTGGCCTGGACAGGTACTGCACCAACCGGGCATGGAGCATGGCTCTTCCGGTGGGTTGCAGACAAAGCCCAGCATAGGACGGCTGTATGCTGTTAACAACATCCGTAGACCTGGGTCGATCCCGATCAGCGTATGTGGTATATACTTCGGAGAAAGAGCAAGTCGTTCAAGAGGAGCAGGAATCGACGTCAGCACAGCAGCACTGTAGCCATTTGTGGAGATCTGATACTCAAAGTTGCGCCTGGGAACGCCAATCCGTTGATCTGCTGTATGGCTGACGCAGTCTCCGAGGTTGAAAACCGTGGTCCACATTCGCTCGCGTGCTTCTTGGAACTCCTCACGCGTGGCATACGTCCGATGGCCACGAGAGTTCGTGGACTTGTAAAGCCCAAAAACGTCCTTACCCGTAGTTGCCAAAACTTGTTTTGCGACTTGGTAGAGCACCCCTGTCGTGACCGGGAAGAACGCCGGCACACAGGAGGTGGGCTGCGGCAGCAACGTAAACAATCGGCGCTCTTTCGGGATCTCGTCTTGGTCGTGCATTTCTTCCATCTCCTTCAGCATGTCGTACAGCTTGCCGAGAAATAGCACCTCATGGCTAGCGATGTTCGCAGCTGTAGGAGGCAGTTCTAGCCACTCAAGCCATTGCTTCTCGACGTCCGTGAGGTCTTCAGGACTTGACTTTAGTCGAGCGACCATGGCCTCAGCTGCTCCCCGCGGATACGCAAGCTGCAGGCTAATGAATTTGACAAGCCGCGCCTCGAAGTTCGTTCGAACGTGTTGCTGCGCCGCAACGAGCATGTCAGTCGCCAGTTCTTTGATAGCGGAGCTTGAATAGAGGAGCGTAGGTGGTATATACGGCATGACCCTCGATCGCGTAGTTTTGTAGACGTTGATGGACTCCTCTAGTGCAGCGTTAGCCGAGGGTTTTGGCGTGGGCATCTGTTCGTCACCAAAGACAGCAGTGCAGCACCGGTAGAACGTAGCTTGGTCCAGCTGCAGGGCTGTCTCCATCGTGCGAGATCTTGCCGGTACTACAGGGTAGTTCGGGTGGCTACGCCGATGGTGCTCGAACAGCCGGCAGCAGTGGAAGTTCACGACGAACATTGCCTCTATGCGGATCTGCTGCAGAGCCACAGCAAGTTGTTCGAGCGCGTCCCGGATGTCAGGATTCGGACAAATGTGCCTCAGTGGGTACGTCACGGTTGAGAACACTAGGGCGCTGTTGGCTCCTCGAAGAAGGGTGCGACGATGGTTCGCGGCGGCGCGTTGCTCGATGTCGACTTGATCAGGCGGTCGTCCATCGAGTGAGATGTCACGACGCTGCCTCCACTCGATCTTATCTTTCAAAGGTCGTATAACAGCTTCCCTAGCCATCTCACTGATCGGTCAAAATAATTCCAAAGACAGCGTCAGGGAGGGGTCAAGTTGAGCCGAGTGGTCAGGCGTGGCCTCGGGAAGTTCCCCAGCATCTTGAACAAGCGCATGAAATGTCGTTGACTCACTCACTTGAAGTTTGTATGGTCCCGCAATCAAACGTCACGCCTTGCCACATCGAGAGCGGCCAACTCCGGCCCTCAACCGCTGTCTATATTGGCCACCATTCTCAAACTTTGCGAGCCGATCGAGCAGCGCTGCTTGGAACATGTCGCCGTCATGGATCGCATTGCGCACTGCAGCGACGATGGTCGTCGCTGCTTCAACGACACGGGCATTGACCGATGCTTCTTCTTTCGGTACATTGTTGAGTTGCGACGACGGTCGGTGCTTGTGGGCGGATCGTAGTGGTCTGCCAGTGTCTTCGAACGAAATGGTGACCCAGTTCCTACAGGACGACAGGATGGACACAGGCCCGAGCGAGTTTCGACGTCGGATGGAGGACCACGTCGAGTATCTGGAAGAAGTTCACCAGGAAGCAGCACAGCGGGGCTGGGCCTTCTCGTACGCAATGGGCGTCAACCCGAGACATTTGTATCGTGACGGCAACCGGGAACTCTCTCCTTCAGACTTTGTAAAGCAGGAGCACCAAGCTGCACAACGTCAAGAGGAACGCAGACTCGCAGAGCCACGCAGACTCGCCAATTCCACGCTCGAGTACCGCGAGACGCTGGATTGGTGCTCGACGGACAATTCGCTCAACCAGAGCATCTGCACCGTCGTCAAGAATCAGAACCAATGCGGAAGCTGCTGGTCGTTTGCGGCGGCTGATGCCATTGAGACGGCAGTGGCACTGAACGCAGGAACGACCCCGCAGTCGCTATCCCCGCAGCAGTTCTTGGAGTGCAGTTCGAGAGAAATGACTGCGACGTTCGACTATTGCTGGGCAAGTGGGGGCGTAGATGGATCGACTTGGCTGCAGAGCAAGATGATCTGGGGTTCCAGGAACAACGCCTGTAATGGAGGCATGACACACGCTGCCTTCGCTGACGCAGCACAATTGCACTGGTCGCTGCTGAGTCAACTGGAACTGCCTTACAACGAAGAGGATACGTCACAGGCGTCCGCTGCTACTCTTGAAAATGCGTGTAATAACTCAACAACTGACGATGCTGCTGCTAGTATCGCTGGTTGGGAACAAGCGGTGGGTCTCACGTGTGAGAACAGCAGCGACCCGACCGAACTGCTTAAGCTGGCACTGCAGCAACAACCAATTTCGGTGGCACTCAACTCTGGCGGCTCTTTTGATGCGTACAAGGGCGGCATCTACAAATGTCCTAACGATGGCGATTTCGCTTCCAGTTCCGATATCAACCACGCAGTCGTGCTCGTCGGCTATGGATCCGACGGCACCACTGACTATTGGATCATCAAGAACTCGTACGGTGCGTCATGGGGAGAGAAGGGTTTCGTGCGTCTAGCCGTCGACTCGAAGATCAATTGTGGACTCAGTGTGTTCCCCGTCATTCCGACTGGAGCGGTAGCTGGCGCTGCTCACACGTTGGTTGATGGTGGCGGCGAAGTTGAATTTGTTGGAATGTCACCTGATAACTGGATCATTCTCGGCATTGCAGTTGGTGTGGGGACGCTTATCCTCACGGCGATCGGTGTTGTCTACGCCAGTCGCCAGCGCAATGCGTTCAAGGAAACCATGTAAATTACTCACAGTAGCTCGAACGCCCATAGTCAAAATAGCAAAACTGTTAGCTCCTGTAGCTCCAAGGTATCGTCGTCACATCATTGGATCGCACGTACTTGGACTTTCACAAATCCTGATGACGACTGCGGGTGGCCGCTATATCGATGCCCGCGGGTTGGAGGCCTACGAAAGCCATACAGGCCAAGAGTTCGAGATATCTGAGCTCGTTACAGGGTCACCAAGTGAGGTTTTCGATGCGTGGCTTCGCAACGTCTGGCTTGCTGGAGGGGATCAGATACACGAAGGTGTCGGGCGAGGGTTCGTCGGAAGTGTACGCCGCGTGCCGCTAGGCGTGGAGGAAGAGATCCTATCGGCGGGTTTACCTGAAGAACCAGCACGTGACGAAGAGGAGAGTAACGAGATCCCATCGATCGCCTATCGAGTGCGCAAGTCCGGCCCATTCCCATTGGAAAGTCATCTTGCCATGGTGCGCTTTATCGCAGCATCAGACACTACGCCGTCGACTCTCGTGGTTTGGACCGTGAAGACGGAGATGTCAAGAACATGCAATTGGCTACATTGCGGAGGTTTAACCCGCTTGATCTTCCGCACGGCTTTGAAGACATTCCTAAAGTCGTTGGCCAAGACACAAGCTAAGCTCCATAGTGCTCGAACATGAAGCCTATTTTCGCCTCCTATTGGCTAAAATACCACGTATGAGTTCTTCATCTTGCTAAACTGCAACGCACTATAAGAGGGAGAATGCGCAACAACCACTTGGACCCGACGCGCTACGTGGACGCGCAGGCCTTCACCGACTACCAGCACTACAAGGGCCAGGAGCTGGTGGTGTCCGAGTGCGTCGTCGGTTCTCCCTCCGAGGTGTTCGACGCTTGGCTGGAGGAAGTTTGGGTGGCTGGAGGCTCCGAAGTGCAAAAGGGCGAAGGTCGCGGTCTCGTCGGCCATGTACGAGCAGCTCCGTTGGGTATCGTAGAGGAAATTCTATCCGCCGGACTGCCAAATGACGAGCCCGTGGACAGCGACGGAGGGCGTCCGAGTCTCGTTGCTACGCGTCGAGACCGTTCTAAGATCCCGTCGATCTGCTACAAGATCCGCAAGTTCGGACTGTTCCCCATTCAGGACCATCTCGCATTCGTGCAATTCGTGGACGTCGCGGCGTCAGAGGAAAGCACCCCGTCGACGCTCGTGATCTGGTCGCTCAAGATGGAGCCATCAGTACTGGGATATCTGCTGTGCTGCGGTGGATTCGCCAAATTCATTCTACGCCCAGCGCTGCAAGGCTTCCTCCGCGATCTGGCCAAACGTGCTGCAGCCAAGGGTCATCAGCATCTGGAATAGCGAGAACACTATAGAGCTTAGAGCGATACTGTACCTTGATCTTGGGCAATGCGAATAACAGTCACAAGTCAAACAAAGATACTTTCTTCTCAGCAGGATTTCATTGGTCGTAAATCCGTCTCTCCCCTTTCTCCCAGTATATCATGGCAGATCGCTACGTGGATGGCGCCGCCTTCGAGGCGTACGCGGAGAGCGACGGACAGGAGCTGACACTGACGCAGATGGTGAACGCATCTGTCGATGAAGCGTACGACGCGTGGATGCGCATGGAGTGGGTGGGTCGCGGCTCGACGTTGAAGGAAGGAGAAGGTCGCGGACTCGTCGGTCACCGTCGTCTCGTTTCGCTCGGTGTCGAGGAGCAAATTCTATCAGCAGGGCCGCCAGACAAGTCCCACAGGATCCCAAGTGTGTGTTACAGCATCAAGAAGAGCGGTCCACTGCTCCTGAGCGATCACGTGGCGCTCGTGCAGTTCGTAGCGGACTCTACTGCTCCTCCTTCGCAGCCCAAGACGCTCGTGTTGTGGAACTCTAAGCTTACGCCGTCTACAGCTGGCAGCGTACTGCTCTGTGGTGGATCTATTGCTCGACTAGTACTTCGGATGGTGCTGTCTCGTTCGCTGGAAGAGATTGCGGCGTCTTTCAAGCAGAAATAATTGGCAAAAATGGTCAAATGAGAACTTACTAGCTGTAGTTTTCATATTTTCGAGAGCATGCGAACTCCTGGCGATGGTTATTTATTTACTTACTTACTGGGCACTGCTGGAGTTTTACAGACGTCGGAAGGTGAGGTTCATACATCGTGGAGAAAGATTTCTCCTTAGTGCCAAATGGCAGGCACCGCCTTCTCGATGATGGAGTTGGACAGTGCGCGCACGTCTTGGTCGCGAGATGTCTCAAAGGCACGGAGTCGGTTGAGGCCGTCGTGCTGCAGCAGCGAATTGCAGAACACTGTGAGTTTGTTCATGTCCCGGTGGTCCACCGACAGATAGAAGGTCAGTACGTCGTGCAGCACCTTCAGCGCTCGTTTAACTTCGTGAAGTTCAGGCTCCGTCTCGACCTTTTCCTTCGTTAGAGCCGCGTTATCCACCAGCGACGAAGAAGCCGTTGGCGACTGCGCACGGGCAAGTAGTGTAAGTTCCTCGACGCAATCAGCCGGGTGTTCCTTAAGCATCTTGAGTCGGTCATCACTAAGATCTAAAGTGTTACCCGAGAGTCGTCGCACAGTAGCCGAACTTGAATTGGCGGTGTTCCCCGTCGCAGCAGCTTGAGCTTCTTCGTTGGCCTTCACAGTACCAGCGATCTCCTCCTCCAGTTTACGGAGCAGCACTCGTCGACGCAACATGTCGGCACGTTGAATATTGGCTTGCTTCGTTGCGTCGCTCTCGCTCTTGCGGCGTCGGACGCTGCGTTCTCTCCGCGCGATCATCGCCGCCTCGGTGATCATGTCCCGGGGCGAAGAGGCGCTAATAGGAGGTGGTCGCATTGTCGAATGGCGACGCTGCAGTGTAGAGCTACCGATTGCATCGTCGTCACTGGATCCGGACTCGATGTTCCAGGCATCGAGCGACTTGTGCTTGCGTAACTTGATCCGGGCGAGCAGCATCTCGTGCGATTGTTGATTCTGCAGCTTTCGCCCTGACGAGGCGTGCACCATGGCCGCGTACTGCTTGTCCAGGTGCTTCTCGTATTCCGGAGCTACCACGAAGTAGGATAGTAGAGCTACAGCCAGCACTACGATACTCAATACCAGTACCACCAGCTGAGCCTCCGTGTAATCGGCGAAGTCTGCGATGAGCCAAGACAACTCCCGTTCCTCCATGACTGACTACAGCTGCAGACTGTTGCTCCCGAGGCCAATTGACAAGTGACTGAGCGGCTCTTATTCACCGGAGACCGTTAGCGCTTGAGCTTGGGCTGGATCGCCTAATGCCGTGCCTCCCTCTGCCTTTCCTCGCCCGTTGCTTGGCGTTTCCTTCTGTGTTTTGCCGATAGTGGTAGCTGCCTGGTCCCGAGAGCTTGAGACAGCGAAAAGAGGGCAGCTCGAGTCGACTCCGCGCGGAAAGTGTTGTGGGGTCGAGGACTGCAGAGGCTGATCGTGGGGTGCTGCTGGTTTTTATAGCAAAATGGAAGCCCAAACTACAAACGCACGGGTTGCTATAATGATCGTTCTCCTTCAGGTCAGTTTGGCCGCTTTCGGGTCACGTCACGTGCCAGAGATCCGGATTCCCGACGCCCAACGGCGCGGTCTTATCACGACCAGGATCCCATGGTACATGTAAGCCAGCCTAGCTTACTCAACGTGGCCTAGTCTTGAACTTACCACGATGATGAACGGCGCCCAAAAGCGATCTATTATAGCACTCGTATGAGCGCGGCAATGGCTCAGTCGTGGACTCTCTCCTCGTGAAGATAAGAAGCCGTGCGAGATCAAGTCGTTTCTCTGGTGGCAAGACGCTATGCTACGTATTTGTGCGACAACATCGCTGTCGACATTGGATCGCTTTCCTGGACACACTACGGCACCACATAGAACGAAGCACTGGGCGTGGTCAAGGTTGTGCCCTGCACTCCTGAGTCGCTCAGCGGCAAGCTACTCGGGCCACCGCGGTTTCTAGTTTGGATGGACTTTTCACCGCTCTCGTCCAAAGAATGGGGCGCTTGCATCATCGAGTTGTCTGTGGAAGATGGTAGCAGCGACACGATAAACTCACCGGGTTCAGCCTGCCGTTGAAAGCCGCTACCGACAACATGCGGCTCGTAGTAGCTCCAATCCTGCGGTGTAAGCACGAAATCGACATCCACACTGGCACCCGGTGCCACCTCGCCAAGCTTCTTGAACGCTTTGAGCAGCCTGGTTTCAGGTACGGATGTACGCCGGAACTTTTGAGCAACAAACAGCAGCACGACTTCTTTGCCCGGTCGAGTCCCTCGGTTTGTCACGGTGAAACTAACCTTCAATGCTCCTGTCGTAACGTGTACCTGGGTGGTGTTGAGGCGTAATGCAGAGTACTCAAACTTGGAATAGCTGAGTCCATGGCCGAATTGCCACTGCACCGGACACTCGTCGAATGGCTGGCATCGTGTGTTAACACGGTGGAAGTATGGCAGTAGTTGCGTGCTGCGAGCTGGATATGTAATGGGCAGACGTGCTGACGGGTTGACGTCGCCAAAAATCACGTCTGCTAACGCTTGACCACCCTGTTCGCATGGTAGCATGCTCAAGAGAACGGCGTCGGCATTGTTGTGGGCCCCCTCAAGCAAACGAGGACGGCCGGAGACCAACATAACAATAACCTTGGTCGAGTTGAGCTTGGTCAGCTCTTCAAGGTACCACAACTGACCGGCAGGCAAAGCCATACTCCCAAGCAAATCACCGGTCTTCTCCGCGTAGTTCGGTTCGCCCAATACAACCAGAGTGTATTTACTCTTGGCAGCAAGCTGTAGTCCCCGCTGGAAATCCTGAGGGTTAATCTTGCCATCAATATCAACCACCTCAAGATGTTCGACCTTTGTCTGTCTGCCCGACGAGGCTGCCTTCGCTTGCACCGCCTCTTTGAAAGTAGCTCCGTTCGGAAAGAGTGTTGAATCACTGGATCCTTGCCAGAACACAGACCACCCACCGCACTGGAATCCTTTGTTGTCTGAAACGGGTCCAGTGACAAACACGCTTGTCGTTTTCTTCAAGTCAATTGGTAGAGCGCTGTTGTGGTTCTCAAGTAAAATGACGGACTCTTGAGCCAACTGCAACGCATCCTGCTGGTCTTCAGAACTCCCGATGTCAGAATCACGGTCCGTACTATCCTGCACGAATTCATCGTAATAGTTCGAGTCCAGCAACCCGAGATCTCGTTTGGTTTCCAGAATCCGTCGCACCGATTCATCAAGGCGGTTCTCCGAAATGTGTCCGTCCGTTACCAATGACTCTATCGTGTTTCCGAAAGCCTGCAAGTCTGGTGACATGTTCATATCAAGAGAGGTCTCTTGCAGAGTAACTCGGACAGCATCAGCCACGCTGGGCACTAAATGGTGCTCCGCGTACATGCGATCCACTTCACTATAATCCGAGACCAATAGGCCCGTGAAATTCATATCGTGCCGCAGTAAATCAACGAGTAGATTTTTACTGGCAATCACGGGGACGCCATTCACCGACACATAACTCTCCATCGCCGTGCGTACACCCGCACGAACCGCAGCGAGGAACGACGGCGAATAATAATTGACCAGTTCCCAGTCCGTGATCACATTATCCGCTCGATCAAGTCCTTCACGGACGTTTGAGTATCCAATAAAATGCTTCATACAAGCGGCCACTTTGCCCGAGCTCTGTAGTCCTTTGATCAATGCTGCGCCCATGACAGACGACACCAACGGATCTTCTCCGAAAGTCTCATACACTCGAGACCATTTCGGCTGCACTGCAATACCCAGCACAGGACTAAAGATCCACGGGATACCTGCACTCAGCGTGTCTTTTGCAGCAACAGCACCCATGCGGTACACCAACTCGGGGTTGAAAGATGCAGCAGCACTAATAGGCTGTCCAAATAACGTAGCCCCCTGAACGTACGTAGCACCGTGAATAGTATCCACCCCATACAACATGGGCACTGCAGCTCCTTCCTCTTTGTAGATCTCATGGATCTGGCCTATCACGTCGCGCCATTCGCTCGCGCTCCAGCCTGTACGTCCGCCCACTGGCCCCCCAGCGAATGGACTATTGAGGATCGATCCCACACCTGCCCGAGCGTATTTAGCCACCACATCTCGCCTCAGAGCCTTCTTTGGGT
The DNA here is from genome assembly GCA_025722995.1 of Phytophthora agathidicida. NCBI lineage: Eukaryota > Oomycota > Peronosporomycetes > Peronosporales > Peronosporaceae > Phytophthora > Phytophthora agathidicida. Next base: position 5,325,600 of record CP106972.1, on the reverse strand, counting down.
CTCGCTCGTCGCCGTCCATCATGGAGTAAATGTCCATCTGCGTCATCTGCGCCGATTTCTGCCGGATCGTCATGTTGGATAGCAGAGCATCGATGTCGACGTCACTTGGAGCGTCTGAACGCTCTACGCGGCTTCGGAGAGCAGCGAAAACGGCCGTATCAGGGTCATACACGAGTTCGTGAGCATTAGAGGCCGCTGCAGCGGCGACAGAGGGCGCCCATGAGCTGCTACAGACGCAACAGAGCAGTGTCCACAAGAACGATCTCTTGATCTCCATGCTTATTTTCTGGTAATGCGTAAGAGCAGGTCATAGATACGTACCGTAGTTTGTGAAGAAGTTACACATGCAAAGGTGAAGATAGCAACGTACCTTTGCAACTCTGAATTTGTTGCTGGTGTGTTTGCGCAGCCACTGCACATTCCAAAACCCGACGTAGAACTTGGGACCACGAGCTCAGACGCCACATTCGACATTCGTCAAGATGCTGAGGAGATCCGTGCTGCCGATTGCGCGTCGCGCCTTCCCACGGTCCGGGGCCGCCATCGCGCCGTCCTGCGCCGCCCCCAAGAGCTTCTCGCGCGCCTTCAGCGTGGCGGAGCAGAGCCAGCGCCACGTGATCGCCGCGCTGGTGGTGAACCAGCCTGGCTGTCTGGCCGAGATCGCCAACCTCTTCGCCGCTCGAGGCTACAACATCGACAGTCTGGTGGTGGGCCGCACGGAGGTGGAGGAGCTCTCCCGCATGACGGTCGTTGTCAATGGCACTGCGCAGAGCGTCGTCAACGTACGTTCGCAGTTGATGTAGGAAAAGGTAGAGAGATGGTGTAGTTGTTGATGTTTGTTTTGGTTTGTTGATACCGTTGCAGATGAAGAAGCAGCTGGAGGACGTCGTGTACGTGGCTGTGGTCAACATCCTCAGCAGTGGCAAGAACGCCGAGAAGAACTACGTCGAGCGCGACCTGATGCTGGCCAAGGTGTCCACAGCCGGTACGTTGGAGCTGAAGACTTATTAGACCACCGGAATATGTATTGACGTTGCTGTGGTGCAGAGGCTGGATCCCGTGCTGAGGTGGTGGAGTTGGCTAACCTGTTCGACGCCAAGGTGATCGACGTGCGGCCGCACCAGGTCATGGTGCAGCTTGCTGGCACTCCTGGCCGTATTGAGGCCTTCCTGGACCTGCTGAAGCCGCTGGGCATCACGGAGATCCACCGCAGCGGCGTCATTGCTATGGCTCGCAGCACCAGCGTGACCGACACGCTGGGCGACCTGTCGACCTTCGAGGGCGCTACTCGCACGCTTTTGGACGAGGCTGACGACGTAGAGATCGACGTCTCCCGCCTCCCTCCTGGATAAGCGGATAAGGAGATATCGGTAGCGTCTACGGTCTCGCGATCGCTATTTTTCTTCTTGGTAGGTTGCATACGGAAGTGCGGACTGGAGCTGGCATGTTGTCAAGCTGTGGAGCAAACATGCTAGTGTAGTTTGAGGGGTAAGAGGAAGTCTACCTCGGTAACTACTTGTAACCAAAATCAACGTTCCTGCCAGAAAGTATTGTTGGTCGTCGATGCCCAGCATGCGTCAAATGAATGTTTTGCTGATTCATTAGGCTCAATTTCGGCCTTCACATTCAGGATCGCGGCAGCGCCGGTAGGTGCAGCGCAATTGTGTGATAGTATCCAGGTAGCGCGGTCTGAGCAGGCAAACAGTTCACACATCCGAATACTTCACCCCATTCTTCTCGAAGTAGAAGCAACAGGGTCGTTAAAGGCGTCCGAGATAGCCTCTAGAGCCAATAGTGAGGCCTGCTGCTCCGATTGAATGACAGACTCGAGGTTACCAATCTGAGCTTCAACTCGCGCGATGCGTTCTTCTAGTCGGCGGCCGTCTGAGCTAACACTCTCGGTGAATTGTTGCAGTACTCCTTCTTGGTTGGAATCGAATTCGCGCTTGAATTGCGTCAAGTGTGCTGATACTGCGTTCACGACGGCATGGGGGTCTGTAGGAGTCGCATTCGCTTGTGCAGCGCGGACTCGATCCATTTCTGAGTGGAAGCGTTGCTCGCTAGCTTGTACCCTACTCGACACCGTTTCTTCTACTTGAGCCTGCATCCGAGACGAAAGAGGTGTTGTGGTTGATAGTTGCGTAGTGTTGAAAGCATTCGAGTTGTACGGGTTTGAGATCTGGTGCGTGAGTGCTTCCTGCCGAATCTGTTGGAGCTGGAGAGCTACATCGGTTTGCAACTTGGCCAATTGAGCGCTGCCTGCTGCAACTCGATCTGTGAGCATATCCAGCCGAGCATCCAGCCTCGGGAGGGCACGTTCACACGCTTCAACTTTGGCCGCCAAAAACTGCACCTGCGACGAGTTCTGTGCACAAAGGCAGCAGCGTATAGTTAGTCTATGCGAATATCTATCAGAAAATACTACCCCACTAACGCACCCGCTCCTGTTGCTGAGTCTCCATGCGTGAGAGGAATTGTCCGAGCCGTAGCTCAAAATTGTGGCTCATACACTCGATGGTCTTGCTGACAATGAACTCGACGTCAATGTGTTGCATCGGCAACGGTGCGACGGCATCTGGGCGTATTGTAGGAGAGATCGTGAGGCTGGGCTGTACTGGGTGCGCTTGAATGATCGCAGTTGGCTTTCTCACTGTGTCGGACGCAACCGAGTGAAGAATGACTGAACCATTGGAACGAGGATATTCAGCATGTACAACTTGCCTTGGTAACGGAGAGGTGGGCAGACCAGCAACGGAAGCTAAGGTGGCATTCACACTGGTCCTGGTCGCCACTGCTACAGCTTCCAGCTCAGAACTCAATCGTAGTGTACTTGCAGGATCCGTTGCTTTTGACTTTGGCGCCTGATCACTCGTATCGCGGACCGCGCAAGCTGATGTCGGTCGTCCAGCAAGTCGCGCGGAAACTGGTAAGTGGTCGATGTGTGGGTCTGATTGAAAATCTAGGCGAAGATCTGGGAAATGTGTCCTGGCAACTTCTTTCAGGCATTCACATCCTTCTTTGTTTGTTTTGTCGTTTGCGTCTTCATCCAGAGGAGATGAATTGTCATCCAAATAAAGCGTCTGCAAAGAACATTGCTGACCTGCAGTTGCAGCTTGGAGAAAACTGCGCTGTAACAAATCCAGACTTTCCGCCGAGTTAAAACCGCAAGCTCGCAGGTCAAGCTCGCGTAGAGCACACTTGCCTGTTCTATCGCGGCGCCGGAAGAGTGAGCGGACAAGATCAAGTTTACCATCCTCCGAAAACGGATTCCCGAGCAGGCAAAGTGTCTCCAATGTGGAAGCGTTGCTAAGCAATACCGCGCCTACACCACCCTCGATTACATTGCCTGGTGCGCTCAAACATCGTACTGGAAGCTGCACCAAGGAGGCGAATCCAGCCGCTGTAATTCCATTGCGAGAAATGTTCAACTGCTCCAGCATTGGCCGGGATAAATATTCCTCCTGACCGATAGCAACTTCCACAGCTTTACCGCTCGACATGTTAAGCAGCTTCAATGCGTCCGCAATAGCACGTAAGCCACCGTCACGAATGTTATTATCCGCCAGTATAAGATGGCGCAGGGAAGTGCAGGTTTGAAGTGACTGGCTTAAGATGATCCCAGCCTGCCGAGGAAGCTTGCACGACGATAACTCCAATGTGACAAGCATCGAGGTGAAAAGTGTCGACATGGCAATGAGCGATGTCATGGTCACTTGCTGGCAGCTATGGTGTTCAGAACACGCAGAATAATGTAAGCATCTAGCTTGACCAAGCGTGGACGTTAACTCACCTCCTTACGCGGAGATGCACCAGCTTAACTCGGTTTCTCGTTAATCGGTCTGCCACTTTGGCGAAAAACCGATCCCCAGACAGCGTACACTTCTCCAATACCAAGCTTTGGCATTCCTGGCCGCAACCACCAACCAGCGAGTCCAGCTGCTCATTGCTCAACTGATCAAGGCTAAAGTTGCGCAGCTCCAGACTCTTGATATCGGTGACTGGGTTCGTCAACGCGTCTTGCACAATGCGATCACTCTGTAAAAGTTCAATTGACAGAAGACGTTAGCACGCTTGACAGTACTTACAAAATCTTGAGGAGGTCGTACCTTCGTCCGTACAATGCATGCCGGGGCGTCCGTAGTCACTGCCACTGGAATGGCTTCTTCCTGTGATCCAATTGAAATTGCCCCAGCGTCGGCAACCTCCATCGCTCCTGCCCAAGAATGCTATAAAAACTCCCACGAAACCTGGCAAACACCAACGACTATTATTTTTGAGCAATACCATGAATGGCCTCCAACCGGCACCTCAACAACTCATCGTTGCAAAACCACTGCAGTTTTTCTGCCATTGCTCGGCATGTGAAATACTACTCAAACTCGGCAGGATTACCAAACGGTGGTTCGGATACTTCCTTGAGGTCTTCAATATGGCTATCGCATCTGCTCTTAACCCGTCGAGAATCATGGTGTTGACAACGCTAAGGCACCACCTATGCAGATCGACCATTGATCTTCTCGTGGGAGAAGGCTAGCCTGTCCACGTAAAGCTGATACTTCTCCTTGGCTAGTTGCTCTCGTTCAGCAACGATTGTTTGCTCCAGCACACTTAGCTGCTGCATCTTCAACTCCATTTGTCGCAACTGGTTCTCCAACAATTGGTTCACAAGATCTCGAACGGGGCCATTGGCAGTAGCATCCGCGATCTTGTGCGCCTGCGTTGCCAATAATGCAACGGTAGTGGCGTTGGCTGCTTCTTCTGTGACAGCAATCATTTCCTTCGAGATAGGTGTGGCAGCATCCTTCGTATCTTCTTCAGTCTTGGACGCAGACTCGGTTGACGGCGACACTTCCTCCATGGTTACATCACCGTCCGCGGTCGCGTCCTCAGATTTAATGGTAGACGCGATTCCTGCGGCCTCCGAACTGCTAGCAACTGCCGCCGCTGCGCCTTCGAGCGAGGTATCGGGGTCCGTCGAAGCCGACGTGCCCTCAACCTTGACTCCATCCCCACTTGCTGCGCTCTTAACTTCAGTAGCTGCTGCTGATTTCTGCGCCGAAATCTTTCCTGCTGGCATAGTATGCAACCTCTTGATAGCTCCAACTGCCGCATGGGCCGCAGCCTTGGCCACCATCGGGTCCACTTGTTCCACAAGCGCCACCAAATCTAGTACAGGAGCATTCAGTGCTTCTCCAGCAGTAAATGGCCTCAGCTCCTGAATTGAGTTCCCCAGTCCACTTCCTGGACTCGACGTCGTCTGATTCAACATCGGCATCTCCAAAAAGTGGAGTAAGCACTCGTCCGCCGTCTTCGTCCCAACCTTCGAAGCGACATAATTCCAGTCGCAACTACCCTCATCGTCCTCGTTTCCTGCACCCTTGACCCCGCCATTTCTCGTGCTGCTCACAGCCTCCAGCAGCAAATCTGTCTCCTCCTGCGTCCACTTGGATGCTGCCGCAAGATTCTTCGCTACCATCGGTACCAGCACAAAGTCCGATGCTTCATATCCCTCAGGAAAAGCTCCGCGAATGTAGCACTCCTCACAAATACCACTCCCCGGTCTCAGCGCAAAGCCTCCGATCGTCACTTCCTTCCCCTCTCCTGCTTTGCCATTAGCTCCCGTCGTCAACGGCGTCGCACCGCCGACACTTGTAGATGCTCCGTTACTGGTCAGCTTCTTCTTGGCTTCCGTTGTGAGCTCGAAGAACGAATCTTCCGCCCCCCTAGCAGTGCCACAACCTTCACAGGCCAATGCAACGTCAACCCGACGTGCGTTCTCCTTTTTAGCAGCCACAAGAATGGCTACAGGACCCTTATTGTCCCTATTACCACTGTTTCCAGCAGTTTTTAGGGCGTAATTAGAGTGAATCGAGGGAGGCATGGCGTGCGGAGGCACGTGGAAGTTAATGAGCCCCCAGTGGGTCAAGAACTCGTGCACCCTCAGTATAGCGCAAGCGTCGCCCGCTAAGTTGCGGCGACAGGCTGTGGCTGTGAGATACACGCCTGGTTGGTGGCGATAGGCCTGCACCATGTAGTTCCGGTATTTGAGGTAGATCTCGGCCGTTTTAGACCCGTTTTGAGCAAAAAACTCGGGCAGCATGCGTCTCTCAATGGGGTTGATCTTGTCCATGGCGAACCACGTACTGCATCGCGGCACAGCGACAGATTTGGCGCCTTCGGAGTCGTCATGGTCGGTGAGAGGGTCCGAGTCGGCGTTGGCGGCGGATTGCGCGGCTTCTAGGACGCTGACAGTAGTCGCGGAGGTAGTGTCGGGTACGGAAGAAGGTAGCGCTGAAGATGACGTGGGTGGCAAAGAGGAAGAGGCCGCGACGGTCGAAGTGGCGGCGCTGGAGTCGAGCGGAGTCGCCATGGCTGTATGACAGGCAGAGGACTTGTAAAGGGCTTGTTCTAGGGGTGTGGACCACAACGATTTCAAACTAACTTGTTTTTTTAGAGGGGTTTTAGCAAAAGTATATTCACGCGAACACCTAATTCTAAATGCATGTATAATAGCCGCCGTTGCTGATCGCCGATGCTCAAGATGAGATGGATGCATTGCTGCTTCGGTGGCTCCGTCCAAAGTTGCAGCCGATGCGGCGTGTTTTGCCTCAGATGATATGCGAGTAAGCAGTGTGGGGGTGAGTCCATCCTTCGCCAGCGAATTTTGCATTCTGATTCCACTGCGGTGTCGAAAGCCAAGCAGACAATACATTAGGGCAGTGCTGCAATCCAGTGGAGATGACTAACGCTGATCAATTCAGGCACCGCTCCTCGATAGTCGTACGGTATTCAGTTTCTCTTCACGAGTACATACCGTTTCGTTTTCTCGTAGCAATTGCAACAAAGTTAAACGAAGTATCGACCTTTACAGCCATGATTCAACACATTTTGCCTCGGCTCGGGAACAACACTTCAAGTTGTCACCTGAGGCTCGTTATCAGCGTCGATTGCAGCGGCGGAATTCACGTGACGCCTTCATGATAAGATCCACCATGATCGGTTGGCAACTACATTATCTCGACAGCCCAAATGGATATAATACAGCTGGATGAAGCTGGTGGCTCGCAATCCAATGATCACGACGGCCATACTGCGGAGCGTGCAGTACAACCATTACTATCATATACCTCTGTAAAAGCCAAGATGTTCACTAATCCAAAAAAACATACATTCCACGAAAAGCTCGTCGTGCCACAATCAGTTCCTTCACTTGTGTATCTTCGCTGGAAGTTCGAAGCAGCAACAGTAAGTAACTGGTTCTAAATGTATCAGCGCTCGGACCCACTGAACGAAACACTGCCGCTCACGCGCGGGTTGCGCTCCCGCCAGACTCTTCCAGCCCCTGGGAACTCCCGCCGTCTACTGTCGACCACCGGTCGGCGCTTCGTGCGCTACGGTGTCGCCTGCCTTTTGTTCCTGGCGGTGGGGGACCTCATGGTAACGCTGCAACGCTCGCTACAGACGGAGAATCTCATCCGCACGGGCGCACACAGAGCTGAACCCACCGTCATGGAAGACTCAGCGGACGCAGAAGCCCCGGAGCTTCCGGACGAGCCATTCCGCGGCTCCAGCGACGAAATTATGAGCCTTGCAGGCAAACCCAATGAATACACCGCACGACTCTTTTCGGGCTATTTGCCGCTTAACAATGGGGGCCACGCCTTCTACTTCTTGGCCGAGTCGCAGAGCCCCAGTGCCCAAACGGACCCGGTGCTGCTGTGGCTCAATGGGGGACCGGGGGCCAGTTCCCTCTCCGGTTGCTTCTCGGAGAACGGTCCGTTGCTGGTCAATGACGACGGGAAGACGCTCAGAGTGAACAAGTTTGCGTGGAACCAGAGAGCTAATCTGCTGTGTATTGAGTCACCGGTGGGTGTCGGGTTCAGCTACAATTCCAGTGGAGTGTACGAAGCCGACGATGCGTCTCAAGCTCAAGATCTGTACGATGCACTGCAGAAATTCTATGGGAAGTTCCCGTGGCTGAGACCGAACGACTTTGTCGTCTCTGGAGAGAGTTATGGAGGAATTTATGTGCCCACGACGGCACTTGCTATTGTGAAGGGGAATGCAGAGACTACAGATCGGGCACAGCATATTAACTTGAAGAAGTTCGCGGTGGGCAATGGGGTGAATGAGTTCATGGGACTCTCGACGGTCATGTTTGCGTACTACCATGGACTGTTGAGCACGGACATGTACCAGAAGTTCCGGGCTAGTTGTCCTAACCTCCGTGAGTTCGAAAAGAGCCCACTCGATGTTCCGGGACTCAGCAACGCTACCGGTAACTCAGAGTGCACAACCGCCACTATGGAGGTCATGTCGACGCTGGCGTATGATCGCATTAATATGTACGATGTGTACGCGTCGTGTGCTGGCTCGCCAAAAGAGGATATTCAACGTCTGGTGAAGGAAATCTTGACGCCGCCGACGCCCGGTAAGCTGCCGCACCCGATTGGAAACACGTTGGATTTGTGTCTGAAAACGAAACACCTCAATTCGTACTTTAACCTGGCTGAAGTTCGCGATGCGATGCATGCAAACCCGTCGTTAGCGCATTGGAGCGGCGACGCACTAACCACGGCCACCATGGAGACACTTAGCAGCATTCTTGGTATGGACCATCCGATGTTGCAACACCCCCAGATGTTGAAGTACACGTCCACACTAAATGGTGAAGTGACGCCCTTGTGGCGCCAACTACTTGAAAGTGGTGTGAAGGGGGTGATTTACCATGGTGATGCAGACTTGGTCTGCAACGCGCTCGGTGGACTGTGGGCTGTGGAGTCGATGGGTCTTCCCCGGCTGGCACCACGCTCAGCCTGGACTTACACAGAGGGGAGCTCGGAACAGACTGGTGGGTTTGTGGAGAAGTTCAATGGGATCACGTACGTGACCGTAAAGGGAGCGGGTCATCTCGTGCCAATGGGGGAGCCCGAGGAGGCCCAGCAAATGCTTAATTTGTTTGTGCTAAACGACTTGGAGTACTGAAGTTGTCGCAAGAACAGCGATAAAACATGTTGAAAATGAAAGCCGAACCGTGGGTGCGTACGATACCATTTGTAGCTTCCATTTTGAAGCGTTGAGCATTTGCTTGAATTCGTTTGTGTGGATATTTCGTAATCGTGTCACACAAGAGTACTTTGCAGTAATCGGTAGTGTTCTGAGTCTTCAGATGATGTCACCGCCAAAAATGAACCGCAGGATCCTGAGGTACGTCGGTTTGAAATAACGCGCTGGGCTTGACATGATGAGCGACATCGAGATGCAGAATAGCACCACTTCACTGTGTTTGACGTAGCGCACGAGGCCCCGGCGTTTCAAAAGCTGCCACACGATATCCAGTGCGCGTGGAAAGCAATACAACATGAGCTCAAAGCGGCGTTTGGTGTGCTCAAAGAACAGAGATCCACCCGTAGCAATCTAATACACAGTGTTTTGGTTAGCAAAGCAGTGGCATCGCAATACAACACAACGGATTGAATTTAACTTACTCCGGCAACCAGCGAAACCGCGGCGAAATCTTGGCGAAAAGCGTTGCGAGCCGTACAAATGACCAGTTTTACTGCCGTCTGAGCAACATACGAGAGTTAGTATCTTTACGGTGTATTCCTCATGCAACCACACAAACCTGATACGACGTGAGGAACGCAGAAGAGCACAGTGCTGCGTAGGAGATTCGTGTCGTTGTCGACACTGGAGCCCCATGAAGTTGCTGGAAACGAAAGAATATAGCGGGGAGGAAGTGCACAGGCAAGTAGATCTGCATTGACCTCCCCAACCCGTTGATCCATTCCTTTATAGCGTGCGTCACGCAGGATTCCCTGATCGAACACAATGGCAAAAACACACCACATTCAGTATTCCAGGGCCAACAAGCACCATCAGCCAGCAACACACTATGCGTACATGTGGTAGTGTGGTTGGCACAGACGGAAAGGCAATGGATTCCCATGCACATCTACTTGGCCAGACATGCGCTGACGAATGGCGTATTCCAAGCCGTGATGGTTCACAGCTCCAATACGACAAATCCATTGGTAGTAACCCTACCCGGTAGCAAAACAAAACAAACCATTAGATCTAGTCAAATCATTTTATCAAGGTGCAGTGCTAGAGCAATGAATAAGATACCTTTGGCAACAGGCTGGGGTCCACGACAAACGCATACATAATAGCAGCATTGCTCAATGCAAAGAGCATCTCGGACGAATACGTCCACGTCGGCAAGACGCCAATCGACATCAAATGTCGACACACCACATCCAGCATGCGCACGAAAATGTAGAGCGAGATGGTGCTCCGTCTCGACGGGGAGTCCAGCAGCAGCGCCGACCCAGAAACAGCGCCTGCAATTGCCAAATTCACTGCATCTCGTTGTCCGCCTCTCGCCGCTCGTGTCACCAGCTCCGTGACTCGAAAGATCCCCACCAAACTGCCGAAAAAAGCTCCAAAGCGGAGTGTGTCCCCTCTCAGCAACAACCTAGCCGCGTCAGCATAGCCGTACTCGAGACTGCTCCACTTCCTGGAGGCCAATAGAACTGCAGTGAAGGCTTTGGCTCCGTAGGCCAATAGGAACGCTCTGGCTGCCGCTTGACACGCCGCCTCGAGATCTTTCCTGACGCTCATCCAGTCCATCGTCATCTTGTGCAGTTCTTGACGTCTGGCGGCTGCGTGGCGTTTGGATTCATGTGGAGATTCCTCTTCTGCATCTCGGTTGGTGTCGGGCTTCCGCCGGTTTGCGTCATTCCCAGTAGCAGGACGCAGCAATGGCAAAGGCGGAGGTTTCTGAGTCTTCTGCGTCTCGTTGTGCAGCTCCAGCGCTGCGGCCGTGAGCTCTGGCGGCTCGCGACGTCGGTCGGTCGTGAAGAAGGCCGAGTAGATGCGCTCCATTGTTGATAGGACCTCCTTCTCTCAGAAGATAACGATGGTCGACGTCGACTTAATGATGACGAGTTGAAGCTTGGATGGAATGTGAGCACGTCGGGTCGAACCTGTCGTGTAACCGGTTCTGTACCGGTATTATTAATGTGACCACACGCAAAGCCCACACCAATGATACGCAAAATGAGGTTGAAGTGGGCGGATCGCAAATCTCGGTGGACGGTGGCATGGAGTGTCGATGTGGTACTGCGCACCGTGACGGTGACGAAAGCTACTTGCCCGCTACTGAACTACTACATTACATTCATCTGCCTATAAACTCCTATCAATTCTGCCTGCGGTACTTCCTTCACCATCGGCTATGACAGTTTACTCCTACTTTGCGCCAACAGACTGGGCCTTGATACGTATATACTACTTCTCGACACAGTCACATCAACCGCGGGTTCCGGCCAAACGCATTCCCACTGCTATAGCTTCCATGTGACAACACCGAGGTAGCGTTCAGATTCGCATTGTATCGACTTCGGTTGCTATTCTCGTTCTCACTTGGAGCAAACCGAACCGAAGAAAGCGAATGCAACCTGCACAGCGCACAAGGAGAGTCCTGACAGCTTATCTGATGCAATCTGCACCAATCGTTACCCACAGCAAATTTATCGCAAAACTCGTGACGGCATCTTCGAGCCATCGCGTGGCTTGCGCAACCGCTACTGTTCCGCTCAGCGCTGTACATGCAGCCTTCGTAGGCGCACTGCTGCCGAAATGCGTGAAATTCACAGAACTGGTGGCAATCCACGAGATTTTCACACCCTGGCTGCCAGCAAAACGTCGCTTTGGAGTGGGCCAAGCACAAGAGAGAACCACTGCCTGCAATCTGCGAGCAACTAGGAAATCGACACGCTATAGTGGGTTGAGAGAATCCAATCTGTTGCACTGCAGGAACGTAGTTACTTGTCGGCCCACTCATCGTAACTTCAGGTTGTGATTGGACATCCTCTTGCAGGCGATAGTGACGCTTACACAAGTTTCGCTTCTGGGCCTGCTTATCACATCCTTCAACTTTGCAGTAGTATCTTTTCGACTTGCTGGACAAGGGACTTGATTGCTTCGACTCAGCTGCCGCAGCTGCGACGGCTGCGGCTTCCGCCAATTCCTGTTCACGCTGCTGTTGTTGCGCTTGAGAGTCCAGTTTTAAATTATCCACAGACAATGCCCCTGTCTTGAAAGCCCGAAGATGAGTTGCGCACAATCCACCACGGACGCAATCTTGGTCGCAATTGCTCACGCGGCACAACAAGGCCTTTTCTTCAGGTTGGGCCATACCACTACCTGCAGGGTTGAGCGGGTGTTCCTGTGAACTGGCAGGCAGTGGATTTATGGCTACCACAAGTGGTGAGAATAGTCTTTGACAAGCCTCACAATAATCACGGCCGTAACTCTCCCGGTCGCACATAGGATTCGTGCACTTTGTGTGGGTAGTGTTCGTCATCGTACCCACACCGGCTGAAATCGGGACACGAGTGACTTGTGGCTTCTCGCTTACGAAAAATAATCCCGGCTTAGCTTCATTACCAACGTCATCCGGAAAGAGACGCTCACTTTCACCAGACGAGAAAGAATTTACAAGACGCCCTTGGCTTTGGGAGTGGTTTTGGTTTTCCTTGGTATGTTCCACGCACAACCCAGCAGCATACGACAAGTTCCCACAACCTGGCTTTCCGCAACGAATCTGCTCAACTGGTCGAACATCACTACCGCCACTGGCTTCAGTTTCTCGTTGTCTTGGACCAGTTTGGTCCTTCGAAGCTTTCCCTGAACTCGGAGCTGAACCATCCTTTTGGAGATTGTGTAGTTCATAGTAGTGCATCGTGCACAATCGATCTCGCTGCGAGTTTTTGGTGCAGTTTTCGTGCGTGCAACGACGGATATCCTTCTGCATTCTCTCTAAAATTTCGTCGTAGCTCTCAGTGGCTGCAGGTCGATCAGCTAATTCCTTGGCCTGCTTAATGATCAGGTTTCCATGGGTTCGGCACAGGTGATTCCGCTGCGAATGCTTGGTACACTCAGGATAGCTGCACATGGTGTACGCACTATTGAGGCGACGCTTATTGATGTGTGGAGGCAGACGTCCTGTAGCCATCAATAACTTTTCATGACCACGACAGTATCCTCGGCCTTGGTCGTTCTTGAAGCACCCGGACATCTTGCACACCGGCACATTTTGCGTGCGAGCATCCAAAATCTCTTGCAGTGGTTTCTTGCCCAGCTCCATGTGCTTCGTGCACATCGCAGCTCGCTCCATAGCCTTCTCCCGACATCCTGGAAAGCCACAAGGAGCGACGATCACGTGTCGGTTGCAGAACGTGCCATACGACTGGGACACTCGAGCCCGGTTCGGACACTCGGGGAACTGGCACCTCTCGTTCCGGTCTTTGGTGAGTAATTCCGTCGCTAGGTCGGGCGCATCAGTTGATTCGTTGAATTGTGTGTACGCTGCGTCCACCAAGGCCACCATCGCTGGATCAGCTGAAGCTGGGGTGGTCGATTTCTTAGCCTTCGTCGTAAAAGTCGTCGGTTCTGGTACAGTCTTATGGGAGGCACCTGAATCCCCTTCTGAGACCCCCGATGTCCCCGCCAAGCCGTCGTGGAACGAGTTGACGTCGAAGCCCATTTCGGACGCAGCTTCGGACGGGGCCCCTCCAGCTGTTCCGTCGTTCCTGTCTCTGGTCGCGTTGGTGTCCATCATGTCGAACTCCCCCAAGTCTAAACTGCCGCCGTGGCGACGCTCCTGTCTCGCATCGTAACCTGAAGTTGAAGTCGACGTATCCGATGCCTGCCAGTAGTTTCCCTGTTGCTGCTGACTGTAGGTCCGAGCAGCAGCAGGTTCCATCGCCATTGGGTACTGCAGGAAGCTCGACGTTTGCTGCTGCTGCTGCTGTGGCTGGGGCTGGTACGTGGTTCCACTTTGGGTCGCGTACAGGTTCATGACCGACCGTTGGAGCCCCTGTCCTCCGCCGCCTGTATCTCTAGGCTGTTGCCGCTGCTGCATACTGGAGCTAATCTTATTCTCCTGGAATGATGCTAGCTAGTGAGCACGCGAGAGATTGCGTGGGTGGCGTTGGCTGCAGTGGCGACGACGAAGATGAGGCTATGGGTGGAGACTGCGATTGTTTATCTTGCTCTGGGTATCACCGCTGTTCTTCTCGCCACTCACTTGGTCACCGGCAATTGGACAAAATCCAAGAGGGAAAAAGCTCCGAGGTGAAACTCATCGTGGACCGCTCGGTCCAAAAGAAACCGCACCATCAACGAAAGTGTCGGTGGCGGCAATTGGTTAGAGCGTCAGTAGCGATGGCTGGTGAGATTCAGCTCGGTATTGCTACAGCAGCAGTGTTTAGCGCGCGAGAAGATTCGATGGGCGCTGCGTGCAAGGCGAGAATCGCAGCGGCGGCGGCCGCGGCAGGAGGAGACGCGTTCTGCATGGCCACGCCGGCGTTGACCAGCTCCATGGCCTTATCGCAGAGCTTCTTCTGCTGGCGCAGCGGCTTGCTGTACTGCATGGCATCATCGCTGTCGCCGTCGCTGCCGGAACGCGCCTTGGTGCGCGGGCTGCGGGGGAAGCCATTGTTGATACATTCGACACGAAAAAAATGGAAGCATGATGTAAAATCGGTGGCGCCAAGCGTCCTGTCTCTCAGAAGACCTCATGCAGCTTCAGAAAGCGACCGAGCAAGGTCCACGAGGATGGCAAGCACTAGCAGGAAGGCCGCAAACAGCAGAGCGTGCTTGCAGACCGGCTTGCAGTCTGCAGCGCAGCAAACACAGAAAGATGCTTTTTTCAGGACATTTTCACTGCGACCTTTAGTCAACACATGGCGGCTGCTGCCACATAGCATGTGCTAAAGACGGGATCGAGTAATAACTTCAACTCGGGAACTGTTAATCCTACTCGACAAAACTGTTATTCTCACTAGACAAGTACCAATTATTTGGTACATCAGTCTGTAGCAGTAGGATTTTATTAAACAGTGTATGCCACCCCACTAGACAAGACAAGCTAACATGTGCTACGTAATAATAATTTTTTATCAGCACGATGCTCGCAGAGAAGATCGTCCATTATTGAGGTTGTCTGCCAACCGTTACCATTATATTATCCTCCTCCTCCTTCTTACCACCCTATATTATCCCTCATCTTCTCTTTTTTCGACTATTTCAATAATACTTCTTGATCTCTTTCTCCTTCATCTTCTTCTTTTCCTCCTCCTCCTCCTCCTCCTCCTCCGTCTCTTATTCGTCCTCCTCTAACTCCTCTTACTCTTCCTCCCAATCCTCCTCCTCCTCTTACTCCCCCTCCCCCTCTTTTTCCTATTCCTCCTGCTTCTCCTCCAATCCATTGTTCATTTCATACATATTATTATTAAAGAGTCTGCGTTAATTCGAAAGCTGAAGAGGCTAACAATGCTGTCATCCTCCACTCTTTCACAGACCGAATGACCTAGCGAACTGTATCCCGTCGTATGTTCCTTTGTCGTATTGGTAGTTTTGCCTTGATTGCTAGTTCGGGGAGTGCTATGAATGCTAGTTCGGGGAGCTGTCGACACATTACGTTCGAAAGCACTCAAGCCTCGACGCGTTCCTGACACCCCACACCCTTTCTTGTGCGACTTCTTGTGTATTTTGTTATTCGCTCGCCGTGTTTTGATGTCAGGCTCGAAGATCACCGCTCGGGGAGGCGGTGGCTCAGTAAACCTGTCGATTTTCCAGTGTACGTGAAAATCTGAAGCCAACAGCGATTTCCCTTCTTCTTTTAGTTGTTTTAGACGGTGTGCGCACGGAAGTCCTGTCGAATGTGTATACACCCCGCTGCATAGATTAGAGGTATCTGTCGCCAATAATTCCAGACGCATAAGCAACGCATGTTTGTGAATCACCTTCACAATGTTAACGAACAATGGCCCTCTTAAAGGCTTTGGCACCCGAATGGCTTCGTTGGAGACTGCCTCGTTATGCGTCTTAATCGAGAGACGCCACCAGTTTTTCATCGTCTAGTACATTTTTAATAAATCCCCTCTTGACTGAAGCCAGCCTTTCAAAGCAGAGTGATATCCTTCCATTCGTGATGTTGCGTACATATCAAAATGGACGAGTCTATTTGTCCAACATCGGACAAAACGCATTTTCCGCGTATTAAGCCACACATCATCGATATACAAAGCTTCGGTAGGACACAGTTGATGTAGTTCCTTGTGCAAAAATTCGTATTCATCTGGCGACGATGAGTTCACAAGGACCTTGAAGGTATCACAAAACACATCAAGCTTCACTTCGTCCAGAACTCTAACCTTCTTTGTCTGCTTCGATTTCCGTGTACTGGTTGCTTTTTTTGCTGAAGCACCCTTCGCGTGATTTCGTATGTCCATTAAAATATGCCAAACACACAGTAACACTGGCACTTCCGGGAAAATTGCTTCTAGCGCGTTCATTAGGGCCAAATCACAGTCGGTCATTGTTCGGTGTCGCCTTCAAAGTAAATGTAGAAGTGAGTTCATTCACCGCACTTTAGAACGAACCAGAAATGCACGCCTTCGATTGGCCCTCTTCGGTCGAGGACGACTCGGCCAAAGATACTGGTTGCAGCACTTGCTGGGCTTGATTCCTGCAACGAGCTGAACCTGTAGCAACCGCTACAATAGTCATGAAAACTTGTGGAAAAGAAATATTTTCCGATTCCATAAGCCGCCTAAGTTGGTCCAGCGACCAACTGTAGTCCTCGTTAGTCTCACCGCGGAGGAATGCCTGCGCCAAGTGGATGGTAGTATTCATACCAGTTACACCCACCATGTTCAAAAGTGGCATATCGAAGACATTTGTCTTGTAAGTGCAGTCCAACAGTATGACATCTGGATTCGCCTTGAATATTTTTACGGCCTCCCTAAGAGCAAAGAATATGTGCGAAATCTGCTGAACGTTATTCACTTTATGCGAGAAGAAGCGGTCGTTGGTGGACAGAATAGAAAAAAGGTTGTCAATCCGTGACTTTTCTTCATCAAAATTGGCTGGACGAGCTGTTTGTCGAATGGTGTGAACGTCTGTCATCGAGATGGCGCTGTTGTTGTCGGCTTCTAGAATGCGAGACATAGTGCGGGATGGTTTGATCCCAAGTTGTGCATCGAGAATAATGGACTGACGAATCTCGGGTGTGAGGTCAACTCTACGATCCACCGGATGTGAAAAAGCGCTTGTAGAGGGGGCATGGTTATGAATAAACTCACTACCATCGAATTTGAGATACCAAGGTAGGGATTTATCGTAGTGCACATGCCATTGGCCAGTTCCCTGGTTGAGGTACAAATTGATCCTCATGGTACAGCCACATTTCCGAGACGCAGCATTCGGGCGCCGTTTTGTACCTGCCCGCGGTTTATGGTCATCTTTGTAGTTTCCGTGACGATCACACGCGAATACAACGCGGTATTTCACTTTTTGGCGATCCAGTATTGAGCGTAAGTTCACGAGAGCGTACCCATGCTCCCTAGCGAAATTATTCATCAAGTCTTTCGCTGCTTCAGGTGACGTGAAATTCTGAACAGGAGGAACGGGGACCGCAAGCGAATTTGTTTGGGCAGAACCAGTAGAAATTGCGTTTTCTACCCTTTCTTCGATTTGGCCGACAGTAAAAGGCGTTTGCCGTGGTTCTCTACTCACCTGTAGGTTACTGGCAGTTGATGCGTTCGCGATACCTTCACTAGCGAAAATTACCTTCGGCGAACCAGATAAAATATCTTCATGAAGCACTTGGGTTGAAGAAACACCATCGCGAATCGTGAATAGAGTGTCGGATAACAGGGCGCCCACCGAAGATTTCTCACCAAAGGTTTCTTCACCAAATCTAGAGCTTGCACGTGAACAATATGCTGAACAAGGTGTTTCACACGAACAATTTTCCGCATTCGTTAATCCACCTGCTAAACCACCACCGTTACCACTCCCATTCAAATGTCTGCAACGACAGCCTATTTCACGATGGTCAGGACATTGGCGGGCTCCTCAATCAGAGGTATCCAGGTTTTCCGACCAGGAGTTGCTTGTCGGACACTACTCGGGTGTCCGCGCGTCGTTATCTGAACCGACCCTGCTTAATCCGTTCACAGCAGCAAGTACTGTAGATGGAAGATCTTGGATAGCGTCCGCAAACTCTTCTCGGCGAGTACATGCAATAATCACACTCTCGATCAACTCAAACGATCGAATACTGCGCCACTGCCGCTGCTCAAGCGGCTCCTCTTCCTTTCGAATGTTCCAGGTCGGAATAAGGAGCTCGTCAGTGTCGAGGCAAAGCGAATAGTCTGCACCTGTAATAATCTCCAAGATACGTGCTGACACAAGATGTCCGTCACGACCTGTGTCTCCGTATCCAGGAGACATGTATTAGATGCTGTCACCGGCCTGCAACAATTTTCTACCCAGACGTGCTATTGCAGCTCTGACGGCGGGGATGTCATGCGCGTTCATCGTGCTCGACGACAAGCTGGAGAGCACTGAGTCGTTTCCTCAAAGACACTCGAATTGCAAGTGTATTCTTGGCTTCTGCTACCAACTTCTGTACCGGAGTGATGGTACTGTCTAGTGAGAATAACAGTTTTGTCTAGCGGGATTAACAGTTCCCCTTCAACTCTAGGGCGGCCGTTCGTGGTACTTCCTCCTATTTGAAATAAATGCAACTTTCGCCTTTCCACATCGGAGACACTCTATAATTTGATAGTGAACTACTATAGATTTTCCAGAACATAACAAAAAGAAAACGCCGTTTATCTTTATACATCTATAATGACTCCTTCGTGCAATACCGCTACAGCGTATCTAAAAGCTTTCAAGTCGCACTCAAACGCGACAGGAAGGATACTATTTTTTCGAAGCTTGCTTTTGCTCATATGGGGCAACTTGTAGTCGTTCCCACCACCTGCACGCAGCACACATTCCATTACTTTCTGTAATTTATGGAAAATATTGTCGAGTTTCTCCGGTTTCAGCGCTAAGTAAGACTTCCGAACTGCACGAATCAGCTCATCGATATTATAGCAGTCTCTTGATACTGTAGGGCCTATATCGACGAAAAGTACTCCAGGTCCAACACGTTCAGATCAGGAGAGTTGGCTGGTTGGAACATCAATCAAACGTCCCAACCACCAGCATGACCGGCGTAAAAAATGTCAGGGTCGTCTGGTAACACATGAGGGGTCGTGTTATCCTGTTGAATAAAAATCGGCTTGTATCGGTCCGCTGGCGACCACTTAGCTTTGATTGACGGGATAACATACTGTACACTCCTGGTCAAAATAAACCGGCCACCCATACTTTTGTTCGTAACTCGACCGCTACTACGAATTACGCGCTCCGCGTTAGATATAGTGTTTCTATTGTGTAGATTATCTAGCTGTTTGTGCTAACAACCTAAGTTTTGCAGTTTGTGGGGTAGCTCCTATACAAAAATTCCAATAGTCCAACTGGCCCAAACTTCCGACCACCTGAGAGCATAGTGAAACCAAGATAAATGATTTGAAATGATTGTACTAGTAATGGGTCTTAGCACCTTTCTTCTCGATCACTTCAATGCAACGTCGCGGCATTGACTCTATCAACGCGACTAGCGTAGCTTTCTCAATAGTGTCCCAGGCGTCTAAGATAGCAGCAGTTAGCTCAGCAGTGTTCGCATATTGCCGACCGTTTGGATACACTTTACGAGCCAGCAACGCCCATAGATTCTCTATGGGGTTGAGGTCTGGAGACCGAGCGGGCCAGTCGAGCACACGGACCCCCTGCTCCTCAAAAAACTCCATAGTTTCCACTGATGTATGGATAGATGCATTATCTTGTTGGTAGATAAAGTCTACCCCGTAGTTTTGGTGAGCGTAGGGTAGCAGAAATTCCGACACAGTGTAGATATATTGTGCCGAAGCTTGCCGCCCTTCAAGCACAGCGAGTCTCGCCTTGCCCTTGGCGCTAAAAGCGCCCCGAACCATCACAGATCCGCCTCCGTTCTGCCTTCTCACCGTCGTTCTTGGAGGCCGCCGAACATCATGCCAATACCTCTGGAGGCCATCAGGCCCATCCAGATTAAACTTCTTTTCATCCGAAAAAGTTATTCGCCTCCACTCTTCTGAAAGCTGAACAACCATGAGCTTGGCCCATGCCAGGCGGTGCGCTTTATGCGCTGCAGTGAGAGGCAAGGTATTCTCCATTTTGGTGTAGACTAACCAGTCTACGCCAGAAAGGAGGCGCAGAATGGTGCGCGTGCTGCACGTGCACTTGCACTCAACCCTCAGCTGGGCGGCGGAGTAGTCACCGCTGGCTGCTTTACGCAGCAGCAGCCGCGCCAGCCGCTCGGAGACAATGGGTTCCCGGCCTGGGCGGCGGCGGTTCTGACTAGGCGCAGCAAGTGCGCGCTCGACAGCGTCACGTGATCGCTTGACTTTCCTTGAAATGGCCCGAATTGATAGCCCTCCCTCGCGAAGTCCTCGAATTCGTCCTCTTTCTTCGTCACTGAGCTACGCTGGCATGTATACTTAATGCTAAAAGTAAAACTGAAATGCGCATGAGCTTGTCGTTGTCTTCGCAGCGGCTGCAGGTCGCCAAAGCCCGTGGTTGGACACCAAGCGAGCAAAACACCACCATCACATATTATCTTGGTTTCACTATGCTCTCAGGTGGTCGGAAGTTTGGGCCAGTTGGACTATTGGAATTTTTGTATAGGAGCTACCCCACAAACTGCAAAACTTAGGTTGTTAGCACAAACAGCTAGATAATCTACACAATAGAAACACTATATCTAACGCGGAGCGCGTAATTCGTAGTAGCGGCCGAGTTACGAACAAAAGTATGGGTGGCCGGTTTATTTTGACCAGGAGTGTAGTAGATATCTCTTGTAGACATCTCGGTTTACTGCATCGAGGTTCTTCGTCTCGACAGCGCCAGCGGCACGATTGCAGCTATTACGTTGAGCTACGATTTGCTTGGTAAAATCCCAAATTCCAATCTTGCCACCAAATAAAACCTACCCATTATTATCAAATCTGACAACAACAAAATTATAATATGTCAGAGGTTGGATCAGTTAATCAGGATAAACCGAACCAGTTACCTTGGTCTAACCACAGCAGCTAGAAACATTTTCTTACCGATGAAGCGTTTGCTCTTGTGCTCTCTGTGCGGTATTGTTTCTCCCGATAGGATGTAGACCACCTTTTTGTCCTTGTCCTCATTAAACCACTTCTCATCCACATGCACAACGTTATACATGGGCGAGAAGTGGGAGGCTGCGACGTCATGAACGACGTTCTTGACAATGTGGCGGATGCGGCTACACCTGTTATCGGTTGAGTAGAGGGTGAATAGTGTTCGAGTGGCGCAGTAACTGCCCCTTCATGAGAACGTCCCGAATAACTGAGCGGGAGACGTCAAGCTCCTCTACACTGCTGGTCTGCGTCATGCACCGACGAAGTGGTAGAGCAGCGATGCGCTCCAGAAGCTCAGATCGGTCCAATTTCTCGCGTCCGCATGCTTCCGTTCGACTGACAACGCCATCAATTCCCTCGCTCTTTTTCTTCACATTATAGCACGCCCACACGCGGCTTAATGTGCTTTTGTCCACACCAAAGGCCTCTGCAGCTTCACCAGTGGCTCCACGATCTGGAACACCCCTCACACTGTGCATCAGCATGGAAAGAACGGCATCTTGGCGCTCAGGATTCGTCAGGTTTGTTTTGGTAGAGGCTCTCATGGGGCTGGTGTGCAGTGTTAGTATCGTATCGGATTGGGAAATGAGCATGGAAAATGCCAGCTTTCCGCCAACCTTTGCTGATAACTCCCGCGTTTGTGAAGCGTTTTTGCCGCTTTAAAGACCCCCAGATAGCTGAGATTAGACGGCGTCAATTCCATCTATCAGCGGCGCTAAAGCAAACCTCTGGACGAAAACACACCTCATCATAGTTTTTGTTGCATTTATTTCCAACCAGAGGAAGTAAATGGCTACATGCACAAATGCCCTTAACAGTGGATTTCTGACTCAATGAGACAAGATTTCGGGGTGCTCTAGAGGGCCAAAAAAACGAAATCGACCTGCACAAAGCTGAAAGACGCTTTCAGGCCATCATCACGCGATTTTAAGACGAATTAGACCCCCTGTGGTGGCAGTAGATCACCTCGAATCGAAATGTCAAGGATTTCAAAACACGATTTTGCAGGTCAAAAGCAGTTCTTGGTTCGAGTAACAACAAGAATACGAGCACTTCTCTTTATGTATTTTATACGAGCAAGGAAGGTCTAAATACTGTTGATGAGAACTAGAGCTCGTTTGGTGCATGGTGAGCTTTCACAGCAGAGCAATGGGCCCGCGAGAATGGTCATTTGTGAGCTTCGTGAGTGTTGCTGTCGGCAGCAAGTTGAGCTTGTTGTGAATCTGTAAATCACATCATCTGGTTTCACTTGGTTATTGTATACTGCAAAAGATTTGAAGTGATTCTTGTGTAGTAAAACAGTGAAATCATTCGAAAAGAATTTATTCGAAGAAAATAATGTCGCCTCGTTAGAAGGTATAGCGCGCCAGCTCGGTTTGGATGCTATTTTCAACAAGCTATATCTCGGCAACCACAGGCACTTAGAACGTGAAACTACCTCCATTATGCTTGGATTATCGTCGATTTTTCGCAGTATGAAGCTGTAAGACTCGCGAGAAGGTTTAGATCTTTTAGATTTTGGGGCGTCCCAGAAACTCCCCCTTTTTTCGTCGCATAAGCTCAGAAATCCAGTGTTAAAAAGAGGGGCGCGATAGGTCGCCTGTGATTGGCTGGCTGGCTGCAATTTTTACGGTACACGTATACTCATTGTTTTTGGCCACACGTTAACCATGTTGGTCTTGCGGACGTCGCGCCGCGCCGTGCGCCTCACCAAGACGCTTCCAACCCCGCTGCGATCGCTCTGCACGGCCTCCCGTATCGCCAGTCACTCTGGCAACGCAGCTGCGCTTCAACGGCTCTCGTTCGACTTCCGTAGCCATCACAACTCTGGATTCAATGGATCGATCGCTGTTCGTCACTTCAGTTCATCCAATGGAGACAAGGCGCAAGAGGAGGAGAAGCCGCTGCAGCAATCCACCGCATTGGAGGGAAATCAAGTGTACCAGGCCCCCATGTCGCGTGCTGTGCGCCTCATGAAGGCCGTGTCCGTCACGAGTTGCACGCTCACATCCATCGGAATGCCAGTGCTTTGTGTGGTGAGCGAACAGGACACGTCCACAATCGGCAAGGTTAGTATGCAATGTCTAGTTATTTATTATTTATGAATTCGCGGGATGTTGATACATTGAATATTTCTGCGTACGTGTAGTGGGCTATGTGCGGCACTATTATGCTCTTCGGTTTGGGCACGACGTCGCTGTTCCACTTCCTGTTCAAGCCGTACGTGATGCGGATGTGGCTGGCGGACGCGTCGGCGGACACGAACGATGATCCGACTGTGACGGTGGAGACAGTGACGCTGTTTGCTCAGTTGCAGCAGAGTTCGTTCCGACTGTCCGAGGTGTCTCCTCCTACCCAGGCGATGCACCCGATGGTGTCGTTCCAGGCACGTGGCCGTCACTACTTCATCCACCCGGAGGCTTTCGAGGACCAGAATCTGCTGAACAAGCTTGTCGGAGCAGGAAAGCGCAAATAAGGTCGCAACTTGTTACTACAGGCACTAGAATATAGTGGAGAAATGGTCAAGTCTTTTGTAGCATGCGTGATTCGATTAATCTGCTGTGCTATTCGTTTGGCGTGTCACCACCCACCCTTTTCAACATCTTCGATGTAGTCGTAGCCGTTCAACGCATCTTCACTATCGACCCGGGTGTCATTACGAAGCACGCGAGGTGGCTCCGCTTTTGCTGCAGAAGCGGCTGCTCCATCTTCGCTTTCGTCCTCTTTGTCCGAGAGCTCCGGCATAGACTCCATCTCCTCCGAAATCTCACTGTTGGGATAGCATATATATATATGAGATCCTTTGTCAGCGTCACCAAGAATTCAAGAAAGCTAACACTAGGCATACCTGGCGATTTCTTCTTCCTCTTCGAAGTCGCTGCTCCCATAGCCATATTCACTGTCGTTGCCACCTTTGCTCTCTTCAGCTTCCTCTTCATCTTTTTCCGCTTTGGCAAATCCGCCACTGCTCACGAAACTATCCTGCTCTTGAAGTTCCATTTGCAACGACGCTTTCAGTTGCTGTAGTGTGCCTGTATCATCGTCGGCTTCCATGGCCTGCAACGCAGCATCTAACTTCCTCAACCGTTCGGCCTCCTCCTCCTACACCACACGAAATACATGTAAGCTCTTATCGCATACGAACAGCACTGGTGTAGGCGTTTCTTACCGCATCGAAATCATCTTCTGCATCTCCATCTTCAGTAATATTGCCCGGTGCGCCCACCAGCGGTGGTAGTGACGGTAATTTTGCAGGTGCTGGGGGTGGTGCAGCTAATGAAACAGTATCTTCATCGTCACTTTCTTGCTTATCCTTGCCGTGACTCTCTTCCTCAGCTTTATCATCACCGTCAGATTCTTCTTGTACCCGCGTTGGGTTGACAGCGGCGGCCTGTTTGTTGTCCTTGACGGTGTAATCTCGACTCTCTTCATCTTCCTCATAATTTGTATAATTTGATTCCTCCAATTCCGATCCACTAGGCACCTCTTCCGCCATGCTCTCTTCTATCTCGGCACTGCTCTCATCTACTTCACCCTTAGAGTCATTTTTGTTTGCATCTTCGGTTTCTCGCTCCACTCTCTCGGGTTGTTTTGAAGCCAAAGACGGAGTAGGTTCTTCTCGCTCCCTCGATTTGGCCTTGGGTTCTGGTACATCGTCTGTTTGGCTTTCTTCGTCATCTTCATCGTCGAATTGATCGGATTTCATCGTAGCCTCGGGCCTAGTACCCACTGGAACTTCTTGTCTTTCTTGGTCATCTTCATCGTCGAATTGATTTGGTTTCGTCGTGACCACTGGCCTAGCGGCCACTACAGCTTCACTGCTAGGTACTCTCGACTCGATTAGTTGGAACAGTGCCGGCTTCTTTGAGAACCCGTCGGTTGCCAACCCGAGCTTCTTCGCCAACAAAGCACTATCGTGCTGTTGATTTTCTGCGTTGGTCTCAGCAAGTAGCACACGTAGTGCATTCTCCCAATGGAAAAACTGCAAGCACTCCACAATCAGAGAAAAAGCAGTTGTCCTGGTCTCCATGGAGAAGTCACTCAATTTCGGGGCCATCGGACCCCTTGTCTTCACGAAACCTTCTCGCTCGTGCATAACTTCAAAGACCGCTGCGCGAAGTTCTGCCTTTATCTTGGATAAGATACCTTGAGCGGTGAGTGCCTGTGTCACCTGCTCCTTGAGTGCCAACTCCTCTGCTGTGGGCGGTGGCTGCAACACCGACATCATTCTTCTCTTCGACTCTCTCAATACCCAGCAACACTAAGATTGGTAACTCCTCAAGAGGCAGCCGAAACGGCCATTGTTCTTGTTGATACGTTTATCTGTTTTGCACTTCACTCTGTATACGCACCTGGATCGGCACACAGCCCCTTTCGAAATCGCATTCAACTTGTCATCATCTAGTTGCGACGAGAGCTTCACCATCGACGCACATGTCATCATAAAGACGCTCGAAGCCCTGCGGCGTGAATGGTGTGAAGCCCGCGGCATATGTCCATAAGCAGGTGCAGAGCTCGTCAATTTCGCGAGACGAAGCGTCCGATTCAGCTGTGCCCTCATGCTGCATTACAATGTGATCGATCGCCTCCCCGATAGTACTCACATACTTGAACACCTTCTCGACAACAGTCTCGTCCTTCTGGTTGCGGGACCACTCGGCCATTATTTTCATTTTCTTGAGCACCTGACGAATTTCGCGCAGCATCTTGTTTGGTTTCCACTTTTCATAGCAATCCTCCGCGGATAGCAGCGGCAATGGCGCCACTTCCACCACAGCACTTTCCACCACGATAGGGGTCTCAGTATTCGTCTTCGCTTCATTACGGTCACTTCGCCGGTGTTCTTTCTTCCGTTTTTCCTTCTTACTCGGAGTTTCGCTGCGATGTTTCTTTCGCGACGATGATTGACCTTCATTTTCTATTGAGGAAGACCGTCTTTTGTGTCGAGACGATGTTGATTGAGCCGGGGAAGCACCCTCAATTTCTCCTTCCTCGGGATCGTTGTCGATGGCATTAGCGTGCGCGGGGGACCGCGTTACTGGGGGTTTCTGCTGTCGGCCGGAATCCGCCCCTTGGCCATTAGAAGCTCCTGTGCCATTAGCATGACGTCGACCCATAACATCTTCACCATTCTGTTGTCGTGCAGCGTATCGTTCAGCTGCGCGTGCCATTCGGCCCCCTCCAGTAACTGGACCTGCTGGAACTGATGCTGTCACTCCAGGGATAGCCCCACTCTGGATGATAGCACCAAAATGTGCTCCCAGAGACTGGTTCGAATTCGCACCAGAAGAACTCAATGAAGCCGCTTGCTGAACAATACGAGGATCACCAGCATCAAAATCAGGCGCAGGCAATCGCTTCAGCAGGTTTTCAACTCGTTTCCTCAAGCGTTCACCCTTCAACGCTCGTTGTCCCTGGAAATGAAGCAAGTCATCGTTGAGAATGTCTTCCCAACCTCCAAAGCCGTGCACGTAGACGCCAAGCAGCAGTGCTGCGTCCTTCCGCTGAGACCAGTCGTGTTCCTTTTCAGCCCAGGTCCAATTAGGCAAGTCCCGTGCATTGGCACCCAGAACAGAAAGATCGCTCTGCTTTGCCACCAATACGTATGCGCCTTGAGCATTCTGCTGTGCGTTTCCTGATGAGCACCCAGCCGTACGCAACGCGCGCTGAACAGCGACGCGAAGTTTTAAGTTCTCATAAAGACGCTCAATAATCTGAGACGATTTTGCCTCGACCTCAGCAATCTTGATATTGTCATGTGGTGGGCGCGCTTCGACGGCCTGCTTCGCTTTCTGACCAATTTCGTTTGCAAGCGTTTGCAGTCGATCAATGGAGAGTTTGGTGGTCGTTTGCAGATTCGATCGCTCGATAAAGCTGGGCATCTTGTACTTGTCAGCAAAATTTGCTGCTGTCGGGTATAAACCCACATCTGTAAGGTCTCCATAGCGAAGCATAGCACGCAACATGGCGCGCACCACCTTCCCATCCACTGCCGGTGCTGGCGCCGACGTTCTGCTAACACTGCTGCTGTAACCATCACCACCAGCGTCACCTCCATGGTCACTGCTACTGCTGTTTCCTGTAGCCATCCCCATCGAACTCGTCGCAGTCATCAGCTTCGTTTTACTGGTCATCACCGACACAGGTGGTATCGTCGCACTAGCAACAGTAGAAGTGGTCGTCTTCTTTGGCTTGGCACTTGTTGTCCTTCGTCCATTAAGTTTCATCGCCAATCGATCATGTGCCGACACCGGTTTCCTCTTAATCGGCAATCGCCCAGTCGTTCCAAACTGACCTAGTGGTCCACCCACCGCCATAGGCGCTCCACTGTTCAACACTGCCTCAGCTTCCGGAGATCTCACA
Organism: Phytophthora agathidicida; assembly: GCA_025722995.1. Taxonomy (NCBI): domain Eukaryota; phylum Oomycota; class Peronosporomycetes; order Peronosporales; family Peronosporaceae; genus Phytophthora; species Phytophthora agathidicida. The sequence continues at coordinate 5,298,121 of CP106972.1, read as the reverse complement.
GGTGAACCTTTCGGCGGTGGAGGACTCGATCTCGCCGCTGGGTTCCCCAACGGTTTCTTCCTCTTTTCCCTTAAATCTCTCTGGATCTCCTCAATGGTACGTCGGTCTCGTTTGCGAGTGCCCAGAGCCATCATGGACCCTGGAGTCGACTCCGCTTTGAATCTCTGAGCTGCACGGGTCGAATTGACGTTCAGCGTTTCTGTATTAGCTGCCATCCCATGGGGACGAGGAGCTGATAGTGCTGGACCTGAATTGTTATTGGGGTAACCATGTCCCGTGCGGTTATTGATCCCGCCATTTTCATTGTCGTGTTTGGCTGAATCAGCGTTGGCGTTCTCGGGCCCCGCTTCGTCTTCCGACTCAGAATCAGACGACGACGACGACGAGGAAGATCCTGAGCTGGAGGATGACGAGTCGTCGTCGGAGCTCGAGTTGTCAGCCTTGTCCTCTTTGTTGTGCTCCTGTTCGATGTGCGTTTCCTGCGGGTTCTCGGCCATTATGATGCGTTTAGAGCCAGGAGAACTTGCGAATTGTAGATGAGATGCAGGGCGAGAAGGTCGGTGCTCTGGTTTAGTGAATGGGGACGCTAGAAGAGGGATACAGCGCCACGGAGCCGAGTGCAGCAATCGCTGCTCTGCGTTTGACGAGAGCGAGTATTTCTGAGCTCGTCACTGGCTGTCGAAACGGCTTCGAGCGGTGATTGGTTGAAAATATCTATTGTCATTATTGGTTGAAAACCTGAAAATTCAAGTGAGACCATGAAAGGCCTCAACCTCGGTGGAGTGGTGGAGTTTTGCCGCGTGCTGACGCGCCAGCCGCAGCTCCTACTGCCGCAACTCTCCGTGAAAGGTGAAGTCCTTTATCTCCTCTTCAGATGCATGCAAAAAGTTTTGCTCTGGAGTAAAATTTTATGACTGTCAATTGATTCAATGCTAATGCAAAAATGTATCATAATTTCTGCTGTAGATGTGACGGAAGTGCCCTTCCAGGCGCTGCGAGACCGTGGGTTCCGCGGTGTTATCTTCGATAAGGATAATACGTTAACCGTGCCGCACAAACTGGAGATTGCACCTCATCTCGAGTCGTCTCTGGCTGAATGTCGACGAGTTTTCGGAGATTCGGGTGTCGTTATCTTCTCCAATTCGGCTGGGTCTACGGATGATAAGGACGGAGTGGAGGCTAAGAAGATCGAGGAAGAACTGCATGTGGCTGTGCTGCGACACAACCAGAAGGTATTGAAGGAGAACGGTTAGTGTGAGGAGAAGGGATGCTGACACTTTTTGCTCGTGATTTTAGAAACCTGGTGGCATTGCATTCGTGAAGGAACATTTTGGAGAGGTGGATCCAGAGGCGCTCGTTGTGATTGGAGATCGGTACTCGACCGACGTGCTTTTTGGCAACCTCAATGGTACGGCTTTGATATCGCTAGCATATTGAAAAGACGCAGGTAGTGAGTTTTTTGCTTTGACGTTGGGCAGGTCTCCTTACTATTCGGACGGAGCAGTTCACGCCGGAGAGCGAGACTGTTGTGAATCGACAATTGCAACGCATTGAAAAGACAGCTGTACGAATGCTGTTGCGCGCGGGAGTAAAGCCGCCGACACATCCACTATGGAAGGAGTGATCCGAAAGTGGTCACTGCAGGCGACGAAGACCGTCTCAAAACGATGGAATCCAAATAGACAATGCGATACCGTGTTGTTTGCTTACCACGTACAACTACACTGTGGAATCCTCAGCAAGCATGCCATTTTCCAGTTCCTCAAGTTTGCGCTGTTCTGCCTCTAAAAGTTGCTCCAACCGAAGCTGCCGACGCTGACGCTTCTCGAGCCTGCGCTGCTGCTTTTCCTCCTCATCGCGCTCTTCAGCATCGATAATCCATTGGTACTTCGACTGGTTGAGTCCAAGGAAATTCGCGAGCACCTCGCCGGCGAAGTCCATGCCATCAAATGTCTTGGTACCGGACCAACAGACCCAATCCCATGCAACTCGAGTCACTCCCGTGTAGATGGAGGTTGTTTGAGCATCACCGTCTGGCGGGCTGTCTGATGAAGAGTTGTTGTCCTGAGCGTTGACATCCAGCGTGGTTGAAGTCACTTGTTTTGCAGGCTCGAAGATCGACTCATTCTTCGGCCGAACCTTGGCGTTTGCCGTCATGACAAGTTGTGTGATAGTTTGGGTTGTGGGGCTTTGATACCCCTGCATGCTTGCACATGGGATCCCGGCTCCAATCATGAAACCAAGCATAACCGTTCATGCCATTGGGTTCAACACCGTCCCAAACAGTTATGACGTGCAAGTACGGTCACTGTACTGTACCCTTTTTCGTCAGCTTATCTTCGGCCCTTCCCCGTTGCAATTCCTACAAGTGCCGGATACAGTGTTACAGTCTTCACCCCGCCAAGCCTGTCGCTTCTCGTCGACGGGGCCTGTTCTCGCTGTAACCCGAGATGTAAGCTAGCTACCCTACTGCTGCTGCTCGCCGTTGACCTGAAAGACGCTGAACGACCCAGCGCATACAAAGCACATGATGTTGAAGGCCGCGTTTCCGTCCCTGTTTGCGACGAAGCTACAGTGCGGGCACACGAACACGTCCTGATTGCGGAGAGAGAGGTGCAGTCGGCTGCAGCGACCACAGGCCCCGTCGACGAGAAGCGACAGGCTTGGCGGGGCGAAGATTGTAACACTGTACAGGAAACTCCGCGCACGAAAGAAATGTTGGTCGCCATAGTAGACGATACTAACGATTTAGAAAGCATTTGCATTATTACGACGAGTAAGCTGCTTCTACTCGCTGCTTAGACTGCTGCCAGCTCTGTTCACGTCACGACACGGCACACGTTCGAGATTTTTCTTGATGTTGGTTCCATAATAAATAGCTGTAGCGTAAGGTGCTGCCACTTCACATAATAGAGCACATTTCTCCGTGGCGCTCGCTGTACGCCGACACGCTACTAGCACTGCTATTCGAGTCGGCAGCGCTGACAAACTCATTTAAGTTCTTCATCGCAACAGCTACGTTACTCATAAAGTATGGCCGCCAAATCTTGCGGTACATGAACTTTGCGGAGAAGGGCAGCATACCCTGGATGCTGCGCTGCTCCATTTCCCCTCCCCAAATCTTGCTGCGTTCAACAATCCACGGCACCACGACACGTTTGGCTCGGATGGCGCGGAAAATTCTAGGCATAATGTGGCTTTGGAAGGCACGCTCGGTAAACGCAGCGCTCATTGCTCCGTGCAACGTTGTCTCCTCCATATTCAACGCTGCGTGCAGCGTTCGATTGAGCTGTCTGATCTCTGTCTGTAACACCTGAAGCCTTAGCAACCACGACGACGCACTGCACGCTCCACTGACACACAAAGCACGTTCCAACTGCTGGATCTGCGCCAACATTTGTGAGATATCCTGGTACACGTCCAGAATCTGCTGTTTAGTTGACACTGGTAAGTTCAACAATGGCAACAACACCGACGCCTTCACGTCGTGCTGACACTGCAAATACTCCACAAAGTACGTCTTGAACCAGAGAAAGAACTCTGCTACGTGCATCTCCAATTCCAACGTGTGCGAAGCTTCGGGCTTCGACCGACTCTGCGACTGTTCCAAGAATCGATCCATGACAAATAGTGCATGACGAATTGGTTCGTGAATTCCCAACAGGAATTTGGCACTCCAACTCCAATCCGTCTGCTCCGAAAAGACGGCACTAAAGATGACACTGCCATTGTGCGACGACGGAGGGGGTACCGGGATGTTCTTCAAGTTGATCTCCTTCCTGTCCTTGTTGAGTCCATTGTTGCGTCCACTGACGTTGTTCTTCTTGACACTTGGGATCACAATCTCTGGAGTGTTCGCTCTCTTCAACTGTCCCGGTCGGTGTCGGGTTACCATCGACGACGCTAAACTGCTGAGCTCATCGTCGCTATCTTCACAACTGAGTTCCGTAATCCGGTCTGCTCGACTGCAAATGGGGGACATGATCTCTTCCGGCTCCGTATCTGCAGTAGAGGGCCCCCTCTGTTCACTGCTTGCACTGCTACCGTCGGAAGCTAGTTCCGAGTCAGGGCTGGGTTCTAAACCCAACGCGAGACTGCGGTCGTCCCAAATGTTGACAAGTCTTGCCATCCTCGAGTCCTCCCCATAGTCGGCGCGGAAGTCCGACATGGTCGTGACCACGTGCGCCACCTGCGCAATGTCAACGAGCGGCCCCGTTGCCACGCGCTTCTTGAACCTTTTAGAGGCTGCCGAGGCCGGGGAAATGCCGAATTTGCTGGACTTTGCGCGTCGTCGCAGCGCCGCGTCTTCTTCTTCCGTCGGGCCCCAAATGTTGCGGTAGAACTCGCAGGGCAGCGCCATCTTGTGCTTGACCTTCTCGCGGTCGTGCAGCGCCACGCTCTGGTACGAGCTGGCCGCGCTGTCGCCGCGCTTGTTGTGGTAGAAGGAGATGGAGAGTGGCATCGAGCGGGCAGTTGGTGGGTGGGCGACGTCTCCTCTGAAATAATGCTGTCGCAGCTGAGCTGCTGGCGGTGCAGCAGGCTAGCGTGGCGTGCGAACGTGGCGGATCGCACTCGCCGTGCGTCGCTTGGAGCAGCAGTGGCGGTTGGGAGGCCAATTGGAGAGTGGCGAGGCTCGAAACTCCGAGCGAGTTGGGATTGTACCAGCGCGAAGAGACTTTGCCTTTGGTTGCCGGAAGTCTTCGTGCGCCGGTGAGAGTCGGAGCAGCTGGTTCTCGCCTTGCTGTCTGCTTGCAAGTTGGTTTCGCTCGGCTGCCCTGGAATCTAGCGCGGAGCGATTGGATCGAGGAGGAAACGACACTAAAAACTCCCTGCTGTGCGTGCTGCTTCCGAGCGCCCGAGAGCAAGTTGGAGAATGGAAGCAGGGCGGGGGAGAGGTCTGAGTCGGAGACCAATGACCACTAATAAAGTTCGATCAAGACGGGCTTTACCCTTAGCGCTCTGCAGATGGCTGCACACTGGCCTGAAAGCGTTAGCTACAGCAACTACAGACGGCAACAGACCCCGTTAAACACTGCAAATCGAGGCAGCAAGCCCTAATGGCAGAGGCGGCCTTCTCTCCCAGGGCTCGGCAATATGCAAATTGGCCAGCGATACTATAATAGCAGGCAATAGTCCCGAGGGTTCACGCCGCGAGTATATCACTGCAGTGGTTGCCCCTCTGCGAGTCCATCGGCAGTTGAAGCTTCTACAGTCCAGTCCAACATCGAATTTCCGATCTGACCAATCACAGCGCCACAAAGCGTCGAACGGATAAGATGTTTCTTTTTCGGCGTCATTTCAGATTTTCGGCGGCGAGCCCATCCACGACAACTTGTTGTATCAGTCAAGGAATTTTGGTGGCTTGCACTGCATGGACTTGCGCCTCGTGCAACCCTCGGTTGGCACAAGTCGAAATGTCAAGCTTAACATCTGTCGTGAGACCGCGAAAGGGTCTCTGCTCAGCAAGGGTTTCTCTTGTGTTCCCATTTTGCTTGCGTCCAGGGCTTCCAGTGCTTGCATTGACTGGCCGTGACAGGTCCTCGTTAGCGTCGCCTAGTCCACGGCATTACTGCTGGCAGATCGACAGTCCATTTAGCGCTGCGTAACGCGCACAAGTCCGCTGATGGCACTGCGATCGGGGACGAGAGCAATGTCATCGGAAATGTGTCAGTAAAATTGACAAGCTTCTCGTTTCGGAGGTGGCAGTAGTGCAACGTGGCTATCCATTCGGATATGGCATGGTTGCGACGTCTTGTACAGCTAAGGGTTACTTTGCTAGATTCAGCCATTCACCCTTGAGGGTGCTGTACCAAGTACCATTACGATGTATTTTCATGTTCTTCTTTTCCTACCTACTCGTCCGCGGAGATGCCGCTATCCGAGTCTGCCATGTGCGGCGAAATCCCGTGCGTCGTGCCGTTCGACTTGGGGCGAGATTTGTTCCGCGGCATGCTCAGGCGGTTCTTCTTCGGCTTCTTGCGCTTTGGGGACGGCTGGCCAGGAGCGCTTTCAGTCTTCTCATCGTTTTTATTCTTCGGCGCCGTTTTCGTCGACTTCGCAGAGTCCTTCGAGCTGGTAGATTTAGCCTTTGACGCTGGTTTTTTCGACGCTGCTGCTTTCGTCTTCGAGGCAGGCACGTGAGTTGGTATCGACGGCTTCGATGCAGCGGAGCCATCGCACACACTGCAGACCCACGTCTTCGCTTTACGGGCCGCATGCCGCTCCGTCATGTTCACGCACTTCGGGTGGAATTTGGTGCTGCACGACGAGCACACTAGCGTAAGTGTTGAATCGTCCTCGTCGGCGTCGCACACACAAACACGGGTCGGCTCCTTGCGCGCAGCTGCATGCGGCTTGCAGTACAGAGCGTACGTGGTGCCATCAATCTCGCCACCGCTCTCCACAGCACAACGCAAATGGTAGTTGCGCCGACACTTAGCCACGACGCAGCCCACTGTAGCACCGAATTTATGGCAACTGGTACACTTCAGTTGCCGCCCACGCTTAATAGCCTTAGGCAAATTCATGATGAGGCCATCGGCCTTCACGAATACCTCAGGAGAATGCACGGCACAGTTCAAGTGCACGTAGACAGACTCGTTGGGTTTGTCAGCATACTTCAAACGAACAGGTGCCTCGATGAATGGACCCTCCAGAGCGATATCGGCGGTAGCAGATCCCGTCGAGTCCGTGATTGCACTCGAACTCTCTCCTCCCTTTTTGGCTGAAGGTAGAGGCGGTAATTCATGACCGCCAGCATCCCGACCCATTACGTTTCCACGGTGGCATAGCGCACAGACCTTGGGCTGGGCCGATTTGACAGTTGATGTCGATTTGCTTTTCTTCGACCCACTCGTGCTGGTTCTCTTCGGAGATGATGCACGCTTACGCTTGCCGTTTAACGTCTCAGGCCCCTCTGGTTCTTTATCTTCGTACAGAGGAATCGGTTGTGGTATTTCTTGTCGTTGATGAGCTGCAGCAGCAGCGAGTGCGGATCCAGCGCTGTTTGCTGCAATTTTCGATGGAGGCGTCGCTTTTCCTGCGGAAGCTGGTAGATTTTTCCCGTCGTAATGACTCGCGCAAATCATGAGATTCTTCGAAAGTCGTATGAACTTGTCCCCTGAGGGAATACACTCTGGATGAAATGCTTGCGAGCAGTGGAGGCAGCTCACAACACCCGTCTTGTCATCGTTTTTTTTCTTTTTCTTGGCCGACGTGCTCTTCTTACTGGCCTGCGAGCAGGCATGGCAAAAATGGCTCGGACAACGGAAGCGCTTCTTGCCAACCCACTCGACACGCGAATTCTTGGCTAGACAACCCTTGTGGTAAAATCTCCCGCACTTGGCTACCGAACATTGCGTGACGCCAAACTCGACGCCCATTTCGCCAACCTGCTTACAAATCAAGCACATATGCCGTCCCTCGGCACAATCAGGACACAACCACTGCTCGTCATTCGGTTCGTCCTTCATGCCCACGCACTCGAGATGGAATGAACGATGGCATGGACCATCACAAAGCAGAATCAATCCGCCATCGCCACAGAGTGTGCACAAATCGTCACTGTCGTTGATAACACCGCCTTGGAATAGGGTAGTTGGAGGCTTCGCGTCCTCGGATCCGGGGTATTTCGGAGGGCGGCCACGGTGTTTACTGCCCCTCTTCTTTACAGGAGTGTCGCCGTACGCATCATCCTCACTTCCGGCCCTACTGCCAGATGGAGTACCTCTCCTTCGTCTTTTCTTCTTTGGTGTGTCAAAGTCTTCATCCTGGAACATATTCGTTCGAGGCGGTGCTAGTCGACAGCTTCGTACGCGTGATTTTTCCAGCTTTGATAGATATCCTTTCACGAGGTCAATCTGTTCGCTGGAGAACTCCTCACGGTATTTTGAGCTCACAGTACTCAACACCTGGATAGCAATGTCGTACTCATGCTGGATGTCTCGACTACCGACGTGACCATCGTCGGTGTTGTTGCTTGAACTCATTTCGGCGACCAAACCAGTCAAAGCAATGTCCAAGTTGCTGATGAACTTAATCTTCGACTGACGCGAGCTCACGGCGCTACCATCCTCCAGTTTCAAGCTCAGCATTTCCACAGATACAGCCCCTGGAAGAACTTTCTCCCAGAAGTTCGGGTCATCCACAGATAGTTCACCGGTTGACCCCTCGGCGACAAAGGATGAACGGTCCACCGCCATTCCACCAAGCGACTTCCGTTTGTTAGACTTCATGGGAGATTTTTTCACTCTTGGTGACGTCAGTCCACCCGCATCGCCATCCAGTCCCTTGTTAGCATTGGACCCTCCACCTACAACCAGAACACGAGAATTTTCCTTTAAAATGGTCTCAATATCGCGGTCAGCAAATTCTTTGGATGCTGTGTCGTCCTCCTCCATGAGCGCGTATGCTCCACGCTTCAACAGCTCCACAAGCTGCTCAGCTGACGGCTTCGTAATCTGTGAGTTTTCATTGAAAGACGCCGTGCCGAGCACTGCATGTTCAAGGCCAAGCTTTCGCGAGGCACGGTCGAACATTTCGCTTTCGTACGTGTTGCGGGTCACCAAACGATAGATCTGTACACTCTTTTTCTGGCCGATACGGTGACAACGTGCCTGGGCTTGCAAATCTGCAATCAATACACAGGATAACGGTTAGCTCTTAGCGACGGGTAAAACAGCATAGGCACATACCATTCATAGGATTCCAGTCCGAATCGAAAATAATCACTGTATCGGCTGCAATGAGATTAATGCCCACTCCGCCAGCTTTCGTACTCAGCAAAAACACGAAAGACTTCGAGTGCGGTCGAGAGAAACGGTCAATCGCGCTCTGGCGCATACTCCCACCAGTAGAACCGTCCAAGCGCTCGTACACAAAAGAATTTGCCTCACAGTACCTCTCCAGCAAGTCCAATTGCTTCAGAAACTGGCTGAAGATCAGAACTTTGTGGCCATCACGCTTTAACTTTGGGATCAATTTCGACACAAGCATCATCTTGCCAGAGCATTCGATCGTTTTCTCCATCACTTGAGCCGGTGTTGGCTTGGTACCGAGTTCGTCCAGCTCGCGCTCTTCGACTCCTTTGATTAGGAACGGATGATTGCAGCATTTCCGCAGTTGCAGCTGGATGTTGTTCAGTGTCGGTAAACCATTCTTGGTACCGCGATACAGGAAACTTTTATTCTTGTCGTAGATGGCCCGGTAGTATTGCTTCTGTAGTGTCGTTAACTCAACAGAGATGATGGTTTCCTCCTTGGGCGGGATGCTCTTTTCAACATCTTCCTTCACTCGTCGTAGAATGTATGGGGCCAGCAATTGTTGAAGTCTGACGACCTGCTCCTGCGAATGCAGCTTTCCGAAGTTATTGTTGAATTCATCCAAGTTTGCGAACTTAACTGGCTCCAGATAATTCAGCAAGACCCACAACTCTTGAGTATTGTTTTGCAAAGGCGTACCCGTCAGCAATACCTTGCGGTCCACGTGGAGCACACGCATCATTTTCAGCACTCGCGATCCAGCGCTCTTCAATCGATGCGCCTCATCCACCACGACCAAGCGCCAGTGAATATGCTCAAACTCTTCGAAGTCCGCCAGGATGGTCTCGAATGTGGTCAGCAGAATGTGGAATTTGAAGATTGAGTTGCCCAAGCCGGGGTAGTACCATTCTTGATCACGGATGACTGCTCGCATGTCTTTAGCAGTAAACTTGGTGGTCCGGTCTCCTATGTCGTGATATACGCATACATTGAGATCGGTCCAGCTCTCGATTTCACGGCGCCAATGCTGAATCGTAGAAAGAGGGACGACGATAAGGTATGGGCCGCGAATAGACTCCTCCGACTTCAAGTGCTCAATCAGAGACACAATTTGAACCGTCTTACCCAGCCCCATCTCGTCAGCCAATATGCACGAGCGCTGAGCTTTGATGCATGAAACCATCCAGTTAAGACCTTCAACCTGGTAAGCTCGTAGCGTGCGGCCGCCTTTGTAGGTTGGTGACTGCTCATATGGTACGAACTCGTTTGAGTCTCCATGGTCGCTTGAACCCGCATTCTTACCGTGTGAACCCCCATTTGCTGAGCTCCTCCGCTCCGGAAGAAAGCTCGCAAAATGCTCGTGCGGATCGATACTGTTGTCAACGACTCCCGCATATAGATGCTGCATGGGACCACTTGGTGCGATGTAATTGGAATGTTGCATCAACGTTTGCGTCGAGGCTGCTGATGCCACTTCTGGATCAGCAACGCCCACTTTGATCATGCGCTTGTACTTGTTGTAACTGTAGTCTGCGTACTTGGAGCTTTCAGGCGCTGCGTCATCGGGGATTTTTTCCAAGCGAATCTTCGTTACTTGCTTTGCTTGGCAATACGGGGGATACATGAACGCTGGTCGAGGGGAATGGAAGTGGAAAAAGATTTGGTTGGGAGACGCACTGATCAGCCCAACAACATCTTGAAACGAAAGGCCCGCGACTGAAACGTTGTTGACAGCCACGAGCACATCACCAATCGAAATAATTCCAGACGCTTGAGCTGGGCCCATCATACCGTTCGAAAGGATCTGAAATCCTAAAACCGATACACTGCTGGTACTGCTGATTCCAAGACGCATGCCTAGGCCAAACGGCGATCGGCCTAGAATGACACAGTACTCCGAGAAGGTAGAAAGTTCACTGAATGCTGTTGCTGGATATGTCGAGTCGAAGCGAAACTTAGCACTGACGGTCTCCAGCTTGGTGGGGTACCCAAGAGCAACGTGTTCAACGATAGAACTCAGCACTCCGCCAACCTCCTCTTCCAGTTTCTTTTTATGCCCTCCAGTCTCTTCATCTTCGCCATCGTCGTCATTTTCCAGAGTCAAGATCCCTGGATAAAGAGCTGGCCGATTTAAATAATCAAACTCAGCATCGTAGTCAGCATCGTCATCAGACGAATCCCCATCATCGTCAGAGTAATCTTCATCATCATCCTCTTTGGAAGCCTTGGGTGCCAAGTACTGCTTCGTGGTAACAAATGCGTTCGTGTAGACGCCGCACTGCTTAAGAACATCTTTGTCTGGTGTGTGATTGTTCAGTAAGCAATGAAAGGCAAACAATTGCGCCTTCACCTGTTCTGCCATGTGCAGTCGTTGATATGCGCTGCTACCGTATGCCCCTCCCAGGGCTTTAATACTACGGCTGCAATCACCCTCGTGCCCATACCCCAGAGTACAAAAGCGATCTTTCTCGCAACATTTCTTTCCACTGGTGCTGGTTGTTAGCGCATACTGGTGCCTCTTAGCGCAGCACGGCAGCTGACACGTAGTCTCACAAATCTCTTTCGCGCTAGGTACACGACTGAACTTGAAATACCTCTGGATTTGCTCATCATCACCAATATCCTCAGGTCGCTCCCAAGTCGAGAATCGAACCGACATACCAACCCACTTGACCAAGAAAAATGTAGCTGCACGATCTTTCATGCTAATTGGCGCCAGACTTTTAGTCGTGTTAGTGCCCTTAGGACTGCGCTTCGACGTTTTCTTGTTCACTTTGCCTTCACCATCGGCATGCTCCATAAGAATGTTCGGGACATGCATCAACGAGGTAGTCGTCTTCTTATCTGCGGGGGCACCTTGAGAAGTTGTCGCAGAAGTGGATTTTGGGGAAGGACCTCCAGATGAAACCAAGGATGGGTCTACCTCAACAACTTTATCCTGGTTGTGAGCATTTTCCTGCGTCACCTTATCGGTCTTCTCAATGAATTTTGTGCGCGCACGACAGTATCCACAAAACCACTCACCATCCGGCAGTTCCGTGACTTTAGGGGTGGCACAGTGCATGTGAACTTCCCCATCGCATCGATCGCACAACAAAAGCTCTTCACTGTGATCATTGTTTCCACACACGCAACAGCCAATCTGCCAAGGCGCCCACACATCATAAAAGTCTCCGGCCTCAGCACGAAACTCCTTCTGGAGCTGCTGGTCTTCTTTGGAGTCTCCCGTAGGCGGGAGCTTTAGCCACGATGTCGGAGATAGTATCCAATCGTACAGCCATTTCTCGAAGCAGCGCAGAAGTATGTCTGCAACGCGCCAGATGTCAGATCCTTCGGCATTGTACGCTTTGCAGTTATGAAATACCAGTCGCACGTCTGAGGCAAATAATGACACGGCTGACGGCCCGACGTAGTGGTTTTCCCGACCAAGTCGCGTAGAAATAGTTCCGAGATCAATTGGGTTATTAATGAAATTGAGGTAGTCGGGAACTTCTTCGACGTCAACGGGGTGCTCAAAGATGTCCCCACCCGGTTCTTTCGTCAATTTCGTCACGATGCCCAGCATGCGCTCAGGAATCAGGTCGGCGTTTTCCATCAAGAAATAGTCCGTCACACGAGGAAACTTCGGTTCATACGACAGTTGACGACGGCGCTTTTCGATCTGCTCATCCAAATGGTCGGCTGGGTCCACTTTGTGATTCAAGATTTTCTCCACAGTCAGTTTGTTGGCCTCGAGATCGTCCACTTCATCCAGCGGTTGGTATCCATCGCGTCTCAGTTTTCGGTCATACACATGCACGCGATGGAACTTCTGGTATCCCTCGGGGACGAAGAGCTCCAATTCATCAAACGTAAGCCAGTACAGGTGCAAGTACGAACGGCCCAGGAACTTGCACAAGTACTCCACTAGTCCTATCGACTCATTCACTCGTCGTCCAACAATTTGGTCCAACTGCGGATACCCCACATCCTACAAAAAACAATAACATGATTACGTCATCATGATAAAACATTTTCAGCTTTACAGCAACTGCAGCAAATTCAACGTACTGCTCTCAGCTGGTAGTCAAGTTGCTGTGCACGTTTTTTCTTCTCTGCAATGATAGCTTCTTCACCCTCCGACACGTCCTCTTCCTCAATGTATTTGATCTTCTTGGTGCGACGTTTGCGTTTGCCATTGTCCTCGTTCTTTTTGTGCTCATTCTCTTTGCTCTCCACCTTCACTTGTTTCTTCACTTCATCAGTAACAGAATTGACAGGGTTTGCCTCAGACTCAACCACCTTCACAGTCTGTTGCTCAGCTGTGTCAGTTGACACCGGAGACGCCGCGGGGGCGACCACCTGCTCGCTGACGGGCGCAGCATCTGCAGAAAGTATATGATCAACGTTAGCATAAATCATTGCAAATAATTGCATCGAATTGCACGTTGAAAAAGACGCAGCAATGATCGGAAAAGGCCGAACCAACGGTCTCTACCACTCGTTCTCTCTCTTTATAGGATACGTACCAGGCCTGGGGGTGCCGCTGTCCATTGAAGATGCGAAGACGAAGCAGCAGCGGCAGACCTGAGGGGGAACAACGCCGGCACGTCAGCAGGGCCACAGCTCTTCTCGCGTTCGCTCTATCCGCGCGCAGTCAAACCGCGAAATGGCGCGACCGTGGTCGAGGTCGCCCTTTTTGGAACTCGTTGTGTGGCGTACATCATATAAATAGACTTGAGGTTTGTATGACGCAATTCAATGAATTGCATGTGGCCAAGATTAAAATACGATGCTGGACATGGCTACATGGACGGTTTGACTGGCATCACCTTGACGAGCGTTGCCAACGATGTAAAATGCAAAATGCACATGTTGCTCAAGAGTAATGCACGTATATCGCCTAGCAATCGAAGTATTGTCGGTGCAGAAGGACATGAGGAGTTGTGGTAAGCTTAGACTGTCGTCTAGCGTCTTGTTTTCGAATCTACCAGAGCCGAAGTTTTGCCAAAGAAAAAAACTTCAACAGTTTGCTGCAGTGGCCATGATTACAGACCGTCCACTTTACAGCGTGTATTGATAGTCGCGCATTGTGACTCGTTGACTCATCGAAAAGGATGCGTCTTTCAGCACCAGAATCTGCTTACAGATTCTGGTGCTGATGTACGATCGCCGTCACCGAAAACGACTCAGCCTTGAACGCTTTTAAGTGCGCATTGTCTTCATGTGCAGACGTTCGAACTATGTTGACCCCTTATCGATGTTTTGTCTTGTTTACAGCTTTTGAGTTGAAGAACTGTATTGCTCGTATTACGGGTGTTCTCGTGTGCTGCCTGCACAGTTTTCAAACGAAGTTATGCACGGGGAACTCTGCGTTGGAGTTGTTGCCTTGCAGGCAGACTGAAGTGACAGTCAACGTCAATGGGCTCGAAGGCACCGCAACGACATCGCGCACGTACGATGCTCAAATTTACGAGCGCATGCGTGTAAACACTGGGAGCTGGTGCCATGCTTTTCTTCGACCACACCCTGATGCAACCGCTAATGCACAAGCGAAAAGCCTGAAAGGAATCGCTGACAGCACGTGGTTCCGTTGCAATACCGTGCGGTGCACTCAGAATCCGCTGCATGCGGTAGAATGGGTAAAATGAACACGTAAGGGATGGCACCAACTGACTTATTCCAGACAACAGGCGGAATGTCAGGCAGAATACAGGCAGAATGTAGATCGTTGCTGATTTTGCTCGCACGATGTTGTTGCGATAACTCCAAGCACTTCACTTTATCCCATAGCCCAAACAAACAACTGCAACAACCCTTCAAATGCTGTGCAGACAGATTACAAAAGATAGAGCTAGCAATGTAGTTCATTTTACTTGATCCTTGAATGCTATAAGTTGGTGGCCAGTCAGACTACGTTTTGGGGGTATTCGCAAGGACGAACCAAACGCCGGACACGCCGTGAAAGCCAGACGACGAACAAGTAGCACACTCTGAGAAAACCGCTGCAAGAAGTCCACACGACAACAACACCGACGTCTCCCAACAGACAAGGGCGAACCTTTGTTGCAGGCATTGTGACTACATCCAGTGCTCCCGTAGGAGACCAAACACAGTCGAACGGCAACCTTTTTGGGAGAACGCAGCATCATCACCACACAAAACTCCAGCATACAGCTCCTCTGCACCTCCAGCACACATGGTACTGACTTGCACCAGTCACCGGCCACTCCTTTGTGCTCCCCGACGCTTGACAAGCACTCAGCAGAAACTTAAAAGACTCGAAGCTCAGCAGACCGCAATAGACGCCACAACAGCACATGAAAATACCCGAGCCACAGCCAACCGACGTGAAGTAAAGCAGAGAGCGAGACCAGAACACTATGTATCAACATCCTGACACACCCCAAGTAGCAAAACAAGGTAACAAGAGGCACCGGAGAAAAGTGGCAACCGAAATGTAAACAAAGTTCACAAACAGGAGCAGAACGACACCATATCCGCACACCATATAGAGTCCCGTACACACCACTGAAACCCCATCATTTCTTCCTCCTTTTTGTTCACTGAAAAACCCTCGTTGTCTCCCGAGCGTGAGGAGAAGAAAGAGGTCAGCAAACAACACGCAACATGCTCGGACGAGGTCTACCCCCTAATTGATCAGCGCAAACTCCCCTAATTGAAGAGAAGACTCTAATGAATAGAGCTCCTCTTCTTGCTTGTCTAGGGTTACAGGCAGCCCATCGGACCGCCTCCAGTCGATCGCAATGCATACGAAGCTTCAGGTGTGTGTAAAGTGTCGCCCCGCCCCATGTAAACAATGTAAACAAACCAGTCAACCACTTTTGCTCCAATTGCACTCTACCGCCCATCGCTCTATTCCAAGGAGGTTCCAGTCCCGCTCCCCCTCCACATCAGCGGCCACAAGACCCAGACGACAACCATTCGCCACCGCGACGTCCCTGCAGCCTGCCGACGAGCCTATTAAAGTATCTGCGCGCACGTTGCCACTCGCTAAAAGTCTCCATCATCAGCCACATTCTTGTTTCAAAGTGGCTATTGTCAATTTTGCAATAGAGAAACCTGTCAAATCGGATTGATTGTATCCATTTTTCCATGTTGAAGCGTCACTGTAGCAGATGGCCGAGGTGGCAGCGTTCCCTGCCTTAGCTCGAGCTAAGAAGGTTTTCTTGCGGAGGAAAGAGACTGCACAACGACGCGAAGTGGAACCAAATGTAGATTCAAGGCCGATTGGACATCATAGAGCTTCGAGCCCGAATAGACCTCCAGACCCAGCAAAGCAGGACCCCGTCCACGTCGCAAGATCGGAAACTGTTCGTCGATGCACTGCTTCACTCGTTGCGTTCTGCTCGGATTTCGACAAGCAATTGCGGCTCGTTGGCAATGATTTATTGCTGCTAAGCACATCAGTGGGGCGAGAATACCAGCGCGAATCGCTGGCCCTCGAAAAGCTGACGTCGGAGCTGCTGAGCGGAGAAGTAAGCGGCGTCAAGACTCCACCTAACGATAGCAGAAACGAAAAGCGCAGTCGTGTTCGACTACGCACGAGGAGACCCAACATCAAGCTCCAAGTGGTTTTCCAGTCTACTGCTCCGAAGGTACCCCCGCCAACGAGTCGTCGAGCTGGTCTACTGGCACTACAAGCAGTGAAGGCGTGTGTCCTTCAGTCGTACGCCCGCTTCTACCTTTATCGGTGTTTGTACCGTCAAGGCCCAACCCAACTCGTTGTCGCGGTTCAACTCGCCACTCGATGTCGTCGATCAAGAGCTTTTCGTCAGTGGTTTCAAGTTATCGTTCAACGTACTAAGTTGCGACTGCGCTGTCGTCGAGCTCAGGAACGCATCGAACGCTCTACGGCCTCATGGGCTCGTCGCAAAGCAATTGCTATCCTCGATAGAGAAGGTAAGTACGCCGTAGCCAAACGCTTCCACCAGTCCAGACTCCTAGCAGCAAGCTTCCATGCCTGGCTGGGCTGGTATGCGGAGCAACCCGAAGGTATTTTGTCTAGCCACAGTCCCAAAACCGTTAAACTGTAGACTTTTCGGTGAAGCATACAAAAACCAAGATATCCGTCTATACACCCCGTCCCATTCTGAAAAGGTTGTCATTTCGGATAACGGAGACTGTGGGCCTCTCCTCGCCCGTCATGGCGGCGTCCCCCGTTGATCCCTGGAGCCAGACGACGCGGGCTCGCTCCATCGTGACGTTGGATGGGTATGTGAGTCGTGGTCGAGCTCCGGCCAGTTCGGTGCCTCGCGACCACGCCATGTTGCAGGATTTCGCGGCCTATTTGGAGCTGCGACTCAAGTCCCAGAACATGCCAATCTTACGCCGCATCTTCGCCGATTTCCTCAACGAGCAGGAGAACACACTGGTGCCCATGATGCAACAGGGCTGCACCATCGTCACCCTCTTCCCCATGCTACGGACCAGCGCCCGACGACTGCGTCAGGCACAATTTCTACTGGCCAAACCGAAATTCCAACTCGACTCGCGTGGATGCGTGTTTCTCTATCTGCAGTATCGCACGGCCACGAGGAATATGGCACTGTTCAAGCACTTGTTCCTGGAGTTCGTGGGTCAACGGGAGACGGCGCTGATGGATTTTGTTCAGAGGGGGTGCCAAGTGATCAGCGTCATCCCGTTCGAGCTGCCGCAGATGGCGCCACCCCCACGTCCGCCACCGCCGGTGCAACGACAAGAATCACCACGAACAGTGGAAATGGTGCCGATAATACAGCAGCAAGCGGAGGCGGAGGCGGGGGAGAAACCCAGAGGGAGGAAACGAAAGGGAGCACTAAACCAACCAGCTCCACCTCCTGCATCATCGTCAGATCTCGCTGTTCCTGCTGTTGTTCCTGCGGAGGATGCCGTGGCTGGGCTTCAGATTGTCAAGAAGAAACCGAGAGGGGGGCCTGGGAAAGTTGTGGCGAGTGATGATGTTACGATATCCGAGCAACAGCAAGCTACCCCTGCCCATAAGGATTCTAAACGTTCGCCCAAGCGTCGATGCAGGAGTCTCAGAATTGCCTCTGCATCTGTTGGCAGTGAAGTAAGTCAAGAGAGCAATTTGCCTCCAGTTCCAAGTTCCGTTACTGTTACTAAGCGCGGCAGAAAGCGGAAGACTAGAGCGGTTGCTGTGGCCACAGAACAAGCCGAAGCTGAAGCTGAACCTCCAAGTCTCGCTGTTGCTTCTTCTGCTTCTAAGCGTAGCAAAAAGCCGGAGACTAGCGCTGGGTCATCACTGCAAGCAGCAGTTGCTTTAGCCAGGGAACAAGCTAAAACCGAAGCTGAACCTCCAAGTCATCTCGCTGTGGCTACTACTCCTAAGCACGGCAGTAAAGGGAAGGCTAGCGCTGTGTCACCTTTGCAAGCTGCAGTTGCTGCAGCGACTGCAGAAGCTGAAGCTGAGCCCGAAATTGAGTTTGAAGTGGAGCCTGAACCTGAAGCCTTACCAAGTGAAGCCTTACCAGCTGCTCATGCTCCGCCAAAACGAAGGCCAAGACGAAAGCGCAAGGCTGAGACTGAGGAGCAGAAAGCCACGAATGTAGGTGAAGTGAAGACGCACAAGAGAGGCAAGCCCGTCATGAGTGAGGAAACGTGCCGCAGTCAACTGGAATTGAAGCGCAAGATGGAGACTTTCGAGGCACAAATTCCATGGGAGGCGGTTTATGGCAACTTGCCAGTGCCGTTTGATGAAAGCAAATACCCGGAGCTGGCGAGGAAGCTCGGCAGATTTTGGCGCAAGCACTCGCGCGCTGTGTGGGAACGCAAGTTCTGGTCCCCAATGTCTCGCAAGCTGAACCTGGGCGACTTCAACAAGAGAAACAACCGCCAGCTTATGGCCAGAAACGCTTTCGAGAAGCTCATCATTTCAGTGTACAAGGAGTTCGGTGCTGCGTTCTTCGTCCAGTTGGACTCCCAGCAGCCACAACACCCTGGCTGGTGGTACCGAGGTCCCGTTGTGGCTCTGTTTGCACTCCAACAAATTAAGGATGAAAACGCTGTCTGGGACTATGTCAAGAACGAAGCTCTCGAGCGATTCCCGGACTGCAAACTTCCTGTTCCTCTTACGGCGTCCAACTCCAATGCAATGCGAGCTCGCCACAAACGAGATAGCGAGTCCATGTGGATGGTCAACCACGATCTAGCACCGACTATTTTGCGCGAGATGGCTGCGATCAAGGCGAAGTTGCCAGCACGCGAGCAGGGTGAGGCCAGTGAGGCTTCGATACAGCAGCCAGAACGCGAGCAAGAAAATGGGATGACCTTGAGGGACGCATTGGTGTGAGCGCCATCGCATGGACCGAGGTGATATTTTGTATGAAGTCGTGAAAACTGGAAGTTGTGTAGATGTGAGTTTTGAGTATTTGGAACGATGATTGATTGGAAATTTGGAAATGAAGCATTGGAATTGGACTTGGAGCAACGTCTTGAGGTGGACAAGGAAGCAATTGAGTGAATTGAAGACAGAATGGATACGTAAAGGTGTGACTACAAGTTGCTGCTCCCAGTCTGCGACTTAGCAGCCTATCCCGCCGGCAATGATGAGGCAGGAGGTGCTGTCGAATATGGCCAAGATGTTGGTTGTGATCGACCACACCAACGCGAAAAGCAGGTAGAACACAGTGAGACCACCCAAAACTTTGCTGTGACCACCCTTGCGAATGAGTTCTTGGGTTGCTTCCTTTTGCTTGGGGAGCAGGAACAGGAAAAGCCACGAGAAAACGGGCATCGCGTACATGATGACGATAGTGTACGTGATATCGGCGCGAATCGAGTGGTCGTCAGCCTGAACTCGTTCGTTGATGATGTTGAACTGGCCGTCGATCAGCAACGTCAATGTCGAAGCGAATGGCGAGGATATGTTGCCCACAGTAGTGATAAGGCCACACATCGCACCCTCGTTCCCCATTCCGGCCAATTCAACGACCACGAAGGTGGAAATGATCCACCCGATGCCGTACAGAAGCTCGACGGCGATCGGTGGGCCGAGCCAGAACCATTGGCTACGGAAGACATCCCATACGGCGATCAAGGAGCACGCACAGTCGACTACCATGACAATAGCACCAGTCAGGACGGTTATTGTGCGCCAATTCCAAAGTGGCCCCCGCTTGGACGTGATCGTCATACCAGCTGCAAAGAGCAGGTTGCTCAGGATGTCACTCAGCGTGCTGTTGATGGGCGTAACACCCACCATGTACGACTGCACAGGTGAGCTGGCAGTGTACGTGATACTGGCGAAAATGCCACTGAAAAACATGTACACGATCACTTGATACACTGCCCGACTGCAAAGCAACTCCCAGAATGAGTTGATATACTCTCGGAAGTCAGCGGCTACCGTCTTTTCTTCTTTGATGAAGAACCACGTGATAGGGAGGACTGGATCCGTCAAAACCAGCATGATGATCATCAACTGAGGGAAACTCAACGAACAGTCGAAATCACCACCGTACTCCTCGGAAACCAACGATGATTTCGCCGAGGATGAGAACGATAGTGCGAACAGTGTAGATGCACGACTGGGTCTTGCCACGTTGTTCCAGTTGTTCACGCTGGGCCAGTTCACATGTTATACTATAGATACAAACGTCAAATATTTAAGCGGCTTTCAGAACGTTCGATGTGTGGCGCCACTGGCAGCCAGTGAGATCAAAGTGGTAGACTCCACCACGCTTGCTGTAAGCCCTAGTTTCCTGTGCCATTCCTGAATTTGCGGCATGGCAGCTACAGTGAAGAAGCATCGCCATCCTTCAGCGTCTCCTGATCACCGTGCAAAGATCAGGAGGACTGGAAACTGACCCCTAGGGAAAGTTTTGTGGCGCAGTCTCAAGAAGAATCTCCATGCTGCAGCTTATTCGCTCCGTTGCCTGCTGTTCGTACACTTCGAGAGTGAAAAGGACCGCAGGCGTATGCGCTTGCTTTTTGCTGGTCGCATGTGGAACACGGCCTGGGCCACACTACGTCTCGACGATCCACCAAGCGCGTCAGAGATCCCAGCTCTCATGGAACGTTTGATGTCCGTGAGGCCCAACGCGGAGACCAATCTCCTTGACGTGGAGGACGTGTTGCCCATCTTAATCGAGTTGCTGGCTGCGTTGATCAATGCAGATGACGTTGACTACTGTCCTCTTCTAGATAAGTTACGCCCTTATCAGCAACGTCGTATGGACCGCGTCTTTGATGCATTGTACCCAAGAGCGCTATCCGATGACACACCGTTCGCGGATCGCCCGAACTTCTCGTCGTGGTTCAAGATTCGCGAGCAGCACGCTCGTACAAGGATCAACAAGACGATCGAGTCATTCCCTACCACAGCCAACTGGGCCGCCAGTGCAGCCGAGCAACAAGATCAAGAACACTGGATAGCGCGCAAGTATCGTCTCATGCCTACTGCTGCTCAGCGGCGGGTGCTCAAGCAGTTCATGGGCACCTGTCGCTGGACATACAACCAAGGGGTGGCGCACTTCAAGGCTACCGCCAAGTACAACCAGGACAACCTGATTACGTTGTGCGTCGCAAACAACACCACGCTCGAAAGAAATTACCCAGAGCCAATCAACCCCAAGTTCCCGCTGGGTTCGGCTCTGGAATGGGCGTATCAAATGCCTTATCAGTTCCGAGCAAACGCTATGCGCATGTTTGATAGCGCTGTGAAGTCTGCGTTCACCAACAAGGCCGCGAACAACACTACACACTTCAATATGAAGTTTGCGTCGAAGAAAACACACCGGTACTTCCCGATTCAAGCACTACAGAGAAATACGTCTATCAAGTCACGCACGGACGCATCGGGGAACACCAAGCACTTCCTGCCCATTGCAGGAGTAAAAGACATCCGCATGGTCGCCGATGAGTTGCCGGTGATAGGTGGTTCAGCGAACATCACGGTGGGTGGTACGCCGTGATCCCGTCGCAAGTGGACGAAATCAATTCGGCGACAGCACTCGACCCCGGCGTCAGGTGCTTCTTGACGGGGACGGATATGGAGGGCAACATCTGTGAGATTGCGCCGGGCACGCAGGAGAAGCTCGATCGGTTCCGAAAGCGGATCGCAGATGCTCAACGTGTGATCTCCAGGTTCAAGAGCAGACGAAAACATAGGTACAGGAACTATAGAACTTACGTGAGAGCCAAGCGTGAGTTCGCCTGTGCCACCGCTTGTCAGAACAATGTTATTAAGGACCTTCACCGTAAGGCGTGCTACTACCTCGTGAACCGCTATGACACTATCATCTTGCCCAAGTTCAGCACCTCGGAGCTACTGCGCAGCAGCAAGGCGCAAAACCACAAGTTCAACGAGCACCTATTGTCGCTGAAGCACTTCCAGTTCCGGGAGCTGCTGCGTACCAAGTGCGTGCGCCCGGGGACGGCACTGATCATCTGCTCCGAGATGTACACCAGCAAGACCCGCGAGCGCTGTAACAGTCTGCACCTGACGCTAGGGAGCAACCCCGTGTTCAAGTGCCCCCACTGCGAGCCCACCGCCAGTCGCAACGCGAACGCGGCTTACAACATCCTCCGGTTCGTCTGCGCCGGTTCGCTGGAGATCAAGCAGGAGGGAGCAGGAGGAGGTCGGACTATCGCGGCCCGCCCACAATGTGGGTCTTGGCGAGGTGGCGGACACTCGTCCGCTGTTAAGCTCAAAAGCTGTCTGTCGGATTTGGATTTGGAAAGTAGCTTACGGTAGTATATCCCTCTCCAAGTTCTTTTGCGTGCGACGCAACACTCACGATTGACAAGCGTTGAGGATTGATGTCAGCATTGGCGGGGCCGATACCTTTTCCGGTTGGTGCAGCAGGCATGCTCTCGACTCTGGCGGGTGCTAATAACTTCAGGACGATAAAGGGGCTTGTGGTGTTCCGAGAAAATTGGAGAATGTTTTTAGCCGAAGCGGGCTTGTATGGCCGGAGGATGAGGAGGTAGCAGTGAATGAGATGACTCAAGCGAGACCGTTTCACATATCGAGTTGATGTAGTGGAGCTCAATGCAGGGGATGCGAGATCTGCATGGGCTCAAACCGCTCATGTCATGGTCTTGGTAGTAGTGAGTTCGTCAAAATGGCAGTGGTAATCGTGTCCATTTGGCTTTTATGCGCGGATCGGACGAGATTGAGAGCAGCCACTTGCACGAACCGATATTGACGATGGCGATGTTCACATGCTCCTGACCAATTAATGCTGTAATTCGGATACCGTCTCTCCTGAGGTAGTAGGCTTACTAGCAGGCCATCTCCCAATAGATCGGGTTATTGGACCGCCACGTCAACTAGCTTAACTGAAAGTGCCGACGGATGGCAATGATTTTGTTCGTTGTACACGTTGCTGCTTGATCGAGGTGGTCCATGTTTGCACATCGATCGTGAGCAACTCATGAAGCGCACCACTTCCATTCGTAATTGTCCGTAAGACATCTTCAACAGTCCAGGCTCTCGTAGGCGATGCATGGTAGGTGTTCAAAGGTAACACGATCGTGACTACGAAGCGCTCGCTTCAGCAATCATCACTCTGCTGCTTCATTTCAACAGCAGTCACTACCACTTCAACGCGCAATTGCTATTTGTCCTGTTGTCGGCATGATTTCCTTCTAATTGATATCGTATTATGTTTCGATTTTTTAGCCACAAGAACATTGCGGTCTTTCGGACTCCTAAACATTTCTGGATACGAAGCTTAGTGAAAGACGTGGAGGTCCAGGCATTTTGGTGGCAGGATCGTTACCGGTACTTACATTTGCGCCGCTGAATCATTTCCACGTTTTTTCTCAACTGGAGGGGAACAGGTAACAACCTCAGCAACAACAGCAGAAATCGCCGTGCGGTGTGACTGGCTCAGCTTGGCTGTTTGAAAATACTGGGACAGTGAAAGCCAGGATAACCTGCTCATTCAAGGCATTCGTGAACACTGGCATCGCAGGCTCCAGTTGTGACTGCTCAATTTGTTGCTCAACAACAGCTGGAACGACAACTGCACCACCTGCAGCTTCCTCGATAGTCGTCACAAACTTCTTCATTACATCCCGCATTGGACCACTCAGCTGCAACCATAAGGCCTTATACTCGAGAATAAGTGCAAGGTACACAGGTTCTGGAAGTATGGCCTGTTTGTGCCGAGTCGCCGAAGAACTCTTGGTGGGCAGCTAAAGCTTTCTCCTCTTCTTGTAGCTTTTTCTTTGCCTTGGACTGCTGAATTGAGTGAAATTCATAGTATCAGTACAATCCACGCGTGATCTTCGGGATAATGCTTCCCAGTGCCGCAGTCGCGCGGGTCTCCGAGGCCAAACGTGCTATCTTATCCTGAGAGTATCGGTAGGTGTTTGGTTTGCAGCGAATGGTGCGTGTGTCTCTGATGCTTGCCGTAAACTAAGTTTATTACTACTTCGAAGTACTAAACTTCTTCAACCGGATCGAGTTGAGCGATTTGAGTTCTGGCGATCCGATCCGATGAACGCAAACAGTACACGAACGCATTCGCGCTGCTTATTCGGGATTCCCGAGCCGGGAAAGCGATGAAGCCACCAGGCATATCCAGTCGGATTTCCAATGGATGGACGGACATTGCCTCTCTTTCGCGATTCGCCATCAAGCTTCCCTGCACGTCCAGACGTTTAAATGCTCATGTCCCCTTACATGAACGAATGTTCGGTGCAGTGAATCAAATCGCTCGCGCATAAACTTTATATACAAAGTGTACAAGCTCTTACTTGTGGGGAAAGAAGCCCAGCTCAATGAGCCAACTGGGATTGGCAGCCATTGTCGATTTTGGTGCGTCGAGGCTCAAGTCGAATAATGCGCTTCCCGCTGCCAGCAGACACGTTTCCCCCGCTCATTGTGTCGGAAGATGACCAACACGATCTCCAAAAGTTGTCGGAGGGGTTTATCCACAAAGTAGTTGAAGAATACACGGACTTTCGCTATGCGAACGGAGGTGAACTGGACAAAGAGCGTTGGAAAGTCATCAAGACTCGCGAAGGCGTGACGTCGTACCGAGACCTACGCACTCTTGACCCGGAGAGTTCGCGCTTAGCGCCAAAAGAGAGCGTGGGTTCAGGAGCGATGACAGCGTCTACCAAGCTGTACGGGGTATTAGCAGTGGGCACGATCGAAGGTGAATTCAACGACATGGCTTTCGGACTCATCAACGCTAACACAGAGATGGTCAAGCTCAAGTCGTCGTACACCAACGACAAGATCGCTGATGCCAAGGTATTGGCTACCATTGTCGAGCCCACCCCATCGGAACCGATTCGAGGAACGTACCTCAAGTGGAGCGTCTCAAATGGAGCTCCGGCCTTCCTCAGACAAGTTGTTCGACCTCGAGATTTTGTATTCTTGGAGTCCATCGGCGTCCTCAAGACTCAGACGGGGGAGCGCACCGGCTACAGTCTGATGCATTCGCTCCAGATCCCAACGATCCGCGAGCTCTCGGAGTACCAAATCGTTCGAGCGAACCTCTCTATCTGTTTACTCTATCGACAAAAAGCTCCAGGGAAGATTGAGCTCTACGTTAAAGGGTTTGTCGACGCGATGGGGAACATCCACTCGTGCGTTGCCGTGCCGGCGACAGCGGACGCACTCATGTCGTACACTAAAACTGTGCATTGCGGACAAATGAAGAAGCTCAACTGGTTGCTCAAGACCAAGAAGACGGTGATACTCGACCATGGCACCACAGACTGCAGCGTTTGCACCAACTCCGCTAAACGGCCCAAATCCTGCCAAGTTTGTTTGAGCACTATGTGCTCTCGTTGCAGCGTCACGAAGAAGCTCAGTTTTCTCTCGCCAACAACGCGGTGGGTATCACAACGTAGTTTAACTTTCTGTGTACGGTGTCTACTAACGGCATTCAAAGCGGATGCCCTTGAAATCGCAGCGGAAGAATTGACGCATCAAAACCCCTTCGACTTCTACGAGGCGTCCACGAACTCCACTCCATCGTCCAAGATGGTATCGCCCTCAAGTACAAACGCTCCCGACGCTACCAGCGAGTTTTTCGGGTGAAGTCCGTTACCATTTATCCTGTCGCGGGTATATTCACTAAGAATGATCTCGAGAGATCTTTACGTTCGGACTGGGCTACCTATGAATGAAGGCACTACATCTTTCACTCCCCAGCATCCCGTTTACCGAGTGGGCTTTCGTTTGAGGTCCTGCTCAGGGTCCCGTTCCCACGTTGGTTTGAAGAAGTCGTCTTAGTTGAT
The DNA here is from genome assembly GCA_025722995.1 of Phytophthora agathidicida. Taxonomy (NCBI): domain Eukaryota; phylum Oomycota; class Peronosporomycetes; order Peronosporales; family Peronosporaceae; genus Phytophthora; species Phytophthora agathidicida. The sequence continues at coordinate 5,272,157 of CP106972.1, read as the reverse complement.
TCGGTGTCCTCTGCAAAACTGCGGAGTTCGAGGCTGGTGGGTGACTTGGAGGAGCCCAAGCTGCCACAAGTTTTTCGCCGCGTTGATATCGCGCTCCCAGTAGTTCGCTGCGCAAGCTACGTTTCTGCAGACACGCACATTCCTCGATCTCTTGGTTTTCGTCGTCCCGTAGATCTTGAATGGCGTGTCCACCATCGGGCGTGAGCACTCGGAGCAAAGATAACTGGTACGGAATTCGTCGACCATGACGAGGGTTGCGCGTCTGGAGAGTTCAAGCGCGAACCGCTTGAGCGGGACGTGCATATGGCCCGCGAGATGAGTCTGGCTGCTCCATTTTCCGAGAGCCACACACACGTCACGATCTACGTTCTGGACGACACGCTTGGCGAGTTTTGCGACGGCCTTGCGTTTGAATCGCGACACCGTAAATCTCCACTTTCGAAACCCTTTCAGTGCGCAGAACTCCAACATGGCGTTGATATTCCTCCACATGTGCTCGTATCGAGAGAGCAGGGACGCCGACGACGAAGTCTTGAACGATGGCATGTCCTTCACAAACGCACCATAGCGCGGATACCTCTTCTTCAGGTTTTCGAACCAGAATGCATGGTGCTCGACACGACTCATGTGTTGGTACTCTCGGGACGTGACTTGTAGGACGCGAGCATTGTCGCGCAAAAAGTGAGTCCGGCGCCTGACACCGTGTTTCCGCGGACGGTGCTTTGGGTGGTGCCTGTGACAGATCTCGCACCACCCCTCCACATCACACTGCGCTCTGCTGCGTCTCTTGCGTCGGTGGCGACGACGGCGGTTCCTGCTGCGCTTCTTGCCATGGCGTCTGCCGCCAACGTGGCCTGGACAGGTACTGCACCAACCGGGCATGGAGCATGGCTCTTCCGGTGGGTTGCAGACAAACTCCAGCATAGGACGGCTGTATGCCGTCAGCATCACCCGTAGACCTGGGTCGATCCCGATCAGCGTATGTGGTATATACTTCGGAGAAAGAGCAGGTCGTTCAAGAGGAGCAGGAATCGACGTCAGCACAGCAGCACTGTAGCCATTTGTGGAGATCTGATACTCAAAGTTGCGCCTGGGAACGCCAATCCGTTGATCTGCTGTATGGCTGACGCAGTCTCCGAGGTTGAAAACCGTGGTCCACATTCGCTCGCGTGCTTCTTGGAACTCCTCACGCGTGGCATACGTCCGATGGCCACGAGAGTTCGTGGACTTGTAAAGCCCAAAAACGTCCTTACCCGTAGTTGCCAAAACTTGTTTTGCGACTTGGTAGAGCACCCCTGTCGTGACCGGGAAGAACGCCGGCACACAGGAGGTGGGCTGCGGCAGCAACGTAAACAATCGGCGCTCTTTCGGGATCTCGTCTTGGTCGTGCATTTCTTCCATCTCCTTCAGCATGTCGTACAGCTTGCCGAGAAATAGCACCTCATGGCTAGCGATGTTCGCAGCTGTAGGAGGCAGTTCTAGCCACTCAAGCCATTGCTTCTCGACGTCCGTGAGGTCTTCAGGACTTGACTTTAGTCGAGCGACCATGGCCTCAGCTGCTCCCCGCGGATACGCAAGCTGCAGGCTAATGAATTTGACAAGCCGCGCCTCGAAGTTCGTTCGAACGTGTTGCTGCGCCGCAACGAGCATGTCAGTCGCCAGTTCTTTGATAGCGGAGCTTGAATAGAGGAGCGTAGGTGGTATATACGGCATGACCCTCGATCGCGTAGTTTTGTAGACGTTGATGGACTCCTCTAGTGCAGCGTTAGCCGAGGGTTTTGGCGTGGGCATCTGTTCGTCACCAAAGACAGCAGTGCAGCACCGGTAGAACGTAGCTTGGTCCAGCTGCAGGGCTGTCTCCATCGTGCGAGATCTTGCCGGTACTACAGGGTAGTTCGGGTGGCTACGCCGATGGTGCTCGAACAGCCGGCAGCAGTGGAAGTTCACGACGAACATTGCCTCTATGCGGATCTGCTGCAGAGCCACAGCAAGTTGTTCGAGCGCGTCCCGGATGTCAGGATTCGGACAAATGTGCCTCAGTGGGTACGTCACGGTTGAGAACACTAGGGCGCTGTTGGCTCCTCGAAGAAGGGTGCGACGATGGTTCGCGGCGGCGCGTTGCTCGATGTCGACTTCATCAGGCGGTCGTCCATCGAGTGAGATGTCACGACGCTGCCTCCACTCGATCTTATCTTTCAAAGGTCGTATAACAGCTTCCCTAACCATCTCACTGATTGGTCAAAATAATTCCAAAGACAGCGTCAGGAAGGGGTCAAGTTGGGCAAGTTGAGCCGAGTGGTCAAACGTGGCCCCGAGAAGATCCCCAGTATCTTGAACAAACCTTGAAGCGGGACGTCTTTGGTCACAGACTCGTTGCGTCCCTTCGACAAGCAGTGCTACGATGCCATCGTCTGAAGGTGACGCTGATGATGTTTTGGAGATTCGGGACAACGAGGATAGTAATGACAGCTCCTCATTGTCGTCATACGACTCGGAGGAGTTTGGACTCGTCGCACGAAAGGGGTTTGCACGGATGTACGTGTTGTCCCGAAAAGTAGGCGATAAGGAGGCCAAAGGAGATAAGCAGGGGGGTTGGAACTTGCTGTATGCCAGTGGACAGCACTACTTTCACGGTTCCATTGAATTACCTGATGATATTCAGCCTCGTGAAGAAGCTGAGGAAGACTCAAGTCGACCGGTCAGTTTCTTCGAAAGCATTACGCGCCAGCATGAAGGCGGTGTGGAGCTTGCGGACATCCCACGGCTACTGCCACTACTTCATGCTCAGCAGGATTCTCTCACTGCCGTTGACGACGTGATCGAGTTGAGTACGGGACAACGAAACTCCGTGTATCAAATGCTTCAGGTCGGAGAGTTTTTTGTCGAGGAGCTGGCGAAACCACGCACCACTGAGAGACTTGAGCGCGGATCACGCGAACTTCCGTGGCTGTCTGAAGCGACTGAGAGCAGTAGCTCGGCGTTTTTTGAGCTACAGACACACCCAAATACCAACAACGACCTTGCGGATGCGGGAGTACGACTAGTTGTCATGAAGCTCGTGATCCGTGGCGTGCTGGTTGACATCATCTATTCGCGAGACTCGTATTTCGCCACCCTGCGGGAAAATGCTGCGGAGATCGCTCTCGAGGACACGTTCGTTCCAAATGGTAAACCTTAAGTCTGCTCTGTGTCGATGGCTATTTGACTAACGTGTGAGGTGTTAATGAAATGCAGTCGCATGTGCTGGACCATGCTACTTGGTGCGTCGCTACAGGTGAGACCGAACTCATGCCATTATCACCAATTGATGTGTTGAAGACTTACAAGAGCATGAATGTCGACAGTGACGAGGATCTGAAGCAGTTGCTGCTGTGGTGCCCAGTGCCCAATGACGCTCCGTCGTCTTTGCTACTCCATCAACAAATCACAACCAAAGCCAGCAGTCCTGGTGGAAAATCTCGACAAACCTTCGCAGCCAACGATACGCAACTCTATTGTCTTATCGCCAAGCGCTCTCCATCGAGAACGAATGCTAAGAAGAAGAGGAACAAGAAGAAGAAGAATTCGTCTGAATCGAAGCTAAACGAAAATGATGGAGATGCGGATGATGAGTCTGGCGATGTTGTGGATGACGCGGTGGTGTTCCAGTTCAACCAGTTTATCTACCACGGAAGTGCAAAGCTTCCTACAAATATGCTGGAGAATCCTGGCGCACTCACGTCACGTGGGTTTCCTCTGCTTCGTGCACAAGCAAGTGATCTCGCGTTTGCTGGGGTGTACGAAGAATTACTCGGACCTGGTGGTGAACACGAAGCTGAATTTCCTCGGACCAAGCTTTTGAGTCGCTTTGCCACCATTAACAAGCGATTCCAGCAAGAGATCGGATCGGTCCTACTCGAGCTGCTTGTGGGCGCTCAGAAATGGGTCAGCAGCTTCATGGCGGAAGTGCCTGTTGCTAGCGGTGGGAACTCATGCATTGCCACATACTTGGCACGTTGGCTGGAGGCCGAGGACGGAACCGAGTCATTCTTTGAGCTCGAGTTAGCCCGTGGATCGATCTGTCCGTTTGCTCAAGTTGTAGACGAAGACCATAACCGACCTCCATTGGACTTGCTGGTCTGGAAAGGAATTGTCCACGATGCACTGCTAGGCATTATCTATCGTCGTGGCAGCTTCTTCATGACCCTGGCGCCGATTGCAGGCTCTTCAGACGTTGCGAGTGACGGTGTACTGGATGATGACGCATCGACGCAGCTTTTTGCTGGTGTTCCACCACAATTGAACAAAGGCCGAGGATATTTGGTTCGTCGATTGCCCAACACAGCAGGAACTCCAGCGTGGCTGGCGGGTTCGAAACTGCTTCTGTGGCAAACAAGTCGCAGTCTCGAACGCGAGGAGCAAGATGAAGCTCAAATCCAAGCCACCGAGAGCAAAACACCGTGCAAGGACTGGTTCGAGGACAGCGATGCGAAAGCAGAATTCAAGGACTCGATGAAAGCTCAAGCGAAGCCACACGCTCTTCGTCCAGTGGAACCCGCAGGCGACAAGCAGGTTTCGTCTGAATCTGGCACCGCGCTTCCCAAAGCGGACAAGGTGGCGCGACCTCATCACGTTCCTCGTCTTTCAAGCAGCGAAAGTCTTCTAGCCCTACAAGCGAAGGCGTTGGCTTCACTTCAACCGGTGCCCTGGGATTTACGCACTGGTCGTCCTTTAGGCTAAAACGTCCATGGTCTTCATTCAACCCAACCACTTGATCACTCGCATTTGCACTACAGCATGAAATACATTTGAAAAAGATAAGCGAAGGTGCACCCCGACCGATTTGAATGACCAGTTTTTGAGCAACCACATCGTTATCATTGCTTGCCGACAGCACGGCGTCCTCGTCCACGACCAATGAGGAAATGAAGAAACCTGCCAACTAGCACGGGCGAGGCAGGTCTCTTCATTTCCTCATTGACTTCGAGCTGGTAGAAGTGTGTCGGTGGAGTCGCATACAGAGGCTACACGGGAGGCTAAAGGCTTCTAAGGTGAGAAGTCGTTGTTTGTGGACTTCTAAGATGGTTCTCGAGACTCAAGACGCTGCAGAAACACCCGGATGAACACGTTATCGCCGCCGCTCACATACAACAAGTTGTGGCTCAGTGGCTCTCGCTGCTTAGGACTGTTATGAGGTACACTCTACGTTACACGAACGGAATCGGTCTCATACTAACTAGTGAGTTTGTATTATGCAGGTTTAATGAAGAATGAACTGCTTGTTTCGACTGCTTGCGAGTTCTTTTTGCTTTTGTTTTGCGCGGGGTCGCTTCTTCAGCTTCCAGTTCGAAGTGAGCTCCAACCTGGTGTCGCTTGCGCTGCTCGAAGAGCAGAATTTGAGAGCGTGGGATATTCCCTGGCGGCTCGTACATCGCCTCCCAGTCGACGAGATATAGATCCGTCCCACCACTCGCCTTGGTTTTGCCGATAACCCCCTTTATGTTCCACAGCGCAAAGAAATCGTGACCGGCCATCGCAGATTTCAAGGATGCAGCAACGTTGACAGCACCGGACCCGCTCATCAACGAGGTGTCCAAGCGTAGCGCAGCGTTGGCGATAGTGACGGCGGCATCTTCAGACTCCACAGCTGCGGCTACAGCACGACCAAGGGCATCTGCGGCAGCAACCGGGCAGCTCCAGAGGCTGGCGTTGGAGCAAATGGTGGTAAGTAGTTTTCCTGCCATAGTGGTGCTGACCTTGTCGTTACCGGCGCAGGCTGCAGCGAAGTCTCCAAAGGTGTAGACAAGTGCGACCATCGTTGAGTCAGTGCCCTGCGCAACCTGTGACGCGCCTACCACCGTGGAGTCTGTTGCCACTGTGCCTTGTGCCGGTATGCCTTTTACGTGCTGTGCTGCCGGCACAAGGATGATCGGCTCTTCCTGCTGGGCTGCAGCTTCGGCTTTGTGACGAACGTTGCGGATGGTCGTATCCGTGATCGTCGTAAGTCCTGCGTTGTTTGCAATGGTAGCGCTCAAAATGCAATAAACTACTCTCTCTGCTGCAGCAATGTCTCTAACTTCTACCTTAAGGTCTTTGTACAAGTACTCCCTAGCCTTACCAACCATAGTCACTCCCTCTTTGAGCTCACTTACCATCTTCTTGCACAGCTCGTGAAATGGACGACGGGTGTACACTTCGTACAGGTAAGGCATCTTGGCTTGGGTACGAAATTCTGAATAGGCTTCAAAGCAAAGAAAACGGCGCCATCCTTCAGCGTCTCCTGATCACCGTGCAAAGATCAGGAGGACTGGAAACTGACCCCTAGGGAAAGTTTTGTGGCGCAGTCTCAAGAAGAATCTCCATGCTGCAGCTTATTCGCTCCGTTGCCTGCTGTTCGTACACTTCGAGAGTGAAAAGGACCGCAGGCGTATGCGCTTGCTTTTTGCTGGTCGCATGTGGAACACGGCCTGGGCCACACTACGTCTCGACGATCCACCAAGCGCGTCAGAGATCCCAGCTCTCATGGAACGTTTGATGTCCGTGAGGCCCAACGCGGAGACCAATCTCCTTGACGTGGAGGACGTGTTGCCCATCTTAATCGAGTTGCTGGCTGCGTTGATCAATGCAGATGACGTTGACTACTGTCCTCTTCTAGATAAGTTACGCCCTTATCAGCAACGTCGTATGGACCGCGTCTTTGATGCATTGTACCCAAGAGCGCTATCCGATGACACACCGTTCGCGGATCGCCCGAACTTCTCGTCGTGGTTCAAGATTCGCGAGCAGCACGCTCGTACAAGGATCAACAAGACGATCGAGTCATTCCCTACCACAGCCAACTGGGCCGCCAGTGCAGCCGAGCAACAAGATCAAGAACACTGGATAGCGCGCAAGTATCGTCTCATGCCTACTGCTGCTCAGCGGCGGGTGCTCAAGCAGTTCATGGGCACCTGTCGCTGGACATACAACCAAGGGGTGGCGCACTTCAAGGCTACCGCCAAGTACAACCAGGACAACCTGATTACGTTGTGCGTCGCAAACAACACCACGCTCGAAAGAAATTACCCAGAGCCAATCAACCCCAAGTTCCCGCTGGGTTCGGCTCTGGAATGGGCGTATCAAATGCCTTATCAGTTCCGAGCAAACGCTATGCGCATGTTTGATAGCGCTGTGAAGTCTGCGTTCACCAACAAGGCCGCGAACAACACTACACACTTCAATATGAAGTTTGCGTCGAAGAAAACACACCGGTACTTCCCGATTCAAGCACTACAGAGAAATACGTCTATCAAGTCACGCACGGACGCATCGGGGAACACCAAGCACTTCCTGCCCATTGCAGGAGTAAAAGACATCCGCATGGTCGCCGATGAGTTGCCGGTGATAGGTGGTTCAGCGAACATCACGGTGGGTGGTACGCCGTGATCCCGTCGCAAGTGGACGAAATCAATTCGGCGACAGCACTCGACCCCGGCGTCAGGTGCTTCTTGACGGGGACGGATATGGAGGGCAACATCTGTGAGATTGCGCCGGGCACGCAGGAGAAGCTCGATCGGTTCCGAAAGCGGATCGCAGATGCTCAACGTGTGATCTCCAGGTTCAAGAGCAGACGAAAACATAGGTACAGGAACTATAGAACTTACGTGAGAGCCAAGCGTGAGTTCGCCTGTGCCACCGCTTGTCAGAACAATGTTATTAAGGACCTTCACCGTAAGGCGTGCTACTACCTCGTGAACCGCTATGACACTATCATCTTGCCCAAGTTCAGCACCTCGGAGCTACTGCGCAGCAGCAAGGCGCAAAACCACAAGTTCAACGAGCACCTATTGTCGCTGAAGCACTTCCAGTTCCGGGAGCTGCTGCGTACCAAGTGCGTGCGCCCGGGGACGGCACTGATCATCTGCTCCGAGATGTACACCAGCAAGACCCGCGAGCGCTGTAACAGTCTGCACCTGACGCTAGGGAGCAACCCCGTGTTCAAGTGCCCCCACTGCGAGCCCACCGCCAGTCGCAACGCGAACGCGGCTTACAACATCCTCCGGTTCGTCTGCGCCGGTTCGCTGGAGATCAAGCAGGAGGGAGCAGGAGGAGGTCGGACTATCGCGGCCCGCCCACAATGTGGGTCTTGGCGAGGTGGCGGACACTCGTCCGCTGTTAAGCTCAAAAGCTGTCTGTCGGATTTGGATTTGGAAAGTAGCTTACGGTGGTATATGTGTTGGAAGTCTCTTAAAGCTCTTTACGCGTTTTACTGAGGTGTTGAGTCATCTATGAATCGCCCTGTAGGTCGTAGCAGTAGTGTTGGAAGTCTCTGAAGCACTTGTCGGACGTCTAGCATCATGTCGTCGTGAGTCAGCAGCTCCCGTGATCTCAGACCTGACACTGCCACGAGGATGTTCGAGACTTCTTGCTCGGTCATCGCTGCGTCTGCAGTGTGGAGACACGTTTGGAGGTCGTGCAACGAGATCATCAGAGCTCCAGCATCCTCTAATTTTTCATCGATCTCCGAGTCGTTTGCATTCGGTTGCACATGCCGTCGAATTTGTCGCTGGACGTGGTGGCGGAAGGTCAACAGGTCATCCATGCGTTGCATTCTCAGACACTCAGCAAATTGCCACTTGACTTGAGGCCGAGTTGCACCTTCAGGCTTTGCTTTTAAACTTTGACTGGAACCAACGGGGTGGTGTGCCAGCAATGCAGTATAATCAACCTGTGGCTGGCCTCGTAGATCTACCAGCAGAGTACGATGTAGTTGGCTCAATGCTGAGTCAGATTTCCAAGGAAACACAAGTCGTAGAGTCCGAATGACATCGGACTGCAAAACTCGACCTGGAGGAAGTGGAATGATACTCGGGTCTCCCGATTCACAGTCTGACGACGTGTTCCGATCACGATCCACCACGACGAGAGCCTCATGAAGTCTTGCTAGTTCTCGGGCTTGATCACTACGAGCGTCGATGGGGAGTTCTTGATTGTATACGAGGTGGAACAATCTACAGGCACTAGACTGCGCACTGAAGCGCTCTAGACCATCCAGGAAATTGTACACGAACTCGATTCGGTCCGCTCGATTGTCTCGAGAGCGTTGAACGAATCGTTCAATCACCATAGCGAGCAACGACGACCCCATAGCCGAAGCCCGCGTGGTAATTGATGTTTCATTGCCTGAAACCATCGACGTTCGAGTGAAGGAGTGTCTGTGTTGAGTTACCCTCAACTGCTCATCGAGTTGATCCCATACCTGAGCAACAAACTGCTCGACCTTCACGCGTGAAAAGAAGAGGTTTCGAACAAAGCCATCGTGCTGTAAGTAACCAGGGACATCCGAGCTCATCCCTCGACCAACGAAAAAATCTCCGCTCGCCTTTGGCTGCTCAATCGAAGACGTGACGAGTATTTCAGCGATGGTCCCGTTCAATTCGACCAGCTCGGTTGGTTCAGTGAGGAATACAACAGGACTTTGAACATCTTTGTCCGCTTCTCCCTTAGCGGCGAGCAAAACGAAATGCTGTTGCTGAACTTGTCGTAGTCGCTGTGTAATGGCTGTAGCCGTGGCGTTGATACCGTCAGGGATGGTGGGTGAAGTTGTGGTGCGATCCAAGAGCTCCGAAAGCTCTAGTTTGAGACCAAAGGCATCCAACCCCGTCACAAACGCGTGGTTCAGGGCAATATGCTTGTCCTCGTTACCTTCTCGATTTGCATGTGAAAAATTGTTAGCTGTCGTTGTTGCAGTTAGAGCCGTAGTCAGTTCTTGAAGCTCGCGGCTGAGTAAGATGATAGTGTTCTTGTCCGCCGCAATATGTTCTCCATTCCCTTGCTCCTCCAGAGCTGCTACCGTCTTCTTAAGCTCGGCAAGCTCGTCGCAAGCGTGATAGTACCTAGCCGTAACCTTCTGCAGTGCTCTGGCATCTTCCAGTGATCGTTCATGACCAGCTCGTAGACTTTCGTCATGTCTTCGTACGCTACTAGCTAGTGCCAATGTCGACCGCTGCACCTCCGCAAGCTTGTTTTCCGCCTGAGTGACATTTTCCTTCTCAGCCTTTAACGCAGCATTGAGCCGAGCATTTTCTGCTGCACTAGCCGCAAGCATCGCCTGAGTCTCTGCTAATCGGCGCTTCAGTGTCAGCGAACGAGCTTTTGCTTCGGCACTGCAAGCACTGAGCTGTTGAAGACAATGGGTCTCCACACTCTGCAGTCGGGTGTGCAGTCCTGGCACCATCAAACTCCGAGCATGTAAAGCTTCCACTGCATGCTCATATTCATCTCGGATTCGCATCAGCACTGGCGCATACACACTAAACCCATCGATGAGTTTGCCCAGCGCTTCTCGAACGACTTGGAGTCTTCGTAAACTTGGTTGAGTAGAAGTACCAGTCGAATCCTCTCTTTCACCACCACCATCTAACTCGACATGTAGGAAATCAAGCAATTCCTGCAGCAACGCCGGTCGAGTTCGACTGTCGTCTACGAGACGTGTTCGGGCGTGAAGCTTATGCACCTTTGGGGAGATCGGTGAAAACGGATCAAGATCGACCATCGAGTCGGTCTGCATCCGTTTTGTGGGGCTTCCAGATGCAAATGTTAATGGCCAAGACGCAACTTGAGCTGCTCGTTGTTGGTGATGGTGTGGTTTGTCTAGGTGGAAATAATTTACTGTCGCTGGCGACCTCGGTGATGGTGAAGCCAATTCATTGAGAATACGTCTTGGAGATTGAGAAGCGATGGTGAATTCAGTGGACGCTGGTTGTAAAGGCGGTAGCGATGCGTTGGTACTTGTGGAAGTTTTCGACTGTGTCAGACGTCGAGGTGGTGGACTGGCAAGACCGACTGAGACGAAATCCATGCTGCTACGTACTAAAAGCGTTGGAAGACTCCCATAATGAGCAGTCGGGAACAAAGAGGGACAAACGGTTACTGAGTTAGTGGCGCTGCGTCTTGTTTAGACTTCGATACTATGGGCAACACATTCAGCCTCGATGTGTCTGATCCTTTTGTGAGCGATGACCCCCTGCTCAAGGTAACACGTGTGGCCAACTCTGGTGGTAGTCTTTTGTGCCTAAGCGAAAGTTGTAATGCCGACTTGCTTGTCGATGTGATGATTTTAGGAATATAGAGCAGGTTAGTAGGAGAAGTGTCCTGGTGTAAACGAGAAGATTAAGTTGTTTACTTTTTTGTGCGTGTTAGCGACAATCGACGACTTTAGGGATGCAAAAGAGATCTTTGACACATTGCAAGTGACTGTGGGCGACAAAATGACCGTCACCCCAGAAGAATTTGACGAGATCTTCTCGCTAGTATACCAAGATCCAATGGAACACTTCGCACTCTTTGACTCGTGGGAAATTGGCAAGGTGGTCTGGCACGAGCTCTTCTACATTTTCCCTATCTTCAAATATTTATGGAATTGGTTCCTCGTTGTTGATTCAGGTGGATACTATGGAGGTTTTCGCTGTGATCATTGTGTATTGTGATGCGACGATGGAAGAAAAAGTTCCTTTGCTGTTTAATCTCTTCGACTTTAACCACTCCAAGGAGATTTCGCAAGACGAATTGGTGCTTTTGATGCTTTGCACGACTCGAGGATTGTGCAAAGTGATCGGGATGCCCAGACCAGCAACAGACAGTCTTGAGGCTCTCGCCACCGACGCTTTCTCCCACATTGACCAAGATCGGAGTGGTCAAATTTCGCTTGATGAATTTTCTGAGTGGATTCTGCACGAGCGTAGTGTGATGTCATATTTTGCAAAGTTTGCCAACATGCGGGTGATTTATGACAACCAGGTGCAATACGACCTGATTCTAAAGGAAATCTGTACGGCCTTCATGAATTTTTCCGAGGTTGACGCTACCGACAGTGGTGACCGAGGACATCAAGCTATGCTATGTTCTGAGGACTTCTGTGAGGAGATGATTCAACGCTACTGCCATGCACCTGAGAAGAACGAAATTGAGTTTTTGCTGCGCACAATGAAGAGAATTATGAAGAAACAGAACGGTACCAATCTGGAAGAAGACGAGACCTACAAATCTGAAGACTTTGCAACAACCCCCACCGACAAGACGAGTGGAATGATCTCTATGAATGCATTTTTCCTTGTTATCTCACCGTACGCTGCATTTCTCGCAGCTGATGACGGTAGAGAACACTCGATCAACGTCAAGGAATTGAAGACCCTGATCTGGCTGCTACGCGGCTCGGAACCAAGACCAACAGTGGTAGACAGCTTCATGAAATCGTTGGACTGCAATCACGATGGCTTACTCAGTGCGATGGAGTGGGTCTCGTACGCGCTCGAAACTAATGCGCAGAACGGGAGTCAATCGTTCGCGAACCAAGTTCATCTGCTCTTCGCGACGTCCGACTTAAACGGAGATGCCATGCTATCGTTACCAGAACTGGAAGCTGGTCTTACCTCCATCTTCGCTGATTATTTAGATCGCGTGAAATTACCTCCGAAACCAGTGGCTTCAGCAGCTTCTCCCGAATCGGCATGGGAGGAACTCACAACTCCAGAACGCGTCGAAAGACACCACGAGGTGCAGTTTTCATCGATCAAGAATCTTGTTGCGGAGCTAGCCAGGGAAATCATTCAGGAAATGGACGTAAGCGAGTCCCAGCGCATCGAGTGGTACGAGTTCCGCCAGCATCTCGATTATCTCGAAGTACGTGTCATGGAAACGAAGACCTATATTCAAGAACACGTGCTAGACCCGTAGTTGTCGGTTGCAGTTCTGCTTCTAGAAGAACAGGACAATTAAGAATCAAACGCGTAAAGTGTAAGGAACCTGATATAAATGTTGTAGCTCTTGCTCCTGCTGCTCTTGTTGGTTTGCACAAGGTTGTCAATGACGCCTCCTACCTCGTGCAGCACCGACTTCGTTCGTCTTGTTGCCACGGCGTTAAGCATCTACGCCCAGATCTTGAGTAGCGTGTCCCAGCTGCCTGTGCACAGTGCTTGCCCTGCCGGGTTGACCCCAAGGCAAGATACGCGGTTCTCGTGGCCCGCAAGCTGGTAAATGTGCGCTCCTGTAGTGCTCAACACGTCCCAGCAGTAGCAGTTGTAGTCGTCATATCCCGCAAAGAGGAAACGGCCCGACTTGGAGAAGCTCACGGACGTGATACCGCACAAGATCTTGTCGTTGCTGAAGTTGTTAAGCTCGCCATACGCGCGCAAGTCAAAGAGACGACAGCTCGAGTCATCAGACCCAGTACCCAGAGCGTTGCCACTTGGGAAAAAGTCGACCGAGTTGATATCCGACTCGTGACCCTGGAACGTGTGCGTGGTTTTCTCCGTGCGGATATCCCAGACTTTGGCCGTCGAGTCGCACGAGCCGGAAATGAATATGCTCGGGTTGTGCGGGTTGATGCTCACGGACATGACGTCGCCCGAGTGTTCGCGGAATGTGGTCTTGACCTCACCACTCTCGACGTCCCAGAGGATGCAGTTGGAGTCCCCCGAGCTGGTGACGATGCTGGCCTCGTCGATGAACCTGCAGCAGCTGAGGTAGCCATCGTGGGCGGCGAGTTCCTTGGTGGCTCGCATGACCTGCGCCTGCGATAGGTGGAAGATGCTGCAGAGGTTGTCGAGACCACCACAGGCTACCATGTTGCGCTGTTTCTGCTCGAAGGCGCATGTCATGACCCAACTGGAGCGCAGTGGGATTGCCTGGATTTTATTGGTCGTCTGGGCGTTCCACACAATGAGTTTGCCGTCCTGGGAAGCGGAGACCAAGCTCGAACTGTCGCCACCCCACTGCATGGCGTAGATCTTGCCGAAATGGCCTTTCAGTAGTCTTCTGCACTTGGGCGGGGCCGGGATCGGCTTGGCACCGGAGCTGGCATTGGCGCTTTGGAAACCTCCGTCGGATTTGGCTTCGCGCGTCTTCTCGATCGTCTCTTTCAGACTTTCGCACTTCTTCTTGAGGTCAGCGGCTTCGGCCATGACTGTGAAATTAGCGATGACAGGCTACAGGTATCGGGTGTGAGCGGGGGATAGCTCAAAAGATAGAGGAGAGCGTGACGAAGAGCTCCGAGAAGTTTGGCGCCTCGAGGATGGCGAGGAGACGCAGGGCGAGGAATGCCGCGGGACGTGCACGGCCACAGCGACTGTTCGAAGTATTTATATAATAACTGCCTGCCTCTTCGCACCGTTTCGCCGTTTTAGAAAAAATCTTCCATGGAATGGACGTATTTGATTGGGCGGAAAGATGTTGATGTTGAAGTGGACCACAACATGGCTACATGCTACTACTACTACTACTGAAGTTGAAGCTGTTGTGTATCACTGGGTATCGTAGCCCTATGAAGAAGCCGTCTCCACCAATTTCGCGTAGATTCCACGCCGACTGACAAGCTCCTGATGCGTGCCTTGCTCCGCAATCTTGCCACCATTCACCACGCAGATCTTGTCCGCATGTCGGATCGTGGACAGCCGGTGAGCGATGATGATGGTCGTGCGCCGCTGCATCGCTACTACCTTGTCCAGTGCCTCTTGCACAATTTTCTCGCTCTCCAAATCTAGTGCGCTTGTGGCCTCGTCGAGCAGCAGAATGCTGGGATTCTTCAGCATCGCACGAGCGATTGCTATGCGTTGCTTCTGACCTCCCGATAGCTGCTCACCTTTCATCCCAACTTGCGTTTCGTAACCATCGGGGAATTGTGTGATGAAATCGTGCGCATTTGCCATCTTCGCCACCGCTTCAATCTCTTCCAAGCTTGGCATTTCATCCAAACCGTACGCGATGTTCTCCGCAATTGTGCCGATAAACAGCGTTGGCTCTTGTCCCACGAGGCCGAGCTGACCGCGCAGCCACCGGACGTTCACCTGCTTCAAATCCACTCCATCCAGTAGCACTTGGCCGCGAATGGGATCGTAGAACCGCTCCAGTAGAGCGACACACGTGCTCTTACCTCCTCCGCTCGGGCCGCAAAACGCCACCGTCTCGCCGGGCTCGATGGTGAGGTTATAGTTTTTCAGCACTGTCACTTCAGGTCTTGTCGGGTAGCGGAAGAGGATATCCTTGAACTCAATCTTGCCCTCCACACTTGCTGGTCGTAGACCGCCCTCGTGAAAGGAATCAATGGGTAGCCACCGGTCTCGGAGCGAAAGAATAACACTTCCCGCCTCAAATGCGCTATCTGCATCCGCTATATATCCCACAGAGGCCCCCACCGTTTGCGACGACATGATGATAGCCATCAGCGAACGCATTAACTGCAAAAACGTGATTGAGCCGTCGTTGACCAGCTTCCCGCCGTACCAGAATACAAACGCGTACGTAGCGAAGACGATGAAGGAACTGAAGCCGACAGCTAGACCGTTCACTTGTGCATCGTGCTCACCACTTTTCATGGGCTCGTCAAGCAGTGTCATAAACTTTTCGCACGAAGATCTCTCCAGCCCGAGCGACACAACAGTGCGGATGTTTCCGAGGACTTCTGATGCGTGCGCACCAACATCAGCCATATCATCAGCGAGAATACTGCTACCACGTGTGTTCATTGATCGAAACACGTTCCCAAGAACCAGGAAGGGGATGATGGCGAGCATTACGAGCGTAAGAAGCCAACTTCCAGCCAGGAATGATATCAGTAATGCCGCTGCTGTCGTGAAGATGGCTTGGAAAAGGCGACCTTGAGATTCACCGGATATCACGGCAACACGAAGGGCGTCCGTCGCAAGATCAGCAGTGAGTGCTCCACTTGCATGCTCCTTTTCGTCGAAGAACGCAACGTTCTGTCTGCACAGGGACGAGAAATGAATCCCACGAAGTCGCGCAGTCAATTTCTCCGCCATATACTGAAACCCATAGCTCTGACACGCTCGTCCGATCCATATTACCATTGCCCCAGCGATGTAGAGGCATCCGTACACAGTCACCTTGTGAGGCAAGCTTGACAAGTATGACGCATCGTCATAAGCCTCGTAGTTGGCATAATCCAGCGTCATTATCGACACCAATTGACTGATGAGAACAGCAGAAGCTGGAAACGAGGCGCCGTTAATTGCCGACCCAACCATACCCATGATGAAATATCCGCGCTCTGGTCTGCTGAGAGCGTTGGCATCCCACACTGTAAACTTGTGAGAAGTCTCACCATCCGTTGCTGAGTCATTCATGCCAGCAGCGCTAGAATGGCCGCTGTTCCTCGATCCATCACTTCTCACAGAACGACTGCTTCCTTGCCGAGCCAGGTCTGGTTTGACCTTTTGGTGGATGCGCTCTCGCTCAGCATCAACAAGAGCCAAAGCAGCAGCTTCAGCTTCTTCTTGCGCCTTTGCTTCTTGAATCGTGTACAAGCCACGGTAGACGCCATGCTCGAGCTCGACGAGCTCATCATGGGGGCCTTCCTCAACAACGTGACCTTCAGTCAGTACAACGATTTTATCAGCATGGCGAATCGTACTCAGTCGGTGAGCGATAGCCAACGTCGTCATGTTCGTTTTTGCCATTAGGTCGTTCAACGCATTTTGCACGACCCTCTCGCTCTCGGCATCCAAAGCGCTAGTAGCCTCATCCAATACCAGGATCTTCGGTTCACGGATAATTGCGCGTGCAATCGCCACACGCTGTTTTTGGCCTCCAGACAACGAAACACCTTTCTCGCCGACCAGGGTATCATAGTTCTGGGGAAGCGACATGATGAACGTATGAGCGTTGGCCATTTTAGCAGCAGCAATAACGTCATCCCGAGTGGAATCAGAACACCCTGCAGCAATGTTCTCGAAGATTGTGGTAGCGAACAATACGGGTTCCTGGGAAACTAATCCAATCTGAGAACGCAGCCATTTCACGTTAAGAGTTCTCACATCTCGTCCATCCAAGCGAATTGAACCACTGGTAGGATCATAAAATCTCTCCAGCAGTGAAATGATGGTGCTCTTTCCTCCACCACTTGCACCAACAAAAGCGACAGTCTCGCCGCTTTCAATGGTGACGCTGTAGTCTCTCAAAATCGGGGCTTCAGGTCGGTTCGGATAAGCAAAATTGACGTTGATCACCTCAATCCGACCGGAACACGAACCGGGAACAATGCCTTGCTCTTCTTGAGACGCATCAATTTGAGATTGCGTGTCCAGGAGCTCGTAAAGTGCAACTGCAGCGCCCTTAGCTTCGATAACAGCGGTGAGATTTGGCGAGATCAGACCAAGCGCTCGCATACCCATGAGAATCCCCATGAGTGATTGAAAAACGCGTTGCGGAGATGCCTCTCCTCTCCACACTTTGGAGCCTCCGTACCACAATCCAGCGGCATACATGAGCCAGTCGCATCCACGAAACAGCCCCAACATAAGTGCAAGCACTCTGCTTTGCTTGATGTTTTCCTTCTCAACCTCAGCAGTGTGCTTGTTGTACTTTGCAAGAGCGCGTTTCTCCGCTGTCAGTGAGCTCACAGTTCGAATGGAGCCCAGAGTTTCTTCCGCCACAGCCCCCGCCTCAGCATATACTTGCTGCGCACGGGTCGCTCTCGAACGCCATCTTTTCAACACGTAAGTCATCGACCAGCCCATCACTGGTATGATGCACGTCATGACTAAAGCGATATCCCATCCACGCGCTAATCCAATGATGTAACCGGTCACAAACTGGCACACGTACTTGACTCCATCACCCAGCTTCTGCCCCATGCCGTCCTTGATCTTGACTGTGTCGCCCGTGATCCGACTCGATAATTGAAGTGGATCATGAAGATCGTACCACGAGATATCCATATACAGCATGTGCTGCAACGCGTGAGCTCGCAGTGCCTTCATCTGCCGTTCAGCTGAAAGGGAGAAAAGCAGGTACGCAAAGTAATCCGTCACGAAGAGCCCAATGGCGATGAGAAAGTAGTCAAGCGATGCGCTGTTCAGTGTTTCGCGATCAACACCGCCGTCTACCGAGGCAAATGCCCCGATTGCTTTGCCGAATACCAACGCAATGCACGGGAAGAGAGCGCCGTTGATAGCTGCCATGGCCACACCCAGCATCAATAAAACGCGGTCGGAGAATGTCGCGAAGCGATAGAGATCCAGGAACGAGAACGAGGACGGCGAGTTTTGCGCGTAGTTCCTTGTGTCATTCTTCACGTTAGTCGGGTCCTTTATTAGCAGAGTTACACTGCGCTCGCTAGTGGAGTTGCTGGCAGCGGCACGTGGAGTCACCAACTGTGCGAACGGCACGTCGCTGGAATTTGACTTATCAGTTGAAGTTGCCATGAGACTTTAGTGTGTGGTGCGTGGCAAATAACCGAGTGGGAATGGAAGAAAGCCTGGTGAAT
The DNA here is from genome assembly GCA_025722995.1 of Phytophthora agathidicida. Classification (NCBI taxonomy): domain Eukaryota; phylum Oomycota; class Peronosporomycetes; order Peronosporales; family Peronosporaceae; genus Phytophthora; species Phytophthora agathidicida. The sequence goes on along the minus strand of CP106972.1, from coordinate 5,253,919 downwards.
TTCGCCAGTATTGGTGCTGCGCTTTGCACAGCGATGTGTGACATTGGCCAGCGACAGATACTTTTGTGTTTGTCAGAGATTCCACTGGCTGAAAAGTGCACGGATTATCATGCAAGCACCCCGCAGACGCGATTACGTCAGGTCCTGTTTGAGACGGGCCGCAACTCCTTTGAGGCATCCGTTTAGGACTATCATTTTGGTGTCGACAAGCAATGGCCGCAGGTTTCTGGCGGCCATGAACATTGCGACCCACAGAACGCAGGCGATAGAATTCAAACGGGTCGGGTCTTTTTGCTTTACAATTTCGGCGTGACAGCCTTGTTCATGCCAGCCTGGCATTAGGGCGCTTTCGAACAATCTTCAACGGGTCGTAGCAGCACACCATAAAGTCCTCTGGAGGTGGAGCATCGATCAAAGTTAACCTTTTGCATGTATTGGCGTCAGGCCCCACGACCACAAAGACGCGAGGGATACTTCTGGCAATGTTACCATTGGCATCGAGAGCCTTCGTCAATTTCTTCCAGAGCCCCGGCCTGAACGCTTTCACATCAGACACAGTGGTGCTGATAACGGCCACGATCATTTCCTTCATGTTGGTCCCCCTCAAGACTGCTTCGAACAGCACCACCGCGTCGATAAAAGGAAAGTTCACGCTGTCGGGATGCCAATATGCTCCTGAAGATACTTTTGGCAAATGTTCGTGGCACTGTTCCTCTGTACTGCCCTCGCATCCAACAGGTCGTCCGTGCAACTCGAGTCGGTCATATCTCTGGTTTGAACACGACGGGTCTGAGTTAACCACAACGTTTACGATCCGAACAGGAGACCTCTTCGTTGAGCGACGAATTGCACCATGAAAGCACTGCTTGTAGGCTGAAGCCCAAAATCCTTCTCGGAGCTTTTGCGCGAACCGGTAGATGCTCAGCTGGTTATCTTCGTTCATGAACCATCCTATCCGTCGAAATGCATACCCAGCGTCGATCTCGATCTTCCAGTGGCAAACTTGCCAGTAATTTTCTTCGTCGTTTGGATCCAAAACGTAGTGTCGCCGAATTCGATCTAATGCACCACTTTTTCTGGGTCCACCTTGGTAGTGTTCCCGGTCGACAGCCTGCGCTTTACCACATATGCTATCTATTTCGTTCTTGACATCTTCGCGATTCTTGCAAAAATCACGAAGACTGCCACCACTGTAACAGTACTGCTCATTGACGAGATCAAAGGTGCCTTGACAATCTTCTCGGCCGAGACCAGTAGCCTTTTTCCAGTCATCTAGTGTTGACTCAGCATAGTGCAGTAAATCATTAAACCGCCACGCTGGCAGCACTACCTCACTGGTCAACTCATGGCTGTTGTACTCATCCTCCATGGATGTCGCGAGAAGTTGATAAGGAAAGAGGCCAAACTGCTGATCCACTTCCTTTCGCGAATAGCCGTCAACAAATATTAAAGCATCTTGGAACTCCTTCCTATCAGGAAGCGCCACAATCTTCGCAGCGGTCAAATTAGCCTTCCGAATGCAAGTATTACTTCCACCATCCAGGTAAATTACAGCACTCGAGCCCGAAAAATTCTTCAAACGGCGTACGGTTAAAACCTTCCTTTTCTCAACCAATGCCAGGTAGAAGCTCACAAGCATCAGGAAGCACGACTTGCCCACACCCATCGAACCCACAACTACAACGCGCTTTTCCCGTGTCGAGAGAAGTCGCATCACCAGACCCCAAAGCACAATCTCCTCCTTCCGCACAAAATATGACGACGGAAATCCTCCATATTCTTTGCAAAATGCATTAAGAGCACAGGTCGCAACCATCTTCTGTTCGGTCTGTTTCTTTTGTCCCAGCACATCAAACAGAAGACGCAGCTCCTCCACAGAATCCCCAATAGTCTCCAGATTTCCAACCGACTGTTCGGATCGTTTCCTCTTGCCCGTAATATCAGCTTCCACCTGCAGCTCCGAGGTCTTCAAGGGTGCTGGAATCAGAACGTGGACAGCGTTGGCGTCACGGTCCTTGAAGATTCCCCATAATTGGCTCATGGGCGCCAGGTGGCCTCTCTCCAGCAAGATTTTGGCCGGTTCAATGTCACCGTTCTCGATGTTTTTCACGTCGGCAGCAGAGAGCCACTCGCCATTGTCCTTCTTGGCCAGATACACTCGCAGCTGGGCGGCGTTGAAGTCTCCGAAGATCTCAACAGCTTCGTTCTTGATCGTCTTCTGCAACTCCCACACGCGGTCGCACCCTTTGACGATAACGGGGAACGCCGTCCCAACCATCCCTACGATCAAGCACCATAGTTCCAGCTCAAGGGGCTCTTGCGGCTCCGGTTCCTGCTCGCATAGCACGTCGATGGGGAGCTTCTCGACCAGCTCCTCGATCTTGTCCGACATCGAGATATCGCTAATTTCAAATGATTTTTTTTTTTTGCATTTTCAAATCATGGCGCGAAAAACCCACTAAATAAAACACCACTATGAAATAAAATCCAGCACAATACTTTTATTCTACGACGCTGATTGATGAATGCCTACCGAATTCGTCGATAAGCTGGACCCCCCACTCCGTTTTTCAGTATAAAGTGATGAGCCAAATTTGAAGAGACGTCATCAATGAGCTGGACCCCCCATTCAATTTTGTCCAATCATGTTGCTTTCGAGAGGGAGCCTGTTCAATCCGAACTTCGAGGCTCAAGTCATGGTAAGACTGCAGCTGTCAAGCTACTTGTAATGCTAGCGATGGCTTTAGCAATTACTTGGTTTGTCGAAACTGCTATTTCCTCCTTCCTCCTGTCCATTACCCAACGAGCCAGCTCTTCTTCAAGCTGAGGATCGTCGCGAGGGCGTCCCATGTTCAGCGACCGCGCGCGTGGATTTGGCTGGACAGCAATCTCTAGCTCATCTCGGTTTTTGATCCATCTCCGTACTTGGCCAGGTAGAAGCCCATAACGTCGAGCAGTTCCCTTTATAGTTGCTCCTTCAGCAGTAGCCTCCAGCACGACAAGTAGCTTCTTCCGGACGGTATGCGTCGCCTTTACCATCGCGCGCTTCAGTGTGTCTTCCGGTTTGGTCCATGGCGTGCGGCTAGCATCGCGAGATCTTTGAATTATTCACCTACGCGACTGTTCGTGCTTTCGTCGATAAGCTGGACCACTTTGGCAATGTACCACGGGGGTCCAGCTTATCGACGAATTCGGTAGTTGAAGTACAAGAGCTTTGGAGCTCCAGTTCGTCTATTGATGCTGTCTAGCGTGTTGGGAGGTTAGTCGACGCCGTTTGCCCTCTGAATCATACAGCACATGAAGATTGCATCTCTGTCGTGCTTGCCGGCTCAAAGGAACTCGAATAGATGCAGCTCTTCTAATGGCACCTCGACCTCCTCGCGCATGTCCAGGTTCTTGATCTTTACACGCTGCTGTTCAATCTCTGCTCCGCCGACAATCACAGCGTAGGCGCTGCCGTAACGCTCGGCAGCCTACACCAACACAAAGAACACCGAGTAGCAATGAGATCGCGACTATCACAGCAAGTTAAAACAGATCGGCCGATACCTTCATCTGCTTCTTCATACTACCGCGTCCGTGGCAGAAATGAACCGTTAGGCCACGTTGCCGAAGAGTCTGGAAGAATCAATACATGCATATCAAAATCACCCTGGGAAAAAAGCAAATGCAGTTAAGGTACAGCACAAGGTACCTGAGAGATACGCATTGCTTCGTGGAGCACTCGGTTCGGATCGTCGCCAGCAAGAACGGGTACGATCTGAGTAATGTCAGTAACAGGAACAAAACACATTAGACTATGGGAGCATCGATCCTCGCGCTTGTAAGCGCACATTGCGTACCGCAACAGAGATTATCGACTCGGTCGGCATCTCGCGAAGCAGGTTTAGCCGATCAACTCCTGCCGCCCAGCCCACGCAAAGCGTTGCAGGTCCTCCCAATGCCTCTGCCAATCCATCGTAGCAACCGCCAGCTAGAACCGCGATCCCACCTCCGGCGTCTTCCTCACCTGACGCTGATTTTTCGACAAACTCAAACACGGTGTTGCTGTAGTAATCCTATCAATACAGCAACAACAGCACAAATAAGCAACCTGTGCCACCATTGGTCGAGATTAAAGCATTCAGGAAGTCATACCAAGCCTCTCACAAGCCGTGGGTTTTGACGGTAACTGATACCCAACGCATCCAAGCCATTCAAAACGCTGTCAAAGCGCTGGATAACATGAGCACCAACGTACGATTAGTGTGAGTGCTACATCAAGAATACTGCAAGAGCAATCCCCCCTCACCTCTTTCGAGTCATCAGAGAGAAAGTCGCGGAGCTTTGGTGCATCAACGATGATTTTCTGGTCGCCTTCACTCTTCGAGTCTAAGATTCGAAGAACACTCCCTCGTTCTAGACTACTCAATTGTTGAAACATGTTCGCTATTAGTACATGCTCAGCACACAATCGACGTTGGTAAAACACAACGAACCGTTTGATGCTGTCCAAAGACAGCTCGTCCTTGCACTTCGAGAAGAAAGCTTCCAGCGCAGCACGATATCTCGCTCGGCTGTTGCATCAGAACCAGAGACCAGTCAGTGTAAGCCTTCATAGCCATCCTACATTCCCCCTAGTAATTATATCCCTTGTTACCTTTCGTTATCACCGAGAGAGTTCAACTCGAGTACCACTTTGTCCTTAATACCCAGGGCGATCAACGCGTCAGCAGCCATTGCAATAACCTGTACCAATAAAGTGCGTCACACCACTGCAGTAAATATGTCAACAATTTTGATATGCAAGAGCGTACCTCTGCATCAACCGATGGTCCCGACGAGCCCACAAATTCCACGCCTGGCATAACGAATCACAAGGAGTGTTAGATGGAGAACCAATGGCACAAACCTTTCCCACAGAAAAGTTACCAAACTGCTGGAACTCCCGATATCTTCCACGCTGAGGTCGCTCGTACCTGCAGCCCCAACAACAAACGAACGCTTAGTCAACATCCATGACTAGCAATAAAACCGGAAGCACCACGCACCGGAACATGCTGCCCGAATACGAAAGTTTCTGAGGCAGCGAAAACAGCAAGTTGTTGCTCACGAGAGCTCGCATGATGCCTGCAAAGAATAAGATACACCCATTCAACAAGCTCTTAGCTGGTTTGCACCAAGCACACGATGCGTGACTCAACCGGCATACCAGCAGTGCCTTCAGGCCTCAACGTCACACTCTTGCCTGAGTTGTCCTTGAACGTGTACATTTCCTACCAAATATGCACATCACCGCACACTGTTGCATTAGTGCACTTTGTTCGTCTCCTCGCGCTTTGGTTTTCCTCTCACCTTCAAGACAATATCGGATCCATCTCCCAATGACCGCGAGAACAAGTCCGTGTACTCCAACAGCGGCGTCTGAATCTGCAAGCAACCAATTGTCAGCTCACCCATGAATGTATCGCAGTGCACTACTGCGTCAGCACTTACCGATCGAAATCCATAGCGCTCCACTGTTTTCTGCAGCACATGGAGCACCTCTCGATGCTGCTGCGAGTCGTCCGCCAGTAAGTCTCTCGTGCCTCTCACGCGGCTAACAGCCTTGGCTTTAGAGGCCACTGCCAGCCAGCGACGCGTCTCGCCCGCCGTCCGCCGCAGCATCGTCAGCCTCACAGTCGTCGGCAACTGTCTGCCTAATTTCAGCGAATCAAATGCTGCTGGCTCATCTGCCCATAGTATTAAGGCTGTCTTACCTAAAGCGACGCCAGAAAGCATGAACGCCGAGCAGCAGCCACCAGCAGCGGCGAACCCCCCGGAGCCAGCTGCTCCTCCCGTCGACGCCAAACTCGTGAGGCACACGCGTCGCTGCAATGGCCGCGACGTCTGCTCGTGCATGTTGCGCGTGGAAAGCGCCTATTTCCAGAAGAATCTGGCAGGAAAAGCCGCCGCCAAGAAGCGGCGAGTGGAGAGCAACAACCCCGTCAAGACGCGAGGCAAATACAAGAAAGTGACCAATATTCAGCAGCTGAATTATGAGCTCAAGCTCTGTGTTGCAGCGTTCTTGGCGCCTGTGGCACTGGGGAACTTGGGAATGGTGCGTCGTTGGAAGAGTGTGGGGGGGCAGTTGCATTGCCTTGCTGATGTGTGCTGTGGCCTGTTGACAGACCAACAAGAAGTTCAAGCGCGACGTGGAGGTTATGGCCAAGCAGGCGACTGGGGAGCTCCTGGCTGAGACGTCATCGGGCAAACTGCTGAAGCAGCAGAAACCTAAAGCCAAGGAGTCCTGGTCGCAGTTCATGCACAACCAGATGACGTGTGTACACAAGCTCTTCGTCTACTACACAGGCTACAAGACAGGGCCCATGAGGCAACAGTTCCCGCACTGGGCGTTCGGGATTGTCTACGTGGACCCGAATGAGCCGCACAGGATCATACTGCCAAATACGTGGACATTCCATGGTCACAACCCGTGGATAAACCGTCGTGGTAATGGGAAAGATGGCGAGTGGCTGTTGACGAAGAAGTACGCGGCGAACAAAGCGCCCAAGGATTTCTTGGATCATGTGAAATCGTGGGCTAGCACGTTACGGCCAGGGTCCATGCTAGCGATCGCAGTACGATGTTTACTGCAATATGCCAATTTCATTGTTGAATTCTTGCTAATGCTAATGCTTCGATGGTGCTATAGTATCAGAATGCTGGCTCACTGGAGCCGGCGTGGTGGGAAGCGCAAGCTTGGTATCTATGGCGTGGCGACGGCAAGCAGTGTGAGCATCCTTTATGCTGTGTGTTTCGTGATAGCGCGTGAGTCTGACAGTCGTGTTTAAATGACTATGGCAGACCCTGCAGTTGTGTACGACCCCGAGACAGATACGCGCACACAGATTCACCCAGACGATCTAGTAGAGCATTTCAGGGTGAGTTTTCTTTCAACGGGTACCAGATGTGAAACTGGGCCGCGACTGACAAGCTTTCCGGAATGTTTTGAAGGCACACCCTTTGCACGTTATCGACGTGTCCTCGAAACCGGGGGCGTTATGCCGGCGATGCGCTAGCCAGAACAGGACGTTCAAATACTGTCACGTGGACAAAGGCCACCCTATGTTGTAACCAAGCCAGTATTGGTGGAATGACGGAGAAGAACACGGAGGACTACAGTAGTTGACTTGTAAGCTCAGTCGATCCAGAGTTTGACGAAATGACCTCATACCATTTGTCTATTCATCCTACCAAAAAATAAAAAAACTGCAGTGAGCTAATAAGCCTGACAACTACACGGCAATGACAGGTTGTCTACGCGGTCCTGTAATCTTGGAGAGGCCAGCCTTGAACAAACTCTTCTTCTCCTTGGCATTTCCACGTCGGAAGCGCAGCACAAGCGGGCGCTTCGCATCGTTCAGAGCCCATAATGTGTGCTTGAGACCAGCATGCTCGATATTAGCGTTGCCAATAGCAACAAGGCAATCACCCGGGTTTACAGCTGCCGCTTGTCCCTGACTACGCCGCACAATAAGGCGTGGCGATCTCTTCACGCTGTCAATCTTGGGCGCCTACAAGCACAATAATAACACGATTGTTAGAGATGCACACTGCTGTAGAAAAATAATATAAAACATTGACAGCGCGTACCAACTGGAGACCAAGTGGGCCCTTGCGACGAATGGAGACTTCATATTCGTTCGCCTTGGCAGTTCTCAGCGTCGAAACACTAACTACCCCCATGGCAACGATCTTGTATACACCAGTAATACTCGTGACCGCAGGATGCTCGGCAACCTCCTGCGTCGTAATCGTCTCATCTGCGGAAAACTCAGTCTCCTCTTCATCCTCCTCTTCAACAGTGGCTTCACGCTCGACTTCAGTGATCTCACGGGCTCGACTGTAACCACGTCGCACAGATATTAGCTCATCAATTCAACTAAACTAAAGTGTGTTGGATCGAAACGTACGTTGTTGATCCTCTTCGAACCACACTTGAAGTTTTGTCTGACTTGGGCGCAGGTCTACAGAAAGAGCATCACGACACTCGTAAGTACAGACCCACCAGACCATTTCTCTCCATCAGTACTCACCTAGCCGAGCTGGTCAATTTCGTCGACTTCTTTGCTGATCGCGAACTCTTAAGCTCCTTTAGAACCAAGGTATTAACGCTGCCCATCGACACCGTAGTTCCGGTGTCCAAATTCTTGACGCATAAGTTGCTTTCAGCAACCGAGGCCGGCAGCTGAATGGGCGTCGGTTCATATTTCTCGTAAACGATACGATACAGCGACGGACGGTCCAGTGTCTCCACATCAAGCGTGATCGTGCCCACATCACCAGGAGGGATACTGAAAGTCTTGGACACTTGCAGCCACAGCGCCACGTCCGAATTCATGTCAACAATGCGGATACGGTCCAGAGGGCTGTGCCCAGCAGGAGCTTGGAACGTGATCTTTAAAGGTTTGCCAAGATCGCAGTTCTACAAGCAAGAAAAGTAAACAACGTTTTCACAGTTAGGCCTCGTGCGTTGACATGAACCGCAGGTAAACTTCATCCACATACCGATTTGCACTTGACGCTGTACCCTGTCTTTTCAGCCTGGCGGCGAAAGTCCTTCCAGGCAGCACACACATTTTGCTCGTGCTGCAGCTGCTCTGTGTGTTGCAACAAACTTTTTGCTCGCGCCACCTTAGGAATGTTAAAATCTTCAGGGCCGTATCCGTACGGGTTGAATTCAACACGAGCTCCGCGTCGAATGAGCTCCGCAGCCACGTCGTCCGCTCCGCTGGCGCTAAAGACACACAACCACCGTAAAATAGTTAGCTAAAACGTAGGAGGATCAGCTTTTCCTCACTCTTCGTACCAAGCGTAGTGGAGACAGTTCCAGCCTAGCTGGTCCTTGTGGTTCATATCGCAGCCAGCATCTAGCAGGATAATCACAATGTGGAGGCGTGCATCGGTGTCACACTTGGACGCTAGCATGACGAGGTTGCGTTGGCGGCTGTCCAGGTACTGCACCTGCACTCCACGCTCAATCGCGACCTTGACGCCTTCAACCGAGCCAATACGGATGGCGTGCAACAGTGTCTGGAGCAACGCCGCGTTCATAAGACGCGTAAGCTGCGAATTAGACTGCATAGCTCGCACTCTCCAACTCTTGGACGCCAACGGGACAAATGGACGGCGTGTAAGTGATGAACTGGACTCGGCACTTCTGGCAGTAGCAGTAGCAGGTCGCGCCAACAGCTTCTGCTGCTGTTTCTGCTTCGACTCTTCCTTCCACGAGTCGTCACTGGGCGTTTCCAGCTCTGGCTCGTCCTGCGTGGTGATGACAGCGGGTTTGTCCTCTTTACTCCGCTCCGTTTCTTCTTTCTCCTCCTCCTCTTCAGTCGCCGCCTTTTCCTTCAAAAATCCCGTTTCTTCCTTTGCACCAGCTTCTTCCGACTCGATCTCGGCTTCAACGCGGTCGCCGCTCTCACTCGAGGCACAGTAATTATCTTCCTGCTCAATGGCCGAGTCGTACGCGCTCGTAGTGGACGTTTGGTCGCTCGCGCTTCGGCAGTTCTCGACGATGTCCAGACTGGGGGTTTTGCTCGCGACCGACGTGGTCGTCTCGGGCTGAGAAGATGCCATCGGCACGCCAGAGGCTGCTCACCCACGAACCAGAACGGAAGGATCGACGGGCTTGTGGTGGCCGCCACACGGAAGACACCAGACTGGCCCTGGCGGCTGGCGAGCGGTAGCGACCCCGACGCAATTTTTTACACGGTTTAGGAGTCAGAGCTGTTGACCCAGATGGGATAACGGAAGCCTGCGAAAAACTGACAAACAGAATGGATACATGATCGGTGTTCACCAGGCAAATGTATTGCGTAGAAGACCTACGATAACGGATATATCGGTGCGCACATTGGTTTTTTCAAGATCGCACGATAAGATTTAGAGATTGGAGAGCTGGGCTGGGCGCCACCGATAAACATGATCCGGCCGCGGCTTGAAGCTGGATGACGGCGACGGCGACGGCGGCGTTGGTGGCAGCTTCAAGCAGCGTGGCGTCGGTTGCTGTGGAGACCAACTCGTTGCATTCTCGTCAGTGAAGTTGCTGTGTCGACGTGAAGAAAACGCTGGTACGTTATGTGGACTGGTCTGACGAGGCTATTCGTGGAGTGACGATGCGGTCGCTTCGAGAATAGCGCTCTGCGTATGGCCGACGCAGCACGGATCAGGGATCAGGCAGCGAGGTTGGTGCTTACAAGCACCGTGGAGTCACTGTCCGTCTCGGGGCTACAATTAGCAGTGGAGCTGTACATGCTCAAGCAGATCTTGGTGCCATGCCAACTCACTTTGCACTTTGCTTGGTCATTCGCAGTAAGCTCGGCGCATCTCATCTCGGTAGCGGAACCAGTCATGTACCTCGACGACGATTGCTTCCACTCGAGCATCTCGTGCCGACCTGACAGCCTCGAGCCTAAACTCGTGGTGAAGCTGCTGAATGTGAAGTTTGGTGCGCGCATGGGCGGCCCCACACAGTACGTGCTGCAGTGCTCGCTGGCCAACACGGACCTGGAGTGGTCGGTAGAGCGTCGATACTCGGAGTTTCGACAGTTGCAGAAGGTGTTGCACGCGTTCTTCTTGCGTCGTAAAGGGGGCGCTCGCCCGCAGTGCTTCGGGTGCCAGTGGTTCGCTCAGACGCTGCGCAGTTACTGGTTCCCTCGACGCCGCTTACTGCGCTCGCAGTCGCCCAATGTGATCAGCCAGCGCCGCGTGGGACTCCACGAGTTTGTACTGATCCTGGCATCGCACACGTTCTCAGCGGTACCCAAGTGCACATCCTGCGCCGCGACGATTTTCCCGACCATCCGCGGTTTCTTCTTGCAGGACGCCGCGCTTCCGAAGAACCTGAGCTTGCAGACACTGGAATGGATGCTGCAACCTGAATACTTCTCACCCGTTGCAGACCCGAGCAAGAGCAAGATTGAGTTTCGCAAAGCTCGGTCCATTTGGAAAGTGTTGCAGATGGAGAAGCCCGTGTACTCCAAGCTCAGCGAGTATCAGCAGCAGCAACAGAAATGTACATCACTACTAGACGTAGCTAGACCGAAAGTACCTTTGGAAGACGGGTGGCGGATCCCTCTAGCAGCTTCTACCAGCGTCCCGTGTGAGGCCTAGAAGTCGCTGTGGCTAGTAATTTATCATCAACAGTCCAGCTTCATCATGTATATTTCACTGCAAGATCCACGAATCAACTTGCATACACCTCTTGTACAACCACACCTTACCGATAATCGAGCCTACGAAATGATAGTTTTTTGCTAGCGGATCTTACTTCCGTACCATTTTGTCACCTTACGGTGATAATTGCCACAGCCCACATAGCATGCCTTCAAAAGAGATGCGACTCTCCGCCAATGAGCGAATGTCCTTTAGAACACGGATATGATCCTGCAACCACTTTCCTTAATCTAACCGTATTCCACGGCGCACTCGATAGCTTTGCTGTGCCCAGAGAAGTTTGCGACCAAATACTTCACTTCAACTGTAGCCATCTTCTGAAACGTACTTTATCGAAATCAACCTACATGTATATATGTAGGATTAATCCTACGATACAGTATAGCTTGTCAGTGGTTGGTACACCAATGGAGCAACCGCTGATCAAGAAGCAGGAGTTCCTCGGCGCGGTGACGCTCGTGTCTTTCTCGTCGGATGGGTCTTTTCTCTACGTGGGCGTAGGCCCGACCATTTTCCTGTATGCCACTGCAACTGGCGAACTCCTGGGCGAACACGACGTATTGACGCGCGGTATTCTGCACGGCTGCGACATCGTTGGACGTCCTAGCTCAAGCGCAACGGATTCATTCATTGGTGCTTTCTTCGGCCAAAAGCGCGTGTCTTGCTATCAGAACTTACCACAGACTGCTGATGCTGCTCGGGAGCTTGAGGAGTTTGCGGTGCTGGGCAAGCCGAAAGTATTTTGCGACTGGGTGTTCGACGTGCAGTTGCTGACGGATGATATTGCATTGGAAAGAGACAACAAGAAGCTGCTGGCTGCTGTTGGGCTTGCGCACAACTTGGTGCAGATTTGGGCCCCGGTGAACAACGATATTCTTCGCAGTGTGCAGTGTGCAGAGCGCTGCATTTTGTACGCGCTGGCATTTCACGGACGATCGCTGAATGAACTTGTGGTCGCTTCAGGAACGGTGTTTCAGCAGGTTTTATTGTGGAATCCGATGGAGAATGAACATGGCGACACCAACGCTGCTGTGGAACCGATGCAGCGATTGCATGCTCACGATGGCGTGCTGTTTAAATTGGCATGGTCTACAGACGCGCGCGCATTGGCCTCTGTCTCGGACGATCGTACAGTGCAGTTATGGTCAAACAATGGGAAAACTACAGCTGAACAACTGGGTTTGCCGAGAACATCAACCCGGGCAGAGCTGCTTACTAGTGAATACTATCCGGTTTTCCGCGCTTGGGGTCATTCAGCGCGCATTTGGGATGTTTCTTTTTGGGAGCATGGCGTGGTAACGGCGAGTGAGGATGGTCTTTGCAAGCTCTGGGATCTTGACGGCAAGTGTGTTGCCACGTTGCAAGGACACATGGGTCGGCATGCGTGGCGAGCTGCCATGCACCCGTCGCAGAAGATAATTGCTACGGGAGGTGGAGATGGCGCGGTAAAACTCTGGAATGTATCACATCAGCTCATGTCGTCGTCCGATGCACCAGAAACAAGCGACTCGTGTAAAACCATTCGTGTCCCTATTGCGACAACATGTACCGCATCGAAAAAGAAGAAGGGCGGGGCATCATCTCACAGCGTGCGCAACGTCGTGCTCAGCACTCTCGACAACGGCGAAACAGCGTTTGTTGCTTCGGAACACGGCGAGGTTTTCCGACTGAACCTGTCAGCACTCTCAGCAGAATTATTTTTTACTGCTCCTCCAATTGACTGTACTCCAGTTCAAACCCGAACGGGTGGTTTATCGACATTCGCACTCGATTCTACTGGGCGCTTCTTGCTGCTTGGTGAAGTAACGGGGCGTGTGTGTGTCGTTGAAGCATCCTCGGGAATTTTGCTGTACTCATGGATTACCCAAGCGAATGTTCGCGTTATGAAGATTTGGTGGGATCAGGAAGACGCCCTGTTCGTTAGTAGTGCTAGTGGCATCCTCTCCGAGTGGAAGCCAACCATTGTCGAGGATAGCTCGGCACCACGGACCATCGCAATGGATCTTGTAGCAAAGTTCAAGATCTCCGCCAAGAGCTCAACATCTTCAATTTTGGTGATCGACCGGGCGGCTACGACGAGGAATGTCATCGGAGGTGACGGGCATGGTAACGTGTATGCCTTTCACCGCCCGCTTGTTTCGACAGATAGAGACGGTCAACCCGATGCGGTGCGACCACCCACTCTTGTGCTTAAGGGCGTTCACGGGCGTGAACTTGTTGCATCGCTTCTGCTTTCGAAGGAAAATAACGACACCGAAGACCACCACACCGTTATGCTGTCGGGAGGCCACGACGGGTACATTTGCTCGTATTCGCTGGGAGAAGATGCAAGTGGTGTATTGACTGCTACACAAGTTGGTCGTGAATCCATCCGGGGCATCTCTACGGTAAAGCAGCTTTGGTGGAGCCGATCCCCCAGCAACAACGCCAAGAGCGACCTCATGGTCTTTGGATTCCACGCCTCGCAAGCTGTTCTGCACAACTTCTCTGCGCAGTATCGTGTCTTCAACGTGGAATGCGGTGGTTGGCGTCGCCCTCACGTACTTTTCACAAGTGCGAGCGAGGTAGACTCGGCTTTACCCTCTCACACATTCGTGTTCACACCCCCAACAACACAGAAGCAACAGGTAGACATCAAAGTGCACTCGACTCTTTTGGGTGAACACTATGACGGTGACACTTCCCCTCTTTTCTCCAAATGCTCACTGCACGATCATCACCACGGGCGCATGACGACTTGCGTGGCTTTCCTCGGAAATGCGCGTTTGGTTACTGCCGCAGAGGATAACAGCCTTATGCTGCATCGCCGACATGCTCAGGAGAAGAGCACAAGCTTCCGTTGGAGCAGCGTGGCAACAGGAATTGGTCATACCACTACCGTCCGGGCGCTTACTACGTTTCGACGCAAAATCCCTGGTGGCGTCGACGAGCACATTGTACTATCTGGAGGTGGAAAGCAGCGCCTTAACGTGTGGCTTGTTCGTGGAGAAAGCGATCTTCTCCGCCATGTTTGCGGCCAGGAACGCGCTGAAGCTGCACAAGATCATCGGATTCTTGGGCTTGCTACCTTTGCGATACCCACGGCATCGGATGCCTATCGACTTGTGACAGCCTGCAATTCTGAAGGTTCTACTCAATTGTTGCTGCTGGACGTGAACCGTGGCAAACTTGTCGAACTTGGTGACTGCCGTTCCGTCTCAAGAAAACCGATTTTGTCCTGCGTTGGCTTTCAGGAAGGCGATGGCGATGGCGTTGTTGCTGGATTGGCTGTTGGATCTACTGACGGTTTGGTGACGCTGTGGGACTTTAGCGCATTGCTGAAGAAAACTACGTCTCTACTTAAGTCGACTGATGATGTGGGGCAGTTCAAGGAGAGCCTAAACGATATTATCAGCGAGTTGCAACCAAGTGGCAATTACTTGGCGCACGATATGGGCACGAACTGCATCAACCTCATTTCTTGCGCGAAGAGCGAGAAAGGAGAGGGCCTAGACGTCACCCTTATTAGTGGCGGAGACGATCAGAACTTGCATTTGCGTGAACTGCGCTTCCCAGCGTGCGAGATGTTGCAAGAAGCTCGAACGGTGAATGCGAGTGGCTCGGCTATCAAAACTGTCGCGTGCGTGGATGCCCAGACCGTGTATGCGGCCGGCTATGACCAACGAGTGAGCAAGTGGCGAATTGATCGCGGTGACAACAGCACTGAGCTTCAATGGCAAGGCGCTGCTTTCTCTGAATGCGCAGATATTGCTGATCTCGCTATCCGGCAAACCCCAACTGGAACCGCTGATGAAGTTGTGGTCGTTGGCCAAGGTCTGCAAATGGTGGAGTTCCAGCGCCCATAAAGGATAAAGGAGTATCCTAAAGAGGAATAGAATTGCATGTATTTTTCTGGGGTTTTGTTCCTAGGAAATATCCACATCGCCATTTGGACCACACAGCAGCAAATACTTCTGGTCGTTCTCGGAGTGGAGACATGTTCAGCTTCTCTGTTTTGTTGGCTTCATCTTGCCATCATACTCCTTGTACAACCTCGAAACATTCAGTGACACCACACCCTCAGTTTCGAGCGCGCAGAGTTTGTGCAACCACTACAACGGCGACGAAAAAACTCTTCAACCAAAATCCAGTTTCCCGCACGACGACAGCATGTGCAGCCTATTGACCGAAGGTGTTCTCGCCGCTGTAGGTGATGTAGAGGAAGCCATCCACGTCTTTCTGTTCTTCGTAAATGTTCGACATCAACGCAGCTACACATAGCAAACAAAAAAGAGAGCAAAAAAATCGGAGTGAGAACACAGCACACATTTAGACGCCAAGATTCATTGGCTCATACCGGTGGGTGGGAGGACATTGTTGATGAAGATGAAGATTGCCTTCTCTGGACTCAACTTGATGCGCTTACGGATCACGTACACGAACTGACCCACTGTGAGATCGGCTGGCACCAGGTACTTCTTCTTGTCAATGTCCGGGATGTCACTGCGATCCGCCTTCTCACAAATCACCTGCAGGGCACAGCACCGCATCTGTTAATGCTACTCCAGTCCACCAGTATCTACACAATGAGGCAACGCACCGGAATCCGGTCCGGGTATTTGGATCGAATGCGTTGAGCCTCTGCCTGGCGCTTCTCTGCAAGAAAACCACACCATCGAACGTCGTCAACACTTCCCGCAGCCTAATTCGAAGCCTGTAGAGAAGTAGAGAGAGAGAGAGAGCGACGTACCGAACGGGTGTTCCTTCTTGAATGAGCTCATTGTCGTGGCGGAAAAAAAAAGCTGAAGGCGTGTTCTTCTCCTGTTAGTGTGTCTCCGAGATCGTTACGTCTGTAATGAGCCAAAGAGCAACAAGACAGCGTCTCCAGTCAGTCTCTTTCCCGCATTATCTTCGTACGAAGGGTCGCGCCACGCTATTAGCAGTTGGAATCAGCGCGAAGCAACCCTTAATAGACGCTAAATGCAGGTGGTGGTCGAGTCAGCTCCAGTTGCGTCTTCTCGTCTCGTAGCGCGATTGGAGAGGCGCGAGCTGCGACTGTATGACCGCCACACGCACGCGCACATATACAGGCAGGGCAGGACCGCAGCGGTGCAGTGTGGAGAGCGCTAGCGCCGCCGCCGTCCCGAGTCAGATCTGGTTACTTGCCTTCGACGTTTCTTCTCGGCGTTCCCACTTTCTTTGTGTTTGGGGGGAGACCAAAGGCAGAACAAGCAGGTTGAGGCAGAACCCTAATCCACTGCGAATTATCCTCTAATTCGGACCTATGAGACGCTCATGCAGACCTTTATGCTGGAGTTTGTATGGATAAGGTCTTCGAGAACGGTACATAATTCGTGGCTGAGATACGTAAATACGAGGACGAGAAAGATCAACACTCTGCACTTCTGGTTGAAGAAATCATTCAGGACAGAGCTCGTCGAGGACAGGTCGCCACCATCTTCCCGCGGCTCCCAACGCAGCGTTTGCCTCGCCCAAGTTCACTGCAGCATGGCTGTATCCAGGAAGAGCCGTCGACCAGCAAGCGATTCGATGAAGCGGTGACTTTCTGCCGGCAGGGCGGTGTGTGTGACGATAGCGATGGATACAATCGCTGCTGCAAAGAGTCCACGATCTCAACTGTGTTGGGCACGACACTTGTTCCCGTGGTAACCACACTAGATTCTTGGCGTATATTTAGCCGCAGCACCAGGCTTTGTTTTTCATGAAGCTAGCGTCGAAAACCAGATTGGCCTGCATGCAAATCTGTGGCCGTTGGAACGGTTCTACTCGGGGCAAGGAGCAGCATGGGGCTTGGAGTGTACGAATTGGCTCTAGACTCAAGCTAAACCATGGTACAAGATCACTTCACTGCTATCGTCTCGAGCACGCGCGGAACTCCTCAAGAACAACTTCACTATCGCTTTGATCTTGACCACTGGCACCGGTGTACTGAGTTTGCCAGCCATTCCTCGAGGCGGCTCGTGTTCATTGGCAAGAAGTTTTTGGCTTCTTACAGAACTGGAGGTGCCGCTCACGAGGAATCGCGACGCTGCCAGCAAGCACCGTAAAACGAGCCCCCACTTCACTTGATTGCAGTGCGGAGAAAGTCAAAGCCACCTCGTGAAGAATGGATGGCATCACCAAGCGTTGTTAATCCAAAAGCACTTCAACTTTGGTCCACCGAGAGTTCACAACATGGCTACATTCATCCTGATTTGCAAAATTTAAAAACCTCAGTCTATTTTCGACGAATGGTCGCGCTCCACCCACAAATAACCTCAGCTCCTATTTTGAGCCAATCGAAAGCCTACAACCCAACGGTCCGTTTCCCCCCGTTTTCCTTCTCTATTCTCTTCTTCTCACACAACTCAAAGGGCCCCAAGAGAACGCGCGCGTCGCTTCCTCCCGTCTCCATGTAGGTGCCTCCTTTAGTCGCAATTCCTGGCAGCTGTACACGCTGCTATATCCCTTCCTCCCCCTTCCAGCTCCGCATCTTTCCTGTCTTGCCGGCTGGTCGAAGCGGCCAGATCGCGAGGATCTTTCTTCGGATTCTGGAGCCCATTTGGAAGGGGGTGAAAGAAGGAGGTATATAATCCATAATGAGGCCTCGCCAACTGACTGATCGCTGTGTTTTGCAGCAGATAAGCTCCTTCACCCAACTCTTTCTTCCCACATTTGCCCAAGATGAACCCGGAATAGTATGAGCAGGATATGATTTATCGCAGTTGTCCGAAGGCCAGACCAAACTGACAAGCGCCTGTTGTGTGCAGTGACTACCTGTTCAAGCTGCTGCTGATCGGTGACTCCGGTGTCGGAAAGTCGTGTCTGCTGCTCCGTTTCGCCGACGACACTTACACGGAGAGCTACATCTCGACCATTGGTGTGGACTTTGTGAGTGTCATATCTACCGGCCCTTTGATTATCAACCAGGGCAGGTTTCAATCAGGATTGCTGACGTTGTGGTAATAACTGTAACTGTGTCCAGAAAATCCGTACGATCGAACTGGACGGCAAGACCATCAAGCTCCAGATTGTACGTCAGCCATCGTACAAACTTCATGCTCTCGAGTTTTAAACTAACTGTTTGTGCTTCTGTAGTGGGACACGGCCGGTCAGGAGCGTTTCCGCACGATCACTAGCAGTTATTACCGCGGTGCCCACGGCATTATCGTGGTGTATGACGTGACGGACCAGGAGTCGTTCAACAACGTCAAGCAGTGGCTGCACGAGATTGATAGGTGCGTCCAGTTCTTCGGGTTTGGCTACTGGGAAGACCATCACTAAAGTGTTGCAATCTACAGATACGCCTGTGAGAACGTCAACAAGCTGTTGGTCGGTAACAAGAGCGATCTGACGGCCAAGCGTGTGGTGAGCACGGACGCCGCCAAGGAGTTCGCCGAGAGCTTGGGCATTGAGTTCCTGGAGACCAGTGCGAAGAACGCCGCCAACGTCGAAAAGGCCTTCATGATGATGGCTGCTCAGATCAAGAAGCGCATGGCCAACGCGCCCGTGGCCCCCAAGGCCGGCGTCAAGCTGACGCCCGGCCAGCAGGTTCCATCCAACGGCGGGTCCAAGTGCTGCTAAGCAGCATCGTTTAGTCCTGTTTGCCTCGCGTCGCACGGTGGTTGATTTGTCTGCAGTTTAGCTTCGGAGAGCTCGAGAGGCGCGGGTACTGGAGGTCCAGAACAGGATAAAGATCAATATGGCTGCTATGCGACGCGGGTGAAAAGGCTGTTCGAGGATTCGGTGGCGTTTGGAAAGGGGTAACAGGTTGCGCTTTCTCAGGTCGGCTCTGTGGCCCTCTCCTCGGTCTCGCTTTCTCGGTTTTGGCTGAAAGGAGCGACAACGAATGCTACTCTGGTTAGTTGTGACCCTATACATCGTATATTCTTTCTCTTTCTACAAGCGGGTGTTTTTTTTTTTTGCGTTGTGCTCTTGGTTTGTTGATCCATCTGTAAAGGTTGGCTGCAAAGTTCTTCACTTCGATGATGGAGCTGGTTGTGAAAACGCAGCGCGAAGCGAGCCTGCATGGGAATCCTTGTACGCTAGGTATTCGAACTCGGGCTGCCGCTTTTTGGACTTGACCGACTGCAAGAGCCAATCTGCGACGACAAATAAGCCGCGATTGAGATAGCAGATCTTGCAATGAACAACGAAGAAGTAGAAGCATACCTGGACTCACGAACATGGCCCTACTAGAGCTCTGTGAGGTAAAAGACGCCCATCAGACCCAACTCATCCACCATAGCCAGCTTCTTACCTTGACCACTTTATCTGCCTTGGACCCGTTCAAGTTGACACCGACCATGTGTGTGACGCGTGTGGCAGTCATCATAGAGCTGCATTAGGATCAAACAGAGCATTAGAGATAGGTCAATCAAATCTGGCGCGTTGAAGTCTCTAGGCAAAAAAAAGTCGCAGAGCGTACGCCACGATGCCCCCATGCTCCTGCACCAGCTTCGCCAGGTAGTACCTATACAAAGCAGAAGCAAGATGCATCGTCAACAGACAATACACAAGAAATGCTACCACCTCTTGCATGCACGTACGAAGACACCTTGCCAGTTCGCCCATTGAACACAATCCGGCATCCCTGTCGAGGACAGAATACCATGTCACGGGTGTTGTACTCCATCTGCAGCAGCCAGCAATAGCGTACCTCGAAGATATCGGATTCTGCAGCACGCCGCTTCGCTTCCTCATTGTCTGCTGCAGCCACGAAGAGCAAACTGTCAATGTTGCAGTTGCTCTTACAAACTCCAGTACGGCACGAACCTTGTTTGCTGCCAACCTTTGCGTGTTTCTCCCGGAAAAACTGCTCCCGCTTTTTCTCAGCATATCGCCTCCTGGTCTCCTCCTCCGCCTCTCGCTGCTTGTCGCTCTTTACGCGGCGCTCATTGCGCGACGTCGGTCCGCTCGGTCCGTTCACTGCAAACATCCCGCTCCAATTTAATTTTTGAAGTTGCCTTTTTCAAAATCATTTTGCTCCGACTATAATTTGGTCAATTAGTCAAATAGTCCTCGTATCCAGGCACATTTTAAAACAAAAATGGAGTTCCGAGGAGGTATGCAAGGGGCAGGCGGGCAGTTCGCTGCGCCGTACGGCCAGCCTCAGTCCACTCAGCATCAACCGCGTCAGGCGCCTATGACGAGCATCGACACGGAGCATAACGATATGATCTACGACGTGCAGCTGGACTACTACGGGAAGAGATTGGCCACCTGCTCGTCCGACAGGACGTTCCGCGTGTACGACGTGTCGAAGGCCATTGTAGCGAACGGAGACAACGACGAACACTCAGCAGCGAAGGACGGACAGGACCCCCAACAGCAACAGCAGCAACTTCACGTGTTGCAGCATGCGGTGCCTCTAACGGACGACTCAGCCGCTCCCATCCATCGTGTGGCTTGGGCGCACCCGAAGTTCGGTGCGGTGTTGGCTCTGGCTGCCCAAGACGGCAAAGTGTACATCTATCGGGAGGAGCTGGTGCAGCAGGGAACGGGGGGAGTCGGCAATGTGACGGAGTGGAGACTGAAACACGTGCACGAGTTCCACTCGCTGGCTGTACTGAGTGTGGCGTGGGCACCGTACGAGTACGGACTGTGTCTGGCCAGTGCATCCGCTGATGGTCAGGTGTCATTCCTTACTCGTATGCGAGATGGATGGGTCATCTCGTCCAGTTTCCGTAACTCGGACGAGGGCATGGGCTGCACGTCTGTGAGTTGGGCGCCGTACAACTCGTTGGGCTCGCAGGGATCCAAAGGACCGATCCAACGTGTGGTCACTGGATCCTGCAATCACGCAGTTACTATCTGGCAGTTTGTGACCATCCCTGCGGAAGGTGGAAATGCTGGCAACAGCTACTGGGAAGTTTTGGATACTCCGTTGTACGGACACAACGACTGGGTCCGCGATGTGGCGTGGGCGCCTAATGTCGGCATCCCTGCTAATGTGATCGCGTCGGGATCGGATGATCATACGGTGCGTGTTTGGACTCAAGACGAGGCTGATGGCGAGTGGGCGTCTCATGTGGTGCACACGTTCCGTGCGCCGGTATACCGGATAAGCTGGTCGCTTACGGGATCGGTGCTCAGCGTCGCCGCTGGTGATGATGAAGTTACCTTTTGGAAGCAATTGAGCAACCATGAATGGACGCAAATGTCTTCTGTCACTGATCAAGGAGCAGCTATCATTACGAACAACTAGACCACTTGACAAGCAAGATGTCTTTACGGCTTGGAAGGTAAATACGAGGAACTCTACTGTGCATGCGTTCATCTCGCCGCTCCGCTTTATTTATGCCTGTATCGTTGTCGTACAAAAGCTTCCTAGACGCATCACGATGAGTGGTAAATGCGCATGGCGTAGGATGCAACGTCAAGCAGCTGAAAGTGCTCACTGGCACCGTCAACGAGTCTCTTGTCAGCCTCAGCAATACGCAGACAGATCTTGGCCTTCTGAACGTCATTAATTTTGTCTAGTGCGAGCACATCGTCATTCAGCTGCCGCAAAATCGTAAGCACTGGGTATCCAGCCAACAGGATGCTCTCGATGTCCGTCTTCATCTTCTCGAAGCTGTTGGAGGCCACAGAGACCCAAAATTGCTGCAGCAGCTCCGGAGGAGCAAGACCAGCCACAGCAATGACATCATCTTGCGACAACTCATCATCTCCACAAAGTTGCTTGGCACTTTGCAAGTAGTTGATCGCCTTACGCAAGTCTCCGTTCGAGCACTCGAGCAGCGACTCCAGCACTGGGTCCGGCACATTCACGTGCTCTTCGGACGCAATAAAACGCACACGAGATGCCATGGAGACCTTCTCTAATGGAGCAAAGCGGAACTTGGCACACCGCGAGGCCACCGGCTCAATGATGCGACTCACGTAGTTGCAAATGAGGCAGAAACGCGTGACCTTGGAGTAGTTTTCCATCATGCGACGCAGCGCCGACTGCGCGTCGCCCGTCATGGAGTCGGCCTCATCCAGCACGATGATCTTGAAGGGTGGCAGGCCACTGGCACTGCTGATGGCGCCCTGGGCGAAGCTCTTGACCTTCTCGCGCACCACTTTGATGCCTCGATCGTCAGACGCGTTTAGTTCCAAGAATCGTCCGTTCTTGCGGAAGTCCGGACCAAAGAGTTGGCGTCCCACCGCCACGATGGTGGACGTCTTTCCGGTGCCTGGAGGTCCATAGAACAGCAAGTGAGGCAGCTGGCCGTTGGCAATGGACGTCTTCAGCGTGGCCACTACATGCTCCTGATGGGAGATCTCGTCCACGTTCTTGGGGCGACTGAGGAGCAGCATTAAATATGAGAAACGGGTATGTAACAGCAGGCAATACATGCAGGAAGTTGGTGCACTTACTACTTCTCCACCCAGGGCAGCACAGGCGCCGGGACGTTCGTCTTGGACGTCGATGTGGTGCTGAACATGAGCAATGATCCGAATGGTTCGCGCCTTGGCAAAGTGTAAACTTGTAACCGTGGTTACTCTGGGTTACGTTGCGTGTCATTTTTTGCGACTTCAAGAACGTGCGCGTTGTACGCCGCCAGTGGCCTCTTGTGGAAGCTTTGCATCATGTTGTCCAACTAATTCACGAGTACAGAGGAATTATATCGCAAGTCGCGCTACCGAACTCGCTTGAGCAGGGAAACGGGCACCTATCTAACTGGGCACTTCGCGCCGTCGACCGAAGCTCGACTCTTGTTCGCCACGAGAAACTGCGTCAGTATCGACAAGCGATTTACTTGATCCCGGCTAAGATGACTATCGAAGATGGTGCTTTGGAGGCAATGCAGGAGCTGTATTCACAGTATCCTGTTTGCATTGACGCAAAATTGGTGGAAGCAGTGTGTGAAATGGCGGATCTATCGGTGCTGAAATGGCTCCACTCGCGCGACTCGTCTTTGCCGTTCCAGAAGTTCAACTGGAGTGTGAAGAGTTTGTTCTATTACGCCTCCATGAAAGGCCGAGCGGATGTGGTTCGCTGGATGATAAAACTTGTTCCTGATCGCATCCACTCGATTACCTATGCAGCGCAAGGAGGGCATCTGAATGTGATTAAGTGATTGATGAAACAAATGCAATGAGATAAGCAGGTTAACGCTCCATTCGCCATTGCCGTTGCTAGAGGTCATCTCGAGACGGCCGAATTTCTGCAGGAGAAACGTACGTCGAGCATCATGGACTTACCTCACGACTTTTCTTTCCACGAAGATTATGATGTGAGAAGATGACTTTCCTTTCGAACCAACTATTCTTCAGTTGACGCGGCAGCGGCAGGCGGTCATCTTGAAATGGTACGGTGGCTATACGTCCAACATTCAAAGCATTTTCCCACTCTCACGATGGATTGCGCTGCGATAGATGGTCATTTGGAGGTTGTGAAATTCTTGCATGACAACCGCCGAGAAGGGTGCACGAAGCAAGCGATGAACAACGCGGCAGGTAACAACCACTTGGAGGTTGTGAAGTGGCTGCATTCTAACAGACGTGAGGGATGTTCAGTCGTGGCAATGACGAACGCTGCCGCAAACGGACATCTCGAAATGGTACAGTGGTTGCACGCACACTGAAATGAGGGTTGCTCTCCTGCTGCAATGTCCGGAGCTGCTAGCGGTGGTCATGTTCGAGTGATGGAGTTTCTAGTTCGCGAACTACTCGATTAAATGGGCATCTACGGTGATGAAACACGCTATCGAGCATCACCAAATGGCGTCCGTCAAGTGGCTGCACTCGCACTTGCAGCCACTCACGTGAAAAGATGGCTCCCATGCAGCCCGCAACGACGACATTGGCGTCCTCGAGTTTATCCGTACATACGAACGCCGAAGACTGTATCAAACCAACAGTTTCCTTTACTGGTGGTGGCTATGGTGGCAATCGTCATGTCGAGGTGGTGGTGAAATGGGGTACGAAGACCACCCACTCTACGGCAACAACCCACCACGCAAACGTCGAACCGTCAAGCGTCAAGGAGGAAGAAGAGCGAGACTGAAGACTGGGGGGAAAAAAAAAAGAGGTTAACCCTTATACCTCCAGATAAGCATATTTGGGATCTCTCGCTGCCCGGGGGACTTCCTGGACAGCAACAGCGTTTTGTATGGAGTTTTTGTCCAGGAACGTTTTGCCTTTTGCGTTTCTATCTTGGACGAAACTCCATATAAGATGCTGTTTTTGTCCAGAAAATTGGGCATTAGAATAAAATGCGCCGTTCCGTCAGTATTTCTAATGAGGGGTAATCCTCTGTCTCAGAATATTTCCTCAAAATACGATATTTAAGAATATTCTGAAAGCCTGCTGCGACATTCTGATTTAGAGGTAAAAAATACCTGAGCAGCGTCAATCGGTCATTGGCACATTCTAATTCGAAGGGGAACAGTTCTGGTCCGGATCGCCACGTAGCAAATCGACATTATTTCTAGTGCCCGATAGTCATAGCCATGAGCGTCTGCCGCGGTGTGCTGCTGTGCGTGGCGACGCTGCTCGCCTTGCTGCGGTCTTCTCCCGTGCAGAGCGCACGTCTGGAGCACGTTTCGTTCGAGAAGCCCTTCGACAACATCAACGGGGAAGGCCTGCGTCAGATCGGAGACAACTTTGTGTACGGCGGCGACACAGCTGTGAATCGCCACTTTGCGCGTCTGACGCCCGACCGTCAGAGCAAACGCGGCCACGTGTGGGGCAAGCAGAGGCTGGCGGCCAAGGAGTTCGCGGCCGTGTTCACGTTCCGCATCAGCGGCCAAGCCAAGAGCTGGTTTGGAGATGGGTTGGCGCTGTGGCTGACCACGAGTCAGTATGTGCAGGGTGACAACCACGGCTTCATCGGCGAGTTCAAGGGAATCGGCGTCGTGTTCGACACGTTCATCAACCAGGAGCACAGCGGCGGCCACAAGGACGTGACGTTCTTCGAGAACGATGGCACCAAGACGCTGGACCAGCTCAATGACCAGGAGAAGGTCGGCTGCATGGCCCCCGGCATCCGCTACCACGAGAAGAACGCGGCGTTCAGTTCGTCGCTCAACATGTCCAGAGCCAAAGTCACGTACACGCAGGCGGACCAGCAGTTCACGATCCTGATCGACGCGGATGCTTCGGGTAACTGGGTCAGGTGCTACAGTCAGAGACTCACCATTGGTGATGAGTGGATGAACGACGCGTATGTCGGCATCACGGCATCTACTGGAGGACTGGCAGACAACCACGATGTTGTTGCTTTCAACGTTTACGAGTACGTTCTGGATGCTGTAGGGGTTGGATGTGTCGAGACACTAACTTTTGTGTTTTGGTGTTGTGGAATTTTAGCGACGTGATTGACTCGCTGGCTGCCCAGGAGGATGAGAAGCAGCGTAACGCGGTGGACAAGAACCTCGAAGCGACATTGAGCAAGGGCAGTAACGATGACAAGATGAAGCTGGTCAAGCGGAAGTACTCGCAGTTGCTGGAGGAGTTCGAGTACCAGTTCACGGCGTTAAAGGAGTCCACACAGAACACGATCCAGAAGCTGAAGGAACAAGGAGAGGAAGACGAGAAGCGTATTGCTGAGCTTGAGGCCTGGGCAAACGGAAAGGTGGTCGAGCGCGTGCATACCACGGTGAACGCCATCCGCGACCAAGTAGACTCACAGTTGGAAGAGACCGTGAAGGAAACGGCCGCCAAGTCCAGTAGCTGGAAGACCCCGTTCTTCATCATTGTGATCATCATTGCCGGCATTGTTGCTGCCGGATACAAGAAGTACCAGGATCTTCGCAAGACGCACTTCCTGTAGGCGAACCACCGCAAGATTTATCCCTGCGTACTTGCATCGGTGATAGACGCCGTCTGTCAGTCACGTTAGAGACGGCAACTTGCAGATACTGCTAGGAGATGAAATCGCCTGGGGCCAAATGGTAGCTCGCATTCGTGTTTTTTGGACTTTGTGAACCGGTCTTGACAGCAATGGGGTGGTATGGTACATCTATTGTTCGTGAATACTCTAAAATTTACAGGTTGGTGTACTGCGCGAGGGAGTGATGGTGTTCATGATGCCAGTTCATCCTGCACATTCTCGCAGATACGACAAACACAGGACGGATCATAGGGAACCTTCCATGGAGAAGGCAGGAAAGCACCATAGCGGCAGCGCAGCGCGAACCATGGCTTGAAGGCTGGATGATTTGGGTTTATGTTGTCTCGGTGCGCGAGATAGAGCAGTACCACGGGTTCTAGCAGCGGCGGCTTCACAGTCGCAATTTGGTTGCCTGAGACCACGAACCAGATCGCGTCTACTAGCAGATCTTTCGAGAACTTGTTTGCTCGAGCCTTGAGCAGCAGCAGGTCAGCAAAGTACAGCGCCAGTTGGCGCTGTTCGATTTCGAGGCTTTGGTTGTCTGTAACTTGGAGAGCATACAGTTTCTTCTGCAACACGTCAAGTGTTGTTGGAGCCATGATCCGGAAGTCAAGAACCCGCAAAATCTCGAGCTCAAGCTCGAGAATTTCGTTCCACGTCCACTGCAAAAGCACAGTATTACTTAGCAACTACCTCTGTATCTCGACCAAGGTGCATTTCCACTTACGTTGCTGGAGTGCCTCCGTCGCTGCAAAATCTCTTTGATGCTCTTGTCAACAATGGTTGTAGGCGTCTCGACAAACTTGACGGCAATCCACAAGCACCTGCAGCACCAAGTCATACACGTCAGCACTCAAATTCAGTAATGACCTTCGCAATGTCTAAAAATTCGTACGATATGCTCAGCGCTTCGAGTCTCGCAGCTTCGATACTCTGAAGTTCCATGTATCTATCCAGCAGTCCCACATACAAATGCAGGGTCTCCCGTGAGAGACCCAGCGCTGACGTGATGGTCAGAATTGCCGCCACCATCTCTTCACGATGGGCTGCAGTCGAATTCTCCTGTTCTTGGTTGTCTGCAACCTCCAAGTGGTCTACAGACGTGGGCGATTCTGTCCTGACGCGCTTCAATTGGTCGTCGTCGTCGTCATGGATCTGATGGGACGACGAAGGTGGACTTTGTAGCTGTTCACTGCGCGGTCGTTTGCGGTCGATGCACATGTTCTGCCGAAGACGATTGCTCTCCTTTCCCGCACAGAAACTCTATACAGTGGACATCCACGGAGACAATTGACTATATCAAAGGACAAACCCTCAATGCCGGCAAGATGAGAACTGGTGCGTCTACACCGACGAGCTCATTGACGATTTTTGGCGCCGTCGTAACGGTTTTCCGCGGGTGCTCTGAGCCAATCAAACTCGTGCAAGTTAAGATTCCGCCAATCAGCGAACATCTACTATTTGGTGTAATCCACCCCAGTCACACACGTTGCGGATATTTTTGGTTGGCAATTGACAGTCGAGTGTATCACCATGGCCGCCACCAAGCCGTCCAAGAAGCAGCGCGGCAAGCTGAAAGCCGCTAAGACCAAGAAGGAGACGCCCAAGCAGCACGTCAAATTCGACGACAATGGAGACAAAGTGGTGCCCAAGAAACGGGCGCGTGCGTTCAAGAAGAAGGATGCAGAGGAGGTGAAGGAAGGTGGCGGCAAGTCCGACCGCTCTCCGGAGATGATCCAGCAGGCCAAGTACTACCTAGAGCAATGGCAGAAGCGCGACGAGCCCAAGGCTGATGACGAGCTGCCGTGGAAGTTCAAGGTTGGGAGATTCGATTAATTTGTTAGCTGGGTGGTGACGATGAAAGGCTGCAGCTTATTTGACTGTCGTGTGTTCGTGACAATGCAGAAAATCAAACAGCAGTGGATCCTGCAGTGGATGTACGAGGCGGACGTCGTGCCCAAGTCAATGTTCGCCATTGTGCTGGAGTACCTCGATGGTATTCAAGGCGCTGCCCGCCAGGTTTGTAGACTCTTTGAAGTTTGATTAAAGAAGTTATTGAACTGATCGGTGTGTGGCTTCTACTTGATGCAGCGTGTTATGGAGGCGGCGCAGGAGATCATCGATGCTGGCGTTCCAGCGAAAGAGGAGGAAGAAGCGGCAGCTGAGGAGAAGGAAAAGATGCTCAGTATTAAGCTTGCTCGACGGCGTTACAAGCGTGCGCTGCAAGTTGCGGAGCTGCTGGCTTAACTTCTGTTAGAAACAAAACTTTTCTATGTTTACTGGCCTACTTCGGTGCTGAAATTCGGTTTCCGTAGCCCTTGCGCAAGGAAGCTAATCAGCGTGACCTCCGATGTGATCCGAAACCATGTCACGGAATCGATCAGCAGAGCAGAGGCCATCCCGAGACTCACCAATAGCTAGGATGTCACCATTCAGTCGAGCGCGAACAAAGAAATTACCATTTTCGTCTTCGAGGAGTTCCAACGCGAGAGCCGAGGAGTACTCAGGCCACCAGCCGATGTCATTCGCAATTTCAGCGTCCATGGTTCGGAGGACGGAAAGCAACGAAACGTCATGCCCACTGTAGATCACGACTTTCTTGCTTTCGCTGTGTTCCCAGAGACCCTTTTGCATCTGTAGGGACCACGTTGAACGAAGAATATCAGTCACAAACCCAATGGCGCTCCTCAACCTAAAAACTGCCGCACCTCGCGAAGCACGTTATGCATCAAGCGTCCAGCCACGAGCTTCAGAATTGTTCGATGCGAGTAAAACTAAGCACCACACACACCCATCAACGATAATTCACCGCTAACTGACTGCAGTCATCTCTCGAAGGTTTCCCGTACCTGGTGGAAACGGAAACCGAGGTGTCGTTCGGCAACTTCACTGTGTACCTCGGTACCGGGGATGTAAGGGACCTGGTGAGCGCGACGGCAAACGTAATAATCGGCAGCGGTTAACCAAGTGAACGGGACCTGGCCCGAGTCAACGGCTGGAAAAAGCCTCGTCAACTCCTGCTTAATCGGAGCCATCTCGTGCTCACGTGCAGCAAACTCAGCATTGTCCCGTTCCAAGTCCGCTTTCATCTCCATAATCTCTGGGAATACATTGTACGCTGCAAGCATAACCCACACCTGTCAGTTTACAGTCCGTAGCACACAGCAACCGGAACTATCCTTCACAAAACTCACTGTTGATGATGTCCTTTTCCGGGGGCAGCACACCCACCGGAGGGCTCAGTTGGGGCTGGTCACGTAACATACCTCCCAGCAGCGCCTGCACACTGAGTTGAGTCCGCGTGTACCCGTTGCTGAAGATCTGCACCTGCTCAGGTGTCACTTCATCGAGTTTCAACTCTTGCTTCTTGCAAAAGTTTCGCTGTCACATTCCACATTCGACATACGAGCCCGTTATCCTTCAGCTCCACACCCCCCCAGCATCAAATTTCCTCCCACCAGTCGATCTCCACGCTTTGCCATCTGTTCGACGCCTTGCGTCGTCAAATACCCGAATGGCCGCTGCTGGAACGAGTTCTGGGCGTCGCCACCCAAATGGACACTGAACTTGGAGCGGAGCTGCGCAAGTTGCGTCGGGGTTGGCAGCTGACGATCCCAGAGCAGCGTCTCCTCCTCCTCGGAACGGGCATTGACACTCCCTTTGAAGATGTTGAGCAATGGGGTGCGGTCGCCATGGCGATGCACAACCTGCAATTGACGCAAACGTAGCGCCATCGTTGAGTGGGGTGCACCTGATACGCTGACACGTACTTCAGAGTTGGTGTGCACCACACCACTCGCCGTTTCAAAACCGACCTTGCTGTTGCATAAACCCCTAATTAGATGACCGCTTGTGTCAACTGCGCGCTGTTCGTGCCTGGAGGGTTCTGCGCATCCCGTCGTCCGCGTGAAGATGGCGAAGGAAGCTGTGGTCGCAGCCTCCACGCTTACTTTGAAAGACGCGCAGCGATGCTTTGACAAGGTGAGGTGAAGCGATATAGGCGCCTCGTCTCAGGATGTTGAAGTTATATTATGTAGACGAATGTAGCCATTTTCTGACACTTGTCGTATTGCACAGGAGCGCCGTGCATTCTTGGGCGACCTCGAGACATTGCGGCAGCAGCTTGTGAAGAAGGACCAGAGCGCTGCTCGCGCGGCCGCAGCTGCGAGTGCGCACACGATTCAGCTCAAGCGTGAAATTGCTACACTGCAAACCGCAATGGCATCTGTAGAAGCTGAACGTACCAAATCTCAAGAGCAATTTGCCCATACAAGCTCATTGCTGGAGACAGCGCTAGATCAACGACAGGAAGACCAAACGAAACTTAGTCGGCTTAACGAGAGGCTACGGACGCTGGAGAAGAAGCATGAGGACACAATAGCATTGGTGAAGAGCGAGGCAGCTGGCAATGTACGAGTAACCCAGGAAGAGCGTCAGGCGTTACGAGCAAGGGTTGAGCAGTTAAGAAGCAAACTGGAGAGTGAGCGGAAAGAGTGGGAAAAGGTACACCGCCCAATGGCGGACGAACTGCAGAAATGTAAGACGCGGCTCCAACTTGTCGACAAGGAGCTGCAGGATGCGCGTTATCGTGAACGATCGAGCTTCCAGTTGAAGGAGAAAATGGGAAGCGAAGTTATTGTGTACAAGCGGAAAGTAGCAGATTTGTCCACGGCTTTGCAGGAAGCGCTACACAGTAAAACGGAGCTCAAAACCGAACACTCGTTAATGATCAAGCACATGAAGGAAAAATGGCGAGAAGTGTTGCGTGCTCTTCACCACTCTAAAGAACAGTTCTGGATGTTACAAGAGGATTACAGCGGGATGTTTCGTGCAAGAGCATGCGTTGAGCAACATAATGAGCAGATTTACCAGACTATGAAGCAATTAAAATCACGACATGAACAAGTAATGAAGGCCAAAGACGAAGAGTGCTGGGAAATCGAGAAGAAATACAAAAAGATCGGCGCTACTTGTCCACAGTGTTTAAAGACGCCCGAGCAGAAAACGCAGGAAGAGGTGATCAAAATGGATGCAGTTCGTGAGCAAACCCGACTGGAGGTTACCAAAAGCATGGAGTTAGAGCGCTGGGATCGCTTTCAAGAAGTTAACACCAAGTACTTAGATACTTGCCGAGAACTGCAAAAAGCAGTAGAAGAATGTGAGGTATTGCGAAGCAAATGCAAGACAGTAACGAAGCAGCATCAAGAGCTCCAAGAAGCGGAGCAGACGCTATCAAACATGTTGAAGGAGGCTCAAACGAAGGTTCGTGAGATGAATGTGAAGCGAGACGAAGAGACTCAGCAGATGGAAGGGACCAAGAAAACGATGCAAGACTTGGTAGAGAATTTGACAAGTCTGACTGCAGTGGTGAGTACGTTGGATATCCTGACTTGTGCTCTTGAACGATGGTAAAAGGACTGAGCTTTGTGTGTAAACAGACAGCGGATCAGAGTAAAAAGCTCCAGGAACTCGAAGCTACTAGACTGGAAGAAGTAAGCCGCATTGAAGTGCTTAGTCTGTTGAATTATATGCCAGGATCTAAAATGTTTTGTATTTTGCACAGCGCGAGAGTTTGACTGACCAGATTCGCTGTCTTGAAGCAGACAAAAACTCGATCGCTCAAGATCATGAGCAGCTTACAAAGCGTTACGAAGAATTTGTAGCGCAGTACGAGTTGCTCAAGCAGGAGAAGTCAAAACACTGGAACGAGATTGTAGCGGCGCAGTTGAGTGCCAACTTGCTGATTGAGGTAGGCGTTGTGACTGAGTGGAAACGAAATGTTAAATAGCTCAAAGTGTATTGTGTTCACCCGCAGGAACAGGCTCACACAATTGATGACTTGCTCCAAGCAAAAGCAAATGGCACCTACGTCGCCCCGAAGCTACCTACGAATCGTAATTTTATCGATTCGATCACCTCTTTTGTTGATCAGGCGGATAGCTCTACGCCACCCGAGAATGCTAGTCTGGTTGCTAGCTTACACCAGGAATGCGAAATGTTACGGGGAGAAGTGGCACGATTCAAGGCCAGATATCGGGATGAAAGTTCGTCCTGCCAGAGTGACAACGAGAAGAAGGAGAGCGAACTCACGCGAGAAATCGAAAGTTTGAAGGTTGAGCGACAGAAGTTGAAAAAGCGCATTGAAGACCAAGCGCTTACAATCCACGAATTGACCCTTCATGAAGACGATGTTGAAGAGGAGGAGGAAGATGAAGAAGCAGGCAGTGAACTGCTAAGCAGCGCTTACAACAGTCAACAGGGGGCTGTCAATTTTGATCCTGGTGTGCCATCCTGTGCGGATAGCTGTGCGTCATCGGGCGGCTGGTACAACACCAATCGGTCCAAAATGCCTGCTCAAGCGTGTAACAATTCGCCCCGCCAACCAAGAGATGGATTATCGTTACCATCACAGTCTCGGTCTCCCGATCGTGATAGGATTTTTCCAAGCCGACCAAAGAGCCGCAGCCCATTCAAAGTAAGCGCTTACGAGTTGCAAGGCGGATGAGGTGGATGATAAAATCTCTCTAACGTACCGGCATCTCGTTTTGTTCACATCTTGAATGACTGTTTTCTAGGAAAGCAACGTGAGCGATGCTTCGATTGTAGGCTCAACAATAGACTACCGATAGAGCTCACGATCAGGTTCCTCGTTACTCAAAAAGTTGTGATCGCAAGATTCTCCGAACAATAGGAGTCACTCATGCGTGCACCGCTGAGATGCGAATGCCCCAGCAATTGGCGACGAGTTGTAGTGAATCATTGCCAGCAATCAAGTACCAGCAGACATAACACCAGCCATTTCGCCGCATGAGTTTGTTTCAATCGCACCGAGATGGTCCTAGGATACACTGGTCTGTCGCCGCTGTTCCAGCTGTACCGGTAACTGCAGGCTGTATGTACGTCGTATCGTGCTCGGTTCAAGTCGTCTGTGCATGCGCTCGGGGGATCAACAAACTCGATAGGAGGCCGTGCCTCTTTGCCGCTTGCACTGGCCTCGAATCAAGACAACACGATTACAACGACCTTCACCGAGGGTGCACCGAGCCAACAACGCTTAACGACACTGACACTAGAAACGCGCTTGGACTTCTTTACATGGGCATCTTCGGCTGTGCTCGGGGAAGGCAAGAAACGGAGCCTAAATGCTAATCCTGGAGTGCGTGTTTCTGTAGTTTAACGCGCTTGCAGGGCTTGCTAGCGACGAATTAATCCTCCGAAACGGGGCCTACACCTTACCTGTTCGTGAACACACCGCAAGTGCGGCATTTGACAATCCCATGATCGCTCGGTTCTGTGGCTCGGAGATTTCTTGTTGTCATTCAACGACAACGGTGAATGCACTGCTACTCAAATTACAATCGGGGCCGCGGTGGAACTTCCAAACTGGGAGGCACCATGCGTCCACCGATAAGTGCTGCCCCTGCTCTTGGTGGCGCTTTACACACACGTTTAGCACTGAAATGGACAAACAATTGTTGTGCGATGCGTGCATTCCAGATTTCGTCGTTATGCCCAGCACGAGCATGCTTCCACGCAGCGCAAATGGACGCGCTATCTATTCTATCGATCCGAGATGGCGAGCACTTCGGTGCAAAACAAAACGCAGGTAGAGGATCGATTTCGAAGCGCGGCCTTGCTTGGAGGATAGTCGTAGTGCGCGTTTCTAGTTGACCGAATTACATACAGAACTTGCGTGTAAGCCAGCTTCCCTTCAGTAGCTCACCATCGCGACCCGTTCGACAAACACCGCTGGGATGGTGGTGCCAAGTGCTGCTTCCTTCCTTTCAGCATCGTTGGCATTCTCCATTTTACTCCGTTTCTTGCAGCGCGTCTTCAAAGGTGTTTCAGGTTAACTGACTGCATCATGGACCGTACCCGGAGAGAACCCTCGCGCGGCAAGCCTAAAGACGACCTGAAGATCACCCCGGCCAAAACGCAGGCGCTCATTGACGTCTCGACACCGTCGCCGAATACTGCGCGCTTCGGCGACAAGCCGAACCCGATGATGACTACGATGGTCAACATGAACCAGAACCCACCGCTCCGGAAACCGGCAGCTACCAACTTCATGGACAGCAGCAAGTTCGTATCGATGAACTCGACCACCACTCATACGGTAGGCAACTGCAGGAGCAACAACCGTCGGTCCCGTCGTCGCCGTGCCAATGTAGACGCCATGATGCGATCGAATATGGTTCGTCAGAGTCTGACGTTATCAGCGTCCAGCGTCAGTGTGGCCTCGAGCACCGGAGTAGCGCGTAAGAAATGCCGTGTTGCGCCACCTGCAGGCAAGGACGACATGTACGGCCCCCCACCCGGAAGTGATGTCGTCACTGTACCAATACCTGGCGACTGCAACTTCGAGCAGAAGTACAATGTGGCCATGAGCATGGACGAGAAGGCATTCACGCCCATGGAGAAGCTTGAAGCGCTCCGTGATGCGATGGGCAATTTCACCGACAAAGATGGCTACATCGAACGCGAAACTTTTTCCAACGCCTTTGAGGTGGACGGCAATGATTTCGATGGCTATGCCACTAGCAACGGCACGATCGACGGCAATGCCATCCTGATCGACGCCGTGATGAAGCTTGGGGTGAACGCCGAACAGAAATTGCGGTTCATTTTCGATACTCTGGATCCTGATAACACGGGATACGTCGTCGAGGAGCAAATCGTTCAATTACTCGAGTCCAACTTCTCCAGTGCGAAGATCGACGTGGTCGGCATGGAATTCAGGACGGTGGCCAAGCTCATGTTCCGCAAAGCTCGAGTTCAGAATGATGCGATGACATTCAAGCAATTCTGCGGCGTATTCGAGCCGTACGTGACAGACTCTTACCATCTTGAAGAAGCAAAGCCCGTGTACTCTGCTCCCATCCGCCCCAAGAGCAAGTTTGGCCAGTGGTACAGCGACAACAAGCTCCGCATTTGGTGGCTCTTCTTCTACTTCATTGTGAACAATATTGCCTTCTGGGTCAAGTGGTTCATGTACGAAGTCGATCCAGCTATCGGTTGGGGTCTCCGAATCGCCCGTGCTAATGCTCAAGTGGCCATGCTGAACTGTGTCTTCGTGCTTCTGCCAATGTGCCGATCCATCACGCAGGTGATGAAGCGAAGCAAGTTTCTATGGCGTATCATCCCGTTCGATGATCACATCGCCTTCCACAAGATCTCTGGAAGCGTGCTGTTGATCGCTGGTCTCATCCATACGATCGCTCACGTATTTAACGAGATCTACTTGTATCTGATCGCCACTCCGGACGAGGTCAAGCGCTCCATTTTCGTTACTCGCCATGTTTCAACGTTCGTGAACGGCGAACGCCCTCCGTTCACGACCATGCTGCAGGCTCTTCCAGTTTGGACGGGTGCGATTCTTTTGGTGATCACCTGCATCTCGTTCCCTTTGGCCGCGATCCCCAAGTTCCGCCAGGGCAAATTCAACCTCTTCTGGTACTCGCACATGCTCTTTGGACCATTCCTGATTGTGCTGGCATTCCACGGAGCTACATCGTGGCTTGCTCGTTGCTCTGCTTACATCTGGATCACTCCTCCGTTCCTGATCTACCTCGTTGAGCGTCGATTCCGCTACGCTAAAATGTTCGCTGCGCCAGTGCGCATTATGGAGGCTATGGAGTTGGATGGCACCGTCGCACTGTTCATCGAGAAACCCCGTCGATTCGTCTACAGACCGGGCATGTACTTGTACATCAACTGCCCCCAGATTTCGTCTCACGAATGGCATCCGTTCACGATTTCATCAGCTCCTGGAGACAACTACATCAGCATTCATATCCGCGTATGCGGTGACTGGACCGATGCTATGGCTCGTGTTATTGCAGATTGCCACGCGTGCAACTTGCAGTACCCTGATGTGTATCTTGACGGACCGGTTGGTGCTCCAACCCAAGACTACCACCGCTACAAGACCGTCATCTGTATTGGTGGCGGAATTGGCGTCACCCCGTTCGCGTCGATTCTCAAGGATGTGGTGCATCTCTGGGAGGACAACCGGTGTCTGAATTGCAACCACGTTCGTCATCCGAGCTCGTTCCAGATCCAGAAACTCTACTTCCACTGGGTGACCCGAGGCCAGGAGTCTCTGAGCTGGTTCGAGGGGACCATGAAGCAGATTTCCGAAATGGATCGCGACAATGTGATTGAGACGCACCAATACTTGAGCACCGTCGTATTGGGCGGCGAGGAGAACACTTCGCAGCTCAAAATGTTCCAGGAATTTGTTCACGAACAGACTGGCAAGGATTTCGTTTCTGGAATGGACACAAAGCAGCTCACGCATTTTGGCCGCCCCGACTGGGACAAGGTCTTCTCGGCAGCAAGAGCGACGCACCCCGGCGAAGAGGTTGGTGTCTTCTGCTGCGGCCCTCACGAATTGGAGGAGATCCTGGACAGCATGTGCAAAAAGTACTCGTCCTCGAAGGCTGACGGCACCATGTTTGACTTCCACTCGGAGAAATTTGCGTGAGCAGTTTTCTTGATGTCCGATTTCCCTGCTGCATGAAAGCGGGGGCACACGTGTCTTGATCGTAGTCGTAGTGTCTTTTTACATTATGTAGTGATGTTTGCCCCAATGCACAAAGTATTTTGCTCTAAGTTTTTGTATCGTCCCCAACCGTCTCGGTAGTTTAATGGCCCCATTGACCTAAGGGACGATTTTGGATAGCTGGTGAGCATTAAGGTACGACAGCTCGAGCTCGAACATCGAGTCCCAGAGCTTTCCGGTCAAGAACACGTGCCGAGTCACCGGGTCGTACGCGATTCCATTCATCACAGCATCCTGCTTGAACGGTGAGATCTTCATAGCCTCAGTATGGATATTGGCCACCATGTTGGGCATCCAGTCCAGGTCGATCTGCTCCAGCACGTCTCCGGTCGAGATGTCAATGCGGAGGATGTAGTTCTGGAACCACACATTGGCGAGTAGTTCTCCCTCCACGTACTCTAGTTCGTTCACATTGGTCACCAGTTTGCCATCCTTGCGGACAGTGATGCTGTGGTGCAGCTTGAAGTCGTCGCGGGGGTCGAAGAAGAGCACCTTGGCCGAGCCGTCGCTGGTGATGAGGAACTCTCCGTCTGTCGTGAGTCCCCAGCCCTCCTTGGTGGATGTCGTGAGGGGGAACTGACCAAGCAGCTGAAAGTCGTGACGTGACAGCACCAGCACCTGCTCCGCCTTGTATGTCAGCGCGAACAGCTTGTCGCCCAATACTGTCACCCCTTCGCCGAAGATGGCGGCGTCGAAGCGGAACTCTTGTAGGAATGGTACAGTCTCAGTGGCCCCCGTCTTGAAGTAGTCAGCGTTGAGGTCCGACAATTTGTACTTGCGGATGAAGGACTCCCCATTGAGCCCCGTGGACTCGATGAGCGCGCCGTCGTCGAACACGAGCCCTTCCGTGAAGGCGCTGGTGTTGTGCGGGTGGATGGTCACGAGCCGCACAGCTGTGGGGGAGCCATCGCCAGTCGCGCCGACGCCGCTGAGGCAGGTCAGCAACGCCAGGAGGAGAAGCAGCAGCAACGGGCGAAGCATGGAGCGCGTCCAGCAGGCATCGGGCGATACCCTGCTGTGCATGCGCGAAAAGCTTATGGAAAAGAGTGACTAAAAGGTGGGAAGAAATAGTCAAAACGGAGTCTCTCTAAATGGATATGCACGGATATTTCATGGGTATAAGACAACAGAAACAGGCTGTGAACCATTGCGGGACGACCTGTTGAGAACGAATTGGCTGGTCTCAAAATTGAGTTCTTGAAAAACATGTTGGGGCTGCCAAGTTGCACTCGAGCTTGACTTCATCGTGATGAAGGTGCACAACGTCCTTACAGGATCGCCCCTCCTCTTCAGCAACGCACGTTGCAGTCGATGCGACTCGAGAGAAAAGATCCATTCTTCGCAGAGAGCGCTGCGCTCGTCGGTGACGGGATTGCACACTGCGAACGAAGCTGCAACTGTATTGCTCAATTTGTTGAATGTTGCAGCCTCGACCGTCGTCGACGGGCTCATGAGGGCGCCGATTCGGCGCTAAACAATTCCACGAGCTCGCCATGTCTTACGTACGGCGCCACCTTTGCGGAGCGATGCGATGACGAGGCTGTCCCGACGGCCAGCGGGCAGCACATCGCAGGATGAATCTCGAGCTCGACCAACGTGGCGTCCCTCGGCGGAGTAGACTGTAACGA
Source organism: Phytophthora agathidicida (assembly GCA_025722995.1). NCBI lineage: Eukaryota > Oomycota > Peronosporomycetes > Peronosporales > Peronosporaceae > Phytophthora > Phytophthora agathidicida. The sequence continues at coordinate 5,215,725 of CP106972.1, read as the reverse complement.
CGTCGCATTACTGTGCCGGCGATCGTGTTCACGGGCAAAGTTACCTTGCTGCAATGCTTTCGACGCGTCTTCCAATTTCGTTCCTGGCTGTAAAATGCAAACTGCAATTGCAACCGTCCTCCGAGTTTCGGAGCCATCGGCGGCACCATCGCCAAGAGCCTTTGCTGTCAATGACAACTTGCCATCGCCTTGTCAAATCAGGACCAGAAACAAACTTAGAGACATGCGGGGCTATCTTGCTTTCCACAGTTGTTGGGATTTCTAGCCAGGGTCTCCGGTCGACATACCGATACAGGGCGCAATTCAGCACCACGCGAGTGCCAAATTAGTTGATGAATTGAACTGCATTGCAGCGAGGAAAGCGGGTGCCATTGCCCCCTCCTCTTTTTAATATTTTCGTCGTGGGCATGACTCATAGCATTGCGTGTTTTCCAATACCGTACCATCGGAATACCGGTACCATCGGCAAGCAAAGGATCGGCATCCAGGTTTGCGCACAAGATCTGGTCTGTCCGTTCAAAGCTGTCGATGAAGAAGAAGAAGAAGCACTGAGCAGCGATGGTGTGGCCGGACGAAGTTTGCGGTGCCATGGCGACTCGAATTAAACGAGCATGGCGCCGGTTTCGCAAAGCCACCAGCCGCCCATGCTTTTGGTGGTGATCCAGCGAGGATTCAATAAAGGCCCTTCATCGCAAGCGTTGCAGCGAGCAAGCGCCCAGGATTCTTGAGCTGAACTCGAAGCCGTGGACTTGACCTTCGATGTGCTTCTGCACCACATGTTTGTGAAGCCGAAAAGATATCCCTAGCCTCTGCAGAGTCGGACCAAATCGAGACAGAAAAGATGCGAATCATACAAACGCCAACATATCTTAGTTCGGTGGGCCTGAACTTTACGGACGTGTCATCCGCGGTGCAACGACGGACGAATGCACCGACCAGGTGCTGGCCGTGTTGCCTTGTTGGTCCCAGCCGCCACTTCGCCATTTGCGATTGCAACCCCATCGGCAGTGCCACCTGTCTGTTTTCCGGGCACAGGTGACCTCGCGTTTCTATCATATTAGGGGCGGCATCGTCGTGACCTGCCGTCGGCACTTCGCTTTTTTCTTCTCCATCGCAAGGACACGAGGCGGCGTATGAACCGCGACCGCCAGAACCGCTTCCCGATGGAGAACACCCGAGGACCGCGACAGCCGCCGAGCCGCGCGCCGGCGGACGAGCTCAAGATCACCCCCGGACAGAACACGCAGCCGTTCGTGGACATCTCGACACCGTCGCCCAACTCGCGTCAAAAACACGGATCCCGGCCAGCCAGCAGGAACAGCAGGAAGAGCAGCTCCAAGGGCAAGCGCGCGCCAACCCGGCAGGCTCCCCCCCCACCGCCGCCTCCTCCCCCAGCCATGATGTCCTCGTTCCAGAGCAAAGCAACGTCGAACTTTGGCAAGTCAAACTTCATGGACAGCAGCCAGTTCATCAACATGAGAGCCAACTGCAAGAGCAGTCACGGTGGTCGCCGTCGCCGACCCAATGTCCAGGCCATGCTTGGTGCGTCCATGGTGCGCCAGAGTCTTGCGCGCGCGTCGAATTTGTCGTCGCTGGGCGGATCGCGATACGGCCCGCAACCTGGTAGCGACGTCGTGTCGGTCCCAGTCCTCGGCGACTGCAACTTCGAACAGAAGTACAGCGTGGCCATGAGTATGGACGAGCACGTTGCCAACACAAACGACCCGGCGTACACCCCAATGGAGAAGCTGCACGCGCTCCGCGACGTTATGAGCAGCATCACCAGTAAGGGCGGGTACATCGAACGCGAGACCTTTTCTCAGGCATTCGAAGTGAACGGCAATGAGTTCGATGGATACGCTACCAACAATGGTAACATCGATGGTAATGCCATCCTGATCGACGCTGTTATGGACCTCGAGGTGGGTGCTGAAGAGAAGCTGCGCTTCATCTTCGAGACGCTTGACGTGGACAACACTGGTTACGTGATCGAAGACCAGATCGTCCAGCTTCTGGAATCGAATTTTTCGGCGGCCCACATTGACGTGGTTGGCACGGACTTTAAGACGGTGGCCAAACTCATGTTCCGCAAAGCTCAAGTAAAGGACGAGTCGATGACGTACGAGCAGTTCAAGGCGGTGTTCGCCCCTTACATCAACGACTCGTACAACCTCCGGAAATCTGCACCCATGTACACAGCACCTATCCGTCCGAAGAGCAAGTTCGGGGCCTGGTACAGCGCCAACAAGCTTCGCATCTGGTGGCTGTTGTTCTACGTGCTTCTTAACAACGTCGCCTTCTGGGTCAAGTGGTTCTCGTATGAGGTCGACCCCGCTATCGGTTGGGGTCTTCGTATCGCTCGTGCCAACGCGCAAGTGGCCATGGTCAACTGTGTCTTCGTTTTGGCGCCCATGTGTCGTTCCATCACGCAAGTGATGAAACGCAGTCGGTTCCTGTGGCGCTACATCCCCTTCGATGACAGCATCGCGTTCCACAAGATTTCTGGAAGCGTCTTGCTTATTGCCGGTCTCATTCATACTGTTGCCCACATCTTCAATGAGGTGTACCTGTACTTGATCGCCACCCCGGACGAGATCAAGCGCTCCATTTTCATCACTCGCCATGTGTCTTCGTTTGTGAACGGTGAGCGCCCTCCGTTCACGACCATGCTGCAGTCGCTTCCAGTCTGGACGGGTGCCATTCTTCTGATAATCACCTGCATCTCGTTCCCTTTGGCTGCCATCCCCAAGTTCCGCCAGGGCAAGTTCAACCTCTTCTGGTACTCGCACATGCTCTTTGGACCATTCCTGATTGTGTTGTCGTTCCACGGTGCTGCTTCATGGCTCGCTCGTTCCTCGTCCTACATTTGGATCACTCCTCCGTTCCTGATCTACCTCGTTGAGCGTCGATTCCGCTACGCTAAAATGTTCGCTGCGCCAGTGCGCATCATGGAGGCTATGGAGTTGGATGGCACCGTTGCGTTGTTCATGGAGAAACCCCGTCGATTCGTCTACAGACCGGGCATGTACATGTTCGTCAATTGTCCGCTGATCTCGTCTCATGAGTGGCACCCGTTCACGATTTCGTCTGCTCCTGGAGACAACTACATCAGTGTCCACATCCGTGTTTGCGGTGACTGGACACAAGCCTTACAACGAGTCATCTCGGACTGTCATGAGCGCAAGGTGCTGTACCCAGACATCTTCCTCGATGGTCCGGTTGGTGCTCCTACCCAGGACTACCACCGCTACAAGACCGTCATCTGTGTGGGCGGTGGTATCGGTGTCACCCCGTTCGCGTCGATCCTGAAGGACGTGGTGCACTTGTGGGAGGACAACCGCTGCCCGAACTGCAGCCACGTCCAACACCCGGGTTCGTTCAAGATCCAGAAGCTCTACTTCCACTGGGTGACCCGAGGCCAGGAGTCTCTGAGCTGGTTCGAAGAGACGATGAACCAGATCGCCGAAATGGACCGAGACAACGTGATCGAGACGCACCAGTACCTGAGCACATTGAAGGGCAGCGAGAATACGTCGCAGCTCAAGATGTTCCAGGAGTTCGTGCACGAGCAAACCGGCAAGGATTTCGTGTCTGGTCTCAACACAAAGCAGCTCACGCACTTCGGGCGCCCCGACTGGGACAAGGTCTTCTCCGAGGCCCGAGCCACCCACCCTGGCGAGGAAGTGGGCGTGTTCTACTGTGGTCCCCACGCACTGGAGGAGATCCTGGACAACATGTGCAAGCGGTATTCATCTTCCGAGCCCAACGGAACCTTCTTCGACTTCCACTCGGAGAAGTTATCATAGATTAAACAGATATACGTCGTTAGTATGTTTTGCTGCCGAAGTAGCAGGCAGCTCGTATTCCAACGTCCTCGATAAACGTAAATTGAAGTGCAAAATTGTCCACAACATCAATTGCCACCGCAAGTTTCACCAAAGCATTCTACCAACCAGCCTGTCACCTCGACAGCGCCGAAGCTGGCGGAGATTTTGAATGATCTCGAGAACGCGTTAGATCTGGCGTCGCCTTTGAGCCCTCGGAACCTCACACATGCGGCGATGCAGACGTTTGATGAAGAGGAGAATGTCCAGACGACTCCGAGCCGCGACGATTTGTACCAGCTCGTGCAGTCGTATCGTGCGTTGTACTTCGACTTCTACTACATCACTGATGAACTGGTTTGGTACGGCGTGCGCGGGAATGCTGTGCGTCACAGCCTTGCGCTGGCAGATCTCGCCTATGGCGTCGTGTTCAACCACGAAGTTTTCAGATCATTCGTAGGCGGCGCAAGGACCGGCAGCGACCCCGTTGATGTTGTAGCGTTCCTACGCCTGCTGCTTCCGTGGATCCGGCAGCTCGGACATCTCTATGCCTCTCAGCGCCAAAAGGTGGTTATCGAGTCTGTGGAACATCACGATAGCTGTTTGCGATCCGCGGCCTTCTCGACGCCGCACCGCAGACTGGACGAAGCTCATAGCAAAGAACGAATGCGCGCCGGTGAAAAACATCTGCCGATATCGGAGACGCCGGAGACGTCTCCGAAGGACCTGCGGAGGTGCCACGGCCCGCTCCAGGAACCGCAGCCGCTCCACATCAAAATCAGTGTCGTTGAGGTCCGCGAGGGCGTCTAAGTAGTAGTCTGGTGGTGCTACGCGGTCCGCCATCGCTGTCTGGATCGGAGTCGACTTGAGCAGTGTCTTGAAAGTTGGAGAATGAGCAGGAGCTTGCCGTCGGCGGTCGGCGGCAGCGGCAAAGTCGACGCCAACTCGGTACGTCCGCTGATCTCTTTGTCTTGTTGTTGCAACTGGAACTCATTTCTCCCTTGTTCTTGTGCGTTTGCAGACTGGCGGAGGTGCTGCATCTTCTTCCAAGGGCTTCGTCTTCACTTCGTTCAGCTCCGACAAGGCTGACGACGGAGGCGACGAGAATGTTGTGCCCAACCAAGACAACGGGTCCATGCCTACAACGCGTCCGGAGCTCGGCAAGAGCAAGAGCTGGAGCGGCACAAAGCGTCGTGGCGCTGCTAACAGGGCCGCAGCGTCCAACAAGAAGCGCAAAAACGGCGGCGGACTCTTCTCGGTGCTGTCCTCGTACCAGTGCGTATCAAGCACTAGCCAAAGTCAAGAAACGTAGCCTATCCTAGAACTGTAGTAAGTAATTTTGTGAAGCTTGCAGCTTCTTATTTGTGCTGCTCTCATCCTGTCGGCGGCTTCATCGCGAATCGAATTGGAGGCGCCATCTTGCTCAAGTCTGCTGTGCTTTAGCGGCGGCGTCGGCGGAGGGAGAAATGGTGCTCCACACAGATATCCTTATGCTTCAAATGCTTCCAATGCTTCAATCAACAAGGCCCAGGCAAATCGTATACGTATACACCGTATACCCCACGAAATTGAAAGCCATACAAAAAGCAAGTGACAAGAAGTATACTTAAAACAAGTGTGAGAAGATCGTGAAGGATTAGGGGTTGTGTCTTGAAATGATTGCACAAATTGGAAATTGAATTTTGGGCCACCACTCTTGACTTTTGTATGCCATCGATATAAAAACCAAGAGTAGCGGCCTAAAATTCATCGACAAAATAGAGCAATCATTTTGAGCAAAAAGGAACATGGCTTCACGGTCTCCTCACACTTGTTTTTAAGTATACTAAGAAAATGTATTTACGGTCGTCCAAGATGGACGACCACAAACGTACGACTGTGCTGTATTTCAACCAGCTGATCCCCGTCATTGAACGATCTGCCCGCCCACGATGTCCAAGAAGCTGCTCGTCGTTGGAGGTGCCGGCGCCCTGGGTCGCGGCGTGGTCTCTCGCTTTGCGCGTGCGTCATGGGGCGTCACTTCGGTGGGGTTTTCGGCGAATGAGGAGGCCGAGAACAACGTGATTCTGCCCAGGAGCGACTCGCTCAAGCAGGCAGAGCAGACGCTGCAGGAGATCTCCAGCAGGTCGGGTTCCTATGCATTCCTATTGGGTATTGTATCAACACTTGACCTGTTGTGGTGCTGTGGATAGATACGGCAAGGTGAACACGGTCGTGTGCACTGCTGGAGGCTGGGCTGGCGGCAGCATCCGTGACGCCGAGTCGCTGGTCAATCTGGGCGACATGCACGCCAAGAACCTCGAGTCGGCTTTCCTGGGTGAGTGAGAGTGGGGCAAGACGCAATACTACGGAGTTGCTAATGCAGTTATTTGGGTTATGTTTTGTAGCGACGTACTTGGCGAGTCACTTATTGATGCCTGGTGGGCTGCTCGTGCTGACGGGTGCAACTGCTGCGCTCAAGTCCACTGCTGAAATGGTGTCGTATGGAGCTAGCAAGGCGGCGACGCACCATTTGATCGCCAGTGTCGTGTAAGGCCTTTTGGTTCGTCATGATCGCAACAGTTGGTTGTGAGCTAATGGTTGCTTTTTCTTAAGGACTGAGCTACCTGAGGATTCGTCGGTGCTCGGCGTGCTGCCTTCGACGATCGACACGCCGATGAACCGCAAGTTCATGACCGACGCGGACTTTTCTACCTGGACGAAGGTACGGCGATGCGGTTACGATAGCTTCACTGTTTGTTGGTCACACAAATGACCTCACATGTTACGTTGAAATGCAGGCAGAGGAGATTGCGGAGAAGATTTTGGAGTGGTCGAATGCTCCTTACGCTGCTCGTCCTCCGAGTGGACATTTGGTCACTGCCACTACGGAGAATAGCAAGACGTCCTGGAAGGATGTTGGCAACCCGTTTCTGTAGAAACGAGCAGTTTGGCAAGCAAGGCGTTTTTCTTGGCATCGTATCCCTTAAAAGTACTCGTTGCCGCTCGGCTTGCGATTTCAATTGCTCATTTTCGTATGATCCCGGTGCATTTTCGCTAGCACAGCTTATCACGAAGGCATTGCTTCTCCGTTCATCCCATTAAGGCTGCGTTTGAAGTGGTCACAAAACGCGTTCAGGACGCGCTTAAACTTGCGCGGGTTTTCCACACAAGTCGGTGTGGAAATGTAGTTGAGGAATTCGGTTCGAGCGCGCTCGCTAACCTGCGAGCCTAAGAAATTGCTGTCGGACAACAGTCGCTGAATGAGCTCTTCACTCCGCAGTCGTCCGAAGTAGACCCAGCAAGATCGAACAACTTCTGCAATCTTCTCCATTAAGTTTGGCGACATGCCCCCCGCTGCGGCATTAAAGAGGGCGAAGAGCACGTGATACTGGACGTCCTTTTCAAAGAATAGTATCTGGATTTGTTGGTGAAGCAGCAGTTTTCCTGCGAACTCAGGTCCCTGAAGTAAGCTTTCCGGGGTGCGGAGGATCTGACCGTACAAAGAGCCCAATTCAAGCAAGAAGTCGAGAGTAGCAGCTTCGACTTCAGGATTCTGCGACTTAAACGCGTGCAGTGCAAGCGCCAACACACCTTCCAACTGGTTCGACTGGACTAAAATGGACGGATGGTGGGTGCCGCAAGTAGCCACCAAAGAAAACAGCGCAATAGTAAGACCCGGGTGCTCATCAACACTGCCGTCTGCCGCGATCTTGCTCATTGAACTCTCGCTGACGATCACCATCATACGCGTCAAGCTAATTGCTGTAGCCTCGTCGTCACCAGCGACACCAATAATGCTTTTGATCACGTTCAGATAACTTCCGTCATGACTCCGCGAAAACTGTTCCAGCACTGATGGCGTAATTGCGGATGCCAATTCCAGCGCTTGAGATCGCAAAGATTCAAAGACCCCTACCAAAAGCGCGCAGAATTGACCAGCTACTTCTTCACAGCAGCCATATACGCTCAAAATTGTCGCCAACACCTCCCACTGCTTTTGCAACACACAGAGCACTGGATGTGGGATTTCTTGGTCCATCTGCAAAGGAATCCTCGTGGCTAACACGAGAAGATGCTTGAACATCTCGCATAGGAACTCTACTGAGCCTTCATCGTCTGCATGAAGTTGGCTGTAACGTGCTGCAAGGTCTGCAAACATGATAGAGCCGAGTTCTTCTACAACAGGAAGAGCATCCGTGTACGATACTGTGGTGAGGACATGGCAGATAGAGTCCACGATCAGTTTTGAGCTATTTCCCATCAACCGCTGCCCCAGAGGCCCACCTACCGCCGCTCGGTTCGAGCGGTACAGGTTCACCAGTGCATCCATCCATAGAGGGTTAAAGAAATAGGAGCCACAGCGAAGCGTCAACTTGCGGAGTGCCACAGCACCAACATGATCTGCTAAGCCGTGCTGACTGAACGGGAATCCAGGATCATTCTGGGGTAGCTCAAAGCCATTGGAAATAATTTTGAACGCGTAGGTCGACAAGTACTCGGGGTGTTTTGCAAACCAATGACCGGCAACACCAAGGAAGATGGTTACCGTGCGCAAGAGTGCACGGTGAGAGGGCTCCTTTCGTGACAAATACTCGAACAGCTTCGGAACGAGAAATGTGTCTTCCTCGCGAATCGATTTTGATAACGCGCTAAGCGCGTGTACATATACTTCTGTGCGTTGCCACCACTGGACACAACACGAGCACATAAATCACGAGGTAGTTAGTTATGCAAACTTGTCAGCACAACGTCGCGCAATACACTTACGTTCGGCTGTAAAGGAGCCCCTGAATCGGTAGCTTCGTACTGTTGGAAGATCGCATGAATAGCATCTACAATGAACTTGTCCTCGCTAGTCATTGTAACCGTAGCGAGCGCACGGAATACACCGCGAACTTCGCTTCGGTAGACGAAGAAACGCTCCTTGGAAGCCTCCGGGAAGGCCTCAAACCCGTCGGGATACTGGGTCCGTTCAATCAAAATGATTAACAATCGAGATATGAACGTTTCAAATACGTACATGCGATCCTCGTGCTTGCCGGATACGTAAGTGCGGAAGTCAATCCAAAACTCCATCGTTTCGTTCGAGATGTCGAGGTTGTTCAGCGATGTGAAGAACAGGATTGTATCCAGGAATTCATACACCAAGGATCCAGGCCGCATATCCAGCGTATAGTCTACAAAGTACACGATGAAGGCTTGCCCGCATTCAGATATCGCCCTAGCACAGTCGGCAAGGCAAAAATCCACGCTTTTCTCGGATGCTGCGATGCGCTCTTGGATGTGTTTTCCTAGCGCCACGAAATTGTGCATCACAAGCTCCATCAGCTGCACATGCTCGTCATGACGGCAGGCTCGCACCACTTCACGTACAAGCTGCAACGCGTACCCCGAATCAGCTGGTGCCAACGTTTCGCGAAAGGCTCTGTCCAACAACCCACTCTCGATGATAACTGCTGGCGGCACTGTGCCATGTTCCACCCAGCTCGCAAAAGCTTGCAGAAGTAGACCTCGCAGCTGCGTTTGCTCCTCACCGGCATCAATAGCAGTAGCAATCGACGGCAAAACATTTCCAACCACATGCGCCGCGCACTGCTGCACCATATCCTCGCACTGGACACGCTTGACCTTGGCGAATTTGACGCGTTTATTGTCCACCTCCTCTGGGATCACCTTCAGCGTAAGCAGCACAGCAAAATTGGTCAATACAGCCGTTACCACGTCACTAACTGGATGTTGCTGGTTCTGTACGAGCCACTCCACTGCACCAACCATAGTGGTGTCGCCCTGGGGTTCGTGGAAACGTAGCAAAATGACTGCAATCGTAAGAGCCAAGTGGGTCTGCACGGTTAGTTCCTCCTGTGTGCCATTGGGCCCCGTCAGCACATTCCACACATCTTGGGCCATGAGTCCAAAGTCCTTCACTAAAAGTTCGTGTTGGGCGCGTTCCTGGGGCGTCCAGATGGCTGGGTCGTCCATCTTGTACTTGCGGATGTACGAGGCCACTGAGAAGTAGATCGTCGACGCAGCGAACGCGCGCTTGGTCCGCAGCAGTCGATTATGGTCAGCATTGCCAGTGTCGACAATTGGCGCTTTTAACACGGTCAAAGCGGTTTGCGCGGCTTCGGGCGAGCGCTGGAACTGCTGCAGTAGGGAGTCAGCGCGTCGCCGCTCGCGAGGGGAGGTCAGCGGACTGCACAGTTGGTGCAGCGCCTCGGACACCACTTCTTCGGAGACGACGGCCACCTCCATCGCGTGTCAGTCGCTCGACGGTTGGCTCTGGTTGTTCGAATATGGGGGTTGTTCTACGAAGCGGCGGACAATAATAGACCACGCGCGTCGAGTGGCGATCTCGGGGAAGCGGCAAGCGCTAACTGGGAGCTGGACGAGTGGCTAAAGAGCCCTTTGTCTTCTCTGGCAGGTAGATAGATCTATCTGATCGGTGCGCTGGCGGCACGAGAGCTATACTGTACGAGGGCTTCAACACGGTCTTCTTCGCGAAAAGTAACAACGACGCTGCCGTGCTTAGCGTTACTTTTGGTATGTTGTGTATCGTACACACTTCCAAAATCTTGCTTGTTGATGTACTACACACCACGGTCGTGGCTCGATTTGATTGGTCAATACAGGATATCGATTCACACAGGTAATGACCACATCGATTTGCACAGGTATTCATCCTCGCGACGGCTTCGTGGCCAGCTCAAAACACTCCCTGAAACCGTGCAGAAGCCAGACGTCGTGCGTGCATCCAGCGGCAGCTAACTTCCTCTCCCCCTCCTTCCTAACCCAGCCTATTTACCAACGATGTGGATGAAGAGCGTGGCGCTGGCCGTGCTCCTGGCGGTGCAACAGGCCAGCGCAGCCTTCTACGTGCCTGGCGTGGCGCCCGAGTCGTGGGCCGCGGGCGACGCCGTGCGCCTCAACGTGAACAAGATCACGTCCACCAAGACGCTGGTGCCGTACGAGTACTACTACCTGCCGTACTGCAAGCCCACAGCCACCAACGAGCAGCAGGAGAACCTGGGCGAGATCATGGCCGGCGACGCCATCATGGACTCGCTCTACAACATGCAAATGGAGAAGGACGCCATCTGCCAGGTGCTGTGCAAGCCCATGAAGTACACGTCCAAGCAGTCGCAGGCCTTCATCGACATGATCAAGGACGAGTACTACGTGCAGTGGGTGGTGGACAACCTGCCCGTGCTCTACCGCGACCCGACGGACTCGCAGCAGGCGGGGGCGTTCAAGCGCGGCTTCCCAGTGGGCGAGGTGGACGAGGACGGCAAGTATCTGCTGTACAACCACGTGCGCATCATCGTCTCGGTCAACCCGGACCCGTACGCACAGGAGGACGGCGACGTCCCCAAGTGGCGCGTTGTCGGTTTCGAAGTGGTACCCACGTCCATCAAGCACAGCTACGAGAACGAGCCCATGGCTGGACAGGAGCTCGACTCGGACACATGCGGCAAGTTCGTCAACATTGAGGAGGTGTCGCAGGGCAACTACCAGTACCTGAACCCGGAGGGCGAGACCACGGTGCTCTACACGTACGACGTGCAGTTCGTCAAGTCGGACATCGTCTGGGAGGAGCGTTGGGATCGCATTATCAGCAGCAAGAGCTCGAACGACCAGATCCACTGGTTCTCCATTATTAACTCACTCATGATCGTGCTGTTCCTGACCGGTATGATTGCTATGATCATGCTGCGCACACTTCACCGTGATATCGCTCGCTACAACGAGGTGCAGACCACGGAAGAGGCGCAGGAGGAGTCTGGATGGAAGCTCGTTCACGGCGATGTTTTCCGCCCGCCGCAGCTTTCGCCGATGCTGTTCTCGGTGGTTGTTGGCACGGGCGTGCAGGTGTGCTCTATGAGTGCGTCGACGATGATCATCGCGCTGCTGGGTCTGCTGTCGCCTGCCAACCGTGGATCGCTGCTTACGACGCTGCTGCTGCTCTTCGTGTTCATGGGAAGCTTTGCCGGCTACCACTCATCGCGCACGTACAAGATGTTCAACGGCAAGGACTGGAAGAAGAACACTATTCTTACGGCTGTGCTGTACCCGGGTCTGCTGTTCGCTGTGTTCTTCCTCTTGAACCTGGTGCTGTGGGGCAAGTCATCATCGCAGGCTGTCCCGTTCGGAACGCTTTTCGCCTTGCTCGTCCTGTGGTTCGGCATTTCGGTGCCGCTCGTTTTCCTGGGCAGCTACTTTGGCTTTAAGGCTGCTGCTATTGAGCAGCCTGTGCGCACGAACCAGATCGCGCGTCAGATCCCAGAACAAGTGTGGTACCTGTCGTCGCCTTTCAGCATCCTGGTCGGCGGCATTCTTCCCTTCGGCGCTGTGTTTATTGAGCTGTTCTTCATCATGTCGGCGCTGTGGTTGCACCAGATTTACTACGTGTTCGGCTTCTTGTTCATCGTGCTGCTAATCCTTGTGGCCACGTGCGCGGAGGTGACGGTTGTGATGTGCTACTTCCAGCTTTGCGCAGAGGACTACCGCTGGTGGTGGCGTTCGTTCCTCACCTCGGGCTCTGCAGCCGTGTATCTGTTCCTCTACTCGTTCCTGTACTTCTTCACGAAGCTGAACATCACCGCGTTTGTCTCGGGCATTCTGTACTTCGGCTACATGTTCCTGATTTCGGTCACGTTCTTCTTCCTCACGGGAACTATCGGCTACTTCGCTTGCCTCTGGTTTACGCGCAAGATCTACAGCTCCATTAAGATCGACTAAGCTGTCAGAGAGTTAGCAAGGCGACGTGGCGAGGATGGAGGCGATTTTCTGGCAAAATGAAGAGGGCCACAAGGAGCGAACGAGTGGCAGTCCGAATAGTGCATCACATTCGGACAGTGCATGTGCCGTTTGTCGTCTTCCGCTGTGTGTAGAAGATAAAACCTGGAAGCGAAAGAAAAATAAACTTCATTTCGATTTCAGTTGCTGTGAGCACCCATGCATCCGTGGCATCAACAGGAATCCTTTCTGTTTACAGCGTACGCCACTCTGCCAGCCAGGGGTGCTTGTTCACCAAACGCTGCGCTTGTGTTTGCCAGGAACCGACTAGATCAAGAGATACATTGGTGGCGTTGCCAGCAGCTTCGAGGATCAAATCACTTGGTGTGGTTAACAGATCGGCAGGCGTCCCCATCTTTTGAACCTCCAGTCGTTGCACCACCTTTGGCTCGCCTACAATTTCCGCCATCCAGTCGTTCACCTCATCAAGACGCGCCTAGTTTAGTCACAAATGTACAGCGTTAAGGGTGTAATCCGCAACACGACTTAGAGCAAGCTTACTTACCTCATCGATAAGCTTTTCGAGCTTCTCCTTCAAAGTTTGAGCTGACGGGTCCAACGGATTCACAAGCGCATGCATCGTCGAGCCCACTGAAGCATCGGCCAGTTCTCGCCGAGTAGTTATGGAAGCCTTCCGCAACCATTCAGCAATTGGAGCGCCCGTGATCTGAGCAACCTCATCATCGATACCGTCGCATCCACCGCTGCGCCCAGTCTTCGCTAAGTTGGCGCAGGTCCACGGATCCTTATCGAGGTCGGCATTAGCTGCTTCCTCGGGTGATAGAATGCGTGCCTTTTTGCAGGAATCGCAGTAAACTGTGGTTGCTTCCTCCACTTCTTCTTCGGACTCTGTTTCCTCTCCATCCACTGCAGTTTCTTTCTTAGTGGCCTGCATAACCGATTTGTCATCGGGAAGAAAAGCAGACACAACGGCGCTAGTCTGTGCACTTTTGTCGAACCGGGATAGTGCAGCTTGTGCCGCTGCATTCCGGAGGGTGTTGGGAGTCGCGTCCTTAGCCAAAAGAGCAGGTGTCTGAGTCGCTGGCTCACGCTTGGGTTGTGCAGCCTCTTGCTTAGCTTCTTCTTCATCACTTGAATCCACTTGAATCACCTCAGGTTTCTGCTCCTTTGCTGTAGAACGTTTAACTGCCTTTGCCGCCGGCTTACTCTCCGGTGTCGGAGACGATTTCGGGGCACCCCGAGCACGACCTTGGCCTCCTTGTTTCCACATCTTATATTGTTCTTCATTTGCCTAGTAATTGACAGACACAGAGAGATAGCACACAGATCACCAAACTGCACCAAAATACTTGCTAAGTTTTGGCTCCCAACAACGGAATATACCTTCGCTTCCATGGCCTTCTCGGACATAACGCTGTCAGACGCCAGCATCATACGGATATCCAGGTCAAACAAATACAGATTGCTTCCTACATACAACCAACACACCAAACGTACCGCGTACGAGCGTCCAAGAACGACCAGTCTTCATCGGGTACAAGATCCGCCAGACCAGCAGCCACATCTCCATCGTACAAGCGCGCAATACCCCAAAAGACTCTCGTGGACACTTGCGCCATGTTGAAAGGCTTAAGCATTTCACGCCCAGTCTCGCCACCGGACAGCAACACATATTTCAAAATGGCCTGCAGCTCGTCCGTCTTCAGTAGATCCACAGTCTCTTCCTTCCACTTGCGCGGTGTTTCCTTGAAGCGCACACGCAATTTAGCTGCGCTTCCGTCAGCGCGTCGGGTCGTCGACAGCTCTTCAATCTCAAAATTATGCGCCAACGCCGCATTCAGTCTAGCAGTAGCTAAGTTCAATTCATACTGATGCTCCACTGCATTCTTCGTAGCAGCGCGGAAGAACTTCGCTGCACGACCTTTGGATCGGCCGCTAACAGCGTTCAGCAGACTAATCTCCACATCCTCCTTGGACGTCAGATTAATTGCTCGACTGCGACGATATTTGCGTTGTGGTTCCTGTCCATCGTCGCCGATTGCCTCCACAGCTTCAGATGGATCGTTCTCCAGAGAACTGCCAAGCTGGTGTCCACTGCCAGTGATTTTCCGTTTGGGCGACGCCTTCTTCTTCTCCTTTGTCGGAGGATTCAACGTACGTACCCCTCCTCTCGGCGCTTTCGGCGCCGCTTTCTTTGCAGCAGCTCTCTTTGGCCCCCCCGCAGTCTTCTTGGCCGCAGGAGCAGAAGCCGACGCTTGCACTGCCGCTGCAGCACCAGAGTTCGTGTCCACCACCACTGTATCATTCGCCTCAAAGACAGACTTGACGAGCGCTGAATCATCCACTTCAACTGCTCGAGGCGGAAATCCTCGGCGAACTGCAGTACATCACAATATAAGCATCAGCTGACCTCAATTATTGCAACCAAGCAGCGAAAATCTTACAAGTTGGTGAGTCTTTCGCGTTCAACCCCAATTCCTTGGCAGTAAGTTCTGTACGACACACATAACGATCGCGTCACAGGAGCCACGCTACCAACAGCGCACATCATGCCATCTACACACCTGAGAATGTCTTGAAGCTGGCGTCCGGGTCAATCTTGAGCACCACCAGCTTGCCGCGAGGCCCACGGAGACGAACATTCCACATGGTCATTTGTTGAGCGTGATGGCTACAGCTTTTTAGCTAACCGTTCGACTGTTCCCAGAATATTCGCTCCGGTAACGCGAATATTCGCGATTCTCAGCTTCACCGTCACATTTTCAAATTTGCAGCTACGGTAAGATGCCGGAATTGAGCTGGCAGGAGACGCTGGCGAGCGAGACGGACGCCTCCAAGCAGGAATGGATGGCGCTGGAACGTCGCTATCACCTGCAGCTGAGCCACGAGGACCCCGCGACACGGAGCAAACACGTGCATCTCTTCTTGAGTCTGTCGGCTCCAGAGCTGCCGACGCGACTCAGAGGCCAAGTGGAACTGCAGATGACGCTGCCTCAGAAATACCCGATGGAGGCAGCTCAGGTGGATTTTACACAGTGGATCAGTCGGCTGGAACAGGAACAGGTGGACGCGTTGAACGATGCAGTGAACGCTCGAGCTCAGCAGCTGTGCGGAGGCTACTCGCTGAGGAAGCTGCTGACCTGGATCGACAATAACTTTTGGCGGATTATTGAGCCGTTCGAGAAAGACTTAGAGGAGGAACAAGAGGTGGCAATTGACAGTAGTGTGCAGGATGAAGAGCTGGAGATTTCTGTGGCTGAGGAGGAAATACTGGTTTCGAGTGAGAAGGAACCGAAGAGAAGACGCGGTCGGAGAGCTTGTCGCTTCTTCGCAAGAGGTAATTGCAGGGATGGAGAGAAGTGCAAGTTTTCGCACGAAAAAAGGCAGGCAACGACGAAGATGGAGATTGGTGACGATGGATCTGAAGCTTTTGATACAGATGGCACGTTGGTGGTACGCGAAGCGGACCCGGCACAACCATCGGAAGCGGAGAAGTCTGTGGTAACGTCAGAAACAAAGAAGAAAACCCGAGTGCGTAAATGCAAGTTTTTCGCTCATAACAAGTGTCGCGATGGAGACAAGTGCAAATTCTCTCATGCTGTCAAGAGTTCTAGAACGAATGACAAGGGGCAGAAGCAAGGATCGGATCTAAAGCCGCGCGCTGTTATCGTGCAGTTGGGTACTCTGGTTGGAGCGGCAAGCGAAGTGGAGAATAGCGCGGTGGAAAACACTTCAATGGGGTCCATCAACGAAAGTATCGACACACAGAGCGACACCATCAGCAAATGGTCGGAAGCGCAGCAGCGAGCATTGGACCTGGCCTTGAAAAAGTATCCGGCGACAATGGACAAGAAAGAAAGATGGACCAACATAGCGAACGATGTCGATGGCCGGTCTCTAAACGAGTGTATTGACCGCTTCAAGATGTTGTGTGATCTTGTGAGACGTGGTGTGGATCCTACCACCGCTATCATATTTGAAAAAGAGAAAAACGAGGAGGAACCAGCGGAGTCAATTGAAAGCGAGGACCATACTCGAAATTCCAGGATCATTCCAGCCGACAAGCGTGTTGCCATTGAAACCGAACCAGACGTGAAGGGCACTCAAATTTGCCTCGAAGATCTGTTTCTGCACGAAGTCGGCACGCTTGTTGCTCATCGGCTTGTTTGCCAAGTCCAGTGCGATAACTGCCCGCTTAAGTTTGACGCCATCCTGAGCTTGGATTCTGCAGAAATTCAGAAATGGTGTCCGCGGTGCAGTGTGCTTCACCACGTGTTAATGAGGCCTGTGTTTGCCCACTCACAGAGTAACGTGTTAGCGTACGTGGACACTGAAAACTGCTACATTGTCGATGTGCTTCCCTCCGACATGTTGGCCAATTGTCTGGAGTGCGGGTGCGAAGCATTGCTGGAGAAGATAAGTCCAAGACAACGATCTGAGCAAGCCTGCTTTTCCTGCCATGTCAAGCTGGCAGTGATGGCAAAGCGCTTCATGGCACGTCAACTGGAAGGGTCAAGTGACAAGCGGTCTAACTCGCCTGACCATAGTACAACGAAACCTACCAGTACAAAGAGCAGCAAGAAAGGAGCCAAACAAGTCGTGGAGACATTCGTTTTGGGCCAGCCGTTGCCTCGTAACGGAGCGTGCGACCACTACAAGCACTCACTCCGCTGGTTTAGGTTCCAGTGCTGCGGCAAAGCTTTCCCATGCGACGTGTGCCATGACTCAAGTGACTGTCCTGAAGCCAACTTGGGAAAGTTTGCCAGCCGAATGATTTGCGGGTTGTGCTCGAAGGAACAATCAAGCGCGGTGAAAGTGTGTTCGTGTGGCAATGATGTTGCAGCAAAGAAGTCGACCTCTCGTCATTGGGAAGGTGGTGCTGGATGCCGAGATTCCTTGCAGATGTCTCGTTGGGATAAACAAAAGTACCGCGGCCAGAACAAAACAGAGAGCAAGAAATTTAAGCGGGTTGGTGCGGAAGCCAAGAGGCGTCGTGAGAACGCTAATGGAAACGCCAATGCACAGTAGAGTTCATACAGGTTACAGATAACTTATCGGAGACAAGAGCAATAGATTGATCAGCTTGATATCTTTTGGTTGTCGTTCCTCCTTCCGCTTTCGCAGATGTGCTTTGATGGGAGGAAGCAAACTTATACAGACGTGTTGGCCTCGTTGTAGCGCGAACTTTAGCCAATCAATCCTACAGCGTAACCTTACAGGTTGTATATCGCGAGTTACGAATGAGAAAGTGATCCTTGAATGCATAAGAGCAAAGGTACAAGCTCTATTTCCTGTTTTTTGGCGCATTACCCTGGTAGCTTCCGGGTCATAGGCTTGTTCAAATCGCGATGGTCTCGAGTTTTGTTGAAAACGCTTCAATCAAAACGATTTCCTGATGCTTCTTTCGAAGCATGTGAGTAGCTATTTGACGAAAGTAAACGTTTACGACGAACCTATCTTCCGATCCAGGTTGGCACTTCTTTACGTTACCAAGGATGCGTCTTCAAGATTATAAGTTTTCTTGGTAGAGAACTCACTGCACTTCCATAGAACTCCATCTTCGTTCTGATTTTTACCAATCCAACCTAACCACACACACCCGAAGCCCCGCAAGAGACAACAAGCCAAGGATGAACCTCCAGTTGTGCGTGTTCGCCGTCCTTAGCGCCGCGGTTGCTATTTTGCCGTCGGTTGATGCACAGCAGTACTGCAAGCAACAATACTATGGCGGTCCTCTCTCATCCAAGAGCCGGATGGTAGCCCAGTGCTGCGATTGCCGACGCAATTTCGACAGTTGCTGCTCCTCCAGCTGCAGCACTGGCAGCCCTTGCAAGTTCTAGGCACATCTTTCCAACACCAGCCTGAGTGATATCATGTATCTTCACGGAGCCGTGATGTCATGTAAGAAGTTCTTACTAAGAGCAGATAATGTACAAGTATCCGTATCGTTGCCCCCGTTTCTCTACTTTTCATTTTATCGTGTTAGTTATTAATGAGTCGATAGGATATCCCAGCACACCAGCACGACTGCTTGAGGATGGTCAATTGAATTTACTGTCAGAGAGTGAAGGCAAAGAAACCTTCGCTCTGCCGAGGAGACCGATAATGGCGATATAGTTGTTTTCAACACTGCTGGAGAAGGATGTTTTCTATTCTGAGCATTCACGCAAATGCCCACCAGTTTTCCTTTGTCATGGTTCACTACACGCTGGCTGGACGAGTGAACAGTGAAGAGTATGCCATCTGCGACCGGTTGCTTGGTATGGAGCAAGATTCACACTAAGTCTAGATCATCTGTCTAACCTGCAGCGGCTGCACAGACATTCTGGCATCGATCTTGCCCGATTGCCAAGTGACGAAGTTGCCATCCAAAGCCGACCACTGGGCCAACGATGCTGCCGAGCTGATGCGTCTACATGGGTGTGTTGTTTTCCACCCTCCTACATTACCAAAGCGCTTTCTTACTTTCTGCGTGACAGCTTCAACTTGCCTACCTCTTCAAACCTCGTGATCAGCGACGTGGCTATCTGGACCGACACAGGGCGGCTTTTGTGCTCGGACGTCGATGCCTTCAGCACATTCGTAGGACGCAACTACGGCGTTCAGTTGGACCTGACAGACGCAGAAGTTCTGCTGTACATCAAGGCCAACGTGGAGGAACTTCGCCAGCAGCAACAGCATGCCTAACGGGCGAAAAATGGCTACATTGCAGCTTTAGAAATGCAATTTATTCCAACGAGGCCCTAATTCTTACAACACCTTGTGCAACATCAACTACAATGTCTTCAAGTGACGCAGATGCCGAAACAAACCACGCCATGGTCCAGTTCATTCGCAGGATGACCAGAGGAGTTTCAAGGCACCATAAATTCGCTTATCTTCTGCAACGATTGCACCGGGCATTTCAATACGGACGCGACCTTGACGTTACCATCATTCGAACCCTTTTAGCACACGTCTTTGGTGATGAAGTTAGCAACTCACTTCGCGTCCCATTCAATTTCAACGCTCTCTCTTCAAAGAAATGCAAGCAACATTTTCGGTTCACGCGCGAGGAGCTCATCGATCTTGTTCCATTGTTTGGTCTACAAGGAATCACTACGAGAGATGGGACTACCACTACTGAAATTGAGGGTCTGTGTATCATGCTCTAAAAGCTCGCGGTCCCTGTCAGGTGGGAAGATTTATAAGTTTGTTTTGGTGGTCGATCTATCCCCGGGCTTTCCAACATTTTTATGGTTATGATCGAGCTCCTCGACACTAAATTCAACAAGCTTGTTGAGTTCAACCAAAAACTATGCGGCCGACCGCGTGCAAGAATATGCCGATGCCATCTTCTACCAAGGAGCTCATATGTACAATGTTTGGAGTTTTATAGATGGAACTCTCCGTGGAATATGCAGACCAACTGCACGGGATGAAGTAAGAGACGGTAAATTGCGAAGTCAACAATCTGTATATAGTGGTCACCGTAGAAAGCATGCTCTCAAGTACCAGTCGCTGACTACACCCGATGAGATGATCACGCATCTCTACGGACCATATCCCGGTCGGAACCACAGCATAAAACTCTTCCATGAATCTCAATTGGCTAACAAAATCCGAAAAGACCCCGCTTTTCCAGATTTCGGATCTTCGGTAACCAAGCTTATGGACGCGATGACGTGCTTGCTTGTCCATTCGGTGGAGCTGTGACAAATTTAACATCTGAAGAACGACAAGTGAATGCTAGCATGAGCAAAGTTAGGGTGTCAGTAGAATGGTCTTATGGAGAAGTATGCAACTATTGGACAGCTCTTGATTTTAAGCGCCAAGCTCGAACTGGTACACAGCCAATCGGTCAGATGTATCGAGTTGGGGTCTTATTAACAAACTGTCTGACATGTATTCGTGGTGGAAACAATGTAAGTGATTACTTCAAAGTACATCCTCCTAGCATTCATGACTACTCGCAGTCAAATAGAATGGATGTATTTTGTTTTAGTTATGAAAACACGAAGCACTTCTTTGCTAGTGCAGCGCCAAATAGTTTAGCACACTCGAGTATCAAGTCGCGATTGTGCTTCTCAGCTTCCATACGTGCCGGGACGCGGCTCCTCTCCAACTCGAGTAGTTCGGCGTGTTGTTGCTTTTGCCATTCCATCTTCTCTTCGAACTGTTGTTTTCGCAAAGCAAATTCATCACGGGCATGCTTATCTAAGCGCTCAGTTTGCGCTTGAAAAGCGTTGACCCGCTTTTTACTCGATGCTTTTGCAGGTGTCGAGGTAGTTGAGGCCGAATCACTCGCAGCAACTGAGTCACAGTTTGAAGCCGTGTCATCTTCACTATCAGAAGACGAGTGTTGGTTTTCTACATTGCGTAGCGCTCTCCGTTTGTTGCTTTCTGCAATAATCTCGGGCGCACAGAGCTCTAAATTTGCTGCATTGGCCTTCTTTTTGTCAGCCGTAGCCTTCTGCTTGATTGCATAGGCATCTTCAAGACGCACATACTGTTAGACAAGACCTGACAGAGTATCGTAATAGATTTGCTCATTTACAGCTTCTAGAGTCTCTTCAATGGTGCTACCCACCGCGGAACGGATCTCGCTAGCCCTCCAGTTCTTACGTAGCAGTCGAAGACGATCTTGAACCTGTTTAGCATTGACGGTGACTCCTATCGCTCTTGAAACACTTGCAGCAACTGTCTCCCACGTCTGGCCGACTTGTTCATACGGAGCGCTGAATGGCTTCGCGGCAATGATCTCCCTCATCGATTCTCTGTTTGCATTGTCGTCGAAGCGCATGCTGGTGTCTTGTTCTGGGCGAAAGCACGGTTTTGAATTTCTAAAAAGCGAAGCGCTTTTCGGGGTGCAACTTATTGGTTTGTGTATTTTGTCTAAGTAGCACCCCGAAAATCGACGGCGATCCAGGTCCCGATGGTGCTTTCCCGCATGAAGTCCACGGCGTCGGCGCTGCTTCGCGCCCGTCAGGTGTCCCAAGCCGCCACCCAGCGCTTTGCCTTCTCTACTGAAGCTACTGACGCTGCAGCCGCAGCTCTGCGCATGGTAAAGTGCCAGTCAATTCCAATAAAACTGTTCCCAAACACAGCTCTGACATTTTGTCTTCACGTGACGTTGTTTACAGGGCTTCAAGAAGGCTCAGAAGGACGACGCTGAAGCGCTCCAAGTGGAGATGGAAGCGGAACCTGCGTCACCGATGGATGTGAGCGAAGTGCCGCCGCCTCCGGTGGAGAAGAAGCTCGTGCCGCCCGTGATGAGCTCCACGCAGCCATTGTGGCTCACGCAGGACCACCCCGTGACGGACTTGTCAGGCTTTGCGCCGAAAATCGTGGTCGTTGGTGTTGGAGGAGCTGGTGGAAACGCAGGTGTGTGGGATTGAGTGACGAGTGCATTGGCAGGTTGGAGGGAATTGAGCTGATTGGTGTCGTGATGGAATTCATTGGCAGTGAACAACATGATCGCGCGCGGCCTGCAGGGCGTGGAGTTCCTGGTTTGCAACACAGACGCTCAGCACTTGCGCACGACGTTAACCGAGAACCGTGTTCAGATGGCCCCGGAGTTAACTGGAGGATTGGGTTGTGGCGCCAACCCTGAAGTTGGGTAAGTATGGTTTCGTGGTATGGGATAGCGGGGAGCATCTAACAGGTTTGCTAATTAATTCGGTGCTGTGGTGATTTAGTCGCGAAGCAGCAGAGGCGGCAATTGACGAGATTCTGGAGCGCGTTCAGGGCGCAAACATGGTGCGTTCGCTACCTTTCGTACCGATTAAACGGAAGTGTGCAGCGCTAACAGGTCCGCTTGTCTGTGTAGATGTTTGTTACTGCAGGCATGGGAGGTGGAACTGGCACCGGCGCAGCACCCGTCATTGCCCAGGCAGCTCTTGATGCCGGGATCCTAACAGTAGCCGTGGTCACCAAGGTATGTACGCTGCAGAATATATCGTGGCACTTGATCATGTAGCGCTTACCGTGTTGCATTTCATGTTCGTTGTAGCCATTCCGATTTGAAGGAAACAACCGCGCAAAGCTTGCGGCACAAGGCCTGGTTGAGCTGAAGGACAGCGTGGATACGATGCTTGTTATCCCGAACCAGAATTTGTTCAATATGTCAAACGAGCGTACCTCGTTGATGGATGCATTCCGGTGCGTGTATACTTCTTCAGATTGTGACGGTGCTTCGTGTTTTATCGGGGCGTCTCTAACGATTGCAATTGTTCTGATCTTAGAATGGCGGACAATGTGCTTCTTGACGGCGTGAAAAACATATCTGACTTGATGGTGATGCCCGGGCTCATTAACCTCGACTTCGCGGACGTCCAGTCGGTACGCAAAACTATCTGGTTGCTCAGTGGTAAACTTAATGACAACCAATTCACTCTCTGTTTACAATTCGAAACTGCAGGTGATGCAAAACATGGGAAATGCCATGATGGGAAGTGGAGAGGCTGATGGAGAAAACAGGTGCGCTTGTCTGTTGCTGTTGAGCGGTTTACGAAATGGCGTTGGGTCGACTAAAGTTCACGTGCTCGTCTTGTAGGGCTTTACGAGCTGCTGAAGATGCACTGGCGAACCCTCTCCTGGGAGATATTTCAATCAAGGTAGAGAGACAACCCTATTGCAAGATTGCCATGCTCGTCATACGCACTTTTTTTTTAATTTTCTTGACGTGCAGGACGCCAAGGGCATGATTGTAAACATCACGGGTGGTTCCGATCTGACGCTGTTCGAAGTTGACGAAGCAGCAGAGCGTGTGACACGAGAACTCGACGACCCGCACGCCAACATTATCTTCGGGTCGACGTTTGACGACTCTCTCGACGGTAAACTGCGTGTTTCCGTGGTTGCCACTGGTATCGCCGACCCCGACAAGTTATAGAAACCAAATTGTGAGCGAGTAAGAGGTGCATCCAGCCAAACGCAACGAGTGTATTCACGAAAATGAAGTCCGATGAGTCATTCTTTTTGTGAGTGACAAATTATCATGACCATGATAAGTTATCATTGAATCAATGACATTGATAACCCATGTGCTGATCGCATTGATATTATACTGACTGCTTCATACTTAGTTTGCACACCACCCTACCCGTGGGGCGATGCGGCTCTATTGGCCGGCTAGCAGATACCCCTAAAGGTGGAAAAAGCAAAATTGCACTATCCAACAACACCTCAAAACGCGTATTCCTTCTCGTCCACCGAGAAATTGGCTTGCTGTGAAAGTCGCTCGGGTGGCAAGGATGAGAGTGCCTCATCCAGGTCGTACGCAGCCCACATCGACGTGAGTCGGACAACCACTTCTTCACAGGTAAGTCGGGCTCCCTTGGGCACCACGACCTGTTTCATCGCCTCCTCAAGAGGGACGCCCTCGTCGTAGCAACGTTGATCGTCGTACTTTTTACCGTAGCCGTCGTCATCGCTCTCCGAGTACTCGAAATCCATGATAGGGTCTTCCGATTCGTTCGGCACGGTGGAAGCATCGTCCGACCTGGTACTCATCATCGCGAAGATGGACTTGCCGCCTGAAACCTGACTATGTGTGAAAATGGGTTTGCTGGACGACTTGCTGGCGCTGAACAGCTCCTTGCCTGCCAACGAGGGCGAAATGGGCGGCGCCGGATCCGGTTCTGGTACCGGCATCACTGGCTGGTCCACGATTGCGTACGAATCGAGCGACAGCGACTTGTTAATCTTGGAAATAATTGAGCCGTTCATGGGCTGAGCTCCTCGGATGAGGAACGGCCTCATCATGTCCTTGATCTCCTCGCCGCAGATGCCGCACTTGGGGAGGTCGTTGTATACGCGTCCCACAAGCAGCTTGAGGAAGTCCTGCAGTGCTGAAACTCGATGACGCACCACCGAATTGGTCCGCAGCAGCGACTTGCTCGGGAACCGGAACTTGCTGATGGCACGGTTAAAACTGGCGCAGTTGGCGCATGAGACGCCGCGCGTGGCGAGTTTGTGCTGGATGTCCTTGCGCAGCTGCAGGAACTGCGAGTAGCGGCGGTTGACTGTCCATTCCTGGTTGGTGGGCTGCACCAGCATACAGATGCTGTAGAGCGTGTGCGTGGGTCGATTCAGCGCCGCCGGGATGAACACCTGCACTCCGCTCTGGAACATACTCATGGTAGTCGGTCGTCCTACGCTACGCTACAAAGTACCCAACGCTAAATGGCGCTGAGCTCGGGCTCCGCTGGTCGTTGACTCGCTTGATTCCTCCGCTTGGACAGGCGCCGCAATGCGGGGTATGGTGCAACGTGCAGAGCAGGCTGGATGGCGACTGCAAGCGAGCGTTGTGTGTGTACGTCGTCGTCTCCGGAGAGATGACCGACGTGGGGCGGTTGGCTGCAAATACCGACTGCCGCAGTCGGCACGTGCGGACGCTGGATAGTGTGGCGCCGCGCTCTGGCTGGATGTGCGATATCCGAGCCCGTGCACCGTTTGCGCCTCACGACAGAGTTACGCCAGCGCCAAAGCGTGCAACCATCTGGGGCTTGTATGGTTTCGAGTGCACAGGGCTCGGGCGCTGACACAAGTCGCTCGTGGTTGTCGTTGTCCAGGCACACACGGCGTTAGTGCAGCCCTTTCGATAGGCGTCAAGTGCTACTGAACCACGCTGCGATGCCGGACACGCAACCGATGTTGAATGAAACGGCGGTGCACATTGAATTGATAACCAGCAGGAGGCGGAAAATCCGTGCTCCAGCACTAGCGCTTTGAATCCGATGCGGAACAGGATATGTCGCGACCGAATCGGCCAAAGCTGACAGGCGGGGGACTGACTGCATTGACTGAACTATTCACTGAAGTGCCGCAGCCAGCTTGCACTTGCGGTCGAAAATCGCGAGGCTCGGGATCGAGATCGGAAGCTCGGTGGAGCAGACGACGTCGACCGCGGCAACTACGCATGGGACGGGTCCCACGATGTCGCGCATAGGGAATATCCGCCCGTACGTGCACGCTCGAATTTGGCCCTCGGCAGCAGCACACCTGCACTACTGAGATCGTTGCTGGCGACGACGGGGTCGTGCAGATAAAACCGTTTCGTGGCAAGTTCCGACTATACCAATGCAGGCCACAACGCCGCCATTTTAATAGCGGCGCCCGTCGCGCCCGCATAATGTTCATCGCCGACACCTTGGTCCGCCCTCATCGCTGAGCTGAGCCGAGCGGGCTGACGGACAGCAACAAATTTCGCGTCGTGTTGTTGCAGTTCGGCTGTCCCTGTCAATGTGGCAGCAGTACATCAGTTGACACAGAACTGCAAACAAGGTTTGGACAGAATTACAGTTCTAGCCAGATTTGTAATCCCAGATTTAGCAGGTTCCAGACGGTTGATCCTGCAACTTCCGCGTTGCAGCGTTGCTGCGACGCTCTCTCTCTTTTATCTCTAAAGCTCAAATCTATTTTACTCTTGATTTTGCATCCTACGTATCAAGCTACAAGTCTCCGGTTCTTCCTTCTTCCCTACCTGCGCCAGTTCGTCGTAATGCAGCGACACTACCGCGTTACAGTGTTGGAAAAGGCCCACGGTTTTGGCCAAATATGTAAAGTCCGTCCTGGCCGATTAGCCATTTGCATTGGCGTAGGCCGAAACTAGAGATAACGGCCATAATTTTATACATTGTTTTAATTAATATTCAGTGTTTTAGCCATGAGAAGGTAGAAGTACGAGAAGCCCGACCCTTCGTCGCCGCACGCCCGTGACCTCGTCCGGCAGCAGCAGAATCAGCAGAAATCGATCGCGTCCTGCTGGACGGGGTCACGGGAGGCAGCAACAGCAGAAGTGGCCTCGCAGCCGAGCGTGAACCGGTTCAGCAGCAACATGGACTAAGGCAAACAGAATCTGTCGACTAAAGAGCACAAAACATCGTTCGGGCCGAATGCTGTCTATATTCAAGCGTCCAGCAGTGCAGCTATTCAAAAAGCGTCGCTAGCTCGACTTTCTGACCTCGAAAGCCAGTCAGTGCCTTTTCCTGGGGAAAACTAGCTACGTTGTCATCAGGGAATTCGTCTAGGACTGGCGCAGGAATTGCCTCAAACTCGTCATCAGTCAGCTCTTCTTCGTTGCTGCTGCGGTTGGCGTCAGCACGTGACCTCATGTAACCAATGTCAATTTCCGAATCTTCAAAAATCTCGTCGACATACTCTCGCCATGTGATGGGGCGCTGTTTACAACAGTCCCCAAAACACGGCACGCGCGTTTGTGCGGTTGAGGAAGCGTTCCCGACTTGGAGGGACAAGGAGCGACTCCCGACTTGGAAGGAGGAGACGACTCCCGACTTGGAGGGAAGAAAGCGACTTGAGTACTTGAGGGAAAGTTTGCGACTGAATCGAAATGAGCTTATGGTTCCTGAATTCTATGAATAAAACCACTAGGGGCCCTTGAGGTTAAATGTAATTTAACCTACACATGTAGTATAAAACCTTGGGTTGAATCAGGTTGAACTTGAAGATTCTCCTTCGAAGAATCTTCCTGTCGCGTGGCGTCTTGTGATTGGCCACAAGAACTCAAGTGACACGCCGGCCTTGTTACCAAATAATGTCCCAGGTGAGGAACCATCATCATGCACAAAGAAGTGCAGAGAACACTTGGCGTAATCACCGATTGTGCCATGGGTGGATGTGAGCAAACATTTGACCATGTTTACGCCACCTTTACCTCCATGACAGCAGTGTGTGAACCACACCAATCTGTGATCGCATAACCAATGTAATAGGCCAGAGGGGCCCATTACACTCCTTCAGCATGTCGTACAGCTTGCCGAGAAATAGCACTTCGTGGCTAGCGATGTTCGCAGCTGCAGGAGGCAGTTCTAGCCACTCAAGCCATTGCTTCTCGTCGTCCGTGAGGTCTTCAGGACTTGACTTTAGTCGAGCGACCATGGCCTCAGCTGCTCCCCGCGGATACGCAAGCCGCAGGCTAATGAATTTGACAAGCCGCGCCTCGAAGTTCGTTCGAATGTGTTGCCTCGCCGCAACGAGCATGTCATTCGCCAGTTCTTTGATAGCGGAGCTTGAATCGAAGAGCGTAGGCGGCATGTACGATATGACCCTCGATCGTGAAGCCTTGTACTTGTTGATGGACTCCTCTAGTGCAGCGTTAGCCGAGGGTTTTGGCGCGGGCATCTGTTCGTCACCAAAGACGGCTGTGCAGCACCGGTAGAACGTAGCTTGGTCTAGCTGCAGGGCTGTCTCCATCGTGCGAGATCTTGTCGGCATTACAGGGTAGTTCGGGTAGCTACACCGATGGTGCTCAAACAGCCGGCAGTAGTGGAAGTCCATGACGAACATTGCCTCCACTCGGATCTGCTGAAACAGGGCGAGCAGCGCTCTGTTCCAGGCATACACCGTATGCGCTTAGCAATGAGGAAGCGTAGAAGTACTTAGAGTTTGTATGCAATGAATAGAAATACAAAAGACTCGTGAACTTTAACTGAAAATAGAAAACTGAATTGATTGGCAGCCCTGCTGCCTTAGCAAACCCTACTGTAGAATATCTATAGCGTAGTGAGGGCCGACGGGTGGCCCTCACGCGTCCGCGTGACGTGCAAGCACGTGGTTGGTCAGAAAGCTGCGTCTTTCTAGCCAATTATCGCGCGCTAAGCGCCCGCCAAAGCCCGCTCGCTTTGGCGGCTCGAAATGATTATAAACCTTGTGTGTGTCACACACAAGGGGTTTGCATCCATTGTGTGTATAGTCGTATCCGACTATACGTATAGTGGTGTGCGCCACACTAATTTGTGTGACCCTGTTACATATGCTGCAGAGCCACAGCACGTTGTTCGAGCGCGTCCCGGATGTCATGATTCGGACAAATGTACCTCAGTGGGTATGTCACGGTTGAGAACACTAGGGCGCTGTTGGCTCCTCGAAGAAGGGTGCGACGATGGTTCGCGGCGGCGCGTTGCTCGATGTCGACTTGATCAGGCGGTCTCCACGCGACCGCGAGTTCTGGCAGGGGCTCGACGATGCCGGGGTCGATAGCGAGCGAATCCATGGAGGCGGGATGTAGCGGGGCTACACCGAATAGTGACATGGGTTCAACTATTCTGGGTGGTGTGTCAAACACTACTGACACATCACGGACACAAGTGGGTACACAGTACCACTTACTCTGAGAGCCAACCAATGGGGCTGCTCAGGTTTTGTATAGGTTTCACTATAGGATATTTGTAGTTTGTAGTGCAGGCCAAATTGTGATCATCCTATAAATATATTCAGTCTTAATTCTACCTTAGTCTTGGTAACTCGTCCCCTTAGGCCAGGGACCAGTGAACTGCCGTTCACTAGGAGTTTGTATACTCCTGCACACTTCCTCTGTGCAAGGTGCTGTGTGACCCCCGTCACACAGGAGGGATGTCGTCACGTGATCTGTAGACGAACGGAGTCTTGGAGAGAGGAGAGAGGACTTGTTGTTGAAAGAGGAAAATGAAGACTGATGAATGGAATGAATTGCTCCGATCGACGTCCGTTACCTAGGGAGCAGGAGAGCGAACAGCACGAGAGCGTCGGCTGTTACCTAGACTGCACGAAATCTTTTGCGAAGGGTTGCGTCCGTTGCACAATGAACGCTGCTTCTCTTGAGTTTGAATTGAGTCGGCGACGCATCATCGTCACAGATGTTGACCGCAGAAGGCGAATTGAGAGGTCGCTATATGTCAAAGGTCTGCCTTAGTTGCTAGAAAAGAGTCGGACTTTACAGACACCAAGTGTAATGTTATGAAGTTGCACAATCAGAGGGCGATGTGACCCTTCGCTTCGTAAGACGAAAAAATGGTCTGGAAAATACAGATTTTCTCAAATATCTGAAATGGGTTTCGGCCGTCCATTGGCCGAAATGGTAAAGGCCCTACTGATAACACTGGCCACATGGATTCGACTCGCACAACGCACACTTTTGTATACAATCATCCGCTAGTACCACAACAATTGTAATGGTCAAGATTGAGGAGCTAGAGGCAGGAAGGGGTGGCGACGAGCGTTGGAAGGCGCAGCGTCTCGCGCAAAAGCTCGATGGAGAGGCGAGCTACATTGAATAAGAGGCTACTACGTTCGGGCATTGGTCTCATGCCTTTTGTTGGCGTTGCACTACGACAGATCCAGCAGCTGAAGGTGGCGCTGAGCGAGTTAGACACGGTGAAGCCGACGAAGGTGCGCTTGCTTGTGCTGGCTACTGCAGACAGAACGACTTCGCATATTTATTTCTCTTGGCGTTATTGTAATCTCCAGACCACTTACACCAAGAAGGCCAATGTGTTCTTCCTCGAGCGACGAGACGCGATCGTCAAGACGAAGAAGAGTACGTTGCTCAGACCTCCCTAGCTTCGAACGCAAAGCTTACCTACATGTATGCGTATCTCAATGCTACAGCTGAGCTGAAGGACAAAGAAGTGAAGCGGCATGACGTAGGACTTGAACTCCGTCGCAGGAGCTAGCTGGACAGCGTAATAATGCAGGATTGGCAACCGTTGCAACAGCAACAAGCCATGACTACGTCATGACGACTGTCGACTCTGCGTAAGGACATAGTTACGCCTTCAGCGTGGGAAGTCCAGCACAATCAAATTGATGATGTCACACAAACGCATTGGATACATCGCAGCAAGATCGTGCATTTTGTTAAACGTTTCTAGGCACGCTACTACGCGACACTATCTCCTGGGTGTCGTCATCTAGCAAGCAGGGTGTCGCTGGTGGAGGAGGCACGATGACGTAGCCGTTGGTTCACCGGCGAATTCGCGAGAGACTTGTGCACGGCCGAGAGGAACTTGGCATCCACGTAGGTAGTCACCAGCTCGTGCACTTCTTCAGCAAGCAACTCCCTCTCCTTTCGAAGCACCGCCACTTGATCGGCGTGTGCCGTGATGTTAAAGAGGAAGTACACGTTCTCCGCAATGGATCGACTCTCTTCGAGCACGCGAATGTGCGAGTAAAGCAGCAACGGCAACCCCACAGCCAGTACGTAAGCGTACGAAGACCCGAGGAAGTACCAGGTTGCGAGAATCAGAAAAAGCCACTGCACGGGCACCAACACACTGCAAACAGCACAAAACAAGCAGTTAGCATGATGTCTCTACGTAACTTCAGAATATAGTGGGCACGTGACTTACGCGGCGGCGAAAATCTTAAACATTGACTTGGATTCCACGAATCCAGCAAGATTGTTCATCTTGGTTCCTGTTTGTCAGCAGCATGCGAGTGTTAGTCTGCGTAATTCCCATAGCGCAAAAGTGTACGACGTACCGATAAAATAATACGGGAGATTCAGCAAAAGGCCGGGGGTTGCCAACGGTAGCAACACGAGCAGGTACAAAATTCTCTCCAAGAACAGTTTGAGTAGCGATTGCTCCTTCGGCACGGGCATATTCACCTCTTGGTCTTTCAATCGCCACTTTTCCAGTTGCTCTTTGTATCGCAAGACCTTGTCACGGATGGTAGCGACCCTCTCCTTCTGTTGTTCATCTTTAGGTTCTTTTTCCAACATGTTGATAATGTGCTGCGTCAAACGAACCTCCTTGTTCGCATCAATCGATCTAGGAGTGTTGAGATACAACCGCCGCATCATTCGCGCCGCGTGGATGGTGCTGAAATCAGACGCGTTCAAAGTCACGTCGTGCATTCGTTGCTCCAGTTCAAGCGTCAAGCGCTTCACCTCACTGTGCTCATCTTGCAAGAAAGCTTCGCTCTGCACCATGTCAGGGGTGACCGTCATTGGTGGACCGAATTCCAACGTCATTTGGCTCCGGAAGTGGTCCTTGTTGAAGTAGTTGAGTCCCAGAGGAATAATCGGAATTGGGTGGTCATAATGCTTGGCGAAACCTGTCGCTACACGCACAACGCCCGTGCGGAGCGACAACATTTTGGGTGCGGTGTATGACGTTCCTTCGGGAAACAGCACCATGACGTTGCCGCCCGCCAGAACTTTCCACGTGTGCTCAAACATGGCGCGGTTGGCCGCCTCCAACTCTTCGGGGGTCTTGTCCGAGTCCACGTCAGCGAGAGTGGCCTCTTTGCGTCTCGGACGATACACTGGCACAGCTCCGAAGGCCTTCAGAACGCACGCAGCGACGGGGTTGGTGAAGAGCGATCCCTTGGCCCATACGTACGGGTTGCGGCCGTGGCTGACCGCCTCAGTCATGACGAGGACGGCGTCGACGAGCATGTTGGGGTGGTTCGGACACAGGATCACGGGCCCTTCGCGCGGGAAGTTGTTGAGGCCGTAGACCACAATCTTGCGGAAGTACGTGTGCAGCAGAAGTCGCAGGAAGCGCGCCACGATCGTGTAGCCCTGCGTCAGAAGCACCGCAAGCGCCAGCGCGAGCCACAGCAGCGTCGACAACATGGCTTCAGTGGCTGGGAATGACTGGCGTTCTTGTCGGCGGCAGCGAGAGAAGAATGCAATGCGCCGGATTAGATCAGCGCGGCTGAGAAATGATACTTCGCGTCTGCTGGAACCAGTGATGACGATCAGAACAAGTTGAATGGTGTGGCACTTGTGTACAAATGTTCTTCAACCCTGTCAGATTCGATGATCCAGTTGCACGAGGTATATGGTGTGGCGCACACAGTGTTTCTAGCAAACGTCGAAAGATATTCTCAAGCTGCTGCATCAACGATGAACGAGGAGGACGAGTTCGGAATGAGCAAGACGTCGCGAGACGCAGACCCGATGGAGCAGGAGGACAAAAGCGCAGTGAAGGACCATCCGGACTTCCGCTTCCTGGACGCGGACGAGATCCGAGCGGCGATGGCGTCCGAAGACAAGCGAGCGATTCCTCTGTGGATGACACACATGCCAGTGGAGAAAGATCCGAGCCAATGGACGATCCTGGAGGTGCAGATCCGTCCTGACCGCGCGTGGGACGTCATCAAGGAGCTCATCGCCACTGTCTGCATCAGCAAAGGCCTACTGGTAACGGAGGAGAATGCCAACTCAGTGTTATTCCGCAAGAAAGCGGCGCAGGAGTCTGTGGCCCATGGGATGGCGAACACTGCCACATTCCTCAATGTTTACGTGCACATTGGTGTGTCTCCATCGAAATTGCGTGTGGTGGACATCTGCACGTTGGTGGCAGATGAGAACAAACTGCTGGGTGGGATGATGTCGGCGGGAAGAAGCAGTTTGTTTGCGGCGCAAGATCAGCCACACAGATATGCACTGGACCAATTGCTGAGAGCATTGCAGTCGACACTACTTAGTCAGTGTCTTTCGCTGAGTCATTTGTACATGTCCACACCGGAAAACTCCATGGATTCAGGTACGGTTCGTCGTTCGCGCTGCATGATAATACTTTGCCAATTGGTTATTTATATGACGACATGATGTGGGTAGTTGAAAATGCCGAGCTGGACGAAGGATACGTTGCAGACTTGAAGCGAGCATTCAGCAGGTGGGGGTGTTACCTCGATAACTGTAGTTTTGTCTGTAGTCTGACGCTGACACCCTGTTTGATTTCCAGCGAAATGAAGGCAAACATGAGGGAACTCTGCATCCCGTTGGAATCGTACGCGTACGACCAGGAGTTTGCGTGTGCTCTGTTGATCGGTCTCTTGGAACCGACGCTGAAGAAATACGGAATTAAGCTGACAGACGCACCTCCAACTGGTGAAAACGCTGGAGGTGACCCTGGCGCTGCTATTGCCAACGTCGAACGTCTTTCTGCGGAAGACAGCACTCCATCACTGAAAGAAGAGAAAGTGCCTTCTCCGCATGAACCGGAACCGTTAGATGCTTCGCCATTAGCTGAACAAACCATTTCTAGTGAACCCGACAAAATCTATGGAGAAGTGATTTCCGAGCTGGTGCAAAATCTTTGGCGGGTATGCAAGGAAGATTGCGAAGTGAGACTACGCGCAAAAATTGAGGAGAAACAACAACAGGTGACTGCACGGGTGGACGCTGTGCAAGGTTTGCGAACCCGGGCAATTCGAGCAATCATGGACACGTACGTCTCGATATACTATTCATCAAGCTGTTGGATGGCAGAAAGCTATCACTGTAAGGTGCAACTGACCACGCCAATATGATAGGGATGGCGCTCAAGTTTCAAGCCTCAACCAATCGGCTGCTAGCGACAGGTTCGGTACCGACGGGGAACTGGTATGTGAGAAATGAGAAGTAATCACGAGTGCCGTTTGGTTCCTGTAGATCCAACGTGCTTCTGTACGAGGCGTCTTCCATAGTAAACGGAATTCCTGTCACGCTTCATGTGACGTATGGGTAAGGTTCTTATGGGTTTTGCTACGGCTTCTCTCATTAGCATTTGGGCTAACAACATTCATCATGGGCAGAAATTTAATTTATCGGACAATGGTGCCTGTGTTCGCGCACACAACCGTGATTCCGTTTGGAGATGTCGTGAATGTTGCCCAAACTACTTCATTTGGAATCCAAGTGGTTTCCGTGGAGCTGGACTCGACGAAGCATGCGAAGGGAGTCACAATTGCCATGGGACTTGAAGTCGACTTGCTCTATCAGCTCTTGCACGAGGTGAGCCAATACTTTTCGTCTGGCAGTTTTCTTTTTTTTTGTATACTCACGGACTTGCTCCTGTATTCTTTTGTAGATCTTCTCAATGCACCAACGCGAGGCCAGAGAGAATATCGCCGCATTGCCGCCACTGCAACAGCAGGAGACCGAGAAAAATCCCATGGAGCTGAAGAAGATCCTCGGCCCGGAAGAAGAGGAAACAAAAGATGATGATGAAACTCCAGCAGCCAAGTCTACATTTGTGCTGGAAGCTGCTACTGCTTCTGATGCTGCCCTTGCCGCGTCGGACTGACCGGAGTACAAAGAAGAAAATTTCAATTGATGGCAAAACGACGAAAATCAGTAGGAATCTTCACTCAAACATACGTCTCGAGTTTATCCCATTCACCAGACAGATACATAATTTATTGGCAGTGCAACTTCTGGTGCCGCGTACTGCAGCTGCATAAATCGTCTCCAAAGAGCTCCATCTTGCAATGCTGTCAAGTAAATCCGTGACGTTCGTTCTCCCAACTCAGCGGAGGTGCTGACGGTTTGTACTCGTGGGCAAGAGGGGCAGGGGCAATCGACGGTACTCGGTCGTCGTAGCTTGAATCCCCCAGCAGTGGCGCCTCCATGTCGCTAACCATGGCCGTAGCGCTTGGAACGTGTGCCATCTCGTGGTGTCGACGTTTCCGCAAACAGCAGCGACGATACAAGTAGCAGAAGAGATAGGAACTGCACAGGAAGACGGCCACGAAGCACACGAGCAGCGCATCTGCCCACTGCATTCGTTGGATCCGCGCAGTCTGCAGCAGCGAGGAGGGCGTATCCGGGTCGACCCACATCAAGAATCTTGAGTTTTCTTGCGATTTATTTGTCGCAATAAAAAATTGGGATTCAAAACTGACTGCAACGATATCATGAACGAGCTAATTCGATTATGTATTAAAGTGTTTCGAGCTACGGATTCGGGGCTTTGTAATTAGGAATTCACCGCTTGGTCCATGAGTGAATTCTCGATGAGCTCCTGACTGGCCATGATACTGTTGGCGGCTGCGCCCATCATGAACTTGGTCATTGCGCCCATGACTGGCGAGTCCTTTTCAGGCTGCTCTTGGCCATGCTCAAGCGACACCAGTGAGCACATCTGGAGTAAGCATCGAGGGCCGGCAGACTGTGAAGGAGGCACCGACGAACGCTTGGCCACTGCATAGCACTGATGACGGTGCGTGAGGCCCGCGAAAGGCTCATCCACCACCTCCAACGGAGTTTTAATCGAAATGAACACCACCACAACACGATCTTCCTCCACGTAGCGACGTAGAACTTGTTTCACACGGAACATGGCGTGCGTCGAGCCGACATACATTTCCTTCGCGAAGTTCTCGACGATCGTATCCGATTCGTCCAAGACCTGCGAACACAACCGACCAAGTGGTAAGTTACAATCACTCCAGATACTTTGCCGCAAATTGCTATTGTACCTTTGCCGTCTTCTCATACACCTTGCCCCTGTGCTTGTCGAGGCCCTTAAAGTGGTCCCACACGGCCTTTGCTGTTGTGTCCAGATCAAAAGGTAGTACTTTGTTGGAAAACACGTCCAGATAAATACCATCGTCACCCTCACGCACTTGAGTATCCTTGTACGTGACCTCCATCGAGTTTAAACCGTTTGTGCAGAATACTGCATCCATCTCACGGTATGCACCTTCGAGGATCACGAGCAAATCCTCAAAGTCGCCGAGATCCGAATGGTAGTTCATCATGCGGCCAGCTGCGAAATCAGTTGTGTCGGGTGTCACCGTTCGTGAACACTCCATAAGCTGCACAAGTATCACCACCACATCACATCAGAACACCTCGGCCATGACCCCGCAACCCACAGTATTTTTTCGTACCTGGTTCTTCGCTCTTTTGAGCAGCAACACTTGCATACTCTTGGCTGCTTTAAGTTGACTCTCCAGCACCAACTTCAATCGCGCGTTCTCAATCTCCGCCTTCTCCCTTCGTTTACGCTGCTGCTGGGCCACCGGTTTCCACACTGACTGCTCTGCAGGTACCATTGCTCCCTCCTGTCCCGCCGTCAATGAATCAGCGTGTCCATCCTGCTTGATGAGCTTCGTGTTCACTCTGTGCTGCTGCAGCGTCTCCAGTTCGGCCTCCAATTGCGCCACCTTCTCCTTCAGATACGCCACCTCAATGCGACGTTCATTCCTGGCCCGATTCGAGTCGCCAGTCACCCAACTCTTGCGCAAAAGCTTCTTGGCCGTCGGACGTCGCGGCGCTCGCGTGCGTTTGGGCTTCTCGTGCTCCGTACGGCGTGGCGATCCGTCCTCGTCCGTTGTGGTGTGGTGGTTGGATGATGGAGACGACACGAAGGCTCCGTTCTGAGGCGGAGAAGCTACTGAAGAGGGCGAACCTTTCGAAGAGGATTCAGACGTAGCTGCTGGTAAGTTAAGAACCCACTCCATCTCCTGCTTGTTCAGCACTTCAGCCGACTGGGTGAGAGCAGGCGCGGTGTCGTTGCCGTCCGCGAACTCGTCCACGAAGGACAGCGCGGCCTCGAAGGCAGCCATCTCGTCGTCCGCGAGGAACGCCATTCTGGTCGCTGCAGTCGTGCTCCTTTTCAACTGTGACACGCGACATTCCGCGGGTGCAAGTTTTCTACCAACCGAAAAGGGAGTCCTACTGAATAATAACCAATGAAATGGCATGCTGAAATTAATGGTGTGTACCACATCACGCGCAGTTCAAAACTAAAGGCAACATCAAGGACCATGAGAATGTTCGCAAAGATTATAGACCGTAGATTGATTCGAAAGTGGGAGATCCATAAGAAGGCGGCTAACTCCTTTGAGGTTCGAATCGGGGAGCAGTAGCTGGAGGATCTGCGCATGCGGGTGGAGAAGACCTCCATTCCGCAGGAAGTCAATAACAGCACGCATACTGCTGCACGACACTGTGGACAACGACTCGATCAAAATCAAGCCCAACAGGACATCCTTGAGTACGAGGAGAATGTTGCCGTGATGAAAATCGCGCATGCTTGTGTCCGTGCACTTCGTCAGTAGGAATAAAAACTCATGAACCTGCAATGCGTTTTGCAATAAGACCTTAGGAACGACACGGCTGAGAACTCAATACAGATAAACAGAGAGCTTGCCGGTGCAAGGCTGAAGGGAGCACTTCTATCATCGATGCGACGGACAAAAGTTTGTGTCTCGCTGGTCGATACTCACCCTCGTTTAGACAGAGATTTCTATCGTAAAAGCATTTACGAGCAGTGCAGTATCGTCAGACATCTTAGAGCTTCACATTGCCCATAGCAAACGCTTGGCAGCCGAGTGCATTTCATCGAGCGTAGGAAGCAGAATGGCGACATCAAATGCCACTTCGACTGGCTGCAGTGTCTTTAGTGCCAACCAGTAACACGACTTGACAAACAAAGGCGCACAGGTTACTGCTTACAACGACTATCATAACTAAACAAGGTTTATGTAGCCTGATGAGATCCCATCGCCGATGCATGCATATTCTTGAAAAATCAAACCGCTACATCAACCACTGAATCCGCTGGCAGTGTAAATCGTTGGCGTTGTTGCCTTCCTAGACTCGAATAGCTAAGATCCCCGCACGCCTAATAATCCAGAGAGCAAACATACTAGGAGATGCTCGCCATGGCATTGTTGTGCACTGCGTACTGGATGGTTTGACCACGAGAATCCCAGCACTTTACTGCGTTGTCCCATGCGTTCTTATCCTTTGGGCTCTTCATTCGTATCTTCTGTTCATGGTAAGGCGTGATCTTTTCCTTCAGCTGGTCAATCGTGAACACCTTGTACTTGGCCAACTTCGATGCGGTGCCGATGCCAATGCCCTTGATTTCCTTGATGCTCTCTGGACCCGTGGGTGAGCTGACGGGGACATTTTTTTGTCGCTTGAACTTAGCCAGCAGTTCTTTTGGGACAATGAATACAAGGATCTCATCGTCCAGCCGATGGATGAAATCCAAGTTCTTCAACACGTGAATGATATCATAAGCATTCACAGGGTGTGTCTCGGAGACGGTCATTTGAAACAACATAAGCCGGTCATTCAACTGCTGTTCCTCTTGACTACTGCTGTCCACCTCCACGTTCCGTAGATAAAACGTATCAATTGACTCCAAAGTTTGCCCTTTCGACTTGTGAAAAGGCCCGAGCCTGAGCAACGCCGCAGACGCGGTCTCGCTATCAAATTCATCAATTTTTTCAGATTCCAAAATCTGAACGGAGGGGATCGCGGGGGTGGCGCTGCCAACTACTGGTAAGAGCGACTGCATTTGGATAAGACGGCCTTGGCGTAGTATCCCGTGAGCATCAACTTCAAAAATCCATCCTCGTAGAGATGAAGCCTCCGGAAACCCACGCAACATTGAACGTAAGCTTGCGTTTTCGCGGTAGAGTATATTTAATACCTGGCGCGTCAGTTCCTCCTTCACAAACGGCGAGGCAAGGCAGGCAATTTGCTGCATTCTGTCATCACAAGGTGTGTAATGAAGGAGCCTATGGCGCGTACGGCTATTTTCCTTCGGTTGCAGAAGGTTCTGAAGTTTCTCCGGGCTGGTAATTGACTCGATAGCATTCGCGATCTTCTTCAGAGCCTTTTTTAACTCTGGTTCATCGTAAAAACACTGCCGAGCAA
Organism: Phytophthora agathidicida; assembly: GCA_025722995.1. Lineage (NCBI taxonomy): Eukaryota > Oomycota > Peronosporomycetes > Peronosporales > Peronosporaceae > Phytophthora > Phytophthora agathidicida. Next base: position 5,177,013 of record CP106972.1, on the reverse strand, counting down.
AATCTCCGAAGGTTTTACATCGATCATAAATTGTAGCGTCGCCAATGTCGAAGTTTAGCACCAGCGCTGCTTTTTGAAGCTCTTCAGCTGTCCATAGGGGCATGTAAAAATCGCGACTATCGATTTCAGAGAGGCTCATCCACTCCTCATTGGGGCTTGTGAACATAATCATCTGGGGCCAAATACCTGGCGGTGGTCCATCGCACAAGAAGAGAATTTTTTCGGCTTCTTTTTTTCCTCCACTGCTTGTTTCGCATCCCGCTCTACAGCCAAATTAATGCCCGATGCTCCTCAGTACTATCGCTGTGGTTTGCTTTCGTTATGTCAATTGCTTGCATGAATTTTCAGGTATGCATCGGAAAGACAATTGCAGAGCACAAACCGGATAGCTGCAATGGCCATAGCTGCCAATGCAACCCCGCCGTCTTGCTGGCTCATGTCGTGGAGGAGTGCCTTGTCCTTGAAGTTGTTTCCAGATCTGAATTAGCCAATCAGCGTTCGAGGCGTCGTCTGGTTTTTTGCCACGCAAGCAAGTTCAGCGCTTCATAACTCAAGCGGCGGTACAGGCGAAGCAGTGCTTCGGACCCATTCCCATCGGACTGAGTGCGAGTTCGATACGACAATGACAGCGACAATGGTGTTTGCGGGCGTGGACGTCGGTGGAACGGGCGTCAAAGTGGGCGTCGTGACGTCTGAAGGTGTCGTGGTGGCGCGTGACCAGGAGAACTACCACCCGGACAAGCACGAGCCGCAGGACGTCGTGGATGTGGCCGTCTCAGTGCTGCACCGAGTGCTCGAGTCGGTGAGTTGGGCAGTTTTCCTCATTATTATTGTATGCAGGACGGTTCATTCATTATCAGTCTTCTCACTAGTCGCACGCATTGTTGGCAGATCCATTTGGGATTGGGAGACCTGGAGGCTGTTGGCGTGGGCTGCCCCGGCGTCCTGTTTGCTGGTGGCGTCATCCACGCAGCTGCCAACTTCCCCTCGTGGCTAGATGCACCGCTTCAGCAATTGTTCACAGACACCCTCGGCAGACCGGTTAGTGGGGACGACGCGTTTTATTTTTCAACTGATGCTGAAGGGATTGCTGTGTGATGCTAGGTGACTGTGTGCAATGATGCTGATGCTGCAATTTTGGCGGAGCAATGGGTGGGCACGGCCAAGGGCGGTATCCAGGACTTCATCATGCTCAGTACGATAAATGTTATTTTTTTCTAATCGATGGGTAGATTAAAATTAACAACTTTGTTTTCGATGCAGCGCTTGGTACAGGTGTTGGGTTTGGCGCCGTTGCGAATGGACAGCTTGTGCGCGGTGGTAGCAATGCCATTGAAGGCGGTCACATGGTGCGGGGCTTCTAATTTTGCTGGAAGAAATGAGCGCATTCTGAAGGTTGTCCTGCTGCATTTGCAGATTGTTGAACGCAATGGAAGAGAGTGTGGTTGCTCTCAGAGAGGCTGTCTTGAAGCCTATAGCTCGGCGGGTGCTCTGATGTCACAAGCCCAGGAGCACCTACGCGCTGGTTCGTTTCTTTTGATTTCTGGACACTTGGGGGAAACCAGAAAATCTTACTCTATGAGCTTGATTTTACAGGAAGGGACTCAAGCCTGTCTAACTACTCCGAAGCGGATATCAATGCTGAGTTTGTGTTCAAGCACGCCGCAGAAGGCGACGAGCTATGCAAACACCTCATTGAAGAAGTGCGTAACCAGCGGACGTGTTTTCACATTAATGATGCTTCACTCAACTGATCGTGTTGATGTGGAAATGAGCAGGCCGCCGACTACTTGGGTTTTGCATGTGTAACCTTTTGCAGAATGCTGGATCCGGAGGTAAAGATGACTTTGTGCAAGGGTGAGGTGGATGATCAGGTATTTGACGTATGATTGTACTGCCAACCAAAGATTATTGTACTCTCCGGCGGAATTGCTGAGGCCGGCGAGACCTACATTGAGCAAATTCGCCGTGCGTACGTGAAGCACTCGTGGACCAAATTTCCCAATCCGGTATGCAATGCTGTTTTACAAGAGTTGTTATCGTTTTCCATGTTGACTTTTTCGATGGTGTTTTGGTAAATTTGCTAGGTTCGCATTGAGAAGGCGAGTGCAGGGTACGATTCTGGCATCATTGGTGCCGTCGCAGTATGCAGGAACCAACGCAAGGGACAGTAAAATGATGTATGGTGTCGAGTGCTAGCAAGGTCTATCGATAGTGGATGAGCTCTGCTTATAGTGCCTGTTAGGGCTGCAGCCACCTTGCTAGGATCTTGAAAAAAAAAATGTGTTCGAGGTTTGTGTTCGAGATTTAGCTGGTACAAGTGCATATTCCGAGGAAAGCAGGTTGCTACACTTCCTATCTGATGAAATGGCCATCGTTTGCCTGCAACTAGCTAATCGCTGTCACTGTCACTGATGACTGGGCTAGCACTGCCATCATTGTGTAGGATCGGGCTATCGCTGCCACCATTCTTTCCAGCAGGAGGACTGCCTGACTTTTCCGGAGAACTCTCAGGAGGTGTGCCAACCTTCGCTTCTTCATCATCAGAAGGGGGTGGTGTGTCCTTTTGTCCAACCCGTCGGCGCTTAAATTCACGCACACTCTCATCATCATCAAGCTGGTCATCATATACTCCTCCGCAGTCGAAAAGAATTTGGCTACGGCGATCGATTTCGCTCTCTGAGTAATCGCGGCGGTGAACAACAGCTCCATGACGACGCTTTTCCTCTCCAGACATCTTCACGCACAGGATAGAAAGTACAGTCAGAACATCAACCAAAACGGCAAGTGTGAGTCAGTCGTTCGAACACATACCTTGGTCTTTTTCAGCTGAATGCGATTCAGAACATCGCTGTACGTGAATTGGTTGGACTCTGGGTCCAGCATGAACACAACATGCTGCGACTCTCTCTGCAAAGAGGACACCGACACAGAGATAAGGTGAGTACATAACACCAACTCAAAAAAGCCAGCAACATCAACGTACGCTATCCAGTGACTCCACAGCCATAAGATATTCTCGGAGGTAAGAGAATTTTTCGCGGTCGGCGCTTTCCTAAAGAAATACAAAAACAAAACATTGGTCAGTGTGTGCTGCACCACTATCACCCTAATACTCAAGTATACCTCGTCTTCCGCAGATCCGTTGGGCAAAAGGATAGAGCCCTGAATAAGTTCGTTGCCTGCTTGGATCTTCTTGTTCACTCCGCACAACAGAGCACGTTCCTCGCGACTTGTAATCCCCTTGCTCTTGATATCTTCGGAAGGAAGCATATCGTACGACTGTGGGTCAAAAATCAAATGTTAGTTTAAACCACCCTCAAAACTTACCTCGACAAAATTGCACATTGCATACAGACGTACCAGAATGGCGTACTTGTTGGCCGACAAGAGCTGGTCTGGGAACACATCCCACACCTTGGCGATTTTTTTCTTCTTGTTGTGCGGGTGCACCAACAATTTCGAGTCGTTAATGTCGCGGAAGGATGCTTCGGCACGGTCCTCCAATGTAACCGAGACAACTTCGGCCAGTGCATTCTCCGTACCCTCGCGTAGTGCACTCTGAATCTCTGCTTCGCTCTTGAACTTGTGCACCGAGTCGTACAGATCGTTGCCCATGTACTCAGTGCGTCGCAGCCACGAGACCGTTGGACGCACCTTGGATCGGCCCTTACTGCCCACATGAGTCTCCTTCATCATCAACACCTGCTCGTCTCCAATCTCCAGCGGCTCAGGCTCCACCGGGGCTGTAAAAAAAACACAACGCAATCTGTCACCACCTTTTCAACTTTATATACCCTAAAACATCCGATCCACCACCGCACCTTCATACTTGGCCGGGTCAATAAGGTCGATAGTCAATCCAAGATTCGGCTCCTCGTGGATCTCGTACGTGTAGTCCATCTCCAGTGTGTTGGGCTTGTACTTGATGAGGCTATAAAAAAATAAACTATATCAGTATCCACCTCCCCTCTCTCCTGCATAGCTGCATATCACCGCACCGTTCCGGTTCGTGCGGATACTTGACAAACTTCGTGTCGAAGGGAATATCCGGCAGCGAATTACGGAACTCGAGGTTGGCCAGGAACTCCGACTGTTTGCCTAATAGGGCGCGTCGTTTGGCCTGCGCGTGGCTCTCCAGGATCATGCGCGTGTGGTCGCGACGCGCCTTGAGCTTGTCCTCCTTGTACTTGGCCACCTTCTTGCGCTCCAGCTCGTAGCGTGCGCGCTCCTCGGGCGTGGCGTTGGCGCCGGGGGGAGCGCGTCTCCTGCGAGCTTCGTCATGATCCGCGTCGCGACTGCGTCCGTTGCTGTGGCCACCCGCCGCCTTGCCGTTCGCCTCCGTCGCCGTCTTCACCTCCGCCATCGCCTGTTGTAAGACTGTGAAGCCTCCCCTCAAATTGGTGTGATGTACGTACGTAGTTGATGTATGTTACACCATACATTTCTATTTTTTGATCCGGTTACACTTCCACTTCAAACGGCGTTTCGCCTACCTAATGGGCTTGTTGGTTGTCGACTTGGTTGCTTAGTCTGTGGGGCCATGAAGCAGCTGCTGATCGTGGTGGCGCAGCATCCGCTCAAGGTCGGGTCCGTGGTGCTGTTTCTAAGCGTCTTCTACAGCTTCGCGCGTGTGTTGGTGCTGCAGTACGTGGTGGGCGCTCTGCAGGACGGGATCCTGCGCTATCCGAAGAACTTCCCGCACGCGTTCTTCCTGCCCTTGTTCCACGTATCATTAGCTGTAGCAGCAACCGCAGCTTTGTATCAAGATTACTGTCATGGTCGATTTTGGAGCAGATCTTCGACGTGTGCGCAGCTCTGGAAGCACGTGCTGCCTTTGCCACTCACTTTACATCACGGCAAATGGAGTCGGCTGGTTGGCATTCCACTGTACGCGTTCGTCATTGCACTCGTGGACGCTGTCCTGGTGTTTATAGATCCGACGATGGAGAGTGCGGCTAAAACTATTGCGAGGGGCTTCTTCCAACGGACTCGTGAACCGGAGAGCTACACACCTACGAGGGAAGAATTAGAGGGACTGTTTTATAAGGATCGAGCGGATATGGCTTGGAAAATACTCACAGGAGGAGCAGAAGCAGAAGAGGGGAGACCCACGACGAGTGTGTTTTCGTATGCACGATTGGCGATGGAGATATTGCTAGCTGCTGGAGTATGTGCAAGCTTCGCACTTGCACGGTTCTTTCGTGAACCACAACATGGTTCGTTAAATATTTTACGGTGGTGGGTCTGTGTGCAGCGAAGACTAATGCAAAATATCTGTTATTAGATGGGGACGAATTGCGTGAGGCGGCAAGAAACAATGATATTCTAGGAGTAAAACTGCTTCTCGCTCGGGGAATGGACCCAGATTCCTGCGCTGGGGACGGTTCGACTGCGTTGCATGTTTGTGCCCAGCAAGCTATTGACAGAGCGGCTCAGGTCCTTCTTGAGAACGGCGCGGACGCAAATGTAAGCGATCGACTTGGGTTTACGCCGCTTCATTGGGCAGTACAAATGCGTCGAGAAGAAGTGTCAACATCAAGTCGGTTGGCGACTATAAGGATATTGCTGCACCATGGGGCGAACCCGCGCAAACCCGATGCGAGCGGAACAACACCGCTACTGATTGCATCGCGGAAAGAGAACGAGGCGTCACTGGGAGTGCTCAAAGAGTTTTTGCCCGAAGATGAGGCCAACGGGGAGGTCGAAGCCACCGAACCGATAGACGAACCTGGCAATTCTGATTAACGTTAATTCCGGAAAACTTTACCATTCAGCGACTACTAAACCCTGTGACGTCCATCTCTATTATTGACAAAATCCGCTCCAGTTCTGCTTTGGTAGAATAGAGCGGTAAATCGAGTCTGCAACACGGTTGAGAACAATCATTAACGTGCTGATCAACAACAATTGGCCAGCGCGTTCGCCTACCTGTTCAAACATGTGCTTGCGTGTGGTAGTACCGTGTACACGGTTGAAACATCTTTTCCAAGCTGGATTGTAAACTGTTGGATCTCGCCATCCATCCCAGTTAACCCCTGAATTTATAAAAACAACACATGGATGTTAAAGCCACAAATGCTCCAGCATTCTTGAGCAGAACGAAGAGAAATACCTTAAAGCCCTCGACAGGAACACCACTGGAACCAGTAACATACTGCAGTAGTCGCCCGCGTTGATCTTGCGTGAACGACTCGAGAATCTCCCAGAACCATCCAATTAATTCAAACTCGTGGGTACTTTGCTCGTAAAACCGAACATCCGTGTGCTGCCTCCAGTCATCGACATCAATCTGCGGTAGCCCGGAAAGCAATAAATCGAGCTCTTTGAAATCGAATACGTGAAGCACTGTGTCGTTAATGACACTGCGGAGGCCCTCCATAATGCTTGAGATTTCCGCTCGAACGCTGTCAAACAGATAGTATTGTGCCACTTTTGCAACGTAGAGCTGTTTGTTGCCATCGTGCAGAGTGACATCAGCTCCACTTGGAATCAACTCTGCACCTTCGACAGTGAAGTTCAAGCCCAAGGCATTGGTGTTGTCGTTTTCAAGAATCCACATCATACTCGAATACACCGTTTCATCGAGCAGATACAGATCAGACAACTTCAGTGGCACGCCAAGAATGTGCTTCAGCAGGGGAATGGAAAGCCGCACATTCAGAAGAAGGCCTTCAAGCAACGCTTTCCCCAGTAACTTACCAAAGAAAACATACATCTGTACCAAGCACGAGTTTGGTTAGATCACATGTTGTCAAATTGCCAGCTGCACCTGATAAGTACCTGCAATTGTTTGGTGCACTTCTCCGAGGCGGTTCGGTTGATCCAGTATGCTTGGTGTGCTGATGAGCTCGTTAGCGCAAACAGCCCTGGTGCTTCGGCAAAAAGTTGATTGCACACTAAATACAGCCATTCTCGCAATATTCCACCACCATCGACACCAACTTCATCCATAAAATCCACTCGAAGGCGACGATGTAAGGTTCCACTGGGTGCCGACATAAAGAGAGTCATTGACTGTTTCAAAACTCTGTCACGATGGATTCCTATACAGCAGGAGCAAACAATTAGCTCTTCATTCCAGTACCAGGCTCATATGCCAGGCTAACGTACGTATAGTGTGATAACCATCCACGATTGAAGAGGACAGCTTGAGCGAGTACTGGTAAAACCATTGTGCCTTTTCAGAGAATGTCAAGGTTGATACCCGCTAAACATTTCCAAAAAACAACCAGAGTGATCAGAATGGGATGCATGGTGAGGAAAACAAGATGCAGATCCAGCATGGCCAACGTACCACAATGATCCTGGAATAATGATGAGATGAAGTGAAAAACTCTTCGGCCAGACGCCAACGCACGTTTCGACTGCCAGAATTTGAGTCGTCGCGCACAAACGCAGTCCCAGGAGAAAGCCAAGAGAGTTGCTGTCCACTACTGTCTGAAAAAAGGACAGAAGACACGGACATCCGAGATGACCCCGTCACTAGGGTCGGTTGTCGCCTGTGCCATTCCTGAAAATCGCGCTCTTTAATAATGACGCTGCATAAGGCTTCATTCTCCTGAAGGGCTTCAAAAGGAATTTTCACCTGGGTAACGGAATTGCATCAGTCAGAGAGCACATAGATCCACGAGCTTCTCAACAGCCTTACCCAGCGCACATGCTGCCCTCCAATGCAGCGCTTCCATTGGTGACGCTCCCGTGCAACCAACTGGCGGTCAGTTAAATCTCCACTATATAAAGAATTTAAACCACGAATCCAAGCAGCACGAGGAGAGGACATCAGGAGGTAATTGGACGCGGAACGCTGACTGGTTTCTTCCTGCTGTACATTCAGTGCAGAAACGCTCGCGTCTTCTCGCCGGCTTCGAACCACCTTCGGCTCTGCACCGTACAAAGCAAAACATGAAATGGACACAGGAATCCGTGAGCAATGATCTTTAACACAGACACACATTCCACACCCTTCCAACCTTCAGCTGAACTGCCGCACAACACACACCCAGTTTGCGAAAACTCGTTCGTATGTAGACAAACTTCGCACCTCCAACCAGCACGTCTAACAACATCCAAAACACGAAATATAATGAGTCTCCTAAGTCCGTCCAGCTACCACAACAATTCACAATGGCGTACGATCGTTCAATGAAGGCGCGGTGACGAGAACGTCGGTTGGAGCTCGTGCAGCACTCCACACAGGCCTTCCAGGTCAAGCAGACCGTAATCAGCACGAGCCCGATGCCAACACTGACGCCAATGATCACAGTTTTCGTGCTGCTGCCCCCCGAGCTGTCGTCGCAACTGCCACTGCTTCCGTCTGTGCAGCAACCAACACAGTTCCTTTAGTATATAACCGTCAATACTGTATGTTGCACCGTACGATGGTAGTCGTAGTCGCCCGTGACGTTGGAGTAGGTCCCGTCCAGAATGGGCATGAGGCCTCGCAAGACGCCCGCGCTTCCCCCTCTCTCATCGACGTCTTCTGCTGCTCTCCGGAGCTGCTGGTCCGCGTCTGCGTCCGTCGCAGCTGCTGGCTTGAATGCGCACAGTATCAGCTCTGCGACTAGCACAAGCGGCAGGAAGGTCCGACGTCGCGCCATCATCTCTGCTGCGCGTGGGCCGCCTACGGAGCGGGGTTGTCTACTGGCGGTGGTCGCTGGGGGCGCATGGGCCTGGTGGGGGCGGCGCATCAACAGCAAAGCGAAGTGCCAGTCGGACATTTCGGCTCGGCCAATCACCAATCGCACAAACGTCAACTGTACGCGTGAACGAGTAGGTCCAAGAATAAATATCCGACTGGTGTATTCACTAAGAACGATCTCGAGAGATCTTTACGTTCGGACTGGGCTACCGACGAATGAAGGCACTAAGCCTTGCACTCCCCAGCAGCCCGTTTACCGAGTGGGCTTTCGTTTGAGGTCCTTCTCAGGGTCCCGTTCCCACGTTGGTTTGAATTCAGTCGCCTTAGTTGATTCGGTGTCCTCTGCAGAACTGCGGAGTTCGAGGCCGGTGGGTGACTTGGAGGAGCCCAAGCTGCCACAAGTTCTTCGCGGCGTTGATATCGCGCTCCCAGTAGTTCGCTCTGCATGCTACGTTTTTGCAGACACGCACATTCCTCGATCTCTTGGTTTTCGTCGTCCCGTAGATCTTGAATGGCGTGTCCACCATCGGGCGTGAGCACTCGGAGCAAAGATAACTGGTACGGAATTCGTCGACCATGACGAGGGTTGCGCGTCTGGAGAGTTCAAGCGCGAACCGCTTGAGCGGGACGTGCATATGGCCCGCGAGATGAGTCTGGCTGCTCCATTTTCCGAGAGCCACACACACGTCACGGTCTACGGTCGGGACGACACGCTTGGCGAGTTTTGCGACGGCCTTGCGTTTGAATCGCGACAGTGTAAATCACCACTTTCGAAACCCTTTGAGAGCGCAGAACTCCAACATGGCGCTGACGTTCTTCCACATGTGCTCGTAACGAGAGAGCAGAGACACCGACGACGAAGTCTTGAACGATGGCATGTCCTTCAAAAACGCACCGTAGCGCGGATACCTCTTCTTCAGGTTTTCGAACCAGAATGCATGGTGCTCGACACGACTCATGTGTCGGTACTCTCGGGACGTGACTTGTAGGACGTGAGCATTGTCGTGCAGGAAGTGAGTCCGGCGCCTGACGCCGTGTTTCCGCGGACGGTGCTTTGGGTGGTGCCTTTGACAGATCTCGCACCACCCCTCCACGTTACACTGCGCTCTGCTGCGTCTCTTGCGTCTCTTGCGTCTCTTGCGTCGGTGGCGGCGACGGCGGTTCCTGCTGCGCTTCTTGCCATGGCGTCTACCGCCAACGTGGCCTGGACAGGTACTGCACCAACCGGGCATGGAGCACGGCTCTTCCGGTGGGTTGCAGACAAAGCCCAGCATAGGACGGCTGTATGCTGTCAACAACATCCGTAGACCTGGGTCGATCCCGATCAGCGTATGTGGTATATACTTCGGAGAAAGAGCAGGTCGTTCAAGAGGAGCAGGAATCGACGTCAGCACAGCAGCACTGTAGCCATTTGTGGAGATCTGATACTCAAAGTTGCGCCTTGGAACGCCAATCCGTTGATCCGCAGTATGGCTGACGCAGTCTCCGAGGTTGAAAACAGAGGTCCACATCCTCTCGCGCACTTCTTGGAACTCCGTAGGCGTGGCATACGTCCGTTGTCCACGAGAGTTCGTGGACTTGTAGAGACCAAAGATGTCCTTGCCCGTAGTTGCCAAAACTTGTTTTGCAACTTGGTAGAGCACCTCTGTCGTGACCGGGAAGAACGATGGCACACAGGAGGTGGGCTGCGGCAGCAACGTAAACAATCGGCACCCTTTCGGGATCTCGTCTTGGTCGTGCATTTCTTCCATTACCTTCAGTATGTCGTACAGCTTGCCGAGAAATAGCACTTCGTGGCTAGCGATGTTCGCAGCTGTAGGAGGCAGTTCTAGCCACTCAAGCTATTGCTTCTCGACGTCCGTGAGGTCTTCGGGACTTGACTTTAGTCGAGCGACCATGGCCTCAGCTGCTCCCCGCGGATACGCAAGCTGCAGGCTAATGAAGTTGACAAGCCGCGCCTCGAAGTTCGTTCGAACGTGTTGCTGCGCCGCAACGAGCATGTCATTCGCTAGTTCTTGGATAGCGGAGCTTGAATAGAAGAGCGTAGGTGGTATATACGACATGACCCTCGATCGCGAAGCCTTGTAGACGTTGATGGACTCCTCTAGTGCAGCGTTAGCCGAGGGTTTTAGCGCGGGTATCTGTTCGTCACCAAAGACGGCTGTGCAGCACCGGTAGAACGTAGCTTGGTCTAGCTGTAGGGCTGTCTCCATCGTGCGAAATCTTGCCGGTACTACAGGGTAGTTCGGGTGGCTACGCCGATGGTGCTCGAACAGGCGGCAGCAGTGGAAGTTCATGACCATCATTGCCTCCATGCGAATCTGCTGCAGAGCCACTGCACGTTGTTCGAGCGCGTCCCGGATGTCAGGATTCGGACAAATGTGCCTCAGTGGGTACGTCACGGTTGAGAACACTAGGGCGCTGTTGGCTCCTCGAAGAAGGGTGCGACGATGGTTCGCGGCGGCGCGTTGCTCGATGTCGACTTGATCAGGCGGTCTCCACGCGATCGTGAGTTCTGGTAGGAGCTCGACGATGCCGGGGTCGGTAGCGAACGAATCCATGAAGACAGGATATAAGTTTTCTTAACTATCTGTATGTCGGGGTGGTATGTCACTTTTGGAAGGCGTCCATTAGTCCGAGTGGTCAAACGTGGGGTGGGCCCGGGAAGTTCCCCAGTATCTTGAACAAACGGATTATGTGGGTATGAGAGGCACGATCGCGTTACAACATCATCAGCATTATATAATTTACTTTTTTTTTCTTTGCTGTGCGCTACCGTAGCGCTAGAGGACCACGCCTCAGTCGCTGCTGTACCTGCGTTTATAATTTGATCAGACTGACGCCTTCGCTCGTTGGGTTTGTTGCTGCCTTTCACTGCGGCAGCCCAGCAACGATCAATGGCGTCGGTCTTGCATACCCACTCACTTACACACATTCGAAGCTTCTCCATGAACTTCTATCTGGTCTCCACCACCGCTCATTCTTTCTCCACGGTAGCACCTTCCTTCCATTTGTCGGATCGACGGCTCTCCTTCGGTCGGAGAGCCCACATTCCTTGGCCCGAACTTTTTAGTACGCTTGGAAGAACTTGCGCAAACTCCCCGTGCTAGAAAGCACAGCATCCGAGCGTACGGCGTCGATGAACGTCTGCAGTCGCGCTCGACGGGCATTCAGCACGTGATCTGTGAGCTCTGGTTGCACGAAAAGCACCGAACCACTCGAAAGGTGCGGCACCTTAACTCCACGCGATTGTTTCTTGGCCTTAAGTTCCTTCTTTAGGTCGCGCTCGAGCTGCTTGAACTCATCAAACGTAGCAGTGACGTCCCACATGATCACAGGGTTCATGTGCTTCTCTTGAGTTGTCGATTGCGCGCCGCAGTCCACGCGCACAACATAAATGTCACGGGGTTTGCGCTTGCCAGGCACCGCCTGCAAGAACGCCTTGCCGACGCGAATGTTGGCCTTGCTCAAGTCCATATCCACACGGCGACGCATGTCACCAGGCACCACATTGACCAGAAAACGGTTCCGGTTGAGATGCGCGAGCACACGACGTCGAGCAGCGGGGGCTTGCAGCTCCTTTCTCTTGGAAGCAGATGCTTCGTCTGTCTTGCCGGCCGCATGGGTGGACTTCGACGAGATAATGGCGCCGTCAACGCAAAGCAGCGGGAGCGTCGGCGTCGCCTTCTTCTTCTCTTTCTCCAGCTTCGTATCGAAAGCTACGTTAGCGTTCATGGACAGCATGGCGAGGCCCGTGAACGTGTAGAAGCTGATGAGCGCGAACGCTGCGCCCTTGGCCAGCAGTGCGAGCACGAACGAGAAGATGCTCCAGGCCAACACGCAGGCGACGTACGTGGCGAGCAACAGCGATGCGGCCGAGCTGAGGGTTACGTCGAGATGCAGCAGCGAATCATAGGCACTCGTCAGTACGGCCAGGCGGACGCCAGGCAGGCTCAGCACGATGGTGGGCTTGGAGTTGTCGGAGCTCACGGCTCGAGCTCGCGGCTTCATGGTGTCGGTGGGTGACTGCATGGTGAAAATCTCCACAATGGCGCGGAGGAGGCGTACGTTCAGCGCTCGCAAGTGAGCCTGAACGCTGAGCTGGTCACAGCAGCAGGAGCCTTGGAATTCTGCTGGCGGCTTGGATTCTTCGCCGCGGACGGCGTTATGCTGCTGCTGCGTCCGCTCCGTTGATGGCTCTCCTGAGCGCTGGCCTGTCTTTTGCAGATTGACGCGGGAAATGGGCGGCACCGAGTCGAGCCGTGCACTGTGCATGTTGATGCTGAAGAGTTCCACTCTTGAACTGGCTTTTACTTCAGCTTCAACGTGCACCGTTTTGGAGACCGCAACGAAACCTTTGCGTCAACGAGGTGTGAACTCTACGCTGATAAAGAGGAGATGGCAGTCGCTCCTCCCTCGAAGTTGCTTGAATTCTACTTGCACACTGGGACTTGAGACTTGAGACTGCGCCCCATTGGTCCTTCCAGCTGATTGCCAACACATGGGCCGAGCTGATTAGGCCCCCGCAGCACGGGAAGCAAACGCACGAGTAATGCCAACGCGTCTGGTGGATTCTCCAACCCTCGCACATGTTGGCAACATCATTGCTTCCTTGCTGCTTCGCTATACCGTACAACTTCACGATACACCAGCATCTTGAAGTGGCCGCTGCATACTGCACCAGTCAACAAAAACATACAACCAGTGCATACAATTCACATGAAGCATTTGCATTTTGTGACCGGACACATCGAATGCGGCTCGGCCTCCCTACTTGAGTCGCTGTGCCGTGGCCTCCAGGAGCTGGTCGGTGAAGGCCATGTCAGCGGTACGGACCGTCAGGTCCACGAAGCCGCCGCTGCGGACCTTAACGTGGATCAATCCTACGTGCTCCGAGTTCACCAGACGGCAGGCTGCAATCGCTTCGTTGGCTGGAGGGAAGCAAGTTCGTAAGAGAAAGCGTTAGAACTCTGTGGTGCAGGTCAAGTGCGATAATAAACCAGATACGTACTGGTCGGGATAGCTTCGACTGTGTGCACGTTGAATTGGTGCATGCGACCCATGAAGTCCTCGAGCGTGCGGATCCCGCTCGGGTTCACCTTAGTCTTCTTCTCGCATGGGCACGTGCCCCAGCGACCACCAAAGTCCTGTGTAGTGATCTGCCACGGCTCTAGCTGCCGCCCGTTGTACTGGAATACACCCGTGTTGCTGCTACTGCCACCCAGGATATCCAAAGTGTTGCCAGGGCTCTTGCCAAGCTCAACGACAGCTATCATATTCAAACACAACCACACCACATCATTAGTAAACCACGTTGCAGAAAGCTCCATGGCGCCTGTTGCACTTACCGTTCATGCTTGAACTGAGGCCCGACATGTCGAAGGGATCCAAAGACGCGGGCGAGCTAGCTTCGGGTGCAGTCGCTGGCGCAAGCGGCGAGCCCATTCCAAACGGGTCTGCGCTCGTAACCGGCTGCTGTTGAGGCGGTGGTTGCTGGAACATGCCCGCGTTCTGGGGAGCTGGCGGACCGTCAAATGAAATATCGAGCAAGTCCATTTCAACCTTCGGCTGTTGTTGTTGCTGTTGCTGCTGCTGTGGCGGTACTTGTTCCACAGGCGCTTGAGCTGGAGGTGGCTGCTGCTGTTGCTGCTGATCGTTACGGTTCGCTGTACGCCGAGACGATGAGCGGCCAGTTCGACGGCTGGAGTTGAGAGTTGAACGGGTGGTCACACCAACACGGCGAGCTCCAGGCATCGGTGCTGGAGCACCGGGAATGCCACCAAAGATGGCGGATGCCAGAATCTGTCGCTCGTCGACGTTGCCGTTAGCTTCGTCTTCACTGGAAGGCTCGCCGTTATCATAGTTGTTGGGCGCACCGTAATCCTGCGGGGGTTGCTGCTGTTGCTGTTGCTGAGGAGGCTGGGCGCCGTAACCTCCCTGATTACCATAGGAAGGCTGAGCGCCGTAGCCACCCTGTCCGCCGTAAGAACCCTGGCCGCCCATGCCGCTCTGGTTGCCCTGGTTGTATGGGTCGGACGGGTAGCCACCAGGAGCGCCTCCAGGGCCACCTCCAGGCGCTCCAGGTGCAGCGTTGTCGGGTGTGTTGAGACCGGTAGGGCCCCACACGTTCTTAACCACTCCACGCTTTCCAGCTCCAAAGCCTCCGGTAGGATCGGGGCCACCGGAATTACCCAGACCGGGCATACCACCCTGACCGCCGTTGCCACCCCACTTGTTGGCTCCAAATGCACCCTGCTGGTCCGCAGGAGGAAGCTTGGTCGGGTACGGAATTTCAGGCTTCTTGTAGGCCTCAAAGTTGAGGCGGTTCGCGTCACCACCGTTGCGACGGTGGCTGTAACCCTCGTCTTCATCATCCGAATCCTCGGGCGGGTCGTAGAGCGGTGCTCCCTGAGCCGCAGCCTTCTCAACAAAGCTTGTCAGGAAAGAAAGGTTGGGGTCAACCTCAATGTCCTCACAGCTTGCATCTTCCGGGAAGACCTCATTCATGAGGGAAAAGTTCTTGGTAAGCGCCAGATACTCGAAGCAGCGCTGCTGCAGGTCCGTGCTGCGGCTGGTCTTGTACTTGTGCATCATAGCGTCGGCCACGTCGATGGTGTGTCCCATCTGAGCCGTGATTTTCGTTACGGCTGAGAGAACGTAGCCACGGGTAGTGTCTTCCTGGTCGAACGGGCGGTCGACAAGCTCCACAAGACGCTCGCAGATCTCCTCTAGCTCCATGGCATCCGACAGGTAGCCGTACTCGCCAAGGACCCATGCCATCGTGCAGACCAAGATGTCCGGCAGCACGGGGCGCTCCAACAGTTCCAGGTAGGTGTCCACAGCGTCACGACGCAACTCCATATCCTGGTCTTCGTCTTCACCGCTTCCCTCAGCAATAAGACGCAGCAAGTTGTGCGCCACCTCGGGGCGAACAAGGTCACCGCCCAGTTCAAACACATTGGTCATGGTCTGGATGTACCATGCGTTGCTAGGCGCGTAACGCTCAGCACATTGCGTGATACGCGACACTAGTTCCGTACGCAGGAAGACGTCCGAGGCTTCACGAAGGAACTGGGTGAGCTTGTCCGAAATAAACTCGACGTTCACAGGGTTCGTCATGCGGTACAGCAGGTCCAGCGTCTTGCGTTTGAGCGTCTCATCCGGGTCCTCAAGACAGTCGATGACAGCCATTTGGTGGGCCGCAGCGTACCGCGGGTGGTCCTTCACGATCGCAGCAAGTCCCGTGACGCCCAAATATTTCAGGTTGTGGTTGTCGCTCGAGATGAATCGCGAAATGCTAGCAGCTGCAGCATCCAGCAGCGTGCTGTTCGGGTAGATTGTCGTCACCGTCTGCACACACTCGTAGATGATAGCGTAGCCCACATTGATCCCGGTGTCAGCACGGCGCATAACATCGTGCAGCACCTCGTACATGCCTTCACTAGTCTGCTGGTCCGCCTGACCCAGCAGTGCCAGGATCTTGAGCAGGCGGATCTGAATCCACGGCGCCGGGATGCGGTGGTAGTCGAATTCACGCGGCAGTCGGTGCTCCGTGATCTGCTTCAGAATGCTAACAAAGCTGGGCACGAGGTCCTTGTAGTCCGTGGGGGTGGCTTCCGCCAGGTCGTGGAGGATGCAGAGCGTGGCGCCCATGACACTAGGGTCGCGGTCACACAGCGTGCGACGCAGCGCATCTCCAGCCTCGCTGACCGAGTCCGGGTTGAGCTGGTGGAAGCGGTGAATAGCCATCACCGCCTTCTTGCGGACGAGCTCGGCGTCATGACGCAGCAGGTCGAGGATCATGGGCTGTACTGCCGGCACCATCTCCACCGTCACGAGCTTGCAAACAGCCATGAGCGCCGCACAGACCTCGAGGTGGTTGGAGCTCTGCAGGTCTCTTTGCAGCTGGTTGATGATCATGAAGCGGAACTCGTGTGTCGGGGACAGGCACAAG
The DNA here is from genome assembly GCA_025722995.1 of Phytophthora agathidicida. NCBI lineage: Eukaryota > Oomycota > Peronosporomycetes > Peronosporales > Peronosporaceae > Phytophthora > Phytophthora agathidicida. The sequence goes on along the minus strand of CP106972.1, from coordinate 5,160,418 downwards.
CTGCACGTGAGATATCCCACGCGCTTCTGCATGAGGTTCGTGCTGGCCGTCATCTCCACCGCCTTAATGTAGCCAAACGACGCGTCGTGGCCCAGCATCTCCACGTACATGAGGCGGATGAGGAACTCGCGCTTGCGCTTGTTGACGAGGCTGCTGGACGTGCTGGACGTGGCCGTCACCTCGCTCAGCTTGCGCTTGAGCTGCGCCACCTCATGGATGATGATGCGGTCCTCCTCCTGCTTCGACTTGCTCTCGCCGATCGACTTGACCAGCTCGAAGAACTCCTTCGACAGGTGTCCGCCCGACATGGCTGTCTCGTACTACCTGTGCGTATGTAGGGGGGGAGTGACGTGGACGATCTCGGATAATGGCACCACCACGCTTTGTGTTTATTGTAAGGTTGTGTCGGCTATCGGACCAGTACGAATTGGGAAAACATAGGATACTTTTGTGTACTTGGGTTTAGTATGGAGTCGTACTGGTCGGATAGTCTAGCCAAATCGATGCTATACGCTAGGTTACTGCAGACTGTCAAGTGGAATAATAGACCTATTGCAAAAGATGGTGGAGGGTGTTGAGCTGTCGGATTCCGTGGTGCGCTCCTACAGCGTGGCACGCAACTTCGCCCCGCAGGTAGGACGCGCCTATTCCTGTAGACGTGCATTTCTTGTACGTTGTGTTGCTGCTTTCGTCCTGACGAGCTGCGGTCTGCGCAGGAAGACGAAAACCCGAACGTGCAGGTCACGTCGCTGGACTTCCACCGCAATGGCGAGCGCTGCGTCACGAGTCGCAACGATGGAGTCATGTCCATGATCAACTGCCTCAGTGGCACGTACGTACAAATGCAGTCATATTATCTACGATGGTCAGGGCTGACAGGGGGCAATTGCTATGGACAGGGTCGCCAAGACCATTTTGACCAAACGATACGGCGTCGGCGTCGTGCGGTTCACGCACCACCCAGACTGCGTGATCTTCTCGTCGGCCAACAATGCCAATGACAGTAAGATAGCTCTTATGTTCCCGCACAAGTAGTGTGTGGAGTGATGTCTCACGGATGGATTGGTTGTGTGTAGATCGCATTCGGTATCACTCGTTCTTCGACAACAAGTTTCTTCGCTATTACACTGGCCACACTGACAGGTACGTACGTCGAACGGACGTGTTGCTACCAGTATCATCGTTCTGTATTTATGCTAACACTTTTGTTAGGGTCACGTCGTTGATGATGCACCCCACTGCGGATCAGTTCCTTTCCGCTGGAATGGACGGCACGATTCGACTATGGGATATCCGCAATTCGGACTCTACAGTGCGTGATGTTTGGATATGAAGACTACGCACGATGATCTGAGCTAACCCGTGGGATTTTTTTCTAGGCTATTATTCGGACTGATCACTTACCAGTCTCGCACGTCTGTGCCGCATATGATCAGGAAGGTGTGGTATTTGGCGTGTACACGGACGACCACTTGATTCGCATGTACGACGCAAGAAACTACCAGGAAGGTCCTTTTGCCAAGTTCTCGCTGTACGACACGTCTGTGATGGCAGCAGTGGAGCCGTTCCTCGCGCAGATGCAGGCTCCGAACGTAAACGTGAAGAAGCTTCATGCACTCGACCTCAAATTCAGCCCCGATGGAAACCAGTTGCTTGTCACGACAAATCGCGGCGTATTCATTCACCTTGATGCGTTTGAGGGGAAGTTGCTGCACCTTTTCAAAGAGCACGGGTTGACTCAGAGCCAGCGCAGCGATCCTCAGCTTGGCTGCTGCTACTCTGCTGATGGCGCGTATGTGGTCACTGGGTCGGAGGATGGTCGTGTGTTTTTCTACAAGAGCTCGACTGGACAGTTTGTGAACTCGCTTCCGCAAGGACACAATGGTCCTGTTGTGGACCTGCAATGGAACCCAAAGCGCCATCTTGTAGCAAGTGCTGGTGGCAACTCGACAGTATTGTGGTCTGCTGCAGGGATTTAGCTCAAATGGAATGAAATCATGCCGGCTGGGGCCGTTGACTCATACTGCGCGCACTACTCTTCGTGCATTATTAGTTTGCCGTGAATGACTTCGAAGTGATCTAACCTGTGGCCTCTGCTGTTTTAACCTAGGATTACACAGCTCAGTAAAGCCTGTTGTAATGGCAACATCATTAGCTGTCTTCGAGGTTGAAGTTATCGCTCTTTGAAAGATGCAGCATGGATAACATGCAAGTTCGGTGCCGTGCCTGTTCTGTTCAACCAGACGATGATCCGAGTTAAGATGGTGCGCTTGATTAAAGGCGCAGTGGTGGCTTTCTGTCTCTCGCGGTGGTCCTCACTATCGATTCCACCGAGCTGGTAGCAAGTGACCACGACCTGATGCTGATCATACGATCACTCGCAGCTTTTGCGTTTGCCTGTGCTTTCCTGGCCACCCAAGCCCCGCAGGCCGACGCGAAGGACTACACGGTTAAAGCTAATGCCGCGACGACCCTACTCGACAAGTGGGAAGGGTGGGGCACGTCGCTCTGCTGGTGGGCCAACGCTTTCGGAGACCGCGAGGACGTAGCTGATGTGTTTTTCACGCGTAAGGAGACCGTGACATTGGACGGAGCGACATCGGGTGTTCCAGCTTTGGGTTTCAACATCGCGCGCTACAACATTGGCGGGTCCAGCAAGAACGTCATTGACGACAGCGGTACCGAGATCGCGATGAAGCAGTCGCCAAACATGCCGGCATTCAAGTTCATCGAGTCGTTCTGGCTGGACTGGTCAAGCAACGACACGACGAGCAAAAGCTGGAACTGGGATGCCGATGCGAAGCAGCGTACAATGCTTGATATGGCTATTAAGCGCGGCGTCGACATCACTGAGGCTTTCTCAAATTCTCCTCCATGGTGGATGACGAACAACCACGCTACCGCTGGAGGAGACGACGGAAAGAAGGACAATTTGCAATCCTGGAATCGCGACGCGTTTGCGCTGTACTTGGCCGCCGTGGTGAAGCAGGCCAAGGAGAGTTGGGGTGTTAACTTTACGTATGTGGAACCGTTTAACGAGCCGATGAGCACATGGTGGACTTATCCGGGCAAGCAGGAGGGCTGCCACTTCGAGGTGAAGACGCAAAATGATGTTTTGTTGCAGCTTCGAGGATACCTGGACAAGTTTGGACTAAAAGATGTTGTCATCGCAACTTCTGACGAAAACACTCCCTCGATAGCGTTGTCCACGCTCACTTCCATGTCAACCAACCCCGATGTGATGGCTACTTTCGGTAAAGTGAACACACACGGCTACGAAGGCTTGAGTGCGTACCGCGGCAAGGATCGCGAGCCGTTGAAGACGCTCGTAACGAAGTCAACCAAGACGCTGTGGGATTCGGAATACGGCGAGAAGGACGGGACGGGGCTCAGCATGGCCGAGTCCATCGCGCTTGACATTAACCAAATGGGGGTGTCGGCGTTCGTGTACTGGCAAGCACTTGACGGTGGAGGTTGGGGGCTTATTCGGTCTAGCCCAACAGACAAAACGATTAGCGAGCCCAACACCAAGTACTACGCGCTGGCACAGTACTCGCGCCATATCCGTCCCGGTATGGCGATCTTGGCAACAGACGACGTGAACACCGTTATGGCTTATGACGCCAAAACCAAGCTGTTGGTGCTGGCTACCGTGAATACAGGCGATGCAGCTTCGAAGGTCACGTACGACTTGGCCAGCTTCAAGTCGGTGGCAGGTCCGGCTAGTGCTTGGACCACCGAGACGAGCGGCAAGGGCGCACTTTACAAGTCGTCGAAGGTTGAGGTGTCGAAATCGTCATTTAGTGCATCAATACCAGCGGCGTCGGTGATGACGTTCGAGATCAAGGGAGTTGCTGTGTAATTAGTTGGCCCTGCACGAACGACTATCAACCTTGAACATTCTCTAACTTTCGTAACTTATATATGAAGTTTCCCGTCAAAACGTCGGCATTCGGGCTTATGTTTTCCTGAATTCAAGAATTCCCGTGAGCCACGTTGACTTAGATCCACTATGAACCAACACGGATCGATTCCTTCCGAGAAATCATAAGTTCCATACACCTACGTTAAGGTTGTACTCCCATTGGTCAATATAGTAGCAAGAGAAGTAGGTCAGAGTTGAAAAAGAACGGAACACGAGCGAGAGAAGATCGCTGGCAATGATCCGCCTGCCAGTGCCCGATGTATAGGCGATACGCGATGCATGTATATCTCCTGAAACGAGAAAGAAGTACACTGGCAACATCAATGGAATCAAGAACTGGATCAGGCAACATCTCGCGCTCGAAGACCCCAACACAGCCAGGTTTTTTTATGCGAGTGGTGGTCTTAATCTTGCTGAATTCACCCCGGAATATTTTGAAAAGTTTTTAGTGTTCAAGCGAGGAGGTGCTAAATCCGTGACACTGAGTGAATACCGCAGCGCGATTAAGGATCTCTACAGATTGCAATGTATCCCGCTGCCGGTTGAGTATGGAGACGACATGAAGCAGCTATTCTCTGGGATTAAGCGGCTTGAAGCGGCGCAAAATCAGTCTAGTACTCCTAAAACCTCTGGAAAACAACCACTCACCTATTCACTCTACGAGAAGCTCTGCAATTCCTCCCTCATGCGTGATGACAGTGGTTTTCTCATTTGTTTTTAACTACACAGTGGAATGTAATGTGCCGACCAAGGTCTGTGCAGGATCTTCAAACACAGCATTTGGTGACCAAAGACGACAGTGTTGGCGCAATTTTTTTAAGACAAAAACTAATCAGGAAGGTTCTGGTCCACGTGATCCTCGCCATATCTACGCAAACCCATTTAATCCGGTCACCTGTTGGATAACTGCGTTGGGTTTTTACCTAGCCTGCAACCCGCGCCTACAACCTGGTGCGTTGTTTCCTGGTTCCGATCAAAAAGTTTGATTCGGAAAAACGTTGTCTGCGCTCCTTCAGATGAATGATGCAGCCAAAGCATTTGGCACTCACTCCGTGCGCAAGGGGGTTGCTACGTTTGCCTGTGGTGGGAGTACTGGTGACCCTTCTATTGTGAATGTGTGTCTTCGTTGTGGGTGGTCTATTGGTGGTGTTCAAGACAGATATTTTTGCTATGAAGCTGCAGGAGACCAGTTTTTAGGACGCGTGGTTGCGGGTCTTCCTGTGAACAACTCAAATTTCTCTGCGTTACCGCCACACTTTCGTGAGAGTGCAAGCATTACTATCAAGTCTACTGTAGCAAAAATGTTTCCGGGGCTGGCTGAAGAATCGAATTTCAGTGGAATTTTGGACTTTGCGTTGCCTCATTAGTGCTGCACGCCGAATTTCTACAGAGCAAGCTTCCCAGCAGCCACCCACTTTTGTCTACATTTGTGTTTACCAACTTGACAGTTCTCAATGCACTACGATCTCATCTGGAGAATGATGAGTCAACAGAAATGCGCTCAACTGGAATCCCGCCACACATTGAACTCTATAGGAAGCTCGACATGCAACAGAAGTCCATCGATGCTCTGCCCGATATGTTACAACAGCGAATGGAACAGGTGCTGGAGCAAAAAGGTGTTGCTGCGGGTAATTTCACGAGGGAGTTGCTTCGGGAGGAAATCCGGTCCCTCTTGACGAATATGAGGCTGCACCAAACGAATGAAGCAGAATCAGCAAGCACATTGTTGTCAGCACCGGAACGACAGTATTATTCGTGGGGAGGGAAATTTCACCTGCTGCCCGAACATTTTGCTTTCCCTAGCGTTGATCCACTTTCGGCGTGGATGTTGTGGTGGTTTGGAGACGGTAGGCGTGGATATCCACCGTACAAAGGCATTTCATCGGATGATCTAAGCACACCGAAAAAAAAGCAACGCTATCAGAGTGGTCCATGATGATGCGACACATTATCACTGGAATCGAAGCAAAATTGGACGCACCAATGCCGGCAGTTCGCGATGAAGCACACGCGATTGAGCTGTTTAACAGAGGGCATGAAACGCTGACGTTAAAACCTAGCAAACACAAGCGTAGAACAAGCCAGATCAAACTCACCACTGTGCTGCGGTTAGAGCATGAGGCTCATAACACACGCAGTCAAAGTATTCCCTTCAAGCCACACAAACGTCAGAAACGTCAGTAGTCTGGCAAAAGCAAACGCAGCGCGAATTACATGTAACTTGAACTCACCTCTGTGTCCGTCGACTTTTGTTTTGCGAGCTGACCTTCTTACACACGTCAAGCATTTTTAGCCAATAGGATGTTGATTTTGATTCGTCGGCTGGGGGACTTACGATTTCCAAAGGCAATTCACTCCTGTAGTGTAATCAACGGTTACAAGGTTCGTAGATCATTGTAGTGGATCAGTACCCAGCCAGCCCCAGCTTGCTGCAGCAGTTTGAACATGCTGCAGTGCAGCTGCATGGCTACAGCCGCGTATCGACAATGCTGCCTACGAAAGCTACGTGTGTCGACACAACTGATGACATAGTAAGATCATAACGACAATGATGTCGACGCTCACGATACCCAACCAAAAGGACTGAACGCACCCGTGCGCCTTCGGCGCCACCTAGCCTAGCAGTAGAACAGACTTACTTTTGCTTTTACCAAGTAATACACTTCGGCCAATACTTCCAGGGAACTCCGCCGACTCCCCCAGCCGTGTCTTCTTCCTGCAGACACTAAAAGTTCTGCCAGTTGGCCTGGGAAAATGGGACGAGGGTCAAGCGATTTCTCGTTGCTGCAATTTCAGTCGACAATTTGTGGAGAGTCAAGCACATCTCTTGTCAGTAGTTCTCGACGGTGTTACTGTCATGGAGTTCCCGTTTCCAGTGAATTGCGACCCAGCCTTGGTTCTGGAGTTTTTGGCGAGTATGTCCTGCGACGAACAGGCAGAGTTTATGGAGAACAGCTCGTATGAATCGGACGAGACTGAAGAGCAAACTCGGCCGTTAAACACGCAGGAAGCCATGGTTCATCGGTTTAAAACGATGCGCGCTAGATTTGTCCGGCCTGGGGGCATCTTAGGCGAGTCATCACTAGCTGGAAACCTCGCCACCGGTAGTTTTACTATTGACGATTTCAACCCCCCGTCCGAGGCGAGATCGTTACACACACTCAAGCCCATGATTGGCAAGGAACTAGAACTTGGCACAACACACAGAGGTCAATACTTGTGTGGCTGGGTGGCTATTGACGACGCCTTTTTCGGTATCGCTTCATCGTCACTCCTTTTGGAGGATGTGACAGGACATTTAGTTGAGATCGCGGCCTACGGCTTGGTAGATATTGAACTACCACCGCTTGAACGGCAGCAACTACTGGCAAGCAGATTCCCAAAAGGACGACCGATTGCTGTGATTGAACCGTACTACAAGGTGCGGTTGGACGGATCAGAGGGGATCCGAGTCGAGGAGGCAAAGGAAATTATCCCGTGGCGAGACGTACCAACCAACTTGATGACTTGGAAAAAGCTTGGAAATGAATTCTTTAGTGTGGTGAACTCCCAAAACAAGGGTCGTGGAGCGCTAGCTTGCTACCAACGTGCAGTGAAAGCTGCGCAACCTGAAGTCCATGCGTTAGCGATGTTGCTGAATAATATCGCTGCATGTCGGTTCAAACGGGATGACTACGGGACCAGCATCCAACTTTCTGGTGCAGCAGTGCATCTTGATCCCACGTATTTTAAAGGTTGGTTCCAACTTGCGTCAGCTCTTGCTGAACAAGAAACCCAGGCGCGCAAGGAAGGCAAAGAATGCAGTTCGGTGTCTTCGCGTGTAGTTTTGAAAGCACGCAGTGTTTTACCAAAGTTGTCGACTAAGGAGTTGCAAGTACTGGAAAATATGGCCAAGACAGATGCGCTGCCCAACACAACTGCCAACTACCCGCAGTTCCATTCATACGCTGAATGGTGCGTGGTGTTGGGTACATTGGGAGTTGTGCTTACTGATGAAGACTTGGGTGACGTGACGAGAACAGCATGCGCATGGCGCACGGCTGGATCCAACTATTTTGCCAAGGGTGATTTTGAAGCAGCTGAACGAAACTATCGCAAGGGAGTGGCTACAGTGGCAACGTGCTGCTGCAATCTATCGATCGTGCTGAACAATATTGCCGCTGTTCATTTGGTACTTAATCGAGGAACGCAGGATACCAATGTTGGTGGGATATGTGGGTTATCTGCGAAGTCGGATGAGGTTCCAAATATCGAGGCAGCTTTACTGAACTGCACGGTTGCAGGCATATTGGACTCGTTAAACTACAAGGCATGGCTTCGTCGGGCACGCTGTTTGAAAGACTTGGGGTTCTCGCAAGAGAAGTGTATTAAAGAGCTGCAAGAAGTTTGTACCAGCATCGTCTTGAAGTCGATAGTGACTAACGAACGCTTGAAAGAGTGCAAACGTAATTTGGATGTCGATATTCAAAGGCGTTTGAAGCAATCGACAGGCTCCAAAACTGGTAGTGCAGTCCCAGTAATGTCGACGGAGACACAGCCAAAACAGAGTGATGAAAGGCTTTCGTCTGTGAGTGAAAACTTCGCCGAAGGCGGTGTCCTTCTTGGCATACAAAGTGAACAAGACGTTGATCGATGCATCGCTCGGTTGGATGGATTCGTGAAGAGAATGCACGTAGCGTATTCCGCTGCAAAGTCGCAGCCAAGTCGTCTACAACAGCTACCGCGCGAGTTTCTGATGCTCATTAGAAATCCTCCACCCAGCGTCCACACTGAATTTCCAAGACTTCGTGGATGGCCAGATGGCATTGATGGTGCATTTGCCCACAAGGTGTTGTATCGCGCTTTCCTATATGCGAGTATAAACCCCTGGAACAGTGCAAGCAGTATGCGCAGCGGAACATTTTGGGGTAATTTAACCTTTGAAGACATGGTGAAGCGGTGGAACGGAACAGGAGGCCTGGAAATTCTTCGGGCAAGAGGTGCTGTAAAACTTGGGGAGATTGTCGACGGCCGTGAAGTACTAAGAAACTTTGTACCGCGGTATGAAGCTCGCATTCGATTAAACTTCGCTAACAACCCCAGCCGTACGGAGGTCTACTATTTTGGCTCAACACACGTTGCCATCGGATTCAATGACTTCAGTGGCCTGCTTGCCGCCGAGTTTTGCAAGAAATCAAGTAGCAACGCACCCTTAAAATTTGTCGGGTTTGAGATGAGCGAGTTCGCCGTCGCCAAGTGCAAAGTCGTTGCACAGATGCTTGCATCTCCAAGTGTCTCCATCTCCAGTGTGACGGAGGTGTGGCTTTCATCGACGTGGAGTAAAACTACAGTGAAGGAGTTCCGTGATAGTGTGAATGTGGTGCTAGAATCGTTGCGTGATCAAAGCGAAAACACCAAAGTGATGGCGTACTTGAGCCACTGGGCGTCAGCGGAGACGATCTCGGCTGCAAAAGCGCGTTCGGATTTCTTTACGAACTTGGAGAAGCGCAGCAAGCATGCTTTTCCATCACTATTCTCCTTCCGTCGCGAGATCGACAGGCTCGACCTGGCTCAGTATATGCTGAGCGGTGAGATCCGAGCATCTGCCGACGTCATGAAAATTGTGGAGAAGGAGCAGCCCAGGACAGCCAACACGGGGGCGAATACTTTTGCAGCTCACTCCACTCCAACTGGGAACTTGGCTCCGAAGAAGAAGAAAACGCGCAACCAGATGAAGAACAAGAAACACAACAAAACTGCAGGAAGATCGAAGGCAGCAACCAGTTTGACGTCGCTGGTTGGCAGTTTAACGATGTGGAATGTGCCTCCTGGTTCCCCTCCTCTTGAAGGCGACGTTGCGTTCAACACTGTGGATTTCATGGCCTTATTGGACGATTACGTCGAACGAGAAATGAAGCAGAAGCGCTCCACGGATCGATTGTCGGTTGTGGATCTGTTCGTAATTCACATCATGACGAATCTGCACCGCATTCGTGAGATGATGTTGACAAATCAGTTGACGTTTGAGGTCCATTATGGTGTGGTCAAGGCGGTTCGAGGAGAAGCTGCAAGCGACTTAGAGAGCCGGCAGTTGCTGGAGCGTATTGCGCTGATGCGCCCGGATACGATTTCGTGGACTAATGTGCTGGATTATTTTTTGCCGGAAGATTTTCATGATATCGCTCGTCGGTGCTCGATGTATGGGGGCTGTGTGCACTATGGCTACAGTATGAACTGGCCTACCCAAGTGGCTGGAGCATCGATCATCGACTTGGATCCGGTTAGCCATAAACCGGTGATTGATTCCCTCCTTGATTCAGCGCTCGGATTCTCGAACACATCGGTGTTCGCTGTTCCATCAACCGTGGCCATGTTCAAGCAAGTGAAACTCGACAAGTTGCTCTTCTTACCCTTCCGCGAGGATCCACTTAACAGCACAGCGTTCGTCCTCGCGAACCTTTTCAATGACGAGTGGGTGGAGCATTTTTTTAAAAAGGGAAACTTATCTATCCGGGCGAAGCAGCGACTAGGGGCGTACTGCACGCCATCTAACTGCGGATTGCAGAAGGGGGCAATGGATTTGGCAGTGCCGAGTCCTCTTTATCGTTCATCGCTGACTCTGCACATGAGCTGGTGCTACGACCCAAATGTTCGTTTGGTAGCTGCGAACAATCCGTTTGAAGTGAGCGGCGCTGCCGAAGCAGAGATGTTTGCTCAGATGATGGGGCACCTCGGTTTGTAAGAGTGACAAGAATGGGTTGCCACGGCATTACGCTTGACTGGTGCAAAACCACAGTTTTGTACGCAATGGAAGTCATGCCTATGCTTGTCTTTTTTCAACTACATAAATCCTTGACAGCTCTCTTGAAAGTGAATTGAAGAGAGCTCCTAATCGTCACGCGCCTCTTTTCCCTGCAACAGAGCAGCAAGCGATCCAACAACCACGCGGAGGTCATCCTCTCTCTTGCTCTCATCGACCTTCAGCTTGCAGAATCGCGCTCCTCCAGCGCTCAATTCCATCACCTGCCACGTCAAAAAGTCCGAGACGACACCGTAGATGTGCTCCTCCGTTCCCGGCTCCTTCTCAAGTCGCTCGAGTAAAGCAGTCTCCGCTGCGACAGCCATCTGGGCGACGCCCTTATCAAAGTTTTTCTCCTTGCATTCCATGATGATCGCCTTCTCGATATCCCCAGCGCGCAACAGATCCATGCGACCGAACGGCTCAAGAGTTTTGCACTTGAACGACCCGTTGCGTTCAAGCTTCACTCGACTCGTGCATTCACGGCAAACAGCGCGAACTACAGCATCGATCAGCGTCATTTTGGCGTCGTCAAAAGCTGACTCAACGTTTTGCATTGAGCTCGTCTCGATAATATCGTCCACCGTCGACATCAGCAGTTCAAATGACGGTTCGTTGAGTGGCATCGGATCGATCTCGAACTGTCTGAGGTGGTGGTTTCCAGCGTCCTCGTAGACCTTTTGGAGGTTTCGCTGCCAGACCATGTCGCTGAAAGCTGCACGGAAGCGTCTCTTCTGGCCGACGCTGGCACGGCGCTCGACAGGTTGCTCCTTCACGAGCAATTCGAGCTGACGGATACGCGCCTTGTGAGCTGCACTACAAGGCATCTCATACTCGTCGAAGAGCTTCGGCTTCGGTGCGACTGGAACTGTACGCGCCATGGTGTTGCTGCTAGTTGGTTCGTAGGAGAATGAGCAGAATGATTAGCTACCGATTCGAACTAAGGGGCCGTGCCAGTTCCGTGCCTGTGATCAGTTCCGTGCCTGTTTTATTTTATCCAATTACTTCTCCGAAAAATATATTTAACTGAATCTATTGGCTGATAATTTTTGAGACTTTGGCGTCCTGTGAACCTGCCAAAGTGTACGGCATACAGACCAAAATTACGATCAGTCTCAAATTTACGACTTTCCCTCCTTCACTGCGTCAAAGATGTATTCCAACACGAATGATGACCTCATCGCTGCTGTCAAGCGCGTCCTTGTTGGCGAAACACGCCGAGCAATTAGTACCGCGACTCTGATTCCGTACCGTACCCTTTGCAAGTGGGTGAAGAAGGGGGAACACGGAGTTTTTCGAGAGCCTGTTCGTCGTGGTCCTGCGCCTATGCTGTCAGCACCGGCGGAAGAGTGCCTGGTTGAATGGGTGATCGGGCGGCAGATTGTTGGACACCCCGCCAGCCGCAAGGAAATCATTTACAAGGCGGGGACGATGAGCGCTATGGCCACTGGCCACACTATTGGTGCTGGTGGGTATCGTCGTTCCATGAACCGCCACCCGATCCTGGTGTCGCGGACCTCCCAGGGTGTGACCAAGGCTCGCAACAGTGTTACCACAGACGACACAATGCTCCTATTCCACTCGCTTGTCAAAGCGGTTGCTGAGAACAACCTTGACGCGTCTCGCGTGTTCAATATGGACGAAACGGCATTCCAATCGTCCAAAGGATCTAAGCGTGCTGTGGGGGTCCGGGGCTCAAGGAACGTGTGGCATCAAGACGTCGCTTTGAACTTCCACCTCACTCTGGTAGCGTGTGGAAGCGCCTCCGGTGTTATGGTGCCACCGTTGCTCGTCCTTCCTGGTGCCACAGTGAAACTTCAAGTTCTCGACGGGTGTGATGTATCTGGGGCTGTGGTGACCACGACAGACTCTGGGTTTATGAATGGACCCCTTTTCGTCGAATGGCTGCGGTTCTTCGCGGATAACGTGCCCACCAACGTCCAGCGACCTCTACTCCTAATCATGGATGGATGCTCGTCTCACTACTCAGTCGATATCATCCTAGCAGCTGAACGTCTGGGTGTTCTCTTGCTGCTGCTGCCATCTAACGCTACCCATTTACTGCAGCCTCTTGATGTCGCTGTTTTTTCGTCTTTCAAGGCCAAGTTGCGTCGCTTAACCGAAGTCTACGTGGGCGAAACCGGTGCTAATTCCATCGACAAGGAAGAAGCTATCGAGATGGCAAGTACCGCGTGGCAGTCCAGCAACATGGGCGCAAACGTCAAGGCTGGGTTTGTCGGGTGTGGGCTGTTCCCACCATCTAAGCCCAAGATGGACGCGTGTGTCGAAAACTTTCGCCGCAACGGAACTCCCGAGACGGCCAAGCTATCTGCTTGGCTACGTATCAAGGACGCCGTCCAGAAGGAGGTACTCGTCCTGCCGCCGTCGCGAAAGTGGGTTCGCAAGACAGCCACTGTGTCAGGCCGCCTGTTAACCCGAGAGGCACTGGATAGTATTGGCAGGCCTCCTAAGAAGACCAAGAAAGCGACAAAGACAAAAAAAAGACAAGAAGCGTTTCGAAGGCGGGTACTGCAGAGCCCATGCTCCAAGCTGTGTTCACTGAAGTTGTTGAAACGATGATGTAGTTTTACAAGCTATTGTTTAGACAAACAAGTTGGGTGGGCTCAGCCACATCTTTTCATTTTGTCTTTGTTTCTACTTGCTATAGTGACACGATATCCCTCTGTATGCCTGGGCCCGCTATGATTTTTGGTTCAAGATTTACCATCCTCAAATCGTTATCAGAAGGGGAGCCCGACTTATGGTACTGAGCATACTGGCGGTCAATCAGTTCACTCGATGGCAGCCGTCGGTCGCATTTCAGCAGTTCTGTGACAGCCACCGAGTAATCTAGACTGAGCGTCAATATACCAGTGATGAGTTGAGTTAATGCTGCCAGGTGGGATCGAACCACCGTCCTCTCGGTTGTGAGCCGAGGACTTTCCACTAAGCTATGGCAGCGGTAAAGCAAAACCCAAATTGGACTATATATATACCTATTTCACATAATATTATGTAAAAGACTGTTATACTGTATAACCTCAGTAACTAGATCTTAAAGTGCGGATATCGTGTGTGAAAGGTGCGCTTGTTGTGGGTATGATAGCCGTGTGAAGATTTGCAAGCAGTCAAACCCAAGGTTAAAAAGTGGCAGCAAACTGGTTCCTTGGTAAAAGTAGTGGTGTCTGGCGGCGATCCCTAAAAGAGCTCCTATTAGCGTTCGGTTTACCCTCAGAAGCTGCAAAAATAGGGCAGATAACTCCGGTCTCGGGCATGGCCTTCATTTTGAAAAATATTACCCCAACTAAAAGCTATGTGACTAAATGTAGAGGTGTTGGCGAAGTGGCACGAAACTGGCACAACTCCTTAGAATAGAACGCCGTCCCAGCACCGCCGTCACGTTGCAGCAATACCGGCATCCTCCGTTTGTAGGAGACAACCCCATATAAGAGCGACCAATCATAATGCTGCATTCCAGATTTCCATTTATAAGTTCTGACCTAAATTGTAGCAAACATATCGATACATTTTAACCGGTAGTGTGAGGGACATTCATTTTGCTTGTGGAGATGCCACCCCGACGCCGAGACGCGTTTACTGCCCGCGAGAAGTTGGACGTCGCCGAAGCATTGAACGCTTCAGGCGACGTGCGATGCGTTATTACTGAGTTCTATCCTAACCTCAGCGATGATGCATATGAATCTCGGCGGGAGCTCGTCCTTCGATGGCTACGTGAGAAGGACAATGTAATGGGTCTGGTCATCCCACTACATGAGGTGGTTGTGTGGGACACACCACCTTCTGGGTTCATTGTGGTAACAGTTATCTGTTGTGATATCTGTTAAATAACCGATATCCACATGAACTATTTGTAATAGGCCCTCTGGTCTATTATATGGACAATGCGATTACAGATTGGTGTGGCACACACACTTCCGTCATGAAGGTGAAGGTGGCGCAAATACGGGTGCATATTCGCTCGCATTCACCTTTGGCGCAATCAGTGATTACGCTAAGTGTTCTCTGCACTTCTTTGTGCATGATGATGGTTCCTTCCCTGGGAAACGGTCAGGTAACATGACTGACGCATCACCTGAGTTCTTGTGACCAATCATAAGACGCCACGCGGCAGGAAGATTCTTCGAAGGAGAATCTTCAAGTTCAGCCTGATTCAACCCAAGGTTTTATACTACATGTGTAGGTTAAATTACATTTAACCTCAAGGGCCCCTAGTGGTTTTATTCATAGAATTCAGGAACCATAAGCTCATTTCAATTCAGTTGCAATTTCACCTACAACTGCCCAAGTCGCCTTCTCAAGACCCGAGCATCGGCTCGCTACTTAGTGAGTCCGCTTGCTCTTCAAGACCCGAGACCAGCCCAAGCATCCGGCTCGCCTCCGTGCGAGTTCCGTTCGCTTCGGGCTCCAGCACCGGCTCGCACTCCTGCGAGATCGTGCTGCGAACAGCTTCCTCTGTTCGGGTGTTCGGGATCAGGTCAACCAGCTCTTCGCTTTGCGTGAGCAGGTTCGGACTGAGTCCCGTTACAGACAAGCTCAAGACGCAGTGCTCCGTCGAGAATGGCAACAGCAAGAAGAAGTCAAGACCGGTAGGAACGGGTACTAAGTTACCTGAAGCAGCTGAAGAGGAGCTAGTGAAGTAGATAAATTCTCTACGTAAGGACGGTGTACCCATTTCCTCCAAGATGCTAGCGATCGAAGCCAAGGACGTCGCCGAAGCGTATAATGTGCAAGCCTTTCAGGCATCATGGAGGTGGGAGCGTGCATTTAAGGGTCGCCACAAGTTGGCAACGCGGGCAAGAACTCGTACAGGACAGAAAACACCTGACGACCTCGCTGACCTCGCTGCCACCTTCGCGACCGAGGTACGCGCGACGACGCGTAACCTTGGAGTGAGAAAGGTGTACAATGCGGACCAAAAAGGTGACCAAATAGTACCAAATCACATTTTTATTATATTCTTTGTATCGGAACTTACTTCGTAATTTGTAGCCGTCTTTTTTGAGTTTCTTCCTACTAGAACGCTCATGAAGAAGGGTTCCAAGACGGTTTGGGTGCGTTGTGCGGGCAAGTCAAAGGAGAGAGCTACTGCAATGTTACTAGGTGACTCGGATGGCGCAAGGTGTGACCCATTCGTCGTTTTTAAAGCCAAACCATCATCAATTCCTGAAATGGCTGAAGAAAATCTACGATTGCGCTACGGTTTCGGCAAAAGAATGTGGAAGGACGTAGGCGCAGCCCACCGAGAGCACACGTTAGAAATCTACGGGAATTTGCATGGTGCGTGCATGAAATTTAAGTGTAGCTGTATGAGTCTGATTCTGTTTTGTTTGATTTTCTGGGGTGGTGGGATAGTAACTTGTCCATTCAGTTTCTAAAGTATCATTTCGCTGCTCGAAAGGACATGCACGTCCCAATTTTATCGCTGTGGGACGACTTCTCCGGTCATTGGACCACGGAAGTCGTCTCATATGCAGCCAAAATCAGCGTGGTGCTTCTGAGTGTCCCCAAGAGCGCAACATCAGTCTGCCAGCCAGCTGATGTTGCCTGGAATTTTCCTTTTAAAGCGCGTCTGCGCGAGTTTTGGGTGGAGAACTTGCGTGATCAGCTTCGTGCGCACTCGCCAGGGGACAAATTTGCGCTTTCCGCCCCAGAAAGGTCCACGGTGGCGAAGTGGATCCGTTTAGCGTGGGAAGGGCTGTCTAAAATGACAATTTCAAACGGCTATCGAAAGGCATTCGGCTACCCACTAGACGACGCTGACGTAGCAGCGGCTGATTTGTTTGACTGCCTCACAAAATATTGCGCAATTGACTCAGGAGTAGGAGAGGTAGACTCGGACGACGACATCGGATACGACTAGCTCTTTGATAATGTGCAATTGGGAACAAATTCTGTATAACTGTTCTTGCTTTCGGTATTGATACCGGTAACCAAAATCGGACCATGCCTTTTTGCGAGTGGTACACTGTGCCGGTACATGCTTGTCCTCTACAAACGGAGGATGCCAGTAATGGCATAAAAATTGATCACGTCGACTTCAACTTTTGCCCAAATTCGCAAAATAAAGGACGCAAATGCCCCCATTTACGGTGCACATTTGGATAACTATCAGACTTGATTTTTGTATGCTTTGGTTCCCGCGCAATTTTTCCCGCGGCGCGCTCTGCCAGTTCAAAAGGTGCTCACTACTACCCATTCGTCGTCTGCCTTGCCGCAATGAGTCGCGAGGAGTTGGCGCTAGAGACGCAGCTGCTGCTGCAGGAGGTGACGCGAGTGACCCAGCACGCGGCGGTGGAGAATGTGTTGGAGGACGCCGGCGCGCCGCCCCCCGAGACCGAGTTCGAGGCCGCCAAGAGCGCGCTGCTGGCCAAGTTGCGCAAGAAGAAAGAGGCCAACCGCGCGCAACAGCAGCAGCTGAACCAGCGGCGTTATGGGTCGAGTGCGACTATTGCGAAGGCCTCGGCAGCCAAGACGATCGACATGATGTCGCCCCGCAAGGCGCTGAAGCTCCCGGTGGCGGCGATGGCAGCTGCGGCGTCCCGGAAGAAACAGGGCATGCTCTCGAAGCTTCGGACGCAGGCCATCCAGCAGAAGGCGCAGGACACGGCCAAGTTCTTTGGCTACGCGAGTTACGAGGAGCAGCTTAAGGCTCTGAACAAGATCGAGAAGATGAAGATCCTGCAGGACGAGATGAAGGAGAAGGGGAACGAGAAGAAGGACACAGAGCAGGCCGAGCAGCAGCAGGACAAGGAGGAGGAAGAGAAGGAGGATGTTGAACCAATGGACGTGGCGGTGGATGGCGACGCCGATGCTACACAGGCAGAGCCACAGGAAGAGGAGAAGACCGCTGAGACTGGTGCGGAACAGGTTGCGACGTCGCCGAAGGCTGTCGACAAGAGCGCATCGGTGGTTGCTACTCCGAAAAAGACGGAGGGCACAGAGGAGAAGGAGGAACAGGAGAGTGTCAAGGTTGTGCGCCGTCGTAACAGGATTCAGAAGCGTGATGTTGATGCTGCGGAGGAAGACGGCAATGAGGCGGATAGCGAGCAGGACGACAACGAGGGCAACGAGGCTGATATTGATATGGAGGACGCGACCGATGCAGTAGAGGCTACTAACGATGAGCCAGACGAGGAGCCTTCGAAGGCTGCCAAGGTGACATCGCCGAGGGACAAGGCTGCTGGATATCGTAATTTGCTGCGTGCGGAAGCCATGCAGAACCGCAAACGCAAGCGCCTCGTCCGCGGTGACAACTTTGTCGAGTCCGAAGCCGAGGAAGACGAGGAGGAAGATGTCCTCAAGATCGGCGGCCTCGGTGACTTCGGTTTTGGCGTGCCGCAAGCAAAGACGCAGGAGTCCAAGGAGGCGGAGGAGGAGCGAAATGCGCTGAAGCTTCGTGAGGACGATCTTGACCACATTGTCGATGACCTGTCGGACGATGAGCGAGCGCAGGAGCAGGATCTGGAGGAAATGTTCCGACGTGAGCAAGAAGACCAGGATCGTCAGCAGGTGAAAGAGGTCATGCGCAATGTGAAGGAAGGTTTCGGTCGCAACCGCCGTGCGTTCTCAGGCCTACACTCTGGATCAGAAGCTCGTGGTCGCTTCAACCTGGACGAGCTGGTTGCTGCTGACGGCAGCAAGTTCGAGGCTGCTCGTTTGGGTCTGCTCGAGTCTGATGAGGAACTCAGCGAGGACGACGAAGGAAAGAAAAAGAAGAAGAAGAAGAAGAAAGTCAATGCTGATGGCGAAGAGGAAGAGGGGGATGAAGAGGACGACGAAGAAGAAGAAGACGAGGAGGCCGAAATGGAGCGCATGCTTCGCGAGCGTTTCATGAACCAGCCCAAGATCTACGTGACTTCCTCCGAGTCGGGCAGTGACGATGAGGAAGAGGATGAAGGCAAAAAAGACAACGGTCCTGATGGCGACGAGGTCGAATCCGACGAGGAACGCGAGCGGCAGCAGATGAAGCTCTTCTCGGAGCGCGCGCGTATCAACCGTCGCATGCAGCGTATGAAAGACCTGCAGCGCCAGATCGCACTGGAGAACAACGAAGCAGACCCGACCGCGAAGAGCAACGCCGCGATGCCGAACCTGCTGCTGGAAGAGGACGAAGATTCGCAAGAACTTATGAACTTGCTGAACCGCACCGACGTCGATTCAGCTCCGAGCAGCCAGACAACCACCGGAACAGCTCAGAAGAGCTCACGGACAGATCGACCACGTCCGAAACTCGGCCGCTTCAACTCGTACGGCGGCATTACGTCCGCGTCACGGAGTTCCTCATCCTTCAGCCGCGTCATCGGCCACTGCAAACTGTTCAGCGCCAACTCGGTACGTCCGCTGATCTCTTTGTCTTGTTGTTGCAACTGGAACTCATTTCTCCCTTGTTCTTGTGCGTTTGCAGACTGGCGGAGGTGCTGCATCTTCTTCCAAGGGCTTCGTCTTCACTTCGTTCAGCTCCGACAAGGCTGACGACGGAGGCGACGAGAATGTTGTGCCCAACCAAGACAACGGGTCCATGCCTACAACGCGTCCGGAGCTCGGCAAGAGCAAGAGCTGGAGCGGCACAAAGCGTCGTGGCGCTGCTAACAGGGCCGCAGCGTCCAACAAGAAGCGCAAAAACGGCGGCGGACTCTTCTCGGTGCTGTCCTCGTACCAGTGCGTATCAAGCACTAGCCAAAGTCAAGAAACGTAGCCTATCCTAGAACTGTAGTAAGTAATTTTGTGAAGCTTGCAGCTTCTTATTTGTGCTGCTCTCATCCTGTCGGCGGCTTCATCGCGAATCGAATTGGAGGCGCCATCTTGCTCAAGTCTGCTGTGCTTTAGCGGCGGCGTCGGCGGAGGGAGAAATGGTGCTCCACACAGATATCCTTATGCTTCAAACAACAATCACGTACGTCAAGTCGAGCACAAAAAGGGTGTGTCCTACACAGGAACGAGTCAGTAAAGTAAAAAGCGTGTTGGTTGGGGCGCCGACCTTCTGTCTCGAGACTTCTAGAGGTGCCCGGTGTCGGCCACTATGTCCTCGAGCAATAGCAGCAGCAGCAGCAATAGTGCGCGCGAGAGACACAATGACACCCGACACCATTCCTCCTCCTCCTCCTCCTCGGACCACACTGTCGGCTCGGCGACCATCAACGGACCGTATCGCGTTGGCAACTCGGACGGAGACACGTGCTCGTATCACGCGCCGCAGGACGGCGAGTCCTGCCGCAAGCCGCGCACCTGCTACGAGTGTCTGAACTCGGACGTGGCCGGCGTGAGCGACGGCTGCTTGTTGGCGCCCTCGGGCTTCTGCGAAGACATGGGGAGCTACGAGTCGAATCTGGACTACCGACGCAACACGACGGGGGAGGATCTGAGTCTCACGGGCTGGTACAACTACTTCCCGTCGGTTAATTCCACGTACTGCGAGCCCACGGATGAGGCCTGTGTGCTCTGCGACGAGCTGGTGAACAACGGCAGCTTGAGTCAGACCTCGCACATGGGGACTAAGGCCGAGAACGCGTCGACGGAGGTGGAGCGGCAAATGTGCCTGGGCTCGGACGGATGCGTCTGTGTCATGGCTTGTGAGTCGGACAATTGGGAGGCCAATATGCCAGCGGAGTGCAACGCCGACGGCAGCGCGTCGGGCAACAATAACAGCTCGACGGATGCGACCAGCTACAGCACTATGCTCATCTTCTATCTCGTGCTGCAGGCGACGCTACTCGGTGTGTTCATGTACAGACGCGGACTTTGTCGACGAATGACGCAGCGGAGACAACCGCCGCGACCTGAAGGACCCTACAACAATGTGAACGCGATCACGTCACCATCGAACCGACTACGACTTTCAGGCTGGAGGAAAATGCAGAACACGCTGATTGAGCGCGAGAAGAAGCAGCGCGCTATTCAGCAGCCGCAGTACATGGCTTCACCTCGGGTGGAAGGCGCGCCTGCTCTAGCGGAAGATAGTAGCGCTCCGGCGAGACCTCTGTCACCTCAGGACTCTGCACGAAATAGTGCTACAGCTCGAGCCGCGTACACGCAGGTCGAGGACGACCCGGAAGCTGCAACATGCAGCAGAGAGCAGAGCAACAACCAGCAGGCAGCCGCTAGTGTCGGCAGCGACGTCGTCGTCGTCGAAGGGTCTTATGAAGAGAGGATAACAGGCGCCGGAGTCACGAGGAACGAGCGAGCGTCGTCCACTGTTGCAATGCTCGAAGCTCGACGGGATGCCGTATAGAGAGCTGAGAGGCTTCTCAAACAGTTTTGGTGTTGTGTGGCGTCGACTCGCTGCGCATTGTGCAACGTTAGATGGTCGATAACTTAATGAAGGGCGGACGGAGTATGTAAGCACACGTCCGCGTTTTGATGTTGCTCAATGACTCACAAAGTGTTGGAGCATGGTGAAGGCCAAACGGCGGAAGATGACGGTCTCCATTAGCTGGTTCCGGCACTTGTGCCACTTTTGACCCTCTTCAACTACTTTCGTCCAATCATATCTCCAAAATCACGCACAACTCCTTCGCCATCACCTGGCCTACCAAGCCGACCAGATGCGCCTCTGCTACCTGCTTGACGCCCCATTTCCCCTCGATTTGAGCCCCCGTCACATTGCCACCCCAAGATCACCACTCCCCAACTGATCGCCGGCCCCGTGCGCGTCGTGATGGCGTCGAATTCCGACAATTCCGACAATTCCGACAGTGTTCAAACCGATTCGACAAATCGGACGAATGCCATTGCCGACACGTGCGCGTACTACGGACTGGAGCCGGGCGAGACGTGTTTCACACAACGGAGCTGCTACGACTGTCTCAATGTGCCCGTAGTCAACAACCCGGAAGGCTGCGTGCTGTCCCAATTCGGATACTGTGCGTCGATGGTGTTCTACGACGCCAGTCTGGACTACCGAGTGATGACTGGCAACAACGCAGACAGCGGCAGTCCGTACAACTTCAGTGGAGGGCTCTACCATCAGTACCCGTCGGTTAACACGACGTACTGTGAGGCGACAGACGCGGCCTGTGTCGAGTGCTATGCCATCGCACTGAATTATTCCATGCAGAATAATTTTCTGGCCATGACGACCAAGTATTGTCTAGGGGAGTCGGGCTGTGTTTGTGTCTTGAGTTGTGACCCGACGGTGTGGAAACTGCGCACAGTGTCGCTGTGTGACGATTCGGATTCAGGTTCGGCGACGGCGACGGCATCGAGTTCGACCTCGGATTCGGGTTCCAGCACGTCGTGGACGGTGTATACTACCAGTCCATCGATTATTGTGAACCGCACAGGTAGCAATAACAGTTTACGGTATCTGTACTGGCTGCTGGGCGTTCCTGTGTTCATCGTTCTGCTCGTAGCATACTACTGCATTCGACTGAAATGTAAGGAAGACGTCACGATGAGAGGGTTTTGACGTGGTGGGTCGACTGACTGTTGCTGTTGTGCTGTACTTGCGAATATAGTTTTAGAGATGCGACAGCGGAGGCTGTTGCAGATACCGAGACGGTCTCCTAGGAATCGACTGCGGTTGTCAGCGTGGTGGGAGCTACGTGAACAGTTGATTGACAAAGAGAAAGAACCGGTGGCGTCGGCCTGCCACATTACTCCAATTACGAATGCGCAGGAAGGACGAGCTCTGTAGATGTGGAAATTGGAGTGCGGAGCCACTACCGCAGCACAAGGGGAACGCTGCGATATTATATTTTGCGGTGTGTGCATACCGGTCCATTATGGCAGTGTATACAGCCCCTATTTGATTCCCCTTTCTTCGGCGATCTACAGTAGTATACATGTAATACTCTGCGCCAAATGCCGCCAATTTGCCCATCGGGATCTGCTTGCACTGGCATTGCCAGTGTCAAGACATCTGTTGAACCAGAACCGATCACACGTCGTTGAGAAAGTGGTTGAAGCAGGACTTTAACCGCGAGGCAGTCGCTGTGATTCATTCCCGAATTTGCTGGACAGCACAAGCAAGAACACTTATTTTATTAAAGATGGGCACCGAGAAAACCAAGATGATCCGCGGGGAGATGCACAACCTAATGGATGCGACGTTGGCGGCTGATCGACAAGCCGCCCGGTTGTTGACGAGGAAGTTTAACGATTTGATGCCGGGGGAATACTTCGAGGCAGATACGCTGCTCACGCGTCTTCTTGGAGTCAAAGGACGAGACTGCTACATCGAGACACCATTTCATTGTGACTACGGGTACAACATCCGCCTGGGCGACGACGTGTACATGAATGTCGGCTGTGTGCTGCTTGACGTGTGTCCGATCACCATTGGCAACCGTGTGTTGTTGGCGCCGCACGTGCAGCTCTACACCGCTAGCCACCCACTAGACCCGAAGAAGAGGGCTGCCAAACTGGAGATCGGCAAGCCTATCACGATTGAGGATGATGCCTGGATTGGTGGGAACGTTGTCATCGTGCCTGGAGTTCGCATTGGTCGCGGCGCGGTGATTGGCGCCGGTAGCGTCGTTACGAAGGATGTGCCTCCGATGTGTGTGTATGCCGGCAACCCTGCGAGATTCATTAAGAAAATTGAGCCCGAGGAGACTGAGGACGCATCGTAGAGACTGTAGGCGACATGAGATAAATGGATACGGCCTCTACGACTGGAAGTTGTGGATAAGTATCGTTTTACGATCGCCCAATGGACTGAACCAGTCGTGGAACAATTTTCATCTGCTTTGATTTTCTGGGGTACCAAGATAACGTTCTTTTTCGACTGCATCATCATGACCGAGTTGAGTTTACGAGCAGATCCGCTTGTCACTCTGACATTTGCCAAACAGTAGCCAAGTACCGAACTGACAGTTGAACGTGTGATGGACACTGAGAAGGACAAGATGCTTCTTGGAAATCTGTACACCCCAACGGATCCGACGCTGGTAGCAGAACGGCAAGCTACACGCGAGATTTTGAGCATTTTGACTGAGGCCAAGACCCCGAAGCGCAAGCACTTACAACGCAACTTCTTGGTGAAAAGGGCGAGAAGTGTCCGATCGAGATGCCGTTCCGATGCGACTACGGGTACAACATTCACATGGACGACAGATGATACACCAACTTTAAACTGTGTCATGCTCCACGTGGGCAAAATCACCATTGGCAACCGCGTCATGTTGGGACCCAATCTGCAGCTCTACACGGCCTCGACCCTCTTCTGGAGTTATGTCTAGCACACCGATCACTCTCGAAGACAACGTCTGGATCGGTGGTAATTCTGTGGTGTTGCCGCCTGGAATTAGGATTGGCTACGGCGCAGTGATCGGAGCAGGTAGCGTCGTCACGAAAGATGTGCCTCCAATGTGTCTACGGTGGGAACCCCGCCATCAAGAAAGTCGCAAACGGAAGAAACGTTTCCACTGTTAATACGTTTCCTGACCAGTTAACCAACCGGTAAGACGCCGGCTCACGTATTGGGCACCATGCGGCACCTCACTCCTCGAGCTAGCCTCCCAGTCGACAGGTTTCCTTCTCCTTCTCACGTTTGCTGTAGTCATGGCAGGGATGTATCGCTTTTGGAGCTTCTACGAAAACAATTCGTGCGATGGCACACCAACAGGCGTCTACATGGAGAGACTGGACGACTGCGTGAATCAAATCGCCTCCGATGGCCCCCATTGTGCTGCTAAATACGAAAACAATACTGAGGTAGTTGGTTATGTGAACGAGAGTTGCCACGATGGTCGTGGTGTGGGTCTTGATGAGCTCTTTGGAGGGGAGCCTTACATGGCGTATGACTACTAGTATGACTGCCAGGACTATTACGGTTCGTTAGCGTACCGTGCCACTGATGAGTGTGAGACTGCTTATGATGGATACTCTCCTTTCAGGAGCGCCACGATTTCGGTTTCGAGTGCCGGCTTGGTGTGGACTCGAAACATGGGTGCTGTGGACAAAGCAATTAACTGTCCTGGCCCGGCTGGAATTGGCTACTACGAGTTTGATGTCCCTATCGCACACATTAACTCTGGCGCGTGCAACAACTTTGCCAATATTGGTGGCGGATTTGTTTTCTACAACACGTCCGCAGCTTTGCTCGTGACCAATGCATCCGACCACAGAAACTCCTCCTCAGGTCCATCCAGTTCAAATCCTGAAAACACCAATTCGGCGTCGTCGTCTTCGTCGCTTTCAACCTCAACAGGAAACAGCCTCACTGTTGGTGCAGCTGTGGGGATAACAGTTGGTGCAGTAGTCGCCGTTGGTGATCATTGTATTGACGTACTGCCTTTGGAAAAGAAGCAAAACAAGTGAGGACCCCAATGCAAGTTCGCTCCACCTTGCGTTCCTTGCAAGGGGTAGTGGACCCACAAGTGGCCTCACCGATGATACGGAACCATCGACTCTAGGACAAGGGCTCTGGAACGACAGCGCTATCATTGCCACTCGTGTTCCTCGTGACCAAATAACTGTCGTAGATCTCATCTGTCGTGGAGGATTCGGAGAGATTTATCGCGGCGCATACAATCGCGAAGCGGTCGCCATTAAAATGCTGTTCCCCGAAATGCGCAGTGATCTAAAGAAGGTAAATGCGTTTTTGGCAGAGGCCAAACTCATGGCGAGGTTGCTTCACCCGCACATTGTTCGGTTTGTCGGGGTGTTGTGGGGATCTCTCACGGATCTCTGCGTGCTAACGGAACTGATGAAAGGTGGTGATTTGCGAGCACCCCTGAAAGAATACGAAGCAAGCGGCCACCCTCAAGGCATTGACTAAGACAAGATCCGCATTGCGTATCAAGTGGCCCAAGCGTTGACTTACCTGCACTCGCCCTCTCCAATCGTGATTCATCGTGACTTGAAGTCCAAGAATGTGCTTCTAACTGAAGATTTGGACGCGAAACTCACAGACTTCGGTGTTTCTCGAGAGCGACAAGAACACACGATGACCGCAGGTGTTGGTACGATGTTGTGGATGGCGCCAGAAGTCATGATGGCTGAACACTACGACGAGAAGGCCGACATTTTCTCGTTTGGCGTACTTCTATCCGAGTTGGATTCCCAGTCGTTGCCGTACTCGCATGTGAGGTTCGATTCCGTGACCGGGAAGAAGGTGCCCGACGCAGTGATCATCCAAAAGGTGGCGTCGGGAACTTTGCGAGCAGCGTTTTCGGCCCGTTGTCTAGCGTCGGTGGTAAAATTGGGGAACGAATGCATTGCGCTGGACCCGACTGCTAGGCCGTCAGCTCCGATGGTTGTTTTTCGGTTGCAAACGATCATGAAGGAATCCTTTGGCGAAGGATACGCTATTTAGCTCGTACCGCTGTAGTGGAATTACTCCACTTCGCCCAGCATTGTGGACTCACGTTCTTGATGATGAGATAAACTTGTTTTCTGACTATTCTGTAAATCCTCAAATGCGTCACACTTCAACGCTTGTGTCGCGACTTTATTGCAGTTGACCTCATATGTCATTTTGTGACACGTGTCACGATGTGCTGCTTTCCGGGGCTTCCTCACTCTCCATTCATTACTTCATTGTCCTTCGAAACCGCAAGCCTCGACATCAAGTACTGTCTTCCGCACCACCATGGACACTGAAAAGGCCAAGATGATTCGCGGCGACCTGTACATCGCAGCAGATCCGACTCTAGCTGAAGATCGCTATGCTGCTCGAGAGCTGACGAAGCAGTTCAACGACATGACTCAAGCCGAGAGTCCTGAAGCGAAAGCGGTGATGAAGAAACTTCTTGGCGCCATAGGGAAGAATTGCCTCATCGAGATGCCCTTCCGGTGCGACTACGGAAGTAACATCAAATTGGGCAACAACGTCTACATGAACTTCAACTGCGTCCTGCTCGACGTGTGCGAGATCACCATTGGCGACCGTGTCATGTTCGCGCCAAACGTGCAGCTGTACACGGCCTCTCACCCGTTGGGGCCCAAGGCGAGATCGTCCGGGTACGAACTGGGTAAACCGATCACGATCGAAGACGACGTCTGGATCGGTGGCAATGTGGTGGTGGTGCCGGGGGTGACCATCGGTCGTGGGGCAGTCATTGGAGCTGGTAGTGTCGTGACGAAGGATGTGCCGCCCATGTGTGTGTACGCTGGAAACCCGGCCAAGTTTATCAAGAAGATTGCAGAAGAGTAAAAGGTTGTGCCAACGTCAAGCGGCCAAGGATGCATTTTCACAAAGATTCTCTTTCGGTACACTCGAGCATGCTGTCGTCGACAGTAGAGCTTGCTTTTGGTAAAACCAGCGTTGATCTGCAACGTAACCGCGTTTCAAGCATTCGACAAGTATGGTGGTCTATTGTTTGCAGAGTGTCTCCTAACTACATGAAGCTAGCTTCTTTTTCAGCCGAGGCGGCAGATTTGGCCAGTTGATCCAGTAAACTCTTCACACTCTTAACGCGCTTCTTCAACAAAGCCCGCGTTTTGGTATCAGGCTCTCCACGGAAGCTCGTCAGGTGCTGGTGGAAGAACACAGCAAGTCCGTCAATGGTCAACTGCGCCTTCTTCGTCTGCAGCAGTCGCTGGAACACCTGTGCCATCTCCAATTCACTCTCCACCTTGAGGATCTCCTCCGTCAAAACCCGCAGGAACAAAATGCTCTTTTCCTCCAACTGCGTAAAGTCAAGCACCTTCAGACATGACAGCGACAGACTGCTACTAAGCACAAGTCCAGCCAGCATCTGCGCCTGGTTGTACAACCTCCGCGGCTTCAGCGACTCCATTTGCTTGAAAATATCCCAGAACGCGAGTTGGAACGTGAATTTGTACCGAGGATCCATCTCGCACAGCTTTTCAGCTAGTACCAGATAATACTTGTTGAATTTGTTCTCTTGGCCGCAGCAGTGCAGCAGAACACGCACAATCTCGCGTTCCTGCTTCTCCTTCAAGTGAAGCTGCAGCAACCGCTCATAAGCGTCGAAACAGTCAGTCGCGCCCATGAGCGCCACAAATATTTTCTTTCGAACGTCCGTGTTCATGCGTTGCTTCTCCGCGAGCTTCAAAAGCCTGTCATTCTCCCGTACAGCCTTATTCGCAGAATCGTCGTTTATCGTGTCATCGTTAGACTTTTGTTGCTGGTAGCCAACCCACGTGCCACCGACGATCCACCAACGGCCATCTTCGTCAGCGTTAAGCAGCTCATGCAGCGACACACGCAACGGGTTGTTAGCGTTTCCACATCGAGTCTTCACACGACCGAGCCACTTCTTTAGCGGCGACACATCCAGAGCGCCACCACCAGCGCCACCCTGTCCTCCTGCGTTACGGCCCTTGCCGTGCTTGGACGACTTCTTGAGGTCGTAAATGAGGTCCAGAATGAAGCGAACGCGCTCCTCAGGTTGTTTTCCGCCATTTGCCTGTTGTGCCTCGCCCACTTTCTGCTGCACAGCAGCAACCATTTGCCGTAAGGCATCAGCATCATCTGCGCGAAGCTGAGCGCCACCAATCTTCAGAAGCCGGTGAATTAACTCGACATCGGTAGTCGAGAAACTATCCACGAATGACCGGAAAAGATCGTAAACGAGTGTGCAATGCACAACTCCGAAGTTGTACAGCATCGTCACAAACAGCATCAAGTTCACGGGCACCTTGGATGTTCTACCATCGTCATCATCGCCGCCAAATTGTGTTTGTGCAGACTCACTTAGCTGCTTTTTCTCTTCTTCCACGCTATCCATGAGCTTGCGCACCAACTTCTCAACAAAAAAACCGCCAATCTCGCTGCCAACGCTGTGGTACAGAGCTGCCACCAGAGCACCGCCCACTTTGATAAGCGGAGCCATAACCTGTCGCGGGTGACATGTCGTCTGCAGCAGCTTATCTAGTAGAATTTCGTTCACAAGCGATCGACCGTTTTCGCGGTAAATCTTCTCCATTTCCAAAGCAATTGACCTGGTTTTTGATTCGAAAACAAACAGTTAGTCACCACTGCGTCGTGCGGGATACAATCTCAGTCGCTACGTACTCCATGTTGGACTCAGAAATGCGGTTGAGCTGGCCGTTAATACGACGTGACAGCTCGCGCATGGCCTGCTCGTCCATCTGCGAAGGCTTGACCTTTTCTGTCGCTGCTGCCGCTGCAGCAGCTTCGGCCTCGGCTTGAAGTTTTCGGCGAAGGTGAGGAGGCAAGTACGCCGACGGCTTCTTGGTTCCGTCACTCGCTTTGATGACGGGTCGGCCGTAGATGTCTTCTTCAACGACGACGCTGTCCTGCTTTTCCGCTTCTTCCGTATCGTCGTTCTTGTCACTCCCTTCTGCATCTCCGTCGTCGTCGCTCTCTTCCTCCTCCTCAAGCTTATCCTGGCTATCGCTATCTCCCCCAACATTTTCTTGTTCAGCTCCTATTTCACTTTCGTCTCCAGACACCTCTGAATCATCAGCAGCCAACTGTTGATTTCTCAGAGTGTTGGCTCGGGCCTCATCGTCGTCCTCATCGTCCTCTTCCTCCGAATAGAACTGCACGAGGTCCTCCGACTCGGATTCGGACTCGTCAGTCGGTAGTTCATCCATGCCCTTCAAAAATTCGGCGTCTTCCGCCTGCAGTAGATCCATCTCCTTTCGAGTTTCTTCATCCATCTCCATGTCGTCCTCAAAGTCACTGCTTGCCTCCGATCTATCACTCTCATCAACCTCGCTCTCATCCTCTCCGTCGCTCTCGACATCTGCATCATCGACACTAGAGTGTTTCGCCGTCTTCCCAGACTTCGGTCGTCCCTTCACCACTCTGCAGAACCAAACGAACAAAACCACGTTAGCTTAATCCCTCCTATACTCAACCACTTCCAACCATCCTACTCAGAGATGTGGTCCAAATCCGATAAAAAGTCCGCAAAGTCTTCACCCAGTCCGTCCTTCGAATACTCTCTGCAAGAAAAACACACAAAGAGTCAACTACCACGTTCCTAGTAACAATAAAGAACAATAAAGCTCCCTACTTCTGCAGCTTCTTCCTTGCCGACTCCGATTTATTCGTCGACGACGAGCCCAGCCCCAGTTTGGCTTCCAGAGCCTTAATCTCCTTGTCTTCAGCACTCACCGACTGCGGTTCTTCACCTGCAATAACAATAAAAAAATAGTGTCAGTAAAGTTTTAAAGTATAATATAAATCAGAAACCATTACCATTCTTCGCACTCGCCGCTTCCGCTAGAAACTCGTGGAATTTGTTGGTGATGCCGCCGCCACTTGCTCCGCGATGCGCTTTAGCAGGTTTCTTGCCAGTGGACGCCCGCGTCTTGCTGTCATTCCCATCTGCTGCAGCTGGCGCGTTGACTTCCTTGCGCTGTCGCTTGTTCTTCAGCTGCTTCTTGTTGTCGCGCTCCTGCTTGCGCTTCGCCTTGCGCGACACCACCTTCCCAGTCGCCATTTCTATCGGGACTGCTCGCCAGTCAAAAATGTAGCGTAACCTTTTTAACAAGGGTTACGTTTGGGAGTTACTCCCATCACTTCAAGTTTCTAAACCGAGTTTCTAACGCAGATACATCAAGGAAGGATGGTTCGCCGACTGCGTCGCGGCGACGGCGCTGCGCTGTTCGGACTGCTGTGGGCGGCTTCGTGCGTGTTCCTCGTGGTGCTGCGCTTCTCTCCACGCGATGGCGTCATCTCTGCTCCTTCTACTGCCTCCAAACCGCTGGTTTTCGATCCGAAATGGACGTCTGATAAAACCATTTCTAACGGGGATTTAACCAGCAAGGCGACGTTGTCGCTAGTGGAGTCGCTGCCTGTGGGGGACTTTGCGCTGCCTTCAGCTGTTCCGCAGACTTTCGAGACCCTCACGCGTCATGTAAAAGCTGCTAAAAAGTCTATCGACCTCAGTGCCATGTACTGGAACCTATTGGGCGAAGAGGATCGTAAGGTTTATTCGGATGCTGAAATGACGAAATTCGGCGCGGACAGAGGACGAAATCTGCTTTTTGCACTAAAAGATGCAGCAGTTCGAGGAGTTAACATCCGCATTTTGACGGCGAAACAAGGAGAAGTAGAGGGTGACATTGTGGATAAAACATCGTGCAACAAGCTGCCGAGTGAAGTGGAGATGCTGGTAAATGCAGCTACTGATAACGTGCACGTGAGGTGCTGGAGCGGACCTGAGTGGTACGGCAGCGGCATTTTGCATCAGAAGATCTGGGTCTTTGATGAGCAACATGTGTACGTGGGCAGCGCCAATATGGACTGGAAGTCGCTCGCTCAGGTGATGGAAGTAGGCGTGATCATGGAGAATTTACCATCGGCATCGGAAGTAATTCGAGATATGAAGAGGCTGTTTGAGACCTGGTGGATGTTTGCATCACCAAAAATTTTGCCAGCGAAAACGGAGAGGTACTTTTCGGAGAAGTTCCAACATGAGCTGCAGGTGCCGGCGTGGTCTCTGTATTTACCAAAAAGCAAAAGGAGCGAAGACCCGTTTGTGCAGGAGGGGTTTTCGGCGTTGGGGAATATCTCGCATCAGTTGCAGACGCCGTTCAGTTCTTTACGAACCGAAAATGTGTCGGACGAGGGTGATGAAGACTCTCCGAATGCTGCTCAGATGTTTGTCGCCGCTGCACCTTTGGAAGCGACGGCTGGGCACTCGCGGGCGTTTGATGAAGATTCTCTGGTTTACACTATTCGGTCAGCCAAGTCTTTCGTTAGTCTTAGCGTCATGGATTTCGTGCCGTTCTCGATGTACACACCAGGGCCTCTTCACTGGCCTGCACTCACCGATGCACTACTAGCAGGGGTGTACGGCAAGCCGGGACTGCAGGTGCGTCTGCTGATCAGTCAGTGGCAGCACACCAGCCCTCAAATGCTGGTGGCACTTGCCACATTGAAGAAGCAGGCGGACTTGTGTCAGCATACGCACGCTCGATGTTCGGGAAAACTTGAGATTAAGATTTTCCGTGTGCCCGGCTGGAAGAATAGCACATCCAGTGCAAGTACGAAGGCTTCATGGCCTGCGTACACCCGCGTGAATCATGCGAAGTACATTGTCACCGACACCCGCGCAAACGTGGGCACAAGCAACATGGAGTGGGGATATTTCTATACCACAGCAGGAGCAAGCGTCAACACGAACCATGAACCGACACGAAAGGCGCTCGAAAGAGTGTTCGAAAGAAACTGGAACTCGAGCTATGCCAAACCTTTGGAAGAAGTGGTGCGCGGCGAGACTTGAAGGTTGAAATGGGTGAATATGTGTTTTTCGTCGTTGGTCTAGCTAGCACAGACTAACTAACGCCAAAAAATATTCTTTTGTTGTTTGCCTTGTCTTCTTAAACTATTCTACGCGCCGCTGTCACTACCGTCTTCATCATTACTATCTGCATCCTCATTGCCATCATCGCTATCAGATCTACCGTCTCCTTCTTCGCTTTCTTCATCTCTTTTAGGGACAACAGCGATGAACTTTTGACTGTTGGAGTCGTGCACGTTCACGAGCTGCCCCATACCCATGTCAGCATGGAAAGCGATATGGCAGTGTGTCATAACATTTCCAACCATGTACTCGCGCGGTGTGAATCGTATCCGCACTTTGCTACGGTAGAGCGGCAGCGTATCACGCCATTCACCAAGTGCAAACATAACGCCATCCGGATCGGTGTCCTCATCCATACCCGAGACTTGGAAATGTGTTGCGTGTATATGGAACGGGTGAACCATCGTCCAGCAATCACTTGACTTCTTGGCCTGCTCGACACTGGCACACGATCCTGACGCTGCCTCTCCGTACTCTTTGGCCGAGAGCTCCCATTGCTGTAGCTCATTCACAGGCATCGAGTAGTTGATGTTTGACATGTTCATCACTTCACGATTGACGCCCATGTACATCATTTTTTTATCAATCCACGTCGAGAACTCGAAGCCGTATTTGTTGCTTTCTTTGACGGCTGGGTGTTTTTCGGGGGATCCGATTGTGTCCTCCATATATGCCGGTCGCTTCGGCAGCGTTAAAGGGAGGCGCGTAGCGCCAGCAGAGCTCTCACTTTCATTTTCGTCTTCATCCTCAGAATCGTCACCCTCATTGCTAACCTTGAGCTTCACAATGCGTTGGGACGGCACCCGGTGCTGGTTCACAAGACCTAGTAATTTATTGCGCGAGCTAGCGCAATCGGTCTCCAGGTAGAATTCTCCGATCTCAGCACACATGACGGCCACATCGGCGCGTCCACCGGGCGGAATAACAATCACATGCTTTGCCTTGGGCTTGTCAAAGTAAATGCCGTCCATGGCGAGTACATTCAGCGTGCAGCTACTGTCGCGGGTAGTCACGAGCTCAGCCACGTTGTTGGCGATGGCATTTACAAACCGCAGACGCTTGTGATCGCCGACAGCGATGTCCACCGTCGGCAAATACTGTCCGTTCACGAAAACTGTGGGTAGTGAAGTGTCGTTCAGCGGAACGTCCGCATCGTCTTCGACGATTTCGAGATCCGTCGGCCAAGCCTGCTCTTCACTCTTCCCGTTCGTGTGCTTTGAGGGAGAGCTGAATTTGTTCTGTATCGCGTCTTCGAAGTTGTCGTAGATATTAAAACAGTTCTCGATGCAGATCGTTTGTAGAATCATGACGAGGTCATCCATCGCAGCCAACTCCGTTGGAAAATCTGCTGGTCGGTCCGCCACAATGAGCGTCCCTGCCATCATCCCAATGAGTTGCGAATTCGTATTGCCGTGTGCGTGTGGATGGTACCAAAACGTCCCCGCCGGGTGATCGGGGCGGATTTCGTACGTGTATCTGCGCTGTCCACCCGGTTCCACAATGGGCATCACATTGTCAGCATCCCCCACTGGAGGCACGTGCATCCCGTGCAAGTGCAGGTTGGTGTTATTGTTTGCACCAGCTCCCAATGAGTTGGTGAGTGTGATAACCAGTCGGTCACCGGGACAAACTTTGATCGTAGGTGCCGGCACCAAACCGTTGAAAGAGCGGGTGTTGAAATCCACGTAGTCGCTCGTGAATCGCTTGAGTTTCACTGTCAGGTTAATCCGTAGCTCGCCCGTCCTGCTTGTGACTGTCGATCGGTCGTCTAACCCCGACGAACTATCGCTGCTGAGCTTGGCCCATTGCTTGGCGCAGTCGGACTGGTACAGTGTCGGTTGACGTAGGGATTCGTAGTCGTGTTCTGCAGTCGTCACCGCAATGGCAGCGGAGAGAAAGAGTCCTCCAAGGCAGAATGAGAGACGCATGTGGCTGGGACTTGAGCGACTGAAGCGACTTGAGCAATGCGACGGCAAAGACAGTGAAGAACTCGAATCAATCCGTACAAGTACGAGAGGTTGACTCCACTTGCTGGACCAACATGGTCTGGCAACGTAAAATCTTCCTGGTGGTTCACGGGCGAAAGCGCGTCTCGTAAACCCGGGTGACACGGAGAAGCACGAATGGAGGGATTGCGGGCGATGTTGACCAAGTTTGTGCATAAACTGACTTGCACTTGTGTCGGTCATGGTCTTTGACACCCAAAAAAATAAATACTTCGTTTGTTGGTGTTTGCTGATCTATCTAGTTTTACCGTCTCGTTCTTTCATCTTCCATCGCATCGCTGTCACTGTCACTTGCATCTCCCTCGTCCTCTTCTCCATTGTCTTCATCTTCATCACTCTCAGCATCAGAGCTACCGTTTCCTCCCTCGCTTTCGTTCTCTCCATTATTAAAACTGTTCGAATCGTACACCTTCACGAGTTGCGCCATGCCAGCGTCAACGTGGGAGGCGATATGGCAGTGTGCAAAGATGTTCCCAACCATGTACTCGCGCGGTGTGAATCGTATTTGCACTCCCCCGCGGAAAAGCGGCAGCGTATCGCGCCATTCGCCAACGTCAAACATAATGCCATCCGGATCGGTGTCGTCATCCATGTCCGAAACTTGGAAATGCGTCGAGTGTATATGGAACGGGTGGCCCATCGTACGGCAATTACTTGCCTTCTTGAGCTGGCGATCGACGCTGGTTTCTCCACCCAGGTCACAGGACCATAATGCTGGTTTTCTGTAATCTTTGACCGATAGTTCCCATTGCTGCACCTCATTTACAGGCATTGAGTAATTGATCTTCGACGTGTTCAGTTCTTCGTGGTTGACGCCATACGTGATCCCTTTATCCATCCAGACCGAGAACTCGAAGCCGTATTTGTTGCCATCTTCGATAATTGGGGGGTCATCAACATTTCCAATCGTGTCCTGCATGTAAGCCGACCGCTTCGGCAGCGTTAAAGGGAGGCGCGTAGCGCCAGCAGAGCTCTCACTTTCATTTTCGTCTTCATCCTCAGAATCGTCACCCTCATTGCTAACCTTGAGCTTCACAATGCGTTGGGACGGCACCCGGTGCTGGTTCACAAGACCTAGTAATTTATTGCGCGAGCTAGCGCAATCGGTCTCCAGGTAGAATTCTCCGATCTCAGCACACATGACGGCCACATCGGCGCGTCCACCGGGCGGAATAACAATCACATGCTTTGCCTTGGGCTTGTCAAAGTAAATGCCGTCCATGGCGAGTACATTCAGCGTGCAGCTACTGTCGCGGGTAGTCACGAGCTCAGCCACGTTGTTGGCGATGGCATTTACAAACCGCAGACGCTTGTGATCGCCGACAGCGATGTCCACCGTCGGCAAATACTGTCCGTTCACGAAAACTGTGGGTAGTGAAGTGTCGTTCAGCGGAACGTCCGCATCGTCTTCGACGATTTCGAGATCCGTCGGCCAAGCCTGCTCTTCACTCTTCCCGTTCGTGTGCTTTGAGGGAGAGCTGAATTTGTTCTGTATCGCGTCTTCGAAGTTGTCGTAGATATTAAAACAGTTCTCGATGCAGATCGTTTGTAGAATCATGACGAGGTCATCCATCGCAGCCAACTCCGTTGGAAAATCTGCTGGTCGGTCCGCCACAATGAGCGTCCCTGCCATCATCCCAATGAGTTGCGAATTCGTATTGCCGTGTGCGTGTGGATGGTACCAAAACGTCCCCGCCGGGTGATCGGGGCGGATTTCGTACGTGTATCTGCGCTGTCCACCCGGTTCCACAATGGGCATCACATTGTCAGCATCCCCCACTGGAGGCACGTGCATCCCGTGCAAGTGCAGGTTGGTGTTATTGTTTGCACCAGCTCCCAATGAGTTGGTGAGTGTGATAACCAGTCGGTCACCGGGACAAACTTTGATCGTAGGTGCCGGCACCAAACCGTTGAAAGAGCGGGTGTTGAAATCCACGTAGTCGCTCGTGAATCGCTTGAGTTTCACTGTCAGGTTAATCCGTAGCTCGCCCGTCCTGCTTGTGACTGTCGATCGGTCGTCTAACCCCGACGAACTATCGCTGCTGAGCTTGGCCCATTGCTTGGCGCAGTCGGACTGGTACAGTGTCGGTTGACGTAGGGATTCGTAGTCGTGTTCTGCAGTCGTCACCGCAATGGCAGCGGAGAGAAAGAGTCCTCCAAGGCAGAATGAGAGACGCATGTGGCTGGGACTTGAGCGACTGAAGCGACTTGAGCAATGCGGCGAACACGCTGGCAAAGGCGAGGTGAGGGACACGTACGAGAGTCCGCCATGATCGGCCAACAGCTGGCAATTGTTTGGAGGTTCAGTTTCGAGTAATAAACCTGGCCGAGTGTGTACTCACGATGTCGTGGCATGGCACCATGACTACATTTCTTGCCGCCGAATGAAGATTTTCTTGGACAACAACACAGAAGAGAAGTATGGCTCGAGAGGTTTTATTTATATGAATACAATACTACGACTACAGTGTAGCGGCTACACCTACGACAGCTCGTTGTCTTTATGCGTGGAAAGTCTCGCCAGGAGCACGTTCCTCCACCAGCGGTGCCGCCAAGCAGGCCTTCACGTAGCCCGCGCGGATGACAAAGTCGCCGAACTTCTCGCCCTGATCGCGGTTCTCGGCGTAGTCCTTGATGATGGGTTCGAGCTCCTCCAGAATTTGCGCTTCGTCCAGAGCTTCCTTGTAGAGCTTGTTGAGTCGGTCTCCGGAGAAGCCTGCACCAAGGTATAAGTTGTAGATTCCAGGGGAGCGACCCACGAAGCCGATCTCGCCCAGGTAGGGGCGGCCACAACCGTTGGGGCAACCAGTCATACGGATCACAATCGCGTCGTCGCGCAATCCGTTCGCCTCCAGCATATCCTCGAGCTTGGTGATCAGCGACGGCAGGTAGCGCTCGGCCTCAGCGAAGGCCAGGCCGCACATCGGCAGTGCAGCACAGGCAATCGAGTTCAGACGCATGCCCGAGTAGTTGTCGTTGCCGAACTTGTACTTCTCCATGAGAGCCTTGATCTGCGGGATCTCCTCCTCGGAAATGTTGCCCAGGCTCAGGTTCTGGTTGCCCGTGAGGTGGAACTCAACGTGCGGGAACGCCTTCGCCAGCTCACGGAGACCTGTGCGGATACTGGTTTCCTCCGTGTCCTTAATACGACCGCCCTCGACGAACATGCCGTAATGGTACTTGCCGTGCGAGTTCTTGAGCCAGCCAAAGCGGTCGCCATTCGAGAGGAGCTTGTGCTTGCGCGGCTCCTCCAGCTTGTATCCCAGGCGCTTCTCGGTCTCGGCACGAATCCACTCCAGGCCGTGGTCCTCCACAGTGTATTTGAAGCGAGCGTGCTTGCGGTTCACACGGTCACCGTAGTCACGCTGCAGGATCATGACCTTCTCCGCCACATCCTTGGCCTGCTCTGGAGTGCAGAACGCCATGACATCGGCCAAACGCGGGTACGTCTTGGTGTTGTTGTGGGTCATACCCATGCCGCCGCCCACCGTGACGTTGAAGCCGACCAGCTTGTCCTTCTCGAGGATGGCGATGAAACCCAGACAGTTAGCGTACACGTCCACGTCGTTCGCCGGCGGGATGGCGATAGCGATCTTGAACTTGCGCGGCAAGTACGCCTCGCCGTAGAACGGCTCGAAGTCCTTCACCTCACCGCCAGCAACCATCTTCTTGTCCAGCCAGATCTCGTGGTAAGCGCTCGTCTTCGGGGACAGGTGGGCCGAAATGTCACGCGCGATGTCCAGGATCTCCTGGTGGGTTTCGACGGAGCACGACGGGTTGACGGTGGCCATCACGTTACGGTTCACGTCACCGCAAGCAGCCAGCGAATCCATCAGCACGCGGTTGATGCCCTGCACGATAGGCCTCAGGTTCCACTTGAGGATACCCTGCAACTGGTACGCCTGGCGAGTTGACAGCTTAATGTTGCCGTTGGCGTGCGAATCCGCGAGCTGGTCAATCATCAGGTACTGCTCGGCAGTCGACACGCCACCGGGAACACGCACGCGGATCATGAACGAGAACGCCTTCTCCTTCTTCTCCAGACGCATCTGCTCACGCAGGTCGCGGTCGTCCTGCTGGTAGATGCCGTGGAACTTGGTAAGCTGCGTGTCGTCCGCAGCAAGAGCCTTGGTCGTGTGGTCCTCGAGGCCCACGGCCAGCGTTCCGCGCAAGAAGTTACTCTCCCGCTTGATCTCTTCGTTTGTGCGCTGTTTCTTCTTCGTGCCCTGGTGCAGGCTCACAACATCAGCAGGGATGCCGATCTGCTCCCACAGCTGAGGCTTCCACAACTCGAACTGAGTCATCGGGCCATCCTCGTCTTGGTCATCACCCTTGGCAAGATCCACGATGCGCTTGGCTCCGAGCTCGCTCAGCTTGGCATCAAGGTCTGCGGGAGCCTTGCAGAAGTAGTGTTTCTCATCTTCGCGGGGCCAGTACATGCTGTCACCCATACCAAACACAGCGAACTGCAAGGGGAGCGTCGAGCTGAAGCCTGAAAGCTCGCCCCAGAACTCCTTTCCGTTGCTCGGGAACTCACCCTGACCGGCAGTCGAGCACACGAACACGACATAAGCATTCTCGTCGTTGGCTTCGTCCAGCAGCTGGTCGATGGTCATATCGTTCATGTCCATCTTCTCGACGTTCTTCAGACCAAAGTTGAGGGCGTCCTCCTCCAGCTTCGAGGCAAATTCATCCGCGTGGCCGTTGTCTGAGCCAACAAGTAGCCACAGCTTCGTGTCAACCTGCCACGGCTCCTGTTGCTGACCACCAAAGCCGTTAAGAAGAGCTTCGAAGCTGGTCTTCAGGGCCTGCTGGCCGATCTGTTCGTACTTCTCCGTGACGGAGGCAGCGGTGGGGGCAGTCAATGCCTGCTTGGCAAACAGACTCAGCTGGTTATTGCGCTGCAGGAACGTCAGAAGATCCTTCTTGATACTCGGTGACTCCAACGAGAAGGCCTTCTCGCCCTCGACATCCTCCAAAAGAGGGTTGTACCGGTACAGCGGCCAGTAGCCACTAGTCACAGCCTCCTTGGTCTCCTGCTCCATGTTGCTTGCGCTCGGCGCGTAAGCAAGCACGATCGAAGGACCGTCGAAAGCATCGGCCTCATTCAGCGCACGCAGCACCTGCGAGTATGAATCGTACAGCGCAACCGAGGCGACGTACGCGTTGCCGTACTGCATCGCGTACAGACCCAAATCGCGCTTGCGGTTGCTCTTGGAAACTGCGTTCATCGGTTCCGTGTCGAGAATGAGAAGGTTCACGTTCTCGCCGCTAGCAAGCACCTGGTGCACACCCGACGCGCCAACATCGCGCGAGAACTCTTCGCTGCCCAGAATCCACTGGCTCAGCGGCGCGAAATACTGCTTCAGAGCGTAGATTTCAGCAAGAACGCCGCCTTGGTGCTGCTCATTCTCAAGCAGAATAGTGATCTCATTCGCGAGCTCATCGTGTTTGGGCTGCTTATCGGACCATTGCACGAGGCATTCTAGCAGACGCTGCGAGACGATGCTCTTAGCGTGGTTGCCAGAAACAAGCGACTTCACCTTGTCCTTGAGTTGCTGGCGCTTCGCCAGGATGCCGAGGTGAACACCGAATCCGAACTCGCCGTTCTCAAGGGCAACACTGTCGCCCACGGTCTTATCCTGTGCCTTCCACACCGTTTCCGAACGCACAAGGTTCGCAATGACAGCACGCTTCTCGAACAGTTGCAGCAGCATCTTCACGTACGGAGCTTCGAAGCCATCCTTGGACGACACATACGAGTTCACAAGCTGGGTAGTCGCATTCGTCTTGGCAGTGAACTCCTCCGTAGCAGTTGGGGAAGCGACAATGAAACCGTTCTGCAATTTGTCAGCAGCAAGCTCCTCAACCAGAGTCCGTGCAGTCACAACGTCGAACACGGACTCGCTGACATTGAAGGCGTACTTGCCGCCAATAACCGACGGCACAGGCTTGTTCTGCCACTCCTCCGACTGGAAGGAGCCCAGTACGTCCATGAACAGAGGCTCACCGACGTTGGTAGCATCGTCCATGCGATCAAGGACAGCAAACTTCGTGGCTGTAGCTGGGACAACGCTCAGGAAAGTCTTGGTCGACCACGGACGGAACAGACGCACCGAGATGACACCGACCTTGGCGTTCCAGTTCGTGTAAAGCGACTCGACAGCGTCCTTGACGACGCTGGACGCTGTGCCCATGACCACGAGCACCTGCTCTGCCTCAGGGTGGCCGAAGTACTCAAAGATTTGGTAGCCCTTCTTAGCAAAGACCTGCTTGATGACATCCTCCACCACTTCCGGGACGGCGTTGTATTTGGCGATGCACTCGGGTGACACCTGGAAGTAGAGCTCGGCGTCTTCAGCGTTGTCTTTCACGCCCGACTTGCTAAGCACAAGCTGGCGGAACTCGGGGGCGTCTGACGCGTTCTTGAGGCCGATAAGATTGGCCAAGTATTCGTAGTCAACAAGCGCGTTGCTGAACTTGCTGGAGGACGCAGCCACCTGCTGCTCCAAGTCGTTGTGAGCCATCTCGCCGTCGTAGACGTGCAGGAACGGCACATTGGCGCGTAGAGACGCAACATGCGCCAGCAGTGCCATGTCCTCGGTCTCCGTCGAGTTCAGCGAGTTGAGGATGACGAAGCCTGTCTGGCGCACGGCCATTAGGTCCGAGTGTTCGCGCGCCACGGCGTGGACGACGGCGGGCAGCTGCGCACTGCTGAGCTTGTACATGGCGGGTACCATCTGCAGCAGCGCCGAGGGCGAGGACGCGAAGAGCGTCACGAATTGGCCGCGCGCGGCGGCGGCGTAGGCGCGTTCGATGAGCTCTTGGCCCGCAGCGCCCTCCTCCACCTTGCCCACCTGGTCGAACACGTTGCGGCGCGCGCTGACGATGTACTTTTCGAGCGCGGAGCCGAAGGGCACGGGCTGCACCAGGTACGAGAAGTCGCTGAGCGCGTAGGCCACGTGGCTCACGGCCTCTTCCACGGCGGCGGCGTGCTGCGGCGGCGACATGTTGCTACGTATCCAGGCAAAGGCGCTTGCGCTGGGGAGTGCGGAATGGCGAGTGTCTAGCGCGTTGAGTGCATTGAACCACCCGAACCGCCCAA
The DNA here is from genome assembly GCA_025722995.1 of Phytophthora agathidicida. Lineage (NCBI taxonomy): Eukaryota > Oomycota > Peronosporomycetes > Peronosporales > Peronosporaceae > Phytophthora > Phytophthora agathidicida. Next base: position 5,119,389 of record CP106972.1, on the reverse strand, counting down.
GATTGAGCGCTCAGGCACCCCTCGCGACAGTGACAGGAGACGCCTCGTCTCTGCAAAAGATCCGGCCAATTAGGTGCACGTATTGGATCCCGTCAGAAAATGGACCAATCGGCGGGCGGGATCCGATTGACGCGCCCAGTGGATAAACCCCGTCTAAACCGATGCTAGATGCAGAAGCCGGGTGCATTTCGCCAGGCGTTTTTGGCTGGCCAGCGCTTTTGTGCGCGTGCGTGATCAGCCCGATTGGACGGAATGCGTCCACAGCATTGCAACGGGTAATCGCCAGGTTTGCGCTGGGGGCAGCACCTCTCCGCTGCTCATTAGCAAGCGAGAGCAGCGCGCTGGATTGAAGTTGATCGAAGATCGCACAGCGGTCGGTTGGGATACCATTTTCATAGTCGCGCTTTGACTTGGTTTCAGTATGCACCCATCGCACCACCGCAATTCGATTCGCGCCTGTTTGGCGTGGTCCACACAATATCAGATGTCTTCCGATTGGCTGCTCGGAGCTCGTCACAACTTGATCCACGCACGGCAAACCAAGTTTTCCGTGCAACGGGTGCCATTCCTCATTGTGCTCGCTGGAAAACGCTACGACGCTGGAAACTCTACGACGCTAGAAGACACTTCAAGTTCAGCACTGCAATGCCAACGACGACGACGGCGAGCAAGGGCAAGATGCTGTTGGTGGGCGCCGGCCCCGGCGACCCAGAGTTGCTGACGCTCAAGGCCTACCGCGCGCTGCAACAAGCAGACCTCGTGCTGTCCGACCGCCTCGTGCCCTCGAAGGTGCTAGCGATCGCCAAGTGCGAGGTGCGCGTGGCCCGCAAGCGCTGCGGCAAGGCCGACTTCGCGCAGGCGGAGCTGGACGCCTGGGGCCTGGAGGCGTTGGCGCAGGGCAAGCGTGTGGTTCGTCTCAAGAACGGCGATCCGTTCATGTACGGCCGTGGTGGCGAAGAAGCTGTGATCTACTCGGAAGCGGGCTTCGACGTCGAGGTGATCCCGGGCATCTCCAGCTCGTTGTCGGCACCTGCAAGCGCTGGCATCCCCGCCACCATGCGCGACGTGGCTGACCAGGTGCTCGTGTGCACCGGTCATGGCAAGAAGGACCGCTTCCCGGACCTGCCCGAGTACTGCGACCACCGAACCACGATCTTCCTTATGGCGATTGGTCGCATTGAAGGTCTATGCCAAGCGTTGCAGGACGAGCGTGGATACCCGAGCGACATGCCCGCTGCGATCATCCACGCCGCCACCATGAGCGACGCGTCGACAGTCCGCAGCACGCTGAGTGAGATCGCTGCCGAAGTGCGTCATCGCGGAATCGATCCACCTGGAACGTTGGTGCTGGGCAACGTGGTCAACGCGCTGACCTACCTCAAGAACTACGACGCTGTGAAGGACGTCGACGTTGAGCCCGAAAGTGCGTCCAAGTACACGATATCATATGCACCGTTGTCGTGTCTCCCAGAGATCGACCTGGGTGAGCACATCGTGTTGAACGCAAAGACCAAGCGCCCCGAGATTTTCGGCTTCGAGCTGACGATCGCGAATGTGCTCATCCTGGTGCTCGCGTTGGTTTCTGTCGTGTACTCGGTCGCGTCCGGCGTGGCCATCGCTCAAGCGTAGGAGGCTGTATTTAATATCTATATTGCATCTCATTTACCGCTAACCATCGATTCATTCGCAACACACTACGTAAATTCACTTCTAGCATCTTGTTGAGCTGCATTCACTTCCAGCAATCACAGGCTGCAGTTTGAATTTTATGTATTTGAACACAATTATACGGCATTATTTTTTGTCGCTAGTACGACAAAATATAAGCCGCCATGGACTATTCAACAGAGAGAGAGGGGATCAAGCGCAGGAAGGTCATGAGCACCGAAGTCTTCGAGACACCCGAGCCGGAGGAGGCCTTCCAAGCCTATGCGCCAGCGAACGCGTCCGCCCGTCAGGCTCGCACAGGCGTCGGCGCCGGTCCCGAGACCGAGGGCCATTTCCACGACAAGGTACAAGTTTGAATCCTTTCATGAGATAATATCCGGATATTTTAGAAATCTTACTTCTTCTTACAATATGGTAATGCAATTCAATGCAGAACTCGATGGAGCTGGACGAGCACGAGTTGCCGCCCACACAAGCCTTCGAAGTGTTCATGGGCAAAGTTTACAGTACGTCGCAGTGGCCCAAGGCTCTAGTAATTCCCATACTATGGGAATTAAAGTTTTTTTTTACTTTTTTTGTGAAATCCAGAGCCTGCCCTACCCAAGCAAACCGAGTACGAGTCTTCTGCCAGCACAAAAAGCAGCAGCAGCAAGACGACATTGGAGTCTCCATTGGCTCGCTTCACGCGGCTGTCATTGGAGCTGAAGGAGCTGGAGGCGGATCTGACGCTGTTGGCGGCTGATGCCGAGCACAAGAAACACAAGGTGATGGTGGACGCGGGCCAGGAGGCTGAGTTCAATGAGGTGATGCAGGGCCTCAACACGCTGCAGCTCAATCTGACGGCTCTGGAAAAGAACGCGGCTTTCCAGCCGTTCTTGCGTGCTGGCAGCAAAGCTGGCGTGGCTGTTTCTAGTGCCGATGCGGCGTTGAGTCTGCAGAAGGATCTAACGGCCAAGTTCTTCCAGCAGATCGACGCACTCAAGCGGCAACAGCAGGGTCAAACAACACCTTCATCAGGTGATGGTGCCCCTATCGTGTACGAGATTTACAGCAATGGCGAACTGAATGCCCTGGACCGGGATGCCAAGACACGGGTGGCTACACTCGAGGCACGAATTTCGACGCTGGAGAGAGCTATCGGAAGCTTTCAAGGTCAGGAGCTGCGATTGGACGGCTTGAGTTCACTGAGTGGCGCGTCAAGCGCAGACCTAACGTCGGCTGTCGCTCAGCTGGAGCAACGTGTCGCGTTAATGAGCGAGAAGAATTTGGATGCTGTTAAGACGCGCACAACGGCCCTCGTTCATGAGTTCACGCTGCTTAGCAAACTCAAACAGTCGGCAGGTGTGCAGGGTGCGTTGAATTCACAGGCTGATCGTGAACAGATTCAAAAGATTTACGACCAGATCGGCAGCCTTGACGCCGTAACAGCCTCAGTGCCAACTATCGTGGACCGCCTCGTCACGCTGAAATCGGTGCACGACGAAGCGCTCAATGTGTCAACTCGTGTGGAAAAGATGGAGCAAACTCAAGCCTCATTGGGCGAGCTACTGAACGCAGATGCTGCCTTGCTGGCTAACGTAAGTTTTGCCAATGTCTACAGAGGTGCAGACACATTTCGTACAGGCATATACGTATACTGACATTGATTATTTTCCGTGCATCCTTCTTAGATGGAGGCAAGTTTGACCGAAAATGTGCAGATTTTCCAGTCGAACATCCAGCAACTCGATGACCGCATGGCCAAGCTGCTCGCCTCTTCAGGTACCCGCTAGCTATTTGTCTTCTCTTCTGCGTCGTGTTACTTTGCTAGAAGAAGGCCTTGGATCAGCATGCTGCAACGGGGAATTGCACCGGCGTGACGGCCATCGAGCCAGGTTTGTTTTCCGGTACCCCAGCAACTTCAGGTGCAGGTGTGAGTGAGAAAACGGAGTTCCTAATGACCAGTGCATCGTGCTTCTCGCCCTCCCTCTCTTTCTTGCGTCGCAGCCGATCTTGTCGTAGCTCCCACAGGTATTTCATTTGCTTGTACAGGATATAAAGCTGGCGAGAGTTGAAGAGTACCAGAAGCGTCACTTGCAGCAAGATCACGAGCGTGCCAACAAAGTTCTGCACCCCATCATCTGTTGAAGGCGTGAGGAACGAGCTAATGAGCGCATAGGTGACCATCTTCATCACGAACGCGATGGAAGAGCACACCGTCTGGAATTCCATGGAGTACGGCGCGCTTTCGACTGTGTAAAGGAACATGGCAAGCTGCAGAGACATCAGCAGTGTCAGCTGGGACGGCACGTCACTCACAAGCCCGATAATTACGCCCGAGAGGATTTCAGCGCCCATTTTGGCGACGAAGAAATAGCGGTTCTCAAAGTGGTAGTACTTGTAGTACGCCCCCCAAGCGAATTTGAAGTCCGGATTGGAGAGCTCCTCTTCGCTTTTGTGCCAGATCTTCACAACCCCCAGCACGATCAGCCCACAGCAAACGAATATGAGTGCTACTGTCGCGAAGGCGAATGCACTGTGGCTGCCGTGTTGCTGTTCCTGCTCGTTGTAGCGCATCTGAAACGAGCTCGTCATACTGAGCGCATATTCGCTCAAGAGGCAGATGGACAAGCAAGACTGGATCAGCAAACGCATCAAGAGCTTGGCGCGAGGCAAGTCGTCCAGTCGTTGAATTATGAGCTCCAGTTTCCGTCGTAGCAAGAAGTGAAGAAACGAGTACAGTGTTGCAACAGCCGCTGCAACACCTCCGACAACACTCACAAAAACGATAGCAGTTTTTGTAAATAACTCTTCCGGTTGGACGTTGATCCTCTCCGCGTATGCAAGAACTCCTGATATGATATCTCCATCCGCGACGGTGAAATTGGAGGCGTCCTCGCTGGAAAGTTTCTGTTTACCGTGGTCAACGCCGCCGCTGTGGGGAGGGGGTGGGCGTGCACTAGTAGGCTGGAAATTACACCAGCCCAGTGAGTCTGTGAATTCGAAGAAAAAACCGGGGGCACTGGGGAGGCTGAGGTGGCTGCTCGATGAAATGAACTGCAGGTAGTTCAGCATCATGAATAGACCCGTCATATCTACAACTGGTGCGGCTTTCCCCAAGTTTGCAGCGACGGCACCTCCATTAACAGCACTCAAAAGTCCTTGCGACGCAGTAACACCAGTGACGGCATTCGATATTGCAGATGTGCCGATTGTTACGACGCTGATCGCAGCACTGACGACGTTTCCTGTGACCGCGGTGGCTACCAAGATGTTTGCGGAGCTGCTGGCAGCATCACGAGCAGAACCAAGCGAATGCGTGAAATCAATGATCGCGTGGTGGAATTCCTCGTTGTCGGAGCTTCCCTCGTTTTTACCTCCGTCGTTTCGTATTATGGTAGCGGGATCTCCAATACCGACAATGGCATTTGCCTGGCTGCCAGCAGCAGCTTGATCGCTTGTAGTGGAGCGAATACTTGCAACAGGAATACCGTTTTCCGGTGAAATACTGCTGGAAGAATCTTTTCGTTCCCCACTTTGCGAATTTCCACGAGCTGCTGTCTGTGGGTGTGACTTTGAGGCCGAATTCTCATCGGATCCTGTTGCTGAACTCGGGGCTTTTGACAATTCTCCTGAAGTTGACGAAGGCTTGATCGTAGCAACAACATCACTATTATCGAGCAAAGAGGGTGTAGAAGGCGATCTTGATGAGCTTGCGCCGTCCGTTTTCGTTGAGGTTCCAGCCGCAGACGGTCTGTCCAAAACAGTTGATGAGCTCGAGCGTGCGCTGCTGGTAGGATTCGAGGGTGCTGTCGATGTCGCTGGCGAGGCTCTATTAGCAGCATTTGGTACTGCGCTTATTGCAGGTGCACCCGTCGGTGATCCGCTCGCAGGCCTTGCCGTATCGGACGGAGCAGTTGTCTGAGAACCACTTGGAGCTACAGAGGACGAGCTTTCAGGCGCGCTAGTAACGGGCGTACTTGATGACGATGGGTTTGTGGTGGCTTGCGGCGATTTTGTAGCTGGATCTGTTGTCGCGGTTCCCGTTGTCACTGCCGGAGCTTGAGCGGATGAAGCCGGATTTGTCACAGTCGTGGTTGGCGATTCGGCAAGTACAGGAATCGTGGTGAGGGGGGTATTGCCAGATGGGGCCTGGCTGGATGTGGCTATATTCGTCGGAGATGGCTGCGTCGTCGATGCTGGTGTCCCCAAAGTAGCTGAGGGCGTTTGCGGGCTCGTCGATGCGGGGGTATCGGAAGCTGTCGGTGCTGGAGAGTCCGCTAATATCGGCACATCAGATGGAGACAGTGTGGAGCCTGGCGTTGCTGTTGCTGGATTCGTCGTTGACGTCGGGGCGGTCGTGGTTGAAGGCTGCGTCGTTGTGGATGGAGTTGAAGTGGACGGTGCTGTAGACGGCTGTGTAGAGCCTGCCGGAGTTGCTGTACTTGGCACTGATGGACTTGCAGAAGGAGTGGTAGATGCTTGCACGGATGCTGGAGGGATTGTTGCTGTAGGCGCTGTCGAATCGGCAAGAATTGGTATGTCACTGAAAGGGTCCTGCGTCGCTGGCACTGACGTGACCGGCGTTATTGTTACTGGAGGACTTGTCACCGTAGGTGCCGTCGTGGCTGCTGGCTGAGTCGAAGGTTGCGTCGTGGATGATGGATTCGCAGTTGGTTGCATGGTGGATACTGGGGCTGTCGTCGTTGACGGACTCATTGTCGTTTCTGGAGAACCTGGTGCAGTAGGCGCCGTTGTGGTCGCTGATTCGGGTGTTGGTGCGGGTGAATCTGCAAGAATTGGGACATCACTGAATGGATCTTGTGTCGCTGGTGCTGAAGTCGCTGGCGCTGACGGTGTCTGCGTGGCTGGTGCAGAGGTCGAAGGTGCTGAAGTTGTCGGAGCCTGTGTGGCTGGCGATGAACTAGCTGGGCTCGTTGGTGCTTGTGTGACTGGCGTAGAGGTCGAAGGCGCTGAAGTTGTCGGAGCCTGCGTAGCTGGTGCCGACGTCACTGGAGTCGAGGTCGAAGGCACTGAAGTTGTCGGAGCCTGCGTGGCTGGCGATGAACTAGCTGGGCTCGTTGGTGCTTGTGTGGCTGGCGTAGAGGTCGAAGGCGCTGAAGTTGTCGGAGCCTGCGTAGCTGGTGCCGACGTCACTGGAGTCGAGGTCGAAGGCACTGAAGTTGTCGGAGCCTGCGTGGCTGGCGATGAACTAGCTGGGCTCGTTGGTGCTTGTGTGGCTGGCGTAGAGGTCGAAGGCGCTGAAGTTGTTGGAGCCTGCGTAGCTGGTGCCGACGTCACTGGAGTCGAGGTCGAAGGCACTGAAGTTGTCGGAGCCTGCGTGGCTGGCGATGAACTAGCTGGGCTCGTTGGTGCTTGTGTGGCTGGCGTAGAGGTCGAAGGCGCTGAAGTTGTCGGAGCCTGCGTAGCTGGTGCCGACGTCACTGGAGTCGAGGTCGAAGGCACTGAAGTTGTCGGAGCCTGCGTGGCTGGCGATGAACTAGCTGGGCTCGTTGGTGCTTGTGTGGCTGGCGTAGAGGTCGAAGGCGCTGAAGTTGTCGGAGCCTGCGTGGATGGTGCGGAAGTTGTAGGGGTCGTCGGTGCTTGCGTGACTAGTGCAGAGGTCGTAGGCGCTGAAGTTGTCGGAGCCTGCGTAGCTGGTGCCGACGTCACTGGAGTCGAGGTTATCGGAGATGAAGTTGTTGGTGCCTGCGTGACCGGCGCTGAGGTAGTTGGTGACGAAGTCTCAGGTGCTGTTGTGTCGGCAAGAATTGGGACATCACTGAATGGATCTTGTGTCGCTGGGGCTGAAGTCGCTGGCGCTGACGGTGTCTGCGTGGCTGGTGCAGAGGTCGAAGGCGCTGAAGTTGTCGGAGCCTGCGTAGCTGGTGCCGACGTCACTGGAGTCGAGGTCGAAGGCACTGAAGTTGTCGGAGCCTGCGTGGCTGGCGATGAACTAGCTGGGCTCGTTGGTGCTTGTGTGGCTGGCGTAGAGGTCGAAGGCGCTGAAGTTGTCGGAGCCTGCGTAGCTGGTGCCGACGTCACTGGTGCAGAGGTCGAAGGCGCTGAAGTTGTCGGGGCCTGCGTGGCTGGCGATGAACTAGCTGGGCTCGTTGGTGCTTGTGTGGCTGGCGTAGAGGTCGAAGGCGCTGAAGTTGTCGGAGCCTGCGTGGATGGTGCGGAAGTTGTAGGGGTCGTCGGTGCTTGCGTGACTGGTGCAGAGGTCGTAGGCGCTGAAGTTGTCGGAGCCTGTGTGGCTGGCGATGAACTAGCTGGGCTCGTTGGTGCTTGTGTGACTGGCGTAGAGGTCGAAGGCGCTGAAGTTGTCGGAGCCTGCGTAACTGGTGCCGACGTCACTGGTGCAGAGGTCGAAGGCGCTGAAGTTGTCGGGGCCTCGGTGGCTGGCGCTGAAGTGACCGGGGCCGCGGTGACAGGCGCTGAAGTTGTCGGTGCCTGTGTGACTGGTGCAGAAGTCGCAGGCGGTGAAGTGGTCGGTGGCGAAGTCGATGGTGGCGTTGTATCGTCAAGAATCGGGATGTCACTGAATGGGTCTTGTGTCGCTGGGGCTGAAGTCGCTGGCGCTGACGGTGTCTGCGTGGCTGGTGCAGAGGTCGAAGGCGCTGAAGTTGTCGGAGCCTGCGTGGATGGTGCGGAAGTTGTAGGGGTCGTCGGTGCTTGCGTGACTAGTGCAGAGGTCGTAGGCGCTGAAGTTGTCGGAGCCTGCGTAGCTGGTGCCGACGTCACTGGAGTCGAGGTTATCGGAGATGAAGTTGTTGGTGCCTGCGTGACCGGCGCTGAGGTAGTTGGTGACGAAGTCTCAGGTGCTGTTGTGTCGGCAAGAATTGGGACATCACTGAATGGATCTTGTGTCGCTGGGGCTGAAGTCGCTGGCGCTGACGGTGTCTGCGTGGCTGGTGCAGAGGTCGAAGGCGCTGAAGTTGTCGGAGCCTGCGTGGATGGTGCGGAAGTTGTAGGGGTCGTCGGTGCTTGCGTGACTGGCGTAGAAGTCGTAGGCGCTGAAGTTGTCGGAGCCTGTGTGGCTGGCGATGAACTAGCTGGGCTCGTTGGTGCTTGTGTGGCTGGCGTAGAGGTCGAAGGCGCTGAAGTTGTTGGAGCCTGCGTAGCTGGTGCCGACGTCACTGGAGTCGAGGTTGAAGGCACTGAAGTTGTCGGAGCCTGCGTGGCTGGCGATGAACTAGCTGGGCTCGTTGGTGCTTGTGTGGCTGGCGTAGAGGTCGAAGGCGCTGAAGTTGTCGGAGCCTGCGTAACTGGTGCCGACGTCACTGGTGCAGAGGTCGAAGGCGCTGAAGTTGTCGGGGCCTCGGTGGCTGGCGCTGAAGTGACCGGGGCCGCGGTGACAGGCGCTGAAGTTGTCGGTGCCTGTGTGACTGGTGCAGAAGTCGCAGGCGGTGAAGTGGTCGGTGGCGAAGTCGATGGTGGCGTTGTATCGTCAAGAATCGGGATGTCACTGAATGGGTCTTGTGTCGCTGGGGCTGACGTAACTGGGGTCACGGTGGTAGGTGCTGAAGTTGTCGGAGCTTGGGTTGCTGGTGCCGAAGGCGAGGGCGGTGAGGTCGATGGGGGCGAAGTCGTAGGCGGCGAGGTCGATGGGGGCGAAGTCGTAGGCGGCGAGGTCGATGGGGGTGAAGTCGTAGGTGGCGTAGTGTCCTCAAGAATCGGAATGTCGCCGAATGGGTCTTGTGTCGACGGTGCTGGCGTAGCCGGTGCTGTGGTCGTTGTTGGTGCAGTCGTAGCCGGTGTTGTCGTGGGCATTGCCGGTTTATACGTGAGCGCGCAATCCGCTGCACTTGACGTGCAGCAAATGATGTTTTGCTGATTCCATGCCGAATACTCCTCGTTGCAAGTTGACAAGCTCCAGCAGTACGGCCCACCCGATCCTTGGTTTGATTGAGCGCAGCACCACTGACTCCCTCCATTGGCATAGTCACAACCGTAGTACGCCCTTTGCGTGGTGAAAGTCGGTGGGGGCACGCTTGTAGGTTCTTCAAATTGGAGACGACGGGCTTCCTCTGTTCGTGAGCTCTGGCGGTCAATGACGTGGGGCGCGTGAGTGTCCTGGTTTCGATCGCTTTCCAGGTTTGCGGTGATAAATTCGGAGCAAACGCGATCGTCTCCTTCATCTTCATCGCTGCACTCGTAGCCGCGGAATTGCCATTTGGTCAACGCTTCAGCTTCTTCACTTTCCCATGACAGGCGCCGCAGTGAAAAGTAGACGTTCACCCACGGCAGGTCTCGAATGTAATTTCCACCGCCGACCTGCTTGTACATGCCGATGTGCACTTGGCCCGGGACGTTCAGGTGGAGATCCACGGCGACTGTGTTTAGTTCATCTTGGACGACCACTGCTACGGTGGGCGTTATCAAGACAGCATTCCGGACAAGCGTCATCGCCGCCGCCGCTGCTGCTGTCTGCATCCACCGCATCGTGCTCTGGTGTCGTGGCGTTCGGAGAATGAACCTCGCAACGAAAGCATACTACATCGTGCTCGTTCCTGCATCCTTTTCTTCTGCAGACTTGCTGAACATCATGTCGCTTCGCTGCGAATGAGGAAAAATAGAAGACTACGCGCAGTGAGTTACGCACGTCAAGTGTCCTAAGGGCACTACATACGGACTACACCTTTTCTCATGCTAACTGGTCTTTTTTTCAAGCAAAGCGGTCAAACGAAGTGTAGAGCTCGTTTCATGAGCACTTTGCGTAGACCTTTTAGTGGCGGCACCGGATTGCCACGGATGCCAGATACACGACTGTAATTTCTGACGTAGTCCGAGTCCTGCGGCCCTGACGGAGGCGTCGGCAGCCCGTGACGTCAAGTTGCGTCTGCAATGCTGCATCAAAATATTTAATACTAATGCAATGCTGCATGTATGTGATGGCATTGAGCTGTGCTTGGCAGGGGAAGCGAGTGAGTATCAACGCTCCGCGCACGGAGGAGGAGGGTAATGCATGGTACTTTGCTGGATTTTGGATACGAAACGTATCCAAAACCCAACATCAAGAACCCAAGAAGATCGACGAAGTGGCCATTGCTCCCGAGGATCAAAATCCACTCTATAATGCTAGCGGTCAAGAGTGTGTTGCGACGGAAAATCAACAAACCACTGGGCTGGTATTGAGTTGAGGCGACGCTGTATTCGCCACATGGAGGTATGCGAGGAAACGGTGAACGCATGCGATCTTGGGTTCGGTAGATCAAATACTCAATCGGTTGCTTCGGGCGCTCCTGCTACAGCACCACAATGCTACATGTAGCCGACGACCGACACAGAAACTAGCAGTACATTGCGAAGTTTGACACTTGTGGGGCGAAGTCTGTGGTTCGTACACACAGACTTCGGTGCTGGTGTCAATTCGTATGGGCAGAGGCCATAGCTTCGATTGCCGTCACACTACGTTAATCTGCGGCGCTGAGGCCGTCGCTGCAGTGCAGCCGCTTCAACTTCATCGGTCGCTCCCATCCAGCAGCTTTTCGCTAGTTATCACGCGTAATCTCAACGCTTACCACAGCTGGTGCCCATCCCCCTCGCCAATTCTGACACGGTGGCCTCCGCTGCGAGCATTGGCGCGTACGTCTCCGAATCAAATCGAGCGCCATGGGAGCGTCCGCATCGCGTAGCGTCCGCTCTCTGCGCGAACGCCGCATCATGATCGCCACCAGCTCACAATCCATTCGTCGGCGTGCAAGGCAAGCAGCAGCCAAACCATGTCGACCGTCGCCAACTTCCAGGTCGAGGACGCCTTCGCGTCCAGCGGCAGCAGCGCCGGCCCCGTGCTCAAGGCCGCCGCCGCTCTGACTGTGGATGTACTGGACGAGAACGCCAGTGACACGTCGACGGCTTCGCTGGTGCCCACGCCGCTGCACAAGCTGCGTGCTTCCCGCTCGGAGCTCAGCGGCCGCGTGTTCCCGCGCTCGGACCGCTTCATTTCGGGCGGCGACGCCGTGCTTCGTGTTGCGGGCCACGTCAGCGCCAACGTCTTCCACTATCCGCTGCTGGCCGGCGCCGAGAGCGCGCTGACGCAAGAGACCAAGCGCAACGCCCGCGCGCGCATCGTGACGCTCGAGATCCGACCGGGAGCGGCCGATGCTGTACGCGGCGCTCTGGCGGTGGGCGCGTCGTCGGCGGCGCTGATCCCGTCGCAGACGCTGCCTTTGTTCTTGCCGAGTCTGTTTCAATTGGCGCAGAATGCCGCGACGTCGGCGCCCGCCGTGTTTCACGTGGCGTGTGAGGCCATCCGCCGTGACATGGCCGTCGCCAGCTCGTACGAGCCGCTGTATGCGCTGCAGCACTCGGGCGCATTGCTGCTGAACTCGGCGTCGCCGCAGGAGTGCCACGACTTGGCGGTCGTGGCACATGTGGCGGCGCAGCGACTGCACAAGCTGCTCGTGCACTTCTACGATGGCGCGCGTGTGGCGCGTGAACAGGCCAAGGTGGAGACGCTGACGGACGAGTCCCTCGAGACGCTTGCGTCGCTGCACTCGACGGCCCCGCACGCTGGAGATGTGGTGGAGCAAGTGCAACACGTAATGGACGATCTGTTTCACGTGCTGCAGCGTCAGTACCGTGTGTACGAGTACTTTGGCTCGGTGGATGCTGAGTACGTCGTGGTGGTGGTCGGCGAGGCCGCTTCGGCCTTGAAGCAGGCTGCAGCCTATGAGCAAATGCTGGGTGGTAAGGTTGGTGTAGTGCAGGTGCGTCTGCTGCTGCCGTGGTCGCACAAGCTGTTCGCGCAGGCGCTTCCAGCCACGGTGAAGCGTGTGGTGGCACTGGAGAACGTGGCGCCCAGCGCACTGACCTTCCAACGTGGTCTGTTGACCCAGAACCTGCAGGTGTTCTTCCAGTCGACGTACTGGCAGCCCAAGGTGGAGACTGCTCCTGTGGTGGTGACGGGTGTGTATGGCGGTGTGTTCCGCAACTCGTCCTTCTCGGTGGGCATGGGCCGTGCTGTGCTGCGTCACTTGGCTACGGCTTCGTCTCGACGCGCTTTCGTGATGGCGAAGAGCGAGGAGCTGTACGACGCTGCTCTGGTGAATGCTGCGTCCGAGAGCAGCCAGGCGACCAAGTTCGACGTGGTGTTTGGCGAGTCGCTGGAGCTCGAGGGATCGGCTGCCTACACGAAGCAGTTCCTGTTCTACGGCTTCGACGATGTGGGTGCCGACGCTGCTCGCGCTGGTACCGAGACGAGCAAGCTGTTCGAGTCGACGCTGGACCTGCTGAACAAGAACCCAGCTACGCGCGTGAACGCCGTCGTGACCCACAGTGCTGGGGAGGGGACCGCTCAGCGCCCGGTGTCAACACTGGAAGTGCGTGTGGCTCTGGATGGCGGCTACAGCCCTGTGACGGCGGAGCCCGTTGAGCAGGCTGACGTTGTGGTGGTGACTCGCCCCGAGCTGTTGGCTCACTACGATGTGGCGCGCAGTGTTAAGCCGGGCGGCAAGTTGCTGGTGCTGACGGGCTGGAAGACGTCGGACGATGTGGACGAGCGCGCGGCGTTCAAGCAGCAGGTGGCATCTCGCGACATTCAGCTCTTGGTGGTGGACGCTACCGAGCTGGCCACTCGTGTGGAGGATGATGCTGTTGCTGCGGTGGGTCTGCAGACGGCGTTCTTTAAGGCCTCGGGTCTGTACGACGAGAGCGTGGTGTTGGCCCTGCTGCAGGCTCAGTTCTCTGAGGAGAAGCACGCGATGCTGCGTTCATTCGTGACGGCGGTGTGGGGCGACGTCCTGACCCTAACGTACCCGTCGAACGAGTGGTTGTCTGCTACGGATGTTGATGAGGATGCTGCCGCGAAGCCGTTGAATGTGTTCTCGAGCGTGGCGACCAGCAAGGTTCCGTTCGCCAGCAGCGCTGAGTCGGTAGCCTCTGCTGCGAAGACCAATGGCAAACGCCGCTCGTACGCGGAGGTGTCGCGTGAGACCAAGACGGCGTGGCAGCTGATGTTCCCGAGCTCGTTCGAGGCTCGCCACGGCGTACGTGACCACGTGACGGACTTGGTCACAGTCACGAAGTGGGAACGTCTCACCCCGGAGGACTACTCACGCAACGTGTTCCACATCGAGATGGACACTACCAACACGGCGATCAAGTACCGCATCGGTGAAGCTTTGGCTGTGTTCGCCCACAACGACGAGAAGGAGGTCGTGAAGTTCCTGCAGACGTACAACGTGGACCCGGAGGCGTTGGTGGCGCTGCCTGTGGTTCACAAGAAGAAGAAGGGCGAGGCTGCTACGGGTCCCAGCGAGGAAACGTTGACGTACTTCCAGCTCTTCTCTCATGTGCTCGACATCTTCGGCCGTCCATCGAAGAAGTTTTACCAGGCTCTGCTGGAGCGCGCCACGGACGAGAAGGAGAAGACCACTCTGACGGCTCTGCTGGATGCCGATGGCAAGGATGAGTACAAGCGTCGTGTGGACGAGACGGTGACGTTCGCGGAGCTGTTGGAGGAGTTCCCTTCGGCGCGTCCGACACTGGCAGACTTACTGACGCTGGTGCCACGTATCAAACCTCGCCACTACTCCATTGCGTCGAGCATGAAGATGAACCCGACGAGCGTGCACCTGCTCATCGTGGTGCACGACTGGACTACCCCGAGCGGCAAGTACCGCGTTGGCCAGGCCACTCGGTTCTTGTCGGGCGTCAAGGTAGGCCAGAAGTTGTCGGTGTCGGTGTGCTCGTCGGTGATGAAGCTGCCGTCGAACCCGGAGGACCCGATCGTGATGGCGGGTCTGGGCACGGGTATGGCTCCGTTCCGCGCGTTCATCCAGGAGCGTGCGTTCCTGCGTTCGCAAGGCGTCAAGGTTGGCCCCGTGGCGCTGTACTTCGGCAGTCGCCACAAGGCTAAGGAGTACCTGTACGGTGACGAGCTGGACGCGTACGAGGCGGACGGCCTGGTGACGTACCTGCGCTGCGCGTTCTCGCGTGACCAAGAACACAAAGTGTACATCCAAGACAAGATCGCGGAGGACAAGGAGATCTTGGCGGATTTGCTGCTTCGCCAGAACGGCCACTTCTACCTGTGCGGTCCGACGTGGCCCGTGGCGGATGTGCGTGAGGCACTGGTGAGCTCGTTCACGCAGGTGGGCGGACTGGACCGTCGTCAGGCGAACGCGACGATCGAGCGCATGCGCGAGGAAGGCCGCTACGTGCTCGAGGTGTACTAAGTGTAGTGCAAACTGGTATGAAACAAACAACGAGAGCGATTGATCTTCTGTAATCAAACCCCAAATGAAATGCAGTAGCTTTGAGCAGTGATGATGAAAGGGATCGTTGATGTGGATCATAGTGTTCAATTTCGAGGTTGCTGTTTTCGAGGTTTGAAATGGTGCAGTGGACGCTCTGGCCCATGACCTTGCACCACCAGGGCGTAATCCGGGTGTTCAATCTGCGTTGAGACAGCATCCAGGAGCTACAGCCGAATCAAAGTTAGCCACGATGGCGAGTCTACAATGACTTGTGAGATTCTTTTCGTACCTTGGGAAGTCGTTCCAGCAGTTCTTGACGATGAGCGTTATAAGCGCGCTCCTGTCGAATTCGATGCCGATGGTGCTCGAAGCTGTAGACACCCTTTTCGCGCCCTAGAAGTTCACCTTCCTCGTAAAGATCATTCGATTCGCCTTCTTTTCCCTCTTCTTGTTCGCTTGCACGGTCTTCAAACAGCTCACAGGCACGCTCCCACGAGAAGCGAGCAGCTGAACCTTCTTCATTGTCACCGTCGTCGTCACTTTCACTGTCCGAAAGACTTGGGACATCTTCTGCTCGCTCTGCTAGAGCAGGCATCGTCGTGGTCGCGACGTTCCACACGTCTCCGAAAAGCGACTGACCACTTTCAACACTTGTAGCGGAGGTAAATATCGGTTCAACTTGCTTTTTGTCTGTTGAGGCAACAAACACGTCCGATAGGCAGAGACTTGCTCCATCATGAGACCCCACTGCGCTCTGGAGTCCGATCTGTGAAGTTTGCCAAGCTGAAAAACTTGATGGAGGGGTGCGGAATACACGTTGCGGTCGCAATGGGTAGCTTGGTTCAGTCTCGCGTGGCCCTTGAATCTCCATAAGAGGCCTCACGCTAGCCTGCGGACGTAGAAATGCATCCGCCGGCATCATTTCTAGCAGTGACAGCGCGGTAACAGCTTGCGATTGTCCGCTGTCTGCGGAGAGAAGCTTGATTTCTGACGCTGTAGATTCAAGTAGTGACGTGACCACACCGCACTCGCCTTCTGCACCTTGACGAAGCACACGGCCTAATTCCAACGGCATATACGTTGGGAGAGCTGGTAGAGGCAGTGGCTCGTGCCCCATCAACAATGCTTCATCACGCGGTTTGAGTTCCATGAACGTAAATGTGTTAAACTTCAGCTCCCAATCCGGTGGCATATCGATGCTCTCGCGGTGCTTTTGTGCGGTGCTTTCTTCAACCATCGGGAAGCTAGACAGGTAACAACGATCACTCGATACCGAATCAGCACTTACCGGCTCTGGGTTCTGCATTGAGTCTTCAGGTTTTACAACCTTGGCAGTATCGCCACCGCTACCTTGAGAACTGGAATGCCAATCCAAAGCAACTTTCTCGCGGACGTGTGCCCGGGTCTTGGCCCCATCAAGCCATGCATAAATTCGGTTGATCCGCTTCTGGGCTCGAAGACGCAGAATACATGTTGACACGGCACGGACTAGACGACGAAGTATACGCTGACGGCGGGCCCACAGATCATTCTTATACGGCTTGAAATCTGGAGCGTAAGCCGGCACGAAGTGTGCAGGGAGCACTGCTGTCTTGAGCTCACCAAGTAAAAGAGGCTGGAACTCATCACTCTTTTCATGTTGGTAATCAGAAACGATGGGAGGATCATACCGCACATTAACAAACAATGCGCGAAGCTGCTCGCGTTGCTGGCGGGCCAATGCCAACGAATTCGTATCTCGCAATTTCAAGAGATAATCAATCTGCTCGCGCGAAAGTAGTCGTTGGCCTAGGTGCACTTTGTTGCTTTGAAACTCGAGTGTCTTTTCGGCCTCTGCCACCTCCCTTAGTTCTTGCTGGAAGAACATGTCCTTGACCTGCTTGCTGACACGAACTCTCTCCAGAAATCCCTTTTCCTCTCGCACAAGCGTTTGGAAACTTAACGTTGCTGCATCTTCGTCGTCATCGCCCGAACCACCCCCTGTACTAAGCTTAGCCTGTTCCTCTCGTTGCTGCTGTCGCAGCGCACGATTCGCTGCGATGGCCTTCTTCAAGTCCTTGGGTTTCAGCTTGCCCGGTTCTTGATTCAACACAAACGTCACTGCTGTGACGGAGTTCAAGTCATGAGGGATTTCAACACCGCGAACCTTCGCCAGCTCCTCTTCTTCTTCATCAAACTGCGGCCCTTCCTGCACAACTTTTTTGCTTCTTTCTTTCTTGGTCTCGTTTCGAGGTGTGCTGGACTTACTTGCTTTCGTCTGTGGCTCTGATCTGCCTCGTGATTTTTTCTCAGCTGACGGCGACGTAGGTGAATTGAATTTCTGCTCAGCAACTTGTACAGTCGAAGTTGCTCCCACAGCCGTGCTGGAGGACGACCCCGCGAGTGCACACACGCGAGAAACAAAACCCAGTTGCGAGACATGCAGCTCCAGTTCGGCACTAGCCGTCGCATACTGCATTGGTCGGAACTCGAGTTCGATACGCGCCTCACCTCTCGGTGGAATGGTCCCTGTCAGTGGAAACACTGTAAACGCCGGATGAGGCTTCGTCATCCGTAACTCGTACTCGAACTCCACCGGCACCGAGCACGTAATATCCACATATTTCCTCGCACAAGCCCCTAGTGCAACGACGCCAAAGTCCATCCGAGTCGGGAACGCAACTTCATTCACCATAGGATACGCGTGCAAGGGGATGATTGTGGAGCCGCTACGCGCCACATCAGTGCTCGATCCATAGGCCACCTCTTCACACTGCACTTGGATGCAGTCGTAGTAGTATTGAAAGCCTGCAGGCGGAGTGAACGACACCAAAAGCTCTTCACAAAGTCCCGCAGATACAAACGAAGGACGGTCTGCATTGGCAAAAGTCGCTCGGAAGCCTTTCTTCCCGGTGGGAAAGATGTAGCGCATTCGAACTGCTTTGGCGCTGTTATTGTGCACGCGGACGCGTTGTTGCACGGGGCGGGTGGTCTCGAAGCCGCCGAAATGAACACTTGCTGGCTTGGCATACAGCAGTTCGTCTGTTGTGGTAGTCATCGGTCTCCGAGTGCGTGGCGAGGACGCGGGTGAAGTCGGTGGAGACGACAGACGCATCGGGGACGAAGGTTCAAGCTTCATCTCGGTCCTTTTCATTGCCCTCGATCCACTTCATGGCCGAACGCGACTATTGAAGGGATCCGCGGCGACCCTACACTACAACGCCGAACTATTTTCATGCTGTCCACACGATCGATGCGCTCATTGTCGCTTTAACCTCTTCGAGACGAGGCCACCACGAGCACTCCCGCCATCGTTGGCCATCGTGGGCTCGACAGCACGCCAGTGGAGCGGAGGAGACGAAGGTGTGGAAGAGCGCCGCCCGCCTGGTTTTCGGCAAAAAGCTATTGTGTACCCACGTTTTGTACAAAGGTACAAAACTAAGTAGAGTCGGTGTTCTTCCATCCATAGTCGCAACAGGCACTTACTCGCCACGAACGGCGGCACTTACTCCCCTGCTGCTTGCTGGTCCGACCCCTACCCAGTTAATAGCTCTCGCGATGATGTCCACGACGGCGTCCGACCGGTTCGGCGCCGTGGAGCTGACGCCGCGTCACGACCAGCCGCTGCTCGTGCCTGGCTCGGCCGCCCTGGACGCCATGGCGGCGCCCTGCGTCGTGTCGGTGCGCGTGGTGTCCGCGCTGGAGCTGCGGCCCATGCACAAGGGCATCACCAGCAACCCGATGGTGGAGGTCTCGCTCGTGCACGACGACGGCGCGCACCAGTTCCAGCGCAGCGCCGGCTGGGACATGGGCAACGACCTCAAGGCGCCGCGTACCCATCGGAACAGCACGTCGTCGCTGCCTGCAGGAGGCCACCAGCACGCGCTGGCCACGAAGCCATTCAAGTCCAAAGTGATCAAGAGCTCACTCAACCCCATCTGGAACTTCGACGTGGACTTTGGCGACGTCGACACGGACAGTGTTGTGGGCGTGCTGTTCACGGTGCGTCACGTCGAGAAGTTCGGCATGGTTAGGAAGGATATCGGACAGTTGATGTTGTCGCTGAGGGAGATTATGGAGCTCAAGATGGTACGTGGGTGGAGAGATAAAGGGGAAGAGAGCGGGAAGTTTGTGACTGACTGTTGTTGTTTCTGTGTAGCAACCACCGCATGAGCAGACGTTCGTCTTGCAGCCGACGGACGAGATGATGCGGCGAGATGCCGTGGAAGGCCCGAGCAACCGCAAGTCGGGCAAGATCCTGGTCCGCTTTAATGGCTACGGCGTGCCGTCCAGTTACACCGTCATGACGGACGGTCGAGTCTCCAACATGGTGAATACGACCGTGACTCATGAAGACGAATTCGGACGCAGCTCCAAGTCTCTCGTGGTGCACGACATCCGTGCCGAAGTGCGTAAACTGCAGAGCTTCCACCAGACGAAACCCAGACCTGGAGAGATTTGGTTCGCTGTGAACGCGGACTGGATCCGCGCGTGGCTGCTCTTTGTGTCAAAGTACAAGGGTGAAGAGGTTCACAGTCCTGGAACTGTTGACAACATGCCGCTGATTTCGGACGATCTCATGGACGGCACGTTCCAGATCAAGACTGGTCTGGTCATCAAGAAGGACTTCCGGATGATCAACAAGAAAAGCTGGGACTACTACCAAAACGTCTACGGTGGCGGGCCAGCTATAGAGGTGCAGATCCCAATGGACTGCGCCACGCCAGTTGAGTGGCTCGCAGGTCTTCAGTTGGACGAAGCTGGCCGTGTGAATTCCAACTACGTCGACTCGGACTGAAGCAAGTGCTGCAGCCAACGCCATTTTTTTTTCCCAATTCGATCCGCCATCGGCGTGCGGGGACCTCCTCAGAAATCCGTCCACGTCCAGATTACTCTTTGTCATGTACTACAGCAACGCGCTCGTTTTTATTTAATCACATGAACAACGAAGACTACAAGCGGTTGTTTACACATCGAGTTCCCCCTTCAATCTACACGAGGATCGGAGCATGCTCTTCTTCTGGGTCCTTGGCCACGCTGGGGCTGTTTGCATCCGGTGTATCTTCAGGCTCCTTGGCTTTAGTCGCGCAGTCAGGCGTGGTCTTCTCAGCTTTATCATCTTCGACTGGTGCCGTTTCTTCAAAGTCGTTAGCTTGAGCCGGGGGCACTGGGTGCAGCTGTAGCTCCACAGCCCGCGACGGCCGGCGCTTGACCAGCTCCTTCTCGATTTCGCCGTCCACATCCAGTTCCAGGTCGCTCAAATCGTCATCGCTAGCCGCCGTCTTGTTGCTGTCTGAAGAAGTAGAGCGCCCGACCGGCAAAAACCCGCGACGCGACTTACTCGAGTTGGCAGTCGACCGCTTCTTGGTGCCAAACAGTCCACGTCTCAGCCTGGCCAATGGTCCAGTGGGCATGGGCGTCTGCTGCACCTCCGGCAAATAAGACGGCATACCTTCCGCCACACGGACAGCATTGCAACGCAGGAAAAAGTTGCGCCAGAAAACTTCCTCGGACACCACCGCAGCAGGCACAGCCTCTACCAGCGTCTCTCGCTTCTCTCGCAAGTTGGGGTTGCTCAGCAGCAGTTCCCTCGCTACGTCCTTCAGCTCAGCATAGGTAAATACGTACTCCTCCTCTCCATCAGCAGGCTCCACGAACGTCCGCCGGTAAATCGCAAGCTCAAGAATTTTCTCCTTCACCGTGAGGTTCTCTCTCGTGTCACCGTCTTCCGTGCGGACCTCCCACGGGAACAACGGCGGCAGTTCCTTCTCTTTCTCGTTCTTGTCTTCCTTCTTCTCCTTTTCCGGCACTGACTCGACTTGTGGCACTTCTTCCTCTGGCTCTTGCAGCTCGTCGTGCTGCGACATGGGCGAGTCCTCGTTTTCCGCCTTGGACGTAGGGACGGTCTTGAGCTGCTGCGGCTTGCGGCCGCGACTGGTGTTGCGTGATATGATCGTGGCGATGCCGTGCGCCTTGTTGGCCACCGTCCCGACCATCATCTGCAGATCTGGCAATGGAAAACACACAAAAAAACACGTCAGCAGGGCATTATAGCAGTGGCGGGAGGATGTGCTACAGATATCGGAGGCGAGGGACGTACTGGCGGCGCTGTGGCGCATCCCGATCTCGCTGGCCCGCATGGCCGACATGCCGATCTCACTCATACGCGCCGCCATCGTCTTGGTCTGGCGGCTGGCTGGCTGCAGGATGGAGACTGGCAGACAGCGGAGACCGTTGCTCTTCGTGCAGACGCTGCGTAGTTACGAACGCAGCCAGATGGGATTAGCGCACGGCGGCAAATTGTCGCCGACAATAGGCACTGGCGCAGGTGGCACCTCTACATGATGGTTACTGTGCCCGATCTCATTTTAAATGGCTACACATCCAAGTTGAGAGCGGTCACGGTATTATGCTGTTGTTGAAGTCGGTTTCTTTGAACTGTATAGAGAAATCAAGTCAAAAAGTGTACCTATCGAGGATGGAAGGAATTCCTTTCGATTTTTCGTTGGCACGTACCACACCATGCTATTTGACACTTTCTCTCTTCTGTCGTCGAGATGGCGCGCGCCCTGCAAGCGTTTGCTGCATCGACAGCGCTCTTGTCGGCGGTGACCGCTCTAGGCACAAGTACGTGTGCACTGCTTCAACCTTCGCGCTATCTATCTAACCTAACTTGGTATCTTCCACTGCTGCTGCTGCTGCAGGCTACGACCACGATGGCCGAACGACCTATTGCTGGCATATCGACGCCCCGGCCAACGAATCCAAGCTGAGCGAGGCGTACCGCACAGAGGAGTTCTCGGGGAGTGCGGGCTGCCCCATCGCCATGACGGTGACTTTGGCCTCCGCGACCGTCGACGTGAACACGCCCCTGAACGTCACTTGGACGGTAAATGCCGACTTCAAAGGCGCGAACCTCGTGAACCAGACGCAGTTGGCCTACGGTCAGAACACCAGCGGCGACACGGCCCAGATCGTGCACTCGAATTTGCACTCGTGCGTGTACCAGTCTGGCTGCGACCCGTTCTACGACGGGGAGCAGCTCGAGAACAAGACGCCCAATCAGATCGCCAACCTCACCGACAACAACGCCGACTTCGAAGACACCATTCAGTTCAGCGTTGCAGGACCTTACTCGGTGCTCGCACACATCATCATGCCCGACACCAACTCGTCCAAGCAGTTCGCGTACGCTGTGTACGTTGAACTCACGGTAACAGATGCATCGGCGCAAAACACAACGGATACTCCAGAAGTGATCAATACGACCAATAATAGCGGAGGTATCTCGACTGCAGCAATCATTGGGATCATTGTGGGTGGCGTCGTGGTGGTCGTGGCATTCATCGTGGTCGCCGTCGTGGTGTGGCGTCGCCAAGGCAATAACGCCTATGACATGACCAACTACAGCTACCCTCCTCCACCGCCCTACGACGCAGCGTCGGAACTATACTCAATAGGTCCAAAGGAAAAAACGACTGGATCGGATGCAGGCACAGCTCGAGTAACTGGATCGTGGGTCGGGAGTGCCCCTGCGAACAGCATTGCAGCTCGTAGTCTGGACGGAACAAACGGCTCCAATGGATCTCGTGGTTCACACCCAGCTACAGAGTATCGAGGAAGTGATCGTGATGGGTACACGTCTTACGCTCAAGGATACCGCCCAGTGGATACCGACAGCCAGCGCCCGCGGCGAGTGGATAGTGACGTGGAGCTTTAGGATACCGACTTGAAGCAGACGTCGCTGGGAGAAGCTAGTGCAGCGATACTAGCGCGGCACGTATTGATGTAGTTTGCTTTCGTTCCTGCAGATCAATGCGCTTTAATAACACTGGGTACTTGTAGCTATGCTAGTAGTGGCGGCGGCAAAGAGCTTGACGATTTTTTTTTTGGTGATCGTGCCTGTCTGCGAGTCCGACGGTGGCTGGGTCGTGTCCGCGAGCGAGTCATTATCCGTGTGCTCCGTTGCCTCAGTGTGCCCGACGCCATAGCAACCATTCCAACTCTACAAGACTGCATTGAATCACTCCGCGTATTCGCCAACGACGAAGAAGAGCAGTTTCTAGCCGTTCTAGCTCTGCAGCGTCTCGAGCGTCAAGACCGAGGGCAACATGTCCAGGGCGAACCTACTGGATGGCGAGTGCGAGGGCTGATGGGGGCACACGAGCCGACCTTCGATTGGGTTGAGTTCACCGACATCATGTCGAACTTACTGCTGCATGCTGTACTGCACTCTTTCGACGCGATGCAGCCACTAGTACAACGACTACCACGCCAGCAGCAGCAGCAGACGCTCGGCATGGCTTTCGACCACAGATACCTAGACGTTCTACAGCGGATGCAGCAGAGGCCCATTGACGAGGCGGCGCTTCAGCGTACGCAGCCGAATCAATCGTGGTTCTCAATCGCAGAGTGGACAAACTCGCTACCGATCGACAACGACTTGGTCGACGTCCGCCAGCGTTTTGGGGTCGATAGCTGGGGAGTCGACCAACAAGCCCAACAGGCTATGATCGATGCTTTCCACTTACGCCATC
Source organism: Phytophthora agathidicida (assembly GCA_025722995.1). Classification (NCBI taxonomy): domain Eukaryota; phylum Oomycota; class Peronosporomycetes; order Peronosporales; family Peronosporaceae; genus Phytophthora; species Phytophthora agathidicida. The sequence goes on along the minus strand of CP106972.1, from coordinate 5,096,024 downwards.
AACGTGCAGCACGAGAACGCGAGCTCAGACCCGAGATCAAATGTGTGACAACAGAACTGAAGCAGCAGAGGCTGACGCGCGCCCGAAAGAGCTCACTCCAACGAGAGCTGACCAGACTCTCAAATGAAAAGAGAATGTTGGAGTCCGAGGACACCCTTTTGATGCGCCGTACCAGACGCTACCGGTTGAAGCCATCCGAAGATCAAGCTGTCCAACTCAAAAAGATCATGCACACGTGTCAGTACACGTACAACAAGTGCGTCGAGTATCGCCGCAAAGAGGGCACGGCAAACAGGAACGTCCAGGAGAAACTGTTCGTCACACGGCAAGATGAAGGAAATGATCTGGCGTATCCTGAAGGGATGGGGCCGTCACCGGAGTGGGTAGTCAGCACACCTGCCAGTATGCGGCAGGTTGTGGTTCATAGGTTCGTGTCGGCAGTGTCGGCGGCCCACACGAATCTCTCTCACGGCAACATCGCCCACTTCAACATGCAGTTCAAAGGGCGGAAACAGCACAGCTATTTCACAATCGGCTCGAAAGCCCAGACTACCTATCTGAATGCACAAATTCACCGACCGAAGACGCACCACCTTGGTCCGGAGCCGTACCCAGATGACGGCAGAAAACCGAGGAAGCTGACGCAGTTCCTAACTATCACGTCCGTGCCCAACATTCCTATCATTGCGGAGGAAGGCACGACGGTCGAGGGCGAAGTTGTGATTCTGTACAAGCACTGCTATTGGTACGCGCAGATTCCGTACGTGGTCGAGTCCCAGTTGTCAAAGGACAAAGATCGCTGTAATGCATGTGACCCAGGCCTCAAGGCGTTTCTCACATGCATGGACCTGCAAGGCAACTTTACCCACATCGGGCGGGCCAACTGGGCCAAACTGGACCGACTGAGGAAGCGTCTGAGTGCTGCGCAACGCCGCATGAGCGCGTTTGCCAGCGTGAAGAAGGTGCGGAAGCACACTGGTGAGGACTGGAAACGATACGTAGCAGCACGTCGAGAGTTTTTCTGTGCGTCCGCCAAGCTTGACAACTACATCAAAAATCTACACTTCCAAGCTGCGGCATACCTGTGCAAGAACTCGGACGTGGTCCTGCTGCCGAAGTTCGACTCCAAGTCGATGATGCGACGGAGCGCGCCATGGACGCACCAGTTCAACTCCCACATGCAGACGCTCGCCCACTTTCAGTTCCGCCAGCGACTACTGGCCAAGTGCGCTGTCCTCGGCAAGACCCTGGTGCTGTGCTCGGAGATGTATACGAGCCGCACTTGTGGTCGCTGCAACCGACTGCACCTCTCTCTCCGCAACCAAGATATGTTCGTGTGCCCTCACTGTGGCTTCGTGGCAAACAGGGACGAAAACGCTGACTTCAACATCATGCGCTTTGTATGCGCTGGGTCGTTGAGCGTCTTTCAGGTCAACGGCGAGCAGCAGCAGTAGTGTAGCTAGCTTACATCTCGGGTTGCAGCGAGAAATGGCCCCGTCGACGAGAAGCGACAGGCTTGGCGGGGTGAAGACTGTAACACAGCAGACTAGCGAAGGAAGGTAGCAGGACAAACGAGAGCAAACCATATATATTAAGTTGTTACTGTGCACACGCACTTCGCGCACAAATTGCATATCTACTATCCATGTTCCGTAGGATGCCAATGGCTCTTGATCTGCATCGGCGGGGCAAGGACGGCAGCGGCGAGGACTTTCGGCGGCTTGTCCTTTTTCGAGCCGGGAGCCGTAGTAGGCGGAGCAAACTGCTTCGCGTACATTTGGCTCCCAGCGCCGAAGGCGACCAGCTTGTAGTCGCATTCGTTGCATGCGATAAGGTTGCTTGCGATGCAGCACGCCGTGGCGTCACTACACAGATTCGTCTACAGGAATGTTGAAGTTGCGGATCAAACAGAGGAGGCTTCGCCTACACGGAGTGGGTGTCTTGCCGCTTTTCACTTTGAAGCTCAGGGAGATCTGTCATTGTTCAATTCGCCTTCTGCGGTCAACATCCCTCCGTCCTCCATGGATACGTTCGCTATCGACCCTGGCATCGTCGAGCCCCTGCCAGAACTCGCGGTCGCGTGGAGACCGCCTGATCAAGTCGGCATCGAGCAACGCGCCGCCGCGAACCATCGTCGCTCCCTTCTTCGAGGAGCCAACAGCGCTCTAGTGTTCTCAACCGTGACGTACCCACTGAGGCACATTTGTCCGAATCATGACATCCGGGACGCGCTCGAACAACGTGCTGTGGCTCTGCAACAGATCCGCATAGAGGCAATGTTCGTCATGAACTTCCACTGCTGCCGCCTGTTCGAGCACCATCGGCGTAGCTACCCGAACTACCCTGTAGTGCCGGCAAGATCTCGCACGATGGAGACAGCCCTACAGCTAGACCAAGCTACGTTCTACCGGTGCTGCACAGCCGTCTTTGGTGACGAACAGAGGCCCACGCCAAAACCCTCGGCTAACGCTGCACTAGAGGAGTCCATCAACGTCTACAAGGCTTCGCAATCGAGGGTCATGTCGTATATACCACCCACGCTCTTCTATTCAAGCTCCGCTATCAAAGAACTGGCGAATGACATGCTCGTTGCGGCGAAGCAACACATTCGAACGAACTTCGAGGCACGACTCATCAAATTCATTAGCCTGCAGCTTGCGTATCCGCGGGGAACAGCTGAGGCCATGGTCGCTCGACTAAAGTCAAGTCCTGAAGACCTCACGGACGACGAGAAGCAATGGCTTGAGTGGCTAGAACTGCCTCCTACAGCTGCGAACATCGCTAGCCACGAAGTGCTATTTCTCGGCAAGCTGTACGGCATGCTGAAGGTAATGGAAGAAATGCACGACCAAGACGAGATCCCGAAATGGTGCCGATTGTTTACGTTGCTGCCGCAGCCCACCTCCTGTGTGCCATCGTTCTTCCCGGTCACGACAGAGGTGCTCTACCAAGTCGCAAAACAAATTTTGGCAACTACGGGTAAGGATATCTTTGGGCTTTACAAGTCTACAAACTCTCGTGGCCATCGGACGTATGCTACGTCTACGGAGTTCCAAGAAGTGCGCGAGCGAATGTGGACCACGGTGTTCAACCTCGGAGACTGCGTCAGCCATACTGCGGATCAACGGATTGGCGTTCCAAGGCGCAGCTTTGAGTATCAGATCTCCACAAATGGCTACAGTGCCGCTGTGCTGACGTCGATTCCTGCTCCTCTTGAACGACCTGCTCTTTCTCCGAAGTATATACCAAATACATTGATCGGGATTGACCCAGGTCTACGGATGATGCTGACGGCATACAGCCGTCCTATGCTGGAGTTTGTCTGCAGCACACCGGAAGAGCCATGCTCCATGCCCGGTTGGTGCAGTACCTGTCCAGGCCACGTTGGCGGCAGACGCCATGGCAAGAAGTGCAACAGGAACCGCCGTCGTCGCCACCGACGCAAGAGACGCAGCAGAGCGCACTGCGATGTGGAGGGGTGGTGCGAGATCTGCCACAGGCATCACCCAAAGCATCGTCCGCGGAAACACGGCGTCAGGCGCCGGACTCACTTCCTGCGTGACAATTCTCATGTCCTACAAGTCACGTCCCGAGAGTACCGACACATGAGTCGTGTCGAGCACCATGCATTCTGGGTCGAAAACCTGAAGAAGAGGTATCCGCGCTACGGTGCGTTTGTGAAGGACATGCCATCGTTCAAGACTTCGTCGTCGGCGTCCCTGCTCTCTCGCTACGAGCACATCTGGAGGAATATCAACGCCATGTTGGAGTTCTGCGCTCTCAAAGGGTTTCGAAAATGGAGATTCACGGTGTCGCGATTCAAACGCAAGGTCGTGGCGAAACTCGCCAAGCGTGTCGTCCCGACCGTGGACCGTGACGTGTGTGTGGCTCTCGGAAAATGGAGCAGCCAGACTCATCTCGCGGCCCATATGCACGTCCCGCTCAAGCGGTTCGCGCTTGAACTCTCTCGCCGCGCAACCCTCGTCATGGCCGACGAATTCCGAACCAGCTATCTTTGCTCTGAGTGCTCGGGACCGATGGTGGACGCGCCATTCAAGATCTACGGGACGACGAAAACCAAAAGGCCGAGGAATGTGCGTGTCTGCGGAAATATAGCTTGCGCAGCGAACTACTGGGAGCGCGATATCAACGCGGCGAAAAACTTGTGGCAGCTAGGGCTCCTCCAAGTCACCAGCCAGCCTCGAACTCCGCAGTTCTGCAGAGGATACCGAATCGACTAAGTCGACTGAATTCAACCAACGTGGGAACGGGACCCTGAGAAGGACCTCAAACGAAAGCCCACTCGGTAAACGGGCTGCTGGGGAGTGAAAGATGTAGTGCCTTCATTCATAGGTAGCCCAGTCCGAACGTAAAGATCTCTCGAGATCATTCTTAGTGAATATACCAATAGATGTGTGCTGAGTCCTTATTCGATGACCATGTTGAAGGTAATCATGTTTTGAAAGAGTTAAAGCTTCACGTTGACGCGCAACAAAACTCTGCGCTAGACTGCAACAGGAGGCTCCACCCGGTAATCGATGCTCGCGATGAATGTTTGAAAGCTTTTGCGCCCGTGATACTTGACCCTGCTCAGATCTGGTTCCGGCACCCATAGAAGGCGGCTGGCACCAAGAGAGCGCCTAGGAGATGGCACTTGTTGCACGAAATAGAGCATAAGGAGCATTCAGAACCATGTGAGACCTGGTAAACGCTTTGGTTGTAAATTTTCTTGCCTACGAGCGACTCTTGTGCCTGACCTTTCCTCGCCGATCGAGAATGCCGTAGCTGAGACGGAGGACGTGGCGATACAATCACCACGATGGGGACGCCCCGCACGGCGTGCAACGAGAGCTCCGGGTTTTCTATCCTGGAAACAAGGAACCTGTGGTGCGTGGCGGCCTTTGGCTACGGCGAGCCCGCAGACCTGCCCGCGCCGCTGACGACTTTGATTTGCGCGGTCTGGCTAGACTTCAGCGCTTCCGGCCAACGTGTCCACCAAACACAGCGGAACTCTATCCTCGCCGGCCCTTTTGTGGTCGGCTGCGACAGCATCGTCCGCCCCGAAACTTTCGCGTCCAAGCCTCCATGTCATCCTGCAGCAGGATGCAGGAATCCTACGACGTCGTGGTGCTTGCAATGCAGTGTCAGCTCACCAAGCTCGAGCAAAACTTTCAGCGCCGTTGCTAACGCGTCGACGAGCTGGCAACGATGCAGAGGCGACGGCAAAATTCTAAGTGACATTGTTTTTCGGCGGGGTCTAGTCGATATTATCTTGCCAAGAGCGTTGTCTTTGCTTCCACCAGATGGTGATTACAACATGTGTAACTGGGCAACGCCAGCCCAGGTCTTATGAAGCGGCATTGGCCAATCAGTGATTTTTATTTCAGCATGATAATTTTTTACTGTGCTATAAACCAATAAGATGCCAGTAAATCGAGCAGCTGACTACCCGCAGCCCTATAGCCGGAGCAACGGAGCACCTTCGGTGTGTTCGGTGCCGTGCATAGTCGAAAGTAGGGGAGACCGCTGGCCTACCGATCGAGCGATCGAGCGATCGAGGCGCCAGAAGCGAGAGCAAAGCGCAGGCTGGAGGGTTGGCAGATAGGCGGCGGCACTCGACAGAGAACAATTGGTCTCCGAAGCGGAGGAACGAGCATCGGACACCACCGGGTCATACGCAGAACTGGTGTTCCGACCTCACGCAGGACCGTGGCAGGCAGCAGCAGAGAATGATGGAGGAGCCTCGCAGGTATCGGTGTCGCGGGACCAATGACAGGAGCAGGAGGACGAACAGGTTGGCCGCGTGGTTGCCCTTCGCTGCAGCCGTGATGCTGGTCAACGTGGCCGCAGCAACATCGGCGGCGTCTTCCTCGTCGGAGTTCGTGATGGACGGCGCCACTACGTACTGCTGGGAGGTGGGCACGTCCATCTACTCCAACACGGTGGACAGTTCCTCGGTGAAAATGACGAGTGCAAAGGGCGATGGCTGCCCACTGGCACTGTCGCTTCAGTTCCCCTCGGACGACGTGTACGTGTACGACTCGGTGGACATTTCGTGGAACGCCACAGAGCGCTTGACGTCCAGCGGCGCCCTCGAGACCAACGACTTCGGCGTGACCCAACCGGCAGTCGGACTCGACCGCATCTCGCAAGAGTACTACCAGATCTCGGCGTCGCGACTGCGAACATGCACATTCGGTGTGGACTGCAACCCTGTGACGACGGGATCACAGCTGACAGAAAACACGACCAACATCCCTCTCAACTTCACGGACGGACTGGCGGCGTTCGACTCGTCGGAGCTGTCGTTCGGCCAACCTGGAAACTACACCCTCTTGGCACACCTGATTGTTCCCAGCAGCACCCCCACTACCAAGCGTTATGACTATGCCGTGTTCCTCAAGGTGCAGGTCTTGTCACGCACCAGTGCCACCGCGACGGACACTACTGCTATGCCGTACGCGGAGTCGACGACGGCAAGTTCGGGCGGCTCAGGTGTATCGACTCAAGTCATCTGTGTGCTCATCATCAGCGGGATTGTTGTTGTGGCTTTGGCAGTCATCGGCTTCGTGACGCTGCGCTCTAAGATCGACCGCAATCCTGAGGCCGATTCCAGCAAGCGCACCAACAAGAAGAGTCGAGGTATGTTCGGCTTTTCAAGCACTGGGGTAAACTCAGGAGGTGGTGTCGCTGTTGTGAGTGACGGAGAGGCTGAAGAATTCGCCATGCTCAGTATGCACGAAGCCACGATGCGCCAGAAGCGCGGCAGCACATATCTCAGTGCACTTGGTCGTGGACGACGCAGCAGTGCTGCGCCTCCAAAGAAGAACGGCAGCCCCATTCAGTTCGCTGGACCAATGTGCGGTCAAAGCGTAGATCGCAAGGGTGCTCTCACTGACGATAACAGCTTCGGTGCCGGAGACATCACTCCTCAAAGCATAACTATTGAGACTCCTGCTACCGGTCGGGGCAACTACACTGGACTGGATAACACACCCAAGGTTCTCGCGCCCGTGCAGTCTCCGTTCGACCAGACGAACGCCCCTCCCGGCCAGATCATGTTCAATGACATCATGGAGGACGAGGTGGACTCCACAGGTCCACGAACGGATGGCGTCGTCGCTGCAGCACGACGACCCAACTTCGCGGATACCACCAGATCTGATGTGACGGACCTGAACCTCACTGCAGTGTCAGATCGTATCAAGCAACACCGCGCGAATGCGGAGCAGGAGGCGGCTGCGCATGTTAAGCAAGACGTGCTGACTGCGGACGACCTCCGCGACTCTGAAGCGCAGGGCCCGTTGGCGCTGAGCGATCTCTACTCGTCGCGGGTGCGGAAAAACTGATGAGCGAATGCTGGGGTGGTGATGGTTGTAGATTAATTTGCCAAGACGGGCCTCAGCAGACTGTCCTCGGATGTGGGGCGCCCGCGAATTCGGCTTCAGACTGCGGACTACTTCCCGAAGAAGGGAACGAACACAAGACGGGGACAGATAACGCGTATGAGAGAGCGCGTACCATTCACATAATCAAAGGCTAATAGATCCCGACGCTGTGACTACATTTTCTTCGTGCTCGCCACCAAGTGCTTCGAGGCACTTCAACAGCTTGAAGCCATGAATTCAATATTTACGGTACTGCTGGTGTTACAATATGTGAACCACATACGTAACCAGGTCGTAACCATTAGCCATCGCCAACCATCCAATCGCCAGCAGCGATTTCGTTCCCAAGTGCGCGAGTGACAACCGTCTTGCGGCAGTGCAGCAGCAGCGACCGGCAGCACACAGCGAGCGACCATGCGTATCCACACGTGCTACTTCTGCTCGAGCCCTGTGTACCCTGGACACGGCATCACGTTCGTGCGCAATGACAGCAAGATTTTCCGCTTCTGCCGCTCCAAGTGCCACAAGAACTTCAACCGCAAGCGCAACCCGCGCAAGGTGAAATGGACCAAGGCCTTCCGGAAGGCCGCGGGCAAGGAGATGGCTCTGGACACGACGTTCGACTTCGACAAGCAGCGCCACCGCGCCGTCAAGTACGACCGCGAGCTCATGGGCGCCACCATCCACGCCATCGAGCGCGTGACGCAGATCAAGGAGAAGCGCGAGGCCGCCTTCTACAAGAACCGCATGAAGGACAGCAAGGCCAAGGAGAAGGCGCGCGACCTGCGCGAGCTGGAGCAGAACATCTCGCTCATCGAGCCGGCGGCGGCGGCGCTCAAGGACCAGGCGCAGCTCAACGTGTCGGCCTCCAAGCAGAAGGACGCGGCGGCCACCGAGGCGCCGTCCTCCATGGTCTTAGATCAGTAAAGTTATGCCCCACAAGGGTTGTGATTTCCAATGCATACAGCTTCGTTTTACTATTTGATTTCCTTTTATCCCTGCATTGCAGGCACCTTGGTGGACTACATGTACGTGGATTGGTGACCTCGAGCCGCGCTTGGGCACAGCGCACCGCGGCCATCAGTCTGTAACTTCCGGATCGTACTTAATATGGATTAAGTGCGGTTAGGCGTTACGAGCGACGCCAGCCAACTGCCTGTGTCGAGGGGGAGCCTTCAGTACAGGACAGGACCCACGGAACGGAAGCGATGTCGGACAAGCTGACGCGTATCGCCATCGTGAGCACGGACAAGTGCAAGCCCAAGAAATGCCGCCAGGAGTGCAAGAAGTCGTGCCCCGTCGTGCGCATGGGAAAGCTGTGCATTGAGGTGTCGCCCAAGAGCAAGGTGGCCTTCATCTCGGAGCAGCTCTGCATCGGTTGCGGTATCTGCGTCAAGAAGTGCCCGTTCGAGGCCATCAACATCATCAACCTGCCCAAGGACCTGGAGAGCAACACCACGCACCGCTACGGCGCCAACACCTTCAAGCTCCACCGTCTGCCCATGCCTCGTCCCGGCCAGGTGCTGGGGCTCGTGGGTACGAACGGTATCGGCAAGTCCACGGCGCTGCGAATCCTGGCAGGCAAGCTCAAGCCGAACCTGGGCAAGTTCGACGCCCCCCCCGAGTGGCAGGAGATCCTCACCCACTTCCGTGGCTCGGAGCTGCAGAACTACTTCACGCGCATCCTCGAGGACAACCTCAAGGCCATCACCAAGCCCCAGTACGTGGACAAGATCCCCAAGGCTGTCAAGGGCACGGTGCACGGCATCCTGTCGGCCCGTTGCGAGAAGCAGGAGAAGCTGGACCACTTCCTCAATGAGCTGGATCTGTCCCACGTGCAGGACCGTGAGATCGAGAACTTGTCCGGTGGAGAGCTGCAGCGTTTCGCTATTGCTGTGGTGGCTGTGCAGAAGGCTGACATCTACATGTTCGACGAGCCGTCTTCGTACCTGGATGTGCGTCAGCGTCTTAAGGCTGCTCTCGTGATTCGCTCCATGGTGGACGACAACGCCCGCTCGTACGTCATCTGTGTCGAGCACGATCTAAGTGTGCTGGACTACCTGTCCGACTTTATCTGTGTGCTGTACGGAACCCCGTCCGCCTACGGTGTGGTCACCATGCCCTTCAGTGTGCGTGAAGGTATCAACATCTTCCTTGCTGGTTTCGTGCCCACCGAGAACCTGCGTTTCCGTACCGAGGAGCTCACGTTCAAGGTCTCGCAGAACGCTGACGAGTTCGGCACGGGCGAGGGCGATGCCAACTCGTTTAACTACCCGGCGATGACCAAGACCATGTATAAGAAGAAGAAGGACACGGCCTTCAAGCTGCACGTCGAGGCTGGTGACTTCACCAACTCGGAGATTATTTGTATGCTTGGTGAGAACGGTACGGGAAAGACGACGTTCATCCGTATGCTGGCCGGTCTGCTCAAGTCGGACGAGATGGAGGCTGCCGAGAAGGCGGGCGACGATGATGCCATGTCGAACTGCGCGCTGCGTTACGACACTTCTACGATCAGTTACAAGCCGCAGAAGATTGCCCCCAAGTTCCAGGGTACGGTGCGCGAGCTGCTTCACCGCCGCATCCGTGAGGCTATTGTGCACCCGCAGTTCGCGACGGATGTAACCAAGCCGCTGAACCTGGACAACATTATCGACCAGGCCGTGCCCCACTTGTCTGGTGGTGAACTGCAGCGTGTGGCTATTATTCTGTGTCTGGGTAAGCCCGCGGATATCTACCTGATCGATGAGCCGTCTGCCTACCTGGATTCCGAGCAGCGTATTCTGGCTGCCAAGGTTATCAAGCGTTTCATCCTGCACGCCAAGAAGACGGCGTTCGTCGTGGAGCACGATTTCATCATGGCCACGTATCTGGCCGACCGTGTCGTTGTCTACGACGGCAAGCCGGGTATCGAGTGTACGGCACACGCCCCTCAGAGCCTGCTGACCGGTATGAACACGTTCCTGAAGCAGTTGGAGATCACGTTCCGACGGGACCCCACGAACTACCGCCCGCGTATCAACAAATACCACTCGGTGAAGGATGTCGAGCAGAAGACCTCGGGCAACTTCTTCTTCATGGACGACTAAGCTATAGACGGATAGGAGCACGGAAGCGCGTGGACTAATCTGGACGAGAACAGCAAGAGTCCCGTAAAGGAATAAACCTGAATCGTGACGAGTCGAGCTGATGTGCTGGCCAACAGGAGGACGGTGGAGTAAGTAGAGAATATACATCGGCGTGCTTTGGATTTTCATTCACGAGTGTTTCTGTAGTTCCTGGTGGATGCGTCCAAAGTCTTTGAGAAGGTCAGATAGCTGCGTGTCGTCCAGCTCCAGCGTCACCTAAGGCAGCAAGATCTGAGTCAGCAATATTTGGTTAATTATTGCAATTGTCATCAAAATCTATCAACCTGTCGCTCGGATCCATCAGGTTTCGCTAGCCGCAGCTTGAGCACGACGGAGCGTTGTCGGTCTCCACATAGGGAGCTATTGGCCAGGTTCACGCGCACAGAGTAGTCGAAGTCGCGCAGCACCTCGCCGACATCGACCATGATCTGTACTTGTGCGTGGGATGTATTTTTGTGTTGTGCACATCATTATTCGTTTGCATAGTGAGTATGACTTTTAGTGGTGCAGCCCCCTTGAGCCGCACGAAACGAGAGGCCAGCACCAGCGGAACTCAAAGCGACTCGGAGACTCGAAAGGGATGTGGGCGAAACAGGCAGGCAAGGCCATCCGGTCGCTGGGACAGACGATCGACCGCGTCGGCGTCTCGCTGGAGGGCAAGTTCACCTACACGGAGCACTGTAAGTCGACCGAGTACGCAGCAGCAATGGAGGAATTCCACGAATGCGGATTTTTATTTCGCTGTTTTCCGGTTTAACTAACGTTTTGGATTCTGCTGCAATTGTTTGCTGCAGTGAACCCCTCGACTCGTGCTGTGAAGAACCTGGGACGCTCGCCCAAGTTCGAGGAAGGCGTGTTCGTGGCGCCCAATGCGTCGGTGATCGGCGACGTCAAGGTGGGCAAGGGCAGCTCCATCTGGTACAATGCCACGGTGCGCGGCGACGTCAACCACATCACGATCGGCGAGAACACAAACATCCAGGACCAGGCCGTGGTGCATGTGGCTAAGATCCACAAGGACATCCCCACCAAGATCGGCAACAATGTGACTGTGGGCCCCGCTGCTATTGTGCACGCCTGCACCATCCAGGACCACTGCATTATTGGCACGGGCGCACAGGTGCTGGACGGCGCTGTGGTTGGAGCCAAGGCCATCGTTACGGCTGGTTCTATCGTTACGATCGGCAAGCAGGTACCCTCGGGTCAGCTCTGGTCGGGCGTCCCCGCGCGCTACCTGCGCGACCTCACGGCTGAAGAGATGCAGTTCATGCAGCAGTGCTCGGCCGAGTACACGCAGCTGGCGGAGCAGCACGCCGACGAGTGCGCCAAGAGCTTCGAGGAGTATGAAGCCGACACGGAGCGTTTCAAGATCCTGCGGGACGTGGGCGAGACCGGCCTGCCACAGAAGGATGAGACGCGCGAGGACACTGGTCTCTACTTCCGTTACTAGACGTCAAACCTACCGTGTGAAGGAAGACGATGTGGAGTGGAGATGGTAAGCTGGCGATGAGCAAACAAAGAATGAAATGGACACATACGATGGAATGTCTCTGAGGACTTTATTGGTGCACGTAGGCGAACCAAAACTTTATATGCAGCTCATCCTGGTTACTGCACTCACTCTTCGTCACTCTGTTCCTGTACCGCAACTGCATCAAGGCACCACAAAACGTTACTACAAGCACACCCTTCACGAACATCAATTTCACTCACATGAGAGTGCGATCAGCTTCAGGAAAAATTCCCGAACAGTTGGCTGCCGAAGTGTTGTTGAAGTCGCAAAGTCTTTCGGGTTGGCCATTAGCTACAACGCAACACATCGTCAATTGAGCAGGATACAGGTACTCAACAGTATCATTGAGCGCGCCATACCTGATGCATGCTGGTCATGAGAACAGGGTCCTGCAACGCCTGCACGAAGTACGAATCTTGATTCATTGCGGTCATCAAGGATGGACCAAAATGCACATCCAGAAGCAGTTGCAGCATCTCGGCATCTTCGCTATTTGCATCTACAGACTCCTGCACATCTGATTCCTCCTCTTCATCCACTGTCGCCGGTTGGACCAAACTCGTAATTGCCGCCAGTGCTTTATGCTCGTCCTCGCGCTGTTTTTCGAGTTCCAGCATCTTCAAAAATCTCTCCAGGGTTGCAACAAAAGTAGCATCTTCCGAATGGAAAAGCAGCATTTCAGGATCCTCTCCAACTTCCACTAACGCATCACGGCAGTCTGCCCACTCGTCACTTTCAACAAATCGCATCCATAGTCCACGATTTTCCTCCGAAGTCGCAGCGAGGACTCGATCATCCAGCGATCCCTGACAGCGATCGCCAGTCTCGCAGTGGGAAGCATTTGGTTGATCAACCGTTTTCTCCTTCTTTGATCGCAGAAAATCAACTAGCTTTTGGTAAAATTCTCGTAGCTCGTGGTCATTCAGCTGGGATTCGAGGATGTCTGGATTCAAGCTCATGTCTCTTAGCGCCAACACAATCTTTTCGTTGCGCTGCAGCAACTCGCGCATCACGTCGTCGTATAAAATATCGTTGACAGCCTGCGCGTCGAGGCCTCCATTATTGCCTAGACAAAGTGAGTGGAGGTCGCTTGCTAGCTGATACACTGCCTTCTCTTCCTGAACTTTCGACTTCTTTTTGAGCTCAAGTTTTGAGCGAAGCTCATCCTCGCGGCCATTATACTTCGTCAACAGCTTCTCGACAGTGTCCTTCCTTTCCGATCCGTACCATGCCAGGAGCTCATTTGCTAAACCCCTTCGCTCACGTTTTTTGGAGAGATACCGGTGTCGCCACATTATCATGAGAAATAATGACTGGATTCTCGTAGCAGCTTCATTTTCTCGGTCCTCGAGTAGCAGCTCTAACTTTTCCACGAGATTAATGGATTTGAACTGAACGACCTGTGAAGCAGAAATGCATATCTTCGGAGTTGGACTACCATCGCTGCGAAGTAAGTCGCCGAGCCACCTCAAAAGGGTATCATCATTTCCAGCCACTTCCTCCAGAGCGTAAGATCCTCGCAAGAGGCTACTATACCTCGTCGTAACAAGGTTTTTCGGGATAGCAATGGCTGAATATGACGACGATGGGTCTCTGCAAATTTCCACTTGTGGAACCAGACGCTGCGAACGGCACTGCTGTGTAACAAGGTCCTTGCTTACTGCTGAGGGTTGTTTCTTAGCGTTTGGCCGGATGCAATGAAAGTAGAATGGCATGTTTGTGTCATCCCCACTAACGAGTGCATTCACGTGAGACCGAAATTGCCCAACAAAACTTTTGCTTCCAGGTAGACGGGTCTCTACGGGACTGAGTGTTTTGTTGGGTTTGTTTGCAGCTCCATTTGATGCATCGGTTTCTTCCAGCATTCGACGGAAATGGTCATTACTCGATGCAGCAAGACCCGCCAGCAAGTTTGCGAACACAAAGTCCGAGTTTTTCTTTACAAAGTCGTTCGCGTCGTACATGACATCTCCGCGAGTGTGTGGAATCACAAAAAGCAGCACATTCTGCGTCAGATTGGGTTGACGCTTCCCAGTGTTTAGTACGCGCGGTGGATCTGGTAATCGGGACGGATTGCGCTCATAAATGTTGCGCACAAACAGTTTGTTTTTCTTTTCTTCCTGCTGTGCATTCGCATTTTCACTTTGATGGAGAAGGGTCAACTCTTCAAGCGAGGCAAACACTCCATAAGGATGTTCGTAGATAAAGAGAACACCTCTGTCTTTGTCAGACATTTGAGGTGTAGACATCGGTGCTGGTGCTTGACTGCTATGCGCAGATAGAATGACTTGCTCCTCTCTGGCGTATAGCTTTTCGCTCAAATAGTTTATGCATAGCTGATCCAGAGAATTATGCGCGAGGTCTTCGAAGCCAAACACGTCAACGATCTTCAGCAACGATGCTTCTTGGGGAAGACTTTTGCTGGAGTCGACTGGAAATTCATCCTTACTGCCACTTGGCGAAATAGGGTCCTGTTGCGTTGCCTTATTCATCACGACCACGATATACTCGAACGCAAGTTGGTACAGTAACCGAGCAAGCGTATCACGAACATGAGTAACCTGACCCTTTTCCAATGTAACTTCAAATGTCTCGTTCGTCGACTGCAAAGTAACCGTTTTTGTCATCAGCATCCGTTCCAATTTCTCCATTGATCCTAGCTCCAGGAGTTCCACCACCCTCTGAGCGGCATTGGATACTCCTTTAGAAGACATTACTAATTTCTCCGATCCAGCATTATAGTTTAGCTCAATATTTCCCAGCCATAGTACAGCACTCAGCACTTTGAATATTGCTTTCTGCTGATCTGGAGATACATTCAGCTCGTCCAACCCATCGATAACTTGTTGCCATCTTTCCACATCTTTTTTCCATGTGTCTTCCTTGCTTATATATTCCGCAAGCTTGTGCTCCCTACGACCCAGATATGTGAATGCGGAACAATCTATATCATCGAGACGCAAGTCCTTCGCCAACAAGCGCATAAAAGGAAAAGCATTCACCCCGGCTATCATTGCGTAGAGAATATGAAAGTTCATATCGCTCTGGTCTCCAACTTGGTGGCCTCTTTCGCTTGTAATGCGCGATTTCTCTAGCAAAAACGGCGAGATATTGCACCCACGGATCTGGAACTCCCACGGATGAAGGCCAAAGGAGACCTGAAGGGTTGTCACCTTTCCGAATCGTGATGAGTTCAGGTTCATTGTCGTCGTAGCGTGTCCAAACGCTTCGAGAATAATGTTGGAATCCAAAACTGTGCTCAACTTCTTGGCTGCATGAGGGTTTTTGAAATACATCCGCAGTTGTTCTTCATCCTCGAGGTGTTCCAATTTGTCGTAAAACCCAAAGAATAGCCCGTCCACATGCACTTGAGGAAGTCGCTTACTTCGACTCACCGATGTCATTTCGTCCCACCTTTCAGGTTGTAAATCAAGCAGCACTATTTCGTATTTTTCCACGCCTTTAGCTTCGAGCAGCGCAATTGTCCGCGCCTCCTCTGTTCGCATCTGAATAGTACTTTTGGTGGAGCTTGTGAATAGCTTGATCTTGGGCTGACGGGTGGCAATATTTCCCTCTTTTGAATCATGAGAAATAGCCGGGTGTGCCACAAGTACCAAATACTTTAGCAAGTCTTTTGCAAGCTCCGTCTTACCGCTACCGCTCTCACCGCACAAGAAAAGTGATTGTCCACGGCCAACAGTCGTGACTCGCTGGTGTATTGCCGTAGGAGAATCGTCGACCGTGCGCTTGTGGTCGAAAAACAGCCGAACTAAACTTTGCTTCGCAATAGCAAATGGATGTGGGGCGAGTAAAATCTCAGCATTAGCGGTGTCAGCGTAAGTGAGCACCACTTGTTCGTCATAAATTGTCGTGAATCGAGCAGTCTGTAATAACCGAAACGGATTCATCACAACCATGGTGTGGTGGCTGATATACGTGTAGATGCGGTCATCACCAAAACGACCAGCTAGCGTTTCTACCACATCAACCTCCGAAACATTAGTGTTGCCCTTTTGCCCAACGACTAGGTCGTCGTTATCCGCCCGATCCAAACTCCAAGGTTGTTTTGATCGAATGTCATCCAACAGATAAAGGTGCGCATATTTCGCCAGCGTCGCACTGCGAGGCGTCAGCATATTGTCGCCATCTTTGCCGTCAGCTGTCGCTTTAATTGTCTCCCCCACTCGGTCTGATAATTCTTCAAACGTTGCGTAGTAGCTGTGAAACGAGGGACACCGTATCCGCGGCGACATCCGCGGCGTAGCAACCGGTGAATCCAGTTCCTCTTGCTTCAATTTCTCTGCAGTTGACGTCGTCGACATAGAGGCACCAAGTGGATCGTCATCCCGGGAAAGCTTTCGTTGGTTTTCGGGAATTTCCTCGAACTGGTAACGAAGTTTGAACGCCTCCGCCAAAATACTATCGGGTTCGAACTCGGAGCTTCCCGATTTTTCTTGCGCAAGGCTAATACCCTGAACGAGTTCTTGATACTGTGCCATCGACCACTGCGACGGAGGTCCCCACGTGCTCTCGATCGTATCAAGAAGCTTCTTCAGCAATAACATTTCATGAAAAATCTGGAATGACGCCCGTAGATCGACTCGGGGAGTGTTTGTGTTGTCAGCCGACACTGGAGAAGAAAGCAGTTCCGCCATCGCTTTCGCATTGTGGCCTCGCCGACTAGAACGGACGAAGTTCACGTCACTTTGAATGGCCCGTTGCCGCAGCAGGAGCTCACCCTGCGCACAACACAAGAATGAATACAGGTTAACCACGACCCACTACTATTAATTTAGACAGACCACAGACCCGACAAGCCTTGCGAAGCGCTTCAATCCACTCCCGTCTCTCCTGCAACGTTGAGGCCTTGAGGTCGAGTTTGTAGCTTTTCTTTGCTGGCCCTTCGCTCTGTCGGATTCGCAGCCAAACGTCCGAATGCGGCAAAGGAGAGATGACGTCGGACGCCTTGAGCTCCAGCACGCCCTTGAGCTCCACGTCCCCCTCCTTGGTGGGTTTGTAGTAGCTTAGAGAGTGCTGCCCCAGCACAAAGTATCGCTCTTTGCGCGTGGGCATCAGGTGGCCCTTCTTGAAGAGGAACCCCCGCTTCAACACGCCGTCCGGGACGCCAAGACGAGCTGCTTCCGCCTGCACAGCGGCCTCGGCGCTCGAGCCTCGGCGCAGTGCCAAGCGCCCGCTCTTGGAGCTCCTCCGCCCGCCCGTCGACGTTGCCGCGCGCATTCGGAACGGACCAGAAGGACTTCAACCAAGCGTAACCCGGTTATACGTAACCTTTTTGGGGGTACGAGCACGATTTGCAAAAAGCAAGTGAAATATTCTTTACTCAAAACAAGTGTGAGAAGACCGTGAAGCCATGTGCCTTTTTGCTCAAAATGATTGCTCTATTTTGTCGATGAATTTTAGGCCGCTACTCTTGGTTTTTGTATCGATGGCATACAGAAGTCAAGAGTGGTGGCCTAAAATTCAATTTCCAATTTGTGCAATCATTTCAAGACACAACCCCTAGTCCTTCACGATCCTCTCACACTTGTTTTAAGTATACTTTTCGTCACTTGCTTTTTGTATGGCGTTCAATTTCGTGGGGTATACGGTGTATACGTATACGATTTGCCTGGGCCTTGTTGATTGAAGCATTGGAAGCATTTGAAGCATAAGGATATCTGTGTGGAGCACCATTTCTCCCTCCGCCGACGCCGCCGCTAAAGCACAGCAGACTTGAGCAAGATGGCGCCTCCAATTCGATTCGCGATGAAGCCGCCGACAGGATGAGAGCAGCACAAATAAGAAGCTGCAAGCTTCACAAAATTACTTACTACAGTTCTAGGATAGGCTACGTTTCTTGACTTTGGCTAGTGCTTGATACGCACTGGTACGAGGACAGCACCGAGAAGAGTCCGCCGCCGTTTTTGCGCTTCTTGTTGGACGCTGCGGCCCTGTTAGCAGCGCCACGACGCTTTGTGCCGCTCCAGCTCTTGCTCTTGCCGAGCTCCGGACGCGTTGTAGGCATGGACCCGTTGTCTTGGTTGGGCACAACATTCTCGTCGCCTCCGTCGTCAGCCTTGTCGGAGCTGAACGAAGTGAAGACGAAGCCCTTGGGAGAAGATGCAGCACCTCCGCCAGTCTGCAAACGCACAAGAACAAGGGAGAAATGAGTTCCAGTTGCAACAACAAGACAAAGAGATCAGCGGACGTACCGAGTTGGCGTCGACTTTGCCGCTGCCGCCGACCGCCGACCGCCGACGGCAAGCTCCTGCTCATTCTCCAACTTTCAAGACACTGCTCAAGTCGACTCCGATCCAGACAGCGATGGCGGACCGCGTAGCACCACCAGACTACTACTTAGACGCCCTCGCGGACCTCAACGACACTGATTTTGATGTGGAGCGGCTGCGGTTCCTGGAGCGGGCCGTGGCGCCTCCGCAGGTCCTTCGGAGACGTCTCCGGCGTCTCCGATATCGGCAGATGTTTTTCACCGGAGCCCATTCGTTCTTTGCTATGAGCTTCGTCCAGTCTGCGGTGCGGCGTCGAGAAGGCCGCGGATCGCAAACAGCTATCGTGATGTTCCACAGACTCGATAACCACCTTTTGGCGCTGAGAGGCACAAAAGTGGTCGAGCTGCCGGCCCAATACGATGCGACCAACTTCCAGTACTATGTGGCTGGTGGTGCTCAACCGCTACCTGTGGGAAATAATGCGCCGTGTGGTACCAAGTGTCCTAGCGCCAGCGCGTCTCCCGCTACAACGCGGATACATTGCCAGACACGTTCGGACGCGCGTGGATCCGCTTCATCCTGGTGGCGTGTACAGCATGTTGTTTTGCCGACGGGAACGTCTCCGACCTGGCAGCGCCAGTGGATGGGTCATCCTGAAGTTTGGACAAACGGGTTCTATCCCAGACAGACTCGCTCAGCTCATAGCCGAATTCCGTGAGTTCGGCCACTTCATGCTGCTTTGGTACTCCCCTGTGGATGGCGATGGAGATATCGGCAGTGTCCGACGTCGCAGACTTGAAGACCGGGTCGCTGCCTACATGGTCGAGTACCACTTGCACTTCCCGATCCACCTCAACGGGACACAACACCGCGAGTTCTACGAGATTCTCCCTGTGCAGTTTCCTCTAGCATACCAAATTCACGCTCGCGCACACAACGACTGGATGGCTGCAGGAGAACACTTGATCAACCAGGAGTAGAGATTGTGGCTGTGCGTGTGCTGAGGACACTGTCGACAGCATGGGTGTTGCTGCGCAATGTATGAGCAATGCGGCGCACGTGTTGGATTCGTTGAAAGTCGAGTTGCAAGACAAATACTTCATCGAGCGACTGTGGTGAAGCGATATAATTGCGGTGGTGAATCTCGCACGCTGATGCCAATAGCAGCAGCGATGGCGGCAACAACTCGGTGCATGAGAAGCTCCGCCGAGCCGAGCGACTTTGGACGTTCAGGTGTGTTGTTGCTACCAATGACTTTCACGAACGCGCTGATAGCGAATGGCACTGTAACTTCATGTCGGGGCAGCAACGACGAAGCGTGTCAAACTCCGAATGAACATCATAATGAAGAGCGAATTGATCCACCAACAAGCACATCCAATTCGTGATCATCTGGCTACTGTGCCAAGTCTCGACATCAGTCCGACTACATTGTACCTGTGAGCTTCAGGACGCCAACTCGACCGCCATGGGTGGTCGCTGTACATGTAAGATTCAAATTTACCGTAAGCCAAAGGAGACCGCGAGATAGCTCCACCAAACCGGGAAGGTTGAAGATAACGGCGTTCGTGAGACCACCTCGAATACTGTACACGTGACCTCATCGCAGTTGAGCTCAAATCGACACCCCCGAATCTTCATCTGTTCGAACAGAACAACAACATTTTTGAGCCTGGCTCACGTTTTCGTTGCTGGCATTCCTTTTCCGGTTCCCACTTTCTTTTCTGTGCCGTACACGTTACAGTCAAGTTTATCCAAGGCGATGCTTTCAATTCGGTCGCTCGGAGCTGCGGCCCTGGCGTACGCCCTCGTAGTCTCGCTGCCCTCGGAAGTCACCGCGAAAGACTACACGGTCAAGACCGATGCTGCCACGACGATAATCGACAAGTGGGAAGGGTGGGGCACGTCGCTCTGTTGGTGGGCCAACGCTTTCGGAGACCGCGAGGACATCGCTGACCTGCTTTTCACGCAGAAGGACACCGTGACGTTGAAAGGTGCGTCGTCCGGCCTTCCAGCTCTGGGCTTTAACATCGCGCGTTACAACATTGGCGGGTCCAGCAAGAACGTCATTGACGACAGCGGTACCGAGATCGCGATGAAGCAGTCGCCAAACATGCCGGCTTTCAAGTTCATCGAGTCGTTCTGGCTGGACTGGTCGAGCAATGACACGACCAGCAAAAGCTGGAATTGGGATGCCGACGCGAAGCAGCGTAAAATGCTCGAGTTGGCAACTAAACGTGATGTCGACCTTACGGAAGCGTTCTCGAACTCACCACCATGGTGGATGAACAACAACCATGCCACCGCGGGTGGAGAAAGCGGAACAAAGGATAATCTGCAAAAGTGGAATCACGGCCAGTTCGCGCTGTACTTGGCTAGCGTGGTCAAGCAGGCGAAGGAGAGCTGGGGAATCACTTTCACGTACGTCGAGCCGTTCAACGAGCCCATGAGTTCGTGGTGGCAGTTCCCAGGTGGCCAAGAAGGCTGTCACTTTGACGTCGCCACGCAGAAAGATGTCTTGGTGAAGCTGCGAGCGAAGCTGGACAACTTCGACCTGCAAGATGTGGCCATTTCAGCGTCGGACGAAAACTCGGACACGCAGGCGCTGTCCACACTTACCTCTCTATCGACGGATACCGATGTGATGGCCACTATTGGGAAAGTTAATACGCACGGTTACGGCAATCGTGAGTCGGATCGAGCGCCTTTGAAAGCACTGGTGCAGAAGGTGAAAAAGAAATTTTGGGACTCAGAGTACGGCGAAAAGGATGCAACGGGACTCAGTCTAGCCGAGGCTGTCGCCATTAACATCAACCAGATGGGAGTGTCTGCGTTCGTGTACTGGCAACCGTTCGATGGTGGAGGCTGGGGCTTGATCAACTCGGCCCCAGGCAATATGACAATTGACGAGCCCAACCCGAAGTACTACGCGTTGGCTCAGTATTCGCGCCATATTCGCCCCGGCATGACCATTTTGTCAACAGACGACACAAACACCGTCATGGCCTATGACGCCAAAACCAAGTTGCTCGTACTTGCTACCGTGAACTCAGGCGCTGCGGCTTCGAAGGTTACGTACGACCTTGCCAGCTTCAAGTCGGTGGCAGGCCCGATCGCCGCTTGGACCACCGTGACGAGCGGTACAGGCGCACTTTACAAGTCGTCGAAGGTCGAGCTTTCGGGTACGTCGTTCAGTGCGTCGATCCCGGCGGCGGCGGTGATGACATTCGAGATCAAGGGCGTTGCCGTGTAAATTCAGGTCTGGTAGCTTGCTTGAGACGTTGTAGTGCTTTGATCAGCTAATAATGCACACAGAATTCAGCCACACATTCGACGCGTGAATTTATGTGAGACTATCAACTTGGCGGTTTGTTTATCCAGACCCGATACCATTGAAATATGTCTTCAAGCAGTTCCAAAATCTCCATCCTTCAACCGCTTCCTGTTATCAGATTTTCCACATCCAAGTCATGATCATCTGGCTTACGAGGTCGAGATCCATAGTACCAATCCAGTTACTGCAAGATGTCTGGCCGAATGCAACCACCGCTGCAAGTGAACCCCAACTATTCGTCTGACGGAATTACACCGCGTCGAAGCACGAGAAGCTCGCCGCAACGCCACCTTAGCAAGTGTCAAGACGACTCGAAGTGAGAAGCTCAAATCGCCAGTTTCTCATCTTTCATCTGCTCAAAGGGAAAAGTACCTGGCTCACGAACAGCGCAGTCTCCGGTGCACGCTGGATCATCCTGACGAGTGCCCAGCTTTTCGATTCCCACTTCCATTTCCACACCGTGCACCAATCCGCCAAGTCTACTCGAGGAGGATGCTGTCCATTCGGTCTCTCGCAACTTCAGCACTGGGATACACTCTCCTGCTCTCCCACCCCTTGTTGGCCAATGCGGACTACACGGTCAAGGCAGACGCCTCCACGACACTAATCAGCTCTTGGGATGGATGGGGTACGTCGCTCTGCTGGTGGGCCAACGTCTTCGGTGATCGCGAGGATATTGCAGATTTACTTTTCACTACGAAGGAGGCTGTTACGTTGAACGGTTCAACATCCAGTCTTCCGGCACTGGGGTTTACCATCGCGCGCTACAACATCGGTGGGTCTGCCACCAACGTAGTCGACGACAGCGGCACTGAGGTCTCAATGAAGGCTTCCGACAAAATGCCGGCATTCAAGTTCATGGAGACCTTCTGGCTGGACTGGATGAGCAAAGACCCAACAAGCAAGAGTTGGAACTGGGACGCCGACGCGAAACAACGGACAATGGTTGGTCTTGCCACACAGCGCGACGTCGATATTGTCGAGGCGTTTTCAAACTCACCCCCGTGGTGGATGACGAACAACCACGCCACTGCTGGTGGTGACGACGGAGGCAAGGACAACTTGGAAGATTGGAATCACGACCAATTTGCGTTGTATCTGGCCACGGTAGTCAACCACGCCAGGACGAGCTGGGGGATCAACTTCACATACGTCGAAGCTTTCAACGAGCCGATGAGTACGTGGTGGGAGTATCCGGGCGGGCAAGAAGGCTGTCACTTCGAGGTAGATACGCAAAAGGATGTCCTGGTCAAGTTGCGTTCGCAATTGGACACCCTGGGGCTGCAGGATGTGGCCATTTCCTCATCCGATGAAAATTCGCCGTCGCTGGCGTTGTCCACGCTTACCTCCATGTCAACGGACTCTGATGTTATGGCTGCCATCGGTAAGGTAAACACTCACGGCTACGACGGCCAAAGTCCATACCGAGGAGATGATCGAGAACCTTTGAAGACGCTCGTAGCGCAGTCGAAGAAAAAGTTCTGGGACTCGGAGTATGGCGAGAGCGACGCGACGGGGTTGAGTCTAGCAGAGTCCATTGCACTCGATATCAACCAAATGGGTGTGTCGGGGTTCGTGTACTGGCAGGCGCTGGATAGCGGAGCTTGGGGGCTCATACAATCCAATCCAGGCGATAACTGGATCGGCACACCAAATCCAAAGTACTACGTGCTGCTTCAGTACTCGCGTCACATCCGTCCGGGCATGGCTATCCTCTCGACTGATGACGGCACGAATACTGTCATGGCTCTTGACGCCTCAAAAAAGCTTCTCGTGCTTGTGACAGTGAACTCGGGCGACTCAGCGTCGAAGGTGACGTTTGACTTGTCAAGCTTCAAGTCGGCAGCAGGTCCGACCACAGCGTGGACGACGGAGACGAGCGGCACAGGCGCTCTGCACGAGACTTCGAAGGTTGATTTGTCAGGAACTTCCTTCAGCGCATCGATCCCGGCAGCGTCGGTAATGACCTTCGAGGTGCAGGGAGTAGCAGTGTAGCTTACTACATTCGTTCTTGTGGCACCAATATCACCACCAAGTTGAAGCTGAATAAGATTTTGTACAGGTAGGCTGCATGATGGTGCCTAGCTCGAAGTCGCCGCCTTCGCCCTTGTAAATATATCTGCAGATTTAACCAATCAAAGCAATGGCAGCGCATGACACGTTCACTTTGAGAAACGCCATCGAGGAAAGAGGACCTTCTCAGCAGCCTTAGAGACCATGGCGAGCACCTCGGAGGTCCCCAGTCGACCTGGCCAACTAACGACCGAGTTCCTGCAGCAGATTCTGCGTCCTTCCTATCCTTCGCGTCGCGTGGTCGACTTCCAGTGGGAACCCATGAACATCGGCGTGATCGCTGAGGTGGTGATCATCACGGTGGAGTTCGAGTCTGACGGTGATGCAACGAGAAGGCAGCAGCGCTTTGTAGGGAAGTTCCTGCGGCCCGAATTCCCGTTCGAGTCGATGTTCGCGGTGGAGTCCAACTTCTACAATGAGTTCACGACGAAAGCAGGTGATGCAGCCATGGAGAACTCGGCAGCAGTTGCCGGGTTCCCGTTCGCGATCCCAACTGCAATCTTCACGTCCAATGTGCTCATTGTGTTGGAGTGCGTGGAGAACACGAAGACGTTCACTTGTGTGGACGGAAGTCCGTCGCACCATATCCTGATGCTGGTGACGAAACTCGCGAAGATGCACGCACGCTTCTGGGGCCACGACTGCGATGGACTCGCAGCACCAGCGGGAATTGGCAGCCAACTTACTGGAGAGGAGAAACGTTTGCAGTTCCCTGGTTGCTGGGAAGATTACTTGGACGACGTATCGCTGGAAAGCAGGGACAAGACTCGGTTGACAGTGTTGTGCCAGCGTCTGCGCCAAAATCCCAAAGTACTCAAAGTGGTGCACGATATGGTCGATAACGGACCGTCTTCGTTGATCCACGGCGACTTTCACATTGCGAATATGCTTGTCCCGGCTGATGACAACGATGAGGTTACGTGGCTGCTGGATTGGGCGACGTGCGGGAAAGGGAACCCGCTACGAGATCTTGCCTTCTTCTTTATTGTCAGTGTCCAAGCTAGCCACCGTCGGGAACAAGAAGCCCAGTGCTTGCAAGTGTATCACAGAGCATTGACGATGGAATCGGCAATTGTGAGTCTGCCACTGGATGAACTGCATCGACAGTATAAAGTGTGCGTACTCAACCAGTTCTTGATCTTGGTCGTCTACGACAGCCTCAGCAAAAGCCTCGCGGCGAATGCAAAGTCAGAAAGGCTCCGTGTGGAGCTGGACGCGCACTTCCGAGAAGTGAATCGCCGTGCGTGTTTGAGTGTCTTGGACAACATCGGTGAAAAGGATCTCCAGCTTCTCGAGAGCGCTTCGGAACGGCCGTAGCTGCTATAACTTCAATTGGAAGCCTTGTCTGGCCATACTTATCTCCGTCTTGAATCGACTAAGCTCAACACCGTGTGTGTCGCAGGATGACGTGCATGTTGCGTGGGAATAATGCAGTTTACGATGCTCGTTGCAGTGTAATGGCAGGCTGCAAGTTGGTACGCTCTACAGCGGCACCGAACGCGAAGGCGGCGGCAAGCTTCACCGTGCTCGGTTGAAATGTACCAAGACATTGTCGTTGGCGTACATGTACACACACACACACACACACACTAGAGTGCTCAAGTTCAGTCAGCGCAGTGGCACCATCAGGCAGACACAACCTGTGGGCCACAAAGATTGGATTGGACGGGGGCTTGTTTCCTGGACAAGCGGAGACCGTGGTGATAAAATATTGTATTGGATCCATTCGAAATTGCTTTTGACATTACATTTCCCTTTCCGGAAACCATGAGCGGTGACGAGCAGCGGATCCGCGCTTCTCTCCAACGGCTTCAGGCTCTGCTCAGGGGTGGCGTAGCAGCGTTCCGTCTCGAAGTAGGGGTTGCAGTCCGTACGCAAGTTGAAGAGGGTGATACCAATGACGCTGAAGAAGCCAATTTCGATTTTGGAGATGGCGGAAGCGGTGAGTTCGACTACGAGCGAGACGACGAATGGTACAGTGATGATGTCGAGGGTGGTGGGGAACATGGAGATATGGACCGTGGGGATATCCCGATTGAAGATGACCAAAGCGTTCAGAGAAATGGTGATACCGAGGACGACAGAGTGGAGAGTGGCGCTTTGGTGCCTCTCGTTGAAGCAGTAAATGCCGGTGGTGATACGAATGATGAGGACGACGGCGTTGATGTCGACGGCGGAGTTGAAGACACGGCTGGGTCACTCCGAACATTTGCAATGCAGGCGATTCGGGAATTGTGCGGCGATAAGGTTATTCTACTTCTGGACCTCGCGCTGAAGAGGAAGGACCACATTACGACGGGACCCGGGTGGAGTTTGAAAACTTTATTTTTCGAAGTCCCAGTAGTTTATGGATATGCGTTTGGAGATTTTCCGACTCGGGTCAATGGATCGCTCAGGTTCTCACAGACGGGTGAGTGGTTGAAGCTTACCGGGGATCCAGCCCCGTACGAGAACTCGAGAGTGTACAAGTCTGGCTGTTCCACGATCGGTGCCAAGGATAGGATGACACATTTCGGAAAAGTCGTGACAAGTGCCGAACTGGAGAAATTCAAAGCAGTTCTTGATTATCAATGTGCCAGCAGACAGCACGAAACTTCGACGTGGAGAAGTTCTCATGCGTAATAATTGCAGCCGCAAAGGAGTCAGACAGCGGTTTTGGCTGGACGGTGTGGAAGGCACACTGCTCCGGACCCCTCACTCAGAGTTGTTTGAGCTTCTTATTGACCCAAACGGCACCACGCACCTCATCCGGTCATCCTTTTCGGAGGCGCTACCGCATATGGTGGCGCAGTGGGGACTGATCGCCATGAGCGATGAGGAAGGCAAGCTGAAGATGCAGCAAGTTGAGGCAATGGTGGCCCAGGAGCAAATCCGGCGGCTGAAAGAGAAAGCTGCAGCTCGGACACAGGAACGGATCGCATCAAGTTTCGCCCGCGTTAACCTTATACCTGACGAAAGTGAACGCGCAGCGACGCGACTACAGATTGAAGAAAGAGAGCAGCATTTCGCCGCTCATCGAGCTGCACGTCCGTATCGCCTACGGGGAGGAGATACTCGTCCTACGCGACCTCGAGCTCCTCGAGCTCCTCGAGCTTCCCGAAGGTTACCAGCAGAAGAACTAGCGTGTCGACAACAGGAGACTGAACTACGGCGTGCTCAAAAACGACAGCGACTGCATGACGAAAAAGTAGCAGCCATTCAACTGATGCCAGATGCAGTTGAAAGAGCAACCGCGCTGCGCAAGTTGGCTGCGGCTGAAGCCAGTCTAGCACGGGCTAGAACACCAGAGCAACGACAAAAGAGTAAGATGTACAAAAGACGCAAACGCGCGCGTCAGCGAGCCGGGGTTTCCGCGCAGGAGTAGATACGAATTGCTAGTTTTGGGGCAATGCACTCTGATCACTTTTATTTTTTATACATGCTTCGCTCTCTTGTAATCCAACAACGGGCATCTCGTTTTCAGGAAAACATGAAAAAAATCTAATGAGTCATTGTATTGACATGGCTACACTGTGCTCTTACCAGTTTTCTCCACTCGGCAATCTTCAATCGCGATGGCAGCGCGCAACATCCTAACTCTAGCCCAAAAGAGCGACATCCGCCGCCACAGGCACGCAAACCCGAGCCTGCCATTCGATCATTTGCACTCCTGGGCGGAGAGCTTGTACGGTCATATCGCCAAAACGACCTTGAGCGAAATCATCAACAGCCCAGAGGTGCTTCCCCACAACCCGTTCGCAAAGCGGGTTGCGAACGTCGAGCACCCAGAGATGGAAGCCGAAGTGCATGCGGAGGCCCAGCGCCGGAAAAATGCAGGTGAGCCCGAGTTGTCTAACTCACAGCTATGGGCTCTAGCAAACGCAATCCTGTTGCGTATGCATGGCGAGCAGAAGGAGGTGTCATCGTCCTGGCCAGCTCGATTCAAAAAGCGCCAGGGGTTACTCGCCTCACAAGCCCCAAACAAGCGAGTCCGTTACGAACCACACGATGTCGAAACCGAGGAGGCAAGCCTGAAGGCTGGGATAGCCATGCTCAAGACGCAAGTGAACACCCTTATGGCTGAGAAGAACGACGTCGAGGCCATGAGGAACGACTTCGAGGCCATGAGGAACGCTTTCGAGGCCATGAGGATCGAGTTAAACACTCTGAAGGTCGAGGTCGCCACGAAGGCCACGTCGGAGGTAGCTGAATTTGTCGAGTTAAACCATAGTCGTCGTTCAAGCTCGCGCATCGTGACACCATCACCAACGTCGAAAACTCCATCGAAAACTCAACGCGGTTCAACCAGCCACCAGGAAATGAAGTCCGAAGAGTAGTTTGAGTGTGGCCACTTCATCGCCGCCGACTTCTTTCGTTTTCTTAAACATTAATACCACGTGCAGCATTCTGGTTGTCTGTTGTTGTTAGCATCTCGTTCTCCACACCGAAAATCGCTGAAGTTTGCTGGCTCCGTTCCTCTTGCTAGCTCCGTTCGTGTTGCTTACCTCCTCCGAATTCGTTTGTTAACGATACTGGGGAACTTCCCGGGACCACGTCTACCCACTCGGACCTACTTGACCCCTTCCTGACGCTGTCTTTGGAATTATTTTGACCGATCAGTGAGAAGGCTAGGGAAGCTGTTATACAACCTTTGAAAGATAAGATCGAGTGGAGGCAGCGTCGTGACATCTCACTCGATGGACGACACTTCAGTCTGCTCACGCTACTATGGACGTAAGGAGCCTTAACAATACGTGTGATGTACAGTTATCTATTTGCCGCACGACGAAGAGAAGAAGCTGGCTAACGTGTTTGTTTGGCTCCGATTCAGCTTCAAGCAGTGGACGCCTTCCAATTCGCCTTCTGCGGTCAACATCCCTCCGTCCTCCATGGATTCGTTCGCTACCGACCCCGGCATCGTCGAGCCCCTGCCAGAACTCGCGGTCGCGTGGAGACCGCCTGATCAAGTCGGCATCGAGCAACGCGCCGCCGCGAACCATCGTCGCACCCTTCTTCGAGGAGCCAACAGCGCTCTAGTGTTCTCAACCGTGACGTACCCACTGAGGCACATTTGTCCGAATCATGACATCCGGGACGCGCTCGAACAACGTGCTGTGGCTCTGCAACAGATCCGCATAGAGGCAATGTTCGTCATGAACTTCCACTGCTGCCGCCTGTTCGAGCACCATCGGCGTAGCTACCCGAACTACCCTGTAGTGCCGGCAAGATCTCGCACGATGGAGACAGCCCTACAGCTAGACCAAGCTACGTTCTACCGGTGCTGCACAGCCGTCTTTGGTGACGAACAGAGGCCCACGCCAAAACCCTCGGCTAACGCTGCACTAGAGGAGTCCATCAACAAGTACAAGGCTTCGCGATCGAGGGTCATATCGTATATACCGCCTACGCTATTCGATTCAAGCTCCGCTATCAAAGAACTGGCGAATGACATGCTCGTTGCGGCGCAGCAACACATTCGAACGAACTTCGAGGCACGACTCATCAAATTCATTAGCCTGCAGCTTGCGTATCCGCGGGGAACAGCTGAGGCCATGGTCGCTCGACTAAAGTCAAGTCCCGAAGACCTCACGGACGACGAGAAGCAATGGCTTGAGTGGCTAGAACTGCCTCCTACAGCTGCGAACATCGCTAGCCACGAAGTGCTATTTCTCGGCAAGCTGTACGGCATGCTGAAGGTAATGGAAGAAATGCACGACCAAGACGAGATCCCGAAATGGTGCCGATTGTTTACGTTGCTGCCGCAGCCCACCTCCTGTGTGCCATCGTTCTTCCCGGTCACGACAGAGGTGCTCTACCAAGTCGCAAAACAAATTTTGGCAACTACGGGTAAGGATATCTTTGGGCTTTACAAGTCTACAAACTCTCGTGGCCATCGGACGTATGCTACGTCTACGGAGTTCCAAGAAGTGCGCGAGCGAATGTGGACCACGGTGTTCAACCTCGGAGACTGCGTCAGCCATACTGCGGATCAACGGATTGGCGTTCCAAGGCGCAGCTTTGAGTATCAGATCTCCACAAATGGCTACAGTGCCGCTGTGCTGACGTCGATTCCTGCTCCTCTTGAACGACCTGCTCTTTCTCCGAAGTATATACCAAATACATTGATCGGGATTGACCCAGGTCTACGGATGATGCTGACGGCATACAGCCGTCCTATGCTGGAGTTTGTCTGCAGCACACCGGAAGAGCCATGCTCCATGCCCGGTTGGTGCAGTACCTGTCCAGGCCACGTTGGCGGCAGACGCCATGGCAAGAAGTGCAACAGGAACCGCCGTCGTCGCCACCGACGCAAGAGACGCAGCAGAGCGCACTGCGATGTGGAGGGGTGGTGCGAGATCTGCCACAGGCATCACCCAAAGCATCGTCCGCGGAAACACGGCGTCAGGCGCCGGACTCACTTCCTGCGTGACAATTCTCATGTCCTACAAGTCACGTCCCGAGAGTACCGACACATGAGTCGTGTCGAGCACCATGCATTCTGGGTCGAAAACCTGAAGAAGAGGTATCCGCGCTACGGTGCGTTTGTGAAGGACATGCCATCGTTCAAGACTTCGTCGTCGGCGTCCCTGCTCTCTCGCTACGAGCACATCTGGAGGAATATCAACGCCATGTTGGAGTTCTGCGCTCTCAAAGGGTTTCGAAAATGGAGATTCACGGTGTCGCGATTCAAACGCAAGGTCGTGGCGAAACTCGCCAAGCGTGTCGTCCCGACCGTGGACCGTGACGTGTGTGTGGCTCTCGGAAAATGGAGCAGCCAGACTCATCTCGCGGCCCATATGCACGTCCCGCTCAAGCGGTTCGCGCTTGAACTCTCTCGCCGCGCAACCCTCGTCATGGCCGACGAATTCCGAACCAGCTATCTTTGCTCTGAGTGCTCGGGACCGATGGTGGACGCGCCATTCAAGATCTACGGGACGACGAAAACCAAAAGGCCGAGGAATGTGCGTGTCTGCGGAAATATAGCTTGCGCAGCGAACTACTGGGAGCGCGATATCAACGCGGCGAAAAACTTGTGGCAGCTAGGGCTCCTCCAAGTCACCAGCCAGCCTCGAACTCCGCAGTTCTGCAGAGGATACCGAATCGACTAAGTCGACTGAATTCAACCAACGTGGGAACGGGACCCTGAGAAGGACCTCAAACGAAAGCCCACTCGGTAAACGGGCTGCTGGGGAGTGAAAGATGTAGTGCCTTCATTCATAGGTAGCCCAGTCCGAACGTAAAGATCTCTCGAGATCATTCTTAGTGAATATACCGCAATATGCTGGCTCAAGAAACGCCACATCTTGAGGCTTGTATGGTATACCCAAAACCATACAGTTCCTTAGCGTCAGCCAACTTACCATTTGTCTCGTCCAGCATAATCGAAGAACTGCGGTGAAGGGCAGCACGTCACGAGCATAGCGAAGGAGTGCGAACATGGCGCGCTCCATCCCGAAGCCCAACCCGGTCCTGGACAACCTACTGGTAGTCCTGCTCGTGTGCGAGCTGGGGGTCATCACGCACACGCTGTGGGATGACAAGCAGATGCTGTCCATCCTCGTGGTCATGTTCTTCGTGGTGGCGCTGGCCGTCAAAGTGACCAAGACCTCGTTCGCCATTGGAGGCGGGTGGTTCTCGCGCACATTCCTGCAGCACCTTGGGGACCCTCTCAAGAAGGCGGTGACCATGAAGAAGTGGTGCGACCAGTCCTGGCAGCTCGTCATTCACGTGTCCATGACGATATTCGAGTTGTACGTGCTGCGCGATGAGACGTGGTGGCAAGACACGACGACCTGTAAGGAAGGACCTTGTTTGGCTTTGTGGTGGATGGGGAGTCTTTGTATAGGGGTACTGATTGACGGTATCACTTGCTCTCCTTTCGCGTTTGTGCAGTGTGGAACCAGGGGACGGACACGGGTGTGTTCCCGACGCAGAAGTTCAGCACGAAGCTGCTCTACATCACGCAACTGGTAAGCCCTGCGAACGGTACTTGCTGAAGAGTGTGGAGACTTATTTAACATCCTGTATTCTGTTTATCTCGTTTTGCGTAGGCAATTTGGATTTACACTGCGTTCTCGTGCAAGTTCCTGGAGGAGATCCGCAAGGACTATTTGGTCATGATGACTCACCATGTTGTCACGATTGCGCTGGTCACGTGGTCATACGCTGTTGGGTTTCTGCCTGTGGGTGTGGTTGTGCTGCTGCTCCACGACGTGACCGACATCCCTCTCGACATGCTGAAGATGGTCAACTACCTCAAGATGGAAGGCGTCCCGGGTCTGTTCACGAGCGAGATACTGTTCGTTATCACGACCGTGCTGTGGTTCTATTACCGCATCTACCAGTACCCGACCAAGCTGCTTTACACGACCATGGTGGAGAACCGCGAGGCCAGCATGACAATGGCTGACGCGCACGACTTCACGCAGCTCTTCCCGTACCCAGGCCCTCCGTCGTGGTTGCTCTTTAATGTGCTACTTACGACGTTGTACTGCCTGCACATTTGGTGGGGTATGCTGCTGGTACGAGTACTCATTGGCGTCGTGACCAAGGGCACCCACGACACGGCCAAGGAGGAGTACGAAGGCACGTCGTCGGACTCCGACAACGAGAACAAGGACGACTAGAAGGTGAACGCGTCTGTGCATGGAAGAACTAGAACGAAGAGATACCGTAAGTAGCGAGTTCAGCTAGAGAGTAACGAAGAGAATGAACTTACTGCTCGTTTTGACCTCTGCTACATGCACTTCAACTCTCTTTTCAAATCTGGTACAGTATCATGTTATACAGGTCGCTTTTGGCGCGCACATTTTGACTACCAGTGCTCACAGACAACCAAGATGATGGGGGCGTTGGGCGAGGCACCGGCCGTGTCGGTTAGCGCGCCAGTCACGGAGAAGTCTATCGAGCAGGCGCTGCGAGAGACGCTCCCATCCATTAATGCAGACACGGCGACGCTGAAGGTGGTGATGCAGAAGCTGGCGATTCGCTTCGGGATGGAGTTTGCCGACTTGAAAGCGCAATGGAGACCTCAAATCAAGGCGCTGCTGCCGGACTTGCTGGGGTTGTGTCCGGGTGGTAACAGGTCTGAAGATGAGGAAGAAAAAGCTGAGCCTATTGCTGCTCAAGAGGAAGACGAAGAGGAGGAGGTGGACTTGAGACCCAGCAGGAAGCGCACGGAACGCACCACAAAGAAGCGCAATGCCGTGGTGGATGCGAGCGATGAAGACGAAGAGGAGGACGCCAATGACAGTGGTGCAAGTGAAACTAAACACGCTGATGTCACACCAGCTAAAAAGAGGCGGACAACGGTATGGACCTTGCGGTCGCTGCTATTGATCGCGGTAATGTGTAGTACGTGTGCTGACAGCGAATATTTGTTGGTACTTTGTGTCTGGTACTGCAGACGACAAAGGAGCGAAAGAGCAAGGAATCCGGGCCACCAACGAAGAAGATCAAGATGGCCAAGCAGCAGGATCCCCCAGGACTTGCTTCATTAAAAGAACTGGGTCGGGCCGCTGGCGTTCTCAAGTACGTAGTCGTTTGAGATTGAAATTTGCTGGTTGATGCGTAACTCAGCTGGGTGTGCTTTTATTGTTCTATCCAGCCCACAACTGTACAAGGTCCTAAATCGTGCTGACTCGACTGAAGAGGCAGAAGATATCCTGCGTGATCGATTGCACGATGCCGGCATTGGTTTTCAAGGATCATATCCTTCCAGTCGCGACATCAGCGCTGCGAAGAGAAAGCACGACAAGGAGAAGGAGCTGGAGGGCATCGACACCAGCCTTATTATCACGGGTGGAAGATCGCGCCGCGGAGGAACATCACGCATTTCGTATAAAGAAGAGCGCATCAGCGGCGAAGAAGACAACGATGATGAAGAAGAAGATGAGGATGACGGTGACGAGGATTCCGGCGGCAGCGACTCGGACTCGTCGGAAGCGTCATTTTGAGGGTACAATTACATACAAAAAAGACATTGATGTATACTGGGTAGCGCTTGCATGAAGCCGTAGGAGCTTCCCGCAATATTGAGAAGGTCGCTGCTGCCTTTTCGTGCTCATCAAAGTTGCATGTGCTGGTTTGCTTGGTAGTCAAAAGCAGGTTTGTGACTACCCGAATATTCCTACCGTGTGATTGGCTAAAAGAAAATTCAATTTCTCAGCCAGCTGATTGGCCAAAAGAGAGTTTAATTATTGGGCCGGGTGATTGGTGGTGGTGGAGCGTGGCCTGGTTTGGGGAGCACTTGCCGCTCACAGTTTCCAGAACCCGAACGTGAAGCAATGCCGTCCTACAGCCAGGAACCTGAAGACGCCCAGCGCGCCGCCAAGGCCCGCGGCTCGCACCTGCGCGTGCACTTTAAGCACTGCCGCGAGGTCAGCCACGCCATCAAGGGCATGCCCCTGAACAAGGCCAAGCTTTTCCTGCAGGCCGTGCTCGAGTACAAGCAGGCGGTGCCCTTCACCAAGTTCACGGGCGGCTGCGGCCGTCACGCTCAGGGAAAGCTCCGCGGTGCCGCTGGCGACAAGTGCAAGTGGCCCCAGAAGGCCACCAAGATCATCCTGGACCTGGTGAAGAACGCCGAGGCCAACGCCGAGGTCAAGGGCCTGGACACGGACCTGCTGTACATCTCGCACGCTCAGGCCAACGCCGCCATTAAGCAGCGCCGTCGCACCTACCGTGCTCACGGCCGCATCGGCCCCTACATGTCCAACCCGGCCCACATCGAGCTCATCCTGACGGAGAAGCGCGCTAACGTTGCCAAGGCCGTGGAGGAGACCAAGCCCGCTAAGGTGTCCCGCAAGCGTCAGGCTCAGCTGCGCCTCAAGTCGGGCGGCGGTGTCCCGGCCAACTAAGTTGATTGCTACCGAACAGGATAGCTCTTGCGAACGGCCAGTCGGGAACGAGAGACTGTAGACGCGAGGGGGTGGCGAAAAGTTTGCTAAAACTTTTTAATACAGCCTTGCCGAGAAATGGGTTCTACTGATGCAGTGTCTGTTGCCAAGTGGAGCAAGCGCGTTTTCCAGTTCGGATTCAAAGGAGTTGCCTCGCGTGGATCGGTTTGGTTGTGGTGCATGCAGGTTACAGGTACAGGTCAGCAGGATGGATGCGACGTCACGCACAGAGCGCAGTGTGAAAATGACAGCGTTGCGCTGCGGCTTGGACTGGATGGACTATGAGGGTGGTGATTGTTGTGTTCCGACGTAGACCAACTCACTGACAACGGCGCAGGTGTTTGTAGCGTTGAAGACCGAAGTCAGCAAGTCGATCCAAGCTTGCATTCGATGCCGGGATGGAAAGTGGACAACCCACACTTGCAACATACTCGGATCCTGAATCGTCATCCACCACCTGGACACACCGTGAGCATCCATCTCCTCTATCGGCGTCACGAGGCTGATGTTGTGGAGACGCATCACGTGCTTGAAGTTGCCGTAGTGCAGGAGGTGTTGTGCTTGGTCGAGGTGCAGATGCTGTATCCGCTTCTGCATCTTCGGCATGAAGAAGCCGACGGGTTCTTCGATGTAGAGCCATTCACTGCCACTGGCTGCACTGTCGAATTCGCTGGAAGTGCTTTCTTCGTCGCAAGTGTCGGTGTCGGGTGCTGTTGCCTTCTGTCTCGATGGACATAGAGTAGTAATGCGTCTCCATACTGCTCCAGTGCCAGGCATTGCTCGCGTATTGTGACTGCTTGCGGAAGACGCTATACTGAGTGCATCTTGCAAATACTTCATGCAAAAACGTCGCCCTCATTTGTCGCTCCTCAAAAAGCTTTGCTGAGCGCGAAAGAAGCAACACGCAAGGTGAAGGGACCGCAAATAGCTTTGTATAGTACTCAGCTTCACTTCAACTTGGTGTACGATACATCGCCTCCGTGGCCAATCACCGCGGGAAATTCTATACTTGGCATTTGTATGCAATGTATTTGGCGGGTGTTGAGCGCGCGCATAAGCAAACTGCGCGCCAAAGATGAAGCAGAAGACTCAGAGCTCTCTGCTGAGCTTCTTCAGCCCACCGTCATCGGAGAGTGCGTCAGCTAAGAAGAAGAACGCGCCAGGCACCGATGGCAGCTCCAAGAAGAAGGCAGCGACCAAGACGCAGACGAAGCGCGAGTCGCTGGGCAGCACACGCAAAAAGATCGAGTTTTCCCCAAAACTGAAGCAAAAAATAGCAACAAAAGAGAAGGAGGATAAAGAAGAAGAAAAAGAAGAGGATGCTGCAATGGAAGACGCAGAGAAGGCGTCGACAGCGGGCACTAAGCGCAAGGCGTACGAGGATTTCTTGGGCACAGACTCAGAGGAGGAAGTCGAAAAGGAGGAGCCTGTGAAGAAGAAGGAGGAGCAGCCGTTGAAGAGACGCACGGGAAAGATTGTTATTAAAGATGACGATGATGACTCGGAGGAGGAACCTGTGAAGCCAACTTCTCGTCCACGGAAGGGTAGGAAGCCTACTCGCAATGTTGTGAGCAGTGAGGAGGAGTGGGAACAGGACAGTCCGGATGAAGGGGGCGACGGTGAAGAGTCGGAGTTTAGTGGAGCCGAGGACGAACCTTCAGATGACGATGTCGACGACCTGGTGGACGAGGAGTCGGAGGAAGAAGCTCCACCACCTAAGAAGCGGCGCAAAAGCGCCCCCGCAATGAGCAAGTCGACGAAAGTGGCGACCAAGCCGTTTCTATCTCCTCCACCTGCTGCTAAGAAGAAAGCGAGCGGCACTCCGACGTCAAGTAGCAAGAAATCGGCACCACTGGCCGATGGACCTGACGTGCCTAGTTCCGTGGCTGGTGCTGGCAACCATATCCATGATTCGTTGCTTTGGCTTCACGAGAAACGGCGCGACATCAATGGCAACTCGCCAGACTCCCCAGATTATGACCCGCGTACTGTGAAAGTGCCACCTGAGTTTCTCAAGAAGGAGACGCCGGCCATGGTCCAGTGGTGGGAAGTCAAAGCGCACAATATGGACACCGTGCTGTTTTTCAAGGTTGGCAAGTTCTACGAGTTGTTTCACATGGATGCTGATGTTGGCTTTAAGGAGCTCAACCTCATCTACATGAAAGGCGACAAGGCGCACTCGGGCTTCCCCGAGATTGCGTACTCGAAGATGTCGTCACAGCTAGTGGCGAAGGGCTACCGTGTCGCTCGTGTGGAACAAACAGAAACTCCCGACATGCTGAAGGTCCGAAACAGCAAGCTGGCCAAGAAGGCCAAGGTTGTTCGGCGTGAGGTGTGCTCTCTATTGTCTATCGGCACCAATACTGTCAGCTTCCTGGACGCTCCCATTTCGTCCCAAGATCAAGTCTCAAAACACCTTCTAGCGTTGAAGGAAGCTTTCAATCCAACGCAGAAGACTGTGCGCTTTGGTGTCTGCATGGTGGACTGCTCTACTGGCGCATTCCAACTTTCCGAGTTTGACGATACCGAGCAGCGTGATCGTCTAAAAACGCTGTTTGCTCAATTTCACATAGTGGAAATCGTCACGGAGCGATTTAACGTCTCGGACGACACGAAAATGGTACTCAACCACGCTGCACCTGCTGCGATTCGCTCATCCTTGCGTGTTGGAAAAGAGTTTTGGGACGCGTCGAAGACGATCGATGAAATTGAGCGTGCGGGGTATTTCAAAGAGCATGGGTGGCCAGAAGATGTACTTTGCTTCCTGGAAATGGACAAGGTCGTGAAGCCTGAGGGCCAACTCGCTATTAGTGCGCTGGGTGGTTGCATCTGGCACCTGCGACGCAGCATAATTGACCAAGAGCTGCTTTCTCTCTGCAACTTCAAGAGGTACAAACCTTCGGACGAGGAAGCACGAGACGCGCGCGCAAATAATTCAGCGTTGTCCGCTGCTAAAGCCGAGTTGAATCAGCAGTATGTTGTTCTGGACTCGCAAACCATCCAGAACCTGGAGGTGCTTTCCAATAGCTTTAACGGCTCGCGCTCAGGATCACTTATCGATATCATGGATAAAACCGTAACAAGCTTTGGCCGACGCATGTTCCAGGAGTGGGTACTCAAGCCCCTGTGCAAGATCGGCGACATTCAAGAGCGACTCGATGCCGTCGAAGAACTCGGTAATAGTGGCGACTTGATGATGGAGATCCGCGAGTTTCTTCGCCAATTACCGGACTTGGAGCGTTTGTTGTCTCGAATTCACGCGCTTGGATCTGCGCATCGTTCGAAGGAGCACCCGGATAGCCGTGCAATTATGTACGAGTCCCAGACGTACAATGTTCGCAAGATTAAAGACTTCCTTTCCGTGTTGAACGGATTCGATGCGGCTATGAATCTCACCCTCGAGCTGGGGCCTCGCCTCTCGCAGTCCAAGTCTCCGATTCTTCAGTCGCTTCTGAAGCGGTATCACATCGAGGACGGCGTTCAACCGGGAACTAAGAATGGACACTTCCCCGATCTTACAGAGAAGCTCGAGTTCTTCAAGCGCAGCTTTAACCAAGCTGCGGCAAAAAAGAGCGGTGTCATCGTACCTCAAGATGGCGTGGACCCAGAGTTTGACTCGGCTTGCAGAGAAATCACGCAGGTCGAGGCTGAGCTGGAGGAGTATTTATCTGAGCAGCGCACCGCTCTGCGATGCCGACAAATATCCTACTGGGGTAAGAAGAAAGAGGATCGCTACCAGCTGGAGGTCCCCGAGAGTGCACTGTCAAAGCAGCCGAAAGAGTACGAACTCAAGTCTCGCAAGAAAGGATACAAACGCTTCCACACGCCAACAATCCGTGACCTATTGAAGCGGTTGGCTACCGCGGAGGAGCAGAAGGAGGAAGCGCTCAAGGATCAGACACGTCGCATTTTCCACAAATTTGATGAAGACTACAAATACTGGATGAAGGCTGTGCAATGCCTGGCCGTGCTGGACTGCCTAGTAAGCCTCGGCTTGCTAAGCAGTCAGAGCGAGGGATACACAAAACCTGAGGTGGTGGCGGCAAGCACCGCAAATGGAGGTGTCCCGTTCGTCGATATTGAAGAGGGTGTGCACCCTTGTGTTGCTGCAACCTACGGCAGCGGTGACTTCATCCCGAATGATGCACGTCTCGGTATCGAAGGAAAGGGTCAAATGGTTCTGCTCAGCGGACCAAACATGGGTGGTAAGTCGACGCTGCTGCGGCAAACCTGCGTTTTGACTCTCATGGCTCAGATCGGCAGCTTTGTCCCCGCAGCAAAGTGTCGTCTCAGCCCCGTCGATCGTATCTTCACGCGAATTGGTGCTTCTGATCGCATCCTTGCTGGTCAGAGTACGCTTTATGTGGAGCTGGCCGAGACTGCGACGATCCTGAATCACGCCACCAGCCACTCGCTGGTCATTCTGGACGAGTTGGGACGTGGTACCTCTACGTTCGACGGCACTGCCATCGCGTATTCGGTTGTTGAGCATCTACTGAGCGACATCCAGTGCAGGGCGATGTTCGCAACTCACTACCACTCCCTTGTCGAAGAATACGCCGTCAACGACAAGGTGTCGCTGGGCCATATGGGATGCATCGTCGACCCGGAGAACGATCGCAAGGTCACGTTCCTGTACAAGTTGGAGGACGGCATGTGCCCCAAGAGCTACGGCATCAACGTGGCCATGCTAGCCAAGCTCCCGGACGAAGTGATCGAATGTGCCGCGAAGAAGTCGGAGCAGTTCGAGCGATCCTTGCAGGCCAACTCGCACACAGAGCTCGAGAACGTCCGACTCGCACAAAAGGTGGCAGACGCACTAGCAGAAGGCGAAGCAGGCGTTGACAAACTCAAACAGCTATGGGAACAAGCACGCAGCATCCGAGCTTGATGTGCTACGTTGCGACTAGAAAATGTAGCCATCTGACATCAGTGCGTCATCTTTACCGAAATTAATGGGATCCGAAAATAAGAAATACACCAAAGTATTCCAATATGCAGTCGCTGGTGGAGCTGTCGGCGGTTGCTGTGGCGCTTTTCACGCCCGTGCAGGAGATTCTCGAGTATGTGGAGTATCTGCCTACCGCTATTCGCCACCAGCTTTTCAACGAGCTGTCCAACTTCCGTCTGCGAGAGATGGAGGTGGCGTGGGAGGCGGCATCCAAGCTGGAAACTCCGGAACCTCGCGACGGCTACGCCCCCGAAGCTGGCGACAAGTTCCTGTTCGACCGAGAGACGCGGCGGGTGTGGAAGCTCCGTGTGAATGGATCGAGACTGGGCTATGAGCCGGTCCCCATTAAGAACACGGCGGCGGCGCAGGGACGCAGACGAAATCACCGGAATGTCTTCTGGGAGCACCAGTTTCGTTCACTGCTCAAACTACGCACACCGCTGAAGCTTGCAGGGCCTGTGGACGTGCTAACGGAATGTCAAGGACTTTTTGTGGATGTTGTTGAGGTGCTGAAAATGCACGGCCGAGAAGTTTGTGCTGACAATTTGAAACTCATTATGGCACTCCGACAGCTACGAAGACTGGAAGTGCACCATCCAGAACAGCAAAATACGTGCTGGGAGACGATGGGGCGGTTGATGCAGGAGCATACGCATTTAACGGAGCTGGGATTCTTTCATGGAAAGTTGAGTGATAACCAAATTGTTCAGATCCGCGACTCGCTTGTGAAACCAAACTCGACGTTGGAAAAGAGTTTGGACATGAGCAGCATCACGACGCTGGAGTTGGTCTCGGTGAAAATTCGACAGGAAGGATATCGCCAATTGGTAGGTCTGGTGACGGAGATGCCGCAGGTAACGCAGCTGAGATTGAGCAACACCATCACGGATTTTGACACCAAGCTGCTCATCGACGCAGCTTTTCGTGCCCCAAAGCTGCAGCGTCTTTTCCTGGAGCATAATGAACTAGAAGACGATGCGTTCATAGGCCTCTCGAAGATGCGAAAGCCACTAGCACTACAACACCTTCGCCTTAGCGACAATGATGTGTCTTCCATAACCGTGCGGGCGATATGTAGTGCCAGCATGGATGGAGTGCTGAATCTAGAGCGGCTTGAACTTACAAACAACGTGCAGATCGGCGACTCGGGTATACACGCCTTAACACCAATGCTAGCCTCCCCAAACGCTGGGCCGGCTGCGGTGCTGACACATCTCGACGTTCGTGGCTGCAATTTTGGTCTCGAAGGTGCCACCAACTTGCTGCTAGCGCTGGGTCAGAACAAGACGGTCAAGCATTTGAATGTCGCTCAGAACTTCTTCGACGTTGGTTTCGGTGATGTACTTGCAGATTTTCTGTTTACCAACGACTCCGTTACCCACCTGCAAGCGAATGGAGTTGGCCTGGGATTAGCTGGCGTGTCTGCACGGCTGTTGACAGCCTTAGAGAGCAATATCACGCTCACGTCTCTGTCGATGGGAGCGAATCGATTGCGGAACGATGGTGCATCCGCGCTACTTCGGGCACTTGTTAAGCGAGCTCAGTTGAAGCCATTCACACTGGTCGACTTGAGTGGGAACCTACTCACGTTGGACGGGCTTGCGATGATCGCTGAAATATTGGAAACCCCCACTAGTGGAAAAGCCACGCACTCCACCACAAGTGACGATGTTGATGGAGAAGCAGCAGCTTTATCCAACCGCAAGCGGCGACGAACTGATAGCTCTGACAACCACAAAAGCTCGTTGAGCCCACGCAACTCTAGCGTCAAGCCAATCGAAGAGCTGTGCCTGCTGAACAACGATTTCATCGGCGGCGACGAATATTTGGGTGACAGATCGACGCTAATCGAGTCTGTCCGACGCCGTGTTGGCCACCTTAAGTCGAACGAATGGGCAATACAGCACCAAGTCTACGACGATGAAGTGTAGAACAAATAGAATTCATATATTACTTAAAAACTCAAGTGTACGTTTCCATCGAAGAACTCGTCCACATCACTGGTGATGAAAAAAAACGAGCAAGTTTCTCGACTAATGCAAAACCTGGATGGGGAGAGTGCCAGTGCCAATGAACACCATGCAAAACTTCTGGTATCTCGACTTCGCCATTTACATGTGGGAGGCAAACGATTGCATGCTCATACGAAAGTCATATCCACGGTCGGTATGCTGGCGCTGGCGCCACTCGCGATCTTCCTTTCGCTCAATAAGTCCACGCTGCTTCATTCGCAGTTCAGCGATATGGGCATCCAACGAGTTGAGTATACTCTGTAGCGGGTGATGGACTTCCTCGTGCTCTCCATCCGAACTAAGGCTGTCTGCCTCTGGCGGA
The DNA here is from genome assembly GCA_025722995.1 of Phytophthora agathidicida. Lineage (NCBI taxonomy): Eukaryota > Oomycota > Peronosporomycetes > Peronosporales > Peronosporaceae > Phytophthora > Phytophthora agathidicida. Next base: position 5,054,196 of record CP106972.1, on the reverse strand, counting down.
GGATCATCGTCCATGTCTTCACTCTGGTCGTCTTCGTCGTCCTCATCATCCTCTTCGTCGTCGTAACCTTCATCTTCATCGTCATCTTTTAGCGTGGGCTCCTTCTCGTCGAGACGGCGCTTTTTGGCCAAGTCAAAGTTCTTTCCGTATTGCTCGTCTTTGCCTCGCTTGGATGGCTTTTTTGAGCGATCAGAAGCAAATTGGCCCAAAACCGGGTACGGATTGTTATTCTCCCTTGCATAGTGATGGCTATCCTTTGGGTCCGAGGTATTGCTTGAGCCCGACCCTGCATCAAAGAACACGGTTAGTCAGTTGCTACGTCCACAGGTGATAGTGCTATCTGTAATTTAATGGCAAAGCACTACGTACATGTGTTATCTGACGATCCAACCGATTGAGTGTCCATGTCGTCGTCATCTAGATCAGCATCCGCATCAACTCCTTCACCCCAGATATCCGCTATACACCAGGAACAAGAAAAAATGGATCTATGAAAACATGCATCGCAACAGTAATTGATGGAAGTTAACAAACCTGGGCTGGATTGCTTTCCAGTTGTGCTCGGACTGTGATCATCAGCATCATCCTCGTTGCCTGTCTGAGGTGTCTGAGTTGGTGACGCAGATTGTTCTTGTTCCTGTTCGTCCTCACTGATGGTGGCATCTGCATTGCCTATCGGGGGTGTACAGTTTTGCGACTCGGGAACAGGAGATTGCTCATGTTCGCCTTCAACTTCGTTGGTGATGGTATCCTCATTACCAGTCTGGGGAATTGGAGATCCGAGACCTGGGGACTGCTCATGCTCGCCCTCACCCACACTTACTTCTTCAAGTTCGTGCTGTTCGTCTGCATTCTTAGCAGTTTCGGTTTGCGTATCAGCAGCGGCGGTAAGACCATCCGTAGCACACTTTTGTGGAGCTTGATCTTGCTCCACTGTTTCGAGTTCGGAGCTTCCCATGGGCGAGTTAGTACCCGGTACCATCAAATCTACACTCTCGAAACCATTTAACGTGCCGAAACCTAACGATAGCATATAATGCACCAGCAGTTAGATGGCGCATCACGACATAGGTTTACACGTTGAGTAGCGTACGCTGCTCAAACTGGGTTAAAATGTGCTGACCATGTGCGAGAAGGATTGCAAACGTGATGCCTGAAAAATGAAAATACACAACAGTCAACATGGGGTTTATCATAGACACACATAAAACTACGATCTGTGTCTCGATTGCGAGAATCGAGCAATGCCATACCTGGCGTCAAGCTTGCAATCCTGTCGAAGAATTCAACCAATTTGTTCGACCGGTACAGATCAATCGCGTGCTGCATACACCGTAGTACGTTGTGCACGAGCTTCTCCGTCCACTGGCAATGTTCTGCAATATCTCGGACAAACGCCGCATAGCCGTTCGCAGATAGCCTGTTCGCTGGTGTCCGCTTAGAAGATGATACCCCTGACACTCCAGACTGGCGTGCGCGGAGAATGCTCGTTGCACTCGGCTCTTTTACAACAGGCTTGGCAGTTCCCTGTGGTACAGCATCTTGTGCTGCCGGTATCGTAGTGTTTGCGGTTGCGCTTGGTGCGCCGCGTGCTGCCATTGTTGCTGACCGAAGCTTAGGTCGGGGCAACCAAATGCTTTTGCTGCGACGCTTTTTGTTGCGCTCAGACGTCAGCCTAAGGGCTGTGAGTAAACATCCACAGAGAGCGCTTGTCAGTACAATGATCGTATTCGATGAGCGCAGCGCATGACGTACTCCGTGATTTGATCGCTAGATACCCGAGGGCGTAAGGATCGTTGCTATCCGTCCAGTCTTGGCGAAAGCGAAAGCAAACAAGTGAGGGTTAGTAAGCAGTAGTTCTCTCAATTCTTTCAGTTAGATGAACTTTACCTGCGCTGAAGATCTTGTGCGCTTCTGACGTTGTGTCAAAAACTATGTCTGGCAGATCTACAAGAGCCCATGTCAAATCACGTCACGAAAACCCACATAACACAGTATATCGTGCTTACTAGCTGCGCGAACCGTTGTTGACCTTTTCAAGAATTTTTCTCTCATGTCATACAACTTGTTCATGCACGACCCGTCCGTTCGGTCTAGGTCAGCAAATTGTACGACGTCAGCCAGCGACAACATCAATAAATGAGAACGCAGCAGCATCCACTTACGCAACGTTTCGGCGACTTGATCCACAAGGTCCGAGCTCCCAGTCGCCTGAATCTGCTTTGTGATCCGAACGACGAAATCAACGAGCGTCTCCATATCTTCCGCTGACCATAACTTGGGAGCCTTGCTCAACACTGCTACTTTTTCCGCTCGATGGGCAGGCGGTACACCGGTGAAAATCTCTTTCAGAACCCCGACACGCATAGAATCCACTTCCTTTCGCTCTTTACAGCAAAAACAGCATCGTTGGTCAAAGCACACAAAGCCGTGTCTACAGGCAACGACACACTTACGACGTGAACGACGCTTCTCTCGTATGAAGATCTCACGGAGAACGTAGAACTTGCTCTTCGTTTCCGCGACCGATTTGCCTGGTGTCACAACAATCGGTCAGCATCCTGATATCGATCTTCTTCACGTTGAGCTGAACACCCACCCCACACTTGCACCCGCGTGAAATACACGTCCTGGCTGTCGGCAAAAAGCTCACGATACTGCTTGGCCTTCTGGAGGAAGCGACTGAGCTCGTCGGGTGGCCACACGCCTCCTGCCTTGTTTTCCGGCAGTTGACTGATGGACTCGTAGATGTGCTCGTACACGTACACCTCTTGCCCGTTCGTCACGATAACTGCCAGCAACAAGGCACACAACACAACAGTCACTCAACAGTTCACCAACTTCATCAAATCTGCAGCAACAACTGCTTCCAGCCTCAAATCCTCAAAACATACCGTCCGTGCGGAAGTTCTTGGTGCTCAGTCCCAGTCCAAACTGATGCATCAACGCCCGTACCATCTCCAGAATCTCCGCCGACGATTTCTCTATTGCACCAGTGGAGACAGCACCAAATGCAAGTCATGCAAACGTATTTGAATTTTAATTGAATACCCTCGCTGTCGACTGAACGAGAGCAGGGTATCCGATATTTTCGACGCACCTGGCAGCTCCAGACGCACCATCTCTGCGAACTGGCTGTCGGACGCGTACACGTAGCGCAACAAGTGCTTGCGGAAGAGCACCAATAGCGCCAGCACGTCCTCGTCGCTCCACCCTCGCAGCCGCACGAGCATCTTGTCAATAGTTGATCTTGTCCCCGTTGAGCAAGTAAGTGATGCGCATGGTGGTCTGAAGTAGTAGGAGGGGTAGGTGCCTGTGATGGCTCATAGGGGTGTGGTTCTAGATTATGCATAGAAAAACGCGCTCTGATTGGCGGAGAGCCGCTTTCTAAGGGTATGGTTCGAGTCTACGTTTCTCGACGCTGAGTGGCCAAAACACAAAAAAACACAAAATGCACGACGTGGATTGGTCCTTGTGAGCGGGTTACCAATCGGAGCTGGCCAATCAATGGTGGCCTCCATGTCGAAGGGATGTCGAAGCCAGCCTCGCCGGTGCAGTTTCTGTTGGGACGAGATCGATGAGATGTTGAAGCCAGCCTCACTGGTGAAGATTCTGCTGGACGATAGCGATGGCAATGCTATTGGTTTTAGAGCTCGAGGTGATCCGCTACTTACCCGTGTTCTCGGTCGGCGACTACAATTTCTACGAGGGCAAACTACATGTGCAGCTGTCGGTGCTGCTTGGTCTTCACCATCCTCGAGAGCTGACGCTGGAAGGTTACTTACATGAGTACGGCTTGGAGCAGCACTACCTCGTGTTGGGGCGGAGACTCGGTGACAACAACGCCAAGCTATGGCCTCCGCCACCTCGGTTCCACCAGAACCTGCGCGCATTCGTGTATTTGGTACATGCCGTCACGCATCATGACGTTACCAAAGATTTGCAAAGAGAGCTGACGCGCCTTGGGCACGATCCCCGAATCGACATGATCTCCTACACCAGCGTGTACCCTCTGTGCTTGATGCACGGCGGCATATACGCATGCAGTATGGAGACAATTCGAGAGGCTCGACCCGAAGTGCGAGCTCGCCTTCATCAATATATCGACATTTCAAAACCACTAGGTTAATTCGACAACTACCATTTGATCAAGTTTGGACGAGGGAAAGACTTTCGCGACAGAAACAAAGGACACAAAGGTCCTGGCCCTGTCGGCTACGCAGAGATCACCACTCCAGACAAAATCAACGTGGCGTGACTCTGGCACAACGACAACCATGAATATCGTGTCGTCGCAGAACATCTTCTGAGGAACAAAGTGGACGAATGCTATTTTCGCGTCAACTTCATTTCCTCCCTTCAAGATGATGACTGCTTACACGCGGAAATGCTAGCCATCCACCCGGAGGAATTGTATTCATTGCTAGAAGTGTTCCGCGCAATGGCATACGAGATCGGCCAGCAGATGGCGTACAACGTGGTGCGGAGTCAAGTGGCAGTGAAGCACCATGATATCGCACCGAGTGGACATGAAGAGATGATTGCAAAGCTTGATTGCAGATTCAATATCCTCCAACGTACTCTAAGGATTGACTCCCAATCAAACTGTGCTCCAGCCGCGTGATGCAAGCAAGCTACGGCATTAAACACAGGACAGGAGTGTGAGGTTTTTATTGGATGATTCTCGCTTTCAAACTGACCTTGCCCCTCCGGGTGCGGAGAAGCCCAAATGTCAAGGTTTAGCACACTGTGCTTTTTAGCAAACAGGGCGTTTGTATAAGAAGTGTGAAATCACGAACTCCTTATATGTAATGTTCTTACAACCAACTACTGTGTTGCATCTGAGGCCATGAAGACACCCCCAAACTCAAGTCGAGTGACTTCCAGGAATGCTGGCTGCTGGCGTGTGTTCTGATGAACCAACCATCTGCATGTGGTCAGCGGAGCTCTCGAGGAGGTCTCCGTTGGCTGTTTTCTCACTCTTTAGCTTTTGATCATTCTGTACTTTGCTCAATACCACACAAGTCACTTTGAGCTCCGAGGTCCAACACTGTATTATATGCGGATACCAACGCAAGCCAGTTAGTTGCTATCCTCGTGAATTCGAACGATGTTGCCTATGCGTTATGGGCGTTGCGCCGAGACGCCTCGGGTCGATTGGTCATGTCATTTATTGACATATAATACAAATTCTTGGAGGGGCTATGTTTCCAAGAGCTCTGCAAACAGGTTTACTATCAGAGCGCTGACAATGTGCATCTTATCGCTTCAAGCTCCATTCGTGCCAGCCCTGCAAAAAATCATTTGGACCTTTGCCGCATTTTCGCCAAAGTCGATGCCCTTCTTACACTAAACGGCCATTTAGTTTCCTAGAGGCTGGATCGTACAGCATGTAGTCGAGAACATCGTCGCTCGTGTGCGGCCCCATTGCGTTCTTCTCTTCAACAAGATCAGTTGCAGCAACCTTCGAGCAACCGTCGAGCGACATACTTTTTCATGTTGTTCGTACAACATGCTCGTGTACGTTACACTACAACGGAGGTTCGTGTACGTTACACTACTTGACGGAGGGAGCTCGAAAATATGTCGGACGCCGAGGAGGAGCCGAGCAACCAGCGAGCGCTGCTGATCCCCGTCAAGAACTCGGAGCAGGCGGTGGAGGTGTTCGTGGACGAGCTTCCGGATGACGTCAACGACATTATCGACATCCTGCGCGCAGAGGTGGCGCCGCTCGACGTCTGGCTGCAGTTCGCTGTACGTTAAAAAATAAAAACAACAATACAATCCGTTGGTGGTGGTGGTGATAATAACGAGGGGGACGGACCAAACTAACTTTTTATTACCATCTTTATCCAGGTGGAGTACTACAACCAAGGTCATGTGGCCCAGTTCCAGGAGATTTTGGCCGTAGCGTCCGAGCCAGGCATCGAGGAGATCTACAAGGACAACGCGTCGCGCATGTGTCGCATCAAGTTCTTCATCGCGCTGGCCAGCCACGCAGTGAACGCCATGTGGAACGAAGAAGACGAGAAGAAGCGCGAGGCCATCTCCCAACGCGCTGTGGGCTTCTTCCAGCGAGCGGATCGTCTGGACCACCAACACCCCATGACGCTTGTGGGGAAGGCACTGATGTTCATGGCCAAGAACGAGGACGACCGTGCCGATCGCTTCGTTAAAAGTGTGCTGATCTCCAATAAGACCAATCTGCCGGCCATTCTGGGGAAGGCGCTGCTGCTGTACCGCAAGAAGCAGTATAAGGACGCCAAGAAGCTGTATTTGGAGGCGATTAAGTTGCACCCACGCAGCCCACAGGCCGCGAGTATGCGCATGTGTTTTGCATACTGCTGCTACCACTTGGGAGCGGTGGAGAAGGCGCGCGCGGTGATGCGCTACACGGCGTCGCTCGATGAGACCAATGTGGACGCTGTGATTGCTAGCGCGTTGTGGCAGCTTGCGAGTCAGAGTCGCGAGGAACGCGCAGTGAGTATCCGTGACGAAAGCTCAAGATTTATGATGATGATCCATCACGCGCACGCTATCGACAAGACGAACCCCACGGTGCTGAACCACCTTGCCAACCATTATTTCTCGCAATGGATCCCACTGCCGTGCACGGTGAGTGTTGTGCGTGGATCTGCTGTTGTAGCCACATCCAAGGACATTTCCAGCGAGGTTTCGCCTGGACAGATCATCTGTATCGGTGACAAGTACGTGGCCTACATTAGCCGTGATGAAGATGCCGTTTCGTCGTCTGGGCTGAAGCTTGACGGACCGTATCGCGATGAGTCAGCGACAGCCACGAATATCGCGCGAAAGGACTACGATAAAATGCTCACGCTCGCAGGAAATGCTTTTCACAGCACGAAAATCCCCGAGATCCGCTCAGAAAGCTGCTACCTCATGGGACGTGGGTGCCACGCACAGGGCAGGTACAAGGACGCTTACAGCTACTACTTCAACGCCGGACGTCTTTGGCCCAAGTTCGTACTCCCGTGGTTTGGACTGGCACAGATGTACTACGAGCGCAAGGAGTTCACGAAGGCAGCGTCGTATTTGGAAAAGGCCAATAAGGCGTACCCGGAAAATGTGGAGATCTTGTCGCTGCTCGGCGATGTTTATGGCAAACTTGGCAAAGCGGACGAAGCCGTTGTGTTGCTTCGCCGTGTCGTAGAGCTGGAACCGGGTAATGTGGAGGCATTGATCGGCACCGCTGAGCTACTTCATGCATCTCCTGACAGGAAAGATCAGATTATTGCTATATCTTCGTACATTGCCGCGGAAAAGGTTATGAACAATGCCTCGGAGCGCGTACCCATGGAAGTATACGTCAACCTAGGCGTGCTTCAACAGCGCGTTGGCAAGACATCTGATGCCATCGATTGCTTTAAGAAAGCGCTCAAGCAGTTGGGGGATGATAGCAGCGCTGACGAAGAAAGCAAGTCAGAGGAGGTTGACGCTCTGGCTGAGGAAACCTCAACCCCCAAGCCCACGGAGGCGAATGTCACCATTCTGTACAACATGGGCCGAGTGTATGAGGAAATGGGCAACCGTGATCGTGCCAAGAAGCTCTATGACGCGATCCTCGAGGGTTTCCCGAAGTACACGGATTGTTTACTGCGACTGGGCTGTATGCTGCGCGATCGTGGCCAGGAGTCTGCCGCGATCAAAATGTTTGATAAGGTACTGGAGGTCGACCCGACTTGTGCCGAGGCTTGTTTGCTACAGGGCAACATCCACCTGAAGAAGCGCGAATGGGTACTTGCCCAGAAAAAGTATGAAAAGGTGATGGGAATGCCCGGCTTGAAGAACGACCCGTATGCGTTCTTGTCCATGGGCAATATCTTTATGAGCAATCTTGGCGAGAAGAATCGTTACACCAAGAACATGTCGTTGAGCGAAGTGTACTACAAGAAAACGCTGGCATCGCACCCACGCAATATCTACGCAGCCAACGGATTGGGAATTATGATTGCTGAGAAGGGCAACTTCGAACTTGCGAAACAAATTTTCTCGCAGGTCCGTGAGGCCAGCCCAGACATGCCTGATGCCTGGATCAACCTTGCGCACATTCTAGTCGCCGAAGAGCGTTACCAGGAGGCTATCCAGCTCTACACCGTGTGTCTTACCAAGTGCTACCAAGGACAGGACCTCGAGGTGCTATTGTACCTTGCAAAAGCCTACTACGAGTCGAAGGATTTCTCGAGTTGCATCGCCGCGCTGTCGCGTGGACTGCACATGTACCCCAGCGACCTGCGTCTATGGTACAACACAGGCCTAGCTCAGGAAGATTACGCCGTGACGACACTTGGACAGGAAACAACCACCGCGCGATCGGGTAGTGGCAACGCAGTACCCCAACATCGTACGATGGCCGACGTGCAGCGTGCGATCATGGATTTGAAGCGTGCGCAGCGCATTTTCCGCTTCCTGCTTCAGCAAACCGAGGCAACTAGTACTTCCAGCTCCAGTGAAAAGAAGAAGCACCACAATAGCCTGCCCTTTGACAAGGAGAAGGTGTCGGATCACGAGAAGTTCTGTGGCGATACGCTTACAAAGGCAAGCTATCACTTGGAGTTCGAGCGGCAGAAGGAGGAGAAGCGCCGGCTGGAAATCGAGGCCCAGCGCAAGCTATTGCGCGAATACGAGGAACGTGTGGCGCGCGAGCAGGAGGAGGAGCGTGTGAAGGAGCAAGACTTGCGCAAACGCCACGACGATATCCGACTTAAACAGGACGAGCGCCTCAAGAAGCTGCACGAAGGCTGGAGTGTGCGCGAGCGTGAGGAAGAAGAGAAGAAGGTGGTCAAGAAGAAAGGAGGCAAGAAGCGCAAGAAAGCGGAGGACGACGACGGCGGCTTCATTGATGATGGAGAGGACGAGGTGGATGAAGACGGCGACAACAGCATGTCGATCGAGGACATGAAGAACCGCAACCCGACGATGAAGAAGTTGATGGAGAAGCGCAACAAGCGTGCGCGTACGGATTCGGGCTCAGAAGATGCGAAGAACGACCCGTCAGGTCTCTTCGGCTCCGACTCGAGCGATGACGAGCAGGAGGAGTCCAAGCCAGCTGAAGCTGACAAGGATGATTCCAAACCTGCTGCAGAGGATGAAGCAGCAGCGGAGAGCCGTGAAGCAGCAGCGGAGAGCCGTGAAGCAGAGAAGAACGAGCTATTCGGCTCTTCCTCCGACGAGGACTAGGTGACAGACGACATTCAGCAGCAAGAGCGTTGGTCTGTTTACTGCCTAAAGCTTTTTCCGATTGAACTTGTTGGATGAGATCTTGATGAAGTGAGTTGGAAAGGATGCATATTGAAGGGAGAGGTGGCCTTCACACCTCGCTACCTTGGTATTGTCATGCGGAAGTTGCCCTTTTCACTTTGAATTTTCGGTTTCAAGATGGCGCCAAAAACCTCGAGGATGTAGCCATGCAATACTATTGATACGCACGCGTTTTCTGAGTTTGCATTGGTCAAAAAGGAGTCCCTGCGCTTTGATTTGGCCACTTTCGACCAATCACATTCGCAGACAGTTAAATAAAAAAGCGCGGGAGGGGACTCCCGCGCTTTTCGCCGAGTTGCCTTTGTTGGCGCGCTGCCTGCCTGCCTGCCAGCGCTTTCAAGAGGCAGGAAGCTTGTCATTTCGGATTTGGCGCTCGACCCAGCAAGCGACTCTTCCAGCTCCAGCAAGCGCTACTGCTTCTCGCATATCTGTCTCAAGCAGTTACCTCTCCATAAGCCAGTTACAATGGTCGCAACCTCGTCGGAACGTGCCTCGTCCTCGGAGCAGCCGGAGCAGGAGCTGGGCCCGCAGTTCGTGGAGGGCTTCGCCAAGAGCGTCAACGATAGCGACAACAAGGAGCAGGAAGAGCCCAAGCTCGAGATGTCCGAGTTCAAGCGCAAGGAGGTGAGCGGAGAGCTCCCCCGCGAGCCGTTCCTCGTGGAGAACCCCAACCGCTTCGTGCTCTTCCCCATTCAGGAGCACGACGTGTGGCAGATGTACAAGAAGGCCGAGGCTTCCTTCTGGACGGCCGAGGAGCTGGATCTCGTGCACGACCTCAAGGACTGGGTGAACCTCACGGACAACGAGCGCCACTTCATCAAGCACGTGCTGGCCTTCTTTGCTGCCAGTGATGGTATAGTCAACGAGAACTTGGCCATGAACTTCAGCAACGAGGTGCAAGTGCCTGAGGCTCGCTGCTTCTACGGCTTCCAGATCGCCATCGAGAACATCCACTCGGAGGTGTACTCGCTGCTTATTGACACGTACATCAAGGACATTGTCGAGAAAACCCACCTGCTGCGTGCCATTGAGACTATCCCGTGTGTCCAGAAGAAAGCCAACTGGGCGCTCAAGTGGTGCGACCCGCGCGTGTCGTCCTACCCGGAACGGCTGCTGGCCTTTGCTGCAGTGGAGGGTATCTTCTTCTCGGGCTCCTTCTGCTCCATCTTCTGGCTCAAGAAGCGTGGTCTCATGCCTGGTCTAAGCTTCTCGAACGAGCTCATCAGCCGTGACGAGGGCATGCACACGGACTTCGCCTGCCTCATGTACTCCAAGCTGGTCAACAAGCTGCCGGAGAGCCGCGTGCACGAGATCGTGCGTGACGCTGTGGTGATCGAGCACGAGTTCGTGCGCGACTCGCTCCCTGTCGAGCTCATCGGCATGAACTCGGGGCTCATGTGCCAGTACATTGAGTTCGTGGCTGACCGTCTGCTCTACTCGCTGGGAGTGTCCAAGATCTACAACGTCAAGAACCCGTTCGACTGGATGGACATGATCTCGCTGCAGGGCAAGACCAACTTCTTCGAGAAGCGTGTGGGCGAGTACTCCAAGGCTGGTGTCGGCGTCGCGGCCGAAGAGCAGGTGTTCACTCTGGACGCGGACTTCTAAGTCCGGGTCTAGTGAAGTGTGGGTTGGCGCCTTCTGTCGCCCCCAGACCATGCAGCTCCTCAAGTCGCGTGGTTTGAAGTCTTAAGATCGCAGCGGCAGTGTACATAGCCAGCTTCGTTGCATATTTAAAAAAATATACGCGTGACTTTCCTTCAGCCTTCTTCTTCATTCTTCATTTTACAAACATCATCGACGGTTGCGCAATAGAACAATGTGCACGAAGTGTTCTCATGTTTTTTCATCAACAAGTGTTTGACTTACTAACCACTCGGGCTGCCGAGACTTTGTGGCGAAGCTCGCAAAAGGAGCGTACTAACGAACTCAAGAGTTGATCTGTGCCTACAGTGTAATATGACGACTTCAACATTTGCTACACACTACATTTTTTCATCCCTGAAGATGTATTTTGCCGACAAAAGAAGACAGAGCGCAAACGTTGCAAAGTTGGTGTGGATTATCTATTATACGCTGCTGAGTGCTTGCACTAGCACATGTGCGGGGGTGGCGCTTTCGAATCGTAGCTTTACACTGACCAGCGAGGTCGCTTTATCGCTGCTTCTGTGGCCTACTTGGAAGCCGTAGGTGCAACATGCACCGAGTTCATAAAGTCCATGTTCAGCCCTCCGTCTTCGCCGTCGTCGTCGAGGCCGTCGATATCGATCATACTGCTTTCACGAGGCTGAACGGATGATCGCTCGCTGTAGGCCCCGATGGAGCTACGAGTGAACTTAAACGGCTTCTTTTCCTCGGTCTTCGTTCGATTGTCATCATCGCTAGCAGGGGGCTCGGAAGCAGGCTGGTCATCGTGTTTCCGCTTCTCCGATGCGTTTGAAGATCCCACAGAGGAAGCCACAAAGGAGGTGAATTCTTCGTCATCTTCTCCTTCGATGTCGTTTTCGTAGACTTCCTCCACATGACTAGCTTTGGCCGATGCAGGAGCTGGCGCTGGCATGACAAACTCATCGACCGAAGGCGGTGACGGTGGGTCGTTGCTGGAACCGATCGACGAATCGCCATCGCTGTAGCGGAGTTGGGACTCTGGTTCTTTCATAAGCGACATCTGCTTTTTGTGAGGGCGCGGCGGGCTGCGTCGCTCGCGCTGCTTCGTGGGGCTAGCGACGGGAGGCGTGTACTTGGGGACGGTACTACCGACGAAGCGACCTTCCTGGTCGACAGTCAACCTGTTCGACACCGGGTGGTAGTTGGTGAAGTCCTTGACGTCCATCGTATCGCGGATCTCCATATTAGTGGGCGAACCGCCAGTAGGAGCAGTGCCAGTGACGCCAGCTCCTGCCGCCATATCCGCCGTCAGCCAATCGCGGACCCCCGTGAAGGGGAATCCACTGCACGTGGGGCACTTGGGTGTAGTCGTGAAGGTGTGCGAGGCGAGCAAGGCGACAAAGTTGCGCAGCGCCTTCTTGCGGTAGTTGATGACGACGGGCGTGACGCTTGTAAATACGTGCTTGCGCGGGAAGTCGAAGAGCTTGAGCACCTTCTCGTAGTTGCGGCACCCGGGGCACTTCTTGTCGGTGTCGGCGAAGAACGCGATCAAATCGTTCCGCAGCTGGAGGAACTCGGAGAAGCGGCGCGGGACCTCCCACACCTGGCCGGAGCGGATGTTGGTGACACGCACATGGTAGCGCACCTTGCCCCCTTCAGCCGAGTCCACGGTGGGGATCTGCACGCGCACGAGGCACTTTTCGTCAACGCGGCCCTGGTCGCCGTTGCGCGAGTAGGCGTAGCGGAGCGTGGGGTTCATGGAGATCTTTTCGAGGCGCTGCGAGGCTTGGACTGGTGCTTCCTAGCAGGCTGGATGGCGAATGGAGCATGATATGCGCTCGCATTGCGTTGCCACGATCTGACGTCTTCATCGGCACGACTGTATGGAGAGCTCCTCGAGTGAGGCCAGCCAATCAGGCATCAGGCGGCGCATTTTGGTCCCACCCTTTGACCTTGCTTCAGGATTCAGCAGTGAAAAGCCGGTTCGGTCCTCGGCTCTTGTGACGTAGGCGTTACTCAAAATTTAGCCCAGTCTCTATTGCGCTTTTCACTGTCCCGAGGACGCCTGCCGCACAGAGCTCTTAGTGCGCAGGCAGATGGCGGTCTAATGACAGGCAGCAGTAGCGTGTCCGATACAGAGGAAAGGCCGTTGGCGTGCTTCCTCGACGGGCATGAGACCGTTGTCGAAAGCGCGGAGGCTTCTTAGTCCAGCGGAGCAGATTTCGGAGACCTGACGCCAGCGTCCGACGGCAATACTGGCCCGAACGACGAATGTAGCAACCGCCGATGGGGAAGCTTCTTTTCGTGCGTTGGTGTCGCTCGCTGTCGGTGTTGCGGAATACAGCAGCTACCGAGGGTCGTCGATTGTGCAAGGAAACACGACAACCGAGCGGAACCATCAACTACAAGCGCCGACACACGGGGCAGTGACTTGCTGTAACTAGGATCATATGCACCGCTTGGTAATTATGGAAATCGTGGTGATCGATGTGTGAAGATCGCCGATCTGATGAGCTCGTGTGGATATGTGGATGACAGGGCTCAAAGGATCACTTGCATGTTCATCCCACAGCGCTTCTACGGTCGAAAAATTGGAGCACCACCTCTAAATCATTGAGTATAGCAACCAAGTTGCAAAGCTACCTATCTTCATTTTGGCGCGCTGCCGACTTGAAAGTTCTATCACGACGACCACGAAACTTATTCGGGTTCAGGTGATGCTTGCAGTGCTTGTTGACTCAAGTGTTGAGATAAATATCGGAGCCGCAGCACGACGAATACTTTGCGGGTGAGTCAACACACGAAGTTAACAGTTTACCGACTGATAGTAACACTTGGCATCTTTACGTGCTCTGTATGGCCTTTGTCGGTGACCATGGAAACCGGCAAACCCACCAGCTTTATTGCAGCAGTGTGAATATCCTTTTGAAACGCTGCCTGGTCAGGTGCACGATATAGCAGCGGATCCAACACACTGCGACTCGTGGTCTCTTCATGCAGACTTCATCAACCACGTGAGAATCTGAGCCGTCACAATTGATTTGGCTGCATGGTGCAAAGAAAAAAACTTTATTCCTGCGGTTTGCTGTTACCCTTGTCCTGGGTTGGTTCATCCACAGTATCCATGACTTCGTCCGCTTCTGCCCACACTACACCAATGACCACCAACTCAGGGTTAGACTTCTCTCTCGTACACCCTCTCGACGTCACACTCTCAACACGCACCTGGTTTATTGGAGCCGAGTTTCGGTCGATCCGGCTTGGCGATGGAGACTCGCAGCGTCCTCCCGAACAGCTCCGACTCTGGTGACAAATCAACACTTTAGATGCTTAACTTTTGCCCACGATGCCAGCAATAACAACGCACCATCCATATTATCAATTGCTGCTCTAGCATCCGCCTGGTCCTCGAACTCCACGAAGCCGAAGCCTTTTCCTCTCTCTGTGGAATTCACCAAACAACACCAAGAACTAGTCAGAATTTTACTCACGAGTTCGACTGAGTCGACAGCCTCGTACGCGTGGTGAAGTCCATGGGAATCTGGACGCCCTTGATAGGACCAAAGGGCACAAAGGCCGTGTACAGCCCCTGCTCCGTCACTTGGTTGTCCAGACCGCCCACGTACAGCGCGCGCTTGTCCGTCTTGTTCACCACCGCCATGGTCGATTCACAATAATTATTGTGATGTTACAATAATTCGTATAAGTACGAAATGATCTTTTCATACGAAACGCCTTGTCAGAAGTTTAGGGAACTAAACGCAAGCAGCGAGCACCTCGATTGAAGGCAGGATATCAGCATGAGCGCGGCCACGGACGAACTGTTTAACCAAGGTACGTAAGAGGGGAGAGATGGAAACTCGTGCACGTGCGAATATGGCGTTATAATGCGTTGTCGTTGCTGAGAAAGCGCGACTAAAAGAAAACACTTTTACCTAATAATTATGCTGTGTTTTGCGGTTATTGCGACAGGTTGGGGCGATGTACTGAGCAACATCTCACCCTATGCGTGGGGAAGCATGGGCGTGGCCTTCGGTTTGGCATTCTCCATCGTCGGTGCCGCCTGGTACGTTCTAAAGCAGCGTAATGCGTCCGAAAAACAGGAGGAGGGACTGACTTTTTGGCTATTTATTCTTTCTTTACTACAGGGGCATCTTCATCACGGGTTCGAGTCTGCTCGGTGCTGCTGTGAAGGCCCCGCGTGTGCGATCCAAGAACCTCGTGAGCATTATTTTCTGTGAAGCCACTGCGATTTACGGCGTCATCATCGCGATCATTTTGCAGAGCAAGGTACGGGCAAAAAGGTGCCAAAGCTGAAGATGCAGTCTATTGGAGAGTGCTGATGAGCTCGTGCTTTTTGTTATTGGGACAGATGAACCAGCCTGGACTGCGTAACGAGGGAGACGAACCGATCAGCGAACAGGCGTTGTACTTTGCTGGATACGCAGTGTTCGGCTCGGGTGTTGCTGTCGGCTTGACAAACCTTGCCAGCGGGTACGAGCTACTGCTGATACCCACAGACCAAATTATTGCCAGAATTGGATTCGCTAACTTGTCTATTTTGCTTGGATGCGGTGCAGAATCTCCGTTGGTATTGCCGGCAGCAGTTGTGTGCTTGCTGACGCGCAGAACGCCGCGCTGTACGTGACGATATTGATTGTGGAGATTTTCGCTAGTGCGCTGGGCATTTTTGGTGTCATCGTCGGCATCATTCTGTCCAACAACGCGGAATTCCCTAAATAAAGCGTTAGCTGAGGTTGAGGAGCTTCAACGTTAGCGCAAGGCCACGCACGCAATACTCTCTGGAGATGCATTCTGTGGCTGCATCCAGCTCACATTCACGATTTAAGCACATCAATGCATTTCCTTTCTTCCAAAAGCACTTGGAGTCTGGCAAAATCCCAATGCAGATGCGGATTATTTCCACATTGCACGATCACTATCAACGTCTACGGGAGTGTACCATTTAGGGAGAGGACGATCCGGGTTGTATCTGCAAGCACAAGGTAAGAAGTCAGCAGTAGCGGTGGTTGGTTGATTTCACGATAAGAACGCACCGGTAGTTGAGGAACAACTCTTCTTCGTCTGCAATGTCTGCCGTTGCAATAAACGCCAGACCCTGTTTGTGGAACAAGAAAGAGGAATTCATATCGTAAGAATCTGATAGCATCCAGCCTCTTGCAGCTGGAAACGTACGTGGACGATTGCACGCTTGCCAAACATGGAGAGACGCGAGGGTTCCTGCACGAAGGAATTCGGGATAAGCTCATCGTATTCCTTAAACGGTTCTACAGATGGCAACAACAGAGTTGGTTAGCACCGACAAAACCTTCAGAAACAAGCAGTCGTTCGCCCTCTAACCTTCTGGAGGGAATTCAAAGGCAAAACCAATGACGTTAGGGGGCGTTCCGCTGGGAGGGTGGTTGATCTTGTGCGCCACTGCAAGTGGGTTGCGTGGTTTCGAAGCTGTACACCACATAAGAATGTCAGCTAAGGGCTTGCGAAGCGGAGAGACCAAAGAGTAGATAAGAGCTTACACTCGTTTTTAGCGTCAATGATCACACTGTCGAAGCGAGCTCGAGCGTATGCGTTGTTTGATAACTCGCTCAAAAAGTGTTTCTACAATCGGTAGCAATTCAAAACAGGTTAAAGCCACTCACAGCAAAGAACTAAACCAGTGAATATAATACCTTCTTGTAGTGTTCTGGCAAGTAGACGATGCCAGGATACAATGCCTGTTGGACGAACGAGTGTCAGAAAACGGAGTGCAACATAATGTACGAACCGAGATACAAACGTGCCACCAACGATCCGATAGAAGCCGCTCCACGTAGCTTAACGCCTTCACCCGCATCAGGAACGCTCGACTCTTCCACATTCAAGGTGAATCCGAACAAATTCTGGAAGTTATCACTGATTCCGAGCTACACAATAAAACAATTGTCAAAAAAGCGCTCTACAGCAGCACAACACAATACCAAAAAGCTCACCGTTTCCTCCACTTCCGTCGTGCGCTCAAACCCAGACAGCGACATCTTCGGCGTGCTCTTCTCCGAGTCCTTGGGCATCTTCAAAACAGCCTCAAAACAACGCTGGACCTATTGACAACACGAACTCAACTTCAATTCACAGTGGCTTCAGAACTCTCAATCACTTTATCGCACACCTGCTTGGCGACCTCATCTTGCACAAACTGCTTCTGCTGCTCGAACTTTTTCGTGCCAATGATCTCCACAGCTTGGTCGAACAGCTCCTCATGCTCTCTTCAACATCAATTAGTGCAACAATACAAGAGGTCCGTGTCATTACCGTAGAACTCTTACAGCAGACTCAAGTACAACAGCTAAAGCTTACTTGTTCGCGTTCTGCGGGTCCAGCTTCAAGCTTCGGAAACAGCTCAGCACTGCAGCGACACCCACGTCGGCCTCCTCCTGCTCATCGTTCGTAGTCCAGTCAGCGCCACGCCACATTGCACACACATGCACATGAACTATCCATTGCAAACGCACCTGGAAGCGCCGCGCAGGCGTCGTGCCTGCGATCCGGAGCTGCAGTCGACGCCACACGCTCGTCATGACCTCAAAAACTGAACTGTATCCATGTCACTCATCACTTTAGTGACTCGAGATTTGAGGCTACAAATTCAGTGAGCGAGCGAGCGATGGCGAGCAGCAGCGAGACGTCCAAGCCTGCGGCCGAACCGCCCCACCCGTGGGGCCCACACATGCGCATCGGCAAGGTCTTCCTCAAGGGCAACGACCGCACCAAGTAAATCCTAATCCCATTGTATTTCTTATGGCTACATTTTCAAATCTAACCTATTCCATTGAACAGGCCTGAAGTGTTTGAGAACGAGCTCCAGGTACGAATTAATAGAAATAATTGTAGTAGTGGACTGCGTATCTGACTGAGAAGTGGCATGTGGTTATAGGAGGCGTACAGTTCCGAGCGTATTGGCCATTTGGTTCGCAAGCTTGAGGAGGCGACGGAGGAGTTCAAGGCTCTCGATATCTTCGAGTCGATCAACATTGAGCTGGATAAGGGTACGGACGGATTGAAGGTGCTAATTGTGGGAGCGAAGATATGGTTACTGACAGAGGTGGTGGATTCGTTTTGGATCTATAGCGAGTTCGGGCAAACACGATGAGACGGACGTGACGATTACGGTGAAGGAGAAGGGGTGGCGGTCTCTGCATGTGGGCGCGACTACCGACGGCAGTGACGAAGCAGGAGTACGAGACGATCTTGGCGTAGAAAACTTCAATGAGTGCAGTGTTTTGACGGTTTTGTTGTTTTGGCACGGCGTTTTGTAGGAATCTTCGCTTACGCTGTCGAATGCACTCGGAGAAGCGGAGAAGATCACGTTGAGTGCCACCTATGCGCGATCTGGAAGCAACACGCAACGTGCAACTTTCAAGAAGCCACGTTTTTTGGGTCTGCCGCTGTATTTGAGCGCTATCGGCACCAATGAGCTGCACGTACGTTGTAGCAATGGAGCTGTTGCGTGTAGACCTACGTTGTGGCTAAATTGGCAATGGTCTGTGCATCTTGATTTTGGTTGTCTAGAACCAAGAGTGGCTGAGCTCGTACAACGAGAAGATTCGTGCTGGTAGCATTTCCATCAGCGACTATGAAGGCGTGCACGACTTGTCATTGAATGTTGGTTGGCGCGACTTGCTGCCGCGTCGTGATTCAAAGATCCCTACGGCGTACCGTGCATCGCCCAGTATTCTGGTGGAGGCTATGCCGTCCACTAAAACCAGCGTGAAATACGTTTTCACGGATGACAATCGGAACAACATTGTGTATCCGACTGCTGGAGGGCTCTTCAAGTACACGTAAGTATCCTGGTGGTATTATTGCCCGCTTACCTAACAGTTCCGGTTGATCTCATGGACTTGCTTGGTTAATGATTAGGACGGAGATTGCCGGTCTTGTGGGCGATGTGAAGTTCGTCAAGGCTGAGGTGGAAGGGCAGAGGCACGTTGCGCTTGGCCCCATTGTTTTTGGATTCCCCATCCTGAACTTCAGCCTTTCGTACCACTTGGGAACGGTGAAGTCGTATGGAGCCGAGCAGAACCGGCCAGCGCGCATCAGCGACCGCTTTTTCCTGGGTGGACCCATGAACGTGCGCGGCTTCAACCACAAGGGTATTGGTCCTCGCGCGTCCCCTCTTGATGGTGGAGTTGCGCAAGGCGATGCGCTCGGTGGCGACGTGAGCTACAACGGAACGGCGAGTCTGGGTTTCCCCGTTCCGGTGCCGCTTTTTGCCGTAAGTGAATTGCATTCTGTCACATCGATGACTTGCGCCTAACTTATGCGGTTGCTGGTTTCCGTTGAATTGATACTGCAGGCTCTTGGCCTGCGCGGACAGTTCTTCGCCAATGCTGGCAACCTGACTACATGGGACCGCATTCTGGATGAGAAGAAGTGGATGAAGAACCTTGCAGACGACACGCGTGTTTCTGTCGGCTTGGGCCTGGTATGGGGAACGCGAATTGGCCGCCTCGAGGCCAACTACTCGTGGATCCTCAAGGCGCACAACCACGTAAGGACTTTGTTGATTCTGGCATGCTTATGTTTAGTTTACTGACGTGTTCCATCTTCGCCTTACAGGACAACATTAAGCGCGCTCAACTTGGTCTCGGCATGACATTTTGCTAGGTGCAGCGTCATAGAGAGGAGCGAACGAGAGAAAGAGAGCAAAGGTAGACGTTGTTGATCAAAAATATGGATACACCTTCTACTGCAATCAACAGTTAGATCGCGATCTTATTTTTTTTTCTGGCTACATCCCCTCATTTTCTCGTTACAGCTACGAATTACACTCAGAATAAGTGTCGTTTTTATCGAATGATGATGCTCCTGCTCAGAACCTCAGGCCACTCAAGAGATCTGCCGCAGAGGGAGAAGAAGGTCTCCGCTCCCAGTCTCCCTCCGACCGAGCTTCCGATAAACAGCAGCGCATTGCCAACGCCATGTACTCAGGCAACGCAGCGCGCATCTACAACCCGCAGCCGGATCCGCTGGAGCGCGGCCCGCCCAAGCGCGTGCTGCGCGAGGAGCAGCACATCGGCGAGGTGGTCGCAGCCTCCAAGAAGCGCGTGACGTGGCGCTTCACTTTGGGCGAGTCCGACCGCACCCATGAAGTGGTGCTGGTCCACTCGGTCATGAGCTATAAGAAGGTGCGGCGCTGCAGAGGATAACGTTTTCCTTGCTGTTCGAGTTGAAGAGGATGACTGATGAGATGATTGGGGGCTTTGCACTATGCAACAATGTGCAGGTGGTGCAGTACGATGGAAGGCAGATGCATTTCTCGGCGACGGTAAGTGGGGGGCGAGCTAAGTTAAGTTGTTGGGAAGGATTGGTTTAACAAAATGTTGTGTGGGGGATTTGTTGGCGTGTTGTTGGTTGTTGCAGGCGACAATGGGGGATTGGAGCTTCACGATGATCCTTGATGGACTTAATTCTGTCATGGAAGTCCGCATTAACGACCTGGAGTCGGCTGACGTACCGAAATATGGTGCGGTTGGCTTTGTTTGAGGCGGGGCGAAAATTGGCTAACCAGGATGTTCCAACGTGGTTGTTGATCTTAGACTTTGTGATTGATCGGATTCCATTCCGTCGCTGGGATGTCTACCGTCGTAAGAAGCACTCGATCACCGTGGCGACCTACGCACAACCGAATGCTCCTTCTGGAAGTAGGTTGCCAAATGCAATTGAGGTCAACGAACTAAAGAAACTTACGAGTGTTGTGCCTGCATGTATGCAGATGCGTATGGAACACACCGCTGGGGACCTGGTGGAACTGCACAACCGTCGCAAAACGAACACCAGCCTTCTCGTGGCTCATTCACTGGTGGCTCTCGGGACTCCTTCGGCAGCTCTCGAGGTTCCTTCACGGGCAATTCTCCTACTACTTCGGATCGTTCGCAAAGTTTCAGCCACCAGGGCGCTCGGTCAAGGACGTCTTCTGGGCAGAGTAATGGACGCGCTCGCAGCTTCTCCGGGCAGCAACATGGACAGCGTTCGTCACAACAAGAACAGAGTGCTCCTTCCATTTCGAGCGCGAATGCTACGAACGCGCGCCGTCAGCCACCTCCAGCTCCAGCGGCCAAGAAGCAGCCTGAAATTAACTTGATCGACGACTTTGGTCCCAGTGTGAGCGTGTCTGCCCAGTCACTGATCTTCGATCCTCTGGCCAGTGTAAGTTCGGTGTTTCCTGACATGGCAGCATCGTTTGCAGATGATATATCTTACGTTGTATTCATTGTTGTGCATCTTAGTCTAAGATATCGGCGAGTGGTGATTCCACGGCTGCAAGTGTGCCACCTCCACAGCAACAACAACAAGCGGCCCCGGTCGCAACTGCTCCCCAGCCAGCAGCCTATGTTGATCCGTTCGCTGCCGTTGCAGCACCTGTAATGGCGAAACCTGCAGGTAGCATCAATTTGGATCCGTTTGCGCCTCACAACACAACCAACTACCAGCAGCAGCAACAGCAGCAGTCGGTAGCTCGTCAAATGCCCATGGGCAACATGAGCCAAGGCACAGGGTATCAACAACAGCCGATGGGTATGGCGATGGGTGCTCCAATGAGTGGAATGACGATGCAGCAGCCGCAACAGCAACAGCAACAACCAATGCGAGGTTCCTTTACAGGGCAACAACCTGTTGCACCTGGCGGCATGGGCAACGTGAACTACAACATCTCGCAACTCATGAACCCGGCAAGTCTCCAAACCAACCAACAAAATTCGCAGGGCAAGTCCATTAACATCGACGCATTCGCCAGCTTAGGATAGGCGGCAAGCGGGGTCACCCAAGTTTTTTTTTGCCAACAGAAGTCAATGTTGAAACGAGACCTGAAGGTGCTTGCTTGTAACTATCGTGTAGTCTTTCGGCAGTGTTGAAGTCTACCTTTTCCAAGTAGGTCACGAGTTTCCCGGTCCAATTGACGGGACAGTTGAAGTCTCATTTGCACGCGCAGGAACTCGACCTCGGCGTCCTTCTTGGCCTCGAGTTGCTGTTTCATCGCAACAATGCGCTGTGCATTCTCCAGCTCCAGGACCTCTAGCTGTCGTGCGCACTTGTCCGAAAGTACCTGCACGTGGTCTTGCATTTGCTTATCTGCTTGTACGGTCCATTGTTGCTCCCGCAACTTGACCTCGGCAGCGTGAATCGCCCGTAGCTCGTTCGTACGCTTATCCAACGTTGCAGGGACACTCTTTACCAGCTTTCGTGCAGCTTCTATCACCTTGTCACACGTTGCTCGTTGTTGATCCAATTCGTGCATGCACGCGTCCAATTGAGCTTGCATCTGCTCAGCCTTGCACGCTGCGTCATGGTGGTGGAGGAAAATGCTACGCAGCTCGAACTGCACTTTGCCCAGCAACCGTTGCAGGTTGCTTTCAAGCACGGTATAGCCCTCGAGCTGCTCGAAGTCCTGGAAATACAACCGCACGCGATCTTGCACCCGCAGGAAGAGCTGCTCCTCTACGAGCGTCAATCGCACCTCTTGCATCCTTGATGTCAGAACGATGATGGCACACCAACACGGGATGTAGCACTGCAGTGTCGTTTCATCAACCCGTAAGAGCTTAGATACTCAACAAACCGAACGCGAGCTTTAGTTTATGAAAAATGGCTTGTGAATTCGCCTCTATTGGAATACTTCTAATTTACAGGCACGGAGGACTCCCTGAACGCAAGAGGAGGTTGGTCATTGCGCGCCTTCTAGGTAATTTACTGAATGCCGCAGCCAGTGTCGCTGGCACCCAACCGCATGGCCGACGCCGTGTACTTGCGCGTGGCCTTCTCGAGCGCAATGAGGTGCGGGTCGCGGACCTGTAGTGCGCGCATGCAGTCGCAGAGCTTGAAGAGGTACTCGAAGTTGGGGCCGCTGAAGCCTCTCCGGGTGGCGATCTCCTTGGCCATCTCGTCCACGGGGGACGGGCCCAGGAAGTCCGAGTTGGTGGGGGTGGCGATGTACACCAGCGCCTTGCGCACGACGCCGTCGACGCAGTGCACCTCGACCGTCTGTCGGTCGTAGCCGGCCTGCTCGCGGTTGTCCAACTTGGTGAGCGTGTCCTGCACCTCCTCGTCAGGCACCTTGTACAGCCGGCCCCACGTGATGTGGTCGTCCGCCAGATGCGCGTACTCGTCGTCAAACTTCTTCATCTCCTCGCGGCTGATGAGCGTCACGACGCGGCCCTTTGCTTCGGGCGAGCCGCGGTGGTCCGGGCTGCCCTGCCAGAAGCGGCGGTGCCAGCCCTCGACGTAGCCGAACACCGTGTCTTCCGCGGGGAACTCCGTCTTCCAGACGATCGAGCCGTAGCCGAAAACCCACATGATTTGATGAAGAAGAGTGGATTGAGGGGCTGCTGGCTTGGTGCCGCTGCTGCTTGATGTGCCGCGAATGAGGCGAATTCCCGAATGAACTCCCAAGTGGCAAGGCAAACCAGCACCAGTTGCCAGGTGCCCTAACCGCAGTCCGAAATTCCCTAAGTGTCCGGTTGTTGTTTGGGCAAAGCACAAGAATATTCCGCTCCCTAAATGCGACGCGCGTATTGTAGATCCGGGAGCGCACCCGCGTGGGCCTTTGTAAAGACGCTCGACATGCACTACATACTGCAAGAAGACCTCGATAGCCTTGGTCACGAGAGCATCGATGGCAGCTTTTGACCTGCAGTGTCGTCGCGGCAAGCAACAAGACCTGCAAGCAAGTGTAACTTCGACGTATGTAAAATACACAGACACAGCCGACTTTGGTAAGGCTGGTCGCCGTTTTCTTCGTCCGGGTACTTGAATCCAAAGATATATTTCGGCTGCTGCGTCTTAGGCTCACGGCAAACCAGGTCCCGGGTGCAACCCAGTAAATACCAGCGCAAACATTGCCGGCGGGTTCGCGCAGGACCACTCATACCCAGCGGCACGCGGCGGGAACAGGTTTCCGTATCATTTGTACACCAGGACAGCCGCGCGGATCTGCTGCCGGAGCCGCGGCGGCGCCATTGGGCGGAAATGGCCACGTGCATCGAGAGAGACGCCCTGGCAGCGAGTGACGTGCACTGCAATGGGTCGACGTTACGCCGCTGGCCGTTTCATGTGCTGCCATCCATTTTTATGCCGAAAAAGCGATTTGCGCCCCGTTTATGGCGTCTGACTGTTTGACGACCAATGAGAGGGGCGAATCGTCATGACCTGTGCGACTGTTGTCACCGTGGTGGTAATCCTGGAGCCTATTGGTTGATGAGTATCTTTTCAGCGCGGCCTCCCATTGGCCGATAAATCAAGTCCATCCCCCCTCCACCACCAGAACCGCTGACAGCAACATGGGTGTCGCCGCGCAGCTAACACCGGAGCGAAAGCGACGGCGCTGATAGGCCCGCCGAGGCAGCAGAAGACCCCATTGGCGACCCCATGCCGCCGTCACACCCCCGTCCTGATGGAGGGACCTCAAGCCAGCGTCGAGGCGTCGTCGCCCAGCCCTTAGTCACGGCCAGTTATTAGCGGGCGGAGAATACCTGCGCTCAAGTCAGAGAGGAAGCCGGGCGGTGCGAGCCCTGCAGCGCCAGGCCGAAACACGCTGGATGCTGCTCATGGAGGCAGGATTCGACCGCGTGTCGCTCCGTTGCAACACGCCAAGTCTGCTGTGTGCCGCCGATGCAGGGGGAGACATGGGCAGACCCCCTTGACGAGCAGCGAGAAAATTAGAGAGTGAGTGAGAGCCTCTCCAGCCGCTGCAGGGTCTGTGCTCCAGCGTCGACAGCCCAATGCTGCCGTAATCGGCGGTCGGTGCCATCCTGACTGATCAGCTTCGCTGCAAAAGACCACAACAAACACCAAATTGGGCATATTCGTCACTACGAAGACAAAATTTCCCGTCAAAATACCGAGACTGATCTGGAGACCGCGGACCCACCACCACCACCATCACAACCATCTCAAATCTCGTCACCTCCATTGTTCACAACGACAACTCAACGGAGTTATTCTTCCTATCGCGCTGCACAACGGAAACCACCCCTTGAGGCAGCGCCACTCAGCAAACCTCGGCGCATGAATAGTTGCAAACGACACCATTTTTTGAAAATGGAGACGCACATGCCGTTGCCGTCATGGACTCTTGCATAGCGGAAATCATAAGATCACTGCTCAAGTGCACACTGTTCTGCATCGGTGCTTGCGGCGCAAATTCCGTTACCATGGACTCCTGGCATTTTCAGCAGCGGCGCGCTTGCTATTTCGCACGCTATTCTGCGCGACTGCCCCACTATCCGCGAGGAAGACGAGTTGGGTTTCCTGTCGAGTGAGGCTGACCAGATCGCGGACACTGTTTAAGCGTAGCCGTAGCATCATGCCCGGCTAAGCAACTATCCTGCGATCAATGTGAATGAAGCGAGAATGCAGCTTCCCAGCTAGCGTGCAAGACAGCAAAGACGACAACAGCACGGATGCCCAGCACCTCAATACAAACTCAGTTTCGCACCGTTATCCGCGTTGATTGATTCGTGTTGAGGGGATCAAAACTCACGCGTGTGTGGATAGATGGACAGCCCAACGCAAGGTAAAGCGGGAAGAGCTACATGTACTGCACTGCGAGAAATTGGTTGCGCCGACGGTTGAGTATAGTGTAGTTGCGCGGTTGGCATTTACCCATACAAAGTATTTTGCTCTGCCACACTAGGGATCGTCATGAGATGGAACAATTAATCCAGCAGACCAAGTGCAAACTCCCTATACGCTACCCAAACCTGGAAACTCGCGTCCAAATGATCCTCCGACTATTCGTTGCGGCCACTATAAAATCTAGAGACCCCCACCTAAATGAATCGTTTAGCTACTGTAGTGTTACAGTCTTCGCCCCGCCAAGCCTGTCGCTTCTCGTCGACGGGGCCTGTTCTCGCTGTAACCCGAGATGTAAGCTAGCTCCCCTACTGCTGCTGCTCGCCGTTGACCTGAAAGACGCTCAACGACCCAGCGCATACAAAGCGCATGATGTTGAAGGCCGCGTATTCGTCCCTGTTTGCCACGAAGCCACAGTGCGGGCACACGAACATGTCTTGGTTGCGGAGAGAGAGGTGCAGTCGGTTGCAGCGACCACAAGTGCGGCTCGTATACATCTCCGAGCACAGCACCAGGGTCTTGCCGAGGACAGCGCTTCAGTGTGCGCAGCCGAACCAATCGAGGTTCCCAATCGCAGAGTGGACAAACACGCTACCGATCGACAACGACTTGGTCGACGTCCGCCAGCGTTTTGGGGTCGATAGCTGGGGAGTCGACCAACAAGCCCAACAGGCTATGATCGATGCTTTCCACTTACGCCATCAACGTGCAGCACGAGAACGCGAGCTCAGACTCGAGATCAAACGTGTGGCAACGGAACTGAAGCAACAAAAGTTGACGCGCGCCCGAAAGAGCTCACTCCAACGAGAGCTGACCAGACTCTCAAACGAAAAGAGAATGCTGGAGTCCGAGGACGCCCTTTTGATGCGCCGTACCCGACGCTACCGGTTAAAGCCATCCCCAGAACAAGCTGCCAAACTTAAAAAGATCATGCACGCGTGTCGGTACACGTACAACAAGTGCGTCGAGTATCGCCGCAAAGAGGGCACGGTAAACAGGAACGTCCTGGAGAAACTGTTCGTCACACATCGAGATGAAGGAAATGATCTGGCGTATCCTGAAGGGATGGGGCCGTCACCGGAGTGGGTGGTCAGCACACCTGCAAGTATGCGGCAGAACGTGGTTCATAGGTTCGTGTCGGCAGTGTCGGCGGCCCACACGAATCTCTCTCACGACAACATCGCCCACTTCAACATGCAGTTCAAAGGGCGGAAACAGCACAGCTACTTCACGATCGGCTCCAAAGCCCAGGATACATATCTGAATGCACAGTTTCACCGACCGAAGACGCACCACCTTGGTCCGGCGCCGTACCCGGATGACGGCAGAAAACCGAGGAAGGTGGAGCAGTTCCTCTCGATAACCTCCGTGCCAAATATCCGTATCATTGCCTAGGAAGGCACGACGGTCGAGGGCGAAGTTGTGATTCTGTACAAGCACGGCTATTGGTACGCGCAGATTCCGTACGTGGTCGAGCCCCAGTTGTCGAAGGACAAAGATCGCTGTAATGCATGTGACCCAGGCCTCAAGGCGTTTCTCACATGCATGGACCTGCAAGGCAACTTTACCCACATCGGGCGGGCCAACTGGGGTAAACTGGACCAACTGAAGCAGCGCCAGAGCACAGCGCAACGCGGTATGAGCGCGTTTGCCAACGTGAAGAAGGTGCGGAGGCACACTGGTGAGGACTGGAAACGATACATAGCAACACGTCGAGAGTTTTTTTGTGCGTCCGCCAAGCTTGACAACTACATCAAAAATCTACACTTCCAAGCTGCGGCATACCTGTGCAAGAACTCGGACGTGGTCCTGCTGCCGAAGTTCGACTCCAAGTCGATGATGCGACGGAGCGCGCCATGGACGCACCAGTTCAACTCCCACATGCAGACGCTCGCCCACTTTCAGTTCCGCCAGCGACTACTGGCCAAGTGCGCTGTCCTCGGCAAGACCCTGGTGCTGTGCTCGGAGATGTATACGAGCCGCACTTGTGGTCGCTGCAACCGACTGCACCTCTCTCTCCGCAACCAAGACATGTTCGTGTGCCCGCACTGTGGCTTCGTGGCAAACAGGGACGAATACGCGGCCTTCAACATCATGCGCTTTGTATGCGCTGGGTCGTTGAGCGTCTTTCAGGTCAACGGCGAGCAGCAGCAGTAGGGGAGCTAGCTTACATCTCGGGTTACAGCGAGAACAGGCCCCGTCGACGAGAAGCGACAGGCTTGGCGGGGCGAAGACTGTAACACTACAGTAGCTAAACGATTCATTTAGGTGGGGGTCTCTAGATTTTATAGTGGCCGCAACGAATAGTCGGAGGATCATTTGGACGCGAGTTTCCAGGTTTGGGTAGCGTATAGGGAGTTTGCACTTGGTCTGCTGGATTAATTGTTCCATCTCATGACGATCCCTAGTGTGGCAGAGCAAAATACTTTGTATGGGTAAATGCCAACCGCGCAACTACACTATACTCAACCGTCGGCGCAACCAATTTCTCGCAGTGCAGTACATGTAGCTCTTCCCGCTTTACCTTGCGTTGGGCTGTCCATCTATCCACACACGCGTGAGTTTTGATCCCCTCAACACGAATCAATCAACGCGGATAACGGTGCGAAACTGAGTTTGTATTGAGGTGCTGGGCATCCGTGCTGTTGTCGTCTTTGCTGTCTTGCACGCTAGCTGGGAAGCTGCATTCTCGCTTCATTCACATTGATCGCAGGATAGTTGCTTAGCCGGGCATGATGCTACGGCTACGCTTAAACAGTGTCCGCGATCTGGTCAGCCTCACTCGACAGGAAACCCAACTCGTCTTCCTCGCGGATAGTGGGGCAGTCGCGCAGAATAGCGTGCGAAATAGCAAGCGCGCCGCTGCAATTTGTTGCAAAAGACGAACCACCGTGAGTACATTAGGTTGAGTATGAACAAGACATATTCAGCACAGCTTACCTAGCCGAGCAGATCGTGAAGAGGATGGATCCTCCAAAAACGACAATCACCGTAGCGCTCACTGCGAACAAAACAACACAAATCACACTCGTTAACACATCTTGAACAACATAAGAAACACATCTGTAGCGTACCACCAAGCATGCCGAGTTTCCGCTGGTCCGGAGTTACGGTACGGCCCATAATCTTGGTCGGATTCTCGGGCGACTCGTTCGCCGTTGCGCTCGACATGTAGAGCCAGAAGCCGCCCAAACAGATCAGCACGAACAGGAAGAACGGGTTCAGCAGACTGTAACGACATCAGCATCAACAGCAACAACAATAAGCACGCTGATTTCCTACACGCTCTAACAAAAGCCTCGCCACGTACATCGTGACGACGCCAACTAGAGCCGCAGAGATGGCGTAGTTAGCACTGAAGAACAGCGCGTTCTTGTGACACCGCGAGGCCAGCACCTCACGTCCAGGCACATTGAAAGGCTTCTCCTCCCCTAATCAAGAGCAATCACTTAGAGCGAATTCCATGGGGGACTATATATGTAAATAATTACGCACCGAGACCGAAGAACTGGGAGATCCCGCGCACGTTCCGGATGTCGATGGACTTGGCGAGCTGGTTGCGGAGCTTCTGCAGCGCGTGCTGCGGCACCTCCATGGTGATGGTGCCCTGGGGCTCGTCGGATGCGACCTTCATAGCGCTCAAAGTGTGGTGCCGACGCCCGTAGCTGTAGTAGCCTGTAGTCGATCGCGAGGGAAGAGAAGTGGCCTCTGGCACTGCTTGGCAGCATCCGATTCGCTAAAAATATACAATATCGTTTTAACCAATCCTCACGATCTTAGCTGCAGAGTGATGATCACTTCAACTTCACACATTCACAGTGATTCCGCACGCACAAGAGCACGATGCAGACACGCCGACAAAGCACCAAGGATCCCATGAAGGAGACGTGCCACCTGGACGACACGCCGGAAGAAGACAGTGAGTTACTATACATTTACTGCAGCCAGTGTCGCCTGAGTCGGGGTCCTGAGAGCTCCAAGAGAGAAGCAAGTATGGGATAAATGCAGTTTCATGCTGATAACTCTATTATATCTTGTGTTACGTATTTTGTGCAGCCTCTTCTTATGATGGGGATAAGGTCGGCGGGTCTGGTCTAATAACTAAATAAATTGTGTACAGCGAGGAAGCGTTGACGTGTTGGTGGGTTGCAGGAAAATGAGGTGAATGCAGCGAAGTCGGGACGCAAGAGCAAGAGCAAGCGAAATGAGGGCGGTCGAGGGGCCAGGAAGGGACTTAGCAAGAGACAGAAGGTCAGC
This sequence comes from Phytophthora agathidicida, assembly GCA_025722995.1. Lineage (NCBI taxonomy): Eukaryota > Oomycota > Peronosporomycetes > Peronosporales > Peronosporaceae > Phytophthora > Phytophthora agathidicida. The sequence continues at coordinate 5,024,424 of CP106972.1, read as the reverse complement.
GATACAACGGGAAACGCTGCGAGCCAAGAATCGTCGCCTAAATTTGTCTTCAAGACGCCGAAGACGTCGTTCCGCAAGAGGAGAATGCTTAAACGTGAGCGGCAGCTGGAAGAGGAGGAGAAGAACAAGAAGCGGATCGAGGACTTGGTCGCTTACTTCAAGAAGTTGGACGAGCAAAAGCTGGAGACGGCTTGAGTTGCTGTTGATGGATAGGTACGTGTCAACGATGGGCTTTATTCGTTTCTTGTTTGTTATAGCAAAATGGTGCGTTTTGGTGGGGTTAACCGGGCTTATGCCGATTGTGCAGTTGCCATCGTCAGAAGCTGGTCGCAGTAGCGAGGGCTTTGGTGACGACTCCTATTTTCTTCCGCCTTCTTCGCCAGCCTAGGTGCATCAATCGCTACCGTTTCCTTCAGGACATTGAAGACGGCCTCCTGCATCCAAACACAGTCAAACGATTTAGTAAGCATAAACAGAGTGGCGTCGTCCGACAGAACTGCTGCTGCTCGTTTACCTGAATGTCGGGTTCTGAATCGTCTAGGTGGACAAAGAGGCAGTCCAAAGTGTAGTCGATGATAGTTCCTTGGAAATGCTCCTTCGGTGCAGCCTTCAGGAACGTGGTAAATGTCTGGCAGGCAGCTTTGCGCACAGTATCGTTGCTATCGTCGAGACGCTTCAAAATCTCCGCATACAGTTGATGTACAGGCTCCTCTGTCAAGATCAATACAGGAGAGAACTTATCAGTGGGATGGCGTCGCTCAAATAAGTAGGTAGATGCATAGCATACCTCCTAAGCATCCGGGCAGCGCCACGAACAGATATTGCAACGCAAGGCAAACCAGTTGGCGAGTCTTGGCATCGTTGTCGTCCATTGAGGATTTTAACACTGGCAGCATCTACAGTCACGGACAACAGTACGTTTATCAGTAAATTAGCACGACCATGCTGACCAAAAGGCAATACAAGCATTTACCTGAGGTGCGGTCTCAAACAAGCAGTTTTTGTCAGCGATACCCTGGCGAAGTAATGTGTACGAACACGCAACGGCTACTTTTCTAATGGTGTGAAAGCAAGCAATGCAAAATGTTAGTGTGCCAACAGAAAAGTTAGTGCTAAGCTGAGACCAGCAAGCTTACCTGATGGTAGCAGCTACACGCCCTCCACGCCACACGATGTTTGGGATAATAGCTTTTTGAAGCAATGACACGGTAAATGGTTTGAAGACCTGGAAACATTAAGCAAAACTGTTAGAAACATCACACAAGAATAATTCTAATGTTAGGTTATGCGTACCGGACTAATTGTATCCGTTCCCAACATTGTCTCCAGCAATGCAAGGAATGCGAGTCGAACATCCACATCCTGGGCTGGCTCTAGGTGCACCAAAAAGACAGGCACAATTTTACCCAGGTTCACGCCGCAAGCCTAAAACCCAAGAATCACGATCAGATTAAGAAACACTCTTCCAGCAGAAGCAGAAGCACCAGCTAGCATGCGAAAAAAATATCGTACCTTTCCTCCACGCCGGCAAAGTGAGTCAAATAGCACGCGACTAGGATTACTCTTTTGCCAGCTCGTAGTTGCTTCAGTAGGCAGAGTCATCGTATCTAGGAGTTTCCCCATGTACTTCGTGTAAAGTTCCTGTAAATTAAATAACAGGATGAGACGTCATCGTCTCCATAATGGAAACAGTACTAACAACGAACCTCAGTGGGCTGTTCAATCTTCACCGCAAGTTCCTCCATAGCTTCACTTGCCTGTCACCATTAAACACGAGTGTTAGTACCTCCGCAGTAAGGCTACTAAACGGTACTTTTTGTGTGAAAGAACTTACCGTATCGTAGGCAACCGACGATTCTGACGACGACGCTAAGAGATGACTCAACACCCAGAAGAGTCGGAAGCAGATATCATCTTTTTGCGCGAGCAGCGGACCGGCAGTCTTGACAATACTTGCAACAACACCAGCTAACTGGTCTTGCAGATCCGCTACTTCAGATTCGCGCAGGCCAGCATCGCACAGTGCTTCAGTAATAAGCTACACGAATTCAGAACGTTGACAAGCCGAGTAAGTTGCCAACTCACAAGAACAACACTGAATTGCTCAATCCTTACCTCCAGGTGAGCTCCGATCGTATTTGTCGTCATGCCTTCGATACTCATACCTAGCAGAATCAATCCATTTGTGCGATGTTGCGCAGTGTCCTGCCCAGCCAATCTCCCGGCGGCCATCGGCAGCAGTGAGGCCAAAATCATTTGGGAGTCAGCATAAAAGCCAACAACTCTCGAGCACGCTTTCACGCTATTGACAACAACTTCTTCGTCATCGCGACAGTTCTTGCCTAGCGCCGCAAAGACCTTGTCTAGGAACGGATTCATGTTCTGCTCCAGCAAAATCAGGTACGCACTTAGCACCTGGGTATACCGTTCGCGCGCTTGCACAGTCCAGTCTCCGGTTTTCTCGAGAAGTGGTGGCAACACCTGCGCAGAAATACTTGCTGCAAGCTTGCGGGCGCCAATCGGTGGGCGAGTCTCAAAGAAACTCGGCGGTGCACCAATTGCATAGTCCGTATCAACCTCCATTAACTCAGCATTGCCAGATCTGACACCACTACCTTCCTCACGAATCTCCCAAATGGCCGATAGGTCATTCAACTTAGCGAGAGAAAGTGTCCGCACCTCGGGGGCCTCATCAACAATGCCAGCCAGGAAAACCGGGAAGATATCTGCCTCAAACTGCTGAATCTGCTCGATCTTCGCCAACCACGCCGCCAGTGTCGCCACTAGCTGCTTCCTCACAGACGGGGCATGGTCGAAAACGACCTTACTCACTGCCGGCAATAGTACCTCCTTCATAAGCTCTGGTAAACTTTCTGTTCCGCACGGCACCGCAGCTTCCAGAGCTTGCAATGCACACACCCGCACTCGACTGTGCTGGTGTCCAAGATTCGCCACCATCGGTCTCAGAATGGTGCCAATCTGCATCCCGACGTCGCTCTTCCAGCTCTTGGAGATCAAAATGACACACTCCGCCGACATCTTTTTGGCATCCGGGAACGGATCCATCACCATCTTGCCCAATGCATTGGCCAGCTCCGTAATAACATCGCGTAATGACGTCGGCGCGTCGCTCACAGCTGCAAACTGCTTCAGAAAAGTATGCAACAACTGCAAAACCAGTAGTCGGATCTCCTCTGTCGGCTCCGGGTACGGCAGCTTGCCCAGTCGAGCGTTGGCCAGCGTCACCAGCTGCTTCAGCGTCGCGTCCGACGGCTCCAAAGCCCCTCGTTCGCACAGAAACAGCAGCGAAGTGAGAGCTCGCTCGCGGCATTTCTCCACAATATCGGACTCGGCGCATTGCAGCAGTGGACGCTGCAGGTTCGACACGCTCAGAGAGCGCAACACTGCGAGGGACACTCGCGACGCCTCGTTCTGCAGCGCGCGATTGAGTCTGTCGGCGGCTCGACGACGTACGGTGCGGTCCGGATCGCTCAGGCAGTTGACGTCGCGCTGCATCTTCATGGACAGCATGTTGTACGCGCTCTCATCCTCAGCAGACAGCGCCATGGCTCGCGGATAGCAGCGAAATGACCCGCCGCCACACAAGACTAGTGATGGAAGATTGTGCAACATAATGGCCGAATGCACAACATAAGGAGATAATGTTGCGCGAAGAGTAACTGCCCCACTTCAACATGGAAAGCTGTTGTGCGGGTAAACGAGATACCTTGTTTGTTTTCAAGCATGTACACTGGTGTGCTCACAGGACCAGGAAGATCAGGCGGAGTTGCGAGATTGTATCGATGCGCAGGAAGATTAAGCTGTTGCCGCAGGACTATACCGAAGCACTGGCTGATCGGGCGGAGTTGCGGGATAGTATCGACTCGATACTATCTCGTAATCCGAGGCGCAGGACGCGGAATTGCACAATCGTATTGACGCGCTAGAGGGCACATCTGACGACTAGAAGGTCACCGCCAACTTGTTTGATCAACGAGCCTCATTTTCTCAAAAAACGTGATTGCTGAGCAGGTTATACACGATGCGGGTCAACTACATTAACTGCTCGCAAGATGTTGAGGACTGCGACGACTGCGGCAGCATGATCTTCCCAGCGACGATGCATATGTGTCGCCCGCCTGTCTACCCAAAGAACGACTTCGAGCTAGCCTGCTATTGCAGCAAGCGTTTGGAGGCGGAGCTCCGCGAGAATTTCGGCGCGAAGGGCGGCGGGTTGGCGCAACTGCTGGAATCGGTCAAATCCCAGCTACGCCCCTCCCTCGTGGAGTCCATCCGCTACGTGGCGATCCAGCGCAACGGGCTGGTGCACGGTTGGGATGTGAAGCGCCTGCCCGACCGAGCACTCTTCATCCAACGTTACGAGCGCGCCATAAGAGGGTATTAATTAGTAAATGTAAAGTTTACATTGTAAACGGAACACTCGTTAGTCCGAAACATGTGCACAACTTCGGTATTGGATCTGCATTGTTTTCTACAAGTCTAGGCTAGTTGCGTGTCGCGTAGGAGATAATAAACTGGCCATCATATTTGGGCAATTCGGACACTTCTTGGTAAGTCGGATCTACAACCGGGCAAGCACGTTGACACGAAACAACGCACTACCGTTTTACTACTGCTACTATTACTACGTTGACATGAAAACGAGATACCCGCCTTGTTTGTTTTCAAGCATGTACACTAGCTGGTCTACGTGTTCTATGACTCGTCTACTGTTGTTTTCTCTATGAATACGAATTGCTGGCGGATGGCTGCAAAATCGCCACGTCTTACCGCGCCACGAAAGACTTACTTCTTCTTGCCCTGCATCCGCTTGCGGCCGTTGGCGGTCAGCTCGCGCTTTCGCATGCGGATCGTGGTCGGGGAGACGTCGATCATTTCGTCCTCGCCAATGTAGGTGACCACATCCTCGAGGGACATCTGGCGGATGGGGGACAACTTGATGTTCTCGTCCGTGCCGGCCGCGCGCATGTTGGTGAGCTTCTTCTCCTTGGTGGGGTTGATTTCAATGTCGGTGGGGCGGCTGTGCTCGCCCACGATCATGCCCTCGTACACTTCGTCACCAGGCTTGACGAACATCTCTCCACGGTCTTCCAGCGAGTTCAGTGCGTAGGCCTGTGTAGAACAAACAATTGAGACCGTAAGCAACCTGAACATGATCTAGCAAGACACCTGCCGAACAAATTGTTCTTACCGTGCATGTGCCTCCGGATGAAGAGATAAGTTTGCCCTTCGACGGAGGGGTTGCTGATCCTTGGAAGGGGGAGTAACCGTGGAAGATCGAGTTCAGAATGCCACTACCGCGGGTGTCGGTCTTGATCTACACACACAAAGAGATAACAAGTGAGTACTCATCCGCATGGGCATCGACGATAGGATTCACCACAATACACACCTCACTGCGGTAGCCCATGAGACAACGACTGGGGATCTTGAACTGAAGACGCACTTTGTCGTGCATCTCCTTGAACTCGATAATCTCACCGCCACGGGTCGAAAGCTTATCGATAACCGTGCCAGAGAAGTCAGAGTCGACGTCAATCGTCACTTCTTCAATGGGCTCCATCTTCTGGTTAGTCTCCGGGTCCGTCTGGAAGAGCACCTGCGGGGCCGAAACGGACATCTCGAAGCCTTCGCGACGCATTTCTTCAATCAGAATAGCGAGCTGGAGTTCACCACGGCCGTGGACATCGAAAGCTTCCGATGACGAACTTTGGGAGATGGAAATAGCGACATTGTTCTGGTGATGTTGAAGCATACCAAACATTAGCGATCAACTCAACGCACTGGAAAACTCGCGTTAGAAAAACATAAAACACTCACCTCGCACTCGCGCTCAAGACGCTGCTTAATGTGAGAAGACGTGAGGAACTTGCCCTCTTTGCCTGCAGTCGGCGCGTCGTTCACACCAAACGTCATAGAAATCGTAGGCGGGTCCAGCTGCGGAGACGGAATGGGCTCTGTCACGGCCACATCAGCGATGGTGTCGGACACATACGCATTCACGCCAGCAATGGTGATAATGTCGCCTGCAGAGATACGCCAAACACAACGTATATACATAAGACTGCTGTCCATACGAGCAAAACTTCATCATAGTCAGAACGTACCAGCAGTTGCTGACGTGATCTCCGATTTCGCAACACCACGGGTAACGAACATCTTCGTAACCCTGCCAGTCTCGAGCTTCTTGCTGTCACGGTTCATCACCTGGATCGAATCTCCAATCTATTTGCCGCAAAAGCGCAGAAGTCAATGCAAGGTCTACACAAAACACAATAATCAACGAATCGAATGCTCACCTTGACAGTTCCGGCGTGGACGCGGCCAGTCGCCAGGCGGCCAACGTACGGGTCGTGGCCAATCATGGTGACCGCCATAGCGAATGGCTTGTCAGCATTGGCGTCGGGAGCAGGCACGTACTTGGTGATTTCGTCCAACAGCGGCAGCATGCTGTCACGCGTCTCGCTGGCGTTGTCCAGGTCGTGCACGGCCCAGCCCTGCTTCGCAGACGCGTAAAGCATGGGGAACTCCAGCTGGTCGTCGTCAGCATCAAGTGCCACGAACATGTCGAAGAGCTCGTTCTCCACCGAACCGTCCAGACGGCTCGTGTCGCGGTCCACCTTGTTGACGACCACAAGAGGCTTCAGACCGCGGTGCAGCGCCTTGGTCAGCACGAACTTGGTCTGCGACATGGGGCCCTCCGTGGCGTCCACGACCAGCACCACACCGTCCACCATACTCAGGATGCGCTCCACCTCGCCGCCGAAGTCAGCGTGTCCTGGGGTGTCGACGATGTTGAGCACGTGGCCGTTGTACTCGACGCGCGTGCACTTGGACATGATGGTGATGCCGCGCTCGCGCTCCAAGTCGATGGAGTCCATCACACGCTCCTCAGAGAGCGTGGTGCCGCCGTGCTTCAGCAGTTGGTCCACCAGCGTCGTCTTACCGTGATCGACGTGCGCCACAATGGCAACGTTGCGGATGTTCTCAGCCGTGACGGCCGAGTAGTCAATGGAGAAGGCGCGCGCCATTGCGGGCGCATTGCGCTGCAGGAAAGAGCGCGGGCCTGAGCGCGCACGCGCCAGAGCAGGCAAGCAGGACCGGCGGAGGAACATGACGACCACGATGATGCTGTTGATGTGCGTGTGTGGCGGAGCGTCGTCTGGGAAAAGTGTGGCACACATGGTATAGAGTGGCGTACATATTTCGGTGGCGCAAATCAAATCTAAAAGTGCTTCAAGACAACACCGATCTAGTTGACCAACGACAGCACCGCCGACTTGACGGCGAGCTGGAGTCAACGTGGCGTGGCAGAAGGTGCGAGGTGGCGTTTCGCCAAGACGCTGCAAGCGAGGCAAAAGGCTAAATATGATGGCTGCTTGCACGAGTTCGGCAGTACATGTACTCGTGAAGGAATTCGGCGAGGCTTGCATAAGTTACGGGTGTTTGCTTCAACGATTGGAACATTGGTTGTTGGCAACGACTAGTTGCTCGAGCAGAGTATTAGCAATAGGGCAAACGTTGTCGATCCGCCAAGGCAACATCGCAAAGGTCCCCGATAGGGCATGCAGTCGCTGCACCTTCGACTTGATATGCGTAGGCGTTGTGATGACCCAGCTTGCACGGGCCATGCCATGCCATGCCATGCCAGTGGGAACATTCGACACTTCGACTTGAAGGCGCTGAACGATGATAACTCGCTTTGTGACTCAGAAACTGGTGCTGACAGTCGGCCCTTACAATCAAGGGAGATGCCCCGTTTCTCGCACTCGAGAGTTCGAATTTTCGTTGGTGGCTGTTCATTTGGGCATACTTGGTCGGAATAGGTGTAGTTTGAAGGCCTGGTCGCTCAAGTCAAGAACTGCGATGAATATCGTTGCAGTTCTCTGGTTTTCATCTGCTGTAGTAGCAGTAGCAAACAATAAACTCCCAGCGCGTTGGTGTTGGTCGACATTCAATCGCTTCTAACGAATGTGATCTCTAACTAGGCTTGTCGATGGTGTTATGCAACGAATGCCTCATTAGCCCATGCTTGTCAAAGTGAAGCGCAACGTGCAAGTGGTAATCAGCGGCGTCACGCACGACAAGGAGGAGGCCGTATGATTCAGGGACCGTGACGTGGCCGCAATGTAGCGACGTTGCAAGATACCTTTTGGGCCGCGCATTGGGGAGACTGTGGTGTACAGCCCCGCTTCGATTGAACCGAATCGGCTCACCTCGTTCACATCGTGGGCAGCGATGATGGTGCTTGGAAAACATGAGCAGGATCGCTGGCGCAGCGTCTTTGGGGGCCGGTGGCTACCTATCTCGCGATTTGACGCCCAACTGCAACATGGGGCCCGATTTCTAGCGAGCCAGGAGCGCCAAGCAGCGCGGCTGCTGCTGGCGCATCAAATGTTGCCGTCGCGCTGCTCATGAGTCACGGGCGCCAATCGCGGCGGCGGCGGTAAATCAGGGGGTTCTGCCCCCGCCACCGCCGCAGACCACCACTTTTCCTCTCTTCCGCCGCTGCTACCAGCCTCAATGTGGATGGAGCCGCTGGAGGTCTCACCAGCCAACAAAGTTCGTCCTCGAGTGTGACACTCACCACCAATTCGGGGGCTTCAGCACTTGAATTCAAAACTGTTTGCGTGCGTGTGTGCGGGGGCCTCGCGACGAGGGACAAAAGAAGGGAGCGAGGGCCGGTATCCAAAAGCAAGAGGTATTGCTTCTGCTTGCTTGGTGCTTGGAGCCCCCAGCTGCTGCCTTCCAGTCAAGCTTCAGTATGGGCCGGTTCAGCTGAGACTTTCCCACCTTTCGAAATTGTCTGACGGGTCTAAAAAAAACACATAAACACTTGCATTCAGTATCCCCCCGTCCCGAACCCGACCCGGGTCGTCGCATCCTTTATGTGAAACCAGACACAGGCCGGCGCGTTGATACGGAAGATCTGCTCATTCCTCATTTTGCAGGCGAACGCTGCCCCTTTCAAGAGAGCTCCCTAGATAAGCTTCACGCGGCGCGTCCACCATGGCGCGGAGGAGCTGCGCAATGCTGCCGATGCTGCTGTTGCTAGCGCTGCTCTCTGGATGCAAGGCGCTGCTGCCCATCACGGAGGCGCTGCAGCGCGCGCGCCACAACCTGACGGAGTTCCAGAAGAAGTGGATCGACCCGGACACGGACCCCAAGTTCTACAACGTCTCGGTGCCCAAAGGCGCCTTCAACTTCGGCGGCAACTCGAGCTACAACCACGAGTACACGCTCATCTTCTCGGACGAGTTCAACAACTCGAAGCGCACCTTTGAGGCCGGATTCGACTCCAAGTGGACGGCGGTCAACATCCGCGACACGTCCAACATGGGCCAGCACTACTTCCTGCCTCAGGCCGTGCAGATCGACAAGGGCAACCTCATCATCACCACCTCCAAGCCCAAGCAGAAGTACCGCGGCACGAAATACGTCAGCGGCAGTGCCCAGACGTGGAACAAGTTCTGCTACACGGGTGGCTATGTGGAGGTGAGGGCCATCTTACCGGGCAAATGGGGCATCCCCGGCACGTGGCCAGCTATCTGGATCATGGGCAACATTGGTCGAGCTGCCTTTTTGGACTCCCAGGACGACACGTGGCCCTGGAGCTTCGATGTTTGTGCCCCCTATGTGGAGAAGGTGGAGAAGGTCAAGCAGAAGATCAATGCTTGTGGCAATTTGACAGATAAGCATGATAAGGAGTCGTACCCGGAGATGTACGGCATGAACCCATTCCAAGGGCGTGGAGCTACGGAAATTGATGTGATTGAGGCGCAGATTCGATCGCGTGACGAACCGGCCTTCATTTCGACGTCGCTGCAGATCCGGCCGAGTTTGTACGACGACATGCGGCCGGATTCCGAGACGTTGCCGGGTCCTGGACAATGGTACCAAGGCCTCAAGTTCGGTGAGTTCACAAAAATTAACAGTGACTACTACGGTGAAATGGGTCTCGACTCCATCTCGGCGCTGACGCAACTCGATGCCAATGCATTCAAGGAGTTCCATATTTACCGTTTGGACTGGTCGCCTGGCCCCGAGGGCTACATTCGTTGGTGGCTGGACAACAACTTCTTGTTTGAGATTCCTGGATCGGCGCTGAACAAGTGGGTGGGCGATGTTCCTCCCCGCCAAATCCCGGTCGAGCCCAGTTACCTCATTTTGAGTACCGCCGTGTCGGAAAAGTTCTCGCCGCCGTGTGACGGTCAGATTTGTGACTCGTTGTGGCCCTCGAACTTCACGATTGACTATGTGCGCGTCTACCAGGGCAACCCGAACCGATACACGTCGGTGGGATGCAACCCGGAGGCGTATCCGACGAAGGAATGGATCTATGCCCACCCAGTGAACTATGGTCTCCCGTGGTACGTTTCGCTGCGTGTAGATATCGATCTCCTCCAATTTTTCGCGGTGGTTAATGCGCTAGTGGGACTTTTCATGGCGTTCCGCGGTGTATCTCACCCGAAAATGATGTCGGCCTACGCCAGCTCGTTGTGGCTCACTGCGGCGTTTTACGGAGCTCTTAGTCCAAGTGCTCCTGAGGACCTCGCCTGGATCCAGACTGCGATCGCCTGTGTGTGCGGTTTGGTGCTTGGCGGTATTTGCTGTTTGGTGTACCCAGTTTCCCTGGGAGCGATGCTTGGACTGTACGGCGGTGTGATGATTAGCCAATTCGTCCCGTTGCTCTCGACACGTGTGATTACCGTAGTGCTGGTCGGTGTGGGTGTTACTTTGGGATGTGCGTCGCGGATCGACACCAAGCACATTGTGATTCTGTCGACTTCTTGGCTCGGCAGTTTGGCGTTCTTGCTATCAGTCTCACTGTGGGTGAGCGAAGGCGACATTGCTGAAAACGCGTGGAACCTTGCTGGCTTCATATTCGAAGGCGACAACGATGGTTATGTCGGCTTCTGCACGGAGCATTGCCTAGCGATGTATATTCTGCTTTTCGTGCTTAGTGCAGTGAGCACAACCTATGCGTACTTCCGTATGCGTAATGTGACGCTGCGTGACAACACTATCAATGCGCGCAGGAGTAAATTCCCTCCAGTATCTGCGAGTTCAGACGCTCGGTCGTGGCGACCTGATGATGATGCGGCATCGGTCCCGGAGAAGGACATGGTGAACTTCTTTTCGCCGTCCAAGCTACCACACAACATGCAGCAATTCAGTACGATCTTCCGCATTGCTGTTAATGTGCAGCGCTCGTTTGGCTTTCAGCTGGATAACTTCCGCAACCAGACAGAGCACATCGTGGTGCTTCTCACGAACAGCACACGCAAGGGTGGTAACCCGTACCGGAAGCTGCACGATTTGGTGTTTTCGAACTACAACAAGTGGTGCTCGAAGCTTAAGATCCAGCCTCTGAACTGGAGCGAACAACATACACCTCAGGGTGGCCTCACAAGTCTGGACGAGATCTCGGTAGACTTATGCCTATTTTTCTTCATTTGGGGCGAAGCCAGCAACCTGCGCCACTCGCCAGAGTTCCTGTGCTTCCTGTTCCACAAGATGAAGGAGGAGTTCCCGTCTGTTCGTCACTCTGAACGTGAAGCGGGATACTTCTTGGACACGGTGGTGACACCTGTATATGGATTGCTGAAGGCCGAAATGACGTCCAAGTACGACCACGAGGATCGCCACAACTACGACGACTTCAACGAGTTCTTCTGGACGAGAGCCTGCCTGAAGTACGACTACAAGCACGAAGAAGTCCTCGATATCACGTCACCTAGTCCTGCCATGATCTACCAGCAGAAGAAGCAGCAACGTGAGGGCTTGCAGGGCCTGGGTGGCCTCAGCAGTCGAGGCGGACTCAACGGTGGTGCCAAGAGCTCCAACTTTTTCAGCAAACGCAAAAGTATCGCTGAGGGATTCACGGAGTCAGCGAAGACGTTCTTGGAGAAACGGACGTGGCTACTTCCGCTGCGGGCTTTCAACCGTATTTTCAACTTCCACGTGATTTCGTTCCACTTCCTGGCAGCGCTCGCGTTCGTAAATGAACAAGAAATGAGTTTCGCGGACTCCTGCAAGATTATCTCGAGCACGCTGATCACACCTTTTCTGCTGGACATTCTCCGTGATGGACTCGACATCTTTGCTGTGTACGATGAGCACCAGAAATTGTGTACGATCGCGCGCAACGTTATGCGTGTACTTTTGCACCTGATTCTAGTGGTGATATCTACGATGATGTACTGGTACGCGTGGGCATACGGCGGTTCGTGGTGGCAAACGTACTACGCTGTTGTGGTGCTTTTCCACGTGCCAGGACTGATAAATTGCGTGATGCAGGTTATGCCTGGTCTTACCAATTGGACTCGGCATACGGAGTTCGTCCCCGTCGCATTTATCCGTGACATTATGAGCCCGATGAACCGCTTGTATGTGGGCGACAACGTATTGGACCCAGAGTCAATGAGTGTGGGCTACCAGTTTTTCTGGGCTACGCAGCTGTCTTGGAAGCTGTACTTCAGCTACAAGTTCGAGATCTATCCGCTCGTGGTGCCAAGTTTCTTGTTGTTCGCCGACCATGTGGAGAACAGCGTGAGCATGATCACAACCGCGTTCCTCATCCTGCTGCAATGGATACCTTTCTTCTTGGTTTTCTGCGTGGATATTACGATTTGGAACTCAATCTGGATGGCCTTCACGGGTACCTTCGTGGGTTTCTCATCGCACATCGGTGAAATTCGTAACTTTAGCCGGGTTCGCTCCGCGTTCAGCCGTGCAGTAGATGCGTTCAATGCTAAGGTGATCGCCCGAAACTCGAAGACTGGGCTTCAAATTGCGGAGACCACGGGGTCGTATGGCTCGACGGCACTTGGCCATGAGGTGCTCGACCGCGTGTCTGGTGGTGCAGACCCAACGTCCAGAATCCTGTCCCAGCGACGCACTTCTGCGCATGATGACGAGACTCCTTTGTTGTCTTTCTCGCGTCGCAAGCAATCGCCAATGGAGCGGCAAGCAGCTCGTCGGCGCAAATGGTTTTCGTTCTCGGTGGCGTGGGACACGATCATTGATAGCATGCGTGCGGACGATCTGATCTCGAACAGAGAGAAGGCTTTGCTTCACTTCCACCGTCTCGATGGCTACCAACGTGAGATTTACCTGCCACAGTTCCAGTTGGCGGGATGCTTTGAAAACTTCACGTCAAACATCCTTGACATTTACTCGTCTAATAACGGCAACGTGTCGGAGCGAGTGTTGCAAGACAAGTTGCTGGAAATTCTCAGCGAAAGCCCAATGGTGGAAGAGTCCCTAGAAGAAATTTGGGAGCTTGCAAACTGGGTGCTTATCAATGTCCTTGGCCCATGCCACGCGAACGATGTGAAGTATATCACGAGTGTGCTCAATTCGTGGGCAGCGCGCGGTGTATTCCGAGCACTGAACCTGCAGAAGGTGGGCTCGTGCGGTCGTGCCTTGGCGGGCTTGGTGTCGCTTTTGAAATCCAATGCCCGTGCCTGGAAAAACAACGCCAAGGTCATCCCTGTCCGCAAGGATCCCTCTGACTATGCATCGTACGAGTTCCCTCAGCAGTCGAGCTCGTACCGCCCTGCGCCATCCGGACTTACAAAGTCTGCGAGTACGACTGGCCTGTCCTCCCTGGGTCGCGAACCCCCTCGTCGCAGCCGTGGCTCTGGTGTTGCTCGTATTGCGCGAATGCAACAACAGACGCACAAGCCCTCTGTCAACAATGGCAAGGCCACGCACTCCATTCCTAGCTCACACATCATGCAGATCCGTGAACGTGTGCGTGTATTCCTGAACCTTGGAAAGGAGATTTTGGCCCATGTACACGAGCAAGACCCCGTGTACGCTGAAAGCAAGGGCATCTCGGATCGATTGACGTGGATTCTTACACAAGAACGCGGCTTCATGTGGGATGACACCTACACGGGCGAGCAGATCACACTGACAGCGTTTGAAAGCCACACGGATGTGGTGCTGTCTCACCTGCATGGGCTTTTGACTTTGCAGAAGATTGATGCTGAGCCCCAGTCGTTCGATGCTCGCAGGCGTCTGCTGTTCTTCGTGAACTCGTTGTTTATGGACATGCCGCTGGCTCCGATGCTAGAAGAGATGAAGTCGTGGAGCGTTATGACACCGTTCTACGCCGAAGACGTGTTGTACTCAAGAAAGGATCTCGAAAGCAAGCAAGATGGTTTGGACGTGCACACATTGCTGTTCTTGCAGACACTGTACAAGCGTGACTGGGAGAACTTCCTCGAGCGCGTGAAGCCTAAAAAGAACATTTGGAAGGACCCGCAGACTGCCATCGAGCTGCGTATGTGGGCTTCCCTACGCGGCCAGACGCTCTCGCGTACGGTGCAGGGTATGATGTACGGTGAAGCAGCCATTCGGTTGCTCGCTGAGATCGAACAAGTTCCGCAACAGAAGCTCGAAGATTTGATTAACACGAAGTTCACGTACGTCGTGGCGTGCCAGATTTATGGTCGCCAGAAGAAGAACAACGATCCGAAGGCAAGCGACATTGAGTTTTTGCTGCACCGGTTCCCGAACCTCCGCGTGGCTTACATCGATGAGGTGCGCGTGAACTACCAGAAGGAGCAGTCATACTTCTCGGTGCTCATCAAGGGCGGCGAGGAGCTCGGATCGGTGCATGAGATCTACCGTGTGCGACTACCCGGCAACCCTATCTTGGGTGAGGGTAAGCCTGAGAACCAGAACGCAGCCGTTGTGTTTACTCGTGGTGAAAACCTGCAGACAATCGATATGAACCAGGATGGATATCTCGAAGAAAACCTGAAAATGCGCAACCTGCTTGAGGAGTTTGACCAAGGAACGACTGAACGGCCGTACACCATCGTGGGCATTCCGGAGCACATTTTCACAGGTAGCGTGAGTTCGCTGGCGAACTACATGGCTTTGCAGGAGACGTCCTTCGTGACACTGAGCCAGCGTACACTGGCGCGACCACTGCGTATGCGACTGCACTACGGTCACCCCGATGTGTTCAACAAGCTGTTCTTCATCACGCGTGGTGGCATCAGCAAGGCCAGCAAGGGTATCAATCTCAGTGAAGATATTTTCGCTGGCTACAACAACTGCATGCGTGGCGGATCTGTGACTTTCCCCGAGTACACGAAGTGCGGAAAGGGACGTGATGTTGGCATGCAGCAGATTTACAAGTTCGAGGCCAAGCTGGCGCAGGGAGCTGCGGAGCAGTCGCTGTCGCGTGATGTCTACCGAATTAGCCAGCGTCTGGACTTCTTCAAGCTCTTCTCGTTCTACTACAACCACGTGGGCTTCTACCTGTCGACTTCTGTCATCATCTGGACGGTGTACTTCCTGTTGTATTGCAACCTGCTGCGCTCTTTGCTTTCGCTGGAAGGAGTTGGCGGTCGTGAGCCGGTGCTGCTGAGCAACCTGCAGTTGATGCTTGGCTCTGTGGCGTTCTTTACGACTGCGCCGCTGCTAGCGACAATTTCTGTTGAGCGTGGGTTCAAGGCCGCACTGAACGAGATTATCGTCCTTTTCGTGACAGGTGGTCCGCTGTACTTCCTGTTCCACATTGGCACGAAGTGGTTTTACTTTGGGCAGACAATTCTTGCTGGTGGCGCTAAGTACCGCGCAACGGGCCGTGGCTTCGTGACAAAGCACTCGTCTTTCGACGAGCTTTACCGCTTCTACGCAAGCAGCCACCTGTACGCTGCGGTGGAAATTGCCATGGGCCTTGCTGTTTACTTCAAGTTCACGATCGGCAACCAGTACTTCTCGACGACGTGGTCGCTGTGGCTGGTGTTCGTGTCATGGTATTGGTCACCCTTCTGGTTTAATCCTCTGTCGTTTGAGTGGTCTGACGTTATGGAGGATTTCCGATTGTGGTTCAAGTGGATGCGTGGTGATGGCGGCAATCCGGATCAGTCATGGGAGGCGTGGTTCAAAGAGGAGAACGCGTATTTCTCGACCATGCGTCCGTGGTCCAAGGCGTGCATTACGATCAAGGGTGGATTATTTGCGTTGATTGCGATTTCCATTTCATCAACAGCCGATGAATATCACTCGCTGCTGACGAAGGCAACGTGGCTGCCGTTGGCTATCTGCTGCTCTATGGCCGCGGTGTACCTGGGCGCTGAGGCCATCGTTTTCTCCTCGTCTCGGTCCAACGGCGAAAATGGCCTTGTTCGCTTTCTGAAGCTCCTCCTGGTGCTTGTGTTGAGCGCTGGCCTCATCTTCGCCTTTATCTACGTTGACGGCATGTGGCAGTGCTTGCTGAGCATGGGATACCTCGTGGCAGCTGTGGGTTGCTGGGCGCTTGTGCTCCTTGGCAGCAACTCGCGCTTTGTTGGCACTTTGTACTTCGTTCACGATGCCGTGCTGGGTCTGGTCTCTTTGAGCCTGATCCTGTTCCTCGCAGCGCTCTATGTCCCTGGCAAGATCCAGACGTGGCTGCTTTACAACAACGCTTTGAGCCGTGGTGTGGTGATTGAGGATATCCTGCGAGCCAACTCGGGCAACGACGATCGCGAGGAGGACTTGTCGGTGCAGCAGATGCGCTCCATCATCATGGAGCAGCAACGGTTTATCAACGTGCTGACAGCTAGCGGCAGTGAGACCGACATTCGCGCCGCTGCACCAGGGAGCAAGGAAGACCTCATGCATGCTATGAGCGACAACACGCTTAATGCGGTGCTGAGGAACATGTCAGAGTCGGAGTTGAGTGCGCTGCAGGACTCGTCAAGTCGCCTCCAGGCGATTATGTCGGAGGAGGAGCGCAAGGTTGCTCAACGCAAGCAGCAGGAAGAGCAGCGACTCGCCGAGGCGGGCATGAATCCATCGCTTTCGCGCACGCGTCGTGCCTACTCCACGAGCGATTTCTCGGCCATTCCGCTGAACGGAAGCCCGTTCATCTCGAGCCACGACTCAGCTGCTCCTACCAATGGTACAACCAACGGCGTTCATGGACACGCTGGCGAGAAATAGTAGGATTTCAGACGAGCACGTACATGTAGGTAGAGCGAGTTAGTCTATACGTTTTGGATGAAGATCAATCTTCTTCATTGTTTGACTGTTGTGGTGAATACGCTACGAACATATACTAAGCTTACATGTACATCGTACTTCGCTGAAGTGATACGCTCGGAAACCTGACGCTGCGATGAGCTCTGGGTCTTGGAGTGTGGGTGGGCTACCAAACAGCATGCCAAAACTAGTTGTCATGGCTAGTCTGCGAGCTGCTTGATCACTGATCGGATGGTTTCCTGGACCTGGGTTTCTTGCCGAAGCCGCTGAGGAACTTCATGTTGGCGCTCAACTTCTTCGTCAACGAGCTTTTCTGAAGCGGGTCGGCGCTGGTTAAAACAGCCTCCTTGAAGTTCTCTGCTACGTTTGCTGTGCAGTCGCATGACTCCAACTTCTTTTCAATCTCTGTCAAGTTCTTCTCAGAGATAGACCGGATGACTTCAATATCCTCAGCCAACTGCGATGAAGACACGTGAGAGTAGATCTTGCGGCTGTCTGAAGTGAAACACTCATCGATATCTTGACTTGGCGACATGGCCAAGTTGGCAAAGAGCTGCTGAATTGCTGGTGAGTTCTTCTCAATAAACGGATTAAGAACCCTGTAAAATATCAAGATGCAAGACACGCGAGTTAGAGATCGAGGCACACAGGAGCAGCAGTTTGAGGCCGGCCACACGCACTTGAATTGGGGCTCCCGATCTCCAAACTTCACACCAGTCGCAGTCTTGAACAACAGCTTCGTGACTAGCACGAGCACACGGCGCGTCTCAGGTGGAGGAAGCTGTTTCGTGAGTCCGTACAAATGCGGGGTGGTGATGGCTGGACACACAAAGCGAAGGAACAGAAATCCTCCGATCACCGACTATAGGAATAGGACAGTGTTAGATCCAGCGATAAACAGATCTCTAGCCACCGGAAAACGTACCCGAGTTAATGTAGATGCGTCTTCTGCTTCAACTCCCTCCTTTGAGCCATCAAAGCGACTAATGACCTTCGAGTTGAGGTGTGAGCAAATGTGGAAATACGACGACGGGATCTACAGCACCGAGGAACAATGCCAGGTTAGACCATCGCACACCTGTATTGTGAAACGATCGAAAAGTGTACTTACGCAATGGGTGTTCTTCACGATCGAGTCAATGATGTTCTGGCACGTCCGCATCAAATTGGCAGCGTTGGCTGCAGCTTGAGACTCGTCTTGTAATGACTCCTCCTTGTGTGGGTTTAACTCCATGTCTGCAATCTTCAACTTAAATATCTGGCGGATAGGATCGGAGAGAGCAACACGGATAAACTTTGATCCGACCGCTTTGCTGTAAGTGGACACTAGCCGACTTGCGTAGTCATCCGAGCGAAACAGGGTAGCCACATTGATGACTGAAGCAACCTCAATCTCAATTGCCCACCGAATGAGAAGGCTGAGGCGATTGCGACTTCCAAATACTCGGAGGAAAGGGGCAAGTAACAGCACTTTGTCTTCTCGGTCAGCGCTCTGAAGGATTGATGCCACAACCGACATCGTCTCTTCAATGACTAATGACGGCAAATCCTTCGGGGTTTGGGGGGATGGAGCCCGTAATGACACCTCGAAATCTCCACTAAAGAAGTCGCGTGCCGTTCTAGCATGAGAGAAGAGACTGCGTATCCTCGGACTTGCCCCATTAGACGAACCTGTGCCAGGAGAGCCTGTTCGTAAAGGTCGTTGTCGGTGAGCCTCATCTAGATCATCCACTTCCTTTGATGGATCGGTGTCAATCCCTTGGCGAATTTCGGCAATAATTTCATCACTGATCACTAACTGGTCATGTTCTCGAGATTGATCCGGCTGTGACGACACAATGAAATCCTTCATGACTTGGTGAATTGAGTCGAGAAACCCACTCGCCTCCAAAAATTGACTGTCCGACTGCAGATACGAAACAGCCATGCAATGGTAAGGATCACTACTAAACATACAAATTGACTGCATGCTAAGTGCGACGTACTGCTTCAAACTCTGACAGGCGCTCAATCTCACCGTCCTCGTCTTCGTCAAAAAAGAGATCATCCTGTGTGATGGAGAATATGCTATCGTTGCTGTCGTTCGAGTTGATTTGATTCAGGCCAAAATCTGTGACGTCTGCAGTTTAACACGAATGGAAACATATTAAATACTTGGACTGGTCGTAGCAATGATTCGTGCGAATGACGTACCCGAAAAAGAAGATTGCGTTCCGAGAAGCGATGGCGAGCTCGAGGTGGTTTTCAATCGGACCTGGTCAAACGGCAAACACAAGATGCGTGGTCAATTTGGTACTGATTGCTGTTGTGATAATAGCAAAGTACCTTCGTGGGCGCGGGGTCGACTCGGAACGAAGACTGCAGGTTGCGTGCTATCTCCGCTAGCTCCATCGCTTGCTGCTGCAAAAAGTCATTTCCAGTATTGCCATTCGATTCGAAGATGCCTGCCCCACTGTGCGATCCCTTGAAACTGGAGGTTAGAGAGCCATCCTCACTGCTTTCACGTGTTGAAGACGAGTCCGTGGGGTCGTCTTTGTGTAAGTTTCGTGCCATTTGCGCCAGCTCCGCCGCTTGCTGCTGGATTGATTCATTTTCAGCTGCGTCATAGCAATTCGCTGCAATTTCACTTAATGGTGACGTAGGCGAGTCCGCAGACACGGAACTCAGTTTCGGAGCTAATGAAGCCGGCGATGTCTCTTGCTCAGGAGGAACGGCGGCAGAAAAAAACTCTTCCTTAGGAGGTGACGGCATTTCTTCAAGGGTTGACGCTAGCGTTTCAATCTCCGCTTCAACTTCGTCGACTTCAGCATCTAGGTCGTCATCGATTGCGTACTTCTCCGTGGATTCGTCCACTAGACTCAGGCTCTGGATATTTTCCTTTCCTTCATCTCGCTTGACACCCTGCACACTGTCATTTTGCACTGCTTCATCGTCGGCATTGTCCTCCTCCTCAGTGCCCGGTGTGTCATCATCTTCTGAAAGCACATCTGAAATGGCCGAACTTCGTGATACTTTGCATTTTTCGATCGCAGCTTCATCCAGCATCGTATCCAGGTTAATCTGTTCATCGTCGTCGTCGCTTTCTACACCCTGCTCCACTTCTCCAGCAGCATTCCCGATTTCCAGCTCTTCTCCTTCCTCTCCACCTAGTTCTCTGTTAACGGGTTCAGTTTGCTTTGCCCCCACTTCATCCCCCGTCCCTGCAAGCTCGTCCAACCGCTTCTGAAGCTCGTCAATCTCTTTCCTCTGTTTCTCCACCACCCGCAGTGCATCTCGCAGCATTCCTACCCGTTCCGATTCATCTTCAGACACACATTTCCTCCTTCTCGACTGCATTCCTTGTCTCGGCGACTGCAAAATCACCGTCGATGACGCCGATGTCGACGACGACGAACTAGAAGACCGTGACAACCTTCTAGCCAATGCGAGCGCTGCTTTACCGTCCATACTACTCTTCCTTGGGTCTCCACCTTTCCCAGCAGCGCGTCGTAGCTGGTCAATCCACTCAACACGCGCCTCATGCGACGGCGCACGGAACAGCAGAACTCGGCCACTGCTGGACGTGACTTTCCAGCACGGGCCGCAGTCGTCACCCCCAGTGGCGGCGTCTCCGTGACGGAAAATGCGGTCAACAGCCTTCACGTCCGCGTCCGCGAGCGGCACAACCCCGCGCGGGTATTCCCTCAGGTTGGCGTAATAGAAGAGCGTGTGCGCGTAGAGGCCGACGAAGAAGGGTTCCCAGGGCGACTCGAAGCGACTTCCTTTCTTGTGTAGGATGCGCAGCGTGGAGCGCTTCTCGAGTTCCAACCCGGTGAGCAGCAGCTCCGGACACTTGACGAGCTCCGGACGGGAAGGTGCGTCGCCCTCGTCGTCCTCGCGGATGGGGATCTGCACTGCGAGTCGCGAGGTGCCGAGACGACTGGCGCTCGGGTCGAACACCGACGAGCGCAGCGGCATGGCACTGGTCTGTTGCGGGTGCTGCTGCTTCTTGGACACGGAGAGGAATGACAGCGTCAAGAGAGGCAATTCACCGCAGGGTGTTAGGGCAGCGAAGCGAAGCGGTGCGGGCCTGTCTGATTGGAGTGCTTGCACGGCCTTGCTATGCACCACAGTCGTCAGTTCGTATCAGAGTGCGCGACGAGAGAGACGACGGCACCTGCCGCGGCCATCACATGCCGAGATCACATGCCTGCAGCGAAGGCACCGGCGGAGCTGCTGCACTCGCTGGTCGTGTGTGTCACGGGGTAAAGCACACGGAAGAGCTTAGCGATGATCATGGCCATGATGGCGGACTTTGTCTTGGTGGCTTACATGTCATTATTGCCACGTG
Organism: Phytophthora agathidicida; assembly: GCA_025722995.1. Classification (NCBI taxonomy): domain Eukaryota; phylum Oomycota; class Peronosporomycetes; order Peronosporales; family Peronosporaceae; genus Phytophthora; species Phytophthora agathidicida. The sequence continues at coordinate 5,003,081 of CP106972.1, read as the reverse complement.
ATGCCGGTGGCTTGTCCGCGCTCACCTTCAGCCGGCGTTCCAACGCGAGCGGCCATAGAAACTCGCACATTGCGGCGCTTACAGCGGCGTCCGATACAAAAGCGCTGCTCTCCGGCTTGATTTATCTGGTCGAGCGAGTCCTTGGTGGCCAAGATGGTCACAGCAATGCTCCGTCGTCAATCTTCGGTCATCCTCACCGATGTCCTCACTCGCTGCGGTGTCGGTGCGGCGCTCGCCACACACAAGGCAGCGCGCCTTTCGACTTGGTGCTGACACTTTCCACATCCCAAGCATTTCGACTGCCTTTCCAAGCGAGGCCGCCGATGGCGATTGTCTCGAAAAAAAGTTCGTGATACTAGCCAGCGCCATCGTTGTGGTCATGTAGTGGAGCTCGTCGCGCGCCGGGCCCGGTAGGGGCCTCGAGCTCCTTTTCGGCTGTCGACAGTCTCGGTGCAGTCCTCAAGAATATCGGCTGCTGCCTGATTACCAGCGACGAAAGAGAGAGCAGAGAACGATTCTGAGAATCGAAGTGGCCCCGACGCCACATGATGCTGAGAATTGCTATCTTCCATCGATCGATCGGTGCACGACGGACACCATCGATCGGTGTACGACGGACACTATCGATCTCTCATTTATTGCCGCATTGTTTCGTTAATTTAAAGTAGGCGAGATCCAAGTTCTGTAAGTCGAGCCGAGCGTGAGTTATCGCGTGGCGTGACCATTACAAGTTTGCAGTCGTTGAAGAGCAAAATCCACCAATGAGATTGGCCCAAGACATTTTTGACCAATTGCTGCGTCGTATCATGTATACACTTCTATCTGCGCGCAATTATTCGCGTACTTCCGCCGCGGTCCGGTTCAGCGCTGCGGTTCGGGATCCGGCCATACATCTTGGCATACAAATCGGGACCGGTCCCAAACCGCTCGGGATGAAAAGTGGAAATGCTGTGCCTGAGCTTTTCTGTGGCCTCTGAGCGCTTGGCTATCGGAGCTCCTCCATTCGGCCCTTTGCCCAGATCAGCAGCATCTTACTCGCCCGGTAGCCATGGTACGTTTCTCGGCGAGATGGCTACAGCCACGCGCGACGCGGGAGCAGCGCGGGGGAGGCGACTAATGAGGGCGACGCCTATGACAGAGCGGAGGGGGAAAACAAGAGGAAGGCAGCAAAGTGTCCGCCATCTGCAGCGTTCCATTTGACAAACCAGCGCGATCTTTTGCGCTTGTAGTCGCTCGCATTGGTGACGAGATCTCCCTTCCCCCTCCACTGACAGCTTCAGTACGGAGCTTTCTATCGTCTTCCTCACGTCGCTTCCCTGCGCGGATCTTGTACAGTCGCCTGGGTTGGTAAAGTTGCACAGGTGATTGACTCATTCTTTGGTTGGTTGGTGGTTAACAGGCCACCAAGTACCAGAACTTTTTCGCCGCCCTCGACTCGGATGACGAGGACACGCCTCGCGTGAACAAGAAGGCCACGCCGCCCCCGGCCGCCCCTGTGGCCCTGAACAAGCCCGCTGCTGGCAACAAGAAGTCCGGCAACAAGAAGGCCCCCGCCGCTGGCGACAAGAAGGAGTCGCGCGGCCCGCGTGAGGGCGGCCGTGGCGCCCCCCGTGGCGAGCGCAGCGAGCGTGGACGTGGCAACCGTGGCCCTCGTCGTGAGTACGAGCGCCGCAGCGGCACGGGCCGTGGCAAGGAGACCAGCAAGCAGGGTGGCGGTGCCCGCAACTGGGGCAACAAGGCCGACCCCAACGAGCAGCTGGCTGAGGCTGCCGCTCAGGAGGGCGCCAAGCCCGCCTCGGACGAGGAAGCCGCTGAGGAGGCTGTCGTCGAGGAGGAAGAGGAGGAGGTCCAGCTCACCCTCGACGAGTACCTGGCCAAGCAGAAGTCGGCCCGCTCGGGCGACCACTTCGCTGACGTCGAGGTCCGCCAGGTGGCCAACGAGTTCTCCAACGCGGCGCAGATCACCAAGGAGGGCAAGACCCCCGACTTCATGGACTCGCAGTATGAGAAGGTGTACAGCAAGAAGACCTCGGGCCGCAAGAAACAGGTCATCACCGACGTGGGCTTCCGCACGGAGAAGCCGGAGCGCTTCACGCGCGACTTCGACTCGAGCCGTGGCGGACGCGGTGGCCGTGGTGGCCGTGGCGCTCGTGGCAACGGCCGCACTGGTGGACGTGGCGCCCGTGGCGCTAACGCCCCGAACGTGACGGACATGAGCGCCTTCCCCAGCCTCGGCTAAGGGATCGCGCTGCGGCGAACCGGAATCGCGCGCCTTTGAGCGCCAGCGACATGAGTGAGATCTTCCCAAAGAGGGCTTCTCGAGGACTGGTTTGGCTATCTCTTTTTCTCCTTTTCCCCCCACGAAAGATCCACCGGATAGGGCCTCTGCGCGGCTGGTGTCTGCCTGACTGTGTGCTACCTCCTCCTGCAGGCAGCCAGCCGTCGTGCGGAAAGTTAGAGAAATTTTTGTTAGCGTGAACTCGGTCTTCTCCTTGGTCTATTATTCAATGCGAGGCTGGGCTTTATGCGAACGAAAATACTGTTGTTGTCAAGCATGTTTGCGTTGTGTTTCCTTGTTTTGCGTTTGCTGTGCAGCGATTTATCATCATGACGTATCCGTGTTGGTTTAACAGCAATACGACGTTCCTGTCGTCAACTTTATATGGGCATGAAATAGTGGACTCGACTAAAACGGTGCGGTGAGCCGGCCGATGAAGAGGTGCTTACCGCTGGTGGTCAGTCTGCCACGTTTAAACACGCCAATCTCAAACGGTGCTCTCGTTTCCGCGATCAGCGCGTCTCCCTCGTCGGCTTCTTCCTCTTCTTCGTCATCGTGCTCGCGACAGAAAACGCCACGACCAGACGGGAATCCACGAATCCAAGTACCGATGAATTTCCTGCCGTCAGGTGACGACCATGCCCCATATCCTTCAATCTCACCCTTATGCCAGTCACCTTCGTACACTTCTCCCGAGGCGAATGTCAGCGTACCAACGCCATTCCGCTCACCAGCTTTATACTCACCAGTGTAGACACTCCCGCATCGGAAGTGCTGCACACCTTGGTCATTCAGTTCGCCGTTGGTCCACGTTCCATGCAGGGATCCTCCACCTGAAATGTACACACCTTTGCCGTGCATGGTGCCTTGGAGCCACGTGCCTTCGTGCGAGTCTCCTCCCACCCACTCGTACTTGCCAAACCCTTCTCGCTCACCCTTGACAAAGTAACCCTCATACTTGTCCCCGGATGCAAACACCTTGACGCCCCACCCATTCACCAGATTGTGTCGCCATCCACCGTCAATCATTTCTCCCGACGCCAAAATCTTTTTGCCTTTGCCATGCATCATGCCCTTCTTCCATTCACCTGGCAGACGAGCAGCATAGTGCACACACTTCAGCTACCCGATCAGGTTGGGAAAACTGACAAGTGTTGCCCTCTTTGGAGATTCTCACCATCATAGCTGTCTCCGTTCTTCCAAAAGAACGTGCCATTTCCATGCATCTACAACCAGCCCAAATTCACCCTTATAAATTAGCATCCACAACTTGCCCACCAGTCTTGCAAACTCACGAGCAAGTACCTTGCCGACTCGCCAATTTCCAACGTACTTGTCACCATTGGCCCACAAGTACGTCCCTGTTCCATGCCGGCGGTTCTTACGGTACATGCCTTCATGGCAATCACCCATCCCCGCAAAAGTCTGCATACCAAACCTATCAACAGCCAGCGTATGATTAGCAACGGATAGCAATTCATCCATCGCCAACTCAAAAAGAGTCCCTGGCGACCGCACCCTTCGAAGTCTCCGTGGACCCATCCACCGTCGAAGATGTGACCTGACATCTGTATGTGGACGCCGGTGCCATGTCGACGTTCTTCCTCATCGACGCCTCCTTCATAGCGACTGCCATCTGCGTATCGGATCACGACAGCTCCTCGAGGTTTTTTCCAGCGGATCGACAGGATCTCGGGACCGGACGAATCGTCGGACTCTGACTGCGGCGCTGCCTCCTGCTTCTCCTCGAACTTCGCAGTCGTTGGGTCGGTTCGAGACGCAGCTCGAGGCCCTCGCCGTCGTCCGCGGTTCCCCATGCGCCCTTGCGGATCAAACGCTGCAGTGCGCAATGCACGGCGTCTGCAGCCACGTACGCTGATTGGTTTATAATCGGTAAAAATGACCATCACTCAACAAAACATTTTCAGCCAATCGCAGAGTTTGCGCAAGCGTTGCAACCACAACGACGGTTCCGACTGGTCGAACTTCCAGCAGCTACTGCAGAGATTACGATGCTCGAGTCGCTGCGCGTGTTCCTCGCGCTCGTGTGGTGGCACATCTGCCACTTCCTGGCGCACAATCTTCACGTACGGGGTCTCAAGCCTGCCAGTCAGTTCTTGCACAAGGTGGTGGTCATTGGCGATGACTTTGCAGCGGGGATTGGAGACTACATCACTGTGGGCAGCGCTGGCGGAGGCGTCGCTGAATATCTCAAGACGATCATTGCATACAATGACAAGGCAAGTCACGCAGGAGCAGCAGCGTAGAGTGGCAGCCCTATTCTCGCTCTATTGGCCGCTGGGTCTTCACCTAGAACAGGTTGACTTACAAGATACTTTTTCCGCAGGTTCGTCACAGCTGGGCCATTATCAACGCTGGAGTGCCTGGATCCACGACGACCGACTGGCTCGTGTCCTCACCTAAGAAGGTACGACGACATCCCACTGCATTGCTGACTACAGGCATGTAGTCTTGTCTGACGGAATAATGCTGCTGGTTGGAACATGATTTAGTACTTCAAGAACGTGTTCACCTCGCGAGCCATGGGCGACGCGTCCATCGTGATCATCATACTCGGGTCTGCAGAGATCAGGTAGGTCGTTCTCACAGCACAGACACAAGTGTGACGTTGCTTAAGGCTGATGTTGTCCATGCCTGAGGATAGAAACCCGGCCGCTTCTGGAGTCGAGATGAGGCGCAACCTCATGGAGCTTTGTGATACGTTGCGGAAGAAGGGCAAGCAGGTGTGTCTGGCCACAGTAGCGAGTCCTGACCCAACAGCCACCGAAGCAGATAGCGCTAGCTCCACTCTCAACACAGCGCTAGAGCATTATTGCAAGAGGTACGGGTCATGGGTTCACTATCGCGAGCACTGAGAGCGAGGAGTGAGAGCGATCAACTAACACATTGGCCACATCCGCTGTTTGCTTGAACAGCACGTCAACGGAAGAGTCGCCCGTTGTTCTGGGACCTCGTCTTGACACGTATGCGTTCCGCCGCGAGAGTGCACTCTCGTTCGACAAGTACCATTTCAACTCCCAGGTACGAACACATTGCCCTCCTGACTTTGCAGTCCCTCCAAGCTGTCAGTCCTGAAGCGAGATTGACTCACCACCCATACTTGTGGTGTGGTTCTCTGCATTTGCAGTCGTACAGACAGCTAGCTCGCAACACGGCGGATTTCCTGGTCCCCATGATGACTGCTGTGGAATGGACCACCTGGAAAGAGCAGCTCAGCCACGTCACTTACGACAAGGCCTTGTACGAATAGATCTCTATCTCGCGCACTGTTCCGCTGCGGATTCAGATCTCTCCATGTACAATCACACTGCCAACCTTTCGGCCAGCTTCGAGGGATATCGCTAAGTGGGTGGCCGGCTCTTGGTCGCGCGATCCGTCCGTCATCCAGATAAGATAAACATTAACACCACAGGAAACACGCGAGCTTTCTTTTTCTTTCGATTTGGGTATTGAGTCGCCGCCTTCGCTTCTTCTCTCTCGCGAAGATCGTGTGAGCTGCATATCGCGTCACACGGCGGCCACCACAAAATGTTCACTCGCATCCATGCCATTGATCTACATGTTCACGTCTTCCGCAGTCAATGACTACACATCGCCACCTCTTCACGACTCCATGGTGGCGTCGGCCGTTGCGTCAGCCTCCGTCTTGGAAGCTGCAGCATGCTCCTGCGCCGGTTTGGCGGCCCAGTACTCCTCCATCTGACGGTCGAGCTGCATAGCCTTCGGGTCGGGGCCCTTGCCAGCCTCGTGCCAGTACTCGTCCATCTCCATGTCGAGGTCTTCTCCACTGGGTGGCTTGGTCTTGGCATCTCCACGTCCGCCACGGCCTCCACGACCGCCGCGTCCGCCTCGGCCTCCACGCCCCGCGCCCCTTCCTCCGTTCTGCTGGGAGGGGATGTTCTTGGTCTTCTGATTGGCCTTGGGCTTGGTTTCCTGCGCCGCGAGCCCCTTCCTGTGCTTGCTGACGACCTGCTGGCGCTTGGTGCGATTGACCTGGGCGACCTGCTGCAGCTTCTTCTGCTGCTGTTGCTGCTGGATCTGCTTCTTGGTGGGGGGCGGTGTCTTGTTCTTCTTCTTGCCGGCAGCCACGCGCAGCACGGGTGTCGCCTTGCCCTTCTTCTGCGGCATCTTGACGACCGTCACCTGGTGCTGCGGCTTCTTCTTCGTCTGCGGCGTCGGATCATCCGCCAGGTGCGTGAAGCGACTGGACAGCGGGATGGACGACACGCCGATCACGGCGCGCTGCGACCTCTTGCCCTGCTGCTGGCCGTCGATCTTGCGCTGGCCGCGGACAGACGCGCGAGGAGCTCCAGATCGCCGATACATCTTCTTAGTTCCAGGGCTTGTTGTATTCTTGGTGCCACGCTGAGACTTGGTCTCTCCATACAAAAAACAAGATTATTTTTTGGGTCACCTGCGTTACCCATTCTGGGGCAGGTGATCCAAAACAATATGGACACATAAGCCCAAATTATGGGTACATGAAGACTGCTTCCACCATTTTTCAAAACCGACCTGGACGACCGCGATGGCGGCCATAGAGGCGGCGCTTGTGAGCCAGGTGCAGCGCTTCCTGGACGCCTACGTGTACGAGAACGCGCGGTTTCTAGCAGAGCGACTCGTTGCACAGGTAAGCGTTGCTTTCCGGTAAAATGTAGTGCAGTACAAGCTGCGCTAAAGCTGCATCAACAAACGTATCAATGCCTTTTTGACACTGTCGGTTTTATTGCTTGTATCGACAGCACTCGACGGAGGGGAACTTGCTGCTATTGGCCACGTGCTACTATCGAAATGGACAAGCGGCTCGAGCTGCGGCGGTGCTGGACGGCGCAAAACACCCAGAAAACCGCTACTTGTTGGCGTGTTGCTGCTTCCAGTTGGGCCAATTGGTCGAGGCCGAGAACGCGCTGCTCGGAGGCGAGAACTGCGACTTTGACGACGATGATGCAATCGAGAATGTACCTGCTGGAGCTGCTGGGCTGTATCTGTTGGGTCGGATCTGCAGATGTGGGAACAGGAGGCAGCAAGCTGTGGCTTGTTTTGTCAAGAGGTGATTGACTGCTGGTTGCTCATTGAAAGTTTGGGTTGGATGATGATTCATTAATATTTGCTATGTGTGGTATGACCTAGTTTGGAAACGGATCCGTTCATGTGGTCGGCGTACGAGCAACTTTGTGATCTTGGAGCGAATCTCGAGGCCTCAACGTTTTTCGGCGCAGCAAACTACTTCAACAGTATTGGATCGCCCGAAGACATCGATGAGGAGTTTGGATCTAGGCCGGAGTTTGGTGGTGAAGGTGGGAAAGGCGGACAGAAATTTGGAGACGAAGAGGAGGTCTTTCTCGGAGATAACAACGCTCAGGAGGAGGAATCTACGGCGGGACCTTTCGCCACACCGGGATCGCAACCACAGTTTGGTCTCCGTACACCTAAGAGTGTGTTGGCCTCTGCATTCAGCACATCTAGACCGTTGGCTTATAAAACGCCGACAGTGAGTAGCAACAACGGCAACATCATGCACACCGCGACTGTCGTGAAGAAACCACGAGTTGCAGAGGACATTGGAGCGCCTGCGCGACAACGGAGAGTCCATCGGCGACCTCTCCCTGACAGTGACGAGAAGCACCGAACCAACGCGAGGTTATCGTTTTCTGCTGCTGGAATTGACGATTCACCACTGGTATGGAATAAGTAGCGTGGTTGTAGCACACTATCTCTGATGGTTCACTGACATTGCTTATCGTATTTTGCCGTAGAATCCATCGAAATTAGCGTTAGGTTCGCCAACGTCTCCAGTTTCCACCCGACTATTTTACCACGACAAAACACCGATGCCTGATTCTTCTTATAAAGAACCGCCGCCATACCAGGTTGCAGGGCTGCGTGAGTTACTGCGGTTACTCAGTTCGTTTGGTTCTATTTACCAGAAATTAAGTGTGTACCAGTGTCGGGAAGCTTTGGAGATGCTGGAGCGCTGTCCTGCGTCCCAGCTTGCATCGGGTTGGGTGCAGCAGCAGATCGGACGAGCGCATTTCGAGATGGCTGACTACGTACGTGCACACGAGGTATTCTGCGCCTTACACAGAGCGGAGTCGCATCGGATGGAAGGCCTTGACTTGTACTCGACGACATTGTGGCATCTCAAGAAGGAGGTGGAGCTTTCGTACCTTGCGCAACAAGCGACAGAGTTTGACAAGCTATCGTGCGAGGCTTGGTGCGTTGCAGGCAACTGTTTCAGTCTACAGAAAGAGCATGACACCGCGTTAGCCTTCTTCCAACGGGTAAGTTGCTCCGTTAACGTTATGGCAATGCTCTCGAGGTTTGACGTCTTTGCTTTTGTTTTCGTGTTTTCAGGCCATTCAGCTGGACCCGTCGTTCACGTACGCGTACACACTGTCAGGTCACGAGTACGTTGCCAATGAAGATTTTGAGAAGGCGGTAAACTGCTACCGGCATGCTATTCGCACCGATTCACGGCACTATAATGCTTGGTATGGTCTGGGCACGATCTACTATCGACAAGAGAAGTTCGAGTTCGCTGAGTACCATTTCAAGCGCGCTTTAGAGATCAATCCACGGAGTTCGCTGCTGCACTGCTTCCTAGGCATGGTCCTGCACGCCACGCACCGATGCGACGAGGCACTAGCGACACTCGCCATAGCCGCGGAGCTTCAGCCATTGAACCCTCAAGCCCGGTTTCAACGTGCCAACGTGCTGATCACGCAGCTACGATACGAGGAAGCGCTGGAAGAGCTTCACGTCGTCAAGAACTTTGCGCCGCGGGAGTCCTCCGTACACTTCATGATGGGCAAAGTAGCCAAGAAGCTCGGTCGGATCGAGGAAGCGATGAAGTATTTCACCTTGGCGCTGCACTTCCACCCCAAGGACAACAATCAGATCAAGATAGCCATCGACAAAATCAACGAACCCGATCACGATGACGACGACCGCATGTAGCTCAGAACCCAAAGCGGAGAGGCACTCCAAGCGCCCAACGCACTAGTCCGCACTATAGATAATAGCATTGAGCACTTGCTGTCAGCCAGCGCGGTTAGACCATAGTCATCGCCATGTAGCATAAACATGGTGAGTACCATCCATTTGACCGTTTTCCCCCTGTTTGGCAGATTTGGCGAGCATGGCGCCATGTACTGTGAAAGCTGAAGCGCTGCTGTTGCTGCACCAACTCACGCAGTTCGAAGACGCGAGCAACGCACTGACCCGTCTATTCGAGGGGTTCTCAAGGCAGGATTCCAGACGTTGCTCCGTGCTGCTGCAGCTTCTTCACTGGCAGAACACACCAGCTTCCAGCAGTCTCGAAGATGTGCTGGAAGACTTGGAATCCAGAGGTGACGACAGCGAGATATCGGTGCGGGGGGATATGGAGTTGACGGCGCTAGGGAAACCTGCCCTGCTATTCGCCACCTCCATCTATGACGAGGAGCTGGCCATGCTGATCTGGACGGGGTTCGTCCAATTCCAAGCGCGGTATCCGACTTTTGATCTGGAGCGGCAGGTGCTGGATAATTCAGCCGATTCACTTGGTTACTCAGCTCTTCATTATGCAGTGGAAGCGCAGATGGGAGATTTCCTGAGTGCAGTGTGCAAGGAGTTGAAACAGGAGAAGACGGCGTCTCTGGTCGGTCGAGTGGTGACTCAAGATGTGACTTTACCTGTCAACACGGCTCAGAATATGGGCAAGAACATCTCCAGTGGAGGCTGTTCACTGCTGCATCTTGCAGCCAAGAAGGGTGAACTGGAGATGGTGAAAATGTTCATCGCACCGCCGATGTGTATGGATCCGCAGACACTACGTGATTGGGATGGCAATTCACCAGCTCGAGTGGCAGCTATCCATAATCATCATGAAGTCGCGGCGTTTCTAGAGGTACGATGAAAACTTTGCTACCTAGAGGGATGCCTAGGTGAATTAAAGCTACTGATGTGGTTGTTTGTTCAGGATATCGCTGGTGAAGTGTCATTAAGCGCTTCAGAAGTCTATAATCTGCGATCCAAGCGTGAGAGGATGGCGAGAGAGCGCTATCTTGCACACTTGGAGCCTCAGGAGTCCATGCTGGAACCATCAGTGTTTGCAAATATCTGGACGCTAGAAGAGACCGCACTCTTGTGTAGTGAGGTGAACCGAGTGGCTGATGAGCAAGGCTGGTGCAAGGAGCGACATGCATCGTACCAAACAACAGACATGCCGTGCCATCAAGTTGCCAGATTGAATTCTTGGGTGCGTGCGACCTTGGCTGACCGACTATTCTCTCGTATCGCTAAGCGCTACAACCTGCCGAAAACTCAGCGTCTACTCTTCCGGGATCTCTTTTTTGTCAAGTACGAAGCACGCAAAGGCGAACGATCCGAACTCGCGCTTCATCGTGATGGATCTGTCTTGTCTTTCAACGTGTTGCTTAACTCGGCTGATGATTTTACGGGAGGTGGCACGTACTTCGATGGAACAAAGCGCACCGTGCACATTACACAAGGTGACGCTGCAGTACATAGTGGCAAGGTTCTTCACGCAGGCGCACCTGTGCTAACGGGTGTGCGCCAAATTCTTGTGGGCTTCCTAGACGTCGCTGATTGCGTCTATTGAGGTTACAAGTGGTCGAATTGAATGCCTTCGATCGGTGTATCTCCCTCAAGTACGTACAACCGTGGACACCAGTACTTCTCATCGTACAGGTCATCGTCGAGAGACAGTTGGATAGAAAGCGTAGCCTTTGCCTATCCAAAACCATCACAGCAAACACATCAGTATCGTGAATTACTCAATAGAAGAAGAGCATATCCGTACCCGCTCGAGCTCAAAGAAGAGCAATCGATCTTCCCAAATCTTGTCATACGTGTTCCCCAACATCTAAGTTCACACAGAGGAGTTAGATCTCAAAGCGAGGATTTCTCTAGAAAAATAATGGTCATACCGCAATGAGGAGATTCAATAACATGACGGTTCCGATGACCACGAAACCCAGGAAAAAAATAATGGCAAGCAGGCCGCCTTCGTAGATGCTGTCCCAATCCCACGATCCTAGACAGATGTTGAACGTCGTGGTGATAGCTAAGAAGTAGCTTTTGCAGCCTTCCAGCTATGTATCGATCATACAGAAGACAGTCAACACTCTACTGCAGTGTTACCAAGAACTATGTTTTGGTAAACGTACCTGAAGGATAAAAAAGGCGAAGGCGAATCCACACAAGAAGACGCAAAACACCATGAGGAACACCAGCATGTCGGAGAACATCTGCACGACGGACAAATGATAAGTTCAAGTGACTGCTACGAAACCTCGCTATTTCACTCGCCATACCTTTGCAATCATTCGAACAAACGGACCGAGTGCTCTAGTGCCTCGAGCAAATTGAATCCACTTGACGAAGATCTGTGGCCCCACAATACTCATCAAAGTGATGCGGAAATTGTACCGCCTTCGAATGTTGAAGTTGTACAGCGATTCTTGGTACACAATAAGGCGGAAGTCGTTCTGGTCGAAATCTTAGCACCACGATAAGTGTTGTTAGTATCTGAAGTTCGAGTAGGAAAACAGAATGTACAACTCAACTTACCTGGTGATGTCATTTCAAGAACTTCAGCGACCAGCAAAAGCCAGACACATCCAATTTGGATCAGATCAAACGAATTCCATCCATCTCGGAGATACACACGCAGACTTCCGCATTCTCGATATGCTTGAATCTGGAAAAACGAAGTGCAATATGAGCATAAGTCTGCACATACTGCAGTATAGATAGAGGGAGCGTACCTCTTGGAGAGTGTACATTGCATTGATAACGAAGTAGACGAGTCGGGCAGCATCGCGAATGTATTCCATCAACCCAACCTTCTCAGTGAAAATGTTGTTGCGGTATCCTCCGAGCGGCATGCCTACAAATGTATCGCCAACATGCAAGTACCTGGAAATAATGGATAGTAAGTGGTGGCTTCTACACTTCGCGGCAAAGATACGATACGTACGTGGCCACGAAAACTGCAACAAAATACACGAAATACACTTTAAACTCGTATCGAAATGTCTGTCGCGTGAATGAGTTCCACCTAAGACAGATAAGACAATGTGGTTAAGTTGGGTTTACCGTTGTCGTGGAACAAAAGGAAGACGCTTACTTATGGTCCAGGAGTTGGCGGAACCATGGGTGGAAAATGAGATCCTTGCATTCTGTCTGCCTCAAATTCAACAAGATAACATTAACCAACCAAATCGTTGAGATGCACGGCAAGCATTTCATCGCACCTGGACGATCAGCCACAGCGTTGGGCTGTGCCGCCCTTGAAATTCGGCATGATCATACACGTACTCATACAAAATTCCTTTGGGCTCGCAAACGATTCCTTCCTTGTGCCCCGGTTCGTCTTCAGTCACTGTAAATACGTGCTGAACACTCAAGACTCTTCTGATGCGACGCAGGTATTTCCACACTTTCTTCAAAACTTTTCTCACACGGTCGAACATTCGTTGACATGGACCCCGCTTCTGCTTCCGCCGTGGAGAACGATTCACTTTTACTTGGCCTTTCATCTGCACAATCAATGCATTTCGCTTTTCCTTGAACGTTTTGAGTTGGTTGCTCACAGTCCAACGCTGGTGACGCTCGCGAACATCTTTTAACATACTGCATCGGAATAGTGGATTGCGAAACGAGTCCATCGCCACAACCGCAGCGTCGGGGACATTCTGGATCAACAGGTGAAATAGTTTGCTTCTCTCTTGCACCTCTCGTGCTTTGTTTATCTCGTAAAGTGACACATGCTCCGAGACCACAAGGATTCCCAACGTCTTCGGTGGTAGAATTGTATACCCCGGAGCCGACCGAAAGAATACGATATCGTGACGATTTCGGGTACACAAGAATGGAGAAGTCAACAAGCTGTCAACACTTGAGCATGTGCTGTCGTGAGAGGTGCCAACAGCATCGTGGTGAGCGTTAGTCCGTCCTGTAGCAGTTTCGGGAGATACAGCAGCAGTGCCGCCAGGTAATGCTTGATATTGCGGCAGATGCACTTTTCCCGGGGGTGGACGCTTGTGCTGTACCATGGCCCCTGTGCGGAAGTTTAGTGATGGCAGCAATCTGGCCATCGCCTTACCATCAGGGGATTCCACAAACGTTCCTCGCATGACTGTACCGTTCAACATCGTGAATGTAACATATCGAGACATTCGTACGTCCGCATGATTCTCTACAAAATGAAGGCAAACTCCGTGGCGTTGGCTAGCAATGGCAAAATGGAGTCTGTTCACAAAAACGAAAAGATCAATATAGGCTCAGTAAGTGAGTCAACGCATACAGCGAGTCAGTTCGTCTCAGACACGTACGGGGTTTCTCCAGACTTGTTTTGAGCGTTGATGTTCGCACCATTTGCCAGCAGAAGTTGACATAGTGTAAGGTGGCCGCCTTCTGCGGCATAGTGCAGTGGAGTATTCCCGGCTGCATCCTTTGAGATAACTAACGGGTGGCCACAGATCTGAAGAAGATCCTGCAGAGTAATAGCTTCTTCGTGCAACTTATCGATTGAATCGGAGAATCGAGCGAACGGGACCCCGACATCGGCTATGAGTGCTCTCATCTCCGCGTCTGACTCGCTCACCAATCTCCCAGCTTTGCGCATTTCCAGAACGTGCTCCAGTATATGACTCAACTGCAATAAGCTGTACGTTTGGTGCGGAGAGTTCATCGGGTGTTCATCCCAGTGCATGATCAGTTCGTTCACCAATTCTGTGTATCCCCGTTGAGCAGCCGCATGCAGAGCAGTGTACTGCGCTAAACCGTGTGGCTGAAGGAGGTCGAGTCCATGGTTGGCTTCGTTCCGCAGGATCTTCAGGATTTTCGGCAGATTTGGCTCTGCAAGCCGGAGGATGCCACTCTCCGTTCTCACTTTCCCAGGTACTAGTGGCCTGCACTTGCAACATTCGTCAAACAACAGTTTGCTCTGCAGGGCCAAGTGCTTTTCATCTCGTGTCTCCAGCAAAAGATGCATCCTGTAGTATCGTCGCATCGCACGATTGATCTTGCTGGCTGCCCAGCCCTCAGGTCGATCCTCGTGACCGAGTCGAAATTGGCCAGCGAGGAACCTTTTGAGGTAGTTTCCTCCTGCTCCGGTCGAACTCACCGTTTCATTCCGCTTGGGTTGTGGGGTTTTGGGGCGCGGACGCGTATGTTGCGTGGCTCGAAGTGGTTCCTGTCTCAGAGTCAGGCGTGGAGGGCGCTTGCGTACGTCCTCCAGGATTATTTGTTTGTGCTGCTGCCTTTTGTTCGCTCGCGCTTCCTACGTACAAAAACAAAAGGTCAACAAGAAATCGCTATTGACAGATGCCACCAGACTACTACCTTGATATGTGCTCGGTAGGCCTCCAGAGCTTCATTTCGTGTGGCTGGATCCCCCCGGGGCGTTGCTGGAGTCCCATTACGCCTGGCAGAGTCCACTACGGACTTCATACTCTTTGGCGTCGTTTCAAGATTGAAGTGAAAATGGCTACACATATAAAAATTATCCATGCCAACACCGATTAATAATATAGGTTAAGGAACGCCTTTAACCTATATTCTTAATCGGTATTACACTGCATTAGCACAATTATCGTTAACTCAAATGGATGAAGATGCCGTGGCTGCTCGCTCGACGGCTGCACGCGACATGGACGGCGCCTTCTTCTCGTTCCCGTACGAGCCTTACCCCATCCAACTAGATCTGATGCGCCAGATCTACGACACTCTAGAGCGAGGCCATTGCGGCATCTTCGAGAGTCCGACCGGCACGGGCAAGTCCATCAGCCTCATCTGCGGCGCGTTGACGTGGCTCTCCAAGCACACGGACGAGTTTGGACTGCTTCAAACCGTTGCAAACGTTGACGCAGAACCTGCTAAAGCCAAGAAAAGCGCCGAACCGAGTTGGCTCGACGACTTTGAGCAGAAGACGGCGGGCCGGGAGGTGAAATACCGCCAAAAGATGGCGCAGGAGGCTCTGGCTGGTATTGAAAAGCTCCGATTGGAGCCGGAGACTTCGACGAAGAAGCGCAAGATGGGAATTGCCTATAACCACAACGAACGGAAGAGGGTGCATCGTAGTAACAACAGTAAAGAGAGCAAACAGGATGCTGAGGAAGGCGAAGAACACTTGGTGGATCCGTACAACAGTGACCGAACAAGTCGCCGTAATAGTGAGAGTGATGAGGAGAGTGCAGCGGTGAGAGGACGGTTTGGAGACGAGAAGATGAGTTTTGGAGTGGTGAAGATCATTTACTGCAGTCGGACGCACTCGCAGATTTCGCAATTTGTGCGGGAGATCAGGAAAACGAAGTTTGCAGATCATATCCGCGTTGTGTCGCTGGGTTCACGCAAGAATTTGTGTACGAATCCGAAGGTTAACACGTTGAGCTCGGATTTGAGGATGACGGACAAGTGCTTGGATATGATGCAGAGCAGCAAGACCAAGAGCGGCAAAAAAGTGGGCAAATGTCCGTTTTACGAGAAGGAATTGCTTGGTCACTACAAAGATTATGCCCTTGTAAGTGCCTCGTGGTATGTAATCTGGTTCTTACTATTGTCTAAGAGTTGTGTTGTGGAAGATGTTTAGGCTCATGTGCAAGACATCGAGGATCTTCACACGTTGGGCGAAGAAATGTCAATTTGCTCGTACTATGGCACACGTGAGAGCATCCCGCTTGCTCAAATTGTCACGGTACCGTATTCGATGCTGCTTAGCAAACATACTCGAGAAACGTTGGGCATTGCGCTGGAGGACAACATTGTCATTTTTGATGAGGCGCACAACATTATCGATGCAATCAACAACACGTACAAGGTCGAGATTACCAGCAAACAGTTGGTGGTAGCACGAAGAACTTTGTGGTCCTACTTCACGAAGTACGAGAAACGCTTCAAGGGCAAGAATGCGTTCTACATCAAACAGCTCTTGTCGATCTTAGAGTCGTTGACGAAATTTCTACGCCAGCTGAGCAAGACTGCTCGGAAGGGTCTATCAGGAGATAACGATGGTGATGGCTCTACAGGGGCACAGATGATGACGATCAATGATTTCTTGTTCAGTGCTCGGATAGACCACTTCAACATGTTCAAAATCTTGGAGTACCTGGGTGAAAGTGGCCTGGCGAAAAAGCTCATGGGCTTTGTAGAGTCAACAAGTAATGGCACTCCTGCTGCGACCCCACCGATTGCAACCCCTAATGATCGGGACGAAGAATTTGAGAGCCGTCACATTTCGCCACTGCGAACAGTTGAGGCTTTATTGAAGGCCTTAACCAGCGCTGGTGAAGATGGCCGTATCCTCGCACAGCCGCATAATGTACGTCGCGCTCATGTCTAATCTATCAACTAAGTGTTTGTTAATTATTTGATGCAATCTGGCCAGGCGAACAAAGGTGTTGAAGGCTTGGTGAGATTTATTTTGCTGAATCCAGTGATTCACTTTCAAGAAATAGTGAAAAAATCGCGGAGCGTCATTCTCGCTGGCGGAACAATGCAGCCGGTATGCCAAGAAAATCAATTTGATGATGTTAATGTAGTCGGACTAAACATGTTTCGTGCTATCAGGTATCCCAAGTGATCGACCAACTCTTTTCTTCTGTGCCAAAGGAAGACGTTGATCTGTTCTCGTGTGGACACGTGATTCCCCCTGAAAACCTTCTGGGCTTTAGTATCGCGTCAGGTCCTTCTCAAAAGCACCTCGAATTCACGTACTCTCGACGAGAGGATATGGAGGCGCTGGACGAGCTTGGTCGCATCCTTTTGAACCTCACACGTGTCGTGCCAGGTGGGGTTGTGGTATTTTTCCCGTCGTATCGTTTTGAAGAGAACGCAGTCCGTCGATGGCAAATTACGAAGCAGTACGAGCAAATCCAAGCGAAGAAGACCATATTCAGCGAGCCAAAGAAGTCGGACGAACTTGCAGAGGTTCTTATGCAGTATTCAGCCGCGTGCTCTCGAGGAAACCGTGACGGGAGCGGTGCTATGCTTCTCAGTGTAGTTGGCGGCAAAATGTCAGAGGGAATCAACTTCAGCGATGAATTGGCGCGGTGCGTTGTGATGGTAGGAATGCCTTATCCTAACGCTAGAGATGCGGAGCTGGTCGAGAAAATGGCTTTCCTGGACAAGAGAAACCCCGGATCTGGACGACAGTTCTACGAGAGTCTCTGCATGAAAGCCGTCAACCAGTCAATTGGTAAGTTGGATACTGCCCTCCAACTTAAGCAATGCGGTCGCTCATCTTATCTTCTCAAACACTTTACACGTACAGGTAGGTCTATTCGTCACCAGAAAGACTATTCCACCATTTTGCTGGTTGACCATCGGTACTCGAATCCAGCCATTCGCAGTCGCCTGCCTGAGTGGATCCAGAAGCGAGTTCAACCTCCGACGTCATTTGGGCAAGTGTACTCGCAGCTGGTGCAATTCTATCGAGCGAAGGAAAGCCACAAGGCGGCCAAGCATAACCAGTAGGTCACGGCTTGAGTAAGGTTCATCCTTTTTCATCGGAGTACTACTTTGCTAGCTGTTTCTTGTATTCAGCATGAATGACTTGCTTCGCAATGCCGAGCACTCGCCCAGCCAGAGATTCATCGTCGTACGACCATTCCATGTGAACCTCCCACTCAGCTGACACTGACACCCCTACCGTGCGAAGCTTCAGCCAACGATCAAGCTTCTCAAGAGGAACTTCACCGATCCACTTAGTAAGGCTGGCTTCCAGAGATTTCAACAGTTGATTCACATCAGCTTGAGGTTGCTGCTCGTTCTCTTCCTCTTCATCGGCCGACTCAACTGCAGCCGACAGGAGAAAAGACAATGCAGATGCAGGGCGTGAACTTTTCTTCTTCACACGAGGAGATGGCTCGAACGGCTTCTTCCAAGAGTACGAGAAGAAGAGCGAGTGTTTTTTCTTCTTCAAACGTCGCGCGCCGTTGCCACTCGATACAAGCATCAGCTTGCGCTTGGGCTCGGCAATCAACATACCCTGCACGTCCGAAGGGTTGTTGAACATAGCCTTGTGGATGCGTAGCGGGATGTCGCGTGCAGGTTCGATGGGTGTTCGGCCAGCGAGATTAATCCCTTTCACCGCCACGCCAGTGTCGACAGCAGGGTCTATCTTCAGCTGGTTCTGCACGTGTGCCTTGACAAACTCCAGGTCGTCTGGAACTGTGTAGTCAAGAATGACCTGGCGTGGTGCCACACGCGATACGAGTTGTACGATGCTCTTGGTATCCACCTCATCTCCACAAGGCTGGTAGTGCACTCCGCACTCCACGTTGACACCAAGGCGTTTGCTGACGCGCTTACGCTCAGGATCCGCATAGAGCAAATAATTCACTGTGCCCGGTGTGCAGTACTCCGAGAGTACGATGAGATTCTTTGGGTCGCTCGCAATCGCCTTAATCGCCCGCAGCGAGTCGCCCTGCGAAATGTTAGCCGGTCCTGTAAACAGCACAAACGGTCCTGGTTGTTGCATCCGCTTCCAGTCGAACACCTGCAAGTCAGCCGCTTTCGGAGGGCTCTCACGCAGCAAGTTCTGCATCGCAGGCGTGCACGTGCGCGCCAGCACAGGCAGAAAGCGACTTGGGTACTCCATCGCCGCGTCCGAGAGATATATCGGGCACCGCGCCGACTTCCCTGTAGCGTCCTTCATCTGCTCCCAATGTTCCAGCAAGATCGTAATTAATTCATGGAAGTAACCCAAGCGGTACACCGGGATCACCACTTTGCCGTTCGAGCTAATACACTCCAAAACAACCTTCACAAGCTCCCTCTCCATAGCGCTCTGCGTCTCCGACACCGTGACCGCAAAAGAGCTCCGTGTAATTAGAGCAGTCGGCTCCAGTCGAGGAATCTGCGCCGGCAGCAGCACTCTCCCGCCCGTGAGATTAAAATCATTAGCGAACAACACCGTCGTAGCTCCGATCTCCAGGTAAAAGGCACAACCTCCTGCCACGTGCCCCGAATGATAAGCCGTAACCTTGAGATGCTCGTTCACAGTCACGCAGGCCTTTAACGACACCGCTTTGGCCTTCCTGAAGGCTGGGACAATGTCCTGAATGTCATAAGGAGATGGTAAGCCGCTGCCTCCGTCCTTCACCTTCCCGTGGCATCCAGTCCTAACGTATCAAGCGCACGGATACAGTTAGAGCTTTATAATACTACTCTAATTAATCCGCTGTAAATCTCCTCACCAGTATTCCGCTAGAAGGTGCGGCGCGATGGCTCGTGTGCCATGTGTCATAAGGATCGCTGGAGGTTGTTTCTGGCTCGGGTCTTGAGCTGCTGGGGCGGCTGGAGCCGCCCACGACACGCCGCACTTCTCTGTGATGTAGGGCAGCATGTAGCAGGAGCCAGGGCGGTAATCCGGCACTAGAATGGCAGCTACAGTGCCGCCGTCGCGTCGCACGAGGTCTTTCAACTCGCGTCGGTACTGCGTCCTCACTGCGTCGAAATCCTCGGCGTTCGCGTCGTCTGGGGAGAAGAAGGACGTGTCTTTCGCCTCCCCGCAGCCCAGTAGCACTGTGACGCCCGTGACCTCGTCGCGCAGACAGAAGGCGGCGCCATTCCCGAGCCGCTCCACCGAAAAGCTCATTTTCGCCTGTGAAGGCACATCCATGACGGGGTTCATCCACGCGGATTGGCTGAAAAGGAGGGGCATAGTGAAAGCTAGAGCAATGGAAGACGAGGACGCCTTGCAAACGAGCTGCTACATGTACATACCGGTACTGTACTGGCGGGGACATCGTCCACCCTGCACGAAGCCACCGCTACTGAAACGCGTTGAGCAGCGCTTGCAATCGAGCGTGTGTGTGTGTGTAGCTGCTACGAAGCGCCAAGTACAAGTAGCAGCTCATTCATATTGATGCTATAGAGGTCTGTTGTATGGTCTTGGTATTTAGTTAGAGCCACTCATCGCGGGAACGATGCCATCGTCTCGGTCGTGCTCTGCTGCTACGATGCACGTGCATGCGCAAGTGTTGTTGGAGACAGACAGGTCTCTTGGTGTCTGCACGATCGGACTGCCGGACGGACCAAGTGCATCGCGACTTTGCCAGCAGATATGGCTTCGTTTTCAGCTCCATGGTAGCCCGAACGAAATTCTCCTTAGCGCAGAAGCCATTTCGCCACGGTGGCCGGCCGTGATGTGGCTGGTAGGAGCGGGCGCCACCGAAATTCCTGTCGCGGAGACTTGTCCCCGGGAGAATGAAGGGCACACGATCCAGGCAAACGCGAGTGGAAACGCTGCCCGGTATTGTGCGGGTGAGTAACGCGAGCCATGACATCCGGGTCGCCAAGCGCGAGATTGACGGGGGCTGTCATTCCCACTGCTTCAACTCGGACGCACGCTCATCCAGGCCAACTTCGAGCACGACGTGCCGTTCTTCAAGAGCGGTCGTAAAGTCGA
This sequence comes from Phytophthora agathidicida, assembly GCA_025722995.1. Lineage (NCBI taxonomy): Eukaryota > Oomycota > Peronosporomycetes > Peronosporales > Peronosporaceae > Phytophthora > Phytophthora agathidicida. The sequence continues at coordinate 4,982,364 of CP106972.1, read as the reverse complement.
CTTCACGCGCTGGAAGTTGGCTCGGGAGCGCGAGAACATGAACGTCTACACGGAAAGACCCGAGTACAAAGGCGCCGACGCCCTGTCAGACCCGTGCTCGTCCAAGCTCCCCGCCATCCTCTCGGTCGGACGAGTCCCCGGGAACCTGGACGACATGATGTACGGCGTCGTAAACCCCACACTGGAGGAGATGCGAATCAAGGCTTCGTACGTGCACGACTTCAGCGGCGCCGCAGTGCTCTCCACAATCATCGAGCCCACCGTCAACGACCCCTTCACCTCCGTTGTCGTCAAGTGAATGGAGATGGATATCCCGCTGCGCATGACCAACATCGTGCAGAATCGTGACTACGTCTATCTCGAGTGTACGGGTTTCGTGTATCTGCCCAGCGGTGAGCGAGCCGGCTACCACTTCTTGCACTCGGTGGACTTTCCTCAGATCAACCACCTATCCGACCGAGTCCGCGGTGACCTGTCGATTTGCGGCTTCTTCCGTCAGCTTGGGCCCAACGTCATCGACGTCTGCAAGACGGGGCTCATGGACCCTGCAGGCGACATGATTCGATTGCTGGCAGTGCCGGTCATGACGGAAGCCTTCATGTCCCCATTGCAGTATGTGTCCTGCGGTCAAATGCGAAAGTTGACGTGGAAGATGGAGAAGAGTCACGCCGAGGCCAGACTGCAGGGAGCTCCGAACCCCGACACGGCCTGTGCGACGTGCCTCAAGACTCCGTCGGGGTGGAGTTTCGACAAGGACAAGAACATCTGCAAGTGTTGCTTCCGCGTCGTGTGTAGCGGATGTCGGATCAAGAAGAAGATCAGCCTCGTGACAGCGGATCTTGAGCTAGCACAGCGCAAGGTCACCTTCTGCGCCGGCTGCCTTGCCACCGTCTCGGCGTCTAGTGCCGTGGATATTGCGTGTGCTCGGATCATGGAGAACAGCCGCAAAAGCAGATACGTCGTCGGGGCCACCAGCAGCAACTGCAGCACCGCCAGCTACACGATGTCAATGAGCTCTGAAGGACTGTCGCTCCATTCGCTCGGCTGAGACTGTTAGCGTAGTAATATCCTTGAGCAGCGTCCAATCCGAAACATAGTCGTCATGGCATTTTCGCTCTTTCCAGCCTTGGCGAGAACGCCGTAACTTGCCTTGGTCAACGACTGCACCCACTCTTCAAAGTGAAAAGCGCATGTCCGTCGACTAAGTTGAAGTGTGAACGTCCCTTGACAGCAGGTCCCGCGCTACCGCCGGTAGCGCGGGAAAGGATCAATGCTCACATACACCACGATAGCGTGTATGCGAGCAAGATGGCGAAAAGCGAGAGAACTTCGTTCCTGTCAACGCAGAACATCCTAGACTCGTAGAGTGAGCTAACCCAACAACACAGCACCGCGTGCGTTGTTCAGACAAACTCGCCGTTTGTAGACGACGAGTTCAACGCCGGCTATGTCTTGTTGCGCTCGCCCTACCACGCGAGGCAGTCGGCTTGCATCCAATCACCTCTCGGTATTCGCGGGCGGACAGTGGAACGGGAGCGGAACGGGAGCAGAGACCGTGGTAAGCTGCGCCGAAGGCGAAGGCTGTGCACATACGTGTGCAGGAGAACGAGCCGATGCGTGTGCACTTGGCAAGGTTCGGTGCGGCACCGCGACCGGTTCATTTACGAATTTCCAAGCAGAGTGACGTGACTCGAAGAAGTCCCGCGTCACCGTGCTCGCGCCTCCCATGCCCGTGTTCATCGAGGTGCCCAAGAAGGGGGGGGGGGGGGGGGGGGGGGGGGGCTTTGTGGTGACGCCGTGCACTTGCGGGGCGAAGGACTTCAAGCTGCGACGCCAGCACAACCACGAACGAGGCAGCACCAGCGAGGAAGGCCTCGTTGAAGCGCAGACTCGTGCTACGATGGAGAAGACGTTCCTACCACCAGACGAACTGCCAGCGTACTTCACAGGACTTGTTCAAACTGGCACGTTCTAGGGCTAGACGGACTGAAGTTCTCGTAAACTTAGGTGGATCTACAAATGCAACGTGCTAGAGATTGATAGACAAAAGCAGTCGAGCAAACGTTTAGGTCGGGGTCGAGTGTAAATAACGACTAAATAAACGTATTACGCGTCACCTACAGCGTGAGGTAAACTACACAGTAATAGTGCACATGTTGAGGTCAAGTCAATCTGAGCGACGCCGGTTCTGCTTTCCTTCGACACGAGTGCCATCAGGTTCCAAATCGTAGTCCAAGCCGAGCGTCGCCAAGGTCGTCTGAAACAGGTCTCGGATTCTTGGCCTGCCTGCCGACTTCTTGCGCTTCTTGCCGTCGTCCTGCTCACTAGCACTCGTCAGCTCCAATGCCGAATCCTCCCGTTGCTCGACTTCGTCCGTCTCCGTAGTTTTCGCGCGCTTCTTGCTGTCTTTCTTGTTTGCAATCTTCCACAGCCTGTCGAACTCTTCCTCAAAGATTGCCACTAACATATCAAAAGTTAGTATTCTCAACTTTCCTTCGAGCTTGAAGCAACTTATGATACCGATTGGTCCAGTGAGAACAACCGCACACTCAGAGTTGGGCCCATCCGTGTCGATTCCGCTCCAGCACTGCGAACCGATGACTAGGATCTGTCGACAGAGTAGGAAATCGTTAGCGATGAACCGACAATCCTCACATGGTCATAAGCGAACCTTGCTATCGAAGATCGCAATCTTCAAATGGAACGGATGGATGCAATGGCAAATCTGTGCGCCGGCCTTGATGAGTTTCCCGATGCCGATATTGTAAGCGAGGACATCTTCGAGGTCGAGCAGCATCAGAATGCGGATACCACTTGCCAGCGCTTCGAACAGTGCCTTGAGAATTCCCGGTTCCGAGGCCACAAACATGCCAATCTTGATTTCCTTGAGTTCAGGGTTTTTGATCAGCGCGACGATCTTCTTCTTGCCGCTGCTGTCGAACCAATAGTCAGAAACTGCCAGCGTCAACCGCTTCTTGACTTCAGGTCTCAAGTGCTTGAAGGTAGAATTAGGGATTCCCGCATCCTTTGCGGCTTGGTTCAGGTCTTTGTTCGTGTACACATACTGCGGCAGGTGCTGGGCGATTTCGATGACGGCCTTCGATATGGGCCATTTAGATGGGCGGCCCTTCGGCTTGTCCTGTAAGCTCTCACCGTTCTCGACGCGCTTCGCCCACATCGCAGCACTCTTTTTGCTGCATCCGCCGCCGGCCTTGATAATGTCTTCCCAGCTATCGCCGTTAGCCTTGGCGGCGGCGATGGCTTTACGCTTGGCCATCGGAATGGGCTTCCCACCCGTGGTCGACTTGCCCGTCCGTTCGGCTGGCTTGGACTGTGTTGTTAGCGAGGTCGAGGACGGCAACGCTGGCGTGAGCGCAGACGCGATAGTCATACGTCCAACGTCTCCGAGAGCTGAAGGTTGGAGGCGCGGCGCAGCGGTGGCTGCTGGAGTTGGCGAGCGTACAGCTTGTTGCAGCAGGTTACGACCCACCGCACCGATGGATGTGCGCGTGGAGGAGGACGGCTGAAGCGACGACTCCATCTGTCTTGGTAGCTGATTTGCTGCGTAGGTTGCTGGCTTGCTTCCTTGGGCGATGTCCAGGAATCGTCAATGCGTCCCTTGGCGCGTAGTGAATCTGCGACGAAGGTCGTGCTCCTGCTTCTGCAGTGGCTGTGTATACGCCTGAGACTGCACAACGTTGCTCTTGGTTGGACGTATACTGGTGTATACAGTTAGTGTATACTTTACGTTCTCATAAGAGAGAGGGGGTTGTCACCTTCGAGGTTTCCTCCTTAACCCCAAAGCTGCTCCGTGGAAAGCAAGCGTTCCGTTGCTTTGTCTTTCTACCTTACTTGCTGTTCCTTACCACCGACACTCGCCTGCGCATCGTGCCAGGTTATGAGCCCAAAGCTAACGGGCTTTACGGACTACATTCGTGGAGCTTCGCGTATTTGCAATGTCTGGATCGAGTTCGGCGGCGTCGGCTGTGAGCAGCACAACTGCCACGCCAAGTAGTGGAGTTGGTGCGTCTTCTGGAGTGAATGTGGCTGGTTCTGGCGTTGCATCTTCTGGTGTAGGAGTGTGTCATGCCCACCTTTGGCCTGCTAGCAAGCAAGCCAGAGAGCGTGGGCGCATAGGCTCTGGCTTGCTTGCTCGCAGCCAGAGGCAGCATGTCGCTGCGACGGCAGCCTGCAAGGCTCTCCGTTCGCAGTTTACATATATATAGCTAGATATTACGAACGTGCAAAAGAAAAGAAGAAAAGCAAAGAAACATGCAGGGTAGTAGGACACATAGGCACGTAGAAACAGAAACATGCAGAAAACATCAAGGAGGCCTCTGTGCGAGCTAAGCACACAGGAAGGCATGCACATTTAGGCCAGACATTTTCATTATCAAATACACCAACTACCCCGCACTCGAGACCAACTCCTACCTACGCGACCTACACTCCGACTCTAACTTCAACGACCAACACTCTTCACCTCAATCACGACAGAGTGAGTGCAGGTGCTGGCGTGGTGACTTCGGCTCCACCAGCAATGGCGACACCAATTACTATGGACACAGTGTGGCCAACGGTCCCAGCCCTAGAATCGATGGCATATGCGCCGGCAGTAGCAAATACTGGTGCGTGCGCGGCGCATACACTTGCTCCTCAGTATTTCGGTGGTGGTTTTGGTATGAAATTGGATAATAAACCGCCGGTAATGCTTGGAAGCTTCGACTTACACGCAGTGCAGTTGAAGACATTTATGAGGAGAATGAATGTGTGGAGTGTTGTTGAAGATGAATTGATGTCTCGTGCGAATACAAGTGCTGATCAGTTTGCAATGATGGACAACATAGCTCGCGGTGCAATCCTGCAAGGGGTGCCTACTGCGGACGCAGAGCTGATCTGTCATGAGCCTAGTGCTTACGCGATGTGGACGCGTTTTGTGAACAAGCAGACCAAGCAAGAATACGCCAATTATATTTTCGCTAGACAGCAGTTGTATGCCAACAAATTCTCGTAAGAGAGAAACATGAACGACTGGCTGCGTGAAATGGAGCTCCAGCATCATGAGTTGCAGCATTACAAGAAAGTGATTTCTGATGAGGAGTTTACAGAGATACTTTTGAGTAATGTTTCGCACACACATCGAGAGGTTGTACGTCAATTCTCGAGGCACTATGATGTGCTGGCCACTCCAGGAACTCAACGTTCGGCCCCATCTTCTGCTCAAGTGATGAATGCGCTTCGGGCTGAGTCAGAACTTGATGCAAGAAGTGATGATCCACCCCAAGACCAGAATATCTCGTCCGCGCAGGCTGGCAAGAAGCAAAGTAAGCAGCAAGGCCAGCAGCAGCAGGGAAAAGGAAAGACACGCGGTCGAGGTAGGTTTAAGGCAAAGGGCAATCAGAACCAAAATCGCGGTGGGTCTGGTGGAAAACAAGGCGGAAAGAAGAAAGATGGAGAGGACAATCGAGAGCGCTGGAATTGCCACGGAATAGGACATATTCAAACAAAGTGTCCAAATCCGAGACGTGATGATGATGAATCGGAGTCGTCGCTACCTGAGCGAAAACGGTGGCAGAATAAGAAGCCCGACGGGAGCGGTGGCAAGGGTAACAATAATCGGAGAGATGTTGACATGCTTTCTCGCCGTGAGTGTGACTACGAGACTACAGCTACGCAGAATGCCATGAGTAGTATCGTGGAATGGGTGCTTGATTCTGCAAGCGATTGTCACGTGTACAACAATGAAGAATTGCTGACAAATCTTTGCCAGGATGATGGTCCATTGGTGTTTGATTGGGAAGGCAAGCCGTCGAAGAATAAAGGGCAGGTTGGCGAAGTAAAAATTCAAGTGCACAATGAGAACCAACCCCGTGCAACTGCATCGCTCTTCCTCTCTAACGTACTGTACACGCCTAGTGGAGCGAATAATCTGCTGAGCTTGGATAAGTTGGAGAGAGATGGATGGGATTTCATCAAAGTGAAGAAGCAGAAGTGTGCATGGCTTCGTAAGGGAAGCGTCCTTCTGAAATTAGTGAAGACTAGTGGTCGATATCGGCTACAGTCCACTGCGATCCCCAAGCAGCACGTGGAGGCTGTCACGCAAGGAAGACATGAAGATGAGCGAAGACTTGTTCGCTTGGCATGAGCGCCTTGGTCATCTAAATTATGGAGCTTTATAGCAGATGATCAGAGATGGAATCGTGGATGGTTTAGCTTTGTCGGGCAGTGTAGCAGTGCCAGCAGATCGGTTTTGGACGTGCGTACAATCTCGAATGAAGAGAATGTCGTACAATAACATAGTCACTATGAGGTCGAAAGTGCCGTACCAGAAGCTCATGTCAGACATGTGTTACGTTGGGGAAGCCACCTACAATGGTTACGCACATTTTCAGCTGGTGCAGGATGAAGCGTCACGCTACGTGTGGGGATTTCTGTTAAAAAGGAAGGAAGAAGCATGTGGCGTGGTGATAGCGCATGTCGCTTGGATTATCGCACAAGGACACCGAGTTGAGGTGTTCGGCTCGGATCAAGGACGCGAACTGGTGAACACTAGGTTCAAGGCGTTTTTTGTGCTCGTGGGATTTACCTGTGTACGACCAGTGCCTACAATCCCGAGGAGAATGGTCTAGTAGAGCGCATGCATGGGATTGTACTCTCGCGTGTCAGGAGCTTGTTGACGACGGTTGATTTGCCGAATCTCCTCTGGGGAGATGCATTTGCATTTGCAATTGAAGAATTGAACGTTAGTCCAAGCAGTGCATTGGCGGGGGAGACCCCATACACTCGGCGCTTCGGTGAACGTCCAGACTTGTCCACGTTACGCACATGGGGTGTATAGCGTTCTACTTTGCGGACAAGGTACTGAGGAAGAACAAATTGGAGAACCCGGGGAAGCCATGTATATTCCTAGGCTATGCGAAGAGCTCAATTAGCTATCGAGTGCTGGATTTGGAGTCGGGCAGCATTAAGGAGTCGAGGACGGTTGAGTTTGTGGAGGGCTGGACTGTGGAGTACAGTTATGTTGAGAATCTCCTGCTCAATCGCTACTTGCGCGGAAAGTACACGTTGCTGTCGCGAATTCCTTACGTCAGATTGGATGGTTCGACGTCACCAAGTAGAGCGAGTACTCTGGGAATGTTGGATACTGATGATCATACTCACCCAGCGTCAGAGAGTGATGAACATCGTGATAAGTTGCAATGCAGTGACGACTTACGAGAACTCCGATCTAGTACCGCGGTAGATACTCCAACCGCTGTGGATGGGCCAGCGTTGGCTAGCACTCCTGCAAGTGGTATGTCGAGTGTGAATCCGACAAGATCAGCTGCTGCTGAGTCTTGATCGTCGCCTGCGCGCGGACTACGGGAATGGAAACCTGCAGCTCATCATTAGAAAACTAATGGAGGAGGCGGTGCAGAAGGTGACGAGGACCTGTCTAATCGCAGTTGTTCTGCACCTTTTGATGGTGGTGGAGACCTGTCTAACCGCATTCGCTTCAGCCCTTCGTATGGACCGCTAGGTCTTAGTGGTTCAGATGATGATGCGTGCACGGATTCAAGGTGGAGTGACTCAGATAAAGAAGCCACTGATGTCGTTATTGCTCATGGAGAAGCGTCAGAAGACATCTCTAGCTCAATGGGAGCAGGATGCGCAGATGAAGACATTAGTGATATTGGTGCTGGTGCTTCATTTAGAAGCTCCTGACACGCGAGAGTACAATCCCATGCATGCGCTCTACTAGACCATTCTCCTCGGGATTGTAGGCACTGGTCGTACACAGGTAAATCCCACGAGCACAAAAAACGCCTTGAACCTAGTGTTCACCAGTTCGCGTCCTTGATCCGAGCCGAACACCTCAACTCGGTGTCCTTGTGCGATAATCCAAGCGACATGCGCTATCACCACGCCACATGCTTCTTCCTTCCTTTTTAACAGAAATCCCCACACGTAGCGTGACGCTTCATCCTGCACCAGCTGAAAATGTGCGTAACCATTGTAGGTGGCTTCCCCAACGTAACACATGTCTGACATGAGCTTCTGGTACGGCACTTTCGACCTCATAGTGACTATGTTATTGTACGACATTCTCTTCATTCGAGATTGTACGCACGTCCAAAACCGATCTGCCGGCACTGCTACACTGCCCGACAAAGCTAAACCATCCACGATTCCATCTCTGATCATCTGCTATAAAGCTCCATAATTTAGATGACCAAGGCGCTCATGCCAAGCGAACAAGTCTTCGCTCATCTTCATGTCTTCCTTGCGTGACAGCCTCCACGTGCTGCTTGGGGATCGCAGTGGACTGTAGCCGATATCGACCACTAGTCTTCACTAATTTCAGAAGGACGCTTCCCTTACGAAGCCATGCACACTTCTGCTTCTTCACTTTGATGAAATCCCATCCATCTCTCTCCAACTTATCCAAGCTCAGCAGATTATTCGCTCCACTAGGCGTGTACAGTACGTTAGAGAGGAAGAGCGATGCAGTTGCACGGGGTTGGTTCTCATTGTGCACTTGAATTTTTACTTCGCCAACCTGCCCTTTATTCTTCGACGGCTTGCCTTCCCAATCAAACACCAATGGACCATCATCCTGGCAAAGATTTGTCAGCAATTCTTCATTGTTGTACACGTGACAATCGCTTGCAGAATCAAGCACCCATTCCACGATACTACTCATGGCATTCTGCGTAGCTGTAGTCTCGTAGTCACACTCACGGCGAGAAAGCATGTCAACATCTCTCCGATTATTGTTACCCTTGCCACCGCTCCCGTCGGGCTTCTTATTCTGCCACCGTTTTCGCTCAGGTAGCGACGACTCCGATTCATCATCATCACGTCTCGGATTTGGACACTTTGTTTGAATATGTCCTATTCCGTGGCAATTCCAGCGCTCTCGATTGTCCTCTCCATCTTTCTTCTTTCCGCCTTGTTTTCCACCAGACCCACCGCGATTTTGGTTCTGATTGCCCTTTGCCTTAAACCTACCTCGACCGCGTGTCTTTCCTTTTCCCTGCTGCTGCTGGCCTTGCTGCTTACTTTGCTTCTTGCCAGCCTGCGCGGACGAGATATTCTGGTCTTGGGGTGGATCATCACTTCTTGCATCAAGTTCTGACTCAGCCCGAAGCGCATTCATCACTTGAGCAGAAGATGGGGCCGAACGTTGAGTTCCTGGAGTGGCCAGCACATCATAGTGCCTCGAGAATTGACGTACAACCTCTCGATGTGTGTGCGAAACATTACTCAAAAGTATCTCTGTAAACTCCTCATCAGAAATCACTTTCTTGTAATGCTGCAACTCATGATGCTGGAGCTCCATTTCACGCAGCCAGTCGTTCATGTTTCTCTCTTACGAGAATTTGTTGGCATACAACTGCTGTCTAGCGAAAATATAATTGGCGTATTCTTGCTTGGTCTGCTTGTTCACAAAACGCGTCCACATCGCGTAAGCACTAGGCTCATGACAGATCAGCTCTGCGTCCGCAGTAGGCACCCCTTGCAGGATTGCACCGCGAGCTATGTTGTCCATCATTGCAAACTGATCAGCACTTGTATTCGCACGAGACATCAATTCATCTTCAACAACACTCCACACATTCATTCTCCTCATAAATGTCTTCAACTGCACTGCGTGTAAGTCGAAGCTTCCAAGCATTACCGGCGGTTTATTATCCAATTTCATACCAAAACCACCACCGAAATACTGAGGAGCAAGTGTATGCGCCGCGCACGCACCAGTATTTGCTACTGCCGGCGCATATGCCATCGATTCTAGGGCTGGGACCGTTGGCCACACTGTGTCCATAGTAATTGGTGTCGCCATTGCTGGTGGAGCCGAAGTCACCACGCCAGCACCTGCACTCACTCTGTCGTGATTGAGGTGAAGAGTGTTGGTCGTTGAAGTTAGAGTCGGAGTGTAGGTCGCGTAGGTAGGAGTTGGTCTCGAGTGCGGGGTAGTTGGTGTATTTGATAATGAAAATGTCTGGCCTAAATGTGCATGCCTTCCTGTGTGCTTAGCTCGCACAGAGGCCTCCTTGATGTTTTCTGCATGTTTCTGTTTCTACGTGCCTATGTGTCCTACTACCCTGCATGTTTCTTTGCTTTTCTTCTTTTCTTTTGCACGTTCGTAATATCTAGCTATATATATGTAAACTGCGAACGGAGAGCCTTGCAGGCTGCCGTCGCAGCGACATGCTGCCTCTGGCTGCGAGCAAGCAAGCCAGAGCCTATGCGCCCACGCTCTCTGGCTTGCTTGCTAGCAGGCCAAAGGTGGGCATGACACACTCCTACACCAGAAGATGCAACGCCAGAACCAGCCACATTCACTCCAGAAGACGCACCAACTCCACTACTTGGCGTGGCAGTTGTGCTGCTCACAGCCGACGCCGCCGAACTCGATCCAGACATTGCAAATACGCGAAGCTCCACGAATGTAGTCCGTAAAGCCCGTTAGCTTTGGGCTCATAACCTGGCACGATGCGCAGGCGAGTGTCGGTGGTAAGGAACAGCAAGTAAGGTAGAAAGACAAAGCAACGGAACGCTTGCTTTCCACGGAGCAGCTTTGGGGTTAAGGAGGAAACCTCGAAGGTGACAACCCCCTCTCTCTTATGAGAACGTAAAGTATACACTAACTGTATACACCAGTATACGTCCAACCAAGAGCAACGTTGTGCAGTCTCAGGCGTATACACAGCCACTGCAGAAGCAGGAGCACGACCTTCGTCGCAGATTCACTACGCGCCAAGGGACGCATTGACGATTCCTGGACATCGCCCAAGGAAGCAAGCCAGCAACCTACGCAGCAAATCAGCTACCAAGACAGATGGAGTCGTCGCTTCAGCCGTCCTCCTCCACGCGCACATCCATCGGTGCGGTGGGTCGTAACCTGCTGCAACAAGCTGTACGCTCGCCAACTCCAGCAGCCACCGCTGCGCCGCGCCTCCAACCTTCAGCTCTCGGAGACGTTGGACGTATGACTATCGCGTCTGCGCTCACGCCAGCGTTGCCGTCCTCGACCTCGCTAACAACACAGTCCAAGCCAGCCGAACGGACGGGCAAGTCGACCACGGGTGGGAAGCCCATTCCGATGGCCAAGCGTAAAGCCATCGCCGCCGCCAAGGCTAACGGCGATAGCTGGGAAGACATTATCAAGGCCGGCGGCGGATGTAGCAAAAAGAGTGCTGCGATGTGGGCGAAGCGCGTCGAGAACGGTGAGAGCTTACAGGACAAGCCGAAGGGCCGCCCATCTAAATGGCCCATATCGAAGGCCGTCATCGAAATCGCCCAGCACCTGCCGCAGTATGTGTACACGAACAAAGACCTGAACCAAGCCGCAAAGGATGCGGGAATCCCTAATTCTACCTTCAAGCACTTGAGACCTGAAGTCAAGAAGCGGTTGACGCTGGCAGTTTCTGACTATTGGTTCGACAGCAGCGGCAAGAAGAAGATCGTCGCGCTGATCAAAAACCCTGAACTCAAGGAAATCAAGATTGGCATGTTTGTGGCCTCGGAACCGGGAATTCTCAAGGCACTGTTCGAAGCGCTGGCAAGTGGTATCCGCATTCTGATGCTGCTCGACCTCGAAGATGTCCTCGCTTACAATATCGGCATCGGGAAACTCATCAAGGCCGGCGCACAGATTTGCCATTGCATCCATCCGTTCCATTTGAAGATTGCGATCTTCGATAGCAAGGTTCGCTTATGACCATGTGAGGATTGTCGGTTCATCGCTAACGATTTCCTACTCTGTCGACAGATCCTAGTCATCGGTTCGCAGTGCTGGAGCGGAATCGACACGGATGGGCCCAACTCTGAGTGTGCGGTTGTTCTCACTGGACCAATCGGTATCATAAGTTGCTTCAAGCTCGAAGGAAAGTTGAGAATACTAACTTTTGATATGTTAGTGGCAATCTTTGAGGAAGAGTTCGACAGGCTGTGGAAGATTGCAAACAAGAAAGACAGCAAGAAGCGCGCGAAAACTACGGAGACGGACGAAGTCGAGCAACGGGAGGATTCGGCATTGGAGCTGACGAGTGCTAGTGAGCAGGACGACGGCAAGAAGCGCAAGAAGTCGGCAGGCAGGCCAAGAATCCGAGACCTGTTTCAGACGACCTTGGCGACGCTCGGCTTGGACTACGATTTGGAACCTGATGGCACTCGTGTCGAAGGAAAGCAGAACCGGCGTCGCTCAGATTGACTTGACCTCAACATGTGCACTATTACTGTGTAGTTTACCTCACGCTGTAGGTGACGCGTAATACGTTTATTTAGTCGTTATTTACACTCGACCCCGACCTAAACGTTTGCTCGACTGCTTTTGTCTATCAATCTCTAGCACGTTGCATTTGTAGATCCACCTAAGTTTACGAGAACTTCAGTCCGTCTAGCCCTAGAACGTGCCAGTTTGAACAAGTCCTGTGAAGTACGCTGGCAGTTCGTCTGGTGGTAGGAACGTCTTCTCCATCGTAGCACGAGTCTGCGCTTCAACGAGGCCTTCCTCGATGAAGCGCTTGCCAACCACGACACGGTACGGGTATCCAATAAGCTCCGACTCAGCCAACTTCGAGCCTGGGCTTTCTTTCCAGCGGTCGTCAAGGAGGACGTCGTCTTTCACCAGGCCCGCCACATTGCCGGAAGCAAGTTTGCAAGCAATCTCCCATGCAGCTTGGGATACGGGGTCGTCCTGCTTCTTGCCACCGATAGACATCACGAGAACCTTGTACGGAGCGATCTCTGTGGGCCACGCGATGCCGTGATCGTCATGAGAGGCTTCAACTGCTGCAGCAACCAGTCGACTAATACCAAGGCCGAAGCAGCCCATCTCTAGAGGTTGCTTGATGTTCTTGGCATCCGTATACGTCGCCCCAAATGGCTTCGAGTACTTCTGTCCTAGGTAGAAAACATGACCTACTTCGATACCGCGCTTGTCTTCGAGTACCGCGGCGTCACCGCCATTGCAGCGAGGGCAGCAGTCACCAACTTGTGCCAATCGAAAGTGGCCCCACGCAACGTGAGTGTTCACCTGTTGCTTCGATAGGGCCTCGACAGCAGCACAAAGAGCCTTTACAGCAGGGGAAGCATGCTCGCCGTGTTTCAGCGAGTCATCCAGTAGCAGATACAGCTCCGTTTCCTCATCACGTTTTGCAAGCAGCTCTGCAACCTTCGTTTTGTTCTTAATCACTTCACCTTCATCACCGCCGATGAACGGTTTAGCAGCCAGTTCATTCACTTCGCGATCGTGTCGCGTAAAGCACAACGCCATTCGGGGCTGTGAGCTGTCCGCATCGTCACCGTCTTGCTCAACAGCATTAGGGTCATAGCTCTCCTCTTGCTCTTGAACAAACTTAACCGAGAATCCTTGCGACCCCGCAATCTCCTGAAGTTCCATCAAAGTTTCCCACATAGTTTCATCACCTGCATGAGCCTGCTCCTCAAGCTGCGCAATGATGGCGCCAAGCTCTGCCGAGACCTCGTCACTCTGTTCCATCGACACATCCCCCAAAGACGGCAACACCCCCTCCGCCTTCTCCACGTTAGCTGCATAGTCACATTTCGCCGACGAACAAGATAAGATTGCGTCTTCACCGACGTCCGCCAGCACGTGGAACTCATGGGATAAATTGCCACCAATATTCCCCGAGTCAGCCTCAACACGTTTGACCGGCAGTTTGAGTCTTGAAATCAAAATTTCTTGATACGCAGCAGTGACGTCCTGATACGTCTGCAACGCCCCGTCGTACGTAGCGTCAAAAGAGTACATGTCCTTCATCACGAACTCCCTCGCTCGCAACAGTCCAAATCTAGGGCGGATTTCGTCACGGAATTTGCGGCCGATCTGGTACAGTCTCAAGGACGAGCCTGCTGCCCCCGCAGTGTTATAGTGAGCTGCGACAAGACTCGTGATGCTTTCTTCGTGTGTGGGGCCCAGCACCAACAGATCTTCGCGTCGGTCTTCAAGCGTCATGAGCTCCGGGCCGCGACTCTGCCAACGTCCTGACTGCTTCCACAGTTCATTGGGCGTCAGCACCGTCAGGTCCACGCGGTTGCCGCCGATTTTGTGCATTTCATCGTCGACCAGAGCTTCCAGTTTGGCCACCACGCGGCGACCGAGCGGCAGCAATGCGAAGAGACCGTGACCACCTTTGCGCACGAAACCAGCGCGTATTAGTAGCTGGTGACTGGGTACTGCGGCATCGGAAGGCGCTTGTTTCTCGGTAGGGGCCCAAAGTACAGATCGTAGAGCACAGGGAGCAGAGCGGGTTGACTGTGATGTCGAGAGATGCCTCCCTGCAGACGCCAAGGAGAGAGGACGTGCGCGAACCGCCCACATTTTGACAAGCAAAATGGGCGGCGTCAAAAAGGCAAGTAGCTTGGTGGTGTGGTGTACACCACATATTACTTCGGACGAAAAACCATGTGCAAGGTGATTGAACATGAGAAGTTCTCTTTCTCAGGGGAAGGTCAGGTGAAGATGTGCCCCAAGTGCTCGAACTTTGCGTCTAGGTGGGCTTCCTAGGAAGGGAATCGATAATTCGTTCGTGATCTGGACAAGGTGTCTGCTATCTTATGCGAACAGCAGCCACGCAGATCACCTTCAGCGACTCAACGTAGAGAAGGCCTGGTGTAGAGAGAGACCCGTACTATAGCAGGTGATATAATATGTATTATGTAGAGAGCTTCTTGCGTGTATTGCTGGAAGTGCCTCGTGGTGTCATTTTCGCTGCAAGACGCCAACAAGTGCCACGCCGCGCTGACTCATTGACACGGTGCTGGCGGCAACACCAGCTGGACGAGATCGTGGTGGACCAACGTGGCAGATTGTTGAGCGTCGGGGCTTCCTCTACATGGTCAAAGTCCACCTTTTGCGAGTGCATCGTCGCTCTCTCGCGTTCCGGTCTTTATCGTAGCGACGTCGTCACCAACTCACCGTCGAGTCCTCGTCAAGCAAGGTGTCGACACCAAGTGCCGGTTTCGGTGATATCGCCTTGTGCATCCAAAACCAACAACGGGTTCACGATATCGCCCCAACAGCTACACAAATCACTCCTCCGGCACCGCAATAGGCACGCATGTCCTACGAACGGAGCCAAAGTCCAACGAAGGAAAAATGTGTAGGTTTTCTGGATTTTCTGCCGGACCATAATACACTATGCAGATCCCCTCCAATCTCCAGTACTATCTCTTGTCCGTCCTGCAATAACCTGTGCACTGCTTCATCAACTTTGAACTTCCACAACCAGCTGACAGAAAATAATAGCGGAAACTATCAGGTGACGAGTCGTAGCGCCCAATTTTCCATTCCGTCGCGGGATGGCTTCAGGCTGGAAGTCCAAGACTTTGACGCTGGAGCAGTGGGACCCTCCGTCGCCACCTCCACTCCTAGACGCGAGCGCACCCAAGCCCAAGAAGCGGTCGCACTTCTCACGTCGCAGCACTCGCGCCAAGAGCCAAGCGCAGCAGCAGGCGCAACATTTAGAGCTGGAAGTGGAAGAGCAGGCTGAAGAACGGGACCGAGACCGGCGCCGCAGTCTCTTGGCCGCTATGTTTGGAGGCCGCAGCTTGTCGCGTGCGTCGCGCTCGTCATCAGACGCCACTGAGCAGCCGCAGACGCTCGTTCAGCGCGAAAAGGGCTTCCGATTGGTGCGTCACGGCTCCGATCCGCTGCTGAACGACTCGTTCTACGCCACGCAGATGCAAGTGGGCAACTTTGTGAAGATGGGGTGGCTTACGAAACAGGGCCACATGTGGAAGAGCTGGAAGACGCGCTTCTTCGTGCTGTTTTCGGACGGGACGTTTGCCTATTACAAGAACAAGGGCCGGAAGAAGATCAAAGGCTGCATGCAGCTCAATGACGGCGTCGTGTCGGTGCAACATGTGGATGTGAAAATTGCGGAGAAGGCGTACGTGTTCCAGATCGAAAAGGGGTTTTATAGGCTGCTGTGCTATTGCTGCAGTCAATTTGAAGCGGAGCTGTGGGTGGCAGCGTTGCGCTCGGTTAGGCGAGTCGCTCCACCGTGTTATGAGATGCATCTGACGGCCAATGAGGAGAAGGCGGGATCCAATGCTGTTACGAGACACTTGAACAAGATCTTTATTACGGACAAAGAGATCGCCAAGATGTTGGTGGATTTCAAAGAGAACGAGCATGATCATTCGTACTCGTCGATTCACAATTTCATTGTGGAGTTGGATGACTCGATCATTGATCGTCATCATCTGGAATTTTACCAGGACCCGGAGATTGAGTTGTTGCCCGGAAATGAACTGGTGCGGCTTATTCGGAGACATGTGGAAGATCGGGTGTTTATTCCGTTGTACGCAGAGGCCTACGCAAGTTTAGAGACCGACAAGATGAAGAGTAGACGCGACAATCTGGAGAAGAATCGTAAGGTGTTAAAGCAGAAAACGCAGGCGGACTTTGGAGTGACAAAGGATTTGTCGATTTGCAACTGGAAGCAGGCTATCAGTGTGATCAATATGCTTGACTGCGTGTCGCTCCCGACGCATAAGTTTGAGGTCATTTTATCAGCTGCAAAGGCTATCACGGAGGAAATCGCTCAATTTAACGGCGAGCTGTTTGAGGTATCGGACGAGTCATTAACAGCGGTGTTCCGGTATGTGGTTACGATGTCATCGCTGAGTGACCTGTTAACTCTGCGTGCGCTACTGAAGTATGGATACCAGCACCATCCAGCATGCCAAAACAAAGCAAACATCGTAACAGCTTTTCTCGATGCGATCAAATGGGTAGAGTGCTTTGAGACTGGAGATGAAAGCTACCGGTTTGACTCCATGGCGCTTGCAGGATCTCGCGTTTCAGTGTCCATTTCGACCAACGATGTTGGCATTCAGTTCACAACGGATGGAAATGGCCGAGGAGCTATCGTGTACAGTGTTCGAAAGCTGTCTCAAGCGGCATTGAGCGCTGCCATCGTCCCTGGACTTTCGTTAATTGCGATTAACCACGAGCCCGTGATTGGTATGCCTTTCGACAAGATCATTCAGCGTGTCCGGACTGCAACATTACCGAAGCAACTCACCTTTATGACGGAGTTTTACTACTATCAGCTGTTGTCGTTGGACGCGGGGATGTTTCGGTATCTGATGTGCATTGCCGCTCGCCGTGGAGACCTGGATTCAGCTGCTTGGTTGCGTTCATCAACTGTGGAACTCAATACACTCTGTTCATGGGAAAAATCGCGGGGAAAGCAAGTTTTCGGGTTTATCCCTGTATCCGGCAAAGGGTCTCCGCTTCACGCCGCAGTGCACAACGGACAACTCGGTATGGTCAACTACCTTGTTTCGAAGGGGGTAGACGTCAACCTGTGCAACCATAAAGGGAGACGGCCACTGCATGTCGTGAAGCAGTCGATTGACATGGCGCAGATTATTCAGAGTCTGATTGACGCAGGGGCAGACATTGATGCGACAGAGAAGTACGGACTTACTCCGTTAATGTTTATGTGCTCTAGGGGGTCTCTTGAAGGCTCAGCGACGCTGCTGGCGCTTGGAGCAGATGTCCACTGCGTTGCGTGGTCGAATGGCTTCTCGGCACTGGAGTTCGCAGTCAAAAGCGGGCGTACAGAGTTGGTGGAACTGTGTCTTTCGAAGGGGGCAAATCCGAACGCGTCTACGTTGGATGGAAATACTAGTCTGCACTTGGCTGCCACCTTAGCACACACTGATATCATTCTCCGGCTCCTGCAGAGTGGCGCAAACCCCAACGGTCAGAACCGGTATGGTCAGACCCCAGCGACAGTTCTGCTGGTGGCTGCTCCCGGCGGAAATGATGACGCCCGAATCTTGTGCCTGGAGGTTTTGACATGTGCCGGCTGTCGCCTAGACAAACGTGATCTGTTTGGTCGACAGGCTGCGCATCTAGCAAACATTTCACGAAATATGCATGTCGTCGGACTACTGCGAAAGTTGGGATCACTGAATCGCGCAAGTAATGACGTCGATGTGGACATCTTCGGCTGTACTTCTGTTGATTACACCCATCGCATCGAGGTAAACAAGGCTGCAGGATATTTGGGTTCGCTAATGCCTGACAACTCGTGGAAGATCGAGGACAAGATTGACCACGCCGCTCGACCCGCACGTTCAAGTTCTGTTGAGAAGTTGATTCGCGATCTGGTTTCTGGCCTGGAAGTGGACTTGGTAGACATACTGGCTTTCGTATTGTTTCTCGACAACTTTTCGAGCCTGAACGAAGTTGTGGATCGACTGAGTGAACACGTCCGGAATGGGTTAAAAGGTATGGTCCCGAAATGTAGGACTCATTTCGAGTTCAAATTTCTGACCGTGTGTCTGTTATGTTGTATAGGTCACGGACTTATCCGTCTCTTCATCATGGTGCTGCTGTTTAGACAATCAGAAACAAGGGACGACCTGCGTGAGCGTTTCTACAGCCTCATCAGTCAGAATATTGACGTCCAAAAGGAAAAGCTGGTGCCTCTCATTGAAGAGTACACTTCACTTTACGGAGGGTATTTTTCGTTGCGAGGAGCTGGGAACTACTCCGTGAACTACGAAGCGATTCCTGAAATGATGGTCAAGGCGTACGGATTAGAGTCGGGCTTTAACCCCGAATCTACCGAGGCTTTCCCGATTCATTTGCACCGGTAAACAGCATGATGGTCAAGTTCACTTGATTAACTACATCTGACCTATGATTTTTGGGGGTTGTTTGCGTGGGATTTAGGTACATTGATGCAGAGAGGTGGGCGGTGCAATGCACTCTTTTGACGCACGCGGTCTTTTGCGAGATTTCAGGTGAGACACAAAGCGTCCGCCTGATATTGAGAATGGAGCTGATATTTTTTTGTATTATCGTCTGTACTGTAGTCCAAGATTTTATATCGTGTGGCTCGAAAAAGAACCATTCCACTGAGTTCACGACCATCAAACGATGGTTTCAACACGTACGTGCTAGCTATATACACGTGGGTGAGCTGATGATGTCTGGTAACGAACAGTGTGTTCTGGATTGTGTAGATTTCTGCCTACGTGATCAACGCGGTTCTTGTCCAAAATACCCCGGAAGAACGCGCAGAAGTTATCTCGTTTTACCTCCAGGCAAGATGGTGTATGGGGTCGCTTCAACATTGATGCTGAGTACTAACCCGTAGTACTCTTGTGTATTCAGGTCGCCGATTATTGCATGTCATTACACAACCACGATACGCTGGCTTCCATTTTATACGCATTGCAATCTACAGCAGTGCAACGCTTACGCAAGACAATCGACTGTGTACGTTTGCGGATGACGAACTCGATGGTGTTTCATGGAAGTGATAAAAATTAATGACTTTCTTGTGTGCTCGGTTTGCATAACTGCAGCTAAGCGTGGATGCGAAGAAGAAAATGAACGAGATGCAACTCCTATCGGACAAGGGCTGTCGCGAAATGAATCGGTTGATGCGCAAAACTTCCAACCCAAGCATGCCTTACATCGGATTGTACCTCCAGGTAGGCGCACGATGCTTTTTGTTTTTCTTCATTACCTTGCGACGACAAAAGGCTAACTGGTGGTGTGTTTTTAGGGTTTCGTCGGGTTGAACGAGCTGCCTGCTTTTGACAAGGAGGGCCTGGTGAATACGAGTCGGCTAAGAAGAATGGGGGAGCTGGCGATGGAAATTTTGCATCGCCAGTCTATTGCCTACACTCAGCAGAACGACAAGGATGTTGACGTGAGTTACTGTCGTCATGAATTCAGCATACCTAGACCCGTGGCTAACTTTTGTATGCTTCAATATGTAGAAATTGTTGCACGTCTCACTGCCGTACCCTTCGGAAGAGAGTCGGTATACTCGTTCATTGGAACTGGAGCCGCGTGAGGCAGATGCTATGCCATTGAGTGATCGTAGTTCCTGTGTCGTCGTGGCCGATGATGACCTCGACCTCGAAAGTGAAGTCCGTGGGTCAATCGGGGGTGACGGGAAATTTGGGTTTCGTCAGTGGATTCGGAAGCAGCAGGTAGTCCA
Source organism: Phytophthora agathidicida (assembly GCA_025722995.1). Classification (NCBI taxonomy): domain Eukaryota; phylum Oomycota; class Peronosporomycetes; order Peronosporales; family Peronosporaceae; genus Phytophthora; species Phytophthora agathidicida. Next base: position 4,962,376 of record CP106972.1, on the reverse strand, counting down.
CCGGAACCGCTCACGTTCATCGGTGATTGCTTTGTATGAGTGGGTGTAGCTGTGGTGTGCAGTCGACATGGGGGCAAGTACTTTATCTATTGGTTGTGGATTCTTTCACCCAACATTATATTAGCATATTTAGTTCTCAGCAATGTACTTCTCGAAGTCCTCCATCGATACCATGGTGTCAAAGGCCAGCGATGGCTCATAATGGTCTGTGTTCAGCTCATTGACGCCACCAAGTTGACGTTTTCGTTGGGACTCAGATTTTTGCTCTTGTGCAGGCGGTGGTGGGTCGTCCGTAGTCAGGTCTTCCATCTGCTGTATGATTTGGTCTCCCTTTTCTCCAAGCATGTAGTCATCTCTGCAGCAACCCAATGGCGTTAGCACCGTACAAGTCGCCACTTGCCCTCCTTGAACGTACAGGAGGCGACTCAACTGGACTTCTCCTGTTGGGGTAACACGTGAAGTAGTATCGATCAAGTTGGACGGAGAGTCCTAGTCAAAATCACCATGTAGTTCAGTGAAACAGGTCTCCGATATAGCAAATATTGTTGCAGTACCCACATCTTTCTTGACAGGTTGAGAGAAGAGATCTTGCAGATCTCGACGCTTTTGCGGAGGCTTCTTGTTGGTGGCCTTGTCAATGTTTTGCTGAAAATGATGAATCTTCGCTACGATATCTCTGCTTACAGACCCACCACCGTCAGTGCAAAGTACTTGGCAATGTAAGTTTAATGAAGCAGTGATCCCTACTCATCTTCCTCTTCATCGGAGAAGAACATTCCTCCCTGCTGAGACTTTTCGTGGTCATTGCATTTGAACTCCATGATTGCTGCGTTTGGTGGGGCAACATAGCCGTCCGTGTGCGCCGCATCGAAAAATGAAAACGCTAATACACAGTCCCAACGTTATAAAGAAAGAATAATTTTGCTAGCGCGGGGAGCTCATCCTTACTGAAGTGCGTCTTGTTGTCCGACATCTCACCAAAGGATCTGTTTGTAAAATGGTACAGCGTACCGGTGTTGAACCTCAACTGGCAACTGGAAGTCTCAAGCAAAACTGTCTGCTGGACTATTATCAACAATATTTTACAGACCACGCACATCCAGCACACCGCCTTTGAATCGTCCCTTGGTCGCCTGAACACCGTAGTCAACCTTCTTGCGCTTGTTCTGGTCTCTCGACTTGCCGCTCGACTTCCGCTTTCCTGTCACCACATCCGATTCCTTCAACTGAAAACAGTGAAACACATCATAAATGCCACGGAAATGGGTCAGTACTACGAACACCCAACCAGGACAACAAAACTGCATCACAAGACGCACCAGCTCCTCCCGACGCTGCTTCTTGGCTGCTCCCTTGGTCTTCATCCCAATGAGCATTTTGTACGGCACACTGCGGTTCTTGGCAGCTTTACCGCCAAGTGCTTCAATCTTCTTGGCCTCGTGCGCCTTCTTCTCCTTTCCCTTCAGGTTTGACGTAGCTGCCATTATTGTCAACAGCACCAAGCAACGAACAATTCCATGCCATAAGTCTCCTCGGTATATCAATGAAAGCAACAACAATAAAGACGCACCAAAGTCCAGAACCGAGTCGAACGCATCGTCGAACTCCTTGCGGATTTCCTGACGCAGCGTCATCTCCGGTTCATCGTCTTTGGCCCTGTTCTGGTAACAAAAGCGACAACAATGGTGTCAATTGCCATAAAACCATTGAACACCAGAGCAAAACAACGGGAATCGAGCGCGAACCTTTGCCACACGAGGCTTGCGTTCCTTCCACGTCTCGGTGGGGCACTCGAACACCTGCACTTTCTTCTTCTTGCCGCTCGCAACGGGGAATTGGAACGCCATCGTCTACAGTCTCTAGTGATGGCCTTTGGTTTGGACCAAATAGCGCCAACAATTTCAATTGTGTGGTGGACATAAAATGAAATGTGTGACGTGCGCAAAAGGCAAGGCAACTTCAACCAAAATGTCATTCTCGTTGTTTGCTCCTATCTCCCTGTGAATACTACGTAGTACATATTTGTTACTAGTTTCGACGTACACAATTACACCAACACTTGAACCTGGAACAGACCGCTGCTGGCTGCCGGTCGAGAATCGCCTAATTGATCGTCACCTAATTCGTCTTCCGCATCACTTGCATTGTCCTCATCGTCGTCTCCGTATAAGCTACTACCGAGGTCTGAGCCGAAGCTATCTCGGATGCTGCCACCGATAGACCCACTCAGCAGGGAGTCAAGTTTGTTGTCGGTCTTGAGCTCCTGTTCAAAGTCGTAGAATCCTCGACTCTTGATGACGCGGCTGCTGCGCAGAGGATCCATACCATCGTCGTCAGCATGTCTGTCCGCAGCTTTTGGAGAGGACGTCGGAGCTGGCCTGTTGTTGGTTTGTTCTTTTGAATTGGGGCTCAAGGGAACGAAAACGCTTTCACCAACGAGTGATTGATTCAGCACGTTTTCGTCGTTCGCTTCCACGGCTGGGATAGGGCGGTACCGTGACAATCGCTGGAAGCATGGCGAATTCATAGCAGTGATGACCATACGTTTGTTCGGTGTGGGCGCTGAAAAGTCCGCCATGGACATGGGGCTCGGGGGTTTTCTCCGTCGTCCTTGTGCTACTGGGTGGGGCTGTTCATCATGAATGTTTAAATCGCCCAGAGTCTGGTGTATCTGGTTCAGTCGTGAGTACGTCTCAGCATCATCATGCTGATCAAGAAGCTCACTGCGAGCGTTGCCCATTTCGAACCCCGCGGACTGAACGGGCGATAATCGATGCTGTAACGAAATTGTCTGGTAATGCTGCTGAGCTTGTTGCTGTGCTTGATGCTTGGCTTGCTGCAGCTGTTGAGTCTGGAGATCTGCCTGATGCTGCTCATTAAGCGCCCGCTGGGCATCCACGAGGCCAGCCATCTTTTCGTTCTCCAATTGCAACAGCGCTCGCTGCACACGCAGCTCTTCCTTTTCACGTCGTATTTCATCTCGTTCACGCCGTAGCTCCTCACGCTCACGACGAATTTCCGCCAAAAGCGAGCGGTACTCGTCAATAATACGACTTTGCTGCTCTAGCTGCTGGCTTGACGCCTGAGCATCATTATCCTGTGAGTATGACTGCCTCGCAGCCATACCACCCCCCGAACTTTGAGCAAACATATTCCGCCCGTCCTCCCTCGCACTAGTCCTTCTGTCAACCTGCGGGATCTGAATCCGCGACGGAGCTGGTGGTGGCAACAACGCTTCCGCAGCTCCCAAGTTGCCAAAGTTCCTGTCTCTATGGTAATAATTGTCGTCATCCTCCCGTAAAGCTCCAAAACTACGACGATTACTCGTCGTCGGTTGAAAGTCGTTCCCCTGTCTGTTCCCCGTCACCTCCGGTGGTGACGGCAGCGCATGATACGGAGTGCTGGTCTCCGCTCTATTCTCCATTGCGTCCGCATTTACCGCAGGAGAAAACTGTCCCAGCCGTCGTTGCGCTCGTAGCTGCTGCTCTCTTAAGTAGCGCATCTCTTCCCTAGCCGCGTCTTCCTCGCTGCGTTTCCGCTCTGCCTCCTGCTGCTCCTTCAGCCGCGCCTTCTCCTGCACCTGCTCGTCCAGAACCCGTTTCCACTGCATCTGCTGCGCGCGTTCTCTCAGTCTCTGACTGGCTTCGCTCTCGTCTGTGACGCGGAAGCGCTGGTGGGACGACGACACGCTGTTCGCTTCACCTGTAGCGGCGCCTCTGTCCTGTCGCTGCTCGTCATGAGGCAGCTCCATACTCTGCGTGAACCTCCAGGGCGGCTGGGTGGGCGCAGGTGCGTCATGGTCCAAGTGTCCGCCCTCCACTAACCACTTGGACGGGGAATATTCGCTGGGCGCTAACTTGCGTTCGAGCTCTTCACGCTCCATCTGCTCCTGGTGCTGACGCGCACGACGCAGCGCGATCTGGTGGTCGAGTTCGCGCGCATACGCCTCTCGTCGCCGCTGGACCTCGCGCGGGTCGTCGTCACGGAGCCCAGCCTCCGAAGCCCACATCGATTGGCGTTTCTACTGTAAGTTTGAAGTCTGGAGCGGTTTTTTGGGCGGGAACCGCAGAAATTAATTTAAAAAAACGAAATTAAAATTTTGAAACGTGCACGGACTGCAACTTTTAGATACTTTTGCTCACTCGCTTGCTAGAAGTTCAACGAGTTGCCAAACAGACACGAGTCGGCGTACTCGCGTCGCAAATCGGCCATCACCTTTTCCACTTGCAGGTCGGAGCGTCGGTTCTCGGACTGCAGCAGCTGGAACCGCAATGACACTTCACTCTGGAATCTTCGCAGTCGTTTACGCTCCTTCTTAGCGCCATCTCGTCGTGATTGGTGGTGGTGGTGGTGGCCATTGCTGCTTCGACGATGATTATCTTTGTGGCTGCTGTAGTTGCTGTCATCGTCACTGTCGCTTCCACTGCTTCTGTCGCTGGCAAAGTCTCCACTCTCAACTTGCGGCCCACGCAGCATCTTTTGGATACGAACGCGCTCTTTCCTGCGGTGTTTGCACTGCTCCAACGCTCGTCCAAGAGCCGCGTGTTCTCGTTGAAGGTTCTTCAACTGCTGCTGGCCTCGTCGGAACGTCTTGTCCTCATCGTCCAGCCACCGTTTCTTGCGCTCCATCTCGTCGTAGAGCTCCGCCAGCGTCTCATTGACGTCTTTGTCGTCTGTTCCGCCCCTGCTCTCCCCTTGCGTCAACCGCAGCAGCTGCTTGGAGCTGCTTCGGTTGGTCACTCGGTTCTCTCGACCACTTGACAGTTTCTCTTGAGTGCGCACGCGGAACACGACGGACTTCTCGGTGGTGCGGTACACGCTACGCCGAGGGCCACACTCGAACGACTGTACTGAGGGCCATGCGGAGCTGTCGCTGCGGTCCCGTGAGAGCGCGGTGGACGACGACGAAGCTGCGTCCTCGGTCATCGCCACTGGACGATCGAAATTTTCTACTCTAGAAATGAAATTTATCCGTAGTACCGCGGAAGTTAAAATGTTTTGGCCACAGTTTTTCAGATAGTATACCCCGACAAAGATGAAATAGCTGGTTTTGAACGATTTTGACAAACTGCAACTTGCTGTACATGTCATGTTCATTGTCTAAGGCTTTAATGTGCTCGTGGCGTGCCAACCTGCAGCTCATTTACAGCTCGCTGTGGGGAACGGGTTTGCTGGTGGGAATTGGCGAGATCATTGGCGAGAAAATGGGGCGCGAAGTATGCATCAAAGCCACCGAATGCGCGCCGCCAGCGGAGATCTGGCGTACGGGGATCGGGCCCAGGTCGAGGCACATTGGCACCGCCAATGCCTTCATGTCCGTCAAGCCCAGTCGTCCATGGCTGTAGAAATAACGATACAGAAAGCAACGCATAAGGTTAGCGATAAACTCGATGAAATCACCTCCGTAACGACAGTTTGCTCTTACTCGGGTCGTCCTGCAACGTAGGCGACACCGTCGCTCGTGACAAACAGTGTGTGGGAACCGCCGCACGCAGCTTGAATCACCGTCTTCCCCTGCAACGCTTTAACCTATGAAGGGCAGATGTTAGCAAACAGAGCCACCCATGCAGGATAACACTGCCATCATCGTACCAAGTGAGGTCGCGTCCGACTCTTGGTGTCGCCCAGGCCCAGTCGACCGTACTCGCCCCGCCCAAAACCGTAGCAGTCTCCCGACTTGGCCACCACCACCGTGTGCCACCCACCGCAAGACACACGACTAAATGAACAAGGTTAACATGTCAGCAACAAAATATCTCCGCACTTGCAGCAACAGACAACGAGCAACGTACAGCGCAGGAATCTTGTCAAAGAACTCAACCCGCTTCGGGGTCTGCTGGTCGGATGTCTGACCCACACCGAGCATCCCATAGTCCTCTTTTCCCCATATGTACACATGTCCTTCTTCGGTCACAGCAGCGGAGTGAAACGCACCGCAAGCAACCTGCACGACCTTTTCGCCATTGAAACCATCCAGCAAATGTGGACGACTAACCCCTAGAAGTCCCTCATCTTCCGTGTCCTTGAGCCACGCCGATCCGATACCCAATTGACCGCTATCGCCTCGTCCCCAAACGTAAACGCGCCCCAAGCTTGTCAAAGCAGCCGTGTGCGTGCCACCGCAGCTGATCTTCACAATACTTTCGTTGCCGTTTCCCTCAGGCATTGGGCACCTAACCGGCAGCGACTCGTGTGCCGCTTCGAACTCCTTCGGCAGACCCAGTTGGCCCCAGTGCGACTCTCCCCACATGTACAGCGTTCCGTCGTTCGTCACTGCAGCGGAGTGACAACCTCCGCACGATATGTAGTCCACAATGAGTCCCTCCTTTTCGAAGAAGGCGATTTTCTGGGGCGCATTGATGCTCTTGAGGTCACCATGACCCAATTGACCCATCTGCATGACACAAACACATTAGTCAGGCATCCTACAGGCACGAGAGTGTGGCAATCGCTACGTACCGATCCCCATCCCCACGAGTACACAACACCGCTGGCTGTGAGCGCCATCGTGTGGCGAGAGCCGCAGGAGACTGCGACGATTTCTTCCCCCAACAGACCACCGAGTTGCATGGGGAAGTTGGAGGCCGACACGTCGTCGATGGCCAGCGTCGGTCGGCGCTTGGCGCCCGTTCCCAGCTGCCCGTCGTCGTTGCAGCCGAAGGCCACTACGGCGCACTCTGTGGCGCCCGTCGAGATGCTCATTTGCGTCGTTGCTCGGAAGGTGCTGGGGTCTGCTTGGCGAGTTGGTCAATGACGTCGGTGATTGAATGCGTGAATGCGTGAATGCAAGATATAGCATACTGAAAGCAAGTGAAATTGAGTGGCAATGGTGTACATACAAAAACCGAGGCTAATTAAATGCTTCGACACTGGCACTTCACGGTAATTCACCGCCGGGCGAATACAAACTTCAAGATAAGCTAACGCTTGTAGACGAAGTGGAAGGAGCATACATCTGCGCTTTGAGGATGTGGAGCTTCGGCCCTCGGACTTTACCGTCTTTGCCTTCGAGTTGGCGCTTGATCTCGGCGAAGCGAAGAGCGTTCGGATTTCGATGCAGCTTGACCATGGGCTTGGGCAGATTGAAATTATTGTTGCCGCCGCTTTTGAGCGAGTGCTGGACATGCCAGTCCGCCTCTGGGCCCATGGCTTCTTCGTCCTCCTCCTCAACCTCGTCGGCCCCATACTTTTTGGCCATTGGCGTCTTGACTTGCTGCACGATCACCCGAGTCATTCGGTTGATCTGAAATTGCTGTTTGTACTTGGACATCAGTCGCTGACGGAAGACAAGCGCATTCTCCTGCTGCTCGCGAGCAGCCATTTCCTTACGATAAGCTTCGAGTTGTGTTGGATACTTGGTCGTTACTTGCAACGCGCGGCAGCGGCGACGACTTGCTGCACCACGAACCAAACGCTGAATCTTAACAGCAGGAGACTGTCGGATGCCCTTGAGCCATCCTGTTTGCCGCTTGAAGTCGCGGAAGACAATCCGCGTAGTGAGACCTCGCCATTGTGCTTGAATACGACTAACAAGAGCATATTCACGACGTAAGACGCGTCTCGTGATTTCTAGCACGTTGTTCTCCACCTTGATCAGAGTCGGTCTACCCCCTGATCGACGCACGTATTCCCTGTAGTTCCAGTAGAAAATGCCGAGCTCTGCTGTGTTAGTGTACCAGAACACTGGCGGCTCGTTCGGTCGAGCAGCTAGAGCATAGCTAAGTATCTGCGGAGCCATGAAGCGAATGACGCGCAAACACCGCTCGATGAGAGTTCGTCGTCTGGCCTGCATGCCTCGTACCCGAGTTTGAATCGTTGTAGCTGCTCGTTTGATCTTTCGTAGATACCGTTCATGCTCTACTAGACGACGACGGAACTCCATCCGGCCAAGAAATCCGCGCGCAATACGCTGTAGTAAGGCGGTGGCCGGGACTCGTCGACGCTCGAACTCCTTGATGGCATTGCGCTCCTCCTCGATCTGCTCTTGAAAGCTCACAACCCCTGCTCGTAGATATCGCGTACTTCCACAACCTGGGCATTTTGGTACTTGCTCGTACAGGGTGGTGGTGTCGTCACTTTCGCCGAACTCATTGAGAGGCTGCATGGAGGCGGCCAGTTGGTCGGCCTTGCGTCGCACTCGCTGCACATCGATGAACGTCACGCTGTTGCATCGCTGGCAGGTGAGGTACGGTGTCATTGCACTAAGTAGGTCATCGTACGAAGTGAGCGGATTGATTTCTGGGTTGTGGTCTCCGGGGATTGAATCGGCAGCAGCAGTTGAAGGCATGTGCAGTGCTGCATTATGTTGTGGTTGGTTGATCGTCGGCGAGTTCGCATTGTTCGGTACGGAAGTCCGCGGCATCCCCCTCGAGATGCTGTCAGAGGTTTGTCATTAACGTTGTTGGGTCACTGCACCGTTTCGCTTATTCTCAAACAAACTTGGTATCCAGGCCTTGCAGATGTACACTGCGTCAAGATGGAGAAAAAGAGTAACAATGCTTTCGTGTTTCATATAGCGCACATATCGAAGTCGCTGATGCTTATTCATCCTCGGCGATGTCTTCTTCCAGTTCGTCTTCGATCTCGTCGTCTGCATAATGTCCCATTTTCGCCTCGCGGGAGTTTGGACGGCTCATGGCAGCGTCGCGAGGGCTCGGGCGACTACTATGAGCCTCACGCGAGCTAGGACGACTCGCCTCACGCGAACTTGGTCGACTGGATTTGGCATCACGAGAGCTGGGGCGACTGGAAGAAGCAGACTGCTTGTAGTCGCTGGGTGGAGGTCTGCGGCGCTTGTCATCTCCCAGTGAAATTCCTAGCTTCGCTTGAACAGCTTCCACAACTCTCGGGTTCACGTACGTCTTAATCGTGAGTCCCTTTCGCATCATCTCCTCCATCGTTTCAAAGCTCTTATTCAGTTCACCCTCTTCGTAGTAGCCTTCGACCAACATGGCGTGTGCGTCACCCACACGAATAGCCTCCTCAATCCCAGGCTCCTCCAGCAATTTCGTGACCATGTCCATCATTTCCTTCGGGTTGTGCTTCGCCTGTTGTTGGGCAACGACAAATTGTTCGATTAGCAAAATACGCCTCTCGTAGCGCTTCAGTAAAGCGTCCTTGCCGTCTGCGCGAGATTTAGATACCACTTGTACAGCTTCTTGCAGCGCAGAAATTGCCTTCTCGTAGTCGCGGTACTCCTCGATCTCAACCTGAGCACAGCCAGCATAAAAAGCCGCAAGTTGCTCGAACGCGCGAGCTTTGGTGTAGAAGCCCACGATATTCTTGAGGATTTCGGTGTCCTTGCGCCAATCCAGGTTCTGCAGGTAGTTAGCCGCAAGAACGAAGATTTGGGCATTCCGTGACACATTGGCGAAGAACACCACCTTCTCGTTGTCACCAGACTTGAGTAAACACTTCATAGCCTTGAGCTTGTTGCCAGCCTGTGTGTACTTCTTTGTGGCCAAGTGGTACGAGCCTTGTTGCTTGCAGCACTTAGCAAGTTTGAGAAGCAGCTCTGTTCGTCTCTTCTTGTCTGCGGGCGACGCGGTGTCATCACCTTTTGGTGGGGTCATCTTCTCCGCCATCTCTTCTGTGACCTTCACGTCGTGTTGCATGCACACATCTAGTGCCTCGGCCACACGGTTTCCGATCAAGCACAAGTGCACAGCTTTCGCATAATGGCCGTTCGCGATGAAGAAGTCTGCGCATTTCTTCAGAATCGCAGGCGACGTGTTTCCAGAACCGCTGAGTTCGTCCGTGAGGTGATGCAGCTCTTCGAAGAGCTGAGCCTGAAAGCAGAGATCGAGCGCTTTGGCCACATTGCCTCCTTTGTGGTAGAGTTGAACCGCTTTCTCCATTTCGCGCTGCTCCTCGAAGTATGCGGCACAGTCCAGCATGTCGCTAGGCTTGCTCATGAGAGCAAAGCTCATGAGGTCGGCATCCATGCGATTTTCTTTCGCTAAACGAATTGCATGGTTGTAGCAACCGCCACTCGCGAAAAAGTGGATAGCGTTTGAGATCTCGTTGTGTGCCTCAAATTGCCGGGCCAAGTGGTAAGCTGCAGCACGATTTCCACTTGTCTGCGCTACTTTGGCTGCAGCTTGGAAGTCCTTCTTGAAGCACAAGACACGAACGATAGACAAATAATCCTTGGCACGCTGGTAGCTGTCCACCGCACCATCAAACTGGCCTTGACTCTCCTGGAATTGAGCCCACCATATCAACAAGTCACGGTTGTTTGAAGTTGCCACATACTTCTGCAACAAATCCACTTTGCCCAGCTTGAACAGCATGCGAGGGATATCTTTTTGATGCGTGCCAGCATCTTCATAGGCTTCCATCGCTTCCTTGAGATCACCCATTTCCTCATAGTGTCGCGCCAGCGCGTGATACGTTGTCTTGAGGTGGATGCGGTCGCGTTTGGCCGCAACATCGACCGCTTTCTTCCAGTACCCGCTGGCCTGGTAAAGTTTATTGAGTAAGTCGTAACGTCCACACTCCCGGTACAGACGAGCTGCATCATCGCGCAAGCCTAGTTGGATCGCTACCATGGCAATTGCAACTTCCAGTTCAGGTTCCTTCTTGGCCTCCTGCACGGCAGTTGCACCACGAGCATGGCCCATATTTCCAAGACACACCTCAGCTACGTCCAACCGCTTTGTCTTCACGCACATACGCGCCATGTTCTCCCACACAGACGGGTTCTCGATTAGTTTGACGGAGCGGTAGGCTTCATCCATATTACCGACCGTCATGAAGTAGCAGAAGTCGATAAGAGCCTGCTTGGCCTCACTGTTGACCTTGTCCAGGCCTGTGAAGTCACGCATGATCTGCGTGCGAAGATAACTAGCCGTGTCGTAAGCCATTGGGGTTTTAGTGGCGGGATTATTGACTTTGGTTCGACCAACGTGCACTATCGTGGTCGAATCATCGGAGGACCCAGTGTCCACCTTTGCTACGAAGTACACACGCGGGACCTGAATACCCAGCAACGCTGAGTACTTGAGATCGAGGTCGAAGCTATCTTGCATGAGAAGGCCATGCTCGTTGGATGCAAAGATGATTGTTACTTCCTTGTCCGAGCCTTGATTTCGAGCACCACCTCCACCACTCGGACCTAGTCCATCATCTATCAAATCTCGACGACTACCACTGCCAATCACTGCAGTGGATGCGCCATCGTTACCAGTCTTGACGGTCTCACAAATGAGCAATCGTGGCTCTTGGGGGTCGAAGAACGCAGAAGTCGGATAGCGCGAGGTGCCAAAGTCGAATTGTTGATAGATATTGAGGTCCGTTTGGAACAAGAAGAGCTTGTTTAATGGCTCACGCATTCGTAAACCACCTTCAACCCGGTCAGCTAGAATGCAGATACGCGTGCCGTCAGAGTTGACACAAATCGATCGCGCCACTGCAGACTTGGTCTCTTCGCCGAACGCTTCGGGGAGATTACCCATGCTTCCCAGCGCTTTTGGATCACGACGAGATACGTCGAACACGCGAAGAAGACCACGATCTGTTCCCACTGCGAGAAACTTACTCTGAAGTGATAGCATCGCTGGCCTGCCCTCTGCTTCCGTAAATGATATCGTGTTTTTTACTACTCCTGCAAGATTGCAGACTTCAACGTGGTTGCCGTGCGCTCGATAAATGGATTCACCTCGAACTACCATGGCACTTGAGAAGCACTTGAACTGGTTAATCATCTTGGTATCTCCATCCTTCACTTCGTACACTTCTGCTTTAGAGCCATTCCATACCACTAGAGTTGACCCATCGTGAGAAACACCTTTGACACGTAGCGATGCCTCCAGCATCGACTGTGTGATGGTCACGCCTGAATGTGCTCCGTCTTGGAATTTCTCAATAGAAAGTGTGTTTGGCCGCACTTGCATTACTGCTGTATCACCGCAGAGTGCACGCTGCATGTTGCCCTCGTGTAGGATGACAACGCCTTCGACAGTGTTAGCATATATCACAGGGTGTGCATTGCTCCATCCAATGCGAGTGACTGCGCGCCCCACTTCAGCCGCGAAGAGCAAGTCCCAGCGAATCGACACATTTGCTGCATCCGTGTTGCTTTGGGTGGTAGGGTCGATGAAAGACGCAGCACGCCAGAAAAAAACTGCTCCCTGAGCAGTACCGGCCACGAGAATGCGTCTCCGTGGAGAAAAGCTCAGGTTGTTGACGTTGTAGTTGAGCCCACTTGACTTTGGTAGACTCAAGACGCTGTTCTCCTCAGTGCGAATATTCCAGAATCGCACCAGAGGTTCTCCAGACGCGATTGCCAGTAGCCCCGGCCCAGCCCACTTCGTCTCAAGCAGAGAGCCTTCCCCTGCCAGACTCAGTTTGACCTTGGTGATAGGTTTCACCGTGCCATCCGTTGCCCCCACTTGGTACACGATAAGCTGTACCGCCCGCGTGATGACAATCAGGCGGCTCTGCTCCTCGTAGAACATCATCGACTCAATTGCGTGATTCAACACCTGAATATCCGATATGTGACCCAGATCGTCGGCATAGTGTACTGATCCCGCCTCGCCGCCGAAGAAGAACTGTGGGCAAGCATGCTGCGAGAAATTATCACTGAACAAAGCCATAAGGACAGATTAACCACAAATGCAGTATCAGCATAACACTATTTGCCTACCTTTTGGCATTGCTGTCTTTCGCTCGTGTGGCGAAAACGCAGTGCTTGAAGCTTCCCTGACGTGCATACTGCGTACTGAGCGTAAGTTGGCAGCGACTGTCCACCTTCCAGACGGCAAATACTCCGTTCTCATCGGCTGACATGAGGCGGTTGCCCGCTGGCGCCCACTTCAGAAGGCACACGCGGCTCGAGTGCGGAGAGTTCACCTCGCGCGCTGTGCGCTCCTTGAACACCCAAAGCGAGACCATTCCGTCGCTCCAACCAACAGCTAGAGCCCCTCCACGGGGCTGCCAGGCCATCGAGACGATGTCCGCAGTGCGCGAGTAGCTTTCCAGCCCTTGTTGCTTCTCACCCTGCAATAACCAGGCATCAATTGTTGAACACAAGCTTAGACTCTCTAGCTACAATCAAGTATGGTCTACATCTTGGAGACGTTCATGCCTCATCCGTGAAGAAGTGGATCTCTCGATTTTCCAGCGCGACGGCGAGCACCGGGTCCAGCTCCCCCCAGACCGAGCAGACCTGCCGCAGATTGGCCGGCACCGCCACATTATAGTCGTAGAACAAGGCCATGCTTCACCTCAGCCCAAGGCTCTATCAACTCTTAGCGTCCATTGAAGAGACGCGTCGCTTCAAGATGCAATATTCTATTTCGTAGGTGTCAATATTCTGTTTCACCGTACTATAGTGTGTACACACTAATTTTATGTGGACTGGTTTGACTGGTGGCCACTGCTCAAGAGCCTCAACTTGCAGGCAGTGAGTGGCAGACAGACACACAGACATGGCGGCGCCAGCGAAGACGTCGGGCGGCAAGAGCTACAACAAGGGCGGGTTCAACGCCAAGAAGCGTCCGGCCAGTGGCGGCAATGGCGAGGACGGCAAGAAGTCCTTCATGGACCAGAAACTCGCCAAGAAGCAGCGCAAGATGCAACGCCCTCACTACGAGATGGTGACGCGCGCCAAGCAGATCTGGAACGTGATCCGCGAGCGCGACGTGGACAAGAACAAGCGCGCCACGCTCGTGGACGAGCTGTTCACGCTGGTCAAGGGCAAGATCTACGATGTGGCGGCCAAGCACGACGCGTCGCGTGTCATCCAGTCGCTCATGCAGCACGGCAAGCCCGAGCACCGCTCGCAGATCGTGCTGGAGATGAAGGAGCACCTGATTGAGGTGGCCAAGATGCAGTACGGGTGCTTTCTCGTGCAGAAGATGATCCGCTACGGCAGCGTGGCGGACCGTGCAGCCATCGTCAAGTGCCTCACGGGCCACGTCGTGCAGGTCGGCACGCATAACATTGCGGCCAATGTGCTCGAGTACGCGCAGGAATACCTGAAGCCATCGCAACTCACGGCGCTCAAGCTGGAGTTTTACGGCCGTGAATTCGCCTACTTCCACTCGGAGAGCAAGCGCAACCTGGCCGATATTATTGCTGCTCATCCGGACAAGAAGGAAGAGGTGCTGAAGCACTTGAGCACCATCTTGAACCGCATGGTGGACAAGCAGCTTCTTGGACTGGCCTTCGTGCAGTCGCTGCTGTGGGAGTACATGTGCAATGCGGAGCACGACGACGTGATGAACATGGTGGCCAATGTGCGTGATGCGTCACTGGCGCTGCTTGCCACGCGCAACGGTGCTCGTGTGGTCAACAAGTGCGTTTCGCTCGGTGCGGCTAAGGACCGTAAGCGTATTATTAAGACTCTGAAGGACAAGGTTTTGGAGGCTTGCAACCACCCCAGTGGCTACCTCGTGATCATGCGTATCCTGGACGTGGTCGATGACTCGGTTCTGGTGCAGAAATCCATTCTGGCAGAGATGAACGACGAGCTCTTTTCGATTGCGATGCACCCCAGTGGACGCAAAATTTTGCTGCAGCTGCTTAGCCCCCAGAGCAAGAAGTACCTCTCGGCAGATGACCTGGAGCTGCTGGAGCCTCCTATGCTGCCGTCGCCTGAGGACCCGACCGCCATGGTGGTGAACTACAAGAAGGACCCGGACGCTCGTCGCGAGGAGCTACTCAAGGGCCTGCTGCCTAAGCTGGAGGAGATGTGCGTTGAGAATGCTGCCGCCTTGATGCGCTCAAAGGAGGGCCGTGATGTGATTGTCGAAGTCGCTAAGCGTAGCGAGAGCTCGGACCTGGCTGATAGCGTGGCCGTCGCTGTTCTGGCGGAGCCTAGCGAGGCGGAGGAGCCTCTTCACACTGACGCCAATGGCCACTATGCTTTGCGTCGCCTGATCAAGGAAACCTCGATGGCAGAATCCCTGCTAACGGCGGTTGAAGACCAGCTAGCGCAATGGGCGACTAGCAACCGTGGCTCCTTCGTGGTCCTCTCGTTCCTGGAGGCTGAAAATGCCCCCAAGAACGCTTTCAAGGTTGTGAAGAAAGCACTCAAACCCTCCATGGGAGACTTGAAGAAGCTCGTCGACTCTCAGAAGGGCACTAAATTACTTCTTGAGAAGCTCCAATAGGGAGGGGATAGCACACTTTATAGATCGAAAAGCTTTTGTTGTTACCATTGCATCACTCGCTGTACTCTAGTTTTAAACTAGTCGTCCTCTTCGCTGCTGTCGTCGCTATCGTCGTCGTCGGATGATTCTGTACTGTCATCGTGTCCTCCTCCTTCTTCATTGTCGTCGTCGTGAGATGCAACAATCGGGTTTCCTTCTCTCCAATTTTTCACGAGGTCCAATATCTTCGGTTTAGAGTGAAGAACAGCGAGATACGACAGTGTTTCTCCAAACTGTTCGTAAGTTTACGTGCAGAGCGTTAGCGCTGGTCGCCAGAAACTCGTGAAGACAAATTTTAAGCTTGAGGTACCTTGTTCGTCTTATCGACCAGCTCAGCGTCGCACTGCTGGAGCATGTTCATCAGCAAATTAACACTACCATTCGCAGCCGCATAGTGCAATGCTGTCATCCCTTGTGCCTGCAACGTCATGCATACAATTGTTAGTCATCTGTGGATATTACCATGAATGTTTGACCCCGACGTATGTACATCTTGCAAGGTGATATCCGATCCAGCGTTTAAGAACACCATGCCTAGCTGATGCAGAGGTGCTCCTCCTTCGGCACAGAGCATTAGAGACGTCTGCCCAAATATCTATAGATCAAGGAAAACGTGAGCACTACTTGGAGGGTGCAATCCATCGTGATGAAGACCCACATTTCGTGCATTGACTGAAGCTCCCAGATCGATAAGCGTTTCCGCAGCGAGCTTGCTTTCACCGACGACTGTCAACATCAAAGGAGTTGTTCCCCATCGGTCCTGTACGTTCAAGTTAGCACCACACTTTGCCAGAAGACGCACGATATCCATATTGCCAACACGGCTAGCCCAATGAAGTGGAGTCCAGCCATCCCTCTGTGAAAAAGAAAAAAGCAATGTCCACATGTTACGTGTTAGCTTAGCTTCCGTAGGAGGTAATGCCACTCACAAAACGTACATCTTTCACACTAATCGAAGCCCCCTTCTTCAGCAGGACATGGCAAATGCTCGTGCGGTGCAGCGTACACGCCCAGTGCAAAGCGTTTCTGCCATCAGAGCCATTTGCATCGATATCTATATTGTTTGCGATGCCCGAGAGTATTTCGTCGACGTTGTCTGCAAGAGAAATCACACTTCCCGTCAATCTCTTCAGTCTTACATGCAACATGGTACAAATTGACAATTTTTGCCTGTTTTCGCCGCCAGCGTAAACCCATCGGCGATTCTGCCATCTCGTTTCGCTTCCTACACCACCAATGAGACCAAAAACAAATCAATCCATACAGGGGTGGTGGTGGTGCTACTCAAGAACCCAAGAACCTCACGTGGTAAGAATGTGAAAGCCGCCACAGCACAAAGGTGACAGCAGCAAATGGGATCGAAGCTATAGCACAACTATGCGTCGAGCCCAATTCAATGCATGTGAACGTATCGATCTTTCTTGCTTCCCGGCATTGCTCGTCGTAGTCGGTCACCATGCGATGCCACAACGTCACCGCAGGGATCAGCATCACTGTCTCGAACAACGAGCACACCACCGGAGTGACTAGTGTGGCCTCTTTTCCTTCTCCATTCCACGTGGGGATTTTGATATCAAGCGCCACCATAGCACTCAGAACAAAGCTGACAATGGCGGCCAGCAACGCCAAGACCACAAAGGCCCTCGTGGCTGCAGCATCTCCCAGACACCACGGATCGCTGGAGGAAACAATTGAGAGCGAGCTGGTGGATCACCCGAGCGTCAGTTCGCACGACCAACAGCAGAAGACTCTCAACACTTTACCAGAAGCGGCTGTAAAGCGCGAAAGGTTGGTCCGCCGACGTACTGTGGACTGGGGCGCCAGCGTTGATGAGTTTGTAGCGCACGCCTGTACCCTGACTAGCGGGGATTCGCGGTCGTTAGATAAAGGATCAAGAGATTCGAGACGAAAGTTTCGCACCGTGAGGTACCAGAGCCCGATGTCCACCGAGTTGACAGCGTCGCGCGCCCACTTGTGGCCACTGCTCGCTGCTAGCAGCAGCATCAACGATATAAAGCTGCACGCGTTGCCTGCATAATAGGTGGCTAGTTTGTAGCGGCGGGGGAGCTATGAGCTGTGGGCGAGGACGTACCGAGCAGGAAGCGCACGCGAAGCTTCATATGACTTTTGTGCCGCTTCAAGATCGATTTCCTTAAATGTGGCAAAAAATGCACTTTGCCATATTTTTGATTTCAACAAGATTCGCCGACCGAATCTCAACAATCGAGAAGGCTTGAAGCGTGCCTATACTTGCAGCCATGCAAGCGATTCGAGAAGCAGCTTGTTTCTTCGTCCGATACGTGCTCGGGATGCGGATGCCTCGACAAGCAGCTCGGTGTCAAGGAGGTGTGCACTCTGCCACCTCATCCAAGACCGAGACGCCAGCTCGGCGTGCCGTGCCGGCGTTTCAACCGGTGTTCCTACATCGGGGAGCCCTGCTAGCTCTGCGCTGGCGTAATAGGCCCAACAACACGTAGGTTCGTGTAGAACAGCTTAGGACGGAGGCCGTGATGCGATTCGGATAGCCACGGACATCTAGAGGCAACTACGGTGGAAAGCCTCTTGTAATTGGGTATTTTGTCCCTTTTGTGTCACCGACGCGCTGTTTGCCACATCTAAGCGTTGCACAAAACCCGTCCACCCTACCCTCGCCAAGATTCGCCTTGGATGTGCGCTATACGACTTCAACGTTTCTTGTCGTTAATCGAATCTAGATTCAAAAAAAGAAAACTATTAGGATTTCAGTATGGTTGGCACACTTCCGTGGCAGAAACGCGCATACCAGTCTCATTTCCGATTCCGCCCTGTCGAACGCACATCATGAACGTCCAAGACCTTCTTTCGGCCCCCGAGTGTCCCCCGTCGCCCGCGACGTCCGTCTCCAGCAGCTCCAGCTCGTGCCAGGAGGAGGCGGCCCCGAAACGCGGCTGGGTGGCCCCCTTCCTGCTGCACCTGCACCAGATGCTGCGCCGCGAGGACTCCACTATCGTCCGCTGGGCCGAGGACGGCATGGCCTTCCAGATCCTGGACAAGGAGGCGATGACGGCGCGGATCCTGCCCAAGTACTTCAAGAACAAGAACTTCTCGAGCTTCCAGCGCCAGCTCAATTACTTCGGCTTCCGCAAGTGGAGCAAGGCCCGCGCGCAGTTCCCCACCTACAGTCGCGAGCACTTCACGCGCGACAACTACAGCGAGATGTCGCTCGTCAAGCGTCAGAGCAAGAAGTCTCGGAAGCGCAAGTCCTCGTCCGATGACGAACAACCGGCCAAGCGCGCGGCTGTGGCGTCATCTGCCTGGGTCGCTGGCGAGAAATGCAAACACATTCTCCCGCGCCCAGGCGCCGCCCCCGAGCCGGTTGTGGCCCCGTACCAGCCTCGCGTCATGTCCCCGCCGATGCACCCGGCGCCGCTGTTCGATCTCCCGGTGCTCTCCCCCGCCCGCAAGATCAGCAGCGGCTTCAAGCTGCCGTCCATCCGCGAGCTGTCGCTGTCCAGCGCCATGCCGTACTCGGCCATCGGACCCATCCTACCCCGCCTCATGGCCTAAGTATTTGTAGTTAATATTTATTCAAGCAACTTCGAATTCTCCATACACGCGTCCATCTACCACTACGTGCGACTACCCCATGGAGCTTTTCGTACTTTGCGCAAGATGACTGTTGATAGCTCGGCAGCACAACTTGAAGCTTCTTTCTTCGTCTACACCGTCAAGATCTCCCCCCATGAGGACTCTGCTCGCGACGCTTGCCTTGTTGCCGCTGGCGAAGGCCTGCACCATGATCGCGGTGGGGCGCAATGCGACGGTGGACGGTTCGACGCTGGTGGCTCACACGGACGACGCCGGATTCGGTGCCGCCGACCTGCGAATGGTGCAAGTGCCTGCCCAAGACCACGAGGAAGGAGCGATGCGGCACGTGTACAACGTTCAACCAGGCTACCCTCGACTGGTGACGACGCAACGTGGACCTGAGTACGCACCAAAGAATGACCGAGAGAAGCTCATGACACCACTTGGGGAGATCCCCCAGATAGCGCACACTTACGGCTACTTCGACCAGGACTACGGCTTCATGAACGAGGTGCAGCTCAGTATCGGAGAGAGCACAAGCGGTGGGAGGACGGTGGGCTGGCCCACAGACGCTGGATCTCATGGATACAACATGTTCGACATCAACGAGCTCACCAAAGTGGCGCTGGAGCGCTGCGACTCGGCGCGTTGCGCTATTCAGACCATGGGCGATCTGGCTGTCAAGTACGGATTCTTCAGTGAAGACAGTGGAGACCCGGCCAAACCGGATTACGTGAGCTCAGCGGAGACGTTGGGGATTGCCGACCGGTACGGAGAAGTGTGGGTCTTTCATGTCCTCACGGGCCCACAGAATGCAAGTGCTGTGTGGGCTGCACAGCGTGTACCGGAAACTCACGTAGTCGTGGTGGCCAATGGCTTTGTCATTCGCGAAATGGATCTGGGCGACTCGGATCGCTTCATGGCGTCGGATAATGTGCTTTCGTTCGCTGAAGAGATGGGGTGGTGGGATCCGAAACAAGGTGACTTCGACTTCACCAAGGCGTACGCTACCCCAACTCCAGATCCTGTGCGCGCGTTGTACATCGGTCGTCGGATTTGGCGAGTGTATGATCTCGTGGCGCCATCCTTAAACTTGGATTCTCGCCTTGGACACTACCCGGAGTTCCCAACATACCCTTTCTCAGTCAAACCGGACAGGAAGCTCGATGTTTCAGACGTGACAGGATTGCTCCGCGACTACTTCCAGGGCACGCCTTATGACTTGAGCAAGGGTCTTGCTGCGGGGCCGTTTGGAATACCGATGCGTTGGGGAGGCGATGAAAAGGGCGTCGTAGGTGGGTGGGAACGACCGATTTCCATGTACCGCACGGTTTTCAGCTTTGTGCTGCAGGCACGTGCTCACCTCCCCGACGCTGTAGGCGGTGTGGCTTGGTACGGCCAAAGCTCACCGCATGCGTCGGTGTACGTACCATTCTCCTGTGCGCAGGAGCAAGTGCCGTCGTCTTACGTCCTCGGAAAGGAGAGTAAGTTTACTCACGGTTCGGCTTGGTGGGCTTTCAGCTTTGTGAACAACTGGAGTATGATTCGCTTTGATGCTATCAGCAAGGACATCCGCGCTCGCATTGTTGAGCTGCAGAAGGCTTGCTTTGTTGAACGTAACGCGATGGAACACTATGTCATGCACACTGAATCCTTAACATCAGTCGACGCGCACAAGTACCTGCAGGAACAATCGAATCGATTGGCTTCGCGAGTTGTCGAAGAATGGTGGACGTTTGCTTGGAAACTTGTTGGCAAATTCACGGACGGCTACATTACGATGGGTGAAGCTCCAGAGGAAATGGAGATGCCCGGCTACCCGGAATGGTGGCTCAAGCTCAGCGAGTTCTCCAAGTGGCCAGGTGAAACATTGATACCACCACCCGTCCCAGAACTGGTGAAGCAGCTCGAGTTGTTTAAAAGTCGCCAAAATGTTAGTGCCAATGTTGTGGTGCAGCAGTCTGCTGCTGGTGGCAGCGCAACGACCTCGAACGCTGTTTCAGTCGTTCAGATTGGCGTCGGTGTTGCTATTGGGGCTGTCATTGGTGCTTCCGTGACGTGGTCTGTTGCACGTCGATCTGGGTATCGGTCCATTGCCTAGGGAATCGATGCGGGACGAGACTGCACGTTTCACCATTTTGGTGGCCTTGGCAGAATGCGAATGTCTAGAAATGACGATGTAAGCAGGCGTGCTGTCTCGGTACCGAATAAATGCATCGCATTGTGTTCTTCAGAAGATGCCGTCTTCATTCTTCAATCCTGTGGCGCCTACCTATTTATCGTGTCTAAACCGGAAATTGCGCTCCTCTAGTACCTCTTATGCGGCTCCTAGTAGTTTCGCTTGGTCGCCGGGCTCGCTGAACGCTTATGTCCGTGGGTGCGTCCTTCACGCTTGCTGCTGGGTGAGGCGCTTCGACTGTTGCGGTTGTTCTTGAATGGCTGTTCACTACGGGACGGCTTGGCATCGTTGTCGCTAAACGTTCTCCACGAGCTCCCTCCAAATTTGCCGTTGCCCTCGCGCTTTTTTCGGCCATGAATCGATCGATAACTATCCCGATCTTCATTGGAGAATCTCTTCAGCTCTCCTCCGGGGCCTTTTGGTTTGAAGCCTCCCCTGGCAACTTTGGGGGCGGCGATAAGGCCTGGAGTACCCATCAACCCCATCGCTCGCAGCGTTTTCTTCTGCAGCATCGGCACCTTCTCCAGACCAATGAGCTGGCTGTAGAGTTCACCTGTCTCGACAAGTTTCGTTTTGGTCATGCCAAGTTTCTTGAGATTCGAGTTGTAGAACCCGAGAAATGCAGCATAAGCTTTCTCTGCGGATTGCCCAAGGTCACTACGGGGACCGACATTTGCGAGGGTACGCGTAGTTCGGTAGTTCTGCTGATCCAGTTGAGGACGCTGCTCCAGTTCAGTGAGCGGCAGGTCAGCCAGATCGCGCAGCATCGTCTTTTCAAAATCGGCTAGTACTAGAATGCCACGTCCTTCCATCCCTGCACGAGCTGTACGCCCAAGACGGTGGATATATTGATCACGATCAGTGAGACCCACTTGCAGGACAAGCGACACGTCCGGGTAGTCAACGCCACGGGCTGACACATCCGACGAGAACATGATCATCTTCTTGCCCTTGCGGAAAGCATCAGCGGCCTTGGTACGTGCCGATTGACTCTTGCGCGAATGCATCTCCAACACATTCGGGAACTCAGCTTCCTGGAAAAGTTGCGCCATAAACTGTGCGGCCCGCGCAGTCGGCAGGAACACGATCACCTTGTATTCTGGCAGCTTCATATGCTCTTCAAGCACACCTTCCACCACTGGAATAACATCTTGCAGGTCGCACACCAAATACTCCTGCACCGCCTGCGTGTTAGTCTGTTGGTCGTCTCCTTCAATCGTGTCCACAAACGCATGGTCATCCTTTAGTGCAACATCCTTCAGCTCTTCCGTCGCAGCCGGCAGCGTCGCGCTAAAAAGTAGCGTCTGTCGTTTCTTGGGCAAATGGCTAATAATCCGCATAATGTCCGGTCTGAAGCCCATATCTAGCAGTCGATCAGCTTCGTCCAGCACCAGCACCTGCAGGTTTTCCAGCTTCTGTCGGATGCGCCCGCTGTTGTCCTCCAGATGCGCCTGCAGCCGTCCAGGCGTGGACACGAGCACGTCAATACCTCCAGATTGCGTCAACTCCTTCACGTCCTTGTTCACTGAGCTGCCGCCCACAAAGCAGGCTGTGCGCAGTCCATGGGCGTCCGTGAGCTTCACTGCTTCCACCGCAATCTGCTGCGCCAATTCTCGCGTCGGGGAGATGACAAGTGCCGAGATCTTGCCCTGCGACGGCTGCGGGTGCTTGAGCATACGCTCCAGAGTCGGCAATAAGAAGGCGATGGTCTTGCCGTTGCCCGTCTTGCCCTTGGCCAGCACATCGCGTCCTTCCAGCACCGATGGCAGCGTGTCTTTCTGCACATGCGTCAAGAATTCGTAGCCCATGTCGCGCGTCAACACATCTTTCGACCGCTGGCTGATGGGCAACGACGCGAAGGAAACGTCCGACAGATAACTACTCGAAGCCCATGGGACGAAGCTCGAGTGGAAGCCTCGCGTAGCCGCCGCCCGCGACGAGAGGCGCCGAGCCGTCCACATGATCCGCTTATTGAGATGCTCAAAACTGAAGACGAAGAGCTATTTTTAGTCCTGCTGCGAGCTGCGATTGGCTAAAAATAGCAAAAAGTGGTGTTGTCTGAGTTGTGTCTCATTGTCCAATTGACGACATTTTGTATCGGTATACTTGGAGAGAAGGAGTTCACGACGATGGCGCTGGGACGACTGCTGCGTGTGTTCGCAGCCTCTGTCGCTGTGCTGGTGGCGGTGGCACCAGCCCCGTCCGACGCTATGATCGTGAAGCTTGACGGCGCCGTGGAGGAGTGTTTCCACGAGTACGTGCGTACCAAACGCACGGCCTTCATGAAGATCGGCGTGCTGGAGTCCACGGGCGCGTACGACGTGCGTCTGAAGGCGTTCGGCCCCTTCGCCGCGTACCCGGAGCAGGAGGTTGTGGACAAGAACTTCTTCGACCAGATTGTGGTCACGCCGCACGACGAGACGAACCAGAACGTCGAGCACAGCGGCTTCAACTTCGAGTCGGAGCACCGCGGCGGATGGTACCGCTTCTGTTTGGATAACAGCCATGACGGCAAGAACAAGATCGTCGAGTGGTACACGTCCTTCGACCTGTCGAACGAGGAGGATTTGGGCGAGGAGGACAAACTGGACCAGCAGGTCCGTCAAGGTACGAACTGAGCTTGGTGCTTTGAGATATAGGAGAGGTTTTGGAATATCTTACCGACGTATTTGGGCCATTCAGAGCACATGGAGGGCGTGAAAACGTCGCTGGATCGGTTGCAGACGCTCCTGAAGCTCATCCGGAACGAGCAGGACTACTACCGAGCTAGAGTACACCGCCACGTTCAGAGTAAGCTTCAAGTTGGTGAAATTGGGCACGGATGCTAGGGCTAACGGTGTGGTTATTGTTATTGTAGCACTCGACAGCAGCAAGTCACGTCTCATCTACTACACAGTGTTCGAGCTGGTAGTGTTGGGTGCAATGTACGGTGCGCAGTCCTTCCTGCTGCACAAGTGGTTCAGCGACCGCGGCTACATCTCCAAGCGCCAGTGGGCTTAACTGGATTTGCTGTGTATTGCAGCGGACGCGAGGGAGGAAATGCCAACAAGTTTAGCAACGAGCCATCGAAACCAGTGGCGATAGAGATTCCCAGCACTGAAAACCCGTTTTGTACCACAAATTTTGCTTCACTCGCACCGTTCATCTCTTCGTCAATGCTCTCGTCCATCGGTTAATTTTCCGAATCATCGCTTGCGATCTCCATCTCGTCAATAATTTCTTGGCACCGACGTCGTCGACCCTCGGTGGTGTCAGCACTTCCAGCAGCAGACACTGACACCTGGAATGCAGGCTCGCCGACTCCCGTGCTTTTCACCGACAGATAGAACACTGTTCCGTTGTTTAACTGCATAGCTGGCACGAACCGATACCGACCCTGATCGTCTGTCAGGATTCCGTGGATCGGACTGAGGTCGAGCAGCTCCCTCACCCTTGTCAACAGGAATGTGTCCGACGCCACCGTCACCTCTGACGGACCAGGAGTGGCCCCTTCCTGACCATTAACCACAGCTTGGAATTTGCCTTGCTGGAAGTAAAACACTCGAAATGACGAGCGTTTGGTGAGCGGCTGCTGCGTACCAGGACTGATGCACTCGAGCTCGATGAAGCCCGCGACGGGACCGACGACGTCTCGAATCGGCGCTTGGAGCTCCACTTCCCCCCCTGCAGCCAGAGACTCGAGCGTCGTGGAGAAGAAGTTCGTATCGGAATTGTATAGTCGCGCACTGAGCTTCGTCTGGCCCAACATGATCTGCGAACAGTTGTGCACTTGGATGACTAGTGCTCCGAAGCCGTTAAAGTTGTAGCCCGAGGAAATGCGCAAGTTCTGCAGCAGCGCCGACTCCATCACGTCATTCATCATGCGCATCACCTGCGCGCTCTGCGATAAGCTCTGCCCCACGCGCTCAAAGACCGACTCGAACGACTGCTGCAGACCACCCGCGTAGCTCTCAAGCATCTTAGCCGTCTCGTCCATCTTTTTCAAAATTACAAAAAATGCCTGACAAAAAAGGCAACAATCGATCTCGAACCTGAAATATGTACGTCGATGACATGCAAGAAGTGCTGTTGTTCATGGGAGCGCTGTATATATTCATTCTAGTCAACCGACTCATCCTTCGTTGCAATAAATTACGATTGGGTTCTAATGATGAGGGAAGCTGTCGTCGTAAGGCTCGTGCATCTCAACCGAGCGACCTTGATGACTTATCTGCGGCCGAAGCCGCCGCGGTTGCCACCACGGCCACCACCACGGCCACCACCGTTGGCGTTGCCGCTGTTGTCGCGAGTGTACGGGGACGGCTCGATGCCAGGCACGCCGAGGAGGTTCATCTTCTTGAGGGTCTTCTTCTCGAGCTTGGGCACCTCGTCCAGACCGACGATGCGGCTGTACTCGGCCGCAAGCTGCACGAGTTCCACGGGCTTCAGTTTCAGGCGCTTCGCGTTCGAGTTGTAGAATCCAAGCCATGCCTGGTACGATTGCTGCGCTGATTTCTCCACATCGCTGTAGTTTTTTAGGTTCTTTACGACCTTCGACGCGCGCGACTGCGACTTCACCAACTTCTCGGAGGAGTAGTTCTCGCTGGGCTCAAGAGGGAGATCCGACAGCTTGTCAAGCAGAGGCGTCTCGAACTCAGACAGAATGAGAACACCCTTGCCCTTCATACCAGCACGAGCCGTACGTCCAAGACGGTGGATGTACTGATCACGGTCAGTGAGGCCGACCTGGAGCACGAGCGACACGTCCGGGTAGTCCACACCACGAGCCGAAACATCCGACGAGAACATCATCACCTGTTGGCCCTTGCGGAAAGCTTCAGCCGTCTTGGTGCGTACGGCTTGGCTCTTGCGCGAGTGAATCTCCAGGACTCCAGGGAATCCCGCAGCCTGGAAAAGCTGCGCCATGAACTGTGCCGAACGAGCCGTCGGGAAGAACAGCATCACCTTGTACGCTGGCAGCTTCATGTGCTCAGTCAGCACATGCTCCATCATGGGGATCACTTCGTCCATCTTGCACACTACGTACTCCTGCTCCGTCTGCACATTGGTATCAGCCTCGTTCTCATCGATCGTGTCCACGAACGAGTAGTCCTTACGCAGAGCGACCTGCTTCAGCTCCTCCGTGGAGGCAGGCAGTGTAGCACTGAACAGCAGCGTTTGACGCTCCTTCGGCAAGAAGCTAATGATCCGCATGACGTCGGGACGGAAACCCATGTCCAGCAGACGGTCAGCTTCGTCCAGAATCAAGACGCTCGCTTTGCCCAATCGGTCGGCGATTCTGCCGGTGTTCTGCTTCAAGTGGTCGACCAGACGTCCCGGAGTCGCAACCAGGATGTCAATCGGCGCGCTGCTGGTGAGCGTGCGCTCGTCCTTCTTGATGCTGGCTCCGCCCACGAAGCAGGCGACGTTGGCGTCGTGGAACTTGGTGAGACGCTTGGCCTCCGTCGCGATCTGCAGCGCCAACTCACGCGTGGGGGAGATGGCGAGCGTCGGGATGGCACCCGAGCGACGTCCCTCCTTCACCATGTTCTCAATCACCGGCAGCAGGAAGGCGATGGTCTTGCCGTTGCCCGTCTTGGCCTTGGCCAGCACGTCTTTTCCCTCCAGAATCAGTGGGAACGTCTCGTTCTGCACGTTAGTGAGACGCTCGTACTTGAGGTCTTCTACAATGGCGCGCTTGGTCTTGGCCGAGATGTCCAGCGACGCGAACAGAACGTCCGACAGGTAGTCCAAGTTCGTAGGCTTCGAGGAGGCAGAGACGGAAGCAGGAGGGGCAGCAGGAGTCTCTTGCTTCACTGCGACAGGCGCTGCCTTCGTCTCCTTGGGCTGGTGGTCGCTGCCATTCTCAGCGTTGGCCTTGTTGTTGTTGTTCCGACGGCCACCTCGACGCGGCTTCTTCTTCTTGTGCTCGGCGTCGCTGTCCTTGCGTCCTCCGGCGGGCGTCTTGCGGCGCCAGTTGGTGCTGTTGCTCTCTTGGCCCGGCATTTTATCTTCCTTGACTAACTGAGCGGGTGCGCGCGTGCGTGGCAGAGCGCAAATGAGGAACTGAAGCTGAACCTGAAGCCTGTCCTGAAGCTTTTTTTAACGGCGCTTTCCACCAACCGAAAGCCGTGCCGCTTCGAAGACGAAAAGTCACTTGGTATCAGTATGCACGTCAAAAGCAAAAAATTAATTGCACTGTATAACTACGATGCAGCATAGTTCGCCACCTTCTTTCCATAGATCTTTCAAGATCTCTCAAAATATTCTACTCGCTAGGTTTCCAAACAAAACTTAATTTTCAGTTAGAATACTAAATCGCGGAGGAAGCTCGGCTGGGTGGTGGAGTAGCCATGTCGACGCTCGCGGACTCGTTCCTGGAGGACCTGGATGAGCTCAGTGGGGGCAGCAGCGACGAGGAGGAGACGCCGACGACCTCCTCTGCTCCTGGGGCTGCCTCATCCGCCGACGCCGAAGCTGAACACGATGATGACGCAGACGAAGAGATGCCAGAGGTGTCCTCCACCGTTCGAGCAGCCAAGCGGAAGCGCCCAGACACAGAGCAGGAGTTAACAAAGGTGGAGAAGACCGAGGATATCGCCGCGTCACTCCGTTCCAGCGTCAAGCAACGTGGTGTAGCAGCTGTGGCGACGCTCAAGCGGTCGCCCAAGTACTTGACACACGTTCAAAAGATCCAGCAATACGCGGGTGTGGACGGCGCTGCTGCTGATTCAGCCAAGCCCCAACACTTAGAGGAAGGCAGCGCCGAGTACGAACTGGTGGTGACGTCCAACGACCTGATGGTGCAGATCGACGACGAGATCGAAGCTGTGCACCGCTTCATCGCCGACTTGTACGCTGCCAAGTTCCCCGAGCTCGACTCCCTCGTGCCCAATGCACTGGACTACGCTCGTGTAGTGCAAGCTATTGGCAATGAGATGGATCTGACGCTTGTGGAAAAACTACCTAAATTGCTGCCTAGTTCTGCAGTTATTGGAATTTCCGTGACGGGTTCAGGTACTAGCGGTAAACCGCTGAGTGCAGAAGACCTGAAGACATGTCTGGACGCTTGTGACGAACTGCTGTCGCTGGACAAGGACAAGAACATGATCCTGCGCTTCGTGGAGAGCCGTATGAAGTACTTAGCTCCAAATGTGTCACAGCTGGTGGGCACACGCATTGCGGCGCAGCTTATCGGACTTGCTGGTGGTGTGGCGCATCTTGCACGGATCCCGTCGTGTAATCTCCAGGTGTTGGGACAGGAGAAGAAGGTGTTGAGTGGTTTTTCATCGGCTGCTGCGCTTAAGCATACAGGCGTGCTGTTCTTTAGTGACCTTGTGCAGAGTGTTCCTCCGTATTTACGCATGAAGGCATGTCGAGCAGTAGCAGGCAAGCTTGCGCTGATGGCGCGCGTGGATAGCCAGCCACACCAGAACGACACTGAAGGTCTGGTGGGAGCGCGCTTCCGTACTGAGCTTGTTGGCAAGATGGAGAAGTGGCAAGAGCCACAGAAGGCCAAGACGAAGAAGGCGCTGCCTATTCCTGACGAAAAACCGCGCCGCAAACGTGGTGGCAAGCGCTACCGCAAGATGAAGGAGCGACTACAGATGACAGATGTGAGGCGCGAAATGAACCGGCAGACTTTCGCTACGGCCGACGAAGAGTATGGTGACAATGCCATGGGAATTACCTCCGGTCGCCTTGGTCAGGAAGGATCAGGCAATCTGCGCATTATGCGCAAGGAGCAGAAGCAGTCGAGCAAGAAGTTGCGCGCTGCGAACTTTGCTGCATCTTCTGCTAGTAAACCGCCGCTTTCCGGGCTGGCATCGAGTCTTGCATTCACACCCGTGCAGGGCATTGAGCTCATGAACCCCGTAGCTGCGAAGGCTCGCGTCGCCGAGGCCAATAAGAAATATTTCTCTGCTGCTAGCGGGTTTGTGAGTGTTGTCAAGAAGCCATGAGTTCTACCAACAGCGTCGTGTCGACGATCAGCAGTTAGGTAAAAATGAAGGTGGCATTTTGGTTCGCGTGAAATTCGGGTCTTTTGTCCATGCAAGGATCTAAGTGTGTATAATTGCCCCTACATTGCAGACAACTTATCTCTGTGTGAGAGCAGACCTACACCAATGGCGTATCCGTTAGCTCAGTCCCCACAACCTCAAATGTTGCGATTGACTGCGCAGGAAGGTCCACAGAGAACCTGGCACTTTGACCGAAAACGATTTCGATGCTGGAGGTCTTGTATACGGCTCCCTTGGTGGTGTTGGGCTCAGTTGTCCAAACATTGATAGGCCCCGTAACATACGCTAAGCCGGACAAGTCAAACGTGATTGTCTGTGCATCCCCAAAGTTCGTAGCCACGATCACCATCACTTGAGCAGCTTTCTCGTATGCAACGACAAAGGTCGGGTACTTGTTGAGAGCGTACGAGGACGACCCAGGGACCAAAGTATTGGGGTCGTCGACTTTGAGGATTGTCATCCCAGCACGGATATGGCGAGAGTAGTGAGCCATGACGTAGTACTTCGGGTTTGCACCACCGATCCACTTGTCGCCAGGGTTTGACTGAATAAGCCCCACCACTCCACTATCGAGTGCCTGCCTGTACACAAAAGCTGATGCGCCCATTTCGTTGATATCTCGAGCAATTGCTTCAGCCATAGTGAGCCCCGTGGCGTCCTCATCAGCGTACATGGAGTCCCACACCGATTTCGGATTCTCTAAAGTCATTGCAAACGATTTCAGCATGTCTCGATTGTCACCAGTGTATGGAACCAACCCGTCGGAGTTGTGCGGGTTTACCTTGCCCAAAGCATCAATACCCGGATATTTATCCACCGTCATTTGTGTAAGCACATGCAGCGCTTCCTCCGGGTCTTTCTCTTCGGCACTTGCAATGACCACTTTCTGCAGATCGAGTTTGTCCAGCTGCTTCCGCAGCAGTGTCAAAACGTCGCTCTGGTTCTTGATCACAAGATTACAAGCCTCCTGTGCCTCCGGGAACTTCCAAGCTTTGCTGTTCGCCTCATTGAATGGTGCAACATATTTGAACTCGATGCCCCAATCCGCTTTCGCCTTGCTCACCACTGTGGCCAAATACACTGCGAACTGCTCGAAATACTCAAACTTCAGATTGTCACACTTGCCGTCGTCTCCACCGGCAGTAGCGCGGTTGCTTGTCATCCACCACGGTGGAGAGTTTGAGTACGCCTCGAAAACGTCAGCACCACGTTTCGATGCTAGTCCGAGCATTGCGCGTTGTTTCGCATCCAGATCCCAATTCCAGCTCTTCGACGTCGGGTCTGTGCTGGCCCAGTCCAGCCAAACGACTCGATTGCCTTGAACGCTGGCATCTTCTCCGGTGTCTTCATCGCGATCTCTGTCCCGCTGTCATCAATGACGTTGTTTCCAGAACCACCAATGTTGTAGCGTGCGATATTGAAATCAAGCGCTGGAATGTCTTGTGCACCTCCGTCGATCGAGACCGAGGACAAATTGGTGAAGAGCATATCGGCGATGTCTTCATGCTCTCCAAACACGTTGGCCCACCAGGATAGCGAGGTTCCCCATCCTTCCCAAGACTCTAGGAGTGTAGTGGTTGTCACCGATACCGTGTAAGCTGCGACTTGGGAAGGCTGAAATTGCAGCAATGTCGTAGCTAGAAGCGAGGTTGCAAGCGGTCGAGATGAAAGCATTTTTCCGTCGCGTTAGGTGTTTCCTTGTGAAAGCTCAAACTGCTTCCTCAGCAAAACACGAAAGCAAAAATGAACGAGGAGATTAACTTGTACAAATCGGTGTACGGTTCGTTTGCGTGCCGTGATCAAAAATCATGGGCCGATCGATATTCAAAATGGATGGGAAACAACGTAGCGGACAGCACACCGGCAGCTTCCAGTTAATCTTACTCAATCGCAAGTTACATGTACCCCTGTAGAGATACAGTACAGCTGCAACCGTGCCGAGCTGTCAGGCGGACTCCAATCTGAAGATTGGTTGATGTTGCACAGGATCTGCTTCGGGAAACAGTCTCGCCAGCTTGGGAGATGTCCACTCGGTATTCGAGTGTGCGCTACCTGTACTGCGTTACCGGGATATTTGCTGTGGGGCTTTTTACAGTAGCCGAGTTGGTACAGTGTTCCTTCGTTGAAGTATTTCGTCTTCGCTGTCGCATCAACCAGCAGGCCAGAAGTTTCTCCTCGAACTGCTCGACTGCAAATTCTTCATGTTTTTCAGGGCTGAGTTTGCATTAAATCGGCCTTATCCATCCACTCACAGGAAGTACTCCTCATATTTCTGCTCGTAGATAATGCAGAACCGCCGATCTGGGGTGCGTCGAACGCGATGCAGCGTTCCTGGGATACGTCCCTCCGTAGCTCTATTCAATGCATGTCCACAGAATAGCACAATCTCCTTTCCTGGAACACACACCTTCTCAGCCTTCAGCCACTGCTTGGAGTGCGGGTCGTACACATCCAGACCCTCCACATCGGGCACTGGTTCCACCACGTACAGGCTCGGGTCAATATGCTCGAAAACATTTTCAGTCTCGGATTGCCCACTACCCTCGATGTTTGGGTAGTGCAGGCCGTAGCAGACGGAGAAATCCTTGTCTGTGCGAGCATGGCTAGGCTCGATATCGTAGCCAACAGTCAAACCGAGCGCACGATCACATATACGCTGCATACGGCGCTGCAGAGACAGCCAATGGTTCTTGAACTCGGGTGACGGCCACACCAAGCGCGACATATCCCCACAAGCCACACGGAAACAGTCGCGCACACTCGTGTGTTCGTATCCAGCATACCAGAACGGTTTGCCGTGTTCGTTGAGATACACGTGTTTGCTGGTGCATCCGTTCTTCCAGTCGTCGTCGTCGCTCGTGAAGAACGTCTCGAAGTCCTGAAGCACCTGGTCGTGGGTGCGCTCCAGTGTCTCGCCCAACTCCGTGAGCACCACGAATGAGTGGCGTTGCATCATCTCCAAGAACCGTCTGCGGTTCTTCCAGTTGAGTTCGCTCAGAGGCAGGCGCGGCACTTGCACGGCATTGCTGTGGACATCGACGGAGGTCTTTGCCACGGTCTCCATTGGTTTTGGCTTTGGCTTTGGGACCTCCGGGGTGTCAGCGACTTCGCCACTTGCATGGAGGCAGTAATAACTAGCTGCCAGACTGTAACCGGTCGGCATGGCAGCAGGCAACGTGGCTGTCATGTCGGCGGAGGTGGGGGCAATGCAGACGACTGCCTGCGGTACGGGTGTCAATCATGTTTTTGTGTCAGAGAACGGAGAACCACACGTTTGTCGTGCTCTCAGCCAATCAGGCGTGGTCCCGGGAAGTTCCCCAGTATCTTTAACAAAAGCAAGATGCGGACGCTCGATGTTGAAGTACATGTATTCAAGACGAGTGCACAAACAAATCTACAACAATGTTATGGTACATGTATCGGTGCTTAGGCACGGAGGTGACTGGAGGTCGAGCTCCTTCGCGTTGCCGGTGCCTTTGTCCGGGCAGCGTCCGATTGGTCATCGTCAAATAGTCGAGTCCGCACTTGGTCAAGCCGCCCCTGCCATTCCGGCGTGCGTGGCTTGCGCGCAATCTTGCTGTCGAGGTGCTTGGTCCTGTCAGCGGCAAGGTTGCGGTTGCGTTCTTCTAGCTGGCGACGGCGCTCCACGTTCATCGCCTTGGTGGCTGCGAAACGCGGCGAATTGTCGTAGTCCAAGTAGCGAGGAACATACGACGAGTTCGAGCGGCACCTCGCTGAGTCGGAGAAGCGTCGTGTTTGCTTAATGGGTGGCGCCATTGGTGCCGAGAGCGAAGAGCGGCGGGGCCTCGCTGGCGTTGAAAGCGAGTCTGGGTTCTTGGGAACGTGGAGCGAAGAGCTACGTGCTTTGGAGATCGTGGTTGATGAGTTCGTGCTCGATGGTTTCTCTGAGAGTGAAGCGCGTCGGTACGACGTTGGTGGGAGCAACTTAGAAGATGTCACCGTTCGGAGATTCTCAGGGAGCGAAGAGCGTCTTGAGTGGTATACGATGGGTTTGGGTATCTTCGAGACAACGGTGTTGGTCTCGGTTGACGCCTGCAACAGTTCAGGCACAAACATGTCCAGCGAGCTGAGGAGCGAATCCAGCGAACCCGTAGAGGCGGTGGAATATGCCGACGGACTGCGAGGCACTGCCGAGTAGTATGTCGATTTGGCCGGGGTGTTTGCGTCGCTCAACGTCTTGATAGTGAGGTTCTTGTAAACAACAGATTTAGTGGGGGTGATCGTTGATGATTTGGCAACTAGAGTCTCCTGTTCCTCCCCTTCCAGCTCCTCTTCAGGCTGAACGACTTCTGTGGCCTTCATCTCCCCCTTCGTAGTCATTCGCAAGGGCTCTGACAGGGTACGGGAGCGCTGTTTGTTCAAGCGGTCGATGAGTTCCTTCACCGACGAATTATCGGACGCTGGCTGCCCCGATCTCCGCATGGGCCAAGTGCGTGGAGCTGCCGGCGCAGCGTTGACCTGAGCCATGAGCTCGAACTGGTCGATGAGCGACTGCACTTTGGCGTTGCTGTCCATGGCGAAATGATTTATTGCAGTCGACTAAAGACGTTACCAGACAGAATATCGTTCGCGTGAGCTTTACGAGGCGAAAGTGGAACTGATGAGCGCCGGTCGACACCTGCCGGGCGACTCTCAGTTTCAGTGCGCTGCTGGTCCTGTTGATCCTTCCTGGACCTGCCTGGACTGGTGCGGAGGCGTCTCAGAGCGGACAGCTTAGCGCCACCCGGCAACTTCTGAACTGGTGGGATAAACGCTTGGTTACTAGCCTGATGGCGCCGTCCATATGGTCTTCAAATTCAAATTTCGGCGATAGGTAGTATCACTTCAACTTGGGGCAAGTGTACCTGCTGACTCTGGCTATGGCTCCGATGTCGGCACCTTTAGTCGTCGGAGCTGGACGCCTCTGACAGTGACAGTTTCTTTCGGCGTTCTCGCTCCCTGCCGATCTGCTCCTGCACGAATCGGCCAAAGGACTCGGCCAAGTCGTCGATGCGCTTCTCGTGCTCGTAATTCTGCATTGACAACTCTCGTTCCAGTCGCAGCACTTGGCTCTCTAGCGTCGCGATCACGGCCGTCTTTTCCTTCAAAATGCTAGCACTCTCCTCAGCCGCGGACTTTGCGCTGGTAATCAGGGCCTGGGTCCGTTCATCGTAGGTAGCCTGCATCTGGACAAGGCGAGCATCCTGTTCCTTCATCTTCCGCAGCTGTTGCTGAAGTTTCTCTTCGATGCGAGATCGTTCACTCAGTGCTGCAGCCAATTGCGTCTGCTTCTCCTGCAGCGTTTTGGACTGCGCTTCTATTGCGGTTTCCATCTCTCTCAGTTGTTCATCTCGCGCTTGTTGCAGCGACACGTTGTCCTGACGGAGCTGGATGATCGTCTCGAGGTGTTTCTCCACCTCCCGCTCGAGATGTTGGCGCACCTTCTTCACCTCGGCCACTTGGGCTTCGACTGATCCCACTGAGCGCTGGATTCGCTCCTGAATCTCAGTTTCCCACTGCTGCTTCATCTCTCCTATTGTCTTTTCATGGTCGATTTGAGATTGTAAGAGTTTGGCCTGCAGAGCTTCGCACTTCTCCTTTAGCTCTCGCACGCTTCGTTCGCTCGCCTCTAGCTGTGTGGAGGAGTAGCTAAGTTGCGTTTGTACAGATCCAACGACCATTTCGTGCTGTCGCTGGGCTGCACTCAAGGTGGCTTCGTGGTCCGATACCAGCTTGGCCTCTTTGCGCGCAAACTCCTGTTGAGCATCTTGAAGCTGCTTCTGTAGCTTTCCAATCTCGTCTCCTTGCGCCCTGTTCAACAGAAAAGCAACTAAGTCCCCGTGACAATAGTAATATTCCACCTGCCCAAGCCTACCTTATCGTGAGTGTTGCGCGATGCATCTCGTTGTCGAGTGCGTACTTGGCCTCTTCCAGCTGCGAGATCTGCTTGTCTTTTTGTTCTGCCTCCTTGCTTCGCAATGCTTCAGTTTGCCCCCATTTCTCCCGAACAACGCCGTTCTCGTGCTCAAGAGCGGTGCGTGCAGACCGGTACTCTTCAAACTCGAGCTTTCTTCGGTTTTCGAGCTCATCGAGCTGCATTTTCAGCTCATGGACATTGCGCTTTGCATCGGTCTCGCGCTGTTGGTAGCGATCTCGTTCTTCTTTCGTCATCTCAGCATCCTTGCGAACTTGTTGCAACTCCATCTCGAGCTCCTCCGTCTTCTCTGTCTGGTAGAAATGAACAACACACGTCAATCCTCGATAGCTTACACACCACCGGTAGGACTCTGACCATTTTCTGTCGTTCTCGCTTGGCTAAGTCCACTGCAGTCTCCAGTTCTTCTTTCTCCGCCAGAACTTGTAGTAGTAGTTGATCGTCAGGAGCAGCTTTCGGGCTTTTGCGGTTTGATCCATCATCGTCATCCGGCTGGCAAGAGGCATCAACAGCCAAAGGCGCTGGTCTCTCGGCGAACGCACGATTCCTTGCTAGTAGCGCCTCAATCTCATCCGCGTGTTTTAAGCTGCTATTGTTTCCCGTGAGCTCTAATGTCACGAGCGAGTAGTTGCTCTGCAAGGCCTCGCGAAATGCCAATACACCGGGATTCCCAACCTCATTCCAGCGCAAGTCCAATTGACGAAGTGTGCGGTTGACGCGAAGAGCTATTGCGAGGGCCTTAGCGCCTTCGGGTCCGATGTTATTGTTACGCAAATCGAGTGTTAGCAACCGTTTGTCGATTTCCAGTGCACCTGCCAGGGCTTCGACTCCTTGGTCCAGCAGCCCAACATTGTTCCATTCCAGACTGATGGCCACTATGTTGTGTGAAGATCGCAACAACGCTGCCAATGCTTGTGCAGCCCCAGCTTCGAAGCAATTACCACGCAGATCCAACCGCGTCGGGACGCTCGCTAGTCGAGCCCTTTCAACGATTTCGTCGAACTTGTCGTCGCCCAGGTACGAATTGCTGTAGTCCAGTACGACACCAACGGGTTTCGAGGCAGAAGCTGCTTGTTTGGGGTGCACAAGAGCTGCAGCCTCCGAGTCCTCGTCGAGATATTCGCGCATCGAGCCTAGTGCTTGGGCAAGAAGTCGTTTCGGCCGTGCCCATTCACGCAAGATCGAGCACTTCAACTACGAGGACACGACTTCCAACGCGTCTCCTTTGTGAGATCGGTCGACGTTCGTATGCATCGATGAGTCCAGGTAAAAATCTACCCTTGCGTAGGTCCCGTCCCGTCGTAGAAGATGGAATTCAAACGTCATGCCCGTTATTATGGCGCGTATAGCTTGTTGTAAAAGCTTTCTCGTGCCGAGTACGCTGTCCAACGACACCAGAACCATGAAAAAGCAAAGGAAGATACAACACCTGGCCGGAGTTGGCAGGAGCTCGCCATCGCAGCTTCGGAAGGCGGGTCAACTATGATGACTTCAACGGCTGGCGGTCAACGTGGATTGCTCCAAGTACGGCTCTCTAGGTTGGCCGAGATCCATGGTGGTCATCATAGTTTCTGCCACAAACTATGGTCCCACGAGTACCAGTTCACACCGTAGATGTCTGAAAACTACCCTCGGGAAGCCCCGCTACGTGGTAATTGCATGTACAGCTACCCTAGCGATGTGGACGCCGCTAATGAGTTTTTTGCTCCGACGAGTTGAGTAGCAATACGCACGCCACTAGCGCTCACATGGATGCAAGCCTACGAAAAGCGTTTCACAGTAGTCAAAACTCCCTCCACGTGCCCGAGACAGTACGATGAGTGTACCAGCGGGAAGAGAGTCCAGCCATGTGCTTGCTGAAGCCATACATCTGGAATGCATATCGCTGCCAGACCTCTCCAAATCATACAACAAAGACTGATGGACGTGCGTCAACGCAGTGGGAGTGCTATTCCGTTTCGTTACTGCGGTGCACGAATACACGTGGTCAGTAAATATAGGCAGGCTCAACAAACGAGGCATATGTCGCATAAACGATCTAATCTGCCTAATTAGACTTTTTTACGAGAACCTGGTTGAAGACTATGGCGTAATGAATTGATCATACAAAAATGCAGTATGGTGTTTGAAGGCTCTCGTAGTCCGCATCCCTCTTCAATTCAAAGCGGACTGCCGCGCCACGACCCCGTCGAACCGGAATGAAACCCCAGCTAGATACTCCCCATTCTTTAGTCACCATTCGCTGTGAAACATGACTCACAGCAGTTTTGACAAGAGCGAGTTTCAGAAATGTACGAGGTCGGGTGTATCATGGGTGAGCTCCCTTTAACGATACTGTGCAATTTGTTAGACTTTGTTGGTGAGTTCACATTTAATGTTATGGCGTAAGCACAAAGCCAAGTATTTAATCGTTGAGCTCTCGTACTCACATTGTACGAATTCGACTGAACCGTTTTCTCCATGAGAACGGCCAACAGAGGTATATAAACCCAATACTAGTAGACGTTATGGCGAGAGTGATTGACGGAGCGTTTGTAGCGGAAACTCGTCGTAAAAATCTTCATCTCAGTTTCTGTTGATTCGATCCGATGTACGCAAAGTTTGCGCGTTCGTGTAGCTCGTTCGGGAAAGCAATGATGCATGGCTCCATTGTGCTAACAGCGTTCGAGTGGTCCTCTCGCTCGCAATTTCATTCACGGTTGTGGCAGTGTTGCGACAGCCACCTTTTCGCGCGTGGTAAAATACTAGCAAGTGAGCAGGATAAACATGCCTGCGTCTGCGCGAACGGACAAAGGTTATCGATTCACTCGAGTTGTAATCGCTGCTAAAGTTTATCACGGCTGTATACAAATCTAAACCTCTTCAGTTTGCGAGCTATAGCCCTGTAATGCAGAGTGGAAGTTTATGGTGTATTTGAAACTAAAACACGAAGTTCTCCTCTACTAGCTCGGGTAGCCGTATAGTCCTGCAGCTTCATGAAGAAGGACCCATAAAACGTAATCTATCACCAGTAGAGACCATCGTCAACCTACGAACAAATAACCTGCCGAGAACACTGCCGCGCACCTCCGTGCCCATCGTTTTCCACTGGAAAATGCCATAGTGCCTAATTCTACTTTTTGGGACTGCCGAGTTTAAGTCCAAATAGGCGTTAGGTGCAGTATCCTAGTTTGTTGAAGCATGAATATAGGAGAGGGCTCAGTTTGAAAAACGCCGTGTGGGAAGTGAAGGAAGCCCCATCAACTGTGCAGCTCATGGCTCTTGTCACCAATGCCCGTATGAAGCTGCATTCGCGGATACAGGAAAGCCTCGATGGTCTCCAATGTGTGGATCTGGTGGAGTGTCCTGTTTCAGGGCGCGTTTTCATCGACAAGCACACGCTCATGACCTCGTCCACCTTTGAAGGCCGCAACGCCAGTGCCGCTGCACTACATGAATTGGATCTCCACCTCTCGGTTCGAGATACCGAAAACGTCGTCAAGTTGGAGCAACATTTTTTGCAAGGAGAGCGACTCCATCTACTGCAAGAACACTGCGGTTGTGGAGATGTGCTCGAAATCATGCAACAAGAACTTCGTCTTCAAACGGCAGGGGTGCCGACACAAAACTCTGCAATATCTACTTGCACCGATGCAGGTCGACGTCGTATCTTCACCGCTGTACTTCGAGGAGTTCAGGAACTTCATACCGCCGGAATCGCCCACTTGGATTTGTCGCCGGAAAATGTTTTCGTCACGGAATCCGGTGCTGCCAAGGTAGGGGATCTGGGCCACGCCCAACGATTCAAGCTCGACCGACCGAGTGTTCAGGTCGAACAAGTAGCGAAAGAGGCCTATGCTGCGCCCGAACTGCTACGGAAGAAGGAGGTGGACGATGCACGTCAAGCTGATGCCTGGTCCCTTGGTGTGATCTTGTGGACGTTGTGCACTAAGCGAGCTTTGGTGCGTCGTGCATCAATTGACAGCGACAAACTCTTCTGTCGGATGGCTGAACGTGGCACACTATTTGCTCTCCAGGAGACTGGATTGCTATCACAGGTACCGGATTCATGCGTCGAGCTGCTAGCTGGTCTCTTGGATGTGAAGCCCAAGTCGAGACTTTCAGTGGCTGCAGCGTTGCAGCATCCGTGGGTGACTCAGGACACTGCAACGACCAGGCATCAATCTCGACGAAAGTCCATTGGCAACATTTTCAAGAAGAAGGGCGAGGAGTTGATGATGAAACAAAAGCGTCCAAGCGAGAAGAAGACACGCGTTCGCACTGCCAGCGCAGAAATTGGACTCGAGTCGACTCGAGTCACTCTGACATCGCGAAGTCTAGCATAGAAGCTCAAGGCAACTATCACCACCAAACTCGTGTACGCTTATAAGCTCTCGTAGCAGCGAGTGCAGCATCCTAAAAACGGGAATGAAACACAAAATTGAAACCAACATTTTCTGCTCTTGCCCTTCCAAGCCGTCGCGGCGGCCCCAGTGTCCTAGATCGATCCAAGTTGGCGATATCAAGAACGGTTTGGAGTTCCGATGCGTCGGCACTTCCTCTTCGCTGAGGACGAAAGGGAACGTAGTGTTGGCGAGGGTAAAGCCAATCTGCTGCAACTATGGCACAATCGTCGAAATGCGATGCTGGAAGGTGACGAGTCTGCCAACGGAGGTGAAGCGAATGCGTTCGTGGCACGCGAATTGACACTGCTCTGGGATTTGGCCAAACCTATGAGCTCCTGCACTTTGAATCGTGAGGGTTACGTCGGATTTTTCGCTCGAGCTGCAAAGGCACTGGTACTTCCATTGTCAACGGATTCGCTTGCAATCGCTGCAGCGCAACGTGACTGGGAATACGATCTGGAAGGTGTCGGCAGTATTGACAAGTCCACTAAAGCAGCTTCAAGTTTGGAGAACGAAGTTTTGTCACCTGAACAATTTCGCGAGGCGGTCATGCAGCTCGCTGAGATTGTTCTACCCGTGGAGAGTGCCACCAACATGTTCATTACTTTCTTCAGGGAGCTACGAAATTCTGTCGCGGAGCAGGTTGTATCTTCTTCTGGCAGTGAACCAGAGCATAATGAGGCTGGTGATCTGTGTGATCGCCTTACGCTTCGACCATTGAATCGTATCCCGAAAATTGCCAACGACGCGTTCCTGCAAAAGATTCCCCCATCAAGTGACGCCTTTCGAGGTATCCGGGGACTGCAACTTCCTAACCAACGCGAGATGTCGCTCAAGCAGCTTCTTCTGAGCTACAACCCACGAAAATTCTCACTCAGTCGGGCTTTCCCAACAAAAAAAAACAGTGTTGGTATCAACGGAAGTGCTGCAAATGTAGCAGAGGAGGCCAATACAGATACCAAAGACGACTCCCAACTCGATGAAGCTGAGGTAGCAAAACGACTGCACTTGGAGCTAGTGGCTTCTATCGGAACTGGAGCAACCCCGATCCGGAGTAGGAAACTCTACAGCGAGACCCAAGCGTATTGGAATCCTGAAGACGCACTCACCGCTGCTCTAACTGAATTTCCAGCACTGAGAATTGCGGTTGTTGGACCTCCTGGGTCCGGTAAGACGCGGCTTGCTCGTGTGCTAGCACGACGGCTGGGGCTGAAATATCTCTCGCTTGATGGAGCTGTACAGCGTGCTGCCGACCGTAAACTGCGACTGCGTCGAAGTCGAACTGTTGTTGTAGCTACTGCTGCAGATGGAGATGGCGAAGATTCAATTGTTGAAACTCCGCCACAAGCGGAGACAACGGAAGAAGGTGAAACTGAGTCTGAAAACGCTGAAGTGGACGAAGAGATGGACCGTATTTTTCGAGATGAACATATCGATGGAAACGCGATTCCTAGAGACACAGCAGTTGCTCTACTTCGACTCGAAGCCACTCGTTCTTTGCTCAGTACGTTGGCGAGCCATTGCAGCGATGAATATTGACATTTACTTGACGTGCTTGTGGTTTGTTTTCGTAGCTGGAGTTGGGGTGATCATGGACGACGTGTACCCGTACGAATTGTTGACTTCTGATGTTCCAGAGCATAGCATCACAGTAGACTATTTAGTAGCTCTCACAGCGCAACCGAGTGAGCTTGAGCGCCAGCTTCGAGGCTCGGTGGTGGCACCAATAGCTGGACGTTTGTACTCCGTACGGGAGCTGGCCATTTTGACAACACCAAATCCAGAAGACTTGGCTGCTGGAGGCTTCGCAGATTTTCTCTTGCCTCCAAAGACGCCCGATGTTGAAA
This sequence comes from Phytophthora agathidicida, assembly GCA_025722995.1. Taxonomy (NCBI): domain Eukaryota; phylum Oomycota; class Peronosporomycetes; order Peronosporales; family Peronosporaceae; genus Phytophthora; species Phytophthora agathidicida. The sequence goes on along the minus strand of CP106972.1, from coordinate 4,921,305 downwards.
CTGAGGAGCTGCAACAACCCAATGCTGTAATTGAAAACAGTGGCACTGATCCAAACAGCGAAGACCCAGAAATTGGCGAGGACCGTCCAGAGGAAAATGATCAGGAAGAAAACGAAGACGGCGGCCAAGCACCACCGGAAGAACCTTTACCACCACCGGAGCCGACACCTGCCGAACGCAACGAAATCGAGCCACCTAGAGAACCAACTTTGCCGATAGGTTCATTGGCCTTGGTAAAACTCGCCAAGGGATACCCCGCGTACGTGTCACGAATGCAACACGAGCTCTCAATGTGGCAAAGTGCCGACACACGATCAAACTGCCACTTGGTGGTAGTTCTGGCGACTCAATCTCTCAATGTAATCCGAGATCACTGCATCCAGGCGATCACAGGGGTAAGTTTCACTTTATGATTGTTCTTCTTGACTCTTCGTTTGACTTGCTTGTGATCTTGACTTGGAATTTGTTGTTAGACGGTACTTGGTCTGTCGCGGTTCAGCATTTCGCGTGAAGCTTGTCCAATTTCCCTACCTGACGATCTGAGTAATTCCAGTCGCGCTGATAAAGTAAAGTGGCTACTCTACGGAGACTGGAGCACTCTTCTTGAGGCTGAAACAAGTTTCAACGCGGAGACGTTCGCACGACTGCCTCGGCGTGATGCTAAACGCCGAGTGCTATCGAAATGGCATGAATTTTGTCCCGTTTTGTCAACTTCTACCAGCGCCTTAACACTAGGTGATCCAGAATTTGCCGCATGTTACTCCGGTCGGGTCTACCTGTTGACCTCAGCAGACGCACGGCGAGCTTTTTGCGCGCACCCGCTGCAGTTTTTGCGGCAGGATGTTCCAGCTCCGTCTAAGTATCGCAACTTTTGGCTTGTCACCACAGGTGCAGGCGACATCTTCACACCATCGTACCTCGAGACAGTCGAGGCTGGGCTCCATGTGCAAACTGTGTCTCCTTTGACGTTACTTAAGACTTCCAGTATCTCGATGGAAATGCGTCTCATGGGAGGACAGGTTGTTTCCCCCGTTGAAGCTGCAACCGTTGCTGCGGAAGCAGTCAAGGCTTTGTCCTCCAAACTGACACCGTCGACCGGGTGGATGATCAAGGACCTGCCTCTCACACGTGAAGTTGCCGCCATACTGCTTGAGCACAGATGCGTGCCCAACGCAATTTTGTTACTGGACAGGGAGGCCGCTGCAGCTCAGGAAGAGCAGGACGACAAGAACCCTGGCACTGTTAGTGCTTTATCAGCACTGCGACGTCAGCAATTTCAAGCTGAAAATTCTGGCGCCGAAGACATCTCACAAGGACTTGGTAATGCACCTCGAGTCATAACTTGTCCACTGTTCCGCGAACCGAATGATACACTTGCTGCTATCAAACGCGAGCTCAACCCGATCGCTCCACGTTTGGACAGTATCGAGGACGGGCATGCTCCACAATTCGTTGATGAATACGATCCAGCCGTGATATTTGCCCCACCAATTCCTGAAAAGGATGACGAGAATCCGGGAAAAGGAGTGTCGTCGCCCGACGAAGGAGAGGATGAGGCCGAAGTCACAGATTTTGAAGCTGAAGCACAAGCTGAAGCCACAAGGAGTAGGGCACTGCAGCTTCAGGGAGAGTGTGGACGTTTTTGTCCTGTGTCTTGGCGTACGCGTGGTTTGTTGGTACCTGGACTGCCGTCAACTGTTTGTTCATTCCGACACAAGTTTTATGCCTTTGCTGGTGAACTGGAGCGTAATGCCTTCGAGCGAAACCCAGCTGTCTATATTCCTGAGGGGCCATGCGCAAGTGCAAACTTCGCTCCTTGCGTTTTGATACTTGGTGTTCGAGGGTCTGGACGGAGGCGACTCACCGAAGCACTTGCTCAGACCCAAACAGAACAATTAAACTCCTCGACGGCGTACATCAATGTGGACTTGGCTGTAGTTGCAAGTAATGCCGATCGCAAACAACTGCTAGAAGAACTCAAATCAGAAGTAACACGACTGACACGAGAAGAAATATATGTCGAAGCGCTCCAACTCGAGCTTCAACGCCACCAGCCAGCATCCGAGAAAGTTGTGGCACAGATTATTGCTGGATTGGGGCCTGAAGCTACACGTATCCCGACTGCAGCGACCTTGGAGATTTTATTCAAGCATGGGCTCTTTCCCGCGCTTGTGATTCCTTTGACAATGTCGGAAGATGATGTTGTGGAGACGCTGTTGGATCGATGGGCTACCAATCTTCCAGCGCCTCGACGAAAGCTTGCTGTCACACGAAAAAAAGAGATAGACGACGACGCCGAAGACGGTGGTAGTCCACCAGATGAGGCCGAAGAAGAAGAGGAAGAACCTTTTGACTTGGAAGTGGCGCGTGAAGAAGAGAGTACTCGACTCCGTGAACAATTTGCAGAGGACCAGAAGGGTTTGGATGAGGCAATCGCTGGGCTCCGAGCTCGAGGGATCATGGTCTGCAACCCGGTGAACGCATCCAGTGCTCAAAGACAAATGGTCAAGCACGTAAGATGTGTCCTAGATGACTTCATGACTGGCCGAGAAACGCTGTTTGACCGCTGCGAAGTGATTGAAACGACGGCAGGAGGCAAAATGCACCAGCTACTAGCGTCAGGAGAACTTTTTGTCGGCAAACATGGATTTGCCTGCCCTGTTACTGGGATTACTGATTCGTTATCGCCATCATTGATGAAGGCCGTCGTTCACCGAGACCAGCTTTATTTTCCGCGATCGCGTGAAGCCTGTCGTGCCTTTATGGCGTGTCCTTCACAATATTTGGACAAACCAAGTCTTCCACCAAAACACCAGTCAACCTGCTGTGTGGTAGGAGCTCCATTGTCAGGCAAGACACGCGTTGCCCAGGAACTCGCGAATACACTCGGCCTGGTCTACGTATGTCCGCAAACTGCTGTAGATTGGGTAATGCAATGTCAGGGTGGCTCCACATTGCGACATCGATTGCTGGAGCTCACGGAACAGCAACTAAACCCTCTAAGTGACGCTGCTGTAACCCACGACGCAATCTGTGCTCGTCTGCGATCATCAGAGTGTCAGACGCGTGGCTGGGTTCTCGACGGGTACTTACTGCAACGCCACGAGCTGCAACGCAGTTTTCAGAATTCCAGCACGACAGAGGTATCTTCGCAGAGAATTCAACCAGACATGCTCTTTATTCTGGAGCGCGACTTCACCTGCGTCTGGCAGGATCATCAGAATCACGTTAAGAGGATCGAACTCCGAGCAGCATTTGCGTGTTGGCATCAGTTCCGGCTGGAATTGCTTGACTTCTGGACTCGACGCTTTGGTGCTTTCCACGTACGCCAGCTTGACAGCTTGGGCAGTTCGCTTTGGCACGTTGCTGCACAGGCACAAGCATATCTCTCTGAGCAGCAGCAATTAACATCACACCACGCCAGAGCGATGGTTTCCAATCGAACAGCTCGCTCGTTTGGTGTCGTACGTGCACGTGAAGAGCTTCAAGCACGTGAGCACGCCATTTTCCAAACTTTCTGTCCTGTTGAGCTGCGGGCTGGAAGGTTTTACCTATCTCGTCAATCAAGCCGCAATCTCTGTGTAGACTTCCGAGGTTCCAGCTTCTGGCTAGGAAACGAGCGAAATCTCGAGCTGTTTGTTGAGAGTCCAGAGACTTTCGTCGGATGTTTGCCGGACCAAAACTCCGTTCAAACGGATGAAGAACTGTGGCCTACGCAAGAAGAAGCGGAGAGTGAGGCACAAACACTCGTAGATAGAGCCCCAGTAAATGCTTCGCTCCTGAGCTTGCTCACTGTGCCGGACTGCGACTTTCCTGAGTTGAAAGGCTACTGCCCCGTCAAGTTTGCAGCAGGCTCAGGCGCCAAAGATTGGGCGGCACTTCGTCATGGTTGCGTATTCTTCCGTGCATCGTATCGTTCCAAAGTCTACTTCTTCGTCTCTGAGGAAGCACGTCGACAATTCTGCGCCGAGCCATCTCGGTACACATCGCAGAGTCTGCCAGTGAAATTACCACCCCAGGTGACACTAGCCAAGAGTTACCCGGGGCAGTTGGAGCAGCAGCTTGGAGCAGCACTCAACGAGGTATTGCTTGCGCTGGGCAGCGAGCGTCCCAAATTCCCACAAATGTCGATCCGTGCTTCGGCTTGCGTGTATCTCGCTCTATCCCTTAAAGCGATGCAGCGGCGATATCAGCTAAAGATGAAGCCTGACCCACGCTCGGCACGAGACGAAGACGAGCTCGACGCGGAGCAGAAGCAACGGCAGCAGCGACGAGAAGAGCAGGCTGAGCTGGAGGCTATTGCAAGACGTGACGCCTTTGTGAACGATTGTCGGCTAGGGGAAAAACTCAAAACGGCTTCCACTCCGGTCCATTTATCTTGTGGCTCTGGCGCCAAGGTTGCACGCAACATGCGCGCAGCACATGACTCGCTCGCTGACAGCGGAAAAGAGAGTTGCAACTCCGCCGTCCCAGACAGCGAAGATGTTGAAGAACTTCGCCGCCGCTTTGATGTTATTGTCGCTGGTGGTGCTTGTGACGACAAGGTCCTGCAAGTAGACATTCACACAGTACGAACACATGCCAGAGTTGCTTTCCTCAAGTACACCAAGGCATCCACTTCGAGTTAGAGAACAGAGCATAACTTCAGTGTAGGCAATAACAAACCTGTTGATTCCCTGCATGATATATCTACCTGGTACTTCATCTCGACCCCAGGTGCATCCATGGAGAAGTTACCGTTGCTTCTGCAGCAGAGGCGTCGACTCGGACACGTCGATGACTACGTGATGTTGCTGCTGGCCCCAGTCACCAGTGAAGCGAGGTTTCCAAAGATTAAGCAACAAGGAGAACAAAATCACGGGCACCGATGACAATAACTCCGACAGACCAGCAACGGCTGGAGGAATCCAAATTCCAAGTGGAGCATACAACGCCCCACACGCCACCGGCATCATGAGCAGATTGTACATAAACCCCCACGCAAAGTTGTGCTTGATGCGCTTGTTGGTTGCGTGCGAAAGTGCCCGTGCATTGAGTAGATCGCGCAGGTCATTCTTGACTAGAACGACGTCGGCAGCATCGATCGCTACATCAGTACCGGCCCCAAGCGCAACACCAATATTGGCTGTGGCTAGCGCTGGCGCGTCGTTCATACCGTCTCCCACAAATGCCACCCGCAAACCCAGACTCTGCAGCAAGCGTACCTTATCCACCTTTTGATGAGGCAAACTCTCAGCCAACACAGAGCCTTCTGGAACGCCCAGCGCCGTCGCCACACTCATTGCTGTGCCACGCTGATCACCCGTAACAATCCATGGCTGAATGTCCTCCCGCTTCAGCTGTTCAATGACACGTTTGGCTTCTGGACGCGGTGCATCTCGGAGTGCAATGGCAGATACCAACTCGCCATCAATGACAACAAACACCACAATACAGCCTTGAGACTGGAAGCGCTGATTTGCTTCAGTAAACTCCGCAGGGACCCTAAGAGCGCGACACTCGCCGTAAGTCTGCCCCTTCAGCCATGTAAGCGAGCCGAGTCGAACATCAACACCGCCCACAGCGCAGTGCACCCCACAACCTGGAACAGCCTCGAAACACTGCGGTTGATCGACCCGAAAATCTGCTATTTGAGTCTCAGCATGCGCCACGAGAGTTTTGCCGATGGAGTGCTCGCTGCCGCTCTCGGCGGCAGCTATATAACGCCAGAGTTGTGCTTCGTCGAATCCGATTTGAGGCGTGAAGACATTAGCTATACCAAGTTGCGCAGTGGTGAGCGTGCCCGTCTTGTCGAACACGACAGCATCCACTTCCTCCAGCGCCTCCAACGCACGACCGCCCTTGAAAAGAATACCCACCTGCGAGCCTTTTGTCGTCGCCACCATCACTGCAGTAGGCACTGCCAGACTAATCGCGCATGGACAACTAATAACTAGCACTGTTATCGCAAAGCGCAGCGCAAACGGGAATGGAGCCCACCCTTGTGTATCCACACGACCGTGTTTTGCCAGCGAGTACCAGAACATGAACATGACGCCAGCCAGAATGATGATAAACGTGGTGAAGTAAGCAGCCACAGCATCCGCAATGCTCTGGCGCACACCGCGAGAAGCCTGGGCCTCCCGCACAAGCCGCACCATGCGCGCCAACATCGATTCGTGAATGGTATGTGTTACTCGCATGGTCAATACACCCTGTGAGTTTATGGACCCACCGATCACAATTGCTCCAGCTTCCTTAGGCACCTTGCGGACTTCACCCGTTACCATGGACTCATCCACAGAGCTAGCACCTCTGACAACCACACCGTCCGTAGGCACCCGCGTACCAGGGAGAACTTTAAGTAGGTCGCCACGTTCCACAAGCACCACATCGATATACAATTCTTTCTCATCCTCATGTTCGAGCAAAATTGCGGTCTTGGCCTGCATTCGCAGCAATGCATCCACACTGTTTGAGGCGCGTGCCTTTACCAACGTTTCGATGTAGCGTCCAACGAGGATGAGAGTAATGAGTAGTACTGTGACTTGGAAAAAAGTTTCTGCTTTGGCTTGCGTCTCCACTTGTTCTAGAGCTGGGGGTAAGGTCGACCCCGTTGAAGGATCCACTTGAGCTGGCACTACTTCCAGTGTTCGAGATTTCGCAAGTGCCTCAGTGACCACAGTGAAAACAGAAAAGGCGTAGGCTGTGCAGCCACTTAGCGAGACGAGAACATCCATGGAAACTCGGCCGCCGTACCGCAACGAGAGGAAGGCACTCTCGTGGATGGGTCGAGCCACGATGAACAGCACTGGCGTCGCACACGCCATTTCCACAGCAGCTCTGATACTCACACGGTTCGCAGTGCCCCAGAGTGCAGCATCAGCTGGATTGTCACCGGAGAAGGGAAAGAACACCGGCAACAGAAATTCCACGATGATGACAGGAAGAGACAGAAGACAGCTCCAGAACAAAAGCCGAGTAAATCGTCGCACTTCGTCTTCGCCAGCGCGGACCGATGGTGCCTGCGGACTCGATGCTTGAATAGATAGTCCGAGCTCGCTCGACAGTTGACACACAATTCTACGAGCACCCGTGACATCCGGGTTGTATGTAACCAGCAATGCCTCATATGAGGAACCCGAGAAACGCTTATCAACTCGTTCAGCCATTGCAACACCGTCGATCTGGAGAGCCAATTGTTTTGCTTGTGGAATACTCTTCGCCTGACCAAGGTGCAGCACGATACTTACAAGCGCATCACTGGACAGTACACTGGGTTCAAAACCCATAGTTGACACAGTTTCCTCAATGTGTTTCGCCGTCACCACTTTTGGGTCAAATCGGAAGATACCGCGACTCGTAAGTAGACTCACGTTCACGTCCGTAACACCACGCTGCGTGATCATGAACTTTTCAATACGAGTACAGCAGCCGCTGCACGTCATCCCACCGATATTCAGGCGGAGGATCTCCAACTCGGTTGTCTTTTTCTTCTTCTTTCCCGAACGGTCTAGACTTGACCGATGGTTCTCAAGTGTAGCCCCACGGTCATTGCGGAACTGCATCAAACGATTCAAAAAGCTGGCTGATCGCTCTGGACCCGGCAATTCCTGTGCATTCGACGAGCAACATCCCGAACCAGACTCTTTCTTCTTGGACGAACAGCAGCCTCCAGATTTCTTCGGCTCCTTCTTGGAAGCACAGCAATCGTCACGTTTAGCGTCAACATTGGACCCCTTCGAGGAGCAACCAGAAGTTAACGTCTTCTTTTCCTTAGAGCAACACCCACCCGCCTCGCTAACAACCTCCAGAGCCTTCGACGAGCAGCAACTCGATGTCTTGGGCTCACAACCTCCCTCAGCTTTGTTCTTATTCGTCGACTTCTTGGACGAGAAGTAGCCACCGTCGCCTGAAGTCTCTGGAGCCGTTGATGAGCAGCAACCAGACGCTTTAATGGGCGTTTCCTTGGCAGCACAGCCCTTCTCCGCCTTGTCTGCAATCTCTGCAGTTTTTGACGAGCAACAGCCTGACCCATTGGACGCTTTAGCAGCTTCAGTAGAGCTGCATCCCTTAGCCTCCTGCTTCTTGGAGGAGCAACAGTCATCCGCCGTCTCTTTAGCCTTCGACGAGCAACAGCCCGAGCCAGCAGCAGCAGCAGCTTCACTCTCCTCGTCTTGCGTCTCGTCTGTTCCGTCGCCTTCTTCTTCGCCGCTGGAGCATGACACTGCAGTCTCGTTTCCGTCGCTCTTGACGCCGCCGCAGTCACCAGCGCTGGAGGAATCCACCGTCTCTTCTTGCTCTGCAGTCGCGGGATCGGACAGAGCGGTGGCTGCGGCCGTCGCGCGGCGATTCTTGCGCTTGCCCATGCGTTTCTTTCTCCTCTTCCTTCTCCTTAGTAGGTAGACGTCGAAATGAAGACTGAGCTGAGGCCAGCGCGGCACCGCGCGGAAGGAAGGATGCGATCAAGGCCGCTTCAAGAGAGAAAGTCGCGCGTTGTTGGGTCATGTTGCTCATCTGATTAGAGTGCAACATAGTATATTATGTTGCTACCATTTGAGTGTTATGTTGCGGGATGATGGCTTGGATTACATGAACATTCGGTACACTGTACCATTGTTGTGTGTCGCCACACGAAATTTTGTGGTTGGCTGTGGTTGGCTCTGAAAATTACCGACAGCTCCGATACTCGCTCAGTTCTTTTCAGACAGGTAAGCTGCGATCGTCATGACGTCGTAGCTCTGGGCCAGGCCTCTCTAATCTTGTCCCCTTCCATTGATTGCTAGGTATATTCATCACCATGCCCGCTTCCAAGACTGCGAACGTCGTCCTCGCCCGTGGCATCAACGCCATCTCGCGCAACAGCCTCTCCAAGAAGAACGGCCGTGGCAAGATGGTCAAGAAGGGCGGCGAGAAGAAGGTCGCTGCTAAGAAGCCGTCCACCAAGAAGTGGTACCCGGCCGACTACATCCCGAAGCCGCTGCCTTCGGCCAAGACCAAGCGCAACAGCGTCAAGACCGCCAAGCTGCGCAAGTCGATCACCCCCGGCACGGTGCTCATCCTGCTCTCGGGCCGCTTCCGTGGCAAGCGCGTCGTCTTCCTCAACCAGCTGGCTTCGGGCCTGCTGCTCGTCACTGGTAAGACACTCACCCAGTTTTTTATTACTGGATACGAACTGCACTCCCGGCATTCCAATGATGCAAACTTGACACATCGAGAGGCGCACTGCCGTCCCATCCTAGTCTGTTTATGTTGACACGTCTCGTGTCTCGTGTTTGGCGGTGGTCTGTGCCTACCTCTTTCGAGGTATGCTATGATTGCTGCCGGTACGAGTATTGCGATTAGCGCTGGATGCATTGAACGGGCGAGGAGGGGATACTTTTTGCCAAAGATCCATCAGATTATGAGACCTGAGGAATGCTGGACTCGATCGTCTATCCATTGGGGGATGCAGATACAGTGAGCATTGGTTGCTGACGTCGTGTATTTTTGCTGTTGTTTTGCAGGCCCTTACAAGGTCAACGGCGTGCCGCTCCGTCGCGTGAACCAGTCGTACGTGATCGCCACGTCGACCAAGGTGAACATTGAGGGCGTGGCTCTCCCCGCCATCGATGACGCCTACTTCGCCAAGGAGAAGGTCGCCAAGAAGAGCAAGGAGGAGCAGTTCTTCGCCCAGTCGAGCGCGGTAAGTTTCTTTTCCTGTTCTGCTGTTAATATCCCTTGCGAGCACCCCGTTCCGGTTGGTCGGTTCTTCGAGACCACTTCACATGATCCGTCCACACCCGGCAATGAAGTGACTCTCCTGTTGAAGATACGAGATCGACGAACCCATTTGGGATCTCTCTCTGTCTTCTGTTGTGGTGGTCATTTCTTGCGTGGCGGATCTGGATGGAAGCATCGATATTTTCTCAAAATACGTGCTTCCTTCCGCACCACTTGAGCGCTTGGGATCGCTTGCTTCGGCACATAAGCTCCCTATAAGACACTGACCGTGTTGCTGTTTATTTACCTCAGGCCCCCGTCATCTCGGAGCAGCGCAAGAAGGACCAGAAGGCCGTGGACTCGGCTCTGATCAAGAAGCTCGACGCCGAGCCGTTCCTCAAGGCCTACCTGAACGCCAAGTTCTCGCTGACCAAGAACGACCGCGCCCACGCCCTCAAGTTCTAAGTGCTATCTTGCTAGCAGCATGATGTGCAACGGAATGAGATGAGAAGAACAATATACCTGATGAAATTATCACCAAATTTTTTGTTGTCTTAGCCTAGAATCTCATCGAGTAGGTCTTGCAGTAGCGTGTTATCGCTTTTGTCGTCTTCGCCGGTGTCCACAGACGTGCATTTTCTCGTGGAATAAAGACCTCCATCTTCGTTCACAAGTGCGTTGAAGCTGGAGCTTTTCCTCACTGAGCTTCCTTTGAAGGGACCTCCATTACTTTGAATTGATGTCACAGCTTTCACGTCTGCTGTTTCATCGTATCCTCCAAGGCGAGCACTAACAAGTGAAGACCCCCATTCCTGATGGCGAACGTGCGTTTGCTGTCGCTCTTTGGCTGTCCACAAGTGGTGCTCTTGTCGCGATGATAATCCACCTCCAGCCCAATGACTCGACGTCTCCATTGCTGAGGCTTGAATCTCATCTAACTTCTTCGCACCGACACTTTGTCGCCCTGTGTAACTCGAATACCCTCCGACAGACTTGTATTCACTTCGAAGTGGCAACACGGGCACTTCTTGCTCTAGCATCACCAACGGAGGAATCGTTAGTGTCGGTCGTGTCACGGCTTGATCAAAAAAGTGGTGTTGAAGCGCTTGCGCCGCTGTAATACGTCGGCTTGGGTCATATTGCAGTAAATCTCGCACGAGTTGAACAGTAGCTGGTGGTGTACCTGGGGGCAGGAATCGCTTCCACGATACAGGAGCACATTTAGGAAAGCGCGCCTGCATGTGAGAGGCCGTTGCTGCACCCTCGGGCCACGTTTCGTTGGTGGGCGTACCAAGAACCTTGCAGATGCGGTAGAATTGATCTGCCTCCGACGTCCCAGGAAACAGCGGCGTACAAATCAGCAGCTCAACCAAGATACAACCGCAAGCCCACATATCGATCGGGCTGTTGTACGTCGTCGACCGAAGTAACAGCTCAGGTGCTCGGTACCATCGTGTTGAAACATAGTCTGTAAACGGTGGGCGCGATCTGATCTCACGAGCTTGACCCAGGTCAGCGATCTTAAGTGTTTCATCGTTACACAACAGATTCTCGGGCTTGATGTCGCGGTGGAAGTAGCCGTGTTTGTGCATGTACGCCAAACCGCAGAAAAGCTGAAACATGATCGACCGTATCTGTACCTCCGAAAACCATGGATGTGGAGGTGTTGAAGTCCATGATGTAGTGGACGCGTCCGCACTTGAACTCGTTTCAGCTCCTGATCCAGCTTTAAAGTTCCGCATGACGCGGAAAAGTGACGTCTGCATGTACTCAAACACGAAGTAGAGTTCCTCCTTGTCTCGAATGACTTCTTTCAGAAGCACAATATTTTCATGACGAAGTACCCGCAGCGACTTGAGTTCACGCAACTGAAGACATTCCTCCCAAGTGGGAAACACCGCCTTGATCTTCTTCACAGCCACAATTTCGTGAGTCTTGAGACTGCGGGCACGCGTAACTTCGCCGAAAGCACCATCACCGACTCGCTCCAGCATTTCATAGCGATTCATCTTGGCTGGCACCGGAATTGCTGCAAGCCTTGGGCGGTGTACTAGTAAAACATAATTGGCACGAAATCACGACCGCAACCTTATTAATAACCATCGCAGCACGAGCAAAGTACACACAAAGTCATGATGGCGATGATGGCAGCATCTTTTCCTATTGCGCTGACAGCATAAGCCCAAGGCGGCAACCGCACCCGTTTTACGAGGATTTGGTAAGCTTGGCATAACTCTCAATCATCCAGCGGAGCGTGCGTGCTACGGTATCAATGTCAACCTTGTGGAGGGCGCTGATAATGCATATTGAGAAGGCGTTATTAGTACTGTGGTGGGGCGAGTGCGTTATGTTGGAGCCTACCTGACTGGAAGCACAGCTAGATCCGTAGATTTGCGCAACTTGTGAAAATTGTCTTCAGAACCTGCAGATAATAATCGTTAGCGCCAACTCATTAACTGGGCAGCGTTAAATCCTTACCTTGCTCATCCATCTTGTTGGCAACAATGAGAGACGGGCGTGACGAGATTCCTGGAGCGTATAATTCCAGTTCTCGTTGCAGATGCTTGAAGTCCTCCAGAGGGTCACGTCCCTCAGAGCCGGCCGTATCCAGGACGTACATCAAGATCTAGCGAAAACCATGCACATCAGATAAAATCCCCGGTACTTTACAGCGTTCAACTTTGAACAGCTTACCTTTGTGCGCTCAATGTGGCGCAGGAAGTCATGGCCAAGACCGACATTGCGGTGGGCGCCATCAATAAGCCCGGGGATGTCAGCCACACTCAACCGGTACGTGTCCGGGAACTCGACAATACCCACGTACGGGTGAAGCGTCGTAAACGGATACGGCGCGATTTCAGGTGTGGGGCGACTCAGCACACTCAGCAACGTTGACTTGCCCGCATTGGGGTATCCCACAAGTCCAACATCAGCGATCGTTTTGAGTTCCAACTCGTAGTACTGCGATGTACCAGGCGAACCGGTCGTCTTGTTCTCGGGCATGTGTTTACGCAGCCGTCCAAACTTGGTCGTCTTACCCGCCAGAATACGGTTGCCCAATCCAGGCTTGCCACCCTTCGCAGCCAAGAACGAAGCCCCAGGTTTGTCCAAATCGGCCACGACTTGCATCCGGTCCACGGTCTCCCACTCGCCATTTTCCAGCTCACGCTCGTAGCGTTCCACACGCTTGACGAGCGTACCGCACGGCACCTTCACATGGCAGTGTTTGCCTCTCCTACCAGCAGAATCATTAGCTGCAGCCACAAAACCCAGTAAAACAATGTCAACACCACTAAATCGTCCTCAAAAACACTGCAACTTCCATTGCACGTACGCATGCCGTTGGTGCCTGCTCCTCCTTTGAAGTGGTGTGTGGCGTTTGCCAAGTTCTGCATCTTGTCACTGGCCTCAATCACAACGTCACCTCCAGCTCCTCCGTGTCCGCCATTGGGGCGTTTACGGATCGCCGACTCGGCGAAGAAACTGGCGCATCCGTTGCCTCCGTGGCCGCCGGTGGCTTTCACGCGGATGCGGTCCACGAAGCGGCGCTTCGAATGCTTCGCGCGACGGACACTCACTTTCTGCTTGACATGCTCCTCGACCTTGCGGCGTCCGGCAGAGGCCACGTCGCCGTCGTCCTCCAGCACCCAGTCGTCGCCAAAGTCGTCGTCGATGTCGTCCCAGTCCAGCTCCAAGTATTCGTCATCTTCGTCGTCTTCATCGCCACCATTTTGGACACTGAATGCGCGCACACAAGAGCGATTGAGGATGGAGCCACGACGTAGCGGCGCCCCCGTCAAGCCTCGCAGCAGGTTGGACACGCGCAGCATCTTGCCTTGACGTCCCAATCAATCTGTGTTGTGTTTTTTCGCGCCCGCCGTGCAACATTTGGCTCGTATAGCGGGCGCCATACGTTTCGCGGCGTGCACGGTGAGCCGTCTTTTCGACAAGTATAGTGGGGAAGAGACGATTGGACTCGTGTGAAAATTGGATTTTGAAGAATACACGGACCTTGTGAACTTACAGTTGTATCTTGTGTTTAATGTCCGCACTTTGCGGACGCCTTGACTCCGTTGGCCAATCCTCTTGGCTCCTGGATTACCCAGAATTTTCGCTTTAGCGATAACCGATTATTCAAGTTTGGAAGTTCAAACTTGAACATTCTGTTTTCTCATGGCAGGAGACGGCGCCGATGACTTCAACCGCCTGTATGTTTGCTAAGTAGCCATCAGCGCGTTGTGCGTGGCGGAGTGTTAACGGGTCGTTTGTATGCAACAGATACGAGCGGTTAGTGACGCGCCGTGCGACCCCCAAGAAGCGAGGCAAGCGACCGGCAGCGCAACCTCAACAAGTCTACCAAGAGACAAAGGATGCTGACGCGCTACTGGAAATATCTGAAGCTGCGAGGCTGGAAGACGCCCGAAGAAAAGCGCAACGGGAGCACGACATGTGTATCTACACGGCAGTGAAGCGACTGTGTCTCGCCAGGAACCTGCGCGGATTTGCGCGGTTGAGTCGCTGGAGTCCCCGTCGCCTCGCATTCCAACTCGTTGCCTGCGATGAAGAGGACGAACGCCGCTTCCTGAAGAGATACCAGAAGATTAAATTACAACACTCGAGGAAGTATGTACGGCGGCGAGAAGGACGGAGTTTGGAATTGGTGAGGAACATCCGACTGGAAGGAGTTGCCGCCAGGTTGTTTTTCAGTCGAGCTGCTGACTTTGGACCTGGCACAGCCACGGCACTGGAGGGGAGGCATCGAGTGGTCGACGAGTTGCTGTTCTTCTCACCACCAATGTTTATGTCTCATATCGGGTACGCAGAAAGCGGTAATGTAGTGCCTACTCCACCATCAAGACGATTGGCATTCTACGCGAGCGAACGAGAGGGAGGTTGATAATTTTGTGCATTGATGAAGATTCAACTACGGGTCTAATTAATACTTGTGATGGAGCTACGACTCATGAGCAGCCGAGTTTCTGTTGCCCCGGCGTAACCATCTTTGGAGAAGGCAAACCCGTGATATGCCTTCTGAAGCGTGGTTCTGTGCTGCTGCATTCGGCTGTCAGTTGGGATAACTGAGCTACTCTTCTTGGCAGATCGTTTTGCGTGCGGTAATCGAGCTGGTACTGCCACCGACGCGTTGCTATTATCGTTCCACTGCAGAAGCTTGCGATCAAGATTAAACTTGATGACCTCCTTGGCAAGATGCCAATACTCCGGAAAGAAAGTCGATCTTACGCCGTTGAAAAGATGGGCGTACGAAAGGGCGGCTACTGGGACAAACAAGCAGATCAACCAGAAAGATGGAAGACCGAACGCCTGCTCTAACATGAGCTCCCACGTGAGATCAGCGAGGAGTGTGACGTGACTGCACACCATTGCGACAACGATCCACACGAACACAGAACCCAAGTAAAGGAAGTAATTGAAGAAGTAGAAGCTGTTCTGGAACATGAACAACTTTGCGTTGGCTACCGTCACGACGAGAGTGAAGACGATAAAGCCCGCCAGCCACATTGAAGGACTACCTCCACCATACCCAGCTGCCTGTACGCTGTGAATCGTAATGAACGTGATGATGAGGCTCTCGACAATCGCTCCGACAACCCACAAGGAAAAAATGCGAGTGTTGATGTCTTCATCGCGGGGTCCTGTGAAATACAACTTTGGAAACGTCATGGCGACATCATCATTGACGTCTTGATCCAAGATCGACGCTGCGACGATGGGAATCGCAGTCAGAGCGATATTGTACAGCTGCGTGCCGCTTTCAAGGAAAAACTTCTCCCCAGAAAACCCACACAACAGCGTGTACCAGTACTGTGCCGCGGTAAAAAGGATGTTCTTGTAAAAAATGTACAACACAAGTTGTGCCATGCGTCGGTAGTTCCATCGACCGTGAACAAGCAACAAGCGCTGCAAGAAGCGAAACTGGGCGATGGCGTAGTCACTCGAGTTCACAGCTTGCATGCCTTCTTGGCCAGAAATGCCAACACCAATGTGAGCTTCTTGGATCATGGAAACGTCGTTTGCTCCATCTCCAATTGCAAGCGTTCGGACGCCAGGGACATACTCTTTGATCAGGGCAACCATCTCGGCTTTCTGAGCGGGAGATACACGGCAAGCGATAACAGCTTTGCAGTACTGCGAAAACTCGGCAAGAAGTGGGCGACATGTTCCACGCAGAGCGTACATGAGCGTCTCTCCATCGATAACGAAAGCGAGGTCCCGCAGCTCACTTCTCTTGCTCGGTGGGGAGGCCAGGTAAACGGTGACATCAGCGCAGCGAGCTCCAATTTCGTCCCTTAATGTGCTCTCAAGTATCTCTGGGGTCGGCGCATTCTTCCCATTGATGATGAAAAGCTTCATGTCGTTCGTAACAAGCTGGCAGGCAAAACCGATATTGATCGCAGTTTCCTCCTTGTCGCCTGTGAGAACCCAGATCTTAATGCCTGCGCATGCCAAGTTGGCGATCGTGTCGGGAACACCGGATTGTAGCTTATCCTCGATTGCAGTGGCTCCAAGCAGCTCCAATCCACACTCAATCTCACTCATACATTCATCTATCGCATTCGGCAGATCCTTCTTGCGCTTGTCAATCTCGTTCAGATTGTTTTGCGCGTCGTGGAAGCGCAACGCCCATTCATCGTAATACGAAGGCTCGATTTCACGAACTGCAATCGTGAGCGTACGAAGTCCATCTTCAGCGTACTGGTCAATGTGTCGTCGGGTGATCTCCTGGAGCTGGGAAGAGATCGATTCATCTTCTTTGTCCTTTGCCAGAAGCCCATAGATGATTACATCTGCACCTTTGGAGTACAAGAAGATTCGTCCATTGGGGTGACGAATAATTGTACTCATGCGTTTTCGCGTGCTGTTGAATTCTAACACGTCCAGCATCTCGTATTTTTTAACCGTGCCACGAACTTTGACGTGCGCGATACCAGGAGATCGGTTCACAAACTCGTACCCGAAAAATCCCGCACCAGCAACTAAAGCTTGTTCATCGGGTGATGAAGCCGATAGAGTGATTTCAGTGGAGTTCTCGTGACGCTCTGGGATGACGGTATGGCATACCGCAAGGTGTGTGAAGAAGGCATCGATCCGCCCCTTTTGAGCAGAGCCCGCGTCCCCTTTCATGTCATTGAATAATTCGGGGCCGTCGAAGTTCACGTAAGGAATTTTAGGGCCCTTGGACTGGGCAGTCATGTCTGGGATAGGTTTACCAGCGCGCCTGAGAGCTGCCAACCCGATCTCTGTGGTTCCGTTGCCGTAAGAAACTCCACCGATCGAGCATTTCCGAAACTCCATGACGTTGCATGTCAAGGTGCCTGTTTTGTCGGAAAATATATACGAGATCTGCCCGAGCTCTTCATTGAGTGACATGGAACGCACCAGTGTCGGAGTGTCCGTGTCCGGGTGGTAAATGTTGATATCCCACTGAATAAATTGAGCTTGGAGATACTTGACCATGCTCATGGACACAGCCAGGGAAATGGGAACGAACTGGTACATGAGTAGCAGGTAGTAAAACAACATGATGAGCCAATCCACGAATACGCTGTTGTCGGACACACCAAGCTGCAAGTACCACACGGAATCGTGGTTTGCTTTCCAAATCACTGCGCCTATTGCGCCAGCTGCGCTGAATAGGACCAAAATCGTCAGCAACACGACAGTGTACTGGTTGATAGACCGATCCATCGAACTCATTTTCGACGGTGGAGCCGAGTTACTCATCATAATTTTCGTGTCCTTGCCAGTGTTCAAGACCACGCCGTGCACCCATTCCGTGTTACGAATAATACAACCACGAAGAATAATGCTTTCGTACGGAATGGACGCTTTCTCTTTGCCTTCAAGCTCCATTACGCCTTGAAAGCTGTTGATGGCGTTGTTGGGATGCTCACAACGGACAACACCTTTCATCTTGAGCAAGTTGTCGACAGAACCCATATCTGCCAACGTGCCCTCCATTGCAGAACGAACTTTCATATTGGTCTCTCCATCCAAAGACTTGGTTTCAACGTAGCAAATACCGCACGGGGGTTGGTTGGGGATCTCACTAACTGCTAGCACGAGCATGTCTGCTGGCACGAGACCTCGGTTTGTCACCTTAACTATATCGCCCACTACGACGTCCGCCCACGTGATTTGCTTGAAATTCTTCGTTTCGCGGTCTAAGACCAGTGTCGGACTTGCATTGGCGATGTTGTCAGCCTGGTGACGTTTATGATCTTCGAGGATGGCAAAGACGGCATCAACCGTGATGATAAAGATCAAGGGCGGCAACGTCGACGGCGTCCCGTTAGTATTACTGATCTGCGGAATGCATTGCAGGATGCAGATGACGAGGAAGTAGAGATTGGAGAGTTTACGGAAGCTCTCAAAGAGGAACTTGGGCAGGAAACTCGCTATCGTGTACTTGGACGTGACGATGAAGTTGTTGCAATAACCGGCCTCAGTGTTGCGGTGTGCATCATTTAGGTGAACCACGCGGAAGTCTCCGGCGTGTCCTGCCGTTCCTTCACCCATGGGTCACTCGCTCCGCCACGCACAGCGAAAGACAGAGGATCAAGGAGGTGAGAGTGCCGAGTTTGGATGGAGCGGAATGAAGCACCGCACTAACCGTCCACGCCTCTGAATAGAACAGGTCGGCCTGGGGTTTCGTCGGTCGATAAATATGGAGCAAGCGATGTAAGGAGGAGAAACGACTCGTCCAGCGTATCTTCTTGCAATGCCTCAAGCATATCCACCACTTCAACTAAAGCATGAGCTTCAACTTGTCAAACAAGAGGCTATCCGACCATCACCAAATTGCTCCATCTAATAGTTTATCGTGCTTATTTGGAGGGGTAAATACTGTTTGAATGCATTGGTGCTGGTCGAATAGCCATTGAGCGCGTTACTTCAACTGCGGACACCAGCTGCCCTCCTCACTTTCGAATTTGCCGCCTCAGACGCAAGTCGATGAAGAACCAGCGCACACACCGCCGCAAACTGCACTTCAACTCCGCGAAAGTCGTCGCCCCCGTGGTGACCGTCGAAGCGGAGGGCGCCCCCAAGCGGCCAATACAGCGACGCAAACGCCAGCCTCGCTCTCGTCGCATCAGCCCAGCCCCAGTGCGTCCGGCGCTCCCAGCTACAACGTGGCGCGACATCCAGGAACACTTCGCGGCTGCCAAGAGCCTGGGGGAAATGTACGACGCCAACTGCTTGGGGACAGAGTGTGGAGTGCTAATGTAAAGCTGTGGAACTGCGTAGAACGCGCACCACGTTGCAGTTTTTCCAGGAGCACGAAGGTCTACAGGGGTCGAGTCCTGTGTTCCCGATCTTCGTCCCGTCCAGTGAGATTTACAAGATGAAGGGTATGTACGACTTGTGCACTTGTGGAGAGGAGGGTTCTGTCCTGATGAGCGCTGCGCAGTGTCGAGGAAGAGAAGGATTTACGACGTACTGCACGTGCTTGAAGGTATGGCGTCTGTGGTTAAGTGTGGGTGCTAAGAGCGAAGATACGAAAACGTTTTGCGCCTGCAGGGATTGGAGTGATCAAGCGAGTTCGCTGTGGTGATACCCGCCAGACCAAGGGCGGATTTCTGTACTATGGGAAGGCTGGAGTGGTGCAGCACCTTGCAGAGATGCAGCGCAACGCGGCACAAGTGATGGTCAATATTGGACAGACTCGAGGCTTGAGTTCGGGCAGCACCGTGGAAGAAGACAGAGCTCTCATCCAAGTTTTTGAAGACCAGGCGACAGCTAAAAAGTGGCCTTGCTTGGTGAATATGACGGTCTGCTTCCTCGGCTTGTTGTTCCAACAGGACTGCGAGGTAGGCATTGCACTGTCCAGAATGAGCGCTCGTCTCGCTGAAGCCAAGAAGTTTATGGTGCCACCGTTGTGGGACGAGACTTCTTATAGAGATGTGCACCGCCGAGTGTACGACGTGGTGTCCGTGCTAGTGAGCTGCAACTTGATCATCATCTCGGTCAAACCAATTACGACCACCGAGTCGTCTCCTAACAAAGGTAACCCGCCACGAAAGCTCGCACGGTTCAATTATGACATTTTCACGGACCCAAGAGTGTTGTTTGCATCTTACAATGCTGAGACGGAGAGGAGCGACCCAATTCAAGAAAAGCTGCTCGGACGCATGGATGCAGCCTTCTCTGCTTACAAGGACCCAACACCGAAAGGTTTGGAAAATCACTTCGTCTCGCCTCCGTCGACAGGTTGGCAAAGTCTGCAAGCTGGAACACCCATGATCACCTCACCCAAGTACCCACAGGTTGCTACAGTTCGAGTTTCTGACGCCGATAGCGACGGGCCATTGCTCAGCAAAACCAAAGGAGCAGCACTAAGATACGACGCAAGCACGGCAAGATGTCGTCCTGAAGCACAACAGGGGCCCCGTGTATATGGATTTTTTTCTCCTCTCGGCAGGGAGCCAACGGAGAAAAACGAGTGGTACGACGAATCACTGAAGCAGCTTGGACTGTACGATGCTCTTCCAACGGTAGACAAGGTCGACTGGGAACTGAACAGCCAAATCGAGGAGGCGAGCCGTGGTGCATTATGGGGATCACCGACCTACTTACATGTCGAAGTGCCCCCAAAACAACTACGGGTTGACAGTGTGGAAGTGAAACCAGCGGTCGACGATCACGCTACCATCACTGCCAACTTCTTTTGCTGACTTGGCAAACGAGAATGCTTTTGCTTTAGGGGATTTCACTCTTTTCGTTTCTACTTCATTAAATTCGTGGATCAATACAGCATTCAAATCCACAGACCACTACTGCTAAGGGGGATGTCGGTGACGCCTGAACAAGTCAGAAAACCACTCGACACGCTTTCACTGTCGTCATCTTCCCACTCCTCATCCACCAGTTCACTGCTGCCATCCTCGTCTTCGTCTTGGGTCTCCATCCCACTGGCCCTGCGCACAATTTTTTCGGCCTTCTTCTCCGCAGCGTGCGACTCCAGGATCAACGATTCGGCTCGATTGCGAGCGAGTGCTGCCGCAAGTTGACTCGTTACAAACGCTGGTACATCGTTTGACTCCAAATTCACCGTCTCCAAATGCAGGTTGACGTCCAATGCATCCAGCAGAGCCAGGGCCCCAACTTTCGTGATTCGGTTCTGGACGAGCTCCACAGACTTGAGTGTACAATTGCAGCGAATAGCCTGAGCTAAAGCCTCAGCACCGAGGTCGGTTATCAAGTTGCTCCGAAGACACAAGTGTGTCAATGAGTCGTGCCCATACAGTGCTTGTGCCAATGCTTCAGCTCCGCGAACACCGATTTCATTGCCGTACAGGTCTAGATATTCCAGAGTTGTGTTGTTGCACAGCATCTTGGAGAGAGCTATGGCACCATCGTCTCCGATAGCATGGTCTCGAATGACGAGCTTTCGAACGGTGTGGTTGGTTGATAGAGAGCGAGCCACAAGAGCACACCCTTCAGATCCCAATTGCTTGTTGCGCTGTGCGAGGGTCGAGAAGTCCAACTCACTCACGTTGCCGTCATTGAGGTGAACCCGCTGCAGAATAGAGCCCAGCGTAGGACCTGTACAAAGCACAAAAATTGTAAGCATGGATTTAAAGGGCACGCAGTAGTTCACCACGATTGACCTTGAACACGAGAGGTATGGGTCGGTGGTAGCATGCCTTCTTGGCCGTTGTTAGACACTTGTCGAATGGATAGTGGTGGTGACGGCTTTCCTTCACAACCGAACGTCACCGAAGCGACAGAACTCACTGTCGACAACGTTCCAGTAGTGCTTGTCGACGACGGAGTTGGCTGCGACCCCGGCTTCAAATTGTCGTTTGACGCCACTACCCTCCCACCAGCCTGCAGTTCCGTCTGCGGTCCACTGCACTCTGCCTTACCGACAGAAGCACTCGAGATGATAGAGACTTGATTCAGTTCGCGATGTGCCTCATTCTTCTCGGTGTCTTCCTGGTCCTGGTTGCTGCTCGCATTGATCGCCACTGATAAGGATCGGCAATCAAGTCGAGCATCGGGCTTCCGATTGCAGTCACCGACAACCGCTACCGTGGGCTTCTCCATTTCCGGGTCGGGATCTAGATTTTGAAGTGGTGGAGCGACGTCGACTTCAGCAGGTTTCGCATTCTCGATAGTAGCTTTGGCCTGGCCAACGGACCGAAATATCAAGCGTTCTCCTGCTCGGTCTCCGCCAAGCAATTGCCTCCAGTAGCGCTACGCGGGACAATAACCGTCATGTAAGGCCCGATCGAGGACGTGCAGAAGCTCAATGGAACAAACCTCGAGGTGGCGCTTGGCGCGACGGAGATTGATGTCGGGCATCAGTAATGCCATCTACGCCGACTTATCGGCACTGTCGCCTCGCTCCGCTGACAGCTCGCTTCGAAAAACTCGAGCTCCCGCCCTATAGCAGGCAAAGCGCAGCACTAAGCTCCGATGGGGATGATGCCGGAAGCCACACAAGACTTTCATGTCGACTGTGACTCACAGCAAGAGAAGCACCATCCATCTGATGGACAGCACCGCTGCGATGGTACTTACCCCACACCCTTGCCAATGGTCCTCTCCCGCCAATGTACTACAAATATGACAGCGATGTTGTCCGCTACGATGCAAAGGTGAACGCCAGGTAAACTACTCAACGTCTTCACATGTTGAAAGAGAAAATTGACATGTCTTTCGCTACAGATATACGCCACCATTGCGCGGCGTTTACTTAAAAACTGTTGGTCCTCTTGCTGCGCCCAGTCTTGAGATTTTGCCGAGAACGCAGCGAGGGTAGAGCTGCACTGGACGTACATTGCACCATCACCTCCTTTATCTCTTGCGGCTCTTGTTGATCTCGAGGATGATGGCCTGCAGCTCGATGCATTGCTCGCGCATCAGTTCAAGATCGTACTTCAGGTTGCGGTTCTCGATCTTCAGCATCGAGTTCTCGTCCTCCAGCGAAATGCCACTAGAGCTCGAAGTGCTGCCACTTCCGCTACGCGGCTTCATGAAGCTCTTGGCACGAGCCGACAGCTCATTGAGGCGCTTCACGCTGCCGCGGCGACCCGAGTGGGCCACCTTGAACGACTCCATGCGGTCCGCGACCGACCTGCCGCGGCCTGCACGCATGGAAGCTGGGTCGTCGCCAAAGCCCTCGTCGGTATCCGAGTCGTCCAGGTCATCGACATCGTCGACCCACTGACCGCCGCCGTTGTACTCCTGGTCGTCGTACACGGGCTCAACTGGGACCTCCTTGTACCTCCTCCAGCCACGTTGAATCTTGATGATCGCGCGGCGTTGAAAGTGATATTCCTTGAAATCGAGCGACATGCGAGAGTAGGACTGCAGCACGATGGCTGCACGGATCTTGTTGCGCAGGCGGCGGCGCTCCAGGAAGCCCAGTACAATACGCTGGATGGTGCGCGCCTCGTAGTACATGAAGTCGGACTTCATAGCTTCCAGCTCTTCCATCACACCGTTCTTGAAGTAGATCAGCGTCTTACCCATCTGATACTCGAGTGGAGACTTTCGGCCGATTGACGTCATGAAAGCACTACATGTGCGGCGAACGTCCTTGCTGTGCATGGACGGGGGGAACATGATGGCGTAACGTGTTGCGAGTTCCTTCGGGGTCAGACGACTCGGGTACCCTGAGCGAGTAATACGAATGGCTTCGATCACACCAGCCGAACGCAATTGCTCAACAATCATCCGCTTGTTGAACTCTGTGGGGCTCTTGTTTGAGTTCGGCTTGATACAGCGCACGTAATGCGTGTTAGTGGTCTTGATGTTGTCCATCAGCTGTGCCAATGACGACTTGAACTGCGTGCCAAGACTCTTTGGGGGCTTCTTGCCACGCCCGCTGCCCTCCGACGTCGCCTCGCTGTCTTCAAAGAGCTCCGGAAGTAGCGACAGACTGCTCAGCTGGATCAAGTCAAGCAGGTCCTTCTGCAGTGTGTCGCGGTGCTTCTCCATGAAGCCCACCGTCTCGTATGTGACAGAACCGGCGTAGTGGTTGATAATGAACTGCGTGCGCTTCACCTTGGGGAAGTCAATACTCTCGTTCACGTCGCCACCCTTCTTCGTCTGATGGTTCGTGCGGATCTTGTTGACCAGAGCCTCTTCCGTGTCACGCGGCTGACGCAGATGGTCGTTCATCAGGGCAATAATGCCCATCTTCCCTTCGATCACCTCCACGATGCCCTGGTTGTCCTGGTATTGAATGTGATCCCACTGCAAGCCTTCGCGGATGTACTCGTCCTCGACAGTCTTGAACACATCCGTCGTGAACTTCTGCTGCAACTTTTCATTCGCGTAGTTGATGCAGAACTGTTCAAAGCCGTTGTGAACAAAATCCTCAAAACCGAAGATATCCAGGACACCAATTTGGCCCTTAATGCGGCTTTCATCCGTACTGATGGCAGCGTTGATCTTCACCACCATCCAGTCGAACATCTTAGAGTAAATGGTCTTGGCCAACGCATCACGGTTCTCCGCCGCTTCGATGGGAGCCAGCGGCACCGTCACACTATCATTGCGCGTGATGACCGTGCGGTTGCACAATGCTTCCTCGATTCTCGTCGTGGGAAGACCGAACATCTTGGCGACTTGTGACAATGCAGAACCACTCGAAATGCGCGATCCGCTCTCACCACTCTTGTCGAACATCACCTCACCCAGCAGCAACACACCTGACAGGATCTTGAAAAGCGTCTTTTGTGCACCGGCATCGAGGCCAATGATGGACAGCGACTTTTGCGTGCCAGCAAACCATTTGCTGTCGTCAAGACCGGGAATCTGCATCTCCGCAAGTGAGCCGGCGTACTGGTACTTGCAGTCAGGGTCCAAACCAAACTCCTTCCGCTCACGACTAGGCAGACCAGCCAAAAGCTGATAGAAAATGTGGTAGTTGCGCTCACCCTCAGCTATTGATACCACACGAGATTTCTCCAGCAAGTAGGTCTCACACTTTGCACCGATCAGCTTACCACGACCGTCGAATTGCAGCTGCGTAAACTTACCAAAACGCGAACTGTTGTCATTACGTGTCGTCTTGGCGTTACCGAAAGACTCGAGAAGCGGGTTCACGTCAATGACCTTCGCAATGGTCTTGTCCTTGCGGCCACCAGCCACGCTGGCTAAGTGGTTCATCACGATCTTCGTTGTTTCCGTCTTACCAGCACCAGACTCGCCACTCACCAGGATACTCTGATTCATCTCGTTGGTTTTCATGTGCTTGTAAGCTGCCGTCGACGTCGAGTACACGTGAGGAGGAAGCGAGTCACGCTCCTTCCGCAGGTATTGGTCGTGCAGGTGGTCACCGTAGAGGTTCTCAATCCACTTGTACGGGTTGACTGCGATCACAATGTCATTAGTGTATGTGTAAGGCTTTGAGGCAACAAAGCGCTGTTTCAAGTTGAACAGAATCGAAGGCTCGTTCAAGTATCGAAGCAGTCGCATGTCCTCCACGCCCTCCGGGTTGTCATGAAGAATGGCAACCGGAAGTGACTCCACCTCGGTAGCCGTCGGTCCAGCAACTGCGCGAATGACCTCTGGCTTCTTGAGATCCACAACACGCTGCTCCGAATCACCCGAGTCCAAGAAAGCCGTGATGGTCACTTCTTTCTTGCGGTCGTTGTAATCCACGATCTCAGACAGCAACCACACTTCCTCCTTGTCAGGAATGTAGCATTGCACACCAGGCACAATCAGGTTTTGCTTGTTGTTGGCACCTGCAGCCTGCTGACGGAGTTGCTCCTCCTTAATCTCAAGCTGCTCGTTCATGAAAGCCTTTCGCTTCTTCTCCAAGCTGAAGTTGCTTCGGCGGCGCTTCGGCGGCACCCAGTACGTCTGACGCTTACGAATGTAGTTGCCGCGACCTGTGGAACGTTCAATCATGTGGCGCGGCTTGAATGGCGTTGGCCCAGAGGACGGCGCAGGTGCATTGAATGCAGGCTTCGGAGCTGATCGCCCGCCAGCCGGTGCATTCTTTGACGGATTAAACGAAGCCAACGTCGGTTTTGACGGCGCGGCAGACGGGTTCGTCGCAATCGAGGGGATTGAGTTCGTCTGCGCCAGAAAAGCAGCCAGCTTGCTCTGCGAGCGAGGTTTCGATGAGGAAGCGGGCGACGCGGACGGTTGCTGCTTCATGAAGCTGTTAAGCTTGTTACCCGTGTCAACGGATGGCTTCGACGGAGCAGGAGCGTCCGGTTTCGGGCTGCTGTTACCTTGCGTGAAGACAGCCTTGCGCTGCGCGAATTGATCATTTGACGTACCGCGATCTCGTACAGGCTCCGACTTCGGCGGGGAAGCAGGCTTGGAGCCACCAGACCCCTGGGACGGGCCCGAAGCAGGTGTCGGATTGGACTTCATGAACGCCGCAAATTTGTTACGGGCATCACCACCGGATGGCACCGATTTAGGGGGCTGTTTAGGCGACGGCGGTCTCCTTACAGTAGGTTGCGGCTTTGCCTTGGGTGGCGGCGGCTTCCTCACGGAATTCGCCTTCTTGGGTGGGCCCGAGGGACGATCCGCGTGCGTCAACGGCGATCCGTGTGACGCCGGCACTTGACTCAGGAACGCGTTCAATCGGTTTGAATTTGCACCTCCACTGTCGCTCCTCGTGTCCTTCTGCGGAGGTGGCTCCAACGGCGAAGGCGGCGATCCCGACGGAGACATCATCCCTCCTCCCACCTGCGGCGACATTGGGGGAGGCGTGGATGGCGGAGTTCCTTCCGGGGACTTGTCCACCACCTTCTTACTCGACTGTTTCTTCTTCCTCGACAAGAATCCCCCTTTCATGAAGTTTGTGAGTTTGTTGTTGCTGTTGGTTTTCTTGACCGGCGACGCGCCCTGCGAACTGCCGGTGGACGTCATGGACTCTGCATCTGAAACGGGGTCTTCCTCGTACTCCCCCGTGTAGCCAATCGTGCCGAACCTGTCGAAGAGAATGGAGAGCGTCTCCAGCACTGTACTAAAGTCTGCACCTGCGTCCAAGAGGTCGTCGGGCTGGAAAATGTCGCCCTCATTGAGTCCCTGTTGTTTGCACCACTCGAGGAAGAGCCGGATGTTGGCCTTCGAGTGGAAGACCGTGTTGAGCTTGTTCACCTTGAGATTGGCCTTGGGGTCCACGCCGTTGGCCAGCAGACACAGCAACTGGCCGTCGCGCAGCATCACCGACAGGTGCTCACCATGGTCGTTGGACGTGGCGGTGACGCTACAGATCCACTCCTGCAGCTCCTCCGTGCGACGCACCGTCATGGCACCTGCCTGTTAGTGTCTGCTGCTGTGTCGAAGAGTCTGCTGCTGCTGGGACTGACGGACGGATAAGACGAAGAGGAAGTCTCGACACCTGACGCCTCCCGTAGTATTAGAGCTCGATCGAGTCTGCGATAGCGTCGCTGGCTTCTTTGGCAATGCTGCACCCGAACGGACGCCCAACCAACACGCGACGAAGGAGATTTTCCGCACTGCTTCTCCGCACGACCCGACGCTGGTACTGGGCCGTTGTAAGTCGAAAACTGACTCCTGTGCAAAATCGACTCGACTTGACTATAGGAGCCGCCCCCCCCCCCAAACTCTTTTACTCAAAGCGATACAGCTGGTGGGGAAAGAGTTCGGGACCCACGATAAGGCGACCAGGATGGGGGTGGACATGCCGGGAAAGCTGAGCGGAGCCGCCGTCGCTAAATACTTCGGTAACTGAAGCCAGGTTCATGGGGATATACTGAGTACCTGGGTGCCTCCACGGACCCATTGTTCGCTGGATCGCGGCATGGGAGTGTGTGTGTACTCTTACAAACAGCAAGCCCGTTACGCTCATCGTCGGCTGCTTGAGGAGGCATATACCATGGCAGCACCATACCTCGACAGCGAGTTGCACCTCGGATCTGCAACTCGACTTGCCATTTAGGATATCACCACCACCGTCACAAGTTGTGGCTATCAGCGGCCGCAACACTTGAGCCACCAGCGCCGAATCCACGCCACACTGACCGACGCTGTACCGAAATCATGAGCCGAGAAAGTATCCGCTGAAGAAAGCGTTGACATTCTTTAGTTCCGTCCTCATAGGTGGAAAACCCATATACTAGATGACAATGCACGAGCATTGTTGAGCCTGAACCAGCACAGCAAGTCAATACAGTTCCCGCTCCCTCTTCCGGTACTGGTATAAATTAATACCCCGGATAGTACGATACATTCAGAAGCCTTATTGAAGTTCTTTGCCAACCATAGAAAATCGCCGAAATGCTGCTGCTAGTGCTCGTCCTCGTGGCGCTCTTGTCCCCAACACAAGGCAGCATCTACACGGGCTACACAGTGGGGCGGCAATTCCAATACATCGGCAAGTTCTGCTTCTCCTGGACGCCCACACTCGACGCCGTCGCAGGGGTGAGATACAACACAATTTTTTTTTTTTACCAATTCCTAACATATAAACGTTCCCTATCAGCGTATCACCGGCGAGATTGAGACGTATGTGAACGGGCTTCAAGTTGCCATCTACGACGACGAGGAGCTCTTCTGGGATTACGTCATGACCGACAATTCCTGCGACTGCTACTGCAAGGTCTCTCCGAAGCACACCAAGAGCGTCTTCAACGTTACAGCCACCAGTAGCCACCACGTGACCCCCTTTACCTTCAATGTGGACATTCACGAACATCTACGGCCAAGATTCTGGTACGTGGCGCTCGCGCGCTGCGTCCCGGGAGGAGACACGTACAAACCTTCGTTCGCAGAGATCACCGAGTCCAATTTCCGTAAATATTACTTCGCGTCGTGGTTCAATGTCCACATGACGCAGGCAGATGGCAGTGAACTGCCCGTTCAACAACATGGAATGCCGACGATCTACGCAGTTATGACGGCTATCGGGGGAGCTGCTGCAGTGGCGCAAAGTGTGGCAGTGCGGGGCATGAGAAGAAGCGAGTCATTCCATCCGATCATGAAGATTCTCACGCTGGTGGTGCTATTTTTCTTCCTGTGCAACGCGTTGCTCTTCGTTCATTTCAGCAGGTACCAGTTCAATGGGGTGGGCGTGCCATTCTTCAAGGTTGCGGCCAAGATCACCGACGTGTTTGTCAATGTGGGCACACTGTTGCTCGCCATGCTAATCGCGAAAGGATGGACAATCAACAATGTGGCGCTGGATGGCCAGGTCAAGCTTTCGTGTGTCATACTGGCCATTCTCGCGCTTTACCTGTCCATGGCGATGTGGTATCTCGTTTGGCTTGATCCAGCGTCGACGCTGTACATTTACGATTCGTGGCCGGGGCTTGGTATCTGTGTGCTGCAAGTGTGCGTGCTAGGGTGGTTCATTAACGCCATTCTGGAGACACGCTCCTACGAGAAAGCTTCGACAAAGAGACACTTCTTCTTGCGAGTAAGTACAGACATGTGTCTACATTGTCTGGTTAACATGTTGCTCACCTCCGTTTAAGATGTGCTGTCTGTTCTCGGTGTTTTTCGTAGCCTTGCCGATTATCGTGCTCATCGCATCCTTTTTGTCGCCGTGGGTGCGAGAGAAGACTGTTGCAGCTATGACGACCTCAGTGCACTGCTTTATCTATTTGACCCTCATTTATACATTGTGGCCAACCCGTGCACCCCGCTACTTCGAGGTACGGTAGCAGCAGAGTAGCATTTGCATCGCTGTGCTGACAGTTTGTGTTGAATTGTTTTGTGACCTGCGTATAGCGCCTCTACTCGGTATCTTCACCGTCCGAGAAAGCGTCATTACGTGACCAGCATCTCCCCACTGAAGAACTCTGAAGCATTCACCAAGGTGCTTAGTGATAGCCACTTTTGTTTGCATTTTTTACATCGGCGTTTATAAACATTTCGTTCTAGTTTGCTTGCGCAGTTTTACATTATGGTTTTGTTGAGCAGCAACCTTGTCTTCCAGTAAAGCGTCAGTGTTTGATTCTCTAGGTGCGCCAGTTGTGCGAGAGCGTGAAGAACTTCATCGGTACAACTAGCCGACTTGGGGTCTTCAATAATTTTGGCTGTCTTCAACGTCAGATCCTGTAAAGAAGGCCAACGAGCACACATAGTCATCATAACTGCAACACTCGTGTCACCGAGTCAGAACAATGTGCTACAAACCTCCACGAGACCTTCAAGAGCTGCTATTGGCTTCAACATCTCGCTCATATCGAGCGCTAACTCTTCAGAGCGATCTTCTTCGCTGAATCCTAAAGGGGCATTATCGTTCCAGTTGTTGATCGTCTCCAACACAAGACATCGCATCTGCATAGCACCATGGTTAGCTGAAGGGTATCTTGGAAGGCTAATGACATACCAATGCAGATTACCTACCGCTGAGAGATCAGCCACGTCGGAGCACTGAATCGCAATATCAACTGATCGTTGCTGGCCTTCTGAAGGCGTGAAACGTAGGAGTATGAGACTCCCAGAAAAAGCTCGTAGCACTGCCCACAGCTTCCCATTCTGCGTTCGGCAACTACGACGCAGGCGTGGGACTTCATCAATGGGTACCTCCAAGAGCAAACGCAAAAACGACACCATCTTCTCGACGCGAACCTTTTCAAAATCTTCATCCTCGTCTTCGTCATCCTCATCGTCGTCTTCTGTGGAGAAGAATGAAGGGATAGATATCACGAATCTCGAAGGTGGTGACAACTCCAAAGGTGTCGCATCTGGAGGCGCAATTTTTGACCATAAAGCTGCGAATGACGGGTTCTTACGGGCATGATCAGCCAGTGCAGTCCACCACTGCACCCCACTCCATAGTGCAGACGAAGAGGCCTTTCCTTCTTCGTTAGCTCGACCAACTGGCAAGGATGGCTCGTGATCTTGGCGGAAAGCAGCTTGAATGACAACTTGACTGACTGGAATTTCTTCTTCAACAGGCCGACTCAATTGTGCGAGAAGAAACTTCCGATCCTGAAGCAGAGGGATCGCAAACGACAACGGGTCCTCCTGATCAATTGCCTTCGAGTCAAATTTATGCTCGCTTTCTGGGCACCTGCTTCCAGAGGAACAAAATAACACCGAGCATGATACCCACAAAGAACCCAGGTCTTGCTGAGCGAGTGTGTCTGGATCAACGATGATACTCAGCTCCACATCCGTGGATACATCCTTTAGAGGAAACGAGTACGTCGTCACCACGAGCTCGCGAGTACGCACGTACAGACACAACAACCTATACGATAAAACAGAATAGAGCCGCGTCAGAATGCGCGATGAAATTTTGTAGTACGATCAACGAATGAATAACTTACCAATCGTCGAACGAGACGATAGTGTCCGGATTCGTGAAACGTAAGGAGCACTCCAACCTAATTGTCTGTCGGTCAGAGAAGGTACCCGTTATTACCATCGAAGCTTTCAACTCGCACTTGATTACAGACTCCACTCCTGCAAAAGCACCACCGAAAAAAGTGAGAAACGACCGCACACCGACGATATACCAATCACAACCAATCTAGCCTGCTGATTCGACTGCTTGAAGCATTTCCAAAGCCGAGTGTAGAGTCTTGAGCTGGTGGTCCATTTGCTTCGATTGGGCGCGCAACGCAGTCGATTCTGTGGAAATTTGTGCGATGCGATGCAAGAGATTACGAACTCGAGACTCGCTCGTCGTTTTTGACGATATTCCTTGACAATTTTGGTTCCCAGATTGCTTCGGCAGCGGTAGCACACTGGTCACCATCGTGCGAAAAGCTGCCTCATCGATAGCTGCGAGCCGCCCTGATGCGAAGAGAATTAATATACCTTGGGTATTGGCGTCAATTATCAAACGCACGATTCCCTAGTGTAACACCAAACCTCTCGTTAGCACGGTCCAATTCCATACAGCAAAATCTGAAGCTTGTTAAAAGACGTACCGGCTGGACAGGTAGTTTCTCTGCACAAATCATGCAACCATCGCTTGAGGCGTTGTTTCCTTTTCGCTCTGCAGCTTGGGCCTTCGCAAGTAGATCAGCGCTTCGAAACACGAAAGCTGAACCTTCCGAGCAAAACACGAATGCTGCCACACTGTTCACAAATAGCAATGACTGCACTACACGGCCAAGTCCCAGCTGCGTGAATGAAACAGGAAGGTTATCTGCAGAATATCCATCCTTCAACTCAACAATCCCCATTTTCCCTCGAGTGCCAAGAACGAGCAGTGCATCAAAGCCCGATGTCGATATTTGGTCCCCTTCCAGCAATGGCGTAGGCGGCACGAAAGACATGAACGGGATGATCATCTGAACAGGTTCATCCAGCCGAAGAAGTGTACCGCTACGAATTACAGACGCCTTCGCGGCGTCCCCTTTCGCACTAGGATACCGAACCAAACAAAATCGCACCTGACCGTCCAAATCCCCCTGTAGAATCGCAGCTACGGCCGAATAATTCACTACCTCCGGAAACAAACTCTGCAGCAACCCACGATACCTCATCTCCTGACTATTCAGGCACAAAGTACACGTCGACTGTTCACCTTCAATCTCGTCCAACTCCAGCGACTGGTGTCGTTGCAATTTAGACTTGGAGCTCCCACGAGTGCTCACGATCAATGTCGACGGCGTCACTACGCTCCCCATCAGCGTAAGAGACGTCAATCCTGACCCTACTGGGGCACATCGAACCGACTGCACTCCAGGAAGCTGACAGAACCACTGCACGAAACCACCTTCGCTATTACTTGTCGAGCGTTCCAGCAGCAATTCTCTCGTCACCACACCTGCTCCAGGTCGGAAATGTCCTGGTAGAGTGACCACCCACACGTCCCCATCAGTAGTGGAGACCAGGAGCTTGTGCCGAGCTTCGCCACCTTCATGATCGGTACCGTAGTCAGCGACGTCTGCGATTGGCACCTTGGACCTGATCACGCACTGAAAGAAAGAGTGATGACAGTATTGGTTTAGACACTTGGAACGGATTAGTAGTACCCATTGTGCACGGACAACGCACCCAAAGACGGCCACACACAAGGAAATGCAGCAGCGTTGGGCGGATTTTCACAGCGATCCGTTGTGAAGGAGGCACCTTATCTACATCTTTATGCGCATAGCGTAGAGACAATAGTAGGGGTGAGCTATCCGCAACACGAGCTAGTTGCGTGGTGGCCGATGCGGCCATCTCTTCTTGCCCCGTTAATGCATGTCACGGTACTCCTCTTAGCATAGAGGTACACTGTACCAGTTCTCTCTCTGAGAGCTGATGATCAAGTACTAGAGGTCCTTGATAAACTGTTATTGTAGAGTTAACTATGCTTTAGTGTGTACCAGTGTAGTTTCTCCAAAGCCAACTCCATTTTTTGTGGATCAGCATGGACCACCTGCCGGACGGTCTGCTCGCGCACCTCTTCTCCTTGCTCTCGGCCAAGGACGTGCTCCAGCTCACCTCTACCTGCCGAGCTCTCTCTGTACCCACTCACTCCGTCCAACTGGCCTTGGAGCGCGTCATCACCCGCCACTTCGGCGACGTCACGAGCTTCCTGCCTTCCGCCTCCGACCACTGGCCCCGCTCGCTCGCCGTCTTGCGCGGTGCCGAGTTGCTTCGCATCAAGGAGCTTCTGTCCCGTTCTTCCACTCACTCCTACGAAAGCGCCGCCGAGTGTTCGCCCAGCTGCGTCGTCGTGAGTCGTGCGTGGCTTGGGGCGTACAAGAAGCGCTGCCAAGCGTTTGAGCAGTTTTTACAGCAATTCCGACGCTCGAAACGGCAGCAGAGACGCCAAAATGCTGCTAAAAAGAAGGACGTGGTAGTGGCACAAGAGAAGCTTAAAATTGCCGCTAATTCGTCGCTCACAGAGGCCGGCGCGCTGATCGTGTGCTCCCATGGCGCACTACTCCCGGCTGTGCAGTGTGTGGGGAGAAATCGACGCGCCATCATCAGTGGAGAAGTCTTCAGGGAGATCTCAGTGTATGCCCCAGAGTTGACGGGGTTCAATCTCAGATCCTGCTGTGACTGCCCCATGTGTGTGCTGGAGCAGGAGGCACGGGAGCTGGAGATCGAGGAGAAAAAGAGGGCGAGGTTTGACGGCGAAATTGCAGGGTCCGAAGAGCTGCTGGAGTTATTGCAGAGAAAAAATGGGTACCCGAAGGGATTATTCTCGCCCGTGGACTCGGTGGGCAGCAGACAGCAGCAACTGGCGCCGCATTTGTCGGTGAATGGGAGGAGCAAGTACGCGACGTACTTCTTGGTGCCAAAGAAATGGCTCAACAAGTGGAGGAAGTTTGTGCGCAGTCAAGGAAACGATGCTCCCGGACCGGTGTTAAATGCTGAATTGGTGTGTCTATCACACCAGAGGACTATTGTGCCGCCGTATATTTCGATGTTCTTGATGGGGTTCTCGCTGGAGCAGTCACTCAAGGCCACGCAAGCGTAACTTGTCTCTGTTGGATATGTGGTTTAGTGCTTATGAAGTTAACTTGGCTTTTTCGTGGTGAATTGTTGCAGCCTTGGCTCGACTCCTGCCCGCCAGTACGAAATCGTAACGTTCGGCGAGTGGGAAGCGGTGTACGATCGGTATTGCGCCGAGTTTGCTGTTGGCTTTGATGTTATCAACGGGGCGTACCACTGGAGGACACAGGAATGCCAGATATGCAATTACGGGATGGGAGGCGGCTCATCATCTGATCAGCCAAACTCACGGCGTTGAATTCCACGAGTCGGTTCCTATTTTATGAAGTTATAGCTAAACTGTGGGTGACCACCACCTTGCAAAGCAGTAGACCAACCAGGGTAACCAAGACTACACTATTTTCTATGTATCACAGGTTTGTGCTTATAGAGAGTTTGGATCTCAAGCGTAGTTCTAGCTATTCTCCACAGGTCCTCGGTCTCCATAGGATAGTCCTTACCCTGTTGCTATAGTCATGAAAAAAGGCGTGCTCGCGTTGGTTGGTCATCCACCTCGGCAGCGGCATCTGCAAACATTTTTTCTTCCACCACCAACTTGCGAAAAGCTCCTAGTACGGCGGACACGCTGAAATCACGAAAGCTGAACTGGTTGTCGTTGAGCTCCATCTGTCTCTTATAGGCAGCGTAGTTGAATGCCCTGAACCACATTTTTCGAGCTGCAGCCTTTACTTTTTCGTTGCGCAGGACGGATGCTTCTGCGTATATTCTCCGTGATTCCGCAATTCCTTCACTGACGGTCGCGCTAAACCCAAACACCGTGACAACAATGCACGATCCTACAAGCAGGAAGCTCAGTAGCTGCACGTTGATCTGCGACTCAGCGTTGAGGTTGTTTAGTTGGATCATGACCCCAAGCCACAACGTGAAATAAAGCTGCAGCTGTGTTATACTCGCGATGAGATTGTCTGTGTAGTTGTCGTATGGCTGGAAATACAGCAGGAACCACATGGTCCCCAAGCTGAATCCAGTGAAAACAATAGCAATTAATGAGTTGATCAGCCAAAACGAAGATCAAACAAGTCCAATTTAGAAGAAACTCACCACACAGCGAGAGCAAGTAGCACTTGCTCGACACCACTTCCGGTCTGAACAAATACTATCACCGCGCTTAGGAAGAGCTTTCGAGAAAGATCCACAACTTCAAACCACCAGTATTCGTCTTTATCTACGAACGGAAAACAAATGGTTAGTTTCGAATCGCTAGCGAGAGCTTTAGTCATCACCTACATTCGGCGTAGATAAAGCCTAGCCGAGCCTGAACCGTGGAGTCCTGCATTCGAATCATACTATTAGTCTACAAACAAATCAACAATGTTGAAGAGTTGCAATAACATACCGTCAAATTCCTGCACTTCATGTACTTCGCTAGCTCCTCGTTCTGCACGTCGATGTTGTCCATATCACAAACAATTCGCTTCTCCTCAATGTGCCGTTCCTTCACTTCTTTAAGCCATTTCAGCAGTTGTACGCGCATATGGGCTTTTCGCAATAACCTTACACGGGCGTCTACACCACGACCTTGTGCTAACCAGATAAGGAGACCGAAAAAGAAAGGAATCCCCACCACCCACACAACCACACCGATCGTAGCGACCATCCCAAACACAGCCCATTCGCCATTGTAGCATACCAGACGCCGATCCGCAATGAGATAATAGATGTCGCCAACCTCTTGACAATTGTAAACTGTTAGTATTGTCTTGGAGACAGATGGGTACAGGAACAGAGCCATCCAGCAGTACAGCTTAAGACATTTGTTTCGGTACGTCAGATAGTTCATGCGCAGCTTGACTCGCGCTTGCCACACGCGAAGATTGCTGCGAATTGTTCGTTCAAGCAGCTTTCCAGAAAGAACATGCCGCCTAATAGGACATTGGGTATGCTGTGATCGAAACAATCCCAGATACGGTGTGCGGACCTGGGACATCCCAAACTTGCGCTTCATTTCACGAGTTTCCTTGAGCATGGAACGAGCTTTGTACTCTTCATCTTCTTCCTTCGGACTAGCAGATCGGGTATCCGTATTGGAATTATTTCGTCTCCACCAATTTCGCAGCAGTTGAAGAGGGTTAAAACTTTCTTCCACCGAGTTACCGGACACAACATTCTTATAGAGGTTGCGCGATCTCCACCAACCCCGCAGTAGTCGAAGAGGGTTGAAACTTTCGTCATCATTTTGAATCACCTCACCTTCGAGCACTGGGAGTCCGCAGCGGAGACAATTTCGTGGGATTAACCGCAGTTTTGCGCGATAGCTACGCATTCCTGCGTAGAAGTACGCGGTGATAACTGCGAGGGCAAGTACCACCAGACCCACGGTGACACTTGATGCAAGCACATGGTTAAAGACATTCAGATAAACCTGAAGCTGACTCCATACTAAAGCAGAAAAAAAGCCGACGTACGTGAAATCGAAATAAAAGTTTTTCGTGATTACACAGTCGATTCCAGCAATAGCGACGAAGTCCTAGACACACCAATGAATGTTAGCGGTAGTAAAGCAGGCATCGATTGGTTTCCGTACCAGATTGAATTTCTGAGAGAAATTCATGACATTTTGGATATTGGTTGACCACTTCACGACGAAGGAGCTTTGGAAGTTTCCAAATATTTGGAAGAAGCCAACAAAGATCTTGAACTTGCTTGGACTCACCGGGAATACCCTCGGGGGAGGATCAATCCCAAAAACGCTTTTCTGGTTTCCATACCAAAGTCTCTCCAAAACGTTAGTGATTTTAGTTTGGAACGTATCCACTTCCTCTGTGGCAGCCTCCGTGGCAGCCAAAGATTGTCTTCGAATTGTCGTGATCGTCGCACTCAAGCGTCGAGTAATGCGTGCAGCCATTTTGGGAGAATCTTTGGCTTGAGGAGGTTTCAGCCGTCTATCGGCCTCCGCTTTTTCAAGGAGACCAATTTCCGTCATGTCTCGGAGGTAGATTCGCAGTCCGTAAATACCACCGATAAGGGTAATGACCATAAGCCCAGGAATGACGAAGTTTTGCCATCGAATCGAAGCTCGAACTTGTGCATTCACCTTCTCACACGCTACGTTCACGAAATAAACATCATGCAACGAGTAAGTTAGTTTGCTCGAATATTATCACCGGCACACAAGCGGATGGTACTTACGTAGACACGAATTATCGCTGGCTCGTTTGAATCCAGCGGCGCACACCGAGCAGATTGCAAGGTCGTACCCACCGGCACATGAAGCATCAGTTATTGTAGCTGCAAGTGCCAATGTTTCCATTGAAACATTAGCCTTACATGCCCCCTCCACCTGATCACACAACGTATTATCAAATGAGGTACTATCTCCAAAACTTCAAACAGCACAACGTACGTCGCATGTGTAGAAACTTTTCCCCGACAAGCACGGGAAAAGACGATCGGGGCCCCAATAAACCTTGAATCCAGGGAGGTTTGAGCATTCGGTGATCACATCGGAAAGATTGGCACTTGGGTTTTGCAGAGCCAGCTTCTTGCATGGATCCTCATTTTTCCACAGCGAAGGTTTGAGACAACTCGACTCTTGTTTTGAAGCGGGAGCAGTGAACAAATAATACCCTTCCTGTGTGCGTGGAGATTTGGTACCGAGTTCCTGTGCCATCATTTCCGTCGCGCGTCGTACTAACATATTGCACTGGGCACCAGACGGACAGTCAAAGCATTTTGTACCATCCAAACTACAGCACACAGTGTGAAGTTAGCCACAGTTTGGCCACCAAACTACTTAAAGCGCAATTGAATACCTGTACGTTAGTGCTTGGCAGCGTTGGCAGACACTGGAAACACAAAATTGGTAAGAAAAAAGAACGCACATTGGGGGGGGGGGGGGGGGTTGCACACGTACCCCTGGTTAACAGAGAAGCCAGGTTGGCAAGGCAACAACGTCACATTCTGGACAAAACCTCGAGGTTCGGATCCAGGCAGTTTACACGAGACGTTTACCGTGTAAACTCCTTCTTCTGGTGTCCTGTTAGCGGCAGTGAATGAAGCTTGACGAAAGGAAAGAACCCCAATGGCTGCACGAATTTCAAAGTTAGGCATAAACCGCAGCGTCTCTGTTTGTTCAGTGCAGAGTCCATCGCTCACAGAACATGCCGTCTGGTTGTCCAATACTTCAATTTGTCCGTAGAGATCGACAGCCTTTAGTCGAGGCCAAACATAACTCGTCTCGTCCAGTGTGACGTTCCGATTTTCAATCACATCGATCGACTCTTCGTCTGCAGGTTCGAGAATTTCCACACCACTTGTGACATTGTCTGGCCACCACATTATCTGGACGTCTCGTGTATTAGTTGCGATG
Organism: Phytophthora agathidicida; assembly: GCA_025722995.1. NCBI lineage: Eukaryota > Oomycota > Peronosporomycetes > Peronosporales > Peronosporaceae > Phytophthora > Phytophthora agathidicida. Next base: position 4,882,937 of record CP106972.1, on the reverse strand, counting down.
TCGTACACTGTGTTCGATTCCATTGTGCAAGACGTGCACGGCTGCACAGCTGTGAGATTTTCACTGTTTGATATCCAAAACATGCACCCTCCACTTGGAGCTGTGTTCTCTTTGCACGCGATTCCAGAAGTTGTGGTATTCACTATGGATTCATAGTAAAATGCACCTCCGCGAATGAAGGCCGCGTTGCCAATAAAGCTGGAACTCGCGATTGTAACAGTAGCCTGCTCGTCCTTATGCAGACCACCTCCGAGCTGGGCGCTGTTGTTGGTCAATTCCCCCGTTGTTAACGTAAGCTTCGCTTGATCCGTAACAAAAAGAGCTCCACCGTTTTCATTGGCTTGGTTGCGATGAAACATCACCGATTTGAGTGTGGTAGTAGATGTGCCAGTAGCAGTAAGGGCGCCTCCAAGAACCGCCACATTGTTTTCAAAGGAAGTATGTAGAGCGATCGTCACACTGGCCATTGCGTCTATCTCAATCGCTCCTCCACTTTGATCTGCAGTATTTCCCGTGAACACCGAACTCGTGATGGTTGCCGACCCGCCGCGATCAACATGGATTGCTCCTCCCACTAGTGCAGTGTTGTTGGCTAATGTACAATTCGAGAGCTTCACAACACCATCAACTGCAGAAATTGCACCCCCGCCTTCGCTTTTGCCGCTTGAGGTGACGCCACCGTTTCCGACAAACAGAGATTTGTAGCCAGCTAAAACAGCCTCGCGACCAACAAAGACACCTGGTGACGGTCACAGCACACAAAAGCAATTTGTGAGCAGACCTAGTTTTCCGTAAAGAAGCAAACAAGTTGGCAGAACTTCTTACCGCACCCTTCCCCATTAGCGATATTGCGCTCCACCGATGTCATATTTAGGATGACCGTGTTTTTATCCCCAGTATCGAGATAAATGGCCCCTCCGAAGTCATCCGCAAAATTATCGGATATATCGGAGCTCTCAAAGTAAACTCTAGAAGACGTGTCCACATAGATCCCACCCCCATCCGTTTTGGACACTTGACACAAACATGTGAAAACCAATTAGCGCTGTAAAAAGTATTCGTAGGCATGCATACAACGTACCGCTATTTGTCACTTTTATAGAGATGAAATACCCTTGCGCGCCGTTCGACACGCACACGCTGCCCCCTCGTTCATTTGCGCTGTTGGAGCTAATTTCCGAGTACTGGCTATAGAAAACCGCATTAGCGTTGACATAAAACCCTCCTCCGGCATCAGCTGACCCGGATGTCGCGAACGATGACAATAACTCAAAAATGGAATCTGCGTCCGAGAGATAGACGAGATCACCCTTTTGTACCGCCACCTTGTGTTGGGCGAGGCCTGCAACATACTCGAACCCCACCAGATTCTGGAATTGATCTTGCCACGACTTCGTGAAAAACCTGGTAGTGTCGCGAGTGATCGAAGACGTTTCGATACTAATGGTAGAGCCTGCTTGGCCAGAACCTTTTACTGCAGCCATGGACCCTCCGAGTGTGGCGTCATTCGATAAGAACAACCAGGTGTCGCCCTCCACTTGAGCTCCATTCTCGGCGTAGAATCCGCCACCACTTCCAGAGTCGCTATTACCAGCGTGATTCTCTACCACCAGCAATAAGGTGCTATACGTATAAACATCACCGAAGAATGATATTGCCCCGCCCGAATTGTTTGCTGAGTTATTGTAGAAAACGCAACTGGTCATGTATATATTTGGGTAGAACACTACCCTTTCGGCCCATAAACCACCACCAGTATCATTTGCAACATTCCCCACAACAGCCACATTTTCCAGGTTCGTTATCTCAGCATCACTAATTGCAATACCACCCCCTATCAGAGCTGTGTTGTTAATAATGAGAGAATCTGAAATTGTAGCGTTCCCACGACCCAAAATGAACACCCCGGCGCCTTTCCCCAAGGTCAGGTTACCACCAGCAATGACCGAGCTTGACAAAGTACAGTTATTGGCGCAGGTGAAAAGGACGTTTGCTCCACTGCCGTTAATATGATCGAGAGTGTTAGTGTCGATAAGTGATCTCTGTGAACTAACGTCGTCCCACGAGTAAAAGCTTGCTGGTAGCTCAGAACTATTCAGATGCACTCCACCTGCAGTATTTGCCGCATTGGTAGATATTTCCAGATTTGAGTGATACAACGTAGCCTCTTGGACCATGAGACCGCCGCCTGATTGCTCTGCTGAGTTGTAGGTCACCGAGGAATCTCGGAATGTACAATCAACGCCAGGTCCGAAGAACAAACCACCTCCGGAATTTTTAGCATTCGAGAACGAAATATCTGCATTCACGATGGCACACGCTTGGGCGTCCAAAACAGCTAGTCCACCTCCAAACTGGGCGCTGCTATCCGTTATAACAATATCGCTGACATTCGTTCCTTCTCCGTCAATGAAAATGCTTCCACCGTACTCGTCTGCACTGTTATGTGCCAAGAATGCTGCATACTCGCTCATGCCAGTGCTCTCCTCCTTTGGATATTGGTTGAAAGCCGACGCATTCGCATATATCCCTCCGCCACGGACCGATGTGCAGTTCTGAACAATCAATGCATAATGCTTAACATCAGCGCTCATGATCGAAATGCCCCCACCGAGACTCTGGGGAGCGGAACACGACTGGATAGTTGTAGACTTTAACGTCAAAACCCCAGTCTCCACCGACACACCACCACCTCTCTGCGCGGCCGTATTCGAGGTGATAATAGCTCCTTCCACTGTGCTAACACCAGATGTGGCAATTCCACCACCTTGGGCACCATTATTCCCGCTTACCGAAATTGAGCCCGACATACTTGAATCGATAACGTACACTCCACCACCACCAATCGCTGTATTGTCCGTTGTTGTAACATTTATCACCGTGATTGTCGAAGACTGAGCATATAATCCACCACCATTTTGAGTTGCGCTGCTGTTAAAAATGTCGATAGAATTCATCGTAACGAATGAGGCATTTTGTGCAGCGATGCCACCTCCAAAAGATGCTGAACAATTCTGCACATTGAAAAACTGGATTGAGCTTTGACTTCCAGTAATAAATACACCTCCAGCCGCAGTGTCAGCCTCACTGTCTCGTACAACGGAGTTAGAACCATCGTCTGCTCCCACAACTGAGCTCGAATCGATGTGCATCCCAGCTCCATTTGCTGCTGAACACCTTTCAACGGAGGCGTACAGCACATAAATTTTACTCATGGTACCTGCATACATGCCACCTCCTGTAGGTGCATTGCATCCCACAAATTTTGCGTTGCTCAAACTCGCTGAACTACCTGAAAATGCAGCGCAACCTCCTGACATCGTTGCTGAGGAGAAACGAACAATGAGGCTGTTTACTGTCGGTTGAGTCCATTCCCCAGAGTAGAACCCTCCACCAGAAGCTAACATCAAAGCAAGTAGCACGATATCGTTAGCATAACGAGCTCAGCCATAAGTTAACCCTTTTCCAATTTATCCGCGTACCTGCCGAGCAGTTGTAAATCTCAGAATCCACACTACTCTCAATGGTTCCGTTTGATTCCATATAAACTCCACCGCCGTTGCGTTCTGCAAGGTTCCCACGTATCGGGGAGTTCTGTAAAATCAGATTTGCTACGTTGAGCAGCGCGACACCTCCACCGTCATTTATTGCGTAATTCCCAGCTATAATCACTCGCGAAAGTGCTGAGTTTCCACTAGTTGCTGCCATGCCAGCTCCCACGGACGCCATATTCTGCAAAAGGTTCAAGTTTACGCCATTGAATGTTCCACCTACGCAGAGTCCGCCGCCATTTACGGTGGCTGTGTTATTCCAAATCTTGCTTTCGTCATCACCGTTCACACTCACAGTGTCTTGTGCATATATCCCGCCTCCTTCCGCAGCCGTGGACAACGTGATAATTGAACTATTGAGAACCATAGTAGATCCATCCAACATCACAGCACCTCCTTTCGTGACGGCGGTGCAGAACGCTATGTTCGAGCTCGTAAGAGTCAGTTGGGATTGGTACGCATAAATTGCACCTCCACTTTGGCGAGAAGCTCCATTAGTGATCAATAAGTCCTCCATTTGAACCATTGCAGTCGAAGCGCTAATTGCAGCCCCATCAGTACTCGTAACAGTATTTTGTATTGTCAATCCAACCAGGCGAACAGACACGCCAGTGATAACCACACCATTTAGCAAGGATCCACAATCCAGTGTAGTTACGATGTGCCCTCGAAGTCCTCGAACGAGTAGGCTACCGATTCCCATAGTCAAACCGCAATTGTCAATCCCACTGTAGGTGCCAGGATAAAGTAAAATTGTTTGGTTCGACATTGCGAGTTGTAGGGCTCGTCTAAGCGACTTCACCGCTTTAGGATCTGTTCCGGTCGCAGACGTATCCATACGCTGCCCCGTGCCTTGAGTGTCGTCTCCATTTACACTGACCACGATCACGTCATTCTGAGATTCTAAGCACACTGGGTCACATGTCGTTACTGTACAGGTTGACGTGTCCTGAGGGCAGATCACCGCATTGGTACAGCTCTCCCCCACATATCCACTGAAGCACGAGCACGAACCCTTTCGGCAAGCCCCATTCATTGAGCAAAACCCGGTAGTCGAGAGAGGGCATGGTGTGGAAACAGATTCTACTGCATCTATCGGATCGACAGATTCGTAGTATATCGCCATCCCTTCATACGTCACGCTCTCATCAGATGAGAACAAAAGTACAACGCTATCAACACCAGCTGCAGTTGACACGACAAAGTCCCCATCGCGGTGACAGCCTCCTTTCCAGAGTTGTTTTGAAGTTCCGTTTGCTGTCACGTTGATAGTCAAACTGTCGTGATCGCATTCGAGCCAAAACATGGAGATCTAAAACATACAAAATACCGTTAATTTTCACATATCCAATATCCAGCTAATAATTTGTCCACACTTACATTGATTGATATGCCAGTTTGGTTCTGTGGTATGATCGTCCAAGTTTCATGATCCAGGTCCTTGTAGTCGTGCCAGTGGATATATCCTCTAACACCTTCGCAGTCAAAACCACTAGTCACGGGAACTGTGGCAACAAACGTCGTTGCATCACTGAGGGCGCTGATAGAGCCATCTGACCTCTTCACTTGTAGTTCATAGGTGTACGTTGTACCAAGTACAATTGGATCCTCGAATGTGACGTCATCACCATTGTCACGGTATAGCGCACCATCCCGATAAAGAAGATAACTGACCGCATCGTCTTCAGCCTCCCAGAAAACGATTGCCACTTGGCGTGAATCTTCGACAACAAAAAGTAAAAACGAAAGGTTACGTGGTGGTCCCAATCCTCAAAATCCAACGTACAAAGTACTTACGGCAACCAACTGCGGGTGGTCGAGGCTGATTAGGATAACGTGGTGTCGTGAAAAAGATAGTCTTGCTCTCATCTCCGAGTTGGCCATCACCTGTGACTGCACGCTGTTGACAACAAGATCAAAGAGTTAGACAAACTGCTGTTAAAACGGACAAAAATTCGTAGTAGTACATACAACCGTCGCGGTATAATCAGTCACAGGGGTTAAACCGAAAATGGTGGCGTTCTCCTGAGCAACGGGTATGCTGCTGGAGAAGGTAATGATAGCGTTCGACGCTTGTTTAATACTGATCCAGTAGGTTTCGACGTAGCCGCCCCCAAAGTCGATGCACGGAGACCAGTGCATGGTGACGTACGTATTCGATATTTCCGCAATGTGGACACCTTGGGGTGCTCGTGGAAGTGTAGTATTCGTCGTCGTGAACGTAACAAGCGTACTATTCGGAGATGCACCCACGGGGTTGTATGCAACGAGAGTTACTCCGTAACCAGTAATGGAGAACAAACTCCCAATAGTGCACGAAAGAATCATCCCCTGGCAACTCCCCACTTCCTCACCTTGGCTTGTCATACTTAGTCGGTACGAGGTTAATGGGACTCCACCCGTGTCAACTGGGTCAGTCCATGATAGTCCAATTGCACCTCCAGTGATGGCCGTCGTTGTTGGTGGATCGGGCGCACCTGGGACAGTAGCCACTGTCGTCGTACTTGTTGTTTCGTTGGTAATTCCACTCCCACCAACGGTGTTTGATGCTTGAATCGTAAACGAGTAAGTTGAGGACGGTAGTAAGCCACCTGCTTGAAGGTAGATTAAACTTCCGCCGTCTGAGGCGAGCCGCCTTGAGGTTAGACGGCGCGCGGTGGAGGCTGGCGGGGGTGCAGCCAACAAACGCCGAACGGAATCTGCCGGGATTTTCACTCCGTTTGCGAACACGATCCACACCAGATCATCAACTTCGACACCTCCAGTGTCTGTTGGAATTTGAACGGATATCGTAGCGGACCCTCCAGACAGTAGTAAGACAGTCTGTACTCCTGGTAGTGACGGAGGAGTGGTTGTTGTGGTTGAGAAACTTTTCACCCCAGAGTCCGACCCAGTCCCCAAACTGTTCACGGCATACACATCAAATTCGTATTCTGTGTTTGCCAAAAGCCCCCCAAAAATGATTTCCGTCGTTGTTGTCTGTTGTACCAGAGCGAGGTTGCCGTTGACAGCGCCAGCGTTTACAGTGTAGTAGGTGATCAAACTACCCCCGTCATCATCAGGATTATTCCACGAAAACTGCACCATACCTCCTGTTGCTTTTATCAAGGTCAAATTGTTTGGTGGTCCAGGTGGCGATATGAGCGTCGTTCCTAAAGTGGCAATTGTCGAATAATTTGAGTAGCCAACTTCGTTCATACACGACGCCATGAATAGATAATCCGTCATTTTCTGGAGCTGCGTCTGCCAGTAGGATGTGCCCGTATCGTTATACACAAGTTTCCAGGTGGGTGTTTGCCGAATTGAGCTCATATAAACCTGGTAATACAATTGTTGGCTACCCCCCCTGTCATTCGGGGGTTTAAGATCCACGTGAATGCCACCGCCCGTAGCCCCTATTGATTGTATTTGCTGGACCGTGTGGGGCAAACTCGCCACGCCTGTTGAGCACAGGATTTCGTCTGAAGTATCGTCACTGAGCCCAGGACAGGCAGATGCATCATTCAGTGTCCTAAAGTAAAACTCGTATGGTGTTTCAGGGATCAGGCCTCCAATTTCCACAATAACTTCGCCATCAAAAGCCCCGTAGGACGAATACCCCACGATAATTCCTTCCACCTATCGTATGCAACCCCGCGTGAATCAGTAAAGTACCATATACCACCAAAGCATGTTACTATCACCTTACCGATATGTTGTTGATAAAAAACTCGTAGTCTGAGATTGAGATGCCGCCTGGTGGTATCCACATACGTGTTAGTTCCTCTCGTTTCCAGCGAATCGATCCCAATCGTTACCTGTATCGTTTGGCCATGAAATTTTAAAACCCAGTGCGCCGCCAGTAGAATAGTTCAAAACGGGATCTGGAGGCTTCCCTGGTCTTGTAGGGCCAGTAGTTGTATAATTCGCCACCGTAGTGAACGCACCGCGAACAAAGCCGGCGTAGACTGCGTAATTTTCCAGGTTTGTAGTCGCAATTGCTCCGTTGTCGGTACTCAGTGAAGGCAAGTAATATATCGTACCACCTGCATTGGCTTGCGATGTGTCAACTTCAAACATATATCCCTGGATTTATAAGATAATTTATACAACGGTTAGAGCACGTCACGAGAGCCGAAGAAAAAAAAAATACGTACGCCAAAGTCGAAGTACCCTGTTGCTACCAGTTTAGCTGATACGTTGCCAGAGAATACAATGCTGGATGCAGCGATTGAAAGATTGCCCATAGATAAACTTTCCGTATCGTTCTCGACAAGCGATACTGCAATCATATCGTAGGTTGTTTCTGCCGCCAAGCGGGAAACAGTTATTTGCAGGTCCTCGTCGTCGAAATAAGCCTCACAAAATCTTTTATCTGAACCATGCTCTCGATAATAGATCATGTAAGTTACATCATCGTAGCCACCTGTATTTTCACAAAATTGCAACATCAGCGCATGTAGCAACTACTGCAAACCAGATTGGAATCGATATGCACCTGTGTCAATAGGGGGTATGAGGGCTAGAGATATCGCTCCTCCTGTTCGTGAGGCAGCTGCATCAGGAAGATAAGGGGGTCCTGGATGCGATAGTGACCCACTCGTAAACCCGAATGGATCCGACATATCCCCTGCTCCGATGATGTTGATAGCCTATCCACAAATTCGAAAAATGACAATCAGCTACGCCATCAATTCCGGCTAAGCGTAGCGAATCGACAAACCTGTGCTTGGATGGTATAGTTAGTGTTCGCCTTATTAACGCTTACAAAAATCACCGATGGGGTCTGCCCTGTACCATTATAAGCCATCTGCATGGAGCAAAATGCAATACTTATTAGTCCAAGATCCAAGCCACCATCAGCCTTAGACTCCTTATCCAAACCTTATAATCTCCACCCGCTTGTGACAGATACAACATGTATCCGGTTACAGAAGCTCCACCGCTGTCGATTGGGGGAGTGACCGCAACTGTGAGTAAACCACCCGTACGATTAAGCAACGCAATCTGCGCGGTTGGTCCAGGCGCAGTAAAATTCGTAGTCGAATACGCCACACTTGGACTACCGATGCCACGGCCAATGACGTTTACTGCCGAAATGGTGAAATCGTATGTTGTAAGCACAGTTAACCCGCCAAACGGTAGCACCGTCGCGTTGGTTTGTGTGACTAGCGATTTCGCTGTGTTGGTGGTGAGAATTGAGATGTTGTATCCCGTAATCCAGATATCTTGCCCACCGACGTTAACAGGAGGATCCCACGTCAGTTGAAGCATTCCACCAGTTGCTTTATCCAGAGCTGGAGCCTCCATCACTCCAGGCGCGGAGTGATCGCCATCATCCAGTATTACAATTTTAATCACGCTATACGTTCCAATCGTTGCACCTCCAGCAGCAATTTCCAGTGTGAGGTAAAAATACAGAAACGGGAAGTCATAGACATCATTGTTGATGATCACAATAGTCGCAATCGACGAGGTTTGGCCATCGATGAAGTCCACAGTTGCGGTTGGTAACCGGAATGCATTAGATTGAGCTGTACTGGCGAGACCGGTGAATAGGACGATATGGACACTAGTTGCAGAGCTCTTTCCGTTCGTTCGCTGCAACGGAAGAGTCAATATGCGAGCGTTTTCCAACACTGCAACGTCGCTATTAACAAACCCGATCATTCCAGCATCTCCGTCGTCCAGAATGGTAATTACAAGAGACGTAGGTGGGAATGGGTCACTACGACCAGGGGTAGTGTCTGTGAGAATTAGGTTGATTGTCCGTGGAGTCGGCTCGTACACATCGTCGTTAATGATTTGTACAGTGAAATTTTGTACGATGAGTTCCCCAACAAACGTGAAAGACCGCTCCGATTCGGGTGGTAACGTGTAGTCTTGGCCGTAGATAGCAGAGCCTGGGCCAGGATAATAGCTGCAGGTAATCGTGCTCGAAGAACCATTCACGCGAAGTAATTGAACTCCCACACTTGTGACGTTTTCAAACACAGTCAAAGACGTCATGTTGAATATAACGACGCCACGCTGTGTTACGTCGGTTTGAGTTGATACATCTGGCGTCCAAACGCTGGTTCCGGCTGAGTTTCGAGTGCGCACATTAATCGAGTAGATATCTCCCGGAATCAATTGAGGAATCTCAACGGTTGTAGTATTGACCACCATTTGGCCAGCTACCGAAGTGTTCGTATTAGTATACGCAACCTCGTAGACGACATCATCCCCGCCAGTGTCTGCTGGTTTGTCCCATCGTAGGACAATTGAAAACGATGTCCGAAGAACCACTATGACATTAAGCGGCTGAGACGGAAGTGTGGCAGGGTCGGTCATCACGAATAGAGCGTCACTGCGCGGACCTTCGCCAATTGTCGTTACAGAAGAAACAGCGGAAACGGCGAAATTATACACAGTGGCTGCGTGTAAAGGGCCTATCTCAGCTATCACCGACCGAACTGTCGGGTCTCCCAGCGCTGCTTGACTGATTGCATTTACCGGGTACGACAGGATATTTGATCCATTTTGATACACGACTAATTGATCAACTGACGCTCCGCCATCATCAATCGGGAGATATAACTTCAGCAATATCATCCATGCTAACAATCCTGTCGAGTTTGTATACAGTTCAGGAGCTGCGGGTGCAACAGGGAGTACAGCAGCCCCGTTAGTGATAATTTGAGTTGTGGGTAAACTTTCCCCAATTCCGTTCTCAGAAGTCACCATGACTGTGTACGTAGTACTGGCTCGTAGCCCAAATAGTGTGTACTCCGAAACGTCAGTAGTCGTGGTAAATACAACTTGTGAATCCACCAGAACCTGCAGACGGAAAAAAACCAAAGGTATTCCACCGGAATTTGCCGCAGCAGTCCAGTTCGCTGTGAGACTCCCACCCCATGCAACGATATTTATTCCACTTGGTGGATTAGGAATGGTCGCACTACTTGTAGACACAGTGAGTGGTTCACTCATTGCGCCGAGTCCAATTGAGTTTGTTGCACCAACAACATACACGTACTGTTGCAGAGCGGCGAGGCCCTGTTCATCCAGATATATCAACGTAGAGCCATTCGCCGCAATTCCAGCTCTCCAAACTGTGTTACGATACAGTATGTATCCCGAAATCGCATCTCCACCACCGTCCAGTGGCATTTGCCACGTCAGCCCAATGGAGCCGCCTGTACTGCTAGTTAAAGCGAGCTGAAGGGGTTCGCTGGGAGCAACAAGGCTCGGTTGCGTACTTGCGAAGACAACTGCGCTCAGTAAGCTTGTTCCAGCAGAATTCCACGCACAAACCCGATAGCCGTACACCGTATTCTTAGTCAGCGATCCATACGTAAATGCAGTATTTGTGCCGTTATACAAGATTCCACCAGTATCTGAATACAGCAAGTAAGCTACAAACAAGCCACCTCCAGTGTCCTCACTAGCAGACCATTGTACAACCTGCATTCCGGACGTACTCTTGACCACTCCAAGCCCACGTGGAATAGCTGGAAGAGAGACTAATGGATCCGTATTACTGTAAATAATAGTACGGGTGAGCAGAGTTGAAGGATTGGCACACACACTGACATCGTTAACTCCAGACACAGAAAACCCGTAAGTAGAATTTGCCTGCAGCCCCACGATTTTTGCGGTGATTAACGTTGCGTTCGCATTGAACCCCGATACGCGCTCCTGGTACTGAGTACTGACTTGGTAACCAAGGAAAAACGTTACATCGTACGAGGTAATATCCTCACCACCAAAATCCACAGGAGGTAACCAGGAAAGCGTGACAGAACCTCCCGTCCGGGATACTGCCACAATGTTTTGTGGTTCATCTGGAAGTGTCAGATACTTCGTGGCCGCTACAACCACATCACTCACTTGGCTAGCTCCCTGATAGAAACAAACCCAAAGCACAATTAATTAAGTTGAATCGCGAAATTAGAGCAGAATTATAGAAAAGCTCACCACTGAGTTGGCCACCTTGTACCGCAGCTTGTACGTTGTCGAGTAAGTTAGTCGGGTTGCGTAAAATGACGATGAAGGGCCTCGATAAACTCGGTGAAATACTTTCGGGTTTTTAGCAGATGTCATCGCTAGGGTGTAGTTAAGGATAGGGGCCCCACCCATATCCAGCGGAGGTGCCATATCCACCTGTAATGCACCGCCTGTTACGTTTGATACCACCAAAGAGTTTGGTTTTCCTGGAATGGACACAGCAGTGGTCGTGAACAAGACTGCGCTACTTAGGTCTCCTTCGAGTCCATACTGGTTGATAGCAGCGACAGTTGCGCTATAGCTGGTCAACGAGGAAAGATTGTTCGTGGCTATGTTGTTGCCGCTTGTCGTGATGTATGTACCCACAAAGGTGTTGTTGGCGCTAAAGCTCACTTTTGCTTGATAGCTGGTAATATTAGCTCCACCTCCGTCAAATGGAGACGTCCACGATAAATTTGCCATTCCTCCTGTCTGCCATAAAACTTGAACATTCAGGGGCTTTGATGGTGGTGTAGGCGCATCCATTAAAATTGACTTTGGAGTTGTGTACTCTCCCAAAAAGTAAGTGTTGTTCACCGCAATCGAGACGTCATACGCAGTTCGAGCTTTGAGCTGCGGAACTATAAGGCTAACAGTTTTGACGATTTGTTCCATTGATGTTCCAGTCTGAACTTCCACTACACGCACAGTATACGCCAACGACGGCACCACTTTTGCTCCTAAGTAATTTGGAGCGACCCATGAAACGCTAATCACCCCTCCTGATACTGCAACAACTTGAACCGCGCCTGCTAAACCTGGTGGTGAAGTATCTCCATCATCCAAGATCTCAACTGTAGCAGTAACTGTAGAATTGGCAATAGCAATTCGCCCACTAACCACACGAAGCGTCAGATGGAAAAGTTTTTGTGCTTGATACGTTGAGTCGTTCTGGATCGTGATGTTGACTGAGGTTTGCCGTTGTTGATCGACGAATACGACGGTTTTATTTGGAATATTGAAGTCGGTACCTTCGACAGCGTCTCCAAGAGTGTTAACTACATCAACTGCGATGGTACCACCGCCGCTGAACTCCAGCGTCCTCACAATATCCACAGCAAGTGTCGACACAGCTTCAGAGACGGAGTAGTTATCTTGTCCAAAAGCTACCACACCGGAATCACCATCGTCCGTAATAGTAACTGTCACTGTAGCGTTGTCTCCAATCGCTCCAGAGTCCGTATCATACTTTTCAATTATGACAAAAAAATATTTGTCTGGATCATCGGTCACATCATTGTTGATGATGCTAATATTGAATTGCTGGGATCCCATAGCCCGGTCGAAATCGATTTCACCACTGGATTGCACGTAGTGAATCTCGGCAATCGCCGTTCCGTCGATTGTATGGTATGTGCATTTCGCTGGCATATACCCTCCCTGGGTACGAAGCAGTGTCAAGGTAACCGAACCACCAGCTTCAGATACGTTAACTGATGTTGTCGCAAAATTAATGACGCCGGGCGATACAGGATCCGTCGTTACAGATATACTGTCCGACCACGGACCTTCCCCCATCATGTTAGTGGCTCGAACTTGAATAATGTAAAGTGTAGAAGGATCAAGAGCAGTTAATACCGCATCGGTAGACCCACTGGATATCTGGTTGATATCACCTGCGCTTGGAGAATATTGAACGTCATACTGGATTACAGTTGCATCCCCACCAGTATCGTGCGGCAACATCCATGTAAGACCAATTGCATCCTGCGTTACTGATACCATTGCTAGACTCAGAACTGTACCAGGTACTGTAACAACGTCGGTCGAAACTATTAACGGATCGCTTTGTACACTTTCGCCGAAAGCATTAACCGCAGATACGGTGACTGCGTAAAACGTGAGTGCCGTTAATCCCACAAGATCATACTCGGTGTTCAATATATCCACAGCCTCGTCCAATGTTCCGTTTAGGTAAAAACGATAGGCCACAATGTCACTACCACCAAAGTTGGCAGGTGCAACAACTCCAAACCGTAGACAACCTCCAGTTACGCCCACCAGTCTAGGAACCAACATCTTGTCTGGAACAGTAGCTGGCTTTGTTGTAGCAGTCAGCATACTTGACTCGCTTTTACCCACCGCATTGACGGTGTCGATAAGAATGGAGTACTGTGTAACTGCATAGAGCCCATTCACTGTAAACACGGGGTTGGTTGTGGTGTAAGTATTCACAATCGCTGTTCCACGCAGCACGGCTAGTTCGAAACCAAGGATGGGAATACCACCTGAATCTGGTGAAGCCGTCAAATTGACCACAATAAACCCACTCCCAGGTTGAACGACTCCCGATGGAGGGGCTGGGACCGACGCAGCACCACTATTAGCGGTGACCTTAGCTGGGTTTGTACCGGGGACAAAGTCGTTTGATGCGGACACAGAATAAACGTAGGTCGTGTCAGCCAGGATACTGTTCTGGTCCTGAAACGTAGTGGTTCCATTGACAGCTGTCGCGATACCAACTGTGATGTCATCACGAAGTACACTATATTCCTGGACGGTAGCCCCACCCGAGTCGTCAGGAGCTTCCCACGCTAATATGATTGTTCCTCCTGACGAAACTGCCAGTTGGCGCAGAGATTTCGGGGGGCCGGGGGAACTTGCAGCTGTCGTAGTCACTTCCACTGACGACGAATACGATCCAAGACCTAGCGCATTTTGGCCAGCAACTGCGAATTCGTACGGTGTCGAAGCCATAAATCCATACAGCGTGAGTGAATTTGAGGCAGTCGCACTGACATTCGCCATCAATTGAAGCTGACTGCCTGCAGCGCTACCATTGACAAGATACCAAAGTAAAACTCTTCCCCCTGAAGACCGAGGGGGGTCCCATGCCAAAATAACAGATCCACCTGTCACTTGAATCGCCTGAAGATCTTTTGGTTGTGACGGCACAGAGCCATCCTGTGTCTTGATGAGAAGTTCATCCCCAGGAGTAATATCTTCATCGGGGCGGCATAACGTTCGGAAATTATACGCTATGACGCTGAAGGCATACTCGGTATTAGGCAGAATATTCGAGATCAATACGGTTTGTACCACCGAGGCTTGGTTATCGTACACAACTTCGGAAAGTGACCAGGAACCATTTTCAAACTGGTAGCGTGCCAGCACCCTGTACCCAATAATGTCAAGACCACCCGAGTCCAGTGGTGTTCCCCAGTTTAGCGTAATTTCCCCAGGATCCTGAGAGACAACTGTTGGTGCGGCCACCCCGCTAACGGGAGTCGGCGCTGTGGTAAAGTAACTTTGTCCATTGCTTAGCTCGCTCCACCCCTAGAAACAGCAGCAGAAATGTTAGTTTTCGGATTAAACTCACATTCGTAATTAATGCCTTACCTGCACATTTTGCAGTGATACCGTAATGAAGTATTCGGATTTGGACAGAAGACCATGGATGGAGACGTTCGCGACATACAGGTCAAAGGTTGAACTTTCAACGGTTCCAGATGCATATTGATTGTAGACCAAGTTTCCTCCCATGTTTCGAGCAATATTGAGGACGTAGGTAGTTAACGGGGATCCACCACAATCGTTCGGTGCAAGTATTCCGACGTGTAGAGCTCCACCCGTAGCGGAAATCAAGTCGGGTGGAGGCGGTTGACGTGGTGTTACTACTAGACTATCAGTCGACACGCTGATAGAGAAATTCTGGCCAACCATCCCGTAGTTAACGCCATGGATAGTAAATGTATACGATGTCCCAGCAGATAACATGCCGACGGACAGATACAACTGAAACCCAGGCACCTCAATGTTCCGTACATCGTTCGTAGCTTCGTTCAAGACCGAAACTTGGTAGCTTTCTATAGGAGTTCCGCCTTTATCAATCGGAGCTGTCCAAAACACCCCTGCCGAACCACTTGTAACTATCCCAGCGTAGAAGCGATCAACTGGACCTGGCGCTGAAAGTGGCCCAGTTAAAATGGAAATTCTACGGAATTCACCGTTTCCATGATTAGTGTTAACCCGAACACTCGCCACATAGGTTGTATCGTACTCAAGGTCACAGATGCTGATATTGTTCGACATGGTAAAATACGGTAGAGTAACGCCACTCCCCGGCTGATCAACATAGAGAAAATACTGAGACCAAGAGTAGCCCTTTACACCCATGTACGTCGGAAGGCTCAAATCCAATTCAGTGCATCCACCAGTGGCTGGTCCTTGCGCGACACGTGGAAGTCCAGGAGGACCCGCATCTCCCTGATCTTCAACCGTCACTGACAAATTAATTCCATCCAGTACAGCACCACCTGTGGCATTTGAGAGCATTACCACAAAGTGTCGCGTTTCGTATTCGCTACTATTTCGGATGGAAACAGGTACACTTGCGTTGGCTACACCATCTTCAAAGCTCACGACTTGATCGATTTTAAATCCACTGATACTCGAGCTCATAGTTGATGACACCACCACAGATACTCTACCACTGACCCCTCCCGTACGTGAAATAACAATATTGAGTGTTCCCACATTCTCAACCACCTTCATAGGTATTGTGGCAAAGCCCAAGTTTCCAGCGTCTCCATTGTCATCAAATATCACTTGGCATTGGGTTTGACCAAGGCCACTGACCTCTGAGCTCACAAGAGTAAGGTTCAACGCAGCAGGTGGGTCCTCATACAGATCATCGTCGATCGATGAAATAGTGACCGTCTTCGTATACTCGCCAGACATGAAGGTGACGTATCCTGAGCGCAAAAACATTTTTGGGGTTAGTTATCATCATTAGGAAAACGTTTCTGGTTGGTACGTACCCTGATTGTCACCTGCTACGTCAGCTTGGCAGGTTGCCCCGACAGAACTTGGAGAGCAAGTCCATGATGATACAATTACCCCCGGAGTTATATCAAAAGTTGTCTGTTCAACTACCGATGTTCCATACATTCGCGTGATTTGCACAGTGATATCCTCGCCTTCGGTACCTCGATACACTGGCTGAACAAATCCAACCATGCCTGCTGTTTTATTGTCGAGATCGTACGTATTTGAAACCCAAGCACTTGCTCCACCGGTACCAACAGCTCTTATAACCACAGTGTACGAGAAACCATTTTGTGTAGTGTTAATACTGTCAATTGATAGCGTATTGGGGCAAGCGTACTCCAGTTTTACCATCGGACAGTCCACAGAATTGTTGTAAACGAATACTCCAGTAGCAATACTCGTTGCTACCACCTCGAGTGAGAGTGAACTGCCGCCCGTGTCTGAAGGAGGTAATAGTGACAATCCCAAAGCTGTCGGGGTCGCGTATAACAGAGATGTGTTTGGGCTGGAGGGGGTTCCAGTCATTGTTGTAAAGTCCATTGTTGCCCAGTTGCCATTTAAAGTTGAGATTTGGGCTCGAACTTCGACGCGATAATCGGTCGACCCAATCAATCCAGAAAGTTCGACTGAGCAGCAAGGAGGTCCTTCAACTGATGCAGTTGAATCATTGGGAGAGCAGCACGATGTGTCTCCGAGTGTACAACAAAAGGCGACCCCTTCTATTGATGTAGCTGTATCGCCGACTTGGAAGACGCGATAAGATGCAGTTAGTGTTTCGCCAGTGCCACCATCGTCGCATGATAAGGCAGCAGCAAAACTCGCTGTCTGCATTCCCACGTAAGTTTCGTAAAGCACCACAAGACTTGGTGGAGTTGCTCCAGTCGTCATAAAGGAAGACATCGTTTGGGAGACATATCCAGCCTCATTTTCGATATCGATCGCGTATACATAATCCGTGTCGGCGCGCAGCCCTCCACAAGCAGTATAGGTCAAAGCAACGTCGCTAGCAAACACTTCATCTCCCATTTCGCTTAGTGACATTAGCACAATTGGAGCACCTCCGGTATCCTGAAGCCATCAAAACATTCGGTACGCATTAATTTGCCTATCAACAAAGCGGTATTACATCGAACTTACCGCTGGAAGTGTCCATTGTAACGTAATTGACCCTCCCGTAGCCGACACGGCGTTAAGTTGTGGAGATCCTGGCGGTCGGGCGGCACTCGTGGTGACCACAATAGTGTTGGAATAGGGGCTTGCGCCTACAGAATTCACAGCAGCTAAGGCTGTGATATACGCCGTGCTGAAATGTAATCCTTCGACACGGCAGATTCCAGATTGAGTGCCTAGTGTGCATTCCTTCGTCGCCGTAGTCGCTAAAATTCCGCACTTGGTACCATCTTCCAAACAGCAATTTTCATTATCAATGCAAGCGCTCGTAGCACATGAGGCTGACACCACATCGATCAATCGGATAGTAGTAGTAGAGTCATCGGAAACCAACGCATTCGAACACGTTGAGCAATTCGAAGTGTCGTTACTGAAGCAAGAAACCAATGACTGCAGACGCGCCGAAAACGTAAGAGAGCTGGCTGGTCCTCCACCGGTGTAGAATGGCTCGGTAAACGATAATTCCATGAAGCCACCATCGACTTGACTCTGGGTGACGTTAGTTGGGGGAAACGGTACTTCAGCGGATAACGTAGTAGCGGTGAAGACATTGTCCTTGTAGAGACCTTCTAATCCGTACTGATTAATCGGAACGACTGAAAACATGTATAGAGTGCTAGCAAAAAGCCCACCAACGAGATACGAAAGCGTGCTGGATAACCCATTGTAAACGAGCACTTGTGTTGTATATGTTGTGACTGCGCGCTGATAAAGTAGATATCCTAGAGACAAAGCGAAGAAACAGTTATTTTTCTAGTAACAAGTAACAAGCAACAACCAGTACAAATGCGTAAAACATCACCTGTTATAACACCTCCCCCTGTATCCTGTGGTCCTCCCCACACCACAGTCGCGGAACTCGAACCAACATCAGTGACTTGAAGCAGGGATAACTTGCTTGGTGGACTCGGATCCTGCGTTGTGAATGTCAATGCTTCTCCAAACCCAGAGTCGCCGATGGTCGTATTCAAAGTAGCTTGTACAGAATAGCTCGTATTCGCAAGCAGATTTCGAACTGTGACCGAACTGGAGTCAAATGAGACGAAGGTCTCAAGTAAAAGTCCTGTTGCTGTGAAAACTCCTATAGTCATACCGGTAACATTCGTTCCGCCAAAATCCTCGGGAAAAGTAACAGTTACCAATGCTGTGCATCCCGACAGTAGCAGTAGCGCTGGTTGTGACGGTGGTGCCGGGACAGCGGCAATTGCGGTTGTTACAGTCAGAGCGTCACTTTCCAATCCATCGTCCGTTAATGTGTCGCAGACGATATCGGCTTGCAACGCCAACGTTTTAATAGTGTATGACGTTGATGCAAGTAAAGGGGTGCCATTTACATCATGAGTCACCATAACAGTTGTTGTTTCACTTGTACTGGAAGCCACAACACTTTTCAACTTCGTAAAGGAATCATTCTGAAGCAGAAAAAGGTTGTACTGAGCAATTGGTAACCCGCCTATCATCACAAGACAGACGCAACATTAGTGAATATTTGAAGACCTTGTTAATAAGTACCTGTATCGAGTGGTTCCTCCAGTAGTAGTGTTATCGATCCCCCTGTAGTGAACATACAGATATATCATAATTCAGGACAGTTAGCAAATCAAGACAAGTAATTCATACCTGTGACTTGGACTACTGTCGGCAACAATGACTTGCTTGGGTTCCCTCTGCTTCCAGTCATCACTGAAATGGGGACGCTATATCCACTCTGCACGCCAGATTTACTGATCACGCTCAGACGAAAGATGTAGACGGTATTGTGGCGTAGTTTGTACACGGTCGCGACTGAGTCAGTGAGCTGATACACTGCTGTCGTGAAAAATGTGACAGAGGGCTCGCGTTGCTCAATCACAAGCTCAGACGAACGCTCTGCAACAGCCAACCTGGTTGTTTCATCCACCACAAACACCACCGTTCCTCCAGATACCAATGACACTGTTGGGCGTTGTGGTACCTCTGGGGTAGAATCACTGTACACACTTGTCAAAGTTAGCGGGTCACTTTGAGGACCCACGCCCTGAGCATTTTCTGCCTGTACTGTTATTTCATAGCTAACCTGGAATTCCGCGATAGTTAACGTCGCTGACAATGTCGTTCCATCTCCAGTATTTACTACTTCTGCCTCGTTCAAAAAGATATAATAGCTCAAGATTTCGGACCCTCCATCATCATCGACAGGGCTCCATTGGACTTCAACCAACTGATCTGACTGCTCCACGACACCGATATACTCCACTTTCCCCGGAACTGTCACGTTCGCGGTGGTAGCAATTAATGGCTTGGTGATTTCAAATTCATCGCCGTCTCCAGTCACAAATTCGACCGAAATGTCGTAATCTGTAAGTGGATCAAGCCCACCAACTCCGATAGGGCCTTTTCCATAGACACTAGCCACCTTATTGATAGTTGTAGACCCACAAGTTCTCATACTTCCATCTCCGCATGTCTTATCGCACGTGTAGGACACCGAAGCTATTTCGGCGGCAGACGCAACTAATTCGTAGTGGCAACTTCCATCTCCAGCAACTCCAAGGTATTGGATTGGCCGCGTATTGATAGTATTCACTTCTTGTGCCATAAAGTCCACGGTGTTGCCGCTCCCATCTGCCCCCGACGGAAACCAGTTTGTCTTCTCGGCAGAGTTAAAGTTTAAACCAAGAATCAAAGTAGGATCGACAATATTTTTCTGGAACGAAGAATAGATATCTGCTGGATCTCTGGCCACGCTCCAAACGCGAACCTAATTTACACATAGAATGTGAGAAAAGGGAAAAGAATAAAATGGCGCACATCTAAAAGCTGTACCTCGTCCATAGCACCTTGGAACACAGTTGTCTCCTGTCGAATGTTCAATGCATCTACAACAAAACAAATGCAATGTAACAAAACTAAGTCAGTAACTTGTGCATCAGTACAAACTTTTTATGATCGTGCCTCGTCCAAGCTGAAGATACGCGTATGGTGGCATCAGGCAATTTTCCTTGCTTAGTAGGCCCTCAGCTAGTTTGATTCCATTCACCAATACAGTCACCGCATTAGTTGCGCCAAATACAAGTGCCAGGTGTGCCCATGTTTGCAGTGGGAGTCCATGGGGAACACGAAGCTGGTTTTGACACCAAGATATCAGCAGATCACGATTTAGTGTTACGCTCAGGCTCGCATCCAGGGTACCAAAAAGCAGCAAAAGTTGCTGATCACTGGAATTGAAGCTCAGGCTTTCCAAAAACACCCAAAATTCAATCGTAAACGCATTGATGATCGGCAGCGGCGTCATTTGTATACTTGAGAGAGACATCATTTGCGCACTTCTCACAATCGAATCGGGGGTAAACTGAATTTGGGTTTCAACGGCGGAACACGGCTTTCTGCACTGACTGGGGCTCTCGAACGTGATGCCCGAACCGACTGTGCATGGATACATTGTCGTGGTATCCTTGCAACCAAGATACTGAAGCCCGTCACCTTTGGTGAGGAATTAATTCGTTAGATGGCGAAAAATTAGAACACATTGCTGGCAAACGTTAGAACTAAATGATCTTACCAGTGACGCGGAGGTCTGGGGCCTCGGTGGTGTTCGTCTTCTTGACATAAACCCGAAACAGAATGGGGTCTGGGATAGATTTTGTGGTGTTGACTTCGATGTAAATCATACCGCCAGTCGCACGAACAAACTCAATCTCGCCTGCCATGCTCTCCTGTACGTAGTCGCGAATCTTGATTGCTTTCAAGTATAGTGCATCGTCTACCGCAACCACGCCACGAAAAACAATTTCAGCAATTGAAGCGTATGAGATGATAATCACTGCTTCGACATGATTCCAATCGCTTTGACTAGTAACGGCAGAATCGCTAGACCACACTTGTCTGGTCTCGCTTGAATTTAGCATTACTTCCGTGCTGACACGCGAGAAATCTGACGAAATCACACAAAAAATGTTTCGGTTAGAACGTGGACAATTGCTAGAAAGAAAATATTCCCTTACCTGATGACATTTGATACTTGAACGAAAGTGTTGAATCGCCTTGCAATTTTGTGGGCAAGCTCCGGTACACGGCATCACCCGATGCGGCTGGACCAGTTACTGAACTAGAAGTCGAGATCCATTCGACGTCTAATTCGCGTATTGTAGATGATTCGACCCCGAGGTCTGTAAAATTAGTCACATTTTCCACCAAGCCGATCGCGGAGGCAGCAAAGAAAAACCGTACGCCCCCTGTAAAATTACTGTTTGGCGTGACCGAAAAGGTAACTTGTCTCGCACTATCCAAATCATCTTCGCGTTGGATGAGGATAAAATAGCGATCATCTCCTGGCGAAGGATTGTACTCGATACCGTCACGTTCGATGACGATTCCATCAACTGTGATGTTCAGTGTTACGACGAGAGTAATGTATTCGATCTCTGGAAGACTGGCTGCCAGTATCGGGATAGTTATTTGAGCTGTAGAGCCTTCGAGAACTTTTTTGCTGTAAGCATATGGAGCAGCAAAGATTGGCGGTGCAAATAAAGGCATCACTGATACCACAAAATTCTGCAGAAAGAAGCAACCAGAGGCAGGGTCGTCTACGTTCTCCCACTCCAAAATTACATCGACCAGAAAGTATCCGTACTCAGATGGGGTGAACGAAAGTCCACCACCACTATCTCCATCAAAGACGATGAACGAAGCAGTAGAATTATAAGGCTTCACCTGAGCAAGTGCATTATTGATGAAAAGTCTTCCCACAGTAGAGAACAGCGTCGTATCCATGATAAATGAGATGCTTTTGGGAATCTGAGTGTTAGGTAAATCAACACCAAAGAACGTTATTACGAGTGAAGCGAGATTGGTATCACTTTTCTCCCCGTTACGTAAAACGAGTGGTCCACCACTTGTCGTCGCCGGTTCACAAAAATGGAGGTCGTATGATACCAAGGTGGACGATGCGACTGTCCAAGTAATACCATCATCACCTTGGACGAACTGAGATATAGCCACTTCGACAGAAACAGGAGTAGCTTGGTCTTGACTCTCAGCTATCGTAATTCCACTAATAGGATCGCTATCATCAGAGCTGCTATCTTTCAGGAGAAAAGCGCATTCCTCGCTCGTTGAATTTGCAGCGCCCGTAGGGTTGACACTCAAAAAAGAACAATTCTTGACAATAATCTCCACACTAGCATTGGTCAGTACTTCCACGTAATTCAGCGTTAGCTCCAGTACCTCGCCACACGGTATGTTGTGCGCTCCAAGAAGGATTTGGTTAGTAACTGGTAAGTTGACGCGAGGGATCACAGTCCAAGTGACAGGAATGGTGACCATAGTCACACTACTATCGGTACCTATCGTGCTGACGTGAATCTCAATCCGGACGCTTACAACGTCGGCCAGCAATGAGATCAACAGAGCATCGCTGCAACGATGTGCTACAGTCGGATCGTGAATATTGGATACGTCTTGGACGCCTGTCGATGATGTTTCCACTGTTGCAATGGCATTAGTCAACGAGAAGACAGTAAATAACGTCTGACAAGAATCAGAGTCCGAGTCTGGGGAAAGGTCTGAAGCCAAAAGACGAAAGGAGACGCCGTCATGTAAATCGACAGCTGAAGGTAGCAATTCCACGATAGTAGCATCCGAATTTAATGTATCCAAAGAATCGAGTCGACGTGGCTCGATAGCGTAAGTTCTGGCAGTGATGTCCTTGTCTTCAGTAGCTGCGGTCGATGCTTGGTTTCCGGATTCTAAATCGATTTCGTCAATAGTTTGTAGCTGAGGGTCTATTTCGACGGTCACGTAGACCTTCTTCGTGAATTGATGCACCTTTCCTGCTTCTTTGAGGCCAACCTGGATTAGAAAATCGCCTTCGCCAACAAAGCCCGATACGACATAAACCTTTACTAACGTGTCGCGACGCCGTAATCTCCAAAACGTTACAAAACTCTCATCCTCTACCTCTTCCCTTGACGACGCACCATCAATTTTTGCATAGCCAAATGCACTCGTGGTGCTCCATCTTGTTTCTACAGACACGAGACTCGTCGTTTTACTGTGCCCTCGAATCTGTCTGATCGTTTCCAGTAAATCCTCTAGTCGAACCTCAACCGGTCGATTCTCCAAAACGCTTATCACCGGGTCACTTGGCAAAGTAAAGCTTTGATATGGGCTGGAGGTCGCCATCCGCTGGTAACGAGCGCGATCAACCAAACAAGGAAATGACGAGAGAGAGCGAGGTTCAGGGGGATTCTTCACTTCGGATAAACGCCGAAACGCCGGTCCAGAAACTGCTTTAGCTGCTACAATCGGTTCATTTCCGTCTTCCGCTAGGAAGAGCAAGTTTGAACTCGCTTGTAGATCGGCATGATAGCCGCAACGCCCCACCAAATCGAACACACATTCGCTTAGAACGCCTACGACAGGCGTATCATGTTAGTCCGAACCGGTCATATTCTATCGCAGGATTGTACAAATGCTGACCATTTAAGAATTCCGTCACTGGCGCAAACCACAGCAACACGATACCGGAGTTTGCTGTACTGTCAACGAAGGTAATTGATTCCGACGACGGAGGAGAAAATACCGTAGTGGGCAAGTCATTCACCGCTGTCTGCACTTCAAAGATCCGAAGCGAAATATTCGCTGCAGCTTCAATCTATCGAGCAACAATTTGTGAGCTGAACAGCAATGGCGACAGTGCAGCCAACATACCTTGATCGACTTGACTGCAGCTTCTCTATCCAACACGAGAGAAACTTTGGAGATCCGCTTTTGAAGGATGTCACTCGACAGATCTGCTGCAGTCAGCTCAGCTAGTTCGTCACCATACAACGTCACACGAAGCGCTCCAGTCGATGCAGTGGATAAAGTCAGGTCTGTTACGAGATACAAATTGACAACTAACAAAACAAGCGTGCACAGCGCAAATATGTGTAAGTATGAAGCAAAGCAGTCCAGTCTGGGGAGAACAACGAAAGACCGACCCACCATTACAAAGATCCCAGGTTCGACCCGAGACACCGTCCGCACAGGGATCGGAAGGGTCCACTGCACACCCCAACGCAGAATTGGTGCTTGTTTGATGGCAGGTCACAAATGTACTTGAATCGGTCAAAAACGTCGGCTCACACCCGCAGCCTGACCGCGAAAGGATCTGAGCACTGGTTTGGGCCGCACCAGGCCGACAGCACATCAACAGCAACGATACCAGCAAGTACGGAAGCATGCATCGCAGCGACTTCTGGTGGCCACTCCGCCGCGTATCACGCAGCATCGGACTTGCAATATTAATAATGAGTGGGCGGGGCGCCGGTAGCGTGTCAAAGGTCGGGATCTTTTACTTGCGAACATCAAGCTACTTAAAGGTTGGAGGCCAGGCGTTGTGACCATTATTCTCGTTGTATCACTGAAGAACTTTGTTTCGTTCCTGTGAACAAGCCCTCTGCGCAAGAAGGAAGCTTCACTGTATCGATCGAGCTTCAGTGTACCAGACGAAAGTGCAAACACAAGCTAGAAATCCATTGAACAAGCAAACAGCCCTGAATCAGGGTGCAATACTGCTCTACACCGGTCACTAGTACCGCATGTATCGACTCCGTGGTTGCTCGCCACTTTGCAAATGGAGACAAAAGCGGCAGTCTCTGATCACTTGAAACGCCATGCGTCTGACTTGGCGGTCGCCATCAGGACTGGCACTGGTTCCACCCTGCACCGGCAGGACGTCGTAGCAAGCTCAAGGTACAATTGGTTCAGCGGCCTACGCTCCGGTTGGCGGCACTGTAAGTGGAAACACGGCGCTTCGTCATCGAGGGGCCGCGTTCACTGCCATCTCCTTGCCGCCTGTACTGCTTCCACCTCGACCTGTTCCTCCTCGTAGAAAAGGCACCGAAGCCCGTCAGCCGGCTGGACACATCAGGGCAAACAGGGCTCGCTGTACTTGTGTGTTTTGAGTCGCATGGACGAGGAAAAGTCCTTAGTCAGGACCATGGCTCCTAGCCCACTGCTATCACCTAGCAGGTCGCTGCGACCGCACTGACAGCCCCAGGTGACAGGCTTATCAGTTCCATCCCCCGATGCTGAATGTCGCGATCACTGACAGACAGCTTCAGCCTTGGCACCTTTTGAAGCGTTTCTGGGCGACAGTCGCCAACCCGGGCGAACACGTTATTGTGATGGAACGACGACGTGGACCCGAGCTCGTTAAAATATCCCGGTCGTGGCTGGCAGCGCCCGAGCCGGCGTCTGACGCACTGCCGCGCTTTCGTCACATGCCGCCCGCCGCATATAGGCCAGCAGCAGCTTCGGTCGCCCCAAAACGTCCTCGATACTAAAAATCGACCATTGACGCCCTATTTTCTATCCTTCGAATCCGTCCGTGGGCGCTGAACACCGGCAAGTTGAAGTGGTCGTCCAATCAGAAATGTCTGGACGTTGGGCGGAAGCCACTGGAGCCTTTCACACTGGAATCGCCCCAGCGACGGAGCGATCGATTGACTTGACCGTGCGTCCAGCTTGACTGCGTTCGAAACACGCTCTCGGCCATCGTCGCCATGGGCTGTCGAGGTGCGTGGGCGCAAATGAGTGCCCACTCATCGTGTCAAGGTGTCGTGTGGATGCTGCTCCGGCCTCGAGGCACGTCAGCGACAAAATAGAACACAACTGCTTCACTAGCCGTTCCTGGGCCGCTAATTAGGGTGCTGACTCGAAGCCGTTACGCGCGACGCGTTCCTCGACCGGCCTCAGTTTCGCATTGGAGTCTCGACGCGAACGTCGCTTCCGAGAGATCCGAAGCCCGAGAAATCCACCGCTTCATGCGCTGCGCCGCCTCACTGTAAGCCCCTGCAGTAGCCAATTAAGCAGTGCTCGATCAAATACAAACGCAATGACAGACTACAGCCCGACGCTCTTGGCTGGGGCCCCCTTGACCCCTCGCTCGCTCTCGAGCTTCGGGTCCTCGCACGGATCAGACCACACCGACGATAGCGACGCCGAGGACACCTCCGAGATGTGCGTCAAGGAGCGCGAGCGTCTCACTACAGTGGCCAAGCGCATGACCGAGAGTCTTCTGGAAGCCACCGACCTGCTCGGTGGAATTCCGTGGTCGCTGGTCCACGAAAAGCACGGCGTCTCGCTCTTCCGTGCTGATGCGACCAACGCCTCGACAAATGTGCCCTGCAACGTGCACGCGGTGTGCAAGTTCGCCTGCGATATTGAGGACGTCGCGGCCTCGCTCATCACGCCCACTACGGCGTCATTCAAACGGATGATGTCCATGTTGTCCTCGGACTTCCTGGACGGCGCAGTCGTGCAGAACATCGTCGAGCCCACGCCGGCGAACCCTCACCGCTACGTCGCGCTCAAGTGGGCCGCCTTCAAGAGCTCGGGCCCATTCGCCAAGGACCGCGACCTGCTCATGCTCGAATATGTCGACATGATCGAGGACGCTCAGGGACAGATGACGGCTTTCCGCATCATGGAATCCGTCGACACCCCTGCAGGGTACCCCAAATACGCCGAGTCGCCCAAGTTCACGCGTGACCTGGTCCCGCTCATGGGCTTCATGTATCACTCGACCAAGCGATCAGGTGAGCTGCGCATGACGTATACGTGCAATTTCGACAAGAACGGCGATATGCCGGCGTGGATCGCCAACTCGGCCATCCAGTCGCACGTGGAGAAGTGCATCAACGGCATCCTCAAGTACACTGAGAACTTTCGTGTAGGTCGAGAGGAGATCGTGCTTCCGCAGCAAGTGGTCCCCATGAGTGAACAGGATCACTGCAAAATGTGCAACAAGAAGTTCTGTGTGCGTCGTCGCCGCTACAACTGCCTCAAGTGTGGAGAAGTGTGCTGCAGTTCATGCAGTTCGGTTCGTAGTGCCCACGTGCCCGACGTCGGCGAGCGTCAACTACGAGTCTGCACAGCGTGCGTCATTGAATCACGTCGCAACGCGCGTAACACCGCAAGTGGCTTGGAGTTGCCTGGTACTCCATCGTTCAGTTCCACCACCGGGTCGAACCAGTTCTTCCCCGACGCGAACGAGCCGAAGCGCTTAGGTCGTGCCCAAAGTTTTTCAGTCCCCAGATCCGACGTTAAGGAAGATACTCCGCCAAAGCGCCGGTCGTACGACAACCTCCTTGACCCCGTGCGCTCGCGTCTCATCGAGTACAAGACGTTCTCGTCAGGCTCCGATGACGGCCACGGGCTAAGCGCCACCGTTGCAGGTTCATCGATCGGTGTGCCCAAGGCGAGCTTCCCGAGTCGCTCCTTCAGCGATGGTCTTGTGATGCGCAACAAGGCTCTGTTTGCAGCTAAACGCCGTGGCAGCCCAGCAGACTTGGCCATCTCGCTTGAAGCCTTCCGCTTACACCAAATCCGCATGGGCAACGCCGATCGCCAGCCTGAAGATGGCTCGGAAGACAACGACCACACGGACGACGAGTCCACCACGTCGACTTCGTCTACATCACCCACGTATGCGATCACGAGACCACTACGAATGCATGAACGGGTTACATCGAAGAGCGGTATGAGTACGCGCACTGTTCGTTCGCGCATTCAGGTCAACCCCGAGAGCAACCAAGACACGCCGGTACTCGAAGACGGTGAGGAAAAGTTCGAGTTCAATGAGGCCGTGGCACGCGCCAACCACATTATCGTGGCTGCCAACTACGCCCATACTTTAGCTCAGCAAGCTCGAAAGCTTTCGCACTTTCGCGTGGTGGCGTTGCAACAGGAACACGAGATCATGGCACCAGTGCTTCGAAACGGCGGCAACGACCCCAAGAGCAACAGTTCAGTGGTGCGTCGTCGACCTCGTCACCGCCGGAATGGCAGTGACTTCGAAGTGGGTGCAGGTGCTGGTGCCGTGCTGTATTCCAACTAAGCTATACCACTGTCTACTCCAGACTGTCGGAAGAAATATGACGACAACGGGGGAAACCAGAAGCAACAAGACGTACGCACATGGGCAGCCGACCGAGAACTAGTTGTGGTCAAGTAGTGTACAAGTAGTGCAGATGTGAGTCAGTATATGGATGAGAAGCATGTACATGCACGTGGGGTGGGCCGTGCACTTGCATTATTACAAGTATTAAGTAAGCTTCAACAAGGGAATTGAGCAGCATTAGTTCGACTTGCAGCAAACTCCAGACCGATTAATCAGTTTCTGCTTGGTGTCAAAGAGGTGCAACATGCTCGATCACGATGCTAGTGCACTGCACACCCACGCTCACCCAACGAAGGAGGAAGGTGTGAGATCGTCAGAGCATGGCGCTGGAAATGCTGTCGACAACAAGTTCAAGGCGAATGTGGTCGCGTTGGGCGTTTACATATTCAGCCGGTATTAACGAGGTGGCAAAGCTAACGAGACTGTTCCTAGAGCTAAGCAACGATGCCAGCTGGGGTTCTAAGGCACTGCACAGCGCTGAAATAGAGAAACACGAGGCGACGCAGCGCAGCTTCTACCGCTTGTCGAGGCGCTTTGTCCTGAAGAGGGGTGATATTCCTCTCGCCGCTGTGTGTGTCCTCATTCCTGCGTTCAGCGCTTACTGCTGGGGCTTGCCGTTGTACAGGCTCTTGGCGTAGTCCGGGAAGCGGATGAAGGGCGGGTACTCGTTCTTGCCCTTGCCATCCGTGTACACGTCCGTGAAAGCCGTAGCCAGGTCGGGCTTGCCCGAGGCCTTGGCCTCCTTGGTGGCCTTGACGACCTCAGCACGCACCTTCTTCTCCAGGTCCTTGATCTCGTCAGCCGTAGCAAGCTCGGCCTCGATCATGCGCTTCTTCACCAGCTCAATGGGGTCACGCGACGCGCGCATCTGCGAGATCTCGTCACGGTTACGGTACGTCACGCCGGGGTCCGACATGGAGTGGCCGTGGTAACGGTACGTGTTCATCTCCACGAAGATGGGGCCGTTGCCCTCACCGCACCACTGCTTCAGGAACTTGGTGCACTCACGCACGGCGAGCACGTCGTTACCGTCGCACTTGATACCGGGGATCTTGTTGCCCATGGTGTAGTACTCCGTGTTGTTGGACGAACGCTTAGCGGACGTGCCCATGCCGTAGTGGTTGTTCTCAATGCAGAAAATAATGGGGAGCTTCCACAGCGCAGCCATGTTGGCAGCCTCGAAGACCTGGCCCTGGTTGGAGGCACCGTCACCGAACATGGTGATGGCGCACGGCATCAGACCCTCGCCGTTGTGGTTGTACTTGCTGGCAAAGGCCAGACCGGTGCCCACAGGCACCTGAGCACCGACGATACCCTGACCGCCGTAGAAGTTGGTCTCCTTCTTGTAGAAGTGCATGGAGCCACCCTTGCCGCCGGTGGCGCCGTCCTTCATGCCGAAGAGCTCGGCCAGGACGTCCTTGACCTCGGCACCACGGGCGAGCATGATGCAGTGGTTACGATACGACGTGATCCACGAGTCCGTGCGCTCCAGAGCGGCCTCCACGCCGGTAGCCACGGCCTCCTGGCCGTCGTACAGGTGGCAGAAACCGCGGATGGTGCGGGCCTTGTACTCGTTGTCGTTGGTGATCTCCATGCGGCGCATCGTGTACATCATCTTGTAGTAGCTCAGCATCTCCTCGCGGTTGGTCACGGCGAACTCGGCGGGGCCGCTCTCCAGACCTGCGATTATTAATTCATTACCAATGTTAGCTACTGCTGCTGCCTGTTATTACAGTGGCCGCTGCTGACGCCACGTACGGTGCAGCTCGAAGGGCGACGCGAACTCGAACGTGGCCTCGCCCGAGGCGTTGGCGGCGGCGCTGAAGGCGCACGTGGCGGGCGCGGCGTTGCGGGCCAGCGCGGCGGTGGAGCGGCGGAGCATCATCATCGGTACGGCTTCCTTTCTGCTTGGTGGAGGATTGAGGACTGACGGAGAGCTCCAAGCAGCCGCAAAACCGCGCATTGCTGGGTACGCGGCTAAGTGCGAATCCCCCCTCCCTCTCGACCAATGACGTCGCTGCATCAAATCATTCCGCACAGTAGCGCAGCGAGATGATGGATGAAAGCCTGTCCCGCGCTGTGCGCTGCAGTGCGAACCTATGTGTATGCATTTCAACAGGACACTATGCCCGGGGGTGCTGTAGTTGTATAGCGGAATCCTGCTCCATCACGGCACGCTGCTACATACTGCTACATGCTATTGTTGCCAATTCCCCTCGCGCGACGAGGCAAAGCTTGTCAAAACGATGGGAAGATCGAACCGACTTGTTGTTTGTATGCGGCCCACACTTTTGCGGCACTGCTCGTTCGATTGGGTAAAAATGGCAAAGTTATCCATCACCGATAACAGCCAATCCTCGACCGATATGCCCAAGCGCAAGGCGTCCGAGGTTGAGGGCGATGGCGATGGCTCCTCCGCTAAGCGCCGCAAGTGCCCGTACCTGGACACGATCAACCACCAGCTGCTGGACTTCGACTTCGAGAAGGTGTGCTCCATCAGCCTCTCGGACCAGAACGTCTACGCCTGCCTAGTCTGCGGCAAGTACTTCAAGGGCCGCGGCCGCAACACGCACGCCTTCACGCACTCGGTGCAGAGCAGCCACCACGTGTTCATCAACCTGCAGACGGACAGGATCTACTGTCTGCCGGACAACTACGAGGTGGTGGACAACACGCTCAAGCCCGTGCAGGACGCGCTCCGTCCGAGCTTTGAAGGTGCAGAGATCGCCAGGCTGGATGGGAACCGCATCCTAGCGCAGGACGCGTTCGGCGTCTCGTATCTGCCAGGATTCATTGGCCTAAACAATCTGAAGCACACAGATTACATCAACGTGGTGGTGCAGGCGCTGGCTCATGTGCCGCCACTGAGGGATTTCTTTCTGAGCAATAAAATGGGGAAGATCAAGTCGAAACTCGTGCTGCGTTTTGGAGAACTGCTGCGGAAGATGTGGAGTCCGCACAACTTTAAGAACACGGTGCGTGACGGTTGGCTGGCTGGTTTTGATGGGGAGTTTGTAGCTGAGCTGACTGCTGTGGTTGGGATGGTGCAGATAAGTCCACACGAGCTGGTGCAAGAGATCTCAGTGAGCAGCAAGAAGAGATTCCATGTTGGAACACAGAATGAAAGCGTGGAGCTCTTGGCGTGGCTGCTGAACGAGTTGCACAGGGTAAGGTGACAGACGATAAAGCTGCGACTTTGTGCTGTTGAGACTAAGGTTGGTTAATGTGCTGCGGTTGCAGGGACTTGGTGGATCGAATAAGCCCGGAAGTAGTATCATCCACACGTGTTTCCAGGGTTTCGTGGAGGTGACGACGGATGATGAGACGAAAGCTGCGTCGGCGGATGTTGCGGAGCGTGAATCAGCAGTCACCACTACTGTGTCACCGTGCTTGTAAGTTTATTCGATCCCAAGTTTCATCTGTGGCCAGCTCTAAACGTACTGCTGCGTTTGTAGGATGATGGCGCTGGACTTGCCTTCGACACCGCTGTTCAAGGACTCTCAAGGAGGAAATATCATTCCTCAGGTACACTCACAAGAACCATCTGCACGTGCATATGGCAGTCAAACTAACTTTTTTATCGCTGTTGGAGTAGATCCCGTTGTTCACAGTGCTTGAGAAGTACAATGGCTCCCATGTTACGCATGTGCTTAAAGGTTCCCACCGACTGAAGAAGACGTACCGGATCGACCGTCTACCTGCGTACCTTATTTTCCACGTGAAGCGTTTCACGCGAAACAACTTCTTCATCGAGAAGAATCCGACGATTGTCAATTTCCCCGTGAAGAACCTGGAGCTGCGTGACTACCTGAAGCTGGACCAAAGCCTCCCGTCGGAGGACGAGCTTCGCAATAAGTCAATCTCCGAATTGCGAGCTCTTTTGCGCAAGCACAATCAGTCGAGCGAGGTGAGATTACTGCTTCTTGGTTTTACTACGAGGCAAATGCGTACAGAATTTAAATGGCTTGGATATGTGGTTTGTGGCAACAGGATTGCGTTGAAAAGTCCGATTTAGTCGAGAAGATTTTGCGCGTTACGCTGCCATCAACTAAGTAAGTGCAAACGGCGATTGGGCTACGATCTGGTGAAAATGCAAAAGAGTGCTGACATTTGCTGTCTGATCGCATCAGGTACAACTTAATCGCCAATATCTGCCACGACAGTCCTGTAACTACTGGGCAAGAGGCAGCGCTTCAGACAAACCCCCTGACGGAAGGCAGCTATCGCGTCCACGTCCAGAATAGAGTACGTGGTTTGAAGTATCAATGCACGGGAACAACATCGCACTGACGCAGTACTGTGTAATCACGAATTTATTTATCACAGGCAACGGAGCAGTGGTACGAAATCCAAGACCTGCACGTCCAGGAAACGATGCCCCAGCTGATCGGTGTGTCCGAGTCGTACTTGATGATATACGAGCGGAAGGCGTAAACCCCTTTGAAAATACAGCCCTTGAATGTGCGCGCTCATCATACGGCAGACACTCCATATTGTTCGTTCCACGCGATCAAGGCATCTATTGTTGTTGACGACACGCTTGGCCGGACCCTTGTGAGCGCCACCTGAAAATCGGATGCGTTGATACCTCGCACGTCTTCGGCCCTCACGTTAGCTACTTTCGCTCCAAGCTCACGTATTGGGCCCAGAGCAGCATCCTTGCATACCGCCTTGAGATCGCTGCCGGAATATCCCTCGGTAGCCTTCACGATGTACTTGAGATTTTTGGATGACAAGGAGAACTTCTGATTGCCAAGCAGGTGACGGATAAGTCCTTCACGAGAAGAAGGATCTGGGAGAGGCACTGTCAACAACCAAAGCACAGTCAAACACTTCTCGTCCAGTATCGCATTTAGCCGGTCGAAAGAAAAGCACGAACCATAAATGCGCTTCTCCAGGCGACGGACAATGGCCTCGTCCAGCTCCTGCGGAAGATTGGTAGCTCCCATGACAAGGATTCGATCCTCCTGTGATGATGCAGCTCCATCGAGCTCTGTGAAAAACTGCAGTAGCACATCGTGTTAGCCAACCTGCTCTGCCACATTGCATGCCGATGGTGTTGTACCTGGTTTTTGATTCTTCGGCTTGCGTCGTTCTCGGACGCAGACCTCGTGGAGAGCAAAGCGTCGATCTCATCCATAAAAACCACAGAAGGCTGAAGTTCTCGAGCCATCTCGAAAAGCGCTCGAACCAACTTCTCGCCTTCGCCCACCCACTTGGACGTCAACGATGACGCTGAAATACTGCAAGAAGCTGCGTAAGAAAAATGCATCGGAACCAAGCAAGCATATTCAACCACAGACATACTTGAAAAAAGTTGCGTTCGCTTCCGTAGCGACAGCTTTCGCCAGCAGCGTTTTACCTAATCGATCGCACCAATTGAAGCAACGTCAGTACACTGCACACAAACTTGTTTCCACTTCGTCCAGCACTGTAGTAGCTGTGCAATTTCATCACCTGTGCCTGGTGGCCCAAAAAGCAGAACACCGCGAGGCGGGGCTCGCAGCCCCGTGAATAAATCTGGGCGAAGTGTAGGCAAAATGACAGCCTCCTACTCAACAATCACATGCACTGTTAGTCTCACATAACTATTTAGCAGCATGCAAACAGCAATAGCACACAGTACCTGCAGAATCTGCTTCGCAACTGCCAACCCGGCAATATCCGTCCAATGAACCCCTGGCGAGTGGTCCAGCACTTCATCCAATATCGTATGCGCATGCTCCGCATGCTGCTTCGAATAGGCCGCTCTCTGCTTCTGTCGGCCACTCGCAGTGTGATCATTGCTCTCCTGTGCACCCTACAAATACACAAAACCGCTCGCATTATGAGCTAAATCGCGAGCATTTCATCCTTTTTTCCTTTTCTCTTAGGCACCTGCGTCTGTTTGCGCTTCTGCTCCGCCATCCACTCCTTCAGATACTCGGCCCGCATCATGTACTCATTGATCTTCTGCCGCATCTGCGTCTTGGCCTCGTCCGTCGGTAGCTCTGCAGTTGCACATAATTAAGAAACAAGTCGTTTCAGGTGGATAGTGTCCGCTTCAACGTACGCGGCAGCTGCGCCATCATCTTCTCGATGCCCGACGCATATAGCTCCACTGCCTCTGGGTATTTCCCTGCTTTATCCGCCGCTACGGCCGCCTCGATGGCCTTCTGAATCTCGTCCTCGGGTCGACGAGCTCGCCACAGGAACATGGCCAGCGATACGGGATATTGAAGAATGACATTTTGGGTACAGTACCCAGTTTGGGTAATCCACAGCGATTTTAATCCGATTATTGACCAATGGCACAGCGTTAAAAACGAGCGGTGCTAAATCCCATACACTTTAGGATACAACATGCTGCGTCGAGCAATCACGCACGTTGCGCGGACGACGGCGCCTTCTCGTGGCTGCGGAGTGCGCTTTGCCACGATCAATGGTACCATCCTGCTCAGCACCCGACGCGCTCTTTTCTCATATCAGTTTCACCGTTTAACTCATCGAATTGACTCAATTGAACAGGTAATCAGGTGCGAGCGGGTATGGCACTTGAGATCGACGGCAAAATCTACCGCGTGGGCAAGAATCAGCACGTGAAACCTGGGAAGGGCGGAGCTTACGTCCAGGTGTATACTTTGTCCGTGGAAATCCACGCAAAATAATCGGATAAACAGCTTACCAGAAGCGTGTATCAATGTCAAATTGCCGCTGTTAGGCGGAGCTGAAGGAGATAAAGACCGGAGCCAAGATGAACCGCCGCTTCCGTGCTGCTGAGAGTGTGAACAAGGCGCCGCTGGGTCCGGATGAGCCGTTCCAGTTCCTCTACTACAACGGAGACCACCTCGTCATCATGCACAACGGGACGTTCGAGCAGGTGCGGGACTGCTGCTGTGCTTTAGTGTCGTTGAAGCTGGACAATCTAGTAGAGAAATTAATCCATCGCTGCCGGTGTCGCTGTAGATGGAGATCGAGCGCGACCTGTTCTCGGGTCGGCAGCTGGAGTTTTTGCAGGAGGGCATGACGCTGTCGCTGCAGATCGTCGAGGGCGACGTGCTGTGGGCCAACATGCCCGAGTACGTTACGCTCGAAGTGACGGTGCGTGCAGTTCGTGGTCCATTTCTCTGGTCGGAGGTCTGGCTCTGATTAATGCCGTTATTTCTCGCAGAAAACCACTGCCAAGGGCGTGGCGGACACGGCATTGAGCGTCAAGGACGCGACGCTGGAGAACGGCGCTGTGGTCAAGGTACCACTGTTCATCGAGGTCGGCAACAAGGTCAAGGTGAACACGGAGGACGGCGCGTACGTCGACAAGCTGTAGAGTGGCGCCGACTTAATGGCGCAGATGAGCCCCTCAACATGACGCGTCCTCGAGGACAACGTTTGGCCTGATTGACGACACCTCTTTGCCACTGCATACATGACAGGTTCCTGACCGACTCGGAGCGTGCTCATCAAGATAAATGAGCGCACGCATTAGCAGATGCAGTGCGTTGAGGTGTTCTGGCCTGCTTCGGCGAAGGCGCTTGCTGTAACTGCAAAAGGTGTCATCACGTCCTCGTGCCGCGATGCCAATCGTTGAAGATCATGATGTAGACACCTTCGCCTAGCGGTTTCGCACCAAAAATCTGACCCAGGACGGTGGGGGATATTGCGCTGCGACTCGAAGCAAAGCAAGCAAGGCCTCGAAGACTTGAAGCACCGCCTTCAGCCTGCCTGGCTTTGGTGAGCCCTGGGTGAGAAAAGCCAACGTCCACACAGCAGCTCCATCGACGACACGACTGGTTGGGCACAGCTCCGAGGGACTCTCACGACCTTTTACGGTACTGCGTCGCGGTGCGCGGCTGACAACGCTCGTCATTCATCCTTTGGCTCAGTCCCCCGCAACAGCTTCAATCAACTAACTCACTCAGCAATGGCCAACTCCACCGAGAAAGTGGCGCCGCCCTCGGCCGATCACCAGCACGCGCCTACTGGCGACTGCCCCCATGCAGTGGCCTCCACCATCATCCAGCGTCACCGCGACAACCGCCAGCGCTTCGACTCGGCCGACTACGAGATGGCACAACGGACTGCAGGCACTTGCGCCGGCTGCACATGTGGCAAGTGCGCGTCGGACGGCACCGAATCGGAGCAGGAGCCTGAGCCCGGCAGTGCCGAGAACCGCGAGCAGCTCCGGTGTCTGCGTCTGCAGCGCTTCGACTCGGCCGATTGGGCCTTGCAGGTGCAGCGTGCCCAGTTGACTCCACAGACGGACGGGGAGTCCACCGAACCGGCCAACGTCGCGCAAATGCTCATGGACCGACACGCACTTAAGCCGATGGCGTTCGTAGGCCAAAAGCCCGTCACGAGCGACGAAGACCATAGCACAGACAAGGTGTAAGACGTTGACGCGACTGGAGGAGGAACCGCTGCGTGGCGAAAGCCTCCTTGTCGCTACTATCCATCCCACCTAATTGGCAAATGTATATATTATCTACCTTGACGTTCATACCGCCCCAACAGAGCAACTTGTCCTGCATTGCATTGAAAGCTGCGTATTGGATCGTCTCCAGCACCACTGTCCGAGGTCAAGCTCAACACGAGCCGACCAAGGGGGCCGACCTGGTTTGGTATCGTCAATGGAGGTCGATCCTCATGCGAAAAAATATCTTGAGCGCGTGGCAGCCACACGCTCCGGAACAGTCTCCACGTGCCGCTACCGGCAGAGAAGGTGACGCCTCATCCGCGATAACACTTCGATACACTTGACACCACTGTCGACGACGTGTCGTACTGCGTTCACAAGCGAAGGAGATCTCTCTCCGCGCACTGATTCTGCTCACGACCGCCGCGGACGAAAGTCTGTTTTAAAGTCGGCTCCAGTTAAAGCACGACCATGCTGGACTCGTTGCGAATGCGTGCGCTGGGTAGGGAAGAAGCACTGTGCCATGGATGATCGCCGCGACTGATGTGTGCTCGATCTCTTTTGCAGTGATCCTCGTAGCCATCTTGCTTGCTACGTACCGCTTGTCACGACTAGAAGGCGAGCGTGGACGGCGTGGGGCAGATATCGAGCAGGATGTAGGTTGACCTTCTGCGCTCTGGAAAGTGAATCCGATGTCCTCTGACGCCACGCTTTCATCGTAGTTTGAGACTGTCGTAGGGTTCCTGCACCAGCATTTGGACACCAAGTACCGTGTGATCCGTATCGCTCCACCACAACATTCAGCGATCAAGCTTCACGCGATGGTGATCAATGGAGGATTCGCCATCCCACGTGTGGGTACGGACTGCATACTACTACATTTCATGTTTTGTGCTTGAGTTTTCACGGCTGCTTTTGAGCAGAGGCTGAAGTTTTCGTGGATCTGCAACTGGCACTCGAGCAGCGCAAACACAAGCGAAGAGATCGACCGCCTACGCCGCCTGTACGTTTCCGAGTGTTCGATGCGGATACAATGACACCAATTGCCGAGGTGCGTTGTCTTGTACAATTGCCATTGCTGCTATCGTCTTAAACACATTTTCATCTTCATGAAGAACCTTCAACAGCGGAATCTCATCGCCTCGCACGAACAAGGATACTAACCAAACTAAGGAAAACGGTGAAGGATATCACGTTGAAGGCACATATTTCACAGGTTGAACATGTCGATCTCCTCTTCAGAACCATCATCGACAGCTCCAATGGCGTTTTTCCCTTTCGGAATACTTGGTTTGGACGCCTTGGTGCGCTCGTGAGCCTGCTGAACCTGTGCATCGGACTTCCAGCCGAACTGAACGACCGTGGCTGTCAGGTTATCAACACTCCCTTTCCTGTAGGCAGCCTTGACGATCGCCTCAGCGGCAGCTTTTGCATCGTGGAAATGTGGTAGAGCGATATCCACGGCATCTTGCTCGTTTAGTACGTCCCAGACTCCATCGCAGGCCAATACGAGAAACAAGTCATCCGCTTGCACTGTGAACCGCTTTACTTCTGGCTCACACGAAACGAGTGGCGTTGGGGTTTTCAAAGATCGGTCGCCAAATGCACGAGACACAGCCAGATACGTAGACGCTTCACGTTGCATGGCCAACCCAGCACCCGCCGCAGAGTATACTCGAGATATGCCTGCAATCTTCCCCACAAAACCGCCAGCTTTTTCGATTCGCTGCTTTTCGTCGGGGCGATCGGGTTTGTGGTCACTAGTGAGCGGATCACCCCGACCGCCACGACACATAACGGCACGACAGTCACCAACATTCGCCGTATAGAAGCTCAGCTCGCCCGCTTGTTGTTCATTGTCTGCAGTGTCATTCTTGGTGCCCATTTCGTCGCAAATGCTAAGCGTATCCGCTAAGAACCAAACCAAAAGAGCTGTCGAGCCATCCTGCGACGGGTTTTTCTGCAAGATTTGTGAATCGACTCGCTCAAAGGCATCCTTGAATGCAGTCACAATTTTTTTGTGCTCTTCATAACACCACTTCTTTCGCCTCACTCGTCGCGCTGCTTCCTCGACACCGATTTGGCCTAACTCACCGTCCAATTGCGATATGGCATCCGAGAGCAGAGTATCCACTTCATCGGAAGCGTCCGCAATATTATCTGGTTTACGAATCTCGGAGTCTGGTTGCATGGCTTCGAGCTCTGCAAGCTGCTGGCGCAGCAATGAAACTTGTTCCATAATAGCATTCTTGCGGGTGTTCTCTTGGCTCGAAAGATATCGAGAACGTTGCAGATCAGCGAGCACTATTCCTCCAACATTTTGACATATCGTTGAGGAGACAGTCTTCACTAGCTGCCGGGACAAAAAGTCCGCCGAAAACGTTCCTCCATGGCCGTCAAAAATGCCAAGCACAGGTCCAGGAAATAACTCAACGGAGGAAGCGTGGCGATCCTCATTGCTTGTCTTCAGACCAGCCCACGACTCAGTCGCAAACCGAAGTCCAGGAATTGAGAACTCTCCATGCTGGTCCTGCTCTAACATCTTCGCTTGCGCAGCTTTTTCCTCGCTACGCAACAGGTGATTTGCTTTCAGCATTCTTCCTTCCTCAATGTCACCCTCATCACGGACCTTCCGCTTTGACAGATTCTGCATACTCGACTCGTGACCCCTGGCGGAAGATTGAAGGCAAAGATTTTGGTTATGCGTCGCCCTCTTTCGGGCATTTAACGACGACTTGGACTCTATGCACTAAGGTACGTGTTAGTCTAGTTCCATACCACATGGATGAACGATGGTAAGCACAAAACTACTCAACGGGGTGAAGTTGAAGCCCAGATTTCACAGCCGAAGAACCCGTCAAGCCACGGTCGATGTCGCACATCAACGGGCAAATGCTTCAGGAGACAACACAACACACATCACCGTCAGATATTATGTATACACAATGCGTGCATTGTTTGAGAGGCATACATGGAGTCAGGGTGAGTAGTAGGCCACTGTATCCACAGGTCTTCAACCGCTTCGAGAGCACGTTCATGAATCACGATCACGCAAATCGCGTCGTATCCACCCGCTGAAGACAGTAACAAGCTGTTGTCAGCATAAAAGCACGCACCAAGCTCAACTCAATTGAAGAGCGTACCTCCAGGTACTCCAGCGAGAAGAACACCGGGAATCGCCAGCGTTGCATCGAGGATAGTTGTCTGCTCCGGCGGCTCAATTGGGACTCTAGCGGAATTTCCCATTTCACTATGATGACAAAGAGCACACGTATTATCAGACTCCCATCGCAAGGAATCTGTTGGATGATCAAGTAAGTTTACCGCATCAAGCTTCGGAAATGAGAGAACGCGTCGCTGATTCGCAGAAGCATGGCCCCAATCTTAGCATCCATAGTACTCCACTGCACGCACAAGTAACAAAACAGTGGTGAGCTCGTCAAAGAAGAACTAAAGAGGATCACAGGAGAATTACCTGCTCGCGGCCTTGCGCTGCCAACGCTTCCCAGTCAATGGGGTTGCTGTGACTAGCTTCCAACTCGCAGATGTCAGCAAACCCTTGCTCGACCTCCAAATTGTAACGATGAATTGCATCCATCACTCTTTTGGCCTGTTCAGGCTGCTCCTTTTGCCACTTCAGCATCTGCCGAACCATCGACACTGTCGCCGAGCCGGACGACACGTCTCCCATCATCAAGTGGAAAGATGAAGGCAACCGAACGGACTTCTATCAACATCGACAAAATACCAGTTAGAGCGACAGCCCTTGTAATACAAAGATTGAGAAGTTGGCTTTACCACGCGGCTAGCATTGTTCCACAGCGCGCTGTCTGTAATGCAGCTCGCAATCTCCTCTGGGGCCATTGCGTCTTCGGATGTAAATGCGTTCAAAATTGTCGCTGGGAAACGGGTATACCGCTGTGATCCGAAACACGCCGCAGAGACATCGAAGCCACTTCCGATCTGTAGTTCAGTAAATGCAACAAAATGTTACTGGGCCATTCGATCGTTACATGCAGCGACAAAGCGCACCTTGCGTTGCACGTAGCAGTGGCTCAGCTGGGCCAAATTGTGCACCAGCTCTAGGTCCTTCTGCTGCTTGTCGAAGCTCATCGTAGGCACAAAGAAAGCCACCAGAGCCGCCACAAGCGACGTCACGAGAGCGGCAGAGCTCCCCATCCCTGTCTTCAACGCAACCAATTTGCCACCACACTCTACACAACAATCAGAGAGTTTTCCACAACACAATAAAAAAATGCCACCTCTACCTTCCATTGTAGGAGGGAGAAACTCCTCAAGTGTCTTCAAGTTTGCGCGACGAAGTGGCAGCTTGGCATTTTGCAACTAATGCAGCATTAAAATAAAAATGTCAGCATTGAATCCAACCACAATAATCTAAGGTCTTGTTACCCTCTGTACTTGCGAGTAGAAATCATTGTCACCCCGAAGCGTGACATGCACACGCGTCTTCGTCTCCGATAGTTTCCTGAATGTATCATTTATCTTGAACTCGTCCAATCCAGCAATTCCATTCACTGCACACAGCAGCGTCTCCTCAATGTACGAATTCCGGTGCGAGTCCTCCCTGTCCCCACATTTCTCCAATGTTAGAAAATAGCCCCACTGCAGTGAAACTGTGCACTCCATCGTCACCTGAGCTGGAACCGGAGCCTCCCTGCTTCATTCTCTTCGACCCAACCTTCAATCACCTGGTCGAATTGTTTACTCTCCACCGCCAATGGGAACAGCCGACGCCAATCAATTGAAACAGCAGATGCCGAGTCGTCTCCGCCCCAAGGCTGCTATAGATGATAATAAAAAACTTAGTTTTTTTCAACAGCATCTCAATTGACACAATTGATACAATCTCACCTTTGCCTCCACTTGGGAGTAAAACCTCGCAGTACTGGACAACACGAGTCCAGAGTATTGATCGTCTAGCACCACATACCCACCCACAAGCAGCACTTTGCCAGGCGCCGACACACACGTGGAGAGGAGACCTGCCATCGTTGTTGATACGTAAGTGAACCATCTTTTGCTTCAGCTTGTTATAGGGCTAGGTTTCGCTTTCGATTGGCTATCTATTCGCTTAAAAACAAAACCTGCCATTCATTAAACGTTTTAACTCATCTGTAATAGCTACATTTTATTCTCTATTACGTAGCTAATTCCTACTTGACGTCTCGCCTCAATCCTCCATCGTCACCATCTGCAATGGCGTCGTCTTCGGTGCCGTACGTGGCTCCGTCCACTGCTTTCAACAGCCCTCCACCCGCTCATATTCTCTGAGTCTTATACGTTTTAACAGGGAGCACGCCAACCCGCTGCAGCAGCGCGCGGCCGCCGCGGCACAGGTAAATATACCGAATACCAGCCAAGAAATAGCAGCATTTTACATTTAGTTTAACGTACACTATGAGTATTAGGCGCTGCTGGCTCCGGGGCGCTCCATTTCACAGCTTGAGATCCAGACGATGCTGGAGAAGAACGAGGCGGCGCTCAAGGGCTGGAATGCTCTCCACAAGCAGCAGCGTACGTCCTCCTAAAACGCCGGAATGCTGCAGAAAATGTTGTTAACTAATTTTTATTTACTTTTGCTATGACTTTTTTTCTAGCTGCTAAGACAAACGCTGCTGAGTACAAGGAGTGGGTGCGGAGGTGTCTGACCTTCCGTCAGCAGGTTGGGGCGAGGCTCGAGGTGTTGGCGTCGCTGGCGGATAAGCAGATCGCTCAGGAGGACGAGAAAACGGGAGGACAGCGGGTT
The DNA here is from genome assembly GCA_025722995.1 of Phytophthora agathidicida. Classification (NCBI taxonomy): domain Eukaryota; phylum Oomycota; class Peronosporomycetes; order Peronosporales; family Peronosporaceae; genus Phytophthora; species Phytophthora agathidicida. Next base: position 4,840,356 of record CP106972.1, on the reverse strand, counting down.
TCACCCAATGTTTCAGCTGAGAGAGGAGCAGCGACAGCACATAACTCGACGCTGACAGGACAGAGCGCTACGGTGTCACGGGTCCCACAGCATCAGACGACTACTACAGCCCCTCAACAGGCTTACGCTCCTCACCAGGTTTCGACCTTGGCTGGTAGCAATCCGATGGCAATGACGGCGTCGATGGGATCTGCAGCTTCGTCAACGGTATCGACTTCGGCGTCGATGGCGATGCCGAATATGGCTGCATCATCGCCGCCCACGATGTTCCCGGAGCCCCCAATGCCGACGGTTGGATACACTTCGTCAAGTTCGAGTATGTTCTTCCCAACAAACCAGATGAACTTGATGCAGACGTCGACTGGATTCACTTCCACCACGTCGATGGCTGCCTCGGCTGTGTCGACGTCGACTCAGGGATACGCGATGAGTTCAGGAGTGCAGACATACACGCCAAACGCGTACATGACTTCCACAAGTGGACCTCCTAGCTCATCCGCTGCATTTATGAATCAACAGAACTACATGATGGGCGGTGGTATGATGAACGCCCAACAGCAGCAGTTTATGCTGATGCCCATGCCAATGAACCTGGCATCTTCTGGTGGAGGAAATATGTATGGCAACAACAATTACGGCATGCCGTCAGCAGCAGTGAATCACTCCGACAGTGGAAATGGCAACAGCAATAGCAGCAGTAACAACTTTCCGATGGATCCGTTTATGACTCCATTTGGATTCCCCGATGCAAGCTTCGGATCGACTGGGTTCCCTATGACTGGTATGGCAGGCATGCCTATGCAGCAGCAACAGATGATGGGATCCATGAATGGAGGCAATTTTGGAGCACAAGGAGCATCGTTGATGCCGAACAATTTTGGATATGGGGGAATGCCAACGTCGTCAGCGCAAAATATGATGCCGCAGTCGTTGCCGACACAGCATCTCCAGCCTACGCCTCAGCCTTTTCATCAGCAGAGTCAGCTTCCTCAACAGCACTCACAGCAAAGTGGAGTGGGGTCCACGAGCGTGTCACTAGATTCAGCACTGTATGGTGACAGCAACGTAAATATCTTCGAAGGACTGACAGATGATGCGTTCTTTCCAATGCAATGACAAACCTCTCCTCAACTCAGTCGAAGTATTCAAGTCTTTGTCGGTGCGTCGTTTACTGCGTGCAGCGCTTACTCGTATCGTCGTAGTCTCGACGGAGTATGTCGTATAATCGTTCTCGTCGTACTGACACATTTGCAGAGGCATGGAGACGCGAGCGAATCGAAGGCGGGATGTTCCGTGAGGCGGCGCTTACTCGTCCGACACACTTGCCTCCGGTGAGGACTTCGATTTTGTGTGCTTCGTCACAGGGTTTGTGAGCACTGGCAGCAGCCCTGGTTTCTCGATCGATCAGCAGGGCGCCTAGTTTTGGCAGGCTGAAAATTTTGTGTTTCAATTCGGCAGCAAGTCGAACGGGCGAGCGCTGAGGCTGGTATATTCGCTTAGAACGATCTCGAGAGATCTTTACGTTCGGACTGGGCTACCGACGAATGAAGGCACACACCTTTCACTCCCCAGCAGCCCGTTTACCGAGTGGGCTTTCGTTTGAGGCCCTTCTCAGGGCCCCGTTCCTACGTTGGTTTGAATAAGTCGCCTTAGTTGATTCGGTACCCTCTGCAAAACTGCGGAGTTCGAGGCTGGCTGGTGACTTGGAGGAGTCCTAGCTGCCACAAGGTTTTCGCCGCATTGATATCGCGCTCCCAGTAGTTCGCTCTACAAGCTACGTTTCCGCAGACACGCACATTCCTCGACCTCTTGGTTTTCGTCGTACCGGGGATCTTGAACGGCATGTCCACCATCGGTCCCGAGCACTCGGAGCAAAGATAACTGGTACGGAATTCGTCGACCATGACGAGGGTTGCGCGGCGAGAGAGTTCAAGTGCAAACCGCTTGAGCGGGACGTGCATATGGCCCGCGAGGTGAGTCTGGCTGCTCCATTTTCCGAGAGCCACACACACGTCACGGTCCACGGTCGGGACGACACGCTTGGCGAGTTTTGCGATGGCCCTGCGTTTGAATCGCGACACCGTGAATCTCCACTTTCGAAACCCTTTGAGAGCGCAGAATTCCAACATGGCGTTGATGTTCTTCCAGATGTGCTCGTAGCGAGAGAGCAGAGACGCCGACGACGAAGTCTTGAACGATGGCATGTCCTTCACAAACGCACCGTAGCGCGGATACCTCTTCTTCAGGTTTTCGACCCAGAATGCATGGTGCTCGACACGACTCATGTGTCGGTACTCTCGGGACGTGACTTGTAGGACATGAGAATTGTCACGCAGGAAGTGAGTCCGGCGCCTGACGCCGTGTTTCCGCGGACGGTGCTTCGGGTGGTGCCTGTGACAGATCTCGCACCACCCCTCCACATCGCAGTGTTCTCTGCTGCGTCTCTGGCGTCTCTTGCGTCGGTGGCGGCGACGGCGGTTCCTGCTGCGCTTCTTGCCATGACGTCTACCGCCAACGTGGCCTGGACAGGTACTGCACCAACCGGGCATGGAGCATGGCTCTTCCGGTGCGTTGCAGACAAAGTCCAGCATAGGACGGCTGTATGCCGTCAGCATCATCCGTAGACCTGGGTCGATCCCGATCAATGTGTGTGGCGTATACTTCGGAGAAAGAGCAGGTCGTTCAAGAGGAGCAGAAATCGACGTCAGCACAGCAGCACTGTAGCCATTCGTGGAGATCTGATACTCAAAGTTGCGCCTTGGAACGCCAATTCGGGGATCCGCAGTATGGCTGACGCAGTCTCCGAGGTTGAACACCGTGGTCCACATTCGCTCGCGCACTTCTTGGAACTCCGTAGACGTGGCATACGTCCGATGGCCACGAGAGTTCGTGGACTTGTAGAGACCAAAAACGTCCTTACCCGTCGTCGCCAAAATTTGTTTTGCGACTTGGTAGAGCACCTCTGTCGTGACCGGGAAGAACGCCGGCACACAGGAGGTGGGCTGCGGCAGCAACGTAAAGAGCCGGCACCATTTCGGGATCTCGTCTTGGTCGTGCACTTCTTCCATCTCCTTCAGCATGTCGTACAGCTTGCCGAGAAATAGCACCTCATGGCTAGCGATGTTCGCAGCTGTAGGGGGCAGTTCTAGCCACTCAAGCCATTGCTTCTCGACGTCCGTGAGGTCTTCAGGACTTGACTTTAGTCGAGCGACCATGGCCTCAGCTGCTCCCCGCGGATACGCAAGCTGCAGGCTGATGAATTTGACAAGCCGTGCCTCGAAGTTCGTTCGAATGTGTTGCTGCGCTGCAACGACCATGTCAGTCGCCAGTTCTTTGATAGCGGAGCTTGAATCGAAGAGCGTAGGTGGTGTATACGACATGACCCTCGATCGCGAAGCCTTGTACTTGTTGACGGACTCCTCTAGTGCAGCGTTAGTCGAAACCCTTGGAGCGGGCATCTGTTCGTTACCAAAGGCGGCTGTGCAGCACCGGTAGAAAGTAGCTTGGTCCAGCTGCAGGGCTGTCTCCATCGTGCGAGATCTTGCCGGTACTACAGGGTAGTTCGGGTAGCTACGCCGATGGTGCTCGAACAGGCGGCAGCAGTGGAAGTTCATGACGAACATTGCCTCCACTCGGATCTGCTGCAGAGCCACAGCACGTTGTTCGAGCGCGTCCCGGATGTCATGATTCGGACAAATGTGCCTCAGTGGGTACGTCACGGTTGAGAACTTTAGGGCGCTGTTGGCTCCTTGAAGAAGGGTGCGACGATGGTTCGCGGCTGCGCGCTGCTCAATGTCGACTTGATCAGGCGGTCTCCACGCGACCGCGAGTTCTGGCAGGGGCTCGACGACACCGGGGTCGGTAGCGAACGAATCCATGGAGGAAGGATATAAGTTTTCTTAACTATCTGGATGTCGGGGTGGTATGTCAATATTGGAAGGCCTCCACTGCTTGAAGCTGAATCGGAGCCAAACAAACACGTTAGCCAGCTTCTTCTCTTCGTCGTGTGGCAAATAGACAATTATACATCACACGTATTGTTAAGGTTCCTTACATCCATCGTAGCGTGAGCAGACTGGAGTGTCGTCCATCGAGTGAGATGTCACGACGCTGCCTCCACTCTATCTTATCTTTCAAAGGTTGTAGAACAGCTTCCCTAGCCATCTCACTGGTCGGTCAAAATCATTCCGGGGACAGCGTCAGGAAGTGGTCAAGGTGGTCAAGGTGGTCAAGGTGGCCAGACGTGGTCCCGGGAAGTTCCCCAGTATCGTTAACAAGCCATTACCTCGAATGGCCAATGGTCTGGCAATATGGTAATTTTGGAGCTGGAAGGGCCGGTCAAAGAAGTCTTGTCGTTTTTAGGTGGAGCGTGTTAGTAGGATCGAGGCACGGGCCTGTCCTGGCTGGAGGCAACACTTCTCCGACCTCGGTTCTCTACTTCCAGTCGCGCTCTCTACACGGTCAGGAAGCAGCCCTATCAACAGCTTCGAGCAGTAGACCAGTCCGAACGTTTGTTTCTTTCTTAAGAAATAATATCAAAGATGAAGACGCTGGCAACGCCTCCCACGCTATCTTCATCGCTCACAGGTGCGCCTTCGTTCCTTCGCATCGGGGATGGCTCATTTTCGCCAGGAGACTTGTATGTGGAATGCATTCTCCCGAAAATCATGTCGAAGGAGCCCAAGTCTGAGCCAGCTCGTGCAGTCGATAAAGCTAAAGGGGGCTCCAAAACCAAAAGCAGTTTAGGCAGCCACACGAGTTCCAATGCGAGTCTTCTGTCCGATACGGTCGTGCTACCACTTGCTGAGCATCCAGCTATTCTACAGGCTCAAGAGGAATGTCGCGTTCTCATGAACGGCAATGATGTGTCCGTGCTGGAGGATGAGACTGTCAAGGAAGATGTAGTGCAGATCCTCGGCAATGATGCTGAGCTCTTGTTTCCTGTTCGTAACATCTTCCGCTACCTCGTCATGTTCATCAAAAACATGGACCTCTTCCTGGAATTCCATGTCGAGGTGCTGGACGATACGCAGAAGTACCGCCAGTTCACGGTGACAAACACGAGGTCGTTAGCACGCGTCGAAGACTCGAAATGTCAGCTACCGCTCGCATTCGGAACACGCCCTGGTTGGCGCTACCTGTGCATGGATCTACAAGACCTCACGAGTCAAGCATTTGGTACTCGCCATGTTACCACAACGGAAGTGCGCATCGGCGGCAACTGTCGTGTTCTTCGCGCGTTTTTCCAAGACGAGCTATACGCTGATGCTGACTTGCCTGCACATCTCACTTTCCTTGGCGCGTAGGAGCAGCTATAGCAAAATAACCAGCGAGGTGGCACAAGATTTTTCCGAACTTGCTGTTCATATTAGTTGCCGTCTAAACAATTGTGTTGGCATGCCTACAGGTACGACAAGTTAATTGTGTACTGCGGGTCTCGCTGATTGCGCTGGCGTGAAACCTCTGTGAAGATACGATGGCTACGCCACAGCGACTCCAAATACCTGTAACGAGTCATGTCTAGCCGAAGCGGGCGCCCACGTTGAAGACCAATATCTTCTTCACCATGGGAATCTACGTACGGACTTGGGAAGTACGCTGCCATGCTGCCGCCAACTACCGCGATACGGCATTGCTCGAGCAGAAGTACTATACCCACACCACCTCCACACTCTGCGGCGTGGCGCGTGCATTCTCCTACGGGTGGTCCATGCGGCATGAAAGCACGGGTGCAACAAGAGTCTCCACAGCACAGGAACTCACCACAAATCAAACAGAGCCCGGGATCGCAAGGTGCTTTCTCGCATCGTGTGCACTTCCGGCCGGCCATCTCGCTGTAGAGCTCGTCGTATTGGATAGGCAAGTCAATCAGTCGCGGTCGCGAAGGGACTTCGCGGAGGACGAACATACTAGCAACGTAGGCCTCACTGCAGCCTTCAGTGTGCTCGCATTTGTCACCAACCTTTGAACTTCCCAGGTGGGTCTTGCTGAGCATGCGGTCAATGCACCATCGCCAGATTTGGTCGAACGTAGCGTCTGAGCTGCGCGCAATGTCGGCCAACGTTGGAATTTGCATCGTCCTCGTACTCGGGGGCACACTGGAGTCGTCACTGACCAAGCAGCGCCAGAAAAGCTTCATCCGGCGAACAAATGCAGCATTAGAAGGCAAAATGCGCCTCAGCCGCGCATTCACCTCGGCTACACTTGTGATTGGCTTCAGTTTTTCAGAAGGATACGCCTTAGCCATTCGCTGCAAGAGTTGTAGTGCCGCATACGCTTCCGATTCTCCCTCGCCAGCAGCTTCCACCGTTTCCATTAGCTGTTGTACGGATCCAGCAGTAGTCGCAGAAGGTCGTGAGGACACTGCAGGGCTGATAGCACGGCCACTTCGAGTGCGGCGCGGCGCTAGAATAGAGGCGGTTGCCTCTACTTCAGCACCTGGCTCTGCAGATTCTTTGCTATCACTTGATGCGAGAACAGTGAACTTGTCTTGAAATAGTGATGTTCCCTCGATCTTACTTGACTCAAAGAATTCTGCATGCAGCCGCTGCAGTAGATCGGCAGCGGTGAACACAGGAATAAATCGCCAAATAGTCTCAAGTTCATCTGCAATCACGCTGGCCACGGCAAAAGCCTACAAAAAAACATCGACACTATTAGAGTCTTGATCATAAGCCTCTCAAACTTAATGAAACGTACCGTGAATGTGTCCGCTACTAGCAGGCCCAGGACAGTGCCTCGAAGACACGCATCGATTGAACCAAGCACCTAGCAACACATAACATACATGTTAGCACCTGAAAAAATTGCACTTAGACAAGATCGTCCTCACCTTCGTGAACTTGCGGTATTCACGCTTGGTCTCCGTATTGATCGGGCAACAGCGCTTTGCCGTCTCCCAAACCACTTTGGCGTCGGCACAGTGTTCCAAAAGCGAAAACGTCCATCGACAAAACTTTGTGACAGCGGTCAATGACTCCAACTCCTTCTCCAGAGACGGAGGGCAATGATCCGTAAGTGGATCGAATGGCTCGTTGTTTCCTGCGACGGCGCGGTGCTCATCTTCAACTACAGTCAGGAACGATGCCAAGGTAAATGCGCACGCAGACCACAAGAAAGGTGCGCCCTTTTCCAGACTACCATGAGGTTCCCACAACGTATCCTCGAAGTACTCCCGCCACAAATCGTGTTCTGAGTCATTTTCGTCATCTTCAAAACCTCCATCGCGTCCGAGCACCGAGCGGTACCATCCAGGCATTGACAGTTGTTCCTCTACGATAGAGTTCCAGGTAGGAGATTTTTCTTCCTCATCTCCAGACAACATTACCCTGGTGCGTTTGTGCTCCTGTTTTTCTTCCATCGCGAGCGAGAGTCGAGGCTCCGACGTTGGGATCAAGAAATTGCTTAACGTTTTGCACAGCGGGCACAAGAACTGTGTCATTGCTGAATCCGGATCGATCGCTTGAACGCCATCAAATTCCTCGCCACGCATAGCTTTGTCATGCAATGAAGTGATGTAGCGCTCAAGACATCGAATATGCACAGCATGCTGGCATGTGCGAACGTGCAGGCCGCACGGAGTGAGATAAAGCTTGGCACTTTCGTGATGCCGGCCAAACCCGGGCGGGATCCGCTCCAAACGGAAACGTGACGAGACATCATCGTAACCATCGTCATCACTATCGTACATCTCTGTCCCTTGACGGCGTGCGTTGCCCCCACGGGCTCCAGCTACATCACGACCTCCCAATCTTCGCGGCTCAACGCGATCCCCGCGCAGATCCAAACTGACAGCACCTCGCATATCCATGGGGAAGAGCTGCTGGTCCTCACGTAAGTCTAAAACTCCTTCAAGAACGTCCAACTCCTCATCGGTCTGTAACAGCTCGCCTTCAAGCATCGGGATATTTCCATTCCCAAAGCGAATGCGGTCATTGCGAGGGCGACGAGCAGCAGGCGGGCGGGGGCTATTTTGCGCCGTGTTAGCGCGTGTGAGCTGGTCTTCTAATGAACCATCCAACCATTCCGGAAAAGAAGTCGCGAAAGCACGCAAAGTGGGTGATGGGGCGTCGGATGAGGTTGACGTCGAGCTTCCACCTGAGCACAATTCCATCTTCTCGATAACCTCCTTCACGTGACTACGAACCTTTTTACCATCAGAACCGAGCGCTTCATTAGGCTCAGGCCTAAATCCAGGGGCTAGAACGGTGGACTGATGAACGTAGGCTGCCATACCCATTTGGCCCTGAGCCGAGCTGTCATGGCAGAGAATGCAATTATAGCACCGTTCATTCTCAACTTTCTGGCGCTTCATTGTAGTTTTCTCTGGTTCTTCTTCTGTTGAAGCCTTGCGTTTCCCCAACGACATCTTCGCGTGCTGTTCCGTCGAGGCATCCTTCTTTTCTTCGTCTTCTTCATCTGCGAGATCGACCATTGCCTGGAAAGCAGCCTGGCGTTTCGCCATTGCAGCCATTGCTCTGTTCCTTGCCTCCAATTTACGCTGTTCCATAGTCATTGGCGAAGAACTGCTGTCTTGTACAGAGCCACTGGAAGCCGAACGTGACAACTCAGTCTTCTTTTGTTTCGCCTTCGTGTCGTTCGCTAGTTGCTCGAACACCTTTCTGCACACAGGTGATTCAGCAGTGATCTTCCAGATGAGCCACTCCACAGTTCCAGTCTGTTCGCCATCGAGCAACGTTGTGGCTTGCTTAAGCAGTTGACTCAGAAGATGCAACGTTGATAATTTGGAAGTGGCAGCGTTTGTCTTGCTCAAGCGTGTCCAGAAGCGGCGGTCTGCAGTGAGCGATGCCGTGTGAACACCATGCACCAGCAAGTGCAAACAAGTCGATACAACCGCGTCCGAGACACTATTCTCTGAAGCCGGTTCGGCTGCCACTCCAGAATGAGTCGACGAAATGACTTTCCAAAGAATTACGTGAACAATCGCCACAGTACTTTCACATGTCAGAATTGCTTGAACTGGACGAAGGAAGTCAACGGGAGGTGTGGCAGCCTTCAACGGTTCCTTCGGGGGAGCGTCGGGAGTAGTTTTCTTCGCCTTCTGGCGACATGTGTTGCGGTGGTTCGTCCAACGATCACGCGCTAGCTCGTGGGCTTCGCGGTTCAGGTGAAGGAAGTACGGGTTGTAGTTCTCTAGTAAACCTTCCTTCAATTCATATCGGCCAGGCTCGAGCCCCGACGGCTGTACAAACTCGGACACCTTACGAAGAATACTTTCCAATCGCGCGGTAGGAATATCATCTTGTCCTGACGGTAGAATGGCCAGGTCGAACAGTTTGCTGAACGGAAGAGACTTTGCACACAACTGCTGCAGCATCTCTTCGGCCAGGAAATCGTTGTCGTATGTTGCACCAGTAGCGCTAGGAAGACTCGTACCGAGTATGATCACAAGACGCAGGAATTCCTCGAGCATTTGTAGACGTTGCTGCTCGTCAATACCCTGCTCCAGTCCGGCATACCCAAATTGTTTCATCAAATCGTCCGAGCCACTCATGCTGTCACGCGTCGTCGAAGGTCCATTCGACAGAACGAAATAACTACCAAGCTGGAACCGATCTACCATTCGTGCCAAGAGGACATCTGGACCTGTCATGAGGACACCAAGCTGCAGCATGAGCGTGTCAGCATCCCGGTAGTGAATGCAATACGGTAGCGCTGAATAGTTGTACAGTTGTGCCAGCATGTTTTCGTCTCCGTTCCGCCGCCACAAGTTGGAGTGGATTTGGGATGCCATCACCAAACAACGCAGGGGCATTTCCACCAGCTCCCATTGCTGGTCGGCAGGTAATTTGTCAAACCCAAATACTCGCAAAAGACCGTCAGAAGGAATTGAGTTTCCTAAACCTGACTGGCTAATGCAGATATGCCGCACTGCAGCGGTCAGGAAACGGTGCAATGGTATGTGCAGAGAAGTCGGCTCAGATGCTACGTTGAAGTCATACGTCAAAATGGTTTTATCGCGACTTCCCGCACCCCGCTTGCTTACCGACGTAAGTTTTGCCACCGGAACCAGCGCCTTTTTCATGACCTTTTCATTTAGCCAGGCTGACGACGAAACAGTAGCGTCGATAATCGGGCTGAAAATCTCCGCAACCTTCTCTTCGGGCGCTTCGAACTGCATCGGATTGAAGCCGTTCCAGGAAGTCGCAAAAACCGAATGGACCCGGATACCAAGATTAAACATCGACAACCAACTGTCTGACTCGTATTCCACGTGGTTCTGGTGAATACCTCGACGACCTTGAGGATCACCACCCTATAGACAAGAAACATAAATCTTAGTACTGTAATCCTAGTAATATAATGATAAATCTATAGCTTACCTGCAGAATGCGTAAGCATGACAACCAAATCTTCAAGTTGTCTTCGTTACACACAAGTTCGGTTGACAGCGTGCCGATATTAAAAACATACTCCATGTTTTCGATACAGTGCTACAGCACAAGCGCAAGAAAAGGAAACATTAGTACGATGGTGGGATGCAACCGCACTTTTATCAGCTCATTCTTTCGTAGAGCCATTCGGTAACAACAAACAGATAAACGTACCTTGTACTTCTGGCTGCTCAGCGCAGGGTGGTCGGCGTTGAGGATACCTTCTTTATCATCGACCGCAGACAGAAACACCGTTTTTAGAGCACAGAGAAGCTCTCGAATCAACTCTTGGCGCCCCTGGTGTGCAACTGCTTCTTTTTTCGTGTACTTTTGCACCAGATGGGGTACCGTTAAAAATTGCACGGCAAAATCGAAAATGGATTCGCTGGAGTTGCCCAACCCACGAAGAAACATGCTCGTCATCGAGGCGTATGAGCGTAGATACGCCTCTAGCATGCTAGCCCGAAATTGGATGTCTACCAAGTGTTCACGCAAAAACGAATGCGATTTCTCCACGGCATTCTTCCGCAAGGTACAATCATATTGCATTAGCAGCGTGAGAGCTGAAGTAGTCGAGATAGGATCAGAAGCAGTCACTTGCTCAGACGTAAAATACTTGGCCACCACAACGTCAAAACTCTTCCGGACAGTGTCATGGCGGCGATACGAGGGACTCAGCGATACGGCCTTGACGAATTCCTCAATAAATATGTTCTTGCAACTAACACGGTTTCCGTTAGCTAGGAACCCAGCAGATGCTACAGCAGGCGTGCTAGCTTCAGATCGAAAATCAAAGCGCTGTTGCTGGGCTGCTTCTTGTTCGGTCGCCCAAGTGAAGATATCTTTGTCCCCTGAGGTCAGGCCAACAAGCACCTCCAATGCATGGTTGTGCAGACGGATGCTGTGTTCCTTCACGAATTCTTGAATCGTCTTTTCCTTCGTTATAATGCTTGATACGGGTAGAAATCCCCTAAATGTAGGCAACCTCTGTTTTTGAAGTGCTTCAGACACAAGCTCGCTGAGTCCGTCTGATGTCGTGCTGACAAACTGCAACCACTCCAAAAGTTCAGGCACGCCTTCCATCTGCTTTTCCCACCAAGTCGGCGCGACCGAAATATTTAGCGAACGCCGCACCAAATTTCCTACTACCGCCGGACATTGCAACAACGGTTTCTTTGACACAATCACGTCGCCCTGGTTGTCTACTTGGTTGACCGCAATACGCGCCTGAGGCTTGGACATCCCCAATTCCACATACAAGTGGTTGATCACTTCGTTCAGCGCGTGAACATCATCGTTATGCAATCGAACACCGAAAAGCACTCCGTCGCTCGTAGTATCGTCAGCACCATTCGCATCTCGCTTCAATTCATTCAGCTGTGTCTGTGTCTGTGCCTGTAACCTGCCACCAGGTCCAATAGTTCTGGATCCCGGTTCAGCTGTAAACTGTGTCGAAAGTCTTGTCGATCTTGTCGACGCTGCCGCCGAGCTGTCCCTACCTGTTCTGCTATCAGAAGCATCCGCCACATCTGTATCACTCTGAATCGGTAGTAAATTGGGAGGCAAATCTCTCGTAAATAGTTCCAAAGCTTCTGCCAACTCGAATCCATAATCCGTCCCCAGCAAAACCTGGTAAATATGCTCCACCACCGCGTCGATCACCACAGGCGCCGTCAACCCAAGCTGTTTCGGCAATTTATGTTTCTTAACTCCCGCCGCACTCTCCGACCCTTCCGCCCCTCGATGTCTCGAACAAAACCCGCTCTGCTTCCATGCCTAAAAAAATAACAACAAATAATCACCAAACAACAAATAAGAAATACTAAAAATAAAAAACTAACAAAAAAACAAAAACAAAATACTCACATGAACATCTCCGCAATCACAGGAACTGCCCGCCGTGGTCCTCTGGAAGTATACGTCGTGTCCTGCATGGTCGCTATGCGTAAAGCAGTCTTTGCACATGACGCACGTGGTGTCCAACTGGCAGTTGCGGCAGCTGTAGGCGATCTCGTCGGCCGAGAAGATGGCGCCGCACACGCGCTTCCTCTCGGTGCGCGGCAGTTTGGCCAGGATCTGCGTGGGCGCCAGCGCCTTCTCCTTCCCGTGGGCGCACAGCGACGTAAGCAGCACGTTGCAGACGCCTGCGATTGGCTGAGCCGCGCCGCCCAGCGCCAAGTGGCTCTGCAAGGCGAAGCGCACTAGCGCCAAAAAGTCTTCTTCGCGGCGGCGTGCGAGCTTCTGCTGCGACGTGACGCACGTGACGGAGGCGGCGTCAGCAGAAGACACTTTGGCCGCGGTCTTGGGCTTGGCCGACGTCGCCTTGGCCTTCTTGCCGCGGATCGCTACCATAGTTAATAGTGACGACTGCTTGGGTCTTGCTTCTTCGACGCTTTTTTGCCTTGAGATGAGTATGCAAAGATGCAATATAGCGATGAACAGGCACCAGTTAGAAGAGGGTACATTCGAACGACATTCAAGCGACATTTTGGAAGGGCGGACTAAGTGCGAGACAGGTTGTGTTTCGGTGGTCGACGACGCTTCAAGATACAAGGAAGCAGCCCAAGCAGAAGCTTCGAGCAGACCAGTCCGAACGTTTCTTTCTGTCTTAGGGAATAATATCAAAGATACACTTTTGGATGGTGACGCTTGGTGTTGAGGGTGGTGGAAGCTGGCCGACGGAGCATGGGCAGCTGTGGCTGAGGATTCGAGGGCGGACAAGAGAGGACTCGTACGTGGAAACTACATGAAGTTGCAGTAAGTGGGGCATTAAATTGGCCCTCTGGGTTGCGTAGCAATAGCAAAGGTTGTGTGCTCTTGGAACAGTGTCTGCGTGGCGATGGCGGCTGGACTAAGGAGTTAAACGTGGGGCTGCAGAATTACAAGGATGGAATTATTATTTTCGAGGTCTGGGCGGGCGAGTCACGTTCGACGGATTTCTTGCAATTTGTCACGGGATGGACTATGGACTTGGGTCGATGGATCGAGTTTGGGGCAGCAAAGCGGTGGTATGAGATCAAGGATGCCAGAGTAAAAGGACAAGGAGCTGCAGGTGAAGTTGTAGGCGGACAAGAATATTGTGAAATCGTCATGGAACTACACCAATTGGGAGCGTATTTGGGTGTTAGCCTAGCTGATGTTGAAAGCCCGATCACCAAGAGTCCGGATCTACCTTCATCGGATACAGACTTGCCGGTGAATGAGGCGCCGTCCGCACGTAAATCGGCTTTTCGATTTACTATTCCCTACCGTTCTCTCGCTAAAACCGGCAAGCTCCGCGCGATTCGTGTTGGTCAAATTGTGCATGAGGTAAGGCTGAGCGCTCAGGAGAAAATCTCAATGCACTGACGTTTTAAGGATATTCTCTGCAGCTTCGTACAGATGTCCTGCGCGACATCCTGCCAGTGACGCTTTTCGGATGCATCAACACCGAAAGAGACCGAAACTCCAGCTCAAATGATGGGGTGATAAAGGCGCTGATTCTTCTTCAGTTCTCGTGTCAATACGCTAGCTATTGCGTTGGCGAACTGGAGCGGTATTCTAGGTGGGTTTGATTGCTTGCTTGCTCCTGTATTACTGTAGTATTTTGCTCATGTATCCTTTGTCATCCACGCTGTCACAGCACGTTGGATCGACGGAAGTACAAACTCGTGACGAAAGTAGCCCAACTGAAACATCGTCAGAGGCTCCTGAAAGAGCAAAAAACAAACTTAATGCGAGAAGACGAGGTCTTGAGCTGCTCGCTAGACGGGATGCAATCGCTACTTCACGTGTTGGAGCGTCGGTAGAGTCGGAAAGCGTGGAATTATGATCGACTTGTGATTTTTAGGTGGAACGTGTTAGTAGGATCGAGGCACGGGCCTGTCCTGGCTGGAGGCAACACTTCTCCGGCCTCGGTTCTCTACTTCCAGTCGCGCTCTCTACACGGTCAGGAAGCAGCCCTATCAACAGCTTCGAGCAGTAGACCAGTCCGAACGTTTCTTTCTTTCTTAGGGGATAATATCACGTGTTGGAGACCAAAATGCCTTAGAATCCCAGCGTTATACATACTCTCGAAGACTACCTACCGAACATTGTGTCCATTCGACACACCCTACCGACTATCCATCCTTTTTGGCTGCTTTAGCACCTGCTGCTTTCCCTGTCCGACGGTGCAATCTCTCTTCTCGAATACGCCGCACTCGCTCACGTTTTTCCTCCATTTCTTTTTGGTGTACCTCCTCGAGTTGCCGTTTAGCATCCTCGCGCTGCTTGCGCGCAGACTCACGGACGCGTAGCTCGCGCTTTCTTTTATCTTCCTTCAGCTTGAGCGCAGCCTCCCTCCTCTTTTCGTATGTAAGCACCTTACCCTTGCGCTTGTTATCACCTCCAGATTGGTCTGGTGTTCTGGATGCTGGAGATTTTCTTATTGAGTCTGGACTTGCAGCAACGCTGCTTGGAGTAGAGCTCAACGAAATAAGTGGCGGGGGAGGGAAGTGTCCGTGTCCTTCTAATGGAGTTTTCGCCGTCAGCATTGGAGTAGTTTTACCACTGTGGGATCGAGAATGCGGTGGCGAGGGAGACGGTGGTCCGCTTGAGGCGCTTTCATCTATCTCAGGCACAGGTGCGAGCTCGGTAAAGGGAATTTCTGTCGACGCGACACGAGGAATCCGTCGCTTTTGCTTCTCTTCACGTATTTCCGCCGCCTCAGCCTGCAACGCCTGCACCTTACGCAGTCTTGCCTCTTCATCCTCGCTTGAATGTTGCGATTGCTGCAGCATAGTATCCTGTTCGTTTACCTGTACGAGCTCCTCCTTCTTCTCAGGCTCAAGCTCTTGCTCCTGCTCAGGTTCTGGTCGATCCGTTGGCGTTTCTGGCTGCACCATCTTCACCTCCTCCACATCATCTTGACCGGTAACAGCAGCATCACCACTGCTGCTATTTTCTCCAGCACTGGTGTTGTTCTCTGTTTGTTCCTCCTCTCCACTCTCCTGAACCTTCATCTATATACGAGCACAGCCACCAAATCAGACCGTGGCTCCATCACAGCTTTGGCTAGTTCACGCACCTGTTCGGCAACTCGATGGAGCTTCTCCGCCACTTCGTCCGGTAAGAAAATGTACTCTCCGTCGATCTGCATATTGTTGTAGGCCTCCAGAATCAAATCCTCCAGCGCCTCGACCATCTCGTCCACCTCCTCCTCTTCGCTCTCGGCAGACGACATTTCTGGGGCCTGGGGCGCCACCGACGGCTCGTTAGACTGCACAGAGGCTTGAGCAGCTTCAGTGGGTAACGTCTGCAGTTCTGGATCCGTGGCAGCAGCGCCAGTCTCGACGCTGGCGCCGTCCGCCGGCGGCTTCATTGCTCGAAATTACTAACTGCCGAGCATGGCGTTCGTATGGCAATCACTCCTAAACATGATAAAATGTGTCTATATTGATTTTTGGAGAAATGGCTACATGACCACTTCAACATGTAGGAATCAACCTTTTAAAATCACACGGCGCTCTCCGCCTGTGCCTTCGCCAGTTGCATGTCAGCGAGGTTGTCGACGGATGTTGATGCCGCCGGTCGCTGTGATGATCCTCCGAACACCGGCTGCATGTAAGTTGTATCGAAAGCTTGCCAGTTTCGGAAGAATGCACCGGTTAGCGAATCGCCACGAGATCTCTCTGCAACACGGCTCACGGGCGAAGCTAGGTTCGGGTCGTCTTCATCGTCGCTCGTGACGTCGTGAAACTGCGGTCGTGGAGTAAGTATTGGGACATCGTCTCCGGTGCCGTCGATATTCTCCTTGGGTTGTTCTTCTTCTGGGAACGCCAAGGAGCCGCCGTCGCCATGGCGTGTGCTGCGCTGGACTAGCCGTGACAGAGTCTCCTCAGACTCTGACGCAGTCGCAGAACTCCTATCAGTGTCGGACTGGTCGAGGTGGCTATGATCCTTGTACTTGCCTGTGAGGTGCAAGGTCGACAGCAACGGACCCATAAGACCGCCAATCACGATCGTCGTAATGAGAATCACCACAAGAGTCGTAGACTCGATCAGCCGGCGGTGCGACGCCCCGTGCAGACCAACGTAGTTCCAGTTCTTGGCCAGAGCGAAAGCCATGGAGCCGCGAAGTCCTGCCATCCAGATAACACTCATGTACTTGACCGGAATCCGATTCGCGGGAGAACGCAAGCAATTGCAGAGGCTCAGTAGCGGGAAAATGTTGAAGAACCGCGCGACGATGCAAGCCACAAGGGTGAGACCGATGAAGGACCAGTCGATATCGTCCACACGAAGCGCTGCACCAGTCTCTTCGCCGTGGCCCGCGAAAATCATGATCACCGACGTTCCCATAAACACATACACAATATTCTCGCAGACAAACGCCAGCGTGTGCAGCAGATGCGTAAACGCATGCTGCGCTTCCCTCGACAATGTGTTGAAATGATAATGCGCCGTCATAGTTCCCGAGAAAAATAGCGCCACGATACCACTCAGCTTCAAACTGTCCGCCACAAAGTACGTCAACAGACTGAAAATCAGACACAGTGAGATCTCGTAACTCGGGTAGTAGCGCAGTGTCGCGAAGAATTTGCGTTTGAGTAGGAAGGCTCCTCCGAGCGTAATGAGAGCGCTTACGATCAACGATCCCACGAACATCCCACCCGTATTAAGCGCCACACGAAGCAATTGTTTGGCGTTAAGATTGCTGTCCGCATCCCACTTGTGCAGCGTTTGGTACAGAGCAATAGCCACCGCGTCGTTCATCACACTTTCACCAAACACCAGATTAAACAGCAACGGCGGCGCGTTGAGCTTATCAAAGCAGCCCAATGTAGCCACCGTATCCACTGCACTAATGAGCGTGCCGAACAGGAAAGCCTCGACCCACGACAGCTTGGTCACCATACCAGCTACTCCCGCGAGGTATAGTACTCCTCCCGTGATGGTCGTGGCGACTACAGTACCCAGCACAGCTGTACTCATGATGGCCGGGAAGTTGCGGAAGAAGACCGTGCACTTGATGGAGAAGCCGCCTTCGTAGATGATCGGAGGCAGCAACACATTGAAGAAGAGACTGTTGTCCAGGTTCAGGTGCGTGTGCAGCGCCGCGTGCTTGCCGCCCATGATCATGAAGAGCCCTACGAAGAGCCCGAACATGAGCGCAAAGCTACTCTGCGACACCAGCATGCACGAGTAGCGCCCTAGCATGTAGGACGCCATCACCAGCACGAACAGCATGAGCAGCAGCAGCACCGCGTCCTCCATCGTGGTGGCCTGGGTGAATTTGACTCTGGCTTCATTCGATTGGTGCAGCTCATATACGCGACATGAATTTTTAGTCACCACAAAACCGTATGATTTGCTGAACGCAAAGCACTTGAATTCACTATGCTTTGATTATGTACAACACACAAATACAAGTTGAAGTGGACCGTTATGCTGTCTGCATCTTGCTGCCTTCCTGTGCATGGCTATCTGCTGTATCTTCCTCGGTGACTGGTCTCGGATTCGCGGGAGACTGAAAACCGCCGAACATCGGCTGCATGTATGCCACGTCGAAAGTTTCCCACCTGCGGATGAAGGCGCCAGTCAAAGTCTCGCTGCGCTCCGTCGGCGAGTCTCCGTCGAGTTCTCCCTCCTCGTCACTGTAATCCTCGTCTCGGAACTGCGGTCGCGAAGTAAATATCGGATCTCTATCCGCCCCCGTCTCTTGGTCTGCTGTAGTGTTTCTCTCTGAGGTTGTTTGAGTGACAGGAGGCTCTGCAGCCCTGGAGTTTCGACGCAGCATGAAATGACGAGTGCTGCGTTGCAACACTCGCGCGCGATCTTCATCGGAACTCGAATCGCCTTCAGGGTTCGACTCCGGCTCAGATTGTCTCAATGCGCTGTGATGATTCGTGAGACGCAGTTTGTACAGAATGGGACCTGTCAGTCCTCCGATCACAATTGTTGTTAAAAGCACCACGATGAGTGTAGTGGACTCCACGAGCTGTCGGTGGGAGCCGTACCGACCAATGTAGTTCCAGTTCTTAGCGAGAGCAAACGCGATTGATCCTCGAAGAGCGACGAACCACATCACACTCATGTACTTGACTGGAATACGGTCGGAGGACTCTCGAGAGCAGTTGGATAGTCTTAAGAGAGGGAAGATGTTGAAGAATCGTGCCACAACACACGCTACCATCGTAAGGCCAATGAAGTGCCAGTCGATGTCATCCACGCGAAGTGCAGCGCCAGAATTCTTCTCTGGGTGTCCCGAAAAAATCATTATCACGGATGTCCCCATGAAAACATACACGACGTTCTCACACACGAACGACAACGTGTGCAGCAAATGGGTAAATGCATGACGAGCCTCACGTGACAGCGCATTGAAATGGTAGTGCGCCGTCATAGTTCCCGAGAAGAACAGCGCAACAATGCCGCTCAACTTGAAACTGTCAGCCACATAGTACGTGAGCAAACTGAAAATCAAGCACAAGCAGATCTCGTAGCTGGGGAAGAAGTGCAGCGACGAGAAGATTTTGCGCTTGAGCAAGAAGGCACCGCAAAGAGTGATCACCGCACTCACCAGCAGCGACCCCACAAACATCCAACTCGTGTTGATAGCCACTCGAAACAACTGCTTCAAACTCAGGTCAGTGCCAACATCCCACTTGTGCAAGGTCTGGTACAGCGCAATAGCCACTGCATTATTGATCACACTCTCTCCAAATACCAGGTTGAACAGCAGCGGCGGCACGTGCAGCTTATTGAAGCACGACAAGGTAGCGACCGGATCCACCGCATTAATCAGCGTACCGAACAGCAAAGCTTCCACCCACGAGAGTCTCGTCACCATTTTGGACGCTCCGGCAAGGTACAGCACGCCACCCGTGATAGTCGCCGCCACAACTGTACCTAGCACAGCCGTGCTCATGATGGCCGGGAAGTTGCGGAAGAATGCCTGCCGTTTAATGGAGAAACCTCCTTCATAGATGATCGGAGGCAGTAGAACATTGAAGAAGAGACTGTTGTCCAGGTTCAGGTGCGTGTGCAGCGCTGCGTGCTTGTCCCCCATGATCATGAAGAGCCCCACCACCAAACCGAACGCCATCGCGAAGCCGCTCTGCGACACCAAATTACACGAGTACCTGTCCAACACGAACGACACCACTACCAGCACGAACAGCATAAGCAGCAGCAGCACCGCGTCCTCCATCGTGGCCGCCTCGGCATCTCTCTCGGGCTGCATTTTCACTTATCATGGCGATGGGAACTGTGCGGCACAGGAAGCCGGAGCTCATTTTTATCGTTAAAACGTTACGAATTATTGCTTAAACGGACCGGCTGTTATTTGGTGTGACGAAGCAGCTGTAGACGAAAAAGCTGCAACGTCAGACATGCCTCGTGAAGTTAGCGGTGCTCGAATCTCGGGGCGCGTCGAGGTCTGCCACCTCCCTTCTTGAAGCGCAGGATGCCCATAACTAGAGCCGCGATACTGCAACCAAACCTGTACGCATCATGTTGTTAGTGTCAAATACTCGTTCTCCTCTTCCAGAAAGCTCTTCCTTACCAGGTTGCGGCGTATCCGGCATGCTTTTCGGGCGTCATGTAGAACTCCAAATAGGAAGCGATGTTCTTTCGGAGAGGGTTGTCCAGCTCCACCTCGCCATTAACCCCGTCAACGGCTGCAGCAAGGAATTGATCAAGTTAAAACGTGCTGTTAGGTTTCTAGAGAAGCCACGCGAAACGTACCGAGTGCGTCAACGACGACAGGAAGATCGGTCGAAGTGACGCCCATGGCGTTGGCCATCTCTTCGTGGTCCAAGTAGAAGAATTGGCGATTTTCGGGAGCGTTGTCTGGCGTAAAATTGTTTTTCTTCAGCAGAACGAGGTAATGCAGAGTTAGAACTTGCATGAGGTAGTCGTCTATCAAGTCTTGGCAGGCAACGCAAATGTACCTCTTCACCATGACGAAGCACACCGACAAAAGACACTTTGCCACCATCCTCCTTCTTGTCGCGGGCCATGTGCACGTCCAGGAGCTTGCGCGGGAGCCAACCTCGGTTCACGATCACTGGGGTTCTACATACGCACAGACAGCCAAATCGTAAATTTCAAGGTCACTCGGACGTGGAGACTACACTGAACAAGGTCCCCCTTACCCATCTTCACGCTGCAGCAACGAATAAATGTAGCCGCCAGACTTCACTCTTGCCACCGAATCACTCGGATCAGCGGGCGCGGAGCGAGGGTCTAGTCAGAAGTCATTCCACGCCGCAATGTTAGACAACTCCGCGTCAACAATCACCTGACAGTGCAGCATTCGTACACAAGTAGAAGGTGCTTCCAGGTTTGAAGTTTCCCTCAAGACGAAGCTGACGGTACTCAATGTCATCACTGCGCAAATACAAAATCAAACACCAAAATTCGTGAGCTCCTTGACTCCAATACGAAAGCTGATGCCACCACTTAGTCTCACATGTCATCACTAGCCGTCGCATCCTTCGGCAGGTCCGCAACCGACTCTGACAACTCCTTCGTTCGCTCATTGATCAAATCCACCTTCCAGTAATAGCGCTCGGTCTGCAGTTCACATCCAGCATTAACATCTCACTCCACCAACACAACAGAACACAGAATACGCACCTGCCACGTGCCGAGGTACGCTGTGGTCACTGACTGCAATTATCACAGCAAGCAGATCCATTAGATCGAAATATCCCTTTATTCCCGATCAAACGCACCACAGCGCCGAAGAACGCCATGCCAGCGTATCTGGAGAAATTGCTCTCATCCCCACTCGATCCCCCGGACTTGGTCTGTGACGCAGACGCCGCGAAGCGCTTCGACGCCGTCGACAAACGCGGCACTGCGCGCAGCATTCGTCGCCTGAGCATTTTCGAGGCGTTTCAAATTGACGAGCGGCTATGAAAGGCGAGCGAAATTAAAATTCAATTATTGTACTGGCCACGTGGGATCGTACACGCTACAGGTGGGTTTTGTATGACAGGCCATAGGTTTCTCAAAATAGATTGGATTGATTTAAAAGGGCCACCAAAGTAAAGAGGGGATTCGTGGCTTTACAGCAAGGGTTCGGTCATTGGCTGAGAAGAAAAAATGGAGGAGATTCTGCGCGTCAAGCACGAGCTGTCCGCTGCCGAGAAGATGATGGTGGCGCGGTGTCATCACTACTTAAAGCGCGAAAAAGATGAAGGCCGCGCCGGATCGCAGCGAAAGGTGCGGCAACGGGTAGCTGAGTGCTTGGGGATTGCTGAGAGCACGGTAGATCGCATAGTAGGCCACTGGAACGCACACCACGACCCCGGTTACACCTCTGAACCGCATCCCCGCGGTCGGCCACCCCTGTCATATCCAGCGAACCTGGTGACCACCATACGAGCGATTGTGAACGAACAAAACCGCGAAGTGCTGCCTACTACTGTGAACATCATTGCCGACGAGGTTAAGAAGCGATTGGGCGAGGAGTACCCGAGCAAGACGATTAACAGAGTGATGGAATGCAACAAGTTTCGGTTTGGGCGTGGAAAACTGCGCCACTACTCGGCAGATGATGTTGGAATAGTCGCGTTTCGCGACTAGTATCTACGGAAACGACTAGAGAACTATGATCGCAAGGGAAATCCGCGCACCCCAAAGATTTACCTTGACGAGAGCTACTGCAATTTAAATCACGTCGCGCGGAGAGTCTGGATTGACACACAGCAGAATGGTGGAATACACTATGAACGTGGAGGAATTGGGCCAAGGCTATGCGTCGTTGACGCAGGGATTGTACGCGCAGAACGTGATGTCTTGAGAGGGGAATGGATTCCAGGCTGCTTTGTGTGTTGGGATTCGATAAAGAGGGCGCGCAACAGCAAGGACTATCACGGAAATTTTGATCACCAACTATTCGAGAGATGGTTCAGTATGATGTGCGAGACGGCAGCACAAAACTATGGGGCCTGTCATATCTATATGGATGGTGCGCGTTACCACAAGCGCCACCTAAACCCCCAGCCTACAGCAGCCTGGAAGAAGATGGAGATTGCAAAATGGCTGACTGATCACTGCATTCCCTTCGAATCTGCATGGAGAAAGGCAGAGCTCATCGTACTTGCTCGCCAGCACAAAGAGCTACCACGGTATGCAAGCGTTGAGATTGCACGAAGACTCGGCCACAATGTGTTCTTCACTCCACCATACCACCCTGAACTTCAACCCATCGAACTGATTTGGGGAGTGCTGAAGAACAAGATCGCGTACGGCCCTGCAACGTCAATGAACATTCTGAAAGAGAAGGTAATTGAAACTCACAGCGAAGTCACCTCCAATATCTGGATCGGGGCGTGGAGAGCAGTGCGAGAGCAAGAGAAGCACTACCGGGAGCTGGGAGACGATATCGTGTTGCCTTCCGATGGAGGGATGGAATGTTCAAGCGACAGCGAGTACAGTGATTCGGCAGACATTTGAACAATGTAAACCCAATTATTTCTAAATTATTTTCATAATTAGGCGTCGTCTCGTGGATCACTGAATCGGTGCATCATTTTCAAAATCTTGTGGCGAACACAATAATTGTGTAATTGACCACCAACCAGTATGGCTTCGGACGCCGAAGGACATGTGCTCGGCAACTTCCATGCGTACTACAGCTTCAACCCGGTGCACGAGCGCTTGCGCTTTATGGACGTGCAAACGGCTAATGCTCTGAGACGTGCACTGCTGGTGAAGAAATCTACCGAGGACAAGAGCGAGGAGACTTGCGCTGTCATTGACATCGGTTGCAACGAAGGAGACTTGACCATTGGACTCTACAACGCATTGAATGGACGTGCAGCACTGGCAGACGCCAACCAGATTGACGATGTGGCCAACTTCGACCTCACCAACATCAGTACGCTCAATGAGCGCATGCAAAAGGACAAGAAGCAGGTGGAGTACTTGATCCAGGACGAGGGCGAGACCAGTCACCGCAGACGCTACGTGTGCGAGTTGCAGATTGAAAGCAAGACTATGGGGCATGGCGAAGGTGTGTCGAAGAAAGTAGCCAAGGCCAAGGCAGCTGAAGTCGCTCTGAGAGTGCTGGATGGAAAAGACGATACCAAGCAAGAGAAGGAGGATGGATCAAGAGATGAGAAGGTCGTGCCAGAACAGCTACCACTGACGGAAGAGGAGTTGGCGACGAGGAAGCCGCTCATGGTTCTTGGGGTTGACATCGACGAGGTGTTGATTGAGCGTGCTACGAAGAAGCCTGTGCAGCTCACTGCAAAGGATGCTGTGCAATTCCGTCACGTTGATGTCATGACGAACAAGTTTAGCAAGGAGATCGCGCCGTTCCTGGAGCTGGCGAAGCGCTCGACAGCGGGGCGGAAGTTCGATCTCGTCACTTGCTTCAGTGTGACGATGTGGATCCACCTGAACAATGGAGATGACGGCCTCTGGAAGTTCCTCGAGACGGTCAGTGACATGACCGAGCACCTTATCATTGAGCCGCAGACGTGGAAGTGCTATCGGTAGGTGCCATGTTATAGGTATTGTCGGGAACATCGAATTAGCTGCTGACATTTTTTCTTGCCAACAGCAACGCGCAGAAGCGGTTGAATCGCATGCGCGTCGAGATCCCCCAGTCCTTTCGCGAGATCAAGGTGCGCACGGACGTCGTGGAGAAAATCGATGCATTTCTGCTGGATGCTGGCCGGTTCCACTACAAAGCTCAACTGGGAAAGACCAATTGGTCGCGGAACGTCGTTCTCTACAGCCGCAAGCCTGTGCCCGGGATCACTTACGCGTCATGAAGATCAGCACATTACGTGGCAGGCACCGTGGGGTGGCAAAGGTGCCCCCATAATCAGGTCAATGCAGTGTGTATCTATCTCACATGCCCCTGACATCACCAATGATCAGTACTGACGATATGCAAGTATCTGTCTACGCGAAGCACATGCCCTTCCTCATTTCCGAACAAGATGGAGGCCCTGCAAGAATACGGCGATGCAGTATACGCCGTGGTCGTCCTGCTTGTAGTGGCTATCGTGCCGGCGCTGGTTCACGTGCGACTCGTGTACACTGTCCTGTGGAATGCGTTTACCTGCATCGCCATTTTGATGAAGTCCCCGACGGCACTAGGTCTCGCCACACCGGAGACTTTCTACTGCACTTCGTTTGTCCGTTGGCTGTCGCCGCCAAATACTTGGAGCATGTCGAAGTGTGGATGACGCTGCCGATCGTGGGGTACGTAGAAAATATGTGAAGAATATACCGACTCGAAACACTAACACGACAACTTTGGTTGGTTGTTTTTGGCCAGCTTCTCAGTGCTGTGGGTGTACTTCGTCGCGGACGGTTCGTTGATCGCCAACCACGTTTATCACTTCTCGCCACCGCGCCCCGTACAGTTCTGGGCCGTGGCGAGCGCCTCCATGCTCGTGGGCAATGTGACGCCGCCGCTTGGCTGCGTGCTCGTCCAACGGAGCGGCGTGCCTGAGCTGCTCATCCACGGCATCCAGCCGTTGCTCACTATGGCCGTGCCACTCTACCAGGCTATTATTCAGTGAGTAAGTTATACCACCGCAAGGAGTGATCGATATAAAATCAATGAGCTTCGATACAGCAGCCAACCTGCGGCGTAGCCAAGTGTAAAGCGATTCGTTGAAGTTTGAACCATAGTCGTCTACAGCAAATTCACGAAATTTGTTTTGTAAATTGAATTTTGGCATAATCTCACGTAGAACGGGCTCCTGTTATACAAAAATCAAGTGTAGAGTCTAGTGTCATCAATCGCGTGCCGACATTCCGAAACGGACAGGACTCACTTTGCAATCTGATCGTAGCAACTACACCACGATGGACACCGCCGAGTTATTCGCCGTGGCGCACGACACATTGGCCCGCACGGTGCTTCGAGTCCGCGACGGTGAGCAGCGAGCAATGGCGCCACTGGGTCCAGATGCCGTCCAGGCGGAGCTGCTGCTCTTCTCCATGGCGCTGCTGCCCGTGGTGGTGCGTGTGCGGATCCTCTACACGTTCTGCTGGGTGGTGTTCACTGTCTTGGCGCACGTGACCGAGTCGGAGGCGGCACTGGGCATGGCCACGTCGCTCGGACTCACCATCATGATGGGCTGGTACTCGCTGCGCACACTCGACCGGACCACGTTCTTGGGCATTCTGCAGGGCTGGTTTGGGTTTCTGAGCAAGTATCGACCTTTCCGACTGCTGGCCAACTCGGTGGACCTCCTGTTGCACATGGGCGTGCCGCTCACGCTCGCGTTCTGTTACCTGCCTCTTGTTCGCGTCTGGATGACCGCTCCCATCTTGCTGTAAGTGGGCTTGCTTGTCCACTTTTGAGAGCTGTTGACGTTTTATCTTACTGTTTTTATGCCGTATTATTTGCTTGTCGAGCAGGTTCTCTCAGTTGTGGATCAAGTTGGTAGCTGGTGGAGACCTCTGCCTTACGGGGAACGACGTCTACCACATTTACCCACCGCGCCCCAACACCTTCTGGATAGCGGTCCGCAAGATCGAGCTGGTCTACAACTTTACGGTCCCGACGGTGTGTGTGCTGCTTTACCAGGCAGGTGTCCACGAGTTCATTGTCAACCGCTTCCTGAAACCAAGCATGTAAACTGCCAAGGAGCCTTCGCCGATATCCCCCCCCACACTCTAAGACTAGACAATCTAGACTAAATGTCCCTTTGTAGTAAAGGACCACTATCGCTTTTACCAACCGCGAAGACAACGAAGTTTTCAAGTGCAACGACATCCCTATATCCCAGCCACGGATTGCACCAGCATGACGCGCTACAAGGTGCATCCGTAGTCCAGTCCATTTGATATCCTAAGTGGCGATACTAAAAACAAGCAAATCCTATGATATCAACAAATTAAACTTATATCGAGGCTGTGAGTCATTTTGCGACTTTCGACCAAGCAGCTCAAAGATGGATACGCTGCTGGGCTGGGGGACACTGGGCCGCGCCAGCCGCGAAGCCGTGCAGACCAATGACCAATTGGACGCCGCTTTAGCCGTTGCGCTTCTCTTCAGCGTCGTGGTTCTGCCTCCTCTCGTGGGCATCCGCACCATGTACACCAACTGCTGGTTCGTCTTCACTGTCGTCGCGCACCTGCTGGCATCCGAGGCGGCGCTGGGTATCGCCACGTCCATGGGCATCACCATCATGGTGGGCTGGTACTCGCTGCGGGTGTTCGACCGCTTCGCCTTCACTGCAATTCTGAACGGCTGGCTCGGGGTCTGGGCCAGTTCCCCGCTGCTCGGTGTAGCTGCTCGTGTCGGGGACTTCGTTTTGCATCTATTGGTGCCAATGCTACTGGTCTCGTGCTACTTGCCGCTTGTCCGTGTGTGGATGAGTGTGCCGGCATTAATGTAAGTTAGGAGATAAAGGGAAGTGCTGGTGGGGGTGTGATACTGATGGTTTTGTTGTTGTTGTGGATGATTTGTTTTGTGTAGATCGTCGCGACTGTGGAGCCACTTTGTCGTGGGCGGTGGAGTCTTCCCCAAGGCCGATCACATCTATCGCTTCTCCCCGCCGCGCTCGCAGCACTTTTGGAATGCAGCTTACAAGATGGAGCTCATGCTAAATCTTCTCGTCCCGCTCTTCTGCGTGCTGGCACACCAGGTACTGCATTGACACGTACTACGCACCGCTGATTTTACCCAGTGGAACTGGGTGTTGCCGCATCATTGACCCACATAGTTCTGGCTAAAACTTTTTTTCTAATATCATGTTCGTCCTTGTTGGGCGTTGTTTGATGTTGACATGCAGAGATCCTTCTGGGTGTATGTCGCGACGGCGATTGCGGGGGCGATTCTGTTTTGTCTTCAGCTGATCCGATCGCTTTCGCTTCCCAAATTACGGAAGAATGCAAAGACGATCATGTGTCGTTTGCTGTCCAGCGGCGGCATCCGCCCGAATGTGGTAAGTGACTGTTTTCGTTTGGATCACTGCCGGCTACCACTAAAAGTCGTACTTTGGTGTAGGACTTTATCGTCCGAGACGACTCCTTCTGGTTGGATTGGATGAGCGAGGGGCTTGTGGCAATTGGCGAATCGTATGTTGGTTGCCTGTGGGCGACCAACTCTGCCCGAACTCTAGACGAGGTGGTTGCTAGCTTACTCACTATTCCGATGGAGGGCAGACAGGAAATGTACCGGTCCTGGAGTGCCCGGTTTGTGGCATTGGCAGCGCGGTTGTTTAACTACCCACCATCGTCTATGGGCCTCGTGGTTGGCGCTGTATCGGAGCAGTTTGACCTGTGCCCCGAGTTCCGACAGGCGTACATGGACCGATACTTCCACCAAGGCTTTGGCCTTTGGACAGCAGGGACAGCAGCCATCGACGTAGCGCAGACCAACAAGCTTGCTAATTTGGACCAGCTCCTGGACATTCGGGTAAGTGCAGCAGCTCCACCATTCGTCGCTGAGCCAGCATCCTAACTTTTTCTTCCTATTTCAGACTGGTCACACCGTATTGGACATTAGCATCGGATCATGGGGTGGGGTGGGCTGTTACCTCGCTCAACAGCACCCCAACGCCACTGTTGTCTGCGCATTGTCTTCAGTCCAAGAATTTGCACGCGCCAAAAAGTTTGCTCGTGAACTCGAGGTCTTCGATCAAATGGAGTTCGTGCTTGCCGAAACACCAGAAAAACTGCTCACCATTCTGAGTAGCTTCCGCGCATCCAAGTTCGACCGTATCACATTGTGTGGTGTAGTGGAGACTGTATCGGACATCCAGCGAACGCGGTTCCTACGGACGTTGAAGCGCATCCAGACCGCGAATGGCACGACGTTGGTGGAGTTTAGCGCTTGCACAGCTGCGCACATGACGACCCACGCCTGGACCAACAAATACGTGCATAGTGCATTCCCTTGCTACGCCATCACGCTACCGCTTATGCGCCGACTAGCTGGTGAGACGGGCTTCACGCTTCGAGACACGCTCGGGTACTCGGATCACTACGATCGCACATTCCTCGAGTGGAACCGTCGATTCCAAGCGCAATGGGGTCACGACTCGGCACCAACTTCAACTGGCCAAGCCACAGCACCACAACAAACGACTCAATTGCAGCGGATGCCGTCGCTCCCCGAATCCTTCAAACGCACGTGGGA
This sequence comes from Phytophthora agathidicida, assembly GCA_025722995.1. NCBI lineage: Eukaryota > Oomycota > Peronosporomycetes > Peronosporales > Peronosporaceae > Phytophthora > Phytophthora agathidicida. The sequence goes on along the minus strand of CP106972.1, from coordinate 4,811,874 downwards.
GTTTTACTTGTTGCACTCCGCTGCGTGTTACCGATCCGGTGCACTTCAAGTGTTTCAGATCAGAATGGGCTAAAATAGAACCTGTGACGCCCACTAAGTGGTACAAATAAGTCGACTGTGATTGGTGACCTTTAACCTATCAAATCGCGAGTCTCGGCTCGCCCCACTTAGCTGGTCGAAAACAGGTCGTTCTAGTTTAGAACTCTTTTTGTTTAGAACAAAGTAATAAAGTAATAATGGCGACGGACTCCATGGTCGGCGATGGCGGCGAGTGGGAAAAGCACGTAGACGACGCGACCGGTTCGGCTTATTACTACAACGCTCGCACAGGAGAGTCGTCGTGGAAGGTTCCTACAGGTTTCAAGTCTCCCCAAGCACAAAGAACGAGTCAAAACAAGGCCCCAAAGTGGCGCGAGTTTGTGGACGACGCATCTGGAGCCACTTACTACTACGACGAAGTGAGCGGCACCAGTCGATGGGACCAACCGGAAGACTTTGTACCTCAGGACACGGATAACAATGACCAAAACAAAGAGAAAACGGGGGCTCAGACATGCCAAGACCTCAAGACAACTAAGGAAATCGATCCAGAAGAAGAAGAGATCGAAGGACCAGAGCAGGAGCCAGTAGAGAAGGCGACGCAGAAGGAGGAGAAGGAGGAGGAGGAAGAAGAAGACTCGCCAGGACGTGATGAGAAGAGTAAAGGCGACGCCTCTGCTGCTGTTAATAAGGCATCCCAGTGGGTCAAGTACGTGGATGCAGCTAGCAAAAAACCGTACTACTACAATTCCAGGACAGGGACTACGCAGTGGGAGGAGCCTGAGGGCTTTGATGAGTCAGCAGATTCAGCTCCTGTCGTTCCTCAGGCGTCCGCAGAGTACCAGGCTCATCTTAACCGGGTGCACACGGAACGCCTGGCTCGGGTGACGCAGCAAGTGCTGGATCCGTCGGGCAATCTCAGCAAATTAAATGCCATTTTGAGTGGTATTGACAGTAGTGCTGCTCCTTCTTCTACTGTGGTAGATGGGGAGACTACTGCTGATGCTCCACGAACAGCAAAAGCGGAGTGGCAGCAACATATCGATGCGCAGACGCAGCGATACTACTACCACAACGTGGTCACCGGGGTCACGCAGTGGACCAAGCCTGACGCACCAGTTGTATCAGGGGTAAGTTTGTGTGTGGTATTTGTCTTTCTACGAAGGTGCTCATGATTCTCGTGTTGCGATTCTCGGTTTGTGTAGTTGGCCGATTGGATCCCTCCTGAAAACCCCGAGTCCGATACGACTGGTGCAGGTCAGAAGACCGTCTCGGGTGTCAACTATGTCGCTCGGGCGAAGTTCAATCGGCTAACAGGGAAGTACGAGCAGCTTGGAGGTGATGAATATTGGCAGAATGCTGGAATCGCACCTGATCGTGAGGGGCGGCAAATGAGCCACTTCTTTGACATGACTGAGTTAGAGAAGAACCGCGAAGAAGCTCGTCGCAGGAAGGAGCAATTGAAGCGGAAAAATATCGACTGGAAGAAAATTTCGGCGGAGAAGAAGGCCAAGAAGCAAAAGCAGAGGAACGAGTGGCTTTACACGGATTAACATCGACAACCGATATGTGCTTGCAAAACTGGATCTGCGTTGTTGTGAATAACTATCCAGCTAACTTTACGATAAGGTTCGTCTATCTCGATTCTACCTGTTCCATTTGCTCTACCAGGAACAAAGTCGATAAGCGAATAGCATCCCAAGAATTACTGACCCGGGTGCACGCCAAGGAATCCCGGAGTCGGCTCGCCCTGCACCTCGCCAAAGTACAGCGTGAACGTCTGCTTCCACTGCTCCACCACCGCGCGGTCCGCCATGAACTTGGGGAACTCATCGACGTTCGCCTTGCATATCTCCCACGGGTGGCTCGATCCGCTGTTCGGGGTCAAGTCCACGCGCACGTTCTCGTTCATGACCGACTTCTGCGCGTCCTCCGAGATGGCCCAGTTCATAAAGAGCTTGGCGGCCGCTGGGTGCTTGGCCTTGTTCAGGATGGCGATGCGCTGACCCCACGCCAGATACTCATTGCCACCGTCCGTCACGAACGTGACGTTGGGTGTGCCCAACGAGTACGTGCCAACACCGATGACCTTGTCTTTGGCTGTCACGAGATCGCTGGGCGTGTTGGATCCGCGGCGGAACGTGACGTTCTGGTTGGCAAAGTCCTCGACCCAGCTCCAGCCGTACTTCTCCACGTAGCGTTTGTACAGGAAGAGCACGGCGTCGTCGTCGTTCGGGTAGGACGAGACGATCTTGCCGGCCCACTGCGGGTCCACGAGATCGGCTGGCGACTTGGGTGCCGGGAGACCGTCAAGTGCTGTCTCGTCATACAGGAAGCTGAAGGTGAACATCATATAGGCCATGTATGCGCCACGCTGGTCCCGGAAGCCGTCGTAGACCTGCGAGAAGTTGGCAGGTTTGTACTCGAGCAATTTGCCCTCCTGTGCCCAACGAGGGAAGTCCTGCAGTGTCTGCAGCGCAACGAGGTCTGGCACGAGCGTGTCGGTCTGGAGTTGATTGTCGATGCGCACGTCATGGTACTTGCTGTAGTCGACGATGAGCGTGAAGTTGATTTCCGGGAAGGCCTTGCTGAAGGCGACATGCGTTGTTTGTTGCTGCGACGCGAAGTCTCCGCCGTGATACATGACGAGGTTGCCTCCTTCGGCGATGGCGTCGGCGTAGAGCTCGTCGAGGGACTTGGTCTCTTCCTGGACAGCGAAAGTGGTGGAAGCAAGGAGCGCAAAACAGGCAGCGGCGAGCGGCGTGAAAAGATTCATGGTGAATACGGTTGGCTAGTTGGTCTTCAAATTGAGGTGGTTGGTCGCAGGCCAATTGAAGAATGAGGAAACAAGGTTTGCTTTTCAGGTGCTGTTGGCTGGGGCTGGGTTGCAGCAAACATGTTGATGGTCTTCCTGTTAGCTCGAAGTTCATTGTTCGAGCCTCAACAGTGGGCGATGGATAACGTGGCACGTCAAGAGAACTGTCGCATCGATTACTAAAATTCAGTTTTGAAGGATAAACAGTAAACATAGTTACCCGTCGTATTTCGCTGGAGTACATGTACTTGGCAATACTTCAGTAGAGATCATTGATACAATGACAGTTTATCTGGTTCCGCGCCGAATTTCTAGCACGGCACTTGCAAGTTGCAAGTTGCAACTAGAAAACCTTTTGTGTGAAGCTCGAGTTGACTTCCAAGGCAACCCTACTACAATCAAGGTTGTGCCTCACGGCGTCCCGCCTTAACCAGCAGACAGATAGTTCATCGCCTTTAGACCATCTCCACCGGTCCAGGCTGCAGTTTTCCACGTGGGTACTTTGCCTTTCTTCATTGGCGGTGTCTGAGTTCTTGCCGCACAATCAACCATATACGCAAACACGCGACGCGTTATCCTGTTATCGACTAAAAGATCACTACATATCTTCCTTTTCTGTTTTATCAGCTGAAGCAGTGTGAAAGTGCACCAACTCGGCACACAATCATCCCGTAAGCATCGAAAGGTACTACGTAACATATAGCTAGCGAAACGATTCATCCTATAACTGGTTAATCAACTTTCACTTTCAAACTTATAACCCAAGAAATTGTGAAACTACCAACTACGAGCAAGTCGTGCTCGGGTCACGGTCTGTTTGAATTCGTTTACAGGCCAGGGTGAACTCCTTGATAGCCTGGTGTCGCCTCACCCTGCACCTCGCCAAAGTAAAGGGCAAACGTCTGCTTCAGAGCCTCCACCTTCGTTCGGTTCGCCATGAATGTCGGGAACGCCTCCAAATTGGCCTCAGGGATCTCCCACGCGTGCTTGGATCCCGACGACAGAGTAATGTCAGTGCGCACAGTCTCCATTACCACCGACGTCTGTATGTCCTCGGACAGGATCCAGTTCATGAACAATTTGGCAGTCGCTGGGTTCTTCGCCTTTTGGAGGATAGCAAGGCGCTGACCCCACGTCAGGTACTCGGTGCCGTTGCCGCCCACGTACACGACCGGAGAGGCGCCAGCGTAGGTGCCCACGCCAATGACCTTGTCTTGGGCCGTGACCAGGTTGTTGGCGACGTGCGAGCCGCGGTTGAAGCTGATGCTCTGGTTGGCCATGGCGGCAACCCAGTCCCAGCCGTACTGCTCCACATAAAGGTGGTAGACAAACAAGACCGCGTCGTCGTCGTGAGGGTACGAGGATGCAATCTTGCCGGCCCACTGGGAGCCAGTGAGGTCGGCCGGCGACGTGGGCGCATCCAGACCGCCGAGGTTGCTCGAGTCGTAGATGTAGCTGAAAGAGTTCACACCGTACGCAAACCAAGCACCATTCTCGTCTCTGAGGGTGTCGTAGATCTTGGAAAAGTTGGCGGGCTTGTACTCGAGCAGGTCGCCGGCCTTGGCCCAGCGAGGGAAGTTCTGCACAGTCTGGAGTGCCGTGATGTCGGGCACGAGCGTGTCAGTTTCGAGCTGGTTGTCGATACGCACGTCGTGGTACTTGCTGTAGTCCACAACCATGGTCACATTGATTCCGGGGAAGGCGTCCTCGAACGCAGCTTTCAGCGAGTCTTGCTGCGTCACGAAGTCTCCGCCGTGGTAGAAAATGAGCTTGCCACCTTCAGCGATGGCATCCGCGTACAGTTCATCGAGGGACTTGGTTTCTTCTTCAACAGCGATGGCGCCAGCGGTTAGGAGCGCGAATACTGCGGCGACAGGTGAGAAGAACTTCATCGTTGCAGGCGCTGGAGACTGGATCGGTGACGTGCAAAATTGAAAATGAACTGAAGGCCGACGCGATCTCAGATGAGCAGCAGCTTGCTCCTCTGCGCGGGTCTGCGGTGGCGACTACCGCATTGCCATCTTAATTCGTTGAACTCCCACGGAGCTGCCCTTTAGATCTGCAGCTGGATCCTGCGAAGGCATAATACCTGACAAGATGTCGGGCAATACCCGCTGAAGGATAGTCTAGGCAATTCATGTGTACTTTGTCGCCTGGTTTTGAGTGAATTGAGTGAACGACAAGCCTTGACGATCTGTTGTTCGTGCAGGTCCCGTGCTTACCTTTGTGTGACGTGACACCCAACAGCGACCCCTTTCAACGAGATTGCAAGGTTTTGTATGATCGAAAAACCAATTCGCTACCGAATCAAAGCGCCTTTACGGAGTGCTGGCTAAAAGCCCATTCGTGGATGGGCTATCGACTGCAAGTGCAGTGTACGATATCCGTGGAGGTGCTTACTCAGATCATCTTAGTGTTGTCATCCGATAGCGTGAATCACACCGTCCGTTTCCGAATATCGCGTGACGATCACCTTTGATTTGCATCACCTGTGACTGGTAAAAACAAGAACACCGAAGCTTGCAATTGTACATCGCATTGAAGCGGTTAAACCCCTTTTCAGCGATCGATGGCTAGGCTATTACCTACTGCTGGCCAGGGTGCAGGCCAAGCCATCCAGGGCTGGGCTTGCCCTGCACCTCACCAAAGTAAAGAGCGAACGTCTGCTTCCACTCCTCCACCTTGGCTCGGTCCTCCATGAACGGCGGGAAGGCAGCCATGTTGGCCTCCGGAACGTCCCAGGGCTTGTTAGCGTTGATATCGGTACGCACACTGTTGGACACCACCGTAGTCTGCGCCTCCTTAGAAACGGCCCAGTTCATGAACAGCTTGGCGGCAGCGGGGTGCTTGGCCTTCGCAAGGATGCCAACGCGCTGGCCCCAGCTCAAGTAGTCCGTTCCATTGCCTCCCACAAAATCAAGAGACCCACTGCCGCTGGTTCCCACACCAATCAACTTGTCGCCGGATTTCACAAGATCCCCCGCGACATTCGAGCCGCGGTTGAAGTCGATGTTTTGTTGCCCGACCTTGGTCACCCAGTCCCAGCCGTACTTCTCGACATAGCGGGTGTATAGGAACAACACAGCGTCGTCGTCATGAGGGTAGGAAGAAGCGATCTTGCCAGCGTACTGTGAGTCCACCAAATCGGCCGGAGTCGTAGGCGCCGCCAAACCGTTGAGTGCGCTGGAGTTGTAGACGTACCCGAATGTGAAGATCGTGTACGCAACCCACGCACCGTTCTTGTCTTTCAGGGAGTTGTGGATCTTGGAGAAGTCCTTGGGTTTGTAAGGGAGGAGATCACCGGCCTCCGCCCAACGGGTGAAGTCCTGCAGCGTCTGCAACGCCACTACGTCGGGTACCAGGGTCTCGGTTTCCAACTGGTTGTCGATGCGCACGTCGTGGTACTTGCTGTAGTCGACGATGACAGTGAAGTTGAGCTTGGGGAAACGCTGCGAAAACGCCTGCTGCAGGAAGTTCTGCTGGGTTGGGGTGTCACCGCCATGATACAGGACCAAGTTGCCGCCTTCCGCCACAGCGTCAGCGTAGAGGTCGTCAATAGTTTTGGACTCTTCGTCAGACTTAGCTGCGATACCGGAGGACAATAGTGCAAAAAACGCAACGAGCGGGGCGAAGAGCTGCATCACTGTGTCGAGAACTGGGGTGGAGAGTCTCCACTGGAGACTTGTGCTACTTGATGCGGGCCGAGGAAGTTTGGAAATAAAGCAATCGGTGCTGCGCGGAGGAAGTGCTCACGTGACTACGGTGTTACTGGTGTTTGGGCTGTTAAACTCTACCGACATTGTGGACTGCATTCTGGTACAAGTCCATAATAATGTCGGTAGAGGTATCAGCCCCCAAAGCGATCATGTTAGCTTACTGTACTATGATAGTCTTGCTGTTCACACCGCAACCGATCGTACGGCAAAAATCCTGTCACAACACACAAAGTCATATGTGCACGACGATCGCATTGCACAGTAACATTTGCAAGGGGGATCACGTTGTGTTCGCCTGAAACAGTTGGGAACCTTTGGAGGTGACGTATTGGTAGGTTTGGTAAACCGCGTTATCCATGGACGTCCCGACGACAGGAGCCATCCAATCGAAAAGCCCGAAAATGCGAGGTGTCCGCATGGATGGCTTACGCGATATGGTTGGCAAAATAGGGGACAGCATGGCAACAAACATGGCGTTCGAGTTCAACAATTTCGGGTCTCGCACTCGGTAGTCTGTCCACGCAAATCTCGAGCGGTCGATCTGGCTCCTGGCGAATTTCGCAAGTTGCACCCCGGCTGTACATGTACTGTACGTGTCCGAATTGGAGTTTCCGATGCCTTGCTTCTGCGGCACATCCCGGAGACCTGAAGCGCACGTCCTGTACGCCACGCTGGATTTGACGCGGAGGCTTGTCTTCGCGCCGAAAAAGGTGTATCCGAAGCACGGCCGAAAGAGCGAGTCCCGCACATGTAGGACACAAGTGCTAGAGTGACGGCGGAGCTGTACACGCTGCACTGATGACCCCCGGATCCGAACGTGCTTCAAATTGAAATGCACGCGCCATGGAATGGCAGAAGTACTCACATCTAACCAAAAAGGACAATTTGGATTGCTTTCCTATGGGCATTCCCAGCTCTCTTCCCTGAACAAGCAATCGTTGTCAACTAGTCCCCACTCGACATTGTGGAATCGCTTCAGTGAGGAAGGAACATGCGTTGATTTACTGGTTGAGAGTATGCGTTACAGTCTTCACCCCGCCAAGCCTGTCGCTTCTCGTCGACGGGGCCTGTTCTCGCTGTAACCCGAGATGTAAGCTAGCTCCCCTACTGCTGCTGCTCGCCGTTGACCTGAAAGACGCTCAACGACCCAGCGCATACAAACCGCATGATGTTGAAGGCCGCGTTTTCGTCCCTGTTTGCCACGAAGCCACAGTGCGGGCACACGAACACATCTTGGTTGCGGAGAGAGAGGTGCAGTCGGTTGCAGCGACCACAAGTGCGGCTCGTATACATCTCCGAGCACAGCACCAGGGTCTTGCCGAGGACAGCGCACTTGGCCAGTAGTCGCTGGCGGAACTGGAAGTGGGCGAGTGTCTGCATGTGTGAGTTGAACTTGTGCGTCCACGGGGCACTCCGTAGCAGCATCGACTTGGAGTCGAACTTAGGCAGCAGGATCACGTCCGAGTTCTTGCACAGGTATGCCGCAGCTTGGAAGTGTAGGTCCTTGATATAGCTCTCAAGCTTGGCGGACGCACAGAAAAACTCTCGACGTGCTGCTACGTATCGTTTCCAGTCCTCACCAGTGTGCTTCCGCACCTTCTTCACGTTGGCAAACGCGCTCATACCACGCTGGGCTGCGCTCTGGCGCTGCTTCAGTTGGTCCAGTTTGGCCCAGTTGGCCCGCCCAATGTGTGCGATGTCACCGTGTAGGTCCATGCACGTCAGGAATGCCTTGAGGCCTGGGTCACCCGCATTCCAGCGATCTTTGTCCTTTGATAACTGGGGCTCGACCACGTAGGGAATCTGCGCGTACCAATAGCCGTGCTTGTACAGAATCACAACCTCGCCCTCGACCGTCGTGCCTTCCTAGGCAATGATAGCGATGTTGGGCACGGACGTGATAGTTAGGAACTGCGTCAGCTTCCTCGGTTTTCTGCCGTCATTCGGGTACGGCGCTGGACCTGGATGGTGCGTACTGGGTCGGTGAATTTGTGCATTCAGATAGGTGTCCTGGGCTTTCGAGCCGATTGTGAAGTAGTTGTGCTGTTTCCGCCCATTGAACGTCATGTTGAAGTGGGTGATGTTGCCGTGAGAGAGATTCGTGTGGGCCGCCGATACTGCCGACACTGCCGACACGAACCTATGAACCACGACTTGCCGCATACTTGCAGGTGTGCTGACCACCCACTCCGGTGACGGCCCCATGCCTTCAGGATACGCCAGATCATTTCCTTCATCTTGCTGTGTGACGAACAGTTTCTCCAGGACTCTCTTGTTTGCCGTGCCCACTTTGCGGCGATACTCGACGCACTTGTTGTACGTGTACCGACACGCGTGCATGATCTTTTCGAGTTGGACAGCTTGATCCACGCATGGCTTCAACCGGTAGCGTCGGGTACGGCGCATCAAAAGGGCGTCCTCGGACTCCAGCATTCTCTTTTCGTTCGAGAGTCGGGTCAGCTCTCGTTGGAGTGAGCTCTTTCGGGCGCGCGTCAGCCTCTGCTGCTTCAGCTCCGTTGTCACACGTTTGATCTCGAGTCTGAGCTCGCGTTCTCGTGCTGCACGTTGATGGCGTGAGCGGAAAGTATCGAGCTTGATCTGCTGGGCTTGTTGATCGACTCCCCAGCTAGCGCCCCCAAAACGCTGGCGGACGTCGCCCAAGTCATTGTCGATCGGTAGCGAGTTTGTCCACTCTGCGATTGAGAACCACGATTGATTCGGCTGCGCACGCTGAAGCGCCGCCTCGTCAATGGGCCTCTGCTGCATCCGCTGTAGAACGTCTAGGTATCTGTTGCCGAAAGCCATGCCGAGCGTCAGCTGCTGCTGGAGTGGTAGTCGTTGTACTAGTGGCTGCATCGCATCGAAAGAGTGCAGTATCGCATGCAGCAGTAAGTTCGACATGATGTCGGTGAACACAACCCAATCGAAAGTCGGGTCGCGCTCCTCTAGCAGCCCTCGCACTCGCCATCCAGTAGGTTCGTCCTGATCACGTTGCCCTCGGTCTTGTCTCTCGAGACGCTGCAGAGCTAGAACGGTGAAGAACTGTTTTTCCTCGTCGTTGACGAAAGCGCGGAGTATTTCAATGCTGGCCTGTACAGTTGGAATGGTTGCTATGGCGTCGGGCACACTGATGCAACGGAGCACACGGATAATGACTCGCTCGCGGACACGACCCAGCCACCCTCTGTCATGCCCGCCTTTGGCCTGCTAGCAAGCAAACCAGAGAGCGTGGGCGCATAGGCTCTGGCTTGCTTGCTCGCAGCCAGAGGCAGCATGTCGCTGCGACGGCAGCCTGCAAGGCTCTCCGTTCGCAGTTTACATACATATAGCTAGATATTACGAACGTGCAAAAGAAAAGAAGAAAAGAAGAAAAGCAAAGAAACATGCAGGGTGGCAGGACACATAGGCACGTAGAAACAGAAACATGCAGAAACCATCAAGGAGGCCCCTGTGCGAGCTAAGCGCACAGGAAGGCATGCACATTTAGGCCAGACATTTTCATTATCAAATACACCAACTACCCCGCACTCGAGACCAACTCCTACCTACGCGACCTACACTCCGACTCTGACTTCGACGACCAACACTCTTCACCTCAGTCACGACACCCTCGAACTCACAGACAGGCACGAGCATCTTCGAGCACAATGAAAGCGAGGGACCGGACTTCACCCAGTGCGGTGAGAACGCGTCGCTTGAGTGTGGAGAGCCTCGTGGCCTCAAGCTCCAATTGAGAAGTGAGAAAATCCGTGGACCACGACTTGAATCTCTGAAAAATCGACGTGCCAACGGCCCCTTCATATGGGGAGATGCTGACCCAGCAATTGGGTTTTGATCCTCCGCAAGACGTTCTCCCAGAACGGGTGCATACCATTTGGATTCCGCGATTGTAGTTGAATAGCGTGTGTGCAATTGGATCCTACCAGTGTAGCTGATTTCCGCAAGTGCAGTGTCGAGCAGATAAATCCGTATCAAACTAGACCTACCCAGACGATAAATTCGCTAGCTAGTTAATCAAATCGAGTTCCTTCCTCTGCCTCCTTTGCTGCGACTTCCTGCTGAGTCTGATCCACTTTCACACGATCAACTAAGACGAAACCCCTGTGGCCGAGCTGGCCCTCCTCGATTCATAATGTTGACTTCACGATGCCTCGCAGCTTGATCACCATTTTCACCATGTGCGACTGGGACTTTGGCCGCACTACGTTGTGCGCGTATGTCTTCCATCACAACCCCGTCGCCCTACCGGAATCACCAGCCACTTGGGACTGTGGATACTGCGATGGCATGGCGGCAAGAGCTTATCATTCTTCATCTTACGCCCTCCAGCACAGGCCATGGCATCGCCAGAGTGGTGGACTCGTGCGGTGGCCAGACACTCGTTGGAGCTGTGGCTGCCGACTGCAAACGACTTTTGCGACAACACTGGCGCCTCCCCAAGCCGCTGCATCAACTCGCTCAAAGGAAAGGTGTTCGCCCCGCTGCACAACGTCTCCTCCCACGAACTACGCACACACACGGCGCCTCGAGAGATTGAGCCCGAAGACGACGACGACGAAGCTATCAACAGCTGCATCAAGATCGAGCTCAAACCGACTCCAGAGGAGCGAACAAAGCTGAAGATGATGTTTGGTTCCCACCGAGCTGTATGGAACGAAATTGTGGCTCGCTCGAGGGGCAGGCTTTTTTAGATAAGCGACCAGGAGATAGCGCAAGAGTTTCGACCGATCGCTACCAAAGCAACGTTGACGAACTATCTGCCAGCGTGCCTTCTCGCAACGCCGTCCCATGTTCTCGACTCGACCTATCGCGGCATCATCAAAGCCAAACATGCTGCATGGGCGTCGTATCGCGCTCTTCTGGCGCTTGGCCAAAACCCCAGCCCACCTACGGAGCTTCGCTTCAAGTCACGAAGGAGGGACAACTCCACATCGGTTGTTCTACCGCTTGACCGGTTTAGCGTAACAGATGCAGGTTGGACAGCGCGATTCTTCCCGAGGTACTTCGGCTACAGGCGTGACAGCGAAGAAGGGATTGTCATAAAGGAGCAATTACCTCCGGTAACCACGGATATTCGACTGCAGTTCGCGCGGACTGGGAAGTTTTATCTGTGCATCCCGCGCCATGTCGAGTTTGAACAGTCGACGTGCTCTCGTGTCTGTGCTATCGACCCCGGCGTGAGGGACTTCTTGTCCGTCTACGATCCCGACGGCTTTTGCGTGGCAGTGTTCGACGCATACGAGAAGCTCGAGGGGTGCTTCGACGCAATAGACGAGATGAACTCGCGCAGAGACAACGAAACTATCAAGCGCAAACGTTATCGCCTCAAGAAGCGCATCTACTTGACGCATCAAAAAGTCGAACGTAGGGTGAAAGACCTCCACCAGAAGCTGATGAAGTGGCTGTCGCAGAACTATCACGAGGTGTTACTGCCAGTGCTTGACGTGGCGGGGTTGGCGCGACGCCATGGTCGACCAGATCAACAGCCTCGGACACTCAGCCGGTTCTCCACTCGCAAGCTGTTGTTGTGGCCTCACAACAAGTTCAGACTAATGCTCCGAGAGAAGATGCGCCGGACGGGGGCCGACTCATTGAATGCACGGAACCGTACACGACCAAGACATGCACTCGCTGTGGGAGAATCAACCGCAGTATGAGTCACCAGAAAGTGTTCCGCTGCCCTCAATGCGGATTTCGGTGCGACCGAGACGTCAACGCTGCTTGCAACATTTACCTGATGAACGAGCAGCTACTCTCCAGGGACTAGCATGTGCTGGTTCCTGGGAACGGTGAAGCCTACACCGTGGCGCCCACGGGCCCAACGTAAAAATCGACTGTAGCTAGAGAGGTCGAACGAGCGGGACAGCGTGGGAGGTCTAGCTTCAATCTGAGGCGAACTTCCGACATTTACACGTCTGGGCCATGTGCCAGACATCCTGGTGGCAATCGAAACTGTCGTTATTTCCAAACGCTCCAACACAACAACTGGAATGTGTCATCTCCAGCAAAATTCGTCAGTTTGTCGAAATTCGAACACCCCGGTACAACTACTGTGCATGTACAGGTATTGCTTTGACGGTGCTCGCTATTCCTTCGCAAAATTTTACAACTTTAGTATGGCTGACTGTTTTTGATATCCGCCATTCACTCTCACGGTTGCATGTATGGATTTGCGTTCGCAAACACTAAAGTCACGAACCGGTGAGTGTGAACGAAATCATGGGTATCTAAGCGATCACGTGAGTCACGCGATCTCCTGCCCATCATCGTCATATAGTTTATCGAAAGAGATGCATATGTCAGGCCAGCAACGAGCCACCAATTGGGATGCAGTTCGGACAGCAAGGCGTCGACCTGGTATAGTGAAGAAAATCGCATTACGTTCCTGTGAGCATTTTGGTTTCTCGCTCTCATAACCTTGCAAGGAGGTCTCATTCTCAAATTTTTTACCTTCGTATCAAGTCGTTCAAGCGGTTCAAGCGTCTAGAACACCCCCGACAATCAAACAAGCCGCAATGCAGCTCTTCGTCCCGCTCATTGCAGTTTTTGCTTTGTTTTCTTCTGGCACTGTGGTTAAGTCCAGTCCCAACGAGGAGACCAAGACTATCGATGAACTTTACGCTGACGCTGTCGCGGAAGGTGGCAACCTTGTTCTCTACCACGGCGGTGATACTCCTACCTCGCAGGACTCTCTCTACGATGCCATTGAGAAGCGCTTCCCGAAGCTGAACTCACCGCTGTCGTCGACTACAGTAAGTACCACGACGTGCGCATCGACAACCAGTTGGAAACCGAGACCCTGGTACCCGACGTGGTGGCGTTGCAGATGCTGCAGGACTTCACCCGTTGGGCGAAGACTGGGGACCTCCTCCCTTACAAGCCCGCTAACTTTTCCAAGATCCATGACACATTGAAGGACCAGAATGGCGCGTGGTTGGCCTACTCGATATATTCGTTCAGCTTCATCTACAACTCCAGCGCACTCAACGGTTTGGCGGCGCCTACGACTCCGGCCGATTTGGTGGACCCGAAGTACGCTGGTAAGATCGCTTCCTCCTACCCGCACGACGACGACGCTGTGTTGTTCCTGTACACTCGCTATGTCGAGAAGTATGGCTGGGACTGGATGACCCAATTGGCTCAGCAGAACGTCAGCTTTAACCGCGGCACGAACGTCGCTCGTGACCTTGTGAGTTCGGGGGAGAAGGCCATTGGCATTGACTCGAGCGTCCGCGGCAACGCCACTACCTTTGTCACCAATGGCACCGAGTACCTGAGCTGGGGTCAGCGCATGGGAATCCTATCGAAGGCCAAGCACCCCGCTGCCGCCGAGCTATTCATGAACTGGATCATCTCGGAGGAGGCGCAGACGTCGTTGGTGTCCAACAGCCCGCGCACAGACATCAACGCTAACAAGCCTTGGGACGTTCCGGAGGCCAACATAGCTGCCTTCCCGCCGTTCATGGAGGACCGAGCCAAGGTGGAGGAGTGGAAGCAGACGTTCGCTCTTTGCTTTGGTGAGGTGCAGGGCAAGCCCAGCCCTGGATGGCTTGGCCTGCACCCTGAGCAGTAAGGAAAAACGCTTGTGAGTTTATGAGTAGTAGAGGTGCTAACTGGGAACTAAATAAATGTCAATGTTGAAGTTGTCAGTGCTTCAGTTTCGTGTCGCGCGAAGGTCGCACGAACTCTATTTGTGTCATGCCAGGTAATCGCTGTCGGCTGAGCACTCATCAGTTTACACAGACAAGAGTCAGCCTCTCCTGCCATGAGCGACCAATCTACAATGTTCGACGACGTGATGGAGCTGCTGGGCGCAATGGACGGCAGCGAGAGTGATCTCCGCGTTAACGAAAATTTTGGCAGCGAGAGCGACGGCACCTCCGGAGACGCCGTAGATGTTGAAAGGGTGGAATCAGCGCCAAAACCACGGCAGAAGACGCCGCTGAAGCCGAAGAGGCCGAAGAAACGGAAGCAGGGGCCTGTGCCGTACACGACGGAGCTACAGCGTCGTAAACGGAACGAGCTACTGACGCTCAGACAAGAAGCGGCGGCGCTAAATGGGTTGCTCGTTCAGCTGCACGATAGGCGTCATACCCGCTTAGCGATTACGGCTGAAGCGACCGGAGCAGGGAGTAGTAACGGATGGCGGAATTTGGCCGCGATTGAGTGTGAGGAGCGCCAGCGCGCAGAGAGGACTAACCGCGAATTGAAGGTTATCTTGGCGAATCAGCAGAAGACGGCGGCCACGATCCGTAAGCTACTGGGGAAGCACGACATTCTAGAGGTGTGTGCGCATTTTGCCTGTCATGGTGAGTATGGTGGGTCTGACGGTGTTTTGTCACTAGGGTCAAGAGTATGTTTTCCACCTCAAGTCTCCTATCGAGCGGTTTCCATCCCGCCTTGACTGCAGTGACGCCATTCTGGGAGATCTATCAACCGGGTTGGAATCTTTGCGTATTGATGCAGGGCACATTTTCCCTGCACCTGAAAGCAATAATTGCGCGGTTGTTTCACGCTGCGAAGATAAACGTCACGGAACCAATGGACACCGCGTCTCAGAAACAACTACGATTACTCCGTTAACCTGCTCGATACAGAAAGCTGCAGATCTTCTCTGGCGCGTGGTGAGCACCGATTGCGATGCGTCCTTCCATTCGGTGGGTTGCCTATGATTCCGGTGGTAGTAGTGGTGGAGGGGGCTCATATGTATTCATGCTGTGTAGATCCGCAAAAGTAATCCGCAGTCGTTCGAGATGAACTGCGTCGCCAGGTCTGAAGATGGACCGCAAAACATCGACGGGGTGGTGATTTATCGCAGATACGACGAAAGCGACCGCATCGTCATCGTCGGGTCATCCACGTGGTTTCTCTCAACTAGAGGGCTTCAGTTCGAAGACAGCTTCTGGACAGTCATCTCGCCATCGCAGTCCGATCCGTTGCACGCGTGTATCGTTCAAACCCGCTATCGGCTGCAGGCGAAAATCACCGACCCTGAATCCGTGCTTCCTACAGACTTTAAGTACGCAGAGAACGCCGTCATGTCCTCGATTGGTATGAAACTCCGTAACGCCATGCAAGCGCTGCAGAACCTTCTCATCAGCGAAGCCGAGCTAGGAACTTGTCGAGTGGTGCTGAACTAATTAACATTGAAGTTTTACCATCTCAAGAATCAATGTCACTCAAAATACAACTTAGTGTGCGCCACATTATATCGTTGAGGTGTCGTTACATTCCGAGTCGGAACTTCCGTCCAAAAGGGGGAACACGTCAGAGACTATTTTTTGGCTCAAGTCTTGCTTGGTGCTGTCATGTCCGCGGAGGCCAAGGCGAACGACTACCTGGCGCAAGGCGAGAAGGCGCTGAAGAAGACGTCCTTCTTCTCCTTCGGCTCCAGCTCCCAGCGCAACGAAGACGCCAGCGACCTGTTCGAGAAGGCTGGCAACCAGTTCAAGATCGCCAAGAACTGTAACGTTAGCATTGTTACGACCCTTATACCACCTATTTATTAACATAATATTCTTTATTGCAATGCAGGGCAGAAGGCTGCGGAAGCGTACGAGAAATGCGCGCGATGCCAAGTGCGTTTCAACTGTATTTTGATGTGGTGTTTAAGTGTATCTGAGACTAATATTTATTTACTTATTACAGTCGCGTATGAATGAGAACTCGCGTGCTGCTCAGTTCTACCAACAGGCGGCAGAAGCTCTGGCCAAGGTGAACCCCATGGGTGAGTTTGTAGGGACTGAAGCTGAAGTAGGTTGACAGGAACTGACAATTGATATTTTTTTGTGTTGTGCAGACGCCATGGTGCACTTCAAGACGGCCATCTCGATGCTGTGTGATGCAGGTCGCTTCTCGAACGCTGCTAAGCTGCAGAAGCAGGTGGGCGAGCTCTACGAGCAGCAGGACAACAAGGAGGAGGCGCTGGAGGCCTATCGCCAGGCTGCGGACTACTTTTCGGGAGAGAACCAGTCGTCCTCAGCCAACAACATGATGCTCAAGGTGGCTCAGTTTTCGGCTGAGCTGGAAAAGTGAGCGGAAAATATTATAATAGTCTGTGAATGATGCAGTTGTGACTGATGTATTATTTATGGTGGCTCAGGTACGATGCGGCGCTGGAGATCTACGAGAGCATCGCGAAGAGCTCCATGGAGTCGAACCTGCTCAAGTTTAACGCCAAGAACCACCTGCTGAACGCTGGAATCTGCGCGCTGGCGACCAAGGATATGGTGCTTGTGCAGATGAAGTGGGAGGAATTCCAGGACATCGACTACACTTTCGCAGACAGCCGTGAGGGCAAGTTCTTGCAGGCCATGAACCAGAGTTTGGAGGCTTTCAACGCTGACGCATTCGCGGATGCCGTCTTTCAGTTCGACACGATCTCCAAGATCGAGCCGTGGAAGATCACGCTCCTGCTGCGCATCAAGGAGGGCATCATTGGCGAGGTCGACGTTGCACAGGACCTGACTTAAGCTTTTAGCGGGACTGTTACTCTTGGTTTTGTAGATTGCCGCCGGCATTGTTTGCATTTTTCGATTTTCTGCTGGTGGTTGGTCAATAATACAGACAAGGGTTTGCTACGTCTACCCACTGCCTAATCGTCGTCGTCGTCTCCGATAATGCTCTTCTTCCCCGAGAACTTCACAGATGAAGACACCAGCGGACCCTGCAGATAGTAAAAGTACTTCTGATACGCCAGAATGGTTGAATCTTGCGTCGCTGTCGGAATCGAGTCAGTATCCGGTTGTTTCTCTCCATCCACCTCGGTTACTTCTGTCTTCTGTTGCCCTTCCATCTTGTCAAGACTTCGCCCCGGGAAAAACTCACCCTTGGTCAGCGAAATTCGCTCCTCTTCCTGTGGTAGTATCACGATAAAAAGGCATCAGAACATCACAAGTTGTAAAGAAACACACACACACACAAAAGACAAAAATTCAGGACCCCTACCATTAGTCGCTGGTGGATCGTGAACCACGACGGCAGTTGTTGCGGCAACGTGACCAAATCCACATCAAACAGCTCGATAAACTGCTCGTTCTCGAATCGCGTCTTGACACTGCCAGCAATATTACGATACTACGCAACCAACAATCTCATCATCAGTCACCACATCACCACCAAACTCCATCCTACACCGCATCCACCTTGTCAATAATCGACGTCAAACTCCAATTCTGCAGCCGTCGCAGACACCCGATCATGGTTCCCGAAAAGTGCACACCAGTTCTACATCCAAAAACCACATTAGAACCCCCATCAACAACTCCTCAGCACCGATTTCCTTACTTGCACATGATTAAAATGGGGTGGCGTCTCTGGTCCAAAATGCACTCGATGGCTTCCTTGGCCATTCCCTCCGAAATCCCTTTCCACTGCGATGACGCCGTACGGTATTTCATGCCCAAGTGGATCTGTTCAAACACAATATTTTTTCATTCATTACAGAATTATTGCAATTAGTAATACTTGCACTGCTGAACGCACCACATTGATGTCCTTCTCGGCGAAGAACGCGGCCAAATCTCGTGAGAGGTCGTCGTAAGAGAGATACACCACCGTGTTGAGCTGCAGTGTGGCCAGGAACGGGAACGAGGACGCGTCGCACCTGTTGGAGCGATACACCTGGTCCTCCACGATCTCGAAGAACAGCGGAGGGTTCAGAGACGGAAGCGTGTTCACCACCACAGGCGCTGGTGGGGCTGCAGTAGCATCGGAAGCCGTGTCGGTCATTTGGTCAAATTTGGTCTCACCAAATATTGGTGACGCACAAAATTTGTGATTTTATTTAATGATTACCACGATTTTCAGGTTGCGCTACAGCGATAATCATGTTAGCGACCAGCCAGCGTTGTCGCTGTTTATAAGAGTTTTCAATGCTACCATGACGATGAAGAACGCTCAAGCTGTGCAGACAGCCAAGCCCAAAAAGAAGCGTATTCGTCGACAAAAACTCGAGCTCGAGTATCTGCGCGGCTTGGTGGGAAAGTTGGAAATCGAATTGACGCAACTCAAGTCGAACGCCAGCCATGAAGTCTAGAAAAGGGCCCCATCAACATGGAAACCCAGTGTTGAGCGGCAGATGAACGAGCGAACTCGTGTCGAAGAGAAAAATCTGAAACTGCGCGCGTTGCTACAGGATCAGCTGAAGGTGACGATGAGATTGTATGGGATACTCCGCAAGTGTTTGCGAAAAGAGGTCGGTTTGCTCAGTCAATAGTTTGTGGGTCTGTGTGTATAATTCTCACCTAGTAAGTGTTCCGTAGGATGTTTTAAAGGAGGTGAAGCAAATTAAAGCGACATTCGGCCAGACGGACGACGCTGTATTTGCAGAGCAGCTAGCACACGTGGAGTGAGCGCACCTGGAAGCTGCTGCGTTCTTTGCAGGTCCAGAGTTTGCGGACAAGGCCTCTACGTTCAATGACATGCACGTTGTCGCGGATGCATGTTCAGACACGGGTGTAGCATTCGTTACTCGATCCAATTGTCTGCTGCCCTTCGATCCTCAAGTCACGGAAAGAGGATTCTGGCGAGCTTTCGCGAAGGAAGGAATCTCAAAGACTCGATACTTTTACGATCAAAGACTGGCAACGGAGACTTTGGTGGCAAATTCGTACGGGTTGCTCTTTCGAGCTGGGGACTTCTACGGAAACGTTTCCGGTAGACAAACGTATCGTAGATATGCGGCCGACAACTACGTCCTGATCATGTGGAAGTCGGTGGTAGAGCCTAAGGAAATCAATGGCAACAACTTCAGTGGGTTGCGGTGCCACCAAACGGGCTGGATCAAACTTGGAGGGGTTAAGCTTGCAAGCAAGGAAGATGCTGATTCGATGACATCGACAACGCTGTAGGTTTACTCAAAGACGACACTGGAGCTGCATGATAATAGTGCGGATCAAGAGCTGCAAATCCGTGCACTCACAGATTTTGTGCTACGCTCGCACGAAACGATTGCAAAAGTTTATGGCGGAATGATTAACGACTTACTCGTGGAAGAAGACTGGAATCTGAACGGCTGGGCATCGTAGTGCTGCATATTACGCGTCTTGGTATCAGTTCTACTTCTTCGGGGCATTTTACCTCAGCGAACGAGGTTGTTTAGCAACCTGTCGCTAGCACTCCGGCCACCACAGCGCAAGCCAGAAGCAATCTTCAACGGCGTCACCCTCCTCGGCCACTGAAGAAACTTGGTGTCGGTGACGACGAGGCAAGGTTTTTTCTTCAGATGCACGGTCAGGCTGTACGTATGTTGTCCAGAAGCAGCAGAACACAATGCCGGTGACGCTAAGGCCCGAGTAGTGTCGTCATTGAGACCTCCCATCAGACCTACCGTCTACGGTAACTTCGTTGAATCAAGCCCTAAACGAATTCGTGTAATTAGCTTTCCAAAATACACAGCAATTTAACTCTACTCGTCGTCGCTCTCGTCGTCGCCATCGTTCTCCTCAAGCGAACCTAAGATGTTGGCCTTACCCTGCTTGGCCAGCGAAGCCTTCACAATGCCCACGCCCTTGTCAGAGATCATGTTGCTGTCCAACTCCAGACGCATAAGAGCTGGCTTGGATGGCACGAAAGTGTCAACGACGGCGATAGCGCCCTTGGCAGAGATCTCATTGCCACACAGCGACAACTCCTCGAGAGCTGGGAGGCTATCGGCGCTGAAGGCCGTCACAAACTCCTGCAGGCCTTCGGACGTCACTTCGTTCTCATCGAGGCGCAAAACCTTCAGCAGAGCCTGAGACTTCAGCAGCGGAGCGAGTGCCGTGATGCCCTCATCCGCCAACTCGTTTCCCGACAAATCCAGCTCCAATAGCTGGATGTTGTTACTCGCAAGAGCTTTCGCCACCTTCTCAGCACCTTCAGCACACAGCGAAGCATCACGCAGCTTGAGGTACTGAAGATTCGGTTGCTTGCTAATAGCTTCCGCGAGTTGCGAGGCCCCGTCGTCTTCAAATGAGCAGTCACTCAGGTCCAGCGACTTGAGGGCGCGAAGGTGCGTGTTCACGCTGAGCGCCATTTGCTCGCTCGCCTCCGGGCCAGCGCGAGCACTGGCGTAACGCAGCAGTGTGAGCTTCTTGCACTGCGCGAGGACGTTGGCCACAGCGACACAGCCGTCGTGCCCACTCATATTGTTGTAGAAGTGAAATTCTTCAAGTGTAGATGGCGCGTCCTTGCCGTTCTGTAGCATAATCTCCTGGGCGATCACGCTCGCAGCAGCGGCGGAGATACCGTTGTTGCAGAACAGAAGTCTGCGGAGCGTTGGCTGAGGGATCAACAAATCAAAACAGGCACGTACACCCTTCTCTCCAAGCGCGTTGTCGCTCAAATCGATTTCTTCGAGAACATGGCCACGAAGTGCGCGGCACATGACGGAGAGGACGCGAAGCGCTTCCTCCTCCGGACGCCCTGCGATCACGTCAGCCAGATCAACCACCTTGAGGTCGCTCTGCAGGCGCGACAAGAACGAGTCCGCGATGATCTGTGCGCCGGAGTCGGTGTAGCTCTTACCACGAAGAGAAATGGTCTTGAAGTGCAGCGGCGAGCGCTCGTTCACCTTAATTCCAGCAGCCTCCAGCAGCTGCTGTGCACGAGCAGCATCAACAACTTCACGGCTCTTGTTCTCGAACTCGAAGCTCGCCTCTGACGAAATCGCGAGCTTCTTGTCAAGCATGATCGTGACGTCGTCCACCGAGGTAGTTTCCTCCTCCTCCTCCTCCTCCTCCTCCTCTTCTTCGTCCTCGTCGTTGTCCTCCAACGACCCCAGTAAGTCGCTCTTGCTTTTTCTCTCCAGCAGCGCCTCAATGTTCGCCACGCCATCCGAAGAGATCTGGTTGCCGTCAATGTCCAGCTTGATGAACGCCTTCTTGTCCACAACAGCCTTGACGAGTGCAAGCGCACCCGACGCACCAATCTCATTCACATTAGCAACCACCTTCTCCAACACCGGCGATCCGGTCTTCAAAGCCTTTGCAATAGCCTTTGCACCCTTCGATCCGATCTCGTTCTCCTCCACCTGCAGCACACGCAGCGCGCCACTCACACGCAGCATCTGTCCCAGTGCCGGCATGCTCTCTGGCGTCAAGTCATTGCCCGACACATCCATCGTCGTCAGCTTCTCAGCCGCGCCGCTCTCACGCAGCGCATCCGCAATGGCAACCATCCCCTCATCCTCAATAGCCGCGTCACGCAGATTAATCTCCACCAAATCCGGCATGTTCTTTACTGCCGCTGCAATCGCTTCAGCTCCCTGGGCCTTGAACGTATTGTCACTCAAGTCCAACTTCTCCAGCTTCTTCAGCGACGCCAAGGCCGTCGCAAAAGCCAGACTCCCCTCTCTCTGAGCGCGTGTGGCCGAGAACCTCAAGTCCTTCAGTGCCGGCGACAACGGCAGCAATTTGGCCAATGCAATTGCGCCCCCATCACCACTCATATTATTGTAGAAGTGGAACGTTTCGAGCTTCGTGGGGGTATCCAGACCCCTGAACAGCAGAACTTCTTGGGCGATGACCCCCGCAGCCGCAGCGGAGATGCCGTTATTGCAGAAGAACATGTGCTGTAATTGCTCCTGGTTCTGCAGCAGACCGAAGCAGGCGCGCACGCCCTTCTCGCCCAGCGCGTTGTCGCTCAGGTCGATGCGCGTGAGCGTCTTGATGGCGCTCAGCGCGTCGCAGAGCGTGGCCAGCACCTGCAGCGCCTCGTCCTCGGGGCGACCGGCGATCATGTCGGCGAAGTCGACGCTTGTGAGCTGCACGAAGGCGCCGCGGGCCTCCAGACGCGAGAAGAAGGCCGCGATGACACGAGCAGCTTCCAACGTGTAGCTCTTGTTACGCAGCGTGATGTGCGTGAAGAGAGGCGAAGGCGTCTGCGCCTCAGCGGCCGCGTACGAACGCACCAGCTCATGGGCACGCGCCTCCGTCACGAGCTCGCGCTCGCCCTCGAAGGACAGCTCCGTCTTGGTCGCCATGATACAAGGAGGAGGGGATGTCTTGGCCTTTGTATGATAAATGAGACGATGACTGGCAGACACGACATTTGGTTGGGAACCAGTAGTGTGCAGTCGGTGGTTCAATCAGAAATGGCTACATAACCCATGTGGCGATCTTCTCGTTGAACTCAACAATTCGACTGGCGCTGCGTGTGGGTTGGCAAGTGTCCGTGTTTTTCCTAAGTTAAATCCATAACGCACTATGCAAATGCAAACTACTACTACTTACTAGTCCGCCGCGAGCATCAACGCCGCGAGCGGGTGAACATCCCTCTTGCCTACCTGTCCGCCGACTTCCAGCACTCTCCCCTGACTACTGACACGATGGTGGCAAACGACAGGAACATCCACGCATTCAGCTTACTCGAAATACGACTGCACTGTCTCCTGCACCTTCTCCGCAGTCTCCCGAAGGGTGGACTTGATCAGCGACTGAGTTTCCACGAACGACGCGCACGAGAAGACCTCGTCAGAGCCTACACCAGCAACAATACGGCAAAAACGTTAGCTCCGACAATAATCAACAGCTCAATCACACCACACAAGCCAATGAACGAACCTTGTGCGCTCTCGGCATCCACCTCGCAGAACTGGAACGTCTCCTGCGACCAGTCGATCGCGAAAAGCAGCGCAAACGCTAGAACGATAATCGCCACGATGACCAGCGGCGTGAAGACGAACACTCGCTTGACCCAAGTCCGGCGGGTCTCGGCCGTCTGAATTGCCGTCTGTTTCTCGAACTCCTCCGCCTCTTCGGCGAGCGCTTGGGTCTCATTAGCGTCAACCTCGGGCAGCGACACCGCATCGGACTCCTCGCTCTCTTGACTAAGACTCTCCTTCACTGCAAAATCCGAATCAGCTTCCGAGTCACTCGACGTCTTGATCGTCTTGATACTCTCGCCACGGGGCATGTACTTGGCACGTTCACGGACACGTTGCACGTCCTCCTGCTGCTGTGCAATAGGCGCATAAATGTCCACCTTGTCATCCAAACCTAGCTGCTTCACGTGGAAATTGGTGGTAGGTCCGTCCCACTCGTTCTCGTTCTCCTTGTTTTCTTCCTCTTCAGCAGGAGCGTCTTCCTCCTCCTCCTCCTCCTGTTTCTTCTCCGTCACCTTCACCGTCGTTGTATTGGTCGTCACCGTCACCTCACTGCATCAACAAGCACCTGTCAGCTCAGCTACGTCCTCACCCTACCTCTCCTACGCAGAACCCTACCGTGGAGCCTTCGTCTCCTCCGTCACACTAGTAGAACTAGTCACAAACTCCTGCGTGGACACCGAGCGTGTAGTGGGAGGCGCGTTCTCCTGCTCCACCTCTTGTTCACGCTCGGGCTCGGGCATCGTGGCGAATCTGTTTACCATCCTTCGCGCGATCGAATTCTTCTTGTCCGCCTGGTCGCTGGCCACGTCCACCACCGTCTTGCTCTTCTTGCTGCGGTGGCCCGTTTCCGCTCTCTCTCCTCCCAGGCCCTTTCGCTTGCTGCTGCCTTCCTTCTTGCCCTTGCTGACGCGCGCCACGGCCGCGTCGATGCGCTTCTTCTGCTCCTGCGCCAGCGCCAGACGCGTGGCTTCGAGCTTGGACATGACGGGCGAAGACGCGTCTTCGCCTCCGCTGCTGAAGCTCATGGCGGCGGGGCTGCGGTCGGCGAGCTGGGCGGCCATCTCGACGTTTGCGTTACTTTTTGTATGGGAAAATGAAAAGCAGGCGGAGAACTTTTCGCTTTGCGTAGCTTTTTGAATTTTCAAAGGGAAGGATGGTGCGACAGATCAGACGGGCGTGATAGAATGGGTTAAAGTACCCGTCTAAAGTGATTTTGTAAAGTGCGGGTCTGGTCGGGTGCGCGAGAGGCGCGTCAGAATGAATTGCTGCGTTTCTTGTTTTTACTTGGATTTTGTATACATCTGCTCGTTGAAGAAAATGAATCGCGTGACGTCACTCGCTGCGGTGCTGCTATGATGTTTTGAGAACATGCCTGTCATTCCTCGCTCCGCAGCTCGATGTGACCAGACTACAATTTGAGGCGTAGCAGACAGAAGCAGACAACCTACGAAAAGAATCGGAATCATCCAAACCATTAAAGCAACGTTGAAGTGAATCGACTCGAGACGGGTGCGATGTACGAAGTCAAAGGTGGTGTCTTCGGCAGCAAACGAAGTGGGGCAACGGAAGCGGAAGAGACTTGAAGCGAGGTCTGCTGTCCAGGTTGCTAGTGCATCAGAGCGAATGCGCGCCGCATTGGATACAACAACTACCACGCGACTCGCAAGAGAAAATTTGCATTGTGACAGCACTAGTATCAGCCATGCTATTCGAAGTTTGAATGGAATGAAAACTTTGTTTGTTGCCCTGTGGAGGTAGTACCGTGCTCACCGCAGCGTCACCGTCAGCACACCAGCACAAATGTGGCCCACATGAAATACATCAACTTCACTATGATCGTCGACTGCAGCAAGTACCACGACGTGCGCATCGACAACCAGTTGGAAACCGAGACCCTGGTACCCGACGTAGTGGCGTTGCAGACGCTGCAGGACTTCACCCGTTGGGCGGAGGCCGGTGATCTCCTCCCTTACAAACCCAAGGACTTCTCCAAGATCCACAACTCCCTGAAAGACAAGAACGGTGCGTGGGTTGCGTACACGATCTTCACATTCGGGTACGTCTACAACTCCAGCGCACTCAACGGTTTGGCGGCGCCTACGACTCCGGCCGATTTGGTGGACTCACAGTACGCTGGCAAGATCGCTTCTTCCTACCCTCATGACGACGACGCTGTGTTGTTCCTATACACCCGCTATGTCGAGAAGTACGGCTGGGACTGGGTGACCAAGGTCGGGCAACAAAACATCGACTTCAACCGCGGCTCGAATGTCGCGGGGGATCTTGTGAAATCCGGCGACAAGTTGATTGGTGTGGGAACCAGCGGCAGTGGGTCTCTTGATTTTGTGGGAGGCAATGGAACGGACTACTTGAGCTGGGGCCAGCGCGTTGGCATCCTTGCGAAGGCCAAGCACCCCGCTGCCGCCAAGCTGTTCATGAACTGGGCCGTTTCTAAGGAGGCGCAGACTACGGTGGTGTCCAACAGTGTGCGTACCGATATCAACGCTAACAAGCCCTGGGACGTTCCGGAGGCCAACATGGCTGCCTTCCCGCCGTTCATGGAGGACCGAGCCAAGGTGGAGGAGTGGAAGCAGACGTTCGCTCTTTACTTTGGTGAGGTGCAGGGCAAGCCCAGCCCTGGATGGCTTGGCCTGCACCCTGGCCAGCAGTAGGTAATAGCCTAGCCATCGATCGCTGAAAAGGGGTTTAACCGCTTCAATGCGATGTACAATTGCAAGCTTCGGTGTTCTTGTTTTTACCAGTCACAGGTGATGCAAATCAAAGGTGATCGTCACGCGATATTCGGAAACGGACGGTGTGATTCACGCTATCGGATGACAACACTAAGATGATCTGAGTAAGCACCTCCACGGATATCGTACACTGCACTTGCAGTCGATAGCCCATCCACGAATGGGCTTTTAGCCAGCACTCCGTAAAGGCGCTTTGATTCGGTAGCGAATTGGTTTTTCGATCATACAAAACCTTGCAATCTCGTTGAAAGGGGTCGCTGTTGGGTGTCACGTCACACAAAGGTAAGCACGGGACCTGCACGAACAACAGATCGTCAAGGCTTGTCGTTCACTCAATTCACTCAAAACCAGGCGACAAAGTACACATGAATTGCCTAGACTATCCTTCAGCGGGTATTGCCCGACATCTTGTCAGGTATTATGCCTTCGCAGGATCCAGCTGCAGATCTAAAGGGCAGCTCCGTGGGAGTTCAACGAATTAAGATGGCAATGCGGTAGTCGCCACCGCAGACCCGCGCAGAGGAGCAAGCTGCTGCTCATCTGAGATCGCGTCGGCCTTCAGTTCATTTTCAATTTTGCACGTCACCGATCCAGTCTCCAGCGCCTGCAACGATGAAGTTCTTCTCACCTGTCGCCGCAGTATTCGCGCTCCTAACCGCTGGCGCCATCGCTGTTGAAGAAGAAACCAAGTCCCTCGATGAACTGTACGCGGATGCCATCGCTGAAGGTGGCAAGCTCATTTTCTACCACGGCGGAGACTTCGTGACGCAGCAAGACTCGCTGAAAGCTGCGTTCGAGGACGCCTTCCCCGGAATCAATGTGACCATGGTTGTGGACTACAGCAAGTACCACGACGTGCGTATCGACAACCAGCTCGAAACTGACACGCTCGTGCCCGACATCACGGCACTCCAGACTGTGCAGAACTTCCCTCGCTGGGCCAAGGCCGGCGACCTGCTCGAGTACAAGCCCGCCAACTTTTCCAAGATCTACGACACCCTCAGAGACGAGAATGGTGCTTGGTTTGCGTACGGTGTGAACTCTTTCAGCTACATCTACGACTCGAGCAACCTCGGCGGTCTGGATGCGCCCACGTCGCCGGCCGACCTCACTGGCTCCCAGTGGGCCGGCAAGATTGCATCCTCGTACCCTCACGACGACGACGCGGTCTTGTTTGTCTACCACCTTTATGTGGAGCAGTACGGCTGGGACTGGGTTGCCGCCATGGCCAACCAGAGCATCAGCTTCAACCGCGGCTCGCACGTCGCCAACAACCTGGTCACGGCCCAAGACAAGGTCATTGGCGTGGGCACCTACGCTGGCGCCTCTCCGGTCGTGTACGTGGGCGGCAACGGCACCGAGTACCTGACGTGGGGTCAGCGCCTTGCTATCCTCCAAAAGGCGAAGAACCCAGCGACTGCCAAATTGTTCATGAACTGGATCCTGTCCGAGGACATACAGACGTCGGTGGTAATGGAGACTGTGCGCACTGACATTACTCTGTCGTCGGGATCCAAGCACGCGTGGGAGATCCCTGAGGCCAATTTGGAGGCGTTCCCGACATTCATGGCGGACCGCGAGAAGGCTGAGCAGTGGTTCCAGACGTTCTCTCTGTGCGTTGGGGAGGTGCGGGGCAAATCAACACCGGGGTACTTGGGCGTCCACCCCGTGGCCGAGCAAAGCTAGTTGCAGTTTGTAGCCATTTCTTGTAAATGTTGCTAGAAGCTCATCCACTTCAACTTATGTCGTTTGACGGTTGCGCGAACAATCCTCAAAGGTCGTAGCGGTATCTTTGACAAACCGAAATCTTTCTGTAGATTTTTTGCGTTTCAACGCCAGTCATTCCCTCAATTCCCCCAGTCAAGTCAAGTGTAGCATTATCATAGCCCCATGGTGAAACCTTTGTCTTTGCTGCTACTCCCCGCGCTCGCTATGAGCTTTACATTGGCCCAGCAACAGGCCAGCAACGACGTTCTTGTCACAATGTCCGTGGCTATCGACGGTTCGACCAGGAATCTCCAACTGCTCAAAGGCGAAAGTTTCGAAGATGCTGCTGTGTCATTCGCACGATCCAATGGCCTCATGGCTGCCACAGACGACGTCCAAGTGCGCGCCGTCATTGACAAACTGTCGGGGCTTCTTAAGGACAAGATGCAGGAGGTGGAGGCAGCTCAGAGCAGCTCAAAAGAGCCGATGCCCAGTGTGCAGCTTTCCATCCCTTTAACCATCGACGGATACACGGGAGATCTGCTTAAATACGAGACGGAGACTACTGAAGCTGCAGTGGAGAGGTTCCTCTACAACAGCGGCTTCAGTATGAACGTCATGAGGGAAGTGTATCCCCAATTGGTGACTCTGGTCAACAGGAAGTTGGTCGAGTTGCAACCCCCTAAGAAGGAGTTATTTGCTTTCACTTTGTCGCTGGATGGGAGGGAGATCACAGTTCGACACTTTGAGGGGGGCATCCCAATGGAAGAAGCGGTGGAGACGCTAAGGGGCATTGGAGTTAATGATGGAGAGTTTATGGACAGAGTGGCCCCGCAGATCGCCAACCAGATTGTTCTTGAGATCAACAGTAGGAAGACGGCGGAGCAGGCTGCCACGGAGAAACAACAGCAACACCCGAAGGTGGAAGAACCTGTGACGAAGGTGAGGCCTCCGCAGAATCGGGAGTTGTTCTCTGAGCCGCTGACGCTGAACAACCAGCCAGCTATAATGACCCACTACGAAGGATCCACGGCTAGAGAGACTGCTGTGAGATTTTTGAGTGAGAATGGAATTACGGATGACGCGACGATTGAGTCCTTGATGCCGCAGGTGATCGGCATTGTGGACGCACGCATGGCAGCGCTGCTGGAGCAAGAGGCGCAAGCACAAGCAGCAACGAAAACTCAATCCCAAACTCAAGCCGAAGCTCTAGTCGCTGCGCAACAGGAACAGCAGCGGCAACCATTGGTGGCGGTGCCAATCAATCTTGATGAGCAGCGCCAAGCTAATCTGGTCTACTTTGAAGGCGATGATGTTGAAGCGACGGTGCAGCGGTTCCTGGTTGGGGTTGGTATGGGCGAAAGTGAAAGATTCAACGCGAATGTGGCCCAACTCTCGGCGCTTTTGCGTGAACGTATTGGTGCTCTTCCGCAGCAGCAGCCAGCGGAAGCACAGCCACAAGAAGCAACGGAGAAGCCGGCGCAATCGACACGACCGAAGCCCATGTTTACAATTCCTGTCACGCTGAGCGGTAACGTGTACAGCCTCGAGTACTTCGAAGGACAGGAACCTTACTACGTGGCCAACACGTTCTGCGTTGAGAAGAACGAGCTCGTGCGCGCAGAATTAGGTGTGGAGTTCGATGGGGATCAGTTGCTCGCGTGCCAGAATGTCATGGTGAAGTCGATTCTTAACATTCTCGAGGAACGGCAGCAATCTCAACCAGGACAGAAACAGCAGCAGCCGGGGCAGTCCACCGCTGAAGGACCGGAAGCACAGGCACAACCTAATGATAAGGATACTGCAGAAGTCCAGCCTGAAACGTCTGCCACGCCCGAAGCTCCTGTACAAGCTGAGTCAGATACTACAGCAAAGGCTGAGCCAGATACTACAGCAAAGGCTGAGCCTGAAGCAGTTGAAGCAAAAACTCCAGAGAACCCACGTGGTGTGCTCCTTTTCACGCTCGACATCGACATGGGCGACGGCACATCGATCCAGCTACCAGTGTACCGCAATGACAAGCCTCGGGAGCTGGCGTCTGCATTTTGCACGAAGCACAACCTCGATCAAGAAAACATTCCAGCTCTCGTGGACGCGATGGAGGGGCAACTGACACAACTGTATCCATAGTTTGTCTTCGTCGATGGTGAAAAAGTGCTCAACCTGCAGTGCTCATACACGTACACGATGCTCCAAAGACTACAGAAGTAGATTTTGTCAAGTCCTTAGCAATACAAACGCGGTGCTTCCGACTTTGCTTTTCCAACTCGGCGCCCTGGTTAAATTTACTGTTACATGCGACTTTCACGTAGTACTTCACATCCATGCTAATGGCAGCGCTTCATCGTAATTCCACTCATATCGGTTCGTCACCTCACCCTCTTTACGAGAGTTGTCGCGCAGCAGCGCGCTCTTCGTTCGCGTTTTCCTCACTCGATGCAAGTCTATTTTGCTGTCGACGCGTGAGCATTCCAAGCATCCACTTCTTCATGCAGGTTTCCTCTTCTTGTGCCGGCACACCTTCATCAGAAATTGCATCCTTCCACTCTTCTGCATCAGCGCGTGCTCTGCGAGTCTGCTGGCGGCGCCACACCAAGCACTCGATACTGTATTCCCGGATGTAGTGCCACGGCAAATCCTTCACATCGACCGCACTGGGGTCGCACTCGGCAAACAGCTCATCAACAATGCCATCATGGGCGAACGGCTCCTGTCCGAAATTCACGCACACTTCGTTATAGGAATCCACCCCCACCGCCGGGTACCAGCTCGTATGCGGACTTTCAATCTCGCTCTCGTCTGCTCGAGCGAGTTCTTCACCGTTGCTAGTGAAGAAGACGTGCGAATGAGCAGCGTTCACATCTCGCCGCACCCCGCAGCCCACCGTGTCGTTCACGCCAAACCTCGGTCCAAAAAGGCGGCCCTGAAACAAAAAATCAATAGTCACAATGTGAGTTCACCAGATCCGATCACGATAATCCCGTTGACCCTACGCAGCAAGTAAACTTCACTTCACTCACCCTCGTTGTCTGGCGGTAGAAGCGGCCGTCATCTCCATGATAACCAAAGGATTTCTGGTTCCAACCCGGTTGTCGCCCCACCAACGGAAAACTCGCCGGAACGAGCCCCAGCGACGTCAGTTCCTCCTCCTGCGTCTGCATCTGCTGCTCTTCCTCCTCCCTCGTCGGCCTCTCTCGATGCACGATCTGGATCTCAAAGTATCCGCTCGCCACGAGTCCCACCTGGTACAGCGCTTTCTCATCTTCTCCTCCTTCTCGTCGCTTGAACACAGCAACATGGAGCCCCGGTGGGAACGGCACGTTGGCTCTCACACTGCGGTCGTCGCCCAGCTCGTCTCCGTTGAACGCAAAGCGCGTCACACGCGACGGTCTCGTGTCCGGCTCATGCAGCGACTGAATTCTGCACCAGAAAACAGCCATTTAGCTTCAACCTACGCAGCATACCATAAACATAGCAGAGCTCCTCCTCCTTACTGGTGCTTGTCGTCGCTGTAGCCCTGGAACCTCCTGGTCTGGTCCAGATCCGCGTAGGACGGGACGGGCACGATAGCGTGTGTCAGGAGCTGGAACATGCGGCTCTCGGTCGTGTTCTGGGCCACGAAGAGACTGCGCAGCTTGGGGTCAATGGCGAGCGTCGCATCATCATCAAGACGGAAGTTGATGGTCGTCCAGCGCTGCACGAAGAGCGCGCGCCAGACGCTCGGGAAGCGCGGCAGCACGTGCTGCGAGACGACGCGGGCGGCTACAGCCAGCGCCTCCACGTCACGGGCAGCCGCGAAGCGCAGGATCTGGAGCAGCAGCACGTCGTCCAGCGCTGTGAGGCGGCAGAACGCGCGCTTCGTGGGCGAGAGTGATGGTCGGCGGCGCACTTGGCACATGACGGCGCGAATTCGAGAATGAGCATCGCGCCGCAAGGTGCTTTGGCCCGTCGGAACGTTGATGGATGGGTGAATTCTATTGGCGTATGTATGTCGGCGGCGAGCGTAAACAACAGCGGACTTGTCTCGTCTTTTGGACCTGCAGGTCAATGCAGCTCGCAATCAGCACAGCGGATGTGTGTGTGCGCTGTGGTGCAGATGAAGACGCAAGCAGGAGCGTCTTCATGAAGTGCTCTCGAGGAAGGCGACGTTGGGATTTGGTACGAAGGAAGGTGTCGGCAATCGACTTCCCACCGCGGTTTAACAGCAGCATTTCTTTACGAAAAGGTGGCCCCTTTCTTTACTGAGCGCATCATCTTGAAGTGACCGTAAGCAGATCTTCGAGCACGCCACACAACCCAAGAATTCGCGCGTGGACCTCGATTTTGGTGGTGTCGCTGCTTTCTTCTGTTCGCCGTAGAGAGGGTTGCTTCGTGCTGAGGCTCCGCGATTGAGTTTGGTGTGCTGGATATAACGTCATTGATTGGTCAACGGCAGGAAAATGCGATGTGCGGTAGGGATTAATGGCCTAAGCTGCGGCAGCAGGAGCTTTTACTTGGCTGCTCCTACGACTGCTTCGCGGTCACTCGCCTCGCTGATACTTCGGACAGGTACCGCTTCAACAATAAGGAAGACTATAGCCTCGTTGACCGTCTTCTCTTCGTCTTCTCTGTCTCAGCGCTTCATCTTGAGCTGATGTCTTCGTCAGGTTAGAAACGTCCATGCAACGGATCCATTGCGTCACGTTCCTTCCCGACGCATGGCAAGAATGCGCATGATCAACCTGGCGCTGATCTCTTCATCGGACATGTCCGATCCGACGCCATCTCCCGAATCACCCTCGTCTTCATTTTCTTCATCTTCAGAGGTCTCACCATCGGAGTCGGCAATATCGTACCACTGCAGTTGCTCTGAGACGGCAGTCGCCATGCCAGTGCACTCTTCAAACAGTTCATCTGCATACCAAGCATATTTTACGTGAGCATGCAAGACATACTCCAGCTCCAGCAACAAAAGATGTCGCTATCATACCTGTAATAGCGCTGTAGACAAACGGTTCTTGCCCAAAGTTCAGATGCAGCCCGTCGTACGAGTCCAGTCCCACCGCGGGGTACCAGTTTCGATGCTCACACTCCACATACGCACCATCCTCACCAGCTATTAGCTCACCGTTGTTGGTGAAAAACACAAACATCGTCCCCGTAGTTGGGTTAATGCGGATTCCGCAGCCAACGGTGAGACCAGCATTGAACATTGGACCAAAAGGCCGACCCTGCTTGTCGCGCCATCAAACACAAGTTCAGATGCTGAGTAATTAACACGCACCGATGCAAAAATACTGTTTACCTCGAACGGAGTTCCATGATAATATCGACCATCGTCGCCGTGATATCCGTAGGACTTCCGTGTCCATCCTGGTTGTTTGCCCACCAACGGAAACTTGGAGTTCACCAGCCCAATAGACGTCATCGAGTTTTGACCAAAGAGAGACGGTGCTCTAGCATGTCGGTGTTGTCGCTTCGACAAGCTCAGCTCAAAGTATCCGCCTGGAACAACGCCCACCTGATACACCGGTCGTGTTTGTCCCTGCGCTTTGTCTTCTTCTGTTGGGTCGCACTTGTACACCGCGACATGGAACGTCGTAGCGAATGGCATATTGGATCGAACGCAACGATCATCTCCCAACATCCCCCCGTCCAGTGCAAAATCAACTGTGTGCGGCTCCCTCAACTCCGGCGCCTGCAAAGAAATAATCCTGCGATAACAAAATATCAATACCCTATCACTAAAGTACCTACGGTACTAAACAAAAACCAATAAACCCACCGATGGTATGCGTCTGTATATCCCAGAGCCTTCTGTGTCTGTCTTATATCTGCATGGGATGGCACGGGGATAATTGCGTGTGCCAGCAACTGGAACTTGCGACTTTCGGTGCACGAACTGCAGCAATTCACAACAACAAAAGCATCACAATCAGCTTTCTCTCCATTTGTATCTTACTTGCCATCACTAGGCAACAATTGTCCATTGACCTGGGGAACAGTGCGTCCAGATTTTCGTTGATTTGCAGCAATACGTCGCTGTCCAGAGGAAAATTGAGAGTCGCCCAACGGCGGCGGAAAATGTCCTTCCAGATGGCCGGGAACGACGGAACTACGTCACGAGCGACCACAGGCGACGCTACAGTGAGCGATTCCACGTCTCTGGGCGCTGAGAAGGCCAGCACATGCGCGAAGAGCTCGTCGCCGAGGTCGGAGAGGCAAGTCGTCATGTCGATTGGCTACAAATCTGAAAATACTGATGAACGGAATAATTTGTGAAGATATGTTGTTTGGAAGGATTATCAGATAAAATGGCTACACTTCAACATTAGGATGAGCCACGCAAGTGGCGGACAAACGTCGACGCTCCAGCACGTTGGCGATGAAGGCGTCGATGCAGTTGCGTCGTACAACGCGGCGAGCTTTGTTCGTGTTTTGTAGCGTCTGCCGAGCCACAATATTGTTGGCTCCCATGCACTCGCTGAAGAGTTCGTCTACAGTAGCACGCACTGTTGTTAGCTCACCAACTTTTGCACATTACCATGCAGCTAAAGCAAAGCGTACCGATCACGTGGTCGCATTTGAACGGTTGCTGGCCGAAGTTTACGTGAATGGTGTTTGGAGAGTCGAGACCCACTGCAGGAAACCATTCAAGATCGTTGTCACATGGGAGATATCGGCCATTACCTGGAAGGTAAGACGCTATAACGACGGACGGTTAGCATCGTCATAACCAAACATGATGAGAAGTGCCAAACACACTCACAGGTAATATCGTTGCCGTTATGCGTGAAGAAGACGCGTCGATCAGAACCGTGCGTGCTGCGTCGAATGCCACAGCCGACGGTGTCATTCACGCCAAATCGTGGTCCGAAAGGCTTCCACTGGTAGTCGCACACACACGTTAACTTCAGATTGAGATAGGAGACAAAACAAATACGCCCACTTACAGGGAATGTCGAGTAGAGCTTTCCGTTATCTCCGTGGTACCCGAACGACGGGGCCGTCCACCCAGGCTGCTTTCCTACCAACGGAAACGTGGAGGGCACCAATCCAATGGCAGTCATTTCCACTCTCCCATTCCTCGTGAAGTGAGGACTCGGTCGTGATACAGGATCAGAAATGCTGATTTCAAAGTAGCCGCTTGCTGTCGCACCAATCTGGTAAACAAACGAGTCCTGTACTTGCCGCTTGAATATCGCAATGTAGAACGACGTTGGGAATGGCACATTCGCGCGCACAGAGCGGTCGTTACGGAAACGTTTGCCATCAAATGCAAACGCAGTCACCACACCAAGGTTGTTGTGATCCCCATTCTTCAACGGCACAATTCTGCACAGCACGGTTAGAAGGGCTCTACAGCAATTGACAAATCGCCACAATGTCTACCTGTGGTGAGTGTCTGAATATCCCCGATAGCGTTGCGTCTCCCCAATGTCCATACCCGACGGCAACGGGACAATTGCACGCGTCAGCAACTGGAACAAACGACTTTCCGTGCAATCACTGATCACGAAAATTGCAACAAATTGTTAAAATCTGCATCGCCTGGTTAACTAATTACTGCACCTGCACGCACAATGAGAAGAGCGCACGCAGTCGTGAGTCGACCACGAGGTTCTGAGTGTCTTCCGTCACTGCGTCCAACTGGAAGTTGATCTTTCCCCATTGACGAGCAAACAGCACTCTCCAGATCTCCGGATACTGAGGCAGCAGTTGGAATGCCACATGTCTGGAAGCCACCGTCACTGCTTCCACGTCTCGTGCTGTTGAGAAGCTCAGCACATGCGCTAACAGCGCGTCGTCCAGGGTAAGCAGGGCCATGGAGAGTCGCGAAAGAAAGATTAGTAGCTGCTGACGTTCACCGAAGTGTACCACACCACTGCAACTTCATCCAGATGAACCGTTCGTCACGAACTTTGAGATGTATGAGGCATTTACTTCTAGATACTACACGAGCGTGCACGCTGAAGCTGTGGCAGTGGCAGTTGCTGCACTTTTTGGAGCTCTGCGCGCAACTCGCTCGTCTCGAGTTTTGAGGTCGCGAGGTCGCTCTCGAGTCGGCGATTTTGCAGCGTGAGCATACACACCTGGTGTTGCAGCTCGACCAGCGCACGATCTCGAGCTACATGGCGCGGGGATAAAGAATCGGACGGGTCTATGGTGGAAATTCGGATCGACTTGAGCGCTGCGTTCACTGTAAACTTTAAATCATCGCGAAGACGGAGCTACAGTGCATCAAAATGGATGCTCGGTGAGAATTAAATGATTGCGAACCGAACGAGCGCGAGGGCATTGGTACCTGTTTTTGATGATCGATCTGTGTTGGGAGTGAGTGAGGCTGGTCAGAACTGGTCGAGCTAGACACTACAACCTAGAGATGTTATGTAGCAATGTGTGTCAGAATCGCTGCGAAGGCCCAGACGACACATGCAACAAGTACCTCAGCACTAATATCTGCTGTCTCGTAGCTGGTCCATACGAGTGCCGCTAGCTGTCATCGGATGAAGTTGCCTGTATGAGTTCACCCATATGACAAGCATTCGAGCAATGCTGCGACTTACCCTCTTCTTCTTCCTCTTCGAGATCGGGTCGAACCCAAATTTCCGGTAGTATTCCTCTCGAACGGGAGGTCGTGTGTGGTGTTTCAGTCCAGTGTATACCTCGGTCCGCTCAACTTTCATTCTCTTAGCAGTCTGTAAATGATAAATACCGTTAGATAGCCTCGTGGACGCAGGGAGGAAACCGTCCTCTGCTTACAATTTCCTGGATTGTCTTGGGAGGGCCCCGTGCTTTTGGACTCACGATGCGTTTTATGGCTGCAATTGCTGGCCCCTGAATCTCGTTGACCTTTACAGTGTCTCGAGAAATCTTGTCGGAATGGCTGCATCTATCTACAACATCCGGGCATGTCTTTGCCCCAGAGAAGTATGCTTCAAGCCGGGTTTCTTCTTCGTGGTAGACCTAACATGCAAAATGAAGAAATACGTGTCAGGATGCGCTTACGTGCACGATATACATCAGCTAAACTCACCCCGATAGTGAAGAAGTCTGCTCGATTGAACGTGAGCCAGAACTTGGATCGATAGAGCAGAGGTGTATCGCATTGATTCCACATATTGTAAACCTTTCGTCGGCAGTCTTCAAACATATTGACTTTCCATCTACGCGACAATGAACATGGTTAAAAGGGTGCCGAAGAAGCATACCAAATTGAATGCAGCGTACTTGGTGGTACGTTTTCGCGACAGAAAGCCTCGGACGCGACATTGTGCTCGGACAACTTGACGTTTCAGGTCTATGTAGCTCCGCTTGTAGGAACTGCCACGCCATATCGCTTGAAGGCGACGGATGCCTCTAGATACACGTCGATACCGCGCGTAGACAATGTAGCCTCTAATCTTAAACTGCAGCTTGAGTAGGGCTTTACGTTGTGCCCGATACTTCTGAACTGCATTGTGCCCGCGGCAGATTTTCTGGATCGTAATCGCTCCATTCCGCAGCGCTAAGAAATATTGCCGATCATCTCGTCCCTGTGAGAGAGCAATTATTTCAGTTTTCAAGCCCTCCAGCGATCTCGGAAGTCTACAAACTTCGCACCTTCATCCAGGCAATAACCCATCTCTGGATCGATATAGCAGCGCTCCTTTTCCTACGGTACTTCTTGCGGGCGCTGTACATTCGAAATTGCGTTTGGAGCTGTTTCACACCAAATGAGTGAAATTAGTTTGTGGTCTCCGATGTATCTAGGATATTGAAAATCGTACACTGATGATGAGATGCCGAGTGGCTTCCCAGGTAGCGCCACTGCCAATGAAAGACCTGCTGCAACCAAGATTAATTTGAGTGTATATCCCAGTTTCGCTCAGTACACTTACTTGGCAGCGTTGAACATTCCTTGGTGGAAACTCACTCGGGATACGTTGCGTTGCTGCTCTCTGGAAGTATACAACTCGCGTGGTTTTCTTACGTTACCGAATAACGTTCTGAAAGAACCACAACACATAGTTACTTTCAAGTTCATTATAAAGACACGATCAATGAGTCCTTACTTTTTCAGCCGAGGGAAAGCCTTGTACTACAACAGACCGCAGTGCCGTGAGTAAGTATGACCGCGTCCAATATTTACAATACAACACACGCACCTTGTAAATAGTTCCGTCATCGGGTAGTCCAATGTTTGACGGAGGTGGGGCGATAAATGTTTCTTGAATTTCATCCGAGCGATCATCCAGGAAACTACAGTCGTACTTCTTCTTGCCAATAGTCAAGGAGCGGTTGAGTTTTTGGTTGATCGACTGGTCAAAGAACATAACCTCTGAAAGCTGCGGACTGAAGACACGATCTTCAATAAACCGGTCAAACATCTGCGTCCCGATTAGCTGGGCAACAAATGGGCGCGATGCAGAATCGACATTGTCTTGGAGAAACCGCTTGCTGTCAAACAGCACCGGTGTTCCTGATGTACCTTGAACGGTAGGCGGGTTCTGCAGAAAAAAACTTTAGTTGTTACCATTGAATATTTTTCGGAGGATGGCAGCGGTACACTCACCAGATAATTTGCGTATTTCTTGAGTAGAGTCACGAAGAAGCGTAAAAAGGCTTTGCGGGCTCCCTCCGTCGAAAAATTGTCTGTTTCGTTGTATCGGCTGTCTGTCAACCCTCCGCTCGCATCGTTCCCAGTTGGTGACATTGCCGCCGATGTCGACAATGAAAATGTGTGACGATTCAGGATACCCGAGCCGGTTCGAGAAAACGATGCCGAAGGTGATGCCAGAGAGGAAGATGGAAGGCTGAATGCTGCGCTAGATCGTCTTCCTCGTTTGATCTTACCAATTGAATAATGCGAATTGAGAGAATCCACCATGCTTGACTCCGAGTATGACGTTGACAGTGGAATGGTTTGTCCATGATCAGAGGCAAAATTGCCAATTGGCTCAAGGTGTTCTTCATTCGGAAAAGCCTATAGAGAAAGTAGCAAGCGTGGTGTTAGCTTGGAAACACCAACACCCGAGTCAGTGGAGATCTACAGACCAAGTCTACTCGGCTGATTCCTGCGGCATACGGGTCAAAAATCTGGAAAAGGTTGAGTCAAAAGCACCGTCAGTTCACTCCGCCCTAGCATAAACCGCATGAAATCAACGTACAGAAGCAACTTCCGCCAGTTTCGCACGTAGTTTAGCCCCTTCTCGATCAGGGATTTTCGGTACTGAAATGGTTTTGCCTGACTCATCCACAGCGGGAATTACACTGGGTAACGTGGCAACAGCGTCAGATACCAAGACTAACTAATTGAAAACTAAGCGCGAACATACCGGTTGTGATCCAGATCAACGAAGACGACGTTGGTGGTCCGACCTGCTATGTGCTTGAGACAGTCCGAATGAGTGCCAACAAGAAAAGGAACGGGTGCCTGCACCGCAACGCATACGGTACACTGTTAGTTTCAAGTACTGCAGCAATGCGTTTATCTGGTCACTCACGTCAATGACGTCAAAAAGTGACGTTGGGAGTACGGGGATATATGCTCCTTGCCACGAGAATGGCAACAGAATCGATAAGAGTGCTTCAGCAACCGGGGTGAGAAGACCAATATGCTTTGAGCACAGCACTACCTACGCCAGCAGTGACACGTTAGCAATATTCGCTTTACCATAAGCAGAAATCACGTATTGTTCGCAGAGTTTGTACTTACTTTGAGCTCCAGCGCTACACAGGAGAAGACCAGCAACACATTATTGAGGTCCAGGACTTGAAAAATTGGTCGAAAGGGAAACTGCTCATGGACGTTGCACGTTAGTAAATCGGCCAGATATCAATGGAGGACAGGTACTTACATCAACCAGGGGGAGCTCGTTTTTTGGAGGACGCGAAACAATTAAATTGCGATCCGGTAAGGTTAGTTGGACTTGTATCTGACCTGGTGGTGGCAGCGGGATTTCCACCAAGAAGTTTGCGATGTATCTTTCGATAGGCATTGGCGAGTCTGATAGCGTGACTCGGTAAATCTAGAAATACAAAGTGCGCTCATAAGTGTTTCGTTTTGAGCGAGCCAAGGATGAGATCATTACCTGTTGAAGAAATTGCCGAAATGCAGAAAAGTATGGGTAGTGTGATGTTACTACAATGCACTTTGGACAAAACACTGGTCCCGGTGCGCTTGCTACATCACCAGAGAGGTCTTGTACCCACTGAGGTAGTTGAGTCCTCTGGTTGTCACCATTTTCGTCAGGCTGATGTGGACCATGCGATGGTCGGCGGCGATGGCGCTGACGGTGATAGTGTGGAGCTATCAAAGACACAACTTCCAAAGGGTGTAGCTCCTCATAAAACTTTAGTGCGCATGCGTAAATCTTGACACCGCTCACGTTTGT
Organism: Phytophthora agathidicida; assembly: GCA_025722995.1. Lineage (NCBI taxonomy): Eukaryota > Oomycota > Peronosporomycetes > Peronosporales > Peronosporaceae > Phytophthora > Phytophthora agathidicida. Next base: position 4,771,900 of record CP106972.1, on the reverse strand, counting down.
AAGGACAAAAGAGAAGAATACGGGGGCGACGTAGGATTTGCTCAACGCAAACCCTTCTGGAAACGTAAAGTCAGCAATGTGCGCTGGCAGTAGTGCGTCGCCATACATGTCTGGGAACATGTCCAGCACAGCCGGAAGGAATTGTATTTCAGTCGGGCTCTTCGTTTTCTCAACTGGGCAAGTACACACACCACAGCTCATTAATATCTCCAGAACAAACAACAACCTACAGCATAAACGGCAACATGCTTACTGGTTTGGTCTGGAATCAATGCCCCACGACCAACAACGACAAAATAATTGAGAAAGCGTTTCGTCACCTCCACAACACTACCCGGCTTCATCACGACGGGCTCTGCCTTTTGCGTCTTCTGAATTGGGCTTGCTTGCTGATTCTGGCCAACAGAGGATTCAGGTGGCGATGGCGAAGTCGATTTTTGGGCCTGCTCCTCGGGGTTTTCTGGCCCGTCCTGCATTTTCACATCGACTGAATTTGGCAACTTGGTAAACTGCTTACCCTCGTATTTGGCGCGGATGCATTTCTCGCGCACATCTGTAGCTGTGCTAGGCTGCAACTGTAGTGACGCATCTATCTCGATCCATTTGTCGAGATGCTTGCTGTAGTTCTCGTTGACTCCTTTGTTGCCTGCCTTCATAGCTGCAACCTCCTCGTCCGTCCACGTATCGAGGTGAAGTGACTTGACTCTAGAGAGCTGGACCCCAAGTTTGCGGTGAGCACCAGCACAATGGATACACAGGAAGGCACCGACGGTTGTGCTGGCCCAGATCGAGTCGTTTAGACGCGACGTGCAGTCTGCGCAACACTGGTTCTCGGGGCAAGAGTGCATCAGTTCGGTCAGCTTACGGAAGGTTTGCTGCTGCGACACTGGCGAGTGGCTCGATGCATTGGAGCGCGAGAACATCATCATTATCGTCTCGATACCCCCCCAGAGCGCATCTACGCGCTGGAGTAGGGAGGAGGAGACTGAAAATGCTGCTGCAACAATGGACTCGTCACTATTTTTATCGGTTCATGATCAGCGACGCGCTTGAAACCGCTCGTGATAGCGGAATACTCTTCCTACAGCATGCCAAAGCAGCATGGAGGTTGTCTTCATGCAGTTAGCTGGACGGATTACATTTTGCAGCGCTGTATCCTTGGCGTCCATAGGAATGCAGAGTGAATGTCCAACTACAACTTGGGTGTGCGGTACACGAGATATGGTGTGGAGGTGTCGCGAAGGTCGCTGCAAGCACGGTTCACCCTTGCCCTTCCCCTATTGCGGTTCACCGAACCGGCCGGGGCTGGGGCGAACCGGGGCTTCAGCGAGAAAGAGCCAATCAGCGGTCGGAACGCACGATTGGTTGGCCCTGGCAAGCGCTTTTGGGCGCCTGGAAGCCCGGACCGTCCAAGCCGCCAGCAGTACGGAACTGCACCAAAACTCCCAAGAAAAGCAAACATGGGCATGTAAGTGAATGAATGAATGAATTAAACAGACAGCGCCCGCCCAGACCCCATTGGGTGCTTCGGATCTGCCCCATCAGGTCAGCGACAATGATGCAGCAGACAACAGCGTGGACAATTTCCTCGTAACGAGCAGCAAAGGAGGAGGGAAAGCAGAGCTTAAATGAGCAAAAAAAGAGAAGAAATGGACAGATCTGAAGCACTTCAACCGAGCGCGGGCGGGGCTCGACAGGGAACAAAATACAGGAGAATAAACTCAGAGACTGACTGATGGACGCTCTTGCTGCTGCTGCACAGTGTCAAGAACGGAAAGGTTGTTGTGTTGCTTAACGGCCGCTTCGCTGGCCGCAAGGCTATCGTTGTGAAGACCTACGACGAGGGCAAAGGTGACCGCAAGTTCGGCCACGCCATCGGTACGACAGCATTATGACTCTACAGGCTCACAGGTTGCAAAGCAGGAGGACTGACGGTTCTGCTGTATCTTTTCTCCAGTTGCCGGCATTGACCGTTACCCGCGCAAGGTGACGCGCTCGATGGGCAAGAACAAGCTTAAGAAGCGCTCCAAGGTGAAACCGTTCGTCAAGTACGTCAACTACAACCACATCATGCCCACCCGCTACGTCGCCGACATCGACCTGAAGAAGGTCCTGGACGACGAGGTGCTCGGCAACCCGGAGACCCGCATCGAGTCCCGCAAGACCATCAAGAAGGTGTTCGAGGAGCGGTACGTCTGCAGTCACTGGCTGGATACAGCTATCGCACAGATTTTCTATAGCAAAAGTGCTGACATTGTTTTTTGAATTTGGTGTTTTTACAGCTACCTCAACCAGGCCGCGTGCAAGTCGGAGAAGAAGGCTGCTGGTGTCAGCTTCTTCTTCAAGAAGCTCCGCTTCTAAGTGCAAGCTGCTGTTTGCGTCTAGAGGCTGGTGGGAATCGGGGTATTAACATAAATGCAGCCCATTCCAGTTCCGTTCCGTTTCGGGGAAACAATCCATGAAGCAATTGTTCAGTTTTCCTCATCTTGAGCGAAGCGGTGACCACGTCGCGTCGTGGTCGCCTACTATTCATCATCTCTTTCGGTAGGAAGTCCCACTTCGACGGACTTCGATGAAGTAGTCGTTGTCTGCATCTTGGTCACTTCCAGACTGGTCGTCAGATTCGCTGCTGCCTTTGTTGGGATCGATCATCTCGGTCTTTTTCCTCTCCGCAAAGATTCGTTCGCACTTGCTCAACCGGGGCCCTGTTAGAATGCTTCGTACACGCTCATTGTTTTGGATCCTCATCTTTCGGGAAACAGATCGACACGAGTCAACGCGCACCAAGTGGAGGCGAGGGCAAAGAGCTTCAAGATGATGTAGGCTTTTATCTGTCACAGGCGTTCCCTGAGGGGTCGTAGGCAGAAATGACAAAGGTGAACGTACCAGTCATGATAGACTACATCATTGCTTGCCACGAACCTTCAAATCTACAAGCTCCAGATTTGTACAACCGTTGGAAGACGCCAACGCAGCGATCCCTTCGTCGGAAATGGCGCGGCAGTCCTGTTGCGCAAATAATTCACGTGTCAATAACGTAGTATACCTTAGCCGCACGAGGAATTACACGCATATGCACCTGAAGCGACAGATATCGCAATGACGGAGTGACTTGAGCAATTGCTCGCAAGCCGCCATTGTTTATCTTAGTCTTGTCAAGCATCAACACTTGCAACTGAGGCAAACTTGTAGAATCCTGTTGATGTTCATCATCCGTAGCATTAGTTTTGAGTAGCTGTCCAAATCCAGGAGCACGCCGAGCACAATTTACCGGAAAAGTAGAGATGCCACGGCATGATGATAAGTCGAGCCAGCGCAATGAGCCCCAAAGTGCTTCCGCCAAATCTTGTAAATCGCGAAGCCTAACGCTGGTGCAGTTGCTACCCCAGGACACACATATGCAACAATGGTTAGCCATCATCAGGGCTGTTGACAAGAACGATACAATCAAAGACTATTCCGTGTGCCCACCTTATTGTCAGCTCCTCCAGCTTCACTGAATGCCGCGCGAGGTCCCTAAAAATTTGGGAATCCAGACTCGTGGCTTCTGTAGAAGCGAAACACACCATATTTCAGGTTTATCGCCAGCATCGGAGTGCATCCACGTTGACTCTCTACTGTTTACCGGTGAAGGTAAGTTTCTCCAGCGCACCCCCGCACACTTGGATCAGCGAGCCAGCTGCATGGTTGGTGACGAAATTGCATCCATTGAGATACACCTCGCGCAGCTCCACGGCATCGCGCGGCCACTTGCTCAACGTCAAGGCTCGACAGTCCAGCAGCTCCAAAGTCTGCACAAGAACACGTGCGCAAGCATTAAGCTAGCCCACCTCAGCGCATGCTACGCCACGCTACATGCATCAAACCTTCAGGTTGGGGCATTGCTTCAAGATGTTGAAGATGTGTTTCTTCTGCATCCTTTGCACCAAGCATCACGATAAGAAAGTATGACATCTGGACAAGATGTAGGAAGTTGTCACCACTAGCGACAAAGTGCCACCATATCCACACACCTGTGAGCTCGGAAAACACGGAGGTTCCGTTGCTGCGCGATGAGCTCAATGTGCGCGTCGACTAGAGTAATGTCGGGCAGGACAAGTCTGGTCAGCTGCTGCTTGGCTCGCTCCAACATTGCACTGACGTCGCGTCTCAGTAAGGGCCGTACTACAACCTGGCCAAAGTCTAGCTCCGTGACTGGAACCTCCTCTTGGCTCATGCGGCGCCAGCGTTTGCACACCGATTCAAGTCGCAGACGATCGGGAACAACGGGTAGGAACTCCATGATGCAACGTTCACCCACCTCACTCAATAGCGGTGGCTTCACTGCAACAGAAGAGGAATGTCAGAGACTTGCCACGAAGGCCTCAAGTGCAAGTCAAGCGGACCGGGGACTGTTCTGGCCCCATTCTTCTGTTTCGAGGCGGACGTTTTGAGGCGTCGGCGCTGGAGGATCCTGGCGAGCGGCACGTCGTCGTCTTCATCATCATCAACGAAAGCTTCGTCCTGATTGTTTGTCCCCGCGCTAGGTGGCGGAGCTGGTCGCTTCTTCCGAGCCATAAAGCTAGGTGCACGTACTTGCTCGGTGTCGAAAGATGGCGGAAGATTGGGTTTCGGTGTCTGCACAATCGATAATGTGGTCGGGGCCAAGATGTGTACGCTGCGATGCAAATGATTTTGAAGAAGTGTAGAAGCTCGACCGATTTTCGAGAGATTTGAATAGTTGTTGCCTAGAATGAATGGAAGAAACTTTGCTTCTCACGCCGAAAGAGCGCGGACCCTGCTAAAGAACTGCCAGTACGGGATCAGTCAGATGACAGACTGCCTCCAAGGCTGGAGATTATCCTCAAGAGACTGTTCAAGCATACCGGTAAGTCTACGATAAGGGCCAAGGTTGTGCAGTCCACGGGCGAACACAAGAAAAACCCGATGATCGAATATTTTCAAGGTGTGCAAGTTGTTGCTCGGTTTTTGATTCCTACGTGTACTGTGCCGCTCGAATAGCTATGGGGATCGGTTATTATTTTAAACACTTGAAGCATACGTTTGCGATGCCAAGGTTACGAGGTTGTACAGCTCAATTAAAAGCATTCGACGATCGAAACACAAGCAGCTTCTACCTCGATCTCTATTAGCTTTAGGGGCAGAGTTTGCTTCGCAAACTCCAAGCTTAACAAGACGCGCATCAATCACCAGCCAGCCGCTGCTGCATACACATGCAGTACAAAGCTTCGCGTTACTAGTCTCCCATCTCATCAACGAATCTCGATCGTCTTTCGTACATATTATCTATTATAGCAGCCATCCTTCCGTTCAAGCACAAACGTTGCCGTGAAAAGCTACACCTCGGATACTGCATGCTCGAACTTCTTCCAGCGTCTACATTCGACGACTGGAGCGCCGGTGGCATGTGCATTCTGTTATTGTAGCCGCTGCTGTTTTCGGCGTCAAGGCAATTTCGAGACCGCTCGAAACGAACGATGGGGTGGAAGCGTTCGCCGAGTCCGGCTGGTGGTTGATAGGAGGGGTAGGGCCTGCATACAAATGCGCAGTTAAATTGCTGACTCTCGTGGCTGCAGGCACTAACCGCATCATGCGATCTGTTTGGGCCAGATGTGGCCACACCTGCAGTTCCGGAATTGCAGTGTGACCAGCACAGCACGGGCCCAGCCTCGACGGCGCTTCGCAACAGCAGCACACAAGGCGCTTTGTCCGATTACGTAGCGCAGTCGCCCCTTCGCCCCAAGTCTCCTAGCGCTTCTACATCCACCGCCAGACTTTCCCCCCTTGAAAGCAGCAGGGCAAGGGATCCCCAGTCGACAGTCGCAGCTGCAGTCACTAACTCTCGCGACCGGAGCAACCAACCACCAAGACCCCGTCGAGTGATCGTTCCCCCGCCTCAGTTAGTCGTGGACCATGGTGAACCTCTCGATGGACAGCAACGTGCTGGACTCGCCGGCCGACTCGCTGGACCTGCGGCAGCCGCCCTCGGGCTACAGCGCCAACGGAGACAGCAACCGCGGCGAGAGCAAGTTCTTCGCGCTCAGTGTGAGCGGCACCAACATGGCCGGCAAGCCGTCGCAGCTGGCCACGCCCTTTGTGTACGGCACTCCGGTGGACAAGAACTACAAGACGTGGCCCTTCCTGACCGTCAGCGTCTGCGCTGCTATCGTCATCTTCGCCATCATCTACCACGAGCTGCCAGAGTACCGACTGGGCTTCCGTTACCAACTCTACGTGCTCTTCGGCTCGTCGGTCGAAAACGCCGCGTGGGTCGGAGGACACCGTGAAGTGGTCGAGTTCGTCGTCAACTATGTGCTGATTGGGCTGCCGTTCATGATCGGCGGCATGGCGCTCGCTCTAGGAGATGCACTACCCCCTGTGCCGACGGGAGCACACCGCACAGTCATGCGCTTCCTTAAGCGCAAGATTTTCGTCGGCACGATCAACATTTCGTACGCCGAGTCGGTCTGCACGTTGGTTTTCTTAGGACTGAACGCCATTTGGTTCTCCGCCGTGTTCTCGCGGAATTACAGCGACCTGGTTGAGGCCGACTCGACTGATTCGGCGTCGGTGTTCCGGCTCGTGGGCAAAGTGTTTGGATTTAACGCTGTGCTGTGTTTCTCGCTGCTTATTATCCCTGCCACGCGTAACTCGTTCTGGATGATCTCCATGGGCATCGACTACTCGCACGCTATCAAGTACCACCGATGGATTGGATTTTTCACTGTGGGCATGGTGGCGCTCCACGCTATTCCGTACTACTACGCGTGGTTCAAGAGCGGCACATTCATCGCGTCGTCGTTCCCCTGCTTGGACTGCGACTACGGAACGGTTGGCAAGTCGCGCTTGCAGAACTTCTGCGGCCAGTTGGCGCTGCTCTGCTGCATCGTCATTGGCGTGACATCGCTGAGTCCGATCCGCCGCAAGTACTATGACGTGTTCTACTACTGCCACCACCTCTTCATCTTCGTGCTCTTCTTCAGCGCGCTGCACTTCTCGCAGTTCGTCATCTGGATGTACCCCGCAGTGTGTCTATTTGTTATGCACCGCATCTTGGCTCGAAGCCAGAGCCGCATGCCGTGCGAGGTCGTGGACCTGGAAGCCATTCCTGGTGAGATCACGCGTTTGGTGTTCCGTCGCTCCCCTGGCAAGTCGGGTCACTACCATGCTGGCCAGTTCGTTTACCTTCGCATTCCGCTGCTGTCGCACACGCAGTGGCACCCTTTCAGTATCAGTTCGTCGCCGATCGAGTACGAGGACACCTTCACCGTGCACGTCAAGAGCATTGGCAACTGGACCAAGTCGCTGTACGCAGTCGCTATTCAGGCCCGTGAAGAGCGCAAGATGCCTCTCATCTACGTCGATGGCTTCTACGGCAAGATGTCTGATGACTTCCAGCACTACCCGGCTCTTGTATTCGTGGCTGGTGGCATTGGCGCAACACCGGTTATCAGCATTGTGGGCAAGATCCTAGACTGCATGCGCAACAACGACCCGAACATGGAGTTCACGCAGGTGTACTTCCACTGGACGTCACGTGAGATCGGTATCTTCCACGAGTTCGAGCCTCTGCTGGATGCCATTGAACAATTCGACCCGGACCATGTGAAGTTCAAAGTTCGTCTCTGTTTCACTGGTGACCAGCACTTGGGCGGCGTGGATATTCCCAACGGTATTACGCTTAAGCCTATGGATGACACGAGCATGGTCCCGACGCGTCCGTTCTTCCAGTCATCCCGATCGGTTCCTCGGCAGATGCTGCTGTTCTTCGTGACGTTCACGTGCAGTTTCTGGTGCTTGTTCCTCATCCGACTCAACTACCCGATCCTGGGTGAACTGCGCGTCAACCAGAACATGTGGCCGATGCAGCGTGTTGTGGAGGTTTTCATCATGATTGCCGGTGCTGCTGTCGGCTGGGCTGTAGTGTTCACCGAGCCCACGCCTCGATCTATGAGCCGGATGGAGAAGTCGCGCCTCATGCCGACGCTGGGCAGCTACGGTCCTCAGGAGACGATGGCCAATGTTGAGCGTGACACGGACTACTCGCACTCGCTCTCGTTCGACGGCCAGGAAGTTGAGTTTCACCACCCCGTAAGTCGCTCTCGACTGAACGTGAAGGAGCTGTTCAACGAGGTGGTGAAGGAGCAGTCACACAACTTTGCCGTTAACATCACTGGCATTGGCACGTGGGTATCAGGCCCCATGGGTCTGATCCACGCCGTGGAGACGGAGGCCTCCAACTTTGCTGGCATCTTCGATGTGCACTATGAGGAGTTCGAGATGTAGAAAACTACCCAACTCGTATGTGTTGTCTGGCGCCCACCGTTCGTTCACTTTCGTCGTCAATACCAAATAGTAAGGTGCTTCTTGGAAACTTGTTTTTCACCATCACTGCTTGACTTGACAGCAACAGTTTGCCATGACAACCTTCACTAACAACATCTTGCATGCATCAGCTAAGTGTCAGCAATGGTTATCCTGTGCACGTAAATGAACAAACCTGTAGATTGCAGTTGAACAGCACAAGATAGCGGAGACTGCTGGACAAGCAAAATACAAACTCAATGGAAGAAAGACAACGCTTTCGGTGTGTGTGTGTGTTGCCACAATCCCTCTTCGTTGTCATTGACTACCAAAGCTGCCTGACGACGCTCGAGCTGTTGTTAAAAACGTCCCGGAACGTACGGACGCACTTAGACGCGGCTCGGGTAGAGCATGACGCGCACGCTCTTGCTGATGGCCTCGGCCGGCAGGTTCTTGGCGAACTTGGCGCGCACGACGCCGTTGCTGCCGTGGGCGCGCATGACCTTGCCCCAGACGACGCGGAACTGCGAGCCGTTCTTGAGGGACTTGGCCTTGTAGATGTAGGCGATCTTCTTGCCCAGGTAGAAGTCCACGTCCTTCTTGTCCGTCAGGCCCTGGATCTTCACCAGCGCCGTGTGCGAGTACTGGTTGCGCAGGCCGCGCTTGTAGCCAAGGAACACACCCTTGACGTAGAGACGAGTAGGCTGACCGGAGGAAGCGACCATTGTAAACGAAGTTCTGCATCAAACACCAAATACAGTGAGCTCTCAGCCTGCTAATACAATACAATAAATCCCAACCACCCGTCCGCCGTCCTAGTGCCTGTACGTCTCCTGATCCCCCATAGCAACCCCAAGAGCGAAGCGTCTGGATTGCGTCCATTGCGTCTTCTTCTGGTTCCTTCCTGTGTGTCTAATGAATGGCGCTGTGCTGAGCTGCGTTGGGTCGGAGATCCTGTGTGTATGTGCGCGCGTGGGTCGCACAGGGGGATGGAGACGCAGCGGCCCTTTGGGCAGGCGGGCATGGGTTCCAGAAGCTGCTCAACGTACCAGTCGGATGAATTGAACGAGCGAGGGACTGAAGGTGTGGGCGGCGTCACGGGCGAGTGCTGTGGAATCGATTGGCGGCCAACGCCCAGTGGTGAGGACCTGCGGGAACGAATATTCCCTGTTCAAAGCGATTGCGTTACATTAGAAATGCATAGATCAGTTAAACTAGGACAGGGGAAGGGGATAGAATTTGACGGGGACATACAAATAACGAGATAACGATAGATGGCTACGGCGCGACGCCTAGAATAATGATGTTGGGAACATGAAACCAGGACATGGCTACAACGGCAACCTGGTGTTGCAACGGCTTCAACATCGACCACAATTCCTCGTGCGCAGGGGACTCTATCTAAATGGTATTCATTGCAGCAGCCACTCTATTTCTCGACGCTGTTTTTCTTGGCGAAGAATGTCGGAGCCAGCTCCACGAGCCACTCCTTCTCGATCACGACCACGGACCGGATGTAGTGCTTGCTGGTGAACACCAGCTCGTTGTAGACCACCCACTTGGGCGGCGGGTTGCGCATGAACAGCGACGACGAAGGGTGCACCTTCACGACCTCGGACCGACCGCACATTGTCTTGTAAGCAGTCTTGGATCCGCCCAGACCCTCGGCTACGGACCGCATGGCTGTGTTCAGGAAGAAGCCGGCCACGATGCTCTTACGCAACGGATCGATGTCGGGGAAGCTCGAATCAATGGGCAGCTCCAGTTTCTCCAGATACCCCTTGAGTTGCAGCCGGACGCTCTCCACACGCGTCATGGCGCGGTGGTTGATGTAGTGGTCGCGACACCACTTGTTGCGCTGCTTCGCTCCACACTGGATGTACCCGTTGAAGACGTTCAACAGCGTGATTTGATCTCCTTCGTAGGCGACAAATCTTGCGCGGGATTGCGCCGCCTCAGCCTTCTTGTCGCGAGGAGAGTAGAAGATTGACTCGACGGACAGCATAGCTACGACACTCAGAGCTTCCTCAGCACAACCCAACTCCGTGGCCTTCAACAGCATCACAGCGTACATGGGCTCCACGGGCAGACCGGCCATTTGTCGCCCACGCGTTGTCAGCTTGCCCTTGTTATCCAGCGCCCCAAGCGCATATAACTTCTCAAGAGCCTTGATCAAGGAAGTCTTGAGCGGTTTTTCTATGAAGTCGAAGCCTAGCACATCGTCAATGCCCATGCACTTCAGCTGAAGTACCACAACCTCCAGGCTCACACGCTGGATGTCCGGGATCGCACGCTCCGGAAGCTGTTCGAAAGTCTCCTCCAGGAACAAGCGGTAGCAGATACCCGGAGCTTCACGTCCAGCACGTCCTGTACGCTGCCAAGCTTGAGCCTTCGACACTGACTCCGTCTGCAGCATCTCCATTCCGCTCGACGCAACAAATGAACGCTGCTTGACAAGCCCTGTGTCCACAACGTATCGTACGCCATTGATCGTAATCGAAGTCTCTGCAATATTCGTGGCAAGAATCACCTTGCGCACGCCCGCCGGTGCTGGTTCAAACACCTTCATTTGCTGTTCACGCGGCATGGCGGCAAAAATCGGGCACACCATCAACTTCAGCGCATCAGCAGGCAATGATCGAGTGTACTCTTCCAACAACGTCTCCAGTGTTTCAATGTCCTCCTGACCCGTCAAGAACACCAGAATACTGCCATTGCTCGTCTTCTCCTCCAGATGAATCTGCAGCACCGCTACCAACGCCGAGTCGAGGTAATCCGGCTGTGTCTTTGCCGTGTAGAAAACATCAACCTGGAACATCCTACCTGGAATCTGAATCACCGACGGCTTAAAGTCCTCAAAGAACCTCTTGAAGAGCGCCACATCCAGCGTGGCCGACATGACCACCACCTTCAGGTCTTTGCGTTTGCGCATGGCGCGCTTCACGATACCAAACAGAATGTCCGTCTGCAGTGTCCGTTCGTGAGCTTCATCCAGGACAATCGTCGAATACCGTTCCAGTGTCGGGGACAGCAGCGCCTCTCGCACCAACATTCCGTCCGTCATGAACTTGAGTCGCGTGTTCTTGGACGTCATGTCGTCGAATCGGACGCAGTAGCCGACGGCGTCTCCAATTGGTCCGCGATTCGCTTCCTCGCACACGCGCTGGGCCACAGTGATGGCGGCGACGCGACGAGGCTGCGTGATGGCTACACGGGCGTGGGCCCGGTCGCTCTCCCAAATGTACTGAGGGATCTGCGTCGTCTTGCCGCTTCCGGTTTCGCCCACGAGGATCACCACCTGATTGCCATCGACGGCCTCGATGATTTTGCTGCGGTGCGCGTAGATGGGCAGACGTTGGCGCGTGCGTTGCAATTCCGAGACGACTGGCTTGGAGGCGGTGGGGCGCTGTTGGTGCTTCTTGTGGTGCTTGAAGCTTGGGCCCGTGGGATGCACTGGACGCTTGTGACCATGGCTGGGAATCGTCATTGATGCCGAACGGTTGGAGACCAAGTGAAACGAAATTTGAAAACGAGCGGAATTAATGCAAATATTGCGATTGAATCGGAAGAATCGCGTTCAGTAACGTTATTTTTTTAAATGACGAGAACTTCAACGTCAAACACCAAGGTCGGTCTTTATCAAAAGTGGAGACTGCTACAAGGTTCTCGCTGCTGGCCTTCCTCGACTTACGCTAGGCTCGCTCTTATGAGCGTTACTGGGTTGACTTGGTGCATTGCTCGTAGTTGCCGCACTTACATCCGACCTTTGCGGCCCATCGAGTGCATGCGCTGCTTGGACGGCGCACTGATCACGGGCAGCACGTCGGAATTATCAGCAACTTCAATTAGACGCAAAACATAGCAGAGCAGGATTTGTACAGCTTACCCTCGTCGTGACCCGGCTTCCGCGTACAGGTTGAAATCTTCGCCTGGACGGAAGTTTCCGCTGCCAGAAGCGTAGTTGTTTTTGCTGCGTTCACTCGCACGAGCAGCCATCTTGGTGCGGATAGCTTCCTCCCGCGTCCGTTCGTCCTCCCCCTGTTTCTCCGCCAAACTACCATCGACAAGAAACAATACCGTTAGAACCGTATCGAACTCCATGAAGAAAGTAGCAGCCCACTCGTCATACGTTAGAATGGTGTTGATCTTCTCGCAAATTTCAGCAGACTGCGCTTTCCAGTTGGTAAGCTTCTGAATCATGTCATCGATATCTTCGTGGTGCGTGTCGCGTCCGACCGCATACTTGACGACGAAGCAGCGCGACTTTTGCTCCAGTTTACCCTGAATCAGTCCCTGCAACCGGAAATTACAAACAGACACACCCATACACCAATAAATATCAACACTTCACTCTTTCCTCTCATTGTTAATTGCTGCCCATACCGAGTAAATGGTGTCGATGAGGATATCTTCCAGTTCGCGCACCGTCGTCACCCCCAGATCTTGCATCAGCGTGTCATACGGAATATTCTAAACACCACCCAACAGACCCATCAGATCACTCATTAACCACCTAAGCACTCACACTTCTCTCAACCTTGAATCTGTGTGCGAGCGACACCGCCGTGAGCTTCCTGAGCTTGTTCACCTGCTGCGGTGTAAGTTCCGGCAGCTCGTCCTTACGTGCTGCAAACAATAAAACCCAGTCAGTTCTCAATTGAACCCACCGCCACCTTATCCTCTTGTACAAATAGTGTATTGCACTCACCCACATAGTCGCTGTACGTTCCGAAGCAGAAGATCCGCAGCAATTCATAGTGTTCCTTGTACTCCGAGTCCTTGAGCGCCTCCACGTTTGGCATGTCCAGCAGCTCGCGGAACACAAACAGCTTCTTGTTGCTCAGCACCTGCTGGATCAGTGCCACACACGCCCGTCCACGCGCATTCTTGGCCAACAGCGTGAACTGCTCCAGGCTCGCTGCCCCCGCCGCGTCGAAAGACATCGCAATAAGAAAAACTAGATGCAAAAGTGACAGTAAGAAGAAAATGTATCCCCAAAAATAAATTAGTGTATCGCACACAAAATAGTCCCAATCATTTCGACAATTATTTGGCGCCATTTTTTTCTCATTATTTTTGTTTTTTGACGCAATGGACTTGGAGCTGGAGGCGCAGATCCAGCAGGCGCTGCCCAGTGCGCTCAAGATGGCGCTGTACGCGGCCAAGAAGCAGCACATGGACCTGCGCAAGTACACGATCGAGGGCGTGGAGTCGCTGTGCAACAACGCGGCGTTCCTGAAGGACCTGGAGGACCAGTCGCATCTGCAGCAGCTCGACGATGTGGCCAAGGAGTTCGCGGTGCTAGAGGCGCAGCTGCAGCGCTACAAGACTCATCTGGAGAAGCTCGAGCCACTTGTGGAGAGCGGGAAATTGGACCAGCAAAAGATCGACAAAGTGCTCAAAGACGCGCTGGCCACGCCCCGCATCAACGCCACCAAACACAATTTTTACAAGAAATTCTGCAATCGAGCAGGGGTACGCTGGAACATGAGAGAAGAAAAAATATTATTGTTACTCACTGATATTTTTGGCAGATTGAACTGGCGGCGGATGGAGATGAAGATGTGTTTATTCAGGAAAGTGAGAGTGTGAAGAGCACGATCTGTCCAGTCACGCAGATGGAGATGGAGGACCCACTGAGAAAGTACGTGGCAAGATGTAGATGGAAACAATGGCTGGGTGCTGACTGTGTTTGTTTGTTGTTGTGTAGTCCGACCTGCGGTCATACATATTCGAAGAAGGGAATCCAGTCGCACCTGCAGCGCAGCAAGAAGTGTCCTGTTGCAGGTATGCACACACAGATGGATTTAGTGCGTTGAAGTTGTTATACTGGAGTTATTGATAATGACGATGGCGCACAGGTTGTCCGCAGAAATTATCGTTCAACAGTCTGGAGCGTGACGTCGAGATGGAGGTCATTATCGCCCGGTACGAGCGACATATTACTTCACTTTTTTTTCGTTTTGGTTACTCTTACTGTTGTGTTTGTAGTCATCAAGCGTCAGAGCATCAAAGGTCACAGGTTGTTGCGGCGGATCAGGACGAAGAAGAAGACGAGGAAGAATATGTCGTTGACTAGACTAACCTAACGGCGGGGTGTCATTTTCTCCAAGTTTATCCAACAAGTGTTTTTTTAAAAAGCTTAAAATCATAACTATGGTGTATGTAGCAACTCCGGTGCTCAATATGTTACCAGCTTATCTGAATTTGGGATTTTCTACTTGAAAGCACGAGGGTTGGCGTCTAATCTACGCCAGAAGCATAGCGCTGAACTCGCGCTTCACAAAATGCGGCACCGGTACTGGCTAACAACACATAAAGAAACGAGACAACAAGTGAGATTTGACGTGGCATGACTTTACAACAGTACTTCAACGTTTTTTTTTCTTCCAAACCTGAGAAGGAGATCTCCATTGTGCATAAATGTGAACTCTCCCGCAAGTCCAGTTACGTATGCGTCGGCAACTTGATAAATACTTCGAAGTAGATGTACCATAGTAGTATAAACTGTTATTCCAACTAAAAGGTGGGATATGGCTTTACATTTATTTTTTTACACGTATTATATTACCAGAGTTTGTAAAACGTGTACAGCACCCGATCTAGCGATCACTTCGCTTGATAACAACTGAGTTTTTACTTTATTCAATCACACAGCTGACAACAATCCCAGGATAACAACAACAGATCACGCAGATAAAGGAAATTGAGTTGATTAAAAGAGTTCGCATTTGTCATTTAGCTCTGGTTCGAAAAAGTGATCTAAAGAGAGAGAAGAAAGTCGATTACCGCTTATGTCTACTTCTCAACTTGCTACTCTAGTTGATACTAAACGATAAGAGTGTGGAACATTTCACCTGTTCGATATATCTAGTGATGTTGAACGTGCCTAACTTTTTTTATGCTTTCGTAAGCATCGCCAAAGCGTAGAAGTCGTCGGTAGTGCGATCCGAAGGTGTTGTAAATCTATGATATTGCAGTAATGAATAGTTGCGGTTTTTATCTTCGAAGTAGGGCTTGTTGCGCTGTGTCCAGCAGGACAGCGATGATGAAAAAGTGATCTTAACGACATTTGTGTACTTTACTACACCGCGGTAAAATCACAAAAAAAAATTATGGAGCAAGACTCAATAAAAATACGTTGGAACCTGGAACCTCTGACATGGAAAAAGCTGGGTCCAACGAACCATTAATTCCACAGATTGATGACACCAAGAGCATTTAGGTGAGGAATTCCGAATTGAAATTTCGAGAATTTTGCGTCAATAGGCCAACGTCGGTAGTTAAGCAGTCCACGATCATTGAAAGACGCAGCACTAATTCTTACTGCAGCACCAATCCATGTGCGTTGTGACCCAGCGCGCTCCAGCAAGCGTACGGTAGACTAGTCGATCTCCACAACTTCCGGTCACTCGATGCGAGCCCTTTTCATGCCAGTTTTGCTGGTTGCGCATGGAGTGTTGGACGGCTTGAAGTTTGGGAATAGCAAACTAAGACGATTGATTTCAGCGACGTATGCCGGGACTTCATTTCTGCGCACATCAAACTCGCCGCCCGTTTTCAGCATTTTCACAAACGTTTGGGGACCTCGGCGTTCGACCGTTATGGTGATTTGGGCTCTGATACATTTCTGGAGCCTGGACACTAGGTGGTGCGCCTCCGAACTCGTTTTAACGTCATGCAGCTCAAAAGAGGCCCTTGGTTCTTGAAGAAACGCCACGACGTCTACGACGTGAGGACAGGTAGAGTCGAGGAGCTGCCAGGAAAATGGCGTTTTAGCCTCGAAAATTTGGTCAATTAGCCATTGTCGACGTTTCACCACAATGGCGCCAAAAGTGACAACTTCTTGCTGTGAACGTGATCCGATCATGTACTTCGAGATTGCTTCCACGACAGAACCAAGAAACTTTCCATCAAGTTGTCTGAAAAGATTTCTTACGTCCTCTACGACCGCGGGTCTTTGATTTCCAAATGCGTGAGCATGTTTCCACAGCAACACGGTGGTGCTCAATGACACAAATCGGCCAGGATTGCTTCGCACCAGTAGTTGGGCTTTATTCACTGCAAACACCGTAAGGTCCGTGCGTGCAGCCAGGTTATCACTCAGCGACTCGGTCATAATCAGTGCACGGTTCATTGAAGTTTCGGCGGATAGGCAGTTGATGGATTGGAGCACTGCTATACCAATCGAGCCCCACCCTAATTCTCGCACGAGAAGTGATAACCCGGTGATACACTCGGTTTTCTCTTGTTCTTGGAGCTGATGGAAATACTTTTTGAAAAATGCCCCCGCCAATTCCACTTCACCTGAATCGGCAATAGCTGCAATGAGCTTTTTACATAGGGGGAGAAGTTGTGACTTTTGCTTGGATCCATGTGGGTTTCGTATGTAGTGATAGTAGCCCAAAACATCGTCCTGAAGCATTGTTCGTAGAGTTGAGATTCCGATCAAATCCTGTGTAAGTATAGTTGGCACCGCAGCTGCAAACCCCATAAGTGATAGAATATTCGCGATGTCCACGGAAGCTGGCCACATGGCAACAACCCAGCACTCATGCTCCCAATTCTTGTTCGGTTCCCCATCACCCCACATTTGTCCCAAAGTATTGCTGTCAGGATTCATAAAATTGAACTTCCGAGTTGAAGTCGTGAAATCGCCACTGCTCATTATTCCGCCATTGATTGAGTACCATGATACTTCAGTCGTTTTTTCCTGTCCTGCGCTCAGGTAAACCCGAAGGTGAGCAAAATAAAACTTCATTTGTCGCTCTGGAGAGAGGAGAGCATTTGTGTCATTCAATAGAACACAACGATCTCGATCCACACCGCGCAGCGCTTTCCATCCATCAACTTCGATTAGCTCCTTGGTAGATGACTTCGAGAGCATGAGGGCAGAGATATCCATATCGTTATCCCTTTTCATCTTCGTCTCCTCCTCCTCATAGTCATCTATGAATCTCCCGAAAGCCACAGCAAATTCGCGTTGCATCTCCTGGCTACATGCTCTGGTGTTATCCAAAGTCAACTGCGAGGACAAGAACAGCGAATATTGTAGCACAATACGATACCCACTGGTAATTTCCTCCACCGTGCTGAATGTGCCAGCAGCATGCACCACATAGTGTGGTCTGAACGCCACAGTACTCTTCACTCTGTCAAACTCGTACCGATGATTATTTTTCTCATTTTGATCGCTCACTACCAGAGCTCCTCCAGTAAATTCCGACGGCAATAGCACCTCCAAAGTAGCAACACATTGTTCCACCGTCTGCTCTTTATGTTTCTCCACATGACCGCCAGGTCCACACATCACCACTCGAGACAGCGTCGGTTGCAGTGCAACGTCCTTGTACCCAAGTCTCTCCGCACTGACAGTGCACAACGTTTGAATACCAACAGTCCACTCTGGATTCTTGATTTCCACTCGATGAGGGGACAGCGTCCACGTTTCTAATCCAGCTTGCAAACCTTTAGCAGCGAGTTTTTCTGCCATTTCTTCACGTAATGGGAGCGACACCGTCCCGATATCTTTCACCGTGAGACCTGGTAGAATAGGCACTGCGTAGGCAACACCACCAAAGGACCTTTCACCTCTGTCTGGAACGAATTTCCCTATTAGAGCGCTGATCTCTTTAGCAGCTTTCCCGTTGGGGACAAAAATGTCGTTGGGGTCTCCAGTCATTTGGAAAGGCCACAGATCTGGAGGTTCTTCGTTGGAAGTTGCACTGAAGCTGGGGTTGTCGTTGGCGCTGGAGCTGGATTCAGGATGGTTGCCGCTAGTCATCTGTGTGCTAGAAGTTGCTGTGGGGGTGCGAGGCGAAATCGGAAATGACGCACTTCAAGTGCAACATTTTTCCATCCAATCAGAAGGTTGCACACGTCACATATTATTTTTAAGTGACTCATTTTTTATTTATTTGACAGGTTTCTATGCAAAAAGTCCTTACACAATACAGTCGCGCAGAGGAAGCTATGAAATGTAGGACCCTCCCCGTCCGTCAGGATGGAAAGCATTGTCGCTTCCATTGTGGTGGCGGAAATTGCTGCAGGATTGGAGACGACTGAAATGGCCAAGTCGGCACGCTCTAACTTACACTCGCTCGAAAACAGTTCAAGTCGCGCTTTTCAGTCCAATTGGTTGGAGTACAACGCCTGCATTTCAAATTTGGAGCGATCAAAGCTCAGATAAACAACCTCTAGCCACGGGTTTCCTCAGATTTGGACATCTATGCTGCGAGCTGGCCAAGAATCAAAAATGGTGTTTGGCTGACTTCTTGGATCCCTCGCGCCAGTGGCCGTCATCATTAATTTTTTTCCGTATGGTTTGTAGCGTTGTACACCCGAAGTTTCGCGAACTTGGCCAGATGAGTGACATTTTCCTACTATATAGACAATTGACTCAAATATTCGATCGAGTGCTGCCTCATCCGGACGCTGGTGGAATTAACGTGGCAAGTCGTGATGTTGCGCCGCCTGTTGGTGGAGTATTAACTGATCATACAACACGATTTTTCCCCAACCTACGTATACAAGAATGGAATACGCTTCTCCAGCCAGAGGCAAGGATTGAGAATCATCCAATGCGGGAACTCGGGTGCAGGCCAAATCTCACGCATCAGACGTTATCAAGTCTACTATGGCTACGGAGATGCCTGCTGCCAGTCGTTCATGACGTCATGCTCAGGTTATTTTTCGGAGACCTTATTGTGGGCTCGCGCCTCTATTTCCTAAAGGGAGTTAACTCTACTGTGCAGCAGTGTGTCCGACAATCGTGTGAGGCGATTGAAACAGTAGAGCATTGCTTTTTTTCATGTCCGGCTCTGTCGGAGATGTGGCGAGAACTGTGGGTACCATGGCAACAAGCTTTTGCAACACAGCTTGAATGGAAACTACTAGTCTTCCCCAGCGTACGCGATATCAGAGCAAACTGGAGACAACATCACAAGGCGTTAATCCTGCTGTGGCAAATACACACTGCTATTGTGCTCCATGCAACGTGGCGTTTGCGCAATGATATCTACTTCCACGAAACCCAAGCGGAGTCACCAAGATCTCCAAGCATCGTCAATTCCTTCACCCGACATTGCCAGTCTTTATATCGCCACGCGATGGAACTAGGTGTTGGCGGCGAGGCAGCAGCCAATACTCTTGAACGACTCGGATTTGAAGTTCCCACCCCATTGAATCTTCCTCCGCCAGAACGCCGAATGTGGATCCCACGCCCATAATAAGGAGACATGTGTTACCAGTAACAAACAGTAGCTAGCGAAACGAGCAGTGCAAAGTCAGTTAATCAACTTTTTTTTCTCTTTCAGTAGTTTTCTACTGCATTTGGAAATTCCTTGGGATGCTGCTTGCAAAACGTGCATTCCGTCATCAGCATGTTGTTTTTAGGTCCGTAATCTCTGATGACGATCCCATATTGTAAACGTGGCCACTTGCACGTTTTGGCTCATCGAAGATATGCGATTCACAATATGTGAGTGTTTGAATTCGCAGTCACCAGTCATTCTTGCAAATCTATACGATTCAACATATAATAATCAAGATTATGCAACTGTATTTCTAGGTAGGGATGTCGATCGTAACCCATCCAAAACTCCATTTCGATGTATCCTGTACTGGACATCATCACACAAACCATAGTAATATTAGTCGTCCAAAGTCACGACGAAGTAAACACATTTTATGGGGGTTCATGTCGACTCCAAGTTTCAACTACCTAACAGTGCGTGGATCTTTGTCGAGATTTTCCGCCCATTCTCGGCTCGTGGAACGGCGCCCCACGAGGAGAACTCTTGTCAAATAAGGTATCTCCCGCGATTTCCAAACTCGTATTTATACTTCTGGGTTTATTCACTAAGAATGATCTCGAGAGATCTTTACGTTCGGACTGGACTACCGACGAATGAAGGCACTACACCTTTCACTCCCCAGCAGCCCGTTTACCGAATGGGCTTTCGTTTGAGGTCCTTCTCAGGGTCCCGTTCCCACATTGGTTTGAATGAAGTCGCCTCAGTTGATTCGGTATCCTCTGCAGAACTGTGGAGTTCGAGGCCGGTGGGTGACTTGGAGGAGCCCAAGCTGCCACAAGTTTTTCGCCGCGTTGATGTCACGCTCCCAGTAGTTCGCTCTGCATGCTACGTTTCTGCAGACACGCACGTTCCTCGACCTCTTGGTTTTCGTCGTCCCGTAGATCTTGAATGGCATGTCCACCATCGGGCCCGAGCACTCGGAGCAAAGATAGCTGGTACGAAACTCGTCGACCATGACGAGGGTTGCGCGGCGAGAGAGTTCAAGTGCGAACCGCTTGAGCGGGGCGTGCATGTGGCCCGCGAGGTGAGTCTGGCTGCTCCATTTTCCGAGAGCCACACACACGTCACGGTCCACGTTCGGGGCGACACGCTTGGCGAGTTTTGCGACGGCCTTGCGTTTGAATCTCGACACTGTAAATCGCCACTTGCGAAACCCTTTCAGTGCGCAGAACTCCAGCATGGCGTTGATATTCCTCCACATGTGCTCGTAACGAGAGAGCAGAGACGCCGACGACGAAGTCTTGAACGAAGGCATGTCCTTCAAAAACTCATCATAGCGCGGATACCTCTTCTTCAGGTTTTCATGCCAAAATGCTTGGTGCTCGACACGACTCATGTATCGGTACTCTCGGGACGTGACTTGTAGGACGTGAGCATTGTCGTGCAAAAAGTGAGTCCGGCGCCTGACGCCGTGTTTCCGCGGACGGTGCTTTGGGTGGTGCCTGTGACAGATCTCGCACCACCCCTCCACATCGCAGTGTTCTCTGCTGCGTCTCTGGCGTCTCTTGCGTCGGTGGCGGCGACGGCGGTTCCTGCTGCGCTTCTTGCCATGACGTCTACCGCCAACGTGGCCTGGACAGGTACTGCACCAACCGGGCATGGAGCATGGCTCTTCCGGTGGGTTGCAGACAAAGCCCAGCATAGGACGGCTGTATGCTGTCAACAACATCCGTAGACCTGGGTCGATCCCGATCAGCGTATGTGGTATATACTTCGGAGAAAGAGCAGGTCGTTCAACAGGAGCAGGAATTGACGTCAGCACAGCAGCACTGTAGCCATTCGTGGAGATCTGGTACTCGAAGTTGCGCCTTGGAACGCCAATTCGGGGATCCGCAGTATGGCTGACGCAGTCTCCGAGGTTGAAAACAGAGGTCCACATTCGCTCGCGCACTTCTTGGAACTCCTCAGGCGTAGCATACGTCCGATGGCCACGAGAGTTCGTGGACTTGTAGAGACCAAAGATGTCCTTACCCGTAGTTGCCAAAACTTGCCTTGCGACTTGGTAGAGCACCTCTGTCGTGACTGGGAAGAACGCCGGCACACAGGAGGTGGGCTGCGGCAGCAACGTAAACAATCGGCACCATTTCGGGATCTCGTCTTGGTCGTGGTTTTCTTCCATCTCCTTCAGCATGTCGTACAGCTTTTGAAGAAATAGCACTTCGTGGCTAGCGATGTTCGCAGCTGTAGGAGGCAGCTCTAGCCACTCGAGCCATTGCTTCTCGACGTCCGTGGGGTCTTCAGGACCTGACTTTAGTCGAGCAACCATGGCCTCAGCTGCTCCCCGCGGATACGCAAGCTGCAGGCTAATGAATTTGACAAGCCGCGCCTCGAAGTTCGTTCGAACGTGTTGCTGCGCCGCAACGAGCATGCCATTCGCCAGTTCTTTGATAGCGGAGCTTGAACACAATAGCGTAGGTGGTATATACGACATGACCCTCGATCGCGAAGCCTTGTAGACGTTGATGGACTCCTCTAGGGCAGCGTTAGCCGAGGGTTTTGGCGCGGGTATCTGTTCGTCACCAAAGACAGCAGTGCAGCACCGGTAGAACGTAGCTTGGTCCAGCTGTAGGGCTGTCTCCATCGTGCGAGATCTTGCCGGCACTACTGGGTAGTTCGGGTGGCTACGCCGATGGTGCTCGAACAGCCGGCAGCAGTGGAAGTTCATGACGAACATTGCCTCTATGCGGATCTGCTGCAGAGCCACAGCACGTTGTTCGAGCGCGCCCCGGACGTCAGAATTTGGACAAATGTGCCTCAATGGGTACGTCACCGTTGAGAACACTAGGACGCTGTTGGCTCCTCGAAGAAGGGTGCGACGATGGTTCGCTGCGGCGCGCTGCTCGATGTCGACTTCACCAGGCGGTCGTCCATCGAGTGAGATGTCACGACGCTGCCTCCACTCTATCTTATCTTTCAAAGGTTGTATAACAGCTTCCCTAGCCATCTCACTGATCGGTCAAAATAATACCGAAGACAGCGTCAGGAAGGGGTCAAGTTGGTCAAGTTGGGCCGAGTGGGCAGACGTGGTCCCGGGAAGTTCCTCAGCATCTTTAACAGAGTCACATTTGGTTCGGATAGCGAATCCCACGTCGCAATTCGCTGTCCAAGACCCATAACGCCTCCAACGCATTTTGACGTGCGATGCGACTTAGCTGCGTCCTATTCGCTGTTCTAACCGCCCTCGTAGCCAGCTCTGCTGCTGGGTCGGCCGACAACTCCTTTCCTCACCTTTTGCACGAAAGGAACGATGGTCGTAGTTCCGAAAATTACATCAGATTCCTCAGGCATGACAAGACTATCGACGAAGAAAACGAGAAACGTGGTGTTCCGGACGAAGAGAGAGCTAATGTCGCAGCAGAGATTACTACCAAATTGGTCAAAAGTGCTTCGTTCAAGAAACTCGAAAGGGAAATCGACGGTCTGCTGTTGGTTTCGGAGGCACTTCACAAGGAGAATATTGGGTTGTTCAAGAGAATCGAAGAGATGGGCTACACTCCGTTCAGGTTGCATGAAAGTCTAGGTATCTAGGAGAAGCTCGCGGTTTTTGATCAAAGGCAACTGGCCCGCGATGGCGACTATCTGCTGTGGCTTGACTTCTCAAAGTATTGGATGGGGCAATATGGCAAGGCGATTTTGTGAGGATAGTGGGCTAAACACCAGCAGTTGCATTTTTGACGGGGGTTGTTGAGTACGCCACAACATCGATAGTGAGAACAACGAATCATAAGAATTACAGTTCGAGATACACACCACCAATTAATCGATCAATATAACCTCAGGTTCATCTCGCAGCCTCTTTGTCCCCGTCACGGCGGCGTTGTCAGTGCCAATAGTGCTAGTCATGTGCACATTGACCGGAATCGTTACATCCATCACGCTGCTTGAGGTCGGCTGATTCCGCGTAGGGATCACAGAGGTTTGATTGACTGTACTGTCGGTTGCGTTCGCATTCCCCGCTAGGATTTGGTTCAGCTGGTAGATTTCGGCTTTGAATCGGTGGATGTCATGTGTTTTCTGCGTAAACTTTCCTGCTTGTTTGGTAACAATCACGTACGCATCTCGTCTTCGCCCTCCTATTGTCATCTTGAGAGGAGCTCTGATTTTTTCGCGCAGCAGCGCCATTCGCTTGTGGACATCATAAAGACCTTTAAAGCACCGAACTTGATACGACGTGTTTGGGCCCTCCAAAAAGTAGCCTTTTCGGATGCGGCAGAACTCCCGACAAACCCGAGATGATAGTTACGGTGGCTGTTAGACACCCAGTTTGAAGTTTTCGCTAAAGCTATCAAGTCCAAATTCGAACTCACGCACCTCACCCTAATATTCATAGTCGCTCCACTGCCAATTTCGTAAGATCTGTTATTAAGTTGAAGATTTGCGTGTTCTGCTGCAGGAGGAAATCAGTTTTAATGACTACTAACTACATAGTTATATGGAGACCACCATTTAATTAAGTTAAAAAACAGCGACATTAAGTACTTACGACATCAGTCATCCCTCAAGAAAGCCTACACCTTCATCTTTTCCATTTCAAATTAGGAGTCATCTTCTTGAGGACAAGACCGTAGCCTCTAGCTGTTGAAGATGAAGTCGCCGACGTCGCAGAGTTGCGGTTGGCGACATAAGCAACTCGGAGTCCAGACGACGTGGTTGCAGGTGGGAGCGACACTCGCGACAGCAGTGACGACGTGAATGCAGGACTGTACTCGATGTTGCCATTCTCCAGCTCATTTGTACCGGGTCACATCACGATTAACATCTCGTCTCTATTTGAACTCTTTTCCCGGATCAGGAACAATCCAGGCGTGGAGCAGTTTGTTGCTGAACAACTTCAGGTGTCATGCAGAAAAGATAGAAAATTGTGGACCGAACATCGAGATATTATATTTCGCAAGTTGTTTAATCTGGACGGCTTGGAGTCTAGCACCAGGGAGTTCGCTTACGAGATCACTACGAATGGATATGAAGCTTGTGTTTTGCTTCGGTGTGAAGCACAAGAACTCGACGGCGACGAATTTGTAGTCGCTGCGAATCCACTCACAGCAACCAAGAAGCGAAAGACAAATGATGGTTTGTCTGTCGCTTCTGTGAAGACAGACCCAATTGGCATTGCACTAGCCAAGCTACCTCCAGGATACGAGCCTGATGTTATGATAGGCATAGATCCTGGAGTGAAAAATGTTTGCACGGCGGCGTGTGTCGGTTGGCTTCCAGGTCGACGTCAGCGGAGACGAAGGAACCGGTGTCTCAAGCGCAGTCGCAGTTCCAAAAGGAGACGCAAGCGCAACTCCAATAAGCAACCTGGAAAACATAGCGGGGCGACCGGCAACTTCAAAGGAAACGGGAAGCCTAGGCGTAAGCGCAAGCCCAAGAACCGCCACGGTCAGCGAATTGTGGCAATCACTACTGCAGAGTACTATCATTTAGCTATGTTCGACAAGCAACGCTCGTGGAATATCAATTTGAAGAAACGAGAACCATGGTACGCCGCCGTGACTGCAGCCATGCCTTCATTTAAAACGGCTGACCTCGAAGAGTACGTGGAGCGGCTCAAGTATTTTTTGGCGCACCTAAATTTTCTCGTTGCTTTTTCGTCTGAAGAATCATTTCGGAAGTGGAGATTCCTAACCAAGAGCAAGAAGATGACGGCCACCGCCACGCTGACCAAGCGTCTAGTTCCAAGACCGAGCGCACAAGTGTGCATCGCGTTTGGCGACTGGAGCTGCCAAGACGGCCTTCGGGGCAATCGCCACGCGCCAGTAAAGGCTTTAAAGAAAGCGCTCGAGCGGCGCGCAACTGTGCTTCCCATGGACGAATTCCGAACCAGCAAGTTGTGCTCCGACTGCAACAAGATCCTGGACAAAGCCGTTCTGTTAACCAAGGCCAAGGACAGGGATACGCACGAGATCAAGGTCGTCCTGAAGAAGAACCGAAATGTCTTTCACTGTGCCAACAGTCGATGCAGGGCTAACTTCTGGAATCGAGACGTCAACGCGGCCAGGAACATCCTCGACCTTCTGAGATGCAAGCTACTTGGATTAGGAAGACTGGCGGCGTTCGAGCGGTAAAGATCTGAGCGAAACAAGTGGTCGAGAAGGCCGTTGCGAGGCTTGCGTTGCACTCGAAGGGGGTGGGCGCACGGTCCACGCATTGGGATCTCATACTCGACCACACAGTGTGAAGGAACAAAACTCCGATGACACAGCAAAATCCGTGCTTGTTGAGGGAGATGCGAAGTAGCTAAAACTTTTAGCTACGATGCTTCGTGCGCTAGACACTCTGCACTTGGCGTTACCTAGTAGCGACCACGTAACGACCTCGAATATGAGACTCATTACTGAAGATCTGGTAAAATGACTTACTGGTTGGTTGGTTGAAATTATAAAGAAAAGAAGTTAGTAGTAACTTCGAATCAATTGCAAGCTATCGCCGTAGCACATTATTGAAAACGTCAATACATGTAGTGTGATAGCCTACTACCACACAGTACCTACACCACGGACTCATGCCCCAGCACTGTAGTCGCCTCCTGACGTAGCTGTATTCCGAGCAATGCATTTTGAAGGGGCTGGCGGATTCCCTTTAGATACTTCCAAACGCTGCTTCACCGTCTTGTTAGGTTGTTCGGGATTTTCTTGCCGAGGTCGCTTCTCACCGACAGCTGTACCAGCGCCATTTCCGCTACTTGTGCGAGGAGGAACGTCTTCCGAAATCTGTTTCATCCGGTTCTTGTGCTTGAGTAGTTCAGCATTCAGGTTGTCCACCTCTTTTTGCGCCTTCTCGCGTTGATCGCGGGTTTTCGTCACTATAACCATCGAGTTCATTCCACTTCCATGTGCTGTCATGATGAACGAAACTGAGGAGTCAGATTTCGTCGAGGGACTCTGATTTTTCTCGATGAAAGCACGAGCCACCGTGATGTCTCCAAAGCCGCTGACTACAAACGAAGCCTTTGGCCCGCGAAGAAAAGCTTCGATGCCTGCATGTGCAGGGAATCGGGCATCAGGAATTTCCCACGTAAGGGGCTTCTTCACGCGTGATATTTCAGTGTTCAACCACTGATTCCGAACCGAGATCAATGAAAACAGCGCGGCACGTTGCTTTACGGGCGAAGTTGCATTTACGCACTCGACAACAGTTTCAATAACGGGACCTAGCTCACGGACATCCATTCCCTGAAGCAAACTCTCCAGTGAAGTGAATATATTTGCATCTTGACAATTCGCGGTACATTTCCAGAGTGGTCCGACAAATGGGCCTAGGGCTTCAACTGGTACACATTTCGCTTTCATCACAGCCAGTTTTGCCAGAGCGGTATGAACAGCATCACCACTATTCCACGATTTAACCAACTCGAGAGCGAGCTCCATGCCATCGTAATGCGTCATTCGCGCTATAGCGTTCGTTAGCGGGACGCAGACATCACCCCAGCTAAATGTTTTCACTAACGATACGAGAACTGGGGTGAATCGCTTCTTGTCATTTAGACGGTCGTAATATCGAATGAAGAACAGCCAAGCCAGCTCCACTTCTCCTGCTGTCACTATCGCGTCGCACAAGTTCTCGCAAAACTCCATATACTGTAAGGAGCGAATATCAGTACCTTGCCCGTTGTAAGTTACCATGTTCATGAACTGTCGTAGCTTCCCTGGACGCACTGGTTCATCGACAACAATCAGATCCAAAGCGGCGTTGACCCCAATAAAAGCTGTTGTAAACTCCAAATCTTGGGTGACAGGCCAAGCAACAAGAGCATACGCATCATACTCGATCGTTTGTCCATCAGCTAGATCACTGCAGCAAACCTGATCGCCCCACATCTCACGGGGAGGCATCGCTTCGGGGTTCAGAAAGTTCATATTGGAAGTCCATGCCAACATGTCAACCGCGTCCTCCGAATCCCAACCAGACATAATTTCACCTGTCTCCGAAAACCACACCATCGCATGAGACTGCTTTTCAATTCTCCATCGAGGGCCCAGTGCACCATTAACGTGGAACTGAGGGAGACTTCGGTACAACGCACTTGTGTCCTCGCCGGTATCTTTCACAACCTTCACTGTGTGCTCCAGTCTCGCAAAATAAAATATGAGCTGCTTCTCGGGAGCAACCATCCCATTCGCCTTCTTCAGTGCTTGAAATCGTTCGCGATCGATACCAACCAAACGATCTGAGCCCTGATCCTCGAAATCATCACACTCATCGTATCCGTTCCCCAACAAAAGTGCAAAACTCTCGTTCGTCCCCCCAAATTCCGTAATGGCCTCCCTCAGTTCGTTCTGCACAAATCTTCTCGATCGGTTCAAACCCATCAACATCGTTTCATCTCGTGGTAAACGTATCGAGTACTCCAACACAACTTGATATCCACTCTTTATCTCCTCCACTTGGTACTCCGCCCCCGCCACAAACACTGCATAACTAGGCATGAACGCCGCCGTCCCCGTCGATTTACCAAAGTCAAATTTGTACGTTTTAGCGGCATCTTCGTCATCGAACACCACCAAGTCTCCTCCCGTGTGGAACGTCGGCAACTGCACCACCAACTTTGCAACTACATCTTCCTGTCCTTCTGCTTGCTCTTCCTTCGTCCTGTTCAAGTATCCACCTTTTGCATACACCACCAACTTGGACAATATCACGTCCAGCAGCACGTCCTCCTGGAATCCTAACTTCGTCCCAGTAGTGACGCCCAGCTCCCCCACCTTTCGGTTCCACTCGGGGTTCTTCATCCACAGCTGATCCGCCTGCAGCTTCCACCGCTTCTTGTGCTCCTCATCCTCCTGCGTGCATCGATCCAACAGACACGACGCAAAGCTCTCGGCCAATGGGATGGGGATCACACCGGCGTCGCGTACTACCAGGCCAGGTAGAGCAGGTAGAGTCGAATCTCCACCACTTCCGAAAGCGTACAACCCGCCGTATTTCTCCCCCACGCGCCCCAACGCGTCACTGATCTTCACACACGCAGCGCCTCGTGGGACATACGCGCGCTCATCCGGGTCCATGATACTCTTGAAGGGCCAATACGCACTCAACAACCCTTGGCGATCACCTTCCGACATCGTCATCTTTTGTTGGCAACATAAATAAGTAGGACCTCAGCAACAAATTGTTGCTGAGGTCCTACTAATTTAATTCTATTTCGTTTCCGATTGGTTGGTAGCTTAGTGTCAAATGGAAAGAATGTTAAGTAAAAATTCAGTGATTGGGCTAGCGTAGTGACTAACTTCAACTTGATTGTAGAAAAAACTCGGACGTCGCTCTTGAATTAGCGTTGAGCAGCACGCATGTGGCGCTACCACCCTCGATCTTCCAGTGATAGCTGCGATAGTTGCAGTGAACGATACAATTCAAGCGAAGAAGAGGAAGAAGGAGACCCGCGAACGTACGAAGACAGATGCTATTGGCCCTTCCACGATCTCGGACGACCTACCGACATGCTAGTGCCAAAAGGAGCGCATTACCAGGAACTCGGTCGATTATTAGGCAAATCTGGACAAACTCAAGGACTTTATTCCATTGGAGATGCTGCAGAGATGCTGCCAGGTCTCCCTGGATTGAGTGTGAGAGGTGTCGGCTATGTGTCATTGCCATTGAGACAGGAGAATGCAGGTCCAGTGGAAGCTCTAGCAGATAAAGTGAGGGACAATGTGTGGCTGGTGCCAGCAGATCTAGTGGAGATGAAGAACCCAGAATGGGACAAAGGGATCCGGACTTTGACCAAATTTAGCGCGGAGATTTTGGGTTTTAGGGATGTCAATTTGTTCCCGGTGTTGACGATGGTGCTGCTCTGTGGACCAGGAGGAAAACTGGATAAACAACCTGCCCAAGATCCGACGGGAAGATCTGTGGCTACGCTGGTGGTGCACTTGCCGTCGGTGTATACGGGAGGGAAGATGGTGGTGAACGATGAAAGTGGGTTGCAGGAGTTTCAATATGATTTCGGCAAGGAAGAGGGAATGGTGGAGTTTAAACCGCACTATGCAGTATATCCGACTGGTGCATTTCGAACTGTGGAGGAAGTGACAAGTGGATATCAGATGGTTGCGGTCTACTCATTGTGTTTGCCCCAGAACCTGCCATCTTTTAGTGGCGTGAGTGCGCGTTGTTTGCTTCAAGTTCAGGTCTCGTTAGTTATCAAGAAGATGGTCGTGGGGATGATTGCTGTCGCGTGTGGTAAGGTTACGTCTGGAAACGGAGTTCTGGCGCTAACGCTATCCCAAGAATGCACGGAAGAGGGGATCAAAGCTAATGGACTTGAAACACTTACTGGATTGGATCGAAGCAGGCTTCAGATACTGACAGCAGCCAATGCACTTGTTCCC
The DNA here is from genome assembly GCA_025722995.1 of Phytophthora agathidicida. NCBI lineage: Eukaryota > Oomycota > Peronosporomycetes > Peronosporales > Peronosporaceae > Phytophthora > Phytophthora agathidicida. The sequence goes on along the minus strand of CP106972.1, from coordinate 4,741,953 downwards.
CCGCGCAATCAATTGAAGTTGTATTTTGCTCGTCTCCGATACAGGTGCGCGTACTATTCTGGCAAAGCTACTGAGACAGCTTTGTGGTACTCCAGTAACGGCGCAGAACTTGGAGGTGGCAATGAGACTTCCATCGAGTGGACGAAGAAGTTTAACTTTCTGAATCCTGACAATGAAACGTTTGGGCGGCTATGGAGGAATGAAACCGGGTTGGGTCACGGTGATCATAAACGTTTCGCAATCGTTGGATGGCCACTTCTCACTGATGTCAGGAATACCTTTAAGTGGATTGGCGAAATTGCTGCTGCAAATATTGTCTTCTCGGGTGATGTTGTTGATGCAACTAGGTTGCAGGTTTTTCTTCAATGTGAGGCTAACCGACAAGCACAAAAGAAGAACCAGTATCAAGCGCTATATGGGTGTGCTAATTCGTATGTATACGGGTATGGATTTCAGTCTTTCAATCAGAGGAACTCGCAGACACCTGACGGACCCCCGATGTCGTTAGAGCTTTGCAAAAAACTCTGCAAGGCTGTCAGCGATGCCGGTGGCGTCAACCTAGTGAACATCTTTTTCGAGGTGTGCTTTCCTCGACTACAGGAAAAACGTCAACTAATCCCATCGGTTGCTGCTATCGTTCGTTCTTTTCGTTGGGAGCAGGCGAGAGCTTCGGTTGAAAGTGCCATTGATCGATTACCTGGTGCAGAACGCTTGGGCTTTGTATTGACGTTAATGGACGAACTCCAAAGCCCTGTGGTTGCACCTCTGATAAGCTTTGCTGTGAAAAAGGCAAAAGAATGGAGTATTTCCTCTCCTTGTGACGTTGCTTCTTCAGGTGATGTGGGTAAGCTATGGAAATATGTGGCAGAATGTGGGAGTTTGGAAATCTTGCGCGACTTCGGAAACCTTTTCAAACAAATGGACAGGAAACTACTTCATCCGGTGGTCAATACGCTTTCAAAACTTGTGGACGAAGCAAGCCCACAAGAACAACGTGCTCTTCTAGCAGGAATAATTTCTCTTCGGCGTGAGTGGCTCACAGCTGAGATGTTGAGCATTCAAAAGCCGTTCACATGCCAGATTCTGGACAATAATTTCCCGAATGCTGCTGAGCTTGTGGTCTTTTTGAAGGGGCCAAATGAATCGTGCATAATCCGCGGGTTCAATCGCATCACAGAAGCCCGGAGTCGAGTTTTTATACTTAAGAGCAAGATCAGAGGGCAAATTGAAGTGATAGCAGAAGGATGCGGGCGAAATTCGATCGCACGAGTCATAAAGAGAGGGGGCTCTTTCGATCCTCGGAGAGGAAAGCTACCGGAGTATAAAGCAGAGTATGACCAACTCAACCAGCTTTCGAGTTGTCTATTGGCAACGGCTCAAGGACTTACTATTAGCTCTCCTCTGGTTACCTTGGTTAAGCCACCAAATTCCCCATTACCTATCGTTGATGGAAGTCCTACTGATTCGAAAAATCTTGCCGGTGGTTGGGTAAATGCTGCACTATCAAGGTGTGATATTATGACGGTTTTCACGGCCGGACAGAATGTTCAAGCTGACACAGGGACCCTGGGAAGCAACCAATTTAGTGTAACTCAAAATGGATCTTGTCAAACTAAGGTGATGGCTACTGGTGGTCAGCTGGCAAATGGTGGCTCAGATGCACAACTCGGCAGTAGTGCAGCCTCGACCACCAGCACTAAGCTAACGATCGGCAATTGCTCAGTTGAAAGAGACAACCATCTTAACGATGACAACATTTCTACTCTCATGGAGCAAGTGGCCTTTAATCGAGAAAATGGGAACAAGGGAACCGCTCGTTGTGAGCCCACTAGCACTACTACAAGTGCTGCCGCACAGGTGGAGATCGACCAGTCGAAAAAGCGCGATGCTAATACTTCTCAATCGGCTGTCAGCGCTAGTTTGTCGCAGAATGGGGTGTTGGATCTCAATGAAAATAATGAGAAGCGTTTCGATGCAGCATTGGTCAGCGTCGGACACCAAATACGTGATGCTGCACGTATCGAAGATAAAGGGAACTGTCCTGGAGTTGAGATTTTTTCTTCTGCTGGTGACCTTCCACCTAAGAGAGAGTTGCTACCTGCTCGGAAAACCATTGACACCCAGAAATCTCGCGGCGGCCTCAGCACGGTGTCTGCTAGCATGGGTCAGCTTCACAGCGCTGCAGGATCGACTCCAAAAGACGCTTCTATCAGTGCTAGTAACTCAAGCCATGGGCAACTGCAGGATGGTTCTGCTAGCCACGGTGAAGGCGACGTTGGACGACTGATGACCCCGCCTGCTACTGTTATTCGAGAGCCTAATCGTTGTTCGCCTACCAGTGGGAACCTTTCCAACGCCAAATACCGTGATCGAATCACGCCCGTCTCGGCGGCCTTTGGCCAGCTAAAGAAAAGTGGGGATCCTGGCAAAGAATGTACGAACGATGAAAACGCGCACGCCAACAGCAAGTCAACGACAATCGGCAAGAAACGATTACGAGAATCTGACCCAGATCTTGAATCTGTCGAGTAAGCAAGAGGGAGCCACTCGTACGAAATGTTGCGGTATTTGAATTATGTTTGATTCAAGCGTCCAGCATCGTTTACTACCATTAACGGTGACTGTCTCTGTCTGTATAATTTGCACATGATATCTTATGACTATCTACTATCGGTGCCGGAGGAGCGGTACGACCTGCAGGAGGCCTATTGACCCTTCAAGGCCATTGGGGACCCCGACGACTTTGATTATTTGCCAAAGGGGGTTGCGTGTCAAAATCTCAGTTGGGCCCTGAGTCGCGTCGGGGCCTCCAAGGACGAAGTTTTCGCATTTCAAGAAGCTAAGACCTGCCTCCTTGAAATATGCGGACTTGCAGTCAGAAACTCCGGCCCCGTTCCAATTCCACAGACGGAAAAAGGTGCAACACTTCTTGTTGACAAATGCAACAAGTCGAAAATCGGAGTCAAACGATGGGAGCTCCCAGCGGACCAAGTGGAGGTGGAGAGCTCAGGTCTGGACGAGACGTTTGAGTTCATAAGTGACAAATTGGGATACGAGAGCGTCATGTTGGAAGCTGAATTGGAAATTGGTGGTATATGAGCCTGGAGGAAGCCTATCGAGACAGAGTGTCGATGCATACAAAGACGGAGTGATTGCCAAACTTGTCATCTAGCTGCCGTTGATCTACACGGGGGGAGATCAGCTTGTCTACAACGACGAGGATAATTCGAAGCACCTCACCCTTGATCTGTCCAAAGCGTCAAAGTCAGCATACGGAGTGTTTGTAGCAGGAGCGAAATATGAAGTCGAGGAAGTGAAGAATGGTTATCGCGTCGTATTGGTGTATGCCCTGTGTATCCCAGCGGGAGAGCCGTTTCAAGGAGTGAAGTGGTCAAGTCAACTGTTTGTGAACCAGATCCGTGATGGTATCGCTCAATTAGGGGAAGATGAATCTTTCGCGCTTTTGTTTTCCGGTAACTACGAGCTCGGAGGGTTTGAGGAAGGAGGTGTTGAGTTGTTAAGGAAAGAGGATCGCGAGCGATTCCATGCGCTGCAGAAAGCGAACACTCTTCTCCCTCCAGAGCAACAGGTGAAGTTTTATCTAGCGAAACTGGACCAGTCTACTGAGCTTATAAGAGACGTCTGCGTTGATGGGCCATCGCACCTTCGTAATCGAGGATTTAAGCCAGTGTCGAAAACCGAAAGAGGTGTGCTTGGGACACCGTGGGAAGTCACAGGGCAATCTGAATCGATCACTTGGTACTCGACAAATGGAGAAACGCTTCGCGACTGGGATTGTGAATATGGTGGCGACCCTTTCAAGTGGTCTGACCAACTAACTTTTCTGAATCCGGAACATTTGTCGCCCCACGAAATGTGGAACCCGTACTTGTGTCGTGATGGCTTGGTGGATGAACAAACGATCGAATATTCAGCGTGTGCACGTGTCGCCTGGCGTCTTTCGAGCGATTTGGAGAAGTCAATCAACATGATCGGGGAAGGAGCTGTGGCTACGACGCTTTGTGCTGACAAGCCCGTGGACTTTACTAAGCTGCAGAAGTTTATGGAAATGGCGACAGGGAAAAAGAACGATAAAGAGCACTATAACGCCTGGGACACAAGCTTCCCGCCCTAAATGAAGTTTTGCTAAAATCTATGCCGGGCGATAGCAGCAGTCAAAGATGTGGCGCTTCTGAACCAATTCTTTAAAAAGTTTTTCGAGCAGCTGAACGGCAAGGAGCAGCTCAGTTCTTCGCTTGCGGAACTGGTAAAGGTATTTGGCTGGGATACAGTCAATGCACCTCTTGCGACAGCTATGGAGAAGCTGGATGGGCATCACGCAATGGCCATCGCTGTTGCTTTAGCTGACGCGTACAAAGGCGGCAGTGAGAACTCTGCTGTGATGTTAGCCGTGGACAAAGCGCAGTTGGTTCCTGCTGATTCGCTATCTTCCTCCCCACACCTTGGTTTGCTATGGAAATGTGCAGCCGCTTGTCCCGACAAAATCGCATTCGTGAAGGTCGAGTTTCTACTGAAGCAAATGGATGGAAGCTTTCTGAAGTCGGTGGTGGAATCTCTCTCTAAATGTGTAGATGACGCGAGTCCAGCTGCACAGCGCGCTGCATTTGCTTCACTTGTTTCACTCCGTTGTCGGTGGCTAGAAGCCGAGATCTCTCATCTGGACAAACCGTTCACGTGGGAGATGCCTGGCTTGCAATTTCCTGCTAACAACGACGTTGAGGCTTTTCTTCATAGCAAGGAGCCCACGTTTACAGTCCGATGTTTTCTTGGGATCGTGGCTGCTCGCAAATTTGTGAGTGACCATAGCTTAAGTCAAGGAGAGCCAATAGCCCCGTCCACGATGACAGCGCATGGAACTGGGAGAAATGCTGCGGTGCAAATGACCAAGACTAGCGCGTGTTACGAAGAGTTGAGGAGAAAAGTCCAGCAGCTTCAGGCCGAACTTGCATGGTTGTCGCAAAACTATCCGTAAACATATTGCGATAGACGCTGTGCCGTCGGCTCGAAGCATCCTCGCAGTCCTCGCAGCACAGAGTAAAGATTAGTAGTCGTTGTAGTTCCGGTGTTGGAATGCCGGTGTTTGACTGACGTAATCGACCTTCATTCGTTGCACCCCGATCGTCGGTAAAGATATTGTTGCGCAGTGCGTAGACGATCTTCACGGCAAGGCTAGCCACAGCCCATTCCTCAACTTCCTCTTCCATACGCAAGCGTTTCCACAATTCACACTATGCCCGCGTTCCCGTCGATCAAGCTCACGTATTTCGACTTTGCTGGGCGAGCCGAGGCCGCTCGTCTGGCGTTCTACGTCGGTGGCGTTCCCTTTGAAGACAGACGCCTCAGTCGCGATGAGTTCGCTGCCATGAAGAGCTCACTACCGTTGGGCCAAGTTCCGGTGTTGGAGGTGGATGGGCAAGTGTTAACGCAGTCCTACGCCATCTTGCGCTATGCCGGACGCCTCGGAGGTCTATATCCCACCAGCTCCACGTTTGCTGCCCTCAAAGTCGACGAGCTGCTCCACGCTCTGTGCGAGATGGCCGATCAAATTATCCCCTCGTTCCGAGAGCAAGACCTTGACAAGAAGAAGGCCATGCGCGAGGAATTGGCGACAGTCACACTGCCACGCTATGCTTCGTTGATTGACGCTCGTCTGGAGAAGATGCGCGAAATGTCAATCTTCCAGTCGGACGTCGTGTTCATACACGAGATCGCTCTCTACGGGTGGATCAAGTCGCTGAAGCAAGGTTTGCTGGACCACATCCCGACGACGATCCTCGACAGCTACAAGTTCCACAGTGCTACATTCGACAAGGTTGATGCGAACCCGAAGGTCAAGGAATGGTACAGTCTACCGCATGGATTGCCCAAGCTCAAGCTCAGATACTTTCCAGTGGCGGGCCGTGCGGAGCCGATCCGCCTCGCATTCTTCATCGGAGGCATCGACTTTGAGGACGAGCGAATCCCGTTCGAAGAGTATGGGAAGCTCAAGACGGAGCTGCCGTTCAATCAGTTGCCGGTGCTGGAGGTCGATGGTGAACCTGTTTCGCAGTCGTTAGCGATATTGCGCTATGCAGGCAGTCTCACCGGTCTGTACCCGACGACAGATGAGATGGTTGCCTTCCGTGTGGATGAACTGTTCGTGCTGATCGATGAGATGTTCAATAGTCCAGATTGGCGCGCGACTGTCACGGAGAGAGACGCGGAGAAGCAGGAGAAGATGCGTGAGGGCTTGTCCAAGGGCATTATTCCCAAGACGCTGCAGTTCTTGGAGAAGCGTGTCGCTGAGTTCGAGGGTCCCTACGCCACGGGTGCAGAATTGACGGTGGCGGACTTGGCTGTCTATGGGGTGGTTCTCCTTATGAAAGTGGGCAGACCTGGAATCCCGACTACTATCGCGGACCCGTACAAAAACTTGCTGCGGGTGTACGACCGAGTGAAAGCGCATCCAAAGGTTATTGAGTGGAATGCTGCTCACGCTTGAGAGTTGGAACTTGTCAGGTGAATGAGCGACAGCGCCGACTGCGACTGCATGTGATAAAAGACTAGGTACCATTGAAATGCATAGCAAGGAAAACCAGGCCAACAATGACAATGCGATTTGACCAAGTCATCCGTGAGCCTAAACGTTCTTGCCATATTGCCCTTTCCAGAACGCCGAGTACGCCGTCCAGAGCAGGTAGTTCTCGTCGTACAGCAACTGCTTCGAAGTCAAACTCTCGAGTTTCGTTGCGATTCCGAGCTTTATGCGCAGCTGGTACGGACTGATACCCTTTTTGGCGATGTCGCTGAACAGTTCGATATTTCTGTTGATGATCGGGTAGAGGCCTTCGGGGGTCGATACTTTTATCTTCCCGAGCGTATCATCGATGTGCTCCAATTTCGTCCCCTTCAGCAGCGCGACTGCATTGGCAATTCTTTCAGACAACCATGCTCGTTCTTCGGTGGGGTCGTCCAACCCGTCGTCATCGTCATCGTCATCGTCATCGTCATCGTCATCGTCATCGTCTGGGATGGTCTTATGGTCTCTTAGGAACCGGTTCCCGTTGCCGTTGTTCTCCTCATCGTTGGCCTGGTGCGCAAGGTTTGGGGAGTAATGGCAGCCGAAGCTCTTCCCGAGATAACGAAGACGGCGAGCACGATAGGGCTCACACGCATGGCTGGTTGTGAAAGGGTCTGATACTTGAATAACAAATTGCGGAGTGAGGCGCCCAACTAAAAAAGTTAGTCAGATCGTGACGATTCATGCACATTTTGTACCCTATCCGATAGGCTTCATGACGAATGGATGATGAATTGAGAGCGAGGGTCCAATCTACAGGAGAAGTGTGCGTGTGTACAGAAGAACCGATACAAATACATAAACTGTGTCCGAATTACAGAAGAACAGGTGTGATTACAGAAAAATGCAACCTATCTACAGAGGGATTGCTCAGAACTACAGACGTGGTAGTTGGTATTGGCCAGTGGGTTTCATATGCTGAAAATAGTCGTCCTGTACGCCTGAGGACTATATTACTTTCTGCTGCATCTACTAGTTGCAGTACAACAGCGTTGACATTTTCGCTATTCTCCACCCTTCCTCCACCGGCCTCCAAAGCAGGCTCCAGCACACTAACTCCGCCTCACGCATCCGTAAAGTCATCCCCTGAAGTACGCTTACCGTCAGCAGAACCCACCACAAAACAGCAACAGAAGCAGCAGCGAATCTGTTAGAAAAAGCAAGCAACGTGGTTCACAGCCACAGGAATCATCATCAGCGGTCTTCACTGCCAGTGTCCGGCAGAAGTTCTGCCAACACCAGGTCTTTCAGCTTTGTCTGTATTAGCCACCAGCACTACGTCGTCAACTACCCTCAAACAATGTCACCTTACACCTGGCAGTTTGCGCGTTCCTGTGCAACTGAACAAGATTTAGAAGACTTCATGGATCAACAGAAGAGCTGGCAGAAAAACAAAAAACAAAAAGAGAGATGCCAGGTCTGTTCGCCAAACGTGGATACACACCAAATACGGTACATTATCCTTAAATGCACGTCTTCGACGTGCTCAGCGGTCACGCATAATGATCGAGAGTGTATCTGGTTCGTCAAGATTCATCTGTGTGTTACGACTTTGCACAGCGATATTTACCAGAGTGGTAGTCACTTAAGTGCTGCTAGATCTCCGAAAAATTGCAAGATCAGTCTCGGTATGCATCGATTCATCAAGGAGCGCGCTACCGTTGGCGAAAAACCATCGAACGTCATGAACAAATTGGTGCTCGAGTTCGATTTTCAGCAGGCGGATCGCAGACAGTTGCTACCCCGTGTTCAGACACGAGTTCGTAACCGTCGTAAGAATGTCTTAAATGACAATGATTTCGTTGATGAAATGGAGACACTGGCGAAAAAGCACATGCACACCGACAATATTGGAGAAAAAGAGGCTTTTTCTTATGGGTTTCCTGTAGGGCCAAACGGAGAGCCCTTATGGGGCAAGGGCTCCGAAGACGAGCCTCTGGCTGTTGGCTTCGCAACGAAAACCACGATTCGCCGCCTCAGGTTTGCTGCACAGTACATGACTCACCTTCACGCAACATTCAAACTCAACACGCGCGGGGTTCCCGGAATTGCAATTGGTATTTCTGATATGTGGCGACAGTTCCACCTAGTCGCCATGTTCCTGGTTTCCAACGTCCAGCAACCGAGATGGGAACTTGCTATTTATTCGACGCTGGATATGTACTACACTGTCACGGGTGATCGTGCGGAAATCGGCTGCGTCATGATGGATGCCGATGCTGCGCAACGCAGCGGATTTGAATCTAGCGCTATCCAGTATCTGGCTTTGGATAAACAGCCAAAGTTTCGAATGTGCTTATTTCACGTTATGAAGAACGCAAAGAAGCACATTTCCCGTCTCAACCCTGCAAAAAAGCAGATCGTGTTCAGGCACGTGTATAGAATTCACTACGCGCGCGATCTGTCTGAACTGCAAAGCAGAATGAAGGAAGCCCTGGCTGCTTGGACGTCCGATGCAGACCTCGCGGTTTTCAGTTCCTACTTTCTTGAACACTAGCTAACAGGTCGCTATCGACACTGGCAGTGTGTCGAATCACCTATGGGTATGGCAAAAACTAACAATCCCATCGAGAACTTTAACGGACAGTTCAAGCAGCAACACATGCAGCGAAGATTGCTGCGGCTCAATGCTCTTTTCGTGCAGATTCTGCAATGCTGCACTCTTCAGTCGATATTAGCGATTCAGTTCGAGACAGGCATTCGAGCGACACCAAACCTTTTGCGTGCGCACAGGAAATTGCAGTCGGGGAAGACGTTCTCTATCGTCGAGGTGCAGAATACGACAATTCGTGCCCACTCAGGTCAATTGTGTCACGTTTACCAGCGATACAACCCTCGTGAGTTATCGGAGAAGGCATCCGAGGCGGGCCAGCAAGCAGCAACCGATTTCGAGTTTGAGGGTGAGTCTCAGCCAGCTTTCGGTTGGATTGTGCATGCAGAATTCCAACACTGCAGTTGCAGAACTTGGTTCAAGCTTGGAAGTTGCATGCGCGCTATTGTTGTGCAAATCATGCTTGGTATTACAGGGGACCAAACGACTTCAAAGCGAGTGATCTTCGTAGACAAGCGCGCTAGAAAGAAGCGAGGTAGCCCTGCCAGAGCTGGCCCAGACCTCTCTCTTCAATGATCGAAGCTATCAATTGGCAAAGACTTCCTTGCCATATCACAGAAAAACAATTGAAGCTGAATTGAAGCTAGCCTCTTTTGAACACCACCTTCATGCTCTTCTTCGTTGCTTTCTTGTACAATAGTGACCCTTGTTATTCTTTAGGATTGGCTCCGAGATGCTCCAGCATATGAACAACTTGGCAGTGGCAGGTTCTTTTGGCTTCGACATAATTTATCATACTCGGTGTCGATGGTAGCGAAAAATGCTGGTAACATTGTCCTTCGAAAAGACCATGCCATGCTCATTGTGCTCTCCATGATGACGGTGCTGTACGTGACGCTCTCCTTTTCTCTGGCTGAGCTGTCGGCGACGATCCCGGCGGGTGGAGGCCTGTATATCTTCGCGCTGCACTCGATCGGACCTCGTGCAGCGTTCTTCAGCGGTCTCGCAGAGAGGCTCAAGGTGATCGAGGCCAACTCATCCACGTTCTACACCATATACTCGTATCTCCAGGCCCTCTTCAACGTTGACGAAAAGTTCGCGCCGGTCTTCTTCTGGATCCTTTTTGGCGGTCTCAACATCTACGGAGTGCGGGCATTCTTCCGGATGCAGGCGTGTTCGACGACGTTCTGCGTGGTACTGCTGCTCATCTTGTTCTTCTCGGCCATCCCGCACTTGGACTACAACCGGTGGGTTATCGAGCAATAATGGGAGTACACCGACCTGAGCAGTGTCGTCGAGGCGATCCCGTATGTCATGTGGCTCTACCTGGGCGTTGAAGAGCTGCCCTTGCCAGCGAAGAAACCATTGAGCCAGAGAAGAATGTTCCGCGCGGGCTGTTGCTGTGCATCTCGACGCTCGCGGTCCTGTCGATCTGCACGGCCACGTTTAGCTCGCTCATTGCCCCAGGTGCTGCTGCCATGGCTGATGTGTCGGCTCCGCTCGTCACGAATTTTCAAACCATCTACGGAACTGGCGCAACCACGACGTTCTTCAAGTGGACGACCGTCACCAATAACACAACTCCACACTCCTGTCTTCACGCCCGAGCACCACAACTTGATATGCGAAGGGCTCAGTTGCTGGTCCATCGTGGCCAATTCGAGCGCGTTGGAAGGACGGCAGTGTTAGTCGTGTGTTTCTGCGATATCATCGCTTCAGTCAGTACGCTCGGGCGAGCAGCAACGTCACACGAGAGAGTTCGTGCATCTGCACTTGGGTACTTACATGGCATGTGCGTCGACGCTTTCGCACGACGTCCAACTTGCATGGTGCAAGCGTCTTCGTCCGAGTGCTACTTCCGCGTCGTTTCCGCTTGTCAAGTGAATGGCGGAATAGAAAATATAAAATAAAGGAGACAAATATTAGTTCTCTAAGGTTTTTGAAGTAGCGTTAATTAGGGGCAGTTTCAAGTAAGCTTCTACCTTCCTCTTGCCCCAGCTCAGTTCTTCGTTGCATTTCGTATTACAGCTTCTTGTTACATGTAATTCAAGATGAGCAAGGCTAGCTACAACTGTACGTGTGGGAGGACATGAGCTGCAACTACATGACTTCTGGCGTCATCCCTTGACAAACGTCGCTCATTGTTGCAAGCCGTGTTGCAGCTTGTCATGATCGTGACACGGACGGTCTTTGTTTTGTATAGCGCGATGAGGATAAGCGTCATCAGCCACCTTGTTCCGCGTCGACGCTTCAGCGGAGGCGGAAAACAGCTTTATCCCCAACTGGCGTAAGCCCACACTGCCTCAAGCTTCGTGACGCCATATATACAGAGCCGTTGCCGAAGACCAAAGATCCTACCGACACACTGCTTTACTATCACCACTTGTCTGCTGCTTTGCGCAGTTCTGCCAGCAGTCGTACGTCATTCCTTGATCCATCCCACGAATCTCGGGAAGCGTGATGGCTGTCTTTGACTGTGACTGGTCGTTAGTCAACGACAACTCAGACACCTTCGTCTTTTAACAGCTATACCCCGAACTAACTGCCACTTTGCGTGACCGACGCGCGAACATCAAGGACGAAGATCATAGACGACATGCCCAAAGATCTGGCTGAAGATAAGCCGGACTTATGCTTTGAGACGCAGAGGCTCGTGTTCCAATCCAACCGCACATGCTCGATGCTGTGCGGCTTGTAGCAGAGCTGTACAATGCGCCGGAAAGATTGTCAGTGATGCCAACTCCGTCTACATCGAAATCATGCTAGAGCATAATGGTATGATGCACGATGTGTACGAAGTCGTCACGAAGTCGTCACAATCCCAATGGCTACAGTCGATTTCGCGTCCGTCCGAACCATGGGGAAGGCGGTGAACCGCACGGTTGCGAGCGGTGTCCGACGAATATGTACAAGGTTCCGATCGTGGAAACCCATCGCAATGCCCACAAGTATACGCCTGTGTAGTACTTCGAGGATGGCTCTGGCGATTCTGCGCTGCAACACGCCTCACGAAGTACGTTATCAAGTTTCACGAAGAGTGGTGTGAGCGAAGTTTGACTAACCTCATCGGTATGCTGGCTGATAGGTTTGGCGTGAAGGTTACTCGCGCGGATGAGGCTGAACAGAAATACGCTGTAGAAGCAATTTGACGATAAGCTCAAGTTGATTCAGGCGTCGGTGGTGCCATGGAGCACAGGAGATGACATCTACCGCAATTTTGCTCAAATTTCTACTCACCACTACAGTAATAACCATGGTCAACTTGACCGTCAAGAGGGGGAGGAGTTCGTATGGAGAAAGAAGATATCACTATCCTGAATTTGAACACTTTTTTGGAAGTACATGCAAAAAATTAAATATCTTTGCTCAAGCATGTCAATAGTTGAGTTTTACCTGAAAGATCGCGATCATCGAAGCATCTTGTAATCGTGCCGACGTACATACACCGGTGCTGTCGACCCCGCAAGCTTAGTTCACCCAAAGTACATTTTAGGATTCAGCACTGGATATCACGCATACGACAATGCGAGGAAATGGTATCCCTCGATGATGTTCTCAAATGCGCTGCTTTTTAATTTACCACAAAGAACGAAGGCTCTCTAGAAGCATGAAAGTAGGAAAACCGTCCCTCACCTTCGACAATACGTTTGTGGATGTGGACTCGACCGTCCACATCGCTAACGAGCTGGACGCTGAATTGGCAACTATAGTAAAAGGGGACAATGGCGACCGTCCGAAAGGACGAATTTGTTGTGCAACTAGTAAAACAGCGTCCTCAATTGTCCTCCGAAGACTTTTGCAATGCAGCACAACGTCTACCTGTCATCCAACCGATAGTGGGCGCTATTCGTCTCGCGGTGGACAGCTTTAGCGCAACATGCACGATCGTGAGCGACTCCACCGTTATCAAGGTGGAAGCTGTGCTTCAAACGCCCTCGATATTGCTGACAACGGAGGGAGATTGGTGTCCCGCGCTGTGGTCCAACTTCGTGGAAAGCTGTTGGTTATTTACGACATCGACAATTTCCTCGTAAACGAGGACTCAGTATCAGGTATAGTACCTGAGGTCCTTGAATTGAAGTAAAGGCGTAGTGGTTCGTTCCTGTATCTACTGTAGTAGCACTCACTTCAACAGCGCTACCCTTGTAAACCGGTGAGAGCAGTTCTGACAGGTGCATATTAGTCCGCGGACTATTCTCGGCAGGCCTATTCTGAGATCCCTACACCCTCCCTACACCTTCTGTAGAAATCCCCGTGCCTCTGTAGAATGGCATTTTCCACCTGTAGAAATATCGTTCCGTCACGAATTGACCTCAGATATGTGATGGCAAAGGGGCGGCAATTTACAGCATTGTATTATAGTGATGTAAGTATGCATGACTGGTGATGATTCGTGGATTTGCGCCCATAACGGCGCCACATGACCCTACCTTGCGCTGCCTAACATTAACCTAAGTTGCAGACGCAAGCTCCTCACCGAACTTCCTCAAAGTATACGGTCCTTGGCTATCTACGTGATCTGTAGATGCCGTGAGGGATGAACCACACCATTCGCACCAAGAAGATTTTTCCGGTTTAACGCGTAGTTGGGTTGGTTGTTAGCTATTATCGACACGGTTAGCAATGTTGGTCCCGAGTTAACCATGAAAAAACAATCGAAAGACCACTTTGCTGCGGGGACTTTTTTTTTTTTGCAATAGTGGGCTTACGTATCTTTCTTTGGATGAGAACACCTGCTATTGCGGAAGTCCCTTGCCCCTGACTTCCCCGGTATCACGACACTTTAGGCAAAAACAGTAGGGAAAGGATTTACATAGTGCATACGGTACATATTAATGCCAGGATGCATAGTAAAAAGCGATACCACATTGATTTTCTGTAGCGAATTGTCGTTCCGGTGTGAAAGAGGTCATGCATTTTGGTTAGATCATTGCCTAACTATACACTCCTGAAATCGCTGGGGGTGTCGAAGCCCGATGATCTTGGGGGCTTGAAGCCCCGATATCACTCAAATGGTCGGTAATCCGACGAGGCGCATTCGCCACACATGGTGGAAGAAGATTGAGCACAGGAGGGCCACCACGTCCTCTGTGCTTTGGTGGTTGAACTTAAACGCTTACAGGCTCACCAGACCCGGACCGTTGTGGTGGGAGATCTTGTACACGTGGGGGGGTCACCAGGCCCTACGTGGTGTGGTGCTTGAGCTGAGCGCGAGGGTACACCTTGTCCACGCGCCTTGGTAGGAAACTTGCACACGAGAGGGCTTACCAGACCCTCTGTGCCGTGGCGAGGAGGTCTTGAACGCGAAGGGTCCGCCGAGTCCGTCGCGCCTTGGTGTAGATCTTGGACACACGTGAAGGTCACCAGGCTCCACATGCTGCAGCGTAGTTTATTATCTTGGTGGCAATCGCCAAGCCCGGCGCTCCTTCCGTCCTTAACGCACAGGAACACTCCATCTCACCTTCTCGGCCCCACACGGGGGGACTTCTTCCGAGAAGAAAGATCCTCCGAAAAGGCGGTGGGAGAGTCCCTTGAACCACTTAAGCCACGCGGCGCGAATTGCAAAGTGAATGAATTGTCGTTCAGAAACAAAAAAAATGAAAAGCAGTATCAAAAGTACGTAGTACGGCTTTGCTGTGCATGTTTAATGGAATAACGTTGAATAGCGACAGAGGATTTCTCTGAGGGACAACTCGAGTGGTTGGTACTGTAGCTAAGCAAATAGGCCCCTACTTCCTTTTCGTCTCAATAACTCAGCACCAATAAATTTTATTAGTTGCTAAGCTCTTTCAGCTGTGGCAGTGGTGAAGAAGGCCCTGGCATCTCCGTGGGTACTTCATAACGATGGGATCGTTGCAGCTCCCATTCGGTATCTTTTATTCTTCGATGGAAGCGCCAGAGGAAACCCCGGACCTGGTGGCAGTGGTGCAGTAATTGTTGCGGATGGGCAGAATGAGGTGGATTATCGAGCGTGTCGGGTAATCAGCATGTCGTATGCGTCGAAGACAACGACGAACAATGCCGCTGATAACATGGGCCTTTTAACAAGATTAAGAGCATGCCAAATGCACAGGTGTGGCCCGGTGCATGCCGTTGGGAACAGCCTGGCCATCATTCGTCAACAAGCATCTCGGACTCCTCCAAAAGCAACTCACCTCAAGTCGCTTTACTGGCAAAGTCGCCGAATTGCAGACCAAGTGCGCATTCTATCCTGGAGTCATCATCTACGAGCTTTTAACACAGCAGCGGATTCGCTGACCAACATCGCCATGGATTCCAAACGCAACATTCAGCAAGATCCCAACTCCTATGGCACTTCCTCCGCTAGGTGGACGAAAACACTCGCCAGTGTTGCCAATGATGTCGCGAATTGGCGCGAAAATATACCTGATGAGGCTCCTTCGAGAGCCGGGGCCATTACCGTGCGATGGTAAAATGTGCTCTGGGCTTGCTGCGGAGATGCACGAGTGTCTGGAGCGCACAACCAGCAAGATGATCTAGAGGCTTGTGTTGGAATGGACATTAGAAATCGTTAGCAGCAGTAAATGAATTTCAATGTATTACCTCAGTGCGAGAACTAAGCTCTATCCAAAGTTCATGTATGCCAGAGTGGGGAATAGCTGATGCATGAAGCACACAAAAGATCTTTCTAACGCAGCTACACAAAGCTGATATATCCTATTGAGTAGGTTCTCTTCCTGTGAACGCAGGTGAAAAGTAGATTTCTTTAGAATAGTGCTATAGTGCTATACTATACTAAAGAAATCCACTTTTCACGTGCGTTCACAGCACTTTAGGTTTTGGATTGCAGGAGACCTTCACTCTGTTGAAAATTCAAGGGAATCAGGCATCAAGGATAAACGCAATCTAGGATTGAAAGACTGATAGCTGGAGTTGCATTCCTCAATTTGATTTGAGCTACCAACGAGCACCAAAACATCTTCGCTACTAACACTGACGCGATCACGAATGAATCCTTTCCTGCCAATCAAGCTCACAGATTTTTCGGAAGCGGGTACTGCCGATGCCGTTCGCTTGGCCTTCAACATCGGTGGCGTGTCTTTTGAAGACAGACATGTAAGCCGGGACAAGTCCGAAGTGTCATGGTCCACCAACCAGCTACCGATGCTAGAAGCGGGTAATGAAGTATTGACGCAGCCGTCTGCAATGCTCCGCTTCGCGGGTCGTCTAGGTGGTCTGTACCCAGTCAATGACCCCTTTGCTGCACTTAAAATTGATGAAGTACTGCATGCTCTCTGTGAGTTGGAGGAGAAAATCACCCCTATATGCTGCGAGCCGCACACCGACAAGATGATCATGGACTTCGCTACGACAACGTTGCCTCGCTATGCCGGATCGCTTGAAAGTCGACTGAAAGCGATACAAAAACTGCCAGCTTTTCAGACCGAAAGCGTGTTTGTCCATGAGATCGCGATTTACTCCTGGGTGAAGTCGTTGCGCGAGGGATTCATTGAGTATACCTCGCTGGATGGGTATGAACATTTGAAGGCTGCGTTTGACAAGATCAGCAACAACCCGAAGCCCAAGACAGAGAATAGCGTGTCATCCGAGACGCCGAAGCTTAAACTGACCTACTTTCCTCTACCCGATCGCGCTGAGGCCATTCGCCTGGCATTCTTCATTGGCAACATTGAGTTCGAGGATGTGACAGTGTCAGCCGAACAAGTGGCGACGATAAGGCCAACTCTTCCATTCAATCAAGTTCCGATTCTGGAAATGAACGGCGAGGCCATCTCTCAGTCATTCGCCATACTTCGCTACGCTGGAGTTCTTAGCAATCTTTACCCGACGACGGATGTTCTGGTGGCCGCGCGCATTGACGAAGTATTTGCAGTGATGGATAAAATGTACAACAGTCCTGACTGGCGCAAGCTCATCGCCGAGCAAGACGAAACCACGCTGCTTCAGTTGCGAGAAAATTTAGCTCGAAGTGTCATCCCAAGAACTCTCGAAGTGCTGGAGAAACGTGTCGCGCAGTTCCAAGGTCCCTATGCTGCAGGAGCAGATCTTACCGTGGCTGACCTTGCCATATACGCATTGGTACTCGTCCTCAAAGCTGGGAGACCTGGATTTCCGATCACTGTCACGGACCCATTTCACCGTCTGCAGCGTGTGTTTGAGTTGGTGAAGCAACACGCGAAGGTCGTCGAATGGAACGTTACGCATGGAATAATTGTCTAGGCTCTCACCATGCAGACCGAGCGTACAGGATGAAGAAGCAGAAAAGTTAAGACAAGTGAGACCATTTTGTAGGATATCCTAGATAACCCACGATGATTTGCCACTTCGTTTTCCGCCGCTTGATGCGCAACGCCGGAACTGTCCGCTTCATCGCTCCCGCGGGTCTCCACCCTGCGCGGTTAACGCTCTGCATCGGCAACATCCCGTTCGATGATGAAATAGTAACGATTAACGAGTTTGCACAAGATCAAACCGCGTCTGAGTTGCAGGTGAACGGAGACTCGTTCACACAGTCAGAAGCCATACTTCGCTATGCGGGACGTCTGAGTGGCTCCTATCCATCCACTTCCCCTTTCATGGCATTGCAAGTCGACGAAATTCTTCACGTTCTGAGTGAAGTGCAAGCCAAGATGAACTACTCAAGAAGTTCGAATGGTGATCTTCATGCAGAACTGGTGAACATGACGATTCCGAGATACGCCTCGTTAATTGAGGCTCGACTGCAGCGTTTGAACGACCTTCCGGTGTACCAATTCTACTGCAACAAGGTGTTGATTCATGAAATCGCGCTATATTGCTGGGTGCAAGCAGTCCGTGGTACGATGACCGGTAACGAGATTGAGAAGCATAAATGCATCCTGAAAGCCGAGTCAAAGGTAGCGAATCATCCCAGAGTGAAGCAACTAAAGTTGTCGCAGAGTTCCAGCAAGTACCCGAAGCTTAAGTTGACGTACTTCCCGTTCCCAGGCCGAGCTGAGCCAATTCGCTTGGCTCTATTCATTGGAGGAGTTGCCTTTGAGGATGAGCGTATTGATGCTGACGAATTGAACCGGAGACGTCTGTCGCTCCCATTTAACCAGTTGCCGGTGCTTGCAGTGGATGGCGGGGTGACCTCCCAGGCGCTAGCAATTCTGCGGTATGTTGGGATGCTTAGTGGGCTTTATCCGCTCAGCAACACCGAAGAAGCGTTTCGGATCGACGAGGTCTTCTCACTGATCGATGAATTCTACAGCTCCTACACGTGGAATGCGTCGTACTTCGAGAATGACCCCGAAGAGCAGATGAAGTTGCGAACTGTTCTAGCGGATGAAACACTTCCCAAGACGTTGGGTTTCCTCGAAAAACAGGTGTCTCGGTGGGCTGGGTCCCATTCAATTGGCGATAGATTCACAGTCGCAGACCTCGCAATCTATTCACTTCTGTGGACGTTCCAGAGCGGTCGCGTTCTTGGAGTCCCGGTATCTGTCGTTGCGCCATACAATAAGTTGCTACAGGTCTACCATCTTGTAGCAACTCATCCTAAGGTGCTTGAATGGAACTCTATTGTGCATTGACTGCAGGAGGTGCACCTGAATTTCCACGCGCCTGGAAACTCAGGTTTTGATGGATAAATTACTTCGACGTCGAAAGTGGGCTTTCATGGCCGTAAATTCCCCGTTCCCTACAAACTAACAGCATCGTCGGGACAGGATTTACATGTTCGTTGTAATCCAGTCTCTCAGCACTAAATTTTGTCAAGGGGTTTAGATATTTCTCTCTTTATTATTGTTGGCAATGGCATTCACATGTTGTGCCTGACTTTTTCCTCGATGCACGAGATGAATAGCAGTGGCTTGATATAGTGGAGTGGAATATTTCCGATACCCATAGCTAATGTATTGTGAATTCGAGTCCATGGGAGGAAATTCCAAGACAATCAGCATTCTTCTGGGCCAAGTTTCTGGCGACAAAGCGAATATTCTCTTGGGGGAACGGTCACTATGCTACAGAGTCTTCAGGGTTGACAATTAAAAACTCGGAGATATTTCACTGCTGTTGCGGTTGTGAAAGCCAAGAAACCAAATTTTATGTCGATTTGTGGATGCGTATCGCCGAAGATCCATCGAGGCATTGAATGGCGCCGAGATTATGGAGAAGGAGCTCGTCTCGACAAGCAACAAGAAGATCACTCCTCCAGTCGATGTGTCGCCAGACTTGTGATACAGGTCCCATATTATCACTGGATGTGCACTGTCTGTAAACGAAGGAGGAACGAACAAAGCATTTCGTCACAAAATGAGGGAAAAGGATGGTATAGCGGTGTATGGTCCTCATTATGCTGTGTATCATGTTGGCGCCATTCCTACCGTGAAAATATACCAATATGTATTTGTTGTGCGTTTTTCCAGATTTACAATCTATGGCTACGAGATTGGATGAGTTCGAATAGCACTTGCAGAAGTACTTGAGAAGTTATCGATACGCAGACCGGACGAGCAAGATGCTGGTGTCAAGAAAAAAAGTAGTGGCACTTGTACTATCAACATTGTGAATGAAAAATGAAAGCGAAAGTGGCGGCAATGGTACTCTGCAAGGTATCAGCAAGTCTCTTGTAATCCGCGGTTTCGCGGGTATCGACGACGCAAAAGCTCGAGTTACGCTGCTTCGACACAAAATCAAGGTACATGTCGAGATAGCTGCCGAAGGCCAAGGACAACATTTGAGTGTCCGAATCGTGAAGAATGGAGGGTTGTATGATCCACGCAAGAAGAAAGTCGAGCATACATGGCACAAATCGAACGAATCGGCTATCGGATGTCATCCGATGACAGTACGACAGGCCATAAGAGACAGCAGGAGGACGTACCGACAGCTCGATGTACGAACCTGGACGCACCATTATCAATTCCACAACAAAGTTACAGATGCACTCGCCAACCTGAACGAATGGCAGGCTCGTATAACCTTACAGAGGGACTAAAAGGCGGCTTCAACATAAACTGGTATCGTGTGTGGGTGTGCACTAAACAAACAAAACATACCCCAATTGCAAAAATGAACGAAACTTGGGGATCTTAGCAAGAATCCTAGTCGCTGGTTTCGGTACGTCCACTCGTTCGATGGCATTTCAAATCGACGTTCAAGCTAGCACAGTTGCAGCTGATAAATCCTTAGCGGGACTCAAAGCATCAGAAAAAATTTGAGTTTAGAAAACCTATATTTCCGTGGACTACCAGCTTTTGCCAGCCCCAGAGCTGAAATTCGGGACAGACAATCATTTTGAAGTGTGATTCCAACAACTTAATTGAGAAATGTCATCAAAGATGAAGCGTATACGTATTCTTCATCACTGATGAAGAATAGAGGCTTGCACATAATCCACATTTGGAAATATTAGTGAAGCATCGAGAGAGGAATTCAAGCTTGACTGTCTTCATCCACTAAAACAAATAGCGCAAAGTTGTATTACTAAAATAAATCGAAAAACTTTTTTTGATAGGTAGTAAAAGAATCCACAAAAGATGTTTTCTAGCGGGAGGCGCCGCCACCATCGAGACTGGTACGACAGCGAAGACAGATACTACGGACATTACAACAGCGACAGCGAAGATGAGGAGGACGACGATGAAGACGAGCGATCGGACCCTTCCTGGCCTTTCAGCTCCATCGGCGCGGCGGATGAAATTTTGATCCCACAAGGAGAAATTTACAGAGAAATGAGTACTTTATTGGGAAAAGCGCAACAAGGAGAAGAAGCCAAATATTCGTTTGGAGACCAAGCAAAAATGCTGTCCGGGTTGCCAGGGCTGGGTGTCAAAGGTGGTGGAATGATTTCGCTGCCGATACGACGCGAAAATGCTGTGGAGATTGAAACCCGCGGCAAACAAGTTCGTGATCATGTGTGGATGTTGACTCACGATCAGGTGGAAGTGAAAAATCAGGAATGGATAGGTGGGATCCAGAATTTGTGCAAACTAAGCGCCGAGAAATTAGGATTTAAGGACATTGCCCTACGACTGGTTCTGGATAAATTGCTGTTGTATGGGGAAGGGGGTCATTTTGAGAAACAGCAAGATTCAGTAGGAGGTCACTGTGTCGCGAGGTTGTTGGTGCAGTTGCCATCGGTGTGTACTGGAGGGGACCTGGTGGTCGCTGAAGAAGGAGCTCAGAAGCAGAGTGTCTACAAGTTTGGCAAAGAGGAGAGAGAAACTTCGCAATTTGTTCCGTACTACGTCGTGTACACTGCTGGCGCTCATCGAGCCGTGGAGAAAGTAACGAGCGGATATTGTTTGGTTCTACTGTTCTCTTTGTGTCTACCTCGAGGGATGTCGCCTTTGCATGGGAAAAATCCAGGTCAGTTGCAGCGAATTCAACTTGCGGAGACTATTAAAAAGTTGTCGGAGGTGCAAGGTAGGGTTCAAGTCAAACGTGAAAATGGAGCTGCCAGTCGAATTGACGGTGAAAATGATACAAGTGAGGATGTGGTAGTTGCCCTTATGCTATCTCGAGCGGTTGAAAAATACAAGATCGAGACGAGGGGAGTTGAGGCACTCACTGGTGCTGACTTAAACCGATGCCAATTATTTACAGCGGCAAATGCATTGGTGCCCCGTGAGAAGCAACTGAAACTCTGCGTCGCGCGACTTTAGTACCGGTATTATGGCGGGTGGATGGGGTCGAACCAAGAAAACGTTTCGTGGTTCTCACTTAGTGGACAAAATCTGGGTAACGGCACCCCCAGTAGGGTCGAATGGACAAAAACGTTCAAGTTTTTGAATCCTGGGAACGAAACGTTTAGTCAGTTATGGAAGCAGTACGACACGCATGGTTCGTACCAACATGAACGCTTCGCAATTGTTGGTTGGCCTTCCTCTTACGACATAAAGAGCACATTCACAATAATGGGAGAAATTGCTGCAGTAGAATTTGTACTCGCAGATAACCCCGTCGACGTCACCAAGGTGCAACAACTTCTTCAATACCAGGCCACGCAGATTGCTAATGACTCCTACGGATATGGATACGCATTCGGCGGTGGAGGTTTGTTTTCCCCAGTGTCACTACAGCTTTGTCAAAAACTCTGCCAAGCAATTATTGAATCCAAGGATGTGACGCTCCCGAAAAAGTTTATCAAGGCATATTTTTCGAGGCTGCAGGAAAAACGGCAACTGGTCCCAGACATTGCTGAGCTCGTACGGAAAGTAACTTGGGGGCTCGTACGCGACCCATTGATAAGCATCATCAATCAGCAAACCTCACTCGCAGAACGCATGGGGGTTGTTTTGGGGCTAGCAGACGCGCTTATGGATAACCCCGTCGCACGATCGTATCTCACGTTAACTGCGGTGGAGAATGCTCGCTCTTTATGCAATGTTGACCCGGATACCCTTGCGTCTTCAAGTGACCTCGGTATACTGTGGAAGCACGCAATGGCGTGTGCTTCCCAACAAGTCTTGATTGATCTGAGCAATCTGTTCATGCGAATGAATGGAAAGCTTCTTGGGCCTGTGGTGAAGATTCTTTCAACAGTCAACCGTATCAACGCCGAGAAATTACCATTTTATCAATCTACGTTGAGATCGCTTGCGTCCAAACGCCAATCTTGGTTACTTGCTGAGGTCGCAAGGATGTCGAAGCCGTTCACGTATGAAGTCCCTGCTACTGATTTTCCTGGTGCCGCTGAACTTGTTGCATTTCTTCGCGGTTCAGACCCTTTCTTCTGTATTCGAGGCTTTACAGGCATTGCGCACGCTCGTTCTCGAGTTGCGCTGCTGAATCGTAAAATCAAGGGTACCCTAACACTGACAGCAGAGGGACGTGGTCAAAATGCACTCGTTCGGGTTGTGAAAGGGGGTAGTGATTTTAACGTACGAAAGCAGAACTTGCCGATTTACAAAGCTGAGTTCAGTACGCTGGAGCGCCTCGTATCATCAGTTGGAGCCGCCGCCATTGCCACTGGAGCCAAGCGTGCTCGAGAGGAAAAGCCCGGAGTTATCGGCCTTGATTAAGGTTTTCTCTTCGACGTGTAACATTGAATCCAACCATAATATCGCAAGAAAACTTGACCCGAAGGATTTAAAGAGCGGAGTCCAGTGGCTCGAAATGTCATCACTATCGGTTATTGAGGTCAAGTTTTTTGCACGAAGGCAACAAGATACTCGACACGTTAGGTCACCTGGTTTGAATTGTATTCGTGGCACTGTGGCTACCAGACATTTTGTTTGCTGTCGAGGAGAGATTCGTTTGTTCGCCGTGCTGTGAACGTGAGTTTTTAGTACTGTAGTATTGAGCCGGCAGCGAGTAACGCGCAAATGTATTGTATTTTATCGTTTCCTGCGTCCTTAGGAAGATGTTGTTCATTGTTTTATCCATGGAAGCGATGCGTGCATGGTTCACTTCATCAGCGAAGGTTTACCATTGCTGGTGCCTAACAGCGACGGGTTTACTGGTTGTGCGCGGCGTTCCACTCCAAAACCTTGGGGTGCTCCGCCACCTGCTTGAACACGCGTTGCAGGTTCGTGTACGAGTCAGCGATAGTCGTTGCGAAACCCGGCACGCCGCTCTTGAAGTTGAGCAGCACGCCGTAGATAGCGAGGTCTGCTACCGTGAGGTTCGGGCCCGCCGCGTAGGGGCCCTTGTTCTTGGTGATGCGGTTCTCCAGGAAACCTAGCGTTTTGGCCACAATGCCGCTGGAGAGCTCGGCACGCATCGCCAACTGCTTTTCAGCGTCCTTCTCACGGTACGAGGCACCCCACTGTGGGTAGTTGAACATATCATCGATGATCGCAAACAATTCGTCGACGCGGTAGGCGGCCACCGGCTCCGTCACAGGGTACAGTCCCGAGAGCGTGCCGGCGTAACGCAGGATGGCCAACGACTGGGCAATAAGATCACCGTCCACTTCCAGCACAGGCAGCTGGTTGAACGGCAGCGAAGGCTTGCGCTTCAACAGCTCTTCACGAGTGATACGCTCGTCTTCGAACTCGACGCCTCCAATGAAGAAGGCGAGGCGAATAGGCTCTCCACGACCAGGGTGAGGCATGTATGTGAGCTTGATCTTAGGGGCATTGTGCTGCAGCGAGTACCATTCTTTCACCTTCGGGTGGTTGGCGATCTTGTCGTGCGCCGCGTTCAACAGCTTGTAGCCGTCCAGCACCGTAGTGGGGATGAACTCAATGTAACCAGCACGCAGCGACTTGATCCAGGCGTAGATGGCTACTTCGTGAATATAAACGTCATCCGACTCGAAGGCCGGGATCGTCTTCATCTTCTCGAGGCGGGCCTCGAATAGACCAGCGTAGCGAGGGATCGTGACCGTGGCCAGTTCCTCCCTCATGGCCTTCTTCTTGTCCGCGTCGGACTCACGGAAGGACGGCCCCATCTTCTCCTCGATCTCGCCCATGCCGTTCAAAAGCTCGTCGATCTTGAGCGCCAGGAAGGGCGCAGTGGTCGGGTAGAGTCCCCCCATGCGGCCGGCGAAGCGCATGATGGCGTGCGATTGCGTGAACACTTCACCGTCCACCTCCAGGATCGGCACTTGGCCCAATGGCAGCGAGTCCTTCATGGCGCCGAATTGGGGGCCGGTGATGCGCTTGTCCTGGAAAGGGACGCCGCCAATGTAGAACGCCAGACGAGGGGCCTCGGCGCGACCGGCGGCGGCGAAGTACGTGAGCTTGATGGAGGGGAACGCGCTGCTCATCTTTGGACTTGGATGCTGGTGATAAGGCTTGGTGGTATCCACGTGGACGCCGATTCAAGAGTGAAGAGGCGGAATGGTATCCGCTCGATCATGTAGAAGTGGGTGGGTCAGTGACAACAGGTGTACTCGCCACCGAATGCGTTCACTGCGCGTGATGACGTCATCAATGGATGTTTGGCTATTGCCACCAAATGGTGTTCAACTGAAGATTGGACACGCAAAACGCCGTGTAGGCACCGGAAATGTGCTGAGCTCCTCCGAACGGAACACTAGAATGCCGCGAAGTAGTACACACCCAGGTTAAGTTATAATATGTAGCTAGTGGTGTTGCACAAGCAGCAGCAGCCATTCCCTGCTTTTTTCTTAGCTGAGGCAGAGCGAGCGGAAGCCTTGGAAGCCGATCTCCGAGATGCGAGCCACGCCCAGCACGCCCATGACGAGGCCGCTGACTCCGACGAAGACAGCGATGAGGAAGATCACCAGCGCCGACTTGCGGTACTTCTTGATCAAGTACGACATGCCCAACTGTCCAATGAGGCCGGCCACGAAGCCCACCGCGCCGTGCCACAGTGCGTGCTCCACCGACAACGTGCCCAGAATGATAAACTGGATCGTGGTGGCAGACGACGTGAACAGGATCATAGACGACGATGTGGCCGAGGAAACCTGCGGCAGCAGCCCCATTTCAATCAGCAGTGGACCCTTCACCATGCCGCCTCCAATACCCAGCAGACCGGCAGCCACACCAGCTGCAGTACACAGCGCGGGGTACTTGACGACAGCATGTTTCGTCCAGATCATATCACCCTTCGCGTATGTGTAGTCAGAAGTCTGTAGCATCGTGTGGAACCGGCTGATCTTCATGCCGAAGTAGATGGTCACACTCATGAAGAATGGGAACGAGATGATGATCAGAAACCAGTAGCCGATGCTTCCACAGGACAAGCCAATGACACTGGGCGTGCCGTGTCCACCTTTAGCCATGGAGAACAGCACAAGTCCGATCCACGTCAGGAACAACACACCCATATCCACCATTGGGACAGTGCGTCGTGCCTTGGCGATCTCCTCCACCGACAGGAACTTCATCGGTAGCTTGTCCTGCAGCCCCCAATTCATCAGAGACTCATTCTCGTTGTCGTCGCTACTCTCTTCTTCTGTGCTGGCCTCCGTGCAGTTCGACGAGCTGTTCTCCTCCTCACTACTAGCTTTACCGGCCATAATCTTCAGTCGAAGTTCCTCCTTCTCCAACGACTTGTAAGCCTTCCACTTCAGATACGCTCGTGCCACAATCTGGAACTGCTTGAAGTTTGACTCGTACGGCAGCAGTCTCCAGTACGCTACGATATCCGTCACGATTTTCTTGTCTGCCTCTGCCTCCTCCTTCCAGATCTTCTTGCCTTTACTGAATGTGCGCAATGCCGTCTTGGTCAGCAGCCACACGATGCAAACCGTGATGAGCCACTCAGGAAACACCGCGTTCATATTCACACCAATAATGGTGCCTGCCAGCGTCATGGGTTCCATTAGCAGCACCGTCTCGTAGTCGATCAGTGGACGGCTGCGCACCAGCGGATGACGCTTGTTCACATTCAGCAGGAAGCTGGCAATGGCTCCACCGAAGATCGTGGCCTTGGACAGCGGCACAGCCTCGTGTGACGACATGCTCATGAGCATAATGTACAGGGGCACCAGCAGCCCACCACCGCCCAGACCGGAGCCGGCCGCCAAGATGCTGGCCACGAAGGCGCCGATGGAGCCGGCGATCTCCTCTCTGGACAGTGGGAACAGCGCGTCGTCCACGCAGACGCCAGCGCGGCACGTGTTGCGTTCCAGGCCTTGTGCCAGGCAGTCCGTGGTCGCCTCGCATGTCACTTCGGGCTCCACGTCCAGCACCGGCGAATCGTTCACATTTTGCGCGAGCGTCAGGTGGAAGACACACACAGAGAGCAGTGCTAGCAGCACGGAGCGCGACGCCATGGCGGATGCGTCGCAGCAGGAGCAACAGGAAGTGCGAGATGCATTCCGGCGGCCTTGACTGGCACCGATCGCGTGGATAAATTTGCGTGTGTTATTGGGCAAATTTTTGCTCTGGCACCAGCCAATCATGGAGAGGATCCCCTTGTGCTGGCACACTAGCGAAATGGCTGCAACACTCGGACCCAAACGTGCATGAACAGCACCTACGAGAGCATGGAGGTGAACGGCGTTAGTCATCTATGGCACCGCGATGTTATACTGGGAGTACCGAAGAATGAGGTACATCCAACAAGGGTCGTGAACGTAACTTGAGTCACCATTCGATATGAACCGCAACTACCGGTGAGCAAGTACCCAGTATCTTGACCGGGAACAGCTCATGGGGCAGTTGTGCGCCAGTGCAGTATTTCGCCACAGCCAGATTGCCGTACGCCATCGACTTGTACGATACGGCACCGGTCGACTTGAATGCTTCTGCCACCTCCAACATCGAAATTGGCCTCTTCAGCATCATCGCTATCACCCTCCTCAACTTGCGTACGGACTGCAATCCCTACTTCGAGACGGAACGCTGCTACGCCACCCCTGAGCAGAGCCTGAAGCCGTTGGAGAGAAGCGCGGATCCGCTGCTCGTCGCCGCTCATGGTTTCCGGAAAGGGAAATGTCAAATGGCAACTTCGAATGGATCCAATACCGGTTCTCGCTCCAACATTTTGCGGAGGAGCGATTGAAGATTACCAAGTGGGAAGAAAACTGGCAAGTGCACAGTGTAGCCATGTCACGACAATGACTCATTAGAATTTTTAAATCGAGTCATCAACGCGTGGTAGCGCACGAGATCGGGACTCAAGTGGCTACACTCGTGCATCGGCTGGCTGTGATGAATCCGATTCGGGTCCATCCAGCCAGCCAGCCAGCCAAAGCGACTTATCCTGGCGTAGGCTGCGACAACACCTTTCACCGCATCAAAAGAACGAGCATCGACAGCGCGAACGTTCCTCCGTGCTTCATCGAGGCCAATTTCGTACTTATACGCGTGTGCACACCACACCAAAATGGACGCGTGTGTGGAGGGCTCCGATCCAGCCGAACCAGTTTGCGAAAGGCCGAAGAAGAAACCGCAGCAGCTCCAAACTAAGCCCGGCGAGCGACACCTTTCAGTCCGACACTACCACCACCGCTGCAGTTACTGACAATATGAGTCCTGCCAAGGTGCGTCGTCCGCTCTCTCCTGTCCATGACCATTGTCGTTACCATTGCCATTTACTGACCATCGGCCATGGACTGACAGACGTGCGTCGTGCTGACCTCCTCCATGGTCTCGATCGCCGAGCAAAAGTACGAGATCGGCCACCTCAAGCAGCTTCTTGACGGCAACAAGATCACCTACACGGAGGTGGACTGCAGTCTCGAGGAGAACCGCGACACGCGCAACCGCTACTTCGAGGCCAGCGGCATCCGCGCCAACTACCCGCAGGTTTTCCTGCAGGACCCGGAGGGCACCGATATCCAGTACATCGGCTCCTTTAAGGAGATTCAAGTACGACCACAGTACACGACGATAGACTGCCTGGGGGGCTACGGACTTACGTTCGTGTTGTTGTTGATGCTGCAGGAGTTGAATGAGATGAACGACGTGCCGCCCGAGATCCTCAAGGCCAACAACATCCCGACCCTCAACAGCGTCTTCGCCGGTAAGCGGACGGCGACACCATTCTGCTTGATTTATTATTGTTGTTTGCAGCTCATTCTTCTTGCAATTGTGTGGTGTTGTTGCTATTAGACGTTTCGAGACGAGCTTGAAGCTAGTAAACAAGCACTCGACAGTAGCTGAACCCATGAGGACGCCAGCCATTGAAGAAGAACGCCACATCGCTCGCTCGCTGGTTGCTTCTCCTCCAAATAGAGCAGCATCCTCAGCCTTTGCTGCTTCGATTTAGAGCCAAATGCCTTGTCAGGATGCTACACCAGTTTTTATTCAAGAAGAAGCGACCTGCGCTCCGTGCTGCATCGCCACCTCCTACATGTACTAAGAAGCCAATAGATCAACAGACGCATTCCCTAGTTTTTTTCGTGCCGCCGCGAGCGCCGTGCTGCTGCGTTGCGTTGCTTGGCCTGTGCAATGTTAGTAATGTTGAGAAATATGCAAGCATGTACGACGACGCGGCGTGGAGGCACTTTGAGGTCAAGGTGAAGACACGAGTTGACTTATTCCAGTCAACCAGTACAATGCACGCTTGTAGATTTTTCCGAGTAATATTTCCTTTATGGTACACGATGCTCTACTGCTACTCAACAAGGAGAACGAGACTCTCCTTGAGCTACGAGCTGTCTGCCTCATTATGCCCGTCTGTATGTCCGATAATCGGTCTTGCTCGTCTCGAGCTCCCCGCCTTGCCGTGCAATGCCAAAAAAGCTTACGCCGTCACCATGAGACATCGCAGTACGTCGGCGGCCTTCTTGGGGTCCTCTGCGAATTGCTTCAGTGCCTTCTCGCCTATGCGGGCCAGGCTGAGCTGGCGAATCTCCTCCGTGATCTTGCCCTCCTCGAACGTGATGTGCGAGGTCATCTGGAACGTCAGCGGCTCGCCGCTGTCTCCAAAGTGCGGCGCCAGCTCAGCGAACGGAGCCGTCAACGGTACGTTCTTAGCCGCCTCCTTCTTGATGCTCACTTCGACCTCCCAGTTCACGAGGCACTTGTCAGTTGAGCTAGGCTTCCACTGCACCGTGTACTGCTTGATCTCGTACTTGGCGAAGACACTAGCACTAGACTTTTTGCTGGCGACGATGTCCGCCAAGCCAGCCACACGTGCTCCACTGGTGCCGTACAAAATCTCAGCATTGTCGGCCCAAATAGCACGAGCGCTAGTCTCGAAAGCGGATCCATCGGCTTCATTGTACGCGCGAATGTACGAGGACAGTGTCGTGTTTTGCTTCTTCCGGAGGTCGTTGAGTTGCGCTTCTGCCATGGGTTCATCCTTCATCCCCGAGTCTTTACGGGCCATCTTGGCCTTCAGCATCCCGTTCTCCTTCTCCAGCTCGGCCGTGCGGTCCTCCAGAAAGTTAAGACGGTCCTGTTTGCGCTTGCGGCACTTGCGCACTCGCTCGCGGTTCTTCATCCGTCGTCGCTCATCCAAATCTTCCTGGTCCGACACTCGGTCCGAGTTGGGGGTCACACTAAGCCGCGGGTCTGCTGGCTGCTGCAGCGCTGGGCGACTCATGTAGTCGTACATGGACATGTTCATGTTCGTCATCCCCGGATGCGGCATCTGCCCCGGGTGCGGTGCCCCGTGGTTCATCTGCTGCGTCTGGTGGTGGATCTGCTGCAACTGCTGCATGTGAGTCTGCGGCGGGGGTCCTTGCGGCGGCTCCTGCTTGTACTGCTCCGTCATGGGCATCTTGGGCGGACTGTTGTTCGAAAAGGCGCCCGGGAAGCGCATCGGCACTTTAGCACCGGACACATCCTTAGGAGTGAACCCAGACGGCGAAATCTTGTTGTTCGCGTCGGCGGCACTGCGTGGGGAGTAGCCGCCTCCCGGTCGGTTCATGTAGGCGCTTGGGGTATCTGTAGGCGGTGCATTAGGCGCTTGACTCAAGCCCGAGACGTTGATACGAGGCGTAAATCCAGTTGTGAAGCGAGGCGTGAAGCCCGAGCGAGGGGTCAACCCCGTACTGAAGACACGCGGGGTTAGACCCGTCTTGAAGGCGCCGACAGGGCCGCAGAAGTCGCGGAGGTCTTCCATTCCGAAGGTGCGTGGACTGAGGCTGATGGGCTTGGGCAGCCCACCGATCTGCTGCCCCACGTCGCCCCCGTTGAGGTACCCGGAGGTGGAGATCCCCATGCCGTGGCTGCCCGCCACGTTGGGAAGGCCGAGCTCCTCGCGCGCCGAGTGGAGGCCCATGGACATGGCCGTGCTGGAGCTGGTCGGGAGGGGCTGAGGCTGGGCGGGGGGAGGAGCGGCGGCACTCGGTCTCTGCGAGTGCGAACTAATCTTTGATCTGGAGGCGGCGAGTTCGACGCTGCCGCGGAGGTGGAGTAGTTCTAGACTTGACGTGGCTACGTGTCAAGCTCGGATCTTGGGGGTAACGACGACCTGGCGAGGGCGCGTTAAGGCTTGAGGCGTGTGTGCGCGCGGGTGTGTGCGTGTTCGGGACGCAGCACGTTACACGTAGCGGGCAAAAGAGATTATGTAATGATGGGGAGGCTGTGCTCTGCTCTTCTCCAACTTCCGCGCTCTCCGGCTCGGCTGGTTGGCGTTGTGAAGTTGCGGTTAAAACTGGCGGGAGAGCGCTGCCTTATCGGATTCCATGTGATAGCCATAGGCTGTCGCATTGACTTTTGCTAGGGAGAGAGTTTCAGTGCGCCTTCGGCTGGTTCTGGGCATCTGGGTAAAAGAGCCGGACCAACGACTTGAGCTCGGCAACTTGCACCGAAGCGGAATGGCGAGCAGCGCGCTGGCCCGAGGCGCGGGTGCGCAGGGTGCATCAATCAAACACGCCACAAGCTGACGCGGGCAGTAACAGCGCTGCAGCTGGGCGAGGACCATTGTCGTGGCGCCAGCGCTGTGCTTCTTGCTTTTTATTCTTCATCCTTTCTTGTTTTTCGGCGCCGGTGGACGCCCACGCACGCGGCAGATGTCCTCTGGGCGCAGTATCTTTTTGCTGGCGTGCCTACAGGATTGTCCAACCGCTGCGGAGCCCTCGGTCTCTGGTGGCGGTGGTCAAGGAGCTGGTTTCCGGTTGTGGCGCCCTTCTCGAGCGCCAGCAGGGGCCCGACGATAGTGGCCACCTGGTTGTTGGCCGTGCCGCGCCGACAGCTGGTAGGCGACCGAAAAATTAGTGCAACTCGGCGAGCCCCACGTTGTCGCTGCAAGCTGCAGCACGTTCGAGCCTGAACTCGAGCACGGCGGCAGTGTGATTGCCAGCGCGATCTTTTCTTTGTTGAAGAGCGCCGCGACGACGGCGAGCGCAGGTGGTTGAGAGAAGGCGGGGAAAATCCACCCAAGCCTTATTGGGGCGGCGCGCATGCACCACCAGTCAAGGCGTGGTGCCCTGCTCAAGTCTTCGCCGTCTCTTGCAGCGCCGCGAGACCGCCGTGGTACATGTACATGCGCAACGTTGGCGTTGTGCTGTCACGCGCAGCGGCGCAAGACGAGCAGGATGTAGGCGCCCTCGAAGAAAATCCGTTTTCATTCGGAGCTGCGGCCCCGACTCGCAGCATCATTTTGCCGCGCGAAAGCGCTGCAGAAAGCTCACCAAGACAACTATGCGGTCGGTGTTGCAAAACGTTTCGACGATGACAGTGCTAACGGCTTCTGTCAGTCGAAAGATACTCGGATAACCGATCCTGATAACGAGCGCAACGGGAGCCATGTCTGCAACGCGTGAGCATACGCGACTGCCTCGGACCGGCGGGTAGACCAATTTCTTTGGTGTTCACGCTGGGCGGACCACGAGTCGATCTCCTGGACAAGTCACGGGTCCATTACTCGCGCGCTATTGCAATGTAGCTCACCACGAAACAACTCGTAAGTAACACGCCATGAGTGCGTGGCTAGCGCGGTCGCCACTGAGGCGAAGCTGGCGAAGATGGCAACACCAAAGTCGCGGTCATCAAGCTCTGTTTCTTATTTGACCTGCACCCACACAGTTTCGATTTTGGCTCACAATAGGGAGAGCGTGCTTAGGCTGAGTTGCTGTCAATTTGACGTACTCGAGGTTGGCAGTAGCGCGCCATGGCTTGTATCAGCCTGCATGGCAAATGTTGGGGCTGTCCTCGCAAGCGAATGGCTGCTACAACTTGCGTCCAGCGAACCCCACATCAAGTCGCCAGTGGAGTCCACTGCGGATGTACTTCGTTTTGCCTCTCTTTGCGTGCTTGCTTGGGAAGCAGCGGTAATCATGGCAACAATGCACGTCGCACATTCAGATGGGGGTCGACCATGGGGTTTGCCTTGGTCGTCCCTCGCCTCCGCATTTGTGGTGCTCTTTTGGCATGTCCCCGCAGCAGATGTCCTGCGACCGGCACACGGCTCGTGGCGCCAACGCTAAACACAGGAGGAGGGTGGGTGAGACTCTGTGGGCGGCAATCCCGGACCTTGTCATCCAACCCTCAACTCGCTGCGTCTTTCCTCGCTAAATGGCAGCAGTGTCAGCCCACGCGAGTGGCTACTGTGGGCAGCATCAACAACCAGAACATCGCTCAGGTGGGCGAGTTGCGGCTGGGTGCAAACTATACTGAGCATCCTCCTGCAGTGTGAGGTTTGGTCGCCTGCAACACCATCGAGTATCGTTTGGCTTGGGACCTCTGGGCATCTTAGAGGCGCTCTTTGCTGGAGTGGGCCATGCACACAGCAACAGCCATTGAGCTCGATGTGGAGCCATTGCGCCGTTTCGCGACTTCAGTTTGTGTTAGGTACACTACCAATTGTTGCAGAGTGTTTGTCAACTTCAACGCCATCAGATATTCCCCAAGGTCATTGCGTCTAGTTGTTGCGGGGTCATGACGCTCATACACTATCATGGTGTTATGCAGGTGGAGGATCATTGAGCCGAGCTGAAGAATGTAAGATTAAACACAGGCTGCCTTAGTTACAGTTTTCGCAGTTAAAACCAAGAAGCACTCAAGTTGAGGCGTCCTTAAGACCAAAAATCATCGTCTCACAAATTCTTCATATTTGCTTGTTCCGATTCAGCATTCGTTAATGGAGGTTCCACCGCACCGAGAGAAAGGAAGCTATTAGTTTTGCAAACTGTATTATTGTGAGTTCTACTCGACGTTTCCTCGGTCGATTGATTGAATCAACAGAGCCAAATTGCCACCCAAATCAACCGAAACTTCGAACTCACTTCGATTCACTATGGGTTCGTATAAAGTACGAACCCGTACTTAAATGGAGTCTTATTCTGCTATGTCGCTTGGGTTGGGCGACTGCCAAACAACTTGAAATTTGTATTGGATGGCTTGATCCAGCTGTCTAAACCGAGCAACATCGGCAAATTTGGCCGGAATTGACAATACTTCGAAGAATGAATTGTCTTTGGAAATCGTAAGTCCCCCAGCCGACGAACCAAAATCAACATCTTATTGGCTCAAAATGCTTGGCGTGTGTAAGAAGGTCAGCTCGCAAAACAAAAGTCGACGGACACAGAGGTGAGTTCAAGCTACATGTAATTCGCGCTGCGTTTGCTTTCGCTAGACTACTGACGTTTCTGACGTTTGCGTGGCTTGAAGGGAATACTTTGACCGCGTGTGTTATGAGCCTCACGCACTATCCGCAGCACAGTGATGAGTTCGATCTGGCTTGTTCTATGCTTGCGTTTGCTAGGCTTTAACGTCAGCGTTTCATACACTCTGTTAAACAGCTCAATTGCGTGTGCTTCATCGCAAACTGCCGGCATTGGTGCGTCCAATTTCGCTTCGATTCCAGTGATAATGTGTCGCATCATCATGGACCACTCTGATAGCGTTGCTTTTTTTTCGGTGTGCTTAGATCATCCGATGAAATGCCTTTGTACGGTGGATATCCACGCCTACCGTCTCCAAACCACCACAACATCCACGCCGAAAGCGGATCAACGCTAGGGAAAGCAAAATGTTCAGGCAGCAGGTGAAATTTCCCTCCCCACGAATAATACTGTCGTACCGGTGCTGACAACAATGTGCTTGCTGATTCTGCTTCATTCGTTTGATGCAGCCCCGTATTCGTCAAGAGGGACCGGATTTCCTCCCGAAGCAACTCCCTCGTGATATTACCCGCAGCAACACCTTTTTGCTCCAGCACCTGTTCCATTTGCTGTTGTAATATATCGGGTAGAGCATCGATGGACTTCTGTTGCATGTCGAGCTTCCTATAGAATTCAATGTGCGGCGGGATTCCAGTTGAGCGCATTTCTGTCGACTCATCATTCTCCAGATGAGATCGTAGTGCATTGAGAACTGTTAAGTTGGCAAACACAAATGTAGACAAAAGCGGGTGGCTGCTGGGAAGCTTGTTCTGTAGAAATTCGGCATGCAGCACTAATGAGGCAACGCAAAGCTCCAAAATTCCACTGAAATTCGATTCTTCAGCCAGCCCCGGAAATTTTTTTGCTACAGTAGACTTGATTGTAATGCTTGCACTCTCGCGAAAGTGTGGCGGTAACGCAGAGAAATTTGAGTTGTTCACAGGAAGACCTGCAACCACGCGTCCTAAAAACTGGTCTCCTGCGGCTTCATAGCGAAAATATCTGTCTTGAACACCACCAATAGACCACCCACAACGAAGACACACACTCACAATAGAAGGGCCACCTGTACTCCCACCACAGGCGAACGTAGCAACCCCCTTGCGCACGGAGTGAGTGCCAAATGTTTTGGCTGCATCATTCATCTGAAGAAGCGCAGGCAACGCTTTTCCGAATCGATTTTTTTGATCGGAACCAGGAAACAACGCACCAGGTTGTAGGCGCGGGTTGCAGGCTAGGTAAATACCCAACGCAGTTGTCCGACAGGTGACCGGATTAAATGGGTTCGCGTAGATATGGCGAGGACCACGTGGACCAGAACCTTCCCGATTAGTTTTCGTCTTAAAAATTTGCGCCAACACTGTCGTATTTGGTCACCAAATGCTGTGTTTGGAGATCTTGCACAAACCTTGATCGG
The DNA here is from genome assembly GCA_025722995.1 of Phytophthora agathidicida. Classification (NCBI taxonomy): domain Eukaryota; phylum Oomycota; class Peronosporomycetes; order Peronosporales; family Peronosporaceae; genus Phytophthora; species Phytophthora agathidicida. The sequence goes on along the minus strand of CP106972.1, from coordinate 4,706,537 downwards.
CACATTAAATTTCACTGTGTAGTTAAAAACAAATGAGAAAACCGCTGTCATCACGCATGAGGGAGGAATTGCAGAGCTTCTCGTAGAGTGAATAGGTGAGTTGTTGTTTTCCAGAGGTCTTAGGAGTACTAGACTGATTTTGCGCCGCTTCAAGCCGCTTCATCCCAGAGAATAGCTGCTTCATGTCGTCTCCATACTCAACCGGCAGCGGGATACATTGCAATCTGTAGAGATCCTTAATCGCGCTGCGGTATCCACTCAGTGTCACGGATTTAGCACCTCCTCGCTTGAACACTAAAACCTTTTCAAAATATTCCGGGGTGAATTCGGCAAGATTAAGACCGCCACTCGCATAAAAAAACCTGGCTGTGTTGGGGTCTTCAAGCGCGAGATGTTGCCTGATCCAGTTCTTGATTCCATTGATGTTGCCAGTGTACTTCTTTCTCGTTTCGGGAGATATACATGCATCGCGTATCGCCTGTACATCGGACACTGGCAGGCGGATCATTGCCAGCGATCTTCTCTTACTTGTGTTGCGTTCTTTTTCAACTCTGACCTACTTCTCTTGCTACTATATTGACCAATGGGAGTACAACCTTAACGTAGGTGTATGGAACTTATGATTTCTCGGAAGGAATCGATCCGTGTTGGTTCATAATGGATCTAAGTCAACGTGGCTCGCGGGAATTCTTGAATTCGGGAAAACATAAGCCCGAATGCCGACGTTTTGACGGGAAACTTCATATATAAGTTACGAAAGTTAGAGAATGATACATCGCATCCCGAATTGGCGTGTAGTTACACATTTCATTCGCGACCTTGTTGTACATTGATTGTTTTCGGTGCGGTTTTGAGAAAATCGACCGAATGCAAACTGCTGCTAAGATTTCTAATGAGAAGGAGGCGTACCCAGGATGATAGACTAACAGAAAGAACTCAGGCATGACGAGCGCGAAGTACGCCAAACCCGAGCGGAGTAGCCGCTCTGTGTTTGCGAATGCGGATTTCACGACGAGTCCCCCGCCAAGCTCGCTATGGCCACTATCTTTTAAAAATTGTGATCGCAGGAACCGAAAGGGGTACCTAAACTTGGTTGGTCAACGGAGTCGCTGAGCATTGGTGGGAACCGGTATTTGCACTTGGTCAATCCACCATTCAACTTGGAATCACCTCAAGTGCATTGAATACCATTCCCGCGAATACAGTGCACTGATTTACGTGTTCGCGTAGCTAAATTACACTTGCGCGTGGTAATTTAATACATGTACATTAAAACAACAAGATGCGTGTACCACTAGAACGCAATGTTAATGCAAACTGAGACAACTACCAGCAAGAGGATCTGATACCATTATAGTGTATGAGCATCACGACCCCGCAACAACTAGACGCAATGACCTTGGGGAATATCTGATGGCGTTGAAGTTGACAAACACTCTGCAACAATTGGTAGTGTACCTAACACAAACTGAAGTCGCGAAACGGCGCAATGGCTCCACATCGAGCTCAATGGCTGTTGCTGTGTGCATGGCCCACTCCAGCAAAGAGCGCCTCTAAGATGCCCAGAGGTCCCAAGCCAAACGATACTCGATGGTGTTGCAGGCGACCAAACCTCACACTGCAGGAGGATGCTCAGTATAGTTTGCACCCAGCCGCAACTCGCCCACCTGAGCGATGTTCTGGTTGTTGATGCTGCCCACAGTAGCCACTCGCGTGGGCTGACACTGCTGCCATTTAGCGAGGAAAGACGCAGCGAGTTGAGGGTTGGATGACAAGGTCCGGGATTGCCGCCCACAGAGTCTCACCCACCCTCCTCCTGTGTTTAGCGTTGGCGCCACGAGCCGTGTGCCGGTCGCAGGACATCTGCTGCGGGGACATGCCAAAAGAGCACCACCACTGGAGGAGGCAGGTGGTGAAGTGATTCAGTACTTGCAATAGCGTTGAAGTTGCCTTGGCGCTTAACCGTCACTTCAACGCGTCACTTAATATTGTGTTCGTCACATTATATTGTGTATTTGGTGAGTGGCGCATTTTCACACCACAGGAACGAAAGGGATCAGACAGACCAAGCTGCCAAGTACATATCTCGGTCATCATGGTGTTCGGATCAATTCGCCACGCTGCTCAGCAGCTTCGTCAGTCAGCGAAGACCGTGGCGAATCGCCGTGCTGCTGTCTCTGCTTCTGCATCTTTTGCTAGCGCTTCGCGTGCCACTCCTGCCGTTGTGCAGTCCCGTGTCAACTCTGCGCCTCTCGTCCAGCCGCAACACGTGACGGCGGACCCTACGGGTGTCGTGGCTGGTATCGCCATTGTTGGCGCCTTGATCGGTGTCGGTAAGATGTGGTGGGACGCGTCGTCGTCACCGTCCGGACAAGTGGAGCCTCTGGCCTTCCAGGAAATTCCGCAGGTGGAAATCGCAGTTTTCTTCAGGGAACTCACGGATGCCGTCAAGGAACTGTTCGTACGTTTTGTACAAGAGGAAATATCTAGTACGTTGGAGATAAGTAAATTGTGCTGACGTTGACTTTTCCGTGGTAGAAAAAACTACCGGAGCTTGAGAACGCGGTGCGTGAGTACCTCAAGGACAACAACCAGGAGCTGAGCGATGCCGAGTTCAAGCAGGCAATTCTGTCGCAGTTGTACCAGATGATGGAGGGACTTGAGCAGCAGATTGTTGCCAGACGCCAGTGGAGTCGCCAGAGCCTGGAGTTTGCTCTTGAGAAGTACGCACAGGACCCGGAGGTCCTCAAGCTTCAGGAAGAGCTGAACGCCATTATGCAAACGTAAGGTGATTGCCTGGGTTGTGGTGGGTTTGGCGATGAGGATATTGACGCTTGTCAATGCTTTAAATGCACAGTGTGTTCCCTGCTCCGCAGGTTGTGGAGGTCCCTGAGGACCTCACTGCTGACAAGACACTCGCGATTTTGAAGGAGATGGTGGCTGGCATGGAGAAAGCCATGTCGGACATGCTTGCCCACGCGCGGGCAGAGGGCATCACCGATGTTGAAAAGGCTATGGCGGAATTCCAATACCTCTACATGGAACATGTCGAACAGTTGACGCAGACGCAGATGAAGAGTCACAACATCTCGCAGGAGGTACGCTGAAAACGCGTGTTGTAGCTTCGATTTGCTTTTCAAAGGCGGTTTTCTTACGTAAAATCTGGATTTACATGTTGCAGATTTTCTCGGCTGCCCTGCAGAAGTATCACAACGAAAGCGAGCAGTTCCGGCAGCAGGTCGAGCAAATCTACACCCAGCAAGCGAAGGCGTACGTTTTGATGCACTCTTGAGCATCATTGTACTTGAACCCTGGCCTAACGTTTTACCGTGTTTTATCTGCAGCTTCCAGAAAATGGGCCTGCCCGTGGAGACCCCGTAGAGGGCCCCTAGTAGCGTTTGCTAAGGGAGGGTTACATCCAAATTCTGTGTGCTGTAGAGTCTGCCTTGAGCATAGTGCACTGTTCTCGCAGACACTGTTTGAAGCACCTTGTCGAGATGTCAACTCCTAACACGATCAATAGATCATTTGGTCGTCACGCTGATGATGCTGCTAAATTTCGCGGTTATTTTGTTGGAGCGAACAAGCAACTTCCATTCAACTTCCTGCACATGCATGTCACGGCCTAGTGCTGCAACAAGAAGCCCTGGAACACACAACAGTCACTACAATTCAAGCCAAGAGAGCGGTCGTTTTTGAAGAAGCAGCAAGAGTTGTCGGTCTTGTTGATTTCGCTTAGGTCACCCCGCGCGTTGCCACGCGAGGATCATCGTCCACCACAATAATGCCAGAATCTCAGCAATCCCCACGAGGGAACAAAGCCAGAGAGCGTCGTCACGCAGCAGCAACTTACTTGCCGCCGAGGATGCCGACCGTGCGGCCGCGACGGCCCGTGGTCTTGGTGTGCTGGCCGCGCACCTTGAGGCCCCACCAGTGACGCAGACCACGGTGAGCGTAGATCTTCTTGAGACGCTCGTAGTCCTCGCGCCACTTGCCCTGCAGGTTGTTGGCCACGACCTGCGAGTGCTTGCCCGTCTTGAAGTCCTTCTGTCTGTTAAGGAACCACACGGGGATCTTGAACTGCAGCGGGTTCTGGATGATGGCCACGACGCGCTCGATCTCGTCGTTGGTCAGCTCACCGGCGCGCTTGGTGATGTCCACCTCGGCCTTCTTGCAGACCATGATGGAGAAACGGCGGCCCACACCCTGGATGGCGGTCAGAGCGACCCACACCTTGCGGCGACCATCGATGTTGGTGTTAAGAATACGCAGAATGTGCTGGAAGTCCGGCCCGATGACAAGCGACTGCAGCAGCAACAGCAACCGTTAGTACTTTCGCCCCTGTAACGCTGCATTATCCTTGTCCTATACGCGAGGGAGGCAACGGAGAGAGGCAAGCGTCGCGTCCAGCCCGCGTGGGTAGAAAGAAATCCTGATCCTGCAAAGCTCCAAGTCCGTCCCTGTATGTTGCGCTGTTTCCGTGCTGCTCGCTTGCCTCTCTTTCCTCCCTGTTGCTAGGCGGTGGGCCGCTGCCGCCTCCCTATTACCGTTGCATGCTCAAGAGACTCACCATGGTTAACGAATGCTTTTGCTTCTGGCGGTGGGAACAAAGTGGAAGGCGTTGTGGCTGGCTGGGCAGCTCACTTGGGTTCACTATGGTCTTGCAAATGACTGGCAGTCGGGACTCGGCGCCGCTTACAGCCAGTAAGAACGCGCGGACGATTTACAGCCAATCCCCAATCCGATCCTCAAACACTTTTGTCCAATCACGAAGTGTACTGCGATAATCAATATTTATGTACATAAATTGCTGCGGTATACCACACATGATAGGTCTTCCACTTAACGTTTACTTTAACACCATACATGTTACTTCACCATTAAGATCCCCCCTCAAAGATTTCGAGGAGCTCCGCCTGCACTGCAGCTAAACCTTAGAGAATGAGCGACTTCCGCCGCACGCAGAACACCTTCGGGGACGCCTTCCCGGTCGACGAGCAGCTGCACGGAGGCTTCAGCTTCGAGAACTGCCGCCGCAACGAGCTGCTACTGAGCCAATCGGGCGGCAAGCAGAAGCTCAAGGCCACCAAGACGGGCACCACCATCGTCGGCGTCGTCTACAAGGCGAGTATCAGCAGCAACATCACAACTATTATATAAGTTTTTTTTCTAATTGTATTTAATTTTTATTACAGGATGGTGTGGTGCTGGGCGCCGACACGCGCTCGACGGGCGGCTCCATCGTCATGGACAAGAACTGCGAAAAGATCCACTACATCGCCCCCAACATTTACTGCTGCGGTGCTGGTACGGCTGCTGACACGGAGAACACCACAGCGCTCATTTCGTCGCAGTTGGAGCTGCACCGGCTGGTGCGTTGATCATTCATTCTCCCATGCGCTAGTTGAAGCGAAATGCTGCAAGATGTTTTCTTTATTTTGGCTGACATGAAGGGGTTTTTTCATTTTGTTATTGTGATAGAACACGGACACTCAGTCGCGGGTGGTGACGGCCATGACGCTGCTGAAGCGGATGCTGTTCCAGTACCAGGGTCATGTCTCGGCTGCGCTGGTTCTCGGCGGCGTGGACATTTCGGGTCCGCACCTCTACACGATCTACCCGCACGGAAGGTGCGTTGGGGATTATTTGCTAAGTGCAAGAGATAGTAGTAACTGACTTATTGTGTTTTATTTGACCAGTACGGACAAACTGCCGTTCGTGACGATGGGTTCGGGCAGTCTCGCGGCCATGTCGGTTTTCGAGCATGGCTACAAGGACGACATGACGGTATGCAGTCGATACGGCCAATATCATTTATACCGTTATGTGCTCGAGGTTTAATGTTAGATTGGGTTTTGGCTTTTGCAGGAGGATGAGGCCAAGAAGCTGGTGCAGGAAGCCATTCTGGCCGGTATTTTCAACGATCTGGGCTCGGGCAGCAACGTGGACGTGACGACAATCAAGAAGGTTAACGGCAAGGTGGAAGTGGTCAAGGAGTTTAACTGTATCAAGCCCAACGAGGTGTCGGAGTTGCGTTCGCAGATCAACCGGAACATCGTCACGCACATCCCGCGCGGAGCTACTCGTACGTTACTGAATTTGCTGCTGCACGATGCGCGAAGAAATACTAATGTGTTGAATGGTTGCACTGCTTGCAGGCGTGCTGAGCTCCAAGACAGAGCTTTTCCCTGCCAACATTGTCGTCGAGGAAGCCACGCCGATGGAACTGTAGATGCAGGCTGTCGCTTTACCTGGCTTTCTGACGCATACAGCTAATTGCGAACGAAAATGCACCTGAATACCTGGTGAACGAGTGTTGTGACTGTGTTGGAAACTTCTGTCTGTTCTGATTTCAGGCCAGCTACACTTCCAACCTAACGCGAAGCTACCAAACTCATTTAATCTTCGCTCACTTCGGGCATGATCATGTCCGCTGTGAGCTGTAACTTCTCTGCAACATCCGTGGGGATGGCAAACGTCGGGTGAATCTGTCGGATGCCTTCGTATTCCGGATGCGCCTCCTTCTCACGTTCAAAGTAGCCGAGCATGCATAGTCCAGCAATGCCAAAGAACGTATGGAACACATCCGCCACATTTCCAGGACGGTCGGCAATGCCTCCATCCTCCGGATCCTGACACGCTAGAATGAACTGAATGAGTTTCTCCTTGCTGATCCAGTCGAGCTTGCCGATCATGATGAGCGACGAGATGTTCCACCAACTGTAGCACACATCCGCCTGCTTCTCGGGTCGTCCATTGAGTCCTCCTGAGTCACATTGGCGCTCACAGAGCCACCATCCCAGAAGTTCATCGTCCACATATTGCTCCAATGCGAACCCCAACGACAGCGCCCCCACAGCTGTAAAGATATGTCCTCCATGAGACTCACAGCCTGGAATGTTGCCAAAGCCGCCGTCAAAGTTGCGGCAGGTGTCCACGTAGGCCATGGCCTTCTCCACGTCCACCAGCTCCAGTTTGTCCAGGATCTTGAGCGCCGACAGCGCGCAGTACGTGAACTTGGTGTCGATTTCCTTCCACTCGTCGCCAGCGAACGAGCCGTCGGGCTGTTGCAGGGACGCCACGTACTCCGCACATTCGTGTCGCTTGATCCTGTCCAAGGCCCCCAGCATGGCCAGCACCAGTAGGGCGTGCAGCGTGTAGAGCAGATGGCGGTCGTGGCCCACGTTGCCCGAGAAGCCTCCGCTCGGGTGCTCGCACTGCAGGATCCAGTCCACGATCTCGGACGGGGTCATATCTTGTTCACGATTGAGCAAGGCCATAGCCCCCACCCCCCAGTACAACCCGCTGACGCGCATGTGCTCCGTCATGCAGGACTCAAAGTCCTCCTTCTTGTTCTTGAGACCCACCAGGTACTTGACATGCAGCGCCAAGTCGAAGGCCGGAGCCGACTGCGACTTGCTCTCGTCGTCAGTGCTCATGATTGATGCGAGGTTTTTGGGCTGCTCCTGGTGATATTAAAGTGTATAGGTAGGTGCTTTGATAAAATGTAGGAGGTTGCTGTGGATCAGAGCGACTTCAACATGGCTCGAGCCCGATATTCACAGGTAGGGGCCGATATTTCTTTGTACAAACTACTGTAGCTTTCTATCACGGTGGCTTAGTTCCTCTTGCGGCCTGATTTTGACGGTGGAGCGAGCGACATCATGTCGTACCGATCATCTATCATGCTGTGCAAAAGAATGTATCGCTCACGTCCAACGCCGCGCGAGTTGGATTCGGGAGTCAGTGTCAGCACCTCTTCCATCGTGTACTTGAGCTGCTTTCGATATCGCGGATTGTTGGCGCAGACCGTGTCGATTCCGTCGCGACCACTTTCCATGAGTGCAGACGACATTTCACGTACCAATGCGAATGGTAGATCAACCGACAACACCTTCATGGCGTCGTCGCCACGAGACGTGAAGCTGGAGGAAATCCACTTGGAGACACGGCGCGTAACTTTCTGCGTGTCGAGTTGGTAGTTGCGGTAATTCTTGTCCCTCGACTGATACTTGGCATCGACCACCCGTACGTCGAAGATAGGTTGTAGCGTGCTGCCACTTGCTGATGAATTGCCACCACCGCCGCTGTTGTTGTTCTTCATACTGTCCCCGAAATGGTTGTTTCCACGGCCACCACCAGCTGTAGTATCACCGTGGGTGTTTTTGCCATAGTTTGCCATCAGCTCACTGATGGATTCTGGTAATGAGGCCACGCTCGTGACCACATCAGCTTCAGAATGACTCTTCACAGCACGGATCTTCACTTGCTGCTTCTCTCGCATCATGTGCTTCTGCACAATCACCATCCAGTGTACATTCTGCTGTGCACAATAGTCTTCCAAGTCTTCCAGGTGCAATGGCTCCGGGTGAAGGTATTCTGCACCAATACCCTGTCCCCACAATGACATCGCAATTTGCATTCGAAACAACATCGTGTCAGATGCCTTGCCAGCTGAACAAATCAAAACGTTGCGGCCACCAGTCAGGACTTCCGAGGTTGGTGATTTAAAATCCAACAACGCAGGGCTCATGGATTCAGCCAACAATGACACAATCTTGTCGATAGCAAAACGCACACCCATCGCAGCGACTGACGAGGCCTTTGCGTAAGCTGTCGTGAGCTTGAAGCGAGAAATCAATGCATCGTAGCGACCACCCTCAGCGATGATAATCTGGTTATCCGTGCTTGCGACCAACAATGAAGCAGCCTTATCAGCAGTATGGCCACCATACGCGGCATCCTCAAGCAAAATTGCCTGGAAGATGAAACCTGACGTATACCGTTCGGGCCGCGGACTCAACCCCAAATCTAATCGTGTGCACACCGAGCCCGACAACTGAAGGAACTGCATTCCCTGCAACAACATGCGCAGGGAAGTAATACCCTCGTTTACATCCTTCACCATGCGTCTTAGCTGCGCATCACGCTTTTGGATTTGTTTTCGGTCCGCTGGGGAAGCAGCACTTGCATCGCCATCAGACGTTGCTACCGAGTCGCGGTTCGCAAGAGCCCGATTTTTTGCAAACAGATTCTGCACCTCGAGCTCGATCATGTCTAGCGACGTCAAGCAGTCCTCCGGCAACAGGAAGAATGGCTTAAGTGCGTCGATGGCGCTCGCTGGCGCGCCATAGTGCTTCATCCGCTTCGCGACAAATTTCCAGCGACCCGTTTTCAGGCTAGGAGCTTGTGTGGATGGCGGACCAGCGTGCACGTAGAAAGAAACTTCGTTGGAAAGCAGCCGCAGCACCTCACGACGGGCACTACTGGGTACGCGGCACAGGTCCAGGATGCCGCGCGTCATCCGAGCATCATTAAACCGAAGATAGTAAGAACCCAGACAGTTTGGCAACGCCTTGATCACGCCTGAGACCACTTCCAACCCCTCCAGCTCCAAGAAACGGAATGAGCCTCCGTTGTCCCAAATAATGTCGAAATCAGATTCGGTGAACACGCGCGGATGGCCACCACCAACGCTCTTCCGGTACACTCGATCAAACTGAAAGCACTTTAAACGTGAAACGTTGTGTCGCGCCACAAAGCGAGCAAGTCTTTCTGTCAGATCGAACGGCAGCGACACTGATACACCATTGCCGTCCAGCATCATCGATGCGTTTGGCGGTGCACTAAGCGTGACGCCATTAAAGCTCTGCTCAGACAGACGTGGCATAAGAAGTGGTGTTGTCATTTCGACCGCCCCATGGCGCTCGAACACTTTCTGTAAGAAGCCACAACGACCATTAGTTTTTCAGGATCTCCATACTAATATGTCACGCTGCAAAACAATATTGAGGCGATCGCGTACCTGGAGCACATTTCTGACGTATGTCTTCGTGCGCAACTGGATCTCGTAGCTGCGCATTTTGACCGACTCAAGGTGATCATAGGTGTAGTCGACGTGATTAAGCGGTTCTTGTGAGACCAATGCATCGATGAGTTGGCCGAAAAACTTTCCTTGCGGGTTTGCAAGAGTATCCAGAGCCTCTCGAAGATAGGATCCTTCAACCTCTATTTTTGCAGGCAAAAGTGGGCTGACGAGCAATTCCTTTGCATTTGGCCGCTTGGACGGATCACGCTCGCAAAGCCACAAAATAATCTTCTTTACATCATCAGACGCGTTGAAAACTGCTGGGAGTTCATGTCTTTCTCTCAGTCCAGTAAGTGCCTGTGCACGCTCCATCAGTGTTGTGAATGGCGGCGACCACATTTCGAAGAACATGACTCCGAGCGAAAACAGGTCTGCTTTCTGATTGTATCGCTGACCCTCTCTTTCTTGCTCAGGCGCTCGATAGAATGCCGTGCCGACTCCAGCGGTGATATTACCGTCGCCTACGTCCGCCGACATCGTTGTCATGAGATTGCTGTTCTGTACGCTTGATCGACCAACAACTCGAGTGCTCTCCAAGTTCTCCAGTTTCAACCGCCCATACAGCTCAGCAGCAGATGAACCTGTTGACTCGGACAATATCGCACCAGTCGCAGTTTCTCCAGGTGGGGAAGAGTCCCCATTGCTGCTGTCATCTTCTAAAACCTTGGGAGGACGAACGGCGAGACCGAAGTCACCTAACTTTACAGTTCCTTCGGAATCCAAGAAGACATTGGGCGGTTTGATATCGCGGTGGATAATGCCCTGGCGGTGAATATACACCAGTGCCTCCAGTATTTGGCGGAACATAGTCCAGATTTTGTCGGGGTCTTTCCACAGCGCTCCTTTGTCGATCACATCTCTGAGAGCATTACCCTCGCAGAACTCCATCTGAATGTACAATTTCTCAAACTTACGCTTCTTTTCGGGCACAGGATTTCGATGAGGCAACACCTTCTGGTGATATCCGTCGCCTTCCTCGTCACTTGAATCATCCACTACTTCCATTGGAGCTTCTTCCAACGTCTCCCATTCGAACCCATCATCTGGATAGTTTTCGGTCGCAAATTGATGCGAAGAAAATTGAAATGAGTTGCTATTGCTGCGGAGACTGCGGGGCTCATGGCGAGACGTTGACCACAGCCCCGTGCTGCTACCCATTGTGCCTAACCAGTCATCTTCGTCTTCGTCGGTAGAAGTCATTGGGCCCAATCCATCGTCCACACCAGACGAAAGACTCGCATCACCATACAAATCTTCCTTCCCACTACTCTCCACCGCGCCACTCAACGAACCCTCTTCATCGCTCAAATCACTGTCTTCCAGACCGGAATCCTCTTCATCATCACTCGACATTCCGCTTTCGCCTTCTATCCACGCCTGGAAGTATCGCACGATATGTCGGTGCTGCATTCGCGAAATAGTCTTCACTTCCCGCAGAATTTTTTTCTTCATCGTCTTGTCATCCGGGTCCAGTTTAACCTTTTTGACCGCGTAAAGCTGTCGATCCAGTCGATTCCGTACTTTCACGACTTCGCCTCCTCCTCCGCGTCCCAACAACCCAAGCTCCTTAAAATCGCCATGGTATCTCGAATGATATCGTTCTGCAGCTGATAGTGCGTCCAATTCCGACATATCGGAATCCGAGTCTGAATTATCCTCCCTTTTCGAGCTCGCCTCCGTCTGCTGTTCGTAAATACTCGACAAGCTCTCCAAATCGTCTCGACTCTCTTCATCACTTCCACTAAACTCTCCATCAATACTAGACCTGTGTCTCCTCCGCCTCCGCCGCGTCTTCTTCATCGTCTCTCTCTTCTTTCTCTCGGCATCAATCAGCGCCAAGATCTCCTCGTTTTTAGCTCTGGCCTGCTCCTCCTGCTGCTGCATCAACGCGTCCTCCTCCTGTTTCTCTCTCGTCTCTCGATCCTGTTGCCGCGTCATCATCTGATCGAAGAACGACGACTGGTCCTTCAGATGATCCTGGATAAACTCTGTGGCAAACACCACGAGGTCGTACACCGCAGCGTCTCCGATTTTCTCCAGCGCGAGTTGCTCCATCCCTCGCTGCAGCTTCTGCGTCTCTGTGTCGGATAATCCGTGCTTGGATTCCACTGTAATATTGGGCGGTTGTTTAATTGGATACGCGCGTGTGAGGTCGAAATGCAGCAGCACTTCAGCCGTTGTGGCGGAACCTGGAGTGGCTTCGCATTGCAGTCGAATAGCGAAGATGTACGTGTACAATGGTGTAGAGCTCTGCGTAATCAGGTCTTGGTCGTAGATGGCTTGAAGAACCTCCAGCTCTTGGGCCTGCAGCTCCTTCGCTTCGGCTAAAGTGGCTGCGTCATAAGTGGCGGTCGCTGGATGGTCGTGTGAAGTGTCTACAGAAGAGAATACGAGTAGAATTTTTAGGTGGTTCACTGGAGGAGATGTGGAGGGAGTTGTGTACCTTTCTTCTTGCCCTTCTTGCGGCCCATGGGCCTCCGATGGAGACGGTGAAGGTGCTGAAGTCACCGCCTGGAAGTGCTGCAATTGGCGACACTCGGAAATGCCTCATTGAGGCGATGTTAATCGTACTTAGTGTCTTATTTGGGGTCGCCGACTACCGGTACAGACTACCGGTACAGACCCTCTCCAAGAGGCTTTTCACTTCCGAGCATATCGGAAGTGTTCTCAGACGTGTCCTTCGTGCTGCTGAAGTCCGACGCAATCGACCAAGTGGCCGCCTGACCGAGCGCTGCGTCCGTCCAACGAATCTGCAAAATAGTAATGTTGATGGACGAGACAATCGCGAGGATCACTACGCTGCGACCGAAGTATGTGTTTCTGACGGCCAAGAGCGGGGCTGGCAAGACATTCTTTTCGAACCAGTTGACGGGGTATAAAGTGCTCGAGCTGGACCGAATGGTGAGGAAATTGGGCGTAGATTTGGGGATGGAGGAAATACGAGTGTTTCAAGTGTACAAGAACCTAGTGTCAGAACGAGTCGCGAAGGCGTTTGTCGAAAGGATCCACGACTTTTTCGAGCAGAACAATGGGGGTCCGATTGTGGTCGAGGGTGCCATTGCGGACGCAAGTATAGTGAAAAGGGTCTTTTCGGGGCTGTATTCAGAGTTCACGTTCGTGTATTTGTACCCGGTCGGCGAGGACGCGTACGTGGTGAGGATGATGAAGCGGTTCAAGCAGGACAAGGAGAACAACAAGCGCAGTCTGGCGATCTGGCCGTTCGTGACAGCGGAGGTTGAAGCTGCACCGGACGATTCTCCGGAGCTGAAGCAGTTCATGGTGCAGATGGCTCGCTGGTCGATGGACAGATCGGAGGAACGCTATCAGCACTTTCAGAAGAATGGGCTCGATATGATCCGCGTCGAAGTCTGATGGACGGACCATTTTTTTTTTATTTTTTTACTGTGAAGAACAACGTTGGGGAGTTCTTCTCGACCAAGGCACGTGCCAAGCAAGGATGCAGTTGCCACGAGTATCCTTTCCTTCTTACAAGCATTTTCACATTCCGATTCAGTGGGGGTACCATTACAGATGTAACATTGATCAAGAAGATCTTTTGCAGTCTTCCATGCTTGTGTGTACAGTATCCCAAGAACGAGATGGAAATTGCAAATCAATGGCCAAGTCAATGCAGCATTCAATCCACGTTGAGACTATATGGTTTGTATCTGTAGTTAATGTCTTGTTGTTAGCATGCTGCCGATCACGCTTCAATTTACTGTCAAGCTGACTAAACCCTCCGGATGGCCGGCAATGGTGGCCGTAAATACCAGCTCGGCATGTCCTCTTCTCAGTCTTGGGCTCCACGTACAATGCGATAAACCCTGCCACTAACACTAAACAAAGATGTCACGTGGCTTACGCGTCGATCATGTTCGCAATCAACTTTTTCCTCGCTGTTTGTTTATGATGAAAGTCGAAGACTACACGATGATGAAGACCATCACTCGCTTTTGCGTTAGCCCCACGCAGTTGTGGAGTTTATACGGATGGACAATAGGAACTGTATTACGACCCAGTTCTGCTGTCATTTGCCTCCAAGCAGATCGCATTTGATTAGCTGACGTACCGGTACCCTACGCCATCTGAGACTTTTGTGAGTCAAGAGCTCACTTCAGAATTTACCTCCTGGACACCAAGCAGCATTCCCCATCCCCCTTGCACTGTATCATCATGTCCGCCAAGATCCGCGTCGGTCTCGTTGGCTTCGGCACAGGCTCCACCGTCTTCCACGCGCCTCTGCTGCTGAGTTCGGGTCAATTTGAGCTCACGCACGTGCTGGAGCGCTCCACCAACAAGAGCCAAGTGCTGTCCCCGGCGCCAACAATCGTGCGCTCCATGGACGAACTGCTGGCCACGGACGTGCAGCTCGTGGTCATCTCCACGCCCACTACAGTGCACTTCGAGCAGGCCAAACAGGCCATGGAGGCCAAGCGCCACGTGGTCGTGGACAAGCCGCTGTGCGTCACTGCACAGCAAGCCATCGACCTGTGTGCCCTCGCCAAGAAGAACAGTGTGCTCTTCTCCGTCTTCCACAACCGTCGCTTCGACAGTGACTTCCTCACACTCCGAGGTTTGATCGAGGACGGTACCATCGGAGACGTGCAGAAGTTCGAGGCTCACTACGACCGCTACCGTCCTACCATGAAGGGCTACTGGAAGGAGAAGGCTGGACTCTGTGGTGGTGTGCTCTACGACCTGGGCGCCCATGTCACCGACCAGGCACTGCAGCTCTTCGGCCAACCGGATTCGGTTGAGGCCGATGTCCAGATCCAACGTGAAGGAGCTGAGAACGACGACTACTTCCGTCTCGAGTTCAAGTACGACAAGTTCCCAGCGCGGGAGGTGGTTCTGGCTGCCGGGATGTTGGTGAAGGACCCCGGACCAAAGTACACTGTTGTTGGTTCTAAGGGCACATTTGTCAAGTACGGAGAAGACGGACAGGAGGACGCGCTGCGTGCTGGTAAGCGTCCTGGCGATGAGGGATGGGGGCAGGAACCTGAGAGCTCGTTCGGTAAGTTCACCGACGCTGCGACGGGCGAGACCCGTGTCGTTCCCAGTAAGCTTGGATCGTACGAGGTGTACTACAAGAACATCGCGGCGGCCATTCGAGGTGAACAGGAGCTGCTGGTAAATCCGGAAGAGGTGATCGGGCAGATCCGTATCATTGAAAACGCCAAGAAGACAGAACGCGTGAACCGCATCACTGTGTAACGGGAGCTGCTATGGGTCGTTGCTTTAATGGTATCCGGCCACCGGCTAGGTCAAACGTAACATTTTCCTACTGTTTCAATCGATCGGAAGCTGGTAATTCTTGGAGAAGCGCTTGTCAGCTAGCTCAATTTCGTCGAATGTGCATTGTAAGAGTTCTCTCAGCCGTAAATTCTCATCTTGGAGTGCTGCGTTCGCTTGCAGAGCCTCGTTTAATGCTTGAGAAGCCTCACACGAGCAAGATCCGTCTTCATTTCCGAGCTGGTTCTCACTCACGCCCTCGGAATCAGTGTAACATGCTTTTGGTCTGTATGCAAAATGCATGCAAGTTGGCATTTGACAACGTAGTACATGTGTTCACAAGCAAAGGAAACTTACGAGAGGGGCCCCATTGAATCGTTGTAATAGCTCCGATAATCGCTTCCACGCTGGGAAAATATGCTTGGCTCCGACAGTTTTGTGGAATTGAATCCCTCTTCCACGTCCAAAGCCTGATGGATGACAAGCTCTTCGAGTGGCAATATTTTGATCATGTTGTCCTCACCATCGCATACCACTAACTTGCTTGGCTGAGGAATGTAAACGATTCCAAGGGGATGACTGCATGGATACAGCTCTTGGCCGTGTACAGGTCGCGAAATGCCCCCAACTTCGATTGTATTCACCCAGGCGAACGTCAGACCGTCGCCGTAGCTTCTCCCAACTTGGCGAATACAGTCATTTCCTCTGTCCGCCACGAAAAACGTGTTGCTATTCTCTCCCCAACACAAGCTAAATGGTTGATCAAACAACGCAACCTCGCAGTTCCCATCGGCATGTCCTGGCCGAATTTGTCCACATACCTTGCTCACATTCCAGGTTCCGTCAGAAAGAGGATAAAGTCCTCGAATGCAATTGTTCATGGTATCTGCCACCAGAAGTTCACCATTGGGGCCTGAGAGAATGGCAGACGGACTTCGAAAGAGAGAATGGACTCCATCTCGATAACCAGACACCCGTTTGTCTTTTGATACAGTGGCTGTGCGCTGGATGCCTTTCGCATAAGCCCCAGCGATGGTCCTAACCACCAATTTCCCCTTGCCAGCCCATCGAATCTGCCGAATACAGTGGTTGCCTGTGTCTGCTACGATGATTGAGCCGTCGATGTACTCACAAACTCCCGCTGGAGAATTGAAACTCGCCTCGAGAGCAGCTCCGTCGCGCCACCCTTTCTTGCCACTACCCGCAAACGCAAACATCTCAACCCCGTCCGTGACCTCATCTATTTCAGCGAGTGCGCTTCGACTTGGTAGAGCAGCGAGTTTGATTTTGTGGTGACCCGTATCACATACAAAGAGGTGTCGCTCGTCGGATGACACAGCGATCCCCTTTGGATTGAGCAGGCCAGAACACTCGACAGTCTTCACGTAACACCTTCGTCTTCCGGCTGCTGGGGTGACAAAGCGCACGGCATTATTCTGCAACCACATCATACAACGTCAGCGATCAAACTTCCACCGTAGGACCACACACAACAACAACGCACGTGAGCATCCGTGAACGCCAATGTTCCATCTCGAAGTGCGCAGATTCCAGACGGTCGATTGAGCTCTGCATCACGGGCGCTTCCATCTAGATACCCCCTCCTACCAGAACCAACACACCGCACGTCACTATTCCACGCCATGGTCACGATATCGTCCGTCGATATCTAACTATGCTTCATTGCAGTTCAGCGAAAGAAACCAAAGGACGCTTTTTTCTCGTCCGTTAGCGTCGCAAAACTACTGAGGCAGCAAAGAAGAGAAGGTCTGTTTACTAGCGATGGAGCGCTCGTTGGCGCGTTCTCGACTGCGTTCATCGCGCATCGGGGACAACCAACGCCCAGTGGTGGAAGAGTTGGCGTCGTCTCGATCAACTTCGGGGAGCTCTTCAACGTCCCCTGAAGACCGCGGACGAGAGATTCTGCTGCGGCTATTGCAGCAGATCACCGAGTTCTTGGAACGTAAGGAGATGATGAGTTCTCGCGTTGCAGCGTCCAAGGAGTGGAGGAACAGTCGCAGTCGACGAAGCAGCAACAACCTGTTCGAGGTGGTCATCCAAGTCTGCGAACAGCGGATGAGGCGACTCAGACGATCGGTACAGTGATACTCACCCATCTGTGAAGATTCTAGTAGTGGGTTTAAAGATCCATTGTGTGTTGTAGAACTCGGGGAGCTATGGAGGACGGGACCAGGACGAGTGGAGTGAACAGTCTCCACGAATTTTGGTGGCTGAAGCCATTGTTCAGGAGCTTCTAGTGAGCTTGATGGAGATTCGGATGAAGGAGAAGGAGACGCTGGTGATGGACGAAGTGGAGAGCGTCGAGATCATGCGGAGGTTGCATGTCCATCTGCAGAAGGATGAAGAACTGGTACGTCGAGGTTGATAGTCATCATCTTGGTATGTTGTTTTCTCTGACGATGGGTTCGTGGGTTGAACACACACAGGTGTGCACCAAAGTTTGCGTCGGTGCAGGTGATGAACAGCAGTTGGAAGAGCTGCAATTGATGCTGCGAACGGATTTCTTAGAGGAGGTGGCGGGCATCGAGAGTCCGCAGAAGAAACAACAAATGGACTCGGCAGCGAACAATGAGGCGTCGCTGCAGTTCGCGTGGGAGACGATCGATGATCAAAAGAAGGAGATCATTCGTCTGCGGGCTGAAAACGAGGGGCTCAAGCGCTTCGACAATGGAAATGATGCAAATGTAGCGCTTAGAGCATCGCTCTTTGATGATGAACCGGCCAAAGTTATCAATCTGCTACGTTCGCAGCTCTCTTCCCATCACGACAAGAACTTGGACATCCTTCACGATCACATCCAAAGACTGGAGAAGGCGCTACAGAACGCAACTTCTTCATCGCGAAAAACACGTAGGGGATGGGATGGATCTAGGTCGACATTTGATTCAACTCGCAGCAGTGACAAGGACGAGTGGTCACCCTCGCTACTATCTCGCAGTGCTGTCGGGACAGATTTCTCGAGGGCGCAGGTATCCAGGAGGAAATGTGACGAGTGCCGCAAGAATTCAGCGTCGCTGCTTGCGCTGCGATCGGAAGTGAAGCAGCTACGGGTGAATGCGGCAACGGACGAAGAATCGCTGCTACAAGCTGAAAGGGATCGTGGGCATCTTCAGCGAGAGAATTCGGCACTCTCCACAGCGTTACTTTCGGCCAAACAGAAACAAGAAGAGCTGCGTCAAATTATCCTGGATCTGACCCAGGAAAAGCACCAGCTTCAGAATTTGGGGGACTCGGAGCAACGCACATCCGAATGCAGTATTCGCGTACTGAAAGAACAGCTCAACGCTGTAGAAGAGCAGAAGGCGCATCTGAAGCGAAAGTTTGACGATCTCGCCTGCAAATTTGACGCTGAAAGCAGCGAGAAACGAACACTCGTGAAGAAGCATGCGGATTTACAAGACGCACACACTAAGCTGTCTCAATTTACCACTGAGCTGCAGGAACAGGTAACGAGTTTGGATGAG
The DNA here is from genome assembly GCA_025722995.1 of Phytophthora agathidicida. Classification (NCBI taxonomy): domain Eukaryota; phylum Oomycota; class Peronosporomycetes; order Peronosporales; family Peronosporaceae; genus Phytophthora; species Phytophthora agathidicida. Next base: position 4,687,952 of record CP106972.1, on the reverse strand, counting down.
ACTGCTCGACACTGTAAAGCGATAGTGGAGGAAAGAAATGGGGCTCTGAAAAAATTACAAACCCAACATGATGGGATGGAACAAGACGGAGAACTACAAAAGCGTGAAATGCAGGAGAAGGATGCTACTTTGACTGAACTAAGAACTCAAATAGCTGATCTAAAGCATTGCTTGGACAATCTCGACGGGGAGAATCGCAGGACAGTAGGCGAAAACGAGCGGCTGCTTCAAACGCTGGATGAGTGTAAGCGGAAGAACCAACGTCTCGAAAAGGGTTTTGAAGAGCTCAAGCAGGGAAAAGAACTGCTTGCAAGTTTACAAAAGGTAGAGAGAGGCGCATCGGCGCTGCAATTGAGTGAACTGCAGCAAGCACGAGAACAACTCGACTCTCTGAAGCTTGAGCTCTCGTCTACGAGAGCAGAATGTGGTCGACTGGAACAGGAATTATCAGAAGCAAATAGAGCTGGAAATGCTGCACAGACTCAACACAACCAGGAAGAGGAGCGGATCCAGAACGAACTGAAGGGGCTACAGCAGAAGTACTTGACTCTCCAAAAAACAACCACGTCCCTACAAACACTACAGGATGAGTTGGAGACTACGAAGAAAGAGAATTATGAGCGTATCAAGAGTTTGTCCGACGAATTGGAAGAATCCAAAACGACGATGCTCATGTGGATGACCAAATTTAACACGGTAAGCGAAGACAAGCACAACCTCGAGAACAACGTGCAAAGTCTATCAGAAGAGCAGTACAGTCTACAGCAAACAGTTGAGGAGCTTCATGCGGAACGTGAAGCAACTGCGCAGGAGGAGTCCGAGAGTAAAATGGCTTTCAAGAAAGAAATATCCTCTTTGACCGAGCAGCACCGCACAATGGAGCGAGAACGCCGTGTCGTGGACCAAGAGAAGAAGGCGCTTGTCAAGCTAGTCCAAACGTTGCAAGCGCGTCCGGAGCTGCAACAACGAGCGTTCCGCGAAATGCTTGTGACGTGTCAACGAGGAACAGAACGCTCATTTTGTCAACTTTCTGAAAGGGTTACAGTCACTTTGGAGAAGTTAAACGCAGTGGAGAAACGATACCAGGCACTTAGACTTCACATCGCTAAAGGCAAGCAGACTCGTGGAGTGACTCTCGATGACGATTCATCATCGGATGAGAACATCTGCCAAGTTGTTCCCAAGCCACCCCAAATTGTCGTGGAAGAAGAAGACTTCTTAAGCAGCAGCCATGTCGCATTTGCTCTATCGTCTTCCCATCCAGCGTGGCTAGAGGCCATTACGCCCTTGGAACCTGGTGATGGCCTCGGTGAACATTTGAAGCAACGCGATGATGGCCAGAAAGCAACTGCGATAACAGCACTGGAGGGGCATTTGAAGCGATGGAAGTGGAAATATTTCGTGCAGTCCTTGGTGGCAAACTTAAGCAAGAAAGAGAGTGCTGTTCTAGCTGCGCAATTGAAGCAAATATCGAACGCTAACCACCAACTGAAGAAAACCACTCAGATCTTTGCGTGGCACAAGCTCAAATCCAAAGTGGAGAATCACCAACTCTACAAGCTGCATCGTCTTAGCATTGCTGTAATGCGTCGAATTTCTAAGAAGCTGGAGCTGAGTCAACGGGCGATGTGTTTCGCGAATTGGAAGCTCCAGGCTCAATTATACAAGTACCAAATGAAGCTACGCGCTAGTACGGATGATCCTCTCCGACCCTCTTTCTCGCCTACGACGACCATGGCGCTGGCTAATTGTATCCAGCTCGTCCGTAAATTCTGCGAGCCTACACGAAAACTTGATAAAGGAGAACGAGTGAAGCCTTCAGAATCTTGTAAAGCAGACGATCTGACGGTTTACTTGGCGGAGATTAACACCAAGGTTGCTAGCTGGAGAGTAGCCGTGGACCGCAAAATCGCCGAGTACGCTGAACGGAACAACCAGCTCAAGTCCGTTCAAAGGAGGTGTGCTGAGCTAAAGGACTTGGTGGGGCTGAATCAACGCTTGATAGAGGAAATGGAGCGACGGTCCGCTGGTCAACAGAGCGTCGTTGAAGCGGCTTGGGATTTTGCCACCGCGTATAAAGCTTTGTCGCCTGCTGCAAGGGCGCAAGTGTTCCAGTCCCGCGACTTCCTCTCCGCCTCCAAAGGGATTGTAGAGGGCCTTAACTCGTTGGGACTTCCTCGGTCAGTGAACAACCTTAGCCGGACTGTTGGAACCAACCACCACCGTTCTCTGTACGGAACGGATGGTAAGACTTCAATGTCGTCCAAGAAGGTGAACTTCCTATCGGCGAGTGCGGCACCTGGCGTGACTAGTGCTAGCAGCTCAATGGCCACGACGGAGAAGTCACGAAAGAGACTCAACGACTCGAATATTGAGCTGCTGGAAGACGCTGTCGGGTCGTTGAAAGGTGCGATGCTAAAGCAGCGCAACCTACAACTGGAGCTTAAGGAAAAGAAGCGCTCGCTGACTGTCACAACGAAAGAGCTTCAACGACGCAACATGCAGTTTCTGCTACTCCGATCCTTTCTGCAGTGGAAGTGCGCGAGTTCGAATCGTACTCGACGAAAGGGGAGGCAACAACCAACAACTGTAAGCGGACTCGCATGAGGTTAAACACGTTCGAAATACGGAGATGCAATAGTTGAGAACTAGCGAAATACACTTGATTGAAACTATGCAGTTGTCATTCGCCTTGTTCTTCATGAGAGTGAACGCAAACATAAGAAAGCAGTGCAGGATGCTAGCAGCAGCGTCGTTGTCGAGGATACATGTAGCGTGGTTGAAGACGACCCAAAAGAATTCAAGTGGCGGGCACTTTCCAATCATCAGTGAGCTACCTGGATCACGACACTGGCGAGCACAAGTTGATGTTTCGATGCTTGCGCGTGCATAACGCAGACTCTGCATGCGCTTCCTTGTCGACTTGCGAGATGTCCAAGCAGGTCTCAGGATCCCGAAAGCACGCAAATTAATCAGTTTGAGAGTCTTCAATCCTTCGCGAATATCACGAACTTAAAAAAAAATACTGGACACGTTCCGGGTATGCTGTTTCAAATTCTACTACCGACTCGAGTAGCTTGGTCGGGCTTCTTCAGTTTGCCACTCCGTTGTAGATGGCAACACCGTCTCGCTTTCGTGCCACAATCCTGGTCAAGTTCGTGCATAGCACCGTGAAGTTGAAGTTGGCGGAACACCATCATGGTGACCATGGTCAAGTTGCACTAGTCCACGACCGGGGTATGCGCACGTAAGCAGCAACCACTAAGCAGGGGTATATTCAAGGAAGCTCCGCATGTCTGGGCGAAGCGGCCCGTTCGACACGCTGCGCTTCAGTGGCTGCTTGGATTGGTCTTCATGAGCTCATTTCCAAACTTGCCAGCAAGAACACAAGAACACCAAGCAACAACCAAGTCAAGTATGCCCAGGAAGTGGCTTCTCGCAGCGTGCTGCGCAGCTGTGGGGCTCGCAGCCGCCGACGATCTCGACGCTCGCGCCAATGCTATCGTCGACAACTTCACGGCCGAGCAACTCGTTGGTCAACTCGCCCAGGTCGCCATCTTCTCTGTGCTGAACGAAGACTATTCACTGAATGAAGACCTCGTGCGCTATTACGCCAAACTCCATGTCGGATCCTTCTTGACCACGCCGTTCACGAACGGCCCCAATGAAGTTACTGGCGTTGTCGGATGGAACGTTGCCGAGTGGCGCGATATCATCACTCGCATCCAAGAGATCTCTATGGAGGAGAACGACGGCATCCCCATGATCTACGGCATCGACTCGGTGCACGGAGCCGGGTTCGTGTTGAACACGACCCTGTTTGGCGCTCAGATCAACGGAGCCGCGTCGTTCAACCCCGATCTCGTCTACGAAATGGGTCGCGTCACCGGCCAAGACACACAGGCTGCTGGGATTCCGTGGGTCTTCGGGCCCATTCTCGAGATCGCGAGCAACCCGTTGTGGCCACGCACCTACGAGACGTTTGGTGAGGACCCGCACCTTGTGTCGGTCATGGCCGACGCCGTCATTCGCGGTCTCCAGAGTAACAACCAAACAGCTGCGTGCATGAAGCACTTCGTTGGTTATTCCAAGACACCAACAGGTCACGACAAGGACAGTGTCCAGATCTCGGACTTTGACCTGCTCAATTATTTCGTCCGACCGTTCAAGGCTGCTATCGATGCTGGCGTGTTGACGACCATGGAGAACTACATCTCTATCAACGGCGTCCCCACTATTGGTAACCACAAGATCCTTCAGCAATTATTGCGTGAAGACCTCGCGTTCGACGGACTTGCTGTCACTGACTTTGGCGAGATGGGGTCACTCAATTCGTTCCACCGCGTTGCACGCACTGTAGATGAAGCTGTCCGCATGTCGTACGAGCATACGGGCATCGACATGAGTATGGGAGTTGGCGACGTGTACCTGAACAGCACGAAGCTGTTGCTCGAGGAGAGCCCCGAGTACTTTGATCGTCTTAAACAATCAGCAAAACGCATCATCAAAACCAAACTGAAGTTGGGACTATTCGACACCCCCATCCCGGGTGCCGACGACATTGCTAAGGTTCGGAATGAGGTCGACGTTGAAAAGTCTCTGGAGATGGCTCGTGAATCGATCGTTCTGCTGCAAAATAACGACAGCACGCTACCTATCTCAACTTCGGCTTCCGTGTTCCTGACAGGACATTCCGCCCACAATATCGGCAACCAGTGTGGCGGCTGGAGTGTGAGCTGGCCCGGATACACCGGCAACGGCAACTTCCCCAACGGCATATCTGTCAAGGAGGCGATGGAAGACATCGCCGGAGACAAGGTGACGTACTTCAACGGCCTAGACTCGGATGGCAACTACTCGACTGCTAACCTGACTACCGCGAAAGAGTACGCCAGCCAGGCCGAGTACACAGTCGCCGTCATTGGAGAGCATCCGTACGCTGAGAAGACCGGCGACTTGAACGACCTTGCGCTCCCTGCTGGGCAGATTGAGTACGTCAAGGAGCTTGCATCTACCGGCACGAAGGTGATCGTTGTCCTCTTCGAAGGTCGCCCACGCCTGCTTGGTGATCTCCCGGAGAATGTCCACGCGGTTGTCAATGGTCTGCTGGCTTGTGAACAGGGTGGTAAGGCAATGGCCGAGATTCTGTACGGACAAGTGAACCCGAGTGGTCGCATGCCGATCACATACCCCAAGGACGCTGGCAACATCCTTATCCCGTACAACCACCGCGTGTCGACCCAATGCGCTGACTCGGACTACTGCGAGATGCAATGGGACTTTGGCACCGGTCTCAGCTACACCGAGTTCACCTACTCCGACCTCGCACTCAGCAAGACCAACGTCACCTCCAGTTCCGACACCATCGACGTGACCGTCACAGTGACGAACTCGGGCAGCATGGCCGGCAAGGAGACGGTGATGCTGTTCCTCATCCAGCCGTATCGCTCCATCTCGGTTCCCGAAGTGAAACAGCTGAAGAAGTTCTCGAAGATCAGTCTGGAGGCAGGTGCATCTCAGACCGTGTCGTTCACACTGACGGCAGACGACTGGAGTGTGTACAAGCCTCAGATCGGAGAAGGCTTCAAGCAGGTGGCGGAGGACACGGATTATGTTGTCGCGATCAAGCCGGAGACGGACTGCGACGTATATAACGAGACTGCTGCTGCGAATCCGTTGTGCGCAACGTTCACGCTGCAAACGGGAGACTACCCGTATGGTGTCTTCCTGTCATAAAGAAATATATCTAGTGCTTTCAGAATCCTCGAGATTGTCGAGGTACTGGACGACTTTTGCCTACTGGATACGAAAAAGCGGTCACTAGTTCAAAAACCGCCCCTGGGCCGCTTTCTGTGTTGACAAGGAAGTTGTAGTGCTAGCGAAGTTGGCGGGTGATCAAGAAAAAAAAGCTCAGTTTTAGAGTGGGAAATCAAAACCATAAAGGTAGCCCACTTGATAAATGATTGTTTGATCTCCTCTGGCTTATGTAGCCCAGGTGATCTAGCTAGAGAAGTCAACGGAGTGAATCGATGATCAAGTCAGTGTGCGGGGTGCTTGGAGCGTGTTTGCACTGCATTTTATCGAGGATAAAAGAATTGCACGAGTTTTTCTACGACTGTAAATAGCTAGCGGCGGGATGGTGGCAGGCGTTCACAATTTGGAGACGTCTTGATCAAAATGAGTTTGCGGAAGCTGAAGTGGCGTGGCATCGGCAGGTTGGAGCTACTCGCGTGGCTAAACGAATTCCTTGAAACAGACTATACCAAGGTAGGAGGACCCTGTATACCTTTGAGTTTATGCAAGTTGGGTTGATACGATATATATGCGCTGATATTCGCATTAGATTGAACATCTTGCCGATGGCATTGGTTATTGCCAAATCTTCGATGCCTTATACCCGGGCAAGGTCAATCTGCAGCAACTGAATTTCAACGCGCGAACCGAAACGGAATATGAGCGCAATTTTCGAGTGCTTCGACGTGCGTTCCAACTCTGTGACGTCAGAAAGGTGCATGCTTACCTTGGGGTAGTTTTCAGAGCTTGTAGTACTCTAACTCGATGGTTGTTACGTATTTGCAGGAAATTCCCGTTCGAAAATTGGTCCAGGGGATTTTTCAGGAACACTTTGAGTTCTTGCACTGGATCCATGACTACGTTCACCGAACCTGCCCCGATGCCGTCCGCTCCTACCGCGGTTTCGATCGTCGCCAGGAAATTCTAGCCCAATCGCTTTCTCAGTCACCGATGAATGCTCCCAACACCAACCTCATCCCAAAATATTCGGTACGTACCAATTACTCTTCAACTTTTAGCGAACCGTTGCTCTGAAATCCACGATAATAACCGCGGCTAGAACTCGATCAAGACTTCTCAAAGTGTTTATATCGAAGGATACGTATTGGAAGCATACGAAGGAGGGGGCGATGAAGCAATCACAAGTGTTGGCGAACCTACCACAACTAAAATAGTTGAAGAAGACCAAACTGTGACAACAAACTCAGATGATGATGAAGAATTTGACGGGATGGACCCTGAGATGCAAATTGTTCGGTACGTTGAGCGCTGTTCATAACAACCACGCATCGTTTCCTTATGTGCACCTGGACGTTGTTCAAAAAGGCATTCGTTTCGAAGCACTTTGAGGGCAAAGTTGGCTCTCACTGGACTTGACAACTGCATGGAAACCACCAGCCTGGCCCCGCCTAAAGCAAACAAAGCCTCGAAAAAAGAGGCATCCCGAGGCTCGAAATCTCGATTGGATACCAACAGTGGTGGCAGAAGGTCAAAACCAAAACCGGCACTCGTTTTTGAGGACCCGAATGAGCCAGACCCAATGATGTGTCGATGTATCTCAGAGTTGGTAAGCTCTCTACAAACCTCCAAACTGTTTTTGGACAAGTATCACGATGTGGACCTAACAAACCTCGTTCTGGTGTTACCAATAGCTCGAATGTTTGGAATCGGAGCTACTGGGGCGAGTGAAGGACTTGGTAAGGTTACAATAGCAAAAAAGTGGATTTGCGAGCAGACGTCGAACTCACTATTTCTCCATACACTGTCCAGCAATTTCTAGAGAAGAACGTTGAAACGTTAGTGGCGCAGCCCTCGCGACAAAAGCAAGCGATGACTTCGGGCGGCACCTAGGAAACCAGCGTTCGATGAGATTATTAGAAGTATGTCTCGAATGGCATTTTACAGCCACTGCGATGGGGTATTTGCTGGCGGCAACGTGGTCTGCTTTAAAGCATAACATTGATCTTAGCAGCACGTATATAATGCACAAATGCCTTGTGGGAGCTCGAGGTGGACATTGCTATTGAGCTCTTAACCCTCAAGAGCATGAACCTCGACTGATCCCAAATTTCTGATTCCAAATAACCCAAACCTCAACACCGATGCATTTCGCGTGTCAAAAAGCGATGGTCAAGACTGTGGGAAGTGGTCAACTCGCTGCCGCCTTCGGGGTGGGCGTGGCGGCTGCACTGGCAGCGCAATACGTGTACCAAGTTGCTCTCAAGCGTCGTGTCTCCACCACGTGCGTGTCAAAATCTGCTGTATCGACATCTCGTGGGACGGACGCCGCGGCGCAGGAATTATTGGAGGAGCAACTGTCCCGTATCGCTTCGTTCTTCGGTCCCGAGGGCTTCGCCAAGGTCAAAGACGCGTTCGTGGTGGTCGTGGGACTGGGCGGAGTGGGGTCCCATGCCGCGCACATGTTGGCGCGCTCGGGCGTCGGCAAATTGCGGCTCGTCGACTTTGACAACGTGACGCTGTCATCGCTCAATCGCCACGCAGTGGCCACCCGCGCCGACGTAGGGCTGTCCAAGGTGGCGTCCATGAGGCGCCACCTGCATGAGATCGTACCGGACTGCGAGATCGAAGACATGGCCGTCATGTTCGAAGCGGACAGTGCGGACGATCTGCTGGAAGGTGAGTTAGTGTTGCCATCGAGAATGACGACACACAACTCATTTTTTGGTTGTGGTTTGATGGCGAATAGGTAACCCGACGTACGTGCTGGACTGCATTGATGACGTCAAGACCAAGTGCGCGCTGTTGGAAGCTGTGACCCGCAAGAACCTCAAGGTTATTACGGCGACGGGAGCAGGTGCCAAGGCCGACCCGACGCGACTGCAGATCGGGTCACTCAAGGACGCTGTCCGTACGTGGTGAATTGTTTTGCTACGTTGGTTGTTTTTTTAGTCTTACGTTTGCTCTGCTGCGGTTTAACTAGGTGACCCGTTGGCGACGAAAATTCGATACTTCTTGAAGAAGAAGGGCATTTCGTCGGCGGAGATCACGACCATTTTCTCGAGCGAGAAGAGCGTGTGCAAGTTGCTACCTCTAGATGCTGAGCAGGCGCAGAATCCCGAGGAGTTTGGCAACGTGGAGAACTTCCGCATTCGAGTGATCCCTGTTTTGGGCACGATGCCCGCGCTCTTTGGACAGTCGATGGCAGCGTTCGTGCTGTGTGATCTGGCAGGCAAGAAGATCAGCCCTGAGGCGGTTGCACGACTGTCTCGCGACCAGCGCAATAAGTTGTACCAGAAGCTACAGCAGCGTGAGCACGTTTTGTTCCACGAGGGCCACAAGATCGAGCTGGAGAAGGACGAAATCGAATTTGTTTACCAGGAGATCTGGCGAGGACGCAGCTCCGTGAGCGGAGCGAGAAACGGCGGTCACGACCGACTCTACTTGGCTCGTTGGCGGACGGACCGACCGCTGCACCCTGACAACGTGGTGTACCTGACGACCAAGGAGCTGGCGAAATTGGACAAGGACGGCATCGAGGGGTTCGAACCAGAGGTTGTTGCTCGCATTGATGCTCGTCTCAGCCAGTTCGGTGGCTGGGCCGTCCCTCAGTAAGAAAAATATCCTACAACCACAGCAGATAGAGCTCTAGATTTTGAACTGCGGCAGAACTGCAGGTTGTGTTGCGCATGCATGGTATCACTTCGACGGTGAATAGACTTGGTCTAAAATGAACATTTCACAGTATTTCGAAATGTGACATGTTACGCTTATCTTGACGTTTGTATGGACCAGCTGTTATTTCTGACCTCCTTGCCACCTCAGTCCTCATTAGCATTCCTACCAGGAGCTCCGCAAGCGATCCAAGCAGCATCGAATCTCCATCATGGCGACAACGAAGAAAGTGACCCAGAGACTGTCCCGCGAGTCTTTCAAGCAGTGGATCCAGGGCCTTGACGCCTTCCTCTTCGATTGCGATGGAGGTGCGTGCTTTGCATTGACACGACCAAGTGGTGACGTTTTTGATGGCCATTAACCGTGACATTTCTTTGAATCTGCAGTGCTGTGGCGTGGAAATGCCCCCATTGAGGGCGCCGCCAACATGATCAGCCTCCTGCGGTCGCTCAACAAGCGCGTGGTGTTTGTGGTGAGATAAACTGCAACTGGATCGACGAGCACAACGATGTAGGCTGACGATCAACTGTTTAATTCATTCTGCGTAGACCAACAACGCCACCAACAGCCGTTCCACCTACGTGAAGAAGCTCGGTATGTGCTGTGTCATTGCAAATTGAGGTGTAAAGTCATAAGAAGGTTGCAGTATCTTACGGGGATTATTCATTGTATTGATGTGCTACAGCTTCGCAGGGCATCACTGCTGTTGAGGCTGACATCGTCACGTGAGTTGATGTTTGCGTTGCTTTTATTTTCAGAGTACCGGAGCTAACATGGTTGATGGCAATTGCAGTTCGGCGTGGGCTACGGTGCAGTACATGAAGCAGCACCAGATCGAGGGCAAGGTCTACATGGTGGGTGAGGCTGGGCTCCAGACGGAGCTAGAGTTGGAAGGCTACCAGGTCAGCGGCATGGAGCATAGCGACATCAAGGGCCTGCCGCACGTGCCGGATATCGACATGGAGACGAAGGCGGTTGTTTGCGGCTTGGACAGGTATATAACAGTGAAGTATGGTTGCCACAAGCGATTGAACTGACGTTTGTGATGAATGCGATACAGATACTTCTCGTACTACAAGATGGCGTACGCTGCGCGGTGTGTCCGCGAGATCCCGGGCTGCCACTTCATTGGTACCAACCCGTGAGTTTGTGTTCGTGTCGATGATGCATTCGATTGCGACGAGACCCATTTCTCACTGTCTGGGCTTGCTTTTCGTGCAGTGACCAGACATTCCCGACGGACGGCGCCATTATCCCGGGCGGTGGCTCTCTCGTCCACATGTTGGAGTGCGCCATTGGCCAGTACGTATGATCACTTTTTATGATATTAAACTCGGAAGTGCTCACGGGTTTGATCATTGAATCGTTTTCTGCGTGATTCAGCCCTCCTGAAGCCGTGTGCGGTAAGCCGTCGCAGGACCTGCTGCAGACCATCATTGCCACGTACAACCTGGACCCCTCGCGCACGTGCATGGTACGAAGAATGCAGCTTCAATGTCTTCATGTGGTGATATTGCGATTAACCAAGATATGCTCTGGTCAAACTACAGGTGGGCGATCGTCTTTCGACGGACATCGAGTTCGGAAACGCCGGTGGTCTGAACACGCTGCTAGTGCTGACTGGCATCACACTCGAGTCAGAGCTGGGCACCATTGAGAACGCTCTCCACGTGCCCGACCACTACATCGACTCGGTTGACGTGATTAACCAGCTCCACGCTGAGACGCTTGAGAACTAGAGTTGCCTGCCTCGTGATATGCTCACGCGATGAGGTTGTTTAACATGTTGACAATCAATAGACGCAATCGGATCAGACTTCGTGCACGAGCAGCAATTGATTCAGGCGGCTCAATCTTGCCAGGGATAGTATCTTACACTTATGAACACCTACCTACCACCAACGTAGCGGTAGAACTATACTGGTGGCGACGCATCTCCTCGAGTTTTCGTTTTCAGCCTAGGAATCGCCCCACTACTGCCACTGTTCACAAAGGCATCGAACATGGAGAAACTACCACCATTTGTAGCAGTACTGGCTCCTCCTGCAGGAACACCAAATCTGTTCGCATTCGTCGACTTCTTCGGTCGAACAGGGGCCGAATTCAGCCGGCGCGTACCATTATCTTTGGTTGCAGCGCTGCGAGCACTTGCAGGACGGGGACCTGGCGACGCGGCTCTTGATTTAACGAGACCCGACGCGACCACGGGGGACATCAAAGGCGTAGGAGTTCGAAGAAATCGGGGCATCGGCGATTTAACTAACCGTTTCGTGATCTCAAGGAACTGTAGTTTTTTCGTTGGTGTCACGTCCCCGTCGTCCTCTCCCCTTTGTCGTTTCCTTGTCGGCGCTCGTAGATTTTCCGGTGAGTCCTCGCTGATAAGTCCGCTGCTGTTCAAACTAATGTTCAGGTCCCCCTCCTCAATCATTTGGTCGCGTCGAGGAATACCCGGCTCCGTTGCATCGTTCGCTAATATCTTCCGAAATTCCGCGCGTTGTGCCGCCAACGTCTGTGCTGCTCCTTGTTTCTGGGTTTTCTTCACCTTCTTACCCAAAACTTTTGGCGTGTTCATATCTTGCATTTTGTTCATTCGAGCGAGGAGTTCAGCATTCGCTAGTCGCTGCTTGATTGACATTGTCTCAGTTTTGCCACCAACTCTCTTGTTTGGTCGCGGAACTGCAGAGCTTGCCTCTTCTTCATCTGATGCCTTTGCCTTGGCCTTGTCCTCTGTGTTCTTCTTCCGTATCGCAGTCTTTGATGCTGTTTTATCAGCCACCGACTTCGCTGCACCCTTCTTTGATTTGACTGTAATCGTACTATTCGCCATAGCCGCCATCAGACTTTTTCCTTCATTCGCTTTCTGAACACCCTTCGTTGTATCCTTTCGGCGTTTTAAATGCTTCTTAGGGGTAGTCACTGACGGCTCAGGTACAGGCTCGGTGTCAGGTTCATCACTCTCCTCCTGCCCAGCCTCCTCTTGCTCAGCTTGAGCAGCCTCGGCCGCTTTTGCCTGTCGCTTCGCTTCTGCATTCGTAAAATTGAAATCCAACGGTGGGCCTCCTTTCTTCCTCGCGAACTGCTTCTGCGGTGTCAGCGTCTTTTTCTTCAACGGCGACGGCTGTATCCGCTTCGGAGAATCCTGAGCAACGGGCAAAATCAAACTCACCATAGACGGCTCGTCATCAATATCCGAGTCACTTTCCTTGTCAAGCATCAACATGTCCAGTAGTCCATCATCTGGAAGTTCGGGCGGTGGGCTGTCATACCCACCGAGTTCATGCGGGGCTTCCTCAATAACCGAATCGTCATCTTCAGGCTGGCCTGAAGGTACATTAATTGGCGTGATTCTCTTCGGCAACGCTGGCTTCACCTTCGGAGCCTGTTTCTGCTTTGACTGCGGTTTAGCCTTCGAAACCTTGGGCTTAACAGCTTTCTTTTCTTTTTTCCTCTTTTGTACGGGTACGATCTCCTGCTCGTCCGTCGTGCCATTCACCGTCACCTGCTTCAGTTTTTTCTTGAGCTTCTCAGCTTCTGATCGCTCCATCTCCCTATTACGATCTTCATCCTCCTTCTCCTGTTGATGGCGAAGAGCTTCGGCCTGTTTGCGTTCGGCCATTTCACGCGCCGCCTTCTCCTGCTCCTCACGCTTAAGTCTGCGCAGCTGGCGTTGGTACCGTCGTTCCTCCTGCTCCATTTCCTCCATCAGCAAGAACTGCTGCCATGTTTTCCGCAGCCGCTGACGTCGTAACTCGATGGCTTCCCACTATACACAACACAAGCAACAAACCGTCAGATTTGATGTAGAACATCTCACGTTCTAGGGACAATAACCACTTACTTCCAAGTTGTACGCCTCAAGAAGGATCTCCTCCGGATACGGACCTCCAATGTGGTCCGACGTGTCGTCTATAGACTTCATACGCCCTCGCGTCGCCCAGCCGCTCGACAGCGACGAGGGTAGTCGATTCCTCGCGCGCTGGAAGCGATTCAAAAATTGTAATTGGTGTATGGAAACATCAATTATAGTTTTGTGTAAGTAACACTACGGTTGAAGCTGCTCTCGTAGAGGGATATCCGAGACATTTCTCCCTGCACAAGCACAAGTCCATAATCGCTTCTTAGATCAAATCAATCTTCAAAAAGGGAGTCAGTCGATACAAAGCGCAAGACAAAACTCGGCAGCAACATGGCAGCGGGGGGCGACGCGAATCTGTTCCGACTGGCGGACGGCATCTCGTGCCACGCGTGGAACAAGGACCGCTCGAAGCTGGCCATCTGCCCCAACTCGAACGAGATCTGGATCTACTCGGGCTGTCACGCGCCGGACCCGTCGCAGTGGCGCAAGGAGGCTGTGCTCACGGAGCACGACATGCTCGTGTGCGGGCTGGACTGGTCTCCGGTGCACGACCAGCTGGTGTCCTGCTCGCACGACCGCAGCGCCTTCGTGTGGAAGTACGAGGCCGCCTACCGCCAGTGGAAACCGCTGCTCGTGGTGCTGCGCATCACGCGCGCCGCCACCAACGTCAAGTGGAGCCCGGACGGTAAGAAAAGCAATTGCAATTAGCTCCATTTTATTGCTAACTGGTGGGTGTCTGCAGGCAAGAAGTTTGCGGTGAGCAGTGGCGCCAAGTGCGTGTCGGTGTGCTTCTATCAGGCGGCGGAGAACTGGTGGATCAGTAAGATGATCAAGAAGCACAAGTCCACGTACGTTGCAGCTTCAACTTGGCACTTTTTCTCCAAAAGATACTTAGCTGTAGTGGTTTCTGTGCAGGGTGACGGACTTGGACTGGCACCCGAACAGCCAATTGCTGGTGACTGGCAGCACGGATCTCAAGTGCCGCGTGTTTTCGGCGCACATCAATGAAGTGGATGGGCCGCCGGATGCAGGTCCGTTTGAAGCCTTGCCGCCGTTCGGAGAGCCGCTGGCAGAGTTTGATAATGCCAACGCTTGGGTGAACGCTGTTGCGTGGTCCCCTCAGGGCAACCGCTTGGCGTTTGCTGGCCAAGGATCTTCCATCCATATTGTTCACTTTGGTGCACCTGGCGAGTACCCGACGATTCAGGTACTGCCAGTTGTGGTGGCGTATGCTTTGCTGTAGCAGTGAATGTGCTGATTGATTTTGCTTTGTTTGACACAGTCGATCCGGTTCTCGCATCTGCCGTTGATGCGCATCATGTTCCTGTCGAACTCTGCGATTGTCGGCGTGGGTTATGACTTCAACCCACTGTTGTTCTCCCAGGATGCCAACAATTTCTGGTATGAGTGCCAAGGCTGGGTGTGTGCTCTCGTGCGATTGAAGCTAATCGGCGTTGCTATATTCTGCTATCTAGGTCGTTCTCTGAGTTTGTGGACAAGAAGCCGACCGAGAGTGCTGTGAAGAGGAACTCGGGTGGATTCAGTGCTGGTAAGCCAAATGTTGAAGTTGCTGCTGGAACCTATCGCGCTCTGATCGTTGTTATGTGTATGATTTCAATGTAGCTCGTAGCCTGTTCGAGAGCAAGGTGACGCGTGGCCAGTCATCAGATGCCACTCAGCACGACAAGAACATGCTGTGGATGTGCGTTTGATCGAAGGATCTCGTGTGGCGTAGCGTAACCCTTATGCGTTTCGATCACTGACACCTTGTATGTACTGCAGGAAACACGAGAGCAACATTACATGCATCCAACCGTACGCGAAGTCCGCCTCTGGTGGCGTCACGGAATTCTCCACCTCGGGTACGGCTCGAAAAAAAATTATGCTCATGCTCTGGGTGGACAGCTCTTTTGCTAATTCGCAATCCCCTCCTTGTATTCTGGTGGTTTTCGTTTGCAGCACTTGATGGTCGTGTCGTCTTGTGGAAACTGGGCAGTTTGAACGTGGAAATGAGCAAGCTGCATTTGTAAAGGGATTCGCTTGCTATGGCAAAGTAAAAAGACCTGCAATTTACCCGTAGACTCGAGACCTGCAACTAAAGCTCCCGACAGTGTCTCCAGTGATATCTCCAATGATGCGCTACGTGTAGTGAAATGAGCTCATACACACAAGGGACAAAAGATCGTGAAGATAAGCGCATTCTTCCTGTCTGTCGATTGCTCCATCACGATAACAAGTGTAACGACACCTCTATTCGTACATCCGCTTTAGCCGTCTATACTCCTGGCGATACTGGTTTTCAACAACAGACGCTTGGCGGAAGTCCTTCCACTCCGGGAATTCAGTCAGAAGCACTTTCGAGTCATACGAGAGCAGCAGCTGAATGCCCTGGCTAACGTCGTTCAGCGTGCGCGCGAGGTCAATGTGGTCCGCGTTAAGGTATGACCGCTGAAGCTCAAGCAGCTCGTAACTACTGCGCAGGAACAGAATCGAGTATTCACACACACGCTCGGGCTTCGCACGCAGCAGCAGATCACACGAGTCCGCTACCAGCTTGTGGATGCGCATAAATACCAAGTGATCGTGGGCGGCAATCTCCAGTGCGTCAGACAGTGTCTCCAATGCCACTGAAAGCGCAGCAGCAGCACTTTCCGGACTCGTTTTGATAATCTCCTCCGCACCAACCAACACCTTCTCCAAGTCCTGCATGCCAGGTTTCGTGCCATCATTGCCGTCCGCCGCACTCGGTGGAGGAGGCAGCAAACTATCACCCCGCTTGCAGAGGTCACATTTGCACTCAAATCCGAACTGCTCCCACAGATTCTTCTGTCTGTTTTCACGACTCTGTTCGCGCGGATACAAGTAGGAAATGGTAAGCTGTTCGCCCTTGGCGATAGGTCTCGCCACCCGCACCTCCGATACACCACCTTCCGGCCCCACGTCTTCCGGCGTAAACTTGACACAGTTCGGGTTGCAGTCGTGGTTGAACATGGCGTTATACAGGAAAACGCCGCTGTCGAAGGCGTTGCATTGCATAGCAAACACATTCTGCAGCACCTGGTCGTGGGTCAGCGCCAACTCACTGAAGTTATTGCACAGTTCGTCCACCTGCGGGCCGTACTTTTCTCTTCCTGCAGCGAGCAGTTCTTCGGGCAACTCGCTCAGTTTCTCAGGGTACAGATGACCCAAGTGCTCCATAATAGCAGCGTAGTCTGGACGCGACAGTACCGACTCCATCGTCGCCAGGAAGAACTCCGGGTCGGATGTGTCCACGTCGCTCGGCCAGGGCACGAAGACCTGTTCCACCAGCACCTGCGTGCCCGGCGTCAGGTCTCTTGAGGCCACGTAACCGCGCGATCCACCGACACCGTTGAAGCTCGTCACCAGGTCGATGGTCCCCACCGCTAGCGGCTTCACGTCATCCCAAGGCTCGTACAGACTGCGCGTGACGTCGGATGTGGATTCTTCTTCTTCTTTCGCAGCGGTTGGAGACACAGCAGTGGCTGGAGCGATGTGAACGACCTCGTGGGGCTGAACAACAGGCGCTGACGTCTCCTCGTCACTGCTGTCATCGTCGAAGAGCCCGAAGGCCGCCTGCACGGACGCACTCGGCTTGCCACTCATGCTGGTTGGCTCTGATTGGCACAGCCACACACACGTCACATAACATTTGAGTGGTGTACACCCAACAAATAGGTATACAAATCTCAAGTCATCCAAAATCCCTCCCTCTTGTGGTTCTCCGTCATTTCGACCTCCTCGCCTTTTCGACACTTCGACTCGTCTCATCTCAGTATGGCGGAAGACTTGAGCGTCATGTCGGCTGCCAATGTGGCAGGACGCAAGCACCCTCGAGCCCCAACACAGCAGCAGCAGATGCAGCAACAGCTCATAGCGCAGTCGGCTCTCGCTCCTGACGCTTCAGCGCTGCCAAACTTCGCTTCAGAACCAACTCAACAACACCACCACCAACCTTTACAGCAGAATGATGGTCTTGTACGTACTAGTTCGGGCCTCCCCGCCGGCAGACGCATGCGACTGACGCTCGGACAGAAGCGCGAGGTGGTGGATCTTGCGGCCAGTAAGAAATTCACGCACCGAGAGCTGGCCGAGAAGTTCCGAGTGGGACGCACCACCATCACCAACATCTGCAGACAGGAAGACTTGATCCGCACCGAGACGGACTCGGCCGACGCCACCAAGAAGAAGCGCAAGACCACAAAATGCACCTACGACCTGCGGGTGCTGGACGAGTGTCTGCACAAGTGGCGCATGGAGGTGAAGGTTTCCAGCCCCGAGACGAAGCTTACTGGCACAGTGCTGCAGCATAAAGCCATGGAGTTGGCGTGCAAAATTGTCCAAGAGCCCTATGCGGCGTTGCCGGATAAGGTGAAGCAGGCTCTGCAGAAGTTTACGGGTTCTAATGGCTGGTTGGACGGCTATAGGACGAGGTTCGGCTCGTTCAGCAGCAAACAACTGCCTGGAGGAGGAGATCAGAGTGTTATTAAGAGTGTGGATATCCAGACGAGATTGCGGGAACTGCACCATAGTTTGGCGAATGTGGAACTTGAAGATATTTGGACGGGCGGTGAATTCGCTGTCATGTACAAGCCGCCCATGCCGGATGCGGTGAATGGAGACAGTAATGGACGGTACACGGTGTCACTATTTGTGAGTGCAGCTGGAGAGAAGTTTGACATGCAGGTGATTGGTGTGGATCGGAATCCGTTGCTGCTGGAAGGGATTGATACAAAGAAAACGTACAATATTCAGTGCGGATACTCGAAGACAGGATGGCAGGTGGCGCAAACGACCGTGAACATGCTCAAGTCGCTGAATGCACTGGCTAGGGAACGCAAACGCACGTTTCGAGTGATTTTAGAGTCGGCAGTGCCTCATGTTAAGGCGGCGATGATTTTGGACTCGCAAGGAGACCAACGCACATTCTTCGTATACGATCATATCCAAATCTACTTTTTGCCGCCAAATTTCAAGGCTTCGCGGTTCCACCCGTGCCACTTAGGTGTGATTCAAGCTTTCAAGGCTCGATTCCGGTGTGAGATGCTGGAAACGCTGTTCAACAATTATCGACAGAGTGTGATGAGTCAGGATCCGCGCGGCTTTCATCCGCAACGACACTTGCACACGCGCAACGTTTTCCACTGGTTTTACGTGGCTCTTCACAGCCTTGACACGCAGCTCATTCAGACTTGCTGGGTGCATAGCGGCTTGCTGCCTACCCAGGCAATTGCTTCTCTCAACTTACGTGTCATCCTGGGCAGCGGTGTGGACAGTTCACCAGTCAATGTAATTCCGAACAGCTCTAGCAGCAACAGCAGTGACAGTGGTAACGGTGTGAGCTCTGATGCGAATGGAGCTTCTGATGTAGCTGCTTCGACATTGTCGGCTAACGGTGGGTTGCTATCGTCAGCACTACTCTACCATGAGCTGCAGCAGCTATTGACTCATATCTCTCAGCTCGCTCCCGACTTCCTACGCTGGATTGGAGTAGCTGACCCTACCAATGCGCAGGCATATGTAGAGCTTGAAGGCAACGCCTCCGTTACTGACCCAGGTATTGATGAGGTCCAGATCATCCGCAACGTGCTGCAAAAGCACGGATACTTGTCCACAAAACGGCTTGATGACGAAAGTCATGCAGAGGGCTCGTACGAGTCTTTTGAAGACGTGGCTGATGATCCCTGTCCTCGACACGATGAAGTTGTTACGTCGATTGGAATCCTCAAGAAATATTTGCGGCTTTCACAGGATGCGATTCCGAGTCGTGTTGAAGCTGTTGTGCAGTTGAACCTAGTGAAGAAAGCCATTGACGCTGCCGCTTTCCGCGACGCCGCGATCTGAGTGAAAGTGCGCGGTACTGTTATATACTACCGGTGTTCATTGTATATTATTACTGCTGTCGCCTTAAATCATCTATCTTACACATGCCAACTTTTCACGTTGAGTGGTTCCTAGTACACCGTCCGGATTTTATAGTTGGGAGCCATGGCAGCCATCATGGCAACGTCGTCGATGCCTCGGTTTGGCTGAGCTGTTAATGGCGACGGCATTGGTGCTGGCGGAGGCATTTGCGGCAAAAGATCATCTTCCAATGGCAAGATTGAGCGTTCAGCGATCGCTTGTGCCTCCATGCGGCGTTGGCGCCGTGCGTAGGCGACAAGAGTTCGAAGAGCACTGACCAACCAGTCGCGGTGGCTTGAGCTTTGTGTCTCGAGATCCAATGTCCGTCCTCGGAACACAACCGAGAAAGAGCACGCCTCGAGGACACTGGTGGACGGGTACTTGCGGAACACACCAGTCTGTCGTCCATCTAGCACCTGCAGTACTTCAGCCAAATCGACCGCTTCGCTCAGGCCACCACGTTTGTGCTGCCACTGCAGTGTTCCGCAGCAGTTGCAATGGAGCCGAGTTGCGTGTGCACCTCCACGCCGCCCATATTTCAGCAGTGGGAAGAACATGTTGATAGCCTGCACCAAGTACGATCTGTGTTTACCGCCGAAGCGGAATGCCAACTCCACGATCTTCCACCGGGCGCCTTCGACCGTCTCGAGCTCTTCGTCCGTGAACAAGTATGTCTTGCGTTTCTTGCGCAAGTGCAGAGTTTCCAGCACACGCGGACCAATCCTCGAAAAAGCGCTCTTCTTGTGCCTCTTCTTGCCGGGGTGCATTTCTTGAGGAATAAACCCTGGACTTCTGGGTGGCGGCGTAGGCATCGAAGAGCTTTTACTCGGCGACGGGATACCAAGGTCGTATGCATTCGGGCACGACCCAGCCCTCCGCCGCATCGGGGGAGGTTTCGTCTTGCAACGAATTCCATGAGACTGAGCCAGCGGTTTGCGAAGCTGGTCCGAATCATCCTTCAGCTGGATCACGAGCCGCCGCACGCTAGAGGTAAGCTGGTCCTGCGCTGACAGCGCTGCTTGTTCAGCAGCGCAACTCAGGAGGCGAGTTCGCCGACGCTGGAGCAACCGGTGCTCGGCTGGAGTCAGATCGTGCACCAACTCTTTCACCAGCTCTTGCGTTATCGCCTCTTCTAACTCGCTGCTGAATCGCTCTTCGTCCTGTTCAGAGTCGTTGCTGTCGAGGTCGATGCGTTCCTCGTTGATCATGGTTTGGACAATGTCTTCGACACAGTCCTCCTCGTCCTCGTCCTCCTCGTCATCATCATCATTGTCGTTTTCTTGGTTAGACGCGATCGCATGCGCATCCTCGCCCAGCAAGCTCTCGCTCTCAATCCGACTCATCAAAGTGCGCACGCTCGTCGGCAAATTCGCCTGGTCAAATTCCAGCAGTCCCTCGTCAGCTGAAAAAGCGTCTCGCACTTCGTCATCGTCATCGTCTTCGTCTTCGTCTTCGTCTTCGTCGGCACTTAGCGCAGCGCGTCTTTCCTCCTCCTCCATAGTTTCCAGTTCGTTGTTGTCCATCTCGTCTTCATCATTCTCCTCCGGGACCCCTTCCTTCTCCTCTTGCTCTTCCGCCACCGACAGTAGCGGCGCAAAACCCGTGTGCATGGCGCCGAAATCACCCATCTGCGCCTCGAGCGTCGCTCTCCGCATCATCTCCGCCTGGCTCAACGGTCGCGCCAACGCCGCCGCCACAAGTGGCCGCGCAGGATAAAACTGGAACCGTTGGTTTTTGCCGTTGGCGCTGGGGTCCCACATGGTCATGTTGGACTGCATGGCGGTGGGCGTGGCGCCGACGCTGCTGCGCCGCGAGTACGTGGCAGAGAGCCGCGCCTCGATCTGCGTCGCCTCGTCGTCGTCATCGCGGTCCTTGTCGTCGCTGTAGCTGCTGTCGTTGTTGCTGCTGCTCCCGCTGCTCCGGCTGAAGCTGCCGCTGGCGCGCAGGTCCTCCGGGTCCGCCTTGGCGATGCTATTGCGCCGCACAATGGCCGACAACTTGCCGAGTAGCACCACGCTGGACGAGCGCTCGCGCCCGCGGCGTCCGCCCGACCACGGCTGCATCGCAAAGGAGAAATGAGCTGGAGAAAATCCACGCGCGCAGTGGGAGAGTGGGAGGCGTTCTGGACCTTGGCGAACTGCGTGATCTCGACCGATTGAGTGAGGGAGGAGAATACCGTCGGACACGGCCGCAGTAACAACAGGGCTCTCTCACGCGCAGGGGCGAGAGAAGCCTGGGCTGGACAGACGGCTGCCTTTTTGCTTGGCGCCTAGCGATTTCTCTGGACACGACTCGAGGCGGTGACCAGAGTGGTTGTGGCTGCTGACTAGAGTTGCCGCGGCAGTTGGGGCTGCCGCCAACAATATTGAAGTGGCAAGGTGGCTACAATACCAGTGAGGGGTCGGGGTGAGCTGGACCAGTGAGGGGTCGGGGTCGCGCTGCATCGACAAAAGCACACATGTGCACGCACCTCAACTTCCTGCTAATCGAGGAGGAGGCCAACGCAGCGGCGACCAAAGATGCTGAAGACGATACCAACCGGCAACCTCGTCCAGATCCGCCCGCGCCAATTCTGCTACACGAGGCGGAGACCACAGAGATTAAAGACGATACCAACCGACAACCTCGTCGTGCGGTTCGTCGTCCAGCTCCGTCAATGCCAGCTCTTTCACCACCAAGCCCTCCTGGGTCTATGGATGAAGACATGAACGGCCCTGAGGTTACGATACATACAGTCTGCGCCAGCTAGAGGATGTCGTGCGAGAGGCAATAGAAAGACTGATGGCTGAGTAGCTGGAACAGGCTGGCGAACGCGCTGCAAACGCAATTATGCTCGCCCAATATTTCACGAACGACAGATCCGTCATTCCTACTCTGATAAATGTCGTAGAGGAGATAGCGGAGACTGTCAAGGAAAGGGAGCGTGTTCGCACTCTCGAAGAACACAGGAGACTGCAGGCAGTAGCGCGGATGGATCCGAATGAAGCGTACCGGATGCTCAGGTTGTTCGAACAGCAACAATATTCGACTTGCGAAAGCACAGACCGACAGATTGACAATCTCCGTGTGAGCGTCGACGAAGTTCGTGCTGAAGTGAATGCGCTGAGAGACGCAATTCGGGCTCTGAAGGACGAGGTGGGGTCTCTAAAGACTACTGTCATGGACAAGTTCGAGGCAACCAGGAGATTGGTCGATGGACTACGTGAGGACACGCAGAGATTGGCCCGTGGTCTCCACAGCAGACCTGGTACTCATTAAACACATGGGCTTGTCTCTCGCCGACTTTGACGGGCTCCGATGCTCTCCCTCTCCACGTTGCGCTCGCCAGAAGCCGCCTCTCCTGAACTCTCTCGTTGCAGCCCAGTCCACTCTTCTCATCCGGCAATATGCTGCGGTTTGCTGGACTCCCCAAGCCGCACCACTTGCTCCACTTGCCACAGCCCAAAAATGATTCTGACGCACGACATGGCCATGTGCAAACTACCGCGTCAATTCGGTCAAATACGATTACATGTGTCTCTACATCAAATGTATCCATTTTCGACAGGAACCAAATACTGAAATGGTGAGTGGTGGCAAGACGTCTCGACGCCGCGCTGTGCAGCGCCGTGCCCGGCTCCAGGGCGCCGGAGCGCTACTGCAAAGCAGTCCAGACTTAGCGCACCCATCTTCTCGTCTGTTGGTGTGGCACTCTCACTTCACGCACGCTGCGTCTCGCCACGAGAGCGTCATCAACGGCCATTCATTCAACCAGCAGCTGGAGGTTTGTCTCCCTTCCAAGGCTGGACAATCCTTCGCGCAGTCGCTGCAATGGGAAACCGGTTTCTACTACGAAGTGAAGGCGTCGCTGGACATGTTTCTGTCGCCAGCTTTCATCCGCGAGTACCTGACGGACGGTGGCTCTGTGTTCATGGTGGCCAAGAACGTGGCGGTGGACGCTGCACAGTCGGCGATGCTGTTGCCTTCGGGTCAGTTGCTGTTGCTGGTGGATGTAGATACGTACCAGCAATTGGGGATTGTGGGGGAGAAGTACGGCAAGGCGGTGCCTGCCACCAGCAGGACGGCGCATGTCAAGAGAGGACAGAAGTACGTCATCACGCTCGACTTGACGTCGGCCACTTTCACTGAAGAAGGAGAGAACAAGTTTAGAGATCGAGTGAGAGACTGTTTGAGTAGCAAGTTGGAGGACGTGGAGATGCTGCTGTGTGCGTACAATCAGCGTGGCTCGGCACGCACAATCTTGTTCGGAGACGATGATACAGTGACAAGGTCGCGAGTGGAGCTGAATGCCAACATGACGACATTCAACGACGTGTTTGTGCCCAAGTTCGACGCGCTTTATAAGGAATTGGGTGCGAGTGGAGAGCTTGGAGGTGAAGATGAAGACGGAGATAAACTGAGGACATCACTGCAGGAGGCATACGACTGGCTGGGACTTGTGGCATGCCGACTGACGAACTTGATGCGGAGACAGAAACAGGAAGAATACGTGTCAACTTTTACAGGCGTTCCGGATTCGTTTGAGTGCGAACCGGGCAGTGAGATTACGACAGTGAGGTGGCGCGGTCTGTTGGCAGCTCCATTCTGCTCGACGATTGTGGAAAAGGTGCAGCGTGCTGTCAAAAATGGAGAAGTACCGTGGGGTGCAGTCACGGTTTGGGGTTTCCCAGATGTGTTCGTGTCCTGGACGCAACAGGCCAAGATGAGCAAGAACAATAAAAGAAAGAACGAGTCACAGCGACGAGAGCACGGCTACCTGGGTAATGGTACCAACAACTACACGCTCCTGGTGCTTCCTAACGATGAATATTTCATGCTGCAAGCGGTCAGCCCACATGATGCTACCGTGTAGACGCATGCACAGGAGAGAGTTTTAAGTACGGATTGCTCGTGATAGCACAAGTACAATAGAAGAAAAGGTTGCATCAGAATCTACACGTATCGTCGACGTTAAGTCAGTGAAGGTAGCTACAGTAGCTAGTTTGCCAAGACGTTCTCGACGAATGCGGCGACAGTGGACAAGTTCGAGTCCGATCCAGCTTCAGCAAGCGTCATCGCACCCTTGATGTGCTTGCGGGCCGGCTTCACGCTGTTCCTTTTGCCGTGGATAAGCGCAAGCCGCAAGTTTGCAAAGTAGCATGCGGCAATGTCGCTGTTACTGCTCAAGGCAGTGGTGCTGCTGCTCACATCGTCGTTGGTATCAGTATCAACAGACTTGGTTGCCGTTAGCGAGGCCACGAGTTTCCACACGTTGATAGCAGCATCAAAGAATTGCTGCTCCTCGTAAACTCCACCTAGCTCAATGAGTATCGGGATCAGCCGACTCGAATAATTCGCAGCAGAATTCGAGACTGCTGTTACAACAGCCAGGTACTTCTCAATGGCCTTGGCCGAGTTTGCGATCGAGAGCAGCCGAGCCTCTAGCAGATCGATGTCCACTGAATGTGCCAAGGCTCCACTTTCCTTGCCTGGTGCCACATGGTTCAGAGCTTGGTTTGAAGCAGCAACCGCCTGATCTTGCTCGCCGAGTTTAACGTAGCAGTAGCTCGTTAGCAACTCCAACTGAGCACGATCGTATCCGCCAGCACCAACGGTATGTGTCATGCCAGTCTGTAGGAGGCGCAACAGCTTACGAAGCACTTCATCATGCGACTCTTTCTTTGCTTCAAGACTAACGCGCTTGAGGATGCTAGCACCAGCAAGAATATAGGCTTGCGGGTTCCATGGCTGTGCTCGAATCAGCTTCTGCGCATCCAAGCACAAACCCTTGGGCCCTGATGGGCCAGCCTTGAATAACCCCACCAGTACATCGAGCATGTTGCGATCTGCCGTCTCCTTGCCGGGTGGAGATAGAGTTCTAGCAGGCGACCGTAAGTATTCCGCAAGGCAACTGGATACCTGCAGGTTTTGCGAATCGATCGTCGTAAGAGCCAACCTAATCCACAAGGTACTCGAATTGGCACCATCATTGGTTTGCGACAGCGCTCGCAAGCGAGCCAGATAAGCATCTTCGCCCCCCACATATCGTTCATGAAGCTCAACCAAGCGTAGGTTCAAATAATCGCGCGTAGTAAGTGACTCCACTTGGTCAATTGATGACAAGAGACGCTCTTTGCACAGTGCAGCGAGACCGGTTGCCTGAGCCGGGAACTTATCCATCAGCAAACTCGCGACCGACAGTCCCACAAGGGCAGCTACTTCACTTTGTGTGGACTGGGATTCTTCTTGGGATAGCAACGCCTGAAGTTGATCCAGCGCTTCACCACCCTTCGACTGACGGCAAAGTAGCTGCGCTTGCACAATTGCCTGAAGTGAAGAATTTCTATCCTCCGCCGGGTTAATCCGGGCAGCAAGCTCTTGTAAATGTGTGGAATCATCCTTTTTAACGTCGCGAGGTTTGTTGGACAGCTCACCGAGTTTTGTCACTAGCGTGTTCCATTCGAGGTCTTCAGGCGTCTGGGAGGACGAGGTCGCTCGGGCGTAGGATGCCAAAGATTCGGTGTACAGTCCGAGACGGTGCTGAGCAACACCGAGGGCGTGCCATGCGCGCGCGTTGAATGGATCCCGTTCCAGATATTTTTTTAGGTAGAACATCACCTGCTCGTTGCCATGCTCCTGAGCTTGAGTAATCGATTCATCAACGCTTTCTCCATAGTCTAGCAGAGCCATGCTCAAGCCCAGCAAGGCATCCAGATCCAACCCAACCTGCAACGCACAGTCAAACGCTTCGACGGATTTCCGCTGCTGAGCTGCTGAATTTGCTTGGCGGCGGGCCAACATGGCATACCCATTCCACATGGACGGGTTACTTGGATTCATGCTTTGCAGCTGAAGGAATGACTTTTGCGCCAAAGATGCACTTGACGGTACTACATCAGCTTGGTTGAGGTAGAACATGCCCAAGTTGGCCCACGTGGCGTCACTACTGCTGCCGGTTTGGATCGCCCGAGCCCAGGCAAATTGTTTCACCAACACACTGTCAGAAACGAGTGCTAATCCATTCCAGGCGAGCGAACACGATGGGTCTTCCTGAAGGGCCAGCTTGAAATTCGTCGATGCCTTCGCCTTCAGGGTGGACACGGTAGCGTCTGAATCACTGCCTGACCCACTCAAAAAAGCTGAAGAGGGTATACCGCGCACATTGCTCAGAGCCTGAGCTTCATACCAGTAGCTTAGTCCAATGTCATAATATCTCTCAGCAGCAACCGTGTCCTGGCCATCAACTTCCTTTACGTCTTTCCCAGCAAGTAGCACGGCGGCTTCGTACGCCTTCCTTCCTGCACTGATAAATTCAACCCAGCTAGATCCTTCGTCTGCAAAATTCTCCGGAGACAAGTAGAATGCGAAGCAGTGAATATCACCGATCAACTTGCACACTTCCACAGATCCAAAAAGCGCCGACGTGGACTGCAGTCCCTTCATCATGCTTGATGCTTCCTTCAAATTAGCAGCGGCATTGCCATACAACCCCTCAGCACACAAGTACTTTGCTTGCTGAAAAAGGAGGTCGCAGTAAACCATGGATGCAACAGTCACGTCCGGTTCACCATCAGATAATTCACCTGTAACAACCGGCTTGATACGCTCCAAAGCGTCATCGAAAAGCAACAAAGAGCCTTCAATTCGCGCCAGCTCACAGCGAACACACCAGCTTTCTTCGCCCAACTCGATTGCCTTTAGGTATGACCTCTGCGCGGAGACTTGCTTGTCAAAGTTTTGGTAGATATGCGCTAGGATAACCCAGTAGCGCGCATTCATAGGATCATTACGCAACACCAAGTGCATTTTCCCGACTGCAGCCTCGTCATTTTGCTCCATTAGATGTTGTGCCAACCGCAGAAGTGCCCACGTGGGGGAAGTCTCTGGATCTTGTGTTACTCGTTCCCACAGGTTTACGTTCGCTTCGTACTTTTCCTGTAGATCGTACAGATCGCTCAAAGCCATGCCTGCTAGCTCATCTGTGACCGAAATCGAAAGCGCCTTCAAGAAGCATTTTTCGGCGCGTAGAATATCTTTCGCAACTTCGTGGTACCATTTGCCCAACCAGGAGAAGATCTCTGCGTCAGATGGTGTCAACTTGGCGGCTTGCAGTAAATGACCAAAACATCCCGTTTTGGCTGTTTGGTGAGAGCCTCCAAGGTGCCAGTACACAATCGCCAATCGCTTTAGAGTCCGCCCCCTTGTGCTAATATCATCAGACGGGAACTTGCTAGCATTTGCTTCTAACAGCGCTTGAGCCTGCTGGGGATCGCCAAGCTGATATTGAAGCCACCCTCGCGTGCACTGCACAACAGCAGTCGTGCTTTCGTCGTCCACTTCAGATACAGAAACGGAGTCGATAACGTCGAGAGCCTCCTTAGGTTGCCCTTTTGTCGCCAGAAGTTCTGCTGATGCGATAGCTGCTTTCACCGCAAGGAAAATATCATCGCTCGCCATGACCCCACCGTAATGCTCTAATGCTTTCTCTGCTTCACCTGAGTACTCGCGCGCTGTCGCCGTCATGAACTGCGCCTTCACTTCTGAATAACTAGAACCAGCAAACACACGTCAGACACAGACTATGCAGCTATCCAAAAAACGTAAATCAGAACTTACAGGGTAGGCAGCGGGCCTTTGGACCCAAGCGATGTTGTCTTGTCAGCCACCACCTTCTTTGCCAACGCGAGGCGATTTAAGCAACCCTCTACATCCCGCGACGCAAGCGCAATCAACGCCAGTTCGACTTGAACACGAATGCAAAGGGCACATTCCTGAAATGAAGAAGAAGAATACCCTGCAAGTGCTTCAACAAGGTTTTCTCGAGCCTGGTACAGCACAACACATTCACAACTGTCAGTACCACGCCGTTGGGAGCAGCATTAGAACATATACAATCTTGCCTGATTGCTATCCCCTATATGCAAACACTCAATCGCTTGAAACACGAGAGACATAGGACTCTTCGGGTGACTTGCAGATAGCCCAGTGGCAATCTCTTTGGCCTTCTCTAATCCGATAGCTGCCGTTCAAACATCAATATAAAAACCCACGCAATTAATACGATGGGTATATCCATGGCAGCACAGCGTAAGAAATACTTACGGCTGTCCTGGTCTTCCGAACGCAAAAGTAAGAATTCCGCCGGGGTTTTCGATCCGGGAAACCACTCGACGATCGACATCGCTAACGCATCCACCATCTTGAGAAGAGCAGACTTCTTCTTAGAAGTCTTCAACGAGTCCAGGTGAAATCGCATGAAGAACGCGATCGCGACGTCCATTCGCGGCCGAAGTACATCGATCTCTTCACTTTGGACTGTCCAGTCCGTGCGAGATGCAACAGCAAAGAACTGACTCGAGATCCCAGCTATTGCGTAGCTGCCAGAGCAGTCAGATAGACTGAAACCAGGACGCTACGCCACAAGGCACATACACATTATCCTTAGCACGCAGACCAAAGCCTCCTAACTATCGAGTCATTTTGATTATACCTGCAGCAGATCAACCAAATCCAGCCAGATATTCAGCGGCGGCAGCAGTTCGTCGTTCGCGGTCTTAACGAGCGATAGCTGCCCCTTGTCTCCATCCTGCTCCCCCACTAGCGCGTACCACGAATCAAAAGCCTGCACCGCATCGCCACAAAAGAGCAAAAAAGAGTAAGTACAATGAGGAACAGAGCCCAAAGCAGGAAAACTTACTTTCGGGAGCATCTTCAGCTCCATGGCAGTCGTCGCCACCTCCGCGAGCCACTTTTGACATCTTTTCGGCTTGTTTCCCCTCAAATTAATATCCACGAGCTTCTCCAATGGCTCCAATTTGCTCTTCACGTCCTTCTTCGTCTCAAAAAGGTCCACAAGATACTGCAATCCACCGCAACCAACAATAAAAGCTCAGTATCCACCCCTAGTATCCAAAACCCCGTCGTCTCCCCACCTTCCACGGCGCCGGCATCTCCGGCTTCAGATCCGCCGCGCGACGATACGCCTCTTCGCAGTCTTCCCACTGCAACAGCCATTAAATAATAAATAAACAATACATATATTGATAGTCTGGCGATGAGATAGACTGCCGCTCTATAATACCTGTTGCAGGTGGAAGCTGGACAGCCCCACACACATAAACGCCTGGAAGCTGTTGGGGTCGAACTGCGTCACGCGGCGTGCACCGTCCTGCGCCTCCTGGTAGCGCTCGGCCTTGAGCGCCGCCGCCGCGTCCACGAGCATCTGCTTCAGCATGGAAGCGCTCATGACAAACCAAATGGGAAAAATGCAGCGTATCCGTACCCTTTTATTTGGGTCAACAATATATTTTTAGTAACATACCCCTAAATTCTGGGCACAAACTGAAGCGGAGACCAATGTGGAAGGCCGGAGCTCGTGCGGCCGTGACGTCGGCACGGCGCTCGCTGGCGTCTCCGCTGCGTCGCCGTCCCCAGGCGTTGCAGACGCTGTGTGTGGGAGTGGGGAGCGGCACTGCGCGACCCTTTTCCTCTGCCTCGAAGGCAGCTCCAAGTACGTGGCAAGAGAGAGAGAGTGTGTGTTTGTCTCTTGGGGTTGAAGCTGACGGATCTTTTTGGGCTTTTGTAGCCACACAAAATGCGCAGATGGCAGCGGCGGCGCTAGCAGCGGCGGGTGTCGCGTATCTGTACGTGACGACGGAGCGTCAGAGCAAGCAGGAGAAGCAGCAGCGCGAGCTGGAGATCGCCAAGGAGCGGCAGCTGAGCGACCGACTGGCGGCGGAGCTCGTGGCGGCCGAAGCCAATCAGCACAAACTGGACTGGAAGGCCACGCTGGAGCGAGTGGTGCCGGCCATCGTGTCGCTGAAACTCAATTCACCCAAGGTGGGTGGGTGGGCTCTTCCATTCTGGGGACGTCCAACAATTGATTGATTGACTGGGTTTTATTTAGTTTTTCGACACGGAGTCGCCGGGCAATGGATCTGCTACGGGGTTTGTGGTGGACGCCGAGAAGGGCATTATTCTGACGAATCGCCACGTTGTGGGGCCAGGGCCCATTGATGCGGAGGCGGTGTTCCAGAATAACGAGGAAGTGCGAGTGATCCCCATTTACCGCGATCCGGTGCATGACTTTGGCTTCTTCCAGTTCAATCCTGCCGTAAGGACTTGTGTTGCTATTTTCCTGCATTGTTGGGGAGTAGGTTGTTTAATTATTGTTATTATTATCTGTTGTTGTTGATGATGTTGATGCTGAACAGGATGTCAAGCACATGACTGTGCCGTCGCTGCATCTGGAACCCGAGAAGGCTACGGTTGGGACGGATATCCGCGTGGTGGGCAATGACGCGGCTGAGAAGCTGGCTATTGCTAGTGGCACGTTGGCGCGTCTCGATCGTGATGCTCCGAACTACGGATACAACAGCTACAACGACTTCAACACGTTTTACTACCAGGCTTCGTCGGGTACGATGTCACTGAGAGACATGTAGCGTCATGTTCTGTCCTAACAGTTGCTGTTGTGGCCGATGTTTGCAATCGCAGGAACCACGGGAGGATCTTCCGGGTCCCCTGTGCTCAATCATGATGGCGATGCTATTGCCCTCAATGCTGGTGGAAAGATTGGCACGTCAGCATCGTTTTACCTGCCTTTAGACCGAGTTAAACGAGCGTTCGATTTAATCCGAGAAGATAAGGACGTGCCTCGTGGCACCATCCAAACGATCTTCAACTACAAGCCCTTCGACGAGGTGCGTCGACTTGGCGTGGACCCCGCCACGGAGAGACTTGTTCGCTCCTCCTTTCCATTGGAGACAGGTATGCTGACAGTGGCTGAAACGATCCCGAGTGGCCCATCGAGCAGCAAGCTTCAGCCAGGTGACGTTCTGGTGCGAGTTAATGGCGAACTGATCACGCGGTTTGTGCCATTGGAGGCCATTTTCGACGACAACGTGGGCAAAGAGGTACGATTTTTTTCCAATTGTTTTTTCCATTCACGGATGAGTTCGTATAACTGATTGGTTGACGTTAAATATCCCCATAGATTGAGCTGCAAGTTGAACGATCTGGTGAACTGATGGCATACAAGGTGCAGGTGGATGACCTGCACGCAGTCACTCCGTCACGTTTTATTGAAATTGGTGGAGCTGTGATTAATCCGCTATCGTATCAACAAGCACGGAATCATGCCATGAGCCCTGGAGCTCCGTACGTTGCTGACCCAGGCTATTTCCTCCAACGTTCGCGTATTGGCCGAGGTGCGATCATTCACTCGGTGAATGGAATCAAGACGCCCGATCTTGAGACACTCAAAAACTACCTGAAGCAGTGCAAGGATCGCGATCGCATCGTGGTTAAATTCTCGAAGTTGACGGATAAGTCGGAGAAGGTCGAGGTTGTGCATGTGGATCGCAGGTGGTTTCCGTTTTGTGAGTATGTGCGCGATGATAAGCTTGGCACGTGGCATTGCGAACATTTTGTTCCTCCCGTCGAAACTATGAACGCAGGTGGTGCTGACAATGACAAGGAGTCAACCGAAGACGAGCCGATTGGTTCGACGACGACACTGCCCGGCAAAAACCCGGTGGAGAATAAGCTTGCGCGGTCATTAGTAACTGTCGATTTTGACAGACCTTTCAGTGTGAACAGTTTGTCGACGTCGAATTACCGGGGTACAGGACTTGTGATCGATGCGACGAAGGGACTTGTGGTAGTTGATCGCAACACCGTGACGGACTCAATGGGCGATGCTATGGTAACGTTTGCCAGTACCATCATGGTTCCTGCTCACGTCGTATTCGTTCACCCCGTGCACAACTTCGCCATCGTACAGTACGACCCGAAGCTTATTGGATCAACACCGATTGAGAGCTGCAAGGTGGCGTCAAAGCCACTGGTGCCGTCAGATCCGGTGTGGCTCGTAGGTCTGATGAGCAGCGTGGGGCGCAGCGGACACTCCGATCTTGTGTCCCGCGAAACGATCGTGTCAGGTGTCAAGTGGATTGGATTGCCAATGCCCAACCCGCCGCGGTATCAGGAGCATAATCTGGAAATGGTCTCTCTGCAGGACGTTGTTGGCACCGAAGGCGGCGTCGTTTGCAGCGACAAGGGTGAGGTGAGTGCTTTTTGGGCTTCCTTCTCGTTCCAGCAGCAGCGTCGTAGTTCGAAGGTGGAAAGTCAATTCAACCGCGGTATCCCCATGGATCTGATTATGGAAAGCGCAGCGCCGCTCATGCGTGGCGTCACTCCCAAAATCTACGACTTGGGTGTTGATTTTGAACACTTGAGTTTGGCTAAGGCACGGGAACTTGGCCTTGGGCAAGCATTAGCTGAGATGTTGGAGAAGGATGCGCCCGACCGCAGAACTATCTTGACCGTTGCACGACGATGGGGCGGCACAGAGGCTCAAGATGTGCTGAAGAACGGCGATATTTTGGTTGCCGTGGACGGCAAGATCGTGACGAGCTTTCGTGAAGTGGAGCGCTGTACGCAAAAACCGGAGGTACAACTTACAATTGTGCGGGATGGACGTGAGATGCAACTAGACGTAAAAACCCTTTTCATGGAACGCACGGAGATCAACCGCATCGTGTTCTGGCAGGGTTTGTTACTACAGGCGCCACCGCTGTCTGTATCTGCACAGCGCAGTATCTCGCTGGATGATGGCATCTACGTGTCGTGCCGGTACTCGGGATCGCCGGCTGCTCGCTATGGACCACCGCCCACGAGTCGCATTAAGGAGATCGACGGCATCAAGATCACCAGTATCGACGACTTCCTGAGTGTTGTTACAGCAAAGTCAGCCAACGACTCGGTGCGCATCAAGTACACGGACCTAAGCGGTAAGGATCGCCTCAGCACACTGAAGCTTGAGCCGAAATACTGGCCCACTAGCGAACTGGTGAATGAGGCGGGTGAATGGCATCGGCACCAGCACTAGAACGAACACCGCTTGGCCAAAAGTTTACAAACCAATTTGCCAAACAAACTAAACCGAACAAGTAAACGAGAGATGAACGAAGCCTGAACGCCCAAGTAGATTTCTCTGTCCTCCACAGCGTTTGTCTCGGGAACTCATAAAATTTGCACGGCGAGCGCTATAAAGCTATGAATCGAGAGTATCGATTACCACTGTCAGGTTAACTCGGATGCACCGAAAACCCGGTCACTGCCGATGCTGGAACTGGCTTAAATGATGCTTCGACATTCGAAAGCTCTAGCAGCCCGCAAAACGCAGAGCGAACCGCACGGTTGGGATATTACAGCGAAGCCCAAAGAGATCAGGTTGTTTCTTGGCATTTTGCGAACGGCAGATCGCGAAGTAGGACATTAACCCATTTCCGACGTCAATCAGAGTTTGCTCATCTATCCTACCCAACACTGCAGGCGTTCCAATTCCTCACAGCTACACTGCAGCACAGAAAAAACGAGTTGTTAGCTGATATCGATCGACCGGAGCCACCAAGGCAGACACCATACGACGATTTCGGAGATTTCCGGAATACAAGTCGTTGACACGGCCAACCCTGTCTCGATGGATCGAGCAGTACGGCACAGAGCAGCAAATTTGCAGCATTCGGGAAGATCACAAATGCGTCTTGAAGCAGTAGCCCGTACACGAACCACAGCACACAATTGACGGCACCAGCGACGATCGTCGAGAGTGGCAAAAGCTCCGTGTTGCGTTCTTGGATCACCCTCTTGACCATTTGTTGGGCTCGTAGATGTAGTACACTACCAGGTAGAACAGGGACAAAGCGACCCCCACAATGTTGGTGGCCACGACCGTCTACAACATGCAGTTTTGCCGGCGAAAATTTGCAAGTCCGTCATCGAACACTAGCACTGGAATTTCATCGACCCGGTGGGGTTCACTTGCAACGGCGGAGGCCGAAGAATACTCACAGCACAATCTACAGACGGATAATGTGCATCAAGCCAACTTGTTCGGAGCAGGACAGTGTTGCGGTCGTCAAACTCGCGTTGCTCACTCACTGAGACCACCAGCTTCGGTAACCATAGAGCTCTTTTCGCCGACTTTGACCACCAGCTTCCACGATCAATTGTCACACTTCAATGCTTCAGCGTTAACAAATGGAAAACCTTACTTGCGTATGACATGGTTTCTTCCCCTGTCTGAGTCCTCTGGCAAGACACGATCGTTCCCATCCTTTGGACGCCGAAGGTGGCCTGTGACCGTTTGTCGTGTGACTGGCAAAGAATTGAGTCGCTGAGTTCTGGTCTCAGACTGGGGTCGAGCTGCCGGTTGGCGAGTGAGTGTCAATGCGTTGTAGTTGTGTAACTCGTGCTTGCTCTTGAAAACATTGACCTGATTATACTGCCGAGTCTACGGCACTAGACTCGAGTCCTCTGGCAAAACTCGCTCGCTTCCGTACTCCTCCGGGTCCTCCTTTGCAGGATGTGCATCGAGCCATTCAGGTGTCAGCAAAGCGCAATCGCCCTCCAGTTCCAGGTCAAACTCTTGCTTGAAGACGTCAACTGCAAAAGAAGCAAAAGAAAAACAAAAGTTAGCGCATAGAATCATGCTCAAGTACCGACACGCACCATCGTCTTCACTGTAGAGATATACAATATTTTCGAAATCGAAGTCGGCCGCTTTCAAGCTTGCATCCGCAGACCCCACGCTCACAGCAACGTCATCGACGATTATCACGTTCTGGTGCTGATCACGACTGACTTGTTTCTGGTAGTAAACTGGGATGCCTGCTTTCATCAGCTCTTCGATGCGTGGCCGAGAGTACTTGGAGAGAAGCATCTTCTGGTCCGCCAGTACGATCACCTTTCTGCCCTTCCTAAACATATCAATTAAAGCACCTGTAACACTAGGATGTGCAAGACTAGACATGGTTGCTAATACACTATACAGAGCTAGACGAATGTGGCGCAGCAGCTTCTTGAGGAAGTTAGGATCGTGAGAAAACGTGATGTCAATTGAGCGTAGGGTAGCGATCTTCTTGAGGATTCGAGCGAAGGTCCCCCATTTGATGTCCAGGAGCTTTGCACACGATCTGTTGCTGAGAGTCCCAACACCTCCCTTGGCACGTTGTTCTGCTGCGTAGTGCGCCTTGAGCTCCTCGATCTGCCGGGCTACCAGGCGAGGGTCATGCTTGGGGTCGGTCGGCCGCCCGACATCCCCCCACGGGAGCCCCTGCATAAAATGATTGTATATTTTGCGTATCGTTCGCTCATGTAGTCCGGTCTCGCGTGCGATCTCCGCAAAGTGCGGCGCGGCAGCAACGCGTACCGAGCGCAAAAGCTTGCGGATGATTTTCTTCCGCTGTTTGCTCGACACCGGGTGCTGGAGGCCTCCCTTCTTCTTCTTCTTGGCCGTCGTCGTCGCTGTTGGTATTGTGGCTTTTACCGTGTCTGGCTTGGTACGGACTCGACTGCGCGATGCGTTCGGCGCGTTTCCTGCTCCACAGACCCATCAGTCTCCACCCTCCTCCTCTGCCTACAGAGCCTCGTCACGGCACGTCACTCCTCCACATACGTGCTCTTGGCCTTGCCAGTGCTAGTAGCGTCCGCCTTGCTCTCCTGCACGATCTGGTCCAGAGCCATGTCCAGCTTCTGTCTCCGTGTCGTCCGATGCCATTCTCGCTTGTCGCTCGCGGTCTCAAATTGCCAATTGGTGGATAATATTTTGTCTCTATCAACATGGATGTAGCTTGGCGGTGATGGCCGAGCGCAGCGACTTGATGAGCTCGTGGATTCCCTGCAGCTCCAGGGCGACTTCCTCCTGACTTGACGACACCTTTTCTAAACTGCTCGCAGCGTCGTCAAGAGGCTGCCATAATTTGCTGCAAACAACCGAGCAACGTCGTCAGTCAAATGGCAAGATGTAGTTAGTTCTCTGCAGTCTTAACGCAATCTTACGTGATGCTTTCCCATGCCATCGACTCTAGCAAATCTGTAGTTGCCACAATGCATCAGTGTTAGACATTCCTTCCCTTTCATTCTTTCAGACTTACACGAACCGTTGGTCGAAGCTACAGTCGGTGGGCGCACAGCTTCCTTCGTGTCAATCTCATCGCCCTTCGCAGTGCCATACCCACTGATAAAGCCACTCAACGAAATATCCACTGGGATCGCTGACGAGTCTTTAGCAATAGCAGCCAGGGGCACGTTCGATATGCTGTGCGCCACAGCATCGGGTTGGTTTACTTTCGTAGCTGGGCCGTACCCCGCCGTGAAAACACTCAAAGACGTGGTAACAGGGTCACTCGCAGCAGCAAAAGATGACCCGACGCAGGGTGCGACAAACCCACTGGTAAATGAGCTCAAAGAGGCATCTACTTCCACCTGCGGTACAACGTTCGGTTGGTTCGTTCCTTCAGCTCCAGAGTTTATCTTGGCATGCGAATCGTATCCGTTGATATGTATGCTCAGAGATTCAGCTACATCCACATCCACAGGAAATGGCCGTGGAGATTCCTCGCTCTGGAGTGTCTGTAAAGCTTGGCTGACTAGATCATCGGCGATTTTACCGGCATCGCTATCGCTAGACCCAACGGGTTTATTTGCATGAGCTGGTGGTAGCCTGTCAACTTTCCCGTCTGAGTCAACGGACTTGGTCGCTTGAGCTGGGGTTTTGGTACTGTCATTGCTAGAATCAGGGGGCTTAACCTCTTGGAGTGGTGTCAAAAGCCCATTCTTGCTGTCCGGCGTAGTGGGCTCGGACGCTAGAGATGGCATCGAACTGTCGATATCGCTGTCAGAAGCAATGGACTTCGTCGCCTGAGCAGATACTCTTTCGGAATCACCATTAGAGTCAGTGGTCTTAATCGCGTGAGAAGGCATTGACGTGTTGGAACTGCGGTCGGAAGCAAGGGACTTCGCCTCGCGCGAGACTGGCGATTTATCCATAACGGCGGCTTGACTTCTCTCTGCAACAGGTACTGGTTTAGGAGGTGAGGGATTCTGAGGTCTTGATTCGGACGTCGATGCCGTCACCATCAGAGGAGGTTTTAGCAGACCTAGTTGACTTAAACGGGTATTCATCGCTGCTACTGCATTCGCTGTGTCCATTTGTTTCTTGCGTTTTTCGAGTCCTTCACGCTCAAGTGCCAACGATGTCGAGCTCTTGGTACTAACATCCAACGTTTGGATCGACAGACTCATAATCTTTTCCTTTGCAGGTGATTCGCTCACAGCATTTAGTGAACTATTTTGCACAACAACCTGGCCAGGAAAATCGTCAACAACATGAATTGTCGGTTTTGCTGTTTCCCTGGTGCGCATCCATTCCTCCATTGGGATATCTGCCATTGGCCCAGGTACTGGCACTGCTTTAACCTTCCATTTGGGGATAAACGCTTTCTTGTCAGGTTTTGGGACGGTCTCGTTCTCCTCAACGTCAGGAGCTTTGTCGAGTTGCTGCTTAACGATTCCTGGTACTGGAGGTGGTGGTGGTGGCAGTACAGCCTCGGCATTTTTACCAAGCGGAGGAGCTGGATTCGGCAACTGTGTCTCGATAACGTGTGGCAATCTAGCCTTAATCTCAGCTTGGATATCATCTGCAAGCCGCCAAACAAAAATGCATCCATCACTGCTAGCAGTCAGCAGGCGCCGACAGTCAGGCGTGAAAACCAGCGCCGTGATTGCTTCGCCATGTCCTGTTCCCGAAGCCAGTGTTTCACCCGTGGTAATGTCAATTACGTTAATTGTTCTCTCGGCCAATGACCCGCTCATGGCAACACAATAGTTGGCTGGACAAACTGCAGTATGGTGCTGTTCTCCAACAATGTGCGTCTCTTCTTGCTTCCCAGTACTGACGCAAACGACTTCAATCTTGTTGTTGCAACTTGCTACAACAGTGTCGCCATCAGGTAACAGAATTGTGTCAAACACCTTGCCACCACGGAAAGGCATGGCTTTGGTCTCGATCACTACCCCCTTTACGTCAAGTCTGGATATTGAAACAACATTATCAGCTCCACAGCTCAACACCGAGTTTCCGTCACGGGAAAGCGACATTGTCGTCACAGTAGCCGAATGAGTCTCCAATGTTCGTAGGACCGCATGGCCTCTTTTGCAATCGTACAACTGGATTAGTCGGTCTTTTCCTCCTGAAGCCATCAGCAGTGTACCATCGGGTTTGAGCCCACTGTACGCCAGGCAATTCACCTTCGAGCTGTGGGAACCAATTCGAATGATGGGTTTCTGCAACGGCATAGGTATAATAACAACGTTTCCGTCTTCGTCGCCAGAGGCAACTTCTCTTTGATCAGGACAAACGGCGACTGCTCTGAAACCTCTGTTTCGACCATTCGCCTTAGGAGGCGAGTGGACACTGCTGCAAGCCTCGCGAGAGCATGTCCCTCCTAGTACGACACAACGCCCATCTTCAAAGTCATGCTCGCGGTCGTTATAAATTATCCGAAGCATTTCTTGACTGTAGGGATTTTTCCAGTACTCGTGTTCTGACGGAACGCGGTGCTCGAATCGATTAGGCTTGACTGGTTTTCGATGCAATTCCAAGTTCCATAGGCGAACCGTATTATCATCCGAGCAAGTCACAAATGTTCCAGTCGGTATAGTGTCTGCGGATACTCCTCCAGAGGAGCCACTATCGCTGTAAACTAGCTTTCCCTTTGCACTGACACCTCGTACGAAGCCAGCGACCTTCAGGTCTCGGATTCCTCCGCTATGATACAAAAATGAACGTTCAAGCGTAACAGCATCCGGATCAGTCATGTCATAGATGAAAATGCTTCGGTCGGAGTAGAACACAATCACGTGCGAGCCTGTAATACAGGTGGCTATCACGGCTGGATATCGAAAGGGCTCGGCTGGGTACAAGATATTCGCCGACGCTAGGGTAACTTTTGACGGCTCATTCGCAGCACCAAAAGCTGGAGGAAAACGCAATGTTGCGCGGTACTCGAGTGTCGAAGGGTTGAACAGCCTCACAACTCCGCTCGACCCACCAACTGCCACGTACGACTCTGTAACGGAGATAGCATTCTCGCAATTCGACTCCAACGACACCAATTGTTCCATGATCCCCGAAGCTCCAAAGCAGCATAGCGTTCCATCTAAAGTAACAGCAAAGGTCTTCAACTCACTAGTCCCATATCCGCACCCCACACCTGTAAATGTTGCCGAGGTTTTCGCATTCACTACGGCATCTCGGTACTGCAGCTCAGGAAGCTCATTCACCTGAAGTCCAGTCACTAGAAACGATCCCTTGTCATCCAGAAACCAGTACTGCAATAACGAAATAATAAAATAAATGAATGCATATTCAAAATATCATCTCATCTCTCCTCTTCAAACTCACCTTGAAATGTTTCTCTCCAACTGTAACGAAGAAATTCCCAGCTTGGCAGAAGTCCGCGGCTAGAATTTTATCCTGCACCATAGCGCAGCCCACCGCAGCAACCTCAAGGCATCGTGTCGTCTCCTTTCGCTTAAGCTTCAGCTCCCACGCATACAGATGCTGGTCATGTACAAGTCCTGCCGAGAGCAAGAAGCGTCCGTCCTGACTGAAGGCCATACACGCCATTCCATACTGATGCCGCTGCAACTCGGCACACAGCGTGCCGTCCGTGCCGTCCGTGCCGTCCCAAATGGTAATAGCCGGCAAATAGCCTTTCTCTCCAATGGCGAGGACCTGGCCATTGGGCGAGAAGCACAGACACGCTACGCTCTTGTCCACGCGGTAGTACCGCACCTGTTTATTGCGTCTCAAGTTGTAGATCACGACGATGCAGCCTGCAGCGTACGCCAGCTCGCCCGAGACCGGGTTCACCGCCACCATCGCATTGCACAGAGCTGTAAACCACAGCACACGCTCCAGAATCACGCGAGCGCCGCCGCCGCCGCCGCTGCCGCGCTTTGACGTTGGCGTGCCCCTCGCGTCGAAGCGCTGTTTGACTATGGCCGCGGAGCAGCCGTAGCGTCGCTTCACTTGGAGCTTGTCTTCCTTCGAGAGCTCGCCAGTGCGCAGCGCCGCGCTCTTGATGGACTGGAGGCAGGCGAGCACCTCCTCAGTGGACGGGTTGTTCCAACCTCGCTTGTACTTCTCTTGCCGCAGCGCGGGCGTCTTGCTTCTTCGCTTGTTGTTCTCTTGGCTCGCCGTCTTTTTCTTCTTCTTGCCGCGTTGCTTGTTCTCTTTTGGCTCGCCATCTTCTTCTTCAGCTTCCTGTTACCCCCAACTTTGCCAGGCACGTTTCAGCTCCGGGACCGTGATAGTGCCATGTATCATGACATTTGTGCCCAAATCTCGTACGAACTGGTCGCTCGGCAACCGGTGCAAGGAGCTTTCCGAATGGACTTGGAAGTCAAGCGCGCACTTGAGGTGCTTCCAGTTCCAACTAAGCACATTCTTCGCCCTCTTGCCTTCTCGAAAACCAGTGAGGTAAAAATCTGGCGCTGTTCCGAAAGGGGACATGCGAACTTGCCAGCTACGTGGACCGGGACGCGTTCGTCCCCGGTATCGTGGCGGGCGAGACCGCGGAAAGGATGTTGTCCCTCGACTTGGAGGAAAAGAAGGCGGAATATGCCGTACAACCACCGACGGACTCCCAGCTCGTCAGCTGGAGCTACCGCCTAGAACTGTGCTGCAAGTTCTCGTTGAGCCCCAGCATCCGCCTGGAGTTTCCCGTGACGATCGTCCACGAAAACTGCACGCTGGACCAGCACCGGCGGCAGGCGACTACCAGGCGATGAAACAACCAGCAGACTCGAAAGTGAAGAAAGTGAAATGAGCTTGCAACATCAAGGACCCAAATGAGCTGTGGTGATGACCAACGAACTCGAGCATCGATCACTACGAAAGCAAAATGCCCCCGTCAAGGTATGGAACATCGTTATATACTAGGGCAGCAGTTGTAATCTGGCTCATTGTTGAATGACGTTGTGTTGAGTTGAATGAATGTAGAAGTCGTTGGCGGTCATTGTGCGTTTGTGAAGACTCGAGGGGCTCTAGTAGGACTACTACGGCGATTGAAAACCATCACCACGACCTTGGTTCCGTTCGAGGCGAGGCAAATTGCAGAGTGGTGAACGAATCCGTCGATCGGAGCGCAATGACATCAACTTCCACGAAACCCAAGCGGAGTCACCAAGATCTCCCAGCATCGTCAATTCCTTCACCCGACATTGCCAGTTTTTATATCGCCACGCGATGGAACTAGGTGTTGACGGCGAGCTGCTACTCCAGCAGCAACGTGCAAAGGGGTCCTAGTCAATACAGACCACATTACCCCACAGCCGCAAAATCCCTTTGTTTTTCATGATCACTTACGTCCACTTGCCACTCTTGACGTTGTTGGCGATCTTGCTGGGATTCTCGAACGGCGTCGCCATGATCGTCTTGCGTGAGTTCCAAAGCAGATTTCGCGAATGAATATCCGTTCTGCTTTGCAGCGTGCATCTGCATGTAGATACGCTGTTGTGAGCAGATCCACGCGCCTGCGAATCGTGTGATTGATTTCCTCTGCTGGTAAGTTGCTGGTAATTTACCACCTTTGGCATCGACCGAAGTTTTTTCCCTCAAATATAAGAAACAAGTTCCCGGCGATTCTTCATTCTTCATTTTGCCATCTAAACACAATAAAGCGCAGCTCCACGGCACCGGTGACGAGCAAAACGTCGCCTCCCCACAAGAAGCAACGGCAGCCCACCATTGCGCCAACGACTGAAGCTGAGCGCTTGAAGATTATTTGAAAGGTGCTTCCTTTGCTGCGGAAACAGGCCGCCATCGACTACGCCGACGTCGGGCGACACTGCAAGCCTCCGCGTGACGGCAAGACCGTCAAGAAGATCGTTGAGAGATATAAGCGCGGCGAGGCCTGGGCCGATGAGGCATTGCAATGGGGCAAGGCACGCAATCCTGCCCATGAACCCATCCGCGTACACCGCCGAGTCCAAGACCTGCGTGCTACGAATCCAAAGATCAGCGACCGCGGTTGCGCGCTCGCGCTCAACATTGCTGAGAGCACATTTGCCGACATTGTAAAGAAGATCCGGGACATTCCTGCTTCGCAGCTTGTGTTCTCTTCGGGGAACCCCAACTTCGCTCCGATGTATCTGATGCAGTTGAAGCTTTCTACAGATACGCTCAGAGCAACTTTCTTCTCTCTCACGCACATGGGAGTGACGGGACCGCTGGTGGAGCTTGCTAAGGCGAACGTTAAAGTCTACGTACTGTTGGATCGACAGCAAGTGCTTTCACCATTTGAGCTACCTCGCGTTCGCGAGCTGTTAGAGGCGGATATCGATGTCTTCATTCAAAAGTCCACGAAGACGCAGCATCAAAAGGTACTATGCACAAATTGAAGATCATGTATGCAACGCTAACAAAATATGTGGTGCTCTGTTAGATGGTCATTGTCGACGATGTGATGTGCTCGACGGGATCAGCCAACCCGTCGATGAAGGGCTTACATGATTCGTTTGAGAACCTCACGTACCATTTCATGGCGAGTGAAAGTCAGTAAACCAATGTGAATACGGTTAGCCACTTCGTTCTAACACATCTTTTGGTGCAGTTGATAACGCTACGGTAGACTTTCTCAAGCAAATGAAGAACGACTGTGAACGGGTCACGCTCGTGTGGCTGGATGAGCAAGAGCGCAAACTGACAGCCTCAAAAAAGGTAGCGCGCGCGCGTGCAAGCGAGGGCGTGACTGAAGTGGAGCGTGCTGCTCTCAATTCGTTTATGAGCGAGGAAGGCACTGAATTCTACGATACCGATCGCGCCGAGAAGAAGAGGGCCGGAGAAGTCAAGAAGTCCGCAAAGGCATACATTAAGCACAAGAGTGAGCACGTCTGCGTCAAGTGCTGGAAGGCGTTGGACCCATCGGAGACAATGGTTTGCTGCAAGTCGTGCAGGAGGAAAAGAAGCGTGAAGAGGTTGTGAAGGTACAAGAACACAAGTGCTGGGAGTGCAGCAAAACCAGGGAGCGCAGTGATCTTACCTGCTGCAACGCCTGTCTGGCCAAGTCGCGCGCACGATCAAGGGCAGCATGCAAGGCCCGCGAGCGAGCCGGGGGACGTGTGCCAAGTGCGGGAAGAAAGATGTCTGTGAACCGAAACCTGGTGGTGGTGGTGGCGGAGCCTTCGTGGCGAGCTGTCGGGCATGCCGAGAAAGCGAGAATCGCGCCAAGCGCGTTAATTAAGAGGGGCCTCGACAGTCGAGGGCAACGTAGTTCTTGGCGCGAGCGCGTCGACGGCGTCAACGACCAGACAGACAGTACGTTTGCACGGTCCGTGTGTTTTGTAACACGAAATTCAAAAACCACACGAAAATCGGATTTTCGTGTGGTTTTTCAATGTCCGTGTGCAAATCACAGTTTCTGTGTGGCAGACACAAAAGGCCATACAAACTTCAAGTGCAACGCACGTCCTGGGTCCTCCCAGGTCACAAATCGCAAAAAGACGGCGAACCGGATACTCTTTTTTTCCATAGTGAGCGCAAGATGTTTGTGCGTACATCCGGTTCGTCGGCCGTCGCACAGGGGAGGACAGAAATGCTGTACGCACAAGCGTACCAGCGGGCATTTCTATGCTCCACCTCGTCTCAGACGCCCAGAGTACTCACTCTTGAAATTAAGTATATTTTTTTCGCTTGCTTTTTGTATGGATTTTGACAAAACCAGTATTTTTGTTTTCTAACAATTAGCTTTTGGCTAAACAGTAGATGTTTAGTTAAACAGTAGGCTTTTGGCTAACTTGTCGTGCCGATTTTTGCCGAAAATCGGGACACATGAAGACGCCGCCACGCATCCAAGAGCAGTACGCCAGTCCTCCGCGCGAGTCGCCCGAGGAGCGTCGGCGGCGTCTAGCGAATCGCCGCGCAGCCAAATATCGTTACTCCAAGTCTTTACCGAATGCGCAGAACGCGTCCGACCCGGCGGCCGAACGCCAGCGGCAGCAAAACACGCGCCGACAGCGAGAGCGTCGGGCGCTGCTGGACAACGAGGCGCGCGACCGTCTACGCGCTCAGAACCGACACCGCCAGCAGGTC
The DNA here is from genome assembly GCA_025722995.1 of Phytophthora agathidicida. Classification (NCBI taxonomy): domain Eukaryota; phylum Oomycota; class Peronosporomycetes; order Peronosporales; family Peronosporaceae; genus Phytophthora; species Phytophthora agathidicida. The sequence continues at coordinate 4,643,826 of CP106972.1, read as the reverse complement.
CGACGCCAGAGTTTGAGTGACAGAGCGAAGGAAAAGATCCGAGAGAAGCAGCGCGAACGGCAGCGTGAGCGACGGCAGACGCTGGACGAAGGCGCGCGCGAGGAGCTCCGAGAGCGTGAACGTCTACGTATCAGACGCCGACGCCGGCAGATAAAAACATTAAAAAGGCAGCAACAGGAGGAGGAGGAGGAGGAGGAAGAAGAGACGGCGGCAATGCTGCCAATCCAATTGCAACTGCTACAACCTCTTGAGAGAGAAAGACTACCGCAGTTGAGATTGGCGCCAGAACTGCCGACGCTGAGGCAGCATCAGGAGCAGCAAAGACAGAGAGAGATGCAACAACAGCAGCAGCAGCGCAGACTGCCGTTCGGAGGTGGTGTACAAATCACGTTGCCTCCACCACCACCGATGGAGAGAACCAGGACCTTCCAGCACGAACGCATTCCATCATTGCCACATTTGCAGCAGGTGACGAGACCGACCACCTCATCATTACTACATGCTACTCCACCACCACCGTTATTTTCAATACCAGGGACGAGTGGAGGAGCTGGATGCGCGACGTCGGTTGGATTGCCGACGGTTGCTAGCGCTGTGGCGGCGGCGGCGGCGACAAGACCGCCACATCCTACGCCGATCATGCCGTCGGTCAGTTTGCCGCTGCCCAGCAAGCCACTGGCGGCGCTGCCGATGGTGCCCCAACAGCAACAACCACCACGTACGCCGATTGTGCTCCCACCAGCTCATCGATCACTTCCACCGTTGCCAGACTTCCTCAACAGCCGCGAAGCGTTCAACCCTGCTACTGCAGCTGCAGCATCTTCTACTACATCGACGCGCACATCGCGACCTTCAAGCAGCGCAAGTAGAGCATTGTTCCCGTCTATTACAAACCTGCCTGCAACACACACTGACGCACCAGAGGCAGACTCTATTTTTCAAAGATAGAGGTGGAAGGAGAAGCACAAAGGAGACTATCAAGATATCACGAGTGAATCAAACTGCAGGCGGTGCAATTGTTTGGATTGAATTGAAGACGTAGTTCGAGACGTAGCGTTCCTGCTTTCAGTCTTGCAAGGTTTCTTACCGCAAAAGGCTGTCGAGTTTGTTGACGCTGCCCTTCGCAAGCGGGCGATGAGGAGCGTTAACATGCCATAGCGCTCGAAAAGCCTCGTTCGCGTAAGCGCCGCGATTTGCCAAGAGGAACATCTCAAGTTGTGTCTCGGACAGGTTGAGTAATTGGTAGTACCGCTTGGCGTGCTCCAATCGTGAGGCCGAGGAACAAGAAGAAGGTGTTGACGCGGAGGGTGAAAAGGATGCGCCGTCACGAGGGTACGAGTATAGCGTGCCTGTGAGTCCTTGACGAAGAGCGCCAATGTTGAGTAGCATTTGCTGAACGCCTCCACGACTGAAGGTGCAGTCAGTCATCTGCGTGAGATTGCCGATCAGCAGGCGGGACAATAGTACATCGACGCCATTAAACACAAGCGTCATCTTGTCGCTCGTTAAGTACGGCTGCAGCGCATTCTCAATCGAAGACAAGTTCAAATTGAGCGCGAGTACGCTGTCTTGAGCCATGGTCGGTTGGCCTTCTTCCATGTCGAATCGCTGCGAGACGAGTTGTGTGAGGTAATAGCAGCAGTGAAGACGCACTTCGCGACGCAAGAAAAGGAGGCATTCGTCAGCTAGAGCACTGCACTGCCAGCTCGCAGCTTGAAGAGCCATCGTTAGGGCCGGTGAGGTGATTGGAGATGCTGGGGCGTTGTTAGGCTTCCCGCCGGAACTTCCTGCAACACGTTGAAGGTACAGCGCGATGAGGTCGCATGCGCTATTGGCGTAGCCGAGCATACCAATTCGCGCGTTGTCCATGAGCAAACCATCGAGCCCCTGCATCCATGAATCCGGGTCGTAGAGCTGGTTTTCGAGCTCAAACTCCCTTACTGCTATCATCTCCTCGGCACTCACGCGGGTGGAATTGCTGGTCGATCCTGTTGGCTGCACCTTTGAGTGATGGTATGGAATTGGGCTGCCTTGCTTCGCGCGCTGGTATCCTTCGTATCCATGGAAAATAGCTGCCAGGTCGGCGTAGGTAACGTTTTTGGTCTGGAGCTGCTGGTGATTAAGGGTTTGCTCGCGAATATCGCGCACGATCACGGCGCATTCTTCCAGCCAGCTCAACACAGAAGCTTCTAGCACGCTGGCGAGATCGGACGCATGCGGTGGCATTTTCCCCATCATCTCTCGCAGGGTCTCGATTACATGGAGTAAACTGTCGATGCTGGGTGGTTGGTAACTCGTATCGGACGGAATGGGGAGTCGGCACGTGGTCGTCAGGCTCCTTCCTTTGACGGCCATGAAATGCTGAGCTTTTTCCTTGACTTTAGGGATCCACTTCTGTGTAATGAACGTGCTGAGGAACGCTGCAAAGCCTGACAGCGTTGACACCGGCGAGCTAACGCCAGATCGAGACGAGCTGGCACGGAAGAGCTGCTGGAGATCTTTTCCGACTCGTTCGAGTTCTTCATATACCTCAGGCAAGTGGTAGACACTCGGTTCACACACTAGCCGGCGACAGCTTGCTGCCAAGGAATTGATTTGATTGTCTCCGCTCAGCTGATTCTTCTTTGGTGGTTTGTTGCGACTCAACTTGAAAAGCTCCCCACTGTCGGATACTGCGGCTTGATCAAGCGCCACTGGTTGTGGTGAGGAAGCTCCATCAAGATATTCGACAACCACACCCTGAGAAAGTTTGACAGCACATGAGCCTGCTGACATTCGAGTGCGTACAACGAGAAAATGGACTTACCTCGAGTACACCGGAAATCCTCGTAACAACCTCGAACATTCCGTAGTCCCAATTGTCACCATCAGCTTCGAAGTAAAACGCGACAAGATAGTGACGCTGAGCAACACGACGAAGGACGGTGAAAAGCAAACGCAAGAACGTGCCGAAGTCGCTGGAGTGGTCGTGCTTGCCGAAAGTGGCCTCAGTGAAGGCATTCGCAAATGACGTACTGCTGCTGCTGTTGAAGATACCCCTACAAAGGCGTGACAGCTCCGTCACCACCTCATCCAGCTCTTGCTCGATGGAGCTCTTGATCGTGCCGATCGCTTCTCGCTCGCGATGCAGCCTGCACACAAACAAAAAGGCAGCCAATTAATACCTCGGAAGTGACTCCGTGTCTGGATATCAGGCGAAGCGTTGCTTCATCTCACTTTTTGACGGCACTGACAGCAGTCTGCAGCGCGTTGTTTGTTGGCAATGGAGCCACGGCGGCACTGTTTGACCGGCTTTTCCGCTGCTGGTCGGGGTTTGTCCTGTTGGCAATCTGAAGCATCAACTTGTCAAACTCCTGGTCGAGATGTATGTCGCTGCTGAGTTCATTCTCAATAGCTGCTAGCGAGTACTGGTTAGTGCGTGACGCAATGTTGGCAAACGCGCCCTTGAGATAGATCGCTCGCTGGAGCTCCTGTACAAGTCGGTCTTCGATCGTTTGCTTGCATTCCATCAAGTCATTGCGGAGTCTCGTTGTAGCGTGGAATGCCACAAGTTGCTCACTGAAAACCAGATCCAACGCACTTGCGAACTCGTCGACTGCCTCCAGGAACTTCCGTTGGCTCAGCAGAGCGTCGATCTTAGCTGGTGCAGCTTCGATGCATTCAATGTCATTGATAATGTCGACCACTTTCTTTGCTTCGTACTTCTGGAGCAGCAGTTCGCGCAGGTTTTTCGTCTTGGAGCCTAGGATGGTCCTCCCGTCAGCAGCTCTCTTGTGAACTTCTTGCACTTTCTCCCGGGTTTCTTGCAATTGATTCGAGATGGCGGTGAAGCGAGCGAGACTCGTGTTGAAGTTGACGAAACTCTGGTCGATGACTCCGTCGATTTGTTCATCGGCCATAGCGCGATACTTGCGCACTTTTTGGAGTTGCTGGTCGCGGAGTTCATCTGTTGCGGCCCCGACAACGTACCGCAGCATGTAGCGTTGCACGCTGAATTTCTTGTCGAAGAAGGCGGCGTCGATCACGCTCATGGTGCCAACAACTCGACCGCTGACTGTGGATCTTTACGACGACGTCTTTTCCGAAAATGGCGCGGATGCTTTTATGGTACGAGGGGGTCAATGAGGGTGATGAGTATGGTGGTGAAGATTGAGGACCTCTTCACGGGTACGAGCCTCAGTTCCATGTAATATGCTGTTAAACTAGCGTGGCTCAATTGCTGTTGCAGCGGCAGCAGCCAACGGTGACGTGAAGGAGTTAGCTTCGCTACTTGAGCAAGGAGCGCGGATCAACGACACCGATGTGCGTTCCGCCAGCAAATAATCGCCACAAGAACTGGTAGACACTAACGAGATTGGCTTTGTTCTCAACGACAAACAGAGAGAGAGGGATATGCGGCGCTCCAAGTAGCAGCGAAGAAGGGCCTCGATGACTGCGTGGCGTTCCTGCTACAGGAGGGAGCCGACGTGAACCAGCGCGACGTATGCATCCACGATGTGTGTGCATTCGTATTGATTACTGGTACTAATGCAATCGATGTTACAGTCCGACGGCTTTAGTGCACTGCATGAAGCAGCGTTCTATGGCCACGACAACGTCGCTCGGATCCTGTTAGGCTTTGGAGCTGACAAAACTTTTGTCAATTCGGTGCGCTCAACTACACGCAAAGTATTGCAGCGGTTCTAACTGCGTTCGTCCGTTTAAACCATAGGAAGGCACCACCGCATTGGCCTTGGCAGTGCGTCATGGTAATGGAGTCATCGCCCACATGCTCGCCGAAGGCCATTCCGCCGAACTCGGTTTCTACTAGCATGACTTGAACAAAGTATAGATTTCATTCCTGGTTTGATTGGTGTTCGAGCTTTACCATCATGGTGGACTCGCAATCGTCGGATGATGAAGACGCGTCCACCGCGACGTCCTCGAGCTGGCGCTATTGCCTGCACATTGCGTACTATGGAACGGGCTTCGTAGGGTGGCAGCGACAGCAACAGGAGACAAAAAGCAGCTCGGGTCACGACAGTGTGCAGGAAGTGGTGGAGGCTGCAGTAACAGAGACTTTGGGGGCACCCCAGCGAGTCAACGTCACAGGAGTCAGTCGCACGGATGCAGGCACCCATGCACTCTATGTAGGGGATCTATGGGATCAAAAGGGGACAGTGTCGGGGTCTCAGAACGATGATCGGACTAAAGGATGTTGATGAAATATGCTTTCGCAGCAATTCGGCTTCATCCGTATGTATTCGGAACTGCACATGACGATGGAAGAACTGAAAGACCGAGTCAATACCAAGTGAGTACCGAGTGATTGGGTCATGAGGTGGCTATAGAGATTAATAGGGGCTTTCGTGGCAGGTTGGCTAGTGGAAGAGTGGTGGTGCTTGGGGTGACGGTGCCGACAACGGGTCCATCGCGGATTCGGTCGCGATACAAGAAGTACATTTACTACCTGCAACAAGGCCATCGCCCCGATCTGGAGCTGGGCAAGTACTCGTGGTTCCTTGGGAGAAGACTCGACATTCAACGGATTCGCGACGCACTGAAGTGTGTTACTGTGCGGTTGGCGATTTGAATGCGATAGTGAAGCTGACATGAATGCTCGTCAGGTTCTTGGAAGGCACGCACGACTTCCGGCCGTTCTCGCAAGGACTACTGAAGCCCAAGTATGAGGATATGACAACGCTGCGCACGGTCATTTCGGCCAAGGTGGTTGTTCGACGGTGCGTTCACTTTTGTCGCCTTTCATGCAAGAATGGTGTTGGGTATGCTGACACTGTACCCGTCATGGATGGATAGGAATGTGAATTTCTCGCTGGACCCTCGAGTGTGTGGTAGTGGCGAGATCATCGATGCTGCAGACATGTACTGCGGAACATCAGGTACTGTCTCGACCGAAACACACAACTCGGATGGCAGTCAGGCTGTAGCCACAGGAGAGCACAAGAAGCGGAAGGTCGAGCAAGCGAAAGGCGGAGCGCCTGTGCACTTTGTCTGCATTGAGCTTGTTGCCAACGGATTTCTGCGGCACATGGTGCGGCGAATCATTGGAACACTGCGACCAATTGGTGAAGGCACCCAGCCACCATCTCGGATGCAGCAAGTTTTAGCAGGTGAAATCAAGCCCGGTCCATCTGCGCCAACAAAAGCCCTTTGGTTGCATCGTACCTGGCTGACGCAGGAAGAGTACGACGCGGATTGCGCTGCAGAAGAGTAGACAACAATGGTATTACCATTGAACACGCAAACGTGGTATCGATGAGAGCACTACGAAGTCTTGAACGATTACTACTCTATAGTTCTTCGTGGGTACCTGCAGCCTTGGGTACTTTTACTTCCTGTGCAGCAACATGTTCCAGGATTCGAGTAATGTGCCTGAGGACGATCTCTCCAATGATTTCAGGGGAGTATTTTTCGATCATGTCCTTGCGAGCTTGCTTACCCTTGGTCATCGCTTCCTGTGATTAGAGAAAGAGTCCAACATTAACGACAACAATCATAGCCTGCTTCCTCATGCGTCTTACCTCAGGATGTTCCTTAATTCGCAACAACAGTTCTTTGAGATGCTTCACAGAGGGATCGGCCCACATGTGACCTCGGAATGCGCCGTCCGTAATCTACAAAGGCAACGCAAAGGTTAATCAAAGTTTCAGCCTTCAGTTCGTGATTGGAGAACTTACCTCGATGAGTCCGTCAATCTTGAGTGGATACGAGTTCTCCTCCGTCATATACTCCGTCGTGCCACTCCAGAAGGTAGCGATCACAGGCCGTTCCATCGCCATGGCCTCAACATGCGGTCTGCCCCACCCTTCACCGCGCGATGGTAGAACGAACGCATTGGCAGCCTTGTAAAGGGACGGCATCGCTTCCTGCGGGATATGTGGCGGCAGCACATGAACGTGTGGTAGCTCGTTTAGCGGCTTGCCCACCGCTTCCAAAGCAAACTTCTCGATAACATCCATAAAGTCACCAGCCGACGAAGACGTCGAGTGATATCCATTCGTCAGCAGCACTAGAACGACATCATCATCAGGCGAGAACCCCTGAAAGTACGCCTTCAATAGCACTTTCCACGCCTTCCTCTCCTCCCACTTGAAAATCGACAAATATACAGTTGTCTTCTCCGTCATTTCAAACGCCGTCTCACTCGCCAGATCGTACACTTTTTCCACCTTCTCGGGGTCGAAGAAGTCCACGTCCACCACCTCTGGCACCACCTTCACCGCTTCCGGTCGCACTCCTCCATCGACGAAAACCTTCTCCTGGAACTTGGTCGGCACCCAGATCTCGTCCATCTTGCTCATCCTCTCTGGCCACCCTTTGGGCACTCGGTCCGTCTCGAACATGGTGCGCCCGACCTTGTACTGCGCCTTCTCGGGCGGACAGCGAGACGTCATGTAGTGTGCAGGCTCCCACGCCCCCGGCTCCGAGTGGCAAATTGCCAGAGCAACTTCCCTGTTCTTCAATTTCCAGTAAAAGTCCCTCTCTTCGATCCAATGGTGCTCCAGTTTCGTTTTCATGTCCTCAGGCAGGTCTCGGATGAAGGCCGGGTTGAGGGAATCCCCGTGCTGCGTAATCAGCAGCTCAAAGGGCTGCTCCAATGTTGCTGAAGTATCTGCATCTTGTGTTGCTTCTGGTGCGTCTTGGTTGTCAGCGGTTGCAAAGGAATCGGACGATGCACTTGAAATTTCCATCGCTGCATCAACTGCCACGACGTACGAGTGCGCTTCGCTGCAGTAGCCGCCGCCACTGAGGAAAGGAGCATACCACAACACGGCCGGAGGTCCAGCATCACTGGAGACTGAAGAGCGAGAGCCGAAAGCTGCCGCGGGCGTCGCCAGCAACGCACAAAGAGCGACGTAAAGGGCTGGCAGCTTCATAAGACTAGTGTAATGATACAAATCTGACAGTATATTGTGAATGTGACGATAGAAATGTCAAGTTGAACATGGATACCTTCATAAGGAATGAGTGATGGGGATATGCATTGTTCTACCGGGTTAGAGCGCTCGAGAAAGTTGGTTGAATTAGGACGCGTACTGCTTGGTCCAGTCCTGCGCCGTCTTCTCGAAGTCCGCTTTGTTCTCGTGCATCTGCTTGGCGATCTCGGGTTCAAGCGGGTTGTCCATGTCGGGCTGCTCCAAGATCTGCTTGATCGCAGTCAGGCAGTGCAGCACATTCAGCGTCGGGCCCCAGTTCTGCGGCAGCAACAAACAGTCAGTACGGTGCAATGTATCATGTTAGGTCTCCTCGTCTCGCCCGCCCTACCTCATTGATGATATCAGCGCAGATCTCGCCGGACTGCGACTTGACATTGGGGTGGTAGACTCGCGTGAGGAAGCGCACCTTGGGCGCCTTGAACGGATACTCACTCGGGAACTGCAGGTCCAAGTTGAAGACGCCGCCGGAGTACGGCGAGTCCTCCTGCACACAGCAGCACACAACCACAGTCAGCGTATCAAATCTATACCCCCTCAAGTTGTAGCTGCCGACGTACAGGCCCAGCGAGCATGGCGTTCCAGTGCATGAGGTCGTCGTCCACTGCGCTGACCGTGCACCAATCGGGCGAGTTCTTCTCAAACTCGGCGAGTTCCTGGGCAGCAGCAGACACAGAAGAGTCAGCGGCAGCAATCGAATCCTACGGAAGCCTTGTTGCCAGCAGCACGTGCTTTAGTCAGACGGCGGGCCATGGCTGTTGTTCGGTGGGGACGTAGGAGGAAGTCGAGGGTGTCGCTTGTCGCGCTCGGTGCTAATCGAGAAGTGGAGTGAGTGAGGACGATGGAGGTCAGTGATACCCACAGCCTGTTTTTAGCCGGCATTTTAGCAGGCTTATTTTTAGATATTAAAGTGGCACACACACAAACGTCTGCAATCTGAGTCTGAGTCGCCCCGTTACGCCACCAATGGCGCCTCTTGGTGCGCACAAGGCGACCCCGTCGTTCTGCATGCCGCGCTGCAGCCATACAGCCCCTTCTGTATAGACGGCCATGGCGGATACGTCCGCAATATCGAGTTACAGTCAGCAATTTGCATTGCGGCATCCTCCTCGCGTTAAAAAAGCTCAGATTAGCGACAACTTCAACGTCAACAAGACAAGCAAGCGACCAAAACCCTGGAGACTCAAAGATGCAGGGCAAAAGAACTCTTCGCGCTCGCAGAAGACGCTGGTGGACGCATTGAAGCAGCACGGCATGCGGTTGTGCGACGGCGCGAGGCTCAACGCCGTGGGCAAAGGGATCCACTTGCTGGGGCGAGTACCTCCGTCGATCTCTGCGTCCGTCACGGCGCTGTATCTGAGTCAGAACAACTTGCAGTCAATGGAAGGCGTCGAACAGTTCTCAGCAGTGCGACTTTTGTCGGTAGGAGGCAACTTGATCTCGTCTGACAAGGAGGTTGAGAGGTTGGACGACCTCGCGCAACTTCGCAATCTCAACTTGATGGGGAACCCGCTGTGCGATCAGCCAAACTACCGACTTCGCATTATTGCAATGTTGACAAGGTTGCAGGTGCTAGATAATTGCGATATTTCCAAGAAGGAGCGGGACGCAGCGCCAAATGTTGCAGCGCAGGACGACGCACTACGGAAGATGGTCACGCAGAACCATTTCGACATTCAAAAGCTGCAACGGATTGCGCAGATGATTGATCTGCATAAGGCGTTTTACGGATATGTGATGGCTGGTGTCGCTACGGGAAAGTTTGACTGTGTGCCGAGTCCGAATGATGTAGCGTGCAATGTGTCATTGTTGCTGCGACTGTGGAGATATGAAGATGTGTTGTCGAGGCAGGAACGGGAAGCGCTGCAAATGCAAATGCTGACGATTATTATTCGGACGCACTCGAAGTTAGCGGATCATCCTAAAGTGAAAGCGAAGGAGTACTTGCTGAAACTGGCGAATGGGTCTTCACCTCGAGCACAACGGCAAGATGGATCATCGACTGATATGAAACAGCGCTGTGCGTCATGGGAAGAAGCGTACAGCAACGTGATCGCGTTGCAGCAAAAGACTGTTGCGAATTTGAACGCTTTGTGTGAGAAGAACCGCAAAGAAATGGCCGAGTTTTTGAAAGAGCTCCTTTCAATGGACCCAAGGAAGAGAACTAAACTGGTTGGAAGTCGGCGTGTGGAGAAGCATGTCAACGACCTTGAAACGAAGCCGGCACCTCGCCAAATCCCAAATAGAGCAAACTCGTGGGCGGAATCACGAGTCGCTGAGCGGCAGCAGTATGATCCACGGTCTAGCCAGCACCAGCTTCCACCTCAGCAACAAGATCCTGATACAAGGGACAAAGAAAAAATAGTCGCGTATCCGAGCTTTCTACCGCCACCTCCTCCAGCACTCATGAAGCAACCGACCCACCTGCACTTCCCGCGAGAAAGAAAGAAAAATCATGAAGAAAACCGCTCTCGAGAAGTACCAGTGCGAGATCGCAAAGCGAATCTACGCAGTGGCGATTTCGCGAATAAGTCGCTTGGTGAGGCAATTCAAAGCTTCAAATTGAGAGATTCAATGGTGGCCCCGCTTCACAAGCCATCAGCAACGGAATTCAACTATACTCAGCGCCGGCCGTCTTCTGTTTTCACCCGAGAAGACCTGAGCATGACCAGTATCAGCGCAATAAGTCACGCGCCGTCATCGCCTGGCCGTACTTCCGAAGGGACCTATACCCCAGTTGACAAGAGCCCACTGAATTCGCTTACTGAACCAAACCTATCTAACGATCGTCGCCTTCAGGAACTTGAACAACGAGAGGAGAAGTATATCCGAGCGTTGATGCAGTCGGAGCAACGGGAGCTCGACTTGAGGAACAACCTGTCCGGAGTTCAACGGAAGTTGGCTTCTTATCAACGGACCCTGGCCCAACAGCTGCACGAACGCGAGGCGATCAAAGAGGAGGTAGCCCAGCGCACGATGGCTGTTGCTACGCCCAAGATCCTCAAGAGGTTCTTCATCCGATGGATTCAATTCTACAACTGGTCGCAGCAGATCAAGCATGTCCAACGGAAACGGTGCTTCATTTTACAACATGATCGATTCTGGATATGGAGACGCAAAGTTTGGCTGCAGCAGGAGTTGAGGACATGCATGAAGAAGCAGCAGCTTCGTATACGAAAACTTCATTTCTTCGAGTGGGTCAACTCTACGAGGGTGAGTGTGATCGCCAAACGCAACCAAATGCTACGTGAAATTCGTTTCTTGGCTTTTGTATTTCGAACGTGGGTGAATGGAGCTACTTTGGTAAAACGAGAGGGGAAACTATTGCAAGAACAGCAAGACCGGACGATACGTAACCTGCATTGGGCATGTTTTCGCGAGTGGAAGCGCATGACTAGAAGTAAACAAGCCCTCACAAAAGTGCAAAATTTGCGCTGGAAAGACTCGTTACGTATCAACAAGCAGGTTAACTTTTGGAGCTGGAAATTATTCCTCTACTCAGTTGCACGGCCGATCCAAGAACGGTCGTCGCGACTTCGACATCGAGTACAATGCCGGCAGGTACATCTACACCTTCGTGAATGGCGCAAATTGATCAAGATTGACAAGCTGTATAATTTCAGGCTTCGTGGGCGAATATGGAGACGGTGGGTTGAGTGGCGCCATCGTCTCCAGAACGAAAAACATGCAGCTCATAAAGAGCTGGTTGCTGTGGTTAAGGGGTACTTTTGCGCGTGGCATACTGCTGCATCTGAGCAAGCGGCATCAAGACGATCCCTGAACCTAGCGAAGAGGTATGTGAACCGTAGGCGTCTTCGGAAGCTGTGGATGCACTGGAAGTATTTCTCCATGGCTAAGCGGAAATATACACAGGATTCAACGAAAGCACTGAAGCACTACTTCATAAAGCTTTTGCGCGCGTCGTGGGGTACGTGGAAACACAAAACGCATACCAATTTACTGAAAGCCAAGGCCAACAAACACGGGACGTTACAACGCCATTTCGATGCTTTTCGAACAGGAATCCAGCTCATAAGAGCTCAAAAAGCTCGGGCACGAATGCTAGCACATGCTGGGAAGCGCCAAAAATGGTCGCTTCTTCGACGAATTATTGTAGCGTGGGGCCGGTGTACTACAAGCACGAAACGCAGTAAACAACACGCTCAGGTTGTGTCATTTCAACGAAACCAGAGGACTATCGCATCTTTTTGGCGACAGTGGAGATCTCTTTATGTGGTCAAATTGCACAACGAGTTGAAAATACTAAGGAACACCTACAACTCGACGGTACACGAAAAACACGAACTTGAGGCGCACTTACAGGCAGCTAAACATACAGCTGTGTCTTTGTCCGACCAGATTGAAATTCTTCATGAGCGCTCGAAGGGTGATGGCCAGCAAGTGATCGAATTGAAGAGACAGATTGGAGTGGAGAAGGAAAAGGTGGTTGGTGCGGAAAAGGTCAATGAGGACCTACGTATTGAAGCGAGAAAGAAAGAAAAAGCATACCATTCCGAGATGACAACAACAATAGACAAGCAGAAAGAGCTCGAGCGAGAGATAGCAGAACTTCGTGACCGCTTGAAAGAGCAGGATATGGAGAGGGAAGACACTGCCAGTCGCCTGCAAGAATACGAAAAGCGAATCGCAAGCACATGTGAAGCGATGAGCGAACACGAACAAGCTCATGAGCGGGAAAACAATCGTTTACGCAATGAGTGTGCGAAGAGCGAGGGGAAATGGAAAGAGGCACAGGTGAAAACTGCAGAGCTAAGCCGGCTACTGCAAGAAAAGAACCAGTTGATTCTGAGCATGACGCAACACACGAGCTACAGCGAGCCCACTTCACCTGATCAAACCTCTGCTTCCTCAACTCAGCATAACATCACGCCTCAATTCCGCTCCTTCCCTACGGCAAAAGCTGCAAAACAACCCGTTCGGCGGTCAAGTCACGCTGGAGTTATGTACCAAAATGGTAGTAACAATGTATCGGACGGGTTAGAGTCCTCGTCGGAACTGGTCGCAAGAGCAGAAGAGGTCATGATCGACAAGCACACGAACAAAATTCATGAAGACATTCGACTTCTCCAGGAGCGGATAACGAAGAGACTTGAGCAGGTACCTACGTACGCTCAGCTTCCTCCTCGACTATTCCAAAGAACTCGACCAATGTTTCTGAGGGCCATGGAATCTCCGATCAGTTCGTGCTCGTCACTATCAAACGATGAGAGTGATACCACAGAAATGAAGCAACTTGTAGCGGATCGAGTACGACGACCGCGATTGCGGCGACTACAGGCGCAGAAGCAAGCAGTGGCAACGGCGGTGTCCCCAGCAGTAACTCGTTTGGCGTCCCGTGCTCAGCCTGCATCGCTAAAATCGAGAGAACGGGAAAATGTTGCGCTGCTGGTCAACTCGTCCAAGAAAAAAATGGTTCGTAAAGGGAATAGCGGCAGGGCACCAGCAGATAGAGCGATGGCCAAAGCTCCCGATAAAAAGAAGGTTGTGAAGAAGCAGCATTCGGAAAATGTACTATGAGTGGAGAATGCCTGGAATTAGGACGCACGTTCATGTACACCGCGTGAACCTCACGATAGGACTCGTTGAAGGGCGGTGAACTAAGTTGAACTTTTGACTTTCGCAGTGCTGCTAAACCGGGTCATGTGTTGAAGGCGGGTGATGAGCTGAGCAGCACATGCAGGTAGATATTTATCGTAAGTTAGTCTAAAAACTAATGTTGGCCGCAACGACGAAGGAGAGACAATTACTGCCACGTAGTACGTGTACCTGTACTGTATGCACCTATGAGCCTGCGAATCTCGGGCCGCGGCGGCGACGTACACCCTTTGACACGTTGGTACCTCTCCAACTCTTTGATTTCTAATTCAACCCTACGATGTGTGCTTGCCAGTCGTGGCTTGGTGCCCCAGCATTGCTCCAACAGGAGTATCAAATCCTGTTGAAGGACGTGGATTTAGAGGACTAGGACAGCGGAAGGTAGCATGAAGACATGTATAGCAAATAAGAAAGAGAGGTTGATCCGGAGGAGGAAGGTCCGGAGGGTGCTTGTGTATTGGAGCTGAAGAAACCAAGAGTGAGGACTTGGAGTCCTGAAGCGCAGGAGGGGAGACAAATCTCCACCAACCAGCCTAACTGTGTGACTTAACCACACTACTTAAGTACTTCAGCAGGTGCAAACTAACATGGACAACACCATCATACTCCCGTAGATAAGCGTACGTACATAGGAGTTGCATACTTTGACACTGTAGACCACCGGAGATTTTGGCCGCCGACATGATGACCGAACGCTGGTCATCCCTCGTGGTGAAATACAAAATCTGGATGCACGCCCAAAAACGAGTATTTGAATATTCTCCTTCAACAGATCATTTTCACAATCCGGGCTATCCCATCACTTTCACTGCCTGCTGTATCGCTCCACGAGATAGAGAAATGATCTGTAAATTGCAACAGATCGTGCATATATTCGACTGGTTGCAGTAACACCGTGGCGATCCGGACGTCCCCATCGCTTTTAACGCTCCTGGTCTCAGCAGGATGCCAAGGAAGCAAGCCATTTCGCAATTGGACCGCTGTCTGTCAGATCTCGCACTTTTGCTCAACATGCGAGCCAACTTTGTCTTCTCGGTACTGCTCGTGGTCACTCAAATTGCATGCTACAATGCGTTCGCGAACGCCGAGGAGTTGAACGCCGTCACCCACCGCAACCTCAAGGGTAGTGTGGTTAAGACAACCGCCGGAGCCGAAGACGTAAACGACGAAGAAAGAGGAGGACTCGATATTGTGAAAAGATGGTCGGGGTTTTTCAAGAGGAACCCTGAAGTGAGCAAGAAGGTCGAGTCACTGCAAAAGAATCCTAGCATGGCCAAGTCTTTGGAGAAGGCGACGATGACGGAGAAGAGTGCTGGCAAGCTGCGAGCGTACTTCCAGCGACTTTCCAAAAACAGTTCCAAGGCCGAGAAGTTCTTTATTTACTCAACCCTCTTGCTGTTCGCACTTGGAGTGGGAGTGACTTGGGGCAAATTACTCCCTTGATCAAGAACTCTATGCGAGTGCCGACAATTTGGAGATTGGCCTCTTGCCATTACGACTATTGCAACAAATAAACAGGAAAAAAGTGGAGTTCTTTGGACAGACCTTGGACATGAATTGGACTGGTGTCGTGTTCAGCAGCAACAGTTGAAACTGTAGTTAGTAGTACTTTAGCTTTTGTAAAATTGTCATGGAATGCAAATAGGCTGGCCGTAACGAGCACTGCAGACGCCCGAACGATGGAAAATGAGGGCAAAGCGCCCGCCATAGACGTCACACCTTCAGTGGATGATGACGACAACAACGAAATCGGAGAGCTCACGCTAACAATTCCTCCACTTGAAGAAACTTCTCCGACACACCGCAGCAAGCCTGAAAAAAGTCCCCGCAGTCCAAAGCGTTCGCCTACGAAGCAGCATGAAAAGAATTTACTCAACATCGGTACGATCCACAGTTAACTTTATTCAACTGCTACTATCCAGTAAGCATTAACCTCACGGCTTGCGAATTGGTTTCCCAGATCCTACCGCTACACTGGAGGCTATTAGTGCGCGGTTATCTATCGTGATTCCTCCGGCTGAGAGTGAAATCGCACGAATTAATCGTGAAGTGCTCGCAGCGATGGCAAATAGAGCGCTGAAAGGCAAAAATCAAGAGAATAGTCCGACAAGACCAAGATCTCCGGTATCTCGACTCGATAACATGATGGATGGATCCCAAACTCTGACAGATTCGACGATATGCTCGAGTCCAACCTCGAAAGGAGGCATCACACCGGCACTTCATGACTCTGTGGTCGCTGAAGAATGGGTGAACGTACACTTGGAGACCTGTGGAGCATTTCTTCTCCCAGCCAGCGATATGTCGAAAGGCCCAGGAACCGACGATGACGAGCCAGACGTTGATTCAGAAGCATTTGCCTTCCGCAAAGGAGGTGACGCCGGTCCTCTTGGTCGAGCTGGAATAGATCGCTTTTCGTTGTACCGCTTGGGCATGCCGAAGGATTTGGTGGATCGACTTTATCGCGCTCTTTATGTTTACACGAACGGGTTTCACAACATTATCAATGAGATCGCTGCTCATTGCCCGCCGCATGCTGAAAGTCACGTGTCCTCCAATGCATGGCTAACCTTTCTTCTACTACTTGAGCAGTGCGAAAATGGGAAGTACGAAATGGCCATGCTAAAATTCAAACAAGCCGCGGAGGACTCGCAGAAGCAGCTTCAGGAAGGATTTCAACTAGAGAAACGTGAAATGGAAGCTCAATTACACGTTGTAGGGACTGCGCTGATGGAAGAAACCGCTCGTGGCGGCGAAAAGAGCGAGCTCATTCACAAACTTGTGACGGAGACTACGGAGTCAAACATCAAGGTATGGTCGAGAATTGTATTTGTGGATAATTGTATCATTGCTAATTTACTTTTGTCTCTAACCGCGATAGATCACCGAGCAACAACAACAGATTTTATCTCAAACCGAGCAGATTCGTCTGTTGAAGCTGGATGTTTTGGTTCATGAAGATGAGGAGAAAAAGCTAAACGAATTGTTGGATGAAGCACGAAAAGATTATGAAGTGGCGAACTCCGAGCGGCTAAATGCGCTATCAGAGCGGTACGCACTGGACGAGGAGATTCGGAAGTTATCTAATCAATTGGAGCGGGTCGAGGGGGAGAAGGCCAACTACGCCAGACGGATGCACGAGACTCTCTTTATGAACGAGGCACTACGCGCCAACAATGACCAGCTTAAGCAAGATCTAATTGTTCAAGGAATGGAGAAGGATAAAGTAGTCTCAGAGAAACAGGCCCTCCGGGAGCAATTTGATAAAGCTCAGGAAGAAATCAGCCGTCTTCAGGAACTTAAGGCGCAGGTCGACAAGGAACTCGTCGAGAACCAACGACTGCAGAGTCACCTGGAAGTGCGAATAGAGACGATGAAGGAACAATTTGACATCGAAGTAGAGACTAACGCGAACCAGCAGCAGCAAATTGCTCGGATGGCTGCCCAAATTGACGAAGAAAGGGTGAAGGTTGGCGTTCTAGAGGCAAAGTGTAACCTGCTGTCAGCTGAAAAGGTGAACACCGGTATGCGAGCACAAGACAAATTGCGCATTGAAAGGCTGCTGAACCAAAAGATGGAGCTCGAAGCGGTCATTGAGACTAACAAGGTGGATCGAAAAAAAGATGAAGAGCAGATTTGGGCCCTACGATCGTCAGTTGAGTCTCTGGATGCCGAATTGCAACACAATAAACGCGTATACTCGGCAGGGCAGCAAGCGTTCATGCATTCGGAGCGCACGTGCGAACAGCTACGACAACAAAATCAGGAGCTGGAGAGAAATTACGAAAAGGCCAAGAAGAAGTACGTGCCGTGCTTAAACTTGTATGGGGTTTCTGCTAAATATTTTGTTTTTCTTCGTGTATTCTAGCATAACGTCGCTGAAGGAGCGATTCAAAATGTACGAGACTACCGCCAAGGAGCAGATCACGAAACTCGAAGTCGAAGTCAAAGTCGCTAACGCTCAACTTCGTGAGATAACCTACGTGAACCGCGACAATGTCGCGCAGATCGACCAGTTGACGAAGTCATTGACATTATCGGAAAAGGAGACGACAGCATTAAAAACCTGCGTCCAGGAATCGCAGAAGCATGTTGAAGAGCTGCAGACGGAGAAAGAGGATTTGGAACGCAACAAGACCGAGTTGGATATTGCCAATTCAACCTCGAAAAACTCCATCAACCGGTTCATCCTTGCGGTTCAGAACATGTTGGCACTCGTGAAGCTCGACGAGTTCCCGCTAGACGAAGCAATGCGAGAGTTGTTACTTATGGTTCAGGACACATTCGGAGAAGAGCTAAACCTGGACGAGGTACTGGGTGAAGACGACAAGCCCGTGGATATCGAAGTCGAAGTCCAGGAAGATGTGGCGGAAGAGGAGCGTGCTAGTCGCCATCGACGGTCGACAGCACGTCGCAAAGGTGTCATTTGTATTGACGGGGTCTGTCGTGAAGACAAGGGAGAAGGAGGAGATGAAGAAACAAAGGAGGCCCCAGCAACTAACGCGCCCGAAATCGTCCGAATGAGTCGCTTCCGAAAGAGCAAACTGGATCACCTCGTGAATAAACTTCAGCGTGATATCACTCGCCGGGGAGAAATGATCGCGAATTTAGAGAGTGTGGTATGCGAACAGAATCGGCAGATATCGCACCTCACGACGACTTCAAGGCAGCAAGCTCGCGTGATCCTGCAATACGAATGCCAGAAAGGAATGTTACAGTCGGATCTGGAAATGATAACGCTTGCACTTCTCCAAGTCCGGGAGGACAAACAATCGGTTGATTTTACGTTAGAGCAAGCACGCATCGATCAAGTGCTGCAGACCAACCGCGCGTTCCAAGCAGAGATGACAATAGCTACTCTACGACGCGAATTCGATATGCTGATTATTGTTAACGAAGACTTGATGGGGAAGATCTGGCGTAAATACGACTACGACATGTACATGCGGTCGTTGCGAAGGAACAAAGCGGTTCAAGCGACCGTCACAGTCACCGACCAGAGCAGTCAAACCCTTGTGCCACAAAGGAATCCAGCCATGGAGCGTCCACGTATGTCGTCACAGTACATGCCTGCAGACGCCACCGAAAACTCAGAATCATTGCTACAAAAGATAAGCCGAGCGACTCGAGAACTTCTTCCTGACGTTGCGAACGAGATGAATCTCCATTTTTCAATGGGAAAGCAAAAGCGATCTCCGAAACAGCATCGCCAACCCAAGCAAAGTTTGGTTCGACCTCTCGCTGGTAGCCCCAGAAGTAGTCGCACGCAGCTCCGTGCACAGGCTAGTCAAGAAGAAAGCAGGCGGAGGCATCCTGGCAATCGTCGGGGTAATGCGTCGACCTCCAGTGAAACTGGGACCTCTACGCTACCACTACTGGAAGACAATAATTCGCCTTTGGGATCTCCATCGCAAATGATCTACCACGTGAACGAGTTCGGCACGCAGCAAAACGTTCTTGTATCCCCTGCTCGACCCCCCTACTTCACAGAACACACGTCAAACCACAATTCCGGTGCAACAATTTCTCCACGACCTCCTGCATCTCAGAGTCCGAGTGCACGCAAACCGATGCCTCCGAAGCGCAGTGCAGACAACCGACCTCCATTCAACCACTTGCAGCTCGATACTCAGTTCGAAGAGCGTGTCGAATCCGGCGAAAATCCTCCGCACCGTGCGCGACCACAAGGGAATCGCAGCCCCATTGCTCTCCCAACAGCACACCAATCTTCACCATCCAGCAGCACAACCAGCACCAGCGCCCTCCGTTACAGTCGCAGTTTCTTGCGTGCCGGAATGGAAGTCCTACGCAATACCGGATCGAGCGACAACCCGTTGCCCTACCCAGGAGAAGTCGACACCGACGACCTCGACGACAGCAACGAAGAAGGTGACGAAGAATACGATCTTGCCCTCAGCCCCAGTCGATTGGTAGCTGCAGTTAGCGAATACCATCGCGAACAGTTTGCGCAACAAGAAGCGATATGGCGAACGGAGACTGAAAATTACGACGACGACGACAAACAAAACGATTTGCGGACAGGAACGGAGATCAATGAGGAGTTAGCGACGCAGGATAAACGCTCCAACTTCGCCCCTGCAGTGTTATACCCGATATTACCGAATCAATAACGTCAAAACATTAGTGATACCGTGTTGAAGACAACTTCAACGAGGTCAAGTACCGCACAACAAAAAGCCAGAACTGAGCTCGTCACCACTTTTACCATTGATAGAAAACAGCCGTTTGAGAGTATTAGTGGCCCCCCTCACTATTAGTCCAGTCTGCAATATACCACGCAGGACGCGCTTGGTCATGTCGGACTTGGTGGCAGCCATCGCCCCAGCTTGTTCCATCACAGACGACTCGGCTGGATGCTACATTGCGTCGTGGTATCTCATTTGGGACCAAGTACGCTACTGGCTGCTTATCCAAGTCCCCGTTGTGGCGCTCTCCATCGTGTATGAATGGCTCGAACTGGCCTCGCTTCGATACGTCGAACGGCTTCGCAAAATCTGCGACTCTCCACTCACCAATGTCGTGGTGAGACTGTATTATAGTCAATTGAGCGCTATCGAAAAATTATTATCCATCTGATGGTTGTGTACGTTTGTAGAACTACCTCGTGCAAATTATCACCAGCTTCTATGTCTGCATCAACTGGAGTACGTGATGCAACTCACCACGTCGTCTCTTCTGCTCGATAATTATTATTTTGTTTACAAACCTTGTTTATTATTTTTTTTGCTGTATGAAGTTGTACGAGGCGGGTCGTTAGCGGTGAGTTTCTCGTCGTGGTCGATTGAGTCGCTGTTTATGATCGCCACTGGCATCGGGTATGGCGTTCGATGGGTTGCTGCTAAGAACAAGTAAGTTTACAGACGCACATTACCTAGTTTTAGTGGTTGGCGGCTGATTATTATTTTTGTTAACTCTGCAGAGTGACGTACGTACTGAAGCTGCACAACCTGTTCGACTTGTTGTCGCTAGTGGCGCATTTTACAATTTCGTTCCAGACGATTGTGGTGGGGACGAAACATCTCCGTTCGTGGTTGGATTTTGGCTTTCTCCGGTCCTATGTCGGGTACATGGTTGTCGACCTTCTTTTCACGCGGTACCCGAACAAAACTTTCTTCTCGCAAGTGCTGCTCGTGGTGTTTAAAGCACTGTGTCTCGTCTTCTTCTTCGCTGCCGTTTTGTTTTCGCTTGAGCAGCTTGGAGAATTGCCGCACACCAATAGTTTCCTGCTTCATGTGTACGAATGTTCGAATGACAATGGCACAGAGAAGATCCTCCGAGCTACGAATCATGGAACGGAGGAATACCCCAACTGTGACGAAACATGGAGCTTTTTCTCGTCCATTTACTTCATGTTTGTGACGGTTTCCACTGTGGGGTACGGAGATTTCTCGCCTCATACGGTATTGGGCCAGCTCACGGTTTGTGTGATCATCGTTTTTGGAATTTATACATTTGCGAACGAGTCAGCCGCTTTCATGACGCTTTACGGGGACCAACGAGGGACACTAGTGAAGTACGATGGTTCTAGGAATACTGTCCACGTGATCGTGACTGGAAATCCTTCGATTGCTCAGATAAAAGATTTCATTCGCGAGTTTTTCCATCCGGATCACGAGGAGGCATTCCAAGGCCATGAAAGCGATAGCGAAGAAGACGATAGTGACGCGCATAAGACGCTGACTGGGCGAAGTTCTACTGAAGCCTCTCAGTCGCGGAGTGAGATTCCACTGAAGAATCATGTTCGGTACGGCAGCATTCATGAAGCTTATTCTGCGATGGAGGAAGGAGCTAAGACAGACAACAAGAAGCGGGATGTCAAGCCTCTTGTATCGAAATGGACACATCGTGGTGGGAGCCTGATCCGTGAAACTCATATCGTGGTGCTCATGCAATTCGACAAGGCCGGAGAGAACGCATCGTACCAGCGAGATGTGATGGAGTTTGTGGAACAAAACCCTCGGTACCATAAGCGCGTGTTCCTTGTGTACGGGTCGCCGCTGCGAGATACTGATCTTCAGAATGCGCAGCTAGATCGAGCGATGGCTGTGTTCTTCCTGCCCAACAAATACTCGGATGATGGTAACAAGGAAGACGCAGCTACAGTGCTGCGTGTGCTTTCAGTTTCTCAACAGAAAAAGGAGCACACGCAATTGTTTGCCATGCTAGCGAATTCAGACAACCGAACGCTTCTGGAAGCCACCGGGTTGAGCAAAGAAAACTTGGTTTGTGCGGATGAAATCCGCTTGGGTTTGATGGGTCTGAGTTGTCGATGCCCCGGCCTGTCGACTGTGGTGTCGAACCTGATCACAAGTCGCAGTGGGGAGGTCCCCGACGTCGCTCCTGAGCAGGCTCACCTATTGAAACCCTGGGTGTCCGAGTACATTTCCGGCGCTGCTAACGAGATTTATTCGTGTTGTCTGACGAAACATTTCCATGGCATGAATTTCATTCAGGCGACAATGCACATCCACCGACAGTCGAACGGTTTGGTGCTTTTAATTGCTGTAGAGTCGGATGGCGAGATCTCGTTCAATCCTGGTCGATGGTATCGAATTACACCCAGCACGAAAGCTTACCTGATTGCTGAATCGATTGGCTCCCTTGAGCCGTTCGCTGGTATACCAGCGATGAGCAGTGTAGCTGCCTTGTCCCTGAATATGGCGTTACTACAAAGTCGAGGAAACTTGTTAAGCCGAGCGCGTCAAGCCCAACACAACGTTGAGAGGCGAATCCCCAAGGACATTCGCGAATATATCATGCGTTGTGCTACCAGCCACGACCCGTCTCACCAGCCATCTTCACCGTCTCCAGCGTTACTCGCTGCTGGTGGCCATGTTGTCGTCTGCAGCAACATTGGAAATGAGAGTGGGGGACAACGATCTGTATCTCGCCTGGTGAATTTCTTACGACCACTGCGAGCTCCGCATATTGAGAGGATTGTTCCCGTCGTGATCGTTGACGTTGGTACTTTTGATGGCGTATCGTGGCTGCAATTGAGAGATTTTGGGGAGGTTTACCATGTGCACGGATCGCCGCAAAACCATCACGTTCTTGCTGCTGCTGGTATCTACACAGCTTCATCGATCGTGGTGCTAGCACAAGGCAATGAAGCTGGTTACGATGACTCGAAGGCTATCTTCAACGCCATTCTCGTGAACTCGGCGCTGCAGCGAAACAAAATCTTCACGATTATCGAGCTCCGCGACGTCAATAACAACAGGTTCTTGGACCCAGTGTCTAGTTTCGGTTCGTCACACAAACTCCAGGGAGGTGACTTCATGGACGACAAGGATGGCGAGTACGACATCAAGTCTGGTCTGTCAAGTTATCGTGAGCCTCTTTCGTCTGCACCTCGTGAAAGTGCTCAATACAGTCGAGCATCAACTGTTACAAAGAAGAAGAACTGGATCCAACGCAAAATTTCCATGTTCAAGCACGCTTTCTCTGCGGTGAACACTTTTTTCCTCGGAAGTTTGAAGACCGCAGCACAGCACGTGACTACGTATGGAGCTGAGTCTGACAACGCAGAAGGAGCAACGATGGAGAGTCTTTACAGCGGTGACGATAGTGAGACGTTCTTCCAGGAGCGATTCATGAACGGCGCGTTGTTCCCTTCGTACGTGGCGGATGATCTGCTGATCCAAAGCTTCTTCAATCCGTCGCTCAACATGTTCATCCGCAAGATTCTTGATGGCAAGAGCTGTTTCGTGCTCTACGATGTCCCGAAGGAACTTCGCGGACGGCAACTGCTGTATGGTGAATTGTTTGAGTACATGACGTCGGGTGTGGCACATACACTGCCTATAGGTTTGTTGCGAGCGAAAGGAGGCCCTGGAGGTGCTCCATACCCGTATGTATATACGTGTCCTTCTTCCGACACGATCGTGTACCCTCGGGACAAGATTTTCGTGCTGATCAATGTCATGGCTCTTAATCGAATAGCGGACAAATTGCAGCGACGTTTTCGAAATCGCTCGAAGCAGTCCATGACGCTGGCAGATCTGGTAGAAACCCTTGCAAGACCATCGCAAGTCCTGTAAAGAAAACGTGAAATTCAGATTTGCATTCACTACTGCTCACACGCATACTACCCACACGAATAGGAGCTACGAAAGATAACTAACTTGCACTTATGGAGCTTGCGCCGTCATCTTCTCGAGCATCATGTCCAGTTTCCGCTCGAGCATATCGATACGAATGAGGAGTTCGTTCTCGCGTTCACGTCCATTGTCCTTGTGCGTTGGAGAATAATCGGGATTGTTTTGAATGCCACCTCCTGGGCTTTGAATCGAGTGGATGCTGTCAAGCTGTAGCTTTGAAGCTGGAGTTACGATGGGGTCGCCTATCGGTCCAACTTCGTTAAGAACATCGTGAGACGATTGATGCTGCTGTTCGACTGCAAGATGTGCCAGTGTCGCCTCACATTCTTCAATTCTTGCGTCAGGGAACAATTTGTTGAGCGTAGTCGCTGTGAGCAGCGTATTTGCAGACCATTCGAAAGAGAGATCACTGCTTCTGAAAGCTTCCAGTCTGGTGCGGAGGGTGTCATGCAGCACACTTGGTCGGATTCTTCCCCAAAACACGGCGATGTGTCGGTGGTTGTCGCGACGGCAGTATGGAATCCGCACCAGATCGTTCACGCGTGCCAACCACTGCCGGAAGACGT
Organism: Phytophthora agathidicida; assembly: GCA_025722995.1. Classification (NCBI taxonomy): domain Eukaryota; phylum Oomycota; class Peronosporomycetes; order Peronosporales; family Peronosporaceae; genus Phytophthora; species Phytophthora agathidicida. The sequence continues at coordinate 4,619,589 of CP106972.1, read as the reverse complement.
CGCTGGCCACGCGCTTGAAGACCCAGCACTTGTTTTTGTCCTTCTTGGTTTTCTCCTCCTGGTATGCGTCAACTACGATGGCGAGCACAATATTCAACAACACAAACGTCTCCATGGCCATGTACGCCCAATAGTAAACAACGGAGTAGTCAATATCCTTGATACTGTCGAAGTCGAAGTCGCCGTAGATCATATTCACGCAGGACTTCATGGAACTCAAGAATGAAGAAAAATCCTCGACACGGTCGCCAAAGAGCACCGTGCCAGCGGCAGCAAAGGCCACAAATACGATGGTGAAGATGATTGAGAAGGTCCAAAAGGAGTGGACTGCACTCGCCATCGTCCGCGTGAGGATGCTAAGGCCCACATGATCACGAAACGTGTTGAGGATGCGAAGACCGAGCACCAAGACCGCAGCAGTGGCAAAAAGTCGCAGTAACACTGTGAGGTTGGCAATTAGTCGGAACGATATGGTCACGGACGCGAGGTTTTCTCTGGCCTCCTCGTCTGTTTGTCCACCTTCTCCAAGCATGAGAAGTTTCCGTTTGAAGTCGGAATTCATCGTCACTACCTGCGTGATCAGCACCGTGATGTAGAACAGGTAAACAATCGGTCCTCGAAAGAAATCAATAGCGAACCAGCCATCCGGAAAGGCCCAAACTCCGATCGCTTTCGCAGTATGCTTCGCAAGCTTCAGCCATTGTCGCGGAGTATTGAGACGGTGTTTCTTCTCGTACGTTCGTCCGTACGCAATAATGGCCGGAACCAGGATCCACGGCGAAAACCACAACGCGATCAAAACATCCAACACGATAAGAACCGTGGACGGATATTGATCCACCAGCGTCGAAGTCGTCGAAGCGCTAGGCTCGACGTATCCACCCTTGTTGAAATCAAACTGAAGCTTGGTCACCGCATAGGCAGGAAGTTGTCCATTGAGTGTGATGACAGTGATCACAAGTTGTTGCGTTGACGAATCGAGCCAAGTCCCGCTCTCTTTTTTCTCAATGAGTAGAGCAGAAGCGTCCGACATGTTTGCATCGAAACTAATGAGCAACTCGTCGGTCGTCGTACTGGAAGAATCATAACAACCCGCGTACAAATCGATGAGGAAGTTGGGCGTGTCACACTCCCCCGGGTTCATGTAGGTCACTTCGAGATGCACAGCCCCCAACACCTTGTTGAAGGTTGCGATTCGACCTTTTTGGTCTTCTGGTAATATATCTCCGTTGTAGTCTGTAGTGACGAACGCTTGAGGGATGAATGTTTCGTTGAGCCAGTCGAAAATGTCGGAGATGGTTTCGATGTTGTAGAATTTGACCGGGGTATCGTCTGTGACGGTATCATCTCCTGACGTTGCCAGGGCAGACGAAACTCCGTAGTGTTGGTGGTACATGTTGGTAGTTGGGATGTGGAGGAGCATTGCAGCTACGAAGATGCTGAAGGAAATCATGGCCAAAAGAATCTTCTTCAAGTCCGTAGCATGTTTCTTGTCGTGCCACAGAACGTCGAGTGCCATCCCAACCGAGATGGTTGCTGGTGGTTCAGCTACGGGAGAGTCAATTTCACTTGCTTGATACGCTCCATTGCGTTCGCCCGTATCGCACGGATCGGGCGACAGCACGAGATACATATCTCCTGCCAACACCATGGTCACTTGGGGGGTACTGAGACTTGGATGGCAAATTCGAAAGTGATGATCGAACGGATAAGCTCGATAAAATCGACGTCAAGGTGGATCGAAACTGGAACGCAGGCTGGAACCAAGAGTCAAACTTCGACGCATGAGCAGCGCTTCGGGCGATAATATATCAGCTAAGTGTAGCTCCATTTTCACCCTTGAAGGAGAGCTTTAGCATTTTGCAGCGCTATAGAGCGCTGATCCACTTCCTGGCAGAGCGTTTGCAGACTCCAGGTGAAAGTGAAGGTGAGGGACCGATAGCGGTGGAGTACAGTTACGCGTCCGGAGTGTCAACTCGTAAAGTGTCAAGGAGAAGATAGGCAAGAAGCTGTACGATGTACGATGCATACGGATTGTACCCCCTGACATGGGTAAGCATGAAAGATTTGGAAGAGCTTTCGGTCGTCAATGCGCGTTGGCCGCACTGTGCACGCTGCGCATTAATCCTCGTGTTAATCTCTATCGGTTCGGGCTCGTGTGTATCCGAGCTCGCCCATTTTTCATTTGTGGTCGACCAACTGGTCATCGAGCGATTTGCTTTTCAACCGGCTTTGCCAACAGATTCGAAATGGAGATTCATCAATGGAAGTACTGAGCTAACAGCGAAGGATAACACGGGCACAGTTTTCGACACCGAGGCTGTCCCCGATGCGAGCAACATGTCGGACAAGATCATTAATCAATTCACGGCGACCCAGTCACGTCCTAAACCAAGATGATCAAGATACTTTATCTTACTCTTGTGCTGCTCATAGTCGCCGTAGCAGCACAGCCGAATTCACTCGATGACAACGCACTAGCCCCAACGTCCTCCTCGATCATGCCAGACGCCGACATCGATTCATCAGACAGCGACGACGAACTCGAAAGCGATGATGAAGACGACAGTGATGACGACGAGGAGGATGGCGATTTATCTGAGTCTTTAGCTTGGGGTCTAATGGACATGACCTTAAAAGCCAACATCAGCACACTAGAGTCGACGTACATCAACTGGGTCGGGCCAGCTCTAAGTGCTGGGGTAGATACAGCGTGCTATCGTGAAACCCATATCGCTAAAGTCTGCCCTCTTGGATTCGACTACAAACTCGGTACGTGTTGGGCCGAATGTCCCCTGGAATATCCCGTCGAGTGTGGAATGCAGTGCATCCGACAAAATGACGACTGTACGCTGGAAATGGTGTCGAAAGTGTCGACTGTCGCTCGAGCGACTCTCTCCCTCTCTACGTTTGGAGTTTACGGCGCCTTCGAGAAGGTTGCGAAAGGCGTCCAGATTGCTATCAAATGTGGCAAAGAGGTGGCAAATTTGGTGAGAGCGCTATCGAAGTACTCGAGGAATGTCATGGTGACCGACCCGCAGACCACAAACGAAGAACTAACGGCCATTCTGTACCAGACTGACAACGTAGTCTTCGACGTGCCGATCACGATCATGTCGTGCCTCGGAATCAAAGTCGAGAAAGGACTAAAATTTGCAGATCGGGTGACCAACACCGTCCAGTTGTTTGTGAAAGAAGTCGTAACGTACCAGACCGCCATCTTGTCCAGTTGGGCGACGTTCAAGAGTTTTATGGCGAATATCTCGCTAGATGACATCCTCGACGATCTCGACGAGATAGACATTACGTCGCTGCAGTCGGCGTTGGAGTCAAATTCGACCTGTGGGGATGAGATGAAGCGTCTTACCGATCGCGTGTGGCTCACTGTGGTTTATCTACGCAAAGAAAACCCGAGAATTTCGGAAGATGAGATTCGTGTGATATTGAGCAAGTCGAACTTGATGCATCACGACGTCCCCATAGTCACGAACAACTGCATGGAGCAGTTGATCAACGAATCCGACAAGAACAGTGCATACACCACACGAGACCTTCTCCGAAAGACATTTGGGGGTATCGTAGACGACCTCATCAGCTCCGGAACGAGCAAAAACGGCACGTATCTCACTGCAGAAGAATACGCGTACACAATTACGGACAAGGCTCTGCTGTTCACTGCAGTTTGGGATCCGACAAACGTACTTGGCGTGGCATCGGAGTTTTTTCAGACCATTTGTGGGCCCACAGAATTCATTGGCGAAGTAGACGATGGTTCTGCGTCAGACGCGTTGGGATTGACTACGATAGGGAAAGCTTTTAATGGCAGCTCCGGGTCCTGGACCAAGACCGGCGATGGTGGTGTCGCTGTAACTTTCAAGAGCACGGACATGGAGGACGTGAAAGTGAATATCATGTCGGGGGGCGACCGGATTGACCAGGTATACATCAAAACGGGCGCCAAAGTGACTTGGCGCTCCAACATTTCGGTGATAGGAGGCAGAACAATGTACTTGGATCGATGGCGAGATGGTTTCCTGGGAATTCCAGGTACAGGAGGTGGATCTTTGATGCTTTGGATTCCACGATCCAGTCAGGGTGGGAACTTGCAGCTCAACGCAAAGCTTAATGTTAGTTGAAAGCGTGCGAAGAAATGGAAATCGTAAAAGACGAATGAACGTTAGTAGTCTGAGAGTGGTATATTCACTAAGAATGATCTCGAGAGATCTTTACGTTCGGACTGGGCTGCCTATGAATGAAGGCACTACATCTTTCACTCCCCAGCAGCCCGTTTACCGAGTGGGCTTTCGTTTGAGGTCCTTCTCCGGGTCCCGTTCCCACGTTGGTTTGAATTTAGTCGTCTTAGTTGATTTGGTATCCTCTGCAAAACTGTGGAGCTCGAGGCTGGCTGGTGACTTGGAGGAGCCCAAGCTGCCACAAGTTCTTCGCCGCATTGATATCACGCTCCCAGTAGTTCGCTCTGCAAGCTACGTTTCTGCAGACACGCACATTCCTCGACCTTTTGGTTTTCGTCGTCCCGTAGATCTTGAACGGCATGTCCACCATCGGACGTGAGCACTCGGAGCAAAGATAGCTGGTACGAAACTCGTCGACCATAATGAGGGTTGCGCGGCGAGAGAGTTCAAGTGCGAACCGCTTGAGCGGGACGTGCATGTGGCCTGCGAGATGGGTCTGGCTGCTCCATTTTCCGAGAGCCACACACACGTCACGGCCCACGGTCGGGACGACACGCTTGGCGAGTTTCGCCACGGCCTTGCGTTTGAATCGCGACACCGTGAATCACCATTTTCGAAACCCTTTGAGAGCGCAGAACTCCAGCATGGCGTTGATATTCCTCCACATGTGCTCGTAGCGAGAGAGCAGAGACGCCGACGACGAAGTCTTGAACGATGGCATGTTCTTCAAAAACGCACCATAGCGCGGATACCTCTTCTTCAGGTTTTCGAACCAGAATGCATGGTGCTCGACACGACTCATGTGTCGGTACTCTCGGGACGTGCCTTGTAGGACGTGAGCATTGTCGTGCAGGAAGTGAGTCCGGCGCCTGACGCCGTGTTTCCGCGGACGGTGCTTCGGGTGGTGCCTGTGACAGATCTCGCACCACCCCTCCACATCGCAGTGCGCTCTGCTGCGTCTCTTGCGTCGGTGGCGACGACGGCGGTTCCTGCTGCGCTTCTTGCCATGGCGTCTACCGCCAACGTGGCCTGGACAGGTACTGCACCAACCGGGCATGGAGCATGGCTCTTCCGGTGCGTTGCAAACAAAGTCCAGCATAGGACGGCTGTATGCCGTCAGCATCATCCGTAGACCTGGGTCAATCCCGATCAACGTAGTTGGTATATACTTCGGAGAAAGAGCAGGTCGTTCAAGAGGAGCAGGAATTGACGTCAGCACAGCAGCACTGTAGCCATTTGTGGAGATCTGATACTCGAAGCTGCGCCTTGGAACGCCAATTCGGGGATCCGCAGTATGGCCGACGCAGTCTCCGAGGTTGAACACCGTGGTCCACATCCTCTCGCGCACTTCTTGGAACTCCGTAGGCGTGGCATACGTCCGATGGCCACGAGAGTTCGTGGACTTGTAAAGCCCAAAGATATCCTTGCCCGTCGTTGCCAAAACTTGCCTTGCGACTTGGTAGAGCACCTCTGTAGTGACCGGGAAGAACGCCGACACACAGGAGGTGGGCTGCGGCAGCAACGTAAACAATCGGCACCATTTCGGGATCTCGTCTTGGTCGTGCATTTCTTCCATTACCTTCAGCATGTCGTACAGCTTGCCGAGAAATAGCACCTTGTGGCCCGTGATGTTCGCAGCTGTAGGGGGCAGTTCTAGCCACCCAAGCCATTGCTTCTCGACGTCCGTGAGGTCTTCAGGACTTGACTTTAGTCGAGCGACCATGGCCTCAGCTGTTCCCCGCGGATACGCAAGCTGCAGGCTGATGAAGTTGACAAGCCGCGCCTCGAAGTTCGTTCGAACGTGTTGCTGCGCCGCAACGACCATGCCATTCGCCAGTTCTTTGATAGCGGAGCCGAAACAGGAAAGCGTAGGTGGTATATACGACATGACCCTCGATCGCGAAGCCTTGTACTTGTCGATGGACTCCTCTAGTGCAGCGTTAGCCGAGGGTTTTGTCGCGGGCCTCTGTTCGTCACCAAAGACAGCTGTGCAGCACCGGTAGAACGTAGCTTGGTCCAGCTGTAGGGCTGTCTCCATCGTTCGAGATCTTGCCGGCACTACTGGGTAGTTCGGGTGGCTACGCCGATGGTGCTCGAACAGGCGGCAGCAGTGGAAGTTCATGACGAACATTGCCTCTATGCGGATCTGCTGCAGAGCCACAGCACGTTCTTCGAGCGCGTCCCGGATGTCATGATTCGGACAAATGTGCCTCAGAGGGTATGTCACGGTTGAGAACACTAGGGCGCTGTTGGCTCCTTGAAGAAGGGTGCGACGATGGTTCGCGGCGGCGCGTTGCTCGATGTCGACTTCATCAGGCGGTCTCCACGCGGCCGCAAGTTCTGGCAGGGGATCGACGATGCCGGGGTCGATAGCGAACGAATCCATGGAGGAAGGAGGGATGTTGACCGCAGAAGGCGAATTGGAAGGCGTCCACTGCTTGAAGCTGAATCGGAGCCAAACCAACACGTTAGCCAGCTTCTTCTCTTCGTCGTGCGGCAAATAGACAATTGTACATCGCACGTATTGTTGAGGTTCCTTACATCCATAGTAGCGTGAGCAGACTGAAGTGTCGTCCATCGAGTGAGATGTCACGACGCTGCCTCCACTCTATCTTATCTTTCAAAGGTTGTATAACAGCTTCCCTAGCCATCTCACTGATCGGTCAAAATAATACCAAAGACAGCGTCAGGAAGTGGGCAAGTTAGTCAAGTTGGTCAAGTCGGTCGAGTGCTCAGACGAGGTCCCGGGAAGTTCCCCAGTATCTTTAACAAACTCTGAGAGTGGAGACGCCAGTTTTGCACTTTTGAAACTCCCTCACGTTCTTGCTGCTCGAAAGACATTGTAGCTCACAAGCCGATGGTGACGGGAGGTTCCAGGCAGCAGGCTGGACGAATATCCCTGGCCTTGACTTCTACGATCCAATGCGACGACGTTCCCCTCGTATCTCCGCAGCGGATTCCTCCTCCGGTGCTCGAAGATGAATACTGTTCTGGGTCCTCTTCATGGTACAAAACCCCAGCTCAACGACTACAGGATGCTATCCACGAATGTGCTGACCTGGATCGTGAGTTGAAAGTGCTCGAGACTTCGGGCCACACTCGAATTGGGGCCTTCGCTAAACCTTTAGCGATGAAGCCGAAAGTCGAAGGCGCATCCAAGATCTCGAGAAAGGAGATCACGCGAATGAGCAATAGTAAATATTTGACACCCGAAGATCTAGACGATGTCAAGGATCTATACGACGATGAGGAGGAGGAATCCTTGGACCCGTTCATCAACCAGTTTTACGACGATCAGGGTCGGACATTGTCCGAACAATTACTACGGGGTCGAATGCGCGTATTGGCGTTGGTGAAATTGGTCCAAGGACAGCACAGCGTCAGTAAAGCTCACGCTGAACTGGAACTAGGAGAAGTTTACGCGAGGTTAAATCTCTGGAAACAAGCAGAGCTCCATGCTACGTATGCGGGTAATCTTCTTCGTGATATCGAGATCGAGTCACACAAAGAGCGAGGAACCGGAGGACAGAAGGATAATGGAAAATTACTCCAACTAGCTTTGGAATTTTTCTATCAAGCACAGTGTGATGAATCGTCTCGTGGTCGCATCAGAGTTGACGAACTGCTGACACACTTGGATAACGATGGTGAGGTTGCAGCTCGCAACCAACTCTTGGCAACCGTTTTCAGCCAAGAAGTTTTAGAGAAGGCCTTTGGATCAGACCAGACATTGCATTGGCAGCAATTGCTGCTCCGACTTGAAGGACTCAGTGAAGAGCTGCATCAGCATCTCACATTCGTTTCTGCACGTTTGCCTCCAGGGGTAGCACAAATGTTGAACGCGCTGTTTGTATCTCTCGATACTGCTGAAGACGGCATCGTCCCATTCCACACGTTTCTCGATCGTCTTCAGAGTGCAAGTGCAGACTTCAGCAACCGTAAATCCTCTGCAGCAGTGTACCTTCAAGCACTCTGTGCCACGCTGCAGTGCTTGCTCAATCGAGTTAGCTACCACTCGCTCACATGGACAGAGTTGTTAACTCTCGGAGGTAGTAGCAAATTCCGACTTCCTCCTAACAATGACGACTCTAGGCCAGACGATGACAGTCCACCAGCCTTGCTAGCCCGAGTGAAGCTACTGCTAAGTCGCGTTTACCTTCGACGAGGGCAACTGGAGGAGTCCGTGCGCTACGCACAGGTGGCAGTAACAGCACAAGAAAAAATTGACGCGGACAGCAGCGACCTGGTGCAGTTTTATCTCGTAGCAGCGGAAGCTCAAGCGAGACGTGGACGCCAACTCCGAGTTCTTGGTCAACAAGCTCGTCGAGACCGGGCTGAAAAGTGGTTACAGACAACCGAGGGTTCTCGCCATCTTCGATCTCGTGCACTGGAAGAGATCGAACTTGCAAGTGGAAGCGGTGATCCATTGTTGACTAAGAAGGATGCCGAAGCCCGAGCTAGAACGGCATTGATCCAGGAGCTCACGATCTCGCCTCCTCCAGCATCGCTCAATGCTAATCGTCCTGGGAATGACTATGAAGCATCCGCTCGCTCTCTCCTGGATGATGCACTTGAAAGCTGCAGCAAGGCTTGGGAACTGCAGGAACGCCACTATGGTCGTGACCACGTCACCACCGCAGTCGTCCACGTAAGTCTCGCACAGGTTCATCTTCTTCGAAGTGGTAACGAGGATCGACCGAACGCTGAAGACACAGCAGAAGCGATTAAGGAGGCGATACGGAGTTTTACTGCAGCAATTGACATCTACGAGAACGCTTGCAGTGGCACTGTACCAGCTTCTGCGTTACTCCACCTCGAACTCGCCAAACTGTATCAACAGGATCAACTCAAATTGGATAAGGCACGCACCGAGTACGAGCTTGTAGGCCGATTCTTCGCTACGTTCTCAGCTGAGTTCGCAGGCTCTGAAAGTACCAAGCGTGAGTGCTCGGGTTTAGCGCTGGATGCTTTCCGTCAATGGATTACACTCAGTCGTAGTAGTGGCATCACTTCACTCGAGGATCAACAAATTGTGCTCGCCGAAATGCACGATGTTAGCGTCACTGGGTTTGGGGAATTTTCGATGGAGGCTTGTGAAAGTGCTGCAGAGCTTGCTCGTATGCTGTATCGAATCACAACATCTAGAGAAGGTCAGCGGGCACCTCAAAGCGAAACCCACAATAAGCTACGCACCGCTACTAAGTTGCTGAGATCTGCAAGCTACATCGCCGAGAGTTTGTTAGGAGCCAACGATCGTCGTTCTCGAAAGCTTCGCAAAGACGCAAACGAGATCGAGACACAAATGCGATCAAGGCTCGCTGATGAGCAGGAAGAAGGTGGCGGGGGACACGAATGGCTCAATATCTAAAAAATGATAGATCAAATACATTCCAAAGCATTACCGCACCGCATGACCGAGCATATCCGTTATCTTTACGTGCTAAGTGAGAGTAATAGAGCCGTGCCGCGCCGCGTCCAGAGATCAGGGGTCTTGCCGGGGCCTACCTTGAGATCAACCGCAATCATGAACGATGGACGCTCACGCGTTCCCGTACGCAACGGGTACATATACAAGGGGCAACTGTACAACCCCTTGGCAGACTTCTTCTTGGCTTCAACTGGACGGAAGTGCAGGATAGGCATCCCACAATGCAGCTCCATCGGGTGTGGTTCCGCAAGACAGTCATGATCGAAGTCCCAGCGAGCTCCTTCCAGGATAAGGCCTTTAATGTAGGCACCATCTTTTGGACCCGTAGGAAGTGCATTCTCGCTCTGGTTCAGAACGATAAATTCCCAGTTGAGCGAGTCGATTGCCAAGCCGTTCTTGCGAGCTGCTGTCTGAAGAAGAGCTGTGAGGAAACCTGTCGGGTAGGTGAAGCCGGTGAGCCAGAAAACAGAAGGTTGGGCTTGGTTGGCCCACCGATCCATTTGCTCGCATCGGAGCTTCAGATCTTGTGTCCATGGGCCCAGTGGTTTGAGTGAGGGGTAGCAGAAACTCCAGGCCTTGGGCACCGCGCCAATCAACAGCGCATTGTAGACGGCTTCGAGCTCAGGAGTAATCACCACGGAACCTTGGATACCTTTCTCAAGAGCGCGAGCTGACGAGTTGATAGTGGCGAGAAGTTTGTTGTATCGCTCGAGCTCCTGCATGAGTACTGTCTTGAGTGCATCTGGGTCGCTTCGTGCGCTCAAGCCAGCCTTGATATTAGCAAGATCAAACACATCGGGCACCGTTTCTCGCAGCGTCTGTAGCAATCCCAGCACCGTTTCATCGTTGCCACTGCCACCTTCAGCGACATCTAGTGCCTGCAGGGATAGAATCGTCGCCAAAAGTTCTCGTCCATCGTCGATTTGTGAAGCAATCTGTGCATTGGGGTGCTGGCCAAACGCAGCAGGTGGATCATCCAAAGGCAGCTGCCGAATGTACTCCGTGTACGAGGACAGTTCGCCGTCGTCTGGAACGAAATAGTACTCCGAGTCCGACAACGGCATGTTGTCCACGGTGAGAACAGTCTCTGAGAAGAACTGTGAAATGTACACCAGCATAAGCCGGCGATCCCAGTCGTCTGTCACCCGGCCGCCATAGTTAGCCTGCGCGATGAGATACTTGAGCGCATCCCAAGGTGTATCCTCGTATTCATCGAGGTAGATGGCCAACACGTCTTCGCTAATGGCGAAGTCCGACTCATTAAAGTCGTATGGAATATTCCAACCGAGGTTGTTGAACTTGCGACGCTCGAGCAGCAGCGAGTGGAACCAGCACAAACAGAACAGCAGTCGTTTGTACTTCTTCACTTGCCTGCAGCGTGCAAATTTCTCGGGCGTGATCGTATTGTACAAACGTATCAGGTTAGCCTTCAATCCACGCGGTGGTTCGGTAGTCATCTTGATTCCACGCTGCAAAATTGCGATGGGGAATTTCGGGTTCGGACTGCTTGTTAGCCACAATCGGAACTGCGGGTTAATCGGACCTGCAGGAGCTGGAGCCGCTGCACAGAAGTTGTCGATGAGTTTTTCCAGCGTCGGCGCCCAGCTTAACATCAAGTGACAATTGGCTAGGAAGACCCAGTTTCCAGCATCTAGTCCGCGTGACAGCATAGCCTCGGCAACACTGGCTTGACCCTGCCCCAGAGCGCAGTTCTCCACTGTTTTGTGCAGCGATTCGGCCAACGCTATCAGCGAATTTGTCGGATCCACGCCAGGAGACAGCACGAAAATGAGTGGCGTCTTGTAATTTGACGTGTCGTAGATAGCCTTCAAGTCGAACGGTGGCGGGTCCACAAACTGAGCTCCAAGATGTGTAGCTGTGAATCGAGCAGCTTGAATGCTGAGTCGATCAGGTCGGATGCAGCGGAGCAACAGCATTCTCTGCAACTCGTTGCATTTACCCTCCCAGTCCCCTGGCAGTGCCTCAATTTCTGGTGTACTACTCTGGTACCACGACTTCCAGCCTTTCAATGTCTGCTCGAAGGAGCTGATGATGCCGTGGAAAGCAGACAGTTTGTTGAGTTCAACAATGCTAGCCCAGGAACCATCCGAGAGAAAGTCATTTGCAACATTCGTCACCTTTTCTTCTTGTGCCAAAACGTTGCCACCTTTCAGCAAGAAATCGTACTCATCGTGAGGTAGCTTATTCACACTCCGCAGAACGGAAGCGCACATCTGCAGCGAGAACAGCAGCTTGTGGCGCTCAAACAGTCCACGACAAGCGTAGGCATACACAGCGTACGTGTGGTAGTCGTTAATGGCGTTAATTCGTTCCGTGAGTTCCTCACTGAGAGCACCTTGGTTCTTGAGACTTCGGCTCTTGACGATAGAATCCTGGAACAGGGCCACGTACGCATCCAACGAGAACTGGTACATTGGATCCACGCTTGTCATGTCGTTTAGAACGAAATACAAGGTCGACGAACGCAGTGCCACCCGAGCGTATCCCATGCGCGCAGCGTCTATCTTCTTCTCGGTCTCTTCACTAATAACGAGCTGCATGGAGACCTCTTCAGACGTCGTCTTAGACGCATTCAGTGTCGTTACAAGTTGTTCATCGTCCAACAGTGAACCTTTTGCAGCTGATAGAAGGCGCAGGATCTCGTTTTCGAGGTCAATAAGCTTCTTCTTTGCTGCAGCCACACGCATGACGAGGTCGGACTTTTGCTCCTCTAGGGCTGGTTCCTCCAGCTGGACTGCAATACCGAGCAATTGCGCCTCGAGTCCCTGCTCCTTCACAACGAAGTTCACAATGGTCGTCTTTGTCGACACCTCAGGGGTGTAGTGAGGGTTGTGGAGCTTCGTCGTCAGGTAGAAGCGGAACTCGCGATTGTAATCGAGCTCCTTATCACCGAGACGGAGTATCTCGCGGTTCCCCACCTTGATGATACTCTTTGTAAGTACTGGTTCAAGGCTAGGATCGAGCTCTTCCAAGATGTCCTGCATCAATACAGGTGAACCGAAGCGAATACCATTCTCCAGTTTCCGAAGTAGATCCTTCATCATTGGATCTACCACCTCGAGACGTGTTCCCTCCATCGCTTTAATCCACTTGTTAGCTTGGCCTTGAGGATCAATCATGAGTGGCCATCGCTTGCCTCGTGTTGTGATCACGCCATTTTCAGTGGAGAGAGGATCGCGCGGAAGGCCGTGCGCATTCCAGCTGCGGACATCCGTCGGATCTGCCAAGAAATCGATGAAAGTAAACTTGGGCGACAATGGCAACGCCTGTTGCGTCACACGATTCATCCACGTATCCACAAGCGAACCACGATAGAAAGTGTCGAACGGACCTGCGTACGAAATGAATGCGGCGGCGACAAGTGCGTCACCAACAACATTCTGGAGGCTCGCGTTCTTGTCAGCAATAGATCCTTCCCAACGTTCACGCTCGCCAGCAAGCCCCTTGACCAGTTGCTCAGCACGCGAGAGCTTCAATTCCAGCAATTCAGCTTCTTCACGCAGCGCATTCTTCTCTGACACACTCGTATCGTACTGGTTTTTCAGAGCCTCGACTTTTTCTGTAACCTCCTGCAGCTTCTCCTTTGCTACCTGGAGGTCCTTCTGTTTCACGGCAAGCGCCTGTTGTGACTTTCGCAGCACCTCCTTCTTGGGAGCGACAACACGGAACACCCCTGAGTAGCACTCCATTGCCAGCACCCATGAGCACAGAGCTCCAGCTGCTGATGACACCTTCCTCACCATATCAGCATTGAACGTTGGCTTCGATGTATATTTCTTGAGAGCTGTCACGGTCTTGTCACGAATTGAGTCCTTGTCGAATGTCTTAATTTGCTGCAGGAAACTTACGTCATTCATCTTGGTCTTAGCTGAAGCCCACGTAGGCGGCAAGCCGAAAAGGATCATCACCGCGCACATAACCATCGAGACTGCCTCGGGTGGCTGGGTGTACACCTTCACTTCAGCAATTGCTTTTTTGTCCAGATTTTCAACCTCCAACATCGCGCGTTGAAGTGCAGGAAGAGCCTCGTCCAAATCTTTCTGTGCGTCATCAGCGATTTTCTTCGTTTCTGCCTCCTCTTTACCAATACGCTCACTATCAGCTTCGACCTGTTTCCGTTGCTCATCAGCGACGCGACGCTCAGACACGATAACCACCAGCAAGTCACTACAGTCTTTATTCTTCTGAGCAACGACAATTTTCCGCTGCTCAAGTTGCTTGGACATCTCTTCCACCTGCAATCGGGATTCTTCCAGCTTCGCTAGACCATTTTTGAGTTTATCGCGTGTGTCACGGATTGTTGCTGCTTTCTCCGATAGCAGCTCCACATAGCCAGTGACGAGAGACAAATAGTTTGTCGGCGTCACGTAGTTGTGTCGTTTCATACGGGCCAGGACTTGCGACGATGCCAGCATTACGCTGCTGTGCACTACAGCAAACACAGCTGCGATCTTAGGGCGCTGAGCTTCTACAGCAACATTCTTCTCCTCGAGGAACTTCATCCCAACTTCTTGAAGAGCATCCAAAGGCCACTCATTGAACCAGTCGATGTTAGTGTTGTTGACGAGGGATGGAAACTGTCGACATCGATTGCAAAAGCCTTTGCCAATCGGACTAAAGGCCAGGACGACGTGCAGATTGCGTCGAACTTCGCTGATGAAAAAGCTCCAGAGAGATTCCTTCGTCTCACGAATCCCTTGAGCACGTGCACGTTGACGAACTCCATCGATAATACCCCCCAATTCGTCTTTTTCGAATAGTCCAGGAATTTCACCGCTGCTTAACATGTTGTTGAGGTCCTCGACGAATGACTCGCTCTTGATCTGTGTGTCGCTGAACAAGAAAACAGTTTTCTGTTGCTGGAGCCCCACTTGTGTATAGAGCTTTTTGATATCTTCATGGAATTCGAAACTGCGGTAGTTTTTGCCTACCTCGATCTGGAACACCTTGAAGCCGCCCATAAAAGCAGAAAGTTTTGTCAGCGACTGGCGACCGCTCCCGCCAACACCTACGAGTAGCAAGTTGCCTCGCATCGTCATAAGTTGCCGGTGGATGCGCAAAATGTGCATAAGTGCATCACTGAACATGACGAGATTCATTGGAACAAAGCCTGGCTCAGCATTGTGATTCTCCAGCTGCTCTTCCACAAAACTCTTCAGCAGCTTCATGTCCATGACTTCCGCGTACCGCGCGCTGCCTTCGTCAGCACCAGGAGTGGTGGAAAATATGTACGTGAACAGCGGTCCATTTTCCTTCAGTTGTTCAGGTGCTGACGACAGTAAGCGACCCCAATCTGTCTGGAAGTGTACCCCCAACAGATCATCAAGCCTCCTTTTGAAAGTTTGCCGGTCTTCATAGCTGGTGAGACGATCAGAGAATACCCGAAGACTTTCGTGCATCCACAGCCTCAGCATACCATCGCGACTGGTTACGTTGTGCTTGTCGGAGAGCAAAAGTCCTTGGATCACTCGGGCCATATCACGTAAGTTGAATAGATAATGGCAATTCGCAGGAGTGGGGAGGAATTGCTCCAGAACATTTTGGTACAGTTGGATGGTCGCAGCCACAAGAGGTACACCTAGCGGTTTGATTTCGTCGTCGAACTCCGATAACTTGGGCACGAGCATGGTTTCAAATATACGCTTCAGTTGGGCTTGCTCTGGGATCGTCATATTGATTAGGTTGAAGCGGCTCTGGAAGCGGGAGCTGATGACCGATCGCCCGCCACCCGGAGGCCCCATTGCAGCAATAAACTGCATGTCGATGAAGTACTTGAGCGTCTGCTTTTTGCGGTCGTACCAGCAGCTGTAGTCCACCCACTGTCGTAACAGCTCCAGCGGCGGCTGAGATCCAAACAAATCCTTTGTTGGCATGTTCATGTCGTCGATAAAAGTAACTAACTTCTTGCCACCCACAGGACCAAACCGATTCAGTGAACGCTTCTCCATTACGTTTTCAATCATATCCTGCGTCGTTGCAGACGAAGTAGCAGACGAGAAATTCATCACCAGTACGTTGTACGCATCACTAAGAGCCTCGATTTCTCGCTCAATGACAGTTGTCTTTCCCACGCCAGTTTCACCCACGAGTAGCGTGTGAATACCAGCCGTGAGCATAGTCTGAAGTAGGAAACCATACCGCAAAGTGTCAATCGTGGGCACCATGATCTTGTGAAACGGCGTGTTAGGCGCAATACGAAAGTTTGGCGGTAACTTCTCGTCCCACAACTTGAATTCGCGGCTTGAAGGCTCCACAAAAAAGTCGTACGCAGTTTTGAGAGGAGGGTAGACCGAGTCAATGTCGCGCAGGAAGAAGTCAAATTTTTTGCGCCCTTCCTCGTTCGCGGCAGCCATAACGCTCCAAGTCATGCAAAATAGGAACCATTTTTCAACTGCGACGGCAAATTTGTCGCCGCATGTGGCTAAGTCCACGC
The DNA here is from genome assembly GCA_025722995.1 of Phytophthora agathidicida. Lineage (NCBI taxonomy): Eukaryota > Oomycota > Peronosporomycetes > Peronosporales > Peronosporaceae > Phytophthora > Phytophthora agathidicida. Next base: position 4,603,514 of record CP106972.1, on the reverse strand, counting down.
CGTTGTCTGCTGTTGCTAGCGCATTGTACAGGTTGCAAAAGGACTTGACGCTGTTGAACGTAGTCACGGGGATGAGCTCTGTCACCTCGGATGTTTTAAATCGCAGAACCTTTTCCATGTACTTGTCAAATAGCGCCTGGAGCACATCACGTTCTTCCTGGACTTGAATTGTCGTAGTTAGCCACGTTTGGATGAAAGGGCGCCAACCAAGGTCTTCGACGTCCATGTACACCATACCAGCACGACTTACAGTAGCGGGGGACGCGACTGCTAGGTCCTGCACCTCGAACATGAGTGCCATTGACGGGCTCATGCTAATACGATCACCATTAATGAGCGTCAGTACTTTGTTGTCATCCATAACACTGTTCATACTCTCAATCCACAGTGTGTCAACTGGCCCATCCAGCATAATCCACTTCTCTTCAGCTTTCTCATCCGCTGCCAAGTTTCGAAAGATAGCGGACAATATACCGTCGATCCACTCGAACGTTGACAGGTCGTAGACGCCGTAAATCTCGTTTAACGAAATAGACTTCGGGTTCAGCACCTGTACCCGCACTGGCATGTATCCAGCCACGCCATCTTTTGCCAGCGACGTCTTTGCAGCCATAAGAGTCTTCCAGATTGTGGTCTTTCCGGCCATTGTCTGACCCACAATCATATTACAATGGCGAGTCACCTGGGATTCGTATAGCTGGATCGTCTTGAATACAATCACCGGGTGCACTTGCAGCTTGCTTTCCAACAGTGCCTGCTCAATGTTGCCCTGCAATTTCCCGTAGTCTGTTACGGGAAGTTCGATCGACGGAAACAGGTCTCCAAGCAGCAAGCGAAAAAGCACTGCATCTTCTCGGATGAACTTCGGCATATTCATATCACGCAGTGCTCGTAACAAAATGTTTTCCTCCTGCAGGTTGGGATCTTCGCGCTTTAGAGTGCCTGCCATGTTTAGCACAGCCTTTAAACTACGGAGTCCAAAGTCATAGTGATCCTGTTTGCTCAGTTGCTGAATCATCAACCCGTAAAGTGTCGTTGTTTTCTTTGCTAGAATCTTCGCATCACGGAAACCTTCAGCCTGAAGCATGACCTCCGCAATTAGTGCCAGATCAGGTACCATCATTGCGCAAGGGCGCATCAAGGCTTTGAGATTGTCGGGGAGTTCTGTGCGACCAGCATAACCCGGGTTCATCGTGATAAAGATACCCATGTTGAAGTTGACCTTCATCAGGGAACCGAGGAACATGACCTGTGTCTGCCTAGCAGTCAGCGCCTGCATAATCGTCAAAACCTGCTGCGCCACGACGGAAAGCACCTCAATCTCAATACGGTTGAACTCATCGAAACAACCCCAGCCGCCAGACTGAACGAGTCCAGCAAACATTCGCCCAACAGACTTGTAATCTAAACCATCGCTGCAGTTGAACACAATGACGTACTTTGCCAAATTCTTGCCCAAATCCTTGACAGTCTCGGTCTTTCCTGTTCCGGCAGGGCCAAGTGGATTGCCACCCCTGTTCAGGTGTAATGCTGTTGTCATGGTGAGAACGCATCGATCCGTCAGTGGTGTGATCACAAGCCGCCCGTTATTGCCCTGATATTCGTAGGAGTATTGCAACGAGGTGACCGTCTGCTTAACCTCGCAAATGCCTGATTCACCCAAATCCTTGTTGAAGTAGAAACGTAGCTGCATCAACCAGTCGAAGTCATTCACACTTTTACAGTTCTGTTTGACCAAGCGATCAATGACGTCTCGCGAGTGAATTTCAATTGTGATCAGTGCCACAACTTTCTTCCGATCTGTCGCTGAGAGCTGACCACGCACCATGTCAGCGAGTTTGTTCAGATACGAAATCCACTTTTTCTTTAGCTGTCTCAATGCCTTCTTCTCTCCTTTTGCCACCTCATTCAATGCCTTAATGCACTCATTCGTCCAGGCTGTCTGCCCACACGTGATTAATAGCTGGCCCGGAAAATCTTTGATCCATTTCTCCTTCTTGCCCTTGTAGCCCACAATGCATTGCGCAAAAATCTTCTCCAACGTGTTGACCATGGCGGCTTCAACCCGTAGTAACCACCCCTCTACAGCGCCAGCGACCACCACATTCGATGCAAACATCACTTGCTCACCGCACGGTGAGTTCATTCCCAGGGCCTCGAATGTCGTATTTCCGCGAGCACCAGGCGGGATCAGGTTCAGCGTCTTGATTGCCTCAAAGCACTTTTTGATATGCTTCTGTACTTGGTCTGGGTCCTTTTGGTGCCCTAAAATTTCAAGCAGATCGTCATTTGAAAGGAAGTAGAATCGTGGAAACAGCATTCGCTTTGTTTCCAGATATTGATCCAGACATTTTTGAATCTGATCCAGCTTCTCCTGCATCGTGACCAACGTCTGCAGCACACCCGTTTCCTGCGTAGCTTGCAGCGCATTCTTGGTCTTAGCCATCCCTTCCGTCACTTGACAGTAGGCAGTGTTAACCTCGTCAAAAAGTTGGCTTTCCAATGGCAACTGCTTGCGGATATCCTCGGACGCCATGAAGATACTTTCCAGATATATCCAACAGCGCTGCACACCTAGTAGGGTTTCAATAACTTCCGAGAGATGAGAGAGAGACTTCTCCCAGTACAGAATCCGCGTGTCGAAAGACCCAAAGAACGGCGATGCCTTCATCGTTGACAGCTGCACTTGATCATCTTCGAGTGCTGTGAACAGGTCATCCGCAGACCGGATCTTATAATACACCCCCTTATATTCTGTGATGTCGACATCAATCGCAGCCCAACGCTTCTCGATAGCGTCAAGGGTTTGCTCGATAGACAATTCTTTGCCTGCGTTGCTTGACAGGGTACTGATAAACTCAGCATGCAAATGAAATCCGAGGGAAAATACGCGCTCCAGCGTGAAGCTTGTAGATTCTGTGTCGAATGTCTTGCCCATTTCCTCTTTCAGCTGTGCCCAGTGACGCGCTCGCAGTGCGGGACTCTTGAGATCTTGAATCAGCGGTAGAGTTTGCCTGAACTGCTCGATCTTAGTCTTCATCGAGCTCCAAACTGTCCAGCCCTTCATATCCTTCCCGTACTTGACAACTTTCTTAAAGAACTGCGCGGCGGTTGACTCCATCGTCTCCACCTCAATCTCGTAGAACACTTTGTTTTTCCATGAAGCCCAAACGACCTCCCACTCGTCGGTAAGTGCCCAGATCTGTTGCAGTAGTTCGAGCTCCTTCTCGGTCTGTACAAACCCGTCGTTTTTAGATTCTTCGATGCCAAAAATTTCCAGTCCTTTCTTCAAGGCGCTCTGACGAGAGCGTGTAGCTTCCATCTTCTTCTCAAAGTCGGCGAGAATCTGATGTGCCGCTTTAGATTGTTGTTCACCAGAGTAAGGCAACGTCGCTTCTGCCTCTGTTCGCAGTTCCGACATGATATTGTTCAGATCTGTCACCGAGTCCTGCAGACTTTGCTTCATGCTCACTTTGCACTTTTGTAGCATCGTATTGGCATCCACCAGCATCACTTCGTAAATTTCCCAGTTGGGTTTCAGGTTTGCGAGGTCGCGCTGCTCCTCATCGGTCGTTTGCACGTCGAACTCGGCCAAGAGATCATATTTGTGCTGCAAAGGTTCGAAGCGCGCCACAACACCGGGTATACTTTCCTTGATGTCCTGTAGAAGATGGATGCTTTCGCTTAAATGATCCAAATTCAACGGCTTGACCTGAAGTTTCTTTGTGTTGTCCCTCATCATGTGCATAAGCTCTCTCAGCTCGTCGTGTGCCGTCTGATTCAGCAGACCCGTAAGCTTGCCAATCCACTGTACTGTGTGCTCCACTAGACTTGTCTTGAGGAAATTAGTATCAATCTGGATGAAGTTGATTGTGTTGGTCAGATCTTCATTCTGGATACTAACTTGCTGCTCTCGATATCGTTCGATATCTGCACGGAACTGCTGCAGTGGTCTATTGGCCTTAGCGTAACGGCGAATGAAGGCTTGTTTGTCTTGGTTCCAGACAAGCTTGTACTTGTCCCAGTAACCTAAGTACTTCTGAAGTTCTGTAGCACTGGACGACATACCATTCATGATGTGCACGAGTACCTTCAAGATTTCTTCATCGTTGAAGATGGATTGGTAAAAGTTGTTCACCACCGCTGGAGCCTCCACTTTCTCAGTTGCATCAACAGTCGAAAGTGCTTCGTCCTGATTTCCCGTCGGTTCGCCACTTGCAGTGTTAGCCGCTCGGACCTCCTCACCAGCTTTTGAAGCATCTGCCTTGCCATCAGTGGGTTCTCCGTTCGCTCCAGAAGCGTCTGCATTGGTTTGGTTGTTACCAGGATGCTTAGGAAGTGATGCAACCAAACGGGGTACCACAGATATGACGTTGAAGATCTCTTTTGCAACCATATTCACCATTTGGGTGAGGTCGGCCATGAACGGTTTAAATTCCACCTTGCTGTCTTCCAGCACGACATGGATTCGGAACAATGGCCGCGGATCAGTTTTAGCGTCGCCATTAATCGCCTTTGATAGTTCTTGAAGCGATTTTTTAACGGACTGCCGCAGCGCATCTTCCAGCATTTTGTCTGAACGCTCAACGAAACGATTCCACTCTCGCTGCACCTCGGGAGGACCCGACGCAAAGTGCTCATATGTCGACGCCATCGTGGTGCTGATCGTTTGATACGCCTCTCGCAATTGCTTCTCGATTGTTTTTCTGTGAATTACCTGCTTCGCTTCAAAAACACCATCGTCATAAATGGTGTTGCGCTCGATGAAAATGTGCATCAAACCGCTGATCATTTTGCAGTTCTTCAGCACAATATCCTTGTTTTCCTGGAATTCTTGGACAATTTTGTATGTAGTTTCACAGTGTTTGCGGCAGTCTGCAACGTACCACTCGACAATTCCTTTCGAAACCCACGTGAGTTTTTGAAGTCCAGGTTGAATCCGACGATCAAGCTTGCGGATGATATCTTCAAATAATCGTCGCTCAGTCGACGACAGATCCAGTAAGATGCGGTTGTAGTCACGAACTACCAGCATCACATGCTCACGCAACACACGTAACTGTTCTTTCTGGTTGCATATGTCGTGCGCCATGTATGGGATTTGGATTTCTCCGTTGAAATACTGCCAGTAGTGCACCTCAGTGAACAAATTCAGCAGCGGCCGGTCGAAATTGCAGTGAAGAAATCCTTTCTTCGCGCGCCCAATTAGAGTCTTTTCTGTGTTTTGAAGGGCATTGTTGTCCTTGTTATGGGAGTTCAAGTTTACACTTGCAGGTGTTGCATCAGCATCCGACCCAGTCTTTGTCATCAATGGGTTCTCTAGTCGCGAATTCATGTTGGTGTTGCCCAACGTGTTCAAATCTTCGATCCAGTCGTGATATTTGCGCTGGATATACTCATTAATGACCAGCCGCAAACCATCGTAAGCATTCTGAGACTCGTCGCACTCCGCGGCGTTAGAAGGATCAACTAGTTCTTGTAGACGTATAAGGTCGTCAGTTGAACGCAGTAACAGACTCCGAGCCCATAAGGCTGCTCCAGCAAACTGGGGCTCCGTGGGGGACAGCAGCGGTGCATTCTTGTTCTTCTCGAACAGGTTCCGAATGGTCGCGATGTTGGCTTTGAACATACCGAAGATATCGATCGTGCGCTTCTCCACGCAGCGCTTAATTGCATCACGCTGAGCGATCTTCTGGAACGACCGAATCATGTCCACACCAGCAGCAACAGTGGAGATGCTCTCAAACGCTCCGTTGATGACATTCTGTGTCATGGCCTCCAGGTCCTTCATCCCATTCTTGAAAGAGTTGAAGTCGCTGTGCCAACTGGTATTCTTGACGTCTAGGATATCGTAGTCAAGTTGGCGCAACCGATCAACGTGGCCTTCGAATTGCGCCTCGATACCCCGCAAACTTTTGACTATCTCCATGCCACGATTACCTCCGAACATTGGTAGGTCTTCTCGTTTACCACCTTTACCTTTCCGCGCGAATTGGATTTGGCCCTCACACACCTCCAACAACTCTCGACAGCGCTGTACAAATGCGTCGATTTGCGCGAAAATCCCCGTTTCATCAAAGTTCCACCGACGGTCAGGCGATGGCGCCGTAGCGTTCACCGCACTGGAGGCTTTGCGGTAGATCTGTCTCCACGACACGCCACATTGGATGCTCTGCTCCAGGTGGTGGATACTAGCCTCGACGTTGCCATCGAACACATCCGGGAGCGAGATCTTCCTGCAGCACACAATAATAATCTCGTTGCTAACCTTGCGCAGCAAGCTCGTGATGCGGTCCTCCGTATTATAGTGACGAGAGTACATCCAAATAAGCCGAATAAAGTTCAACAGCTTCGGTAGCAACAGCGGGATCTCATCCGGCTGCGCACGTGCGATATCCTCACACACGGGGCTGAGTTTCTGCAGGAAGCGAAGATTATCGTTAGCCTCTGTCGACCCTTGCTTAATAATCTGCGACAGCGTCTCAAATGGCTGTAAGTACGACGACTTGGCCGCCCGGAGGATCTCGACAATTTCCTTCACACCTTCACGATTTAACTGGTCCGTAATGCCCGATAGATCTTCCGTGCGATGTTCCCAGAACTTGATCTCCTCAAGTGGGCCCGCTCCCTCAGCATCGTGAGCATTGTCCTGATTATTAATCACCTCCTTGATCTGCCGCGTCCAGTGGATCACCGTCGACTCCAACTGCTGCACCAAGTCCTTGTCCTTGTAGTTGAACTTGTCCGAGTTCACGGGAGGCAGATACAGCACCGTCTTGCCGCAGCCGCGACTCACCGTCTCCGTGAGACTGGACAAGAAGCGGTAGAACTGGCCCGTGAACTCCTTCTGGACGCTTTCAGGCCAGGACCTGTTGGCCTGGAGTCTCTGCAGGTAGAAGCCGTTCATCAAGTGCAGCAGGGACCCGATGGCGTCCTTCTCCACGGTGCCGAACTGCAGCATCCCCTTCATGTTGGCAGGAGTGACAGTCGTCTGGCCGTTCTTCACAAAGTACATGACACTGCTGGCCCCTCGAGGGGCTGAGGTGGAGACCATGAGGGTGTCGTTCTGTAGCCAAAGGAAGAGTGCGGGGACGCCTGTGCTCTCCACGAACTCCTTGACGGTCGCCAGGTCAGCGGACGGCCACGCCTTGGGCTGGTACCCGGGCAGCGTGATCCGCTCCCGGATCCACTGCACGATGAGCTCCACGTCCTCGAACGAGCTCATCCCTGCGCTTTGGGGAGGCGTTGTGTCTTGTAGCGCCCCTCGGCCCTTGAGAGGAGTCGTCGCATGACCAATTTAGGCCCTGCAGCGACGGGTGAAGCCGTACTGGCGCGCGCCTAACGTTGAGATGCATGCTAGTATGGCCAGATCGTGCAGCAGCGGATGCAGTGATGGAGGTGTGGTTATTGCCTGGCAGATGAGCTCCAGTCACGCCATTCTTGTCTAAATATTGCCTACATTTTAACCTTGGGGGCTACAAAATGAGCGCAAATATTTACAAATAGTTCCTTAATCGTCGTCGACGTATTCTGCGCTGCGTGGCGCGACCCCCTGCTCATCGCGTGCGCTCGTTGACCCCCCTCCCTGCACCCTCTCCACGCCTGCTTGTCGCTCTGCATACTCTTCATCCACTTCATCCTGCAGCCATGGCCAAGTCGTCGCCGAGCGAGAAGCGCCAGGAGGAGCGCCTGATCCAGGAGCTACGCGACTTCCAGCGCTCCAGCCCAGCCAACAAGCGCTGCTTCGACTGCAACGAGATGGTGCGTGCGGCAGCCTCCGCTGCAGACAATATGGACGCTACAGTTCTCTACAGAAAATCTGCTCTTCTTGCTGACTGACGCTGTGGATATATATGCCATAGATGCCCCAATACGTCTGCCTGGACTTCAACACTTTCGTCTGCACTGCCTGCAGCGGCATCCAGTGAGTCACAACAGGGTTGCAATACTCGTACTTGTATTTCTGATGAACTGTTCTTGTGCCATTGCAGCCGAGAGTTCGCGCACCGAGTTAAGTCCATTTCCATGTCCAAGTTCACCGAGAGCGAAGTGAAAAACATGATCAGCCACGGCGGCAACGAGGCAGCGCAAAAGTACTGGCGGAGCAAACACGACCCGAGCTTCCGACCGAACGGAGGCAGTGATGGCGAGCGCACGCGGAACTTTATCCGACTGACGTACATCGATCGCAAGTACGGCGAGCTCCGAATCTTGGCGTTGTAGCTGAAGAGCACTACTAATTTGCTATTACCTGCAATTTCAGGTGGGTCTATGAGTCGCCGCGTCATGCCAAGGACGAAGAACCGCAGCGAACTACGTCGGTGAGTTCCTGCTTGTGGGTTTTAGTTCCGAATATCTATATATCTGACAATGATTTATCCAGAAAAGCAGCAAGAAAAAAGACAAAACGACGGACAGCGACGACGACTTCTTTTCCTCCAGCTCGAAATCAGGCAAGGCTGATAGTGGGTTTGCAGACTTTTCCAACTTTGAAGGCAGCAGTAGAACGGCCGCAGCAGCAGCGCAATCATTTGGAGACTTCAGCAGTTTCGACAGTCCAGCTCCTGCGAAGAAGGCCGACGACGGATTTGCGGATTTTGGCGATTTTGGAGGATCAAGTAGCACCGCTAGTGCAGCTCAGAAAGCCACGCCGAAGGCAACACCACCCCCGCCACCACCAGTACCGAAGTTTGGGTCGTTCAAGATCGCACCGCCTCCAGGATCGAACTTTTCTTCGGCCAGTGTCAGTACGCCTCCCGCTACGAATGATCTCATGGGTCCTAGCCCACCGAAGAAGTCTGACGATCCGTTCGGCTTTGATGCGCCAGCACCCCAAGCTCCGACCCAACCAGCTCCTGTAGCCTCTTCTCCGTTTGACGCCTTCGATGCCCCCACGCCAACTAGTCGTGCCGGTAGTCGCTCGAACTCGGCGTCTCTGGACCCATTCAGTAATATGAATGCCGCAACTCCACCCGCACCAGCACAAGCTACGAAGAACACCTCTCCTTTCGACGCATTTGGGTCTTCGCCAGCGGCGTCGCCGTCAGCATTTGACGCTTTTGCCGCGCCATCCCCTGCATCCACTGCGGGCAGCAACGCGTTTGATGCGTTTGGTGGAGATGCCTTCACAGATTTTGCACGCTCCAATAACTCGTCGCGAACAAACTCGGTCGCTCTGGATCCTTTTGCAAGCAAGCCCGAGAAGCCTGCACCTACCGCTGCTGCTGCTGACCCATTTGCGGCATTCGATGGTATGCAGTCGAGTAGTGGTGCAGGACCTTCGCCGAGTAATTCGGCTCCGACTCCGGACTTTGGCGCAGCAGGTTTCCCAGGAGGCAGTAGCACCAGCCAGCAGCAAGCAGCAGTGAATGACCCATTCGGGTTTGCAAGCGGACCGAATAGCGACAGCGGTTTCCCAGCGGCTCACCAACAGCAGCAGCATCCAACTGCCGGTGGGTTTCCTGGAGGCTTCCCACAACAACAACCTCACAATGCGTTTGGTGGCCAAATACAACAGCAGCAGATGCAGCCATTTCATCAAGGACAGCCACCGCAAACTCAGCAGCAACAGCAGCATTGGTATGGACAGCAACAAGGCTTTCCGGGGCAGCAGCAACCAATGCATCCGACAGGACAACAGTTTCCGCCTCGTCCGGCTGGGAGTGCCCCTCCTGCACCAATCCCAGTAAAGGTGAGCGTGAACAGTGCTTCTTGCATGGATAAAATGTGTTAACTTGTGCTCCTATGGTGCTAGACCCCGGCATCAGCGGCATCGATCAACGACCCATTTGCTTCACTCAACCTCGGCAATCTGGGATTTGGCGGCTCAAACAGCAACACTACTTTGGCACGTACAGGTTCAGGAGGTGCGACCTCGACGGCTGCTTTCCCACCCACAAACCGGTCTGGGGCGACTAACTCTTTTGGGAACTCCCCAATGACGCCGGCGCCCTCAGGATCGTTCTCCTACGCACAGTACGTTTTGTGACTCCAACGTAGTTTTGGTGAGGTCGCTCATTGTGCTTTCTTCTGTCAGGCCACAAGCTCGAGCGACTTCCTCATTCACGCATCCTCAGCAGAACACCGGCGCGTTTGCCGATCCGAATGCGTGAGTTCCTGTGAATCCTCAATTGACGCCAAGCTGCTACTGATGTCTAATGCTTGGTGTTTTGGTACGCAGGTTTGGGGACTTCGCAAGCGCTCCAGCCCCAACGCAGCAGCCAGCCTCTCCTGCTAACCCTTTTGACTTGTTTTGAGCGCTGGACCTCTAGCGGACGCAGTTTGGGATTGCAACGTAGTGGTGACAATAGAGTTGAAGATAAACGCAGACGCCAATCTGCTGATGCAGCTCAAGGAGCTTGAGTCAAACTCACTTTTGACAAGTCTTGGTGCATGGAACATCTCTTCCAGGGCGACAAAAGCTTCTCTTTCATGCAATGGTGCCTCAAAGGATCACTACGCGCTGCAGAAGGTGCTTCAATACACTCGTTCTCCTTTCACTACAGGACAGACAAGGACAAAAAGACAAGGAAGGGAAGGATTTCATGCCAGCTGCAGGCCAAAGGAGCGAGTCGCTTGTCAGCAAGACAAACTCATCTACATCTTTGCAGTTGCGCGAAACACCAAATCCGCCCGGACAGAAGAAAGCAGCAAATGCTGCGATCAACCCAGTGACAGCAAAGAAGCACGGTTCGGTTCTATTCAGCAGTCCCGGTTAGCGCGCGCTCTCTTCCTAGCAGCGGTTGTTACCCCCAAATCGAAGCGGTAAGAAGCTTATTCCTCCTCGATCTCGATGTTGGTCTTCTCGGACACGTAGATACCGTCAAGGAACTTACGGATATCCTTGCGACGCACCAGGCAGGCCTGCGTGATGTTGGCGGCGTCCTGCGACACCTTCTGGAGGTCGATACCGCTGAGCTCGATCTGGTCCTTGACGTCGCCCGTGCGCACGTACTCGACGCCCTCGGACAGAGCCACGCGACGCACGCGCTTCTCACCCAGGAAGTTGCGGATCTCCACCACGTTGTTCTCGAACGTCACGTTGATGGGGAAATGGGCGTACACGAAGCGCATCTTGTACAGGTAGCCCACACGCACGCCCGTGATCATGTTTTCGATCAGCGAGCAGACCGTGCGCACGCAGGCAAGCTGCTTGCGGTTGCCGAACCACAGGTCCACGCGGAGCTGCTCCTTGTTGACGCGACGCATGTCGAGCGTCAGGTGGCGGAAGTCGCGCGAGAGCGAGCCACGCTTGCCGGACACGGTCACCTTGCGGCCGTCGAGCACGACCTTGACATCCTCCGGGATGGTCACGAAGCGGGTAGCCAAAAGCTGACGGGGCATCTTGCTGGGTTCTTGGGGGGAATGCTAGTTCGCAAGTGGGCGAGCCTTTTAGCGGTGCGTTGTGGAATTGACTGGCCTGGGCCAGTTTGCAACTTTTCACTTGGGTTCAGTATGGACTAGGTTTTGACCAATGACAGAGGAAGACGAAGTGTACCGTAGAATACGGTACACTTCGTCTTCCACTGCGTAGTGAGAGGCTGTGGCAGGCGACATGTTCGAGCGCAGCCCAGAGATGGAGGAGACACTGGGTAAGAGTGCTATATACTTCATGCGGGTGAAGAGGAGGTGGACTGAAGGCTGACAATCTGCGGAATTTCGACTCTTTGCAGCGAAGGCCAAGGGAGCCGTCAAGCACATGCTTGTTGGCGCCAGTATGGCTGGCGCGACGGGAGCTACTATGGGCGCAGTTCTGGCGGCATTGCGCAACGAGAGCATCAAGTTTTATGCTGCGTCGATGGGCTCCAACTTCTTCCTCTTGTCGTCGACGTACATTGGTGAGTGGGCGGCTGTCTCTTGCTGCTAACAATTCTACTGCTTGAAGAAATCCCAATATCTGGAGCTGACGAGTGTGGCACTTGTGCGACGTGGTGCAGCTTTTGAGGAGGTGATTGCGGACAAGCGAGGCAACAAGAAGGACTGGATCACTGGCGCTGCTGCTGGAACAATCACTGGCGGATTCTACGCTGGCTTGGTTGGTAAGTGGGCAGATTATTTGGCGGTTGTGTAATTCGTGCTTGATGGTAAACAGAAGCAAGCTACATTGACTGACTTTGTGGTGCTTGTCGTTTGCGTATTGATGCCAGGTGGTCGGTTCCGTGGTCTGCAGGGTGCAGCCGCTGGCGCCGCAGTGGGCGCCGCCGTGATTTTCGGTCGCGAGGAGTTCCACAAGTGGCGTCTCTCCAAGGGCGTGCAGCGATACGAGGTCAAGTACGGCGAGGCTCCTGCCGTGTACCACCCCACGACTGAAGAGCTGGTGGAGAGTCAGGGTCCTCCGCGAGAGCTCGCGTTCCCGTCTTTGCTGCCACAAAGCATCAAAATCACGGAGGAGGAAATTGAGCGCCGAGTCATCGCTCGCATGGAAGAGCTACGAAAGGAGATGCAGGAAGAGGAAGAAGCAGCAGCCAAAGACAAAAGGAACCAGCAGTAGATAAATAAATGCCTCACCAATTCAATTCATCCACGGCAATTAATTATTTTTTAACGATTGGTCAAAATTCAAGATTGGCCAAAATTCAAAACGGCGCGATAACTGTCACAAGTCACAGGGTCCAATTGAACTGCTGGCGAGCATGCCGCGAACCTCCCAGGCGCCGCGTACGTACACGCCACGCGACGACGTTCCTCCGCCAAGCGCAGATGACCTTGCAGCAGGCGTCGTGGGCCCCATGGACGTCCCAGTTGACGGCGCCATCCCCATCCTGCGCCTCAAGAGCCGCCAATACCGCAAGAAGCTTCTGTATCACCAGATCCGCCGCGCAAGGATGAAGCGCGAGGGCATTAAGCCATACGTTACCATCGAGGTGAGGCGTCTGAAGAGGCTGCAACGTCTTCGCTCGTCTAATGGCCTTCCAGTCACCAAGCAGACGCTTCTGGAGATGACGCAGCAGCTCCGAGACATGGACGAAGAGTTCCACGTCCGCAAGAACATGTGCCGAGTCTGCAAGTGCGCGTCCTGCCACCATCTGCGACGCTGGAGCTCCACGTTGCAGTCGTACCGCTGTCCAGAAAAAATCTGTAGAATCTCCTTCCAAAGCTTCACTGAGTTGTACGAGCACCAGTTGGATGTCCACGGAGGCATCGACCCCAGAGCTGAACGCGTTGTGAGCGACACGTTCCATCAACAGCAAGGCACTCTGGTGTTCCCACCTGCTACAGTGTATACAGGACAGCAGTATATGTTCCCGAGTCGGCCTCCGACCCCGTGGAAGTCGATGGAGGAGCTGGACGAAGAGGCCAAGACGCTGCGTGAACGATTGTGGGACTACAATCAGTACTGTTTTGCGTACCCGTTGAAGTTGTTCAAAGCGGGATATGAACGAGTAAAGCGTATTGGATGGAAGGAGGTGGAGCGGCAGTACTATATTGCGATGGAACACTACTACTCGGCGATGAAATATCCCGCCTTGAGCCGCGGGTTTCATGACGGCTGTCCTTCGGTTGAACGCGGCAGGAACTGGCTGGTACGTGACAGGATATTTGTTGTTGATGATGATACATATTGTGGCTCACTTTGTTAATTTTTGCCGATGTGTTTTGAAGACATCTACAGACCGTGAAGACTCTCGGTTGTTTAATCCGATCAGCCTGGGTGACAAGATGGAGGTGGAGCCAGAATTCGTCCTGATCGACACCAAACGCGACCAAGAGATTGAGTATATAGAGTTGAGCAATAACGAAGATGAAGAGGACACATGCACCATTGATAAATCTGTCAGCGGTCAGAAGGGTTTCAAGACAGATGGCGACGTCGACATGGAAGCCCCTGAAGATGATAACGAGTTCAAAGCTGTCAGGGAGCGGAAGGTCTTTGAAAGCGACAGTGAAGATGATGTCGAGCTGAAAGCGTCTGAAGGTGATGTTGCTGAAGCACGCAAATTCTTTGAGATCGAGAGTGACAGCGACGATGGCGATGAGGAAGGGAAAATTGTAAAACCCAATGACGCCAATAAGGACAGCGACTCCGAGACGAATGCTTCCCAAAGCGAAGTTGACGAAGTTGCCAGCGACAACGAAGACGCAGTTAAGCTACAAGGCGCTGAACGCCGCGATGATATTATTGTCAGTGACAGCGACTCCGAGACGATCGCCTCTCAAAGCGATGACGACAGGTCTGTCAGCAGCAACGAGCTGCAAGTCGCTAAACACGACTACGATAACATTGTCAGCGACAGTGGCGAAAGCGAAGGCGATGAGAAGCGCCAAGACAAGCATGACCCCCACGAAATAGTTGTCGACAGCAACAGCGACACCAACTCCTCGTCGGAGGGCAGCGGCGATAATGACAGCGACGTCGAGGTCATCGGCGCAGTGAACGAAGCCACCAATTCTGCCAGCGACAGTGAAAGCAGCGACGAAGAGCCCCAAAGCACCTCACAGGACGACATATTTAATCAACTAGAATAGAGTATAGAATACAGCCACCAAAAGCGTCCTCCACTTGTCCTCAAGGACACTTCGTTCATTGCTACGTACGTCACACCAAAAACCTTCGTCACACGTCGCAGAGATAATTTTTGCTTTCAATCGACAAAAGTTGTCGCTGATGACCACCGATCAAGCGTCACTGCTGCCTCTCAATGTCGAGTCCCGTGAGCGGATCCCAGGCAGTCCTTTAGTCCCGGGAGGTGTGTCATGGTCCGAAGATGGTCGTCTGGCCGTCGTGTCCGACTCCAGCATCTTGGTCGCCACGTTCCGCAGTCGCGAGCTCGAGATGTTCCAGCCAGAAGGTCCCGCCGTGTCCAAAGACTTCGTTTTCCTGCCTGAACGCACCGTAAACGAGCACATTCCAGTGGAGATCCCTCCTCATATTGAGTCACTTAACGCCGGACTTCCACAGGCCAGCACCACCTACTTTTTACTCAACGAGAGTGATCGTCACCAGCACAATCCGAAGGAGTTGTCATTGTCCAAAAACGCAGGAGGAGCATTTGTTGCTGCTGTGTGGGGGCCCAGAGGCTCTGCGCCGAGCTCTTCTTGTGCTCTATTGGCACTTACAGCGTCATCCAGGGTTACGCTGCACTTCCCTCCGAGCTTCCACATGAACTGGAAGGAGGTCGCGGTGTTTTCCGAAAATTTGTTCAAGTTTCTCGACAGGAAAAATTTCCGGTTGGGGCCGTCACATGATGAACGGTTTAATGAGCCGCCACCGAGTGTGGCGATGGCTGCACCTCGTGGAGATAAGTCGGGGAAGAATAACAAGAAGAGGAAGTTGGATCCGGCGGAAGGACATATCGCCATGAACTCCATCGCTGAGTATACGCACCGATGTGCGATGATGTCGACGTTGACGATGGCTTGGTCGCCGTTTATGGTTACGGAGAATAAACAGAGCACCACGTCGCTGATTGCACTCTCGGGACGCAAAGTAAGCACGATTTGGGCCTACGCGTATCCGTCTTTTGTGGCAAGAGAGCAAGTGGGATCGTGTCTTTCGTCTGCTCCGGTTGCGTGGGTTGACACGGAGAAGTATGGGTGGGTGTCAACGAGCACGTGGCAGCAGATGCATCGACATGGGACGGCGTATGCAACACGAGAAGATCTTGGATTGGCTTTGGGAACGTCAGAGGGCAATGTTCTCATTGTTACTGTTCTAGTGAGAGCAAATGCGGTGGATGACTCACCCGTCGAATTAGCGGTCAATCGTGTTATTGAGGCGCCGCACTCGCAACCGGTGTTTGGGTTGTGTATGGGAAGTCGCTGGACGTACTCGAACAGCCCAACGAATGACTTGATTGTCGCGTCGGGATCGACAATCTCGGTGTGGAATCTGAAAAAGAAGAAACAAGCGCAGCCAAACGCTAAGTGGAAGGCGCATGATGGCAATGTGACAGGGCTTGATACCAACTACTTCGGAGACACGATCTTTTCGGCTGCCGTCGATGGTACGATCAAAGTATGGGAGAAGGCCACGGGCAAAGAACTGTATTCTAGTGACGCAATTCCTACTGCTTCAGCATATGGCAACGACACTGGCGCCGATACTGCCTTCAATGCTAGTAAGTACCCGATCTTTGGTGTGGCAATGTCGCCCAGCTCGGCCCAGTTGGCGTGCGTGTTTATCATTCCCCCAGCCTCCCGACCCAACCGCAAGTCACAAGCTGATGTTTCCTACAGTCGTGTGTCGGGCTCACTGGAGTACATTCCGGTGCCGTGGGTGAAAAGCCCTGATCCGTTCGTGGACGTTGTCTGCCGCATTTTGAACGATAGTCAGTCGGTGGGCAGCTTCATGGATGTTGTGTGGTTTTGCTATAACGACAACGCGGCGGTGATATCGCTGAATGGATCCACGGACTTGGTCGTTCCCAGTTTATTAAACAAGATCAGGAATACCAACGGTGAAGCAAACGACAATGAAGTACCCGCGCGCCAACCAATGTATCTCCATCTCTGTGGTGAGCTTGAGAAGCGCTATTACGAGTCCGTTCCGGCTGTCGATTCTACAAAAAACGACGCCAGGCCTCCCATTCCGCTTTTCCTGCAAGCGTCATTATTGCTACGCAGTGCAATCACACCAGCAGACCATCAAGTAGCGGCTCAGAATGCAGCGCTGACTAAGATTCGACGCACGTTGGGTGTGTATTGGGCAGAGCGTTGTTTGACAGCACTCGTGGCGGCATCGAAGAAGGACGATACGACTCTTGGCGGCTATCTTATCAGCATTCCGAGCGAGAAGAGCAGCGCGTTGTCGATGGCTGATTTCCTCAGTGTACAAGATCCACTCACACCTAGCAGTGAAGCACTCGTTACGTATATCTACGATCAATTGGATTCTCCAGAAAACGTTGCTGCATGGATCGCGAGTGTTAAAGCGAACAAAAATGGAGAAAATCAAAGTGCTGAAGAACCCACTGCTGCGCGTATACCACCATCTCGTGAGACGTGCTTCATTTGCGAGAAGAGTGTTCCGTTTGGGGAATTGGAAATCGCGTGCGAGTCTGGCCATACACTGGAGAGGTGCTTTCTCTCATTCCGTTGCATCTCAGCTATGGAGGTATGGAAGTGTATGGGCTGTGGGGCTTCAGCGTCTGAAATCGACTTGTCAAGTGGCACGCCTCCATTTTATTTGTTGGATTCGGAGGCACATGATGCAAATGAGACGATCACTACCCTTGCTAACACGGGGATGAAGATCATCTGTCGGTTGTGTGGCAACTATTGCAGCTTCTCAAAGTATTAACGAATGCTCCAGTGAGGCCGCCGTATGTACGTGTGGATTTATTCAGACGTCTTACGTGTACGAGCTATCCCTCGTCGTTCTGGGATGAACTGTTGGTTTCTCTACGAGCAGCGCTCAGTGTCGCTGGTTCCGAAGTTCTGCGTCCAGTAGTGTTTATACGTGGATCGCTCGCCGTACGCGTAGCCGCAGCCAAACATGGTGAACTTTTTGCGCAAGATGTTGTCACGGTGGTGCTGAGAAGCCATCCACGCTTTCATCACTTCCTCTACCGAAGTCTGGCCAGCCGCGACGTTCTCACCGCAAGCAGTGCGATCGTAACCAGCACCCTGGACACGCTGCGACATCGTGGAGCCGTCTGAACCAGTGTGGCTCATGTAGTCTTTGGCGGCCATGTCGTTCGAGTGGCCCTGGGCAGCATTCTGCAACTCCCTGTTCATGCACAACTGGGATAGTCCACGGGCAGCGCGTTCCCTGTTAACCGCTTGGAGCATTTCGGTCTGGAATCCGGTTGGCGAGTATGCCGCTTGCAGGTGTCGGGGGATAGTGGCATTGGTGGAGTTGGTGATGTCCTCGAAAATGGCACCCCCAATAATCGGGGCAGGTGTCGTGATGTCCTCGAAGAGGGAATCGCCAATAATCGGTGTCGGAATAGTAACAGTTGCCGCAAGTTGGGCTTCGACTGCTACGCTTGTTGAGCAGCCAAGCAGCGCCACAACTAGGGCGAGCAGGAGACTTGTCGAGCGGTGCACAATGTTTAACATGACTTGGGGCAATCGCGTTCGAGGGCCTGGGGCGATGTCGGGGGTCGGTGATAAAATGAAGAATGGACAGCCTTGGTGAGCTCGTGGATGAAGGTGTAGTGGCTTTCATGCTTGTTTTGTACCTACAGATCTGTAGAAGCTACAGTGTAGGCCAAGCAAAGCTCGGCGATCAAGTATAGGGAACGGCCATGGGAATGGCGGCTATCCGAAATTCGGATAGCCGCCATTCCCATGGCCGTTCCCTAGCACTGAAATCGTCGTTTGCGGTGCTAACCAGATGGGGACATGGCCTCATGACATGGCACCTGTGTAATGCGCACCGAAAGATTTCTACGCTAGCACCATTGGCAACGTTGGCGTCCAGAACTTCACCTTGCTTGATGCTTCTTCAATAATGAAGGCAAGCCACGTGGAAGAGCACGGAAGTAGCTCAAGTCACCACGCGGGTAGTGCATGTGTATAGGAGACCATCGCGCCGAGGTTCTCAGTGAGAGCGGCGCTTTCCACTCGAACAGAAAACTCAAGAGGATGGCGCCTTCGCAAGCACTGTAAGTAGTTGAAGTCCTCGATGGAGCGACACAACATATTTTGCTCTCTTGAAAATCTAGTCTTCGACATGCGGAGCATCTGGAAAAGTACGCTTCGCTGTATTTTCGGGGTTGATAAAACGAGAGCCGTATCCGCCACAAGCAAGAGCCAAGTTGTTGGCGTAGATGCAGCTCAACAGTGCACATTCCCGTTGTACTTCAAATATTTATCAGCCGTGATCAACTCCGTCTTCCGTGACAAACTCTCACCATGAACAAGGCGTCGTCGGCCACCTCCACTTCGATTGAACACTTTCCGCCACATGTTGGCGAGCCGCGTAACATTATGTACTACGATGCAATCGCTTGGTGATTTTTTTCGCAGTCGCTTTCGTGCATTCGCTTTCTGTGCGGTGTCTCCCGTCATACATGAACTCAATTCACAGTGCACAGTCTTTCAACAACGCAGTGGCTCGAAAGGAACGTGGTTTTGCTTTTCAAACTTGAAGTTTAGCCTCTTCCAAGACGAAAGGTACATCGATGCACGAAGCTACTGTTGGCGAAAGACAACGCCAATTTCTAGCTCAAACTTGCCATCTCTTTTCGTCGCCTCAATCAACTGTGGCGAAGCCTTGTAGTCCCACACGAATGCCCTTTTGTTGCCGTTATCTGTGTAGTATTTTAGCGGGGCTGACAGGACACCATAGTCGACGATCAGGTCGTCGCCTTCCTCACACACTTCTAGCGAACCAAAGAAACCTGCTGAAGACTGAGCTTCGTACTTCCCGAGCATTTTCGACCTTGCCACGGGACTAAGAGAGCGATACGGCGGGTTCTTCCAAAACCGCACGCCGCATGCTGGCACACCTTCCATTATCGGCACCAACTTGTCATTCTTGCGCCACTCACGATACGAAAAGTCGAGGATATCCTTCGGTACATCGAGAAAGACGCCCATGACGTAGGACCGGATGTGATCAAGCGGGTAAGATAATAGTCCTGCAGGTGTCTGCGTATTGCTCATGAACACCACACCGAGCTGCTCAACTGGGGCTATACCCGTTCGAGTCACGTGCACTGCAGTGTCGCCGCTTTTGTCGACATAAGCGTGGCCCCACTGGCCATGACCAACGTAGTCGAAGCCATACCCAGAGGCCAGTGTGTCTCCATCAGGGTTGTATTGGTGCCCTCCCTTCAAGAACTGGTCCACAAACTCCTTGTTGACAGCGTATTTGCCTGTGATCATGTTCACCACCGTCGCAGGATCCTTCAAAATGGCCGCTCCATCTACCGTTCCTTTGTTCAGAATGAGTCGAAGCAACTTGGCCAAGTCATCCGAGCTGGACAGCATCGACCCTGACGCGAGTTTGTGGCCCTGACCATGGCCAGCAAGCTGCGCTTCAGCATCCTCTACGAGATCGTAAGGTCCAAGCAGATCGCCGCTGCATTCGAAGTGTCCGAAGCTTGTGTCGTTGTCGCCCTTGGCGTCAAATGCTGATGCAAAAGTACGCGTCATCCCCAGGGGCTCCCAAATCCTCTCTTTCAAAAAGATATCCCATGGTTGTCCACTGACACTTTTGATCACTTGGCCAAGGATGGCAAAGTTTGCGTTAGCATAGTCGTGGCCACCACGAAGGGAATGCGCCGGCTCAATGTAAGCGAGTCCTGAGACCTGATCTTCATCAGTCTGGTAGACGCCGAAGTAGCGAGCAACGTCAGGAAGAGCGCCCAGACCCGAGTTCATAGCACTGAGATCCCCGATCGTGACGTATTCTTGAGCGTACTTGTCGTACAGCTGAAATGACGGCAGGTGCCTCTTCACTGGGTCTTCCCAGGACAATTTTCCCTCTTCAACCTGCGGGAGTTTGCACCAAGGTTAGTCACACACTGGTTGCAGGTCCAACTACAAGTTCCTCCCTCACCATGATGGCAATCCCCAAACTGATGAACGTCTTGGAAACCGATCCGATCTGAAACATCGTAGAGCTTGTGACTTTACTATTCGGGTCACCAGACTTACTGAGACCGTAGCCTTTGCTCAGCAGCACTTGGTCCTGGTAGACGACAGCGCCACTTACACCAACGCCCCGTTGGCCCTCGATCGCCAACTCTCGATCCAGAAACGCATTGGTCTCGTCGATCTTCTCCTGCAGCGAACGTCCTGCCTGGGGGAACCGACCTTCTTGTGTATAACGAGCGATCCGGTCTTCCAGAGGATCTTCTTGCTGCTTCTGCTCCCTGGTAAGATCTTTCGTGAGGTATCCTGCTCGCCACTCGTCGAAAAGGTTTGGCGACAAAGGGTACAGCCGAGCGTCCACGACGATGGCGGACGCCAAGAGCAAACCTGCAAGACCCCAACGTATTGCTACCATGATCGTCTATGGAGTTGAAAGAAGATCTTCGAGTGAGGGGCGCCATGCTTGACAAGCATGATGCCTACGGTACACTCATCAAATCAGCTTCTTGACAGCTGTTGCACTTGTGTGTCATCATTCCGGAAGGAAAGTGCATGTTGAAGTTATAGCAGTCAGAAGCTCTACTAGCTTAGAGCTTCTTGCAGAACTTGTTCTGTCTGCCGAATGGCGCTTGCTGGTCGATGAGTTCGCCTAGACGCTTGATGGTGGCCTCGTGGAACTGCGCGTCGGAAATGGATGTTAAGAGTTTTGGATTCGTATTAATACGAGACGACAATGGGAACACACCTCTGCGAACGTGACGAAGTGGGCGCCTTCATTCAGCAGGTTGCTGAAGTGAATCTCCATTTCGCGCTGCATAGCCTCGCCGTATTTGAGATATCTATGGCAAATAGCGAAGTTAGTGTAGTGTGTTACGAGCAGTGAATGAATCGGCCACTCACAGTATGCTCATCGCATCGTCCAAGGAAATCTACACAACACGAGAAAGAATCAAAATGCCGCAATAGACTACACGCAGTCACCTCGCTTACCCTTCCGCAGCACTCCTCGTCGAACATGAGAAAGCATGTCAGGAAGAAAATCTCGGACGGCTCGAGGCCCGAGCGATCGTTGCGGGACCGAACGTAGCTGTTGACGAACTCTTCAAAGCAGATCGCGCCGTCCAGGTTGTCGTTCACCTGCCAGATCACCTCTTCCAAGCGACTCTTTTCCTGCCCGGAAAGGGTGTATCCGAGCTGCTCGTAAATGGCCATTAGCGCTTTCGTGTCGATCTGGTACTTCGAACTCACAAGTTCGCGACCTAAGTTGACTTCGTCCTGCAGAGTAGCGAGATATTTGGCCTTCTCACTCGTGTAGCGTTCATATTTCGGACCGTACTCAGCCATTGTGAGCCGTTGTTGTAAAGACTGCCTCTGTCATCAAACGGAAGTTAGCTACTATCGGTTCAAACTGAGCACTGCGTTGTACCTCGGGGGACTTGACACCCTGCGCCTTCTCCGATATCTTCTGCGTGAAGTAAAACACAGATCAATCAGCACGTATCGAGCATTCCTTGTCCAATGTTAACAACCTCGAGCTTGTGTTCTAGTCGTCGAAGTGGGGTGTCAAATGACAGTAGTCGGAACACTCGACGGAGCTGAACTTGCTCTTCTACGGTCGTGTCAGACTTCGGAGGCATGAAAATCGAGTTGGTCGACGACGATCGTTGCACTGCATTGAATCGCGAATACTAGCAGTATAATTAGCGTGGCGCGTTGTTCAACGAATGCTCATAGACAAATAAGTTTGGTTATGGTGGTAGTGTTCCAACGCGACGAGGAGTTAACTGAGGAGCACTTCGAAAGATATATTCATTTCATTGTCAGCCGAAAGAGGAGTAGCTCAAACGCACAGGTTACACTAACGAAAGCTTCCTCTACGCGCAGGATCCATAGCCCGATGCGAAGTCCTGCGTCCAGTAGTGTTTATACTGGGAGCTCGAGCTGTAAGCATACACACAGCCGAACATTTTCACATTGGTGTTCAGGATGTTGGCTCTGTGGGGGCTGGAGTTCATCCAGGACTTCAGTACACTTGTCACCGTTGCTTGCCCGGCAGCGACGTTCTCGGCGGCTGCCGTCCATCGATATCCCGCAGCTAGGATCCGACTCGCCATGGTCGAACCATCCGAGCCTGTGTGACTAAGTAGTGTCTCCTGGCCATGTCAGCTGAATGACCTTGAGCAGCCTCTTGCAAGTCAAGGTTAGTGCAGAGCTGCGGCAGTCCACGGGAGGTGCGCTCGTTGTTCACAGCAATGAGCATGGCAGCTTGGAAGGTTGTAGCTTGCTCTTCGAGATAACGTAAGGTAGCGTTGCTCTGTGTCACGTTTCCGTCGGCAGCAATACTTGACGCGCCGAAAGTCGCAGTGACAGCGACTAACAGGAAAATGGTCCTCACCAATTGCAGTGACGACATCGTTGAGATTCGGAGCGAAGAGGCCGAGCTCGGACTGGTGAAAATGGAAAGTGAACTGAGTAGCGTCGGCCGTGAGCTCGAATGGTGGTTGCAGTCCTGCCACCGCTTAATCATAACGTCCGTTAGTTGCATTTTCCGGCCTGACGCTCGCGCCAGCAGTGCCCACGTAACGTCTCGAAGTTGGCGCTCGACAATTTGGCGATTGATGACTTTGTTCCGATGTTCATGCTCGAAAGCTCCTGACAAAACAGACAGCAAAAACGAGCTAACACAGCTTCTTTGGTTCGCATCGAGTGTTCATCATCGCGAAAAAGATGAAAGCGTTTTGCACCGTGATCCGAACGTTCGGACGAACAGGCACTGCAAGGGTGCAATGAAGCAAATTAAGAGATCAACAACACCGTGTTCGTCGCATCGAAACACCACCTACTCGTCTGCATCCTGCCCTTTCGGTTCCTACGGTTGGAAATGGAGGTGTCAGTACGGCAATAAATAATAGGGCACCCATCGTTACCGTACCTGAGGCTCTAAATCCTCGCCATAGTTAATGGCGTGATCCACGTGCATGAGCACAGTTTCGATGCTCTCTTCGCGGTTGATGTTCATCGGGACAAATGTCACCATGCTGAAGTCGTTGATCTGCACACAAAATATCCCAATAACGACGGACACTCGCGCGCGTTAGTTGCCTGTCTCTTAGGTCACAAGTTGCGTTGTGCGGCACGGCCCACTTACCACATTGCAAATTGCAGCGCTCAGAGGCCGCCACTTGGGGTCCGTAGCGTTTGCGAGGTTTTCGAGAAGATATCCCTCAGATGGGTCCAAGTATCTGCAAGGCAGAGGCAGTCAGCATCTGAAATCTAGCGCCGTATCCGCGAGTTACGACAAACGTACTTCGACAGCTCCTTCTCGTCAACCAAGTCGCACTTGGTGAGCACATTGATGTGGGGTAGCTCCATCTGGACCATGGCCGACAGCGAGCAGAGCACGCCCGAGATGAACTTGGTCGGGTCAACGATAAATAACGAGTCGATCTGCAAAAGCAATCAAATCCACAAGCACGTGAAAACCCAATCGATATTTTTCTTGCGCAACACTAAACTTACCAAGTAGACGCAGCAAATGTTAAATCCCCAGTCCTTCAGCGAGTCACAGAGCTGTTTCATGACAGGAAGGTGCGAGTACAGCTCAATTTGGCCTGCACAAATCAACAGCAACCATTAACTCTCAGCACTAATACAACAACACCCATCAATGAAAAAGCATTCTACCAACCTGGGCAATCAAAGATGAAGTAATCTTCATCACTGTACTCGCCCAGCGCGTCCTGCAGCCAGTCAAGGTTCTGTACTAGGTACCTGTAATTCCGTCAGTATATCCCCCAACGTTCACGAAATTCAGCAGCATGTAGCTCACTCCATGCAGTAGATGAGTCCGCCATTGGGTCCGTAGCCCAGTTCCTCCATCACGTCCTCCACACTGATCAAGTCGCGGATGTCTGCAGAATTCACACAAAAACCACGTTAACTCCACTTCTACTGGCTCAATTCCAATGGGAAAAACTGCATACCGAAAGCCACGGGATAGTCGAAGTGGTCAGCAGCTGGATCCAAGTTCACCACGTACGTCATGCGCCCCGACGCCGCGCAGAACTCGTGCATGTTGTTGCAGTAGGTGGACTGCGCATTCCCAGCAGAAAAGCGTCAAACAAACCGCCACCCGTGGACGCAAATTCGCTCAAATTCCTGCAGCAGACGAAAGAGACGACGGAGAAACTTATCGAACCTTGCCGGTGCCCGCAGGGCCCATAACCATCTGACAACAGCGCATGATACACGAGCTCCAAGTACTCTGTCGTTTCGGGAAGTGCTTGATGACCAGCCAGCGTTAGCTCCTGAGTACCAGTACAGTGAATAGTTTACTAAGTACGACGGTCTAGTGACACCAACGCTACACAGCGTACTTTTAGTTGCACAGGCTGAGACGAGTCAGGCTGATCGATGGTCAAGCTGTAGACGAACGAAACATGACATTTTTTACTGATACATTTGCCGTTTGAACGACGGTCACCTCGGCGCTGTCTGACAGCTTTTTCAACTGACCTCTCTCTCCATTGCCAGTGATGGAGAGATACACGTAGTCAGCCAAGTTTGCTGCCGCGTCGAGGATGTGTTCCTACGCTGCGAGGGAACCGCGACGCGAAGAGCCGAGGACGTTGCCACTGCTGTCCTTGCGCTCGATCTCGTCCCATGCGCAGCCCACGACTCGGTCCATGAAGGCGTCCGACCACTTTCGGTTGCTGCCTGGGGAGCCGCTCTTCGCCTGCTTGGCGCGCTCGTCGAACACGCTGCTGCACGTCTTGCACACGCGCTTGAGGTTCGAGCGCTCGTCCGACGGGTTGCGGTCGATGTGGCCGATGAAGGTGGACGGGAAAGCCTCGCTCTCCACGGACACATGCGAGCAGCGGCCGCAGATGAGGCGTCCGCAGTGACGGCAGTGGTGACGACGCACGCCAACACCGAGACGACTGAAGTTTCGCAGACAAATCATGCAGCTCTTGCGCTCCAGGTTGGGGACCCACACTGGCGGGTAGGAAATCTTGCCGCAAAGCTGACGCAGCACCTTGCGGTCGGCCTTTTCGAAGACCATGCGACCTTGAGCGTCCTTGGCGTCGAGACGAGCTCCATGACGCACCAACCGGTAAGCGATCTCGAAAAACTTGAGATCCAGAGCCTTGTGTAGCAACGTGCTGTTGCCCAACGGGCCGTTCGGGTCCGTCTTGTGCTGCAGCAGCATCTCAGTAATCAACGGGTCATCGCGCTTGGCGGTGATAATGTGTACCGCTAGAGGTGTCTGGTTGCGGTTGTTCACGCGCGAGGAATCGGCACCATGCTCCAGCAGGTACTTGGTGATGCGACGGGACTTGGCTGCTGCCAAGTGCAACGGCGTGTTCTGTCGGTTGTCCACGGCGTCAATGAGCAGACCTCGCGTCTTTTTACCGCACAACAACTGCACAGCGTGCAGCTGGCCGAAGCGCACTGCAATGTGCATGGCCGACTGACCGTGTACCGGGTCTCGCTCCGTGAAGTCGGTGTTCCTGTCCTGCAAGCACGACCGAAGCACCTGGAGGTTACCCGTCTTCACTGCGCGTAGGTAATCCGAGAGGCCTTCCTTTGTCACACGTGGACCAAAGTGCATGACCGACCCACGCCCACTCATGAGGTCCGAGCTGCGGGTACTGGCGAACGGATCCACGCCGCGACTGCTGTCGAAAACGTTGCTACTTCTGCTGCTGCCGTACTGATCTAAGCCCATGTTGCTGCTGCGACTGCTAGCGTACATGTCGGTACTGCGTCCGCTCTCAAAGTTCTCGGGCGCCAAACTGTCACGCATCATCATAGCTGTCGCGAGGTCCTGAGGCTTCAGGTCGCTCGGACGGTAGCGCATCATGCTGTCCCGGTATCCATTGTTGCTGCCAGTGATCGTCGGACGTTGAGACGCAGCGTCAGGCGACGAGAGGTCCTTTGTGGGCGAGTCCGGATCCGAGTCCGAGGGCTTCTTCCCCACCGACAAGCGGTCGATTTCCGAGTTGCCGCGCGAGTTGCGTGGCACGCCCAAATTCACCATCCTATTGGCGTCCGTGGGGTTGGCGGGCGCTTGGTTCATCGGCATACTCTTGCACTTGCGGAGCTTGAGATCCGTGGTCAATTTATCGTCCATGCGTCCGCCACTGACGTTCCCTGATGAGGTCCTGCCTCTGCGTGAAGAAGTCTCGGGCGTCTTCATCTTCGGCATCGTAGGCGGGAAGTAGTCGTCGTCGTCTTCGTCGTCCTTCTTGTCCTTGCGCTGCTTCTCCTGCTCGTCCTCCTCTCCAGCGCTCGAGATGGGGTCGGTGCCTGGCGACTTGGGGCTGGAGACCTGCGAGTCCGTGACTGACACACTGGACGCCTTCTTCATGAGGCTGGATGGGAATGCAGGCTGCAGGCTGCCGCGCGGGGCGTTCATCCACGCTGGGTCGTCCGACACGTCGTCCTCGTCGTCGCTGTTGTCGTAGTACGGCGATTGTTGCTGCTGCTGGTTCGACACGCGCACCGAGAGGCTGCCGCGTACAGGCGGCGCGTTGTGGTTCACCAGGCCTTCGTGGTACGGCATGTAGGCCAGATCCAGCTCGTTGCTGCTGCTGCGAGTCTCCAGCATGGCTGAGGAGTATACTAGAAGATCAGTCTAGTGGAGCGCTTCTTTGGAGCTCTACGAGCTCTGCGTGCTGTGTACTGGGGAAATCAGCGAGTGACCAGGAACTGGGTCTTCGGGCGGTTGTTCAATTGCCCTTGTTGCAGCTGGCAGCCAGCCGTGCCTTTTTTACGGCACGTCCCACTCTGTCAGTACCGTAACGCGCAGTGATCGCGACCGGTCACTGCGAGAAGTGCGCTTATAAAGCACCCAGCCCCAATTCAACTGCGCCCAATGGTGTCAACTCCGCATCGAGCTCCGATATGCTCGAGCAAGGTCGCTCGTGGTGATTGGCGGTGGGCAGAAGTCGTCAAGCAGCCTCTGCCCCACATCGAGAGCGCGGTTGAGGTTGGCTGTCAGCATGTAATTTTTCATCGAGCTTTGATGCAACGCGAAGGAAGTTGCACGTGTATCGGCGCAGGTGCGGCTCCGCACCAGAAGGCTAGTAAGCCGCCAGATGGAAAACGTCGGTCCACTGCCTCTCCACTCGTGTGTGCATGTTGGCGTCGAGTAATGCCCGTGCTCAAAGCCATCTTCGCGATGGCACGCACGGGCCAAGGACGGGCTCGCGACCCGGATGTGGAGACCTTTGTGGCTCGCAGCGCTGTCCGTGTTCTACGGCACCATGCTGCATCGATCGAATCGATAATCGATGCCGGTAAGCTTCGCCGATCTGCGCGGCACCGTTTCGGACGTTAGTGATCGCCGCGCGACGTCGTATTGCACACAGCTAGCGGCGTTACAGCTTGATCGTCGAGCAGTGCTTGACGCGCGCGAGTTCGGGCTAGCTGCTTGGCAGCTTTGGCCGCGTCGCTGCAAAAATTTCAGCGCTGCTTCTGCGAGGTGCAAGATCATGCTGCATCGCAATGCCGGACTTGCGACCTTTGCTACGGGCGCCGGTGGCTGCTTAGGCGTTGCAAACGTGTCTCCATCAGGCTCAGCAAGAGGCTCAACAAGGCAACTGCATCTGCTGGACGCTGGGTGAGTGTATGAAATCACACCGTCAAGAGAGAGAGAGAGAGCACGGCAAAGGCCCTACTGGATGCGCTACAGCATGTTGGTGTATGGCGATAAGATACTAGTAGATACCTTGTCTGAACAGGCGGATGCGAGGTCAAGAGTTCAGGTCGAAACTTCAGCTGAGACGGCCGACGTAACGGCCCAGCAAAAGACTTGTCGTCGCTGATTGTCGTTGCAGTGCCGAAAGCACTCGGCACCACAATGGACCCGGATCCCCAAAGGCACCTGCTGCGAGGGCACTTCAAGTGCACAGGACCACGTTGTCGCTTGCCCGCCTTTGTCTGATCGATGAGCTCCCGCCCGTCGGCGCCAGACCAATTGGCAGACGCAGCGACGTCGGATTCAGGTCATCGACGCCTGCAGCAGTGTCTGCGAATGTGTCGGCAATATGAGACCGACAGCCTCACCGCAACGCTTGACGCAATTGCGATGCGCCTTCCTACAGGATTCTTCTTCACCGAACGCACTGCACCGAGCTTCTCTATCACCATCGCGTGTGATGCGTATGTATTACATATCGAGGCCTAGTACTGGCCGTACTGGAACTCGTCCTGCTGCTGCGGCTGGATCTGCGGCTTCTTGCTTTCCAAGTGCGCCAGCACCTGCGCCAACTGGAACTTGACCTCTTCAGTCACCTGCACGTCCAGCAACAACAGTAAAAGCACACACAAAGCCACAGCGTCAGCTAAAATGCCCCTTTGATCGTTTCTGCTCCTTCGCAAGCTGCAACCAAAAGCGCACCATCAAGTCCGTGTTCTCCTCCTCTTCTTTGCTGTCCACGAACGTCTTAAGCAACTTGGCCGCCGCCTTCTCGCTGATCGCAGTCGTCTGGAGCACCTCCATCTTCAGCAGTCGTCCAAGGCGATTGTGGCCAGCCACTTGTTTCGAGTGTATTCCTAATGAGAGGATCCTGATCGATCTGATACCATCTGAGTACCCTGTCTGATTCCACCAGATCGATCTGATACTATCTGAGTACACGTCACTGATGGAGTTGCCATCGACGTGGCTCGCGGGTGCCTCCCAGTGGCCTGTGTGGGCCTCTGCCTGTTGCATTGGGCTGCTCGTGTGCCTGCTACTTCTCCACATCACAGAGAAGCTCTGTGTGACGCAACAGCCCAATCGAAAGCTTGGCAATGTGCCGACGGACGACAACTCCAAAGCTTGTGCGCACTTCCAGCGACAATATCTGGTCGTCTACGCGCTCGTCATGTTCGCCGACTGGCTGCAGGGCACGCACATGTACAGTCTGTACCAGGTTCGCGACTGCAATTGCATTTTCAGTATTATTGGCGCTGGTACTTGCCACTGATATTTGCTTTTGTTGCTGAGACAGAGCTATGGAATGAACGTGAGCGCGCTGTTCCTTACGGGTTTCCTGTCTTCTGTTGTTTTTGGCAATTTCGTCGGCCCACTGGTGGACAGATGTGGACGACGCAAGGCTTGTTTGGCGTATTGCGCATTGGAGGTCAGTTTGGAGCTGGATATCATCTGTCTGAACAATGTGAGAAGTCGGTTGACCAGGGCGTTTCTGCTGCTGCTGTTGTTGCTTCATGATCTTTTGCTGTAGGTCGTTATCAATATCTTAGAAGATGTACCGGATATGAAGGTGCTGCTGGTGGGGAGAGTTCTGGGCGGCATCTCGACGTCGCTGCTTGTCTCGGCGTTTGAGAGCTGGATGGTCACGGAGCATCGAGCTCGAGGTATGTCCACTATAGCCTGCGTTGGAGGTGCTTTGCTTACTCATGTGTGCATTTTATTTTATGTATTCTCAGGTTTTGCTGAAGGTTTGCTGGGCAAGACATTTGCACTCGGGTCAGAGATCAATGGTGTCATCGCGGTGATTGCGGGGCTTGTTGCACAGGTTGCTGCCGATTCTTTCGGTGATATCGGTCCCTTTCGTCTTGCTGTTGTCGTGACAGCAGTTGCTGCTGCGTTTGTGTTTTCTTGGTCTGAGAACTACGGATCTCCCGCCGAAACTGTCCGCAATAAAGCTCAACAAATAGAGCAGTCTAAAGACGGCAAAGTGCAGACCAGAGGCTTAGTTGTGGATGCGTACGCCTTAGGGTTATGCTATTCGCTCTTCGAAGGAGCGATGTACATTTTTGGTAAGTTTCATGCATTGGTGTATGCTCGTGTTTGCTGGCTAATGAACCCTGCTGCTGCAGTGTTTTTGTGGTATCCAACACTAGAAGTCGTCGTCCCCGATGGGATGCTGCCCAGCGGCCTGGTGTTTTCAAGCTTCATGCTATGCATTGCCATCGGTGGCAAGCTGTTCGGTTTGATAGACAATTCTTGGTTCCGTGAAGAGGCCTTGCTGGTGTTGACTGCTGCAGCTTCTGCAGTCTCGCTACTTATCCCAACGGTTCGTCTTGCTTGACCTGCTGTGCCGTTGATCATCGCAACCTGTTGACAACGTTGTTCTGGTGTGTGAAGGTTACAGATGATTACCAGTACATCCTTGCAGGATTTTTGGTATTTGAGGTGAGCATCAGCAGCAACAACGCCTAATAATGATCATACTCTCCTGACTACCGTGTTTCTTGTATGTGGTAAAAGGTTGGCGTGGGAGTAATGTCGCCATGCTGCGCAACCCTCCGTAGTAGATACTTCCCGAAAGACCAGTTGAGCACTACGTTGTCACTGTTTCGACTTCCGACAAACGTGTTAGTAGTCTTCGGAACTGGTGGTTCGAGCTACTTGACGAGCGACCAGCTCTACTACGGATGCAGTGCTGTCCTCGCCGTCGCCACTGTATGTGCTGGAAAATTGGCTCGGAATTCAGCAACTGAATCAACTCGACGAAAAAAACTCAAGGCGCAATAAGCGTGACATCTCATCCTGCCATTACCTGGTCGAGCGAGACTGCAGCAATAATATATCTCTGGTCCGCAGATTCGCCCAAGTGTTCGCTTTTATCGCCTTTACGTATATCTACCTATTTATCACTGCTCCCAGACACTTTGCTTCTGATGTACAGGAATATAAGGAGGAGGAAAATCTGCAGCGGGTCCATACGAAGTCAGCGCACAGCAACGTTTCCGTTTTCAAGCACACGTACCGCAATTATTGCTCCAATCGCAATATTCATCTTGACGTTTTCCCACCATAAATGGCGGCGGAGGTTGGTGCTAGACTTGGCAAAAGCTGCTGACTGAGAGCTGCACACGACAACAAAATAGCAAGTTAGTATCATGCAAACCCCACCGGCCAACCCCACCGCAAACATCAATAGCGTACTTGAGTTGGTCCGTTTTGTCCACAAGCAGCTCAATTTTATCGCCACGTTCCAACACTTTATCTGTTCGTCAGCAACAATCAAGTCAACATTAAAATTCCGAGCATCAACGCAACCACTTCAGCTGTAAAATGACGCACTGATGTTCTCTTGGACGTTGGTTTTCACATTGTCCAGGTCCTTCTTCAGTGCCTGCAACTTCTCCGCCCCTTTGTCCGACGAGAAAGTTTCCTACACCATCACAACCCATCACATCCACGTGGCACCGTCCAGTCAGCAACCATTCCACCTTCCTCCTATTTCTCCAGCCCACCCTCACCATTTGCTTCTTCAGTGTCGGCGCAAAGTCCCTATTCATGTCCAGCTTGAGCTTCGTAGCTTTTCCCCGAATGCCGAACTGGCTGTCGAAGAGTTGGTTGATGTGTTTCAGGAACAACGCTGCAGAGCTGAAAGTCGCCATAGAAATCGCCCACCAAGTCAGCCTAGTCTTCTTCTACTATTCAGTTCAATACAGCCAACGCACCTCTTGCCGAACGCCGCGTTGGTGACGCAGACGTAGGCCACTTCGTTGTCCACACGGTAGCTGTACGTCTTGCCGTCAAAGTCCATGGCCTCCACCGCGTCCTCGTTCAGATTGAGCTTCTTCAGCAGCTTCTGCGCGAACTCGTTCATGCCCTTGTCCCCGCCGTTGCTGTACTCGGCCAGCGGGCAGTGGCTGTTGGCCACCACGCAGTAGAAGATCGACATGTCTTCCTCCTGCCACGACAACAGCAAGTGTAAAAATGCCCAGTGCTCAAATTATTATTGAACCGTCTTTCTTCACGTTGTTAATAAATCGTACTTGACGCGGGTGGTCATGGTACTGTAGTTATGTCTGCCACCTCAACTTCTTCAATTGCTGCGACCTTTGACGGAATGTATCCATCCGTCCACCTCGCAGTTTGAGTCGAGACGCAATAATGGAGCAGGAGCTGTCGTACTCGTACTCGTCCAAGCCGCGGCCCGTGTCGACAAGTCGCAGCAAGACACGCGATGGCGAGGGCAAGACGGTCCCTACAAACATCATGCACGACCCGAGGATCCCACGCGGAAGCGTCTTCGCTCCGGTCAGTGGGGGAAGTTGAAGCAATATCATTGATACACTACGCACTAAGGTATTCGTTCTTGTTGTGTTTGTGTAGGCTACTAGTGCGAGATCGAATGGCAGCCAGGAGAAGGTGAAGAAGCGGAGAGGTACAGCAACCAAGAAGAGGAACAGCAGCAACAACAACAACAACAATAAGAGCAATCATAGTGTCTTCGAGGCGCAATCATTGTCGTCCTATGGATGTACGTGGAGAGACGATGTTTAGAGAAGTGTATGTGTCTTAACCGTGGTGTGGGCGTTATTGCTGCAGTCACTTCGATTTCGCTGGATGCGAACCTGATAGAACAGACACAACCGATACCTGAGCGCGAGTCTTTCAGCCAGACGGACGAGTTCTTCCCCCGCACTGTGAACGCGCGCAACGCCACAACCAACGACATGTTCATGCGACCGAAGATCGGCATTGATACATCCACCCAGGTAAACGCAGGTGTGTGGCTTCTGTTGCTGGTGATGTTCTCATCATTGTGCTTTCGTTACACAGATTGAAGAGTCCGACGGCCTGTTCAACTTTGACCGAGAGGTGAAGCCGCTACTTAACGTGCTGGTGAACAAAACGCTCGCGCAGGCGCTCGCGGAAGTGAAGGAAGAACAGGAAATGCAGTTCTTACATCGCCAGCACGAGGTGTTGAAGGCAGAAAAGAGCGATGCAAGGCAAGCGGAGCGAGACTTGGAGGAGAAGGCCAAGGAGGCAAACCGTCATAAAGAGCTCGTCAAGAAAAAGAAAGCCGAGAAAGGAATACGGAACCAGATCATGCGGGAAAAGCTGCTCGCTTGGCAATTTGCGCGCCCACTGGTATCCGAGGCTCTCAGTCAGGCGACAGCCACACTGCAGAAGAAGGGTGTGTTTTACGACCCCATGCTCCGAAATCTCGCGATGTGGCTTGCTGGAGAAATTTATGGAGGTGCAGACGACACTATCCGATTGCGAGCTCTCTCAACGGAGTTGTTAGATGGTACATTTACACTCCTATTTGGTCCAGAATGATTTTGGTGCTAACGTGCGCGGTGGTACTGTTGTTGTTATTGCCGCTTTAGATATTATCCTGAATGGATTCCATCGACAGGCGTTGTTCGCTCAATTACTTCCAAACGGAAGTGAAGCTATGGTTCGGTTATTGCTTCGGGATCCTCTCATCTTGCCTCTTCCTGAAGACGCACCCGAAGGCACCGAACCTTTGTCTGTAAGTGTAATCGGCCCTATCGCTCTTTCGCGCACTGATAGCTTGGAGGCCATAGAAAGCAGAATTGAGGTACGTGGTCGTGCTGTCCTCCAATTTGCATGGTTGCTGCGCTCTAACGCATCAATGTGATATGGTGCTCTGCACAGGCGTGGATAGTAGAACATGTAGGGGGTCCAGTTGATATACCCGAGGGAGGCTTCCTCTCTCTACTGCAGTTAGCGAAGACCACGTAGTATCAACTGCGGGGCACAAGAGCTATGGGTCTGTTTTGATAAAGTGGTGATCAGTATGGTACACAATGCTCTACCCTCTGCAAAGGAAATCTCGGTAGTCTATTCAGACGCCTGCTTCGTCTCCTTATACATCATCCACTCTTTGTCCTCCAGGCTGGCATCCAGTCGCCCGGACATGAGCTTGAGCATTCTGTCCGCCGCGACGTTGTCCTCGTCCTCGTTCACCTCTGCAAAGTGCACCTTGTACGAGCCGTCCTCATTGCGCGCAACCACGTCAGCCTCGTAATAGAGTCGAGAGCCCTGCTCCTTGACCTTGACCTTGTCGCCCACCTCGATCTCGTCCCACTTGGCGATCCGTCGCAGGTCGTTACGCGGAATTCCCTGCAAAACCTCCACATTGGACACCTGAATACTGCACGAGTCTTCTTGCACGTCCGCTACAATCTGCCACCAATGCACCACCGTAGCGTCAGTAAATGTCCGTATCAACTTGAGCCCGGGAGCTGTTCCTCACTCCAACGACGCGCTTCGGATGATCTTCGACTTGGAACGTTACGACATCCCCCACGACGACCTGAAGGGCAATAGCAGGATAACGGCATTCGTTATAAGGCGCAGCAATTGGAGCTGTTGTAGAGAAAGCGTGGGGTACCCACCTCGCCGGTGTTGTCAGTTGAAGCACCAGCGCCCATGGTTGATCTCGGGCTGCGGCTCAATCGATATGTTGTGACGTCTCTTCAAGCTAAGTTTAGACTCTACACTTTAGATCGGCGATGATTGGGCAGAAAATGAAACCAATCGCTGTTGACACGGTATACTGCCAAAGCGTGCAGATAAGTGTATCCGGACATACAAAAGTGCAATCTTTTCTGTCCGAGTACCCCGCTTGTGTCAGTTTCCCGTCGTCGCATCTCATTGGTTTCTTGGTGCGACCTTCGCGCGACCTGTTTCCGCCTCACTCGCTGAGCAGCTCAGCTCAGTCGAGCGCAGGCACGAGTGACAAGAGTGTGTGATTTACGGTAGTGCCGTTGTGGATGAACCGCGTGCTGCAGATGCCGCTGGGCGCCAGCGCCCCGCCCGTCGTGGAGAGCTTCACTCTGGGCGACGTGCTCATCTGCAAGGCCAACCGCGGGAAGCTGCTGGAGGTCGGACACCTCGTCCAGACACTACGCGCCGACGTCAACTACCGCAACCAGGCAAGACAAGGACCATCACTTTCGTTCTTGTTTCTTATTTGATGACGTAGCTGACGTGGCTTACTTGATGTCCCGTACACAGCACGGTTGTTCCGCACTGCACGCGTCCGCCGCCTCGGGCCAATTGGACGTCGTTCAGTGGATGGGCGAGCACTGCAGCGTGGACTGGGGCGCCACGGACCACGACGACCAGACGGCGCTGCACTACGCGGCGTTCTACGGCCATCTGGAGGTAGTACAGTATCTGGTGGAGAGCGGAGTGCCCATGGACGCCCCGGACAAGTTCGGCCGACTGGCGCATTGCTCGGCGGCGATTAATGGGCATTTGGACGTGGTCGCGTATCTGCTGGAGGAGTGTCCCAGCCCCATTGACATCAATGCGGTGGACGAGTATGGAGGCACGTGTCTGCAT
Source organism: Phytophthora agathidicida (assembly GCA_025722995.1). Lineage (NCBI taxonomy): Eukaryota > Oomycota > Peronosporomycetes > Peronosporales > Peronosporaceae > Phytophthora > Phytophthora agathidicida. Next base: position 4,567,957 of record CP106972.1, on the reverse strand, counting down.
TGGGCGGCGTCGAAGGGACGGAAGGAGGTGATCCAGTATTTGTGCATGAAGGGCATCGATATTCACATCACGAGCTATGTAGGTGGATCTGTTGTTTAGTTTTGTGTTATTATCGTGTAGTATTGACAAGTTGTTATGCTTTTTTGTGGGATGAGTGTAGGACAATAAGACGGCGTACCAAATTGCAAAGGACAAACACAAGCAGAAGTGTGTGCAGTTTTTGAAGAGCTGGTACGAGACGTCGCAGGTAGGAGCCGTGTATTGTTGGTTGAGGTTTGAAGGTGGATTTATTGTGGGGAGAAATAGCTGACGTGGAAGGATTTGTTGTAGAAATTCGTTCACGGGGCTGAAGAAGGTGATGACGAAGAAATCGCGCGGATCATCGCTGATATCAACGGGACGTATCCTCTGCGGTTTATGCGGGACAAGGTAACGAGTTGAACGTGATTTGTTTTCAAGTTTGGTGCCGCCATTGAGCTAAATAGTGTTCTGTTTGTGGTATTGTGCTAACAGAACGGCAAAAACGCGATGCACTGGGCTGCAGAGTTTGGTCATTTGTCGACTTTGAAGCTGCTGAATGAGCACTTCACCCTGTGGACGGACGTTGACAAGGTACGCACAATGCTATGGGGTATTTATTGGGGGATGAAGGAATAACATTGTTTGTGAAAACTGTTGCAGTTTGGCCGAAATGCGCTGCACAGCGCTGCGCTTGGAGGCAACAAAGAGTGCGCGTTTTGGCTCATTCGAAAGTCTCGGGACTCGTCGGAATTCCTCTCGTTGACACTGGTAAATGTTTGGACAGGGATATGTTGGGTCGCTAGCGTGCGTTGCTGACCTACTCTTGTGTGTTTACTACTGTAGACGAACAAGAGTCCGTCACGTTGTGCATTTGAAGCTGGCCACAGCTCTCTCGCTAACTATCTGCAAGCGTGGGAGGAAGGTAACGACGATTATTCGACGAACGACGAGACATCGACTTCGCTACTAGAGCATGATAGCGGCCGCCCTGTGGGTGATGAAGAGGAAAACGTCGCTGCGCGAAGCAGGAGTACGTCTGAGTGCGAGGTCGTGTCGTTTTTGTTCTGTATCTGACATCTTGCTTGTCTTGCGGTTTTACTCAGATATTGAGACGGTTTACAACTGGCTCAAGTTCTTCAAAATGGAAGAATACGCGCAGAATTTTGAGAAAGATGGATTTGATACGCTGCGTGGCGTGGCAACTATGAATGAGGACGACCTTATCGAAATGGATGTGAAAAAGGGTCATCGGCGCGTGGTGCTTTCTCATATCGAAGAGCTGCGCAACCAGTTGGCATTGCTGGATGAAAACGCGGAAGTTGCGGGGATGGATCCCCTTTCATCGCCGACTTTAAGCATGCTGCCGCCTATCACGAAACAGTCGTCAATGTCCAGTATTGTTAGTGCGTCAGGCGCTCCTGCAGCAGGGGCGGAGACGATTCCTCATCGAACAGAGCGACGAGGATCTATTACAGCTCCTCCCCTGCCGACGGATGTGTAGGTAGACAGCTCTCCGGTCGCCGTCTTCGTCTCTTCTCGTCGAAGCAGTTCCACTATCACGGGATGAACGAGCACAAGGGGCTGTGGTTTTGGAATCCTGTCGATCGATGGTGGAGATGACGGAGGAAGGAGGGCTTTAATATGTTTTTGGGCGTAGCCTTACGAATATGATGGCTATATTCTCTCTGCTGTTCTCGTAGTGGCCTTATACTCAGCGCGTCGATTTGTCGGCAAATGGGCTGCAGCCTGCCATGGTGCAGTACGTGTCGGCGAATTTGGTGACGTCACAGCTTCAAGATCGAAGATACAAATGGTAAGTACATGTATAAGCTTGCAGAACGTGAAGGTAAGAATTGGTGAGTGCGTACCTGCCACGGCCCTTGAACATTCGTTGCTGCATGTCCGCTCGTATCCCTTTGCTTGCCATTTCGTGTAGCCACCCGACACGCTGAGCTTCGGTCATCGGTAGGGCATGTTTTTCTGTGGGTTTCTTGGTTACTTGCCGTAATTTTGCTGCGAGGTCTCGTGTTTCGCTATCATTTTGTGTTTTGCCAAAGTCTTCAGGGTGAGTCTGGGTGGGCTTGAGAGTGATCGCGCTCACTGTTTTAGCATCCAAGCAACAGCAAGGTAAGGGATTTGGTTGAGCGAACGAGGCGATCCAGTGCTGAACGTACATGTCTTGGGATTGAGCTGGAACGGTGTAAGTGCACTTTCCATTTCATATTCGGTCTTGAGCTGTTCGCGCCAGATCTGGTTGCGAGCGACCTCGTCGATCTTGGACGCAAGCGATTCACGCTTCTTGTCAGACATGGTGGGCAGCCCTTGGTGGCAATTGCACGAGTGAAGATCGAGTACGGCGAGTGCTTGCAACTTCGCATGCCAAAGGAGTGTATATTTTGAGAAAACCTATTTAGGAGGAGCTGTCCTCCACTTCGAGCTCTTGTGATGGGAAATGCTACGAGTTAATTGTGCCGTGTGTCGTCGGCACTGACGAACCCTTACATCTTGTCCATGGTAGTCTTGACAGCCTTGATGAAGTCGTCACGCTGCTGAACCTCGTAGGAATTACGACGCTCCACGATCTGTCCATCGTCAACTTTCCACTTGTAGTAAATGCTGACCATAAGCGCGTTCTTCTTGAGGCAGGTCATTCGCGTGATGTGCGATAGCGGGTGGCATGATTTCACGATGAACACGTCGTCTTCATTGCGGGTTGCAGACTTCAGCACCACGAGGTGGTTCTCCATCACGACTACGCGTCGAGGATGCATGCTGGCGTGTGACGCGGCGCCAGCATTTCCAGTTGGCACCTTCTTCTTGTAGCACGCGAAGAATGGGCTGCTGACACAAGGTAGCATCTGCGAGCGACTCACAGTCATACCCTTCTTCAGTTCACTAACATGGCCCTTGACAACATCGTGAAGAGCTCCAGCATTGCTAACAGCAATGGGGGAATCCCTCGCGAAACTCGAAGTCGAGCGGCTTCCTTCAACGTCCTGGACGAAATGACCCTCGTTATCTTCATCATCGTCGTCATCGATCGTGAACATCTCGTCTGTCGACTGGTGGAAGAACCCACTGTGAGCAGGGTCAGCGGAAAGTGAAGCACGCGGCGCAGGAGGTGTAGTAGGAGGGTTCGTGCTTGCAGGGGGAGATTTTGCTGTCGGAGGTGACGATACAGCAGCCCCAGTATCCTTCGAAGAAGGCGAAAGAGTCGAAGGGAATGGGACACGAACCTTAGCTGTGGTCGTGGTTGTGAACACTGCAGCTTGCTCGACAGTGTGCTCCATCGCGGACTCGACCTTTTTCAGCATATCGAGAGACTCAGAGCCCATAGCTGCAAGGGAGTTTCTCAATTTGTTCAGGTTCGGCATCGTCGACTTTGTCTCTTTAGCGGCCGCAGCCGCTCCCGCGGGCTTGGCTACCGCAGCAGCATTCTGCATACTTCCCGTTCGGGTCTTGTTGCCCAAGTTGCCCATATTCGCTGCAGCGTTGGCAAACTCTGCGGTAGTTGCTGCTGATTTCTTGAGAAGCCATTTAGTACCGTCCATCGTCGGACTCAAAAGTGTTTTGCCACCGGTCTTGAACGCACCGGCAAAGCTCGAGTAGTACGAACCCGGTGGTGGAGTTTTGGCGTTGGCAGGAGTAGATGAGAGGTTGATATCCGTAAATCCGGAGCCATCCATCGCACTGCTAGATGGATGAGGCGGTGCTTCACTCGTTCTTGAGCTTCCGGTTCTTGAGTCGTCTTCATGCACGGACTCTTTCTTCTCTTCGAATTTCTCCACGTTCGAAGCACCACCAACGGCAGGAGGAAGAACAGCCTCCATGCTTCGGTCATGCTGGCAAAGCTTGCAATTAGGCGTATCGTGGTCTGTCAGATCATCAACAGTCAAGCAGCGAGAGCGAAAGAGGTGGCCGTGAGCAGCAGAGTAACCGCCATCAAGGACACTTACACGTGGGAATTCGTGCTTAAGTAAGAATTCGATGGTCGATTGAACGCGCGTTTGGTCGTTCGCGTACGTCTCCAGGAATTCCTCACTCAAGGAGTACGGTGAAGCTGACGCAACGCCTTGGTTCTGCTGGAACTGACGCAGTTCCTCAGCAATGTGCGCGTAGCCGTGCCCCATCACGCAAATGTGCACTCCAGCGGTTTTTAGAGGACCGAGTGTCGCGAGGACTTGATCAAGCACAGCAGGGTCGGAGGCTTTGTCTGGATCAAAGTGGAAAGCAGTGGGAACTTGGCCCCGACGCATTTCTTCCAGTCCGCGGCAGTCCACAATGAAATAGCGCAGTAATCCAGTCTCATATCCTTGGCCCCCTCCAAACACCGACGGGATGACTTCACTAGACTCTAACGTCACCGAGACAGAGGCGACCTCCATTGCTTGCACATGTAGATAGAAGAGCTGCTGTGTTTCTGGGGAATCCGTCAACGAGGGTGATGTTGGCGACGACAAAGCGGCCATGGGATTCAGCGGAACCATGGTGAGCAGCTTGACGGGCATATCGATCATCAAGTTTGACACATCTTTAAGACCCTGCGTCGACGCCGATAGCAACGTGTTCATCCCGAAATTGCTGTTGGATATCGCTGCTACTTGCGCTTCTGCTGACTTCGCTTCGTTCTCTACTACCGGCGGCGGGGGCACACCGGCACTGCGAAGTTTCGAGCGAACACATGGTGGCGTTGCATCCATCAACTGACGAATACCCTGAACGAAGACCTTGTCCTTGGTTGCGTCTCCACGCAGTAGCGTATCTGCCAGAGTTGTCACCATGCAGTGGCGTAGTTGTTCGCCTTGCATACGCATCAGGGTCTTCTCTGAAGAGATGATACCATACAGCGTGATGTAGCAGCTTGTCGTTAGTGGTGCATTCTCATTTAAAGGGAACGCCTCCAGTACCAAACTGCAGTCCCAAACCTTGAGCAAGAAGTCAAAGTTAGCTGGATCACGTGTGATGCCCTCGCTTTCGAAGAAAGACGCCAGCCACGAGTCTGGGATAGCGCCACTCCCTTTAGTTCCATCGTATTCTTCTGATGGGGCATGGTTCCAAGTAGGGAAGTGCTCGGTCAAGTGGGCAGCCAGTCGTGGTGCATGATAGAGCAGCATACGCTTTAATAGTGGCCGACGGCCAGTGCTTGAGGAGCGGAGAGGGGTTTTCTGGCTAATATGCGGTAGAAATCGACGGCACGTAGCTGCTAGCGTCTCCACAGTCTCTGGATGAAGTGGCTCACTGCCACTCGCGAGCAGTAGCGGTGCAAACGTGAACGCCATCCCCGAGAAGTAGTCAATATCCAGTTGCGTGCACAAGTAAGTGAGAAGCGTCTCAGCGCTGTCGATGAAGAGCAAGTGTGTGCCGCGCATATTGTCGCCCACTTCGTGAAGAATGCGTGCATGTGCTGCGCTTGAAAAAATGCGAGAACACAAAGCTTCGACCTCCTTCCGCAGCAGAGCCTGACTGGGTAGGGAACGTGAGGTTGTCTGCACTGCGTACATCGATGCAGAATCCTTTTCTCCGGGCTAAAGTAATGATAGTGAGCCACACCCAAAATATGTAAGACTCCAGGTCATCGAACGAGGGGCTCGTAATACTTGCCATACCTGCACGGAGCGCTGCCATAACGCAAGCCGAGAGCCTCCAGGTAGTTCTCCTGTCTCTATGAATGTCTGCCGCACCGCAGTCACATCTACAACGTAGGTAATTAATTGTCAATTAACACACTTGTCGATACAGACAACAAGTCCCGTGAGCCTGTACGTACCAATCTGCGCCTTGTGGTGTGCCTGAACCTGACTTTTGATCTGTAGTGAGTTGTTGCTGTTCTCACGTGAGCTACTAGTGTTGGCCTGCTTGTAAGCCTTCTGAATAATTCGCTCAAGGTCGTCATCGTCGTCGTCATCATCAAGCGAGATATTACCGGCCGCGGCAGTCGGAACAAAAGTGCTCGCACCAGAGTGCATGCTAGCACGTTTGACAATCTGCTCCAGGTCATCGTCGTCGTCAAGAGAGATAGAATTCGCAGCAGTCGCCGGCTCGGAAACACTGGAGATTGCTTGTGAACTTGTGAGCTGCAACATCCGATCTAGGTTGTCGTCGTCAGGTGGACTACTGTTAATAGTAGCCGTTGGAGCAGAAGCTGATTCAAAGGAGCTTGATCGTGCGGTGACACTCTCCTGCACCGTATCATTAAAGGATGTACTAGGTGGTGGAACTGCCGAAGTAGGTGCACTTGAGCTTGACTGGGCATTTGCACCTTCCAGCATCCGATCGAAGTCATCGTCGTTGTCGTCGAGTGATACGCTGTCAAACGTGTTGACGGCAGTAGGCGCAGGTGGGGGAGCAACATCCAATGACGGCGTCGGCACCTCCGGAACCGAAGTACTCGCTGTCGACTCTGCTTGAGATGATCCTCCGTCGTCGAGCCACGACATGAACTCATCCTGCTCTTTACTCCCAATTTCCGCCCAGTTCGACGATTGTCTATGAGGTAGCTGTGAATCTGCAGGCTCCGTCACTTTACCACTCGGGTCTCCTCCAAACAACTCGTCATCGTCCAAGTTAATATTCGTCAGGGTGGGCGCTGCAGTCGCGTCCATCTTCGGGTCTTCGCCGAAAATGTCGTCGAAGTCCGAAGCCGACATCTTACCTCAATCCAATGCTTGCGGACGTTGAAAGTACACCTTGCTTCGGCGCTCCTCCGACCAGCTGCTCTTGAGCACACGAATGCTCGGAACGAACTGCTTGGGCGGTTGGTTGCCAGCGTGTGCTTCACTATTTTTGAAATGGAGAAACAAAACTGCCACACGAAAACAGCAGCCGAGCACCGCCAGCAACCCACCGAAGCTCCTGCTTCACACACTAGTTCGCTCCAAGCTTTACCTCGAATAACAGCGACCAACCTTGACCAGGCCTAGATCGAACACACAACAATAACATCAACAATTCTGCAATGCCGTCAGAAAAGCTGGGCACCTCACAACCCCAGAGTTACTCGTCCATGCCCTTGCCACACAATTCGATAGGCTCGCCATGCACTCCACTTTCCGGACAGCACTTCAAAATATATATTCTCGTTGAGGCTCACAACACAATCTTGTACTATCTCGATCACACCACTTCAGGCAGGTGCACAGGAGGCGCGGCATTCATCGCTGCCGCCGCAAAAGATTGGTTGTAGATGGACACCTCTCGTTGATGCAGGTACGAGTGACGAATAGCAATGAGCCACATGACCACCAGCATGATGGTCTGGAACACGTTTGCCGACACGATATCATCCTTCGTAGGCCCCTGTCCGCCGTACGGATACTGCACTCGCTCAGTGGGGAAGTCAGACTCGGAGATCTGCACAGTCGTGTAAATCTGCTCTGCAACTGTCAGGATGGCCAGCCACACGACGCCGCGGCAGTAGAAACGAATAGGGCGGATGTCCGTGTCATGGGCCGCCTTAAAGCCCACACAGCCCACATAGACTCCGAAACAGTGCACCATGAGCTCGATCCCGCCAATAAGCGGGTCGGGCGTGTAGTACTGCGGGTATTCATCATAGCGCTCCATGGGGCGATCAGTGTCGCTGGCTCCTGTTCCTTCTCGTTCCTGTTGCGCTGCACGTTGCTGCTGATCATTGGCCAGCAACGCAAACTGACCCATGACTTTCATCGTGTAGATAATCAACAAGAACGAGCTCCAGAGTTTCACCCTCCGCGCACAATTGCCCAATGGGGAGTCGAGCATCAGCGGGTCCACACGCCTGGCCGAGTCCGAGGGGAACACGGCCGACGACACAATGTCACTGTTGATGTTCACTGTGATGCTGTCGTCGCGGCCGCCACTAGAGCTGCCATTAGCATTGAGTTCTGCGTTCAGAATGTCCGGGTCCGGGGTGGGGGCCGCCCTCACGAACAGATGAATAGTATGGCCGTCCTCCACTTTGTAGCTGGCCAGCGACGCATCGTCTTCCAGCACTCGGCCACGGTAGATGAGTCTTTGGGAAGCCACGGCCACCTCAGTACTCTCCAGCACCTTCTGCTTCATGTGGGCCACAGTCCAGTCCAGACGGCACGAAATGTCGAAGAATTTGCCGTTCAGGTCCAAGATGCGGACGTGGATGGCCTCGGGGTCTTCGGCCGCGTCTGTGCTGTCATTGGCCTGTTGTTCTGGCGTCGGTTCCTCCTTCTTGTCCTCCGTGGCGGTAGTTTCGGGGGTAGAATTGTTCTCCTTCTCCTCGCTCTTCTCGGCCTCCTCCTCCTGCTGTTGGCGCTGTAGTGTGGGGTGCTGCGTCTCGGCTGCGTCAGTCTCCTTCTCCTCCATAAGTGCCGACCTGCTTGGCGCGGCCCCAGCCTCTGAAGGAGGCGACGTGGCGGCCGTCGCCTGCTGCGTGGTCTCCTCCTCTTCGTTGTCGCCTGGAAGCATCTCGTATCTTCGGCCGCGCTCGCTGCTCGCTGTGGGAGACGCACCTAGGAATCGCCCCATCAGACTGTCTTGACTTGTCCGTAAAAAAAATGACGGTAAACTGAACATCCTCGCGTGGATTTAGAACCGGCCACGCTGCCACAGAACCTAAACTATACGTTTCTTATTTTTCGTTTCTAGTTTAGTTGCTAAAGTGGAAAGTGATGGCGAAGGCGACGGCTCCAGTGGCCATGCAGTTCAAGCGGCCTGGAGGCGGCCAAGCTGCGCGAGCGAAGCAACAGCAGAAGCGCAAGGCGCAGAGGATAGTGGAGATCGTGCGGCCGTGGACGGCCCCGCAGTTCGAGGAGTTGGCCAAGGAGGAACGCGATATTGTGCTGGATCGACTGCAGAAGGAGGTGGCCGACGTGCCTGCAACGCGTAGCTATGCGGTGCGAGGCGTGAACCAAGTGGCCAAGGCGGTGGCCAGAGGAGAAGTGAGAGTGGTGGTCTTCGCCAACAATCCGGAATCGCTGGCGTTCGGCCATTTGCCGCTGCTCTGCAGACTGCACCAGGTGCCCATCTGCGTGCTGCACTTGTCGTCCAAGACATTCGGCCGGCTATTCCAGCTCAAAAGCATGGTGGCCGTGGGGCTCCGAGCTCCAAGAAACATCAGTGGGCAAGGCCAAAGTACTGCGACTGACGTCAAACAAGATGAGACGAAAGCTGAAGGGGTTGCTACGGACGCAACTACGACCAATGCACCAATGCAACTGACAGAAGCAGAGCAGAAGAAGCTCGCGAGCATCACAGAGTTCTTGGTCTCCAAAGCTAGTAAGCGGACGACGCAGTAGTGATCATCTAGATGACCACGATGGCCGGGCCATCCGTTTAGAAAATATAGTTTAGGATTTAGAACGTGCCATACTCGCCCACCTGTCAAACCAACTATGGCAGCTTTGCGCAAGGTGGTGGTGGTGATCGGCACTACGGGTGCAGGCAAGACGAAGTTGTCGGTGGACTTGGCCAAGGCTGTGGGCGGTGAGATCGTCAACTCGGACGCGATGCAGATGTACCGAGGACTGGACGTGGCCACGGCCAAGATCACGGAGCAGGAGAAGCAGGGCGTGCCGCATCATCTTTTCGACGTCGTGGACCCGAGTTCTCGCTGCGACGTGCTGGAGTTCAAAAGGCTGGCGCTGCAGACCATCGACGACATTTTGGCCAGAGGCAAAGTGCCCATTGTGGTGGGCGGCACCATGTACTATACACAGTCCATCCTTTGGAAATCTCAGCTGCTGGACGACGTGCCAGTCATGGCCAATACTCCGGCCTCTGGCCAACAAGAAGAATCGCAACAGCTTCAGTCGCCGGAGGCTCTCTACGACAGGCTAAAAGCTGTGGATCCGGCGATGGCCGCTCGGCTGCACGTTAATAATGTTCGTAAGGTGCAGCGCAGTCTGCAGGTGTTCGAGCAAACGGGAGTTCCTCATAGTGAACTGCTGGCTCAGCAAGAACGGGAACAAAGGAGTGTTGAGAGATACTTTGATGCTTGTGCTTTCTGGGTGCATGCTAGTAAGCCGGTGCTGAGTGAACGTCTGGCCAAGCGGGTGGATACGATGCTGAGTTCTGGACTGGTGGAGGAGATCCGTGGACTGCGAGCTCATGTTAAGGAGAACCCACCGAGGTTCAACCCGGACAGTGATAATGACGGAGAAGTGGATAATTCTGTTGGTATTTTGCAAGCGATCGGATACAAAGAGTTCCAGCCGTATTTCGATGCGCTGGAAGCGACAGACGGATCAGCGGATGACCCCAAGGCACTTCAGGCGATTTTGGATGGCTGCATTGAGCAGTTGAACATTGCAACGAGGCAGTACGCTCGTCGTCAGCTCTCGTGGATTCGGAACAAATTCGTGACGAAGAATATCCCAGTCTACCAAGTGGATAGCAGTGATGTGACGAAATGGGATGCACTCGTAGCCCAACCTGCTATTGAGATTGCTCAGAAGTTTTTGAAGGGCGAGGTCATCATTACGCACCAGAGTATGCAGCAGCAGAAACCCGAAGAAGCACAGGCTGCTTCATTAGAGGACAAGTTTCAGAAGAACACATGCGCTGTCTGCAATGGACGGGAGTTCACAGGTAAGAAGCAGTGGGCGGAGCACTTGCGGTCAAAGGGACACAAGTACCATCTCAAGCGTATTCAGATTGAGAAGGGGCGAGCGGAGCGAGGCGAACCGCCAATTCCTCACAAGAAACGTCGCCAAGAAGAGAAGAAAGATGAATCTTCAGCACAGCCAGATACAGAGCCTCAATCGTCAAGGTAGAATCTAAGCGACATCATGTTGATAAGCTGCTTTGCGACTCGTATTTTCTCTATCTATCTAGCTGACTGGTTATTGCTTGCGAACTTTTCTGTGATTCAAGTTCCGTTCAAGCTGGCTGTTCAGCACCGAGAACGCACGCTTCTTGCCGGCGCTAGTGATTTCCTCATCCAAATCAGCCACCTCAGCAGTGTCGCCATCTTTGTTGCCCTCGCTAGCAGAACCCTTGTTTTTGCGAAGAATAGAGGTAGCCTGAAGTTTGCCAGCCTTTTCCGCTTCAAGTGTGTCCTTGAGTTGCTGCAGAGCTTGTGTGTAGCGAGGCACCAGCGTCTTCATGTGCTCTTGCTGGAGTGGGTACGGCTTCAGTTTGTTGTTGTCGGCCTTCTTGAGCATCCGCATCATGCCCTTCATCTGACCCATTTTCACGAGCGTCACACAGCGACCATGGCGGCCAGCACGAGCAGTACGACCCACACGATGGATGTACGTCTTAATGAACGACGGTACATCATAGTTCACAACGTTCGCGACATCCTCGATATCCATACCTCGCGCCATCGCATCTGAACACACCACACTCTCAACACGTCCACTCTTGCAATCCGCCACCAGAGCCGATCTCTGCTTCTGTGAAAGACTACTCGAAAACTCACGAATACGCTCCGGGTGCATAGAATACAATTGGAGCAATCTTGCCAGACGATGGGTAGAGTTAACACTAGCCGTGAATACAATGGACAACGAACCCGCAAACTCGCTCAGCAGCTCCAACAGCACTAACGGCTTCGACCCGGTATCACACTCGATCCAGAACTCATCCAGATTAGTAGGTGTCGAGTACATCTTCGTCGACCCCGAAGCTTCCTCTCCACCTTCTTCTTCGTCGTCCGAGTCGCCAGCAGTGCCCTGTTTGGCGTTATCCGCCAGCGGGTCGTCAATCCGGCCAATCTTGGTCAATTCAGCATTGCTCATGCCAATGGCCGCCAGTTTACGCGGGTTTCGTGTCAGTGTAGCCGACAACAGGACCCGCGTGAGAGGCGTACGGATGCGACGTCTGTTGATGGAGTCCTGGCGACGACAAGTGACACCAACTCCAAGGGCTAGCCCTTCCTCGTCCACCTCCTGGCCATTGAACACACTGGCATAAACCTTGGCGATCCAGTCCTGGTACGACTGATTCAGCAGTCTGTCGGCCTCGTCCACGATCATGATCTGCAAGTGCTGCAATGTGAAGCCTGGTGTCTGTTCAAGATGGTCCACAAGACGGCCAGGTGTGGCCACTAAAATGTCCACCAGGCTGTGTCCTCCATCTGTCGCTGAGAACACTTTACTACCTGAAATGTCCCCCACCAACGCACTTTGCTCCACCGCAAAGTTGCTCTGGCCGATGGCCAGTCCGCACTTGAGCGGCGTGTCCTTGCAGAACTGCTGCACGATCTGGTGCACCTGAACGGCCAGATCTCGACTGGGCAGCACGATGAGCGCGCGCACGCGACACACCACGCGCGGCAGCAGTCGCTGCACGATGGGCACTACATAAGTCAGCGTTTTACCGCTACCCGTAGGCGCCGAGATGCAAATGTCCGTCACGCGGTCGCTGTCACTCGCCAGGATCTTGGGAATGGCCACGGCCTGCACCGGGAAGAACGAGCGGATGTTCAGCGTGGCCAGTGTACTGCACACCTCCGGCGACAAACTCCATTGCTCGGCTAGCTTGGCCACGCCGTACTTGGCCAGGAATCGCCCCGTCGCCTCGTCCTCCGTCGGCGCCATTGGTTCGCGTTCCTGTATGGTCATTTCTGGCATTTTCAAATTTGTATAGTACTAACTACTTCTATTACAGTAATTTGTACACATGGTGCTGTAAAATATACTATAAATATGGCTACACTCCGTTCGCCACTCGTTAGTATTGCTGGACAGCAGCGCTTGGCCATAGTCCATCATGACGTCGCATCACCACCGCTCCGGGCCGCTCAAGCAGAAGAACAAGAAGCACAAGACCGGCCGCCATGAGTCCAAGACGCTGCTGGCGCGGCGCTCCGGCGGCAAGGTGGAGGGCCGTCGGGCCAGCGTCCGCAGCACGGGCTCGAGCATCGGCAGCATGAGTCTCTCGGGCCAAAAGGCCGCGCGTCTGCAGCGTCAGAAGGCGCTACGTGGCCACAAGCGCGAGGAAATGCTGCTGCAAAGGCGCTTCGGATTGGGCAGCGCGCTCGGCCCGCCCAAGATCGTGGCCCTCGTGGCCCTGAGCGACCAGGCCAACCTGGCCGAAGTGCAGCAGAGCATCCTGGAGGGCGCGTCCAACGTGGAGGAGCCGGCCCAGGACGTGGTGGGCCTCAAGAACTGCACCATCGGCGTCTTCAGCCAGCACAAGCAAAAACTCTGTGTGGTGGACTGCGGCTGCAATCTGCTGGTGGCCCTGGACGCGGCCAAAGTGGCCGACGTCGTTGTGTTCGTACTGTCCGTGCGCAATGGAGCGGACGGAGGTTTGAGTGAAGAAGGCGTCCGCATCGTGTCGGCCGTGCGCGCTCAAGGACTACCGACGACTGTGGGATTGATTCAGGGACTGGAGAAGCACACGGTCAAGGGCCAGGCCGATCTCAAGAAGCTCGGCAACAAGTTCTTCGCAACGGAGTTTGGCGAGAGTGCAAAGGTGGCCATGGCCAATGTGCCCGGCCAACTGTCGCGTGTGTTGATAACGTTGTCGCCGAAGGTTATTCACTGGCGTGAAGCACGTTCGTACATGTTGGCCACGACGGCCACCTTTGTGCCTGGTACGGAGGCGCAGAACGAGAAGGGAGAACAGGTCGGCGAGCTGCAGGTGAACGGATACTTGCGCGGCAAGCCGTTGTCGGTGAACCAACTGATCCACATTACCGATGTGGGAACTTTCCAGCTCAGTCGCATCACTCGTGCGGCTGCACGCCAGGTGCAGCGGGGCAAGATGGACGCAGACATGAACGCCAAGCCTCCTGTCGCGCCGGTGGCGCCTGGCCAGGATGAAGACCTGGTGCTTGCAACTGCTGACCCCGCACTGCAGGAGGACCTTCGTTTCGAGGCCGAGTACGACCCTTTTGCTGCGGAACAGACGTGGCCGACGAACGAAGAGCTGGCTGAGGCTGAAGAGGAGGCCAAGAAACAGCGCCAGGCGGATACTGCTGCCAACAAGGGCGCGTCTAGCTATCAGGCAGCTTGGCTTGACGGCGACGATGATGAGGAGGAGGAGGACGGAATGAAGGATGACGAGGAGGAGGACGGAATGAAGGATGACGAGGAGGAGGACGAGACTACTGCTGCGGTTAACCAGGACTTTTGCAAGACTGGCGATGACGACGATGATGATGACGACGACGACATGTTCATGGTTGACGACGACTACGTTGATCAGGCGCAAAAGCGCAAGGACGAAGAGGAGAATATGAGTTTCCCGGATGAGGTAGACGTTCCTGGAGACCAGCCTGCTCGCGTGCGTTTTGCCCGATACCGCGGAATGAAGTCGTTGCGCACAAGTGCGTGGGACCCGAAGGAGTCGCTTCCTTCCGACTACGCGCGTCTGTTCCAGTTCCAGGACTTTGCCATGGTGCAGCGTCTTGCTCTTGCGCGTGGCAAGGATGCCGAGCGTGCCATGAAGGATCAGCTACGTCGCAAGTCCAAGGCCCAGCAGACTCGGTCACGTGCTTCCTCTATGGCTATGGAGGACGTGGAGGATTCTGCTTCGGTCGCGCCATCTTCTCTGGCTGGCGAGGCACTGCCGGACGAGTTCGGTGAAATGGGCTATGTGCCATCTGGTGTGTTCGTGACCCTGCACCTTAAGAGTGTGCCGGTGGCTAAGCTCCAGGCGCGCATTCAGGCTGGTCCTCTTGTTATGGGCGCACTGCTGAAGCACGAAAACCGTTTGAGTGTGCTTAACTTCTCGGTGCAGCGAGCTGCGTCGTTCGCTGGTGAGACGCTGAAGTCCAAGGAGGAGTTGTCTTTCCACTGCGGCTTCCGGCGGTTCTCGGGCAAGCCCGTTTTCAGCGATCAGAGCCTCAAGAGCGACCAGCACTTGTTCCAGCGTTTCCTGCCGCAAAGCGGTTGGAGTGTGGCTACCGTGTACGGCCCCGTGACGTTCCAGCCTGCTTCGCTGCTGCTTTTCAAGCCTGATGGCCAGCTTGTGGCTTCCGGTACGCTGAAGAATGTGAACCCGGATCGCGTGGTGCTCAAGCGTGTGATCATCACCGGTACGCCGGTGAAGGTGAAGAAGCGCAAGGCTGTTGTTCGGTACATGTTCCACTCGCCTGAGGACATTCGGTGGTTCAAACCAGTGGAGCTTGTGAGCAAGCACGGCTTGACAGGCCACATCAAGGAGTCTCTGGGTACGCACGGTGACCTGAAGGCCATCTTCAACAAGCCCATCAAGCAGCACGACACCGTGTGTCTCCACCTATATAAGCGAGTCTACCCCAAGTTCCCGACAATGAACCCTCTATCGAACTAGATGAACGGAGTAGCTTAGCGCCAGTAGTTTTGTTCTTATGCATCTCAAATACAAGGGTAGCCTATGAGGCGTTCTTCATACTTAGCAGCTCGTGGCAAGTGTTGGTGATTACAGTTTGACAAGCTGCATTGTTGATAATTCCTATCCTACTAACCAATTCAAAGAACTAACAAGACATCGCTGGCAGTGCTGAGTACCAACGCCAGTCGGGATCCTACTCACGTCGTCGCTTAGCTGCTGGTGCGTCGGTAGCATCAGTTCCGTTAGCGACCTCCTCACGTTGACGCGTACGACCGCGGCGATCGTCTCCTTCGGTCCAGCACAGCAAACTATCGACGACAAATCTGGCCATGTGGTCGTGCATGCCGAACCACACCAGCAAACCTCGCAGCATACGCTTCAATCGCTCATCACTCTCGTTTTCAGATTCTGTCGAATCACCTCTCGCGTAAGAACGGAGTTGACGAACCACTTGCTGAGCCATCGTACGCAAGAAAGTTGCACTGCTGGTACCAAATGCAGCGGCGCGGCTGGCTGATGTGGCGCGGACGAGGAAGTCGATGAGGTCGGGGATATATGGCTCCACTACCCGTAGCAGCTCGTTCCCCAGAGCAAAGCGCCGATCATTGGCCCCAGTAACTTGATCCAGCACATCGGCAGGTAACGTGTGTGAGCGCAGTAAACGGCGGAGTTCACTCACGAGGTCCAGCGCCCAGGTACGGATGGTCGGCCTGGTCACTCGAGGGACATCAACACCGCTGAATAACGCGAAGCCAACATGTGCTAGGACGTGGTGTAGATGAGTGGCATCGCCGGCCAGTACGCCGTACAGAGTGGAGATTGGCAGTTCACTTGTCAACCGGCTCACAAAGTCCGCCAAGTTCCACGTCGTAGTCGCATGGCTGCCGCCCAGACCCGCTGCAAGAGAGAACGGGAACACTACCGATGACATTAGTGGCAGGCCCATACCAGAGATGGCAATGTGAGTCCCAGGTGGCGGTAGTGGACCGTCGACGTCGTTTGAACCTGCATCGGTTTGCTGACCTTGGGCGGGTGGCTGGTTACTACGCGCAGAAGTCGCTGGTCCAGATGTCGGAGGCGTTGTGCCACTAGATATTCCCGTAAGGTCTACGGGGAAGCTGATTGTCGATCCTGGTGCGTTTGCTGGAGTAGCCCTGACCATTCTTGGGGCTGCAGTAGGCAAGTCAGCGCCGCCGATGTGAGCCACTCTAATCCGCGGTCCAGCGTTGGCTGCACTTCGTCTCGCCAAACGAGTTGATCCTTGCATCGCATCCAATGTCGCTTGAATTCTACCGTTTGCTGCAGCTACACTTGTACGTGCTGTCTGCATCGCATCAATTGTTGCTTGAACTCTATCGCCTACCGAACTTCTGTCTCCAGGACGTCTCTGAACCGGCTCACCTAACTGCATGGATTGGCGAACAAACGCGTGACGTGCCATGCGCGCCAGCAAGTCTGTCGATTCTCCGATTGTTTGTAGCGCTTCGATAGCACGAATCACATGACGCGGTGATATTGTTGTTTCGGCGGCGGTAGCGTTGGTACTTTCAGATGCTGACTCGGCAGACACAGTAGATGTAAAACCCGAAGACCCAATCGACCCGGTTAATGCTGGAGTAGACTCGGTTGTTGCTGCTCTGGGCTCGACTGACGATGCAGTAGCCATAGTAGATCCGGATAATGCAGCAGTGGAGTCGATGGATGCTGTAGCAGGTTCTGTTGTTGCAGACATCGTTGACGCTGTTGTAGACCCGGTTGGTGGTGCAGATGCTTCTTGGTTAGCACGCTGACTCAATAAATCCCGCTGGGCAAGTGCAGCAGGCAACAGACGAAGGCGCGGTCCAAAACGCTCCAGCAGCGTTAGCAGCATCTCCACTTGTTGCTGAAGCTCCAGCATAGCTGCGTTATTGTCTCCTTGCGGCAGAGCGGTAACCTCGGTAGGGAAATCAAGAGACGCATCGTCCAGCGTGGCACGGACCGTCTCGAGTCGCAATCCAGTGCGAGCCCGTAGCGCAGCCTGCCGCTCCGCTCCAGTGCCAGATCGGCGGGAATGGCGCTGTCGTCCTCCAGACGCCGAGCCATCGCGATTCCGGTGGTGATGACGCAACGCTCTCGCGGCAGTTGAGCCGCCACCCAGCGCTCCACTTGCAAACGTCACATGACGTCGTCCATCACCTGCCGTTCCTGTAGTTGCTGCTCCTCCTGCTTCTCCTCCTTCAACTTGTGTCACAAGGTTAGCGATCATCGAACTGAGAAACGGCATCGTCACGTCGGCCCCCTCCGGCACTGCGATAGTAGCGCCCATGAGCAGACGGCCAGGCATCGCTGCACCCAGTCGTCCCATAGTCGGATCCGGTTCGTCATTATCTCTCGGAGGTGGCGGCGAGCGAGCTGCTCGTCGTAGGCGAGACCGTGATCTCGACCTAGAGCGGAGAGCGTCGAGACTGTCTAACTCGTCCCTCTCTGCAGCAGTTGAATCTTCATTCAGACCAGAAGGGCGAGGAGGTGGGGGCGGAGCTTGGCCAGCATTAGTAGAGTTTGGGGCGGCCGATGCATCGGCCGATGGAGCGTCAGCGAGAGGGGCAGCGCGTACTACCAGGTGCAGCACGTGGCCGTCCTCCAGCGAGTACGCGGCCAGCATCTGGTCGTTCTTGAGCACTCGGCCGCGGTAGATGAGGCGCTGGCGGGCCAACGTGACGCCCGTCTCGGCGGCCACAAGCTCCTTCAGCTGCGGGACGGACGCGGCCGCGCCGATAGTGATCGGGTACGTCTTCTGGTCCAGCGTGCGCACCTTCAGCGACAGTTGGGCTCCTTCTGCAGCGACTGGGGGCTCGGCCGCAGGCTCCTGGACGGACGCGGCGTCGGGTGACATGGCCATGGCCCTTTCTCAAACGGCGGAGCTTTTTAAGAGAGTGGCCCGAGGTGTTCCAGGCGAGTTTGGAGGCCGCGGAGACGGCAGCAGATGCGCGGGAGGCTTGGCCAGCGTATGTGGGTAACGGTGGGAGCGTCGGAGGTCTACAGACGAGAGTAGACGAGCGGAGCGGCGCGGCGTAGACAGCGGCGCATGTGGGAGTGAGACGACGGCGTGGAAGTGGCGTTAGGCGAGTTCACTTAAGTACGACGCACAAAACCTGGCTTGATCGATTTGTTAGTCGACGAATTCGAGTTGACGGCAACTTCAACGCGCACTAACGAGGGCAAGCCGCGAAAGACAAACTGGAGGGAGTGATGGTCAGCGTCCGCGATCTTGTATCACAGCTTCAGTGTCGAATTTGCTTCCTCACGCACAAGCGCCAGCAGAACGATGCGCATCCGGGCAATGCGCTCCAATGCAGTGATCCCAGACGCCGGGAAACTTACTGCGCGCACCGACGCCTCCATCGGCCTCAACAAATTCGGGCTGTTCCAATTAACACTAGGCGATATCACCTCTGGATCACCACGCGACGGTAGTCTGCAACTCACCCGTTTAGGACGCAAGTTGGCCATCAAGGAAGAGGAGAAGCGTCGACACGCAGGCTTCCAAGTGGGAATATGCGGCCTAGCAACTACAGACTTCAGAACCAGCTTCAATGAGCTGAAGCAGCAACTGCAGGACGCGGGTTTCCCCATGGCAACCATCCAATTTGTATTCAGCCACGCCATCATCGGGTTGCCTAAGAGCGAGGAGCTGCTGCTGCCACTCCAACATAGGCTTATGGACACACTGACTGAGGCAGGGTTTGGCTTTGAATATGGTGGGGCGTTTGACACCGGCACGTACAGATTCATCGCTTTTAAGAGCGGGGAAGAAACATGGGAGGTGTGCCGCGCATTCAGTAACGAGCTGCAACAGGAAACGTACAAGAAGCCGCAGCTACGGAAGCGGTTCAAATCGGAACTGGGTCAATTTCTCAAGCAACCAAAGAATGAAGCTGACAAGGTTTCGGAGCTGCGTGAACCGGAAGAAGAGGTGCCACCTTCCCCTACGAAAGAGTCTGATGTGAGGGCCAAGAGGTGCCGCGAAGAGGACGGGATGCTGCTTGGTACGAATGCGACGAAATCAGCACGACTTCAACACGAACACGATCGAGGAATGATGCGATCGACCGACTGGCACGAGTTGCTGGAAAGGATGGCATCCAATCAAGACCACTAAAAAGTGAGGCTGAAGTGGCAGCGTCAAGATTGGTAGCTGGGGGGCATGCGCGAAAACGAAATAGTAACTCAAACGTAATCCATCGATGGTACATGAACGCAAGCATTAGGAGAGAAAACTTACCAATCAATACGCATCGAAGAAATCAACAAAACTAGGCAAACCTTGCATCGCGAATCGCAGCTCGTGTTGCAAGGACTTCACTCAGCAACCGATCCATTTTTCGCTCAAGCACTGCCAAGCGAGATGCATCGGATGCCGTTGTTTCGCCACCGAGAGTATCTGCATCCTCAACGAAAACATCATCACTTCGACGCGAATCAGGGAGTGCCTCCTGATCACCTTGACCAAGCCTCCTTCGATCTTCATCGCGTTGTTTCTGAGCGTGTTTGATCTAGCTGCGGTTGATAACGACGCCTTCATGAAGGTATTTGAAAGTTGCGTGGATTTGTTTCGCGGTCAGTTTGGCGGCTGGAAAAATCTCCACCAGAGACTGCGCTGTCAATTGCGTGGGTGATTTAGATCGTCGCCCACTGGTTTGGTACTCAAGCTCCATTTTGATTTGGAGCACGTGAAGAAGAAGCGCCGGGTTTACTTTGTTGCGTGGAACGACGTATTCCGTGGGAAGTTTGCGAATATCGGTTTTGATCCGCTCAAACACAAGTTGAGCCTCGATATCGTCGCCCGAAGGTTTGGACCTCGCAGCAGAACAACGCGCAGGGTTTTTGCTGTGAAGTTTGTCAAGGCAGAAGTCTTGGATTCTGCTGTTCAGCAGCAAATTTGCTTCCCCCGTGTAACTTTCCTCGCGCACCTCTGCATACGCGTCGAGTACGATCGCCAACATCAGGTTCAGGAGCACAAGGCTGACCACAACCATGAAGCACCAGTAGAAGATGTAGGCGAACTGGAGGTCCTTGATGCTGTCGTAGTCGAACGTGCCGAAGAGCATATTGATGCACGCTTGTGTGGTAAGAAGTCTGGTTGAGAATTCCTCGACATCGGAGCCAAACAGAATACTCCCCACACAAACGAAGATCAAGAATGCGATGACCCACACCACAAAAAACGCGGCGAATTGACGGAGTGCACTTGACATGGTGCGTGTGAAAATACTTAGTCGAGGGTGGAAGCTGAGCTGGAGAAGGGTGTACAGACCCACTTGAATGGACACAACGGCGCTAGCAAGAGCGAGAACGTACGTCCAAGTTGTGATGCTGTTCAGTAAATCCACCACAGGGAGCAATGCATCGAGGGTCTCTGCGTCGCTCCTGCTACTATCAGCGAGTTTCAACAGGTTCGAGCGGAACTCGTGCGTATTCATTTTGTACTGGATCACTGCCTAAATGGCAGCGAAAACGGGAATGGACCCACCAATTGCACAGATCTTCCAGATACCACGCAACAAGCTTCGAACTCGTGAGCGCGTGCCGAGTTTTAACGACTCTCGATGTTCTGCCCCTCGGTCAGTTCCCCAATAGAAGATCACAAACAGCCAGATCAAGTAGCAAGATGCGTACACGGCATCCCCCACCGCGTTCTTCCACCGGTACGGTTTACCTCGTGCGACATTTGTGGCCGACGTCGGCTTGATGTAGCCGCTCTCTCCGAAATCCAGCTCCAGAGTCGTGACCGAGTACCCTTTGATGTCTCCGTTGTAAGCTGCTATCGTGACCACCATCTTCTTCGTGTAGTAATCGACCCCTTTGTCACTAGTTTTCAGCTCTTCGATGGCTTGAACTGCCTCGGTGGCATTCAAGTTGATACTCAAAAACGTTCGCTCAAGTGTGGTGCTGTCCGTGTCGGAGCAATTCGGATACAACTCGGTGACGACGTCGTGGACGCTGCATGATTTGGCAGCTTTGCGGGTCACATCGAGAATGACTCCACCCAAAACTTTGTTGAGCGTAGCGACTTGGTCTTGTTGGTATTTCGGCAACGAGTCTCCATTGACGTCTTCGGTGATGAAAACCGATGGTACTAACGTGTCGGTGAGCCAACTGTAGACGTCGTCGATGCCCCCGATGTTGTAGAACTGCATTGGCGTGTCGTCGGTGACGATATTGTCACCGTTTGTCGCTAAAGCATTCTGCACTGCAAGAACTTGGTCCCATTGCAACGTAGTGCGTGGGCGTCTGGACAACGCGACAGCAGCGATGATCCAGAAGATCACCGTGCTCACAAGTCGAATCAACGCTCGACCGATCTCAGCATCCTGACCGATTGAGTCACAAGCGTCTTGCATTGATATCTCCAGCGAGTCGACTGCAGATGCGTTGGAAACTCTTGGGCTGCTCTCCCGGTCGCTGTTACCATCGTCCACTTTGATGTACGTCTCCATTTCGAAATGATATTCAATCAAAGAGAAGACTTGTGCTTGACGGGGATAAATCGAAAGTGCCGGCCATATCGCCCGAGCATCGAGGACCTGTGTCTGCTCTCAGCGAACCCATCGAGTTCACGGTGGTACACGATGAAGTGTAGTCAATAGCATCAAGCAAGATCTCGATGAACCTCTTGATCAAGCAAAAAGGATCATGACGAAGATGATAGATCACGGCTGCAACGTTAATTGACTGGCTGGTTAATGGGCTAGTTACTCCAATAACTATCTGCGATCAGGCGCGAATCAATGGCCGGAGGTTTGACTCGAACGGCAACATTGTCTAACTAGTGCGCTGTGCACTGGTCGATGTGGAATTGTCTCGAGGAAGCGTGGTGATGGCTGTTCGGCGAAATGCACGGGAACTGGACGAGTTGGCAGCGTTGTCGATGCAGGATGCGAATTGACATCAGTGCAGGTTGCTTGGTAGCCACATAAAATATGGTTGTGCGATGCTCAGCACTTCGCCCAACTGCAGTCGCTTGCAACCAGCGCTGGAGAGATGAAACACTTCCGGCAGAAATTCGCCGTGTTGAATGTCTCGAGCCATGCGCCGAGCCCACTGCACGAACGGCAAGGCCAGCGCTCTTGCAGACCGCGTGGTTTGACCAGTGCGTGCTTTCCGAGGCGGGACGATCACGGAGTACTCGGCTGCACCATAGTCATCAATGGCCATGTAAAAGACACTCGGCTCGCTTGTACCGACGTAATTATCAGACGATACTGGAGTGACTGCATTGCTCGTGGGGCAGCCTTCGACGTGACAATACTGGTTTCCGAAATGCTGCGCTGAGATTTTCTTGGTTGTCGTGTAGATTGCTTCATTGAATGAGTCAGGGTTTGGCTGCAGTTCAAGATCACCAGCGATCTTGCAATAGTTACTCTTGCAGACATCCATGCTGGCGACAATATGGTCTTGTTG
Source organism: Phytophthora agathidicida (assembly GCA_025722995.1). NCBI lineage: Eukaryota > Oomycota > Peronosporomycetes > Peronosporales > Peronosporaceae > Phytophthora > Phytophthora agathidicida. The sequence goes on along the minus strand of CP106972.1, from coordinate 4,545,277 downwards.
GTGACAAGGATCGACCGTCTTGGTGAGCTGATCCAGTTCGTTGGAACCACGGTGGCTAGATGTGGAATCGCTGTCACTAGCGACGAGTGTTTCCTGGATGCCGGTGATGCTACAGTCATCGCTGCTGATTTCGTCGGTGGCGCTCTTGTTGCGCACTCGCTTGGCTACCTTCACGTTGCCTCCGAAGGCTTCGCGGAGAACAGCAATCCAGTGGCCGTACACCTCGGCGTTTGGTGCAATGAAGCGGAGTGTCTTAGCTTTGGCTCCGTAGCGGATGCCGAAACGGAGTTTGCGACGGTCGTTTGCAGAACGTGACAGCAGTTCTATGGGGGAGCCGTGACGACCAATTGACAAATCAATGCGACCACCACAGACACTGGGACGTTCCACACGGAGGACGTACGTGGCATTTCGGGTGCCGAAAGTCACCACGTTGACTAAGAGGATCGACGTCTTGAGCCAGAAAGGCCCAAACTTGAGTTTCAAAGTGCCGGAAAACGTCATGATGCGTTGCTTTCCGGCGGTATGAAGTTTGGAGATAGGTTACTTTGTTTGTACTGTTGCTCGGTGAGAAGGAAGTTCTCGAATGAGGTTTGTGCGTCTTATCTCAGTTAGGTAGTGAACCTCGTACTCGTGGCGAGTGGCCAGTAAAGCGTGACTGTAAATTCCTCTATGTGAAAGTCGGAGCTGGATCGAGTAGAGACCGTCAACGGTGGCGCCAAAGTGGACACATGTGTTGACGAGAATCAAGATAGGTTGCAGACTGATACGGTGTCCATTGTTCGGGTCGGAAGTTGAAGTCAACTACTGTAGCCATTTACAAATGCTGTAGTTTACTGGGTCATTTACGATGGATGCTCCAGAAGGACCTGCTCAAGCAATATATGTTTCTCATAGGGGCCGCAACCATTGTCTACAGTAGTGTGTTGGTGGTGGGAATAATGGTTCGTGGCGGGCAGAAGCTGATGGAGTGAGCTCAGGATTGGTTCTTCGCTATCTCCAAGGGCGATCGCTGTTCCAAGTTCTTGGTCTGAACTCGAATAACTTTTTCTCCGTCGATCTACCCAAAGTCAGCGCTTCTTTGACGACGCCAATAGCAGAAATCCTCAGTGTTCAGCCCACGGGAAAGCGCGAGTGGTGCTTGCGAACTACTGATGAAAACTTGGTGTACAAATTGACCCACGACGTGGCCAAGAACAACCTTGTCTTGAGGACTGCAACAATTGAGTCAAAGACATCGTCAGGCGCCGAGTCTCGCCATTCGGTGCTTCCTGGCCGTCAACAAACTCAAGGTGAAGTGAACTCTGCCAAGTTCATGGTACACCCCCAAGCATTTTTACAGATCCTTGACGGCGACGACAGTGATGTCAACATCCGAAGTGTTCTCCGAGAAAATGTGGCAGACGGGAAGGAGCAAAGAGATATTCATCGAGCTTAGCAAAATGAGGCGTCCATTGTGAATTCGGTACAATCAGAAGCTGGCGATCTCGTCGACATGGAAGTTACGTTTCCAGATCGCAGTTGACGAAGAATGTGGTAGTTGGTTCCACCCCATCAAACGACAACGAAAACGATGAAGGCAGGTTTTTTTCGCTGTCCAGGGAAGGAAGCTTTGTACCACGCGTCGTTGCTGTAGTGGCTGTGCATGGCGGAAAACACACACTAACACTTCAAGAAGAGGGTGTGGCAACTGGACCAAGCTTCACTTGATCGTGAGGGCGAACTGTGGAAGCAAATGTACGGGAGCGAAAATGAACTCACAACTGATGGTGCTCTTGAACTGAAAGTTGGTGGTTCGAGAGTTGGCGGGCCATCGACGCCTAAGACAGGTCTGGATGCTCCGAAGCACGGCAAAGAGGATCCGAATAATGATCCTCACGTTGGAGGCAATACATGGGCCGGAGGAACCAGTGGCTCTGACACAGCTGGGTTAGGAGGCCGAGGCGGCCCTTATCGATTAGATAAAGGCCATGCCATGCACCAGGTTTCACAGGAGAAGAAGGACGAGGTGTCCGCTGAAGCCCGTGCTAAAGCACATGCTATCGCGCAGGAGGCTCTAGCTGAAAAGCTACGCGAAATCGACATGTGCGATCGCGGGTGGGGAACGTATCAGACATATTTCAAGCGCGTGGAATGTGAGAGTGCTCAACTGCGTGCTGTGCTAGCAAACCTCGAGTCCATGGCGCAGGAGCGCAATTGGCTCCGGCACCAATCAAGCAGTGAGCTAGACGATGGCAAGCTGGTTGACGGGGTTGCAGGCGAGCGTCTCGTATTTAAGCGTCGAGGAGTCAGCGACTCGCCAATTCAAGCTCCAGCAGGACATCAGCAAGATTAAGAACCTAAACGAATGTTGTTCGTGATGGACGTGAGCGGCAGCATGTATCGTTTCAATGGCCAGGACTCCCGACTAGAGCGGATGTTGGAGACGTCTCTTATGATTATGGAGAGCTTTGCGGGCTTCGAACGCGAGGTTGACAACTGCATTTTGGGTCACAGTGGTGACTCGCCCGAGATCCCGTTCGTGGATTTTGGTGCACCACCAAAAGACCGCAGAGAGATTGCAGGTGTTGCAAAAGATGGTCGCGCATACTCAATATTGTCGAAGTGGAGATCATACGGTGGAGGCTGTGGAACGTGGAGTGCGACGCGTTGCGAGCCTCAAAGGGGATGACCGGTTTGTGTTTGTGGTGAGCGATGCCAACCTCGATCGATACGGGATCGAGCCTCGATATCTCGGACGCAAACTACTAGCGGAGCCGGGAGTTCAGGCCCATGCTCTTTTCATTGCGTCGTTTGCTAACGAGGCTGAGCGGATTCGTCGCGAGCTGCCGGCAGGACGGGGCCACGTTTGTCTCGACACTTCGGACTTGCCACGAATGTTCAAGCAGATCTTCACGTCGGCCTTCGGCGCCAACTGAGCGCAAGATCATTTTGCCAACATGTGGTTGAATGCTTGACGAACAACTTCAACGTGCTGCTCTCAAGCTGCGAGCTCTCGATTTGCAAATATTGCTTTCTGAAGGACATCACGGCGTCATTCCATTCCGCCCAGAGTTTACCAGTACTACTGCGTTTTGTAATCTGCTTCCGCCCTTCGCTAGGAACCTCATCCTAAATCATTTTCATTGCAAAGCAAGACTTGACTTCAACGAGATGCTCCGAAGAGCTCACTCGAATATTTTCTTCAAGAGCAGACCTCCATGTAGGTTTTCCACTCTCTGCGCACACAGTCTTCACTACCGTAGGTAGGTTTCAAAACCTGACTTCAGTGGCAGAGGAGATGGGAGGCTGTCTGTGGGGTTCTTTTTCATAGCTAGCAACGGCACACACGAAAAACCAACCAATAACTCCTAGCAACTGAGCGAGGCAGAGTAACTTGCTCTGCAAGCAATCGAGTAGCAACCGATCTCAATGCGAACATCTTACCAGTACCGTACAGCGAGGCGCTCTCCGACACCAAAAATTTCGTGTTCGGATGTTTTTCTCTTCCTCCTCCTCCTCTACTCCTAGTTAACAACTCCCGTGTTGGGCAATGTATCCATCCACGCCGCCGTGCTGGGCTGGGCACCTTGGTTCTCACGGCACTGTTGCTTCACTTTGCAAAATTCCGTCTGCCATGCAGCATAAAGCCACCGATTCCTTCACCAAGAAGGCTCCCTACTCGAACCCATACCTCTCGATCGGGGTGGAGCCATGCGCCGAACCTCCTCCGATGTCGAACTTGTCGTCGTTCGCCAAGCACAGTACCTGGTCACGTATCTCGCAACGAATGTACCTGCCACTATTGCTGCTGTTGCCCGTGTTGGCCTTTGGGGTGACTACGTACAGCCCCCTTCCGAGCTCCGTCGTCCGTGAGCGTGATCAAGAACCCGAAGACGCCCACGACTATGAGAAACGCGAAGTCGAGAACTGTATGCCCTACAACATCCGATCGTCGATTGACGGTACTCAAGCTGTAGTGGAGTGGTCGACTCGACGCACTTACATCCCCACAGTAAGACTGCAGAAGATTGGTGACGACAGCCCCGCACTCGAGAATCCGTGGCGGTCGTGTCGTGATGTGGCCACCACTATGGAGGTGAGGTACCGTCAACTAGGAGAGAACGACACCATGCTGCTCAATGGAGAAACCAAGGCACCTTTTGCGAGGAAAACTGCTATTATGTACACTACGGACGGAGCTACATTCACGACGCACTCTGCACGCATCAGCCTCCCGGAAAACGCGGCGTACGAGTTCACTGTCGGCTCCGTATTCCATGGCTGGTCGGCGATTCAGCGTCTTGGAGTCAACGTCCCGTTCCGAGGAGAAGAAGCTGAGACTTGTCGACCTAAGCACGTACACACGGCGTATGGACTAACGCCGGGAAGCTTGGCGGTGCAGTGGAGTACCAAGGAGTTCTGTGGAGAAGGGGCCGCTCAGTTGCAGTTGGTGGAAGGATACCAAGCCCATATTGAGGTGGAAGGACCCAAGGCGACGCCGGTGACGGCGTATGCCAACACGACGCTGTTTGAAGACGACGGTGAAGATAAGTCCAAACGCTGGCAACATGTCGTGAGACTCGAGGGCTTGAAGCCCGATACGCGCTATACCTACGTTGTGGGCAATGCGCATTACTTAGCGTGGTCAATTCCGTACTCGGTCAAGACTGCACCAGCTCCGTTGCTCCCTGGAGAGAAGCCCAAGCCGACTCGGTTCTTGATCACGGGAGATATCGGCTACCAGAACGCAGCTGCAATGCCCATGATGCAGTCCGAGGTTGCAGAGGGGGTCGTAGATGGAGTGGTTTCTGTCGGTGACTACGCCTACGACTTGCACCTGGTGGAAGGCCACGTCGGAGACATCTTCATGCAGGAGATCGAACCGATCGCCGCCAGTGTTCCCTTCATGGTGGCCCCAGGGAACCACGAGCAACACAACATGTTCAGCCACTACTCGCAGAGGTTCCGACTCATGCCAAGTAACCAGAACGAAGGTGTGCAAACCGTTCACGTCGGTGGACGCTCAGACGATGCAGAGCCCAAGGCAGTGCCCAACAATTGGTTTTATTCGTACGACGTCGGGCTTGTGCACTTCACCGTCATCTCCACGGAGGTTTACTTCAAGAAGACGTTTGATGAGGATGGAGACGTGATCGCCCGAATGGAAGCGTGGCTAGAGCAAGATTTGGCGAAGGCCAATGCGAACCGGGAGAAGACCCCGTGGCTTATTGTTGTTGGACACCGCCCCATGTACTGCACCTCCGACGACACTAACTGCGGCGACAAGGCTGCTATGTTGAGGGACAAGCTCGAAGACAAGCTCTACAGACACGGCGTCGATGTGTACCTTTGCGGCCACCAACACAACTACGAGCGAGCTTTCGACGTGTACAAGTCCCAGACGTGGAAGCGCACTACCAACATGCGCGCCACCACGCACATTTTGACTGGCGCATCGGGCCAGTACCTGACGACGATCATGCGCAAGGCATTTGAGCGTCCGCCCGAGGTCTGGGACACAGTCCGCAACTCTATCCTCGGATACTCGCGCATGGAGATCGTGAACGCTACACATCTGCATTGGCAGCAGGTTGAGGCCGACCCCGAGAACCCAGCAGCACGAGGGCTCTACGGCCAGGTGATCGACGACGTGTGGCTTGTACAAGAGAAACACGGCAGCTTCGAGCCCAACGCTGCGACGGCATAAAGCTAGAGATGAAGCATTCCATGTCGTCTAGACCAGCTAAACTGTAATTTATCAGCCTTGAGTGTTAACTACTTAGGGAATTCTCTTGTGACCAATTTGAAACCAGGCGTGCCGAGAGCGCTGTCGAATGCCTGCGTCGGCCTAAGTGCTGCTCGGCCGGTTGGTGTTTAGCACGTTTAACTCGTGGTCCACGGAATCTCTCTCGTTTTGCTCACTTCCCAATTGGTGCTCGAGGCCATGAGGCTCCGAACACTCAAGCGACGCATTAACAGTGCACTGGGTGAAGTCCGGTCCCTCATTTTCATTGTGCTCGAGGATGATCGGGCATACCGACGAGTTCGAGAGTAGCTGGGTCGTGTCCGCGAGCGAGTCATCGTGCGTGTGCTCCGTTGCCTCAGTGTGTTCGACGCCATAGCAAACATTCCAACTGTACAAAACAGCATTGAATCACTCCGCGCATTCGTCAATGACGAGGAAGAACAGTTCTTCACCATTCTAGCTCTGCAGCGTCTCGAGCGTCAAGACCGAGGGCAACATGTTCAGGACGAACCTACTGGACGGCGAGTGCGAGGGCTGATGGATAGGCCGACCTTCGATTGGGTTGAGTTCACCGAGATCATGTCGAACTTACTGCTACATGCTATACTGCACTCTTTCGATGCGATGCAGCCACTAGTACAATGACTACCATGCCAGCAGCAGCAGACACTCGATACGGTATTTGACAATAGCTACCTGGACACTCTACAGCGGATGCAACAGAGGCATGTTGATGGTACGACAGAGCGCGCCATGGACGCACAAGTTCACCTCCCACATGCAGACGCTCGCCCACTTCCAGTTCCGCCAGCGACTACTGGCCAAGTGCGCTGTCCTCGGCAAGACGCTGGTGCTGTGCTTGGAGATGTATACGAGCCGCACTTGTGGTCGCTGCAACCGACTGCACCTCTCTCTCCGCAATCTGGACGTGTTCGTGTGCCCGCACTGTGACTTCGTGGCAAACAGGGACGAAGACGCTGCCTTCAACATCATGCGGTTTGTATGCGCTGGGTCGTTGAGCGTCTTTCAGGTCACCGGCGAGCAGCAGCAGTAGTGTAGTCTAGTTCACATCTCGGGTTACAGCGAGAATTGGCCCCGTCGACGAGAAGCGACTGGCTCGGCGGGGTGAAGACTGTAACACAGCGTCCTCCAAATTCCCCAACATCGAGCAAGATGTCGGGTAGGGCGGACCAAAGACTGTGATAAGTGTTAGGACAAAACATCGACGGTACTTTTCAGATCTTTCTTGCTGCGACCTTCGCACCACATCTAATACAAATGGAAAAGTCGAGGGGGAGGATATTTTCCGTTCAAGCTCGAAGGTGACGAAGATCGGCTTCTCTGCAGCGGCTCTATTGGGGCTTTATCGCACTAACACGACCCCCTTCTCCCCGCCAGGTTAATCTAGACACGCACCATGAGCAGCACCGGCGCCGGCTACGACTACTCGGCGGGCACGTTCTCGCCCGAGGGCCGCATCTTCCAGGTCGAATACGCCAAGAAGGCCGTCGAGAACAGCGGGTCCGTACAGTATAACCAGGTTATCTCTTCGCAAAAGAATACATTAGTAATCCCTATATGCGTTGCAGCACGACGATCGGCATCAAGTGCACGGACGGCATCATCATGGGCGTGGAGAAGACGCTGCTGAGCAAGATGCTCGTCCCTGGTACCCACCGCCGCGTGTACGCCATCGACCGTCACGTGGGTCTGTCCATGGCCGGACTTGTGGCCGACGGCCGACAGCTGGTGAACCGCGCGCGCGAGGAGGCGCTCAACTACAGGAAGAACTATGGCTGCAGCATTCCGCCGCACCTGTTGGCCGAGCGCATGGGCCAGTTCGTGCACTACTACACGCTCTACGGCTCCGTCCGACCCTTCGGCACGGCCATCATGCTTGCTGGATACGACCAGGACACCAAGAACTCGAGTCTCTACATGGTCGAGCCTTCGGGAGTCACCTACGTACGTCCAGGAGATTTATTAGTTGGTGCACTATCTTTTCCTTATACTGACGGATACGGTCTTGGTGATGGCAGAGCTACCGTGGCTGTGCGCTGGGCAAGGGTCAGCAGTCGGCCAAGACAGAGATCGAAAAGTACAAGCTTTTCGACATGACGTGCCGTGAGGCCATGAAATACGTTGCCAAGATGTACGCAACGCTGCTGCTTCATTTTGCAACGATGAGAGCTGACGGATGTTTTTTTTTTTCATTTTTGGTTGATGCAGTCTGAACACGCTGCACGACGAGGTGCGTCACCCGTTCGAGCTGGAGCTGAGCTGGATCTGTGAGGAGACGAACTGGCAGCACCACCTGGTGCCGGACAATCTGCGCGACGAGGTGAACGAGTGGGCCGTGCAGTCCATCAAGGATGATGAAATGGCCGACGATGACGACGACGACGAAGAGTAAGTTGCTCCACCTCTCGACCTGGGTGAAGCACAGTGGTCAATATCGTCGATAGGTCCGGCGATTGGCTTGGAACTTGGGTTTAACTTGCAAGGCGAAATAAAGACAACAAACACTTGACACTCGTCTCGATTGTTTCTGCTGGCCATTTCATGCCATGTCGGGAGCAGCGAAATGCACAACACGCCGACACTTTCAGCAACGGCTTCCAGCACAACGTGATCGACAACCGCAACACAACACAGAACGAACGTGGGGAAATTAGTCGATTATCAAGTTATTAGGAACTTATACACACAAGACGGTAGATAGACTACACGCATAATGAACTACACACCTCTTCTCCTTCTCCTCCATCTCTCTTTTCTCCTTCTCTTCGCAGTGCTGTGGCACCTTAAATAGTAAATACTCCACTGCTGCGCGTGTGACTCTCTTTTGAAGTTGATCTCAGCTGCACGAGGAGCTGCTGACGGTCAAGTCGTCGCTGAAGCTGAAGGACAAGAGATGGTCGTCCTCCCTCGACTCGTCGTCGCTGACAGCGTCCCCATAGAAACTCGAGGTGGAGCACGTGCTGCCGAGCACCGTGTGGCGACGCGCAGGCCGATGCATAGCGAACATGCGCAGGTCCATCTCCCGGTACATTATGACGCTCCACTTGCACTCGCCCGAGCAATAGCAGTCCACCTGGTCGTCCGGAATCTGCAGCGAGAAGAAGGACACGCCGCAGTTGCTGCACACAAGCGGGAGGCCCGAGACGTTTGCGTGATCACTGCCGCAGTCGTCGTCGTCGTCACCGTAGTCGTCTGTGTAGGTCAACGCCTCGAGGTCCACCGCCTCGTCCATCGTACGCGCCGAGCCGTCGGAGCGCGCGTCCGCGTCCTGCGACTTGCAGCAGAGCCGCCAGTCGCGGTCCATGTAGCCGCAAAAGTCGCTGGCTTGCACTCCCCCCGCGCCCGAGCAGCTCGTGTGGGTCACCATGATGTTGAAGGTGAGCGTTGCTATTAGCTAGGGGAAGAGCTCCGGCGCCAACACGGCAAATTGGATTGTGAGGGTGCATGAAAAAGAGATCTTTCCTCTGCTTCGATCGTCTTGCCTTCAGTATACCCGCAGAGACTGTTCTGTCGGGCCCATCTCCGGCGCCCCTGTCGCTCCAGGCGCCGTTGGCGCGAAAATACAAAAGTACCGTGCACAGCAGATAGTGAACGACGTCGCTTACATATAAGATGATACAGTTCTGCAGGCTCGCATTCCTCAAAAGCGCAGGAAATGGAGAATTGTAGCCACTGGACAACAGAGGGTATCGGTTGTGAAGAATGCTAGATATAGAAATTATGCGGATCCGTTTGAAACGTCGCACACTTTTAACTGAGACTGACCAATCGGAGACCGTCTGATAACGATGACCAGCCGCAAAATCGAACAAGCCGTACATCTGTGTGGCCAAGCAAAGCTGCCTCACAGGTGGACTCTGCGTTTTGCACCCCCCGGTGGTGGAAGTCGTACCTGGAGGCGCAACCCGCAGGGCACCCGCGTTTTGCTTTGCTGTGCCGACAGGAGTGGGTGTGCTGATGGCGACCGAATTCGTCATTGCACGGCGCCGCCGCAGTTTCGCCGCGCGCGTTATCTTGAGTATAGAGTCGCGTCCGGCGTGACGTCGGTCCCAACGACCTCAGACGCTAACACCGCGCGTGACGCGCACCGCAGAGCCAATCGTTGGCGCAGGTTGGCGCCGCGGATGCCAACCATTGGTGGACGGTGGTCGCATTCATAGCCGCATGTCCACGTTAGCTGACAAAGGTGGAAAACTGCGTGACCCATGAGGGACAAAGTCGGTCAGGACATGACGACCCGCAGGCGTGCTGCTCAGTGAGCTAGACCATTGCTTGGTTGCTTGCATCGTGGCGATAGACTTTTGGTCGGCATCGCACACCGATCTGCAAGACTTCACGCACGCAGCGGGCGAAACGCATGCGAGGGCTATCCGCGATACGAACTGTTCGAAAACCGTCGACACATAGCCCTCCATGAGCAGCTCGACGGGCCATGAAGAGCACGTGGCTGTGGCCGTTCACCATTCACGGAGATAGCTCTCATCGACTGCGACCGTACAAGATCGCGAAGTATCGTTTCGACAAAGGACATTTCGCAGCTCCTACGCGCATGATGGAGTTGACAACGGAGTACATTGGTTGTTTTTGTAGTGCATTGGGGGTGAAGCCTAAGACACACACACAACGCTCCGCCTTCATGCGCAGCGGTGATAAAAGAGTGGTTGCTAACTGCATGGTAGCTGTGTGTTCCTTACAGCAAGCATTGTTATGGCAAATTTTGGCGCGCATTTTTCAAAAATCTATAAAACTGAACCACCATACAAACCCCAAGTGTCTTTCCTTTCTCCCCCTCATTTCGAGTTTTTTATTAGCTAAGACAGAGCCTGCATGAGCGTGAACCTCGCCAGCTCTTCGATGTCGAGTATCAGCACTCCTGCGCCGCGACCCAAGGCGCGCAGTACCAACCTCACGCACGAGCAGAAGCGACTCATCTGTCTGCACGCGCGGCAGTTCCCCAAGACGACGCAGGCGCAGCTGGGCCAATGGGCCAAGGAGCAGTTCGGGCTGGACTATGTGCCGTCGCAAGCCGCCATGAGCTACATGCTCAAGAAGCGCGCGCAGTTCGAATTGGTATCGGGCGAAGGTCGCGACTACAAGAAGCTGCGCACAGTAAAGTGTCCCGAGGTGGACTCGGCACTGGCCAATTGGTTCCTGTACTGCCAGGCCAGACGCTTCAAACTGCCGGGAGATCTGGTGCGTCACAAGGCGCGCGTGTTCTACGATCTCTTGGCCCCACAGCTGCCCGAGAGCGTCACCAGTTCCCCACCGCAGTTCTCCAACGGATGGATGCATTCCTTTATGGGACGACATGGTTTCTCTCTTGGAGGGGGCAAAGGCAGCAAAGCAGCACGGCCACAACGCGATGAGGCAGATGGACGACCGAAATTCGCACCGGAAACGTCGGTGATCTCCACTCCAGACCACCTGAAGACGGCGGTGATGGGCATGTTGCCGGAGAACGTGTACTACCTGCATGAGACGCGGCTGTTCTACGCCATGAGTCCCGACAGGCAGGCGTTGCCGTCTGGTCATCATCCGGAGAAGAAGCTGACCATGTTGCTGGCAGTTAATGCCGATGGAAGCGATAGACTCAACCCCTTCTTTGTGGGACCTCACCCGTTGCCGATGGACGCTACTGTCAATGCGGAGGAACGACCGTATCAATTTGCCTGCAACCATAAAGCTTGGATGCCGCCCACGATGCTGCGGGATTGGTTGATGGCGCTAGATTGGCGCATGCGCGTGACCAACCGTCAAGTTGTGCTCATTGTGGACTCGATCGCTGCTATGAGCGTGCAGAAGCCGGCGCTATCCAATGTGAAGTTGCACTTTGTGGAGAGGAATCATGCAGGAGAATTGTGTATGCGACCGCTGGAGATGGGGATTATTGCGGCAGTGAAGAGACGCTATCGACACCAACTTTTGGATTATGCACTTGATCGACGGGAGGAAGGACAACTTGATATCTATGACCTTCCGCTGCAGAAGGTGGTGGAGTGGGTAGCACAAGGCTGGCAGCAGATTCCCCGGGCGCGTATTATGGCTAGCTTTGCTCAAGTGGGTGTGATGCTTACCACTGAGACTGGAACCGAGATTATCTCGGACAACCGTTCCGAAGACAGACTGGATGCGCAGATTCAAGTGCTGATGAAGCGCTTAAAACTCATCAGTCCAATGCGGCTGATTGAGGTGATTTTTCCAAGTACCGAGAGGGCATGCGACGAAAACCTGACAGACGCAGATTTTGCCGACTCAGCACTGCACGCCACTCAAGGATCTGTGGGTATACAACTGAGCACGGAGGATCTCACTCGCCACACCATTACACAAGTAGTGATGACTTCATCATCGGAAAACTCTTCAGGGACGTCGACACCTTTCGACGCGCAGGTAATTACAGCGCGTCCTTCTGCTCCGCGTCGCAACAGTAACAACACCAACGTCACCAGCAGCTTTATCAGTGACTATCTTGGATTTGACCAGAGTTATCCGGGTTCGTTGGAAGACACTTGGCTGGCGTGGAATGCATCGCAACGTGCCGCGACGGCCCCCGTCCGTCAACCTGTTAGTGATCTGGAAGCAGTACAGACCACGATCCGTTTGGCGACCGAGATGAACTGCGACCAAGTCGTTATGATGGAACTCAACCGGATCCAGACCGAGGTGGCCAGCCGCGACCCCGGCTCGTCCAATTCCTCTGCACTAACAGCTCCGAGTCAACCAACAACCACCCGCAATGCTGGCATCTGCCAATTCCGCTTCGGAGCTCCCACTCGGCGATTACTATAACCAGGGTGGTTCTGGTTAGGACATAGTGCCTAATGCCTAATACGCGTCATATTAGGCAGTTTTAAAAACTCCAGTTAGGCATTTTGTGGTTAGGCTGGATCTATGCATCATCATTGCTGCATTCATTGCAACTACTACGCTCTTGATCATCTTCACTTGTCTCGTCGTCGCCAGCGGCATCTGGTGTCGATGCTAACGACACAATATCAAAATACTGATTTGCATGAAGCTCACCTTCCAGGGAAAATCCGTAAGACGGTTGCGAAGCTTACTTTTCAAGCACTTGAGATTGCTGAAATCACCTTCGACTGAGTGTGAACCGGAAGTAAAACTGGCTAACCCCAACGCAAATGATTTGATTGCTCCGAAACGTCTATCAAAGTCAGGGTCGGGCCGTTCTTCGTTAGTTGGCTTGGTAGAGACTCGATCGATGAGGCGTTTAAAGGACCGTTGGGCGTGGCACTCTTCTCTCATCATCTTGCGTTGCGACCAAATTTTGCTGATCGCCGTTCCTGTAAATTGATAGCTCAGACGCTCGCTGTGTCTTTCAATGAGATCCCCAAAACAATCATCACTTGTGTTCACAGCGAGTTGAGGGGTCGTTACGCTGTAATCGCGTGGTTCTTTGTCAATCGACAGTGAGATGGATACGACTCCAGCAACAAAAGTCTCCAGCGCGTCACTGACCGCTAAAATCAACTGCTGTTGTTCTTGGGTAGACAGTGAGCAGTAGCAATTCCTTGAAAGGCGGATGCTGCGAAAATCTCACGTTCTAGCTTGAGCTCGCTGATGACCGGAGTTCCACCCTCACTATTTTCTTCGAACCGAACTTGTATCGTCGCAAATAACTCCTGTAGTGCTCGGTACTGCTCCACAATGATGACGTGTTTGTATTGAAGTTTGGCGAAGCAGATCTTGAGTGCTTGAGTAAAGTCCGCAACGAAGAACAAACAGAGCCACCAAGAAGGACTAGATACATCACGACCTTTCTCCTTTTGAAGTTGAATCAATTCCAGATAGTAGGTGGAGAGGAACTTGCAACTATCGTGAATTGAATCCCGTCTTGTAATTGCGTATGTCGGGCAACTACGCCCGATGCGTTGCTGAACTATTGTGTGCGTGTGTGTGAACGAAACTTCCTTTCCTAACACCGAACGAAAATCGATGAAATCATCGAGCACAGAGAGAAAATCACCAATCACAAGATTCAACTGATGACTACCGCACCAATTTGCCACGATCCCGCATCCACCAATAGCACCACACGCTGTGCGCACTCGACTAACGAATCCGCGTCTGCATCCGAGCATGTTTGCCGCACCATCAGTCGCAGTCCCAATCGACTTGAGCAATACCTTAGAGCCCACAACAGATTTAAGTGTTTCTAGAACAAGTTCTCCGTAATTTACCCCAGTGTGGGCGAGGTCGCCCGTGGGAATAGCTAGAAAGTGTAAATCGCAAAGTTTCCTGAGCACATCAAACGCAAGACGGACGTCCAGATACCCCCTCGAGCTGTGAGTTGCTCCATCGACAATAATTGAAAATCTCCAAGATCTCCTTAGTAGGACATCAATAGCGGTAAGGTTAAGAGCTAGTACATATCGAATGTACTGTTGAATAGAATCTCTGTTTGGGACCATCAATTTTTGGTTCTTCAACGCCTCCCCAAAGATGACAAACATCTTTTCAATGCTGCGGTAGCTCACCGCTGCCGTCACACATTTGACTACAACTTCAAATTGGTCTCGTTTGGCTACATGAATCAGACAAGAACCATCTTCCAGTTCGTCGAATCCGCCAGGTGCGTCGTCGACTGAGTCACAATACAACTTCTTGATTGTTTCCACTATGCCCTTATGCACTCGAAAATGAAAGTCTAGCGCAGACGGTAAGAATGAGGCAATGGATATGTCCCGGCGGAAAAACGTTGTTCGAACGGTGTCGATCGCAGCTTGATATTGTTCCCATTGTCGAGGGTGCTCCAAACGTAAACGCGTTTGAATGTTATCACTTCGGAACGACTTGCGAAACACGTAGACACGTTTAGTTTTCTTGCGCGGCGCCTTGGTCGACAAGATGTCTGCTTCCGCAAAAGGGTTTTTCATGTCTACCTTGGACTCGCGACCAAAGGCAGAACAGAATCGGCAAGTTGCTTCTACGACGACGTTGGATGCGTTTCTGTTCGGTCGTAACCCAAATTTCACCTCGTACTCGAGAAGCCACTTGTAGCGGCTTCCGCGCGCCTTCTTCCCCTTGCCTGTCCGATATCCGACGAGAACTTCGTTGATATTTCTTTTGGCGCGACCTCTCGCCATTGTACAAGCAGAAGATGGATGGCGCGGTGGTGGGCTAGTGGCGTGGGTGCGAGTGTGAGTTTTGAAATGATGCTGCTGGGCTTCCCGCTTTATCAACGGGTGTTTCACAACTGCTCGAACCACCAAGTCGCATTGGCCTGGCGGATATAGCCTTCAAGTAGATACGTAGTCATCAACTTCAGTTAGGACTTTTGAAAAGCCAGGGTTGATCATTTCGTCCGATTATGCACAGAATGCCAAAGTAGAACCACCCTGACTATAACCTGTAGCAGTGTACTACTCCGTTCGGAAAACAAAGCACAATACCACTGTGACCACTGTTCGGAAAACAAAGCACAAAAAATCACTTGATTAAAGTATGTATATGGACCTACACAACAGTTGGTTGAATGATTATCTCCTCTGCACGAGAGCAGCAACGGATCAAAACGGGAAGTCTTCCCTCCCGCTCCAGCTTTGTTTTCTTCATGTGGCGAGGCTTGTGGTTATTGTCTCCCCCTTGAGCGATACAATCATCCATTGAGCACTGCAAACTTAGAAAAGCAGCGTTAATGGTGCGCGGTGGTAGTTCCCAGTACGCCTCAACAACCGCAGCAATAAGCTCATCAAGTGTGCGTGCGCGCTTTTTGCGTTGGCGCGCTTGAATTGCTGAAAAAATCCCAAGGTCGTTGCAGTTGAGATCGGGGCTGTTAGGAGGCTGGTTCCGCAGCGCCACATTGCACTCGGAAGCAGCAGTAGCTTCTGCGAATGCTGCATCGTCAGCGGCAATATGTGCTGGTGCATTGTCTTGCTGGATGAAAATGGGCGTGTCATTCGTCGCCCCAGGCCAACGAGAACGTAGAGCCGGTAGCAGGTTAGAAATAAGCATAGAGCGGTAGCTTGCTTTAGTAACAGAAACCTCCTTGGTGACAACCGTCCCCGCAGGGCGCCGTGCTGACGAACGCTGAGCAGGTACTCGTTCAACGAATGGCCAAATGCCTAATTTCCCATCGAAAACATGCTGTGTGGCCGGGTCGTACCGAGGGCGGCCAACAGCAGACAGAAACATCACCTTGGTGATGTATCGCTTGCTCCGCAGGCGGCGTACAGGGGTAGCTTCATCCGGAAGTGGGAAAAAACGTCGAGTAGGTTGCGTAATGTAGAATAATTTTTCGTCGACATGCACGGTATCAACCATGCTGTCAAACAGCATTGTATCGTGTTGTATGGGAGAAAGAGAAAATTGCAAGCGCTGGTGCTTGTTAGCCTCCGTTAAAACGGGCTTCACCACGCTCGTGAACTTGCGCAACTTGCCTTGACGGAGCTGCTCAAAAAGTGTGGTAGGGGGCATGCCGCATGCAGTTGCCGCAGAGCGCACTGTCGATCGCTCTTCGACATCGACGCCACGCAGCCGCTCAAGCATTTGCGAGTGATCCGACGCTGGCCTTCCAGAACGGCCTCTGCGTGACGGCGATGTATAGTAGCCAGTGCGTGCCATTTCCGCCTTTGCCCGGGTCCAAAGGCGGGAAATGGTGGAGGGGTCGATGCCTTCCGCTGCAGCGACAGCCGATAGATCTCCGCGCTTGAGCTGTCCTTCGTTGGAGCGCAGTAGCAACGCACCCAGGATCTTGGTTCGCTCAGAGTCGGTGAGCTTGGTTTTGCGTGGAGCAGTAGGCTTAGCCATGGTGATGATTTGGAATTTAGGGCGAGGGTGGGCGAAATCTGTTGTGAGGCTTTCTGTACTAGCTTGAGATTTCCCTCCAGCGCTGGTCAACCAGCCATTGCAACCTGAATTCTACGTTCCAGACAGATTTGGGCACATCAAACGAATGGCCAAGGCTAGCACCGGCTTTTGGTACGATCTACACCTTGTTTTGCGCTAATAAGAAAAAGTGTACAGAGAAAGTTTGGTATTGTGCTTTGTTTTCCGAACGGAGTAGTAGTCTAATTCATCGTCAAGTGTAGCCATGTTCGCTTCAACTTGTCTCTCATTGGCTAAAACAACGCGAGAAAGATTTCTTTCGGAGCCCGAATCCTAATCAACAATTTGCGGCGAAGAAGGCAGAGCTGACGTCCTGCGTGGCTTCCACGTGCAGTAGCGAGCGAACCGAGCCTCGATCCAATCACTATGTCGCACCGCAAGAAAGTGTTGCTGAAGTTGATCATCCTGGGCGACAGCGGGTACGTCAATTCGCTCCACAACAGTCAATACACGCCTCTCACTTATTTTATTCCTCTGAATATTTTTTTCTTTTACTACTTTTGTGGCTCTGCAGTGTGGGGAAAACGTCGCTCATGAATCAGTACGTGAACCAGAAGTTCAGCAATCAGTACAAGGCCACGATCGGCGCCGACTTCCTCACGAAGGAGATTATGCTGGACGACAAGTTGGTGACGATGCAGATCTGGGACACGGCGGGGCAGGAGCGCTTCCAGAGTCTGGGGGTGGCTTTCTATCGCGGAGCAGACGCGTGCGTGCTGGTCTACGACATCACGAACCCCAAGGTCGGCAAAGATGCACTTATATTTGTTGGGGGAAGTGCTGAGGCTGATGTTGTTGACGTTTATTGCAGTCTTTTGAGAAGTTGGATACGTGGAGGGACGAGTTTTTGGCGCAGGCAGGGCCGAGGGACCCCGACGCCTTCCCGTTTATTGTGCTGGGCAACAAGGTGGACAAGGAGTCGGAGAGAAGAGTGAGAAGTGGCCGAGGTTGGGTTGATACTATAAGAGGAGGGATGCTAAATGGGTGAATCGCATTTTGATACAGGTTCAGAAGGAGAAGGCGCAGCAGTGGTGCCGTAGTAAGAACGCTCAGCAGCCGATTCAGCATTATGAGACGAGCGCCAAGGAGGCGACGAGTGTGGAGGAAGCTTTCCAGACGATCGCCAGCTCGGCTTTGCAAAAGGGCCAAGAAGATGACATGTACGTGGACATTTCATCTAGAAGTCTACTCATTGGTGAATTGATTCACTGATATATTGTTTGTTGTAGCTACGTTCCGGAGACAATTGATCTTAGTGGCACAGCGTCCAAGCGCGAGAGCTCTTCTTGCTGCTAAATTGTAGCTTGTGCTACTGTCATCTGTCATGGGACTTTTCGACGGTAGTGTGTGTTGCGTGCTTCGCGAGACGGCAGGGAGGGTAAAGAGGGGCAAGCCTTGGTAGACGAACGTTGGCAGGACGAGAAATTCATTTGTCGGTTTTCTTTTTCCAAGCTTTCAGTACGGAACCTCGCATGTTTGCCGCAGGCGGCACTTTTGTTGCTGCATCAGGTGAGGCTTGCTCTACTGCCGTCTTCGTTGTACCCCTCAAGGTTCCAAGCGAAAATGAGGGCACACTGATCCCCTTCTTCTTCGTCTTTTTCTTCTGCTTCTTCGCTGCTAGGCGTTCTTCTTCTAACTGCTGACGTCTAGCTTCAATCCGCTTTTGCACGACACGCCTTCGCCACCGACAGAAAAGCATGAGCTGAGCCGCCAGCTCGACGGCCTCCTCCACATCTTCAGTCGGTACGCACTTGGGAGGGCCAAGTTCATACCGAGTCCACTCTTTCGGATCCGCTTGCTCTTCTTCATCTGTTGCGATCATGTACTTCCGCAATTGTTTCTTGCTCGTCTCCCGTATCGCGATTTCTCGTTTCAGATAGGTCAGCTCTCGTGCAACGACGTCAGGGTCTCGCTCACGAGTCAGGTGGAGGAACTCATCAAGTGCTGCATCGGAATCATTAGAAAGCTGACGAAGTTTGTTAGTGTTGGTAAAGGTTTGTACAATCCATTACCTTTCGCATGATCAACCGGCCGAGGACCACGATACTTCTTCACAGGAGACGGTGGTCCCTGGTCTACAGGAGCTGTAGTAACGGGCGTATTCGCCATAAACCGCCGCAATTCCTCCTGCTGGCGGCGTTCAACTTGATCACCATGGCAGTCCACACACAGATAGTCGAGCTCCGGGTCCCCGAGATCACCACACCCAGCGCGGCAGTGAGCTTTCACGTGAACGCTCATGTTAGCAATTCAACCACTGCAGTAACTGCTGCAAACCAAGTGCTCCAAAAACAATGAAATGCTGGATTTGGACATCAGCCTTAATGGTCCTTCAACAGTGCTTAGTCCTCCAGCTGCTGGGATATCTGACGCGATAGACTGACTGGTTCTACGGCGCCTTCGGGTCTTTCAGATAAAATGGATGGAACGAGATCGAACCATTGCTCCAGGAAACGCTCAACAATGCACCATGTTTAAAGTTCGACGCGAAAGCGAGCTTTCGCGGCACGCCGGAGTTTGGAGTTCCACGCAACAAGCCACTGCAGCAAATGACGATATTAGTTCACTTCCTCTAACGGCACAATGGGGGTGGCAAACAAAGAGAAATAACGCACCTCCGCGTGAAAATCAGAAATGGCTGCCACGCCACGCTGAAAATGGCGACCAGCTTCGCTGTCCCGGCCGGGTGGGAACCGGTTGCTGTCGTTCGATACGTGACTGCTACCCTTGAACCACTGGGGTCCCAAGCGACGCTCTGAACCTTACCACCGACAATGCTGCAAAGGTGAAAACAGCACAGACAAATTGTAAGTTGTACATAGGCTCAAGTTCCCCTACTAGTAATTTACTGCTCATTGACGTACGCAGAGGTGCTTCGGTCTAGCGAATAAAGCTCCTTTTCAGCAAAGTCAAGAGCTGGCGAACTAATCTGTGCGTCTGTAGCAACACCTCAGCGTCCAAGTAACGTTTAGTGAATGCGATGGATACAGCACTCAAGACAACTGCTCCACATACCTATCGATGGAGGGCAGTCTTGGAAGATGTACGGGTATAGGAGGTCGCTGTTACGAAGCGCCACAAGCAGACATCGTCCGTCGCTTGACCACCCACAGCCCTGCAACAGGAATGGCACAATTTAGTACAGGATTGCAACCCTGAACAGCGTACAGCAATCGGTAGGCATACCCCAGCAGCCACCTCCCACGTCTCCCTCTTCCACGCCAAAGTCTCCCACATCAATGACACGCCACTCCTACAAAATAACAACATCAACGAGAATATCAGAAAACAACGCGCCAGAGCCACCAGGATGGTATGTACTCACTCCGTGGTCACGAATAAATATTCGCCCGTCGGCGACCAATGCAGTGACGACAGTCTGTACGGGTTCTGCAGTTCCGTCTTCCTCGAGAAGATCGTGTCAAACACAATCACCGACCGCGATCCTTTGCCAAACGCCGCCAGCAAACTCCCCTCTGCATTCCAGCACACTTGACTAAATCCTTCATTGCTCGGATGCTTCAAGATTTCCTGCAACACAGGCTCTACACCAACCGATAACACCAAACATCAGTCAGCTCCTCCTCCTCCACCTCTCCCCATTAGCACCTGACCCCACCTTTCTTCTTGGGCACCTTCCACAGAAACACTCCCGTTCTACACGCCACCGCGAGCGTATCCCCCGTGAACTTGCCCCACTCAATACTGCCAATGTCCATCTGCTTGGGATGTTCCAGCACTCGAGCGTCCCAGCTCGCGCTCTCCACATGGTAGAGCGTCACCACTCCGTCCACTTGAGCCACCGCCAGCACGTTCCTGGTGGGGTGCCAGCTGAGGTCCACGATGCTCTCCATCTTCCTGTTGGTCTCGTGGTTCTCCGTCTCCCTGAGCTCCAGTTCCTCGTCCTCATCACGCGTCACAACCTTCAGAAGCTTCTGACAGGCGCCTCCAGCAGCAGCCAACGCCCTGTTCAGCACCAGCAGCTCGTCATCCATCAAGAAACTTTTGGTCAATCGTAGCGACCGCTTCAGCAGCTTCAGCGCGCCTGAGTCCATCAAGTCGTCGTCGTCCTGCTCATCGGTCAGCGACTCGTGTTGACTGAACGGACGAGGCTTGGCGCTTACAACCTGCGCGACGGGGAACACGAAGCCTCCGCGTCGGATGAAGTCGTCGCCTAAGTGAGCGACGTCGCGGTCTGAGACGCTGTACAGCTCGCCGTTGAGCTCGCCCAGCGTCACGGCGTCCTCCTTGGGCACGACCCAAGTCATGTTAATCGAGTGCGTATGTATGACTGGTGTGGCGCAGGACGTATCTAGTGTACGGCTTGTGTAGTGCAGGATATTAGTGTGTGATTGGTGTGGTGTAGGATATAGATACATTATCGAAAATGCGGGTGGAGGTCAAGGTGACGGCTTCGGGCAGCATTACGAGCGTGGCGTATGTGTCTCCAGCGACTTTCAAGCTCTTAGAAGCTGCGTGGGGGTGTTATGTATCGTTGCAATGCTGTGACGCGCACCGACAGCGTGTTTTTCGAATGGAAATCGATGAAAAACTGACCGAACAAGGTGTTGAAAGGGTTCGGATTGATCACTGGCCGTCGTGCAGCGTAGATAAAAGAGTGGACAGTTGCAGCAATGATGTAAATCCAGGAGATGATGTGGCGTTGAATTGCATCCCACCGTCGGACGTGCGAGTGGTGCAGTATTTGGCGTTGGCACCTGCACGAGACAACCTGCGGAAGTTGGCAATTCCGTTCGTGAGGAATTTGTTGCGTGGTCAAATTCTGGCCGAAAGAGCTGGATCCATTGCGCTGCAGCGAGATGGATTGAATTATGGAGAATGGAACTATGAGGCGTATTTTCGCGGACGCAGTGGGGATGGAAAAAATGTTGAAGTGTTTGATGGTGGAGTGGTGACGGACCAAACGTTGGTGCTGATGTTCCCGTCTGCATCGTCGTCGTTAACTACAAGGACGAGTGCAAGGCAAAAGTATCAACGAGTTGGCGATCATGCGAGAGTTTTTCGAGAGTTGGTGGCTATGGCTCTGAGGACGACGTCAGGTTATGGGGCAGAAGATGGAGTGCGGACGTTTGCTGCTCCTCATTCGCTCTTATTGCATGCACTGAGTGGTGCTGGTAAGACAACACTAGTGCATCAAATTGCAGAGGAGGTGGGGGCGAATCTACTTGTGTTGGATGGTGGCTTACTGGCATCGCCGCAACTTCGGCTCGAAGATTTCTTTTCCGCTGCGCTGCGTATCCAGCCGTGTGTGTTGCTGTTGGAAGATCTGGAACTGCTGTTCCCGATGACACTCGATGAAACCAAGTACAAACTTGTTTGCCGACTCGTGAACTGCCTCGAAAGCATTCGTAAGTATTGATTTGCAGCAACTCATTTTCCATTCTAGGTTTGACTTACGCCCTCCTCTTGCTACTGTTCAGAAAAGGCAGACTCCGTTCGCGTCGCGGTCATCGGAACGGTATCTGTGCTGGGCACGTTGCATTCAAAAGTTCGGCAGTTGTTCACTGAAGAAGTGTTTCTCGACGTAAGTGGCATACTCTTGCGTGGAATTGTTAGTTGGCGTTCGCGGGCTAACTTCTGAACTATGTGCACTTCCCAGGTCCCTGACAAGCAATGGACAGCTGACTTGCTGGCTTCGTTGCTACCATCGTCGAATATTCTGCGACGCGAGTTTCTAATGTCTTTAGCTGTCCGTTATGGGCAAAGGCCAAGCAATATCGCTGCTATCGCTCAACAAATTTGCGTGCGTTTATCTCAAGAAGACAGCCAAGACATCAGCGTGAACATTCTCGAATCGGAAATTGCTGCTCTAGCACGGGATATCTCGAGTACTAGCAATGGTGCCGATACCCTTAGCTCTTCTGTCCCTGATGTCACATGGGACGACATTGGCGGCTTAGAGCGCGTCAAGCAAAACTTAATCGAGATGGTTGTGTGGCCGTTGGAGAAACCGCATGTGTTTCGTAGAATGGGAATTTCGCCACCTTTGGGTATGGTGCTACATGGTCCACCAGGTACGGGCAAGACCATGCTGGCCAAGGCTACAGCAAAGGCTAGCGGCTGCAACTTTCTCAACCTGTCGGCTAGTGATCTCATGAAACCCGAGATTGGCGAGAGCGAGAAGGCCATTACCCGAGCGTTCGACACGGCTCGGGCATTGAGTCCGTGCATGGTGTTCATCGACGAGTTCCAGTCACTCTTCGGCAATCGATCTACGGCTGGCCAGACAACATCCCGAATGATTTCTCAGCTCTTGATGGAACTCGATGCACTGAAAGTGGTATCTGATGACAGCGAAGTTCACGGTAACGCCTCGGGACTTGACGCAATGAGCAGCGTAGCTACTAGTCGGATCTTTGTTCTCGCAGCAACAAACTGTTTATCCGCCATTGATCCCGCTTTCCTCCAACCAGGTACGTCAAGCTGATGTTCAGCATGAGGTTGCATCTATGCTGATAGGGTTATTGTGCACATCAGGTCGGTTTGAGAATGTGGTGCATGTTGGTCTCCCAAATACCAATGAGCGTATGGCCATCCTCGAAATTCAACGTAGCAAAATGCCATGGAATCCTGACGTCAACCTCGTTAAACTCGTCGAGGAGACCGACGGCGCTAATGCAGCATCATTGATAGCGTTGTGCCAAGCTGCAGCAATCCAGGCGATGCAAAGGATACTTCCCAGTGCTCCCCTACATGAGCAGGTATGTACAGATGGGTAATCTTCGCCTATGCGTGCGATAATCTCGACTGACGTGGTATTTTCCTGCTGACACAGTGCATTGCAATGAGTGACTTCGACGCTGCGTTGACAAAAGGAAACTTCGACTTCCAAACACCTGACCAGTAGACAAACTTGTATCCACGAACACTGCAAAATTGGGACGTAATGGCGCCGTTGAAATTATCAGAATCTTCGCCGCCGGACTGTTTGTCCTCTAATCATCGAAGCTCGTGAACGCACGTAGCGCCGCTTTCACGGCGGGAGGGAACGCGAACAAAGACAGCTCGCCGCGAAATACCTCCGTGATGCGATAAATACCGCTGTCGATTCCTGTAAAAGAACCAACGCCACCAGGTCAGTTAACTGCTGCTCACAT
The DNA here is from genome assembly GCA_025722995.1 of Phytophthora agathidicida. NCBI lineage: Eukaryota > Oomycota > Peronosporomycetes > Peronosporales > Peronosporaceae > Phytophthora > Phytophthora agathidicida. The sequence goes on along the minus strand of CP106972.1, from coordinate 4,521,565 downwards.
CTACTAGCACAACAAGACCGCCCACCTTTTGCTAGGGCCGTTGCCTCTTGCACGTAGCCATCGGTCGTACTGCTCTCCTTCAAACACGTCTCCATGTACGCTTCCAATGCGTTGCGGCACTCCATGAGCGACGAGAGTACTGCAGGTACCGTGTGCTACATACGACAAGAAAGAGCGAGACATTAAAGCAGTTAGTTTTAAGCGTTCGCACCTTCGGATGACAGACCATAAGCATACCTGAACATATCCCTGCTTGTCTTCCGCACGCGAGGCGCTAACGAGGTGGCACAACAGCGATTCTGCTGCGTGCACCACCTTCGCACGCTGGAACACACGCCGGCGTGCTTCTTCCATCACGAAGCGGCGAATCGCAAACTGCAGCTTTGACTCCACAAAAAACCTGATGGACGACTTCACACTAGCCGGAGAAATGCGGAGGTTCGCCAGATGTGGGTATTGATGAAGCAGCAGCAACGGATGCGCATCATGCTGCGAGTTTAAGAATCGCATCAGAGAAACCACAGACTGCTCAAGAGCCAATGCTCCGGTGGGAGAGTTATCTCCCGCTGAACCCTTCCTGTCCGGCAGCGTATTCAACAGCTGCAACATCAACGTGAATCCATCCACCACCGCAGTTGTCGAGCTGAACAGCGCGTTCCATCGATCCCGCGAAGCAAATAACGACTCTCGTGCAGCAGCGTCGAACTTGCAGCCTGTAAGCAAGTTTTCAAACTTGAACAAGCTGTCCAAAATCTCCACATCCTCTGCATCCGCAGGGGCTTTGGGCGTCGTCTTATCCGAGATCTTCTTCACAGCTGCGTCCATCCGCTTATGCAAGTCCTGCAGATACTGATCATTCAACGGCGTTCCATTCTGCGGGTTCGCGGCAACGTCCGTCGCAAAGAGAGCACTAGCAACGTCCCCTTCCTTCGGCTTCACGCCAACAACGGAGTCCCACAAGTTGCTACTTTCCCCAAACGCACCACCCACAACCTGATAACTCGCGCGAAACAGCAGGATCCGGAACACCGACGCAGCAGTCAAAATAGCCAAGTTCTCCAATACACTGGAGGTGACCTGGAACGCCATTCTCGACGTATGCAGCGAGAAGAACGTCATTTCCACTTCTTTCATCTCCAACTCGCTGCTGCCACTGAACAACCAGCTCAGCACGCGTCCCACAACATACACCAGCACTCCACGACGTACAGCCCTGACCACATCTCTCTGCATGGCTCTCACGAACGCCGCCCTTGGGTCCAACACGAACGGATCTTCACCCAGACTCGTCTCCACCAGCACAAAAGACACGAAGGCCATCAAACCGCCAGCAACCGCAAAATACCCAAAATCCACAGCAACGAGAGCGCTGGACGCCATTCCGTAGTACAGCACGAGCTTCCAGACGTACGAGTGGACCACACACAGCAACAGCAGCACGGGCAGCTGCGGCTGCTCACGCACGCGCGTCACGACGTCCACAACAGCGCAGACGAATGCTTGCAGTCTTCCTCTCACTGGTTCCGGTTCCACTCGACGCGCCGTGGGCAGCAGCGCGTACCTGAGCGTCAGGTGGATGACTGTGGTTATCCACAGCAATGCAATCACCAATAGGAAGCCGAAGAATGACGGGAATTGCAGCGGAGAGAGCCATGGCAATAGACCCAACGCCACCAGAGGAAGAGACGCCGATGCCAACGCTGTGAAAGCCACAGCACGAAGGGTTTGCTGCAGACGCTGCTGTAGATGAGGGTAGGGGGCATCAGAGAAGCCGAGCGAGGACGAAGACCCGCTCAATCCCGTCAAGTACAGCCGCAGCAGCGCATACAGCACCTCGAGCGAGTGCGCGAAGCCCATGGCGTGGTCTATTGGCTGAAGGGGATCTGGCGGTGGTGTGTGGTACATATAATATACGTAATCCACATAATTGCAACATAGCACATACATACACTTGAAGTGGTGTGATTGATGCGGTATCATTTCGGAATTTGACATGTGGCGACGTAGCGGCTCGGCGTTGAGCCAGCGCTTGGCGCTGAGTGAGGAGGTAGCGGAGGCGCTGTATGGCCGTGTTAAGAAGCCTGTGGTGGCGCTGGAGTCCACCATCATCTCCCACGGGATGCCGTTCCCGCAGAACCTGCAGATGGCCAAACACGTCGAGGCCATTGTGCGCTCCCATGGAGCGTGCCCTGCTACGATCTGCATCGCTGACGGCGCGCTGAAAGTGGGACTGGCGGAGGACGATCTGGCGCAGCTGGCGGAGCTTGGGGCAGGAGCCAAAAAGTGCTCGACGAGGGACATCGCGGCTGCGGTGACGGACAAGAAGGTGGTGGGGGCGACGACTGTATCGAGTACAATGTACGTTTGGGATTAACAGGACCTTGTTTACGGGTTTTGTACAGGGGGTTAATTAGGGGTGTTTTGTATGCTATAGGCGGATTGCTCATGCGGCGGGGATCAAGGTGTTTGTGACGGGAGGCATTGGAGGAGTGCATCGCTTCTGTGAAGAGACGATGGGTACGTGAGACTACGAGACAATGCTACAGAAGAGACAAGTAAGGGGTTATTAACCTTTGTTTGTGGTGTAGACATCTCGACGGACTTGATGGAGTTGTCGCGGACGCCGGTGGCGGTGATTTGTGCTGGTGTCAAGTCCATCCTGGACATCCCACGCACGTTGGAGTTCCTGGAGACGCATGTAAGAGTGCGAGTTGATGATCAGGTTGATAAAGTGTGAAGCTGATTATTGCTTGGTGTGGTGTAGAGTGTGCCGGTGATCGGGTACAGGACGGACCAGTTTCCTGCTTTCTTTACGCAGGACAGCGGCGAAAAAGCTCATCTGCGTCGAGATACACCTCACGATATTGCACGGTTGATTTACGAGAGCGAGGCACTGGAGTTGCCGAATGGACACATTATCGCCGTTCCCAACCCGAAGCCCGTGCCCAGCGAGCTGATCAATGAGGCGATTGAGGTGAGCGTAATTTCTCTTGGTATACTGGATTGGAGGAACTCACTGTTCAATTGAATATGTGCACCAGCGTGGACTGAAGGAAACTGTGGAGAAGAATATCCATGGTCAGGCTGTCACGCCTTACCTGTTGAAGCGAGTGAACGAAATCACACAGGGCGTATCGCTCGAGTCTAACATCGACCTAGTGAACAACAATGCGACTGTCGGCAGTCAGGTATGTTATATAACCTTTGGCAAATTAGTATCTGCTGACATTGTCTGGGGCTGGCTTCCATCATTGGCACTGCAGATTGCATGCGCGCTGTTCGACTTGGAAAATGGATCTGTCGTGGATCCTACCTCTAAATCGGGTGTTGCGTATTCCCTGCCTGAGAAGGTATGCCCATCGTCCAGTGAATCTAGTTAACGATTCTAACGAATTGAAATGGACTGTAGACGCCTTCTTCGGGTAGCGGTAAACGTGTTTTAGTTGTTGGCGGTCTCGTCCTTGACATCATTAGCTCGTCTACTTCGCCACTTATCCGCGGCACTTCCAACATTGGAACCATCAAGCAGTCCAGTGGAGGTGAGCAATGTGCCGATGTTTGGCTTGCTTTTTGGCTTCTTGTTAGTCTAACCTTTCAACAATGTGCGCTGCTCGCAGGTGTCGGAAGGAACATTGCTGAATGTCTTCATCGCCTTAGGTTAAATCCTTTGCTCGTATCATCCGTGGGGAATGACACATTGGGCTCTGTTCTTTTGGAAAACCTCAAGAATGCCGGGCTAGATACCGGTGGCATCAGCGTGTCAGATAACCATTCTACGGCCGTGTATTCTGCCGTCCTGGACTCCACCGGAGATATGGATGCTGCTATTGCGGATATGAGCGCGTTCGAGTCAATTGTAAGCGATCGTGCCTACATACTCTTCTGTCGTTGTCTAAACTATTGTGTTGATTCGATATTAGGAAAGCAAGAGCGTTACCAACGAGGCGATTGACAAGGCGAAACTTGTGATCGCGGACGGCAACTTGACGCCTGCTACCATCGGGGATCTCTTCAAGCGTAGCACTAGCCTCGGTGTGGATACTTGGTTCGAGCCTACATCTGTGCAAAAAGCTCTCCGAGTTGTCGACGGGGATGCTGTGTCTTCCATGAAGTACATGTCTCCAAATGCTGACGAGCTGCACGCGATCAGCAAGGCAATTCGTCAAAGGAAGGCAGAAGCAGGTGCGAGCACAGAGAAGACTGGAGCACATGAGCGTTTCCCACTTGCTGTCGAGTCCGGTATTATTCCCAATGTGAAGATGACTCAGCTGAAGGACGACCTCATCACATGTACGATGACGTTGTAAGTGTCGAACAAAGTTGAAACTAAGCTGATGGTTTGCGTGGTTTCAATAGTGCTGCTTGCAATGGCGGACGGGGATACCAAGAAACCTAAGCACGTCATGGTCACTCTGGGCAAGCACGGAGTTCTCGTCGCCTCTGTTAATATGCCTGCGCACGACTTGCGAGAGATTGTGGAAGACTGCGATTTTCCTGTGGAGATCTGGGGGATGCATCATGTGCATGGCGGCCACTCAGTCACAATGGTCCATCTTCCAGGCGTGGAAATCCCAGTGAAGAATTGCACTGGAGCAGGTACGTTAAAATGTGGATAGAATAGTTTTATGACAAGACTAACCTAAGTGATGCGTATCGTTGATAGGTGACAGCATGGTTGGCGGAACAGTGTATGGCCTGCTGGAAGGATACGATATTCTCCAGAGCTGCCATATGGGTATGATCGCTGCGCGAAAGAGCCTTACGTCTGAGCACGCCATCAGTCCTGAGTTGGCGCCTCAGGTTTTGCACTCGTCACCTTGATGGGCAACGGAGTTGCTTTTGTGATCGATCTCACACACTACTACTGTTCAAAACAAACATTGAAAAAAACGACAATGTCTTCGTTTTATGCACAATTGTGCAGTATGTGCAGGTTGTGCCTCACCTTCTTGACACTTTTTATTGCTGCTGGAACTCGCTCGCGAACACGCCAATGAGTCTAATAAGCTCCTTCTGCAGGCCGCTATCCTTCTTAGCGACGAACGCCTGCACAGCACTTTGTTCGCTTGCGCTACTCGCCTTCTTGTTCAGTCTGCATGCGATCTACACAGTCAAAGAAAAGACGTGAGCCTACCTACCCACTCCACACCATACAGCACAACTCCCTTACCTCATAGTCCTCGTCGTTCGAGATGTCGTTCATCTCATACGACCCCTTGCAGGTGCCGCCACCACTGATCGAGACTTCGAAGGGCAGTTTGAAGTTGAAGTCAAACAGATACCTCTTCTTGCCTCGCACTACGCAGATGCTAGCATCGCCCATAATCTTCTCCGGCGCCTTGAACGTCGCCTGCAGATTTCCCTCCGAGTAGGTTACTCCATTAAACACCTCGCTCCACTTCTCCTCCGCCCACTTGGTCACCACCCGCTCCTCAAAGGTGCCGGCCGTGTTCCACGCAGATCCGTCATGTTGCGTAGCACTCACAGCAGCAGGTTTCGTCTCGATCTTCTGGGGTGCAATGTCTCCAATCAGATTCTTCTCCTCCTTGGACAGTTCACGATGGAAGTACGGCAGTCCGTTCTTGTACCCACGCATGTCCTCGGGCAAGTCCGGTTCATCCGTCACCACGACCGACGAGTCGCCAGAAGAACTCTTGGACTTACTGCTACTGGACGTCGTCGTCTTCTTCACCGTAGGACTTGAACTAGAGCTAGAACTCGTTGCAGTCTTCGGCGACGGCCGACGCGGCGGCTCTGGCTTCTTTGGGGGCTCCGGTTTCTTACAGATGCGCTTGTGGAACTGCCAGTCGCTGGCTTGGCACTTGCGCGCGCAGTAGACGGCCTTCTTGCAGACGCTGCACTTGAGCTTGGCTCCAGTTTTGCTGCAGTTGCGGCACTTGTCGTCCGTCGCACTATTCGGTGCAACTTTAGCAGAGGCTTCTTCTTTCTTCTTGTCCTCGTCTTCGAGGTCCTTCCCGATGTCTTTGAAGCGGGAATAGTCGTTCACGTCTACCTTCACCTCCTGCGTGCGCTCGATGAACGAGTTGGCGTCGAAGTCGCCTCCAGCTCCGGAGGAGAGAGGAGAAGGGTCCCAGCCCACGTTCAGACTCGCCGCGCTCGTAGGAGGCACAGCCGACATGGTGCACTACAGTCGCTTAGCTAAGTGGCGGCGAATGGATCAGTGACGTACACTTGGAACTTTCTCGACATTTCCATTTTTGACCAATCCGAGCATATTTTTGTAATTACAAAAATAGGTAAGTGCACACAATCTGTACCCAGTTTTGTTTCTGCTATGGCGAGCTGGGCTGACGACGACGCCCGTGTCTTCCAGGCGGCGCTGTCCTTCGTGGATGAGTTCGAGTTCGATGCTACCGGTGTCAACTCCTTACAGGGCGAGCGTTCTACCCAACCGTACCAAGAATTAGTGTCACCGCCCAGTCAGACGCTGGTAAAATCAGATGTCCCAGTTCCTCCTCCTGTATCGAAGGAGGAGAAGCGACGGCTACGAGCCGAGAAGAAGCGGCGACTGCGTAAGGCTGGCGTCTACAGTGACCCGAACCGCGCGCGCAATGAGCAGACGAGAGAGATCGCGTTCCTACGCGAACAGATGGAGAAGCTGCAGCTCGATCTCAAGGTGCTGCAGAATCAACACAAGAAAAACACAGTGAGGCCGTTGATTGCAATGCATCCAACGACGCAAAAGTCGAGTTTGTGGCAGGAACAAGCGGTGAGGCAACGACGACGCAGAGAACAGGCCGAGTGTGATAATGTGAGGCTGAAACTCGCAATGGAAAGACAGAGGAAGGTGGCGGACAGTCTTGGGGCTTTGATGCGGAAGCGCACGCGGCAATTGGTGAGCGAAAACAGGAATATTTTAGCTTGCTAGACGTCTTAGTAGTGCTAATTGACGGGTTATTGTTGTGCTGGTGGCTGCAGAATAATGAGTGTGCGGCGTTGATTAACCAGTGCTGCGCGAATCGCCCGACCATCGACGTTTTGGCTTTTTGTGGAGATGTGGAGGATTTTCGAGGGTTGTTTTACCGTCTTGACGAAGCGCTCCGAGGTATGGACGCGCTCTTCGCTGCGAACGGTCTGGCAACCAGGAGTATATCGATTCAGGACGTGCATATGCGAGAAGACGTGGACAGGAAGTATCTTGAGTTCTTCGCCTATAAAGATCTTCCGTTTGGATTGCAAGACACGGCACAAGTTTCATGGGATTATTTTAAAGGAGCGGAGAAGCACATGGCGTGCGGCAATTTATACGAGAAGTCAGCGAAGGTACGTTACGCAACTTTTTCTGTGTTGATGAATCCCTAACTGGAGAAATCACAGAACCTAGACGAACCGTACACTATTGTCGAGGAGTTTACCAAGGAAGTGTACTCCAACAATTCCCGAGGAGACTTCAAGATGCGGCAAGTGGTGCGGCGTTATATTGAGGCAGACCGCGACGTCGTAATCCGAGTCTCGCATGCAGCACCCGTTGAGGTCAGGAACAAGCTGCTTCGTGGTCTGACGCATAACATCCAAGGTTATTCTGTAGTAATGCGCTCTCCTGCTTCCGTACCGCAGCGTGAGCTCACGCAGCTGCAACTGTGTACGCAAATTGTTTTGGAGCTAAAGGATGGTGTAACGTACGACCCCAGGCATGTGCGTGCCTTCACGAATTTCCTTTTCGTTCACGGACTCAAGAATACAGTCGTCAATTTTGAGTATATTGAGAACGCTTTGGCAGATCGCGCGTTAAGACGGAGAATTGAGTGAGATAACTCCGATATGTTCGAGGAAAACTTGGGGGATGGAAGATGCAAGCAGGATTTCGACACACAGCTCTCCCTCTCAGAATCATTCGTCTCCGATCTCATTTCTGTTACTCTAGGAGGGTTTACTAACTATTGTTTTGGCTGCCTATGGAATTGCCAGATTCCTGTAGCAAATCCGCAAACCCACAAAATTCGAGACATGGTTGGTGCTGTACTTGTACAGTTCATTATTGCAGTTTCGATTGTAAGGGTGATTTATCAACGAATACTATCTGCATGAAGCTTGAGAACCAGTGTTTCAGCTGCATGTCTTGTTAATGGAATGAGCGCAGTCTCAAGTGCGAGCCCACAGCTGCAAGCCAGTGCTGCGACGATGAAGCACACGCGGTAGCCGTAATTGCCAACGATGATCCCGCCGAGCACGGTGCTACCTGCTAAGGAGGCAGCCGTCACCCCATCTAATGAATTCCAACGCGCACGATGTGACTTGGGCACGAAATCCATGAGAATTGATCGACGCAGGGGGTCTGTACACTGCATGAGTGCTCCATGAGCTACGAACAGCACGCAGTGGTTTACCTCGTCGCGTGAGACGGCCGTCAGCAACAAGCTAATCGTGCCAACTACGCGTGTAATTACTACCACGGGCATTCTACCAGTGCCATTTGATGACATTTGCGATAGGAACGAAAGCAGCGCCATCACCAGCGGCTGTAACGCAAAGAGAGTTTGCATCCGCACAGGTGAAAGCTGATACTCTTGCGCGAAGAGCAGCGGGAAGACAGCGGCGACTAACCCGGTGCCGTTGCTCACGAGGAAACCCGACACAAACAACAAGTACGGCACGTGAACTGAACTTAGCAACCCCCAACATGACATCCTGGAGTGTGCAGGAACACTACCACCATCGTGGTCATCTAGTGGGGCAGCTTGATAGTATCCTGAAGGCACTCTTGATGTCCGCAGAAGTTGAGAAAACTCGTTTGTCGACGATATCTGCACACAAGAGAAGCTTCCTCCTCGTTCTGAGGCAGAACTCTCTCTATCGGTATATTCGGTGGTGAAGTTGCGCTCGATCGAACTCAATTCGCGCTCGATAGCCAGCACATACTGCCGGTTTTCGAATGCCAGGTCGTCGTTGAACTGAAACAGCAGCAGCATGGACATTGCTGCGAGAAACAACCCAAACATCAGGACAGGTCGCAACGCTGCAAGCGACCAGGAATCTCCATATTTCCACAGCAACATAATGGCAGTTGACGGTCCGAGTACAAGCGCAATGCTGCGCATGATGAATTTCAGCGTGAACGGTCTTGATCGTTGCCCCATAGGCACGGAATCAGCAAACAGTGCCTCCAATGCAGAACTCTGGAAGGCGGTGAAGGCCCCCCACAGTCCAAACGCAACGTAAACGAGGAGCATGTCCCCCAATTCGAACGCCAACGCTGTTAACGCCGAAGCCACGATACCGACACTACCGGCGACAACGAGGATGCGGTCTCGACGCGTGCAGTCTGACGCATACCCGGCCGAAAACGCACACAGCAATTGAGCTATTCCCCGAACAGCCTTGACGGCACCTACGGATGCATCGGAGCCTGTCAGAGCGTAGATGTAGCCCGAAAGAACCTGCTCAGATATGATACTAGCATGGCAACGTCAGCACATGACATAACAAGTCGAAGGGCAGTCGACGAGCTTGCACACCTGTTAGCAGACCAGTAGATCACTGTGAAGACAAACACGAGCTGCACATTGTGCTCCATTTCCTGCAATGAAGCGTTCTACTAGCAAAAAGCGGTGGTGGTTTCATGACCAAACTAATCAAAACGGTCAACAACCTTGGCAATGAAGCACCGTGTCACAGTCTTCACCCCGCCGAGCCAGTCGCTTCTCGTCGACGGGGCCAATTCTTGCTGTAACCCGAGATGTGAACTCGCTACCCTACTGCTGCTGCTCGCCGGTGACCTGAAAGACGCTCAATGACCCAGCGCATACAAACCGCATGATGTTGAAGGCAGCGTCTTCGTCCCTGTTTGCCACGAAGTCACAGTGCGGGCACACGAACACGTCCAGATTGCGGAGAGAGAGAGGTGCAGTCGGTTGCAGCGACCACAAGTGCGGCTCGTATACATCTCCGAGCACAGCACCAGCGTCTTGCCGAGGACAGCGCACTTGGCCAGTAGTCGCTGGCGGAACTGGAAGTGGGCGAGCGTCTGCATGTGGGAGTTGAACTTGTGCGTCCATGGCGCGCTCTGTCGTACCATCAACATGCCTCTGTTGCATCCGCTGTAGAGTGTCCAGGTAGCTATTGTCAAATACCGTATCGAGTGTCTGCTGCTGCCTTATGTCTAATCTCTGCTGGAGTGGCTGCATCGCATCGAAAGAGTGCAGTATAGCATGTAGCAGTAAGTTCGACATGATCTCGGTGAACTCAACCCAATCGAAGGTCGGCCTATCCATCAGCCCTCGCACTCGCCGTCCAGTAGGTTCGTCCTGAACATGTTGCCCTCGGTCTTGACGCTCGAGACGCTGCAGAGCTAGAATGGTGAAGAACTGTTCTTCCTCGTCATTGACGAATGCGCGGAGTGATTCAATGCTGTTTTGTACAGTTGGAATGGTTGCTATGGCGTCGGGCACACTGAGGCAACGGAGCACACGGATGATGACTCGCTCGCGAACACGACCCAGCTACTCTCGAACTCGTCGGTATGCCCGATCATCCTCGAGCACAATGAAAATGAGGGACCGGACTTCACCCAGTGCACTGTTAATGCGTCGCTTGAGTGTTCGGAGCCTCATGGCCTCGAGCACCAACTGGGAAGTGAGCAAAATGAGCGAGTCCGTGGACAGCGACTTCAATTTCTGAAAACCAATGTGCCAACAGCTATCGGCTACATTTGAAGCATTCAGGGATGTACAAGTTGTTCTACAGGTTAACTAAAAGCTCTTCGTTCAGGTACTTCAACGGATTGAAGGCGGACGGCTCGTACACGACTGAAGACCTAGCGACGGCTGTGAGTCTTGCTAGCCAACACGAGTACACTATCGCCGTCATTGGCGAATCCACTTACGCCGAGAAACCTGGTGACATTGATGACTTGGCGTTATCGTCGGGGCAGGTAGCGTACGTTGAAGCACTCGCAGCGACAGGAACAAAGGTCGTTCTTGTCCTGTTCGAGGGACGCCCGCGGCTACTTGACACTCTTCCTACCACTGCAAGTGCTGTCGTACACGGTTTGCTAGCATGTGAACTCGGTGGACAAGCAGTGGCGGAAATCCTGTACGGTGAGGTAAACCCAAGTGGCCGACTTCCGCTCACATATCCGAAAGACTCAGCCAACGTCATGTTCCCGTACAATCACCGTGTCACCACCAAGTGCGTTGATAGCACCGGCGCATATGTGGACTGCGAGATGCAATGGGACTTTGGCACGGGTCTCAGCTACACCACCTTCACGTATTCCGCACTCACGTTGAGTAAGACTACAGTGTCCGGGCCAGAAGATTCGCTCACTGCGTCCGTGTTTGTGACCAACTCGGGCTCGGTCGCTGGCAAAGAGACCGTCATGCTGTTCATCATCCAGCCATACCGATTGATCTCCGTACCCGAGGTCAAGATGCTTCGCAAGTTTAAGAAGATTGACTTGGAGCCTGGCATCACCCAGGAGGTCACCTTCACCCTCACGGCCGACGACTGGAGTGTTTACGACCCGCAGATCGGCAGCGGCTTCAACCAAGTTGCAGAAGACGGCGCCGTCGTCGTGGCGATCAAGCCCGAGACCGACTGCGACGTGTACAACACAATCTCGAACGACCTCTGCGCCCAGTTCACGCTCGACACTGGAACAGTCAACTTCGGCATCAACGGCACTACATCGCGTCGTAGCTAGTCTAGAGGATCTAGTCCTACGATCACCAAGAGTATCCGACAATTCTGCCTTATCGATGCGTACTTTATTGTGAATTTGGCCCGGGCCATTAAATTCCTGTGTTCTTCTCTTCTGCAGCTACCTCTATCGTGTTCTTGTCGGTTTCTCGTTCTTCTGGTGATCACTTGGCGCACGCGGGGCACTCCTCACACTCCATGTCACTAACGTAGTTGACTATCCTCCCAAGATACCAATGCACTAGGATTCTTGACCAGCCAGAAGATGACAGGAAAGGCAGATTTCAATTCAGTCGTCACAACAAGTTCGCGCTGCGAAATCTCAACAGATGGGGCTGCTTCTGGATCGACAATTGTATCAATTGAATTGATGCAGGAGATGCGTTCCAAGCTTTGAGGGCAGGAAAACAAGTCGCCGAAGTGTCTATCCAGGATCCAACTATCCGGTCCAGGCTTACCTGTTCAACACCGAGTACGAGCAAGAGTCTGTACATGAAGTCCTTGAAACATAATTTTGTGCATTGCACATGGCGGGTGATACCAGAAAATCCGTATATGGCAAACGATGCAAGCGTCAGTGAATTGAAATGGGGAAACTGCGATGCAAGGCGCCTGCAACTTGGATTGAACACCTTGGATTGACCAGATTGTGGCTGCGGGGACGGGTTCACTTGATGGCCAACGCGATCTAAGCCGCAAACCAGAGTCCCGTGGGATTGCCTTTGCAACATCAGCCGCCACGACCACTTGAACGGTACATGCACAGCTACGATGGACCCGAGTGAGAATGGCAAAAGCCACTCGATTCATTCACTCACTCACTCACTATCCAATTTCCAGTGTGCCTCGCACAGGACCAACCACCACAAGTTTTCGAGCAATGTGGACAAGCTGGATCGCTGCTGGCAGCTTAGCCGCAGCAGCGGTGACTCTCACGAATATCCCTGGCGCCGCGGCCAATGATGGCGAGTTTGATGCCAAAGCTCAAACCATTGTTGATGGCTTCACCACAGCGCAAGTCATCGGACAAATGACGCAGGTCGACATCAGCACGGTCCTGTATCCTGACGACAACACTCTGAATGAAGACGCCGTTCGCGCATACGCCAAGCAGTACGTTGGCTCCTACCTCAACACGATTTGGGACGAACCCCTTGGCGACAAGTACGGCTGGAACGCCACGGAATGGCGCGCTATTGTGAGTCGTATCCAGGAGATCACCATGGAGGAGAACGGCAGACACCCGATGATCTACGGCCTCGACTCCGTGCATGGTGCCAACTACGTCGATGGAGCAGTCATCTTCGGCCAGCAAATCAATAGCGGAGCAAGTTTCAACCCCGACCTGGTCTACAAGGCCGGCCAAATCACTGCTCGTGACACTCTAGCCGCTGGAATTCCATGGGTGTTTGGGCCCATTCTTGAGATCTCGCAGAACCCTCTCTGGTCTCGCACCTACGAGACGTTCGGTGAGGACCCGTACTTGGCGTCCGTGATGGGAGCCGCCATTGTTCGTGGGCTACAAAGTCACAATCAAACCGCGGCCTGCATGAAACACTTCATCGGGTACTCCAAGACCCCCACAGGCCACGATCGCGACAACGTCATTATGGCCGACTTCGACCTTTTAAACTACTTTCTGCCACCGTTCAAAGCTGCATTGGAGGCCGGTGCCATGTCGACAATGGAGAACTACATCTCCATCAACGGTGACCCAGTGATCGCGAATCCCCGCATCCTGAACGACCTGCTTCGAAAGGATCTTGGATTTGATGGCCTGCTCGTCTCAGATTGGGCTGAGATCAACAATCTGAAAGACTGGCACCGCGTTGCCGAGACTTATGAGGACGCTGTCCGCTTGTCACTGACGCACACGTCGCTCGACATGAGCATGGTGCCCAACGATACAAAATTCATTAACTACACCGAGAACATGCTGGTGGGCTACCCTCAATATGAAACTCGACTGCGTGAATCGGCCAAGCGTATTGTTAAGATGAAGCTTAAGCTCGGATTGTACGAGACCCCAGTGCCCGGTGAGGAGTTTGAATTCTCGGTCGGCAACGATGAAGACAAGGCGGTGGCTCTGGACTTGGCGCGCGAATCGATCGTGCTTCTGAAGAACAACGATAGTGTTTTGCCGTTGACCAAGGACGCCTCCGTCTTCTTGACAGGCCACTCGGCTGATAACGTCGGCCACCAGTGCGGTGGATGGAGCATTGCATGGCAAGGGTACTCTGGCAACGAGATGTTCCCGAACGGTGTCAGCGTTCGTCAGGGTTTCGAGAACTTAGTTGGCAATGGTTCATTCACCTATTTCAATGGCCTTTACGACAACGGGTCGTACTCTGAAGCCGATCTAGCCACGGCCGTTGAGTATGCCCGCCAGCACGAGTACACAATTGCTGTCATCGGCGAGAAGCAGTACACTGAAAAACCTGGCGACATCGACGACTTGGCCCTCCCCGCGGGTCAAATTGAATACGTCAACGCTCTTGCTGCCACGGGGACTAAGGTTATCCTCGTTCTGTTTGAAGGTCGTCCGCGTCTTCTTGGCTCGTTGCCGGACGCGGCATTCGCCATTATCGATGGGTTGTTGCCGTGCGAGCTTGGTGGTCAGGCAATGGCGGAGATCATTTACGGCGACGTGAACCCCAGTGGAAGGCTCCCTATCACGTATCCGAAGGACCCGGCGAACATCGCCATCCCTTACTACCACCGCGTGAACACCCAGTGCGCTTATGATCACTGCTGGATGCAATGGGATTTTGGTGCTGGTATCAGCTACACGCAGTTTAACTACTCGTCTGTGACCTTGGACACCACGAGGATCACGAGTGCGGATGCCACCGTCACTGCTAAAGTGACGGTCACGAATGTGGGCACCCGAGCCGGCAAGGAGACAGTCATGTTGTTCTTGACGCAGCCGTACCGCACGATCTCCGTTCCGGAGGTGAAGATGCTCAAGAAGTTTAAGAAGATCGAGTTGCAGCCCGGTGCGTCCCAGGAAGTGTCGTTTGCACTGACGACGGACGACTGGAGCGTGTACGACCCGCAAATTGGCAGCGGCTTCAAGAAAGTCACGGAGGACAGCAACTACGTGGTGGCCATCAAGCCTGACACATGGTGCAACGTGTACAAGAACATCACGAACCCGCTTTGCGCCGTGTTCAGTATCGACACAGGTCGTGATAACTTCGGTCTTCCTCCTGCTGTCGCCAACGTTCCTCCAGTGGACAGCACGGAGCCGCCTGCTGCTGAAGCTGGAGCTGGAACCGTCGAAGCGGGCAGCTATTAGGCCGTCCTCAGCAAGGCTAGACTCCTTACCTGCGTGTCACAGTCTTCACCCCGCCGGGCCAGTCGCTTCTCGTCGACGGGGCCAATTCTCGCTGTAACCCGAGATGTGAACTCGCTACCCTACTGCTGCTGCTCGCCGGTGACCTGAAAGACGCTCAATGACCCAGCGCATACAAACCGCATGATGTTGAAGGCAGCGTCTTCGTCCCTGTTTGCCACGAAGTCACAGTGCGGGCACACGAACACGTCCAGATTGCGGAGAGAGAGAGGTGCAGTCGGTTGCAGCGACCACAAGTGCGGCTCGTATACATCTCCGAGCACAGCACCAGCGTCTTGCCGAGGACAGCGCACTTGGCCAGTAGTCGCTGGCGGAACTGGAAGTGGGCGAGCGTCTGCATGTGGGAGTTGAACTTGTGCGTCCATGGCGCGCTCTGTCGTACCATCAACATGCCTCTGTTGCATCCGCTGTAGAGTGTCCAGGTAGCTATTGTCAAATACCGTATCGAGTGTCTGCTGCTGCCTTATGTCTAATCTCTGCTGGAGTGGCTGCATCGCATCGAAAGAGTGCAGTATAGCATGTAGCAGTAAGTTCGACATGATCTCGGTGAACTCAACCCAATCGAAGGTCGGCCTATCCATCAGCCCTCGCACTCGCCGTCCAGTAGGTTCGTCCTGAACATGTTGCCCTCGGTCTTGACGCTCGAGACGCTGCAGAGCTAGAATGGTGAAGAACTGTTCTTCCTCGTCATTGACGAATGCGCGGAGTGATTCAATGCTGTTTTGTACAGTTGGAATGGTTGCTATGGCGTCGGGCACACTGAGGCAACGGAGCACACGGATGATGACTCGCTCGCGAACACGACCCAGCTACTCTCGAACTCGTCGGTATGCCCGATCATCCTCGAGCACAATGAAAATGAGGGACCGGACTTCACCCAGTGCACTGTTAATGCGTCGCTTGAGTGTTCGGAGCCTCATGGCCTCGAGCACCAACTGGGAAGTGAGCAAAATGAGCGAGTCCGTGGACAGCGACTTCAATTTCTGAAAACCAATGTGCCAACAGCTATCGGCTACATTTGAAGCATTCAGGGATGTACAAGTTGTTCTACAGGTTAACTAAAAGCTCTTCCACGCTTCAAATGCATTGTAGTACCGCTCGTTCAAGGGGGGGGGGGGGGAGAATGGCCTTCTATTTGGGTCTGACGTCGAGGCGGTGGTGGTCTTGTCCCGAAATTCGTATGCGGTGTTGGTGGCGGAGTAGGCGAGTCGTTTGCTTGCTTTAAGCGCGCTAAGCTTGGGTTGTCCCCACTGCCGCTCGTTCTAGATAGGCTGCGATTTGAAAATAAGGTGTGTTACGTCTGTATTCGCATGTTGCAGACGGGGACGGGGTGTTTTCATGGCCAGCGCGCTTTCGTGCTCCTTCGACCCCACGACTTCGGTAGAAGTGGCTTGCTTTTCGGGGTGCCAGCTCCTCGGTCAACATGGCAAAGCTGCGCTTGCTCAACCAGTTGGATGGTACGGTCGCAGATCCAAGGTTGGCTTTTATGATTAACGTGTTCGTATTCCCCACCGTGTCCTTCCACTGGAAGTTCCAGAGCTCACTTTGCAATTTTCCACTGCTCCACGCAGTACATTCCAAGCGGACAGCCTCGACGTCGTCTGGTTAGCGCAGTGCAATGGTCAAGCTCTCTATGGCCGCCGCGGCGACAGCAATTCTGTCGCTGCACAACTCAGTAGCAGCTTCAACTTCTGCTACGGCTGCTGATAGCGTTCTCGATGCCAAGGCTCAATCGATCGTCGATGGATTCTCGATGGCCCAGGTGCTGGGACAAATGACGCAGATTGACATCAGCCTCGTTATCAACCCCAAGGACAACACACTCAACGAGGACTGGGTCCGCTTGTACGCCCAACAGTACGTGGGCTCATATCTCAACACGATTTGGGACGAACCGCAGGGGGAGAAGTATGGTTGGAATGCTTCGGAGTTCCGTGCCGTCGTCAAACGGATTCAGGAAATCACCATGGAGGAGAACGGCGGACACCCGATGATCTACGGCCTCGACTCCGTGCATGGTGCCAACTACGTCGATGGAGCAGTCATCTTCGGCCAGCAAATCAATAGCGGAGCAAGTTTCAACCCCGACCTGGTCTACAAGGCCGGCCAAATCACTGCTCGTGACACTCTAGCCGCTGGAATTCCATGGGTGTTTGGGCCCATTCTTGAGATCTCGCAGAACCCTCTCTGGTCTCGCACCTACGAGACGTTCGGTGAGGACCCGTACTTGGCGTCCGTGATGGGAGCCGCCATTGTTCGTGGGCTACAAAGTCACAACCAAACCGCGGCCTGCATGAAACACTTCATCGGGTACTCCAAGACCCCCACAGGCCACGATCGCGACAACGTCATTATGGCCGACTTCGACCTTTTAAACTACTTTCTGCCACCGTTCAAAGCTGCATTGGAGGCCGGTGCCATGTCGACAATGGAGAACTACATCTCCATCAACGGTGACCCAGTGATCGCGAATCCCCGCATCCTGAACGACCTGCTTCGAAAGGATCTTGGATTTGATGGCCTGCTCGTCTCAGATTGGGCTGAGATCAACAATCTGAAAGACTGGCACCGCGTTGCCAGACTTACGAGGATGCTGTCCCTTGTCACTGACGCACACGTCGCTCGACATGAGCATGGTGCCCAACGACACAAAGTTCATTAATTATGCAGAGAACATGCTGCAGGGTACCCTCAATATGAAACTCGACTGCGTGAATCGGCCAAGCGTATTGTTAAGATGAAGCTTAAGCTCGGGTTGTACGATAATCCTGTGCCTGGTGATGAGTTTGTCTCGCTGGTAGGCAATGAAGACGACAAGACTGTCGCGCTTAACATGGCTCGTGAATCCATTGTGCTTCTCAAGAACGCGGAGGACGTCCTGCCCTTGCCGAAGGACGCTTCTGTCTTCCTCACAGGTCACTCGGCTAACAACGTGGGTTACCAGTGCGGTGGATGGAGCAAGGCGTGGCAAGGATACTCGGGTAACGCGATGTTCCCTCACGGTGTCAGCGTTCGCCAGGGTTTCGAGAACTTAGTCGGCAACAACTCGTTCACGTACTTCAATGGACTTCTCGCGAACGGCTCAATTTCGGACGAGGATTTGGCGACAGCTGTGAGTCTTGCCAGTCAGCACGAGTACACTGTTGCTGTCATCGGTGAGTCGCAGTACACAGAGAAGCCTGGAGACATCGACAACCTGGCACTGCCTGAAGGTCAGGTGAAGTACATCGAGGCTCTCCGCGCGACCAACACGAAGATGATTGTCGTTCTGTTTGAGGGCCGCCCGCGTCTTCTTGGCTCTATCCCTGATCACTCGATGGCCATTATTGACGGCTTGCTTCCTTGCGAGCTCGGTGGACAGGCAATGGCTGAGATCATTTATGGCGAAGTGAACCCGAGCGGCAGACTTCCGATCACCTATCCGAAGGACCCAGCTAACATCGCCATCCCTTACAACCACCGCGTCACTACCCGCTGTGCCTGGGACAACTGCTGGCAACAATGGGACTTTGGATCGGGACTCAGCTACACGCAGTTCAATTACTCAGCTGTAACCTTGGACACCACTCGGCTCACCAGTGCGTCCGAAACAGTTACTGCGACTGTGACCGTCACGAACGCTGGCTCCCGTGCTGGTAAGGAGACGGTCATGTTGTTCCTGATCCAGCCATACCGCTTGATCTCAGTTCCGGAAGTGAAGCAGCTGAAGAAGTTCAAAAAGATCGAGCTGCAAGCGGGCGAATCCATGGACGTCTCGTTCACCTTGACTACGGACGATTTGAGCGTCTATGACCCCCAGATTGGCAAGGGTCTGAAGCGAGTGTTTGAGGACAGTGATTTCGTCGTGGCCATCAAGCCGGAGACGTGGTGCAACGTGTACAACAACATCACGAATCCTCTTTGCGCCCAGTTCAGCGTCGACACCAGCAGCGGTGCTGGCACTGTGAATGTCGGTAGTGGACTCCTGTAAGGGGTCAACTGACTTTGCTTCGAGTGAAGAAGCAAAACCACCAATACAGAACCTTTCACATTTTCAGCTCCACTTGTCGCTGGATCTCCAACGAAATGCTACCACTGAAGCCAAACATGTCCATAAGATTAATGAGCTCAAAACTTGCGGTGTGATTCGGTTAGTATACGTGCAACATAGATACATGTAGCAAGAGTGACCAACCACTGTTATGAAGTCGGCACAGCTTGATCCATCAAAACGTTCTCAATCAGCTCCTGGCTGGCCGTGATGTTACCTGCCACGGTTCCCAACATGAAATCTGTCAGCGCACGTACAGCCGCAGGGTCATACACCGAGTGATCCTCTTTCTCTGGCGATACCAAAGAACAAAGTTGTAGAAGTGAAAATTCACGTTTTGGCGTCGACGCCTTTGCTCGCTTTGTGACAGCATATCCCTGATGACGGAATCCAAGACCCTTGACTCGCTGGTCGTCGAACTCAAGCGGGACGACACTTGCCACCCAAATCACAATTTCGCGGTCCGTTTCAACGTATCGTCGAAGTACTTGCTTCGCATGGAAATCCGCGCGTGCACTGTCGGCGAAGAATTCCTTCGCAAAATCTTCAATAATAGTGTCCGGTGTGTCTGGTGTCGCCAAGTGCTTCGCAACTTTTCCTTCGTACATGTTCCCCCGATGCTTCTCCGCTCCCTTAAAGTGGTCCCACACGGCTTGCGCCGTTGCTCGCATCCCAAACGGCATGACTTTGTTAGCAAAAATGTCCAGGTACATGCAGTCTGCACCTTCGCGCATCCGTGCATCACGATGCGTCGTCTCCATCGTCGCCAATCCATTGGCAGCGAATACAGCATCCACTTCTCGGTACGCCCTGTCAAGATGCGCCAACAAGTCCGTAAAGTCGTTCACGTCAGCACGGAAATCCAATGTGCGTCCCTGCGAGTACTTGGACTTCTTTGTCTGTGACAAACTGGAGCACTCCACAACCTGCTGTTTGGCTCTCTTCTGTAGTAAACTCTCCAGCCCCTTGGCCATCTTGATCTGATTCTCCAGAATGAGCTTGAGTCGGACGTTCTCGCGCTCTGCCTTCTCCCTCCTCCTGCGTTGGCGGCAGGCCACCTCCTTCCACACCGTTGGCACCTGCTCCGGATCATAGATCGACACTGTGGAGTTCGAGTCTGTTTCCTGCTCCTCTCGCGTCTGTTTCTCGCCCTCATGACGATTCGCTCTCGTCTGAGCCCTCGGATGCAGCTTCAGAGCTCGCAACTCCAGCTCCAGTTGCGCCACTTTCTCTCTGAGATACGCCAACTCGATCTTGCGCTCGTTCCTGGCTCGGTTGGGATCTCCTCTCGTCACCGGCTTCTTGGGGCCAGTCGATTTCTTCCTGCCTCTGGTAGATGGAGGCTTCCTCTTCGCCGACACCTGTCCTGCTGCCGGTAGACCGAGTTCGAGTCTCGCAGACGGGTCGTTAGAAAGCTGAAACGCTGGCGAACATGGGGATGCCATTGGTGTGTCGCTATCGTGTCTAGAAGACGCATAACTCCCAGCTAAAACTAATGCTAACGGTGTGGTGCTTGGCGACAAGAGCTCGATCTCCTCCGACGCTAAGGCGGCGGAACCTGCGCCGGCTGTGGAGGGGGACGCTGTGAACATGGACGTATCGATGGAGTACTGCTCCACGAACGAAAGCGCCGCCTCGAACGCGCTCACGGCGTCATCGTCCTCTAGGAACGCCATGGTCTTTGCAATGCCGTTAAAAATTATAAAACGTTAAGCAAATCGCCAGAAAAATTAATTTTCGTCGACAGGTGTGGCACTTTGCCCAAGCTTCAATGAGCGAGGTAACGTGTATTACACGAGCGTGTACATGAGTTCGTTTGTTTGTTTTGTGGGTTAGATTAGGAACAGTGAACCTTCGTTTGTATCAACTCTCACATCAGTCAAAACCGGTTTATTAATTACTATACTCTAGCCTGCGAGTGTGTCTACGAGTGCATTCTCGATGAACTCTCGATGCGCTTTAATGTTCTGTCCGACACTGACAATCAAAAAGTCTGTCATAGTGCGGATGTCGTCGTGTCCGTACTTGGTCTCAATGTCTTGGTCAATGGAGATCAAGTAGCACAGTTGCAACACTGAAAGCTCCCGCTCCGGTGTGGAATCTGGTGAACGCTTGGTCACTGCGTAGCCCCGCAAGTGGTAAGTCAACCCCCGTAGCAGTTTGTGTTTGATCTCGATGGGAACTGCGCGTGATGTCCAAACGATGGCATCTCGGTCTTCTTCCACGTAGCGGCGGATGGCTTGCTTGATTCGAATGTCAGTACGTGCGCTGTTGGAGAAAATCTCCTTCTTGAAGTCCGAGATGAGTGTGTACGGGTCGCCAAGGTCCTGTTTTCAAGCGAAAAGTCAGCTCAAAATGCCAACTCAGCACTATCTTGCCATAGCTGCACATACGTACCCTTTCCGCCTTCTCATAGAGACTACCGTTTCCCAGGTGCTTCTCGATTCCTTTAAAATGTTTCCAGGAAGCCTCTGACGTTGCACTCACATCAAAAGGCAGCACTTTGTACGTCGATAGCTCAAAGTAGTTGCCATAGACGCCTTGGCGCACGTGAACATCAACCGGGGAATTTGTCATGCCAGCCAGACCATTCGCCGTGAAGACTTCGTCCAATTTGGAGTACGAAGCCTCAAGTCGTTGTAAGAGCCCTTCAAAATCCCCCATATCGCCACGCAGACGCAGCACGTCTACAACATGATGCTTCGGCCGTGCCAACGTCATCAACGACGAACACTCATTCGACTATCACCATAGAAGAAGAAAACAACGAGCGAGTGAATAAAAGTCCTAATTGGCAACCACGAAAACTCAACACTCACCAATTGCGTCGCTCTTCTCTGCATCAACCCACGCAAACTGTCGGCCACCTTCGTGTGTCTCTCAATAGCAAGTCTCAACAACACATTATCCCTCTCAGCTTCTTCTCGACGACGTTTTTGCTGCTCTGCCAGTCCCTGCCACATCGTCGTAATCTGCTGCGTCGCCTTCTTCCGCACCAACGTCACCGCATTCTGTTCTGTCTCCGCGTCCTTCTCCTTCTCTTGCCGTTTCTGCAAAACCTGCAGATCAAGCTGCAGCTTCTCCATCTGATCACGCAGGTACGCAATCTCCCTCGACCGCTCGTTACGCGCTCGGTTCGCGTCGCCATAGACTCCCGCTTTCCGCAGCAGCTTCCGCTTCTGATTGAGCTCTGCCTTTCGCCTCTTCTTCTTCTCTTCGGTCTCTTGCTTCTTGGCTGTGGCTCTGCGTCGCGTGCGTTTGGGCTTTGGTTCGCAGCTGGTGGTAAAGTCGTTCGAGCTCTCGACCTGTTCGTCCAGCTTGGCTGTAGTGATGATCTGAGCAGGACACGCGCCTTCATGGGCATTAGAACCAGACCCAAACTCGTCCAGGAAGGACAGCGCAGCCACGAAGGCGTCGTCGTCTTCCTGCAGGAACGCCATAGTGGACACAAGGAATGGATAATAAGAGCGGGCGGAGACTGATTGCCAGATGTTAATATTGTGTTATCATCGACGGGGCCAGTTCTCGCTGTAACCCGAGACGTAAACTAGCAACACTACTGCTGCTGCTCGTATACATCTCCGAGCACAGCACCAGGGTCTTGCCGAGGACAGCGCACTTGGCCAATAGTCGCTGGCGGAACTGGAAGTGGGCGAGCGTCTGAATGTGGGAGTTGAACTTGTGCGTCCACGGGGCACTCGTCAGCAGCATCGACTTGGAGTCGAACTTAGGCAGCAGCATCACGTCCGAGTTCTTGCACAGGTATGCCGCAGCTTGGAAGTGTAGGTCCTTGATATAGTTCTAATGCTTGGCGGACGCACAGAAAAACTCTCGACGTGCTGCTATGTAACGTTTCCAGTCCTCGCCAATAATGGCTTCTGATCCCATCCATTGAAGTACGTGAACGAGTTGTTGCCGACCAAGTTCTCGAAACCCTGGCGAACGCTGACACCGTGGGGGAACATCGCGTTACCCGAGTATCCTTGCCACGCCTTGCTCCATCCACCGCACTGGTAATCCACGTTGTTAGCCGAGTGACCTGTGAGGAAGACAGAAGCGTCCTTCGGCAAGGG
The DNA here is from genome assembly GCA_025722995.1 of Phytophthora agathidicida. NCBI lineage: Eukaryota > Oomycota > Peronosporomycetes > Peronosporales > Peronosporaceae > Phytophthora > Phytophthora agathidicida. The sequence continues at coordinate 4,498,449 of CP106972.1, read as the reverse complement.
CAGGACGTCCTCCGCGTTCATGGGAAGCACAATGGATTCACGAGCCATGTTAAGCGCGGCAGTCTTGTCGTCTTAAAAAATGTGAAGTTAATGTTGTATGCGTCGCAGGGATCGGTCCACCAAAGCGTTCTCGATTCGTTCACGGTGTGCTTGGATGTTTAGTACCGTGGTGGTGGCTAAGAAGTTGATGAGTTGGTGGACCTTGCTCGGGTTGCAAATGACGTCGACGTCGTTGTCGAGAGTGACCACATAGTAGAGCTGCAGCACCGACACCTCACGACTTGGTGTCGACTCCGGCGAACGTTTGGTGACTGCGTAGCCGTGGAGGTAGTACGTCAAGCCTTGCAACACCTTGTGCTTGATCTCGATGGCGACTGCTCGAGAGACCCAAATGACTACGTCTCGGTCGTCCTCGGCGTAGCGACGAATAACTTGCTTGACTTTGATGTCCTGTCGAGAGCTGCTGGAGAAGGTCTCCTTCTTAAAGTCAGCGATGATCGTGTTTGGCTCATCAAGACCCTATTCAGACACACAAGAAACCACCACTCAGTTCAACAAGTCGTCGTGACACGAATGCTTTCGAGGCCGCAATTTCTCACCTTCTCCGCTTTCTCATAGAGACTACCGTTCGCCAAGTGCTTCTCAATCCCTTTGAAGTACTCCCACGTGACTTCTGCAGTGGTGTTGACGTCGAACGGCAGGGTCTTGTAGCTCACAAACTGGAGAGATTTACCATCTCCACGTTCGATTACATGAACTTCAACAGGAGGAACAGTCATGCCTGCTATGCCATTCTCCATGAACGCCTCGTCCATCATCTGGTAAGCGTTGTCAAGGCGTCGAAAAAGCCCTCTGAAGCTCTCCATGTCCCCGCTGAAATCTAACACGTTGAAAGCGTGATTGCTAGAATACGCAGTCGTAACTAAAGACGCGCATTCGTTCGTCTACAGCAACACAGCATCAACACCACAACAAAATAGAGAACCCCCACACCCAAAAGCACACTTACTAGTTGCGTTGCTCGCCTCTGCATTTGCGTTTGCAGCGTAATTGCCACCTTCGTCTGCCGTTCCACAGCGAGTCTTAACAGCACGTTATCACGTTCCGCCAACTCTCGGCGACGTCGCTGCTGGTCCGCAAGCCCCTGCCACATGCTGGTGATCTGTGACCCCACGTTCTTCTCGTTCAACTCCGTCCCAGTCTCGTTGGTGGTCTCATCTCGTTGTTTATGCCGAGCCTGTAAAAGCTGCAGGTCGATTTTCAGCTTCTCCATTTGCTCTCGTAGACGCGCAACCTCCTGGGACCGCTCGTTGCGCGCCCGGTTCGCGTTGGCATAGATGCCAGCCTTGCGCAGCAGTCTTCTCTTCTCGTTGAACTCCGCCTTCCGCCGCTTCTTCTCTTCCTCAGTTAGCTTCCGTCGGGTCTTGAGACCGCTGCGCTTGGCCTTCTGTTGGCAGTTGGCCGACGAGTCCAGTGCGACGTCGAGTACCGGCAATGAGGCGTCTGGGCTGATAGCTGCAGAGGGCGCAAACTCGTCTAGGAACGACAACGCAGCTTCGAAGGCGCCGTCATCCTCCTGGAGGAAGGCCATGCCAAGCAAGAACCGCTATGGCTTGGATTGGTCACGCAAACTGTGTTGGCGATACATGTATTGTGCTTTGCAGCTTTTTTCGCCCTTTTAATAGTAAGTCGAACGATTTAACTGCGGCTCACCACCTAAAAAGCATGGCATGGCGTGTTTCATTCTTTGGCTAAAGCCAACTCCATCTCCGCCGCTACGCGTTGTTCTTACGTCCGAATTGACGATCTCAAGCCCACGCCACTCAAATCAGCTACGATGCACTCCTCCTCCGTCGTTGTTGCCACCCGCATTATATCCACTTTCAGGCATGGGCTATTAGTTCTGTGTCTTTCAGCAGAGTCGTTACGGACAATTCAAACTGAAATCCACGAACCACCCACAAGTGTCAGAGTACATGTTGAAGCCAGTGAGCCAAATCTCAAAACTTGCTTCATTCATACGAAACCTGAAAACTATGGTGTATCTCCAATCCCTCCTCAGTGTAAATCGAAGCAGGCAGCGTATAAATGCCATCCACAGTGCGTGGAGTTTGATGCACCCACGTTCACAGCCACCGCTGTCACTTATCGATTACCAAGCTTCAGCGCAGTCACTTGGCAATGCATCTCGCGTTCCTCTTTCTGTTCGCTCTCTTGGTTGAAGCTCCACCCTCTCGCACTGACGTCGCTCTGCGTGGTGTAGATGACATCGACTCGGAGGCACGCAGACTTGACAGCTCTGGATCAACTTTTGGAGCCGCCACAAACTCCGGGTATCCAGCATTTCCTGGCCCGAGGCCGGGGTGCGAAGACCCTAGGAGTGTCAAGTGCCGGTTGGCTACGAAGCTACAACTTGGGCCGGGTCGAGCAATTGGACCAGGTCCTGGCATACGTTGAAGGCATGCAGCTTTATAGTGCGTCGCAGCATTTGGTATGCTCTTCAGTTTTTTAATGCACTTATCGTTGCACTTTGCTCAACCTTTCTTCGCCGTTAAACTTGATTGGAGTACTTCACATGTTCACGAAAACTATCATCGAAGCCGCGAACTTGCAAAAGAGCGTCCTCGAGGGGACTCGAACCCCCAATCCCCGCCTTCGGAGGGCGATGCCTTATCCATTAGGCCACGCGGACAGCACACCAGCGCCAGTGAAGTTTGGTCAGAGCAGCGACAGCAACAGCAAAGCCCAAGCAGAACCGGGCGATCTATTTCGCTAAGTCCGACAGAATCACACAGATAAACACAGTAAACCTCCACCAAACGCGCATGTTAACGCCTTTGCTGCCCGACAACGACGACGTACACGTAGTAAACAGTAAAAAAAACTGGTATCTTTGCATGTATTTCATCTTCCCAAATATGTTCCGAGAATTTCGAGATACCAGTTTCGATTATGACACGAGATCAAAACTAGCACTGGCTAGCCACGGCCGAATGTGCAAGGCGAAATAAGCATCGGTTTCTGCGCTAGCATCAATGGAAGTCTTCAATGCCCTTAGGCGATCTTCGGTGACGAGTTTGAACCCTTCCGTGTGCAGCAGGAGTGCTATTTCAAAGTGAACCCTTCGAAGAGATTTTCCCATTGCTAACGCGTCGCGATCTTGGATTTTACCATAACGCAACAGCCACTGAACAATGTGTAGCTGTCCCCGGTCGCAGCTCGTTTCAACATTTTGGAAGTATCAACTTCTGGGCACGTTGAGCTCAGTCATTTTACCACCTCCAAGTGACCATTAAAAGCAGCGCCGTCCATCGTAGCGGACGTAACCTTAACAGAGCAATTATGATACAACCACTTCATTACTTCCAGGTGACCATTTGTGGCTGCATCGTTCATCCCAGTTGGAGTGCATTCTGTATCCGTGTTGACATGCAACCATATGAGCGTTTCCAGGTTCCCGTTTGCAGCCGCAGCGTTCATAGCGTTTGATACCCAATTAACGCTATTCAAGCGGTTTGAATGCAGCCACTGTAAAGTAGCTAGCTGCTTCGCGTTGAAAAGACTTTTCGCCTCAGGGCAGTCAGAGTTGTATGTGTCACGTCGGGAAAATCGTATCGCTGCTGTCATGTCCATAATTCGAGAACTACACCCTTCCAAGCGGTTATCATGCAACCATCGCACCATCTCAAGATGGCCATTTCTAGCTGCTCCATTCATCGCATGGTGCGTACATCCTTCAGTTCGATGGGTGTCCAACCATTTCACCATTTCAAAGTGACCATTGCGAGCAGCAACGTCCATCGCGCGCCTTGAACATTCTTCGTTGCGGTGTTGGTGTAGCCACTTGACAATCTCTAGATGATTGTTTACTGCCGCGCCATCCATAGCTGCAGCAGTGCACCCCTCAGACCGGTTAGCATGCAAAAATCGCACAATGTCAAAGTGTCCGTGAGTCGCTGCAGCATTCATCGCCGCAGCGGTACAACCTTCCGTCCAATTGGCATGTGCACATCCGATTAACTACATGACATGTGCACATTCGAGCGACGCATTCCTTGGACGCGAGTGCCAACAGGTTTCAAATTGGAGTCCAAACCGAGCGTCGCCAAGGTGATCCGAAACAGGTCTCGGGTCCTTGGCCTGCCCACCGATTTCTTGCGTTTCTTGCTGCCATCCTGCTCAGCAGCGCTCGACAGCTCCAACTCCGATTCCTCACGTTGCTCGTCTTCGTCCGTCTCCGTAGTCTTTGCACGCTTGTTACTCTCTTTCTTGTTTGCGATCGTCCACAGCCTGGCGAACTCTTCCTCAAAGATGGCCACTACAATCACATAAAAGTTAGTATTCTCAACTTCCTTTGGCAAACGGTAGCAACGTATGATACCGATTGGTCCAGTGAGAACAACCGCACACTCATAGTTGGGCCCATCCGTGTCGATTCCGCTTCAGCACTGCGAATCGATGACTAGGATCTGTCGACAGAGTAGGAAACCGTTAGCGATGAACCGGCAATCATCACATGGTCATAAGCGAACCTTGCCATCGAAGATCGCAACCTTCAAATGGAACTGGTTTGTGCAATGGCAAATCTGTGCGCCGGCCTTGATGAGTTTCCCGATGCCGATATCGTAAGCGAGGGCATCTTCGAGGTCGAGCAGCATCAGAATGCGGATACCACTTGCTAGCGCTTTGAACAGTGCCTTGAGAATTTCCGGTTCCGAGGCCACAAACATGCCAATCTTGATTTCCTGGAGTTCAGGGTTTTTGATCAGCGCGACGATCTTCTTCTTGCCGTTGCTGTCGAACCAATAGCCAGGGACTGCCAGCGTCAACCGCTTCTTGACTTCAGGCCTCAAGTGATGGAAGGTAGTAGTAGGGATCCCCGCGTCCTTCGCGGCTTGGTTCAGGTCTTTGTTCGTGTACACATACGACGGCAGGTGCTGGGCGATCTCGATGACGGCCTTCGATATGGGCCACTTAGGTGGGCGGCCCTTCGGCTTGTCCCTGACGCCCTCGCCGTTCTCGACGCGCTTCGTCCATATCGCTGCGCTCTTTTTGCAGCATCCGCCGCCGGCCTAGGTAATGTCTTCCCAGCTATCGCTGTGAGCCTTGGCGGCGGCGATCGCTCTGCGCTTGGTCATTGGAATGCGCTTCCCTCCCGTGGTCGACTTGCCCGTCCATTCGGTCGACTTGGACTGTGTTGTTAGCGAGGTCGAGGACGGCAACGCTGGCGTGAGCGCAGACGCGATAGTCATACGTCCAACGTCTCCGAGAGCTGAAGGTTGGAGGCGCGGCGCAGCGGTGGTTGCTGGAGCTGGCGAGCGTCCAGCTTGTTGCAGCAGGTTACGACCCACCGCACCGATGGATGCAGGCGAGGAGGAGGCGGGTGGCTGGAGCTGCCTTGGTTGCTGGCTTTTGGAGTAGGGAGCTAGCTCCAAAATCTTACATTTCATAGTTGATAGGTCTACCAATCCAGCATTTCTAACAAACAAGGGTGCACTTGTCTTCAGGTCAGGCGTACTTGATCCAAACCAATGTAAGTCCTTGCGGCGGTGCACCTTGACCTGCTTTCCCACGGTTCTTCGCAGCCAAAATCGCTGGGATGTCGTCTGCTTTCAGTCTACCCAGACCGACGTCCACTATCGTGCCCACCAAGTTCCGCACCATCTTGTATCTAAACCGGTTGCCTTCAAAGACTAGTCGTATCCTCGTGGCCACATCATCTTCGTACTGGTCGGCTCCTCTATCGTCCAACTTGTCCGCGTGGAGTTCAATAGCTGAGACCGTGCAGACGTTGCCTCGCTCGCCGTCCACAGACTTCTGCGGTGTGAAGGAGGAAAAGTCTTTCGTCGTGGGTGGCGCCATCAAGTGGTCCACTGCCGACTGCATTTTGACCACATCCAGAGGCTTGCGAACGTGCCACACATTACGACGGTGTGCCACAGGACGCAGTCCGCCAGCGATGATTTCGTACTCGTAGCGTTTGCGCGTGGCGTCAGCGCATGGGTCGAAATCAGCTTCAGCTTTGGTCATCGAGGCCATTCTGCGACACAGGACATCCTTAGGCAGTCGGGTATTGAGCGCGTCACGGAACGTGCGGTCCGACTCGTTGCATTGACTGACGAACACAACCACCTGCCCCAAGGCGTGCACTCCCGTGTCGGTGCGCGAAGCGAAGCGCAGTCTGGGCAGCGCCATTTCGCCTGTGGTGCGACTCAGTGCATCCTCAAAGATTTCTTGCACGGTTCGCATGGATCCAGGCTGGTCCTGCGCCTGAAACCCGCAGAAGTCAGCGCCGTCATACTCTATCACGCAGCGGCGACGGATCCACGGGCCAGTGGCGTCCACGCGCAGGAAGGCGCAGGGCGGCATGTTGAGCCGCCGGCCACCACTCGTGGCCATGATCGCAAACACCGAAATGGCTACATGATGCTCACATCGGCCAATCAGCGTCCGTGTCCCTTCGCCCGGGAAACGACGCGAGCTATTTCCTACATGTTGCCAGCAGTACAGTACGTCACCATTGACGCGGTGGAATTGCAATTGACTTACTGTGTTTGTTTGATTGTTTTTTCATGCCGCCACCAGGACTGACCATCAAGGCGGATGCTTCGTCCACGCGAGGTCGCTCCTTCCCGACGCCTTTCAAATGCAGCGGAGACTTCTGCGGCTTCGCCCTGCAGCTGAGCCGGGCAGATCCCGTGAGCGCTCACCGAGCAGGAGCGAGACGAGCTGCTGCGCCACCGCCTCAAGCTGCGGCTGCGTCAGCCTTGTCTCTTTTGTTTACAAAGGAGGAGCTGCGGGCTTTAGGAGATGCCAATGTCAGTCACTTGGTGGCTTCCATGGAAGTCGCGCAGACAGCCGGCAAAAGCATCGACGGGAAGCAGCTCGAAGGCGGGGAGCTGCGAGTCATCATGTACAAGTCCATTGCGTTGGGTAGAGGCAACAGAGAACATCTCGAGAGGGCTGTAAAAGTTTCACGCCAGCTGCATTTAAACAGCGATGCTTCAGGCTCTCCGACCAAAGCAGGACGTCGACAGCAATCGCACTTGCTTGACCCCACATTGTCACAGGAACTGCGTGAAAACTCACGGTCGCGTGTATTTGGAGAAATGGATGGTATTGCAAACTACTACCGTCAAGTACGAGTGTGCGCAGATTGCTACGGTGTATACGCCTTGCTGGATCGGGCGCGTCAGATGATAGTTGGAGCACTCGCAGAGGACGAAAACGCTCTCGCGCAGCAAAAGCAGCGACAATTGAGGAGGAAGCAGCAAAAGATAAGTCGACAACAATGCTTAATTGAGGAAAAATGGGAGCAACGTGTGGCACTGGAGGTCCGCGAGAGAGAGGAAATACTTCTGCGAAAACATCACCATGGCTCGGAACGAAAACCTTTAGCGGACGAAGTGGAAACCTCAGGTGAAGAGCTCGTAAGGTCTTCCTCGTTACCAGCTCTTGCAAAAAGCAACAACAGCGCTCGAAGCAATCCTGCTATTTCTTATACAGAGAGTAACAAACTTACCAAGTGGCAAGGTATCAGTAAGCACACGGTCAGTATGCCTGCGCTACAAAGCCCAGAGACCAACGTGGCATCGCCACCTGCTTTGTCGAAGACAACAGCACATTTCTCCCAAAATCAGCCGCGTGAGCAAAAGCAGCTACTGCGCAACAACGACACGTTTGTGGGCATAGATAACTACTTGCGCGGCGTGACCAAACGCATCGATATGACTCCACTAGAACCGGGCAAGCTTTTTCGAAATGGGGAGACGACAAATACCTCTACGAAAGTTGACAAGTCCGCTGGGTCCGCAACTATTTTGCTTGTTTCCTCAGACACGGCAGTATTGGACGACTTGCACCGTCAGCTCCAAACTTTAACTTCGACCACGTTGAAACTCGAAATCGAAAGCGTGACGGACGGTCGACAAGCACTCCGTGTAGCACAGGACTTCGACTACGACGTAATTCTTGTCGAGCGCGAGTTAGCAAGGGGCGACATGACAGGATTGGAATTTTCTCGGCTGCTGCGGCAGTCACAACTCAAGCGCAGACTCAAAACGACCATCTCTAACCCCACCACTATCCTGTGCGTGAGTTCGAAAACGACGCCCGATGATCTGCAGCTCTATAAGGGCAACGGAATGGATGGTTGTATCGGCACACCCATAAACTGTGAATCGCTCAATCACACGCTACAGGCAGCGCTTCGTGCAAGAAAAACTCTGTCATCTCGTGAGGGGCCATTTTCGTCGACTAAAAAACAGCAAGGAGATGAGGAAGTCCACGCAGCCACGCTAGCACTCGAGAAGGCCAGACACGAACAACAGGCACGACAACGTCGCCACCGCCGGAGACTTGAAGCATCGCACTCATTGTCAATGCCGGGCCTCTCCGATATGGATGCGCGTGATGACTACGTACACGGAGTTTTCCAAATGGACGCTGAGACTGCTATTCCTTTTTGTGTAATGGGCGGCTCACAGACAAGTGCCGTCGACACGACTATCAACTCCACAGACTCAAGTGAGGCGTTTTTCAACTTGGTTGTCGTGCATGATCTTTTCGACACATGGGAACGCTTGCAGATTCTATTCCAGCCGCTGATAGCACGTTATCGTGGTCGTGTGCAGGTCCTGCTATGGAATTATCCGGGTCAGGCTTACACTGCGTGGCGGAGAGGCACTCTGCTTCACAACACGTATCACGTAGAGTGCTTGAGCGCGTTGCTTGGATACGTGACTGGAACTTCAGGCGGCAATCGGTTGCTTCGGGACAAGCCGTATCACCTCGTTGGCATTGGCAACGGTGGAAACATCGCAGTGGGGTTCTGCTGTTCGACTCAACCACGCGATGTGAATACCCGATCACTCGTGCTGCTCAACAGTTTTGCTCACGTGGATGCACAACTTGCCCAGTTCTTGCATGACAGCGCCAAGGTGCTGGCTTGCACTCCAGAGTCTCGGCCGGATCTCCCTGTGTACTTCCACGCACGGTTCCTTTTCTCTTCGACATATCTTTCACGAGTATCCACACCATTAGCTCTCAATTTGTACACTGCAGTGCTAAACCCCATCACACATGAAGGTCGGCACGCCCTCACGCTTGGTGCCCTAGCACACCACGACCTTCGACCAGATCTTAAGCACCTACGGGTTCCACTGATCTCGATTTGCTCTGCGCAGAATGGATTAATAGATGCTGGAGGTCACGCCGAGACAATCTTGGCCTTAGCAAACCTCGAACTCGTGGACTCAGTTGGAAAAGTTCTCCGATACAGACGAGTGAAATCTCTGAAGCAACAACACTCTGCGGTGCGTAGTAAGCGCCCAAGTTGTGTAATCTGGTTACCTGGTGGCCATGAAGCTCTGCAGGAATGCAAACAGGACGTACTGATGCTTCTCGAACAGCTCGCCACTGGGTTTCATGAGCTCAACGACATACCCCATGGCACAAGTCGGAAGCTACTGGAACCCTCACCAGATAAACGTAAATCTCGGTGCGAGGATGAGCAACCGCAGCGCGGACCTTCCAACAACCAAATCAAGAAGAATGCCAAGCCGCAGCGGAACTTTGAAGACGCTTTCATCGATCGCATTCTAACCACGGTTAAAGACGCTGTGCCCACCGACACAAATGATAACCGTAGCCCTCAGTCTAGTCAACACAAGCGACTGGATGGGGAACAATGGAGACTCCACCAACAGCAGATTGCTGGACAGGCTAGTGTTGAGGTTTCGGATAATGCGAACAAGGATCAAGCTGCGGCTCCAGGTGATCGTCACTCAAGTTCGAACCAACAGGGGACATCCAAGCCGTCCAGGATCATTGCACTTACAAATTGGGATCCCACGACTCCAGCCTTCGAGCGCATTAGCACCAACGTCGTGTACCAGCCGGGTGCTGGTAGTAAAATCTATCCGTTGCTGCCTGAAGTTAAAGAGTACATGGGCTGGAGAGTTCGTCGAAACCAAAAGCGCCTGCAGCGTATGGCCGCGATGGCGCGGGTGATTCAGCGTGCCTTCAGAGCTTTCTACGCTCGCACTCTGACACGCCGTTTGCACTGTGAACGGTGCGCCATTCACGTTCAGCGCCTCTGGCGAGCTCGAGTTGCTCGTAAGCGATACAAAGGACTCAAACGCGAAGACTGGGCCGCTCGACTCCTCCAGCGCCATTGGCGTGGCAAGATGGGCCGATCTTCGTACAAGCAATGTATGCTTGAATACCTTTCGGCCTTAGGTATCCAGAGTATTGCTCGTGGCTGGCTCGCAAGACGCACAGTGTTACGTCGACGACGACAGATCTGCCAAGCAGCTGTGCGAATTCAGCAACTCATGAGGCGATACGTCGCATGCAGGAAAATGTTCAGGCATCGGCGGCAGCGTAACGCCGCCATGGACATACAGCGTGTGTTCCGAGGGTGTCTTGGTCGTAAACGCTTCGTCCGCGAGCGCGAAAAGTTCCTCTTTTCAAAAACACAATCCCAGGGACTAACGTTTGGCAAGCAGCTCTTGCTCGAGTACAAACTGTACGGCACCAAATTGCAGAGCGACGTAGCACTGCTAGCCCGTGAGAAAAGTGATGTCGAAGCCCAGGCTGAGAAGCTTGTCAAGGAGATCTGCGAGTTTGACGAAGGCATCCGGCTGCTTGAGGCCGAGTTGCTCGCTCTGGGTCAAGCTGAGACCGACAACAACGCCGTTGGTGGCGTCAACCGCACGCTTGACGAGACTGCGAAGTGGGCACTACGCGAGCAAAAGATGCGACTTGATCGTGAATTCTCTCAGATGCTAGCTCAAATTGCCCAGCGACGTGAGAAGTTGGCAACACTAGAGGAGACGCTCGCGCGGGTCGACCAGGGGCGGCTGCGGAAAGAGGAAGAGCTGAGAGCACTTGAGCGAAAACTTGTGTTACTCCTCGAAGAGCAACAGAAGGAGCTGACGCGGATTCGAGAGAAGCAGGAAACACGGTCTCAATCAGTGCTGGACTTGATCCCTCCTGGGTCTGGTGTAGCCGGAATGCCGAGCGTAATGTCATCAGGACCTGGCAGCGTCTACGTTAACAGCCCTGTAGCTGGTGGCCCCACCACATTGAGCCCAACGTCCGGATCTGGTAGCGGATTTCCATCGCGTTCAATTGGAGACACGCAAGGATTTTCACAGCAACAACGAAAGGAGGCAGAGTCACTGATGGAGTCAACGGAAACCATGATGAAGTTCGGCTTCATGTCCATGTCCATGACGTACTTCAGCAGCATGAACATGGTGCGCGCTATGCGAAAGATTGGAGCACACCATTTAACGCTGGACAGCGCTGCAGCTGTGTCGCAACAGCGTTGGCCCGAAAACTCGGCGGCTGAGACGCCATTCAAGTCGATGAGTCCGCAAGGTTTCCAGCCCAGCATTCCACCTGGTGGATTCCCTGGGCAGCAGCCCATGCAAGTGGCAGCCTGGAGCGTGAGCGATGTCGGTCGGTGGCTGGACACGCTGGCCTTAACTCAGTACAAACGCGCATTCGCCGACGCGACAGTTGACGGGGCTCTGCTGCTGCATCTCTCGGACGACGACCTACGTAACACCCTGGGTATGGAGCACAGGTTGCATCGGAAGAAGGTGCTCACAACGGTGGAGGAGATGCGTGTGCGCGAACGCAACTTGACGCGACAGCTCTACGGCGACAACATCGGTGGCGTCACGCCAAGCCCAGTAGTCCCCGACGCGGTCGCGATGCCTAGTAGCGGCCCCGTGACGCCGGTGCCTACGAACACAACAAACCCAGTCACCACGCCGGTCTCCAATCCAACACTCGTATCGCCTGCTAACCCGCCTCCAGCCTCGAACGACCCCCCTGCAGCCCGAGTAGTGGTGTCGTTCAGCGAGTTTTGTGGCTTAGTTAGACATGGCAAAGCCAAACAGATCCGTGAAGCGCTGCAGGACGTACCCGAACGGAAGTTTGATCCACTGACCGTCAACTCGCAATTCGTGCCTGGTACAGGCACCATCTACAGCGATCAACTGGAGAAGAGCGTGTTCCACGTCAACAAGGGCGACGACAACGGCAACTCGCCTCTGTTGCTGGCGGCGCAGAACAACCATCTCAAGGTGGCGCAGCTGCTGCTGTCCAAAGGTGCCAATCCGAACCACCAGAACGTACGTGCGAGAGGCAATCGATGGCGATGCTCTCTTGTCCCCACTAACACTCTTGCTTTGTGCTGCATCTTTGCAGAGTCATGGCCACACGGCGGGTCACTACGCCATGGCCTACAGCTTCTTCGACTTGGGTGCGTGGCTCTTGGACCCGGATAAAGGTGGCTGTCGCGACGACATCTTGAACGAGAACGGTCTCACTGCGTACGACGGTCTCAACTGAGTACACTTTACGTCGAGTCTTTGTCTGTAGCTTGCAGAGAAGGAACGGAAGATGACAGCGAGCGATGCACCCGCACACTGGGCGTGGCTCTCCGCGCGGCCCAACGGCGTTTTGGCGGCGTTGACGGCGCTTCAGTCGGAAGGAGTCGACAGCCATGAAGAGGAGACCCCGACGTCCTCTGAAATCCCCGTCGCTATCCGTACCGTCGTCTTAGTCATGGAGTTGGCGTTGACAAGCGGGGGCGCGTTCTTGCTGCTGCTACTCAGCTCAGTCATTGGAACACTGGCGCGCAGCCTTCTACTCGCTGCAGTTGGCGACAGTTTGGTGCCGGGGGATCTCGTCGCCCGGATCTGCGAGACGATGGCGTTCGCTTGGGGTCTCGTGACGTTCATGAGCTGGTTCATTCGACGATCTAAGTGGGATCTTGTGCAGCGAGTTACAAGATTTGGGTGGGGTGACGTGAAGACTTGCATCGTATCGGTGTTGCTTCACGCTGTGGCCATCGTAGTGGTGGCGTTATGCCAGTCACACGTTGAGGACAAGGCATTGGTGGCCTGGAGAAATGTTGAGTCGGCTCTACATCAGTCTGATGGTACGATGGTAGTGCAGAACTTGTTGCTTGCACCGTTGAAAGAGGAGCTTCTGTTTCGTGGAATGGTCATGCTTGTGGCCATCAATCGACTGCAGAGTGTCAAGTGGAGTGCAGGGGTCTCGGTTTTCTTGTTTGCTGCTATCCACCTGGCAAACGCAAGGTCTATTGGAACGCAGTACTCAACGAGTTACGTGGTGTTCCAAGTGTTTTGGGCATTCGTGGTGGGGCTCTTCCTGTCGCTGAACTTCGCTGTTTCTGGTTCGCTTATCGAGTGCCTCGTGCTGCATGTGATCAACAACGTTTTCGCCTTAGGAGTGTCCAAGACAATCGCCATAGACTACAGACAACCAGTTGTCTACCTCTCAGTGCTCGCTGCATTGGCCATTTATTCTGTAGCGATAACTAGCCAACTACAGCTATTACGACGAACAGCCACAAGTACAAAGCGGCTTTGAAGTTGAAGGCAAACGTAGATAAATGATGGCTAAGATTATTATTCTATGCCGTGGAAGTTGTCTGTCTGTCATGCTATTGGGGTCCTCGAGTCATTCCTAGCTGTTGATCGAGGTAAGCTCGATCCTCTTCATCCTCGACGGTCTCATCAAGCTGCTCGGCGATGATCCGTGCGATAAAGGCGGCCACAATAATGTTGTAGGTTCGGCGAATGCGAATCATGACCCACTCCATGGCAGACACATATACGAATGACCCAGGTACTTGGCTAGTAAACAGAGTGCGCCAAATAGTGCAAGTGAAGGTGAGTACTGAGCCTGGCACGAGTGGTGTGCCGATAGAACTTGCAGTTGCAATGGCTACGAGGCCTAGGACGCGACCTGCTGTGACGGTATCCTCCAAGCCGCTGGTGTAGGCCATGAAGATCGGTGCCACCACGAAGAAGACTGCAGTCCCGCAGAGACACAAGCACACACCCAGACAAATAGTGAATTGTGCCATTGTCCTTGATACCTGTCGGGATTTTTCCAAGCTCCGAATGAGCACAGGAATTGTAGCCAAGTAGTCGCCTGTGGCCAACATGAAAATTATGCCAGGCATGAGAAACCACGTGAACTTGAGCGGGTTGCGCCGCACAAGGATCACGTAGCAAACGCAGGCCACGAAGAAAAAATTGGCCAGCAGAGCAACCACCATGGTTAGTGTGAAATAGAGCGAGTTGTGCATTGCCTCTCGCGAAATCTCGCCTGTCATGATGGAATAGGTCATCATAGACAGCGTCCCGAGAGGAATGTACGGCACAAGCCAGTTAAGTATCATCTCGAGCACGACGTGAACCTGTCGGATGAGGACTAAAGCGTGGTTCAGTTCTCCACTCTCCGGGTCGTAAACCTTCATGATTGCAGCTCCGATGATCATGCTGAAAATGGTGACACCCAAGAACTGCACTGACACGAAGGCGCTTGTGATATTATCCGTGAAGAAGTAGCTGAAGAAGAGCACAATCTGCGTCACGTAACCCTGGGTGTCAGGAAACACTCCACTTGCCGATGCTAGTGACAGTTGGAGGGCATCGGGGAACCCCGTGACATTTTCAGCTGTGAGAACTTGGCCGTCGTGCACTGACTGGGCAGCACATTCGTCTTCACGCGAGAAAAAGTTGCCATTCGGACACCGTAATATAAATTGGAAGCTCGTCGTATTTGATGGCGGGCTAGCTTGGACTGTAAACGACCCCGAAAGGCAGAAGGCCACAGCGACTGCGATGCAGCTTGCTATCCATGCTGCTAGCACAAAGTAAATAACCAACCGTACCATGACGGGGCGAGTCTTGTCGGAGACCACGAGGTTCGAGAAACAAATCGTGACACTCGTGAAGATGAGTGGCAAAGTGAGGCACTCGAGCGCCCGGATCAAAAGAGATCCAAGGGCACCAATCCAGAGTTGGGCATCTCCTCCGACAGGATACTTATTCAGCAATGCGCCAGCTACGAATCCAATTGCGCCTGCGAGGGTCGTCAGCCACAGACTCGGAGTTTTGTAGTACAGGTCCACCAGCAAGTCGTCTTGGCCATTGGGGACTGCACCCATCTGCATTGTTGCACCGGGCCAGGGCACACCTTTCTGGTTGTGGAAAGTTGACATGGGATCTCGGAATTGAGCTGTTGCGGACGGACTCATGGTCATCGTTAATGCATCGCGATCGCGTCTGCTGGTACTATCGAAAGGTAGGCTGCCCATGGCATCGTCAGTCGAACTGGTGGTTGCTGTCTCAATCGATTCCTCCGGAATACCCGCTGCTGCTGCCCGGGATGCTGCATTTGTCAACCGCTCTTCATGTTTCGGCTCCAGAAACCCATCGAACTGCCAATCCATCGCCTCGGATGGCTGGACAAAGAGATCAATGTCAGCAGCAATAGTGTACAACAGACTTTCGACGATACCTTATCGATGGAGCACCGCACGACAGAGATGATATGATGCAGCAGGTGTTTCAGAACACTCCACGCTGAAACCCCTGCCAGTCCAATGCTATTTTTCACGCTTTGGTATATTCACTAAGAATGATCTCGAGAGATCTTTACGTTCGGACTGGGCTACCGACGAATGAAGGCACTACGTCTTTCACTCCCCAGCAGTCCGTTTACCGAGTGGGCTTTCGTTTGAGGTCCTTCTCAAGGTCCCGTTCCCACGTTGGTTTGAATTAAGTCGCCTCAGTTGATTCGGTACCCTCTGCAAAACTGCGGAGTTCGAGGCCGGTTGGTGGACTTGGAGGAGTCCTAGCTGCCACAAGGTTTTTTGCCGCATTGATGTCACGCTCCCAGTAGTTCGCTGCGCAAGCTACGTTTCTGCAGACCCGCACATTCCTCGACCTCTTGGTTCTCGTCGTCCCGTAGATCTTGAATGGCGTGTCCACCATCGGGCGTGAGCACTCAGAGCAAAGATAACTAGTTCGAAACTCGTCGACCATAATGAGGGTTGCGCGGCGAGAGAGTTCAAGCGCGAACCGCTTGAGCGGGACGTGCATGTGGCCCGCGAGACGAGTCTGGCTGCTCCATTTTCCGAGAGCCACACACACGTCACGGTCCACGGTCGGGACGACACGCTTGGCGAGTTTCGCCACGGCCTTGCGTTTGAATCGCGACACCGTGAATCACCATTTTCGAAACCCTTTGAGAGCGCAGAACTCCAGCATGGCGTTGATATTCCTCCACATGTGCTCGTAACGAGAGAGGAGAGACGCCGACGACGAAGTCTTGAACGATGGCATGTTCTTCAAAAACGCACCATAGCGCGGATACCTCTTCTTCAGGTTTTCGAACCAGAATGCATGGTGCTCGACACGACTCATGTGTCGGTACTCTCGGGACGTGACTTGTAGGACGTGAGCATTGTCGTGCAAAAAGTGAGATCGGCGCCTGACACCGTGTTTCCGCGGACGGTGCTTCGGGTGGTGCCTGTGACAGATCTCGCACCACCCCTCCACGTCACACTGCGCTCTGCTGCGTCTCTTGCGTCGGTGGCGACGACGGCGGTTCCTGCTGCGCTTCTTGCCATGGCGTCTGCCGCCAACGTGGCCTGGACAGGTACTGCACCAACCGGGCATGGAGCATGGCTCTTCCGGTGGGTTGCAGACAAAGTCCAGCATAGGACGGCTGTATGCCGTCAGCATCACCCGTAGACCTGGGTCAATCCCGATCAATGTATTTGGTATGTACTTCGGAGAAAGAGCAGGTCGTTCAACAGGAGCAGGAATTGACGTAAGCACACCAGCACTGTAGCCATTCGTGGAGATCTGATACTCAAAGTTTCGCCTTGGAACGCCAATCCGGGGATCCACAGTATGGCTGACGCAGTCTCCGAGGTTGAACACCGTGGTCCACATTCGCTCGCGTACTTCTTGGAACTCCGTAGGCGTGGCATAAGTCCGTTGTCCACGAGAGTTCGTGGACTTGTAAAGCCCAAAAACGTCCTTACCCGTAGTTGCCAAAACTTGCCTTGCGACTTGGTAGAGCACCTCTGTAGTGACCGGGAAGAACGCCGGCACACAGGAGGTGGGCTGCGGCAGCAACGTAAACAATCGGCACCATTTCGGGATCTCGTCTTGGTCGTGCATTTCTTCCATTACCTTCAGCATGTCGTACAACTTGCCGAGAAATAGCACCTCATGGCTAGCGATGTTCGCATCTGTAGGAGGCAGTTCTAGCCACTCAAGCCATTGCTTCTCGACGTCCGTGAGGTCTTCAGGACTTGCCTTTAGTCGAGCGACCATGGCCTCAGCTGCTCCCCGCGGATACGCAAGCTGCAGGCTAATGAATTTGACAAGCCGCGCCTCGAAGTTCGTACGGACATGTTGCTGCGCCGCAACGACCATGCCATTCGCCAGTTCTTTGATAGCGGAGCCGAAACAGGAAAGCGTAGGTGGTATATACGACATGACCCTCGATCGCGAAGCCTTGTACTTGTCGATGGACTCCTCTAGTGCAGCGTTAGCCGAGGGTTTTGTCGCGGGCCTCTGTTCGTCACCAAAGACAACAGTGCAGCACCGGTAGAACGTAGCTTGGTCCAGCTGCAGGGCTGTCTCCATTGTGCGAGATCTTGCCGGTACTACTGGGTAGTTCGGGTAGCTGCGCCGATGGTGCTCGAACAGGCGGCAGCAGTGGAAGTTCATGACGAACATTGCCTCTATGCGGATCTGCTGCAGAGCCACAGCACGTTGTTCGAGCGCGTCCCGGATGTCAGGATTCGGGCAAATGTGCCTCAGTGGGTATGTCACGGTTGAGAACACTAGGACGCTGTTGGCTCCTCGAAGAAGGGTGCGACGATGGTTCGCGGCGGCGCGCTGCTCGATGTCGACTTCACCAGGCGGTCTCCACGCGACCGCGAGTTCTGGCAGGGGCTCGACGATGCCGGGGTGGTATGTCAATTTTGGAAGGCGTCCACTGCTTGAAGCTGAATTGGAGCCAAACCAACACGTTAGCCAGCTTCTTCTCTTCGTCGTGCGGCAAATAGACAATTGTACATCGCACGTATTGTTGAGGTTCCTTACATCCATAGTAGCGTGAGCAGACTGAAGTGTCGTCCATCGAGTGAGATGTCACGACGCTGCCTCCACTCTATCTTATCTTTCAAAGGTTGTATAACAGCTTCCCTAGCCATCTCACTGATCGGTCAAAATAATACCAAAGACAGCGTCAGGAAGTGGTCGAGTTGGTCAAGTTGGGCCGAGTGGGCAGACGTGGTCCCGGGAAGTTCCCCAGTATCTTCAACAAACTACACACGCGGACCTCCATCACCACCACCGCACAATAAATTTATTTTACGTCACTCTAGACAGCTCACAGACATCCACTCATACCTATTCTATACCCAATTCTCGCTGTGAACTATACCCAGCACTCGTTGCTGGCGTAGATCCGGTACTGGTGACTCCCGCGTCTGAGCGCCGGACTCGCCGGGATCCGCTTCTGTCGTTGTTACTGGTTGGATATCATAGTAATGTGCAACCACCAGAGCAATCAACGCGTTGTTCGTGACGTTCACACATGATACAAATGGCCCCGTGATCCACTCCAATGTCGCCAAAAAGGCTAGTAATACAGCGCGTGGCCCCGCGGGAACGCCAAATACAACGCCTAATGTCGTTGCAAGTGCCGCTGTCTTGCCCCTGGCAGGTAGCGGCGAAACCACGGCGGCGATAAAAATGTTGGCAAACACCATAGCGGTAATTGTACTGGCTGACTGCGTCACTACCAGCTCATCGTTGTTCATCCCTGATGATGAAGCAGTCAGCACGAACAAAGTGCTCACAGACAGGTAGAGCGCGGTACCGGTCTGGTTGAGTACTGTGCTCGCGGAGCACACGATGAAGGCCAATGGAGGCGAGACGCGCTTGCTTGCTACAATGGAGGAGACGGTAGCTGGGAGGGCCACAAGCCATGATCCAGAGCTCAGTGCCAGTAGCTGCGCCGGCAAGAGGTGCTCGAGGAACGCGAACGGGTTCGACCGCGTAAAGAGCGCCGCCAGGAAAATCATGATGACCACGTCCAGTACCAGAGCGAGCAGCAGAATCGCCATAAGTGCCAAAGCGACAGCGACCGCTGTACCATTATCTGGAGTTGAAGATGAAGATGCTGACGGCTGGAGCAAGACACTGCTCATCATGAAAGCTACGCTGATGGGGAGATATTTCTGCAGCCAGCTCAGCCCGCGACACGCTAAATCTTTAGCTTGAGATACTAACTGCAGCAACACGAAGCCCTTCCCCCGATTGTCTTCTTCGTCTCCCCCTTCCTGACTTTTCTCCGACAGAGCGACACTCGCTAATGCCGCCCCAAGTGCGAGTCCCCCCATCAAAAGACTCAGCACGTCTCCGTCGACGAAGGCTTTCGCTAAATTCTCTGGGAAAACACTCTCGGCCACGCGCACCACCTGTTCTCCAACACTCGACGCTTGTACCATCGACTCCACCACGAACGTCCGCGCCACATCGTCAATCACGAATGTCGTCGTGTTCTCCGCGCACACGAGCGTACCGTCACTCTTTAACGCCACGGACCCGTTGGCCACTTGACTGGGACACTCGAAAGCCACCAAAGCACCCGACGGGATCTCCCATACCTGCGTGAGGACTGCGCTGCTCGGCACGATGCTCTGCAACGCCATGGCCAACACTGCGCCCAAAGCGCTGGCGACCAGCGTGGCCAACGCGAAGCCCGCGAGAGTCATTCCTGCGAGTTGCTTGTACTGCGACTGCTGCGTCTTGTGGAGCCTCTGAGTCACGTGCGCGCCTGTAGTTATCGCGTGCAGCGCCGTCACTGGCAGTGTGAGGCACACGAACGCGTTGAGCACCAGATCGCCTGGTAGTCGCAGCATCCAACGCACGGGCACGGCGGAGCGCACCCCCGAGAGCGCCACGCCCAGCGACACGAAGGCGCCGCCGAAGAAGCCGAGGAAGAGCGGCAGCAGGCGAGGCGTCGCGATGCGAGGGAGAGAACCGTCGCCCCACGGCGGAGAGGAGGAGGACGGCATCGCGACAAGAATGCCACGGAAGACGCGCGCGATGACCAGCTCACATGTAGAAGAGCGATGCGGGTGAGGTAGAGGAAGCCCAGCGGCACATGGTTTTCTGGACAGGCATCGCGATGAATATGGTGGTGTGTGCAACACAAAAACGGAGGGTGGCGGATTCCTTCGGTATCTATCTCCACGAGAGCTATCAGGACGTGGCGCCATGCAAAATATCCTACTTCCTACTAGGAAGCATTATGATATTTCTTGACGGGTTGAGGAAGTTCCTAGACCTGTCAAGGCAGCGGATAAGAATGTCGTCTGTGAATCGAGCCGAGAGCTAATGTCCGCTTGACAAGGTATGTAATGAACATCTACGAAACCTGGTGTTCTCTTATCATGCTGCGCTTCTCGAGTAACACTTCTCATCTGGGCGATGTCCTCTTACGAACAATGCTGCATATGTCTGCAGCGCTATACGTCACTCTTTGGCAGTGCACGTTGCATCCCACTACGCACAGCTAGACCAATAACTTATTGGGGTTTACCCAATAAGTTATTGGTATGATGGTACACTGTACCAGGAAAAAATCATGTCACTTCAATTTGCCATCATCCTTTGTGCCAATCAACCATGACGGAGCCCATGACCCCGAAGGCGATGCAGCTCGTGGCGCGCAGCAAGCGCTTCTTCTACGGCATGACTGCCGCTGGTGTGTAGCTCTGCATCGCCTCCATCGGCCCATACCCTTCTCGTCCTCTAACTACCATCTATGACGCAGTAACGGGATCATTCCGAGCGCTGGCGGACGACGAAGTGCGCAGCGAGTTCTGGAAGTAAGTAAGATTGCAGTTGTCCATGCATTCTCCAAGTCTAACAACTGCTGCTGCAGGGCCATGAAAGTGTTGCTGATCATGGCCGCCGTGCTGTCCGCTGTGCTGCACATTCTGCTGTTGCCCATCGAGTGGATCAGCATGCTCTTCCTAAGCCCAGAAACGGTCGAGGCAAGCGTGCGCGCCTTCCGCTATGCGGCCGCCTCCACGGTCCCTTTCCTGCTCATTGGTGTGTGCCGCTGCTTCAGCGTCAAAATGTTCGAGAACGCCTTCTTCGCGGGACTCGCCACGCGCGATGCAAACCTTGCCAAGGCGATCCGAAAGGTATCCATCCACCCGCAGTTACTTTGTTTGGCGTGCGAAAACATTTATACAAGTTACGAACTAATCCTTTGGGGGCTGTGTTACTGGTTGCTGCAGAAAAAAGCGATCTACTGGGACTGGGAGTACACTCGTCACCTAATGCGCTTCGGGCTACGTCAACTTGGCTTCGGGCTTGTGGCTTTGGTGGCGAAGCCGCTTCTGGGTGTCTTGATCCCTGTCGCGCAGTTCGGCTATCGGTTCGGTGTTGTTGCAATTCTTCAGTCTTTGGTGAGTTTTTTATTGCTAACTCTGTTTTCCCTACCGTATTGTAGCATTCGACACATGGAGATGGCATTTCTAGTACCTATCTTCGTGGCCTTCGTCTTCCCCGCAACCCGTGAGGCGGCGCTGCAGCTCGTCCACATGTGGCTGGATTCGCGGGCCATGATTCGTGAGCTTTTCGATCCGATTATCTCTCGCCTGAAATCAGCAGCTAAGGGCAACAACCCCAATGTCAGCACCGATCTGCTTACGGATATGGAGATCGACAGTGAAGAACATGACAGTCGCGCGGAGAAGCGGGGTTGGCGCCAAACCGGAAGCGATGCCGCACGACTAGGATTCGGCCTTGTTTTCTGTTACATGCTGCAACTACCTTTCGTCGGGCCCTTTGCCTGGTTCATGGGTTTTGCTGCTGCGGGTCTGTTCGCCCCCGAACTGGTGGATCTGAGTACGTTTGGCGGCTCAACCAAGAAAACGACGTAGTTTGCCTGAGAATAACGAACAAGCGTGGTGTTGTGGAGGTAGTTTTATAAACCTGGCTTGCGAACTTTTGGACGAGAATCGAGTCGATGCAGCTTTCTCCCTATTTCTCATGATGGCCGGGTCATCCAAGACCCATGGGAAACATACTTCTTGAAGTAGTTGCCATCAAGCGTACCAGCACTGGATGGAAGCGCGAATTTCTTTCTCCTTCTTTGCTACCAACGCGGCTGCCGACTCGGTCACTACCTCTCTTTTCCTGCAAAGTGGAACGCTCTTGAGTCAAAGAGGCTTGCCATGCTTTTGCGTTGAAGTGCGTCATTCTAAAAAAGCGCTTTTTATTTTTAAAAAATCTTTGTGAGTGAATTCGTCACTCCATTTCATTTTTTTCGAGCCAGCATCGAAGCGAGGGAAGATGCTCGAGTTCTTGAGCAACGCAGACAGCAACGTGTTCGTGGGGGCGGGTGTGGCCGTGGCCGCCGTGATGGCCGTCAAGTACCTGAACGCGCGCGCCGACGCCGCGCAGCAGCGCGCGTACGAGGCGGCCAAGGCGAGACAGGAGGCGCTCAAGGCGGAGCGCGAGAAGCCCATCGAGCGGCGCTTCTTCACGCCCGAGGAGCTGCTGCCTTTCAATGGCGAGGACAGCCAGCCCATCTACATCGCCGTGCTGGACGAGGTGTACGACGTGAGTCGCAAGCGGGACTTCTACGGGCCCGGGGAGGGCTACCACCTGTTTGCGGGTCGGGACGCGTCCCGCGCACTGGCCAAAATGTCGTTCGAGAAGGAGGATCTGGACAGCGACGACCTGTCGGACCTGAGCTTCATGGACAAGGAGACGCTCAACGATTGGGTCACCAAGTTCTCGGTCTACAATAGCTACCCGAACGTGGGGCGCGTGCTGCGGCGTCGCGGCGAATTGACGCTCGAGCAGCTCAAGCAGTTTGACGGCATCGAGAACCCACGCAAGACCGTCTATGTGGCCGTGAACGGCAACATCTATGACGTGACGCTGGACGGACTGGACCACTATGGCCCCGACGGAGGCTACAAGCAGTTTGCAGGTCGCGACTGCTCTCGCTCGCTCGCCTGCATGTCCTTCCTGGACGAGTACCTGGACAACCCGACGCTCGAGGGACTCACAGACCAGCAGAAAGAGACACTCAACAAGTGGGAGGCCAAATTCAAGGAGAAATACCCCGTCGTGGGCAAGGTCGTCAAGTAGCGAGAAACGAATTGAGGTCAGTGGCGTAAGGCTTCCAGGTAGCGCCATCAGGTGCCTTTAAAGACATGGATACGCTCCTGCGCTAACTCGTAGCTCTGTCGTTATGGTTGTTATCATCTAGCGGTGGTTTCCAACCTCGTGTTACAGTCTTCACCCCGCCGAGCCAGTCGCTTCTCGTCGACGGGGCCAATTCTCGCTGTAACCCGAGATGTGAACTAGACTACCCTACTGCTGCTGCTCGCCGGTGACCTGAAAGACGCTCAATGACCCAGCGCATACAAACCGCATGATGTTGAAGGCAGCGTCTTCGTCCCTGTTTGCCACGAAGTCACAGTGCGGGCACACGAACACGTCCAGATTGCGGAGAGAGAGAGGTGCAGTCGGTTGCAGCGACCACAAGTGCGGCTCGTATACATCTCCGAGCACAGCACCAGCGTCTTGCCGAGGACAGCGCACTTGGCCAGTAGTCGCTGGCGGAACTGGAAGTGGGCGAGCGTCTGCATGTGGGAGTTGAACTTGTGCGTCCATGGCGCGCTCTGTCGTACCATCAACATGCCTCTGTTGCATCCGCTGTAGAGTGTCCAGGTAGCTATTGTCAAATACCGTATCGAGTGTCTGCTGCTGCCTTATGTCTAATCTCTGCTGGAGTGGCTGCATCGCATCGAAAGAGTGCAGTATAGCATGTAGCAGTAAGTTCGACATGATCTCGGTGAACTCAACCCAATCGAAGGTCGGCCTATCCATCAGCCCTCGCACTCGCCGTCCAGTAGGTTCGTCCTGAACATGTTGCCCTCGGTCTTGACGCTCGAGACGCTGCAGAGCTAGAATGGTGAAGAACTGTTCTTCCTCGTCATTGACGAATGCGCGGAGTGATTCAATGCTGTTTTGTACAGTTGGAATGGTTGCTATGGCGTCGGGCACACTGAGGCAACGGAGCACACGGATGATGACTCGCTCGCGAACACGACCCAGCTACTCTCGAACTCGTCGGTATGCCCGATCATCCTCGAGCACAATGAAAATGAGGGACCGGACTTCACCCAGTGCACTGTTAATGCGTCGCTTGAGTGTTCGGAGCCTCATGGCCTCGAGCACCAATTGGGAAGCGAGCAAAACGAGAGCGAATCCGTTGGCCACGAGTTAAACGCTCTAAACACCAACCGGCCAAGCAGCACTTAGACCGACGCAGGCATGGGCAACGCAGTGGGCACGCCGCCATCCGGACCCGACTCACTGCCTACGTCAGGCGGGAGGCGAGGCAGCGCCGCGAAGGAGCTGCCATCTCGTCAGCATTTCACTGTGGAGCAGCTCGCTACTTTTGCCGGAGGAGCAGACTGCAAACGCCCCATTTACATCTCGGTCAAGAGCGAAGTGTACGATGTGAGCTCCAGTCGAGAACTGTACGGCCCCTCGGGTAAATACGCGGCGCTGGCAGGCAAAGACGTCACGCGGGCGCTTGCCTTGGGCAAATTGGACGACGCGAAAGCGTTGGGCAGTCTGGACCTGAGTGACTTGACACAAGAGCAGTTCCAGACGCTGGACGAGTGGCTGGACAAGTTTCGGAGCGACGAGCACAAGTACACGAACGTGGGTCGGCTAGTGGACACCAGCCTTCGACTCAGTCTCGATGAGCTGCTGCCTTTCAACGGTGTGGACAATCCGCGCCAGACCATCCTGGTAGCTGCCGACGGCGTGTTGTATGACGTGACGATGAACGGAGCAGAGTTCTACGGCCCTGACGGCATGTACGGCCAGTTCGGGGGTCGAGACGCGTCTAAAGCTCTCGCCTGCATGTCGTTGGAGGATGAGGCGCTCAATAACCCGTCGATCGACGGACTCACGCCCGACCAGCGCAAAACGCTGGACGACTGGATCAAGCGCTTCGAAGGCAAGTATGCCGTCGTGGGGAAACTCACAGGGAGGAAGTAAGGATACTATAGCGCCTAAATACACGAACACCTGACAATCAGTTGACGTTGAACAGGAAGGGGAAGTCATCGCCACAGACGTTTACGCCTGGTGCGCCCTGCCGTGATCACTAAAGGCACAAGCTGTATGCTTTGACCTCACATTTCAATTCTCCCGACCCTGCACAAACCAAGCTGCCGAGGTACATGTACGACGAAGCTCAGTGTCACGGAGTTCAATTTCGAAAGTTATACAGGGCTATACAATTCCGTGCTCAAGTTCGCTTCTTCTCTTGCTGTGTACAGATGCTCATGGGTTAGATGATGGTGCCGTATCGCAGCACATCGAGCTTCTGCTTGTAGCGGCGCCAGAGGAAGACGCCGCCGCAAACCTCCAGAACGCCCACAATGATGAGCACGATTAGGCCCGGTAGGAACGTCTTGACGAGCGTGAGCGTCTTCTTGAACGTGTGCAGCACGTTGTCCTTGGCCTCACCTGCCTCCTGAACCCAATACGTTGGCAACACTACTTCCGTCGGCAACGTAGGCCACAGCATGTCGCTCATGGACGCGTTGGCCACGGACGAAGAGGCAGCCAGGGAGTACGAGACTTGCGATCGCTTGCGGGCGCTCATGGTCTGGCCCGTTCCCGACTCGATGTCCACAAAGGTGCCGTACGCGCTAAGGAAGCTTTCGAGGAGAGTACCATCGGAGTCGTACATGGTATCAGCCGTCATCACCGTCCCGTTGCTGTTGGTCATCTCCACGGCCTCGAGCAGTGATGTATCGCCGTAGATGAAAAACGGGCCGGACATGTACGACAGGAAGCCCGTGACGAAGCTCAGCTGGTGCAACCCGTTGACAGGGACACCCGTACCGATGGCAGCGTTGTCGTCCGTGTAGTCAAAGATGTCGGTCGCTGTGCCAAAGCGGTGCAGCGAGACGCCATTGAAGTCCACCTCCGAGTCCGTGCTCGAGATGGTGATGTAGATCTCGGCAGCGCCCAGGTACGAGTTGAAGGAGTCGGAAGTCGTGTGCTTGGCCATGCCGTTGATGGTCACGCCGCCGGGCTTAAGCGACGTGCCATCCGTGCCTGACACATTGAAGCACGTGACATTGGCAGCAGGCGAGTCGCAATTGGCGTAGCTCGAGAACGCGTTGAGCTCAGCCAGGGTCGGGTTACGACGTTCTCCCAGATCCACCCACACTGGCGCGACGGTGAAGCCGTTGTATTCCACGTATGCTCCGATCTTGGTCAGGTCGTCGCAGCCCGTGCGTTTGACGTAGGGACTGAGGGATGATGCATCGGGTGCAGTCTTCGAGTAGTCCAAGCCAGAGCTTTCGGCGATACCAGGGAGAGGTGCAGCACACAGACCAACGCTCTCACAGAGACCGCAAGTGGTCCCGACAAACGTGGCAGCCTCCTCGTCACCGTACTCGGCAGCATAGATGGACTCGATAATGGCACACGTGACATTGTTCACTGCTAAGACAGCCGCGCCCTTCGTGCACTGGGAGCAGGCCGATGCAATGGCCAGGCAGTCGTCGCCACTGCAGGACGCACACTCTGCATTCATACTGGTTTTGCACGTGTTGACGTAGTTGGAGCCCAGGATGAGACCGGCCAGCAGACTTGGGTAGCCCAAAGCCCACTGCGCAGCCGTGCGCTCGACGAAGATGCCGTTGTACGCGAATCCCGAGAGGTCCAAGTCGGCGATGGCTTCGGGCCCAGTGGCCAGGAAGGTCAGCACGGCACTGTTGTTGGTCACCGTCTTCATGGCCTCCGGGTCCAGCGAGTTGAGACCGTTCATCCAGCGCATCATTTGCTCGCCGTGCTCGGTGATGGTCGCTATGATATCGGAGGTGTTTTGTTTGGATGCGAAGGACGCCGCTGCAACTGCCGCTAGCAGGTTGAACTCGCCGCCCGTAGCAGCGATGACGCTGAAGTACCCGGTGTCGAAGCTCACGATCTCGTCCGAGTCAGAGCAGCCGTCACAGCTCTTTTCGGCCTCGTACGTGTGGTATGTGTATGTCTTGTACGTGACGGTGGAGACGTCATCGGACAGGGACACGTCGAGCTTGATCTCGCGGCGGCGATACACGTACGGCCCCATTTCCTGGACTTGCAGTTTGGCGTTGGTGGCGAGGTAGTCTTCCGCGTTGGTGGCGTTCAGCATGTAAACGGAGACGTAGTAGGGCGAGCAGTCGTCGCAGTCTCCGTACGGGTCGAGATAGCTCTCCTTGGACACATCAGAGTCGGAGCAGTGCACCACCGCGTCTTCTACGGCCGAATTGACGTATGCAGGCATTGCGGTGCCATACAGGATGCCGAGGATGGAAGTCAGGGAGCCTACGGCCATGAGTACTATGGCTAATACCTTCTGACTGCAGCAGCAGCATCGTCGCCGCTGGGACTCGATCTCTTCGAGCTTGGGGAACGCAGAGGGCGACCCCTTCTCGAGCTGCTCGAAGTGAGTATTGCTACGAGCCTTGGGGGTGTGCGTCGTCATCGGTGATGCGGTGACAGCCGGGGATGAAGGCGGAGTTGGAGTTGCCGCAACGGCAAATTCACAAGTGAGGACCGCTCATGACCAGCAAGGCTTCTGCTCGAGCATGTAGAAGCCGGCCGTTGCCTTACGTTGGCCGAAGTGAGCCGGTGAAAGAGGTACATGTAGTCACGTCGGGATTCGGAAAGGCGAGGTGGTACTGCAGATCCTCCGACACGCCAGACACGATGGCCCGAGGCCGCGGCGGCGATTGCTGTCCTCGAAGTTGGAGCTCTTTCTCAGTCGAATTGTGTTTATTGCATGAGTGTATCGCCGCGACCAACGGAGCTACGGGTCTGGTATTATGCTGCTGATACTCCGGCACATGTGCTCGATGCAGTCGCTCTGACCTTGACATGGTACTTTCGGCCACAGAGGTCTCCGTACAAATCGGTGGCGAGTTGGGGAAGAATTGGCGATGCAAACGCTACATGTCGTGCACAGGTTCTATCACGACTCACCAGTTCGACGGGCCATGTCGAACTCGCCAATCGCAATGGCGCCCAGGATCGCTGCTCGTCGAGCAGGACGAAGTTGAAGTGGCAACTTCCGAGATGGAAAACTGTCAAGGATGGTGCAGCGGCGGGCCACAAGATACCGCTGAAACGGCCACCGTTCACCCCGCTGTCGACGTCTGTGCGGCGCTCTAGGGCTTGACTTCACGCAGAGGCGATCGACTTCAACAGCGATGCGCCTGTGCAAAGAGAACTCACTCCGTGTTCTCCACTCCAATCTAGCGTCATTTAAGCGCGAAGAGCTCTGGAGTTACAGGTGTGCTTCATTCCGACGAAAACCATCGTCTTGGACACTTTGGCACCGCACGCTGTTGCACTCGTCGCTAGGGTCAACGCGAACACTTCGCCCGTCGACGGAGTGGTAACGCAAGTCGCCAATTGTGTTCTGTTGGACCGTGTCGGCACCTGCGTGAACGACCTGACCGTAGGCGCCACTGTCCGGGCAGCTCAAGCTCTACGACCTCCTGACCTCCTGCCGCTGGATGAATTGCGTGTGGCGCCGTTATGACGTCGTGAGTATGCATGGTGACCATACGCGTGATTAAAGTGGTCATATTGATCGGTAGGGACTACGCATCACTTCTACCTTCGAGTTCTAAAGCTACTTACGCCTTGACAGCCTCCTGCCGACGACGGCGCATACAGACGGCGCCCGCGACGACCAGCGCCAGACCCACCACAATGCCCACGATGAGCACGGGCAGGAACGAGCTGAGCAGCGACACAAGCGAGTCGTAGTCGTCCACGCGCGAGTCCGAGATGGTGGAGCCCTCCTGGCCCCAGTAGATGGGGATCACCACCTCCGTCGGCAGCGCCGGGTACAGCACGTCGCTCATGGCGAACGAGCTGTTGAGCGTGGAGGGCGACAGCGCGTACGACGCCATTAGCCGCTTGTAGGCGCGCATGGTCTTGCCCGTGCCGGCCTCCATGTCCAAGAAGGTCTCGTACTTGTCCGAGTACTCGGTCGTCAGCGCGCCGGCGCTGTCGTACAGCGTGTCCTGGCCCACCTTGACGCCGTCGTTCATGGTGATCTGTACGTCCGTCGTCAACGACTTGTTGCCGTACAGGAACATCGGGTACGACACATATGCCAGAAAGCCCGTGGTGAAGGCCATGCACTGCACACCGTCCACCGGGATGGCCGTGCCCATCTTGGCGTTAGTGCTGGTGGCCGTCAGCAGGTCGACGGCCGGACGGAAGCGGTGCAGCGTAATGTCCTTGTAGTCCACCTCCTGGTGCTGGTTGAACAGAGTCAAGTTCTGACGACCCTGGCTGAGGTAGATGTTGAATCCTTCAATCGAGATCGAGTCCTCGAAGCCAGAGATGCCCACGCCGCCAGGGGCGATACTGGTGGCGTCGTTGCCGAACACGAGGCTGCACGTCATGTTCGACGTGGGCGCCGCGCAGTTACCATAGCTTGAGAAGGCAGTCATTTCCTTCAATGTCGGGTTGCGACGCTCGCCAAGGTCCGCCCACAGAGCAGTCTCCGTGTATCCGTCGTACTCCTCGTACTCGTTGATGTAGTTCTCGTCGTCGCAGCCCGTGCGTAGCGTGTACTCACCCAGGGTGGACACATTGGGTGCTGTCGTGGAGTAGTTGCGGCCGCTGGACTCGACGATACCGGGCAGAGGGGCAGCACACAGACCGACCGAGATGCACATCTGGCACGTGCTGGCGGCGAAGCTGGAAGCCTCCTCGGCACCATACACGGCGGCGTACGCAGCCTCGAT
This sequence comes from Phytophthora agathidicida, assembly GCA_025722995.1. Lineage (NCBI taxonomy): Eukaryota > Oomycota > Peronosporomycetes > Peronosporales > Peronosporaceae > Phytophthora > Phytophthora agathidicida. Next base: position 4,468,709 of record CP106972.1, on the reverse strand, counting down.
GATACCGCAGGTCTCGTCGTTGATAGCCACGACGCCAGCACCACGGGCGCACTGTTTGCACTGCGCCCAGATCGAGAGGCACTCGTCGCTGGTGCTGGAGGTACACGCAGCACACTGCTCATTGAGTCCCCCTTCAACCGCACACTGCTTCACGTAGTTGGAGCCAAGACCCAAACCAGCGAGCAGGCTCGGGTAGCCGAGAGCCCACTGGGAGACCGTGCGCTTGGCAAAGAGACCGTTGTAGGCGAAGCCCGTCAAGTTCATATCAGCGATGGCGTCCGGGCCGGTAGCCAGGAAGGTCAGCACCGCGCTGTTGTTCGTCACCGTCTTCATCGCCTCCGGGTTCATCGAGTTGAGACCATTGACCCAGCGCATCATCTGCGGGCCGCTCTCGGCGATGATGCTCATGACGGCAGTGGTGTTGCTTGTCGAGGCGAACGAACCAAGAGCCAAACGAGCGAGGAAGGCTGCTTCGCCGCCGGCCTGCGCGATGACGCTCATGTAGCCCGCGTCCAGCGCCGTCACCTCGTCGTCGTCCGAGCAATCGTCGCAGCTCATGTCCGACTGGTACGTGTGGTACGTGTACTGCTTGTAGCTCACACGGTTGCCGTCGTCCGAAAACTCGACGTCCAACTTGATCTGGCGGCGGCGGTACACGTAGGGGCCCATTTCACGAACCTCAAGGGTGTCGGCGTCTCCGGCCAGGTACGCCTCGGCATTGGTGGCGTTCATCATGTGCAGGCTGTAGTAGTACGGCGTGCAGTCGTCGCAGTCGCCGTAGGGGTCCAGGTAGCTCTCCTCAGCGCCATCCGAGGCGTCACAGCTCACCACACCGTCCTTGACAGCGTTATCGACCACCGCCGGCACCACTGTGCCGTACAGCAGTCCAATCACGGCGATGAAGGCACCCGCGACGACGAGCCCCAGTCCGAGCGAGCAGCAGCAGCATCGGCGCTGACGGCGAGGCTCGGCCTTCTCGAAGTACTCGGTGTTCGGCGTTTCAGCCATGGTCCGTGAAGTTGTCGGGCGAAGACGGCAAATCCAGGAATGACCATGAACAACTGCGAGAACTGGCTGCTCTACCAGTCACGGCCGCACTGGAGCCATGATGGCCAAAGCGGGAACATAGAGAAAAGTTTTGGGATCGGTAGTTGGAGACATCAAGCCGGATGTATGCTTGGGACCAGACCCAGGTCAAGTCACACACAATCGAGAACGAGACACGGGTTGCACTGTGCAACTTGCACTACCGTTGGGTGAGAAAGCACGTTCTGCAAGCTGCCAGTCAAGCGATCAGCAGATGGCGGCGAGGGTCTCAGCAACAAATCGCGAATGTCGAGTCTCCACATTGCGCATGGAAGCGTTCGAACAGAAGAAGGCAAACTTTGCATCGACTGGTCCGTACGCGCGCTGGGCGGTGCCAGCGCGTTTCTCGTTCGCGAAACGAGCACCACCAAGATCGATTGCGACAGCGAACACGGAGATCGACGTCATGCCGGTGCTGCGTTTCCGAGGAGGCACAACGCAAAGCTGCATGTTTTAGTCACGCCTCGTGTCAAGATTAACACCAGATGGTGGCGCCTAGTGATGGATGTCCGCTTCAACCAGGTCAACCTGTAAGCTGCTTCAACCGTTTGAAGTTCGCGCGGTACACTCTCCACGTTACTGTGGCGGGCTGCAAGCAGGAAGTTCTCGGCCGTCGAGTTTCGGTGGGAAGCGGCATGTGCATGCACATGGAATATGTCACCTGCCAGTCCCGCGCAGACTCCCAGTCAGAGATGGTGCAAGTTCACGAAAACTTACTGCAGCACTTGTTGTCGGAGAGCTTGGGGACGGGTGCATTTGTCCATCGTGCGGATGATCAAAATGAGAGGCAACGTACCATTTGAGCTGGTCAGAATTCTGAGCAGATGCACAGAGCTCTTTACGGCTGATCACTCACACTGCAGCTGATTGTTCAGGTGCGTCAAGCCGTCGTTGATCTCAATGCCTTTGGTGCAAATTCTACCACTCGGAATTCCCCCATGGCGAACCCCGCACCGGATCATCTGTCGGTGACTCGGAGACCCCATTCAGCAGCAAGTTGACAGCTTGGAGCTCTACATTGACATGAAATCGGGTGCCTGTACCCTCACGAATTTTGCCTTGACGATGGAATGTGTTGACCTACGGTGCGGCTAAGGCCGTCATTTTGCTTAGGGAGAGAATATGTGAGCTCCAGGACGCGACTCGCTCTCGGACTCGGACGCCCGCGCATAACCGGAAGGACCTCGAACGGAACACGTCAACCTTTACGTCTCGAGCGGCGTAGGCAGAATGCTTATCGGGCTGGACCGTAGCGGATTCCGGTGCCCGGAAGCAGATCCGCTATTGCTGCTGCTGCTGTGCCCCCGACCCGAACAAGTACGAGGCGTCGATGGTGTACTTGCATGATGGTAACTTCGCTTACGGTAGGGGATATGGTATATTCACTAAGAATGATCTCGAGAGATCTTTACGTTCGGACTGGGCTACCGACGAATGAAGGCACTACGTCTTTCACTCCCCAGCAGTCCGTTTACCGAGTGGGCTTTCGTTTGAGGTCCTTCTCAGGGTCCCGTTCCCACGTTGGTTTGAATTAAGTCGCCTCAGTTGATTCGGTACCCTCTGCAAAACTGCGGAGTTCGAGGCCGGTTGGTGACTTGGAGGAGCCCTAGCTGCCACAAGGTTTTTTGCCGCATTGATGTCACGCTCCCAGTAGTTCGCTGCGCAAGCTACGTTTCTGCAGACCCGCACATTCCTCGACCTCTTGGTTCTCGTCGTCCCGTAGATCTTGAATGGCATGTTCACCATCGGGCGTGAGCACTCAGAGCAAAGATAACTAGTTCGAAACTCGTCGACCATAATGAGGGTTGCGCGGCGAGAGAGTTCAAGCGCGAACCGCTTGAGCGGGACGTGCATGTGGCCCGCGAGACGAGTCTGGCTGCTCCATTTTCCGAGAGCCACACACACGTCACGGTCCACGGTCGGGACGACACGCTTGGCGAGTTTCGCCACGGCCTTGCGTTTGAATCGCGACACCGTGAATCACCATTTTCGAAACCCTTTGAGAGCGCAGAACTCCAGCATGGCGTTGATATTCCTCCACATGTGCTCGTAACGAGAGAGCAGAGACACGGACGACGAAGTCTTGAACGATGGCATGTCCTTCACAAACGCACCATAGAGCGGATACCTCTTCTTCAGGTTTTCGAACCAGAATGCTTGGTGCTCGACACGACTCATGTGTCGGTACTCTCGGGACGTGACTTGTAGGACGTGAGAATTGTCACGCAGGAAATGAGATCGGCGCCTGACGCCGTGTTTCCGCGGACGGTGCTTCGGGTGGTGCCTGTGACAGATCTCGCACCACCCCTCCACGTCGCACTGTGCTCTGCTGCGTCTCTTGCGTCGGTGGCAGCGACGGCGGTTCCTGCTGCGCTTCTTGCCATGGCGTCTGCCGCCAACGTGGCCTGGACAGGTACTGCACCAACCGGGCATGGAGCATGGCTCTTCCGGTGGGTTGCAGACAAACTCCAGCATAGGACGGCTGTATGCCGTCAGCATCACCCGTAGACCTGGGTCAATCCCGATCAATGTATTTGGTATGTACTTCGGAGAAAGAGCAGGTCGTTCAACAGGAGCAGGAATTGACGTAAGCACACCAGCACTGTAGCCATTCGTGGAGATCTGATACTCAAAGTTTCGCCTTGGAACGCCAATCCGGGGATCCACAGTATGGCTGACGCAGTCTCCGAGGTTGAACACCGTGGTCCACATTCGCTCGCGTACTTCTTGGAACTCCGTAGGCGTGGCATAAGTCCGTTGTCCACGAGAGTTCGTGGACTTGTAAAGCCCAAAAACGTCCTTACCCGTAGTTGCCAAAACTTGCCTTGCGACTTGGTAGAGCACCTCTGTAGTGACCGGGAAGAACGCCGGCACACAGGAGGTGGGCTGCGGCAGCAACGTAAACAATCGGCACCATTTCGGGATCTCGTCTTGGTCGTGCATTTCTTCCATTACCTTCAGCATGTCGTACAACTTGCCGAGAAATAGCACCTCATGGCTAGCGATGTTCGCATCTGTAGGAGGCAGTTCTAGCCACTCAAGCCATTGCTTCTCGACGTCCGTGAGGTCTTCAGGACTTGCCTTTAGTCGAGCGACCATGGCCTCAGCTGCTCCCCGCGGATACGCAAGCTGCAGGCTAATGAATTTGACAAGCCGCGCCTCGAAGTTCGTACGGACATGTTGCTGCGCCGCAACGACCATGCCATTCGCCAGTTCTTTGATAGCGGAGCCGAAACAGGAAAGCGTAGGTGGTATATACGACATGACCCTCGATCGCGAAGCCTTGTACTTGTCGATGGACTCCTCTAGTGCAGCGTTAGCCGAGGGTTTTGTCGCGGGCCTCTGTTCGTCACCAAAGACAACAGTGCAGCACCGGTAGAACGTAGCTTGGTCCAGCTGCAGGGCTGTCTCCATTGTGCGAGATCTTGCCGGTACTACTGGGTAGTTCGGGTAGCTGCGCCGATGGTGCTCGAACAGGCGGCAGCAGTGGAAGTTCATGACGAACATTGCCTCTATGCGGATCTGCTGCAGAGCCACAGCACGTTGTTCGAGCGCGTCCCGGATGTCAGGATTCGGGCAAATGTGCCTCAGTGGGTATGTCACGGTTGAGAACACTAGGGCGCTGTTGGCTCCTCGAAGAAGGGTGCGACGATGGACCGCGGCAGCCCGTTGCTCGATGTCGACTTCACCAGGCGGTCTCCACGCGACCGCGAGTTCTGGCAGGGGCTCGACGATGCCGGGGTCGATAGCGAACGAATCCACGGAGGAAGGATATAAGTTTTCTTAACTATCTGGATGTCGGGGTGGTATGTCAATATTGGAAGGCGTCCACTGACATGAGAGAAAAGTTTCCGACAGCATATGAAACTCTCCGTCGTAGTAGTGAGCTGTGCCAATCCACCCTTGGTCCGGTGTAGGCGATGCTGCAGCAACTCTCGCAGTACAGCCACTACCTAATCCAGCCCGCTCTAGTAAAGACTCAATAGTAGTTTCCAATAGGTCTTTGGTGATGTTGCCAGCGGCAACTCCTTTTTCCTCAATCAGAGAGCTCATCCCATCCAAAAGAACCGGCGGCAAATTGTCGATAGATTTCTGAACTCCTTGAAGCTGCTTGTAAAGCTCGACATGCGGAGGAATCCCGGTGGACTTCATCCACGGTGAATCCCCCGTTACCAAGGCAGCTCGAAGGTCGCTCATCATTGCTGCATTGCGGAACAGGGAGGCAGATAGCAATGGATGTGACGCAGGCAAGGCGTCCCGTAAGTAAACTGAATGCTTGACCAACGTAGCAAGACATAGCTTCAGAATGTCCCCAAGACTGCTTATTGTGTGCAATGATGGATACATTTGGCGGACACAGGCACAAAGCACCGGATGCTGGTTGTCTGCAAAATGTGGAGGCAGCATCGAAAATTCTGGACGGTTCAACGGTAGGCCAGCCACGACCCGGCCGAGATACTGGTCTCCGGCTGATTCATACCGAATGTAGCGGTCTTGGACACCGCCAAGCGACCACCCCACTCTAAGACACACGCTAGCAATCGATGGACCACCGGTAGATCCGCTGCATGCAAACGTAGCGACACCTTTGCGAATCGAATGTGTGCCGTAATGTGTTTGGTGCTTGAGGTCACTTATCAATTGTCGAAGGATGCTTCCGAACCGTGATTTCTGCTCAGATCCAGGGAAAATTGGTCCAGGTGGCTGAGTAGGTCGACATGCCAGGTGAAGAGCTAGCGCTGTGATCCAACAGGTTTCTGGACTTAGCGGGTTAGCATACACGTGTCGAGGATCTTTCGGTCCTTTGGCTTCTTGATTCGTCTTGGACTTGTACATCACGCACCAATGCTGTCATCGTGGCTGCTAAGGTGCTCCGTGCATAGTGTCTGCACCGACTCAGATCGACACATCAAATTCCATTGCGTCGTAAGAAAAAGATGCGCAAAGCCGCCATCTTGGCGGGTCAAAGTCGCTCTACATAACTCATGACACAACGAGAATGGCAGTGGATCTTTGCCAGATTCCCTGGGCGAGCCTGACTGGAACTTGCATGCTTCCATGCGCTTCAAGCCCGAAAAGAAAGTGCCCAACCGTTTTTCGTGAGCTGTAGGCAGTGGTATCTCGTTCCTGCGATATAAATATTTCATTGCGCTTCGATATCCACTTGAGGTACCAACACTGACAGACTTCCGCTTCTCCAGCAAAAACTCTTCAAAATCGACGGCCGTGAACTTATCCAAGTTAATTTGCCCTTTAGCATCAAAGTACTCTGCAGCATCTTCCTGCTTTTGCACCTCAGTCCATCGTGATATCACTCGCAAGCTACCACGATACGCACGCTGGGTTTTGGGTGATACACATGCATCCCTAACATCTTGCGCGGTGACCTCTCGATTACTGTCGGCTTGTGCAGGTTGCGGTGCCTCCACTGGAGCCACGACCGAAATATCAGCCAGCTTCTGAAGGTTTAAAATTGCGCGTCGTGGTCGAAGTAGAGGGCTTGTGTGGCGTGGAGGTCGTGGTCGAATCCGACGGCGGCAAACTGCTGCGCTTCTTGTGGGGAGGCGACGTTTTGCTCGTCACTGGTGCCGTGGAGCTGCGCTTCATTGTATTTAGATGGAAAAATGGAGAATGAAGAAACTTGTTTCTTATATTTGAGGGAAAAAACTTCGGTGGATGCCAAAGGTGGGTAAACTACCAGCAAATTACCAGCAGAGGAAATCAACCACACGATTCGCAGGCGCGTGGATCTGCTCACAACAGCGTATCTACATGTAGATGCACGCTGCAAAGCAGAACGGATATTCATTCGCGAAAAATCTTCTTTGGAGAGAACTCACGCAAGACGATCATGGCGATGCCGTTCGAGAATCCCAGCAAGATTGCCAACAACGTCAAGAGTGGCAAGTGGACGTAAGTGATAGTGGAAAACAAAAGGATTTTGTGGCTGTGGGGTAATGTGGTCTGTATTGACTAGGGCCCCTTTGCACGTTGCTGCTGGAGTAGCAGCTCGCCGTCAACACCTAGTTCCATCGCGTGGCGGTATAAAAACTGGCAATGTCGGGCGAAGGAATTGACGATGCTTGGAGATCTTGGTGACTCCGCTTGGGTTTCGTGGAAGTAGATATCATTGCGCTCCGATCGACGGATTCGTTCACCACTCTGCAATTTGCCTCGCCTCGAACGGAACCAAGGTCGTGGTGATGGTTTTCAATCGCCGTAGTAGTCCTACTAGAGCCCCTCGAGTCTTCACAAACGCGCAATGACCGCCAACGACTTCTACATTCATTCAACTCAACACAACGTCATTCAACAATGAGCCAGATTACAACTGCTGCCCGAGTATATAACGAAGTTCCATACCTTGACGGGGGCATTTTGTTTTCGTAGTGATCGATGCTCGAGTTCGTTGGTCATCACCTCAGCTCATTTGGGTCCTTGATGTTGCAAGCTCATTTCACTTTCTTCACTTTCGAGTCTGCTGGTTGTTTCATCGCCTGGTAGTCGCCCTGGAACTTCTCGGCTCGAAACCAAGATGACGGCACGTCGGTCTGTGCCGACCCCAGGCTACTTCGCTGTTTCGCCCTCCACGCGCGCCTCTTCCCCGCGCTCCGTTTCGTGGCAGTGTTGTCTCCCGAATCGCTCTACACGCTTCCGTGCGTCCTGTCGATCGCGAATCCTACACGACAGATTCAATAACCTACTAGGATGCTCTTGCAGCGGCAGAACTCGGGCAAGCGCCACCCTCCAGGTACCGACGCTCCAAGGGTGACCACTCGCAATGCGGTGCTGGCGGCGTTTTGGCTCGTGTTCTTGCTGTACATGTACTTCGATCTGCGCTTCTTCGCGACGTCTTCCGTGGCCACCAACACCATCGAAGCGACGGGCAATGGCTGGCGCTCGTTTCAACGGCGCCCCCACTAAAGCTGAAGGAGACGGCGGAGACACGCTCAAGGGCGCGTCGGCCACTCGGCAGGTGAAGCACTTGGTGTTTATGCCCACGTGCCGCGATCTGGACTTTGTGCACGCCGAAGTGCTCGCCTTCACGCTGCGACGCACAGGATACGACAGCAACGTCACGCATTTGCTGTATGGATGCACAACAGAGGCGGCCTCGGAGCTCATCCGCAAGAAAGATCCGCGCCACAATGTCCAGACCCGACACTACACCGACGTCTCGGCGACGAACACGACGTTCGGGGAGGAGTTGCTCACGACGACGTTGAATCCAGTGGTGCTGTCCAAGTGGATGCTGGGGTCGGATGCTGGAGAGTTTAGTGACAACCGAGCGGTGTCGTTCGCAGAGCGGTATGCGCTGGAACCGATGATTTCGTGATGGCTGTGGACAGCAACGCGATCTTTACCAAGAAGTTGGACATGTGGAACCTCATGGCGGAGGCGAATGACGTTACCGACGCTCGTGTTTACGGACAGGACGTGTCCTGGTACTGACCGAACCGATTCCCCCTTACGGAGGAGCAACTGAAGAGAGAATCGTGCCGACGAACTCTCGTGCACTCCTGTTGGACGACTGGCGCGAGTATGCTGCCATTGCGCCGTTTGTGGCCGAAGTGAGTGCGTGGCAGGAGACCCTACCTACTGCTGTGGATCTGTGGGAAAGTTGACGCACGAAAAGCGCTGCCTGGCTGTCCCAATCGCTGTAGCTAATGAGAAGACATCCGTTGGCGTGCTCAGTGTGCATCACTATCCTTCTCGCTACCAGAACTGGGATTTCGTTGATGACATCAAACATAGCCCATGCTCAGACAAGGCTGAAGGAAAGTACCTAGCGCTGTCATCGTACCCGATCTCCATCCGCGCGCTAAACTTCACGCTGCCTCAGTGGATTGACGGCCGCGAATGGATCTTGCTACCCACGCTAGCAGATTCAAGCGTGTGCCCAACATTCTTCGTCGTGGAGGCCTACAGCAACGCGTCTGAAAGTTATCGTCAGCATTTTGCCCCACTGGTTACAACCACAGCCGTCGTATCCCGATGGAGTTCAAGGAGAAGACGTGGAGCACCACGTTGTTATGATGCGGCTCCTGCCACATCCTCGCCGCCCGAGGCCTGCCCTCCAAGTCGGGTCCTACCTTACAAATCGCTGAGTGAGCTCACTAGAGTTGCCGAAGCTTCAACCGATGCATCGGCAGCGATCATTCGATGAGGTCTCCGCAACCTTCGTGAGTTGCTAGAGACCGTCTATGGAGGTGGGGAGATTACTGGGGTACGACATGAGTTTATGGAACGAGAAGTGGTTGTGGAAGCGCTGCGCGCATTACGTGTCGAGCGAGGCGATTTGTATGGAGTCGCGACTACCGCTGATTTTCATGCTGTGGAGCGAGTCTTGAGTATCAAGTATCGGAGAGTTCGTACGCATTATCGCGAGCGTTGCCGGCCCCCTAGTCATCCTGGACGATCAAAAAATGTCGAGATTGGAGAATTGGCAAACAAATTCATTATTTGGTCCAGGAAGAAGGGAAAATTGTTCGAGCAGTGCTCGAAAAGAGAAATTTGTGCTGCTGTTTTTTGTGGAAATCACGATGTGTATCGCCTGCGGTATCATGACAAGCTGCAGAGAGAAGTTGCGCGACAACTGGAGCCTGGTGAAAGTTGGAATGGAGGAAGGAGGCTTGACTGTTCTGATAGTGAGACTGCTGGCCACCACAGCCAAGTACACTTTCGTCACACCTGACAACGTCGCAGACGCCGTCTCCCGTAACTCCACTGCTGGTGCTGACGCTGCTGCCTCAGCGGCTTCAACTGCGACTTAAACTTTCACAATATTGACCGCAGAAGGCGAATTGATCTAGTGGACGCCTTCCAAAATTGACATCAAATCGACTTATCATGCATCTCTAAATTTGTCAAAGGTCTGCCTTCGTTGCTAGAAAAGAGTTGGACCTTACAAACACCAAGTATAATGTTATGAAATTGCACAATTAGAGGGCGGTGGGACCCTTCGCTTCGTCAGACGAAAAAATGGTCTGAATCAATATAAGTTTTCTTAAATATCTGGATGTTCCACGTATGGAGGTCGTTTTCAGAAGTGTACCCATCTCTGCATGACCTCTATCCTTTTATACAACATATCTTCAATTGAGGTTCCCTAAATAAAGGGATATCCATTATGTCTTCCGAGGAGGAGGAGTACGACTTCGACTACAGCGATGAGGACGAGGACATGGAGGACGCCGAGGCCGCGGACCTGCACGTGCAGATCGAGAACGCGTATTACACGGCCAAGCAGCTGCTGGAGGGGGAGCCCCCGCAGCGAGAGGAGGCTCTCGGAGCTCTGGAACAAGTGCTGACACTGCAGAATGAACAGACGGACTGGGGCTTCAAGGCGTTGAAGCGGATCGTCAAGCTGCTGTTCGAGCTGCAGCGCAACGACGAGGCCATGAGGCGCTACGAGGAGCTGCTGGGCTACACCAAGACGGCGGTGACGAGGAACGTTGGGGAGAAGGGTATCAACAGCATTCTGGACTTTGTGTCGACGAGCAAGGCACGGATACAGTTAGTTAGTAAGGGGGTGGATACGGAGCTATTAGGGCTGACTTACGGTTGCTGCTATTAGAACTGGGAGATCTTGCAGAGGTTTTACGAGACAACGTTGGAGACGCTCAAGGAGGCGAGGAACGAGGTATAATCCTGCAGGGGTTAACATGTTGCGCAGGGGGAGTACTGATTTTATTGTTATTGCGTCGGCAGAGGTTGTGGTTCAAGACGAGTGTCAAGCTGGGCAATTTGCTGTATGAGATCCGAGACTTTTCAAGATTGAGCAAGGTGAAGGGAGAAAGTAAGGGGGGCTTAGTTGTGATACATTTTGTAACTGTGAGTGTGTGTGCTGCTGCTGTGAGCAGATTATTAAGGAGCTGCTGGCGTCGTGCAGCGGTGAGGATGCAGATGATGGTGTCAGGAAAAACTCGCAGGTAATTTTATGCTATGAGTTTGGTTTGTTTTCATTTTGCTCAAATGTGTTTATTTTGCTGCTGCAGTTGCTGGAGGTGTACGCTTTGCAAATTCAGATGTATACGGCGCAGAAGGACAACAAGAAGTTGGTGTCGATTTATGAAAAGGCACTGCGCACTAAGTCCGGCGTCGCACACCCGGTAAATAGCCCGACGGAAAATTCCAATCGATGGCTGGAGTACGGTCCTGACGTTTGTTGTTGATGACAGAAAATTATTGGCGTCATCCACGAGTGCGGTGGTAAAATGTACATGATGCAGCGTGAATGGGACAAAGCTCGCAGTGACTTTTTCTCCGGATTCAAGAGCTACGACGAAGCTGGCGAACCGCGGCGGCTTCAGTGTTTGAAATACTTAGTGCTGGCCAATATGCTGAGTGAGTCACAAGTGAACGTTTTCGACTCCCAAGAGGCCAAACCGTACGAGAACGACAAAGAAATCGTGGCGATGACAAAGCTGACGGATGCCTTCCTTCACGACGAAATCAAAACTTTCGAGCAGGTGCTGAACCGGAACCAGGAGGCCATCATGGACGACCCCTTTATCAAGCACTACATCGACAGTCTACTCCGAACAATCCGAAGCAAGGTGCTGCTCAAGATTGTCAAGCCTTACCACACAATGGATACTCAGTACATTGCGCGCGAGTTAAACGGCATCCCAATCTCCGAGGTCGAGTCTTTGCTGTCTGCGTTGGTGCTGGATAAGAAAATTGAGGCGCGCATCGACCAGGTCCAACATACGCTTGTGCTACTGGACCGCAAACCCGAAGAGAAGTTCCAGACGTCTATCCAAGGCTGGTGCGACGCGTTGGAGAAATTCCATTCACTTACGGTGGACCGTATCAACACTGGAATGTAAGGTATGCCATGAATAAATGTTTGAAAACGATCTTCTTTTTACAATTCTTCATGCTATCTTTTTCGTGCCGTGCTGTAAAATCTAGCACTCGATTGTTGCTGCTGCACGTTGGGCGGCGTAAAATTGCTGTACCTGACGAGCTTCTTCTGCCTTCCGAGAGGCGATATGCCATGCGGAACCAATACAAAGGACAGACCAGACGGACCAACATAGACAAAAGCGGAATCCGATCCGGTACGCGCAGGCCTCGTCACAGTACTCGAAGTAGCTGTTTGGCTGTCCCTGTTGCGAAATGACCCATTCCATGATCAATCCTGTGAGGTACGGCGAGAGCGAGTATCCAAACAGGTTGAAAACCATCACGGAGAACGATGAGGCGAGCGCGCGGTGCTCAGCTGGCACAACTGAAATGAAGATCCCTGTGCAAGCTGGCAGGATAGCACCGCCAAAGAAGAGCAGCAACCACAGAAAACCGGCCGTGATATAGACGTCATCGAAGAACGTCGTTACTGACGAAATGGAAAAGGCTATCAACCCCAGGACCATGCAAATTCCCAGAGCCTTGGCGCGTTGCTCCACGCCGATATATCCACCGTATCGATCGATAAGCCAACCACCGAAAAATACGCCCAGGATAGGTCCCGTACCGGACACAACCACAAAGAGGGCGTTAACTAGATACTTGGACACGTGCAGCGACTTGATCATGAAGATAGTGCTCCAGTACTGCACGCCCGTGACAACGAAGTACACGGTCGTGAGACCGAACACGATCAAACAGAATACAGGAATGTGCAGCAGCTCGTACACGCCCTCCGAGAACGCGCCTTGTTCGTACACCTCGATGAACTCTTCCTCGAGGATCGAGGCCTCCAGCATGCTCATCCTCGGAGACATTCGAGGAGATCTCATCGGAGTATGATCTGTGTCTATGGCGCCGTACGACTGAGCGACAGTCTTGGCTACCGGCGACGTACGTTGTACTGTAACCGACGCAGCAAAAACGCCACCCTCGCTAGCACCAGCCTTGGGATTAATTGGTGACGTTGAGATCGCCGGTGGAGACCTAGCAGTATTGTCACCATTCTCCAATTCACTCGCAACGGCGTCCAACAACGAGGTCTGGGTAATGCCACGCATACTCGGTGGTCGAATCATGCTGCGACGAAGAGAAGCCGGTCCAACCTCGTCATCACCATGGCCAAAATGATACTGGTGCTGCTGGTTTTGGAGTAGCTGTCGAACGCTGCGCTGACTGCTGGCGCCGTACATGCTGGCACTAGCAAGTAGCGCGTCCTCCTCGTCGTGGTACGTCGTCGACCTCGTACTCATCGGCGTACCTGCGACCGTCTCGTCCAAGAAGCTGTGCAAACCGAAGCCGGACCTGCCACGTGAGCTCAAAAATCCCCCTCGACTGCTGTTAAGAGGCTCCAACTCGCTGTGGAGGTCATCGTCCTGTTCTTCCTGACTGTGTTCCGTCGCCGCCGAGTCCTCCTGGTGCTGTTCACTCCCCCTCGACCCCAATTCTTCAGCCACCTCAATCGACTGCGTTTCATCCATGCAGCCATCGGACGAGCTGGCACTCGCACTCTCTGTTCCTCCACTCCCCACCGCTTCTCGGTCGTTATCACTGCGAATGACGAGATGTTTCTTCGGCACAAAGAAGATAGCCACATTTATCGGCAGCAGCGCCAAAAACTGCAACAGAAATGGCCAGCGCCAGGTTTGAATCAGCGAAAAACTCTCCGGCACGATCCAGTTGCTAACTGTTCCTGCAAAATAGCCGAGCATGACGCCCATGGGGACGCTGCCCTGCAGGTAGCTCATCCAGCCTGCAACTTTCTCTCTCGGCGCATATTCGTCCACCCACAGCGGCGTGTAGATGCAGGGAAACGCCTGTGTGAAGCCCACAGCTGCTCGCGCCAAAATCAACATGTTGGCGCTGAACGCGTAGCCTGTGGGGGTCAGCGCCAACATGAGCACCGCCACGTTGTTGCACAACAAACTCAGCCCCAGCACGATGCGCGGACTGAAGCGGTGCAGGAAGAAGGCGCAAAGTGGCGACGCGGCACTAAGCGCCAGGTACACGACGCCACCAAGCGCGCCCTGTTGCGTGGCGTCCAAGTTTAGCGACACACTGAGCTGGTCCAAGAGACACGGGATGGAGCCCGCCTCGAGGTACACGACGATCTGCGTGAGGATGAGGTACTTGAACAGATAGCCGGCCTCGGCGCGCGTCTTCTGCATGTAGCGCTCGCGGCGCTCGGCCTTGGTCAGGACGCACGTCATCCTCCTTGCTGTCAGTTAAGCGACCGTGGAGAGGAAGCCGCGCACGTCGACACTCGCTGAGGCAGTTCGCTCGTCGGCTTGGTGTGCTGCTGCTGCTGCGCTTGGCTTTGGGTTGCTGGTGGTGCTGCTGCTTCTTCGTCTTTCGGCCACCGACTTAAAACTCCTCACTCGGTGTGCTTCTCTGCCGTCCAGCCTGGCTGAAGGATACTGCCGTTTGAATCAGGCAGTTTCGGAAAACTCGTGTGGACCACTCCACGCGAAGCTTGGAGTTGATGGGATGGCTTGAGGGCGGGCCGGACCAGTGCAGCGCTGGCACGAGCACCAACAGTTGTTGAGGGCGGCTACGGGAGCGCAGAACGGGGCGAAGAGCAACAGCGAGGAGAACGATTCGGTCCTGTATGCTGCAATGGTCCTACTCCTTAGCTTTTGCAGGCTATCAGATTGCAATCTGATATTGCTAAACCATTTCCCTGCTCTTCAATTTGTTGCGAACAAATGCCGTCTGCTCGAGCACTGTGTCCATTAGGATCTCGCCAATTCTACTGCCGGGACCCGCAGTTTCACCACCATCTGATCCTTTTGAAAACGTTCGGACACGCCTTTCAAGTCTGAGGACAAGCTGAAGCGAAAGGCGAATGTTAACTTGCCAAAGCTGCAAGTTCGGGACCATTGTCGCTATTGCGCGTTCGATTTCGTTGGACAGACCTCAAACTCGTCGTCCGCGTCGGTATCTTTGGGTGATATATCGCGGCATATTCTTTTAGAATCGCTTTAGCAGATCTTCACCGATGCCTCATACGATTGCTTCCTTCCACCAGTGTGTTTGCCTCTGCTCGTCCAACTTGTATATTCGCTCTACTTCTCGCGGACGGAATTGATATCCTTCGCCAAACTGTCAGCAGCGACGATGTCGCTCAAGCAAGTACTTGTGCGGATTGCTTTTAAAGTCCACCTCAGTAACTTTTCGCAAAATCTATCATGTTGGGTTAAGACAACTGGAGGCTTCTTGTAGCTGAAGAGAACCATCGTCGTTGTTGATAATGTTGGAACAACATCCAGCTTCTCCGCAAGAGTTACAACGAAAGGTAGCCTAGCCGATTTATCACTTCATTGACTATATGGATCAATATCACTTCTAGATTTGCTCCATCAGATAATTTTCTGGTGCGTGGGGGTCCAGGATGAAGCCGTCTCTTCGATACAGACAGATTTAACAGACCTGCTCATGGAGTCCCAATCGCTGCCATCTTCCCCGGCATCGATGATCCCGTCCGTATTGGAACAGAGCGATGACGACGAAAACCAGAGCAGGAGCGATAGTGGCGACGAGAGCGTGAACTATGAGGAGGACCAATTTGAATCGGAGGACGAGCACGAGCACAAACAGACGCAGGATGGCGTGGGCAATAGCAGCAGTGAGAAATACGCGTCGGACGAGTTTGAAGACGAACAAGAATCCGCTGTCGCTCTTGAAGCAGACATGTTGGAAAGTCGTGGGGATAGTGAAGAAAATGACTACGAAAACGAGTCGTTTGAGCGGGATGAACCGGAAGTTGCCACCTCAACCCAAATTGACGAGCACGGCGATACTGGCGGGAAGCAGCAGAGTCCGGAGAAAAACATTGGTGATGAAGTGCAGATTGCGTTCCCAGCTTTGGTAAAGGATTTCGACCCACAGCTTGGAACTTGGTGCTCGAAAAAAATTCAAGAGCTGAACGCGGTTAAATCGAAGCCAAGGAGTAGACAACCTCGACTTTTTGAGGCCAAAAGTTTGTCGGACAAGGTGCCTACTGCAGCTGTCGAAAACTTGATACATCGCATAGCAACTTCAAATCTACGTTATCGACCTCATCAGCGTCATCATAGCTTGTGGCGTCCTCATCATAACCTCAAGGCGCCAACTTCGTTGATGCAGCGAGTTCAGACACAGTTATGGCTCGCGAAGGCATCTCATCATGATGGCTCCACGGCAATACACCGCCTCAACAAATCTGCAACTGACCCACTTCCGACTTCAGCGCAGTCGGTGGTGCCTACATTCTGTTCTGTAAAGCGTGAAAAAGTGCTTGGACAACTCGCCACGATACAATTTTCCGAGACTATGGAGAGGTGGGCATCGTCAGAGCTAGGAAATCGTAGCTTGAAAACGCTTGATTTCGTTCAAACTATGGCAGTGGAGCAACGGAAAATATGTGTTGTAAGTGGCGCAGCTGACGAACCCGGCGGAAGAATGCTGCATCGAGTGGCGACAAGTACACATCTGCAACTTGAAGACTCGATTGCACTGCGCCACCAAGCCAACACGATCCTTGGTCGACAGTCAGCATAACAGAGAAGTAGCACTTGAAATGGTGTTGAGAGCACTATTGGTGCAGCTGCTGGGTGTTCAGCTGTTCTCCTCGCTTGATCAAAACAGTTAATGCCTTGGTCAGAGTATTCTTGGTATCATAAGAAAGTCGCACATGTTCGCATGGGGAGAGTCGAGAATATTTTTGCTGCGTTGATGGACATGGCCATGGTTGAATCACTTCTCGTTTCTCGTCCCCGCGCGAGCCTTTAAGCCATGGACAAAACCGTTCGGGTCGACGATGACTTGAATACGCCGCCTGGTACGCCGTCAGACCCCAGTCAATTCTACAGCGAGAACACTTACTACGGGCACAAGTACAATGAGTCGCATACGCCATCTCTCAAGAGCGAGAAGCGTGTCGGAGGAGACCCCATGATGGAAGTCATGTCGAACGACCTCAAGGGAGACAACCCATCGACCATGTTCATCTCACTCTACAACCAGAGATCGAGTACCCCCATCGGGTACGTTCTAGCGGCAGCAGTAATCGGCATTGGACTTGGTATTCTCTTCGCGCACCTCAAGGTCGACGACACCTATGCCAAGTGGATTTCTATGCCCGGTGATCTCTTTATTGCCGCGCTCAAGTGCCTGATCGGTCCTATGATTTTCTGCAGTATTGTCGGCTGTATCGGCCAACTTGTGGAGGCCGGCAAGGCTGCGTCTATCGGGGGGCGTATCATGGGCTACTTTGCACTGTGCTCCGTGGTATCATCGGGCACTGGGGTGGTCTTTGGCGTACTGTTCTCATCGTTCTTCATCCAGCAAATGAAAAGAGCAAACTCAGCTGCCGTGACGGAACTGCGAATGCACTGCTGGAATGGTGACGTATTGTCCATGATCAAAGGAGGCACTATGGCTTGCGTCAAGGACACCAACGCGACGGAGCTGACGAGTATTATCGCGCTAAACGATACGAGCAGCAACTTTGCGACTGCTACGGAACAGTACTCGGACATCAACGTCTCTCAGCAGCTCTTCGCCATCCTGAACGAAATCATCCCGTCGAATATGATGAAAGCCTTCTCCAGTTCGTCCACCATGGGCGTTATCACCCTCGCTATTTTCTTCGGTATCGCAGTCGTCGTGAGTCACGAACGCACCCGCCGACAACTCGCTGCTGGCGGCGGCCCAGCCGGCACCACCAAAACCGACATCGATGTGAATCATCTACTACTGCTCATCAATCACGGCGGACTCGTGTGTCAGCTCATGATCAACTCGGTCGTGTCTCTCATCCCGCTCGCCATCGTATCCATGATTGCTGGCTCGATGGCTCAGTACACGTCCTCGACGGATCTGGTTGAAAGTGTGGGTTTCCTCATCGTGGCTCTGGCTTTGGCACTGATTACCCTCACGTATGGCATCATGGGGACGGCATTGTTCCTGACCACGAGGGTTAACGTCTTCACGTACTTGCGCCACATCATTCCCGCGCAAGTTTTCATCTTCGGCTGCTCGTCTTCGATCGCCACGCTGCCCATGACCATGCGTTGTGTGGACTCGACTCGCGAGGTGTCGTATGCCTTGTCTCGGTTTCTTCTACCGCTGGGCGCTACCAGCAACCTGAATGGTAGTGCTTGCTACATGACGTTGGCCTGTGTGTTCATGGCCAAAATTGGCGGATACGGAGACCTGTTGACGCCGCTACGTTACGCCCTGCTAGTGATTGTTGGGGCCATCGCCTCGTTTGGTGTAGCCCCCGTACCGCACTCCGGTCTGGTTATGGCCATGACGGTTTGGCACACAGTCTTCGACATGGACGTCCCGCCGGTCTTTTCACTGCTCGTGGGCGCCGACTGGCTGCTTAATCGCATGCGAGCCATCGTCAATATCACCAACGACACAATCCTGGTTAGGATCATTGCGGACCAGTGCGACGAGACCACCATCACGGAGCTCGAGCTCGAAGCGCAGCCCACGCACTTGGCTTAATGAACGTATTTATTTGGTTTTTTCCACTTCTGCTTCAACGCCAATGTACGCTTCATTCACATCCACCGCTCACACAGCGATCAAGCGAAGAGTTCAACCGCTACCAGCGCACTAATTGTACTTGAGCATTCATTCTAGCCTGAAGACTTCTTTGGAGGCTGCTGTCGGAAAATCGAGAAAACACTTTCCTGCGGATCCGCTTCCTGCTTCTGCTTTGCCATAAAGTCCTTCACAGTTGCCAGTGTCGACGTCAGTGATGGCGTCGTCATTCGCTTGGCTTGTGCAGTGTTCTTCTTGCTCACCTCGTACTCGAGAACAAGGGGTGCTCGTTTTGATTTCCATTCGGACGGAGCTGATCCAGCCGTTTCTACTGTGGGCGCTGGCACTGCCTGTGGCAGCTCCTCACTGTTGCGTTGAAAAAAGTCGCTGAACATGGGCACGCACATCTGCGAGTGCTCGAACTCCTGAATATACGGTCGCATCCACTTCGAGAGCGACTTGGTGTGCTTGTTGAAGCGATGTCTCGAATCCAACAACATAATGGCGCCATAATCCTGGCGATGACGAATGCAACGCCCTAGCGCTTGGTTGAGTGCCCGGAACGCCTGCAGTTGGTACCAAATGTGGCCATTGACGAGCTTCATGTTCATGCGGCTCTTCTCATCTTGATACTTGCGCTTCAGTGACACTTGCAGCTCCTTCACGCTCGGAAAGGGGATGCCCACACAAAGAACAGCGCGTGCATTGTCGTTGGAGAAATCAATACCTTCGCTCACTTTGCCGCGATACACCGCCAAAAAGATGGCGCCTGTCGTCTTCTCCGATGAGTTGCTGCTATCGTCGTCATCAGCCAGTTTCCTCATGCATCCCGTGATGGTGGTCTTATAATCTTCCAGCAGGGCATCAAAGTCTTTTCCAGCATTGCGGGGTTCTGAGTAGACAGTCTTGAACTGCTCGATCTCGCCCCATAGCTTTGTCTTCTTCCAGCGCGTTGTAAGCTTGTTCAGCAGCGAGTATGACGGGAAAAACATAAGAATGCCGCCAGGGATTGCTTGCGAGTACTGCAACAGCAACTGCCCCATGGAGTCTTGATACCTGGGGTCCTGTTGGTTATTGTACGTAGACTGAAGGTCGACGTTACCTGGACCGTTCATGACAGCTCCAATAAACACCTGCTTGCGCATGTTCACTACGTGGTTGGCTTCAAGGCGAATCGGGAAGTCCACGCCCAACTCACCGGCAAATGACTCCATGGGGCTCAGTGTACCAGACGTCAGAATGACGCTACGTGCTTGACTCGCGATATCTGAGAATGCCACAGCGGCATTCAGACACCAGATACACATTTTCGTTTCCCATTCATCGCCATTGTTTCTTTTCGTGGGCGATCGGAAGCTAGCATTATCTCTCCACGTCGACTTTGACTTGATTACCACCAGCTTGAAGTCGTCAATGTACTTGAGATTGTCACTGAACATGTAATCGACCACGTTCATGATGCTCTGCACCGTAGTCAGTGCCAACGCACCCAAAAGGACAGAGGCACCTGTCGGGTTCGCCGCAGCATCCTGAGATGCTTTCGATTGCGGTTGCTGGCTGGATTCCGCGCTATTGCCCAATTCATTCTCGTATTCTCTTACTTCTTGTACGTTTGCTTTCATTTCTGCTAAGTTGTCTTTCGTGAGCCCGGAATACTCGGCAAGCATGGCAAGAGCATCAGCGCCATCCCAAACTTTGCTCTTCTCTTCATAGCCTGAAGGTTGGAGAATGGCATTTGCATTAGAGTTCACACTCTGCAACCACCTGCTAATTCCATTCAGGAGCTTGAGTAGTGCGTTGTACGTCTTCGGTCGATTGCCGTGCTTAATCACAATTGAGAATGCCTTGATCGACGCTGCGAGAACTTCCGCCGTCACCTCCACACTGGCACTGGATCGACAAGTATCTTCCACGTTATGCGCCTCATCCAGCACAATAATCGAGTCTTTCAATGTGATGCCTACAGCCTCGCGGATCGTCGGGTCCAGCAAATAATTGTAAGGAGCAAAGACAATATTCGCGTGGTCCAATGCTTCTCGTGCATGGAAGTACGCACACTCTCGGTGCTTCTGCGCAAGCTTCACGAGGTCTTCGATGTCCCACACAGGCGGCACATTCCTCCTTAGGTCGTTCGTTTTCTTGCGCTTTCTGAAGTACGAACAGGACGCGCCTTCTAGCGCCAATCGACACTTCTCGTCCACTTGCGACGGATCACGATTCACTTTGCGGTTGACGCACATGTTGCGTTTAGAGCCCAGCACACACGTCTGCAGCTGCTTGGTGTACGTGTTGGAGTCCTCGGGCGAGTCCAGATACGACACGGGGCAATTCTTCAGCTCGTCTACCACCTGCGCCAGCTGCGAGTGCGTCCTCGAGCAAAAGTAGATGCGCGGCGGCACCACCCGCTTCTGCTTGGGCTTATTATCGGGCATAACCTCTCCATTCTCCCCATGAACTTGAACCTGAGCTGTACTACCAGCAGCGTCTTCCGCTGCAAAGGTGAACGATTTGGGTAAAACTCTCTTCTTCTTAGTGGCCGTACTGTCAGTCTCCAGCTCCCGTTTCCTAGCGGTCATCCAGCCATTATTACCCAGCTTAGCCTCGTCAAAACTCGGCTGCGTCGGTGCCACATCGTCGTCCTGTTCTCCTGCCACTTGCGTAGACTGGGTAGCGTTCTCCTGTGTCGGTTGAAAGGTGGATTGGGTATTGAAATCCTCGTCCTTTTCTTTCCGTTGCTTTCTGGCCTGTTCTACCTGTTGCTGAGCCTCCATGAGCTGCTGCTGAGCTTCCAACGCCCTCAATTGGCTCTCCTGAGCCTGTTTCTTGGCCTGCATCGCTATAAATTTCGGGTCCTGCTGCTGTTTCTTCACCGCCGCCACTTTCTCCTTCACGAACTGCTTCTGGAACGTCAGAGATGAGCACAGCAGCGCCAGCGTTTTGCCGGAACCCGTTGGAGACTCCAGCAGCGCGTGCTGCTCCGTCTTGAGCGCCGTCAGCACTTTATTCATGACCGCGAACTGCGCTGGGAACGGCCGCTTGCCCTGCGGGAACTCCACATTGTAGCCCATGATCATGAACTTGTTCTCCATGGGCACAGAAGCCGCCTCCGCTTCGGCCTTCACGTCGCTCATACTGCGAATTATACCACTGAATGGCAACTATTCCCGCCAAAAATAGACGAAATATATTTGCTTTAGCGGTACGTAGACATGTGATTCAGACACGCAAATAAAAAAGTGGTATAGTTCTAGATTCTAGACGCGGCCATCAGCACCGCCACCTTCAACTTGCTTGCCATAGCCATTGTTGTACTCGTCCGGGTAGATCTTGAGCCAGGCCTTGTGCAGGGTCTCGTAGTGTTTGGGACGAGTGAGTTGCCAGCCGTGCGGGTCTTCGGCCCAGAGCACGAAAATGGTGGTGACGGCACTGGCCACGACCGACATGAACAAGTTGTTGATCCCGTAGCCCACGAAGAAGCCGAAGAAGCCCACGAACACGTTCGGGTGCGGGAACATGGCCAGCCGCTGCGAGTCTGTGTGGTCGACAATAACCACGCCGATGTGGGCGGTCACGGCCCCGATAACGATGTTGCCCAGCCAGAAGACATTGCCTGTGAGGTCGTCGTTCACGATGGCGCTCCAGCCCTTGGCGGCGAACAACTTGAACACGTGGCGACTGGCCGTCACGAAGCTGTAGCCGTAGCAGCCCACGTACGCATAGGCGAAGCGGTTGAAGAACTCGATGAGGCCCTCGATGCACGAGATGATCCACGACAGACACGTGAACAGACACGAGAGGCAGCAAAGACCGCTGCGACTGGAAAGCCACGCCATAATGCGCAAGAAGGCCACGATCGTCTCCAAAATCGCCACGATGAGCGAACCGAAGCAGATACTGCCCAGATTCAAAGTCATTGCGCGCAGCCACGCCCCCATCGTGATGAATGGCGTATTAGCAGCATTCTTCCACGCAGCCACGGTGCCGGCCGTCGTGACTCCGATGATATTGCGCAACACGAAGGTGACCCAGAAGTATACGAGCAACATGCCGCACAAAACACCGATGATGGGACCCGTCTTGAACTTGAGGTCGCAGTTCTCGGTCGTACACGTAGTCTTCAGCTCGATGAAGTCCTGGTGGAACATGACTCCCAAGCTACCCAGCACCCAGAGCACGGCCCAGCCGATCTGCGCGCCGACGATCACGAGCGCCACCAGCAGCGTCATAGGAAGGCGGAAGATGGCCTTGCCCGCCACTTTAAGGTGTGCTGCTGCGAACTTGATGCGTTTGCGGATGCAGCACACGTACAGCAGCGTCAGCAGCGCCAAAAGACCGAAAACAACTGCAGGCCACCAGTAACCGCTCACGTTGTTGTCGTAAGCCTCTTTGGTAAGGAAGATGGCGACCGCAATGTTGAGTGCGATGATGACAATAAGTGCAACCCAGATGAGCACCTCGGCCAACAGCACCATGAATGCGATCCAGACCACGGACATCCCGGCCGAGGCGAGTGCACAGTACCCGACGATACTCAACATGAGCTTGACGCCCGATGACTTGGGGAGACCCTCGACGTTCGTCGCATCGATGAAATCGTTGCCATAGTTGGCGGCGAACACGATGGTCACGACCACGACGGCCAGGAACGGCAGCACAAAGAAAAAGTCGTTGCATTCGCGTTTGACCGGAGGTGCCGAGCTATCAACATTGTCATCGAGAGGCGGCGATGGCTGCAGAATTGGCGAAGGCGGTGCAGCTCGACCCGAGGGCTGGTTGTGGTACGGACTCGCGCTGTAGCCCGGAGACGACATGGGTTGTTGGGTCAACTGTCCAGAAGTGGAAGTGAGGTCGAGCAGTCTGTATCGCCTCTTCCTTGAAGGGTTGATTTGAAACTGATTTTTTAAAATGGACGGTTGGGACGGTGATTCCACCATGAACGATTTTCCTTCGAACCTCTCTCCTAACGCAGTTGCCTCTAGATGTCCGTGGCTACCCGAATCGCATCACGGCCTCCGTTCTAAGCTGAACCTACGGTTGTTGGGCCTATTACGCCAGCGCAGAGCTAACAGGACTCCCCGATGCAGGAACACCGGTGAAATGGTCGCGCAGTACGGACACACCCACGTTCTTGTGGAAGATGTTCCGTGCTGCGTTAACATCTCGATCTTGAACCAGGTGGCAATGCTTGCACCTGTAGACCTTCTTGCTGCCGAGTTTCTTGTCGATGCGGCCACACCCCGAGCAGGTCTTGGACGTGTACTCCTCGTGCACTTCCACCATTCGACCACTCGTTCGCTGCATCTTGTACTCCAGCATCTTTTTGAACTTGAAGTGCGACAGCGTCATCATGGCGCGGACAGTGGGGCGGCGCAGCTTCCGCTTCCGTCCCTGAAGTACAAGTTCTTCTGCTGGAGCGAGAAGGCTTTCAGGCGTGATGCCCAGACGCTCTTCTCGGACATATCGAGCGGCCATCTGCTGGGTCTCGAACGTTGGCAGCAGCACCTCGTGGTAGTTCAGCGACAGCCACTTTGAGACCTTCTGGTGCATGTCGTGCACCATGCGCGTCACCTTGCCTAGAATCTGACGGATCTGCAGACGCAGGCGCTGACGCCGCCGCTTGTTCCGCTGCACTTCAGTGATGACGACGCATTCTGCAGCCGTCTTCTTCTTTGCCACCTTGGTCTTTGTGTGGCACGGATGTCGACACTTGCTGTCCTCGTTCTTCGCCGCCTCACGCCCCTCACTCGTCCGTTCGCACGCACAGTCCTTCCCCCGACACGGCGGCTCTACGATCTTCTGTTCTAGCTGAGCCACCTCATGCCGCAGTGCGTCCGCAATCTTGAGTCGCGTGAGTATCTTCTCG
This sequence comes from Phytophthora agathidicida, assembly GCA_025722995.1. Classification (NCBI taxonomy): domain Eukaryota; phylum Oomycota; class Peronosporomycetes; order Peronosporales; family Peronosporaceae; genus Phytophthora; species Phytophthora agathidicida. Next base: position 4,444,315 of record CP106972.1, on the reverse strand, counting down.
TCGGGGTCCGCGATGCTGAATACTCGGCCGCTGGGATCGTAGAATGTGATGAAGCAGCGGACACCTGGATCAATAGCACCCGTGCGAGTGCTCAGCGTAGGCGCAAAGTTCTTGCAGGTAGGCACGCACAAGTAGAAGCCCCCCCCCTCACGGGTGCGCACTAGCCGTAGCATCGTGGTGACCTCAGGCAGAGGCTCGGACAGCTCGATCCATTGCTTGCCCATGAACTTCTCGTGGAAGTGAACTGATTTGCGCTCCTTGGACACGAAGAACCCGCGGTCTGTCCGCAGCGCCATTGCGTCTGAGCGCGCAAATACACTCTTAAACCCGATAACCGGGAACGTTGTCTTCTTGCCCTTCTCCTTCAGAGCGTCAAACAGCGCGGCGGACGAGACGACAGCATCCTGGAAATCGTCAAAGGCTCCAACGAAAACCTCCGAATTGCACTGAAGATGCGAGGCCAGCTTCTTCTTGTTTCGGAAGTGTTGTCGAACGCCTTCCTTCGTCGACATCGGACGGTACAGCTGCGCCAGCGCCTTAGGCTTGATGCATCTTTGAGCCAAACGCGTAGCACATTCTTCCTTGGAGGCGGCGACAAGCTTGTTGTAGGCAGCACGACGAGTTGCAAACATTTGGTTCAGCTGCGCCTTTTGCTCCGATGACGGCTTCATCACCACCTTCGCGCAGCTCGTGACGGGTGGCAGCAGCACAGGGGCCTTCACTTCTTTCAGCGAGCGCGCTTTCTTCTTGCGTGGCTTGGGCGGCTCCACGACGAAGTCAGTGATCTTGGGGTCCCAGTCTGGTGGGTCGGTGTCCACACAGTGCGTCACTCAGAACCACGAGTCCTGGAGAGGCTTGAAGATCGCAGACACGGCAGTACTGTCCCGAACGTCGTCAGGAGCCCAGAGGCCGTCGGCCACCTCCTGGTGGAACCACACGTCAGGACCTTCTAGGACGCGTCCGTCTTGTGCAAGTCGCTGCTTCTTGTTCTTCTTGCTGTCTCCGCCGATGCCCTTGCGTCTCTTGCCTCCTGACGTCCTCACGCGCTTCTTCTTGGACGCTGGCTTTGCCTTTCCAGCCGCCTTGCCCCACCCCTTGCGAGGCGAAGCCTGCGCCATGGCTGGTGGAAGTCTAATGAATAGGCTAGGTCGAGGTCGCTTGAGTAGGAGACGGCAAGTTGTGGAATGAGAACAAGCCACGTTCACGTGGCCACCGACGCGATGCCAATCCTGTAATGCAGTACGCTTTCGTGATGAAGTACTATAAGCTGGACATCTTCTGTTACGTGGCCAGGTAGATGACACCGCACCAGGAAGCAACTCAACACTTGTTACTCCTGCTTACACCTCCTTTGCTGCGACTTCCTGCTGAGCCTGCTTCACTTCACAATAACAACCAAGACAAAACCCCTGCGGCCGAGCTGGCCCTCCTCGGTTCCTAATGTTGACTTCGCTGTGCCTCACAGCTTGACCACCATGTTCACCATGTGCGACTGGGACTTTGGCCGCACTACTTTGTGCGCGTATGACTTCCATCACAACACAAGGCGACTCGATACAAAGCGTAGCGAAGACACTGAAAGTGTCCGGCTTGTCAAGAAAAGAGTTGATTTCTCATCCAAACTACAAGACGTTCAAGCAATTTATCTCCTGGAAGGCGCAGTGGGAGCGAGGATACTAAACAGCCTAAAAACTACATGTTTTGTGAGCTTCTGAGGACACTAGCTTTTGTTTAGGACGCTTACAATTGCGATTTAGTTACTCTCCACGGTCGGAATAGCATGGAATCTGCAGGTATACCTTTTCCTCGGCGAATTACTACAACATAACACTGTGTTAATAGTTTTGTTGTACATCTTTTGATGGAAGCACTGAAATGCGAAACGACAACACTACAGATAATAAGTTTGAATCTGACAGTGACCGGTAACGCTTGCATGAAGTGGTCTGCTCTCCTACCGTACTCGCCACTCTACGAGTGCGCGTGAACTGATGCAGCATGCTGACCGCATCAAGAAGCTCAGGAATAAAAAATCTACGGTACATGCACAATTGTAGCTGCATGAACAATTTCAGGCCTAGCGTTATCGTCATTGGTTGTATCAAAGCAGTGGCGACCAAGACATTGCTGTTGCCCCCAAGCAGGTGGGGCGCCTTTCGCACGCGGAGCATTGCTCATTATAGCTGGCGTTGGTATCGCCTCTGCTTGGCACAGGCTGGCCAGAGCAGAGCAATTCGAAAAGCTGATGCTTTTGCCAGATTCAATGATACCTGTACTAGCGTCAGCAGGCGATCAGGTGCTTCGCCATGGGCTTCTCTACTATCAGATTGAGGACGAATTGAACTTCGGCAATGTATCAGGAGACTTCCAAAAAGTAAGCAGTTCATCACGATCGTAGAAAATAACAGAGCCCGTTACGGTGTTGATGCGTTCACAGGCGCCAGGATTTCGGCCAGTAGGGCCCACGAACCTCAGGGTATCGGCGGTGTCTTTGATGAAGAGCAACAACCCCAAATCTACATCAGGCAGGCGGTGTGGTTTTACGTTAAAACCACACCGCCTGCCTGATAACTTTTAAGCCATACCGGCTCGTCATCCGCCAGGTCCCCTGAACACTTTGGTGCGTTCGCTCGTGTTGAGTGACTATCCTATTTTGTCCGCTTCCACCGCGGTTCTAAATGTCCTGGGCGGCATACACCCTGTGTGTATTGGTGTCAAGTTCGCGCTCCATTATGCGAATGATTTATCAACATTGCGCCGTTGGCGGCAATTGCCGAGGCTACGTTGTTCTTCACCTTTGCATTGTTTGCGGGTATCTTCACGTGCACAACGTTCCTTCCGTTGTTCTGGTTTGCGAGGATGTATTCGGAGATGATCAAGGACAAGCAGACGTCGACGGTGATGAAGATCTTGCTGCACTTCAACATGCTCTTCCCCATGCTAATCTGTGCGCTGTGGGTTCAAGTGCTGTTTTGGCGATTAGTGAGCTTGTGTACTGGCGCAGTGTGGCAGCTCATGGCAGCACCGACATCGAGCAAACGCCCGAACAAGCAGACCCCCAAAACGCTGAAGAACCAGCTCAAGAGCCTCAAGATGAAGAAGAACAAGTAGATAGAGAACAAACATGCAGACAACTGCGCAAGACAAACTGAAAATACAGAAACCCTTCTTGTTCACGTCTTAGCCTTGCCACAGCCTCTATTTCTTCATGTTCTGAAGGTACTCCTTTCAGCCACTGGTAGCCATCTTCTCGATCTTGTCGTCCACCTCACGCTTCTGCGTGTCCAGGAACGTCGCCATAGCGTCAATGAGTGACGAGTCTCCACCACCGAGGATGCGAACGGCCAGTAGACCAGCGTTCGTGGAGTTGCCAATGGCGACGGTGGCACACCGCGGCAGCAACTGAAAGACCCGAAGGATCACAAAACAAGCCCATCTCTGGGGCTTGCAGCTGTCAGAAACCTATGACGACTTTGATGTATTTTCCAATCGTTCCACGCCCAAGTCGGCGCAGTTGACTTGAACGGATCCATGGCCCAATTGACGTTGCCAACGCGTAGTAAGGCGCTCAAATGTTTCGAATGCTTCTAACTGTGCGCTTATGGCAAGGGCACAGCAGCGCTCGTGGCCTGTGTGCATCATAATCGCATCCACTCGACACGTACATCTTCCTCTTCCTTCCACTTGCAAACGTGTGACCAAATTCTATTATTTATTCCCCATAAACACGTCTAACGCAGCGACAAACTGCTTGACATTCACCAAAGTTCCTGGCTTCTGGTGGATTTCATCGGTTTTCGTTCTGATCGTTTGCTTTCGATAATGGGGTGCTAAGTTGCTTGGAACCACGAATCTGAAGCAGAGCTGATAAGTGGGAATGCCAACACCATTCAGCCATTGCAAAAAGCTACTCAGTGGTGCAGCTTTGATTCCATGATCCAGGTTGAGGGTCATTTGCAAGCCGTAGCATTTAAAGTTCTTGCCATCCAAGATGAATGCATCCAGCGCACCAAATGTTCTTGACATCGGCTGGTAGTATGTCAAGCGTCGAGGAAGTTCATCAATCTCGTCAAGAGTGGAGAAGCGTACCGTTTCCATATTTTCCGGAATAATCAACTCCAAGCGCACCTTCGAACACAGCGAGCGAAACTGTAGCCTTCCTCGTTGGTGCAGATTGAACCATCTATGGCAAAGCATCTCATATATCTTGCCTCGAACTACGGATGAACTTCCCGAGTCATCATCGGCGTGTGCTATAGCGAATTTCGACACTTTTTGTAGGCTGTCTTCGCCCACTTTGGCAACGATTTTCTCGGCGATGTCCTTGGACAGAAAATCCAAATGGAATTTCGCTCGTAGATCACTTTCGCTCGGCACCATCTGAAGGACGCGGTGGCTGTAGTTTCCATCTCTCACAGCAAGCTTGCTTTTGGCATACAAAATGATGTCCAGAGCACTGAATGAAGCGATTGCCTTGCCCAATTCTTCATCATTTTCGCGCTCTGTTGAGGTGAAGATGAATCTGGGAACTCCACCAAACTTGTCGTATCTCGAAATCAAAGCATCTTCTGCTACTTCCAAGCCGTCTTCACGGAGTAGGTTGTATTCTTGCAGCTCTTCCAAGGTCCATACTGGCAAGATATATGTGAACGAGTTGACTTTTGCGTAGTCGTTCATGCCATCAAGTCCCGGCGAAGCAAATAGAATCGATACTCCTTTCCAACCAGTAAGTTTCGATGACTTTCCCTCGATGAGCCGAAGCACACGGCGCTGGTCCTGAAGCAAACGAACATCCACTTTGTTCAATTCGCTGAATTCCTTGCTTTCAGTATGGTACTTGAGGAATCGTGTTCCAAAATTCAACACCAACTCAAATGAAGAAAGCTCCTTGACTTCCACTTGATGCCGAGAAATAAGTTGAAAGATGCAGTAGAGGTAGAAACAACTCTTCCCTATGCCTGGATTCCCCGTCACAACCATGTTGGCACCTGATTCGGCTTCAAAACACAACTTCACCTTGCCCATTAACTCCGCAAAAACCACAGCATACGCATTCCTTTCCACAATCTTGGTGTATTTCTCCATCGGATGCGCCAACGGTGGAAACCCAGCCATCTTGAAATACCTCGTGAATCCGTCATGTTCGTCTCCATCCACTTTGCGTTTCTTCTTTTGGATAGAAAAAGTTTCGTCTACAAACCATTCATCTACTCGAACGCGCTTGCCAGCACCACCTTGCACATCAAGTGCTATAGATTGTTGCTCTTGCTGCGGAACCACCACCACCACCAGCACATGAACATGACCCTTTCCATCAGCTCTATCTGCAGGACTCACTACGCCCAGATCTCCACTAGCCAGCCCAACGGTTTGTAACTCCGCGTCCGTAAACTGTAGATGTTTGTAGCCACTCGTGTCACTCACACCTTGCAGCGCGTCAAGTTGCGTCAGCCACGGACCGTGGCCCTCGTCTTTCTTCGCCAGGAAGAGCTGCAGGTCGTCAGCATCACAAAGGATCTTGTTCGTCTTCTTCCCCTTGATCGCGTCCTTCAAATCATCCACCGTGTCGCCTTCATCCACTCGCACCGAGAACGCGCTTCCCGCTTCACCAACGATCGCACAGAAGAGCTTCACCATCTTTTCTTGAGACAGCGGATTCTGGAATGAGGAAGAAGAGAGGGAGAGAATTCGCTATCGTACCTAAACGGAAATGAAGGTGATGAAGGCGTGCCACATTGTCTTCCAACCAATGGCGGTGAGGGTGAACTATTCTTTCGTAATGTCATGATCTTTTTCTCTAGAATGAACATCCTTTGGATGCAATCCTATTGTTACTGTGTGCGGTGCTTGGAGGTGTGAAGGAGACCTCCTTCGCACCAGATGCTACTTAGCGCTGGTGTCGTCGTTTTCAGCGGCTGAGGGCCAGGAAGGTGCAGAGCAGTGCTCGTTGGTGTATTGCGGTAAAGAAAAAAAACCGGCGGTGTAATGTACTGGATATTACTACTTTTGATTTCACAGTGCAGCTTGTCAATTTCTCGTGCAAGACGAAATTGGTCCTTGAGCTGCATCTGTCGGGTGTAGTTTTTCTCGCAACGTTTTCGATGCCGTTCTGATGACGGGGTCGTCTCTTGCATGGTTTCCACGACTGTTGCTGAGTGACTATCCTATTTTGTCCGCTTCCACCGCGGTTCTAAATGTCCTGGGCGGCATACACCCTGTGTGTATTGGTGTCAAGTTCGCGCTCCATTATGCGAATGATTTATCAACATTGCGCCGTTGGCGGCAATTGCCGAGGCTACGTTGTTCTTCACCTTTGCATTGTTTGCGGGTATCTTCACGTGCACAACGTTCCTTCCGTTGTTCTGGTTTGCGAGGATGTATTCGGAGATGATCAAGGACAAGCAGACGTCGACGGTGATGAAGATCTTGCTGCACTTCAACATGCTCTTCCCCATGCTAATCTGTGCGCTGTGGGTTCAAGTGCTGTTTTGGCGATTAGTGAGCTTGTGTACTGGCGCAGTGTGGCAGCTCATGGCAGCACCGACATCGAGCAAACGCCCGAACAAGCAGACCCCCAAAACGCTGAAGAACCAGCTCAAGAGCCTCAAGATGAAGAAGAACAAGTAGATAGAGAACAAACATGCAGACAACTGCGCAAGACAAACTGAAAATACAGAAACCCTTCTTGTTCACGTCTTAGCCTTGCCACAGCCTCTATTTCTTCATGTTCTGAAGGTACTCCTTTCAGCCACTGGTAGCCATCTTCTCGATCTTGTCGTCCACCTCACGCTTCTGCGTGTCCAGGAACGTCGCCATAGCGTCAATGAGTGACGAGTCTCCACCACCGAGGATGCGAACGGCCAGTAGACCAGCGTTCGTGGAGTTGCCAATGGCGACGGTGGCACACCGCGGCAGCAACTGAAAGACCCGAAGGATCACAAAACAAGCCCATCTCTGGGGCTTGCAGCTGTCAGAAACCTATGACGACTTTGATGTATTTTCCAATCGTTCCACGCCCAAGTCGGCGCAGTTGACTTGAACGGATCCATGGCCCAATTGACGTTGCCAACGCGTAGTAAGGCGCTCAAATGTTTCGAATGCTTCTAACTGTGCGCTTATGGCAAGGGCACAGCAGCGCTCGTGGCCTGTGTGCATCATAATCGCATCCACTCGACACGTACATCTTCCTCTTCCTTCCACTTGCAAACGTGTGACCAAATTCTATTATTTATTCCCCATAAACACGTCTAACGCAGCGACAAACTGCTTGACATTCACCAAAGTTCCTGGCTTCTGGTGGATTTCATCGGTTTTCGTTCTGATCGTTTGCTTTCGATAATGGGGTGCTAAGTTGCTTGGAACCACGAATCTGAAGCAGAGCTGATAAGTGGGAATGCCAACACCATTCAGCCATTGCAAAAAGCTACTCAGTGGTGCAGCTTTGATTCCATGATCCAGGTTGAGGGTCATTTGCAAGCCGTAGCATTTAAAGTTCTTGCCATCCAAGATGAATGCATCCAGCGCACCAAATGTTCTTGACATCGGCTGGTAGTATGTCAAGCGTCGAGGAAGTTCATCAATCTCGTCAAGAGTGGAGAAGCGTACCGTTTCCATATTTTCCGGAATAATCAACTCCAAGCGCACCTTCGAACACAGCGAGCGAAACTGTAGCCTTCCTCGTTGGTGCAGATTGAACCATCTATGGCAAAGCATCTCATATATCTTGCCTCGAACTACGGATGAACTTCCCGAGTCATCATCGGCGTGTGCTATAGCGAATTTCGACACTTTTTGTAGGCTGTCTTCGCCCACTTTGGCAACGATTTTCTCGGCGATGTCCTTGGACAGAAAATCCAAATGGAATTTCGCTCGTAGATCACTTTCGCTCGGCACCATCTGAAGGACGCGGTGGCTGTAGTTTCCATCTCTCACAGCAAGCTTGCTTTTGGCATACAAAATGATGTCCAGAGCACTGAATGAAGCGATTGCCTTGCCCAATTCTTCATCATTTTCGCGCTCTGTTGAGGTGAAGATGAATCTGGGAACTCCACCAAACTTGTCGTATCTCGAAATCAAAGCATCTTCTGCTACTTCCAAGCCGTCTTCACGGAGTAGGTTGTATTCTTGCAGCTCTTCCAAGGTCCATACTGGCAAGATATATGTGAACGAGTTGACTTTTGCGTAGTCGTTCATGCCATCAAGTCCCGGCGAAGCAAATAGAATCGATACTCCTTTCCAACCAGTAAGTTTCGATGACTTTCCCTCGATGAGCCGAAGCACACGGCGCTGGTCCTGAAGCAAACGAACATCCACTTTGTTCAATTCGCTGAATTCCTTGCTTTCAGTATGGTACTTGAGGAATCGTGTTCCAAAATTCAACACCAACTCAAATGAAGAAAGCTCCTTGACTTCCACTTGATGCCGAGAAATAAGTTGAAAGATGCAGTAGAGGTAGAAACAACTCTTCCCTATGCCTGGATTCCCCGTCACAACCATGTTGGCACCTGATTCGGCTTCAAAACACAACTTCACCTTGCCCATTAACTCCGCAAAAACCACAGCATACGCATTCCTTTCCACAATCTTGGTGTATTTCTCCATCGGATGCGCCAACGGTGGAAACCCAGCCATCTTGAAATACCTCGTGAATCCGTCATGTTCGTCTCCATCCACTTTGCGTTTCTTCTTTTGGATAGAAAAAGTTTCGTCTACAAACCATTCATCTACTCGAACGCGCTTGCCAGCACCACCTTGCACATCAAGTGCTATAGATTGTTGCTCTTGCTGCGGAACCACCACCACCACCAGCACATGAACATGACCCTTTCCATCAGCTCTATCTGCAGGACTCACTACGCCCAGATCTCCACTAGCCAGCCCAACGGTTTGTAACTCCGCGTCCGTAAACTGTAGATGTTTGTAGCCACTCGTGTCACTCACACCTTGCAGCGCGTCAAGTTGCGTCAGCCACGGACCGTGGCCCTCGTCTTTCTTCGCCAGGAAGAGCTGCAGGTCGTCAGCATCACAAAGGATCTTGTTCGTCTTCTTCCCCTTGATCGCGTCCTTCAAATCATCCACCGTGTCGCCTTCATCCACTCGCACCGAGAACGCGCTTCCCGCTTCACCAACGATCGCACAGAAGAGCTTCACCATCTTTTCTTGAGACAGCGGATTCTGGAATGAGGAAGAAGAGAGGGAGAGAATTCGCTATCGTACCTAAACGGAAATGAAGGTGATGAAGGCGTGCCACATTGTCTTCCAACCAATGGCGGTGAGGGTGAACTATTCTTTCGTAATGTCATGATCTTTTTCTCTAGAATGAACATCCTTTGGATGCAATCCTATTGTTACTGTGTGCGGTGCTTGGAGGTGTGAAGGAGACCTCCTTCGCACCAGATGCTACTTAGCGCTGGTGTCGTCGTTTTCAGCGGCTGAGGGCCAGGAAGGTGCAGAGCAGTGCTCGTTGGTGTATTGCGGTAAAGAAAAAAAACCGGCGGTGTAATGTACTGGATATTACTACTTTTGATTTCACAGTGCAGCTTGTCAATTTCTCGTGCAAGACGAAATTGGTCCTTGAGCTGCATCTGTCGGGTGTAGTTTTTCTCGCAACGTTTTCGATGCCGTTCTGATGACGGGGTCGTCTCTTGCATGGTTTCCACGACTGTTGCTGAGTGACTATCCTATTTTGTCCGCTTCCACCGCGGTTCTAAATGTCCTGGGCGGCATACACCCTGTGTGTATTGGTGTCAAGTTCGCGCTCCATTATGCGAATGATTTATCAACATTGCGCCGTTGGCGGCAATTGCCGAGGCTACGTTGTTCTTCACCTTTGCATTGTTTGCGGGTATCTTCACGTGCACAACGTTCCTTCCGTTGTTCTGGTTTGCGAGGATGTATTCGGAGATGATCAAGGACAAGCAGACGTCGACGGTGATGAAGATCTTGCTGCACTTCAACATGCTCTTCCCCATGCTAATCTGTGCGCTGTGGGTTCAAGTGCTGTTTTGGCGATTAGTGAGCTTGTGTACTGGCGCAGTGTGGCAGCTCATGGCAGCACCGACATCGAGCAAACGCCCGAACAAGCAGACCCCCAAAACGCTGAAGAACCAGCTCAAGAGCCTCAAGATGAAGAAGAACAAGTAGATAGAGAACAAACATGCAGACAACTGCGCAAGACAAACTGAAAATACAGAAACCCTTCTTGTTCACGTCTTAGCCTTGCCACAGCCTCTATTTCTTCATGTTCTGAAGGTACTCCTTTCAGCCACTGGTAGCCATCTTCTCGATCTTGTCGTCCACCTCACGCTTCTGCGTGTCCAGGAACGTCGCCATAGCGTCAATGAGTGACGAGTCTCCACCACCGAGGATGCGAACGGCCAGTAGACCAGCGTTCGTGGAGTTGCCAATGGCGACGGTGGCACACCGCGGCAGCAACTGAAAGACCCGAAGGATCACAAAACAAGCCCATCTCTGGGGCTTGCAGCTGTCAGAAACCTATGACGACTTTGATGTATTTTCCAATCGTTCCACGCCCAAGTCGGCGCAGTTGACTTGAACGGATCCATGGCCCAATTGACGTTGCCAACGCGTAGTAAGGCGCTCAAATGTTTCGAATGCTTCTAACTGTGCGCTTATGGCAAGGGCACAGCAGCGCTCGTGGCCTGTGTGCATCATAATCGCATCCACTCGACACGTACATCTTCCTCTTCCTTCCACTTGCAAACGTGTGACCAAATTCTATTATTTATTCCCCATAAACACGTCTAACGCAGCGACAAACTGCTTGACATTCACCAAAGTTCCTGGCTTCTGGTGGATTTCATCGGTTTTCGTTCTGATCGTTTGCTTTCGATAATGGGGTGCTAAGTTGCTTGGAACCACGAATCTGAAGCAGAGCTGATAAGTGGGAATGCCAACACCATTCAGCCATTGCAAAAAGCTACTCAGTGGTGCAGCTTTGATTCCATGATCCAGGTTGAGGGTCATTTGCAAGCCGTAGCATTTAAAGTTCTTGCCATCCAAGATGAATGCATCCAGCGCACCAAATGTTCTTGACATCGGCTGGTAGTATGTCAAGCGTCGAGGAAGTTCATCAATCTCGTCAAGAGTGGAGAAGCGTACCGTTTCCATATTTTCCGGAATAATCAACTCCAAGCGCACCTTCGAACACAGCGAGCGAAACTGTAGCCTTCCTCGTTGGTGCAGATTGAACCATCTATGGCAAAGCATCTCATATATCTTGCCTCGAACTACGGATGAACTTCCCGAGTCATCATCGGCGTGTGCTATAGCGAATTTCGACACTTTTTGTAGGCTGTCTTCGCCCACTTTGGCAACGATTTTCTCGGCGATGTCCTTGGACAGAAAATCCAAATGGAATTTCGCTCGTAGATCACTTTCGCTCGGCACCATCTGAAGGACGCGGTGGCTGTAGTTTCCATCTCTCACAGCAAGCTTGCTTTTGGCATACAAAATGATGTCCAGAGCACTGAATGAAGCGATTGCCTTGCCCAATTCTTCATCATTTTCGCGCTCTGTTGAGGTGAAGATGAATCTGGGAACTCCACCAAACTTGTCGTATCTCGAAATCAAAGCATCTTCTGCTACTTCCAAGCCGTCTTCACGGAGTAGGTTGTATTCTTGCAGCTCTTCCAAGGTCCATACTGGCAAGATATATGTGAACGAGTTGACTTTTGCGTAGTCGTTCATGCCATCAAGTCCCGGCGAAGCAAATAGAATCGATACTCCTTTCCAACCAGTAAGTTTCGATGACTTTCCCTCGATGAGCCGAAGCACACGGCGCTGGTCCTGAAGCAAACGAACATCCACTTTGTTCAATTCGCTGAATTCCTTGCTTTCAGTATGGTACTTGAGGAATCGTGTTCCAAAATTCAACACCAACTCAAATGAAGAAAGCTCCTTGACTTCCACTTGATGCCGAGAAATAAGTTGAAAGATGCAGTAGAGGTAGAAACAACTCTTCCCTATGCCTGGATTCCCCGTCACAACCATGTTGGCACCTGATTCGGCTTCAAAACACAACTTCACCTTGCCCATTAACTCCGCAAAAACCACAGCATACGCATTCCTTTCCACAATCTTGGTGTATTTCTCCATCGGATGCGCCAACGGTGGAAACCCAGCCATCTTGAAATACCTCGTGAATCCGTCATGTTCGTCTCCATCCACTTTGCGTTTCTTCTTTTGGATAGAAAAAGTTTCGTCTACAAACCATTCATCTACTCGAACGCGCTTGCCAGCACCACCTTGCACATCAAGTGCTATAGATTGTTGCTCTTGCTGCGGAACCACCACCACCACCAGCACATGAACATGACCCTTTCCATCAGCTCTATCTGCAGGACTCACTACGCCCAGATCTCCACTAGCCAGCCCAACGGTTTGTAACTCCGCGTCCGTAAACTGTAGATGTTTGTAGCCACTCGTGTCACTCACACCTTGCAGCGCGTCAAGTTGCGTCAGCCACGGACCGTGGCCCTCGTCTTTCTTCGCCAGGAAGAGCTGCAGGTCGTCAGCATCACAAAGGATCTTGTTCGTCTTCTTCCCCTTGATCGCGTCCTTCAAATCATCCACCGTGTCGCCTTCATCCACTCGCACCGAGAACGCGCTTCCCGCTTCACCAACGATCGCACAGAAGAGCTTCACCATCTTTTCTTGAGACAGCGGATTCTGGAATGAGGAAGAAGAGAGGGAGAGAATTCGCTATCGTACCTAAACGGAAATGAAGGTGATGAAGGCGTGCCACATTGTCTTCCAACCAATGGCGGTGAGGGTGAACTATTCTTTCGTAATGTCATGATCTTTTTCTCTAGAATGAACATCCTTTGGATGCAATCCTATTGTTACTGTGTGCGGTGCTTGGAGGTGTGAAGGAGACCTCCTTCGCACCAGATGCTACTTAGCGCTGGTGTCGTCGTTTTCAGCGGCTGAGGGCCAGGAAGGTGCAGAGCAGTGCTCGTTGGTGTATTGCGGTAAAGAAAAAAAACCGGCGGTGTAATGTACTGGATATTACTACTTTTGATTTCACAGTGCAGCTTGTCAATTTCTCGTGCAAGACGAAATTGGTCCTTGAGCTGCATCTGTCGGGTGTAGTTTTTCTCGCAACGTTTTCGATGCCGTTCTGATGACGGGGTCGTCTCTTGCATGGTTTCCACGACTGTTGCTGAGTGACTATCCTATTTTGTCCGCTTCCACCGCGGTTCTAAATGTCCTGGGCGGCATACACCCTGTGTGTATTGGTGTCAAGTTCGCGCTCCATTATGCGAATGATTTATCAACATTGCGCCGTTGGCGGCAATTGCCGAGGCTACGTTGTTCTTCACCTTTGCATTGTTTGCGGGTATCTTCACGTGCACAACGTTCCTTCCGTTGTTCTGGTTTGCGAGGATGTATTCGGAGATGATCAAGGACAAGCAGACGTCGACGGTGATGAAGATCTTGCTGCACTTCAACATGCTCTTCCCCATGCTAATCTGTGCGCTGTGGGTTCAAGTGCTGTTTTGGCGATTAGTGAGCTTGTGTACTGGCGCAGTGTGGCAGCTCATGGCAGCACCGACATCGAGCAAACGCCCGAACAAGCAGACCCCCAAAACGCTGAAGAACCAGCTCAAGAGCCTCAAGATGAAGAAGAACAAGTAGATAGAGAACAAACATGCAGACAACTGCGCAAGACAAACTGAAAATACAGAAACCCTTCTTGTTCACGTCTTAGCCTTGCCACAGCCTCTATTTCTTCATGTTCTGAAGGTACTCCTTTCAGCCACTGGTAGCCATCTTCTCGATCTTGTCGTCCACCTCACGCTTCTGCGTGTCCAGGAACGTCGCCATAGCGTCAATGAGTGACGAGTCTCCACCACCGAGGATGCGAACGGCCAGTAGACCAGCGTTCGTGGAGTTGCCAATGGCGACGGTGGCACACCGCGGCAGCAACTGAAAGACCCGAAGGATCACAAAACAAGCCCATCTCTGGGGCTTGCAGCTGTCAGAAACCTATGACGACTTTGATGTATTTTCCAATCGTTCCACGCCCAAGTCGGCGCAGTTGACTTGAACGGATCCATGGCCCAATTGACGTTGCCAACGCGTAGTAAGGCGCTCAAATGTTTCGAATGCTTCTAACTGTGCGCTTATGGCAAGGGCACAGCAGCGCTCGTGGCCTGTGTGCATCATAATCGCATCCACTCGACACGTACATCTTCCTCTTCCTTCCACTTGCAAACGTGTGACCAAATTCTATTATTTATTCCCCATAAACACGTCTAACGCAGCGACAAACTGCTTGACATTCACCAAAGTTCCTGGCTTCTGGTGGATTTCATCGGTTTTCGTTCTGATCGTTTGCTTTCGATAATGGGGTGCTAAGTTGCTTGGAACCACGAATCTGAAGCAGAGCTGATAAGTGGGAATGCCAACACCATTCAGCCATTGCAAAAAGCTACTCAGTGGTGCAGCTTTGATTCCATGATCCAGGTTGAGGGTCATTTGCAAGCCGTAGCATTTAAAGTTCTTGCCATCCAAGATGAATGCATCCAGCGCACCAAATGTTCTTGACATCGGCTGGTAGTATGTCAAGCGTCGAGGAAGTTCATCAATCTCGTCAAGAGTGGAGAAGCGTACCGTTTCCATATTTTCCGGAATAATCAACTCCAAGCGCACCTTCGAACACAGCGAGCGAAACTGTAGCCTTCCTCGTTGGTGCAGATTGAACCATCTATGGCAAAGCATCTCATATATCTTGCCTCGAACTACGGATGAACTTCCCGAGTCATCATCGGCGTGTGCTATAGCGAATTTCGACACTTTTTGTAGGCTGTCTTCGCCCACTTTGGCAACGATTTTCTCGGCGATGTCCTTGGACAGAAAATCCAAATGGAATTTCGCTCGTAGATCACTTTCGCTCGGCACCATCTGAAGGACGCGGTGGCTGTAGTTTCCATCTCTCACAGCAAGCTTGCTTTTGGCATACAAAATGATGTCCAGAGCACTGAATGAAGCGATTGCCTTGCCCAATTCTTCATCATTTTCGCGCTCTGTTGAGGTGAAGATGAATCTGGGAACTCCACCAAACTTGTCGTATCTCGAAATCAAAGCATCTTCTGCTACTTCCAAGCCGTCTTCACGGAGTAGGTTGTATTCTTGCAGCTCTTCCAAGGTCCATACTGGCAAGATATATGTGAACGAGTTGACTTTTGCGTAGTCGTTCATGCCATCAAGTCCCGGCGAAGCAAATAGAATCGATACTCCTTTCCAACCAGTAAGTTTCGATGACTTTCCCTCGATGAGCCGAAGCACACGGCGCTGGTCCTGAAGCAAACGAACATCCACTTTGTTCAATTCGCTGAATTCCTTGCTTTCAGTATGGTACTTGAGGAATCGTGTTCCAAAATTCAACACCAACTCAAATGAAGAAAGCTCCTTGACTTCCACTTGATGCCGAGAAATAAGTTGAAAGATGCAGTAGAGGTAGAAACAACTCTTCCCTATGCCTGGATTCCCCGTCACAACCATGTTGGCACCTGATTCGGCTTCAAAACACAACTTCACCTTGCCCATTAACTCCGCAAAAACCACAGCATACGCATTCCTTTCCACAATCTTGGTGTATTTCTCCATCGGATGCGCCAACGGTGGAAACCCAGCCATCTTGAAATACCTCGTGAATCCGTCATGTTCGTCTCCATCCACTTTGCGTTTCTTCTTTTGGATAGAAAAAGTTTCGTCTACAAACCATTCATCTACTCGAACGCGCTTGCCAGCACCACCTTGCACATCAAGTGCTATAGATTGTTGCTCTTGCTGCGGAACCACCACCACCACCAGCACATGAACATGACCCTTTCCATCAGCTCTATCTGCAGGACTCACTACGCCCAGATCTCCACTAGCCAGCCCAACGGTTTGTAACTCCGCGTCCGTAAACTGTAGATGTTTGTAGCCACTCGTGTCACTCACACCTTGCAGCGCGTCAAGTTGCGTCAGCCACGGACCGTGGCCCTCGTCTTTCTTCGCCAGGAAGAGCTGCAGGTCGTCAGCATCACAAAGGATCTTGTTCGTCTTCTTCCCCTTGATCGCGTCCTTCAAATCATCCACCGTGTCGCCTTCATCCACTCGCACCGAGAACGCGCTTCCCGCTTCACCAACGATCGCACAGAAGAGCTTCACCATCTTTTCTTGAGACAGCGGATTCTGGAATGAGGAAGAAGAGAGGGAGAGAATTCGCTATCGTACCTAAACGGAAATGAAGGTGATGAAGGCGTGCCACATTGTCTTCCAACCAATGGCGGTGAGGGTGAACTATTCTTTCGTAATGTCATGATCTTTTTCTCTAGAATGAACATCCTTTGGATGCAATCCTATTGTTACTGTGTGCGGTGCTTGGAGGTGTGAAGGAGACCTCCTTCGCACCAGATGCTACTTAGCGCTGGTGTCGTCGTTTTCAGCGGCTGAGGGCCAGGAAGGTGCAGAGCAGTGCTCGTTGGTGTATTGCGGTAAAGAAAAAAAACCGGCGGTGTAATGTACTGGATATTACTACTTTTGATTTCACAGTGCAGCTTGTCAATTTCTCGTGCAAGACGAAATTGGTCCTTGAGCTGCATCTGTCGGGTGTAGTTTTTCTCGCAACGTTTTCGATGCCGTTCTGATGACGGGGTCGTCTCTTGCATGGTTTCCACGACTGTTGCTGAGTGACTATCCTATTTTGTCCGCTTCCACCGCGGTTCTAAATGTCCTGGGCGGCATACACCCTGTGTGTATTGGTGTCAAGTTCGCGCTCCATTATGCGAATGATTTATCAACATTGCGCCGTTGGCGGCAATTGCCGAGGCTACGTTGTTCTTCACCTTTGCATTGTTTGCGGGTATCTTCACGTGCACAACGTTCCTTCCGTTGTTCTGGTTTGCGAGGATGTATTCGGAGATGATCAAGGACAAGCAGACGTCGACGGTGATGAAGATCTTGCTGCACTTCAACATGCTCTTCCCCATGCTAATCTGTGCGCTGTGGGTTCAAGTGCTGTTTTGGCGATTAGTGAGCTTGTGTACTGGCGCAGTGTGGCAGCTCATGGCAGCACCGACATCGAGCAAACGCCCGAACAAGCAGACCCCCAAAACGCTGAAGAACCAGCTCAAGAGCCTCAAGATGAAGAAGAACAAGTAGATAGAGAACAAACATGCAGACAACTGCGCAAGACAAACTGAAAATACAGAAACCCTTCTTGTTCACGTCTTAGCCTTGCCACAGCCTCTATTTCTTCATGTTCTGAAGGTACTCCTTTCAGCCACTGGTAGCCATCTTCTCGATCTTGTCGTCCACCTCACGCTTCTGCGTGTCCAGGAACGTCGCCATAGCGTCAATGAGTGACGAGTCTCCACCACCGAGGATGCGAACGGCCAGTAGACCAGCGTTCGTGGAGTTGCCAATGGCGACGGTGGCACACCGCGGCAGCAACTGAAAGACCCGAAGGATCACAAAACAAGCCCATCTCTGGGGCTTGCAGCTGTCAGAAACCTATGACGACTTTGATGTATTTTCCAATCGTTCCACGCCCAAGTCGGCGCAGTTGACTTGAACGGATCCATGGCCCAATTGACGTTGCCAACGCGTAGTAAGGCGCTCAAATGTTTCGAATGCTTCTAACTGTGCGCTTATGGCAAGGGCACAGCAGCGCTCGTGGCCTGTGTGCATCATAATCGCATCCACTCGACACGTACATCTTCCTCTTCCTTCCACTTGCAAACGTGTGACCAAATTCTATTATTTATTCCCCATAAACACGTCTAACGCAGCGACAAACTGCTTGACATTCACCAAAGTTCCTGGCTTCTGGTGGATTTCATCGGTTTTCGTTCTGATCGTTTGCTTTCGATAATGGGGTGCTAAGTTGCTTGGAACCACGAATCTGAAGCAGAGCTGATAAGTGGGAATGCCAACACCATTCAGCCATTGCAAAAAGCTACTCAGTGGTGCAGCTTTGATTCCATGATCCAGGTTGAGGGTCATTTGCAAGCCGTAGCATTTAAAGTTCTTGCCATCCAAGATGAATGCATCCAGCGCACCAAATGTTCTTGACATCGGCTGGTAGTATGTCAAGCGTCGAGGAAGTTCATCAATCTCGTCAAGAGTGGAGAAGCGTACCGTTTCCATATTTTCCGGAATAATCAACTCCAAGCGCACCTTCGAACACAGCGAGCGAAACTGTAGCCTTCCTCGTTGGTGCAGATTGAACCATCTATGGCAAAGCATCTCATATATCTTGCCTCGAACTACGGATGAACTTCCCGAGTCATCATCGGCGTGTGCTATAGCGAATTTCGACACTTTTTGTAGGCTGTCTTCGCCCACTTTGGCAACGATTTTCTCGGCGATGTCCTTGGACAGAAAATCCAAATGGAATTTCGCTCGTAGATCACTTTCGCTCGGCACCATCTGAAGGACGCGGTGGCTGTAGTTTCCATCTCTCACAGCAAGCTTGCTTTTGGCATACAAAATGATGTCCAGAGCACTGAATGAAGCGATTGCCTTGCCCAATTCTTCATCATTTTCGCGCTCTGTTGAGGTGAAGATGAATCTGGGAACTCCACCAAACTTGTCGTATCTCGAAATCAAAGCATCTTCTGCTACTTCCAAGCCGTCTTCACGGAGTAGGTTGTATTCTTGCAGCTCTTCCAAGGTCCATACTGGCAAGATATATGTGAACGAGTTGACTTTTGCGTAGTCGTTCATGCCATCAAGTCCCGGCGAAGCAAATAGAATCGATACTCCTTTCCAACCAGTAAGTTTCGATGACTTTCCCTCGATGAGCCGAAGCACACGGCGCTGGTCCTGAAGCAAACGAACATCCACTTTGTTCAATTCGCTGAATTCCTTGCTTTCAGTATGGTACTTGAGGAATCGTGTTCCAAAATTCAACACCAACTCAAATGAAGAAAGCTCCTTGACTTCCACTTGATGCCGAGAAATAAGTTGAAAGATGCAGTAGAGGTAGAAACAACTCTTCCCTATGCCTGGATTCCCCGTCACAACCATGTTGGCACCTGATTCGGCTTCAAAACACAACTTCACCTTGCCCATTAACTCCGCAAAAACCACAGCATACGCATTCCTTTCCACAATCTTGGTGTATTTCTCCATCGGATGCGCCAACGGTGGAAACCCAGCCATCTTGAAATACCTCGTGAATCCGTCATGTTCGTCTCCATCCACTTTGCGTTTCTTCTTTTGGATAGAAAAAGTTTCGTCTACAAACCATTCATCTACTCGAACGCGCTTGCCAGCACCACCTTGCACATCAAGTGCTATAGATTGTTGCTCTTGCTGCGGAACCACCACCACCACCAGCACATGAACATGACCCTTTCCATCAGCTCTATCTGCAGGACTCACTACGCCCAGATCTCCACTAGCCAGCCCAACGGTTTGTAACTCCGCGTCCGTAAACTGTAGATGTTTGTAGCCACTCGTGTCACTCACACCTTGCAGCGCGTCAAGTTGCGTCAGCCACGGACCGTGGCCCTCGTCTTTCTTCGCCAGGAAGAGCTGCAGGTCGTCAGCATCACAAAGGATCTTGTTCGTCTTCTTCCCCTTGATCGCGTCCTTCAAATCATCCACCGTGTCGCCTTCATCCACTCGCACCGAGAACGCGCTTCCCGCTTCACCAACGATCGCACAGAAGAGCTTCACCATCTTTTCTTGAGACAGCGGATTCTGGAATGAGGAAGAAGAGAGGGAGAGAATTCGCTATCGTACCTAAACGGAAATGAAGGTGATGAAGGCGTGCCACATTGTCTTCCAACCAATGGCGGTGAGGGTGAACTATTCTTTCGTAATGTCATGATCTTTTTCTCTAGAATGAACATCCTTTGGATGCAATCCTATTGTTACTGTGTGCGGTGCTTGGAGGTGTGAAGGAGACCTCCTTCGCACCAGATGCTACTTAGCGCTGGTGTCGTCGTTTTCAGCGGCTGAGGGCCAGGAAGGTGCAGAGCAGTGCTCGTTGGTGTATTGCGGTAAAGAAAAAAAACCGGCGGTGTAATGTACTGGATATTACTACTTTTGATTTCACAGTGCAGCTTGTCAATTTCTCGTGCAAGACGAAATTGGTCCTTGAGCTGCATCTGTCGGGTGTAGTTTTTCTCGCAACGTTTTCGATGCCGTTCTGATGACGGGGTCGTCTCTTGCATGGTTTCCACGACTGTTGCTGAGTGACTATCCTATTTTGTCCGCTTCCACCGCGGTTCTAAATGTCCTGGGCGGCATACACCCTGTGTGTATTGGTGTCAAGTTCGCGCTCCATTATGCGAATGATTTATCAACATTGCGCCGTTGGCGGCAATTGCCGAGGCTACGTTGTTCTTCACCTTTGCATTGTTTGCGGGTATCTTCACGTGCACAACGTTCCTTCCGTTGTTCTGGTTTGCGAGGATGTATTCGGAGATGATCAAGGACAAGCAGACGTCGACGGTGATGAAGATCTTGCTGCACTTCAACATGCTCTTCCCCATGCTAATCTGTGCGCTGTGGGTTCAAGTGCTGTTTTGGCGATTAGTGAGCTTGTGTACTGGCGCAGTGTGGCAGCTCATGGCAGCACCGACATCGAGCAAACGCCCGAACAAGCAGACCCCCAAAACGCTGAAGAACCAGCTCAAGAGCCTCAAGATGAAGAAGAACAAGTAGATAGAGAACAAACATGCAGACAACTGCGCAAGACAAACTGAAAATACAGAAACCCTTCTTGTTCACGTCTTAGCCTTGCCACAGCCTCTATTTCTTCATGTTCTGAAGGTACTCCTTTCAGCCACTGGTAGCCATCTTCTCGATCTTGTCGTCCACCTCACGCTTCTGCGTGTCCAGGAACGTCGCCATAGCGTCAATGAGTGACGAGTCTCCACCACCGAGGATGCGAACGGCCAGTAGACCAGCGTTCGTGGAGTTGCCAATGGCGACGGTGGCACACCGCGGCAGCAACTGAAAGACCCGAAGGATCACAAAACAAGCCCATCTCTGGGGCTTGCAGCTGTCAGAAACCTATGACGACTTTGATGTATTTTCCAATCGTTCCACGCCCAAGTCGGCGCAGTTGACTTGAACGGATCCATGGCCCAATTGACGTTGCCAACGCGTAGTAAGGCGCTCAAATGTTTCGAATGCTTCTAACTGTGCGCTTATGGCAAGGGCACAGCAGCGCTCGTGGCCTGTGTGCATCATAATCGCATCCACTCGACACGTACATCTTCCTCTTCCTTCCACTTGCAAACGTGTGACCAAATTCTATTATTTATTCCCCATAAACACGTCTAACGCAGCGACAAACTGCTTGACATTCACCAAAGTTCCTGGCTTCTGGTGGATTTCATCGGTTTTCGTTCTGATCGTTTGCTTTCGATAATGGGGTGCTAAGTTGCTTGGAACCACGAATCTGAAGCAGAGCTGATAAGTGGGAATGCCAACACCATTCAGCCATTGCAAAAAGCTACTCAGTGGTGCAGCTTTGATTCCATGATCCAGGTTGAGGGTCATTTGCAAGCCGTAGCATTTAAAGTTCTTGCCATCCAAGATGAATGCATCCAGCGCACCAAATGTTCTTGACATCGGCTGGTAGTATGTCAAGCGTCGAGGAAGTTCATCAATCTCGTCAAGAGTGGAGAAGCGTACCGTTTCCATATTTTCCGGAATAATCAACTCCAAGCGCACCTTCGAACACAGCGAGCGAAACTGTAGCCTTCCTCGTTGGTGCAGATTGAACCATCTATGGCAAAGCATCTCATATATCTTGCCTCGAACTACGGATGAACTTCCCGAGTCATCATCGGCGTGTGCTATAGCGAATTTCGACACTTTTTGTAGGCTGTCTTCGCCCACTTTGGCAACGATTTTCTCGGCGATGTCCTTGGACAGAAAATCCAAATGGAATTTCGCTCGTAGATCACTTTCGCTCGGCACCATCTGAAGGACGCGGTGGCTGTAGTTTCCATCTCTCACAGCAAGCTTGCTTTTGGCATACAAAATGATGTCCAGAGCACTGAATGAAGCGATTGCCTTGCCCAATTCTTCATCATTTTCGCGCTCTGTTGAGGTGAAGATGAATCTGGGAACTCCACCAAACTTGTCGTATCTCGAAATCAAAGCATCTTCTGCTACTTCCAAGCCGTCTTCACGGAGTAGGTTGTATTCTTGCAGCTCTTCCAAGGTCCATACTGGCAAGATATATGTGAACGAGTTGACTTTTGCGTAGTCGTTCATGCCATCAAGTCCCGGCGAAGCAAATAGAATCGATACTCCTTTCCAACCAGTAAGTTTCGATGACTTTCCCTCGATGAGCCGAAGCACACGGCGCTGGTCCTGAAGCAAACGAACATCCACTTTGTTCAATTCGCTGAATTCCTTGCTTTCAGTATGGTACTTGAGGAATCGTGTTCCAAAATTCAACACCAACTCAAATGAAGAAAGCTCCTTGACTTCCACTTGATGCCGAGAAATAAGTTGAAAGATGCAGTAGAGGTAGAAACAACTCTTCCCTATGCCTGGATTCCCCGTCACAACCATGTTGGCACCTGATTCGGCTTCAAAACACAACTTCACCTTGCCCATTAACTCCGCAAAAACCACAGCATACGCATTCCTTTCCACAATCTTGGTGTATTTCTCCATCGGATGCGCCAACGGTGGAAACCCAGCCATCTTGAAATACCTCGTGAATCCGTCATGTTCGTCTCCATCCACTTTGCGTTTCTTCTTTTGGATAGAAAAAGTTTCGTCTACAAACCATTCATCTACTCGAACGCGCTTGCCAGCACCACCTTGCACATCAAGTGCTATAGATTGTTGCTCTTGCTGCGGAACCACCACCACCACCAGCACATGAACATGACCCTTTCCATCAGCTCTATCTGCAGGACTCACTACGCCCAGATCTCCACTAGCCAGCCCAACGGTTTGTAACTCCGCGTCCGTAAACTGTAGATGTTTGTAGCCACTCGTGTCACTCACACCTTGCAGCGCGTCAAGTTGCGTCAGCCACGGACCGTGGCCCTCGTCTTTCTTCGCCAGGAAGAGCTGCAGGTCGTCAGCATCACAAAGGATCTTGTTCGTCTTCTTCCCCTTGATCGCGTCCTTCAAATCATCCACCGTGTCGCCTTCATCCACTCGCACCGAGAACGCGCTTCCCGCTTCACCAACGATCGCACAGAAGAGCTTCACCATCTTTTCTTGAGACAGCGGATTCTGGAATGAGGAAGAAGAGAGGGAGAGAATTCGCTATCGTACCTAAACGGAAATGAAGGTGATGAAGGCGTGCCACATTGTCTTCCAACCAATGGCGGTGAGGGTGAACTATTCTTTCGTAATGTCATGATCTTTTTCTCTAGAATGAACATCCTTTGGATGCAATCCTATTGTTACTGTGTGCGGTGCTTGGAGGTGTGAAGGAGACCTCCTTCGCACCAGATGCTACTTAGCGCTGGTGTCGTCGTTTTCAGCGGCTGAGGGCCAGGAAGGTGCAGAGCAGTGCTCGTTGGTGTATTGCGGTAAAGAAAAAAAACCGGCGGTGTAATGTACTGGATATTACTACTTTTGATTTCACAGTGCAGCTTGTCAATTTCTCGTGCAAGACGAAATTGGTCCTTGAGCTGCATCTGTCGGGTGTAGTTTTTCTCGCAACGTTTTCGATGCCGTTCTGATGACGGGGTCGTCTCTTGCATGGTTTCCACGACTGTTGCTGAGTGACTATCCTATTTTGTCCGCTTCCACCGCGGTTCTAAATGTCCTGGGCGGCATACACCCTGTGTGTATTGGTGTCAAGTTCGCGCTCCATTATGCGAATGATTTATCAACATTGCGCCGTTGGCGGCAATTGCCGAGGCTACGTTGTTCTTCACCTTTGCATTGTTTGCGGGTATCTTCACGTGCACAACGTTCCTTCCGTTGTTCTGGTTTGCGAGGATGTATTCGGAGATGATCAAGGACAAGCAGACGTCGACGGTGATGAAGATCTTGCTGCACTTCAACATGCTCTTCCCCATGCTAATCTGTGCGCTGTGGGTTCAAGTGCTGTTTTGGCGATTAGTGAGCTTGTGTACTGGCGCAGTGTGGCAGCTCATGGCAGCACCGACATCGAGCAAACGCCCGAACAAGCAGACCCCCAAAACGCTGAAGAACCAGCTCAAGAGCCTCAAGATGAAGAAGAACAAGTAGATAGAGAACAAACATGCAGACAACTGCGCAAGACAAACTGAAAATACAGAAACCCTTCTTGTTCACGTCTTAGCCTTGCCACAGCCTCTATTTCTTCATGTTCTGAAGGTACTCCTTTCAGCCACTGGTAGCCATCTTCTCGATCTTGTCGTCCACCTCACGCTTCTGCGTGTCCAGGAACGTCGCCATAGCGTCAATGAGTGACGAGTCTCCACCACCGAGGATGCGAACGGCCAGTAGACCAGCGTTCGTGGAGTTGCCAATGGCGACGGTGGCACACCGCGGCAGCAACTGAAAGACCCGAAGGATCACAAAACAAGCCCATCTCTGGGGCTTGCAGCTGTCAGAAACCTATGACGACTTTGATGTATTTTCCAATCGTTCCACGCCCAAGTCGGCGCAGTTGACTTGAACGGATCCATGGCCCAATTGACGTTGCCAACGCGTAGTAAGGCGCTCAAATGTTTCGAATGCTTCTAACTGTGCGCTTATGGCAAGGGCACAGCAGCGCTCGTGGCCTGTGTGCATCATAATCGCATCCACTCGACACGTACATCTTCCTCTTCCTTCCACTTGCAAACGTGTGACCAAATTCTATTATTTATTCCCCATAAACACGTCTAACGCAGCGACAAACTGCTTGACATTCACCAAAGTTCCTGGCTTCTGGTGGATTTCATCGGTTTTCGTTCTGATCGTTTGCTTTCGATAATGGGGTGCTAAGTTGCTTGGAACCACGAATCTGAAGCAGAGCTGATAAGTGGGAATGCCAACACCATTCAGCCATTGCAAAAAGCTACTCAGTGGTGCAGCTTTGATTCCATGATCCAGGTTGAGGGTCATTTGCAAGCCGTAGCATTTAAAGTTCTTGCCATCCAAGATGAATGCATCCAGCGCACCAAATGTTCTTGACATCGGCTGGTAGTATGTCAAGCGTCGAGGAAGTTCATCAATCTCGTCAAGAGTGGAGAAGCGTACCGTTTCCATATTTTCCGGAATAATCAACTCCAAGCGCACCTTCGAACACAGCGAGCGAAACTGTAGCCTTCCTCGTTGGTGCAGATTGAACCATCTATGGCAAAGCATCTCATATATCTTGCCTCGAACTACGGATGAACTTCCCGAGTCATCATCGGCGTGTGCTATAGCGAATTTCGACACTTTTTGTAGGCTGTCTTCGCCCACTTTGGCAACGATTTTCTCGGCGATGTCCTTGGACAGAAAATCCAAATGGAATTTCGCTCGTAGATCACTTTCGCTCGGCACCATCTGAAGGACGCGGTGGCTGTAGTTTCCATCTCTCACAGCAAGCTTGCTTTTGGCATACAAAATGATGTCCAGAGCACTGAATGAAGCGATTGCCTTGCCCAATTCTTCATCATTTTCGCGCTCTGTTGAGGTGAAGATGAATCTGGGAACTCCACCAAACTTGTCGTATCTCGAAATCAAAGCATCTTCTGCTACTTCCAAGCCGTCTTCACGGAGTAGGTTGTATTCTTGCAGCTCTTCCAAGGTCCATACTGGCAAGATATATGTGAACGAGTTGACTTTTGCGTAGTCGTTCATGCCATCAAGTCCCGGCGAAGCAAATAGAATCGATACTCCTTTCCAACCAGTAAGTTTCGATGACTTTCCCTCGATGAGCCGAAGCACACGGCGCTGGTCCTGAAGCAAACGAACATCCACTTTGTTCAATTCGCTGAATTCCTTGCTTTCAGTATGGTACTTGAGGAATCGTGTTCCAAAATTCAACACCAACTCAAATGAAGAAAGCTCCTTGACTTCCACTTGATGCCGAGAAATAAGTTGAAAGATGCAGTAGAGGTAGAAACAACTCTTCCCTATGCCTGGATTCCCCGTCACAACCATGTTGGCACCTGATTCGGCTTCAAAACACAACTTCACCTTGCCCATTAACTCCGCAAAAACCACAGCATACGCATTCCTTTCCACAATCTTGGTGTATTTCTCCATCGGATGCGCCAACGGTGGAAACCCAGCCATCTTGAAATA
Organism: Phytophthora agathidicida; assembly: GCA_025722995.1. Classification (NCBI taxonomy): domain Eukaryota; phylum Oomycota; class Peronosporomycetes; order Peronosporales; family Peronosporaceae; genus Phytophthora; species Phytophthora agathidicida. The sequence goes on along the minus strand of CP106972.1, from coordinate 4,418,095 downwards.
CCTCGTGAATCCGTCATGTTCGTCTCCATCCACTTTGCGTTTCTTCTTTTGGATAGAAAAAGTTTCGTCTACAAACCATTCATCTACTCGAACGCGCTTGCCAGCACCACCTTGCACATCAAGTGCTATAGATTGTTGCTCTTGCTGCGGAACCACCACCACCACCAGCACATGAACATGACCCTTTCCATCAGCTCTATCTGCAGGACTCACTACGCCCAGATCTCCACTAGCCAGCCCAACGGTTTGTAACTCCGCGTCCGTAAACTGTAGATGTTTGTAGCCACTCGTGTCACTCACACCTTGCAGCGCGTCAAGTTGCGTCAGCCACGGACCGTGGCCCTCGTCTTTCTTCGCCAGGAAGAGCTGCAGGTCGTCAGCATCACAAAGGATCTTGTTCGTCTTCTTCCCCTTGATCGCGTCCTTCAAATCATCCACCGTGTCGCCTTCATCCACTCGCACCGAGAACGCGCTTCCCGCTTCACCAACGATCGCACAGAAGAGCTTCACCATCTTTTCTTGAGACAGCGGATTCTGGAATGAGGAAGAAGAGAGGGAGAGAATTCGCTATCGTACCTAAACGGAAATGAAGGTGATGAAGGCGTGCCACATTGTCTTCCAACCAATGGCGGTGAGGGTGAACTATTCTTTCGTAATGTCATGATCTTTTTCTCTAGAATGAACATCCTTTGGATGCAATCCTATTGTTACTGTGTGCGGTGCTTGGAGGTGTGAAGGAGACCTCCTTCGCACCAGATGCTACTTAGCGCTGGTGTCGTCGTTTTCAGCGGCTGAGGGCCAGGAAGGTGCAGAGCAGTGCTCGTTGGTGTATTGCGGTAAAGAAAAAAAACCGGCGGTGTAATGTACTGGATATTACTACTTTTGATTTCACAGTGCAGCTTGTCAATTTCTCGTGCAAGACGAAATTGGTCCTTGAGCTGCATCTGTCGGGTGTAGTTTTTCTCGCAACGTTTTCGATGCCGTTCTGATGACGGGGTCGTCTCTTGCATGGTTTCCACGACTGTTGCTGAGTGACTATCCTATTTTGTCCGCTTCCACCGCGGTTCTAAATGTCCTGGGCGGCATACACCCTGTGTGTATTGGTGTCAAGTTCGCGCTCCATTATGCGAATGATTTATCAACATTGCGCCGTTGGCGGCAATTGCCGAGGCTACGTTGTTCTTCACCTTTGCATTGTTTGCGGGTATCTTCACGTGCACAACGTTCCTTCCGTTGTTCTGGTTTGCGAGGATGTATTCGGAGATGATCAAGGACAAGCAGACGTCGACGGTGATGAAGATCTTGCTGCACTTCAACATGCTCTTCCCCATGCTAATCTGTGCGCTGTGGGTTCAAGTGCTGTTTTGGCGATTAGTGAGCTTGTGTACTGGCGCAGTGTGGCAGCTCATGGCAGCACCGACATCGAGCAAACGCCCGAACAAGCAGACCCCCAAAACGCTGAAGAACCAGCTCAAGAGCCTCAAGATGAAGAAGAACAAGTAGATAGAGAACAAACATGCAGACAACTGCGCAAGACAAACTGAAAATACAGAAACCCTTCTTGTTCACGTCTTAGCCTTGCCACAGCCTCTATTTCTTCATGTTCTGAAGGTACTCCTTTCAGCCACTGGTAGCCATCTTCTCGATCTTGTCGTCCACCTCACGCTTCTGCGTGTCCAGGAACGTCGCCATAGCGTCAATGAGTGACGAGTCTCCACCACCGAGGATGCGAACGGCCAGTAGACCAGCGTTCGTGGAGTTGCCAATGGCGACGGTGGCACACCGCGGCAGCAACTGAAAGACCCGAAGGATCACAAAACAAGCCCATCTCTGGGGCTTGCAGCTGTCAGAAACCTATGACGACTTTGATGTATTTTCCAATCGTTCCACGCCCAAGTCGGCGCAGTTGACTTGAACGGATCCATGGCCCAATTGACGTTGCCAACGCGTAGTAAGGCGCTCAAATGTTTCGAATGCTTCTAACTGTGCGCTTATGGCAAGGGCACAGCAGCGCTCGTGGCCTGTGTGCATCATAATCGCATCCACTCGACACGTACATCTTCCTCTTCCTTCCACTTGCAAACGTGTGACCAAATTCTATTATTTATTCCCCATAAACACGTCTAACGCAGCGACAAACTGCTTGACATTCACCAAAGTTCCTGGCTTCTGGTGGATTTCATCGGTTTTCGTTCTGATCGTTTGCTTTCGATAATGGGGTGCTAAGTTGCTTGGAACCACGAATCTGAAGCAGAGCTGATAAGTGGGAATGCCAACACCATTCAGCCATTGCAAAAAGCTACTCAGTGGTGCAGCTTTGATTCCATGATCCAGGTTGAGGGTCATTTGCAAGCCGTAGCATTTAAAGTTCTTGCCATCCAAGATGAATGCATCCAGCGCACCAAATGTTCTTGACATCGGCTGGTAGTATGTCAAGCGTCGAGGAAGTTCATCAATCTCGTCAAGAGTGGAGAAGCGTACCGTTTCCATATTTTCCGGAATAATCAACTCCAAGCGCACCTTCGAACACAGCGAGCGAAACTGTAGCCTTCCTCGTTGGTGCAGATTGAACCATCTATGGCAAAGCATCTCATATATCTTGCCTCGAACTACGGATGAACTTCCCGAGTCATCATCGGCGTGTGCTATAGCGAATTTCGACACTTTTTGTAGGCTGTCTTCGCCCACTTTGGCAACGATTTTCTCGGCGATGTCCTTGGACAGAAAATCCAAATGGAATTTCGCTCGTAGATCACTTTCGCTCGGCACCATCTGAAGGACGCGGTGGCTGTAGTTTCCATCTCTCACAGCAAGCTTGCTTTTGGCATACAAAATGATGTCCAGAGCACTGAATGAAGCGATTGCCTTGCCCAATTCTTCATCATTTTCGCGCTCTGTTGAGGTGAAGATGAATCTGGGAACTCCACCAAACTTGTCGTATCTCGAAATCAAAGCATCTTCTGCTACTTCCAAGCCGTCTTCACGGAGTAGGTTGTATTCTTGCAGCTCTTCCAAGGTCCATACTGGCAAGATATATGTGAACGAGTTGACTTTTGCGTAGTCGTTCATGCCATCAAGTCCCGGCGAAGCAAATAGAATCGATACTCCTTTCCAACCAGTAAGTTTCGATGACTTTCCCTCGATGAGCCGAAGCACACGGCGCTGGTCCTGAAGCAAACGAACATCCACTTTGTTCAATTCGCTGAATTCCTTGCTTTCAGTATGGTACTTGAGGAATCGTGTTCCAAAATTCAACACCAACTCAAATGAAGAAAGCTCCTTGACTTCCACTTGATGCCGAGAAATAAGTTGAAAGATGCAGTAGAGGTAGAAACAACTCTTCCCTATGCCTGGATTCCCCGTCACAACCATGTTGGCACCTGATTCGGCTTCAAAACACAACTTCACCTTGCCCATTAACTCCGCAAAAACCACAGCATACGCATTCCTTTCCACAATCTTGGTGTATTTCTCCATCGGATGCGCCAACGGTGGAAACCCAGCCATCTTGAAATACCTCGTGAATCCGTCATGTTCGTCTCCATCCACTTTGCGTTTCTTCTTTTGGATAGAAAAAGTTTCGTCTACAAACCATTCATCTACTCGAACGCGCTTGCCAGCACCACCTTGCACATCAAGTGCTATAGATTGTTGCTCTTGCTGCGGAACCACCACCACCACCAGCACATGAACATGACCCTTTCCATCAGCTCTATCTGCAGGACTCACTACGCCCAGATCTCCACTAGCCAGCCCAACGGTTTGTAACTCCGCGTCCGTAAACTGTAGATGTTTGTAGCCACTCGTGTCACTCACACCTTGCAGCGCGTCAAGTTGCGTCAGCCACGGACCGTGGCCCTCGTCTTTCTTCGCCAGGAAGAGCTGCAGGTCGTCAGCATCACAAAGGATCTTGTTCGTCTTCTTCCCCTTGATCGCGTCCTTCAAATCATCCACCGTGTCGCCTTCATCCACTCGCACCGAGAACGCGCTTCCCGCTTCACCAACGATCGCACAGAAGAGCTTCACCATCTTTTCTTGAGACAGCGGATTCTGGAATGAGGAAGAAGAGAGGGAGAGAATTCGCTATCGTACCTAAACGGAAATGAAGGTGATGAAGGCGTGCCACATTGTCTTCCAACCAATGGCGGTGAGGGTGAACTATTCTTTCGTAATGTCATGATCTTTTTCTCTAGAATGAACATCCTTTGGATGCAATCCTATTGTTACTGTGTGCGGTGCTTGGAGGTGTGAAGGAGACCTCCTTCGCACCAGATGCTACTTAGCGCTGGTGTCGTCGTTTTCAGCGGCTGAGGGCCAGGAAGGTGCAGAGCAGTGCTCGTTGGTGTATTGCGGTAAAGAAAAAAAACCGGCGGTGTAATGTACTGGATATTACTACTTTTGATTTCACAGTGCAGCTTGTCAATTTCTCGTGCAAGACGAAATTGGTCCTTGAGCTGCATCTGTCGGGTGTAGTTTTTCTCGCAACGTTTTCGATGCCGTTCTGATGACGGGGTCGTCTCTTGCATGGTTTCCACGACTGTTGCTGAGTGACTATCCTATTTTGTCCGCTTCCACCGCGGTTCTAAATGTCCTGGGCGGCATACACCCTGTGTGTATTGGTGTCAAGTTCGCGCTCCATTATGCGAATGATTTATCAACATTGCGCCGTTGGCGGCAATTGCCGAGGCTACGTTGTTCTTCACCTTTGCATTGTTTGCGGGTATCTTCACGTGCACAACGTTCCTTCCGTTGTTCTGGTTTGCGAGGATGTATTCGGAGATGATCAAGGACAAGCAGACGTCGACGGTGATGAAGATCTTGCTGCACTTCAACATGCTCTTCCCCATGCTAATCTGTGCGCTGTGGGTTCAAGTGCTGTTTTGGCGATTAGTGAGCTTGTGTACTGGCGCAGTGTGGCAGCTCATGGCAGCACCGACATCGAGCAAACGCCCGAACAAGCAGACCCCCAAAACGCTGAAGAACCAGCTCAAGAGCCTCAAGATGAAGAAGAACAAGTAGATAGAGAACAAACATGCAGACAACTGCGCAAGACAAACTGAAAATACAGAAACCCTTCTTGTTCACGTCTTAGCCTTGCCACAGCCTCTATTTCTTCATGTTCTGAAGGTACTCCTTTCAGCCACTGGTAGCCATCTTCTCGATCTTGTCGTCCACCTCACGCTTCTGCGTGTCCAGGAACGTCGCCATAGCGTCAATGAGTGACGAGTCTCCACCACCGAGGATGCGAACGGCCAGTAGACCAGCGTTCGTGGAGTTGCCAATGGCGACGGTGGCACACCGCGGCAGCAACTGAAAGACCCGAAGGATCACAAAACAAGCCCATCTCTGGGGCTTGCAGCTGTCAGAAACCTATGACGACTTTGATGTATTTTCCAATCGTTCCACGCCCAAGTCGGCGCAGTTGACTTGAACGGATCCATGGCCCAATTGACGTTGCCAACGCGTAGTAAGGCGCTCAAATGTTTCGAATGCTTCTAACTGTGCGCTTATGGCAAGGGCACAGCAGCGCTCGTGGCCTGTGTGCATCATAATCGCATCCACTCGACACGTACATCTTCCTCTTCCTTCCACTTGCAAACGTGTGACCAAATTCTATTATTTATTCCCCATAAACACGTCTAACGCAGCGACAAACTGCTTGACATTCACCAAAGTTCCTGGCTTCTGGTGGATTTCATCGGTTTTCGTTCTGATCGTTTGCTTTCGATAATGGGGTGCTAAGTTGCTTGGAACCACGAATCTGAAGCAGAGCTGATAAGTGGGAATGCCAACACCATTCAGCCATTGCAAAAAGCTACTCAGTGGTGCAGCTTTGATTCCATGATCCAGGTTGAGGGTCATTTGCAAGCCGTAGCATTTAAAGTTCTTGCCATCCAAGATGAATGCATCCAGCGCACCAAATGTTCTTGACATCGGCTGGTAGTATGTCAAGCGTCGAGGAAGTTCATCAATCTCGTCAAGAGTGGAGAAGCGTACCGTTTCCATATTTTCCGGAATAATCAACTCCAAGCGCACCTTCGAACACAGCGAGCGAAACTGTAGCCTTCCTCGTTGGTGCAGATTGAACCATCTATGGCAAAGCATCTCATATATCTTGCCTCGAACTACGGATGAACTTCCCGAGTCATCATCGGCGTGTGCTATAGCGAATTTCGACACTTTTTGTAGGCTGTCTTCGCCCACTTTGGCAACGATTTTCTCGGCGATGTCCTTGGACAGAAAATCCAAATGGAATTTCGCTCGTAGATCACTTTCGCTCGGCACCATCTGAAGGACGCGGTGGCTGTAGTTTCCATCTCTCACAGCAAGCTTGCTTTTGGCATACAAAATGATGTCCAGAGCACTGAATGAAGCGATTGCCTTGCCCAATTCTTCATCATTTTCGCGCTCTGTTGAGGTGAAGATGAATCTGGGAACTCCACCAAACTTGTCGTATCTCGAAATCAAAGCATCTTCTGCTACTTCCAAGCCGTCTTCACGGAGTAGGTTGTATTCTTGCAGCTCTTCCAAGGTCCATACTGGCAAGATATATGTGAACGAGTTGACTTTTGCGTAGTCGTTCATGCCATCAAGTCCCGGCGAAGCAAATAGAATCGATACTCCTTTCCAACCAGTAAGTTTCGATGACTTTCCCTCGATGAGCCGAAGCACACGGCGCTGGTCCTGAAGCAAACGAACATCCACTTTGTTCAATTCGCTGAATTCCTTGCTTTCAGTATGGTACTTGAGGAATCGTGTTCCAAAATTCAACACCAACTCAAATGAAGAAAGCTCCTTGACTTCCACTTGATGCCGAGAAATAAGTTGAAAGATGCAGTAGAGGTAGAAACAACTCTTCCCTATGCCTGGATTCCCCGTCACAACCATGTTGGCACCTGATTCGGCTTCAAAACACAACTTCACCTTGCCCATTAACTCCGCAAAAACCACAGCATACGCATTCCTTTCCACAATCTTGGTGTATTTCTCCATCGGATGCGCCAACGGTGGAAACCCAGCCATCTTGAAATACCTCGTGAATCCGTCATGTTCGTCTCCATCCACTTTGCGTTTCTTCTTTTGGATAGAAAAAGTTTCGTCTACAAACCATTCATCTACTCGAACGCGCTTGCCAGCACCACCTTGCACATCAAGTGCTATAGATTGTTGCTCTTGCTGCGGAACCACCACCACCACCAGCACATGAACATGACCCTTTCCATCAGCTCTATCTGCAGGACTCACTACGCCCAGATCTCCACTAGCCAGCCCAACGGTTTGTAACTCCGCGTCCGTAAACTGTAGATGTTTGTAGCCACTCGTGTCACTCACACCTTGCAGCGCGTCAAGTTGCGTCAGCCACGGACCGTGGCCCTCGTCTTTCTTCGCCAGGAAGAGCTGCAGGTCGTCAGCATCACAAAGGATCTTGTTCGTCTTCTTCCCCTTGATCGCGTCCTTCAAATCATCCACCGTGTCGCCTTCATCCACTCGCACCGAGAACGCGCTTCCCGCTTCACCAACGATCGCACAGAAGAGCTTCACCATCTTTTCTTGAGACAGCGGATTCTGGAATGAGGAAGAAGAGAGGGAGAGAATTCGCTATCGTACCTAAACGGAAATGAAGGTGATGAAGGCGTGCCACATTGTCTTCCAACCAATGGCGGTGAGGGTGAACTATTCTTTCGTAATGTCATGATCTTTTTCTCTAGAATGAACATCCTTTGGATGCAATCCTATTGTTACTGTGTGCGGTGCTTGGAGGTGTGAAGGAGACCTCCTTCGCACCAGATGCTACTTAGCGCTGGTGTCGTCGTTTTCAGCGGCTGAGGGCCAGGAAGGTGCAGAGCAGTGCTCGTTGGTGTATTGCGGTAAAGAAAAAAAACCGGCGGTGTAATGTACTGGATATTACTACTTTTGATTTCACAGTGCAGCTTGTCAATTTCTCGTGCAAGACGAAATTGGTCCTTGAGCTGCATCTGTCGGGTGTAGTTTTTCTCGCAACGTTTTCGATGCCGTTCTGATGACGGGGTCGTCTCTTGCATGGTTTCCACGACTGTTGCTGAGTGACTATCCTATTTTGTCCGCTTCCACCGCGGTTCTAAATGTCCTGGGCGGCATACACCCTGTGTGTATTGGTGTCAAGTTCGCGCTCCATTATGCGAATGATTTATCAACATTGCGCCGTTGGCGGCAATTGCCGAGGCTACGTTGTTCTTCACCTTTGCATTGTTTGCGGGTATCTTCACGTGCACAACGTTCCTTCCGTTGTTCTGGTTTGCGAGGATGTATTCGGAGATGATCAAGGACAAGCAGACGTCGACGGTGATGAAGATCTTGCTGCACTTCAACATGCTCTTCCCCATGCTAATCTGTGCGCTGTGGGTTCAAGTGCTGTTTTGGCGATTAGTGAGCTTGTGTACTGGCGCAGTGTGGCAGCTCATGGCAGCACCGACATCGAGCAAACGCCCGAACAAGCAGACCCCCAAAACGCTGAAGAACCAGCTCAAGAGCCTCAAGATGAAGAAGAACAAGTAGATAGAGAACAAACATGCAGACAACTGCGCAAGACAAACTGAAAATACAGAAACCCTTCTTGTTCACGTCTTAGCCTTGCCACAGCCTCTATTTCTTCATGTTCTGAAGGTACTCCTTTCAGCCACTGGTAGCCATCTTCTCGATCTTGTCGTCCACCTCACGCTTCTGCGTGTCCAGGAACGTCGCCATAGCGTCAATGAGTGACGAGTCTCCACCACCGAGGATGCGAACGGCCAGTAGACCAGCGTTCGTGGAGTTGCCAATGGCGACGGTGGCGGGTGAGGCTTATCATCGAGGAAACTGTGGTGATTCATCAAGGAGATCTGAAAAAGGTGGATCGTCAAGGTCGTTTATGCTTTTGCACAGTGATCAAGTAGGATGGTAAAACGGTAGGCGAACAAGGAAAGTTACTGGTAGTAAAGGTCAATACATAAACGTCCTTGTCAAGCATCCACCTGCAACGCCGCTCGGACCTACCACCGCGATGTTCTCTGCTCCACCAAGTGCTTCAACTGGGGATGCATTGGCTTCACAAACCCCTATAACCGATGCCATAACACCAACGTGGACTTGGAAGGACGTCGTGCTAGGTAGAAGTGCAGCAACACGTCCGAGTTCAGCAGCAGTTCCAACGGCTTCAGCACTGTCATCACCGCCATCACGTCCGACTGTAATGCCAACCCCACCCTCGTTGGTTTCAATTCCCGCTCCTCCTCCGTTACCAAGTGTGCTTCCAACACCTCCTGCTCCATCTTCGATGTCTGCACCGCCTTCGATCCCACCAACACCTCCGCCGTGCCCCCAAGTAAAAGCGACTACCGGTCGCTGCGATAGCGCGACGGACGAGCTAACCGTGGAGTTTGAGTTTTCGGAAGATGAATCGGATGAAAACATTAAACACGAAAGGACACTATTTCTTAGTCGTGTTGAGTTCGCCACGTTGAAAGCAGCAAAACGTGGTATCGACAGTTTTGACGGCTACGTATATACGTTCCACTACAACTATGGCAAGCGATCTGGAAAAATCGATGGTCGAAGTGTTTATCGCTGCATTTCACACGAAAACTGCGCAAAACGCATTCGACTAGCTCCAACGAACAACGATGATACACGAACAGTATGGCTCCAGGATCATGGTGAACACACTGGAGCTAGGACGGAGTTAAAGAAGCGGGGCATTCCTGGTTTCTTTCTTACTGAAGTGGATGACATTTTGTTGGGATGCGGCCCAAAGAAGTGCAGGAAAATTCTTCTGGAGCGGTATAGTGATGTTCCGAGTCGCTATATGTGCGTTCCGGATGTGACACAGCTGAAAAATCGGAAATCCACACTCATGAAAAACCGTGCAGGTATGTAGTACTTTCATTTCTTGTACGTCATTTACATCACTCTAATCTTATGTTATCAATTTCGTTATAGAAGGTTGGGAAATTAAGAATGTTGCCGAATTGCTGGAGTGGACATCTGCGCACTTGTGTACAACTAGAGCGGAGTTTTTCGTGCGTGGTTTGAGCGGTGACCGAGAATCGTTGTTTGATCCTGTGTACGATGCTGCTGAGTACGATACGTTCGGCAAAGATCTCAAGCATGGTACATTGGTCCTGGAGTGTTTCCCCCATGAAATAACCCTAGACGACGGTAAAACGACAGACTGTTGCGGACTTATTTTGACCTCACGAGCAATCTTCTGGAACGTCTGGAAAGCATACATGTGGTGTCGGGATTCGCCAGCGGCGTGGCGCGCACTCGTGCCGGCGGTGACGGCAACTTCTGGGTTTGACCGCCGTTAACTGGGAGTCAATAAGTGTGGCACACACGGGAGACGCATTCAGTCCTTCAGAAGAGTTGGTGTGCGCACACTAGAGAACCGCTGAAACCACGCGCACTTATCGGTGGCGAGATCCGAACTTAGCTGGCGAGATCCGAACCTAGCAGAAAGATCGGGCAGCGAGGAGTCGCCGGTAGTTTGAGCTCTCGCTCACAACGGTCACATTTATATTTGATATTTGTATAGGCGATAGGAATATCGTAGGATGAGATTTTAACGCCCTCTGGGCGAACAAACAGAACAGATTTTCCCACCAAGTGCAATACCGGCCTCTGGTAAGTCCAAGAAGGTGTCTGGCAGCTTAGGGCGTGAGATGTCTGCCGATGAACATCTAGTGTAGCAGCTTGTGTTCATCCATCGGTCAGGCCAAGAGATAGGCGTGTGTGGTTTGATTGAGGTATAGTTTGCGGTACTAAGCTATCGTCTGTATTGGGGAGCGCGAGACAGCGACTCCTATATTGTCTTACCGTTCGGGGCTTGACTCCGGCACCCTCGTCTCGGGCTGAAAAGTCCCTGGACCCTTCCTTCTGAGGGCCGACGAGGATTAAAGTGTATTGAAGAAGCGTGCTGACTCTGCTCGTAGTCAGTGGCGCTTGGATTATTTGGTTGGCCTATCGACAACTCACAGCAACACAGGGTCAAGATCAGCCCGGTGTAAGGGATCGGATCTGGGTCTTCAGATTCTATTCCCACTTCTCGTTAAGTCTTTGCGGGCGAGACGAGTGTTGTGGGTGAAGGAGTGTGACAGAAGCAAAAACTGCCGTGTTCCGACACGACAGATGGCTAACCCTCAGATCCGCCTTCGTTTCCGCGTCAACCAGGGTACGGCTGCTATTGCTGTTGATGCCAGTAAGAACATGTCGCTGACGAGCACTACGCTTTCATCTGGTAATGTATGCCCTGTTATGGTTGCATCAGCTGCCTCAAATAATCCTATGGCTGGTGTGCTTGCCGCGTCTGCTGGCTTCTCGATTGCTTGGGGTGCTGTTGTCAGTTCTCTTGAGCCCACTATTGATGGTACTTACATGCCATTCACCACTGCTCGTCTGTGTGTACCTTTTGCTCATCTTGAGAATCCTCAGGCTATTATTTCGAAGCCTGTTAAGAAGGTTCGCTACAACGACTGTTATGCTCAGTGGTTCTATCAGCGCGCTGGCACTGGTAAGCAATCGCCTCAGTTTAATGCTTCCTTTGATCTCCTGTAACAGGGTCACACAAATTAGTGTGGCGCACACCACTATACGTATAGTCGGATACGAGTATACACACAATGGATGCAAACCCCTTGTGTGTGGCACACACACAAAGTTTATAATCATTTCGAGCCGCCAAAGCGAGCAGACTTTGGCGGACGCTTAGCGCACGATAATTGGCTAGAAAGACGCAGCTTTCTGACCAACCACGTGCTTGCACGTCACGCGGACGCGTGAGGGCCACCCGTCGGCCCTCACTACGCTATAGATATTCTACAGTAGGGTTTGCTAAGGCAGCAGGGCTGCCAATCAATTCAGTTTTCTATTTTCAGTTAAAGTTCACGAGTCTTTTGTATTTCTATTCATTGCATACAAACTCTAAGTACTTCTACGCTTCCTCATTTCTAAGCGCATACGGTGTATGCCTGGAACAGAGCGCTGCTCGCCCTGTTTCATCTCCAGCTGTCTGCTTCGGTTAAGAATGCTAAGTACGTTGTGCTGCTACCGTTTGCTGAGCAGACCGGTAGCTTTGCATCTGCCGCTGTTCAACAGTTCCAGAGTCCTTTCGATACTGCCCCTTGGACTCTTCGGCCTGGTTCGTCAATTCGCAATTTCAATGTGTACGTATTGGTTCGACTCAGTGCTTTGACATTAGCCATGACTATGACTTCCGTCAGTTCTCGGACGAGGTAAGCAAGCTTGGTGCCATCAACGGTGATCTTACTCCTGAACTTGTCAATGGTCTGCTTGACTACCAGACATGGTCGCTCACGAACCGCATGCTGATTGCTGACGTCAGCCGTCTAACGGAGAAGGATGTACCTCAGGCTATTCAGATCCAGGGAACTAACGCCGGTTGCCAGGGAGTTAATATCCTGGTTCTGGTAATTAGCGAACAGGAGCTGAGCTATGATCGTCTCACAGGTGAAGTACTTGACTTTACTACGGCTTAATTATTTAAATTAGGAAATTAGATATATACCTAAAGTATATAGATACCATGTCCATTTCTTTCGGTAAGTACAAAGGCTCAACTATTGAAGATGTCTTCGAGAGGGACCCATCCTACTGTCGATGGCTCCGTTCTCAGGAGATGCTGGTTGGAGGTCCTGATTCTGATATTGCTAAATTCCTTGTTGCTAAGTTTAGAAATACTAATGATGACGGCTCTTATATTCTAAATTTTGGGCGATATAAGGGCAAGTCGGTGAAGCAGGTATATTCGATTGATGTTCCCTACATCCAATGGCTACGATCATCTAAGTTCGCAGCTGAAAAGGCACCAAAGCTATGTGCTGCTATTGACGAATTGTTAAATAACTAAATCACCTAATTTTTTTGATTGGGTTGAAAGATTAAAAAACTTAAATTTTTAGCATTTGTTTTTACTATCAAATCCATTTGTTCTTTCAAGTGAATCTCACTATATTTTTCCCTGTGGGATGACTTTATAATATTTTGGATCTTGTATCAGGATCGACTTTATATCATACTCCTATAGAAAAAATCTGAAATTAATTAATTCAAATATTTGGCTTATGCATTGTTGGAGGTTTTAAGCCAGCCTGGTGTTGTCATTGGCTATATTAGGCTTGACTTTTTATCAGAAAAAAATTAATTAATTAAGTTCGGTTTCGCTGTTAGGTTCGACTTTGTCTTCAATAAGTTCGGTTTTAGGCTTACGCTTTCGAGCTCGAATTTGGTCTCTATTCTTATCGTCGTAGCTCTTTTGGTATGACAAGCGAGCGTCGCGTGTGCGCTGATAGTAGCGCTTTTGTGCGGCCTTGATTCGCTCTTTGTTAGCGAGGTATTGTTCAGGTGAGTACGCCATCTCTGTATATTACTAACTTTATATTTATCAGGATAGAAAAATAAACTAATGCGTTGTGGGACAGCCAGCAATTGATTAGCGTGACAGTTCGACACTGACATCAGGCTTACCAAGGCTGAAAACCAGCGCTTTGCTGTATGAATCCACGAAAGACACATACAGAAACCCATGCCTCTGATGCCGAACACCTTTGTTCTGACGAAAATCGATGAGCACATATCGAGAACTTCCAGTTAAGCTCCCATAGTACTTCCCCCCAGTTTCAAATCGATCTGAATGATCGACAGCATGATCACCATTCACAAGCAACTCCCAAAACCAAAGGACGCTCGAGCCACGAATCACCAAATCAACGAATCCTTTGCCATCTCCCGTGCGCCATTCTGGGGTAACCAGGACATCTCGAGGCAAGCATGATGTTGTGGCGCTGTATAACTCCATTTGAATTTGGCGTTCCCGAGCAATGCTCGAGGTGTTTTCGGTCGCGAAATTCTGCAGACGCGAAACACTCATTCGCTTTACACAAGCGAGAACGAAGTCTTCATGTGAGATATCTGATACCATATACCCGATTGGTTCCGTTCGGTTCGAATGTAGCCAGATCTTGAGGTGCATGCTTGAAGCGAATTGGAGCTGCTTCGCCTGATCCTCGTACAAGAACCCGTACTTCGTCAAATATTCCACGGCAGTCTGACTTCTAGGAGTTCGCTGCCCATCAGATACGAGCATAACCTGCCCAGAAGCAACACCATTCAAGATTTCACTCATCTTCAGTGTTGATTCCTCTGACAGACCATTAGCTTTTTTCACTCGCTGGAAAGCATCAGCAGTCGGGATACCCCGATAGCTGCAGCGAATGTATTGCAGCAGCCCCACGGAGCGAAGTTCCATCTCAAGATCTTCAGCATTTGGCGTTTTCGAGCCAAACTTGCAAGACAAAAACATGAGGATTGCTCGAGCAATTCCTATATGACCCGAGCACAGAATCCAGATGAGATCGGAGACTGATGCGCCAATGCTGTTCCGAACCATTTCTTCCAGCTCCACACGTGAAAGCTGCAGGCCAGGCTTGGATGGCGTTGCATTCAATCCAAACGTATTCTGAGGAGGGATAAGGATCGGAGTTCCAGCGCGTTCATGCTTGCGGTAGGCATCAAAGCTGCCATACGATGAAAAAAGAACGAAGCGTAGGCTGGGTATTTGCGAGTCCAAAGCGTCTTTCACGTATCCTCTCCAGAGCTGCTCGTCGTTATACGTAATTTGGGCTTCATCAATTAGTACCACTCGATCGCATTCGAGTGCGCAGAGCGCTTCAAATTCACAGCCATATAAGAGCTTGAAAAAATCACCAAACTTGCCATCTTCAGTCATTCTGTTTGCTCGAATGCGGGAAACAAGTGCATCAGGCTTGGAGCGAACAATGTGATTGTAAAGTAGATCACACATTGCCGTCTTACCGGACAAAGGGGGAGCGCGGACGAATATCACTGGAAAATACTCGTCATCATCGGGAAACAGAAGATTGAAAAATGCTTCAGTGGTCGTTGATCGGTGGGTTCTAAAAGTTGCAGGGACTCCTCCCTCGTTTCTCGCCTTGGAAAACGAGATTGGTACACTGAACTTCTGAAAGCTTCGCCCGTCGTTGTCCCCTGATGCACCACCCTCCGGAACCACCACCAGCACGTGAACTTGGCCCTCATCCGGTCGAAAATTCGCTCCAAAGTGCTTGGGATTCTTGATCCACAACAATGGATCCATCTGCACAAAGCCTCGCGGGTGTCCATGCTCATCGAGTGCCACAGATGCCGCGCCAGCTCCAGCCAGCCACACGCCGCCCTCCGTCTTCGCCAGGAAGAGCTGCAGTTTACGCACAGGACACGTGATGTCCTCGTTCTTCCCCTTGATCGCGTCCTTCAAATCATCCACCGTGTCGCCTTCATCCACTCGCACCGAGAACGCGCTTCCCGCTTCACCAACGATCGCACAGAAGAGCTTCACCATCTTTTCTTGAGACAGCGGATTCTGGAATGAGGAAGAAGAGAGGGAGAGAATTCGCTATCGTACCTAAACGGAAATGAAGGTGATGAAGGCGTGCCACATTGTCTTCCAACCAATGGCGGTGAGGGTGAACTATTCTTTCGTAATGTCATGATCTTTTTCTCTAGAATGAACATCCTTTGGATGCAATCCTGTTGTTGCTGTGTGCGGTGCTTGGAGGTGTGGAGGAGACCTCCTTCGCACCAGATGCTACTTAGCGCTGGTGTCGTCGTTTTCAGCGGCTGAGGGCCAGGAAGGTGCAGAGCAGTGCTCGTTGGTGTATTGCGGTAAAGAAAAAAAACCGGCGGTGTAATGTACTGGATATTACTACTTTTGATTTCACAGTGCAGCTTGTCAATTTCTCGTGCAAGACGAAATTGGTCCTTGAGCTGCATCTGTCGGGTGTAGTTTTTCTCGCAACGTTTTCGATGCCGTTCTGATGACGGGGTCGTCTCTTGCATGGTTTCCACGACTGTTGCTGAGTGACTATCCTATTTTGTCCGCTTCCACCGCGGTTCTAAATGTCCTGGGCGGCATACACCCTGTGTGTATTGGTGTCAAGTTCGCGCTCCATTATGCGAATGATTTATCAACATTGCGCCGTTGGCGGCAATTGCCGAGGCTACGTTGTTCTTCACCTTTGCATTGTTTGCGGGTATCTTCACGTGCACAACGTTCCTTCCGTTGTTCTGGTTTGCGAGGATGTATTCGGAGATGATCAAGGACAAGCAGACGTCGACGGTGATGAAGATCTTGCTGCACTTCAACATGCTCTTCCCCATGCTAATCTGTGCGCTGTGGGTTCAAGTGCTGTTTTGGCGATTAGTGAGCTTGTGTACTGGCGCAATGTGGCAGCTCATGGCAGCACCGACATCGAGCAAACGCCCGAACAAGCAGACCCCCAAAACGCTGAAGAACCAGCTCAAGAGCCTCAAGATGAAGAAGAACAAGTAGATAGAGAACAAACATGCAGACAACTGCGCAAGACAAACTGAAAATACAGAAACCCTTCTTGTTCACGTCTTAGCCTTGCCACAGCCTCTATTTCTTCATGTTCTGAAGGTACTCCTTTCAGCCACTGGTAGCCATCTTCTCGATCTTGTCGTCCACCTCACGCTTCTGCGTGTCCAGGAACGTCGCCATAGCGTCAATGAGTGACGAGTCTCCACCACCGAGGATGCGAACGGCCAGTAGACCAGCGTTCGTGGAGTTGCCAATGGCGACGGTGGCGGGTGAGGCTTATCATCGAGGAAACTGTGGTGATTCATCAAGGAGATCTGAAAAAGGTGGATCGTCAAGGTCGTTTATGCTTTTGCACAGTGATCAAGTAGGATGGTAAAACGGTAGGCGAACAAGGAAAGTTACTGGTAGTAAAGGTCAATACATAAACGTCCTTGTCAAGCATCCACCTGCAACGCCGCTCGGACCTACCACCGCGATGTTCTCTGCTCCACCAAGTGCTTCAACTGGGGATGCATTGGCTTCACAAACCCCTATAACCGATGCCATAACACCAACGTGGACTTGGAAGGACGTCGTGCTAGGTAGAAGTGCAGCAACACGTCCGAGTTCAGCAGCAGTTCCAACGGCTTCAGCACTGTCATCACCGCCATCACGTCCGACTGTAATGCCAACCCCACCCTCGTTGGTTTCAATTCCCGCTCCTCCTCCGTTACCAAGTGTGCTTCCAACACCTCCTGCTCCATCTTCGATGTCTGCACCGCCTTCGATCCCACCAACACCTCCGCCGTGCCCCCAAGTAAAAGCGACTACCGGTCGCTGCGATAGCGCGACGGACGAGCTAACCGTGGAGTTTGAGTTTTCGGAAGATGAATCGGATGAAAACATTAAACACGAAAGGACACTATTTCTTAGTCGTGTTGAGTTCGCCACGTTGAAAGCAGCAAAACGTGGTATCGACAGTTTTGACGGCTACGTATATACGTTCCACTACAACTATGGCAAGCGATCTGGAAAAATCGATGGTCGAAGTGTTTATCGCTGCATTTCACACGAAAACTGCGCAAAACGCATTCGACTAGCTCCAACGAACAACGATGATACACGAACAGTATGGCTCCAGGATCATGGTGAACACACTGGAGCTAGGACGGAGTTAAAGAAGCGGGGCATTCCTGGTTTCTTTCTTACTGAAGTGGATGACATTTTGTTGGGATGCGGCCCAAAGAAGTGCAGGAAAATTCTTCTGGAGCGGTATAGTGATGTTCCGAGTCGCTATATGTGCGTTCCGGATGTGACACAGCTGAAAAATCGGAAATCCACACTCATGAAAAACCGTGCAGGTATGTAGTACTTTCATTTCTTGTACGTCATTTACATCACTCTAATCTTATGTTATCAATTTCGTTATAGAAGGTTGGGAAATTAAGAATGTTGCCGAATTGCTGGAGTGGACATCTGCGCACTTGTGTACAACTAGAGCGGAGTTTTTCGTGCGTGGTTTGAGCGGTGACCGAGAATCGTTGTTTGATCCTGTGTACGATGCTGCTGAGTACGATACGTTCGGCAAAGATCTCAAGCATGGTACATTGGTCCTGGAGTGTTTCCCCCATGAAATAACCCTAGACGACGGTAAAACGACAGACTGTTGCGGACTTATTTTGACCTCACGAGCAATCTTCTGGAACGTCTGGAAAGCATACATGTGGTGTCGGGATTCGCCAGCGGCGTGGCGCGCACTCGTGCCGGCGGTGACGGCAACTTCTGGGTTTGACCGCCGTTAACTGGGAGTCAATAAGTGTGGCACACACGGGAGACGCATTCAGTCCTTCAGAAGAGTTGGTGTGCGCACACTAGAGAACCGCTGAAACCACGCGCACTTATCGGTGGCGAGATCCGAACTTAGCTGGCGAGATCCGAACCTAGCAGAAAGATCGGGCAGCGAGGAGTCGCCGGTAGTTTGAGCTCTCGCTCACAACGGTCACATTTATATTTGATATTTGTATAGGCGATAGGAATATCGTAGGATGAGATTTTAACGCCCTCTGGGCGAACAAACAGAACAGATTTTCCCACCAAGTGCAATACCGGCCTCTGGTAAGTCCAAGAAGGTGTCTGGCAGCTTAGGGCGTGAGATGTCTGCCGATGAACATCTAGTGTAGCAGCTTGTGTTCATCCATCGGTCAGGCCAAGAGATAGGCGTGTGTGGTTTGATTGAGGTATAGTTTGCGGTACTAAGCTATCGTCTGTATTGGGGAGCGCGAGACAGCGACTCCTATATTGTCTTACCGTTCGGGGCTTGACTCCGGCACCCTCGTCTCGGGCTGAAAAGTCCCTGGACCCTTCCTTCTGAGGGCCGACGAGGATTAAAGTGTATTGAAGAAGCGTGCTGACTCTGCTCGTAGTCAGTGGCGCTTGGATTATTTGGTTGGCCTATCGACAACTCACAGCAACACAGGGTCAAGATCAGCCCGGTGTAAGGGATCGGATCTGGGTCTTCAGATTCTATTCCCACTTCTCGTTAAGTCTTTGCGGGCGAGACGAGTGTTGTGGGTGAAGGAGTGTGACAGAAGCAAAAACTGCCGTGTTCCGACACGACAGATGGCTAACCCTCAGATCCGCCTTCGTTTCCGCGTCAACCAGGGTACGGCTGCTATTGCTGTTGATGCCAGTAAGAACATGTCGCTGACGAGCACTACGCTTTCATCTGGTAATGTATGCCCTGTTATGGTTGCATCAGCTGCCTCAAATAATCCTATGGCTGGTGTGCTTGCCGCGTCTGCTGGCTTCTCGATTGCTTGGGGTGCTGTTGTCAGTTCTCTTGAGCCCACTATTGATGGTACTTACATGCCATTCACCACTGCTCGTCTGTGTGTACCTTTTGCTCATCTTGAGAATCCTCAGGCTATTATTTCGAAGCCTGTTAAGAAGGTTCGCTACAACGACTGTTATGCTCAGTGGTTCTATCAGCGCGCTGGCACTGGTAAGCAATCGCCTCAGTTTAATGCTTCCTTTGATCTCCTGTAACAGGGTCACACAAATTAGTGTGGCGCACACCACTATACGTATAGTCGGATACGAGTATACACACAATGGATGCAAACCCCTTGTGTGTGGCACACACACAAAGTTTATAATCATTTCGAGCCGCCAAAGCGAGCAGACTTTGGCGGACGCTTAGCGCACGATAATTGGCTAGAAAGACGCAGCTTTCTGACCAACCACGTGCTTGCACGTCACGCGGACGCGTGAGGGCCACCCGTCGGCCCTCACTACGCTATAGATATTCTACAGTAGGGTTTGCTAAGGCAGCAGGGCTGCCAATCAATTCAGTTTTCTATTTTCAGTTAAAGTTCACGAGTCTTTTGTATTTCTATTCATTGCATACAAACTCTAAGTACTTCTACGCTTCCTCATTTCTAAGCGCATACGGTGTATGCCTGGAACAGAGCGCTGCTCGCCCTGTTTCATCTCCAGCTGTCTGCTTCGGTTAAGAATGCTAAGTACGTTGTGCTGCTACCGTTTGCTGAGCAGACCGGTAGCTTTGCATCTGCCGCTGTTCAACAGTTCCAGAGTCCTTTCGATACTGCCCCTTGGACTCTTCGGCCTGGTTCGTCAATTCGCAATTTCAATGTGTACGTATTGGTTCGACTCAGTGCTTTGACATTAGCCATGACTATGACTTCCGTCAGTTCTCGGACGAGGTAAGCAAGCTTGGTGCCATCAACGGTGATCTTACTCCTGAACTTGTCAATGGTCTGCTTGACTACCAGACATGGTCGCTCACGAACCGCATGCTGATTGCTGACGTCAGCCGTCTAACGGAGAAGGATGTACCTCAGGCTATTCAGATCCAGGGAACTAACGCCGGTTGCCAGGGAGTTAATATCCTGGTTCTGGTAATTAGCGAACAGGAGCTGAGCTATGATCGTCTCACAGGTGAAGTACTTGACTTTACTACGGCTTAATTATTTAAATTAGGAAATTAGATATATACCTAAAGTATATAGATACCATGTCCATTTCTTTCGGTAAGTACAAAGGCTCAACTATTGAAGATGTCTTCGAGAGGGACCCATCCTACTGTCGATGGCTCCGTTCTCAGGAGATGCTGGTTGGAGGTCCTGATTCTGATATTGCTAAATTCCTTGTTGCTAAGTTTAGAAATACTAATGATGACGGCTCTTATATTCTAAATTTTGGGCGATATAAGGGCAAGTCGGTGAAGCAGGTATATTCGATTGATGTTCCCTACATCCAATGGCTACGATCATCTAAGTTCGCAGCTGAAAAGGCACCAAAGCTATGTGCTGCTATTGACGAATTGTTAAATAACTAAATCACCTAATTTTTTTGATTGGGTTGAAAGATTAAAAAACTTAAATTTTTAGCATTTGTTTTTACTATCAAATCCATTTGTTCTTTCAAGTGAATCTCACTATATTTTTCCCTGTGGGATGACTTTATAATATTTTGGATCTTGTATCAGGATCGACTTTATATCATACTCCTATAGAAAAAATCTGAAATTAATTAATTCAAATATTTGGCTTATGCATTGTTGGAGGTTTTAAGCCAGCCTGGTGTTGTCATTGGCTATATTAGGCTTGACTTTTTATCAGAAAAAAATTAATTAATTAAGTTCGGTTTCGCTGTTAGGTTCGACTTTGTCTTCAATAAGTTCGGTTTTAGGCTTACGCTTTCGAGCTCGAATTTGGTCTCTATTCTTATCGTCGTAGCTCTTTTGGTATGACAAGCGAGCGTCGCGTGTGCGCTGATAGTAGCGCTTTTGTGCGGCCTTGATTCGCTCTTTGTTAGCGAGGTATTGTTCAGGTGAGTACGCCATCTCTGTATATTACTAACTTTATATTTATCAGGATAGAAAAATAAACTAATGCGTTGTGGGACAGCCAGCAATTGATTAGCGTGACAGTTCGACACTGACATCAGGCTTACCAAGGCTGAAAACCAGCGCTTTGCTGTATGAATCCACGAAAGACACATACAGAAACCCATGCCTCTGATGCCGAACACCTTTGTTCTGACGAAAATCGATGAGCACATATCGAGAACTTCCAGTTAAGCTCCCATAGTACTTCCCCCCAGTTTCAAATCGATCTGAATGATCGACAGCATGATCACCATTCACAAGCAACTCCCAAAACCAAAGGACGCTCGAGCCACGAATCACCAAATCAACGAATCCTTTGCCATCTCCCGTGCGCCATTCTGGGGTAACCAGGACATCTCGAGGCAAGCATGATGTTGTGGCGCTGTATAACTCCATTTGAATTTGGCGTTCCCGAGCAATGCTCGAGGTGTTTTCGGTCGCGAAATTCTGCAGACGCGAAACACTCATTCGCTTTACACAAGCGAGAACGAAGTCTTCATGTGAGATATCTGATACCATATACCCGATTGGTTCCGTTCGGTTCGAATGTAGCCAGATCTTGAGGTGCATGCTTGAAGCGAATTGGAGCTGCTTCGCCTGATCCTCGTACAAGAACCCGTACTTCGTCAAATATTCCACGGCAGTCTGACTTCTAGGAGTTCGCTGCCCATCAGATACGAGCATAACCTGCCCAGAAGCAACACCATTCAAGATTTCACTCATCTTCAGTGTTGATTCCTCTGACAGACCATTAGCTTTTTTCACTCGCTGGAAAGCATCAGCAGTCGGGATACCCCGATAGCTGCAGCGAATGTATTGCAGCAGCCCCACGGAGCGAAGTTCCATCTCAAGATCTTCAGCATTTGGCGTTTTCGAGCCAAACTTGCAAGACAAAAACATGAGGATTGCTCGAGCAATTCCTATATGACCCGAGCACAGAATCCAGATGAGATCGGAGACTGATGCGCCAATGCTGTTCCGAACCATTTCTTCCAGCTCCACACGTGAAAGCTGCAGGCCAGGCTTGGATGGCGTTGCATTCAATCCAAACGTATTCTGAGGAGGGATAAGGATCGGAGTTCCAGCGCGTTCATGCTTGCGGTAGGCATCAAAGCTGCCATACGATGAAAAAAGAACGAAGCGTAGGCTGGGTATTTGCGAGTCCAAAGCGTCTTTCACGTATCCTCTCCAGAGCTGCTCGTCGTTATACGTAATTTGGGCTTCATCAATTAGTACCACTCGATCGCATTCGAGTGCGCAGAGCGCTTCAAATTCACAGCCATATAAGAGCTTGAAAAAATCACCAAACTTGCCATCTTCAGTCATTCTGTTTGCTCGAATGCGGGAAACAAGTGCATCAGGCTTGGAGCGAACAATGTGATTGTAAAGTAGATCACACATTGCCGTCTTACCGGACAAAGGGGGAGCGCGGACGAATATCACTGGAAAATACTCGTCATCATCGGGAAACAGAAGATTGAAAAATGCTTCAGTGGTCGTTGATCGGTGGGTTCTAAAAGTTGCAGGGACTCCTCCCTCGTTTCTCGCCTTGGAAAACGAGATTGGTACACTGAACTTCTGAAAGCTTCGCCCGTCGTTGTCCCCTGATGCACCACCCTCCGGAACCACCACCAGCACGTGAACTTGGCCCTCATCCGGTCGAAAATTCGCTCCAAAGTGCTTGGGATTCTTGATCCACAACAATGGATCCATCTGCACAAAGCCTCGCGGGTGTCCATGCTCATCGAGTGCCACAGATGCCGCGCCAGCTCCAGCCAGCCACACGCCGCCCTCCGTCTTCGCCAGGAAGAGCTGCAGTTTACGCACAGGACACGTGATGTCCTCGTTCTTCCCCTTGATCGCGTCCTTCAAATCATCCACCGTGTCGCCTTCATCCACTCGCACCGAGAACGCGCTTCCCGCTTCACCAACGATCGCACAGAAGAGCTTCACCATCTTTTCTTGAGACAGCGGATTCTGGAATGAGGAAGAAGAGAGGGAGAGAATTCGCTATCGTACCTAAACGGAAATGAAGGTGATGAAGGCGTGCCACATTGTCTTCCAACCAATGGCGGTGAGGGTGAACTATTCTTTCGTAATGTCATGATCTTTTTCTCTAGAATGAACATCCTTTGGATGCAATCCTGTTGTTGCTGTGTGCGGTGCTTGGAGGTGTGGAGGAGACCTCCTTCGCACCAGATGCTACTTAGCGCTGGTGTCGTCGTTTTCAGCGGCTGAGGGCCAGGAAGGTGCAGAGCAGTGCTCGTTGGTGTATTGCGGTAAAGAAAAAAAACCGGCGGTGTAATGTACTGGATATTACTACTTTTGATTTCACAGTGCAGCTTGTCAATTTCTCGTGCAAGACGAAATTGGTCCTTGAGCTGCATCTGTCGGGTGTAGTTTTTCTCGCAACGTTTTCGATGCCGTTCTGATGACGGGGTCGTCTCTTGCATGGTTTCCACGACTGTTGCTGAGTGACTATCCTATTTTGTCCGCTTCCACCGCGGTTCTAAATGTCCTGGGCGGCATACACCCTGTGTGTATTGGTGTCAAGTTCGCGCTCCATTATGCGAATGATTTATCAACATTGCGCCGTTGGCGGCAATTGCCGAGGCTACGTTGTTCTTCACCTTTGCATTGTTTGCGGGTATCTTCACGTGCACAACGTTCCTTCCGTTGTTCTGGTTTGCGAGGATGTATTCGGAGATGATCAAGGACAAGCAGACGTCGACGGTGATGAAGATCTTGCTGCACTTCAACATGCTCTTCCCCATGCTAATCTGTGCGCTGTGGGTTCAAGTGCTGTTTTGGCGATTAGTGAGCTTGTGTACTGGCGCAATGTGGCAGCTCATGGCAGCACCGACATCGAGCAAACGCCCGAACAAGCAGACCCCCAAAACGCTGAAGAACCAGCTCAAGAGCCTCAAGATGAAGAAGAACAAGTAGATAGAGAACAAACATGCAGACAACTGCGCAAGACAAACTGAAAATACAGAAACCCTTCTTGTTCACGTCTTAGCCTTGCCACAGCCTCTATTTCTTCATGTTCTGAAGGTACTCCTTTCAGCCACTGGTAGCCATCTTCTCGATCTTGTCGTCCACCTCACGCTTCTGCGTGTCCAGGAACGTCGCCATAGCGTCAATGAGTGACGAGTCTCCACCACCGAGGATGCGAACGGCCAGTAGACCAGCGTTCGTGGAGTTGCCAATGGCGACGGTGGCGGGTGAGGCTTATCATCGAGGAAACTGTGGTGATTCATCAAGGAGATCTGAAAAAGGTGGATCGTCAAGGTCGTTTATGCTTTTGCACAGTGATCAAGTAGGATGGTAAAACGGTAGGCGAACAAGGAAAGTTACTGGTAGTAAAGGTCAATACATAAACGTCCTTGTCAAGCATCCACCTGCAACGCCGCTCGGACCTACCACCGCGATGTTCTCTGCTCCACCAAGTGCTTCAACTGGGGATGCATTGGCTTCACAAACCCCTATAACCGATGCCATAACACCAACGTGGACTTGGAAGGACGTCGTGCTAGGTAGAAGTGCAGCAACACGTCCGAGTTCAGCAGCAGTTCCAACGGCTTCAGCACTGTCATCACCGCCATCACGTCCGACTGTAATGCCAACCCCACCCTCGTTGGTTTCAATTCCCGCTCCTCCTCCGTTACCAAGTGTGCTTCCAACACCTCCTGCTCCATCTTCGATGTCTGCACCGCCTTCGATCCCACCAACACCTCCGCCGTGCCCCCAAGTAAAAGCGACTACCGGTCGCTGCGATAGCGCGACGGACGAGCTAACCGTGGAGTTTGAGTTTTCGGAAGATGAATCGGATGAAAACATTAAACACGAAAGGACACTATTTCTTAGTCGTGTTGAGTTCGCCACGTTGAAAGCAGCAAAACGTGGTATCGACAGTTTTGACGGCTACGTATATACGTTCCACTACAACTATGGCAAGCGATCTGGAAAAATCGATGGTCGAAGTGTTTATCGCTGCATTTCACACGAAAACTGCGCAAAACGCATTCGACTAGCTCCAACGAACAACGATGATACACGAACAGTATGGCTCCAGGATCATGGTGAACACACTGGAGCTAGGACGGAGTTAAAGAAGCGGGGCATTCCTGGTTTCTTTCTTACTGAAGTGGATGACATTTTGTTGGGATGCGGCCCAAAGAAGTGCAGGAAAATTCTTCTGGAGCGGTATAGTGATGTTCCGAGTCGCTATATGTGCGTTCCGGATGTGACACAGCTGAAAAATCGGAAATCCACACTCATGAAAAACCGTGCAGGTATGTAGTACTTTCATTTCTTGTACGTCATTTACATCACTCTAATCTTATGTTATCAATTTCGTTATAGAAGGTTGGGAAATTAAGAATGTTGCCGAATTGCTGGAGTGGACATCTGCGCACTTGTGTACAACTAGAGCGGAGTTTTTCGTGCGTGGTTTGAGCGGTGACCGAGAATCGTTGTTTGATCCTGTGTACGATGCTGCTGAGTACGATACGTTCGGCAAAGATCTCAAGCATGGTACATTGGTCCTGGAGTGTTTCCCCCATGAAATAACCCTAGACGACGGTAAAACGACAGACTGTTGCGGACTTATTTTGACCTCACGAGCAATCTTCTGGAACGTCTGGAAAGCATACATGTGGTGTCGGGATTCGCCAGCGGCGTGGCGCGCACTCGTGCCGGCGGTGACGGCAACTTCTGGGTTTGACCGCCGTTAACTGGGAGTCAATAAGTGTGGCACACACGGGAGACGCATTCAGTCCTTCAGAAGAGTTGGTGTGCGCACACTAGAGAACCGCTGAAACCACGCGCACTTATCGGTGGCGAGATCCGAACTTAGCTGGCGAGATCCGAACCTAGCAGAAAGATCGGGCAGCGAGGAGTCGCCGGTAGTTTGAGCTCTCGCTCACAACGGTCACATTTATATTTGATATTTGTATAGGCGATAGGAATATCGTAGGATGAGATTTTAACGCCCTCTGGGCGAACAAACAGAACAGATTTTCCCACCAAGTGCAATACCGGCCTCTGGTAAGTCCAAGAAGGTGTCTGGCAGCTTAGGGCGTGAGATGTCTGCCGATGAACATCTAGTGTAGCAGCTTGTGTTCATCCATCGGTCAGGCCAAGAGATAGGCGTGTGTGGTTTGATTGAGGTATAGTTTGCGGTACTAAGCTATCGTCTGTATTGGGGAGCGCGAGACAGCGACTCCTATATTGTCTTACCGTTCGGGGCTTGACTCCGGCACCCTCGTCTCGGGCTGAAAAGTCCCTGGACCCTTCCTTCTGAGGGCCGACGAGGATTAAAGTGTATTGAAGAAGCGTGCTGACTCTGCTCGTAGTCAGTGGCGCTTGGATTATTTGGTTGGCCTATCGACAACTCACAGCAACACAGGGTCAAGATCAGCCCGGTGTAAGGGATCGGATCTGGGTCTTCAGATTCTATTCCCACTTCTCGTTAAGTCTTTGCGGGCGAGACGAGTGTTGTGGGTGAAGGAGTGTGACAGAAGCAAAAACTGCCGTGTTCCGACACGACAGATGGCTAACCCTCAGATCCGCCTTCGTTTCCGCGTCAACCAGGGTACGGCTGCTATTGCTGTTGATGCCAGTAAGAACATGTCGCTGACGAGCACTACGCTTTCATCTGGTAATGTATGCCCTGTTATGGTTGCATCAGCTGCCTCAAATAATCCTATGGCTGGTGTGCTTGCCGCGTCTGCTGGCTTCTCGATTGCTTGGGGTGCTGTTGTCAGTTCTCTTGAGCCCACTATTGATGGTACTTACATGCCATTCACCACTGCTCGTCTGTGTGTACCTTTTGCTCATCTTGAGAATCCTCAGGCTATTATTTCGAAGCCTGTTAAGAAGGTTCGCTACAACGACTGTTATGCTCAGTGGTTCTATCAGCGCGCTGGCACTGGTAAGCAATCGCCTCAGTTTAATGCTTCCTTTGATCTCCTGTAACAGGGTCACACAAATTAGTGTGGCGCACACCACTATACGTATAGTCGGATACGAGTATACACACAATGGATGCAAACCCCTTGTGTGTGGCACACACACAAAGTTTATAATCATTTCGAGCCGCCAAAGCGAGCAGACTTTGGCGGACGCTTAGCGCACGATAATTGGCTAGAAAGACGCAGCTTTCTGACCAACCACGTGCTTGCACGTCACGCGGACGCGTGAGGGCCACCCGTCGGCCCTCACTACGCTATAGATATTCTACAGTAGGGTTTGCTAAGGCAGCAGGGCTGCCAATCAATTCAGTTTTCTATTTTCAGTTAAAGTTCACGAGTCTTTTGTATTTCTATTCATTGCATACAAACTCTAAGTACTTCTACGCTTCCTCATTTCTAAGCGCATACGGTGTATGCCTGGAACAGAGCGCTGCTCGCCCTGTTTCATCTCCAGCTGTCTGCTTCGGTTAAGAATGCTAAGTACGTTGTGCTGCTACCGTTTGCTGAGCAGACCGGTAGCTTTGCATCTGCCGCTGTTCAACAGTTCCAGAGTCCTTTCGATACTGCCCCTTGGACTCTTCGGCCTGGTTCGTCAATTCGCAATTTCAATGTGTACGTATTGGTTCGACTCAGTGCTTTGACATTAGCCATGACTATGACTTCCGTCAGTTCTCGGACGAGGTAAGCAAGCTTGGTGCCATCAACGGTGATCTTACTCCTGAACTTGTCAATGGTCTGCTTGACTACCAGACATGGTCGCTCACGAACCGCATGCTGATTGCTGACGTCAGCCGTCTAACGGAGAAGGATGTACCTCAGGCTATTCAGATCCAGGGAACTAACGCCGGTTGCCAGGGAGTTAATATCCTGGTTCTGGTAATTAGCGAACAGGAGCTGAGCTATGATCGTCTCACAGGTGAAGTACTTGACTTTACTACGGCTTAATTATTTAAATTAGGAAATTAGATATATACCTAAAGTATATAGATACCATGTCCATTTCTTTCGGTAAGTACAAAGGCTCAACTATTGAAGATGTCTTCGAGAGGGACCCATCCTACTGTCGATGGCTCCGTTCTCAGGAGATGCTGGTTGGAGGTCCTGATTCTGATATTGCTAAATTCCTTGTTGCTAAGTTTAGAAATACTAATGATGACGGCTCTTATATTCTAAATTTTGGGCGATATAAGGGCAAGTCGGTGAAGCAGGTATATTCGATTGATGTTCCCTACATCCAATGGCTACGATCATCTAAGTTCGCAGCTGAAAAGGCACCAAAGCTATGTGCTGCTATTGACGAATTGTTAAATAACTAAATCACCTAATTTTTTTGATTGGGTTGAAAGATTAAAAAACTTAAATTTTTAGCATTTGTTTTTACTATCAAATCCATTTGTTCTTTCAAGTGAATCTCACTATATTTTTCCCTGTGGGATGACTTTATAATATTTTGGATCTTGTATCAGGATCGACTTTATATCATACTCCTATAGAAAAAATCTGAAATTAATTAATTCAAATATTTGGCTTATGCATTGTTGGAGGTTTTAAGCCAGCCTGGTGTTGTCATTGGCTATATTAGGCTTGACTTTTTATCAGAAAAAAATTAATTAATTAAGTTCGGTTTCGCTGTTAGGTTCGACTTTGTCTTCAATAAGTTCGGTTTTAGGCTTACGCTTTCGAGCTCGAATTTGGTCTCTATTCTTATCGTCGTAGCTCTTTTGGTATGACAAGCGAGCGTCGCGTGTGCGCTGATAGTAGCGCTTTTGTGCGGCCTTGATTCGCTCTTTGTTAGCGAGGTATTGTTCAGGTGAGTACGCCATCTCTGTATATTACTAACTTTATATTTATCAGGATAGAAAAATAAACTAATGCGTTGTGGGACAGCCAGCAATTGATTAGCGTGACAGTTCGACACTGACATCAGGCTTACCAAGGCTGAAAACCAGCGCTTTGCTGTATGAATCCACGAAAGACACATACAGAAACCCATGCCTCTGATGCCGAACACCTTTGTTCTGACGAAAATCGATGAGCACATATCGAGAACTTCCAGTTAAGCTCCCATAGTACTTCCCCCCAGTTTCAAATCGATCTGAATGATCGACAGCATGATCACCATTCACAAGCAACTCCCAAAACCAAAGGACGCTCGAGCCACGAATCACCAAATCAACGAATCCTTTGCCATCTCCCGTGCGCCATTCTGGGGTAACCAGGACATCTCGAGGCAAGCATGATGTTGTGGCGCTGTATAACTCCATTTGAATTTGGCGTTCCCGAGCAATGCTCGAGGTGTTTTCGGTCGCGAAATTCTGCAGACGCGAAACACTCATTCGCTTTACACAAGCGAGAACGAAGTCTTCATGTGAGATATCTGATACCATATACCCGATTGGTTCCGTTCGGTTCGAATGTAGCCAGATCTTGAGGTGCATGCTTGAAGCGAATTGGAGCTGCTTCGCCTGATCCTCGTACAAGAACCCGTACTTCGTCAAATATTCCACGGCAGTCTGACTTCTAGGAGTTCGCTGCCCATCAGATACGAGCATAACCTGCCCAGAAGCAACACCATTCAAGATTTCACTCATCTTCAGTGTTGATTCCTCTGACAGACCATTAGCTTTTTTCACTCGCTGGAAAGCATCAGCAGTCGGGATACCCCGATAGCTGCAGCGAATGTATTGCAGCAGCCCCACGGAGCGAAGTTCCATCTCAAGATCTTCAGCATTTGGCGTTTTCGAGCCAAACTTGCAAGACAAAAACATGAGGATTGCTCGAGCAATTCCTATATGACCCGAGCACAGAATCCAGATGAGATCGGAGACTGATGCGCCAATGCTGTTCCGAACCATTTCTTCCAGCTCCACACGTGAAAGCTGCAGGCCAGGCTTGGATGGCGTTGCATTCAATCCAAACGTATTCTGAGGAGGGATAAGGATCGGAGTTCCAGCGCGTTCATGCTTGCGGTAGGCATCAAAGCTGCCATACGATGAAAAAAGAACGAAGCGTAGGCTGGGTATTTGCGAGTCCAAAGCGTCTTTCACGTATCCTCTCCAGAGCTGCTCGTCGTTATACGTAATTTGGGCTTCATCAATTAGTACCACTCGATCGCATTCGAGTGCGCAGAGCGCTTCAAATTCACAGCCATATAAGAGCTTGAAAAAATCACCAAACTTGCCATCTTCAGTCATTCTGTTTGCTCGAATGCGGGAAACAAGTGCATCAGGCTTGGAGCGAACAATGTGATTGTAAAGTAGATCACACATTGCCGTCTTACCGGACAAAGGGGGAGCGCGGACGAATATCACTGGAAAATACTCGTCATCATCGGGAAACAGAAGATTGAAAAATGCTTCAGTGGTCGTTGATCGGTGGGTTCTAAAAGTTGCAGGGACTCCTCCCTCGTTTCTCGCCTTGGAAAACGAGATTGGTACACTGAACTTCTGAAAGCTTCGCCCGTCGTTGTCCCCTGATGCACCACCCTCCGGAACCACCACCAGCACATGAACATGACCCTTTCCATCAGCTCTATCTGCAGGACTCACTACGCCCAGATCTCCACTAGCCAGCCCAACGGTTTGTAACTCCGCGTCCGTAAACTGTAGATGTTTGTAGCCACTCGTGTCACTCACACCTTGCAGCGCGTCAAGTTGCGTCAGCCACGGACCGTGGCCCTCGTCTTTCTTCG
This sequence comes from Phytophthora agathidicida, assembly GCA_025722995.1. Taxonomy (NCBI): domain Eukaryota; phylum Oomycota; class Peronosporomycetes; order Peronosporales; family Peronosporaceae; genus Phytophthora; species Phytophthora agathidicida. Next base: position 4,387,154 of record CP106972.1, on the reverse strand, counting down.
CCAGGAAGAGCTGCAGGTCCTTGGCATCACATGTGATCGTTGCTGTGTTCTTCCCCTTGATCGCGTCCTTCAAATCATCCACCGTGTCGCCTTCATCCACTCGCACCGAGAACGCGCTTCCCGCTTCACCAACGATCGCACAGAAGAGCTTCACCATCTTTTCTTGAGACAGCGGATTCTGGAATGAGGAAGAAGAGAGGGAGAGAATTCGCTATCGTACCTAAACGGAAATGAAGGTGATGAAGGCGTGCCACATTGTCTTCCAACCAATGGCGGTGAGGGTGAACTATTCTTTCGTAATGTCATGATCTTTTTCTCTAGAATGAACATCCTTTGGATGCAATCCTATTGTTACTGTGTGCGGTGCTTGGAGGTGTGAAGGAGACCTCCTTCGCACCAGATGCTACTTAGCGCTGGTGTCGTCGTTTTCAGCGGCTGAGGGCCAGGAAGGTGCAGAGCAGTGCTCGTTGGTGTATTGCGGTAAAGAAAAAAAACCGGCGGTGTAATGTACTGGATATTACTACTTTTGATTTCACAGTGCAGCTTGTCAATTTCTCGTGCAAGACGAAATTGGTCCTTGAGCTGCATCTGTCGGGTGTAGTTTTTCTCGCAACGTTTTCGATGCCGTTCTGATGACGGGGTCGTCTCTTGCATGGTTTCCACGACTGTTGCTGAGTGACTATCCTATTTTGTCCGCTTCCACCGCGGTTCTAAATGTCCTGGGCGGCATACACCCTGTGTGTATTGGTGTCAAGTTCGCGCTCCATTATGCGAATGATTTATCAACATTGCGCCGTTGGCGGCAATTGCCGAGGCTACGTTGTTCTTCACCTTTGCATTGTTTGCGGGTATCTTCACGTGCACAACGTTCCTTCCGTTGTTCTGGTTTGCGAGGATGTATTCGGAGATGATCAAGGACAAGCAGACGTCGACGGTGATGAAGATCTTGCTGCACTTCAACATGCTCTTCCCCATGCTAATCTGTGCGCTGTGGGTTCAAGTGCTGTTTTGGCGATTAGTGAGCTTGTGTACTGGCGCAGTGTGGCAGCTCATGGCAGCACCGACATCGAGCAAACGCCCGAACAAGCAGACCCCCAAAACGCTGAAGAACCAGCTCAAGAGCCTCAAGATGAAGAAGAACAAGTAGATAGAGAACAAACATGCAGACAACTGCGCAAGACAAACTGAAAATACAGAAACCCTTCTTGTTCACGTCTTAGCCTTGCCACAGCCTCTATTTCTTCATGTTCTGAAGGTACTCCTTTCAGCCACTGGTAGCCATCTTCTCGATCTTGTCGTCCACCTCACGCTTCTGCGTGTCCAGGAACGTCGCCATAGCGTCAATGAGTGACGAGTCTCCACCACCGAGGATGCGAACGGCCAGTAGACCAGCGTTCGTGGAGTTGCCAATGGCGACGGTGGCGGGTGAGGCTTATCATCGAGGAAACTGTGGTGATTCATCAAGGAGATCTGAAAAAGGTGGATCGTCAAGGTCGTTTATGCTTTTGCACAATGATCAAGTAGGATGGTAAAACGGTAGGCGAACAAGGAAAGTTACTGGTAGTAAAGGTCAATACATAAACGTCCTTGTCAAGCATCCACCTGCAACGCCGCTCGGACCTACCACCGCGATGTTCTCTGCTCCACCAAGTGCTTCAACTGGGGATGCATTGGCTTCACAAACCCCTATAACCGATGCCATAACACCAACGTGGACTTGGAAGGACGTCGTGCTAGGTAGAAGTGCAGCAACACGTCCGAGTTCAGCAGCAGTTCCAACGGCTTCAGCACTGTCATCACCGCCATCACGTCCGACTGTAATGCCAACCCCACCCTCGTTGGTTTCAATTCCCGCTCCTCCTCCGTTACCAAGTGTGCTTCCAACACCTCCTGCTCCATCTTCGATGTCTGCACCGCCTTCGATCCCACCAACACCTCCGCCGTGCCCCCAAGTAAAAGCGACTACCGGTCGCTGCGATAGCGCGACGGACGAGCTAACCGTGGAGTTTGAGTTTTCGGAAGATGAATCGGATGAAAACATTAAACACGAAAGGACACTATTTCTTAGTCGTGTTGAGTTCGCCACGTTGAAAGCAGCAAAACGTGGTATCGACAGTTTTGACGGCTACGTATATACGTTCCACTACAACTATGGCAAGCGATCTGGAAAAATCGATGGTCGAAGTGTTTATCGCTGCATTTCACACGAAAACTGCGCAAAACGCATTCGACTAGCTCCAACGAACAACGATGATACACGAACAGTATGGCTCCAGGATCATGGTGAACACACTGGAGCTAGGACGGAGTTAAAGAAGCGGGGCATTCCTGGTTTCTTTCTTACTGAAGTGGATGACATTTTGTTGGGATGCGGCCCAAAGAAGTGCAGGAAAATTCTTCTGGAGCGGTATAGTGATGTTCCGAGTCGCTATATGTGCGTTCCGGATGTGACACAGCTGAAAAATCGGAAATCCACACTCATGAAAAACCGTGCAGGTATGTAGTACTTTCATTTCTTGTACGTCATTTACATCACTCTAATCTTATGTTATCAATTTCGTTATAGAAGGTTGGGAAATTAAGAATGTTGCCGAATTGCTGGAGTGGACATCTGCGCACTTGTGTACAACTAGAGCGGAGTTTTTCGTGCGTGGTTTGAGCGGTGACCGAGAATCGTTGTTTGATCCTGTGTACGATGCTGCTGAGTACGATACGTTCGGCAAAGATCTCAAGCATGGTACATTGGTCCTGGAGTGTTTCCCCCATGAAATAACCCTAGACGACGGTAAAACGACAGACTGTTGCGGACTTATTTTGACCTCACGAGCAATCTTCTGGAACGTCTGGAAAGCATACATGTGGTGTCGGGATTCGCCAGCGGCGTGGCGCGCACTCGTGCCGGCGGTGACGGCAACTTCTGGGTTTGACCGCCGTTAACTGGGAGTCAATAAGTGTGGCACACACGGGAGACGCATTCAGTCCTTCAGAAGAGTTGGTGTGCGCACACTAGAGAACCGCTGAAACCACGCGCACTTATCGGTGGCGAGATCCGAACTTAGCTGGCGAGATCCGAACCTAGCAGAAAGATCGGGCAGCGAGGAGTCGCCGGTAGTTTGAGCTCTCGCTCACAACGGTCACATTTATATTTGATATTTGTATAGGCGATAGGAATATCGTAGGATGAGATTTTAACGCCCTCTGGGCGAACAAACAGAACAGATTTTCCCACCAAGTGCAATACCGGCCTCTGGTAAGTCCAAGAAGGTGTCTGGCAGCTTAGGGCGTGAGATGTCTGCCGATGAACATCTAGTGTAGCAGCTTGTGTTCATCCATCGGTCAGGCCAAGAGATAGGCGTGTGTGGTTTGATTGAGGTATAGTTTGCGGTACTAAGCTATCGTCTGTATTGGGGAGCGCGAGACAGCGACTCCTATATTGTCTTACCGTTCGGGGCTTGACTCCGGCACCCTCGTCTCGGGCTGAAAAGTCCCTGGACCCTTCCTTCTGAGGGCCGACGAGGATTAAAGTGTATTGAAGAAGCGTGCTGACTCTGCTCGTAGTCAGTGGCGCTTGGATTATTTGGTTGGCCTATCGACAACTCACAGCAACACAGGGTCAAGATCAGCCCGGTGTAAGGGATCGGATCTGGGTCTTCAGATTCTATTCCCACTTCTCGTTAAGTCTTTGCGGGCGAGACGAGTGTTGTGGGTGAAGGAGTGTGACAGAAGCAAAAACTGCCGTGTTCCGACACGACAGATGGCTAACCCTCAGATCCGCCTTCGTTTCCGCGTCAACCAGGGTACGGCTGCTATTGCTGTTGATGCCAGTAAGAACATGTCGCTGACGAGCACTACGCTTTCATCTGGTAATGTATGCCCTGTTATGGTTGCATCAGCTGCCTCAAATAATCCTATGGCTGGTGTGCTTGCCGCGTCTGCTGGCTTCTCGATTGCTTGGGGTGCTGTTGTCAGTTCTCTTGAGCCCACTATTGATGGTACTTACATGCCATTCACCACTGCTCGTCTGTGTGTACCTTTTGCTCATCTTGAGAATCCTCAGGCTATTATTTCGAAGCCTGTTAAGAAGGTTCGCTACAACGACTGTTATGCTCAGTGGTTCTATCAGCGCGCTGGCACTGGTAAGCAATCGCCTCAGTTTAATGCTTCCTTTGATCTCCTGTAACAGGGTCACACAAATTAGTGTGGCGCACACCACTATACGTATAGTCGGATACGAGTATACACACAATGGATGCAAACCCCTTGTGTGTGGCACACACACAAAGTTTATAATCATTTCGAGCCGCCAAAGCGAGCAGACTTTGGCGGACGCTTAGCGCACGATAATTGGCTAGAAAGACGCAGCTTTCTGACCAACCACGTGCTTGCACGTCACGCGGACGCGTGAGGGCCACCCGTCGGCCCTCACTACGCTATAGATATTCTACAGTAGGGTTTGCTAAGGCAGCAGGGCTGCCAATCAATTCAGTTTTCTATTTTCAGTTAAAGTTCACGAGTCTTTTGTATTTCTATTCATTGCATACAAACTCTAAGTACTTCTACGCTTCCTCATTTCTAAGCGCATACGGTGTATGCCTGGAACAGAGCGCTGCTCGCCCTGTTTCATCTCCAGCTGTCTGCTTCGGTTAAGAATGCTAAGTACGTTGTGCTGCTACCGTTTGCTGAGCAGACCGGTAGCTTTGCATCTGCCGCTGTTCAACAGTTCCAGAGTCCTTTCGATACTGCCCCTTGGACTCTTCGGCCTGGTTCGTCAATTCGCAATTTCAATGTGTACGTATTGGTTCGACTCAGTGCTTTGACATTAGCCATGACTATGACTTCCGTCAGTTCTCGGACGAGGTAAGCAAGCTTGGTGCCATCAACGGTGATCTTACTCCTGAACTTGTCAATGGTCTGCTTGACTACCAGACATGGTCGCTCACGAACCGCATGCTGATTGCTGACGTCAGCCGTCTAACGGAGAAGGATGTACCTCAGGCTATTCAGATCCAGGGAACTAACGCCGGTTGCCAGGGAGTTAATATCCTGGTTCTGGTAATTAGCGAACAGGAGCTGAGCTATGATCGTCTCACAGGTGAAGTACTTGACTTTACTACGGCTTAATTATTTAAATTAGGAAATTAGATATATACCTAAAGTATATAGATACCATGTCCATTTCTTTCGGTAAGTACAAAGGCTCAACTATTGAAGATGTCTTCGAGAGGGACCCATCCTACTGTCGATGGCTCCGTTCTCAGGAGATGCTGGTTGGAGGTCCTGATTCTGATATTGCTAAATTCCTTGTTGCTAAGTTTAGAAATACTAATGATGACGGCTCTTATATTCTAAATTTTGGGCGATATAAGGGCAAGTCGGTGAAGCAGGTATATTCGATTGATGTTCCCTACATCCAATGGCTACGATCATCTAAGTTCGCAGCTGAAAAGGCACCAAAGCTATGTGCTGCTATTGACGAATTGTTAAATAACTAAATCACCTAATTTTTTTGATTGGGTTGAAAGATTAAAAAACTTAAATTTTTAGCATTTGTTTTTACTATCAAATCCATTTGTTCTTTCAAGTGAATCTCACTATATTTTTCCCTGTGGGATGACTTTATAATATTTTGGATCTTGTATCAGGATCGACTTTATATCATACTCCTATAGAAAAAATCTGAAATTAATTAATTCAAATATTTGGCTTATGCATTGTTGGAGGTTTTAAGCCAGCCTGGTGTTGTCATTGGCTATATTAGGCTTGACTTTTTATCAGAAAAAAATTAATTAATTAAGTTCGGTTTCGCTGTTAGGTTCGACTTTGTCTTCAATAAGTTCGGTTTTAGGCTTACGCTTTCGAGCTCGAATTTGGTCTCTATTCTTATCGTCGTAGCTCTTTTGGTATGACAAGCGAGCGTCGCGTGTGCGCTGATAGTAGCGCTTTTGTGCGGCCTTGATTCGCTCTTTGTTAGCGAGGTATTGTTCAGGTGAGTACGCCATCTCTGTATATTACTAACTTTATATTTATCAGGATAGAAAAATAAACTAATGCGTTGTGGGACAGCCAGCAATTGATTAGCGTGACAGTTCGACACTGACATCAGGCTTACCAAGGCTGAAAACCAGCGCTTTGCTGTATGAATCCACGAAAGACACATACAGAAACCCATGCCTCTGATGCCGAACACCTTTGTTCTGACGAAAATCGATGAGCACATATCGAGAACTTCCAGTTAAGCTCCCATAGTACTTCCCCCCAGTTTCAAATCGATCTGAATGATCGACAGCATGATCACCATTCACAAGCAACTCCCAAAACCAAAGGACGCTCGAGCCACGAATCACCAAATCAACGAATCCTTTGCCATCTCCCGTGCGCCATTCTGGGGTAACCAGGACATCTCGAGGCAAGCATGATGTTGTGGCGCTGTATAACTCCATTTGAATTTGGCGTTCCCGAGCAATGCTCGAGGTGTTTTCGGTCGCGAAATTCTGCAGACGCGAAACACTCATTCGCTTTACACAAGCGAGAACGAAGTCTTCATGTGAGATATCTGATACCATATACCCGATTGGTTCCGTTCGGTTCGAATGTAGCCAGATCTTGAGGTGCATGCTTGAAGCGAATTGGAGCTGCTTCGCCTGATCCTCGTACAAGAACCCGTACTTCGTCAAATATTCCACGGCAGTCTGACTTCTAGGAGTTCGCTGCCCATCAGATACGAGCATAACCTGCCCAGAAGCAACACCATTCAAGATTTCACTCATCTTCAGTGTTGATTCCTCTGACAGACCATTAGCTTTTTTCACTCGCTGGAAAGCATCAGCAGTCGGGATACCCCGATAGCTGCAGCGAATGTATTGCAGCAGCCCCACGGAGCGAAGTTCCATCTCAAGATCTTCAGCATTTGGCGTTTTCGAGCCAAACTTGCAAGACAAAAACATGAGGATTGCTCGAGCAATTCCTATATGACCCGAGCACAGAATCCAGATGAGATCGGAGACTGATGCGCCAATGCTGTTCCGAACCATTTCTTCCAGCTCCACACGTGAAAGCTGCAGGCCAGGCTTGGATGGCGTTGCATTCAATCCAAACGTATTCTGAGGAGGGATAAGGATCGGAGTTCCAGCGCGTTCATGCTTGCGGTAGGCATCAAAGCTGCCATACGATGAAAAAAGAACGAAGCGTAGGCTGGGTATTTGCGAGTCCAAAGCGTCTTTCACGTATCCTCTCCAGAGCTGCTCGTCGTTATACGTAATTTGGGCTTCATCAATTAGTACCACTCGATCGCATTCGAGTGCGCAGAGCGCTTCAAATTCACAGCCATATAAGAGCTTGAAAAAATCACCAAACTTGCCATCTTCAGTCATTCTGTTTGCTCGAATGCGGGAAACAAGTGCATCAGGCTTGGAGCGAACAATGTGATTGTAAAGTAGATCACACATTGCCGTCTTACCGGACAAAGGGGGAGCGCGGACGAATATCACTGGAAAATACTCGTCATCATCGGGAAACAGAAGATTGAAAAATGCTTCAGTGGTCGTTGATCGGTGGGTTCTAAAAGTTGCAGGGACTCCTCCCTCGTTTCTCGCCTTGGAAAACGAGATTGGTACACTGAACTTCTGAAAGCTTCGCCCGTCGTTGTCCCCTGATGCACCACCCTCCGGAACCACCACCAGCACATGAACATGACCCTTTCCATCAGCTCTATCTGCAGGACTCACTACGCCCAGATCTCCACTAGCCAGCCCAACGGTTTGTAACTCCGCGTCCGTAAACTGTAGATGTTTGTAGCCACTCGTGTCACTCACACCTTGCAGCGCGTCAAGTTGCGTCAGCCACGGACCGTGGCCCTCGTCTTTCTTCGCCAGGAAGAGCTGCAGGTCGTCAGCATCACAAAGGATCTTGTTCGTCTTCTTCCCCTTGATCGCGTCCTTCAAATCATCCACCGTGTCGCCTTCATCCACTCGCACCGAGAACGCGCTTCCCGCTTCACCAACGATCGCACAGAAGAGCTTCACCATCTTTTCTTGAGACAGCGGATTCTGGAATGAGGAAGAAGAGAGGGAGAGAATTCGCTATCGTACCTAAACGGAAATGAAGGTGATGAAGGCGTGCCACATTGTCTTCCAACCAATGGCGGTGAGGGTGAACTATTCTTTCGTAATGTCATGATCTTTTTCTCTAGAATGAACATCCTTTGGATGCAATCCTATTGTTACTGTGTGCGGTGCTTGGAGGTGTGAAGGAGACCTCCTTCGCACCAGATGCTACTTAGCGCTGGTGTCGTCGTTTTCAGCGGCTGAGGGCCAGGAAGGTGCAGAGCAGTGCTCGTTGGTGTATTGCGGTAAAGAAAAAAAACCGGCGGTGTAATGTACTGGATATTACTACTTTTGATTTCACAGTGCAGCTTGTCAATTTCTCGTGCAAGACGAAATTGGTCCTTGAGCTGCATCTGTCGGGTGTAGTTTTTCTCGCAACGTTTTCGATGCCGTTCTGATGACGGGGTCGTCTCTTGCATGGTTTCCACGACTGTTGCTGAGTGACTATCCTATTTTGTCCGCTTCCACCGCGGTTCTAAATGTCCTGGGCGGCATACACCCTGTGTGTATTGGTGTCAAGTTCGCGCTCCATTATGCGAATGATTTATCAACATTGCGCCGTTGGCGGCAATTGCCGAGGCTACGTTGTTCTTCACCTTTGCATTGTTTGCGGGTATCTTCACGTGCACAACGTTCCTTCCGTTGTTCTGGTTTGCGAGGATGTATTCGGAGATGATCAAGGACAAGCAGACGTCGACGGTGATGAAGATCTTGCTGCACTTCAACATGCTCTTCCCCATGCTAATCTGTGCGCTGTGGGTTCAAGTGCTGTTTTGGCGATTAGTGAGCTTGTGTACTGGCGCAATGTGGCAGCTCATGGCAGCACCGACATCGAGCAAACGCCCGAACAAGCAGACCCCCAAAACGCTGAAGAACCAGCTCAAGAGCCTCAAGATGAAGAAGAACAAGTAGATAGAGAACAAACATGCAGACAACTGCGCAAGACAAACTGAAAATACAGAAACCCTTCTTGTTCACGTCTTAGCCTTGCCACAGCCTCTATTTCTTCATGTTCTGAAGGTACTCCTTTCAGCCACTGGTAGCCATCTTCTCGATCTTGTCGTCCACCTCACGCTTCTGCGTGTCCAGGAACGTCGCCATAGCGTCAATGAGTGACGAGTCTCCACCACCGAGGATGCGAACGGCCAGTAGACCAGCGTTCGTGGAGTTGCCAATGGCGACGGTGGCGGGTGAGGCTTATCATCGAGGAAACTGTGGTGATTCATCAAGGAGATCTGAAAAAGGTGGATCGTCAAGGTCGTTTATGCTTTTGCACAGTGATCAAGTAGGATGGTAAAACGGTAGGCGAACAAGGAAAGTTACTGGTAGTAAAGGTCAATACATAAACGTCCTTGTCAAGCATCCACCTGCAACGCCGCTCGGACCTACCACCGCGATGTTCTCTGCTCCACCAAGTGCTTCAACTGGGGATGCATTGGCTTCACAAACCCCTATAACCGATGCCATAACACCAACGTGGACTTGGAAGGACGTCGTGCTAGGTAGAAGTGCAGCAACACGTCCGAGTTCAGCAGCAGTTCCAACGGCTTCAGCACTGTCATCACCGCCATCACGTCCGACTGTAATGCCAACCCCACCCTCGTTGGTTTCAATTCCCGCTCCTCCTCCGTTACCAAGTGTGCTTCCAACACCTCCTGCTCCATCTTCGATGTCTGCACCGCCTTCGATCCCACCAACACCTCCGCCGTGCCCCCAAGTAAAAGCGACTACCGGTCGCTGCGATAGCGCGACGGACGAGCTAACCGTGGAGTTTGAGTTTTCGGAAGATGAATCGGATGAAAACATTAAACACGAAAGGACACTATTTCTTAGTCGTGTTGAGTTCGCCACGTTGAAAGCAGCAAAACGTGGTATCGACAGTTTTGACGGCTACGTATATACGTTCCACTACAACTATGGCAAGCGATCTGGAAAAATCGATGGTCGAAGTGTTTATCGCTGCATTTCACACGAAAACTGCGCAAAACGCATTCGACTAGCTCCAACGAACAACGATGATACACGAACAGTATGGCTCCAGGATCATGGTGAACACACTGGAGCTAGGACGGAGTTAAAGAAGCGGGGCATTCCTGGTTTCTTTCTTACTGAAGTGGATGGCATTTTGTTGGGATGCGGCCCAAAGAAGTGCAGGAAAATTCTTCTGGAGCGGTATAGTGATGTTCCGAGTCGCTATATGTGCGTTCCGGATGTGACACAGCTGAAAAATCGGAAATCCACACTCATGAAAAACCGTGCAGGTATGTAGTACTTTCATTTCTTGTACGTCATTTACATCACTCTAATCTTATGTTATCAATTTCGTTATAGAAGGTTGGTGTAATGGGGCGCTGTTTACAACAGTCCCCAAAACACGGCACGCACGCTTGTGCGGTTGAGGAAGCGTTCCCGACTTGGAGGGACAAGGAGCGACTCCCGACTTGGAGGGAGGAAGGCGACTTGAATACTTGAGGGAAAGTTTGCAACTGAATTGAAATGAGCTTATGGTTCCTGAATCCTATGAATAAAACCACTAGGGGCCCTTGACGTTAAATGTAATTTAACCTACACATGTAGTATAAAACCTTGGGTTGAATCAGGTTGAACTTGAAGATTCTCCTTCGAAGAATCTTCCTGTCGCGTGGCGTCTTGTGGTTGGCCACAAGAACTTAGGTGACACGCCGGCCTTGTTACCAAATAATGTCCCAGGTGAGGAACCATCATCATGCACAAAGAAGTGCAAAGAACACTTGGCGTAATCACTGATTGTGCCATGGGTGGATGTGAGCAAACATTTGACCATGTTTACGCCACCTTCACCTCCATGACAGCAGTGTGTGAACCACACCAATCTGTGATCGCATAACCAATGTAATAGGCCAGAGGGGCCCATTACAGTTGGGAAATTAAGAATGTTGCCGAATTGCTGGAGTGGACACCTGCGCACTTGTGTACAACTAGAGCGGAGTTTTTCGTGCGTGGTTTGAGCGGTGACCGAGAATCGTTGTTTGATCCTGTGTACGATGCTGCTGAGTACGATACGTTCGGCAAAGATCTCAAGCATGGTACATTGGTCCTGGAGTGTTTCTCCCATGAAGTAACCCTAGACGACGGTAAAACGACAGACTGTTGCGGACTTATTTTGACCTCACGAGCAATCTTCTGGAACGTCTGGAAAGCATACAACAGTCAGAGCAACGAAGGCATCCTTGGCGTCACGGATGGAACATACCGTCTTCATTTTGGAAAGGAATGTTTCCTACAGAGCCTGCTGATTACACACAAACTACTAACTTTGGCATGTGGCTACTAGGAGGGTGGACATTTGTAGCGGGGCTACACCGAATAGTGACATGGGTTCAACTATTCTGGGTGGTGTGTCAAACACTACTGACACATCACGGACACAAGTGGGTACACAGTACCACTTGCTCTGAGAGCCAACCAATGGGGCTGCTCAGGTTTTATATAGGTTTCACTAAAGGATATTTGTAGTTTGTATTGCAGGCCAAATTATGATCATCCTATAAATATATTCAGTCTTAATTCTACCTTAGTCTTGGTAACTCGTCCCCTTCGGCCAGGGACCAGTGAACTGCCGTTCACTAGGAGTTTGTATACTCCTGCACACTTCCTCTGTGCAAGGTGCTGTGTGACCCCCGTCACACTTGGTAGCACTTGTAGTCAATCTTACACCTACGCGGGTAGATTGGACTACCTGAATCCTCTGTGGTCTCTGGGAGAGCCAAGATGGATCGGAGTGAGTTCCCTCACTTGACCGATGCTCAGTTTGAGTCGGTCCGGAAGATGACGGGCATCTTTGGAATGGATGCCTTCCGGAGCTTGGCGGCTGCTACGCCAGCCGAGCAGGTCGAGCGCGTGAATGCGTTCGACATGTACGAACGTGGGCTCATCGAGCACGTTCGGGGAAACCTTCAGGCTCCTGTGGCCGAACCGAAACCGGCCGGGCCTAAGCCGCTACGGCTGAAGGTACTTCCGTATGAAGGGAAGGAAGGGGAAAACCTTCACTTCTGGGTTCGAGAAGTTGAGCTCGCGATGGACGCGGCTCTCATCTCGACCGAGCGATTGCGCGTCGCTTTTGCACTGTCCAACCTTGGCGGTCGTGCTAAGACCTGGGCGTACACGCGCGAAGCGACGTCGCCTGGATGTTTTACATCCTGGGCCCAACTGTGTGAACAGCTTCGGGCCGCTTTCCTCCCGGCGAACTATGAGTATCGCCAGCGCTCACGCGTCCTCGCCTGCAAGCAAGGGAAGCGCGAGCTGCATGAGTACATCCAGGAGATGCGTGTGCTCGTGGCATCTCTGGTGGGGAACCCCCTACCTGAACACATCAAGGTGACTGTGTTCATGGACGGCTTGAGAGTAAGTCCGGCTCGCACGCAGTTATTCCGCGTGCACGCCATTACCATGGAGGAGGCGATCCAGGTCGCTCTCCAGGAGGAGTACAGCCACAGACAGGCTCGTACTCCTACCTCTGTGTGGCAAGGCCACAGTGTGCCAGGAAGTGTGGCACACGGGACTCCTGGTGACGGAGCCAGTGGTGGGCCAGTACCCATGGATCTGGGGCTGGCCGAGCAGAGCGATATCCGCTGCTTTGGGTGCGGTCGTCTCGGGCACATGAAACGTGCTTGTCCTGCTGGAGAACAAAGGAAGTTTCCTTCCAGATCTCATGACTCGAAGGGTCGATGGTAGAGGCCGCGCCCCAAGAGTCAGGGGAACGCAGGACACCAGTAGGGGCGGGGCGCCCTACTGGGGAAGACCTAAGTCTTCACGACGGGTGTGCGGGTAGCGCGCACCGTGGAGGCTTAGCCCCTGAGAGTCTGTGTACCCTCGAAGCGGAGAAGGGCAGCGGCGGGCTGCTTGTAGTACATGTGAATGTACGGGGATACGATCATCCCTTAAGAGTCTTGATCGACTCTAGGGCGAGTAAGAACTTTGCTCGTCGCCAGACGGTCGCGAGGAACCGCGACCGGTTTGCCGACGCTCTGCGTGAGAGCAAAGGCAACGGACCAGTCGCCGTGAGGCTGGCCGACGGTACGGTGGTAAAAGTACCCAAGGTCCGGATGGACCTGGCTGTCAAGTTCGAAGACTTTGACAGCACGGAGCCGTTCATTGTCCTGGACATGGACAAGTACGACTTGATCCTGGGCATGCCGTGGTTTGAGAAGCACGAGCCCTGGATCGATTGGCGCGGCAAAGCCATCGGGGCTAGCCGGCCTGCGGTCTCTGACAGAGCTTTGGTGAGTCATGTTCCCACCTCTGTCAAGAACCTAGGCGTCCGTGGGGACCGCCGGGACGCGACAGTGTCCGAAGAGGTTTTGGGAGCTGTCGACGGAATAGTCAGCTCCGGGGAAGTAGTTGCAGTGGACTCTGCAACAGGTCGTGAGACCGAGTCCGTCTCGAGCGATGCTCGTGGGCCGCCGAAGGCTAGGTTGACGGACGGAACTTCCTGTCGAGCGTGTGGGTCTGCCTTGCCAGCAGACCCCAACGCTCAAGGTCGTCGCGCCGAATGGGCTTCGACTGTGGCAGCGCAAGATAGCGCTTGCCAGGTGGGTAACTTAGGTCCACAGGCGGGTAACTTAGTTCCGCATGCAGCTGAAGCTGCTGAGAAGGCCGGTGAAGGCGCTTCTGACGAGGGTAACATAGTTCCACACGAGGCCGGGCAGGCCGTAGAAGAAGAGGAGGTCGCTACATACGACTCCAGTGTGGGTAACCAAGTTCCACACAGGGTGGATAACATAGTTCCACCTGGTAAGGCGGGTAACATAGTTCCGCAGGGAGTCGGGAAGACTCGTGGTGTCGCCATTGAGGCATCACCAGGCGTGGGTAACCAAGCTCAACGCCGTTATCGCACACAGGGTTTGGTGGGACACCAACCCAAAGTCCGGAAGGACTTGGAGCCGGGAACGAAGGCTCTCGGGTCACCGCCGGTCGAGGAGTGTTATCACGTCTTCGACGGCGTGACTGGTAAACGCGTGAAGGCAGGCGCCGTGCAGTTGCAGACGCTGCCCGAGGTGTCAGAGCTGCTGAACCTCGAAGAAGTTGCGATGGAAGACTTCTTGGCCGAGTTAAAGACCGGGGAGATCTCGGAGATGGTGCTCCTCAGACCGGAGACCTCTCCTGAGGAGTTGAACTCCTCCTCGGTAATGGATGAGGATATCCTGGAGGAGTTCCGTAAGCAGCGTACGTCGCGCGTGGGTTCTGAGATCCTCAAGAACCCGAAGGATCCCCTGTATCCTTTGGTGAAGGAGTATGCGGATGTGGTGTCGAAGGACCCACCGTCACAGCTCCCACCTGACCGCGGGATCAGGCATGAGATCGATCTCGTGCCGGGCACGAAGTACTGTGTCACCCGGCAGTGGCCACTGCCCCGGGAACAGTGCGACGTGATCGATGCCTTCTTCGCCGCGAAGGCGAAGACACGCATGGTGCGGGAGTCGAAGTCCCCGCGCTCGACGCCAACGTTCTGCGTTCGGAAGCCGAACGGAAAGTGGCGTCTCGTTCATGCTTACAACAAGCTGAACAGTGCGACGGTATCGGCACAGACGCCGATCCCTCGCAAGGACGTGTTGCTGAACAACATGTCCGGCTGCACGTTGTACAGTGCCCTGGATCTGGTGGACGGATACTACCAGATCCTGATGAGAGAGAGTGATATCCCGCTCACCGCGGTGAGCACACCGAGCGGCATGCTCTGGGAGTGGCTGGTAATGCCACAGGGACTCTCAAACGCCCTAGCGACTTTCAATCGCTTGGTCACACAGTTGTTCAGACCTTTGCGTGCGTTCACACAAACGTACTTCGACGATTCCTTCGTCCATAGCCGTGCCGAGGGAGGCAAGACGGCTCTTGAGGTGCATGTGGAGCACCTCTGTCGAGTGTTTGAGGTCATGAGAGCGAACAAGCTCTATGCCAACATCGACAAGTGCGTCTTCGCAGCTGAGGAGATAAAGGTCCTCGGCTGCTATGTCAGCAGCGTTGGTGTACGCGCTGACCCGGAGAAGGTCAAGGCCATTGCTGCTTGGCCTACTCCACGGTCTCAGAAAGACCTACGGAAGTGGCTTGGATTAGCCAACTACCTGCACAAGTACAGTACTGGCTATGCGGGTCTCGCACGGCCGTTGTCAGACCTCCTGAAGAAGGAAGTCGAGTGGCGCTGGGAGCGCCACCATCAGGATGCGTTCGACAGCATCAAGGCGAGCCTACAGCGCGCGCCGGTCCTGGCTCTGCCGGACGAGTCGAAGCCGTTCAGTATCGTCTGTGACGCTTCCGACTATGCAATCGGCTGTGCGCTGTTGCAGGAGGACGTAGGGGGACGAGATCGAGTCATCTCGTTCCAGTCCAGGCAGCTGAAGGCTGCCGAACGGAACTACCCTGTCCATGACAAGGAGCTCCTGGCAATGAAGTATGCCCTTGTCAAGTTCCGAGTGCACCTCCTGGGCACTAGACCCTTTGTGGTCTTCACGGACCACGCGTCCTTGCGGACGGCCATCAACACACCGCATCTGTCTCAACGGATGGCCCGGTGGCTGTCATTCTTCGCGGAATACAACTTCCGCGTTGAATACAAGCCTGGCAAGCTGAACGTGCTTGCCGATGCGCTGTCACGCAGGCCCGACTACGAGTTGGCCAATATTAGTCGCGCGACGACGGATATATATGATCGGATACGCTTGGCGTATCGGGACGACGAGAGTCTCGCGCCCTTAGTGCGGTTCCTAACCGCTGGCACGGATGCCAAGGTCGAGTGGCTGACGTCTCGACAGCGGGCGAGACTACACCACTATGAGTGGGCAGAGGGTCTGCTCCACTATAGGGTGGAACCCGGGGATCCTGCTCGTGTTGTCGTTCCCAACGACGAGGATCTGAAGTATGATATACTTCTGGAGGAACATGACGTGCCGTCCAGCGGACACCTTGGCCGCGAGAAGACGTTTTCTGCGGTCTCCGGGACGTTCTGGTGGCCCCACATGTACAAGTGGGTGGCCAGGTACGTCAAGACATGTGAAACATGTCAGCGTGTTAAGCCTGCGGGCCACGCTTCGGCTCCTTTGCAGAGCCTGCCGGTCCCAGCGGACTGCTGGAAGTCGATGAGTCTCGACTTTGTCTTTGGCCTTCCGGCCGACAGACATGGCAACACCGGCATTTTGGTGTTCGTGTGCCGCCTGGGCAAGATGGTGCACCTTGCTCCGGTCCGTGACACTGTCACAGGGGAACAGGCCGCAGCGCTGTTCCTGGATGGCGTATTCCGCTATCATGGTCTCCCTGAGTCCGTTGTGTCGGACAGAGACCCTCGGTTTACCGCTGCGTTTTGGCAAACGCTGTTCCGGTTGTTAGGAACGAGGTTGGATATGTCAACCGCTGATCATCCACAGACGGATGGTCAGACCGAGCGCGTTAACCGCGTGCTCGAGGACACTCTGCGTAGTGTCTGTGCAGAAGCACCGCAGTCGTGGTCGGACCGCTTGCCGATGGTTGAGTTCGCACTCAACAATGCGGTCCACGCATCAACGGGGTTCACGCCGTTCTACTTGAACGGTCTGCGTCATCCCCTGGTGCCGCTCACTTTGCGTGGGGGCACCGTGTCTTCAGTTGTAAGTGGGGGAGAGGCTCGGAAAGCCCTTTCCTCCCAGGTCTCGGACGTGAGACCAGCCTCCTTGCGGAAACAGTTGTCGGCTTTTGTCGACAACAGACTGAATGTAATCAGCCGAGTCAGAGATGCAATGGCCAACGCACAAGATAAGCAAAAGGAGTACTCTGACAAACATGGTCGAGGAAACTTAAACGTGTTTATTGTGGGTGATTTAGTCCTCTTGGACACTAGGAACCTACCTCTTAACACTGTTAGTTCCACGGGGAGCAACAAACTGAAGCACCGCTTGATCGGACCCTTCGCGGTCCTGGGTACGCACGGCGTTGCCTACACCTTTGACTTGCCTAAGTCAATGACGACTCACCCGACGTTTTACGTGGGTCGTCTGAAGCGGTACCACGACCCGCTAGGCCAGACTGAGCCGCAGGAAGCGGCTGCAGGTCGAGGTGACCAGGAGATGAGAGTTCCTCAAAACGAGGCTCAGTCTCCGGCGCAGGGCGCTCCGCAGAAGGAGGCGGCTCAGAGAAGTAAGCGGGCGGGTAAGCCGGCTGGCAATATTGCCGACGCGCATACGCCTGGGGTTCGTGGGACGACCCCTGATACGAGAAGTAAGAGCCGTGAGGATACGGCTGCTGGGAGTACGCATACGGGTGCGGCTCCGGACGTGGCGCTTGGGACTGGGAGTCCGCCAGCGCCTGGACCGTACGGTGCAGTGCATGCAGGTCATCAACCGCTACACGACGGTCAATACGACCATGGAGGCGACCAACCTCCCGGTGAAGTGAGCGCACTTCATCCTGAAGGACCACAAAGGGACTGGGCTGACCAGACTCGGCAGCAGCCTGGCCACCACGGCCTACGCCCGTCGCAATCTCAAGGGCGTAGACCCGGTCCTGGAGACGATGGTTCTCTTCTTGGAGCAGACGGTTCTGCTCCTGTGGCAGGGCAACGAGCTGGTCTTGAGAACCCGTCGAGGATCTCGGAGCCTCCTGCGCAAGGGGCTCGAACGAGTAGTCGTGCGAGGCCACCGCCGGCTCTCCTCGACCGTAACGGAGAGCTCCACTACCACGTGGAGCGGGTACTCCAGGAGCGGCGGCTTCGTGGAAAGCGCCAGCTCTGGGTGAAATGGAGGGGGTACCCTGAGTCGCAGAACTCGTGGGAGCCGTACGAGCGGCTCCAGGCAGACTGCCCGAAGGCTGTCGCGATCTGGGAACAGAAGCGGCAGCAGCTTCGTAAGTAGTCCGCGGCTTCTTGGCCGCGTTCCCTGGTACGGGCGCTGAGGCAAATGCCCCGTACCCGCGCTCGTCACGAGCGCTGGATCCAGTGTTGCGTTTGGATCCTGCAATCTCAGAGGGAAGCTGTCGCTTCGAGATGAGATGTGCGAATTGGATGAGGAGATCACGCTGGTCCAAGATGACGGACAGCGTCTCCTCCGCACGGAGTGCTTGCAACTCCTGGGCGGTGTAGCCCTTTAAGGAGACCCACCGCCAGAGCAGGGTCTCCGCTTCGGAGAGGGTGGACGTGTGCTCGGGCTGGACCCAAGGGTAGCCCCACACGGGATGAAGTCCACCCGAAGCTTCTGGCTTCTTGCGAAGACTAGTGAACTCCTTGAGGTTCACTCGGTGTGGTGCGAGGAGCACACACCTGGCCGCCTCCGCGTTGGTCTTGAAAAGGTCCTGGGTTTGGACCAGGGCGCGTCCGTAAGCGCCCCTGGAGGTTTTGGTTTGGCCCCCAATGAGTTTACGAGGAGGATCGAGGCGCTCCAAGAACAACTGAGCGCCCGAGCCCTCGTCGGGCGGGAAGTAGCCCCTGGGGTACGTGGGTTCCCGTCCAATTGGTGCGCGACCGTTGGAGTCGGCACCGAGCGCGCAGGTGTATGGCGTTCCTGCGCCCGAGCAAGCAAGGCTTGCTCTTGCTGATGATCGAGGTCGTTCGAGATCTCATGGGGCTCATCGACTAGCCCCTCCTCGTCATCAGACTCGGAATCCGGAAAGAGAGGGCTCGCCCTCGGATTCCTGTCACCCGCCTGGTCTTGGCGAGGTGACTGCGAAGCACGGCGCTTCTTGGAAGGAAGATGCTTCGCCTCCACGGCCGCGTTGGCGGCCTCTGCGGCTTTGTTAGCCCGGGCACGTTGAAGTGCCTCAGCAAGTGACTGTTTGCGGGCGGGCGAGGCCTTGTCGGCACTGCCGCCGTCCGTGTCCTTGCTGGCCGCATTGGCCGGAGACGTGGGCTGGTTGTCCCCGTCTCCTTGGTGCTCCTCATGGTTCGGAGCACCGGGCGGAGGCTTCTCCTCATCGAAGCCTTTGCTGCCGCCGTCGCTATCGTCGCCTGAATAGACGACTAGAGTACAGTCGAAGTCTGGGGTGTCTCCGGCACCCGGACTGTACTCTCGGTATTGAAACCGTGGGTTCGGCCTGTTGTCCGGCGGGACTGAAGGCGATCTACTGCGCCGTGAGTTGTTGGACCCAGGCGGAGTCGAGTCGCCAGGCGTGCTCTTCGCCTTGGAGGCCACTGGCGTGGCTTCCTGACGGTTAGAGGCCTTGCAGTGAGGCTTGGCCGGTTTAGACTTAGGCCTTGCGGCCTTCATCTTGGTGGACGCTGATGCGCCACGAGAGCTGCCCTTGCGGGTCATGCTCCAGGGTCCGTGGGGATACCTGTCGCCAAGTGGCAACGCGTACAAGGCTCTGTAGGAGCCGGGAGCCGAAGCGAAAAAGCTCGGCTTCCTGTCGATGGAGATCGACTTTTCGGGAGAAAAGAATAACCGAAATCCCCAACGATTTCGATTGGTCGATAAATCGATCTTAAGTGGGGGAGAGTGTAGCGAGGCTACACCGAATAGTGACATGGGTTCAACTATTCTGGGTGGTGTGTCAAACACTACTGACACATCACGGACACAAGTGGGTACACAGTACCACTTGCTCTGAGAGCCAACCAATGGGGCTGCTCAGGTTTTATATAGGTTTCACTAAAGGATATTTGTAGTTTGTATTGCAGGCCAAATTATGATCATCCTATAAATATATTCAGTCTTAATTCTACCTTAGTCTTGGTAACTCGTCCCCTTCGGCCAGGGACCAGTGAACTGCCGTTCACTAGGAGTTTGTATACTCCTGCACACTTCCTCTGTGCAAGGTGCTGTGTGACCCCCGTCACAACATTGGTGGATTTCGGTACATACACGACGCATTACGAAAAGAAGCGATACTCCAAGTCTTTTGTTCCATGGGGATATATGTTTGTGCGAACCGAACATCATGTTGCTTACGCAACGATGTTCCGAACGGTACGATCATTCGCATCTCTTTTTTTGGTATTGACCTTGTGCTAGCATTTGGCAGCTTAGACTGTAGCAAATACATTGCTAGTGCGTACTTAGAAGTTTGGCCAGCGATCCGATTGCTGAATTGCTATCCTCATCTGGCAAGAAAGAGCGGTGCAGCGGATAAAATTCGGCTTCTTGCTGAAAAATCCTTCTACGAGGACGTTGTGGCAGTCAACATCAAGTATTTAAGCAAAGCCCGCTCCGAACGCCAATTCGTGGTGTTGGCAGAACTGTTTTTGGAATATTGGCATAGCCAAGGAGAGCAAGAATATGCAAGTTGGTTTAAGGATACTTATTTGACACCAAAATGGATGTACTGGTACTACCAGGCTGCAATTCCTGGTGTTATCCCGTCGCAGAATGCTCTCGAGGCACACCACAAGACCATCAAGACAACGTGTGTCGCCTCTCTCCGCTCGAGCACGGCTGTCGCGTTAAACGACGGAATACCCAGTATTCTTTTCCACGAAGCTTCACGACCATTACGGCAACATCTGCACCACTTTGATAAAGGTCGCAGATCTTGGACGAAGAGAAGGGAGGGGGAGAGTCACCACTCGGAGCTTGACCGGAGCGAGGACACTTGACCACTTGAGGGGAAGAAGGGAGATTCGAAAGTGATTGATTTATCGGAGCTTACTTTGTCTGTACTACCTAGCTATCCTCATAGACACGCAGCACTGCATCCAATCATTTGGTGCATCCAATCACCATCACTCTGCACTCGTCCAATCATCCTACTCGTCTAATCATCGGTAGCGTAATCAACGTACCGTAAACATCGTGTGATCGGATTGGACAGGTTCACCGTAACCTGGTACAGGCATAACCGGTTACCCTCAATACGCCCCCTCAATGCGAACACGCGTGGATTCCGAGAGCCGCCGTGAGGTCCTTGTGGCGTGGTCCCGGGAGCGTCTTGGTCATGATGTCCGCCAGCATTGTCGCAGTCTCGCAGTACTCGAGCTTCACTTCACCACGCTTGACCTCATCACGGATGTGATGGTACTTGATGTCGATGTGCTTGGCGCGGCCATGGTTCACAGGGTTCTTGGTCATCTTGATGCACGACTGGTTGTCCTCGAGAATCTTGAGCTCGGGTCCCGCTTCGCTTGCTGCCGCCATGATCTCGCACAACAGGTGATGCACCCACTTGCCTTCTTGAATGGCCAGGCTGAGTGCAATGTACTCCGCCTCGCTCGTAGACAGCGACACACTTGACTGCTTCTTGCTTCCCCAGCTCACCGGCGCGCCCATCAGCATGAACGCGTATCCCGAAGTCGACTTGCGATCGGAGTGGTCACCAGCCCAGTCTGCGTCGGAGTACCCGCGGAAGTCGATCTTGTCACCCGGCTGGAAGCAGATCCCATGTGACTTGGTTCCCTGCAGATAGCGCAGGATGCGCTTCACCGCAGTCCAGTGCTCGACTTGGGGGTTCTCCATGAAGCGCGACACATAGCCCACGGCGAAAGCAATGTCCGGTCGGGTCGCGGTCATCAAGTGCATGAGCGCACCCACAGCTTCGCGGAACGGGGCGTTCACCTTGGTCGGCGCGTCGCTTGGAACCAGTCGAGAGCTCAAATCCGCCGGACTCACCACAGCCTTGCACTCCTCCATGCCGAAACGCTTGAGAATGTCGTCCACGTAGCGTCGCTGGCACATCGTTACGCTGCCGTCAGCGTTGTCCACCAACTCGATGCCCAGCACAAACGCGCACTTGCCACTGTCGGTCATCTCAAACCGCGTCTTGAGGTCGCTCTTGGTGCGCGCGATCAGATCGGCCGAATTCCCGGTCACCAACACATCGTCCACATACACCAGCAACAGCACGCAGTGACCGTCCACAATCTTCATGTAGAGACACGGGTCGTAGGCCGAGACTTGGAAGCCGATGGAGCACACGTACTCGTCGAAGGTCTCGTTCCACACGCGCGAAGCTTGCTTGAGACCGTAGATCGCCTTCACCAGCTCCAGGCAGTCGAAGTCACCGTCCAGCTCGACCTCTTCTGGCACTGCGCAGTACACCACTTCTTTCATCACGCCGTACAGGAATGCCGTCACCACGTCCAGTTGGTCCAGCGGCCAGTCGAAGTACTTGGCCAACGCGATCACCATGCGCAACGTCACGTACTTGACCACGGGCGAGAACGTCTCGGTGTAGTCGATGCCGCACTTCTGCTTGAATCCCTTGGCCACGAGACGCGCCTTGTACTTCTCGATGGATCCGTCTGCTTTGCGCTTGATCTTGAACACCCACTTGGTCCCGATGGCGCGTTGTCCGTTCGGCAACTTGGCAGCTCGAAACACCCCACGAAGTCGCATCGACTTGAGCTCTGCGCGGACGGCCTTGCGCCAATGCACTTGGTCGGGTCCGTTCACCGCATCTTGGAATGTCGTCGGCTCAGACAAATCGCCGGCTTCCACTGCGTTGGCGCTTGCTCGCCAAAATGCGGGAGGAGTCGAGTCGTCATCTTCGTCGTCATGAGCATCCTTCTCCTCTTCTTCAGCCAGATCAGGCTCCATTCGCACACTTGATCGTCGTTTCGCCCGACGCCCAAACGAGTTGTCAGGAGCACTTGCTTCTTCCAAGCCAGCTCCATGGCGAACAGAACGTGAGCTCGCTGACATATCACCGGCATCACTTGAGCGGGCCTTGCGTTTCCCCGCCTGCTTGAACTCCATCGGGCCCGCACTGTCAGCATCGTTGATCTCGAGAGAGTCGAAGTCCAGGCTAGCATCTTCGTCGTCATCGCTTGAACTTCCCGCCGAGACACCACCAAAACTCGATTCGTCGAAGGTGACATCGCGAGAAATCACCACCTTCCCCGCCTCGATGTCATAAACTCGATACGCCTTCGACACTTCCTCGTAGCCCATGAACAGACCAGCGCGAGCCTTGGGATCCCACTTGAGTCGTTTCTCCCTCGGAGTTAGCACGTACGCCCGACACCCAAACACACGCATGTGCTTCACGCTTGGCTTGGACTTGTACACGATCTCGAACGGAGTCTTGTTTTCGATCTTGGGCGACGGCAGGCGATTCTTGACGTAGATGGCAGTCATCGCCGCTTCGCCCCAGAAACACTTGTCCAACTTGGCATGGTGCAGCATGCTGCGACCAATCGTGACGATGGTTCGGTTGGCGCGTTCTGCCGTGGCGTTGGTCTGGTGCGCGTACCGAACCGTGGGCTGCTGCTCGATGCCTTGATCCTCGTAAAAGGCCTTGAGCGAATTGGTCGCAAACTCGCGGGCTCCGTCGTGACGCACGAACTTGACCTGCTTGCCGAACTGCGTCTGCACCTTGGTGATGTAGCTCTTGAGGCACTCTTCGCTCTCCGACTTGGCGCGTAGACAGAAACCTTCATGCATCCGCTGGCTTCGTCCGTGATGAGTAGCAGATACTTGCTGCCACCCAACGATTCTTCCTCCATGGGACCGCAGATGTCGAAGTGGAGCAGCTCGAACGTGTCGTAACGGCGCTTGTCGCGGTTAGTCGGGAACGGCTTTTGGACCATTTTCCCTTGCTGGTACCCGCGACACACACTTGGCCCACTCGACTTCAAGGGTACCTTGGCGTCCTTGATCATGCCGTTGTTGACCATCTTGCGCAGCACGTCGATCGGAGCATGACCCATCCGCGCATGAAGGTCCACGTTACGCGCCGACGTCGTCGCATTCGCAGAACGCAGTGGAGTGCGCAGCCAGTAGAGTCCGTCCACGAGGTCAGCCGTCGCCACCACTTGCTTCGAGCTCTTGCGCGCAACATGCATGCTCGCACCGTCGAACACCACTTGAAACTTGCCACTCTTGTTGATCTGCGGCACCGACAGCAGATTCTTGTTCATGTTCGGCACGTACAGCGCGTCCTTGATCTTGATGTCGCGCTCGTCGCCGTTGGGCAGAACCACTCGTTCGATGATGGTCCCCACACCCTTGATGGCAGCTTTGTTGCCGTCAGCCACCGACAGTTCGCCCTCGTCTTGCTCATTCAGCGTGGCGAACTTGGCCTTGTTGTTGCAGATGTGGTGCGTTGCGCCGCTGTCGACCGCCCACATCCCGGACATACCCTTGCCCGTCGAAAGTCCGCACTCCAGGGATACCGCAAACGCGACTCGGTCGTAGTCGTATTCGTAGTCGTCGTTCCGCCACTGGACATTGTTGGCCCCGCGTCCACGGCCATTGCCGCCGCGTCGACCACCTCGGTTCTCGTCCTTCTGCTTGGTCCAGCACTTGTCGATGACGTGCCCCAATTTTCCGCAGTAACTGCACCGGCGAGACTCTCTCTCGGCACTGAACGCCTTCGCCGCGTCTTCAGTCTTCACCGAGTCGGTCTTCTTCTCGCCTTGCCGCTTGATATGCTCGTTCGTGAGCACCTTCACGACGTCTTGCGTCTTCAGCTCCGCAGTGCTCATCTCCAAGTTCAGCACGACGTTCTCGTAGCTCTTGGGGAGACTGCGCAACAAGCAGATCGCCACGTCCTCGTCCTCCATCTTGGCGCCGATGCTGCTGAGCTTGGCGCTGATGTTGAGGACCTCGTTGCAATGATGCAACACGTTGCCGCCATCTCCATGCTGAAGAGCTGTCGCTTCAGGTAGATGCGACCAGCCTTCTGCGATCCACCGTACAGCGTCTTCAGGCGCGTCCACGCCACCCACGCTTCTTCACAGTTGTCCACCACGTGGTGGTAGTCCGCGTCCATGTGGAGCAGCATCAGGCCGAACGCGATGTTGCTCGACTTGACGTAGTCATCCTTGGCCCTTGGGTCCGCGAAGGTCGGAGTCGTTTCACGGTTCACGACATGCCACACCGACTTGGTCAGGAACACGCCACGCATGTAGCGGTTCCACGTCGCGTAGTTGTCGCCGTTGAACTTGTCGATGGAGACCTTGGTGGAGACGTCTTGGGCAGAGGACATGGTGCTTGGGCTCATAACCTGATAAAGGTCACGGATCTTGGACGAAGAGAAGGGAGGGGGAGAGTCACCACTCGGAGCTTGACCGGAGCGAGGACACTTGACCACTTGAGGGGAAGAAGGGAGATTCGAAAGTGATTGATTTATCGGAGCTTACTTTGTCTGCACTACCTAGCTATCCTCATAGACACGCAGCACTGCATCCAATCATTTGGTGCATCCAATCACCATCACTCTGCACTCGTCCAATCATCCTACTCGTCTAATCATCGGTAGCGTAATCAACGTACCGTAAACATCGTGTGATCGGATTGGACAGGTTCACCGTAACCTGGTACAGGCATAACCGGTTACCCTCAATACACTTCAGTGAAGGTTTTTATTATGTTGCTTTCGTTATCAATATTTCACTGCTAACGTTGTCTTTATGAACAATACTTTTAGGCCCTCTGTGTAGTGAGGCTGTGGCGAATACAAAGCGTCTCCTCGACAACAAGAAAAACTACTACAAGCTGAAAGCTCCTCGCAGTCGGATTTTGTTTGGTGTACTGTTCAACGCGACTAAGTTCATGAACACCAGCACAAATATCAATGGTGCCGATCTGAACAGAAGACGAGCTCAGCGGTGCGTATAGTAATGAAGTTGCTCGTTGTGTAAGCTCAACTAACCTAATGTTCTGGCTATGGTAGATATCTGGATTCCCTGAACGGCAAACTGCCTCAAGATATTAGCGTCCGGAATGCAGAACTGCACTGCCTCTCGATTCATCAAGTTCGGCTGCTCCACGAGGAAGCCATCGAAAAATTTGTCCCATCTGCCCGTATTTCGATTGAACAGGTACGAAAGTTACTCATAGGGTGATCGCTTTTTTTATTCTGATTATTTGTTCCATTGGGCTACAGATCCAGGCTGTCCGTCGCAAATACGTGTGTGATTGTGCTATGTTTGCTCAGACAGGTTGGCAGTGCTCACACGTTTTGGCCGTGATGGTTCTACAGGAGGAAATCAATGTGAGTCACCTCCTCAAAGCATTGCCAACGAGAAAAGCAAGTGGAGGTTGGCGAAAGGAGAAAAACTGCCTTGTGAAGGACAAAGGTGGTCATCAATTCTCGGTCGATGTCTTGGTGCAGCAATATCTCAAGCAGCCAATGTCTCCACTTCACTGGCACGTCATGCGAGATTTCGAGGTGCAAACAAAGGGGGGAGTCTCTAAGTGCGAGAGTTTTCGCGGGACGGTGGTGTCGTGGGGTGACAATGATGGAGTCTACTATTGGATCGTCGAGTTCTTAAAGCTGAAGAAAAAGCTCAGACTGCGGTGTCAAGAGCTAGCCGAATGCACTCACGAAGCGTATATTCATGGTGTAGATGTGACTGGAACTAGGTCGGGTGAAATCATCGACTAAAGCAGGACCGAAAACTGTTAATCGACACGTTCACAATAGTATAGACATGGGTATTTTGCAGTTGGTCACTAAACTTTATTTTTCAACGAACGCCTTGTCAG
This sequence comes from Phytophthora agathidicida, assembly GCA_025722995.1. Lineage (NCBI taxonomy): Eukaryota > Oomycota > Peronosporomycetes > Peronosporales > Peronosporaceae > Phytophthora > Phytophthora agathidicida. The sequence goes on along the minus strand of CP106972.1, from coordinate 4,360,696 downwards.
CCCGCTTTGCGACAGTGTGCCCTCGATGATCAGCTTCTCTGCTGCGAAGCCTTGGTGAATCTCCTTTTTTTGCATATCCTTGATGAATCACCCTAAATACTCGATGATAAGCCCGTCCCCGGCTCTTTACGTCGCTGCCGCAGCCCACCTCCTGTGTGCCGGCGTTCTTCCCGGTCACGACAGAGGTGCTCTACCAAGTCGCAAAACAAGTTTTGGCAACTACAGGCAAGGATGTTTTTGGGCTTTACAAGTCCACAAACTCTCGTGGCCATCGGACGTATGCCACGACTACGGAGTTCCAAGAAGTGCGCGAGAGGATGTGGACCTCTGTTTTCAACCTCGGAGACTGCGTCAGCCATACTGCGGATCCCCGAATTGGCGTTCCCAGGCGCAACTTCGAGTATCAGATCTCCACGAATGGCTACAGTGCTGCTGTGCTGACGTCGATTCCTGCTCCTCTTGAACGACCTGCTCTTTCTCCGAAGTATATACCAAATACGTTGATCGGAATCGATCCAGGTCTACGGATGATGCTGACGGCATACAGCCGTCCTATGCTGGAGTTTGTCTGCAACCCACCGGAAGAGCCATGCTCCATGCCCGGTTGGTGCAGTACCTGTCCAGGCCACGTTGGCGGCAGACGCCATGGCAAGAAGCGCAGCAGGAACCGCCGTCGTCGCCACCGACGCAAGAGACGCAGCAGAGCGCACTGCGATGTGGAGGGGTGGTGCGAGATCTGCCACAGGCACCGCCCAAAGCACCGTCCGCGGAAACACGGCGTCAGGCGCCGGTCTCACTTCCTGCGTGACAATTCTCATGTCCTACAAGTCACGTCCCGAGAGTACCGACACATGAGTCGTGTCGAGCAACAAGCATTCTGGTTCGAAAACCTGAAGAAGAGGTATCCGCGCTATGATGAGTTTGTGAAGGACATGCCTTCGTTCAAGACTTCGTCGTCGGCGTCTCTGCTCTCTCGTTACGAGCACATGTGGAAGAATATCAGCGCCATGTTGGAGTTCTGCGCACTCAAAGGGTTTCGAAAGTGGAGATTCACGGTGTCGAGATTCAAACGCAAGGCCGTGGCGAAACTCGCCAAGCGTGTCGTCCCGACCGTGGACCGTGACGTGTGTGTGGCTCTCGGAAAATGGAGCAGCCAGACTCATCTCGCGGGCCACATGCACGTTCCGCTCAAGCGGTTCGCACTTGAACTCTCTCGCCGCGCAACCCTCGTCATGGTCAACGAGTTTCGTACCAGCTATCTTTGCTCTGAGTGCTCACGCCCGATGGTGAACATGCCATTCAAGATCTACGGGACGACGAGAACCAAGAGGTCGAGGAATGTGCGGGTCTGCAGAAACGTAGCTTGCAGAGCGAACTACTGGGAGCGCGATATCAACGCGGCAAAAAACTTGTGGCAGCTTGGGCTCCTCCAAGTCACCAACCAGCCTCGAACTCCGCAGTTTTGCAGAGGGTACCGAATCAACTAAGGCGCCTGAATTCAACCAACGTGGGAACGGGACCCTGAGAAGGACCTCAAACGAAAGCCCACTCGGTAAACGGACTGCTGGGGAGTGAAAGACGTAGTGCCTTCATTCGTCGGTAGCCCAGTCCGAACGTAAAGATCTCTCGAGATCATTCTTAGTGTATATCAATGGCCAACCGGGTATACGTCGTCCTCATAAGTGTCGTCGCTGAGCTTGCATGAAAATCAGTCACGATTCTTTTGTTGAAAGCGGGAGCTGCTGCGGCCTCTCACCAGAAACGAGTCGTCCGCAGGAACAAACCCCGCCGTCATCGTTTGAAACTTGAGCACCGAGTCTCGCACTGAGTCACGTCTTGCTCGACGACCACTTTGCCGTCGCCTGGTGCTCCGAGCTTCCACCAGAGAAAGAAGTGAGTTTGCGAACTCCATGTCTTGGCAAAGGTGCAAGACAAAATTGCAGTTGGAAAACACGTTTGAAGGGAGCCGTGGGAAATCAACAACGCTATGCCGGTTTACGGTCGCTCCGCTGTAGAGCAAACGTGTGTCCTCGTTGTGGGCAAGCACGTTTTCGTCCTGTTGTGAAGTACTGGTTCCTATAGTTGCTGCAGAGCAGTTTAGCTTTTGTCCCACAGGGTTTTGCTAACTTGCTACAGATTGGAGAAAAAACTAAAACGGTATCTGGGGAAGGTGAGAGAAGGAAAGAGGGAGGCAGAAGCGGAGAGACTTCGGTTAAAATATACAATCGACAGCCTTCCTCACAGCAACAAAGGTCGTTGCATTCGTGTTCGTGTGCGCTACTTGAGTTGCCAGCTCACGCAAGAAGCAGCAAGTTACAAGTCGTCCAATGGAGTCCGTCGATGAGGATGTCGTATTCGCTACACGTGCATGGAGAGCGCGTGGTGAAATACTCTCGTCAGAAGCGACCATGATCACGGGCAATGAGGGCAAGATGTGATCGCGTCAGTGTGTCATAGATGTCGTCCTCGACGATCGAGTTGATCTGCACGTGCGCCTGGACTTTTTCGATCCGGCACTGTAACAGCGCCGCGTTACCGTAACTGCAGTGTAGCCAATGCAGGCAACAACGTTGCTGCAGCTTGTACGTGACGAGGGTCTGATCGGCTGACACCGTTGCTAGCAGACTCCATGCACTGCATCCACTCGCTTCGGGCCATGGTCTCCGCTGCGCGGCCCTCCGTCTTCTGCATAACTATCCTTTTCGTCGTGAAGAGCTCAAGTCCTCCGCTGCCATGTGGATTCGATCCGTCTTGTTTGCATTGGCCGCCGCCGCCGCCGCCGCTCCTTTCGTTGCCGCAGACTCGGTCCCCGACTCGAAGCTGCCCGTCTTCTTCTTCCACGGCGTCACGGGCAATGCCACCAACGGGCGCAACATCAAGGCTAATCTCACCGCTGCAGGCCGCGTCTTCATGGGCCTCACCTTTTGTGAGAACGAGTGCTCGGTGCAATCGGTGACGGCGCAGGTGCCGATGGCCATCGCACAGATCCGCAGCGTTGTCAAGAACGACTCGCGCTTCGACAACGGGTACCATTTCGTGGGCCACTCGCAGGGAGGCGGCATCGCTCGCGCCGTGGTGGAGAACATGGACGACCACAAGGTGCACTCGCTCGTGAGTCTGGCCGGCATGCAGAACGGCATGTTCTACGGCCCGCAGGCGGAGGACGTCGTGCCGCTCTACATCATGATAAACGTGCTCGGACCTCAGTTACTGACCACCGACGTCTTCGACTTTTCCAAGTACACGACCGCCGACTGGAGCGGCAGGTTCCAGCACGACCTGGCCGTCCTGGACGGCAACCAAACGCTGCAGTCCAAGTACTCATTGATGAACATGAATCGCGAGCCGGTCGACAACTATTTTATCGAGAACAACAAATACCTGCCGTATGTGAACAATTTGATCCAGTGCGGCGACGCCGACCTGACCTGCAAGCTTAACAAGATCCGTCGCAAGGCCAACTTCCTGCGTCTCAAGGCGGCGCACTTCTTCGCTGGCCCAAACGACGGCGTCGTGGCTCCGTGGCAACACTCACTGCTTCAACGTTATACGCCGGTGGACTCGATCGACGAGATTGAGACCAAATTCGAGGAACTCAAGGTCATGGCCATGGAGGACACTGTCGAATACAAGAACGACACTTACGGTCTCCGCACTCTGAACAAGCGTGGTGACCTGCACCGCACTGTGGTGGCCAACGTCTCGCACAACTGCTGGATTGTTGATGGAGTGCGCTTCGATGCCAATGTCGAGTGCTACTGGGAGCCAATCTGGAACCAGTACATATACCCTGCACTGCAGTGATCACGTGTCGGTGAAGACGACATAGTTTTGAATGAAAACTTCATGAAAACCTCATGCAAGCAAACTTCACTTGTGTATATGTTCTGTAGTATTCGATGCATACGAATGAAGATCCCTGCCACTCCATCTAAGCGTTGCAGGAGCTGTTGCCCAGTGGCTGCACGTCCAGCGCCTCGCACATCTTGGTAAAGTACTTGATGCGCTGCTGCTCGTTGATCTTGTTGGGCGCGCTCGGTCCGCACTCGAGCGCACCGTTGATGATGTCGGTGGATTGAGCGAAGCCGTTCACACCCGCGACGACATCGTGAATGATACGGCCACCTTGCGGGGTCATCCAGTACCAGAGCGCAGTCATCCAGGTCACCGCCGTGTCATTCGCAACGATATCTGGGTTGTCGAGAAGATCAATCCCAAGGGCTTGGCCTGCGTTGTAGTAGTTATAGTTCCAAGAGAGCTGAATGGGGCCACGGCCGTGGTAGCGACGGCCAGGAGCGCAAGGGTAGGTGGTGTTGTCGCAGTACTGCCATACCGTGTAGGTATTGCGAGCATACTCCTCAGCGGCCTTGAAGTTATCGCTCTCGTGGGCCGTCTGAGCCAGGAAGGCAGCAAGTTCACGCTTGTCGTTCGTATCGTTTCCGGTGTTGGCGAACGTTGTGTACTTGTTGGCGGCGTTCACGAGGCCGTCAAAGTTGTAAAGAGGTACGGCGTCGGGGAACATTGCGTGGAACCGGTCCTGGTCGAAGAAGCGGGCGAAACTCGAGGTGGTGGCGGTCGTCGCAGCGGGGGTCTCAGTCGGTGTCGACTGCTGCGCCGGGGAGGACTGGTAAACGTCATCCGAGCCTGCAGCAGCCACGCCAAGCAGACCCATTGACGCGATAACTCCAGCGAACTTCATAGTGTTGACTTGGTTGACGTGAGGAGGTGGAGGTTGGTTGTTAGAGCGACTTGCTTGGCAGGAGGCGAGTTTGAAAGTGAGGATCACTACGCCCCTCGACCTGCGAACGGCTAGAAGTGCTTGGCCACGGACAAGCCTGTGACTTCGTTCGTGCAGTCGGGATAGAGCTTGTCATTCAAAATAGTTGAGGCCAAGAGCGTTCCCCATCCGGGAGCATGTTCATAGGGGCAGATGGCACAGGTACATGTACAGGTTGCGGGGTTCTCACATGGATTATTGACCGGGTGTCCACTGGACATGCAAATCTCTTTCGCCTGAATTCGTCGGCAGCCCACGAAGAAATAAGTTGGTGGCGCCGTCAGCTGTAAGCTTCTCGTACGTTATGGCGCGGTGTCTCAAGGAATTTAGCAGCGACCTGCAAGCACCGCTGCGGAGAAGGAAAGCAGGTGCTCTCGTATCCAAAATTGTTCCTACGATTCATACGATCCTTGCGGCCACCTTCAATTCCTTCACTCTACTGAAGAACTTCGAATGACTGCAAGTTTGTCCCGTGTCCAGTCGTATAAACCAAGCAAGTCGGCGTCGATACGAGTGAGTTGTGCGCCGTGCTCGTTTCGGAGGTCGGTCACTTCTTTCTGCAAGTTTTTCACACCATTACTCAAGTGTTTTTGTTGCTCTTCAAAGGTATAAAGCACACTGTGCTGGTTGTCGGCCGTAGCGGATTCTTTCCGCTTCTGCACATTGTAGTATGCTTCTAGGTTAAGCACCAACGCCTTCAGCGCTTCAATTTCATCGTCCCATGCAACTTGCGCCTTTTGTAAGCGCTTTGATAGCTCGCTTGGGATCTTGGTGGTCATCTGCATACCATTCGCAGTATCAACGGCGTCAGATACCCCTCCTTCGTTTGAGAGTGTATTGGTACCTCTCCACCTACCTGGTCGTAGCAGCTCCGCATGTCCTGCAGTCTACTGTCGACCTCTTTCTTCAGTGCGTGGTGGCTCTTTGCAGCTTCACGCATACGATTCGTCATCGCGTCGAATTGTTTTCGGTCCGCCGATCGGTACGCTAAGGAGTCTGCTTTCCTGCAGAACGAGCGCTCGGCGAGTTAGAATTGGGTGAACGAAAGAATTGTAGGCTGTGTGCTTCGCCGTACATCGTCTCAAGATCCGCCGCAAGGTCTTGAAGTTTCAAATTGGCGCCTAAATCGACATCCTTCGCTGCATCCACCCGACTCGCTGCCACTCCGGAGGCTGTGAGCACAGCAGACGCTGGTAATGCCAACTTCAACTTGAGCAACTCCTTGTCCAACGCGAACAACTTGTCATCCAACTCGTCGATCTTGCTGCTATGGTTTTGCATAGCAGCGTTGTGCTGGTCACTTCCACGAGTAATCTCACTCCGGACGCTGGTAACTGCGTCCTCGATGGCGTTCATTCGCTGCATCACAAACCCCTTCGATGCGACGAGCTAAACGCGAACACTGTTAATCGTCGCCAATTCGCAGGATATCGTTACAATATCCTCACCTCTTGATGCAGTAGTCGAATCTCCACGGCCTGTTCATCCTGCACTTCCTGCAGCCTGCTAATCAAGAGCCGAAGCTCCTGTTTTCGAGCACGAGATCTGTCAGAATGCGAGTTCGACTGCAGAAATGCTCCTTCCAAGGATTGCAACTCTCACATATCGATCTGCTGTAGCCTGCTCATCCACGTTCTTCACCGCGTTCTCGATCCTGCAGTCCACGACGCTGAACTGCTGCTGTCTCGCCTCCACCTCGTTGATCTGGTCCTGCAGCGTCTCCAGCAGCTCCTGCGACGCCTCGTCCAGCTGCAGTCGATGTCGTTTCTCGACCTGCAGTGACTGTATCGGCCGTAACAAACTCAGCATCAATATTAGCATCAGTATCGCTCTCTTCGTTGTCGACTCACTCACCTCCACGGCCTCCACGAGCTTCTGCACTTGCGGTGTCAGGTCCTGGGCCACCGTCCGCAAATTCTGCTTCGTCGTCTGCAGTTCCACCTCTGCCTTCTCTCGTCGATTACGTTCACTCACGAGGTTGTTGCTGCCACCAAGTATGTGAGGCTTGGCTCTGTGAGCTGCAGTCTTGTTAGTACTCGCCACCATTTCGCTTCTTCAACTGCTTCAACTAACTGCACCGTTTCATGCCCTTTTGCACGATGTGTGTACTGTACAAAATAGGATTTTGTATCCATTATCCATTTCACCTTGCTGTTTTCGTGCTGTCATCGTCTTCAGTATGAAGATCGAAGATAGAGAAGCTGAAGCAGGTCTAGTACGTCATCTTTTTCCGGCCAATTTGCTCTAAACACCGATAAGTAGTATAGTCTTCAAGTTTTGTGGCCACCAACGTGAAGATGCCAACAATGCATTATCATCAATACTCATCTCGTTCCTCGCTCTCACATTCATCTACACAGACACAGCTCGACCATCCGAATTCGTCTGGTGAATCAGCAGCTTTTCCAGCAGCCGCATCATGTACGAGATGTCTTCTTCGTCCGAGCGCACAAACATCTTGACAAACCTCGGCGGCGCTGAAGGCCCGCCGAACCCTGTGGGCACTAACCGCGTGTAGATCTCCAAGACCGTCGCTGGGTTATCTTGTGTGGGGGCGTCTGACGGACGCACCACCACCCACACCGTCTCATCCATGGCCAAGCCGTCAAACTCGCCTTGTCCTTCACTCCGCGCTCTCCACACGAACACGACGCGGTCCGCTTCAACGTACCTCCGAATGGCACAATACACCACGAACGTGACGCTGTCGCCCGACTCCCACGAGTAATTCAAGCGATAGGTCGAAGCTGTTGTGTTCTCCGGGTCCTCAATACCCTCGCTGTGCGGGTTTTCTCTCGGGTCCGACAGCATAGCGAACGACACTGCATGCTTCGCCTTCTCAAACCCAAAGGGGATAACTGTAGCGTCCGCGCTCTCGAGGAACGTCATGCCCTGATTCCACTTCCATGTTCGTTTGTACATGAGCGAGGAAGAGAACTTGAGGTCCGAGTTCTCGATCACCTCGTCAGTCTGTGCGTAGATGGCGTCAAGTTCATGTACGAAGGTCTTGAAGAGCGCCGTGCCCTTCTTCTCCCAAGCTGAAGACTGGCTACCTTCCAGAGCCAAGAGACTCTCAACCTGACTGCCGGCCATGCGATGCTGCAGCAAAGAGTGCATCTGATGGATCAGCTTTGCTCGACTGATGACGGCGGCTTTGAGTTGCCGCTGCAGCTCTTCCGACTCGAGTCTTCGCTCCTTCTGGCGGACGCACGTGGCTCGCCACACACTCAACGCCAGAGCGTCGGCCTTCTCGGCCTCCTCCTTGGCCCTCACCCGCGCGCTCTTCATCCGATGGAGCTCGTCCGCCAACTCTCTCGCCTCGCGCTTCAACGTCTCGCGCTTGTCCTTGACGCGTTTAAGATACTTGACGCGCCGCTTGGCCGCCTGTGCGTTGGTGATCTTGCGCCGTCGCTCGGCTTTGGTCTGGCGCGGACTCTGCTGCGTCGCATTGCGGTCGCTGTCCGACGTGTTCTCGTCGACGGAGCTTTGAGCGAGGGACGCCTCGGTCTCCGATACGTGCAACTGACTTGCAAGTAGCAACTCGTCCACTGCAGGGACAGTGGGCGATTGGTGCGCGACGTCCACAGTCCCGGCCGACTCGTACTCGCTCAGGAATTGGTTCACCGCCGCCAACGTCGCGGCGTCCATTTGCTGCTGCTGCTTCTCCATCGTCGCTCTCTCTGGTTTATGCACCGTTTGAAGGGAATTTGCCGGAATTCCTTCCTTCAGGGCAAGGTGCCCCGGACGCGAACGGCGGCATGATATCTCGGTGACTCGCATCATTATTGATATGCTGTCAGCTCTATTGCGTTCTGCCTATAAGTTCAACTCCATCACTACGTCCGAGTCGGGTGACAAATTACCAGGTTCGTCGACCAGCAACTTGTGCATCGCTCGCCTGATCCTGTCGACGTCCTCTTCGTCCGCCTTCATCAGCAACTTCACGAACCGAGTCCCACGCGAGTCATCGCTAACTATTTGCCCGTCGAGGCTCATGGGGTTCAGGCGAGTGTAGCTCTCCAATATCGTAGCCGAGCAGTCAGTTGAATCTGTCGGACGGAGCACCAGCCACGCGTGTTCATCCGAATACAAGTCGGCGAACTCGCCCTGTCCTTCCGTGAGCACTCGCCACACGAACACAACGCGGTCTGCTTTGACATATCTCCTCAAGGCGTTATAAATTATCAGCGTCGCGGTCTCACCCGACTCCACGGTGGAATTAAACCGATAGGTTATGGCCGCTGTGTTCTCCGGGTCGTCGATCTCACCTTTGTAATGACTTCCGTTCGGGTCTAACAGGAACATGATCGACATCGCGCGCCATGTTCGCTCAAAGTCAACAGGAATGACCGTCGCGTCCGCGCTCTCAATGAAACTCCTGTCTTCATTCCACCGCCGGTTCATTGCAAACGTCTCCGGTGCTGACCGCTTGAATGCCGCACCTCCTATCAAGTCGTTTGTCTGGTCATACAGCGAATCCAGCTCGCCCACGAACGTCTTGAATAGCAGTGAGCCGTGCAGCGCCGTTTGCTCTCCGCACGAAGCTAGACTTTTAGTTGGACCGGGTTGCATCACGAAGATACTCAAGTAGCGGATCATATCAGCGCGGCAGCGTATGGCCGATTTCAGCTGCTGTTGCATCTGCTCGGCTTCCAGTCGCCTTTCCTTTTGCCGTGCCGCCGTAGCCCTCCACGCACTCAAAGCGAGGGTATTCGACTTTTTTTCCTCCTCTTTCACCTTCGCCTGAGCTTCTTGGAGCCTGCTTAGCTCCGCCGACAACTCTCGTTCTTGGTGTCTAAGCATCTCTCTTTCATTCCGCATCTTCTTGCGATAACGATCGCGACGTTCGTTGGCCTTGCGTTTGGTTTCTTCGGCTATGCTTTGGTTTATTGATGGTGTCTTCAGCGACGAATTGGCGTCAGGACAATGACCAAACACACGTTCCAATGGAAAGTTGCTGGTCTCTGCAGACATATTGAACTCATGGAGGAACCCTGCAGTCGCCGCCATGAAGGCCGCGTCCATTGCGTCGTTGTCTGTCATCTTGCGCTCGGAGCGCTCTTCCACTCTGCGAACTATCGCACTAACTGGATATTAGTGAGTCTTGTGATACAGACCTGCACCGCCCAGCCTACACCCAGAATCCTGGCGCGTTACCGCGGACGAAACCGAGTCAGGATTTGATAACGTGGGCCGAACTAATGCCATCTCCACACAAAACTGTATCCTGCTCGGCGTATGATACTTTAAAATCATTATTTTCGTGAGTGAACAAGCCCGTCACAGGCACCAGCGCCACTCATTTATCAGCGGTGAATACAGTTGGACACTGCAACGCCAAACATTCTCTCTCCGATAAAATCACTGACACCTCACAGGCAAATGGCCTGGTCTTCGTCAATCAGCATCTTTTCAAACACCTGCATGATGTCGTCGATGTCTTCTTCGTCGGCCTTGACAAGTACCTTCACGAAGTCGTTCCCGCGCACATCAGCGTCCGATGTCAAGTCAAACCCAACAGGCATTAACCTCGTGTACGTCTCCAAGACCATCGCACTTCCTTCTCGACGAAGCACATACCACGCACTCTCGTTAGTGTAGAGGTCTTGGAATTCCCCCTGCCCTTCAGCGAGCGCACGCATCACAAACACGACTCGATCAGCCTCAATGTACCTCCTCACCGCAGTGTGCACGATCAACGTCGCGCTCTCACCCAGTTCCTGCGAGAAGTCGAGATGGCATCTGTAGGTGGCTGTGGCATTGATTCCGTCCTTTCCAGTCGAGTTTCCCAGTAGCGCTAACGACAGCGCGCGGCAGGTTTCGTCAAATCCGAACGGGATGACGGTCGCGTCCCTGCTCTCCAGGAACGTTTTATCATGGTTCCAGTCCCGATTCAAGTCGAACTCCATTGGTAACGTGGACAACTTGAAGGCTACACCAGCAGTGACCTCGTTCGTCATGGCATGCAGCGCATCCAGCTCACGAACGGAGGTATGGAATAGAGGCCCCTGAGTTGTTGAGACCAAACCTGCCGTCGGACTCTGAACCAAGTGTTGCTGCAGTAACTCGTTCATGTTTCGGATCACTTGGGACTGACCAACGACTAGGGCCTTTAGTCGTCGTTGCTCCTCCTCAGCTTCCACTCGACGCTCCTTCTGGCGTATTGCAGTAGCCCGCCACGCACCGAAAGCGAAATTGTTTGCCGCCTCGGTGTTTGCTCGGACTTTCGCATTTCGGAGCTTGGTCAGCACCGTTGACAACTCGACCTTTTGCCGCCTTAGCGTCTCCCGTTCATTGCGGACCTTCGTGAGGTACCGGAGCTGTCGCTTGGCAGCCTGTGCGGTCCGAATTTGGTGTCGTTGCGCAGCAGACTCGCTGTCTGACACTAGCACTGGACCTCGAGGACTGTCATCACAGTTGGTTGAGCAGCTCGAAGGTGAGATGCTTTCTCGTCCCTCAATCGGCTGGACCTCGATAATTCCTGCGGGCGACTTGAACTCGTGGAGGAACTGCTCCATCGCCGCCATGGACGCCGCGTCCATTTGCTGATCGGTTGCCATCGCACGCATGGAGTTGTCTGCTAAAGGTGTTCAGTTTGGATAGTGAGGACGGTCGCTCTAGCCTAGAGTCTACCTGTTGTCACCAGCTTCTTGGATATCCACTAGTGTGGAAATCCGGTGTATGTGTTGCGATGAGATTTAGCAGGCGGTACTGAGCAATGCTATTGCAACCTTGTATTGTGGGTTCTACTCAAATTCCCATGTGCGATTGGCTCAATGCCATTCACTATTGCAGAAGATCTGCGATAGCGTCCAACATTTTCGGCGTGTCTTCATCTTCACTTATGGATACATCCGGCGTGCTCCTACTACTTGACCACCATTGTTTCTGGGGACATACTCAAGATCTGCTGCATTGCTTGCTTGATGTCTTCCTCCTCCGCCTTCACCAACAGGCTCACGAATCGATGTTGGCGTGATTCATCACTAAACAATTCTCCGTTGAGCACAACGGTCTTGAAGCGTGAAAATCCCTCGAATATCGTGGCGGGGCATTCTGGCGTGTCTTCAGCAAGTGACGGTCGGAGCACGAGCCACGAGTGCTCATCTGAGAACAAACCTTCAATCTCGCCCTGACCTTCAATAAGCACCCGCCACACGAACACCACACGGTCCGCTTCGATGTATTTCCTTAGAACGTTGTAAACGATCAGCGTCGCGGTCTCACCCGAGCTCATTGCGTAGTTCAGACGGTACGTTATGGCCGCCGTATTCTCGGGGTTGTCGATCTCGCCACCGCAATGACTCCCGATCTGGTCCGACAGCAATAAGGAGGACAGGGTGCGCCAGGTTTGCTCAAAGTCAAACTGGATGGTCGTTGCACCGGTGATCTCAACCAGAGTCTTGTCCTGATTCCACTTTTGATTCGTTGTGTGTGCCCCGGAGGTCGACAACATCGTTCCAGCGCATCTATCGAGTAAGTTCGTCTGGGCGTACACCGAATCTAACTCGCCCACGAAAGTCTTAAAAAGTAAGTGTTCCTTCGTGATTGCCACTTCCTTCTCGCACAACAAGTGGTTATTCAGTAGTAAAACTGCGTTGATCTGGTCGATGAGCTGGACTTGAGTGCGCACGGCCTCCTTTAGACGCCGTTGTTGTTCTTCCGACTGCAATCGTCGCTCTTGCTGTCGATTAGCTGTAGCCCTCCAGGCGCTCAAGCCCAATTCGTTTGTCTTTGCCACTTCCTTCGTTTTGGCTAGGACTTCACCCAGTTCATGTACCTTTGCAGTCAGATCTCTCGCTCCTGCTGCTTGAGCGACTCCCGTTGAGTTCGCAACTTCAGTCGGTAGCGAACTCGTCTATCGGCTGCCTTGATCTTGCTTCTCTCGGTTGAACGTGGATTCACATTGTCACCGCCTTGGTGAAGCTCGCAAAGCTCTGCAGACGATTCAAACTCAAGGAGAAACGCTTCTGTCGCCGCCAGGAAGGCCTCCTCCGTAGCCTCATCATCTTACATCTCGCACTCAACTCGATAAATAAACCCGTTTACACTGTCATCGGGATTATGTTAGTGAAGTAATACCGATTCATGTCCCCCCATGGGTAAAATCCAGTACAGTGTTCTTGTTGTACGCGATGGTGGCTTTCTCTCCTCTAGAGCCAATCATTACCAGACACCGACTTAACCCTTCGAATGCATGTACTTGGGGTGTACTCATGCTTCAACAGCTTTGAGTTTTTGCAACTTCCCACGTTATGGGGCATCAGCGTTTGCCCGCGCTTCATCAAGCAACAATTTGCCCAGCATTTGTTGCATGTCGTTGACGTCCGCCTCGTCCGCTTTTGCCAATAGCTTTATAAACTTGTTAGCTCGCACGTCATTATCCGCTGGTTTTCCAAACCCGACAGGCACCAAACGCGTGTAGCTCTCCAGGATCATGCTCGGCTCATCATTTGAAGGTCCGTAATGCTCCTTCGTCAAAGGGCGAACCACAAACCACGCCGTCTCGACCGTCTGCAATCCGTCAAACTCTCCCTGACCTTCAGCAAGAGTTCGCCACACAAACACCGCGCGGTCCTGCTCAACGTATCTCTTGACAGCATTGTATACGACCAACGTCGCGCTGTTCCCGAGTTCCCGGGAGAAATTCAAGTGATACGTCCTTGCCGCGGTGTTCTCGGGATCCTCGAGCTCGTCGTTGTAACTTGGAGCCAGGATCATCAACGACACGGCGCGACACGTTTGCTCGAAGCTGAATGGGATCTCAGTCGCATCAGCACTCTCGAAGTAGCTCTTGTCCTTACTCCACTGCCGCGTGAGCTCGTACGTCAATGGTGGCGACATCCCAAAGTTCACGTTTCCGATTATCGCGTCCGTCTTGGCATACAATGAGTCCATCTCACGCACGAAGGTCTGGAGCAGCGCCTTGCCTTTTCTGTCTCTGTTGGTTGATATCTTCTCATTAGAGTCAACACTTTGAAGTAGACGCTGATGCTGCACGAGGTGGTTCATACGGTGGATGAGTGCGGATTGAGTGATGACCGCCATCTTAAGTTGTTCCTGCGTTTGCTCCGCCTCCTGTCGCCTCTCCTTCTGTCGTGTGGCGGTGGCTTTCCACGCGCTTAATGCCACCATCTTTTTGTTCCTCGCCGTCCTCTCTGTAGCTTGAGCGTCTTTCAGTCTCTTCAACTGCACAGCCAATTCCACCTCCTGCTTTTTGAGTGTCTTCCGCTCGATCTTTAGTTTTTTTAGGTACCGCACTCGGCGTTTAGCTGCCTGTGCGTTCTTGATCTTACGCTGTCTCTCGGCCGATAATACGCTCGAGGTGGGTGGGGCTGCTTCGTCACTGTCGCTGATCTCCTCGTCAGCTACAGTTGAGGTTTCGGTCTCCGCTAATAGCAACAGGCGATTGTCATTATTCGACCTTGTTTCGTCGTGATGTGCCTCTGCAGGCGGCTCGTACTCGCGTAGGAACTCGGCCATTGCCGCCATGGAGGCCGCCTCCATTTGATCCTCGTGCGTCATTTGGTCTCACCTCTGCGCTTTATGAAGTGTGTGGCCATAGGAAAGGGCAGTGAAAGGGCATCTCGTGCATGCATGCGGTAAAAGGTATCCGATATTGGTGCGGAAGCTTTACTACGCCCACTACCTAAACGTTTACGTGCAAACTCTTCTCTAGCTGCTGCATGAGGCTATCGACATTCTTCTCGGGCGCTTTTGCCAGGATCTCCACGAATGCGCTTCCACGTTCATCGGTCTCTGAGTTGGCATGAGTCTTGTGTAGGTTTTAAAGGCCATCCCAGAGCCATCATGCTCACTGATCGAGGAGCGCACCACATACCACGCAGTTTCGTCAGTGTGCAGGCCGTCGAACTTGCGGTATCCTTCAGGGAGAGCGCCACACGAATACGACGCGATTGCACTCGACGTATTTCCGAACGACAGACACCCAACTCCTCACAGACATCGAGGTGTATGTTGCGGCTGCAGTGTTCTTGGGGTCAGCGATCTCTCCGGCGTAAAGATTCCAGCTCGGGGTTGCCAGCAACACCTTCGACATGGCGTCGCATGTCTGTTCACTAACGCGTACTTCAGCGGTGGAGCGGACATCTTCAAGTTGACGTCTCCGATAACGATGTTCGTTTGGGCAGGTACCGAGTCGAGTTCGCGTACGTAGTTTTGGAACAGCGCGGTGCTGCTTCGGATGTTGACCGGTGGTAAAGAGTGCAGAGAACGCTGCTGCATTAGGTCCTTCAGTTGACGGATCCGCTCGAAGCGTGTGAGCATCTCAAACTTGAGTCGCCGATGCTGCTCTTCAGCTCCCATCCGGCGCTCCTTCTGTCGAGTAGCGGCAATTCGCCACCAAACTCGGCCCAGCCTTCGTTCATCTCCTGTTCCTGTGGGTTTCTGATGTTTGTTCAACTGCGTGGGCAGCTCGCGCTTCTGTTGCTGCAGCGTCGGTCGTTCGTTCGGCAGAGTCCTTATCGCCATGGCAATCATTAACGTTTCCTGAATCATGGTGGTTGAGGCTGATCTACTTTCTTGGATCAAAGGTGGAGTTAGCGACCTCGGTTTCTGCTGCAGCGTTACGGTCAAGGCGCTGTAGGTCCTCTTCCTGCTGTTTCCGAACGAACATGTCGATATCGCGGAGAAACTCGGCCAAGGAAGCTGGATCCATTGTTGTGTCACGACCGTGAGTGGATTGTCAAAATGAGCTAACGATAAGTGCCGTCTTTCGATATCTGTGTACAAGCCACTGCATCGTCCTTTGTCTTCTTCAAGCTGTGTCCTCAGCTAATAGTGAGGGTATTTTCCAGTCGTTGTATCAAGTCGCCAGTGTCTAGTTCGTCCGCTCGGATGAGAACTTTCACGAACTCGTTCCCCCGAACATCAGCCCCTGAGTGTGCGTCGAATCCCACAGACACAAGTTTCGTGTGGCTTTCCAGGACCATCCCAGTGCCTTCCTTTTCATTGTTCAAGGGGCGGACTATATGCCACGCAGTGTCGTCCGTGTACAAACCTTCAAAGTCGCCTTGCCCTTCGACAAGAGCCCGCCAAACGAACACGACTCGGCCTGCTTCAACGTATCTCTTGACAACAATGTGGATCAATAAAACCCCGCTGTCATCAAACTCCTCAGACATATCGAGCCGATACCTTGCGGCCGTCGAATCGTCTCGATCAATGATTTCTTCTGGGCAATGATGCCAGCCCGAGTTCGCTAGTAGCACCTTTGCCATGGCGTCGCACGTCTGCTTGAACCCAAACGGGACGATGGTCGCATCCGCGCTTTCGAGTATTTTCTTGTCTTCATTCCAAAGTCGCGTCCAGCCATATTTTCGTGGTGACACCTCAAACTTGCATTGGGCACTGCTAACCACCTCGTTGGTCATTGCGTACACTCCGTCGAGCTCACGCATAAATGTCTTGAACAGTGATGCGCCCTGCGTACTTTTCTCCTCTAACCCCTCCGCGGGGCAGTTCAGCACTCGTTGCTGCAGTAGCTCGTTCATTTGATGAATCAGCGTTTGCTGCCACATCACAGAGTTCTTCAGCTGTCGCTGCTGCTCCTCAGACTTCAGTCGCCGCTCCTTCTGCCGTACAACAGTGGCTTTCCACGTGAGTGTGGAGAAATTTTCAGCCACTTTTGCCTTTGCTCGTGCCCGTGCTTGCTGTAAGCTGCTCAACTCGGCTGATAACTCGGCTTTTTGTCTCTTGAGCGTCTCCCGCTCGTTCTTGACCTTTTTGATGTATCGGAGCCGCCTCTTGTTCGTCTTCATGTTTTGAATCACGCGGCGCATCTCGTCCATGTCCAGACTCGTCCACGGGTATTGAGCGGCGTTGCAGTCATCAATGATGCCGTCGGTTTTGGCGCCTTCATCGGCGCTCCCTCCACTGCTCGTCGGCGACGAGGTTAGTGACGCTGAGCAGGAATGACTGATCAAAAGATGGCTGGCGTTATGTTGCTGCCGACGTCGGTATCCCGGTGAGCGTCGGTGAAGTCTACCGACCCCAAGCACTGCTGGAGGAAGCCCTCCATTGCGGCCAAAGCTACATCGTCCATTTCCTTCGCTTTGTAAAGAGTCCGTCTGCGATAAACAGGGGAAGTGATCTGCCGGCATAGACGGATATCCAGAGGGATTGGTCATGGCCTGGCCATTATACGACTGGAATGTGAGGGTTTTGAGCCGGTATAGGACATCATCATCTTCAATTGACAGTGTCAATTTGACACCACGAAGCTGAATTACACAGGACATGTAGTCACGATGACTGGTAACGTTTGCGTTCTACTTACTACGCACGATTCGTACGGTCCTGCAGCGGGGTACTCGCCGCTGATGCGCTTTGCTGTGCCACAGGAGATGTAACAGATTGCTGGCTGGACCGCCGTGCTTTCTTCACCGATCGACGAGACCCGCTATTGGGAGACCTCATGCCGGGTGTTCCTGGCGTCTTCATCTTCGGTGTCGTTGTACCATTGGCGGCGGGCTTACCGGTGCCCTGCTCGTAGATCTTCGGGTTGATCGTCACACTCTTCGTGGCGTCATTCGTCTTGTAAATACCCACGAGACGATCCGCGAGCTCGAACATATTGTTGCGCAAAGAGATAATGATGAACTGCGCGTTGCGCGTACGCTGCTTGATGTAGTTGCCCACGATCGACACATTCTTGAAGTCCAGCGCAGCGTCGATCTCATCCATCACGTACAACGGGGTCGGTTTGTAGTGATGCAACGCAAACACCAGTGCCAGCGACGCGAGGGTCTTCTCACCACCAGAGAGGTTGGAAATATTCTTCCAACTCTTTTTTGAGGGCCGCACGCTGAAGACCACGCCCTCCGAAAACGGGTCCAAGGAATCCACAAGTTCCAGCTCAGCGTCGCCACCGAGCGTGATCATCTGGTACATCTCCTTGAGCTTCAACGTGATAGTTCGGAAACCCGTCATAAACTCCTCCAATCGCTTGCGACGAAGCTCATCGTACTCGTGTCGCTTCGCATCGCGAAGCTTCGTCGCTTCCTCGAGTTCCAGTACGCGGGCCTTGTATTCGTCCTCCTTCTGTTTGTATTCTGTCAGTGCACCCATGTTCACGTTGGCCTTCAGCTCGTCGCGCTGCTGCTCCAGCACGGAAATCTCATATTTCATTTCCTCTTTGCTGTAACGAGACAATGTCGCTGGGTCGAGCATTGGAAGCTTCTCCAACGTAACGTCCAAGTTGACATCCTCTTCGTCTTCACTGTCCTCGTCCTCGTCCTCCTGCTTTTGCTCGTCTTCCATGGTCTCGTCTCCGTCAGCGTTTTTGTTGTTCTTGTGGCGCTTCCGAGCAGGCAGATCTCTTTCGTCCTCAAAGATGCCGGCATTCTGCTCTTGCTCCGTGACAAATGCGGCATGTAGAGACGAAAGCTTGGTCTTCCAATATCTTTCCTTCTTCCCGTTTTCTTCCAGCATTTTCTCACAGTCCTCCAAGCTGTTTGCCAGATCGACTTCTGCGCTCGCCATCGCATCGTACTCCTTCTTCAGCTTCCTGTACTTCGCCTCATCCTTACGAAGCTCCTTCTCTTTGGCAGTGACCTGTTCTTGAACTGTCTCGCATTTCTGGAGAACTGCCAGAGCCTTTTCCTCCATCGCAGTGATCTGCTCCCGAGTGTCCTTGATCTTCTTCTTAACTGCTTCAGTATCTTCCTCGATTTTCTTGAGAGCTTGCTCGTTCTTCTCCGTGTTCTTTTGACTACTCTTAAAATCGACACGAATCTTGGTCATCTGCTTCGTTTTCTCCGCAATTTGCTTCGTAATCTTTTTAGCCACATCCTGCTCCTTGCGCAATTTTTCGCCGCCCACGTCGAGGATCTGTTCCTTCATTTTGGCGAGTTTAGCAGCCATTTTGTCCACCTTCAGCTTCGTGGTTTTATACTCGGTCTCCTTAGCAGTCTTCGTCTTGTTAAGCTTCTCAACCTGCTTCTTTGCGTCCGCCGACAGTGTAGTTTGCTTTTCCAATACGCTTTTGTTCTTCTTAAAATCTTCCAAGCGCGTCTTCGTAGCGCTCACATCCAACTCGATCTTTGGGAGGTCGTTCTCATACTGCTCAATTTTGCGCGTAAGAGTAGACAGTTCTTTTTCCAGCGATGATTTCTCGTCGCGAATCTGCTCCAGTTCATTTCGCAGAGACGAAGCCTCCTCCTGCAGAGACTGAATTTCGCCTTCGCTTAAACCACTTGCTAGCGTACTCGACATGCCACCGCTGCGAGCTCGCTTACCACCACCAGACATGGCGCCAGACATCTCCACAAGCTGTCCGTCCAAGGTTACAACGCGGTACTTGCATTGCCGCCCTTGATAGGCGATAGCTGAAGCCTCGTCCAGGTCCTTCGCCACCAGTGTATCACGCAGCGCATAATAAAATGCTGGTAGATATTTTTCATCGTTCACCTTCACCAAGTCGAACAACCGTGGTGCTTGTTGCCCAGAAGGAGCAGTAACCCCACGGAAATGCTGGGAGTATTTCGACTTGAGATAACCCAGCTGCTCTAAAATCAGGAAGGTGGTGCGTCCCAAGTTGTGCTTGCGGAGATATGCAACGCATGCCTGTGCGCCTGACGTCGTTTCTACCACCAAATTGTTCAATGCACCGCATGCAGTTGAAATGGCAACATCGTACTTGCCGTCGATCGCACCAAGGTCTCCGAGACGCCCGAACAGTCCAGCATTCTCCAGCGGCTTACCCGGCTTTGACGCCTCAAGCAGCTCTCGAAGCATGCGGTTGCGAGTTGCATGAGATTGTACTGCGCCAGAAGCCTCCTCTGCTTTCGTGCGCGCTTCACGGTATTTTTCCGCAACAGAGCTTTCTTTGCCTTTGACGTCGTCCAACTCTTGCTGGGCAACACCGATACGGTCCTTCATCTTGGTAAGTTTCTCGCGCTTTTCGTTCTGGTCTTCCTCGAGCCCGCGCAAGTTCGCTTCAGCCTCGATGACACCGCATGCGTTAGCTTCAAGTGCTTTTTTGGCGTTGGTCACGGGCTCCTCAACCAGCTGGATTTCCGTCTCGGTTGTGTCAATTACTGACCGTAGAGAATTCATCTCTGTCTGGAATGGTTCCATCTCCTGCTGAATCGTTTCCATAGTACTACGTAGCTTGGCCGTTTCTTCCTTGTGGCTCTCGAGGATCCCTTCAAGCACCTGCTCCTGCTTCTTCAGCTTGGCCTGCAGTTTTTCAACTTCCTTCTCCAACTGCGGAACTAGCTCCTCATTTTCCTGCACTTTTTGCTCGATGTTCTTCTGCTTCTTCAGCTCCTTCTTCTGCGCCGACTGTAGCTCTGTCTGTCGTTCCTTCGCGTATTTCAGCTCTTCTCGTAGCTTGACGTCCTGCTTCTCGAAGTCAGCGTACTCCGCCTTGGTTTCATCCAACTGTTTGGCAACTTCGTCGTGCTCACTCTTCACACGTTGATAGACGATCTCAACGGCTTGTAGCTCTTCGCGGTTCTTCTCCATTCGAGCCAGCTCTGCCTTGTACTTGGCCTGCAGCTCGTCGCGTTTCGACTCACACAGTTCGCGGTTTTTGGACGCCTCCTGGATCCACAACTGGTACAGAATATTCGTCTTCATGTACACCTCCTTCTCTTTGCGGAGAAACTCGAGCGCCTCGGCACGCGGCCCCTCCAAATGCGCCTTTTCCTTCTCCACGAGCTTAACGCGGTTTACCTTGTCTCCTCGCACTTCGTTGCACTGCTCCACCTCGTCCCATACTTTCTCAGTAGGCTCCACGTACACATTGGAGCCGATAATATCTTCGAGATACTCGAGCAGTCCGTCCTCGTTGGAGCCTTCCGCGCCCTTGCTTTTCATCATGGCGATCTGCTCTACTTCTCCTTGCAAGATGAGGAAGCGGTTGTTGTCCAGATCGATCCCCTTATTCTGCAGTAGTTCCGTGACGCGCGTGAAGTTGCTGGGGCGGTCGTTGACGTAATATTTGCTCACGTTGCTCTTCGTGGCTGTGCGCGTGACGCTGAACTGGGAGTTGGGGACGACCGTGTAGTTGGCTTCATTATCTGCCACTGTAGTAGCAGCAGCAGCGCCGCCCTCCGTCTCGTCCGTGTCGATGATCTCCTGGAAGAAGACGGAGACGGTGGCCATCTCCAAGTCCGGGAAGCCCGCGGAACGATGCACGAGCTCCGAGACCTTCTTCAGTCGCAGCTTGGACGCGCGCTTGCCGAACACGAAGAGCAGCGCATCGATGACGTTGGATTTGCCGCTGCCGTTGGGGCCCACGACGGCACTGAAGCACTTATGGAAGGGACCGATCTCCACCTTCCCCGCGTAGGATTTAAAGTTCTCCAGCTGCATCTTGGTGATCATCAGCCGCTTCACGGGCGCAGCCTTGGCGGGCGTTGAGACGGTTGGAGTGGCGACAGCGACGGAGCTCGGGCTCTTGGCGTTGGGGGTTAGAGGATCTGCTGGTGCTGGCGCTGGCGTTGACTGCAGCTCAGTCGCCTCCTCCTCTGTCTCCATCTGCGTCGGCTCCGTCTCCGCTGTCGTCGGCGCTGCGTCCTCGGTTGCCATGCTGCTTCCTGGTACAAGCTCCGCCTTTGGCGCGGAAAATGGACTCAAAAATGCCAATTCTCTAAATTTACGAAATCTGGGCGGAGTTACACTTGGAAATGATATGGCTACAGTCTGTGACTTTTTAAAAAAAAAGAAAAGCAGAGTGATGGTCACTTTGTTTTTTCGCCAACCTGACCGTCACTTCATCTTTAGCGTGTCTGATGCCGCTGTCGCCGGAAGCCGAGACTTCGTTGCGCGCCTTCGCGGACGCTCTTCTGCCTCTGGAAGCGCTCGGCTGCGTCTTCTCCTTCGTCTGGACGCTGCACGAGGCTCTGTACGACGAGCTGACGGACGTGGTGACGGTGCTGCTGGCCACGCGCGACTCTCCGTGTCCTGCGGGGCTTGCGGACAGTGTCGCCAGCTCTGGCCAGCTGCGGATGCTGCAGCTGCTGCACCGCTTCAAGGCCGAGGGATTCACCACCGACGCTATGGACGGTGCCGCCCGCATCGGAGGCCTGGAAGCGGTGCAGTTTTTGCATGTGAACAGACGCGAAGGCTGCACCAGCAAGGCGCTGGACGGAGCCTTGGACAGTCAGCACTTCCACGTCGCCCGCTTTCTCATTCAGAACCGACCCGAGAAGTGGTCGGGACGAGCGGCACAATGGGCAGCGGAGAACAATGACCTGCAGACTATTAAGGATATTCTAGCCAAGAATAAAGACACCCCCACGGCGGAGGCGAAGGTCGTAGCCTACAATCAGAAGCAGACGGAAATGCTCAAGGTTCTGTATGAGGAAGGGACGGACACTCGACCGTCGTATACTTTAGTGCGCGCTTGTGCGGATAAAGACCTGGAGATGGTCAAGTACCTGATTGAGAGGGGGGAGGGGTTCGTCAAGAGTGCCATGTCGGAGGCTATTGCTGCCGGGGCACTGGAGATTGTCAAACATCTGCATGAGAATGCTCCACAGATATATACTGAGGCTAGTAGAGTGGTTCCGCTGCAGGAGGCGGCACTGAAAGGGCAGTTTGAGGTGCTAGAGTACTTGAACGCTCATGCACCGGAACTGTCGTGCACAACCAAAGCGATGGACGACGCAGCAGCAGGAGGGTACTTGGATATTGTCAAGTACTTGCATGAGAATCGCCAGGAAGGCTGTACCACCAGGGCGATGGATCGTGCCGCAGCTAAGGGGTATCTTGAGGTGGTGAAGTTTCTTCACGAACATACACAAGAGGGCTGCACGACGGACGCCATGGATTACGCGGCGTTGTGGGGTCACGTAGACGTTGTGCGGTTCCTACATGAAAACCGGCGGGAAGGCTGCAGTGCGCGAGCCTTTAACGAAGCCGCGCTACGTGGTCACGTGCAGGTGGTCAATTTCCTCATCCGCAATCGCCCAACAAACTGCAACATCTCACAAGGGATCAAGCTCGCGCGTCAGCGAAAGTGCCAAGCAGTGCTCGACTTGTTAGAGGCGCTATGATGTCCATCCAGATATGTGGGGCTACGGGTTGTTGGTCTGAGTAGGGCGACCTTGGCAGCGGTTCGCAACGTAGACTTCGTGTTGCTTAGTAGTGTTCGTGGGCTGCTTGTACGGATTGGACACTACCAAATGAGGTACTTTGAGAATTATAAAATCTGAAATCTGGAGGCTGGGTCTAGCAACGAGTGTTGCCGTGGCAGCCACGAGTTGTTGAAGATTCGTGTCTGCTACCGCGACTGGAGACTCTGGTGGGACGATGAGCCCAGCGAAGTCGCGCGTTGAAGTGAATTCTGCCGGTGAAACATTATCACAAGATTTTATCAACGCAAACTAGGAGCATCCTCTTCTTAGATGGCAGCTCTCTGCATTTTGCTGCTCACACATCGCCCATTGCATCCTTGTGCTGGGCGTTCTGCTGCATCGCGGTTTTGCGCCGGTGGAAGATGCCTCCTCCCACAAGTGCCAGTCCAACGATGATCCCAACAATCAGTACAGGCAAGACCGACTTCAGCAAGCGCTGGACCAAGTGGTAGTAGTCGACTGACGAATTGCCTATTGTGGCGCTCTCCTCGCCCCAGTACGCAGGGAAGATCACTTCCGCCTCCAGGTTCGGCCACAGCACGTCCGACATCGGCGCGGACTCGTTCAGAACAGAGTATGACATGGCGTAGGATGCCATCAGCCGTTTGTGCGCCACCATGGTCTTGCCCGTTCCGGCCTCGACATCGATATACGTTACGTACTTGTCGACATACTCCTGCTTGAGATCACCCGAGGCCGTGTCGTACATGGAAGTCCCCGACGCAACAACACCGTCGCTCATGGTAATCTCCACCGCGTCTAGCAGCGACGTATTGCCGTAAATGTAGAGCGGATACGATACATACGCGAGGAATCCTGCTGAGAACGCCAGCGGTTGCACGCCATCCACCGGCCAGCCAGTGCCCTTCGCGTTATTGTACTTCGTGTTGAGCAGCAGATCGTTTGGCGGACTGAAGCGGTGCAGCATGATGCCATCATGGTCGACCTCCTCTCCGGTCGAATACAATGTCACGTTCTGCTTCCCTTCGTCAAGATACATATCGGACGCCGTCTGCGTGAGCGTAATTTCGAAACCCGTCATGCCCGCACCTCCCGGTTGAATGCTGGTAGCATCGTTGCCTTGCACGATGCTGCATGTGAGGTTTGACGTCGGGTTAGCGCAATTGCCGTAGTCGTTGAACGCGATGATTTCCAACAGCGTCGGGTTACGGCGTTCCTCGCCGAGTGTGGTGACCCACAGTGCTGTGGAAGTGTAGCCGTTGAATTCTTCGTAGTCGAGGATCTCCGTGTCATCGGCACAGCCAGTGAGTTGGATGTAGGTCTCGAGGTTGTCCGCTGACGGAGGCGTTTTGGAGTAGTCGAGACCAGAGTCTTCAGCGATTCCGGGGAGTGGAGCAGCACAGAGTCCGAAAGCTTCGCAGAGCCCGCAAGTGTTCTCTCTGAAAGTCGCAGCTTCTTCCGCTCCATATTCTTCAGCATAGATATCCTCAATGATCCCGCACGTGACATTGTTGATAGCAACAACACTTGCACCCAACGCACACTGTTTGCACTCGTACCAAATGTCGAGACAGCCATCGCCTTCACAGCTCTCACACTTGCTATCCCATCCGTTGGTCACGTTGCAGCTCGTGACGTACTCGCTACCAAGACCCAGTCCTGCTAGTAAACTCGGGTAGCCGAGAGCCCACTGCGAAACAGTTCGTGTCACGAAGAGGCCGTTGTACACGAAGCCCGACAGATCAAGATCCGCGATGGCTTCCGGTCCGGTCGCCAGGAAGGTCAGCACGGTGCCGCCACTCGCAACAGTGTTCATCGCCACAGGATCCAACGAGTTAAGACCGTTGACCCAGCGCATC
Organism: Phytophthora agathidicida; assembly: GCA_025722995.1. Taxonomy (NCBI): domain Eukaryota; phylum Oomycota; class Peronosporomycetes; order Peronosporales; family Peronosporaceae; genus Phytophthora; species Phytophthora agathidicida. The sequence continues at coordinate 4,335,992 of CP106972.1, read as the reverse complement.
ATCTGCGGACCATAGTTCGCGATCGCATCTGTAATGACCGTCTCGTTCGTGGAGAAGGACCCGGCAGCGAGTTTCATTAGGAAGGCTTCTTCGCCTCCTGCCTGGGCGATAACGTTCAAGTAGCCAACGTCGAAGCTCGTGAATTTATCCGTGTCCAAGCATCCGTCACAGCTCAGCGATGGCTCAAATGTGTGGTACGTGTACAATTTGTAGCTCACCCGAGCTCCGTCGTCTAGGAAATTAATGTCGATCTTGAACTCTCGACGACGAAACACGTAGGGCCCAGTTTCGACCAGCTGCAGCTTGGTGTCCACCCCACCTAGATACGCCTCTGCGTTCGAGGCGTTGAACATACGCAGTGTATAGTAGTAAGGGTTGCAGTCGTCACAGTCGCCGTACGCGTCATAGTATGATTCCTCTTCGGCCCCCGAGGCATCACACACCACGACGCCGTCCTTGACCTTGTTGTTGATAACAGGCGGTAAAGCCGATCCGTAGACGATGGCAATCACCGTCACCAATGCACCGACGACGATCAAAATGAAGCCGAGCTTGCGCAGACCGCAGCAGCGAGAATTGTTCACAGTTTTCGGTTGCGAAGCATTGGTGCCCGTCTCCGTAGGCGTGACGATACTGCAGTTGAGTAACGTTAGGCATGAATCGGAAAATGGCCCCGACCGCGCCACAGACGTACGTACCCTTTCTGATAGTCGTTGGTAGGCGAACCGTCCATCGAACTTTGGTTGATCCAGCGGTGATTCTTCGACGACGCAAAAGCGAAAGTGAGCTTTCCAGCGGGAACACTTTTCATACACGGCGGAACCCTGTAGTTGAAGTCACCACGAGACCAGCTCGACGGAAAGTCACGGTGGTACAGCATTCTCGACAGACTCCGCAGATCTGCAGACTAATCACTCATGTCAGCGATGTCGGCGGTCCCTCTCATTTCTTCTAACGTTAGATGAAGACGTTGCAGTCAGCAACCAGGTTCGATCTCCACACTCCTCGTCGATCTGGTCTGTTACGATTCCGGTCCGCAGCAGCGCAGATAAAGCCCACGAAAACACAAGCTTCTTCACACGTAGCTGGACTGAGCTCAAACTCTCTCATACATATGCATGGTAGCAACAGCAGCGCTTCCAACCCCGCGTTCTCCATCAACACCTCTCTCATACGCTCCTTCTCTTACGTGTAGTTCACGATTCTTCAATTCTTCAAGACTGCGACCATGCTGTTGTCCCCTTCCGTGGCAACCGGAGGCGAATCGTAACATGGTGCTGCAGCGTCTCCAGCAGCTCCTGTGACGTCTCGTCCAGCTGCAGTCGATGTCGCTGCTCAGCCTGCAGTTTTTCGGCAGTCGTTAGTTACCCGTACATTTGACTTTCATCACCAAAACTAGGTCGTCTGCGACTTCCGCTGGGAATACCTGTTTAAAACATGTTTTGCCATTCCCTGCGGCGATAAATGTTAGCTGCACCGGTTGCAGGAGAGATCCGAGTACGGCGATTCCCATCAGTGCTGGCGTAGTACGTCGCAGTGTTTCACTCTCCTCTGCCAAGATCGTCATTAACATGTCGTTTATTCTGTTATTTTCTTTGCACCACCCACAGCAGAAACAAATAACACCGCCATGGCGATCACCACTGCTCGCCTCTCCAGACACTCTCGCTATTCCGCCATCATTTTCACGTGAGGTGGCTACGTCAAGAATGATAACACCCTGATGGACTATTCGGCCTAGCTGGCAGGTCTGTACAACGTGTTGTCCATGAAGATCCTGAAATGGACGGCTGTTGCCTATCCGTTGCATTCCACGTCGTTGGAGTTCTCGTTGTTCTCGTCCAGCCCGTGCAATCCGTCGGATCATAGATTATTCGGAAAAGGACGACGAGCACGAACCCTACTTCCGTCTCCAGCTCTTCCAGTACGGTAACATGAAAATCCAGCAGCATCGCCGGTGGCGACTCCAGTGGTGGCACGAGTGACGACGACAGCTCCGAGTGTCCGATCTGCTGTGGCGATTTGGCCGAAGACCAAACGCTGCGTCTGCCGTGCGGCCACAACTACCACGCTGTCCATCCCTCATTCTTCGGTATTCCCAGTATAACCGAAATCTATAATCAGGCCCTAAAAGGATGCACTTGGGTACACTTCCGAACTTTCGTCGCGAGCAGAACGTTGTTACTTGAACGGAACGGTGACTATGCAGTCTCTATCCGCAATGTTGGCCTCATTCATCGGACGGAAGGCAGCGCTCTCGAATGAAATACTCGAGGCGGAGATCAGCATAAAGTGCTCGCTGTCCGTGACACCCGGTGACGCCGAACTCGTTCTTGAATGCACGGGGCATCCTTCGGTTGCAAATACACTGGCCCGCCGTTGGGCCACAGACGCTAGCGAGGACCGAAAACATCGTCGAATGCTGGCACAAGCGGAGAAATCTTGAAAGTGATCTCGCTCACAGCAGGTAGAACAGTTTGACTACATGTAGCACAACTTTCCGACGAAGAGGTAAGGCTTACTCGCCTCCGCACGCAGCTCCACCCATGGTTTTGCCCACCTTCAAAGTGCCTCCATGCATTGTTTACCCGTGGTGGCACCACTGCTGCCGTTATCATGGTCTCCAATGTTAAGTGGAGATCAGCAGGAAAACGCTTTGAGATTATGACCAGCACCTTCAGCAGGACAAATCGACAGATTGCTGCTGTCACCACCAGAAGCAAAACGCTTCGAGATTATGACCAGCACCTTCAGCAGGACAAATCAACAGATTGCTGCTGTTACCACCAGAAGCAAAACGCTTCGAGATTATGACCAGCACCTTCAGCAGGACAAATCAACAGATTGCTGCTGTCACCACCAGCACCGCAATAAACCTAAAATTACCCGAGCCTGCAAGCTGTGCGAGGTGTGGTTAACTTGACCATCATCCATCCCGCGACCTCTAACGGCTCGTCATGATGACGTGACAGCTTTTACCTCGTAACCGTTGCCCACACAGCTTTGATGTCGCTCAAGATGGTCGCCGTACCCGATTTAGTCGCGCGGTACACAGCGCTTGATTACTGCACGGTGGGCGGCCTGGTTGAGTAAGACTGGGAGGGAAACTGCTGGCGGTCTGGTGCTATGAACTGTAAGCAGAATGCTTACAGAATCCATGGGATCCGCTGGGTCAGAGCCGCAAGCCACAGTACGCGATGTAGCACAACTACGAGCTATTCTTGTCGTCGTGGCCAGAATCATCGCTGATGTGTGGGCAGGCGTTACCCTGTGTGCGATCTTTGGGACGCGCTTCAACCAGAAGCTCGTCACCGTGGAGACTGGGCGCTCGGGTGGTTGGTTGCCTTTGCAGAGAAGCGCGCGGCTGACGTGATGCAGCACCGCCGGCACTTTCGCTGCTTGGTGTCACGATGACGTGCTCACAAAGTACCACGCGGTATGCACTAGTAGCTCGTCTGTTGACTCATTTGACTCAATTGACCCGACTAGTTGAATCGCCTCACTGCATCTCAGATACCTCACAGCATGCAGTGTTTGAGGCATTTGCCTCCGCTAGGAGTCGTTGAGCGCCGTTTCCAACTACAGCGCAGTCTAGGCTTGTTTCAGTTGGGGGGTTAGACTATCGCTTTTGAGCGTTCCGATCGCTCCGAGAGGCAGCTCGGTGAGGTGACGATCCCTAACGCGAGGACGGTACCCCTCGCCGCGCGACGGGCAGCAGATATGTCGTAGTTGAAGCGACCGCATCGCTCAAGACGTGATTTTGCGCCCACGTAACGCTCGCTATATATTTGCGATTTCCACTTGCAAGCCCACCGCTCGTAGTTCCCTCCTCACTTTCGATTATTCCTCGTGCCTCCAAAGCCCCCACTACAACTACTGCCATGTGCAACATGATGGCGATGCTATGCGGCGTGCCGTCCTTCGTCGAGGACCCCGCCACCACGCCAGCTTCCGAAAAGCTCCTCTCTTCCCTGTCCAAGATGGAGCCGCGGCGGCGACAGCCTCGCACCGTCACCTCGGAGCGGTATTCGCTGCGGCCGAGCGGCGTCTCGTTCCAGAACGAAGCCTTCCGCCTGCGCACGCAGACCAATATCTCGGAGCTCGTCCGCACCGCCGAGTCCGGCAGCTGCAGCACCAACGCGCTGCTGGCCCAGAAGGCGCTCAAGTACCGCCGCGTGCTGGAGCGACGTCCGTCCATGACTCTGACCATCGAGTGCTGATCGCCTCCTTCAGTGGATAGGACTATTTAAGTTGAAGTGATAATCTGTAAAACACATGAGCGTTTTTTCAGCCAATCCGCAGCTCTGGATTCTGCTCGCTCCCGGCCTGTCAAACTGACTCCTGCTTTCCCCCTTTTCGTCATGCTCAAGCGCCCTGCTTCCGCCGTCTCCGACACGACCACGCTCGCTGCAGCCGAAGCCGCCGCCGTGGGAGATGGATCGACGCCCACAACACCAGCAGCGCCGCCGTCGCCGTCTGCAGCCAAGAAGAAGCGGCGCTCGCAGCCCATGGGCAACCTGACCAACCTCCAGAAGCGCCAACTGTGCATCAAGTTCTCGCAGGTCAAGATGACGCAGCAGGAGCTGTGCCAATGGGCCAAGCACGAGTTCCAGCTCGCGCACCTGCCGCACCAGTCCACGATCTCCAAGATCCTGGCGCGCAGCGAGGAGCTGACGCAGATGGCGCCGCGGGACCTGTCGGCGCGTCGCAAGGGGCTCGTGACGCACCCGGAGCTGGACACGGCGCTGTGCAACTGGGTCTTATGCGCGCGCCACAACGGCCTCAAGATCTCGGGCGACATCATCAAGAGCCAGGCGCGCTCGCTGGCCGCGCAGCTCGGCATCACGTCCACGATGACGTTCTCCAACGGCTGGCTCGGCGGCTTCAAGAAGAGATACAATATCCGTCTGGGCAGCGCCGCGGCCGCCATGGACGGCGTCAACGGCGTGGCCATGGCCAGCAACGTCGCGTCACTCGAACAACTGCAGGAAATCGCGCGCGTGTACGACCCGCGTGACGTCTACTGTATGCAGGAGTCCGGACTCTTCTACGAGCTGTCGCCCGAGAAACCGGCGGCTAGAGGCCGCGCGGCCAGGAAGGAGAACTGTGGAGAGAGATTTACTGTAGTTTTTGCAGTGAACGCTGATGCTAGTGACAAGACGGAGCCCCTGTTCATTGGCCCCGGCAAATTGCCCCAACCAGGCGAGGAACTGGGCACCGAATCGAGACATTTTAACTACCAGAACAACAGACGCGCGTGGATGACGCCCGTCATGTTCCAGGACTATGTCTCGGCGCTGGACACGAGGATGCGCGACGAAGGCCGATTCGTGCTGCTGCTGGCGTCGCCTGCGCCGTCCCACGTCGCACTTGGACTTGACCTGACCAATGTGCGGCTGGAGATCCTGCCAACCTCGTTGGAGCCACTACAAATGCCGTCGATGCAGGTTCAGGTGCCCGTGTCTGTCAGCGCCGAAGAAACCGCTAATCTGGCGGCGGCCTCGGAGTCCATTGCTGCGGCAACTGAAGTGGACGATACAGACATGGCCGACGCCGACCAGTCTCTCACAGAGTCTGAGCCGGAAATGTCGACCAAGTTGCCGCCCGAGACTGGAGCTGCGAGTTCATCCGTGGCAGAACTTAGTAACTCGACGACGATGGCAGCGATGACGACGGTAATGACGCCGACGTTGCAGCCGCTGGACGCAGGAATCATCGCGTCGTTCAAGCGGAGATATCGGCGCTATCACATGTTATATGCGCTGGACCGCTTCGAAGCAGGAAGACAGGATGTTTTCCACGTGGACCAGCTGCAGGCGATGCGCTGGGTGCGCCACGTCTGGAGGCAGGAGCTACCGGAGGAAATCATTCGCAAGTGCTGGAGCGGACTGGAGATCTTTTTGCCTAAGCTGTCCCTCGAGACGTTGGCGGCATTCGATTCGATCGAGGAGGACATTGACAAGGAGATTTGCGACACAGTGTCATCACTCGAAATCTTGCGACCGCTGCCCATCGATGAGTTTGTGAGTCCTCGAGATGAAAACGTCGGGATTCACTGTGCTGGTCTTGAAGAGACGGACTTTATGTTCACTGTTCCGGACAACTCTGGCAACGATATCAAGCACAGCGTGAAGAAGGGCTCAGCTGTTGCGATGGATGTGGCCAAGCAACAAACATCGCTAGCTAGCGAATTGACCCCGCGTCTCCAGGAACTCCACGCTCGCATTGAAGCCTCAGCGTCGTCTGCTGCTGCTATTGCAGCTGCGTCAGCGATCTCTCTCTCGACCAGCGTGAATACTATTGCTGGGAGCACATCGGTTCACGCGTCTGTCGGGTCTGCAGAGGAGGCACTTGGCTTGTCGGGACCGACTGCGTCCGACGGTCCTGCCACCAACGAGCAGCTCATCGATTGCTTCAAGGTGTTGCTGCCTGAGCTGGACCGGCTACGATTCGATGACCACACCAAGAAGAGCATCCGCTCCACGTTCCGCAAGCTGAAAGAGGCTGCTGAGCAGCAAGCACTGGATCGCAAGCGCGGCTCTGTGAAGAAGTCGCAGTCACAATTCCAGACGCATTTGCAACCTTCGCCTCAGCAGCAAGCACAAGCGTTGCAAGACCAGCAGATGCAGCAGTTGCAACAGCAGCAGCTCCAGCAGATGCAGCAGCAGCTTATGATGCACACACCAGACCAACAAACTCAGGCCATGGCGCTGGCTGCTCAGGCCTCGCAGATGGGCGAGGATACCGTGTTGTAGTTTTGTATGATCGGTGAGGTGCTTGCATTCGAGATCGTTACGTGATATCATGTAGACCAAGTGTACAGCTTACTTTGCACCGTAGCTAAACTAGATCTCTCTCGACAAGTACGGACGGATACACGTACTTGACGCCCTTTTGATGCGTCGTACCCGACGCTACTGGTTGAAGCCATCCGTGGATCAAGCTGCCCAACTTAAAAAGATCATGCACGCGTGTCAGTACACGTACAACAAGTGCGTCGAGTATCACCGCAAAGAGGGCACGGCAAACAGGAACGTCCTGGAGAAACTGTTCGTCACACATCAAGATGAGGGAAATGGTCTGGCGTATCCTGAAGGCATGGGGCCGTCACCGGAGTGGGTAGTTAGCACACCTGCCAGTATGCGGCAGAACGTGGTTCATAGGTTCGTGTCGGCAGTGCCGGCGGCCCACACGAATCTCTCTCACGGCAACATCACCCACTTCAACATGAGGTTCAAAGGGCGGAAACAGCACAACTACTTCACAATCGGCTCGAAAGCCCAGACTACCTATCTGAATGCACAAATTCACCGACCGAAGACGCACCACCTTGGTCCGGCGCCGTACCCGGATGACGACAGAAAACCGAGGAAGCTGATGCAGTTCCTAACTATCGCGTCCGTGCCCAACATCCCTATCATGGCGGAGGAGGGCACGACGGTCGAGGGCGAAGTTGTGATTCTGTACAAGCACGGCTATTGGTACGCGCAGATTCCGTACGTGGTCGAGCCCCAGTTATCAAAGGACAAAGATCGCTGTAATGCATGTGACCCGGGCCTCAAGGCGGTCCTCACCTGCATGGACCTACACGGTGACATTGCACACATTGGGCGGGCCAACCGGGCCAAACTGGACCAACTGAAGCAGCGCCAGAGCGCAGCACAGCGTGGTATGAGCGCGTTTGCCAACGTGAAGAAGGTGCGGAAGCACACTGGTGAGGACTGGAAACGATACGTAGCAGCACGTCGAGAGTTTTTCTGTGCGTCCACCAAGCTTGAGAACTATATCAAGGACCTACACTTCCAAGCTGCGGCATACCTGTGCAAGAACTCGGGCGTGATCTTGCTGCCGAAGCTCGACTCCAAGTCGATGCTGCTGGCGAGTGCCCCGTGGACGCACAAGTTCAACTCCCACATGCAGACGCTCGCCCACTTCCAGTTCCGCCAGCGACTACTGGCCAAGTGCGCTGTCCTCGGCAAGACCCTGGTGCTGTGCTCGGAGATGTATACGAGCCGCACTTGTGGTCGCTGCAACCGACCGCACCTCTCTCTCCGCAACCAGGACGTGTTCGTGTGCCCTCACTGTGGCTTCGTGGCAAACAGGGACGAAGACGCTGCTTTCAACAGCATGCGCTGGGTCGTTGAGCGTCTTTCAGGTCAACGGCAAGCAGCAGCAGTAGTGTAGTCTAGTTAGCATCTCGGGTTACAGCGAGAAATGGCCCCGTCGACGAGAAGCGACAGGCTTGGCGGGGTGATGACTGTAACACTTGACGCCTGGCGTTTCTAGCATAGTAATTTGAAGCTGGATGGCGCTGTTTCTGAAGCTTTCAAGGAAGCATGACCGAGCCCACAAGTGGGCTCCTGCGATGTGGCTCTGTTGGATCGCAGTAATGGAGACCTTCGTGCTTGGTCACCACCCGCGGCACATATCGTCGGCCAGTCTCGCAATGTTACGCTGGCCGCGATTCTTGTTCAGCGTAGCATTTCGAGCCGCATGCCCTACAGAGAGTTCTGAACTCTCCTTAATACCGACTTGGATTGTCGGGCAGCGCCTACGCCCTGTGGTCGGCTGCGTTGAGGTTACACGCACTGCCAGAGGCACTCAACCGTCCACTGCCTTACGCAAATTTGACGTTACGACAGACCTCTTCCTGCAAACCTTCGTCCCACGAACTGCTGGCTTTCTCTGGTGCCAGCAGCATTCTTGGGCAGCTACGTGAAGCTCGATGCGCTACTTGACTTTTTCGTTGGCGCGGCGTGGCATCCGTCGATCAGTTGTTGTGTAGCGGCGCCACTGTCCGTTTTTCCTTGCAATTCCATCCCCACGACAGCCTCACTGAGAAACTAGCTGGCAACGAGGCAGAGCTCGAGTCAATGGTTCGACTTGCACGATGGCGGCTGGTCTTCGCAGCAGCAATAGCATTCGCTATGATCTCGTCACCACCAAACGTATATGCGCAGAATGCAAGCACAGCGACATCTGCACCAGGTGTGCCGGGTAGCACGGCACCAGCAACGACTAAACCAGCCACCACCACCCCTCCATTTGCAACCGAGGCGGCAACGACATCTCTACCCGCGACAGAGGCTGCTACGACCCCCACCGAGACGCAGGCTGTCACTACGACTCCACCCGTATCGACACCTACCGCAACAAATCCAGCCACAACCGTGCCAGTGAACACGGACATTCCAACGACCTCGACCCCTACAACACCACCGTCCACCTCACAACCTGCTTCCGAAGCCAGTGCGCCCCCACCGCAGGATACTACGTCTCCGCAGAGCACCTTGCGTAGCAGTCCAAGCGCAGGTGAATTTTCACGATCTTCGTCTTCGAAAAGCGTGTCCGAGTCTACAACTGGAATACTTAATGGGCCCTCCTCCACCAAGATTGCTGTAATCTGCGTGCTCGGCGGAGTCGGGCTCGCAATCATTGTGAGTCTTCTCCTTGTCGTTCGGAGAATTCAAAAGCGAGAAGACCCAGAATTGGGCACGCCGCCTGCCCCTCCCACTGCCACTTTCCCGTTTCCGCCAGCATCGATGCCCTTGGTCGCCGCACCAACGACGCAGGAAATGTCCGCATGGAAGTCAAGGGAAGCGAGTTTCGTGTCGCGAGACCTGCCACTGGGTGAGAGCACTCGCAAGATGAATGCTACCACTCGATCAACTGGCGACTACGATATGGCCTATCCACACTTCGGCAGTGTTCCTGGGACACAAACACCGCAAGTACCCCGAGAAACAAACGCGTCTTCGGAGCAGAGCTTCAGCATCCGCGGATACTCGGAGCTTTCAGTGAGCCATGCTGATGAATCGGAAGCCTCCGCCACGACGAACGAGAGAGACTCAATTAACGACGGGTACTCCACCAGCGACCGATACTCAACAAACGGCAGACAATCAACGTCTTCACGAGTATCCAGCGAGATTGGGCGAAGCAACTCCGGGTGGTTCCAGCGTCAAGTACCAAAGAAACTCGACATGCACCGCTTCTCGTCTACGTCGTCTGTAGCTTCGTCGACTGCGACAAGAAAACACAAGCCGACGTCGTCGTTTATCGATCATGATCTCACCAAGACTCCCAGTACAGTGAACCCCGTCACCACGGACAGCACAACCTCACGTACCGATGTTCCGGATTGGTACAGCGTCATTGAATCTCCTCAAGAAAACGACAGATACACGACAGCATCGTCCCTGGAAAGCGGCGATGAGCGGGAATCGTTCGAGCTGTAGGCAATAACCAAGACGTCAGACGGTTGTATGGCTGGCACTCTTGAATAGTCCACCCGAAAGAAGGGTACGTGAAGCTTGGGCTGGCAGGGATATCCCAAAACCGAGAGTAATCAGTGTAAGACGATAGTGCTCTAGTGAAGAATGTATAAGGTTTTAATGCCAAGTGCCACTGGTTGATACTCCCTTTCCAGCGATAATGCGTTGAGTTACCGCTTCTTGCCATCCTCTCGCTTCCGGTACTGCTTCTTCTCTAAAGGCTTCGCACGTACCTCCAACACAGCACCGGAGGGGAGATCAGCGAGACGATATGGTCCGTACTGCACACGAATTAACCGCTTCACCACCAGTCGTACGTGAGCTAGCGCTTTTCGGACCTCACGGTTCTTCCCAATACGAAAAGGAAAAAGAGCATCATGGTTAGTACGACGAAGTCTCGTGCAACAATCATCATACGCACCTTCCCCTCAGTGACTTTCACCTGCAGCCACGAGTCTTTCTTGTCCGTGGACTGCACCGTCACCTTGATTGGTCGGTACTTGACGCCGTCCACTAGAGGTCCGCGCTGCAGCTCTTGGAGCTTGGACTCGGCCACGTTGCCACGCACCAATGCACGGTACACTCGCGACACCCCTGTCTTGGGGTGCTCCAGCTCCCTCGCGTAGTCCCCATCACTAGTAAAGAGCAGCAGTCCCTCCGTATTGAAGTCCAGTCGTCCCTGCCGATCACCACTCGGTTAGTCCGCCAACATCCTTCCTACCTCGAACGTTTTAGGAGACGTATCCTACCACCGGCATCATGTGCTGCGTGAGTCCCATCACCCGCAGACGATCGAAGATCGTGGCGCGGCCCTGCGGATCGCTGTTGGTCACCAGTTCCTGAATGGCCAAACAGGTTTGAGTGTCAGTTCACCTACGTCCACCGTTATTCTTCAAGCTGCAGCTTTTCTTCCTCACCCCTTTGAGTTTGTGGGCCATCCACACTTTGACTCTCTGCGTCTTGGTGAGCACTCGGCCGTCCACAGCCACGACGTCCTTCTCCACGTCCACCGTGGTGGCCACATCGGATATCACGTGGCCATTGACCGTCACGTCGAAGCTCTGGATGCGTTTTTCAGCCTCACGCCGTGAGCACAAGCCGGACATGGCGATACGCTTGGCCAGTCGCACCGACGACGATGTGGCCGCAACAGGAGCCATGACATCGTCGCCTTCCACTGCGGTGGCGCTTGCTGCTTGGTGCGGGACGGACTTGGGCTTGGCCTGTTCGCGGGCGCGGGAGATATCGGGTCGCGTAAACTTCTTGATGGTCAGCACGCCGCGACGCTGGCCGACGACGGAGCTGCGAGGCAGCAGCCTCTGGACGAGCAGCTCCATCCGCAGCATTTCGGACTGGTATATAATATTTTTAATCAGTTTTAACAGGCTAAAAAATATATAGTATCCGGGTTTCATCATTCATACGTGGCGCTGTGGCCGAGCAATAGAGCAATGCTGCAGCAGCAAGTGGAAGACGTCAAGCGCCTGTGGGCCAACAAGCGGCAGCTGGCCCACCAGGGCCTGAACCTGGCCATGGTGGTGCTGACGGCGCTCATGATCTGGAAGGGACTGATGGTCTACACGCAGAGCGAGTCGCCCGTCGTGGTGGTGCTCAGTGGCAGTATGGAACCGGCCTTCCAGCGCGGCGACATCCTGTACCTGGACAACACGGTACGTCTTTTGGGGACTCTGCGTTGAAATAGGCGTCCTACCTAATTGTGGACATGCCGTGTTGCTGAGCGCAGAAGCCGCAGCTCGAGATCGGAGACATCGTCGTGTACAAGGTCAAGGGCCGAGACATCCCCATCGTGCATCGAGTGTTGGAGCTGCACGAGCGGTTAGTGGGCGAATGATAATGGTTCAAGAAGGGAGAGTTGTGCCTAATTGAAGGTGTTTTGGGTGACTGCAGGGCTTCGGACGGATACCAGGTCTACCTTACCAAGGGAGACAACAACAACGTGGATGACCGGTACGATGAGGCATCATGGTTTGTGTGTCAAAGTAGCCAAGATGCTGACGTTGCTGCTGTTCTGTGGTGTTGTTTTGCAGTGGACTGTACGCGTACGGCCAGTCGTGGCTGGAGCGCGAGGACATCGTGGGCATTGCTAGAGCGTGCGTCGAGACTTACATTTTTTTTTCGGTCTGTGGATGATAACTAACGCAATGGTTGTTGTCTTGCAGCTCGGTCCCTTACGCCGGTATGCTGACAATTTTGCTGAACGACTACCCCATGCTCAAGTACGTTTTGGTGGGCGGGATGGCCGTGTTGGTCTTCACGCAAAGAGAGTGACACGATTACGAGTTGACTAGATGGCGACATACTGATCCGGAGGAGAAAGAGAATCACAAGTCGTTTGCAACATCAAATACTCATTGGTCGCTGCAACAGCGCTTCATTTTCGAAAAGGGTGGTAGGGTGGAATCGTACTTGACTCCTTAAACTCATTGTTGCTCGTGGGCGGGGGTTGGTCGCGTGGCGGTCGGCATGCCGCCAGAAAGCAACGCGCTCATCGGTAGCGCACTGCTGCCGACGGAACCGTTGCTGATGTGGTCGTGGCTGTTGCTGGTCATCAGGTACCCGGCTGCGGAGGGCTGGGCTTGGCTGCCAATGGCCTTATGTTTTTTTGACTTCTGCTGCTCCAGGTCATAAATATCGGGAACGTCGATGTGGTCTGGCGCAAGACCGTTCTCGTGGCGCTCCCAGGCCATGACCAAACCCGTCTCTAGGTTGCGCACCCAGCGCTCGGTGTCGAACAGCGGGCTGTGCTGGCGTTCGTCTTCAAGCCGCCGCCGCAGTTCCCACAGGCGGTCCATGTCGCTGGCCAGGGCCACCGCCAGCTCCTCGTACTCCTCGAGCGAATTCGTGATCAGCTCACTCATGTTTGCTGCACGCAACAGACTTGACGCCACGCGTGTAGCCATGCGATCCTTCGGCATCGTCACCATCGGTGTGCCGCCCCACAAGATGTCGCACCCCGTCGTGTGCGCATTGCACTCAGGCGTGTCAAGGAACAGATCAGCTAAGTAGCCGCGCTTTAGATGCTCATCCTTGGGAGCCACGTCCGTGAAGATCAGACGGGTCTGGTCCTTAACTCCACGTGCGCGGGCTTCAGCGCGGATGTTGGCCTCCGCAATAGGTGGGAAGCGAAGCAGCCACAGCACTGAGTTCGGCACTCGCTTCAGGATGTTCATCCACGTAGTGAACGTGACGGGGTCGATCTTGTACACTTGATTGAAGTTGCAAAACACGAACTTGTCCTCTGGCACACCGTAATCCGCTCGCGAAGGGCACTTATCCGTGTCCAGCACGTCGCGTGCCGACTGCTTGTGGTCGTTCACGAAGTACGAGTGCGGCATGTTGATCTGCTTCTCCGTAAAGTACCGCCGGTATTCAGGAGGCACAACCGTGGCATCGCCCACCATGTACTGAATGTAGTCTGCGCCCAGAGTTCCGCAGAAGCCCATGTAGCTCACCTGGACAGGTGCAGGCTGGAGCGCAAAAATCTCGTTGCGCGCACCCTTCGTGTAACCGTTCAAGTTAACCAGAATGTGGATGCCGTCGGCGTAAATGGTTCGCGCAGCATCGCCGTTTGACAGAGCGCAAATGTCGGTGAAGTGCTCAACACTGCCAGAAATCTGTTTGCGCCAAATCGATCCATCATCCGGGGACGTCGCGTAGCAGAACACCTCGTATTTGCTCTTGTCGTGCATACCGAACACACTCTGCATAAGATGTGCCAGCGGGTGGTTGCCTAGATCCGAAGACACGTAACCAATACGTAGTCGCTCCGAAGCACGCTTGCTCTTGAAGCGCATGGGCGGCAGGTCCACCAGACTCACGTTCAGCTTAGCGCGCTCTGCGTACCGTCGAGAGATGTCCTGGAAGCGCTGCATCGACAGCGGGTACACCAGTGCGTGGAATGGCTGCACAGAAGGTAGCACTCCATCCATACTCAGCTGCTCGTCCACGAAGCGCTGAAGCGTCTCCGTGTCCTGTTTGCGTGACTGCCAGTCGCAGATAAAAACCATCGAGTGGAAATAGTTGGCAAACGCATCTGGGAAGTGCGGGCGCAGCGCCAGCGCCTTGCGGTAGCAAGTGATAGCATCGTCAAGACGGCCACCATCCTTGTACGCGCTAGCCAAGTTGCTGTAAGCATCGGGAAACTGCGGTTTCAGTCGGATAGCCGTCGAATAGCACTGAATTGCCTCCTCAAGGCGGCACAAATCCTTGAACACATTGCCCATGTTGCTGTAGGCATCGGCGAAATTAGGGTCAATCGTGATGGCTTGCTGGTAGTGCGCCAGCGCCTGATCCAGCTTGCCCTGCTCCTTCAGCACACTACCGATGTTGCTGTGTGCGGCTGCAAACTGTGGCAACAGACGCGCCGCCGTCGTGTAGCAATGCAGCGCCTCCTTAACCAGCCCCTTGTCCTTGAGCGCATTGCCCAGATTGTTATACGCATGCGGGTGGTCCGGCTTGAGCTGCAGCGCAGTGCGGTAGCACGTCACAGCCTGCTCCAGTTGGCCGCATTCACGCAGGGCATTTCCCAAGTTATTATAGGCGTCTGGGAAGTTGGGTTCGAGCTGAATTGCGTGGCGAAAGGTGTGAATTGCCAGCTCCATTTGGCCTGCATCGTAGTAGCAGCTGGCCAAGTTGCCGTGGGCAATCGCAAAGTTCGGTCTGATCTGCAACGCTGACTTGTAGGCCTGGATGGCTTCGTCCACCCGGCCGGCCTCCTTCAATGCATTGCCCAAGTTGCTGTACGCATCTGCAAAGTCCGGGGCAAGTCGGATAGCCTCTTTGTAGTGGTCAATCGCTGCGTCCAGCTGGCCGTCATCCTTCAATAGTCCGGCCAAATTGCTCCAGGCAATAGCAAAGCTGGGCTTGACGCGGATGGCCTGAGCGTAGCAGAGCTTGGCGTCCTCCAGTCGGCCCTGCACCTTGTACAAGTTGCCCAAGTTGCTGTGGGCGTCCACGAGCTGCGGGTCCAACAGAATGGCCATTTTGTACGTTTCCACGGCCTCGTTGCTCTGGCCCAGCAGCATGTAGCAGTTGGCCAAGTTGTTGTAGGCATCTCCGAACCGCGGGTTCAACTTGATTGCGCGCACGTAAAACTGGACAGCTCCAGCCAAGTCGCCGAGCTCCTTCAACGCGTTGCCCAAATTGCCGTACGCTTCTGCGAAATTCGGCGCCACGCGGATGCACTGCTGGTTGTAGAAAATGCTCTCGGACAAGTTGCCCATTTGAAAGTGCAGCGCACCCAAAAGCAGCAAGTTGTCGGTGCGGTACGCGTCCGATTCGTAGAGCTGCTCGCAAAGTCGCAGCGCCTCCTGATAGTAGCCGCCTGCGTATTGCTGGTGCGCCAAGTTGAACAGGTCTGGGCAATAGTGACGGCAACAATGGCCATGAGCTGCTGGCCACCACGCGCAAAAAGAGAGACAATACCAAGCGGCGACTGTACTTACATGTGAAGCGTTGTTGACTAGCGTCGGTCATTGGGTCGGCCGCGAAGGCGCTGGGGCCCTGCAGCACCGATGCCGTCTGTGTCTGCGCCTGGTACTGGTACGGATACGCCATGCCGTCACTTGGTCACTTGGGCCGCGATGAAGGCTCCAAAGGATAGATGGATGGATGCAACAAGTGGAAGTGCGGAGTGAAGTGAAGTGGACGTTGCCTGTCGGTCCGGGATTGGAAGTGAGGGTCTGGGAGGCTGCGATCGACGCATCCACTGCCCTGGGCCTGCCTGCGGTTCGGTTGCTGGCTGCTGGCGCGCCTGCCTGTACCGTGCCGTGTTGAAGGCAGCGTGCGTGTGAGGGTCCCCGTTTCTTTTTTTCGACCGCCGTGGGGTGGGGTTGCTCGCAGACGGCGACGGTGGACGGCCGGCCCGCTCTGGCGGAGGCTAGAAAGTCGTTGCCACACCTATCTCGGGCGCAGTCTCGCTCTCTCTCGCAGCCTCCCACACAGGTAAAATCAGCGCGCGCGCATGGCAGGCATACACCCGCATCATGCGTTCATGCGTTGAACAGCAAGCGCCATACTTTGCTGTCGTCAGTTTTTTCGCCGGCCATGCGCTCGCTTCTTAGGCAAAGCCTGGCAAGGCGCAGATGGGATTGCCCTAAACACCGCTCGCAACGACAGGGCCCCGTCGTTCGCCTCGTTCACCTCCCACGGCGCTCAACGCCCGAAACGTGCGACACGGGTTGGAGGATCTTCCCAAACGAGAAGGAGGCGAGCGCTATGGGGTTACCCAGCCCTCCTCCGTCGTCTACTCTACTCAGTACTGCGTAGTGCGCAGGTAGTCCTGGCGACGGCCATGGACGGCCAAGGAATCTCTCTGCTTTCCATCCGATCCATCGATCGGATCCGGGCGCTATCAAAGCCCGAGAGTGGCGGCGAAAAGTTCGAGGGCAAAAGCTTTGCCAAAGCAGGTGAATGGACCTAGCCCTAGCTGCAACGTCGAGACTGGCGGACCAGCACGGCTTCCTCTTGCCGAGACTATGCTGCGAGTTTCGGCAAAGTTTGCTCTTCCCGGTGCACAGCCCGGCTAACGCAACTCGTGCTGGGCCGCTAGCTTCCATGTCAGTGCCATATCTGGCTGCAACAAGCGACCTCATAGATGCGCTTGTGGAAGCAACTCCCGCATCCCGCCTGGTCTTCCTGCCTGGATCCTGTGCTGTTGCTGCTGCTTCCCTCTGCTCCGCCGCAACACTCACTCGCCTCGCCACTCACACTGACTCCTTTCGTGCCGGCGTGCACCCTCGCTCGCTCGCGAGACATGCTTGTTCCACTTCGCTTTGGCTTCCTGATCGCGGCCTTGGCATCGTTGTGCATGGTCATGTGCTCTACTTCAAGTATCTTGTTTTCACTATGCTTTGCTTGCTCGAACGCCTCCACGGCGACACAGCGTGTTTTGCAACACTTGGATTCCAATTTTGGAACGGTATCTGTTGAACATGTGCCAGAAATGCGGTACATGTAGCCACGTCGGACAAGTCAAATCGGCGAAGCCAAATCGAGTATGGCGGGGGTAGCCATCTCGCCGCACGAAAACGTCGCGATCGCGCGTGATTCCGCATCAATGTCAGTATTCAGTCTCACTATACTAAACAGTAATGTTGTAAACACATCAAACAGAATAATTGAGTTTTTACATTTGCAAAAACTCGTGGGTTGATACCCCTAAAACTGCACGACACAGCCTTGGTGGCTGTGAGGCAGCCACGCGTCCAGGACTCCGCTACTCGGAGCGCCTGAACAAACTCTCTCTAAGGCCCTGTTCGGGGAAAATAAATTCAAAACCACGGGGTTTTTTAGCCCTTTAAAATGAGATACACTGTTCAGGAGCCAAATCAAATCCACCGCCACTCTGATTGGCTCTCAGTCTCGCTCACAATTGATGCTCGAAGCAAGTATGTTGGCCCCGCAAGAAGAAGAAGGTGCCAAGCGCGGACGAGGCCGCCCCCGTAAGTAGAAGACGGAAGTTGTTGTGGCATCATGGGACGATGCGGACGTCCGTTCTTTGTTCGAGTTACGCTACAACGACATGGCTAAGCGCTTCGACGCCGCCAAAACGTCGAAACAGGTCAACGAGGCGTGGCCGCTCCTGGCGAGCCAGCTGTGTGTCAGCAGGGCTAAAGTGCTGACAAACTTCGCAGTGTAGAGCCAAGGTATGTAAATTGTTGTGCTGCTTGTGTTGCTGTTGACGCTAATATTTGTGACCGAATTGCAGATACGGAACTTGAAGCAACGCTGGTCGGCAGCTTGTAGGGCCGCCGCAGAGGCTGACAACCAGCCTGCCCCACGTGCGCCTAAGCACATGGGCGTCATGGTCGAGTTTTGGGGAGATTCGGCCGGCATGTGAAGCGTTTCAATGCTCAGCGCGTCAGAGTCGAACGCCACAGATTTGTGCGAGCAGTCAAGTGACGATGACGGCTCGTGCGATTCTACTCCTGTGCTGCAGTTTGAGCTAGCGACCGCCGTCGCTACCACCGACGATGACGGCAATGCACAGACGAGTGCAAACGAAGTGAAGCGTCCATCAGTCGAGAGGGCTCTGTCTACTGCGCGCGAGGCCAACTCGAAGCGCAACAAGCCCATGCAAGGCGAGCACATTGAGCGAGAATTGGTTGCTGTAGGTTATGGTTTGCGTGCCATTGGCGAGCGCATGCCTTCGGATACACAAAAGACTGATGAAATTTGGCATGCTATCCGAGAGCAAAACAGTAGCATTCAAGAACTTCTTCTCTATTTGAAGAGCAAACGCAATTAGACTATGTTATGGGTGATATCGTCGCACTTGTTAATGGCGATCTGTCTAATGACTTGAGAGACAATATCCTCCTTATCTTCTTCCTCGATGTCTTCAACCTCTACTTGCAGGTCAAAACAAATCTCATCGTCTCGTACCTCCATCAAAATATTATGCAGAACCAGCGCTGACACAATGATGTCAATAGCTTTGCCAATATCGTCTACATCAATGCAGGTCTTCAACACACGAAAACGTTCCTTTGTCATCCCAAGCGCTTGTTCAACTACCATTCGAGAACTAGAATGGGCAAAACTAAATCGCCGAGTCTTGCTGTCTCGGTATGCACCATCGAAAGTCTCTGGATACGGTGTAATCAACCACGGCCGAATAGCATATCCAGCACCCGCAAACATGTGTGTACCTGGCGGGATCAGTTTGCTCAGAGTTTTTCCTAGACGACTAGCATTCCAATTCTTGTTGTCCGACCAAGACCCAGGTTGTATGTCGATGGCCATAAAGACACATCTGTGGTCGACTACTGCTTGCATATTTAGCGCTGGGTAGAACTTCCTGCAGTAGAACCCTTCGTAATCAGCAGGCCTATTTATCGGAAATAGGCAACCGTCAACTGCACCAACAACACCAGGGAGACCTCGCATCTTCTCAAAACCACGTTCAATCTCCATCCATTGAACATCAGTGCGAGGAAGTCGTACAAATTGGCTGCGCACCTTGCGAACCTCTCTGCAGAGAATTCCAATCACTTCACACGCCCATGATGGCGAGACCCCAAACGCAAGACCTGTGCCCCTGTAGCCTTTTCCTGTCGCTAAAAAATGAAGCACAATGGCGACCTTCTTCTCAAATCCGTATTCTTTGTTGTAATCACCCACCTTGTAGCCGTATAAAACACTGCGAAGAATGGAGCATATAGCTCGGAAAGAAGCTCGACTACAGCGGAGGCGGCTGCGAAACCAAGCGTCGTACTCGTCTTGGGACAGCATTTCGTTCAACGCTACATTATGAAGTGTGAGAATAGTTTCAGGAGGTATTCGTTGTGTCACTGCAGCGGCCGCAGTCGCGATGGCCAGGGCGAGGAGATGGTGCTCCATTGCGAAGATGTGACTGGTGAGCGTGCAGTGGTTCCTGGTCTAAATCGAAACCGGCGAGGCGCAAAAAAAATGCCCTCTAGAGGGTGTTTTGTTTTGTAAAAAAAAAAACCGGGGTGATTGGCCTGCATCCAATCATATCGCTTCATTTTCGCATCAAAACCACTGAAAACAAAACCTCCGTTCCCCGAACAGGGCCTTAGAGAGAGTTTGTTCAGGCGCTCCGAGTAGCGGAGTCCTGGACGCGTGGCTGCCTCACAGCCACCAAGGCTGTGTCGTGCAGTTTTAGGGGTATCAACCCACGAGTTTTTGCAAATGTAAAAACTCAATTATTCTGTTTGATGTGTTTACAACATTACTGTTTAGTATAGTGAGACTGAATACTGACATTGATGCGGAATCACGCGCGATCGCGACGTTTTCGTGCGGCGAGATGGCTACCCCCGCCATACTCGATTTGGCTTCGCCGATTTGACTTGTCCGACGTGGCTACATGTACCGCATTTCTGGCACATGTTCAACAGATACCGTTCCAAAATTGGAATCCAAGTGTTGCAAAACACGCTGTGTCGCCGTGGAGGCGTTCGAGCAAGCAAAGCATAGTGAAAACAAGATACTTGAAGTAGAGCACATGACCATGCACAACGATGCCAAGGCCGCGATCAGGAAGCCAAAGCGAAGTGGAGCAAGCATTGCACCTTTAAATGAATTCGTGCCTCTTGTTGCAAGCCCAATTGGCTTTCGTATTCAGTTCAAGCAAGAGCTTCGTTGCTAAGAGCAATATCCAAACCTTGGTGGCCTTCTCGCTCAGTTTTGGTTGCTCTATTTAACAACGAGGAAATGGACACACACACGACGACTTCAATGCATGCTTGTGCATGTACTTCATCTTCTTCGTTTGTCATTTCGTCACCTTCTTCACTTTCACCATCGTAGCCCCGAAAGCTCCCGAAGGTGCTCCAAGTTGGAGTCCAAACGCGAAAAACCTATTTTGTGTGCACCCCGTATAAAAGCCAGCTGAGCACTGCCAAATAGCAACCGTTGCCAATTGAGAGGTACAAAACCAATTCAACTAGGATGGCGCTGCACGACGGTCTCGTCAACTGGCCGCTGCTCTTCGGCTGCATCCTCGTGGGCTTCGGGCCGCTGGCCGCGCTCTTCTTCGTGGTGGTGGCCAAGCGCGCGCAGCTGGTGATCCTCGCGCTGAGCGGGGCGTTCGTGTGGCTCGTGTCCATCCTCGTGACGGCCACTTTATGGCAGATCATTCCTCCCCTCAAGACGTCGCTGTCGGCCACCGTGCCCGTGGGCGTCGTCGTCCAAGAAGCCTTCCGCATGCTCTTCTTCCACCTCTACACGCGCACGGAGCTGGCTGTCAAGCGCGTGACCACGTCCTCGCACCAGCTGCCGCTCAACGACATCACGTCGTCTCTCGCGGGCGGCGTGGGCTTCTCCGTCATGCACGCGCTGCTCATGTTCGGCAGCCTCGTGGGATCCTCCACAGGCTCGCGCGGCGCCGCCTTCTCGGCCTCGTGCGAGAGCATCCCGCTCGTCTTCTCGGCCGCTATCTCCACGTTGGCGCTCACTGCGCTGGATGTGGCGCTCATGGTCATCGCCTTCGACGGGTATCGCAAGCGGTCGGCGCTGGCAATCGGAGCCGTTTTCGGTATCCACATGGGCGTTGCCCTGTCGGTAGGTGGCGTGTAGTAGACGGTTGTCCTACGACACTTTTTGTGCTGATGGATCATGTTGCTGTGTGTGTATGTGTGTTTTTTTTGTTTTTTTTGCTACTAGGCGCTGGCCAACATGAACACCAACGGCTGCTACATATCCATCCCTGTGCACTATGCTGGCGCAGCTGTGACTTGCGCAGGTGCCATGAGTATTGTATGGCGCTCAAAGAGGCACGCCATGGATGCCAAGTAAATGAGCATACTCGTGGAGACTGAACGGAAGCCTTGGTGGATCTGATCGAGTGCTGCAGACGATCGTGCAACAAGAGCTTGGCCGCAGTGCTTCCTAGGTTGAGTATCGGATAATGTGGAGACTCCTCTATTTTTTTTACGTTTATCTTGCTGCTGTCGTGTCCCTCAGCTTTGTGGAAGATGGAGCAGCAACTGCACTTACCTACCTGTTCAGGCCTGTGAAAGTCGCTGGTCTACGGGCACGTGCTGACGGCAAGCCTCCTTGATCGCCTCCTCGTTCACAGCCCACACCTGCGTCGCCTTATGCCAGCGGTAGAACTGCTCGATGCCCTGCTCGTATAGCATTTCGTAACCCTGGATGCATAGCGCACCGCCCTCGGCGTGCGCATGAGCCAGCATCGGCGTGATCGGCGGCATGTATGCCGCGTCCAGCACCACTACCTTGCTGCCATTGATGCGCGGAGCGACAAGATAGTCGGGCAGCTGAAAACCAGCTTGCGCAGGGATCGTGCCAACAACTACATCCACTTGAGCAAGAGTCTCGGGGGTTAGTTCCGACAACGCTTCCGCACCGAAGCGTGCCGCCACGGCCTGGGCCTTCTCCAAGGTGCGGTTGAAGATGAAAAGTTTGCCAACACCAAGTTGACGCATTGCGTACGACGCAGCCATGGCGGTGCCGCCAGCGCCAACCACGAGTGCCGTCAACTCTTGAGCAGGCTTCCTCACACTGAGAGTGGCCAATCGCTTGCTAATGGGACGCAGGATGCCCAGCCAGTCCGTGTTGTCGCCCTTCCAGTACGGCGAGCCGTTGCGGTCTTCACGCATAATGGTGTTCACAGCGCCAATGGCCTGAGCAGCCGGCGACAGCTCGTCCAAGTGCTCCATGATGTCCACCTTCAGCGGAATCGTAACGGAGCCACCACCAAAGCTCGTACTCGGTGTCTGCATCCTCTTCACGACCTCCAGCACATCCGTAGTATCATGAAGTCCGTAGGTGAAGAGCGATGACAACGAGGTGGACTTGAACCCAGCATTGTGCATCGCTGGCGACGGAGATTTCTGGATCGGCGATCCAAACAAGAAGAACTCCCGCGCTAACGAACATCAAACAAACGCAAACAAAAGACGCAAAAGTAAAGTGAGATGATCCTGCGACTTAACGGAACACATGCCACAAGTCTACGAATTAGATACCTGGTAGAAGTCCAAGCTGGTTGCGCAGGGTCATAATCTCCTCGATCGAGAGCTGTCCAGGCGCTGCGGCCGCAGGCAACAGCGGGTGAGTCACTGGCGTGAGCGTGCGGTTGAGAACACGAGTCAGCTTGCCTGCCTCCGTGGTGCACAGCGAGATGATCGGCATCTGCTGTTGCCACGCATGTGCAAAGTCCTTGGCGACACGATCAACCATTAGAGCATCCTGAGGAGAATAGGCCTTGACCACCACCTTCACGATTTGCACCCTGCCCTGCGAGTAGCACTCACGGAAAATGGCCTTGGTTTCCGCCTCAGAAGTCGGCCTTTGCACAGCGTGGAACGACGAGATAATGGCGGCTCGATGACGGTGAGTTAGCAATCGCTCACGCGCCTGGCGCGACCAGCACGTCTCCATATCCACGAACTCACATCCCAAGCGAACACCAAGCTGCAGCAACTCAAACATCTTCTGTTCGTGCTCTTCGCCATCAGGGAAAGCTCCACCCTGGCCCTTCGAGCGCACTGTGAAGATGATAGGGAGAGTTGAAAGCGTACGAAGAAGTGTGACTTGAGCAGCCACAAACTTTGTGTCCTCGGGATGCTGGAGCAGATCCACGCGCAGCTCTAGTGCATCGGCACCCTTGGAGATGTCGTTAATAATCGGACGAGCGTCGTTCACATCGGGGAAAGTCAGCGACAGGAAGAACGTATCCGATCGGCAAGAGGCACGGTAGTCGAAACTAGTAGGCAGGCCAGGGGTGATAACGGAGAGGAAGCGAACGAAATCGCGGTCAATGCGGGGGTAGTCCGCGTCGCCAGCGTTCACAACGAATTCAAACGTAGAGCTGCGCTGGTAGAGAGGTTCCCGTCGCGCCCAAATGTTCGCGTGGCTATCTCCCAGGGACGGGCGGTGCGATTCCGCCACACTGTCCAGGTAAGCCAGAACATCCTTAATGTCGCGATGCACGTGCACCACGTACGGGTACTTCTCAAGCGCGTCCACGATCTCGGGGGTCTCCACAACGCCACCGCCGCAAGAAATAATGGTAGCAGGAGGTGGGTTCGCGATCAACCGCAGCAGTAGATCCTTCTGCTTCTCGCGGAAGGCTTCCCACGTGTGGTTATGGCGGGCGACAAAGTCTGCGATGGACTCGCCAAACTCCTTCTCTAGCTCCTTGTCCGTATCCAAAAGATTCAGCTTCAGTGTGGCGGACGCAGCCTTTGCAAGCGAGCTCTTGCCAGCACCACGCATGCCAATCACAAACACACCAGGAATCGTGGTTTCTGCATCGTTGTCACTAGTCTTTTCCTTAACAACAGGCGCCGCTCGAAGTCCAAGGTGCATCTGCACGTGGTCCCAGAACTCCGGGTAGGTCTTGTCTGTGCATTCCTTGTCCGTGATGATGACGTCGTTCACCACGGAACCAAGAACTGCAAAGCTCATAGCGATGCGGTGGTCGTTGTGGCACGCAATAGAGGCCTTCTTCAAGTGGTCGGTCTTGCCTGCAGTGCCCTTGATCCAGATACCATTGGGCAGTTCACCGCACTCCACGCCAATCTTGCGCAGCTCCGTCACCATAACCTCGATGCGGTTGCACTCCTTGACACGTTGATTCGCAATACCAGTGATTTTAGTCGTGCCATCCGCCACAGCAGCAAGGGCAACAGCAGTCATAAACGCATCCGTCATTGTCTCCATGTCAATCTCCACAGCCTTGAGAGGCGTACCATCCTGCGGACCAGTCACCGTCGTCGAGGTGGCATTTTGAGTTGTAGTGCATCCCATCGATCTCAGCAGTGTGTGGAAAGCAGCATCTCCTTGCAGGCTAGTGTTACCTAGAGCCTCCACAGTCACCTGTCCACCAGTGATAGCGGCAAACGCCAACGGGTACGTCGCCGACGACGCATCCACTTCCACAGACACCTCCTTGGGGTTTTCGTACACGCCGCAGGGCACACGGTAGCGGTTGGGGGCCAGCGTTTCTACCGGAATGCCGAACTGCTGCATGAGCTGCGTGGTCATAAGAATGTACGGCAGCGAAGTCGGCTCCTCCTCTTCAAGCTCTAGCACAAGCGGCTCCTTGGCGTAAGGCGCGCTGATAAGCACAGAGGACACGTACTGGCTGCTGACCTTAGCGGCCAGACGCACGGTACCACCGCGCAGACCAGTGCCTCGGATCGCCAACGGCGGGCAACCTTCAGTCTCAAGGTACGAAATATCACAGCCATTGCCACGGAGCGCATCCACCAGCGGCGCGATCGGACGTTCCTTCATGCGGTAGTTGCCTGTGACGACCACAGTGCCATTGTTCTCGCTGGGCACCAGGGTCATCGCGCTCGTGAGGAAGCGAGCAGCCGTGCCGGCGTTGCTAAGGTAAATTTCCTCGCCATCAGCGACAGTGGCAAACTTCCCAGCAGTGCCCTCAACGACCAGCACAGCGCCATTGTCTTCCCACGAGAACTTAGCGCCGACCTTCTGTAGCGCGTTCATCATGACCTGCGTGTCGTCCGAGTGCAGGAGACCTGTGATGCGGCACGATCCCTTACCAAGTGCCGCCATAAGCAGCACGCGGTTCGAGATGGACTTGGATCCAGGCACACGGATGGTACCGTTAGCCTTTGCGCTAGGTACCATACGAACTTGCTTCTCGAGAACCAGCTCGATCTGGTCGTCCTTCACAGCACGTGCGTACGGGTCGGCCAGAACCTTGCCAATCTTCTCCAGCAGCACAATCTTCTTGACGCCCTGGCTGTTCTTCTTGTCCACCTCCATCTTCACCAGGACGTCACGCGTCGCCACGTGATCCGGCACACGAACCGGAAGGCCGTAGGCAGCCAGGCAGCGACGCAGACGACCCACCGTGGCCGACGAACAGACGCCCATTCCGCGGGCGATCTCGGCCTCCTTGATGCAGCCCATGGAAACACACTCGCCGTGCAGGAATTCGGGCTGCACGAGCGCCTCGATGCCGTGACCGATACTGTGGCCGAAGTTGAGGATGGCACGCAGTCCCATCTCCTTGGTGTCCTGCGTGACGACCGTGGCCTTGACCTGCACGGTGAGCGCCACGACGCGCTGCACGATGTCCATGTCGGAGAGTGCGAGGATGGTCTCGGCCGACGTCTCGAGCAGCTCGAAGAGCTCGGCGTCGAAGATGGCGCCCGACTTGATGACCTCGCCCATGCCGTTGATCAGCTCGCGCTTGGGCAGCGTGTGCAGCACACTGAGGTCGATGTACACGCGCTGCGGCATGTGGAAGGCGCCCAGCAGATTCTTGCCGGCCTCCACGTCGATGCCCGTCTTGCCTCCGATGCTCGAGTCCACGCAGGCCAGCAGTGACGTCGGCACCTGCACGAACGGCACGCCGCGCATGTACGTGGACGCCACGTAGCCGGACAGGTCCCCCACGACGCCGCCTCCTACAGCGATGATGCACGTGTCGCGATGGCAGCGGTTGGGGAACAACACTTCGTCCTCGATCTTGGCCTTGGTCTCACGGCACTTGGAAGCCTCGCCAGCTGGGATGGCGTGCAGTAGAACGCGGCGCGCGGCGTTGCCCTGGGCCTGCAGCAGCTCGGCCAGCTGAGCGCGCAGCGGCTCGGCGTACAGCGGCCCCACGTTGGCATCGGTGAGAATCACGAAGGTGGAGGTGGAGGGCAGACGCTGCAGCAGGTCCTCGGCCACGAAGCGCGACTGCAGCAGCGACGAGCCCAGCACGATGTCGTACGAGCCGCACGGAACGACCTGCGGCGCAGCGGACATGGTGCCAGCCACTTGGATTTATGCGGAATGACGCGAAGCCATCGCATTTAGTGCCCGGGGGGATAATTTAGTGCCTCCGGGGCATAAATAAATTGCGCGCTGGGATTGGTTGGAATCCACATGGCTACACGCCACAAGAAATAGCGCAAACAGTCGCTTCGGTGGTTTATGAAGGCTACTACTACTAGACTACGACTAGAATACCTGGCGCCTACGCTCTTCCCCGCGAGTCCGTAGTCGTAATTGTATCTTGCTGCTCAGTGAAGGCGGGTGATGCTGGCTCGCTCGTCCTGCAGGACAGACTTGCTGCTCTTCATATCCGCAGTAGAGAACAGCATTGACACCAGCAGCAGCATCGCCAAGCTGGTGCAGTTGACATTATAATGTGAGCGTATGCGCTCAACCGTCACAACAACCGCCGCCTGCCAAGAGTCAGCCATTTCACGAAGTGCCTCCCCAGCTCTAGTAGCTGCCTCCTTGCAAGATTCCGACCCCGTTGCCATGCGCCAGAGCAGCGGTCAGCAGCTCAGCGTGGGCGACTGCGTGACTGTCCGACCCAAGCCCGGCGACAGCGGAGGCGCCAAGAGAATTGGCCGCGTGCAGCGGTTACGCACCAGCGGCGCAGTCGACGTCTTCTACGCCGATGGCCGCGTCGAGGAGCATGTGACCCGCGACCGCCTCGAGCCGCCGAAATCTCCCGACGCCAAATCGACCAGAACCAGCAGCAGCAAGAACATCACAGCGAAGACCAGCGCACGAGCCAACAAATCGCCGACCACCAAACGAGAAGCCGCCAGACCGAGAACGAGTCGCGGACAAGAAGAGACCGAGGACAAGACTCGTGCACAAGACCAGCGGGTATTCGTGACACCCGCAACGGAAGCAACACGCCGAGCCCGGACAGCGGAGACAACGGGTAGGAGCACGACTTCCTCCAAGAAACGACCGCCAACTGAGGCGTCTCCACACTCGGCGCGGACGGCGCAAAAGCAGCCGCAACTGTCTTCTCGGCGGCAACGAGACTTGAGTGACTCGGTCGTACAGACGCAAAAGCAGGTGACGGAGATCATGGACGCCATGACCGCGACAGACGCAGACGCAGTCGCTGTGGTAAGTGTACTAGGCTTAGTTGTGACTTAGTTGTTTTCACTTTGCTAACGTTATCGTCTTCGTCTGGGGCAGAAAAACTCGCTGTCGCTACTGCTCCGCGTTATCCGATCTGCCCCGCAGATAACAGCCGAGTGCATCCACGAGCAAAACGGGGAGTTACTTCTGTTGTCCACGATCCAGACCCACGCGTCACACGCGGTGCTGCTCTGCTACGGCTGCGTGCTCATGCGCAAGTTGTGCCACCTCAATGTCGAGTCTGTTGAGCTGTTTCTGCAGCACGGAATTATCGCCACAGTCGCTCAGGCACTGCTGAACTTCCCCGAGGACGCCATCCTGCAGGCATCGGCATGCGGTTGTCTTGCAGTGCTTACCCAAATCAGTGACGTCAGTAAGAATGAAATGCTCGAGATGACCGACCCGAGCATCCTGGGGCTTGTGCTCGCGTCTCTGGATATTCATCGCGAATACTCCAATCTTACGCGCCAGGTCCAAATCTATGCATGTGAAGGTGAGGCGTCAATGGATGCAGTGGTGCGCAGTTATGCATCGACTGACTATGAGTTTCTTGCCCAGTTTTGACCGAATTGAGCGACTATGGCGGACCATCAACGGTAGCTGCTTTGATCGCTTTTGATCCTCGACGACAAGCCGAGTCCCCAGTCGCGTTGATTGTTTCGCTCACCCGGCAAAGTGTGGATCGTGAAGATAAGAAAGTGACGTGTGTGTTCTGTAGTCTCTTGTTGTGGTAAGTACTCGGTGTTTGTAGCTGGAAGGGTTTCGAGGGCTCACTTGCTGTTTCATGGGAACTGTTTAGTCTTGCGTCAAATAGTTCAGCCGCGGCCGAGAGTTTGCGCGAGCTGGGTGCCATCGCAGATATTTCTGTCGTCATGGCAAAGTATCCTGTCGACGAAGGTAAAACTAAGTACCTCTGTTGGGTTTGACGTATGTTTCTTACATTTGTACTTCGGTGTAGGTATTATTCGGTTCTCCTCAGCAGCACTGCGCGAGATTGCGGAAACCAGTCTGAGCCATTCACCGTCCAGAGCCGTCCATGAAAAGGCTCGTGTCATTTTAGACGAGGACACATCTCCTCAACCAACGAAGCGTGAGCGTTCTCCAGTGTCTGGGGTTTTGAGTAGTCGCAACCGTGATACCCCACCACAAACAACCAGCAGGAAAACAGACCCTGACCAAAAGTCAACTGGTCGTCGCCGACAAAAGTCCCCTACCAGCCGCCCCAGTACTTCATCAGCGGTAATCGTCCCAGGAACCGTGCGTTCATTTGGGCAGATGTCGAACGCCCTAGGGGATGCACCAGGTTCATCTTTCTTCACGTCTCCGGTAAAAATTTTGGATGATGTCCGAATGGTGACTCCAAAGGCGTCGAGGCTTCCTCCCCCGCGCAGCCGAGATGAACATGTTCAAAGAGCCGGCGAGATGAAGCGACGGAAAAATGGCAATGAGCAACGCGACCGTTTGCTGGCGCAGACGTACGGCAAACCCAATAGATCAAGTGCTTTGTCCGATGCGATCGGCTCGTTGACCGACAGGGAATTCTCTCGAGACACCTCCTCAGGTCGGTTCAGCCCATTGAAGAACAACTACTTGGGAACTGAAGGCGTAACTTTCGTCATTCCTCCCCCGCTTTCAAGCAGTCAATCTCTGGAACAACCGAACGTATCGCGAGGCACCAAAACGCCTACGCGGCCGCACTCAGCTCGTCTTACGCCGCTGGTTAACGAGCGAGTCAAAATTTCTGCAGCAAGTTCGTCGGAGTGGGGGAGCGGAGGTGCGTGGCCCATGGAAACTAGCATGAGCACAGGCAATTTGCGTCCACATACCGCTGTTGTAGTAACAAAGCTAGCCGATCCTACGAGTCGATGGGACCGGCCAAAAGATCAAGGACGCAGGCGAAAAGACCGCAGAGACTCGAGGGAGATTGACTCACCAAGAATATTAGAGAGCGCTGACAGGTCATTATCTCTATCTAGTTCTCTTGACACTGATGAAGATACTGGAAACGAAGGACGATATGGCGAAGCTTCGGGTGGACAATCTGCGCAAGCGAACTCATCCGCAATGTCGGATATGGATCAATCAATGGCTGAACTTCGTGAATTTGCACAGCAGCTACTGAAAGAAGAAGCACGGATTTCGTCGCTGCTTGCCCAGACAGGTTCGAAATCCCCCGGTCTAAACCGCATGACTTTCTCAGACAAGCTCCACAAAATGATTGAAATCGCTGAATCATCGATGTATGAACGGGGCCTGGCAATAACGTCACATGATGGAAATGCTACAGCACGAACACCCCCCAAAACCGCAGCCGACCGTCCGACTGTTTTAGCCAAGGACACTGAAGAGCAGCCAGCGGAAAACGTCAAAACGCCGCGTTCCAGGAAGACACCGTCCGTTGCTGATGCCAAAAGCTCGGTCTCCGACGCCCCAACTCCGAAAATGTTATCTTCTGGGTACAAAAAATCTCGCGCTTCGTCAGTGGGGCAGAAGAAAAAGCTAAAATCCCCTGCCAAGGCAGGTGTGGTGTCCCCAAGATCTGACCGGAAAATCATCGCTAAACTTGACCCAAACGTGCGTAGTCCTTCAATTCCGTTCTTGGAGCCACTTCACATTGGCCTCGAAAAGGCCCCAGAAAAGCAGGACGCAGGCATGGACCAGCCAGCAGAGGGCTCAGCTCGAGGTATATTCAGTTTGCAAGTTGATACTCTCACACCCATGGAAGACTCACCGCGGAAGGACGAAGAAGACAAGGATATTCTTTATGAAGAATCGATACAAGAAGATATTCCAGTTACCTTGTTGCCACTTCCTGCTCGTGTGGAAGAGAAAGAAGATGAACCGGTTCCTGAAAATATCGACGTGAAACAAGAAGAATCAGGCTACCGGGACATCGAAGCTACGCTGCCGGTAGCATCGCAGCATGACACCATGGAAGAAGCCCCTATTGTTGAGGAAATTGGATTTGCTTCGCCAACAAAGCATTATGACGATTTCGAGAAGGCAACGACCGATTCAATCCAGACTTTTTCCCAACCTCCAGACGATACGTACGAGGAAGACATTCACACGTTTGACCCAGAAGAAAGTTTTGTGGAAGTACCTGTAGATGACACTCATAGGGATCGAAAGAGTGAGGGAGACGAAGTTGTTGTTGCGCTGGAACGGTGCCTAAGCGAAGTGGGATCATGTCACGACCCTGTCAGCGAGCATAAAGCGAAGGGAGATGAAGCCAACGACTTTGAGTTCATTGAGGTACTTGATCGCAGTCACGAAGAACCTATGGCCGTCCTGGACTGGCATATGGCTCGCAACACCAGCCAGCAAATTGCAACTCAAGGAATTTTGGACGCATTGCACGAGATTGACGCATTGGGGGGCGTGCATATTGTTTTACCCAGTGACGATGATACGATGACCGGGATAGACAACAACGGCAGCGTCGTCGGTACTCAGGAAACTGCTCCCGAGTCAGAAGCAAGCAAAGAAACGTTTGGAGATCAAATAGTGGCGACAGCTCCGGACGCCGTTGTGTTGAATGCTCTGCAAAACGTGGTTGATTCTCTAGCTCCTTCGACATTACTGGCACAGGATATACTAACCTGCACTATCAATCAGCTGGCGAGTAGTCACGCAGTTCAAAATGATGAATTTAGGGTACCTGTGGGCAGGTTTGAAGCCCCCAGTGGAGATATGGCAGGTGACATTGGGCGAATTGTGGCCTCTAGAATTGCTGAATCGTTAAGCAACGCAGTGGAGCAGCTTCGCGCTCTCCCACTTAATGGAGATGGAGGAGCTGATTTTTCCCAGAGCTTAAACGAGCTTGTTGCAGTTGCTGTCGAAGCTGTGGCACAAAGAATTCGAGCAGATGGTGAAATTGTTGTTGTTCCGCCTTCAGAGCAACTTCCTCCCGCAACATCCATCCCAATCCTGCCTCTCGACTTCTTTCCGCAGCCCAATAACAATGATACAAGCACCGAAGCGTTTGGTAGTTGCCGCTCTGATACTGCAAGGACGGATGAATCGCATGTGTCTGTACAAATGGCAAAAGCAATTCGAGATAGCGTCAATGGGATTATTGCAATGTCCCTAGTTAGCATGATGAACCAATTCGATCTCTCGAAGCAGCGCGAACAAGGTCCAGAGGTGGAGGCTGACGAAACCAAGAATGACCAATCTCCTCAGAAAGATTCGAAGAATGAAGATGGTCTCGAGGAAGAGGATTACAACGAAGTCCTACCAGCAAAAGCATCAGTTGTTGTTGGCAACTATGTCAATGGCTTGATCGCTCTTTCCGTGCAAAGCTCTGTTGAGCGCGCGCTCGAAGATCGAACTCCTGCTGGAGCACTAAATGAGCTTACAGTGATGTCAGTTAATTTGCACGATATGCATCGGATAGAGGATTTAGCAGTGGAAGCGGATAAGTCGGAGACGGCTCGTTCGAGAAAAGACCAAAGATTGGACCCACTAGATACTGGGGGGTTGGAAAATAACGCCGAAGACGAATTACCCGTGCAGACAATCATCGCTATCAGTCGAAATATTGACGGATTAATCGCGCTGTCGCTTGAAAAAACAGTGAAACATCTCTTCTTGGAACAGCCGGAGTCCGTCGGTGATGATGCGAGGCAGCCCAATGAGGACGATTTGGGCGATACTTTTAGGACCGAATTTCAATTTGATAATACTAACGATGAAGCCACCCCGCCAGCTACCACTAGAGAGCCTCCTCTTGACAATGAATTGGATGAAGAGCATGCCATGCCGGATGATGTATCCGCTGCAATCCGCAGAAATATTTCGGCAGTTGTTGCTGTTACGTTGGAATCAGTGATGCAGAGCTTGCAAGATGGTAATGACAAGCTGGAGCACTTTGAAGCCGAAGAACTTGCTCTCCAGCCGGTATCATCCAGAACATTACAGGGTCGTGAGGTGGAATTGCCGTCTCCTGATATTAAAGATTCGGGTATCGTTTGCGGAGATAGCACAGGCACCCCGAGAGAGACATCTCAGCAGAACGTTTGGAACCTTGACCATGCACCAGAACCTCAGGATTTGCCCGTCGCAATGTCAATTTCGATCCAGCATAGTGTGAATGCAATTTTGATACAAGCTCTGCAAAATGTCATAACGGATTTATCGCGTGAGTCAGGTGTGGATAGCCCAGAACATCTCGACGAGGAAAAAAATCCTTCTGAACCTATGGTATTGGGCGTGTATAACGACGGGCAAGACGTGGTATCAGTGCCATACGACCATGCGGCAGTCATGACGGCGATCGAAACATTCGACCAACTGCATCTGCCTCAGGATGACGATAATCAAGTGTCTGAAGGAGAAGTTTCGATCCCAATGGCGATTGCAGTGCGCTGGGCGGTCAGCGGTATTATCGCATTGGCAGTAGATAATGCAGTTGCTGGTATTGTACCTCTTAGCTCCCCTGCGGATACACTGGCACAGGAAAAATCTGAGTGTGATGATGTCGGTGACCACGAGTA
The DNA here is from genome assembly GCA_025722995.1 of Phytophthora agathidicida. Taxonomy (NCBI): domain Eukaryota; phylum Oomycota; class Peronosporomycetes; order Peronosporales; family Peronosporaceae; genus Phytophthora; species Phytophthora agathidicida. Next base: position 4,302,856 of record CP106972.1, on the reverse strand, counting down.
CTGTGAAAGCTCCAGTGTGTCCACAGAAAACGTTGCCACTTCAGAATCTGAGGGCATTACGGAAGCAATTTCAAGTAGCATGGCCATCGCGATTCGTCAGACTGTAGATAGGATCCTTGAGCGAACGATGGAAAATGTGATGTCTCAAATTGGCGCTCGCACCGTGGAGGAATTGATACCTCAGTTGGTGGAGAACTCAGCTTCAAACGAAGAACTATCGATTGGAGTCCCCACGGAGAGTCCAACATTACCTACTGGAGTGGTCACTGCAATATACAATGAATCGGATGGAGAGGAATACGCTGAACTTCCCGTGCAAATGTCCTTGGCCATTCGACAAGCTGTGAATGGTTTGATCGGGTCATCGCTACAGGCTGTAGTAGCGGATATCATTGGAAAAACGACAGCACAATTTCCATTAGACGCTCTTTTAGAAGATGATTCCGCTGATGAATCTCTGGTGGATAACAACTTCGTTGAAACATCCCATCTTCCGAGCGAACCTGCTGTACCAGATCATGCGGTCATTCCACCTTTGATACTACCTGTTCACGAGCAAACAACCACTGCAAAGCTTGATTCTGACGATGAAGACACTCAACAAGTATCTGTGCTGGCTGCAATTGCTGTTAGCCGGATGGTGACTGCAGTTATTGCTGCCGGAGTACAAAAAATGCTCGACTCGATGATCAACGTGGGGACTGTCCTAGAGGCTGGCCAGGACGCCACGACGGTTGAATATGAATATGAAAACGATCGTGATGTATTGGACGACAATATCGAAGTGGGAGTCGAATCTGCTACGTCAATGTCTATTACGCCCAAAGAAGGCAACAAGATAAATGAATCAAACGAAACACCAAGCTCCACTGTCCCTGTAAGTGTTGATGAAGTCACAGACGCTGCTGGCCGGATTGACGATGACTCTGCTGGTACTGGTGAGGTCGGTTTGCCCCCAGCGATGTCTGTCGCGATAGCTCTCATCGTCAAAGCAATGCTAATGGAGGCAGTTGATAAAGTATCCCAACGAATCGACCTTCCATGCGAATACAAGGATGAGATCCAGTTCGTGGAAAAAGAAGTGCTTGGAGTGTCTACAGTGGAGGACACAAGGAAGAATTCTGATTACTTTGAGTCGTTGGTGCGTGATAGTGATGCGATGGCAGCGGCGATAGCAAGTGTGGTCAATTCGATGACAGCTACAGCGTTGGCATCTATTACCAGTATGATGGGGAGACAACATACTGTTGAAGAAATTACAACTCCGATAGCAACACCTGAACACGAATCCCTTGAAGCCAACCAGCCTGACGTCCAACAACCAATAGAGCACGAAATTCAAACCGTATCAGAAGCAGCCTCACGGACCCCAACAAAGCATTACGATGAACTGATGACCAAGGATGCAGCCACCGAGGCGGCAGCTGCCAGTATCGCGGTCGTGGCCGCTCTAGCCGAAGCCGTGGATGCAGTGGAGGCCGAGTCCGAGTACGCAGAGGACGAGTTCGGCGAGGAGGTGGCAGCGGAGCCAACTGCGGAGACGGCCGCCGAGGCGATCGAGCAAGTTCCTGCGACAGAGACCGTTGGTACGGCGGAACCGAGCGAGGTGGCAGAAGCGGTGGCACAGGCGGTGGACGCCGTGTTGGACGCCGCATCGGAGGCTGAGGTGGCTGCAGCTGCAGAAGACCTGGTGTCTGCGGTGGCGTCGGCTGCGCTTGCTGCTGCTGAAGAGGTGTCCGCTGCCGAGTCGAGTGTGCCTGCGGTGGATTCGGAGGCTCCGACGATCGAGGACGCCGTCGCCACCGAGGCGGCAGCTGCCAGTATCGCGGTCGTGGCCGCTCTAGCCGAAGCCGTGGATGCAGTGGAGGCCGAGTCCGAGTACGCAGAGGACGAGTTCGGCGAGGAGGTGGCAGCGGAGCCAACTGCGGAGACGGCCGCCGAGGCGATCGAGCAAGTTCCTGCGACAGAGACCGTTGGTACGGCGGAACCGAGCGAGGTGGCAGAAGCGGTGGCACAGGCGGTGGACGCCGTGTTGGACGCCGCATCGGAGGCTGAGGTGGCTGCAGCTGCAGAAGACCTGGTGTCTGCGGTGGCGTCGGCTGCGCTTGCTGCTGCTGAAGAGGTGTCCGCTGCCGAGTCGAGTGTGCCTGCGGTGGATTCGGAGGCTCCGACGATCGAGGACGCCGTCGCCACCGAGGCGGCAGCTGCCAGTATCGCGGTCGTGGCCGCTCTAGCCGAAGCCGTGGATGCAGTGGAGGCCGAGTCCGAGTACGCAGAGGACGAGTTCGGCGAGGAGGTGGCAGCGGAGCCAACTGCGGAGACGGCCGCCGAGGCGATCGAGCAAGTTCCTGCGACAGAGACCGTTGGTACGGCGGAACCGAGCGAGGTGGCAGAAGCGGTGGCACAGGCGGTGGACGCCGTGTTGGACGCCGCATCGGAGGCTGAGGTGGCTGCAGCTGCAGAAGACCTGGTGTCTGCGGTGGCGTCGGCTGCGCTTGCTGCTGCTGAAGAGGTGTCCGCTGCCGAGTCGAGTGTGCCTGCGGTGGATTCGGAGGCTCCGACGATCGAGGACGCCGTCGCCACCGAGGCGGCAGCTGCCAGTATCGCGGTCGTGGCCGCTCTAGCCGAAGCCGTGGATGCAGTGGAGGCCGAGTCCGAGTACGCGGAGGACGAGTTCGGCGAGGAGGTGGCAGCGGAGCCAACTGCGGAGACGGCCGCCGAGGCGATCGAGCAAGTTCCTGCGACAGAGACCGTTGGTACGGCGGAACCGAGCGAGGTGGCAGAAGCGGTGGCACAGGCGGTGGACGCCGTGTTGGACGCCGCATCGGAGGCTGAGGTGGCTGCAGCTGCAGAAGACCTGGTGTCTGCGGTGGCGTCGGCTGCGCTTGCTGCTGCTGAAGAGGTGTCCGCTGCCGAGTCGAGTGTGCCTGCGGTGGATTCGGAGGCTCCGACGATCGAGGACGCCGTCGCCACCGAGGCGGCAGCTGCCAGTATCGCGGTCGTGGCCGCTCTAGCCGAAGCCGTGGATGCAGTGGAGGCCGAGTCCGAGTACGCAGAGGACGAGTTCGGCGAGGAGGTGGCAGCGGAGCCAACTGCGGAGACGGCCGCCGAGGCGATCGAGCAAGTTCCTGCGACAGAGACCGTTGGTACGGCGGAACCGAGCGAGGTGGCAGAAGCGGTGGCACAGGCGGTGGACGCCGTGTTGGACGCCGCATCGGAGGCTGAGGTGGCTGCAGCTGCAGAAGACCTGGTGTCTGCGGTGGCGTCGGCTGCGCTTGCTGCTGCTGAAGAGGTGTCCGCTGCCGAGTCGAGTGTGCCTGCGGTGGATTCGGAGGCTCCGACGATCGAGGACGCCGTCGCCACCGAGGCGGCAGCTGCCAGTATCGCGGTCGTGGCCGCTCTAGCCGAAGCCGTGGATGCAGTGGAGGCCGAGTCCGAGTACGCAGAGGACGAGTTCGGCGAGGAGGTGGCAGCGGAGCCAACTGCGGAGACGGCCGCCGAGGCGATCGAGCAAGTTCCTGCGACAGAGACCGTTGGTACGGCGGAACCGAGCGAGGTGGCAGAAGCGGTGGCACAGGTGGTGGACGCCGTGTTGGACGCCGCATCGGAGGCTGAGGTGGCTGCAGCTGCAGAAGACCTGGTGTCTGCGGTGGCGTCGGCTGCGCTTGCTGCTGCTGAAGAGGTGTCCGCTGCCGAGTCGAGTGTGCCTGCGGTGGATTCGGAGGCTCCGACGATCGAGGACGCCGTCGCCACCGAGGCGGCAGCTGCCAGTATCGCGGTCGTGGCCGCTCTAGCCGAAGCCGTGGATGCAGTGGAGGCCGAGTCCGAGTACGCAGAGGACGAGTTCGGCGAGGAGGTGGCAGCGGAGCCAACTGCGGAGACGGCCGCCGAGGCGATCGAGCAAGTTCCTGCGACAGAGACCGTTGGTACGGCGGAACCGAGCGAGGTGGCAGAAGCGGTGGCACAGGCGGTGGACGCCGTGTTGGACGCCGCATCGGAGGCTGAGGTGGCTGCAGCTGCAGAAGACCTGGTGTCTGCGGTGGCGTCGGCTGCGCTTGCTGCTGCTGAAGAGGTGTCCGCTGCCGAGTCGAGTGTGCCTGCGGTGGATTCGGAGGCTCCGACGATCGAGGACGCCGTCGCCACCGAGGCGGCAGCTGCCAGTATCGCGGTCGTGGCCGCTCTAGCCGAAGCCGTGGATGCAGTGGAGGCCGAGTCCGAGTACGCAGAGGACGAGTTCGGCGAGGAGGTGGCAGCGGAGCCAACTGCGGAGACGGCCGCCGAGGCGATCGAGCAAGTTCCTGCGACAGAGACCGTTGGTACGGCGGAACCGAGCGAGGTGGCAGAAGCGGTGGCACAGGCGGTGGACGCCGTGTTGGACGCCGCATCGGAGGCTGAGGTGGCTGCAGCTGCAGAAGACCTGGTGTCTGCGGTGGCGTCGGCTGCGCTTGCTGCTGCTGAAGAGGTGTCCGCTGCCGAGTCGAGTGTGCCTGCGGTGGATTCGGAGGCTCCGACGATCGAGGACGCCGTCGCCACCGAGGCGGCAGCTGCCAGTATCGCGGTCGTGGCCGCTCTAGCCGAAGCCGTGGATGCAGTGGAGGCCGAGTCCGAGTACGCGGAGGACGAGTTCGGCGAGGAGGTGGCAGCGGAGCCAACTGCGGAGACGGCCGCCGAGGCGATCGAGCAAGTTCCTGCGACAGAGACCGTTGGTACGGCGGAACCGAGCGAGGTGGCAGAAGCGGTGGCACAGGCGGTGGACGCCGTGTTGGACGCCGCATCGGAGGCTGAGGTGGCTGCAGCTGCAGAAGACCTGGTGTCTGCGGTGGCGTCGGCTGCGCTTGCTGCTGCTGAAGAGGTGTCCGCTGCCGAGTCGAGTGTGCCTGCGGTGGATTCGGAGGCTCCGACGATCGAGGACGCCGTCGCCACCGAGGCGGCAGCTGCCAGTATCGCGGTCGTGGCCGCTCTAGCCGAAGCCGTGGATGCAGTGGAGGCCGAGTCCGAGTACGCGGAGGACGAGTTCGGCGAGGAGGTGGCAGCGGAGCCAACTGCGGAGACGGCCGCCGAGGCGATCGAGCAAGTTCCTGCGACAGAGACCGTTGGTACGGCGGAACCGAGCGAGGTGGCAGAAGCGGTGGCACAGGCGGTGGACGCCGTGTTGGACGCCGCATCGGAGGCTGAGGTGGCTGCAGCTGCAGAAGACCTGGTGTCTGCGGTGGCGTCGGCTGCGCTTGCTGCTGCTGAAGAGGTGTCCGCTGCCGAGTCGAGTGTGCCTGCGGTGGATTCGGAGGCTCCGACGATCGAGGACGCCGTCGCCACCGAGGCGGCAGCTGCCAGTATCGCGGTCGTGGCCGCTCTAGCCGAAGCCGTGGATGCAGTGGAGGCCGAGTCCGAGTACGCGGAGGACGAGTTCGGCGAGGAGGTGGCAGCGGAGCCAACTGCGGAGACGGCCGCCGAGGCGATCGAGCAAGTTCCTGCGACAGAGACCGTTGGTACGGCGGAACCGAGCGAGGTGGCAGAAGCGGTGGCACAGGCGGTGGACGCCGTGTTGGACGCCGCATCGGAGGCTGAGGTGGCTGCAGCTGCAGAAGACCTGGTGTCTGCGGTGGCGTCGGCTGCGCTTGCTGCTGCTGAAGAGGTGTCCGCTGCCGAGTCGAGTGTGCCTGCGGTGGATTCGGAGGCTCCGACGATCGAGGACGCCGTCGCCACCGAGGCGGCAGCTGCCAGTATCGCGGTCGTGGCCGCTCTAGCCGAAGCCGTGGATGCAGTGGAGGCCGAGTCCGAGTACGCGGAGGACGAGTTCGGCGAGGAGGTGGCAGCGGAGCCAACTGCGGAGACGGCCGCCGAGGCGATCGAGCAAGTTCCTGCGACAGAGACCGTTGGTACGGCGGAACCGAGCGAGGTGGCAGAAGCGGTGGCACAGGCGGTGGACGCCGTGTTGGACGCCGCATCGGAGGCTGAGGTGGCTGCAGCTGCAGAAGACCTGGTGTCTGCGGTGGCGTCGGCTGCGCTTGCTGCTGCTGAAGAGGTGTCCGCTGCCGAGTCGAGTGTGCCTGCGGTGGATTCGGAGGCTCCGACGATCGAGGACGCCGTCGCCACCGAGGCGGCAGCTGCCAGTATCGCGGTCGTGGCCGCTCTAGCCGAAGCCGTGGATGCAGTGGAGGCCGAGTCCGAGTACGCGGAGGACGAGTTCGGCGAGGAGGTGGCAGCGGAGCCAACTGCGGAGACGGCCGCCGAGGCGATCGAGCAAGTTCCTGCGACAGAGACCGTTGGTACGGCGGAACCGAGCGAGGTGGCAGAAGCGGTGGCACAGGTGGTGGACGCCGTGTTGGACGCCGCATCGGAGGCTGAGGTGGCTGCAGCTGCAGAAGACCTGGTGTCTGCGGTGGCGTCGGCTGCGCTTGCTGCTGCTGAAGAGGTGTCCGCTGCCGAGTCGAGTGTGCCTGCGGTGGATTCGGAGGCTCCGACGATCGAGGACGCCGTCGCCACCGAGGCGGCAGCTGCCAGTATCGCGGTCGTGGCCGCTCTAGCCGAAGCCGTGGATGCAGTGGAGGCCGAGTCCGAGTACGCGGAGGACGAGTTCGGCGAGGAGGTGGCAGCGGAGCCAACTGCGGAGACGGCCGCCGAGGCGATCGAGCAAGTTCCTGCGACAGAGACCGTTGGTACGGCGGAACCGAGCGAGGTGGCAGAAGCGGTGGCACAGGCGGTGGACGCCGTGTTGGACGCCGCATCGGAGGCTGAGGTGGCTGCAGCTGCAGAAGACCTGGTGTCTGCGGTGGCGTCGGCTGCGCTTGCTGCTGCTGAAGAGGTGTCCGCTGCCGAGTCGAGTGTGCCTGCGGTGGATTCGGAGGCTCCGACGATCGAGGACGCCGTCGCCACCGAGGCGGCAGCTGCCAGTATCGCGGTCGTGGCCGCTCTAGCCGAAGCCGTGGATGCAGTGGAGGCCGAGTCCGAGTACGCGGAGGACGAGTTCGGCGAGGAGGTGGCAGCGGAGCCAACTGCGGAGACGGCCGCCGAGGCGATCGAGCAAGTTCCTGCGACAGAGACCGTTGGTACGGCGGAACCGAGCGAGGTGGCAGAAGCGGTGGCACAGGCGGTGGACGCCGTGTTGGACGCCGCATCGGAGGCTGAGGTGGCTGCAGCTGCAGAAGACCTGGTGTCTGCGGTGGCGTCGGCTGCGCTTGCTGCTGCTGAAGAGGTGTCCGCTGCCGAGTCGAGTGTGCCTGCGGTGGATTCGGAGGCTCCGACGATCGAGGACGCCGTCGCCACCGAGGCGGCAGCTGCCAGTATCGCGGTCGTGGCCGCTCTAGCCGAAGCCGTGGATGCAGTGGAGGCCGAGTCCGAGTACGCGGAGGACGAGTTCGGCGAGGAGGTGGCAGCGGAGCCAACTGCGGAGACGGCCGCCGAGGCGATCGAGCAAGTTCCTGCGACAGAGACCGTTGGTACGGCGGAACCGAGCGAGGTGGCAGAAGCGGTGGCACAGGCGGTGGACGCCGTGTTGGACGCCGCATCGGAGGCTGAGGTGGCTGCAGCTGCAGAAGACCTGGTGTCTGCGGTGGCGTCGGCTGCGCTTGCTGCTGCTGAAGAGGTGTCCGCTGCCGAGTCGAGTGTGCCTGCGGTGGATTCGGAGGCTCCGACGATCGAGGACGCCGTCGCCACCGAGGCGGCAGCTGCCAGTATCGCGGTCGTGGCCGCTCTAGCCGAAGCCGTGGATGCAGTGGAGGCCGAGTCCGAGTACGCGGAGGACGAGTTCGGCGAGGAGGTGGCAGCGGAGCCAACTGCGGAGACGGCCGCCGAGGCGATCGAGCAAGTTCCTGCGACAGAGACCGTTGGTACGGCGGAACCGAGCGAGGTGGCAGAAGCGGTGGCACAGGCGGTGGACGCCGTGTTGGACGCCGCATCGGAGGCTGAGGTGGCTGCAGCTGCAGAAGACCTGGTGTCTGCGGTGGCGTCGGCTGCGCTTGCTGCTGCTGAAGAGGTGTCCGCTGCCGAGTCGAGTGTGCCTGCGGTGGATTCGGAGGCTCCGACGATCGAGGACGCCGTCGCCACCGAGGCGGCAGCTGCCAGTATCGCGGTCGTGGCCGCTCTAGCCGAAGCCGTGGATGCAGTGGAGGCCGAGTCCGAGTACGCGGAGGACGAGTTCGGCGAGGAGGTGGCAGCGGAGCCAACTGCGGAGACGGCCGCCGAGGCGATCGAGCAAGTTCCTGCGACAGAGACCGTTGGTACGGCGGAACCGAGCGAGGTGGCAGAAGCGGTGGCACAGGCGGTGGACGCCGTGTTGGACGCCGCATCGGAGGCTGAGGTGGCTGCAGCTGCAGAAGACCTGGTGTCTGCGGTGGCGTCGGCTGCGCTTGCTGCTGCTGAAGAGGTGTCCGCTGCCGAGTCGAGTGTGCCTGCGGTGGATTCGGAGGCTCCGACGATCGAGGACGCCGTCGCCACCGAGGCGGCAGCTGCCAGTATCGCGGTCGTGGCCGCTCTAGCCGAAGCCGTGGATGCAGTGGAGGCCGAGTCCGAGTACGCGGAGGACGAGTTCGGCGAGGAGGTGGCAGCGGAGCCAACTGCGGAGACGGCCGCCGAGGCGATCGAGCAAGTTCCTGCGACAGAGACCGTTGGTACGGCGGAACCGAGCGAGGTGGCAGAAGCGGTGGCACAGGCGGTGGACGCCGTGTTGGACGCCGCATCGGAGGCTGAGGTGGCTGCAGCTGCAGAAGACCTGGTGTCTGCGGTGGCGTCGGCTGCGCTTGCTGCTGCTGAAGAGGTGTCCGCTGCCGAGTCGAGTGTGCCTGCGGTGGATTCGGAGGCTCCGACGATCGAGGACGCCGTCGCCACCGAGGCGGCAGCTGCCAGTATCGCGGTCGTGGCCGCTCTAGCCGAAGCCGTGGATGCAGTGGAGGCCGAGTCCGAGTACGCGGAGGACGAGTTCGGCGAGGAGGTGGCAGCGGAGCCAACTGCGGAGACGGCCGCCGAGGCGATCGAGCAAGTTCCTGCGACAGAGACCGTTGGTACGGCGGAACCGAGCGAGGTGGCAGAAGCGGTGGCACAGGCGGTGGACGCCGTGTTGGACGCCGCATCGGAGGCTGAGGTGGCTGCAGCTGCAGAAGACCTGGTGTCTGCGGTGGCGTCGGCTGCGCTTGCTGCTGCTGAAGAGGTGTCCGCTGCCGAGTCGAGTGTGCCTGCGGTGGATTCGGAGGCTCCGACGATCGAGGACGCCGTCGCCACCGAGGCGGCAGCTGCCAGTATCGCGGTCGTGGCCGCTCTAGCCGAAGCCGTGGATGCAGTGGAGGCCGAGTCCGAGTACGCGGAGGACGAGTTCGGCGAGGAGGTGGCAGCGGAGCCAACTGCGGAGACGGCCGCCGAGGCGATCGAGCAAGTTCCTGCGACAGAGACCGTTGGTACGGCGGAACCGAGCGAGGTGGCAGAAGCGGTGGCACAGGCGGTGGACGCCGTGTTGGACGCCGCATCGGAGGCTGAGGTGGCTGCAGCTGCAGAAGACCTGGTGTCTGCGGTGGCGTCGGCTGCGCTTGCTGCTGCTGAAGAGGTGTCCGCTGCCGAGTCGAGTGTGCCTGCGGTGGATTCGGAGGCTCCGACGATCGAGGACGCCGTCGCCACCGAGGCGGCAGCTGCCAGTATCGCGGTCGTGGCCGCTCTAGCCGAAGCCGTGGATGCAGTGGAGGCCGAGTCCGAGTACGCGGAGGACGAGTTCGGCGAGGAGGTGGCAGCGGAGCCAACTGCGGAGACGGCCGCCGAGGCGATCGAGCAAGTTCCTGCGACAGAGACCGTTGGTACGGCGGAACCGAGCGAGGTGGCAGAAGCGGTGGCACAGGCGGTGGACGCCGTGTTGGACGCCGCATCGGAGGCTGAGGTGGCTGCAGCTGCAGAAGACCTGGTGTCTGCGGTGGCGTCGGCTGCGCTTGCTGCTGCTGAAGAGGTGTCCGCTGCCGAGTCGAGTGTGCCTGCGGTGGATTCGGAGGCTCCGACGATCGAGGACGCCGTCGCCACCGAGGCGGCAGCTGCCAGTATCGCGGTCGTGGCCGCTCTAGCCGAAGCCGTGGATGCAGTGGAGGCCGAGTCCGAGTACGCGGAGGACGAGTTCGGCGAGGAGGTGGCAGCGGAGCCAACTGCGGAGACGGCCGCCGAGGCGATCGAGCAAGTTCCTGCGACAGAGACCGTTGGTACGGCGGAACCGAGCGAGGTGGCAGAAGCGGTGGCACAGGCGGTGGACGCCGTGTTGGACGCCGCATCGGAGGCTGAGGTGGCTGCAGCTGCAGAAGACCTGGTGTCTGCGGTGGCGTCGGCTGCGCTTGCTGCTGCTGAAGAGGTGTCCGCTGCCGAGTCGAGTGTGCCTGCGGTGGATTCGGAGGCTCCGACGATCGAGGACGCCGTCGCCACCGAGGCGGCAGCTGCCAGTATCGCGGTCGTGGCCGCTCTAGCCGAAGCCGTGGATGCAGTGGAGGCCGAGTCCGAGTACGCGGAGGACGAGTTCGGCGAGGAGGTGGCAGCGGAGCCAACTGCGGAGACGGCCGCCGAGGCGATCGAGCAAGTTCCTGCGACAGAGACCGTTGGTACGGCGGAACCGAGCGAGGTGGCAGAAGCGGTGGCACAGGCGGTGGACGCCGTGTTGGACGCCGCATCGGAGGCTGAGGTGGCTGCAGCTGCAGAAGACCTGGTGTCTGCGGTGGCGTCGGCTGCGCTTGCTGCTGCTGAAGAGGTGTCCGCTGCCGAGTCGAGTGTGCCTGCGGTGGATTCGGAGGCTCCGACGATCGAGGACGCCGTCGCCACCGAGGCGGCAGCTGCCAGTATCGCGGTCGTGGCCGCTCTAGCCGAAGCCGTGGATGCAGTGGAGGCCGAGTCCGAGTACGCGGAGGACGAGTTCGGCGAGGAGGTGGCAGCGGAGCCAACTGCGGAGACGGCCGCCGAGGCGATCGAGCAAGTTCCTGCGACAGAGACCGTTGGTACGGCGGAACCGAGCGAGGTGGCAGAAGCGGTGGCACAGGCGGTGGACGCCGTGTTGGACGCCGCATCGGAGGCTGAGGTGGCTGCAGCTGCAGAAGACCTGGTGTCTGCGGTGGCGTCGGCTGCGCTTGCTGCTGCTGAAGAGGTGTCCGCTGCCGAGTCGAGTGTGCCTGCGGTGGATTCGGAGGCTCCGACGATCGAGGACGCCGTCGCCACCGAGGCGGCAGCTGCCAGTATCGCGGTCGTGGCCGCTCTAGCCGAAGCCGTGGATGCAGTGGAGGCCGAGTCCGAGTACGCGGAGGACGAGTTCGGCGAGGAGGTGGCAGCGGAGCCAACTGCGGAGACGGCCGCCGAGGCGATCGAGCAAGTTCCTGCGACAGAGACCGTTGGTACGGCGGAACCGAGCGAGGTGGCAGAAGCGGTGGCACAGGCGGTGGACGCCGTGTTGGACGCCGCATCGGAGGCTGAGGTGGCTGCAGCTGCAGAAGACCTGGTGTCTGCGGTGGCGTCGGCTGCGCTTGCTGCTGCTGAAGAGGTGTCCGCTGCCGAGTCGAGTGTGCCTGCGGTGGATTCGGAGGCTCCGACGATCGAGGACGCCGTCGCCACCGAGGCGGCAGCTGCCAGTATCGCGGTCGTGGCCGCTCTAGCCGAAGCCGTGGATGCAGTGGAGGCCGAGTCCGAGTACGCGGAGGACGAGTTCGGCGAGGAGGTGGCAGCGGAGCCAACTGCGGAGACGGCCGCCGAGGCGATCGAGCAAGTTCCTGCGACAGAGACCGTTGGTACGGCGGAACCGAGCGAGGTGGCAGAAGCGGTGGCACAGGCGGTGGACGCCGTGTTGGACGCCGCATCGGAGGCTGAGGTGGCTGCAGCTGCAGAAGACCTGGTGTCTGCGGTGGCGTCGGCTGCGCTTGCTGCTGCTGAAGAGGTGTCCGCTGCCGAGTCGAGTGTGCCTGCGGTGGATTCGGAGGCTCCGACGATCGAGGACGCCGTCGCCACCGAGGCGGCAGCTGCCAGTATCGCGGTCGTGGCCGCTCTAGCCGAAGCCGTGGATGCAGTGGAGGCCGAGTCCGAGTACGCGGAGGACGAGTTCGGCGAGGAGGTGGCAGCGGAGCCAACTGCGGAGACGGCCGCCGAGGCGATCGAGCAAGTTCCTGCGACAGAGACCGTTGGTACGGCGGAACCGAGCGAGGTGGCAGAAGCGGTGGCACAGGCGGTGGACGCCGTGTTGGACGCCGCATCGGAGGCTGAGGTGGCTGCAGCTGCAGAAGACCTGGTGTCTGCGGTGGCGTCGGCTGCGCTTGCTGCTGCTGAAGAGGTGTCCGCTGCCGAGTCGAGTGTGCCTGCGGTGGATTCGGAGGCTCCGACGATCGAGGACGCCGTCGCCACCGAGGCGGCAGCTGCCAGTATCGCGGTCGTGGCCGCTCTAGCCGAAGCCGTGGATGCAGTGGAGGCCGAGTCCGAGTACGCGGAGGACGAGTTCGGCGAGGAGGTGGCAGCGGAGCCAACTGCGGAGACGGCCGCCGAGGCGATCGAGCAAGTTCCTGCGACAGAGACCGTTGGTACGGCGGAACCGAGCGAGGTGGCAGAAGCGGTGGCACAGGCGGTGGACGCCGTGTTGGACGCCGCATCGGAGGCTGAGGTGGCTGCAGCTGCAGAAGACCTGGTGTCTGCGGTGGCGTCGGCTGCGCTTGCTGCTGCTGAAGAGGTGTCCGCTGCCGAGTCGAGTGTGCCTGCGGTGGATTCGGAGGCTCCGACGATCGAGGACGCCGTCGCCACCGAGGCGGCAGCTGCCAGTATCGCGGTCGTGGCCGCTCTAGCCGAAGCCGTGGATGCAGTGGAGGCCGAGTCCGAGTACGCGGAGGACGAGTTCGGCGAGGAGGTGGCAGCGGAGCCAACTGCGGAGACGGCCGCCGAGGCGATCGAGCAAGTTCCTGCGACAGAGACCGTTGGTACGGCGGAACCGAGCGAGGTGGCAGAAGCGGTGGCACAGGTGGTGGACGCCGTGTTGGACGCCGCATCGGAGGCTGAGGTGGCTGCAGCTGCAGAAGACCTGGTGTCTGCGGTGGCGTCGGCTGCGCTTGCTGCTGCTGAAGAGGTGTCCGCTGCCGAGTCGAGTGTGCCTGCGGTGGATTCGGAGGCTCCGACGATCGAGGACGCCGTCGCCACCGAGGCGGCAGCTGCCAGTATCGCGGTCGTGGCCGCTCTAGCCGAAGCCGTGGATGCAGTGGAGGCCGAGTCCGAGTACGCGGAGGACGAGTTCGGCGAGGAGGTGGCAGCGGAGCCAACTGCGGAGACGGCCGCCGAGGCGATCGAGCAAGTTCCTGCGACAGAGACCGTTGGTACGGCGGAACCGAGCGAGGTGGCAGAAGCGGTGGCACAGGCGGTGGACGCCGTGTTGGACGCCGCATCGGAGGCTGAGGTGGCTGCAGCTGCAGAAGACCTGGTGTCTGCGGTGGCGTCGGCTGCGCTTGCTGCTGCTGAAGAGGTGTCCGCTGCCGAGTCGAGTGTGCCTGCGGTGGATTCGGAGGCTCCGACGATCGAGGACGCCGTCGCCACCGAGGCGGCAGCTGCCAGTATCGCGGTCGTGGCCGCTCTAGCCGAAGCCGTGGATGCAGTGGAGGCCGAGTCCGAGTACGCGGAGGACGAGTTCGGCGAGGAGGTGGCAGCGGAGCCAACTGCGGAGACGGCCGCCGAGGCGATCGAGCAAGTTCCTGCGACAGAGACCGTTGGTACGGCGGAACCGAGCGAGGTGGCAGAAGCGGTGGCACAGGCGGTGGACGCCGTGTTGGACGCCGCATCGGAGGCTGAGGTGGCTGCAGCTGCAGAAGACCTGGTGTCTGCGGTGGCGTCGGCTGCGCTTGCTGCTGCTGAAGAGGTGTCCGCTGCCGAGTCGAGTGTGCCTGCGGTGGATTCGGAGGCTCCGACGATCGAGGACGCCGTCGCCACCGAGGCGGCAGCTGCCAGTATCGCGGTCGTGGCCGCTCTAGCCGAAGCCGTGGATGCAGTGGAGGCCGAGTCCGAGTACGCGGAGGACGAGTTCGGCGAGGAGGTGGCAGCGGAGCCAACTGCGGAGACGGCCGCCGAGGCGATCGAGCAAGTTCCTGCGACAGAGACCGTTGGTACGGCGGAACCGAGCGAGGTGGCAGAAGCGGTGGCACAGGCGGTGGACGCCGTGTTGGACGCCGCATCGGAGGCTGAGGTGGCTGCAGCTGCAGAAGACCTGGTGTCTGCGGTGGCGTCGGCTGCGCTTGCTGCTGCTGAAGAGGTGTCCGCTGCCGAGTCGAGTGTGCCTGCGGTGGATTCGGAGGCTCCGACGATCGAGGACGCCGTCGCCACCGAGGCGGCAGCTGCCAGTATCGCGGTCGTGGCCGCTCTAGCCGAAGCCGTGGATGCAGTGGAGGCCGAGTCCGAGTACGCGGAGGACGAGTTCGGCGAGGAGGTGGCAGCGGAGCCAACTGCGGAGACGGCCGCCGAGGCGATCGAGCAAGTTCCTGCGACAGAGACCGTTGGTACGGCGGAACCGAGCGAGGTGGCAGAAGCGGTGGCACAGGCGGTGGACGCCGTGTTGGACGCCGCATCGGAGGCTGAGGTGGCTGCAGCTGCAGAAGACCTGGTGTCTGCGGTGGCGTCGGCTGCGCTTGCTGCTGCTGAAGAGGTGTCCGCTGCCGAGTCGAGTGTGCCTGCGGTGGATTCGGAGGCTCCGACGATCGAGGACGCCGTCGCCACCGAGGCGGCAGCTGCCAGTATCGCGGTCGTGGCCGCTCTAGCCGAAGCCGTGGATGCAGTGGAGGCCGAGTCCGAGTACGCGGAGGACGAGTTCGGCGAGGAGGTGGCAGCGGAGCCAACTGCGGAGACGGCCGCCGAGGCGATCGAGCAAGTTCCTGCGACAGAGACCGTTGGTACGGCGGAACCGAGCGAGGTGGCAGAAGCGGTGGCACAGGCGGTGGACGCCGTGTTGGACGCCGCATCGGAGGCTGAGGTGGCTGCAGCTGCAGAAGACCTGGTGTCTGCGGTGGCGTCGGCTGCGCTTGCTGCTGCTGAAGAGGTGTCCGCTGCCGAGTCGAGTGTGCCTGCGGTGGATTCGGAGGCTCCGACGATCGAGGACGCCGTCGCCACCGAGGCGGCAGCTGCCAGTATCGCGGTCGTGGCCGCTCTAGCCGAAGCCGTGGATGCAGTGGAGGCCGAGTCCGAGTACGCGGAGGACGAGTTCGGCGAGGAGGTGGCAGCGGAGCCAACTGCGGAGACGGCCGCCGAGGCGATCGAGCAAGTTCCTGCGACAGAGACCGTTGGTACGGCGGAACCGAGCGAGGTGGCAGAAGCGGTGGCACAGGCGGTGGACGCCGTGTTGGACGCCGCATCGGAGGCTGAGGTGGCTGCAGCTGCAGAAGACCTGGTGTCTGCGGTGGCGTCGGCTGCGCTTGCTGCTGCTGAAGAGGTGTCCGCTGCCGAGTCGAGTGTGCCTGCGGTGGATTCGGAGGCTCCGACGATCGAGGACGCCGTCGCCACCGAGGCGGCAGCTGCCAGTATCGCGGTCGTGGCCGCTCTAGCCGAAGCCGTGGATGCAGTGGAGGCCGAGTCCGAGTACGCGGAGGACGAGTTCGGCGAGGAGGTGGCAGCGGAGCCAACTGCGGAGACGGCCGCCGAGGCGATCGAGCAAGTTCCTGCGACAGAGACCGTTGGTACGGCGGAACCGAGCGAGGTGGCAGAAGCGGTGGCACAGGCGGTGGACGCCGTGTTGGACGCCGCATCGGAGGCTGAGGTGGCTGCAGCTGCAGAAGACCTGGTGTCTGCGGTGGCGTCGGCTGCGCTTGCTGCTGCTGAAGAGGTGTCCGCTGCCGAGTCGAGTGTGCCTGCGGTGGATTCGGAGGCTCCGACGATCGAGGACGCCGTCGCCACCGAGGCGGCAGCTGCCAGTATCGCGGTCGTGGCCGCTCTAGCCGAAGCCGTGGATGCAGTGGAGGCCGAGTCCGAGTACGCGGAGGACGAGTTCGGCGAGGAGGTGGCAGCGGAGCCAACTGCGGAGACGGCCGCCGAGGCGATCGAGCAAGTTCCTGCGACAGAGACCGTTGGTACGGCGGAACCGAGCGAGGTGGCAGAAGCGGTGGCACAGGCGGTGGACGCCGTGTTGGACGCCGCATCGGAGGCTGAGGTGGCTGCAGCTGCAGAAGACCTGGTGTCTGCGGTGGCGTCGGCTGCGCTTGCTGCTGCTGAAGAGGTGTCCGCTGCCGAGTCGAGTGTGCCTGCGGTGGATTCGGAGGCTCCGACGATCGAGGACGCCGTCGCCACCGAGGCGGCAGCTGCCAGTATCGCGGTCGTGGCCGCTCTAGCCGAAGCCGTGGATGCAGTGGAGGCCGAGTCCGAGTACGCGGAGGACGAGTTCGGCGAGGAGGTGGCAGCGGAGCCAACTGCGGAGACGGCCGCCGAGGCGATCGAGCAAGTTCCTGCGACAGAGACCGTTGGTACGGCGGAACCGAGCGAGGTGGCAGAAGCGGTGGCACAGGCGGTGGACGCCGTGTTGGACGCCGCATCGGAGGCTGAGGTGGCTGCAGCTGCAGAAGACCTGGTGTCTGCGGTGGCGTCGGCTGCGCTTGCTGCTGCTGAAGAGGTGTCCGCTGCCGAGTCGAGTGTGCCTGCGGTGGATTCGGAGGCTCCGACGATCGAGGACGCCGTCGCCACCGAGGCGGCAGCTGCCAGTATCGCGGTCGTGGCCGCTCTAGCCGAAGCCGTGGATGCAGTGGAGGCCGAGTCCGAGTACGCGGAGGACGAGTTCGGCGAGGAGGTGGCAGCGGAGCCAACTGCGGAGACGGCCGCCGAGGCGATCGAGCAAGTTCCTGCGACAGAGACCGTTGGTACGGCGGAACCGAGCGAGGTGGCAGAAGCGGTGGCACAGGCGGTGGACGCCGTGTTGGACGCCGCATCGGAGGCTGAGGTGGCTGCAGCTGCAGAAGACCTGGTGTCTGCGGTGGCGTCGGCTGCGCTTG
Source organism: Phytophthora agathidicida (assembly GCA_025722995.1). Lineage (NCBI taxonomy): Eukaryota > Oomycota > Peronosporomycetes > Peronosporales > Peronosporaceae > Phytophthora > Phytophthora agathidicida. The sequence continues at coordinate 4,285,928 of CP106972.1, read as the reverse complement.
CTGCTGCTGAAGAGGTGTCCGCTGCCGAGTCGAGTGTGCCTGCGGTGGATTCGGAGGCTCCGACGATCGAGGACGCCGTCGCCACCGAGGCGGCAGCTGCCAGTATCGCGGTCGTGGCCGCTCTAGCCGAAGCCGTGGATGCAGTGGAGGCCGAGTCCGAGTACGCGGAGGACGAGTTCGGCGAGGAGGTGGCAGCGGAGCCAACTGCGGAGACGGCCGCCGAGGCGATCGAGCAAGTTCCTGCGACAGAGACCGTTGGTACGGCGGAACCGAGCGAGGTGGCAGAAGCGGTGGCACAGGCGGTGGACGCCGTGTTGGACGCCGCATCGGAGGCTGAGGTGGCTGCAGCTGCAGAAGACCTGGTGTCTGCGGTGGCGTCGGCTGCGCTTGCTGCTGCTGAAGAGGTGTCCGCTGCCGAGTCGAGTGTGCCTGCGGTGGATTCGGAGGCTCCGACGATCGAGGACGCCGTCGCCACCGAGGCGGCAGCTGCCAGTATCGCGGTCGTGGCCGCTCTAGCCGAAGCCGTGGATGCAGTGGAGGCCGAGTCCGAGTACGCGGAGGACGAGTTCGGCGAGGAGGTGGCAGCGGAGCCAACTGCGGAGACGGCCGCCGAGGCGATCGAGCAAGTTCCTGCGACAGAGACCGTTGGTACGGCGGAACCGAGCGAGGTGGCAGAAGCGGTGGCACAGGCGGTGGACGCCGTGTTGGACGCCGCATCGGAGGCTGAGGTGGCTGCAGCTGCAGAAGGCCTGGTGTCTGCGGTGGAGTCTGCTGCACTTGCTGCTGCTGCTGCTGAAGAGGTGTCCGCTGCCGAGTCGAGCAAGGAGGTGGCAACGGAGTCCGTCCCGGAGGACGCAGTCGAGCAGGAACCAGCGACAGAGGCGACGGAAGTTGTTGCGACACCGGAGTCGGGGGTGAGTGAGGCCGCGTCCGAGGCTGAGGTGGCTGCAGCTGCAGAAGATCTGTTGTCCGCGGTGGAGTCTGCTGCACTTGCTGCCGTTGCTGAGCAAGGGTCGGTTGCTGAGATGAGTGTTGTGGTGGTGGAGGAGTCCGAGGTGTCGGACACACCAACCGAGCAGCACGAACCAGTGACCGAGACGATGGAGATCGTTGCGAGTGCGGAGCCGAGCGAGGTGGCAGCAGCCGCGGCGGATGAGGTTGCGTCCGAGGCTAAGGTGGCTGCGATTGCAGAGGATTTGGTGTCTATGGTGGAGTCATTGCCGGGAGAATTATCGTCTACTTTAGTGGATGGAGTTTGTGTCCACGAAGACTCTGGTGTTGGTGTGGTTGTGGAGGCGGTTAAGTTACTGGGATCGATAACGGAACCGGAAGCTGTCGAGGAGAAAGAGCGACAGGATATCGAGCCTGTGGAGCAGGTACCTGATGTGGTATCGGTCACCGCGGTTGAAGCTGTAACGGCGGTTGAAATAAAGGAGGAGTGTGATGCCCCTGAGTCGGAGTATGATGATGCAGACTTCGACAAGGAAGTTGTCATGGAGTCGATGCCGAATGAGCTTGTGAAGACGTCGAGCCAAGATGCACCTGATGTGGTGCTGCCAGTTGAGGCCTCCTCATTCGAGCTCGAGGATACGGAGCTGGAATCTGAGGTTGCAGCGGCTACAGAGGAAATTGTTAACGCAGTTGAAGCGAAAGCAACTCCTCCACACGTAGTATCCGCTGCCGCTGTTACAAGCGCCATCATTGGTACACTGCTCGGTCTCATCGACTCCGTCGAGCTCGAACTTGAAGGCTCTGATAGTTGGGATTGGAACGCAGAGACAGACGTCGATCCAGCACTAGAAGATGAAGACGAAAAGATCAGCAGTCTCGAAGCTACCGTACGTCCACTGCCACCGATCATAAACGGCGACGACGCACAGAGGCTGATGATAGACACAAAAGAGGGTAACCCCACACTGCCGCCGAAATCTGACCTGAGCGCCTCGCCGTACAACAACAAAGAAGACGTGCAGCTCGAGCCGTATGAGGACGCAGTCCAAGACACCGACTTCGTGGAACTCGTCCAACTGCCCGAGCCAAGTCCCGTAGAGATGTCCGCAGCGGCCATCACCGTGGCTGTCGTAGGAACTCTTCTCGACGTTATCGACGTCATTGACACCGACGCCTAAGGAGATTATCTGTTTAAGGTGTTAGCAACAATATCGTTTCGTCCTCTTATGAATTTACTGCTCCTTCGTCGCTTGGGCCACTCCCATCACTGCGTCCACCAAGTCAGGGAAGGCCTGCTCATCTGGCTGGGGGTACAGCTGCAAGTCGTCCCAGTCGCCAGTCTCCAATACTCCTTGCAGCCCCTGGACCGACGTCTGCAGACAGTATTTCTGGTCGGCCATGGCCTCGGCCAGCTCCGTCTGGTGGTTGTCCATGAGCGCCGTGTTGACCACGACCACGAGCTTCTTATTGAGCGCCAGGCCGTCCATGATGGAGCCGGCGCCCGCGTGGCTGATGACCAGGTCGGCCTTGGCCACGTCGCTCTTGTACTGCGGATCGTGCCGGTAGAAACTTAGCTCCAGGCCCGGGAACGACGCGCGCGGCCGGTGCTCGCCATGGCCAATCTGCATGCGCAGAGACGTGAAGCCTCGGGCCACCAGCGCAGACAGACACGCATCCGTGTCCAGGGCCTCGATCAGCGCGTCGAACTTGGTCGTCCCCACCGTCACGAATGCCTGCATGGTCAAATCGGCCAAATGTGACTTGTAGCCATAGTGATAATGATAGGAACTCTAGCAGCTAATTGTGCAACAGCCTGACAACATTCGCACAACATTCGCACAACATTCGCGTAACAAGACTGCAACCCCTGCAAAACACATAACGAAAATCTCAAAATTGCTAACGATTTAGAGAGGGATCTGAGCTGATTAGAGAGGGATTACAAAGCTGATAACGACTTAGAGGGGCTTTGATATCTGATTTGGGAGGGTAACCCTTGCAAATCAGATCATAGCCCTCGCAAATCATATCGATCGGCAAATACCGTGTTAGAGAGAATTAGGATCTGATTTGAGGGGGGGGGCAAGAAGTAGCATAGAAGTAATATAGAAGTAGCTAATCGGCCAGTATCTACAATTCGCCTAGAGCTTCGTCAGCCAAAGCGTTCTCAATAAGTTTGCGATGAGCTCGAGTGTTTTCTGCTGTATGAACCTGAAGAAAGTCGGTGAGAGCTCGCAGACTGGCTGGGTCACAAGCTGTGGCGGCTTCTTCTTGGTCGAAAAATACCAGCGTGCATAGTTGCAGCAGTGAAAGTTCGCGTTCGGGGGTCGACATCGGGGCCCGCGACGTCACCGCATACCCTTGCAAGTGATACGAGAGTTTGCTCAGCAACTTGTGTTTGATCTCAACGGGGACTGCACGATACACGCGAATAACGACGTCTCGTTCATCTTCGACGTAGCGCCGGATCACCTGCTTGATTTGGATATCCGCTCTCGCATTTCCAGAATACAACTCCTTGGTCAAGTCCTCGACGACAGTATACGATTCATCCAGATCCTATATATCGTAATGTACAGCAAAGCGAACTCAGTACCTTGCAGTTAAAGCTGAATGTACGCCCAAACTCACCTTGGCTGCCTTCTTGTACAGGTCCCCATACCCAAGGTGCTTTTCCACCCCTTTGAAGTAAGCCCACGTCGCCTTCTTCGTTGCGCGCAACTCGAAAGGCAGAACGTTGTAGCTGACGAACTCGAGGCATCGGTATCTGCCGCTCACACGTTCATGGATATGGACTTCACTCGGAGTCATGTCCATATCAGCTAAGCCGTTCGACGCGAAAATGTCGTCCGTATCTTGGTAGGCAGCGTCAATGCGTCCAAGGAGTCTCCGAATTTCGCGTTCGTCTCGGTTAATATCCAAAACTTGCACAACGTGGTGTTTCACAAAGCGTAGATCTGCGAACGAAGAGAAATCTGTCACCTGCGTTAACAACACCAGAACACGTTAGTCAGGTATCCCCGCAGAAAAACGCAGATGAAAAGCACTTTACCATTTGAGATGCCCGCTTCTGCAATAAATTGGTGAGGGCCTTGGCTACCTGACGGTGGTGTTCCACCGCCAGCTTAAGGCGCACATTAAGTTCCTCTGCTTCTTCACGTCGCTGTCGTTGTCGGTCTGCAAGTTTCCCCCACAAACTAGGAATCTGGGGCGTCGACATTAGTGCGTTTGTGGACTGTAGCGCTCCAACTTTATGCTGTCCTGTCACGGGACCCCTTCGGCGCTGTAGAACCTGAAGATCGATCTGAAGTTTCTCGAATTGCTCTCGAAGGAAGGCAATCTCCCTCGTTTGAGCATTGCGGGCGCGATTCGGGTCACTGTAGACTCCTGTTTTCCTCAGCAACCTCCTTCTCTCATTGATTTCCGCTCGTCGTCTCATTTTCTCCTCGGTCGAAAGTACACGTCTGTTAGGTCGAGGGACCCCAGTAGGGATCACATTAGGATCGTCCGCCTTCTGTCGCGAGCAGAGGTCGCCAGCCTCTGCATTGTCGAGGTCAAAGTCGTCGATAAAGGACACAACCGCCTCAAAGGTCCGTTCGTCTTCGTCTTCCAGGAGAAGTGTCATGCTGCAGACTTGCTTGTTGCGTGACAACCGATGAATCAGCGATTGAATGAACGGACCACCTGGGAACACCTGCTTCACTCGACTTTGTACGGATGTCTCATCCCGGATGATCGCTAAATCAACGATGCCCACTGCAAGCGTTCTTCACTTCCTTCCCAAAGGAATACATAACCTTATGCAGCCTCTGCTTGGATTCTCTCTTTTAAAAAAGAGAGAATTGAAGCGGAGACTTAAAAGAGCATATCAGCCCTGTTGTCTGCCGCAGTGAAACTTCATGAAAAAACAAGTGTCTCTATTGCATGTGAATGTCTACCGGGTTTGTCGCCGCAGAATAGCGGTCATCACGAATTACGTGTATTTGATTTCATGGCGCATCGATTGAAACATGTTCGTCTATGATGCGTACTCGTTCGTCTACCACAAAACAGTAACATGACCAACGCTTAGATCGAGAATCACACAAAACATGATCGATAGCAACATGTTCGTACCAACTCAGCAGCTCGCTTTTGCATCAGGCTGTTCGCCATCCTTTGCTTCTTCATGGCGGCGACGATGCTGAAGTGCTTGGTGGTGCCATACGCTTGGTATCTGCGTCGCCGGTATCGCTTCGCCTCACACCATGTAGGCGACGTTGTCGGCTGCGCACTACTTGAAGATCAAGAGTAAGCTTTTTAACTTTTGCTCGGAGGTACGCTATTTCTCGTGTGCATTCATTGCGCGCACGATTGGCCGAAAAAGTCATATCTTCTCGTTTATCTCTGCTCGTCGTCCCTGTTTGCTTGCGTTCGCGTGAAGATGATGTTCAAGTGAAAATGTCTCCACAAAAGATACTGTCGCCTTGAAAACACATTCATCATCGGTACTCTCAGTCATTGCCTTCGTCTCGGTGAGAATTGGTCGACTGACAGAAACGATCACCAGTCGAGCGATTGCGTCACACAAAAATCATAAGAGCGGCCATGGCGCTGCTTTGACGAGAAAATGTAATCCCCCCCCACTCGTGGTTCAGTAAGAGTTCGCATCGAGTAGCGCTTCATCTCACCGAGAATTTCTACCAGCACCTTACAGCCTCGTATGGGTCCGACTTTGCTGAATCAACGCGTTTTCAATGAGCTCGCGATGAACACGAATGTTCTGCGCTGCGTTGGCAACCAGGAAATTTGTGAGCTCGCTAACATCGTCGAGGCTGTATGTCGTACTAGCTTTGTGATCGAGCGAAATGAGAGAGCATTGCCGGAACACAGAGAGCTCTTGGTCCGGAGGCGACTCCGGGAAGCATTGAATGACCGCATACCCTCGCAAGCGGTAAGTCAAGCCGCGAAGCATCTTGTGCTTGATTTCGGCGGGCTCCGCTCGTGAGACCCAAATGACGATATCACGGTCGGGCTCCACGTAGCGCCGCACGATTTGTTTCACTTTGATATCCGCCCGAGAATTATTAGAGTATACTTCCTTCGTGAAGTCCGCGAGAATCGTGTACGGCTCGTCCAGACCCTGACGAAATAAAAAAAAAATTGTTAGACACCACAATGACCACTGTCACCATGTCAACACTCACCTTTTCCGCCTTCTTGTAAATACTACCGTTGCCCAGATGCTTCTCAACTCCTTTGAAGTGGTTCCACGCAACCTCAGTTGTAGTACGGACGTGAAAAGGCAAGACTTTGTAGGAAAATAGCTCAAGATACTTGTAGTCAGCGCCATAGCGGACGTGAACGTCACAAGGCAAAACACTAGCATCGGCTAGGCCGTTCGCAGCGAAGACGGCGTCCACCTCTCGATACGCCACGTCAAGACGTCGCAGCAATTCCTGAAACTCGCCAATGTCCCCACCAAACTCCAACACGTCAACAATGTAGTTCTTTGCACAAACCAAGTCCATCAGTGACGAGCACTCGTTCGTCTACACAGCATGCAAAACGTCAGTAGCTGTCCCTATCTCTACCAGTAGAAACGAAGGGGTTACCAGTTGACTCGCGCGCTTTCGTAGCAATCTGTACAAACTATTAGCCGTCGTCTGCTGGTTCTCCAACGCGAGCTTCAAACGAACGTTGTGGCCTTCTGCCTCCTTCCGTCGACGGCGTTGGATGCCTGCAATTTCTTTCCACTTGTTGGGGATACGCGACGTTGAGACCACTGCAGTCGAATTTGAAGCACGAGGTACTGGTTTGTGTTGGGGGTTGTGACTCTGCAGCACTTTGAGATCGAGCTGGAGATTCTCCACCAACTCGCGAAGGTCTGCAATTTCTTTTACGCGTGCATTGCGAGCTCGGTTGGGGTCGCTATACACGCCAGCCTTGCGCAGCACCTTCCTCTTCATGTTGTACTCGGCTCGTCGCCGCGACTTGTCTCCTCCTGACGAAGTTCTGGTCGGTGATTTCGATTGGATGCCTTCGCCTGCGCTGTCCGACGTCAATGCGTCTGGTGTACGCGTGGGTGCGTCAGGACCGGTGGCATACAGACTAGGGAGATCACCGTCCAGCGCTTCATCGAACGCGAACTCGTCTACCAAAGACAGCGCCGCCTCAAAGCTGTCGTCGTGAGGACTCGCCATCTCCAGGCTGCAGATTTTTAAGTGTGGACAAGTACACGAAACAGGCCACACACACCAATGTTGCAGTGTTGCAGGGCCGGCAGGAGCTTCCACGCACGGAATTCGACACCAATGAACATTATACGTGCATTTCACAAGGTTTGGTGAGCTTTAGGAGGTTTTCACTGCAACCTTCGTCTCAGTACGCGATCGGCCAAGCTATTCTCGATACTTTCGCGGTGAGCTACGATATTCTTCGCTGCGTGGACGATGAGAAAGTTGGCGAGGGTTCGAGCACTATCGGCGCTGTAGGTCGTTTCGGTTTCTTGGTCAAGAGAGATCCTCGAGCACAACTGCAACTGGGTCAGCTCCTGCTCTGAAGCCGAAGTTGATGCGCGTCGCGCAATTGCGTAGCCGAGAAAATTGTACGACAAGCCACTGAGCAGCTTGTGCTTGACTTCGACGGGTGTTGCGTGAGAAACCCAGATCACAATATCTCGGTCTTCCTCAACGTAGCGGCGCACCACTTGCTTGGTCTTGTAGTCTGCACGGGAACTGTTTGAGTAGATTTCGATCGAGAAGTCCTCGACGATCGTGTACTGCTCGTCGAGATTCTGCTCGAACCATGTACGATCACAACACGGTTAGAACAGAAAAAGCCACACGCCTTCAACACCGATAAGCGCACCTTTGCTGCCTTGTTATAGATACTGCCAACACCTAGATGCTTCTCCACCCCTTTGAAGTGTTCCCAAACAGCCTCAGTAGCAGCCCGCACCTCATACGGCAAAACCTTGTACGATGAGAACTCGAGGAACTTGCCATCGACACCTTCGCGCATATGTACGTCACCAGGAGATATCGTTGACCTTGCTAGACCGTTGGCCGCGAACACAGCATCAACATTTCTGTGGGCATCGTCGACGCGTTTGAGTAGTCCCTCGAAGTCCTCAATATCGCCACAGAAGTCCAGCACGTCGATGGTATCGCGTCTCGAGCAGCACAAGTTCATCAGCGACGCACATTCATTCGTCTGCAATAGCAGCAAAAAGTTAGTTAGTGACACTCCGTCAGACTCGATAGAAGCCAACGTTACCAGTTGATTCGATCGCTTCTTCATCAAGTATTCGAGGTTGTTTGCCACTTTCCGTTGTCGTTCAACTGCGAGGCGAAGACGGACATTGTCACGTTCAGCCTCCTCACGTCGACGTTGCATCCGAACTGCTTGCTCCTGCCACATACTGGAAACCTGCGAGTCTGAGTGTCTCGAAACCAACACAGCGCCACTTGGCTGGTGCACTCCAGCCCCTTGGTGCGTTTGTCTATTGGTCTGTAGAACCTGCAGATCTAGCTGCAGTTTGTCAATTTGCTCACGTAGAAAAGCGATTTCTCGCGTTCGTTCGTTGCGAGCACGGTTGGGATCGCTGTAGATACCAGCTTGACGCAGCAGCTTCTTCCTCGCATTGACATTTGCCCTCTTTGCATCGATCGCAGCTCGTGCGTTTTTACCAGCAGCAACAGGATATTGACGCGAAGGTGTAGCATCCTGGCGAGCACTTGACGGCACTCCTGTTCCCGTATCATCGAGCTTGAACTCCTCTACGAAAGACAGCGCCGCCTCAAAGGCTTGGTCGTCGTCGCCGTCCAGGAGGAACGCCATCTCCGAGCAGTCGGTTGGTACAATGAGAGGGACTCGATTCTGCACAAGTGCGTACTGTCTCAGTCAAATGTACTACAATGTAGTACATGATGTACCGCAGCCCTGGCAGTATCGCCGTGAGTCTCCTAATGGAGATGCCACTTGTTTGTTTGGTGAATTCAAGTACACCCGGTGCTCTAGGAAGCACTGGGATGTTTGCGCTCGTACCAATTTCTTGCCACCCAAAAGCGTTGTCGGCTCCATAGTTGTAGTCTCTTGGTGTTGATCGAGAGAGGTCGTTTGGCGCTGGGTCAGCTCGTTCTCCAGGGTTGACGAAGGCGACCGCTTTGTAATTTCTTCGCCTCGGGAGTTGTTGGGCAAACCACGAAGCACTTTTTGCCTTGACTTCAACCGCAGATCGCGATACTGAATCGCGGCCATGCTCGAGAGGACACCGCTTGAAGCCATATTACTCCGGTTTGTTAAAGATGCTGGGGAGCTTCCCGGGACCACGTCTAACCACGTCTGACCTCTCGACTTATAATGCATCTAGTGTTCAAGTCGCCTTCTGCGGTCAACATTGTTGAAGTTTAGAGTCGCAGTTGAAGCCGCTGAGGCAGCAGCGTCAGCACCAGCAGTGGAGTTACGGGAGACGGCGTCTGCGGCGTTGTCAGGTGTGACGAAAGTGTACTTGGCTGTGGTGGCCAGCAGCTACTCAGCATGCGTACAGGATAGCAGCCTCACTATCAGAACAGTCAAGTCTCCTGTCTTCATGGATTCGTTCGCTACCGACCCCGACATCGTCGAGCCCCTGCCAGAACTCACGGTCACGTGGAGACCGCCTGATCAAGTCGACATCGAGCAACGCGCCGCCGCGAACCATCGTCGCACCCTTCTTCGTGGAGCCAACAGCGTCCTAAAGTTCTCCACGGTGACATACCCACTGAGGCACATTTGCCCGAATCCTGACATCCGGGACGCGCTCGAACAACGTGCTGTGGCTCTGCAGCAGATCCACATAGAGGCAATGTTCGTCATGAACTTCCACTGCTGCCGGCTGTTCGAGCACCATCGGCGCAGCTACCCGAACTACCCAGTAGTGCCGACAAGATCTCGCACGATGGAGACAGCCCTGCAGCTAGACCAAGCTACGTTCTACCGGTGCTGCACTGCTGTCTTTGGTGACGAACAGATGCCAGCTCCAAGGGTTTCGACTAACGCTGCACTAGAGGAGTCCATCAACGTCTACAAGGCTACGCGATCGAGGGTCATGTCATATATACCACCTACGCTTTCCTATTCAAGCTCCGCCATCAAAGAACTGGCGAATGACATGCTCGTTGCGGCGCAGCAACACGTTCGAATGAACTTCGAGGCGCGGCTTGTCAAATTCATTAGCCTGCAGCTTGCGTATCCGCGGGGAGCAGCTGAGGCCATGGTCGCTCGACTAAAGTCAAGTTCTGAAGACCTCACGGACGTCGAGAAGCAATGGCTTGCGTGGCTAGAACTGCCATCTACAGCTTTAAACATAAGGAGCCACGAAGCGCTATTTCTCGGCAAGCTGTACGACATGCTGAAGGAGATGGAGCAAATGCACGACCAAGACGAGATCCCGAAAGGGTGCCGATTGTTTACGTTGCTGCCGCAGCCCACCTCCTGTGTGCCATCGTTCTTCCCGGTCACGACAGAGGTGCTCTACCAAGTCGCAAAACAAGTTTTGGCAACGACGGGCAAGGATGTCTTTGGGCTCTACAAGTCCACGAACTCTCGTGGACATCGGACGTATGCTACGTCTGAGGAGTTCCAAGAAGTGCGCGAGAGGATGTGGACCACGGTGTTCAACCTCGGAGACTGCGTCAGCCACACAGCAGATCAACGGATTAGCGTTCCAAGGCGCAACTTCGAGTATCAGATCTCCACAAATGGCTACAGTGCTGCTGTGCTGACGTCGATTCCTGCTCCTCTTGAACGACCTGCTCTTTCTCCGAAGTATACGCCACATACGTTGATCGGGATTGACCCAGGTCTACGGATGATGCTGACAGCATACAGCCGTCCTATGCTGGAGTTTGTCTGCAACCCACCGGAAGAGCCATGCTCCATGCCCGGTTGGTGCAGTACCTGTCCAGGCCACGTTGGCGGCAGACGCCATGGCAAGAAGCGCAGCAGGAACCGCCGTCGTCGCCACCGACGCAAGAGACGCAGCAGAGCGCACTGCGATGTGGAGGGGTGGTGCGAGATCTGCCACAGGCACCGCCCAAAGCACCGTCCGCGGAAACACGGCGTCAGGCGCCGGTCTCACTTCCTGCGTGACAATTCTCATGTCCTACAAGTCACGTCCCGAGAGTACCGACACATGAGTCGTGTCGAGCAACAAGCATTCTGGTTCGAAAACCTGAAGAAGAGGTATCCGCGCTATGATGAGTTTGTGAAGGACATGCCTTCGTTCAAGACTTCGTCGTCGGCGTCTCTGCTCTCTCGTTACGAGCACATGTGGAAGAATATCAGCGCCATGTTGGAGTTCTGCGCACTCAAAGGGTTTCGAAAGTGGAGATTCACGGTGTCGAGATTCAAACGCAAGGCCGTGGCGAAACTCGCCAAGCGTGTCGTCCCGACCGTGGACCGTGACGTGTGTGTGGCTCTCGGAAAATGGAGCAGCCAGACTCATCTCGCGGGCCACATGCACGTCCCGCTCAAGCGGTTCGCACTTGAACTCTCTCGCCGCGCAACCCTCGTCATGGTCGACGAATTCCGTACCAGCTATCTTTGCTCCGAGTGCTCGGGACCGATGGTGGACACGCCATTCAAGATCTACGGTACGACGAAAACCAAGAGGTCGAGGAATGTGCGTGTCTGCGGAAACGTAGCTTGTAGAGCGAACTACTGGGAGCGCGATATCAATGCGGCGAAGAACTTGTGGCAGCTTGGGCTCCTCCAAGTCACCCACCGGCCTCGAACTCCGCAGTTCTGCAGAGGATACCGAATCGGCTAAGGCGACTGAATTCAACCAACGTGGGAACGGGACCTTGAGAAGGACCACAAACGAAAGCCCACTCGGTAAACGGGCTGCTGGTGAGTGCAAGGCTTAGTGCCTTCATTCATAGGTAGCCCAGTCCGAACGTAAAGATCTCTCGAGATCATTCTTAGTGAATATACCATGCAGCAACGCAAGACTAATGTTGCGCATTTCTTTCCCGCGTTTTTTGGAGCGTAGCCATTTGAAGAAACAGCTGATCGATTGGCTGGGCTGGCCCGCCCGACCATTCTCCAAGTCGCCGGCCGAGCAGCTCCACCCCTGTTGTACTGCATCTCCTTCCCCCGCCCGACACTATGGACTTCCCGGCGCTGGTGGCCGCTCTTATGAGCAACGACAACGCGACGCGCAAGCAGGCCGAGGCGTCGTACGAGGCCTTCAAGGCCGAGCAGCCGCAGACGCTCGTGGCCAACCTGGTGCAGCTGCTGCGCACGGCCCCCGAGCCCGAGGCGCGCGCCTTCGCCCCCGTGCTGCTGCGGCCGCTGCTGGAGGTCAAGGCCGGCGTCTACACGCAGCTGGACGCGGCCGCGCAGGCCACGCTCAAGGCGCAGCTGCTGGAGGCCGTGGCCAGCGAGCCCGTGGCCCACATCCGCCGCAAACTCGGCCACTTGATCGCCGAGCTGGCCGCCATCTCGGAGAAGTACGAGCAGGCGTGGCCCGAGCTGCTCAGCGCCGTGTCGGCCCTCACCACTCACGCGGACGCGCTGCTGCGCGTGACGGCGTTCGACCTGCTGGCCAAACTGGCCGAGTACGTGGGCGAGCTGCTGGCCCCGCACAAGGAGAGCTTCCTCACGCTCTTCACCAACTCGCTCAATGACGCCAATGGGGAGGTGCAGATTGCCAGCCTCAAGGCCGCCTCGGCCTTCCTGTTGACGCTCGAGGACAAGCAGGAGCTGTCGGCATTTGCTATTATCATTGCCCCCATGTTGCGCATCATCGAGGTGCTCGTCAATGCTGGCGACGAGGCCGCCTTCCGTGAGGTGCTGTCGGCTTTAGTGCAGATTGCTGAGGTGCACCCCAAGTTCTTCCGCAACTCGCTGGACGACGTGGCCCGCGCCATGATCTTCGTGTGCTCGTCGCAGGAATTGGACTCGGAGACGCGTGAACTCGCTCTGGAGTTCCTCATCTCGCTGTGCGAGAACGCTGGCGGCATGGTGCGCAAGTCGCAGTTCATTGTCACGAACGTGGTGCCGCTGGTTATCCAGCTCATGTGCGAGGTCGAGGAGGACGAGACCTGGGTGCAGAAGTTCGACGACCCGGAGACCTTCACGGAGGCCAACGACGCCGACAACTCGATCAGCGACGCTGGTGCTGCGGCCATTGATCGTTTGAGCTCGTCTCTCGGTGGAAACGCTGTGCTGCCCGTGGCCATTCCGGTTATCAAGGGTTTCTTGGGCGATGCCGACTGGCGCAAGCGTCGTGCTGGTCTGTACGCTACTTGCTTGCTAGGCGAAGGTGCCAAGTCGCTTATGACCCGTGAGCTTGACAACGTGGTGGGAATGGTGCTGCCTTTCCTCAACGACCAGCACCCGCGTGTGCAGTACGCTGCGCTGCACAGCATTGGCCAGATTGCTGAGGACTTTGGCGAGGTGGAGAAGGGCAAGAACTTCCAGGCCAAGTTCCACGCCGTGGTGGTGCCGGCGCTGACGGCGCTGATTCAGAACGAGCAGGGCATCCTGCGCACCCGTGCTCTGGCTGCCAGCGTTGTCATTAACTTTTGCAACACCAACGTGTGCAAGGCCAAATACGTGGCCCCGTACAGTCAGGCTCTGCTGGAGGCTCTCTTCAACGCGATGCGCTCGTGCCCGCGCCAGGTGCAGGAGCAGGCTATCACTGCTGTTGCCAGTGTGGCGAAGGTGATCGGCGACGAGTTCCTTCGCTTCTACGACATTTTCATCCCGCTTGCCAAGGAGGTGCTGACGAATGCTCACGGCAAGGAGTACGCTCTGCTGCGTGGCAAGTCTATGGAGTCGATCGCTTTGATCGGCCAGGCCGTGGGCAAGGAACGTTTCGTCAACGACGCCAAGGAGATCATGGAGATTCTGGTGCGCGTGCAGTCTAGCGAGGAGTTGGAGGGCCCGGAGGTGCAGTATGTTGCCCAGTCGTGCGTGCGCATCGGCAGCATCCTGAAGGAGGACTTTGTGCCTTACCTGCCGCACGTGATCCCGGCGCTGATCAAGCAGGCGCAGATCCAGCCCGACATTCAGCTGTCGGACGTCGCTGACGACGATGTCGAGGAGGATGGCCAGACTGCTGATGGCAAGGACACTATGACGCTCGAGATCCGTGGTGTGGGCAAGAAGCGCCTGGAGATCAACACGAGCGCTTTGGAGGACAAGACGAATGCGTGCAACATGCTCTACCAGTCGGCTCTGGACCTGGAGGGCTGGTTCTACCCGTATGTTGCTGAGGTGGCGCAGGTGATGATCCCGTTGATTGACTTCGAGTACGTCGAGGACATCCGTATTGTCAGCAGCCTTACCATGGCCAAGCTGCTTAACTGCGCCGTTGACGGCACTCTGAACCACGGCCATGGTGCGTCGGCACCGCAGTTCCCGCAGCAGCTTTTCGAAAAGTTCTTCGAGCCAATGCTCAAGGGCCTGCAGGAGGAGGAGGACCTGGAGTGCCTTGGCGCATTCGCTGAGGCCATGTCGGCTGTCCTGGAGGTGTGCAAGGAGAGCCAGGAGAAGGGCTTCAATGTTGGCATTCCTCTCGAGCACGTCCCGCGCGTGGTGGAGGTCTTCAAGACTGTGGCGTCCAACAGCGCCCAGCGTCTGATGACCCAGCACCACGAGAACCAGCAGGACGAGGACTACGATGCTGAGGCTGCTCTGCAGCAGACTGAGAACGACGAGCTGGAGGAGGGTGTCTTCCGCTCCATGGTCGACTCCATCGGCTGGATCGTGAAGATCCAGAAGGAGGCGTTCTTCCCGGTGTTCCAGGCTCACCTGCTGGCGTTTGTGACGCCGCTGCTTGAGCAGAAGACGGTGCCGATGCTGCGCGGCCAGGCTATTTGCATGATCGACGACATCATCGAGCACTGCGGTGCTGCCGCCAAGGAGCTGGTGCCGCTGTTCCTGAACCACCTTGTGCAGGGCCTCGAGGACCAGAGTCCGTCGGTGATCCAGGCGTCCGCTTACGGCATTGGTGTCAGCGCTGAGAAGTGCGGTGTTGCCTTCGACCCGTTCTGCCAGAACGCACTGGAGAAGTTGGTGCACCTGGTCAACGTCTCGGCTAACGTGGATGACGACGAAGTTGGTGCGGCTCGCGACAACGCTATTAGCGCTGTGGCCAAGATCTGTCTGGCTCGGGAGGGTGCTGTGGATGCTGCCAAGATGTGGCCTATGTGGCTCAGCTGGCTACCGCTTCGCACGGACGTCCTCGAGGCTCGTGACGTGCACGCTCGCCTGATTTCGCTGGTCAACAGTGGCAACCCTCACGTTCTCGGTGCTGACTACGCTAACCTCGCTCAGATTCTGAAGGTGTTCGCGTCCGCTTTCTGTAAGTTCACGCGTTCTCTGTCGTGTATCCTACCGAGTTGGACATTTATCTAACTGCTCTGTTTGTTTTGTTTGCTACTGCAGTGTTCGACCTGGCGGAGGCGGAGGAAGTCGCTGACGACGAGGACATGTCAACCATTTCGGAGGAGTCCAAGCCGCAGCTTCGCGAGTTGCTGGCCAAGCTGCAGTCGCAGCTGCCTGGTCCGGTGGTGCAGGGTGCCTGGGCCAAGCTCAGCGGCGAAGAGCAGCAGGCTCTCTCTCAGCTGTAAGGCATTTGGGGATGAACTTGGTTATTGACGATGTAGGACATGCATATAGAGATACGAAAACGATAGGGTAGTAAGTGGTTTTGTCGGCCTTGTGGCCTGCTAATGAATAGAAACGATAGGTAGGAGATGCACACACTCTCATTCTCTGCTGCTTCCGTTTGATTTTGCCTTTGGAAGTTGAAGTTGACTCAATTTGCTGTCGCCTGCATCCTGGTGGATCTCTCGTGCACTGTAGTAACAAGTTGGCTGCAGCTCTTCTGGAATAAGTAATTGTTCGGGTGGAAGCTGGAGAGAAGAGGGACCACGTCAGTTACTGGACTAGCCTACACACATCGACCGATTATCTCTTGAGCAAAAACTTGAGCGCCAGTCCCGCGACCACCACAGCTCCGACGATACCCACGCCAACTACGCCGTCTTCTGCTCACAGCAAAACTCTCAATCAGCTTCCGTCTCCAACAAATTGATAACCAGCCCACGAACCTTTTGCCACGACCTCCTTGATCCTCTTGTGCAACAGTTGTGCCTTCATGTGTGACGGTTCCATCCGGAGCAAGCGTTCGCAGTAGCTGCGACTTGCACGGTACTCGCCCAGTCCGCACAGCGTCAGTGCGATCCAGTACAAACTCTCCTTGGGGGCGTAGTTCTGTTCCAGTAGATCTAAAACAGCAACAAATTCGTGGGTTGTAAGCAAAGTCTTGCAATTGTACGTGGGCTTTCGGACGTCCTGGTCGATTGATATATACCTTCCAGCAGTCCGATGGCGCGGTATTTGTCGTCGCGTTTGCGGCTCTTTGCCAGTGCAATGGCATAACGTAGCTTGACCTTCACTCCGGCAGCAGCAACAATACAATGTAAGCACCGATGTGTGTGGAATGTGTGGAATCAGATGCTACCTGAGGCGACGGCTGCTCCTTCTCCTGCTCCTGCAGATATTCCTCACGCGCGGCCGCCAGTTCTTCGGGGGAGAACCACTCCGCGTCCGTCTTGGCGCCCTTCATGGTCATGGCGCCCGCCCGCGCGTTGCCTGGCTGCCTCCGCTTGGGGCCTTGGCGAGTCGAGTCGAGTAATGCTCGCGTTCTCTTTGCAATTACAATAAAAAATATGGTGTGGTGGACCCAAAATACACACGTCACAGATATTTGCTTCACACATCGCAGGGAGTGAAGCTAGTCGCTGTAATAGTCCTTCCGATAGGCCTTGCCCACGTCGAGGAAGAGCTGCACGCACAAGAACAACAACCAGAACATGACGAGAAATGGACAATAGCGACATCACTGCACGTAGATACCTATTTGCCAATCGAAAAAGATGTACCTGTGCGTTGAGCAGGTTGATGAAGATGATCCCGCTGAACGCCATGGCAAAATGCAGCTACAGCAGCAAGAACGAGATTGATAAAAGTGACAGCGACGCAGTATTGAGCGCAGCGTGTTCCTACCTGTTGTGCGAATAGACTCCGAGCTTGATACGTCAGTACAACGACGACCACGTGAGGCACGACTCGCGCGACGGCGAACAATCCCCACTGGGCGCGCCAGATCCACTGCAGAAGCGAAGACTGCCGTGCTGAGTAATTGCTCATGGTTAACAGCTTCCGAGCGTGCATGAATACTGAGTGCAATTCGCAGACGAGCGCGAACGACAGCAGCGGCACACCCACAGTCTTGATAAGCGCCGAAATGTAGCAGATCAGCACGACGGTGTGGTGCAGGATAATGCCCGGGGACTTGACGTACAGACCATTCAGCACGTAGTCCCACAAGTCGTAAGCGAAGTAGCCTGCAGCAGCAGCAAAAAAAAAAGTAAACGGTTAATCATACTATCAACGCAGCAAGTCCACGACGATCAACAACCATTTACCAGTGGATACAGCAGTGGCCAGGAACTCGCCTCTCGTCACGGTGTTGACGTAGTCGCCACTGAACGAATGTGACGTGAGCAGTGCCGAGATCGCCAGCAGCGACGACACCATCGAATGCAGCATCGACACAGCCGTGTTGCTAAATAGTAACTGGCCGGGCATCGACAGCGCATAGAACGCCTTCACCTTGACCGACGCCAACGGTAAAAGCACCACTCGGACCATCGCGAAAGCCTGATCAGCACGGATCGAAAAAGCGCCATCAGTAGCGATACCACCGAACCAAAAGAGTATTGCACGTTGCTACAGCTGCAGTACCAATGAGGAGCCCATGACGACCCACATTCGAGGATCTGCCCGCACCATGACCGCACACATGCTGATCCCCGTGATGACGAGCGCTTCAGTGAGCATGACGGCTTGACTGTATTCCTTGGCTTAATCGGCTGTGTGGCGAGGTGCTTCTCTCCGGGGCGACGCCGTATTCTGTGGTGTTCCGAGATTCTCGAGGTCCAATCACGAAAAGTCGACTGTTGACACGCATCGCTGTTCATACAGTACACTGGTGAAATGAGCTGATGTTGGGTATGAACATGGCACTTTCAGCTTCTTGTCGATCGTATTTGCGATGAACGAAACATGAACTTCAAAGCGGAGACGAGAAAATATCCGATCTACTGACACGTTGACACGATGTCTACAGTGCTTCATCTGCTGGCT
This sequence comes from Phytophthora agathidicida, assembly GCA_025722995.1. Classification (NCBI taxonomy): domain Eukaryota; phylum Oomycota; class Peronosporomycetes; order Peronosporales; family Peronosporaceae; genus Phytophthora; species Phytophthora agathidicida. The sequence goes on along the minus strand of CP106972.1, from coordinate 4,267,790 downwards.
TGCTCGTTCACTACAGACTGGGGAGCTTCTACGATTGAAACTCGAGGCAACAAATGGAGAACTGTAGACTACACTCTACTCTTGGTTTATGGGGGCAATAAAAACGTTTTTTCTTTGTAAAAAATGCTACAGGGGCTGGAGGCGGGGAAATGAAAACGAGGCTGCCGTCAATCCACCGACGCAGTTATATAAACTCATTTTTCACATCCAGTTGGGTGGAGGGGGAGACTTGGGGGCTTGAGTCGCCAACCAGCTTTGGCGTCGAAGCCAGGACCTTGCTGCTTGTGTCGCTTTTCACACTTGAATGCACTTGGTGGTCGTCTGATAAATTATGAAGATGCTGGACGAGGACGGAGCTGAGCTGGTTGGTGACATGGCCCAGTCTCTTCTACTCGTCCTCGCGGCAGATACGCTGGAAAATAGTCAGGCGCGAAAACTTGGACGTCGCCGACTCGGTGCTGCTCGCTGAACGAGGCGACACGGCGTTCAACGCGTCGCCACTGCAGGAGCTGTTAATACTGTTGCGGAGACCAAAACTGCCGAGGTCGCTGCTTTGGAACGAGTAGTCCATGAACGGGTCGTGGCTCAAGTACGAGTCGAACTCGGGCTTGGGTGGCGACAAACCCGACAGCGGCGCCAATGACATGTGCTGGTTGAATCCCCCGAAAGGTACGGAGAGGTCAATGGGCTCCAGAACGTTACCGTACGGGTTCACCAACAGGTCCTTGGACTCCTGGTCGTCCGACTCGCTTGCAGTGCTGGACAAGTCACTGCTGCCGAAGTCCACGAATCGCTGGTCCTCCTCGCCTGGGTGTCGGGTGTGGATGAAGCGGCAGCGGGAGCCGTACATGCACTTGCCAGTGGACAGGAAGGCCTTGCAGCGGGTGGTCTTGTACTTGGGGTGACGCAGCACGCCACGGAGCTCGTCCTCGCCGTGCGCGAATTGGCACTTGGAGCCGTAGCGGCAACTGCCGTTCTCCGTGTAGTGTTTGCAGAGCTCGGTCTTGTAGAGATTGTTGCGAGCCGTCTGAGGCAGGCGACCGCAGTCCACGATGTCGCCGTTGGCCAGCACGTGCATCCGGTTGGGGCTGCCGTAGCTCGGGGTCTCGATGGGTCCCATGTCGGTCATCCGCATGATTCTTGGGTTGATAGTGTTGTGAAGTCTATTGAGTTGTGTGCCGAGAGCAGCTCGGAGATGAAGAGAAGATGAAGAGTGAGTAACTTGGAGCACGCGTCCGGAGGAGCGAGAGATGGCCGGCTGGAGACGAAGAGCGCACTGCACGTAGTATTGAGAGGTGAGTGAGGATCTCCCCACTACGAGCGAATTGCGTTGTGACGTGCCTGAAGAGCGCGGCGATCGCTGCTCTCAATCCGCGCCGGCCGTCGCGAGTGGACAGTGATAGAATTTCTCACCGGAGCTGAACCTCGAGGGGTAGAAGCGGCCGGCGCCATCCGTGCAATGTATCAGGATCGACGACGGACTACAACAGAGCGTGTAAGTGCGCAACACCAACCCTGCCCCTTCTGCCTTATCTCTAATTTGCCGCCGGCATACAAACGCCAAGACAAACAGGTTCAGCAAAAAGCGTAGAACACATAGGGCGACTGGTTATCGGCGACCTTATTCGTGGCCCCTAATGCTTGCCTCCTGTCTCCGGTGCTGGCTGTCCGCGCTGAGGACGAGCAGCGGAAGCTTCCTCGGGCAGCATGCATACCTAATTGTCGTTTGCCTGGCCGAATTGCACCGTGTCGGCCTTGAGAAAGCTCTTGCCTCGCTGTTCTCTTCCACTGCGCCGTGCGCCTGGGATAGGCACACACGAACGACAGCCCCGCGCCACAGCGAGCAGCGGACGGAGGCTCGCAAGGCGGCGGCGCAGGGATGGGGCTCTCTCCAGCACACTCGGCCATCATCGGCGCCCAAGCGCCATCCTCCATCTGCTCTTCCTGCCGGCTGGGGCCCGTTTCTTGCGGGTTGCAGTTCGACATTGCCTGGTGCTCTCCCAAACAATCGCTGCGTCCTCTTTTCTTCCTCTGCTGGTCGAAGAAGCAAAGGCAAAGATGTACTGTAGAAGAGGCCGATACCGTAACAACGGCCTGTCGTGTTGAGGAAAATGAGAAAGAACGAGAGAGGAAGGACGTCAACTCGAAGCTCAGAACATGTCAAGCATCAAAATCCGATCGATGGGCTTGATGATCCCCGAGCTGAACAGGCTGAGCATGAAAGGCTGGTGCATCGAGTGTCGATTGCCAACTCCGACGGGGCACGTGCGTCCACCGAACAGCTGCCGCTAGTCATACTTGGCGGTTGCCATTCCGACGTCTGCGGCTGGAACCTAGGAGCTGTCGGTGTAGACAGAATGCTCAAGCTTGAGGCAAGCACTTGGAGGCCGTCCTCGCCGCTGCTGTATTTTTCCTTCATGCATGCAGCAGACTTGTCTGCGCCGAGCCGGACACACGTAGTGCACCGAAAAGCACGAGCGGATGACGAGGAATTTTTCGTGTGTGCTGGCTACCGCTGCCCGCTGTCGCGAAGTTGACACTCGGTCTCTTCTCGACCGCTTCAACCATCGCGGCCTAATTAGTCGCGCTGGCCAAGCAGGTCAGGCTAGGGCCCCGCCCACCGAGGCGATCCACAGTATCTTAGCGTTTGCTCGGTCACAGCCTGACGCAACTCTTGTCAGCTAGAGCGTGACGAGGCAGCGAGCGTAGCAGGAGCGTCGTTGCATGCAAAGTGATCGCGATCACTTATCACCTGGAGTCGCTCCGTAGCTTTTGCTCAATTGTGGCCACGAAGCCGTCGACCAGGCAACGCAACGGCACTCACACTGCAAAATCCGCTACGCTGGCTGGTATAATAGACTGCGCTGTAAAAGAGAGCGATTGCCTCCCTCTAGCGCTCGGAACATCCGCTGATCGCTAGGTGACGGGTACGCCACGAGCGGACAGAGGATTAGCCTCACAGCTGCACGGGGCGCACCGCATGGGAGGATAGCCTGTATGGAATCTTCAACCGATGCGATCTTGTTTTTCGGATCGACTTTATGCAGCGGATACCATTGCCTTGCCTCGAAGATCGCACAGTATCTCTTCCCACCGCGAGCTGTTGCCATCGGAGACCGCGGACGCGTCAACATCCCTGCATCTCTTGTACGAACGACAACGCAGGACTCGCCCGCGTAGTGACGACACCTCCCTCCCACAATTGCACAATTGAGATGGACCCATCGTAAGACGGCAAAACCAGGACGACAGAGCCCTGCCGAACAGCGTGTTGTTGCTGCGATCTGCCGAGCTAACGTTGCCCTGGATGCTCGCAAGGATACCTTGTTTAGCATTAGACTGCCTTCCTACAACGCACACGCATTGGCAGAAACATCTACCCTTGTTGCATTTCATATTGACGACCAGCAGCTCTGTCAAGCACGGTCTGGATGTGTACTGTAGTTTGTCACGGAGGTACTGCCACGGCCTCCGCTGACTTCTCCACGAGGTCCCAATAGTGCACGACGTTCTTCGCGTCCATGACCTTTCTCGCTGTGACCGATGTCCGACACTCCTGGAACCGGAAGTTGTTGAAAGCTTTGCGTGCCACAATGCCCTCCCAAACCAACAGACACCCGTTGCCCCGCTTGACTGCGTCCTCGTCCTCACTGTCTGACTCCTGCTCGGCCTCGCGATCCCCATTCCAGTCGATACGTCGCATCATAAGCTTCGTGTACTGCTTGATGGCCTTCTTGCCTCCTTCCACCACCACCATGTTAATATTGCTGTCCTTGCAGATCAACACACCGCCTGTGAGATGGTACTGCTGCGCGTTGACATCGATCTTGAAACGATGTTGCGGGTTTGACAGATCCGGCACCCTTTTCAGTAGTAGAAGTTGAACCGAGTTAGTCGACACAAGTATGAAACATCACAACGAAGAGAGCACAGAGCACGTACTTGAAAAGCGCCACATGGATGTCACCAGCGGCATCTTCCTTGATCTTGCGAAGTTTCTTCTCGCGACGCTCCTCAGGCGTGAGCTTGCGCGCGAGGTTGCGCATTTCGTGGTTCTTCTCACGCTGCGCAATTTGCTCGCGAACCTTGCGCTCGATAGCTGACGGGTCTGCTACAGCTTGCTCTGACAGCACGCGCATCATATTCGATAGCTTCACCTTTGGTTCGGGAGGTGGAAGCAACCCTAGTGCGATTTTATCTTGCTTCTCTTTCTCGCGGTCCGCGCGGTTTTGCCTTCGGATTTTCTTCCGCTCCTGCATAGTACACAAAAACACAGTAGATGTTAGAAGTTAAACTTCTACTTCCACTTGACCCGTTACAGTGAGCAATACTTACTGCAGCAGTGAGCATGAGCGGCACAGCCACGGGTTTGTCGTCGTGTTTCACGATTAAATGGAGCCGCGCTGGGTGTTCAACAACGTGCACGGTGCCGCAGTACTTGAGTTTCATGTCAGTGTAGGAAATCGCCGCCTCTGGATCCTCCTTGCGGGCTTTAGCTTTGATGAAACCAAACTTGTCAACGATAGCACGCTTGTCCTTGGGCAGGTATTCCACGTCCCACCACTCCACATCAGGCGTAGGCATCTCTGGTTTCGACGGCACCTCCACACTGTCAACTTCCATTCTGTTCGCCTTTTCATCATCCTCCGGCGTAGGCTCCGCCGATTCGTCAATTGTTGGTACAATCGACTCCTTTTGATATCCTCTCGGGTTCCGGCCCGACGTGAACCCAGCCATCATCTTCTTGGCATCACGCGCGCGCACCTGCTCTGCCTGCTTCACGTAAGTACCCTGTGCGACGAAGTTGAAAGTTTTGCGGGCACGTCTACAGTAGGAGCACCACAGCACAAGACAACATTACATGTTAGCCCCCTTCACACCAACAATATTTTCTCAAGCTACTTCATCTGGCCACGTACGTCTCTCGCTTGGTGACCTTCAGTCTCGGATCCACAGTCTCCAATTTGTCTTCAACTTCCACTGCTCGATGGGATAAGTACGGGTTCTGGTTCTGTTTCTTAGGGGCGTCTCCACCTCTCGCTCTTTCCTGGTTCGCTTTAAGCGTCGCCACAGGCGCCACCTTCACAGCGACAACATTCCCCTCTGCATCGATCTCGCGGCCCTGTTCATCTAATAGCAGCGGTGCTGGCATGAAAATGCCATTGCCAACTGCAGTATTCTGCGTCGCTGCGGCAGTTGTGGCCGTAGCAGCTCCAGGCTTGCGCAGCAGCGCCTTGATGTGGCTCATTTGGCTCTGCACCGACTTGTAAATCTGATCTGTGCGTCGTTTCTTCTCCTGTTCAATGCGTTGCTGTTCATCAGAGTCAAGACGCGTCGCTGTGGCTGTTGCGGCTCCGCTAGGGATGGCACGCGATATCTTGGCCGCTGCAGCGCGCGCTAAGGCCGCAGGGTCCCGCACGGGGGTAGATCCAGCACCTAGAGCTGCACGCTTGGCTGCTGGCGCTGCTGCAGCCGCGGGGGCGTCGCTGAACCTGCTCTTCCGCTTGGGTCGGCCATGCTGCTCCACCATGGTCGTCTGCGTCTTTGGGTGGAGCTGTGACGTACCACTTCGGTGGTACGATTATGTCTCACAGGATATGGAGGGAGTGAAAAAAGAGCCAGCGTAAAGTGTATTCTGTTCGTTAGTGTTGCCGGTTATATACAAACTAAGGTTGAGCTCTGGTTCTTACCCGCTGCACCAAAATGCCGTTCGCAAGGTAACTGTTTCGTGATACAATAGCGATTCATTTTTCGTAGTGCATAGTGAAGGACAAGTCGACAGCAGAATGGTTTTAATATTGTAAACCTTTTCAAATCGATCACCAAAACCGTATCGCATCTCATCGTGCATCCAATTTCAGAGCTCCGTATTGAAGCCCTCTCACTGCTCGCGCAAAATAAAACAAAGCTCACACAAAAGAAAAGAAACCGTACACGGCAAGCCACACTACCTGAGCCGAATCCCGCCTGCTAGAAGCGACCAATAAGCACGCCTAGATGACGTCCAAGTCGTCCAAGAAGAAGCCGAGTCTGGCCGAGGTGATGGACGAGCTGCAGAGCCGCTTCCTGGTGAACCTGCCCGAGTCGGAGCTGGTGTCGAGCGAGCGGCTCTTCTTCCAGATCGAGCAGTGCTTCTGGTTCTACGAGGACTTCTACGCCGACCAGTACGCGCATCTGCAGCACGTCAAGCTCAACGACTTTGCCCGCCAGATGTTCGCGCACTGTCCTCTGCTGCGACCGCTCGCGCACCGCTGCGACGAGCTGTTCCAGGACTTCAAGACGTACCAGCGCCAGGTGCCCGTTGTGGGCTGCATCTTGCTCAACTCGGCGCGTACGAAGCTGGTTTTGGTGCGCAACTGGAAGGGAACGAGCTGGACTTTCCCCCGGGGAAAAGTGAACGAAGGGGAGTCGGATCTGGACTGCGCACGGCGAGAAGTGTTCGAGGAATGTGGCTACGACGTGGGGGACAGTCTCGCACCCAAGCAGTACTTGGAGTTCGTGGCTAATGACCAGCGTATGCGCATGTACATGTGTCCAGACGTGCCAGAGAACTACGCGTTCGCCCCGCAGACGCGCAAGGAGATCAGCACGATCAAGTGGTTCACGTTCGATGCGCTGCCCAAGAAGACGTGGAGCGTTATGCCCTTCATGTCGAGGTTGAAGCGCTGGGTCAAGGGACACAAGATGACCAAGAAGAAGAACAGCAACAATGCTGCTTTTACCAACAGCACAGGCCGTGCAGCGTCGGCACCACGGAATCGTCCGCTGGCGATGGCCACGAACGGTGCAGCTCAGCAGATTACGGAAGCCAGCAATGGCAAGAAGAAGGGGCGGCAGGAAGAGCGGTCAATTTCCACGCCGCACAATGACCGACCAGCAACAGCAGGCTCGAAAAGGGCGAATCGTGGCCACTTCGGCACGGAGTTTGACACAGCCACATCGTACGATGGCTTAAATGGAGAGACGTTCGGCAACGCGAAGAAGGGTTTCAGTGTGGAAGAGATGTTCAGTGTGAACGAGCGCCTGACGGGACAGAAGTTCGAGTACGACGGTAATCCGCACGACTTTGGCAAACCGACGTCGTGCCCAACTGCAACGCGAGCGACAGCTCCACTATTTAATCCGAAGGGCCCGACACCGGTGCAGATTCTCACACGACCTTCATCAGCGCCGTTAAAGCGAGTGGAAGAGGAGATTTGCCCGTCACCCAGTCCACCTCGCCAGTCGACGGGATCGTCACCGTTCGGGTCCTTCCAGTTTGACGCTGTCGACATCATGGCCGTCGTGACGTAACGTGAAAGTGGCGTCGACAACCAGATCGAAGAAGCGAATCTGCCTACACAGGGGTTAAGTGTTTGTCCAGGACCGCGCGTCTGCACATTATCGCGCGCCTCTGGCTTCTGTTAGGCAGGAGCAAGAGTGTCCTGTTCCCGAATACCCTCACTCCTCCAGGGGGATTCGACCTTCGGCTGGTGCCATTTCATATTTTGCATGTTGTTCTCTAGCTTTGTACCATAGTTACGCTGCAGGTCGCCCCAGTGCTCATACGAGCATACGGGCGATATGTAGCTAGGTGTTTTTCAACACCGCCCAACGTCAAGAAATACTCGTGGCTGGTCTGCCAAGTGGCAGGAGACATTTGTGATCTTCTACAAGGAGAGAAGAACAAAAGGTGGAGAAAAGGCGCCAATTTCTGTGCGGCGACGTTGCTTCGGTTATTACCAGGTTTTCATTCACAACACGGAGTGGGAAGTAGCTGCACCTTGCGCAGCTAACCGCACCTCTTTATCGCTCGCTGAACAACAGCTTCCACCATTAAGCGCTGCGCTTATTCTCCGGGTGCGGTAGTGTAAGAAATCCAGCACACGAGGATAAGCTGTAAGCATGAGACGCTGAAACAGTCACAAACAAAACGCATCAGCCGGTCAGTCTACATGTGCACCAAATAATGATGGCGGCGCTTGGACTTACCCAAAGAGCAGGTAGTTCCGGAAGAGGCGATTTTCAGGCGTTGGCTCTGCTACGCTTCCCTTCATGCAATTAAGCTACGGTACGGCAGCAAAACACCGTTAGACAACAAGCACAGACCGCCTGGTAGAGCTCAAATATCACTTACTGTGAAAAATGACACCGCAACACCGGTGTACAGGAGCGATACATAGTAGGCGAAGGAGCCGAGCAGCTGGAAGACGACCGCATTGATCACCAACGGGATGTACTTGTACCCCGAAAAGGATACCAAGTCCAGGAACGAGATGGAGCTGTTCAACACGTAGAGGCAGCCAGCCAAAACGCCGATCTCGATCAACTGCATCACAAGGCAGTAGCTTGCATCCTTGGTGATCACGTCTGGGCTGAACCTGTCACAAAATTGTATCGTTAGCAAGTCCTTTAATTCGGTCACGTTGAAATCGCAGCAAACATCGCCACGTACTGGTTCGAAGTACCCTTGGAATAACCCACAAGCAAAATGTAGGTGAGGAATCCCATCAGTGGGATGTACAAATCCGGGGCATTGCAGTCGCGAGTAGGAGGAGCATATTGCATCTGATGTTCACCCAAAATTGGACCAGTAAGAGGACGTCGCGAACACAGGGTACACAGTTTCCATAACGCACCGGTTTGGATTCGTCTTGCTCGCCGTTACCCATGCGACGCCAGTTCTTGTGTCTGAACGGGAGCAGCAAGATCTAGCAGAATCCAGAGCACTTGGAGTGAGATCACAGTGTCACAAGCAAGTGTAGATATCACAATTCGCTGGAGCCGCACCTTGAGTCGACTCTTAACGTAAGAGTTGTTGACAGTGAAGTAGTACTTGAGACTGCCCCAAACGCCATAAGCCCCCGGGAGGTACATCTCCGACTGCTTTTGCAGGAAATCTTGCGCAGTGTTCATCGCCAGTCCTGCCATCGGGTTGCTACCAGACAACCAGTTAGCACCTCCACCTCCACCTCCCTCCCCAACAAATAAAAAAAACAAAATCCCGCAAACCTGGAGAACTGGTTGATGAAGTCCGGTTGCTGCTGCGTCTGCTGAGTGTGCTGCATGTGCTGTCTTGGGTTGCTGTTCGGCGGCGTCTGCTGCGCAGCGTTCTGCGCATACCCGCCGAAGTTGTTACCGTGCGTCGGATGACGGTGCTGGAAACCCGCGGGCGTTGACTGTAACTGCTGCTGAGCCGGAGGAATCGCATTCATCCCTTGCTGATGGAACTGTACAGCAATATTCATGAGCAAAATCTCCTTCAGTCCTGAATCTTCCAATTTGTACACTTACGTCCTGCGAGAAGGCAGGAGTGGCCTGCTGGTTGAAGAATCCTGCGTCCTGGGCCGGAGCCTGGTTCTGCACTGGTGCTGCAGGTTTCTGGTAGAACTGGTGCGCAGGTCCGCGCTGCGGCGTCCGCTGCTGGTTCATCGCTGGTTGGGACGGGAATTGTGGGGCAGCGCCGAAGCCTGGCGTCGAGTTGAACTGCGCTGGTCTCTGGCGATTGTTGGCATTCGGGAACGAACCTGCAGGTCGGTCGATATGTTAATAGCGAAGACTAACAGCAACAAGAGGCAGGAGGACGCACCTGGTTGCGCCATGGTGATCTTGCTTCTTCGGCCTCTTTCGATGTATCGACGTGGCGCAAAAATGGAAATACTGATGTGCTGTACATGGTTATCCTATGAAAGGGCATATTCAGATTTTGGTCAGACCAGATCAGATCACAAAAAAGCTGAAGCACATTTTTTCGTGGTGACAACCATCGATGGCGTTCCTCGCTGACGACGACGCGGCATTCGAGGCGGTGCTGAGCTTCGTGGACACCTTTGCGGCGGATTCTCCGGCGCGAGAAGATGGAGCAAGCGATTTTGCTACGACAGAGGAGCAGTTTCCCTGCGACGAGGTCGACATGCCAACGTTAGAAGATTTGGAGCAGCTTCAAGTGGATGATGACGATGGCTTAGAAATTGCCGATGTTGCTGCTGAGACGACACAAACCTTACGCCGCTCGTCGCGATTATCAAACCAATTCAATGGCAGGAGCGCAGGAGCTATTGACGCTGCGCTGTCAGCCTCCGCAGCGTTGCGCTCAAGCCGTCGAGTGGCCAAAAATGCAACGAAGAAGACGCTGCGCAGAGCTGGCGTGTACGGAGACCCAAACCGGGCACGCAACGAGCGAAAGCTAGAGGTTGCCTACTTACGAGAGAAAGTGGGGCAACTGGAGATAGAGCTGCAGAGTGTGAAGGAGCGATCAACGTCAAAGCCCCAGCGGCTGACGGGGGTGGAACCAGAGAACGTCAGGCAAAATCACGGCTGTGCTACAGCGGAAGTAGAACCGACAGGCGCAACTGAAATGCAGCTGTCAAGCGGCTCAGGCACATGGAAAGACATTGCTGCTCATAAGCGAAGCGAACGAGAACAGGCTGAGCGTGAGAACGTCCGACTGAAGCTCATCCTGGCGAGCCAGATTAAAGTGGCCAAGAGCTTGGAGAGCATACTTCTGAAGCGAGCCCAGCGGCAGGTTTGCTATATCCATGCTTGCTTCTGTGTCATTCGTGTGAAGAGCTTACATTAATCTTGCTGGTGGTCCAGGTTGCTGAATGTTCAGCGTCGATTCAACAACGCGTTGATGTGGCATGCCCTTCTGGTCACACTTTGGACTTCCGCGCTGATGCTGCAGATTTCCGGGGGCTGCTGCAGTATCTTGATGATGCTTATAGCCAGGTGGATGCGGTGCTAGCCGCCAATGGCCTTGCCTGGAAGGAAATGATACAGCAGGACGTTCAAATGCGCGAAGGCGTCGACGGGATGTATCTCGAAGTGTTCTCAAACAAGGTGTTACCCTTTGGGCTGCACGCCACGGCGGAGGCGACGTGGAACTACTTTAAGGGATCGAAGAAGCACCGAGGCACTTTATACGCAAAAGAAGCACAGGTATGTGCCAAAACGATGTCTATCGATATCATTTAGTGTTGTTAACGTGGTCTGTTGTTCCATGTATTGCCTAGAACCTTGATACACCGTACACGATCATCGAGCATTTCTCGAAGGAGCTGGTCGCTGGCAACTCGAGCACTGACGTTCGTATCAAGCAGATCATACGGCGCTATGTTGAAGCCAATCGTGAAATTGTAGTCTGGGTTGCAACTATTGCGCCCGTCGACATTACACAAAAGCCATTCGGCGGCTTTACTTCACGTCATCGAAGCTACGCCGTCATCAAGCGCTCGAAGGCTTCGACCCCTCAACACGAACTATCGTTGCTGCAGCTCGTTTCGCATGGAATGCTCGACACCCAGACAGGCACCATCTCCGATCCACAGTACGTTCGTGCACTTACCGATTTCCTTCTGAACGATGCCGCACGAAACATCAAAGCTGATCAACAGCTCATCGAAAATGTCCTCATGGAGCAAATGGTGCGGTCATGACAAAGTGTCCACCTTTGTGGACACATTTTGTCTAATTTTGAGGTCGCACAAAATAAATATTATCAAATTTGGTCCGAAATAGTCCAACACTTGCAATTATGGCGTTCCTAGCTGACGACGAAGATGCCATGCGCGCATTCGAGGCTGTGCTGAACTTCGTGGATGGCTTTACAGTCTATGATACTCCGTCAGATGCTGAAGCAGGCACCGCTGCATCAACCGTCCTACTTCCTGTCACCAACGGATTAGAAACGCCGTCAAACGGAGCTCCTGACCACCAAGACCACGCAAATTCTGATGATGCAGTCACTACCGTTAATTCCATTGATAATACGAATCCAAGATCCCAACAAACCTCAACACTATCAAGGCGATTAAGTGGCAGCATGACCGCTCCTCGCCCGGTGTCCGAAGTCGTTAAAGCAAGGCGTCGAGCAGCTGATAACGCCAGGAAACGAATGTTGCGCAAAGCTGGAGTCTACGGTGACCCCAACCGTGCGCGCAATGAACGCAAGCTGGAAATTGCGTACTTACGAGAGAAAGTGGGTCAATTGGAGACGGAGTTGCAGAAATTACAGGAACAACCAGGGCGCACAAATTCTGTGACGCAGGAGACACACCATGAGAGTACACGAGCAGCAACAAAGTCCACGGAGGTGCAGGTTTCAAGTATATGGGAGGGCTTTGCAACTCGTCAAAGGAGTCGGCGAGAAAAAGCAGAGCGCGAGAATGTTCGACTAAAACTTGTGTTAGAAGGTCAGATCAAAGTGGCCAAGGGCTTGGAGAGCTTGCTACTGAAAAGAGCTCAGCAACTGGTACCCACGCATACAATTATTGGTGGTGAACGTGTTTGTCTTACAATAGGTATTTTGTTGCTACAGATGACCGAGTGTTCATCGTCTGTTCGAAAGTCGGGTGACGTTTGCCCCCCTGGACGCACATTAGACTTCCGTGCCGATGTTGCAGACTTTCAGGAGCTGCTGGAGAATCTTGATACGGCGTACAGTCAGGTAGACGCGGTGCTGGCTGCGAACGGTCTTGCCTCGATGGAGATAACGCAGCAAGATTTACACGTGCGGGAAGGCGTGGATGGGATGTATCTTGAGGTGTTCTCCAACAAAGTCATGCCGTTCGGGTTGCATGCTACCGGTGAAGCGACTTGGAACTATTTCAAGGGTTCAGAGAAGCACCGCGGGAATTTGTATGCGAAAGATGCGCAGGTACGGCAAGGATATAAGGCTCTTCTTGTGTGTAAACCCGTAACGGCTAACGTTTGCTGTTCCGTAGAGCCTCGACACACCGTACACGATCATCGAGCATTTTTCAAAGGAGCTGTTCGCTGGCAATTCAAGCACAGATGTGCGCGTAAAGCAGATCATCAGACGCTACGTCGAAGCCGATCGCGAAATTGTGGTGTGGGTGGCATCGATCGCACCCATCGAGATCAAGCGCAAAGCGTTCGCTGGGCTAATTTCCCACCATCGAAACTACGCTGTCATCAAGCGCGCCAAGTCTTCTACGCCTGAGCGGGAGCTGTCGCTTTTGCAACTCGTCGCACACGTGACGCTGGATACAAAAGAGGGCACCATCTACGACCCCAAGTATATCCGAGCGCTGACAGACTTTCTGTTGAGCAATGCCGCAGGCAACATCAAAGCCGACCAGGAGCTCATCGAAAACGTTCTCATGGACCAAACCCTGGCGCAGCCGATCTAAACGTCTCCGTCACGCGAGCAGATCGAAGGTACCAGCTCTCATGAACCCGCGTAGGGTATTGTAGCAGCTATCAACAACGCACGAGTGTACAGGCTTCGGGGATCCGTCTGATCCGATTTTGACTTGCCAAAAGAACTGAACCTCTTCAACCAATGTGAGTTGCCCGGGCGCACAATCCGTGCTTAAATGATTGTCGAGATGTTTGCATCCATTACTAACTAGAGGTTGTTATATATGACAAGGACAAGCTTGTCCACGCTACAATCCTCTACACAGTCATAAACGAAATCAACCAGTGGGACAAGCCAGCCTAACAATCATCTGGCGGGACTGTAATTGACGCACTTCCGAGCGAGCAGGAGAGACGCAGACGCAGGGCAACGCAACGCAATAGGACATGGCGTTTCTGCAGGATGAGGACGCCGCGCGAGCCTTTGAGGCGGCGCTCTCATTTGTGGACGAGTATCCGTTCCAGGACGCGGCAGTCGGGACGACGTCCCCCACTCCAGAATCGAGCGCGATGGTGAGAGGAGCTGAGAACTCGGGGGCCATCGGTCCCCAACCGGCCGAAATGGACGACAAAATGCAGCGGAAGGCGCGAGCTAATGCCAAGAAGCGGCTGTTGCGCAAGGCAGGACTGTACGACGATCCGAACAGGGCCAGGAAGGAGCGCAAGCTCGAGATGACGTTCTTGCAGCACAAGTTCGAGCAGTTGCAGCTGGAGCTCAAAACGCTGCAGGATCAGCACGGGAAGAAGCAGAGAAAGCAGGGTAGCGATCAGGAGACAGCCTTGGTGGCTCGACGGTCGAATCTGGAGGTGTCGAGTGCGTGGAAAGACGTGGCGAATCGACAGAGAGAGCAACGGGACAAGGCCGAGAAGGAGAACGTCCGACTGAAACTAATTCTGGAACGCCAGCACAAACTGGCGGAGGCGCTGGAGACGCTCGTGCAGGCGAGGATAAAGCAGCAGATGGCGGAGTTTTCGGCTTTGTCGAATCCGAAGCTGGGGAGGTGTTTTACAGGCCGCACACTGGACTTTCGTGCAGATATTAACGACTTTCGAGTGTTGTTGGGAGAACTCGACAAGGCTCGGCGTGAAGTTGATATGGTATTTGCAGCCAACCGGCTGAACTCTACGGAGGCTAGTCATCACGGCGTGCAGTTGCGGTCGAGTAAAGGTACCAACGGCATGCATCTCGAGGTGTTCGCTAACAAGGCCATGCCTTTCAATGTGAAAAATACTGCCGAAGCCACGTGGGATCACTTCAAAGGCATGAAGAAACATGGAGGTAACGGCAACCTCTATGATAAAGCTGCCAAGGTGAGGCATTGCGGTGACTCAATAACTTGACTTTGGTTGATGAACGCTAATGTGTCGTATGAATGTGCTTTTGAGTAGAGTCTCGATACCCCGTACACGATCATCGAAGACTACGCCAAGGAGCTGTTTGCCAACACGGCCCGTGCCGACGTCCGTGTGAAGCAGATTATTCGACGCTACGTGGAAGCTGGCCGCGAGATCGTTATTCTCGTTGCAAGTGTCTCGCCCGTTTCCATCGCGCACAAGCCGCTTGCCGGACTCACCTTTAACTATCGATGCTACGCGCTGATCAAGCGTGCCGCCGCCGCTACCGAGGACCATGATCTGTCGCTCTTGCAATTATGCACGCTGGCATCACTCGATAACGATGAAGGACGAACGTATGACCCAGCGTACATGCGTGCACTGAGCAATTTTGTGCTGGGCAACACCGCAGGCAATATCAAAGCCGACCAAGAACTCATTGAAAATGTTCTGGTCCAGCAAGTCTTGGACCAGCGAGTGCAGACAGCTTGCTAATAGTCGAGAGATTAATATGTAGTGGATGTCTTAGAGTTATGTGAGTCCGAAGCTCTTCGTCTTCGAGTAACTCAATCTGTAGTGGGTCAGTGTGGCCAGCAAATCGTCATTTTGCCATCTGTGGTCTTGTTATCGCTAACGTGGGACAGTTTTACAGCAATGGCGGAAGAGGACCACGGACTCGAGGCGGCGCTGTGCTTCCTAGACGAAATCCTGTTCGACGACTGCGAGGACGACGGCCTCTCGACTGTGGTGACGGCTCGGCCGTTGCTGGACGAGAACGAGGTGGCGTTGGTGTCCTTAGGGCCATCGACCGCCGTCACCTCACCAACAATTGTGACGGTGCATGCCGACAAAACGACGAAGAGGTTTCATGCACCTCGATGCAAAGCACCGATGTTATTGGGACCAAATGCGGACGAAGAGACCAAGCGGAAAAAGGTGAACGAAAGGAAGAAGTATCTACGCAAGACGGGTGTCTATGGGGACCCGAATCGAGCTCGAAATGCCCGCAGAGTGGAGATCGCCTATCTAAAGGAGCAGCTGGCGAATTTGCAACTGGACCTGCAAGTTCTGCAAAACCAAAAGACCAGCGCTCGAGGAGAGCTCAATAATGTACAACAGGCGACGTCAGGCGCGTTGGTCACTGCAGACCAGATCCCCAGTATGTGGCAGGCAGTTGCTGATAGTCAACGAAAGCGGCGGGAGGGCTCCGAGCTCGAGAATGTGCGACTGAAGCTCATCTTAGATCGACAGCAGAAGGTGGCGGATAACCTCCGTAGTTTACTGGAGAAGCGAGCTGCTCAAATGGCCAGCGACTGTTCTTCATTCATGGATATGATGAGTGCACCGAAGCCTCAGGTTGTACACGTTTTGGACTTCCGTGGAGATGTTTCGGTCTTCGAATCACTGTTCCGACTGAACGAAGCTGCGTACCGAGAAGTGGATTCCGTCTTCGCGGATAATGGCCTGGCAAACATGGTCTTGTCTCCTAGTGACGTCCACATCCGCGAAGGTGTTGGAGGCATGTATCTCGAGCTGTTTGCAAACAAAATGTTACCTTTTCGACTGAGCGACGCGAAGGAAGCAGCATGGGACCATTTCAAAGGCATCAAGAAGCATTGGTGCAACGGCAGTATCTACGAAAAGGCAGCAAAGGTACGTGGTGTCTTTGAAAAGTTGATGCCATCTAGCTGTAACTTGATTTTTTATGCCTGACAGAACCTCGACGAGCCCTACACAATCATCGAAGACTTTACGAAGGAGCTGTATTCCAATAGTTCAAGAGCAGACATCAAGGTGAAGCAAGTAATACGGCGATACGTTGAGCCTGACCGTGACGTGGTGATCTGGATTTCACATGTGTCGCCAACGGAGATCAAACACAAATTGCTGCGAGGATTAACGTATCATCTACGAGGTTACGCTCTTACAAAGCGCTCGCCAGCTTCGACACCAGAACGCGAGCTATCGCAGCTGCAGTTTTGCTCTTTGTTCTCACTTGACCAAGAGGCTGGCACGAGGTACGACCCTGCAAATGCGCGAATGCTCATCAACTTCTTGATTGGCAATACTGTGCAAAATATCCGCAACCACCAAGAACGCATTGAGACCGCGTTAGTAGATCGAGCGCTGAGGGAGAACATGCAATAGCCATCGAAGCATCTTTGCTGCTTCGAGTTGAGCAAATCCTGGTGCCACGTGGTCCAAGCATGCCTTTGTGACGCTGGAGACAAAGTGCTGCCGCTGAGCAAAGGGGAAGAGAGTGTTATCTGGTGGCTTCAGTCTGCCACTGGACAGCGACGATCATGGCACTCCTCCAAGGTGACGATGATGATACAGTGTTCGAGGCGACAATGTCCTTCATCGATGAATTCCCGTTCGATGAACCGGACGAATTTGCTGTGGCGTCAAAGACGAACTTAGTCTCAATGTCCCAAGAGCCGATGGCAACTGGCAATTCGATGACCGTCATGGAACTACTTCGAGTCGACGGTGGTCATGCAGCAGCATTGAAGGCACGATCCCAAGTGCCATTGTTTCTCAGCTTGGACACGGCAGGGATGACGAATCGAGAAAAGATCATTGCCAGGAATGCGAGGAAGAAATTACTGCGTAAAGCTGGCATCTATGGTGACTCGAACCGGGTTCGGAATGAACGCAAATTGGAGATCGCCTACCTTCGCGAGCGGATCGAGAGACTTCAAATCGACTTGGAGACCTTAAAAATTCGCGAAAACGAGCATTCCTACACCCCGCCCCCAAAGAATCTTATACAGCAGCACAAGAGACAACAATCAACTGCTAATCCGGTCTTGATGAGTACGATCACGCAAGTATCGAGTGTATGGCAGGAGATAGCAGATCACCAGCAGCGTCGCCGAAAGGAAGCCGAGCGTGAGAATATTCGCTTGAAACTCGTCATCGAGCGCCAAAGGAAGGTTGCACACGCTTTGTGTGGTTTGCTGGAAAAACGAGCAAGTCAACTGGTAGGACGCACCTTGACCTGCTGGGTTAGCGGGTATCGAGCTAACTTGTTCATCACTTGATCGGTACGCAGGTGAACGACTGCTCCTGCTTCTCAAGCCTAACCTACCCCAAGCACCAAATCGTTCACGTTCTCGACTACCACGGAGACATCCATTCCTTCCACGGGCTCTTTCGTCATCTTGAAGCTGCGTACAGAGAGCTCGATGCTGTGTTCGCTGCAAACGGCCTCTCCAACATGGTCATCACCCCAAGAGATGTCCACATTCATGAAGGCGTCAGTGGCAAATATCTCGAAGTTTACTCGAACAAAGTGCTGCCTTTCAAATTGCGTGACGCAACTGAAGCTGCTTGGGATCACTTCAAAGGAACGGACAAGCACATGGGCAACGGAAGTATCTACGAGAAGGCGAGAAAGGTAGGAAAGCAGTTGCACAAGTTCGTGAACGCACTGACATGTACTCTGAGCAGGATCTAAACGCACCCTACACTGTCATCGAGGAGTTCACGAAGGAGGTTTTCTCTAACAGCTCGAGGGCTGACGTGAAGATGAAGCAGGTTGTTCGCCGCTTTGTTGAGCCAGACCGAGACATTGTCATCTGGGTCGCGAGCGTTGCTCCGACAGAGATCAAACACAAGATGCTTCGTGGATTGACGTATCACCTCCGAGGTTACGCTCTCACCAAGCGATCGCCAGCTTCGACGCCAGACCAAGAACTGTCTCAACAACAGTTGTGCTATTTGATCTCGTTGGATGACATCGCCACAAGCTGCGACCCCGACACCATGCGAACTCTCACCAACTTCCTCATCGTCAATACGGCACAGAATATTCGTGTGCACCAAAGTGGCATTGAGAACCGCCTGATTGACCAAGCACTCAGTTGATCAAAGAACGAAAAGTACGATACATGTACGAAAAGTACTGTTTAACACTGTAACACCAGGCGTAAACGTTCGTGACTTCCCCATCCTGTTCAACGCCAACTGTTTGTCAGGTGTTCGTGTATTTAGGCGCTATAGTATCCTTACTTCCTCCCTGTGAGTTTCCCCACGACGGCATACTTGCCTTCGAAGCGCTTGATCCAGTCGTCCAGCGTTTTGCGCTGGTCGGGCGTGAGTCCGTCGATCGACGGGTTATTGAGCGCCTCATCCTCCAACGACATGCAGGCGAGAGCTTTAGACGCGTCTCGACCCCCGAACTGGCCGTACATGCCGTCAGGGCCGTAGAACTCTGCTCCGTTCATCGTCACGTCATACAACACGCCGTCGGCAGCTACCAGGATGGTCTGGCGCGGATTGTCCACACCGTTGAAAGGCAGCAGCTCATCGAGACTGAGTCGAAGGCTGGTGTCCACTAGCCGACCCACGTTCGTGTACTTGTGCTCGTCGCTCCGAAACTTGTCCAGCCACTCGTCCAGCGTCTGGAACTGCTCTTGTGTCAAGTCACTCAGGTCCAGACTGCCCAACGCTTTCGCGTCGTCCAATTTGCCCAAGGCAAGCGCCCGCGTGACGTCTTTGCCTGCCAGCGCCGCGTATTTACCCGAGGGGCCGTACAGTTCTCGACTGGAGCTCACATCGTACACTTCGCTCTTGACCGAGATGTAAATGGGGCGTTTGCAGTCTGCTCCTCCGGCAAAAGTAGCGAGCTGCTCCACAGTGAAATGCTGACGAGATGGCAGCTCCTTCGCGGCGCTGCCTCGCCTCCCGCCTGACGTAGGCAGTGAGTCGGGTCCGGATGGCGGCGTGCCCACTGCGTTGCCCATGCCTGCGTCGGTCTAAGTGCTGCTTGGCCGGTTGGTGTTTAGAGCGTTTAACTCGTGGCCAACGGATTCGCTCTCGTTTTGCTCGCTTCCCAATTGGTGCTCGAGGCCATGAGGCTCCGAACACTCAAGCGACGCATTAACAGTGCACTGGGTGAAGTCCGGTCCCTCATTTTCATTGTGCTCGAGGATGATCGGGCATACCGACGAGTTCGAGAGTAGCTGGGTCGTGTTCGCGAGCGAGTCATCATCCGTGTGCTCCGTTGCCTCAGTGTGCCCGACGCCATAGCAACCATCCCAACTGTACAAAACAGCATTGAATCACTCCGCGCATTCGTCAATGACGAGGAAGAACAGTTCTTCACCATTCTAGCTCTGCAGCGTCTCGAGCGTCAAGACCGAGGGCAACATGTTCAGGACGAACCTACTGGACGGCGAGTGCGAGGGCTGATGGATAGGCCGACCTTCGATTGGGTTGAGTTCACCGAGATCATGTCGAACTTACTGCTACATGCTATACTGCACTCTTTCGATGCGATGCAGCCACTAGTACAATGACTACCATGCCAGCAGCAGCAGACACTCGATACGGTATTTGACAATAGCTACCTGGACACTCTACAGCGGATGCAACAGAGGCATGTTGATGGTACGACAGAGCGCGCCATGGACGCACAAGTTCAACTCCCACATGCAGACGCTCGCCCACTTTCAGTTCCGCCAGCGACCACTGGCCAAGTGCGCTGTCCTCGGCAAGACCCTGGTGTTATGCTCGGAGATGTATACGAGCCGCACTTGTGGTCGCTGCAACCGACCGCACCTCTCTCTCCGCAATCAGGACGTGTTCGTGTGCCTGCACTGCGGCTTCGTGGCAAACAGGGACGAAAACGCTGCCTTCAACATCATGCGCTGGGTCGTTGAGCGTCTTTCAGGTCAACGGCGAGCAGCAGCAGTAGTGTAGTCTAGTTCACATCTCGGGTTACAGCGAGAACTGGCCCCGTCGACGAGAAGCGACAAGCTTGGCGGGGCGAAGACTAACACTGTCATCGGAAATTGCTTGCTCATAAATGTGCTAAAAATGCGATTAGGTAAAGTCTGTTAGTGCTTTTGTAGTCTTTATTAGCCGTTCGCTCCCTCCGTATTTTACTTCTAGTAGTAACGACTCCATGCAGGTACGATGGACCTCCTGTTGGACGAAGACGACGACGAACGGGTCCTCGAGGCGGCCTTGTCCTTCGTGGACGAATTTGCAACGGATAAAGTACCCGTTAACCCGCAGAAAGAGCTGGAGCCGAGACGACAAAGCTGGACGATTGTGGCAAACCAGGAAGCTCCCCCAAGTGGTAGTAAAATGTCTAGGAACGAGAGGAAAAAACTGCTACGTCAAGCTGGAATCTACGCAGACCCAAACCGAGCACGGAACCAACGGAGACGGGAGGCGGCCATCCTTCGCAACCAAGTCGAGCAGCTTCAACTGAATCTACAGGTTTTGCAGCGTGGGCGGAAAGCGAGGAAGGGTCCTACAGATACAGACGCATTGGTGGTGGCACCACAGATCCCCAGCATGTGGCAGCAGATTGCAACTCAGCAGCGTCGTCGACGTGTTGAGGTGGAGAGTGAGAACGCTCGCTTGAAACTTGTCGTGGAACGCCAGCAAAAGGTGGCAGACGATCTAAGCAATTCACTGCAGAGGAAGGCGAGGCAACTGGTACGCAACTTGCTGTATCTGACGGAGATACCTGAAGTGACGTGGTCTCGTTTCGTTGTGTACAGTCGAACGAGTGTTCATCGTTGGCGGGAGGGTTATGCACGAACAAGTACAGCATTGTGAAGGTTTTGGACTCGGGCGGAGATATTGGAGACTTTCAGCAGCTCTTCCGTCGGCTGGACGCTGCGCGGCAGGAGGTTGACGTCGTATTCGCTGCCAATGGTCTCTCGGAGATGGTAGCCACTCCGAGTGACATTCACATTCGCCAGAGCGACGACGGCAAGTTCCTGGAGGCATTCTCCAACAAACTTCTTGCCTTCAGGTTAAACGCCGTCACTGAAGCGGTCTGGAGCCACTTCAGAAGCTTGGACAAACATGCAGGCAACGGCAGTCTGTATGAAAAAACAGAAAAGTATTTGGACGAGTCCAACACGATCATGGAAGCCTTCACCATGGAGATGCATTCCAACTCGTCGCGCGCAGACATTAAAGTCAGGCAAATCATTCGACGCTTTGTCGAAGCTGACAGGGATATTGTCATCTGGGTATCGCGAGTATCACCCGTCGAGATCAAGCACAAGATGCTGCGAGGACTAACTTACCACCTCCGCGGTCACGCGATAGCAAAGCGATCGCCTGCCTCAACACCGGGCAACGAAGTCTCGCAACTCCAGTTCTGCTCGCTCATTTCTTTCGATCAAGAGGCCCAAGCGATGTACGATCCTGAGAGCGTGCGTGCTGTGCTGAACTTCCTCATCGTCAACACTGCTCGAAAGATGAAAGTTCACCAAGATCGCATCGAAAACCTCCTCGTCGAGCAAGTGCTACACCGCACAGTGATATGAGTCCATTGACCACAATTCAGTGGTTCGCCGCGTCTGCGAGCGACAACGCAAGGATTGCTTTGCAACGCCGAGCCGCTTATTAGGCGTTTTGTCGAGACAACGTGTGACGAGCAGAATAAAACATATGGTGCCCATCACTTACTTTATTTTTTGTATGGGAGGGAATACATCTACAAATCCGCCTGAATCCCACGAGTGCTACTGTCACAGATCAGTTGGCAGTGTCCAAGGACACGAGTGACGAGCCGCGCTACGCTTGGCTGGGCGCCCCGGCGGTTCGCTACGCTCGCGAAATGAAGATAGAACCTCCTGCCTAGTGGATTGCCCTCACGCTTTCGGCTTTGGCGGGGAGGGGGGGGCTCTGCCCCTGCCACGCCGTAACGCTGCGGGAACGAGCGCCGGTGGCATGATTAGCATCCTGGGTGCACAGTCTGGACTGGGCGAGTGTTCTCATAGAGTCGACAAATCGATTAATGTCGCCCATCCGTTTATTGTGTTATTCAGAGGTTTTTATTGTGTTTCTCCTATTTTGCCTTTCGTCGACAGCATGGCATTCTTCCTGGACGAAGACGAAGATGAGCGCGTGCTTGAGGCAGCGCTGTCCTTCGTGGATACGTGTGCTACACCACCCCGAAATCCTTCCGTGGATTCCCAGCCTCTTCCGTGGGAGCCACCAGACTCAAATACAAACGAAATGACACGTAGGGCGGCTGTCAATGCCAAGAAGAGATTGCTGCGTAAAACTGGAGTCTACAGTGACCCGAACCGAGCACGCAGCGAGCGCAGGAAGGAGATGGCTTACCTTCGCCAACAAATGGAGAAGCTGCAGCTTGACTTACAGGATATACAGAGTCGGAGGAACCTCAGACGGCCACGACAGCGATCTACTCAGCCACTCAAAGTGATGCCGTCACCACTATCGATGCCCAACCTGTGGCAGGTGGTGGCGACTAAACAGCGGCAGCGACGAGAGGAAGCCGAGCGCGAGAATATACGCTTGAAGGCGATCGCAGAGCGCCAGCAGAAGGTGGCTGATAGCCTGGGCAGCTTGCTGAAAAAGCGAACAAATCAACTGGTAAGACTGCAGTAGTGGATCTCCCAGGATCTCTAAGATGAGCTAACCTGCTTGTTGCTTTGCTTCAGACGGATGACTGCGCTTCATTCATGGATGTGGGTCCAAAACGACAGGTCGTTCACGTGGTTGACTTTCGTGGAGATATTGGAGACTTTCAGGGCCTGTTCCGACATCTTGAAGCTGCTCGCCGGGAAGTGGATGTCGTGTTCGCGGCAAACGGATTAGCAAGTATGGTAATCACTCCGAGTGATGTACACATTCGGGAAGGGGACGATGGAAAATATCTTGAGGCCTTCTCCAATAAGGTCCTTCCTTTCAAGTTGAGCGACACCACTGAGGCCGCCTGGAATCACTTTAAGGGTGTCGAAAAGCATTTGGGCAATGGCAGTATCTATGAGAAGGCTGCAAAGGTAAGAGACCTTGAGTAAGGAGCGTTGCAACGTATTCTAACCAGGATAGTCTTGTCATGCACAGGATCTCGACGAAGCGTATACAGTCATTGAAGCCTTCACGAAGGAGATGCATTCCAACAGTTCCAGAGCAGATGTCAAAGTGAAGCAGGTGGTGCGGCGCTACGTGGAAGACGACCACGATCTCGTGATTTGGGTCGCGCGAGTGGCTCCAGCAGAGATCAGACACAAAATGCTGCGAGGGCTAACGTACCATCTCCGAGGCTACGCGAAGATTAAGCGATCATCCGTGTCAACTCCGGATCGCGAACTCTCCCAACTTCAGTGCTGTTCGCTCATTTCGTTCGACCAAGAGGCTGAAGCCTTGTACGGACCCGAGGCTATCCGTACACTCACGAACTTCTTGATCGTGAACTCGGCTATGAAAACGCAAGGTCACCAAGACCGCATCGAAAGCGCTTTGGTGGATCAGGCACTACAAAGAGAGATGGCGATTTAATATGGACTTGTATTAGCTGTTGAACACAAGAACGGTGTTGCCACCTGGTAGAACAATACTATGGCTGGTACTCGCGCAGACCCAGGTTGCTGAGGAATCCCTCCAGTTGCTGGTGAATTTCATCGTGGAACTCTATCGCCTTCATTCGAGCAATCCAGGCCGACACTTTTGGATACTTGGAGAACTCCAAACCCATGAGCTCCAATTGGTCGATCTCGCAGTAGGCGGCGAAATCGGCAATGGTCGGGAAGTTCGTATGAGCGATAAAGTCGTTGACCAGGAACGACTCAAGTAGTCCGAATTCCTTTTCAATGAGGGCATCCATGGACTCAAGGGCTGCCAAGTCTTTGGGTGTCGCAGTGTTAAGCTTCTGGGCGATCGCCGGACGATGGATATTGAGCGTGAATAGACGAGTGTTGGTGTGGTGCCAGTGCAGGAACTCGTTGATCTTTGCGCGAATCTTGAGGTCCTTCGGGTACAAGTCTTTCGGACCTGTCCAGTCGTATTTGTCACCCAGATACTGCAGAATGGCCATGCCCTCGGTTAGCACGAAATCACCGTCCTTGATGGCCGGCACGAGTCGGTTGGGGTTGACGGCTTTGAACTCGTCGGATTGGAAGAAGTCGGTGCCGGGATTCATCTCCACAAACTCAAAGTCGACGTCCTTGATCTTGAGGATCCATGCCACGGCACGGGACGGCTGGCTGATGAGGTTGGCGTAGAGCGTGAAGGTCATCTTGGTGTGTTTGAGTCGCTGCTTGGTTCGAAGATTGCAAATTGGAGAATGAGGTGGCAAAACATCTTGATACTTCGTGGGGGTAGACATCGTGCATTACTCGACCTAGTCTTACCTGTAGGTGTCGCACAGACTGCTCAGTGTAGTGATCATAATGCTGATGCATGCTTTTCAGATTCAGACATGGTAGGACTGCCTACCAACTCGTTTGAGTTTGTATCCGTGCATCATGAGTGTACTCTAGCGATCTCGCAAAGGCCCTAACAAAGGGCCATTGAGAGTTCACAAGACAACTTCAAGATGAAGAGTGCTGCAGTTTTGCCAGCACGTCGGAGTCAGCGCCAGCCAAAAAACCGAGCGACTCGCATGAGAACTGTAGATCCTTTCATTGCAGCGCGAAGGCAGTCAGTAAGAAGGCAACGTTGAAGCCCTGTCGTTGACGAGTCTGAGCCCCACATATTGTGATTATTAACCAAAACTTCCTTTCAATCACACGTATAGTCCGCTAAGAATTATCGCACAAAGTGACATGGCTTTCTTCCTGGAAGACGACGACCAGAGCGTCGTGGAGGCGGCGCTGTCCTTCGTGGACGAGTTCACAGGCGCCCAAGGTGCTCCCGTCTCCATCTCCACCTCCACTGCCGCTCCGCCCCCAGCCTCCCGCCGCCAAGCGCCCCTGACTGCAGCCGACATGGCCAAGCGGGAGCAGTTGAACGAGCGGAAGAAAATGTTGCGCGCTGCAGGCGTCTACGGCAACTCGAACCACGTGCGCAACAACCGCCGCATCGAGATCGCGTACCTGCGCGAGCAACTGGAGAAGCTGACGCTCGACTTGGAGCTGCTCAAGAAGCAGAACGGCGCAGAACCCATGGATGTTCACAATGCGAGAGCGAAAAGAGCGACGCCAGCAGCAACGCAACCGCCTACAGCTCAAGCTATTGTGGCTATGAACACCCCCACTATGACGACAGTGTGGGAGGATATTGCAGACAGTCAACGACGCAGGAGGAAGAAGGCCGAGTGCGAGAACATTCGACTCAAGTTGGTCATTGAGCACCAGCAGAAAGTGGCGGACAATCTACGCAACTTGATTCAGAAGCGAGCGAGCCAATTAGGAGCCGAATGCTCCTTCTTCTCGGACACAGGGTGCACAAGCCACAACGTTTTGGACGTGCGTGGAGATGTGGGCGAGTTCCAGAGTCTGTTTCGGCACTTAAACAACGCTTATCAAGAACTGGACGCAGTGTTTGCTGCAAATGGTCTGGCTAAGATGGCGGTGACGCGCAGTGACGTCCAAGTGCGAGACGGAGCCGGAGGGAAATATGTCGAGTTGTTTTTCAATAAAGTACTGCCGTTCAAGCTGCAGGACGCAATGGAGGCGACGTGGGAACATTTCCGAGGATCGGAGAAACACTTGGGCAATGGCAACGTGTACGAGAAAACGGCAAAGGTAGGTGTGGGGTAGACTGCCAAAGGATATAGCGAGGTGGTTTTGATGGTTTTGGTGCTGGATGTAGGATGTCAACGTGCCGTATACGATTCTGGAGGACTTTACGAAGGAGATGCACTCGAACAGCGCTCGAGCAGATGCAAGGATGAAGCAAGTTGTACGGCGATACGTGGAGCCCAATCGAGACGTTGTCATTGCGGTCGTGACTGTAGCCCCAGCGGAAGTGAGAAACAAGATGCTCAGCGGGTTGAGGTACCAAGTTCGAAGCTACGCCGTGACCAAGCGCTCTGCAGCTTCGACGCCAGAGCGAGAAGTATCACAACTGCAGTGTTGCTCGCTTATTTCGTTTGATGAAGAGATGCAGGCGAAGCTCGGCTCTGATGCCATCCGAGCGCTCACGAATTTCCTCATTGTCAGCTTAGCAGCAAAGATGCAAGGACACCAAGATTGTATCGAGAACGCTCTCATGGACCACGCACTACTAGGACACCAAGTGTCATGAGCTTAGTTAAGATGTAGTGAGTGGTGCATGTCCAACGTCACATGTAAGCGTAATTAATATCCATGGCCGAGTGTTCTCTTGTTGACGTTCAGACAGGACCTCACCTCACCTGCCTCCATCCAGCACTGCGTCGCCGAGAGACAATACATACGCACAGCACGTGGCACGAGTCCACATTTTTGCTTTACAGCCATGGCTTTTTCTATGGAGGACGAGGACGATCAAGCGTTTCAAGCGGCGCTGTCGTTCGTAGACGAATGTGTGCTCGATGACGATGACGAGGAAGTGGACGACGCAGCTGCGTTGAGGACCGCCGCGTTGATGCAGCGTGAGGATGAATGGGTCGCAATGTCTTACGGCTGGAAACCAACCTTGAATAGCATCACAGGCGTCGAGACGTCATTCGGAGCCCACAGTGGCTACGAGACGACTTCGACGGTCTCAGCTGAAGCTGCTTCGAACCGGTGCAAAGTGAGGCGACGGACGGAGATCAACGAGAAGAAGAAGATCCTGCGCAAGGCTGGAATCTATGGAGACGCCAACTGGATGAGCAAAGACAGCAGACTGGAGATCGCCTACCTCCAGGAGAGGATCGAGAAGCTGCAGCTTGACCTACAAGTTTTAGAGACCCGAAAGAGCAGACGCCAACCTACTGCAATCGAAGCACACGAGTCTACAGAGGAGTCGACGCTTGAGATCCCCAAGGTCTGGGAGGACATTTCTTGTCGACAGCAACGGCGGCTCAAAGGTTCCGAGCGAGAGAATGCTCGTTTGAAACTTGCTGTGCAGCGCCAGCAAAAAGTGGCGAACTGCATGAACAACTTGGTACGGAAGCGAGCGAGGCACCTGGTACGTTTGTCTACTGCTTCGGAGGGCACAAGGGACGTAGCTCTAATTCATTGGCGGTTTGTAGGTGAACGACTGCTCCTCCTTCATGGACTTTTCCAACCAACGTATCGTCCGTGCGCTGAACTCTCGTCGTGGCGGTGCTGGAGACTTCCCACTGTTGTTCCGGCACCTTGAGACTGCATATCAAGAAGTCGAAGCCATCTTCACTTCCAATGGTTTGGCCAACATGGTGCTCACCCCCAGCGACGTCCACATCCGCGAAGGTGTCAATGGCAAATATCTCGAGGCTTTCTCCAACAAGGTGCTGCCTTTTGGACTTCGCGCTGCTACTGAAGCTACTTGGGACCATTTTAAGGGCACCGAGAAGCATTTAGGCAATGGGAACATCTACCAGAAGACCGCAAAGGCTGCAGACGACCCGTACACGATCATTGAGGAGTTCACCAAGGAGATACATTCGAAGAATGCTCGAGCAGATATTCAGGTGCAGCAACTTGTCCGTCGATACGTGGAACCTGACCGCGACGTCGTGATCTGGGTCTCAATTGCGGAGCCAACAGAGATCAAACACAAGAAGCTGCGTGGGCTGACCTACCATCTTCGAGGTTACGCTATGACGAAGCGGTCCCCTGCTTCGACACCTGAGAACGAGATCTCACAACTGCAATGCGTGTCGTTGATCTCGCTGGAACCAGAGGCTGAAGCGATGTATGGTCCCGAGACTGTGCGTGCCGTCACCAACTTCCTCATTGTCACTGCAGCCCAAAAGATGCAAGCTCACCAAGACCGTATTGAGAACGCTCTTGTCGACAAACAGCTTAGACGCAGAGGGATAATGCCGTAATGGAAAACAAACCCTGCAGCAAAGATACTTCATTTCATTCACTCCGCCACAAACAATTGCTGGACGTGGCGAGCTTTGCAATCCGTTGACACAGGGTACGTGTAACTTAGCCGTGCAGAGGCTGAACTGGACCTGCTCAAATGCTTTGCGGGGTGTGGACACGCGCAAGGGCACGTACATGTAGTGCCAAGCAAACATGGTGTTTTTGCTCGAGGACGACGATCAAGTCGTCGAGGCGGCGCTATCCTTCGTAGACGAGTGTGCATTCGACGGTGGTGGTGTGGAGATCACATCGGTCTCCAGCACGACAAAGCCTCCAGTTCAAAGCAAGGGTGGTTGCGAGACGACTAATAAGCAGCCTCGATGCAAGGCTAACGAGAGGTTAAAGCGGCGGATGGAGATCAACGAGAAAACGCGAATGCTGCGCAAGGCCGGCGTTTATGCAGACTCGAATCGTGTTCGCAATGGACGAACGAGGGAGATCGCCTACCTCCGTGAGCAACTGGAGAAGTTGCAAATTGACTTGGAGGTGTTGAAGAACCAGAGGAGCAGGCAGACAATGATGTGGTCTTCACCAGAGCGACCTCAACAGCAGAAAACAGCGACGAGATTGCAGAACCCCAAAATGTGGCAGGCAGTCTTGGACATCCAACGACGTCGTCGAGAGGAGGCGGAGAGCGAGAATATTCGTTTGAAGCTTATAGTTGAGCGCCAACGAAAGGTGGCGGACAACATGACCAACGTTCTCCAAAAACGAGCAAGTGGACTGGTACGGACGGAGACAACGCTCGCTTCGTTGATACTATTTACTAAGTTGACGTTTATTGCTGCAGGTGAACGAGTGCGCTGGTTTTACCAGGCAGAACGTCGCGCACCATCCAATTGTGCAGGTGTTAGCCTTCTGTGGCGACACGGGAGGGTTTCAAGAATTATTCCGCCATCTCGAAGCTGCGTACCAACAAGTGGACGCTGTGTTTGCAGCCAATGGTCTAGTGAACATGGTGGACACTCCAGACGAAGTCCACATTCGAGAATGTGGAGATGCCACGTACTCAGAGGCGTTCTCGAACAAAGTCCTGCATTTCGGACTGCGTGCTGCTACAGAAGCTACTTGGGATCACTTCAAAGGATCAGAGAAGCACTTGGGCAATGGAAACATCTACGAGAAGACAGCAAGAGATCTCGACGAGCCGTATACGATCGTGGAGGAGTTCACGAAGGAACTGTTCTCTCGTCGCTCCCATGTAGACATCAAGGTCAAACAGGTCATTCGACGCTGCCTCGAGCCCGAACGAGACGTTGTGATCTGGGTAGCGCGCGTGTCGCCCGCAGAGATAAAACACAAGATGCTGAGCGGGCTCACTTATCGTCTTCGAGGGTACGCCGTGACAAAGCGATCGTCTCTGTCGACACCAGACCACGAAGTCTCGCAATTGCAATGCTGCTCCATGATCTCACTCGACCAAGATGCAGCGACAAAGTACAGCCCAGAAAGCTTGCGCGCCATCTCCAGCTTCCTCATCGCCAGCACAGCTCTCAAAATGCAGGCGCACCGGGACAGAATCGAAAGTGCTCTACGACAACGAGCCCAAAGACAACAACTAATAGCCTGACAAGTCCTGCATTGCACGCGACCAGCGGCACCACCATCTGAGACAATACACACCATCAGATCATTCGTTCATTTGCTTGCGCGACCTCGACCACAGCAGTCGACAGCGGTACAGTAAGCAGTAGAATGGAAGAGGAGGTCGACGACGCTGAAGCGTTCGAGGCTGCCTTGTCCTTCGTCGAGGAGTTCTCGTTCGATGAGGCAACAGCGGAAAGTCTTCCAGACATTAATGATGCGCCATCGCACATCCAGGACGATTCTTGTGACTCGAACCGAACTAATCAACTCAAAGCTCCTGGTGCTAAACGTGCTCCGTCGTCGAGTGAGGAGAAGAGAAGAAGGCAAAAGGAGACCAATGAGAGACGGAGGCTGCTGCGCAAAGCTGGCGTCTATGGCGACTCGAATCGCGTTCGCAATGAACGCACACGGGAGATCGCCTTCTTACGCGATCAAATGGAGAAGCTGCAGCTTGATCTGAAGGTTCTGCAGAGCCAGCAAACCCAAGGGCAACTGGACGCTCAGAAAAAGAATATGGCTGCGCTGATTTCGAGGAACTCGACATCGGTGCCTAGTATGTGGAAGGAACAGGCAATTCGACAGCGACGTCGACGTGAGGAAGCGGAACGCGACAATGTCCGATTGAGACTTGTAGTGGAGAGACAGACAAAGGTGGCAAATAGTCTACGAGGCTTGATGCAGAAGCGAGTGAGTCAGTTGGTGAGGGTTTTTTCACTGAGCTAGAGGAAGGTAGAATTGGTACTGACTTGTGGTTGTGTTGTGCTGCGTAGACGAACGAGTGTGCGTCGTTGGTGAATACGTGCTGTCCCACGCGGAATGCAGTGGACGTGCTAGACTTTCGTGGTGATATTGGCACCTTTCGAGAGCTTTTCTATCGTCTTGATTCAGCTTATAGAGACATCGATCCAGTTTTTGCATCGAATGGTTTGGCAGCTATGACGATCTCCCCGAATGATGTTCACGTTCGTGAAGGTGTGGAAGGAAAGTATCTCGAGTTCTCGACGTACAAGGATCTGCCGTTCGACTTGCAAGATGCGACAGAAGCTGTATGGGAGCACTTTAAAGGAGTGAAGAAGCACATGGGCAATGGCAATTTGTACCAGAAGGCGGCAAAGGTGCGTTCATAAGACGGAACCAATTAACTTCTTGATGCACTAACGTATTGTGTGCTGCACAACAGAACCTCGACGAGCCTTACACGATCATCGAGGACTTCTCCAAAGAAGTTTATGCTGATAGTGCTCGTGCCGACGTGAAAGTCAAGCAGGTTGTGCGACGTTATGTCGAGATCGACCGAGACATTGTGATTTGGGTTTCTCACGCAACACCCGTTGAAGTCAAGCACAAGTTGCTTCAAGGTTTGTCCTACAATCTCAGAGGCTACGCAATTGCGAAGCGGTCACCTTTATCAACGCGGGGAAACGAGTTGACCCAGCTTCAATTGTGCTCGCTGATCTCTCTTGATCAACTTGAACAGACTAGCTACGGCGCCGATAACATCCGTGCTCTGACCAATTTCTTGGTCGTTCACGCAGCCAAAAACATCCTCACGCATCGTGAACGCATCGAAAACACTCTTGCAGACCGAGCTCTTAGAAGGATTGAGTAACCAAATACAAACGAAAGCAGATACACCAGAAAGAAGTACAATATGCTCTGTCGTCAAAAAAAGTCTTGTCTAGGTACATGCGCGTCTATCACCCTCCCCTCCCTCCTCTTCTCTTTTCCCTTCGTTTTGATCTAGGTCATCTAGCCACCGAATACCCGTGACATCCATGACTTTTTGCCGTGGCCAGACTCTTCATTGTCTTCCTGGGCGTTGCTGGTCGTAGCTTCATCTACCGGTTTGGCGTTCATAGCTGCTGCTGACGTTTGTCCACGTTGCTTCGATTTGTCATTCTTCCAGTTTTGAGTGCTGTTTCCGTCTTCAAGTTGATTGCGAAAGCGATTAACATCAAATTGGCCTCCTGGAGAGGAACGACGGCCGTTGGCGGCACCACTGGACCACCGTGTCTTCCTTTCCTCGCGGTTGTATGTCGTATTTACGAGACCC
The DNA here is from genome assembly GCA_025722995.1 of Phytophthora agathidicida. Lineage (NCBI taxonomy): Eukaryota > Oomycota > Peronosporomycetes > Peronosporales > Peronosporaceae > Phytophthora > Phytophthora agathidicida. The sequence continues at coordinate 4,235,969 of CP106972.1, read as the reverse complement.
TGCTCCACCAGCTCCAGAACTCGTGTCTTCAACTCCAATGCCAGGTCTTTCTCCACGAAAGTGTCCTCGAATCGGAAAGACAACCACAGGTACAGGTCGATGATCTTGGCCTTAATCTCGACGTCACCCAGTGCCTCAGCAGTGCGCGGGGGATACTTTGGCAGGTAAATGTCCAATTTAACACTTTGACCCAACGAATGAGCACGAGCGTATTCGAGGAAAACCTTGCGAGCTAGGGGGTTGCGCAGGCTCACCGGCGACATACAGAATGTGAACCGATCCGAGAGCGTAAGTTCCGTGTCACGCAGGAGCGTCGCTGCATCCTTCATGTCTTGATGGTTACACATGAAGTAGTCACCATCTAGGCGCGCCAGCATCACGTACTTGTCCACTAGGTCCGCGAGATCCGTAATTCCTGGTAACTGCTTCGCGAACTCTTCCATCTGCTCGGACGACGGGAACAATCCTGCCGATGTGAGCGGAGTTGGTACTTCGCCATACGACTCTTTCAAGTATTCCAAATCTTCTTCAAGCAGACATGTCGCCTCACCAGAGGCGAAATCGCTGCCATATCGTCCGGCACGTCCAGCAATCTGCTTTGCGAGAGAAGACGGGATATCGATCATGCCGCCGCTGCTGCCCGAGTACTTCTTCACCGTGGCGAACACAACACGTCGGATGTTCAGGTTCAGTCCCATACCGACGGCATCAGACGCCACCAGGATGTTAAAGTCATTGTTGCGGTCGTTAAACAGCCGAGCCTGCTGCGAGCGAGTCTCAGGTGGCAGTTGGCCGTAAATGATGCAGCATTTCTGCCCGGTCTTGATCTCGATGTCGCGCTTGATCTGGAAAATATCGCGACGCGAAAAAGCCACGACGCAGTCACCTGGGCGGATATTCGCATAACTGTTCAAATGAGTCGGTGAAATCTCCAACGGCGATCGACGTTCATACGAACGCAGCTCGAATTCATCACCAGTCGTCTCAGCAAACTTCTTGACAAGGTGCACCGCTTCTCCTGAACCACACACATGAATCTCCTTGGCCTGCAGTCCGAAGAGTGCGCGCGTCCACGCCCAGCCACGCTGTGGGTCTCCGATCAACTGAATCTCGTCGATTACAGCCACATCCCACGGCCGGTTGATGTTCGCCATTTCTACCGTGCACGACACGTGGGTCGAGTATGGCACGATCTTCTTTTCCTGTCCAGTCACCAGCGACGTGTAGAGTCCATCCGCGTTCATGCGTTCGAAGATTTCTAGCGCCAACAAACGCAGCGGGCCACAGTAGATGCCTCCGTCCTCACCAGCCTGCTTCAACCTCTCCAGTGCCTGATGGGTTTTACCACTATTGGTTGGTCCTTCGTGGTAGATGATCTTCCTCTTCATCGCCGTAGCGTACGGGTACATCTCGTGGGGCAGCCTCAAGTCCGTGAGTTGTTGCAGCGACAGCACGTTGTCGTCCTCTTCGTCCGGCAAGTAATTATTAATCTTGGCAAAGTCCAAGAAGTACGGGTAGAAGATGAAGGAATTGTGTCGCTTGACGTCGTCCAAGTCCTGTCACGAAATGAAAAAAAATATCAAATTCATCAATATCTCGACTTCTAGAGCTCCCAATGAGCTTGAAAAAGGCAGCATTCTGTTACCCGTCCAAAGGCCATGAGCTCGTCCTGGTCTTCAAAGTACTTGGACGGCTCAGACAGGAAGGATTTACGGAAACTCGACGCTGCAATGGCCCATTCGGCAGGGTTCATGCCCGCCTCCACCACCAGCTCCTTGGCCTCGTAATTACGCGGGAAGTTGCGCATCCGGCGGTGCACGCGCTTGGCCAAGTCTGACGGCCATTTGACGCGCTGCGGCTCAGCGGCGGCTGCAGCACTCGAGAAGTTGCGCTGGTGGAGGGGTCCGCGGGAGGTTACATTGGCGTAACTCTGCTTGCAGGGGGAGTTGGAGGCCCGCGAAGAGCAGGTTGCCGCTGCCAGGAGCTGCACAGAAGGCTGGTGCAGTCGCAGCAGCGCGGACGAAGCTCTGGCGGCCGCAGGGAGTTGGCGAGCGAGGCGTAGCATGCGCATAGCTGTGTGATGCCGTTTGGGCCAGTTGACTGGGGAACTTCCCGGGACCACTCGGACCCTCAGAGAGGCCGACAGCATCAAGGACGCTTTTTTATACACTGTGAGTGTAAAAATATTACGCGAAACGGCACTTCTCCAGCAGCAGCACCACACGATGGCCAGCGCACTCCTCGAGAGCTACAAGCAATGGGCCGTTGGCATGGACGTCATGCTCATGGACTGGGTCGACCCCACCCTGCGCTACCGTCAGTCACCCATGCAGGACTACTTCCTGGCCGACTTCGGCACGGTCTTCGCGCTCTGCGTCGGCTACCTCACCTTCGTGGCGGTGGGCACGGTAAGTCAATCCTTCGACCTCTCTAGTACGCATGAAACTCGCATCGGAAGCTGAGCTTTGTGCCTGATGTTGCGCTTCCACCTGTCCTGCAGCTCGTCATGAAGGCAGGCATGCCTGCACTCAACACGGCCCCGCTCCAGTTCATCTACAACCCGTTCCAAGTTGTGTTGTGCTCGTACATGACCGTTGAGGCCATCCTGTAAGCCCGCCGCAACGTAAGTGCCGCTTGTTGATGGCCTCTGCCAGAACCAGCCAACTGACACGTTTACTTTGTCTGGGTCCACCTTTGCAGGACTACTCGGCTACTCCGTGCAATGCTTTCAACCACGCGAACCCCGTTATGGGCAACCTCATGTACATCTTCTACCTGTCCAAGGTGCTTGACATGTGCGACACCTTCTTCATCGTCATGGGCAAGAAGTGGAAGCAGCTCTTGGTGCTCCATGTGTACCACCACGTCTCCGTCTTTTTCGTAAGTCTTTATCTGCTCTGGCTGCTACCATTTCTCTACTTCATTAGCTGTCACGGGAAAACTGACGTGTTTTTTGTTGCTCTTTGCCATTATAGTGCTACTGGTCCAACTTCCACACGTCTTACGACGGCGACCTCTACGTGACCATCGTGCTCAACGGCGGCGTGCACGCGATCATGTACATGTACTACTTCGTGAGCTCGCACACGCGCAAGATCTGGTGGAAATCGTACCTGACGACGGTCCAGATGATCCAGTTCCTGCTCATGAACGCGCAGGGCTACCTCATGGTCTCGCGCTCGTGCGACGGCATGCCCTACAAGATCTCCGCCATGTACCTCATCTACGTGCAGTCGCTGTTCTGGCTGTTCATGAACTTCTTCAAGTCGTACTGCTCCAAGCCGCGCAAGTCGTCCAACAAGAAGAAGACGCAATAGAGAGGGTAGGACCGCGAAACCTGCTCATAGCTGACGACGGTCGTGCCGGGTCCAGTCGACTCTAATGGCTGCGAGTGCCCGACTGCTTCTTGTTATGCGCAAACGTTTTGAGATCAATACAACGCCGGCGGGAGTGTGCAACTGCTCCCGAGGCCTTTATCCAGTCCTGCTTTATGCTTTGGTCGTGTTACCTCGCCCGTGGTCGTACATCTGGCATTTTTGCCTTGACACCGCGCTGTGCATACTGGCAGCGTCACTGCCGGAGCGGTAAGATCCTCCACGCTGTGTGGTCTGCTCTGCAATCGCTGCGTCAGCTGAGTCTCGGTTCTACGTCTCCGAATTAACGGGATTAGCAGACGAGGCGATTCCAACCATTCGAAGAAGCGATCGATGTCTAGGAAGTCATTGATCCCAGGCAACTCACAAAGGGCCCGCCAAACGGCGCTCAACGCGTTTGGACAATTCGCGGAGGCCGAGAAATTCACCGTTAAAGAGATCTATGAGCTTGTGGGGAGCGATTCGTCCGGCAAAATGCTATACATCGTTCTCGCCAAGTTTGCTATGCACTTAGCATTTCGAGAGAGCTCTAAGGGCTCGCTGCTATCCAAGAATTCTGCTGCTAGCTACTTTGGAAATGTCAAGAACCATTTGTTAGAGCTTTTTCCGGCTTTAGAAGCTGCGTCCGGACGCCGTTTGCAAAAGATTGCATCTGTTCTCGACAAGCACTGCTCTAAGCGTGGCACCAACTTCACGCTCCAAGCGCCCCCATGTACGAAACCAGACCTACGTGTTCTTTCAACAGCTATTCTCAAGCATGCGACCACATCTGACGACTACAAGGATTGTGCACTACTCAATCTCCTATGGTACTTATTGGGTAGATCGTCCGATATAATGTGTCTGATGAAAGATCAAGTTGCAGTCTATCCTGGTAAGTATTAACCCTTTCTTTCACTTGCTCAATGTATTTGGTTGAAACATTATTTTGATCGTTTTAAATTTAGGCGGTTGTTTGTTCATAAATTTCAAGCGAATGAAATCTGCATCGACGCAAGGAGCCTCGCTATTCCACGATCCAATTGAGTTCACGTCGTGTGCTATTCATGCCCTTGCAGTAGCTGCAATTATGGAGTCGACACCAACCGAGTTTCTGCTGGACCAGGTTCCGCATGACTCGCTGGAGTTGGTGTCGGACGGTCTGGGGGAGACACCGCTCCGCGAGCTCCTTGAAAGTCAAGTAGAAGCTTCAAGTAACACAAATGAGCAGGGTCAGTACGAGAGTGAGGCACCTCCGGTGAAAAAATCTGTCGTATCAGGAATTCATGCCTACGTGAACCGCATCCTGTCAAACTGGAGCGCTGTCTGCACGAATGAAGGTAGCAGCCTGACAAAAGGATTATCTTCCCACTCTTTCCGGCGAGGTGCTGCGCAGAATGCCAATGGTTACAGCACGATTAGCACGCCGTGGATTCTGGGTTGTGGCGGCTAGAGTATGACTGCAGTGAGCAAAGCTTTCAACTACATTGTTAGTACGACGCATGAAGATCAAAAGGTGGGCAAGGCACTTGCCGGGTGGGGTTTGAAAATGAATCCGCGCTTACCAACATTGGAAGTTTTCGATTCAGTTATGCTGCAGAGGATTCGTTTGGTACAAAGGCGTCTGTTTTCAACTTGCCAGGGGCTCCCGGATGGCCTCAGCTTGCGAGACGAGGTGGTCGAGGTGCTGATGGCCGTCGCGATCTTGCACTACAAGGACATGCTTCAATTGGCTCCTGCATCGCCCTACATAATACGCGTGCACCAAGTGATTAGTCAAGTTCATGTTTCGGATGCTGAAGTTCTTACTTGGGGAATGACTATCCACGGTACCTTTCTCGAGTCTGCTGAAGAAACACCAACCGAGACTCCGGCATCGACATCCAACGACCAGGACCTCGTGCGCGGGCAGACGGCACTGCTAGCTCAGCAGTCCCATCTTATCAGCACGCTGACGACGCAAGTCAAGGCATTGTCAGACCGCGTAGTTCGTCTGGAGAATCCTGCATCAACAGGAGCGCTCACTGAAGCGGGGGCCCAGGCTTCCACATCTCCTTCGGAAGGCAAACGCGGCCCTCAATCTGGTGCCCGCTCCAGGCCCACGTCGCTATCTTCAGTTGGTACGAGTGGTTTTCTGACCTGTCACCAAAACACCATCAAAACAGAAGACGATACCATGAGTACAAAGTGGCTATCGCATTCGTGCGGATCTTCTTACCCAAAGGCTACAACGTCACTGGGACGGATGACGAAGCCAAAGCGCGAATCCTGCGCACGGGACGCGAAGCGGAAATCAATATCCGCGAACTCTTGGCTTCTGAAAACATTAAGGCAAAGGCACATGGCACAATTGTCAAGGCTCTCAAACATGTGGATGCTACAGGCAAACTCAACGAACGTATTGAACGTTACCAAAGACTGCAGCAGGATGGCAAAGTGCTGGACACGTCGCCATCAAAGTCGGTTCTCTTACTACCACCGTGCTACAGTCACATTGCTTCGTGATGGAACCAACAATGTGAAGCTACAACACAGCGTGCATTTAACCTTTTGTTAATATAGTCACTTCGATTGCAATTCACCATTTATACGCATGCACTTACGCTCATTGCGGCCCCAGCCATCCTCCAGCTCATTCTGCTGTCCTTGGCCGCGAAGACCACCACCACCACTCGGCCACCTACACTCACGCCCACGCGCTCCACTCCTCCATGGCCGCGAGGGCCACCACCTCCCCACAGCCACCGACACTCACGCCCACGGACTACTGCTGCTCCTGCTGCTGTCCTTGGCCGCGAGGGCCGCTACCTCCCCACGGCCAAGGCCGCCGTCGTTGTGCTGCTCCAGTTGTGTTGCTCCAGTTGTGCTGCGACGATTCTTTGTTTGATGTGAGCAACATTGATTTTCTAGAAACTAATAAAATTCAATTTGGAGGGTGTCCGAACGTCCGAACGTCCGAACGTTGACTCGATTTGTCCGAACCTGTGCGGTATGGTATATTCACTAAGAATGATCTCGAGAGATCTTTACGTTCGGACTGGGCTACCTATGAATGAAGGCACTAAGCCTTGCACTCACCAGCAGCCCGTTTACCGAGTGGGCTTTCGTTTGTGGTCCTTCTCAAGGTCCCGTTCCCACGTTGGTTGAATTCAGTCGCCTTAGCCGATTCGGTATCCTCTGCAGAACTGCGGAGTTCGAGGCCGGTTGGTAACTTGGAGGAGCCCTAGCTGCCACAAGTTCTTCGCGGCATTGATATCACGCTCCCAGTAGTTCGCTCTACAAGCTACGTTTCCGCAGACACGCACATTCCTCGACCTCTTGGTTTTCGTCGTACCGTAGATCTTGAATGGCGTGTCCACCATCGGTCCCGAGCACTCGGAGCAAAGATAGCTGGTACGGAATTCGTCGACCATGACGAGGGTTGCGCGGCGAGAGAGTTCAAGTGCGAACCGCTTGAGCGGGACGTGCATGTGGCCCGCGAGATGAGTCTGGCTGCTCCATTTTCCGAGAGCCACACACACGTCACGGTCCACGGTCGGGACGACACGCTTGGCGAGTTTCGCCACGGCCTTGCGTTTGAATCTCGACACCGTGAATCTCCACTTTCGAAACCCTTTGAGTGCGCAGAACTCCAACATGGCGCTGATATTCTTCCACATGTGCTCGTAACGAGAGAGCAGAGACGCCGACGACGAAGTCTTGAACGAAGGCATGTCCTTCACAAACTCATCATAGCGCGGATACCTCTTCTTCAGGTTTTCGAACCAGAATGCTTGTTGCTCGACACGACTCATGTGTCGGTACTCTCGGGACGTGACTTGTAGGACATGAGAATTGTCACGCAGGAAGTGAGACCGGCGCCTGACGCCGTGTTTCCGCGGACGGTGCTTTGGGCGGTGCCTGTGGCAGATCTCGCACCACCCCTCCACATCGCAGTGCGCTCTGCTGCGTCTCTTGCGTCGGTGGCGACGACGGCGGTTCCTGCTGCGCTTCTTGCCATGGCGTCTGCCGCCAACGTGGCCTGGACAGGTACTGCACCAACCGGGCATGGAGCATGGCTCTTCCGGTGGGTTGCAGACAAACTCCAGCATAGGACGGCTGTATGCTGTCAGCATCATCCGTAGACCTGGGTCAATCCCGATCAACGTATGTGGCGTATACTTCGGAGAAAGAGCAGGTCGTTCAAGAGGAGCAGGAATCGACGTCAGCACAGCAGCACTGTAGCCATTTGTGGAGATCTGATACTCGAAGTTGCGCCTTGGAACGCTAATCCGTTGATCTGCTGTGTGGCTGACGCAGTCTCCGAGGTTGAACACCGTGGTCCACATCCTCTCGCGCACTTCTTGGAACTCCTCAGACGTAGCATACGTCCGATGTCCACGAGAGTTCGTGGACTTGTAGAGCCCAAAGACATCCTTGCCCGTCGTTGCCAAAACTTGTTTTGCGACTTGGTAGAGCACCTCTGTCGTGACCGGGAAGAACGATGGCACACAGGAGGTGGGCTGCGGCAGCAACGTAAACAATCGGCACCCTTTCGGGATCTCGTCTTGGTCGTGCATTTGCTCCATCTCCTTCAGCATGTCGTACAGCTTGCCGAGAAATAGCGCTTCGTGGCTCCTTATGTTTAAAGCTGTAGATGGCAGTTCTAGCCACGCAAGCCATTGCTTCTCGACGTCCGTGAGGTCTTCAGAACTTGACTTTAGTCGAGCGACCATGGCCTCAGCTGCTCCCCGCGGATACGCAAGCTGCAGGCTAATGAAGTTGACAAGCCGCGCCTCGAAGTTCGTTCGAATGTGTTGCTGCGCCGCAACGAGCATGTCATTCGCCAGTTCTTTGATAGCGGAGCTTGAATAGAAGAGCGTAAGTGGTATATACGACATGACCCTCGATCGTGAAGCCTTGTACTTGTTGATGGACTCCTCTAGTGCAGCGTTAGCCGAGGGTTTTGGCGCGGGCCTCTGTTCGTCACCAAAGACGGCTGTGCAGCACCGGTAGAACGTAGCTTGGTCCAGCTGCAGGGCTGTCTCCATCGTGCGAGATCTTGCCGGTACTACAGGGTAGTTCGGGTAGCTGCGCCGATGGTGCTCGAACAGGCGGCAGCAGTGGAAGTTCATGACGAACATTGCCTCCACTCGAATCTGCTGCAGAGCCACAGCACGTTGTTCGAGCGCGTCCCGGATATCAGGATTCGGACAAATGTGCCTCAGTGGGTATGTCACCGTGGAGAACTTTAGGACGCTGTTGGCTCCACGAAGAAGGGTGCGACGATGGTTCGCGGCGGCGCGTTGCTCGATGTCGACTTGATCAGGCGGTCTCCACGTGACCGTGAGTTCTGGCAGGGGCTCGACGATGTCGGGGTCGGTAGCGAACGAATCCATGAAGACAGGAGACTTGACTGTTCTGATAGTGAGGCTGCTATCCTGTACGCATGCTGAGTAGCTGCTGGCCACCACAGCCAAGTACACTTTCGTCACACCTGACAACGCCGCAGACGCCGTCTCCCGTAACTCCACTGCTGGTGCTGACGCTGCTGCCTCAGCGGCTTCAACTGCGACTCTAAACTTCAACAATGTTGACCGCAGAAGGCGACTTGAACACTAGATGCATTATAAGTCGAGAGGTCAGACGTGGTTAGACGTGGTCCCGGGAAGCTCCCCAGCATCTTTAACAAACCGGACGCATATGGACACTACGGACTGTACGCGCCCAGGTGCGACAGCGTCAGGTGGCTCCCAGACGGCGATGGAGGTCGACAACGAGGACGCCGAGTCGGAGTGGATTCTCGACAGCAACCAGTTCCGCCGTGAGTGGGAGAAGTGCAGACAGGAAGCCACTACTACGAGGAAGCGCAGTCGCGAGAGTCAAGAACCAGCGCTCACAGCATTCGAAGAGATCACCTTCGTCGATAGCAGCTACAACGACAGCAGTTTGTAGAGTAGTGCCATGGGACAGTAATATGATTCGGTTATTCCAGCAGCAAAAGAGAACCCTTCTTCTGCTTCAATCATCATGTAGGCTTCGCGCCGCTCGTCGCCACGCGCCTCGTCCAGCAGCGACAGCATCAGTCCGCGGCTGCTGTGGGGCTCTCCACAGCAGCAGGCGGCCTCGTCAACATCGCAGGCGCCAGAACGGATCTTGAGCCCGGACTTGGGCCAGTCGTCCGCCCACTTTGTAGCCAACACCTCACCGGCTTTGCGTGTGTTCATGAGCGACTCGGAGGCGGCCAGAACTCCGTCTTCGTTTGTAGGCGGCTTCCATTCCGCCTTTTACGGAGATGGAGTCGTCGCTCCAGTCGTTCTCCTCCACGCGTGCATCCACCGGTGCAGGGGGTCATAACCTGCTGCAGCAAGCTGGACGCTCGCCAGCACCAGCAACCCCCGCTGCGCCGCGCCCGCAACCTTCAGCACCCGCAGACGTCGGCAGTATGGCTATCGCATCTGCGCTCACACTAGCGTTGCCGCCCTCGACCGCACTAACAACACAGTCCAAGCCGGCCAAATGGACGGGCAAGTCGACCACGGGAGGGAAGCGCATTCCGATGACCAAGCGCAGAGCTATCGTCGCTGCCAAGGCTCACGGCGATAGCTGGGAAGACGTTGCCAAGGCCGGCGGTGGATGCTGCAAAAAGAGCACGGCGATGTGGGCGAAGCGCGTCGAGAGCGGCGAGGGATTCAGGGGCAAGCCAAAAGGCTATCCTGCCCGATGGACGATTTCGAAGGCCGTCATCGAGATCGCCCAGCACCTGCCGTCACTTGTGTCCACGAATAAAGACCTGAACCAAGCCGCGAAGGACGCGGGAATCCCTATATCTACCTTCCAGCACTTGAGACCCGAAGTCAAGAAGCGGTTGAAGCTGGCACTCCCTGACTATTGGTTCGATAGCAACGGCAAACAGAAGATCGTCGCGCTGATCAAGAACCCCGAGCTCAATGCAATCAAGATAGGCATGTTTGTGGCCTCGGAATATGCGCTAACTTTTGTTTTCTTTTGCTTCTTTTGCGGTTGGCGTCTTCAAGCAAGAGTTTGACCTGGAACTGGAGGGCGATTGCGCTTTGCTGACATCTGAATGGCTCGATGCACATCCTCCAAAGGAGGACCCGGAGGAGTACGGAAGCGAGCGAGTTTTGCCAGAGGACTCGAGTCTAGTGCCGCCAACTCGGCAGTATAATGAGATCAATATTTTTCAAGAGTAAGCACGAGTTACACAACTACAACGCATTGCCAACCATGTGAGTGCCAATACCAACGCATTGACACTCACTCGCCAACCGGCAGCTCGACCCCAGTCTGAGACCAGAACTCAGCGACTCAATTCTTTGCCAGTCACAGGACAACCGGTCACAGGCCACCTTCGGCGTCCAAAGGATGGGGACGATCGTGTCTTGCCAGAGGACTCAAGACAGGGGAAGAAACCATGTCATACGCAAGTAAGGTTTTCCATTTGTTAAAGCTGCAGCATTGAGGTGTGCCAAGTGATCGTGGAAGCTGGTGGTCAGAGTCGGAGAAAAGAGCTCTATGGTTACCGAAGCTGGTGGTCTCAGTGAGTGAGCAACGCGAGTTTGACGACCGCAACACTACCCTGCTCCGAACAAGTTGACTTGATGCACATTATCCGTCTGTAGATTGTGCTGTGAGTATTCTTCGGCCTCCGCCGTTGCAAGTGAACCCCACGGGGTCGATGACATTCCAGTGCTAGTGTTCGATGACGGACTTGCAAACTTTCGCCGGCAAAACTGCATGTTGTAGACGGTCGTGGCTACCAACATTGTGGGGGTCGCTTTGTCCCTGTTCTACCTGGTAGTGTACTACATCTACGAACCCAACAAATGTCTGCTGGAGCTGGAGATGATCCGCTACATCCCTGTGTTTGAGCAGACCCATCACCTGCACCCCTGCGTGAACTACATTTTCCGCGAAGGCATTTTGTACGTGCGGCTGACCGTGCTGACTGCGTTGGGTCGCGGGAGATTTTGCAGACTCTCTCAAGCAGCCTACTTGGCGATGTTCGATCTCGAGGAGCATTACCTTGTGTTGGAGCGGAGACCAGGCGACGACGATGCTACATTGTGGCCACCACCGGGACAGTTTCACCAGAACCTCAACGCGTTCGTGCCTCTGTCGAAGGCTGCTGCAAGCCCTATCATAGTCGAGGATCTCAAGAACAAGCTGCGGCGACTCGGCCAACCCCCCGAACACGACATGATCTCCTACGCTAGCGACACCGATATCAACACGTTAGCTGGCGGCATTTACGGGTGTAGTTTCGACATGATTCGGAAAGCTCACCCCGAAGCGCGTCGACGTCTCCATCACTATCTGGACGCTGAACGGCCCGTCGGATATTTCGACGACTATTACTTGATCAAGTTCGGGCGGGGTAGAGACGTCACTGACAGAACCCGTAGCCACCGAGGCCCTCCCCCCGATGGCTATACCGATATCACCGGTCCAGGGAATATGAACATGGCGTGGTTCTACCATGACGACGACCACGATCGCCAAGTCGATGCAGAACAACTGATTAAAATCGAGATGGTCGAACGCGGCTTCTGTGTAAACTTCGTCACGTTTGCAATGCCGGATGGTTGCTTGCACGGAGAGATACTAGCTGTTCCCCCCCCCTAGGATCTATACTCCGTGCTCCAAGGGTACCGTGCAGTGGCATTTGAAGTGAGACGCAGAGAGGCTATTGCCGTGGCTGCCGCATGATCTTAAGTAAGTAGTGAAATTTACTGCTGTCTTTTTCCTGCTGCTGTCCATGGGCGTGGTCAACAATGGGACGCCAGAAAATGCTGCTTGAGCAAGCACATTGTTCATCGATTTTCACTGTATTGACGATTCATTTACATACCGGTATCGCAAATGTAGATCTACTCGTCTTCCTCCATTTTGTGGTGCAGGCCGACGGACGCGACGGCAAACTCGCCAAACTTGATCTCCTCGCCGGTCTTTCCTATGAGGAAGCGTTTCTTGTAAATCAAATTCGGGTAAACCTGCTCCGTCTGGACAGCTACGAACCTCTCGGCACGCGCGTTGCCTCCGCGCGGAGGTGAAAGCCAAGCACGCTCGTTTGACAATACGAGAACCAAAACCGTCAGCAGTAACAGAAGCCCACAGCTCGTCCACGTGCATGCGTTGCCCAGCTTCGTGTTCGTCAGGAAAACTTTCACTCTGCGTGTCGTCGTGTCAACGAGTCGTCATTGGGCCATCATGATTTTCGCACCTGGCGCGCTATCCAGCACCCGAGCGCTTTAAGAAATAAATAGCAGCGCGGACGCTGCCATTGTGTCCATCAAATCGTGTTTGTTGAAGATACTGGGGAACTTCCCGGGACCACGTCTGCCCACTCGAACCAACTTGACCACTTCCTGACGCTGTCCCCGGAATTATTTTGACCGTGACATACCCTCTGAGGCACATTTGTCCGAATCCTGACATCCGGGACGCGCTCGAACAACGTGCTGTGGCTCTGCAACAGATCCGAGTGGAGGCAATGTTCGTCATGAACTTCCACTGCTGCCGCCTGTTCGAGCACCATCGGCGTAGCCACCCGAACTACCCTGTAGTACTGGCAAGATCTCGCACGATGGAGACAGCCCTACAGCTGGACCAAGCTACGTTCTACCGGTGCTGCACAGCCGTCTTTGGTGACGAACAGAGGCCCGCGCCAAAACCCTCGGCTAACGCTGCACTAGAGGAGTCCATCAACAAGTACAAGGCTTCACGATCAAGGGTCATGTCGTATATACCACCTACGCTCTTCTATTCAAGCTCCGCTATCAAAGAACTGGCGAATGACATGCTCGTTGCGGCGCAGCAACACATTCGAACGAACTTCGAGGCGCGGCTTGTCAACTTCATTAGCCTGCAGCTTGCGTATCCGCGGGGAGCAGCTGAGGCCATGGTCGCTCGACTAAAGTCAAGTTCTGAAGACCTCACGGACGTCGAGAAGCAATGGCTTGCGTGGCTAGAACTGCCATCTACAGCTTTAAACATAAGGAGCCACGAAGCGCTATTTCTCGGCAAGCTGTACGACATGCTGAAGGTAATGGAAGAAATGCACGACCAAGACGAGATCCCGAAAGGGTGCCGATTGTTTACGTTGCTGCCGCAGCCCACCTCCTGTGTGCCATCGTTCTTCCCGGTCACGACAGAGGTGCTCTACCAAGTCGCAAAACAAGTTTTGGCAACGACGGGCAAGGATGTCTTTGGGCTCTACAAGTCCACGAACTCTCGTGGCCATCGGACGTATGCTACGCCTGAGGAGTTCCAAGAAGTGCGCGAGCGAATGTGGACCACGGTGTTCAACCTCGGAGACTGCGTCAGCCATACTGCGGATCAACGGATTGGCGTTCCCAGGCGCAACTTCGAGTACCAGATCTCCACAAATGGCTACAGTGCTGCTGTGCTGACGTCGATTCCTGCTCCTCTTGAACGACCTGCTCTTTCTCCGAAGTATATACCAAATACATTGATCGGGATTGACCCAGGTCTACGGATGATGCTGACAGCAGACAGCCGTCCTATGCTGGAGTTTGTCTGCAACCCACCGGAAGAGCCATGCTACATGCCCGGTTGGTGCAGTACCTGTCCAGGCCACGTTGGCATGATCTGTATTAATCAGCAGTGGTTTCAAAGTGTATCCACTTGCCCATTTAAACCGGACCAGAACCTCCGGTTCTGAGTTAGAGCAGCCGTCCAATCGCGGACAGCGAAGTGACGGTCGCAGAATAGAATTCTTATCGCGGCTGGTAACGTCGAGTTGGTAGCGGCTCTGATCTCCCCATGACGACGCAGCTCAAGGTCGCTGAGCACTCCCCAACGTCGTCGAGCTGCAGCTCGTCCACCGACAGCAGTTCGGTAGTTGCTGCGTCCAGCTCCGTCATGCCCGAGCCCACGACGTTGGTGCGGCTGTCGCCCGCGACGGAGGTGGCAATTCGTCTGCTGCCCGGCAACGACGTACGCCTTCAATAATGCTGTGACCTGCACTCGTGTGGTATTTATGCAGCTAATTCGTCCGGTGTGTTAACAGCGCTGCGTGGACTGCAAGGCGGTTTGCCCGCAATGGGCGGGCGTTTCGTTCGGTGTGTTGCTGTGTCTGGCTTGTGCAGGGAAACACCGGTCGCTAGGTGTACAGACGAGCTTCGTCAAGTCTTTGGTGATGGATTCGTGGTCGGCAAGTGAAATGCGCGCACTGGAGCTGGGCGGCAACGCCAAGTGGGCTGCTGTGTGTGCTGGAACGGGGGTCTCGGACCTCCCGATGGTGGAAAAATACTCGTCAGGCGTGGCAAAAGCTTACAAGAGTCGCGTGCTACTAGCTGCAGCAAAAGATCCGTCGGGGGGATTTACCTTCACGGCCACGTCTTTCCTGTCGATGCTCGCCGGCATTACTTCGAATGAAGAAAGCCCCGTTTCGTGCGTGAAAGAGGACCCTGCCTCGTCACCGACGATGGTGTCCACAGTACAATGCTCGACCAGTGATCCTGTTAATGGAACTACCGTCAAGTGCACGACGTGCTGCTCGATGGTTCCACTGGACCAATTGAATTCACATTCCAAGTCCTGCACCGTCAGCGCGTCGGTAAGTCTCGCTCGGATTCATGCTCGTGATTCTTGTCAAAATCTTACGCTACTTTTGTGTGCTTGCGTTGTGATCTCTAGCGTGCTGTGGATTGGAGAAAATATGTGCGAAAGATTGGAGCTCCTGGTGAACCGTTAGGCTTCACACTGGCCAGAGCCAAAAGCGGTTATGCAGAGGTATCTCGAATCATCCCGGGCGGCGCTGCAGAGCGAGCTAACGTGATCGTTGGCAGCTTACTTATCGGCCTGGACAACGTGAAGAACTTGAAGTTTGACGAGGTTGTAGGCAAGCTTCGAACGCAGCAACGACCAACGCTATTCCATTTTGTCTTCCGCTCTCAGATGGCGCCAGTAGAACAAAAGTCCGTGATCTCATCCGTCCCAGAGCCTAGGACTGTTGAGATTCACGTGACGCTGCGTGATAAGGAGGAGCTCGGGTGCTCCCTGTCCGCGAACGAGTTTCACTGCGTTGTGCGCAGCGTTGATGAAGACTGTATTGCAAGGAGGAACGGCGTTCTGGTTGGATCAAAGGTGGTGGCTGTCAACGGACGAAAGTACTTGCAGCCGAAGGAATTGATCCGGGAAATTTGCACTGCGCAGCGTCCACTTCAGATAACGGTGCATCGTGTGGAAGGACTGATGAGAGGTTGGAACTAAAGCTTATCAAAATGCCATCGGCGAAGTCTTCCTTCAGCCAATAGACGACAAAGCACTTCCGAAAGGAGTGCTGAGCCCTAGCTACTTCGAAAGTGTTTTGAAAGCACGACAGGAGCTCTTGTTAGATAACAAAGATCATGTAAATGAAAGATAAAAAGTGGATACTACCTGGCATTACGTTGTTGACGATAACTCCATGGTTCTCGATTCTTACACATCCAAAACCAGTTGACCATCTTTGTTCTTGTAGTAACTAATCACATAGTCTGCAGGTGCATCTTTTTGCTTGGATCGCACACGGAGGCCTGAAAACATCGGGTGATACATCACTTGCTTGAGCGTGGGGCGCATTAACGGGTCGAAGTTAACCAACTCTTTCAGCAGGTCTATCGCCCCAGGTACCGACTCCAACCCCTCCCGGCATCGACGAATAGTTTCGTTGGAGCCACTTGCGATGGAATACAACGACAGGTCACGGTTGAATTGATCCTTTGTCGACATTGCTTGCAATTGTGCCCCGTTCGTCCCAGCCGTTCGCCTGGATCGTCGTTGGGGGTGCTTGATCGCAGGGTCTTCTGGCCGTAAATGCTTCAGCAGCAGTTGCCACACCTTATCGATTCCCTTGGCTTCACTTGGGTTTTGCTCAGGTAAACCGAAGAGTACGATAAATCGATAGAGAGTGTGACACAGTGTGTTCTCGTCATCACCACGGGCCACGCTTTTAATCACAGAAAATCCCGAGTTTTTTCGTGGGCTCTACAAGACGACACGCAAATACAGGTTACAGACTATCAGATTATTTGAACACACTTGCGGTAGGCATTTGGTGAACACTTACCATCCAAAGAGATTTTAGGTCCTTCAGGAGTTCCGCGGGGCAACGCACGTCTTCCAGGATCTCTTCATAAGGAGCGCTACGTGCAACACCAAACAGGTCAGATCATGCGATGTAGCAAAACGAGAACCAAATGACCAACCTGCCAGTAAATAAGTGAAGCAGACAGAGCCCCAACGAGAATGTGTCTGGTGCGTAGGACTGTTCGGCTGCATCCCCTTCTAACAGGAATTCGATAGGTGAGTTTTCCAGCGTAGTGAACTGGTCAGTCGTGATGGGTTTCCCCAAGTTGTCCAGGTTGGAATCGGCTGCTCCATAGTCGGCCAGTTTTACCCAGTACGAAAATGATGCGGGCATTTCGAGGACAAACAAGGCATCTTCCAGCAGATAGTGTAGTACAACGTCTGCTCCTGGTGCCTTGTTGAGATTAGCGCAACCAATATCCTTCAAGAAGAAATTGAGAAGCTGAGCGCATTCAATAAACAGCAATCAAAGCCCCACAACGATCACGTTAGTTGCCAAAACAAAATCTGCAGTACAAACAGGCAATCGTTCAAACCTTGATGTCACAGTGCCGCAAGTTGAATTTTTCTCGGGCACAGTATAGACCAAACACCATTTGGAAGAAAAATGGCACAGCAACGGAATTCAGGGGCAGGGTCTTGTCCTTCTGAAGGCCGATAAAATCCTCAATATCACCTCCATCGCAGAACTCCATTCGGATGTACTGGAACACGCCACCGCTTTCACCGTAGGATGTAAGGTTTTGGTGGTCAGCCGAGACCCCTGAGTTTGATCTCGCATCCGTCAACAGTTCCACTGGTCTGCGCTGCGTTTTGCTGCCCCAGCGATCTGTCTGGGGTTGCTCACGTGCGAGAAAAACATCGTAAATCCTTAGGAAATTTGGACAAATTCCCTGTTCTGTTGCGTCCGACAACAGTATGGAGTGCGCGACCTCTTGACACACCACTCCCTGTACAAGCATAAACACCAACAGTGAGGTTCTGTTGCTAATTTCACAGTAACTACGGTAGTCCACGTACCTGGTTGCCTGTTTCTTCAAGTGCATTGATATCCATCACACTGATAGCTTCCAGGCGCTGTTTCTCCGATGAAAACACCTTGAAAACGTTTTTGTATGCTCCATCTGCAAGATAATGACCGCGCGGGTGGCGACTGTAGACATGTTGCATGGAATAAATTTTTGCGTTCCTGCAGCGAAAAAATAGTATTGTCAGGGATATCCCCCGTTTGGTGTGGTGAAATTGCATGGGATGCACTTACTTGGAATAGTCCGCTAGCGTCCAAGCATACACCCTGATCATTTCACGACATAATTATTAACCGAATCATAACAAGATGTATCGCCGCGCTGATAACAAGTAAAACTTACATGACGGCGATCTTCTCCCACATACTAGAGACCTTACGAACCACTTCCTTTAAACTCTTCGCATCCACCAATCCAGAGTGAAGCACAAGACGAACCACACTTCCCCCCAACAAACACTTCGTCTGAGGTGACGTGTTATGGCCAAGCGAGATGCGTCGTTTCACAGGAGTCAACGACATTTTGTCCATCTCGCGATCCCACATCCAATCATCTTCCGACGGTGTCATACCAATGGAGGAAATTCGACGTCCCGATATTCTTCCCAGCTTCGACAACCGCCGCGCAAGACGTCGGTCTCTACGAACCGAGGGTTGCGCCAGCACATCTTCCATCGCTTCAGCGATCGCCATGTGGTGCGTTGATGACAAGAGTCGATGATTCTCCGAATACGAAACAACCTCCAACTTCTGCGACTCCAACTTTTCAAAATACTTTTTCAGCCGAATCATCGCAGGGTCTGTAGCGTAGTCCCCACGCTGCTCTTTCCCGTCATCTGCATCTCCACTTGCACTCTCATTCACCCGCTCAACCTCTACCACTTCCTCCTCCTCCTCGTCACCTTCCCTGCTTACAGCACATAACAATAACATCACAATAAGCATTACACTCTCAGTACATCCAGTCCAAACTCCCACATACTCATCCACCAACGGCACTCTGTTCTTCAGCTCACTCAAAATCACATCCGCCTTGAGACTCGCAACTCTCACTGCATTGCGACCCAACGAGGCGCCAGACACGAAGCCTAACGCTCTGATCCACGCCCCCAGTTCATCTCGTTTGCGTTTGTTCTTCCAACTGGACGTCGGCAGCTTCACAACGAATCCCTGTCCCCCTCCGAACTCGCTCTCGAACTTGGTTTGCTGTATGGCGCTCAGCTGCTCGGATAGATACTCGACGAAGTCCTGCGGTGCGTCATGTACCAGTTCTTTGGTACTCTTCCTCTCCACTGCAATGCTGTCGTTGTTGGTCTTGTGCTTCTTGCTCTGTGTCGTTGGTGGCTTCGTCTTCGCCTTGGCCTTCCGCTTGCCGCCTGTCGCTCGGTATTTAGCACGCGCTGGCTTCTTCGCAGGATACGGAGACAACTCCAGGGCGGCGGAAGGCGCCGCGTCCTCCGTCTCGTCCGCCGACGACAGCGGCGAGCTGCAGATACCACGCGTTCCCGCCATGATTCAAACTGGCCAAAATGGGTACAGTGTCTCGTACATGGCTACATTCCCATTTTTGTCCCGCGTGTTTTTTTTTTCGGCCCTTCAACTTGCGGATTGGCTGAAAGTTGTCGGCGAGGGGGTGCGTGGCTTAGCACCATATTCTCCATAGAAGAAACATGCACGTCAAGCCGAGCTTCTTGCGCGCGCGGCAGGCGCCTAAGCCGAGCAAATGGACGTCGGACCATACAGGACAAGGAGGCAAGTCTTCCATGGGCGTGCTGCTGGATTGGCTGGCGACGCAAGGCAACTACGAGCGCTGGAGACGCTGCGCCAGAGTAGGAGAGAGCAGTCGCCCATTGGCCGACGAGATCGTGCGACTGCTGCAGGCCGAAGGACTGACGAACCGCTCGGCCCATGAGGTGCAGAGCAAGATGGCCGAGCTGGAGCAGTCGTACCGAGAGGCGGCGGAGCGATTGGCCAGCGCCAAGCGAGAGGTGCAAGCGGCCCAAGGGACTCCGGCTGAACGCAATTTGCGTCGTGTGCTGGAGCGCCACTGCCGCTACTTCGCTCTGCTGCAGCCCATTATGAAGGATATGGGGGATATGGTGGCGGAATCGCCGGTAGCAAAGAGGCCGAAGCTTAGTACGAAGAGGAAGACGGCGCCTGTGGTGAAACAATCTGTGCCTGCTGTTTCTGCTGTGTCTGTTGCTGCTGCGCCAGCGTCGCCGCCTCCTGCTCGTGCTGCTAGCCCTCCACCTGCGAGATTTCGGTCACCGTCGCCTCCTCCGGCAAAGAAGAGGCCGCGCTATCAACTGCGGGAGCGGCGCGAGGCGGAAGACTTGGCCTGGGACTTTGACAATGAGTCTGTGGGCGGAATCAGGAGTCCAGGGACGCCTCCAACGCCGTCGACGACGCGGCCAGTGAGGAAGAGCAAGAGTAGAGCGATGGCATCCATGTCAGGGATGCACATGGAGGAGGAAGAAGGAGACCGAGGCCATGCTCGACGCCAGCGACGGAATATCCTGCCTGATCCAGTGAAGAAACGTCAGAGTCCGATGCTGCGGTCGATCGACGAGATCGACTTGGAAAAAGCTCGAGTCGAGCTCACATTGAGGCAGCTGGAGCTGCAAATGGCGCGCGACAAAGCGCTCGTCACTCGCGCGAAAGCTCGTGCGCAATTGCTGGAACAAGGTGTGTCGCGGCGAGAGGTCGATCGCCTCATGCCGCTCGACGTCTGAACGCAGGGCTGGAGAGCTTAGCCATGGCGAAGTGCATCAAACTGATCCCTACGACAGTGGGTTGCTGCCTGAAATTGTTGCTGACACGTTATGTATGATGCATGCTGAAGCGAGAACGCCGTGCGTGCGGTTGGAAGTGTCGGCGTTGTGTTAAGCCCATTAAATATCGAGTTTCCGTGACTCGTGGTTCTATAAGCTACATGCTGCGTCTGGGAATGACATGTCCGTCGTTGGACGGCGTCGCGCCCGGTGTTCTAGGTCCACCCTAGCATGAGGAGTGGGAGCTGTTGGGATTGTCCAGCACGGAGCGAAACGAAGCAGTGCATGCATGTCGTCGTCCGTGATCTGGGGTACTACGAATGTAGTCTGGTTGTCCTGTGGAGGTGGGTTGTCTGCTGGTTGCTTGCTTCATCTAGGCCTGAACCGGGAACGTGCGCTGCGAGAGCAGCACGATCAGCTCGAGCTTGGAGATCGGAGACACGTCGATGGGGCTGCGGTCGACAGTGGGGTCGGCGCTGCCGATGATCTCCGGGGCCATGGCGAACGACACGCCCTTGCGCGCTCGGCGCGGCGGCTTGGCCATCATGTCCTTGCTGACCCAGGCGCAGTCGCGCGGCCGCTCCTGCTTGGCGTAGAGCGCGCGGAGACACTCCTGGCGGTAGTACTCGGTGAGGCAGGCCTCCATCTCCGATGCGCAACGCTTTCCGAGCATGTTCGGTTGGTTGTGTGAATGGATAGCTTCGGGCGGAGGCGGTAAAAGTGCAACTGGGACGTTGACGGCGAATTGCACACTGCCGAGTATTTCAGCCGCCGCTCGGTCGCATCGCCCGTCCTGTGTAGCGACTTGCCGACCAGCGGTCTCGTCGCTTGTGGCGCATACGGAGACTTTGCTTCCAGCCGCTCGCGTCGAACGTGCTGAGACTGGACTGGGCGCTGTTACTCGCTGACGCGGCGGTCTCCGCCATGCGGCGCCGTTAAACCTCCTGCCAGTGGCACGAGTGCTTCAGAACCAGCGGGAGGATATGGTCTGCTGGACAACTCGTCGGCCAGTAGCCCCGACGAGAAACAGCATGTGGCCTCTCTTGGTCATAGCCGACCACAAGCTCGCGGCGCCGCATGTTGGTAATAAGACGCCGTCGTGGTGCGAGGGCATCTCTCTCTTGTGGCAAGAGGGAAATCCATTGCCTGCAGACGAAAGCCGGAAGGCGACGGACGAAGCAAACGCTTCAACTCGCACGCCTGCGGCGTTACCAGCCTGGGAACGGCTCGGCCGCGTTCCGCCGGTTCTCTTCCTTTTTTCGAGCGCGGCGCTGTGGCCGATGAGAGTCTGCGCTCCAGCTGGTCTCATTGCAGAGCCTGAGCTGTAAGCTGCCACGTAACTCCCGATAAGGGCAACTCAGCGTTCCCCCAACCTTGGAGCGCCCGCAGCCAACTGCTTCTGCAGCACCGCAACAGAGACCGGGAGGGTAAACACTGATGAAGAGACTGAAGCTTTGAGCTGAGTCCGTGCGTCAAAACGCGTGACTCCAACTATACAGTAATACGCTGGGGCTACACAAATTGTGTAAGCTCCAGCGGCGGCAGCTCTTCTCGGTGATCCTGGTGTCGATTCGCACAGCAAAAAGCGAGGTTATCCATGCCAGAAGGAAGCAACGAAAGTGTTGAAAGCTGTCTCGAAACTCTCGGCTGCTTTGCTGTTGCGCCGTTGTCTTCTCTAAAAAACTGCAGGAATTTCCATCTTCAGCTTTGCGCCGTGTAAAGGTCTCAACTCGGTGGGGCGATTCGGAGCTCGATTAACGTCCGCGTGACGATATCCCAGCTCCCGGAGCTTTGCTTGGAGAGGAGCACCCGAAGCCATGTCAAGGCCGGCAGCACCAGCCGGTCCATGAGCGCACGTAGGAGCTCGGCCGTGCGCGGATAAGGGAGCAACCTAAACACCGCCCGGTGCGGCGCGAACAGCTTGAAGACGATCCGATCTCGCCATTGTTGACCAGGCAGCGTTGGATAGTGGTCGCCGAAGTTGCTACAGAGCACACCCGCCACGAACACGTTGCCCGCCATCGTGTACACCGTTTTGGCTCCGCGACGCGTGACTCGACTCAATCCAGCGACCCTTACCAAGCTGAGAGCAGCTGGGGACTCACCTTGACGCGGCAGCTTGTCGAACTTGCCATCGGGGCAGCTCCAGCTGGCAGGGCTTGATGCGTTTCTGGGCCGGTGCAATAGAGTTTCGGTGGTGCTCTGCAGCGGGCATGCTTGAGCCGTGGATGGGGACATTATTGAGCCGAACGTCAAGAGCTGGTCGTGCACCTGCAACTCGCTCGCTGGCTTCTGTGCCAGGCTTGCCATCAACGACTGCGAGCTTTGATCGAAAAACTCGCTCTCAGGAAGATAAAACACGAGATGGTCGGGGGTAAGCAGCAGCGCTTCAACAAAGTCCTGTCAAAAAACAAGATTACACACGTCACAGATGTTCGTCACGCGTCACACATTTCAACAGTGCAAAGCGATCCGATCCTGGTCGCCTGTAGGGTGCAGGTAGAGGAGGTTGCTGCACCGCACCCCATGGTCGCTGGTCTGATCGGTTTGAACACTGACCTGCTGATCCTCCATGCCCTCGTACCTCACGCTGATAAACTCGGTTGGATGATCTTGACGACTTTCGTGTGGGATGTAGTAGACGGTGGAGTACACGGGTTTTCCAGCGGCATCGAGTGATAGCACGGAGTCTCCGATCTTTACGTCACCCAAACGTTTGATCATTCCACCTTCCACCACAACCGGTGCCGACTCGGGGAAGCAACTCGCTGCAAGGCAGATGGAAGAGTGTCAATTGGTATCAAACGAAACCAACAGTGAGGTGATGGCACGTACAGGAGTCGACAATGGTGTAGGGAAGTACGCTATCGCAGAGAGCCCCGGTCTTCCCGGTGCTGCAAAGGCAAGCTCCACCTTGCACGCACACGCCTTGGCCAGAGCAAATGTTACCGTTCTCCTCGCACAAAACTACAAGAGCAAGACACAACAATTGAGTCGACGCTTATCTCATCGCAGTAGCGCGTCATACGTACATCCATCGCCGCTCTGAAATACGTCGTTGACCTTTTGAATGCCTACATTGCCAGCGAGGAGGAAAAGTGTTGGCACCGTTGTGCTGTTTTGATATCGAGCATTTTGATCCGTCTTGCACAAGCCGCAGCCGTCCGGGTAGATTGTCTTGGTGAACATGGAGTTGTTAACCAGAACGGTGTGTTGGGCAGGGAGTGCCGGCACTGAAGTAACCGGGTTGCACACCGGAATAATCTGGTTCGCCAAACTGATCGTGCCTTCCTCATTCATGCAGGATTCGTGGCAATAGTACGCCCGATCCACCGTGCGGTTGAACGGAACAACGCTATGCCCCCATTTGCCCATGCACACTTCCTCGTTGTTTTGGGTCAGCATACTCCATTCGGCCGTCGATATTCCGGACGAATTCGAGCTGGCGGCTACCCAATCTACTCCATTGCGCGTGTACCAGACGTCCGAGAACGGATACATTTTCTCGATGCCGTCGCCTACGATCCCACCGCCCAACACCCAAAGTCGTGCACCAAGCTGCACGTCGCCATTTGTCCTGGAGTCGAATGACACGAGTGAAAACCACGCTCGTGGTTCCCATGGAGCGGACTCCAACATCATTTCCCAATTTCCAGCGGAATCCATGCGCCATACGTCCCCCAGGCTTGTTTCGCGCCATCCGCCCATCAGAAACAGAAATTCCTCTCGAGAAGCGTCACCCAGTGTCGTGTTGGTCATGATCTCGTGGATAGCACACGAATGGGCGGCACGTGGTGACCAGGGTACATTGCTCTGCTGCGTCCATGGTCCATTGAGCACCGATGACGTGGACCAAACCTCATTGTTGATCGGACTGCCGCCCAGCACCCACAACTTGTTATTGAACGCTACCGAGCAATGGTAACCTCGACCTGCCCAGGGAACTGTGGCGGTTGCTTCTGTCCAAGATGCTGTCACGCATGAACACATTTTGAGTCATGTTGAGGATTTCAGAGGTTGGTAAACTCGCTTACCGCCATCGGTTGTCACCCAAATATCCGTTGCAGCCTCTGGAGAAAACCCCGCGATCAACGTTAGCCGTTCGACATTGTCGCTGGCGTCGGTGAAAGTGATCAAGGTGTGTCCATAGCGTCGGCGGAACGGAGCTTCTTCCAATACATCAGTCCATTCACTTCCATCAGGGGAAGATACAACATCCGAGCGCGTCGTCGTGTACTCCAAGCGCTTCGTGTAGTAAGACGCTGATACTCCACCGACGATCCAGATCTGGTCATTGAAAGCTGCCGCTGCATGAGCTGTACATCAACGTTAGTGTCAAACTACGATCTAGAGACTCGGCATAACAAACGCACAGTCCCGTGAAAACGCCAACTCCGATAGCAGGGACCATCGTGTGATAGCATCTTGCTCAGCCACCGTCGAATTGCACTGTAACGCCGTCGTCGTCGTCGTCGTTGCCCCCACTGCGAATGCAACAAGGGATAGACATAAACCCGAACACGCTATCAGTGACCACCGTCTTGTTGCCATCGCTACGGGTGAGATAAATCCTTGAGTGGACGCGTCCGTTGACAAGGCATCACAAAGGGGCTTGTGGGAATGAATTCATTGTTGTTTGCGGGTCATCCAGCCCGCATGATAATGTTATTCCGTAGCGTTATAGCTTCTTCGCAAGTGGGAAAAAAAATACTGACTACGCTGCCATTGCTATGAGAAGTAGTAGCGCACTCCGCTCCGGTAGTTCTTGAATCGCGACACGGAAGTTCGAATAGCTGTGCCGAAAGATGCCACGCTCCCCGAAAGCAATGGATCTTGGTCCGAATAATAAGCTGAGCGGGGTAGATGACGTGGAATAGACGAAATCAGCACTTACAATGAGTCACGACGAGATCTGGTAGTAGGAGATGGAAGCAAGACGAAGGCGCCGGCTGCTAACTCACCCCCGTCGGGATACCCGATCCGGTCCGTGCAGTTTTCTCGTTCCTTCCTTGCCTCGGGTGAATCGGTCTCGTCGATGATCTTGGACTGCAGGATTTCCTCGACGATGTCCTCAAGTGTCACTAAACCCTTGAGTTCGTAGAACGGATCGCCCTGGACATCATAGAAAATATACGTATGAGATGAAGAGCTCACTTTGCTGAGATCCAATTGCACGCTTACCGGGCCAGAGTTGTTGACATCGTAGACGAGAGCCATGTGGGTGCTGCCCATTTTGAAGACGCTAAGCACCTCACCGAGTTGTGCATCGAGCCAAATGCGATGTGCTGCAACGGCGAATACGCGCGCAAATGCCATGAGCGGCACGTCTTGATTCGGATCCACGTAGATCAAGTCCTTGGCAAATACGATGCCCACGACGTCGTTCGGGTCCTTATTCCACACGGGAATGCGACTGTATCCGTTGTTGTAGATCATCTTGAGCGCCTTGAGGTTGAGTTTGGTGCTGGCGTACAGAAAAAAAAATTGCAGCAAAAGATCAAACCATCAAACGGTTAAGGAAGCAACCTCAGCAAACAGAACACACAGATCAAATGCAACACTGTCAACAAAAACGCTAATGTGGTGGAGGATATCGGAAGCGAGAAGAGTCTCTCTGCAGGGATCATGATGTCGCTCACGACCTTGTTCTTATAGTTCATCGCGCCATGCACAATATAGCCCTCTTCCGGGTGCATGATCTTCTGTCTCACATGAATCTCCACGAGTTTTTGCAGCTCTCGTTTGGTGAACATTGTGCCCACATCTTCTCCAACCGTTCGGTCCAGTACAAAGCTCACCGGTTTGGCGAAAATGTAGAGCACCACTCTCAACACTGTCACAACGGGTACGAACGCCGATCCAATTGCCAGTGCGTGTCTGGAACAGAGCGATTGAGGTACGATCTCACCGCAAATTAGGATGAGAATCGTCGAGGCGAAAAACCCCACAAGACCGCTAGTCAAGTCCGCCATTAGAATTGACAACAAACTGTTGACTGCCACCGTAGTCAGCACCAAAGTCGTAAGCAGCAGATTGCTATCGGAACGGACTGGCAGGATGCGGCTTGCGGCCCGAGCCTTCTTCATCTCGTCACCCGTAGCTCCTGGACGGTCTCCAGCACGCACGATCACTTCCAGACTTACTTTGTCTAAGGACATGAGTCCCAGTGTGAGCCCCGAAGAGATGGCCGACATGACAATGAGCAGCACAATGGCTGCGTAGTGGATGCCGATCATCAGCTCCGATTCTCCCGAGCCTGAACCTGAGCCTGAACTTGAACTTGAGCCTGAGCTTGAGCTTGATGCTGAGCTGGAATCTGTACTGTCCGAACTTCCACTAGCCTGCTCTTGCGTCACATCCGCGATACGTCGAGCCACGAGACTAATGGAGGCGACTCGGACAAGCAGCGACGTCACGGAGGTTGCTACGGAGGGTGATAGTAGCGACGAAAGGCTCAAGGCCAGCAGTGCAGAGCGATTTCTCCTCATCGTGTTGGGGGTACGTGGTCAGTTGAAGTGTGGGCTGTTAGTTTGGTTTGGTCTATTTTTGTTGCGAGAGTCTAAATCGAAGAAGTGACAGCAATGATACGATTTATGAATTCATATAGACTTTCGACAGCCTCGTTACTGCTTTTACTGCTTGACGGACTAAACGTACCAATATCCGGCCTGCACCATTACCTCTGGGTAGAGGTTGTGCCACTCCTGCACCAGTGGGGCGTACAGATCCGGGTGCGATTGCTGGAAGGCAACGGGGTCCTCGGCGAAGCAAACGAAAATGGTGGCGACGGAGCTGTCGATGACTGCGAGCGGTGTGACGGCAACACCGATGCCGACCACTAAGCCCAGGATGGCCAGGAACGCCGTGCTGTTTTGGAAAGTGACCGCGTCGGTCGCCTCTCCAATTAGAGCTCCAACACCAGCGCAGATGAGACCTGCTCGTCATAGCAGTACAACACGAATTCAGTTCGACACTTTTCCACCCTCACATTGATGATACGTAGCTAAAACGTACCAACGCCTAGAGCCGCAAAGCCGAGCACGTTGCCAATGAGATCGTCGTTGATGATAGCATCGAAGCCACGCTGCTTGAAGAGTTCGAACACAGCCCTGCCAGCCTGTGTGAACTTGTAACCGTAAATGCCGACGTAGACATAGGCCCAGCGGTTAAAGTACTCCATGAGCGACTGCAGGCAGCCCAAAATGCACTCGGCGAAACAAGCCAGCGCGCTTCCATCCTGACGACCGCTTTCCGCCAACTGTAACGTGCACAAAAAGATTCGTCAGATTTTTCAAACAAACAAACTTCACAACAAACGATTTGCTTTGTACCGCGCGTAGTGCCTGCAAAAAGGCAACAATAAGCGAGCCGAAGCAGATAGAGCCAAACGACGTGGTTGTACTGCGCTTCAGGGAAGCACCTGTAGCACCACCCGACTCGGAGTTGTACCAGAACGTCGCAACGGTGCCTGCCACCGTCGTATGGGCGATGTTCTTGAAAACCTGTAGCCCCCAGTAAAACGAAAGCAGCAGGAAAAAGTACGCGACGTAGGACTGTCCCGACTGCTTGTAGGTAGATCCGGTTGAGGTGCTGGTGTTACTGTTGCTGTTCGTAGAGCTCGGGTTGTCCGCTGCAATCTTGTTAGCAACTCCCAGTAACGCCATCGCCCAAATCACCACCCACGCGATTTGCACGACGGTGAACACAATAGACACGACGTATGTGGACCAGTGTTTGGCGATGGCTCCTTCCGCCACGCGCAAATTGGCCACAGCAAATGGAATGCGGTGCTGCACCGCTCGGGCGTAGCAGAGGTTCAGCAGAGCAATGATGCAGCCAATGATGGCGATGAAAATGTTGCCAATGACGAATCCGTAGGCCGCCAGCGCGAACGAGATGCCCACGTTGAACCACAGCACGAACAGGATCATGACGCGCGCATAGGCGACGATGAGCTTGACCATGAGCAGAGCCAGCACCATCGACACCACAGCCATCCCCACGGCAATAGCCACCACAACCTTCGTGTCGTCGCCTGAGAGCAGCTCGCTCGAGTTGTCTTCCGGGTCTGTCACCGTCTTGACGCCCCACACCGCCATCAACGCGATGATGACGCCCACATTCAGCACGAACAGAATAGCGAACGGCCAGTCCTGGCACGCAGCCTTCGCCACCTCTGCGGTCTTCTCCCTGTGCCCATAGACAAGCACAAAAAGGTGAGTGTTACACATTTGAATGCAGCTTTTACTACGTGCACAATCGTCGTACGGCTTGATGGGGTCCACGTTCGGGGCACTTTGGCCTTGTACCTCGCCCATGTACGGTTGGTTAAACATGGCGCTGCTTCGTTAGTGATGTTCCTTCCTTCCTTCCTCTCTTCCTGGTGTGAGCGGTGGTGTTGTTCTATCGACTCGACGGTTTGCGAAGTGTGCGGGACAACGCAAATTGGTACGATGGGTACAGAAAATCCAGGACTATTCGAGAAAGAGTTCATGACTCATGTTAGTTGACATGTGAACACCCATCACCTTGTGAGCCCCTCCTCAGGGCAAACAATGGCAGTGACAACTCATTAGCCTGACAACTAACCAAATTCTAGCAAGACGTGGTAGCATGCCGTGGTTGCAACGCTGTGTCAAGCAGAAGTACTCAACATGGCTATCGGTACAAGCCATCGCAAAATTTGGTCCTCGCCACAGATCACACCCTTTTCACCACAGATCCTCCACTTTTTCAATCTGATCTTGGCCATTTCCCGAAAACCATCATGTTTCAGATCCGCGTGGAGGCGGCCGACATGGTCGAGGAAGAGGAGGCCAAGGCGGAGGAGCCGTCGTTCGATGGTTTACAAGAGCTACAGGACGCGTCCTTCTTAGCTGGCAATCCGCAGGTGCGCGTCACCACGGGCAAACTGCGTTTCTACCGAGCGGACAAGCCCTACCATTCTGCTTCTTCCGCCAACTCCACGCAACTGCCGAATGAACGCAGCGCACTGGTGTGTGTGGTGACGGTGCCGTCGCACATGTCTCCAGTGGAAATCCTCGAGTTCCTGGCCAGTTTCCGAGAAGATATCGCACTCGTGCGCATCCTCAAAGACCCCGAACGCAGCAACTGCATGGTGCTCATGCAGTTCAATTCGCAAGAAAGAGCGGACCAATTCTTCCTGGACCATAATGGGAAATACTTCAACTCGATCGAGCAGGAGCGTTGCAAGATTGTGTTTGTGAGGAGTATTGAGTTTGATCCGGTGGTGACGGAAGACGCGTTGGAGGAGAAAAGTACAGATGAAGAAAATGCGGAGGTGACGGCATTGAGTCCTCGTTCTGAAAGAAGAGCGAGCAGTGCACAGATGAGGAAGCTGTTCCCACCGCCTCCAGCAGGAATGACGGAGATCCCGACGTGTGCAGTTTGTTTGGACCGACTGGACGCTTCGGCGTCGGGGATTTTGACGACGTTGTGCAATCACTCGTTCCATTGTGATTGTCTATTCCGGTGGGAAGGATCGAGTTGCCCAGTGTGTCGATATAGTCATGGAGATATCGGCTCGTCGTGTGAAGTGTGTGGCACGACGGAGCACCTTTGGATTTGTCTGATCTGTGGACATGTCGGTTGCGGACGCTACTCGGGAGAACACGCTAAAGAACATTATCAAGATACACTGCATACGTACTCGCTGGAGTTGGAGACTCAGCGCGTGTGGGACTACGCTGGCGATGGATACGTGCACCGACTAATTTTGAACAAGCAAGATGGCAAGTTCGTGGAGTTCCCCAGCCCAAATAATGTTAGTGGCGAGCGCTCGCAGACCCCACCTACCACTTCTGCTGAGGAAGAAGAAGGAGAGCATCGTAAGCTGGAGAAGCTTGCCGTCGAGTACAACTTCCTTCTGAAGAGGTGCGTTATGTTTCTCGCTCTTTACTGAGTGCTGCTACTAATATTTTTCCAATGTTTTTTCTATCATTTCGTAGTCAATTGGAAGAGCAGCGCCTCTATTACGAACGTTTGCTTGCCCGTGTCGAAGAAGGCGAGAGCCGGCAGCTGCTGAATGCACATGAGCACGAGCGCAAACAGCTTAAGAAAGCTAATGCTACTCTAGCGGAAAAGTCAAAGAAGCTTGAAGAGGAGTTGACATTTGTCAGGTAAGTGGAGTGCAGTACCAATTCTGCTGCAAATATAACGTGACTAATGCGGGGGGTATTATTGTGTCGTGCAGAGAGCTGAATAAGTCCCTGATCGACAATCAAAAGCAGTGGAAGGAGCGTGTACGCCAATTAGAGGAGCAAAATGCACGAGTTCAGCAGGAGGCAGTGTTGCGGGTTGGTGATTTAGAGGGTCAGGTCCGCGATCTCATGTTCTATCTAGACACGCAGAACAAGGTCGAGCAGAGTTCACACCGTGAGGATATTATGGTACGTCTCTCCTGACTCCCGTTGCAATTTTTCAACAAGCCCTCACCCTGTTCTATCTATCTCAGGGCGGCACGATCGAGATCGAATCCAAGCCGGCACCTAAGGATAACACCTCGACAGCGTCGACTAGGCGAAAGAGCAAAAGTAAAAAGAGGTAGAAGGAAACCTAGAGCGTGATAATGAACAGGTGCTTGCCTCGAGTTTCGTTTCGTGTCTTGCAGTCTTGAACCATTCGACTCTTTTCTAGAAACTCCCTTTGAATATATAAATGTTTGTATGCGACAAGTTGAAGCACCTCAATCCGACAACATTCTCGATCCTCTTCAACCTCTCTTTCTGCCCTCGAAGAGATCAGGTCACTTTCAAATTTGCTACAGACAACCCCAAGCAGGAGACCAAGGACACAACCAAGTAATTCACACCACCACCACCATGTTCAACTCGTGGGATCTCGTACGACCGCGCTTCTGGTACCCAATGTCGTCGCTCGAGCAGTCCTTGATGGACTTCGAGAAGATGAGCGACGCAAGGATGCGTCGCTCGACATGCACCACACCGCATTGGCGGCGCCCAAGTGTGCGGAAGGAGGAGATAACTCTGATGACGAACGATTTCTTTGTTGATCTACCGGTGACAGCACGCAAGTATATGCCGAGGGCTGCTCTCGACGACAAAGGCGAAGTCACCAGCAAAGCTAAGGCCGACACCAATCCCAGCGTCGACATGGAAGTTGATGAGGACGGCGATCAGGAGAACGAGACGGCAAACACCACCCAAGCCAAAAAGGATGGTAACAAGAACAAGGAGTACAGGAAACACCATTACAAGATCGCCCCCAAGTCCGACCGCACCTACTCGTCCTACTTATTCAGCAACTCGTCAGTGGTGGACAAAGGCCGTCGAGTGACGATGACGCGCCGTCGCTACGAAGACTCGAGTGGTCGATTAAAAGCTGTGCACGAGCGGGAAATTGACGGCAAGAAGCTGCGAACCACGTGGAGTCGACAGAACAAGGAGGTCGAAGGCCAGCACCAGTCGTTGTGCACTAGCGGCAGTCCGGACGAGTTCGAGGCGCTGTGGCAACAGACTCCGTTTGGCGAAGCGCAGAAGAAGACGGTGAAGGTCCAACTGCAGTCGGAATCGGACGTCGAGAATGAGGCAGCGAAGTTGGACACTGCCGATTAAATATCGACGATGAAAGGGTGATCTGAAGGAGAATGGCGAAGAGACAAGTAGTTGAGGACGGTAAGACGCAGCTAATACAATTAATGTCGATTGTTGTCAAGCTTTACTATGTAGCGGAAGTAAGCTCATTCCCGCCTCGCTTGCGTCTTGGAGCTAGGATCAGCATTGACATGGGAGTTTATGGTTGCAGATGCAAAAGGACACACGATTGGAACGAACGTCCCTAAAACTTCCAGCAGATCGAAACGGGTTTAACAACTTTTTCGTCAGCGACAGAGCATGCAGGAAAGCATCTGCATCGTGAGTGGGTTTGGCCTTCTCGCGATGATATCGTCATGCCAGACGCCGAGTCAATGGCAGGTTGAAGTGATGTGACGCACCTTATTTAGTGTTCGTAACATCACATTTCACTTTAGTGACGACGCATCACGTCAGCGTTTATCCTCCAAGATGTTGTTCAAAAATCGCTTTATCCTGTAGGAATAGAGAGCAGGACACAACGCACAGCGAGAAAAATGGAGGAGAAGCGAGAGGACGCCGCTCGAAGCGCTGGGTCCCGCGTGGAGAGGCCGTCTCGAGGCGTGGGACCGGCAGGCGGCGCGGCTTCAGCTGGCGGCAGTGGGTCCGGCCGCAACAACGTGGTGGTGAAGGTGGGCATGGTGGGGGACGCGCAGGTGGGCAAGACGAGTCTCATGGTCAAGTACGTCGAGGGCAAGTTCGACGAGGACTACATCCACACGCTGGGCGTGAACTTCATGGAGAAGACCATCGCTCTGCGCAACACGGAGATCACATTCAGCATCTGGGACCTGGGCGGCCACCGCGAGTTCATCAGCATGCTGCCCCTTGTGTGCAACGACGCAGTGGCCATTTTGTTCATGTTCGATCTGTCGCGCAAGGCCACTCTCACGAGCATCAAGGAGTGGTATCGCCAAGTGCGCTCCATCAATAAGAATGCCTTCCCGTTTCTGGTGGGGATGAAGTACGATCACTTCGCCAACTTTGCAGCGGAGGAGCAGGAAGAGATCACAAAACAGGCGCGCAAGTTTGCCAAGGCCATGAAGGCGCCGCTGATCTTTACGTCGGCCTCGCACTCCATCAATGTGCAGAAAGTGTTTAAAGTAGTACTCAGCAAGGTCTTCGATCTCAAGTGTACCGTACCCATCATCGACCGCGTCGGAGATCCGATCCTACAGTATTAGCTGCTATCGTCCATCTACTAAGACCTGCTCTTTGAGTGCGAAGACAATTCATCGCGTAGTTCAATTACGCGTTGGCGTCGTAAAAGCTGTTCTGTCGACTTGTATGTTTGCGCGGTTTTGGCGTTGTGAAAGAAGTCCTGATTCTTAACAACCGCATTGTTCACTAGGTTCATCGTCGAGCTGTATTTGGCAGAATGAAAGAGGGTCAAAATGATGCGGGGCCAAAAGACTCTCTTTACTCAAGGTCGATGCCGGCGTACTCATCGATCCCAAGTGCAACGTTAATGTTTTGCACTGCCTGCGTAGCTGCGCCCTTGAGAAGGTTATCGATGGTGGCGATCACCACAAGACGGCCCGTGTCCGGGTCCAGCTGGAATCCGCCGACAGTCGCGTGCGGGTGGAACGAGTTGTCCTTCACGAACGGAATGTCACCCGTAACCTTCACCAGTGCCTCATTTGCGAAAAACTCCTGGTAGAGCTCCTCAGCTTGCTTTGCCGAGGTGATAAGTCCGTTGTCAGCGAGCTGGGCGGACAGCGTGAGGTGGATGCCCTGGAAGTACGGCGCCACGTGAGGCATGAACCGAACCGGCGTGCCCAATTGGTGGCTAACCTCGTTCTCGTGGATGTGCTTCACAGACTTGTATGCAATGATGTTGTCCTTGAGTACGTCCAGGTCGTTGGCCTTGGAAGGGTTAGTGCCGGCACCGCTGTAGCCCGAAATTCCAAACACATGTGGTGGAACGCTCTCGTCAATCAGCTTGCCGCTCACTTCAGGCTTACCACCGAGCAGCGGCATCAAACCCAGCTGAGCACCAGTGGCGTAGCAGCCGGGGTTGGAAATGTGCGTGGCACCCTGCAGCCGCGAGCGACCACCCGGAGCCTCCGGAAGTCCGTACGTCCACTCAGAGTTGAAGCGCTGGTCAGCGCTCAAGTCAATAATGATTTTGTCCTTCCGGCGGAGCGCGTCCAGGGCCGTCGCGTAGTCATCACAGTAGCCGTTGGGCAACGCCACCACCCACACGTCGACGCTCTCTCCAAACTCTGACGTAGGAATACCATCCAGTCCCAGCTCGCAGAACTCCAGTTCAGGGTCGATGTTCAACTTCAGATCCTCAACCGGCTTGGCCGGCAGCTTCGTGTGCGGGTTAAGGGGCGGGGCCGAAGCGATCTTCACAACCTTCTGGCCTCCCAGGGCACGCGAACTAGCGCACACCAGTTCCAGCTCAGGGTGGCGGCCAATCACGCGAATGAGCTCACGGCCGACGTACCCACGCGCACCAAGCAGGCCCACGCGGAACTTTCCGTTAGGACCACGCGGCACAGCCGAACCCTTAGCCCCGCCCTTCGCGCTAGCAGCAGCGGGCTTCTCACCCTTAATGCAGGTCGTTCCGGCGCTCTTCTTACTGACGATCTCGCGCATGAGCTGCGACGCCGACGTGAGCACCACCGACGACGTGGACGGCAGACCCTGCAGCAGCGTGTTGATCTCATTGAGCTTCAGAAGCGTACCCTGACGGCCAGTGTAGTCACGGGCAGCCATGCGCTCGTAGTCCTTGGCCATGTTGATCGTCTTGAGCTTTGTGCCGTCGTCCTCGATCCAGCCTCCCTTAGCATTGACGAAGATGGTCTTGAGCGGCTGCAAATTGAGGGCCAGTTGGCGAGCGGCCACATCAGCGTTAATGTTGAGCGTTTGGCCGTTCGCGCTCTCGCCCAGACACGACAGCACAGGGATCTCACCGGCATCGATGGCCGCCTGCACTTGGTCACCGTGGATCTCGTTCACCTCGCCCACGAAGCCGTACACATCCTTGTCCTTGAACTCGGCCTGGATGACGCCGCTGGTGATACCCTTGGCCGGCAAGCCCGCCTTGTTGAGCGCGGCCACGAGCGTGGCGTTGGTGTCAATGAAAATCTTCTTGGCGATGTCCAGCGTCTTCTGGTCCGTGACGCGGTTGCCGCCCACGTACTGCGGCTCCACGCCCTGCTGGTCCAGCTCCGCGTTCATCTGCGGGCCGGCACCGTGCACGAGGATGGGGAAGAGACCCGTGTCCTTCATGAAGCGCAGCGACTCGATGAGCGTCTCCAGCTCGTGGATGATGACGTCGCCGCCGATTTTGATGACCGTCGTGTGCTTGGCGCCCGGCGTACGGTACAGCTGCTTGAACTCCTCCAGCGTGGACTCGGTGGCCAGCACCTTGGCCAAGTTCAGCGCGTAGTCGTCGCTAGCTTTGGACGAGAGCGTCCGCATCTGCAGCGAAGAGGTCAAGGCCTTGGCGACGTCCGTTCCTGCGGTCTGCAACGCACGAGAAGCGGCGGCTGGGATCGCCACGGCTTGCGAGCTGCGGGCCGCGCTGCGGGTCAGCGCCGGCATCTGCTTCGTCACGGAGCGCCACATACTTCAGAAGATCGCTGTCTGCCGCTGCTGCTGATGTTGCGAAGTGTGCAGCCGCTGGCTCCGACAAAATAATTGCAATTTACACAATTATTCTACAAATCGAACCAAAACCTAAAATATTTATATCTTTTCTGAGAACTGGTTTAGGGGTCTAGTAAGTTCGCTCAAAAGTTAAGTTCGTTTTGTTCTGCCAATTTTCGGTTGAGGTAAGTTCGGATAGCCAGTCGAATGGCTGAGACTCTCCAGGAGCGGATTCATAGGTTCGTGACCTAGCCCTGCTACGCACTTTGGATCAGGTGCCCATCTCCCTTGGGGAGCCGAACGAGTGGTGTTCGGCGCGTTTTGGGCTTGCCTCTCAACATCATGATGATGGAGCACGGGGCTGGGCACGGGCCCTCGCGGGCAGGTGAATGTTCTCCTGGCGGGCGTGACTTGCTGAATGCCAGACAGAGTTGTCAGGCTTCGCGCGTGCCCGACACGTGCTGCAGTGTCGCGTGCAGCGTTTGCGCCAAGGGCTGAGAGCGCCACCTTTCCTATGAGTTGCCGTGTGAGTCTAGGTTCGGGAGGGGTCAGGGTCGGTGTTGCTTCATTTTGCCATTTTTAACTACTGTCATAATTTATACGAGTTGCCATAAATTATGACAGTAGTTAAAAATGGCAGTAGCAGTCATAAATGGCAAATCATCACATTGCTATCAGTAGTAGGGACCATATTATACTACTAACTAAGTAGCAATATCTTCAGCGATGTTTACTATTATTATCGCTCTAAATGAGTTCTGGATGAAAAAATTCTTCAGTTTTTTTCATTTTCTCCTCCTCCTCGTTACCTTCCTTTATTTACAATTCTGCTGCATCGACAAAAGAACGCATATGGACCCAGACTTTCTGCTAAACGAGAATAAACGAGGGGGAGACGGGTAACAACCAGCAACCTCATCGCGCGGCTCACCGTCCAGCTCCGTCAATGCCAACTCTTTCGCCACCGAGCCCTCCTGGGTCTATGGATGAAGAAGCGAAGGGCCCTGAGGTTACGATAGATACAAGATATCGATCCGAGTGCAGCAACGGGGGGGGGGGGTACGTGGCCGCCAGTGCATAGAAATAGCAAGCTGCGGAGAGGACTGCTGCGAACTTAGCGCGCTGGGAGGTTGAAGGGGTATAATTCTCGGGCTGGCGGCTGGCCGTCGCTTCGGTATCCGATCCATTTCCCAACCGGAAGCGCCGCGGACAGAGCTCCAGAGCCTTCTCCCTCCATACCCGCCGACCTTCCCCGAGTGAGTCGCTCTTAGCTCAGGACAGGATGCTTCGCCTGTCGCACTCGGTGAAGCGCCGCACGCCGCTGTACAAGGCCAGCGGCAACCGCCTCCTCGTGTCTGCGCGCGAAAAGGTGGACCGCCGCAACGCGCCGCGCTTCGAGACGCCCGCCGTGCTGGAGTTCGAGGACGGCTCTCGCTTCCACGGCGTGTCGTTCGGCGCCAAGAAGTCCATGGCCGGAGAGGTGGTCTTCACCACGGGCATGGTGGGCTACCCGGAGGCGCTCACGGACCCGTCGTTCAAGGGCCAGATCCTCAACATGACGTTCCCCATGATCGGTAACTACGGCGTGCCCGACGTCAAGGCGCTGGACGAGTTCGGCCTCAACGAGAACATCGAGTCGGACCGCATCCACGCCGCCGGTATGATCGTGCAGGACTACTCGAGCCACCACAGCCACTGGAACGCGGCGCAGTCGCTCTCGGAGTGGCTTGAGAGCGAGGGAATCCCTGGGATTGCTGGGATTGACACGCGCGCCATCACCAAGAAGATCCGCGCTCATGGCGCCATGGCCGGCCGCATCATCGTCGAGGGCAGCGAGTCGCCCAAGCTCGTCGATGTGAACGAAGCCAACCTGGCTGCTATGGTGTCTACGAAGGAGGTCATTACGTACGGCAAGGGCAACCCGCTCAAGATCCTGGCTGTGGACTGCGGTATCAAGTACAACATCATCCGCGAGCTTGTCAAGCGTGGTGCCGAGGTGAAGCGCGTGCCCTGGAACCACGACATCGCGTCCGAGATCGGCTGGTACGACGGTCTCTTCATCTCCAATGGTCCCGGTGACCCGGCCATCATGAAGGAGACCACGGCCCAGCTGAAGAAGGCGCTGGAGATGCAGGGCGACAATGTCAAGCCCATCTTCGGTATCTGTCTGGGCAACCAGCTGCTCAGTCAGGCTGCCGGTGCCAACACGTACAAGCTGCCCTTCGGCAACCGTGGCCAGAACCAGCCCGTGCACAACCTCAAGACCGGCCTGAGCTACATCACGGCCCAGAACCACGGTTACGCCGTGGATGGCAAGACACTGCCCAGCGACTGGGAGGAGCTCTTCGTGAACCTCAACGACGGCACCAATGAGGGTATCATCCACAAATCCAAGCCGTACTTCACGGCGCAGTTCCACCCGGAGCACGCTGGCGGCCCCACGGACACGGAGTTCCTGTTTGACACGTTCCTTGACGCCGTGCGCACCAAGGAGAAGGGACCGATCAAGAGCTTGGTGCAGCGCCCCCACATTGAGCGCCCCAAGGTGAAGAAGGTGCTAGTGCTTGGATCTGGTGGTCTGTCCATTGGCCAAGCCGGTGAGTTTGACTACTCTGGTTCGCAGGCCATTAAGGCTCTCAAGGAGGAGGACATCGAGACGATCCTGATCAACCCCAACATTGCCTCCGTGCAGACGAACATTGACCGCTCGAGCGAGGCTCAAGCTAGCAATGTGTACTACCTCCCGGTGAACCCCGAGTTCGTGGAGCAGGTCATCAAGCGCGAGCGCCCCGACGGTATCTTGATCTCGATGGGTGGCCAGACTGCGCTTAACTGCGGTGTGGAGCTTGACAAGCGCGGCGTGTTCGAGAAGTACGGCGTCCAGGTCCTGGGTACGCAGATCGATGTGATCAACTACACGGAGGACCGCGAGCTGTTCAACGACAAGCTTGCTGAGATCAATGAGAAGATTGCTCAGAGTGAGGCTGTGGAGTCGGTGGACGACGCTGTGAAGGCTGCCTACAACATTGGTTTCCCCGTGATGATCCGTTCGGCGTTCGCTCTTGGCGGTCTCGGCTCGGGTATCTGCGATGACGAGGCCCAGCTGCGTAAGATGGCCAAGCAGGCCTTCTCGGGCAGCCCTCAGATTCTGGTGGAGCGCTCCATGAAGGGCTGGAAGGAAGTTGAGTACGAGGTGGTGCGTGATGCCGCCAACAACTGTCTGACGGTGTGCAACATGGAGAACTTCGACCCGCTTGGTATCCACACGGGTGAGTCGATCGTTATCGCGCCTTCGCAGACTCTGTCGAACCGCGAGTACCACATGCTGCGTGAGACTGCTGTGAAGGTGGTGCGCCACCTTGGCATTGTTGGCGAGTGCAACATCCAGTACGCGTTGAACCCGGAATCTGAGGAATACTGCATTATCGAGGTGAATGCGCGTCTGTCGCGTTCGAGTGCCCTGGCGTCCAAGGCGACGGGCTACCCGCTCGCTTTCGTGGCCGCCAAGCTTGCTCTGGGCATCAACCTGCCGGACCTGAAGAACTCGGTGACCAAGAGCACAACTGCTTGCTTCGAGCCCTCGCTTGACTACTGTGTTGCCAAGATGCCGCGTTGGGATCTGGCCAAGTTCGAGAACGTGAGCACGGAGATCGGCTCGTCAATGAAGAGTGTCGGAGAGGTGATGTCTATCGCCCGTACCTTCGAGGAAGCGATTCAGAAGGCGCTGCGTATGGTGGAGCCTTCCAACGAGGGTTTCGAGCCGCGTTACGATGAGATGCCGCACGACGAGCTGGTGAAGGCTCTGGGCAAGCCCACGGACCGTCGTATCTACCAGATCGCGCAGGCGCTGAAGACTGGCCAGCTGTCGATTGAGCAAGTGCACGAGATCACCAAGATCGACACTTGGTTCCTCAGCCGTCTGCAGGCTATCTGCGACTGCGACGTGAACCTGACCGGCAAGAAGCTGAATGACGTGACCGCTCCTGAGATCGTCGAGGCCAAGAAGCTCGGTTTCTCGGACCGTCAGCTTGCTCGCATATTCAGCTGCACTGACGACGAGGTGCGCGCCAAGCGTAAGGAGCTGGGTATCGTGCCGGCTGTGAAGCAGATCGATACGCTTGCTGCTGAGTACCCGGCTCAGACTAACTACCTGTACATGACGTACAACGGTACGGAGCACGATGTGCCTGCGCAGGACCCGAACGACGGCGTGATGGTGCTGGGCAGCGGTGCCTACCGTATTGGTAGCTCGGTCGAGTTTGACTGGTGTGCTGTGAGCTGCATCCGTACGCTGCGCAAGCTTGGCCACCGTGCTGTTATGCTGAATTACAACCCCGAGACGGTGAGCACGGACTACGACGAGTGCGACCAGCTCTACTTCGAGGAGCTGTCGAAGGAGCGTGTCATGGATGTGAACGACCGCGAGGGTGTTCAGGGTGTTGTGGTGTCTGTGGGTGGACAGATTCCTAACAACCTTGCGCTACCGCTCCACAAGGCTGGTGTGAAGGTTCTGGGCACATCCCCGCTGATGATTGACAGCGCTGAGGACCGCTACAAGTTCTCGAAGCTGATGGATGAGGCTGGCGTGCCTCAGCCGGCGTGGAAGGAGCTGACCAACAAGGCCGACGCTCGTGAATTCGCTGAGCGCGTGGGCTACCCGGTGCTGGTGCGTCCGTCGTACGTGCTGAGTGGTGCTGCCATGAACGTTGCCTACACCTTCGAGGAACTGGACAAGGTGCTGAACGAGGCTGTCGCTGTGTCCGCCGACCACCCTGTTGTGATCACCAAGTTCGTGGAGGGTGCTAAGGAGCTGGAGCTCGATGCCGTGGCCAAGGACGGCAAGGTGATCGCTGCTGCCATTTCGGAGCACGTCGAGAACGCCGGTGTGCACAGTGGTGATGCCACCCTGGTGCTGCCGCCTGTGGAGGCTAGCTCGTACTACACGAACCAGATCAAGCGCAACGCCGAGAAGATCGCCAAGGCGCTGAACATCTCGGGTCCGTTCAACGCGCAGTTCCTGGCTAAGGGCGCCGACGTGAGTGTGATTGAGTGCAACCTGCGTGCCTCGCGTTCGTTCCCGTTCGTGTCGAAGACGACGGGCGCTGACTTCATCAACGCTGCTACCAAGGTGATGGTGGGCGAGTCGACCGAGAACGACAACCTGCCTCCTCTTCACGGCCCCAAGCGCCCCGAGGGCTACGTCGGCATCAAGTCGCCGATGTTCTCGTACACGCGTCTGGGTGGTGCCGACCCGCTGCTCGGCGTCGAGATGGCTTCGACGGGCGAGGTGGCTTGCTTCGGCAAGAACCGCTCGGAGGCGTTCCTGAAGGCGTTGATCTCGTCGAACTTCAAGCTGCCGGAGAAGAACATCCTGCTGTCCATGCAGGACAAGTTCTCGGAGGAGTTCGTTCACGCTGCCTACCAGATGCACGAGTTGGGCTACAACCTGTACACGACGGAGAAGACGCACGCGTACCTGAAGAAGTACGACATCCCGTCGACCAAGGTGGACTTCCCATCGGAGGGTGACAGCGAGAACAACGCGCTGAACCTGATAAAGGACGGCAAGATCGACCTGGTGGTGAACCTGCCCAACAACCAGAGCCAGCAGACAGAGAACAACTACCTGATCCGTCGTACGGCGGTGGACTTCTCCATCCCGCTGCTCACGAACATCAGCCTGGTGCAGCTCTTCGTGGAGGCCATGGCCGTTCACAAGAACAAGCCGCTGCTTGGCCTCGAGCCGGACAGTCTGTTCGACTACTACAAGCGCGAGAAGGAGGAGGACGTGTGGACGGACGTGCACGAGTTCCACTAAGCGCATTATCCAGCAGAGCAAACAGCTCGTTATGAGTTGAGTATTCCGTGAAGAAGACTAAGAAGCAAGTCATCAACACGACCATTTTTTATCTAACCACTTTTGCAGTCTTGCTGCTCCATGATGCTCGAGCTGTTCTCCTTGAACCAGTTCTCTATGCCAAACTTGAACAGGTCTCTAGTGTACGCAAGCTTCTCCTTTTCGCTCATCTTCTCGAGAGCCTCCACTTCTGGTGAGCTCTTCTTCGTCTTCGCTGCTGCTTCGTTCGTTAGCTCCAGATACCGAGTGGAAAAGAACTCAACCAGTTGCGGTTCTTGCACCTGTAGCTGCGTCTGGAAGTGTGTACAACGTGTATACGCAGCAATCACGTACGCGTCGGCAATATCAAAGGCCGAGTCAGCCAGCGCTCCTGTTCGCATCCTTTCAAGACTCGGTAGTGCTTCTGATTCCTCTCCTTCTTGACCTGGTGCGCGTGTGTGTTCGGGCTCCTGCTGCTCCAAGAAACTCATGACCTGATGCTTGATGTTGCTCTTCTTTTTACTGCCCAACGTAGACGACGGAGCCACAAGGCCGAAAAACCCACGAGCAGCCGACGGGTGCGTGTGCAATGGCAAGGCATTAAACCGTTTCCAGCAGGCGAAGGACACGATGCCGTTGAGTTGCGCGAGCTGGAAGATGCCTGCGTTGTGGAAGCGGCCGGAGCGGAACATCCGCATGAAGGCTTCGATGCCCACGACCCACTGGACGTCTCGCTGCTCTGCGTCGTGTACAGCTGCTAGAAACTCGTCGATAGCGGCGCCAATGGGCAGCACGTCGGCGCTGGCGAATTGCGCCGTGGGGATGTGGCCCCAGCGACACACGCGACCACGCTCCGTCACGACGGCGAACCCAGTGCTGTTGGTGTTGACGTCGAGTCCGAGCACGCGAAGAGGTGGCGAGTTCTGCACCAGCCGCTGCACATGCTCAGCGACGTCGCAGGCTTGCAGCGCCTTGCGGATCCGAGCTCCATTGCGGCGCAGCGTTGACGAAGACGCCGCCACCTTGCGCACCATCTTGCTGTGCCCCGTTCATGCATAACCTGAAAACTTATTTTGAAATTTAGGATTAAGGTGAAAAAGGCAGACAGAAAATTCCGCCCTCATCGTGGATGTCGGCAATGTGTCCTCCACGCCACTAGAAGAGGTAACGGAGCAAACCCTCTTGGAACGGGCTAACGCTAAACTTCTCATGCAGTCGCACCAGCAGTACCGCCCCAAGTGCATTCTGTTCTCCATAGCAACGGAGTCAATTGCTTTCAGTTCTACTGAATCGGTAAACTCTAGTGTAACAGTTCACTGTTGGGAATACCAAGATCAACTTGGAGACTCCCTCTGGCGGCAAATACTCCCATATCGATGCAGGTCCCTGATCTGAAGCGTAAGCAAGGCGACTCGCTGTTAAATTGCGTGGCGGCGCATCGACGAGAGAGTCTCGCTTTCACAACTTCGAAACTAGTCTAAAACATATGAAACGTTGTCTGGAACAAGTTGAAGCACCCCATTCGACAACGTGCGCTTCAACAAGCACTGCAGCGATTCCGTCCTCAACTCCACCTCGAACTCTGCTCCACGCGCACGACCATTATTACAGGCCCAGGATGAAGACGCACCCATTGCGTATCGTGACGACGACTCAAGACACCCGCTTGTGGTACAATCGTCTGAAAAATAGTTTTTATCCTCCGCTGCAGTCACGCGCTGTCCAAGTCTCGTTACAGTACATGTAGTTGGGCGGTTGCTCGACGGTCGCTCGATTGCTGATGGCGCCACATAGCGCTCATCGTGCAGCCCGCGCCCGCCCACTGCAGTGCGACAGCATCTAGTGGTGGCTGCCAGCGCCATCCGGCATTCCTGGCGATCGCCGCGCCAGTCGCGCAATGGCCAACGCGAGTGATAGCGGCGGCAGGTGTCGGACCTTAATGAAAAATCCAGCCATTGGCACCGCGAGCGCCGCGAGCCTGCGAGCACCAGCGGGTCAAGCAAGGAGCCATTTGCAACGTTGCAACAACGTCAGCCTCTACAAGCGAGCAAAGCCGGTCCCGCCTCCCATTGGCTGAAATCCTCGTTATCTCAGTGACCATTTCTCGGAGGGACTTTTCGATACACCAGCTCTTCCGTTGCAGCATCGTGTTCGACGGGGTCGTCCTCCGAGACAGGTTTTGGAGTCGCCCGATCGTCAGCGGCACGCACTTCCTCGACTTTCGGCTGACTTGATTTCAGTATGCTGAAAAAATCTGCCGACTTTTTCTGCGCCCAATCACAAGCGGCCGCAGCTTCATTCTCTCTCTACCTCGGCAGCCCCCAAAGCGTTTTCTGTAGGAAGGCAGGCAGCAGCCCCACTCGTTCCCGTGCGTGCACCCAAGGCGCCAGGAAGAGTACACAGCACAACACACCACAATGAACACGCGACTGCTAGCGCTGATAGGCGCGGCGGCGCTGACGCAGTACTCGGCGTCGGCCGTCACCACGTGCCCCGTGTCGGTGCAGTCCAAGACCACGTCCACACTCACGAACCCCATCACGAAGGTGGTGTCGTCCATCTCCAGCAGCAGCGGCAGCGGCACCTCCGACTCGTCCAGCTCCGGATCAGGCAACCACTTCGCAGACGCCGGCAGCCAGGGTACGC
The DNA here is from genome assembly GCA_025722995.1 of Phytophthora agathidicida. NCBI lineage: Eukaryota > Oomycota > Peronosporomycetes > Peronosporales > Peronosporaceae > Phytophthora > Phytophthora agathidicida. Next base: position 4,192,029 of record CP106972.1, on the reverse strand, counting down.
ACAACGCGGATGTGGGGAGCAGCTCCTCGAGCTCCGCGACGTCCACGACCGCCGGGTCCAGTGGCGACACGGCTACGGGGACGACGACCACAGGCAGCGCGGACTCGACGGGCAGCGCCGGCGTCTCCACAGGCACCACGACGACCAACACGCCCGCGTCCACGACCAAGACCCCGTCGACGACGACAGAGTCGCCTTCCGCTACGACGGCTTCCAGTACCACTACCACCGGAAGTACGTCGACGACAACGACCGCCACGACGGCGCCCGCTGCTGGGACAGTGTCCACCACGACGTCGTCGGGTTCGTCGGGTACTGCAGCGGGGACTGCCACGTCGTTGTCGCTTGGAGTGCGTAAACTGCAGGCGACTACTGCTACGACGACGACGACAGGTTCGACTACAGGAACGACGGGGACTACTGGAACGACTGCAGGAACGACCTCGACGACCTCGACTAGTGGAACGACAACGACGACGACGACGACAGGTTCTGGCTCGACGACGGCGTCGGTGGGTTCTGGATCCTCCAGCTCGGACGTCTTGACCTGTGATAGCACATTCTACTCGACGTGGGACACACTGGGACTCAAGTGCGGCGGATCGAGCATTGACGTGTCCTCGGCTGTGTCGGCCTCGAGCTGCGTGATCTACAGTGGTACGGTGGGCTCCACCTCGGGCTCCACATGCGTTTCGATCTGTTCGTTCCCAGCGTGCACGAACGATGCCTGGGTGTACGGCGCTGAGAACGGCATCTCGTCGTCTGTGTACGATGGCTTGAGCATCGAGTCGTTCCTCTCGAGCGACATTATCGCCGCGCTGGAGAAACGCTCGTCGACTGTGTCGACGTTCCTGTCGAACTCGACCATGTCGAGCTCAAGCCAGTGCACGTACTCGTCGGAGAGCTCGTTCTCCTCGTGCACGTGCTCGGCTATGCTGGTGGACAGCTCCAGCTCAGGAAGTGTCGCTGATGCTGCTAAGAAGCAACAGCGCGAGGAGGACGAGGCATCTGGTGTTATCACGAAGGACAACACGACCACGACCGGTACGGTGGTGGCAGCCACGTCGAAGAGTGTTGCTGGTGTGACCGTTGCGGTCACTGGCATTGCTGCTATCGCCAGTACTGCTGTGGGTGGAGTCAGCTCTGCGGGTGCTTCGCTCGCGGCTGCTGGCTCTACGATGGCTATTACGACCGTCGAGATCTGCCAGTTTGGTGTGCTCGTCAACCAGCTTCAGCTTGACGGCAAGTCATCGGCTCTGTCGCAGTTCGGCAAGGCGATGGCCCCTGCGGCGTTTACGTTCCTTCCGTTCGGAAAACTGAACAAGACTGAATCGGACAACAGCAGCAGTTCGAGCAGTGGAAGCACGTCTGGCCGTCGTCTGGCGGACTCGAGCTCGAGCAGTAGCTCCAGCTCTAGCAGCACGACTCAGCTCACTGGTATTGAAAAGTACTCGCGCCAACTGAACATCGAGGAAGACATGCTATTCATCGTGACGCTAGCTGGTGTGTTCTGCGTGATGGCATGCGTTGTGGGTCTGTTTGGTGTCGGCTACCTGATTGCCGGTCTTTTCATGCCTCGTGAGGAGTACTTGACCAAGTTTTTCGACAAGATGATCGGCCTTGAGGTCCTCGTGGCCATCCTGTCGCAGTACACTATCGGTGTGACGGCCACATTCCAGATCTACTACTCGACGAAGTACGAGAGCATCACGGATCCCAAGTGCCTGCTTGCCATCGCCGCTATTATTTTCCTTGCTGCAGGCATTCTGGTGTATGGTTACGTTGTTATCAAGAAGCACGAGGCCGAGATCGCAGATGTCGGTACGGTGCAGCACTTGAAGAAGACCGTGAACATGCGCTATGGCCCTCTCTACGAGGAGTACAAGTTCAAGAACCGCTACTTCTTCGCTGCCAAGATGATGCTTGCGCTGACGACAGGTGTGATCACTGGATGTGCGAGCATGTCGGGCAAGGTGCAAGTTGCTCTTATCCTTGCGTTGAACGTGCTGTTCTTCTTCTACTTGGAAATTCAGTCGCCGCACCACTCGAAGTTCGTGCAGACTACGACGAGTTTCGTATCCATCATGAAGATCGCCGTACTTGTGCTGACGTTCTTCCTCGTCACCGCTGCCGCCAGCGATGGTTTCCCGACTAGTCTGCAGAACGGCATCTCGGTGGCCATTGTGGGTCTCAACCTGTTCGTGTTGGCTCTACTTATGATCCGATCGCTGTACACGTTCTGGCAGAAGCTTAAGCTGCAGCGTGACGCCGCGTACGACCAGGAGGAGCAGACCGCGCAGGACTACTTCAAGGACGAGACGCCAGCTGGAAGCAAGGACCGCACCGGCAGCAACGCCCAGCAGCCTTCGGGCCCCCCGGTTCTCCAGTCTCAGTACTCGAACGTGAACAACAACAACAACAACCCGTACGTCCAGGGCAACACTACCGTGGACTACAGCAGCGCTGACGAGATCCGTCTGCGCTCCGCCACGCACGAGAACGACGACCGCCAGCAGACGTACGACGCCAGCCGCCCTAACCACTATATCACGCAAGACCGCAACACGTACGGCCAGCGCCGCAATGATGTGGTGGAGCTGTAGGCGTCTCGTGTGAATGTTGCACCGCATCCCTCGGTGTCGTAGAGAGTGGCGAGGCCCAACCGCGTTCGTCGTCATGGTTAGCGACGGCCACGAGTGGGCTCAGCTTGTAATTAAGAAGGGAGGAGGTTAGCATTTTGATTTTTTCTTTACACAATCGAGTTTTGCTCTCCATCATCATCGTACGCGTCTGACACAATCCAGTGTTGTCTTCAAGCACAACCGTCGGAAGTGGACTTGATTACAGCCCTGCTTTGTCGTGTGGATTATCCTCATTTCAGCTTTTTACCGTTGTCGAGTTCAAGTCGCCAAATACCCGCATCCAGTCATGCCGTCTCTATTGACGCAGGGCCTCGAGCCTCTAGGCAGCAAGTCCACGGCGATCCGCAACAAGTTGAACGAGTTGTACGCGGTGGACGATGAGCTGCAAGCGGCCCACCAACAGGCCAAACGAGACGATGACTTCGGCGAGGAGGTGATGACCAAGTACAAGGCCTTCCTGTCCTGCCGCCAGCAACTGATCGCTGAGCTGGAGAAGCAGAAGATTCAAGTTCCTTGGCAACTACGCATGACTATCAATGACCTGGAGCTGACAGTGAGGAACAAGATGAAGAGGATACCATGTCGTTAGAGAGCTCTTATTGTCTATTCGTGTGTTTGTATTATGCTGTGATCGTTGCATCTCCCAGTTGAAGCAACGCCGAGAGAAGAAGGAGGCTCAAAGCAGTTCAAGTGCCAAGGCAAAGGAGGAGAAGACGTCTTCCACGCAGACTCCAGAGGCAACTGAAACAGCTGAAACTTCTCAGTCTGGGCGCGCGACGGTGGCGTTTATCGGCCCCACACTCATCGCACTGGTGATTGCCATGTTGTGGTACCACTACAATGCCTAAGTTCACGCACAGGAGCTGCATCCGCGCCCGGGGAAGAACAGGAGGAGACCGGGCTGATTAACGCCATTAACACCATTTTGCAATTGTATCAGTTAAGTGTTACATAGGGCTGTCCATCCAATTGATCAGCATCCCGTCAAGTCGATGGCAATAGCTGCTCGGTGTGCCACGAGTCTTCTCTGCAGGAACAAGTCGTTCATGACATCAACACTCTCAGTCGGCGCAATTTCTCCTGAGCGCAGCGAAGTTATCGGTGATTTGACTTCCTTAGGTCCACTGCAACATGGTGCACAGGTTCTCGTAGTTGGGGATGGCAACTTTTCCTACTCTCGAGCGTTCCTACGAGCCAATGCTTCTCGCATCGGAGGCTTAGAGATCAACGTGACTGTCACATCGCTGGACACCGAGAGTCAATTGCTGGAGATGTATCCGAAGTCTCGCGAGATTCTAAACGAGCTACACAATGGCGGAGTTCACGTTCGACACGGTGTGAACGCGACAAAGCTGGAAAGCTACTCGTTCCAAGACGAAAAGGATAATAGCGACCCAATCGAGTTCGACCGAGTCGTGTTCAACTTCCCGCACTATGCGGCGGACGGAGGTGTGGGCAACAAGAACAAACGCAACAAGATCCATCGTCATCGTCAACTGCTGCTCGATTTCTTCGCCAGTGCAAGCCAAGTACTGAAGAGTGACGGACAGATCTGGGTTACGCTTTGCGCTGGTCAAGGAGGCACTAAACTGGAGAGGAAGACGAGGGCAGTGGGGGATACGTGGCAGATTGTTCACTGTGCTGCGGCTGCAGGGTTGCTACTTCAAGACGCACACTTTTGCCCCGTGGACGCATTGGCACAGTTGGGGTACTACAGCGTCGGGTATCAGTCGAGAGAGAAGGCGTTTTGGACGGACGACGGCATCTCGCACGTGTTCTGCCACGAAACTCCAGGTCGCAAGGCCTGTTTCCCCATCGAGTGGACGCGCGACATCAGCTTCTGGGTCACAGACGAAGAAATCTTTTCTGAAGAACTCTTGTACGACGTCGTACGGACACATTTCCCCTCCGAGACAATGGCAGTCTCCGTGTCGTTACTAGACGAGTATCGCTGCGAGAAAAGTGGCCGAAAGTCGGTCACCTACCATCTCGACATCTCATCGTCCAGCCTCGCTCTCTCTCGTGATCGCGTCAACACATTAGCACAAGCGGCGCTTTCAGCTATCGAGAGTTCGTCCTTCGGTGCATCACGCGCAACATGATAGACTCAACTGCTGACACTCAACGTTATCTCTTGTTATTCAGATATTCCACTTGATAGACTTCCACAATGACCGACATCTCGTGCCTTATACTTGCTAAGTATCCCAACTCTTTCCTACATGGAGATACCGAGGTACAACAGCACATTGGCTGCATTGCCCAGCAAGTGCAGCCCGCAGTGCCAAGCGGAAGCCACGTCCTGGTTCGAAGCCTTGCGCGCCTGCATGTAGCAGTAGCCCGAATTGGCCGCCACCAACGCGTACATCACTTGCACCAGCGGGTCCTGGCACACCGCCACGCAGCAGTAGGCGTGGTACACTGCAGCCCCGAAGACCGCCGTCATGTCGGCCGTGCGTCGCCAGCCTCTCACCGGATCGCGCCAGTAGTTGAGCGACGTGAGCAGCACCACGAGCGCCACGAACGCGCAGCCCCAGAGCTCGCTGCGCACAGCTCCGACCACTGAGAAGCACGTGGCGAACGACGAGCGGAACAGACGCGAAGAGTATTGCGGGGGCAGCACGGGCATCGACGACGAAGAAGACGAAGACTTGGAGATGTTCATTATGGTCTCTGGTGATGACGTTCTTTTGTCAAATGAGTCCAAAGATGGATAAAGTGTGAGAAAACCGACGCGAAAGTGCATCAGCCAAGGGAAAGGAGAATGCTCGTTGCAGGCGAGGGAGCTTGACATGCTTTGTGCAGTGGAGCTGAAGACTGCTTCTATTAGAAGATAACAGTACATTACATGGTGGCATCGGCCATGGAGTTTTATCTTCGAAAACGGGCCTGATCACTAGGAAGCTTCGCTAGAATACCCTGGAAAGCAACATGAAACGAAGTATACATGCTGTGCATTGCTCAAGACGGCACAAGGTGGAATATCAGTGTTGGGCTCCCGAGGATGTCACCAACCTGACACAAGTTCCATTCCAAGTTGAATCGAGAGTGCAGACTTGAATGGAACGCATTCTCGACTCTTTTCTAGAAACTCGTCAGCTGGTATATGGATATGTGTATGGGGCATGTTGAAACACCTCATTTGACAACCGCCAATTGCTCTTTCAGTGCTTCACACCGAGAACACGCCGAATCATGTTTAGTTCGCGCTTTTGGTACCATGTCGTCGCTGGAGCAGAGTGTGACGAGGACTCATTGGGCTGGCAATTTGTTCTGCTCTGCGTCCATTTCCATCGTGAAGGCAGTGCTTTCGAAGATATGCCCAGACAAGTCATGATACGTCATTCTCTTGTTTTTTATTCATGTAGTTTGCATTTGCAACTGTGAAAGCACCGAAAATGGAGCGCCGTTTTTCAGCTCGGATTGCCAGCCGGGAAAAGAAGAAACAAAAGCTGCGAGCGAGCGCTTGGAGTGATTCCGCTGCCGGTCGTCTTGGATTCGTGTTGGAGTTGGATACTGGGTCAGTGTGGCCGTTCTTATCCTGCGAAGACACCTCCAACTTGATGCAAGCTTTCTCCGACATCTTGTCAAGGGATTTCATGGAAGCATTGTCGCTGGAGGAAATAAACAAGTTTGCTGCTGCAAACAAGACTCACGTGGGGCGCCAGTGTGAGTGCGACTGGCTGCGGAGACTCGACTTCAAGTGTCTTGGTAACGACAATTGTCTTCGTACTGCTCCTTTCACGTTGAACAAGTCGCTACCAATTCTTAAAGCCCAAGGAAGGGGCCTAGCCTTGTTCAGTGCTTTAATGCTGGCGAAGAGAATTTTAGTCCCGTATTGTGTGGACGATAGACGTGGAAATCCCATGTTTGCTCCGGTTGTGTGCTTGCTCACAGGGATGAATGACACTATCTATGATGAATCGGCTGTGAAAAAAGTGATGAATCACATTTGCAAAGGATCCGGCACGAGATTCTTTTATAACTTTACTGGGAAACATGGATACAAGATTACAGATTCTATCGCCGAGCATTGGAGCAGTATCGAAGGGTCGACATGCCGTCACTGCAACACTTTGCTGGATCGACGATTTGATATTCCGAGGCGTAAGAAATGGAGTTATGTGTCGATTCCACGAATTCAAACAAACTGCACGACCGTATATCGGCCTTTGAAAGCTGCAATGCAGAAGGAACTTCTGCATGTGCGGTATATTCCTCGTCCACATGGAGCAAACACAAAATATCGAGGACTGGTGGCGGGTATTTCCCATGAAGGAGCCTTCTGTGGTCTCTACGTTGCGAATGAGTTTTGGCCCTACTGAAGTAAGAAGAAAATCGACAAGTAATTAGCAGTTGCAGGTCAGTATGGTGCATCTCGTTAAAAACTCGTAGACTTGATGGTAATGCCAATTTGGTATCATATCTATTGTCTCGCAATTTGGCTCACGGCCCAATTGTTTCTACTCAAAATGATAGGACATCGCATCGTGCATTATTCAAGATCTAACATAAATTCTTGCCCAAACCGTCGTTATGGAGAAGCCGAATCGGATCTCCAACCTGGTGCTACTGCTGGATCGTCCTGCAAATTGACCCGGCATCAGTCGAAACCTCGTAGACAGAACCCACAGGTACAAGGGTTCATTCCTTTACAGTGAGATGTTGGTCGGGGTAGCGCCTTAGCTGATGCTAGCTATACGTATTTTGTGTCGCTAGTGAATCAACAAAGAACCATGAGGTTGGTTGTCCATTTTTTCAAGGTTTCCCCCGAGTGACTATCCCTCAGGTGGAACGAACACCAGCGCTCCGAAGCTCGAAACGCTAAGATTTTGGTTCTCGGTTACGGAAACCTTTCGGTCCGAAGACGAAACAGCAAGGTTTCATGTTCCTTTGAAAAACCTTGAGAACCAGCGAAGCAATTTGGCAGTTCAGGTTTTTCAGCTTCGTTCGGAAGGCCCACTATTGGTGAAAACTACATTCGTGACTCTTCCGTTAGGGTCGAAGTTAGCGCGCGCCCTAAGCGTCGGATACGCTAAGGATTTTCTTGTCCTTTTAGCCGCCAGTCGCGGTGAAACCAGCTTAGTGGCGCTGCAGGCCAGGGGGCACGCACCTCAGTTTGTGATTTGATTTCTACTCTACAAGTTTAACGCACGCTACCTTCGTTCACGTCAGACAACAATAAAGCGCCGCTTGTTCCAAGATCAAAATCGCGCTTCGAGTAATAGTGACGGCATCGATTTTCACCCATCGACACCTCCCGGTTCTCCTCCAGCAGGCGGTAGCTGGACGGGATTGGTAGCGCCTGACGGAAGTCCGCCAACTCAGAGACCCCGGCTTCAGCCGCCACTTTTACTCGGAAGGCAAAGATCTACGTCGATAAATCGACAAGCTACTGCACTGCCGAACGTGGCTCCTCCTCAACTGCAACCTGCTCAACACGAGCATGTAAGTGCTCCAGTAGATACCAGGGCGCCGCCAACGACGCAGTCGTTGCACCGAATGCCAGCCGATAATAACGCTGGTGAATCGAGCTCACAAGCAAATCCTGGAACTGCTACAGTAACAAACCACACGCCTACTTCGACGGTGACTGGCGTTCCTGCAGAGGTTGAATTTGCGGTGGACAATTATCAGTCCGAAGCCGGATTTGAGGTTGTTGGACCTGGCCCCACTGAGCGATCATTTATATACAAGTGGGGGGCTCGAGTTTGGCACGTGGATGACGCAGCTGTATGTGGTTGGATTTGCTTGGCCAGCGAACATTGTCGCTCCAATGAATTCGCTCATCTTTTATATGGGGGCAAGACGTCGCGAGCAACAAACACCTGAAGGAAGTTCACCAGGTCACGTCATTAAAAACTGCGCTGGAGGATACGCGCAAGAGAACACGAGATGAAATCGTTGCCCGCATCAAGGCGTCCGCCCAAACACAGGAAACTTGTGAGCGCATCAGCTTACTTTTGCAGACACTGCTTGTCGTTCACAACAACCTGCCATTTGTCATGGGCGAATGGGAGGAATCAAAACTTTTGCGTGCGGTCGTCACCAAAGATAATTTCCGTGCTGTTGTCAACAGAAGATCGGTGACGCACTCAGTGATCGAGCTATACGTGTCGGCCAAACGTGAGCTGATTCGTTTCCTCGTCGATAACATGCTCCAAGGTGTCAAGAGTCTCGTCATGGTCGCGGACTTCTGGACAGCAAAATCCCCGGGCACTAAATTTCTTGGCCTTCGTGCTTACTTTATCACCGGGGAGTTTGAATTCGTGTCTGTCTTGTTGGGCACAAGACACTTCCAGCCACTGTACGGTGAGCAGGACAATGGAATTCGTGGCCTCTTTTGACGTTGGATTGTTCAAATACTCAGCGATTTCGGACTGACGACTGCAGATTTCTGGGGTGCGACTACGGACAGAGGCCTCGACGTCCAGCACATGATGAAGTCCAACTCGATGCTTTCTTGGGAGTGGTGCATGCCGCACTTAACGAATGCAGCAACCAAGGCGGCGTTTGGGAAGACCAGCAATGTTGCTCGCTCTAAAAACCCTGAAATGCTGGGCCTTTTGAAAAAGGTAACGATGACGGTATATCAAGTCCGCAGCGTGGAAGTTATGGGCGATTTGTATGAGCAACTGGTTTGGATGCTCGGTGTTGGAAAGGAGAAGAAACTAATTGACTACAAGCCACACCGATTCATGAGTCTGACTCGAGTTTTTGATCGCATCGTGAAGCACTGGAATGTCCTCTGCATGTGGTACGAGGAGCGGGCAAATAAGGCGGATCGAGACAAAGCTGCGGTGCCGTCTCCGTTCCCGTTGGCTGGACAGAAGTTGCTAATGGAGCAGCTATTGTCATTGATGCTGCCCATTTCAGCTCTCAATGTGAAAAGTCAAGCGGAAAGGGCCAACCAAGTCGACGTGCTTTTCTCCGCGTACAAAGTGATGGTAACGACACTGGGGCTTGAGCAATCGCTCCGCAAGTATGACGCTATGCGGGAAAACCCGACATCGTATCACCACAGCACACTGCTGCCACTTGTTGTCAAGACCCGAACTCTGCTCAGTGACGCGTTCCACTCACGGTTCTTTTCACGATACACTGATCGGAAAGTGATGAGAACGTGCTCTTACGTGTGGGAAATGCAAATGTTGCTCCATCCTCGTGTCAAGAACCCCAATGGCCCATTGATGGAAATGGTGAAAACGTGCGGCAAACTACGAAGGCTTGATGACAACGTCATAGAACGAAACCAGTCTGTGGTGAAATCAAAGGTAAAGCAAAAGCTGCGGTCAATCATGCAAGAGCTAGCTCCTGCGAACACCGATTTTGTTAACACCTCTCCGATTCCGCAAGGATTTAGTTCAGGCGCGTTTTCAGAAGATCTGTCGGAGTTATTCGATGTCCAAACGATGGCACCTGAACTTGTGACCCCAGCACTGCTCCATGAAGAAGTTATAGCTGACGAGTTAGAACGCTGGTTTCGGGATTCATCGCTTCTGCAGCCGACATCAAAAGGACCGGAGTCGGTGCTTCAATTCTGGAAACGCCAACAAGAATCTGGTACTTATCGCTTTTTGCCAACTGTAGTCCGGGTTGTCTTCGCAGCGCCTGCTTCTTCTGCTCAGATTGAGCGCGACTTTGGCATTAGTGGACAAATGGTTACTGTGCAACGTACATCGTTGTCGCCCGAAAACATCGACATGTGTGCGTTCCTGAATCGAAACAGGGAGTTTATCGACGTGACGCAATGCTCAAAGCTGTCCGTGGAAGAAGCCCGCGCTGCGGTCCCGTCAAACGTTAGAGTAAACCTTGACCCACAAACGCCGATGGAGATGTTTGAAAGCGATTGGGAACACGCGCTACTCAACTCTTCCTCCGCACAACTTTCTACTGAGCTTTAGCACTACCAACTTTGCTGGTCATTGAATATATCTTGTATTTGGCCTGATCGATATGAAGCATATTCAACGCGTCCACGCGTACAACCACGGCACCAAATCTTGGACTCGTTAGCGTCGTTACCTGTCTTGTCATTTCCTGCGAACGCCGCCACCACTAATTCGTTGTTCGATGCGCTTTGATAATTCCCGCTGTGCGATGGCTCGAGCGATTTCAAGGCGCGATCGCGTTGTTCGGTTTGTTCCCGGGTATTTCTGTTCGACTGCTTGCTTCCGTGCTTTCACGTGCCGGGCAGATGCCCGTTTTGCATCTGCTCGCGCCATTTGAAGGCGCAATCGCTTTGATTATTTCGGATCCTGATCGTTTTGAGCATTTGTTGTAGATTGCTTGTGTCGAGACACGCTGCGCATCTGCTGTTGCGTCTGCATCGGGCTTTTAGCGCAGTCAACCGATCTCTGCTTCGTTCCGTCAATTGATGTAGTAGCCAGAGCTGCGACTTCGCTAAACCTGACCACACCCACATCTGACGGACCAGCCAGTACAGTTCGTGTGGCACCTGCCCCAACATCCTCGGTTGCAGTTTGTGTCATATGATCGGCAACCCGAGCTTGAACTATGGGGTCGGCTTCTCCACCTCGCGGTACACATTTTTGAGCCTTCAGAGCTGTACTTCGGTGCTGGTTCATCAGCGCTCGCGACACGGCTGCTGTAACCCGACTATCCAAAGCTTGCTTGATGGCTTTCAGGGAGGACTCAACCACCATGGCGTCTTGCTCCCTTGACACGCGCAATTTCTCCATCAACTGAGTTTCAACTTGAGTCAGAGCCTCTGTCTGAGCACTATTCATCTTGCGGCAAAGCTCCTGTTGAGATCGATTCATCCGTGCCTCAAATTCAGACACACGACTTGCCACTTCGTTCGTCACCGCGGCGGATATATCGGATCTTGACTTTTGTAGAAGACGGTTCAATCGCTGTTCGGCTTCTGAAATACTGGAATCAAATTTTGCTTGAACACTATCACCAACACGAAGTTCCATCGAGTTAGCGTTTGCGCGTATAGTTGATTCCATGTTTTCAAACCGAGCCGATGTTTTCGATTCTACGGCTCCCATCGCCTCCACAAAGGAGGCCTGTATCTTGTCTTGAAATTGCGTGAGTTGTAGCTCAACAGCCCCTCGAAAATGTTTTTCACTCGCTTGAATTTTGGTTTCCACAAGGTGTTCAACCCCCCGAGATGCGTTGTTGACCATTTTTGCAAACACTTCATGCGATTCGGCTGATGTTGTTGTAGCTTCATCTAATTTGGCCTGCATGCGAGTCTCTAATTGACAAATACGATCCAAAGTATCGTCTCGTGCCGCCACGTGAAGCCCCCCCCTGCGCTCGGATTTTGGTCTCTAAAAGGTGTTGAAACCCGCGCGATGTATTGTCAACCATTTTTGTGAAAGCTTCACACGATTCGGCTGAAATTGTTGCAGCTTCATCTAACTTCTCCTGCATGCGAGCCTCAGCTTCACAAATACGAGCCAATGCATCATTTCGTGTTGCATCGATCTGGTATTGCAGGTCCTCCTGCGCCTTGGCAATTTTAGACTCGGTTCGACTGACGACTACATCTTCAAACCACTGACGAGAATTTCCGATAGCTTCATCGAGCTCAGCTCGACATGCCTCTCTATGGGTGGATTCATTGGATTCTTGTGACGTGCATAATTGAGCCCCGTAGCGCTCCACCGTTGCCTCAAGCTGAAGATTTATCTGCCCCACTCTTTCATCAAGCGAGCCGATATGATCGCGAATACCACGAGCCGCACCAGTTGCCGCCGTCACAACGTCAGTGTGCGACGCTCTGAGGGCGAGCTCGAGCCGCCCTTGGAGTCTTCTCTCGGTATCAGCGACCGTACCGCATGTCGAGTTCACGAACACTTCTAGACGATGCTCTACGTCGGCAACGTGCTGCTGTGCGCGCATGTCAACATGGTTCAGGGCTTCTTGTATGAGCTCGAAACCAGGACCTCCAGCCAGCATGCACTCTTCATGCATCATGAGGCGGCGTTGAACGAGCTGCTGTTCTTGGGTGTACTAGCTACCATGTCGATCATAGGTTGGATTGCTTTAGTCTTGCTCGCCAGGTTGATTGTGCTGCTGAAGTTGTTGATCACTGGTGCCTTGCATGCCCGTGAAGGCTGCCATAGCATGAAGCATGATGAAGTCGATTAGAGTTGTGCTTAGAGCGTTAAAACGGCAGTTAGATTACCAGTGTTTCTGCCAATGGCAATAGCAGAGCACGAAGACATTCGTCCGTTTCAAACTGCTTCACGACTCTTACCGCTTCGCGCAAAAGTGAGGAAACCTTGGTTCGCGAAAACTTCGTTCCACCTGAGTCATATCCTGTCTGGATTAAGTCTTCGAACACGCTATTCGCGATCTATAATAGCCCAAGCGTCGGTCGGCATGGAGATGCAGCGTCGCTTCTCGCTTCGGATCTTGGAGAGAGAACGCAAGAAACAAAAACTCGTACTCAACGCTGCTGCTCTACCTGATAATTCTCCATTGGGTCACTTCTGCTACATCTTGACTTTGGGCTCCGCATCGGTTTGGGATTATCTGGATGCGCAAAGCGTCTCCAACACACTTCGAGCTTCTCCTGATGCGTTCTCACAGAGTTTCATCGACTTGGTGTCGCTGAAGGCGGTGGAGAATTTTGCAGTGGAAAACAAGACGCACTTGGGTCGGCACTGCGAGTGCGACTGGATGCGACGTCTTGACTTCGACCGTCAATCCGAGGACAGATGCAAGGGTGCTGCACCTTTCACTGTGGATAAAACTCTACCAATTCTCCAATTGCCACGAGGTGCCAAGAAGCTTTTGGATGCTCTCTTGCTTACCAAGAAGCTGATGCAGCCATTCGAGGCCGCGGAGAGATCTCGAGATGCCACATTCGTCCCAATGGTACTTCCATTAGTGACGACAGCAACCCCGAAATTACCTTCCAGAGCCTCCATCACTCGAGCAATGAATGCCGTTAGTGCAGGAGCAGGGACGAGATTCTTCTACAAGTTCAAGCTGAATTCAAAGCCGTCTTTTGTCGACTTCATTGAGGAGCATTGGGATGGGATGGAAGGCTCTTCCTGTGCATATTGCGATAATCTGACGGGGTACGATGCGGCTAAACTTGACAAGTACTCTGGGTTAACCAACCTAGAAATCGGATGCATTCGCTTGAACTGCTCAAAGCTGTATCGACCACTGAAGGTCGGTTTGGAGAAGAATCTCCAGTTTGTGCGATTTGTTCGTCGTCCTCGACGTCATTCCCGTCGAGAATGGAGCTTTAGCGGCAAGTATAAGGGACTTGTGGCCGGTATCGCAGAGGGAGGCGTTCTTTGCGGCCTCTTTCTAGTGAGCGGTTATTTGCCTCTCGATTAATACGAGATGATGATTAACCCCCAAGCCGCGAATTCATGTGCGCTTGTATATCAGCGGGATATTTCTTTGCCACGCTGCTGTAGGTTCGCGTATGTTTATGAGAGGATAAGTAGCAACAATGAAATGTCATTAAGCTGCCTGACTACTCACAAAAACCTCCTCAATACGCTTGAGGACTGCGTCGTGCAGGTGGTCCAGTGTGTCATGGAATGAGTGCAGGTTGATGCGAATCTCGGTGAACGGAAGCATGCCCTCCTCCTGGCTGTGAGAGACCAAGTAATTCTGCACGTCTTGCAAATTGCGGAAGCCGACTGCGCCCTGGTCGCCTCGGTACCGCGGGTCCGGGGAGTTCGTCATAAAGTTGTGGTGGTCGCTTTCATCAAGCGTGAGCAAGAAGGGCATGACAATACCCGAACAACTGGCGCTGCTTCCCTTCTCCGCTGCACCAATAGTCTTCTGGTACAGACGAGGGTCGATGTGGAACCCCTCGATGATGAGCGACTTGCCGTCCTTGAGGCACTTGTCGATGTCCGACTTGACTCCCTTGCGTACAACTTCACACTCCTTTTGGTATTCAGTAATGAGATCCTCTGTCGACTCGAATGTCGTCTTGATGTAAGAAGTCTTCTCTTGCCTGCACAGTAAAATGGTAAATATGCGTTCACCCTGAGGATCTTTTTTTTGCGAAATGCTCCACGTACCCCGAGAAATTGCACATGAGTTCAAAGATCAGGTCGGTCTGCAAAACGCTCGAAAGGTTCAGGCGGTCGGCCAACTACAAAAACAACGTTACCCGTCAGCATTGCCACTAGCTCACACTAGACAACACAATTTACGCACCTTGGTCGCTAGCGTGGATTTCCCAATGCAGGCTGTTCCCGCCAGCATAATGAGCAGCGGCACTCGGTTACGATGGAAACTGCACTAGAACTCGTCAGCAACTAGTCCACTCTCGCCCTTATCTGATATTTTACCTACCTGGACATCATCCTGTAGCACGAGATCTGCGGCTCCCCGTACCCGAACACCAGCATCGTCTTGTACAGAAAGTCCTCGAATTGCTCTTGCACAATGTCCGTCAGATTCAGATCCACCAATGTCTACAATAGATCATTCATTAGAAAATAATCCCCCAATACAACGTTAATTTTTAAACCTCTCTCACTCTCTTCAAGTCGAGTGAAATCTGCACCGCATCCCTCGAATTGATCTGCCCTCTAAAACGTTAGTAACCTTCTCCTAAGTAAACCCCGTATTATGGCCCTCCGACCTTGGCGCTGACTAGAGCTCGACACAGCAGATAGCGGGACAGCACGTAGACGTGGTCCTCCACCCACACGCGCACTTTGACAAAGTCGTACTTGGACTGGTTGCGCTTGACTACGACCTCCGCCTGCTGCGGACCCAGCGCCTTGACCAGCGGAGCGGGCGGCGGCGTCTCCTCCACGCCCATGAGCCCGCACAGGGCCGCGTCGTGCTCGTTCAGACTCATCTTCAAAAACAATTATGTGACGTGTGAGACTTGTGTACAGTACACAAATGCGCTGTTGGCCAATAACTGTAGTGGCCTTGAAGCGCACTTGCCCATCAACTGACTGGAGGAGCGATGCCTGCTGCGAGGAGCGGCGCCAAGAAGCGCAAATTGGCGCATGCGAAGGATGTCGTGATGGAGGGTTCGTCTAGTGGCAGCTCGTCGGAAGAGGAGCAAGCGGTGGTGAAGGACGAAAGCGAGAGCGAAGAAAGCGAAGCGGAACAGGTGGAGGCGGAGATAGAAGAAGAAAGTGAAGACGAAGAAGAGGAGCAGGAGACAGTGAGCAAGACGGTTGACAACAGCTCGAGCAGTTCCGACAGTGAGGAGGAGAGTGTGCCAGTTGTGGTGGAGCCTCAACAGGAAGACTCTAGCGGCTCTGAGAGTGAAGAAGAGAGTGATCCGCCAGTGACGATTCAGCAGGAAGACTCCAGTAACTCTGATAGTGAAGACGAGCAACCAAAGGAGGAGGAAGTGAAGCAAAAACATCCGGTGAAGTTGCAGGTACCAACGCAGGAGAAATCCAAAAAGCTGAAGGATGACGAGGGCCTCCGCTTGAGGACGATGCGTCGTCTGCTGGAGCAATTCTCGCCACAACAACTCGTGGAGATTATGGCGAATGCGTACGTTGTTGCTGAGGTGTTTGACTGCTTGGCGTGATGGTTGCTAACCTTTGAATTGTTGGATATGTTGACGATATAGTGCTACCAAGCACGACGAACTGTACACTGATCTGAAGACGGTCGTTGGAGCAGACTCGACCAACCGAATGGTGCTTGTGCATAAATTGCCATCGACGACCAAGGAGAAGACGTTGAAGAAGGCGTTTGCAGTTTTTGGCGAGATTGAAGAGGTTTCGATCAGGCACGACAAGGCGGACAAGTCCCCTAGCTTCGCGTTTATCATCTTTACTGAACTGGAGGCCGCCCAGCGCGCCATTGAGAAGAGGACGATTACCATTGGTGTACGTTGTTGTGGACTGGTGGCGGTATGTGTCTGTTGTGACTAACTTTCGTGGTGCATCATTTACAGGAGCACAAGGTGACTTGCAAGTCAGCGTCAGCCGAGGGTCAGCACAGGCCTCCACCAGGCATGATGTATATGATGCCAGGCCTGGATTTCCCGCCTAATCAGCCGTTGCAGAAGGCGAAGCATGACACGGATGAGAACGACAAAGATGCAAGCGGTCGAGCATTGTTCGTAACTGGCATTGCGCATGAGACGAAGGAATATACTATTCGCCAGGAGTTCCAGAAGTTTGGCGAACTGGAATCGGTCGTAGTGCCATTCGATCGCACCACGATGAAGAACAAAGGCTACGCCTTCGTTAAGTATTGTCAGAAGGAAGGAGCGGCTGCTGCGCTGGAGACCCCACACAAGGAAATCGATGTAAGTCATGCGCTGATTTAACCCTGCATACGCACTACTGACTAGTATTTTTTGTGTAGGGTGCTAAAACGACTTCAAGGCTCAACTCCAAACGAAAGAAGAGCAAGGAGCAAGATGGCGGGCACGGACAAAATTTTGCGATGCCCATGATGCCATTCCCAGGAATGCCGCCGATGCAGCAAAACTCAGGCGCGTTCCCACCGCCGGGTCCATTTGGTCCTCCTCGAAACATGTTTCGAGGACCCCCTCGCCCATTCCATGGTCGACCAAAGCAGCCTGGGAATCGTCCGATGAAACCGCGCAAGTAATGCCTAACCTTTAGGGACGGTATCACTTGACCCTCAAGATTCTAGACACTAGCACTCTGCATTTGCCACGTCGTTAGCATGAGCGAATGCAATTTGTTTTCTTACTGAGATCCGATAGACGAAGCTTTGCGGTAAGCGGCGGCGAGTGAACACTTGGTTTCGCTGCACAAATCTACCTTCTCGACGCCGTCAAGCTGGTTGCAGAAAAAAAAACGATAAGGTTAGTGACAATAAAAACAAGCGCGAAGCAAACCGAAAAGGAAACACCTTGTCAAAGAAGAGCAAGCCGGCCTGCTTCTCGATGACGTCTAGCGGTGCCTGGAAATCGCGGAGATCCTTGTTCTCTGGGATGACCTTGTTTGGCAATATGAAGCCGGCTGTGGCAAAACCCCGTCCTCCTCGCTTTTCGCCCAGCACTACTTTGAAGAAATGCGTAGGAACAGCGATGGCATCTGGAGGAGTGCCGAGAACTGGAAATGATACCTCGTACTCTCCCGTTCGCTTGTTTTTCTAGTAAATTCGTAACACACTGCGTCAGCCAAAATGTCACCGACAATCAAATCATCGTCAAGAAGCTCACTTACCTTTGGTAAGAACAACGGCCCCGTAATGACGTAGATTGCGTCGTACTGGGCAGCCAGATGGCGCATAAATCCTTCGAGACGTGCCCAGTAGCCGCGATTGAAGCCTACACCAACCTGCGGTGACATGTTGGTCATCAGAAAACTCTCGTCCATGGCTTCTTGCGAGTGGTTCATATCACCTGCTCTCAACGAACAGTGACAAACACATTAGGACACTGAAGCAGAACACTCTTCATCGTCACGATGACTACGTACGAGCTGGTGCGAGGTGACCCTTGTCATAACCACTCTTAAGGTATCGATTCGGATGCACCCTGAACTGCACAGGCACATCTTTATCCACCGCAAACTTGGAATTTGCTCTATCGGTCTCGAGGTCAACTCGCAGCGAGTCCTTCGTCAGATACTCCATCACCCACGCCGCGTTGCGAGTACTGGACACAGTCAAATGTTATCAGCCTTTTACACAGCTCCGTGTGCACTTCTGCTCATTGCATTTTCTACCGATAGTCATACGACACGACGTATCCCGAACGAACGTGGACGTTCGAGTCCGAGGGCATTCCGTAGCGCAGCGCTTCGTGTTTGGGCAGCGTTTTGGGCTCCGAAGGCTTCCGATCAGTTGGAAATCGTTCCCCCTCAACTCCGAGCAATATGAACGTCCCTGCGACGCCAATGGAGATGCCGAGGGATACTCCAGCCAGCGTCCGCCTACCTCGTCCACCATTGCGCACCATCAGTCCACTCGTCATAGCAGACGCAATAGCAATGCTACAGCCTCAACAACTATTGCCAATAATTCTGTGGTGATATAGCATATCGTACCGGAGACTCGCAGGCAGAAGGTTGTACAGCGAGCGCGTCTGGGCGCTCTGACGTCGGCCCTTCATCCCCATACGATTTGACACGCAAAACAGTGGATCCGCTCCAAAAAAATCTGAGTCGTCAGATTTTTCAGGGATATTATGTGGTGTACGTAAATGACGATCGGTGGCCTTGGACGAAGCGACACAAGCAGAGTGGCCAAGCCGTAGCCATGTCGAGGAAGAACAACCGCAACAAGATCAAGGCGCAGTATGAGCTGGAGGTGGAGAAGGAGCGGCTGCGCAAGGAGAAGCTCATGAAGAAGCGCGAGCGGAAAGCCAGCGCTCAGAAGGGCAAGGAGACGGTGGTGAAGAAGGTTTCGAGCAAGGTGCTGCGACGGATGCGCATGCGTCAGATGGAGAAGGAGGCGCGTGGAGAGATGGACGTGGACGAGGAGGAGGAGGAGAAGAAGAAGAAGAACAAGAAGAGCAAGGCCGAGAAGATGGAGGAATAGACTTCTGGTTGATTTTTCATGTTGCTGGGTGGTTGGCAAAACTGGACTGGAGTTGAACGGAGAGAGCTAGAGGTTGTCGAGACAGCCAGACATGAAGCTGTCACGACGCTCGATGTCTTGCAATGTATCCTGTTAATCAGTAGCACGACGTTAGATTTTTTTTTTACTGTAGAGAGCAAGACCCGGTGTACGGACCTTGACGATGGACAAGAGCATGCCCTTCCACGCTTGTTCCAGTGCCTGTGTGCAACAGCGTATTTATCAGCAATGAGGCATTAGACGGGATGACGCAGAAAGGAGCAACGCACGGTAGTTTTCTTCTCGATGCCGGATGCTGTGTCGAAGATCTCGGTGACTGTGGAGGACGTGGTGGCACTGAGCAGAGCTGATGCTGACCGAGACGGCCTCAAGTCTTTGACCTCTTTTAGTCGCGCCTTTGAAGGGGTTAAAGGGCTGAGCTCTGAGGATTCTGATGGACGCACACGGGGAACATGGGGCTTCGGGAACAGTTGCTTGCCGATTTGCCGATCGGTCGGCGTGATTTCTTCCCCGTTGAGTCTCAACGTGTTCTGTGGCACAAATGGGCGAGAAACATACATGTCAGTTGATACGCTTGGCTAATCCCAACCATTTTCTAAGAACGTACGCTGATTCGGGCACCGACGTATCGCTTGAGCAGAGCTTTGCCACACACAGGGTTATGAGAAATAAATACCTGCCAGCACACGAATTAGTACTCGGCAGCGCATTCGATTGGACAAGTACTAACCTCCTCCGCTTTCGAGCCCACAGTGTTCAGCCAGAGCAGCTCCTCGAACGACTGAATATCGTTGTTCACAAAGATAAGCCTTCGTAGTCGCGTGAAAAGCTTGAGATTGGCCGCGAAATTGCTGACGGCAGCCATGATCTTGCTGATGCCCACGTATCGAAAGGAAATTGCGTTGACCAAAGCATGCAACTTCGTCAGCTCGAGTACTTCGAATGCACTTCCGTAGACGACAAGGACGCGGTAGTCAGCGTATACCTCAACCTCGGAGAAGCCAACGTTGTTGCCGTACACGGTTGACTCCTCCCTGTTCGTGGGCGTGATCTTTCGTTCTTCATAACCGACATGTGAGACTACCTCTTCCTTCGTAGGGAACCCCCAATTCGAAAGGAAGGACAGGTCTCGCGCGTCTTTGATTGATGTCGGTGAATGGGTGAGCTCCGCCCGTTGCTCCCACGTTGCCTTGACACATGAGATCACTTGCGCTCTTGCTGCCGCTTCGGCGTCATCTGCTTTGCTTGGTGAATCGGTATGTGACATTGCCTCTCTCCTGTCGGCATCGCTCAGTAGTTTTAGGTCTAGATGTTTTAGTGCACAGAAGCCTCGTATCATGCGTCTACGATACTCCATTTGGTTGGAACTGCTAATTCCATTTGAATCCAGGCGCAACTCGTTGATCGAGGAAACCTACAAAGCATCAGCATTAGTTATAAGTTAGGTTGAAGCCACCCAGACGGCGGGTACAGCAGGCCAACTAACCTGAAATAGCGGTTCAATCGACTCGAATGTCTCCAGCTTGTTGTTCGACAGGAAAAGTCTCAATAGCGACGGCAATTTGCCGACCGCTCCGATGCGGTTGATTCGGTTCCGTCGAAGATTGAGCTCGGTGAGCAGAGTCAACTTGTCGATGTTCTCCACTGTGGATATCATATTGCCACCGAGGTTAAGCACCCGTAGTTCTTTAAGCTCGTTCAAGTTTTGCATCTGCTCGATTTCGTTACTTTTGGGAGAAGTGAATCAAGGTGAGTCTTCCGTATGCGTACACGGGATAAACATTTGCCAACGAGTACAGTACCTGTGCAAATCCAGCACGTCCAATTTCTTCAGGCAATCGAGGTTTTCGATTGTGCGAATTCGATTTTTCCCCAACATGAGCACGCGCAAGTTTGACACCAAATGCAGATTCTCAAGTGTCTGTAAGAAACACACACACACACACACACACGACGGAGCATGACAAATAATTAGCTGTCTAACATACTTGAGGGTTGCACAATCTACACGTACCTCAATGCGATTATTGTACAGGTCGAGAAAAATAAGGTTCGGCAGTCCGAGTAGATTTTCGATCCGCCGGATGACATTATTTTGCAGATTGAGCAGCCGAAGAATCTGCTCACCTTCGAGTAGAGGGATTACTGGCAAATTCCGGCGATCGAGATTCAACCGCTCTGGATTTGATGCTTTCGTCTAGTGATCACGCCAACGGAAAATAAATAAACGAATTGGATCAGCCAGAGCAGCATTGCTGCTCGACATCCTTACCTTCTGATTTCGATAGACGATGGGCACACCGGGAATCTCTGCAGTCACTGCAAAATGCACCTATCCTTCGTCAGGTCAGCAGCCATACGGCATTCCATTTCAGCAGGGTTTGCCATTTTCTTACCTCTTGGTTGGGAGCACTCACTGGGTACTCTCCTGCTCCCGCATTCTTCATGCCATTAACGTCTGGATGTGGCTTTATTCGGCCATCACTGCTTATTCGAGTGTCGAGGATCCCTGTGTGTAGTGTATGAGGAAGTTCTCCGTGGCGGTGCCAGCCTTGCGTCTTTAATGCATGGGCATCGATTGTTACCATTACGATGTGTACCAGGTGTGCAAATATACCACGCACCGTAGTTGACGAATCTAGCGAACTTGATAATGCTTCGGGTGGTCTCCTAGTGAACGACCCGAGAATTAGCTCAATGGCATCCTCACACGCACATACCGCAGCGATAAAACGTAGCGTCTTCTCACCTGACGTAGCCTCTTATATTGTCTTGGTATCCTGGATTCCGGGTGTCTAAAATCTGGTCGTTGTCTCAAAATCATATTGAGCTTTGAACACTTCACGCATTTACATGAGATACCTACCTCGCTAGCAGTAGCAGGTCGCCCTGGTGGCTCCTCGATAGGCACCTCTCGATCACCTTTTAGTAATTCGGTAGGCTACAATAACGCACAAAGTAGATGGATCAGCACCACAACTCACGTTTCTTGCGGCATAACACTTCAGATGCTCACCGAATCAATCATAGATCGCCTTTGCTGGTAAAGTTGTTGATGTGGAGGCAAAAGATGCCGCCTTCGACCGGGTGGGGGCGTCAAACCGACAGGGATCGAAGAACGCTGTGACGTGGCTGAACCAGCTCGATTGGGTCCTGGCACATTGAAGACTGCGCCATTAACAGTAACTGGTGCACCCACTGCACCCAATGGTTCCTCGGGTACGCTTTGCTTTGTCCATCCGACGCTCTGGGGATATGATCGTGTGTTCGTCTTTCGTTCATCAAGTACAGACGTCGTTGGATTGCGCGCAACGTGAGCTACATTCGGCAAGATTGAAACAAGTAACTCGATTAGATCGCTCCATCATTTTCTGGCACGTAAATCCATTACCACGTACGGTTGGGGTCGTTGAGCTCAGGAAAATGACTTGGTCCCGGTGTCATCGACTTCTTGTCGTAGTTCCGTCCTGGTGGCCCCAAGTCACCTGTGACTGCTCTTGCCTACATACGAGCACTAATTAACTTTTCACCCCAAATGGTGATAAATCTGCGAGCACAGATGAACGTACGTAGGCCGAGAGGTTTTCCTTGCGCGCCGCAGCGATCTTGCTGAACAATCCGAGCGACATGTTGCCCTCGCTGCGTCGTGGGGCAGCTGGGCCCCCTGCCATCATACCAGGCGAGGACCCAGACATGAGTGCTCTCTTAGCCTCTACAAAAGTCTGCACACGAAGAGACACAATGAAACAGTTGAGGCAAACTACTTTTGTAATCAATTGCTCACCATACGCTTGTCCACAGAACCCTGGCATCAGCATGAAGCACTCATGACGTTAGAACAAGAGGCAAAGAAACATAAATGCAGCAATGCGCGTTAAAGGGTATTTTGTGTGTTGGCTTGGTTATCGCTAGCCAGAGGAAGCTCGAAAGACTGGAGGCTGCAGAACAACAGCGCCCTCTTATGGTTTGATCCAGTCCCTCGCTTATCCTCTTTCATTCCTTGATTAAGTCTCCGGCTCGTAGTCCGGGTTCTTTCGGAGGATAACAACGCCTTCTAGCACGTTCGTAAGTGGGAGGTACTCTTCAGTCGCAAGCTCCGCGCGGTCCTTCACGTTCAGCAACACGGGTGTAGTGTGCGTCTGGAAGCCAGTGATAGACTTGGGACGACCGGCCTGACCCACAATCTCAACCTGCAGCATCAAAGGCAACAGAAATAATGTAAGTACAACATCCACACAACCATCTCCATACTGAACAAACTGTAGGTACGTACAGCTTGGCCGACTCGGACGGACACGGGAAGCGGGTTCAGCTCCTCATCCAGCGTAATCAGCATACGGGGCTGCATTGCTGTGGCAATGGTGTAGAGAATGTAGTGGGAGGTATCCAGGATAGTGTGTTCCATATCTAGCGAAGCGTGCAGGACCGTCAGCAGACCACTCACAGCCACACGAGACATGATCAACCGGTCCGAGTGGAACGGGTGCAGGGTCATCAGACCCTTGCCCATGTGGAGCAAACCCTGCGCGATACGAACAACGAAGAGGTGGTTGGCCTCGCGGCTGTAGAATTCTGACAACTGACGAAGCAAACCAGCCACTCGCGAGTTGTTCGTGCCAGCCGCTACCAGACCAAGTGCAAGGATAGCGTTCTGAGCGACGCCCGAGTCAACGTCGTGGGTAAGGCGGGACAGTGTGTCAATCAGTGCGTACTCTGGGTTGGACACGCTCAGCAGGGCAAATGCCAGAGGCACAGCGCGACGCACTGCCACTTCACCGTACTGCAGCAAGTGATCAAACGACCGCATCGCCATCTCACTGCCAATGTTTTCGCCCATCGTAATCAGAGCAATACCCAGCACGGCAACACTCTGGTGCTGCGCTTCAGCAGGGTCCTCAATGTGTTCAGCGCACGTGCGCAGGAGCTGCTGCACCTTCAGCACGTTACCCGAGCCAGCGTACGCACACGTTTCCAGCGTAATAGCCAGGTACTTCGACATCTTGTGTTCGATAGTCTTAGCAGCTTCCAGCATAGCTTCCACACGTTCCTGGCGGCTGTACAAAACAATACACAAAATGTCAGTGTCAAGAGCATTCTCGTTCCGCATAGCCAATGCAGTACGTACCCAAGATACAGCAGTCCTAGTCCAAGAGCAAGGAATCGCGAGCAAGAAGAGTCCAATTCCGCATCAGAGCTCTCCATCAGTCGCTGCATAAGCACACTTCCAGCCTCTTCGTCGCATGTTCCCACCTCAACCATGCCAAGCGCCAGTGCTGCGTATGATACCTCCTGAATATCAGCGTTTTCATCGGCGTGCGAAACCACTGGAATCAGCAGCTCGGAGACATCTTCACGAGCCGATCCAGCGTACGCAATGCCCAAACCTAAGCAGGAAGCGCAGCGAATGGAACAATTGCCTGAATCGATGTGCTCCGAAAGCAGCGCAAGGGCGGGGTCGCAGTCATTGCGAATACCAGCACTGACCACGCCAACACCAAGGATAGCGCCGGCCTTGACATACTCGTCACCAGAGTAAAGGTACTTATCAATCTGTGTGATACCCTCTTCAACATTCCACAGCATGATCATACCCAGCGATGCCGCTGCGCTCATCATACCGTGCTTTTTGTTCTTGTACAACCAAGTGTTGCCCTCCGGAGTCATCAGCTTGTCCGTTCCGTATCCAGCGTTCACCAAAGCGTTAACAAAAGTCGAAGCCAAGTTAGCACGAGCAGAGTCCGCGGGCTGCGAGCCCGAGTCACGTCCACGACCCACACTAGCCGTCTCCGACAGATGCGACTTGTAAATGTCCTCGGGAGTTTTCGCCTCCATTACATCAAGATCACGAGCCAGCGACAGGAACTTGTCGCTCAAGTCCGAGTTGCCAATAATCTCATTCGCCGACGCTTCGCTCTCGTCCTCATAGAAGCAGCGTTGACGGCCCAGAATGTAGCCCATCTGACTGCGCACCACGTCGTCCTTGCACTTCTGGAACACCTCGGCCACAAAAGCATCATTGCTGACACGCAGTGCCACTCGCAGTGCATCCGGATACTGCTCCAGACGCAGGAACAGCGAGTAGGCCGTGTTGAGCAAGTTCACCAGGTCGTCTGCGTCCGACATGAAGTCGGCACAGGCCAACAGATACAGGCACACTCTCTGATAGTTTTTTTCGTCGATATCCGGACTCTGCAGCAGCTTCGAGAGCTGCTGCACTTCAATCAAAATGTCGATAGCCTCGGGCTCCGCGTTGTGCTGCATGTGGAACGGCACGATGGCGTCCACGATCTTCAGCAGGTCACTCACGTCCGGGTCCACTGCGTCTTCGGCCGTGATCCTGGCGTTGTACTCCTCTCCGACTTCTCCGGCCAACGAGCGCACGAACTCGTGGCCCCAGGAGCCCAGCTCCGTGCTGTTGCCCACCAGTTTGAACTTGAGACTCTCTCGGGACCCCTCCTTGGCCATCGTCATGGCCAGCACGGCCAGAATGTCGGCCATGAGTCTCTTGGTCTCCCCGTCTTCAAAAGACTCGAAGGCCGCCTTCAGGTCGTCGTAGGACGGGCGCAGGAACTTGAGAGGCTTCGGAACCGACGTCATGGACGACGTGGCCGTTCGGATCTCGCGACGCAGCAGCTCCAGCGCCAGCTGCTTCACGCCCACGTCCTCCTGCTTGCCGCATACTCGGGCGACGGCTGTCTCAAGGTCTTCCTTGAGCTTGCGGTCTTCTTCCGACTGTATAAAAAAATAATTGTTAGTTATAGAGGATAAGATTTTTTTTTTACTAAAGATGACGCACGAGCTCTTCCTCGACGGGCGCGTCTTCCGGGTTGGGGCTTTTGGCGCCTTCGGGCTCCTTGTTGTCCTTGGATGCAGGGTCTTTGGCGGGCACAGGGGTCGTTGCCTCCTGCATAGCTGCTAGCTGACTGGGGACTTGCTTATCCTTGGGCGGCGTTGTGGGATTTCCTTCCCCCTTGTGAAGGATCTTTTCGCGTGAGGTGGCGCGAAGGTCGCGCGACGAAAGTGTGACCAAATTATAGTCCTGTCCAAATGAGAATAGTCGAGACAAAATCCAGACAAAAAGAAATGCTTCCGACAGTAAAACAGGCCCGGACTATTTTGCCGATCTCTGTAAACTGAGGTGTGACACACTACTTTGAATTCTTGCTGGGGGCAATCTGTGGTAGGATGGGAATGGAGCTGCTCGCAGCAGAGGTAACTTTTCGCCACGCTGCGGTTAAGCTGCTCACTGTGTTTCACTCTACGATTCGCCAGCTTGCGCTCGAGCACCACCACCCTCGCTTCCTCGCTTCGTCATAGTAAGAGGAAGACGACCTCAGCTACCGCCGGTCGAGCCACGGACAACTGTGATCCACGAACGTATACGCGAGTTCAAAGATTACCCTCCTGCTCCACCGGACGGTCGCGCTGACGTCCACGACCGGCTGCGATTCTACAAGCAAGCATTTCTCTACTTGCAGCTGGATGCACCCGAAGGAGCAACATCAATTACGGCTCCACTCGAAAGTATATATTATGGGGTACCATGGATACTTCGGGAGGGTTGGAAGGCAGAGCTGCATGGGGCTCCTCGCGGGAAGGCGAAGGTAAATTTTTTTACTACTTTCATGGAGAATATTTGTTTGTTCACTATGGCGGCGCGCGGGGCTCAAACGAACGTCAGGTCTGTCCGGAGATGTTGCCACCAATGACGACAACTACTTGCGACTCTCACATGGTTTAGCTGACTCACGCATACCGCTATCGTTCTTCACCATTGGGGTAAAGAGGAAATTCGCCGTCTATAAGCTGAACAAGACAGGACCACAGAGCTGACATATCCTCAGTGGAAAATACCCTTCGTCGAGGGCATTTGCTATGGGATTCTGCTGTAGCGGTTGCTACAGGTTCAGCTCGTTGCAGGAGTCAAGCCCAGCAAGTGCTGCAACCAGTGTCTTTAGCCGAGTCGTCCTCGACCGAAGAGGGTCAATCGAAGGCGTGCATTTCTGGTTCGTTCTAAAATGCGAAGAATGAACTCACTTCTACATTTACTTTGAAGGCGACACCGAACAGATTCCTTCAGAAGGAACGTATGGTTTATACATTTTGGGAGGAGCCGTATACGCATGGCCAAACTTTATGCTGTGTTCAGGGCATAGTAGCGGCGTGGCATCACGCCAAGGGGATTGCTAGTCTCCGACTAGGGATTTTTCTACGTTCGGATAGGTGGAGTGCCGAGTACGAGAGAAAGCATTCATGTCCGAGTTGGCCAAGATACTTCCGACAATGATTTAGAACAGGACAATCCCGGGTGGGTCTTCGCTGCGTGGATAGATGGATATCTAAACTGTCAAACTCGCGATGTCATCGTCGAAATTCATGAAGGTCAACACCCTGCATACGGCTCGACGGATGCGCGAAAGGCATTGGAAGATATCGTGACGGACGTGAAAACCAAGCTCATCATATCCATCCATCTCAACCCTGACAAATATTTCCCAGTATTCACCGAAAGTGCTATCAGTGCCCCATTCTCAACTGGAGTAGGTTTTTACGGGCGCGTCTAGAACCCTGGGTTTTCTTTCGCATTCAACCCAAATGTGACCAGCTTCAACTGGCACGTCGACTCCAGCACTGGCAGCAAGCTCAGGAACACTCAATTATATGGTTGCGTGCAGCGATCTTATCATTGCGTGAAAGCAACTTCAGGAAGCATGTGTGGAAGTGGCAGTGATATCTGCTACTTGATTTCTATCGCAACAGTTTGCCGCCGCACTGCACGGATGAGTCCCCACATCGAGGTTAAACACGATCTGTGGAGTAATCTATGTTGTTGCCCACTTTTGGTAGGTCAATCACGACTTGGCCACTCGAACACGACTTTCTCTTATTGGGTGAGGTAAGCTCTCATGCTATCTGTTTTTCCCATTGAAACTCCGCCGGATGTACTCTCTCCGAAGTTGCCTCATGGGTTTTTATGGGTCTGCGAAGAGGGCATGTATGGTGTAGTGCAAAACTTCAGATCCCCAGGTACTTGAAGTACTCGCCAACGATTAATATCCATTGCCGTAAGCACCAGTCACCGCATTTCGCCATCAGCGATTAGCGGATCAGCTTGCCGATCCTGCAATGCGGGTTACAACTTTCACGAATGCCTATATTGACGAAAATGGAACGTGGACTCGAGTTGAACATTGCTACCGTGCCCTGGCGCGAAACAGTGGCCAACGCACTTTCAAAGCACGAAAGAAGTTTGTCCACATCGGCGGAGCCCATTCCATGTCCAAGTTGAAGTGGTCAAGTGAATGGCCAATTGAGTGATGACGGCAAAAGTGCGCCAACGAGTGCAACCAAACCATATCCACCAAGAAAGCCCTGCGGCAACATTGACGTTGCGCCAGCAGAGCATTATAAATCAAGTACGAGGGTAAAGCACCAGCGCTTTTCGAGTCTTCAAACAAGGTTGCTCAATTGCGAGGCCGATCCAATAGGAATACAACACCTTGAATACATCTCGGTGGCCTAGTGCAACCAAAAATTCCGGCATCGTACACTTATTACAACATCACTTCCAATTAAACTACGACGTGGTTTCATTGCCCAAAAGCGATCGAGCCAACATGTATATTTCTCGACGGTGCAGCAAGTCCCTACGACGCGTTGCGTGTCCATGCAGAACTGACCGAGATTACTCCACTCATGACAAGTTGAAGTGTCAAATCGATACAGATCCACCGGGTTTCACCAGTGCAGGAACTCGCGGCAAGACTAGCAAAAGCATTGACATTAGCGGTGCGGCATCATCGCGATATAAATCAAGTGGCAGGGATCCCTGAAGTTGCCTCCACGCAATGACAAGCGCCTTGCAGTAGACAAACTTGCCCAATGCAGACCATCTTGTAACTCTCCTCAGCTCCATCGTGCAAGTGGTGCAGCTTTCCACACATCACTTTCCATTTGGACACCCCAACAGGAGCAAGAGCGACAAGCTAGTAACTACTCCACCTCTACTTCCCAACCAACCACCAAGCCAACTATGCCATCTGAAGCACAAACTGACCCGGTGTATTCCGAAGTCACCACACCCAAGGCCGGCGACGGCGTTCCCTTATACGACGAAGCTGCAGAACGCAATGTCAAGCCCAACTGGATCCTGTACTCCAGTCTCCTCGTGGCGCTCTTGCAGCCCTTCCAGAGCGGTTGGTCGTCATCGCAAACGAACCTCTCGCAGTACAGCAACACGGACGAGTGCAATGCGCGTCCGGTGGCTGAGGACACTTGCCTCATGTTCCCAGGCCACTCGAAACTGGAGTGGACATTTGCAGTCAACGCATGGATTTTCGGTGGCATGATCGGCTCTCTTTGCTGCGGCCACTTCAGTGATCTATGGGGCCGCAAGAAGCTGCTCTTCGTCAACTGCATCTTCATGATCGCCGGTGCTGCGATCCAGACACCGGTGTCGAATGTATGGGCTTTTGCGTTTGGCCGCATGATCGCGGGCATCGCGTCAGGCACAGCCACCGGTACACTGGGCGCCTACACGAACGAGCTATCTCCACCTCATCTACGCAACATGCTGGGCATGGGTCTGCAGATCTCCGTGACCATCGGTATCCTGTTCCCCGCCATTTGCTTCTTCTTCGCCAACACGAGCAACGGATGGCGCTACCTGGCCGGTTTCCCAGCCGTCTTGGCCGTGCTGTTCCTCCTGTTGGCTCCGTCGATGTGCGTCGAGAGTCCCGCGTGGCTGTTGATGAAAGGCCGACGCGAGGAAGCCAAGCAAGTGATCACTCGCCTCTATGGTGAGGAGAACGTGTACCTGGCCTTGTCGTGGCTGGAGACTCCCAACAAGCCCGACCCGGAGCAAGGTCTGGTCAATGACAGTGCTCAAGAGGAGTCTCTGTTCGCACCCAAGTATCGTCTCGCGCTCGCTACCGCTGTGTTGCTCTCGTGCACGCAGCAGCTCTCTGGCATCAACGCCGTGTTCTACTACTCCAACTCCATCTTCGAGGACGCCGGTATCTCGGATCCGCGTGTGGGCACCCTCATCATCGACTTTGTCAATATTTGGCCGGCCTTTTCAACGGGGTTCTTGGCCAAACGCTTCGGCAACCGGAACCTCATTCTCTGGGGCATCGCTGGCATGTTCGTCATGGCTGTGCTCATGACGGTGGCGTTCCTCGTGGACGTGGCGGCACTATCCGTGGTGTTCATGGCTTTCTACGTTATCGCGTTTGGTGCCACGCTCGGACCGCTCGTGTGGGTTATCACCGCTGACCTGTTCCCGGATTCAGTACGCGCCACGGCGACGTCCATCGGCATTGGTGTTAATTGGCTTTGCAACCTCATCGTCGGAGTCGCGTACCCGTATATCGCCGATGCTTTCGACGACTACAGCTATGTCCCGTTCGTGGTGCTTCTCGCTATCTTCTACGCGCTGTCGCTCAAGCTCGTGCCCGAGACGTACGGCAAGTCGGCCGAGGAAGTGCAACGTGGATTCCAGCGCAATCACCAATAGCCGATGAAGATCAAGGGGCGGTGTACTTTGACGAGTTCCGGGTCTACATCCCGCCGCCGTTGACGGGAGAGGATGCTTTAGCTTATGCATTACGTGTAGTGTCTTGATATTGCGGATGAGTAGCACTCAGAGAGGTTTTGAAGAGGCTAGTTCATCGATTGAAAAAAAATGCAAACTAGTGACTGATCGGTAAATGTTTTAGTGTGGACGATGTAACTTCCGTTTTGTGAAGCGTCGTAGTTATCACTGCTACGTGAGAGAAGTTGCTTCATTATGGCAGCACCGCTCTCCATCGACGCTTACAAGCGCAAGCAAAATGTATTGGCAGCCAAAGCACACAAGCGCCGCGTCAGTACTTCCTCGAACCAGTCGTGCTCGAAGTCAAAAGAGACCTACACTGCCGACCAAAGACAATATCTCGA
This sequence comes from Phytophthora agathidicida, assembly GCA_025722995.1. NCBI lineage: Eukaryota > Oomycota > Peronosporomycetes > Peronosporales > Peronosporaceae > Phytophthora > Phytophthora agathidicida. The sequence goes on along the minus strand of CP106972.1, from coordinate 4,160,953 downwards.
TGCCTGCGTCGAAAAGCACGCAGATCCCGACTCGGGATTGCTAACAGCGTTGCGAGAGGCACGGTTTGTACTCAAACTTGACCGGTTTGGGGGGGAAGAGGTGAGCTAAGAAAAAGATAATAATGGTCAAGGCCCATGTGTCTGACCTCCAAGATGTAGCTCGCTTTCAACATGGGTTACCTTCAGCAAACGAAAACCTGCAAGCACATCAGCCTCTCTCTAAGATCTGTGGCGATAAACAGAGGTTCGTTGTGTACTTTAGGTTGCTATTGCCTAAAGATTCTGCTGATCGTAGGAACATTTTCGTGTATGTTTTGCAGACTTACGGACCAAATTCCAGCGTCTGGGGCTCACACGAGCATACGCGTACGAGGATGAAGGGGCATCGATTGTTGTGAGGTGAGTAGTCAATTGTATGTTGTGTTGTCCTGGGATTCGTAACGGGGGTGCTATCTGCTAGGTCGGCCAGCGCGTCTGCCTGCAAAACACCCAACCTGGAGCGTTTTCATCTCAGTGGAGTGAAGATATCTCCGGAGGTAGTGCCTCTTCTATCCAAAGTGAGTAGGATACTAAAAGTATCCGAGGTTTTACATCTAGTGACCAATACAGAAGATTGACATTCCTTTCAACAGGCCCTCTTTCACTGCCACCAACTCGAAGACATCTGTCTTAATGGCACCAGCTTGGGCGATGAAGGAATCGAAGGCAGAGTAAACAACTGCACAATGCCCATTGGAAACTGTGACTCATTTGGTTTTTGTTTCTACTTCAGCTATAGCGGTACCTCTCGGAAAATGCCCGAAAGTGCGCACGATCTCCTTGGCGGGATGCAATCTCACAGGCAAGTCGAAAGATCATATCACCAAAATCATCGCCGTAAGCCTATTGTGTTGCGACTTTTGAAATACTGGAGAAGTTTAACCTGAGCTTTGGTACTGGAGTAGCTTCATGGTGTGATTATGGACGAAGCGATATGGAGTTCAAGTTTGCGTGGTGAAGTCGCATCAACCCCCTCAATGCCTGAACTTTTGATCAATTTATCGTGCAACAACCTTGGTGATGAGGCCGCTGAAGCGATTTGTGACGCGCTTTACAACGATAAATGGTTGCTGGGTACGATCGATATTACTTGCGCTCTTATATTCTTGGTTCGTTCTAACGTTTATTGCTAACAATCTTGGGTTTCAGGTCTAAACCTCAGCGGAAACAAACTAACCCAACAAGGAACTAAGATGTTTATCGATACATTGAGCAAGTGCAACCAAACTCTAGCTGTTCTCACGCTTGCCAACATGAAAGATCCAGGTACAGACATACTGTTCATTAAACAGGATTCTAGGCAAAACTAACGTCATTGTTGCATAACTTCGAAGTTGAAGCAAGTACTCTCGAGACGCTGGATTCACTGTTGTATAATCGCAATCGCTTTCTTCAGCAGGTGGCGACTGAGTCACGTGAAAAACGAATGGCACTTGGTAGCCTACTGCTTGAATGGGGTGTTGACAAAGACATGGTGGTCGAAATCTGCTATCTCGAGTCACCAGGAAAAGATGCATCAGCGAAGTATAGCAACTCAGTGAGGATGGTTTCCAACAATTTAACGTTGGCGTCCCCAAAAGGTCGAGTCGATCGTGTTTATCCCCGATCAACTCTCAGCAGCAGTCACCAAATCAATGACAACATTAACAACAACGCGGAGGATGAAGACGAGGAAGAAGAAGACAATAAACTAGCGGCTTCAACCGCAGACGGTCATATTAAAACGGTGCGTGTAGACTGTGTGGACTGTGTACAAGCTTAACTAAATACTGACTGAAATGATTTCACGACAGATCGAGTATCTCATTGAAAGACTGAGTGCCCTTGAAGCAGAAAGAAGAAAAACTCTCGAATACGTGAACAAGATTGAGGTGCGTCTCATAACCATCGCGTGGTACAACTGGTAAGACTAACGTATCCGTGTTCACTTATTAGGATGAAAACCGGCAACTTCGAGCGGAGTTGGAAGCGCGAACGGAAGCGAAACCAACGCCAGGGATCTCTCCTATCGAAGCTGAAATCATTGCTCAACTAGAAACCTCGATCAGTTCTCTCGCGGAGCAAGTCGAATTCATGGAGCATGGGAAGCAACAGCAACCGCCTTCATCAGAGAGTAGAGAGTAGCGTAGCGGTCAGTTCTAGCCCTGACCTCTAGTCCTGACCTGCGATTTTTTCCCGGACAACGAACATAATTCTCATTTTTCAAGACAGCCAGCGCATTCTTGACTTTAACTCCCTGCTAAATTTGCACTCGGATGCTTTTCACACGTCAAATTGATGCCGGAACTCAAGTCGCCATCGATAGCATTCAGGCGTGATCTGCTGGGCTGTTTCGCTCTTCAACGCTTGTTAGTATGGGCAGCTGTGGCGATCTCAACGTTGTTCTCTTGTGTCAAGACCCCTCTCACCACAACATTTTCAGATCACAGTCCGAGCTTATTTATTGGTTTTGTCGTCATTCTCCTGGTGTTACTCGGGCCGCTCTACCGACTGCGGAACCATCAGATCTCCAAGTGGTTTACTCTATCGCTATTCAGTGCAACGGAAGCAGCGATATGGGCCGGATTCGATGCGCTACTCCACAAGGACGTCAGTTTGTTCAATTGTAGTTTCACGCTGGCCTGGGCAATGACTGTCTTGCTGCTCGAAGTGGCTCGAAGTGGGAAGCAATCAAAGGTTGCAAGCGTTATTGTAGTATCTCGTACATCTTCGGACCCCAATGATGCTCGGATCGCCACCAATAGTGATGCCACACGTACTTTATCTCGGATAAATGCAGCCGCAAGTTATGAGCCCATAACAATTCATATCGATGGACCGATCGCGTTTGGACTCGTGGGCATCGCATCGTCCGTACTTTTCGCAATCCCCAAGACACGATTTCTGCCGGCGATGGACTTTGGCATGTCGTTGCTTTTCCAGCTCGCGCTGGTCCTGTGGTTTGCTCTCGACTTGCGCAGATTAGACCAAATTTTAGGCTTTGGTGAAGCTGGTCACGGAGTCATTTACATCTACATCGACGCTGTACTAGCTACGGGGTACATCGCTATGGTCCTCGCTGCCGTTGGTGCTATGGTCATCTTCATTGCAGGGTTTGCAATGGCTGGACCTGCTGGAAAGGGCTGCGGAGGAGGAGGTTGTACTGGCGGCTGTGGGAACTACTGCGAGTGCAAATGCAGCCGCTATCGATCTCTTTTCCGAGACAGCAAGTGCTTGTTCTTCAACGAGGAAGGCAGTAGTTTCGACTGCTGCGACTCGCCTCCGGACGAAATGCCGACTATTGCAGACTTGAGCGCGCGCCGACTGGAGCTGCAGGGGTCAAACCTAGACCAGACCATGCAGCGCGTATGACTTCAACTCCCCATATTAATACAAATCTAAGTTAAATCCTTCAACTGCTGACGTCAACACCACCACACCCCACCTGCCCCGCTTCACTCTCAAGTTCCTCTCGTGTCCTGCACAGCAACATCATGGCTCGCAAGTTCCTCATCGGCGGCAACTGGAAATGCGTACGTCACCTCTGTCCCATGTAATTAACTAACTATCCATCTAACCTCCCATTCCCACTGCTGCTGCTATTGCTGCTGCAGAACGGCACTCGCAGCTCCGTGCGCGACCTCGTGGCCATCCTCAACAAAACGTCAGTGGATCCTTCCCAGGTGGACGTCGTGGTGGCGCCTCCATCGCTGCACTTGGGCCTGGTCCAGCAGCTGCTGCAGCGAGACATGGCCGTCTGTGCCCAGAACGTGAGTCTCACGGGCCTCGGCGCCTTCACCGGCGAGATCGCGGCCGAGCAGCTCGTGGATTTCGGAATCTCGTGGACCATCACAGGCCACTCGGAGCGACGCGCGTACTACGGCGAGACGGACGAAATCGTGGCCGAGAAGACGAAGCGGGCGCTGGATCTCGGGCTAAAAGTCATTTTCTGCGTCGGGGAGACGCTGGAGCAGCGTCAGGCGGGACACACACTCGACGTGTTGACGCGGCAGACGAAGGCGTTGGCTGCAATCATCGACGAGAAGGAGTGGGGGCGTGTGGTGATCGCTTATGAGCCTGTGTGGGCAATCGGAACGGGAGTTGTAGCCACGCCGGCACAGGCGCAAGAAGCGCACCAGGAGCTGCGACGGTGGATCGCAACCAATGTGGCCACTGCTGTGGCCGAGAGCGTGAGGATCATTTACGGCGGATCGGTCAATGGGAAGAATTGTGCGGAGTTGATTGAGTTGGAGGATGTCGACGGGTTCCTCGTGGGAGGAGCTTCGCTTAAACCGGAGTTCGACACGATCATCCGAAGCGCTCTCTAGGTGGTGGTGGAGTGTCCAGAGGTGGTGCACGCACAGAAAGACGCAAGATGTTCGTGCTGACAATACACGGTTGATTTTTCGTGGCACATCAGCTTTCTCGGATGGATATCATATTTATATTCTACAGGGGTCACTGAAAATGCCCATGTCCTATCCTGCGATATCAAAGTCTGAATCTTGGGTGAGAGACTTTCTCGTCTCCACGTTTTTTTCGTTGTCTACGTCCTTCTGAATGCTTCCACGCGTCCTTGACCCAGTATCTCACTCTTGAGCAGTTCGAGCATGTTGATGGCCGCGTTCACGTCTCGGTCCCAGTATCGAGCTTCACATTCTGCGTGGTCGCAGCAGCGAACTCCGTGACATTCTTTCTCCTCGAACTGCACCTCGGCGCGATTGCAAACCAGCACCATGCCCTTGTACTTCTTTCGTTTCGGGAGCTTGATGTCCACGGAGTATCGAACAGACGAAAGCGTCTGGTGGCACTGCAAGCAGAGCTTGCTCGTCCTGAACTCGTCCATGGAAACCACCGTTGCGCGCTTCTGCAGCGCCTGCTTCAACCCCTTCACCGGACTTGGGGCATGTCCTTTGATGCCCTTGCGCCTGCTCCAGTCTCCGTACGCCACGCACCTCTTCTTGCTGACAGTGGGAACGATGCGTTTCGCAACCACATCGACCGCCACACGCGCCATACGCTTCTGGAAAAACTTCCACCTGAGAAACGGGCGGTCTGCGCAGAACTGCAGCAAGAACCGCGCATTGCTCCAGAAGTACTTCAGTCGATCCATGTACGTCTTGTAGCTTGCGGTCTTGAACGACGGCATCGCTGCAATGATCTTCTGGTACTCTGGGTGTCGTTTCTTCTGTCCTTCGTTCCACGCCCGGAAGCGATTGAAGCCAGCCATGTGACGGTATTCGCGAGTGGTTACCTGCACAATATCCCGATCGTTACGGCGCTTGGGAGGCTTGGGTCTTCGTACCCAGCGCGGTCGGTTGCTCTTCTTCTCCCGCTTTGATCCACGCCGGCGTTGTCTTCGCCTACGTCTTCGTCGTCTGCGACTGCTTCCACCATAACGAAAGTCTTCTCGTACGGCAGTACAGATCGCCCGCATCACGGGATCAAGTCCGATGACGATGTCGGAAACGTATTCGACAGGAACGATAGGACTCTCCTCGGCCTTCTTACCCGATGTCATCTCTTCCTCTGTCTTTGGTCGAAAGAGCAGAACAGATGTGCCGTACCCATCAGTCGTAACTTGGCTGGCAAAGAGGTGACTGGCGTGCTCGTACTTCTCTTCCACCGTCAGACTCGCGAACTCTGTCTTGGAGAGAAGACACTCTGGACGCCTGGTTTCGAAGCGAGCGATGTCGAACGCGTTGCGCATTACCGCCCAACGATGTTGCTTGGACGACTTTACCGATAGCGATACGCCAGGGACACCCCGGTGATAACCCTCCACTCGCTCTTTGGTGCGCGAGTAAAATCCCGCTAGGGTGGCGCCATTGATCTTGATATGCGCGCTCGCGTACGTCGCGGAAACAGGAAACAGCGTGAACGCTCGGATCCCCTTCTCGTTGGGAACTTCTTCCATCCTCTTCTCGACCACGCCTTGAAACTCCCAGATCAGCCGAACATAAAACAACATGCCGTTCTCTTTGATGTGGTTTGCCCACGGAATCCATTGTTCACTCCACTCGACTCGGTCGGGCGTGAGCGCATCTCGCGTCTGTAGCGCTTCCAGCACATCCGTCTCGTCGGTGCTGTAGCACGCGCGCATGATGGTTTTCACGAGGTCATTTTTCTCCTTCTTCTTTCTCTTGGTGAGATCGTTGCCGAGTCGTCCAAACGTAATCTGGACGTAGAGACGCAGACGTTTGAAGAAGTGCTCACGAATCATCACGCCGGCGTTGACCACCATCTGCTCGTGAAATTCTTCTTTTAGCTGAGAGTATCCGGTAAGATCAGAGACCTCTTTAAATCCAGAACGCGATCGTTACGACTGGTACACCTGGATGGACTTCCACAACTCGGGGTTCTTCTGTGCGATGAGATGAGTTTGAGCAGTGGTTGCCACGCCTGCACAGCAGTGGTCGAAGAAAGTCTTGTCGGAGTAGTCTGAAAGCGGAAGTCCGTCCTCGAGGCACCGGAGCGAGTGCAGTTTCACGAGATGCCACGCCTCCATCTGGATCTGCTTCATCGCGCGAGCTGTGCGCTTGATGTCTTCCACCAAACACGAGTCCTTGCAGATTGTGTTGGGGCGACAAACAACAATGCAGTAGCCCTTGCCTTTCTTGAACGCTTTCTCCTTGATGGTGCCGGCTGACTTTTTCCTCTGTGGCCTAACTTGCGTCTTCTTGCTCGCTGGTGTGACCTTCTTCGATTCTTTTCGTTGCTTGGGTGAAGGCTTCTTTGGGGTCCGTGTTTGAGCTGGTACTTCGGTCACAGTCAACTCCACCAAGTCGTGGCTCAACCCGTTCACGCCGCCTTCCTTAGAGTCTTGCGTCTCGGCGACGGTCTCGAATGGAGGAGGGATATCGTCGGGGTCTTGCGTCGCTTCGACGACATCCCAGTCGTCCAGATATTCGGCTTTCTTGCGCTTGCGCCCCATGGTGCAAATGAGGAAATGAGAAGAAGTTCTTCAGCCGGACACAAAAAGCACTTGCAAACACCTTTTCCATTAAATTTTTGTATGGTCGAGTGCAACAAATCTCAACCAATGATCGAGCACTTGGCGAACATGCCTCTGCAGACAGCAGGTTCCAGACCCCAAATCGCGGCCTGGATGCTTGTTTGTAGCGCGTCTAATGTCCGTGAAACGTTCCGGTTCACTTGCTTGCGAATGAAGTTGAAACAGAGCTCAACGGGGTTCGGCTGGGGCGAACAAGGCGGAAGATATGTCAACGTGATCTGCTTGGCGTCTGCAACCTGTTGAATAGTCGACAGATCTCGTTTCCGTAGAACATGCGATGCATGATGCGTAGAGCGGTTGCCCAACAAGACGTTGGTGTTCCCTCTCAAGCTACGCAGAAACTCGTGGAACCGTGTTGAACTTACCGAACCCTGAATCAATCGCCAGCCAACAACTCCTTCAGGTGAAACGGCAAGGATGAGCGAGTGCATCTTTCCTCGACTGCTTGGGCTCTTTACGACAGCAGGTCGGCCTCTCTCGCTCCAAGCATACTTGCTAGAGTGGTTGAGAAAGAAGGCGGCTTCGTCCAGCGCGATCCAAGATTTGTTAGCTTTCCGACGCAGTCCTGCCAGAAAGGCTTGTTGACGATCGGTATCTACTTCGTGATATACAGACGCGGATCGTTTGAAAGAGAGGCGATGTCGGCAGAGAACCCTGCCCAGTGTTATCATAGAAACACGAATATTGAAGGTATCAGCGACAAACTCAACTCCGTCGCGCAAACGACTTGTGTTCTTCTGCAAGAAGAAGTCGACAACAACGCGCTCTTGGTCGCTTGTCAGCTTTCGTCGCTGGTCGCGATTGAGCGGTCGGTCTGCTGTGGAAACACCGTTCAACCATCGCTGTACAGTGCGTATACAAACCGCTAGCGCTTGAGCTATCTGATGAAGAGTGTTGCCCATCATACGCAAACGAGTGCATACATCTCGCTCCGCCTGCGATTTCATTTGAAAAATATATTTTGAAAAAAGCAAGGTGGACATTCTTAGTGCCACCCGTAATAGTCGATGGCAGGAATCGTGGTTATCTGGGTTGATGTTAACCGCAAAATAGACTCAGCAGACTGGTACTAGGCTGGAAGACTCCACCCGAGCGCTGCACAACCAAGTTGTATTGCATCGCACAATGGAGAGTAAGCGAACATCGAAACGAAAAACCAAACGAGTGCAGATAAATGTGACGCTGTGCAGGTACGAGGTGGTGCGTCGCGTCGCGCGAGCTCGTGGCTGGAAACTTGTGACGGACGAGATGCCTGAAGGCAAGCCGTCCATGTGCAATTTGCACTGGATCGACGTGCCCGATATTCTTCCTACATTCAAGGCTCTGCTGCCGTACCAGAAAGTCAACCACTTCCCAGGAATGGCAAACCTTGCATGCAAGTCAAAGCTGGCACGAAATCTCGAGCGGATGAAGAAACTCTTTCCAGGAGAGTACGACTTCGTTCCCCGGACTTGGATCCTGCCGTTCGACCAGTACGATTTCCAACAGAATTTCAACTCGGAAGGCGAAAGCCAACGCACGTTTATTGTGAAGCCCGATCACATGTGCCAAGGACGTGGTGTGTTCCTCACTCGTAAACTTTCCCAGATCCCACGCGGTGATGTCCTCGTCGCTCAGCAATACGTAGCTCGGCCTCTGCTCATTGACGGCAAGAAGTTTGATCTGCGCATTTACGTGCTGATGACGTCATGTTCACCACTTCGCGTTTACATTTTCAAGGACGGTCTTGTGCGAATGTGCACAGCCGACTATGTGACTCCAAATGCAGACAATCTGGAGCAGCGATTCATGCACCTCACCAACTATGCTGTGAACAAGCACTCCAACAACTTCGAAGTAAATAAAGGGGAAGGCACCGAAGGAACAGGCAGTAAACGGTCACTGAAATGGTTCTTCGCGTGGCTAAAGGAGGTATTTCCTAGCGAACGGGTGGACAAACTTTGGGGTCAAATTGGCGATATTTGCCTCAAGACGATTTTGTCTGTGCAGCCAACGCTCGCACAGGAGTATAGATCCACGTTTGCAAAGTATATGAAGAACTCAACCTCATCAATCAGGGCCGGGCCTCAGACGAACGATACGAACTCGTGTGTTGGCAAAAATGTTCGCCCATTCAGCGCTGGCGATAAAGGTATCAATGGTAGCATTGACAGAGGCAGTACTGGCGACGTTAAGGGTGATTCGATTTCGACTGGTAGCTCATCAACGCCACCTTCATGCTCTTTTGCTCTCTTAGGCATGGATGTGCTTATAGACGAGCAGCTCAAACCTTGGCTTCTGGAAGTCAATCATTTGCCAAGCTTTGGATGCGATTCGCCGCTGGATTGGAGTGTCAAGGAACCGCTCCTCTCGCAAACCTTTGACTTGTTGAATATCTCGGCCAACGACAAAGAGCGGTATACCACCGAGCAGTCACGAGCACTCCAGCGTAGGCTGTATGGGGGTGCGTCGTTGTCATCACCAAGCAATGCTGGATCGAGTACGATGGTTAGCGACAACCAGCGTAATGAACTCCCACCTTTGATCCAGCCTTCACCGCGAGCAAGTACCCCCGAAGACAAAAGTGAGGCTGATAAGGGGACCCCACTTCCATTAGCCCCTGATCAACTTCGTGAAGCACTCACCAATTATTACGCTCACTTCAACTCAAATCGACTGAGTCAACTCGATAAAATTATGGGCAAATATGCTGACAGCCAGGAGGAACTGAACCGTAGCCTCCTGCAAAAATATGGCAAGGGTATCTGCGACTTTGCACCCCGAGACCCTGTTGCCAACAATGGTCAACAGCAAGCTGAAGATCCCGAACAAGAGGTGGATGAAGAACGCCTCGTTGACTTTGTCCGAATATACCCTCCGCCGAACGTGGAGTTGGATTCGAAGTATCGGAAGATGCTGGACGCGTCACAGCAGTACATCGATGAGCTGCAGTTGAGATTCTCGGCGCCACTGCAGCATCGCCGACCGGAAACAGACAGTAATGGCGTAGTGCTTCCACCGCTGAAAGGGGGCCAGAAAAAAGAGCTTGGTCGAGACTGCTTCGGGTTTTCTGGAACGGATAAGGCGCAATGGCTGGCAGCAGCAGATAAAAAGCCGCTAGTAGTACCGGGCCCGATGCAAGTCGCAGCAGCACATCGACTGATGTTGGGTCACTCCAGCCAAAAACTCTCCATCAAACCTCCGACTCCGCCAGAGCCTCTCCCTTCCCGGTCTGGCACTCCAATGAGCTACGGACATCAGTACCGAGAGCGCCTCACCACACATAAGAACAAGCCGACACTGGCAGTCTCTCAAGTATCCTTCTGCTTCGACGGACCATTTTGAGCTGCATTCACAGCAGCAACAATACCAATCCATTTACTTTATTTGATAATCGCAGCTGAGATGCAAACCTGTTTGAAGTCCCTCAATCGATCTCGATAACTTCGGGCGACCGCTTTCTCTTCTTTGGCGGTTTAGTAGCTGCCGTGTTGCCCGTGTCTTCCGTCATATCCATTACACATCGCGGAAGTTGAATTTGAAAGCGATCCTTCTTCAAGTGTTGAGCTCGCGGTCCAGGAACCAAATAGCATATTGTGTTGTAAGCAGTGTAGCTGATCTCGGGTTGAAGAACATTGCTGCGTGCACAAGGACAACAAACCAGTTAGACATTGTCCAGCATGATTGTAGCCTCTGCGTGTTACCCTACCTCAGCAATAGGTTGATAACCAGACTATCACACACTATTCGCGACATTGCAGCAATCGTTGGGTCCAGGCTTGGCCATTGCTGAGCAAACTTTCTGGATTTGAACTCGTCGATAAGTTGCTTCAGGGTGAGACGCCTCTCCCTGCAACAGATCAGTATAACTCGTGTGAGCTTTATTTCGTGCACAGAATCACAAAACTCACAGATTCTTGGCATCCTCAGTAATTGAAATGAGGGCTTTTGCGTGCTCCGACATATCAATTGTGTCCCCGGTGTCAATATCTCGCTTGCAATTATCGCATGCTCCTTGGCAAATTGCGGTCGATTCAGAAGCCTCTCTGCAAACATGTAATACACGACAGCAATGAGTTGTGAACGCACTCGGTGGATTATATCAGTAGCAATCCAACAACGTACCCGAAATATGTAGCCATCATCGACTGCCGACACTCTGAATGTTCCTCGCAGTATTTGATCATTGACCGCATATTTTGTATCCCTCCAATTTCTGCTTGAACAATGTTGCAGACCCGTAGCACATCTGACGGTTTGTACATCAAGACACAACGTGCAGGATTCCCATCACGACCCGCACGTCCAGACTCTTGGTAGTAACCCTCTATGGACTGTATCCCTCGCACACAAGCATGTATCGATCGATAAACGCATGCAATTAGACTTGAGTGGTAAAGTACGCACCTTGGAAAGAGTGAAGTGAATGACGAAACGGACATCGGGCTTGTTAATACCAAGTCCAAATGCAATGGTCGCCACAACAACTTGAAGTTTGTTGCGAAACCAAGACATATGAGTCTCCTCCTTATCTTCCATAAATGCATGATAGCATCCCGCGCGTATGTTTGCTTGACGAAGGTGTTGCGTCACTTGTTCTGTCTCTTTTCTTGTGAGGCAGTACACGATTCCAGTGTCGTTACATGTAGATGAAAATGATTTCACCAGACGGACTAAGGTATCCATCGCTGTAGCATCCTTTGCTGGTTTCTCCATGACCTGCGTCGGGACAACGCCAACATCAAGTTACTACGCTTTCAATGTTCCAGACCCGCAGATTTCTTACCTCGTAATGTAAGTTATTTCGGAGGAATGACGTTCGAAATGACACGCAATTCCGAATCTCGAGAATAGACTTGACATCGTTAGCTAGGCGTGGTGTTGCCGTCGCTGTCAACGCCAATATGGGCACTGAGGGGAATTGTCGCTTGAGAATACCCAGCTTCGAGTAGTCCTGCACACACAATCAGACACGTCATGAGCATCGTATAATACGAAGTATGCCCCTTTTGGTAAACGTACACTCCGAAAATCATGCCCCCACTGGCTGCAACAATGAGCTTCGTCAATGACAAACCGCTTGAGTCGCCCAGACTGGTAGGCCTTCTCGAATCTCGACATTAGCAGCTTGCTCTTGATGAGCTTCTCTGGTGTGATCAGCAGGATCTTCAATGTACTATCCGATGCCAGTAATGACTTGTAAATGGCAGAAGCTTCAGCTCGAGACTGCTCTCCGGACAATTGACACGCTGCTCCTTCCCCAGCAATGTCATTGAACAACATAACCTGCTCACACAAGCGAATTCACACAATAAAATAACGGTAATCATCACCGAACATTTGTCATCATGTCATGTCGTACCTGGTCCTGGATGAGAGAGATCAAAGGCGAAATAACAACCGTAAAGCCTGCGTTCTACAATGGCATCGTCAGTTCAACCTACAAATCCAGCTCCTACAGTAAAGTGCAGCGAGGTTTACCCCATCAAGCAGCGCTGGCAGCTGGTAGCAGAGACTCTTCCCTCCTCCAGACCGCATCACCACGAACACATCTTGTCTGGACAGCGTCGCGTTGATCACCTCCTCCTGTACCGACCGGAAGGCTGGCAAGCGGAACTGATATGCACACAGTTACAGAGCTGTTACGGCAATGTTTACCGTCGCATTAGAGCGTCCTTACTGTATCTGTCAGCAGCGCGTGGATCTGCTCCGTCCAGTCGAATTGCGCCTTCCAGTCCCTTGCAACTTCCGCATCATCGTCGCTATTAGTCTCGCTCTGCTGCTGCTTCAGCTGCCTCCTCCGCTCCAGCAGCTCGCTCTGACGCAATAGCAGTACATTCAGATCTTCCTCCACCTCCCGCAGCTCCTGCTCCACCTGCGCCAACTCCGCCTCGGCTTGGATCATAGATGGCTTCAAAGCTGCAAATGGCTACACAGAGTGATGGTCAGTTACCATTGCAACACGAGGGCAACACCTCTCAAGCTGCAACTAGAAACTCTCGAGGAGTCGTTAACATTAACAACATCGAATCTTCGCAGAGGAACATGTCGCTGCTGAAGACGTCGACGGTAGGCCCCCAATTGGTCTATGTATGTGCTCTAGCACTAACCGACCTGTGCAGGTAAACTTTGAGAACGAGTGGAGGGAGATGCAGCCGCCACTGGCGTCGCTGGTCACGGGGACGCCGCAGACGCTGACGAACGAGAAGTGGCTCAAGATGTACTCGTACGTGATCCCACCCAGGCTCTATCTTGTACAGTTGAAGCGAAGCTACTGAAATAGGATCAAATGCAGTGGAATCTACAAAATCTGCACGAACCCAGGCGCCCCACAGGCGGAGATGCTGTTCTTCAGACTGCGAGGACTGCTGGTCAAGCACGTCGAGTCCATTCTCAAGGAGCTCAACGCGATCGAGAGCGAGACGGAGTTCCTGACGCACTATTGCACTTCCTTCGAGGCGTTTGCCACGGGGACTAGTTACATTTCGGAACTGTTTCGCTACCTGGTGGGTGGTACAGTTGGGGTTTACAGGTGAAAGTGAAGGATTCTTACCATTGTTGCATGCTGTAGAACCGGTACTGGATCTCGTATTCTCATTGCGAGACTGGACAAGCTCCAGTGCCTGGGGTGTATCCTGTCACAGAAGTAAGTGTAATGATGCGGGGGTGTTTTTGGTGGATTGTGTAACTTGATGCATTCTTGTTGTGCAGCTTTCTCTTCACATTTGGCACGACATTGCGTTCTCCAAGCTCAAGAAACGCCTAGTGAGGGCTATTATCCACATTTTCCATGCGGCACGACGTGACAGAAACGAGTGCTTTGAAGATGGCGACTGCATTGCCAGCACAGTGCAGGCATGTTAAATGCCGTTGCCTGCGCACAGGATCTCCTTGCTAACACAAAATGTGGCGTTTGCAGACTTATTTCAGTCTGGGGCTCTGCAGACAGGATCAAATGAGTCTTTACCGGGAAGAGCTCGAGCAACCGTTTCTGGAGGTACACGCTGCGCTACTACTTGCTGCAATGGCAAACAATACTGACTGAGCTTGTTACATCAGGACGCCGCCAGATACTACTCTGCAAAGGCGACAGAGCTGCTATCCAGGGTGACGATATCAGAATATTTGGGGGAAGTTGACCTGTTGTGCACTCAAGAGCAGAAGCGTTGCGAAGCACGATTACATCGAACGTGCGTAATATTTTTGTTTTGCTTGTACAAGTATTACGGAAAGTTTTGCGTTGAGGTGGCTAACAGCATCTGCGTGTTTTGACTACTACCAGTACCGTTATTCAAGTTCGACAAGCTTGCTGCCTTGTCTTGGTAGATGTGCACGCAGATCGGATTTGTGAAGACGCTGAAAACTTTTTGATCAACAACCAGAAAGAGGATCTGCATCGACTGTTCGCCCTTTTCTCGGAATTGAGCAACGAGAATGCACTGATGTCTTTCAAGGTAGTTATGGTTCCAACCTTGTCTTATGCGTTGATTGGTATCCTTATTCGTGGTCTGGCTTGGATGATGTATCTACAGAATATTTTGAAGAAGTACATCGAGCGAAGCGGAATGGAGATCGTTAAAAAATTCCAGCAGGAGGATGCAACCAAGAATCCGGAGGGATACATCGAAGCTTTGGTGCAAGTCCGCAACAAGCACTTCGAACTCATCAAAGACGCATTTGGCTACCATCCTTTAATGCGAACAGCCCTCGACCAGGTTGGTTTCATCCTCTGCTGCCACTACTGTTTTGTTGCTCACTGGTGACATCACTATTTCTAGGCTTGCCGGGCATTTGCTAATTCCCACCCGCGGCTCCCTGAACTACTAGCAAAGTATACACACTACCTTATGTCACGTGACAAGAAGCACGCATCTGGTAGTGCTCTACACCTTCCTGGTTCGCCGCAAGCTATTCTATCTCCACCTTTTGCTGAAACACTGGAGCAGAAAATCGAGAATATCAGCGTGGTGTTCTGCCTCATTGACGACAAGGATATTTTCAAGAAGTACTACTCGAAGTTTTTGGCAAAACGTCTCATCATAGGTATGGATGACTACACACTCCTTGATCCGTTCAGTAGCTGAATATTGAGTCGCTAATGTTCGTGAATTTTTGTGTAGGAACGTCCGCTTCGAACGACATGGAAATCTTGCTTATCCAGAAACTGCGAGATATTTGTGGGTGTGATTTCGTATCAAAACTGCAGAAGATGCAGAAAGACAAAATGTTGAGCAAAGTATGTCTCACGTACAGTATGAATGTTGGGGCCCTGAAATACTAACATATTATATACGTATAGGAATTGATGGAGTCATTCACTTTTTGGCTGGAGGAAAAAGATATCGAGCTGCGTTCAGAAAATGCAACCAATGCATCCGCGATTGACCTTCACCACGGCGTAGCGTATCATTGTGACGTTCTCACAGCAGGAGCCTGGCCCATATCGAGTGCTGCCGCCGAACACAAGATCTTTTTGCCGCCTGCCATGGAAGCCCACATCAACCTGTTCACGCAGTTCTACACCGGAAGGAGCACTGGCCGAAAACTCCTGTGGATCCACCATCTTTCGTTCGGGATGATTCAGAGCCATTGTTTTGACAAGCGCTACGAGTTCTTGCTCAGTTTCTACCAGATGCTGATTCTCATGCAGGTAATACACCTGATGCGCCGCGTTCAGTGACGTTATTATTCCATGCTCACAACGATTCACTGTACTTTCTTGTGCAGTTTAACTCCGCAAAGGAGATGAATCGAAATGACATTGGTCAGCTCACAAACATCCCGGAGCAAGAATGCTCTCACCACTTGGCAAGTCTGGTGAAGGTTAGTGCCCGTCTGCCAACAGCCATCGACGTCCAAGTGTGCTAACCGTTGTGTTGATATCTGCTTAGGCGAAGGTTCTCGTATCTAACGGTGATGCTGCAAACCCAACCTATGCCATCAATTTCGGGTTTTCCAGCCGAAAACTTCGGATCTCGGTACGACTTGTGCAGAAAGTTGTTTTACTTTTAACCTAACATCGTTTGCTTGAACAGGCTGTGCCTAATAGTCCTGTCGAATCCCCGAAGGTGGCCAAAGCCCCAACTCGCGAAGTTGAAGAAGACCGTAAGATGTCGTTGCAGGCGGCAATCGTGCGCGTGCTCAAAACACGTCGGGACATCAACCAGACGCAGCTGATGCACGAGGTCTCTGAAATGCTAGTCAACCAATTCGTGCCGACTGCCTCAGTCATTCAGCAGAACGTTGAGATCCTCATCCAAAAAGAGTATCTGCGTCGCCACGAGGGTGACCAGACGAGATTGTTATACGTAGCATGAGCCTCGTACCGGTAGGGTAGCAAGTAAGAATGCATCTAAGGAAATTTATTCAACAAATTAGGCGTAACTAGTCCCGATGCTGGGTATTCCCAGTTAGTTAAGCGCAGCAAACTCCCTATACAAGATGGATACCGGCATGGGTTCTAGCGCACGTGCAGCGTACAATTTCCGTAGCCGTACTTCTCCTTGTACTTGTCAAAAATGCGAACAAGCTCGCGCTCGTACTGGTCATGCAGCTTCTCGATCTCTTCAACACTCGGATCAACCTTCTTCTCGACCGCAATAGGCTTGCCAAAGATCTGGTTGACAGTCACTCCCTTGTGCGGCAGCCAAAAGAGCCACTTTGAGTCCCCGTACCCAAGTAGCAATGCCACGGAAAACTTCTTCGCAACCATTTGGCGGAACGACAGCAGTACCCTAGCGTGGACAATTAATGCACGCACGCACCAATCAGCATCAAATTCTCTACCTTACAACTCGCACCACTACCTTGAACAACTTACCCCGAATGTGTAAAGAGGTCAGTCTCTCCGAATGCGTAGCCCGGGACAATTGGCACGCCGTACTTCAGCGACAGCCGAATATGACCTTTACGTTTCTTGACGTAGATTGAGTGGTCTCCACGTTGAGACAGCATCTGCTCCGCAATTCCGCCTACCAGGATCACGAGACTCTTGCCGTTCCGAAGCATCTACACAAGACCCCCATCCGAATTCGTCAAATATATAACTTCGAAACGATTCAACCGCGCCAACAATACCTTCTCCGCAATGCTGCGGCGTGCATCCACGCAGCCAGACCATAGCACGTATTCACGGTAAATCGGAATCCGGAAGCAAACTGACGCAGCCAAATGTCGACGCGTTGACAGCGGCACCGTCTCGTAAAATGCTGGTGACAACCAATAAACAACCAGTCAGCCACAAGACTGAGTATCATCAGGCTTTTTACTCACGTGGCTCCGTTTGGCCCGACATGAGAAGTCCGTGGTGGGTGGACAATAGGCCGTGCGGGTGAGAGCAGAAAATATGCTGCTTAGTAGCGTCAATGGGCTCCTCGAACTCCAACGATCCGGGGATATGAGCCATGGCTTGCCCAATGAACGTGGCGAACCATGGCCAGTAGCGCTCCCCCGTGTATTCTGAGCCATCCAAGTACGACGGGAGGTACGCAGCCACACACGCAATTGCAATCATCGCGGAGATACTTGCATCGACAGCGACGCACACGGAGACTGCCGCCACTGAGAGACCAACCCCAAGCATCCACGTCCGCTGCTGCCCTGCCATCGTGAAGTGAGACTGTCAACAGATTTGACGAAGTACCGTGAAATGCCAGTTTAGAACCAGTTCTGCTGACCGTCAGGGATCACGTGACCATGCTGCAAGCAAGACACTCTAACGAGAGGACGTAAGTCGTTGATTGGGACTTTCAAATTGCATCATCATCGTCTACTTCATCCGCAGAAACGACTTCGTAGTCGTCATCCATGAACATGGCGTGACGTCGGAAGAAAATCTCGTGTGGATGAAGAGGGCCACCACCTTCATCGTCATCAAAGAACTCTTCGTCGCCTTCACCGTTGTTGCTATCCGCGTCCCCCACAAATTCATCCTCAATGAACATATCTCCTTGCTGAGATCCAGGACGCCAGTCGAGCTCAAGGTTGTCGATACGGCGGAAACTGTCCTTGTTGTCTCTGCAGAGCACGATGTGAATGTCCAGGCTTGAATGAGTGTTTGCCGCGTTCTCTAGTAGAGGTTTAAGCTCATCTCGCATATAAGACACGCTCCACTCCTTGTCAACAGAGGAACTGTGCGGGTTAAACACATTCAACGACACTTTGTTGCTGCACGCTGTGACGCCCAGCTCGTCCTCGCTCGTCTCCGCGAGATGCTTCAGTAATGCTAGCAGCTCAGCGTAGAATGGATGCGGCAGTGTAGTATCGTGGTCGTTTGGTCCAGCGAGGCTGATGTCAAGCGAGCGGTTTCCGCCAGCAAATTGTTTAGACTGGAAAACCCGCTGTATATACTCGAACACGCCATCCCCAGAGCAGCAAACCGCAGACAATTCAATCGAAGTCAAGCGTGAGTGACCCGCAAGTGCAAGTAGGCCACGATCCGTGAATGTTTGGATCGGTCTGACGACACGGTTCCCTCCATACGCAGAACAGTCGTGTATATACACGGACTGTAACAGCGGGCAGTGGGTTACCACAGCGCTCCAAAACTTGTCCCCAAACACGTCAGCGTCCAGGAGCGTCGTAAGCGCTTCTTCATTCTTCTCTTGGTCAATAGCAATCTCTAGTTCAACTAGCGCGGGACAACCTTTTAGCAACGCCACCACGTCGTTCGCAAGCAACCCGTAACCCGGTTTCTCGGTAGGTAGGCCACGCGAGCCATCCTGTTTGAAATAATCTCTCCAATCCCACGACAGGTTCGACGTCAGAATAAGTTTCTTCAGCTTCGGCTTAACATTTTCACCAAATACTCGGAAAAACGGATCTGCAAAAGGTGCAACCGCCCAATGGAACTCCCTCAAATTCTTACACGTCTTGTTGAATTTCTCCCACGTGTCGAGGGAGATCATCCACTTCTCCTCGCACGTAACGTCGTTCATCTCGTCGATAGCATGATTGTACCCATCCAGATACTCCACGTTGGGGCAGAAGTGCATCACATCGTCGATAAAACTCGTACTAGTGCGAAACCTGTCCTCCTCTTCCCTCGTGGGCACCGTCAGCTGCTTCAACCCGCCACATTTTCCTTTGAGATGCCACCTCTCCATCGCACCTCTCAGTACCTCCATAACCCGTCGAATAGCAGCACAATTGACCATCGTCGTCATGTCCTGTTTCCTGGGTAGTACCAGCATTTCCAACTGTAGACAATATTTCGCTGCCATTTGCAGCAGAATCGGCAGGTGGCGACTCTCAAGAGGCATCGATTGCAGATCCAGTCTCTTTACCCCCGACATTTGCGAGAAAACGACGTCCCACGGGATCTCGCGGTCCTCCATCCACCACCAGACGCCCGTGACGAAGCGCGTCCCATCCGACCGTCCCATTCGGACTCTCAGGTCCCTCACAGCGCGACCTCGCAGCTGAACCTGCTGTCGAATGGCCAGGACTTCCACTCTGGAGCCGAATTTAAACGTCAACTGCATGGTATCACGTCGATAACGCGCCACCAACTCGTCCACTGCGAGATGCCAACTTTTGCACACGAGAGCGATGTCTTTGAGGTACTTGACAGGCAGCAAACGACGCGTAGGACCCAGTTCTTGCGTGAAGCTGTACATGGAGAACTCCAGTACGAGAGAGAAGAGCCACAGAGGCAACGACGGCAGTGACATGGCGCTCGGACGCGGCGGAGGTGACGACCTGGACGCTGCCCAACTTGAGGAGCGCTTGGCAGCCATTTGAAAAGGAAAATAACCTGTGTAACAGCATTCCCAAAAGTCACTATGTTGTTACACAGGTCTTGAAGTTGCTTGCGAATCGAATCCAGTCACTTTCCATTTGACGTCCAACCCCACAAGTGTCAACAACAAAATGTCAGTAAAGTGCCAGAAAATGGCGTCTCCATCGCCTGCTTCGCTGCTGCTTCCGTTGTTCTCGTCGATCCTGGAATTTGCCGTGCCGGGATTCACGCAGGATCTGGCTCCAGATGCGCGCTCGCTGCCTGTTGGAGCGCTCAAGGGCGTCGCACTAGTCGCCAAGACTTGGCTGTCCTCAGTCCAGCAGCTTGTGTCGCAATATCATCAAGAAACAATGGAGATCCAGTTGGATTCTGGGAGTCATTTTACGTTCCTTGACATCTGTCGCGAGGCCTCGCGTCGGGGTGGAGCAGTGCGCGACCTCCGTCTGACTGTTGGAAGCAGAAATGATAAATATCCCGAGGTTATGGCGACGTCCACAAAGACGGAAGCTCTGGACGTCGACTGGCACTCAATGTTTGAGCATCTTCCTGGTCTTAAACGCCTGGATCTGACGCTGGTCCCTTTAGAAAGTAAACACTTGCCAGAAATATTGAGAGCTGCGGGGAAGTTCTGCTTGCAGATGGAGATGCTGATCCTACCGAGGAAGGCTGATTTAGAGAGGGTAATCAGTGGTCCTAGTATTGATTCAGTGATGTCGGCACTGTATGCTGCAATGGAGAAATGGTACTCGAAGGGCAGTCATGCGGGGTTGAGACAATTGACGATCCCATCGAGAAATGATGTCCTACGACGCACACAACGTAGTACCGAGTTCGTTGAGAACATCATTCGGTTCTGTCCGGATATTGAGTACTGGAATGGAGCGGAAAATGTCTACCAGCATGACGAAGAGGAGACAGTGAGGTGTCAAGACAAGTGGATGATCCCGTTGCAGACGTGGGAGAAATTTAGCCAGACGTGCAGGAATCTACGTTCGTTTGACTGGGTGGTCCCTTTTGCAGACCCATTTTTCCACGTGTTTGGTTGTTACCCGAAGCCTTGCTTAACGGAGCTCAACCTTACGCCCAATTTGCTATGGGACTGGGACGAGTTCTTCCGAGGGTGTGATGGCATGACATCTGAAGCGATAAAGGACTGCTATGGGCCGCACGTGAAAAACATTGGAGCTTTGTTCAAAGGCTGTCCTGGTCTGTCAACCGTCACAGTGGAGATCGACCTACAGGAATATGTCGAGGCAGATATCCCAAGGTTCAATATCGATGCGTTCGGTGATGCTTTGTGGACTGCAGCCGCTGAACACTGCCCGCTTCTCGAGACAGTTGACATTATCGTTGATTCCGACTTCGTGCTGTTGGCAATGGCTTGCATCAGTACTTTCTCAGACCTCTCACTGATCAAGCTTGCCGAACTCGAGTAATTATCTTCGATCAACATTGAGCTACCTGTGTTGTGTAGCGGTCGTGCGGTCTTCGAGTATCTAATTCGTGCATTTCGGCGGAGACATTACGGTGCGACTTCGCCTTCGCTCTCTCTATATGTTGGTGGTGAAGAGGGTGGCGACGACGCCCGGCCCTTGTTTTACTCCGAAGTGTCGACAGCACTACGATTACTGGCAGCAATGAGTGAAGAGGACTTACTCCCAGCTACAACGCCAGTATTTTGTTTTGAAGTCTACCTCAATAACCCCTATCGCTCGAGTGTAGACAAGGAGTGGAGTATTGCCTACACGCGAGAACAACTGAAGCCGCTACTGAGAACTGTGAGACAGAAGCATCCGTCGCTCACAGCAAACACTTCGCTTCGTGGACGATCCGGCAACAGCTTCATAAGATTCGACAGTCTCAAATTGAAGTGGCATCGCCGTGGTCGAACTGTAAGCTGATGCTTTGGCCCGTACACCCGGACCTTCCTGATCTGATCAGTGTCAAGGAAGACTGCTCAGTACATCGTGTAGTGGTAGCGCTAAATCACGAGACGTTAATAACCGGTAATTAACCGTGAATTGCCAACAATCTTTGAAAGATTTACGCAAGAGCACCATTCGTATTGTTGCTACTGAGTGACCGATCCTTTGCTCGTAGGTTCCACGGTGGATAGGCTGGACAAGAAAGTCATTCCCGGTTCAGTGCCCAGCGCACCAAGATTGCCAGCGTCAGCAAGGGCGTCGATCAGCCTTTCGAGATGGGGTTAATCTCTGTCGATGTCCTTGCCTTCTACGTCAGTCTCAAATTTGCTGCCGCATCCTAACAACAGTTACCAAGATGAAGGTCTCCGCTGTCCTCGTTGCTGCCGTTGTCACAGCTTCTTCCGTTTTCGCCGAGAAGGAATTCTGTGGCAAACAGAACAACACCGAGACCGCCGACTACATCCTGTACAACAATCTCTGGGTCAAGGAAAACGACCCCGGCACCGGTCACCAGTGCACGACGCTCATCAGTAGCAGTACCGACAACAACACTCTGGGCTGGACCACCAACTACAAATGGGGAGGCATCATCTGGAACGTCAAGGGATATCCGAACGTTGGTCTGCATTTCAAGCCTATTGAGCTTGCAAACGTCGAGTCGATCCCAACGACACGTGTCACAGTCTTCACCCCGCCAAGCCTGTCGCTTCTCGTCGACGGGGCCTGTTCTCGCTGTAATCCGAGATGTAAGCTAGCTACACTACTACTGCTGCTGCTCGCCGTTGACCTGAAAGACGCTCAACGACCCAGCGCATACAAAGCGCGTGATGTTGAAGGTCGCGTTTTCGTCCCTGTTTGCCACGAAGCCACAGTGCGGGCACACGAACATATCTTGGTTGCGGAGAGAGAGGTGCAGTCGGTTGCAGCGACCACAAGTGCGGCTCGTATACATCTCCGAGCACAGCACCAGGGTCTTGCCGAGGACAGCGCACTTGGCCAGTAGTCGCTGGCGGAACTGAAAGTGGGCGAGCGTCTGCATGTGGGAGTTGAACTTGTGCGTCCACGGGGCACTCGTCAGCAGCATCGACTTGGAGTCGAACTTCGGCAGCAAGATCACATCCGAGTTCTTGCACAGGTATGCCGCAGCTTGGAAGTGCAGGTCCTTGATGTAGTGCTCAAGCTTGGCGGACGCACAGAAAAACTCTCGACGTGCTGCTACGTATCGTTTCCAGTCCTCGCCAGTGTGCCTCCGCATCTTCTTCACGTTGGCGAACGCGCTCATACCACGCTGTGCTGCGCTCTGGCGCTGCTTCAGTTGGTCCAGTTTCGCCCAGTTGGCCCGCCCAATGTGTGAAATGTTGCCGTGTAGGTCCATGGCGTGTGACGAACAGTTTCTCCAGGACTCTCTTGTCTGCCGTGCCCACTTTGCGGCGATACTCGACGCACTTGTTGTACGTGTACCGACACGCGTGCATGATCTTTTCGAGTTGGACAGCTTGATCCACGCATGGCTTCAACCGGTAGCGTCGGGTACGGCGCATCAAAAGGGCGTCCTCGGACTCCAGCATTCTCTTTTCGTTCGAGAGTCGGGTCAGCTCTCGTTGGAGTGAGCTCTTTCGGGCGCGCGTCAGCCTTTGCTGCTTCAGGTCCATTGTCGCACGTTTGATCTCGAGTCTGAGCTCGCGTTCTCGTGCTGCACGTTGATGGCGTGAGCGGAAAGCATCGATCTTAGCCTGTTGGGCTCGTTGGTCGACTCCCCAGCTATCGCCCCCAAAACGCTGGCGGACGTCGACCAAGTCATTGTCGATCGGTAGCGAGTTTGTTCACTCTGCGATTGAGAACCACGATTGATTCGGCTGCGCACGCTGAAGCACCTCCTCGTCAATGGGCCTCTGCTGCATCCGCTGTAGAACGTCTAGGTATCTGTTGTCGAAAGCCATGCCGAGCGTCTGCTGCTGCTGCTGGCGTGGTAGGCGTTGTAATAGTGGCTGCATCGCATCGAAAGAGTGCAGTGTAGCATGCAGCAGTAAGTTCGACATGAGATCAGTGAACGCGACCCAGTCGAAGGTCGGCTCGCGCTCCTCTAGCAGCCCTCGCACTCGCCGTCCAGTAGGTTCGTCCTGAACATGTTGCCCTCGGTCTTGACGCTCGAGACGCTGCAGAGCTCGAACGGCTAGAAACTGCTCTTCTTCGTCGTTGACGAATGCGCGGAGTGATTCAATACAAGCTTGTACAGTTGGAATGGTCGCTATGGCGTCGGGCACACTGAGGCAACGGAGCACACGGACGATGACTCGCTCGCGGACACGACCCAGCCACCCTCGAACTCGTCGGTATGCTCGATCATCCTCGAGCACAATGAAAACCAGGGAACGCACTTTGCCCAGTGCGGTGAGAACGCATCGCTTGAGTGCGGAGAGTCTCATGGCCTCGAGCTCCGCGAGACGTTCTCCCAGAACGGGACCACAACATTTGGATTCAGCGAGTGTAGTTGAATAGCGTGAGTGCAATGGGATCCTCCCAGTGCAGTTGATTTCCGCAAGTGCAGTGTCGAGTAGACAAATCCGTATCAAACTAGACCTACCCAGACGAGAAATTCGCCAACTAGTTAATCAAGTCGAGTTCCTTCCTCTTCCTCCTTTGCTACGACTTCCTCCTGAGTCTGCAGCAGGAAGATCAGTCGAAAGGTGCTTCCTTTGCTGCGGAAGCAGGCCGCCATCAACTACGCCGACGTCGGCCGACACTGTCAGCCTCCGTGTGACGGCAAGACCATCAAGAAGATCGTTGAGAGGTATAAGCGCGGGGAAGCCTGGGCCGATGAGGTGCTGCAATGGGTCAAGGCACGCAATCCTGCCCATGAACCCATTCGCGTACACCGCCGAGTTCAAGACCTGCGTGCAGCGGATCCAAAGATCAGCGACCGCGGTTGCGCGCTCGCGCTCAGCATCGCCAAGACCACATTCGCCGACATTGCAAAGAAGATCCGTGACATTCCTGCTTCTCAGTTTGTGTTCTCTTCGGGGAGCCCCAACTTCGCTCCGATGTATCTGATGCAGTTGAAGATTCCTACAGATACGCTCAGAGCAATGTTCTTCTCCCTCACGCACATGGGGGTGACGGGATCGCTGGTGGCACTTGCTAAGGCGAACGTTAAAGTCACCGTGCTGTTGGGCCGGCAGCAAGTGCTTTCACCATTTGAGCTACCTCGCGTTCGCGAGCTGTTAGAGGCGGATATCGATGTCTTCGTTCAAAAGTCCACGAAGACGACGCAGCATCAAAATGTAATATGCACGATTTGGATGTCATGTATGAAACGCTAACAAAATATGTGGTGCCCTGTTAGATGGTTATTGCCGACGACGTCATGTGTTCGACGGGATCAGCCAGCCCGTCGATGAAGGGCCTACATGATTCGTACGAGAGCCTCACGTACCATTTCATGGCGAGTGAAAGTCAGTAAACCAATGTAAATACTGTTAGTCACTTCGTTCTAACACATCTTTTGGTGCAGTCGATAACGCTACAGTAAACTTTGACAAGCAAATGAAAAACGACTGTGAACGGGTCACGCTCGTGTGGCTGGATGAGCAAGAGCGCAAACTAACAGCCTCAAAAAAGGTAGCACTCACAAATGCAAGCGAGGGCATGACTGAAGAGGAGCGTGCTGCTCTCAATTCGTTTATGAGCGAGGAAGGCACTGAATTCTACACAACGGATCATGTCGAGAAGAAGAGGGCCAGAGAAGTCAAGAAGTCCGCAAAGGCATACATTAAGCACAAGAGTGAGCACGTCTGCGTCAACTGCTGGAAGGCGTTGGACCCATCGGAGGCAATGGTTTGCTACAAGTCGTGCAGGGGTTTTGTCTTTAGTTGATTGTGGAGCAGACTCAGCAGGAAGTCGTAGCAAAGAGGTGTAAGCAGGAGTAACAAGTGTTGAGTTGCTTCCTGGTGCTGTGTCATCTACCTGGCTACGTAACAGAAGATGTCCAGCTTGTAGTACTTCATCACGAAAGCGTGCCGCATTACAGGATTGGCATCGAGTCGGTGGCCACGTGAACGTGGCTTGTTCTCATTCCACAACATACCGTCTCCTACTCAAGCGACCTCGACCTAGCCTACTCAAGCGACTGTCAGCGGTCATGGTGCAGGCTTCGCCTCGCAAGGGGCGGGGCAAGGCGGCTGGAAAGGCAAAGCCAGCGTCCAAGAAGAAGCGCGCGAGGACGTCTGGAGGCAAGAAACGCAAGGGCATCGGCGGAGACAGCAAGAAGAACAAGAAGCAGCGAGTCGCGCAAGACGGACACGTCCTCGAAGGTCCTGACGTGTGGTTCCATCAGGAAGTCGCCGACGGCCTCTGGGCTCCTGACGACGTTCGGGACAGCGCAGCGGTGTCTGCGATCTTCAAGCCTCTCCAGGACTCGTGGTTCCGAGTGACGCACTGTGTGGACACCGACCCACCAGACTGGGACCCCAAAGATCACAGACTTCGTGGTTGAGCCGCCCAAGCCGCGCAAGAAGAAAACCCGCTCGCTGAAAGAAGTGAAGGCCCCTGTGGAGCTCCCTCCCGTCACTAGCTGTATGAAGGTGACGATGAAGCCGTCATCGGAGCAAAAGGCGAAGCTGAACCAAATGTTTGCGACTCGTCGTGCTGTGTACAACAAGCTAGTCGCCGCCTCCAAGGAAGAATGTGCTACACATCTGGCTCAAGGATACATCAAGCCCAAGGAGCTGGCACAGCTGTACCGTCCGATGTCGACGAAGGAAGGCGTTCGACAACACTTCCGAAACAAGAAGAAGCTTGCAAGGCATCTTCAGTGCAATTCGGAGGTTTTCGTTGGAGCCTTTGACGACTTCCAGGATGCTGTCGTCTCGAGCACCGCGTTGTTTGACGCTCTGAAGGAAAAGGGCAAGAAGACGACGTTCCCGGTCATCGGGTTTAAGAGTGTATTTGCGCGCTCAGACTCAATGGCGCTGCGGACAGAGCGCAGATACTTCTTCGTGTCCAAGGATCGCACATCAGTGGCGTTCCACAAGACGTTCATGGGCAAGCAATGGATCGAGCTGTCCGAGCCTCTGCCTGAGGTCACCACGATGGTGCGTCTAGTGCGCACCCGTGAGGGGGGCTTCTACTTGTGCGTGCCCACCTGCAAGAACTTTGCGCCTACGCTGAGCACTCGCACGGGTGCTATTGATCCAGGTGTGCGCTGCTTCATCACATTCTACGATCCCAGCGGCCGAGTATTCAGCATCGCGGACCCCGACGAGAAGATACTCAAGCGACCCAAGATTGCGGACGCACTGCGACGCGAGCTGGCGCTGCTAGAACAGAAGATCGTAGAGCCGCTGTGTCGGGGGAAGGACTGTGCGTGCAAACGGACGAGTGAGGGGCGTGAGGCGGCGAAGAACAAGGACAGCAATTGCCGACATCCGTGCCATACAAAGACCAAGGCGGCAAAGAAAATGGCGGCGACAGAATGCGTCGCTACCACTGAACTGCAGCGGAACAAGCGGCGGCGTCAGCGCCTGCGTCTGCAGATCCGTCGAATTCTCGCCAAGGTGACGCGCATGGTGCACGACATGCACCAGAAGGTCTCAAAGTGGCTGTCGCTGAACTACCACGAGGTGCTGCTGCCAACGTTCGAGACCCAGCAGATGGCCGCTCGATATGTCCGAGAAGAGCGTCTGGAACTCACGCCTGAAAGCCTTCTCGCTCCAGCTGAAGAACTCGTGCTTCGGGGACGGAAGCGGAAGCTGCGTCGCCCGACTGTCCGCGCCATGATGACGCTGTCGCACTTCAAGTTCAAGAAGATGCTGGAGTATAAAATGCAGCGAACGAGTGGTCGAATGGTGGAGGTGCACGAGGAGTACACGTCCGAGACGTGCTCAGGCTGTGGCCACATCGACGAGAAACTCGGCAGCAAGAAGGTGTACAGGTGCAAGCACTGCCACCTGGCTCAAGATCGAGATGCTAACGCAGCACGGAACATCTTCCACAAGAACGTGGGTGCGTCCGTACTGCGCGACCATTTCACCGGTGTTCCTGCATCGGGGAGTTCTGCTAGCTCTGCGCTGGCGTAATAGGCCCAACGAACAGCTTAGGACGGAGGCCGTGATGCTATTCGGGTAGCCACGGACATCTAGAGGCAACTACGTTAGTAAGACCTGGTAGCATGGGAAGCGCACGTTGAAGTTGCAGGATGATGCTTCATAATCCCCCTCTCAGGGCTATCTTGCTTTTAGTAAGGCATATAGTGATATTCACTTTAATGCCATACTGCGTTTTTCAGCCGTCACAATTCCTAGTCCGAAAGTTGACAAGTGAAAACGGAAGCATGGCCGCCAAGTCGCTCAAGATCATGTTCCTTGGCGCTCCAGGCGCCGGCAAAGGCACGTACGCGTCCCGCATCGCTCCCATGCTGCAGATCCCGACCATCTCAACGGGGGACCTGGTGCGTCACGAGATTAAGACGGGCACGCCACTGGGGGACAAGATCAAGCAGTACAACAACAGCGGCGCTCTCGTGCCCGACCAGATCATCCTGGACATGATGGAGACGCGACTGGCGCAAGACGACGCCAAGAGAGGATTCATCCTGGACGGATTCCCTCGCAATGTCCCGCAGGCCGAAGCCTTTCAACAGGTGACCAAGCTGGATCTGGTGGTGAACATCGACCTGCCCCAGTGGATCCTCACGGACAAGATCAGCGGCAGACGGTAGGATATTTTTTTAGGATAGGATTGGATGAGTTGTCCTAACTAACCTATTGTTATTTTGTGGCAGGGTGTGTACCAAGTGTGGCAGTGGCTACAATGTGGCCTTCATCAATGAAGGGGAGTATTACATGCCTCCTCTGCTGCCGAAAGTGGAGGGAGTTTGTGACTCGTGCGGACATGCGTCGTTGGTGCAACGTCCTGATGACTCACCGGAGACGGTGAAGCAAAGGTAGGATACTCGTTCGTATTTTTTTTATTTTTTTTAGGATAGGATTGGTGGACTAACGATTGTTTTGTCTATAGGCTGGAAGTATACAACCAGGAGACAGCGCCGCTCATCGACTTCTACACGAAGGTGGGCTGTCTGAGGACCTTTGAGGTGAAGAAAGGGCTGGCGGATCTGGACAAGCTCGTGGACCTCATCAACAAGGAGCTCGACGTGTAGAGCAAGCAAGACACGGATGAACCAGACTGAAAAAGTAAGCGGAACGAACGAGCATTATTTTGTGACGTTGTTGTCGTCGTTGTTTTGATTGACTGTTCATTCGTAGGAGCAGCAATTACGCAGTAATAAACACCCGAAAAAGGTATGCGACCTCGTTATCATGCTAGCGTGACGGCTTGTTCTTTCTTGTCTTTTAGTTGGACAGGGTCATCTCGTGTCGCAATTGAGCTAACGCACTGCTGGCGGTGCTGGAGAGATGTAGCAGTCGGAGTTGACGCAGGTACTCCCGAGCTGTTTTCACTTGCTGGTCGGTGGTCTGACGGTTCTGCTGACTTGGATCAATCCGATCAAGCCATTCGCTCGCGTTTTCAATCTTCGAATGTAGAATGAACAGATCTCCTGGTGAGATGCAGACGCTGAGATCGTTTGCTAACACCATGGGCTGAAACGTAGCCACACACGCGCGTAAGTTATCGATCGGGCAACCTTCTAAAGTTGCTGTATCGTTCGGGGAAAGCGTCAAAGCCAGCGAAGATGACGATGTACTAGCTCCATTGGTAGCAGCGGAATTTTGCAGCTTCTCGTCGAGGTAAGCTTGGGCCAGTGCGATAGCTTGTGCAGAGAGACACGTTTCGTCGCCAGCAACTAGCAGACGTGTGACCCGATTGTTGGACCTGTCCGAGACCACAACTGTCAAGTAGTCAGACGCATCCACCTCAAATGCGATCTCGAGTTTCAAAATCAATTGTGCTGACGCGCGATTTCCATCGACAAGCACGCGACCCAAGCAGTGCTCCAGCTCGCTCCCCGGACGATGGTTAGTCTTTTGATCGGGATCAAGATTCCCTTCCAAAATGTCAAATGCGATCTCATTTTGGCAGATTGCGTAGTAAACTCGTGTTTGCCGAGTTGGAACGGGCGTGCCAGGAGGCACAACAATGAGCGTATCTCCGCTGGCACTGCGAATCCCAAGGCCCAACGGCGTGGGCTCATTGTACAAAAGGTGGCTACCATTTTGCGCAGCAATCAACGCCGCGCCAATCGCCACGCTATGCGGTGGTGAATCCACAATGCGATTCCAGTGTTCGGCGAAACATTCACCAAGAACTTCACGAAACTTTGGAACTTGCATCGTACCTCCAGTGACCAAAACCGCGTCAACGTCCTCCTTTTTCACGTTGGCTTGTGTCAGAACTTGCTCCACCTTGGCTGGCAGACAGTTCCACAACTCCGTTCCGCACAAACTTTCAAAATCTTCTCGCGAAATAGTGCTCCTAAATCCCGCAGCCATCCCACTGACTGAGGACGAATCACGACCACCACGCCGAGTCTGCCAAGGAGGAACATCGATCGCGGCTTGTTGGGAAGTGGAGAGAATTTTTTGCGCCAAAGCACAGCTGCGTCGGAGGCGTCTGGAGAATACTGAACTTGCCGTTCCGGGAGACGTATCGGACGCTATCGCTTCATTCTGGAAATGTTTCCAAAGGCAATCCGTTAGGACTTCACCTCCCGTTTCAAGATTCCCTGCTGTCGCTTCAACCTGGATTCCGACTCTGGCAGACGATTTTTCTGCCCTGTTTTCGCTGCGATTTTCACCTACCCGAGCCAAAGTTACATTTAGGCTTCCTCCGCCGCAGTCCACCGCAACGACTGTTTTCTCGAAGATAGCTGCTGCAGCATCAATTGCCGACTCTGAATTCGCGACAGCAGATGCAGTTGAAGATACAACAAGGTTCTCGACATGCAGGCCAGCAATACGACACGCATCCCGAAGAGCCTGACGCTGGGTACGGTTGTAAGAGGCCGGCACGGTAACTACGACTCTAGCGACTCGTTTGCCTGTGAAGACCTCAGCTCTGTCCTTGATCGTAGACAAGAGCATTGCGGCTATCTGTTCGGGATATACTAGGTCTGGAGAGTTGTTTCTCGTAGGACATTCCACCACTGCTTTGCCAGCAATTCCTGGTTGGATCTCAAAACTCCAGCGAGCCACTACATCTTGTGGAAGTAGAGCCTCTACCTTTTTACCAAGTAGCATGGTCAAGTCGTACACTGTGTATGGATGCCCTGCCTTGGCACGACTGACCGCTTGCTGCCCGACTTCCCACCCACCAGAGCCCGAGACTCCCATCGATACGAAACTCGGCAGCGAGAAGCAATTACCAGGATTGTGCGCTTCTAACGGGATTAATGATACGGTGCCGTCTTCAGTAACAACGGCAACCTCGCATTTCATCCGACCAAAGTCGATGCCTATTCTGCATCCAACGCTGTCGTACAATTCGTCCGTGGCACTGTCACTCGGAGTCGTACCTTCAATATCGCTCGTCGGCGCTAATTCGTGAGGACTGTACGAGTGGTCCATGCTAACTCCTGACATCGCGTAAATGGAAATGATGTGCGTTTTGGTTTTTGAGTCACATGAGTCATATTCCATCAAGCCAAGATCAACTTAACGGTCAAGTTCTACATCCGCATGCAATGAATTCGGATGAGCTGCACTTGCTTTGCGTTCCTTCAAGCCGTGGTTTGAAGTCGATGCTTCGTAATTGGATGCATGGTGATGGAAGTCGTCAATCAAGAAAAAAAAATATTTGTGAGAAGGATACCCAAGTCAGGAATTGACACGTGGATGATAGCGCAGGCAAATGACGATTTGGCTTCTCGTTGACGCTTTGGTACAAAATCGGAGGACTGCAGAAGAAGGCAAGCGCAATGAGTCATAAACAGAATGTTTTTCAATTAACGGGGAACGTGGAGGTTGGATTCTCAAAAAGAAGTAACAAGTGTTCTGCATTCGTGGTGAGCAAGTCTAAATACCGATCGTTTCTTAGAAGCCTCATCTCACATGTTGTGAGATAACTACTTCAATTTTTTCATTGCGGTACATTGTTGTCACTTAACTTCTTCTGGCTAACGACATCCTATGACCTTGTCGACGACCGTCCCTACCCGTTCGCCCTACAGCTCTAGCGCAGTTTACCTAGAGCTGCCTTCTCCCTTAAGGCGTGAAGGCCCCGAACTCCGAAGAGTTCTCATGCTGCTGTCTCTCCCTCCAATGCCCTACATCAGTCGATGCATGCGCGTAAACGTCGTTCCACCTGGAGGCTGTGCCCGAAAGCGGAGGAAACTGCTTCGATTGACTTGTAGCATACAAGTCAATCGAAGTAGTTTTGAGAAAATTTGAGTGCTGCACGTACTGTTGCCATTTCCTCTAACTTTAGGCCTCCGAAAAATGTGCGTTTCTTCCCAACGGAGGATTGCAGCAACGGTAACGACAATATGGGCGAGTCTTCTTCAATTTGCTTCTACCTAACGCAGAGGCATTGCTCAAGTGCCCGTCATTGTTATCAAGAAGTCTGTTTGCAGTCATGACTGCGGATAGTACCCGTGCCGAGGACAAAGACTCGGTCAAAGTCTGTGTGCGGATTCGGCCGCTCAGCTCGAAAGAGAAGCACGAGCAGACCAAAAGTTGTATCCGGATTGCAGCGTCTTTCGACGGTTTGTCGGGTTCTAGCTCCGCCTCGTCCCGAGGTGGCACTCCCAGCCAAAGCAGCGGACCACAACAGCTCATCGTTGGTAAGGATCGTGCGTTCACTTTCGACAACGTTATCGGGGTCACCAGTTCACAAACGGTAAGAGACAGGCAAGGTATTATGCCGGGTATTTCTACGACGCTAACATGTTGACATTTTCTCCTTCAGGAAACGTATCAGTTATGTGTAGCACCATTGGTTCAAGGGTTCTTGGAAGGCTACAATGCTACCGTACTAGCCTACGGTCAGACAGGCACAGGAAAGACTCACACGATGGCTGGATCTGGATTCGATGCTCGCGGTCGCGAGAAGAATGCTGAGTTGCAGGGCATCATTCCACGAGTAAGAGCTCACTGAGTCGCGTTCATGGAACTGGTTGAGCACTAATCTCTTTTGAATATCCAACCCTGTAGGTGATCAAAGCGGTCTTCAAAAAGTTACAACAGGAAGAGGGCAACGATAACCAGAATCCAAAAGAGCACACTTTGCGCGTGGAGTACGTAGAGATTTACAATGAAGAGCTCCGAGACTTGCTTCACCCGGAAACCACGTCGAAACAATTGGCAATTCGTGAAGACGGAGAAGGGAACATCGTGATCGCCGGGGTGAAATCGGAACCTGCAGACACGAAGGAGGCTGTATTCAAGCATTTGGTTGTTGGAGGTGCGTCGCGAGTCACTGGCAGCACGCTGATGAATGAGCAATCGAGTCGTTCGCATGCGATTTTCAGTTTGCTGTTGGAGCAGCGTGATCTCGTGTCGGGCACTAGGCGATTCTCGAAATTTCACCTCGTAGATTTGGCAGGGTCAGAGCGTGCTAAACGCACTGGAGCAGTGGCGGGACGCTTTAAGGAATCTATCAACATAAACCAGGGGCTTCTTGCACTTGGCAACGTTATCAGTGCGCTTGGGGATGACAAACGTCGTATCGGGACTACTGGAAATGGTAGTGGAACAGTCCACGTGCCATATCGAGACTCCAAGCTTACACGATTACTGCAAGACAGTCTAGGTGGCAATGCTCGAACTCTCATGATTGCGTGTGTGAGTCCTGCGAGCGTGAATTTCGAGGAGACGCTGTCGACTCTGAAGTATGCCAACCGAGCCAAGCATATCAAGAACAAACCGATCGTCAATGATCGCATCGCCACCGAAGAAGAGCGTGCTCGCAATGATGAGGAAATGTCGCGGATGAGGGAGGAAATCGCCAATCTACAGACACAACTTCAACGGCAGAAGACGGCAACAACGTCGTCACGTCCACCTTCTCGATCAGCTTTGTCGGTAAGGAAACCCGAGAAAAATGCGGACCAAGAGCGAGAATTGGCGATCGCGAGTCGAGAACTGGCACAGGCGACGAAATGTGTAAGTTTGTATGGTGATGCCGTGGAAAGTATTCGAACGTATTCGATGGAGGCGGCTACGTTGTTGGTGGCGATGGAGCGCGAGATTATTTCACTTGGGCGACCTGTCCAACAAAGGCTAAACGAGATCGTGAAATTGTTGAATGCATCGATCCAAACAGCGAATGGTAGCGTCATTAGTGCCAGAAAATTGATGCCTTCGTCGCCGCGCCTTCGAGAGGGAAAGGAAGGCGATCGTGCAAATCAAGACGGTGACATCCATCACCCGGAAGAGACGATTGTAGTCCAAAAGCTCCGGCACGAACTCAAAGAAGCTAAAACAAACTTGACACGAGATGAACAGATCTTCGAGATGAAAAATGCTGACATTCAGCGGCTTCAAGCGCTTTTAGTAGAAGCAAAAGGGAAGAATGAGAAGCTGATCCAACGGGTGCAGGAGCTTGAGCGTGGTGGGCAGCTGTGGTCCAACGCTGAAATTCCCGGTTCCAAGGATAACCAAGCTAAGGAGCAAGAAAGTTCAAGCTCGAGTCGAACGACTACAGCATCACCAACAGGACGAAGTTCTCGACCGTCTTCAACAAGTAGAAGTAAAACAGTGTCATCGTCTCGTGGACTTTTCTCACGTCGCGGAGGTACAGCAGCATACGATGGCGACGAAGATAAAGTGGTCATGGACTATTCTGACGAGGATGACCATGCGGAAGAGTCCAGGATGCCTTCGGCCCCACGCAAATCCAGAAGCGCATGTGCAGTGGGCTTGACGAGGAATAGCTCAAGTAGCAGAGGTGACACCCGTGGGGGTCTCAATGCAGGGCCTCGTTTAAAAACGAGTGAAGCGATTGGCAAACTGGAAATTACCATCACAGCATTGCAAGAGAAACTCGAGGAGCTGCAGAAGAAGAATGTACGGTGAGGAGGAGAATGTACCGGTTGGAGGTTTACTCTGTTGATGTCACTTACGGTGCTTTTGTATTTTTGTTGATAGGAGGAGCTACTGGATGCCCGTGAAGAATCTACCCGTCGCTGGGCATTGGAACAGCAAAACTATGAGCGTCAACTCAGTGAGGCAGAACACTCGATCGAGGCGTTAAAGCGGGATAACCAAGTCCTCGAAGACTCGGTGCTTGATGACAAGCGCAGCGAAGCTAAGGAGACTGCATTTTCAAACGTACGCTGCAGTCTAAGTGCGAAAAAAACGATGAATCAAGAGCGGCCGGACACTGCTGCTTCCAACAAGTCCATCCGGTCTTCCACGGCTAGAAATTCTGAGCCAGTCGACAAGGAAGCTCTAATGGCTGCATTCGAAAGAAGTGTCAAGCAGCTAATCGAGTACCAAGCAACTCGACGTGAAGTCGTTCACTTGCTCAAGGGGAAGAAAGAAGCTGAGCAAAGCAGAAGCGAGGCTGCTCGACGAATTAATGCGCTGGAGATGCAAAAGATGCGTCAGAGTTTGGGAGTGCGTGAGAGTATCTCCGACTTGTCCAGGTCTCTCCATGTACTTGACGAGCGAATGCAGGCTGAGTCAAAGTCCCTTGACGAACTGGAACGACTGAAGAAGTTGCGAATACGTGCTGAGAAGAAACTCGTGGGTCTTCGTAAGCAAGAAGAGAAAGCTGAATTCTTGGACGGTGAAGCTCAGCAGGAACTACAGGATCTCGAAGAGCTGATTGTGGACTTGGACTCGCATATCGCGTTCCAGGACGCTGAACTGGCAGCGGCAAGAAATGATCTGCTAGCAATCAAACAGCGATCTGAAAACACCGATTCAAAGTCACCGCTTGATGGTCTAGCGAACGAAATTGTTCGGCAGCTTGGTCTTAATGGTGCAGACGTTGCGGGCGCCACAGCTTCAGTCATGGGCAAGTGTTTGGACGAGGTCGCTCGACTGCGTATGCGAGTGAGCGAGATGGGGAGCGAGGTGCAGGAGCTGCAAGGACTGCTGGATGAACGTGAGGCAGCGCTCGGTCA
Source organism: Phytophthora agathidicida (assembly GCA_025722995.1). Taxonomy (NCBI): domain Eukaryota; phylum Oomycota; class Peronosporomycetes; order Peronosporales; family Peronosporaceae; genus Phytophthora; species Phytophthora agathidicida. The sequence goes on along the minus strand of CP106972.1, from coordinate 4,125,254 downwards.
GTTGGAGAGCGGTTTGGTTGTGGCTCGGGACGAATTTGACCGTCGTCTTGCAGCGCAGCAACAAGAAAGCGCTGAGGCCATAGAACAGCTCAAGAAGATGCAGCCGCAACGTAGCGAATCTGGTGATACGCACAAGGACGAAGAGTGGCAGAAGCTAATCGTGCGATGCCAGAAGAAGGACGAGTACATCGCCGACCTGGAGAAGCATCTCGTGTTCTACAAGTCGAAGGCCAAGCAGATGCAGGCCCAACTGCAGCAGCTCATCCGATCGTCCAGTGAGCAGCAAAGACAGACCGATGACGAGTCTTCCGATGGAGAACGAGAACGGCAGCTACAGCATCGAATTCGGCAGCTTGAGGAAGCCAACGACGCTCTCATGAAGGACCTAGCCACGGCCAAAGTTTACCTGCGCGCCTCACAGAGTCGTGGAAGCATCGCCAGAAGCAGCGGAGAGCGAACTCCTGGGCCTAAAGTGGTGCGTGTCTCCAGGAGCGAACTGCGTGAACTACCAGCACCACCTGCTCCACCCTTGCACGCCTCAGACCTTGGTGATGACTGAAAAAACAATGGCAACTTGAAGTTGATGTAGCCATGTCTTGTCACTGTTCCGAGGGAAATAGTGTTGAAATGTAGCCATTTTCCTGAATTATTGATGGTCAAAGTAACGGCTGCTGCTGCTCCGTCGTGTAGCCCGTTGGCACCGACGGAGCTCGAGCGGGAGCACGTTCATAAGGTGTACGACCGCATTGCTCCTCATTTCAGCCACACACGACACCACCCATGGCCGCAAGTGACGGAATTTCTAGCCCAGTTGGAGTCTGGTGCACTCGTGGCTGATGTGGGCTGTGGCAATGGCAAATACCTGCGAGTGAACCCCTCGCTGTGTATGATTGGAGCTGACCGCAGCATCCCATTGATGCAAGCTGGGGCTTCCAGCGGCAGGTGCGTAGCATATTCAGTTTAATTGAAGATGCAATGGCTACTAATAGTTGCTACCTTGGTGTACGTAGCAACTTGTTGGGGTGCGATGCACTGAAGGTGCCATTACGGACCGGAGCATTCGACGCGGCGTTGTCGATCGCTGTACTGCATCATATCTCTACCGAGGAACGTCGGGTGGCGCTCATCAGGTACGGGGTCTAAGTTAATAGATTGGGGTGGCTGAAAAAGGGTCGAACGCCTAACGAAAATGTTGTTTAACGTAGTGAACTGGCACGGGTCGTGCGGGTTGGTGGTGGCGTTCTGATTGTGGCGTGGGCGTTCGAGCAGGACGAGTGTTCCAAGCGTCAATTTGAGACACAGGATGTCATGGTGGAGTGGAAGCTCCAGCACAAGTACACGAAAGAAGAAGAAGTAGAGGAAAAGGAGGCTCCTGGTGGATCGGGATCGCACGGACGGATAGATCGAGACAAGCGGTGGGTGGTATATGAACGATACTGTCATGTGTATCGAAGTGGGGAGCTAGAGTCGCTGGTGGCACAGGTACCTGGGCTTGAGATCGTCTCCGTCGAGTACAGTCGATCCAACTGGTGCTTGCGTCTGAAGCGAGTTGAATCCTAGATGTCAATATAGCCGGCATCTTCAGTTTCGCAAACATGAAATTCTCCGTTTCGCAAGTGGCTATTGACAATTCCTACTTCCACCAAGATGACATTGGTCACTGCGAATACGAGTGATGATAGACTCGAGGACTTACACACGACAGATGACCAACCGAACAGCGAACGGAGCCCGGAAGACGAAGAAAGCGATGACATCAACGACGGTGGCGATACGTCGCGAGTCGTGGATAGCGCGACAAGCTATGCGAGGTTTGATCGTGACATTAGTCCGTCCGATTGGCTATAGATACTTACTGCATTCGCCACTACCGTGCAGGGAATGCCTGCGAACCGAAAATTACACCGAGGCGACGATAGCATTGCGAAGTGTCTTGGAGATATCCAATCCATCTACCGCGTCGTATAAAATGGTAGTACTGAATATTGTGCAGCTTCTGAAAGCTGCCCAACAACTGGAAACGAGCATCGATTGCATGCTGGTAAGTTGCAAACTATTTTGTGATAGTTTAGACGTGGTTAAGAAAGCTAATTCGTGGTCGAAAGACTATTTACCAGGCAATGCCGTCACCATTTTCTCGTATCGATGGGATCTGCATCATCGTAAGTTACATAGAATGTATTTGCTTCTTGCTGTAATATTTTACCTACGTTTACATTTTTACCAGGCTTGCTTGTATGAGCAACTCGGGTCAATTGAGGGAGCACGTTTCTGGTGGAAGAAGTTGCGACCCTCGTCTTCTTCGAATGGCTTGGGCGTTTTTGCTAAACCTGGTCTGCAGCTTTGGGAAGCAATGGCTGATCGTTTATTTGAAATGGATCTGTACCTGTTTGCAGCAGAATTTTACGGCCAAGCACTGGCAGCAGACGTCGAGCACCAATTCGTACCATCCAACCGCTTTCGATACCGCTACCTGTCCTCACTGCTAGCGTTTGTTGGGTCGGAGGGCCCTACTCTACACATGAGTTTGTGCAGATCAGTAGCATGGTCACTGGCACAATGGTTTCGTCGTCGAAATGGAAATGCTTCTCACATGTCTGCCTGCTATGGAGACCCTCATTTCTACCCTATGCGTACCGTGTATTTGACTTCGTTTCCAGCGATGCACCGCATAGTATTCGAATGGGTGGATGGTCCTGCTGGCCGAATAGCACGTTGGTGGAGACGGCATTGGGTTAAGCTACATCCACCACCAAGCTCTATTTCGCCAGATCCGGCGTCAATTTCCAGTGCAAAACCTAAATTGAACAAGAAACCATCACACAACCAAGCTTCATTTTCTCGACAGCCCCGAAGCCAAACTCGAACAGGAGATCATGGAAAATTAGCTGCATCTCCATCCAAATCTCCATCTCCAATGAGAAAACCTCACTCCAACGAGCAAATTCGCCAAAAACCCGGCAGATTGCCGGATCAAAGAAGAAAGACAAAGAAAAACAGCGGCGTGGAGCAACGACCAGGTTTAAGTAACAATTCTCTAGTCGTTGATAGTCAACAGTTTCTGGGAGGGCTGAACGATGCTACCCTTGAAACTGGTGGTAATTCTCGTTCTACAACAAAAGTGTCCAACAGGTTATCCCCAGCGAAACGAAGAATCAACCTCGTCAAGTAAGATTGTTTTGATGTTTCAAGATCCCTGAAAATGTGAGCAAACTGATATTTTGTTGGTTATGTGTTAGACGTATCCGCGGGACAGATCCGAAAGTTGAGCGACCTTCATCTGCTGGAGTAGAAAAAGCTTCTAGCGATGAAGAACAGACCATGGCTCGCTCGTCCAGCACAAGCTTGCTGGATATTTATCCGCTTCAACTATCAAACACCGAAGACTTCGTAACATCCTGTGGGCGTGGCCCTGGGTTTGCCGATCTCGATTTGAACGAGGTGGGGGAATTTGCTCGTTTTGCACACTATCGAGCACGAGTTCTTTCAGGCAAACATGCGCCTGTGAGTAAATTGGACACCACCAAAGTGAAGCCACAATGGCTCCAAGATCTTGAAAGAGCAGTGACGCTAATTGTAACCCACCAGCAGCGCATCTTGGCGAGTGGCAAAGCGGTAGTCAAAAACGACTCAGTTGCTCTCTTATCTGAAGTGCACACGCGTTTAGTTCTCCAGATCACCACGCTTTGTCGACAGTACACACGCGACTTCGGCGAAACCTCATTTACTCGGCGACTTCGTGGGCTAACTCGAAAATTGGTCGAATGGAAGTTCACACGCATATCGGAGGTGATCGCTTCGCTGGACGATGCACAGTCTATTGCGATGCAAGAGGAGAAGCAGAGGAATCTTGAATTTTACCACGTCCACCGTGTCTAGAAAGCTGAATACAACAATGAGTACGTAACAACATTCATCCAGGTTTCACGTTTCCATCTGCATAGCATACAAACACGAGTGAGCTATGTCGATGATACAGTTGATGCGTTTACATCGATTGATGCTATTCACGTGGTTGCTGGCTAGCAGCGCCGGTCACAGCACTCGTTACTGCAGCGCGTTGCTCCTTCTGAGCCCCGCTAGCAGCTTCTGTGACGTAATGACTTTCACTACCGCGCTGGCTGTGGTAACTGGTGCCACTGTTAGTGCGGCGGTGATGCTGAAGCGACTGATGTTGCAAGTACGATTGTTGGGCTTCGCTTTGACGAGGCGAACGGCCACGAGGCTGCTCCATATGAGCCCTTCCGGGTCTTGTCTTCGAGATACGATCAACATCCACCATTGAAAATGCTGCGCTGGCACCGAGGGTGTCGGTAGGAGACATAAAGCTTGCTGTTTCACGCGCAACTCGGGGCGCAGCAGTTGGCCGTCCGAAATCCCCGGATCTCGCTCGCATGGTGGCGAATTGAGGATATGCGAGGCCATTAGTCATAGGGCTCGCTTGGCCACCAGGAGAAGCATCACGATAGTAACTCGGGGGGGTGCCCGATGCAGCTGCAGCGGCAGTGACTTCGATAGCATCAGCTGGGTTTCGGGCGCTCAACCGATGGATGTAGCGTCCTTGAGGACGAATGCGATTTCGAGCTTGTCCTTCGAAATGGCGTTCTGGTACAAACGCATCGCTCCTTTCGCGCCAGCCTGGTGAATTCGCAAACCGGTGGGCATATTCGGTAGCGTCTGAACGACCGGCTACTGCTTCAACACCGGCCCACCGAGAGGAAAACGGGCTCTCCAAGGTTGGATCACGGCTAGAGGCGCGACGATACCCTCTCGGCTCAGGGGGAGCTTGAATACGAGCCTCACTCGTGGTCTCACCACCAACGAATCGATCACCTGACATGCGAATGCGTCCACCCATTCCTTGTCCACGATAAGCTGCCATGCGACTTGCTGCTTCTGCACGGCGATCGAGATCATCAGGTCGGTAAAGCGCAGTGCGTCCTACCCCTCCTCGCGTCGGGACAGCAACTCCCCCGAAAGCATCATCACGCACCTGTCGCGTTCGTTTGCCGTCAAATTGATCGGCATTTGGTGGGTCTAAGGTCGTGCGCTTCTTCGAAGCACTTCTAGCACTTCCTTGAGTACTACCAGTCCCCGCAATCGCTGAGGTGCCCGTAACAGCTTCATGAGGCAGTAGCGATAGAATTGGTAGATGCACATTCGCGGGGAAGCACACAGTTAGCAGATCCTTATCCGACGCAATAAAACCCACGACATCCAGCGCCGTCGGGAAAATCTCCCCGGTGGGGGAGACAAAGCGGGTCTCGACTCTCCCGGAGCTGACAGGCTGGACACGCCAACCTTGTCGTACGAGACTAGGAAGTGCATGGTTCTCAAACAAACTGATCACGAACTGTGCTTCGCGTTCACTAACTTGGATACGAGGACGAGGAGGAGCAGCGCTCGCTTGCCGTGGTGGTGGCATCATAAAGTCTCCAGTGTCAGGACTGGCAGGTGACGATCCTGTCTCGGCCTTCTTCAGTAGCAGCGAAATGGCCAGGGGCATCTGGGCTGGGTCCGCACGTTCAATCTCGTCCTGGATCAAAATCTGCAATGTGCCGTCAATAGTCAGATCTTCGGCGTCTCCATCTGCGTACACCACCGTATACAACGACACTCTCTTGTCAAATTTCACGACTTGGCCCAAAAATCGTCCATGTCCGGCGAACGTCTTGGCGACACGAAGGCCGATTAAATCTTCGGCAAAGATCTCTCGTCCATGAAACATGATGCGGACCTCACGTTGGTCGTTGGGGGACGTTGGTGCCGACCGCTCTTCTTCCTCCATGTCGTCTTCTTCGTTCATTTCTTCATCAGGGATTAAAGGGTTGCCTTCCTCCCTTGGTCTCGAGCTATTACGACGGAACGACGTCGCTTGGTTCTGATTGGCACCAGTTGCACTTTGAGGTGGTAATTTCATCTCTCCTTGATTGTTCACATTACCCGTCGTTGTGGACGTATTAGATGTTCTGTTATTATTCCCTGCAGGAAGAAGAGATGCGTCGTTTTTATTGCTGTTGCGTTGGTGATCCCTCAACTGCAACAGCGCCGCACTGCCCGACGACAGCGAAGGTAGTGGGGGTTGGTTCTGATTGGGTCGGGAGCGTGCCAATGGGGCGTCATCATCGCTCATGGCTTCAGCTTCCCCCGCCTTAGCAGACGAAGAGACGCTGACCTGTGACTCAGCGCTGGACGGACGTTGCACTAGCTGCTGGTTGAAGCGAATATCTTCGTCCTGTGTGCTTCCTGAGCTACTGGGCGAGCCGATGGCGTTGTCCTCGGGTTTGTGGCGGCGGATGTGGCTGTTGGGGTTCATCGGCGCGGACGAGAAGCCGATGGATGTTGCAGCAGCTGCAGAAGAAGAAGTGGCGCCGGGACTGGAGCACGACACGTCTGGAGCGGAGGCGACGGCGCCTCCCGCGGCGCTCGCGGGGCGCGGCGGTGGCATGAAGGAGGAAGGTCTCGGTTTGGATCGAAAAGCTTCCGTTTTTGTCGTTATGTGGCGCACGCAACTTTAGTTTGTATTGGAATAGATTGTATTGGAATAGAATTCGACCAGTCGCGGAAACGGAGACCGGAGCGGAAGGGATGGGCGGGACAACTATTGGCAAGCAGTTGTCTGCCACCGCTGCTCCATGGGGGAACGCCAGAAAGAGAGAGTTATAGAGGCATGTATAAATCCACTCTTTACTGGTCTTAACCAACGCTGCATGAAATAACGTGCGGTTGTCTACAATTTTCGTCTCACCCAGCGTAAATCGCGGTGGACATTTCTTTCAGTCGAAACCCGCTGTTTTGTGTAGTGTACATCGATTCCAATAATCCGCGGCAGCACCATGGCGACGCTAGAGCCTCGCGTTGCGGTCGGCCATGGAGCCGTCCTGCCGCGCTCTCACGTCTCTTTCTTACCTATACTCGCTGTCCTAGGGCTGCTCTTCTCCTGGCTGCTATCAGTCGTAAACAAGACCGTCCCAGAACCCTACATGGTACTAAAAACTTCGTGTCGATAGTCCTGTATCAACACACTCACTAGCCAGTTCTCTGATAAATAGGACGAGATCTTCCACATCCCGCAGACCCAGAAGTATTGCGAAGGACACTTTGGTGTGTAATTGCCCAATTGCAGCCTAGACTATTTCCAGTTATCCTGCAGGACTGACCTCTGACTGCCTCTGCAGACGAATGGGACCCCAAGATCACAACGTTCCCGGGTCTGTACTTGATCTCGACGCTGTACGCAGAAGCAGCTGCAAGACTCAACATGGGTGAATTCTGCTCCGTCTCGGTGCTGCGTAGCATCAACGTTTTCTTCGCTCTGGGGAACGCCCTGCTGTGTGTTTTGCTGAGACGCCACGTGGTGCCGCAAGACCCAAATGCTCTGCTGCATGCACTGCGTGTTGCAGTGTTCCCGCCCCTGTTTTTCTTTGCCTTTTTGTTCTACACGGACGCAGGAGCGACGTTTTTCGTGCTGTTGATGGCACTGCTCGCGGAGAGGGTGGATCTGCTGCAGTACCCGCCGGCGAGAGGGAGTTTTATGCTCAGTGCTGTGGTGAGTTGTGCATTGGTTGTTGATTGATTTTGGTCCACGGGTGTTTGACGTTGCACGGTATTGTGGTTCATTAGAGTGGTGCGATGGCGGTACTTTTTCGCCAGACGAACATTATCTGGGTTGTTTTCGTTGCCGGTACAGTCGTGGTTCGATGCGTGGAAATCGCTCATTCAAAGTTTATATACGGGTAGGTTGCGTTATCGCTGTTGACACGCAAGTATGTTTTGAGTAATGTTGCTGCTTGTTACCGATGCTAGGTCACTGAAAGAAGATTCGGGAACCAGTGGTACTTCATCTGCCACACACAGGTATATCATGGAGTGAGTATATTGGCAAAATGCTGTACAACTGGCTGATTGATTTTATTGTGGTCGGCGATGCATTTCTGTAGCTCTTTGAGGGTGTTCATGAACTTCGTCAGCGTTGTTATCACCAGCCTCCCGTCCATTCTCCTCATCGTCTGGCCGTTCGTCGTTATCGTGATGGGCTTTGCTGGCTTTCTTCTGACGAATGGGGGTATCGTAGTGGGTAAGCATGAGAACGACAAGCACGAACGTTTTTGTGTATGAGCGTTGTATCGTATCGAATCACTGCTCACGTCAATGCGTGTTTTAACGTGCAGGTGACAAGTCAAACCACGAAGTAACGTTTCACGGGGCTCAGGTGTTATACTTCATCGTAGTGGCAGCCTCCGGCTTCGGACTCAGCCTTATCGCGCCTTCCCGACTCGAGAGGTTTGCAGGATCAGTGCGCCGGAACGTTAGTTCTTTCCGAGGCTTTGTCTTCACTTGCTTCCTGATTGCAGCAACCATCGGGGTTATTAATCGCTTCAGCCCCGTGCACAAATTCATGCTCGCCGACAATCGTCATTACACGTTCTACGTATGGCGGAAATTTTTCCTGAAGCATGCGTTGGCCAAGTTCCTCCCTACCCCACTCTACCTGTTCTTCGGGTGGCGTTGCTGGAACGAGCTCGGTATTAGCTTTCGTGCTTATTGACCCCTTTGGGTTAAATCTAATTGACTAACGATACTTGTGTCTGTAGAACAAAGACGCTCACCGCTGTGGAAGTTTGTGTATGCTCTTGCTGTGTGCTTGGTCCTCATTCCATCACCGCTTGTCGAGTACGTGTACCAAGACGCAATTCACTTCCCGTTATCCCGTCCGTGGGCGCTCACATGTTGTGTTTCCGTGAATAGGCCGCGATACTATTGCGTCCCGTTCATCATCTTGCACTTGAACACGAGCAACGTAAGTACCCAACACATCGTGCCCAATTCTAAGGAAGTACTACTAACAATTCTATCCGTGGTTATCTGAGATTATAGCAAGCTGCCTACCATCAGTGGGTAGTAATCGCTGTGTACATGGCTATCAATGCGCTGACGCTGTGCATCTTCCTGTATTACCCGTACAACTGGGTCGATGGATCCACTGCGCGGTTCATGTGGTAACAACTTTGTGATGAATGCATAGAAATGTCGATGAGTGTGTGCACAAAACAGTTTTTACTGGTGGGATTTTGGATGACATGTAAAGCACTGTGTGTTTATCCAGCGATGTACTGCAGGAGCACAGAATGTATCGATAGCGACAGCTCTGAGCAGTGCCTGGTGATTGCTCCCTATCGGGTTCACAAAGAGATTGCATTTCATGACTGACAATGACATTAATGCGTCGTAGCCGATTGTAAACGGGTTCGAAAATGTAATTTACCCAACACTGTTGCAAGAGTAACCTTGAGCTCGAGCATGGCCAATTTGGCCCGAAGACAAGGCCGTGGGCCTAGGCCACAAGTTCGTCGCGGATCTTCTCTTGCAAGAAGCGATTCATCATCATGATAAACCATTGGAGACTCTGCGATGTGGTTCCGCGACTTGCCGCGGTGAAATTGAAAGCCGTGTCACGATGCAGCTTCGGTGTGATCTTGATGCGGTTGATCACAGCAGTTCCGTCTTCTTGAGTTGCAGTACGGTCGCGATTTTCATTGGTTTCTTTGGCGAGGAAACGCGAGATCAGGTCTGGAAGACCCTGCGGATCAATGTTGAACTTATCCTCCATGGACTTCGTGATCTTTCCGTAGATGACATCGTCAGCGCGTTTCATGTCAAGTATCAACTGCTTCTCGTAGCCGAGGTTGAGAGCGCGTTCAAGTCTCCAGAGCCATCCAGGTTGTTGAATGCGACGGTGGGCGGCAATGGTAGCCGAGTGACGGAACGAAAGAGCTCGTCGTGTTCTTGACTCTTGTGCGAGTGCAGATCAACTCCAAAGCCCACGCGAGCGAACGCGTTGGTGGCGTACCAGTCCATCGTGTACTTCGGATTGACCGGGAAGACCTCGGTGGAAGTTGAATGTGCTAGTAGTTTTTCGCACAGGACTGAGGCCTCTTCCCGGGCAACTTGCTTCATGCTTTCTCGCATTATGTGGAGTGAGAACAGGTGGCTCGCAGGCTTGAGTTGGTGAATCCACGACATGCCGTCCGCCGCGAAGATGGCGTCGCCAAACACGTCTCTCACAAGCCACGTGCTGCACTTGCGATGCAAGACGTCTTCAAACGCTTCAACGTCCGAGAGTACGACACTCACTGGACGACCGAGCGCAGCAAGAACCCACGGACGCCCCTCACATCGTCGACTCTGCTCCAGGATCCAATGGTGAATGTCATGTCGATGCGTGAACATCAAGTCGAGCGTGTCCCTCAGCACCGGGAGGGTCAATTCAGGGCGTGCGAACTTGGACAGTGCTCGCGTTTGCTTCCTCGAAGACAGCAACTGTCATCCTACCACAACGAACACAGCAGCGCACCCCACGAGGTCGACGACATTTTCGTCACAAAGTTGAGCGAGCTCAACATCGCCAATCAATCAGCATGGGAACAACGAAGTTTGGGCATCAGTACTTGGTAACAATTCGAGACTGGGGGGGTGAAAATGAATGGTTCGAGGCAGCGTGATAAAAGGTGGGACTATCGCGTGTGTGTTCTTACGATTCGAGTTAGACGCCGCAGGTTTGCTACGCCAGGGTGGAGAGGTTAGTACGGGGTCATGACAGATGAAGCTAGTTCGACAAGAATAAGTGGTATCTGCTGCACTGCCCACAGTTTTCAGTCCAGAGCATCATCTCTTCTACGCAACCGCTACCTCCTCCTCCTTCTAAGAACTGCAGAGTATGATTATACCTTTCGCCATTGCAGCGTCCTTCGTGGCGGCTGCGATTGCCTACATGACTTCGCCCAATGACCAAGATCGAGCAGTGTACGAGTTGCCGACACCTCGCAGCACGCTGCCACTGATCAAGAACACGCTAGACCTGGCTATCAGACAGCGAGCGAGAATCTACGACTGGATCCTGGAACAATGTCGGGAGCACGGGGGACAACCATGGCGAGTTCGGGTACTCGGACGCCCACCTGCAGTCATCATCAGCTCCCTGGAAGCCATGGAGGACGTTTTGAAGACACAGTTCGACGTGTTCGTGAAAGGCTCCGCTGTCGCGACCATTTCAAAAGATCTGCTGGGTGAAGGCATCTTCGTCGTGGACGGAAGGAAGTGGAAACATCAACGCAAAGCTGCCAGCCGCTTGTTCTCCACGAACATGATCCGAGACGCAATTGAGAACGTGGTACGAGACCACAGTGTACGGTTGACAGTCAAGTTGATGGAAGCAGCGGACACCGGCGAGACACTCAACATCAAGCGCGTGTTCGACTTCTTCACCATGGATATCTTCACCAAGATCGCCTTTGGTGTGGAGCTCCATGGTTTAGAGACGGGAGGCAATTCCGAATTTATGGAGGCGTTCGAGCGAGCGTCTCGACGTGTCATGGCGCGATTTCAGCAGCCAATGTGCGTCTGGAAGCTCGTGCGTTGGCTTAACGTAGGCGAAGAGAGGCAAATGGCTGACGATATGAGGCTCATCAATGGCGTAGTGTACGACGTCATTCGTCGCAATTTTGAGGGGAAGAAACAGAGTGGAGAGAGACCTCGTATGGACCTCATCTCGCTCTTTCTCGACAACGAATACGAGGGTGTTGAAAAGACTCCGACGATGCTGCGGGATTTGTCGATGGCCTTCATCTTCGCTGGCCGCGACTCGACTTCACTGACCATGACTTGGTTTCTCATCGAGATGAATCGCCATCCTGAAGTACTAGCAAAAGTTCGTCTTGAACTCGCCGAAAAGTTGCCAAGACTCGGGCTTGGCGACACGGAGACGCCCAGTATGGATGACATTGACGCTCTGATTTACTTGGAAGCAGCTATCCTAGAGAGTCTTCGTCTGAACCCCGTCACGCCAGCGATGCAACGCACCGCAGCACAAGACACGACGCTCTACAATGGAACGTTCATCAAATCTGGCACGAGGGTCATCTTGCCACACTACGCAATGGGCCACCTCGAGACGGTGTGGGGACCTGATGCAGATGAATTCAAACCCGAGCGGTGGATCGACCAAGACACCGGCAAACTCATCCACGCGTCTCCGTACAAGTTCACAGCATTCCTTGCTGGTCCGCGCGCGTGTCTGGGCATGCGCTTCGCTCTAGCAGAGATGAAGATCACATTGGCGACCATCGTCAGCAAGTTCGGTATCACCACCATAAAAAACCCACACGAGTTCACATACGTCCCCGCCGTCACGCTTCAGGTCAACGGTCCAGTCGATGTCTCGATCACTAGGTATTACCCTGAATGAAATAAACGTTTGGACTGGTCTACAGCTCTAAGCTACTGCTAGGGCTGCTTCCCGACCGTGTACCGAGTGGGCTTGCGTTTGGGGCGGACCCTCCGTTACCTCGACTCCTGCTGCTCTTTAGCTGCTAGAGACGCCTGCCGCGCACGGACTGCCATGTGCGTGGCTGTTCGTGTACATGCATCACCACCGACCCGGGGCCTTACGAGTCGATCACTAGAGCAAGAACGCCATAGAGTTCGTGCAGGGTGTCATATATCTGAAACGATTGTAAAATCGCACATAAAGCAATCACTCTTTCATGCATACTCAATCCAAGTATAAAAAACGCCCAATCGGCACCGCCACCGCTTTTTGGGCTCACATTGGTACGTCAAGATGCTGCGGTCCTCATGGCGTCTACGGCGTCTTCCGTCGCTCCGTCGCCTCTCCACCGCGTACGCTCCTTCTCCTCCTTCTCCTCCACGCCGCCGCGCTCGTCAGCTGCAGTTCGTGACGTCGGACAACATCGACCGCCGCCTATTAACCGGCCTAACCTCCGCCGACGACTACTCGCGCCCCGTGAACCTCATTCAGGACGAAGAAGGCGCTCGTCGAGTACTGGAGAAGATCAAAGAGCTGGGACCTAACCACTTCCACGCGTGCGACACGGAGGTGGCGCAGATTGACATCAAAGCTGTCGGCCCCGTGGGCAATGGCGTCGTCACGTGTCTGTCGCTCTACAGCGGACCCGACGTGGACTACGGCAATGGTCCTTACGTGTGGGTGGACAATCTGGACAGCGCTGAGGGGACACTGCAATACTTTAAGGAGTTCCTAGAGAGTACAAACTATTGCAAAGTCTGGCACAACTACAGCTTCGACCGCCACGTGCTTTTCAACCACGGGATTAACGTCCAGGGACTGGGAGGAGACACGATGCACATGGCCAGACTATGGAATACAGCTAGGTTTCAAAATGGAGGATACTCGTTAGAAGCGTTGACGGAAGATCTACTGCTGCAGAGGAAAAAGCCCATGAAGGAATTATTCGGTATCCCCAAGCTCAAGAAGGACGGGTCGAAGGGCAAAGAGAGGATCATGCCTACAGTTGAAGAGCTGCAGAGGTTCCCAGAGTTCAGGAAGAGATGGATCCGATACAGTGTGTACGACGCGGAGAGCACGTGGTTCTTGCATCGTGTGTTGCAGCATAAATTGGATCAGACTTTCTGGTTTGGGAAGCCAAAGACGCAGGAAATGGAGGACGCGGAGATTGGATCTATGTACGATTTCTATCGACAGTATATTATCCCGTTTGGTGAGTGTCTGACGGATATCGAGCGTAAGGGCATGCATGTGGATCTGGAATATTTGGCGGGGGTGGAGAAGCAGGCGTTGGAGGACAGGGCAAGACTGGAAAGACTAGTGTTGAAGTGGGCGTCGAGGTATTGCGAGGAGAGTGATCGCATTAATTTATACAGTGCTGCGCAGAAGCAGCAGTTGCTGTTTGCGCCGTACTTTGATGAGAAGAAAAAGAAACAAGTGCTACCTGCTGAACGGGCGTTTGAAGTTGAGAACACGGAAGGGTATATTGAGGAGGGCAAGCAGAAGGCAAAGAAAAAACGCAATATGATTATTCGGGGCTTGGGCATTCCCCCTACGCACTTTACTGCAAGTGGACTGCCTGCTGCTAGCGCTGAAGTGCTGAAAGAACTTGCTGGCAACGTGAGTACTAACCAAGAAGTGATGGTGGTGTCAATGCCGATTTGTTACTGATCATGTTGTTTGTATGTGTACAGCCTGAGGCAGACCCACCAAAGTATGGACGGGCATACGACCATTTCGAGGATAAAGAAGAGGGCGCTGCGGCTTGTGTGGCGTTAAAGGCGCTTTTCGACATCAGCAGTATCAACACCATGCTCAACAACTTTATCTTACCACTTCAGGAGCTCGCAGACGGCAACAGCCGCGTTCATTGCTCGTTGAATCTCAACACAGACACAGGTCGCTTGTCATCACGAAAGCCGAACCTGCAGAACCAACCAGCCATGGGTAAAGATCGCTACAAAATTCGCGATGCATTCACGGCCCCACCTGGCAAAAAACTGATTGTAGCCGATTATTCTCAGCTGGAGTTACGGCTCATGGCTCATATTACGCAGTGCAAGGCAATGATTCAGGCGTTCAAGGCTGGCGGCGATTTTCACTCGCGTACAGCCATGGGAATGTACCCGTACGTGGCGAAGGCCGTGGAAGATGGAGAGGCACTTCTGGAATGGGACCATTCCTGTGGCGAAGAGCCACCTGCCCCGTTACTCAAAGACAAGTTCGGCGATGAGCGCAAGAACGCCAAAGTTCTCAATTTCTCGATTGCTTACGGCAAAACTGCTTTCGGGTTGGCAAAGGACTTTAACGTCTCTCGTAAAGAGGCAGCGGAGACTCTTGAAAAATGGTATTCAGACCGCGCAGAGGTGCGTCAGTGGCAAAAGAGAGCCATCGAAACTGCACAAACCTACGGCTACACCCGCACGCTGCTGGGCCGGTATCGTCGACTCCCCGATGCTATGCTAAAAGACGACAGTATGGCATCAAAGAAGGCGAGAGGCCATGCAGAGCGTGCCGCCATCAACACGCCTATTCAAGGCGCAGCTGCCGATGTTGTGATGCAGGCCATGCTCCGCGTACACCAGGATCCGAGACTACGCCAACTTGGTTGGGAAATGGTGTGTCAGATTCACGATGAAATTATTGTCGAGGGTCCGGAGGAATCTGTAGATGAGGCGATGAAACTCGTTGTACACTTGATGGAAAACCCGTTCCAGAAACCTCTGTCGGTAGCATTGGAGGTGGATGCGAACGTTGACGATTCATGGTTTAAGGCAAAATAGAGCACGCAATGTTGTGGGAGATATTAGCGTGCGCACATTTCGCACTGGAAAGCTAGCAGCGACTCCGAAATCAGTGCTGAAAATTGGTGCGTGATACTCTTCTTTTGCGAACCCAAGATGCTGGCCAAAAGGATTGCTGCTGGTGTACATACGATAACAGCTTTCTCAAAGTTTCTCTGACGGTTCTGGGCAAACCTAATTGTCGAATAGTTTGCCTGACACTAGTTTTAAGACATTCCGAGGCGTTGCGTCAAGAAAATTGATGGCTTAGCTGACGAATTTCGTGTATGAATTGATTGTATTGAGCGATGATGGTTTGAAAAGAACTTGTGCTAGTCATCAATCCACTGAAAAACATGCAACTCGCACTACATGCAGCACCGACACGCCGAAGCCCTTTACTCGCAACTACTTATGGGCATGGACATTTGCAGTTCTCCGAGAACTCCTTTCCATTCGGGTCTTCCGGCACATCCAGCGTCGGGTTGCGGTCGAAGAAGCCGTCAGGTCGGAATCCAAATCCTGCATAGTCCACCGGCATGATCGGCCAGTCCTCAACACGAGGGAAGTGCGTCAACCCAAATGAGTGCCAGACGACAATGTCCTCGCCATCGACGGATCGATTGGCCTTGGCGTACGTCGGCAGACCAGCGTATCCGGGGTGCTGGTTGGGCGTGTAGCCGGCAGCCCACATCTCGTCGCGGGCGTACTGGGTGACCCACAAGTGCTTCGTAGCATACTGCGCACGCTTGGCAATGGAGCTTTCATCCGCAGCCAGCAGCGTAGGAGCTCCTTCCGGGAACAGGACGTACCCCGTCGGTTTGCCCATGCGGTTCACCTTCTCACTGGAGGCGATCAGCCAAACACGACCCATCTTGTTGTCCGCATCACGTTGTGCATCGCTCTCGCGTTTCAGTCGAGTGGCCACACGCTTGAAAGCGTTGCCCACGGGGTTTTCGGGATTGATCGGTAGGCGCTTCACTTCGAGTTCATCGACATGACACTTGTTGCCATCGATAGCCACATCAAGACGAGCAGAGAACAAGTGCTGATGGCACGGTGCACCGAGACGCGGCGCCATTTCAGTTGCGTATTCGTACTCTCCTTCAGGACGGCCAGATGAAAAGACAATGCCCGTGGCCTTGCACTCGAGCTCGATCTTGCCGTCCAGGTAGAAGTACCAGTAGAAACCGTAGTCGTAGTTGCCCACCGTCACGAAGAACGAGATAACAAGACGACGCTGCCGACGGACCGTGCCTCTCATCATGTCCAGAGTGTCCGTGTGCTTCCAAAGTGTGCCGAAGTCCTCTTCGTGGATGCAGATTGCGTTCTTGAGCAGCACGGGCTCACCGAAGTCGTTGACGACTGTGGCGTCAAGGTACTGGATCTTGCCGAGGCAGTCGCATCCGAGCACAAGACAGTTGGCCAGACGGCCGAATTGGTACTCGCCAGCGTCAAAGTAGTTTTGCCACTCATGAGTGGGCTGCGGTTCCCCATAAGGCACAACCATCTCGGATATTGCCGCTCGGTTGAGAATGGGGCGTTTGGTGCCGCGGTCGTTGAACGAGATGTCATGCAGCGTGAGTCCCTCACGTCCGTTAAAGCCAATGCGAACCTCCCAGTTCTGCCAGTTGAGAACGTGGTTCTTGACCGTGAAGCTCGCACCTTCCGGTTGAGTAATACGCAGCGGCTTCATGTCCGTGCGCATTGGACCGGTCAGGTTCGAGTCGAGGTAGTCGCCCGATTCCATTGGGATGTGGTCGTATCCGGTGTCAATGAGACGGATGACCTTCGCGCTGGTCAAATCGACATGAGCCACAAGACCATCGACCGGGTGTGCGAACATTGAGTGCGTGTTCTCGATGGCTAGGAAGGTCAGCACACGAATCATGCGGCGACCGACCTCCTCCGCATAGCCGAACACGCCGGCCGACAAAGGGAGGGTGCGCACAATGCTCATGTCGGTGATCCCACGCTTGGCCAGAGCGGCGATGTAGGCCGGGTCGGTCTTGGTGATGGTTCCAGAAGCGCTGTAGTCTTCGTCCAGGATAGGGCCCCAGCCGTCAGTGGCAGGAGTGAGCTGGCGGTTGTGGACGACCTTGTGTGCAGGGACATCCACGACCATCTCGCGCGCCACGTTGCTCGCCTTGTCCAGCACGAGCACGCCGATCTCACGCGGGATGTCGTCCCCAGCCTCCCAGGCACCCAGTACCTTGTGGTCGGGCTCACGTAACATCACATACGAGTAGCGGATGTTGGGGCCCTCGTAGCCAGCCTCACCAACGATCTGCTTCATACTCTGCACCTCCGAGGCGGTGAGCGGATCCAGCGGATGGAGGACAGCATCCTTGAGCTCGGGTGTCTTGGCGTGCGAACACATCTGCAGGCGATTGAAGTGCGCGGTGGATGGAAAATCCGAAAGTGAGTCCTGCTGGGTTGGAAGCTAAGTGTACGCAGCTAGCCACACTACATCTTCAAGGGCAGTTTGGGCAGTACCATCAACAACAAGTAAGTGGAGATTTGACGAAGGTCCTCCTCCTCCTGGTCTAGGTGTGGGCACCTCATCTACCGGCGGGGCAGGTAGATTACCAGCTTCGACAGCTTCGATACCGAGTACCATCATACGGTCTCTGTTAGCGAAGAGCGCTTGTCCTAACCGGCCAAGTTGGGGCACGCATTGAAAGCAGCGTCAAGGTGACGCACCGTCGGCGAGTTCCGGTGGACGATCTAATAGGCCTGACTAGCTCGGCGTCATGACTGCTGAGACCGATCTTCGAGTGGATTACCAGGCACCGGAAGCGTACCGCAATCGCGTGGAGGACACCGAGAAGGACACTTTTCGCCAGTCGAGAGACGTCCATAGGCTCGACTAGCGCTGACGAGGACGTCGTCGCTGTCGCAGAACCGGGGGTTAGAGCGAGCAGAGCCGGTCGAACATGACGTTGAGGTTGCTCGGATCGGTCTTGGATGCCTGGTGCATCGAGACTCTCGATCCACCAGGTATCCGGCTGGGATCAAATCGATGGGGCGCAAGGTGCGCAACGCGGAGAGGGAAAACGGTCTATAGTGATGCTTGCTGTGCTAGACGTCCACGGCGCGTCGGACATGGCGTACTTCGACTTCGTTTTTTTCAAGGCGCTACTACATGTCTGTAGGGCTCGAATGCGTGCCATCAACATTCCACCGGTACGCTCAGCTGAGCAACTGCAGCATACTTACACGGTAGGATAGAGCTGTTGTTTGGTTAGGCCCGGCATGCTGTCCTGGTGATCCTGATCGTGCTGGAGGCTTGAAGTTTGCACAGTTGGGAAGCATGGGGCCAGCTTCAACGTAGAGGTTGCAAACGTAGTGGGGTTCTCGTGGCCATCTCAAGCGGAGCAAGTTGAAGTGCTAAGCAAAACGACGCGAGCAGAGCTGGATATGAAGGTGGATGAGATGGGCGGAGTTGATGGTACACCCTGACGAGAGCAGCTCGAGCGCTGCTCATCACGGAGAGGAGGTACCATAATCATCACCGGTACTAATCACTCCGAAACAAGCTCGTCAGCGAGCTTGCACTCGCGACTATGCTGCCATTTAGTATCGAGATGACTACGGTTCAGTTGGTGGCCGGCCTAGAAGTGAGGCAACGCTTCTTGGGCTCCAACGCATTCTCAGCCTTTACTTGGACGGGCTCGATTTGCTCGGGAAGGGCCCTGTGGTTGGCTTTTCGACGCATCGTCGGAACAGTCAATGATGCTTGACAAGCTTACCACATGAGTGCTTAGATTTGAAAGTTGACTTTGGTCTACTGTACTGTTGAAGTGAGCGAACCAAATTCCAGTTGTGCCCTCCGACGCCCGGTCGCAGTAGGAAAGATTGAACCCCTGTTTAACCGCTTGAGATTGCCCCGCCTCAACAGCATTATTTTCACGGCAACCCGTTTTGCTTTTGATGACTCCACTTTTGAATTTGCTGGCTGCCGCTTCTGCGATTTCTTCTCCGCAATGTCGTCTCCTGTTGTTTATCCGGTTGTTGAAGGACTTCTCACACACGAACACGAAAGCCACCGCTATGCCAAAACACCGCATTTGTGGGCTCTTGGAGTTGGCACCGTTATCGGAGGAGAGTTTTATGGCTGGCAGTCTTCGTTGATAGCCGGCTTCGACGGTCTCCTCATCATCCTGGTCTTCGTGACGATACTGTACACGTTACTGACGTTCTCCATCGCTGAAATGTCATCGTCGATCCCCGCTGGAGGTGGTCCCTATGTCTTCTCCCTCCACGGTATTGGTCCCAAGGCTGCCTATTTTGCTGGACTAGCCGAGATGATCAAGGTAATTGCGACGGTTTCCACAACCTTTTACAGCATTTTCCTGTACTTGGACGCCTTGTTCGGTCTCGACTCGACTTACGGTCCGCTGTGGTGGATCGGCTTCAACGTACTTTTCGTTTCGCTCCACATCTTGGGAGTTGAAGCCACTTTCCGCGTGCAAGTATTCGCGACTGTGTTGTCCATGGCCATGCTGATCATCTTTTATGTCGGAGCCTTCACGAAACTTGACTACCAGACGTGGGTTGTGGATCAAAAGATGGAGTGGACGACCTGGAGTGATTCCATTCAGGGGATTTCGTTCGCGTTGTGGTTCTACTTCGGCATTGAAGAGCTGCCCCTCGCCGTCGACGAAACGATCCAGCCGGAAAAGAATATCCCGCGAGGGATCATTTGGTCTATGGCGACCCTTGTCATTCTGGCTGTCTTGACTCTCGTCTGCAGCTCCTTGGTCTACCCCGGTGCTGCATTGATCTACGAATCGACAGCTCCACTCGTGACCGGTTACAAGAGTGTTTTTGGAGACAACAGCACTACTGCTGGCTTCATGTGGTTAACGGTGATCGGTATGATCTCAAGCACTCACTCGTTCGTGTACTGCATGAGCCGGTTGCTCTACGCCATCGCGTGCGACGGCTACTTGCCACAGTTTCTTACCAAGGTTCACTCAACACGGGGTTCCGCCTACGCTGCTCTCATCGCTGGTGGTGTCGTGAACCAGGTGCTTGCTATCATCCTGTTCTACATCGTTGGAATTGTGGACTTGGGCGGGGTGCTCATCAATCTGTCGCTGTTCGCCGCTCTCATTTCGTATTCGTTCCAGCTTGTGTCGTTCATCATGCTACGGATCAAGCAACCCGATCGACCCCGACCGTACCGAAGTCCGTTCGGAATTGCTGGAGCGGTGGTTTGCCTCTTCCTGTGTTTGCTGTGTTTCGCTGCCATCATCTACAGCGGAACATCGAGCGACAACTTCCTCATCGCCGTCATAACTGCAGCGATTTTGTTTGCTATCGGTACAGGCTACTACTTCAAGTCTGTGCGCCCGCGTTTGAACAGCGAAAAGTTCAACCAGCTATCGCCCCGACAGTCGAAGAGCCTGCGCCAAAACCTCATCAGCATTCAGAGCAACGCGTAAGATAGTGCATGCCATGTCTTGGATATTCAAATCGATAAGTAGAGTATGTGATTCATGGTACATGGTGAACTCCGAGTAGAGCTTCAGTTGTCAGTGTTACTCCTGCTTCATGATGTCGTCAATGGCTTTCACCAGGTGGCTCCACACAGTAGCCTTCAGCTCTATTTCGTCGTGGGGATCACCTCTGCGTCAGCCTCCACCCACTGGCGTACTCGGTGCTGGTAAACGCCGACGCCATGCGCTCGGCACACAGCTCCAGAGCACGACCAAACCATGTTATTGGACGAGCAAGGATACGAAAGTGCCAAGGAAACAACTTGAAGCACTGACCACTAGAGCGCGTTTAGATGCGGTGACCATCTCCGTGTCTACTTCTGGCAGAATGCTTCGGGGCGGAGGTGCAAATATGACCAGGCTCGATAGGTCAACCATAGTTGGTGTACTCGAGACCAGCACGAGTCATTTCGGCGAGTTGAAGTCGGTGATTTGCAACACGCACCACCATCATTGCGGCACCACCGACGGGTGTGTCTGCGATCCAGCGGTTGGATCTTACGGTATTGCATGCACTCGAGGCGATGGAGGAAGTGATGAACACGAGTCGCATGGCGAGTTCACGCAGGCAGATAAAACATGTACACGTGCAGTTCGTGGCGCTCGGGTATCGTCGGTGCAATTCATTTTATGTGGCTGCGGTACTGTCTCTCCCATAGTCAAGTCAAGTCTGAACTCTCTTCTATATCACCCGCAATTTTGCGGGCATTCCCGCACTTGTCAGCCACCTGATACCTTCCATCCGCCTCCACGCCCCAGAGAAGCTCAAGCTCCAAGCGATCGACAGCCTCAGCCATGGTGGACGCCCTGCAGAGTACGCACGTGCTGCTGGGATCCTTGTGCTTCTTCGCGCTGATCTTCCACGTCGCCAACCGCCTGTCCGACCGCTACGTCAAAGTGTATCGGGACTTCTCCATCCCGGAGCAGGGCGACTGGTGCTCAAGGTGCGAACGACCAACCAATACAATACGACAATGCAGCCAAGAAAGATACTAACCTCCCAAGTAATTAACTGCAGAGTGAACTCAACCATCCACGCGCTGGTGATCACCGTTGGGATGACGTACAGCTTCCTGCAGCAGCAATGGGACGCCGACCTGCTGCCCACTCAAGAGACGCCCATGCACTTGGCCACCACATTATTCTCCTTCTGTACGTGGCAGTCGCTCTGTTCTTCAGAATTGTGTTCGAACTAATGGCTATTGTTGGTTTGCAGCATGTGGCTACTTCCTCTTCGACCTGTTCGTGCTGATACTGTGGCAAGTTCCGCTCTGGAGGGTCTTTGTCATCCACCACATTGTCGCCGCGCTGCCGTACCTGATCTACACGATGCACTCTGGCTGTGGGATGGATCTGTACCTGTTGCAGCTTTTTCTTTTGGTCGAGTTCGCTGTCATCCCGCTCAACGTCACCACGTTCATGGAGCAATTGGGCTACGGCAAGACCAAGACGCACGAGTTCTTCTTTTACACGACGTACGTCTTTTGGTTCGTGGCTCGCGTGCTGCTGCCCATCTACAACGTCTACGTGCTCTGGACCAAGATCATCCCGGACGCTGGAGCTGCGCCGTTGTGTACAGTACCGGCAGCTTTCTGCGGCCACATCATCTGCGCCTTCTGCGTGGGTGTTTTTATCTTTGTGTGGACCCCAGACGTCTTGGCCAAGTGGAGGGTGCCTGTGCTGCAGATGGATGAGTATCCGGATTATAAGCTGACGATGCGCCAGTCAATGACGCCGCGTTCGAACCCGATCCAGTCGCCTGCTGATGCCAACGAGAAATGGGGCGTGAGCTACGGTACTGTGTCCGCCAGTACAAGAGAACCCCAGTGGACGTCCAAGTCGATCGTGTGAGGAGAGTGAACGCATTTTGCACGCTTCGAAACGCGCATCATAACTGTCCTGCTCCTAGACGACGGCCACGCGACCGACAGACCCTAGTGCTAGGAATTTGTAAATTTTATGGATGGAATTATCCGTCCTGTAGTGTGCTACCAGCAGACAAGCATGGCAAGCGCGTGTCCGGCTGCTGGTACTGCAGCCGCGCAGCAAAACTTCCCATTGTGTCGAGCGTTGAATGCACTGGTGTCTTTGCTAGGAACAACATTGTCTTCTCAATTGTGGAGAATCATTGTAGATACTGAGAGGTTGATTGATCACTCTATCGTTTTTGGCTTGGTCTTGGTACTCGATTTCTTCGGCAACACTATAAACGAAGCACTCGCAATAATGATAGCAGCTCCAGCCACGCTGTACATGCTGACGTGCTCGTCAAGCAACACCAGATCCCAAACTAACACGAACACAACATCAAGGTAGCGCATGACGGACGCAATCCCGGCCTTGGACTGCTGGAAGCCCATCGTCAGGAACACTTGGCCGACAAACGCAAACAACCCGCTTCCGAACAGAGCAACCATAAGAGTGGCGTTGGTCGGCAGGGAAAAGCTCTGGTAGCACAAAATAAACACCACGTATTAGCCATGTCATACACCAAATGCAACAATGGTTGGTTGGACCAATTCAGGTAACTTACCACGTCGAAGTACCACAACGTCGCCAATGCGTATAGCAGTCCAAAGAGCAAGAAGTAGTGATTAATGACCACATAGTTGAGCTCTCTTAGTTGACGCATCGCAATGTACGACGAAGCTTGCATGACAGAACCTCCAAGCGCGCAAATAATCGCCAGCGGCGGCACTTCCTTGCTCTCTTCACCCGTACCGAACAAGAACGCTGGTCTCGTGACAAACATGACTCCCACGTACGACACCATACAACTAACAAAATCCAAACGCTCGATCGCTTCGCCCAGCACCAACGCGCCCAGCATGAAAGTTACGATTGGACTGGTGAAGATTAAGACCACAGCGTCCGTCAGCACCATCTGAGCCATAGCGTAGAACTGGATGCTGATGCCGAAAGTACCGAAGAAACAGCGCCAAAAGAGCATATTGCGGTGCTTGTGGACGACTGTCAGCTTGACGTTTCTGCGGTAGACGAGAACGAGGTTGAGCGTCCATGCCACCGACGAGCGCCACAGCACCGTTTCGTGCGACGTCACGTGGCGACTCGCGTACTTGACGCAGACGCGCATGAGGCTCAGATTGAAGGCAGCGAAGGCGATGTAGCCAAGTGCGAGTGTTCGGGGCGAGCGCCATGTGCCAACGCTTTTGGCTTTGACGAGCGACGGATTTGTCTCATTGGCACTTTGCTCATTGTCATTGGTGTCGTTGTCGTTGGCCACTTGCACGCGGACAACGGGGCCGGAGTTGGGTGCAGACGTGAGCACGCTACGGGTGGGCGCGATCATGAAGAACGTCGGGGTCGAGTCCTCGTCAAGATAAGTGAGAGGTGCTCGCCTTCATTGATGCAGTGACCTTTTTTTGGGCCCCCTGGTGGCCCAGTGGTCTACGCACCACAAAGCTACGCACTTGGCATGCGTTCGAGGAAGGAACTCGACTTGATTAACTAGTTAGCGAATTCCTCGTCTGGGTAGGTCTAGTTTGATACGGATTTGTCTACTCGACACTGCACTTGCGGAAATCAACTGCACTGGGAGGATCCCATTGCACTCACGCTATTCAACTACACTCGCTGAATCCAAATGTTGTGGTCCCGTTCTGGGAGAACGTCTCGCGGAGCTCGAGGCCATGAGACTCTCCGCACTCAAGCGATGCGTTCTCACCGCACTGGGCAAAGTGCGTTCCCTGGTTTTCATTGTGCTCGAGGATGATCGAGCATACCGACGAGTTCGAGGGTGGCTGGGTCGTGTCCGCGAGCGAGTCATCGTCCGTGTGCTCCGTTGCCTCAGTGTGCCCGACGCCATAGCGACCATTCCAACTGTACAAGCTTGTATTGAATCACTCCGCGCATTCGTCAACGACGAAGAAGTGCAGTTTCTAGCCGTTCGAGCTCTGCAGCGTCTCGAGCGTCAAGACCGAGGGCAACATGTTCAGGACGAACCTACTGGACGGCGAGTGCGAGGGCTGCTAGAGGAGCGCGAGCCGACCTTCGACTGGGTCGCGTTCACTGATCTCATGTCGAACTTACTGCTGCATGCTACACTGCACTCTTTCGATGCGATGCAGCCACTATTACAACGCCTACCACGCCAGCAGCAGCAGCAGACGCTCGGCATGGCTTTCGACAACAGATACCTAGACGTTCTACAGCGGATGCAGCAGAGGCCCATTGACGAGGAGGTGCTTCAGCGTGCGCAGCCGAATCAATCGTGGTTCTCAATCGCAGAGTGAACAAACTCGCTACCGATCGACAATGACTTGGTCGACGTCCGCTAGCGTTTTGGGGGTGATAGCTGGGGAGTCGACCAACAAGCCCAACAGGCTAAGATCGATGCTTTCCGCTCACGCCATCAACGTGCAGCACGAGAACGCGAGCTCAGACTCGAGATCAAACGTGCGACAATGGACCTGAAGCAGCAAAGGCTGACGCGCGCCCGAAAGAGCTCACTCCAACGAGAGCTGACCCGACTCTCGAACGAAAAGAGAATGCTGGAGTCCGAGGACGCCCTTTTGATGCGCCGTACCCGACGCTACCGGTTGAAGCCATGCGTGGATCAAGCTGTCCAACTCGAAAAGATCATGCACGCGTGTCGGTACACGTACAACAAGTGCGTCGAGTATCGCCGCAAAGTGGGCACGGCAGACAAGAGAGTCCTGGAGAAACTGTTCGTCACACGCCATGGACCTACACGGCAACATTTCACACATTGGGCGGGCCAACTGGGCGAAACTGGACCAACTGAAGCAGCGCCAGAGCGCAGCACAGCGTGGTATGAGCGCGTTCGCCAACGTGAAGAAGATGCGGAGGCACACTGGCGAGGACTGGAAACGATACGTAGCAGCACGTCGAGAGTTTTTCTGTGCGTCCGCCAAGCTTGAGCACTACATCAAGGACCTGCACTTCCAAGCTGCGGCATACCTGTGCAAGAACTCGGATGTGATCTTGCTGCCGAAGTTCGACTCCAAGTCGATGCTGCTGACGAGTGCCCCGTGGACGCACAAGTTCAACTCCCACATGCAGACGCTCGCCCACTTTCAGTTCCGCCAGCGACTACTGGCCAAGTGCGCTGTCCTCGGCAAGACCCTGGTGCTGTGCTCGGAGATGTATACGAGCCGCACTTGTGGTCGCTGCAACCGACTGCACCTCTCTCTCCGCAACCAAGATATGTTCGTGTGCCCGCACTGTGGCTTCGTGGCAAACAGGGACGAAAACGCGACCTTCAACATCACGCGCTTTGTATGCGCTGGGTCGTTGAGCGTCTTTCAGGTCAACGGCGAGCAGCAGCAGTAGTAGTGTAGCTAGCTTACATCTCGGATTACAGCGAGAACAGGCCCCGTCGACGAGAAGCGACAAGCTCGGCGGGGTGAAGACTGTAACACAGCGACACGCACTTGATGTGAACCACGACCTACAACACGGAGTTCCGAAAAAGGGTTTTGTTCATTACCTCCTCCCCAAGTTATGCTGTGGCTTCCGAATTGGAGCTGTCTACTCCTTTTCACGAGCCCGGCGAAGCACAATCATCATGACCCCTGCCATAATGATTCCAGCACCTAGGAGACTCAGTACGTTGACACGTTCACCCAATATGAGCACATCCATGGCCACAACGAACACCACGTCGAAGTAGCGCATAACCGAGGCGATGCCTGCCTTCTCAATCTGGAAACCCATGGTCACGAAAATTTGTCCGATGAAGGAGAAGAAGCCGCTGCCGAAGATCGCAAACAGGAATACGGGCTCAAAAGCAATTGTGATGCTCTACAGAAGAAGAATTTGTCAGCGTTGAGAGTGTATACCGTGAAGGTAACAGTTGCGGGCATTGACGACTTACGATTCCAAGGATCAGCAGCGTCAAGATCGACGTCAACGTTCCGAAGACGAAGAAGTAGTGAATCGTGACCAGATGGTCCAGTTTGGCCAGTCGCCGCAACATGACGTAGACCACCGCAGAAGTTAGCGACCCGCCAATGGCGCAATATACCGCCAGCATTGGCGTTTCCTTGGCTATCGCATCCGTTGGAAAGAGGAAGGCCGGCCGAGTCACGAACATTACGCCAAAGAAAGATACTATACCGGCGATAAAGTCGATTCGATTGATCGGTTCCCCCAGAACAGCAGCGCCCTAGCAATTAAAAGTGTCAGTATAGGCGTAGTAATAGCGCTTCATCGGCGAACGTACCAGGAAAAAGGTAAAAATGGGGGACGTCAGGATGAGGACCTAGAAAAAATCAAACACAGGAGGTTTTAGTCGACAATAATAATAATGACCCCGTTCTGTCTAGGGAGACTTACCACTGCGTCCGTGAGAACCATCTTCGACATTGCGTAGAATTGGATATTCACGCCGAGAGTTCCTACGATACAACGGAACAATAACAGTCCACGAAACTTTGGCTCAACGACCAGCTTTCGTTTCTTGTAGCGAGCCAAGATCTGCATCAACAGCACAAAGACGTAAGATAACAAGATATCACTTCCAACCAAATGGAGGGAATACGAACTTACGTAGTTCAGCACAAGCGCGACGATCATCCTCCAGAAGACTGTTTCGTGCGATGTCACTCGGTGGCTTGCATATTTGATGCAGATAGATGCGATGCTGAAGTTCAAACCTGCAAACACGATATATCCAAGGCCCCGCGCTCGCTTCATACTCCAAAGGGTATTACCCTTCACTGGGACAAAGGAGTCGTCGACGTCACTTTTGGAAACAGGGCCATCACTGCTGGTCGATTTGAGCAGAGGTTGATCGTCTTTCTCGGTGTCTGCGGTTTTTGGATCGGGGATACTGCGCGACGCATCAGCTGGTAGTGGCTGTATCGAGGCCGATCTAGTGTTGTTCACCGACATAAGTAGTTTTTCGGTGTCCAGATCAAGATGGTAAGGTGCCTTATGTGCTCGACTTGGAGTCGATCTGCAAATGAGCCACCAGACCAGAGCCGCACGGAGAACTTAGGCTGCATCATCGAAAACGGAGTCGCTGCCCTACTATTTTCAGTCTGGCCATCCAATCGGTATGATCACTGCAATGGTTGAAAAAAAATGACCCTTTTCGGCACTATTCGTGGCGATAATCTACTAAAGAATACCGTTGGCTCATTCGCGGCAATAACGTTGTTGGCATTAAGCGCAACACTCCATTTTGGGAGAAAGAGCTGCTGCTTTTCGTGCTCGGGCATGATCCCGGTAGTGGGAGCTGGCATTGCTGCATCAAGATCGTCGCAGTCTGACAAGCCGACAAGATCGAACAAAAATTGCATTCCACGATGGTTTATAAAACTGGTTGCTACCACCTTATCGTCAGTCCTGATGGTTCCACAGTTTGGAGTCGGTCGAAAATGTTTACCTCATTCTCGGCTTTACCTACTCCTTTTCACGAGCTCGGCGTAGGACGATCATTGCGACCCCGATCATGATGCTTCCAGCTCCGAGGAGGCTGAGAACTCTGATGTGCTCGCCCAATATGAGTACATCCATGATCACAACGAACACCACGTCGAAGTAGCGCATGACCGAGGCGATGCCTGCCTTTTCAATCTTGAAGCCCAAAGCCATAAGGATTTGTCCGACGAAGGAGAAGAAGCCGCTGCCGAAGAGCGCAAACAAGAATGCTGGCTCAGGAAAAAGCGTAATGCGCTACAGAATAAAACAGTGTTAGGAGAAGTACGACCAATAGACGTAGCAGCAATTGGGCACTTACTACTCCAAGGATCAGCAGCGTCAAGATCGACGTCAACGTTCCGAAGACGAAGAAGTAGTGAAGCATGACCAGATGGTCCAGTTTGGCCAGTCGCCGCAACATGACGTAGACCACCGCAGAAGTTAGCGACCCGCCAATGGCGCAATATACCGCCAGCATTGGCGTTTCCTTGGCTATCGCATCCGTTGGAAAGAGGAAGGCCGGCCGAGTCACGAGCATTACGCCAAAGAAAGATACTATACCGGCGATAAAGTCGATTCGATTGATCGGTTCCCCCAGAACAGCAGCGCCCTAACAGCGAGTAGTAGATGTCAGCACAACTTCCAGGTAGCTAGATCTCCAATCAAACTAACCAGGAAAAATGTGAAAATGGGGGAGGTTTTGATGAGGACCTAGCGGATTCAAGATTTAGACAGCAGAAACATACACGAGTTTCTAACGGGGTACTTACTACTGCGTCCGTGAGAACCATCTTCGACATTGCGTAGAATTGGATATTCACGCCGAGAGTTCCTACGATACAACGGAACAATAACAGTCCACGAAACTTTGGCTCAACGACCAGCTTTCGTTTCTTGTAGCGAGCCAAGATCTGCATCAACAGCACAAAGACGTAAGATAACAAGATATCACTTCCAACCAAATGGAGGGAATACGAACTTACGTAGTTCAGCACAAGCGCGACGATCATCCTCCAGAAGACTGTTTCGTGCGATGTCACTCGGTGGCTTGCATATTTGATGCAGATAGATGCGATGCTGAAGTTCAAACCTGCAAACACGATATATCCAAGGCCCCGCGCTCGCTTCATACTCCAAAGGGTATTACCCTTCACTGGGACAAAGGAGTCGTCGACGTCACTTTTGGAAACAGGGCCATCACTGCTGGTCGATTTGAGCAGAGGTTGATCGTCTTTCTCGGTGTCTGCGGTTTTTGGATCGGGGATACTGCGCGACGCATCAGCTGGTAGTGGCTGTATCGAGGCCGATCTAGTGTTGTTCAATGCCATGAGTCAATGATGTCCGAGGTATAGATGCTCGAAATTCTCCAAGATGCACGTAGCAAGCTGTACGGCTATCTGCGAATGAGCTCTATCGGACCACGAGGGGCGAACAAGAACTTCGAGGCTTGAACAAGAACTTGATGAAAGCATATTCCTTACTATTCGTGGCGATATTTCCAAAACCTACCGTTGGATCATTTGGTGCAACAACGCCCTTCAAGTACAATATCAGCCGATGCTGGTCTATTTTCTTACCTTGATCCCAACCCTGTCCTCGTCAAGAAGAGTGCGAGATATAATTTCACAGAAACGAACTCTAGCCATCCGTTTTCATAGTGCCTCTTCAAGGAGGATCTTTTCACCAAACTCAGATTTCGCAAGAGCACCTCTGGCAACGATGAGCTGGAAGAAGGTCGAGTTCAAGGGGAGCGACAGTGTGGGCCGGTTGCAACGCATCCAGGCGTTGTGCACCTCGTCCGACCCGAACCTCGACGGAATTTTGATCATCGGGGGCGTCGACAGTTTCCACTCTCGAGCCTCTCAAGCAGCTCTAAAGTACCTCTTTCTCGGTAGTTCAGGTCAAGAACTACTAGGTGAACAGGTGATTCTACAGGAGCACGAACGTCTTGAGGATGTGATACTTCTCGTGTGTCCACAACGAGTATCCATCTTTTACTCGTCGGAGAGCGACGCAGCTGTGAAAATTCTACCAGTCATTTCTAAGTGGCATCATGTGACGGAGTATGTTGTTCATGATGGGATGGAGCTAGACGAGCAAGAGGAGCGGAAGATCAGTGCATTCAAGAGCATGATGGCGGGTATCAAGTGTGTGGGGGTCCCTTTTGGACTCGATCGAGATGGAGCCAGTCTACAGGATACCATGATTCCTGAAAAGTGGCCTCTAGTTCAATCCTACGGGTTAGAAGGAGGCGAATCCAGTGGTAAAGGTTTCTTCACAATGAACCATCGCGTGGTGAACGTCTCCAAAGAAGTGATGCAAGCTATGACTCAGCTGGATGCGTTTAGTGCGAAACGCATTGTACAGGAGAGCCAACCGTTGTTAGAACACCATTTCGACGAGTTCTTGCTCAAGTTGGACCATGCTGAGTCTCCTGACGTACGCAACGCAAAGGCTGAGACTGATCTGGGTGAGGATTTGCTGAGTTTCTACGAGTTCGGGGCAGTGCAGTGCAGCGCTCGAGGACTGAAAACTGCACCGACCAGAGGCAGTCGAGTTCTGTTTGGGACGAGGACGAGTTCATTGACGGAGAAGTCTTCTTCTGAGGCGTTTCTGGCAAATTCAGGTGTCAAGGAGGGCATGCCTGCTACTCACATGGTTGTCCAGGCGGAAGATCTGTTCACAGGAGTGCGCTTCGCCCGTACGTACTTCCTTTCATCAGGGAAAGTCTGCCAAAGAGTTGTCGACGAAGATGCTTTGGTTTCTACACCAAACGCTGATATTGCAAAGAATGAAGCAGATGCAGCTGATACACAGACAATGATCGACATGTATTCGTTGCTGTTGCGAGGTTTCAAAATGGGGGCTGCCGAGCTGGTTGGTGCGTGCATGGACCACAAACTTGCCTCACTTGATCGCTGTATTGAATCTGCTCGAGCTGAAGCCATCCATACAATGGTTGAAATGGACAAGGTCAAATCGCAATTGTTTGGATCGAGCAAATTCCCAACAAAATTCATTGATGATCAGCTCCGCTTGACTGCAGAGATCATGGATGCTCGAGGACAGTCTGTTGACTCGCTATTTGAAGGTATGTACAGGCTATTGTATTTACTTCTGATTTGTATCTCTTCGGTTTTATTTGCTTACACTACTCTACTGTAGACTGGTGTCTTTTGTACTGCTCTATGAAGCTGGCCAATATCCCCAGTGATGCCAAACCATCATTACCTCTAGGTTCGCTGGTTATTGGAGACACCTTTTTGTTTCGTGGTCGTGGTTCATCTAGTGCATCGGACAAGCGGTTTCTTCATGTCACCAAGCCTTTTGCGAATTTCCGTTCATGGATTCAAGGTGGCGAAGAAGCTGAAGCTGTCAATTTGTTAATGCGCACGCTTCAGTCCGAATTCATACTGCAGAGCTGCTCAGTGCGCCTGGGTAAGGCTATAGCTCCTCTTGACACCGACATCGAGTTCAATACTGAAGGGGGGCCATCCCAAACAAACCAAGAAGCAATGTCTTCCAAGGCTATGATCCTCCTCAACAGCGATCTATTGCCTATCGTTCATGGCACCTGGAAAATGTTCACTGGTGGATTCGTGTTCTCAAGTCCTCATTTCAACCCAATCGTCGTGTCGATTGAACGAAGCGTTAAAAGTTTGACTATCCTCCCGTCCCAGTACGAAAAGCTGGTTTTGCTGAAGATGGACCTCAAGAACGATTTGTCGGAAGTCATTCCAGTTACCTTGGAATCCCAGGAAATTTATATTCCTTTGCAATCAGGTACGCGTTTCCAGGAGGATGTTTTAAGAGCCCTCGAGTCGTGGAAACCCACCGCCGCTGCCTTAACTGTTCCAGTTTACCGCACCAGTGATCTGAGCGAGCAATTTGAAGGCAACACACCGCGAGACGCTGAGACTGCTAATTTCGAAGTGCCAACTCACGTGAAGGCAACGTGCGAGCTACTCGTACAAAAGCAAACGTTTGTTGGCCAGGACGCTCGTACTGTTGAGACTTTCTTCTCGCAAGATTTCATCCCGAAAGACCCTAATGCAGCCACCACACTGCCGAGACCAACCATAGAGGACATTAGTAGACTTTGCGTCCCAGTTACGGTAATGATAGGCATTCCCGGAAGTGGAGTTCAGGCGATGGGGCAATCTGTTTGCAAAATTGCGTCCGCTACTTTCGAGTGGGTTAGCGTTGACGTCGATCTCCGCGACTTGGAGCCGTCCAAGCAACAGAAGATGGAGGCGTCGGCATATTTTGTAATCTCAGACAAACTAACTCAAGCACTGGACCAGATAAAGTCCGCAGCTAAGACGCTAAGATTTCCTCCTCGAATCATGCTCAGCGTCGTTGGATACGTTGACCCGATCACGGTGACCTGTGCGATTCGACGTGCAGCACACGATGCCTTACTACCCAGCAAGATCGGAGCAGTGATCAATTGTGTCAGCGCGACAAACGTTTATTTACCTGATCCACTAGCTGCACAAGCACCGTTTCCCAAAGTTTTCGACCAAATGACGGCAGGCTTTGTGACACACATGGTGCTAATGAACAGTACCGACGTCACACCAAGTATTCTCCAGCGACTGCGCTTCCACATGGACCAAGTGAATCCATTCGCGGATGTCATTGTGCTTTCTCATGATGTATTTGAGGGGCCTCTCACTCCACTACTTGCGGTGGACCGATTTGAAAGTGCGTATTACAAACAGTATCGAAATGCTCACTTTCGTGACTGGGACAGTGCCTGCGCGAGCACTAGCGCGGCTCCAATGTACACTCGGTACGTCGCAGAAATCGAGCCTGAAGGCGCCCCCGTAAGCTTCAGGTTCGAGGTTGTTCCTGGGATGGATCGATCGAAGTTTTCGTACTTGATTGCGAGGGCTCTGACGCCGTTCGCAGCGCTGACCAAATCAATGGACCGCGTTTATCCGATGGAGAACAAAACTACGAAAGGACTCCGGATAGCTGAAACAATTGCTGCGGGAAAAATGCGTCAGGATACTCAGGCGAGTGGTTCCACGTCCGCTGTACCATGTCCTGAAGCTGTTTTCTCCAACGGAAAATCACAATCATGCTGGTGTGTGGAAGGACAAGTTGCATTTAAGGATGAACCTGGATGTGTGTACGAATACCGCTCGTCAGGCACCTTTACGCGGCTTTGGGTCAACCCTGACAATTTGGGCAACAAAACGGGAAACCTCCCGTCGATGCAGTTGAAGGTCACAGGGCAGGGACTGAATGCTGAACAACTTCGTGACCTTTTACTCAATTGTTATGCTCACGCGGAGGCCTCGCCCGACCAAGTTCGCTCAAAGGCGTCTATTAGCCTGGACGAGAAGCGTGAGATTCAGCGACAGCACGTAAGTTTTTATGGTGCTTCTTGGGGTAGGTTTTACTAACGATGGTGTTTGCAGGCCATGGACCCTCTACCCGAAGGTTATTTGTTTGATGGTACTAACTACGTGGATTTCTTCGGTGGCCGCTATGAATTTCATCCTTGCATTGCTCAATTCATCGACGAGTACATCACGGCAGCGAATGACGACAGGAAGGCTACGAATTTGAAGGCCTCGGAAGAACGCAAGTCTCAACAAGCCTTCGTTAAACAGCTTGCGTAGAACGTGGCGAGGAGGGCAAAGTCGTAGTTGGCTGCTTTCTGTCATTAAGAATTGTATTGAATTTTCTCGGCTAGAAATCCGCAAAGTATTTGGCATTGTCTTCTGGATCAATGCTCTCTGCACTGGATAAGCTGTTATGTTCGTCTTGTTGACCTGGAAGCGCACGCAGTCGAGTTGCATTGTAATCCGTGATAAAATCGTACGGCACAGTAATTGAACCTTGGCGACTTTCCTTTGCCTCGAATATCGCCCAGTCGATATCGTTGAACCACGTATGATTCATCACCTGCCATTATCAGGCTGTCAGTATTTATCCGCGTGAGATGAATGAAAGTTTTACTCGTACCTCGACTACTCCATTACTTCCAAGCCGCTCGCGAGGATTTACTGATAATAAGCCCCTAGCATTGCAGAACAGCTTAATTAAACACCCAAAGCAAAAACAGTAGGATGCCATCCTACCTTATTAACGAATGCAGACCAGCGCTCACAGGGTTTTCAGTCTTTTGAACGTCTCCATCCATAATCTCGAATGGTAAACCAGCTTTGTGCTTAATCTGCTGGAAGTATTCCACCATTGTGCTGTTGGCTGGACACTGGTACTCCCATGGCGGGTGCCCAATAACCATTTCATAGATAATGACACCCAGACTCCTACAAAAACGAGAGAACAGAGCATCAATGTCTACTATACGCATGTATAAGCATAAATCCCACATACCACCAGTCAACACCAAATCCGTAAGGTTCCTTGAAAAATACTTCTGGTGCCATGATATAGTGTGTGCCGCAAACGGACTGTGTGCGCTCGGAGCCTTCATTTAAGCTTCCCTCTGCATCTACCCACAACTTCCTCGACAGCCCGAAGTCTATCACCTTGACAAATCCATCCTTCCCCACCAGCACATTCCCACTCTTAAAGTCACGGTGAACGTATCCTCGCGCATGTAGATCTCTTAGTGCCAGCACAAGTTGCGCCGCAAAAAACTTGGCAACATGTTCTGGGAACTTGCCACAGTCTCTGTACTTCCAAATGCACTCGTACAGCGCTCGTCCTTCGATGTATTCTTGCAACAAAGCAACTTCCTCTACTGTCCCGAACGTCTCAAAGCCCCGGCACAGGAATGGGCTTTCGACGTGCAGCAGAATGAACTTTTCAGCTTCCAGTCGCAATTTCTGCTGATCCGTGATGATCTTTAATCTCGAAATTCTCTTTAACGCTGTGCCAAACCACACCCGATCGTCAGAAATGATATTTCAAGCAATGTGGTGCGGAAAACACCATGCAATAACGCGCTTCACCATAGGAATCGGGCGAGTTGGCACGGCGGACGAGATGGACACTGCCGAAAATTCCATTGGATCACCATGAATTACCATCCCCATTCCGATTGCATGAAAATTGCTTAGTACTATTGGTTGGATATACACTGTTAATTAATACCTGGCTGGGAGAAACCACGCACCTGGCATAGCCGCCGCACCCGAGAAGTTGGAGCTGCTCGAAGTCCTCCATGGTAGGAAGATCGCAAAGTTGTGTAATCATTAACACTTTTTTTTTATTCTTTTTAGAAATAGAAATTTCAAAAGCGACAGTCTATAATAATGGCGACGATGCGCGGACGGATGCGCAAGGAGATCGCGATGCTGGAGAGCGACCCGCCGTTCGGTAAGCTAATCCGATTGCCACGACCATAATCTAGATGTGACAGCGCTTCTACTGACCTAATTTTGATGGGGTTTTCCGCCCGAATTGTGCTCTGTAGGCGTCAGTGCGTGGCCCAAAGACGACCAAATTGACCACCTCGAAGCTCGTGCGTCGCCGGAAGACAGCGTTGCCACAAACTAGCAAGTTTCTTTGCGTTAATATTTTCTGTACTTTGTTCTATTGATGTAGAAATTCTGGGGCCCGACGGGTCTCCGTACGAGAATGGTGTATTCCAGTTGGAGATCGAAATTCCGGAACGGTTGGTGGTGGTACATTACAAAAAAAAACATTGGCGAGAGGTTGAGGCCTATACTTTTTTTCGTGCTTTGGGTAGGTATCCGTTCGAGCCACCAAAGGTTCGCTTTGTGACGCCAATCTACCACCCAAACATCGATGATGCAGGAAGAATCTGCTTAGACACACTCAAGATGCAGCCCAAGGTAGGGGTTTTGTATTGGTAAACCATCATTGGAAGTATTGGGTGACCGTGGTGCTTTTGTTGTTCATGATATAGGGCTCATGGCTGCCATCAGTCAACATCAGCACGCTGCTGACGACAATTCGGCTGCTGATGGCGGAACCCAACGCGGACGACGGCCTGATGCCGGAGATTGTACGTAATTTTCGTTTGGTTCACGTCCTCGTTGTGCTTGATCGTGATCTGACTTGTCGAGTTTGGCCGCATAGGCGGATATTTTCAAGCATAACCGCGAGTTGTTTAACCAGAAGGCGACCGAGATGACTGTTCTGCACGCCCGAGACACCAAAGTACACCAGTCGAAGCCTGCAGTGGAGACGGATGCCGTATCTGCAGAAGCCGATGATTCGAAGAGTGAAGACGCAGAGACGCTTACCCAGGATACACAGGGGGCAGAAATTCTGTCGCAGCGCAAAGATTCGATCTGCTCCGACGACTCGTTCAGCGATGGCAGTTCGTCCAGTGACGAGGACGGTGGCAACACAGCAGCCGATGATACAGAAGCTGACCCTCCAAACAAACGAAGACGTCGGGCATAAAGGGAATTTTGTTTGACCGAGTTCTGCTGACATATTTCTTTGTATATGGTACATATTGATCTTTTCGATTAACTATCTATCCACCCGGAACTAGAGCTGACATGTTGTAGGTCATGGGACCACAAAATAAACCATGATATACGAGTTGAGGCCAGACCCTCAAGTCTTTCCGGCGGTCAAAATCTCTGCATTGGATTTTGTAGCGTTCACCTGTGATGCTGGTAGGCTTTCCAGAACGTGTGGTCGTGTCTTGACATGTTTCCCGCTCACGCTGTGCCTCTTCACGTCATTCCGTAGCCAACAACGTTAGTGTATCAGCTCATTCCAAGTTACAGGACAGGACAGCATTTCGTACCTTGCCCATTTGGACGACATCCATATTCTCCTTTGGTGTCGGGGTGTAATCAAGCGGCTGAAGTGTGGCTGGTACCTCTCGTTTCGCCTGCTGCAGCGCTTTCTCGCTCTTCCACTTTGCCCCAGCGGTGCTTCCTCCCATGTTAGCCGTCGTAACGTTGGTGGCTGCCAATATTTCCCCCTTCCACGTTGCTCTTCGACTTTCGCACTTTCAACTATTCACCTACCTGTTTCTACGAGGACGAGTCACATGGTCTTTTATTGACTGCAGTCTTATACTTATCTGTGGGACTTGTCTTCTATGTCTTACCTAAGAAACTCGCTTAGAATAGCTAGCGTTCCATTCACTTTACTACGCGCACTACGCGCACCTAGCTGTATCGAATTGTCTCTTACATCCAACACTTTTTCTAGCTCGAATGTATTGGGTCCATTCGTAACCACGCAAATTTGAATGTGTGCAGCCAAATCCTAGATTCGAACGAAAGATAAAACGATCAGTGCAGGCTACAAGGCAATACGACGAGAGAAAACACTTAATACACTGTTGAAGAGAAGAGTGTTCGTTGTAAAAAACACAAAAGATCAAACAGTTCTGCACTCGGCTGCATTGCCGTTCCAGAACAAACGCCAATTGCCAGAAGACGGAAAACGTATCGTGCGCCACAGCCACGTCCATGACAAACAATGATACAAGTTGAAGTCCGCAGTACAGGAACTAATGGAAGAGCGTAGCTGTTGGTGGTCCATCTGAATCAATTGTTGTAGAACGCGCGATTGGGTCGCGAACATGTACGCCGCTGTGCATCAAATGCAAATTAATTAGTCTCGCACAACACTCGACAAACTGAGCATACCTCACAAAAAATGAGTGGAATGGCGACCTCCTAATGTATCTTGCACGTACTGATACTCCAAACATCCCTACATTGCGCCGCTCAAATCACTCTAGCTCAGCCCACTCCAGCCTTCCTTCACGTGAGGCTCAAGCGGAAATAGTGATACTGATTCTGGGGGCTTTACAGCATAATTTAGCGGGAAAATAGTAGGCGACACTTTCAACAGAGCCTTGGGGAGTGGAGAAAATATAATTAAGAACTCCGATGTTTGTTGAAAATATCCAAAACAATAAGAAACTCTGACTTCGTCTTGGAGTATTGTTGCTTTCTTGCCACTTTATCCATTTTTCTTCTTCTTACAGATTTTAGGCGCCGAACAACGATTTCAACATCGTCCAGTGATGCACTCATCCGCACCGCATCAGCAGGCTGCTGACAAACGTCGTTTCCACTGGCGGTGTGTTCTGCATGCAATACGCTACAAAAAGAGAGCTGAAGACCTCCACGTTCAAGACGACAGATCTCGTCGTTTAAATATGCATTGTGTGTGCCATAACGCTGCGCGGAATGAGTTTGAGCATTGGTAGAAGAACTGCAATTTCCAGTTCTCTGAGAGCACTCTGAACATGTAGAAGTACGTGGGGTAGGCAAGAATGAAAAGTCATACAGCTGGATCACGTCGAGCTCTTCTCATCCACAAAAGTAGCGCGAAAATGACCAGCATTAGCTGTACCGATGATACCGTAAGGTTACTGAAAGACTATGGAAAGTCAATATTCAGTGCCAAAAAAATATGAACAGTGAGCGCAGCGAAAGTAGCGTTGTTGATGATAACTTGCGTAGCTCGAATTACCTCATCACTGTATTGATATGAAGACAAATAGGTGGTGCCCGAATCACAAGAATTATGGGTAGGAATTTTATCAATGAATTTGATATTTCAATATTGTCGGTTAAGTATCGACGAGCTTGCTGCACAAACCAAGTAAGCTGGCGAGCTCAGTTGCTACAGGAATACAACGTCAAAGTTACCCCAACGTGAGCCTTTAATTGGTGTGTCCCCGAAGCCACGCGAAGGTGAAATCAAAATCAAACCCTAACAACGAATACCCAAACTAATCAACACTGATGTAGGAACACTTTAAACTAAGTGAAAACTTACCAAAGTGTTTTAGCGAGGTCTGCACATTGTAGAACACCCATAAAATTAGTTTGTTTTGGACCGGGCTGCATTGCCTTTCCAGCACAAAAGATAAGTGTCGGAAACCGGACAAACCCATCTTATGCCACAGCATTGCATTCAGGATAATCAAAGACACAAGCTGTAGACCAGCGTACAGTAGCACGCTGGAAAGCGTGCTCCATAGTTGAGCTTTATCCATTCCATCGATCAATCGGTAGTAGGCTCGATTCGGTAGGTGGTACATCATGAATAGATACGCCGCTATCACGAACATACGCCCCAAAAAGTGAGTTTGGCCAACATTTCAAAAAATATGCATGACTTACAGAATATGAGCGGAATAATAACCTCCACGTAGTTCAATAAGACGATAAATTCAGTGATATACAGCACACGCTTCAGCTCTAGTACATATTGAAGCTCCAAACTCGTTCTGACAGCAGCGGTCACGTCGCTACCCTGTGGTCCCCTTCGCGTCTTGCTAGCGTTAGATGGACCCAATGGTACAATCGCCGTTTGGTGTTCGTAATTTTCAATCGGGTTGAGTGGCAGGATTGTTGGCGACAACTTTTGTATGAATTTCGGAAGTGAAGATGACGGTATTCCCGCAGAAATCGTACGGGGATCTGTTTGTCGAGAGAAAATAACTTGCGCGAAATTGAACTCGGACTCAGCGCGATGTTGTCTCTTCATGGCTGATTGAGGCTTTGTACGCCGTCGTAGGGCTTTCATACGTCGAATGATAACTTCAATATCGTACAGTGAAGCACTCATCTGCAGTGCATCCACGATCATAAGTACACTCGTTGTCCTCAAGGAGGGCGCCTTTTGCATGCAATATGCAACAAAAAGTGCGCTTACTACCTCGACATTGAGGATGACACCTTCAGGAACTTCATCGCTCAGATACCCAACGGTTTTTGCCATAGCATTACGGAACACGAGTTTGAGGAGAGGCAGGAGAAGCGCGAAAAACGTTTTCCCGCTATCTGGAACCGTGGTAAAAATGTAAAAGTACGTCGGGTAGACAACAACGAGAACTTCTTGGCACACCATCGTTTTTATGGAGGTGACGATCAGTGGCCCCACCACCGGGTCATTGCGAAATTTCACCATCCACGACGTCATTGGTAACATGAAGAGCGAAATCCATACTGGGGACATCGTAATAATGCTGAATGGCAATGGAAATCCGACAGCGAGTGTTACTCCATACATTACAGAGACTGTGATCGCAGCTATAATGGCTCCATAGACGGCGATTTTCGTGTTAGACAGTGGTAATTGAGGTACAATGTGTTTGAATTGATTGTACGTCGTGATATTAGCAAGCCAAAATGAAGCAAATGCTCGAACGAAGAAGAGCTGGTTGGAACCAACGCCATCGGCAACGGGACGTAAAGGGAGAAAATCCACAAACGCAGTAATTGCAAGGCAGGGAAGTGGCGCAAGCAACTGGGCGAGGAATACTCGAAGACTACTTGTCTTGTTATAGTATTTGATGAGGTCCTGCACTCGCTGGGTCGAATACTCGCCTTGAAGCTCCACTTGTATTGCTTTCCAGACGGCAGTAATTTTGCGCTTAACAATCGCAGGCATGCCGTCTTGGCCTTAACGAGAGCGATTTAACTTTAGGCTAGGCATCCGTTTTTAAACTCTCTGAAGTCACGCATGTTATTCTCTTTACAAAGCCTTTATCGCCTGGTTGCATTCTTCTATCGTGATAGCTGTTTGCCAGGGCGGAATGTGCAAAAAAGCTTATCCCAAAGCGAGAACCGCTTGGCGAAATTCCAGCGTGGATGAGTGTGGTGCAGGTCATGGTCATGCACGCGTAGACAAATGCTAGTGATATTATTCACCAGCGGCATCTGCGGGAATGAGAAGCCCTTGATCTCCAGTCCAGAGTGACCAGCGACTTCCACGTACGTCTTGTAGGCGAACAGCAGGTGCAGCTGGAGATCTGAGAACGGAAAGCCCAAACTCCATGCCAGGCAGAATGGCAACACATTGGTGAGGCACAAGTCGACTCCGTCTTGCTCGTACGTTGATAGAGGACACGGATGCAGATGGAGGTGGTGACGCTTGTGCACATTCTTGTAAAGCCATGTGCTGTAGTGGCACACCCAGTGCATGGCAAAGTGGAAGAAGTCAAAGATGATCTCGAACACCAGCGACTTGGGAATAAAGGCAGCGTATTCCAGCAGGAACAACGGCCAGTTCACGTCGCCTCGTACAGGTTCTGCAGTCTGCTCTGCGAACCAGAAGGAGACACACTCCGTAGTCACCACGAGCCACAAGATCCGCAAGTAGATGGACTTGATCTGCTCGTCCGTAAGCTGCACGCGCTTCGCGCCGTTGATCTGAGACTTCTTGGTTGCAATCCACTCGAACCACTTGATCATCGCTAGAATGCGCAGCAAACTCACCACATAGACCCGCACGAATATCACGGGCGGCCCTCCACCGCGCTTCAGAGACGACACAGCTGCGTAGCTGCCCAGTGCGACGCTGCAGATGAATGCATTGATGAACGCGTAGTATTTGCACCGCCGCGCGATGAACTGGAGCTCGGAGAGGCCGCTGCCCATGAAGCTGGCGAACGGAGACGACTTCATCTGATGCTGGACGATTACTAAGTGACAAAAATGACAGGTGCACAATCCTTGCGGAGACCGTCATGGGTAACAGGTTCGCCACGCCGACTGCGTCACGAATCTGAACTTGCCCGACATATTGACGCACTTCAACGTCCCATTCAGCGACCAGAGGGTGTCATAGCCTCGAGCTTGACGCGGAAATCGTGTTGCTAAACCGAGCCGAACATGCAAGGGTAGACAGGTCTCAGTTTGTTTTGCTCGCTTGTGGCATTGTGGAAGATAATGCAGGTAAATCTGGCACCCTGCTCTTGATTGCTACCCGTGGAGAGTTTGGATCGCCAACATCACCGACGGCCGGTGTCTCCAGCGCCGCTTTCTAACGTGAACAAATGGCTGTTGTGCTTGTTTGAGAAGAATGAAATCCCTCAGATCATCGTGGTAATCGCGATTCTGTTTAGAACTCTGTTTACGATGTGTTGCAGCGCAGAACACATCGCTAGTGAAGACTGCGTACCCTCACCAGGGTTCATACCCTTCGAATGTGTGTATCGCTGTTTGATATTAAGATCATTCAAACTCTGCATGAAATCACTACCTAGGATAGATGGGAAAGATTGCTCACTTCCCAATTGGTGCTCGAGGCCATGAGGCTCCGAACACTCGAGCGGCACGTTCACAGTGCACTGGGCAAAGTGCGTTCCCTGGTTTTCATGGTGCTAGAGGACGATCGGGCATGCCGACGAGTTCGAGGGTAGCTGGGTCGTGTCCGCGAGCGGGTCATTGTCCGTGTGCTCCGCTGCCCCAGTGCGCCCGACGCTATAGCAACCATTCCAACTCTACAAGACAGCATTGAATCACTCTGCGTTTTCGTCAACGACGAAGAAGTGCAGTTTCTAGCCGTTCGAGCTCTGCAGCGTCTCGAGCGTCAAGACCGAGGGCAACATGTTCAGGACGAACCTACTGGACGGCGAGTGCGAGGGCTGCTAGAGGAGCGCGAGCCGACCTTCGACTGGGTCGCGTTCACTGATCTCATGTCGAACTTACTGCTACATGCTACACTGCACTCTTTCGATGCGATGCAGCCACTATTACAACGCCTACCACGCCAGCAGCAGCAGCAGACGCTCGGCATGGCTTTCGACAACAGATACCTAGACGTTCTACAGCGGATGCAGCAGAGGCCCATTGACGAGGAGGTGCTTCAGCGTGCGCAGCCGAATCAATCGTGGTTCTCAATCGCAGAGTGAACAAACTCGCTACCGATCGACAATGACTTGGTCGACGTCCGCCAGCGTTTTGGGGGCGATAGCTGGGGAGTCGACCAACAAGCCCAACAGGCTAAGATCGATGCTTTCCGCTCACGCCATCAACGTGCAGCACGAGAACGCGAGCTCAGACTCGAGATCAAACGTGCGACAATGGACCTGAAGCAGCAAAGGCTGACGCGCGCCCGAAAGAGCTCACTCCAACGAGAGCTGACCCGACTCTCGAACGAAAAGAGAATGCTGGAGTCCGAGGACGCCCTTTTGATGCGCCGTACCCGACGCTACCGGTTGAAGCCATGCGTGGATCAAGCTGTCCAACTCGAAAAGATCATGCACGCGTGTCGGTACACGTACAACAAGTGCGTCGAGTATCGCCGCAAAGTGGGCACGGCAGACAAGAGAGTCCTGGAGAAACTGTTCGTCACACGCCATGGACCTACACGGCAACATTTCACACATTGGGCGGGCCAACTGGGCGAAACTGGACCAACTGAAGCAGCGCCAGAGCGCAGCACAGCGTGGTATGAGCGCGTTCGCCAACGTGAAGAAGATGCGGAGGCACACTGGCGAGGACTGGAAACGATACGTAGCAGCACGTCGAGAGTTTTTCTGTGCGTCCGCCAAGCTTGAGCACTACATCAAGGACCTGCACTTCCAAGCTGCGGCATACCTGTGCAAGAACTCGGATGTGATCTTGCTGCCGAAGTTCGACTCCAAGTCGATGCTGCTGACGAGTGCCCCGTGGACGCACAAGTTCAACTCCCACATGCAGACGCTCGCCCACTTTCAGTTCCGCCAGCGACTACTGGCCAAGTGCGCTGTCCTCGGCAAGACCCTGGTGCTGTGCTCGGAGATGTATACGAGCCGCACTTGTGGTCGCTGCAACCGACTGCACCTCTCTCTCCGCAACCAAGATATGTTCGTGTGCCCGCACTGTGGCTTCGTGGCAAACAGGGACGAAAACGCGACCTTCAACATCACGCGCTTTGTATGCGCTGGGTCGTTGAGCGTCTTTCAGGTCAACGGCGAGCAGCAGCAGTAGTAGTGTAGCTAGCTTACATCTCGGATTACAGCGAGAACAGGCCCCGTCGACGAGAAGCGACAAGCTCGGCGGGGTGAAGACTGTGACAGTATTGCAAATTACAATTGTGTACACCACAGTATTCTCAGACCGGAATCTGAAGAAGAACAATACTCACCAGCGTCTGGGATCCATCACTTCCTCGTCTTCATCCCGTCGCTTCCAGAGCCTTTCAACTCTCCGTAACCTGT
Organism: Phytophthora agathidicida; assembly: GCA_025722995.1. Taxonomy (NCBI): domain Eukaryota; phylum Oomycota; class Peronosporomycetes; order Peronosporales; family Peronosporaceae; genus Phytophthora; species Phytophthora agathidicida. The sequence continues at coordinate 4,081,367 of CP106972.1, read as the reverse complement.
GCACTTTCTTCTCCGTCGTCTCCTCTTTCCCTCCACACCTTTTGCACTTTCTAGTTCGCCATGGACGAGTCGCTACTCGCCGCCAACGACGACCACCTGACCCACGCTGAAGAAGAAGACGAATTGCTCTGGAACGAGCTCAAGGACGACCACCGCGCGCGCCCTTTCGGTGGACCGAGCCACCCAGACTCTGCCCTTGGCGGTCATGCAGGTAGTTCGTCCCCAGGGGCTGCCCCACTGCCGTCACTACGTGTCAATGTGCACCTTCCCGCCATTTCAACGCTGTTCCGCGAGGTGCTGGACACAGCTAAGGGCGCGCTACCAGGCGCTCAACGTCACGCCAATGGACAGGAAGACGCTCCTACTTCTGGACGGGTATCGCCTGTGCCCGATCGCTACGGGAATGTGGCGAATCTGGACGCATTCCTGATTACACTGTACAATTACTACTACCACAAAGGCTTTTGGTGCATTGTAGTGGTGGAGCTGGTGAGTTTGGTCACAGGACTTTTTAGTGTCGTGCTGTCGAGCTTCTTGCTCGGTTGTGTGCAGTGGGGCCCGCTGTTGGAGTGCCATCGACACCCGGACACAGGAGGCTGTGCACAGGACATGGAGCATTATATCACGTGCAGAGCAGACAATAATGGGCTGCTGGGATTGATTGGAGCTTTCTACTTTGCCATGTTCTTGGTGTATTGGGTCTCAAGGGCGTTCCAATTGGTGGGAACGTTGAGAGACACGAGAGAAATGGAAGTGTTCTACAAGGAACGACTGCATATTGACGAACGACAGGTGCAGACTATTGCCTGGGATGAAGTGGTCACGAGAGTACTAGATCTCGTGAATGGAGCTGGTGCTCCGGTGAATATGAGGCAACTGTCGTCGTACAAATTACAGATTGACCCAGCGCTATTGGCCTCGCCGCATGATTTTGCAAGACGGATCATGCGCCGAGATAATTATTTGATTGCCTTCATGAACCACTCGCTGTTTCAAAGCAAGAATTTGCTACCGACGTCATTGCAATTCCTTTCTACGTCGCACATCATGTGCTCGAGGAACATGGAGGCCAATCTGAATATCTGTCTGCTGGATCAAATGTTCGATGCTGAATTGAATCTGGCGCCGTCCGTGATTCACAACGTGGAAATGCTGAAAAAGCGCTTTGTGATCGCGGGGGTCCTTAACTTCGTGCTGGCACCATTTATCCTGCTGTATCGGCTTTCGCGCTTCTTCTTTTTGGCGGCTCAAGAATGGCAAATGAACCACGTGCATTACTTCGGCACGCGCCGTTGGTCGGCGTACGCTATTTGGCGATTCCGGGAGTATAATGAACTTCCGCATGTGCTCGATGCGCGTATGGCGCGTTCGTACTCGGTGGCAGACCGTTATTTGGGCATGTTTCCGGCCGGTTCGCTAGCTATTATCGCTGGAGGTGTCTCGTTTTGTGCGAGTTCCCTTATGGCAGTGCTCATTCTTGTGAGTCTTCTGGAGGAATCGGTGCTTCTGCAAACGACGCTGTTTGGCCATGAACTGTTGTGGTACCTGACCATATCGACTGGTGTGTTCGCTTTATCACGATCGTTTACATCTACAACGTCACCGTTCTTGGTCAACGGAGACTGTGAAGAAGCTATGATGCAGGTCTCTGCTGAAACGCACTACTTTCCTAAGGAGTGGAGGGGACAGTGCCATTCGTTCGAAGTGCGGGATGCCTTTACAGTTCTATTCCCTTACAAGGCTGTGCTCTTCGCAGAGGAATGCGTGTCGGTCCTGCTGGCGCCGTACATCTTGTGTGTGTCACTCCCACGGCTTGCTCGCGAAATCTTACTCTTCCTGCGCTCGCACTCTCTTGTGCACCCAAGTACTGGAGCTGTGTGCCGGTTCGCAGAGTTTGACTTCAAAGAGTACGGCAACGATGCCAAGATGGAGAGCTCGTTTATTAACTTCAAGCAGAATCACCCGAAGTGGGTTGGTGCCCGTGAAGGAGAGGCACTTATGCAGCGCCTAGGCAAGCTGAAGGAGGAAGAGATGGAAAAGTCGATGCGTATGGGCAATACCATGATGTACAGCAGCAACATGTCGATGTCGCAGCAACTTATGCAATCGCAGGCAATTCAGAACGCTATGGGTGGTGGACGAATGAGCGGGTACATGCCTCAGGACAACGAGTTCTACTGGCTGGAGAAGGTGAGTTGATGCTTGTTTTTCTGTTGCGATGGTTTTATGGTTGTTCTGATTTTTTCGTTGTACTATATTATTTTTTAGCTACATCAACAAGGCCGCTTGGGCGAACTGGACCTGGAGGGTATGAAGGGCAACCCTGCAGACAGCATCTCCATCTCGAGTCTTGGTTCTCCGTGAACAAAATGCTAACAAGACCATGCTAAAGTATATTCGTGTTGCTGCATTTCAATGATGACGTTGGCAAAAAAGAAGCCTTTTCGTTGACTTCTCAATGTACACTGTAGTTACTCATGAGCGAGTTACGAGCATTGAAGCAATGTGTCGAACAAACGATATCGTATCGCGGTAGATGAATTCCCCGAACGCCCAGGTGGCAACGACACCGAATACGACTTGATGCACCAATGGAAGGCGCTGGGTGCTTTCAGCAGCGCCACAAAGCGCTTCTCGAGTAGTGACTTAGAACTTGTGCTTTTGCTGAGGTCACAAGGAGGGATGCCGTGAAGAAAGTGCTCCTGTGCAAAACATGAAGACAGTAATGAATGCTCATATCAAACTAAGGCTAAGGCGTTCACTTACCGCATCTTTACCGTATGCAATTATGTTCAAGGAATCGCTTCCATCTTCGACAGTCAGAGCAAAGGAATAAATGAACTCGCCATTGTTGTCAGGCTTGGGCTTGCAGATTTTCTCGATGTCAGTTGGCCAAACGCTGCGGACGCGAGCGCTGCAATGGAATTTTCGCGGTGTTTGTGGAGAGCTAAGTATTTCGCGCAATGGAGTGGCTGGGATATTTTTTTGGATGTGATCAGGAATCACTGTGATAACTTCCACAGAGCTAGCTGAGGCGGGCATTTGGCTGTGGTTGTGTCTTTCAGCTAACGGGCGGGTATCAGCAGTCGGGTTTGAAGCGCTCATCGATGATAGACGATGTTGCACGTCAAGTGAAAGCTCGGACATCAGCATAAAAGACGTCACTTCTCGGAAGCGCAGGATTTGTTGTCCTCCTGGAGCCACAGTAGCACCTGGTATGGGTTCGTCTATTGCAACTGCCAGATTGCGAAAGCGGCTCCAACTCGTGAGCATTCCATCGACTAATCCCATATCACGAACGACTGACCAGCAAGACGACATGACTACTTCCTTCAGCATGCCTCTGGCAGGTACTGCGATGCCTTTGTCTTGTAGTGCGCGTACTAGAATCTGATCTGAATCTGCTGGGTTTCCTGAGCCGTCCCAAACAATTAGCCGAACAGGCTCTTCAGTGTCATCGATGAGCAATATACGCACGACGAGGTCTATAAAACCCTCAGCGCACTTCAATTCGCCCAGCATCTTTGCTCCATGTAGACACCCCTGGGGTAAGGAATCATCCTTGGCTACACTTTGCTTCCCCCATTCGCTTTAGTCAAAACACGAAAGGGTTAATCACTTGTTGGCAACATCGTAGTACACGAATTATGCACGAAACTTACATCAATGTCCGAGTTCGTTGCTCGTCGGAAGGCTCGAATGTCCACGTATCTGAATTTGTAAGTTGCGTTAGGTTGCCGTCCGCCTGCTCTCGGAGAACGAGATGCCGTGTTGCGCGAGATCTGCGTGTGTAAACTGTATTTGTCAGTACTTTGTACCGTATTTTGCAAAGTTGTGTTCGATGACTTACGAACTAACACCTTGGATTCTGTCTTGGTACTGCTGAATGTTCACTTTGTGAAAGCGAATAATATCACCAACATACTACGTTACAAAACAAGCAATTGTCGTCATGAAATTGGTGTGATGCAGGCATACCTCGCGGAACTCACCTTGACTTTAGGCATCTTCGTGATTGAAGGGTAGAAAATATTAATGTGAATTGCTTCCGCCCGCGTAGGACAGCTCTCATCCGTCACGCTCACAGTCATCTGCGCAAGTGGTCTCATTAGCCAAAATAACGCATTCCTTTTTGCTGCAAAGCCAGTAAGACCTGCACTCACGCAGAAATCGCGCCCCTTTGTTTTCTTGGGCAGCGTCATATTGACGATGGCGCCATAAATGTCAGCATACCCCGGAACCAGCTCGGATAAAGAAGAGTACCGATACACTGGCGACAAAATCTCCGCTTCACCAAGAGTGCGCTTGCCATGCTTTGGCCTCTGTAAATGTTAAGCAAATAAGTCAATGCGTTGGCTTTTGCGAAAAATGTAGAACCTTCCTCGACAAACCTTCGGTGGGGGCTGAACTCGAATCTGAGTCTGTCTCGTCGGAGCGACTACCCCAAAATGCACACGCTGTCAGCCAACACGCTGTCCAACTGCCTCAACCTCAATTTTAGCGTACCAGTGTGCAAGTCTCGAGTCGTGATCGTTTTGGACGGGAGGTACCGCAACTGATCCGACTCGGGTAGACGCTGAGGTTCCTCGTACGTCACCTCAATGTCCAAACTATGTGGGAAAGTGAACTGTCGTGGGTGTCGATCCAACGTCATCTTGAGAACATTCCTCTCCGCGACAACAACACACTGCACGCGCTCTTCCGTCTCCGCTCCGGCCTCACATTCCAACGCCACAAGCCCTCGTCCACTGATCCGAATCTTGTACTGCATCAATACAAAAACAACAATCCACAATTATTATCTGCTCGTCTCAGTCTGCCGCTAAATACACAATCAACACTTGCATGGCGTTTGAGGAACTTCATTTTGGCCGCCCACTTGTCGTAGAAAAATACCAGACACGTCTCGAACGTCGTGCGTACTCGCAGAAAAAATGTTAAGGAAAGATGCATCCACTAAAAAATAAAATAATTTCTACGAATGCAATGCAGTAAATCAGTTGAAAGGATATGATGCTCGACCACGACAGCCACCAACTGCGACGCGTCCGAACCGCACGGGCCCACGCCAGGACCGAATGCTCCCAAATCTCCACCAGGAACAGACGCAGGCGATGTCGGACACAACGATTGCAACGGATACGCGCGCTTCACGGTCCCATTGACGACACGGGCGCTGTTGACCAGCTCCATCGCTCAACAATATTTTTTTTTTCAGTTTTGAATAATTCGCTCCAACTACAAAAAATACTTTGGGAAATCAATTTATTTAAAATTTAGCGGCGGCGGCGCTCTTCGTACTCTGCCTGGATCTCCTCGTTGGTCTTGCCCGCGGTCTCCGGCACCAGCTTGAGCGACAGCACGTAGAAGATGACGAGCAGGACCGTGAAAGGGGTGTAACTCCAGTCGTCGAAGGCATCAGCCAGGTACGGGTAGCCGACGCCGACGATGAGGTTGCAGAGCCAGTTAACGCCGATGCAGATAGAGGAGGCGCTGGCGCGCACCGAGTCCGGGAACATGTCGGCCGTCATGACCCACACGAGGGGGCCGAGCGTGACGCCGAAGACGATGACGTAGAGCGCCGTGAAGACGATGGAGAGCGTCGAGACGTCGATGAGGAAGGCGACGGTCATGCCGATGGACATGGCGACCATGCCGGCGATGCCCCAGAGGATCATGTTACGGTTGCCGAAGCGCGAAGCCAGCACGCCCGTGAAGAAGGCCGGCCAGATGTTGATGAAGTCGATGATAAGCGTTCCGACGCGCGAATCCGAGATGCCGGCGTCCGAGAAGATGTTGCTCGAGTAGTAGAAGACGGCGTTGATACCCGAGAGCTGCTGCGTGCAGGAGAGCAGGAGTGCGCCGAGGAACTGCATGCGGTACTTGGGGGACCAGATGGACTCGACCGGTTCCGTGGTGGTGGAGTATCCGGCTTCAGCCTCGCTCGGCTGCTTCTTGGCCTCGAGCCAACCCAGCGCAGTCTGCACGTGCTCCTCGCCGTACAGACGTGTGATGACCTGCTTGGCCTCCTCACGGCGGTTCTTCATCAGCAGCCACGCGGGGCTCTCCACGGACAGCGACGGCGACAGCAGCATGAAGATGCCGGCCAGCACGACCGGGAAACCAGCCATGTAGCGCCATCCATCGCCGCTGTCGGCGAAGAAGAAGCAGATGGCCGGCACCAAGATGCCAATGGTGGTGGAGATCTGCAGTCCGAGGCCAAGGTGGCTGCGGAGGTGTGGCGGCGACAGCTCGTTCACGTACGCGCCGATGGTGCCGGTGGCGGCACCCGAAGCAATGCCGGAGACCATACGGCCGACGGCAAATGGCCAAATGTTGGAGACGGCCGCCTGAATGACAGCGCCACCGATCATGAAAAAGCAGTTGAAGAAGAGCAGCTTCTTGCGGCCCATCATATCGCTGAAGTGGCCACACAGCAGACTACCGACCATGGCACCGAAGATCCATGCGTTCACGGCAAAGGTCCACTCGAGCTTGGAGTGGCCGCTGAACAGCGTACACGTTCCCGGGACGACAGGACGGGCATTGCATTCGTCCGTGTTGTTGTAGTCGGACAGGTTGAGCTGCGAGGTGGACCATCCGCTCTGGAAGGGCTGCAGAAGGGCGAGCAGCACGCTCGTGTAGAGGATGCGGTTGGGCTTGATCTGAAGCGCGGCGGTCTTGTTGGCGTTGTCGAAGACGACGTCGGCATTGGGTGTGGCAGCCGCATTGTAGTTGTCGTCGGGGCGAGGCGACATGGCTGGCGAGCGACGTACGGTGGTTGACTTGTGCGTAGCTTGTCAAATTGGAAACTGAGCAGGTGTGGAATGGAGAATGAGGTTGTATAGCCTGCTTCAGTAGTTCTCGCATTGAAGTTGTTGTCGTTGGTGTTGTAGGGCAGTCACAAAAACTGTTCACTTCGACTCGAGCCGAGCCCTGGTGCTTGGAGAACGGACACGCTTGGCGGTGACAGGTCTGCGCCGTTTTCTGCAGCCGGTGTTGCAGTTGCACCCGATCGTGTACAAGCAGGATCCTGCTTGATCTGTAGTGGAACGGAGCTTTTCAATCTATATTTCTGTGCAGTCTGGTGCCGTGCAGTCCAGGTCGAGGCGATTACGGCAGCCAGCTGGAACTGCGCGCTCACGCTCGCTGGACTCGTCCATTTGATTTATTTGACATAGATTGGCCTCTGTGACAGGCAGGAGATCGCGAGCTGGTCCGAAGCCTCACGTCCGACGAAGAGGTCCTGCAAGGCTCCTGTGCATTGACTGCCGACGCTCAACCGCCAACGACAACTTGCTTTGCAACTTAAGCATTGCCCCGTTTGGTACGTATCCGTCTGGCGTGCAACTTCAACATGGTCGTCATATGATACAGTTAACGAAATAAGATCGTGTTGATTGTATTTACACAACTTCAGTTTTTTACTCTGCTTGGTGTCCAAGAGGTGTCGACTATCGGTAGTGGTGCCATTGCGCACCACGTGCGGCAAAGCGCTCAAGCCACTGGCAACTTCAGACGCTGGTTGTCGGTTCTCGAGCCAATCCCCTATGGTTGAGGTCTAATCAGGATCGAGCGTCGAATTGCTGGAGTAAACTTTAATCTAGATGTGTACCGTTTATGATCAAAAGGTGTCTACACGCAATGACTGCAACCCGAGCAGCAACTCGCTTAGCAAGGCTGCTGCAGTCGATGTAGCTCGGGCCGATCTATGCGAAATAAATCAACTTGACCGCGTTGAAGCAGCGAGGCGAGTCCGCGGTGGCTCATGCTCGACCAACGTGCATTGTGCTCTTGCCGTAATCGCATCCTCTTGATCTGCAACGTACGGACCCGCACCGCTTGCTAATGATTCAGACTCCGTCTTGAATTGAGTTTGCTCACGAAAAAAGAAAGCTGCTGCGAGTGAGGTTCCTGCTGCTGCAAAGTCTGCCTGCCTCAGGAGAGACGGCGATAAGGCAAGCGAGCGGTCTCTCTCGAGATTGAACGCAACCCGATCAATCAAGAAAGAGACGCAATGCGGGATGCGGAGTCATCTCTAACATGCATGCTACAATACCAGGTACATGTAACAGCCAACCCCGCTGGTGATCCTCAAAGTATTTCGCTCCATGAACTCAATAGCTATTGGGCTCAGTTTCCAATTTGACAAGCTACGCACAAGTCAACCACCGTACGTCGCTCGCCAGCCATGTCGCCTCGCCCCGACGACAACTACAATGCGGCTGCCACACCCAATGCCGACGTCGTCTTCGACAACGCCAACAAGACCGCCGCGCTTCAGATCAAGCCCAACCGCATCCTCTACACGAGCGTGCTGCTCGCCCTTCTGCAGCCCTTCCAGAGCGGATGGTCCACCTCGCAGCTCAACCTGTCCGACTACAACAACACGGACGAATGCAATGCCCGTCCTGTCGTCCCGGGAACGTGTACGCTGTTCAGCGGCCACTCCAAGCTCGAGTGGACCTTTGCCGTGAACGCATGGATCTTCGGTGCCATGGTCGGTAGTCTGCTGTGTGGCCACTTCAGCGATATGATGGGCCGCAAGAAGCTGCTCTTCTTCAACTGCTTTTTCATGATCGGTGGCGCTGTCATTCAGGCGGCCGTCTCCAACATTTGGCCATTTGCCGTCGGCCGTATGGTCTCCGGCATTGCTTCGGGTGCCGCCACCGGCACCATCGGCGCGTACGTGAACGAGCTGTCGCCGCCACACCTCCGCAGCCACCTTGGCCTCGGACTGCAGATCTCCACCACCATTGGCATCTTGGTGCCGGCCATCTGCTTCTTCTTCGCCGACAGCGGCGATGGATGGCGCTACATGGCTGGTTTCCCGGTCGTGCTGGCCGGCATCTTCATGCTGCTGTCGCCGTCGCTGTCCGTGGAGAGCCCCGCGTGGCTGCTGATGAAGAACCGCCGTGAGGAGGCCAAGCAGGTCATCACACGTCTGTACGGCGAGGAGCACGTGCAGACTGCGCTGGGTTGGCTCGAGGCCAAGAAGCAGCCGAGCGAGGCTGAAGCCGGATACTCCACCACCACGGAACCGGTCGAGTCCATCTGGTCCCCCAAGTACCGCATGCAGTTCCTCGGCGCACTCCTGCTCTCCTGCACGCAGCAGCTCTCGGGTATCAACGCCGTCTTCTACTACTCGAGCAACATCTTCTCGGACGCCGGCATCTCGGATTCGCGCGTCGGAACGCTTATCATCGACTTCATCAACATCTGGCCGGCCTTCTTCACGGGCGTGCTGGCTTCGCGCTTCGGCAACCGTAACATGATCCTCTGGGGCATCGCCGGCATGGTCGCCATGTCCATCGGCATGACCGTCGCCTTCCTCATCGACGTCTCGACGCTCTCCATCGTCTTCACGGCGCTCTACGTCATCGTCTTCGGCGTCACGCTCGGCCCCCTCGTGTGGGTCATGACGGCCGACATGTTCCCGGACTCGGTGCGCGCCAGCGCCTCCTCTATCTGCATCGGCGTTAACTGGCTCTGCAACCTCATCGTCGGCGTCGGCTACCCGTACCTGGCTGATGCCTTCGACGACTGGAGTTACACCCCTTTCACGGTCCTGCTCGTCATCTTCTACGTGCTGTCGCTCAAGCTGGTGCCGGAGACCGCGGGCAAGACCAACGAGGAGATCCAGGCAGAGTACGAAGAGCGCCGTCGCCGCTAGATCATCGTAGATGATTCGACAAGTGTAGCAGTACAGGTTCATGTTGCTTGGATCAATACCACGTTAGTTTCTATTGAGCAGTGTTTCGTAAAAATGGCTCGAACAGCTCCATGGTGCGCTTAAGCTCACGTTCTTGACTGGGTTCTGATAAAATCTGGAGCAAATACGACGAACCGGAGAGCTGTCTCACGATCTGCGTAGCCACAGCGACCAACTCCATTTTCCGAATTTCTTGGCAGTGTCGAATGTAGGCGAGAAGTTGGTGGAGTAATTGCAGCAAGCAGCGGAACCCAGACGCAGCAATACTTCCTTGAGGAAGGATAACGAAGAGAGTGAGCAGGTTATCTTGCAGCGCGTTAAATTTTTCTACCAGATAGCGAGCGAATACCTTGACATCGTCGCTGGACGCGGTTGCATTCTGGTCGATTGCGACAAGGACAGTGCGCTTCGCTTCACGTGAAAAAGTCTCGAGCGCAGTGGTAATGAATGAGTGAACTGCTCCTTCAACGTGAGGAGTATATCCATGTCGATTGATTTCTTCCAGCATCAGCGACAAACTGCGCGTTTGAAGACTCGAATACGGGTCAAAATAGCTTGACAGAGCCACACGAACCTTCTCCAGTAGCACGTCGCGGATTTGATACAATGTTGGACCATCGGGCGCGCCATCATTTTCACCGTCATTACCAGGTTGACGCAGGTGCTGATGGAGAACTCGAAACCAAGCGAAATCGCCAAGAGACCAGGATTTTCCTAACTCCGTTTTCACGTCTGCCACGGCCAGTGGATCCCAATAAAGCAGCTCTGCTTGTACGAACGGAGCAAAGAGCTTTTCTTGTGCCAATTCGCAGTACGCGTTCTCGTATACATGAGGAAATTTCGCTTTCCACTCTTGGAATCGTCTATACACGCGTTCGAGTGAGTTGATCTCGTCAATTGCATCCGCAAACAAATCATCGTCTTCATGATGCGGATCCGCCACATATGACTCCGTAAAATGCTGTTGGTACTTGCGCACGCGTGCTGCACGCTGAATATCATTCGTAGACGACACAGCTGTAGAGTCTCCATTAGAGTGCAGATCCAACTGCTTTAAGCCGAAAACTTCATCGTGCTGCAAAATGCCAGAACCAAGATAATGTTTCACCTCCTCTACGACGCCATGATGTTCTTCTTGTTGCTTCGTCTCCATTCGCTGTACGCGGTCATCGATCACTTTCTTCTCCTTCGCTTTAATCACTGAAACTTTTTCACGCAAACAGAAGCTCAAGCCCTTCACAAAATCCTCCACATCTTGAAAATATTCGAACTCTTCGCTGCTAGCGAGGAGTTCTTGTTGCTGTTGCTTCAACGTTGTCTCGATCAGAGCAGTCTCTGCTTCAAGACGAGCTCGTTCGCGCGAGGCTCGCTCATCTTCAAACGACGTCGACTCCAAGCTTTTCTCGAGTTTCCCCAGCACACTTCCCAGCGAGACACACACCACTTTTCTCTTTGTCGGGTAGCTAGGTAGATCATCACGCGAGCGAGTGCTATTCGTCTGCGTCGGTGGTGGCACGCGATGCCCACCTCGACGCATCAACTCTTCCTCCCACCTCCTGTTCTGTTCGTCACTTTCACCCTCCCCACTCGACACTTCCTCCACTACTTCTGCTGTCTTCGAGATTCCTAGACCTTCCGAACGCACTCCGAACGTCACGCGGTTGTTCTTTCGCTTCCGCGTCTTCTTCTCTCCTGCATCCAAAGAAATAAATTCTTCTTCTTCCCCCTCTTCTTCCTTCTCCACGACTATCTTCTTTACTCCTTCATCGTTTCCGTTTTCCACCTGCACCACCTCTTCCATCTCCATGTTCTCCTGTCTCACTGGCGCCTCCTGGTCTTTCTCTCCACTGTTACCAGACAACAACACACTCTGTTCACTCCGTAGCGACGCCAACATCTCGGCCGAGTATTGGCCAGTCGTCTCTGTCTCCATCTCGACGTCCACAGCACTGGAAGCCACGAGATTGGGCCGCATCTTCCTCTTCTTCTGCTTCGACTTCCCCTCTCCATCGTCAAAACTCAGCAGCCCCGTCCTTGACGCAGTAGCCGCATGTCCGCTACCTCCTCCATTAGCCTTGGAGCTGAACGTCATGGAACTCTTCACAGACCGAGAGCGATTGCGTCGCAGCTTCTCCAGCACTTGGAGGTCGTTCTCAGTGGATTCGGGGGCGTCAGACGTTGGTATTTCAGCGGCAGACGACGCACCGACGTCTCCAGAACCTGTCGCAACCTCATCATCGCCCTCAGCCTCCACCTCGCGACGCTTACGCCCACCAACTTTCTTCTTCTTGCTGCGGAACATGGCGCCAATCAGTCAAATCTAATTAATGAACCTTTCTTTTCGAAAACTGATCACATGTAGCCATATCGCTTTCCCCTTGTCCGATCCAATCCTGTCAGTTTTGAATCAGCTCCCAAACCCCCAAACGGCCGCCATGGACTCGCTCAAGAGCATGTTCTTCAGCGGCGATGGCGCCTCCAAGCCCAAAGTACAGCCACTTCTTCTTCTTCTGTATCTATCTATCTTGTACCTAACTCTTTTTTTCTTATCCTTTCCTCCAGGCCGTCAAATGGCTGGGCATGGGCAAACACTCCGCCGGCAAGAGCGACCAGATGTTCATCAGCGCAGAAGCCTCGAGCCACGTGTTGCAGCCTCTGGGTGACACCCCCATCAACCTCATCTCGATCTTCGGGGCGGCCAGACAGGGAAAGAGCTTCCTCATGAATTTACTGGCCGACCAACAGGATTTGTTCAAGATCTCGAACCTGCGCGAGCCCTGCACCCAGGGCGTCGATCTGTCGGGCCACTTCGTCCCTCTCAGCAGCTTCAGCGCCTTCAACGGGTGTCCGCCTGTCACTTCCAAGGCCAGCAGGGACATCCACGTGGGCTTCGTGGACGCCGAGGGACAGGGAGATCGAGACATCACGTACGACTCGAGACTCGTGTCGCCTGTGCTGCTGTCGTCAAAAGTCGTGATCTTCAACTGGAAGGACAGTCTGCAGGCTGATCGTATGCTCAATTTGCTGGCGGTGCTGGCGAGGGCAGCACAGGGGATTGAGCTGGCGGACGGAGCCAACACGAAAGTGTTCGGACATTTGCATTTGTACGTTTTGGGATGGTTTGATTTTTTTTCATTGTATACTGACATTCAGTGCGTTGGGCTTGGTGGACAGAGTGTTCCGAGATTGGAGTTTTGTGGACTCGACGCCGGAAGAGGTGTATCGAGATCTGTTCCAGAAGGAGAAGGGCCGTAGTGAAGAGGTGAATGTACGCAACTTGGCTCGCGTGAATCTGATTGAGGCCTTCGAGTCGATCAACATTTGGCTGTTCCCGGCGCCGGTGGCCAACACGGCTAATTTGCGAGATAAGATTCGTTTCGACCAGCTGCAGAAACCATTCCAGGACAAACTGCGTGAATTACGCAAGTGTCTGTCGAGTCAATTGCAGCACCCGATGAAGTTCTACCAGCGCCCACTGACGGCCAAGTACCTTTCACAGATTATGCCGGCTCTTGTGGATACGCTGAACAGCGACCAGGTGATCATGCCAGAGTCGATTTACTCATCGATGGTGCGTGCAGAGGCTCAAGCAGCGAAGGAAAACTGCGAGAAGGACATTTCGGCGTATTGTGAAGCTGCTGTACTGGAAGAGATGATTTCGAGCGATGAATTTGATAAAATACTGCGCAAGGATGTCGAGATGATTATCCAGGAGGCTTACGAAAAAATGGGCAGTTTCCCTATCACAGTACGCAAGGACATTCAAACGTCCCTGCGCGCCTTCGCTGAGAAGGAAATCACAATTGCACTTCATGCAAACAGCGAAAAAATTGCAGCCCATCTCTCCAAACAAGTGGATATTGCCTTTCAGACTCTCAAAAAGGAATGCCAAGTTATCGAGAAAACTAGGCTGCCGATGAAAAGCGCGCTCCTACGAGAGGAATGCTCAGGGTTGCTCGAGCATGAATTGGCACGCATTGAAGCTCTCCCAAGCGGGTTGCAAGGAAAGCGGGGAGTGGAGATTGAATGTGACCGCATTCGACAAAATGCCAGCCTTCTTTTTGACAAATTAGAAGTGGCAAATGACAAGGCTATTCAACAGTCGAACGCGGCGCTAAATGATGTGGTGCGCGCAGCTAAAGCACGAATGAGCTCGGAACTGCACGATAATCTTGATAAACGCTTCGCCGAGAAACGAGCTGTGACCGTTACCAAGCTACAAAGTGAAGTGGAGGTCCTTTTCGCAAGGGTGGTAGCGGGGTTGACGCAGAAAGCTGGTGGTGTCAACGAATTTGGCGTGTCCGATTTCCGCTCCGATCTCGAGCACCACAAGGCTCAGTTAGCGGATGAGATGAATCGCCGCTACATGATTGAAATGCGCCAGATTCTTAATGAGGTCAGCTACGCGGCTCGGGAAGACTTGGGGAAACAAGTCATGTATCGTCTTGATGGAAAGCTCCCAATGCTGGAAGAAGAGATCAAGGCTGCCGTCGATAGTGCAGCTGTGCATGTTATGAAGACGATGTCCGACAAACTTCAAGGCTGGACGATTCTGAAAGCTGATCTTGAGGCGAAGAGCATGGAATTGGAGAAGCTTGGGGACGATGTAAGTGGACTTGTCGTACTAGCTGTTGCGTTTATTTTTCTCACGCTGTTTTCTTGTTTCGGTTCGTTCCTATAGCTTGCGGATAAATATTTGCATCGTAACCAGCAATTGGAGAAAGATGCTGGTGTACGTAAGGAAACTGAGCAATATGAGAAGTTGCGGGTCGAGGTAACGAAGGCATTCGAACAGAAGCTCACAGCTATTGGGTTTCCTACGACCGATGATGAAATTGATTCGGTTTTTCGTCACGTTTTGCAAGAGCTTGCTGCCAAGTTCTTGTCGAGTATAGTGGATCGTGAAACTACCCAATTCACGGCAAAGGGTCTCCGCGAGATTCTTACTAGCGATTGCAAGCCTGCTGTGGACAACCAAAAGATGCTAAATAGGTTTGTTGCTTGGTGTGTTCGACTTGAATTTTCCTTTGTTTTTTTCTAACTCGTGTTTGTTTACATTCCAAGATTGGCAATTGAGAAGAAGGAAGCATTGGATTTAGCCGACAAGGAGAGACGGATGCGCGAGCGAGAACGTATTGCTGCGGAGCAGAAGGAAGCTGAAATTAATCGGCTAAAGAGCGATCATACTAAGTGGCTTGGTGAAAGAGACAACGAATCGAAGCAGCTTCGCGACAAGTTGCAAGAAGAGGAACGAAAAGCTCGTGAACTACAACAGCGGGTGGAGGAGATGAAGCTGCAGACGGCTCGGATGGAACGACAAAAGCAAGAGGAGCAACTTAAGTCGATGGAAAAGAGTCGTCGCGAAACAAGGGCGAAGGAAGAAGAGGCAGCGCGCCTGAAGCAAGAGTTAGAGACAATGAAGCGAAAGGCCGCGGAAGTAGAGACTCAGAAACGTCAGCTTGAGGTGCAGGTCTTTTCTGAAGCGAAAAAGAGGGATGAATCAGAGGAGTTGAAGCGGCAGCTGGAGGAGATGAAATACACGATCGCGAAAAAGGAGCAAGAGCGCGTCAACATGGAGCTGCAAGTTCAACAAGAGCAGGCTTCTCGAGAGCAGGCGGAGCTCGCTGCACAGCAAGCAGCGAACGCAGCAGAAGTAGCAGCCCGAGCTGCCATTGAAGCTAGTCGGCACCAGCCAGTGCTAGCTCCAACGACAACGAAGGAAATCGGACGTAAGAGACCTCTCGCAAGAAGTGGGCCGGATGACGTCGAGATGGAAGACGTATCTCACCCACGACCGCGCACAGCTAGCCGTGCCGCTGGTGAGTGTATGCGTCTTATGGTTCCAAGTTTTCTAATATTTGTGCTGATTGTTGTGTGCAAATGTTATGACTTGCTGCAGCCAAGCCGTCACCAGTTGCCAAGAAACCTCGCGGACCCAACAAAGCGAGAGCATCTCAAGGTAGAGGTGGCAAGCAGAAGATGTCGTTGGACGAAGCGCGCAAGGCTGCCCAAGAAGAGGTCGAGAAGCGGATCCAAGAACGCGCCAAGTTGCTTTTTGCATCGAAGAAGAAGAAATAAGCTTAAACACGATCGCTTTTCCAGAGCTCTCAGAGCTGGGGCTTCAGGTGAAATTAGTGTCTATTGTCCATGGTTATTGCAATCGAGTGTCCGAAGCTGATCGGACAGAGGCAAAAAATGGTACGAAAGACTTTGCATTGTCTTTTCGTGTGGCAGGATGGCCGATGACTGCGCATAGTTATTTCTCTCAGCGCCGACACCCTCGCCATCTACGTCCCTCCTCGTAAACTCTTTCAGTCTTTCATCCACCATGCGCTTTGCTCATCGCTTTTATCGATCGTCCTCCGTCTTACCGTAAAAACGAATGATCGCGAGCTCATTCAACGACATTAAACTAAACTATTAGAGTTCGCAGCACACACGCATCGGCTTCAATTAGATGCTTTACCGTATCCTAGTGAACACCCAATGCATCAGAGCGGGAAACAGGTAACCAGCAGAAGAATATTACAGCTCGGGCACACCGTCGATCTCCGTATAACCGTTCTTCTTGCTGATGCGGTCGTTGATGTCAATTGAGCACAAGCTGGACGAGCTGCCCCACTTCTCGCGGGTCGCAGCGCTCTTCTCCGGGTACTCGCGAGGAAGACACGAGAAGATGAGCGAAAACAGGATCGCCAACGGGAAGATCACGAAGGCGCCGATGCCCCACATGGTGCGTCCACCAAAGTGCTCATACACGTAGCCGCCCATCAGCGTCGAGCAGGCCGCGCCCATTCCCTTCTGCACAGCAGTCAGCAGGCCAATCATGGTGCCCTCCGTGCCTTCAGGTGACGACTGGAATACGTAATTAGTGAAGGCAGCCCACAGCAGACCGAAGGTCATGCCGTGCAGAACTTCGAACGGCAGCCAAACCCACGGGTTGTGCGCAAACGTGTAGACGATCATACGGATGCCATAAGCCACGATGCTGAAGATGATGCAGCGCGGCGTGCCGAAACGCTCGAAAATCTGGTTGGAGAAGAAGAATAGCGGTAGCTCCGAGATGGTTTCCATGGCGATGATGACACCGACCAGTCTCGCATCGTTGCCCGACAGATTAAAGTACCTGCACACAGCAACAACAACAGCACAATGTCAGCATGCTCAGCCCTCAAAGTTACACCCTGCAAATGCAAAGGCACACCCACCAGAGGAAGAGAAAGTTGTCTATCGTGCCACCGAGGATACCGGCCAACAGCACCACAATGAACAGCACGAGCACGTCCGATTGGTCCCAGATGACAGCAAGCGAATGCAGGTAGTTGGTTTTGGGCCCTTCGTCGTCCGGTTGGTAGGCGGGAATGAAGCGCAGCAGGATGAAGAGCGAGATGACGGACAGTCCCAGCACCATATTGAAACACCAGGCGATACCGATGGCAGCTGCCATAACACCGGCGAAGTAACCACCGATGCCGTAGCCGACTGCGCCGTACAAACGCTGCTTGCCGTAGACGCCGCCAATGTGGACGAGCATGGTCATGGCCGTCTGGTCCAGCAGCGACCACGTGGGTTGCGTCTGGAAGTTTGCCACGAAGAGCATAACACACATGACGTTGAACGTTGACACGAACCGCAGCGAGAACATGAAGATCGCAGCCGTGACTAGACAGAAGATGTGCACCAGCTTTTGGTTCTTGAGCACGTCGGCCACGCCGCCCCAAATAGGCGGCGCGATGATGGCGCACACGCACGGCAGCGTCAGCAGGATGCCAATCTGCATCTTGTCGAAGTGCTCTGTGTTGTCGAAGTAGATCTGGCCGAGCCGCGACGGTGAAGAGAGAATAGTTCGTTGTTGCACAGGTTAGTAGGATGGAGTTATTGCAGAGGAGACAGTGAGGGCCCACTGACGTACGGGCAGGTAGGTCTGCGTGGAGAATGCGCAGTAGTGGATGGCGAAGAAGAGCTTGAGCGGCACGAGCTTCTTGCTCTCACCGCCATCGATGGTGAACTCGATGAGGCGCAGGAGGGCGGACATCTCGGTGTCGTCGGGGGCTGCACTCGAGCTGGAGGTGACACTACGGGAGAGGAACTTGGGCTTTATTCGCGTTGGGCGGAAGTCAATGTGCGTGCCGTTGGAAGATCTGAGGGGTAGTTCGAATCATGATTCTGGCAGCATCGTCTTTGCTGCTGATGGTGTATGATTTGAATGCGATGATTTTCTCCGTCGTAGCGTCAACTACAGCGATGAACGCTCACGTAGCTGCCGTCTGCACAACCTGCCTTGCTCGATGCATTCGAGACTCGCCTCGAGCAATAAGTCGCGCATTTTGCCCAACAACAAGGTTCAGCGTTGCGATCGTCTAGCGGGTAAATACCATCCCAAGTATTTAGACAATTGTATGCCCCAACTTGAAGTAGCAAGACGCATAGCCACGTGCAAGACCAACTTCAACTTGCCGCGCGCACCTCAGCTAACCTGACGCACTGTTCGGCTGGCAGTCAAGCGATTGCAGCAAACCAACACGCTATATTGAACAAATAGCGGGTAGTTGCAGCACCTACATCTACTCCAGAACCACTACTCGACTACTACTTCGCCGCTCAACACAGTGCGCTAACTTCTGTGGTGCCGTAGTCTGCCGACGTCGCAAGCAGCGAACTCTCGTCTGACGTAATGCTGCTCGAATCGGCCTTGCTGACAGTCGGGCTCTGCATCTCGTAGCTGCGCGCCAAGTACGCAAACCCTGCGGCGAACAGCAGTGAGAGCGGGAAGACGATGAATCCCGCGATCCCCCACATCGTGCGGCCGCCCAGCGCGCCATAGATCCAGCCGCCGACGAGCGTACTCAAACCACCACCAATACCGCGCTGAACGGCGAAGAGCACGCCAATCATCGTACCCTCTGTGCCCTTTGGAGCTGCCTTGTAGACGTAGTTGGTGAACGCTGCCAACAGCAAGCCGTACGTCAAACCGTGCAGCACCTCGATCGGCAGCACCATCCACGGGTTCTGCACAAACTCGTACGTGAACATCCGAATGCCGTACGCAATGAGGCTCACGAAAATGCACTTGGGCGTCCCGAAGCGGTCGATGATCTTATTCGCGTGGAAGAAGAATGGCAGCTCCGAAATGGTCTCGACCGCGATGACCACGCCGACGATATGCGGGTTGTTGCCGGACAGGTTGAAGAGGTAAAGGAAGAGAAAGTTATCAATTAACGCCCCAAGGATGCCCGCAAGAACCACGATTCCAAAGAGAGCTAGCATATCATGCTGATTCAAAATGGCCTTGAGACTTTTGAGCAACTCCCCCTTTTCGTGGTGCTCGGCCTCGTGCTGGAAGTTTGGGATGTACTTCAGCAACAAGAACAACGAGACGCTCGACAGAATGAGCACCATGTTGAAGCACCAAACGATGCCCAAGGATGATGCCACCACACTGGCGAAGTACCCTCCAGCACCGTAGCCTGCAGCGCCGTACAGACGTTGCTTGCCATAGTCTCCACCAACACGCTCCAACCAAGCCATCGACGCGTGGTCAAGTAGCGAGAACGACGGCTGCGTCTGGAAGTTGGCGATGAACACCATTAAGCACATGACCGGGAATGACGTCACGTACTGGATGGAAAAGAAGAGGAGCGCCGCCGATACAAGACACACTACGTGGGTGAGCTTCTGGTTGTGGATGCCGTCGGCAATGGCGCCCCAAATGGGCGTGCTGATGATGGCGCAAATGCAAGGGATGGCAAGCAGCACACCGATCTGTGCCTTGGAGAAGTTTGCAGTCGAATCGAAGTAAATCTTGGGTTAAACATATTGCACCGATTAGCATTACTGCACCAATACAAAATCGAGAGCTGTACACTTACCGGCAGGTATGTCTGCATGGAGAACGCAAAGTAGTGGATCACGTAGAGCAGCTTAAGCGGCACGAGCTCCTTGGCCTCACCGCCGTCAAAGATGAATCCCAGACGAAAACCCATAGTTCTTGCTCGGGTCGAAGTCTGCGACGGAGGTCTGTGCTTTACGTCGGCAACTGAAGAATGACACGATGGGGACGAGAGCGGAATTTCAGACTGCGAGGTTCAAGTGCTGCTGCTCGATTCGCAATGACCACCCCGGGGCCATCTTGGCCAGATGCATCGTGAGCACTGCCAGTCAATGGAGATGCATTGACGAGGCCTCCACGCAGCAATGTTAACTTGTCGGACATCTACCAACTCGCACGCTCTTTGCACTCGACTGCACCAAGATCAACCACACAGCAATAATTACTAGCCCTAAAGTGACCCCCCCTCTCCCGACGAGCCCTTTGAATACGATTTTGTATCAAGATTGAAGCAGAATCCATGAACGTCGATGAGCAAACACGCTCACCACCTCGAAGACGAATCGATGGCAAAGGCTCCGAAGAAGCTGGGTATGGGTGTCGCTCCATTCCGCCAATCTGAAGACCCTGAAGATCCTCTGAACCAGTCGCGATATCCTGGTGGCGAACCGCGACCAAAGCGATCGATGCGAAAGAGCAAGCGTGGCCGTCTCGCTTCCTGAAGCGGAACAACTTACCGAGTCCATCCGTGTATTCCATCGCTGCAGTGTCGCCCTCCGAGCTAACGCAGTTGATGCAGACAACGGGAGATAAGAGAGGTTCTGAGGTTGCAGAGCATTCGGGACCGCCGCGAAAGAGGCAGGGACTAACCCCCGATATTGAGGCACGACTAGCGGCAATGGAGCGCAAAATTGATGATCAGGAGGCGGCTGGGCTCGAAGCCACCCTCAAACTAGAGAGAATGGAGTCGGAGGCGGCAGAACTAAAAAAGGAGGTCGTGGTGCTGGAGGGCAAGTTGGCATCGACGAAAGAGCTGGAAGACAAGCTGGCCGCCAACACGAAAGAGATGGGGGATACGGTGGCCGCCATGGATGCGAAGATCGAGGAGATCGGAATGAAAGCTGCAAATATGGCGAACAAGTTTCAAGAATACCTGGACATCAAACAACGCCCGAGCGGGCTGGATGTTCTCAACTCACTGCGTCGTACGCTGCTCGGCCTTCACTACGACGGCATTTATTTCGTATCTTTCTCCTTGCTGATTTCCGGCTCAAACTATCAGTATTGTGCATGTAGGGGCAGCAGGAGACGCAGTACATACGACCCCAAGTCAATTTTAGTGGTCGGATAGCAGCGCCATTCACGATGAGCCCCGGCGGACTTTGTCCAATGTACTCCTGCTCCCAAGATGCATGAATCGCCGAGCAGATTGCGGACACCAAGGAAAACGTGGTTGAATTTACTTGATATTTTTCTTTGAGGCTTCCCACTGTAAATGAACATGTAGGTCACAAGCTTCCATGCCCTGCAGAGCAGAAGTTGGCGTACCATGGACAAATACCGGAGTGCGTGTGAAGTTCGCTGCCCACTACTAGTGATCTGTAGGACCAATAATGAGCACTAAAGGAGTGTCGCAGAGTCGGCATGGTTACCTGCATTAACGGGGGTCATCCGCTGCAAAACTCGTTTGCTAGCTGGAGATATGTATTGGTGCAAGTGAGCTGCTGCCGTCCTCACTGCTCTGCTGCAAACTGTCGAGAAAGTCCTTGCGTACGACTCGTTGATCCAAGAGAAGAAGGCATCACGAGTAAATAAGAAGCCAAGGCAGAATTCAATACCTCCAGCGTTCACTTTCGGTGCTTCTCACCTGCCGACCAAGCATCGCTTTTCTGGTGTAAGGAACCACTAAGATGCCGTTCCCAATGCTCCGCCGACAAGCACGCATGCAGGGGGGAAATGATCAAATCGAAGATGGTCGTAACGATTCGTGCCCGCTACTTGGCGAGGAGAACGCTCCCAGAGGCCATGTCCACCCTCAGCGAATCCGAGATGTGCGGCGTCTTGATAATGGTGTTCTCAGTCCAAAGAGGACCCTGGTGCAGCGCATTCGCAGCCGCAAGAATCGGTTTATTCAGCGTGTGCTCGTGGTGTGTCGTGTTGCCGAACCATCAAGAGACCTGACGTTCAAGCAGGAGCAGACATGCAAACAAGAGGCAGTCGAACAGCTCACAACAATTCGCAGCAACCTCTTTGCGCACTCGCAGAGCGTCGTCAGTAAGTGTGGTCGTCGTCTATTTGGTGAGTGCCAATGGATAACCATGCTGCTGTTGTGGGGTGCAATGAAATCAGACCTATCGACAGCTATCTGTAGCTCCACCGGCAACTCGCAGGACGCTGTGGCCAACATCGGTGTGGAAGTGCACAAGATCCGCGAATACTCTCTCGTCTTCAACGTACGTCAAGTTTTACTCTTCTGGGCGAATAGAAAGATCTTTCCCTGATGAGCTATACACGTAGAACCAAGTGGAGAAGTCCATCCTCGCGAAAATTGACCTCCGAATCTCCGAGTTTGAGCGCATTCTCGCTCTCATCGAGGAGCGTGCTAACCTCGTGCTCGACGTCGAGTACGTGCAGCGAAAGGTGAGGGTGCTGTCTGCCTGGAGGTGTCAGCAAACTATGTGTTGATCGATTCTGTGCCTGCACAGTTGGCTGTGGAGCAGCAGAAAGGAGATACAAGCCGCATCGCGGAACGCAAGCAAGCGGTGCGTCCCTAGTGTGGATTTACCTCCACGTTTCGTGTTGTATTAAAGCCCGACTCGTACATCAGCTCCAAGCCGCCCAACTCGAGTGTGAACGAGCGACGCGACTCATCTCGGACCAGCTCAAATTCGTGCGCCCAACCCAAAGTACTGAGGTGCTCGAGCTCTTCCAAGAGGTAGGTCACGTGACGTCTAGCGGCGGCAGCTTCTTGCATATACTAGACTGACGCTGTGGTGTGTTTGCTCGGAAGTACGCACGGTTGACGGCACAGTTTTTCACGCGCAGCGCCAACGTGGTCAACGCTGCAGTCAAGTCCAATGGAACGCCCCGGACACCTCCTGCATGAAGAAGATGGAGAGGTTGATGCGTAAAGTGAGGATCGAGAGTCAACTCAAAGTTGCCGAACAGCGTTTTTCAGCTGCCCGCTTGAGCATCCGTGCTAGACTAGCGTTATCAAGAGCTATCGGAGCAACTGGTCTTGGAACGTATGCTAGTTTTGTTCAAGCAGAAGAAATCAATTCGTAGTAGATTCTTGATGTGTGTGAAGCTAACGAGTAAGCTCATGGAGATGCCCATTGTTTTGCAGCGTGTACATGCACGAATTGGCTTCTACGCTAATTCGCGCTCATGGCAGCTCTACGAGGTAGAGGTCGCTTCAATCAGATGCCAATGAACCATGGAGTGGCATCGCTACCACTGCCGAGAAGCCTTTACAGCTCTGTGTACACTTCAACGATGGTAGCACCGGTAACACCAAATGTGGCAACTCAAGTGCACGTAGGATACCGCGCTTTCCCGGCAAGCTGCGAGTCTCCTGAGGCCGTACGACACCACGGCAAATTGCCGAGTCGGCAATGCCTTCAACCGGCGCAGCTTCCTATGGTGTGTCCCCAACTCGCCCTTGTCAATGCAATGTTCCCTAGCGCGATTCGAGTTGCGCTGGCAGGTTGGGCCTCTTGTCAGCTCTGCTGGTGCCGGGGCTGGGCGTCACAAGTGGGTGCATGTTGCAGTGGCTGCTTTCGTTTCCCATGGGGATTTGCACTGGAGTCTTCGCTCGCAGCGCCAGGACGCCAAGTGAAGCTCGGGCACAGAGCGCCGGCATTCCTTGACACGAAGCGAAGGCGCTGCCAATCACCGCTCCGCCACCAGCCTTGCATCACCTGCAGAAGTCTGCAATCTTAGAGCAGTTTGTGCCAAATTTGTATTGCTTCTTATCGCTCCTTGGTATCGCTGCACCACAGCTGTGTGCGCTTCGCCGACTCATCCCCGCCGGCCAGGCATGGGGAAGGGGCAAATCAGCGCACTCGCTCTGCTTACACCAGTCCCCAATATTCGCTCCACCTGGCGCTGACTTCGCCTGCTGCTTTGGTCAAACAGTGAGGGTGTTCAAATCGATCCGTCCTACAGCTCAGAGCGCGACGGAGCAAAGACGGTCATCTGCTGCCTGCCTCGCCCTCGACGATAGCAAAGTGATCATCGACCCGACCCCATCCTGCTATCCTCTGCGTGGCGGCAATCAAGGAGAAAAACAGTTGGCGCAGGGCACCAACGGAGAACAAGCACGACATTGAGCTCCACCTCAGCGAGCTGATAAAGCGCAGTCGGCTGTCGGTGGAAGAAGGCGCGACCGACAGGGAGAGAGCAGAACAGCACTGCAAGTGCAAGCGTGCCGTTAGCTGATCGACCGGCCGCATTCAGGAAAACACTCGAGCTGTCGGTGCTGGACGACAACGAGACGGACGACAGCCATGTACTCCGTGTTCCCCATGGTCGAGAAGTCGTATCGCGTCAAGATCACGGAGGACATCGAGCGGGACCTGCGGTTCCTGGGGCAGTCGCGTGTTGATGCGCTCACGTCGCCGTTCGTTATGAAGCTGGTGAAGGAAAAGAACGGAGTGAAGCTGTTCGAGTTGTGCGAGAAGGAGTTCTACACGATGAAGGCTGTGACCAAGGTGAACGCACCAATCCAGGAAGTCATGCACATGCTAAGCATGGACAGCACGTCCCAATTGCGCGAGGTCATGGGCGAGATCTTTGGCACACTGTTCCTGGATGGCGTCGTGCTCTACAAGAAGCCGGAGTCACCTACGAGACCAAAGGAGAGTCTTTCAGTGTGCTGGACAGCGCTGCAGGCGTCGAAACCCAATCTACCTCATCGTGACTACGTGTTCCTGCGGTATGGCGATGTTTTCGAGAAGAACTTGGAGCATGGCAGCATGTACCGGAACAACGGGTCAGGTCTGTACATTGGAGCCTCCATTTGGGAGTCTATTGAGCTGGACGGCTGCGAGCCGTTGCCACCCTCGCAGAACGTGGTGCGTCTGCGTTTGCGTCGTTCAGGCATTGTCGTGGAGGAGACTGGACATGATGGTTCGCTGGAAATCTCGCTGTTCCTGTCCGAGAGCCATCCTGGTCGCGACGCAGTGTCCACACTTACGCGCTCGTGGATGACCAAGGTCGTGAGCTGTGTCTCCCAGATTCCAAACGCGCTGTTGACTCGCGCATTAGGCTCGCAAAGTCTGCTGACTAAACGCGATTTCCGGAAGGATGGTCCGAACTGCTACTTGTGTCTGAAGGCATTCAGCGTATTCAAACGCAAGCACCACTGCCGCGTTTGCGGTGACGTCGTGTGTAGTAGCTGCTCGGAGATGAAGACTTTACGCCAGTCCAGTGGAAACAAGGAGGTGCGCCTGTGCAGCCAATGCCGCACAGCAAGCACAACTTCCATCCTGTCCTCGAACAGCGGGTCGAATTCGATGTCGCTGTCACAGACAAACGGAAGTCACCGGAGCCTACCAAGTTTCTCAGCCTCGTTCGACGGCAGCGATATGGAGGCAAGCAACGTGTCCATCTCTGGCAGCACAACCAACATGTCCGAGTACAGCGAGACAGCTCGCCCCAAGACGCACCCTCTGAAGAGCAATGGGTCATTCCGTCGCCAGCGCTCTACCGACAGTCCTGTGGTCAATCCAGCCAGCGAGTTTAATCGAGGCGGCCACAGCCCGGTGAAGGAAGACTTCGACACAATCTCCGAGTTCTCCGAATTCAGTGAGTTCCAGTGGACTGACGACGTTTCTCGCCCTAGCGTTGAAGACCTTGCCCGGTTGGAGAAGAAGCTTACGGTGCGCACCAACACCCCATTCAACTACGCACTGAACTACAGCAGTCGTCAAGAATGGCCGAAGGCGCCTATTCCAGCTAATGAGGCCGCACGGCTCAAAAAGGTGCGCGAGTTGCACCTTGCTGACCCGGGTATGCAGTTCCAAGAGATGTGTGAATACGCTGCTGCCGAATTGGGCTGCCAGATCGCTGCGATCAGCTTTATCGGCGACAAGAGCGGATTTCTTATGGCCAAGGTTGGGCTCGACAAGCGTGAGTTGCCACGCAACATGCTGATGGACGCTCACGCCATCATGACAGCAGAGCCGACGGTGATTCTGGATGCGACGGAGGATTTGCGCTTTGTGAACAACCCTCTTGTGGCCGACGGTCGTGTGCGATTCTTTGCGGGCTTCCCGATGACAACGTCGGACGGCCATATCGTGGGCTCCTTCAGTGTGGCCGACCCGTTCGCGCGAGAGCTGCTGCCTGGAGACAAGTACCTTTTCCTGCGGAACCTGGCGAATGTTGCCATCCGCGGCATCGAACAGAACACACTCATGAGCATCGCAGTCAGGAGAGATGGCGGCAACGTGCATAAGGTCAAGTCCTCACTCCAAGCACCGCCTCCTCCAGGCATGAACATCGCCGACGCGGAAGTCACCATGCAGGAGCTGCTGCGAACAGCTTACACGACGCAGTGCCAAGTCCGCATGCAAGTCAACCCGCTGACCGAGTAGGCCCCGTTTTCTGCCGGAGCTCGATTGAAGAGCTCCTCAAGGTTACTAGTTTTTCTTTAAGTTATAGCCAAGGTGAGCAGTCCAGTCACCTCAACTGGGGCTGTGGAGCTTGCCGTCAGTAGCATACAGCAACCGATTAGTACAAAATATAAGACAGCTACTGCCATGCAGCAACGTAGTACTCCTTTTTGCATGAGTGAATATAAATCAAACTCCATGGGGAGCGACTGCGTGTCCAGAGGCCCGTCGTCCACTTTGCCGTCGTTGTATTTTGTTGTGCTTCACATCTGATTTCTCCTCGTATCTCTGTCTGCCTTACAGCTCGTCCTCGTCGTCGTCCACGCCGGCGAAGAACTTCTCGAGCGCCTGGTCCACCGAGTCCACCTGGGGCGCGGTCTGACGCAGAGCCTGGCCTTCCTCCAGCAGCTTCACCAGATGCACCTTCTGCTTCCACTGCATGAGCGTCTCCTCCAGCTCCATGTTGGCCTTGGTGATGAGCATGTCCACCACGCGCGGGTCCTTGACCTCGGCGTGCTGGCGGAACAGCGCCTGCACTGCCAGTCGCGCGTCCGCCGGCTCCATGGAAATGTCGTACAGCGTCAGCACGCGCGGCACCTGCTTGGTGATGTAGCGGTACAGCGTCACGGCCGGACTGGACGTGGACGCCGCCGCCGCCTTCTCCGCCGCAACACGTAGAGCCATGGTTCTGTAGTGACTGCGGAGGTTAGTCTTGCGATTTTGAGCCACACGCAGGGAGCAGCGAGACCCCCGGAAGGCCCAGACTTATTTAGTGGCGATTTAGATAATTTGTAAAGGATTAGATAAATCCAACCAGCACTCGAAAACCTGCGAAACACGATGGATGCGGTGACCTGTGAGATTAGATGCTGAAGCGACGCACTCGGTTGTTTGCGGCCGATGAAGCGGATGCAGCAGCTGGTGCCCGCACTCAGCGTGCTCATGCGCTAGTGCTGGAACAGCGGGGAAGCTAGGGCGGTTGGTGACGACTCTCGGAGAGGTTCATGAAGTCGGACGGAGTCGACGTTGCAACAATTCCAGCGCAAGTCTTCACAGCTTGAAGCGAGCAGATCTGCTAGCGGAGGTGGCAGGTGGCTGCGTGCCTTCTCGTCGTCTCTTTACCATTTTAGTCCACGTGGCTACGCAGCGGAATCGTTAACAGTGCACCCGAGGACAGCGATGCCGGGGAGAACATGTGGGTCAGGGCGGATTATTTCGCAGCGCAGATGGCGCTTGAAGAGCAGTGCATGTTGCAGCTCGGATGGGAACACATGCGCGAGGATACGCTGTCATGGAAGTCTCAGCGCGCGGCGCCGCTGTACGCGTTCTCTCTGGAGTCGCGACTGGCGCGTCCGCTGAGCGTTGCGTCGGGAGCTGCGGAAGTGCTCTCACTCATCGGGAACTCTTACAGCTCAGAGCTGGCACCTCAACGATGGTGAGGGTGACTGTCGTGCACGGCGCAGGTCCTGCACTCGAGCTCACTCCCTCGCTCCAGGCACGGCTCCGCTTCTTGTCCAACGGAGTGGGACAGGTCGCGTCGGTGCACTGCGCAAGCAGGCGGCAGTAAGGTTGACTGCAGTCAGGGCTGTTCGTGGCACGCCGCGTTGCGCGGCGAAATGCTGCGTCTTTGCGAGTCGAGCGTGGTGTTGCGCTGCTTGGTGTGGTCGAGCCTCGCCTCATCTTTTTGCCAGACCGTCTTGACTTCAACGCAGGCGAATAGGACACCCGTCTTGCGTTCGCAGCCACGGCAAAGCACTCGAGTTCGCTGAACTCCGCCTCGGTCAGCATCCTCGCTCATTTGTTCTTGGACTCTCGCCGCTTTCGTGGCCAGCCAAACATTGGCGCGGAGACTCCCGTGCCTGCGCCGCAAAGAAGCGCCCCACCGAGCTCGCAGAAAGACAGGCCGTCTCTCGTGACGTGGAGTTGACCGCCGTGACTTCGCGGACGCCCGGTGTAACTGGCCAGCGCCCAGCCAAATGAGCAAGTTGTGCTCTGGCGAGAGTGCAGCAGGGAGCTTGTTCGTCTTCTGATCCCAGCACTGCCTCACAGAACGGCGTGGTTGGCAAAGTCCCTTAAGCTATCACCGCAGCCATGTCGAGCTCACTTGGGCGACGCCTTTTTCGCGGCGCACACATCGGCGTGCGGGCCGCCCATCCATCACCGCCGCGCTGTAGCAATCGCTCAGAGACGAGGGCAGGCCTCCGGTGCAGCGGATCTCGGGATCTCGCCACTAAAACGCATTGTAAGCGCCATCGCGTTGCTCCGACACGGTCCGTCGTGACTAGCGTTAGCTCGCCAGCAGATAACAGCTCCAAGCGAAACGCGTGAGTCTCGATGGCCGAACTGCCAGCAGCCTAAGCTTCAAGTTGGCCATCCACGCAGCAGCAATTCAGCTCGGTCCAGCTGGCCACCGCTGTCGCCGTCACGCGCTTTGGTCCGGAATGCCACAGATGGGGCGAGCACCGCGAAAGCCCTGCGATAGCTGATCCTCTTTACTGGTGAAAACCTTGGTCTCATCATACGCGATCAGTTGGCCAACGCCTATGCAAACACCCTCTGTAGTTGTGATAGCCTGTTTCCATACATAAATGATACAAACTTCAGCTCGATCCGTTTTGGCAGTATTCGAGTCCTCGCGATGCAAATCGCCGCCAACGCTCCGACAGGCATGGAGGCACTCACTCTCGCTCTCGCGCTCCCCCGGCCAGCGGAGCCCAGTCTTGTTTCCTCCACCACCTCTCCACTTCTCTCTGTGTGTCCATGTTTCGCAGGAACAACAGCTCCACGGGCGGCAAGAGCGCCGGCTTGGGCTCGGGCGGCTCGGGCTCGCGGGCCTTCGCCGAGCAGGTTGCGCGCCAGTACGAGGTGCCGCGCGCCATGACCAAGGAGCGCGTCAAGGAGCTGGCCGCCATCGGCGAGCGCCGCGCCAACCAGCTCATCCGCTGGGTCACGGACGATGACCAGGGCGTGGCCGGTTCCGTGGCCTCTAGCGCCGTCCTGCGCCAGCAGAAGGAGAACTTCACCGTCTACGAGATGCACGACGACAAGGACGACCTGCTCGTCATGAAGGGCGTCGTCCGGCTGCAGAACACCACGTGCGACGAGGTGCTGGCGCTGCTCTCGGGTCGCACCGCCGTCGAGGTGGACGCCTTCCTGCAGGACGTTCTGGGCGCGCAGTACGCGTCCGGCCAGGCGCTGCACTACACGGAGGTGAGCGAGGACGCTGGCAACGCGCCCGAGCCAGCACCCGAGCCCAACACGCCCGCCACGCCGCAGACCCCGCGCGGGTCCAAACCCACGACGTCGTCGCTCATGGTGCAGTGGCTGGCGCTCAACGACGTGCACCCGCAGGCTCCTCTTCGGGAGTTCTTCTTCATGCGCTTCAACCAGAGCTTCAGCAACGGAAACGGAGGCAACAACCCGCTCGGAGGCGGTGCGTCGTACGGCGTCTCGGTGATGGAGTCGCTGGAGTTGCCGAGGTGCGGACCTATCTTCTCGCAGACGCACATGCAGCGTCAACCGCTGCACAAGTGCGGCTTTGTGGTGGAAGCATCCGAAGACAAGAGCTCAACGACTACGCGCGTGTCGTTCTTCATCACGGCTCCATACCGGGCGCCCTCGCTGGAGCAGGATCGTGCCTGGCTGCTGCGTCTTGCTGGATGTGTACGTCTCGTGCCCAGTGCCATTGTGAACCGCCGTATTCGCCGTAACCAATTACGTGACCGCCGAAGCTGGCACTTCCGTGACACGTGCTCCGTGTGCGGCGGCAATTTCTCCATGTTCACGCGTCGCGCACACCACTGCCGCATCTGTGGTGCTGCTGTGTGCTCAAAGTGCTCAGCTATTCGCAAGGATGCGCAGCGCTCCAAGTTTTCCGGAACCACACGCGTGTGTATGGCATGCTTGAACGGCGACCAGAATGGACCGAACGGATCTTCCAGCACGTACGACCACGCCCGCAGTGGAGTTAGCAGGTCCAGCGCTAGCGAGTCCAGTCGTGGCAGCGATGGCGAGTGCTTCGGTAGCGCAGCACACGTTACGCTGGAGGAGGCCCTGGCCGGCTTCACGATTGAGCCGACACTGGCGGCGAACATGCCCATGAGCCCGAGCAACACGTCCAGCAGTGGTCGCAGTCAGGGCGGCGAGGATGATGGCGACGTGTACGCAAACTCACCGTTTAACTACGAGCTGACATTCACGAAGGGCAACCCGTGGCCGGACGCTCCGCTGACTCATACGGAGAAAGAGCGCATCAAGCTCATTCAAAGACTGAATCTGTCGCAGGACTTCGCTAACACCGTCCTCCGCGATCTGCTGGATCTGGCGGGTACGACCGTCAACTGCCCCGTGGCAGCGCTTTCCGTTGTGACCAAGTCGACAAGTTTGTTCGTGACAACGATTGGTCTTGTGGGAGACCAGGTGCCGCGTGATATCGGTGTGGATGCCCACGCTATTATGTCCACCGAGCCTCTGGTGATTCTCGACTGCCGGAAGGATATTCGTTTCGCCAAGAACCCGCTGGCGCTGTCCATGCATGTGCAGTTCTTCTTGGGTGTCCCGATCTTCGTTAAGGAGTCGGGTGTGGTTGTCGGCGCTATCTGTATCGCCGACACGAAGGCGCGCAAGAAAGTCAAGGGCTCGGATTTGCGGGCGCTCCAGCTCATTGCATCGCGTATCGTTGATAAGATGGACGCGCACAACAACGAGATGACCGCCAAGGTCACGGAAGGTGTGAGGCTGTTATAAGCTAATAGCACCATTTCCCAAACGTGTTGGATGCGCTACTGCTTGCATCGATCTCGTTTACATAGAACTTCAGAAAGTGTGGTTAATATTCCAAGTCTTGTTTCCAAAGCTTGAATCGTTCACACGTTGATGGCGTGGTGGTAAAGTGCCTTGGTTGTTGTATTCTGTTCGTCAACTTACACTTAGAGGAACTCATATCGCCGATACCAGTGTAGGCTCCCCATTAATAGCGCCGCTTGGCTTTCTTCTTCTTGCTTTTGGGGGATTGTGCGTGACGCCGCAGTCGACGTTTTCGTCCAGCACCACCATAGTCCGATTCATCGCTGAAGTCTTCCTCTTCTTCTTCGTCGTCGTCCTCGTCGTCGTCCTCTTCGCTTTCTGAAGTGCTGCTGTGCCAACTGTCTTCTTCATCCTCTGAAATGACAGGAGCAGAGGACCGGCGAACACGCTGTTTACCTGACGGCGTGGGTGACGACTTGCTTTTCGAGTTGGATGAACGACTGGGAGCCCGCGCAGCCTTCTTCGTAGCAGGAACTTTGTTTCCTTTGAGGTTCACGCCCACTGCGTCCAAAAGGAACTTGACACAGTACTTCTGTAAGTCTTCCACCAGCCCACCGATGAAACAGTCCCATGTGTTGTACGTGATCGCATTGGAAAATACCAGTTCCACGTGAGCCTATCAACAAAAATATGTCAGGGTCAGAATTACAGGGATTACATCGAGATGCACGCAGCACTTACGAAATAGTCACGGAAGCTCCTGTACTTGTGCAGCTTGTCTTGAATCGTGCCGAAGTCCATTGGGTGTGCAATGATTTCCGAATACCGTGGCGCCACGTCGTCGGTCACAGGGAAGGCAAAGATATCCGTCTGGTCGGCTTCGGTGAGTGCCCCATGAAACTCTTGCAGCACAGCTCTCAAATCCTCATCACAAGCACGCTTTATATCTTCACGCTGTGTGCTGGTGTACTTCTCCATGAGTGCTGAATAAGTCAAAAGTTCTTGATCAGAGTTTTTGCGTTGCCGTTTCCGAGCAGGACCCCCTCCACCAGTTGGCGGCGTTGTTACCACACGAGGTGTACGTCGCGCACGAGGTGACTGAAATCGGGACTCCACTACCTCTCGACTCCGAAGCTGTCTCGGACTGTTGAACACCGAAGCAGGACCATCTACCGTGTTAGCCATCGTCGATTGGGGGCTGGAAGCAGTGTCGACGGTTGTTTCACCGTCTTGTTCCAATGCGTGATCCACCTTTTCTTCCGTCGCGTCGTTTTCCTTGGTCTCCTCGCTGCTGCGGGTGCGGCGACGTGATCTCGTTTGAGGTGAACTAGCTTGCACTTCACTAGCAACAGGGGGGCCGACCTCTGGAAAACCTTCAACCCGATCAGCAACAGGCTCAGCAGAAATGTTACTAGGATCCTCTGGTGCTCGAGTCAGCAACCCAATTTCCAGCAGCTCCAACTGTACTCCCTCCGGGTCTTCACTGAAAGTCGACAAGAAGTCGTCGGGGGGATATGAGTAACTCGCGTTGGCTCGCTCACCATCGACCTCTCGACGGTTGGTGTTGTTAACGTCGCGTATTAGATGCGGAAAATGACGTTGCGCTTGCGTCAAAACAGCGGAGAACAGGTTCCTCGAGTTCTGAGCGATTGAGCTGGACGAAATATTGTACGTCTCGCAGTTAATACTCAACAGCTTCACATCAGCTAAGAAGGCCTCGACTTGCCGGTAATAGCCCATTCGCAATCTTTGCTGGATCTTCGTCAAATCAATCGAGTTGGCAATCGAGATCGGGTAGTCCATGAAATTTTCTTCGTCGACAGGATACATGAAGTCGCGCGCAAGGGACAGCGTCAAAACTTGGTCCACTTCCTGTAAAAGCGCTTCACACTTTTCGCCGATAATACTTCGCGAGAAAAATAGTCGGGTCGAACGCCTACGAAGAGAAAGTTGGCGCTTTTCACGTCGTTCATCTGCTGATGCCGACTCCAACTCCCACGGACACACAGCACAAATATCGTCTTCTGGTTCATCCCAGTTTACCGTAACGCATTCCCATGGCGAGAGTTCTTCCAAGGTGCTTGTCGACAACGGCTTCCGAAGAATACTTTCAATCGTGCCGTATGACATTTTCGCTTCAACCTCGAGCCCGTGTTCATTCAGCTGTACAAACGGCATCTGTACACGATCACCAATGTGCCAATTACCACAAACCCCACTTTCGTAGATATGATCCAACACAAGGAAGTTCGCTACATCGTTTGAATGGTACAGAACCTTGAAGTTGAAGCGCGCTGATGGCCCACTCGCTGCAGGAGACAACTGTTCATCAACGCTCGTAAATTCTGCGAACTGGGATGACTCCGGGTTAAACAAGTTTGCTGTGTCTGAAGCCACGCCCTCTTTGGATTCTTCTTCCTGGGCTTTCTCCTCAGCATCACTAGCGGGTCGAACAGCTGACGTTGGCACTGCAAGTACCGCGAGCGATAGCTCACATTTAATTGTGCTGCACCTCACGTGCTCTTCCGCAGTTGGAAATACATATTTTACATCGACAACACGACACTTGACAGCATAAAACTTGGACAATTGTGCATAATATCTTGGGTGGGGCATTCCACCATAGCGTAAATACCCAGGATGCCCCTCCGGCAGATACACCACATAATCACCAACTTGCGGTACGTACTGATGAATCGATCGCAAACTAATCAGTTGCAACCACTCGCGGTGAAACTTTAGACCGAAGCGTATGGAAGCAGGTTCGATGATAGCTCCACCGTCTTCCGCTGCAACTTGACGGTTTACCTCTTGCCGATGCCTTTGCGCCCGCCGAGACTGATGGTCTGGGCAAAAGAAGTGCATCTGATCCACAGACCAACCGAAGTTGATCGCACATTTCCAGTGATACGAGTTACGGCAAGCTGCGACAGTACAGCCGATTGTTGCTCCGCGAGTATTACATCCAACGCAAGTCAGCGACCGCCCGCGACGAATTTCTCTGGTCACGTTATACCAGTTGCCATCTCGGTTGAAGCAGAGAGGAGACGCAATCGCACATTGATCATGAACAAATACCCGCGTCGCGCCGAAAATCAGCGGATGCACGCCCATGCCGTCCCCAGGCAGCTTCAGCATTGCACCGTCGTCTCCAGAGCCACAAAAAGCACACTGAATCAGTGCATAGGTGCTGTTTTCTGCTGGCACCGGCGCCGTTCCCAACTGGGCTCTTTTTGCTTCCAGCATTGCCGTATATGTTATGTCTGGATCAAATCGGTCAAGCTGATTATCATCCATGATAATACCATCATTCGACTCGATAACGACTTCACCTTGGCCATCACGATTGACAGGATCTCTGTCGCCGCCAACACCACCTACACGCTGTTCTGTAGACACCTCGTCACCATCTTCTTCGCCATCGCTATCTATAATCAGTCTGGAGCGTGACCTCGCCGCATTTCTTCGGGTTCGCAATTGCCGTGGAGTGTCTTCCAGGTCATCCTCCTCACCGCTGGATTGTAATCTTCGACCACCTCGAACTGGAAACCTAGCGCGCGGAGATTCCTGCTGTCTGGTGCTTCGAAGCCGCCTCCGTCTCGAGTTTGCAGGAGATATCACAGTGGTTTCATTGTCACTAAGTAGATCGTCTTCATCGAGGTCATCGTCGTCGTCCTCCTCCTCGTCGTCGTCCTCTTCTTCTTCCTCGGCCGCATGCCGGGGTGTTGGTACCTGAAAGTCTTCATCACTTCGATCATCCTCACTGGAAATTTCGAGTTCCAGTACCGAGGTGTCACGCTCATCAGCAGGTGTTTCACGTCGTCGCCGCCGTGGGTCAGCATATCTTCTTGATCCTGATCCTCGACGGCGTAGCTCTGATAGCATCACCGGGGCGCCACTCAATCTGTAAGAGGCTCTAGCTACTGCCATGGCATCAGCCGCAAATGCTCCTGGTTCGGGGGACTTCTTTACCTCGCCCTTGACAACAGCAAACGGGAACGAGTGACTGTCCTCCTCAGCTTCGGGCAAATGGCGTACCGCACACTGAATTTCAGACTCTTTGCTTTGCTGAATTCGCAGTCTTCGATTTTCCTCGTACTGTTCTAGTGTGAGCACGCTATTGACCAACAGGTGCGGTGGCTGGTGAGGATACTGGACCAGAGATGCATCCATCAGAGGACCAGAGTCCATCAAACTCGGTAACTCTTGAGTTTCCCTGTCCCGCACGTTGTAATGACCATCGGTAACGAGCATCACATAGTCATGCAGGAAGTACTGTTGCACAGGTGTCGCTGCGTACTGCTCTCCGGATCCTGTACCAAAGATGAGCAGTCGACCGATCTGATCCGTGAAGCAAAAACCACTGCCGTCAGGAGTAAACCCGCCATCGAGATTGGAAAGCGGTTTCGAGTCCGGTGATAGGTTTGTGAAAGCCTTCAGCATTCGACCTGTCGAGATATCCCACACGAAAACACGACCGTCATAACCTGCAGTAACCACAATGCGCCAGTCCTTTGGATGCGCGCTCAGCGCAAATGCTGCATTCACGTGCCCATTCTTCTTCTCATTGTCAATTGCACCCAACGTCATCAACAGCTTCCCAGTTTCAGGTTCCCAAATGCGTATCCTCTGCTCCCAAGTTGGGTCTGCCGACTCCGAATTCAACTTGGCGCTATGAAGTGTAATGAGGCGTTTATCATCATGTGTCCAAGCCACCGTGTCTACAACTGGTGCCGCCTTTCTCCGGCCGCGCACACCATAGAACACTGAAATATCGCCGTGTTCAACTGACGATTCCTTCGCCAAGAGAACGGCCGCATGTAAGCTTTTGTACTTCCGTTTCCACTTCCAAACCCGTGCCGCGCTGTCTTTGATAGATGCAGTTACAATTCGGTCACCCCGATAGTTATATACGATGCTCGACACTGGACCTTTATGCCCCTTCAACAACGCGATTGGCTCGACACTTGGAACATCGTCGTCAGAAAGAGATAGCGATGGCAAATTATTCTGTACCTGTGGAGGCTGTGTTTGTCGTGGTGCCGCGTCGCGCTGCAACGCCTCAGCGACAGTTGGGAGCGGCAACTCCACATCACCCTGAGATTGCACTGGTACTTGAGGTTGCAATGGTACAGATTGCAATGGTGCTTGAGGTTGCAATGGTACAGATTGCAATGGTGCTTGAGGTTGCATTGGTGGTTGGAACTGCAACGGCAGTTGGGGTTGCAATGGTCCTTGACCAAGAGGTAGAGGCTGCGTTGATGTCACCATAGCTCGAAATGGTTCACTCGGGTTAGGTGCAGCCATACCATTTACCTGACCCGCTGATTGCTGCACCAATGGAAGTTGTAAAGTCGCAGGAGTTGCGTTCGAGACTTGAGTACCAGGGGCTGTAATGACAGGAATCGTGACTGGAGGCAGTACATCCAACCCATTACCGCTCGGCTGCTGCTCCTGCACTCTTGCTTCCTGTGGCACATCTGTGGGTTGAAATCGCGGAACAACCGCAGGCGCGCCTGGGGCTGAGACCATCGATAAATCCCACACACGCGCTATTCCATCGTGCCCACCAGAGGCCACAAAATCTCCGCACCGACTGAAGGTTACACAATGCACTTTGCACGACCGCACTCCCTCGCGGCGAGCGTGCTTCATTGCGTAAAGAGGATGCAGACTCAGCATGTACGCATCAAGCGAGTACAGGCGCCGAGCAGTCTCGATTTTTGTTTCAGGTTGGTCCATAAGAGGAATCTCTGGTACTTTGTAGCAGAAGCACCGTCCATCGTCTGAAGCCGTAACAACAATGTTTTTCGTTGGATGGAACCGAACGGCGTTGACAACGCTAGAATGTCCCACCAAGACAGCAATGGGAGCACCCGTACTAATTTCCCACACT
The DNA here is from genome assembly GCA_025722995.1 of Phytophthora agathidicida. Taxonomy (NCBI): domain Eukaryota; phylum Oomycota; class Peronosporomycetes; order Peronosporales; family Peronosporaceae; genus Phytophthora; species Phytophthora agathidicida. The sequence goes on along the minus strand of CP106972.1, from coordinate 4,044,567 downwards.
CGAACAGTCTTGTCATCTGAAGACGAGGCCAGAAGCGTATTCGAGTGATTCACCGCTAGATCCGTAATATTACCGACGTGTCCTCGCAGCGTAAATAATAAGTCTCCTGTTCGTAGCGACCATATTTTCACTAACCTATCATCGAAAAATCAAAAGAAGAAGTGAGGATACCCGTATGCAGCAGCAACCATGAGGTAAAATAAGAGAGCATACCTGTCATCAGATCCGGTGATAACCACCTTGCCTAGTTTGTCATACGCAAGACAGTATGCCTGAATCTGTAAATGTCCACTCAGCGTTTTCAAGCGTCGAATCCTGCTGTACACATACGCAGGCGGGAGCTGACTATCATGTCGAGAGCAAACCTCTCTCCGTCGCAGCAGGGAAGCCTGATTGCGGCCAGTCCGCGCAGTCGTTTGAAATAATCCAGAGCGTTTAGCTCGGTCCATCAACGTTTCAATCTGTTTCTCCACCACAGTTCGCTCCTGTCTTAGCTGGAAAAGCTGTTTCAACGCGCGCACATCCGCCGCCAACGTCGTCACTTTATCCGTCGCATCCGAACCCGTTTTCACCGCTGCATCTCCACCTAACATCATCAGCTGCAGTTCTGGAGGCAGATCCTCCACTCGTTTCGCAGTCGTGTACTTCTGATACCGTTCGTATTTCTTAATCACCTTCTCCACCACTCGCAAGGTCTTCAGCACTGCTCTCAACTTCATCAACTGGCCCACAATATCCTTCGCGAGCTTCTTCCTCTCGTCCAGAGTCAATTTCAGCTGCTGCTTCACTCGCGCTCTCAACAACAGACTGTTGGTCTGCTCTGTCGGCGCATCCTTCACCTTCTCGTCCACTTCTTTCTTCACATTCAGTCGAGGGAACGCCGTCGCTGCGCCCTGTAGCAGCTCCACCAAGTGTCCGGCCGAGATATCCCGATGACGCAATCGATAGTCTTCGTACGTGGCCGCCTTCGGCCTTCCCGTCCAGTCCACTCCACCCTTCAGCAGCTTGTGCTCGGCCATCTCCTGGATCAACGTGTCCGCCGCCTTGTGGCACGTCGAGCGGCGCTTCAAAAAGTCCGCGATGAGGAAATAGACCTCGCTCTCGTCCACCTGTCGTTCTAGCTCTAGCTCTTGATCTTGCTCTTGTTCGCTCTTGTGCTCTTCAACTGTCGATGGCTGCGGGGATGAAGGGCCATCCCTCTCCACTGCAGCGATGGCTGGCAGCGCCTCCCGCGCGCTCGGGAGGCCCTCTGCCCCGAGCCAAATGGCGCTCAGTTCGCCGTCGTCTGTTGCGCCCAAAAGCGGGTCCTCCTGCTCGCGCTCCGGGTCGTGCGCTGGCGGGTCGTCCGCCATGCTGTGTGCTGTGGCTGGGGCGAGCTACAGGGCCTCGTGGACGTCGGGATGGAGCCGCGTAGCTTCGACTTCGCGCGCTGGTGGGCGGAACAGTCCCGCGCTTTTTGGTGAGACTCGAATAGTGAGATGTGTAACCCCAGGGTACGATGTGGCACTATCATTTGGGTACAGTATAACCTGGCGACCATCATTCTGACTTTTGTGTCGTTTTGGCAGCCATTTTTGTGAGCCATGCTGCGTGTTCAAGCGCATCGAGACGAGGCGGATGTGGAACAGGGGGAGGCGTTTGAGGCTCTGTCCGTGCCTTTGTCGCCCTCCGAAGAGCAGGAGAAGGAGCCGCTGCGTCAGACGGACGAGGAGTTTCTGTGGCTTTTGCTGCTGGCAGCTGTGGCCGAGTGCGTAACCACGTGCTTTGTGCCGGGGTACACGGTGCGTCGCTGGGGGCTGAACGTCGGCGGCACAGCATTGAACTGGGTCGGACCTTTCCTGGATGGGTTATCGTACGGTTACGAAGACCGACTCAAAGGTGAAGAAGTGTCGCTGGCCTGCGTGCAGTTCCGATCCGCGTTCTTAGGGTACACGGACGACAGCTAAATGACCCTCTCACTCGCAGTTACTGACTGGAGTCTATCTGTCTTGTCTATGGGGTTACGCTGTTGCTGCTAGCGTCTTCACGTCGTACTCGTTCATGGCGGACCATGCGGGAGACTTGAGCAGCAGCAACTTTGCAGCGGGGCCGACCTACGTCTGCGCTTCCATTCTGGGAGGCTGCGGCTGTTTCTACTTGGGGAGACAGACGGTGGCGGAGGTATTGAGGAACCCGATGACTGCGAAGGCAAGTCGAGTGGTGAGTCAAATGAAGAACAAACCGTCGTTGGGGATGTGTTTGGTGGCCTTTGTGGGGGTGACGACGTTGCGAGCGGCGCTGGGGCCGCATGGATTTGTTCGGTACGAGATGAGAGTGGAGAAAGGGTTGTGTAGGTCACTTGATTAATGCTGTGCTGTTGACGTTATAGTGACCCGAATGACCCGCAATTTCTCGGACCGCTGCAAGTAGCCGACGGCGAAGAGCTGGTGCTTGGGATTTTGATGTCGTGCAGTGCGGTTTTGCTGTCGAACTACGTCTGCGAGTTCTTCCCACGGCAACCGAGACAATTGCGTAGTGCCACATCTCGCAACGGAGGTCCGTTTATCGATTGGGGCTGTCTCTGCTGCAACTTCCTTGCGTGTATATTTGCGGGGTTCACATACCAGCTAAGTCGGATATCACCGAAGGCTCTGACTAACAACCTCCTTGCGATCAAATTTGTGAGTTCGTTTTGTGGGTCACTATCGGTATTTTCAGGGTCAGTCAGTATTATCTCGGTACGTGTTATCGTTGAGAACGGGTTGCCGTTGCATTTGAATCTGACGCTACTGTTGGATTTGTTGTTTACAGCGACTTTGGCTTGCTGGAAACCGATATTCGGCGCTGTGGAATCTTGCAATGCAGCTACTTGTGGGGCTACTCGTTATACCGTATCTTTACAAGCACGACGCGGTGTAGTTGTCAAGATGCACAAGTAGAACGCTTGAGGTATAATTGTTTAAATATTAAAGAGGACCTACTACTATTCAAGCGTACGACGTCCTTCTCCAAACTATCAGGTTCTGCCTCTGGTACCGTATGAAGCGGGTTCTCACCGCCTGCGATTTTGGCCGCTGTCGAGCTGTCGAGCTGCCGCGCGTAAATTCTGCCCTTCTGTTGGCTCCATACAGCTTGTCCTTCAGCAGGGCCATGATGTTGCGGGCAGCGTTGACGGTGGGATCCCAGACGAACGTCTCACAGTCACAGCGGAAGCACAATACATTCCTAGTGTTTTTTTACGACAGTTTCGAACTTGTCTTTTGTTCGAGTTGATAAGTTGGTGGTCGAAAGCACTTTGAGCGAAACTTATTCGTGTGGAACTCGTCGATGCGAACGAGATAGTGCGTTTTTGAAGGCCTTTACCGGTCCTGGAGCGTGTCCAGAAATTCCTGATTGGCGACTCCAATTCCCGTATGCAACCAGCACTCTTGGACTTGGCATGTGTTTAAATATGCGGCAACTTCGGAGTGAACTTCGGAGTGAATTTTCACGTGTGGCATCTGAACGCTCGATCGATCAGTTTTACTTTCGAAACCCCATACTGAAGCGACACACTCACTTTCACAGGTCCGGGACCTGCTCGTTTCATTCGGCAACGATAGCGTAAACGCTATCAGTAGGTAGATACCTTTCGAGCGGTAAGCGTGCTTGCTCTTGTGCAGTACCACCAGCGGTCACCAATTAAAGCCTCCGCTAGCATTTTGTCAGCCCAGAAGTCCTGAGCCAGGACATCATAAGTCTTGTGGGAGCCCCAGAATTGGTCTGGTGTCTACAAGCACTAGTGTGTACAGGTATCTGGTGGTCTAAGAGATCTAAAGCGAGTCTCCCTACTGTACCAATACTGCGGCGTGTACGCAATGCACACGAGTATAGTAAAATGATAAGCTGCTGTATGCACACACTTGCATGAAGAAGAAGAAGAAAGTTGATTAACTAGTTGTACACAATTGCATGAATCATGATAGCCAATGCGAAGGCCACTCATCAGTAGAGCGCCGTCAGGGTGACACAATTAATCGGTGCAAGACAGCTCGAGCAATTGATTTGCTGTGGAAACACGACGTCGGCAGCGTTCGGGTGGTGATTGGGCTGTATACAATGTACCTGACGTGCATGAGCTTGAAGCGCGTTTCAGGCGTTTGTGAATACCGATTTCGTGATAATCTCTCAGCGCATCAATGCGGAGATCATGCAGAGCATGCAAAGTACATGTACCTGAGCCCACCCAAGTAACGCTGCTTATTGATGGCATTACGGTGGGCAATGCAATTGTCCTGTCAAGAGCATCGCGCCAGTTGACCTAGCACTAGTACAGGAATGCCGCGCTCCGTGCAAACGAGCTCATTCCCCGTTTTACATCGGACTCCACAAACCTTTGTAGCAGATCCTGCAAGGACACACGACTTCGCTATGGCTCCGGCACTGGGCAAGAACGTGCACGACCTGGAACGTCTCTCTGCTGTAAGCATCTCCAAGGACCCCGACCTCCCTGACCAAAGCGCGTATGCACGTGTGAAGACTCCGGACGGCAATGCTGGAGACCTCGAAGATGGTGCGCTGCGCCCGGGTGGGATGCCCGTGTTGACCAGCAAAGACACTATCGGGCTGCTGTTCCAGTATGCTGCAGTTGGTGTCGTGTACGGCATGCTCCCCTCGACCGTTTACCCGGTCCTACAGCAATATCTCAATTGCAGTGGAGCCCAAGTATCCGCCGCAAAAGAGCTCGTGACCCTGCCCTGGAGCTTCAAAGTCTTTTTCGGAATCATCTCGGATTGCCTCCCAATTCGTGGTTACCGTCGTCGTCCGTACATGCTCATCGGGTGGACGGTTTGCATCCTGATGTTGCTCGTGATGGCTGTCATGCCGATCGGTGAACCGTACTACACCGTCGCATCGGATCGTGATATCGACCCAACCGACTATACCCCCGAGATTGAGGCTCGCATCAATTACGACGCTTCTAGCCAGGGAGCCAAATATGTGATGCTCATGTTCCTGGCATCATTTGGCTATGTGTTCTCCGATGTCTGTTCCGACAGTATCGTGTGCGAACTCGCACAGAGGGAGCCACTATCCAAACGGGGTAAGACCCAGTCTGCTATCTACACGGTGCGCACCGTGGTCGTAATCCTTGGCGAACTGCTGGTCGGATTCTGCTTCAACGGCGAGGAGTACGGCGGGGACTTCAGTTTCTCGCTCAGCTTCCCTCAACTTATGATCATCATGACGGTACTCACCGCACCTGCAGTTCCCATCACGTGGTTCTTCATTAAAGAAGAGAAATCGCAGCGTGTCAACTTCCGCAAGTACATCAACGACTTCTGGGATCTGCTGTGTAAGCGCGTCGTGTACCAAGTTATCGCGTATCACTTCTTCTCTGGTATCTTCTCGAGTATTTCATACACTGCTAGTTCGCCAGTACAGTCGTATATGGTGAACGTCACGCCGATCAACGGCACACTGAACAACGTCCTGAGCCACGTGGCCTTCATGACTGGAATCATGGTGACGTCCAAGTACGGTCTACACTGGAACTGGCGCGGGATGATCGTGTGGACGGGTATCGTTGTTATAATCGTCGACTGTGCAGTCGCTCTCATCACGGTCTGGGACGTATTCCGTAGTCAGTGGTTCTGGCTCGGTCCTCCCATTGCAGTGCAGATTCCGAGTGGCGTTTCGTGGATCATTGCTCTGTTCGTGACGGTCGAGATTGCTGGGGTAGGCAATGAAGGCGCTGTGTATGGCCTCGTGACGACGGTGGGCAACTTGGCTTCCCCCTTTGCGTCAACGCTGACTCTCCTCATTGATGGGCCGTTTGACATCACGAACACTCGCGTGCAGATCGACGACTACTCCATTCGCAAGGACATCACGTACACGATCATCATTTCGTACGCGATGACGATCTTCTCGTGGGTCTTCTTGTACCTGCTGCCGAAGCAGAAAGAGGATACGCAGGAGCTGGCTCGTACGGGCGGGTCCAGCAAGTTACTTGGAGGTTTGACCATCGCGTACTTGTCGTTCTCGCTGGTCTGGTCTGTCACGGTCAACACGTTGGCCATCTTCGACAGCACGTCGTGCCTGTTGATCGCCGGCGGCAAGGGTTGCTAAGTGGGCGCCACTCCATGGTGTTTCGACGCCGTGCAGTTCAGTGTAGCGCACATGCTGATGCCACAATAACGACGATCGTATCATTAGCCACAAATGGGTAAAACTGAAGTTCGTGCACTTGGCAACGGGTAGCATATCCGGCCCAGCAGTGTAGATCGAGAAGCCTGCAACGCTACCATCCGCGAAGGCGCCAAGTACGTCTCCGCCGCGTTCTTCGTCGCTGGTGGCTACCTTCTCTGACGTCTAGTACGACAGCATCGTGTGCGAGCTCACACATCGGGAACCGTAAGCCAGTGTGGCTTGCCGAGGCCGTATTGGTGCTCTTTGATGAGAAGGCGTCACTGGTGGATACATCTACGTGGTGCACACCACATTATAATTTTTTTTGACTGGGTCCTCTTCACTCATACATTCTCCAAGAGCCAGCAAGAAGCGAGTTCCCCCATCAAGCATGTCAGGCACGCGCGTCTACGTCGGCAACCTGCCCATGGACATCCGCACGCGTGAGGTGGAGGACATTTTCTACAAGTACGGACGCATCCGCGACATCGACGTCAAGTTCCCGTCGCGTCCGCCGGCCTTCGCCTTCGTGGACTTTGAGGACGCGCGTGACGCCGAGGACGCCATTCGTGGGCGCGACGGCTACGACTACGACGGCGCGCGGCTGCGGGTCGAACCCGCCAATGGTGGCCGACGCGAAGCGGCCCGCGGGTCGGCCCGCTACCCGCGCAACATCCGCGGACCCGGTGACTTTACGGTCGAAGTGTCGAATCTGCCGCCGCGCGTGTCGTGGCAGGACCTCAAGGACTTTATGCGCAAGGCGGGCGACGTGGTGTTCACGGAGGTGGACAACCGTGGAGGCGGCATCGTCGAGTACAGCAACAAGCGCGACATGAAGTACGCGGTGGAGAAGCTGGACGACTCAGAGTTCCGCGGCCGCAGTGAGAACTCGTACGTGCGTGTACGTCAGGCTGGAGGACGCGGACGCAGCAATAGCAGGAGCCGCAGCCGCAGCAGATCGCGCAGTCGCAGCAGTACGCGACGCTCCAGCAAGAAGCGCAGTCGCAGCCGTAGCGAGGACAGGGACGCTGAGGGAGAGAAGAAGATCAAGCGCAGCGCGTCGGCGGACAAGGAGCCCGAGAAGGAAAAGGAAGTAGAGGACAACAAGCAGGAGGACGGTAAGGACGCGGCTAGTTCTAGTGCTAGTGAGAAGAAGGAGGGGGAGGACGTCAAGATGGAGGAACAGGAGCAGGAGCAGCCCACGAACGAGGAAACGGAGACGCAGCCGAAGGAAGTGGAGCCGGTGATCGAGGAGCTGAAGACTGAGGAGCCGAAGGAAGCGGCGGAGCCTGAGAAACAGGCAGAGGCGGCTAAGGAGGAGTAGAGCAGCTCGACGGACAAGCACAGACAGATGGAGAGCGGAGTGCAGTTTGAGAACAACCGAACCGGACGGACCGAGGGACGAGTACTCACCGCGGGACAGCCTGTGGGCGTGTGCATGCGTGAGTCTGGCTGCTGCTGCGATAGTCGGTGTTCTCTTACCGTGTGCCTTGTGTGCCCCCCTGTTCTTGTTTGTTGGTGCTGTAAACACCGCCCGAGACGATATGCATAGTAAGTTTGATTTTTCTTCATTGGTTCAAGTGGCTGGCGGCCTGGCTTTCGACTCGAGCGTCTGGGATTTCGACTGGAAGCGGCGTCGACGGCTCGCGTTGCTGGAAGGCTGGCGTGGACAACAGAGCGAAGGACGATGGCGGCTGCGGCGTGGATGGCCTAAAGGTGGACACGAAGCAGGCAAATGATACAGACAGTAGGTAGTTAGGCTAGGGTGTGGAGATGTCGTAGTGTTAGTGCTTGATGCTCCACTAGCTGGTTGAGCGATAAGAAAATCAATTTACTTTCTCATGGGGTTTAAGCTCTTCTCCTCTTCTCCTATTCAGGGCTCCTCGGTGATGACATGGTGCGTTGTGAAAGTCACAGCTACGCCAAATAATCATCGAGTTAGTTGGTCGCGTTCTCCAGTTGAATGGTCTCACGCGGAAGACTTTCTATCAGTGACTTGACGTGCGCCTCCAGCCCTTCGCCGTTGTATGACACTAGGGGAGAAATCTCGATGCACTGAGCTTTATCTAACTTCTCACGCACAAAGCTGCCGACTTCATCGGTACCCTTGGAAGTTGAGGTCGCAGCAGCAATTAACCAAGCCTTGCCTTCGTCATACAACATGCGACGGGCAGTGTCAGGTGAATCTGTAGGGGTTCCTGGAGCGTTCTTAACCGGCGCAAACTCCGTCTCCCGAGGAACAGAAAGCACCGCCATCCGCGATGACAATGGAAATACGTCAAAGATGAACGCTTCCAGCTTGATCCCCGAGTTGCTCGTTGGCGTAAATGTTTTCCCGGTATCGTCTGCCATGGGGATCTTCTTGTGAGCCACGTGATACTCTAGGCTCGAGTTCGGGAGCACCACATCCACCAAGAAATCACTGCAGAATAAACAAAACACAGCGTTAGTACTTGGAGCCCCACTAATGACCATCACAACGAGAACAACGAACGTACATCGTGTAGAAGTGGTTGCAAATGTTGGCCGCTCCGAACGCCAACTTGTCTGTAGAAGGGTCCACGCGCTCAGACATTTCCCGGTCGATCTCTGAATACTCGATCACACAAAAGCGACCGTTCCTCTTGGCCACAACACCAACTGCGTCGTCGGGACGCGTTTTCCAAACCACCTTGTTGCCACAGTCCGCTTGCTTGTCAATACAGTAGCCGATAAAAGTCGGATCGGCCGTCTTGCACAGCACATTATCCACGGAAAACACATGCAAGTATTTAACACCACGCTTCTGCAGTTTGGCCAGCACTCCACTCGACTCCATCGCCTTGTAAATGCCACCGTTTCCATCCGAAGCGGTCGCTAGCTTATGCGCATTCTCCAAAATGAGCTTTCCATCCGTCGTAAAGCACGGCAGCGTGCCCTGTGGGAAGAAGAACATTTGCGATTCCTTCAGTCCAAAGAACCCGTTCTCCCGAAAGAAGGCGACGGTCGTGTCGTGGTTCGTCTTGCTGGTCATCACGTAGAACGAGATCTGAACTTCCTCTCGCGGACGCGTCGGGAACTTGTTCTTGGCCAGATTTTCCAGAGTCAAAATTCTCTCCGCAAACAACTGGAACAGACTCTTCCCCGACGGCAGCCCGACGTCGTACATGCCCTTGGGTCCTGCAAAGCCCAGCCGGGTCCCTTGCCCTCCACTCAGCACCAGAGCACACACTTGTCCTGCACTGATTGCTTCAAGGCCGCGGTCCACCCACCGCTGCTTGTCCTCAACCGAGCATTGCTCCAGCAGATCGTAGCTCTCCAGCGGCTCAACAGCCCCAGTCTCAGCGGTCTCGGCCTGCGTCGAAGCTTGGAAAATATTCTGCAACAGCTCCAGATCTAAAGCTTCAAGCTGCACAGAGAAATAGTTTAGCAGGCTATACTTTATGCGCACAATTATTAATTGCACCTTGCCTCGTTGGCGAGTTCTTGCGCCTCTGAAGGCGAGAGTTCGTCGGCATCGTCGAACTGCGGACAGGAATTTCAATGCGGTTAATACGTAGGAGTATACAAGGCACAGTAGAAGAGAGGGCTCTTGCCTTGAGCACATGGCCTTGGCCGGCCGCACGCAGCTTGCGCGCCAGCTCCTGCGGGACGTAGGGCATGATACGTCAGGCAAGATACACGTGTCAAGACCCGACCCGAACCCGAACCCGCGGGACCACTTCAACTGCATCATGGGAAACGTATAGTATGCGGAAAGCACATTTATCCACTTACCGCGATGCAGCAGGGATATCTGCATGGCGTTGAGAATCGTGACACTCAACTTGTTCCGAATGTTTGAGCTTGTGTCTCTCCAGGACAAACACGAGTTGTCGCCGTGACGACAAGTCCAACGTGTGCTTTAAAACGACAGTCGTCTTACGCGAACTCGAGAGCAGCGTAGATGAGCACAGTCATAATTGACGCCAGGAATTCAACACTTCAACGTTGAATAGATGAACGTGAGCGATACGAAGTACTTGACAGTTGAGCACATCCATTTGCCGGTCACTACCCAAGAGCGAAGAAAGAAACCCGAGTTTCGTTTGGTCCGGCGTCCGGAGGTGTTAGAGTGGAATCCCTTTCAGTAAGCTCATTACAAGGACTTGGCAATGGCGTTACCAGGCATACGGCTATGAGTCGTTTGGTATTCGTTTGAGTACGTATTCAGCTTTCGGAGTCGCTACACAGAATAGCATCTGTGGAGTTCTACTTGGACAGATATCCACGCCGCCCAGAGGCGTTGACGAGCGTTCCGAACACACTCCATGTTCCTCGGTTTGCCGATTGTCACTGGCTACACAAATCGAGTCCAAGTCGTATCAATATCGCTGCTTTTCACGCACGAGCTTTATCTTTGGCGACCAATGCTTACAACTTGGCAGCAACACCCCGAAATCTGAAGCAAGTGAAACACCGACAAAGTTAGTGGCACAGATTCAAGCCTCGAAGGCAAACGGCTGTGGCATACTTCGAGCCTGCTTACTCTTGAAGCAACTTTTCCAGTCGAAGCTTGGTGATCTTGCTTTGCTCACCCGCAGCCACAGAGAGCTCGTCTTCGGAGCTGTTATCCATTCGAGACTCTAGAATATGAAGCATCTCGGGAGCAGATTTCCCCGTCGCACACACAATGTAAATGTACCTGCAACATCATCAGCCACAACTCACTGAGTTACAGCACACTCAGGTGAGGATTGAGCGTCGAAGCCACGCACCCAAACTTCCTGTAGTAGGCGTCATTCAACTCTTCTAGTCGATCCAGAATAGCCTCATCCGCGTTCTTCGTGGCCTGTAATACACCACAACCATCATGTACACTATTGCTAAATGAACAATCAGTGTTGACCACTGCAGCAACCTTTTGCTCCTGGGCTTCCCACTCCTGGATCGGCTTCTTCGCTCTCCCAATCTGCAGCGCCAAATTCCCATTGCGAAAGATAAGTCCCTATGCATCATGAACTCAACACTCAACCATCGCAAAACGCACCCTTGGATGCGCTGCAAACGCTTCGAGCCAATCCTCTTTCGTCAACGAGGCGTCCACCTCATCCGCCGCTTGGCAGAGCGCCTCGAAGTCTTTCACGGGGAACTTCTTGGACATTTCTGCTGTCCACCGCTTGGACCCACAGCAATGCAACAGCTTCAGACGGAAAGGCGAGTCCTCCTTGCCAGCTCCGGGGGCTGCAGCAGCCACGTTGAGCATGGAGAGGTCCATCTCGGCCACGCTTAGGAATCGTGAGAATGGAATCAGATGTTTCTGCCCAAGAGAAATCGCGTTTTTCACGGACGATCACGAGTAATTTATGAAAACGATGGTAATATATTTTTTCTCACGCCTCCATTCTCCTCCTACTCGAGTTTCTTTGCCTTGGGCACCGAGTATCCTGAAATGGGCGGTTCGCGATAGGATCCGCACATACGGTCCCAGAACGTGAAGTATTGTCCATAGTTGTAAACGAACATTTCGTGGTGGAGACTGTGGTGGCGAGCACCGTTCACGATTTTGTTGTGTGAGAGGTAGAACCCGTCGTGGATGCTGATAGTCCAGAAGTTGACTGCGACGAAAAGAGCGAGGAATAACCCGCGGTTGATGGGGAAGAGCATGACGTAGAAATGATAGGGCAAACTCTGGATGTAGCCGTCCACCGGGTGAAATGCGTGCGACGCGAACGGCGAGCAAATTACCCACTTGTGGTGCGGCTTGTGTAGCTGAGCGTAGACGAGCGGATGGTGCAGCCAGCGGTGGAACCAGTAGATCAACATATCGGAGAAGCAGATGAAGCAGACGACGGTCAAGGCCTCGAACGCGTAGCCGTACTTGCCGAAGTTCTTATACGTCTTCGAATACCCGCGGACATCCGCGATGAACCACGGGAGCGTCAGCACCACCATTACGGGGATCGACTTCATGGACGCGGAGATTTCGCTCCGCACTTGGTTCTTCTGGAATTTTGGGTGGTTCATCAACTTCTTGTCAAACAGGAACGCGTACGCGAATCCGGCGAAGACGAGATACAGGAGATAACCGCCCACTAGTGTTATCCCCGAGATCGACGCAACTTGGCGAGGTATCGAGTCACGCGTGATGTCAGCGGGATAAATGGCATCCAGCACGTACACGTCAGCGAACTCCAAGATTAGGTCCATGGTCGGTCCCGCGATCGAGGAAAATTGCAGAATGACCAGGAGACCCGCAGTATCATCCATTGCTGGCCTCAGCTTTCCGTACAGATACTAACCGCCGAGCAATGCTTACGCGGAAAACGGCGAGCCCTGATTACAGCGGTATAGTCCACAGTTTTAGCTGCGTCAAATCTGACGTTTTTAATGACTCCGTGGCATTTCTTGCATTCTGCTGCCACAAGTCTGACGGTGGTCTTCCCCCTGGCATTGCGATCTTCGATCGACTAATTGCACGCATGCACAGCGATAGCAGCGTAGACATAGGGCTTCCAGTTATATTCTCGATTCTGCACTCCGTTCCTCGCGCGACCCAATCCCCGGGAAGTCTCCTCCTGCGCCATCCATGGCGTGCTGCGTGATAGCGTCCTCGTCGCTAGAACACCTGTGTCCAGTAGCTTGCGGATGCTTGCTCTTGAGAGAAAGTGTCATTGTACGTTAGTCTCCAGCGCAGCTCATCAAGATGGTCATCGCTCGAGTGATGCGCCATCGTCCTCGCCACTCCGATTTAGTCCGAAGCGTCGCCGTGATTTAGCAAAGAGGCGCTCGCTCCAAACAGGGATGCAATTCTGCCAAGCTGCAGCCGCTTGTGACTTGGAGTTTGTATGTAAATCGGGGTGATCGACATGTCTGAATTTTCAAAATTGCAAAATTGGGTCAAATGTCATTTTTCTTGACATTTTTGTGGTGTAGTGCAAAACTTCAGATCCCCAGGTACTTGAAGTGCTCGCCAACGATTAATATCCTTTGCCGTAAGCACCGGTCACCGCATTTCGCCATCAGCGATTAGCGGATCAGCTTGCCGATCCTGCAATGCGGGTTACAACTTTCACGAATGCCTATATTGACGAAAATGGAACGTGGACTCGAGTTGAGCATCGCCGTCTTGACTGCGCAAGACCGGTAGCAGGCGGAAGCATCTTCTGGAAGAGCATCGACGCCAGCCGCGACGTCACGCTCCCCCGCCGCGCAACAGGACCAGGAAGAGATCGAGACAGTCTTCGGGGAGATGTCCAGAGGGGAGGGGAAGGAGGAACCCCATTCAGAGCTAACTTTCGCTTGAAGATACGAGCAAAGGATCATGTTTTTATGTTAGACAACACGAAGATGCCTTCATTCCGCTCCGGAAACTCGGTAAAATATAAAGCTGTTGAATTCGTGTCGGTCATCGCCGATATACAACTCACGCATGCAAGGGCGGCCAGATTACATGATCGAAAGAGGCTCGTACACGCGGGTCTTCTCCGCGGAATCGTCGCCACTCGTCAAGTCCAGCTCGACGTTCACACAGAACAGCGGGCTGTTGCTGTCGTCATCGCTCGTCAGCAGAATCTCGTAATTGCCAGCTGGGGCAATGATCGGAAGGTTCACGTCCACCTTCAGGTTCGAGAACTTGCCCTTCTTCATGGGGCAGGCGAAGCCGTGCACATCGATGTGGCCCAGGCCAAGCGGAAGAGGGACGTGGGTGTCGCCGCACAGCTTGCCGGAGTGTCCGAACACCTGCGTGCCAGCCAGCTTGACGCCCAACTTGAAGTTCGCCGAGGCAAAATCCTGCTTCGCGTTGCCATTTCCGAAGAATGATACCGGCTGGCCGCGCTGAGGAGATGTCGGGGTCACTTTCAGGTCGTCGAAGTTAATGATCGCGCTGCTGACGTCGCCGCACTGCGTGATTTTCGCCGACGAGAACAAATCAGCCAGGTTTTTCGTGGGGCGGAAGTCGCGAGCCGGGAACGACTCCACAGCTTCATCAGCGGGGACAGATCGGGGCTCCTCCACAACCGCCTCAGTCTTGTCGGACTCCTCCTCCTCCTTCGAAATCAGCGTCGCGAACGGGTAGCTAGGCACCGAGGCGATACCGCACTGTCCCGCAGGTCCGTTTTCCTCGCGTGCAAGACGGATGTATCCTTTCTCTCCCCACGAGGCTCCCCACGAGTTCTTGACCTTCCAGAACTTGTGTCCGTTGTCCTCGCCGTATCCCACTGCCAGCACACCATGGTCGAGTCTCGTACCGCACGTCAAGTTGAACACGCCCGACTTGTAGAACTGGAACGCCTTCTGGTCGGCCTCAATAGCCACCGACACAGGCTGCTGCGCCACAGCGACCTTCAGTGCGTGTTCATCCTGCGGGTTGACGTCCTGGAAGCCCGTGACCTTGACAGCGTTCTCGCATTTGCGACACACCTGGGCCTTGGCCTTGTACTCGTACTCGTCCTCGCTGCAGATGCCTCCGTTGTCCTCAATCCACTGGAACGCGTGGTCCATGAGCCCTCCATTGCAGCCCATGTCTCCGTTGTGGTCGCAGTCCACGAGCTCCTGCTCCGAGAGGCTCACCAGCTTGCCACTGGACACGAACGTGGCTCCCTCCACCGCTCCGGTGGTCGAGAAGGCCCAGCACGAGCCGCACATGCCCTGGTTCTTGACGGGCGTGACGCCGCCCTTGTCCTGCCAGTCCACGGCCACAGGCGCGTTCACGTCGCTCCACAGGTTGTCGATGCGGGACGCCAGACGCTTCTCCACGTATCCGGGGGGCAGCGCGAGGCCTGTCATCTTGAACTTGAACTCGTCGAAGGACATGTGCGAGAACTCGTTGTGGCCCAGCGTCACGCCCGTCCACGCGTTCTCGGCGTTGTGCTCCAGGATGTACATGTCGTTGGCGATGTAGTTCTCCAGGCGCTTGGCGAACTCTAGCGCGTCCGAGAACGACACGGCGTGCGTCTTCATCCAGGCCGCGAACTCGTGCTCGTACTCGAGCGGCGACTTGAGCGCGTCCGCCAGCGCCAGCGCGGACAGCAGGAGGGTTCCGGAGAAGACGCGCATGGCGATGAGAGTGATGGTCTTGGGTCTTCTTCTTCTTCGGGGGGGGCGGAAGGAATTGTGAGCGAAGATGGCGAGCTGGTTGAAGCGGTTTTCACTTGGCCTTTGTATGCAAGATCGGGGAGTGCCGAGCTGATGGGACACGAGAATCAGCGAGTGGCAACAGCCAATCACAAGGCAGAATCAGACGCATGCCGTTAAAATGGCAGCGGAAGCTCACCTGCGCAGTCAAGGCAACTTCAAGGCGACGCCACGACCAAAACGCTGGCGTGCGCCCGGCGAAAGCACTCTTCCTCGCGCCGCTAGGTGCCTCGATGGCTTCACCACGACGCTCTGATCTTTTACTGCCACTCGCCGCCGTCGCAGGTGCCAAGCTTGAAGCTGCCAACTTCGCGATCGAGACCTCGACGTTTGCTTGCCTTAGTGGATATTGACATGGTTGCCCACATGAAGCCGCCGGTCTCTCTTGCAGAAGGCAGCGTGACTGGTGGAGCCATCACCAGCTTGGAGGTGAAGGGGTCCTCAACACCCTCAAGTACGATCGTGCAGCGTCCAGAAGGAGGACGTCAAGTGGGTTGGTCTCTGGAAATGAGTCACTAGAAATGGGATGACAAGCTCTCGCTACACGCCCTTGACCCACCTCTGTGAACGTAGTACCGGAAGTGGCCCCGATGCGGCCGTGATTGTTGGAAACAAACCTTCTCGACTTACTTGCCAATGCTTCTTGCCCTTGATCCTGCCGCCAAGCGATCTAAGCTCATCCGTTCGTCCAAGGGAGGCCGATAGCCACAATACTGCTACGCGATGCTTATGAACTTATCAGGCAAACTTCCGCTAGGCAAGCACATCCTGAAGTGTTTGCCGGTTCCCCCTTGGTAGAGTTCCGAGAACGGGGGTACACGTATTACCTGGTAGCGCATCGAGTCGATGATCGACAGCAAGCGCCCTGAGGAGAATGGCATCAGCACGCCAGGGTAGCGCCAAGGCTGTCGTGAGTCCTCTACGCCAAGCTGGGTCATTGCTGCTGCTGTTGGCGTCGACGCTGCGATTCTTCACCACCGCAATTATATCGCTTCACCTTCAACAACGATTTATCGTCTTCTACCTACCGAATAGTAATTCTTCTCGTAGACCCGTTCACTTGGTATTTGTGACCAAACGTCAACGTCCCACTGTGCACGCTCTTTTAGCACTTCCGCACCCCACTTTAGCTAAAATGGTGCCGCTCGACGCACAGTAACGGCTCAGTTCAGGATTATCAGGCTGTCGCCAAGAAGCGAGCAAAAGCCTCAAATGGACGTCGCCAAGCGCCTGCCGCGGCCTCTGCAGCTCGCAATCGCCGACGCTGCTCGCCGCCGCCGCCGTCCCTCGCTGGTGCTCGCATCCTGCTGCCCTGGCGTCACGCACGAAGATCTGCTCTGCTCGATCTGCTTCGACATCTTGTGCTTCCCAGTGACGCTGCCCTGCGGGTGAGAGTCCGCATTGTGCGATCTGTGCCTCTACATGTGACGTGATGGCTGACAGGATACACTGCTTTGTGCTTCTGTGACTGTAGACACAACTTTGACCGAGGCTGCATCTTGACAGCTTGGGCTCATGACGCCTCCTCGTCGTCGACAGCTACGACACGTCCTGCCGCATTGCTATCGCCACGTCAAACGCCTCCAGTAGAAGAAGATGACGACACAGAAGAAGCCCCGCCAGCTCCACGTGGGAGGATTGCACCAGCATCAATATCGCAACAGCGAGGTCACTTGTGCCCCCTGTGTCGACAACAGGCTGGCATCTTCAAGGTGGAAGAGCTGCAGGTGAATTTGTTGTTAAAGGACCTCATTGCGTCTCTGTATCCTGCAGAGACGCAGGGTGTGGCCACCCCAGCCAAGCAGCAGTGTCCTCGATTAACGCTGCCGTCGTCACCACATGCAACTGGAGCAGTGCTCACTACCAACACAGCAGCTTCAGCGTTCCGACGCCGCCCAAGTCTGCGCACATTCTCGTCATTCGTCTACGTTTGCGCGGCGTCTGTAACGGACCCGCCGGGGTTTGTACTGGCGGTGTTATTGCTACTGGTACTGCTGGCTACAGCGTGCAGTCCTCAGCCCGCGACGGCGCCACCAGCAGCTTCGGCCATGGTCATGTTCGACACGATGGACCGCGTTTGCAACGGACTGTCGCTCATGATCCACCGGATCTCCATGCAGATGGACCAGCTTGACCAAGTGTCGCCGTGGATCCGCCTCATCTCGTACCTCCTCTAACTGCGCAAGCCATGTTTTATATTCCAAGCCCACGACGACCAAGGTACTTACACGCTCGGACATGCAAGAGAGCAGTTTACATCACAGCATGCATATATTTATGTCAAAGTACAAGCCCGAGTGAAGTTCTGTCTTTGGTTTGTAGCTTGGAAAGCTTAGTAGCGCAGGCTGCAAAAGCAGGCGACGCCAGCCTTGATCCAGTACTCTTGATCAGCGAAGAGCACCTGCGCGTTGGTTTCCGATACCAGCGAGTTTCGGAAGATGGTGGGCTTGCTGGCCGGGATCTCGAGCCACATGACGAAGTTGGTAGAGTGGCCGGTAGTTGACAGTGTGCCTGTCCGCGTAAGAATTTTGTAGACTGGGCACCGATAAATGCCCCGTTGTGGAGCCTCGCGATTTGGCTTTGGTAGCAGATGCATCACAGGCATTTTGGCAAACAATTCTCGCGGCAGCGGATCGTCGAGTGCCTTGATGTCGGGATTCCATCGAGCGCCCTCCAAGAACAAACCGTAAGTGTAGCAGCCGTCCACGGGCCGTGCAACAAGCTGCTCGACACCTTCCGGCATCATGATGAACTGGAAGGACAACGAGTCGATCGGCAGCTTGTATCGGCGTGCATGATTCTGGATCGTACCAGTCATGAAACCTTGCGGGAAGAAGAAACCCGATATCCAAAACACAGCAGGGATGCCATGCGCGATCCAATTCGAGATAAACGTCAAGCGTTCGAGCAGGTCCTTGACCCAAGCACCGAGCGGTTTGAGTGACGGATAAGCTTTAGCTTCCCACACAGCAGGCACCTTCTGGTCGTACAGCGAAGCTCCCATCGCTTCGAGCTCGGCGGACATCACCACGAGACCCTTGAGACCTTGTTGCACGAGATGCAGCGTGCTCCTCATGACAGCCAGCAGCTTGTTGAATCGCTCCACCTCTTGCGCTAGAACCGTGTTCATTGACTCGTCGTACGATACGGGGTATGCCGCCTGAACGTGCTCCAGATCGTATTGAGGCGGTAGTTGAGACGCAATCGCCTGAGCAGCGTCAGCGATGATTTCTTCTCTGCTTTTGCCACCGCCGGAACTCACTCGTGGCTGCAAAGACAGCAAAAGGTCGAAAGCCTCATACGTCTCAGCTTGAGCACTCGTGATGTTGGCATTTTCGTGCATGCCAAAGACTTCGGGTTCCGGGTTGATAGGCAGCGAGTTGATGTAGTTCACGTAGCCATCGTAGGCATTGCGCGGGTCACAATCCAGCGAGTAATAAATTCCGCTTTTGGAGAACGTGTAGCCCTGCTGTAGGATGGCCTCTTTAAAGAACGTCATGAGGATGACATCCGATGTCCGCATGTCCTTGTCGTCAGTGATTCGACCGCCATAGTTGATGGTGGAGGTCATCACCTGAAGCACGTCGAACGGTACGTGGTCATAGGTGTCCAAAAACATTTCAAGTTGCGCCACGCTGATGTCCAGGTCGGTCTCATTAAACTGGTACGGGATGTTCCATCCTAGAGCACCGAATCGCTTTCGTTCACACACAATGGCGTGGTAGAAGCACAACCCGAAGAGCAGTTTCCGGAAGACGTCGGGCTTGCGCGTTGCTCCGAGTCGAGTCTCGTCGAGCTTGTAGTACGTATTCTTGAGGTTTGCACGCAGTCCCTTCGGTGCCTCCTTCGTCATCTTTACACCATCCTGCAGCACTGACGCAGGGAACACCGGTGTCGGCATACTCGTGAGCCATAGACGGAAATTCTCGTGCAGCTTTGTCGGGTCAAGTTCCTCACAGATCCGCTCCAGCTCGGGCATCCAACTGAGTGCTAAGTGGCAGTTTTGAAGCAAGACCCATTCGCCCTTGGTTGTAGCGCCCTCGATCAATCGCGCAGCCAAAGTACCTTGACCTTGCCCCAATGCAATCGATTTGAGCTTACTTTCCATACCTGTGCTAACCGCAAATCCGTGCAGGTCTTTAGCCGGATCAGAACCTTGTGACAGCACAAAAATTAACGGTGTCGTCGGACTTGCATCTTCAAACGTGTTTGCGAGGTCAAACGGCGGTGGCTCAATGAACTCCTTGCCCAGCTTGGCGCACACCAAGTTTTGGATGCCAGGCATCATTTTGTCTGGTCGCAGGACACGCAGGATACACAGCCTCTGAAATTCATCCAATTTCGATAGCCTCTCACCAGGAAGAGGCTGGTTTTCTGGGTCGGTCGAGTCGAAGATGGTTCGAAATACTGCCACATGTGTCACAAACTCGGCTTCGAGGCCATCAAAAGCTGGAAAACTTGCGAGTGCACAGATTTGCTGCCAAGCATATGCTTCGAGCCATCGAGCAGCGGGGTTTTCCGCCTCGACAGGTGAGCTGGTGCCAATTCCTGACAGCAAAAAGCGCCATTCGCCAGCATCGACTTCATTGTTTCCTTGCATGATCTTGATCGTCAGTAGGAATGAGAAGAGCAGCTTGTGTTTCTCAAAAAGAGAACGACACACGTTCTTGTAGACTGAGTACGTGAAGTAGTCATTTAGGTTTGTAAGCCGAGTCTCCAGCTGCGCAGAAGGTTTGGCAGCCTGGATACCACGAATGAAAAGTCCCGTGAACCACGTCAGGGAATACTGGTACATTGGATCCACGAGAGCGAGATCAGCAATACAGAAGAACAGCAGTGCTGCACGGAAAGCCACTGGGCGGTAGCCATCACTGCGTGCATCAATTTCGCGCTCAGTCTCTTCAGCCTCGCGCATTTTCGCCATCACAACAGCGGACGTCTCCTTCGCAGAAGCGAGCGTCTCGATCAGGTTCGTATCGTCCAAAATGTTGCCCTCGGAGTGCGACAAGAGGTACAGGATTTGGTTTTCGATGTCGTAGAGCTGTTTTTTGCCCTCTGCATTGGACAAGACAAGCTCGTTTTTCTTGGCCGCGAGTTCTGGGAGCTCCTTCAGTACCACCACACCTAAGAGCTGTTCCTCGAGGCCCTTCATCGTGATGGTAAAGTTCAGCAAACTCACCTTCACGCAGACTTCTGGGGCATAATGCGGGTTTGCTAGCTTGGTAGTGAGGAAGAAGCGGAAGCTATCGTTGTATGGGATCACGTTCTCGCCCAGTCGAATCATGTCCTGGCCCCCCTGCTTGAATTTCTGCTGCAGCAACACTGGCTCCAGTGCTGCGTCAAGCTCTTCACCAACATTTTCGAGCAACACCCATTTGCCGAAGCGCAAACCGTTCTCTAAGGCACGGAGGAATCCTCGGTCCGACTGCTTTACTACGTCCATGCCATTGTCGCACAACTTTTTGTCGCGTCCAAGATTCTTGATGAAGCGGTTCGCTTGCCCCTGCGGATCAATCAATAAAGGCCACCTTCGTGCACGACCCATGATAATACCATTCTGCGTCGACACAGTATCTGTCGGCAGTCCAGCAATCTGCCACGTGCGTAGCTTGACAGGATCTTGCAGTGTTCGGATCAAGTCGCAGCCTGGTGAGTGCGGGACCCTATGTTTTACAAGTGCTTTATGCCACGAGGCCACCAATTGTTCGCGGAATTCAGCCGTAAATGCACCCAGATAACTAATCGTGCCGGCCGATACTAGTACGTCCCCGGTGAGATTGGCGTAGTCAAGCGTGAGCTGTGCAACAGTTTCCTTCCAACGAGTTTCCTCGCCACCTAGACCACCAATAAGGCGTTCAGCGTTCTGGAGCTGGACTTGGCACTGCACCACTTTCCGAGCAAGCTCTTCCTTCTTTGCCACAGCACCGTTGTAAGACTGTTCCAACTCTGCCAGACGATCGCTCACTTGCTGCAGATTAGCTTGTGCACTTCTTAGAACAGCCAGTGTTTCATCGAGCTCCTTTTGGGCCTGTGCAAGAGCTTGTTTCTTGGGCTCGACAGCCTTGGCCACGAAATGGTACGTGTACATGGCACGTGCCCACATACAGATAGCAGTACAAGCTTTCGAAGACTTCTCAATAGCCTCGGGCGTGAAGTTGGGATCCTCCATACTCGGAGCCACCTTGGTGATAATAGCATCAGGGATATTATCCTTGTCGAAGGTTAGTAGGTTTTCCAAGAACTTGTTCGCGTTTGAGAGCACCACCTTCTGCGCCACTTCCCAGTAGTCATTGATCTTTTTGCCGGGGCGATCTGGATCTGGCTTGCTCACAGGTTTCTGACCAAAGAGAATACACACAACCTCCATCGTTAACTTGACACCAGCAGGTGGCGTCTTGAGCGCTTTAACCTCGTCGATATCAGCCTTCTTGAGCCGGTTCAAACATTCCAGGGCTGACTCCAAAGCTGGTAGAGCAGCATCTAGGTCACGTTGGGCCGAGTCTGCGATTTCCTTTGTGGCGCTGGCTTTGATACTTGCAGCAGCTTCCTCTTTCTCGACCGTAGCCTTTGTCACATCCGCTTCAGCGCTATCTTTTGCAATCTGAACCATCATTTGCTCCACCTCCAATTGTGTGGCAGCCAGAACAGGTTGTAGCTCCACGAGCTCCGTTTGCATAGTTGCAACTATCCCCTTGGTTTCTGACAGTTTGTCCACACCATTTTGCAACCGACTACGCATCATATTCACCTCCTCACGCTTCGCAACTAGAACGGACTTGAACGCAGACAAGAGCTCCAAGTAACTTGTCGGAGTCACATAGAAGTACCTTCGCAGAGTATTGTAGAACTGTTTGGAGGCCTCCTCCACGCTTTGGTGCACAATTTTGAAGGCTTCCACGAGAGCAGGAAGCTTGTCTCCGAGTGCAAGATTGCCGTCGCTAAGAATCGCGGAAGCAACCGAGTTCAAAGCCTCTGCAGGCCATTCACTGAACCAGTCGATGGTTGAACAATTTACCAATGATGGGAACATTCGCAAGCGGTCGCGGAATAACGCACCAAGCGGGCTCATGCAAATCACCAGGTGGATATTGCGACGCACGCGGTTAATATACTGCTGGAAGATATTGGTCTTGGTCGGGGGAAGTTGGCGCTTTTGACAGTCGACTCTGCACGCTGTTACGATCTGGTCTAGGTCTTCTGGTCCATACAGATTCGGCACATTACCAGCATTCAAGACGCCATTGAGATCTTCGAGCATAGTTTCGTTAACCACTTGCACGTCCGAGAACAGGAACACAACCGGAGTGTCTTTGACACCGGCAAGCAGCAGACACTTCTTCACATCATCTCGCCACTCTGTGAGGCCATACCCTTTCACAATTTCGACTTGGAAGCACTTGTATCCTGCCATAAACGTTGCAAGTTTCGTAAGACTCTGACGGCCACTACCACCGACACCGAGAAGCAGCGCGTTGCCCATAGGTTGTCGAATAATACGAGAAATGCGCGAGACGTGCTCGACAGCGTCCATGAACAATACGAGCGACATCGGCGACTTGCTCTCCGCATTGTAGTCAAGTAGATACTCATCCATAGTGTTCAGTACCTTGCCCACATCGACAACCTCCTCATAGATCTTTGGATCTGCACCTGGCACCAGGTAATCACCATAGATCAGATGCTCATTCGTCACAACCTGGTCGTATTCTCGTTGATAAAACTCCGAGACAGATGAACGCATGAGCTCGCGGAACCAGTCGTGGTCCTGTGTGGAGATCATTCGATCTTCATACACACGCTTACACTCGTGCACCCACAAGCGAATCAGTGAATCAGCTTCCGTGATACGACGACTATCACCCATGAGCACTCCCTGGAAAACCTTTGCCAGATCACGCAAATTGAACGTATAGTGCGACTTGGCCGGTGTGGGGAGCAATTCTCTACAGATAGTGTTGTAAACGCTAATGGAGGCACGCACAACGTTATCCGTGAGCCGCGCGACGTCCGCTGGGAAACCCGAGCCCAGAAAGTTTCCGAGGATAGTACTGAAGATGATCGTCTTGCTATCGTCACCGAGTTCAGCATAGCCGACAACATTGAAGTGGCGGACCAGACGAGGGGTAATTGGGTTGCGTCCGCCACCAGGAGGACCCATGGAAGCAACAAACAAAATGTCGATAATGCTACGGAACACGAGCAGTTTGCGATCATACCAACCGCCTTGATCAAACCATTGACGCACCAACTCCAACGGAGGCTGTGCAAAGTATTTTTCACGCTTTGGCATGTTGAGATCATCCACGTAGATGATGTATTTCTTGCCTGCCGGCGGACCGTAGACTCCTTTTCGCCGCTTTTCCATCTTAGCGTCCAGCATATCTTGCGTCTGGTTGGCTGATGTCTGCGCCGAAAAAGAGATCGGTATGGGAATGTAGATATCTGCCGGTAATGACTGAAGGTAGCGCGTGATGTTAACTGTTTTTCCGGTTCCCGTGCCTCCGACCATGAGAACGTGCTTCCCTGCACTCATCAACTCTTCCAGTAAAAAGTTGTTGCGCACAGAGTCAGCTGTAGGCACCACAATTTCAGCAAATGATGAGTTGGCAGGGACCTTGTAGGGGTTAACGGTGCTCATCCAGGGCACCCATTTGTGACTGGAAAGCTGGTAGCTGTAGTCGTATACCAGACCGGTGGGAGGCATCGGAGGCTTGCAATTGTTAGCCACCAATTCGCTGCGCAGGAAACTATCGAACCGAACCCGACCAGCATCATTCGTGGACGCACCCACAGACCAGATGAGCGCAAAGATGAACAGCGGCTCGATGTCGTCTTTAAACTGAGCGCTGGGAGTTTTAGATGCCGGTTGGGATTCGCCAGTGCCGTCAGCGGGTTTTTCACGAAACGGATCCAGTGTACAATCCAGGATATTCATGAGGCTTTGAGCTAGATTGTTGTCCATTGTCGGCACAAGCTCAGCCATGAAAGAACGAATAAACGTGACTGACGAATACAGGTAGACATCAAAGAGCTGCAAGAATAAGTGACCAAACGAGAGAACTGATTTCGGGAGATTTTCGACCCACGAATCCACAAGTGGCCCAAGACCAAGTGTACTGGGCTCCATGTAAACCATACCTGTCCGACTGACAGTAGCCGGGGAAGCCACGGAGAGATCCTCCACTTCAAACATCATCGTCATCTGCTTGGACATCTGCAGCATTTCACCACTGTTGAGACACAACTTTTTGTTGTCGTCAAGCACTGTGTTCATATTCTCAATCCAGATTGCATCCACTGGTCCGTCAAAGATTACCCATTTGCGGTCGGGCTTAGTGTCGCTAGCAGCCGCACGGTACAACGTAGACAAAATACCATCCTGCCACTCGTGCGTATTGGCATCGAATTCGCCATAAAGCTGACCCATCGTAATCGATTTGGGATTGAGCTGATATTTGATGACTTTCTCGAACGCAAATCCGGACTCACCACGTCGCCGGAGTTCTGTTAGTGCGTCAGCAAGTACGGCGATGTTGCACGATTTACCTCCTCCAGTTGCTCCGACCACCATAAGACCGTGTCGCACTACAATCGTTTCGTACAATTGAATGCACTTTGTAAGGAAATACGGCACCGGTTGAAGATTTAACCGATGCGTCTGCAGTTTGATGACACTGATAAGCGCACCGAGATCCAAAATGGGGCGACACTTGCCAGGGAACAAGTCGCTGATGATGCCATTAAATAGCGGGATATCATGCGCCAGGAACTTCGGGAGATTGACATCCTGCAGTGCTCGCAACAGCAAAACATCCTCATCCATATCGGGATCATCTCGCTTGAGATTACCAGCTGCCGTGATCACAGTTTTCACTGCTCGCATACCATAATCGTAGTGGAACTGCGACGAAAGCTGCTCCGAGCACAATTTAAATGTTGTCACCATCTTAGCACCGAGGGCCCGGGCATCCGAGAATCCGTAGGCGAAGAACATAATTTCACCGATAAGTGCGTAATCTGGCACCATCATAGCGACAGGTCGGAAAAGCGCTGCCAGAGAGTCCGGCAGCTCACTACGTCCAGCGTAGCCAGGGTTCATCGTGATGAACACGCCAAACTGGTCGCTAAGTTTAATGTCAGAGCCCTCGAAGACAATTCGTGTGTCGCCTCGACGAATACCGAGCTGTAACGTGACTACTTGCTGTCCAACGACAGAAAGCACCTCGATATCAATTCGGTTGAACTCATCGAAGCACGCCCAGGCACCACAGGATGCCAACCCCTTAAAAAACTTGCCCATAGCAATGTAGTCCAGGCCATCGGAGCAGTTGAACACAACGCATTGTTTGGCCAGTGCCTTGGCTAAATCTTTAGTCGTTTCAGTCTTTCCCGTACCAGCAGGTCCGGCTGGGGCACCACCAAGAATCATTTGTAGCGCGCCCATTAGCGTGAGATAGCACTTATCCGTCAGTGGCGTGATCACTAGACGGAACGAGTTACCTAAGTACTCGTAACCATACGGACGCCGCGAAGTCACAGCTTGCACCCACAGATTTTTGTCAGCCCAGTAATACTTCAGCTGAGAGCTCCACAGGAAATCTCCTTTGGACTCGACATTTTGCGCCACGAGTTTGCGAGTCACATCTCGAGCGTGCACGTCGATAACAGTCAGCGCACCGCATGTGATGCGGGCCATATTGTCGAGATTGCCACGCACAAGCGTGACCATGTCAGCTAGTTGGCCGAGCTGACGCGTCATCATTCTCTGGACACCTTCGCGTCCGTCGGCATCCATAGCCTCCTCCATCTCACGCGTCCAATGCATCTGGCTGCCGTTGAGCACGCACATGCCCGGCCACTTTTGAATCCAAAGCGATCGATCAATCTTTGTGTAGTCTGCGATAGCGCGTTCCATGATGTCACGGATCGACAGCTTCATCATGTCTTCGACTTCCATCATCCAGTTCTCCACATTCTTGCCCTTGGGGTCTACCATCATCGAGAAAGGCACTTTTTCGCCTTCAGCGGATATCATTGCACTAATATTCAGGTCGTCTTCAAAGGTGACTTGAACGATACCTTCGAAGCATTTCTTCAAATGCGGTTGCACTAGCTTGACATCCTTGGACTCCGAGAGTATGGACAGCAACTCGTCGTTGGAAAGGAAATAGAATCGAGCGAATGCCGATCGCTTGACTTCGAGGTAATCGCTCAGACCTTTTTGTACTAGCTCCAGAAAGTGATTAGACTCACGGAATCTCTCCAATAGCTTGGTGCTCCGACAGAATTCAACACATTTTGGCTTGGCTTTCGCGGATGCTAAAGTCTGGCGCCAATTCTTGTCCACAGAAGCAAAACGTTTGCCTTCGGCGGGAAGTTGCTTGTTGATATCAGGAGACTCGAAGATGGGCTGCAAGTACAGCCAGTTGCGCTGTACTGCTAGCCATTCTTCCAAGACTTCCGAGATCAGTTGCAGTGTTGTGTTCCACTCGACAATCTCTTCCTCGAAAGGCCCTTTAAATGTTGAGAACATCATCGCTTGCGTCATTGTTACATGCTCATCAAGGATTGCTTGAATCTCGTCCACACCTTTGATCACGTATGTACCGGTCTCACGGTATGCAATAATCTGCAGGTCAACACTTTCCCAGGCCGCTTTCATCGTTCGCAAAGCTTGTTCGACTTGATACTCCTTGCCCGCAGCCTCAGCAACCTTGACAATATCATCGATGCGGTCTAGTAAATTAAGCTGGAAAATGTTGGTTAGCGTGAAGCTCTCATCGATCTCCAGCGCAAAGCCAAGACTCTTGCTGAGATCTTCCCAGTGACGCTGGCGCATGCCAGGATTCCGCAGGGCCACGATAAGTGGCACGTATGGCTTGAAAACCAAGATTTGTTCCTTCACAGTTTCTGCAATCTTCGCGCACGCGTCGTTTCCATCATTACTAAAGAACTTGTAAGCCTTCTGGATTCCAGTGCTGTACGTGTCAACAAGCTTCTCCACCTGTTCAGCATCGATGTCGGTAAAGCTTCCTTGAATCCATGCTTTCCGGCTCTGGATCCAGTTATACGAGGTGGACCAGAGCTGGTAATACGGATCGAACGTCTTCTTCGCGCTCGCCAGTGCGTCATACGGAGTCACCTCGAGCCCAAAAAGAGTTTCCCGGCTGTTGAATAATGCGGCATCTTGCTGCGCTTGCTCTAGTTTCCGTTGGACGGACATCGCGTGATGCGCGACATCATCCACGAATGCTAAATTGTCGTAGCGGGAGAAGGTGTCGATCTCATCTTGCAGCGCTGTTAACGTCTTTTCAAACCGTTCCTGTTCAGACTCCATCTGCTTGGCAAATTTACTCTTGCGTTCCTCAAGCGCATACTTGAAGCGCGCACTCTGGGCTAACACTTTTGAAGGCCAACCTTGCACCTGCCACGTAAGACGAAGATGCTCGTCACTCACGTAGTGGTGGAAATCGTCGATGAGTGTGTTGTCGCGCATCATTTGGGCGATTTCTTCCTGCATTGGAGCCAATAGGGCAGGTAGTCCGGTGATATACTCCTGAAGCGCTGTCAAGCTCTCGATATCCTTCGGTGTCGACGACAAATTCTGATTGATTTCGTCGAATTTGCTCATGATACGCGTTGCTACCTGGAAACAATACGCCACCTGAGCTTCGAGTAACCGTGCAAAGCTATCGCGATGTTTCTTTGCCAAAGAAAAGCGAATCGTTGTCAGGTCTACTTGGAAGAGTCCCAGGTTCACTGCACGAGACGGAATGGTTTCCATGAGCTGCTCCTCCTCGTCCCGGTGATAGACAAGAAGTCGACGAAGTTCGTTTAGCTCTACGGGGGGAAGTAGCGGAGCCGGCTCACCATCCTCTCCTTCAGTATTTCCTTCAGGTTGCACACGGATGATCGTCTTCAGATACTCGTCGACGTCCAGATTGAGCAGCGCAATGTACTGGTCAAACTGACGAAGGTAGTTGACCAACGGCTGAGCTGCACGCTCCACAATACTACCCACGTGCTCTTTCAGGCCGGCAACCGACTGCGCAGTGTCCTGCAAGCATGCGATGCTCTCTTGATTTGGCCAAAAAATCCGATCCATCACAAGTCTCTCCACCAGTTCAAGCGACTTCAGACGATCAAGGGCGACATCAAACTGACCGGCGAGCGCACCTTTAAACTCTTCAGGGCTTGTAACGTACTCAAATCGATAGCCTTCTCGGGGTGCCACTGGCTCTATAGGGCATTGCGCAGATCGATCCTGGACATTGGCGATGATCCATTCCCGAATCTCGGCAGCTCGCTTGTCTACTTCGTCCTTGTTCAAAATGTGCTTCCCTGGTGAGATAACAAGATCTACCCGGAAAAGTGGTTGATGTGTCGGTACAGATACACCAGACTCGTGCTTCTCCTCGGAACCTGTCTGCTCGGTAGCCAACAAACGCTCATGAATGTCGCTGGGACCTCGTACCTCCACCTTGTAACCAGCCATTTCTTCAACAAACTGTGTGTAGCCTTCAAAGTTTTGCTGGATAAGCATACGAAGCGTGTCTTCAATCATGTAGTTTACGCGCTGCAAGAAGCGACGAAGCGGCATTTCCAGGTACTTTGGCCGACTGGACTCTGCTGGGTTGTAGAGCGGGTGCTGTGCCTGCGAGAAGTGCATCTGGATGCGTTTGGCTGCCAAACGCGTCCAGCAATCCCGCATGAAGCGTAATGCTGTGTGACTCATCTGAGCATGCAGCGAATGAAACTCAGTCAATGTGATGCTCTTGGGCTGAGGTCGAGCGCCACCACCAAAACTGATTTCTGTCAGTTGCTGCTCCATCAAAAGCTTTTGGGCCCCCACATCAACACAGCTGCGACGAACATCCAGCAATGCGTTCACTGCAAAGGACAAGTTCACGAACTTGTCCGTTGCGACGTCGAGGAATCTATGATTATAGTCATAGGGCGGAACAGCAACAACACCGCATTGAGGTGGCGGTGGCGGGGCTGGGGCTTTCGGTAGGATGAGGTCGGAGAACTCGTACTGCATATCGTCCACGTTGGCTTCGAATATCAGTTTGTTCATTGTGTACATGTAGTCGGCATTCACTTCTTCCAGTAGCGTCGACGTCCCGATATTTGTAGGTACAGATGAAGATGACAGCGTCAACTGGAGGATGTTGCTGATGGTCCGCGAGTCCATTTGGGTGTCCGAGCTGATTGGCATGCACTCCACATAAAGCGATTGTCGTAGCGCTGCCTCCGCTTGCTCCCGTCGCTGTGCTGCACGCTGTATACGCTGGGCAAATGCTTCACAGTCGTCTTTTTCGAGGCACAGAAGTCCGCGATGCATTACCGACGATCCTGCGCGTTCTCCACCGGACCACGAGACGATAAAGCGACCCACCGAGGGATCAAATGCCGTCACCATGCAACTGGACCAGTTTCCTGCAATACCTGTTGAGTCGTCCAGTGGCAACCCCACCGCCTTCATTGGCAAATGCTTCTCAAGCTCGGGACTCTGATCGACAGCCCCTGCAGATGCTTCCACGTCTAAAAAGCACCACAGAGGGAGAAAAGTGTCCGCGATACATGCGTCCGGATCATAATCATCTGACGCTTCTGTGTACGAAGAGACAATGGCTGGGTGTCCAAGCCCGTCATGTGGGACTTGGGTTTCAAGCCATGCCGCTAGTACACCTCCTCCCAATGTGCCCGTGGTTGTTTTCTTGGTATTCGCAGAGTGCTTTGATGCTCGTTTGACAATTCTGAGCGGTTCCCTGGCAGATTTGTGTGCTGAAGCGCCATTTTGAATCGGATATTTTACCGGCTGAACTGGAGTCGGCACTGCTTTTGTGGAATGTGCTTTTCTTGAGGTTCCAAGTAGGGATCCAAACGCTGACTGCGTCGAACTCGAGTCATCTTGATCATATTGGTCCAGTGCTTTGAGGACCAGGCTGAGAGACGCCGCGTTTGCTGCTTGCTGTAGCAGCGCAGTCAATCCCTCACACTCAGCAGCATAACTCAATTGAACAGGAATCTCTTACCTTCTTTGATGTCCGTTTGCTCATCTCGCTGGAGTCGTGCGCTGCACAACTGCTTTTGCCTTGGGGGTTGTTGGTCCACTATATCTCCACCGTCTCTTCATATGCCTTGTCGTTTCGCGACTCCTCGCGGCAAACCTGGTAGACTCAATGACCATCAAACTAGCAACCACACACACGTACACGTCGACAATGGTTACCATTCCAATTCATATACTGACAAAGCTCCACCAGAGACAGCGGATTATGCCGCCACTTCTTTCTTGGAGCCATCAGATGTCGTCGATGCTTCATCGTTTGTTGCCTTCGTCACTTCATTCAGCAATTGCCTCAGCTGCTGCTCCAATGCCTTCTGCCGGAACTGCTCTGAATAGCGAATTGCTTGTTCGATGTACGTCTTCACTGCAGCTGGACCACCCTTCATTGACCGAAGGCCATTTACAACGAACTCTTTTTCCTGTACAACAACAAAGCAAAACAGGCAATATGTTGTTGGTGAATGGGCTTTTGGCAGAAGCATACAAGGTTCATCTTACCTGTTGCGTGGTCGAACGCGCCTTGATAAGACGGATGATAGTGTTCCAGGATTCCCAGTTCTCCGCCAAGACGCCATAGACATTACGAACAAAGCTGCTGCTCTTGCCATCCTCCACGAAGTCACCGTCATGGAGCGGGATACCCAGCATCTGTGCGGCTTCAGCTTTGACAGAGTAGTTTGACCCCACCGAACTGTCCGTCATGACTGAGTCACCGCTGTCACTACGACCCGGAGATGAAGTTGTCGATGAGGTACTGGAAACAGGAGAGCTTGGAGAGTGAGATGGCGACCCCGGCGACGACTTGAACGACGGCGAACCATGCATTCTGTGCGAGCGCTTCGAGTGCTTCTTGTCGCGCTTCAGTTGCGAAGACCGCTTGCGCGTTCGCTGGCGCTTCGGAGATTGGCCTCCCAGCGCAGCTGCTTCATCTGCAGCTTCGTTCTGGTACACGTTGCTCTTGGACGAGCTCTTTTTGTAAGGGTTGCCTAGGTTAAAGGATAGCTGTCGTCGGCGTAGTCCAGTCGGTGTATCCTCATCAGGCTCAGCTTCAGCAAGAGGATTGCGGAGCGCCTCTTTCTTGACCAGTCTCGATTCGTAGTCACTCATCACGTCAATCGGTTGACGATGCTTTTCATCCTCCTCGACGGCACGCCAACTAGGAGCCAGCTTCAATGGAACTGCATCATCCATCGTCGCCGTCACGCGAGGGAGAGCTACTTGGAACTGGAGTTTCGAGGACTTCTCGAAGAACAGCGCCTTGCTCTTCTGGTGAGCAGCGCGCAGGTCCTGCAGCGACATGGTCGCAATGGCATCCAAAGTTGAATCAGTCTGGCTCGTTCCAGCCGCGTCTCGATTGGATATAGGCGACGCAGACGGAGAAGACTCGGGAATACCGCTGCCTCGCGAACCTGACGCTGAGCTCGCGGGATCGTTTCGACCAGTGCGGGAGAACAATTTGTTGTTACTGTCGCTTTCCGCAATGGCTTGTTCTCGCAGTCGGTTCAAAAAGTTCGAGATCTGGTAGCTGCGCCCTGAGTCCTGGACCTCTGGCACCATATCATGCAAATTGTACTTGCGCAGCGCCTTCTTCAAAGGAACGTAATAGTAGATCGGGCAGCCACTGAGGTACGACGAGAAAGACTCGCGCCACGAAGACGGCATTGCCTTCGCTTGGAACATCCACGTTCCCGACGCCGAGTTAATATTCTGACCGCTCGCCTGGTATACCCGCGCGACTTCAACCAGCAACGAGAAGAGTTTGGGGAAGTTATATGGCAGCAGTACCAGCATCGCGTTGGACGTGGGGACGCCAGGACCGGAGCTAGATGTAGGTGCACGCAGCATTCCAATGGGATCTCCCAGTCGTCCGTCTCCTTTGCTGCCTTGAACATACACCAGCCACCGTTGGCCTCGACTCGGTGTGGGGTTAATCGACGTCTCCAGCAAATAATTATCCGCCGGGAACTTGAGCGTGTCCAGCAGCATGTGACTCGTCGCCGCTTCAATAGCATTCTCCACTGTTCTTGAAAACACGAGCGTCGGATGCGCCTCTCGCGTAGGCAACGCGACCGTGTTCCTGTCGAGCCAGAAAGCTTCCGCCACTGGCCAGCAGAACTCCCTCCCACTAGGAATAGGTGCAATGATGTTCCTCGTCGTGGGGAACTCCGCTTCCCCGTCCATTGCTTCACACTTGAATTTCACCACTGCCCCTGCTTTCAGCTTGAGAATGATCTGGTCGATGCTCTGCTCCACCGCTGGCTTGGACGTGGGCATGTAGAGCATTCCTCCAGTCGCTTCACTTAGCGCCATCAGGTCCGCAGGCACCGACGGTTGCCCTTTGACTCCGTTCATTGTGGCCGAGAGCTTGAGCGCCACTGTGAACAGTCTCTGGTCCCATCGGTACGGCTCGTACGTGAGATCTGCCCCCACAGCGGTCGACGGCGCAATCGTGAGTGCGTCCTGGATGAGACCGTCTGCGCCGGACAGCGTCGTGGCGTCTGTGAGTAATACACACACCGACACGTTGGTGTTCCACGGGGCGCGGCCCAGCGCGTAGCTGTCCCAATTGAACTGGAGTCGGATCTGGTTCATGAGCTCGAAAGCCTGTTTCAGCGCGGCTCCTACGTCGCTCAGGTCCGTGGCGCGCAGGTTCTTGAGCTCTCTGAGGAAAGCTTCCTTGTTGGTGGATTGGTCCCAGCCCACGCGCACGCGGCCGTTGTAGGGAGCAGCGTCCGTGGCGCTTTTGCTGCCTTTGGGGCGTCCGTCCCGCCCGCACGAGAGCAGCATGAAGTGGTGCTGGTAGCGCCGGCTCGGGTCCCGCACGCGCTTCACGAAGCGCTCCACCGCCGACTTGGCGTAGTCCAGCAGCGTCATGCCAGAGCTCGTGCTCTGGTTCATGGACGCGCTCGTGTCCAGCACGAACGTCACCAGCATCGTAGCAAAATAGTTAATGTGCCAAAAAGCTTTTCGTTCAGAAATAATATTGCAAACTGAATACGGAGCACAATATTTATTTTGAAATAGGCGAGGGTGCTGCTACAGTTGCGGTAGAACTCCTCCATTGTAAGTAGCTAGTGACCGGAAATCTACGAGCGGAACTTGCGCTTCTTGAGCGATCGCTCGACGACTGCGGCGGCGGTGATGGTCTCGGCGTTGCGTCCTTTCCACTGGAGGAAGTCCTTGGCGTCTCGGATGCCGGCGTCAAAGAGTTTCTTCTCGTCCTGCGTGAGCTTCCTCGTGAACTCGGTCGTGTCCTCGTCCAACGAGCTCATGGCGTTGTTGAGGATGTCGCGGTAACGCTCGCCGCCGAAGCACAGTCGCAGGATCTCGTCGATCTCCTGCTGCTCGCCGTTGTTGACGTAGGGCATGAGCTGCCGCCCCACCTCCAGCACGTAGGACGAGAACTCGCGCAGATTCACGGACGAAGGACCCGCCTTGAGCATGCGACGGAAGCGCTTGGTCAGATAGTGGGGCGGCTCCAGCGCCACGTCCCCGCGTTTGGCCAGAGGCGTCGCCAACCACAGCGGAAGCTCCACGACGGCGCCTTCCGTCAGGTCCCGTTCGCGACAGCTAGGATCCAAGTACCCGCACTCCATCACATCCGTCTCGAACGCGCACTTGACGCGCTCGTCGGCTGCCAGGATGTCGTCGATGTCCATGTAGCTGCTCATGGTCGCAATTTTGCGTTTTTGGCGCCATTTTTTTGGTATATTTATTTGATTGTTTGTGGTATTGCCATTTTTAAATTGTAGCCATATCTTGGAGTCGCAATGGCGGACGATGAGCACCAAGTCGAGGAGAAGCTGCGTGAGTTGGTCCGGTCCTGGGGCGTGTCGACCTTCAGCGAGCGAATAGCGTTGCAGTGGATCAAGCGATTTATAGGCAGCGACGAAGAAGAAAGAGACGCCGACACCTTCTGTCGACTGCGCAAGTGGCTAGTGCTGCAGCTCAACCAACGTCGCATTCCTGACGACTGCTCGCCGTGGCAGGTGGGCTGTCCAGAGGTAATCCCGTTGCTACGAGCGAAACCCGTATGGGACTGCAGCGAGTTCCTGTGGGTGAGGACGCTGGAGAGCAATTACACCGCCATCAAGCAGGAGCTCCTGGCGCTCAAGAGCAGCCAAGCGTCACCCTTCCAGCCGTATCGAGCGCCATCTTGGGCAAGCGACATCAACGCAAAGGACGGACTGGGTAGTGCGGGACACGATGCTGGGGACTGGAACGTGCTGTATTTGTTCCTGCACAATGTGGATTTCCAAGCCAACAGAGCGCTTTGTCCGAAGACTACAGCTCTAATCGAGTCCATCGATGGTCACTACGACCACGCCTTTTTTTCTGCATTGGCACCTCGCACTCACGTCAAGAAGCACCACGGACCTACCAACAAGAAACTTCGATGTCATCTCCCGCTGGTGGTTCCAGGCGGCAAATGTCGGCTTCGTGCAGGCAACGAGGTGGTCTGTGTGCAAGAGGGCAAGTGCTTCATCTTTGACGACTCGTTCGAGCACGAAGCTTGGAACGACGACGACGCATGCAGTCGCATCGTGCTGATCGTGGATGTGTGGCACCCTGATCTGAGTGTTCAGGAAAAGAAGTTCCTCGGCTTCCTGCGTAACGCGCAGTTGCGGATGGACAAGACCATGTGCCAAGACTCCGGCGACAACTTCTATTCCATCCTCAAAAAGGCCGGAGAGGCAAACACCCCCCCTCACGAAGCCGTGTGGAGCTAGTACTCTAAGTATCTCAATATCGTATTTTCAGCTCTATCACGTGCGCTATTACGTCGAGTCACTCCGAATCTGTGTCCGAGTCATCGTCGTCAATTATTGTCACCACCCTGGCCTTCGGGATCACATTGGTTTCAGTCCCGTTCATACCTGGTCTCAAAATCATCTTTAAAGGTGGCGGTTTGACTTCGTCGTCGTCGCTAAAGCTCAGAGCAGCAATATTGCTCCGTCGCTTCACCCAGCGGCGTCGATCGTTCTGCACCATCATTGTTGCATCGATGCCGTTGTCTTCATTCTCCTGTTCATGCGACTCCTGGTGCTTTTCTTCTTCGTCGGAAGAACTGTCAATCACAATGACATTATCTTGGGCAGGGCTTTTGGGCATTGGGCTGTGTGGAGAAATGCTCTCCACTTGCACTTCTCCAAATGTAACAACGCGTCTTACTTGTGGCCGCGGCTGCGTGGTTGTCGTCTGGGCAGTTGATAGTGGTGTAGGGGCTGCTGTCGATAGTGCCTGTGTCGTCTCTTGAGTAGATGCTGTCGCAAAGGTACTTCCGCGATTGCCTCGATTGGGCATGACATGGATTGCTTGCCGGATTACTTCCTTGTGTTCGTCCTCAACGTAAAAGCGTACTTCACCAGGCTCGGCGACTACGCTTTCTCCTAGCAGGCGAAGCTTGTTCAGAACATAGTGAAGTTTGCGCTGGAGAGCGGTGTTCTTGTTGCCTTTTGCAGCCTTTCGACTATCCCCTCCGTTTGTCCGATGTCGCTTGCGCTTCTTGTTTGATGCATTGAACATTGTCCCTCCTCCAGTATTCTTCTTCGGCGATCTTCCTGGAGAATCACCCTCGTGCCCTTTAATTCGACTTGGAGAAGCACCCACTCTCAGTGCCTCGTCCTCTAGCTCGGTCTGGTTCTCATCTGCGTCGTAAGACCTCAACATTTGACTCTCCACACTGCCTCGCATCCACAATTGCTCCACCACGACGGCTTGACTAGCACCCATCCGGTGAGCTCGACTGATAACTTGCTGCTCGAGCGATTTATCCCAAATCTCATCCATCAAGAAGATGTGCGTGACAAAAGAGAGGTCCAAACCATGAGAGCCAACCTCCGTTAACAACAAGACATTCACGTTCGGATCCTTACGAAAGCGCATCAGCTGTTTCATTCGAACTTCGGGGCTGAGTCCAGCAATAAAGTCAGCCGTGGGAACACCCTGCTGAGCGAATGCAACTTTCGTGTGCCAAATATGATCCTTGAACTGTGAAAAGATAATGACTTTTAGGTCGCGTACTTGACGACGCAAAGAACGACCGCTAGGATGTATGTTGCCGAGTAGAAACTCCTCCTTCAGCTCCTTAACGCGAGTGGCGGCGTAAAATGCTTTACTGGCATCAATGAAATGAATATCGCGAGTAAGGTCCAGTGCGCGACGAGGCTGTTGGGGAGTATTTTGACCATTTTCCTCCTGTCCACGTCGATTTCTCCCACGTCCTCGAGGCTCACGGCCCTCTCTGTTATTTAGTTGGCCTTGGTTAACAAGCTGCTGAATCTGATTGACGCGGCCTCCATGGCGCCCGTTTTGATTTAGATCGGGATTGTTGGCCTCCAACACCACATCTTCCACCATTTCAAATTCA
Organism: Phytophthora agathidicida; assembly: GCA_025722995.1. Lineage (NCBI taxonomy): Eukaryota > Oomycota > Peronosporomycetes > Peronosporales > Peronosporaceae > Phytophthora > Phytophthora agathidicida. The sequence continues at coordinate 4,007,878 of CP106972.1, read as the reverse complement.
AAACCCGGCTGAAGTTTTTGAAAGGCTTCGCGGTCGAATACAGCATTGCAGAGAAAACAAATGGGCCCAACCCGCTGCATGCGGTCTTCTACACAGTCTGCACAGCATAGATGCCCACAGGGGATGATCATCAGCAATTGTAGTTTGCGCTTGCAGCACCCGCACTCAGTAAAAATCCCTTGGAGCTGGACTTTACGAAGATATTCGAGTACTACCGTCATGTTCTCGCCATCGACACAGAGTACACTCAGCATATTAATTGTATCCAATCGAGATATCTCAGCCAACGAAACTTTCAACGCAGCTCCACCACAGCAAGCCGACCGAAGATTAGAAACAACACGCAACGCTTCCTTCCGGTTGATTGGATTCAAGAGGCTATCCGGGTGCTGGTGGCCAGGCGTTTTCGGGTCCATGTTCGTAATGACCAAGTTGGCACGGACAGCCGCTGCAACACCGTTGTAGTGTGCATATTCGGTCGGCGTGGGGTCAATAAACACCGTACGTCGAATTGGTTCCGGCAAAATCTCATGAATCGATTCCTTTGTATGCCGCATCATTATCCGGCTGAGAAGATGCTGCAAGCGATAGAACCCCACGATTTCATTTCGCTCAAACGGGCGGGCGATCGCCTTCACCCAAGCCTGTCCATCCGGATTTCCGTACGGTAGATTGCGCAAAAACACAAGCAGTCCATGCATATAGCGGAGATCGGCTGACTGCAACGTATTTGGAGTCGGTGTTCCTGTCATAACCCATCGCCTTTCAGCACAAATCAAACGGGCTAACTGCATCAGATCCGATGGAGTTTGACCACCCAGTTTGTGGCCTTCGTCAACAATCACACGCACCCAGTGAACCGTTAGAAGGGAAGACACTTCTCCGCGCAGAGTTCCATCGGCATACCGTTGAGGTCCCTCAAACCCGTAACGTTCGGGCATTCGCTCCTCCAAAGCTGAAGTTGGTCTGTGAAGTCTCCATTCCCGTGCCAACCGTGTAAACGACGTGATCACAACATCGTACTCAGCAAGATCAATATTGTACGGCAACTTGTGCTCGACACCAGGGTCAACAAATACACGCAAGGCGCCCGGTACAACATGCGCTTCAACCTGGTATTTCCAGTGCTCAACCAGCGGATCGGGCACCACAATGAGCGAAGCTCCAGAGCTCACCAGGTCTTCAACATTCACCGAGCGACCTCGAGACTTTGACGAGCGTAACCCTGGCCTAGCTGTATCTCCACCAGGGCCATGCGTATCAACTGATGCGTTATCTGTCGTTTGTCCTTTTGTCCGCAGGATCAATGCCAGCATGGTGATGGTTTTACCGAGGCCTGGCTCGTCGCAGAACATGCCACCGCACGCGTCACGTGCTGTCACGTGAGGATGTGTGATGACTCTGTCCTCAATCAAATCAATCGCCGCTGCTGACGCACTTTTCGATTCGGAAGATAGGATAAACGGATGCGGCTGAGGTGAGCAAGTTAGCGACGGCGTCTCTCGACGCAACATCCACTTCAGTCCTCTCCGCTGGTGCTCGTACAGCACAAGGTTCAGTCCCGGTACCACTTCGTATGCCATGTGCTGGAACAACGAGCAAGCGCCACTGAGCGAGGCGAGATCACGCGCGTTCATCAGGCACACGATATTCTGCAGCACGTTTGTGGGCAGGTCGGTCACGACGATCTCCTTGTCGGGGCGTGTCATTCGAGACACGTATGTGGCGTCGTCTCGGATCTCCATCTGATCCACCTCCATTTGACTCGTCAAGCTATGGAATACGTCGGGCAGATTGAGCTTCTTCTTGGGTTGAACCGCCACCTTGGCGGCGTCCCAAGGGTGCAGTCTGCAGCCCACGACATGGCACGAGCTGTTCCTGGCGTCCTCCAGCGCAGATGCCATTGCTTCTTTCCCCGCCTGTTTATTGCGCGGCACAATTGCCAGCACTGTGGCTTGCAGATGACACAGCACAAAGTCGAAATCCTTGAGCGCCGTGCCGCGCTTGGCCTCCTCGTGCACTTGCACGCGCAGCTGGAGCGTCGCGACTCGTGACTGGCCGATGGCTCGAGGCGCTACGACGTACGTGGCATCCACCTCAACTACCAGGTTTTCGGTGAGCACCAGCAACGCCCGTAAGAAGCGCACGAAGTTGCAGCGGCAGCCGATGGCGCCGTTCACGCACGTCACGTCCTTGCGCACATCGGGACACTCGAACACGAGCTGCATCCAGTCGTCTGCCGTGCGCTGGAGCGTCACTGGGACGTTAGCTGCGCCGTTGGTGGAGGTCCCACATACCTCCGGGTATACTGGCGCTAGTAGTTCGATGGTTCGGCCCACGCCGACCGCATCGCCAGCGATAGCGGAGCGCGCCATCTCCTCTGGTTGGGCAGCTGTGCTGAAAAGAGAAAACCTGTTTATTGGCATGTACACCTCAGCTTTATGATGAGTGATAGGACGTACATCATGCCTCATGCTGACTGCCCTGCTTGCAGTTGCCGGACGGCGGACCGTCCGTCCTGTCTCGATGCAAGGTTTCATTATAGTGATGCACGTCGGCGATGACCAGGATGCACGTGGTATCGATGTAGCTTCGGCGAATTTCTGGGCAAGTTTCGGGTGAAGGAATTGTAGACGACAGATGCTCGTCAAGGTTGATACACTATATTGTATCCCAACAATACACTTAGATCTCTGGCTATGATCAAAGCGCGGCAAAGTCCTTGCGCGAAACAACCAATGTTCACTACCAATACTGAAAGCAACGCTTAACATTTGCGGACAATGCATGATGCACATCGTTGACACGGTCCACCTTCTGGCCTGTCAACAATAGCGCAAGAACGAATTGGCGATAAGTTTGTGCAAAGTGGAGATCCTGCGATCGGAACCAGTGTTTCATCTTCCTGTATTTCATTGCTGGAAGCCAGCCGGTGGCAGGCAGCACTCGTCTGTATCTGCAAGAAATGCTTGTCTCGACGTTGCTTATTGTACTGTAGCGAAGTTCAAAACAATTAAACGAGCCATATACCTGTAATTAGCGGTGTTGCATTTGGACTGTTTCTTGGCAGAAAAGTTGAAGAGATGGAGTCGAGGCAGAGTTTAAAAACCCCTGACGTGCGCTTCGGTAGCTGCTGACGAGAAATGCCACCCAATTTCTCGTGGGTAGCAATGTAGAAGCCCCGCTCGAATCCGAATTGAGAGTTGTCAAGAACTTGAGCTTGGAGCTGTATGTCGAACCCTGTCAATAATGGTTTTTTCATGTATCCATCCTTTTCGCGTCGTTGGGTATGGGAGCTCTGGCAGGAACACTATGTAAGTGGTCATGAAGGTGTGCACGACTACACATACAGCTACGACTAGCGCTACTGGTGAGTTTCTAGGGCTTGAACACAATCCTTGTGTCCCTGAAACTCATCTGGGAGTGCGTGAACATTGCGTCAACAAACATACGGTTTTCTGTAAAACTTACTGAATCTGCAAACATACTTCATCTGTCAAACCCATCGGAAACCCGACAGGCACGTGTTCGCTCACAACTCAATCGACCGAGCTTCGCGCAGTCCGACCCCAAGACGCAGACAACCATGGTGAAGGTGACCGAATTCAAGGTGGGCATGACGTGCGACGGCTGCTCCAGCGCCTGCACGCGCATCCTCAGCAAGATCGAAGGTGCGCCTGCCCGTGTTTCCCTCCCCTCTGTGCGTTTTTAAGTTGCTGATATCCCCCCTCCCGTTGTTTTTTGCTCTTGATAGGCGTGACCGACGTAAAGTGCGACGTGGAGAAGCAGCAGATCCTCGTGGAGGGCGACGCCGACGCCAACGTGATGCTGGAGGCGCTGCTCAAGTGGTCCAAGGCCAGCGGCAAGAGCGTCGAGCTGGCGGCGTAGAGAGCCTCCGCGCCAATGTGATCGTGGATCTTCCCTCTTCTTCTTTACGTGTCGAGTATCGCCCGCCCACTCCCTCTCTCGCTTCCTCATCGAGCAGCGCAGCGCAGAGCAGAGGCGGCGGAACTAACTGCAATCGAAGTTTTTTTTAGTGTTTGTCAAACTCGAGTTGTATACTTTCCGCTCTTGTGGCCTGCTGTTGTGGTAGCCTCCGCGTCAACGAGGCTCGGCCGCAGACTATGCAGTCGCTTGCTGCTGCCAGCATTTTCTTGAGATACGTCCAGGCTGGACTCCAACCACTGCAGCCTGGTGATCATTGCTTGCGAAAGCGAAACGGCAAGTGGCTACAGTGCATGGGATCAACTCCTCGGCGTCTTGAGCTTTGCCAGCCTCTGCTTTCCTCGTACAGACGACCACTTCCTCGTGTCGCGCACGAATCCGCCCAAAGACGGGGAAGTGATGATGCAGTGACAGAGTGCACTTCCATCAGCCGAAGCTTCGGACAGCGGTCGCCAGATCGCTAATTCGTCGGTTATTTCGTCGCTTTCACCCCTCCTGAAACAGTCGTTGTATCGGATTCACCTCTCTCTATTTCCTCGCCCATGCCACCTTTATTCCCCACTGTACCCACAGCTCAGTGTGGAAGTTGACGTCTCCGCAGCAAGTGACTCGACGGCGGCCTAGTCCGTCTGGCCTCCTTCTCCTCCACCACCATCACTCTGCTCCTCTCCGTACGACGTCGATGCTCTCGTCCACAGAGCTGGCCACCGACCGCAGCGCGCCCACGTACGAGCTGGGCGACCTGCTGCTCTCCGCCCTCAAGCTCCTTCCTGCTCAGCCCAAAGAGCGACGCGCTAAACGCTCCCAGAGCTACGGCGTTTTAGCACTAGAGACGAGCTTAATTCTGGCCTCTTGGCTCTTATTAACGCGTGGACAGCTGCCGCCGCGCATGTACGACCTTGTGGGCGGGATTCTGCTGGTGGCGAGCGCCGGCGCCTGCTATCTGTGCGTCTGCCACGTGCTCCGAGGCGCTCCGGGGGTGGCGCGAGTCGGAGATCTGCTATTGGACCGCTCCAGCCCGCGCTCGTGGCCGCGGGAGAAGCGCCGCCTCTTCTTGGAGGTTTGCACGTGGATGGCCTGCGTTCTGTCGCTGTATACGGCGTGGCATTGCGTGTGGATCGCTGTTGGAGGCGGAGCGATGGCGGGGATGACGTTGGCTTTTATTAGCGACTTTTTAGCAGCGTATTTCCACCTTTTGGAGACGAGATTGGACCCGCAGCAGATGACGGGCATCGGAGGAATGCTGTGGCTCAAAGTGGCGCTGTCCTACGTCTGCGTGGGGTACATTATCTCGGACACAGGGAAGAAGTTGCATGGCTACGTGTTTGGAGAAGAAGAGGAAGAAGAGATGGAGGAGATGCAGCATTTCCAGTCCGTGGACCAATTGGTGTTCAACTATCTGTTGATCACGCTGGTGGGCACGTCGCTCATCATTGCAAGTGAACTGCTGCTACTGTGTGAACCTACAAGAAGAGTTGGCATTGCACTGCAGGGACGCATTGTGGACGCGCGGAAGAACTGGGAACGACACCCACTGCGATCGCTGGTTGAAGTGACGGGCACTTTTGGAGCCACGACGCTGTACTACAGCACCACCAAGGACATGTTATTGTCACTGCAGCTCGGCACATTTTGCGGCATCTTGCTCATTCTCACTAGTGAGCTGCTGGCCTCGGCCAGTCGACCACGTTTCGTTAGTCCACCAAGCCCGCAAATGGCTGTGGAAATGCCTGCGGATCACTGGGTGAAGCTCATTCCGGTGGTGGTTATGATGTTGTACTTTTTCTCTCAAGTGTATGATGCAATAGTCCGGGCTGCAAACGTGCCATCGAGTTCATTGGCGCTCATGCTGTGCTTCATCTGTGTAGCTGCAATTACACTCACAGTTCTCGCGCTCTCCGGGCGAAAACCCTCGTTGGTGGAGCTTGCGCGGTTTGGACGACGGTTGGCAGCTCGGATTTGCGTTGGAGGCGTCACACTGATCGCGCCCAAGGTCTCTCATGGATTACCCGGAGTTGTGTTTTCCTGTGTGCTGTCAGCTTTTTGCATCGCGTTTTCTCGAGAGTGTTGGGATGATATCGAGGTGAACGATGGAGCACAGCTGAAAGAGATCGCGTGTGCTGTACACAATCCATTGCCGGCAGCTGATACCTGTTCAACTTCATCAACGAATATGGACAGCCCCAGCATTTCACCGCTGTCGTGGTCTACTCATGCTCTGAGCTACGTGAAAGAGCGATATCCTCACTTTTATAAGCGGGTGAGGTGGACTTTCGTAGGCATCATGGTGGTGTCGACGCTTGATATGTGCTCGACGTTTTTCGTGGTAATCAATCAGGACGAATTAGCACTGTCGCTTTCTCAATATTCTGCAATCAACGTTGTGCTGTCCGCATCGGTTGGATACCTGACCAGCCCCGCGCCGTATGAACTTCATCCTGGTGTAGTTCTTCACACAGGTGTGAAACAGTTCAAGAACGAGTGGGTCATCTTTCCGCTTCACATGTTTGTCGAGACTTTGGTTTTTGTTGGAGTTTTCGTTGGAACATTTGCTGCGTCGTCGACGGTGTTCAGCTCGCTCACGCTAGCTGCTCTTTCCGGTATTGTGGTATCCGTTGGGGGTCACTGGGTGTGCTCACGGCTTCATCTGACTGTTGGAACGCACATGCGAATGCAGCTAACAGCGACTTGTGCACTGCTCTTTTGCTTATTCCTGATCACGTATGCCTCGATGGTATCGTTGTTATCAATTTACCACTACTTTGACAGCATCGAAGCAGCGTTTTGCCTGGCTTCATTCGCCGGTATTTTCTTTTTAGCGGCGAGCGAACTGTTCTTGATGTGGGAGCCAACGCGTGAGGTCGGGTTGCTTCTACAACGTCGCGTTACGAACGCCAAAGAAAACTGGCAGCTGGAGCCTCTACGATCGTTCTTGGAGCTTTTCACTTGGTTTGCTGTAATCTGTGGATCGTTCGCAATGTACGATGACCTCGTGCTGGCGCTTCAGCTCGGCACATTCTCTGGGATTGCAGTCACGCTTTCTGGCGAGTATTTCCGCAAGAACCGATCAAAACTCATTCCATGGGGAAGAGGTTTGCTCAGTGATGCTGATGTGATTGCTCCTCCGATGTCGCCAATCGGCACACCGCGTGGCAATGTTGATGAGCTGAATCGTACCCGACCGCTACCGATCATGCTCTTGTTTGCATATATCGGGTCGGGCACATTTCAGTGGATTTTCGAAAATATGCGCAGTCTGGAAGTCACTGTGTTATTAGCTACCATCGCTGGAATCGCCTTCTTGTGTTTCGCTGACATGCTAGTCCTTTTCAAGCCAACGCGGTGGGCCGGCGTGATCTTGCAGGACCGCTTCATCAATGTGGAGTACAATTGGCGCGAGTATCCCGTGCGGTCATTTGTCGAGGTTGGCTGCTTCATGGGTGTTATCTACGGCAGCTATGCAATCTACCACGACCTGATCGTTGCAGTTCAAGTGGGCACTTTATCTGGGATGCTAGTGACACTAGGGGGCGAACAAGTTCGAAGCTGTGCACGGGCACTGCCACTGAATGGTAAATTACTTGCGGATTGGTATACTTGATACTTGTAATTGATTGCACTAACACTTTGGTATTTCCATTGACAGAAGCAGAGAAGATTGAGATGGACAAGACGCAGATCCTGCCCTTACCCGTAATGAGTCTGCTGGGCCTTGTGGGAGCTGTGGCGTTCAACATTATTTACACACATTTGCGCAGCATCGAGGTGGCGTTTGTCCTTGCCACCACGAGCGGCGTAATATTCGCGCTTGTCGGGGATATGTTTGTTATCTGGAAACCTACAAGGAAGGTTGGCATGATTCTTCAGGAGCGCATATTGTACTTTAAAACCAATTTTTCGAGTCACACGCGCCGGTCATGGATGGAGATGGTCTCGCTCTGCGGTGGTTGGTACCTCTCCTATGGTTTCCTTTGGCCCCGGGATCTCCTTATCGCCATCCAGTTTGGCACCACTGCTGGAATTGTGGCGTGCGTATGTGGGGAACTTGCAATGGAGTACGTCACTGAGACTGAACGCCGCTTGATAGCGGGAGTATCAGCCAGACGGGCACAAGAGTAAGTGGGCTCATATGTAATACTGGTTTAGGCGAGTTGATTAACGCTGTTTTTGTATTATTCTGTTCTTTCAGTTCGCAGGTAGATAGCACCTTCCTCAACCTGCCATACGAAGTTCAGTTTGAGGTGGCACATTTCTTAACAGCGGAAGATCTGCTGGTGGCGCGAGCCACATGCCACAAAGTCAATAATATGCTGAAAGCCGAGTCCGCTCGCTTTTGGTTGCACGCAAGCCTGAGGCGAACATTTCGAGACCACTCTAATCACCGAGGACGCTCTCGAGCTCATAGCATCAGCCATCGGATGGGAAATCGTGCCCGATCGCTCGTGTATGAAGCCATTACGCTTGTGCTGCCCAAAATCGTCGGAGCCAGGTATGCTTTGATCATAATGAATGACCGAGAGAAAGTGCACTGACGAGGTGTGTTTGTGACTCGATCCATCAGAGACCCGGCTCAAGTACTCACATCCAGTAACGAAGTGAATCGCGCGCTGAAGTGGGTATACTTAAACGCCGGCTGGATTCGGAAGCAATGCTTACCACCGTTGGCAAAAGACAGCGACAGCAATCACATACACATCTCGTAAGTTGTAATCTCATATCACGGAAGCTGAATTGATGGACTTACGACGTGTTCTTGTGGGCAGCTTATCCGTTGGCGACGTTGCCTTTGATGTGTTCCGGCACATGCCTGACAAGGTATTTATTTCTTCATGACATGCTCTTTTGGATAATACGACACCGACTAACTTATCGAACCTGTCCGCATTTCCACATTTACTATAGAACTCTTTAGGTATTACTGTCATGCGCAACGACGACTGCGCTATTGAACGTGTTGAAGTGCCCAGGGGAGTTTATGACACGATCCAACGTGACCCTTTCAGCTTCGTGGCTGCCGAGACACTCTCCACGTTGGAGGTGTTTTCGAATTGGCATCTCACGGTGGTAGCGTTCGCTACCATGACGCTTATTTTCATCGGGCAATTTTCTAGCGATCTTCTTCGCGCCTATGTCCTTCCCGCGTCGTTCACATGGTGGGGGGTGAGGTGAAGCTGTAGCGATATCGTCGTGCAAAATTATAGTTAATTTTTTTTAAAATAAATGCATGTACATTGTCACAACACCATGCCATCACTCCGATTCTGTATCCTCGTCCTTAATTTCGATGTACTCGGGCTCCTGTTTCACGAACGCGTTCGCGTCCTTGGCCTTGCGCAATGCAGCTCTTGCTAGAGCTATTTCACTTTCATCGTTTTTGTGCTCTTCATCAGAAGAAGAATCGTCGATCACGATAATTTCAGGAGAGCTTGGCTTTCTCTGGACAATTCGTGCAGCTCGCGGAGTAGACACTGGACTTCTCTGTGGAGACTCTGACGGACTTGTAGTAGTCGCTGAATCTGCTGGTTTTTTCGGCGAGTCTGGCATGGTCGACACAGTCGTCACGTCCCCGGAAGCCGAAATTCTATGCACTCCCTGCCGAATTATGGTTTCGTTTCCATCCAACACGGAAAAGCGGACTTGACCATCTTCTCCTGCAACGTCGTCTTGTAGCCTTCGCAGGTTGTTCAGAATGTAGTTCATTTTCATCCGCTGGAAGCTGTTCTTGTCCGCGCTTGAAGCCTCCTTTACCTCCTCAAGCGTTGGTTGAAGCTGCACGTCCTCCCTGTCCTCGCTCGCCCGTTCACTCTTAAAAAGCTGCTTGTTCATGGACGTGAGCTGACATTCCACGGTTCCTTTCATCCACATCTGTTCCACCACTACCGACGCACTTGCTCCCATTCGATGTGCTCGACTAATAACTTGCATCTCCACCGATTTATCCCAAATCTCCTCCAGTAAGAAAATGTGCGTGGCAAAGGAGAGATCCAAACCATGCGAACCGAGACTGGATAGGAGAAGGACGTTTACATCAGGATTCGAACGGAATTCCTCCAAATTCTGGATTCGTTCGCGAGGGTTGATAAGAGAGATGAAGTCGGATGTGGGAATGCCTTGCTGAGCAAAAGCTACTTTGGTACGCCAAATACTCTCCCGAAACTGAGAGAAGATGATAGCTTTCAAGTCCCTTGGGCGCTTGAGCGATGGACGAGAAAACTCTTTCAACAGTTCACGAATTCGAGTCGCCATGTAGAAGATCTTGCTAGATTCAACCCGCCAGAAGTCACGCTTAAGGTTCACGAGTCGGGTAGTCTTTTTCGCTGGTGCCGCACGCTTTCGCTTCTTGCTGTTGACAGGCACTTTTTTTCGACGCTGGTCTTTGTCGTCAATTGCTTGTGGGTGAATATCGGGCTGCAAGGTCTTGAATCCAATACGAGAATACGGCTCGTAGCACAGGGAACAGATCGGGCCTGCTTCTTGGAATCGTTTCTCCGCACAATCAACGCAGCATAGGTGACCGCAAGGAAAAATCAGCAGCAAGTGGACGGGCCGGTGGCAACTTCTGCATTCTGTCGCAGGCTTTGACTTACGAGAGTCCATGTATGTAGTCACATGCTCGATCCTAGACTTGGGCACCCCAGATACACGTAGCTTTGTGATCGTTTTCTCTCGGCCCTGAGGCATAATTTCACCGGTAAATGTTGGCTGCAGACAATCGAATTCGTCTTCGTCGTACGGCTCGTCACAAAAGTTGCAGCAACACTCACCGAGCTCTTTTTTGAGATCTTCTATACAGTGTGCGCAGCATAAATGGCCACAAGGCAGAACCATCAGGAAGTGTCTATCGAATCCGCATTCTCTGCATTTCGTCGTCTTCTTCAGTTTCACACCGCTCAGATATTCGTCGACTGTAGACACTCGTGACTCGTTCACCCCGGACTCGCGAACCTTCTCAATCGTTTTATTCTTCTTCGTCTTTTTCACGTTCCACTCAACCGCATGCCCGCCCATAAAAGCAAACTCTAAGCTGTTTTCCATGTACCCAGCTTCCTTGCGGTTCTTACGATGTAATAGGCTATTTGGATGCACGCTGCAAGAGGTGCCACGCCGCTGATTATCAGAGTTGGCAGGAACATCAATGGCTGTGACCACCAGATTTGCCCGGACATGCTCAGTGGTAGCGTTGTAGAGCGTAAATTCGCTGGGTGTTGGGTTAACAATGACTGTGTGACGGATTGGCCGCGGCAATATATCCCGAATCGATTCTTTTGTGTAGCGTATCATAATTCGGCACAGAAGATGCTGGAGACGATAAAACGCGACAACCTCGTTTCGTTCAAAAGGACGAGCAATCGCCTTCGACCACACATATCCGTCTGGTCTCCCGTAAGGCTGATTGCGTAAGAAAACCAATAAGCCATAGATATACTGGAGGTCTGCCGACTGAAGCGTGCTCGGAGACGGCGTGCCAGTCATTACCCATCGCCGTTGGGCACACAATAGTCGCGACATTTGCATAAGTTGCGTGGGAGCTCGGCCACCGAGTTTATGCCCTTCATCCACGACAACACGCAGCCAATGAACCGAAGAAGAAATCTCGCCGCAGATACTCCCATCTATATATCGGTCTGGCTGGTCCTCAAAGCCGTACTTTTGCGTCCGCCGCGTTTCAAGAGGAGACGGAGGACGGTGGAGCTTCCACTCCTTTGCCATGCGGGAAAACGATACGATCACCACGTCATACCTCGCCAGCTTCTTGCTGCTCGGCAAAATACTCGATAAGTTTTCCGTTCTGTCGACATAGGATTTCAGCCCTTGATGCACCACGTGAGAATCAATCTGCTCCGCCCAGTGCTCAACTAGCGCGTCCGGAACCACAATGAGGCACGCAGCTGAGCTCACCAAATCTTCAGCTTGAAGTGAGCGCTCACGCGAGGTCGACCGGAGCTGCACATTAGTTGTATTCGAGGTCGGCGCGTCCGCCCGTATCGGCATATTTCTCGTCGACTGGCCTTTTGTCAGTAAAATCAGCGCCAGCATCGTGATTGTTTTACCCAGACCAGGTTCATCGCACAGACATCATACGCCGTCTCTGACAATTCCGCCTCAAGCTCACGAACATTATCACTCTGCCTGCCAGGGACACTAAACGGGTGCAGCAAAACTGTATCCCACAACAAACCCCGCTCCCGCTTCATCATCCAACTCAGCCCTCGCCGCTGATGTTCATACAACCTTAAGTCCAACTCATCAACATCCTCACTCCATAGATCCGTCGGTACCACCTCAATGCGAGCCATCAAACTGTGAAACACGTCAGGGAGATTTAATTTCCGATTCGGCGGAGGTTCATGCAGTGCCGGGCTCTCCTCTTTTAACGAAACACTACTCTCCATCACACTCGGCGTCGGTGACGACACCTCGGCCACAGGCGAAACAGGAGCATTAATAAAACTTGGTCGTTCCTGTGCAGGAACTGGAACCGGAGACGGTTCGGGTACCGGCCTCGGTCTTGGTCTCTCCGACTTTATATTACTTGTGAAGAAATTTAGCGACACATTGGGTGATATCTGAGCAGGGACTGGAGCAGGAGCAGGAGCTGCTTTCGATCTAGATTTCACGGGGGTCACCTGCGTCCTACGCGCCACTGAGACGCAGCACTCCACGCTGTTCAAGGATCACTAAGCCACGCAGGAAACTCTCGAACTTGCATCGTGCGGACAACCTTCTTCCACGTTGACGCACTCGAGGTCTTTCGTGACCCCATTGTGATCCCAGAACACAAGCTGCACGTCCAGAGATGAGGACAGGTTTAGCGACACGGGGAGACTGCCGATCACGTCGCCAGCAGCTCCAGCACGCGAGGTATGGAAGGCTCCGTCTTCATCGTTGCCATCGACGGATATTGACCGACGATAATTTTAACGTGAAAAAAAGCATACTTTGTTTGATCAATAAGAACTGCGGCTTTATGTAATGCGACTCTCAATTTATTTTACCGGATCCCGGTGATCCTGCTTTCATGCTCGATTTCATCGATACCCAGCTCCATAACTTCCTTCCTAGTTTTAGGTGGTTGCCACACGGGATTGATGCTTTTCATGAGCGAGGAGGCAGCAGTGAGCACGTGGCTCACATCGACGCGCCTGCTGCTCGACGATGAGACGGTGGCAATCCACTTCTCGACAATGTAGACTAGCCGCCCAATCGCGCGAGCCAACATGGCGTCGCTGCGTGCGATCGTACTGGAGACGGCTCAGAAAGCCAAGCGCTGATTGCCGCCGCAGCTTCGCTTCACCACCGCACATAGCCGATGTATTCATCGTGCCAGCAAGCAACGTGCAGCTACGGCCGCAGCGATGCTGGTGGAAGGCATCGAATGGAACTGGAGCTGCTGCATGGAGAAAGCGAGGAGAGCACCTCGTATCTGGGGATATCTTATCCGCGTCGTCGACGAAACGGTTTGGGGTCAAGTTGAAGTGGAGGACGGTTTACAAAAACCGTCCTCCTGTGCGCATCGACGTCGGCGGTGTCACAGCTGGCCCGCTCGACGAGGGAAGGGGTGCAGTCGAGAGCGCTGTGCCAGGAGAAATTTGCGCGCGGCCAGCGCCACGATTTGCACTCCGCAGCGCTGCTTGTGGTATTTGCAGCGAGCGATGGAAGGATCTCGCCCCGGCAGGCGGTGCTGCGAGTGCATGAAGCGATATCTTGTGGTTGCATATCTGATATCGAGGCCGTTACGCGGGAATCCATAGATTCGCTTTTTCAGGTTTGAACCTAGAGTTTGGGCCAATCAGAGGCGAGCCAGCTCTATGTCGCATAGAATTCAAGACGGTTCACTTGGTTTTCGTATACTTGCGCATTTCCGGATCGATCAGCTGCAGTCAATCGCGCGCTGACGTCGCCATTCTGCCAATTCCACAAGAACACCCATCCTCAACCGCTCGCCGCTCGCTGCCTTCGCGCACGTTGCCACCATGTCTCCTGCCGCCAACACCTCGCCCGCGCCGCCTCCGTCGCGCGTCCTCGAGGAGACGGACTGGAAGCTGCAGCGCAAGCTCAAGCACCAGCAGCGTGACGCTGGGCGACGCACAGCTGAAGCTCGCGCCGAGCCGCGCTTCAAGCAGCACGCGCACCACCAGCACCGTGCGAACGTTATGCGCCTCGAGAGGGATTCGTGGCTCCCCACGACGCCCACCAAGAGCGCAGGCCGCAGCATCCCCGAAAAGCTGCAGCTGCGCCTGGTGGCCGCTTCGAACAGCAACACGGCGCAGTTGCTGAGCCGCTCAGGACCGTCCGCGACCTCGTGGCCCCCTGCAATGACTGCGACCGAAGAGCTGGACGAGGCCATGGACTCGCTCTCGCTCGCGTCGTCGGCACCGTCCACGGCGTTTGCAGCGCAACATAGTCAACACAGACGAGAGGCGCGTCCCATGACGCTCTTCGAAAGCGCGCGGATCTTCAACGAGTCGGGCCAATTGCTGAGTCACGATAACTTTGACGAGCTCGGGTCATCTCCTGATATGTCCGTCGAGGGCACACCCAAGCGCAAGTTCAAGCGCCGAGTGGGGCGCCGCAAACACGAGATCAAGCGCGCCAACGCAGTGGACACTCTCCATGCCGACGAAGTGGTGCTGGAGCTCATGTGTCTGTTGTTCCCCGACGTGGAAGTGACCCAGGAGCTGAATCTGTTGCTGCTTGGGGGCGGACAACAAGAGGACGTCTTCCACTTTGACGAGGACGACATTGTCGACGCTCCAGCGGCTACTAAGCCCAAGGGCGGTGCCTTGGACATTGATCTGCTCAAGTTTCAGAGCGCACTGACGACCATGCTCTTCAACTCGGAAGTCTCGGTTCAGGAGATGCCAGCTCGGGGCACATCTGCAGAGACCTTGCAGGGAGTGTATTTCACGCCGCAGTGGATCGCACACGAGATGCTCAACATGGTCAAGCTAGACGTCCTCGCCCAGTACGACCGGTTCGCGGTGATCGACGCGATCTTTCGCACGATTCCGGATATGCGGCCGTGTATTTTGACAGCGGCAGCGTCGGCTGCCCTCGCGATCTTCCAGCATCAAGGTCTGGCGGAGATTGCCGTTCGCGACTCAGACAAACACCTCGTCACCGTCAAAGGCATGATTGCATTTTTGAACGCAGCAATGGATGTCATTGAACGGGACGCTCGATATAACGTCGAAGTGTTTGGCAGCAGTGATGACCAAATCCGCGACGCCATCGGTGGACTGTGCAACCAGATTATGCACGCGATCCGATTACTCGTCCGCAGTTCACCTGGAGGCAGTGGCAGCACCGATTCGAACCGCAATCAGCTCGAGAAATACGCAGAGTGCAGCGACTCCGCAGAGGCGACGACGTACCGTGCAATGGGGGAGCTCGTGAACCGGATGGCGGCGTTCTCCCCAATGCACGGCGAAGCGTTCCTGCGTTGGATGCTGCTCAAGTGGCCGCAGCGCAACGTCCAACTGCAACTGTTCTTCGTGCGGTTCACGGCCGGTCTGCTGTCTCAGTTCATGCAGCTCGGACTCATGTTCCCCGCGGACGTGGTTCATCGCGCCTTCACGCGCCTTCAGAGTTGCATCCAATCGACGCACTTCCTCGTGGCTCAGGAGGCGTGCAACATGTGCGCCAGTTTTCAGCTCATGAGCATGTACCTGTCCTGCGACCCGGCCCTGCGCGAGAAGATCGCGTCCGCGTTGCACGAGAACGCCAATTTTCACTGGAACAAGCGCATCCGCGAGATCTCGGACGAGTGCTTCGACATGTTGCTGGACCTGGCATGATGGGCTCCCGAGACCAAAGACAACGAGGGGGAAACGAAGACAAGCACATTAGAAAACGATAGAAATATAAACTAACGCACAGGCGCAGAGCCCTGTACAAACGCACATATTATCACAATAGAGCACACTATGATACCTGTACATGCTTGCTCCCTTCGTGTCCGTGTCCATGGTGCGCGTGGACGAAGCAAAGCCTTGAAGATCATTTCTCGAGCATGGAAAAATCGATCGCCATCGGACAGACAGCAGCTTGAACTTGCATCGCTCTGCTGCAGCTTCAAGGCATTCCCAGATTGCGCTCGGATAGCTGGGCCGTCCACTGCGTCCACGTTGCATTGCCGCTTGGCTGCAGACTCACGCCTGACTAGCGCTGCCACACGCGACTGTTCGCTGGTGCTGACGCCGTCCACGCTGTCGTGTCACCACGCAGGTCCCCATTGCCCCCATGCACCGCACACTGAACGGCGCTCGCGGTGCGCACCGCCACGTTGAAGCTGTTGAAGTTGCAAAGTGAAATCCTTCGATACAGCATAAAGATTCGCAACTCGCATGACGTTGGACAGTCCGAGCTATCCATCTCCTTTATTTCTCCGCACCTGATCAAAAGCGCCGAGAATCGAGCCTCGTCGCTGGGCCAAGCGTCTCTACTTCACTCCACGGGGACGGGCAGGACGGTGGACGGATACGCGGAGCAGCAGGTCACTCGGCAGCGGCAGAAGGAGCCGCGTCACCAACGAATCTGTTGCTCGCAATAGGTCCTGGGGATCGGTTTGTGGAGGCTCTTCAACGAGCAATTCGATACACAGTGACGCTCCAACTTGGTAAGACGGAGGGAGACACAGGATGTGCAGGATACGTCAGGACGCCAGGATATCCAGCAGCTTCAGCAGGTGGCTGCTGTACGCGTCCGTCGTTTGGATTGCAGCGACAGCCATAGCGCCGTCAATGGCTCTGGTGCAACAGACGCAGCTCATCGCGCGATGTCTGGGCTGGACCGGCAGCACGTGCGAGTTCTCACCGCTGGAGCCTGTGCATTTTTCAGGACTAAAACTCTCACAGCAGACAGTGTGCAAGGTACGCGAAGAGCAGCAGGGAACCACTCGTGAGGACTTATTGCGTTGCTCATTTTGTGCTACCGTTGACTGCAGGCAGATCTATCGGTTGCTGTGATGCAGATTGACTGGGAATCGCCTACTGGCGGACGTGGATCGGTGGATAGTTTGCTTGTCAATGGTGTCGAGATGCTGGAGACCCCTGTATATCCGTCTCAGGCATACCTCGTGGCCAACTATCCGCACTGCAATGACATGTTCAACATTTTTCCACCCTGGGGGAACGGCGTCATCGGCCCTGAAGGACGAAAATCGATCATCCCGCAGATTACCAGCGACAACCTGCCAATTTCCGTCCACTTCAGCTGGAAAGGCTCTCATGAAGTTGAACCTGTATGCTCCATGGTTGGTGTTTCCATTGCGGGCTATGCGGAGATTAATATTTATCTCGAGGCGCAGGAAAATGCAGGTGCGACTGTTTGGATGCGTTGAATGCGATGACACGTTAGTATTGACTACCAGTTCTTGATCGCTGACGCTGTGTACAGGCTGTCCGGGGTGGGATGGCGCCTCGGGTACGGCTTGCTTTGGTAACGGCGAGTGTGGATGTGCCGCGAACGATTTAACCCCGCGTACCTGTTCATGCGTGTACGACGCGAGTTGATTGCTGTATACGAACACCGATGGATAGCAGACTAACAAAATCGCCTTGATAATTGCATGTGGAAATACAGGAACGGATATGCTGCTCCTGATTGCCGAGACTGCGCGAGCGGGTATTTTGGCAAGGAGTGCAAGCGAACCTGTGAACCGTGCCTCAACAACGGCCACTGCGATTCAGGCTTGCTGGGCACAGGCAAGTGTATCTGTCCTGAGGGCTTTGACCCTGACACCCGATGTGCGACTTGCTTACCGGGATTTTTTGGAGACAAATGCAAGCGGTGTCCGGACTGCAACTTTCCGCATGGAAACTGTGACGACGGGTTAATGGGCAGTGGTCGCTGCTCGTGCGCCGTTGGCTTCGATGCAGACAACAACTGCATGGAGTGCATGAGCTCTTTTTTCGGATCGACATGCCAACCATGCAAACCCTGCGACGGCGGCAAGTGCAACTACGGACTTCTTGGTGATGGCGAATGCGTGTGCTCCGAAGGTTTTTCCTCCGAGTCGCGCTGTCTTGAGTGTGAAAAGGACTTTTACGGACCATCGTGTACGCCGTGCCGCACGTGTAACAGTCATGGCCGCTGCAATGACACCAGTTCCGGTGACGGAGGATGCATTTGTGAAGAGGGTTACACGCCTGAAAGCCGATGTTCCCTTTGCGATGATGGCTGGGACTTCAATCCAATGACAATGTCGTGCCAGTGTGCACCCCAGCACTTCGGAGCTCACTGCCGGTCATGCCCAATATGTGCTCCTCACGGGCACTGCAACTCTGGAGTCGATGGGGATGGGAGGTGCATATGTGACGTCGGTTGGTCCGACTCGAACAATTGTGTCGGGTGCATGGGCGGGTACTATGGAGAGACCTGCGTGGCTTGTCGTAAGTGTGGTGAAGGACGCTGTGATGACGGTTTGCATGGCTCAGGCAAGTGCAATTGTCACCGTGGTTGGGACTCTGGAACAGACTGCTTCGATTGCGAAGAAGGATTTTTCGGCGAGGATTGCCAGCAATGTCCTCGCGATTGTGGTCACGGCACGTGTTCGAGTGGGCTTAATGGCACTGGGGAGTGTTTGTGTCACGAGGGTTGGAGACTCGAAGGAAAGCTTCCATGCACTAGCTGCGCCGAAGGCTACATCGGACCAACTTGCCAGTTGTGCCCTGGGTTTAAGGAGAGCGAGCAGGAGTGCAGTGGTCACGGCCAGTGTGTCATGTCTGGCACACAGGCTGTATGCCACTGCGACGCTCGCTATGGTGGCGATGGGTGCGAATCGTACGACTTTCCGTTTGCGATGGTCGCCATTCTGGGGACCATTGCACTGTCGACGTTGGGGTTCTGCATGTGCACCATGCGCCGTCTTGCCCGCCAGCCACATGCTTTGCAAGGTCCGTTCCTGAACCGTGGAAACAGCTTCTCGCAGTCTGAGTACGTTGAGATTTCGGATATGGCGGATCTGGAGTACTTTGTCTCCAATGACAGCCGGGACTGGCTCATCCCATTCGACTCGCTTTCCCTGCAGTGTGAAGTTGGAAACGGAACGTCCGGTCAGGTATTCCGAAGCTTGTTGCACAGTGGTGGTGGCAGCTCGGTGGTGGCTGTCAAGCGTTTGTACAGCCCCGTGACGGGCCAAGAGTATTTCCAGAGCTTTTTCCGGCGTGAGGTGAGCATTTTGAGTCGTTTGCACCACCCCAACGTCGTGAGATTTTATGGTGTGAGCTACTACAACCGCGTGTTGTACATCGTGACAGACTTTTGTCCGAAGTCACTAAGTGGACTCATCGAGAACCCCGCAGCTAAAGGCCCGCTGGAGGAAGCTGTCTTCATGAAGGTGATAAACCAAATCGTAAGCGGCATGGGCTTCCTCCACAGCCGAAACGTGGTGCACCGCGACCTCAAGCCAGCCAACGTGCTTATTTCGGAGACAGACGACGTCAACATTTGCGACTTTGGGCTTTCAAGGCTTATCGAGCCAGATGCCACAACCATGACAGCAGAAGTTGGTACCCCAAGTTACATGGCACCCGAAATGGCAACGATGGGCGGCATCCAGTGCTCTACAAAGGGTGACGTGTATTCGTTCGGCATCTTGCTGTACTCCACCTGGTCCCGCAGTAAGCCCTACGGCGACCAAGGCATGAACCCCTTCCAACTGGTACGTTGTGTTTTTCTCGTTCATCAATACTCATATCGCGTTCCAAGACGAAATACTCATGATGCTTCTTGTACTTGTTCGCAGATGACGGCAGTAGTAAATGGCCTTCGACCGGTGATCCCAATTAGCTGTCCTCCAGCTCTAGCACGTCTGATGCGATCATGTTGGCATCAAAACCCGGACCTGCGGCCATCGTTTCCGGAGATCAGCCAAATTCTCAAGGACCAGTGGCTGTTGTCCATGTTTGCAGAGGATGACGACTACTACTACCCGGATTCGCCTGGACGTGTGTCGTCTGCGCAGCTCATGTCGGCTTCCTCATCCATGTCCACCATCGCTACTGCAGCTGCAGGCTATCGACGCAGCAATAAGGATGGTGCCAACGTCATGTCGCCGTTTGCGTCGCCTCGCCACGACGGCCACGATGGCAACGATGGCTATGGGACCTACCAAGATGGAGACGTCTCACCGCGAGAAGATGATCGTCTTTTGGATGAAGAAAAGCCTCCACGATAGATTCTTATGACAACTAAATAGACTTGTGCAACACACACACAACAGGTTTCTTAGATTGTAGATTGTAGGCACATTGCATAGACATTCCCCTTCGTAGCATCTACCTAAGCAGTCGCCGCATATTCCGCCCACGGGCCAGTGGCCGGCGCTTGTAGTACTTGCGATGAGCTTCACGCAGATGACGAGGACGGATCGGCCCCGTCTCGCCGTTCTTCTCCATGATGCGTCGTGCTGCTCAGAGGCAAAATAAAAACAACAGTGTATTTACTAACACTGCACAAGCATCTACATTGTTTGCCACGCACCTTCCGCCGTGATTTCGCCGACAAACACCTTCGTCATACCGGCCATGACAATTGCCATGACGTTGGTCACATTGGGCTCCCTCCTGTCTGAAGCTGAGCACTCATGGATCGCTTGAGCCATACACTACAGACAGCGCAACACAAGAATCAGTAGCTCACACCACCACTACATCGACTCTATCCGTAGTTATTACGCACCCTCTTGATCGCTCCTCGTTCAAAGTGGGAGCGTCGGAACTGCTCGTGGCGTCTGGCCTCGTCCTCTGACAGACTCTGCATCATCCGCAGCATGGACTTGCTGTCCGAGAGCTCCACCTTGTCCTCATCGCTGTCCACCTCGTCCTCTTCGTCCTCTTCGTCGTCCTCCTCGTCCGCCGTGCTCTCCTGCGGATCGTCATCCGTCGTCACGTCTCCGGGTCGCGCCACGAGGGACTTGCTCTCGTCCTCGTCCTCCGTGTCCTGCGACGCGCTTGGGAGGGTCATGTCGGCGTCGACAGCGTCTCCTCCCGCATGATGCGAGGTATTTATCTTGGCAGCGCTGTTACCCGTCGCACCGACAGCTCTAACGTCGGCCATGTCCGTGTCCATCTCCATGCTTCGGAACAACGGTGTGAACCTGAAGTTAGTGTGTGACACACCAACTAAAAAGACGACAATTAATTGGTCGAAGGATCGATTTCAAGCCGAAATCGTGACGGATTGCCGTTGTCTTCAACTTGCTCTTGCACTTTACAGTTCCCATCGCGAGTTGGGCAAACCTTTTGCCTTCGTTATTGCTATGAATTCCAGGGCAACAAGTTTTTCTTCTCCCCAGCCAGAATCCCAATGAGGACGTTTTGAGAGGCTCAAGTGTCCTTGTGCCTTTTGCTGTGCGACGACCCAGTCACGAACACGACGTGTTTGCAGGCGGTACGCACTTTATTACACGCACATGCACTTTCCGCCTACATTTGCTGTCCGTCAGCGTTGGTGCTGGAATTTTGTAGCGGTGAGAGGCTGTCGCGTGAGTCTGGGGCGCCATCTTTGGTTTCCTCGCCCACTTCCAGCTGCTCCTTGCGCTTCTCGTACTCCAGCAGTCCCTGCATGATCTGCTGGCGGTGTTGCTCGATCTCCATCATGCGCGCCAAGGCCACTTGCTCATAGCGTTGCATTTCCGACACTTCAAGAGCGAGGGTCGCGACAGTAGCGAGAATGGGCTTCGCTACGGCTGCGTCTGACGTCGCTTGCAGTTGGTTGAGGAGTTGCGTCAGTTTGTCCGTGAGCTTGTCGACGGCTTTGACCAATGCCGCATCGTAGACTTGCACCGGGTTCTGCGGAGTGTCTGATGAGTCAGTCAACACGGTCGTCAGTCAAGAGGTGGCTTCCCTGTCGATTTAACAAAATTCACCTGCTTGTTCGTCACTATGCAGTGCGTTTTGCCGTTGGTTGCCTCGCTGGGTCTTTTTCGCTGTGCTCGTCGTCGTTGCTGGTGGCTTTACCGACACTTGTCGGCCGGTATCCTGCTCTGGGGCTTCGGCTACGGCTAAAGTATCCAATGCTTCGTGCATTTCAATTTCCATCGTTGTAGTTGCGGCAGGATTTCCTGGCGGCGAGTCCGATCCCGCCGTTGTCAGCCTCATTTTCTTTGCGGTCGAGGCGGAGTAGACCCCCTGCAGGCGATCCCAATATTCCTGATGAGCAGTCTTACTCGCGGCTTCTAACTCGTCAACCTTCGCGTGAAAAGCCTGTTCAGCCTCTCTCGCATTTAGCTTCTCCGCTGCATTGGTGTAGTTTTTCGAGTCCAAGCAGATGCCATCGATCTCTATTAGGCGCGCGATGGAGGCACGAATCCGCGCGCTCCAGTTGCGGTCTCCTCCACTGCGGTTGGCCTGATCGTTTTCCTGATCTGGTGGTGCTGCTGGGGTGGTACCGCGGTTTGCTGCCTGCGCAGCCATCTGACAAGCGACGTCGTGTTAAATGGCGAGAACCGTATGGTGCTGCGAACTGCGCAGTCCAGAAATACGACCACCTACCTGCTGAGTAGCGTAATTTCCTTGAGTGTCGCCGGCAGTATTGTCGAGCTGCTGACCTGTAAACAACGACAAACTCGTGGTCATTGGTCGTTCTGGTGGCCCCATTCGATTGCGGCGACTACAGTACATGCACTCGGAAGAGAAACGTCTGGCCTGCATGGCCCTATCTTACAGCTCGCACGAGCTCACCTCCTTGCGGACGCCACATCTTGCGTTCGAGGATGTCTGGCGCGCTCTTTTGGCTTGGCGCTTTTGCAACTGACGCCGCCGCGCTGGCACTGACGCTGATACAGCGCTGGCGGTGTGCTTGAAGCGGTCAGGGGCGCTTTGAACGCGCTGGATAGCGTCGCCAGTGGAAAAATGGCCAGGCTGCTTCACACTTGAAGCGTGCGAGACAAAACGAAACACAACGAGTATAACCGGGCCTGACAGACGGGTAAAGAAACGCGCAGACAGCAAGCGAAACGCACCGAAAGGCACCGAGGGAGGCAGTCCGCCGAAACGGGAAAGTCCTGCAATGCAGCAGGCTTCTGGCGCAGCAGGAAAATGTCAACGTCAACGTGGCAAGGTGACGCAGGTAGCTGTGGTCGAGGCACACAGCTAGCCAAGCCCCTGTAGCCAACAGCGCGGTAGCGGGTTTTAGTGGCTGCCAAAAAATATCTGGACAAAGCTGAGCTGGCACTGACCAACGACTGATTTCGTGGCCAACACTAATGGTATAATAGAGCTCTGCAGTCCCGCAGCTCAGCTAACAATGCTTCTCGAAGCACACGCATTCTCGAATTCTCGAACTCGATGGACTTCCAGCAGCAACTTTTAGTTGAAGCGCCTCGGCCAATCAGATCGTTCCTCTGGATATTTTCTGAGACGCCTTCGTGATTGGCTGGAATCCCGCCCGTCCATCATCGATGGCCGGCTGGGACGTTGTCGCCGCGGAGCTGCTGCGCAAGGCCTCGAGCGTGGACGCCGACGTGCGATTCCGGTCACTGGCGCTGCAACGGCAATGCGAGCGTCTCCACAATGTTTGCCAGTACATCCACGCCCTCGAAACGTCGCTCGCTGAGCAGAAATCCGCACAACAAGCGGAGACTTTGGCGGTGGAGCAGTCAGTCGAGGACGCCATCCGACGCGCTCGCCGAGTTCGAGCGCAACTCGCGGCCAAAGGCGATGAAGACTGCGACGAACAGCAGACGGAGGCAGTAGACGCCGAAGATCAAGAGTTGCAGAGCATTTTGGCCGTTGCAAAGGCGACGCGCACTGCTCAGCAGGAACGAGAGAAAGCGGGGGAGATCAAGAAGGAGGAAGCGCAGAAGATCAGACTGGAGTACCCGCGCAAGTTGAAGGCGCTGGAGACGCAGTTGGAGGATCTACGACTGAAGGAGAAAGAGGCGTCGACACACTTTGCATTCTGCTGCAAGATGAACGAGCATCTGTCGCTGAGTTCCGAGCGGAGGCAGCTCATTGTGCAACAGCAGCAAAAGTTGGAGCCAGCGGGTAGGATGGATGTTCCGGTAGCTAGGATTCAGGCGTCGTTCCCCGAACAAGTAGCAAGACTTCGAGCGGGGTATCAGAGGCTGATGGAGTTCGTCCTGAACAAAGTTGAAGTGGAGACACCCAAGTTCCAGCAAGTGGCGGATGCTCCAACGTTTTCGTCGGTGTTTCCGATCTACCACCGTTTAAAACAGGTACGTGCGTCAATTAGGTGCCTTTAATGCTGTGCAAGCATGCGAACTCATGGTTGCTGTGAAACAGGCGAAGAAGATTCTGCGACTGCTAAACAGTGAGGCCAGGGCATTGCTCGGGCGGCTTCCGCCTTCTCCACCGAAATTGTCCTCTGCAGCAGTAGCTCACCGCGACACGATGCTCGCACGGATACGCCGGAAGAAGCCGCAGGCAACTGTTGGTGTTCTCGACAACGAGGTATTGCAGACAGCTGCACAGAGGACCCAGTCTCACCTGCATGAGGACTCAGAGCTGCTCGAGAAGCTTCAAGCCGCTTGGGTAGCCACTGGGTCGGCAACAACGGACGAGACTAAAGTCCAGCGTCCTATTGAAGTGTACTCGACAACTGTCCGCGAGATCGTCCTGACAGAGCTGTCGAACGCCGTGTTGTGGTCGTTCAAGACGTACTTCGCCGACACTGCTGAACAGCCAGATGCGTCGCAGGTGGAAGCTGTCATGCGCCTCGTTCGGCTCGTAGACTCAGTCGCGCTCTCGCAAGGCCGAGCATACCGCAGCGTCGTCGCGCCAGCTTAACCGAGACGCCAGTCCCTGCAGTCTCATGCCAATGCGACAGCGTGTCAATGTAGTTGACGAGTATACAAACACCAAGTCATCACGTTCAGTAGACAGGCCAACAGACCAAGTTCAGTTTCAGCCTTGTCGAGCGTCTCCCAAGGCGATCCAAGCAGCCGCGAGTCATTCGTGCCATCGCCGTGGGATGAAGCACAGCTCGCCGATGAACAAGAAGCGAAGTCTGGAAGATTTGCAGCGCGCGCTGCGGGAGGAGGCGGAGTGGAAGGACTCGAACCGCTTCGCGCAGTTCGTGGCCAACGTGGTGGGCGGCGTCGTGGTGGTGCTGGGTCTTGGCAGTTATCTGGCCGAGGCGTTGCTGGCACGGCTTGCCGACGCACCGACTCATCTCGATGAGTATGTGCAGCATTGCAGGGGAGTGGCGGTGGCCTTGAGGGACGAAGCTCTGGCGGAGTTTTGGATGGTGGTGCATGGTCTCCGCCATACGAAACTCGAGGACTTGTCCGACCCGCAAGTGGTCGCGCGTCCGCTAGCAGTGGCGGCTATCATCGTGACTGTCATTCTGCTCGTACGCAAGTACAAGTGGGTAGGCTGGTTCTGCGGCCTGCAGGCGATGATCATCCTGCAATGGATCGTAGCGCTGTATCAGATGGCACGCATCGTGCTCTCGCTCTCGCTGTACGTCACTGTGAAGGTCATCAAGCAGATTCTGCTGGCAGTGAGAGGTGTGTATGTGGGACTGTTCCGCGTGCGCGACAAGCAGGCAGAGAGACTGCGTCGACTTATGAAAACGACCAAGAGTTATCGGGAGTGGAAGCAGATGGCCCAGTATCTGGACGTGCTGGAAGGTAAGGACAATTGGAAAACGACGATTCATGCGCAGGACACGGAGCACTGCGACTTTGAGCAGATGCGTCGCAATGTAGAGACGCTGACCCGTGCACTTGAGGGTGGTGATAGTATCAATGTGGACGAGCTGCGCTACGTGGTGGCGTCGGTGGTCATGCGAGACGAATTGGGCATCGACTCGCCGAGTCTCCACCTGGAATGCAATTCTGGCACGAAGACAGCGATTACAAAGTATAACGCGTTGGTGATCCGAGCACTTGATACTCTCGCTGAGATTAGTGACGAGAAGTTTCCTCACGCAGACAAAGTTCGTTTCTTCCGTCGGATGAAGCAATCGTTTGGGTCAACAGCGCTGTGTCTGAGCGGTGGTGGATCCATTGCCATGTATCACATGGGCGTTATACGCGCGCTGCTCGACGCTAACGTGCTGCCAAATGTGATCTCGGGGTCGTCGGGTGGCTCCATTACAGCTGCGTTCACTGCGTGCCGGACGAATGAAGAGCTACTGAACGATGTCTTGGTGAGCGATATCTCGACACGTTATTTCCCGTTTGGCATCCGCTGGTTCCCGCCGCTTCTCGAGCAACTCGCGCATTGTGTGAAGACTGGGTTTCTGGTGGCATCATCAGAGTTTGAACGTACGACTGAACATTACTACAGTGAACCCATGAACGCCGAGGAGAAGACCATGTACTACACGTTCCAAGACGCCTTCCTGAAGACGGGTCGTCACGTGTGTATTACAGTGTCTGCGTCCGATATCACGGGCCACAAAGGGCCGAAGAAGCTGTTACTAAGTCATATCAACACGCCGCACGTTCTGCTTTGGAGTGCTGTGGCTGTGTCGTGCTCGCTTCCTGGTATTATGAAGGGGAAACAGCTCATGGCAAGAGATTTTCAAGGCAACATTGTGCCGTATGCGTCGTTGAGCAAGGAGTGGGTGGACGGCAGCATTCAGCACGACTTACCCATGGAAACAATGGCCAGTGGCTTCGACGTGACCAATTTCATCGTTTCGCAAGTGAACCCCCACGTGGTGCCGTTCGTGAGCGACGAGATTGATAAGCCAAGCAATAGCAAGAGCATATTCTACAAGCTGGAGAGCGTTATTGCCGGGGACGTGCGCCATCGCCTCAAGATGCTTGCCTTCCTGGGCCTGTTCCCAAAGATCTACGGACACCAATTCAGCTCGTATTTCAAGCAAAACTTTTCGGGAAACGTGACGGTCATCCCGGACTTCCGCTTCCTCGAATCGATCGGCATCAAAGCCATCTTGAACCCCACGGTGCAGGACATGACAAATTACATCGAAGGCGGCCAGCGTGCCGTGTGGCCAAAGTTGGCGTATATTCGCCACCTCTGCAGCATTGAAAAGTGCCTCGACCATCATCTGGAACACATGCTCGGGGCCTCAGCCTACTCGTACAAGAACTGGTTGCACCCCAGCGCCACAGATAACGCAAAGAAGATAACGAAGACCGACTAGACTACTAGATAATGAATTTGCAGTGAATGGTAAAGCGATAGAACAACCCAAACCGACTTTCGTGGATACATGCACTTACACGTAGTTACAAGTATCAGCCGCGTGATAGTCTTTGTGCTGTGCAGCGCAATAGTATGATACTCACGGTCGTAAACGACTTCGTAGCCCTGTTTACTACAGATAATATCTACGCTCGCAATGGTGTGCATCGGTGATGAACACCAACCTCACTTTCCCTTCGACCATCGCCCCGACAACCCCGCATCCAGCTCGTGTGACTACCCCACCCACCACACCAATGTGCTTCCTCTTCCTCATTCCCGTTGCGCGCTGCTGCCTTCGTCGTCGCCGTGACAAGAACCAGCAAGACGATGAAAGCGGCGACTATGAACTCAGTCGCGACGAACGTGAATCCACGCAGGCACCTCCACCTCGCGTTCAAGTTGTTCCGGTCCAGCCGATCCATACACAAGCAGGGAGCCCCGCCAATGGCTTAGGCACCGTTAGGACCGCGTGACGAGAGATATAAACCGATGAGCGCAGGTCACCACAAGCGTACAGCAATACATTCATTTCGCTTTGTCACCGCTTACTTATGTACTGAGCAAGTTGCTGTCACGCATTAACAGTAAATACACATCAATCAGCAATACATGTACATGTACAACGACAAAGTACCGATTGAGTGAAGCATGGATATCGTATTATCAAGTACTTGTAAAGGGACTCGGGGTGGTAGAGCTGGATTTCCTCACCACCGCTGGAATCGCCTGGATATCGTCAAAGTGGCTGCATTATCGGTCGCGATGGATTGTCGTAAACGGCCAGATTGCCTGATTACAGCAGCCCCGGCTCACGCACACATACTTCAATCAAGTCAAAACGCGCCAAGCAGCACCACGCCTTACTTCTCAACCCTCACTTTGGCTTTTGCCTTCCACCACTCGAGAGCCTCTCACCTCAACCCACTCAAGTTACCACCGCCACCACCATGGGCGTCTTGCTACTTCTCTCTCTGCTGCGCCGCATGGGCAACCGCAATGGCGACTGTCAGCAGGACTACGAACGAGAGCTGCGCCGCGAACACCGCCGCCAGTGCAGGCGCCAACGCCGCTGGAATCGCCGCCACCCACACTGCCCCGCCCCGACTGTCGCTACAGCTGTGCCAGTCGTCATGCAGCAGGCTCTAGCCACACAGCCCGTGTACCCTGTCGCCACCGCGACGGCGCCGCCAACCACAAAAGACGTTTCGGTTTAAGACTTCTCCAAGCTTTTAAGCTGCAGGAAAGGAACGAGCCCAGCAGCTTTGCTTTTACCATGTGCAATAAAAAAATAATGTGCCTGCGCTTCAGCCTCTCTTCTTCGGTTGGTTTTGATGTTCGATCTACAGTGTTGCTTAGGTAACTGTGTGTCTGGGTCATCACCTCAGCTGCATTCCGTTGCCCCGTTTGGTTCTCATTCGAGAGAGCGATGCTGCCTTCGTCGCCACTCCATCGCAGTTGCGGCTTCATACAATCACCTTGAAAGGCCAGGTCCAGCCTGACCTCATCATGACGGGAGGCAACAGGTACAGAACATAACGAGCGCTTTGGGGATGCCATCAATATCAAGACGTTGAAGAGAAGTGCATCCTTGGCCGAATCGTTGGTCTGCAGAGCTCCGTCGGCGCGATGCTGATGCCGAACTGATTCAGCCTTTCATCAGTATTTGCTGCTGCCACTGGCAGACGAGGAGGACCGATGAGTCCAAGCGAGGACCCTTCTCCGAAAGTCACGCTCAGATGGCGATCAACGATTTGTCTGCGGGCGCGTTTCGCTAGTGGTGCCGCCACGCACGTGGCCGCCAAGTTGCGTTGCCGGTGTCTTCGGCCACGTAACGCTGCACGGCCTCCGTGAACTAAGAGTTGCTTTGCTGCTTGGCGTCCATTGTCGGCACATGCACGAGCCGGAGGATCCAGCGACTTACGCAGCTGTGCGAGTCAAGCGTGGCGACTGCCGTGCGTCCACGGCCGCTCCTGTCGTCACTATGACCAGCTGATGCTGATCCCGAACTAAGCGATCTTTGCGCGGGAACCGAGCGAGCGCTGTTGATTGCCCAGGGGCTTCGAAAGGCG
This sequence comes from Phytophthora agathidicida, assembly GCA_025722995.1. NCBI lineage: Eukaryota > Oomycota > Peronosporomycetes > Peronosporales > Peronosporaceae > Phytophthora > Phytophthora agathidicida. The sequence continues at coordinate 3,978,735 of CP106972.1, read as the reverse complement.
GCGTTTCTCCCCTGGGTCGGGAGCATGGCGTGCGAGGCGCCGGCTGCATGCCAGTGGCGCCACCTCCGCTCTCCCTCCACTCAGCGCTAGAGACGTGATGCGACCCGGCTGCCGCAATGCATAGCCATGCCCCGCCCTGGTCTCTGACGTCCAGCAGCTCGATCGCCACTGCTTGACGTTGATCTCAGTTCATTTCCCGACTTGCCATCGACCGCGTACTGGACGGGTGATGGAGAGCGCCGCCAACAGCTCCACCTTCGCTTCGGAACCTCTCGACGCGCACACCCCAGTCTCTCCAGCTTCCGGCAAGATGCAGAACGAGGACTTTGCCCAATTCACGAGCTTCATGGACGCCTACCTGCGAGCCATCGAGCACGACCGAAAGGACCATTTGATCCAGGACCCGTTCGCGGAGCCCTTGACGCGCCAGATCGCGCCGCAATTGGCTCCGCGTCTCAAGAAGTGGGAAGAGCAGCAACCTCATCCGGAGGACTACGTCGCTCTGCGTGGTCGATACTTGGACGAGGCCCTCGCCCAACGGGACCCCAGTATCCGTCAGGTTGTGCTCCTCGGTGCCGGCCTCGACACGCGTGTGTTCCGCCTCAAAACGCTCGCTGGCTGCCACGTCCTGGAGCTCGACCAGAGCGCGGAGCTGTTCGAGCACAAGCGCGCCGTGCTCAAGGACGTCAAGCCCAAACTCATCGCCGAGCGCCACGACTACGTGGTCGCGGACCTGAACGCCTTCAATTGGGAGGAAGGACTGCTGTCCAGCGGATTTGACCCCGACATCCCGACGTTCTGGGCGCTGGAGGGCATCATGATGTACTTGACGCGGGTGAGCAACCTCGCACTGCTTAAAACTATCGACATCTTGTCGGCCCCTGGCAGTGAAGTGTGGGGGGACATGTCGGGCGGTGCTCTACTGCAGGACGATGATCTGTCGCTGTTTAAGGACGTGAACCAACTGTGCAAGAAGGAGCTGGGCGAGCAGCTCTTCAAACACGGCGAGGACGACATCTTCGAAGGCGTGTTCAGCGAGCTGCCGTGGGAGATGGAGGTGCAGGCGGCGCTTTTGGAGCAGGGCACGCACTTCGGCCGCGTGTGGACCCCCTCATTGACCACGAACGACAAGATCCCCGTCACGTACAACTTCGTGCTAGCGAAGAAGCCGCTAGCCGACCTGCCGTAGCCAGCACAGCAAACACTATCTAATGAGCCACCCCAGCATATTAATGTATCACTATGAGCTGGACGTCCAGCATTTGACCCGTAGCCGTATTCGTGACACCGAGACGGACTTCCGTTACGCCGAGAGGAGACTGGTCGAACTTTTTTGCATCATCCATGCCAGCCTTGCCCTGGTGAAGCATCAAATGACGCGGTGGATTCTGCACAATGTCGTGTTCGCAGTGGCACTCGCCGCCTTAGGCCAGCTCCAGAGTTTGTTCGAGGTGACTGCGCAGACGACAGACGCTTTAGGCTACCCAGATCCCCGATACTCCACCACTCAGAGCATAACTGCGTTCTCGTGCACTGGAGGCGCTGGCAACTGCCCCGATGGCGGCCAATACGCTTCAGCTGGCGGTAACCTCACATTGACCATCGTGGAAATGCGAAACCTGCCGAACCTCGACAGCTTCGGACGCGCTGGTCTCCAAACCGACGCATTCGTCGAAGCGTCCATCGGTGACAACATGCGCAAGTCGAGCATCGTGTGGAATTCGCTTAACCCCAAGTGGCCACCCTGTACTACGCCCGGATGCACCGCAAAAAAAGACCTCACGCGCGACTTGAATTTCGGCTTTCGACCGGCCGGTACGGAGATCATCGTGCGCGTTTGGGACAAGGACAGCGGCTTGGAGTTCGGTGACGACCTGGTGGCGCAGGTGACGCTCAATGCTATCTACTGCTCGGCGTTCACTGCTGTGAGTCAAAAGGTGCCTACGAACGACTCGTCTACATGGCAACTGGCCGACCAACCCATGTGTGTGGAGGAGCTCTGGGTCCCTTTGAGTGAAAGTGGAGACTGCACCAGCGAGGGTTCCAAGACCCCATGTATGCGGATCCGCATGACTGCCGTTCCGTTCCAGATGAGAGTGGAGGAAGTGTTCGTCACTGGGGCCTTGGTCAATGGAGGAATGGGGGGCTACTTCCCGGACCAGACCTCGTGGTTGTACGGACGAGTGTATTCCACCTCGGACACGAAGCTACTGAGTTACTATCGAATGGACCAGTCGCAAGGCGGACTTTTGATCCGTTCACCGAGTACTTCCAACAACAACAAAGGTAATACGTCGCTTACTAGTACCTACGGCTTCGCTCCGTACGCCCGGGTGACGATCAACTACGCTGCTCAGTTTTTCGTGTTCCGGCGCGTTGACGACGCAGCTTCGTCGCCGGAATGGCTCAACACGACTTTCGGCTGGGTCGATACGCGCGAGTACGCGCAATTGATGGACGTAGCCGGCGATTTCAAAGCTGTGGCGCAGAACATCACGCCACACGCCATCAACAAGTATGGAGACTCTGAAGGACGCGGCGTCATTACGGGCGCAAACGTCCGGCTCAACTTCACGGACACGACTCTGAGCATGTACTTCATTGTTGCTGTTCCCCACGAAACTTTCGACGTTGTTCCTGCAGTCTACTCGAAGGGTTTTTCGCGGAAAATATTCGCCGAGGTTGCAGCGCAGTACTGCCTCAGCTTCACATTCGTGATGCTGCTCGTCGTGCGCTATCTGCAACGAATGCATTGGCGTATCGAGCGTGTGCAGTCTTTCCTGGCTGAAAAAGTCGTTAACCCCAATGGACAGCTCTCAGCTGCAGCAGGTGTACAACCGAATGGGGCAAAGGTGAAAGATAAGCCCAACGCGAAGGCAAAAGATAAAGTAGGCTCAACCAAGACGAAGGCGAAGAAGCCTGACATTGTGGCGCAGCTTTTCTTCTGCTACGGAGACGGCGAAAACAACGCGCAGTTTCGACGCAACTTGTTCTACGCCACGTGGGCGCTGTACATCGTCATTGCCTCGCCCGTGCTGGTATTATTCTCGTGGGGAGTGACGTCCATTTTACTCGTGACACCCCCAGCATTCGGCTTTGGGATTATTTTTCTGGGCATTGGGGCGTTAGGAGGCACCTACGCTGCTGCTGTCTGGGTGCGCACGGGTTGGCGCATGACGCGACGCACGCTGTTTCTCTTTGCGTTGGCGTTCTTCGGTGCGTTCGTGTTCCTGTTTTCGGCTACATTTGCAGATCCCAAAGTATACATTGGTGGACAAGACTTGGACTTCTTCTCGCTCTCGGCCATTTTCCTCACGCTCAACATGATGCCAATCGTCTGGCTCGCCTTCACCAATGACTCAAAGCTGTCGAAATCGCTCAAGCAGGTGATCGCCGTCGTCGGTGCGTCCAAGAAGGTCACGACGCTCAAAAGCAAGTTCAAGAATCTCGGCACCCTTGGACTCAAGCTTGCCGGAGCAAGAAGTGACATCCAAGCTGCAGACCACCAAGAAGCGGATCCAACAGCGAAGACCAGGCGGAAGCGGAAGGAATCCCCCTTTGCAGCGATTCTAGGAGACAATTACACGGTGGAGCAATCACTACCAGGCTTGGAGTACGCTGATATCCTCAAAAGTGCTTTCGTGACGCCTCCGGCCACGCGAAGGCGCATCAATCGTCGATGTTACTGGTCTGCACTGGGCACTCTCGTGGTTTACTGCATCGTGGCTAGTGTTTGGACAGAGTACGGAACGCAAGCAATCGGGATCTCGATCACTCTTGTGCTTGTGGATCTGTGCGTGTACATGCTGCACCGTGGCAAGAACGCTTACAATTGGTCTGCTGGTTACGTGGTATTCCTGTTAAGCTCCGTGCGGGTATGCCTCGCAGCAACCAGCGGCAGGTACTGGATCCTCGGTCACGCGTTCTTGTACATGGTCTTTGGTACCGCGCTTTGTCGTGAAATCATCGGTAGGAATTTGCCTCGCATGAACAAGCAAGAGGCCGGCGGCGTCACGTTTTTCGGTCATGATCCACAGCGGGAGCGACAGCACCAATTGGATGTGGGCACAACGCCCGAGTTTGTGCTCGGATTCCTGTCGTTCTTCTATCTCTTCTTGCTGCTTGGAGTCGCCTTTGGGTCCGATGCAAACCATACCATACAAGTACCGATACTGGGACAAGAGTGGCCACTCTGGATATTCGGCGTGCTAGCGTTCATTGTCGTCTTGTTCCTTGGTCTCTCGCTTGCCACATCAAGAGCATTTTTCCTTCAAAAGGAGCAGCTCCTGTCAGACTACGCGATGAACATGTACCTGTTCGTGAGGCCGTTGCGATTACCGTTCATGCTGGCAGCAGCTTCAGAGGTGTTGGTTATTTGCTCGGGTTTGTTCGTGTACGCGTCGACCGATTCGACGTTCATCCTCGTATCTTCAGTCTTCGCACCTCTCATTCTGATGTTGTCACTGGCAGTGTACATGCAATGGACGAAGAACGACTATCGACTCGTGATTTGGCCTCCTGAAGACGATGAAGAAGATGTTCTAGACGACGATGACGACGGAGGATTTCTTGATGCAGAAGCTGCGTTGGAGAAGGAGGCAGAACTGATGCGCGAAACGTTTGTTCTTCCTCCTCTCAAAGGAAAAGGCAGCAACAGCATCTACGACAGTGCCGACGAGACGTTTAAAATGCCAACGCTGCCATCGAAGAGTTTGCTGGGGCTAGCAGGAGGCAAAACTACGGGAGTTATGAGTCCCACAAAGAAGCTCGGCCTGACGCTTCCGGGACGAAGTAAAGCACCTGGCGGTTCTCAAAATGCAAGCTCTTCAAAACCACCAGGAGAACTACCTGTCGTCATTGAGAATGGGGCAAATAATCCCCAGATAAACCTATCGACAACACTTGCAATTAAACCAGCACAACCCCACCGGTTTGCATGGTTGAGGGGTCTCATGGCTCGTTGGCGAGCCTTGTTCTCGCGGAAAACGTGGCGAGAGAAGTATCGTAAGACGGACAATCTCTCACCAACAGGTAATCCGCTCCTCAATCGCAATGGAGCTGCCAATGCTGCCCTGGATGATGAAGATGACGAGGCAACTAGTCGTCCGCTACTTGATGATAACGCCGCAAGTAATGCTGTCTTGGCTCGTCGGAAAACGATGGCATTGAGTGGAGATGGAGATATCGATTTCGCCAAGATGACCTTGTACCAGGCGTATAAGCAAGGATTCTTGCTACCTCAGGATCACATGACTCTCGGATGTTTCTTTGCACTCTTGCTGCTAATTTTTCTCTACGGGATGATCCTCACCGCCACGGAGACTCCGTCGTGGCTGGGGCAGCTCATCTGGACGGCGGCCTATGCTCTCATCTTCACGTTATTCCCGACGATCAAGTTCTTCAAGACTGCAATGTTCACACCGGATATGAAGTATTCACTTGCTGGGAGTGCTGTGCTCGCCTGGATTACTGGTTTCGTGCTGTTCTTCGCTGTGCTCAAGGCGAATGTGAACGTTGTGGAGTCTCTCGCCATTCTCTCAATTCTCGTGTTCTACCCGATTTTCTTGCTGTTTGCTGTCACGTTATGTCGTTGGCAGGATGAAAACTGGGCCATTACTCGACCAATTCGGCGTGTCGGCGGTGCCTGCGTGGCTGCCATCGTAGTCTGGGTCTGGGAGATGTACGTGTGGGTCAGCTTTACGTTTGGTGGAGTGCTGACGTTCCTGCTGGCGTTGTTCCTCTTCATCACGTACTACGTCGTGAAATGGGTCGAGAACGACCGCTATCTTGCTCCAGTCTACCAACGACAGGCTAGTCTTGTCGTCTTGACCGCCACAGTTATTGCTATCATCACAGCTCTCTCGACCGGAATGAGCTTCTTCTTTTGCCTCTCAATCGTGTTCGTGGTGCTGCTGCTCAAGAACTCGCTGCAGTTTGTTGCGGGCTGGATCGTGGCAAAAAGCACAGAGGACGAGTCTGTTTTCTATTCGCCATATCTCTTCCCCGTTTTCTCCTATAACGCTTTCACCAACAACGTCGTGGATGAGACGTACAATGTTTTACCGCTGTACGCGGTCTTCTTGTTGGCATTTTTGTGGGGTGTTACTGGAGTCATGTTCTTCGATCCTCTAAGTTTTGGCGTTGGGCTTTGCAGTCTGGTGTTGTTGGCTTTTGCTGGGGTCACTGCACATTTGTGTGCTGTCACTCCTGTGCAAATGGGGATTGCTGCTAAGTATGTGAACGAAATGATTCTCAAAGACGCCAGCGAAGCCGCTCAAGGTGTAACAAATCGTAGGCGCGAGCCTTTCACTTTCGAATCACCCGAGTTCATCGAGCAGGAGCGTCGAGAAAAGAAAGCTGAGCTCGAGTTCCAGGCTATTGCCTATGGTGGAGGTGCTGTCAGTGCGTTTTCGAGTCGCAAGAAAGGTGCCAAGACGACAGAACCGAAAGTCGAGGAAGTTGTCAAAGTGGAGCCCCGACTTGCTTGCGGTGACATCGCACTTGATATTGAGGATGTTGACCGTCAATGCCGATACGTCACTACTATTCAGGGGCTAGAAGTGCCTCGACCGGATGGTCTCTTGTCCTGGAAGGAAGTGCGAGAGGATGTTTTTCAGCGCGGTGTGGGGCCGTTGGGGTTCTTGTATGCAGTCACGGTCCCTCCACGTGTGCTTCGATTCATCCGAAGGAAGTACTTCCCTTCGTCGCTCAAGTGGAGACGGAAGACTAGAAAGGGTGATGCACCGACAGGATCCCAGTCTGACGAGCAAGCAGACACACTTGAACGGGGCGGTAGCAAAAATCTAACGATTCCGATTGATACAAGACCAGCGGCACCATCACGAGACCTGGTGGAACTGCTGGTGGAGCTTCCTGAGCTAGATTCTTCTTTGGACCGCGAGTTCTACGAAGAAACCCGATGTGTGATCCACTTGCAGCTCTTGATGCTGACCGCTTCAGATGCACGACTAAGTCGTGAAAAGATTTTGTTTCAGAAGTTCTTGCGCGAGAACCGCTTCAAGCTCATGTCGAATGGCATCAGCCCTCCAGCCAATGTCTTCCGCACGAGTTCCTTCGCGTCCATTGATATCCCGTTGGTGGCTGTTTGGTTACTCTCGCTTTCTCCTGAAGCTCGTGCGAGATTCCATGCACTCAAAGCTGCATTCAACGAAGAGATGGAGCGCACAGATACTATCATTGACGCTGAGGACAGAGCGGCGTTAGTAGCGCAAAAAGAACTTCGTGAACATTGGGCACCCCGCGAAGCCGATCAATGTCGCCAACGTATGCAGGAGTTTTTGGCTCGCCGCCTTCGTCGCGAAAGCGAAGGCATCCTAACCGAGGAAGAAGAAAGCAAACCAGGCTATGATGAAGGGATCATGAACGCACGAGAAGCGCTACTGGAGATTGAATCGGGGTTTTCATGTGTTCCTGGTGAGTTAGGTCGGTCCCTTCAATTCGTGGACCGAGAGTTCCCTCCAGACGCTACGTCCCTCGCTGGTTGCTCTCATGAATCGGAAATTGCACCGCAGTGGAAGGTGTCGTCAGCTATCAACATCGCATCCGGACTCTTTGACGGTGGCACTGATCCGGACGATGTTCGAGTGGGGCGGTTGGATGATGCGTGGTTGCTGAGTGCTATAAGTATTATGGCGGCGTCAGGTGGTGTTGACGATGGCAAGGTGGACTTCCTCATCGACCGGTTATTCGTAACGAAGCAGACCTCGCTCACAGGCGCCTACGCATTGCGTCTTTATCAGAACTGTCAGTGGGAGACTGTGATCGTGGACGACCATTTCCCCGTGCTGTACGACTCAGCCGAACGTGAAGGTGCTGGCATGGGCGCAGGTGGCGACGCAGAGCTTTCGCTTAGTGCTGGAGCTGCGTTTGCTCACAGTCGTGACTTTGAGGAGCTGTGGGTACCGTTGCTCGAGAAAGCTTTCGCCAAGTATTATGGCGGGTATGCAGCACTAGAAGGTGGGTACGTGCACCATGCACTTCGAGTTCTTTCAGGCTGCGAGTGCGAGGAGGTTTTCTTGGCACCTGCAGCACGGGGCGCATTGAAAAAGACACTGTGGCAGCAGTTAAAGCTATTCCGCAAGAATCGCTTCTTGCTCGGCGCAGCGTCACTGCCCAGTGAGCACGCGGACCCAGCACTCCGCGCATCCGGTTTGGTGTTCGACGCCTGTTATGTGGTCTACGAAGTGCGGGATGTGGACGGCGTGCAGCTCTTGCAGCTGCGAAATCCTCCAGGAGATCACCAGGAATGGAAAGGCGACTGGAGCGATGGCTCTCGCCTGTGGACACGGCGTCTGCGCAAGCGCCTGGGGGTGAAGAAGGGCAATGACACTGGAGACGATAATACGTTCTGGATGAGCTTCGACGACTTTTGCCACGCATTTCGAGCGCTTTACGTGTGCCGCTACTACGACCCGGAGAAATGGTCCGTCACAACGATGGACGCTCGCTTCTCGCGCCAAGACGCCACTTCCAGTGGGATCCCTACAAGGCATAACCCGAAGTGTACGGGCTTAGACAACAACCCGCACTTCTCGTTGCGCGTCTCGCGTCCTACCGAAGTTATCATAACAATTACGCAGGTCGACTCTCGTGGTATGGCACCGGTGACCGTACTTCCTATTGCAGTGTATATAGTGGCGCATCAGGACCAAAAGGACCGAGCACGGCGAGTCACAGCTCTCAGTCTGGATAATGTAGCTGCTCACAGTGGTGTGCCAGCCCGAAATCGCGAGGTACGAGTGCAATGCGAGCTGGCCGCACGTACGTACACTCTGCTGGTGGCCGCCTACGTGAGCGGCATGGAGGGTCCGTTCCGAGTGCAGGTACAGAGCAATTATCCCGTCGAGTTCCAGCAGATTTGGCCTGCAGCCTGGAAAACTGGCGCCAGTGGATCAACGACCTCAGCACCGTCGAGTACTTTCGTCGAGAGGATGGCAGGTAAGGTGAAGGACTCGGCTGCAGGGGCGAAGATCATGGCCAAGACACACGCCCTAGCAGACAAACTCGCAGCTGGTGCGGCTATTGTGGATAACGCCATGCGAGACGAAGAGAGTGTTCTGGAGGAGCAGCTCGCCAAGCAGCAGGAAGAAGAGGCGGACGAAGCCGAGCGCAAAGAGACCCGACTCACAGGCAAGAAGAAGAAGACACCAACCGACCCAGACGCGCCGCAGCCAAACCCGTGGATCGAACAATGGGACGAAAACGCTGGCAAACCATTTTACTTCAACAAGCAGACCGGCGTGTCCTCCTGGGAGAAACCCAACGACTTCTAGCGAAAAGGGCAACACGTCGAGTGTAACATGGCTACATCAACTTCAACTTGTGTACAGTGTGTGTGTCAAAATCTGATGCAAAATCTGAGTCCGTCCTCGATACTTGGATTTTGTATGGTGATTTTTATTTGTCTGCTATTTTGCTTTGGATATCACAAAAAGCTTGCCGAAGTTGCCATGGACGCCCAGCGCGCGTTGCTGGACAGTCTCATGGGCTTCAACCGCGACGGCGATCGGCCGGACGAGGCCACGATGGACTTCCGACACGCTAGGGTCTGCAAGCCCTATTTGTGTGGCTTATGTCCGCGCGAGTTGTTCCAGAACACGCGCCTGGACTCTGGAGCTTGCCACTCGCTGCACATTCCGGCACTGCGCACAGCCTACGAGCAATTGGAGAAGACGAAACGGGACTTTGGCTACGAACAGGAACTGGCCGGTGAGCTGTCGAAGCTGCTGGCCGACGTGGAGAAGAAGATCGCGCGCGCCCAGCGGCGATTGGACGAGGACGCAGACGACAACCAGGACAGGACGCAGATCCTGCAGCTGACACAGGACATGCAGGACGCCGCAGCGCAGGCCGAACAGACGGCAAAGGACGGAGACGCCGACACGTCGCTGCAGCTGATGGAGAAGGTGGAGCTGCTCAAGAGGAAGAGGAGGGAGCTGCTGCGCCAGAGCAGCAGCAATGTTGGTAGTGACACCGTCATGGACAACGTCAACCAGAAGCTGCGGGTCTGTGACGTGTGTGGCGCTTTTCTAAGCATCTTTGACAGTGAACGACGACTGGCAGATCACTTTGGAGGCAAAGTGCATGTTGGCTACGTGCAGATCAGGAACAAGTGGAAGGAGCTGATGGAAGAGAAGAAGGTCAAGGAAGAGCCGAAGAGGAAGCGACGATCAGCGTCGAGGTCGAGGTCGAGACCAAGGAGACCGGAGGAACGGTCTAGAAGACGAAAAGAAGAACGCAGTCGAGAGCGTCGCACAGATAGACGCCGATCGAGTAGTCGACAGCGTCATCGTAGTCGTGATCGTGATCGTCGCAGCTATCGTAGACGGAGATCAGCTAGCTCTAGTCGGAGTCGGAGCCGAAGTCATGAGCGAAAGCGAAGTCGTAGACATCGCCACTAGCGGATTGGTGAGGACCAGTGTTTCTGGCTCTAAAAGGACGATCCGATTCGACACACTTTCAACACACTGCGATGGTGAGAAAACCGGGTATGGATGTCTGCGCTCGCCAGGCAACAGCGCAGACTTATATACTAAACACATTAATTTCACATCCGTTCTTCCTGCGCTTCGAACGGGAACACTTGGCGGCGATTCGGACTCAGCTCAGCCAAAGCAACTCATTTGAGGAGGGCCACTCCCGCAGCCTAACTTGACCCACCGGCATCGCTCCCGTTGCACCCCGAGTTGCTGCCGTCGGTGTTACCACTATTTTTTGCATTTCGCGCTGCTTCCTTGCGCAGCTTAATCTCCAAGATGCCCTCCATCACCTTCAGGTGCTTCTCCTGCAGCTCGATCATGCGATCAAATGCGTTGCCATGCTGCACACGCAATTCCGACATAACCGAGGTGAGCCCCACCAGCGCTTCCCTTGTACCGGACGCTTCCTTCTGAAACAAATTTCCAATCTGTTTCGACGTGGCATCGGTAAGCCTATCGATGGCACTGATGAGCGACGCATCGTGAACAACGACGGTCGGCTTGGAGGCGTCTTCGCTGGATCCTGAGTCGTCTGGAGTCGTCGAATCGATTTCCGTCTCCTTCGTTTCCTCGTCGATCGGTTTGGCTGACGGTTTGCCGCGGTTGTGAGATTTCCGATAGTGTGCTATAGTGACAGCACTGGCAGGCACACCGCTGGTACCCAAGGACGTGTACACGTCGCGTAGCGTCCCCCAGTACTCTTTGTAGCCGGCACTGCGGCGGTCGAACACATCCGTGTGGCGCATATTATAGCCGTCTGCATGGCGCATGTTGCTGGCATGGTACTCGGCGTTGAGTGATCGAAGTTTTTTAGCAACCCTCTCGCTGTTGTTGCTGCCAAGGTCACCGGTTTCAGTTTGCGCTAAAGCCTTAGCTGCACGAAGCTCGCCGCTCGTGTACGAGCTTGGCCCTTGATGATGCCGCCTTCGGGGCGCGGCATTCAGCGCACGACTAACATCGTCGTGCATGTGACGCCAGCGCGCCGAGCTGTCGGCCTGCTCCATCGCCAAGTCATGATCGCTCGGTCCTGTTCTTTTAGCATGATTCGCAGCACTTGCCATCATGAATGAATGTCTCTCGTACGTGTGGGCATTCGGGCGCCTTGCAGCCTCTGACTCTGCTAGAAGCTGCATCGAAGAACCTGGCGATCCCGCCCGGAACACGCGGCGTCTCTGCATTGGTGTGCCAACAGGCGTTGTTTGCGCTGCGCGCTTCCCAGCACCGTTCGTCATTCCACTACCGTGTACACTACTTGGTTTCGACATGGTCGCCACCGTTATAGCTTGCGCATTACCAGCGCTCGCTGGGCGCTCGACCACACCATTCCGGGCTGCTACTTGTTGGTGATCTCCTGTAGTGCCCTTCTCGTCTGGCTCCGGAACGTGTTGTTGTTCTTGCTGGTCTAGCTGCTGCTGTTGTTGCTGCTGTCGACGCTGCTGCAGGACCTGGACCCCGCTGTGTGCTCGGAGCGAGGTCTGAGCTGCAATCTGTCGCACCTGTGGTAGCTGTGTGAGGTGATCAGGAGCCTGGTCTTGCCCTTGTACTTGATGGGGCGGTGCTTGTGTCAAGATCAGGGGCTGGCTAGGCATTGCCGCAATCGGCCGACCCTGTGCCCGCGTCTGAACCTGTGGTGGTTCTACTGGAGGTTGGGGTCCCTGTGTATGCTGCCCTTGGTCTGCTGGTTGCATCTGCGGTTGCTGTTCCTGGGTCGCTTGTAGGCGTTGCTGTTCCTGCACGTCCCCAGCTTGCTGTTCCTGCTGCTGCGCCTTGGTCTGTTGCAATCGCTCCTGCTGCTTCTGCAGGCGATGCGAGTTCGTGCGCTCCTTGTGCACGTCCCAGGCCCGCGTGCGAAAGTTGGAGTTCATGATGACGGGCTTGGGCTTCTTGCCGCCGTGCACGGCGTAGTGCACGTGGCAGATCTTACACAGCACGAAGCGGCCCTCGTCGTCCACGCTCAGCACGTCCGGGTCCGCTAAGATGCTGGACGGCCACCATTTGGCCTTGCGCTTGGGCATGGCGCCTTGCTGCTGCTGCTGCTATCGCCGAAATCCGACCCTGCTGGCCACTTCAAGTTGCTTCCTTCTCCAGCGCAACTCCGAGCCTCGAGCTTCTCTACGCCACACACAGGAACAAAGGGCCTCGTTAGTTTCTTCATCTTCTGTGTCGATGTATGTGTGTGTGTGTGTATGTATGATTTCTCTGTATAGACGTCTGTCTGCTAGCCTGCTGCCCGTTCGTTCGTGCCATCCACGGCGGGCGTCAGCGTGGCCCCACGGCCCCGCGCGCAGCCCCGAGGAAGGCGCCGAGACAGACGGCAAGAGCAATAGCTAGCAGGCTGGCTAGTAGACGCAGACGGACGAGAGAGAGAGAGAGCCCTGGATACGCACGTACTTGCTGAAGCTCGCTCGATCGGTCCTTTGGCTTCTTGGCTTGCGTTCTTGCCGGTGGATGCGTTTTTGCCGCTTCACTTGGCTTTTGTATTGTTGCTCGCCTTGTTCGTTCTCTGTTCCGTTGTGTGTGTCTTTCGTTGCGTCACCGCGGAAACGAATACTATGGGCGTCCACGCGCCCACGCGAAAACAGAGGGGCCAACGCGTTGCCACATGCTGTGGACGTCGTTTCCGCTCGCAACGGGGCGTATCGTAGTAAGGAGGTATCCAACCACCCCGATATTCGCTCTCGCGGGCACGAAGTGAAACCCACTGCGCCAGCTGGCTTCTAAACTGCGACCGCGGTCGGTCGGTGTGGCCGGTCGGTGAACATATCGGCGTTTGTATACTGTGCGCCTGCCATCTGAGAAGGTTCTAAAAATAAAATATGCACAGACGAGTGTGCTGCACACTCGCCTGCCAATTTTATTTTTAGAATATTTTAGATTTAAAATAAAATTTGGATGGTCCAAATGTACAATCTGAAAATTAAGGGTTTAAAGTTTTGGGTACTTTTTTTGGTCCAAAAATTGCGTTTTTGGACCAAAAAACGAAAAACCCAGTGGTTTTTCTCGATTTTTGGGTACCACCCAACTTGGGTTCTGCGAACCCATTCTGCGAACCCTTTGACTTGCGTTCACTATGTCGCGGCTCGCGCGTGTTTCCAACCTAGAAACATGCGCGAGCCGCGACATAGTGAACGCAAGTCAAAGGGTTCGCAGAATGGGCTCCCAGGCCGCCTCTGGGTTTTGAATGAAAAACCCAAAAAAACCCAGCTGGGTTTTGGGTCATTTTGCGTTGAAAATCCCATAAAACCCAGCTGGATTTTATGGTTTTTCATAAAACACGAAAAACCCACCTTGTGGGTTTTATGATGGTCGAACGCTGGGCCCCGGCCCACGACCAAGAAGCAAGCAAGAGAGAGACCAAGCAAGTCAAGCAAGAGAGAGAGAGACCAAGCATACGGGAAATGGAGCAGCTGTCGTCGCCTCACCTATCTAGCACAGGTGGTGCATCGCCCAGTGCGGTGTTGGGTCGTAACCTGCTGCAGCAGGCGGTACGATCGTCAACCACCACCACCACCACCACCACCACCACCACCACCACCACCACCACCACCACCACCACCACCACCACCACCACCACCACCACCACCACCACCACCACCACCACCACCACCACCACCACCACCACCACCACCACCACCACCACCACCACCACCACCACCACCACCACCACCACCACCACCACCACCACCACCACCACCCACCCACCACCACCACCACCACCACCACCACCACCACCACCACCACCACCACCACCACCACCACCACCACCACCACCACCACCACCACCACCACCACCACCACCACCACCACCACCACCACCACCACCACCACCACCACCACCACCACCACCACCGCCGCCGCCGCCGCCGCGCCCCATCCTTCCTGCAACTAGGAACCTGCTCCAACTAGCTGGACGATCGCCAGCAACCTGCGCAGCAGACCAGCAACCAAGGCAGCTCCAGCCACCCGCCTCCTCCTCCACGCGTGCATCCATCGGTGCAGTTGGCCGTAACCTGCTGCAGCAAGCTGGCGAGCGTCCAGCACCAGCAACCCCCGCTCTCACGCCAACGTTGCCGTCCTCTCTAACAACCAAACCTGCCGAATGGACGGGCAAGTCGACCACAGGAGGGAAGCGCATCCCGATGACCAAGCGCACAGCTATCGCCGCTGCCAAGGCTCACGGCGATAGCTGGGAAGACATTACCAAGGCCGGCGGCGGATGCAGCAAAAAAAGTGCTGCGATGTGGGCGAAGCGCGTCGAGAACGGCGAGGGGGTCAGGGATAAGCCGAAGGGCCGCCCACCTAAGTGGCCCATATCGAAGGCCGTCATCGAGATCGCCCAGCACCTGCCGCAGTATGTGTACTCGAACGCGGACCTGAACCAAGCCGCGAAGGACGCGGGCATCCCTATATCTACCTTCCATCACTTGAGACCTGAAGTCAAGAAGCGGTTGAAGCTGGCAGTCCCTGACTATTGGTTCGACAGCAACGGCAAACAGAAGATCGTCGCGCTGATCAAGAACCCCGAGCTCAATGCAATCAAGATTGACATGTTTGTGGCCTCGGAATATGCGCTAACTTTTGTTTTTCTTTTGCTTCTTTTGCAGTTGGCGTCTTCAAGCAAGAGTTTGACCTGGAACTGGAGGGCGATTGCGCCCTACTGACGCCTGAATGGCTCGATGCACATCCTCCAAAGGAGGAGGACGGAAGCGAGCGAGTTTTGCCAGAGGACTCGAGTCTAGTGCTGTAGACTCAGTGTCATGCCCGCCTTTGGCCTGCTAGCAAGCAAGCCAGAGCCTATGCGCCCACGCTCTCTGACTTGCTTGCTCGCAGCCAGAGGCAGCATGTCGCTGCGGCGGCAGCCTGCAAGGCTCTCCGTTCGCAGTTTACATACATATAGCTAGATATTACGAACGTGCAAAAGAAAAGAAGAGAAACATGCAGGGTAGCAGGACACATAGGCGCGTAGAAACAGAAACCTGCAGAAATCATCAAGGAGGCCCCTGTGCGAGCTAAGCGCACAGGAAGGCATGCACATTTAGGCCAGACATTTTCGTTATCAAATACACCAACTACCCCGCACTCGAGACCAACTCCTATCTACGCGACCTACACTCCGACTCTAACTTCAACAACCAACACTCTTCACCTCAGTCACGACACTCAACAGTATAATGAGGTCAATATTTTTCAACAGCAAGCACGAGTTACACAACTACAACGCATTACCAGCTATGTGAGTGCCAATACCAACGCATTGACACTCACTCGCCAACCGGCAGCTCGACCCCAGTCTGAGACCAGAACTCAGCGACTCAATTCTTTGCCAGTCACAGGACAACCGGTCACAGGCCATCTTCGGCGTTCAAAGGATGGGAACGATCGTGTCTTGCCAGAGGACTCAAGACAGGGGAAGAAACCATGTCATACGCGGAAGGATTTTTTTGGGTCAAATTTGGCGCAGGTCAAGAATGGGTCAACTCCGTTTTTGGGTCAATTCTGGGTCAAATTTGATCGCGATTTGACCCATAGGGGGAGGCCTCGTTTTCATATATGATAAGCCTCTATAACTTAATATTATTGTAAAAATGGAACTAATGTAATTATAGAGAGAAATGTTTGTCTGTGGCGGGTATCGATGTCTGAACCAATACAAACACTTATATAGGAACCAACACAAATTATAATTAGGTCGAGGGTACCTCCGCTTGGGTATAGTGGGTACGCGGTAAATTTGCGAAATGCGAACAACCCACGTCTTAAAGGGGTGAAGACTCAGCATTTGCTCTCATAACAGAAAGCTCGTAAAACAGTCGTACGGGCGCTGGTCGCCATATGAGAATTTGCGGAGGATAAACCCTTTTGATTATTTCAAACTCAAATAAAGACCATGTTCAAAAGAAATATCTGGAGAATTTACCTTTACGTTTTGGAAAGTTATCTAATATTCTGGTGATACGAACGCAATGGAGTCTTCGCTTGAGCCATCTGAGTCGAAAACGTCGTCACGGTCGGCTTCAGAACTTAAGTATCCCTCCAAATCTGGGTCAAGTCCGGGTGCTCGTTGAGAATTGGCATGTGCTGGGGCTCTAGCTCTGTGGTTGGAAATGTCGTTCAGAAGACGAACATTCTCTCGGCTTTGTTTTTCGATAACAGCGATAAACTGTGTCACGTCTGGGTGGGCTACCAAGAAAGCTTCATTGAGGGTGCGGTTGTATCGCTCAAGTGGATTGTTGGTGCGGTTGACAATGTCTTCACGCAGACCGTAAATGTTCCACCACTCTGGCTTGAACTTAATAATCCACGTTTGCTTGAAATAATTCCAAAACTGTTGCCAATTTTTCTTCGAGTACACGATGTTTTCATTCTCACAGTCCCTCTTGATTATAGCTCTGACGTCATGAATGCCGCGACTGGAAATTTCGCATCGCCGAATCATGGTAAGCTTGTCGATGTAACCAGGACGCATAGCCAAATCCACTTCATCTGTCGAAATCTTCAGCTTCAGCATCTTGCGTCTTATAGCTTGCTTGAAATGGAAAAGACAACCGAGAATTCTAGATTTTGGGAATTGGTTCTTGACGGCCTTGATCATGGCTAATTCGAAATCGCAGACAACGTGCGCTGGGGTCAACTTTTTATTGGACGCGACGATGTAGTATAGAAGATGCTCGTACAATTGGGCCGTTTTTCCAGACGTCAATCCATACCAAACTGGTAAATAGAGCTCAGAAATTTGATCAAAGATCATTACAATCACCAATTGGTAAAACGGCACTGGGACACACCGGTAAGTGGCGTCGATGAACACTGAACATTGGCGCTGCTTCGTCCGATCCATCAATTGTGGGTGCGCCCAGCCGACCACACGATGGAGCACTTCATCTTCGTAATACATGAAGTGAAACTGGAAAAACGTGAGTCCGGGACTGAACTTGACATCGCTCAGAGGTTCGCTCTCAAGGCGTCCAAACACCTCACGACCAAAATGTTTCGTTCTAGTTCGGTAAAGCCGGCCCAAAACTTGTTTTTTGGTCGCTCCTTGAACAATGACATTGTCGTCGTTGTAGAATTGGTCCCGAATAGTTTGCCACACTTCCGTCGGAGTCAGTGTGCCTTCGCGAAGACCCAATTCGTCGGTGGCAAGCAGCATTTGCTGTTTCCAGTTCACAAAAACGGATGTGGGTCCCGTAGGAACGCGGTGGATTTCGGGAATGCAATCTGACATGCGAGTGCCCTGGACCACAGCATTCCCGCTCGAAACGAAGAGCTTGGCTTTGTATTTGGTCCTTCGATAGACGCTACACCGGTAGTGCTTGGTCGATTCCCCGTGATACCAGGCATAGGTGTATCCTCGGTAATGAACGGTGTTGGTTCCAGACACATTGATAGGCTGCCCCACGTCTTGAATGCTGTTGTTTGTCTCGGTCGCCCGACCACCGTTCCCAACATCCACATCAGATGATGTGTCCGATAAAACCAAGGTTGCCTCCGATGGTGCATCAGAGCCGGTATAATCGGATGAGCTGGACAGCGATGGAAGTGCCAAATTGTCGTGGACCATGATGACGTAGAGGGAAGCGAAGCGAGGTTTGGGAAAAGGATTGAGTGAAGAACGGAAAATTGCGAACTGATTGTTGTTAAGGCTCGATTTTTCCTTTGGTTTCCTTCTCTCTGACGACTGCTCTTTCGTGACTTAACATGGAATCGTGTAATTGTCGGTTGTGCCCATGATTCCGTTGTTGTATGAACGTTTATACCGTCGTTTGCTCGGTTTCACGATTCTTCATGTTTGCGTCCACGAGTGCACGACTCTTCCCTGTCGCAAGTGCGGTGTGCGTTCATCTTCAGTCGCATATCGGTCGGGGACACGTGGTGGGATAAAATATACTTTATGTTTTTTTTAACGTTTTCAGCCAATCATGGTCCAACCTTTTTTGTCTGATAATTGATTGGCCCATAGTTGACCAATAAAGCGAGTTGACCCAGAATTGACCTAAAAAAATCCTTCCCACGACGGACTTGGTCTTTGCAGAACTACGAGTTGTTACGCTCTAGAGGACGGAGAGGTACGCTGCGTTGAATACTGGTAGTGGTAGTACGGACGACAGGACAGACAGTAGGATGTTTGGGGACCGTAGAGAGAAACTACGGGGGTCGCGGCGCCGGAGCGTGCACAGGCGTCGGGACCGAGAGGACGGGCTCGGAGATTGCACTCGTACCGAGCTTTGTCCTGTTGTATATTGCATGTAAACCGGAATGCTTGCGGGAGACAGCCTAAAAACCTACCGGGGGTGTGGTCGCCGAGAATCGTCTCCTCCCCAAAGTCCCTATCCTCGCGCCGCTGTTCAAGGTGCGGGGCCAGTTCCCCGACTGGTCGTCGTCTGTTAGGTGGTGCTCCCTACCATGTGAGACCGCGCTCGTATGTTCTTGTACGACCGAGTATATTGTGTAAAGTTATCGGCCTACGGGTTGGCTATAGCTACACTACCTCGATTGTTATCGAGGCACCTGCCATATCGAACTCATCAACCACGCGTAAGTAAAAACTCCCTGTTGTCGTTGCTGACCAGGTTAACATTATTCCTTTTTCTAGGACTCTGGGAGACGATCTGTGCTGGTGGGTTCTGGGTAGCAGTCTCCTCCAAGAGTGCTACACAGTGTGCTCGACTCCCGCAAGTTAGAAGTTGGCGCTGGATGCGCCAAAATGCTCCATCGGCTCGAAAGTTGATGTTGAAGTCAAAGAGTAACTTTCTAAGGTTACATTTCTCCCAATTTGATAATCGTATAAAAAGAACTGCTTCAAAATGGACAAGAGCGAGTGCGCCTTGTGCCGCCGCCGCCGCGACGTCTTCTCCTGCGCTAGCTGCACGTCCGCTATGCTGCAGCAACGTCGCACCATGCTATCCGCACTGCAAGCAGACGTGGCTGTGCTGCGCAAGAAGACCGAGTTCGCTCTGAGTGTGCGTCGTCGAGAAAACATTTCCACATTGACTAAATTTTCCTAATGTTATATTTCATCACTACTGCTGTAGACGAAGAGTGCGCTAGTGGACGCGGAGCAGCGTCTGGACAGGTGCATGAAGCAGGTGGAGCAGCTGGCCGAGAGGGTCATGAGGACGCGCGAGCAGCTCTGTTCCGAGAGGATCGCAGTCGTGGAACGGACGTCCAAGCTGGAAGAGCGCAGTCTGCAGCTGGAAAACTCTCAGCACAAGCTGCAGCAGGAGAATCTACGGGCCGAGAGTCTCCACGCTCCAGTGCTCGAGTGTCTGGACTACCAAGTCCAGTGGGCGGACGAGGTACTTATTGCCACGTTAAGTGGGAGAAGATTGGGCTGCTAAAGCTGTTGTTGGTTTTGTGGGTGTTGCAGAATGCTGCAAAAGTGAGAGGTGACAGGCTGCGCGAGCTGTTCGCGTTGTTTGGTTTAGTTCCTGACGAAGAGAACAATGTGGAGGAGGACGAGGAAGATGAGGAGGATGATCCATTGAGTGGTCTCCCTGATGAAAGAGAAGGGATTTCAGACGAGCAACGACAACGGAAAGCACGAATGAAAGCAAGAAGGAACCTCCCTGTGTTCTTCCGGACAATTGTGGGACTGCCACTGCCGAAATCTGGCAAGTACGAGAATGTGCCGCCTGAAGTGGTTGCAGCGGCGCTGGGAAAAATTATTCACCTGATGCATTGCCTCGTGAAGTACCTCAAGATTACGTACCCGCACCCGATGGAGTTTAACGGGTCCTTTTCGACGATTGGGAACACGAGCGAAGGTGCTGGATGCCATACGCTGTACCCAGACGGTAGCTATGGCTTTGAGCGCGGAGTGAGTATGCTTCGCGAGAACGTGGCGTTCCTGTGCGTTTGTCAAGGTGTGTCCAAACCGGACATTCATCCCACCGACATGCTCGGTAACTTACTGCAAGTGTTCAAATCTCCACGACTCGGAACGTTATGCGATAACCAAGAGGCAGCTGAGCTCGATTCGACTGAAAGGTACGTGGTCGTCTTGAAGAAAGAGTATTCCCATAGCGATGATTTAACGATTCTCCTGTTTTGCCGCACTAGCGATAACATCGACGGTGTAGCGATGTCGGCACTGTTAGAAAGCACACAGACACTAGGTGGTAGCATCGAGATCTTGCCTCACTATTCGTGACGCGACAAACAGACTTACGAATATCCGCTGTATGAATAAAATGGCAAAAGCGCAACTAGCAGCATAAATCTATCGTGGTAAGCTGCAACTAGCTCCACTGGTAAAACCTCGTGCTGGTGGCAGCGGGCAACTCCTATCACCTGTCGTCTGTTTATCGGACTTCAGCGACTTCAACGTTGGGTTATGCGCACCCTTGCTGCTGTTTCCTCATTTATCCAAACGGCGTGATCGGCGCTGCCGATCCCTGGTCGTCCTGGCTTAGCTCCAAGCACTGGTGCTTCAGTAATGACAATTTCTCGCGAATCAAATCCAGTGCCCAAATCACCACTTCCTCGGGCTTCAGCTGGCCCGTTGTCTGTTAGCACCGTCACAAAGCAGAAAAGCGAAATGAGAAACAATCGACCTAGCCAATAAGTGTCCATAAAACAATTCCAACGCACCTCAACCGAGAAAATGAACTTATCTTCTCGCATCCGAATAGACACAGCCGAGTCGTCTTCTGGGTTGTCCTTGAACGAATCTGCCAGCTTGACGCACTCGTCGCAGTACATGCACCGCATCGCGTCTCCTACTGTAAACTGCAGCAGCAACTCATTATCGTCAGCAAACCATCCACCTTCTCCTTCCACCAAAAGAGAGAGAAAAAAACTACTAATTACCTGCTCATAGTTCTCGTCCGTCTCGTACACTTCCGTGGGGCAGCTCTTGTAGAGCTCGGCCTTTTGCTCAGGCGTGTAGGCGCTGAGCACGGCCTGGTTCAGTGTGATAATGGGGTCGTACATGTACGTCGCGACTGCAACGGGGGACCACTTGGCGTGCTCCTTGCCGATACCTAACTTGGCGATGGCCGAGAGCCGCAGTCTCTGTCCGGGTCCGAGTTTCGCGATGATGACGCCGCTGTCCTGTGTGTTGTTGAGCTCCTCCTCGGACGAGAAGTTGACTGGGCGAATGTATGGGTCCGAGGACTTGAGCGCCTCGCTCGTGACCGAGAGCACGCCGTTGTCTGCCGTCACGTCCAGCGAGAACTCGACGCTGCAGTTGGGGCAGTTCTCGTCGCAGTCGCAGTCCTGCGAGTACACGAAGCGCTGGCGGAAGTTCTCGAGGCCGCCGTCGAAGTTGAGCGGGATCATGCCCAGGCGATGCGCCAGGAACTCGTCCGTCATGACCGACGTGTTGATCTCGATGCTCACCAGGTCGATGGCCAGCGTCGGCACCTCCGAGATCATGACGCGGCGGATGGCGTTGGCCACGCTCGCGTCCGTCTCCGACAGCTCGAAGCGGATGAAGTCGTCGCGCAGCTCCTGGATCTCGATCTTGGGGAAGCGCGGGTGCGGCATCGTTGACAGACAGACACACAGACTCGAGCGTTCGAGTGACTTCCCCCTCTCCAATTGCTGAGTGACAAAGGGCGCGGCTCACCAGAATCACGACGAGATATGATTGGATGAAAGAGGAGTAACATTTCGTCCAGTAAGACGAGGGGATTTACAATGTACTGAAATACTAGCAGTTGTCATGCACGAACATGATGTCGCGGACGAGTTCCGGCTCCGAGTGCACTGCGTGGATGCCGTAGGGCAACGTGGAGTTGTTTTGCAAGCCTTGGGAGGTGGAAGTGGTGGTGGCAATATCCCCGCGTGTGCTGGTCCTGACCTGCACTGCGTCGGATGGACGGACAGAGCCCACAGAGCTCAACCACTGCCGGGCCAGCGGTACCAGTAATGGGAAGGCGGCTGTATTGTCCCTCCACCACTTCAATGGGTCTCGCATGGCCGTCACCTTCGCAGCTGCTACTGCACCGTAGTAGTTCTTCACTTCGTCCACCACCCGAGCACGCAGTGCCGCCTCCTGCTCCATATATGCGGCTATGGTCGAGTTGGGGGTTGCATCCCCTGTTGAGATGGAGACGGGGCCGAGAGAGTCACCGAGCTGTCCTTGTTGCTGCAGAAGCTGTTGCTGCTGCTGTTGATACACCAGTGCTGGATCGTCGTGGGCGTCGTCGAAAAGCAATTCACGCAAAAAGCTATTGGTGTCGTTGTCTTCGTGCGTCGGTTGAATGCTCGTCTGGAAGTCGAGGAACGTTGCGCTGGAGGGGTCTAGACCGGTGCTCACGGTAACTTCAGCTGCTGACGCCTTCATCCGCTGGTTGGCCATGATCTGGTTGAAGTTGGCGAGAACGAAACACTGGTCAATAAGGCGTGCCTTGCACACTTCGCGTTCGTCGTCGCTCAGATACTTCATGCGCACAAAACGAGGGTCCAGCTGAGAGACCCACATCAACTCCCCGCATGCTCGTGAGAAGTGGGCCCGGAACTCAGTATATAGGTGGTTCCTCAAGTTCTCCAACTGTATCGCAATGTTTTGCGTTTGAGTCTGGAACTGGATGGTTTTCTGGTTCGCGGTATTTGGGTCTCCGCTGACTTGACTGGTAGCGTACCTCGCAAACACCCGCTGGAAGTTGGTCACCTTCTCCAGATCGCGCTTCAAAAACTTCAGAAGCGGAAATGTAAGCGAAGATCCAGCGTACTTCTCCTTTCCGATGGCCAGCGCAACATTCTCAAACGGCTGGAGCAGCTGCAAAAGACACTCGATCGCACACCACTGCTCATCTGTCGGTTCTCGCCGCTGCATGCCACTGCTGTCTTCGGAAGACGATGAAGAAGGCGTGACGCCCTGAAATTCCACACGACCCTCATTAGTGTCCACAAACGCGAAGAAATCGTGAATCATACCTCGCTTCTTGAGTAAACGCTTGAGCATGTCTAGAGTGCTGAGCCAGCTGGCCTTGGAGTCAGTAATTAATCGCTGTTGGGATGATCCGGCCGTGAGCTTGCCTAAACGAACCACCGCGCGCGGGTGGTTGGTCAAGAAAAACGCCAAGTCCCGGAAAATGGTAACCTGATCGCGTACAAACTGCACACACGCCTGGTACTGAGGAGATACACTAGCGACAGCGTTGTTCACCATTTCGTCGAAGAAAAATACCTGCATGCCGTCTGCCTCCAGCTCTCTGGGACCATGTAGCAGAGGGGCCAAGATGATCTCAAAACCATGGGCTGCACTCTCTGCCTGCTGCGTCCGTGGATGCATCGATGTGCACATATTGTCGTCAACGCGTGGTTGAGACTGCCACAACATCGAGCTTAAATACCGGGGATCCAAGTTCCACCGTAATATCAGTGTGTCCAGCATTTCTTTCTTGATCTCGTACGAGAAGACTTGGTGACCGCTATGTTCCCGTACATCCAGCGTAAAATGCCGGCGCTCAAAGTTCTCAGTGAGATAGTGAATGCTGAAGGAGACGAATATGTCGCGCTCGTCAGTGATCCACACTTCCGACGCCATAGAATAGAAGAGCACCTCAGTCGCTATTTGCCGCATCAAGTCCATTCGTGTGCGAGCGCTCAGCGATTGAACGGAGGCTCGTACAGAACTTGGTGGAGGCAGTGCGATCGGCTTGCGTATTGTCGCGGCGAAGTGGAGTAGCTCCTGTAACTCGGGGTCTTCCGTGATGGAAAAAGGATGGTGGTGCTTTGCAACCCAGCGCGCTACTATCGCGTTCAGCTGTTCTGTTTCTTCCAGCGTCAGGTCTTCCTTGCTGCCCTCGTCCCCAGTGGCACGCAGGCTATCCTCTAATGTGATGTTGAGCCGAGAGCCATCCATTGAAGACTGACTCGTCATGGTGGAGCTATCCATACCCACCCCCGAGGTGATCGGCGAGGCTTCAGTGCGTCTCCGTTTGTGACCAGCACTTGGGCTAACCACGTCGCTACTACCCGCGCGAGTTCCGTTCGTCTGCACAACAGGACTTCGGTTTTGTTGCTTTTTGTTCTTCATCTTTGTATCCGCCACCTTCTGCGCGTAACTCGCCAGATCTGCTGCATGAAACTTAGCCATATGCCGGCTTACATTATTGCTACTACCAGTATTGTAGTGCATGATGCGCTTGCACTTCAAGCAGTACGCCTCTTTGGCGTCTTGGTTCGTGTACGTGCGACCTGCAGCGATGTGCGGCGGGTCCGGCACCACGAGGCGGATAAACTGCCACAGCTCCGGCCGCCGCATCTTGCTGGTCTTGTAGAGCTGCGGTATACCCGCCTCGTCGCCGCCTGTGATTACTGTGCCTCCTCTCTTTGCTGGTCGCGACTGAATTGCGTCCATGAAGGTGCTTTCTCCAGTCGAAGCTGCTGCTGCGTCAGAACTTCGCGTGTGCATTCTGTGGTGCATTGGGGCGCTGGTTAACTGCATCGAAGCGCTCGTGACTCCGCCTTGCACTTGCAGTAGTGTCGCTGCTGCCGGTCCGATGCTCTCCGTGGCTTGCGACTGCTGGAACTGCAGCTGGAACTGCTCGCGCTGGGCTTGGGCTGCAGAATAGGGCGTCGAAGGGAACGCCGCCTCGCCGATGGAGCCGTTCATGCTCATGCCATCGATGCCAAGTCTGCGCTGGTGGTGGTCCGCCGCCATGCACCTCTGGCTGTCGTGGTGGGTGGAGGAAGCGCGTGTGCTGGCCGCTCCGACCTGCCACTTTGAGTAGTGTGCGACCGAGGCCTTGGTGCCGCGTGAACTTTGGGCATCGTAATCACGGCGCAGCGATTGGATGAAATTCAGACATATGTGGCCCACATCTCGGCTGTGATTGGTCGATGAGTGGGATAACCAGTGATACAACGCAAAACCGGTACAGCAGCACCCAGTATTGTCCACCAATTGGTTCGTACCCGAATTTGGGGTCGAGATCATTTTATCGTTATGGTTTCCACTCTTCCACTCCAAGGAACCTGTAAAAGTTTTGACACTAACGCGCATACATCGTATCTCACTCGCAGTTCAAGATCCAGCTTGGGCAGCTTCAGTCTATTGAAGTCGACAGATGCGCATGTACATCCGGGGTAACCTACGATTGCGGTGCTGCGATGTTTGAAATATCTTCTTGATACTTCTACCTCCAAGCAGAAAATAATGCCGTGCGGTTCAAGCGATCACCATTCAACTTACCAAATACAATGCATGCAATGGCAATGCATGTAGTAGGAAATTGCAAGGCTTTTCGCGTGGATAATACAGCGTGAGAGATCCATTTTTTCTGCAAGAAAAAAAAATGTGGTTTCTGTCGGGTTTACGCAAATTTATATTTTTCGTCTTTTAGAAATCGTACCAAATTTTGGCATACAAATGTCCATAGATTGCACCCGGTTTTGTCAATACCACATAATACCACGTAATCATAAAACCAATTATGTAAACAACGGAATCTTGGTTACGGGGTGGAGCTGTTGTGGACAATATGGTGGACATCCCGTTGGTCCATCATCGCTCGCTTTACTCTGTGCCGAGCGGCCGCCCAGTGCCCCACGCGTAGCCACCTCCGCCCGGAGCCGCGCCACGACCAGCAGCTCCACGCGCGCCAATGATCGGGACGGCACCGCCAGCGACTTGCGGAGACGGGAACAAGTTTGCACTGCGCACCACGACACAATGACAAGCGTTAGTTAGATCAGCATTCGATGATCAATCGTCGAGGAATGATCTCGTAGACGTACAATATGGCAGGAGTCTGAAGCAGATTCCAGCCCTTGGTTGCTGGCAGCACCTCGAGCAGGAAATAGTACAGGTGACCGGCAACGACG
Organism: Phytophthora agathidicida; assembly: GCA_025722995.1. Lineage (NCBI taxonomy): Eukaryota > Oomycota > Peronosporomycetes > Peronosporales > Peronosporaceae > Phytophthora > Phytophthora agathidicida. Next base: position 3,952,459 of record CP106972.1, on the reverse strand, counting down.
CCAAAGACGTCCATGATCGGGTTGCCGCCGACCAGAACCGTGAAGGCGATCAGCGCCCACGGCAGGTACAGACCGTCGAAGCGGAAGCCTGCAGCAGAACACGTTCAAGGTTAGCAGGCTTGCACCAATAGTAACACCCAACTACCAACGCACCCCAAATCGCAACGGGTGCAGTCGGGTTCCGACGGCTCCAGACGTAGACGATCATGAAGATGAGCGACGTGCCCAGGAATGGGATGCCCATAAAGAATGCAACCACCTGTCAACAACACCACTACGTCAGCATTGTGCCTCCAACTCCATCCTCCAATAACAGCAACATCAGTCAAAAGAGTATAGTCAAATGCTTCTGTACCCACCCACAGCACAGCAGCTCCGAAGAACAGCATGAAAGCGTAGTCAGCCGTGGGGCCACCGCCTCCCGGAAACGGGTCCTCTTCCAGTCGCGACGAGTAGTTGGTCCTGTCCTCAACAACAACAACAACAACCCACAATTGCTCAGCAATAAAATACGATGGCGTAGTTCAATGTTGGCAAACGTACAGGATCATGAGCTGCATGAGGAAGGGGAAACTGAAGCCCCCGAGGTACATGAAGCACGTGGTGAGACGCCAGAGCTGGAAACGCTGCCACACAAGGCCGAAGTCCAGATACAGCGACTGCGGGTTCAGGAAGCCCAACGTGCTCAGCAGCGTCGAGCCGAAGCACACCGACAGGTAGAAGCGCGTGACGTACGGCAGTCCATAGTACCAAGCCTCGATGCTGTTGGCCATCTTCCTCTTCCTCCTCCTGTCCGCAGCACTTTAGTCCAGTGTCTCTATCTCTAAAATCTAAAAAGTTGCCATGTGGCAGTCACCCCGTTAAAGCCGATACTTAACAGCCAAAACACGTTCCACAGGTCACACCCCATCACTACATAAGCCACAGCCAAGCCAAGCCCAAGGGCGGAGTGAAGGAAGGAAGCAAGCAAGCCAGACCCCAGAGTCCTCGAGTGACGATGCTTCAGCATGCGGTGGCGCTGCTGCTGCAGAGGCTGCTGGGAAAGTTCGTGACGTTCGACTCGAGCATGCTCAAGCTGAGTCTGTGGCAGGGCGATCTGTCGTTCCAGGACCTGCAGCTGCGGCTGTCGTACGGAGACGGCGCCATCGGCCTCCTGAGCGTCAAGATTCCGTGGCGCGCGCTCTGGACGCAGCCGGTGCAGATCAAGGCGCAGGGCATCCGCATCTCGCTGCACCAGACGCCCAAGCCAGCGCACCAGCAGGAGAAACCCGCAGCTACAGAGCTGGAGAGCGTGGACACGAGCATCGATGGCAGCAACGGAGACGACCGCACGTATCTGTCGAGGCTGGTGTCGCATATTATCGCCAACGTGCAGATCGAGCTGTCGGACGTGAAAATCCGATACGACTGCGACCCGAACTCTCTGGCGCCGGTGAGAGGGGTGAATGTGCGAGGGAGGAGACGCGTTCTTGCTGACTGGGGTTGTATTTTTTTATTCTTGTTGTTGTTGTTGTTGGTAGCAACCGGGGAGTGGCACGTTGGAGATCGGATATGTCAGTTTGATCAACACGAATGCAGAGTGGGAACTGGAGTTTACGCCGCAGTCGAGCTCGGCGATGGAGTCGAGAAAGGTTCGTGGATGTGTGCTGCTATTAGTTTTTTTTTTAGTTTTGTTAATTAACGATTTGAGGGGTTGTTGAATGTGCAATAGCTGTTGAAGACTGAAGGCGTTTCGGCGTACATTGAATACCCAGACAAACAGAGCCCTACAGGCCCAGAAGATGAGCTGGTTTCCCCCCGGATGCATCGAAAATATTTATTTCACGAGTGGCGCAGCACGGTCAAGGTAAGACGATACTTTTTTTTCCTGATTAGGAGCGCAGTGTTATTTACTATGTTGCGGTTTTAGACAAGTCTGTACTATCACAGCGTCAATGCAGCGTTTCCAGATGTCGAGTTGGATGTGGATATTGGTTGTGATCCTGGAAGTCTTGCAGAAAGATGCGAAATTTGTGCTGCCCACAGCTCAAACTGCAACGAAAGCTTCGTTCTACCAGCCAACCAGCCTAGAGTGCATTTTGGACCGGAGCATATCGATGTTTTGTACGCCATTCTGATTGAGGTGAAGGCGCCATACGACGAGTACGATCGGTTGGCCGCGTTGACACAGCAGCAAGCATCTCGACCGGATGGTTTCTTAATGGTACTTTCGTACGCAAAACAATGGTTGCTGACTGACTGTCTGGATGCTGTGGTGGGAGAAACGTTTACGCTAGCGGCAGAGGACGATGACGATGACGATGATGATGATGAATTTGAGGATGCAATCACGCCGCCGAGTCTTTCTGTTCGGGCGGAATTGCGGCATGGCGCAGGTATTTTCTTTTCTGCCAGAGAGTCTGTTGCAACCGAAGAAGAGATTATTACAGGAACGCAATGGGTTTGGATTCTTGGAGAGACAGTTGGAATGGTTAAACAATCGTGCGTGGAAGATGAGATTCAGCTTACTGTTCAGTCTCTACGCATGTACGAGGTCGCTGAGCGCAGCGAAAGCTACAAAATTATTGACCACGCTAGTGAAACGAGTGGAGATGCCGATTCATCTTCGCTGGTAACCCCAATTGTCCGGGTTTCCTGTGTCGTTCCTGCCTATCAGAGCCGCCTCGTTGGACACCAACCTGCCTTGGACGTCCAGTTAGGCAGCATCATGATGTTCATTAAAGACGAGACGTTGGTCATGTGGATGACTCTCTTTGCGCCAGTGTATTTATGGTGGAACCAGTGGAACCTATCACATCCAAGCAAATTGGTTGCGTATGATGAAGCGCAAATTGTGCCGATCGCGCATTTAGGAATCAAGATGGAAAAGATTTGCGCAGTATTCGCTCTTCACGACCAGTTTTGCTTTGGTGTCGAGTTAAAGGATCTGGTGGTTGAGACGTCCGAGCCTGATCGTGAAATCGTGAAAAGTGACTTTCGGACAAGGTTGCGTTTGTTCTCGGTGAATGAAAGTCTGGCGTTATTGCAAACCCAGATGAATTTAAACGACGTGGGAGGCTTGCATGAAATTGTGGCTGTGAATAACTTATCGCTGACGAAAACTAGCCATTCCAGAACGCAATGGTCTATGGAATACTATGCCTGCAAGCATTGCGCTTTAGGAAACAAGGGGACACTGTCTTACGAACAAAACGAAGCCAATTCTGAACAGGAGACTGCCATGTACAACTACGAAGCACGACTTTCAGCAATACGAATTGATTGGAAAGTAGCCGAGCTTGAGGCTCTTTTCTGGGCACTTGGTAAATGGAGTTTTTTCCTTCCGGACAAACCTACCAGCGGGCCAGATCGAGATCTTCATTCGGCAAAAGGTAGTGTGAGCATAAATCTGGTTTGCCAACGAAGGTTATCCATTCAGATTCCAGAACTTCAGTTTTCCGTCGCTGACGAACGAGCAGACCAATCTACCAAGTTTGTGTTTTCCATCAAGGATGTGGAATGGTCTTCACGTGTTTGCACGACAACGCTTTCCCAAAGTTTAAATGTAGCATCCATTTCACTTCAAGAAGGCGAAGACGTCGTTGTTCGGATTGCGGGGAACCCAAGCCTTCGTGCGCCTGCTCTCAGTGTAACACATGAGATGAGTCGGTTTTACTATAGCAACGCGCATGATGCAAAAGCAGTACTACGATTCTATCGCCAAAGAACTCGCGTTGCTGTCTCGATTGGACGCTTGTATGGAGAACTATTTCTTCCGCATGTGCAGACGATTCTGGTGTGGGCGGGTGAATGTCACGACAGCTACTTGCTGGGTTTTATTTTGTCGACCAGTTTTGGATATGAATTAGGTGACTTCCGGCGCAATTTGTCAAAATTGGGTTCTCAAGCGTCATCGACGTTGCTGGAGGATTCGTCTTGTTTCAATGATGAGGTTGTCGTAAGTTTGTCAGTAGTGGATGGTTTGCAGATTGATATTAAGCACCGGGACCAAACACCTGGTGCGGCTCTCGAAGTTTTGTCGCCTATCACTACAATTGCTCGCGTGGAAATTTCAAACATGTCGCTGCAAGGTTACGGATCTGGTGGTACTGTGCGTGGCAAGGGCTTTGAACTTAAAGGTAGCATGCGAAATTTGCAGCTGACTGATTTGACTGTTCCAAGTGGGTCGCTACCCGCAGATGCAGTGCTACCAAACCGGCAATCCATCGGCTCGCCCTCGGACATGCTGGACGGGGTTGCCGATGTGGGGTCGTTTGGTGTAAAAAATGTTGTCGACTTCGCGATCAGCCCTTCTGAAAGCTCTGATGGAGATGTTGTCGTTCGGTTGCGCTTGGACTCAGTATGTATTGTGTACTTGCACCGGGTGTTCAAACAGTTTCACCACTACACGCTTGACCATGTTGCAAAGGCTCTCGTTTCCCCGTGGAATGAGAATCCAAGCTGTGAAAAGGCTGACTCTGTATTTAAAAATTTCATGGTAAATACTGCTGCGCTACCGGTGTCGGTGGAAGAACTCCTGCACATGTATTTTACTGCGGTTGTCACGGAGGTGAATGAGCGTGCTGGTGCAATGGGGATCTCTAAAGGTCAGGTGGGAAATGTGAACTTTGAAGTTGTGGGAAATGACTTGGCGTTTGCGCTTCCACGCAGCTCCTTCTCACGAGATAGCATCGTTCTTCGTTCGACAAATGCCCGCTTCTGGAGCAGTGGTATTGACGCCTCAACATCCGATTTCTTACAGAACGGAACTTTCGCTGACGAAGCAAGGCTGTCACATAGTTCAGCATTAGCTGGCGCGTCCGAGGCGAAGGCGCAACTTTCACGGCGAACACAGTTGAGGAATTTGAGGCGACAGATCAAGAACCAGCGCTCACGTATGTTAAGCAACCGGAGCCAACTATTTAATGACCTTCGGAGTGCTACGCAGCAAGCACAAAACTATCTGCATGAAGGCTTTCAGGCTCTCCCCGCTGCAGAAGATGCAGTGAAAATCATTCACAACAAGATTGTCCACTTGGATCAGCAGTTGGAAAAGTTGACACAATATCTTCTCAAGGTGGACGACGCACTTGACGAAGCAAAAGCTGAAGTAGAAGCGCTTAATGGTGGTGGTCGAGATAGCCTGAATTTCTTGGCAAGCACACCAATAAATGGATCGCGAAAGCGATCGAACTCGATAGAACAAATACGTATCGAAGTTGCTGGCATGTCGCAGCATCTGATGGCGCCATTGTTCGTGTCAGAAGACGCCGAATTCCATGACGCGCGAGTTGCGTCAAGTTCCAACGTGATGACATTGGAACATGGAGATGTAGATATGTCAACTTCGTCGTTGGGACTTTTCGAATTTGAGTTGGTTGACCTCAGTGGAACAACACGTGGCTCGGTGTCTCCAATGTTCCATCACTCGCTGTTAACTGGGCGCATTGACTCGGAACCTGAAAGCTTGTCGGAGGGGACCTTGAGCTCATACTTCGGACTCAGTCTATCGCTGAACGAACTCAGCATAGGAACCGGGCCGGAGCAGTATACAACTTTCTTGGGTATGATCTATGAAAATTTTCGCGAAGTCTCACGCGTCGTCACGGAAGACACGTATCCTCTGTGCTCCACTTGCGGAGGGCTTCATTATGACAATGAGTACTGCAACGCAATATGGCTAAGAATCCCAGTAAAGATTGCTGACGCTGCACTTCGCATCTCGAACAACAACCATCCCATTGCCGATATGTTCTGGGAACAGCTTGAGTTGGTGTTTACTTTGCGGACGGATGATTCGTTGGAGGTCAGTGCGTCGGCGCTTTCCTTTACGACAGTTGATATCCGACCTACCCGTTGCCAGACAGCGTCTGAAATTGTTCGACCACTCCCTGGTGATGGTCTTCAAATCGAGTACAACCAAAGGATGAACTGGACGGACACCACGTACGATTTGAAGGTGAGAAACACTAACTTTCTTGGTGTCTATACGGCTTTCCACGATATTGTTGCGTTCTTCGTGAAGCCGATTGCCACAGAGGGCGAATTCCTGGATTTTGGCGTTGGGTATATGTCGCCACCTCCGCCAGATTGGCAGAAGATGGACTTTTTTGTGACTACTATTGGATGTCTCTTCTCGTTACTGGAGGATTTTGAAACGACCGATGCACGAGCTTTGGTTATGCTGACAGATATTGTCGCGACATACTCGACACATCAAAAGTGCAAAGGCGCGGCAGACATGACCAAATGCCATTTGGAGTTTGATCAACATGGCGTTTATTTCTCGCAGTTGCCAGACCTTCAGGTACGTGCACTGGAATTTCAGGAATCACGAACTTATCTGACTATATATATTTGTTGTGCTAGATTGACGCCTCATTCCCTCTATCAAATTCGTTTCTTTTGGTCTTTGATCATTATGTGGAAGGTTCCCTTACGCTATCACGGAGGAACTCGTTCGTGCTGGCTCCTGTGGAGACACGATTCTCAGTTCAAGACGCCAGTTTATTTATCAACATTGTAAATAACTATCTGAGGTGGATCCCGTCTCCAAGTCGACCGACTTCATCAAAGACCTCAACGACTGAAGCGCGGATTACGCCAAACGGTGGAGCCAAATCTCAAGCTGCAACTCCAGTCTACGTTGCTGACAAACTGCTTGGTGATGTTGGTGAGCTACGTTTGGTACTCGTGAACAACAGCTTGGGCATTCCTATCGCTGATTTTCACATGAGGGAGATTGTATGTGAATACATCCAAGACGAAGACTACTCGACGACCATGGGTGCGACGCTGCTTTTCAACTACTTCAACAACAGTATCTACCGATGGGAACCTCTGGTGGAGCCTTTTGTTGTCCAGATGCGCATTCATCGCGCCTTGGAAGAAAATAGTCTTGTTGAAGTGTTTGCGAACCTGCCAACTACTGTCAACTTTAACATGACACCGGCCATGGCTCCTTTGCTGTCATCGGAGGCATTGAGGCAAGCAGACTTTGTCACCTCAGGATCAAAGTCGACGGCTCCTTTTTGGGTCGAAAATAAGACTGGGCTAGATCTTAAGTTCAGCTTCCGCCGCGGCACAGGAACCATCATCCAACAAGTTGTCGCAGACAACGGGAAGGTATCTGTTGATTGTCGAGAACAAGGAGACATGCTAAACTTCGACAGCGCTTCAGCTGATCGATTCTTGCGGGAAACTGATCGCCAAGCACTCACGGTACACCACACACTTTCAGTCTGGCTCAACGGCAGCAAGTGGGTGAGTGTAAACCCTGTCGTAGTGGATATGGTTGGACACGTTGCTGTTCCTCTTCGTGAATCAGTAGTGCTGGCGGCAAATGATGATACGGCCGACTTCGAGAATGCTGAAGAGGACATTAATCCACCAACTTTGGTCGCGGAGATCAGCATTCAAGCCGATGGTAGCAAACTGATTAGTTTGCATTCTCAGGTGGTACTGCAGAACCGAACGTCAGTTCCCTTGATGGTGTGGGCGTTTTCGCCTCGTGAAGGTGGCTGCATTCAAGAATGGATCATCGACCGTGAGCAGGTTTGCCATATCCCCCTTCAGCTTGTACACCCCCAGAGCAAGATCAGTATTAGGCCATCGCCATATGTACAGTACGCACCGCTGACAACCAGCTTAGAAGAACTGGGAGATGAGGTGCGGGCTGCGAAATCTGTCAACACAAAACGCTTTGTGCGCGCCGGTAATTGTGTATGCAATTTCGAGACCTTTGCCACGATGGAGGAGTTACAAAGTGCTGCAAAGTCGCTGGAAATGGTGTCATCTTCCTCGATGTCGTCGGCAATCCCGCTCTCTGGTTATGTTGTTCGAGACTTGCCTACTTGGAAATGCACGTATGAAGTGGAAGCATACTACTTGATGCGCGCCACTTTTTCAACTACGGAGGAGCCCCCACCAGCGGAAGAACCAAAAATCGATCTGGAAAAGGTCGACGAAGAAGGAGAGAAAGTGGAAGACGACTTTCTTCACGTCTTTGGCGAACCAGTGCAACGCCAGCGCTTGAAGCCACTTCGAGATGCGAACTACGAACTTGATGAAGCAAGAGCCGCAGGCCAGCGGCGAGGACTGTACGAAGCGACGAATTCTAGCCTCTATTATCTCTCCGTGTCACCATTTCTCACACTCCACAATCGTTTGGCGACGGCGATGGCGTATCGCCTACTCAATGGCTCCCTTCAATTGATTGCAGAAGGTATATTGGCAGTAGGGAACGTGCTTCCCTTATTTCAAGTCGATGCATCAGAGCTACTGTACGTGTCTTTCCGATTGGAGAACTATAGCTGGAGTACGCCGAAACTGATCATCAATCCGAAGATGTCCGTGTACACGGTGCCATACAAAGAGACGATTGAGCCGGTGCAGCTTCTTGGGCGCGCATTTGATCGTGATATTGCTCGTGAACAGTGCAGTGTGCCTAACCTGCAACTGCAAGTGAAACTCTCAGGGCGAGATGTTATCGTGTTTTGCTCGATTTGGATCGTCAACCATACCGGTCTAGATCTTGAGTATTGCAATTCAACAAGCTCGTCATCCAAGCGACTTGAAACTGTATTAAAGTATGTGCACCAACGTCCAGTGTCTGCAGAAGAGCGAAGTGACAGTTTTTCTACACGATCGCTCTCTTTTCATGGAGAGGGTGACAGAGAGACTCAGCTGACACGCCTGCAGAAAGTGAAACCTTCTTCGAACCCAGTTGCCGTGATTGTGGTAATTCGAGAAGCAAGGGAACTGTACAATGCGCAGTATTTTGGAGCTCAAAGCCCGTATGTACGAGCATCCTTGTATGTGCTCAAGAACCCAAAAGACAGATATCTGGAGAAACCTGAGATGGTTGCGATTTGTTCCGCCACGACAAAGCCGAGTCCTTCCGGTGGATTAGCCCCGCAATGGGATGGCCGCCTGCAGAACACTTTGCTGCTACGCTTTCCACCGGAAATGAGGACATTGGATTTGGCCCGCATTATCATCGAGGTACGCAACGTACGCTACGGATTGGACACTTGTCTTGGAGTCACCGCTATCAAAGTGGATAGCATTTTGAAAGACCGCAAGCGAGCTGCAGCATTCAATTGGTACAAACTGCTAAAACGAAAGTCGTCACGTGAACGGAAAGCGTCTAAGAACAATCTTGCAAGCATACACAGAGGTGACATTAGCATGTCTTTCTCAGTGGGTACCTCGCAAGAACTGCCATCGGATATGGACGCAGCGGAGAGCGTAGAAGAGGTTGTTGAAGACCACAATTCACCGTCCGCTCATGACGAAGGGGTGTCGCCTTCTTTTTTGCAGAGGCAAGAGAGTGGGGATTTCGACCTCGATAATGTAGAAGTATCTACTGTATTGGGGGATCAACAAACTCCTGGGCCACTTCCATCGACAAGTGCTGCCAGGTCGATGCAACGACTCCAAACGCCGTCAAATCACGACATGGGACTAATTGGCGCCCCAGGTACCATGCGCGCTCGCCAAGCATACGCATTCACAAGCGAAACCGAGTCCGGGCGCTCGCAGGAGTTGCTGTCTTATGACCCGACATCAACGAGAGCAATGGGGGCACTACTGAACGGATCGCCAACAAAACCAGCTCATACGGGGAAACTTCACGGGATTCAGGTATACCTGCCGCACAACCGCTTTGCGTGCGTCGTTGTTGAAGTCCATCCAAGCTCGCTGATGTCGGAAATCTTCGATCTCGTCTGCGCAAAGTGCGGCTTTGTGGGCGTCTTAGATATTGAAGATTTCGATTTCTACGAGTTGGCGCTACCTCGATTTGTGTCACTTCGGAGCGCTGGAAGGCCTGAGGGTGAACGGTGGTACGGCCAGCCAATCCCGATGATCTCGATGGTTGAGAACAGAGGCCGACGCCATGGTCTCCACTTGTGCCATAAGATAACGATGACAACGATTCGTTTGTACGACGAAGCGAGTACAGCGAGTACTCATCATGCCACGCCGCGTTCACTCGTGTCAAGCTCCAAGCGCTCAAACCCGGCCCAAATCCGCCCGATGCCTTGGGGGGAAGTGTTGCCGTACAGCTCGGGTGGGAAGCATTGGGATGTACTGAGAATCAAGTCGCATTCGTCGCCATGGTCCGATGTTATTCGTCTCAACCGCAACGCCATGGGAAATTCAGGGGTAGCTCAAGTTATCAGCCTCACCAATGAAGTTTATGACCAGGACCGAGAAAGTGACCTCCGAAAAGGCAGCCAAGAAGTTGCCTTGTGGAGCTGCTATGGCAGCGGGCGCTTTTCGGAGACTATCATGGCCACTGTCGTTCCTCGCTACATTTTGATCAACAAGACGGAAGAAACCATCAAGTATCGACAGTTTGATGCGCCTCAAACCTTCCGTCTGGCTGTCAATGAGATCGTGCCGTTCCATTGGCCAAGCGCGTCGAGGGAGAAGCTACTGGAAGTGAGTTTACTACACAAGTACAGCTGGAGCGGAAGCTTCCGTATTAACTCGCTAGGGACCACGTATTTGAAACTGCGCGACCGAAATGATCCGTCCCGCATCTACATTTTGCAATGTCAGATCGAGCTGGTGGGAGGGTCTGTTGCGCTGATCTTCAGAGAAGAGTCAAGACGTTTCCCTCCTTACAGAATTGACAACATGACCTCGTTTCGGATACGCTACAAGCAGACAAATTGGGGCGAAGACAAGGACTTCGATGAACTATTACCGCGTTCATCTTGCCCTTACTCGTGGGATTATTTGAATGGATCTGAGGGTAAATCATCATCTTCGTCGAATCAAGACCCTGCCTTCCCCGGCAGTTCTAGCTCTTCGTCTCGGTCGCTTCAAGTTCGATTTATGCGGGTGACAGCATCGACATCAAAACCTGGTGGGGACTCGGACAAGGATGCGGTTGAGATCCGTGAGTACAATTTGGACGAAATGGCAACTTATAAGCGTATTCAGCTGCATCGCTCTCTATCATCGGAACTGTTCCTCAAGCCGGAGCAAAAGGGATACCTGCTGAAAAAGGACAGCATGCTCAAGTGGAATAGGAAGTACTTCCGACTGTACGAGCACATGTTGTACTACTTTGCCAACGAGACTGATCAGGAGCTCCTTGGAGTTGTAGACTTGCGCACAGGATCTGATGTGCCGGGTGTTGGTGGGGTCGCGATTTTTGAAAAGGTTGCAGAAGCCCCGTCGAAAAGTGGGTTCATTTCCTTGAACGGCCTAGTTTCGTCCATCTCGGGTAGTCTCTTTGGCGGTGGTTCGAGGCAGCTAGGAAAAGATGGAGGCGACGATGACGACGAGGATGATGATGACAGGTCAAGAGAGCTCGTCCGACTTGCAGTATCGCTGACCACATCAAGTGTGTTGTGTGAGGAATCTGATAAATTTGTGAATGCTCACATCGAGAGTGGGGAGGCAGCAAAAAGTGGCGTTACGCGGAAGTGCTTCTACGTGAATGGACAAGACCTTGTCGATTTCTTGGTGACGGAAATGAGCACACAGACAAAGGCCCAGGCATTTACGACAGCGCAAGAAATGATGGAGCTCGGTGTGCTCAAGCCAATTCAAGTATCGTCCGATAGTGGTGTTAAACAAGCACCATTAAGAAGCTTTCAGTGCTCTAAGATTGTGTGGTACAGTGTTGACTCGATCAATCTGGCGGATGACTCTGACATGGACTCGGAAGATAGTTCCAGCATTACTACACCACGGGATAGCGATGTGTCGTCAGCATCTAGCAAGAAAAGCGCAAAGCCTGCCGTCACTGGGTCGAACCAGTTCTCGATTATTACACCAACCAAGTGCTATGATTTAAAGGCCAAAACCCCCAAGATCGCCAAGATATGGGTGAGACGACTGCGGCTCGCTACTCAAGGCGGTCAAATCGATGACATCGAGGAGCTTCCAGAGGAGACACCCGTGGCTCCCAAGACAATGCGGTCCCAACGGGATCTACTTCAGCAGGTCCAAAATGCAAAGACCTATGTGCATGTTCGCATTCGTGCAGATGGCCCCACAAAGGTGCTAGAGCTGTTTGAAGGTGGAGAAGAAGATTTCGACGAAAGGGACAATAAGTATGAGTTATCCAGCACGGCGTCGGCGTCGTCGGACTCACCCACTGCGAGTGAAACTTCCATTAACGCGCTCGAGTCTCTGACGTCTGGAATGGCATTACACTTGCGCGTGGATGGAGTTGGTATTTCGTGTGTGAACGAGCTACCAATGGAACTGGTATACATTTACCTGGGTGGCATTAGCCTCCACTACTCACGTGTGAACTCCAACATGCGAATGAATGTTACGCTGGACGACCTGCAGATTGATAACCAAAGTGAAGAAGCAACATTCACTAAGTTGCTATGTCCTCGAATGGAAAATGGCGCCGCAGCCGCGGCCGCTTCCACACGGAAAAGAACTGTCGGTGACATTGACGAGGATCTTGCAGAAATGGTTAGTCAAGGCAGAGGAGTTGCTGGGGGCCATAGCGCTGACGACGGGCAGGAAGGCACCGGGTTGATTTCAAACCATAATATCTTCAGCTGCGCGGATTGCAAATACCGTCAGGCGAATGTAGCAGCGATGCATTTTTGCTGCACGTGGTCCAACGAGCAGGGCAACACCGATTATTTCAAGCATTGCTCGTTCTGGTTATATCCAGTCATCACACAACTCGACGAAGAATTGTTGGTGTCGGCTCGAGCATTTATGGCTGCGGTACGTATTCAACTGAGAAATCCTTAGAACCAAACGAGAGCTAATCATGTTCTGGACGTGTGTGTTACTTTGATGCACAGATGTCACAGTCGTGGGGAGAGCATCGGTCGCAGAACCGTGGGGGTGAAATTCGAATGAAGACCATTCCGATTGAGACAATGATGGAGTCTCTGTCTGAGTACAGGGAGAATACCCTCAGCGAAGAGTTGAATCCGCTGAAGAGTCTCGAATCGTATACTACGACCTCATCGTCAGAGACGCGAAAAGTGTATTTCGCTTTGTTGCATATCCATCCGATGGACTTTGACATTACGTTCCGCAGCGATGTATTCCAGACGAGTACCACAATCAGTCTTCACGAAGCGGCAAGCTTTAAGAAGTCGAAGATTCCAGGCAGTCACGCAGATGAACTGAAACGTTCGAGTTCGGCACCATCATTTGGGGAATCCAACAGCGAGGAATCGTCATCTGCAATGACCTGGGCAATCCCTAGTCTGACGATGCACGTGCCGGATCTTGATAACGCTCCTGTTCGCTTGAACGCTCTTATGATCGAACACGCGTTCGGTACCGGTAGTGACCTGACTCGACGTGTGTCGAAGTACTACACTCGCCAGCTATGGAAGCAACTTCACAAGATTTTGGGTTCGTTTGATTTCCTAGGAAACCCGGTGGGCTTTTTGGACCACATTGGTACTGGAGTACGTGATTTTGTATACGAGCCTCTGGAAGGGTTGAAGATTGGCGGTAAGGGCTTCAGCAAGGGTCTCGCAAAGGGTACAGCAAGTCTGATGTCAAACACAGTGGACGGTACATTCGACGCAGCAAGCAAAATATCGGGTACATTTGGTCAAGGATTTGCCAACTTGAGTTTGGACGATCACTACCAAATGAATCGTGCTCGTGCTAGGCGACGCCACGTTCGCGGTCTGCGTGAAGGCCTGGTGCAAGGCTCACGAGAGTTGAGCCTTGGTGTCTACGAGGGTGTTGCGGGGCTTGTGCTGAATCCCATGCGTGGAGCGCAAGAAAGTGGAGCTGTGGGTTTCGTGCGAGGTACGATCACGGGAATCATTGGGCTCCCGGTGAAGCCTGTAGCGGGTATTTTCGATTTTGCTTCACGGGCTACACAGGGTGTGCGCAATCGGTCTCTGCAGAACGGGCAAAATATGCGCCGTGTTCGGCGACCACGCGTGTTCGGACGGTACAACGAGCTGAAGTGCTACAAGGAAGCCGACACGATTGCCTACGAATTGCTAAAGCGTGTCGGTGGGGAACGGTTGTCCGGCGAGAAAATCATCTTTTACAACGAAATATTGCAGTCGGTGAGTGCGGCAGATCTCACGCGTGAAGCACGAGACCGTCGGCGTAGTGGTAGTGTTGGAAACGGCAAACCGAAGAGCAGCAACGACTCGACACGTGAGCGCACCAATTCGCTCCGGCGAACTCTACAGGAGAACGATGAGCGTCGTCGCGCTGCTGGCGAGACTCCAAATGTGGCTACGGGCGAGAGTAGTGGACGTAAGCTGCGCTATGAGGTAGTATTCTATCAGAAGAAGCTTGGGATGGATCTGGAGACGGATTTCTACTGCGAGAACGTGACGATCAAGGCGATGGATGAAACAGCTAGGTCCAAGGTCAAGGTGCGAGGGCAGATAGCTTCCGGACAACAGGTGCTTCAAGAAGGTGACTGTCTAATCGGCGTTGGCGGCGTGGACGTTCGTGGCATCGGTTTCCATGAGACGCTAGCGCTACTGCGTGGTACAACTCGGCCAGTCACTGTTCAATTCGAGAGCGCAGAGGAGCTCATGCAGGAGCTAGCGACACCGAAGCCTGATAATGCCGATGGTGGAGAAATTGAGCTTGGAGCGACCAGTAGAGCGCGACTTCGTCGCTTGTCGTTAGCTGGCCCAGGCGCTGGCAACGACTCAGTGGACGAGTCACTCAAGGTTCAGCTGACTCACTGGTTGATTGTGACGGAGCAGCGCGTGTTGTACATCAACGTAGGATCATTTACCAAGCCCGTTGTGGAGTGGATGACGCCGTTGCGGTACATTTACCGCGTCGAATGGCAAAAGCTCGCAGCCCGCATAGGCTTTCACCTCAGTGTGGGTGTGGACAGCCTACCGATGGGTCCTCGTTTGCGACCATCTCTTAAAGCCATCGACGGACACGAACGAGATATGAATGTGTTTTTGGATGTCATGTGGCACAGCTTCGGCTCGGCCACTGCAGAAGAACAGGAGCTCTGGCCATCGGACACGAGTCTCAATGGCTACTTACTGAAGAAGGGCGGATTCTCGACGGTACGTCGTTGGTTCGTGCTGAGTCGCAATTGCCTCTACTACTTCTCGAGTCGCAAGCAGTTGCGCGGCATCATTCCGCTTGGTCACGTGAGACTCGAGACGGACGCAGGTGACGCGCGTTGTCTGCGCATCACGAACGCAACTCGTTCCCAGCCGCTGGTCACACTGCAACTAGAAAGTGGCCAAGTCGTGGAGCGCGTGCAGAGCGAAGTGGTGTTGGTGGCCGCCTCGACGCAGGAGCTGGAGATGTGGCAGTCGTCGTTAGCACATGCTGCTGGGAAGGGAATGCGCCACTCTCGAGGCACGCGCTTCTTCGTGCCGACGGATGCTTCACGTCTGGAGATTGGCACTCAAGAAACGCCGGACTTTGTCGTGAAGCCGTTGGCCGACGCGTTGAAGAAGACCGTCGAGGTTTTCAACACGAAGTTGCCCTAATGGTCGACTGGCGAGATAACTTCAAGTGTATGTTTTGACAATAAAAACGAATTAGACTCAGTTTTGGTAACGAATTAAGTAATTCCGTGGATTTAGCTCACTTCGTAATAGCTCGTGTCAATCGCAACATGGTCGAGGAGCTGGTGACGACGCGCGTGTTTTGGGTGGGCGTAGTGGCTTTTCGCCTCTGGAACTCGCTGTTCGTGCGCACATCCTTCAATCCAGACGAGTACTGGCAGAGCACCGAGGTGGCGCACCGCCTCGTCTTCGGCTACGGATATCTGTGCGGCTACTAGCGGTAGTTGTCGAATTATGCAATGCAGTTTTTGTTTTACTCGGGTTTGTTTTGTTTGCGATTGTTCAGGACGTGGGAGTGGCAGGAAGACGCGCAACTGCGAGGGTTTGCTCACCCGGCACTATTTGCCGGACTTTATAAGCTGCTGCAGCTCTTGGTAGACTGCAAAATAATTTTATTTTATTAGGTGCTGGTGCTAATTAACTGGTGTGATACTGCAGAATTTAGACTCGCGCTGGGCGGTGGCCTACGGTCCACGACTTTTACAGGTAAATAACACAGATTTTGATGAGCGTAGCTTTTGCTGATAGTATCTTTCGATGGTTGTTTATTTGGTATTAGGGTCTTTTGTCGGCTGCCAATGATTTTTACCTGTACAAGTTGGCGCGGACGTATTTCGATGCCAAGGCTGCCAAGTGGGCACTTTTGTGCCAAATCTTCTCGTGGTTCACCTTCTATGTGATGGTGCGGCCGTTCTCCAACTGTGTTGAGACGCTGTGCACAACGGCGGCGCTAGCCTATTGGCCGTGGAAGTTCTTGGAAGACGGAACGGACAAGAAGGATGATGCTATTCCAGTGAAGCGAAGCAATCGCACGTTGGCGCTTACTTTTGCGGCGTTGGGTGTGCTCTTCCGCCCAACAAATGCCGTTGTGTGGCTGTATCCTGGGATCGTGCACTTTTTCCAGACGAGAGACCACGCTCACCTCGTGTTTGGTGTCGTTTTACCGATTGCACTTGCCACGACGCTGACAATGCTGTGCATCGATCGTCTTGGATACGGCGAGTGGACTTTCGTGCCATTCAACTTCTTCAAGTTCAACGTCTTGGAGGTACGTGGGGACTGCATCGATTGAGGGAACTATTCGATTGGTTTTCACCGTTGTTTCCGCGGTTTTAGGGTAAAGACAAACTGTATGGCGAGCACCCGTGGAGTTGGTATTTCTCCCAAGGATACCCAGCCATTGTGGGGACAACGTTGCCGATTGTGATTGCTGGGTACCTCACTGTGCCGGTTAGTACTACCCAATTGCAATTGCTACAACAATTTGGTGGAATATTCCCTAACTTGTATTCTACAGGACTCGAAGAAGGATCTGGGACGTACGATTATGTGGGCATTGTTTGTTTACAGCAATGCTGCTCACAAAGGTATGCAGAAGGAATACTTGTAGCCTTAGCTCGAAGCAGCACTAACTTTGTTACCCTTGATTTTGTAGAGTTCCGGTTTGTTCTTCCTCTTCTGCCACCTGCGTTTGTGTACGCTGGTTATTGCCTGCGCAACCTTGAGCGGAAGCTTTATGTGCAGTTTCGCGAGAGAACGCAATGGAACCTGCTGCGACTCGCTGCATTTTCTGTTATCGTACCGAATGTGCTTAGTGCCTACTATCTGTCACGGAACCATCAGGTGCGTTGGTACGGCTAGCTGCTTGAAGAAGTCGTATGTTGTTTACGATTTTGTTTTCATTTCATTTGTGCTCATAGCGTGCACCCGTTGAGGTAATGGACTATCTCGCAGACCGCGTCCAAGGTACACTCGCGCATGTTCTTATAGATTGATCCATGAAGACCCGTCTAACTTTCCTTGACTCTGTTATCCACTGTAGAAAACCCGGAGGCTACGGTCCACTTTTGGACTCCGTGCCATGCTACTCCTTACTACAGCTATCTGCACCAGAATGTCTCGATGTGGTTCCCCGACTGCTCTCCAGCGTAAGGATGTTGAATTATTTTATTGTAACAACTCGTTTTCCTAACAATTCGATCGTGTCTAACTGAACTCCAACGCAGGAACCGCGAACGGGATGAAGGTTGCGAGTCGCACCAGCTTGAACGTAACCCGAGGCATTTCCTCTCGAAACTCTACCATTTGTCTCCATCTGACGGTGACTCTTCATCATCTATGGAGCTGCCAACTTACGTCGCGACATACTCTACTATTGCTGCCAAGATCAGACCGCTGCTAGCTGACAAGCACTTCGTGGAGGTACGGCAGTCATGACGGTCCTGAATTGCCGACCAGGGGTTTGACTGGTCCGTCGTTTATTTGTCGTTTGCAGGCGGCGTCGTTCCTCCACAGCGACGTGAGTGGCGATGCTGATTCGTCCGAGGTCGTGTCCCACATGATGGTCTACAAGCGCGAATAGTGCAGGCCGGCAATAGAACGGTTACCAAGTGGAGGAAGCGTGGAGCTTGGTGATGGCATTTTTGGCAGTTGCTGGCGTTGAGTAATTCGATGCTTCTGGAGCCGGAGCAGCGGTATCAGCATCGATTGAATGATGAAGTACAGGTGATCGGCTCGAACGACGATCTGCTGGGTGTCGTGAGTTCAAGTTGTTGGGTTGTTGATCTGTCTGTACTGCATGTTGACGTCTGCGGCGGTCGATGCGGTGCGTCCGACGGATAAATGGGCGAGCTCGGATTTATTTAGTTGGAGTTAAACACAAGCTGGGTTGGTTGGCATGGGCACGCAGGAGAATGGACGGGCTTTCGTGGCCGAGTGATGAGGTCGAAGCGAATGAGCAGCGTCCTGGGAGCAAGACGCGAATCCAAAGCCACGTGGGCGAAATGCAGTGACACATGCCATGCAGAAGCTGCCCAACTAACGGCGTCGTCGATCGTCGTAGTCGCGGTCGTAGCCTCCACGACCCCGATCGCGATCGTCGTAGCGGCCACGTCCTCGGTCTCGGTCATCGTAGCGACCTCGGTCTCTATCGTCATAGCGACGCGAGTACCCGCCACGGTCTCGACTGCGACTCCGCCGTCCTCGGTCCCGACTGCGGTCTCTGCTGAAACGATCGCGTCCACCGCCGTATTTGGCGCTAGCAAGTCTCGGTCCAAGGTCTGCAGCAGCAACAAAAAGCACCCTCGTGAGCTACAACACCTCCATCAGCCTCCTCCTGCAAGCCACGCACATTGTCCGGGGGTCTTCTCGTGTCCACGCTTCCGTTTGGCGTGTTCAACTCTAATCTTGCGGCCCTGCACCTCTTGGCTGGAAAAAACATCTATCCGTCAGTCAACCAACTCCAGCTCCACCTCCAACAGACGATTAAAAACGCACTTGTTGAGCTCCTTGACGGCATCCTCCGCATCGCGCACGTCCTCGAACGTCACGAAGCCGAATCCCCTGCTCTCTTTCGTCACGGGGTCCACGATCACCTCGCACTTGTCCACGCGGCCGTACTTGCTGAACAATTCCTGCAGCTCCTGCTCCCCGACCCTCGTAGCCAGGTTCGCCACGTACAAGTTGTTGCCAGGGTTCGTCACGTCCTTCTTGGCAGCGGGCGCCTTGCCCGCGGGGGCGGGAGAGCGCGAGCGACTGCGACGCGACGAGTCCCGCTCTTCGTCCTGCGCCTCGACGTCCTGCTCCTTGTCGCTGCTGCTGGGGCGCGGGCTCTTCTTGTCCTCGTCGTCTTGTGCGCGCGGAGACGGCGAGCGGCTGCGACTGCGGCTGCGGCGCGGAGATGAGGGCGAGCCTTGGTCCGACATGGCGGGGCTTGGAATCTTGTGCTGTGGTCGCGAAGGGGCAATTTACGAAGCCAAGTTTCGAGCGGGTGCGGACGGACGGCATGAACGCCCGTTTTAACGAAAAAAAGGCAGTTTCAGAGGGGTTTTTTGTACAATTTTGTTTCGGGTGGCGCACATCAAATGTATCTATGGCACTCTTTTTGCCTCCCTCTCCTACTGCCCTCGGTGCGCTTTTGATTGGCCATTATCGCAGACGCAATAATGGCGCGCACCAAGGCGAGCGGACGCAAGGCCAAGAGCGCTGGAAGGGACCTGTACGCTAAAGCGAAGAAGGTCGCCGCTGACAAGAAGAAGGCCAAGAAGAAGGCCAAAGCCACAGGGAGGGCCAAACACGCAGCCAAAGAGGCGACAAAGCGCCTGGCCAAAGCCCAATCAGCTGTAGAGCCCTCCAAAGAGGTGGGCGACGGCTTTATTGAGTTTAGCGTGGACGAAGATGCCTCAAGTAAGAAAAAAGAGCCTCAAAAAGAGGACAACAGGAACCAAGACGCGATCCAACTCGAGTTTCGGCCCTGGATGAGGGACCGCAAGGGCTACTTCAGCAGCAGCAACGTGTACGAGTGTCTGCACGAAGAAATCATGGACTTTGTGAGCTTCGTGAGCCCCACGGAGCAGGAGCTGAGCAGCCGAGTCGAACTCATCGACGAGATGCGCGTCATCGTCAAGGAGCTGTGGCCTGGCGCCACCGTCGAGACCTTCGGCTCGCACTACACGCAGATGTTTCTGCCTCATAGTGACATCGACATGGTGTTGTTTGGGGTGCCAGAGGGCAAAGCGCCGCTGTTCAAATTGGCCGAGAGGTTGGAGGAGAAGGAGATTGTGAGTTACTTGGAGGTGATCGACAAGGCCCGCATCCCCATCGTCAAGATGGTGCACAAGGCTAGCGGCATCCACGTCGACGTGTCCTTCAATGTGGCGGGTGGTCTGGCCACTGGAGACTTAGTGAAGCACTACATGCGTGTGTACCCGTCGTTCCGTCCGCTGACGCTGGTGATCAAGTACTTTATGGCGCAACGAGGTCTGAACGAGACGTACACAGGTGGTGTGGGGTCTTTTCTGCTCCAGATGATGGTGATCAGCTTCTTGCAACAGCATGGGCGTGCACTTGGAGCTGAACATGACGACCCCAGGCTTAACAATATGGGGCAGCTGTTGTTGGGCTTCTTCACGCTGTATGGAAGGGATTTCAACTACACGGATTTGGCCATCTCGGTGCGCAACGGAGGTTCGTATTTTCGGAAGAACGCCCGACACTGGTATGACGACGGAAGGCCGTTCCTGATCTCGGTGGAGAACCCGAACGAACCCAGTCTGGACATTGGCAAGAACTCGTACGAGATGCGCACAGTCAAGCGCTCCTTCGACTACGCTCGACAGGTACTGCAGAACGAGATCTATCGCCACGGCCAGTTCAATGCATTGCCTGGCAGCATTCTGGGCACGATTATTCAGGCAGATAGCAACTTGGTGAAGAGAGAGCCGCCCGAGAGTTTCGGGTATGACATTCTGTACCACGACCCTAAAAAGACTGCCGAGATCCGGAAACAATACGAGATGCGTCGTGACGAGGAAGCCAGCAAGAAACGCGCTACGGAGGCTGCGAAGAACGCCATGCAAAACGGTGCAAACGAGCCGCCCTACAAGCGCTGGAGAGGACGCACAAATCGCGCATTCTGAGCAAATACACAAAAGTTTGGCAAACATCGAGCCGAGTTTCATCGAAAACGCACATTTCATTACCCAATTTGAGCCGCATCAATGTCTCAATGCTTTTTCCAACAACTCGGGGGTAGCTGGTCTGAATCGGATGTACTTCAATGCAGAATTTGGGTTCTTGGGCTTCCACTTTAGAGCATTCGTTTTCCTATAGTTGCGCTGCTCGTCCGGATTCATGGATTCCATCTTGACAAATTCTTGCTTGCAAGCCTCACTGCAAGCCCCGAGCATGTTCATTGCGCAACTAGAGCATTGCAGAATCAGACCATGGCACATTAAGTTGCTGCAGTTGGTGTGGTGGTTGCACGGCTCGCCGCATTGAGAACACCGACCCAACACATCGGCCGTCACCTCCTCCGACTCCGTCAACTCGCCCACACATCGCTGATCAAACACGAAATTCTTGCCCTTGAACAAAGACTCCTCCACCTCCACCTCGTCCTCAACACCCACAGAGAAGGCACGCGCCTCCGCTGCAGCCTGACGCTGTTCCTTCAAAAAGCGCATGTAGTTGACAATTCCACCATGCAGCTTCTGCACGTTCGAGATGCCCTTGTACTGCGTCAGGTACGCGCCTACTTTCTCGCATCGAATCCCTCCAGTGCAGTACATCATGACCTCCTTGGGTTTCTGTCCATTGTTTTCCTTCTCGTGCTCCTCTAGGATCTCGTCCAACGCGTCGAACGTGTCTCTGAACGTGTCGACCATGATTCTCGTGGCTCCATCAAAGCGTCCGATTTCATGCTCGTAGAAATTCCTCACATCAAGCACGAGTGTGTCGGAATCCTGCGTCTCGTTCCTCGTCTTGAGTTTCTCATGCCACAGTTCCGGGGCCAACGAGTCCCCAGACTCCTGCAAGTTCAGCGGTCCTCCCCGGAATCCGTCGTGCAGAATTTGACTGCGAATGCGAATGTCCAGCTTGTGGAAGGGCTCGGACGGCTTCAAATTCTCATCACTCTCATCAACATGTGGCTTGTCCTCAATCAACTGTCCGTAGAAGAGCTTTGCATGCTTCAGCAAGCGCGGGAATGAGCGTTCAAACACGCTAACGTTCTGCTGTGGCACCACCAACTGGCCGTTGATGCCTTCCTCCGCAACGTATATGCGTCCCACGACACCCAATCTTCCCCACTGCTCGCATAGGTCTCGACGGAGCTTCGGCAGCTTCTTCTTGTCCAGTGGCGTGTAGTTGTACAGACTGATGTACTGGCGGCGGGATATCCCGGTATCGCCTTCCCCATAGCTCAGCAACCGTCGCTGCAACTGCGAATCCAGCTGCGTGAGAGCAACAAGTACATATTGGCGCGACAGCGGGAGCAGTGGTGACCGCCGAAGACGCGGCACGAGTCGCACAACACCACCACCCAGCACACGCATCTTCGACCACCAGTTGAAAAATACGGAATTTCTATTGCAGTAAAAAACAGTTGGTAATAAACGAAGAGCTCATTCAGACGTGGGGCTGAGAATGCTGCTTCGGCGTCTCCAGTCGTTGCGTAGTCCTGGCCGGCGGCGGGTGTCTTTGCAATCAGGCGACAATGCAGAGCCCCGGCAATATGTGAGTCTGTACAATTTCGTGGCGCTGGAAACGAGCGAGCTGCCGAAGGTGCGTCGTCGGTTGGTTCGTGGCTGGAAGGCGCTGGGCGTGAGTGGCAGGATCTACTTGTCGCCGGAAGGCATCAATGGGCAATTGGTGCTGCCTCGGAGCAACGTAGCGGCACTGTCGACTTCGTTCCCGAAATTTTTTGGGGAGAAGAACATGTTCTACGGACAATTGCTGGCACCAACGGATAATGAGGATGATAACCAACCGTTCTCAAAGTTGACGGTGCGGATCAGGAAGCAGTTGGTGCACGATGGTTTTGCACACGGAGAACTGGATCTGCAGGAGTCCGGGAACTCGTTGGCCCCGGAACTGTGGCATGAGAAACTCAAGACGAGGAACGAGACGCAGGATTCCGACACACTCGTGCTTGATGTGAGGAATTTCTACGAGCATGAAATCGGACGCTTTGATGGAGCCACGAGAATCATGGTCGACACGTTCAGAGACACGTTCGACGCGTTGGACGAGATCCTAGAGGAGCACGAGAAGGAAAACAATGGACAGAAACCCAAGGAGGTCATGATGTACTGCACTGGAGGGATTCGATGCGAGAAAGTAGGCGCGTACCTGACGCAGTACAAGGGCATCTCGAACGTGCAGAAGCTGCATGGTGGAATTGTCAACTACATGCGCTTTTTGAAGGAACAGCGTCAGGCTGCAGCGGAGGCGCGTGCCTTCTCTGTGGGTGTTGAGGACGAGGTGGAGGTGGAGGAGTCTTTGTTCAAGGGCAAGAATTTCGTGTTTGATCAGCGATGTGTGGGCGAGTTGACGGAGTCGGAGGAGGTGACGGCCGATGTGTTGGGTCGGTGTTCTCAATGCGGCGAGCCGTGCAACCACCACACCAACTGCAGCAACGTTATGTGCGGAGGTTTGATCTTGCAGTGTCAAAACTGCAGAACCAGCTTTGCAGGCGCTTGTAGCGATGCGTGCAAGCAAGAATTCCTCAAAATGAACGTGATGTCGATGCAACAGCTTAAGGAATATCGCAAGCAACACGCGACTCACTGGATGCCTCTGATCCCGAACGCTCTGTCGAAGTACACCCACAAACGCTCCAGAAGAGCAGCCCACCTTTGCAGCATCCCCACTCGTCACTTCACAGTTTCTCGAACTCTCACCAAGAGCATTGACGATTCAGCTTTTCAAAACGACTACGTCTACAATCACAGCAGCGTCCTCACTGATGACGAGCTGCTCCGTCATCTCCGCGAGGAAACGACTCGGAATTGGCCAAAATCGGAGCAATTGGTCGACGAGATGCAAGGCAAATTCCTCTCATTCCTCGTGCAGACAACCCAAGCTCGACGCGTACTGGAGATCGGCTGCTTCACTGGCTACTCGGCCTTATGCCTCGCCAATGGATTACCGTCGGACGGATCGCTCGTGACATGCGACATCGACAACAACTCGATGCAGTTCGCAAAGAGTTTCTTCGCCCGGAGTTCCCACGCTCACCAAATTAGTGCAGTGAACCGAGACGGGCTCGAGTACTTGACTTCTCTATCAGAGCACCAACAGTTCGACTTAGTCTTCGTGGACGCCAACAAGCGCAAGTACCGCGCGTACTACGACTTTGTATTGGAAAACAAACTGCTGCACCGGTCGGGGCTGCTCGTGTTCGACAACACGTTGTTCCGAGGTCGCGTCGCTGCGTACGCTGAAGGGTTGGCGAGCAGTAAGGAGCGCATTGCTCGGTCTCTGGCTGAGTTCAATAGTTACGTGGCGCAAGACCCGCGGACGGCGCAGGTGGTGATGCCGCTATGGGACGGCCTCTCATTGATCCGTCAGGTGTAACGATAGATCGATAGGCAAACAAGCTCACACCGAGGTTTTGAGAATAATTGTTATTTTACAGCTTGGAGAGGCTCATAAGTTGGTGTCCTGCCTCGGTGTCATGGGCCTATATCTTTGATCTTCTAGTCCGACTGGCCAGCTCGACGGAGGCGTGTGAGCAGGATGGACTCGTCGCCCATGGCCAATATGTGACGGGCGCGGACGCTGGACTCTTCGGCGTCGACGGCGACGGTGGCGAGCGCGAGTGTGAGCGCGAGGAGGCAGCGGAGGAGCTTCATGGCTTGGTACAGTATCGGCTTACGCTCGAAGCCCTAGCGCGGGGTAGCTCGCGGATTGGGAAGTGGGCCCTTGGCTCACTTGGGTGCAGGCGGTCATCATCGCAAAAATACGGTGGGATTGTGGGATTTAGGAGACTCCTAAATCAGACTGCGAGGATGAAAATAATGATGTAAGGGCATCGCCCTCAAACCGAGCGTCGAACCTCGGTGCACATGACGAATCCACACGTTAACGTTGGCCTGACTGCCGTTGGGTGCATCCAATTGCCAACAATGTTTGATGCTTTGAATAAGCGACTCGAACTTCAACTGCAGCACGTCAATTATATAAACTACACGTACCGGGGGTAAGTCCACGCAACCAAGGAGTCTGACCCAATTGTTCGAGTGGATGTTGTAGTTCCACTACTAAGGACTTCTTGGCGTCTAGCTATCAGCGAGTGCACTTGAAACATTGTGCGTGCAAAAGTGCCCAGTAGTGCCAATCCCTGCACACTAGCGAACACCAGCACAACCTTTGTTGCAACTACACTGTGTCGAGAATCTTGAGCTTTCACTACATGTCGTTCTCGAGCTTGCAAAGTGGAAACCTCGCAAATCACCGTAAAATTCACCCCAAGATTTGTTGCCTTTTTGAAAAAGCCAAATCTAGACCAACGTATATTTTGAATAAAACTCGCAAAGCAGCATCGAGTGAGTCATGCCTCGCCCTGCGAGTCCGCTATGGGAGCACTTCACCAGAGTGATGCCCAACAAGCGCGCCACGTGCAACTACTGCGGAGTCAACATGTGCGGACTCGTCATCCGCATGCGCTTGCACTTGGCGCGCAAGTGCGACGAGTGTCCGGAGTCCCTCAAAGACGAAATGTACGCCGAGATATGCCGCAAACATGACCAAGGTTCGTTCTTCACTATACTTCCAGCGTGATGATCACTAAGTTGCTATTTTCACAGATGCATCGGATCACCCAACCAAAAGAGCTCGCACCAAAAAACAACTAGCGAAAGCTCCAATTCAAGCTCACGTCCAAGCTCCAGTGCCTCAGGTTCAGGATGTAGCGCCGTCAACAACTACAATACGCGATGAAGCAGACACGGCTGCATCGTCACTACCACCGCCACCACCTTCAACTACTATGGCTGTGTTGAATGACAAAAGTGACCTGGACAGCTACGTAGCTAGAGCAATCTTCAATGCCGGACTGCCTGTTGGTACGGTGGAGCACTCCGCCTTTGTCAAGATGCTCAAGCGCATGAACCCGACGTACGACCCACCGAGTGCCTTCAAACTGGCAACGTCAATACTGGATCTCGAGTACTCGGAGGTGCAGATCAAGCTACGTGCTGAAGTGCTGGACTCGCCGGCTGTGAGTCTTGGCGTTGAGTCGTGGGCGGCACTGCAGAAGCGAATGCTAGTCAGTTGCGTGATTAGCAAGCCTAGTCCTGCTGTATTTGGGTTCGAAAGCACAGGAGAGTTGCCGCACACGCCTGAAGTGCTAGTCGACAAGATCGAGAACATCATGACTCAGATTGGTACAGGCAGAGTTTCGGTCATTGTGACGGATACGTGTGAAAGCATGAAACAAGTGTCGTTGGCGCTCCAGAACAAGTATCCTGGCATCACGTTCCTGCCGAGCGGTGCCCACACAATGAACGCTATGATAGCGGAGCTATTAGCTCTGCCTGCCATTGACACTACACTGGACACTTGCAAGCAATTGGCTCGCTTCTTCGCGCAAGACCGCTTCGCACGCAGTGCTATTGCCCGTGTATCGGAGCACGTGCAAGCTGGGGAGGTGGTCGTACATCCGATGGGTGACCCGGATGATTTAAGCCCGAGTGGATTGCTCGACTGCCTGTTTGCGGTCGAGAGGAATCGCCACTCCTTGGACATTTTGCTCACTGAAAATGGCACGCTGAGAAACTTGAATGCGCTGCTGAAGGAGCGGATTAACAGCTTTAGATTCTGGGACGACATTTCGACATTTACTGGTCTCTTTGAGCCATTCCTCGAGATTTTGAAGATGTTCGAGACTGATACCCCCCTGCTATCAACATTCTACCACCGATTCACGCTGCTGTGGGGGCATATCGAGAAGTATGGGAGCATTTCGTCCAAGTTCCAGCATATTATGTCCGGGTACTGGCAGAGCATTCAACACCCGGCAACATACACGGCCTATCTTCTTGATCCACGATCCCCACCATCCAGTCTCTCTGGTAAAGCCACGAGTGAAGCACTCTCGTATATAAAGCGAACTTCCAGTCCGGAAGTCTATGGAGATATTGTGGACGAGTTGACTCGCTTCACAGCACGAACAGGTCTATTTGCCGACGATGCGATCTGGGAATCCGCACAAAAATGTAGTCCTATTCACTGGTGGAAAGGATTCATCGGCAGCTCATGTCCGAATTTGCAGTCAGTGGCTTTACGTACGCTAAGCTTTCCTGCGTCCTCCGGGCTCTCGAGGAGCAAGCGCAGAATGTTTGAGAGGATTCAAGCCATGAATGCTAAGTACATGAACGAAGAGCAAGCAAGCAAGGCTGCAGTGGTGTACTTGAACTCAAACCTGGCATCGAGCGCGGACGATGGCGTGGCCAACGAGACACGCGTGTAAGAAACATTGTGCCTGAAGAATGATAGACAGACGAAAGAAAGAGATATTACGTCGCCAGGTCCTCGTACCCATGTCTATTTAGTTATTGCTGTCGTGGTATGCATGTCGGCGACGGTATCGAGCTCGAGTCCCTTGCTATACTCTGCTTGGCAGAAGCAACGACACCGTAAACTTTCGCCGCACCTTTGAATTTTCTCCTCACCAGAGCACCCGCAGCCTCATGTAGCCTTGCGCGCTGACAGTGTGGAGAGCGTAGCAAACACCCACGTCAAGCTCTCTGCTCGAGAAACGTTATGTCACGAACGAACATCGCGCACGCTCGTCTTTGGGCATCCAGCAAATCCATGTATAATGAAGAAAAATATCCAAAATGCAGAGAACACAACGACGGCCGAGAGCCACGCCTGCTCCTCGGCGTCTTCGCCATCACAAGGCCTGGGTCACACGATTGTTCCAGTCAGAGGCCGTCTCGTTTCATTGTTTCTCAACTCACTCGCCAATCCAACTGACCGACCAACCAACAGAGCAGCCAGCGAGCTTTAGATTCGCTTGCCACTCTTTTTAACCACCTCCACGCCCCTACGCGCCGCCACCAGACCAGGGCCCAGATCAGACGAGTGCTTCCTCGCCTAATCAACCACGCATCACCACAGCCTCCCGCCTCCCCGCCAATGCATCAACCGTCTACTTGCTCTCGCTGTCACTCGCGGGAGTTGCTGCCGTCACCTTCACAAGTGCAGCAGGCGGATCAGCCTTCACCACATCCAGGAAGTTACGGCCACCCCATGCACCGGTCTTCGGCAAAGACTCATCCACAGGAGCAGCAGTCGCCTTCGGCGCGCTCTCAGCATTCTTGGCCGCCTTCTTAGCTGAAGCAGTCTTCTTTTCTTCCTTGGCAGCAGTCTTCGTGGCAGCCTTGGTAGGGGACTGCTTCTTCTTGGGCTCAGGAGCTGGGGCAGGAGTACCGTTAATAACAGCAGCAGCATAGCCGACAACATTCGCGGCCGCAGCAGTGGACTTTGCAGATACTGGCGCAGCATTGGAAGATTTCGCGGCAGGTGTCGTGTCGGACTTGGGGGCACTCGCCGCCTTCTGCTTGCGCTGCTCACGAGCCTCCTTAGTGTAGTCCTCACCGTACATCATGCTCTCGTAGTCAATAGAGCCCACCGAGTCACTGCGGATCGGCCGTCCCTGGCGCATGGCGTCACGAGCCTGTTCAATACTGTATGTACGCTGGTTGCGCAACAGGTCGGGGTGTGCCTCAGCCGTCAAGGCCGCCGGGTGCACCGCGTAGTCCATTTTACCCTCGGGCAGCATACAGTCCTTCTCGTCCATGTTCTTAACGATCTCCATGATGTCCTCGTGATGATACTTGTAGGTGATCACTTTCGATGTCTCGTCCTTCTCTTGGGATGTAGGAAGAGGAGGGAAGTTCGCCGCATTCAGAACCGGCTGACGTTCGGCCTGAGTGGCAGTAGCGGCAGCCTTCTTACCGTTGCTAGTGCCGTTTGCCTGCTGCTGAGTCGCCGCCTTTGAGCGCTTGTCCTTGTTCTTGCGAGAGCTTCCAGGCGCCCGCTGTTCGAAGCTGCCGCTCTTAGCGCGGCCCTCCTTGTGTTGCTGCTGGCTAGCACCAGTGCCGTTTGATCGGTTCTGACGGCCCTGTCCACGGCCAGCGGCAGCGCCGCCACGCTGGTTGTTGTTACCGGCATACCGTCCATTCTCCGCTCCGTTGTTGTATTGCTGACCCGCGCGCGGGTTCACTGTGTTGTATTGGACGCCGTAGTTGTCGTAGTAGCCCATGTTGGGCGAGGCGTAGTAGCCGCGGCCGCCGTAGGGGGCACCCACGCCAGGGGCGATCACGTTCTCCGCAGGCTGTGTGGGGTAGAACGACTTGAGCACGTTCTCCGACTTAAGACGGGCCTTAATCGCGGCGCCGTTGAACGTCTTGCTGCGCAGAGCGAGCAGCGTGTTGACGGCCTCTGACTCCGTATTCATGGTGACGAACCACGTGTCACCGACGTCGCTACGCACGTTGGCGACGTTGCCGCAACCCTCGAAAATGGCTTCCACCTCCTCAGGCTTGGTGGAGGACGGGATCTCGCGCAGAATGATGGTAGTACGCTCCGATTTGATGTTGGGCTTGATGGCGTCCTTGGACAAGCTCAGAGAGCAGACCTGCAGAGACGCGTCGGGCAACATACACGCAGTCAGCACCACCTTCAGCAGGAAAAACGCCAGCAGCTGTAGCAGCTTGAGCGAGTCACTGGACAAGAGGAAGTAGGCGACGACGCACCGTAGAGTCCTGCACAGCCTCGACCAGCAGCGCCGTGTTGTCCGTGAGCTGCTTAATCTTGGAGAAGTTGATGATGACCTCCACCGGCACATACCTGGCGACAATTGGCAATACAAAGTTGGGGCAATTAATTAGGCTGGTGCAAGGAGGGGTAGAGCGGTAGAGTTGTCGGTTGACGCACATTTGCGAGTTCATCTGCGACACGAGGTAGGCGTCGTTGGCCAGATTTGCGCGCGAGAAGTAGAATTCTACTTGGCGCTTGATGGCCTCCTTGAGCTCTGCTCCCTCTGCATGCACGAGCGACAAGAGGAAAGAGTGAGTCATTGGTAGGACGGGGTCGGTTGCTACTGCTGCTGCAACGCACCGGGAGCCTTGGTCTGCTGGGCGCTCATCTGTGCGAGTCTGTAGTGTGCTGTGCTGGTCCCCGGCCGCCACACGCGGTTGGTCTCTTCGAGTCTTGGTGAGTGACAGCAAAAGGCCGAGCCAGTAAACGGAATGGATGGCGGACAGGTTTGACGTGTCAGCGGCTGTGTGGTGCACATGAAAATCGCAAATACTGCGCTAGTCATTGTATAATAACAAATAACCTTTCATATTAAAGATAGGACAACTCGCTAGTTTTATAACGCCACAGTCAAACAGTCTCGCAAATACAATTACCTCTGTATTCTATTCAGCAGATTTGTCGCGTATCAGCGTAGCTTATTGTACATGTTTTTTAACGATTCAAGCTTTGCCGCCGTTTGCAACTTGCTTCAAGCAGCTCACATGTAATGGGCCGTGCATTCGAACAACAATGTGTTCATTTGCTGCATTTTAGACGCTACGTATTGAAAAGCAATGGCATTCACAAGTCGGCCACAAGGTCCACGATCTTGGTGGCGAGCGCGAGTTGGTCCTCGAACTCCACGTTCCGGAACTCGGGTACGTGCACGAACAGCGCGAGGTGCTGCAGTAGCAACCCAATAACAAGGTTAAGACCCCATTCAATCAAACATACGCAAGCACATTTGCAAACACTCACGTCTGGGTGTCCCTTGTCCGCCTGGCGTTTGACCCACACGAGCGACCGGTAGTAGACGAAGTTGCAGATGTAGCGGCCCGCGTCGGTCGAGATGGCGACCCTCGGGTGCACGGCCTGCAACGTCGCCAGCATTTCCTCCAGCGGCAGCTTCGTGGTGATGTCGTCCGGCTCACCCTCGTGGATCACTTCGTTTTTTGCAACAAAGCCCCGCACGTCCGGGATGCGGAAGTCTGCCACATTGTAGCCCACCTGCTCTAGCTTAAGCGTGCGCGACGTGACAGCCACACCAAAGTGCAAAAAGATGCTAGGACGTCCGCGCTCCTGCAACATTAGAGGGCACCAGCGTTAGATCCCGGTAATTCAACAACGCCAACATGTCAAGCGCACCTCTGCTCTGGCATGCATCTCCCCGAGCGCCTCGGTGCAACCTGAGCAACAGCACAATAGTTAAATAACTGCTGCACAATGCTGTTATGGGTTACATAGACTCGCTCTCTTTGGACACTTCGAGGACGTGGCACTCGGTCACGTTAGGGTGCTCCGCCAGCTTCTCGGCCAGGAACATAGTGGGGTTCTCGACGATGTCGCCGAATTGGCCGAAGCCCGTCACGTACACGTCGCGCTTCTGCGACGGAGGCGCAGCACCTGCAGTGGTGTCGCCATTGGCTGCCGCCTTGACAGGGAGTTCTCCGTCGTGCTGCGAGTTGGCCACCATGTTGTCGAGAGCTGCTGCCGTGTGCCAAATTCAGGAATGACGCACGCGACTCATAGCCAGACCACTTTGAAAAATTGTCAAACATTTTAGAGAAGTCAAAAGTTGTCAAACATTTTTTTAGAGTTTTGTATGTCTAAAAGTGTGAGCCGTTTTTTCGGTGGCAACTTCAACTTAGTGGGCATCGTAGAGAAATAACGCCACCACTGCAGGGATACTTTGTTGAATGCTGTTTTGACAGCGACGCTATGAGATGCACGTCTACGAACTTATTGGATCACTTTTGCAGATTGCAGAAGATCTATGTGCGCAGAGCCCGTTGTAAGACGACTTCAACTTCAAAGGCAACTTGCAACAAATTAAATTTTTATCAGATCCCATTCTTTTTGGCTACATATCTTTGTGGGGCAACCATACTTTCCTTTCCTTTTGGTTGCGGAAACCTCCCCATGATGGACCAAGTGAGCCTCGCGGAGCTGCAGCGGTTGCTGGCATCGTTTGTCGAGGTAGCCCAGACTCCTGCAGCAGCATTTCGCGACCAACATGCGCCTGCGGCCGGATCTCCAGAGGATGTCACCAGCGAATGCAGTGAAGCTGAGAGCAGCCTAGACGGCGAGTTTCCTGTTGGCCCGGCGATGTGGAGGGCTAGGGTGATCGATCGCTGCTTGGCTGCTGGAGCTGAGTTTGTTGAATTGAATAGGTTGCGTGCGGTCCATGGCGCCTGTGCCGTTGGCGAACCCCACCACGAGCGTGATTGTGGTAGCGGAAACAACGATGGGGGCGGCTTGAGCGACGAGAGTGTTGGTGGTGAAGTCCGTGCCGCTGATGCAGCCTCTGAATCTGAACAGGACTATTATAATGACAGAGTTTGGAGATAACGGTTGGGGCTCCGAGCAAGACATCGAGGATGTGGAAGATTACAATGGCAATGATGAGACAGGAGGTGTTTGTGGTGTTTTGGGGGATATTGAAGCCGCTGTAGCTGGTGACGTTTGTTGCGTGGGCACACTTAACGACCAAGAAGCGCAGTTAGGTGGGCAGAGTGAAAGTGATCTCGAAGACAGTGTGGATGATGAAGGCGGGAGTGTGGTCGCGACGGAGGTTCCTGCACGGTCGAAGTACGGTCGAGCAGCGCAACAATCTTACGGCCTTCCTCGTCCAAAGATAAAGTTTGGGCCTCGTCTGAAACAGGGCGAGACGCGCTCTGTTTCTTTAGCATACACTAGTATGCGCTTTTGAGGAAGCGTAAGTTACTTAGACTTTGTATGCAAGTAGAAGTACACGTCCCCGTGTATTTCTGAGCAAAAGACCGAAACTTTAACTTGAAAGTAGAAAACTGAATTGAATGGAAGCCCGCCGCGTGGCGGGCCCTTAGCAAACCTATCTAAATGACTTATGTATCTACGGAGGTGAAGCCATGGTTGGCTCTCACGCTCCGGCCCTTATGTATGCGTTTGATTGGTGGAAATGTGCCCCTTTCCACCAATGGCAGTGCGCTTAGCGCCCGCCAATGTTTGTGCCATTGGCGGCTCGAAATGATTGTTGACTGTGTATGTGACGCACACACAGAAGGCTTGCCGTATACTTGTCCGTGTATAGTCCGGCTATACACGTATATCTGGTGTACCCAATTACACCAGCCTGTGTAACCCTGTTACATCGTCGGTACCCTCGCAAACTAGAATTGTTACGAGACTTTGCGATCCGGAAAATTAAAGAGTTGTGCGGAAAAACGTAATGCTCCTGCGAGATATGGATTTGAAAACGATGGGCCACGTCAAGGGAGGGCAGCGCTGGACCAACAAGACATTTTTTTTCGAAATAACGTGTGTGTGCGGCTATCCCGTCGCTGGATTGACGACCCGCATCACGGGTGGCAAATTATAGTTTTCAGAAACGGGTTTGTGGTTAAAGCTCACAGGTAATCTCGTCCGCTTTGAAAATGCAAAGGTGTACAAGTCGGGTTGCACCATGGTCAGCGTGATGGTTCGAGCGGATCAGTTCGCGAGGGTGCTGCGCAGCGTCAAATTCCCGATGCAAGAGCGCAAGGTGCACCTAGAGTATCTTATGTGGTATTACACTGTGCGAGTTTGATGGTAATGGATCCGGCAGTTGACTACCGTCACTGGCCAGGCAGATGTGATGAGGTGGCTCCAAATTTCTGAGACCCCACCCATCTGACCGAAAGGTTGTCAACCAGAAAGGAGCCGAGTGAGATGTGGGCTAGGAGCAGCTGCTTGGAGCTACTATGTCCGGAAGTGGAGCTGGCTCCCGGAGTGTTACAGACGTCGTGGTTGTCGTACGCGTTACCGAGTGTCTTGTGGTGGCAACATGGAGCCGAGTATCGAGTCCTGACACCTAGAGTCCCGATGGCGCAGTTGTGCCCAGAAGTGTTGAGGGATGCGAGAGGTGTCCGAGGAAGTGGTGGTTGTGTTCCGGCATCCCAGAGTCCACTTTTGGAGTTCCCGGTGTGAGTTCC
Organism: Phytophthora agathidicida; assembly: GCA_025722995.1. Taxonomy (NCBI): domain Eukaryota; phylum Oomycota; class Peronosporomycetes; order Peronosporales; family Peronosporaceae; genus Phytophthora; species Phytophthora agathidicida. The sequence goes on along the minus strand of CP106972.1, from coordinate 3,918,690 downwards.
CAGATCCGAAGATGATGACTTGGCGTAACGGTTGACGCAGTGGATTCCAGGACGGTGTGTGTGATTCTGGATCGTGTGCTCGGATCCCGGACTTTGGTCTGGGATCCCAAGTTTGGTGCTTTTCCCAGATGTGGTGTCACGGATTCCAGCGTGGAGTATCGGATCCCAGTTATGCATCTCGAGTCCCAGTGTGGCAGCAGGTGGCCAGTTCGTCGAAGGGTCATACTGACTGAAGTGGAGTGGTACATCTCAGGTGGCGACCTTCTGCCTGATCAGGATGGTGGCTGGTCGACGGACCAATGAGGTCCCGAATTCGTGTCGACAGCAGCGACTCCAGGTTGAGTGTAGAATTTCGGCCAATGTTTGGATGTCATGAGGTTGAAGTCTCCTGGCTTGGATTTAGTTCAAGCACGCCTATGTCTTTTCTGAGTTCAAAGTGTGGCTATTAGTGGCGGAGCCGGCGCTCTATCTTTGTAGATCTCCGTTTGCATGTGATTTATATTAAACAGAGTTCAATTTGCCCCGAAGGACGCAAGTGAGTAGGTCAGATCGCATTTGTGTGCAGGCCATACTGAAATCAAGTGTGAGGAAGGACGAGGAGAATATCCAAGCAAATTCAACTCCAAAAAACCAAGTTATTTACGGTTCTGCTGTTCTGGCTACTGTTCTGGCTTTGTTATTTCATATTCCCCACTTCTCGATTGCTGGTCTTCGGTCGGTGCTGTGGAGTGCTTCATATTCTCGGGAAGAGGTGACTTCTCTGAGGTTTGGCAGAGTTTTCGCTACTGGACGACTTTGGGTCTGGAGTGGAGACTGGTTTCCGTGTTCCGGAATTGTTTCTGTGTGGGTTATTTCGCCTGAATCAAGGCGTGGTGCGCGGGTGGTCCCAGAGTGAAGCGCAAGTGCTCTGGATTCGGACCGGCTCAATCCGAGCCATAACTTCTGGCACCTCCTGGATCTGAGGTGCGAGTGGAGGATCCTGTACGCGGCTCTCAGTCTGAGCCGCAAGTGGAAGTGTAGTGACTGGGGTGAGTCGAAACCGGACTCGCCAAGGAAAGAAGAGGCTGTTAAGACCCGGGTCCAGGGTCTAAAAAGAAGAGGACAGAGAGTGTGTGTGAACGTGACGTGTTGCATTTGGATAAGCTCGGGGCATTTGAGCTTGGATATATCACGTGCAGACTGGGACCTGCTAAGCGAGAGCCAAGTTCCGCTTTGGTAGTGTTCTGTGTTGGAGATTTCTTGTCTTGGTGATTTCGAGAATCGAGGGCAGCTTGGTGTGGCCGACGCAAGTCTGGGCCCAAAGCGTAGCCTTTAGTTCAAGAACCACTTTTTCAAGGGGATATACAAGAGGAGGACCCACACGCCGACTGGGAACAGTCTTTGGTGTTCCCGGAGTCGACACTGTTTGGCTTTCCCGTGGGTTTGGTCACCGCCTCGCCACACAGAAAATGCAACGGGAGATCCTGTATGGAGCCAGCAGTGGGACATGAAGCCGGATCTTGACCAGGGACGTGGACGGGGACGGATCCGCCAGGATCCATAACCGGGGTACGGATCCATAACTTGGATCCGGGATCCAAGTCTGGGATATCGACAAGGCAATGGATGGCTGAGAGCAGGGTACGAGGGGGATCGTAGTTGGGATGGGAAGCTAGGAATGGTCTAAACATAAATCAGAATCAGGTTTACTTGGTCGGGCTCAAGTCGTTTGGAGTCGAACTTGCTCGGAAGTGCACAAGTGGTTATTAGTATTGGGATAAGTATTGGCCCATACTTTAACTAAGTGTATTACCCTTGTATTACGTGGCAGCCAGCTAGATTCGTTTGGCTAGCGACTACCCTTCGATCCTCAACCCCCTCGAAGATCCCGCTACAGGAAGCGGTTAAGCAACGCAAAGGATACACATACACCCCCCAACTAGGCGACAACTCCGGATCCAGATCGGATCCACAGGATCTACGACCAAGAAGTCCGAGATCCACGTACCTGGAACTACACGCAGGAATACCCGCGCAGATCCGACCTCCCCGAGTCCCCGCCAAGGAGATTCAAGCCTCACATCACTGCGCATCTCGTGTTATCGAGAGAGCGAATCCGCCCGCCGACAGGGTACACAAGGTGAGACCCCAGCGACCCCCCACGGTTATCGGAGTACCCCCTCCGCAGTCAGCGTCTGTGACGAAGTGTATGCCAGCTTGGGATCCGAATAAATTTTGGATCCTGCTACACCACAGTTCTACTCTCGCCTACTGCCCTTGAATTAACGGGAGTGTTGAGCGACTAAACCGAGATATTCTTCAAGTCTTGCGAGTCATGTTGTTGGAGTTCAAAGTATTACAAGAAAACTGGGCCGCACTGCTGTCACTGATTCAGGCGAATGTGAATCACAGCCCAGTGGCGTTTTTGGCCAACCATGCTCCAGTAGAGGTGTTTCTCGGTGTTGTGGCAACTACGCCATTACAGAAAGTTCTGCTTGGCAATGATGCGATTGCAGCAAACATAGCAGATGTGGAGAACTTCACGCCCGACGTGCACGAAGCGGTCAAAGAACTGTGAGCGTCACTCAAGGACATGCATCATGACGTTACTATGGCAAAGGAAAAGCAAACCAAGCGCAACAACAAAAATCAACAAAATGCGAGAGCAGTGAACGTCCATGTTGGATATTATGTTTTATGGTCTCGAGTCGACGAATAGAAGCTAGGCAACAAATTGTCGGTCAAATGGGTGGGATCTTATCGTGTAATTGGCACCAACGTCAACTCGTTTGAAATCGAGCGTCTAATCACTACGGCCACAAAAGTTTTTCATGCATCGCGACTCAAGCTGTACACAGATGAAAGCCCTGATGTTAGCGAAGCAATCTTGGAACACATTGCGAACCAGGATGTCTACCTCACTGTGGAGACGTTTACGCAACACCGCAAGCACCCAACTCACACCTACGAAGCACAGTTTTCGCTCTCACTTCCGGTACTACTCAAAATTAATATCCTCCATCGTATGCTAGAATCGATTTAGACAGGATTGAGTTTCGGCTCTAATAGACATCCGCCTGTGAATCTTAAGCAGAGCTGCACCACACAGTACGCGATGCCGCTCCCCACCACACACACAACCAAATTGTAGTCAAGTCCCACACGCAGCGGGTTATGAGAGCCTGGATGAGGATCCACCAGAAGCGGACCCTCATCCAGAAGGCAGTCGACTCTCCGACGATAACCCAGCAGGAGCTTGCCTCGTGGGCAAAGCTCACCTTCTAGCTCAAGCGTGCGCCTGCCCAGACGACCATTTCTGACATCTTGCGAATGGCGTCCGCCATCACGAGTGAGACGTACGGCGACGGCAAGCGCCGCAAACCGCTGGAGGTGACCTCGATGACGCTGGAGAAGAGACTTTGGGCGTGGATTCAGTACGTCGAGGCGCAGAATGTATGCCTCTCGCGGGAGTTGATCCGGTTGAAGGCGCTGGACCTGCAGAAAGTGGTCTGTGACGCATGGGAGTTGAAGTTTACTGACGGTTGGCTCTCTGCATTTGCGCGACGTCACGGCCTACGCTGCCGACAGCGCTACGGAGAAGCTGCCTCAGCCGATATGGTAGCGGTGCATTTGGGTCGACAGCAGCCGCAGGAACTTACCGACCTGTATGATCCTCAAGACATTTATAATATGGATGAAACTGGACTGTGCTATACTATGGCCCCTACACGCTCCATCTGCGCGAGAGGCACCCGCGGAGTAAAGAAGAAAAAGACAAGAATCACGGTCGCGCTTACAGCTAATGCCGACGGTTCAGACGCTCTTCCGCCACGGTTTTTGGGGTCGCGCCAAGCAGCCATACTGCTTTAACAAGCGATCGGCAGTTCAGTTGGGCTTCATGTATAAGGCCAACCAGAAAGTGTGGATGACGGGGCAAGTTTTCCGCGAGTGGATGCTCAAGCTCGATCGCAACATGCGTGCATCGGGGCGCCAGATTCTGTTACTTATAGACAATGCTTCCTTCCATTATATCGGAGACATTGTATGCACAAACGTTCGCTTAGAATTTCTACCACCGAATACGACAGCTTTCTTGCAACCTATGGATGCAGGGATTATGGCATCGTTCAAGTGCGCGTATCGTCGCAAGCAGCTCCTCTGTGTGTATGAGAAGATCAAGGACAATGCGAGAATCGAGAAGGACGTGTATAAAGTCGATCAACTTCAGGCGATGCGTTGGACTAAAGATGTTCGGCAAGATATTCAGCGCAAGCCTACAATCGAAAACTGCTACCGTCATACAGGCATTGTCTTCAATGGTGTAGACGAGAGGAGCAACGAGGCCTCCAGCTATGGGCTAGATGTAGATGTAGAAGACATCATAATCCGTGCTTCGGAGTTGAGCCTCTAGGTAAGCTGTCGAAATTTATTGCAAATCTTATGATGAGGTCGGACCACGATACTGGAAGTGAGAGCTGTGTCTGTACCTAAAATACTGGATCGACCCACGAGACCGCAGAGACGAGCGCGAGCAGCTAAAGAAAGGAACTTGAGTAGATTAACTGGTTAGCGAATTTCTCGTCTGGGTAGGTCTAGTTTGATGCGGATTTATCTACTCGACACTGCACTTGCGGAAATCAACTACACTGGTAGGATCCACTTGCACTCACGCTATTCAACTACACTCGCGGAATCCAAATGTTGTGGTCCCGTTCCGGGAGAACGTCTCGCGGAGGATCAAAACCCAATTGCTGGGTCAGCATCTTCTCCTATGAAGCACGTTGGCTTTCAGAAGTTTAACTCGCGGTCCACGCTCATTTCCCAATTGGTGCTCGAGGCCATGAGACTCTCCGCACTCAAGCGACGCATTAACAGCGCATTGGGTGAAGTGCGTTCCCTCATTTTCATTGTGCTCGAAGATGGTCGTGCCTGTCTGCGAGTCCGAGGGTGGCTGGGTCGTGTCCGCGAGCGGGTCATTGTCCGTGTGCTCCGCTGCCCCAGTGCGCCCGACGCTATAGCAACCATTCCAACTCTACAAGACAGCATTGAATCACTCTGCGTTTTCGTCAACGACGAAGAAGTGCAGTTTCTAGCCGTTCGAGCTCTGCAGCGTCTCGAGCGTCAAGACCGAGGGCAACATGTTCAGGACGAACCTACTGGACGGCGAGTGCGAGGGCTGCTAGAGGAGCGCGAGCCGACCTTCGATTGGGTTGAGTTCACCGACATCATGTCGAACTTACTGCTACATGCGATACTGCACTCTTTCGATGCGATGCAGCCGCTATTACAACGACTACCACGCCAGCAGCAGCAGACACTCGATACGGTATTTGACAATAGCTACCTAGACGTTCTACAGCGGATGCAGCAGAGGCCCATTGACGAGGCGGCGCTTCAGCGTGCGCAGCCGAATCAATCGTGGTTCTCAATCTTAGAGTGGACAAACTCGCTACCGATCGACAATGACTTGGTCGACGTCCGCCAGCGTTTTGGGGGCGCTAGCTGGGGAGTCGACCAACAAGCCCAGCAGATCAAGATCGATGCTTTCCGCTCACGCCATCAACGTGCAGCACGAGAACGCGAGCTCAGACTCGAGATCAAACGTGTGACAACGGAACTGAAGCAACAAAAGTTGACGCGCGCCCGAAAGAGCTCACTCTGACAAGAGCTGACCCGACTCTCAAACGAAAGGAGAATGCTGGAGTCCGAGGACGCCCTTTTGATGCGTCGTACCCGACGCTACCGATTGAAGCCATCCGTGGATCAAGCTGCCCAACTTAAAAAGATCATGCACGCGTGTCGGTACACGTACAACAAGTGCGTCGAGTATCACCGCAAAGAGGGCACGGCAAACAGGAACGTCCTGGAGAAACTGTTCGTCACACATCAAGAGGAGGGCAATAATCTGGTGTATCCTGAAGGCATGGAGCCGTCACCGGAGTGGCTAGTCAGCACACCTGCCAGTATGCGGCAGGTCGTGGCTCATAGGTTCGTGTCGGTAGTGTCGGCGGCCCACACGAATCTCTCTCACGGCAACATCGCCCACTTCAACATGAGGTTCAAAGGGCGGAAACAGCGCAACTACTTCACAATCGGCTCGAAAGCCCAGGATACCTATCTGAATGCACAGGTTCACCGACCCAATACGCACCATCCAGGTCCGGCGCCGTACCCGGATGGCGGCAGAAAACCGAGGAAGCTGACGCAGTTCCTAACTATCACGTCCGTGCCCAACATCCCTATCCTTGCGGAGGAAGGCACGACGGTCGAGGGCGAAGTTGTGATTCTGTACAGGCACGGCTATTGGTACGCGCAGATTCCCTACGTGGTCGAGCCCCAGTTGTCAAAGGACAAAGATCGCTGTAATGCATGTGACCCAGGCCTCAAGGCATTCCTGACATGCATGAACCTACACGGCAACATTTCACACACTGGGCGGGCCAACTGGGCTAAACTGGATCAACTAAAGCAGCGCCAGAGCGCAGCACAGTGTGGTATGAGCGCGTTTGCCAACGTGAAGAAGGTGCGGAAGCACACTGGTCGCGACTGGAAACGATACGTAGCAGCACGTCGAGAGTTTTTCTGTGCGTCCGCCAAGCTTGAGAACTATATCAAGAACCTACACTTCCAAGCTGCGGCATACCTGTGCAAGAACTCGGACGTGATCCTGCTGCCTAAGTTCGACTCCAAGTCGATGCTGCTACGGAGTGCCCCGTGGACGCACAAGTTCAACTCCCACATGCAGACGCTCGCCCACTTCCAGTTCCGCCAGCGACTACTGGCCAAGTGCGCTGTCCTCGGCAAGACCCTGGTGCTGTGCTCGGAGATGTATACGAGCCGCACCTGTGGTCGCTGCAACCGACTGCACCTCTCTCTCCGCAATCAGGACGTGTTCGTGTGCCCGCACTGTGGCTTCGTGGCAAACAGGGACGAAAAGGCGGCCTTCAACATCATGCGCTTTGTATGCGCTGGGTCGTTGAGCGTCTTTCAGGTCAACGGCGAGCAGCAGCAGTAGGGTAGTCTAGTTAGCTTCTCGGGTTACAGCGAGAACAGGCCCCGTCGACGAGAAGCGACAGGCTTGGCGGGGTGAAGACTGTAACACCACAGTAAACAGGCACGGATACATTGGATCAACACGATTTCTCTTGCGCATCTATCTGGGGTGTCGTGAATTCACCAGGGTCAAACGCATTATTCTAACGCAGAGCTCTCGTTTCTACCATTATTCATGGCATGACCGCCCTGCGTAGCTTGGCAACCGCCGGCACAATGTAGCCCGAGACGCCGAGCGTCATCGGATAAAAGGCCGAGGAGAAAACAACAGCGGCCGCATACGCGCCAAGTGCCTCGCCCAATTCGTCAACGCCCAGCGAGGCGAGGATCGGCATGACGTCCACTCCCTGCTTAATCAGCGCGTACAGCGCGCAGACGACACCGACACCAGCAAGACGAGACCCCATCATGTAGGCGGCTCCGTAGTTGTCGACCACCTCCTTGGCCATGCTCATCGTCTTGGCCATGAAGCCTGAGCCCGAGGGAGTCGATGGAGCGGACGCACTCGTTTGGCTACAGCAATTTCAACACCTTAAAAGTTAGCATACGTGCAGCAGCAGTAGAGTGAGTGAATTATCTGCCTACGCACCTTGGCAGAGCCCCCGTCAAGTCCGACAGCCGCACTCTCGAGAAGGCTGGGAAAACTTTAGCGACCGCAGCTGCGACCGCCAGGTCCAGCGGCAGACGGAAGCGACGGAAGGGGCGACTGGCAGCAAACGCCAGCGCGAACTCGGGGCTGAACTCGAGGCCGGAGACGGAGATGGCGCCGTACATGGCGCCGATGCTGCACATGTCGGACGCGAACAGGACGGCGATGGTCTCCCCCGGGTGCTTCTTGATGGAGTCGTTGAGTTTGTTCACCACGCGGTCCAGCAGCGCTGTCTTGGGCTTGTTCGTCTCATTGTCCTGCTTGGGGTCGGGAGTGGGAGCAGTGGCTACAGAGCGAGACACGACGCCCCCCAGACGGATCTGCTGCTGCTGCTGGAATCGACTCGTGCGTCTAATGGACAAGCGAGTGAAGCTGCCCAGGCGCGACGACAAGTAGCACGCGGACATGGCTTCGGGCGAACAATTTGATCTGCTTGGTGAACTTCATTCATATCGCGTCGGCATACAAAAAGCAAGATTAAAACGTTTTGGGCCAGGTGCCCCAAAGATACAGAATGGGTAGTATTACAGATCACAACCCCAAATTATGGGTACTATTGAACATCATCACCCATGTCAGAGGCCAGCACGTTGTTCGGGCGTGCAGGCCAAGACGGCAGCGGCGGAGGCGCCCCCACAGTCTCTCTGCCCGATGGTGAGTCTCGTCGCCAAATGCTCACAGGCGGCCGGTCCCAGCGCTCCCTCCACGCGCCCACCAACGTCTCGTTCCTGAGCGAGACGCCCATCGAGGAGTTCGTGGCCAAGTACCAGGTGGTGAAAGTGTCGTGGAGAGGCAAATACGAGCGCATTCTGGCGCTGGCCCCCACTCGCTTCTGCACCATCGACCCGCGGGACTTCGAGGTGACCAACACGTGGTCGCTCACTGCGCTACTGGGCATCAGTCTCGATGCTAACGACGCGCAGGGCTTGGCATTGACGCTGAAAGGCCCCAAGAAGGACGAGCAACTCAAACTGCGGTGTCGCTTCCGGTCCCGCCTGCTCTCGGACTTGTACCGCCTTAAAGACCAGTACCAACAGCGTAATCTTCGCCCTGAGACGGGCTTCCAGTGCCTGAAATGGTCCCGTAAGGGGGAAACAACAGGCTGCTCATTGGACGTGGGGATGGACGGAGTCTCCGTCTCAAACCAGTCGGGAACTGTGAGGTCTAAATACCTGTACACAGAAATGGAGCACGTGACGCTGCTCTCGGACTCGCAGGACGGCTTTGCTATTGGGTATACAGGGCGCAGTCGACTCTTCTTCAGTCAGCAGAGAAGTCAGATTTACCATCGGCTCCAGGCGGCAGCGGAGGCTATTGGCTGTAAAATTCAGACAAGAGCTAATTTGACGGCGGAGAAGATCAAGGAGGAGAGAGAGTACTACGGGCTGAATCATGGCGAACCTTTTGTGCAGTTCCACGTGAAGAAACTGACGCCGAAGTACAGCGAGCCACAAGAACGGGTGCTGTCTTTACATGACAAGGTTGTCGTGGAGCTGGATCGAGAGGAAAAAGTCGTCGCGTGCTACAACTATGCGGATGTGTACGTGCTTGTGCGCGAGTCGACGAATGCTGAGCAGTTTGAGATTCAGTTTCGTAATGATCAAGTGCGGACGTATGTGGCCAAGGACCGGGATGGCGTCTTGAGCGCGATCTATGACATTTGCGTGACCTGCGAGGAGAATCCTGAGCTGTTCATCAGCGGCGTTGTAAATCAGCGAGGCTTGCGGTTGCTGCCGTTCTCTGCGGTGGAGGATACTACGGAAACGCAGTCGTTTTTTAATGACTCCTCGATTGGCAATTGGTACCTTCAGCGCATGGCATCAGTAGGGAAATTTGGGAACTCGTTGAAAATTGGCGACAGAGGGTACGTGCCGGGTACTTGCTTGTACTTTGGTCGATGTTGCTAACTATGTGCCGTGATGTCAACCCAGCTTTGCTGAAATTGTAGCCGAATTCAATGCGAATGTCCCTGCGAGTGGAATTCCGTATAACACCAAGCATTCTATCATTGGAGATGCTCTACGCCCAATATGTGCTCAGCTGTACTACGTGGCGAAGACAAGCCCCGTTTCGGAACGCTCTGCGGTAACTTTCCTTCAGGCGCTATTCCGTATCTCCTCATCCTACTATGGGTTTCGTGAAATTGGCCAAGCTGGCCAGATTTCGGAGACTATTACCAACTTGTTGATTAATGGCGAGGAGTTTGTTGTGTTTTGGACAACGTTGTTATTGAGAAGACTGACTGCACATACGCCCCCGACTTCAACTAGTGAGTTTTAGGGAACCATTTGTGTGTTTGAGGCTCTTTACAGCGTGACTTACACTGTGCACGTACTTGCTTGTTGACAACAGGTTTGGACAAGTCATCATTGAGATATTGCGAAGAGGTGGAAACGCTAAACAAGAAAGTGTTTCTCGCGAATTCATATCTAACTCAGTCGCTAATCACACACTTGGAAGATATCGATGTGGATCCAGAAAACAAGCATACTACTCACAGACCGAGGGCTGGTCCTCTTGTGATGATGGGACTACTACAAACACTTGAAGGCTGTCTTTGTTCGCGAGCTTCTACTACTGGGCCAGTGGAGTTCATGACGTTGGTAGAAGGAGTGGCTAAATTCTACAGCACTCTGCTGAAAGTGCTTTTCCAGTCTCGCTGTGCAACCACCGTCGAGGCTTGTACGTATATTCTAGTGGGATGAGCCTCGACCCCTTTGACGATGCTAACGCACTGTTTATTGCTGTTCGTCGCCAGGTACACTTTTGCTGAAAACCGCTCTTGAGGAGTGTGACCCCGTCGTTGCTTCGAGCATTCGAGACAAAGCCCTGACTGAAGGTATTGTGCTGCGGCACTTTTATCAGGGCTTATTCGACGATTCTTTCGATCAACGGTGTGTAAGCCGATATTTGGTTTCTCTTTGGATGAGCCATCACGATGGATCGAAGCAACTCTTATCACGAATAATCCCTCCAGGTTTTTTTCGTATGCTGAAAGAGCCTCCTGGAACGCCAGCTCAAGTCGAGGATTATGATCGCCTGGAGCGCGAAGCTATGGAAGCAGAGCGGCAAGACCGCATGCTGGAGTACAACGATGATGACCGAGTTTCCTCGACAATTGAATCAACATTCCAAGATGGCTCGATGGATTGGCATTCTGTAGATGAAAGCAGTAGTATCGCTGGCTCCGACGTTCATGAAGATAAAATTTCGCAAAAGAGTGTATCTCTTGGAGATGTGGGCCTACGCAATGGATACTCGAGTGAACTTCAGTCTGAATACCGCCGGTTATCGGTGTCAAAATTGCCCATTCCAGAAAATCGCTCATCGTTTTCAGGCGAGCGGTCATCGTTGACGAACAATGGCGTCAACGGACGGAGCTCTTTGGAAACACCTATAGAAAACGATCACTCCAAGGCTCGAATGCTGCGCAAACTGAAAAGTTCAGTTGACGGGACCACAATCAGCTTGCGATCTGCAAATAATTCAAGACACGAATCCAAGTCGCGCAGCTCCAGTTCCCATGATACAGCACCTCGTCTTCGCAAGAGGGATATCGCCTTGAGTTTCTTGGGCGCGTTAGGTGGCAAGAGGTCGCCTTCACAACGCGGACACAAGTCTTCGAAGGGGAAACATTATACAATGTCGCGCTCTACCCGCGCACAAGAGAATTTCCGCCTGCTCTTTCATATGCTCAGCCTAGACCACGAGACCGTCGATATGATTTGGAATAAGCAAACGCGAGAGGAGCTTCGGTGCGCACTATACACCGAAATCAAGCGTTTTACCCGATTTCAAGTCACCAGCGGGGCCATGAAAGCTCGGTGGAACTATGAAGATTTTAGCGTGGCGTACCCAAGCCTAGCCAATGAGGTCGTGGTTGGCACGTGCTACATTAAAATACTGGCGCACTTGCGGAGCAAAATGTCCTTCTTTGGAACAGTGGCAGAGGAAGACGAATTCATAGCATTGACCCCAGAACAAGTTCCTGTTCGCAATCCTGCAGTAGTATTGGCAGCATTGTATGTGCGAATGCTGCGCGAAAATATTCACGCCGAGTATCGAGACGATTTGGAAACGTCGATACTTTGCATCAAGAGTATGGGAGTCGTGGCAGCTGCTCATTCTGGATTCGTGAATGCTGTGAACTTCGAGGAAGTTGGGCATTTGTGGTCGTTGATGAGTGAAACTGTGCATGCGTCAATGCTCGAGAATTTCCTTCACACTGTGCGGGCACTATGCTTACATCCCGGAAACGCACGGCGCGTGTTAGACAACGAGCACAACCTAGAGTTGGCCGTTCAGCTCCTCCAGCTGGCGCACTCTACAAACCGTGATATCGGAGACATCACCGAGCCGAAGAAGCTTTGGATTCTAGAAACTGATGAAGGCGAACAGCTCGGACCGTTTAGCGTGAACGAGCTGAAGCAAAAACGAGATGAAGAGCACACAGACATGAGCTCCTTCTGGGTTGTTCGCCAAAGTGATCCAGCGTGTGAGCCATCGACGGTAAAGGCAAAAGTGATGGAAATTGCACAGCTTCGGTGGGAAGTGGGGATTCTCGGTGGTTTGCGCCCACTTCAGATGGCGCACGACGCGATCAGCGTCTTACTCTCTGTGGCACACAGTAACTCTTTATTGGGCGACAATAGCGTTTACAGTGGTGACGCAGCATCGCCTATTTTCCCTCCACCTCGAGGGAAAACGACACTATGGAGGTACGCTCAGCAAATCGTGCCCGTGTTAGTACGAAACAACCACCCTAAACTTTGGGAGAAGGCGGCTATGCTGCTTGAGGTTTTGTATACGGATCGGCAAGCAATTGTCGCGTCGCCCGAAGATGATGTCACGAACCAGGGATCCTTGTTTACTTGGGGCTTGTTTTACTTGGCATTCGTTGGTGAAACGTCGGAATTTAAGTCGATGGCTGGGTTACTGAAGGCTACCCATCATGTTCAGAATGGATTCAGCGGAGCCAGCGCGTTGAAGAGTATCCTCCCCCAGGCCATGATCAACTTATTGGAAAGTTCATCTCCATCAGCATTTACAAAAGTATTTTGCGAGGGAGAGCTGTCTCCTCAAGTGATTTGGAGTGGCGACATGCGGAAGCACCTGCAAACTTTGTGCAAGGCGCATTTGCAAGATTATGCCGAGGTTTTGGAAGAAGATGCGTCGCGTGAATGGAGCTTTTGCCCAATGGCACCCGTTTCATTCAATGAACTCGTCGAAGAAGTTTGGTGTGGCGGCGTTTATTTGGGCCAATTCTGTCAGAGCGAAAACTTTGATGTTTCGGACCCTTTGGGTTTTATGGAAAAGCTGACTATGGAATGGCGTGCTGAGGCAAGCCGGCAAGAAGCTCCCATTATTTTTGCTCAAGCGCGACAAATTCTGGGTGTTACGGATAACGAAAATCTGGATGCTTCCCTTCGTGCTGGATTTAAGGAGAAGGCAAGGGAATTGGTTCAGTCACGCGTGTCTGTGAGCGAATACACCGAAAGGTAAGCAACCTGACGATTGCGGATGTCAATTTGACTATACAACTAACCATGTTTTGTGAGCAACAGGCTGGATGAGCTGCGAGAAGCGTACCAAATTCTGACATGCCCGCGAACGACGTTGTTGTCCGCTGGACACGATCCTGAAAATTTGCTACTCCTGATTCATTCCTTGGTTATTATGTGCAACCGCTACCCAGAACAGCTCGTTGACTACGAGTTTGACGCGTATGATCTCTTACTTCCGCTACTAGCTGCTCATTGCTCAGCGGAAGGAGTTCCTCCTGAAGGTACAACAAAAGCCCAGGCCCTCGAGATATCAGTCTGCGCGGCGGAGCTCATTTACAACACGTGTGCTGTATCAATTGCCAATGGCGAGTTGCTGCTTCATCAACCAGAACTAAACACCTTAGAAAAGGTCGTGAATTTCTGTGTCGATTCAATGGTTAGTTGTGAAGCAGCAGAGAGCCCGGAACTGTTGGAGGTGTGCTTCTTTTTACTCCAGACCATCACTGGACTTTTGGCCTCTCCTCGTGGACGGGACTGGATTGCGGAGTCATCAACACTGCTGGTGGACATGGTTCGGATTTTGTGGATGTGGAACCACACTGGGAAGGAATCGTTTTTACTGTCAAAACTCACACAGCAAGTTCTTGAAGGTACGCTTCTACAAGCCTATGGATGAATAGCTGTGTACTAACTGACATTTTATACGGCGGCTTGCAGGCATATCAAGAATGGCGCAGCTGGAGAAAAACCAGCAACGACTGGTGAAAGCTGGTGTCTTGTGGCAATTATTCAAGCTCTTTTCGACGTATGATGTAGAACTGGATGATGCTACTGTCCATACCCGCTTGCAGAGAAGCCTTGGGTCCGAGGAAGAAGGGTTTGCGACCGTGGTTGTGGAGGTTCAGAATCTGTTAGCTATCATGGCAGTCCGCGCGCTATGTAGGCTTGGAGGGCTGTTTGCAGAAGGAAATGAGCTTCAATCTCCGCCCAATTCTCTGGTGAAACAGGTTACGGACGCGTTGATGACTCCGAACCTGTCCAGTTTGCTGCTACTTAGCAGCCACCACGAATTCTTGAAGATCTTTCACGGAGAATGCGAATCCTACACGTTATTTTGGAACGGCGAGATGCGTCAAGAGCAGATGAATTTTGTGTCGCCAAGGGCCAGCGTCGAGCCTACCATGACAACAAACGAACACTACGTCGACGCCATTCAGTTCCGGTTCATGTATCTGGCAGAACTGTTTTATGTTGGTGGCCTCTACATCGAAATGCTCATGGGGAGTCTTCTCGTCATTGAAAAAAGCATGGTTCCAGCGCCCGTCGCGGAGCTGGGGCTCACCGAAATCTTCTTCAGGGAATTGTTCTCATTTATTGACAGTGGTGAGCTTATTTTCCCAGAGGCTGTAAACGATGAGGGGATCGCGCAGAAGCTCCCACCGTATGCCGGTTGGGATGTCGACGAAGAACAACGAACGACGATGGATCGAGTTACTGCTTTAAATTGTTTGTCGATTACGACTTCAGTGGCTCCCGCACTAGTGGAGAAGAATCTGATTGCGAACGACAGTGCGGTGAAGATGGTGTTGCGTCTTTTATTCCCACCGGACAACGAGGTTCACCAGAGCGAAGATGCCGAGAAGAGCCTAGTGCTGACTCCGCAGTTGTATGTGCCATGCAGATTGCACTGCATAGCAACTCTGCAAGTCTTGTCAACACTAAAAGATTTTGGACTGGCCGCGCTTGAGTTTGGGATTTGCGATATCCTTATTGAGCTGGTGCATATTTGCCAAGACGTGGGTCCTGACGCACTTGTGATCATTCGTAATCTTTGTGCGAATGGAGCAGCAGCGAAATACGTTTCAGAAATCCTTCAATCGGGTGTCTACTTGGAATTCATCGGCTGGGTGTTGCTTGTAGAGGAAACAATCGTCGACGATGAGTTTGATGCTGCCGAGCGATTGCGTATCCCGTCGGCGATGATCCTTTCCGAGATGGTTAAGGATAGAGCACCGCTGAATATCGAGTCAAGGCGCGCGCTTTGCCGCTTCTTTCCCCCTGCTATCGTTCGGACAATCGCTTCAAGCCCCGACACAATTGTGGAGTATATTATGGTAACTTGTTGCAGAGGTTGCCGCTTTGTTCCCCCTGCAAATGTCAGTCTTCTCACGAAATTATGTTTGTTTCATGACATAGGCCGACCACATGACACCCGAGCTCGTGTGGAACGTCGATTTCCGCAACCACCAGAGGAACAGCATCGTCAACTTCCTCAATATTTACTTTTCGTCGACATCGACGACTGAGACGGAAGATGGGAACTTCACATCTGTGGTGGACTCGTTTGAGATCGACTACACAGGTCTCTACCCGGCCCCGATGGCTGGTAATGTCTACCTCACCTTGTTCATGGAAGACCCAACTTTCAACTTGCACGATCCTCTGTACGTACCCAATGACTACTGGCGTGGTTTACATGTCTGTTCTAACTTTGCTTGATGCACATGTCTAGTTACTTCATGACCTGTTTGTGGTCCGAATTCGAAGTATTGTTCAAGCAGCTCGCCCACATGACGTCTGCTCTACGTGCGACGATGTCTCGTGCCGATGATGAAATGATTCAGCGCGATATCGACCTGGTGGATCTCGTCGGGTCGTGTTTGGTGTGCCTCTTGCAGGTAATGTATCATTTATTTAGCAGGTTGAGTTCATCAGAGTGAGCTAAGATTTGATACCTGTTGTGGTTTTAGGTTGAAAAAACATTGTTTGAGAAAGTGGCGGTGCTACAGATCCCGTCGAAATGCTGCGATTATCTGAACGATACGGTCCGATCTCAAGCGTGTGAGCCGTGCGTGGTCAATGTGGTGCGGATTCTGCGCGTGTGCACAATGTCTCGGTCGTGCATTGCATCGATGCAGCCGATGTGCTCGACGGTGCTGTCGTGCTTGATGGCTCTTATCAATCCCGTTCGAGGAGGCCCTCTGCATTTCGAGAGTGCCTTTGTACTAGAGCTTATGCGACAAATTGTGTTGGATTACCCAGAGCACGGAGGCCGAGACCCGAGTGCTGGAATCGTGTATCTCGCTAGCCGTCTGGAACTGTTTGGGTTTCTTTTGAACATTTTGGAGAACCCCGACGGTATTGGCAAGGTGAAGGAGCCACACATTGTGCGCGCTGAAGCGATTGAAATCTTAAACATGCTGGAAAAGGTGCGGACTGGTAGCACATTGGACGCGTTCATTTAGTCGAAATTAACACCGATGCGTGTGCTGTGTATGAAACAGGACCGTGTCCAAGGAAGCACTGCCCACCAGATATTGAAGAAGCATAAAAAGTGGCAAAAGAGCTACCGGCACGAAGCCACGGACGTAGTGATGTCCATGTTGGCCGAAGACCCATTTTTGAAGCCTCTGTTCCCCGAGGCAGACCGTGTGATGCGCGAGTACATGCGCATGAACCCGCGCCACAGCTCGGTAGTGTAGTGTACTGCAGGCGTTTTGGTCAGTTGTGCAACCAGGTTTGCAACTCTCTTTTGCTTGGCTAATATCCACGCTTGTCATTGAAATACGTGTCCGTGTATGAAGTTCGCAATAAGCTCAGTGTGAACACTTTACACGCGCAGAGCTGGATGCCCCCCACGCTTGCGGTCTTTACGAAGATCTACCAATCTACTAGACACTGCGAGCTGTCTACCGTACACCATGTAGACTTTGTCAATTGCCGTGTCACTCGTGAAACCCGAGCGGACCAGGTTTGATACCACGCCCCAAAACACTTTGCGACTCGAGCACGCAACTTTGCAAGCACCCCGTTCTATCGGCGTGAAGTCCTTTGCTGCTTTCAGTTTGCCACATCCTGACTGGTATTCATGCCATAACTCGAACAAGTCTTTCGGTCGCTTTGAGAGCCTAGCAACTGTAACACGCTGCGAAATGGGTGGACTCGGTGGGCTATCTGTAGCGCTCTGTGCAGCGGTCCTTTGGCGGAAAGCAGGTTGCATGACAAGTCGTTTGAGTATTGCTTGAATTTTTTGCAGCTCTCGCTGGTTCTCCAACCGTGATCGCTGTATTTCGCTCATGATTTCCATCATGTGTTGGCGTCCAGCGGCGATCTGTGAGTGAAGAGCCGCAAATTCACGGCGGGTGCCTTCACTGCCTGCTCTGTTTCCTGTTTGAGCTGCCTGGTCACCAACAGCAGGTGCACTATGTTCCGTATACTCGTTGCTGGCAACAACGATGAGATTTAGCTGAGAACCGTCACCCGTAACGTAGAATTCCTTTCTATCGACAGGATTCAGAGCTGTACTTTCACCGACATTTGAATAGGCCCGTAAATTTTTCTGCTGCAGCTTACTTGGAAGTAAATCGTACTCTTAGTTGCTCAACCGCTCCAAAGCTGCCCACAGCAATGACAATGCTAATGTCGTAGCAATAGCCTCGCCCATCAGCTGTTTCACAATAGGCTCTATCTGGTCAACGAGCAGATTTGAATCAACACAACAGATCCCAGCTTTTAATGTATAAAGCACGGACCAGCAGGACCAGTAAGAGTTGCAGCGGTCAATGCGTCCGGAAACGGCTGGGTGTTGTCGATGTAGACATCGACGACGCCTCTCCGAGTTCGCCATCGACCACGACGATTCACAAAGTCCTTTGAAATGCCACTTCAAGTCGCATAAGTTGCAGCACCTTTTCGTAAACTGTGTCTTCCAAGTTTTCTTGTCTTCAGCTTCTTAAATGCTGTGTTCTTAACCATACTCGTCAATCACCGACGTACTGCACGATCACCATCCTCTGTATTACCGTACACGAACTCCGAGCTTGTCATGTTGGCAGTTGACTCGATATAAATTCCAAGGTTGAGCAAAGCACACATTTTTGGGTACTTGCTACCCATTACTATCTGTTCGGGGGCATCGCGTTTCTCGTCAATGTTCTTAGACCACCTCATTTGCAAGAGGAGAGTGGAAGAATACTGGGTATTTGGTGAGAAATTGCTGAATTGAAGCTTCATCATGTCAATACGAGCACAAATATGCCATAGAAGGGATAACACACTGGCCACCATTACCGCCGAATTGTCACGTCTCCAACGTCCCCGCGCAAGTAGTAAAAGGTTCTGAAATTCATTAAACTCCACAGCGCGGCGAGCTTTGGACTCCGCTCCTTCTTGTCGAGCCTCGAACTTCTTCACCTTCTTAATTAATTTGTTGACAGCATCAGCCAGTTGGATTACCACGTTGTGTCACTGTGTCCCAAGTTGTATTTATTCGTGGCATGAAAGATGACATGGTTTTTTTCGCGAACTCGAGTGTACTCGACCGTCGATGGACAGGTTTGATGTCATTACTAGGGACTGGGTCTCCATACGCTTGCTGGTTCATCCAGCGGCACAAGTGGTCTGGTGTGATATGAAGGAGCTCCTCCATTGTGAAGACGCGGTCGGTGTTGTACACGACGCCGTCCTTGTAGGACATGAACTTCGTAAGCACGGAGGAAGGAAGGAACTTGATTTGATTAACTGGTTAGCGAATTTCTCGTCTGGGTAGGTCTAGTTTGATACGGATTTATCTACTCGACACTGCACTTGCGGAAATCAACTACACTGGTAGGATCCACTTGCACTCACGCTATTCAACTACACTCGCGGAATCCAAATGTTGTGGTCCCGTTCCGGGAGAACGTCTCGCGGAGGATCAAAACCCAATTGCTGGGTCAGCATCTTCTCCTATGAAGCACGTTGGCTTTCAGAAGTTTAACTCGCGGTCCACGCTCATTTCCCAATTGGTGCTCGAGGCCATGAGACTCTCCGCACTCAAGCGACGCATTAACAGCGCATTGGGTGAAGTGCGTTCCCTCATTTTCATTGTGCTCGAAGATGGTCGTGCCTGTCTGCGAGTCCGAGGGTGGCTGGGTCGTGTCCGCGAGCGGGTCATTGTCCGTGTGCTCCGCTGCCCCAGTGCGCCCGACGCTATAGCAACCATTCCAACTCTACAAGACAGCATTGAATCACTCTGCGTTTTCGTCAACGACGAAGAAGTGCAGTTTCTAGCCGTTCGAGCTCTGCAGCGTCTCGAGCGTCAAGACCGAGGGCAACATGTTCAGGACGAACCTACTGGACGGCGAGTGCGAGGGCTGCTAGAGGAGCGCGAGCCGACCTTCGATTGGGTTGAGTTCACCGACATCATGTCGAACTTACTGCTACATGCGATACTGCACTCTTTCGATGCGATGCAGCCGCTATTACAACGACTACCACGCCAGCAGCAGCAGACACTCGATACGGTATTTGACAATAGCTACCTAGACGTTCTACAGCGGATGCAGCAGAGGCATGTTGATGGTACGACAGAGCGCGCCATGGACACATAAGTTCAACTCCCACATGCAGACGCTCGCCCACTTCCAGTTCCGCCAGCGACTACTGGCCAAGTGCGCTGTCCTCGGTAAGACCCTGGTGCTGTGCTCGGAGATGTATACGAGCCGCACCTGTGGTCGCTGCAACCGACTGCACTTCTCTCTCCGCAACCAAGATATGTTCGAGTGCCCGCACTGTGGCTTCGTGGCAAACAGGGACGAAAATGCTGCCTTCAACATCATGCGCTTTGTATGCGCTGGGTCGTTGAGCGTCTTTCAGGTCAACGGCGAGCAGCAGCAGTAGGGTAGTCTAGTTAGCATCTCGGGTTACAGCGAGAACAGGCCCCGTCGACGAGGAGCGATAGGCTTGGCGGGGTGAAGACTGTAACACCAGTCCGACCATTTCTTTCTTTCTTAGGGAATAATATCAAATTGTAGTCCAAGGGTCGCAAGATATCCACCACGCATGCTTGACATGCCATTCAGTTGATATATTGATTCCGGACGAGACCAATTGTCGGGAGCTTTCCTGTGTGATATAATGGAGCGCAGCTTCTGCCGGAGAGGCATATCGTGTCATTTTTTGGGTTGGTGGCTATTGCTGTTGGCTATCTCGATTGCGGGTTCGACAGCAGAAACAACAAATCCCTCTATAGTTGCGTGGGCGACAACTACCGGCGGAGCGCTACATATACGATGGTACGTCAAATAGTAACGCTTGAATTCATACTATGCGTTCGCTAAGGGCCTGCTTACGTTTGCTATAACCCACAGGACCATTTCTCCAACATGGACCTCTAACAATTCAGTTGATAACGTTCAAGACTTTCACGTGTTTGTTAATGGCCAGGATAGCGCGATCGTCGACACTGATACGAATCGTTATGATGTTTATGGAGTGACCAACAATACGGCGTATAGTTTTCAAGTCAATGCGACTCTCGTCCAAGGATCTTCAGTAGACCCATTGTACTCAGATGCCATTTCTGTCACTACATTGGATCGTTCGATACCAGATATTCCAGGAACTCCGACTTTATTAGCGATCACGGGTGGTTTTGTTCAAGTGATCGTGCAGCCGCCAGCGGATACGGGGGGTGCTGATCTTGTCAATGTGACGATCACTGTTAGACGCGCCGACAATTTCTATGTGGTAGCACACCAGTCCCAGTCACCTCAAAACTCAGACTTGCTTACTTACAGCGTCCATGGTTTGGATGCTCTCACGAATTATTGGATTTCAGCTATTGCGGTCAGCGAAGGTGGTCTGACGTCTTTGGAAAGTGCGCCGTTAGTGGTTAGAACCATGGCAATACAGCTTCCTGGTCCATGTCCGCCACCGAAAATACTGGCAACTACAGGTGCGATTGTGATTTTTCTGAAATCAATAGACTATCATCAAACCAAGCTGCTCACTGGTTAATGTAGGTGCTTCTGTCGTCTTACAATTGATCCCACCACTCGATGACGGTAGTGCCTTGTTAGTTGTTTTCAGGATGATAAGTGTCGTTAAAATGTTAACGATCCTACTATTGTATTTAGGTGGGGATCGAATACAGGGCTATAACATATACATGGCAATGGATGCTGCTGGTGACTTTGAGGAAGTCGCCTCCACTATTGGCACGGTTACAGTCGATGTTGCTGAGATTTTGCGTTCCTCCGATGACGAACCACTTCTTCCAGAAACCAGGTACTTTTTCAAAGCAGATGCTATAAACTTGGTCGATATCTGCATTTCTGTGGCAACCAGTCTGCAGCTTGCAAATGCGACGGACGCTTTGACTACTAGCGCTTCTGTGCCTGGTGCACCACCAAGCCCGTGTTTCCTGTCAGCCACCGGAGGATCGATAACTATGAGTCTGATGAAGCCTGCAAACATGCAAGGCGCAAATTGTACTGGATTTTTGATCACGATTGAAGATGGAAATGGTAATACTGCCACGAACAGCATTGACGCCGATGATGATGCGACGTATGAGGCTACATCTCTGCAAGCAAACTCAAGCTATACGATCTCCGCTGCGGTTATTACGAATCTTGGAACCTCGCCGTACAGTGCCTTAACAGTCATGAATACGACAACTCCTACGTCTCCGACAATGCCACTAGGTATCACTGTGACGAACGTTACTGGGAGCAGTGCGTTGGCTGAATGGTCTGTACCTCTCGACAATGGAGGTGTCGACATTACAGGTGCGCTCGCTGTCAATATCAGTATCAACCTCGAACATCACTAACCTTTTGTGTGATCACGCAAGGATATACAATCATTGTGATGGCATTAGGAGGTCAAGAGGAGAGACCAGCGTTATCGTCTCCTACGATACTTACACATCTGGTTGCTAGAATGCTGTACACGGTCAAGGCAGTGGCCACCAACTCAGCTGGCAAGACAAGCCCTCTATCAGTCGGTGCTACGTTTAAAACAAAGTCGCCTACAGTGCCGAGTGAACCATGGGGTTTATCGTTGGTTTCTGCTTCCGGTGGGGATATCGAAGTCGCGTGGAATCCACCTGACGACAGAGGAGGCGAGATTTTGTCGATGATGGGTTATAATGTTGTTATATACTCTGCTACCTCATGCTTTGATAGCGAGGCATCGAGCTCGTGCTCGGGATGCAACTCAGTATTGCTCTCTGCAGGCCAATACGAGCTTATCACAAATTCTTCCGAATGCGAGGTGCCTACGACTAAATGTTCTGATGGCACGTTGGATTGCTGTCTTACCAACGAAGATAGTACGTATGGAGTTGGGTTTTCTTGTGGAAATATGGCAACAGCGAGTGTGCCGCGATCTGTGGTAGGATCGACGTCAGTTGTCTTCAATGGGCTTAACTACTCGTCAACCTATTATTTTGGCGTTCAAGCGCTTAATCGAGCTGGAAAGAGCGCCACATCGAACCTACAAGGACTCCAAACAACGTGAGAACCACCGTGTCTACTTTGATATCCTTGAGAGCTTAACTGACGCTGTCGTATTTTGGTGATAACAGGAGTCAAACCTCCCCATCATACCCTACAAATGTTCGTCAACTCACAGCAACCGGTGGATCGATTCAACTTACGTGGGATGCACCCTTGGTACGTTGCGCAAATGTCGTCTATGGCTTAGATAACATTGGTTTAAGTTTGTTTTTACTGCAGAATACAGGAGGTGGCCCGATTCTTGGTTATCACGTCTATCGAAACTACCAATTAATCTCCCCAGGATACGTTATGCCTCCATACAGTGACTGTGGTGGAATGGTAGCGCAGACCACCTATTTGTATGGCATTGCTGCTGTCAACGCTTCCCTGGTTGAAGGCGCAATGGCAACTACAAAACTTACCACAGAATCGTTCTCGCGCCCGCTAAAGCCGTCGATGTCTTTAATTTCACGCATGAATGACCAACTACATTTGAGTGCAACTGCACCTTGCGATGTTGGCGGTGACAAGGCACGCAGTTACCAGTACACTATCAACATTGGAGAAGAGCTGATTACTTCAGAATTTTTCGAGTGTTGCGACTTTGTCGTTCAGAATCTACAGCCGAACCAATCGTACGACATTGCTGTCAGTGTGGACAATTTGTTGTCATGGTCCCCGTGGGTTGAGCAAAATTTTACGACGACCTCCGGTGTTCCCTCAACTCCCGTTGCTTCGCTATTGTACGTGAATACCTACAGCGCGGTCGTGGCGCTTGGATCACCACCTTACGATAAAGAGACACGTTCGTATGATGTGTATGTGTACCAAGGTGATACACAGATTGTGAGCCAACATGTAACCTGCCAAGAAGATGTCGATCCTGGCCAATATGCATGCCCAACGTCATACAGAATGGACGGGTTGGATCCCGAGATCGAATACGGTATCAGGGTTCTGGCGACTGGCCCACTTGGTTCAAGTGTGTCAGACTTAGTCCAGTTTACAACAAGCCCGATCGCAATTGGTAAGAAAGACACGGGTGGAAAGATACTTTATCTGACTCGATGCACTAATGTTGTTGACACTGCTGCATGCAGGTACATTTGGGATGTCTACCTCCGACTATTACGCTGACGAGGATGGGAATATCAACACAGTGCTGCTTCGAAGCGGTGGGACTTCAGGGTCTGTTGACGTTATTGTGGACGTGATGGAACCAAACACGGTACTTGTGCGATGCGACTGGGTGGGTAGTGGAAGCTGCTATTGCGTGATATTTCTTACGTCTTCAGGTGCTGTGCCTGAAGCGTGCAGTATACTATTTCTCGATGGACAAGAAAGTGCACATATTTCATTTTCCATGTGGAACGACGATTCGGCCGAGCTTCTTCCGTCGCCTGTAGTCGTGGCTCCGGTAGGAGTGCCTCTATCCAGCCAAAGTGCGGCTCTCTTACATATCGACACACAAGAATTACCAGGCTTTGTGTCATTTTCGATGGGTCTCTTGAAGGTGATGGAGAACTCTCAGTTTGCGATGGTGGATGTGGTTCGAGTTAACGGCACGACGGGGACAATTAGCTTCGACTTTGAAACATTCGATATGTCGGCACTTGCAGGGGACGACTACATTCTGACCAAAGGAACCGCCACCCTATCGGACCAGCAAAGTGGAACACAGATTTGGATTCAACTTATCAACAACAACGTTATGAGTCCTGATAAAATGTTTGGCCTTCGTTTGGCGAATCAAACTACGCAAACTGGCGATGGAATTCTTGTGACACTTCAAGTGATAATACAAGATGACGATCTCTTTCTGAACGCGATTCCAAGCAAAATGGACCCCGCTACAATTGTCTACACGACTGGAGGCGAATTTGAAATTCAATGGCCGATGTATTCGCACGATTCAGCCTCGGTTTCGGGATACATGGTTCGTGTTACCAGTGCCAGCGGAGGAAATTTTTACAATCTCTACAACACGACACTCACGACATTAACATTATCGGGTCTTACCGCTAGAAGCACGTACCGTGTACAGATCTCAGCTTGGAATGCGTTTGGCGTAGGCGAATACTCGGATGGAATCGATGTTGTGACGACTGATATTACAGTTCCTGGCCCGCCACTCGTGCTTACGGCAACTGACGTGACATACACAAACGTTACACTTACTTGGGAGCCACCTCGTGATGACGGCGGAAGCGCAATTGTCGGGTATCATGTGCTAGTTGAAGACAAGGACGGAAACTATGTGGAACAAGGGTCAGTTAATGCGTCGAACTTGTTATTTGTTGCAGACAATCTGATGGCGTCGAGCGAGTATGTCTGCTATGCCTTTACTTATACTACGGGATTCGCGACGATTTCAGATGCGATGTCTCCTGCACAGATATCTGTCGTTACCGCAAGCGGAGTGGCGCCAGGGCCACCTCCAGCAGTGACACTGGTGGGGCAACCAAATGGAGGCACGTTGATATTTTCGATGACACAGCCGCAGGATACCGGAGGGATGCCTCTAACAAACGCCTCTCTTTATTTACGCGAGGCCACTGTGGATGAACTGGGCACGACGGATGCTTTTGCTGCTGTGTGCCAGATCAACTTGACTGATCAAACGGATGACACATGCACTGTTAGCAACCTCTTGGCTTCTACAAGTTATGAAGTCTACGCTACGTTTTCAAACGAAATGGTATGTTTATCTACTTTGTAATATCCTGAATACGAGTTGTGTCATTCCTCTAAAGTTTTTTTCTGGTAGGGGGAGAGTGCTCCTGCAGCCAGCGAAGTGTTTCAAACCAGTTCTGTGGTCGATTTGCCATCACCACCCCTAAATTTTCGTGCTACTGATGTCACTGGTGGCAACATCAGGCTTGAATGGGATGTTCCGGCGGACTTGAGTGGGGCCTCTGGTGTTGTTGGTTATATTGTGTACCAAAAGTACGATGTGTTGGGTACTTCATACTTTACTTATTACGACGGGCAAGACTCTATCGAACAGAGTATGGTGGCAAGAGGGCTGACAAGAAACTCAACGTATGCTTTTGCTGTCGTCGCATTGACTGACGCCAGCTTTTGTGCGAATCCTGACCTCTACAATTTGAGCCCATTTTTGAGCGTAACGACATTACTTTACAGTCGTCTATCATCCCCAGTTGATCTGCATCTCGTATCCAGAACGGGCGGAGAGGTTACGCTCGGCTGGAATGCTCCGGGCGATCTTGCTGGGGTGCCGTTGCAATACTATGAGGTTGAATTGGTACTTTCCTCAAACGATTTTGAGATGCTCTCCGATTCATTGTCAAGCGACAACACAACTTTCGCTCACTACGGGCTGTCCGAAGGCACAAGCTACAGCTATGTTGTTACTGCTGTGAATCAAGACGGACCTAGCGAGAGAAGTGCAGTCTTCACAGTGACCACAGCAAGTGTTTCGCAACCAGGGGATGTGCAGAATTTTCGATCCATTGATGCTGCTGCTACTGGTGGAAGTGTCACGTTGGCTTGGGACCCGCCTCAAGATACCGGTGGCCGACAAATTAATGTTTATGAGATTTCTCGAACTGGGTATTCGGGTAGTTTCTCTATCTCCACCACAACGTTTGAGGATCGCTCTGGTCTAGATGCATTGACTGGATACACGTACACGATAACACCCTTCAACGGTCTGTACAGGGGATATGTCACGGCTATAGTGGCTGAAACAGGGCCTCCTTCGCTTCCAGACCCGCCTCAGTTAAATATGATCCCGTATGGAGGACGCTTAGAAGTTTCATGGCTGGAACCGGTGTATACGGGTGGAATCTTGTTGAATTCGTACGTGATCACGCTAAGTGGTTCAGATGGTACTGTTATCAACAGCTCAACGACGGGTGACCTATCTTGTACTTTTGGGAATTTATCAGCTAGCACGTGGTACATCTTGTCTGGAAGTTCGCTCAACGACATTGGAAATAGCAGTTCACTGGAATATAATGTTGAAACAAGCCCTCCAGATGCTCCCGGGGCTCCTCCTCAGCCCACAGCTACCAATATTAGGGGTGGTAGCCTAGATATTCACGTCGAAAGTCCCGATTACACGGGTGGAGAAGATGTCACGTTGACGCTATACATGAATATCGATAAAGTGCACGTTTTTGCTGAGGATGAAAGAGATACGACAATCTACGGACTAATCGCTGAGACGGAGTACTCTTTCAGTGTGTCTGCGGCGAACACAGTGAGCGAAACCAGAAGCGTTCTTGTAAAAGTTACTACAACCGCGATCTCCACACCTGGGCAAATTCAAAATCTACAGCAGGTGTCCGTCTCTTTCAACCAAATGGTATTATCCTGGGATAATGTTCAAGATACAGGTGGCGACGCGGATCTGCAGTACGAAGTGACTTATTTTCAATGCAGTAGCGATGGTATTCAACAAGAAGCGGAACAGACGCAGATGTCTGATACTGCAACTGCTCTTATTGAAGGACTGCAATATTCGACGTTTTACAGCGTCGCTGTCATGGCCGTGTCAACCACTTCACTGGTTGGCAATGCAAGTTCAACTATCATAATAGAGACTGAACAGCCTTTCTCCGGAGTAATCGTCGCTGATTCTGCTGAGGTGTTCGTGAGAGAAGATGCAGGAGTCGTATCGATACCAATTGACCGGGTAAACGGGTCGTATGGGAATGTCTCGTACACTTTTGAAACGAGCGATGAGTCGGCACTATTCGGAGTCAACTATCAGTACACGACAGGGACAAGAACACTCACAACCAACGTCGACTCCGACTCTTTTGATATCCCGATCGTGAATGACGCAGTGTACGACCCTAACATCTCTTTCCTGGTAACTATTACGGATTCGAATACTGCATTAGAATCGACTACCCGCGTTATCCTTGAAGATGATGGCGACGCTGGAACGATTTCGTTTGCTCAATCTTCACTAGCGCTTTTGGAAAATAGTGGAGTTGCTTACTTGGACATGACTCGCACTGGTGGAACCAGCCCACAAGCAGATATCAAGCTGAAGGTGGTCCAGAATGCGAGCTCAGTGGATCGATTTCATTTGCTTAATTCGACGGTAACGTTTGACGAAGGAGAAACACTGAAGACCATATCAATTGAAATCATCGATGACAGCGCCTATCAATTCGTCCCGGACAGTATGACGATTGGCTTCGATATCATAGACGGTGGAGTGTTGTATGGATCGATTAACACCTCGACTATAACAGCATTAGACAACGGAGATATCTCGCCACCTAAGCAGTGCTTAAACCTTCGGCAAACTTCAGCTACTGGTGGAACTCTTGGGCTAGCTTGGACGCAGCCAATAGACCACGGTGAAGCCGATGTCACGTTAACATTCTTGGCGAGTGTTTTGACTGGTACCAATGTGGTCATTACGCAGTCTTCTCCAACAGAAACGACAATCATCTATGGGTTGAACCAGTCTACAACCTACCTGGTGTCCGTACAAGCTGTAAATTCAGCAGGTACCGGAATAGCGAGTACGCCTTTACTGCTCTCGACCCCCGCGGCAACACCCCCCACTGCACCTCTCAACATCCAGACACTTAGTGTGTCGAGTTCCAGCGTACTCCTTTCGTGGGACGCTCCTTTGGACGTTGGTGGGTCACCAATCATCGCCTACACTATTTACAACGTGTCCACCACTACCAGCACTCAATCGCTATTTCCTTCGGTGTCGTGCTCTGCACCGAGAGTTTGCTCCATCATGCAGCTGCTTGCTCTGACCAGTTACAACATCCAGATCCAAGCTTCGTCAGCTTTTGTGACGCAGGGATCGTTGTCCGACATAATAACGTTTACTACTTTGAATCCGGATTACCCTGACACGCCACCAATAGCAGTGGTCTTGTGGATCAGTGCTGGTGCCATGACGATTCAAATGTTCGACCCAGTGAACGTCGGTGGGTCGAATATCCAGCAGTATAAATTGTATATGCGGGCAAATGACGAGGTTGACTTCCCCTTGGTTTACAACGGTACGTCAATGGAGTACACCGTGTACCATTTGCGATATCAAACCATCTACCTATTCAAGTATCAGGCGGTAAACTCTGTTGGTCCAAGTCCATGCAGCCCGATCAAAACAATTCAAACGTTATCAAAATCTCTACCAAGCGCACCGTTGAACGTTGGAGTGACTGATAAGACTGGTGGAGCAATAACGTTGACATGGGATGAACCGCTTGATGTGGGTGGTCGGAATGTTACAGGGTATTTGGTACAAATTGTCTCAATCAATGATGACGTGGCTAGTGTTGTTGGGTATAATGGAGAAGATATACCAGCACGAGAAGGGACGGTATACGGACTCACAGCCAACACGTCTTACGGCATGCAAGTGGTTGCTTATTTGGAGGTGTCCAATTGCTTCGATTCTTCTCTACAGTCATGGAGCTCCGTAACTAATGTGTCGACGACGATGGCGACACCACCGCTATCAGCGCCGGCTCTTTTCGTTAATGACAAATCAGGCGGAACGATTAAGCTGGAATGGAGTGCGCCGGAGGATCAAGGTGGCGTCCCGCTTACTGGATACACATTATATAGTGTGGATAGCGCTGGAGTCTCAAGCGTTCTCTTCTCGACTGCCGAAGTGACCGTTCTTTCTTTCTTGTACAATGACCTAACAGCGGATACCAACTACTCGTTCACGATCTCAACAGCGAATTCTGCCGGTTCGAGTCCTACGAGTTCGGTTTTGGAGGAAACGACAGACTCAGTTTCTCCTCCGTCAGCGCCTTTGAATATACAGCAGTTGTTATATAATACTGGAGGTGCAATCACAATTGGATGGGATCGGTCTGTGGATACGGGAGGGCAACCAATAGCGGGGTATACGGTGTATCGCAACGGAGCAGTTGCCAGTGGCACCTTGTCCCCAGACACAAGAAATTTTACCGACAAAGATGAACTGGCAGCTAGCACGAGGTACCAGTTCACTGTGCGAGCCATTGGGCAGAATGGTATGATCTCCGTGGCCAGTGCAGAGTGCTCCGCATCAACTACGGAAGCCACCAAGCCACAGAAAGCTCAGTCTATAACTGCTGTCCTCGGTTCTAGCTATCTCAATGTCTCGTGGATTCTTGATGCAGATAGCGGTGGATTACCAATTACGTCGTATGAAGTGAGCCTAATGCTCGGTTTTACCATGGTCAAGATCAGTACAGTAACTACCCCATACTTCGTTTTTAAGGGGCTCACCGCTAGTACAGTATACACTGGATCAGTCACAGTTTACAATGGTGTGGGAGCAAGTGATGAGGTGACTGCAAGTCTGGCAACGAGAGCGATGACTGTACCCAGCAGCCCTGACACACCCTTAGTACTGGCCGTTTTTGGTGGGAACTTCACCATTCAAGTCACTCCGCCAGAATACACCGGAGGATCCAACATTACAGCTATGAAAGTGTATGAGTCGACTCTCGGGACTGTTGCGACTCTAACTTTGACTGCAATGGCTCCAGTAATTTACACGCTTTTTGGCGTGAGTGCAACGACCGATTACTTTGTCACTTGCTCAGCTGTTAATGCTGCTGGAGAAGGGCCCCAAAGCAACCGACTTGCTGTTCGTACAGCGACGTTAAGCCCGCCGGGTGAATTCTCGACAGCGCCCCTGTTGGTAGTTGCTGCAGGGACGGCGCTTACATTTGCATGGGATCTTCCAGCTGACACGGGTGGGAGTCTGAGTTTGACGTACGAAATCAGAGTGTCAAACTCGACCATGAGTACGATCAATCCAACCGTGAGTCTGTCGTACACAGCGATGCAACTCGCTTTCAATAGCCCATACCATGTTTCCGTTCGCGCAGTAAATAACGTTGGACCAGGTTTATGGAGTCCCATTCTCACGGCAACGACGCTACCTGACGCTGATGGCGAATTCAACTTCGCTCAAGCTAATGTGTCGGTGTTGGAAAACGCAACTCAGGTATCTCTTGTGGTGCAACGAACCACTGGTTTGAGCGGTCAAATAATGCTTACGTACACAACAGAGCCCACAGGAATTGCGCCAGCAACTATTGGTTCGAATTATGCCGTCGTTCAAGGCTCTACCACAACAACGGGGACGGTCGTGTTTGAGCCGCAACAAACCCAGAACTCCATCGTGATTTTTATCATCAATGACTCGATTTACGAGTATCCTTTCCAGACATTCGCAGTTCGGATTACGGCTGCAACTTCTCCTTCAGGAGGCGCACCGATTGTCGGAAGCAATAATTTGGTGGTTGTAACCATTCTAGATGACGGTGATGCTGGCTTCTTAAGCTTTGAGAGCCCAGCGTATTCATTCCTCGAAAATGCTCAAACCGCATCTGTTACGATTATTCGGGAATACGGCAAAAGTACCAGCATTTCTCTCGGATTTAAATTTGGGGGCGGAACCGCAACACCGGACGTGAACTATCGTGAATCTACCACACCAATCGTTATGGGCGATGGCGTCACGAAAGCGACGCTGACGTTCGCAATCATTAACGACAACATTTATGAGTATCCTGATGAATATTTTTTTATTTGGATGACAGTATTAAGCGGTGGAGCGATACTTCGGCAGCCTCAGACTTGCGTTACGATTCTGGACGACGGGGATGTGTCAAATCCAGGAACCTGTCCACCACCTGTACTAGTATCGGTAACCGGGGGAGCAGCAACATTTGCGACTCATTTGCCCAACCACAACGGTAGTGCAACTGGGGTACTATTGAATTATACCATGCGTCTGACCACCGACATGAGCAGTACCGATTTCACGCAACCGGTGGGGTCTATGTTTTTCATCGGGAACTTGACCGCTTTGACAACCTACAACGTCACCATTGCCGCCAGTAACATTATTGGTCTAGGACCGTTCAGTAACGACACCCAATTTTCAACTACAGCTCCAACACTTCCCAGTGCAGTTGCGTCGATTTCTGTTGAATCAAGAACAGGAGGTCGGATTTCACTCGCGTGGTCTACGCCTGACGATACGGGCGGAGTTCCTATCAGCAAGTATCGCGTCTATATCGTCGATGTTCCCCTTCGGGTAAGTTTTGAACGTCGAGATTTTGTTTTGTGCACAGGACTAATGTGGTTTTTGTTTTGCTAAAGTTGGGTATTGAGAACTTGCACCCGATTGCACGGGCAACTGTTTACGGGCTTACGGCGAGCACAACATACGCTTTCTTAGTCCAGGTAACGCGTACTACCGTGTATGGTCAAGTTTATGGCCTTTTACGGATGATTTTTCTGTTGAACTGTAGGCAGGAAACGATGTCAGTGACAACGATGGGTGGGGTAACTTGAGCGCTCCATTTAATTCCTCCACTACTGCTGTCACGCAACCTGGACCTGTAATCACCAGCCCCGATCCATACAAACCAGCAACCGGGGGCAGAGTTTATCTCAGTTGGAACGCGCCACTCGACACAGGTATTTACTACTATTAATCGTCTTGAAGAACACTGACGTGTTTCTGACCTGAATTTGTCTTTTGAACAAGGGGGAACCAACGTTTCTTCCTACATCGTCTTTACCCGATGCCCCTCGCGGCCGTGGTATTTGTCTGCTACAATCCTTCCCAGTTTGAATCCGTTGTCTACTTCAGTAGCAACACTGAACGCAAGCACTGCCTACGAGTTTTTTGTATTAGCAGAAAACTCGGTGCCACCTGTAAAACTCCCAGCAAAACTGTCTATCGCAGCAGGATCTTACGTTTTACGCTCATCTACCGATTTATCGAGCTGGCTGTCGATCGGATCAGTCATCGCTATCCAGGTCAGGGCTAGCGGTGGTGTTTGCGGTAGCACTGACACTCTGCTAATTATTTCTTTTGTCTCTAGGATGCTGTGTTTGTAGTAAATGACCTGTCGAGTGTGGCGTCAGGATCCATTGGTCTGAAGTACCCTCACTTGACGTCTTCCCTACTGAGTCAAACAGGAACGGTCACGGGTCAAGCTACAAGTTTCAGTGTGCTAAATACTTCGATACCAACCCTGCCAGATCTCCCACCAGCTCCAATATTGGCAATGTCCACCGGAGGAATGATAAACGCGACGCTGTTCTCGCCTGAAGACACTGGTACTGTGCTAACATTCTCTTTCACAACTAAAGTCCGTATACTAAAGTCGTGTGCCTCCAGGTGGTATCCCAATTTTGGATTTTTCGCTGTACTGGAATGGAATAAAGCTGAACGACGATACGTACGTGAAGACTACGTCAAAAGCGAATTATCTTCAAATCAGTGCTTTCGTGTCCGTATCCCATTTGAAGTCGGAAACGAGCTACAACGTTAGTGCGGTGGCGATAAACTCGCTCTCGCTTTGCAACTTCGGACGAGTTCTCGCTGGGCCAAACGGGTCTTTTCAAACAACGATCGTCACAGTTCCCGGACCGCCGCAGTTAGGGACGTACCGGATAACTGGCGGTGGAATCACGATGAACATTATTGACCCGCACGACACCGGAGGCAACGATATCCAGATCTATCGACTTTACTACAAACGAAACATTCCAACAGATTCGTGGCAGCTCAGCTATAATGGATCCGAGCACCAAGCTACTGTTGCGCCCCTGAAATCTGCGACTGAGTACACCTTCATGTCATCGATTAACAATGGAGTTTTCGACTCGATGAATTCTTCGATGATAGTAGTAAGAACGATCAACCCCTCTCCGCCGGGTTCATGCGATGCGCCAACATTTGTAAACGCGACGGGAGGGATGATTCTAGTTTCCTGGACATATCCAGCCGATAATGGCGGCTCCAATGTGACAGGTTTCTACGCTACGATTGTCTCGAGTTTGGATGGGTCAGGAAAGATGATGGTGCAGACAAATACGACGTCCTGCAGCTTCTATCGATTAATGGCAGAATCGAGTTATGATGTGGTCGTTCGCGCGGGTAATTTTTTCGGCTATGGGCCTGATAGCGCCATTGCAACTTTCCAGACCAAGGCTGCCTCACCTCCTGCGGGTGAAATTGATGTGACAGTGCAATTAACAACTGGAGGAGCAGCAGAAATTTCATTTAATGAGCCTATCGATCTAGGTGGAGCAACGTCCAGTGACATGATTTACAGCATTTATCTGGACCACGACAATACGATAAACATGTCCTACTCGGCGTTAGAAGATCTTTCTTCAACAACCAGCGGAGGAGAAAGAAGGTTAACTGAAAATGCTCAAAGGCGCCTACAGACGGCAATGGCCTTTACACAAGTTCTAGTGGCAGATTTGGACCCCGAGACGCTGTACGGTGTGCAGGTTCAACCAACTAGTGTATATTCGAGTGGAGGGGCCTCTGCTTCGTTCGGTATTGAGACGTTACCAGCATCTAAACCAAGTGCCCCCGTTGGTTTGACGGTGGTTGCTTTGACAGGTGGATCTGTTTCGCTATCATGGGGAGCCTCGTTAGATTCTGGTGGGATTCCACTAAATGGGTACTCGTTGAATATGTCCAGCATTTCGAAAGATGGTCCTTTCACTGAATTTTACCACGATATGCTGCGAGCGACCACAGTTTATCGATTGCAGCCCATTTCAACATACTGGGCTTTCGTTACAGCGTGGAACGATATCGGAGAATCGCCCCTCAGTAACGTCGTTACGTTCTCCACTCCTCGAGTAACCCCGCCTAGCCCTCCGCAGAATCTAACCATTACAGCTCTGGGCTATAATTCTGTGGAGTGCTCGTGGGAGGTTCCGAGTGACATTGGCGGGGACACAATTGATGATTACACGGTCACTGCGACATCGACAAACGACCCGACAGTCTCTGTATCTTTTACTCCACAAGACACATCGACTTCACTGACAGGATTAAACGTGTCGACATCCTATGCGATCTCGGTAGTAAGTATCTTTATGGTTCATAAATTTGTAGCAGCGTATTGATCAAACCTTGTCCGTTTTTGGGGGGTATATAGACAGCCCAGAATACGCTCGTGGACTCTAGTCCTGCCAGTGTGACCAGATACGCTAGAACATCGTCAGGTGTAGACACTCCGTCCACACCACAGATTGGCTGCGGTGAGGCAGGCAAACGTGTCTTCTGCTCTCTTTTCCCATTCAGCAGCCTAACGTTCTCTACGGTTGTGCTTGATTACAGTATCGCATGATTCAGTCGAGCTTTTGTGGTATCCGTATCCTGGGGCGACAGCTTACACTATCGTTCGAGATGGAGTGGACATCGGTACAACGAGTGATTCGCATTTCATTGACCAAGTTACTCTTTCAACAGCGTCTTCCTATGCTATCCGGACTTCTTCGGGGTCAACGCCCAGCACTGCAGTCTCCGTGACGACGGTAGATCCATCGGACACAATAACCGATGCGATTTGTCAAGGAAACGTGGGTCATATCAGTCAGCTCAACTATACGAATAACGTCAAGAAGCGATGGAGTATCCAGCCCATGACGTCGTATTCTACGATTACGCTGACGGTAAGCAAGTTCGCAACTGAATTATTCCGCCTATTGATCTATCATACTTACCTGTGTTTTTTTTTTTTTTACAGTTTTCGCTGTTCGAGCTGGAGTGCGATCACGACTCCGTGGAAATTCTCGATGCACTTACAGAGGAGCGTCTGTGGAAAGGTGGATGTGTGCGAGCTGGGCGATTTGTTTACCAAGCAATATCTTCGGTCGTCGTTATCTTCACCAGTGATGCTAGCGTTACAGCAGCAGGTATCAACGTGCAGTATGAAGTCGACGGATCTACCGAGGCCACGCGAATTCCTCCCCCAGGTAACGGTATCGTTTGTTCGGGCCACGGTCGCAGTCAAAGTGACGGCACCTGTAAGTGCAACGTCGGATTTACCGGTGAAGGTTGCAATAACCGAATTGTCTGCTGCTCGGATCCGCAAAGATGCCACAACGCGGTCTGTGATTTGGATCCTGCAATAGTTATTGTGGTATCACGGGAATTCGGGGATGATGCACAGGGAACAGGTCAACTGATGAACGCAAGCGAAACGGGAACTGCTTCTAAAGCTGTCAAAACAATTTCTCGAGCTGTGGAACTAAGCACTACAGGAAGTGTAATTTTTGTGTATCCTGGAACATATTCAGGCGTTCTGAATCGCGACCTTGTTGTTGGTCCCCAAGACTTTACGATTTCCACCCTGAAAGGACCTTACTGGACGATCGTCGACTGCGAGATGCTCTCGCGCTTTCTTTTCGTCACATCCTCAAGCGTAGACGTGGAAGGGCTCACGTTGCTGCACTGTGGTGAAGCTGACGGAGGCGCGTTCAAAATTGTTGGTGGTGATTTTAGAGGCACAAATATGTTGATCACAAACGCTAACGCCAGTCAGAATGGTGGGGCACTTTACGCCACTAGTAGCGACGTTACTCTGCACCAAGTGGAAATCATCAATAGCACCGCCGGTGCTGAAGGAGGAGCTCTTTATTTCGAGGACTCGAATGCCTCTATGAGTGACTCTAACGTGACAATGTGCACCGCTGCACGCGGCGGAGCAGTCGCTTTACGAGGAACAAGTTATCTGTCTACAATGGATACGGAGCTCAACCAGAACGTCGCATCAGAAAGCGGGGGTGGTGCTTTCATTGACGGCGTCATCTCGCTTAATAACGTGCAACTATCCAGTAACAATGCACCGAACGGAGGTGGTGTAGCCGTGGAGAATGGTACACTAACGATGGAAAGATGTCTTGTGTCGAACAACTCCGCAGATATTGCTGGTGGTGGATTGTCACTTAGTGGAACATCTTCTATGGCTGTTATCGCAACTTCCATTCAAACTAACACGGCAGGAGTAAGAGGAGGAGGTGTCTATACCACTGGTACTATCGAAATTACGTTTGACAAACTTACAGCGCCTCCCTCTTTAATCACGGGGAATACAGCAGGTAAGTGCTGAGGTAGGATAGCAGTTGTACCCTGGTTTTACGCACTCACATGTTATAATCTGTTGCATTTGCAGCGAGTGGAGCTGGAATGTACGTCTACCATGCCTACGCAAGCTTTCAAGGCATTGACATCGAAGATGGACTGGCCAGCGATTTTGGTGGTGGGGTTGCTATGGTTGATAGTACTGTTGAATGGTCGGATGTGGTCATTCAAAGGAATAGGGCACAGGAAGGCGGCGGCGTTGTGTTGCAAAATTCTCATTTGACTAGCAAAGGATCCGTCAATATTACAACAAATAGTGCGGTGGAAGGTGGTGCTGTTTGGCTTAACACCAGCACCATGAGCGGTGTCGTTGACACTCAGTGCCTCTCCAATACAGCCAAAAACAATGGCGGATCAATTTTTTCGACAGGAATTTGTACTGTGGGAAATGTGCACCAGGAGCTGAATAGCGCTCAAAACGGAGGATGCATGTATGTGGAGAGTGCAACACTGAGCTTAGTGGACACTGAGATTTTGAATTGTACGGCTGGTGTGGCTGGAGGAGGAATATGGGCGGAAGACAGTCAAGTTACAATGAAGAATGTATCCCTACAGTTGAGTACAGCCCCCGATGGAGGAGGTTTATTTGCTATTTCAAGTTTCATTTCAGGCAATTTGATAATTGAGGCCTGCAGTGGAGTCAACCACGGTGGCGGGATGTACGTGAATGGAGATACAACCGTTGTTGGAGTTATCGTGGATAATTGTAAAGCCCAGGAGGGAGGTGCTGTGTGCGCGGTGGACTCGAATCTGGTTGTCGAAAACTGCACACTATCAAATTCCTATGCATCCGAACAGGGTGGAGGCCTCTCCGCTATCAATTCAGTCGTCCTGTTGATACAAACAGATATAGTGGGCGATATCACTGATGAGTTTGGTGGTGGAGTCTACCTGGAGACATCGACTATTATTCATGACGATGTTACCGTCAAGGGGTGTAATTCAAGTGCTGGAGGTGGCATGTACCTAAAAGAGAGCAACGTGACGGGGAAGACTAATGCATCATCAACTCGAATTTCTGAGAACCAAGCTGGAATTGGTGGAAATATGTTATTGAGTGGGCTGTGTTCCATCAAGCAACTGGTGGTATCTTCAGGAAATGCTACTACCTCAGCCGGCGGAATTGGCATCGACAGTAAATCATCTACAACCATACAGACTTGTTTGGTGGTGAACAACTCGGCCGTAATCGGAGGGGGTATGGCCTTACAAACTGATTCGATGTGCACAGTGATTGACTCTGTCGTTGCGATGAATGTCGCTAATAATTCTGGAGGGGGTATTGGAATTACTGATGCTGCTCTCTCGCATAATAATCTTTCCGTGTTATTCAACTCAGCTCAACAAGGGGGAGGTGTATTCGCAACTGGGGTGTCCAGTATAGTAAAGCTAGCAAACCGCTCTCCGCAAGCATTGTTTCAAAATAATACCGTCCCAGGCTCCGGTGGTGGCTTGTATGTCGCACAATCGAGTCAGATTAACGCTAGTGGAGTTGCATTCCTTAATGGGAGCGCTTTTCAGGGGGCTGGGATATACGTCGACAGCGCGATATTGGTACTGAACGATGCCTTGTTTCAAAACGAAATTGCTTCGTCAGATGGAGGTGGAATTTACGCCAGCTCCTCCAGCGAGTTGATATTGACAAATTGCTCCTTCCTGAATAACAACGCTTCGTCGCTCACGGGGTATGGTGGTGCAGTACGATCTGCAGGGGGAGAAATAGCCACTAATATCGTTTCTATGAGCAATTGCACATTAACGGGGAACACGGCCGGAATTGGAGGAGGTATAACACTGGATTTTACAGCATTCACCGGATCGAACACTGTTCTGAAGGAAAATGTAGGGAAGTCTGGTGGGGCTGTTGCTGTTCTGAGCAAAGGATCAGTTGTTTTCAGTAACTGTGCTTTCGTTAACAATACGATGCCGCGAAGGGTTTTGGGAGTGCAGGGAGGTTCACTGTACATTACGAGTGGTGACGTCACGATAACCGATTCACAAATTGTCAGTAATGAGGTAGCCACACTGGCACTCTATGGAGGGCTCATTTACGCTGAGAGCAGCGCCTACACGACGGTAACGATCGTCAATTCACTATTGGAATACGGCCAAGCGTACTCTGGCGGCTTAATCTACTCGACAGGTGCTGTCATTTCTATCCGAAATTCGACTTTGCATCGCGGTTTTGGATACGATTTTGGAGCTGGAATTTATGCTGTGCAGACGCAATTGAGTATCTCTGACAGCACTTTCTTCGATAATTTCGCTTTCTACGACGGCGGAGGAATTTATATAATAGATGGAGGCCAGTTGACAGTGGCTGACTCGTTTTTTGATCTCAATGCAGTGCAAGAAAGTGGTGGGGCTATCTTTATCAGCCCTGGAGCGGCGGTGGACTGTACAGTCTCCGGGTCAAATTTCACGCGCAACACTAACGTTGGCCTCGGTTCAACCATCTTCATTGGAAGACAGAATACCGCTCACTTGTCAAACTGCAACATTTCGGATAACGGAGGCTCGGACACGGAAGGTGGAGCACTGAACATCATCGATGCGACTGTGAATATCGAGGGCTCTTTGTTTGAACGAAATGCTGCTGCGAAGGGAGCTGCGATTCAAATCAGCCGAACAACTAATTTGACCATGACGCAGACTATTTTCAGGAACAACTCTGCTAGTGACGAGGGTGGAGCCTTACATGCGTCAATCAGAGCTGTTGCTACATTCACTGACTCAATCGTCGATGGAAATGATGCTGGAGAAGGTGGCGCCGTATATGCAATGGGAACAGTAGTTATCGCGCTAACGAATACTGACTTTCTGAACAATACCGCCAGTTCTTTCGGTGGTGCGATCTCTATGAGAGGAAGTGCAGTGCTAACTGTCACAAACGGTACATTTAAGAGCAATGAAGCGTATACTGGAGGTGGCGTGTCACTTCAGGATAATTCTTCTTTTTCCGTCGCGAACAGTCGATTTGAAGACAATAATGCCAGTGACTTTGGCGCTGGAATCTACATCGACAAGTCTACAGAAGAACAATATCAAGCAGTAAATTGCAAGACCACGCTTTTTGGCGGGAATGAGGCTGTAGCTGGTGGCGATATTTATTGGGTGTTCTATCCGTGGTTTAATGAGTTCGACTGCATCGAGTGCGCCACTTTAATCGGGGATGAGAAGCTATTGTTTTCGAGTAGTGCCATGAAAATCACACCCGGATGGTGGCCACTTACTGTGACGAGTGGGGTGAGTCTTGGAATTAATGTACCGACGAACGTAAGCTCTGTGTCTGTTGCTACATCACGTCGGTTGTCCATCTCTTATGCGGACTCAGAAGTGTACCTTAACGCAAACTTGGCAATGCCTGGATCTAGTGTACTTTGGCCTACCGTCGTCGTTCGTGACTTCTATGATGCAATTGCCACCTACGATAATGTGACTCAATGCCAGGCTGCCCTCAAGAGTGGGGAGGTTGGAGACTTCTCGTTTTCACCGGCAACATGGATAACTGTCGACGAAGGATACATCGTGTTTGAACGCGCCGAGGTGTTCTCAATATCCAGAGATGACCCTTATGCGCTGTACATTAACTGCACGTTGTCTCCCGTTCTCCAAAGTCCCATTACTGTCAACGTGACTGTCGACACGTGCAATCCAGGCTACGAAAACATTCAAGGGTAAGCCATGCTCGCAGATTTTTGTTGGCATAAAGCTAACGCTTTGTTTCTGTATGGTATTGTAGCGTATGTCTTTCATGTGTGAAAGGCACCTACAGGTAACAGTTCCTACAAACTTTTGTGAGATTCCAGGATCTAAAATATGTTTTTGGAACTTGTCGGTAGTTTCGATGGCGAGAACTGCTACCTGTGTCCTGTAGGTGCGAGTTGTGAAGAAAAAGATTCAAGTGGGGTAGCAACCGGGGTCGTTTCTCCTCTTCGTCAGCAAGGATATTTCATATCGAAGATCCGCTCCTCTTACGCTGCCTCCAGTTGTGAGAACCCTGACACATGGCCACCTGATGACCCATGCAAGTCCATTGACATCACTAACCTTACGAAGCGTATCCACGAGTGTTTCAATAAGAACCCGCAAACATTCTACGATTACTGGAGCCGAGACAGAGTCTTCTCATGCCTGTCCGGGAATGAATACTACTCATGCGACGTACGTATCCCTGCAAACAGCAATTATATTGCTCATTTTCACTAACCATTTTTTGTTGGTTTTTTCTAATAGACCAATGCCGCATGTGTAGAAGCTACTACACCCTCCGTCAGCAATGGGTCTACAATCTCCGTCAGCACTGCATCTGTCCAGCCGTCAGGCCAGTGCGCCATTGGGTATTCAGGTATCTTTTGCGCTGTCTGTGACGATGGTTACTACAAGAGTTCAAGCGGATCGTGCAAACGTAGGTTTTCTTCCTTGGAGTCTAGTTTTCATTGTTTGGTTTTCACTGTACGATGCTGTTTGAATCCATTTGTGGTACATCTGGCAGAGTGCTCGGATCCTAAGGACCCAACGGTGGAGCGGACGACACGAATGCTAGCATTGCTACCAATTATCGTGGCAATCGCTGCTCTTGTGATTCTCTTTTATCTATTTTCAAACGCTTCTGAGCATCGAGTTATTAGTCATGCACAAGCTGCTAAGAGATTTCAGGTTTACGAAGGCCAATCGCGAGCTCAAAAGCTTCTCCTGTCTACCAAGGCGAAAATCCATACACGCGTTAGTTCAATGATGAAAAATGCAGCTACGGTAGCACACAGTGTGCGTGAAAAGCTTGGGAAGAAACACAAACGGTACCCCTTCAACGTCGCGCCCAGGCCTGTGGAAGGGCTGCCGGCGTGGCGGCCAGAGAAGTTTAAAATTATGCTGGGATACTTTCAAGTTATCGGCAGCTTCAAGAACGTGTACGAGATTCCGTGGCCAAACAGCATGGGGCACCTCATGGACATTTGCTCATTGGCGGACTTTAACTTCGTGGACACAACTGCTGCGGAGTGCTTGCTGAAACGAGATTACTTCACCAATTATCGGCAAGTAGGGTGTGTGTGTTTTGAGTTATTTAGTGCTGACTACGTGCTTGTTTGCAGTTATGCGCTGTTTACTTTACTTGGAATGCTTTTTCTGATATTCCTCACCACGGTTTGGGGAGTTTTACGATATCGTGTCAAACTCTCAACACTTCCGCGGCACTGTGTGAGTTGTGGTTTACCTG
Source organism: Phytophthora agathidicida (assembly GCA_025722995.1). NCBI lineage: Eukaryota > Oomycota > Peronosporomycetes > Peronosporales > Peronosporaceae > Phytophthora > Phytophthora agathidicida. Next base: position 3,877,097 of record CP106972.1, on the reverse strand, counting down.
TTTTTACTCTTGAACATCGCTCGCCGGAAGTCCAACTACGACGTGCAACATTGCTAGCTACACTCAAGTTGGAACAACAAACGAAGGCTATCGAAGATGCAGAAGCGCGACGTGCGTCATTGCTGGCTAAAAAAACCATGTTGGAACAAGAAAAGAAAAATGTTAAAGATGAAAACGTGGACCAAAGGAGCAGAAAGCAGAAGGTGGGCCAACGGAAGTTGGTTGTGCGAATACGTACTTGTAAATCGGCACTGAAGGCACTTTGGAGGAAAGCGGTGGGAGATGCAGACTCCTGGAAGATGGTGCAGCTCATTGTACGCTTGCTGAATTGGGTGGATCACAAGACTCAACTCCCTGCATCGATATCAACACATAAGCCTCGATGTCCAACTTCACAGCGCATCAAAAATGAGGTCCTCGAGATGGTTGTGAACAGTAATCTGCGTCTTTGGCGCGCACGCGTCTGGATGCGCCTTTACTACAAAGAGTACCGAAACAGGTGCATCAAGTTGTTCTTCTGGTGAGTGCATTCCCCCCCCCCCCCCCCCCCCCCCCCCCTCTTCTGATGGATGCAGCTGTAAACTGAGTCCGCTTTGCATAGGGTATTGCTACTGTTCTATCCAATGCTGTGTCAGCGCGTGATTGGCAGCTTCTACTGTGATGAAGTCGGCGACCATTATTACTTGAGCCTTGACCGCAGCACGCTCTGTTATGAGGGCGTCTGGTTATACTATCTCCCCATTAGCATTACGCTGATCGTTTTCTGGGTTGTTGGTACGTTCACGACGTATAAATTCTAGTAGTTGTAAACATATAACTTTATCGTGATTTACTGCAGGTGTTCCTTTGTTGTTCTGGGTGATCATCTACATGAAGCGATCGCGCGGTGTGAAAGATACACTTCTTCTTATCACTGATGATTCTCTAGAATCGTTAAAGCAGAGTTTGCTGTTAAAGATGCGGTTCAATCTCGTCGAAGATGGCGAATATATCAGCGAGGAAGACCTGGAGCTCTTCGAGACAGAGCATCTTGCACACTTTTTACGCGACAGGAACTTGAACGTGCGATGTCATCCATTTCTTGAACTTTATCTGTGTCACTGATGGTGCTTCTTGCAATGCTTGCTTTGTAGGACCCAAGCACGATCGCCCAAGTTGGTTTCATCTACCATTCGTGTACGAGTTCAACATTAATTGTCGATTTGCTAGTGCTGTGTTACCAATCATTCTGTTGTGTGTGCGCAGATAACACTCACTTCTGGTGGTTCGAAGTTTGGGATCTCGGCCGTAAGCTCTTGCTCAACTGCGTTATTAGTCTCCTTGCAAAGGCTGGCGCGAATCGAATCATTTGCGGCCTTGTGGTCTTGTAAGTACAACTAGCATGCCATACCGTTAGCAAGCTAACTCATCGCTTGTTGATGTTTGGGGGATAGGCTGGTGTATCTCTCAGTGATGTTGTTTTACAAGCCGTACAGAGAGCCCTCCGATAGTGCTCTTGCTGGGGTGGTTCATATCGAGCTCTTCATCACCTTGTTCTGTACGTAATCTTGGAGCTCTTGACTGTCTTAACTTATTTGTGACATAGATTTTTTTTCTTGTTGATCCCTTCAGGCGGCTTGATCTTGAAGATGGGGGAGCTATATCTCGACGAACGGGTAGTTTTGTTGGTGACGAGTGCAGCGATCATCACGAACGTAATGACCTTGATTTATGCTGTATTCAGCATTTTCAACGAGAAACGCACTGGCCTGAAAAGGATGCAGCGCTATGCCCGAGACGACCAGCGTCGCGCCTTCGGCCCCTGCGCTCGTAAACTCTGGTATAAGGCGTACGAATATGTCCGCGCTGAAATCTACTTAAATGCCCCCGACGCCGGTCCGATGCCGTTTTATTTGGTGGCGATGGAACTTGCTCGACGAAAGAGGGACCAACAGAAGATGAAGGAGCTAGACGACCAGCTAGAACTTACCTCGGCGATTCGTCCGTCATCACCAGCAGACCGCCAGCAAGACACGACGCTATCAGCTTCCCAGATTAATGTATTGGATGGCGAACCTGGTGCACCGGATAGTAATGTTCCCTCACGCAAGATAAAAAGGGGGTTAAGAATATGGACGAAGCAAAACAAGTGAAGAACGGCAGCAAACGTAGTAATATAATCAATGTAACGCGTCAACTGCAAACGACGACGTGGAACTCATATCGCTCCTCTTATGCCTTCAGCTACCCGTTTCCTGCTAAGTAACGTCGTTGATTTTACCGAGCGCGGGACTTCGGAACCGTACGAGTGACCGTAGAGACACCATCGACGAACTTGGTCCGGAAAACCACATTAGCGTTGTTGAACATCCCCTCCTTGAGCGACACCACGATGAATTGCGAGTGCGAGAAGTGTGACCGAATCATTTGACCAATGTTTTGAGTGTGCGACAAATCCAGTGCGGCATCAACTTCGTCCAGAATGTACATTGGTGCGGGCTTGAACAGCAACAGCGACAAAATGAGCGACAGCGCAAGCAACGAACGCTGACCACCACTCAGCTCCGTCAAACTCTCTTTCCATACACCGCCGAACGACACACGCACTTGAAGTCCATCGAGAATTGTTCCTATCATAACAAGAATTAATAAAGTCAATACCTGCATTCGCAATATTGTAGGGTGACCCCAAGACTTACCGTTAGTAGGCGGATCCAGCTTTGCGTGCGTTCCAGGGAGCAACGTGCCGAAGATGGAGCCGAAGTCCTTGTTCACCTTGACCCATGTAGTCTTGAGTGCCTCATTTTTCTTCGCGTCGAGTTCCTTGATAACCGACGTAATCTTCTCCTTGTCGTTCTCGATAATGTGACGTTTATTCATCAGGCCTTGGTATTCCTGCTCGGCCTTCTCAATCATACCCATGACCTTTTTGTTAATTTTCTTGGACAAAGCGCCCTGCGTTTCCTTCAGCTCCAGCAGACGGCGATTCGCTGTCGAGGGATCCTTTCGCTGAAAGTCATAGTCAGTGTGCTCACGTCCAAAGTATTCCTTCTCTGTTTCAATCCAGGGGTGCGCCTTCTCCAATTTCTTGACCATCATCTTGGCATCGCTTTCATCCTTTGCCATTCGAGAAATCTTGTGCTCAGTCTTCTTGCGTTCGATCTCTAGATCGCTTTTCTTCTTCGAAAGAGCGCCTTGGCGAGCACCCAGTTCCTTAAGTTGTTGATCGTATCGTGTCAGGTTGCTTCGTCGCTCCTCCAGCTTTTGTGAGGCATTCTCGTATGTTCCCTGAATTTCGGCGAGCTTGTCCTCCATCTTCTTCTCTTCTTTACGGAGTGAAGCAAGTTCTTTCTGAATGCCAGTGACACTTTCATTGTTGCCTGCGAGCTCCTGCTCAGCAGATTCCGATTCCAGAACCAGCTCTGAGAGCTCCTGCTGGGCTGTCTTGAGATGCGCGCCAATCTTTTGTGCCTCCTTTTTGGCCTCTGCAAATCTCTTCTCCAGCACGCCAATTTTCGATTGGCGTGACTCCTTCAGATTGGTGATGTCAGCATCCAAGCTCTTCACTTCCTTAGTCAGCTGGACAACTGCATCCTTTTTAGTAATCAGGAGTTCCTTGTCCTGTGCATACTGCTCCTCAGCCGCGACAACGTCACGTTCCAACTGCGCAAAGACACTGGCTGAAATGCGTTCGTCGAGCAAGCGCAGCTCGTGCTCCTTCAGCTCAATCTGATGCTTTAACTGGCGATAGTGGCCAGATTCCTAGACAAACATACGCATCAAGTTAATCACTACTCGAAGCCTTGGCATATTGTCATAGATACTACCTACCTGCTTCATGTCATCCAGGGCACGAGAACAATCCTGGTACTCCCGTCGCATATCGCTGAGCTCTCTTGTGCGGTTAATTAGCTTATGCAGCTTCAAAAGGACTGGAGTACCACTAGATGGTGCAGAACCTCCTTGAAGGGTGCCAGCTGGGTCATATGAATCGCCATCGAGAGTCACCGTCTTGACCTTAATGTCCCTGTGGAAGGTCACATTCTTGGCGAGTTCACTTGTTTCACAGATAATGGAGGAGCCAAACGCGTACTCCATCGCTGGCAGAAGATCCGGCTTGAAGTGGATTAATTCCATTGCCTCCCACACTTTGCCGCCTTGCTGTTGGGCCACCTGTCGAGCTTTGTCCATCTTGCGACGATCCACCGTCTTGCGTGAAATGCGGTTAAGCGGAATAATTGTGACACGGTTCATGAGACGGCCAAACTTGAGAATATCCTTTGCAGTCTTCTCGTTGTCCACCACGATCTGGTACAGCTTTCCGCCAGCAGCAATTTCGAGAGCAAGCGCAGACCACTCGTGCTTCGTCTCCAGCAGGTTAGCCAGCACACCCATGACGCTGTCTCGCTGGAAATTACGGTAAGGATCCGTGTACTTGAAATCCAGTCGGGATGATAGCCCCGATGAGATCTCGTCAACTTCTCTCTCAGCGCGATGAATATCATCTTGCAATCCCCGGACGCGATCATGAAGTTTGCGTTCTTCGTCAGGATTAAAACTGCTCGTGAGATGCTCAACCTTGCGTTGCATGTGCTCCAGTTCACCGACCTTGTGCTTCCGCTCTTCGTCCATGCTGCGGTTGTTCATGCGAGTCTGGTCAATCTCGCGTCGCTTGTGCTTGATGCTTTCCTCCAAGTGTTTCAGCTTCAGATTGATCTGTTTAATCGCCGTGTTGCTCTCCTGCAGTTCCCGCTGCTTCGACACAAGCTGTTCAGACAGCGACTCATCATTGTCTCCGCTCTGCTCCATACCAGCATTTAGCGCCTGGATCTGGCGTTGATAGTCGTTTGCCTCGGTCTCCTTAGCCGTGTACGTCTCCTCGACCTGTTCCATCTTCTTTCTAGCCTTTTCGATCTGCTTGGCCAACTTAGCCATGGCCTGTTCCGTCTCGGCTTGCTGTTCATTCATGCTCGCCTCAGCATTCACCTGCTGCTCAATCGAAGCCTTGCAGTGCTTCAACTTGGTCGTAAACTTCACCACCTCCTTCCCGATCTTCTCCACATTGTCCTTCAACTGCTGGAACTCCTTGCCCATCTCCTTATCTCTCTGTTGCTGCAGCGCTTCCACCTCGTCCTCGACCTGGTCCATCTCCTGTTCAATCTGCTGTTCCAGCTCCTTGGCCTGACGCTGGGCCTGCTGCATCTTCTCTACATGTTGGGCCGTGTTGCTCAGTGCGTCTTTGGCCTTCTGGTAGTCGTACGCCACACAGAACCTCTGCAGTCTCTCCATCTCCGTGTTATTGGCCGCCCACTTCAGATAATGAGTTTTCTCCGCTCTCAACTTCTCGAGCGTCGGGGTGATCTCATTGGCCAGAATGCTGTTGATCTCGTCCACCTTCTTCTCCTTCTTGGTCATCGTCTTAAGTGCTGCCAGTTTCTTGTTCTCATACATCCTCGTACCAGCTGCTTCTTCAATCATTCCTAGAATCTCCGGTGGCTTCATGTTGAGCACCTTGGTAATTCTCCCCTGCATGATGAGGAAGTGCGGGTTGTTGACGTTCAATTGCACCGAATGGAACAGATTCTGCACCTGACTCACTTGGGCCGTGTGGCCGTTGATCAGGTATTTATTGCGGCCTCCGATGACCACCTGCCGCGCCACGGAGATTTGCTCGTACTGCTCGTAGCCCACGGGCGAGGCCTTGGCGTCCTGGTTGTTGAACACGATGGTGACGCTGGCTTTGGTCACGCCCGCCTGGCCCTGTTTGTACACCAGCTCCTGCAGGTTATTGGCGCGCACCTGCGATAAGTTGGTGATGCCCAGGACGAAGCAAATCGAGTCCAGAACGTTCGACTTGCCGCTGCCGTTGAGCCCCGTGATGGCGTTGAAGCGAGGGTCGAAGCCGCTCACGACTGTGCGCGTCGCGTACGACTTGAAGCCGTCCAGGATGATCTCCTCGATGTGCATTGTGCGACGATTCCCCTTTCCAAGCAGCTACGAGATGGCGCTAGCTTTATCGCGCGCGTAAAATTTGAGTGGAATGGCTACACTCCGTAATAATTTCGTTATATTTACAAAAATAAATTCAAGAGTGATGGTCAGGAAGTTGAAGCGGCACAAGGAGAGATACTATGTCGGCCGAGTATGCAGCGCGGATGGAGATCCTGCAGCGCAAGCGAGAGGAGCTGTACGACTGCCGCAGTATCACGTAAGACGAGGCAGCGTATGCCTATTTATTACTGTTGTTGTTGTGTATTTGCTGTCAGGACGGCGCAGCGGCAGGCGGTCGAGAAGCGGATGGCGCTGCGGGAGGCGACGGCGGCCGAGTTCAGCGCGGTGGCGCTGCAGAGCTACAAGCAAAAGTGGAAGACGCAACGCAACGCCACAATCTCCGCCAAGACGCGCAACGACGAGTTCGTGCGCTCGCTGTACGAGACGCAGCGGCAGGTGCACGACACGTGGAGCCGACTGCAGAGCGACCAGTCGAGCAGCAGCGCAAGGTTGGCACAGGAGAAGGCCAGATACAATCGCAGAGTAGAGCAGATCTACCCAGCATGGCAGGAGCAATTGCAGAGGCAGCGTGTGATGAAGCTGAAGGAGCTCGAGGACAAAAAGCGAGCGGTGGAGAGACGGAGATACCTGGCCAAGAAGGTCGAAATGGTGACGACGTCGTGGCGCTGGAGTTGGATCACTGACTGCTGTTTTGCTGGTAGAGCTTCGAGAAGGAGCAGACGCTGTCTGATTTGATCCGGAGGACGGTACGTTGATACTGGGTGTTGTGTGCTGAGTCTTGGAATCGTGACTCGTACTTGTTTTACAGCGACATGAGGTGGAAATGGCTGAGAACTTGGAGCAGAATGAGTTGTATGAGAGAGATTTATTGCGCACTCAAAACACTAATCAAGGTGTGTATGGAGCCTGGGTGTCGTTCTTGGTGTTTAGAGAGCACTGGAAAATTGCTAACGACTAAAATTGTGCTACAGCCAAGGAGGTTGATCAAAGTATTCGCGAAGTAGCGCAGGAAGCGAGAAGCTATCTTCAGAAGCAAGCAACAAAACATTTCGAGGTGACACCTGAGCTGGGAGAAGAGGTTGCAGGTGCGACTACACTTCATGAGCATGAGGAGTGAAATCTTGCTGATATGTTGTGTAACATGACAGAAAAATTGTCCGAAACATTCTCGCCGCGGCATACGCTACGGGCTATGCAAGAAGCCGGCAGGTTTGCCTGTTGTATCCTAACGTGCACTATGGTGCCACTCACTTTCGTTCTGCTGATATGCTAGTTCGCTGGCATTCGAGGATAATTGGCACTATGAAGAACAGAAACCTGTCCGCCAGATCCGCGTGGAGATTCCGGCACGAATGAACTCGCCATACAGAGATGACTTTGCCGAGGAATCCCCACAGGAGCAATACGAGACACCCGCATTTTTTAGCTCCACAATGACAGAGCGCTACGAAGGAAATGCTGATAATGGTTACACCGATTTCAAACCAAATATCACCAAGGATCAGCCAGCAAAGGCACCACGATTTCAATCGTCTCGGAACTCAGCTGCTACACCTGGACCACGCTCGACATCGTATCCAGTAATGGAGCGACAGCCGGCAGCGCCGTACAATGTGCGTGGCGAGGAAACAATTAATAAGTCGCGTGATCATCTTGAAGGATTGCTGACGTTAGCGACTGGAAGGCTATATTCCATTCCCGAGACTAACGAGCAAATTTCTTCAGGCGGAACGAGTTCAGTGGTTCCAGCCCAAGTGGATGCCCGAGGGTCTGAGCCAAACAAAATTCCTAAGCACGAAAGTGCCAATACTTCTGCGAATTCGAGTTCGTCGATGCCATTTACTTTATTTGCGAGCTCTCGAACGAGCCCACCCGAGCTACCTTCAGCCAAGAAAGAAGAAAATGGAGCTGCAAGTTCACCGACAACTGTATCGCCTATTCTCGCCACAGCTACAGCTCCTGCTGAGGAGACATTGCACCCACCCCTCGAGCACCAAGGAAGTGCTGTTACTCCAGATCCTTTCATCAAAGAAACAAGAATGGCAAAGCCGCCTGCACTAAGCATCCCTGAGTCTATTGAACCTGACACACCTACCATAAACAGAAGAAATCCGGCGACTTCGGCTGAGGCGCCATTGCAGGAATCGAGTGATGAACATCGTAAAGCAGAAGACAGCGCCATTCCACCGGTTGAACAATCTGTGATGGACGAAGGAAATGATTTTTCACTGAGCGCACAAAGTGTCAGTGGCCCAAGCCAAACTAATGCCACGGACGACTTCAGCAGTACCAGTATCGCACCAGTCGAGACGAAAGAAATTAGTCGTGAAACAACTGCAGAAGAGAGTATTATGGACATTCCGGCTGCACCTCGCACTTCCTTCAAAAACGACCACACACATACCAGTATGCTCGACCAAACTTTAAGTCACGACAGCGGCAATTCCCTCCAAATAGCGGACTCCGCTCTTGAACCGATAGATGAGAATGTTCCGATCGTCGACACCTTTATTCCACACCCTGTGGAAACCCACGTCGAAAACGTACAAGAATATGGTAACGAGAATACTACAACTGAAGTGCCAGAACCCCCACCACCGTCGAATTCTTACAGGATGGACTTGCTGGAGCCTCTTTCGCCACCATCTCTCCTGCCGACCGACGATGACATGATGCTAACTAGCGTGCAAAGTGATGACTTCGACTTATCAAGTGGTGTTAAGCCTGTTACAGAAGTAAAACCAACCATCAGCGACGATACGACTGTCGTAGTAAGTTCAGAAGTTCATCACACAAGCCCTCGTGAGTCCCGAAGCCCAGTAGCTGAAGAGGTACGGCTGAAATTGGTCCGTAGCACACTACTGCGTGTGTGTATCCTCGTAATGATCATTTTGCCGTTTTGTAGGTAAGCACTGTATCAGTCACCGAAAAGCTGTCGCCAGTGGATCAAGTGAAGGCACTTGGAGCTTTGATAAGCCGAGTTGAGGAAGGTGCAACTGAAGGAGATATCCTGGGAGGCCCGAGTGATACAGGGTCATCAAACGAATCCAAGCGCGAGCTGGTTAAGTAAGTCCACGGAAGGGGTGCTGACCTATTATGATTAACCCAGCGCCTCACGACTATTGTTGTGTGCCAGGATGGCGGTCGGAGGACGAAAGGCGCAGATTGCCTTCTTCGGTTCCGATATTTGCTTCGAGCTGGTTCTAAACATCTCACGGGACCTTGGGCCAGGTAAGTGCCGTTTGAGTTCATGTCCAATGGTGTCCAACTAATTGCGTTGGCTCGGATACGCTTTACAGTGCTATTCCCACCAAAAGCATTCGAAGGGATTATGAACGACCAAAAGATTCGCAAACTTCACCAAAGCAACAAGGAAAAACAACTCGGTGAGAGTCATCCTACGTTTTCGGTTGTCGATAGCACCAATTCTAACGTATTGTGTCTTGCTGTCCAGACTTGTGGAAGGCGCTGTCGGCGCATTTGAAGCAGCTTGTCGAACTCAAGGCAATAGGATCGGCTACCCTTGTCGATTTGTTTGTGGCAGCGTTCCTCGCCCACGACCCTGACAACCAGCGATCACAGCGAAAGGTCCTGCAACACCCATAGTCCAATGTGCTTGAGATCCATTCTAACTCTTGTTTTGTAGCTCCGTGAATTCCTCGTGACAGTGTGCGGTGGCGCCAAGGCCCAGAGTCCACGAAAAGAGACCCCTTCCACATCCCAGCAAAAGTCTCCGCCAAGACAAACACCAAGTCCGGAACCTGCCAAGGCCTCAGAATTAATTGGCACCCCACAGCTACTGCAAACAGCTTTCCTCCAGCGACAAAGCCCACCGAAACCCAAGGTGTTTGGGATCGCATCGTCAAGGTGCGTTTCACACTGCTGTTTTCGACCAGATGGCTCGGAATTGAGTATCTTGTGCTCATGATCCATAGCTTCAAGGACAGATCGAGCGGATCCTCCGACGTGCTCATGTCGATGGGATCGGGGCCCATGAAGCTCTCCCAAAAGGTGCGTTTGAACTGACCGTATGCTGTAATTGCCATCCTCTCTCACGTGCGTTTTTGAGCAGCTGATGCGGGGCGGCAAGATGAACGATTACTCAGAGTTTGAGGAGGAAGAGGAGGTGGATCTGCAGAACCTCATCGGCGCCAAGTCGACCTTCACCTCCGGGTCGTCAGCACTCGGCAGGTCGCGCCAAGTTGGCAAGACTGCAGCAGCCGGCAAAACGGCTGGTAAAGATGCTGCAGCCGAAGAAGACGACGAGTTCGACGCCGACTTTTAGGCAAAGCGACTACCGAAGCAGTCTCTCAAGCTGCCTGTGCAATCGCACGAAGACATGCACAGCTCTTACAGAAGTCCTGCAGTCGGCAGCAAGTCGGCAGCGTATCGTGCGATTGACGAAGTCGAATTTAAACACCTTCCTTCTCCAATTTCCCCTCTATATCTGCTATCTTCTCGACCTCCTAAATTGTATATTTATCTTACCATTTGTATACCCTCCGTTTTCACTTGGCGTTTGTATCGGACGCATACGTGTCGCGCTGTCCTCTCCTCGAATTGGGGGCTGTATCCCCTCATTCCCCAAAGAGTATCAAGAGAGGCAAGTGGCTCAACCATGCGCTTCCTGCACCTGATCCGGCCCGTCATGTGCGTGCTGCCCGAAGTGGCGCAGCCCGACCGCAAGATCCCGTTCCGCGAGAAAGTTCTGTGGACGATCATCACCCTGTTCATCTTCCTCGTGTGCTGCCAGATCCCGCTCTACGGCATCCAAACGTCCAAGTCCTCGGACCCGCTCTACTGGATGCGCGTGATCTTGGCCTCGAACCGCGGCACGCTCATGGAGCTGGGCATCAGTCCCATTGTCACCTCCGGACTCGTCATGCAGCTGCTGGCAGGCTCCAAGATGATCGAAGTGGACCAGACGCTCAAGGAAGACCGCGCGCTGTTCAGTGGCGCCCAGAAGCTCTTCGGCATCCTCATCACCCTCGGCGAGGCCGTGGCCTACGTGGTCTCGGGCATGTACGGCAACATCTCGGACATTGGTGCGTTCAACGCCATCCTCATCATCGTGCAGCTGCTGTGCGCCGGTGTGCTCGTGATCATCCTGGACGAGATGCTGCAGAAGGGCTACGGCCTGGGCTCGGGCATCTCGCTCTTCATCGCCACGAACATCTGCGAGAACATTGTGTGGAAGGCCTTCTCCCCTACGACCATCAACACTGGACGCGGCACGGAGTTCGAAGGAGCGATCATCGCGCTGTTCCACCTGCTGATCACCCGCTCGGACAAGCTGCGTGCTCTTAAGGAAGCCTTCTACCGCCAGAATCTGCCCAACATCACGAACCTGCTCGCCACCATGTTTGTCTTCGTCGTGGTCATCTACTTCCAGGGCTTCCGTGTGGACCTCCCCGTCAAGTACCAGAAGCTCCGTGGCCAGCAGGGCACGTACCCCATCAAGCTCTTCTACACGTCCAACATGCCCATCATCCTGCAGACCGCCCTGGTGTCCAACCTGTACTTCATCTCGCAGCTACTCTACAAGAAGTTCAGCGGCAACTTCCTCGTGCGTCTGCTCGGTGTGTGGCAGGACGTGGAGGGCAGTGCTGGACAGACCGTGCCCGTGGGCGGTGCTGCCTACTACATGTCGGCTCCCAGCAACCTGGCCCAGATCATGTACGACCCGCTGCGCTTCGTCATCTACGTCATCTTCATCCTCGGCTCGTGCGCGCTCTTCTCCAAGACGTGGATCGAGATCTCGGGATCGTCGGCCCGTGACGTGGCCAAGCAGCTGCGTGACCAGCAGATGGTCATGAAGGGCCACCGTGACTCGTCTATCGTGCACGTGCTCAACCGCTACATCCCCACGGCTGCTGCTTTCGGCGGCATGTGCATTGGCGCGTTGTCCATGGTTGCTGACCTGCTGGGTGCCATTGGCTCGGGCACCGGTATCCTGCTGGCTGTGACCATCATCTACCAGTACTTCGAGACGTTCGCACGGGAGCAGGCGGAGATGCCGCTCAGCGGTCTCTTCGGCTTCTAAGCTGAGTAGTCGCTCGCTGCGATGCATCTTATCGACTTACCGACGTGCAGAGCAACCCGCGACAACCGGCAAACAACGACAACGACAACCAAAGGAAAGCAGAGGACCGATGCCCAACAGGGTATGTTTGTTCCCGTTCAAGGAGTACTATCAGGTGCTCTTTGCTGAATTAATAGTAGAATTTGGTTAGGATCATCAGCAAAAGTTGAGCGACCGAGATGAGAGGCCCTTCCCCGCTGCTTGGTTCGGACACGAGCGAGGCGGACGTCATCTTGGCTGCTCTTAGGTGCGCGATGGGTAGCTGATCCTCTCGCTTCTTTTGGGGACGTTGGAGGCGTAGCTTGGCTGTAGTGGTGGGGCTCGGACGCAGAGCAGCTTTACATAAAGCAATAAACTGTTTTTCAGAAAATAATGGGCTGGGATTCGTTCCACAATGAGGACCTTCGTGCTACTACCAGGTCACAATGCTCTACGATTTGGATGAGCGGGAGGACGACTAAACTGTCGTGACGTACTTGAACTGCTGCTACCTGTGGACTCTCCTGGCCCTGGACTGTAGCCGTGGAAGCTGTTGCTGCTCGTGAACGAGTTGCTCGGGCCATTGAGACTGCTGGCTCCATTGTGTACGAAACTGCTTGAACTGCTGAAGCTGCTGGCCCCATTCGTACTATCACGACTTTGACTGAGCTGCTTCGCTTTGGCGCCTGCTTTCAACGTCTTGTACCATTTGTCATACTTGGCAATGCGATCGTCCTGCACCACAACGCGCACAAACATGAATTAGCTCCAAATCACGATGCAATCTACTGCAGCGAGTGTGCACCTTGACTCTCGCCTCTTCCATCAGCTTGGCAATCTGCTGCTCCTGCAACTTGATTTTACTTTCTAAGGCGGGGTGGCCCCTGGTGGTTGCAACATGATAAGGGAAAAAAATCAGAAAGTGAAGCCTTGCAGGTGATACTGGCTGCACTCACCCTCCAGCGCTACTGGGCAGTGGCGAAGATTGACTATTTCGCTGGCGACGCCACTCTTCAAGAGCCCTTTTGATCATAACAAGCTACAACATCATTGCACGTTAGCGAACTATCAGACAGGGTATTTATCATCATCAAAAACAACACACCTTTTGGTTATAGTCCTTCTTGAAGAGGTCCATGGATTCTCGGATTTCGCGATTTTCAGCTTGTACGTTCGTCAACGCCTCGCATTTCTAGCATATACAACACCACTCTCCTGTTATACGGTTCCGATATTTTTCGTGTGGCAACATTCAATCTCGGCATACCTTAACCAGCTTTGTGTTTTCGCTGCTGAGCGTCTTCACCGTGTTCAGTAGTCGAACGATCTCCATCTTCTGGTTCGCAACAGCCTCCTGCAGCCCTTCGCTATCGTCATGCTCATTTGCCAATCCGTTTCCGCCTTCCGAAGTTGTTCGTCCATCCTGGTATCGATATGCATTCGAACTATTGCCGTTCGTCGGTGTACCGCCGGACCTCCGCGGATCCAGAGGTGCTCTACCGCCAAGCTGCTGCTCCATCAGTCTGATAACACACCGCAAAATCAGCAACAAACAACAAAGTGCAAAAACTAAATTCCCAAACATACCGTTGTCGTTGGTTCCTCATCCTGGACGCCACTGCCGCTCTAAGCGTCGACCCTCCATCCACCGCAGTCGCAACCACGCCAATATTCGTCCTATCAACGCAAAAAAAAAAACTTCTGCATCACAACCCAAAACTCATTATCCACATCTCATCACCAATACCCACCTCGTCTTCGCCGGCAATAAACAAAAAGAATCCCCCAACGACGACGACAAGTGTCGTGACGACATCAACAAATTCTACACAACATAGCAGCCTCCGATCATCAGCCTCATATTCTCCTTCTCCATTTTCTCGCTCTCGCTGCCCCCACCTTGTCCGCCGAGCCAGGACTCGATAGTCCAATCTCATTCAACCGCCTCCAGAGTTCCTCCATCTCTGCAGCCGCCACATTCAGCTGCGTCTCCGCCTTCTGCTGTTCCTCTGGGTTCGGCGTCACAGTCTCAGTCTCCTGCTGTCCCTGTCCCTGCTCCGCAGCCAACTCTCTCTTGTCTTCACTACGGGGTTCTTCGTCCTCACTTGCCTTCTCCTCCGGTCGCGGGTTCCTAGCACGCGCCACCTTGGCCCTGTACTCGTAGTTCTCAGCCAATAGCATCAGCGCATCGATCGTCCGCTTGTCTGAGACCTGTTGCGCCGCCTGCAGGAACTTGTCGCTGGCCAAATGCCCTTCTTTCTCGGCCTGCACGTACTGTAGAAGGGGGAATGATGATACCAGAGGCAGTAAAAGGTTAGTTTCGTTGCAAATTTGTGCATATTAAAGAGGAGACGAAGACGAAGACGTACATCGTCGCGGCGCAGCGCGTCTTCGGCGCGGACGGCGTGGAAATGCGCCTGCACGGCGGGTGCCGAGCTCTCGTAGTCGTCTACGGCCTTCCACACCATACGGATACCTTGATCTGAGTATGCAATAAAAAAAATAGAAAGAAGCAGAAAAAGTATTGATTGATTTTTTTTATGAAAATATGCGACGTGTGAGCAAAATGTAGCTATGTTGTGGAGCGAGCATTCTCAAACACTGCTGTCACGTCCTCCAAGTTGCGCAGTAGACGCAGTATCGGTGTGAATATATCTCCGTTGTGATGCAACCCAGCGACGCGGTTGTTATCGCCATCCCACTCGAACCGAACGAAGCCTCGGATTTCAAGTTGTTGGTTCAGCAGTTCGGCAGCGACCGAATGCCGGTTCTCGCTGATGATCAGGTCTGGGAAGGCGTGGCACAGTGTTTGTCGAGTGATCATGACGGTTGTCTAGGTGGTGCTGAGCACAACGTCTGGTGATATTATCTCGAGACCAAGGAGCTTCATGTCGATGCCAGGGAAGTAGAACGCCATGGTTCGCCAATGCTCAAGCAGCGCATCGATGCCGAGCGCTGTACCAACCGCCACATCGGATGCCACTGAATCGTGCAGAAACTCTCGCTGTTCGTCGGATTCGTGTTTGTTTTTCTCGCCCACTGGAGGGGCAGCCTCTATGTAGCGGAAAAGGCGAAAGTACTCCATTGCTACACTCCACAACGTGGCCTTGGGCGATAGCACTCCCGCGTCAATCAGTCGGAGATGTACCTCGAGTTGTTGGATCTCTCCACGGAGCTCCCTAATGTATTCCTCGAGATCTTCTACTTGCTCGTTCTCTCTTCCTGTACCGAGCTGCATTCACTCGTCGTCGCTCTCGGAGATACTTCAACTTGTACTCGTCCACCTTCATCGGGCCTCTTTTGACGTCCATGCCGCCTGAAAAATTGGGGTCGGCACGCTTCGGAGTGATTTGCGAGCGGGTGCGAGCTTCGTCGCTGGAAATTGGAGGTTTCGAGCCGAGACGTTTCGAGCTGGTCATGTGATCACTGACGTTAGTCGCGATCGTGGCGAACAAGCGAGCTGGTTGCACACGCTGCATCACGTCACCAATTACGGCATCACTCAAGTAGTCGATATTTGGTGGGAACAGGATGCTTTGGGTCATTTTCCACGCCAACGTGAAATACTGTATCGGTCTTGAAAGGCTTGGAGAAAAAGTCGCAAGTTGTAAACTGAAATTGAAAAGACTGGAAGGGGATCACCTAACGAGTGATAACAGCAATGGATTTGCGTTGCAACGTGTTCATCAGGTTTGATGGCATCACAAACAACGAAGTTTATGCACACTTATCTGTACTGGTACAAGTACCGTGGATAATGTTGGCTGTTCGAATGCTCTGACTTCTTTGTTCGGCGGAGCTGCATCGTCCTGAGGTACCTCGAATCGTGAGCCCGCATTCGCAACGATCATCTCGAAAGGGTTATTCGATGGGTACAAGTCATCCCGTCAGGAAACGAAGTCGAAACTTGTACAACGAAAGCTGAATCTCGGAACTTTTGACTGCAGCTACGATCGCGAGCACATCACAAATTCTGCGGTTGATTAAGAAGAAGAAATTAGTTGATTAACTGTTTAAAGGACTTCTCGTTTTGCTAGCTGAATATTTCGGATTAGTCAAAACTTGAAATCGCCGCTCGAGGTTATGTTCGGGGGATCCATATTCGTCGTTCTGGTAGTATTAGTCCTGTAGGTGCATCGAATCCAAGTCGTCGAATAACTTCAACTACACAGTCGCCTTCAATTCCAATTTCCACTGAGTGGTGGGATATAAACTGACAGTGTCTGTGAAAGGAGCTCACTACCGTTTGAGTATTGGGACTCTGTACTTGGGTTTCGCGAAAGTGAATATCATTCCGCAGTCTCCATATAGCATGAAAAGCTATTGCTGTGTGCATCCGCCAAAGCATTAAAAGTACCTTGTGCTGCAATCTCCAATTCGCTTTAATATCTTGCAGTTTTGGAAACAGCAAAAGCCTCCACTCTAGAGTGGTTGAGAAAGCTCTGCGCCAAGGTCTCCACAGCGACCGCCACATTTCCATTAAAGCAGGACATGAATTCTGCGGTTGATTAAGAACAATTCGCATCTGACATCAAAGACCATCGACATACAGAATACCAGGGGAACACGAAGGGAAAGGAAATCATGAACGCGCCAAAGAACTGGAGGAAGTAGCGTACAATTAATTACTTAAAGTAACGCTGTTGCAATGAACTGAAAACTGAGCCTTACCACCTTGCTCGCAGGCTAGAAGTCCTGCACTACATTCTCAGGAATCTCTCCAAGCAAACGTGGACGACCTTCGAAGAGGAAACAACATGACCTTGGTACCAGTAGATGCAAGCTCCTTTGACACACTCGATCTGGCCGGCGGAGAGCGCAAAGTCATCAGTATCACTAGCCTTTCACGATACAGCAAATCTGCTCTCAGGGTTCAGCCTAGAGTTTGTGAACACTCGGGACACATCGTCCAGATTCCCCAGCAACTGCAACATCGGTGATAACAAATTCGCTGTGTACTGTATCCTGACGACGCACCCTGCTTCGTTGTCCCATATCACACGCGTGCATCCGTTCATGACGAACTTCTGTCCCAGTAGCCTGGATGCGAGCCACCTGTCGTCTTCGCATCCCTCAGCCAGGTGGGGGAACGCATAGCGTATTGTGTCCTCTGTGATGGTGTGCGAGCCTCTCGTGATGGCAATGAGGGAGTCTCCAGGCCCACACTCCAAGCGCACGAGCTGGATGTCAATGTCCGGATGACACAGCGAGATGAGCTTCCAGTTCTGCAGCAGCGCGTCCACGCCGAAGCCAATCGTACCGACAACATCCGACGCCATTGTAGTCTGCAGGAACCGTCGTTGCGCGTGAGACTCGACCGGCACTAGCGTCTCCGCGCTGCCATATTCACCCATGGACTGTGGAGGCTTGATCCCGTTCCGAAAAAGGCGAAAGTACTCTGCGATGACGCTCCACCTGGTGTGGGTTCCTGGCTCTCCGAAAGTGACGATTTGTCGCTGGAGTTTGAGGTCCTGGATCTCATCTTTCAGCGCGCCGATGCAGTGCTCAAGGTCCGTCACTTTGTTGTTCTGCTTCATCTTGTAGCGAGCTTGATGCTCGCGATTGCGCTGGCGACGCAACTCGGTGTCATCACTAGCCGTCGGTTGAACAATTTTTTTGGTTGGTCGAGATGTAGTTGGCTTGGCTTGGAATTCTGCAGTGGACGGGATCGAGTCCGTGTAGGATGAAAGGGAAGGGAGGAGCTTGTGACCAGTAATACTGCTTGGTGCTGGCGGGAGACTCTCTATCCGATGGAGAGATGCTATAGGCGCTGCGTGGTCTGCAGCGTCTGAGAGCACGTTGGCCCCGTTGAATGCACTTGATCGCATCGTGAGAAGAGAGTTGGGGGCCCTGGACGCAGGGGCCGGACTTTTATCACTGGGTTTCACGCGTTGAAGTGCTTGGAAAATGACGGCGTCGCTGAGGTTCCTGGCGTTTGGAGGGAAGAGGGCACTGTCGGACATGAGTTGAGACTGTGGGGAGGGGGAGAAGGGCGAATGATCATTCTTGCGTTATACAGTGAATTTGTGGCCGCAACGATGATCCCACACAGCTGGACCCGAGGCAGGGATTTGAACTGTGATCCGGCTCCTTGTCTCAAGCACCTTCAGCATCTTGTCTCGCGTGGATTGATGAAGTGGTCTTGTACATGTACTAAGTTCATACTGTACTGCCGTTTGATTGAATGCCTTCCCGCTTCATCAGAATAAGATAAGACCCGAGGCTAAAGCATTGGTGTCGTTTGCCACAGGTTAATTAACAGTGGACGAAAGCGCAACTAGAGGACCCCCCGATTCCAATCTGCAGATTTGAGCTTACAGAAGCACCGACCCTGTAAAGACTAAACCCGCAGACCCAGGACCTTGACCAGAGTAAACAGAATAAACACCGCAACAACTTGTTGCCGACAATCAGGTAAACGAACTGCACACGCTTCCACGGTGGAAGTTCCACCCCGTAGCTACTTTGCTTACCATAGACTATTGCAGCAACGGCAGTCCTCTCGAATCCAAGAGCTGTCATTGATACTAAATTACCCAGCGACCTCCTTCCCAACTCTTGTCTCCTTCGTTGATCCCTTCTGCTCAACTCGCTGGTGACCAAATTGTATTATCCGCTCTGACATAGTTAGGGACACTTGGAGATAGTATAGATTTCCAAGCTTGTCCAGGGGGAACAGCCGCTGGACACGAGCTTCTAACACCTAAAATACGGGCTTCACCGTGTGAGCAGGTTCGAGCCACTAGGACCCCCGGACTCACGCTTTTACTTTTGTTGACTATTGCCGTGGACGCTGCAGATACTCTGCCGTCTCTGTCAGCTCATATGCAGCTGCAGCTGCAGCTTCAGCTACTTGCGATCTTCCACTGTCGAATGAAAGTGTTGTACAAGTCGAGATAGAAGAAAGTGAACGTGCAACGCTTCAAGCTACGCTAGACGCTCGCCCAAAAAACACTAATCGGAAGTATACAGGCTACCAGGCAGAATTCGTCAAATGGTGTGAAGGAAAGCACTTTCGAGATGCTTCAGCTGTTACCAAAGGGAGGCTGCATCTCTTCTTGGAGGAACGAATCATCGACCGTGCTAAGCGACGAAAGGGTCAAGAGGGAAGGGCTCAAACGATTGGAAAAGCTACTGTAAATGGTTATGTAGCTGCCATGGTCGATTTGTAGCGACAACAACAGCGCATGGAGATCAACAATCATCCTTCTCCACGAAATGACGCCGTGTCCTTATTGCTGGAAGTTACCGAGTATGAAGAAGATGATAGGCGACGGAAGAATTTTGACGATCGAGGAGCGGATACGATGCTCGACGGCTATACGACGACAGAGCAGCTTGAAAAAATCGCCGCGTTCTTTTGGAGCCATTCTCGTGAGCCAGGAACAAACTTGAGACATCTTCTAGCCTTCTTGTTTTCGCGCTATGCTCTGATGCGAGGAGAGTCAGCTCGACGCATGGAGTTGCTAGAGCTAGCAACCAAACGCCTTCAACAAAAAGACCTCAACCTTATGTCCGTTCGCGATATTTTGGACGAGATCTTGGTTGATTTCCCAGAGTTAGACGACCGCCTCAAAGCAGACGCCAAGATCGTGGAGCCACCTAATTTCGAGACGGCCGTGGTCAAAATTATGCAATGCCGAGAGCGCGATCTAACTTCTGAAGAATCGGAAGCGTCAATCCGACTCCTCCGCTTTCTGGACGACGGCAATTTGCACCTGGATTATAAAGCAGGTCATTCCAACTCAAAAAGAAAGGCACCAAGAGCCTATCGGCCCGCGCAACAGGCTTGACGAAAAAACGCAACAAGTCGTCGCCCACAACCACTGCTCAATCGCCGTCAAACCCTCGCGGTCCCGTGCCAAACAACGCGGAAAACGGATCTGTCGGCAGGCGCCGTCGTACTCCAGCGGAAGTGAAGACTGCGATTGTTGTACGAGCCAAGTCTCGGGAAGAAGAACGATCCAAGTACATCGATCTCACGTGGCTACCCGCTACTTCTGTTGAAGTAGAACGCTTGTTTTCAGCTGTGAAGTGTATGCTCGGCTACTCGCGCAAGCGAATGAGCGCAGAGACACTTGAGTCGATCCTGTTTTTGAGAATGAACTGGAATCTAGTTACTAACGAGATAACGTCGAGGCTGTGCAGACGGCCTGTGAGGAGGATTCAGAAGACGAAGATGAAATCGATTCATGTGAGTAGAAGTCTACACCTTTTATGAGATGTAGAATTCTTCCTGACAATAGTGATCAATATGCAGTGGAGATTGGCAGCGGCTCAATAATCAATACTGTTCGAGTACAATTGCTGCACTTGTACAATTACAATTCTTTTTTCCAATCCCTGTCCGCAGTGGAAATCCGTGCTCCTTCGGGATAGGAGCGCCATTCATCTCGCAGAAGCAAGCACGCGAGTCCAGACACCACTTTATCAAATTGGTTCCATGGCTCTAACGAATCCCTTCACTGGCTGCACGACCGTCAGAGCTAAAACGTGGCTGCTACTAGTGGCTCGCTACTGCGAAGAGCCACGATACAGAGCACAAATCTCATCAAGGCAAGTCAAACAAACGATCAAAGCACCACCAGCGTCACTGCTTCGTGATCCAGACGCACTTCAACTGTTTTGTCGCACGATAGCATTCCACACCGAATACGTCTGTAATATATTCGGGAGCCAAAACCTTCGACGTTTCCAGAGGCAACCGCACTAGCGTTCGCCAATACCGACATAATCAACCACAATAGTGCAAACACCAAAGATCCCGCTGCGGCGGAAGACAACCCAACTGTCAAGTACTATGCAGCACTGTTGAACTCAGTCATTCAGTTATTTGCCGTTCGTCTCTCTAGTCCAGTCATGACATCAGCACTCGGGAAGCGCCGTACGCACCATCGCTTCGCCTTGGGCGAGACAGCGTCGGAGCGCAGACCTTCCAAGCACCGCCGACGCGAGAACACTAGCGACTACGACAAACTCTGTGAGCTCTTTTGTGCGATTGATATCCACGTAGAACCAGAGGCGTCTACGGTCAAGTGCAAGTTGTCCAGCTTGCTCGTGGAGGCTGCCGATGATACAGAGAAGGAGAGGCTGTCGGCGTTCGTGTCCGAAGTGGAGCGCAGTGTTCGGACGCTGCACCAGATCCGCATTGAGAGCTCTCGTCTGGCCAACCTGCATCTGCTCAAGTGCATCGAGAGCAGAGGCATAATACCGATGCCGACCATCAACCGCGACTTTTTCGCGCGATGTGTGGCTGGTGTCGGTGTCGAGAACTTCGTTGCATCGAACGAAAGGAGAGACCCACACCTCTATCGGACTATTATGCAATATCGCCGGGAGCGAACAGCCGTCGAAGGATACGAACGTCCGAGCATCGTTAATTGGTCATCGGCTAAGGATTGTATCACGCAGGCCATGTTGACGGATGCGCTGCGCATGATCAAGGGCGAGTACTATGGGCGAGTACTATAGGCGGACCCAAAACTACATCAAACTACGCTTCGATATCCCCACTAATGGGGAATTCTACGCGCAGTACGTCGAGGCGTACGAGTTTGTAGATGTGGAGGGTCCAATTAGAGAAGGCGCAACTCACCTCCGTGAGTTCTTGCCTGTGAAGCTGACGGCGGCCAACATCGACAACGACACTAGCTACTTCCTCGAGCGACAGTATCAAATGCTACGGTATATCAATGCCCACATGAACGAAGAAGACGAGCGTCGCCGTGGAATCCGTGCTTTCTCTTTACTACCGTTGACGACATCGTTCGTCCCAGGCCACATTGCCATCAACACTTCGGTGCTGTGGGAGATGTGGCGTCGCGTACGTCGAGGATTAGGCAGTCGACGGAGACTGGATCTGGACCCCTTGCAAGAGTTCATGGTGACGGGCAGCAGAGGCCGTCTCCGATTCCCGACCAGCCCAGAGTTTCAAGCGGTGAAGGACGCTGCCTGGAGGAAGCTCTTCAATGTAGCCAAGTTTGAGACCGGCCGCTGGCGATTTGCAAACTTCATCACGACTAACGGCTACGAGGTGGGCGTGTTGCGCACGAGGGAGTGCCTTGGTAGAGAGAACCCGTTCCTGTCCTCACGAGCGTTCACGCCGCAATTGCCGCTGGATTATACGCCGTCGCATGTCATCGGCGACGATCCAGGAGTACGCGCAATGTGCACCGCCGCGTGGCGACACCCCCCTGTTGATGACGCGTTCCACACGCGCCGGTTCTACAGGTTCAAGAAGATCAAGCGCACGAAGAACACGGCGACAACCAAATGGCGTCGCAAGCAAGCACGTCGTCGTAAGCGACGTCGACGACTACGCTGCAAGCGGAGGTGCATGCATGGGCCACGGACGTGGAGAGAAGAAAGAAGAGCGCAGCGGCCGCGGGGTGAACATCCTCCCGCAATTGGGGACGAGTTTACCATTGTGCGATGTAGCACGGCGGAATACCGCCACCTTGCAGGCTTCAATAAGCGCACATACTGGTTCGAAGCGTTGAAACGTCGGGAAGAGCACTACGCAGCTGTACTAGACTAGATGCCGTCCTTCATATATGCAGCGACCGACACGTACTGGACCGGGCTCAGGTTCCTGTGGGGAAATGTGAACTTCCTGGTGACGTTCTCCGCTTCGAAGGCTTTCCGAAGATGGCGCTTCCACAACTATGTATATAAGTGCAAGGCGCTGAACCCTATGTGTGAGCGAGTGGTTCTGGTCGCCAACGACGGCACATTTGTCGGTGTGGGGGCATTTGACAATCCGCGTGGGCTGCGTGGGCGGTCACATCCGCCGCTAAAAGGGTTTGCAAAAGAGATGGCAAGGCGGGCTACTGTGCGGACGATCGACGAATACAACACCAGCAAGAAATGCTTCAACTGCCACGGCAACCTGACCCAGACCGCTTTCGATCGGAGGACACGCACCGCCCAAGAAACTCCACCTGCTGCCGTAGTGCAGCCTGCTCCACCAGCACAAGCACGCCATCAGGCGCGCACTTCTCGCAATGTCTTGCACTGTACCAACAGCGATTGCAGGACGCTCTGGGATCGCGACGTGTGTGCGGCGCTGAACATCATGCTCGTCGCGGAGGCGCTCGTGACCGATCGTCCACGGCCAGAGTATCTGCAGCGTCCGCGGCATTAGCAAACGTCGGTAAAGCGTGAGTCCGGGGGCCATAGTGGCTCGAACCTGCTCACACGGTGAAGCCCGTATTTTAGGTGTTAGAAGCTCGTGTCCAGCGGCTGTTCCCCCTGGACTCAAGCTTGGTAATCTATACTATCATAACTGTTGCTGTCCCACAATTGTGTCAGTACTGATAGGCACAGATGAAGTTGAGCAGCGCCATTCCACCAATGCAATAGCAGTTCAGGCTGCAAGTGCCTCACTTGTAGCAGCTGGTACGTGTACTACTACGAGCCTTCAATCTCTTCAACTTCGTTCATACGGAACAAATACACAAAATGCTGCCAATGATGTCCTACCTGGACTCCTACATACTACTCGAAAGAGACTCGAAGGTCTTACTGTCATTTGAAATGTACGCCAAACTGCATAGGATCACTTGTGCGGAACGCTACAACTTGGGGAGTGACGCTGAGAGAGGACGATACTGACCGCCAACCTCGTACATGTAGTTGGCACGCAGACATTAGTGGACTTGAAATGAGTACTTATTGACTTTTCTACATGTCATTCGTACTACGAATTTCGTAGCATTGTGTAAGTTAAGATTATGTGTTTGCGGCCAAAAGAAGCTGTCGCACACGCAACGCAGGGGTTTTGATCACGGCAGCACCGGACGCTACAGAGGAGAGGCTATCGCTGGTAATTCAGCTCGTACGATTTGTTTTAGATTTTTAGAACTACATCTCCGCGAAGCTTGGGATAGAGCGTTCTTGTCAAAAATTCTTAAGCGATGATGAACGGCATTACGTATCTCTCAGTATGCGCGTATTAACGCTATGGAACACTTACTATTCACACGTCAAGTATTCAACATAGCGATTCAGATCCATTGGGGCGCGAATCGTTGGCGCTTACATGGGTAGATTTACAAATAAAGTTCGTCCAGGGTCCCGATGTGGAGGGTGCGTCGCAAAAAGCGTCTCCATCGAGCAAAATCCAAGCATGTGCAGGGTTGGAGAACCTCCACGCATGAATGGCAGGATAGACGAATGTGTTGGCAACATTGGCTTCACATTGGCTTCTCGCGGGAGGCGATCCAATCTGCTGGTAGTGAAGAAGAAAGGAAGGTAGTCTATTTAACCTTAGTTATTAGATTCCTCGATAGTGCCCGTGCTTGGTTGTTCCTGAGTAAACTGCTTACATGACACCCAGTTGTGCCTGGTAATCAGTTCGCTCACATCTAGCGTGAGCTGAGCGGCCTCATCAGTCATTCTCATTCCTCCTTTTGACCCCACCCCACCAAGAGCAAATGCACCAGTGCGCCCTCTACCCGCCCAATGCCCAGCAATTCAGCGACGGAGTCATTGGGGACGTAGCCCTACGTGCTAAACGAGCCTCCTCATTCCTTGACGACACCACAAAACTTCACACGCACACGGACGCCGTGACTTCGAACGAGTCATGGGGTCCAACGTACCGCAGCATCGAAATCACTCGTTTTCACACGCCCGTGAGATTCGCGCGACCACTTCTATCGGATAAACTCCTGGATATCTCGGCCTCAAGTCCTGTCTCGACCTTGTCGTCGTCGATTGACCACAAACATCCCCACCCAGCAGAAATCACGTCGAAAACCAAGCGGCCGACAAGAGCTGCCAAATCTAAGGACTAGCAGTCCAGGGCTGAAGTTGAGATCGAGTCACGCCGACAACGCAACCGAGCCAACCAGGCGCGGTACGTCACGAGACAACGCAAGTCCATGACAAAGCTAGAGACCGACGCAATCAACCTGCGAGACGAGGTGCTGCGTCTTGAAGTGCAACAGCAACTTCGCTCGATCGGCCGGTCGGCAAACACGACGGTCTTGGGCGTCGCGGCGGAATACTTCCGTCTCTTTCGCTATGGCGTTAAAGAGCTCGAGTCGATGAACGGACCCCCCACTGCGACGGATGGTTATCATATTTCCGACGCTCAAGTGCAGCGGAACTTCCTCAACGCAACCATGGCAGACAATGTGACGGACGGACTGGTGTACGGCATCGAAGAAATGCTCAAGAACTGGCGGCTCATGTGTCTGTGCTACGAGGACATTGACATGCAGCCTTTGCACCTGGAAATTGGCCCCGGAGAGTTGTTGGTCGCTACCGCCACATGGAAACTCACTATCAACGAGAACACGCTGCTATTCGCGTTCCCACACATGATAAACGACGCTGAGGAGGGGAACTGGTCCCCTATTGCGACCAAACTACTGGGCCAGAGACTCACGATTCGTGGTTACGCCCAGTTTGGTTGGGATGACGAAACCATTCGCGTTTCGAGACTGCAGTGGAGTTGCGATTTACTAACCCCGTTGATGAGGTTACTGGGCAGTTTAGAGGACACTTCTCAAGTATTCAATAATGCGCGCGTTTCCCCCGATCTCAACCTGGTTCTCAACGCGAGCTGTTGAGTCGGCAAAGTGCTCTGCTGCAGCAGGAAAAACCACTGACGAATAGATAGTTTGTCTTTTCCATTATTACCGTCAATCTTGTCGTTGTTGTTGCAATAAGAAATTTAGCAATCCTCGCAGGAACCAGTGTGAAAACTACGAAATCGATCATAGCACTCAACCATGGTCGTGTTTACAGTCCAGCGCCTACACCCAGTCCACATTCTGGAGTAAGACGCGAATGCTCAAACATGCGTGATACGTCCTCGATATTACCGAGGAGATGCAGCATTGGCGTCAACATATCTGCCTTGAACACGAAGCTGCCGACACGATTGCTGGCATGATCCCATTCGAAGTGTGCGGTGCCGCGGATGGCAATTTGCTGCCCAAGAAGCTTCTCAACGAGCTCGGGGGATTTGCTAATCAAATGAGGGAACGCAAAGCGCAGCATTTCCTCGGTGATGGTGCTTCTTTGCGTGGTCGAGGCGACCAGCGAGCCTCCGGGGTCGTTTTCCATACACTTGAGTTCGATTGAGAGACCAGGGATGCAGAGCGACATACGAGTCCAGTTGTCCATGATCGTGTCGACGCCACTTCCAAAACCGTCCGTCACATCCGGCGTCATGGCAGACTGCAGGAAATCTCGTTGAACGCGGGGTTCAAATGGACAAAGACTCTCGGTAGCAGAGTGAAGCTGCGTAGGCGTTTGAACACCGAACCGAAAGAGGCGGAAGTACTCAGCCACCACGCTCCACATGGTCTTGCTCACAGGCACCGAGGAGATGACCACCCGCTGCACCCGAAGCTCGTGGATCTCCTCGTGGAGTTGCTGGATGCTGGTCTCCAAGTCCTGTATTTGTTGGTTCTGCTTCTTCTTGTATCGCGCCTGGTGCATCCGGTTGCGTTCTCTGCGGCGATTTAACTCGGCTGCGGCTCGTGCGTTTGCATCCAGTTCGCTTTGCAAGAACAACGTCACCTTCTCGGCAGCAGTCTCCATGGTGTCATGGGGGATTGACAGATTGTTGCAGAGCGGAGTCGGTCGTCGTCGCTGGTCCACGTAGCCGATGACATCGTCATTCAAGTGCTGAAGGCCCGGCGGGCGAAACACACTCCCGTCCATGACTGTCGACCTGATTTTGGAATTGTCAAAGTGAGTCAAATCGAGCCGCTCTGTCCGCGCCGACTCATGGAGCGGGTAGGAGCGCGACACGGCTTAGGTGTCCAGCTGTCTTTGCAATCATCGGAGACGATCACCACATCCTCGAGTTGATCATAAGAAGGATCAAGCCAGTGCCGCCTCAACTGGCTCAATGAGACTGAGCCGCTAACATCTAGCGTGACCAATCACTTACGAAGCCGCCGCCGCTTGCCCTTACCGGTACACTCAAGTTTACTCACCTTATCGTAGCAATGAACAACCAGAGCACCCTCTACCCACCTAACGTCAGGCGTCTAAGGGACGATGTTATCCACGTGATCGAGCGGCGCAGAGGGACCAACTTCACGTATGCCCAAAGCCCCGGAGCCCAGGAAACCCCGAGCCGTCAAGCTTACGCGAGACTCCCCAACACTCGAGCACCAGTTCGATTCTCCCCGCTAGATGAGGCGGACGAGGCGTCGACAATTTCCGTGAGACCTGGCATCGAGGACGACGAACCAGTACCCTTGGATGCTACGTTATCGTCCAGCCGGAGCCCAAGTTCGACCATGGGTCAACCGACAAATGCAGTGGTGGACGCTGCGAAGTTGGCACTGCATCGTCGACGCGGCAGGAGGTACCAAGAGCGACACCGCAACAAGAAACGCAAAGGGCTGCAGGAACTAGACGCTAGCATCCAAGCTCTTGTCAAAAAATTCAACAGCTCAAGATGCAGAAGCAGATCACATCGCTTTACCTTTCGATGAACACGGCGGTGTGGGCCGTGGCAGTCGAGTACTTCCGCCTCTTCTGGTTCGGTGCCGTCGTTCGTGCTTCGATGACTGGGTCGAGTTCAACCGGACTGCTTGAAACGGACGCTCAAGTGCAGCGTAGTTTTCTGCGAACAGCCATGGCGCCCGACATGAGCGACGGTACCGTGTGTGGCGTGACAGCTCTGTTGGAAGAATGGAAGTTCATGTGCCTGTGCTACGAAGACATTGAGATGCAACTCGTGCGTCTGGATAACGGCCCCGGAGGAATGCTGACCGCTACGGTCGCTTGCCGTATGACCATCACCGAGAACACGATTCGGTTGGCCTTCCCCCACCTGTTGGACGACGGTGAGGCGTCTCCACTTGCTGCCAAACTGGTAGGACAGTGCCTCACGGTAAATGACCCCATTCACTTCCGATGGGACGACGAACGCGGCTGTGTGGCGAATGTTCAATTTAAGCCGGACATGGTGACACCACTACTGGGGCTGTTGGACAATTTGGAGGATGTGGCTCGCGTATTCAATGACGCGCTCGTTACCCCCGAATGCAATTTGGTCGTGAGCAAGGCCTATTGACAACCATTTAGTGAGCGAGCTGGCGTTACAGCTTCATGAGATTTCTGTACAACGAAGAAAAAAGTATCCTCACAAAACTAAAACTATCCGTCCAAAGAATCAAGAACAAGTTTTTTTTTCCTGAAGTGATAAGGTGCTCTACCATCGATGAGACCAACGTTGATGGTAGGTTGATGAACAGCATCTGTAGTACATTTGTTTCCAACCGGAGGAAATACAAACTTTACGGTGATCATGGCCAGACGATCTCGAGATCGGACACCGGTATGGTAAAGAAACCCTACAGTAGTGTAGAAATCCGTCTCTGACATTCGTGCGTAGGGACGTTCGTCGATTTCATGGACTGGTAGAACGACGTGATCTGCTTTTGCATCTTCAGTTGCTGAATCTGGTCGCGTAGCCTTTCGAGACTATTCTCCAGTCCTTGAAGACCTTTTCGCTTTTTAATCCGGTGACGCGCTTGATGCACACGGCTACATGTACGTCGTCGCTTGAACTCGAGTTTTGCAGTTTCCACTGCCCTCGAATTAAACTTCATCGGCTAGCCCACGGTCGTTGGTAGGCCGCGCTTCGAGTCGCACTGTCCTGAAAATGTATCGGATAAATGGGGCCATTTTCGTTCGTTGCGCTTGGCGAAAGTGGATGAGCATATGAAAAGCACGATATGGCAATCAAAGACAAATTTGCATTTAAAGTCACGTAGCAACCACGCGTCGGCATGCCTTAGGCGCGAACCTGGGAGCGGTGTGGTGGGTAGAAATAAGGTCAGTGGTTGCTAGTTGGAGGCCTGTGTTACAGTCTTCACCCCGCCAAGCCTGTCGCTTCTCGTCGACGGGGCCTGTTCTCGCTGTAACCCGAGATGCTAACTAGACTACACTACTGCTGCTGCTCGCCGTTGACCTGAAAGACGCTCAACGACCCAGCGCATACAAAGCGCATGATGTTGAAGGCCGCGTTTTCGTCCCTGTTTGCCACGATGCCACAGTGCGGGCACACGAACACGTCCTGATTGCGGAGAGAGAGGTGCAGTCGGTTGCAGCGACCACAAGTGCGGCTCGTATACATCTCCGAGCACAGCACCAGGGTCTTGCCGAGGACAGCGCACTTGGCCAGTAGTCGCTGGCGGAACTGGAAGTGGGCGAGCGTCTGCATATGAGAGTTGAACTTGTGCGTCCACGGGGCACTCGTCAGCAGCATCGACTTGGAGTCGAACTTCGGCAGCAGGATCACATCCGAGTTCTTGCACAGATATGCCGCAGCTTGGAAGTGCAGATCCTTGATGTAGTTCTCAAGCTTGGCTGACGCACAGGAAAACTCTCGACGTGCTGCTACGTATCGTTTCCAGTCCTCACCAGTGTGCTTCCGCACCTTCTTCACGTTGGCAAAGACGCTCATGCGGTATGGTCTGAAGCGACTGTCATTGGAAATAGTTTCCGAAATCTTGGAATCCTTGAAAAGCTTGATATCATGATTTCTACCTGGGAATGGTCCACAAAGATGGACAATTAAGCCGTCAGGTGTAGTCAATGTTTGATATTTGAGCCCATGTTTGCGTTTGTGACCGTTATAGACGGATTTCTGACTGAGGAATTTGCCGTCGCGCTGGATATGTCGAGGTCGATGTCGGCATATGCCTCTAACAGTCCCATCAGTGAAAGCCCAAACGTTCTGGATGAGACCACCAGTGTTGAATACAGCGTCGGCGTATCGTTGGAGGTGTTGAGCGACGTAGCCATGGTTGAAATAGAGTAGTCGATTAAATGTGCGGTCGATGTATATCAAAATGTGAAGGAAAAGGTTAGATAACCCACTTGAGTCGCGCCCAAAAAAGTCTTCTAGATCCACCCAGCGCATCGGAACAGCGAGTTTGTATAGGACTATACAGAGACCTCCAACTCCTGTTGCTACAATACGCTCCCTCGTCCGTATTCCATTTAGACCCAACAGTATGACGAGCTCCACAATCTGGTGCTTTTCGAAGCGAAATTTGTCCATGAACTGGTCGTTGGAGAGAGAGTTGAAGTTGAACGGTGCACGGAAGGCGGCTTCGGTGCAATGTCGGTCGTACAATCCTCAAGAAAACCAGAACAGGACATTCAAATGGTGTATTGGAATGTACATGCCAGCAATGGTTCGTGCGCATGGCTCGGATCAGACGGTCGCCTTTGTTGCCTCCATCACCTCTGTGATCGAAGGTGAACTCCAAGCCTGCAGTATATCGAACTGATACTGCTAGGCAAACATGGTCCAAAATAACAATGCTCTCCAGACTTCAAAGTTGCTCAACCTTCTGAATTATGGGCTGAACAATATCGTTAGCGTGCTGAAGCCTACCTCGACAGGGTGGGTTCCTGGAGCGATGCTGCTATATTAGCAACGCTTTCTGTAGCTGCTGACGAACCCTGGTGATGTTGCAGTCTCTGAAGCTCGCTAACGACTATGAAAAATCATAACGAGTTGCTGGTCGATAGTGCGGTGTCAGTACCGCTACGATGATTGAGCTGAAGAGTATTTAGCATTTTGCGGTAGCGCTTAGACATGTATTGTAGTTCCACTGCTTACCATCTTGGCAAGCTAGTTTAAGTGCTTCGCTGCGAGTGCTACAGTACCTGAAAAATAGATTGACTCTCGAAGGGCGATTCAATCACAGCGAGCTGTCAACTTCACTCCGGGCTGTACAGCCCGGAGTGAAGTTGGCGTTATCGCAATATGATAAGAAAGCCAGCGCAAGTTCATGCCGTATGATTCATACTATGAAGTTCGTCGCCTCGCGTCTCGGTTGATGGCGAATAGATAGAACCCTAATCTCGTGTGCCAGCACCACATAGAAGCTCGCCAGTGGTGAGTCACCACAGATCATCCAAGTACCAGTGTGATCACTCGGCCCACTTCCCAACGTTCCAAGCCTCACTCCCTTGCACATTTTCTCGTCCAAGCAATCCTTTAGTAAAATGATCAGCAACCCTCTGTACCCGTCAAACCGTGAGTGGATGAGTGACGGCGTAATTCGTCATGGGCAGGGCTCCAGACGACCTCACCACGTCGACAGCGACGATAAACCGACGCTTTCACCCCAGTACCCCCGAGACTCAAGATCCCACCCACTGTTGGTATCTGCGCGATCGAACGAAGGTTGGAATATCTCCGCACCGATCGCACAGACGCAAAGCGGGTTTCCTCACTCGACGAGAAATATTTCCGGTCGCAAGGCCTCGTCGGATAAAGTGTCGCCAGTACACGCAAAGCTATCCTTCCCAGCGTCATTGCCTATCGATAACGAAACGCTACAGTTGGTTCACGCTAGGCTGGAGCTTCGCCGCAAGCGCAATCGGGTGCATCAAGCAAAGTACAAGTTGAAGCAGAAGGCAAAGCTCGCGGGTCTTGAAGAGAATGTGATGAACCTACGACAGGAGGTTCTGGACCTGGTCATGCAACACCGCGTCGCTAGTGCGAACGAATCTACGAACACGACCGTCTGGAGTGTTGTGACCGAGTACTTTCGTCTCTTTTAGAATGGGTACAAGGGTCCTGTGATGAGACTGAAACCCTCGTTGAACATCCTAGAAAACACAACATCGCTGTCTCCGATAAAAACTCACGAGCAAAGAGATTTCTTCCTGTCTTCCATGGCTCCGGACGTTGTCGGTGGCAGAGGATTCGGCATTAACGCACTACTAGAGGATTGGGAACAACTATCTGCGATTTTCACAGACCTTCAGATCCAGGTCGTGCGCATAGAAAACAGGGAGCGAAGCGCGGTGATCGCTGGAATAAGAAGCACAGCCACTTTCACAGACAAAACGCTCCGCCGTGCGTTCCCACATCTGGTCGAAGACGGAGAGATGTCCTCTCTCGCTGGGAAACTACTTGGCCAGCAACTGCTCATGTTTGGATCGGTTCGCTTCGAATGGGATTCAGACGCGTGCCGCGTTACCAGCCTTCAGCACAACGTCGACTTGCTAACCCCAGTTATGCAGCTACTGGGCAACCTGAAGGACGTGAGTCGTGTGTTCGATGAGGCCTTTATATCCCCCGATTGCAAGTTCGTGCCGGACCGGACTAAGACATTTTTATAGTATTGTAGGCGATTTGGTTGTACACTGCGGTTTATGTTCTTGCATAAGGGTAAGTTGTCCAACTTTAATTTATCGATGCCGCTTGTGGGTCAAACTACTTTTCCTCCTTGGCTCGACGTTCTGCTAACAACTCGCTAGCAAACATGAAATTTGCAAAAACGAAAGCTGTGTTTTAGCGGGTCATCCTACTCTGCAATGGGATTTCGCTGCATGGGGGAATTCCTGGACAGCAACAACGCTGTGTCCAGGAAAGTTCTGCCTTTTGCGTTTCTTTCTTGGACGAAACTCCATGCAAAATGCTGTTGCTGTCCAGCAGGAATTCGGGCATTGGAATCAAATGCGCCGTTCCGTCCGCATTCCTGTTGAGGGGTAAGCGTCTGTATAAGAATATGTTCTTATCAAGAGACAAGTCCAATCTATAGTAAAACTAAAGAATAGAATAGGGTATTTCTTCTATTAGACCCGGGCGCTATTCTCGAGGCAGCCATTTCGCTCTCGACACTATGGACACCCGCGCGCTCTGCTGGCCTGAGAGTCCGCGCGTGGGCGCAGCCTCCAACCAGCCTCCGCACATTCTGCCTCGCGTTCTCTCACCCGAGCTGCCACATATATCGACAGGCCCGGACTCCCCACCCAGCAACACCCCAGCACTGACACCGCGCCTCTCCCCAGCCAAGAGATCGACACAAGCCTCCGTCACAGGCAGCAGTCCACGCAGCCGCAAGCGGTCGTCAACACCCGATGAGGACCTTCCGAACATCATCTCCAAGTACTTGAACGGGTCCGCGGCCGGGTTCATACAGAGGAAATTCAACGCTGAGGAGGCCAAGCGCGAGGAGATGCGACGACAGCGCAGTCGCGTGCACCAGGAGCGGCACAAGCAGAAGAAGCTCAAAGTGGTGACGGACCTGCAGAGCCGCATCCGGTCACTGCGACAGGAGATCGCAGAGCTGAGAGCCCAACAACAGAACGACCAACTGACGGACGCTTCCGTGCGGAACACGGCGTCCGAGTTCTTCCGCCACTTCCGGCACGGGGTTAACCGTTTCCCGGGTTCATTCGGAGATGAGGTGCAGCGTGATTTTCTGTATGAAAGGATGGCACCAGACGTGGCGGACGGCTCCGTGGTCGGCGTGGACGCACTGCTGGAGCAGTGGAGGCTAGTTTCATACTGTTTCCAGGACATTGACATCCAGCCTCAAAGGCTGGAGAGCGTTGCTACGCACGTGCTGGTCGTCTACACTGAAGGCACGTTCACTATTAACGCAAACACGTTACGTGGTGCGTTCCGTCACTTGATTTATGACAACGAGGGGGGTGAGAGGTGGTCACCTCTTGCGGCCAAGCTGCTGGGCCAGCAACTTGTCGTTCACGGCTCGATCCAATTTGAGTGGGACGGTGAAAGAAAACTGGTGACTGGCGTCCAGTGGGAAACAAATCTATTGACGCCATTGCTGGATCTGTTGGGGAACTTGGAGGATGTGGCTCGCGTGTTTGGAGGGGCGTTCCTGACACCGGAGGGCAGGTTATCGGCATACATGTAGCCAGACAGGCTTTTGTGGTAGGTAAAATTGTAACAAATAGATAGATGAGGTTGAGCGGCAGGTATGGACACCAACCACGAGAGACCAGTGATTCTTTTCAACGGCCTCGAGACACCCTAGCACAACGCAGCGACACAGTCTAAAGAGCGCGGTCGGTCTTGAAAATGCCCAAGAAAATGTCAAGTCGTCGCACCGCTAGGTTTGTTTCTTTGATGCACGTAGTGATGATCAGGTCAATCACTCGGGGTCGATCAGTAATGACTGCTTCTATTGATGAAAACAATAGCACAGATCATGCCGCTGACATTATGTAAGTCAACAAAAAGGAATGCCAAGATAAGCGATTTCACCTTTTAGGTACTGTAGTTGAATGACGCTGTCATCACGGCTCACAGGGTTTGAGGACCATATCGAGCCTTCGGTTCAAACACAGTGAGCTAGGTAGGTTGCGATCAACCACGAATGCAGCTTGCAAACGACAAGCAGTTATTTTCCGGAATTCCTTCTTACGTAGACCTCGCACGGCCTAAAGTACACCAGAACTACAAACACCTGCTTAACTATCACCTTGCCCGCGTTTACTTCTCGCGGCGCGAGTCATATTCAGCCAGGATCTCCTCCGACGACTTGCCCGACGTCTCCGGGATCAGCTTCAGCGACAAAAGGTAGAAAATCGCCAGGAACACCACGAATGGCACGTATGCGTAGTCGCCAAGCGCGGATCGAGTCGGGGAAGATGGCGGCCGTCATGACCCAGCACAGGGGACCCACCGTCACGCCGAACACGATCACATACAGAGCAGTGAAGACGATGGAGAGCGCAGACACGTCCACGACGAAGGCAACGGTCATTAGTACGGCCATGGCGAACATGCCTGAGAGACCCAGATGATCATTTTGCGAGCACCGAAGCGGTTGCTCAATACACCCGTGAAGAAGGCCGGCCAAATGTTGATGAAGTCAATGATGAGCGTGCCAACGCGAGGGTCCGAGATGCCGGCGTCCGAGAAGATCTCGCCCGAGTAGTAGAACACGGTGTTGATACCCGAGAGCTGCTGCGCGCACGACAGCAGGATACCGCCCGCCAGCTGCAGACGGTAGCGCGGTGCGAACATGAACTCCTGTTTCGGGGCTGCCGCACCGAGGAGACCCCCCTCGGCGTCAGATTTGCTGCTTCCGAGCCAGGACAGTGCAGTTTGCACATGCTCTTTGCCGTACAGCCGGGCGATTACCTCCTTCGCTTCCTCGGTGCGACCCTCAGTGAGCAGCCACGCAGGACTCTCAACGCACATGGACGGAGCCAGCAGTAGGAAGACTAATGCCAGTATGCTCGGGAACGCGCCACCCGGTGCTGGTATTGGCGAAGAAGAAGCAATTGGCAGGGAACAAGATGCCGAGCGTCATGAAGATCTGCATGCCAAGGCCAAGCGTGTTGCGCATGTGTGGTGGCGCCAGCTCGTTCACGTACGCGCCGATGATGGCTGTGGCGGTGCCTGAGGCGACGCCGGCGATGAGGTGGCCGAACGCGAACAGCCAAATGTTAGACACGGCGGCCTGCACGACGCCGCCAGCGAGCATGAAGACGCAGTTACCCATGAAGGTCTTCTTGTGGCCTAGCTTGTCGCTGAAATGGCCGCAGCTCAGAGAGCCGATCATGGCGCCGAAGATCCAGGCGTTCACGGCGAAAGTCCACTCCAACTTCGAGTGGCCAGGAAACATGAGGCAGGTGTCGTCGGCCACGGGGCGCGCGTTGCACTCGTCCGTGTCATTGTACTGCGCTAGGTTCATCTGCGACGTAGACCAACCGCTTTGGAATGGCTGCAACCACGCGACGAATGCGCTCGTGTACAGGATCGCCTTGGGTTTGATGAGACGCGCGGCGGCCTTGTTGGCCTCGTCGAACACCGCGACGGGCTTGGGCGTGGCCACTTCGGTGTAGTTATCGGCCACGCTAGCTTCTTGGGTTTTACGTTGGTGGAACAGAGTTGCGTTGCGTTGCGTTGAGTTCAACTGCGATGTCTTGCGATGTTGCTTGGTACTTGGTGCTTGGTGCGCGTCCAAATGGAAAGTGAGAACTTGATGGACTCATGAGAATCGCCGATCTCTCTATTGTGCTGTCTTTGAGCTGTCTTCAACTGTGACCGCATTGCCCTCGTGTGGGTCATAGAGCTGCCAGCTCCCAGCTCTATGAGCCAATGCGGTCACAGTTGAAGACACATGTATCATTACGACAGTATTTCTTCAGATACGAATAGAAATGACGTGTGCAAAGATCAGCAACAAGCTAAAAGTATGTCATTGGTCATTGAAGTTTGTGCTGTTGTAAAAACGGACGACGTAACAGGCACTAGGCACCGTAGGGCTTGTACAGCTGCGCGCTGTCATCGGTTCAAACACACGCCAACCAATACATGCAGCCACGATCATTCGCGGGTTCGTCGTCACGACCGCCTTTTCCGACAGTTGAAGAGCAAAGGTGAATCAAGAAACATTCAGACGGGCATGCAAGTCATCCAGCGATGGTGTTCGTGATCGCCTATGACGTGGCAAAACTCTAGGCAGAAGCAGGAATACGAAATCCCTTGGCCACAAGTAGTCAACCATTGCCCTAGACCGTCTCCATAGCAACTTCCATTGGAAAGCTATAACCCACTTCTTTTAAGCCTGGTCCCACACCATGCCGATGCATTTGCTGCTCTTCGCCCAAGATGCTGCATTTGTTTTGAGCTAAACCAACTTCATGCGTCAAGAGGTACGTTGCCGCCACGAGGAGCACGAGAAGCTATCATAGCCGATAGTTCCATCGAAGCGGCCGCACCCAAGCTCGTCGCAACATTTTGACGAAGCACCCACCCCATAAAGCCTATGCGGCTGCAGCCGTTGGGGGTCGATTGCTTTACATATCAGATGCATCTGGCGCACCACAACGACACGGGCGAGTGCAGCGTACGCCCGTGGCCGACGATATTACTTTATCACGTTTCCTACATCGTTAAAATACGTTTTTGCTTCGGACGGTCTGTTTATACCATTAGCAATATCAAAACGAGTAGTGCAAAGTCAGTTAATCAACTTTTTTCTCCCCTCTCTTATACCATTGACAATAATTCACTGACAGAATTGCAGCGAGTCCATGCATAAATTCGGCGCTCTCAAAATTTATGCGATGCGGCGAGTGGCTTTGATTTTTTTCTCTCATTTTGATGCGTTCGTGTCAAATTGAAGAGTGAGATGAATTGAGCTTTAGGTTCTAGTTCGAGTAAATCTACATCTAGCCTAGGGGAGCTCCTTGGCGACACTGTGTGAGCACGTTGCCCCCAACCAATCGAAGCATCCTATTTAGGAGCAAGTTGCTTTCAGCCAATGGGTTCCAGCTTGGTGCGTGGACACCAAGCTGACGACCAATACTCGTCCAGTACCCCATCTCTCACCATGTATCCTCAATCATGTGGTGTGTCTAGACGTGCATGTCAACACTCCCACTCACGCCAAGCCCCACCACCGGAACAATGCCGCTCGACGACCGCAAAAACTGAAATTGCGCTGTCCCGATAGGCTTGGTGAGGATATCCGCTAGTTGTAGCTTGGTCTGGACGTATTCCACGGCAATCTCCTTCGCTTGGACCCGCTCGCGAATGTAATGGTGCCGTAAATCAATGTGTTTGGTACGGGTTTGATACCCCACATTCCTGGATAATGCTATAGCACCTTGGCTATCTTCGAGGATGGTCGTGGCTCCCACTTGTTTGCAACATAGTTCTCGTAGTAGTGTTCTGGCCCACATCACCTCTTGGGCACACAATGAGAGTGCCATATATTCGGCTTCTGCCGAACTTAGTGCGACCGAGCGCTGGTACTTCGCTTTAAATACCACGGGTCCACCATTGAGCATCAACATCACGCCAGAGACGGAACGACGATCATCCACGTTACTTCCCCAATCTGCGTCGCTATAACCGCGAAGGATATCGGGACTTTGGGCAGCATCAAAGCGCAGATGATGTTCCGAAGTTGTCTTCAAATAGCGTAGTATACGAACTGCAGCTCGCCAGTGCTTACGTCCTGGGTTGTCGAGAAATCGACTAAGGTGAGCTGTTGCATAGGCAATATCCGGTCTAGTACAAACGGCAATGTACAGTAGCGATCCCATCAGAGCCCGAAAGGGTACACGGCGCATTTCAGCCTGTTCCTCGGTCGTAGATGGACAATCCGCTCGCGACAACTTGAGACTCGCCTCACATGGGTTCTTCGTCGCTTTTGCACCTTCTTGGTTGAAACGACTGACAACATCCATAATGTACCGCCGCTGACAAAGGCTAAGAATCCGCTGCTTCACGTCATGCTGCACTTCGATACCAAGCACAAACTTGGCAAGTCCGAGTTCTTTTAGGCGAAACTGAGCCTTGAGAAAATCAAGCACTTGGTTCACATCCTGACAATCTTTTGATGCAATAAGGAGGTCGTCAACGTAAAGACAGACAATGACCAATCCTCCGCCATTAGTGCCATCATCATCACCGCGTCTGAAGACAAAAATGCACGGATCTGCACATGTTGCAGCGAAACCAAACTTGGTAAGGGCTGCGTGAATGGTACTGTGCCACACTTGGGATGCCTGTTTCAGCCCATAGATCGACTTCTCGAGCTTAAGCACCGTTTCTGGTGGCACTTTAACGCCTGGCGGAGCACTCATAAATACCTTCTCCTTGAGGACACCATACAGAAAAGCAGTATCCACGTCAAACTGGTATACCATTAACTGTTTCTGGCAACAGACTGACAGGAAAATCCGGATGAAATTCATACTGGCCACGGGTGAGTATGTGTCATGGAAGTCAACACCCTGCCGTTGAGTAAATCCACGAGCCACCAGACGTGCTTTGTAGCGAATGATCTTCCCTGCCGCGTCTCTCTTCAGGGCGAAGACCCATTTGCTACTAACCAGTTTCATTGATCCTGAACGCGGCACCACAATTCATGTGCCATTTTTCTCCAACGAATTGAGCTCCACTCTGATTGCCTCTTGCCACTCCTTCTGTTCAGGCCCGCCAACAGCTTCTTCGTACGTACTTGGTACATCCGCAGCGAATGCAACTTCTCCGGCCAGGAGGGCGGCCTCTGTCCGCGATCGCTTTGATGGTCGACTGTCTGTCTCTGCTTCATCGCCATGTCCACCATCGTACACAACCATTGTGCCAGCATCACTGTCGGCAGGATGTTCCACATGATATTCGACTCGATCGTTTGATTCGCTGTAAGGTACAATTTGAGCAGTGTACCGATCACTCACACGACGATTCTCAGACGGGTGGAAGACCATTATGTCCTGCGATTGAGATGGTTCTGGAGCAGGTAGTTGCAATGGGGCTGCTGGGGCAGATGAAGGTAGTGCCGGCCGCGAGTCAGGAGTTGGTAGAGCCGCAATGTCAGGTGCTAGTTGCAGGACATCTTCCATTGTAATGTCATCCTGTTCACAGGCATTTGGCATATCATCTTGCATTTCGACGTCGTCGTTTCCAGCGTTGCTCACCACAGGCTCTGGTTGAGCATCAGCATCCTTCCACACAATAAATTCCGTAGTACTTGTAGTGAGCACTTCCGTGTAAATGCCACCAACTTCACGCTCATCGAGAGCTAACGATCGACTTAGCTTCACCTTTCCGATCTCCAGATCGACAACGCGGTAAGACTCGCCTGATCAGAGTACCCGATTAGCATGCATCTGTAGCTTTTCGCTTCCAGTTTGGTGCACTTCTCTTTGTTCACATGCGCGTATCCAAGCGATCCAAAGACCCGGAGATGGTACAAACTCGGGCGCTGTCCAAAACAAATCTCGTACGGTGTAACGCGAGGGTTGTCATGCCCGCCTTTGGCCTGCTAGCAAGCAAGCCAGAGAGCGTGGGCGCATAGGCTCTGGCTTGCTTGCTCGCAGCCAGAGGCAGCCTGCAAGGCTCTCCGTTCGCAGTTTACATACATATAGCTAGATATTACGAACGTGCAAAAGAAAAGAAGAAAAGCAAAGAAACATGCAGGGTAGCAGGACACATAGGCACGTAGAAACAGAAACATGCAGAAAACATCAAGGAGGCCCCTGTGCGAGCTAAGTGCACAGGAAGACATGCACATTTAGGCCAGACATTTTCATTATCAAATACACCAACTACCCCGCACTCGAGACCAACTCCTACCTACGCGACCTACACTCCGACTCTAACTTCAACGACCAACACTCTTCACCTCAGTCACGACAATCAAGGCCAATGCATTGTTGTGCATAACACACTTCATGTCCCAATACTGGATCGCAGACTGTTGTCTGTTCCACGAATCACGGCGCGTTCGCTCATGGTGAAGTTTGGAGCGAAGTTTCGCTGGTTCATGAAGGGAGACAACACAGTTGTGAAGGTGCCGAAGGTTGGCAACGCGTACGCGATTTCTGTGGAACCCGAGCGGGCTGCATTAGTGGAGCACGAGCAGGTTCCAACGCAGTGGGAGCTGTGGCGTGCGAGGATGGGTCATGCTTCAGAAGGTCGTATCACTCGCACGCTTAAAGCAGCGGAAGGGTTGCCGTCGCTGTCAGAGAAAGGCTTCGGACAGTGCTCGGGTTGTATAAAAGGGAAGCAAACGGTTACTAGCTTTCCGCGAAGCACAAAGGAGGTGAAGACCTCTCGTGTCCTGGAGCTTGTTCACAGCGATCTCATGGGACCGATGAAAACCCCATCCAGTGGAGGTTCAAAGAATGTACTTCTGTTCGTCGATGATTTTTCACGCTACGTTGTTGGTTTCTTCCTGAAGAAGAAAAGCGAAGTGTCAATCTGCTTTCGGAACTACAAAGCACTCGTCGAGAATCAGTTTGGCCATCGCATCAAGGCCATCAGGACTGGCAATGGCACTGAGTACGTCAACAAGACGTTTGATGGAATCTGTAGATCTAGTGGGATTGTGCACCAACTGACGGCGCCTTGCAGTCCACAGCAGAACGGCCTAGCCAAACGTATGAATCGGACGGTCATGGAGATGGCACGTTCCATGCTGCAGCACAAGGGCGTGACGCCTAAGTGGTGGGCGGAAGCGGTAAACACCTTGATCTACTTGACTAACCGGCTGGTGAACAGTGTGAACCCTTGTCGTGACTGAGGTGAAGAGTGTTGGTCGTTGAAGTTAGAGTCGGAGTGTAGGTCGCGTAGGTAGGAGTTGGTCTCGAGTGCGGGGTAGTTGGTGTATTTGATAATGAAAATGTCTGGCCTAAATGTGCATGTCTTCCTGTGCACTTAGCTCGCACAGGGGCCTCCTTGATGTTTTCTGCATGTTTCTGTTTCTACGTGCCTATGTGTCCTGCTACCCTGCATGTTTCTTTGCTTTTCTTCTTTTCTTTTGCACGTTCGTAATATCTAGCTATATGTATGTAAACTGCGAACGGAGAGCCTTGCAGGCTGCCTCTGGCTGCGAGCAAGCAAGCCAGAGCCTATGCGCCCACGCTCTCTGGCTTGCTTGCTAGCAGGCCAAAGGCGGGCATGACAACCCTCGCGTTACACCGTACGAGATTTGTTTTGGACAGCGCCCGAGTTTGTACCATCTCCGGGTCTTTGGATCGCTTGGATACGCGCATGTGAACAAAGAGAAGTGCACCAAACTGGAAGCGAAAAGCTACAGATGCATGCTAATCGGGTACTCTGATCAGGCGAGTCTTACCGCGTTGTCGATCTGGAGATCGGAAAGGTGAAGCTAAGTCGATCGTTAGCTCTCGATGAGCGTGAAGTTGGTGGCATTTACACGGAAGTGCTCACTACAAGTACTACGGAATTTATTGTGTGGAAGGATGCTGATGCTCAACCAGAGCCTGTGGTGAGCAACGCTGGAAACGACGACGTCGAAATGCAAGATGATATGCCAAATGCCTGTGAACAGGATGACATTACAATGGAAGATGTCCTGCAACTAGCACCTGACATTGCGGCTCTACCAACTCCTGACTCGCGGCCGGCACTACCTTCATCTGCCCCAGCAGCCCCATTGCAACTACCTGCTCCAGAACCATCTCAATCGCAGGACATAATGGTCTTCCACCCGTCTGAGAATCGTCGTGTGAGTGATCGGTACACTGCTCAAATTGTACCTTACAGCGAATCAAACGATCGAGTCGAATATCATGTGGAACATCCTGCCGACAGTGATGCTGGCACAATGGTTGTGTACGATGGTGGACATGGCGATGAAGCAGAGACAGACAGTCGACCATCAAAGCGATCGCGGACAGAGGCCGCCCTCCTGGCCGGAGAAGTTGCATTCGCTGCGGATGTACCAAGTACGTACGAAGAAGCTGTTGGCGGGCCTGAACAGAAGGAGTGGCAAGAGGCAATCAGAGTGGAGCTCAATTCGTTGGAGAAAAATGGCACATGAATTGTGGTGCCGCGTTCAGGATCAATGAAACTGGTTAGTAGCAAATGGGTCTTCGCCCTGAAGAGAGACGCGGCAGGGAAGATCATTCGCTACAAAGCACGTCTGGTGGCTCGTGGATTTACTCAACGGCAGGGTGTTGACTTCCATGACACATACTCACCCGTGGCCAGTATGAATTTCATCCGGATTTTCCTGTCAGTCTGTTGCCAGAAACAGTTAATGGTATACCAGTTTGACGTGGATACTGCTTTTCTGTATGGTGTCCTCAAGGAGAAGGTATTTATGAGTGCTCCGCCAGGCGTTAAAGTGCCACCAGAAACGGTGCTTAAGCTCGAGAAGTCGATCTATGGGCTGAAACAGGCATCCCAAGTGTGGCACAGTACCATTCACGCAGCCCTTACCAAGTTTGGTTTCGCTGCAACATGTGCAGATCCGTGCATTTTTGTCTTCAGACGCGGTGATGATGATGGCACTAATGGCGGAGGATTGGTCATTGTCTGTCTTTACGTTGACGACCTCCTTATTGCATCAAAAGATTGTCAGGATGTGAACCAAGTGCTTGATTTTCTCAAGGCTCAGTTTCGCCTAAAAGAACTCGGACTTGCCAAGTTTGTGCTTGGTATCGAAGTGCAGCATGACGTGAAGCAGCGGATTCTTAGCCTTTGTCAGCGGCGGTACATTATGGATGTTGTCAGTCGTTTCAACCAAGAAGGTGCAAAAGCGACGAAGAACCCATGTGAGGCGAGTCTCAAGTTGTCGCGAGCGGATTGTCCATCTACGACCGAGGAACAGGCTGAAATGCGCCGTGTACCCTTTCGGGCTCTGATGGGATCGCTACTGTACATTGCCGTTTGTACTAGACCGGATATTGCCTATGCAACAGCTCACCTTAGTCGATTTCTCGACAACCCAGGACGTAAGCACTGGCGAGCTGCAGTTCGTATACTACGCTATTTGAAGACAACTTCGGAACATCATCTGCGCTTTGATGCTGCCCAAAGTCCCGATATCCTTCGCGGTTATAGCGACGCAGATTGGGGAAGTAACGTGGATGATCGTCGTTCCGTCTCTGGCGTGATGTTGATGCTCAATGGTGGACCCGTGGTATTTAAAGCGAAGTACCAGCGCTCGGTCGCACTAAGTTCGGCAGAAGCCGAATATATGGCACTCTCATTGTGTGCCCAAGAGGTGATGTGGGCCAGAACACTACTACGAGAACTATGTTGCAAACAAGTGGGAGCCACGACCATCCTCGAAGATAGCCAAGGTGCTATAGCATTATCCAGGAATGTGGGGTATCAAACCCGTACCAAACACATTGATTTACGGCACCATTACATTCGCGAGCGGGTCCAAGCGAAGGAGATTGCCGTGGAATACGTCCAGACCAAGCTACAACTAGCGGATATCCTCACCAAGCCTATCGGGACAGCGCAATTTCAGTTTTTGCGGTCGTCGAGCGGCATTGTTCCGGTGGTGGGGCTTGGCGTGAGTGGGAGTGTTGACATGCACGTCTAGACACACCACATGATTGAGGATACATGGTGAGAGATGGGGTACTGGACGAGTATTGGTCGTCAGCTTGGTGTCCACGCACCAAGCTGGAACCCATTGGCTGAAAGCAACTTGCTCCTAAATAGGATGCTTCGATTGGTTGGGGGCAACGTGCTCACACAGTGTCGCCAAGGAGCTCCCCTAGGCTAGATGTAGATTTACTCGAACTAGAACCTAAAGCTCAATTCATCTCACTCTTCAATTTGACACGAACGCATCAAAATGAGAGAAAAAAATCAAAGCCACTCGCCGCATCGCATAAATTTTGAGAGCGCCGAA
Organism: Phytophthora agathidicida; assembly: GCA_025722995.1. Taxonomy (NCBI): domain Eukaryota; phylum Oomycota; class Peronosporomycetes; order Peronosporales; family Peronosporaceae; genus Phytophthora; species Phytophthora agathidicida. The sequence goes on along the minus strand of CP106972.1, from coordinate 3,833,144 downwards.
TTTATGCATGGACTCGCTGCAATTCTGTCAGTGAATTATTGTCAATGGTATAAGAGAGGGGAGAAAAAAGTTGATTAACTGACTTTGCACTACTCGTTTTGATATTGCTAATGGTATAAACAGACCGTCCGAAGCAAAAACGTATTTTAACGATGTAGGAAACGTGATAAAGTAATATCGTCGGCCACGGGCGTACGCTGCACTCGCCCGTGTCGTTGTGGTGCGCCAGATGCATCTGATATGTAAAGCAATCGACCCCCAACGGCTGCAGCCGCATAGGCTTTATGGGGTGGGTGCTTCGTCAAAATGTTGCGACGAGCTTGGGTGCGGCCGCTTCGATGGAACTATCGGCTATGATAGCTTCTCGTGCTCCTCGTGGCGGCAACGTACCTCTTGACGCATGAAGTTGGTTTAGCTCAAAACAAATGCAGCATCTTGGGCGAAGAGCAGCAAATGCATCGGCATGGTGTGGGACCAGGCTTAAAAGAAGTGGGTTATAGCTTTCCAATGGAAGTTGCTATGGAGACGGTCTAGGGCAATGGTTGACTACTTGTGGCCAAGGGATTTCGTATTCCTGCTTCTGCCTAGAGTTTTGCCACGTCATAGGCGATCACGAACACCATCGCTGGATGACTTGCATGCCCGTCTGAATGTTTCTTGATTCACCTTTGCTCTTCAACTGTCGGAAAAGGCGGTCGTGACGACGAACCCGCGAATGATCGTGGCTGCATGTATTGGTTGGCGTGTGTTTGAACCGATGACAGCGCGCAGCTGTACAAGCCCTACGGTGCCTAGTGCCTGTTACGTCGTCCGTTTTTACAACAGCACAAACTTCAATGACCAATGACATACTTTTAGCTTGTTGCTGATCTTTGCACACGTCATTTCTATTCGTATCTGAAGAAATACTGTCGTAATGATACATGTGTCTTCAACTGTGACCGCATTGGCTCATAGAGCTGGGAGCTGGCAGCTCTATGACCCACACGAGGGCAATGCGGTCACAGTTGAAGACAGCTCAAAGACAGCACAATAGAGAGATCGGCGATTCTCATGAGTCCATCAAGTTCTCACTTTCCATTTGGACGCGCACCAAGCACCAAGTACCAAGCAACATCGCAAGACATCGCAGTTGAACTCAACGCAACGCAACGCAACTCTGTTCCACCAACGTAAAACCCAAGAAGCTAGCGTGGCCGATAACTACACCGAAGTGGCCACGCCCAAGCCCGTCGCGGTGTTCGACGAGGCCAACAAGGCCGCCGCGCGTCTCATCAAACCCAAGGCGATCCTGTACACGAGCGCATTCGTCGCGTGGTTGCAGCCATTCCAAAGCGGTTGGTCTACGTCGCAGATGAACCTAGCGCAGTACAATGACACGGACGAGTGCAACGCGCGCCCCGTGGCCGACGACACCTGCCTCATGTTTCCTGGCCACTCGAAGTTGGAGTGGACTTTCGCCGTGAACGCCTGGATCTTCGGCGCCATGATCGGCTCTCTGAGCTGCGGCCATTTCAGCGACAAGCTAGGCCACAAGAAGACCTTCATGGGTAACTGCGTCTTCATGCTCGCTGGCGGCGTCGTGCAGGCCGCCGTGTCTAACATTTGGCTGTTCGCGTTCGGCCACCTCATCGCCGGCGTCGCCTCAGGCACCGCCACAGCCATCATCGGCGCGTACGTGAACGAGCTGGCGCCACCACACATGCGCAACACGCTTGGCCTTGGCATGCAGATCTTCATGACGCTCGGCATCTTGTTCCCTGCCAATTGCTTCTTCTTCGCCAATACCAGCACCGGGTGGCGCGTTCCCGAGCATACTGGCATTAGTCTTCCTACTGCTGGCTCCGTCCATGTGCGTTGAGAGTCCTGCGTGGCTGCTCACTGAGGGTCGCACCGAGGAAGCGAAGGAGGTAATCGCCCGGCTGTACGGCAAAGAGCATGTGCAAACTGCACTGTCCTGGCTCGGAAGCAGCAAATCTGACGCCGAGGGGGGTCTCCTCGGTGCGGCAGCCCCGAAACAGGAGTTCATGTTCGCACCGCGCTACCGTCTGCAGCTGGCGGGCGGTATCCTGCTGTCGTGCGCGCAGCAGCTCTCGGGTATCAACACCGTGTTCTACTACTCGGGCGAGATCTTCTCGGACGCCGGCATCTCGGACCCTCGCGTTGGCACGCTCATCATTGACTTCATCAACATTTGGCCGGCCTTCTTCACGGGTGTATTGAGCAACCGCTTCGGTGCTCGCAAAATGATCATCTGGGTCTCTCAGGCATGTTCGCCATGGCCGTACTAATGACCGTTGCCTTCGTCGTGGACGTGTCTGCGCTCTCCATCGTCTTCACTGCTCTGTATGTGATCGTGTTCGGCGTGACGGTGGGTCCCCTGTGCTGGGTCATGACGGCCGCCATCTTCCCCGACTCGATCCGCGCTTGGCGACTACGCATACGTGCCATTCGTGGTGTTCCTGGCGATTTTCTACCTTTTGTCGCTGAAGCTGATCCCGGAGACGTCGGGCAAGTCGTCGGAGGAGATCCTGGCTGAATATGACTCGCGCCGCGAGAAGTAAACGCGGGCAAGGTGATAGTTAAGCAGGTGTTTGTAGTTCTGGTGTACTTTAGGCCGTGCGAGGTCTACGTAAGAAGGAATTCCGGAAAATAACTGCTTGTCGTTTGCAAGCTGCATTCGTGGTTGATCGCAACCTACCTAGCTCACTGTGTTTGAACCGAAGGCTCGATATGGTCCTCAAACCCTGTGAGCCGTGATGACAGCGTCATTCAACTACAGTACCTAAAAGGTGAAATCGCTTATCTTGGCATTCCTTTTTGTTGACTTACATAATGTCAGCGGCATGATCTGTGCTATTGTTTTCATCAATAGAAGCAGTCATTACTGATCGACCCCGAGTGATTGACCTGATCATCACTACGTGCATCAAAGAAACAAACCTAGCGGTGCGACGACTTGACATTTTCTTGGGCATTTTCAAGACCGACCGCGCTCTTTAGACTGTGTCGCTGCGTTGTGCTAGGGTGTCTCGAGGCCGTTGAAAAGAATCACTGGTCTCTCGTGGTTGGTGTCCATACCTGCCGCTCAACCTCATCTATCTATTTGTTACAATTTTACCTACCACAAAAGCCTGTCTGGCTACATGTATGCCGATAACCTGCCCTCCGGTGTCAGGAACGCCCCTCCAAACACGCGAGCCACATCCTCCAAGTTCCCCAACAGATCCAGCAATGGCGTCAATAGATTTGTTTCCCACTGGACGCCAGTCACCAGTTTTCTTTCACCGTCCCACTCAAATTGGATCGAGCCGTGAACGACAAGTTGCTGGCCCAGCAGCTTGGCCGCAAGAGGTGACCACCTCTCACCCCCCTCGTTGTCATAAATCAAGTGACGGAACGCACCACGTAACGTGTTTGCGTTAATAGTGAACGTGCCTTCAGTGTAGACGACCAGCACGTGCGTAGCAACGCTCTCCAGCCTTTGAGGCTGGATGTCAATGTCCTGGAAACAGTATGAAACTAGCCTCCACTGCTCCAGCAGTGCGTCCACGCCGACCACGGAGCCGTCCGCCACGTCTGGTGCCATCCTTTCATACAGAAAATCACGCTGCACCTCATCTCCGAATGAACCCGGGAAACGGTTAACCCCGTGCCGGAAGTGGCGGAAGAACTCGGACGCCGTGTTCCGCACGGAAGCGTCCGTCAGTTGGTCGTTCTGTTGTTGGGCTCTCAGCTCTGCGATCTCCTGTCGCAGTGACCGGATGCGGCTCTGCAGGTCCGTCACCACTTTGAGCTTCTTCTGCTTGTGCCGCTCCTGGTGCACGCGACTGCGCTGTCGTCGCATCTCCTCGCGCTTGGCCTCCTCAGCGTTGAATTTCCTCTGTATGAACCCGGCCGCGGACCCGTTCAAGTACTTGGAGATGATGTTCGGAAGGTCCTCATCGGGTGTTGACGACCGCTTGCGGCTGCGTGGACTGCTGCCTGTGACGGAGGCTTGTGTCGATCTCTTGGCTGGGGAGAGGCGCGGTGTCAGTGCTGGGGTGTTGCTGGGTGGGGAGTCCGGGCCTGTCGATATATGTGGCAGCTCGGGTGAGAGAACGCGAGGCAGAATGTGCGGAGGCTGGTTGGAGGCTGCGCCCACGCGCGGACTCTCAGGCCAGCAGAGCGCGCGGGTGTCCATAGTGTCGAGAGCGAAATGGCTGCCTCGAGAATAGCGCCCGGGTCTAATAGAAGAAATACCCTATTCTATTCTTTAGTTTTACTATAGATTGGACTTGTCTCTTGATAAGAACATATTCTTATACAGACGCTTACCCCTCAACAGGAATGCGGACGGAACGGCGCATTTGATTCCAATGCCCGAATTCCTGCTGGACAGCAACAGCATTTTGCATGGAGTTTCGTCCAAGAAAGAAACGCAAAAGGCAGAACTTTCCTGGACACAGCGTTGTTGCTGTCCAGGAATTCCCCCATGCAGCGAAATCCCATTGCAGAGTAGGATGACCCGCTAAGATGCATGATCCGATTCCAACACGTTGGAATCGATCATGTATCAACTGTAGCGTCTGCAGTTCAATCGCGAACCGTAGAAACACTCAACAGACTTCGAGTTCAATGCCACCCAACTCTCGTCACACAAGATGACGAGCGAGAGTGCGGTCAACGCCAAACAAGAACAGTCAGGCTCGTAATCGACGATGATGATCGGTCTTTGTACGAGGCCCAGATTGGAGGCTTTGAGACAGCTGGAAGCGCTTGAAAATTCTCGTCTTGAGCCTTGAGGCTTTCAAACAGCCTGGCCAGTGGCTTGAGAGAGAGAGAGACAGATCGCTTAGTTAGACTTGACTAAATCGTGATTGCATCGCTCCATTATACATGTAGTGTGGTCCCCCACTGGAGGTGCGCTGCTACTAGACCAGCTCATTTCACAATCCGTCGAGTCGTGTCGCTACCAAGAACTGCACCCCCTCTGACGTCGATGGATGACAGTGCACTCTACCCTCCGAACCGCCGGGCGCTGAGCGATACCGTGATCGGCGACGTCATGCAGCGTGTCAGGCCACCCTCTTTCGCTCCATCCGGCGCTCCGAGCGGCTCCCGTGTCTCGCTCTCCTTGCAGAATAACCCGTTTCCAAGTGTCCACTTGGCAGTTACACCGGCTAACGTAAGCGGGTGCATTCCCCTTCCAAGCCTTAATCCCCAAAGCACCTCTAAACGTAGCGCTCCTGTGGCCTCCACCGACGCCTCCGATGAGGTGGAGCTGCGTCGCCAACGCAACCGTATGCACCAAGCACGACACAAGAAGAAGCAGCGTCAAAAAGTGGAAGACCTCGAGGCTGCCATCAACCAACTTCGACAAGACGTCCAGGAGCTTAAACTGCAGCGTGAGGTGCTGTCCGTCGGAGTTCTGTCCAATTCAACGGTCTGGAACGTTGCAGCCGAGTACTTCCGTATGTTCCGCTACGGCGTGAATTCTTCAGTGGTGATGAGTCAGAATTCTGGCAAGATGGCGCCAATACGGGCTGATGCCCAACGCAGTTTCTTGCTGTCGACGATGACGTCGAGTGTCGTTAGTGAGACAGGATCTGGCGTGGACGCGCTGATGGAGAACTGGAACTTCGTGTCCAAGTTCCACCCGGATATTGATGTTCAACTGGTATCGTTGGAGATCTGCGTGGACGGCTTCATTGTCGGAAGGACGTTAGGCAGACTCACAATTACGGAAAACACGCTGCGTAACGCATTCCCGCACTTGGTTGGTGACGGAGAAATCGGAGAACGAGCGCAGTTGGCGAACAAACTTTTAGGACAGCAACTTGTCATGCGCGGGTGCGTTAGTTTCGAGTGGGACGGCGACAAGGGCAAAGTTGTCAGGCTGCAGCACAAAGCGGACTTGCTGACGCCGATTCTGGAGCTGCTCGGAAACTTGGAGGCTGTCTCGTGCGTGTTTGACTATGCTTTAGTGACAACGGAAAGCACATCAGTGAACTGGGATAACGTCCCATGACTTTGTATGCATAAGAAAGCGGCTTGGTTTCAGGGAGGGGTATTTGACTGCTACTTTCTTCAAGTGGGTGGGCTGTGAAAGATGCGTCTTTCGTAGATGAATGAATGGTATGCACACTATGGTATTGAAGAAAAAAAGTGAGTTCCTTGCAAGGTAGAAGGCGAAATCTGAAGCATTTGTCGAACATTTCAGAAGAATAACGATATTGGCAATGAAAAAATATATATTCCTGCCAACACCGCGGGGGTAATAACATGAACCGACTACATGTAGTTGGCATTGGTATAGACGTTCTCCAAGTTTTAGGGAACACCGCTTTCTACCCAAAGTCGATTTAGGACGAATATGTTGAAATATGTAGAGCCGTCGATGCCTACATCAACGTTACCTTCAGCGCAAGCACGATTGCCTTGACTTGTGCAACACCATAGATTTTGTCTTCAAACCTGCTTGTGCCACAGAAATTGTGTGTGAAGAGGCTTGCAACACAAGAAAAAGACCAGGCATCTGGATACATTGATTCACCTCCAAGCTATTCACAATGACTAGTTGCCATGAAAACTCAAAACGTACGCATCTCAAAACGCGAGGGGTTTCTCAAGCACTGAAATGTTGCGGTGCTTCATCGTCTCCAGCTCCTGCTGATGCTCCAGACCCAAAAACATGGTCATCAGTTTGTTCAGGTACACATTCTCGTGGACGCCCTTGCACATGCGCTCGAAGATCAGCGGACCCTTGCAGTACAGGTTCACATCTGTGCCCACGTGACCAATGGTGGTCCAGTCAATAGCAGCGCGTAAGCTGATCACGTGGCCCAACTCAATCATAACGTTCTCCAGATCACGCGTCTCGTCGACAGCCGTAGCAATTTCGGCCACGAGTTCCACTACCTCTTCGTCAGCCACAGTTGTCACGTTGGTGTAGTTGGCAAGAAGCGACTTGGCCGAGGTAAGCAGCACAGCCTTGCAGGTGTCGTTGGCGCCGGTAGTACAGTCTCCACCTTCGAGCACGGTTTCGAGCTGTTCCTGCATGGCCTCAGTCGACATATTCTGCAGCTGCAACTCAGTCGGGTACCATGCGTAAGGGTAAGCGGGGCCGCGTCCGAGAGTGAGACCGCCAGTGCCATGGTCAGCTGCAGACAGCATCGCCGTGTTAGGGGTCTGCTCCACGTGATCCAATACTACAGCGACAGACTCGTCGAATGCAATGGCCTCCTTCGCCATGGTGCCAGGGTCGTTCGAGTGACCGGCGTGGTCGACACGAGATCCCTCAATCATGATGAAGTAGCCTTGCTTCTTAGCCTGCTCATTCTTACGCAGCAAACTCAACACAATGTCGACCATTTCTGGAAGGCTCGGTTCACGAGCAGTGCTGTTGTTTCCAGCAAGGTCACGGAGTCGATCCACCTCGTACGACATGTGGTTATCGTGGAATAGTCCAAAGAGTCGAAGAGCTCCGGAGTCAGCGTTCGCAGTCTGGTAGTCCAGCAAATCTTGGTAGTTATTGGCCACCGTGTACCCGTTGGCTTTAAGATCCTCCACCATCGAGGCATTGAAGTGCCTCTTGCCGCCCCCCAACAAGAAATCGAGATTCTTGTTCGAAACGTACTGCGCTGCGATGTCGTCCTCCGAGTCACGGTCGATCACGTGTGCTGCAAAAGATGCCGGAGTAGCGTGAGTCACTCGACAGGTGACGATCATACCCGTCACCATGCCGCGTGCCTTGGCAGCTTCCAGTACCGTACCCAGTGGTTGCTCGTACGTGTCCACAGCGATAGCCGAATCATACGTCTTGTACCCCGTCGAATAAGCCGTGGCAGCCGCCGCTGAGTCCGTGATGTAGCTCGTTGACGAATGTGTCTGGATGTTTCCCATGAGATGCGGGTCAATGTGGAGACGTGTCTGCAGACTCGGGTCCAGTACAGTGCGTGCGAGGGTGAAGACGTTGGGACCCGTGCCGTCAGGGATCATCATGATGACACTGCGCGGCGAGTCTTCGTTTTCATCGAAATTGTAGTCCACATCGACGGTCTTGTATTCGTAGCGGGTGGCGGCATTTGCCAGCGTTGCAGCAGTGACGCACAAGGTCACGACGTGAAACAGGTTGGTCATCGTGGTTGGTTAGCGGGTGAGCAGACCAAAGCAAAGTGAAGAATGATGGGGTCGGGAACCCCAACGACCTGCTGGTATCGATGTCAAATGGAATGCCCCGATTGATACGGAGCCCTCCATGAAGTTCATCACCCTCGCATTCGTGCTCTCGAGGGAAAATGGCGATGGTTGGCTTGTGCAGCGCCGCTCATCTGGCACAAAGGGAGATTCTCATGGAGAGTTGGAGGGAATCTTGGTTGAAGCGCACGAGATTAATTAATCCCCGGCTCTGCTGGATCGCCTATCCGGTGACAAAGTAAGGCCGAGGGCTCCGTTTTCGATTGCCCTTGCCAACACTTTGAGAGATCTCGCTACAGTACTCCGTGATGCACCACGTGCGAGCGCAGCCAAACCAAAGATTCTCGACGTGAGGTATCGTGACTGAATGCAAGGGGGTACTTGCACTTGTGCTTACATGCTGGCATACGCAATAGATTGGTGGCACAACAGTAAGGCAACGTGCTTGAACATGGTGTTGCCGCAAGGTGATGGTGGTGCTAACCTATCATTGGGGGGAGCAAGCTGAGTCAGTTGCTGACGGGGTTCTAGGCTAGAACTTCTAGCGAACACTTGTGGCCGTCTTCGTCATCGCTCGCTGGTCAAGCCCTAGGTGCAACAAAAAGCTTGATGAGTCTGTGTTTCGCCATGCAGATTCAGCGAGCTTGCCATCCATTTCAACACCGAGGTGCCCAACTCAATTAGTAGGCATAGAATCCAAACTCAGGGACAGTGGGCATTGTTAGTCTGCCTGTTAGAGGAAAGATTTGGGTGCTAAATCCTTTCCGGTGAAGAACAAGCTCGTGGTGTATTTGGAATTTGAAAGTTGAGTTACTCGTGCCTGGTAGACGAGCAGTTCAAGAACGTACGGCCTTTGATGAAATTTTTTGCAATCGATGCTATTTCTCAGCAGCGACTTCCACTCACTAGTCTAAAACGCCAGTGGATCCTCCAGCACTGAAATGTTGCGGTGCTTCATCGTCTCCAGCTCCTGTTGATGCTCCAGACCCAAAAACATGGTCATCAGTTTGTTCAGGTACACATTCTCGTGCACTCCCTTGCACATGCGCTCGAAGATCAGCGGACCCTTGCAGTACAGGTTCACATCTGTGCCCACGTGACCGACTGTCGTCCAGCCGATCCAAGCGGGGTTGCTGATCACGTGACCCAGCTCGATCAAAACGAAGTACAGGTCGCGGGTCTCGTCAACGGAAGTGGCGATTTCTGTCACAAGCTTGGCTACCTCGTCATCCGTGATAGAAGTCACATTGGTGTAGTCGGCCAGCATCGATTTAGCTTCCTCTAGCAGGACGGCTTTGCAAGTTTCGTTGGCTCCGATAGCACATTCGTCGCTGGCCAGAATCTCATCAAGACGCTCCTGCATGGCCTCGGTCGACATGTTTTGTTGTTGCAGCTCGGTCGGGTACCAAGGGTACGGGTATTCCATGCCACTACGACCAAGGGTGAGGCCACCGGTTCCATGGTCAGCTGCAGACAGCATCGCCGTGTTGGGGGACTGCTCCACGTGATCCAAAACCACAGCGACCGTCTCGTCGAATGCGATAGCCTCCTTCGCCATGGTGCCGGGATCGTTCGAGTGGCCAGCGTGGTCAACGCGGGAGCCTTCGATCATGACAAAGTATCCGCGTTTCTTGGCCTGCTCGTTCTTACGCAGAAGGCTGAGAACGATCTCCACCATCTCCGGAAGACTCGGTTCACGCGCAGTCGTGTCGTTTCCAACAAGTTTTCGAAGACGGTCGACCTCGTACGACATGTGGCTGTCCTTAAAGAGTCCAAAGAGTCGAAGAGCTCCGGAGTCAGCGTTCGCAGTCTGGTAGTCCAGCAAATCTTGGTAGTTATTGGCCACCGTGTACCCGTTGGCTTTAAGATCCTCCACCATCGAGGCATTGAAGTGCCTCTTGCCGCCCCCCAACAAGAAATCGAGATTCTTGTTCGAAACGTACTGCGCTGCGATGTCGTCCTCCGAGTCACGGTCGATCACGTGTGCTGCAAAAGATGCCGGAGTAGCGTGAGTCACTCGACAGGTGACGATCATACCCGTCACCATGCCGCGTGCCTTGGCAGCTTCCAGTACCGTACCCAGTGGTTGCTCGTACGTGTCCACAGCGATAGCCGAATCATACGTCTTGTACCCCGTCGAATAAGCCGTGGCAGCCGCCGCTGAGTCCGTGATGTAGCTCGTTGACGAATGTGTCTGGATGTTTCCCATGAGATGCGGGTCAATGTGGAGACGTGTCTGCAGACTCGGGTCCAGTACAGTGCGTGCGAGGGTGAAGACGTTGGGACCCGTGCCGTCAGGGATCATCATGATGACACTGCGCGGCGAGTCTTCGTTTTCATCGAAATTGTAGTCCACATCGACGGTCTTGTATTCGTAGCGGGTGGCGGCATTTGCCAGCGTTGCAGCAGTGACGCACAAGGTCACGACGTGAAACAGGTTGGTCATCGTGGTTGGTTAGCGGGTGAGCAGACCAAAGCAAATTGCATAATGGTTATGGTGCTGGCAGCTGAAGGAGCTGACTCTGCGCAACCAACCGCTGCTGCTGTTGGGAAGATACTTTTGCCAATCATTTTGACACTTGCCTTGCACCTATCAAGCCCTCCATTGCATGTCGCGAAAGTAAACTTGTTGTTTGGCAGCGCACTCAATCGCTGCAGTGAACCTCCTCGGTTAATCTTTCCGAGCGTAATAATCGCTTACGGGCGATTGTTTACCGATGAGCAACTGACGAAGGGAGGTAATTTGGTTGCATCCTATCGGGCTGAATACGACGGTACGGCACTGCCGCAGCACTACGCTTCAAGTTGAACTCCGCTGGAGACCCTGGTGGTCCAATAGAGGACGTTTACCGTCCAATAACATACGAGATTAAAGCCAAGATGGGAAGGTTGGCCAGCAAATGGTTTATCAACGATTCGCTATACGAGCGGCGCTGGCTGGCAGGCAGGCAGGCAAATTCACGCCAATTCTAATGTCGGCTTCGAGAAGTTGCAAGACTCGGTAAAGAAGAAATGGTGTCATTGGACTCGGTTATCGTTGGCGCCGTCCGACTGCGTGTTGGATAATTCAACATGGTTAAACACCGCTGACATCCTCAATGAGAAGTGGTAGAAATTCGGCCGTCCCAATGATATAGTCACGATGACCGATAGCGCGCAGAAGCGCAGCACCAAACACACTGTGAGAGACGACGCCCACAGCCTGCGCCGACATGTTGTAGAAGATCCGATCCAAAAACTTACTTGCACGAGTTTCCAACTCGGCATTCGACTCACGATGGTCCGGTGTCCACCAAGGATCTGCATCGGACTCGAAACCACTGAAATCCAGCTCCGGGTATTGCTGCTTCTTTTCGGAAATCGAACGACGCTCGTTGCACGTTTCGACACCCAGTATTTCTCGAGGTAGCTCTAATGGTGTGCTGCTGATGCTGGGAGTCTGCTTTTGGTACGCGATCCTGAACGTTCTCAACGTTCGTTCCAAAGGAGAAATGAGCACATGGTCGAGTTGTAAACCACTGCTAACCTCGGCATTGAGTCTCGTCGCCGCTTGTTCCGCTTGATTTATTCCGATGGTAGTCAAGGGCGCATCCAAAAACTCCGGCAGCCTGCAATAATAGGAGTTCCACGCGTCAATGCCGTATTTCTCGATAGCGACGTTGTGTGTGCCTTCTCCGTGGCGCAAAAAGACAACGAGCTTCATTTGAGGTTTTGTATTCATTTCCGCTTGTACATCTTGCCATGTCTTCCCGTTTACGAGACCCATGCGAGGTTGGTTCGTCACTGGAATAGGGTGACTAGGATCTCCTTGAACGAAATACCCAGAGCTGTAGCGCAGTCGAGGGTGCAGTCCACAAACCACGTCACCCACCAGAAACAACGCGAGTGAGACCACCAGCAGCATTGCCATTCGTTACCTCTGTCCAAGGCGAGAAAGGCGAAATGCTCCAGGAGGATCAGAACTAGGAAATCGATACCCGAGAAACCTTGTCGTTACGCGTTAGACGATAGATGGCCGATGGTGGCCAAGACATCCATCACTGAATCCAAATCGACTAAGTTCAACACGATAGATTCCATCGAAGTCATTTACAGCACACATTTGTCAGCCAAAAATCTAAACACAACACGCAAAAGAGCTCAAGGATGCAGTAGTCTATGCATCTAACTGCAATTCTTCCTCTGTCGCATCCGTGATCAACAACGGGATGAACTCTGCATTTCTCGGTCGGTAGTATCGATGGCCCACAGCTGCAAAACACCCGCGGCTGAAGCCGCTGTGCGAGACGACGAGTACGCAGTTCTCCGATCTCTTGTAGAATACTTCATCTAGAAACTCAGCAGCTCTGGCAGCGATCTCGTCGGTCGTCTCGCGGTGATCCGGCTGCCACCACGTGTCGCTCTCGCTAGCTACATGGCCAAAGTCCAATTTCGGGTACGCCTCTTGCTTGGGCGTCAGGAGTTTGCGACGGTCGCAGTTAACGACGCCCAGTGTCTCTCTAGCCAGCTCCACGACCGACACGGGTATGTCTCGAAGTCGCGCAAAGACTCGATCGTACGTCTGCAGTGTGCGATCCAATGGGGACACGAAAACTCGCTGCAGCTTGAGGCCGCACTTGGCGATCTGCTTCTCGAGCATTTGGGCGGCCGAATCGGCCTGCTCTTGGCCGTGGGCGGTCAATGGGGCGTCGATGAATTCGGGTCGCATCTCGTACTCTTCTTCCCAGATTTTATCGCCCACGCGGGCCTTGGTGGCATTGTGGGTGGCTTCTCCGTGTCGTAGCAGAATCACCAACTTGATGCGTCGCTTGGGGTGTGTCAACTCGAACTTGTGCATGAAGTCGTACACGTCCGGCCACGCTTTGCCGTCGACCAGACCCATGCGCATGGGTGGGTCCCCCATCTCGTCCACAGGTTCGTCGGATACCCCCATGAGGAAAAACCCAGGCACGTAGCGAAGATGATGAGCGGGGACTGGAGGAGGAGGAGGAGGAGGAGGAGGAGGAGGAGGAGACGTTGACATTGTTGGTGCTTGAGCGCGCAGTATTTTATTGCGCCCAGCTCTCGAGGAAATAGCATACTTCATATCAAGTGGGAGATGACCGTAAAGGAATAGGGGTTCTGTACTGAAATGATGACACCAATTGGAAATTCCACTTTTGGGCCACTACTCTTGATTTTTGTAGCCATCGATATAAAAATCAAGAGTAGTGGCCCAAAAGTGGGATTTCCAATTGGTGTCATCATTTCAGTACAGAACCCCTATTCCTTTACGAAATCTTCGTCACTTGGTTTTTGTATGAAAGCGACGCGGCGGCGACAAGAGGAGTACAAGCGCGAATCGAACAACCCGTCCACCGAGGAGGTGCTCGCCTGCCTCCAGTCCATCAAGAGCGCGGCGCTGCACACTGGCGAGCTCTCGAAGGAAGACAGGCACCAAGTGAGGCGACGCTACGGCTGCTCCGTGGTCGTGGTCAAGAGGCGCTTCGACACGAGGGGAACGCCCAAGCCAAGGTGCGGCCCGAAGGCGGCGTCTATCCTCGAGCTGGCGGATCGCTTTGAGCTGTCCGCTCTCCAGAAGCTGGGGAAGGAGGCGGACGGTTGCGGCGCCGCCGACATCGCCGCGCTGTGCAAGGAGGCGCGGGTCTTTGCTGACCATCGTCGACAGATCCTGGCAGAGATCCATCTCCGCCACCATGACTCTCACAAGTCGTATTTCGGCCGGACAACTGGATTGAAGCAAATGCTGTTCAAGTATGTCGGTGGTGCTCAGTATACTATCTTCATATCGGCGTTCTACTTTACGCTAAAGGAGCTTGCCATTAAGCTGGCGGAGACCAAGGCAAAAGGAGTCCGGGTGGTGATCTTGGCGGACAAATAGACGATGTGGAATAGGCACTGTCACGATGTCTACGAGTTCCTGCTATGGGCGAATTTCGAGGTGTATGTCCCGAAGGACTCTGCGATGGAGCATTCAAAGGTATGGATCATTGATGGCCGCATCATCATTGACGGATCCTTCAACCTCTCCGCTGCAGCGCTGGGCGAAACAGGGTCCTACAAGCCGAGAAATACTGAAAGCTGCAACCCAACGATCAACCGAGAAGAAGCCAAGGAACTCGAGGCAGAATTTTGGGCAGCTTGCCAAGCTGGCGAGCTTGTCAAAACAGTGGCGCCTGTTTCTCATTCGGTCGTGACCAGCACTTAGTGCCGAGCAAGAAGAAGAACGTCTTCTGCATCTCAAGAGGATCTGTTTGTTTGTTTGCCAATCTTTGGGTTTGCACAACTACACTTGCTTGCTTTCAATTTGCATTGTTTTGGCCATTTTGAACATGCATCCATCCAGCTTGGATCAGCGCGGAATCGAGTTGCTCGCTCGCGTTTTCAATTTGCACCGCCTTTGCTTGGAGACAAGGACGGACACGGAGCTTCCCTAGACGCAGAGCTCACGGACGCGGTACTTGTCCACCTCATCCTCTCCTCCTCCACCCTGCTCGACAGAGGGCAGGCCTCCTCCGTGAAGCAGAAGATCGAGGAGCTCCAGACGTTCCTCTGTGGCTCAGCAGAAGCTCATCCTCGCAGGAAAAGTGCTCCAAGACGACAGCACACTGGCCGAGTGCAATGTGAAGGAGAATGACTTCCTGGTCGTCATGGTCACCAAGCCCAAGGCGGCTAAGCCTGCTGCTGCTCTCTGAGGACCTGGTGCGCACGGCCGAGCGATCCCTGATTCAACTCCTTCTCAACTATCAACTACGCATGACAGACGTGCTATTCCACAAGCACGAGGTTTTCGCTTTCAATAGCAAGGAGAAGATCGTTGCCTTCAAAGCGCTTCGAGCCCTGGATGCGGAATATCCCTCCACGCCATCGGAACTTCGACTGCGTGATCTTCGACAACGCTACTTGATAGCTCACCTTCGAGCAGAGGCCAGGAACCTTCAGCAAGAAAACCAGGACCTGCGAAAGAGGCTAGCAAAACAAGCGAGAACGATTCGGCGGCTGGATTGGATTGTGAAAGGTGGTCAAGGGTACCCACCCCAGTCAAGCGTAGACGCGATCATTGCGGAATCCGACAGCGACTCGGATGAAATGAACTCCGATGACGCACTCGACGCACTCATCGATCATTTTGCCGATTGCAGCAGTACCGATTCCGATGTCACTCGAATGGACTCTACGCGCCCAGGTGCGACAGCTTCAGGTGGCTCCCAGACGGCGATGGAGGTCGACTTCGAGGACGCCGAGTCGGAGTTGATTCTCGACAGCTATCAGTTCCGCCGTGAGTGGGAGAAGTGCATACAGGAAATCACTACTACGAGGAAGCGCAGTCTCGAGAGTCAAGAACCAGCGCTCACAGCATTCAAAGAGATCACCTTCGTCGATAGCAGCTACAGCGCAAGTCAAGAGTTTGTAGTGTAGTGCCATGGGAAAGTAATATGCCTCGGTTATTCCAGCAGCAAACGAGAACCCTTCTTCTGCTTCAAGCATCATGTAGGCTTCGCGCACTCGGACGTCAACATCGCAGGCGCCGGAGCGGATCTTGAGCCCGGACGTGGGCCAGTCGTCCGCCCACTTTGTAGCCAACGCCTCACCGGCTTTGCGTGTGTTCATGAGCGACTCGAAGGCGGCCAGAACTCCGTCTTCGTTTGTAGGCGGCTTCCATTCCGCCTTTTGCTGAGATGGAGGCGTCGCTCCAGCCGTCCTCCTCCACGCGTGCATCGATCGGTGCGGTGGGTCGAAACCTGCTGCAACAAACTGTACGCTCGCCAGCTCCAGCAACCACCGCTTATCGTCCCCTCCTACCTGCAACTCTCAGAGGCGTTAGGAATATGGCTGTAGCGTGTGCGCTCATGCCAGCGTTGCCGTCCTCTCTAACAATCAAGCCTGCCAAATGGACGGGCAAGTCGACCACGGGAGGGAAGCGCATCCCGATGACCAAGCGCACAGCTATCGCCGCTGCCAAGGCTCACAGTGATAGCTGGGAAGACATTACCAAGGCCGGCGGCGGATGCAGCAAGAACAGTGCTGCGATTCAGAAACCCGAGAATTACGTGGATGTAGAGGATATTCACTTGTTCGGAAAGTTCGAGGGTGCCGGTGACGACCAGGAGACATTTGACGTCCCTGAGAACAGGGATTCTGGCGAACAACGTATTGCGATTGATAGTGCGAACCTTCAGCTCATACCATGCAGTGAGGAGCGCGTTCGTCTAGCCGTCTGTCCTAAAATTCGTGGGAAACTAAGCTTGACTGGGGTTCGCTGGTAAATATGCGGTGGAGATGTCCAAGGTGAGCACGCATTTGATATCCCTGGCCCTCTGTTGCAAGATACTAGAGCAAACCGAGAAGCACGGGCTCGTGCACCGAACATGAGCTTAATTGCCAAGGTTGTGGAGTCCATGCCGTGGCTGGGGGTTAAGGTCGAAGGTGTTCCTGGCGAGGCTTTTGTTGGTGAGCTCGTGAAGCTGAAAATTTCGCTTGTTAACTCGGGGACTGCAGCACTCGGTGGTCTCCAAGTCTGCTGTACCGACTTGTTGTTGTGCGCATCGGGAACGGGTGTAGCACAAGAACTGTGCGGATACGTTGGCGCTAGTGGTCACGTCGTTGATTTGAAAGAGTTGATTCTCGCCCCAGGGGAGAGTAGAGAAGTAACGATGTGGGCGCGAGGCTCGGTGCCTGGGCGCAGTCATGCTGCTCTTCTGTTCAAGTACAAGGCTTCATTGGGAGGCGGAGAAACAAGTTCTTCAGCACTATCGCGCACGGTGAAGATAAATCTGGATTTGGATTTGCTGCCATGCATCGACGTATCTTACTCCATTGAGCCAAGCTTCGGTGCCAGCGGTGAGTATATTCTTGATGTGACTGTGTCAAACCAGAGAGGTGACCACCACGAGATGACTGGGCCTCTAGATGGGGTGGTACGACTCGAAGAACTCCTCTGTGTAAGCAGTGCTCGGACAGTCGAGAAATTGGCACGACCAGCATCGCAGACCGCTACGGACGTGCGAGATTCACTGCAGCTTTTTTTTTCGAAGTAAGCACTAGTTACTTCCGCGTGGTTCGTCGATCTCCTACTGGCACATTTGAACTGCGCAAGTTGGCACTTAGCTCTGCGCAGGACGGCACAGGATTATCAGCGAGCTTACCTATCGAACAATTTTTGTGCTTGGAAAATGCTGTAGAGCTCGTTCGTGCAGGGGGTGGTGGAGCGGGTGATGGTAACGATGGAAAACGTGGTGGTGGGTTCCGTACGATTCAAAGTGTGAGACGAGAGAACAAGGCGTTGAAGAATGCTGCGGGTGAAGACGCCATTGGCCAAAAGCCTCTGCGAGAGCCACAGCCAACGTCGCGAGACGCGTTGCTATCGCATCTGGATACGGATGGTCATCTTGTACTCGTGTGGTCGACTGATTATTCATCGTACAGCGAAAAGGTTGCTGGAGCAGCTCCACATCGCGCAATTGGCCAGGCTAATCTAACCTCGATGAAGATCCGCTCTCAAGCTCAGGAAACCTCCTGCCCACTGACGGTGACCCTCAGCTATAATGACACCATCGAGCTGCGAGGCTCTACATACCTCGGGTCTACGTCAGGACTGAGCATCGCGGAGTTAGATATTATGATGCAAATCTGCAATGATTCAGCACCTAGTTCAACCCCGCTTGATGTCACGATAGAGATGCTGCATCCGGAAGAAGCTCAGGTGTCTCTCCCTACTTCTACGCCGCCGACCAAGCTGCACTCGATCTCGCATTCTGGGGCCTCTCCACCCCATGGCGCACCACCACGTTTCTTATGGACAGGAGTAACCAAGAAGAAGGTTGCTCGATTTTCTCCAAACAGCCGGGTGTCGATGGACCCACGACAAGGGCCAGGATTATCGTTGCTGTCAGATGCCAAACAAGCTATTGATGAGCTGCTTGTGCCGGTGTCGTCAATGTAAAGCGAAGACCTTCTTCGTTTATGCTGCAACAGAGGTGTGGTGTAAAAGGGTAATCTTAAGTGTACCTGCTGAATGAACAAAGATATAATACTAACCACTACTTGCAGGAAGGGTGGCGGCGGGAAGAAGCGCGGAGGCTTTTGTGGGAGTTCGTAGTATCTTGTGGTATTTTGCTCAGTCGTAGAATAGCAAATGGTAGTTTATGAAGGATATAGCTTCGAAGCCCTTCGCGAGCGAACTTGCTTTGGTAAACAAGATCGTACATGCATTCGAATTGCTTTCGTCAAGGCAATTACTTGTGGCCAGCGTACATCCCGCAGCAGGATGTACAGCGGTACTGGACACTTCAACTTCAGGATTGATGGATCGGAGTCGTATCAGATATACAGATGGGGTAGCGACACCAAAACGGACAAGTGAGACCAATACCATAAGTACAACACACAGCCACAACCTCCTTGTCATAGATCGAGGTTCCACACTCCGTATAGCTAGGCTCAACAAGCAACTTTTCGTTGCATCCAGGCTTGCTGTTGAAATGAAATCAATCGTTTGAACGTGTAGGGATGCCGCCACAGTTGCTGCAAGCACCGCGAGGCGACCACGAGTCCGCTAAACTCCAAAACCTTTAAAGACCCGGAAATTCATGTAGTACAATTCAAAAGCACTGCGCTGCAATCGAGATAGTCCGAAGTGACAACCACAACAAAGAACCTTGCTCTCTCTTGCCGGACAAAACGCCTCTGGTTAGTAGTGGTAAAGACAGCGATGAGGTGAGGCCCAATAACTTATCTCAACTGCGTGCCTGCTACAACCAGATATCCACGATAATTTCAGAGTCTGTGCACGTGTACGAACACTAGTGATCACTAAATAACAAGTGCCACCCGCGTTGAAACCAGTCCTTGCTAGATTTAAGAACTGTCTTCAGTATCAGAGCTGGCAGCCACAACCTGGCTTGACACCTTCGCGTATACTTTTGCTGGCTCTTCACTCGACCAACACAATACGGTTGCCGCTGACACAGCTTCTCGCTTTCCCATTTTCCGATCTGTTCCATCAAGAACACATCGGCCCCAATCAAGTTCACTACAACCTCACTACTTCCTCACCACCTATTACAACCATCAAGATGACGTTCGGCAAAAGGCAGACCCACTCTTTCGGCTTCCTCTGGTACGTTTCGACAATAACGAGCTATCTCGGTTGCAAATGCGTTCTCACTTGTTATTCCTCAAACGATTCCAGGCTCTTCACAAGTGTTTTTATTGTGCGTGTCGCCTCAACGGCATGGACCACCACCAAGCGCTCACATAAAATGGCGGCTTTCTCCCTCATCATCCAGCGTCGGCGAATCGCGGGTGGCCACTTGACGATCCCGCTTGACACCTCGATTCGACTCATCCCATGCTCGAAGAAAGATGACGCTCAACAAATTTTCCGTCTCAAGTACGGGCCAAGTGGCAAGAGTCTCGTCATGTGTGCTGGCAACCGTGTCGAGCGTAATGAATGACTCAATACTATCATATCCTCTCTGCCAACGACTGAAGTGTCGTCCAAGACCACGAGTAGCATTTCTAAAGCCATGCCAGCGCCACGTCCAGATGCATACAAGAATCCATGCTGTAGCAAAGTGTATACTCCTGTTGCGACACCAATTTCGATGCACTCCCTCGACGCCATCAAGCGACTGGCGGAAGCTTATGACAACCTAGCGCTTCAATGGACTCAAGTGGCAACGGAAAGCCGACAATTTAGTGTGCAAATCTCTAATATCCAGCCGTCTCGGATCGAATGCGCCGCCCAACACTTACTACCCGAGCACTCAGGCATTTCATCCTAACTGCCTATCGTCCCACCAAACAACACTTTTAATATCACTCTGTCTTGTTATGCTGCTAGTCCCCATTGTTCATCGATTCAGTTTCCCCCAAAGGAAACACATAGGTAAACCCTTCGTAGTTGTCGGTGACCAACCATGTAGTAACGAAAAAAAGCGGTGACGGCCACTTCAACTTCAGGTTGGAATCATATCAGAGCCAGATGCATTAGCACCACCAAAACGGACACATGAGACTAGTAGACGAATATACAGGATGCATCAACTGCCTTTTTCATGCTCGATAAGTAGCCTCCAAACACCACCTTTACCTGCCCATGTCATATCTCGACCATCGTGACGGGTGTACTCTTTCGGATACCCACGTTGCGATGCTGTCCACGTCTTTCTGCTGTCTCCAAGGACAATTTTGCGCCCAACAGTGGTCGGCTTGGCGACGTGGAGCTCGATCTCACCTCTCACTTGATATCGAGGCGAATAGTGCTGGTCCCCACGCTAGTGAACGATGCCAGACGCCGCTACTAGTTCTATTTCCCAAATTGCTAGCTTGAGATCACACTAGTCGAGCTACAAGTAACCAAAAAACCTCTACCTCGAAGCACCATCTTCGCCATCACCGAGATGACGTGTGGTAAATTTTACGTTCAATCGTGTGGCTTCTTGTGGTAGGTTTCTTCATGCTCACTTAACTGCCTGATTCCAGCATCGATTTGTGCTTACTGGTAATTGCCTTGCAGGCTCTTAAGCACCGTGTACTTGCTGCGAACCACGCTACCGGCTCGGGCCGAGACCAAGCGCCGCATTCAAGCCGTCTTCCTCCTCATTATCCAACGGCCGCGCATCGCAGGCGGCAACTTGGTGATCCCGATCGACGCGAATGTGAGGCTGTTAAAGTGCCGCCCCAAAGAAGCAGTTCATAACACCATCCGTCTTCGCTACGGCAAAACTCGCCAATGCCTAGTCATGCGTGCGCCCAACTCGCTTGAACATGAAAAATGGCTCGTTGGGATCATACAAGCCATGGCAGCAGCCCAGAATCTGGTTGACCACATGCCGAACCCGTCCGCTCCGAACAATTTATCTGACGCGGAGGAACCAATAGCAAGTCTATCAACCCACCTAGCATCGACATCGAAGCACGCTCAGACGCGCGCCAACTCCAGCAGTGCGTCGACGGTTCATCTCGACGACGATTTAATCCCAGTGCTCCAGCACCCGCACTCGAGTGCTGTGAGTGGTGTTGCTCCAGTAGACATGATTCATCACCACAGCTCGAAAATTCACCAAGCGGGTCAATTCCACCGTCAAAACGTACAACACAATCTATCCGCTGCCATGAAGTTCCTCACCGCCATCTGCCAAGCAGTCAACTGCGCTCGAGCGGAGTGTCAACGCACTCTGTGAGCCGTCGAGATACCGTCAAATTGGTCCTACTTTTAAGTACTTCTAGTCGCTCCATGTCGCTACAGCATAGCTTCATTTTTGATGAACACACAACCGCTGGCAGACAAAACTCTTTAACTGCGTTTGCAATGCTATACCTCGACTTCATTGATCAAATCAGATATCCATGAGCAAAGGAGATATATAGTTTTTTGCCGTGGTCAGCAAGACGCCGTACAGACATCACGCGTAACGGGTAGCCACTGCCCCAGAATCGAGGTTCGTAACGCTGAAAGCAAGCAATACACCGGAGTAGCACTTCCTTGATTCTCCATAAACCTACTGAGCCGAGTTGCTGCCTCTTTCCTGACCGAGACAATAGAGGCGATAAAAGGACTTGTTGGAACCAGATAGACCGTAGTGGTAATTCATTGCACCAACAAGCATGGTAATATCCTGTGTCCCTGAATTTGAGCCATTCGTTGGGAACCTCAGAACTGACTTGAGTGATAACAGGTAACGTTCACTGGATCTGGATTCCGACTTGTAGCGGCTCAAACAAAAGCATCCTTGCAAATTAATACAGCATACGTCAATGAAATGGTCCTGATCCAGCATGACCCGCCCGCTCGATCTTCACCATTTCTCAATTTTCTCCCTCAATACAACATTAACCAAATAGCAAGCTTGTACTTTAGTATTTCTGCCACTGTCGTCATGACGTGCGGACAGCTCCACGTTCAATCATTCAATCTCATCTGGTAAGCACTACTACCGTAGTTGGGACGCCTCGTGGCTCAGAATTTTATCTTGAACTGATGTTGCAGGTTCCTAAGCACCGTTCATCTGGCTTGTATCATGCAACCAAAACGAGCAACCTTTAATTTCGTAGTCCACCGTCCACGCATCGCAGGTGGAAATTTAACGATCCCTCTCGACTCAACAGCGAAAGTCGTGAAAACCTGTAACAAGGGCACAGGAAACAACATCATTCGCCTCCAGCACGGTCCAAATCGCAAATATCTTGTCATGCGTGCGTCCAGTCCACAAGAACGCGAATATTGGTTGGTTGCAATCACTGCAGCAATCTCGACGTCTGTGGACTATGGAGGGGACGTGTCGGGTTCAACTTCCCTAACATCCTCGTCTGGAAACGTGTTCAAGAGTACGCAAACCCATCGGATGGCCACGAGTGGCAAGGAATCACAGCCAAAAGGACCGAGTAACCGACTTGTCGCGCGTACAGGCACTCATGTTGACCCGACCGGTACTAACTGTTCTCTTCGACGACTGGTTCGACAAAACGTTCCAGCGACCATGCAGTTCTTCATCACTGTGGGCCAGATCATCGCGTCCGCACACTAAGACTGTCAACTTCTGCGATCGTAGTCGTAGCAACATATCCGGCTTCCCGAATACCTTTACGATCTACCATGGTCGATACAACACCATCTCGCGATGAGATATCTTCATTTTTCAAATATAAGCAGCTCAACAATCTTGCGTCCATCGAACGCTTACATCATCAGCATCTGATTGCCATCGACACCACACTTGCGAATCTACCTCAGCAGCTCATGGTGTACAACCTCCAATTCCTTTCGTACCAAGCGAAATCTGTCGTGTGAACTCCCCAGCTATTCAAACAGAACAACATAATTTTGTGATCACGAAATACTGGCCAAGCCCCATGCTGCAGTTCATAGTGAAGCGAACACCCATAGAAAAGTATAGTTCCAAGGAGTACGGGTCCTTTGATAAGTTTTCCAAAGCGCTTGACCTTGCCACGAAAGCTGAAAACTTTCAACCGTTGACGTTCACCGTCGCAAACTGTTTCCCAGGAAACTATGAAGACGATACACAGGATACGAAGCTGCAACAGCGCGGGCTGCAAAATGAATCACGCAATTGGTGCCACAGCTTCGACTGGGCACTATCCAGAGTTGTGCCAACGTATGTACACTGCACTTCCGCTATGCCAATACTCTCGTGGGTAAACACTGATTATTGTTACGTCGGTGAACTTTATTGCGAATGCCAAGGCGACAGAAACGCCAATCGGAGTCTCCGATTATCCAGCTTGGTTAGTTTCCAATCCACTAGCTCAAGATCATTCATGTGCGTGATGCCGTGCGCCAAACTCCAAATTCAATCTCTCGGCCCGTTCTGGTAACAGCTTACATATTCCTTCAGCAAGGCGTCGTGTATCTGTCTCACGCTCACTTCATATTGGTAAATTGCCGTCTGCAGGTTCCCCAGCCGCGTGTACCTCGTTCGGGTCGCGTTAACTGGTACAAGTACTCAAAACTCCAGCCGAGCCAAGTTCAACCTCGTCATTCAGCGTCCACGGATCGCAGGTGGATTCTTGACGATCCCACTCGACTCAAACGTGAGAATCCTGCGATGTTACGACATTGACAATAACACCATCCGACTACGGTACGGGATAAGAGGCAAATTTATAGTTATGTGCGCTGCCAATGCTGCCGAGCGCGACAACTGGGCGGCCGCAATTGCGTCCGCAGTAGAAGAAGCTTCTGAAGAAGCCCCCGTCCATATTCGGTCTAGCAAGAACATACACGAGTACGACTATTAAACTAGTCTTAAAATGAAATAATAGCTCAAATTTAGCGGTTCAACCGTGCGTGATCTGCGCAGCACAAGAGAAAGATCCCGTTAAGTCGGAGGCTTCTCTTGGTTTTTCAGCTGATCTCATGCGCTCCCTATTGCTCCTCCTCCTCGCTGCCCTCTCCGCTACATCGGACGCGTCGAATGTGCCATTCACTCTTCGCTACGTTCCTGGCTTCTTCAAACAAGGGACCCCGTCGGTGGAGATCCCTGAATCAAACCCGGAACACTTTGGACTGCTCGACAACGTCTCATGGGCAGATGTCGACGCCTACATGAATTCACGTGCTACTCAAGGGGTGCACGTCAAATTGTTCCTCTTTTTACGACACGGAGAGGGGATTCACAACGTCGCGGAGGCCAAATACGGCACCGAAGAATGGGAACGATACTACCGCAAACTGGCCGAGTACACAGACGCCAAATTGACGGACTTGGGAGTGCAACAAGCTGAGGAAGCATCAGAGAGACAAGATGTGGAAGTTCAGCTGGGGTTGAAAATTGAGGAGGTGATCGTATCCCCATTGGAACGCACTCTACATACAGCCATGGTGGCGTACCGGAACCACGAAGAGATCCCCAAGAGGTCAATGGAGTGGCCTCGTGAGACCATCGGCGTCTGCACTTGCGACCTGCGAGGAATCATTTCGTCCAAAGCGGAAAAGTACCCTGGCATCGACTTTAGTGAGATTTGGAGCGACGCAGATCCGTGGTGGACGCCCGATCAGCGTGAGACGGAGCTACACATCGACGATCGAGCGCGTATCTTGTTGAACCGCGTCTTCTACGGTCACACACTGGCACCACGTGTTGGTGTGGTGACTCACAGTGGAATGACAAACGCTGTGATGAGGGTCATCAGCCACCGCAAGTACAACGTCGCTACAGCTGAAGTGATCCCGTTCCTGCTCGAAGACACTGACGTCCACACCATCCCCTCGGTGCTCTTCATGTAGTCATTTTGCGGTCTAGACCATAGTCGATTCTTTTTCTACAGTGACTGAGCTGACAACTACTTGTCGATGTCGTTGAGGAAAGTCTTCGACCACTGTCGCAACGTCTTGTCCATCGCCAAATCCACGAAGCTGTCGATCGGGTGATGATCAATGGGATGACTCCTAACCCAATAGCTGTCGGAGCCCAACGACGCACCACCGGCGACTTTTGCACTGCTCGCTCGGTTATCGCCACCTGAGCCAGAATCCTGTCAGTTGTCCATTGCTCGTCCTCGTTCAACCAATTTGTTATACCACTCGGTTGATCGTGAAGCCTGGGATGACGACGCTGGCCATTGTCTGCCACGTCAACGTGTACCAGCTCGTGCAGTCGTATCGTGCGTTGTACTTCTACTTCTACTACATCACTGATGAACTGGTTTGGTACGGCGTGCGCGGGAAGGCAGTGCGTCATAGCCTCGCTCTGGCAGATCTCGCCTATGGCGTCGTGTTCAACCACGAAGTTTTCAGATCATTCGTAGGCGACGCAAGGACCGGCAGCGACCCCGTTGATGTTGTAGCGTTCCCACGCCTGCTGCTTCCGTGGATCCGGCAGCTCGGACACCTCTGTGCCTCTCAGCGCCAGAAGGTGGTTATCGAGACCGTGGAGCATCACGATAGCTGTTTGCGATCCGCGGCCTTCTCAACGCCGCACCGCAGACTGCACGAGGCTCATAGCAAAGAACGAATGCGCGCCGATGAAAACATCTGCCGATATCGGAGACACCGGAGACGTCTCCGAGGGACCTGCGGAGGCGCCACGGCCCGCTCCAGGAACCGCAGCCGCTCCACATCAAAATCGGTGTCGTTGGGGTCCGCGAGGATGTCTAAGTAGTAGTCTGGTGGTGCCTATTCCCGAAAATCCAAGTCACAATAGCGTGACCTTTGACGATCGGTTTTTGACCCCTGGGGGGGGGGGCGGGCATGGCGCAGGACTCGACGGAGGTGCTGCTGGCAAGGTCTCAGCTGGACAAGTTGTACGAATTGGGGATACTGAGTCGCACTTCGGAGGATGGAGAAGAGCATAGCCAAAGCTCCAAGAGCTCCAGCAGTGGAGGCTTTCAACGTCATGACGCCTTCCTGGCAGCGCTGCCACCACCTTCGGCCGTGTATCCGCTGCCTCCGAGGTTGTTCCAGCCTTCAGTAGATGAACTGGACCCCAGTCAATTATCTGGTACCAGCTCAAACAGTAGGTTTTATGGTGGAAGGAGCGGTGGGATCTCCTCCCACTTGTTGGAGTTGGCAAGGCATCGACAGCACTACAACCCTCGACAGAGGAGAACGAGCCTGCAGGCATCAGCTTCGGTGGCATCTTCTATTAATTCTATGCTCAAATCAGAGTCGGCACAGCGAGGCCGTCGGTTGCTGCGGATGTGGTTCCGGCAGTGGAAAATCTTCATCAGGCTTCGACGAGATAAAGCCCGCCGACGGGCTGCAGTGCTTGCGTTCGTAAAGCAAACCTTTTTCACCAAGTGGGCGCATTTTCTGAGGCAGCGGCGATATGAAGATGATAAAAGACGTCTTTTTGATACCTGGAAAGTGGCTCGAGCGACTTCACGCTGGGTGGAATGGAAGCAGCGCTGTCATCTACTACGTCGACTATTGAATGGAGGTCGAAGTTCCTTTATGGGACGGTTGATTCAGCAGCGGATTTGGCGACGATGGATTCAATTCGCTAAGCAAAGGGAGTATGTTAGAACTGTATTAGATCAGCGAGCGTCTACTATCCATCACTTACTGAAGCAAAATGCGTGGCACGGGCTGCGTATTCACGTGTTCCGAGCTCGACAAAATTGCCTTTTAATGCGCAGGTGCTTGAAAGGAATGAGTGACTTCCGCGCAATTCAGGAACGCCAACGCGTAGTGTGTATGAAGCACCAACTCAAAATGCATATAGGAAGGAAGCGCGAGTTGCTGCACCGATGGCGAACTTTCGCTTATATGCGTGGTCGTGACAGGAGACTGGCGTGGCGAGTACAGTTTGGCGTCAGTCGGAGGAAGTATTTTTTGTTGTGGTGTGAAGTGGGTCGTACGGTTCACCACGTAACGCAGCTCCGCTCAAAAGTCTCGTATCGCGTGATGCGCGAGCACTTTTTGGCGTGGAATAGAACAGTGAAAGCCATTCAGTTTGGCGACAAGGTGAGGGGAAATCGCGAAAGGCGTCTTCGGAAGATCTACTTCGGAGCCTATAAGGATCAAGCAAGGTTTCGTTCGCATTGCCATCGTGTAAACCTGACGCTGACTCATCGTCGTCTAGCTGTAGTTGTTAATTTTCTTCACATCTGGGCTTCAGAGAGAAGACAGAGGAAGGAGAGGGGATCCCAAGTACAACAAGTGTGGCAGATTTATCTCCTCCGCCGTGTTTGGGTGACTGGTTGGCTTCGAGTACACTACAAGAGGCTAGCTCACAATCATTATCGTGCAGCTATCGAAGAACGGTACTTCGGTATTTGGAAACGATTCCTTCGTATACAACAGGCTTATCATCTTCAAGAAGAGCGAGCCGAAGTGCTACATGGCACCTTGTGCTGCAAGCGAAGTTTTGCAGAATGGAAGATTTACTACAAGTTACGATTGAAACACGCACAGGAGCTAACCAGGGCTCAAGAGCACTATCATCGACACTTGCTTCAGTGGGGAGTGGTTACCTTATGGGGTGCAGTGTACCAAAACGCTCAGAATTCCTTGCGAAGTCACCACCTACGCCAAAATATGCGGATCTCATTGAAGAAACAGCATTTTCGTGCGTGGTATGCTTTGACACTATCGCGAAAACTCCTCTTAGAGAGGTTGTACGGTTTCCAGCAGAGCCGTGGCTATCAGAACTCGGTCTGCAATCCGAATCGTCGAACGTGGAATCGGTGGATGATGTTTGTGTCTGTGTGTTGGCAGCGCCACCGCTGTGACCAGCATTTTGAATTGCGGGTAAAGCGTAAAGTGTTGTTAGTTTGGCATCGACAAGCAAAAATGGAGTCTCGTTTACGTGGGTTTGACTTCCATAGACACAGAAGGGTAGTTAGAGCTTTCTTTGGTCAGTGGGTGGCTCGTGTGGAGGAGTGGAGAAAGCTTGGAGTCATTTGTGAGCTGGCAGAAAAGGTGTATGAACGGAAGCTCTGCACTCGAGTGATTCGAGATTGGCGCAGCTTGTCGACGTATTTCCGTCGTGTTCGCCTGTGTGGCGAATTCGTGCAGCGTCAACGTGAATCAAAACTAGTGACGACATATTTTCTCGAATGGCGAGACACGTTCGATGGCCGCCAGCGCGCCTCAAGACTAAAGTGCAGTCGAGAACACCAGCAGTTGCGCTTGTGCTTTACAAGTTGGCTTAAACATTCAGTGCAGCAAAAGGCGTTTACCCGAAAGTTGGCGTACTTCCAGCAAGCCTACGGAAAATATCCAACCTTGCCGATTGTATCACGTACATGGCATCGTTGGGCGCACATTTGTAAGCTGACCCGTGGCGTAAAACTCATGCGCACAAAGCAACATCTCAAACAAGTTCGCCAATGCTGGCTACACTGGAAGTTTTTTCATGTTTCTTGTTGTGTTTTTCGAACCTGGCATCAGGCTGCACAGACAAAATCAGTCGCCAACAGCAAGCTCGGACGGCGTTTGCGCTGTTTTCGAAAGTCACGGCACGGTAGGCTTCAAAGATTTTCGATGGATAAGTGGAAATCCCTGGTGAAGCAGAGGAGAATCCTTCAAGAAAAACAATCGCTTTGGAAGCATAACTTGAATCGTGAACTCGAAGAAGCGCGCGGGAAGTCAGAACAGGCAGCTCGGTTTTGTTTAAGAAATTGGTTTCGGAGGTGGTGTATCGCCTATAACAAGAGTAGCGATCTAGCTCGAGATCATTTTCGCATCTCTTTGCTTCAGAAAGTGGTCCTCGCGTGGCGGAAGGCAATGATCCATGCAAAACAAGAGAAAGTCTTAGTGGAGGCACAGAAAGCAATCGACAAGTTGTCATATTACCACCCTCAGCAACAAGTGTATATCGCCCGAGCAAAACGTAGTGACTCCCGAAAGAAGGAAAAGAAATTATCAATGAGGAACGTGAAAGTGGTCCCAGTTGATTCTGAGAGGGCTAGAGCGGATTTGATGCAAAAGATGCGACGAATGCTGGACCCCACTGAGTATGCGACCTATTCACGATTCTATCAAGAAAGCAGCAAGGTGGTTGCATCTAACGAGCAAAGCCGAGGAATAACGAAGAAATCTGTACCACAGATAGCAAATGCTAGTCGTTCTAAACCCACCAACCCAGAGCCTCACCAACAAGATTACAGCGACCAATCTTCTCGTGAGGGTCAACTACACCTAGCCGGATCTAAACTTCGCGATGGTGTCGGGGCCGAAGGTGGACACCGTATTGCAGCGTGCGATCATATAAGTGACATCTGCAGCTCCTGTGGCGCCATGAGTGTAAACGCTAGTAGCGGAGTAGACTTGCGACAGAATCATCCAGTGCCACCAGCCACGAGCAACCAAGTGGGACTCAAACCTCAGAATTTCCGTGCTGGTGCTAAGACTCCAGAATATCTCCGTCGAGATCGCTCCGTATTACTTGAAGTATCTGATAGTGACACACCGCGTTCAAATCACGGAAATGGGTCACCAAACGAGCTTCCTCTCTTCGATGACGATCTAGCAAGAACTGGAGTTGGCAAACCGAAAATAATTGCACATCCAACTAAACATGTTACTTTTGTAGAACCCCCAGTTCGTTTTGCCGACGCGGGCGAATTTGAACAACCTCCGCGTATTCAACAAAGTGTATTTATCCCGAGCGCAAGCAAAGCTGAATCAGTACACAAAGACCGCCCAAGGCACCCGGATACTGGATACAAAGTCCGCGAGGCAAGCAAAGCTACAGTGTTCGACCCGTCATTGAGTTTGGACCCAGGTTCCGCAAGCAAAACTAGTGGCAATCGACATCACAAGCACCAAGTGGCTAAGATTCGGAAAGTAGCCCACAACAAGCAAATTAAAGTTATCAGTTCCAGGAACAATGAAGCAAGGCCACTAGCGGACATTTTACAGCTAAATGGCGGAGTTGATGCCGATTTTTCTGGGGGCTGTGACGTTCGCACGAACACCCACTGCAACGATGACCCTAGTTGCGATGCGACTGTGATCAAAGAAATAGTAAGTTTCTATGATGAACCTGACAATGGAGTCCGTGCGTACTATCGTATGACTCGCGATCTTTCACTTCTCCAAAACGATTTCTACATCGATGAGCTGCAGAAAGTGTACGATGCCAACTTCAAAGATAAGGTCATCGTGGACAGTGGCAAGCAAGAAAAGCAAATGAGGCTTGAGCGGTTCCTTGAGCAGTTAGTTGAGAGTCATCCTACGTATAGAAATTACGTACACTACAGGCGTCGACAAAGCTACAATCAGTCATCAGTGCCATTGAGCGCATTGCGTTGGTTGGCGCAACAGCACCTACCGTCACAACTTTCGTCCCAAAAGAGAGCAAAGGCTGGTCCGAAGAAGTCAAAGCCCTACTGGATCTGGGAGCCAATGCCCACTGATATGGATGCAGCATTGGAGAAATTGCTCCCTGCTATCACCAAATACATGCGAGTGCTTGGGCAATTTTTCCTGCGCCAAGCTGTCCAGAGCACTTCAGCGGCAGACAAACCGAAAGACTATCGAATGGGTAGCGCCGCATTTATCAGCCTTATGAAACAAGTTCGCGTTTTTCCTCAGCTCTTTCACCGCCGTGAGCTTGAGAATGCTGTTCGACAGTCTAGTTGTTCTTCACCCGACAGCGAGGAGATGAACTTCCCAGAGTTTATTGAGGCTCTTGTGCGCTGTTCCTGTAGTCTCCGCTGGGGTGAACTCGAAGGAGGCAACGGCGAGACCCATAGTAACGATACCGTGGTGGTCATCAAGTTTGTGATGTTGATATTCGCGATGGAGGGACAAGGATCGGTGCTGAAGAAGCGGAGCGAAGACGTCAGTGCAATCTTAGGGTTCTTGGGGCAGCAACAGAAGCGACAACAGGCCAAAAAGTTATTCCGATTTCGTGAAATGCTGGCAGACAACAAGCGACGGACTCGAAAGGATTATCAGACTGCTTCTGTCTGGAATCATGTGCGCCTTCAGTTTTCTCCAAAGAGACCACCACCACACTTGTCACCTACCCGATCACATGATACCTTTGACGAATTGACAGAGTCCTGGGATGGTGGCTCTTCGTGTCGTGTCTCGACAGATCCGTTCGTGTTCGAAGCACAGACAAACCAGCCTTTTGGTCTTGGCCCACCTCAGTCACCAAATGGAAACGCAACAGAATCCCAAGCTGCTCAACGGTCTGAACAGGGCTTAGTGGAAATTTTACAGGATAAACATGGTGACGAGGATATCCTCAGTGGGAAAACTGACGAATCTCACTTCAGCCCGGTGTTTTTAAGTGAGTCGCTGTCATCGCCTCTCGCAGAGAATGCTGCTGCAACCTCAAGTAAAGGTGACCACAAAACCGAGTCACCTAAGCAAGAATCATTAGCATCAAAAGAATGCAATACTGCCCAAAAACAGCACGACCACGAAGAATACCCATCTTCTGCTAGCAGTCGCGACACCACAAGTCATTCCCAAAATCCTCAATTGATGCCGAAATCAACCGCCTTGGCTGAACCCATGGAAAAGGACGAATTTCTCCGTGAAATTCTGAATAGCATTGGGGATGTTGAACTGATGCTCAGTCAGCAGAGATTTCGTGGTAGCAACTACCCGAGGAACGGTAAGTCATTAAGCCATGTGCGTTAGAGCGACAACTTATTGTTAATTTTCGTGCTTTCAGGCAGGAAGAGACAGCAGGGAGTCAACTCATCACTATGCGAGACTCGTGCCGAACCGACGGTGAATATCCCATCGCTTAGCGGTTTAGCAGCAGATTGCCTTTCGCACGAGTACAGCCATGTGTGGCATGGAGATGGGGATATCTTCAGCGGTAATTCTCGTCCAGACTCCGAGGTTCCAGTTCATGACCCAATGCTAAATTATCTTACAGACATCGAACGCTTTACAGAAAGCACGGGTACGCTCCGTTGATATTTTTTAAAATGCGCGTTGGTGGTGGTGATAGGTTTGTTTTTTTCAGATAACACAAGTTTGGTCGCTATTGCAGCGATGGCCGAACTCCCATTTACTCAAGACCGAGAGCACCAGGTGATTCAGCTCTTAGAGCCTTGACCCGCCTCTATACGTTCTAACCTCTGTCTGACAGGAACATGTTCTGGAACAAAACCTCTGGGCTACAGAAGAAATCCGACCTACTGAAGAAGTTGCGGTTAACACCTCACCACAGGCATCATCAACTCGCGAAAGTGAAACGCACGAAATGCGATAAAGTAAGCGGGCGTATACAGAATGAAAAGTTGGTGACGTAAAAGCGTCGACAGTTCTGCCTAGACCGAAAGCGGGATGGCCGTGGTGGCCATCCCCAACCTACAAAAACTGGGAATCCACGTCGTCGAAGTATGGGTGGCGCAGCGCCTCTTTAGCGCTGATTCTTGTGGATGGATCGTAGTGCAGCATGGACTAAATATTAGCAAGAACAGCACATGAAAGTTAGTCCTACACACGTTTTGAAATATGCACAAGAACGCTGCAGTGGTTGCAGCCCGCACCTCCAGCAAATTTAATCCACTCGCATCTAACTGCGAGAAGAGTTCTCGCATGTCTTTCTTTTTCCACTTGGGGAATGTAGGCGCGTAGTCGCGCAGCTTGGTGACACCCGGCCAGGACGACTCGTTCGGCGTGCCGAAAGCCCTGCGAGCAGCATTGGTAGCAAAAATTAGTAAGCTGTAGGTGAATAACTACTCCAAAGCGGCAAGTCCCCACCTGAAGATCCGATAGAGCTGGTCGATCTCCGAGTCGCCAGGGAAGAGCGGCTTCTTGGAGATCATCTCTGCGAAAATGACGCCGACAGACCAAATGTCCACGGGAGGCGAGTAAATTTCCTGACCCAGCAGAATCTCCGGCGCTCGGTACCACAGCGTCACCACCTCGTGCGTGTACTTTTTAATGGGGAGACTGAAAGCTCGTGCCAGCCCAAAGTCAGCGATCTTGAGCTCGCCCGTCGAGTTCACCAGCAAGTTCTGCGGCTTCAAGTCACTGCAACAGCAACGGCAAACACAATCAGACCTTGAGCAACTTGTAGAGCATCCATCATTCAAGCTTCAACGTCCCACCGGTGCATGATGCCGCGCGAGTGCGAGAACGCGAGGCCCTTGAGCAGCTGATACAGGAAAATCTGCAGTCAACACACACAATAATTAATTGTCAATCAGCACCAGTGAATCGCGTAATTGCAACGGGTAAGAAACCATTGTCTTGCCTTGATCTGTGCTGGCTCGAGCTTGCCGAGCGTGTGCTCCATGTGTCGCTTGAGGTCTTTGTCCATGAACTCGAAGACGAGGAAGAGCTTCCCGTCCTCCTGCAGACAGTCCAGCAGTCGCACGATGTTGGGGTGCTCCAGCTCCCGCAGCACCGAGATCTCCCGCAATGCCGTGGAAGGGATTCCGTCGTCCTCCGTCTCGAGGCGGATACGCTTCAGTGCCACCACGTTCTTCGTCTTGAGGTCCAGCGACTTGTACACGACGCCGTACGTGCCCTCGCCGATGGATCCGCCCTTCTCGATGCGCTGGTATCGGTCCATCGTTCAATTTGAGTTGCAACTTGAATTGATTGACTTGGCGCGCTTTTTTTTCGGAAGAGGGTCGAATGGCTACATCCGGTGTGGCAGACACATGTGTTGTGTACGGGTTGGGTGCACGTCCAATCTCACCGTCGTGATGAGGCTCAAGGGACAGAGCCGCGGCGAGTTTTTTTATCAGAAATGACTGGTGCTGGAAAATAGCCTCTGATCCTAGCTACACAGTGAAGCGTCGACGGAGACCACAAAGTCGGCCGCAAACGATGATACGCTTGGAGCGGGAATTCAGCGGGGTGTTGAAGTGGCAGCTGAGTGTAGGTCACCGACTGCGCTAGCGCATAATTTCCGAACTGAACTTCACGTTCCGCCGCTGTTCAAAGAGCAGTCGTGTCGGTCGGCGCACTACACTGCGTCATTTCCTGGCAGATCCGATCGCCTCGCTCTTCGAAAGTTGGTTGTTGACTTTTGCCTCCGCTGCCTCGCTCATTACCCCTTTAGCCGCATTTGGCCCCCTCCCCCCGCCCTTTACCAAGGAAGCAGCTCCAGAAAAGCGAACGAACAAGGGAGACTATGTCTTTCTAAGTTGGTGTTGGTTTTCACGTGGTGGTCAAGATGATGTCTTGAAGATCGGTTTCAGCTCCTCCGTCCGTACTCACAATGACTATGGACTAAGAGAAGATGAGAACAAGCGTTTGAAAAACAAACGGAACGTTAGAAATGATGGCGACGTAGCACGGAGTTAGGAGGATGGTTCCCCGGAATGAAGTCTTGAAGACAAGAGAAGAAGAAGCAACGAAGAACAAGTGAACAAAGAGACACAAACCACAAGATTACAACAACAATGTTAAGAGATTCAGAAGAAGCGACGGCGTGGCTGCGCTTGGCCGACCCTGCGAAGCTCTGGAACGACTGGCAACTGCCACTGGACAAGCCTGTGGAGCTCGTGGAGAAGGCGGACGACGGCAAACTGGCCCACGATGTGGACGACCTGTCGGCGATCTTCGAGGGTCTCGTGGACGGAGCGGACATCTCGCTCCCCTGCGACGACCTGGAGACGACCGCTGGAGATGAGGACTGGATTGACAATCTGGACGACGACGTGGTGAACGTGAACGAGCTATCGGCTGCGTTCGACATGCTGGTGGAGGAGCAGGAGAAGACGGCGGAGGCCTCGGAGGAGGACGACGATGAGGATGAGGAGATGGAGGAGGCTGGTAGCGATGACGAGGCCGCCTCCGACGTGAAGATCGTCCCGTCGGCCCCCGTCTGGGCCACCATGGCTCCGTTGGACCCTCGCTCCTGCATCCGCGCGCCGGTGTTCAAGAACCTAGACTCGCGTATCCCGCGCATCCAGGTGCCTCGGATGGATTTGGCGTTCTCAGTCAACGGTGCGGCTACTAAGGCTGCTGGCGCCCCTAGTGTCAGTCGACCAGCGCAGTCGATGTCGCCGAAGAGCGAGAAGGCTAAGGTCGCCAAGTACGTGCACGACCCCAAGACGTGCTGGATCTGCAAGAGTAACAAGACCCCTGAGAAGAAGCGCGCGCTGCACCGCTACCACGAGAAGCGGACGCGCCGCAACTGGAAACGGGGGCCTCGGTACACTGGACGCAGCAACGTCGCGACGTCGCGTGTACGCAACGGCGGCCGGTTCATCTGCACCACGCGGTGGATTTGATTCTCTTCTTGAGCCTTCGGGCTTGTTTGATTTGGTTTGATCTTTTAGCAGCTTTTCTTTTTACTTGGAGCTTCTCTCCACGCAGTTTTTCTTTCAGTTGGTTGGGCTTTTCCTGATAATGCAAGTAATGCATTGGCATCATTTTCGAGACAGCACTGTGAGCATTTGCAAGATTGGTTTTGCGTTGTGTTGATCGGATACAGTCGCGCGTGAGAGCTTGTATGTTAACGTGTGTACAGTAGTTGAAGCTGGTTGTTTGTTACACTTTTCTAGCCTACTTCTTGCTGTCTATCCAGACCATGTAGTCGTCGATGAGCACAGGCCAGGCCTCGTTTTCGTCGTAGTTGTCGTACGACTCGCGCACTTTGACGAAGAAATCGAAGAGCAGGTCCCAAGTGTCGCGCGTCACGCCCTTGACGGGCTTCTTCTCGGCCAGGAAGGCCAGCCAGCTCGCCGTCAGCTTCTCGAAGCGCGCTGGCAGCAGCAACTCCCACATGGCCACGGCAATGTCGATGCCCAGACTCTTCTGGCCAGGCTCTTTGGAGAAGCCGAAGCAGAAACAGTAGAACTTCTTGAATTCGTCCTCACTCGCGGTGGCTTCGCGCAGCTGCGGGAGCTTGGCCTTCAGCTTGGCGGCCGAGTCGCAGTCCATCTCCTGCATGCCCTTCTGCCATTCCTTGCGAGTGAACGCACACATGTAGGCCGCCTGCATCTTCCACGCGATCACCAACACCACGATGTCCTGCGGGTCCACGCCTATGTCTTCGCAGAACTTCAAAATCCCTTCCTCGTTGATGGCGTCCTCATCGTCATCGGGGTCTGTACCGACAAGAATCAGCACTGGTTAGATACCTCGACAACAAGCGATCTTTTCGAGTCTTACCCAAGTAGCTATCGAACCAGGCGTTCACGACGTCCATGGAGATCGTGGACTTTTTACTACAGACAGCGAAATCATACTACTACTTAGCACTGCTTCGCACAGTATTATGTCGCAGCCAATCACTCACACAGGCGTGAGGCTTTCGCCTCCGTTGGCGTAAAACTCGTCAACTGCACGCATCAAGTCCCAGCTGAACTTCTCCAGGTACGACTTGGCCATCGAGTCACTGCAATCCATCAAGAAAGTCACAGCGATCAGTGTCTTAGCCTCCCTCTTATAGGGACCGTCGACCTGCAATAACGTACTTGGCGTTTGTCGTGCTCTTGAAGGCCTGCAGCTTCTTCTTCTTGTCGTTCAGGAATTTACTCGACTGTCACGAGAGCCACAGAGACATCGTACATGTCAGCTACATATAGTGGCGGGGAACAGCTAGCACAGCCTCGCAGCTTGGACGCCCTGCTCAGCGGAGCTTCTCACCATTTTTACGTGGCGCTCTCGACTTCAGTTTGTTTTTCAACCCGAGCTAGCAGTGAATCGCGTCCCGCGCACACAACCTCGACATGAACTTTGTGTACACTACATAATCCCACATCAAGCATACACAAAAGAGCCATTATCATCTTCCATTTGGCGTCACTCCGTGTCCCTGTCGCAGCCTCCGCAGGGTGTACTCCCCCCAGGTAGTAGAGCAATTGCAGCGCCATGAGCGCCGTGGCGATGGACTTCTCGTCGCCCGAGACGCTTCCGGAGCGCACTTTCTTCCCTTGCGACTACATGCAGCAGTACAAGCGGCAGATGAACGAGCTGACGAAGCGCATGGAGCGTCTGATAGAAGAGGAAGAAAACTTCGAAACGGAATCAGACGCAGAGGCCGAGGTGGAGTATGACGGGGTGCAATTGGCAGCTCTCCCCAGTCAAACCGTGTGGCAGAATCTCTGTGCTTTACAGGACTGCACCGTCCTCTTGGACGAGACTGTAGCCATGTTCAAGCAGAAGATCAAAGAGAGTGTGGAGTTAATCGCAGCCCAACCTGAAGCTTTTGCTCGATTGGAGAGGACGCAGAGCAGCTCGTCCATCCCTGTGTCTGAGGATTACAGTTCTTCTGAGGACGTGGAAGGAACGGACGAAGAGCTCGAAGGTTTCCAGGATGTGGAGCCTGTTAAAGGGCGAAAAGCTGCTGTGGCCCTCAATAATGACGTGACTGAGAGAGTGCAGAACGCTCTGATGAAGGACGAAATTGAGTTTGAGACGTTTAAGGCCAATGCGCTGCAGTTCGGCATGGGCAACGAGACGGCCGAGAGGTTCTACGCTTATTTATCGCAGCGCATCCCAGCGCCTGTACTGGACTCGATTGTTGTGGACTTTGCGAGGTTGTTGCCACAAGCATCGCTGAGAGTACCGTTGTTGAAGGAGCACTACGAACATATGAAGAGCGAACTGGCGAGACCCAGCATCGCTACGTTCAGGAACAAGAGCTATAGTACAAATAGGGCAGCACGGTCGTCAACGTCGTCAAGTGCGTTGTGGTTTGCTGGGTGAGTGGTTTTATGTTATTTTACTGATTGGTTGTTGTTGCAGGTGTTGACGAAGCTGGTAGCAGCGACGAAGAAGGCGAAGAGTATCCCTCCACGGTACTGTTTGTGATGCAACTTTGGTGTGTTGTACATGTAATTTGACTTTAATAACTGTGGTTTTGTTGGCAGATTCGACTACGCACGTTTAACCACCTCGTTTTCGTTATCCACGGCATCGGGCAGCATATTGACTTCCGTGATGGAGAATTCAAGTCGTGGAATGGAGAGACGGGCGTCGAAGGCGGCAACCATGCTTTCCGTGATATTTTCCGTTCGATGCTGGAAACAACTTTCCAACATATCCCTCTGGCGCTGGAAATGCAGTCCATTGAGTGGCACGAGGACCTTCACGAACCAACTGGCCTGGACAATATTTTTGATTTGATCTCCCCGGAAGGATCTTCTGCGTATGTAGCATTTCATTTATCAGATTTATTTTCCCCTAACGTTTTGTATTCTATCGTTTATGCAGCATTCGAGAGTTTAACAAGGAGACCTTCATGGATGTGCTCTACTATCTGTCGCCACGGTATGGCCAACTGATCGTGGATTCGGTCACGCAGCAGCTTAACGATAAATACCGGATCTTCATGAATGAACATCCAGGTACAGTAGTGCATATGGCCGCACGGGCTTGGCTAAAGTATACTAACCTGATCGTTGATGTGGATCAGGCTGGGACGGCAAGGTGTCAATTTTTGCTCACTCACTGGGCTCTATGATTTCCTATGATATCCTCACACACAAGCCGGGCGAGATAGCCAATAATGGTGTTCGTTTCCCTGGCCTTGATTTTGAGATTGACAACTTTTTCGGAGTCGGGTATGCTGCTTATGACTATCTATTGACTAGTCGGGAAGTGATATATCTAACTGACGTGACCTTGTTGCGATAGCTCTCCAGTCGGTGTTATGATCTTGGCAAGAGGAGATCTTGACATCAACGACGGAGAATTTACGCCAGGTATCAAGATCCCGAACTGCCGCCGATATTATAATGTCTACCACCCGATCGACCCGATTGCGTACCGCATTGAACCCCTGATCAAGCAAGAAATGCATGACAAGGACCCTGTGCAGTTGATGCAGGTACTGGGGAAGAGCTGATTTTGTGTCCTGCTCCATTGTGTGTTTGCTCATTGTCTACCCTTGTACGTGCTCGATGATTTGTGTAGTATAGTGCAGTCAAGGAACAAACATTCGGTCAGCTTCAGGAGACATGGGAAGGTTTGACTGGACCTGTTCACGGATTTCAGTACCGTCATGACTACGTTATGCGGCGTCGAAAGCGCGAGCAAGGCATGATGGAAGTGGCATTTGCTGCTGCATCCCATTCATCATACTGGATGAGTGACGACGTTGTCCTCTTCACCCTCATGCAATTATGTCACCCTGTGGTTGACACTCTACACCGGTACATGAGTGCTCGAGTTCCTCTCCCAAAACTCATGAGGAGTATCGTGGAGCTCACGCCTCATACGAAGGTGCTGCTGTCTGCGACAGCTCTCGTTCGCGACCGATGCACAGGTCTTTCACGCGAGCAGATTGTTCTGATTGACAAGGATCGTCTGTACTTCTTGTCACGACTCAGCGAGGTTGCCTGCCGCCGAAAGTGGCGAATCAAATTGACCGCGACGACAAAAGCGGTATACGGTGAAGACTCGTTTATGATGAACATTGTACCGAGTGGAGTAGTTGCTGTCACAGAATCCGGCACCCCGCCAACGTCAGGAAATGCTACGCAGAATGGCGTGCACGTTTTCAAGGCCCCATCGACGCCAGTTCGTGATGCGTGGATGGAGGCTATCAATGAAGCGATAATAAGGACTACCAGCATTCTTGCTGAGGAGCCACCTGCAAACGAAGCCCCCAGAGACACTGCAAGCCTCGTCGATCTCCCAACTGGAAAAAGCATCGATTATTTCAACGCCATTAAAGCGGGTTTCCTCAAGGAAAAAACTGCTAATGGTTGGTACGATTCATGGAACGACAGATGGCTTGTTCTCCAAGATGACCACTTATTGTGCTACGAAAACTCGCCGAAGCTTGATTTTGTTGGACAGTTCCCGCTTCAGAGAACGAAGGCATTCTGCTTCGAGCGTGAGTACCTTATCCGAGTAGTAGCTCGTCGCGGAGCTGCGTGTGAAATGCGAGTGCAGAACCAGGAATCATTTAACCGCTGGGTGGAGGTGTTCGAACGGATCCCTACTGTAGAAATATTCCGCCATGAAGATTTATTAGAAAATAGTCCGTCCTCGGTCTTGATCATGACTGACAGCTCAAAGGGGAACTTTGGTGAACCCCATAAGGCGAACAAGTCTGGAGAATGGCTTCAAACCAAGATCGAAGGACACCAAATCAAGCTGGATGAGAACGACCAAGAGTATGTTGCTTTCGTAATCCAAGTGGCATCCTCAAGTGCGGGCACCAGCATCGTTCAACGTCGCTACTCTGAATTTTCCAAGCTGCATCGCCAACTTCGCAAGATGTTCCAACATGAGCAGATTCCAGCACTGC
This sequence comes from Phytophthora agathidicida, assembly GCA_025722995.1. NCBI lineage: Eukaryota > Oomycota > Peronosporomycetes > Peronosporales > Peronosporaceae > Phytophthora > Phytophthora agathidicida. Next base: position 3,792,861 of record CP106972.1, on the reverse strand, counting down.
CTGGCACGAGGATGTGGAACAAGTTTGATCCGAACTATTTGAAGCAGAAAGCAATCGGTCTTCACGGTTATCTGAATGAAGTGTGCAAGCGATGTGCCAATACACGCGCTCAAACACTGCTTTTCGAGTTCTTGGAGCTCGAACCTCCACCGGCTTCAGAGTCAACGGATCCAGCGAAGGAAGAAACAACGGAAGAGAACTAATAAAGGAGTCATCCTGAAGCAGAATGATAGAGTCGACGACGTCGGTTGTATTCAGATTTTGAGCCAGCTTCGTAAAGCCATAGATCGACTTGATCAATCGAGCTTGAGCTTGCTAGTTGTCTTGGATCGTGAACTGTGCGCACAGGGCACTAGACATCGCGCTGCTCTCGTTGTAGACGTTGCACTCTGTTTCGGGCTTCACAGCAACAAAGTAGTCACCCGCTTCGACGATGCGGCGGAAACCCGAGCCGATCTGCGGGTCAAACACACCCCAGTCTTCGCGCGTGAGGGTGAACAATACGACTTGGGTCTCTCCTGGCTGGAGATGAAGTTTGGTGAATTTCTTGAGCTGTTTGGCTTCCGGAACCGAAATCGCACGGAATGGTTGAATGAGGAACAGCATCACGGTTTCCTTGCCTGCCATCGGTCCAGCATTCGTGACTTCCACGCTCACCTCGATCGAGGCATCGTCACTGTTCGCGATAGTGGTCTTGCTCAGCGAAACTGCGCCGTACTTGAACTCCGAGTAGCTCAATCCGTGTCCGAAATTCCACTCCATCGGGCAGGGTTTTTCGTCACGACAGCGTGTGTCCACAGGATGGTTGTAAGGGATCGCGATGGTGGCTGGTGTCTTTGGGTACGTGATGGGAAGTCGACCACTTGGATTGACGCGACCAAAGAGGATTTCAGCTAGCGCTTGGCCTCCTAACTCACCAGGGAGCATCGCGTACACAATAGCATGAGCGAGTTTTGCCAGACCCTGAAGCAGTCGAGGACGACCCTGAACCAGAACAAGGATCACCTTGGTACCAGTGGCTGCAATCTCACGAACATATTCAACTTGGCCCAGTGGCAAATTCAGATCGTCCAGGTCGCCGGGTTTCTCCGCGTACACTCCCTCACCGATGGTAACGATCGTGTAGCTCGATCGACCAGCCCTGCTCTTGGCCATCTGAAGATCAACCGAGGAGCAAGAGCCATTGGGATGTAGTCCGTTGGCATAGTGAACCGATCCGTAACTCGTATTCAGCACGTTTGCGATGCCCTGTCGGAGCGAGATGCCGTTCGGGAAGAGTTTGTTACCAGACACACCTTGCCAGCGAAGAGACCATCCTCCACACAACAAACCCACGTCGTCTCCTGCATGTCCTGTCAGGAAAACATCGCTGTCTGCACTCAGAGGAAGGACATTGTCCTCGTTCTTGAGAAGGATGATGGATTCCCGAGCAAGCTCCAGTGCTGCTTGGCAACTCTCGTTTTGCCCGACCAGAGCGATGTCATCTTCTGTTCCCGGGAGAGCGTTTTCGTACAAACCCAGCTTCACCTTGGTTGTGAGAATGCGCCGGGCCGAGTCCTTGACTCGCTCCAGTATTGCAGGGTTCTCCTCGACGACATGGCGAGCCATATCGATGAATGAAGTGTTGTGCGGCACCATGCTCATGTCCAGCGGGGCGTTTGTTAGTGCCATGTGAACTGCATCTTGGTCCGTCTTGGCCACTCGGTGCCAGACGTGGAGATTGTGGATCTCAGCGTAGTCCGTGACGATGAGACCCTCGAAGCCCATGTCGTGACGTACAAGGTCCCGTAGTATTTTCCTGTTGGCGACGACCGGCACACCGTTGATGGAAATGTAGCTTTCCATAGCCGTCATAGCGCCCGCTTTGATGGCGGCCACGAACGAAGGTGCGAAGTGATTCAACAGCTCGAAATCCGAAATTGTGACACCAGCGCGGTCGTGGCCCGTTGGCGTCTTCGAGTAGCCGATGATGTGCTTCATGCAAGCAGCAGTAGTCCCGTTGCTTTGGATGCCTCGAATAATAGCGTCAGCCATGACTGAGACCAAGTGAGGGTCCTCGCCGAAAGTCTCAAACGTCCTCGCCCAGAGGGGATTCTGTGAGATCTCGAGGATCGGGGCAAACAGCCATGGAATTCCAGCGGCTCCTGTATCGCGAGCGGTGATTCGACCCATGTCAAAAACCAGATCCGGATTGAACGTTGCCGCAGCGTTAATTTGTTGCCCGAATAACACAGCCCCTCGAACGTAGTTAGCTCCGTGCACCGAGTCGAGTCCGTACATCATCGGATGGCTGCCGTGACTGGCGTAGATGTCTTGGATTTCCGCGATCAAGTTGCGCCACTCGCGGGGAGAGAAGTTGTGGGTGGAGTCTGCGTTGGAGTCGTTAAGCTCAGCGCCGGGGGTATTCAGGTACGAACCGATATTGAGCTTCGCATGCTCGTGGACGATATTTCGGTTCAACGTGCGATTCGGATGCAGGACCGTGCTCACATCCAACTGCGTCATTTGGCCCAGCATAGCATTCAAGTCCTGCAGAAGAAATACACGAGGTGCATCAGCCACGGGTACTTCAGATTTAAAACAGTCAACGTTGCTCTTACCATTGACGACAGCATCATGTCGACGCGATTTTGGACGAGTTGATCGGTGGGCAACTCATTGGCAGCGGTGAGTACAAAACTTGACAGCAGAATGGCCACCAGCTTCATCATTTGGTCCTGGTCACTTGGCAGTCTCCGTCTCGACGCAAAATTGAAAGTGGGCTGGACTCGTCTTCATCGATATCTCTTGAAATACCTGTTGATCTGAGTCATGCTCGCGCATGCACTTTGACACAGATTGACTCCGTACTATCACCGAAAGGCTCGTATTACTCCTTGAACTTTCAGGGCTCGATGGACAATCTCGGAGTTGCGCACGGCTAGCAAAATCTGATGAATCGCCTTTGTCAATACTACCAAGTACGTCCATTGGCCACGGCCCTATCAAGGAGATTTCCTGACAGTCTCTATCCTCACCGTTCAGCAGTCAAGAACGTCGAACACGTTGCAAAACGAGCTCGAACACATGCTTGTTTTCTGAGTATATCCTTGGCTTAAACCAGGACTGATGCTTGCGATCTGCTATGTGCTTTCTCCATACAATTACAGAGCATCGAACAGATACATCGGGAAACATCCTTCTTGGCCTAGTGGTCGTTCAAAGCACATGACTTGGGAGGCGAGTGTCGGATCGGCCATCGGTGTCGCACAAAAAGGAGTGTCGTAGGCCCAAACGGCTTTTGTGTTGGTTTTCACCCACGCTGGCATCGTAGTCAACGACGTGTTTTGCACGTTGAGGGACATGATGAAGGGATTCGGGGCCATTAGCGCCGCCGGCAGCTCTCGAAGAGGATTATTCTTCAGTCGGAACTCAGGAACGATCATGCCGGGAGGCATCATGGCCAATGTCGGCAGCGTTTCAATCTGGTTGCCCATGAATGATAACGTGTACACTGGCGAGAAGAACATTTGGTACGGTATTTCGGCCAGAACTCCGTTCTCAAACGAAATCATGGCTAGCGCATGCCACCGAACGTAGAGATCCTCGGGTAGTTTTACGAGATTCGTCTCCGAGAATTGCACACTCATCAACGACGCCGGTAAAGTCTGCAACAGACCCTGAGGAAATTCCGCCATTCGCGTTTTCCCCACCAGAACCGACAATAGACGAGTGTGTGCCGTAACGGAGACTGAGCTCTCGACGTCCCAGTTCACGATAGTCGAGTTGTAGATGTGGAACATGACCAAGTTTTCAAGACGCTGGAAATCAGGAGGTATATCTAGTTCTGGACAGTGTGCAATCGCTAGCGTAGCTAGTGCCTCGTGATCCAGCTTGTCGAACGACGTATTGTCGGGCGACATGGTGCCGTGGGAATGGCAGTCGTACACTAAACTGGAGCATGGTTCCTTCTCATTCGAGAATCACGGTCTAGTAACAGCGCGGCACCCCACCACCCCATAGTTCGCTGCGCGTTGTGCTGCTATTGCATGTAGAATGAGGACAATTAACCCCCCATAAGACGAACAAAACGATTGCGATGACATGTTTCAACCGTTGAAGAAAGTGTGCACTTCTCCACTGACTCGAGCTTTGGGTAGTTTTGCTTGTGTCGTCAGACTTTTCGCCGCCCGTCTTGGGCTTGACAGCCACAGAATGTACCATACTTTGATCGCCAGAACCAGGAATCACTTTGACGTCGCCGCGGCCTAGTAACTCACACACAGTCACTAGAGACAGGAAAATACTCAGCTGTGGGATAAGTTTGGTACCGAAATCGAAGAGATTCGAGGCAAAGACCAACCGATTCTCCAACACCATCGTAGCGAGAAGGACCGGGTCGTACAGGAAGTCGGGGCTCTTGAAGATGTTGTACTCGAGATTGAACTTTTCAAGGTACGGAAGGAAGATTATCAATGGTACCATGATCATCATGCCAAAACTCAGCAGTGCATCGTAAGTGAGAGTAACAACTCGTTCTAGAGCAGGAAACTTGCGCAGGAAGAGCTGAATCGCTGCAGTTTACCAGCAGTTCATGATCAGCAGTCCGACAATTAACGAGCTGAGTCCAGTACGCGGTAGCAGATAGCTAGCTCGGTATGCTTGGTACGTCTGCGAGCTCGCTGTGAGTAGCTCACGTAGTGTGAAAACTGTAGTGAAGTACTCACTCTCGACGCCAAAAGTCCCTTTTCGCGAGAAAACATTGTTCCAGATGAGAGCAAGTGGGCGACTAAGTCTTGGAAGTTGCTGTTTGGCTGGGTTCTTGTCCAAACGACTCGAGGCCGCGCGTTTCGAGACGAGTGTCTGGATTAAACTCGTTGTTTCGGATCGAAGTGTGAGTCGTCGAGCCCGAGTGGACATGATAAAGATGTTGAGCATCTGAAGTCCGTGCATACCCCCAACAATGCCGAAAACGACGCCGTAGAACCGGTAGTGCTGAGTACCTGTGAGCGACCAAATCGAGACGTAGAACGGCATGACTCCGTTTGTGAGGTACCAGTAGGTCATGGCAGCGCAGATACTACTCAAATGACCACGTTAGTCGCGCACAATTTGCAGGCAGTGCTTGCAGATTATCATGTTTTTGCCCTTGACCAGGTCGGCCTTGGTGGTCTTGAAGAACCTGCGCTCGACATGGCCATCATCCATCTCCTCCATCTTCGACTCGTAGTCACTGTCGTCCAACTCGGCCATGGCGAACTCCTCCTCCATTTCAAGATAGAAATCGCTCACTGCGGGCATCACACAAGCACAAGCTCATCAAGTTAGTCGACACTTTACCCAATGCGCACGCACAAACGCACCAATTGGACCCCAGAATACGACGGCGCATTCCACGTTCGGTCCGCACAGCCCCGAGAGCGACCAGTTCTGCGATCCCAGCAGTAGCAGCGACTCATCGAAGATCGTCACCTTCCAGTGGTAGGTGTCGGTGCAGTGGCGCACCAGGATGCCTGCGTCGATGAGCTTGACAACGCTGTCGAAGCTCTTGGTCTGAGCAAACTCCAGGTCGGCCATGATCTTCACCTCAACGCCTCGTTCCGCGGCCTTGATCAGCTCTTCCACCACCTTGGTGTGTGTGAGGATGAAGATGCCCACCAGACAGACTTCTTACTTCCCTTGATGTACTCGATGACTTGGTCCAGGCCCTCCCCACTGAACCAGAAGTCGACAGCTGCCGATTGAAGACGCCTCTCCACTTCGTCGCTGATGGGGTAGAAGGCCCTGCGATCGATCTTTGCAGCTTTCGCCGCCTCACTGATCGTTCGGCTTTCAACGTACGGCAACTGCGCGATGGTTCTAACCGCCTTTGCCACTGTCCACTTAGGTGGACGACCAGGCTTCTTGTCCTTGAGGCTTTCGCCTGCAAGATAGCGATTGCGGTACTTGCGCGCCGTGGCCTTGCATACGTCGAACTTGGCGCCTAGGTTCGCCATGGAACGTTTCTTGCCGCCCCTCATGACAGTAATGTCGAGTGTTGCCAGATTTCTGCGCTCCTCCGCCGTCAAAATCTTGGGGGCGCTTCGGAGGCTTGGTCTCTTCCGCCGACTTCTTCTCCCTGTTGCTTCTCTTCTGCTTCTTCGTCTTGGAAGAAGTTGGCGAGTGTGGTGGCGAACTTCCGGCACTCGACTCCTCTTTATCCGAGGTCGCGTCCGTCGTCTTTTTCTTCTTCGACTGCATGTCATTTGCAATTGCAGTCGCCTTCTTCTTGCCAGAGGTTGGAGAAGGAATAGCGCTAGCGCTCGATTCCGAAGTTGCAGCTGTGCTCTTGTTGGGGGTAATCGTAGAAGAGGTTGGTGGACTGCTGGAGACCATCTCGACGTCACATAGTGCGATTGTCTCCGATGTCGTCGTGAGTGGAGTTGGTTCCGGAACAGGACCCAAGCCAGCGGACAGCACGTCTTGGTCGGTTGAGGTGCTGCGGGGAAGCTCCATAATCGGAAAGTGGCAATCGACCCACAGCAAACTTTTACCCTGCAAGAACCACCGCGCTGCGTATCGACGACAGGTCGATAGAACCTGTACAGAACTTCCATAAACGCACTACGAAGACATCCTGCTCCTCAAGACACCACCCAGCTCGAGGAAAACATTGTCGATGGCTTGACGGTAAGCGTTTATCGACGGGTTCAATTGCATACAGCGAATCCATGGCTCTTTACAAAACACAACTTGTCTAACGCTCGAGCACCTCGTCGTTAGTATCGTCATCGACACCAGTAACCTTAGCCGTGCTGCGACGTTTTCGAGACTCATGAAGGACATCTTGATATCGCCATTGTGCCCGGATCGCCAATAACATGAACACAAGGCACAAAGTATGCGCACTGATATCTAGAAACGGGTAGTCGAAGACCCGCAAGCCGTATGGTGTGTAGTCATCCGGCACGAAGTCAATGGTCAAGTTGTTTGTGTACTCCACCAACGCCAACAGCGTCCCGTATGCGATCAGCAGCCACATAATGAGCGATGACGACAGCACTCCAAACAACGCGATGGTCACGAATGCCAGCCCTAAGAACGGAGCAGACAGGTATGGCGGATATGACACGCACCGCACGATGGCTGCTGCACTGCCTAGCAGAAGCCCTCCGTCGCGGGCAAAAGCACGCACAACGATGGACTGCATGCTGAGTAGCGCCTTAATATCCGCAGTTTGCGCCCGATCACGGTCGAGCAGTGACTGAGCCACTTCGGCGTTTACGGACCCGAGGTCAACTGCTGTGGCTCCGGTGTTTGAAAACCCGGAGGCGAGACTTGCCGTATCACTGCCGCCAGCTTCCTTCGCGCCCGTGTGCAAGTTGTGTAGTTTGGCGCAGCTGACAAAGAGCAGGAACAGGAAACCAGCGAAGAAGTAATACTGCCATGGCGCTGCACCGTCACGAAAGCTCGCGAAGCCAGCGTATTTGGCGACGGTCTGTGCGGAATCGTTGTCAACCAACTGGTCCAATTGGAAGACGTACCTACACAAAGCAGAATTCAAACTTAGCGGGCAGAAAAGCTTCATAGAAGTCAACATCGTCGTACCATGCAACGATGATAACAAGGCACAACCCCAGCACAAGTCTCGTGGCTGCAGGGCCTAGGAAGTAGCTCGAGAATTTCACGCCCGACTTGCGCGAGACCAGCTCCTGCACCGTCATCCTCCGCACAAACACCGTGTATCCAATCAACCGCAGCAGTAGCACCAAATACAGCAACCCCGAGGCGAAGGCCGGCACGGCCACCGACGTGAGAAACAGTAGCAATGCAGTCAGCAGCTCCACCGCACGCAGCAGGGACGTTCTGCGGTTCCGCTTGGGCTCTTTGCCGTTCATTAGCTGCTCCCCCGTCTCGAACAGGTCGACGTGTTGTTCGGCCAGCTCCTGCTCTTCTTGCTCCTTGGACCGCGTGTTGAGTCTCCGCAGCACGTACCAGTAGTGAATGGCACTGCACACGAGCACCAACACGTCCACTCCGATTCCCTGTAGCAATTCCTTCGTGTTGTTCATGGGCCGGAACCCAAACAGCTTGGCCACCTCCGCGCCGTCGTAGCTGTCGTCGTCCCCGTACATCCCCTTGATGGCCCCGTGGCACACGCAGGCGGCCAGCGCCACGGCCAGCGTCAACAGCGTGGCGGCCCTCGACTAGAACGACTACACTACGCCGTAGCAGAAGACTAATAAATAATACAGCGACACGAGGTTCGCTCGTACGCCCACGGCCACCATCAGACACAGATGGAGGGGTTCTTCCCTCCTCGCTTGGACTCCTCTTGCTCCGCGATCTTCCCGCAGCGCGAGGCGATTCCTGGTCGTACTTTAAATCGCCACTGTCTCTCAAACATGGTCAGCAGCTGAAGCTTGGCACGTTGTTGGTCTACCAGCCTCAGTCTCCTCACTCACAGTGCTCATGTCATCTTCCGTGTCAACTACCGTGGTGCTGATGGTTTCCTCCAGTTCGTCCACTGTGGGCGCGTCCTCCTTTGCCATTTTCTTGAGTTTCGACTCGGGGGTAGTTGCTTCAACAGTGTCGTAAGTTCCACCACGCGGGAAAACACAGAAAAGTCTAAGCTGCACGACACCGAGCAGCAAATTTGCAGCATTCGGGAAGATCACAAATGCGTCGTGAAGCAGTAGCCCGTACACGAGCCACAGCACACAATTGACGGCACCAGCGACGATCATCGAGAGTGGCAAAAGCTCCGTGTTGCGTTCTTGGATCACCCTCTTGACCATTTGTTGGGCTCGTAGATGTAGTACACTACCAGGTAGAGCAGGGACAAAGCGACCCCCACAATGTTGGTGGCCACGACCGTCTACAAGATGCAGTTTTGCCGGCGAAAGTTTGCAAGTCCGTCATCGAACACTAGCACTGGAATGTCATCGACCCCGTGGGGTTCACTTGCAACGGCGGAGGCCGAAGAATACTCACAGCACAATCTACAGACGGATAATGTGCATCAAGCCAACTTGTTCGGAGCAGGATAGTGTTGCGGTCGTCAAACTCGCATTGCTCACTCACTGAGACCACCAGCTTCGGTAACCACAGAGCTCTTTTCGCCGACTTTGACCACCAGCTTCCACGATCACTTGGCACACCTCCATGCTGCAGCTTCAACAAATGGCGAAAACCTTACTTGCGTATGACATGGTTTCTTCCCCTGTCTTGACTCCTCTGGCAAGACACGATCGTTCCCATCCTTTGGACGCCGAAGGTGGCCTGTGACCGGTTGTCCTGTGACTGGCAAAGAATGGAGTCGCTGAGTGAGGACCTCAGACTGGGGTCGAGCCTACCGGTTGGCGAGTGAGTGTCAATGCGTTGGTATTGGCACTCACATAGCTGATAATGCGTTGTAGTTGTGTAACTCGTGCTTGCTGTTAAAAAATATTGACCTGATTATACTGCCGAGTGTCGTGACTGAGGTGAAGAGTGTTGGTCGTTGAAGTTAGAGTCGGAGTGTAGGTCGCGTAGGTAGGAGTTGGTCTCGAGTGCGGGGTAGTTGGTGTATTCGATAACGAAAATGTATGGCCTAAATGTGCATGCCTTCCTGTGCGCTTAGCTCGCACAGGGGCCTCCTCGATGTTTTCTGCATGTCTCTGTTTCTACGTGCCTATGTGTCCTGCTACCCTGCATGTTTCTCTTCTTTTCTTTTGCACGTTCGCAATATCTAGCTATATGTATGTAAACTGCGAACGGAGAGCCTTGCAGGCCGCTGTCGCAGCGACATGCTGCCTCTGGCTGCGAGCAAGCAAGCCAGAGCCTATGCGCCCACGCTCTCTGGCTTGCTTGCTAGCAGGCCAAAGGCGGGCATGACACTGAGTCTATAGCACTAGACTCGACTCCTCTGGCAAAACTCACTCGCTTCCCTACTCCTCCGGGTCCTCCTTTGGAGGATGTACATCGAGCCATTCAGGTGTCAGTAGAGCGCAATCGCCCTCCACTTCCAGGTCAAACTCTTGCTTGAAAACGCCAACTGCAAAAGAAAACCAAAAGTTAGCGCATAGAATCATGCTCAAGTACCGAACACGCACCATCGTCTTTGCTGTAGAGATATACAATATTTTCGAACTTGAAGTCGGTCGCTTTCAAGCTTGCATTCGCAGACCCCACGCTCACAGCAACGTCGTCGACGATTATCACCTTCTGGTGCTGATCACGACTGACTTGCTTCAGGAAGTAAACCGGGATGCCTGCTTTCACCAGCTCTTCGATGCGTGGCTGAGAGTACTTGGAGAGAAGCATCTTCTGGCCCGCCAGTACGATCATCTTTCTGCCCTTCCTAAACATCTCCATTAGAGCACCTGTAACACTAGGATGTGCAAGACTATCCATGGTTACTAGTACACTATACAGAGCTAGACGAATGTGGCGCAGCAGCCTCTTGAGGAAGTTAGGATCGCGAGAAAAAGTGACGTCACTTGAGCGTAGGGTAGCGATCTTCTTGAGGACTCAAGAGAAGGCCCCCCATTCGATGTCTAGGAGCTTTGCACACGATCTGTTACTGAGATTCCCTGCGCCTCCCTTGGCACGTTGTTCTGCTTCGTAGTGTGACTTGAGCTCTTCGATCTGCCGGGCAACCAGGCGAGGGTCATTGTGACGACTGATTGTCACGGCTGGAAAGACTGAGGAAGCAACGACTAGAGCGAAGATCCCAACGGGAAGCTCGAAGAGTCGTAGGGCGAGGGTCTTGAAAGGAGGCGAGGGTTCAGGCGAGGCTTGAGGGAGCTAGTGGGTTGCTCCGAAGAAGGTAAATTGGAAAGTGAGATTGTTTTGGTTAGTTTTTTGTCGGATACGAGTTCCTGCCTATTGGCATTCCCTAGGTATCCTATGTAATTATATGCATTTCACTATACGAGATTGCTCTTAGTCTTGGAGGTGAATCTTCAACGGACGCCAGGTCAAGAGCAGCTTGAAGTCTTTTGGTAGTCAGTTGAGATCCGGTATAGTGAATTCCAGTAAAGCGTCAAATATTTGTGTTTTCAGTAGAAGCGAAATGAAGTGTGCGGGCAATCCCGATTGCTCCCAGCACGAGCATGTGGCTACTCGGCCAAGCAGTGGCCAAGCACACGTCGACGCACTGTGCGTCGCCACAGTCATGCTTGGGGTCGGTCGGCCGCCCGACATCTCCCCATGGGAACCCCTGCATAAAATGACTGTATATGCTGCGTATCGTTTGCTCATGTAATCCGGTATCGCTTGCGATCTCCGCAAAGTGCGGCGCTGCAGCAGCGCGCAGTGCCGAGCGCAGGAAGCCTGCGGATGATGTTCTTCCGCTGTTTGCTCGACACCGCCGGGTGCTGGATGCCTCCCTACTTCTTCTTCTTGGCCGTCGTCGCGACCCCCCCCCCCCCCCCCCCCCTCCGCAGAACGGTGTCTCGCCATGCCGTTTCCTCTTTGCGACCTTTCCAGAAGGTCCCTACAGAACAGAATAGGACTCCAGACCAGAATGCGAACTTAACTAAGTCCGTATGCAGTTCGGTAGGTTTATGCCGGATGGCAGTTCCGTACAAACCTTTGTTCTTGATACCGAACGGGCCATTGCATACAAAAGTCAAGAGCAGCGGTCCAGAAAGCGTCGAGAGCTGAAATACTATTGATTTCAGACTGGAAAATGAACTCGCTGTCCCCCAGCCCTGATTCAGAATTCCGCCCTCCGTTAAATTCCATTCCCAACAACGCAAGCACGCTCGCCCGCGGCCGTCCTTCCATCTGCGCACAGCCGTCGTCCTCCCGTCATCTCCAGCGATCACACGACCAGGGCTTTCTCTCCTCCCCCTTCCCCTCCTTCTCGCTCTACTGTAGATCCTGTCCTCCTTCTCCTAGACACTACGGTACTGCTCTCTTGTTGTTGCCATGGGCGCAGAGCTGAGTCGCCCCGCTGTGGGCTCCGACATCACCAACCTCAAGGACGAGGACGCGGCCCGTCGACGCGTGGGAAGCAGCAGCGCATTGGACGTGCGGCGTAAACAGCAGCAACAGCAGCAGGGCGGAGGCTTCCCCACCTCCAGCAGCTCCACGGCCTTGTCCTCCATGGGGACGCCCCACAGCCAAAGCCACCGCAGCAGCAGCGCCAACGCCAAGTCCAAGCTGCTGGAGAGCGGCCTCTTCTCCAGCATCCGTCGATCCAGGAACAACAGCAGAGGCGCCCCGCCCTCCTCCTCCAGTGACGGCATGAGCGTCATGAGTGGAGGCGATCAGGCCGTCGAGAGTCTGGATCTGCCCATGGTGGAGTGGGAAGGGTACGTCACGAAAAGGGGTCATTTGGTCAGGAACTGGAAGATGAGGTTCTTCACGTTGGAAGGGAATTTGGTCTCGTACTACGAGAACAAAGTGGACGCACGTAATCGCAGTCATCTCAAAGGCCGCGTCAACGTGGCGTCCGTCAAGATGGACAAAGTGGCCAAGAACGGACACGGATTCGACTTTTCATTCGAGACGACGGAGGGAAAAGTGTTTTACTGCAGCGTCCCGACCCATTTCGACCAATTGGCCTGGGTTTATTTTCTAGAGGTGGGTGGGTTAGTTGGTTTGCAGTTGTTGAGATGCAGTGGTGTCGTTCAGTGAGTTCTCTGATTTTGCTTATTTATTTTTTTCTGTTCCCAGGCTGGGGTGGATACGGTGAGTATGAGGCAGAATAACAAGCCCGTGTACAATACGTACCGCCATGGAACGCTGCCCGACATGCACACAGAGAAGGGATATGAGGCTTATCGACGTATGCTCGGAGGTGATGCAGGTGTGGTGACGGAACTGCTGTCGTACTTCAACAAGGACCTGGTATTCTCGTCGTCCTACCCGAAGAGCACACCTTTTAGTGGCGATTATTTCGGCCGTGAAGGACTTCTGCATTTCCTTGGTGCGTTCCAGAGCAACGTGGATCTTATTGAAATTAAGATGCAAGAGTGCGAGCTGGATCCGAATGGAAAGAGTTTGACGGTGAAGGGAACAGAGACACTAAAAAGTAAGCACTCGGGCGCAGTCATTACACAGTCGTGGTCGCACCGCGTGCGCTTCGGGCCGAATGGCCGAATCTTACGTTTCCGTGTGGATGTTGATCTGAAGAGTGCGACGGGTAACTGGAAGTCATTCGGTGTGAAGAACCCGTACTCGGAGATGTCCGATGCGTCGATTCGATCGAACCGATCGCTGAGTATCTCGATGAAGGACTTCACGGTGTATAATGTGATCGGAAAGGGCGGTTTTGGCACTGTGGTGAATGCAGTGAAAAAGAGTGACGGACAGATCTACGCGCTGAAGATTTTAGAGAAGGGTAAAATGACCAAGTATGATGTGGAGAGTTCGTTTACGGAAATGCGCGTGGCACAGAATATCCACCACCCGTTCATTGCTGGTTTGCGTATTGCATTCCAGAGTCGGACAAAGCTGTTCCTGGGTATGAATTACTATGGCGGTGGTGATCTCTTCCACCACATGAGCAAGGGATCGAGCTGTCGGATACCCTCGGACCGCGCACATTTCTATACGGCTGAATTAGTGTTGGGTATCCACCACTTGCACCAACACGACATTCTCTACCGTGATATCAAGCCCGAAAACGTGATGATTGATGCAGAGGGTCACGTTGCGCTTGTCGACTTCGGTCTGGCCAAGCTACATGTATCGGAGTACAAGGGTGCGAAGACGATGGCTGGATCTCCTCAGTACACAGCGCCGGAACTGCTCCTACCCAAGGCAAAGCGATCGTACGGCAAAGCCGCAGACTGGTGGAGCCTTGGTATCCTGCTCTACGAAATGAGTGTGGGTAAGTCTCCTTTCTACGACAACAACATTGAAAAGATGTACCACAAGATCCAGAACGACCCTCTGGTCTTCCCCTCCAAACCGGTGCTTACAGACGAACTCAAGTCAATTCTTCGAGGTTTTCTCCAAAAGGACCCTACAAAGCGTCTCGGAACCAATATCAGCGACATTCTCGAGCACCCGTTCTTCCGCGGTATCGACTGGGACCTACTGCTGAAGAAGCAAATTACCCCGCCATGGAAGCCGAAGCTTGTGTCGCCTTTGGATGTGGAGTATGTGGACACCGAGTTCACAGATTTGGACGTGCATAGTGAGGTGCAGTCTCCAACGGACAAATCCGCCACAAAATCAAAGGGCTTCTTGTCCCTCGTATCGAGCCGTGGTAATCGTGAGAAAGCAGCCCCTCCTGTTCAAGACCCCACGTTCAAGGACTTTACCTATTTCTGCGAAGACCCAGATGCGCTCGTGGAGGTTACCAACTTGGTGTCCGAGCTACGCCCTCCCCCGCCGCCTCCCAGTCCATTTCTCCATGAAGAGGACTCAGATGACTGTGATCGACCACTGGAGCATCAGAGCTCTATGCCTTCTGAGTGCGAAGGCACACCACTATCATCATTCGTGGAGAACGGACACTTAAACCCGATGCCCATTTCACCGAAGCAATTTCACGAAGGTTTAAAGAAGCTAGAAGCCTCAATGTCCGAGCAGTTTGAGCGCGTCGAGGTAACCATCTCTCGTGAGCGGCCGCCGATCAAGAAGTCTAGTGGTAGCTCCAGCTCGAGCAGCGAAGAACACGAGCAAGATCGTGTGCGCGTCGAGAAGCTAGTGATCTCGCACGCACCGCCGATCCCTACAGACAACACAGGTACTACATACTCGACCGACTCGACAGCGGATCAATCGTCAATTAGCCCAAGCGCCAACTCGCGGGGTCTATCAGGAACAAGTGACGTGGCAAGCCAGGAGGCGTACTCGCGAGGCCACTCCGCCGCAAGCCGACGGCAGTCGACTACGGGCTCCACTGCAGTTGAAAACCACCAGCCTATTGTGGAGGCGGAATTTTAGCATACAGTGGCCATATATTCAGGGACGAGGGAATACGAATCATGCACACAGGTGAGGCGTGTGCTAACCAAATGGCGTCTCGACGTTTTCTCTCGCGATGCTTTGCATGTTAGACTGACAAAGAAGAAGAAGAAAATAATCAAGAACCCTAGCATTCATTTCGTTTATCTGCTGCCGTGTCCTTGGAGTTGGCCTAGTCCTCGTCGAAGATGTCCATGACTTTTGTGGCTTGATCAACGTTGTTGCTGTCGGCACCACCCGTCATAGCGTTCGTGACGATACGACCAAGGGCAGAGAGGCCTCCTGAAGTGTACAACCGTAGCAGTGTCCATGCTACGGCGAGCAGAACGATAGTTCGAGCGTACGAAGGTTTGGAAGCTTCCTTTGTATCGCCGAGCTTGGATAGGAGCACTTGCCGAGCCGTCTCGAGGAACTGTTCTCGATCCGATATTTTATGGTAATCGATGCCCTCGCTACCGAGCAACTGCGCGATCTCCGCGTTTGACATGGACTTGAGTAGTGAATCCACGGAGTCTACTGCTGTAGGCTCCGATCTCCTAGCTTCTCGTTTTTTCCCTGGTGAAGACGATGTTTTGTTCCGCTCCTCTTCTTGGAGATCATGCAGCATTTGCTGGACATTTCGATCTGTGAGATCAACTCTAGCAAAACAAACGTATGTGCTTTGAGCCTCAGCGGATTCAACGGATACAGCAGCAATCGTACCCGTTTTTCTTGCCATCTGCGATCATTTCGGCACTGGGGTTGAAGAAGTCGACGCTTTTGAGACGGCGATTTCGAAGATCTTGAGCTTGTGCGATTTTTTCACGAATTTCAGAGGCGTACTTCGTTTTTCCTTTGGCTTCAAACCCCCGTGCGAGGGCTTCTGCCTCTTCCACCTGCACCATCAACTTGAACTTTGAACATTGTAACTTGACTCATAATATGAATTTGTGCAGTACCTTCTGTTGAAACTTTTGCTCGTAAGCTGCATCGTCGAGATGTTCATCTTTCTCCTCGGTAGTCTTATCGTAGACTTGCCCTCTGTTGAACATGCCGCTGAAAGTCTCTTTGTCAAGAGCGCGTTGCTTCGTGCGCTGCTCCATCAGTTCACGAAGCAACTTCCGCACTTCTCGATTTTCAGGATCTACCGCATACGCTTTTTGGAGATCGGAGATGGCTTGATCAAATTCCAGCGCTCCGGAAGATGCAGGCGTGATGAGAGCCTGTGCTCGCCTACAGCAAAACAAAAAACGCAACATCTATCAAATTTAAATGATAAACAGTTCTGCGTTGTGCCTTACCTGTAGAACGCCTTGACATTTCTCGGATCAAGCTCGAGAGTGTCATCACATGCCCTGATGCAAACACTATATTCCTTCAATTTGAATTTGGACACTATCCCAACCAACAAATCAGTACTCAAAGAAATGGTAACGACAAGAACATAAAATACCAACCTGCGATGTTCAAGTAGCATGAAATCTTCAGTGCATCGAGTCTCTTTTGCCCTTCAGGGTCGTCGCACTTGAAGTCGGAAATGAGCATGTCGCCGTCTTCAATACCCTTCTTCTTCCAGCCCGGGTCTTTATTTTCAAGATACTTGAACACCGCTAACGCTTTTTCATACTCGGCCACCGCTTCTTCGAACGCTTCACCGTTGAAATGAGTATTGCCTGCAACTTTCATTGCCTCTGCTGCAGTGATTCGTTCAGGAAATGGTTTGGAGCGAACCGTCACCACGGATTCCTGCATGAATAACGAGTGCTGGAAGTACTGCGGCCACGAGTCGAATTGCGTCCGAAGCTGAGCTTGCTGGGCACCTTTCAGCTTGACAGCTTTGGTCATGAGGTCAGCGAACGGGTTTTCTGCATTCAAGTCCATCCTGGCTGAAGTTTCGTGCTAACTGACTTGTAGACAAGCAGGTAGAAAGTGGTGACCTTGTGCTCTTCTGAAATGAAGAGACGCTTTTTTGTTGTTGCAAATTTTGCTGTTTCGTCCATCCTTCCGTGATGCTATGTATCCCTTACATTGCAGAACCAAACTACCTGTATGCCTTGGTGTGTCAGCAAGGTTGGCTTTGGAGAATAGACTCGTTTTTGCGTCGTATCTCTTTGATTTCGGCATCAAGCTCATTCCACAGTTCAGCATTCTTTATCGTTGGGCACCGTAAGCGAATTGTTGGGGCGTGGCGATTTGAAGGAGATTCCACGTGCTGGTGAATGCTTCCAGACGATCCCTATGTATTTGTTTGAGGAGCTTCACCCTATTGAATGAACACATCAGTGTATCCTAACAAAAAATCTACGATTCGAGGATCAAGGCACGCGCTATTCCTTCCATAAAGATGGCGCAAAGAGCAATCGAAAACATGCATTCGTAGATAATAGACCTACGTACTTGCTGTCTTGGTAGTCTACGGAGTAGCTCCGGTCTCGGCAGCATCAGGAGCAACCTCGTCGTCAAGCAGCACCTCGTTTTCAGGAACCTTCAGCAATTCTTCGGGGGTTACTGATTGTTCGCACATCGGACACGTAGGGTCAGTGCCCAGGTGCTCCACGAACTGTGAGTGGAGACCTGGAAACGTGCAGCGTGGACATTGGGTCCAGTCATCCTTGACCATGTGAAAGCCCTGTGGAAAACAACACAAACTCAATCCGTCAGATAGGTAGATACCCTCTCAATAGGTTTTTCAACTATCGGTACTCACCGTGACAATGCAGTAGGGGATAGCATTTTTGCAGGTGGGGCAGTCCAGCTCAGCCTCGGCGAGTTCATGATTGCAATATGGACACGGCGTTCGGGTGTCAGGCACCTGCTCCTTGTTGGGACGACGCACAATAGCTTCGATCTTGCGACGGATATCCTTGTCCATTGATCCGCGATACTCGGGCGTGCGCATTAAAGTGGCAGCGAAGTCATAGCTGTACGCACGCAAACCAGCACGTTGGCACTCGATGACCGCCGAGATGAGGATGTTGGCGGCGTGCGTCGGAAACTTGGACAAATGCTGGGCGACACGAACGAGCATCCTGGCTGCCGGTCCGTGCTGAGATCGTTTCACCAGTTTCTTGACCAACACGTAGCTGTGCAGCAACGCCAATGCGTTTTGAAGCTCTCGAGCCACTCGCAGTCGACGCGCACGCAGTTGACGCGAAGTTTCGACCAGAACATCTCGTGCGAGCTTGTAGTTGCCTAGCTCCTGCTCCTGTCGAGCGATGATCACCGCAGTCTTAGCCGCTTGCGTGTAGTTGCCTAGTGCCAGATATAACCGGAAAATGTGATGCGGGTCCTTCGGAATGCCGTCTTGCTCGCCCATAAGATGGTCGATCAGCGTATGCGTGAGCATATCGTTACGAGCTGCTCCGACCACTTCAATGGCACGCACAAGTGCAGTGTCGGCTGCTGATCCGCTGCCTCCAGCAGTACCGCTAGCTGCAGAACACACTAGCAGTAGTCTTAGTGCCTTGTGATAGTTTCCAGCAGCCTGGTAGAACTCGGCGGCACGTTCGGGCGACATTTTCTCGTAGTGATCCGCGACTTGTGACGCTCTCGTAGCCGACATGTTCTCTTGGCCTAGTGTCGTAGCAAAGCAGTCTACTTCCCCATGTTGCTGAGCTAATGCGAAGGCCTCGTCCTCTTTGTTTGCTAGCAGCAAGAATTCAATAGCGTTCGGGTACCGACCAGCTTCAGCGCAGTAGCGAGCCGCCGACAAAGCGCCCTCGGACGATTTAGTCTCCCGCACGATCTCGAAAGCTCGTTCAGCACCGTCGAGGTGCTCGAGTTGCAGACGAACGACGTTGTCCATTTCCCCAGCACGTTCGTACGCTTCTGCAGCAGAGGTGAATTCCCCAGCAGCCTCTTTGGCTCGAGCAAACTGCGCGTGCACTTTGGACGCTTTGACTCGAACCATAAGTGGCGCTGCTCTCGCTAGATTCTTCATCTGTACGAAGAGCTGAGCAGCTTTTTCTATTTGGCCACCTTGCTCGTACAACGCAGCAGCTTCAGCTATCTGCTTCATGGATTCCAGGATAGCTGCACACTCCTTAAACACCGCGGCGTCGCCGATCTCCGTCACCAATTTTACGCCACGACGAAGATCTCCGAGACGAAACGTGCAGCGAGCGACACCAGCGAGACTCTGCGTTCTGAGCTTGGCGGCAGCTTCTGGCTCGGGTGTTTTTGCTAAAGTTTCATCTCTGCTGATACTTTCAATGGCATTCGCGGCATGTTCATACATTCTCAGTGCAGCGTCGAATTCGCCACGGA
This sequence comes from Phytophthora agathidicida, assembly GCA_025722995.1. Lineage (NCBI taxonomy): Eukaryota > Oomycota > Peronosporomycetes > Peronosporales > Peronosporaceae > Phytophthora > Phytophthora agathidicida. The sequence continues at coordinate 3,773,748 of CP106972.1, read as the reverse complement.
ATTCTAGCTGCGTCGCGTATGCAACACTGAGTTCGGGCACAAGGTCACGTGCTAACGAGTCGGCGAGTTTCAACGCTTGTTCCCATTGTAATAAGTGGCGTTGCATGTGCAGAGCGGATAGCGGATCGCTCGAGTTCAGGAAAAGACGACGGGCTTCGTTGTAGTCGCCGAACAGCATGCAGACGTGGCCTGCTAGCAGGTTTTTCTCCTCGATGTCAGCTAAACGATCGAGACCAAGAACCATACCAGAATCTCCCAGCGATCGATAAGCTCGACGAGCTGCAGGAATATCAAGTGTGTGCATGGCACGCCCAGCAAGAGCAAGCCAATAGTCTCTCTGGTCGATTCGAGACGCGAGTCTCCACGCTTCATCCAGACGTAATAAGCTCAAATTCTGGCGAAAAGCTGCTTTTTCCGGCTCGCCTGCTCCTGTCGAGGTAGGGGGAACCTTCCGTAGCTGGTCGTGAGTCACTGCAGTCAACGAAGCTAATCTGCCACCTCCAGAAGCGTGCTGGCAGGTTACAATCCCATCACTTACGAGAATGGGCTCCAAGTCGCTAGGTACTGGAGTTGTTTGAGGGGCAATTAGCACGTCGCCATCGGGGAGCACCTCCAAAACACCCAGTTGAGTGACTTCAGGTCCTCGAATTGTGGAGTCTGCTAACTGGAAAACTCCCATTTCCTTCGGCTGCAGTGCCACGAAAACTTGTTGGTCCACCATATCCCACAGTACACCAGAAGTGCTGGTGGGTAAGTTGGGGACATTCATGATCTCTCGTGTAGCAGCGTTCAGGATATATCCGCGGCGTTTAGCGTCGAGGAAGAAGACGCGAGTGCCAGTTTTATTCGGTGCGAGCTGCACGATCCCTACGCCGTCTTCATGACGATAAGCGCAGCCGTCGAGGAACTGCCACGCATTAAGGTAGAAGAACTGGATGGAGCCCGTTCCGTTGGTGGTGGAGTAGATGAAGAAATCTTTTGTCAAGGCGACAGCACTGATCTCACTGTTGCGTTCGTCACGACCACCTCCAGAGAAAACTTTGCCATGTTCGCCATGTAACTCGCCGCCATTCGTTGGTGAGTGGGAGCCGCTTGCACTGCCGCCTCCCGGTTCGATGAGGTGCAAGCTCGCTTTTCCATCACAAAGCACCACTGCGTAGTCACGATTGAGTTTCATGCTGGTAACTCGACCGAGATACTGCTGCTCGTTGACCAATGCGTCCGCTGAAGAACCATCGCAGCGATAAAACCACACGCGATTGTTCATGCCAACTGCAACGTGGCGGGGTCCGATGGCCACAAACGATGGCTCGACTGACAATGAAATGCGAATTGCGCCGTTGCTGCTGCTTCCAGTCTCGTTACGACGTGTGTCGACAACACTGAGTTCACGGAGCGAGCTGAGGTACGCAACGTAATGTCCGTAGTGGTCGTGGATACGAGGCATTCTTGCTAAGAAGTTGAGAACCGTGCCTCCTTGAGTCGCTACAGTCAAGATTTGACCGTCAGACGTAAAGTTCATCAGATGCGCCTCGTTCTCCTAAATAACAACGAAAGTTAGCGTAGATGCAAAGAGTAGAACTGAGAACACTATGTACCTCAGTATCGGAGAGTTTGATCGAGTCTGCAGCGACTTCGGTGAATGTGGTCATGTCCACGACTTTAATCCCGCTTTCTCCACTGAGAGCCACGCGATCGAGCGTTTGCGAATAGCACGCTGTGAAAATTCGCTCCGAGAAGAAGCGGTGTGACTGAAGTTCCTCACCGACTTCCTGGTCGGCGTCAAAGTCGCAACGTTCGAGCGTCAGCGATGAGCTACAACAAGGGACTACGTTGCATCGCAGACGCTTACATCGATCTTTGTTGAAATGACAATGAGGTAACCTTCCGAAAAGGCAATCATAATCATGCCGTTCGCAAACCACTCGATGAAAATGATGTTGCCGTAGTGCTACAGCGAAAGACCAGGTAAGACACTGATTCACAACCCCCACACTAGGATATGGTAAACCTTACTGTTTGGAACGTCAGCTCGACGGGGTTGGACGGGTCCTGCAGGTTGAACAAAATGATGGCCTTGGACAGCGCAATAGCGATCAACTGCTCGGCTGCCTTCATCGAGTCGCCACGCTTCCGACCAAACTTGATGTCCCATGGCTAAAAAGTAACAAAGTTCACTCAGTAGATTCATCAACATATAATTCCCAGCAAAAGGTTCCTACCGTGTGGCTAAGTTCCCGTTGTTCGATGGTATCACCTTGCGGGTTGCTCACTGTGAGCATGCGGTCTTCGCCTCCCAACACCAATTTGTCGTCCCCATTCCAGGACCCACACAGGATGCGACGGGAGTGTTTCCCCACCACAGGGACGAGCTTCCTCGTGATTTTACTGTACAGCACCAGATTGCCCTTCTGGGTGCCGACCGCCAACATCGACCCCTCCTTCGACCATCGAGCGAATGTCGGATCCTTGAGGTTCGTATCGAGACTCAACGTCGAGCGAGTGCCATTATCCCATAGAGGAACGACGCTGCTCCCTTGCTGCAAAATAGCCAATGTACTGCCTTCTGTGTCCCATTCCAGAGCTACAACAGGTGCAGTCAAATCCAACCCGATCTCATCGTGCTGTTCGCCCTGTCGGTCGAAGATGTGGACCAGTCCGTTTTTGCCTGCAGTGGCCAGGAAAGTCCCGTTCGGATGCCACGCGAATACGACAGGCCCCACCCCGTGGAACTTGGACGCCAACTTGAAGAGCTTCTTCATCCTGCAATGACGGATGAGAGGAATTCCAGACTAAGCCCAATGCGTCTCTTCAAGATCACGAGATCCTTGGGAAGTGTCGTAACTTGGTTTTATTGTTGAGTTGCAGATCCTACTTCTAACAGTTTGCAGTCGATGATGATCTCGGAGCTTAATGAAGCACCATAGCGAGCGAGCTGGGCGTCGACGAAGCCGCCGGGTGAAAAACACCCGGGCCAGAAATCGTTGGCCGCACAGGAGCTCGAGATGATTCCGAGTGCTTTGTAGGCTTCGGCCACCTATGAACGAACACGTTTGGTTTTGTCAATGGTCATGGAGGTGACGAGTATTGCTACGGACAACGTACCAATTCGGAGCAAAAGAAGGTCGTGTCTTGTGATCGTGACTGGGCTGTTGACGTAGCGTGGAGAATTCTGCGGAGGCTCAATCCGTACGGAAGCCCCTCCACCTGAAACAAGGGCGAGTTGTTAGTGCCGAGATTCGTTCTACACAAGAAGAGAAAGTCGTTGTGAAACCTCGAAGGTGAAGCGACCGAGCAGATCGTCCACTACCGAGCGTGACAGCAGCGGCGTGCGGATTTTTCGTAACGAGAAATACCGGGCGTGGAATGTTGAATACGCCAGCAATCGTGCTGTCTGTGTCATAACCAAGTTGGATCAAGGTAGCTAGATTGGCAGGGTAAATAGTGCTTACTTAAGTACCAGTGGTGAAAGTATGACGCCGTCGCTCGTTGCTTCTAGCAGCTGCAGAAGACCACCATCGCGAGAAGGAACGACAATGGCGACGTGGTCCCATTCGGATCTCGTCATCTAACAGCAATAAATGTTAGCGAGCGGTGAGTCAATTACTTCTAAGGTTGGTTTTGTAAAAGCGAATACCCTTGTGAACTCACTGATCGCTGAAGTGCGCTCCCTTTGGCTCGCCCATTGAAGAGGATCAAGTCACCGGGACGAGTGTAGAATTCCAGCACTTGGAGGTGCAGGATTTGGCGCCGATAGCTTCGTAGAGCTACGTGGTCAACGTATGACGTCGAGAGAACTGGGAGGTCATGCATTCGAGAAGGTAAAGAGCTGATGAAAAAATGCAAAGGTTAAGGCACTCACCTCCGAGAAACACAAGCAAAGGAACTGCGGCTAGTAACTCGTCGATCATAAATACTCCCTTGAGATAGTTCTCAAGTAGCCGTAGTCGCTGGGAAATGAAGTTCGGCTCTGTGACAGAGAACCTGGGGGGGGGGGGGGGGGGGGGGGGGGGGGATGAACAAAGGAGTGAGTATACATGTACGACCAAAAGCTGAATCGTTGCATTCGACTTCACCATTTTGACGGTGGAAACTGGGGAAGCATGCACTCTTTCATCGCCATCTTCAACCCAGCGTGTAAAGCAGCAAATTCGCTGTATCTTCTTGCGATTCGCCACGTCAAGTCACCAACGAATGTCTTCATCTTGAATACCTAGACAAGCCCATAACATTAACGCCGTTGTGTTAGCACAAGAAAACCCAGGTCACCTGGACAATACTTACGATGTACGGCCATTCAATTATCGGCTGCTGTACGTCATGTCCGTAGATTTGGACGCCGAACACTGTATTGTTTCTTGAAGCAACCTCACCAAGACGTAGGTGGTAGCATGTCTTTGCTTGCACCATGGTGGTAGGAATCTGGGGCTGCAAAACAAAATGAGGAATTCATTCTACGCTGCACCAACATAAAAAAGAAATGCTTACCAGAGCTGTTGCGATGAATTCCAGAACACTTTGCTGCTCCGTTCCTGGAGAGATTGCATGGTTTCGACGCCAACCACAATTGCACGCTGCGTCTGCCCCGCACCGTCCACACAGCTGCAATGACATTGAAAATGCACTCTCCTGTTCTGTAGGATTCCTTGACGTGTCGAAAAGGACCCGCACGCGTTGACTTAACGAGGAGCTGGAAATGTGTAAATGAAGTGGTGGCCAAGGTCTTATCGCTGGTATCTCAAGAACCAACTTCGAACAAGTAGGGTGAAGTGTCTGCTGCTCAAATAACGCATTCCTTCTCTCTAGGAGCCCCAGTAGTAATTGCTTGAGCAGGCAAAATGGTAACTGGTGCAGTTGCTGCACCAATTCCCCACTACCGGTATTCGAGTACGATAGACTTGATGACACTGTCACGTGGTCGGTCATTGAAAGGCCCCTGGGACTGGAGTTGAAAGGCGATGCAGCGAATTGCTTTGGTAGCTGAATGTCGATCTTGAAGGCTGCGTGTAACTCCTGGATCGGGAATCAATTAGTGAAATGAACAAGAAACGATAGAGAGCTGGTTGCGAACCTCTTCATTTGAGTGGGGGGTTATTTCATCTTTTTCGCTAAGGGGAAGGAAACAAGTGCACGGGGCCATCGCCCCCACTCCCATGGCGCTTGCAACTCGAACTCGATCGCGGATAACTACGGTATACTATTAGTAGTACTCCTCTTCCAGAGAGCTCTAACTTCAGATTCAACGCGACCATCAGCAACAAAACTATCATCAGCATATTGCCATCATTTGTTTTTAGTTTCCATCGAGTGTTGCCATGGTGTGTACTGCCGCTTTTACCTCCACGAAGCTCGAGCTGTCTTGGCGCGGCCGTATCCACTAGAAGTGGGAGCGGCAGCCGAAGTTCGGCGCACACCGCGGGTCGTAGAGGTGCTGGGGCTAGTCTCCAATCCTGAAAAATCCACGGACGAGTGCATCCGGTACGACGTCTTTGGGTCAATCGTGATTCGGCTGAAGCCGCTCACATCCACTTTCTTGCTCTGCAGTAGATCCTTCGTCTCGACATCCTTCCGAAGCCGTGCGGGTGCAGTTCGAGGACGTACTGGGCCAGTGTTTTGAGATAAGGGATCGGTCATCGAGCGACGTCCTGAGCCTGTAAGAATGTTACCACTCCCACGACTGCGGCTCGAAGGAGTTGTCGTAGCTTGAGGCGGCGGGAAATCAACACTGTAAAACACACGACCTCCTCCTGGTGGCGCTGTCGTTGAAGCTGCTCGGGACCGCGGGGTCGTGGTTGTCTTTCCTGTCTTCTTCGTGACACCTCTCGCTGCAGAATCTTTAGTCTCCTTTGATCCAGTTGAGTTGAGGATAGCACTTGCGCTGTGGCTGCGACCATTACTTGGAAGCGATGTCCGTTTGGTAGAAGCCGTCACTGATCGAGTGCTTGACACACGCCGTGGACGCGAGTTGATGGACGCCAGAGTTTGGCGAAGGTATCGAGGGTTGGATGGCTCCTCTGGCATAAACTCGAACTCTTCGCTGGCTGTTGATGGGGATGTCGACACCTCATCGTCCAAGACCACAGTTCTCTTTGGCAACGAGAAGGAATGGAGACGCGTGTTGTTTTGCGGTGCTTCTGGTGCACTTGAGACTCCCAGGTCAAACTCGGGCTCCATTTGGTCCAGATATCGATTTGATGTCCGTGTATCAAGCTTGGCATTCAATCCTGAAGCGGACAGGTCCGCGAATGCCACTCGGGCAGCTAACATGCTTGCATCTGCAGCAATCTCCTGCGGAAAGCGCACGAAACGGAAGAATGTTAAGCTACAGAAAATGCAAGTAGGGCATCCTGCGTGACGTAGTGACCTTACCTTAACCTTAGCTTGGTGAGCAAGCGCTGGAGAAGGATCCAGTAGGTCTACCCACCCGTCAGCCTGCACAAGTGCCGCGACTATGTCAGAGAAATAATGTCACCAAATCCAAAGAGGTGTTTTTCTACACTACGCACCGCTGTCATCTTGCTGTAGGAATTATTCGGTGGGCGTTCAGGTCTCACCAACAGCGACGGATGAAGCTTTCTCTGGAATGGCAATTACGCACATTAGCTCCAACGCTTCCACAGATACTACATACAAAATTGATGAACAGGTACACGCACCATTTCAGGAGTCTGGTCAATCCAGGTCAGCCGCCGGTCTTTGGGTAATTCGCGACGACGTCTACCAGAGTCAGTCCGGCGGCGCTCGGGGGCAGCATTTGCATCAGATGCAGCAGAGGCACAGTTCAAAAAGGTATGAATTAGCACGACCTCGTCAGTCTTGGGGTCAGCAGATTGCGTGCTCCACTCGTATAGTTGACGCTCGGTCGCACGTGCTGGACGATCTTCCTGAACTTGCGCTTCCAGGGAGCACAGCTGATCGATGTAGGTCTCGTGTAGCTTCATGTCAGAGCGCTTGGTCATCACAAATTCGTGGGCTTTGTCAAGCCCCCAGCAGTATCTCACCATGAGGTACCCGATCATGATAGCTGGACTGCGGTTGATACCGTTCAACGAGTGTACTAGCACACTTTCTGTCCGCTCAAGAGCGCGGTCGATAAGCTGAATAATGTTCGTGAACTCACGATTCTTGAGGTCGAAAAAAGGTCGCCGCAGTACTTCATCCAGGTCGCACGCAATATAGGATAGACCGAGGCTCTGTTGGAAAATGTTGGGCACCTGGCGGGGTACGCAGTTGACAATGTGCATGATCCCATTCAACTGCAAGAAATCTGCGTCCTGGGCAGCGTCCATGTCTCCCATGAAGAGTCCATCCTTGATTTTGGACGACATCGCCTGCGTACGCTCTTGCGTTCCCCCTTGAGTCGCTCTCCACTTCTGTCTTCACGAAAGAGTGGACAAATATCGATGTTGCTCGAATGCCATCAAGCACGGCCCAAAATACACCAACCACGACATCGAAGGCAAGGTTAGCATCAATATGGCGCGCACCATGGTATTAATAGTGGAAGCGGACTTGGTCCTGAGCCTTCAAATATAGGATCGCAGTAATGCTTGATCGGCCTCGGAGACGATTTTGTCGATTCGAAATTGGACTTTCACCACCTCCGCAAACCCCTCTTCAACCTATAAGATACGTAATGCATGTCAGTATCACTGGTCCCATGCCTTTTACCATTGCACGTCCAAACACTTACGGTTGGTGGCACAAGGTTCTTGTAAAACCCATGAATGGCGACATCGGGGATTTTCTTCTGCTCCGTCAGCGATCTGAATGTGTTGAGGTGCATCGACAGAGGTTTGTCCACGTCCATTTCGAAGCACCGGATGGGTAAGTTCTGGAAACAGAAGTCCGAATAACGCATTTGTGAGCATGTTAAACGTGTTTACGTGCTAAGACAGAGCCCCGAGTCAAGCTGTGCGTACCTTTTCCTTCGCAATTGCAATCCAGTCCTTTCTTGCGCGCGGGTCTCGATTGGTATTGTCGATAATAGCACTCTTCTTCTGCACAATCGCTTCGAGGCACTTTTTCTTGCAATTGGCGGCTGTGCGTAGCTCATCTTGGCTAACAACGACATAAGAACTGAAGTGTGCCTTCGCGATGAACGATTTTCCTGAAGCGGGTGGTCCCACCAGGACAATCAATTCTTGGTCGGCCTTCGCAGCTTGTGCTGTAGCTGGGCTTAGCAATGGTTCTTCAAATACGATAAAATGCACCGTGACTTACCGTTGAGCCAAAGTAATAACATAAAAGCACAGATGCATCTTACCTGCAGCGTCGTTGAGAGCAATCGATTTCGGGTCAAAACCAAGCTCCCACGTGTCGGGGCGAGTATGAATTCGCTGCTTCGTACCCAGGAACAAGTCTTCGGGCGTGAAGAAGCGGATTCCAGCATTCAACGCGAACTTGTAGTCTGTCGCAGCGAAATCTTTCGCGCGCCCTGCAATCTTTGGGCGGCCTGCCGCATCTCCACAGTAGAAACTCGCCTCCTTATCAATCGCGTCCTCGCCCTTGGCACTTAGCAATTTCGCCAATTCGTTCCAGGCACCTAGGCGGGGTTTGCGCATGGCATCGTTCTCTGTGCCCAGAAACACTAGCATGGGTACGTTCAGCTGCTTCCCAATGGCTTCCAGCTTGCTCTACAGAGGAGGCACAACAGTCACCGACTACAGTCAATACCCACTCCTGGGCCAGGCACTCGTAATAGCAGCGGAAGTCAACAACCGGGCACAATGTAAAAGCCACCCCTTACCTGCACTTGTGCCGCTGTACTGTGCCCCTTAGCAATGCCATTCTGGTTCGAGAAAATGGTCAACGTAAATCCACTGCGTGTCAACTCCTCCAGCCTTTGCTTCACGAGCGTGGGATGGAACCACTTCCAGTCGTCCTTGTCCTTGGCGAACTTCTTGCCGCTCTTGGTCACGATCAGCGTCCCATCCAGATCGAAGCCTGCAATTTTGAACTTCTTTTTCTCTTCCTCTTGCTGCTGCTGTTTGGCCCGTGCATCCAAGACATACAAAGACCCTTGGATCGTCTTCCACGGCGTGAAGTTTGGCTCCAGCAGCGGCGTCTCGCCCTCTTCAGCTGCAGCAGCAGCACTAGCAAAGAATTCTGTCGCCGTGGCAACTGCAACTTTCTGCTTCTTCTTGGTCGACGACTCGGCAGCCTCTGGAACTGCAGGACGTTTCTCTGAGTTCTGCAGGACGCGGTAGGACGTCGTGGCAAGTCGTCGGTTCTTCTGGACGCTGTCTTTGACCCACTGGGGTCGTACAACCTGAGCCTTCGGGTAACGGGTGGCAATATTCTTGAGCATCTCGGACTGCAAAGGTCCTGAGAGTGCGTCGTCGCTCAGCACCACCACATTGGCCTGCTGCTCGTCCTGCTTGGCGTCGCTGCTGATCACCACGCCGCCGTGCCTCTTCACCACAGCGCTCAGCTCCTTATGTGCATCAGCCCCATCGTCCGCATCATCCGTCGGCTGGCCTGGAAGAACCACCACGTCCTGCGCGAACAGCTGCCGCGTGAGGAACGCGTCCATACTGGAGGCTTTTGGATGGCTGGATGTAAAAATTGAGGGTACTTATAGGACTAAAATTTGTGCCGGATTGAGTTCGTGCGTGGGGACCAGCTGCTAAAACAGTGGCAGCAAAGGCGGGGCTCATGACGGCGTCGGAACACGATACGTTGACTGCAAGACCTGCTGCTGCGTGACAGCTCTGCGCCTTCTGGCACCATCCAGTGATAGGCATATTGTGCGCAGTAACCTCCAGCAGCCCCCAGCGGCAGCAGCCAGCAGAGGCTAAGGGGAAAGCTGCATTGTTCACTTGGTGCTTCGTCGACGGTGGCGGACGTTCGGCTGGTCGTGTTGCTGTTCCCTGCTCATCTTCTCTTGGCTCTCCGTGGGCCTGTCTTTCCGCCGCAGGTCGAACCGTACAGCCTGTACATACAGCTTCAGTCAATTGATTGAGACTTTGGGCCCTTGTCGTCTCGGGGGGAAAGTTGGTTCAGTTCGCTCGCTCGCTAGTCGGCGGCGGAAGCAGCGAACGAACGGACGGACGTGGCCACGAAGGCTGAAGAGAGAGAGAGAGAGAGAGGCAGCGAGAAGGAGGAGAGGAGGACCGACCGACCGACGAGCAGACAATTAGCAGGTCTGGTAGATTCAGGGCCGGACTATCCTAGCAGATAGCAGGACTGCATGCCACAACCGCAGGCGCCGCCGCGAGTCGCAGGGCCGAGGGGCAACAGCGCCATGGCCCAGTTCAAGCCCAAGCGGTGGCAGGTGGACGACCGCTGCGGCCTGTGCAACGTCGAGTTCTCGCTCATGAACACGCGTCACCACTGCCGCAGCTGCGGACGCTCGGTCTGCGGCAAACACTCGAAGAACAAGGTGCTCGTGCCCACGTCGCTCTCCAAAGTGCCGCAGCGCGTGTGTGACAAGTGCTACCCCAAGTGTCGGAACGTGGCAATGGGCCTCGCGCCTCCGCCACGTCGGGACTTGCCAGATGACAAACCACGACGACACACGCTGGAGGAACGAGAATATGGACATCGCATGAAAAGTCCTAGAGAAGGAGCCAGGAGGACGTTGGAAGCAGCGAGGAGAAATAACAACACGTGGAACGGAGACGACAACAACGACGACCCCAGACGATTCCTACGGCGAGATGGAGGAGATCAGTATTCGGCACGGGAACGTCGCATGAGATCTCCCAGAGCAAAATCTCCTCACGCTGCAAGGTCTCCGCATGGAAGGGACCCGCGAGAGGTAATTTCTACACGTGGCAAGCCTTCGCGTGATGGAGATTTGCATCCTAGAGACTTAATGCACGAGAGAAACCCACGTGATAAGGAGCGACGTAACAGGGACCCACGCGAAAGAGACCCACGGGGACGAGACCCACAAGAACGTGAGCGAGACCCGCGACAACGCGAGCGAGACAGAGATCGACGTAACAGGGACCCACGCGAAAGGGACCCGCGTGAAAGGGACCCGCGTGAGCGAGAACGACGTAACAGGGACCCACGTGAAAGGGATCCTCGTGAAAGAGATCCGCGTGAAAGGGATCGGCGTGACAGGGCTTTACATGAAAGAGATCTATTTGATAAGGCTCCACGCGAGCGATCTCGCGATTCACCAGGGCAAAAAGAGCGTCGTCGTCTGCCAACTACCGACCCTACCAGGAACAGAAAGCATGAGCAGATGCGTAGCCCAGCACCCAGTCTTGTAAAGCGCGTCAGTGGGAAGGTGCGTGGAGAGACGCCATCGACATGCCGCACGACGTCGTCGACATTGAGCAACCTCTATGCTGCTGTAAACGCGAGTGAAGAGATCAAAGCGAAACCAGTGCCGCCGCCGAAACGACCGCCACCTCGCAAGAAGGAGAAGGAGAAACCTAGTGCTTTTGCTGATTCAACCTTCTCCATTTTCAGTCTTGCCGGGTCGGACCACTCGGAATCGGAATCGAAAGCAGCAAATGCGCGCAACAACGCAGTGGACAAGAAAAAGGTGCCGCACAGACCCGCGAAAACTCATACCAATAGCACGAATCGCGAGTCAATGGAGAAAAAGGAGCACCTGGACTTCAGCGCATCCTCAAGCAGTGTGAAGAGTTTTGAAGTGTCAGCTATCACGCAGAAGTATCTGAAGCCGAAACCAGCGCAAGCGGCAATGGAGAAAACCAATCTTCAGCCGATGATTGAGGAAGATAGTGAAAATGAAGAATCTACTAGAGGAGGCTCGAGCAGGCGCAAGGCGGCGCCAGAGCGCTACCCGGGTGAGAGGAGGCGCGATGCAGCACCTCCAAGTCGGCGCAGGCACGACAACAACAAACAGAAAATGCTGCCGCCATTCCGACGCGACAGACCCATCGAGGCCAGTTTCCGAGACAGCAATGAGCTGCTCCGAGAGCAGCAAATGGGAAGTGATGCGTTATCCAACGGTAGACCGCCATCGTCTCAAAATAGTGGGGCCAAGTCATCGCGCACGTCGTCGATCTCCGACTACGACGACGGATTCAAGGCGACCCATGCGTCGCTGAGCAGTAACAATTGTTTTAGCGACGAGGAGGAGGACGAAGAGCACATCGCCAAATTACTCGCCGCGTCAAACCGAGGCAAACAGGACCTGACAGCCAAGCTTCGGGCAAAGAAGGAGGCGATCGCAGGAATTGATCCTGCCACCTTAAAGGCAAAGGACAAGGCCCCAACAACTGCAAACTACAAGCTAACCAAGAGAGACCAAGAGATCATGCGCCAGATCTCGGAGCTGGAAGCCACAGTAATTCAGCACCAGAAGGAGCTGCCGGACTTGCTCGACATGTACATCGAGGCTACCAAGCGAGCGCAGAAGGCCCAGAGGGAGTTGCAGAAGGCGAAAGTTCGTGTGGCCCGATATGAGAAGGCGCATGCCGCAGTCGCACGAGCTATTCGCTCAGGGCGGTTGTACATGAAGCAAAAGGAGTACATGGCTGCCATTTTGGAGCTATCACGTGCCACGGGCATTGAGCGCTCGAATGCCACGCTGTGGCACATGTTGGCGGAGTGTCGGCTGATGGTCGGGCAACCGGTTGCTGCAGAGGAGGCGTGTATGACAAGTTTGAAGCTTCAACCGACAGGTGCTGGAGTAGCGATGCTCGGACGCATCATGCACGAGCGGGGTCGAGACGACGAGGCCATTGAGTGTTATTTATCAGCTTTGGGGCGAAACGATGAGAGCGAGGACGAAGAGGACAGTGAATAGTGGAAGTCAAGTAGTGTGTGCGTGTGCAACCTCGCCGCGCCATATACGCCCAAGAGGAACAGAGCTGTTAAGGATAATTTTTTGTTGATAATGAACGTACTGTTGAAGTCGAAATTGACGGTCTTATCCGACTGACAAGTGCGTCGACAAGTTGGCATCGCCTGCTTATTATCAGACGGTCATGATGACGGTGTGGCGGGCGGCGTGGACAACTCATGAGATGCACCTCGCCAATTTTTCGAGAGTTTTTTCATCGCCTTCCTCGCCCTCGGATGGGAATTGTCGACAAAGCAGCAATCCGTCTCTTTTGGTGTTAACTACAGACCGCGAGGCTTAAATTATTGAGCAGGTGTAAAGACACCACCATGGTCTTCATGAACGTCTTCACCTTCAACGGCAACTTCTAGGAGCAAATTCACAAAATATGATACATATAATATCTCCCTGGAGCAAATCACAAAATATACGCCTTCACAAAAATGCTCAATTTTCAAACACGGCGGGAAAGAAGTCAAGACGAGGAGCCCGGCGGCTACACGATGCCTCTTGCTGCAGCAGAACAGAAGAAGAAGCGTGGTCCTGGTCGTTCTAGGAAGGTCGACACAACCGCCGTCCCCAAGAAGCGCCGCCGCAAGAACTCGTACGACTATGAGGATGACGACGGGGATGTGGCGTTCGAAGACGCCGGAGATGACGACAGCGAGTCCGAGGAGCGCGACGTGAAGCCCAAGAAGAGGAAAGCCGGGAGGCCGCCGAAGAAGGCAAAGGAGCCGAAGATTAGGACGAAGAAGAAACAGGAACAGGGCGATCAGGACGAGGAGGAGCAGGAGCGCGTTTTGTGGGAGGAGAAGCATCGGAGCCGGAAGCAGCAATTCGAACAGGACAGCGAGCAGCTGCTGCTGGAGGTGCGCGACCTGGCGCTGCAGGAGAAAAAGACGCAGGAGAAGCTCATTGAGAAGCTGAAGAGAGACATCACGACGCTGTCCAAGCAGGCGGAGGAGGAGCGCAAAAGGCGCCGGAAAGAGGTGGACAGAGTCGTGGCTGAGAGGATGAGAGAGTACGACGAGAAGCAGAGGAACAGAGACGACGGAGACGCAGAGAAGAAGGTGCTAAGGGAACGCATTAAGGAGCTAGAGGCCCAGTTCGCGTCGTTCAAGAGAAGCACGGGACCTGATGACGTTGTGACAGTGAATGCAGCTGCTGCTTCAGCTGCTACAGGTACTTTCATGGACTTCTTCTATGGAAATGCAAGGCTTTCGTTGTTGAGGGATATATTTATTGTTGTTTCTAATAGCCATGCAGAACAGTGAAGCTATTCTGCAGCTGAACCAGGCGAACAAGGTACGTTTGAAGACTGGTTACGCCTCCATCTCACTCATTTCTGACGTTAGATGTTCGTTTTCTCTTTGCCATAGCTTCTGGAGTTGTACCGCTTGGTGACCAGCACAGATATTCGTCTAATTCAATCGGGCGATGACGATGAAGAAGCTGATGACTGCACAGAGGTCGTGTGCACGACAACAGACTCGGCAACGGGTAACCAATTCGAGTTTGAGCTAGCTGTTCCTACCATTGCATCGAGTGAAATCGAGTATCTTCCCAGTGAGAAGCCACCGACGGACATTAAAGTGCCGTCATATTTACGAGTACGTTTGACTGTGCGCTGTTACGTTGGCAAGTGTTGGATGGATGTGTAGAACTGACCGTGCCATTATTGTGTATCTCCAGGAGGAGCTGAGTTTCAGTAGATCCGAGATGACCAAGTTCGTTCGATCAGTACTTGACGTAGTCATTAGAAAGAAGAAAGTATAGGGTGAAGCAAAGCTGCGGACTGGCGAGTGGAGGTCGTGTCCAGTCGCCAGCTTCAAACGTGCTTGGCTCCCGATTTTGGTCATTATGCGCAGGTTCAAGCGTTTGGTAGTGAGCCTTCTACTCGTCTATTAGAATGTGCTGCCAGCTACTCCTCCATGGGTACAGCCTCGGACGTCTGCTCATGATTAACGTTCTTCTCCGTTGGAGCTTTTGCTGAAGCGGGGTCGGTGGGCTTCTCATTCGATGCATTTGACCCCGCACCAGCCTTCGAGATAGCTCGGAACTGTTTGTATTCGTCCTTTGAAAGTAGCGATTCCTGGATCTCGGCGACTTCCACCTTCTTGGGCTGAATAATGACAAGATATCCGTCCGATTGGTGCTGTAAAGAAGGAGTAGTTAGCCAAGACAACCACTTCACGACACTCTCCCACACAAATACCAAACGCACCTTTCGCTTCAGCAGCTCTGGTTCTTTCTGCAGACGCTCATTGACTTCAATCAGCGAGCCCCGAATGCAGCTGTACAGAGTAAACTCTCGACCGCTCTTGCACTTGAGGACGCAGAGCGCCGTCTTGGGCTCCATGAAGCGGCCTCCTTTCTTCTTCTTACCGGTCACGCGGCTCTCCAACACAGCCTTCGCGAACTCGACACTCACCAGTTCTTCCTGCATGACTGGATGGGACTCGGCCACGCCCACCACACACAGGCGGTTGGAGTGCATGTGCACGTACTGGTCCTCCATTGGGTTTCCCCTCGTGTCGCACGAATACATCTCCGTGTAGTAGCGCTCAATCTGGCAGGAACACCAAAGTTTAGTCTGCTATTCTATTGCCGCCAATTGCCACCTTTTAGTTCACCATTGTTCCTCTGCGTTTGGACGTCACGGCACCTTCGTCTGCCGTCTGGAATTGCTCCTGGGCGCGATTGATCGCCTGCTCCCGGATGAGTCTTCGCTGTGCTGCCACCGAGTGCGGGTCATTGTCATTCACCTCCGCTCTGCAGCACAATAAGAGCGTTATTTTCCTTGCATAATTGAGATCAGTTCATGCAGTTGACGAGCACACCGGCCGTGGGCGAATTTGCAGTTGGGGAACGGGCAGCCCCCAGGTTTGTCGAAGTGTTTGCACAGAGCGCTCTTGCGCATCTGCTCGCGTCTCTCCACGCGCCGTTTCTTGGTTGCAGGCGCTGGAGACGACGGTGCTGCGTCATTCGTTGCCGGTGGCGCTGCATCTGCTGGCGCCGTCGCCATGCTGCGGCACTTGAGCAGCGAATTGACTGTGGACCAACCATTTATCAGACAGAATCAGATCAAGCTCTATTTGCTGCATACTATCTACGAAGCCGTGGGGTGGAAGCGGATAGCAGCATGGGTTTTGATGGCTCCAGTCGATGATACATCTAGGGGATCTCGCGGAATGGGGACCAATCGCGGTAGCAAGAATCGAACACTTTGTCGATGCATTCGTCCGCCTGCTCACAATGACCATCAATCAGTACATTGAACAAAGAAGGTAAGAGTGACGAGTAGCTGACACGCACCCTGCCCTTGCAGGCTTCGTTCTGCTCGATGGACAATTTCGCTCGTCGTCGCGTGCAGAGCTGCAATCAAGACACAAAAGTACCAGCACCACATTCTATATCATGCTATCGTGCCAAACCTCTGAAAGAAGACTTGACGAGTGTACCTGGTGCTGCTTGCTGACGTTGAAATTCTTGCGGAAGAACTCGTACTTCCAGTTGCAGTCGCCGCTCAACGCTGCAGCACGGATCTACCCGATCACCACCATCACAACCTATGAGTCCGCATTTCCTCCCTCCTCCCATCCACAAAAGCATAGACAACTGCTCCGCACCTCGCTGCATGCGTGGTGCTCGCACTTGTTCCAGTCGATCTTGTTGCGGCAGTGGTCGAACGCATGGATCAGTTCGTGGGCCATCGTGCGGTCCATCCACTCCTGGTCCGGAATGTGGTTTTGGCACAAAACCACCTGCATCCATCACACCAAAACACCAGTCAGCTCCTGCCTCCTATTTCTTCTCCATCTACCAGCTCTGCACTGACCCCAGGCTTGCCCTCGTCGTCTAGATGGAAACCTCCGTTGATCTCTCCCTCGCAGTCGACACTAGAGAAAAACCCAGGCTCCAAACTGCAGCCCATTTTGTCCATGGCATCCACCAAGAACTTCACACGCGAGCCTTCAGTCAGCAGCAGCACAGTCAGATCGCCGAAACCAGACTCGTTTGGGGCTACAATGGACAACCAGTCGCTCACACTTGCTCAGCGCCTTCTCGCGCATGTCCTCGCATTTCTGGTGGCGCTCCTCCTCCTCGCTGAGGTTCTGGGTCGCGCCCTTGAAGGTCTTCTTGAGCGCCTCCATTGCGTCCTGCCAAGCCGTTTGAAGGATGTGATAAAATCTCTATAAGGACACAAAGAGGCATTGTGATTGGCTACTGAGGCATCTTATAACGCACGGTATCCGCTAACGTGGGGCAATGATTGACATGCTGGAAGCTCTGCCTGCTGCACAACGATCATCCGAGGACAAAACTAAATTGTTCGTGTATAAAGGTTCGCAAAGGATCGTTATGGACGATAAACGGCCTGAGGCGAGACGACGCAAAGCGATACAAAAACACGATTCTATCTGTGGGGGAGCTGCACTGCAACAGGAGCCACGAAAGACTTTCGCACTCCCAGCCGCAGAGGCAGCATACGAAGGCCCAAAGCTCTATTCCAGTTCCACAACCGCGCCCACCGCCTTGAGCTTCTCGATGAGTTCGTCGGCCTCCTCCTTCTTCACGTCCTTCTTTAATGTACTGGGGGCGCCCTCCACGAGCTCCTTGGCCTCCTTCAGGCCCAGTCCGGTGATGGCGCGCACCTCCTTGATAACCTTAATCTTGCTCTTAGCGTCGAAGCTGGCCAGCTTCACGTCGAAGGCCGTCTTCTCCTCCTTGGCCTCCTCGGCAGCGGGGGCCGCACCACCACCAGCACCACCGCCCATGCCCACCTGGAACGCGGACTCGGCGATGCCAAACTTGGTCTGTAGAGCACGTACCGCAATGGGAAAACTCGGTATCAGCAAGGAATTAAACAGTCAAAATTCGCAATTGCAGTGTACCTGGATGGCGTGCGAGAGCTCGGCGATCTCCACCATGTTGAGGTCGAGGATTTGGTCCAGCACAGTCTGCACCTTGGGGGTGAGCGAGAGCTCCTCCTCAGCGCTGGTCGGCACCTTGGGGGCCTCCTCGGCCGAGAAAAAGGCCACCTGGCCCAGACGCATGCTGTTCGCACACGCGCGGCGCGCGGCCGCGCTGCGGAGCGCCACTCGAGACACGCGCGAAAGCATTCTTCAGAAGGTCAGTCTCTCAGGAATTAGCGGCTATGAGGAGCTCAAGCGGCGGCGCTCCAATCACCACGAAACCAAGGGAAAGGATTTCTTCCAATCAGCACGGACAATTCGTTTTGGCCAATTACATACTCAAATCAGAATAACGAATGCTCATTTGCTGAAAAGATTGATCGTCAACTGCTACGTGTCGGGGGGATACGCAGTGAGCGACTTGATCCGACTGAAGACCATGATGAAGCGCGTTCTGCTGCTCGCGGCGGCGATGGCTCTGGCCTCCGTGCAGGGCGAGGTCATTAACCAGTCGGTGCGTCTTGCAGCCTCTTTAAAAGCCCTTCTAGAGCGCTCCTCTAACGCTTTCTGAACCCCAATCAACAGGCCAAACGCACCTTCGACCTGACCAAGCACGTGGTGCGTGAACACACCGAGTTCCAGTTCTCGGACGCCGACTCTGAGGTGACCAAGTACGACGTGGCTTTCCCTCGCGCACTGGCCACGCATCTGGCTGAAGTGTCGGCGCGGTGCGGCAAGACGCCGTGCGAGATCGTTCCCGCCACGCACAAGCACGCGGCCAGTGCCAAGACGCCCGAGGACGCGGCGCTCTACACTGTTCTACTCAAGAAACCTGTGGCCAAGGGGGAGACGGGCTCCGTCAAGATCACGGCCTTCTTCACCCGTGTGCTCACCCCCTACCCGGCGGAAATCACGCAGAAGGACGACCAGCTCGTGCTCTTCGACGCTAGCCACCTCATCACCTCGCCCTACGCCACCAAGACGCAGACTACCAAGCTGAAACTGCCCTCGGGCAATGTCGAGAACGTCCGCGCTGCTGAACCCATCTCCAGGAAGGGATCGGTGGTGACGCTCGGACCGTACACTGACATTGAGGCGTTTGCGGCCGGTGTGGAGGCTGCTCCGCTGAGTGTGCATTACAAGAACCACGCGCCGTTCATGACCATCACTAAGCTCACGCGTGAGATTGAAGTGTCCATGTGGGGCCGTGTGTCTTTCGAAGAGGTGTACGACTTGGAACACACTGGTGCCAAGCTCAAGGGCGGATTCTCGCGTTACGACTACGTGCAGCTGCACCAGCGCAGCGCCTCGTTCCACGAGATGTACGCGCACCTGCCTAAGGATTCGGTGAATGTGTATTACCGCGATCAGATCGGCAACATCTCGACGTCGCGCTTGCGTCCTGCCGGTCGCACAGGCTCGTACCAGGACCTCGAGTTCAAGCCGCGTTTCCCTCTCTTCGGCGGCTGGAAGAGTCAATGGTATCTGGGCTACTCGGTGCCCACGCACTCGGTGCTGACGCACGTTGGCGACAAGTTCAAGCTTGAGGTTGACTTCTCTACGCCCGTTCAGGGTGCTTCGGTTGACGACCTCACTGTCAAAGTGATCCTGCCTGAGGGCGCGACCAACGTGCAGGTGAACGTCCCCTTCAGCCTGGACAGCTCGAGTGAGACGACGCGCCAGACGTACCTGGACACGCCCGCAATCGGCCGACCTGTTGTGATTCTGGACAAGAAGAACGTGGTGGCTGCCCACAACGTGCCCTTCGAGGTGACCTTCGAGTTCCCGCAGCACTTCATGATGCACGAGCCGCTGCTACTGGTGTCAGCCTTCCTGGCCTTTTTCATCGTGTGCATGTTCCTCTTCCGCCTGGACATCAGCATCGCCAAGAAGCCTGTGCAGAAGAAGAAGACAGAGTAAGTTGACGTACGTGATTAATGCAAGGCAAGATGCAGGAACCGTGGTTTTTGGGAGCTGTGTGTTTCTCAAAATGAAAATGAAAACGTTGACTTCCTAGAACACACGCATGTTCACAAGACAACACTGAGATTTAGAGTTTGCAGTAGAGCAGTATCATTGTTTGCTTATGATTGTCCCTAGAAGGTCCTACAGAAGCACAGGTGCAATGCTACTCAACAAGCGCCATGAAAGACGCCTGGATGATAGCGAAGCTGAACCAAAGTCTTGCAAAAGACTTAAGCGCGGTTCTGGCGAGCCAGGGGGCCCATCCACTTGGCCTTCTCCTCCGCCGTCTGGAAGCGACCGTGGCCGAACTTGGACGAGGTATCGATGAACTTGAGGTTGATCTCCTCGAGGGCCGAACGCTTGGTGTGCACCAGCAGCGACTTGCGCAGAGTCAGCGCACGCTTCTTGGTGCCGACGATGGCGCCCTTGATCATGAGCCAGTCCTCGTTGATCACACCGTAGTGCGGGAAGCCGCCCAGCGGGGTGATGTCCTTCTCGGTCAGGTCCTGCTCGGTCATGCACGACTTCTTGTCTCCAGCAGCGCCAACACGGTAGATCTTCTTGTTGATCTCCGTACGGTGGTGGTAACCGTGCTGACCAGCGCGCGGCACCGTGAAGCGAACGCGCGACGGGTGCCAGGCACCGATACAGGCAACCTTACGCAGACCACGGTGGGTCTTACGCGGCAGACGGGTGACGCCCCAACGGGTGATGACACCCTCGATACCGTGACCCTTGGTGACACCGATGACATCGATCATCTCGTCCTTGGCGAACACGGCCGTGACGGGCACCTGCTTCTCGAAGAGCGACTTGGCGAAGTCCACCTTGTCAGCCACCGAGCCGCCGTTCACCTGCACCTCAAGAAGGTGAGCCTTCTTCTGGCGGAGCTTCACCTTGCGGATCTGCGTGTGGGCGATGACGCGCACCACCTGACAGTACTTCTTGATGCGGTTGAGCTCGTTCTCAATGTCGGCGGGGGCCGTCTGGTACTTCTTGGCGTACTTGGTGAAAGCTTTGCGCTTCGACTTGTACCAGTTCTTGTAGAAGCGACGCTTCACCTCCTCGCTCAAGTGCTCGGCGAACACCGTGGTGAGCGTGCGCAGGCCACGCGGGGTCTCCAGGTAGCCGACCACACCGATGACAACCATGGGAGGGGTCTCCACGATGGACACGGGCTCCACGATCTCCTTCTTGTGCACCTTGGAGCCGGGGCGGTCCACCTCGCGCACGATGTGCGTCATGCCGGCCTTGTAGCCCATGAAGGCCGTAAGGTGCGGCGCCTTGGACGCGTCATCGCGCGGGAACTTGCGAACGCGGCCGCGGTGGTGCTTGGTGCGCTTCTTGGGCAGGAACCCCAGGTGGCCGTGACGCGGGGCCTCGAACTTACGGTGACCCATACTTGATACTGCAAAACTCAAAGTGCCGGCCTGCGCTGACGGAGGAAGGGAAGCGCCAGCAGCCAGTCACTACCAATCGGAAATAAACGGGTGTCCAGGTCACATAACGACTACATTGAGCGTTGAAGTGAGCGGCGGACCACTCCGCGATTGGCCACCTTTCGGCCAACCAACGCGCAGCGCGGGTGGCCGGCAACTCCGTGTAGCCACGGTCAAGTACCCATCAGGCAACCCAAGGCAAGGGCAACTCGTTTCCTCATGCACATCAAGCAGGTCGTGGTGTGCGGATTCCGCAGCTACAAGGACCAGGTGGCCGTGGAGCCCTTCAGCAAGGAGCACAACGTGGTGATCGGCCGCAACGGCACAGGCAAGTCCAACTTCTTCGACGCCATCAACTTCGGATTGCTCAGCGCCCGCTTCGCCAACCTGCGGCCGGAGGACCGTCAGGCGCTGCTGCACGAGGGCTCGGGTAAACACGTCATGTCCGCGTACGTGGAGATCATCTTCGACAATAGCGACGGGCGCTTGGCTGTGGACGACGAGGAAGTGGCTTTAAGACGCACAATTGGCGTCAAGAAGGACGAATTCTTCCTCAACCGCAAACATATCACGAAGAGCGACGTCGTGCATCTGCTGGAGAGCGCGGGATTCTCCCGCTCCAACCCGTATTATATTGTGCAGCAGGGCAAGGTGAACGCCCTCGCGGTGATGCGCGAGAAGGAGCGACTGGAGCTGCTGAAGGAAGTGGCGGGCACCAAAGTGTACGAGGACCAGCGAGTCAAGTCGCTCAAGATTCTGCAGGAGACGCAGACACAGAGAGAAAAGATCCAGGAGGTGGTGAGTTACATTGAAGAGAGGCTCGAGGAGTTGGATGGGGAGAAGGAGGAGTTGAAAGAGTATCAGCAGTTGGACAGAGAGCAACGAGCATTGGAGTATACGATGCACGAGAAGGAGCTGCAGAAAGTGCGAGAAGAGATTGAAGCTCTGGATAAACAGAGACAAGAGGAGAGTGCAGTGACGACGGAACTCCATGAGAAGCTCATGCACGTCAGAGCGGAGACCAGTCGGATTGAAAGTGACCATCGCAGGAAAGAGCAGGATTTTGTGCAGTTGGTGGAGGAACGGAAACAGCGCGAGGATGAACGGAAAGGACTTATGGAAGCTAGATACAAACTGGAGATGGAGGTAAAAGAGCTGAAGGAGCAGATCCGCGCCGACGGTGTGCAGCGGTCGGCTGTGTCCAAGGAGGCGGAGGCGCTGAAGAGCGAGATTGAAAGGAAGCGAGCGCAGTTGAATAACGAGATTCTACCTGCACTTCGACAAGCAGAGCAAACCCACGACCAAGTGGCACGAAACCTTCAGGAATGTAGAGCGCAGTCGGAGCATCTTATCGCCAAGCAAAGTCGGAAAAGTCAGTTCCACACGCAGCAACAGCGCGATAACTACCTTCAGGGTGAGATCAGCGACATTGAGGCCTTGGTGCGCCGGAAGGAGACCGACACGGCGTCATTGAGACACAATATGAAAGGCTTGGCGCAGTCGATTGAGGGGTCTGAGCGAACACTGCAGCAGCAAATCGAAGAGCTGCGTGAATACCGCCGTCGAGTGGACGCTGTTGGAACAGAAGTCCTCCGCCTGAGGGAGCAACGCAACACCCTGAATGAAGAGCGAAAGGGAAAGTGGCGCGAGGAGAACCAGATTTCGTACGACGTGCGCGAGCTACAGAAGAAGTTAAACGATGGAGAAAATGCATTGCACAGTACAATGGCGTATGATGTTCGTCGCGGTCTGCAAGCTGTGCGAGAGATGCAAGGTCGCATTCGAGGAATTTATGGGCCGCTGATTGACCTCGTGAGACCAGTTGACGAACGGTATTGCATCGCTGCGGATGAAGCCGCGGGCGGTGCGCTCTTTCACGTCGTTGTGGATACCGACGACACTGCTGTACGAATTATGCAAGAGCTGGATAAGAAGAATTTGGGGCGGCTTACCTTTTTGCCTCTAAACCGCTTGAAGGTAAAGGATCATTTCGACTATCCTCGCAATGACGATGTGGTGGCGCTGGTAGACAAGCTGGAATTTCCTCATGAGGTTCGAAAGGGTGTTATGGCCGCCTTTGGTAAGAAATTGTTGTGTCGAGACTTGGATACGTGCGTTCGATACGCGGAACAGACAAACATGGACTGCTTGACGTTGGACGGCGATATGGTTCATCGTCGTGGTGCGCTCAATGGTGGCTTTAAAGACCCTCGACGATCTCGGACCCGAGCGATGATGGAAGTGAAGCAGGCACAAGTAGACCTGGAGAATGTGATGGACCGAGCTCGAAGAGTGAAGACAGAAGCTCAGCAAGCTGATCAACGGGTGACCGGGGTGATTAGCGAAATCCAAAAACTCGAGGCGGAAAGGGACCGTGCTGTTTCCGCACATGAGCGCTTATACGAAGAAATCTCTCGGCGCAAGGATCACATATGCACTGAGAAAGATAACCTGGTGCAGAGGGAGCGGAGTTGTAAGCATCAGGAACGAGAGGTGGAGGATCTGGCTGCAAAAGTTACGTCACTTCGTTCAGAGCTTCTTACTCCAATGCAGGATACTTTGACAGCCGACGAGCACGAGCTACTCCACTCTTTATCTGCTAAGATTTCGCTATTCGAGGCAGAAGAACGAGACCAAAGCCAGCGACTGGAAGAGATACGTTCAAAGAAAGAGGGCATTAAGACCGTTCTGGAAGAGAATCTGCTTAGACGTGAGACTGAACTTGCGCGGCAACTTGGTGAAGGAATTGAGGAACTGGCCATTAGTGAGCGAGAAGAAAATCTGAAGGCCAAACAAATTGACTTGGATGATGCCTCGCGTCTGGTTGACGACAACACGGCGTCACTGAAGGACTGCGAGCAAAAGATCGAGACGTTGCAACAAGAAATCACGGACGAGAATACACAAGTTGACGCCCTGAATGGCGAGGATGTATCCCTGAGCGACCAGATCCAGCAGGAGGCTCGACGCGCAGAGAAAGACTTGAATAAGCGCCGTCGGTTGTTGAAGAGACGTGAAGATGCCACCCGAGATATTAGAGAACTAGGAACGTTGCCGATATCTGAGCTCGAGAAGTTCAAGGTGCTGTCTTATCAGGAGGTCATCAAGCAGTTCAAACGCCGCAGCGAAAAAGTGAAGAAGTACAGCCACGTGAACAAGAAAGCGCTGGATCAGTTTATGAGCTTCACCGAACAGCGCGATGCACTTTTGGAACGTAAGAGGGAGATCGACGATGCGTACAACTCGATCGAGGACCTGATCGATGTTTTAGACAAGCGAAAAGATGAAGCGATTTTTCGCACGTTCAAAGGCGTCGCAGCGTATTTTACGGAAGTGTTCCGCGAGCTGGTGCCGACGGGAGAAGGCAAGATGATCCTGGTTGGCGCTGACACCAGCCAGTCTGGCAACGCGAACGGTGGCGATACGTCGCTTAATGTCGACACATACTCTGGCGTGCAAATCAAAGTGAACTTCCGAGGGGAAGGCGACTCTTATCTGATGCAACAGCTCTCTGGTGGCCAAAAAGCTTTGGTGGCTCTCGCCTTTATCTTTGCGATCCAGCGAGTAGACCCAGCTCCTTTCTATTTGTTTGATGAGATTGACCAGGCGCTGGATTCCACTCATCGAGCTGCTGTCGCGGCGCTAATCCACCGGCAAGCGCACTCGAAAGATAGCCCCGCACAGGTGAGTACGTTCTCGTTATGCTCAGCTTGATCACAGCTCTAATCGTTGTGTTTGTGTCGTGGTATGTTGCAGTTTATCACGTCGACATTTCGTCCTGAGCTCGTGAACATCGCCGACAAGTTCTACGGAATTGGCTACCAGAACAAGATCAGCAACGTCTACTCGATGACGAAGGAGGAATCCCTCGACTTCATCTCCAATATCATGGCGGAGGAGGAGGGCGTATCGAGATCTCAATCTTAGGTCTCCTGCCACCAGCCCTCTACTTTATGTGGTTGCAGCAGTTTTGATTTCAATGAGTCTTCACCCAAATGCTAGGAGCAAAACGTTATTCTAACCTTTAACAAGAATCGTGCACCTCTGGTATCTTGTAGCCCCACTAATCTTTCGTCGACCGAACCCGCTTGCCAGATTTGCGCAAACCCAATGCATCGCGCTCATCGGCCTGCTTCGACTTGAAAGCACGTTTCAGATTGTCGAGCTTCTTCTCCGTCACAGGCCACTTACTGCACGCCTTGGAGTTCTGCCAAAAGAACACGCTCGTGTCAAATGATGCGATGCGCCAGCGAGTCTTCCGGATCTGCTGCTTGCCCTCGCAGTAGCCGTGCTGTTTCTGCGGGATGAGCAGGTGCATTTGGTTGAAGCGGCTCGCGTTAAGTTGTTGCCATCCCTGCTCATCAATACACGGCCGCACGTGATCAGAAATCTACAGAATAAAAAAACAGCAAAGGCACGTCCAGTACCTCAGTCTCTTGCCATGCCGGAATGATGACGATAAACGCCAAGGGCCCATCAGCAGTATTGAGAAGCGCAGTCATGTGGTCGGCCATGCGCTTAATCACCTTGGGGATGAATGGCGGGTTGGCCTCAAAACATCTGCGTTCATAAAGACGGGCAAATATTAACACCACGTCACACCTTAGTTAGCATCACTATGATGAAAGCCAAAACAAGTCGCAGCGCACCCGGAGTGAGGCGAGAAGTCGAAGAAACTACCAGCACTTCCAAACGCGAAATCCGTGTCGAGAAAAGCGCTGCAAAAGCGCGAGTACCGACAGTTTAAAGGCGATGCAAAACACTCCATCTTGCAGTCGAACTCCTTCAGCAGCACGTCAAAGCACTCTTCGTTCAATGCAGCCTATCGCACAAACCAAACCACCACCACAGCATTAAATCACCAAAATCTACAAGTCTCCCAAACCCAATCCTTCCATACCTGGAAACCACCGCCATCCAGCGAGTCATAACGCAGCAGCAAACAGAACAGCGCACTCTCAAACTGTCGTTGTTCCTTCGGTGCCATACTCGATCCGTCCGCACTCAGACCCTGCTGACGCGCGAACATCTCTCTTAGCTTGGCGAAATGCGCCGCACTGAGTTTCACCGTCGAGTTGCCGTACGTCAATTGACGCATACCGTCCTCCATCACCGCCACATGCACCTTCTTCTTCTTGCCCGCCACAAAGTCCTGCAGTCCGAACTTGCGCAGCATCCGTTCGGACTCCCTTGTGAGTTCTTTGCATTTCTTGGTGGCACCCGATTTGGTGGCTCCAGCCTTGCGGAGCTCCTCGAACAGTCCACTATAGTCACTGCCAGCATGGGGGATCAGTGGGTCATGCTCCTTCACCGTGAGTTGCGACGTGAACTGCCACGTCTCGTAGGCCGAATTCGGCAGCTTCCCGATGCCCAGATCTTCACTGGCGCGGCGGATTTTGTTGCAAAGAGCGCGGACTGTCTGCTGTCGAGCGATTTCCATTGCTGGGTTAACAGTGCACGCCTTGGCAGCGTTCTCTAGTTTGTGCACAGTGGCAGCGTCGAGTGTCATCTCCTCCTGTGGATTCCAGATACCTGACGGAGGCGTCGATGAGGTCTCTCGCTCGCGCTTCTTGCCTGCGGATTTTGCGGTTGCGCCTGCTGCATCAGTGGCCTTGGGTTTCTTGGGTGCAGCACTTGCAGACGGCGACGCGTTGCCCGTGGCCGCCGCCATGGACGCCAAGATGGACTCCAATGGGTCTGCCATTTTCGAGTGGGTCAAAGCCAATAATACAGTGTCACTATTACGATATCTTCACTTTAGTGTGATAACGTTAATCATGCAACCTTGTAGTACTCGTATTCGTCGTTCATCCACCGCGTTGTGCACGTCCATCGATCAGCTGAGGACATACGTGCACACTGGCGCAGCTAATCTGATGTCGGGATCTGGGGCGGCGAAAAATCCACGTAATGTCCACGTTCGTGGCATGGAGCCCCTAAACCAACGATGTAGTTAGTTCGTCGCACCAGTAGCAATCGTGTGTGTAGGCTTTCATCGCGCCGTTCGGGATGAAGAAATGAAGCTGTACCAACGTGAACGCCTAATGGTACTGCGCAGTAGCTAAACAACATGACCGCAGCAGACCAAGTTATCAGCCAAGCGTCCAAGGCCCAGCTCGCATCTTCTGCTCCATCAGGTGGAGTGGTTCCCATTGCCAGACCAGGTTGCTGCTGGACAATCCACAACTGCAGGCTCTTCATTACACGGACAACGTACCCATGGCTGTAGCGTGAACCAATTCAATGGAATCCTGCACGGTGGAATCTCGACGTGCTTGCCGGCGACCAACTTGCTCAATCCGCTGCACATACATCAGCTCGCGCGGGCCGATGCACAGCAAGCAAGCGAGCTGACGTACTTGAAGCCGAGGCATAAAACGGAGCTACCTGGAACAATCTGGACGCGGCCGAGCCAATTTCCCGTTTGCGGTTGCGACAGGTCCTGGCTTCTAGTCTAGGCGAGCATTCGGCCAATTAGATCGCGCCATATGTTCTTGCGCTTCAGCTTGCGTCGACTCTATTTTGCTGTGCTGACTCGGCCTCGTAGCGCGGGGCCCTTTGGATCACCACCAGCACGTCTGCATGGCCGAGTGCATACGCTAGAACGCAAAGCGCTTGTGCGGGTGCAATGATGGGAGGTGCCCCCTCGCTGTAAACGCAAGCCAATTAGCGCAGCAATTGTCCCAATACTATGGGCAGACCACCAGAATTGAAGGCGCCGCAGCCCTTTTTACCGCCGCCCAAACGTTAAACGTGGGTCACGTGAGGCTGAGATTGCCCGGCGGGTGCGGCCATACAAACATCAACTACAGAGAGACGACGTCGAGTATGCACGGGTCCTATACATAGCTCAAGGCGGGGCGACATGAGTGTACCCGTGTTTTGGTACTGGTGAGCCGTCGTTGCGCCCTAGAACGAGGGGGATCTGTCTGGACCACCCGGCGCTGGGCTGCCATTTCGGGATCTCTCCTCTCCAGCGGAAACGGACGCCGAACTCCACCTCGCCTCTGCATCATGTACGCCGTCTCCACGACCGCGCGCGCCGCGCGGCAGCAGATGCGCTCCACCGCCATGAAGGTGCGCCGCCCTCTGCTTCTCTCTCTCTGTGGCTAGACAGTGCGCGGCATGTTAAAAGTATCTTTGAGACCTTCAATCTGACACATTCAATGGCCTTATCTTCACGTCCTGCAGGCCAGCATGTCGTCTAGCTGCGGCGTGCCCGTGCCCCTGTCCGTGCTGGACCCCAAGGGCAGCCCCACGATCGACCAGACCTACGAGAAGATGGAGAAGAACCTCTTCACGGTGCGCAAGACCAACGGCAACAAGCCCCTGACGCTGGCCGAGAAGATCATCTACGGCCACTTGGACGACGCCACCACCAAGGCCAAGCGCGGCGAGACGTACCTCAAGCTGCGCCCGGACCGCGTGGCCATGCAGGATGCCACGGCCCAGATGGCTGTGCTGCAGTTCATCTCGTCGGGTCTGCCCAAGACGGCCGTGCCCACGACCATTCATTGCGACCACTTGATCACGGCCGAGAAGGGCTCCAACACGGACCTGAACAACGCCAAGATCGTCAACAAGGAGGTCTACGACTTCCTGTCGTCCGCTGGCGCCAAGTTCGGCATGGGCTTCTGGAAGCCTGGCAGCGGAATCATCCACCAGATCGTGCTGGAGAACTACGCCTTCCCTGGTGGTCTCATGATCGGCACGGACTCGCACACCCCCAACGCCGGTGGCCTGGGCATGTGCGCCGTCGGTGTGGGCGGTGCTGACGCTGTCGATGTGATGGCCGGCATGGCCTGGGAACTCAAGGCCCCCAAGGTCATTGGTGTGAACCTGACGGGCAAGCTGTCGGGCTGGACGTCGCCCAAGGATGTGATCCTTAAGGTGGCTGACATCCTGACCGTCAAGGGTGGAACTGGTGCCATTGTCGAGTACTTCGGCCCCGGTGTGGAGTCCATCTCGTGCACGGGTATGGGCACGATCTGTAACATGGGTGCCGAGATCGGTGCCACGTGCTCGACGTTCCCCTACACGGAGCGCATGGGCGACTACCTGCGCTCCACCAAGCGTAGCGGCATTGCCTCGGCTGCCGAGTCGTTCCAGGCCAACCTGCGTGCTGACGAGGGTGCCCACTACGACCAGATCATTGAGATCAACCTGGATGAGCTGAAGCCGATGCTGAACGGTCCGTTCACGCCCGACCTTGGCCACGTTGCTGGTGCCGACATGAAGGCGGCCTCTGAGAAGAACGGCTGGCCCATGGAGCTGAGCGCTGGTCTGATTGGTTCGTGCACGAACTCCAGTTACGAAGACATGACCCGCTGCGCTGACCTGGCCAAGCAGGCTAAGGAGGCTGGCCTCAAGTTCAAGGTGCCGTACTACGTGACGCCTGGCTCGGAGCAGGTGCGCGCCACCATTGCCCGCGACGGTATCCTGGACACGTTCCTCGACTCTGGTGCCACGGTCCTTGCCAACGCTTGCGGCCCCTGCATTGGCCAGTGGAACCGTACCGACATGCCCATGGGACAGAAGAACTCGATCTTCACGTCGTACAACCGTAACTTTGCCAAGCGTGCTGACGGCAACCCGGCCACGCACAGCTTCGTGACTTCCCCTGAGTTGGTGACCGTGAGCGCGATTGCCGGCATCACCACGTTCGACCCTGCCGAGGACACGATCAAGACCCCGGATGGAAAGGACTTCAAGTTCACCGCCCCGTTCGGCAAGGAGCTTCCCCCGCGTGGCTTCGACCCCGGTGAGGAGACGTTCCAGGCCCCGCCTGCTAGCGGCGAGGGCTTGACGGTGAACGTTGACCCGCAGAGCGAGCGTCTGGCCCTGCTGTCTGCGTTCGATGAGTGGAATGGTGAAGACCTGACGGAGCTGCCTGTGCTGATCAAGGCGAAGGGCAAGTGCACCACCGACCACATTAGTATGGCTGGCCCCTGGCTCAAGTACCGTGGTCACCTGGACAACATCTCGAACAACCTGCTGATCGGAGCTGAGAACGCCGAGACGGGCGAGACGAACAGCGTGAAGAACCAGTTCACGGGCAAGTTCGACAAGGTGCCCGAAGTGGCCCGTCAGTACAAGGCCGACGGTGTCAGCTGGGTCGTGATTGGTGACGAGAACTACGGTGAAGGCAGCTCCCGCGAACACGCCGCTCTGGAGCCACGTCACCTTGGTGGCCGCGCTGTGATCGTAAAGTCGTTCGCGCGTATTCACGAGACGAACCTGAAGAAGCAGGGTATGCTGCCGCTGACGTTCGCGAACCCGGCGGACTACGACAAGATCACGGGCAATGACAAGGTGGCCATCCTGGGCCTGAAGAGCTTTACGCCTGGCAAGCCCTTGACGCTGCGTGTGACCCCCGCCTCTGGCGAGGCTCCGTTCGACATCACGGTGAACCACACGTTCAACGAGGAGCAGATCGCCTGGTTCAAGAACGGCAGTGCGCTGAACCTGATGAAGAAGACCAACGCCTAAGCGACTCGCGTTTGACTGGGCTTACAGGAGAAGAAACCGAATTGAAGGGATACAGATGCCTCGCAGCTAGTGTGAAGTATTGCTCTTTTTTATAATAACACTCGTTTGGGATCATTCGTTGGCATTGCTCGCTCGCGCTTCAGTAGGAGTGGCGCGAGGTTTTGAGGAAGCAGAGCTGAGCGATGGTATCTAGTGTACACATCGAGCTAGGCAAGTGGGCGATCGCCACCACATACCTGTTGCAAACGCGAGCATTAATACGTCTGCAACCCCTCGCACACCGCCTGCCTTACCACAGATATCGCGCGGAGTCCAGATCGTGTAGGATCATTTGGCAAACCAACACACCACCCAGAAAGTGACAGACTAGATGCACAGCGTTCTTCTGCAGGCAGCAACAGAAGATATCGTTGGGAAATCTAGCACCGAGTGGGTTTGGTCCTGTACCGTTGGCGAGAAGACGTCGAAGCCTGCCAAGAGGCTTCCGACTGCCAGAGCAAGCGAGAGATACGCGACGATGCTGGGAGCCTGATGCATAGCAATAGTCAATGCAAATACATCAAGCGCCAAACATCTACTAGCGCACCTGCGTATCAACCAGGCACGTGGCTACCAAGTGGCCGCAGGTGAGCAGGAAGCGAGCACGCAGCACCGCCGCGTCCATTGCGAAAATCGTACTTAAATGGAAGCGCAAGTGCGAACTGACCGGCAGTACAGTGTTACAGTCTTCACCCCGCCAAGCCTGTCGCTTCTCGTCGACGGGCCTGTTCTCGCTGTAACCCGAGATGTAAGCTAGCTACCCTACTGCTGCTGCTCGCCGTCGACCTGAAAGACGCTCAACGACCCAGCGCATACAAAGCGCATGATGTTGAAGGCCGCGTTTTCGTCCCTGTTTGCCACGATGCCACAGTGCGGGCACACGAACACGTCCTGATTGCGGAGAGAGAGGTGCAGTCGGTTGCAGCGACCACAGGTGCGGCTCGTATACATCTCCGAGCACAGCACCAGGGTCTTGCCGAGGACAGCGCACTTGGCCAGTAGTCGCTGGCGGAATTGAAAGTGGGCGAGCGTCTGCATGTGGGAGTTGAACTTGTGCGTCCATGGCGCGCTCCGTAGCAGCATCGACTTGGAGTCGAACTTCGGCAGCAGGATCACGTCCGAGTTCTTGCACAGGTATGCCGCAGCTTGGAAGTGTAGGTCCTTGATATAGTTCTAATGCTTGGCGGACGCACAGAAAAACTCTCGACGTGCAGCCACGTATCGTTTCCAGTCCTCACCAGTGTGCCTCCGCACCTTCTTCACGTTGGCAAACGCGCTCATACCACGCTGTGCTGCGCTCTGGCGCTGCTTCAGTTGGTCCAGTTTACCCCAGTTGGCCCGCCCGATGTGTGAAATGTTGCCGTGTAGGTCCATGCATGTGAGAAACGCCTTGAGGTCTGGGTCACATGCATTACAGCGATCTTTGTCCTTTGATAACTGGGGCTCGACCACGTAGGGAATCTGCGCGTACCAATAGCCGTGCTCGTACAAAATCACAACTTCGCCCTCGACCGTCGTGCCTTCCTCCGCAATGATAGGGATGTTGGGCACGGACGTGATAGTTAGGAACTGCGTCAGCTTCCTCGGTTTTCTGCCGTCATCCGGGTACGGCGCCGGACCAAGGTGGTGCGTCTTCGGTCGGTGAATTTGTGCATTCAGATAGGTATCCTGGGCTTTCGAGCGGATTGTGAAGTAGTTGTGCTGTTTCCGCCCTTTGAACCTCATGTTGAAGTGGGAGATGTTGCTGTGAGAGAGATTCGTGTGGGCCGCCGACACTACCGACACGAACCTATGAACCACGACCTGCCGCATACTGGCAGGTGTGCTGACTAGCCACTCCGGTGACAGCCCCATGCCTTCAGGATACGGCAGATCGCTCTCTGTCGCCTGGCGCGTGACGAATAACTTCTGTAGCAACGCCTTGTTCGCCTTGCCTGTTTTGCATTCATACTCGACGCATTTGTTGTACGTGTACCGACACGCGTGCATGACTTGCTTGAGCTTGGCGGCCTGCTCCACCGACGGCTTGAGACGGTAGCGCCGAGTTCGACGCAACAACAGCGCGTCCTCGGACTCGAGCAGTTTCAGCTCGGCCGAGAGCTGAGACTGCTCTTGCTGTAGGGCACGCTGTCGTGGCTGTCGCGGCTTCTTCAGCTCCATCGCTAGCCGTGCCATGTCTTGACGGATTTGAGATTCACGTAGATTGCGAGAGTCCCTAGAGTTGTATGCGTCTACTTGAAATTGCTGTACTTGGTGGTCGCCCCAGCTAGCGTGACCAAATTGGTGACGGACGTCACCAATTTGGTTAACAGCAGGGAAGGGGTTCTCCCACACTATAGTTGCAAACCAAGACCGGTTTTGGGAAGCGCGGTGCTGCGTCGCCAGATCCGCTGGCAATTGTGACCATCGGGAGAGGCCGTTCTGGTACGGCTCCCTGAACGTTGCAGACAGCGTCCGCTGTTGTGTCTCCTCTAGTCTCTGCAGTAGCGGCTGGAACGCATTGAAGGTATGCAGCAGCGCGTGCAGCAGCATGTTCACCATGATGTCGGCGAACGCGACCCAGTCGAAGGTGGGTTCGCGCGCCTCCAGCAGCCCTCGGTCTTGTCTCTCGAGACGCTGCAGAGATCGTATTACGAGGAACTGTTCTTGCTCGTCACGGACGAAGTTGTGTAAGGTTACGATAGTGTCTTGTACAGTTTGGATTGTGGATATGGAGTTGGGCAAGCCGAGTCGGCGGATGTAACGGAGCTCCGTTACATTTGTAGGTAGGTTTGCATTTGTAGGTAGGGTTTTTACATTTGTAGGTAGGTTTTACCTCCCCAGGCCAAAGGCCGCCTGGGTTCAGTCGTGTCAGTCAGTGAGTGGCTGAAAGTGGTGTCGCAGCACCCTTTCAGCCAATCAGCGACGACATTACTTAACGGCCATTGGCTGGCCGGGCCCGCAAGGGCCAAACATCAATCAGAGTCGAATTTTCCCCCTAAAGCAGATCTGCCTCGAGCTTGCTCGAAGTTCCAAGCTTCCTCAAGGGCGCCAACGTGTAAGCTACATAACGGACGTTCTAGGCCCGTTACACCTGGTAGCACTTTGTAGTCCTTCCAACGACCAAGTCAAGATGAGCGCGGATATCCAGTTCGAAGACTTCCCTCATCTTACTTCGATCGAGTAAGATGCCCTCCACCGCCTTGCGGAGGCGGCGGGTGAGGCCCTCGTGACGACCCTGCTGCGATCAGGGTCGACCGAAGCCCACCGTCTGGCTGCGCAACAGTTCATGGAACGCGAGCTCGCTGATGCGAAACAGCGAGCATCGACTCCCTCGCACTCCATGAAGAACGAAGTGGTCAAGTTGGAGACGTCCACTTACTCCGGCGTCGGTAATGACCGACTGCCTCTGAACCGATGGTATCGCGAGGTGGAGCTCGCGATTTCGTCTCGACGCATCGAGATGGAGCCGTCCAAGGTCAACTTCCTGATCTCGCGTCTGACGGGCAAGGCCAAGGAATGGGCGCTCGGCAAACTCGTCACCGAGCCAGATGCGTTCGACACCCTGAAGAGCCTTCAGGATGACCTTCGCCTCGCGTTCGAGCCGCCTCAAGATGAGTCGCGGATGCGCGCGGCGTTCTTCGCCCTCAAGCAAGGCAAAATGAGCATGCGCGATTACGTGCAGAAGACGCGCCACTTGGCTTCGTGCGTGGTGACGCACCCGATTGACATGGCGTCTCAAGTCCACGTGTTCGTCTACGGCATGCGCGAGGGTATGACTCGCTACTGCCTGACTCGCGACGAACCGCAGACGCTTGAAGCCGCATTCGCCCTCGCGCTCCGCGAGGACTACACCGTGACCGCGTCGTACGCACGCGCGGCCTCTGCTGAAGAACGCGCCAACGGCGGCCCGGAGCCCATGGAGATTGATGCGATCGAGTACGGCTCGGCCGGGTCATCCCGGTCGTCAAACGCGCGCGCTGGACGCGGAGGTCGAGGTGGTCAAGGCGGTCGCGGACCCCGTTTGATCATCTGCTTTCGCTGCCAGAAGCCAGGTCATCGCGCGGCGGTGTGCCGCGCTCCGGCTCCTGTAGTCACGGTCGTCGAAGCGTCGGCAGCTGCCGACGCTACCTCGCCCGCGCTGCCAAAAAACGAGCAGGACCAGTAGGCGCGGGGCGCCCTACTGGCTGGAATGGAGGTCCGGGCCCCCCGGCAGCAGCCCGACCTCCTAGCCCCACTGTGCTCCACACACAGTTTAATGCTACCACATCGCGCGGCGACACAAGGCTGATAGTTGTTCGGCTTCACGTCGCTGGAGCGCGACGACCTCTGCGAGCCCTCCTCGATTCAGGAGCGACGAACAACTTTGTCCGCGCGTCGTGCCTGTCTGACCTCCCCGCGGGTATCCGCGTGCGTGAAGGTCCAGGCGAGATGTCCGTGAAGCTCGCCGACGGAAAGCCTCGGCTCCTCCCCCGAAAGTCTGTGATGCTGTCGTACGAGTTCGACGGGTTCACCAGTCTCGACGAGTTTCTGGTGATTGACATGAGGCTCTCGTTCGACTGTATTCTCGGGATGCCGTGGCTGACGCGCTACCAGCCAGACATCGACTGGCTGTCTCGATCGGTGAAGCGACGTCGTGGGTACGACGTCAGCGCGACGTTCGCGCAACTACTAGCGGTTCCTGAGACGTGGCCGCACGTTGCTGTCGTGGATCCTCAATCCACGACCAAGACCACACCAAGAGTGAGCGATGGCCCTCAGTGTGTTGTCTGCGCTTCGGCAACTCGCGATGACCACGTAGTTGAGCAGCGGCTCCCACAGAGAGCTGGCGCGGATCTTGCTCCGCGTCGAAAGAGGGAGAAGTACGAGGGTATGGTCGAGCAGCGGCTCCCACCACCAACGATCGCGACGCGCGCGACCTCGTACCAACATTCGAGTAACAGCTCGAGTGAGTCAGCGGACTCCTCGAGTGACAAGAGTCGGTCTTCAGCCCCGAGCAGTGGCTCGCGGTGATTGCGGAAGAATCGACGACGGCGAAGACGCAGAGGCGCCGCCGTCCGCGTAAGTGGTGATCCGACGGCGGCGCCGGAAACAACCACGGTCCAGGTCGCGGAACTTCTCGCCGACAACTCGTCGCGCGTATCCTCCTATCGACTCGCGGACCCCCCTCGCGACGCTGCGTCGCTCATCCGACTCCCGGGCCTCTCGTGGAAACGTTTCACCCGCGAGATTCGCGATGGCGAGCTGGAGCAAGTGTGCTTGATCACGAACATCGTCTCAAGTAGCGACCGCAGACCAGTTGGCGCGGAGCCGAAATCTGCGAGGGAGGAACGCTTTACAGCGCAATCTTGGGACGCATTGCGTGAATCCGGAAACCCAGTCTACGAGCTCGCTCGTGAGTATGAAGATGTGTTCCCCGAGAAGATTCCGGCTCAGCTCCCAGCTGATCGCGGCGTGAGGCACGAGATTGATCTCGTGCCAGGCTCGAAGTATTGCGTTACCCGTCAATGGCCTCTCCCGCGCCAGCAAGTTGAAGAAATTGATGAGTTCTTCGAAGCTCGTCGGCAGGCAGGCCATGTTCGTGAGAGTGTCTCGCCACATTCGAGTCCGACCTTCTGCGTGAAGAAGGCCACAGGAGGCTGGCGCATTGTCCACGCCTTCAACAAGCTGAACGACGCGACTATCCCGGCACAGACGCCGATTCCTCGAAAAGACATGGTGCTGGACTCCATGTCGGGAAGCACAATCTTCAGTGCCATCGATCTGACCGATGGCTTCTACCAGATCCTGATGCGCGAGTCCGATATTCCGCTGACTGCTGTTAGTACTCCCAGCGGAATGCTCTGGGAGTGGCTCGTTATGCCTCAAGGTCTGAAGAATGCACCTGCGACGTTCAATCGCATGGTTTCTCATGTCCTTCGCCCGCTCAGAGATTTCGCGCCGAGCTATTTCGACGACATCTTCATCCACAGCAAAGCATCCGAGAGATCATCAGAGGTGCAAGTTCACTTGAGCCATCTTCGTCAAGTCTTCGACGTGATGAGGAAGAACAAGCTGTACGCGAACTTGAAGAAGTGCATCTTCTGTGCGCCGGAAATTCCGGTGCTCGGCTGCTATGTCGGACGGGGAGGCGTCCGTGCGGACCCTGAGAAGGTGACGTCGATTTGTTCGTGGCCCGTGCCCACGAACCAAACGGAGCTGCGCCAGTGGCTCGGACTGGCGAATTACTTGCACAAGTACACGAAGAATTACGCCGCTCTGATCCAGCCACTGTCGTCGCTGTTGAAGAAAGACGCCACGTGGTCGTGGCGTCCCGAACACCAAGAAGCATTCACGTCTGTCAAGCAGAGCCTCGCCTCAGCGCCGATTCTGATGTTGCCCGACGATTCCAAGCCGTACCATGTTGTCTGCGATGCCAGTGATTTTGCAATCGGCTGTGCGCTCATGCAATTTGATGATGACGGTCATGAGCGCGTCGTGAGCTACCAGTCTCGGCAGTTGAAGCCCGCGGAGCGTAACTATCCAGTCCACGACAAGGAGCTCCTTGCGATGCGTTACGCGCTGACCAAATTCCGCGTTTACTTGCTGGGCGAACAGACGTTCGTGATCTACACCGATCACGCTTCGCTGAGGACGGCGACGAAGAGCCCCCATTTGTCACAACGCATGGCGCGTTGGCTCTCGTTCTTCGCCGAGTATAACTTCGTCGTGCATTACAAGCCGGGCAAGTCGAACATTCTGGCAGATGCACTCTCGCGGAGACCCGATTATGATCCGCGTTCCACAACCGGTCCCTTAGTCGACGTTGACGACGACCAAGACGAAGACTGCAACATGTGTGCAGCCGCGGGTCTCAACACCACGGTGACAACGCCCGTGATACCGTTACGAAGCCAACTCGCCGAAGCATATACCGAGGATCCCTTTTACGCTACGATCATCAAGCACCTGCGCGCTCCCTCGGACGACTCCCTTGCGGGATTGCCGCGCCTAACGCGAACACATATCGAGCGCTACGCACTCGACGGTGATCTCCTCACTTATCGCGCCGATGTCTTCGATCCACCTCGGGTTGTTGTCCCGAATGATGTCGATCTCCGTGCTCGTGTGGTTCACGAGTACCACGATGCTCCGACTGGCGGACACTTGGGCCGCGAGAAGACTGCCGCAGCTCTCTCGCGCCATTACTTCTGGCCCTACATGTACAAGTGGGTTCGCAAATGGGTGCGAACATGCGAGATATGCCAGCGTGTGAAGCCGTCGGCGTCGTCGCAAGCGCCGCTTAGTCCCTTGTCAATCGCGACCGAGGCATGGCGCTCGGTGAGCATGCGCTTTGTCTTCGGCCTCCCACGTGACTCCAAAGGAAACACCGGCATCGTGGTCTTCGTCGACCGGTTCAGCAAGATGGTGCATCTTGCTCCTGTGGCGCCAAACGTCACTGCGGAAGAGACCGCAGCGATCTTCCTGGACATCGTCTTCCGACATCACGGTCTGCCGGAATCAATCGTCTCTGACCGCGACCCGAGGTTCACCTCGGCGTTCTGGACGCGTCTCTTCGAGCTCATGGGGACCCGCCTCATGATGTCAACGGCGGCACACCCTGAGACAGACGGCCAGACTGAGCGCGTTAACCGCGTGGTCGAAGACGTCCTTCGCAGCTATGCGACGTCTTACTCGGAATGGTCCGAGTTCCTCCCGCTTGCCGAGTTCGCGTTGAACAACGCGCGTCACCCGCGCGTTCTCGCGATGCTTGCCGTGGGAGCGCCCACGGCTCAACCTGTCTCCACTCTTGATGGGGAAGGAACGCATGCGACAGTGCCTCCAACGGGCGCCGCCCTGTCGGCATTTCCAGTTCAGAATGAAGACGACGGTTCCGGGTTCCAATACGGGTCAGGCGGGCCGAGCAGGTTGCTCGGTCCGAGTCAAGATCAAGAATATGGGTCACGACCCGGGTCGGGTGGACAGAGTAATTCGCTCGGCCCGGATCATGGCGTTGGCCCACCTGCCACGCCGAGCTCGTCACCAGAGATCAACGCTACAGCCACAAATCCGCGGCCAAGGCCGCACACTACAACATCGAATGCTCTCTCGCGTTGGGCGGCGCGAGAATTGATCGGCCCGGCGCACACAGTCGCGGTGCGCGGCGGCGCGGCGTTTCCCGCCGCGCCATCGATGGCGAACTTTGACCCCAAGCCTGCAGTACTCCCGAGCGACGCTCGGGCGGCGTCTGACTTCGTGCTGCAGCGCCAAGCCATCGTGAGATTCGTCCGTGACGCGCTTCAAGCGGCCGCGGACAAACAGAAGGAGAACGCAGATCGGCGCGGGCGCCGAAACACTGCAACGTTCAAGGTCGGCGACCAAGTGCTGCTGTCGACTGAAGGCATCTGCCCTTCAGCCGTGACGAACTTGGGCGCGAGCAAGCTCGCGCCACGCTTTATTGGGCCCTTCAGAGTGCTGAAGGTTATTGGAAACGCCTACACGCTCGACATTCCAACGTCAATGCGGTTACACCCTACGTTCTACGTCGGGCGGCTCAAGCGTTACCTCCCGGCGATCGTTCCTTCTCCGGATCGCTCCAAGGCTCCATCGTCGGCAGACCTTGGCGGCGCAGCTGGCGCTGCGTCGGAAACGGATGTCGGGGCCGAGTCCCCGACCGCCCTGCTCCGAGAAACTGCGTCTCCAATCCCCGCATCCGCTCGCGCGAGTCTTGAGAGCGCTGGTCGATGCGCTGAAGCACTTGGCGGTCCGCAGTCCGAGCGTCCTCCGCCTGCTCGAGCCGTCGCTCTAGCTCCTCCATCCGGTCCCGAGCGTCGTCCAACTCGCGCGCGAACAACGCCTCCCGACCGTGAAGCCCAAGATACGAGCCGCCATGAGTACCATCGCGACGGGCCGCCCCCTCTCCTTGACGCGTCGGGTGCGGTGCGCTGGATTGTGGAGCGCATCGTGGAGCACGAGGATCCTCCTCGTGCGCTTGGCCGCCACTCTGCGTCGAGTAGCTTGGCCATCCCGCGTGATCGGCGGTACCGCGTCCGCTGGCTCGGTTATCCTCCCGAGGATGATACATGGGAGCCGCGCTCGCAGCTTCATCGCGATGTTCCTGACGTGGTGAACGACTACGACGCCAGTCATCCCCCGGCTGCTGCCGGGGCGAGAGCGAACGAGGTTCTGGTCGTCGGTCATCGAGCCGACGACGCTCGAGCGGAGAGCGGCTCCGCTCACGCCGGCGACCACCGCCGCGAATAATTGCTTGGGCGCGCTGAGATCGAGCGCGGTCGTACAGACCAATCCAGAGACGCTCGTCATCGTCGAGCGGGAACTCAGCGACGTTCTGCTGCCAAGCCTCGGCCGAGTACCGAGTCGCGGGGTGGCAGTGACGACAACCTTCCACGTGGTGGACGTAGCAGAAGCGGTACACGCCGCGGCCCCAGTAGTCCCAGGCCATCGTGCAGACCTGCTGGCGTAGCTCTTTCAGCGAGTACCGACCGCGAGGAAACCAGCTCCTGACTCTTGGTGCGCGTTCCAGCGCGCGATGAAGGCCGTCCACGAGCGCCGAAGAGCTTCGGCGTCGACACCTTCGAGTGACTTTCCGCGAAGCGCGCGGAACCGACAGAAGTACTCGCGCATCGCGTCCGGACGCACGGCACCATCCAAATCCCAGAGGTCCCATCGAGCCAAGTGAGGGTCCATCACATGCCGCGGCGCGACCGAGCTTGACGACGCAGTCCCGACTGTTGGCGCGACCGTCTGCGTCGCTTGAGGCGCCGGAGCTGCCGGCGCCACGCTCGCGCGGTAGTCCCGCGCGTCGGCCGTGCCTTGGTTCTCCTCGTCGGTCTTCTCACGCTCCGCCATTGCTGAAGTGTCGGTTGGCTCGGATCCAGCCGTGGTGTTGGGCGTCTGTGCGACCGGCGCCACTTTTCCGTGCGGCGAGGCCGTCCCTGGTGCTGCCAGACGGCGCGCCGTCGTCGTCGCCGCCTCCCGCTTCCCGCTCTTCGTCCCGCCTCGATCTTCGAGGCGCCCTGCGATTTCCGTTTTCTATTTTTGTTCTTCGCGCCCCTTGCGCGAATTTTGAGAAGGGGGTGATGTAACGGAGCTCCGTTACATTTGTAGGTAGGTTTGCATTTGTAGGTAGGGTTTTTACATTTGTAGGTAGGTTTTACCTCCCCAGGCCAAAGGCCGCCTGGGTTCAGTCGTGTCAGTCAGTGAGTGGCTGAAAGTGGTGTCGCAGCACCCTTTCAGCCAATCAGCGACGACATTACTTAACGGCCATTGGATGGCCGGGCCCGCAAGGGCCAAACATCAATCAGAGTCGAATTTTCCCCTAAAGCAGATCTGCCTCGAGCTTGCTCGAAGTTCCAAGCTTCCTCAAGGGCGCCAACGTGTAAGCTACATAACGGACGCTCTAGGCCCGTTACAGCGGAGCGCACAGCTAATGACACGATCGCGGACCCAACCCAGCCACCCCCGGACTCGTAGGCACGCTCGGTCGTCCTCCAGTACAATGAAAACCAGGGAACGCACTTCACCCAGTGCACTGTTAATGCGCCGCTTGAGTGCGGATAGTCTCATGGCCACGAGCTCCGCGAGACGTTCTCCCAGAACGGGACCATAACATTTGGATTCCGCGAGTGTAGTTGAATTGCGTGAGTGCAATTGGATCCTACCAGTGTAGTTGATTTCCGCAAGTGTAGTGTCGAGTAGATAAATCCGTATCGAACTAGACCTACCCAGACGAGAAATTCGCTACACTGGTAACCGCAATTAGTCTGTGTTGCAAAATACTTTCACCCGAAAATTAGTCTCACTTCAATTTAATGAATCTAATTGCCGTAAGAAAGTTTTGTGGCCGTCCAGAAATTAGTCTAACTCGGGTCCGTCGAATTTGGTGTAGTGGAAAGGTTCGACCCACCTGACCTCTACACCTGAGTTCAAGCCCGCCTTCGTGCAGATATCGACTTTTGCGTACTTGGCAAGGGTCCACCACGTGTTGTGGTAAACAAAAAAAATCGGTGGCTGCAATAAATACGAGGGTTTTGCATTTTAGTACTGCCAAGTTTACAAATTTACAAAATTAGTATGAACATGCGGTACGCAAAGGAATGGTATGAGAGCACCAACCGAGCTCTGTTCATTTTTAAACGCTCTCAAGAACTACAGCAAGAAGTGCTGTCTGCCAGTAATGCGAGCGACGAATTTAGTGAAGAACACCCCGTGTGGTGAATGTGGGGAGCCCGTGGGTAACGTACAGACGTGTCCTGTTTGTGCGGTTAGCATGCACCCTTTCTGTGGCACTGCTGTCGGCAATGAAGGCTACGGCCAGCCGATCATGTGTCCTGGTCGCCAAGGACGTGAGGTCGTGGAGATTGCAAGTCCATCGCCAATCGTGGCTGCATTTTCCTCGATGCGCTGTACCCACAGGGGACCTCTCTCAGGTGGTAATGGAGATGACGCACCAAACACTGTGTCTGTCGACGAATCTGATAATCCTCCGACATTCAACACGAACGGAGACGGTACAACGCCTCCTCGTGCTGCTCAAGTCGTCAGTACGGTAAAGCAACGAGTGAGAGTAGTGCAATGGTTGCTGAAGATGGAGAAGAAGGGCGGGTTAAAAGGTCTGTTTGCCCGAGCTGTTGATGCGTTTCCGGAGATATTCCGAGCTCGTCAGCGCAACGCGAACATCGGCAAGGCGATGTCCTGGTGGAAGCAACGGGAGCGCATACTCGGACACGCCAGGGGCCAACGGGAGTTATCAGCAAGGCGAGCTGGGGGTCGCACTAGAGCGAACCGAAAAGTACTATCTGGGCGTGGACGCCGTAAAAGTGAATGGGTCTCATGGATGTACCCACGTCTCCTAGATGAGTTTGATCGTCTGCGCAAGTTAGGCCTTCAGTTCGACACGATGTTACTGCGGCAAGTTGCTCTGCATCTACTGAAAACCAGCACAGCGACGTTCAACGGATACTCCGTAGACAACGATGGCGCCTTGCTTGTGGACAAGATCACCCCGAGGTGGATCCAAACGTTCATGGAGGCGTATCAAATCGTTCTCCGAACGCAATCTGGTAAGAAATCGGTGAGCGCTGAAAAGCAAGCGTCTATCGAGCGCGAGGTGGCCGAACATCTTGGCAAGCTAAAGCGAGGTTTTGAGTCTGGGAAGTACAACGAGGACGCAGTCGAGAACATTGACGAGACGCACTTTGTCATGGACTTCAACAACAACAAGACGCTGGGGTTCAAGGGAAAAGAGAACATCAAGTACGCTGACGTGGTCTCGGGTGGAGAGGGGATGGCAATGGTCGTCCGAATTTCTGGTGGTGCAAGCGGCCACATTCACCCTCCGATGATGATCTTCCAGAATGCTGAGAGTAACCACCCGATCAAGGGAGCCCCTGATAACACGCCTGGGGTGTCCTACCGTACTGGTCTGAAGGGTTGGATGAGTCAGCGTGTCTTTCGAGAATAC
The DNA here is from genome assembly GCA_025722995.1 of Phytophthora agathidicida. NCBI lineage: Eukaryota > Oomycota > Peronosporomycetes > Peronosporales > Peronosporaceae > Phytophthora > Phytophthora agathidicida. The sequence continues at coordinate 3,730,686 of CP106972.1, read as the reverse complement.
TTGGCTGAAAGAAGAGCTATGAACGGAGATCGACACGGACGGCAGAAGCACATCTTTCTGGACAATTGTTCATCTCATCTTGACGAAGATGAGTGCAATGATGAGCTCTCCAAAATCAAGGCTCGGCTTGTCTACTTCCCAGCAAATGCCACAGAATTGTGCCAGCCGGCTGACTCATTCGTTATTGCAAAGATAAAAGATGCATGGCGGCGTAAGTGGAACGAGCAAAAAATTGCGTTGATCGAGGCTGGTGAATGGCAGAATTCCCAACGCAAAGATGAATCGTGGTCGGGTAAGCTCAAGAATCCTGGAAAGAAGTTTTTCCTTTCTCTTGCAGCTGACTGTGTGCGCGAGGTGAACTCCCAACGCGACAAGAATGGCCTAAATTACGCCAGGAAGGCGATGATAAGGTGCGGTTTGTCGCTTGGTATTGATGGCTCGTGGAGCGTTTCGCAATTGTATCCACACTTGCAGGAAATCATTCGAAAGTACCCTGCTGACTTCGCTGGCAAGGCGAGCGACGGTGACAGTGGTGGTGAGAGCAGCGGTAACTAGTACGTAGGTACGGACAGTGTAACTAATTGTACCGCACCAGAATTAGTGTGTATTCAAATATAGCCACAGTCACACTAATTTGTGTTTGCACAACAAAAAAAAGAACTCACACAAATTAGTTTCGGTGAGAGTAATTGCGGTTACCAGTGTAGCTGGTTAATCAAATCAAGTTCCTTTCTTTAGCTGCTCGCGCTCGTCTCTGCGGTCTCGTGGGTCGATCCAGTATTTTTGGTACAGACATAGCTCTCACTTCCAGTATCGTGGCCCGACCCCATCATAAGATTTGCAATAAATTTCGGCAGCTTATCTAGAGGCTCAACTCCGAAGCACGGATTATGATGTCTTCTACATCTACATCTAGCCCATAGCTGGAGGCCTCGTTGCTCCTCTCGTCTACACCATTGAAGACAATGCCTGTATGACGGTAGCAGTTTTCGATTGTAGGCTTGCGCTGAATATCTTGCCGAACATCTTTAGTCCAACGCATCGCCTGAAGTTGATCGACTTTATACACGTCCTTCTCGATTCTCGCATTGTCCTTGATCTTCTCATACACACAGAGGAGCTGCTTGCGACGATACGCGCACTTGAACGATGCCATAATCCCTGCATCCATAGGTTGCAAGAAAGCTGTCGTATTCGGTGGTAGAAATTCTAAGCGAACGTTTGTGCATACAATGTCTCCGATATAATGGAAGGAAGCATTGTCTATAAGTAACAGAATCTGGCGCCCCGATGCACGCATGTTGCGATCGAGCTTGAGCATCCACTCGCGGAAAACTTGCCCCGTCATCCACACTTTCTGGTTGGCCTTATACATGAAGCCCAACTGAACTGCCGATCGCTTGTTAAAGCAGTATGGCTGCTTGGCGCGACCCCAAAAACCGTGGCGGAAGAGCGTCTGAACCGTCGGCATTAGCTGTAAGCGCGACCGTGATTCTTGTCTTTTTCTTCTTTACTCCGCGGGTGCCTATCGCGCAGATGGAGCGTGTAGGGGCCATAGTATAGCACAGTCCAGTTTCATCCATATTATAAATGTCTTGAGGATCATACAGGTCGGTAAGTTCCTGCAGCTGCTGTCGACCCAAATGCACCGCTACCATATCGGCTGAGGCAGCTTCTCCGTAGCGCTGTCGGCAGCGTAGGCCGTGACGTCGCGCAAATGCAGAGAGCCAACCGTCAGTAAACTTCAACTCTCATGCGTCACAGACCTCTTTCTGCAGGTCCAGCGCCTTCAACCGGATCAACTCCCGCGAGGGGCATACATTCTGCGCCTCGACGTACTGAATCCACGCCCAAAGTCTCTTCTCCAGCGTCATCGAGGTCACCTCCAGCGGTTTGCGGCGCTTGCCGTCGCCGTACGTCTCACTCATGATGGCGGACGCCATTCGCAAGATGTCAGAAATGGTCGTCTGGGCAGGCGCACGCTTGAGCTAGAAGGTGAGCTTTTCCCACGAGGCAAGCTCCTGCTGGGTCATCGTCGGAGAGTCGACTGCCTTCTGGATGAGGGTCCGCTTCTGGTGGATCCTCATCCAGGCCCTCATAACCCGCTGCGTGTGGGACTTGACTACAATTTGGTTGTGTGTGTGGTGGGGAGCGGCATCGCGTACTGTGTGGTGCAGCTCTGCTTAAAATTCACAGGTGGATGTCGATTAGAGCCGAAACTCAATCCTGTCTAAATCGATTCTAGCATACGATGGAGGATATTAATTTTGAGTAGTACCGGAAGTGAGAGCGAAAACAGTACAGTACATTTCCTCTCTACCTCGAGACCCTGATACCGAGCAGTAGAGTTATTGCCATGGCGGGCGGTGGGCCGAGCATCGGCAGCTACTCGCCCCTCACGGGCTTCGTCTTCATCTTCAACCTCATCGTGGGCGCCGGCGCGCTCACCATTCCGCACGCCTTCGCCAACGTAACCAAGTGCATCAAGTAGCAGCACCGCTAAAGTGCACTTGACTAATTCGGAGTGCTTTGCTGCAGGTGGGGCTCATTTACGGGTCCTTGGCCCTGTCCATTCTGGCCTCAGTCAGTTATGTGACGGCCACGTTCATGATCGAGGCCATCGCAGGCGTCAACGCGTTGAAAAGACGCGGTCGGGAGCTCGGAGTGGACGCCAGCGATGGGGACGAGAAGCGGCCGCTGGAGGAGCTCAGCGACAGCGACGACGGCGACGCGCACACGGAGTTTGTGCCGCTAATGGTCGCCAACGAAGTACTATTGCGTGTTTGCATTTGCATGGATCAGCAGGCCTCATGAGTTTGTGGACGATATCGTCACGGACGTCTGTGCTGCTGTGAATTTTGTAGAAGCAAGACGCGCTGGAACGGAAGCTGAGAGCGAAGACCAGCGAGCTGAGGTTCCATTTTGATCTGTCCAAGAAGGTAAGGGGCTGCCAGCGAAGTTGTGGAAGAAGATGTGGTAATTGTGACGAACTGGATGCTGTGGGCTGTAGATGGAGCTGGCCGAGATGGCAGAGCTGCTGTTCAGCCACCGAGGGATTGTCGCGTTCTACGCCTGCATCACTGTGTATCTATACGGAGACTTGGCCATCTATGCTGTCGGTACGTTCATGATACATGGGTGAAGCAGCTCCACGACTCTAATGGAAGTGCACTTTTGAATGCCGGTTGTTGATGCAGCCGTCCCCAAGTCGCTGCGTGAGATTATCTGTCCGCGGACTTCTGCTGACGTTGTCGTGTGGGAGTGTTCCGACAAGTTCAACAGCTCGGACTTGTATCGCCTTTTTGTCGTGCTCTTCGGTCTGCTCCTGGGGCCGTTCACTTTTGGCCACGTACACAAGACACGTACTCTTCAGCTCACGTCAACTGTGATCCGGCATGCCTCCTTTGGGCTTATGATTGTGCTGGCCATTATCGGTATCGCACGGGGCCATGGTCGAAGCGTGGCTGATGTCGTAAGCTACGAAAAACCTGCCAATGTTGCCACGTTTTTCGGCGTGTGCATCTACTCCTTCATGTGCCACCACAGGTACGCAGGCGTTCCAGGCGATTGATATCGTCCCAAATGCACTAACAACTTGTTTTGCTGGTGTTTTTGGCGGCAGTGTTCCGGGTCTCGTGGCACCGATCACGGACAAATCGAAAGTCGGCTTGGTTCTCGCGTCGTCCTTCATGGTACGTTCTGCGCCGTTGCCGCCCTTTTCTCGTGTGATTAATTTTTTTGTGGTTGTATCCACGTAGGCGGTCCTCAGTGTCTATTTTGTGCTGTGCGCGTCAGCAACCTTCCGGTTCGAGCCTGAGGACGTCGAGGTGCGGATGCAATTGCCATGTTGTTACGTTATCGTAATCGATCTAACATCGCATTGTTTTCTGTTTAGGATGTGTACACACTCAACTTCAAGAATTACCCCGTACAGGCGTTTGGATACTTTCTGAGTCTATTCCCAGTGTTCACACTGAGGTGCGTCCTGCTAACCTACCGCATCGCGCATCCATGATGAAAACGTTATGCTAACGAACGGATCGCTGCAGTGCGAGCTTCCCGCTTATCTGCATCACACTCCGCGAGAACATCCGCCACCTCGCGTCGAGGATGGTCGAGTCGGCGCCGGAGAGCGATGCCACCCCTGCGAGTACTGGCCTGTATGGCTTCCTGGAAAGCAACATGTACGCGCTGGTGGCGCTTCTGCCGCCGCTCGTGGTGGCGTTCTTCACCGAGGATGTGTCAATGCTGGTGGGTTTCACAGGCGCGTACGCCGGTTTGGGCATCCAGGTGCGTGTCGCTCGTGGCTTTGCGTGTTTTCTCAGGGGTACGCACTCACAACTGCGCGACGTGCTTTCGTGCTGCAGTGGATCGTCCCTACGTTCCTCGTGTTCTGCCTGCGCCGTCGACTGGCGGTGGAGTGGAAGCAGATGCACCCGATGGAAGTGGCTGTCACGCGTCCGGGGACTCCAGCGGCGCGCGGCAACAAGAACCGCTTCGCCAGTCCATTCGCGCATCAGCTATGGCTGTACATGGTGCTCGGGTTCTCGCTCCTCTCGGTCGTGCTGATCACCATCACGCACGGCATGCACTGAGCCGCCGAGACGAGCTCCCTACAGTAGCGGGGTGACTGGTGTCTTCTACTGGAAGGCTTTTAGCAGGGGGGATGAGGAGTTGGCGGCGCATTTCGATGTGGGGGCCATGAGACTGCAATGCAACGCGAACTTGAAGTTGGAAGAAGGCCGTCACATCGTGCGTTGGGTCTCTTGGCTGTTTTGGTGGAGACGTCGGGTGATTGATTGATATAATACGCTACTGCTATTGCAGGTAGCTTCCCTGTTGGTATTACATGTATATATCCATGGTCCAAGACGTTGTGCAGGGCTGCTGCTTGGGCCTCATCACGCTGGAACGGCCAGTGTTGCCTCGTTTGTAGCTCTAGTCTGAATTGTTGATTTGCTTCTTTTCAGCCAATGGCCGACGTGTATTCCGCCTAAGTGCGACTAGGTGCGAGAGAACAAGCCCGTCCAGCATTACAGGAAGAAAGCGTCGACTCGCACTCGCAGTCAGATCTGTGGCCGGCTCGACGACCGGAAGACCGGAGGCAACTCACTCGCTCATCGCACTCAGCTCCGCTCGGCGCCTCCGCCTGCGCCTGCGCCTCGCCGTCTCGTTGTTGCAGTTTAGCGACACGAACGCAGCGAGAGAGAGAGAGAAGAAGAAAAAAGTTCTCGAGAGTTTTTCCTATTTGACCTTCCGCCGAGTTCTCTTCCTACCGCAGTCTCTAACGTCATGGCGGCATTCAAAGCTCCCCCGCTCTCGGCCTTTTTCCGCAAGGAGGAGGACAATCTGGTGACCCAGGGACTCACAGACGTGCACGGCGTGGCCATGTTCCACTCGCTCTACGACGTCGGGGACCTCATCGGCCGCGGCGCCTTCTCGCTCGTGTATCTGTGTCGGAGGAAGGAGACGCAGCAGATCTTCGCAGTCAAAGTCATCAATAAGGCGCTGTGCGTCAAGAAGAAGACGCTGCGAGACGAGATCACAGTCTTACTTCGAGTCAAACACGCCAACATCATCAGCCTCGAGGAGGTCTACGAGAGCGACCAGGAGCTGCTGCTCGTCATGGAGAGAGTAACTGGAGGTGAACTGTTCGACCGCATCGTACGCGTCGGCGTCTACTCGGAGCGGCAGGCGGCAGAGATCGTCACCAATGTGCTCCAGGCGCTCAACTACCTCCACTCGTGCCACATTCTGCACCGAGACATCAAGCCAGAGAACATTCTTCTCGCCAGCGGCGACAGTAGTGACGTCAAGCTAAGTGACTTTGGGATTGCCAAGATCCTGGACGAAGATGACGGCGCTCGCTCTCGAGGCCGCGCATACACAAGTTGTGGGACGGACTATTACGTTGGTGAGTGGGTGGAGGGTGGCGTGGATGTGGATGTGGATGTGTGTGTGTTCAATTGCTGATGTTTGCATGTGTGTTTTACTTCTTTCTGCAATCAGCACCTGAGGTTCTAAACGGAGAAGGCTACGATAGCAAAGTGGACCTGTGGAGTCTTGGCGTTGTGTTGTACATCATGTAAGTGGACGTAGATGTCTTGTTTTGAAGTGTAGTTACTCAAAGCCGCGATGTCTGTGCAATGTTCTTTCAGGTTGTGTGGGTTCCCTCCGTTCTCCGAAGACGAGAATGGCCTGGAGTCTGTGTACCTAAAGATCCGCTCTGGTGCGCTCGACTTTCCTCACCCTTACTGGACAAACGTATCGGACGGAGGTATGTCTGCAGTGTTTTGCTAATCGTGGGTTAATGCGTGTGTTTATCTAACTGTTCTGTGTGCCTGAGCAGCCAAAGATCTTATTCGCAATCTGCTCAACGTGTCAGCACAGGACCGCTTCAGCGCAGCGCAGGCACTCAACCACCCCTGGATAAAGGGTGAGTACAGCGAGCAGCCACTTTCGTCGGCTATCATGGAGATGAAGCGCTTCAACCAGAAGCGTCGCTTCAACTAGCCCAGTGCTCCCCTGATCTCCAGCGACGGCTGCCTGCAAACGAAAACGGAAGACAAAGTACAAGAGCGGCAGCCAAAAGCAAGCAGCAGTTGTTGAGGACGCAAACATAGACGTATTTCATGGTGGTTCCGCCCTCTCCGCCCCACGCACTACCCGTACATACATAGAAATGATATGCCTCGACTCGAATACATGTTTTCTAAATAAGCAGACTTATCCTTGTGTTGGTGAGCTTGTTTCGTTCGCATGTCCCGACCACCATTTCGTGATCGAGGTTTGCAGATCACGAAACTGAGCGCTGCCACGGATATACCTCACCCCATCAATGATCAGACTGTAGCAACAAGATTAGTGATCATTGATCATATACGGAGTCGTTGACATATTCCGTACCTCGAGTCTTTCGTAACGAGAAATGCATTCGCGATATGATCTGGGATATCGTGAGCATTGGCGAAAACGCCGTCTGTCTTCACACGAGATGCGAATACCGCCAGTCGACTAGTGAACAAGCACAAGTATTTAGACGATTGAGTGCCCAGAATAATTAAAGTGCGTCTTTACCTGATCCGTGCAGCTGCCGATACAATGTGCGTTCCCGTGGCGACCGCCTTTGAAAAGGTGACACTGCCCTCCAGGCAGTAAATGCATCCCTTGACATTCTTCCAGACGCGGCAGAGAGGTGAACCCAGCAACATAAGCTCCAATCCGTCATTTTCCTGTAGTTTCCCAGCTCGGTAGCAAGCATATAGATCTCTCGCGTCGTGAACCTCGGACACGACGAACGGTACCAACGGGAAAGAAATGATTCCGAAGAAAACCAAAAGTAGACCAAAAACTACAAGTGATGGACACCGTTTGGCGAACAATGCCGCCAGGCCGAAGGATTTTGGTGGAGGGACGGATTCGAGACTCTCCTTCAAATACGCGACCAGCAATTGTAACTCATCGGTGATTTCCATGTTTGTGAGCTGATTTCGCAAACGGCACAGCTCAGGACTAAAGGTTCGCACCGCTGCCTTCTCCATAGAGTCAAAACACTCTGTCAGCATCTTCGACAGCATTTCCAACGAGAAGTCTGTTGGTTGTTGCCAGTATTCCACGACCCAATTGGCCAGAGCTAGAAAGAACCATGCATCCAAGTCAACATCAGCTTGAATATCAGTCGCCACATCATTGTAAAGCCTCGTGAACGCCAGTCGACAGACTTCTTGCAGTTCTGATGACGAAATCAAGCCCAGCACAATACCGCCGGCGTCGATGAATGCAGGTCCGAGCAGTCGAATGATGTCGGCCCATTGGCCACGCCAAACCACCCAGTACATAATTGTGGTAAAGTACGCTGCAAACTTCAGTCGTCTTCCTTCGCCCCACAACTTATCCTGTTGTCCAGCGTTAGCACGCAGCGAGTTGGCAACGAGAACTGCTGTCATTGTAAGCACGATGCCCGCCAAACGTACATCTTGCTGCAAGAACAGCATAAATTTTAGCTGTCCGAAGACTTTCATAAACACCGGAATCACAAAAATAATCCGAGGGATCCACGTGAAAGCGCTCAATTTGTCAGTGGACGTCTGCACCCAATCCTGCACGTAACGCAGCGCATGTTCCTTAAGCTGCGAGCGATATAAGCATATTACCAGCATTGATATTACCATAACCTTCTGGCGATGCATGATTGCTTGTGTTAGTAAACCAATGAAGACGAGTCCAAGTCCAATCGTCACGCGCCGCAGGTTCAACAGTTCCGAGACAAGATACACGGCCGCAAGCCTCACGAGTTTCAGCACATCGAGATGCCCCAGAACGCGCTCCATCTTTGCCTGAAATACCGTAATATTTGTTTCTCTGCCATCCTGCACCACATTCTCCTCATTGCCATTGGTTAACACTTCATTGAGACCGGAAGAAGCGTACGTCTGCGCACGCTGGACGATCTGCATAGACCGGAGTGAGTCGCTCTCATCTGTGGGCTGCACCTCGCATAAACTCTGCACGTAGTCTCCATCTCTGGCACTCTGGCCCAATTCCTCGTCACTCTCTGAGGCTTCTTCTCCGCTTTCTTTTAGTAAATCGTTCAGAACTGCCACTCGAGATTCTTTGAGCCCCGCCTGAAGCTCCACGTTGTCAGGATGCAACTCCAGTCCTATTAAACACAAGAAATTGGAGCACAACGATGTCAAGTTAGAAGGACGACAACTATTGGCGATATGCCATGGTAGACAAACCTTTTTTGTACCAGTTCACAGCTTCTTCATGGTTGTTCTGTCGGGATAGCGCCTCGGTTAGCAGCAGATAACCGCGAGCGTTATGCTTGTCTAGGTCTAAGCACGCACGAGCCACTTCGACTGCTAACTCAAGTGCAGACGCCGTTCCTTCCTGCAGCAACTGCTCGCAACGCCGCTCTTGCTCAGACAACGAGCTAGTGTCCAACATAGTCGAAAGTATCTTCCCAGCTAAAAAACTACATAAGTTATTCTGAAACGGGGTTACACGAGAGGTAATCTCTTTGGTGTGTGATACACAAAGGTTATCCTCTGGACGAAGGCGGGCCTGTTGGCCACTCGTTAAGAATGACTGGCGTGAGCTATAGTCGATAGTGAAGCGCGATTATTTGCACTGGAGGCGGCGCAGCCGCAGATAATGAAATGAATTCAGTTTGCCTTTTGCAAGAAGGCTTAGACTTGTTAGGGTCCTCGGATAGGATCCCTGTTTTGACTCAGAGTCGTTCGTCTTCCTTTGATGTTTTAAGGTTACAGCAGCCCTGCTGCATATTCGCTCATGTCGCGCTGGGTACTAATATATAGGTGCAGTGAGCGTTGCCTTCAGCTGATACGCCCACAGTAGTTTGGACGGAACTCATGCTGTTTGCTACCGCAGAGCAGAGCGAACGCAGGACCACGGTCCTTGCTGGAAGTCAGTCGAAGCGGATGGTGGTGATAGGTCAACCCCCGCATTCAGCAGCGCATTGGGGTTGTGAGAGACGGCGAGAAGGTCTGCATCTTATGGTTAGCGTGTATCATATATCGGCTGTTGCACTTGCTCGCGGCGAAAAATGCAGCCATATCTAAAAGAGAAGGTCTCGCAACATGCGCTTCGAAAAAGCGTTCGAGCGAGTGCTGCATTGTACATTACTAGGCAGACCACTCAAATATTTTACTGAGGAGGCAATCGTAATCGGCAAGGGTCTGTACGGAGAGTTATTACTCATCGCAATCCAAACAACACAATCGGGCATACTTACGATCTCGTGGAAGCTGTTCTCCTGCTCCAGTTGATTTTCCTGCTGCTGTTGACTCGCATGCTGCTCTGTGCCGCGATTCAATTGTCGACGCTCAAACATATCTTCTTCTCGATTGCTCTGCTGGCTCAACTAGAAACTGCTTTCGTGACTGTCCATGATGTCCGAGTACGGCAACGTGTCCGTGAACTCGTACGAGTAAGGCATCGTACCAGTCGAGTGAAGTTGCGTCAGCCCGATAACGTTGCGCAAACCCCTTGGAAGCGCCGGTCCGATAACGCCGCACGACCACAGATTAAGAACGATGTACGGCGGACAAAGCACTACGTCGCAGTCAGAGAGACGCGGGGGTAAGGACCATCCACATCGCGCCTAAGAAGGCACACACCGTTTCACGGTCCGACACAAGCTCGACCACAACTCTACCCAGAGATACGCTACTCAAGATCCCGGGAAATACCCGAAACAGCCAACACACGGCAGTATCGGGTTTGTCAAAGGATGAACTTGTAAGTTTTGCGAGGGCGGTACTCCACAAATGCACCATGGAAGCCATGGGACCCCAAAAGAGGCAGCAACAGACAGACAATGCGAGAGGCAGCAAAGCAAAGAGAGCAAAAGATGTTCCCACACCGGGACTCGAACCCGGGTCTGCTGGGTGAGAGCCAGCTATCCTAACCGCCTAGACTATATGGGAAGGCTGCAATACGAACCACCAACCTACCACACAACCAAGATTAACCACGCACATCTACACACAACGCAACGCCGCGCCAACCCCGCTGCGCCACCTACCGCACTGCTGCTTCTCGTGCGGGCACTGCCCTCGCATCAACTCCCAGCCTCCCACCTGACCCATTCGACCACACCGTCTCCGCGCACCCGTCCAATGCACTAGTGCGGCGACAGATTGGCATGACGCGCAAGGTCAAGGGGTCAACCACGCCACAGCGTGGCTCCGAACCGTCGCGTGTGTACCCCGGAGTCCGGCGTTTCGAGTTTCACCGCCGCCAGTCAGTGCTAGCCGAGCGTTGACACATCTGCACAGACTGCGCGGCCGACCGACCACGCGACCGCGTTGGAGCTCGGAGAGGGTATGCGTGTCCGTGTGTGGCCGGCACTCACGCCACGAAGGCGCCATGGAAGCCATGGGACCCCAAAAGAGGCAGCAACAGACAGACAATGCGAGAGGCAGCAAAGCAAAGAGAGCAAAAGATGTTCCCACACCGGGACTCGAACCCGGGTCTGCTGGGTGAGAGCCAGCTATCCTAACCGCCTAGACTATATGGGAAGGCTGCAATACGAACCACCAACCTACCACACAACCAAGATTAACCACGCACATCTACACACAACGCAACGCCGCGCCAACCCCGCTGCGCCACCTACCGCACTGCTGCTTCTCGTGCGGGCACTGCCCTCGCATCAACTCCCAGCCTCCCACCTGACCCATTCGACCACACCGTCTCCGCGCACCCGTCCAATGCACTAGTGCGGCGACAGATTGGCATGACGCGCAAGGTCAAGGGGTCAACCACGCCACAGCGTGGCTCCGAACCGTCGCGTGTGTACCCCGGAGTCCGGCGTTTCGAGTTTCACCGCCGCCAGTCAGTGCTAGCCGAGCGTTGACACATCTGCACAGACTGCGCGGCCGACCGACCACGCGACCGCGTTGGAGCTCGGAGAGGGTATGCGTGTCCGCGTGTGGCCGGCACTCACGCCACGAAGGCGCCATGGAAGCCATGGGACCCCAAAAGAGGCAGCAACAGACAGACAATGCGAGAGGCAGCAAAGCAAAGAGAGCAAAAGATGTTCCCACACCGGGACTCGAACCCGGGTCTGCTGGGTGAGAGCCAGCTATCCTAACCGCCTAGACTATATGGGAAGGCTGCAATACGAACCACCAACCTACCACACAACCAAGATTAACCACGCACATCTACACACAACGCAACGCCGCGCCAACCCCGCTGCGCCACCTACCGCACTGCTGCTTCTCGTGCGGGCACTGCCCTCGCATCAACTCCCAGCCTCCCACCTGACCCATTCGACCACACCGTCTCCGCGCACCCGTCCAATGCACTAGTGCGGCGACAGATTGGCATGACGCGCAAGGTCAAGGGGTCAACCACGCCACAGCGTGGCTCCGAACCGTCGCGTGTGTACCCCGGAGTCCGGCGTTTCGAGTTTCACCGCCGCCAGTCAGTGCTAGCCGAGCGTTGACACATCTGCACAGACTGCGCGGCCGACCGACCACGCGACCGCGTTGGAGCTCGGAGAGGGTATGCGTGTCCGCGTGTGGCCGGCACTCACGCCACGAAGGCGCCATGGAAGCCATGGGACCCCAAAAGAGGCAGCAACAGACAGACAATGCGAGAGGCAGCAAAGCAAAGAGAGCAAAAGATGTTCCCACACCGGGACTCGAACCCGGGTCTGCTGGGTGAGAGCCAGCTATCCTAACCGCCTAGACTATATGGGAAGGCTGCAATACGAACCACCAACCTACCACACAACCAAGATTAACCACGCACATCTACACACAACGCAACGCCGCGCCAACCCCGCTGCGCCACCTACCGCACTGCTGCTTCTCGTGCGGGCACTGCCCTCGCATCAACTCCCAGCCTCCCACCTGACCCATTCGACCACACCGTCTCCGCGCACCCGTCCAATGCACTAGTGCGGCGACAGATTGGCATGACGCGCAAGGTCAAGGGGTCAACCACGCCACAGCGTGGCTCCGAACCGTCGCGTGTGTACCCCGGAGTCCGGCGTTTCGAGTTTCACCGCCGCCAGTCAGTGCTAGCCGAGCGTTGACACATCTGCACAGACTGCGCGGCCGACCGACCACGCGACCGCGTTGGAGCTCGGAGAGGGTATGCGTGTCCGCGTGTGGCCGGCACTCACGCCACGAAGGCGCCATGGAAGCCATGGGACCCCAAAAGAGGCAGCAACAGACAGACAATGCGAGAGGCAGCAAAGCAAAGAGAGCAAAAGATGTTCCCACACCGGGACTCGAACCCGGGTCTGCTGGGTGAGAGCCAGCTATCCTAACCGCCTAGACTATATGGGAAGGCTGCAATACGAACCACCAACCTACCACACAACCAAGATTAACCACGCACATCTACACACAACGCAACGCCGCGCCAACCCCGCTGCGCCACCTACCGCACTGCTGCTTCTCGTGCGGGCACTGCCCTCGCATCAACTCCCAGCCTCCCACCTGACCCATTCGACCACACCGTCTCCGCGCACCCGTCCAATGCACTAGTGCGGCGACAGATTGGCATGACGCGCAAGGTCAAGGGGTCAACCACGCCACAGCGTGGCTCCGAACCGTCGCGTGTGTACCCCGGAGTCCGGCGTTTCGAGTTTCACCGCCGCCAGTCAGTGCTAGCCGAGCGTTGACACATCTGCACAGACTGCGCGGCCGACCGACCACGCGACCGCGTTGGAGCTCGGAGAGGGTATGCGTGTCCGCGTGTGGCCGGCACTCACGCCACGAAGGCGCCATGGAAGCCATGGGACCCCAAAAGAGGCAGCAACAGACAGACAATGCGAGAGGCAGCAAAGCAAAGAGAGCAAAAGATGTTCCCACACCGGGACTCGAACCCGGGTCTGCTGGGTGAGAGCCAGCTATCCTAACCGCCTAGACTATATGGGAAGGCTGCAATACGAACCACCAACCTACCACACAACCAAGATTAACCACGCACATCTACACACAACGCAACGCCGCGCCAACCCCGCTGCGCCACCTACCGCACTGCTGCTTCTCGTGCGGGCACTGCCCTCGCATCAACTCCCAGCCTCCCACCTGACCCATTCGACCACACCGTCTCCGCGCACCCGTCCAATGCACTAGTGCGGCGACAGATTGGCATGACGCGCAAGGTCAAGGGGTCAACCACGCCACAGCGTGGCTCCGAACCGTCGCGTGTGTACCCCGGAGTCCGGCGTTTCGAGTTTCACCGCCGCCAGTCAGTGCTAGCCGAGCGTTGACACATCTGCACAGACTGCGCGGCCGACCGACCACGCGACCGCGTTGGAGCTCGGAGAGGGTATGCGTGTCCGCGTGTGGCCGGCACTCACGCCACGAAGGCGCCATGGAAGCCATGGGACCCCAAAAGAGGCAGCAACAGACAGACAATGCGAGAGGCAGCAAAGCAAAGAGAGCAAAAGATGTTCCCACACCGGGACTCGAACCCGGGTCTGCTGGGTGAGAGCCAGCTATCCTAACCGCCTAGACTATATGGGAAGGCTGCAATACGAACCACCAACCTACCACACAACCAAGATTAACCACGCACATCTACACACAACGCAACGCCGCGCCAACCCCGCTGCGCCACCTACCGCACTGCTGCTTCTCGTGCGGGCACTGCCCTCGCATCAACTCCCAGCCTCCCACCTGACCCATTCGACCACACCGTCTCCGCGCACCCGTCCAATGCACTAGTGCGGCGACAGATTGGCATGACGCGCAAGGTCAAGGGGTCAACCACGCCACAGCGTGGCTCCGAACCGTCGCGTGTGTACCCCGGAGTCCGGCGTTTCGAGTTTCACCGCCGCCAGTCAGTGCTAGCCGAGCGTTGACACATCTGCACAGACTGCGCGGCCGACCGACCACGCGACCGCGTTGGAGCTCGGAGAGGGTATGCGTGTCCGCGTGTGGCCGGCACTCACGCCACGAAGGCGCCATGGAAGCCATGGGACCCCAAAAGAGGCAGCAACAGACAGACAATGCGAGAGGCAGCAAAGCAAAGAGAGCAAAAGATGTTCCCACACCGGGACTCGAACCCGGGTCTGCTGGGTGAGAGCCAGCTATCCTAACCGCCTAGACTATATGGGAAGGCTGCAATACGAACCACCAACCTACCACACAACCAAGATTAACCACGCACATCTACACACAACGCAACGCCGCGCCAACCCCGCTGCGCCACCTACCGCACTGCTGCTTCTCGTGCGGGCACTGCCCTCGCATCAACTCCCAGCCTCCCACCTGACCCATTCGACCACACCGTCTCCGCGCACCCGTCCAATGCACTAGTGCGGCGACAGATTGGCATGACGCGCAAGGTCAAGGGGTCAACCACGCCACAGCGTGGCTCCGAACCGTCGCGTGTGTACCCCGGAGTCCGGCGTTTCGAGTTTCACCGCCGCCAGTCAGTGCTAGCCGAGCGTTGACACATCTGCACAGACTGCGCGGCCGACCGACCACGCGACCGCGTTGGAGCTCGGAGAGGGTATGCGTGTCCGCGTGTGGCCGGCACTCACGCCACGAAGGCGCCATGGAAGCCATGGGACCCCAAAAGAGGCAGCAACAGACAGACAATGCGAGAGGCAGCAAAGCAAAGAGAGCAAAAGATGTTCCCACACCGGGACTCGAACCCGGGTCTGCTGGGTGAGAGCCAGCTATCCTAACCGCCTAGACTATATGGGAAGGCTGCAATACGAACCACCAACCTACCACACAACCAAGATTAACCACGCACATCTACACACAACGCAACGCCGCGCCAACCCCGCTGCGCCACCTACCGCACTGCTGCTTCTCGTGCGGGCACTGCCCTCGCATCAACTCCCAGCCTCCCACCTGACCCATTCGACCACACCGTCTCCGCGCACCCGTCCAATGCACTAGTGCGGCGACAGATTGGCATGACGCGCAAGGTCAAGGGGTCAACCACGCCACAGCGTGGCTCCGAACCGTCGCGTGTGTACCCCGGAGTCCGGCGTTTCGAGTTTCACCGCCGCCAGTCAGTGCTAGCCGAGCGTTGACACATCTGCACAGACTGCGCGGCCGACCGACCACGCGACCGCGTTGGAGCTCGGAGAGGGTATGCGTGTCCGCGTGTGGCCGGCACTCACGCCACGAAGGCGCCATGGAAGCCATGGGACCCCAAAAGAGGCAGCAACAGACAGACAATGCGAGAGGCAGCAAAGCAAAGAGAGCAAAAGATGTTCCCACACCGGGACTCGAACCCGGGTCTGCTGGGTGAGAGCCAGCTATCCTAACCGCCTAGACTATATGGGAAGGCTGCAATACGAACCACCAACCTACCACACAACCAAGATTAACCACGCACATCTACACACAACGCAACGCCGCGCCAACCCCGCTGCGCCACCTACCGCACTGCTGCTTCTCGTGCGGGCACTGCCCTCGCATCAACTCCCAGCCTCCCACCTGACCCATTCGACCACACCGTCTCCGCGCACCCGTCCAATGCACTAGTGCGGCGACAGATTGGCATGACGCGCAAGGTCAAGGGGTCAACCACGCCACAGCGTGGCTCCGAACCGTCGCGTGTGTACCCCGGAGTCCGGCGTTTCGAGTTTCACCGCCGCCAGTCAGTGCTAGCCGAGCGTTGACACATCTGCACAGACTGCGCGGCCGACCGACCACGCGACCGCGTTGGAGCTCGGAGAGGGTATGCGTGTCCGCGTGTGGCCGGCACTCACGCCACGAAGGCGCCATGGAAGCCATGGGACCCCAAAAGAGGCAGCAACAGACAGACAATGCGAGAGGCAGCAAAGCAAAGAGAGCAAAAGATGTTCCCACACCGGGACTCGAACCCGGGTCTGCTGGGTGAGAGCCAGCTATCCTAACCGCCTAGACTATATGGGAAGGCTGCAATACGAACCACCAACCTACCACACAACCAAGATTAACCACGCACATCTACACACAACGCAACGCCGCGCCAACCCCGCTGCGCCACCTACCGCACTGCTGCTTCTCGTGCGGGCACTGCCCTCGCATCAACTCCCAGCCTCCCACCTGACCCATTCGACCACACCGTCTCCGCGCACCCGTCCAATGCACTAGTGCGGCGACAGATTGGCATGACGCGCAAGGTCAAGGGGTCAACCACGCCACAGCGTGGCTCCGAACCGTCGCGTGTGTACCCCGGAGTCCGGCGTTTCGAGTTTCACCGCCGCCAGTCAGTGCTAGCCGAGCGTTGACACATCTGCACAGACTGCGCGGCCGACCGACCACGCGACCGCGTTGGAGCTCGGAGAGGGTATGCGTGTCCGCGTGTGGCCGGCACTCACGCCACGAAGGCGCCATGGAAGCCATGGGACCCCAAAAGAGGCAGCAACAGACAGACAATGCGAGAGGCAGCAAAGCAAAGAGAGCAAAAGATGTTCCCACACCGGGACTCGAACCCGGGTCTGCTGGGTGAGAGCCAGCTATCCTAACCGCCTAGACTATATGGGAAGGCTGCAATACGAACCACCAACCTACCACACAACCAAGATTAACCACGCACATCTACACACAACGCAACGCCGCGCCAACCCCGCTGCGCCACCTACCGCACTGCTGCTTCTCGTGCGGGCACTGCCCTCGCATCAACTCCCAGCCTCCCACCTGACCCATTCGACCACACCGTCTCCGCGCACCCGTCCAATGCACTAGTGCGGCGACAGATTGGCATGACGCGCAAGGTCAAGGGGTCAACCACGCCACAGCGTGGCTCCGAACCGTCGCGTGTGTACCCCGGAGTCCGGCGTTTCGAGTTTCACCGCCGCCAGTCAGTGCTAGCCGAGCGTTGACACATCTGCACAGACTGCGCGGCCGACCGACCACGCGACCGCGTTGGAGCTCGGAGAGGGTATGCGTGTCCGCGTGTGGCCGGCACTCACGCCACGAAGGCGCCATGGAAGCCATGGGACCCCAAAAGAGGCAGCAACAGACAGACAATGCGAGAGGCAGCAAAGCAAAGAGAGCAAAAGATGTTCCCACACCGGGACTCGAACCCGGGTCTGCTGGGTGAGAGCCAGCTATCCTAACCGCCTAGACTATATGGGAAGGCTGCAATACGAACCACCAACCTACCACACAACCAAGATTAACCACGCACATCTACACACAACGCAACGCCGCGCCAACCCCGCTGCGCCACCTACCGCACTGCTGCTTCTCGTGCGGGCACTGCCCTCGCATCAACTCCCAGCCTCCCACCTGACCCATTCGACCACACCGTCTCCGCGCACCCGTCCAATGCACTAGTGCGGCGACAGATTGGCATGACGCGCAAGGTCAAGGGGTCAACCACGCCACAGCGTGGCTCCGAACCGTCGCGTGTGTACCCCGGAGTCCGGCGTTTCGAGTTTCACCGCCGCCAGTCAGTGCTAGCCGAGCGTTGACACATCTGCACAGACTGCGCGGCCGACCGACCACGCGACCGCGTTGGAGCTCGGAGAGGGTATGCGTGTCCGCGTGTGGCCGGCACTCACGCCACGAAGGCGCCATGGAAGCCATGGGACCCCAAAAGAGGCAGCAACAGACAGACAATGCGAGAGGCAGCAAAGCAAAGAGAGCAAAAGATGTTCCCACACCGGGACTCGAACCCGGGTCTGCTGGGTGAGAGCCAGCTATCCTAACCGCCTAGACTATATGGGAAGGCTGCAATACGAACCACCAACCTACCACACAACCAAGATTAACCACGCACATCTACACACAACGCAACGCCGCGCCAACCCCGCTGCGCCACCTACCGCACTGCTGCTTCTCGTGCGGGCACTGCCCTCGCATCAACTCCCAGCCTCCCACCTGACCCATTCGACCACACCGTCTCCGCGCACCCGTCCAATGCACTAGTGCGGCGACAGATTGGCATGACGCGCAAGGTCAAGGGGTCAACCACGCCACAGCGTGGCTCCGAACCGTCGCGTGTGTACCCCGGAGTCCGGCGTTTCGAGTTTCACCGCCGCCAGTCAGTGCTAGCCGAGCGTTGACACATCTGCACAGACTGCGCGGCCGACCGACCACGCGACCGCGTTGGAGCTCGGAGAGGGTATGCGTGTCCGCGTGTGGCCGGCACTCACGCCACGAAGGCGCCATGGAAGCCATGGGACCCCAAAAGAGGCAGCAACAGACAGACAATGCGAGAGGCAGCAAAGCAAAGAGAGCAAAAGATGTTCCCACACCGGGACTCGAACCCGGGTCTGCTGGGTGAGAGCCAGCTATCCTAACCGCCTAGACTATATGGGAAGGCTGCAATACGAACCACCAACCTACCACACAACCAAGATTAACCACGCACATCTACACACAACGCAACGCCGCGCCAACCCCGCTGCGCCACCTACCGCACTGCTGCTTCTCGTGCGGGCACTGCCCTCGCATCAACTCCCAGCCTCCCACCTGACCCATTCGACCACACCGTCTCCGCGCACCCGTCCAATGCACTAGTGCGGCGACAGATTGGCATGACGCGCAAGGTCAAGGGGTCAACCACGCCACAGCGTGGCTCCGAACCGTCGCGTGTGTACCCCGGAGTCCGGCGTTTCGAGTTTCACCGCCGCCAGTCAGTGCTAGCCGAGCGTTGACACATCTGCACAGACTGCGCGGCCGACCGACCACGCGACCGCGTTGGAGCTCGGAGAGGGTATGCGTGTCCGCGTGTGGCCGGCACTCACGCCACGAAGGCGCCATGGAAGCCATGGGACCCCAAAAGAGGCAGCAACAGACAGACAATGCGAGAGGCAGCAAAGCAAAGAGAGCAAAAGATGTTCCCACACCGGGACTCGAACCCGGGTCTGCTGGGTGAGAGCCAGCTATCCTAACCGCCTAGACTATATGGGAAGGCTGCAATACGAACCACCAACCTACCACACAACCAAGATTAACCACGCACATCTACACACAACGCAACGCCGCGCCAACCCCGCTGCGCCACCTACCGCACTGCTGCTTCTCGTGCGGGCACTGCCCTCGCATCAACTCCCAGCCTCCCACCTGACCCATTCGACCACACCGTCTCCGCGCACCCGTCCAATGCACTAGTGCGGCGACAGATTGGCATGACGCGCAAGGTCAAGGGGTCAACCACGCCACAGCGTGGCTCCGAACCGTCGCGTGTGTACCCCGGAGTCCGGCGTTTCGAGTTTCACCGCCGCCAGTCAGTGCTAGCCGAGCGTTGACACATCTGCACAGACTGCGCGGCCGACCGACCACGCGACCGCGTTGGAGCTCGGAGAGGGTATGCGTGTCCGCGTGTGGCCGGCACTCACGCCACGAAGGCGCCATGGAAGCCATGGGACCCCAAAAGAGGCAGCAACAGACAGACAATGCGAGAGGCAGCAAAGCAAAGAGAGCAAAAGATGTTCCCACACCGGGACTCGAACCCGGGTCTGCTGGGTGAGAGCCAGCTATCCTAACCGCCTAGACTATATGGGAAGGCTGCAATACGAACCACCAACCTACCACACAACCAAGATTAACCACGCACATCTACACACAACGCAACGCCGCGCCAACCCCGCTGCGCCACCTACCGCACTGCTGCTTCTCGTGCGGGCACTGCCCTCGCATCAACTCCCAGCCTCCCACCTGACCCATTCGACCACACCGTCTCCGCGCACCCGTCCAATGCACTAGTGCGGCGACAGATTGGCATGACGCGCAAGGTCAAGGGGTCAACCACGCCACAGCGTGGCTCCGAACCGTCGCGTGTGTACCCCGGAGTCCGGCGTTTCGAGTTTCACCGCCGCCAGTCAGTGCTAGCCGAGCGTTGACACATCTGCACAGACTGCGCGGCCGACCGACCACGCGACCGCGTTGGAGCTCGGAGAGGGTATGCGTGTCCGCGTGTGGCCGGCACTCACGCCACGAAGGCGCCATGGAAGCCATGGGACCCCAAAAGAGGCAGCAACAGACAGACAATGCGAGAGGCAGCAAAGCAAAGAGAGCAAAAGATGTTCCCACACCGGGACTCGAACCCGGGTCTGCTGGGTGAGAGCCAGCTATCCTAACCGCCTAGACTATATGGGAAGGCTGCAATACGAACCACCAACCTACCACACAACCAAGATTAACCACGCACATCTACACACAACGCAACGCCGCGCCAACCCCGCTGCGCCACCTACCGCACTGCTGCTTCTCGTGCGGGCACTGCCCTCGCATCAACTCCCAGCCTCCCACCTGACCCATTCGACCACACCGTCTCCGCGCACCCGTCCAATGCACTAGTGCGGCGACAGATTGGCATGACGCGCAAGGTCAAGGGGTCAACCACGCCACAGCGTGGCTCCGAACCGTCGCGTGTGTACCCCGGAGTCCGGCGTTTCGAGTTTCACCGCCGCCAGTCAGTGCTAGCCGAGCGTTGACACATCTGCACAGACTGCGCGGCCGACCGACCACGCGACCGCGTTGGAGCTCGGAGAGGGTATGCGTGTCCGCGTGTGGCCGGCACTCACGCCACGAAGGCGCCATGGAAGCCATGGGACCCCAAAAGAGGCAGCAACAGACAGACAATGCGAGAGGCAGCAAAGCAAAGAGAGCAAAAGATGTTCCCACACCGGGACTCGAACCCGGGTCTGCTGGGTGAGAGCCAGCTATCCTAACCGCCTAGACTATATGGGAAGGCTGCAATACGAACCACCAACCTACCACACAACCAAGATTAACCACGCACATCTACACACAACGCAACGCCGCGCCAACCCCGCTGCGCCACCTACCGCACTGCTGCTTCTCGTGCGGGCACTGCCCTCGCATCAACTCCCAGCCTCCCACCTGACCCATTCGACCACACCGTCTCCGCGCACCCGTCCAATGCACTAGTGCGGCGACAGATTGGCATGACGCGCAAGGTCAAGGGGTCAACCACGCCACAGCGTGGCTCCGAACCGTCGCGTGTGTACCCCGGAGTCCGGCGTTTCGAGTTTCACCGCCGCCAGTCAGTGCTAGCCGAGCGTTGACACATCTGCACAGACTGCGCGGCCGACCGACCACGCGACCGCGTTGGAGCTCGGAGAGGGTATGCGTGTCCGCGTGTGGCCGGCACTCACGCCACGAAGGCGCCATGGAAGCCATGGGACCCCAAAAGAGGCAGCAACAGACAGACAATGCGAGAGGCAGCAAAGCAAAGAGAGCAAAAGATGTTCCCACACCGGGACTCGAACCCGGGTCTGCTGGGTGAGAGCCAGCTATCCTAACCGCCTAGACTATATGGGAAGGCTGCAATACGAACCACCAACCTACCACACAACCAAGATTAACCACGCACATCTACACACAACGCAACGCCGCGCCAACCCCGCTGCGCCACCTACCGCACTGCTGCTTCTCGTGCGGGCACTGCCCTCGCATCAACTCCCAGCCTCCCACCTGACCCATTCGACCACACCGTCTCCGCGCACCCGTCCAATGCACTAGTGCGGCGACAGATTGGCATGACGCGCAAGGTCAAGGGGTCAACCACGCCACAGCGTGGCTCCGAACCGTCGCGTGTGTACCCCGGAGTCCGGCGTTTCGAGTTTCACCGCCGCCAGTCAGTGCTAGCCGAGCGTTGACACATCTGCACAGACTGCGCGGCCGACCGACCACGCGACCGCGTTGGAGCTCGGAGAGGGTATGCGTGTCCGCGTGTGGCCGGCACTCACGCCACGAAGGCGCCATGGAAGCCATGGGACCCCAAAAGAGGCAGCAACAGACAGACAATGCGAGAGGCAGCAAAGCAAAGAGAGCAAAAGATGTTCCCACACCGGGACTCGAACCCGGGTCTGCTGGGTGAGAGCCAGCTATCCTAACCGCCTAGACTATATGGGAAGGCTGCAATACGAACCACCAACCTACCACACAACCAAGATTAACCACGCACATCTACACACAACGCAACGCCGCGCCAACCCCGCTGCGCCACCTACCGCACTGCTGCTTCTCGTGCGGGCACTGCCCTCGCATCAACTCCCAGCCTCCCACCTGACCCATTCGACCACACCGTCTCCGCGCACCCGTCCAATGCACTAGTGCGGCGACAGATTGGCATGACGCGCAAGGTCAAGGGGTCAACCACGCCACAGCGTGGCTCCGAACCGTCGCGTGTGTACCCCGGAGTCCGGCGTTTCGAGTTTCACCGCCGCCAGTCAGTGCTAGCCGAGCGTTGACACATCTGCACAGACTGCGCGGCCGACCGACCACGCGACCGCGTTGGAGCTCGGAGAGGGTATGCGTGTCCGCGTGTGGCCGGCACTCACGCCACGAAGGCGCCATGGAAGCCATGGGACCCCAAAAGAGGCAGCAACAGACAGACAATGCGAGAGGCAGCAAAGCAAAGAGAGCAAAAGATGTTCCCACACCGGGACTCGAACCCGGGTCTGCTGGGTGAGAGCCAGCTATCCTAACCGCCTAGACTATATGGGAAGGCTGCAATACGAACCACCAACCTACCACACAACCAAGATTAACCACGCACATCTACACACAACGCAACGCCGCGCCAACCCCGCTGCGCCACCTACCGCACTGCTGCTTCTCGTGCGGGCACTGCCCTCGCATCAACTCCCAGCCTCCCACCTGACCCATTCGACCACACCGTCTCCGCGCACCCGTCCAATGCACTAGTGCGGCGACAGATTGGCATGACGCGCAAGGTCAAGGGGTCAACCACGCCACAGCGTGGCTCCGAACCGTCGCGTGTGTACCCCGGAGTCCGGCGTTTCGAGTTTCACCGCCGCCAGTCAGTGCTAGCCGAGCGTTGACACATCTGCACAGACTGCGCGGCCGACCGACCACGCGACCGCGTTGGAGCTCGGAGAGGGTATGCGTGTCCGCGTGTGGCCGGCACTCACGCCACGAAGGCGCCATGGAAGCCATGGGACCCCAAAAGAGGCAGCAACAGACAGACAATGCGAGAGGCAGCAAAGCAAAGAGAGCAAAAGATGTTCCCACACCGGGACTCGAACCCGGGTCTGCTGGGTGAGAGCCAGCTATCCTAACCGCCTAGACTATATGGGAAGGCTGCAATACGAACCACCAACCTACCACACAACCAAGATTAACCACGCACATCTACACACAACGCAACGCCGCGCCAACCCCGCTGCGCCACCTACCGCACTGCTGCTTCTCGTGCGGGCACTGCCCTCGCATCAACTCCCAGCCTCCCACCTGACCCATTCGACCACACCGTCTCCGCGCACCCGTCCAATGCACTAGTGCGGCGACAGATTGGCATGACGCGCAAGGTCAAGGGGTCAACCACGCCACAGCGTGGCTCCGAACCGTCGCGTGTGTACCCCGGAGTCCGGCGTTTCGAGTTTCACCGCCGCCAGTCAGTGCTAGCCGAGCGTTGACACATCTGCACAGACTGCGCGGCCGACCGACCACGCGACCGCGTTGGAGCTCGGAGAGGGTATGCGTGTCCGCGTGTGGCCGGCACTCACGCCACGAAGGCGCCATGGAAGCCATGGGACCCCAAAAGAGGCAGCAACAGACAGACAATGCGAGAGGCAGCAAAGCAAAGAGAGCAAAAGATGTTCCCACACCGGGACTCGAACCCGGGTCTGCTGGGTGAGAGCCAGCTATCCTAACCGCCTAGACTATATGGGAAGGCTGCAATACGAACCACCAACCTACCACACAACCAAGATTAACCACGCACATCTACACACAACGCAACGCCGCGCCAACCCCGCTGCGCCACCTACCGCACTGCTGCTTCTCGTGCGGGCACTGCCCTCGCATCAACTCCCAGCCTCCCACCTGACCCATTCGACCACACCGTCTCCGCGCACCCGTCCAATGCACTAGTGCGGCGACAGATTGGCATGACGCGCAAGGTCAAGGGGTCAACCACGCCACAGCGTGGCTCCGAACCGTCGCGTGTGTACCCCGGAGTCCGGCGTTTCGAGTTTCACCGCCGCCAGTCAGTGCTAGCCGAGCGTTGACACATCTGCACAGACTGCGCGGCCGACCGACCACGCGACCGCGTTGGAGCTCGGAGAGGGTATGCGTGTCCGCGTGTGGCCGGCACTCACGCCACGAAGGCGCCATGGAAGCCATGGGACCCCAAAAGAGGCAGCAACAGACAGACAATGCGAGAGGCAGCAAAGCAAAGAGAGCAAAAGATGTTCCCACACCGGGACTCGAACCCGGGTCTGCTGGGTGAGAGCCAGCTATCCTAACCGCCTAGACTATATGGGAAGGCTGCAATACGAACCACCAACCTACCACACAACCAAGATTAACCACGCACATCTACACACAACGCAACGCCGCGCCAACCCCGCTGCGCCACCTACCGCACTGCTGCTTCTCGTGCGGGCACTGCCCTCGCATCAACTCCCAGCCTCCCACCTGACCCATTCGACCACACCGTCTCCGCGCACCCGTCCAATGCACTAGTGCGGCGACAGATTGGCATGACGCGCAAGGTCAAGGGGTCAACCACGCCACAGCGTGGCTCCGAACCGTCGCGTGTGTACCCCGGAGTCCGGCGTTTCGAGTTTCACCGCCGCCAGTCAGTGCTAGCCGAGCGTTGACACATCTGCACAGACTGCGCGGCCGACCGACCACGCGACCGCGTTGGAGCTCGGAGAGGGTATGCGTGTCCGCGTGTGGCCGGCACTCACGCCACGAAGGCGCCATGGAAGCCATGGGACCCCAAAAGAGGCAGCAACAGACAGACAATGCGAGAGGCAGCAAAGCAAAGAGAGCAAAAGATGTTCCCACACCGGGACTCGAACCCGGGTCTGCTGGGTGAGAGCCAGCTATCCTAACCGCCTAGACTATATGGGAAGGCTGCAATACGAACCACCAACCTACCACACAACCAAGATTAACCACGCACATCTACACACAACGCAACGCCGCGCCAACCCCGCTGCGCCACCTACCGCACTGCTGCTTCTCGTGCGGGCACTGCCCTCGCATCAACTCCCAGCCTCCCACCTGACCCATTCGACCACACCGTCTCCGCGCACCCGTCCAATGCACTAGTGCGGCGACAGATTGGCATGACGCGCAAGGTCAAGGGGTCAACCACGCCACAGCGTGGCTCCGAACCGTCGCGTGTGTACCCCGGAGTCCGGCGTTTCGAGTTTCACCGCCGCCAGTCAGTGCTAGCCGAGCGTTGACACATCTGCACAGACTGCGCGGCCGACCGACCACGCGACCGCGTTGGAGCTCGGAGAGGGTATGCGTGTCCGCGTGTGGCCGGCACTCACGCCACGAAGGCGCCATGGAAGCCATGGGACCCCAAAAGAGGCAGCAACAGACAGACAATGCGAGAGGCAGCAAAGCAAAGAGAGCAAAAGATGTTCCCACACCGGGACTCGAACCCGGGTCTGCTGGGTGAGAGCCAGCTATCCTAACCGCCTAGACTATATGGGAAGGCTGCAATACGAACCACCAACCTACCACACAACCAAGATTAACCACGCACATCTACACACAACGCAACGCCGCGCCAACCCCGCTGCGCCACCTACCGCACTGCTGCTTCTCGTGCGGGCACTGCCCTCGCATCAACTCCCAGCCTCCCACCTGACCCATTCGACCACACCGTCTCCGCGCACCCGTCCAATGCACTAGTGCGGCGACAGATTGGCATGACGCGCAAGGTCAAGGGGTCAACCACGCCACAGCGTGGCTCCGAACCGTCGCGTGTGTACCCCGGAGTCCGGCGTTTCGAGTTTCACCGCCGCCAGTCAGTGCTAGCCGAGCGTTGACACATCTGCACAGACTGCGCGGCCGACCGACCACGCGACCGCGTTGGAGCTCGGAGAGGGTATGCGTGTCCGCGTGTGGCCGGCACTCACGCCACGAAGGCGCCATGGAAGCCATGGGACCCCAAAAGAGGCAGCAACAGACAGACAATGCGAGAGGCAGCAAAGCAAAGAGAGCAAAAGATGTTCCCACACCGGGACTCGAACCCGGGTCTGCTGGGTGAGAGCCAGCTATCCTAACCGCCTAGACTATATGGGAAGGCTGCAATACGAACCACCAACCTACCACACAACCAAGATTAACCACGCACATCTACACACAACGCAACGCCGCGCCAACCCCGCTGCGCCACCTACCGCACTGCTGCTTCTCGTGCGGGCACTGCCCTCGCATCAACTCCCAGCCTCCCACCTGACCCATTCGACCACACCGTCTCCGCGCACCCGTCCAATGCACTAGTGCGGCGACAGATTGGCATGACGCGCAAGGTCAAGGGGTCAACCACGCCACAGCGTGGCTCCGAACCGTCGCGTGTGTACCCCGGAGTCCGGCGTTTCGAGTTTCACCGCCGCCAGTCAGTGCTAGCCGAGCGTTGACACATCTGCACAGACTGCGCGGCCGACCGACCACGCGACCGCGTTGGAGCTCGGAGAGGGTATGCGTGTCCGCGTGTGGCCGGCACTCACGCCACGAAGGCGCCATGGAAGCCATGGGACCCCAAAAGAGGCAGCAACAGACAGACAATGCGAGAGGCAGCAAAGCAAAGAGAGCAAAAGATGTTCCCACACCGGGACTCGAACCCGGGTCTGCTGGGTGAGAGCCAGCTATCCTAACCGCCTAGACTATATGGGAAGGCTGCAATACGAACCACCAACCTACCACACAACCAAGATTAACCACGCACATCTACACACAACGCAACGCCGCGCCAACCCCGCTGCGCCACCTACCGCACTGCTGCTTCTCGTGCGGGCACTGCCCTCGCATCAACTCCCAGCCTCCCACCTGACCCATTCGACCACACCGTCTCCGCGCACCCGTCCAATGCACTAGTGCGGCGACAGATTGGCATGACGCGCAAGGTCAAGGGGTCAACCACGCCACAGCGTGGCTCCGAACCGTCGCGTGTGTACCCCGGAGTCCGGCGTTTCGAGTTTCACCGCCGCCAGTCAGTGCTAGCCGAGCGTTGACACATCTGCACAGACTGCGCGGCCGACCGACCACGCGACCGCGTTGGAGCTCGGAGAGGGTATGCGTGTCCGCGTGTGGCCGGCACTCACGCCACGAAGGCGCCATGGAAGCCATGGGACCCCAAAAGAGGCAGCAACAGACAGACAATGCGAGAGGCAGCAAAGCAAAGAGAGCAAAAGATGTTCCCACACCGGGACTCGAACCCGGGTCTGCTGGGTGAGAGCCAGCTATCCTAACCGCCTAGACTATATGGGAAGGCTGCAATACGAACCACCAACCTACCACACAACCAAGATTAACCACGCACATCTACACACAACGCAACGCCGCGCCAACCCCGCTGCGCCACCTACCGCACTGCTGCTTCTCGTGCGGGCACTGCCCTCGCATCAACTCCCAGCCTCCCACCTGACCCATTCGACCACACCGTCTCCGCGCACCCGTCCAATGCACTAGTGCGGCGACAGATTGGCATGACGCGCAAGGTCAAGGGGTCAACCACGCCACAGCGTGGCTCCGAACCGTCGCGTGTGTACCCCGGAGTCCGGCGTTTCGAGTTTCACCGCCGCCAGTCAGTGCTAGCCGAGCGTTGACACATCTGCACAGACTGCGCGGCCGACCGACCACGCGACCGCGTTGGAGCTCGGAGAGGGTATGCGTGTCCGCGTGTGGCCGGCACTCACGCCACGAAGGCGCCATGGAAGCCATGGGACCCCAAAAGAGGCAGCAACAGACAGACAATGCGAGAGGCAGCAAAGCAAAGAGAGCAAAAGATGTTCCCACACCGGGACTCGAACCCGGGTCTGCTGGGTGAGAGCCAGCTATCCTAACCGCCTAGACTATATGGGAAGGCTGCAATACGAACCACCAACCTACCACACAACCAAGATTAACCACGCACATCTACACACAACGCAACGCCGCGCCAACCCCGCTGCGCCACCTACCGCACTGCTGCTTCTCGTGCGGGCACTGCCCTCGCATCAACTCCCAGCCTCCCACCTGACCCATTCGACCACACCGTCTCCGCGCACCCGTCCAATGCACTAGTGCGGCGACAGATTGGCATGACGCGCAAGGTCAAGGGGTCAACCACGCCACAGCGTGGCTCCGAACCGTCGCGTGTGTACCCCGGAGTCCGGCGTTTCGAGTTTCACCGCCGCCAGTCAGTGCTAGCCGAGCGTTGACACATCTGCACAGACTGCGCGGCCGACCGACCACGCGACCGCGTTGGAGCTCGGAGAGGGTATGCGTGTCCGCGTGTGGCCGGCACTCACGCCACGAAGGCGCCATGGAAGCCATGGGACCCCAAAAGAGGCAGCAACAGACAGACAATGCGAGAGGCAGCAAAGCAAAGAGAGCAAAAGATGTTCCCACACCGGGACTCGAACCCGGGTCTGCTGGGTGAGAGCCAGCTATCCTAACCGCCTAGACTATATGGGAAGGCTGCAATACGAACCACCAACCTACCACACAACCAAGATTAACCACGCACATCTACACACAACGCAACGCCGCGCCAACCCCGCTGCGCCACCTACCGCACTGCTGCTTCTCGTGCGGGCACTGCCCTCGCATCAACTCCCAGCCTCCCACCTGACCCATTCGACCACACCGTCTCCGCGCACCCGTCCAATGCACTAGTGCGGCGACAGATTGGCATGACGCGCAAGGTCAAGGGGTCAACCACGCCACAGCGTGGCTCCGAACCGTCGCGTGTGTACCCCGGAGTCCGGCGTTTCGAGTTTCACCGCCGCCAGTCAGTGCTAGCCGAGCGTTGACACATCTGCACAGACTGCGCGGCCGACCGACCACGCGACCGCGTTGGAGCTCGGAGAGGGTATGCGTGTCCGCGTGTGGCCGGCACTCACGCCACGAAGGCGCCATGGAAGCCATGGGACCCCAAAAGAGGCAGCAACAGACAGACAATGCGAGAGGCAGCAAAGCAAAGAGAGCAAAAGATGTTCCCACACCGGGACTCGAACCCGGGTCTGCTGGGTGAGAGCCAGCTATCCTAACCGCCTAGACTATATGGGAAGGCTGCAATACGAACCACCAACCTACCACACAACCAAGATTAACCACGCACATCTACACACAACGCAACGCCGCGCCAACCCCGCTGCGCCACCTACCGCACTGCTGCTTCTCGTGCGGGCACTGCCCTCGCATCAACTCCCAGCCTCCCACCTGACCCATTCGACCACACCGTCTCCGCGCACCCGTCCAATGCACTAGTGCGGCGACAGATTGGCATGACGCGCAAGGTCAAGGGGTCAACCACGCCACAGCGTGGCTCCGAACCGTCGCGTGTGTACCCCGGAGTCCGGCGTTTCGAGTTTCACCGCCGCCAGTCAGTGCTAGCCGAGCGTTGACACATCTGCACAGACTGCGCGGCCGACCGACCACGCGACCGCGTTGGAGCTCGGAGAGGGTATGCGTGTCCGCGTGTGGCCGGCACTCACGCCACGAAGGCGCCATGGAAGCCATGGGACCCCAAAAGAGGCAGCAACAGACAGACAATGCGAGAGGCAGCAAAGCAAAGAGAGCAAAAGATGTTCCCACACCGGGACTCGAACCCGGGTCTGCTGGGTGAGAGCCAGCTATCCTAACCGCCTAGACTATATGGGAAGGCTGCAATACGAACCACCAACCTACCACACAACCAAGATTAACCACGCACATCTACACACAACGCAACGCCGCGCCAACCCCGCTGCGCCACCTACCGCACTGCTGCTTCTCGTGCGGGCACTGCCCTCGCATCAACTCCCAGCCTCCCACCTGACCCATTCGACCACACCGTCTCCGCGCACCCGTCCAATGCACTAGTGCGGCGACAGATTGGCATGACGCGCAAGGTCAAGGGGTCAACCACGCCACAGCGTGGCTCCGAACCGTCGCGTGTGTACCCCGGAGTCCGGCGTTTCGAGTTTCACCGCCGCCAGTCAGTGCTAGCCGAGCGTTGACACATCTGCACAGACTGCGCGGCCGACCGACCACGCGACCGCGTTGGAGCTCGGAGAGGGTATGCGTGTCCGCGTGTGGCCGGCACTCACGCCACGAAGGCGCCATGGAAGCCATGGGACCCCAAAAGAGGCAGCAACAGACAGACAATGCGAGAGGCAGCAAAGCAAAGAGAGCAAAAGATGTTCCCACACCGGGACTCGAACCCGGGTCTGCTGGGTGAGAGCCAGCTATCCTAACCGCCTAGACTATATGGGAAGGCTGCAATACGAACCACCAACCTACCACACAACCAAGATTAACCACGCACATCTACACACAACGCAACGCCGCGCCAACCCCGCTGCGCCACCTACCGCACTGCTGCTTCTCGTGCGGGCACTGCCCTCGCATCAACTCCCAGCCTCCCACCTGACCCATTCGACCACACCGTCTCCGCGCACCCGTCCAATGCACTAGTGCGGCGACAGATTGGCATGACGCGCAAGGTCAAGGGGTCAACCACGCCACAGCGTGGCTCCGAACCGTCGCGTGTGTACCCCGGAGTCCGGCGTTTCGAGTTTCACCGCCGCCAGTCAGTGCTAGCCGAGCGTTGACACATCTGCACAGACTGCGCGGCCGACCGACCACGCGACCGCGTTGGAGCTCGGAGAGGGTATGCGTGTCCGCGTGTGGCCGGCACTCACGCCACGAAGGCGCCATGGAAGCCATGGGACCCCAAAAGAGGCAGCAACAGACAGACAATGCGAGAGGCAGCAAAGCAAAGAGAGCAAAAGATGTTCCCACACCGGGACTCGAACCCGGGTCTGCTGGGTGAGAGCCAGCTATCCTAACCGCCTAGACTATATGGGAAGGCTGCAATACGAACCACCAACCTACCACACAACCAAGATTAACCACGCACATCTACACACAACGCAACGCCGCGCCAACCCCGCTGCGCCACCTACCGCACTGCTGCTTCTCGTGCGGGCACTGCCCTCGCATCAACTCCCAGCCTCCCACCTGACCCATTCGACCACACCGTCTCCGCGCACCCGTCCAATGCACTAGTGCGGCGACAGATTGGCATGACGCGCAAGGTCAAGGGGTCAACCACGCCACAGCGTGGCTCCGAACCGTCGCGTGTGTACCCCGGAGTCCGGCGTTTCGAGTTTCACCGCCGCCAGTCAGTGCTAGCCGAGCGTTGACACATCTGCACAGACTGCGCGGCCGACCGACCACGCGACCGCGTTGGAGCTCGGAGAGGGTATGCGTGTCCGCGTGTGGCCGGCACTCACGCCACGAAGGCGCCATGGAAGCCATGGGACCCCAAAAGAGGCAGCAACAGACAGACAATGCGAGAGGCAGCAAAGCAAAGAGAGCAAAAGATGTTCCCACACCGGGACTCGAACCCGGGTCTGCTGGGTGAGAGCCAGCTATCCTAACCGCCTAGACTATATGGGAAGGCTGCAATACGAACCACCAACCTACCACACAACCAAGATTAACCACGCACATCTACACACAACGCAACGCCGCGCCAACCCCGCTGCGCCACCTACCGCACTGCTGCTTCTCGTGCGGGCACTGCCCTCGCATCAACTCCCAGCCTCCCACCTGACCCATTCGACCACACCGTCTCCGCGCACCCGTCCAATGCACTAGTGCGGCGACAGATTGGCATGACGCGCAAGGTCAAGGGGTCAACCACGCCACAGCGTGGCTCCGAACCGTCGCGTGTGTACCCCGGAGTCCGGCGTTTCGAGTTTCACCGCCGCCAGTCAGTGCTAGCCGAGCGTTGACACATCTGCACAGACTGCGCGGCCGACCGACCACGCGACCGCGTTGGAGCTCGGAGAGGGTATGCGTGTCCGCGTGTGGCCGGCACTCACGCCACGAAGGCGCCATGGAAGCCATGGGACCCCAAAAGAGGCAGCAACAGACAGACAATGCGAGAGGCAGCAAAGCAAAGAGAGCAAAAGATGTTCCCACACCGGGACTCGAACCCGGGTCTGCTGGGTGAGAGCCAGCTATCCTAACCGCCTAGACTATATGGGAAGGCTGCAATACGAACCACCAACCTACCACACAACCAAGATTAACCACGCACATCTACACACAACGCAACGCCGCGCCAACCCCGCTGCGCCACCTACCGCACTGCTGCTTCTCGTGCGGGCACTGCCCTCGCATCAACTCCCAGCCTCCCACCTGACCCATTCGACCACACCGTCTCCGCGCACCCGTCCAATGCACTAGTGCGGCGACAGATTGGCATGACGCGCAAGGTCAAGGGGTCAACCACGCCACAGCGTGGCTCCGAACCGTCGCGTGTGTACCCCGGAGTCCGGCGTTTCGAGTTTCACCGCCGCCAGTCAGTGCTAGCCGAGCGTTGACACATCTGCACAGACTGCGCGGCCGACCGACCACGCGACCGCGTTGGAGCTCGGAGAGGGTATGCGTGTCCGCGTGTGGCCGGCACTCACGCCACGAAGGCGCCATGGAAGCCATGGGACCCCAAAAGAGGCAGCAACAGACAGACAATGCGAGAGGCAGCAAAGCAAAGAGAGCAAAAGATGTTCCCACACCGGGACTCGAACCCGGGTCTGCTGGGTGAGAGCCAGCTATCCTAACCGCCTAGACTATATGGGAAGGCTGCAATACGAACCACCAACCTACCACACAACCAAGATTAACCACGCACATCTACACACAACGCAACGCCGCGCCAACCCCGCTGCGCCACCTACCGCACTGCTGCTTCTCGTGCGGGCACTGCCCTCGCATCAACTCCCAGCCTCCCACCTGACCCATTCGACCACACCGTCTCCGCGCACCCGTCCAATGCACTAGTGCGGCGACAGATTGGCATGACGCGCAAGGTCAAGGGGTCAACCACGCCACAGCGTGGCTCCGAACCGTCGCGTGTGTACCCCGGAGTCCGGCGTTTCGAGTTTCACCGCCGCCAGTCAGTGCTAGCCGAGCGTTGACACATCTGCACAGACTGCGCGGCCGACCGACCACGCGACCGCGTTGGAGCTCGGAGAGGGTATGCGTGT
Organism: Phytophthora agathidicida; assembly: GCA_025722995.1. NCBI lineage: Eukaryota > Oomycota > Peronosporomycetes > Peronosporales > Peronosporaceae > Phytophthora > Phytophthora agathidicida. The sequence goes on along the minus strand of CP106972.1, from coordinate 3,697,256 downwards.
CCGCGTGTGGCCGGCACTCACGCCACGAAGGCGCCATGGAAGCCATGGGACCCCAAAAGAGGCAGCAACAGACAGACAATGCGAGAGGCAGCAAAGCAAAGAGAGCAAAAGATGTTCCCACACCGGGACTCGAACCCGGGTCTGCTGGGTGAGAGCCAGCTATCCTAACCGCCTAGACTATATGGGAAGGCTGCAATACGAACCACCAACCTACCACACAACCAAGATTAACCACGCACATCTACACACAACGCAACGCCGCGCCAACCCCGCTGCGCCACCTACCGCACTGCTGCTTCTCGTGCGGGCACTGCCCTCGCATCAACTCCCAGCCTCCCACCTGACCCATTCGACCACACCGTCTCCGCGCACCCGTCCAATGCACTAGTGCGGCGACAGATTGGCATGACGCGCAAGGTCAAGGGGTCAACCACGCCACAGCGTGGCTCCGAACCGTCGCGTGTGTACCCCGGAGTCCGGCGTTTCGAGTTTCACCGCCGCCAGTCAGTGCTAGCCGAGCGTTGACACATCTGCACAGACTGCGCGGCCGACCGACCACGCGACCGCGTTGGAGCTCGGAGAGGGTATGCGTGTCCGCGTGTGGCCGGCACTCACGCCACGAAGGCGCCATGGAAGCCATGGGACCCCAAAAGAGGCAGCAACAGACAGACAATGCGAGAGGCAGCAAAGCAAAGAGAGCAAAAGATGTTCCCACACCGGGACTCGAACCCGGGTCTGCTGGGTGAGAGCCAGCTATCCTAACCGCCTAGACTATATGGGAAGGCTGCAATACGAACCACCAACCTACCACACAACCAAGATTAACCACGCACATCTACACACAACGCAACGCCGCGCCAACCCCGCTGCGCCACCTACCGCACTGCTGCTTCTCGTGCGGGCACTGCCCTCGCATCAACTCCCAGCCTCCCACCTGACCCATTCGACCACACCGTCTCCGCGCACCCGTCCAATGCACTAGTGCGGCGACAGATTGGCATGACGCGCAAGGTCAAGGGGTCAACCACGCCACAGCGTGGCTCCGAACCGTCGCGTGTGTACCCCGGAGTCCGGCGTTTCGAGTTTCACCGCCGCCAGTCAGTGCTAGCCGAGCGTTGACACATCTGCACAGACTGCGCGGCCGACCGACCACGCGACCGCGTTGGAGCTCGGAGAGGGTATGCGTGTCCGCGTGTGGCCGGCACTCACGCCACGAAGGCGCCATGGAAGCCATGGGACCCCAAAAGAGGCAGCAACAGACAGACAATGCGAGAGGCAGCAAAGCAAAGAGAGCAAAAGATGTTCCCACACCGGGACTCGAACCCGGGTCTGCTGGGTGAGAGCCAGCTATCCTAACCGCCTAGACTATATGGGAAGGCTGCAATACGAACCACCAACCTACCACACAACCAAGATTAACCACGCACATCTACACACAACGCAACGCCGCGCCAACCCCGCTGCGCCACCTACCGCACTGCTGCTTCTCGTGCGGGCACTGCCCTCGCATCAACTCCCAGCCTCCCACCTGACCCATTCGACCACACCGTCTCCGCGCACCCGTCCAATGCACTAGTGCGGCGACAGATTGGCATGACGCGCAAGGTCAAGGGGTCAACCACGCCACAGCGTGGCTCCGAACCGTCGCGTGTGTACCCCGGAGTCCGGCGTTTCGAGTTTCACCGCCGCCAGTCAGTGCTAGCCGAGCGTTGACACATCTGCACAGACTGCGCGGCCGACCGACCACGCGACCGCGTTGGAGCTCGGAGAGGGTATGCGTGTCCGCGTGTGGCCGGCACTCACGCCACGAAGGCGCCATGGAAGCCATGGGACCCCAAAAGAGGCAGCAACAGACAGACAATGCGAGAGGCAGCAAAGCAAAGAGAGCAAAAGATGTTCCCACACCGGGACTCGAACCCGGGTCTGCTGGGTGAGAGCCAGCTATCCTAACCGCCTAGACTATATGGGAAGGCTGCAATACGAACCACCAACCTACCACACAACCAAGATTAACCACGCACATCTACACACAACGCAACGCCGCGCCAACCCCGCTGCGCCACCTACCGCACTGCTGCTTCTCGTGCGGGCACTGCCCTCGCATCAACTCCCAGCCTCCCACCTGACCCATTCGACCACACCGTCTCCGCGCACCCGTCCAATGCACTAGTGCGGCGACAGATTGGCATGACGCGCAAGGTCAAGGGGTCAACCACGCCACAGCGTGGCTCCGAACCGTCGCGTGTGTACCCCGGAGTCCGGCGTTTCGAGTTTCACCGCCGCCAGTCAGTGCTAGCCGAGCGTTGACACATCTGCACAGACTGCGCGGCCGACCGACCACGCGACCGCGTTGGAGCTCGGAGAGGGTATGCGTGTCCGCGTGTGGCCGGCACTCACGCCACGAAGGCGCCATGGAAGCCATGGGACCCCAAAAGAGGCAGCAACAGACAGACAATGCGAGAGGCAGCAAAGCAAAGAGAGCAAAAGATGTTCCCACACCGGGACTCGAACCCGGGTCTGCTGGGTGAGAGCCAGCTATCCTAACCGCCTAGACTATATGGGAAGGCTGCAATACGAACCACCAACCTACCACACAACCAAGATTAACCACGCACATCTACACACAACGCAACGCCGCGCCAACCCCGCTGCGCCACCTACCGCACTGCTGCTTCTCGTGCGGGCACTGCCCTCGCATCAACTCCCAGCCTCCCACCTGACCCATTCGACCACACCGTCTCCGCGCACCCGTCCAATGCACTAGTGCGGCGACAGATTGGCATGACGCGCAAGGTCAAGGGGTCAACCACGCCACAGCGTGGCTCCGAACCGTCGCGTGTGTACCCCGGAGTCCGGCGTTTCGAGTTTCACCGCCGCCAGTCAGTGCTAGCCGAGCGTTGACACATCTGCACAGACTGCGCGGCCGACCGACCACGCGACCGCGTTGGAGCTCGGAGAGGGTATGCGTGTCCGCGTGTGGCCGGCACTCACGCCACGAAGGCGCCATGGAAGCCATGGGACCCCAAAAGAGGCAGCAACAGACAGACAATGCGAGAGGCAGCAAAGCAAAGAGAGCAAAAGATGTTCCCACACCGGGACTCGAACCCGGGTCTGCTGGGTGAGAGCCAGCTATCCTAACCGCCTAGACTATATGGGAAGGCTGCAATACGAACCACCAACCTACCACACAACCAAGATTAACCACGCACATCTACACACAACGCAACGCCGCGCCAACCCCGCTGCGCCACCTACCGCACTGCTGCTTCTCGTGCGGGCACTGCCCTCGCATCAACTCCCAGCCTCCCACCTGACCCATTCGACCACACCGTCTCCGCGCACCCGTCCAATGCACTAGTGCGGCGACAGATTGGCATGACGCGCAAGGTCAAGGGGTCAACCACGCCACAGCGTGGCTCCGAACCGTCGCGTGTGTACCCCGGAGTCCGGCGTTTCGAGTTTCACCGCCGCCAGTCAGTGCTAGCCGAGCGTTGACACATCTGCACAGACTGCGCGGCCGACCGACCACGCGACCGCGTTGGAGCTCGGAGAGGGTATGCGTGTCCGCGTGTGGCCGGCACTCACGCCACGAAGGCGCCATGGAAGCCATGGGACCCCAAAAGAGGCAGCAACAGACAGACAATGCGAGAGGCAGCAAAGCAAAGAGAGCAAAAGATGTTCCCACACCGGGACTCGAACCCGGGTCTGCTGGGTGAGAGCCAGCTATCCTAACCGCCTAGACTATATGGGAAGGCTGCAATACGAACCACCAACCTACCACACAACCAAGATTAACCACGCACATCTACACACAACGCAACGCCGCGCCAACCCCGCTGCGCCACCTACCGCACTGCTGCTTCTCGTGCGGGCACTGCCCTCGCATCAACTCCCAGCCTCCCACCTGACCCATTCGACCACACCGTCTCCGCGCACCCGTCCAATGCACTAGTGCGGCGACAGATTGGCATGACGCGCAAGGTCAAGGGGTCAACCACGCCACAGCGTGGCTCCGAACCGTCGCGTGTGTACCCCGGAGTCCGGCGTTTCGAGTTTCACCGCCGCCAGTCAGTGCTAGCCGAGCGTTGACACATCTGCACAGACTGCGCGGCCGACCGACCACGCGACCGCGTTGGAGCTCGGAGAGGGTATGCGTGTCCGCGTGTGGCCGGCACTCACGCCACGAAGGCGCCATGGAAGCCATGGGACCCCAAAAGAGGCAGCAACAGACAGACAATGCGAGAGGCAGCAAAGCAAAGAGAGCAAAAGATGTTCCCACACCGGGACTCGAACCCGGGTCTGCTGGGTGAGAGCCAGCTATCCTAACCGCCTAGACTATATGGGAAGGCTGCAATACGAACCACCAACCTACCACACAACCAAGATTAACCACGCACATCTACACACAACGCAACGCCGCGCCAACCCCGCTGCGCCACCTACCGCACTGCTGCTTCTCGTGCGGGCACTGCCCTCGCATCAACTCCCAGCCTCCCACCTGACCCATTCGACCACACCGTCTCCGCGCACCCGTCCAATGCACTAGTGCGGCGACAGATTGGCATGACGCGCAAGGTCAAGGGGTCAACCACGCCACAGCGTGGCTCCGAACCGTCGCGTGTGTACCCCGGAGTCCGGCGTTTCGAGTTTCACCGCCGCCAGTCAGTGCTAGCCGAGCGTTGACACATCTGCACAGACTGCGCGGCCGACCGACCACGCGACCGCGTTGGAGCTCGGAGAGGGTATGCGTGTCCGCGTGTGGCCGGCACTCACGCCACGAAGGCGCCATGGAAGCCATGGGACCCCAAAAGAGGCAGCAACAGACAGACAATGCGAGAGGCAGCAAAGCAAAGAGAGCAAAAGATGTTCCCACACCGGGACTCGAACCCGGGTCTGCTGGGTGAGAGCCAGCTATCCTAACCGCCTAGACTATATGGGAAGGCTGCAATACGAACCACCAACCTACCACACAACCAAGATTAACCACGCACATCTACACACAACGCAACGCCGCGCCAACCCCGCTGCGCCACCTACCGCACTGCTGCTTCTCGTGCGGGCACTGCCCTCGCATCAACTCCCAGCCTCCCACCTGACCCATTCGACCACACCGTCTCCGCGCACCCGTCCAATGCACTAGTGCGGCGACAGATTGGCATGACGCGCAAGGTCAAGGGGTCAACCACGCCACAGCGTGGCTCCGAACCGTCGCGTGTGTACCCCGGAGTCCGGCGTTTCGAGTTTCACCGCCGCCAGTCAGTGCTAGCCGAGCGTTGACACATCTGCACAGACTGCGCGGCCGACCGACCACGCGACCGCGTTGGAGCTCGGAGAGGGTATGCGTGTCCGCGTGTGGCCGGCACTCACGCCACGAAGGCGCCATGGAAGCCATGGGACCCCAAAAGAGGCAGCAACAGACAGACAATGCGAGAGGCAGCAAAGCAAAGAGAGCAAAAGATGTTCCCACACCGGGACTCGAACCCGGGTCTGCTGGGTGAGAGCCAGCTATCCTAACCGCCTAGACTATATGGGAAGGCTGCAATACGAACCACCAACCTACCACACAACCAAGATTAACCACGCACATCTACACACAACGCAACGCCGCGCCAACCCCGCTGCGCCACCTACCGCACTGCTGCTTCTCGTGCGGGCACTGCCCTCGCATCAACTCCCAGCCTCCCACCTGACCCATTCGACCACACCGTCTCCGCGCACCCGTCCAATGCACTAGTGCGGCGACAGATTGGCATGACGCGCAAGGTCAAGGGGTCAACCACGCCACAGCGTGGCTCCGAACCGTCGCGTGTGTACCCCGGAGTCCGGCGTTTCGAGTTTCACCGCCGCCAGTCAGTGCTAGCCGAGCGTTGACACATCTGCACAGACTGCGCGGCCGACCGACCACGCGACCGCGTTGGAGCTCGGAGAGGGTATGCGTGTCCGCGTGTGGCCGGCACTCACGCCACGAAGGCGCCATGGAAGCCATGGGACCCCAAAAGAGGCAGCAACAGACAGACAATGCGAGAGGCAGCAAAGCAAAGAGAGCAAAAGATGTTCCCACACCGGGACTCGAACCCGGGTCTGCTGGGTGAGAGCCAGCTATCCTAACCGCCTAGACTATATGGGAAGGCTGCAATACGAACCACCAACCTACCACACAACCAAGATTAACCACGCACATCTACACACAACGCAACGCCGCGCCAACCCCGCTGCGCCACCTACCGCACTGCTGCTTCTCGTGCGGGCACTGCCCTCGCATCAACTCCCAGCCTCCCACCTGACCCATTCGACCACACCGTCTCCGCGCACCCGTCCAATGCACTAGTGCGGCGACAGATTGGCATGACGCGCAAGGTCAAGGGGTCAACCACGCCACAGCGTGGCTCCGAACCGTCGCGTGTGTACCCCGGAGTCCGGCGTTTCGAGTTTCACCGCCGCCAGTCAGTGCTAGCCGAGCGTTGACACATCTGCACAGACTGCGCGGCCGACCGACCACGCGACCGCGTTGGAGCTCGGAGAGGGTATGCGTGTCCGCGTGTGGCCGGCACTCACGCCACGAAGGCGCCATGGAAGCCATGGGACCCCAAAAGAGGCAGCAACAGACAGACAATGCGAGAGGCAGCAAAGCAAAGAGAGCAAAAGATGTTCCCACACCGGGACTCGAACCCGGGTCTGCTGGGTGAGAGCCAGCTATCCTAACCGCCTAGACTATATGGGAAGGCTGCAATACGAACCACCAACCTACCACACAACCAAGATTAACCACGCACATCTACACACAACGCAACGCCGCGCCAACCCCGCTGCGCCACCTACCGCACTGCTGCTTCTCGTGCGGGCACTGCCCTCGCATCAACTCCCAGCCTCCCACCTGACCCATTCGACCACACCGTCTCCGCGCACCCGTCCAATGCACTAGTGCGGCGACAGATTGGCATGACGCGCAAGGTCAAGGGGTCAACCACGCCACAGCGTGGCTCCGAACCGTCGCGTGTGTACCCCGGAGTCCGGCGTTTCGAGTTTCACCGCCGCCAGTCAGTGCTAGCCGAGCGTTGACACATCTGCACAGACTGCGCGGCCGACCGACCACGCGACCGCGTTGGAGCTCGGAGAGGGTATGCGTGTCCGCGTGTGGCCGGCACTCACGCCACGAAGGCGCCATGGAAGCCATGGGACCCCAAAAGAGGCAGCAACAGACAGACAATGCGAGAGGCAGCAAAGCAAAGAGAGCAAAAGATGTTCCCACACCGGGACTCGAACCCGGGTCTGCTGGGTGAGAGCCAGCTATCCTAACCGCCTAGACTATATGGGAAGGCTGCAATACGAACCACCAACCTACCACACAACCAAGATTAACCACGCACATCTACACACAACGCAACGCCGCGCCAACCCCGCTGCGCCACCTACCGCACTGCTGCTTCTCGTGCGGGCACTGCCCTCGCATCAACTCCCAGCCTCCCACCTGACCCATTCGACCACACCGTCTCCGCGCACCCGTCCAATGCACTAGTGCGGCGACAGATTGGCATGACGCGCAAGGTCAAGGGGTCAACCACGCCACAGCGTGGCTCCGAACCGTCGCGTGTGTACCCCGGAGTCCGGCGTTTCGAGTTTCACCGCCGCCAGTCAGTGCTAGCCGAGCGTTGACACATCTGCACAGACTGCGCGGCCGACCGACCACGCGACCGCGTTGGAGCTCGGAGAGGGTATGCGTGTCCGCGTGTGGCCGGCACTCACGCCACGAAGGCGCCATGGAAGCCATGGGACCCCAAAAGAGGCAGCAACAGACAGACAATGCGAGAGGCAGCAAAGCAAAGAGAGCAAAAGATGTTCCCACACCGGGACTCGAACCCGGGTCTGCTGGGTGAGAGCCAGCTATCCTAACCGCCTAGACTATATGGGAAGGCTGCAATACGAACCACCAACCTACCACACAACCAAGATTAACCACGCACATCTACACACAACGCAACGCCGCGCCAACCCCGCTGCGCCACCTACCGCACTGCTGCTTCTCGTGCGGGCACTGCCCTCGCATCAACTCCCAGCCTCCCACCTGACCCATTCGACCACACCGTCTCCGCGCACCCGTCCAATGCACTAGTGCGGCGACAGATTGGCATGACGCGCAAGGTCAAGGGGTCAACCACGCCACAGCGTGGCTCCGAACCGTCGCGTGTGTACCCCGGAGTCCGGCGTTTCGAGTTTCACCGCCGCCAGTCAGTGCTAGCCGAGCGTTGACACATCTGCACAGACTGCGCGGCCGACCGACCACGCGACCGCGTTGGAGCTCGGAGAGGGTATGCGTGTCCGCGTGTGGCCGGCACTCACGCCACGAAGGCGCCATGGAAGCCATGGGACCCCAAAAGAGGCAGCAACAGACAGACAATGCGAGAGGCAGCAAAGCAAAGAGAGCAAAAGATGTTCCCACACCGGGACTCGAACCCGGGTCTGCTGGGTGAGAGCCAGCTATCCTAACCGCCTAGACTATATGGGAAGGCTGCAATACGAACCACCAACCTACCACACAACCAAGATTAACCACGCACATCTACACACAACGCAACGCCGCGCCAACCCCGCTGCGCCACCTACCGCACTGCTGCTTCTCGTGCGGGCACTGCCCTCGCATCAACTCCCAGCCTCCCACCTGACCCATTCGACCACACCGTCTCCGCGCACCCGTCCAATGCACTAGTGCGGCGACAGATTGGCATGACGCGCAAGGTCAAGGGGTCAACCACGCCACAGCGTGGCTCCGAACCGTCGCGTGTGTACCCCGGAGTCCGGCGTTTCGAGTTTCACCGCCGCCAGTCAGTGCTAGCCGAGCGTTGACACATCTGCACAGACTGCGCGGCCGACCGACCACGCGACCGCGTTGGAGCTCGGAGAGGGTATGCGTGTCCGCGTGTGGCCGGCACTCACGCCACGAAGGCGCCATGGAAGCCATGGGACCCCAAAAGAGGCAGCAACAGACAGACAATGCGAGAGGCAGCAAAGCAAAGAGAGCAAAAGATGTTCCCACACCGGGACTCGAACCCGGTCTGCTGGGTGAGAGCCAGCTATCCTAACCGCCTAGACTATATGGGAAGGCTGCAATACGAACCACCAACCTACCACACAACCAAGATTAACCACGCACATCTACACACAACGCAACGCCGCGCCAACCCCGCTGCGCCACCTACCGCACTGCTGCTTCTCGTGCGGGCACTGCCCTCGCATCAACTCCCAGCCTCCCACCTGACCCATTCGACCACACCGTCTCCGCGCACCCGTCCAATGCACTAGTGCGGCGACAGATTGGCATGACGCGCAAGGTCAAGGGGTCAACCACGCCACAGCGTGGCTCCGAACCGTCGCGTGTGTACCCCGGAGTCCGGCGTTTCGAGTTTCACCGCCGCCAGTCAGTGCTAGCCGAGCGTTGACACATCTGCACAGACTGCGCGGCCGACCGACCACGCGACCGCGTTGGAGCTCGGAGAGGGTATGCGTGTCCGCGTGTGGCCGGCACTCACGCCACGAAGGCGCCATGGAAGCCATGGGACCCCAAAAGAGGCAGCAACAGACAGACAATGCGAGAGGCAGCAAAGCAAAGAGAGCAAAAGATGTTCCCACACCGGGACTCGAACCCGGGTCTGCTGGGTGAGAGCCAGCTATCCTAACCGCCTAGACTATATGGGAAGGCTGCAATACGAACCACCAACCTACCACACAACCAAGATTAACCACGCACATCTACACACAACGCAACGCCGCGCCAACCCCGCTGCGCCACCTACCGCACTGCTGCTTCTCGTGCGGGCACTGCCCTCGCATCAACTCCCAGCCTCCCACCTGACCCATTCGACCACACCGTCTCCGCGCACCCGTCCAATGCACTAGTGCGGCGACAGATTGGCATGACGCGCAAGGTCAAGGGGTCAACCACGCCACAGCGTGGCTCCGAACCGTCGCGTGTGTACCCCGGAGTCCGGCGTTTCGAGTTTCACCGCCGCCAGTCAGTGCTAGCCGAGCGTTGACACATCTGCACAGACTGCGCGGCCGACCGACCACGCGACCGCGTTGGAGCTCGGAGAGGGTATGCGTGTCCGCGTGTGGCCGGCACTCACGCCACGAAGGCGCCATGGAAGCCATGGGACCCCAAAAGAGGCAGCAACAGACAGACAATGCGAGAGGCAGCAAAGCAAAGAGAGCAAAAGATGTTCCCACACCGGGACTCGAACCCGGGTCTGCTGGGTGAGAGCCAGCTATCCTAACCGCCTAGACTATATGGGAAGGCTGCAATACGAACCACCAACCTACCACACAACCAAGATTAACCACGCACATCTACACACAACGCAACGCCGCGCCAACCCCGCTGCGCCACCTACCGCACTGCTGCTTCTCGTGCGGGCACTGCCCTCGCATCAACTCCCAGCCTCCCACCTGACCCATTCGACCACACCGTCTCCGCGCACCCGTCCAATGCACTAGTGCGGCGACAGATTGGCATGACGCGCAAGGTCAAGGGGTCAACCACGCCACAGCGTGGCTCCGAACCGTCGCGTGTGTACCCCGGAGTCCGGCGTTTCGAGTTTCACCGCCGCCAGTCAGTGCTAGCCGAGCGTTGACACATCTGCACAGACTGCGCGGCCGACCGACCACGCGACCGCGTTGGAGCTCGGAGAGGGTATGCGTGTCCGCGTGTGGCCGGCACTCACGCCACGAAGGCGCCATGGAAGCCATGGGACCCCAAAAGAGGCAGCAACAGACAGACAATGCGAGAGGCAGCAAAGCAAAGAGAGCAAAAGATGTTCCCACACCGGGACTCGAACCCGGGTCTGCTGGGTGAGAGCCAGCTATCCTAACCGCCTAGACTATATGGGAAGGCTGCAATACGAACCACCAACCTACCACACAACCAAGATTAACCACGCACATCTACACACAACGCAACGCCGCGCCAACCCCGCTGCGCCACCTACCGCACTGCTGCTTCTCGTGCGGGCACTGCCCTCGCATCAACTCCCAGCCTCCCACCTGACCCATTCGACCACACCGTCTCCGCGCACCCGTCCAATGCACTAGTGCGGCGACAGATTGGCATGACGCGCAAGGTCAAGGGGTCAACCACGCCACAGCGTGGCTCCGAACCGTCGCGTGTGTACCCCGGAGTCCGGCGTTTCGAGTTTCACCGCCGCCAGTCAGTGCTAGCCGAGCGTTGACACATCTGCACAGACTGCGCGGCCGACCGACCACGCGACCGCGTTGGAGCTCGGAGAGGGTATGCGTGTCCGCGTGTGGCCGGCACTCACGCCACGAAGGCGCCATGGAAGCCATGGGACCCCAAAAGAGGCAGCAACAGACAGACAATGCGAGAGGCAGCAAAGCAAAGAGAGCAAAAGATGTTCCCACACCGGGACTCGAACCCGGGTCTGCTGGGTGAGAGCCAGCTATCCTAACCGCCTAGACTATATGGGAAGGCTGCAATACGAACCACCAACCTACCACACAACCAAGATTAACCACGCACATCTACACACAACGCAACGCCGCGCCAACCCCGCTGCGCCACCTACCGCACTGCTGCTTCTCGTGCGGGCACTGCCCTCGCATCAACTCCCAGCCTCCCACCTGACCCATTCGACCACACCGTCTCCGCGCACCCGTCCAATGCACTAGTGCGGCGACAGATTGGCATGACGCGCAAGGTCAAGGGGTCAACCACGCCACAGCGTGGCTCCGAACCGTCGCGTGTGTACCCCGGAGTCCGGCGTTTCGAGTTTCACCGCCGCCAGTCAGTGCTAGCCGAGCGTTGACACATCTGCACAGACTGCGCGGCCGACCGACCACGCGACCGCGTTGGAGCTCGGAGAGGGTATGCGTGTCCGCGTGTGGCCGGCACTCACGCCACGAAGGCGCCATGGAAGCCATGGGACCCCAAAAGAGGCAGCAACAGACAGACAATGCGAGAGGCAGCAAAGCAAAGAGAGCAAAAGATGTTCCCACACCGGGACTCGAACCCGGGTCTGCTGGGTGAGAGCCAGCTATCCTAACCGCCTAGACTATATGGGAAGGCTGCAATACGAACCACCAACCTACCACACAACCAAGATTAACCACGCACATCTACACACAACGCAACGCCGCGCCAACCCCGCTGCGCCACCTACCGCACTGCTGCTTCTCGTGCGGGCACTGCCCTCGCATCAACTCCCAGCCTCCCACCTGACCCATTCGACCACACCGTCTCCGCGCACCCGTCCAATGCACTAGTGCGGCGACAGATTGGCATGACGCGCAAGGTCAAGGGGTCAACCACGCCACAGCGTGGCTCCGAACCGTCGCGTGTGTACCCCGGAGTCCGGCGTTTCGAGTTTCACCGCCGCCAGTCAGTGCTAGCCGAGCGTTGACACATCTGCACAGACTGCGCGGCCGACCGACCACGCGACCGCGTTGGAGCTCGGAGAGGGTATGCGTGTCCGCGTGTGGCCGGCACTCACGCCACGAAGGCGCCATGGAAGCCATGGGACCCCAAAAGAGGCAGCAACAGACAGACAATGCGAGAGGCAGCAAAGCAAAGAGAGCAAAAGATGTTCCCACACCGGGACTCGAACCCGGGTCTGCTGGGTGAGAGCCAGCTATCCTAACCGCCTAGACTATATGGGAAGGCTGCAATACGAACCACCAACCTACCACACAACCAAGATTAACCACGCACATCTACACACAACGCAACGCCGCGCCAACCCCGCTGCGCCACCTACCGCACTGCTGCTTCTCGTGCGGGCACTGCCCTCGCATCAACTCCCAGCCTCCCACCTGACCCATTCGACCACACCGTCTCCGCGCACCCGTCCAATGCACTAGTGCGGCGACAGATTGGCATGACGCGCAAGGTCAAGGGGTCAACCACGCCACAGCGTGGCTCCGAACCGTCGCGTGTGTACCCCGGAGTCCGGCGTTTCGAGTTTCACCGCCGCCAGTCAGTGCTAGCCGAGCGTTGACACATCTGCACAGACTGCGCGGCCGACCGACCACGCGACCGCGTTGGAGCTCGGAGAGGGTATGCGTGTCCGCGTGTGGCCGGCACTCACGCCACGAAGGCGCCATGGAAGCCATGGGACCCCAAAAGAGGCAGCAACAGACAGACAATGCGAGAGGCAGCAAAGCAAAGAGAGCAAAAGATGTTCCCACACCGGGACTCGAACCCGGGTCTGCTGGGTGAGAGCCAGCTATCCTAACCGCCTAGACTATATGGGAAGGCTGCAATACGAACCACCAACCTACCACACAACCAAGATTAACCACGCACATCTACACACAACGCAACGCCGCGCCAACCCCGCTGCGCCACCTACCGCACTGCTGCTTCTCGTGCGGGCACTGCCCTCGCATCAACTCCCAGCCTCCCACCTGACCCATTCGACCACACCGTCTCCGCGCACCCGTCCAATGCACTAGTGCGGCGACAGATTGGCATGACGCGCAAGGTCAAGGGGTCAACCACGCCACAGCGTGGCTCCGAACCGTCGCGTGTGTACCCCGGAGTCCGGCGTTTCGAGTTTCACCGCCGCCAGTCAGTGCTAGCCGAGCGTTGACACATCTGCACAGACTGCGCGGCCGACCGACCACGCGACCGCGTTGGAGCTCGGAGAGGGTATGCGTGTCCGCGTGTGGCCGGCACTCACGCCACGAAGGCGCCATGGAAGCCATGGGACCCCAAAAGAGGCAGCAACAGACAGACAATGCGAGAGGCAGCAAAGCAAAGAGAGCAAAAGATGTTCCCACACCGGGACTCGAACCCGGGTCTGCTGGGTGAGAGCCAGCTATCCTAACCGCCTAGACTATATGGGAAGGCTGCAATACGAACCACCAACCTACCACACAACCAAGATTAACCACGCACATCTACACACAACGCAACGCCGCGCCAACCCCGCTGCGCCACCTACCGCACTGCTGCTTCTCGTGCGGGCACTGCCCTCGCATCAACTCCCAGCCTCCCACCTGACCCATTCGACCACACCGTCTCCGCGCACCCGTCCAATGCACTAGTGCGGCGACAGATTGGCATGACGCGCAAGGTCAAGGGGTCAACCACGCCACAGCGTGGCTCCGAACCGTCGCGTGTGTACCCCGGAGTCCGGCGTTTCGAGTTTCACCGCCGCCAGTCAGTGCTAGCCGAGCGTTGACACATCTGCACAGACTGCGCGGCCGACCGACCACGCGACCGCGTTGGAGCTCGGAGAGGGTATGCGTGTCCGCGTGTGGCCGGCACTCACGCCACGAAGGCGCCATGGAAGCCATGGGACCCCAAAAGAGGCAGCAACAGACAGACAATGCGAGAGGCAGCAAAGCAAAGAGAGCAAAAGATGTTCCCACACCGGGACTCGAACCCGGGTCTGCTGGGTGAGAGCCAGCTATCCTAACCGCCTAGACTATATGGGAAGGCTGCAATACGAACCACCAACCTACCACACAACCAAGATTAACCACGCACATCTACACACAACGCAACGCCGCGCCAACCCCGCTGCGCCACCTACCGCACTGCTGCTTCTCGTGCGGGCACTGCCCTCGCATCAACTCCCAGCCTCCCACCTGACCCATTCGACCACACCGTCTCCGCGCACCCGTCCAATGCACTAGTGCGGCGACAGATTGGCATGACGCGCAAGGTCAAGGGGTCAACCACGCCACAGCGTGGCTCCGAACCGTCGCGTGTGTACCCCGGAGTCCGGCGTTTCGAGTTTCACCGCCGCCAGTCAGTGCTAGCCGAGCGTTGACACATCTGCACAGACTGCGCGGCCGACCGACCACGCGACCGCGTTGGAGCTCGGAGAGGGTATGCGTGTCCGCGTGTGGCCGGCACTCACGCCACGAAGGCGCCATGGAAGCCATGGGACCCCAAAAGAGGCAGCAACAGACAGACAATGCGAGAGGCAGCAAAGCAAAGAGAGCAAAAGATGTTCCCACACCGGGACTCGAACCCGGGTCTGCTGGGTGAGAGCCAGCTATCCTAACCGCCTAGACTATATGGGAAGGCTGCAATACGAACCACCAACCTACCACACAACCAAGATTAACCACGCACATCTACACACAACGCAACGCCGCGCCAACCCCGCTGCGCCACCTACCGCACTGCTGCTTCTCGTGCGGGCACTGCCCTCGCATCAACTCCCAGCCTCCCACCTGACCCATTCGACCACACCGTCTCCGCGCACCCGTCCAATGCACTAGTGCGGCGACAGATTGGCATGACGCGCAAGGTCAAGGGGTCAACCACGCCACAGCGTGGCTCCGAACCGTCGCGTGTGTACCCCGGAGTCCGGCGTTTCGAGTTTCACCGCCGCCAGTCAGTGCTAGCCGAGCGTTGACACATCTGCACAGACTGCGCGGCCGACCGACCACGCGACCGCGTTGGAGCTCGGAGAGGGTATGCGTGTCCGCGTGTGGCCGGCACTCACGCCACGAAGGCGCCATGGAAGCCATGGGACCCCAAAAGAGGCAGCAACAGACAGACAATGCGAGAGGCAGCAAAGCAAAGAGAGCAAAAGATGTTCCCACACCGGGACTCGAACCCGGGTCTGCTGGGTGAGAGCCAGCTATCCTAACCGCCTAGACTATATGGGAAGGCTGCAATACGAACCACCAACCTACCACACAACCAAGATTAACCACGCACATCTACACACAACGCAACGCCGCGCCAACCCCGCTGCGCCACCTACCGCACTGCTGCTTCTCGTGCGGGCACTGCCCTCGCATCAACTCCCAGCCTCCCACCTGACCCATTCGACCACACCGTCTCCGCGCACCCGTCCAATGCACTAGTGCGGCGACAGATTGGCATGACGCGCAAGGTCAAGGGGTCAACCACGCCACAGCGTGGCTCCGAACCGTCGCGTGTGTACCCCGGAGTCCGGCGTTTCGAGTTTCACCGCCGCCAGTCAGTGCTAGCCGAGCGTTGACACATCTGCACAGACTGCGCGGCCGACCGACCACGCGACCGCGTTGGAGCTCGGAGAGGGTATGCGTGTCCGCGTGTGGCCGGCACTCACGCCACGAAGGCGCCATGGAAGCCATGGGACCCCAAAAGAGGCAGCAACAGACAGACAATGCGAGAGGCAGCAAAGCAAAGAGAGCAAAAGATGTTCCCACACCGGGACTCGAACCCGGGTCTGCTGGGTGAGAGCCAGCTATCCTAACCGCCTAGACTATATGGGAAGGCTGCAATACGAACCACCAACCTACCACACAACCAAGATTAACCACGCACATCTACACACAACGCAACGCCGCGCCAACCCCGCTGCGCCACCTACCGCACTGCTGCTTCTCGTGCGGGCACTGCCCTCGCATCAACTCCCAGCCTCCCACCTGACCCATTCGACCACACCGTCTCCGCGCACCCGTCCAATGCACTAGTGCGGCGACAGATTGGCATGACGCGCAAGGTCAAGGGGTCAACCACGCCACAGCGTGGCTCCGAACCGTCGCGTGTGTACCCCGGAGTCCGGCGTTTCGAGTTTCACCGCCGCCAGTCAGTGCTAGCCGAGCGTTGACACATCTGCACAGACTGCGCGGCCGACCGACCACGCGACCGCGTTGGAGCTCGGAGAGGGTATGCGTGTCCGCGTGTGGCCGGCACTCACGCCACGAAGGCGCCATGGAAGCCATGGGACCCCAAAAGAGGCAGCAACAGACAGACAATGCGAGAGGCAGCAAAGCAAAGAGAGCAAAAGATGTTCCCACACCGGGACTCGAACCCGGGTCTGCTGGGTGAGAGCCAGCTATCCTAACCGCCTAGACTATATGGGAAGGCTGCAATACGAACCACCAACCTACCACACAACCAAGATTAACCACGCACATCTACACACAACGCAACGCCGCGCCAACCCCGCTGCGCCACCTACCGCACTGCTGCTTCTCGTGCGGGCACTGCCCTCGCATCAACTCCCAGCCTCCCACCTGACCCATTCGACCACACCGTCTCCGCGCACCCGTCCAATGCACTAGTGCGGCGACAGATTGGCATGACGCGCAAGGTCAAGGGGTCAACCACGCCACAGCGTGGCTCCGAACCGTCGCGTGTGTACCCCGGAGTCCGGCGTTTCGAGTTTCACCGCCGCCAGTCAGTGCTAGCCGAGCGTTGACACATCTGCACAGACTGCGCGGCCGACCGACCACGCGACCGCGTTGGAGCTCGGAGAGGGTATGCGTGTCCGCGTGTGGCCGGCACTCACGCCACGAAGGCGCCATGGAAGCCATGGGACCCCAAAAGAGGCAGCAACAGACAGACAATGCGAGAGGCAGCAAAGCAAAGAGAGCAAAAGATGTTCCCACACCGGGACTCGAACCCGGGTCTGCTGGGTGAGAGCCAGCTATCCTAACCGCCTAGACTATATGGGAAGGCTGCAATACGAACCACCAACCTACCACACAACCAAGATTAACCACGCACATCTACACACAACGCAACGCCGCGCCAACCCCGCTGCGCCACCTACCGCACTGCTGCTTCTCGTGCGGGCACTGCCCTCGCATCAACTCCCAGCCTCCCACCTGACCCATTCGACCACACCGTCTCCGCGCACCCGTCCAATGCACTAGTGCGGCGACAGATTGGCATGACGCGCAAGGTCAAGGGGTCAACCACGCCACAGCGTGGCTCCGAACCGTCGCGTGTGTACCCCGGAGTCCGGCGTTTCGAGTTTCACCGCCGCCAGTCAGTGCTAGCCGAGCGTTGACACATCTGCACAGACTGCGCGGCCGACCGACCACGCGACCGCGTTGGAGCTCGGAGAGGGTATGCGTGTCCGCGTGTGGCCGGCACTCACGCCACGAAGGCGCCATGGAAGCCATGGGACCCCAAAAGAGGCAGCAACAGACAGACAATGCGAGAGGCAGCAAAGCAAAGAGAGCAAAAGATGTTCCCACACCGGGACTCGAACCCGGGTCTGCTGGGTGAGAGCCAGCTATCCTAACCGCCTAGACTATATGGGAAGGCTGCAATACGAACCACCAACCTACCACACAACCAAGATTAACCACGCACATCTACACACAACGCAACGCCGCGCCAACCCCGCTGCGCCACCTACCGCACTGCTGCTTCTCGTGCGGGCACTGCCCTCGCATCAACTCCCAGCCTCCCACCTGACCCATTCGACCACACCGTCTCCGCGCACCCGTCCAATGCACTAGTGCGGCGACAGATTGGCATGACGCGCAAGGTCAAGGGGTCAACCACGCCACAGCGTGGCTCCGAACCGTCGCGTGTGTACCCCGGAGTCCGGCGTTTCGAGTTTCACCGCCGCCAGTCAGTGCTAGCCGAGCGTTGACACATCTGCACAGACTGCGCGGCCGACCGACCACGCGACCGCGTTGGAGCTCGGAGAGGGTATGCGTGTCCGCGTGTGGCCGGCACTCACGCCACGAAGGCGCCATGGAAGCCATGGGACCCCAAAAGAGGCAGCAACAGACAGACAATGCGAGAGGCAGCAAAGCAAAGAGAGCAAAAGATGTTCCCACACCGGGACTCGAACCCGGGTCTGCTGGGTGAGAGCCAGCTATCCTAACCGCCTAGACTATATGGGAAGGCTGCAATACGAACCACCAACCTACCACACAACCAAGATTAACCACGCACATCTACACACAACGCAACGCCGCGCCAACCCCGCTGCGCCACCTACCGCACTGCTGCTTCTCGTGCGGGCACTGCCCTCGCATCAACTCCCAGCCTCCCACCTGACCCATTCGACCACACCGTCTCCGCGCACCCGTCCAATGCACTAGTGCGGCGACAGATTGGCATGACGCGCAAGGTCAAGGGGTCAACCACGCCACAGCGTGGCTCCGAACCGTCGCGTGTGTACCCCGGAGTCCGGCGTTTCGAGTTTCACCGCCGCCAGTCAGTGCTAGCCGAGCGTTGACACATCTGCACAGACTGCGCGGCCGACCGACCACGCGACCGCGTTGGAGCTCGGAGAGGGTATGCGTGTCCGCGTGTGGCCGGCACTCACGCCACGAAGGCGCCATGGAAGCCATGGGACCCCAAAAGAGGCAGCAACAGACAGACAATGCGAGAGGCAGCAAAGCAAAGAGAGCAAAAGATGTTCCCACACCGGGACTCGAACCCGGGTCTGCTGGGTGAGAGCCAGCTATCCTAACCGCCTAGACTATATGGGAAGGCTGCAATACGAACCACCAACCTACCACACAACCAAGATTAACCACGCACATCTACACACAACGCAACGCCGCGCCAACCCCGCTGCGCCACCTACCGCACTGCTGCTTCTCGTGCGGGCACTGCCCTCGCATCAACTCCCAGCCTCCCACCTGACCCATTCGACCACACCGTCTCCGCGCACCCGTCCAATGCACTAGTGCGGCGACAGATTGGCATGACGCGCAAGGTCAAGGGGTCAACCACGCCACAGCGTGGCTCCGAACCGTCGCGTGTGTACCCCGGAGTCCGGCGTTTCGAGTTTCACCGCCGCCAGTCAGTGCTAGCCGAGCGTTGACACATCTGCACAGACTGCGCGGCCGACCGACCACGCGACCGCGTTGGAGCTCGGAGAGGGTATGCGTGTCCGCGTGTGGCCGGCACTCACGCCACGAAGGCGCCATGGAAGCCATGGGACCCCAAAAGAGGCAGCAACAGACAGACAATGCGAGAGGCAGCAAAGCAAAGAGAGCAAAAGATGTTCCCACACCGGGACTCGAACCCGGGTCTGCTGGGTGAGAGCCAGCTATCCTAACCGCCTAGACTATATGGGAAGGCTGCAATACGAACCACCAACCTACCACACAACCAAGATTAACCACGCACATCTACACACAACGCAACGCCGCGCCAACCCCGCTGCGCCACCTACCGCACTGCTGCTTCTCGTGCGGGCACTGCCCTCGCATCAACTCCCAGCCTCCCACCTGACCCATTCGACCACACCGTCTCCGCGCACCCGTCCAATGCACTAGTGCGGCGACAGATTGGCATGACGCGCAAGGTCAAGGGGTCAACCACGCCACAGCGTGGCTCCGAACCGTCGCGTGTGTACCCCGGAGTCCGGCGTTTCGAGTTTCACCGCCGCCAGTCAGTGCTAGCCGAGCGTTGACACATCTGCACAGACTGCGCGGCCGACCGACCACGCGACCGCGTTGGAGCTCGGAGAGGGTATGCGTGTCCGCGTGTGGCCGGCACTCACGCCACGAAGGCGCCATGGAAGCCATGGGACCCCAAAAGAGGCAGCAACAGACAGACAATGCGAGAGGCAGCAAAGCAAAGAGAGCAAAAGATGTTCCCACACCGGGACTCGAACCCGGGTCTGCTGGGTGAGAGCCAGCTATCCTAACCGCCTAGACTATATGGGAAGGCTGCAATACGAACCACCAACCTACCACACAACCAAGATTAACCACGCACATCTACACACAACGCAACGCCGCGCCAACCCCGCTGCGCCACCTACCGCACTGCTGCTTCTCGTGCGGGCACTGCCCTCGCATCAACTCCCAGCCTCCCACCTGACCCATTCGACCACACCGTCTCCGCGCACCCGTCCAATGCACTAGTGCGGCGACAGATTGGCATGACGCGCAAGGTCAAGGGGTCAACCACGCCACAGCGTGGCTCCGAACCGTCGCGTGTGTACCCCGGAGTCCGGCGTTTCGAGTTTCACCGCCGCCAGTCAGTGCTAGCCGAGCGTTGACACATCTGCACAGACTGCGCGGCCGACCGACCACGCGACCGCGTTGGAGCTCGGAGAGGGTATGCGTGTCCGCGTGTGGCCGGCACTCACGCCACGAAGGCGCCATGGAAGCCATGGGACCCCAAAAGAGGCAGCAACAGACAGACAATGCGAGAGGCAGCAAAGCAAAGAGAGCAAAAGATGTTCCCACACCGGGACTCGAACCCGGGTCTGCTGGGTGAGAGCCAGCTATCCTAACCGCCTAGACTATATGGGAAGGCTGCAATACGAACCACCAACCTACCACACAACCAAGATTAACCACGCACATCTACACACAACGCAACGCCGCGCCAACCCCGCTGCGCCACCTACCGCACTGCTGCTTCTCGTGCGGGCACTGCCCTCGCATCAACTCCCAGCCTCCCACCTGACCCATTCGACCACACCGTCTCCGCGCACCCGTCCAATGCACTAGTGCGGCGACAGATTGGCATGACGCGCAAGGTCAAGGGGTCAACCACGCCACAGCGTGGCTCCGAACCGTCGCGTGTGTACCCCGGAGTCCGGCGTTTCGAGTTTCACCGCCGCCAGTCAGTGCTAGCCGAGCGTTGACACATCTGCACAGACTGCGCGGCCGACCGACCACGCGACCGCGTTGGAGCTCGGAGAGGGTATGCGTGTCCGCGTGTGGCCGGCACTCACGCCACGAAGGCGCCATGGAAGCCATGGGACCCCAAAAGAGGCAGCAACAGACAGACAATGCGAGAGGCAGCAAAGCAAAGAGAGCAAAAGATGTTCCCACACCGGGACTCGAACCCGGGTCTGCTGGGTGAGAGCCAGCTATCCTAACCGCCTAGACTATATGGGAAGGCTGCAATACGAACCACCAACCTACCACACAACCAAGATTAACCACGCACATCTACACACAACGCAACGCCGCGCCAACCCCGCTGCGCCACCTACCGCACTGCTGCTTCTCGTGCGGGCACTGCCCTCGCATCAACTCCCAGCCTCCCACCTGACCCATTCGACCACACCGTCTCCGCGCACCCGTCCAATGCACTAGTGCGGCGACAGATTGGCATGACGCGCAAGGTCAAGGGGTCAACCACGCCACAGCGTGGCTCCGAACCGTCGCGTGTGTACCCCGGAGTCCGGCGTTTCGAGTTTCACCGCCGCCAGTCAGTGCTAGCCGAGCGTTGACACATCTGCACAGACTGCGCGGCCGACCGACCACGCGACCGCGTTGGAGCTCGGAGAGGGTATGCGTGTCCGCGTGTGGCCGGCACTCACGCCACGAAGGCGCCATGGAAGCCATGGGACCCCAAAAGAGGCAGCAACAGACAGACAATGCGAGAGGCAGCAAAGCAAAGAGAGCAAAAGATGTTCCCACACCGGGACTCGAACCCGGGTCTGCTGGGTGAGAGCCAGCTATCCTAACCGCCTAGACTATATGGGAAGGCTGCAATACGAACCACCAACCTACCACACAACCAAGATTAACCACGCACATCTACACACAACGCAACGCCGCGCCAACCCCGCTGCGCCACCTACCGCACTGCTGCTTCTCGTGCGGGCACTGCCCTCGCATCAACTCCCAGCCTCCCACCTGACCCATTCGACCACACCGTCTCCGCGCACCCGTCCAATGCACTAGTGCGGCGACAGATTGGCATGACGCGCAAGGTCAAGGGGTCAACCACGCCACAGCGTGGCTCCGAACCGTCGCGTGTGTACCCCGGAGTCCGGCGTTTCGAGTTTCACCGCCGCCAGTCAGTGCTAGCCGAGCGTTGACACATCTGCACAGACTGCGCGGCCGACCGACCACGCGACCGCGTTGGAGCTCGGAGAGGGTATGCGTGTCCGCGTGTGGCCGGCACTCACGCCACGAAGGCGCCATGGAAGCCATGGGACCCCAAAAGAGGCAGCAACAGACAGACAATGCGAGAGGCAGCAAAGCAAAGAGAGCAAAAGATGTTCCCACACCGGGACTCGAACCCGGGTCTGCTGGGTGAGAGCCAGCTATCCTAACCGCCTAGACTATATGGGAAGGCTGCAATACGAACCACCAACCTACCACACAACCAAGATTAACCACGCACATCTACACACAACGCAACGCCGCGCCAACCCCGCTGCGCCACCTACCGCACTGCTGCTTCTCGTGCGGGCACTGCCCTCGCATCAACTCCCAGCCTCCCACCTGACCCATTCGACCACACCGTCTCCGCGCACCCGTCCAATGCACTAGTGCGGCGACAGATTGGCATGACGCGCAAGGTCAAGGGGTCAACCACGCCA
This sequence comes from Phytophthora agathidicida, assembly GCA_025722995.1. Lineage (NCBI taxonomy): Eukaryota > Oomycota > Peronosporomycetes > Peronosporales > Peronosporaceae > Phytophthora > Phytophthora agathidicida. The sequence goes on along the minus strand of CP106972.1, from coordinate 3,674,247 downwards.
CAGCGTGGCTCCGAACCGTCGCGTGTGTACCCCGGAGTCCGGCGTTTCGAGTTTCACCGCCGCCAGTCAGTGCTAGCCGAGCGTTGACACATCTGCACAGACTGCGCGGCCGACCGACCACGCGACCGCGTTGGAGCTCGGAGAGGGTATGCGTGTCCGCGTGTGGCCGGCACTCACGCCACGAAGGCGCCATGGAAGCCATGGGACCCCAAAAGAGGCAGCAACAGACAGACAATGCGAGAGGCAGCAAAGCAAAGAGAGCAAAAGATGTTCCCACACCGGACTCGAACCCGGGTCTGCTGGGTGAGAGCCAGCTATCCTAACCGCCTAGACTATATGGGAAGGCTGCAATACGAACCACCAACCTACCACACAACCAAGATTAACCACGCACATCTACACACAACGCAACGCCGCGCCAACCCCGCTGCGCCACCTACCGCACTGCTGCTTCTCGTGCGGGCACTGCCCTCGCATCAACTCCCAGCCTCCCACCTGACCCATTCGACCACACCGTCTCCGCGCACCCGTCCAATGCACTAGTGCGGCGACAGATTGGCATGACGCGCAAGGTCAAGGGGTCAACCACGCCACAGCGTGGCTCCGAACCGTCGCGTGTGTACCCCGGAGTCCGGCGTTTCGAGTTTCACCGCCGCCAGTCAGTGCTAGCCGAGCGTTGACACATCTGCACAGACTGCGCGGCCGACCGACCACGCGACCGCGTTGGAGCTCGGAGAGGGTATGCGTGTCCGCGTGTGGCCGGCACTCACGCCACGAAGGCGCCATGGAAGCCATGGGACCCCAAAAGAGGCAGCAACAGACAGACAATGCGAGAGGCAGCAAAGCAAAGAGAGCAAAAGATGTTCCCACACCGGGACTCGAACCCGGGTCTGCTGGGTGAGAGCCAGCTATCCTAACCGCCTAGACTATATGGGAAGGCTGCAATACGAACCACCAACCTACCACACAACCAAGATTAACCACGCACATCTACACACAACGCAACGCCGCGCCAACCCCGCTGCGCCACCTACCGCACTGCTGCTTCTCGTGCGGGCACTGCCCTCGCATCAACTCCCAGCCTCCCACCTGACCCATTCGACCACACCGTCTCCGCGCACCCGTCCAATGCACTAGTGCGGCGACAGATTGGCATGACGCGCAAGGTCAAGGGGTCAACCACGCCACAGCGTGGCTCCGAACCGTCGCGTGTGTACCCCGGAGTCCGGCGTTTCGAGTTTCACCGCCGCCAGTCAGTGCTAGCCGAGCGTTGACACATCTGCACAGACTGCGCGGCCGACCGACCACGCGACCGCGTTGGAGCTCGGAGAGGGTATGCGTGTCCGCGTGTGGCCGGCACTCACGCCACGAAGGCGCCATGGAAGCCATGGGACCCCAAAAGAGGCAGCAACAGACAGACAATGCGAGAGGCAGCAAAGCAAAGAGAGCAAAAGATGTTCCCACACCGGGACTCGAACCCGGGTCTGCTGGGTGAGAGCCAGCTATCCTAACCGCCTAGACTATATGGGAAGGCTGCAATACGAACCACCAACCTACCACACAACCAAGATTAACCACGCACATCTACACACAACGCAACGCCGCGCCAACCCCGCTGCGCCACCTACCGCACTGCTGCTTCTCGTGCGGGCACTGCCCTCGCATCAACTCCCAGCCTCCCACCTGACCCATTCGATCACACCGTCTCCGCGCACCCGTCCAATGAACTACCGAATTTTGCGTTAGGGTAGCCCCCCCCCTCTGATACCTCATAAAGGGGGCTTACCTAAAACTGCATCTATATTTGCTCGGATTGGAGCCTATTGGCTGAAAAGCTTTGCCTCTGCCGGAAGCATACCATTCTCAGAAAACCAGTTGAGTTGCATGCCGTGCCGCGACACAAGACGGACCGTCAAGGAGAAACTCCGCATCGTGCTGGAGGCTGATCGGGGAACCATGAAGGGAATCGCGCGCAAGTATGAGGTATATCCATCGCAGATTCAGCAGTGGCGTAAGAATAGAAAGAGATTGGAGGAGACCGTGAGGAGAAACCCACGAGCTCGGGCAATATCAGTAGGACGACCGCTTCTTGCACCATCATTAGAAGACCAAGTTGCAGCTTGGATCCTACATCGCAGAGGGCTCGACATCGCTGTTTCAACGCGCCATGTCATCAACAAGGCTCTTTCAATTGATCCGACTTTCAAGCAAGGTGATCGGAAAGCTTTGCGTCACTGGGTGTACCCATTTTTGCAGCGCCGACGGCTGAGCATTCGCCGGCGAACTCACGTCGGTCAGAAGCTCAGTGGACACCTTCAGTCCGTCAAAAATGAGTTCGTGAAGATGGTGAACGAGCGATTCCGTCCCGGAGGTACGCTAGAAGGCACGCCACCATCAATGATCGTCAATATGGACGAAATGGCTGTACATTATGAATAGACAGCAACTACTACTATTGCACACACTAACAGCAAAACTGTAGCCATCCGCGGTAGCGGTTCTAACAACCAGCGACTAACAGCATGCATCACTTGTGCTCAAGACGGGACTAAGCTGCCGCTTTTCCTCGTATTTGAGGCCAAGCCTGGAGGTACCATCGAGAAGAAGCTCGATAAGCTTCTTCCTCCAGGAGTGTATGGGTGCTGCCAGGAAAACGGTTGGATGGTATGTTGATTTTCTATTATGCACTGTTATATTTGCGGTAGTCAATAGTGCAGCGGCAAGTCGCCATTTTTTTTCCTGCGTTCTCATTGGTCCAGAGTGCTTTTCGCGTTCTGCATCAAAATCGATGCTCGTCGAGCTGCAACTTTTTTTTGGCCAAGGATCCACTCGAAGAGACGCAGCAGCATTCGAAAACATCACACAGCGATGGTGTACGCGGAGGATGAAGAAGAACCCGTGCGTTCGCATGAAAACTGCAACGGCCTTAACGTCCAACAAGATGCCGTTCACGATGCTGACGCTCCGGGTGCGGCAACAGCCCTGTGCGGTTGGAAAGCCCGCAAGAAAGTCGACAAATCCGAAGGCGGGAGTGATATTCGTGGGTGTGAACGACAGGGTTGCCAACGTGCTGTTCATGCAGCATGTGCAATGAGTATGCTTGCAGCATTTGGTGCTAGCAGTGCGTTTAACAAGACGCCATGCGGAAAGCGCTGCTACAACGCGCTCATGAAGGAACCGCGCTTGCAGACTACACAAGCAAAGAAGCGTGTTCCCTGGCATAACGACGGACCAACGGCAGACACCAGCTCGATCAGTATCCTCATAGACTGAATTACCGATGGAAACAATTACAGTCGATATCGCGGAGGTGACGCTGAGTCTGGGGAGTCAAAGACTACGATCGCTGGAGAGATTGCGTTGAGAATGTCAGAAGCGGGCATACCCACCACACGCTCTGCTAAAGACATCACGAATAAGATCAGCTCGCTCGAGTCTTCTTTTCGAGCAGCGGAGGATTGGCGAAATTGTTCGGGACAAGGCTGTGCTCATGACGAACCCAGCATACATGACGGTCTCCTCATGCGGTGTTCGTATTGTTTCCAGTTGCGAGACATAATGATCAACCGGGACGGCACACGAGCTCCACTGCTAAACACTGACGCAGCTGCTAGAAAAGAAGATACAGAAGGTGAGTATGACAGTGCCAGCGATAATTAATCGAAGTCCAGCTCTAATGCCGCAGAGCAATCAAGCGCCTCGGCGTCTAGACCAATTTCGATTGTGCAACGACCATCGAAGCGGCAACGGCGCGTAGTTAGTGACGTTAACCAGTCTCCTCTAGTAGCGTTGAAGAAGGCCCAGCTCGCCCAGAATCGGGAATTGCAGCTCATGTAGTTAGAAGTGCGGAAGCAGCAGATTGTTTTACAGGAGAAGGAGATGGAAGCGCGCCAGCAGCAATATGAGAATGAAGCGCGAGCTACCGATGCTCGCATCGCTGATGCCAACGCGCAGACAGCAAAGCTTCACCAAGAGACAGAGCACTGGCGCCAGCAATGAAAGGTTGCTCTCCTCCGCGAAAGAAAAAAATTGCAGGACGAAGGAGTTGCAAAGGATGATATTGATGCTCTTCTACCGCTGAGTACGGATTTCTAATATGTGCCCCAAAAGTTGATTCCGCCGTTCGTCTCCATTTGTATCAGCAGGCACAGCTAAGTTCAATCCGTCATCTTCTTCCAACTCCCCAGAAATATATCCTTCCAGCTCGCTCTGCCGCTCTGCTGGAATCGGCTCGGCAACGAGTAAATTGTGGATAATACATGCACACATCACATATCGTATTAGACGTCTCATGTACTTCCTCTTCTTTCCAAGCTGGACGCGAATTCCCCGCAAGTACTGAAAACGCATCTTGAGAAATCCAATGCAGTGCTCACTCTTAATGCGAACTTTTGCCAACTTCGTGTTGAAGTAGCTGTTGTCAGGATGCAACTGAGCTTTTGTTTTTTTTGAACGCGGGTATCATGATGCTTGATGCCTGAAAAGCAGAATCGCCAAGCAGATACTCATTACAACGAAAGTGCTGATTGGGATTGGTTGCAACAGGACTATTTATCCAAACGCGATTATCGTGGACAGATCCTGGCCAACCCACCACAATACTTCGTATCCTTGCTGCGTCATCACATGTCACCAACGCGTTGACGGAGTATGATGATTTCCGACTGTAGTAGTCTTCGTCATTATGCCGAGATTTTGTTGAAAGCGGGAACAGCGTGCCATCAATAATTCCAACACAATTCACGAAGCCGTATTTCTCCTGGATCCGCTGCGAAATTTCACGACGCTCCACATGATCTGGCCACGTAATTGTAGAGTCTTCAAGCTTTGACACCACTACAACTGCGCGCTGAAGATATTTGAAAACTGACTCGGTTGCAATACCGAGAAATTTGCCAATCTCTGGTGCTGTGTTACCGTTACCATAAGCTCCTAGGTACTTTAAAAGTACCATCAGGTGTAACTCGACACCACCGCGAAATGGCTTCCCTCCTGTAGACTTGAAGGCTGGGTCATGTTGCAGAAGGCCAACCAAGCTGAAAAACTCTGAGCGCTTGACCCGAAAATTCTTTAAGAATTCAGTGTCAATCGTATGAGTTCGATTATGGAGCAGCTTAAGCCAGCGATTTTTCCGTTTCCGGTAGCGTGGTGATCGTAAGGCATAGCGAGTGGATTAAATACGTTCATACTCCAGCACCCAGTACTCATCTAGCTCGTCTTCATCGGAATCCTCGCCACTCAACAGGTCCCGCATCATGGCTGCACACTCCCTCTTCACCAGGACATTCTGGACGTGACGCAGTAGCTTCTTGCGCTCGGATGACCGCGGCATCTTGCTGACTGATCCGCCAGAGAGATCTTCAGTTGTGATGAAGCAAAAATCTCTGCAACTGCAAAATACCACAAAAGGGGGTGTCAATTAGTACGGCTTTGATTGGTCAAAACTACTTTGCCCAAGGTGCGAAAAAAAAAAAGCGACTTGCTGCTGCACAATTGACTACCGCTATTGAGGTTCTAACTATTGCATTCAGGACGACCGAGACTGCCGTATTTGGGCTGAGAAGGTTTGGGCACAGTACGTTGCCATGCAAACTTCATCGCTGTTGTCGCTGGACGAGTTCAAGAGTCATATACAGCCAGGATTTGGTCGACAGATCAGTGATTTAGGGACCGATCTCGCAGTCATTCCAGGTGGCTATACCTGCGTGCTGCAGCCGTGTGATGTGGGTGTGAACAAGCCCGTAAAAGAAGCAGTGCGCGCTCAGTACGATGACTGGGCGGCTGAGCAAATGACATCGATTCCCCCGGAAGCCAATGTACCAGTGCCAAAACGAGAAGATATCGTGCCTTGGATTGTTAGAGCCTGGGGAGGTGTGGTGGAGTGCATGCCAGAAATCCGCGGTCGTAGTCACGATCGTTGATCTCCGACAGGTTTCCAGAGCACGAGACGACGCCCCTTCCTTTAGTTGACGTCGCAATTCCCCGGAACTTGTACTAACGTAATTCCGAAGCGGTAGCGCGGTAGGCAGGAATATACCTTGTTTATCTTGGCCTTGAGGTCTTGGTTCGTAGCAGCGCGGGGATGGGCTTTTCACGCCGCTGGTTGTCTCGTTCTTCTTGTCTTGGATCGCGTAGGGCCCTATCGTTGCCGCAACACGTCCGTAGTCTTCTTCACACGTCCACTTGATCCCTATTACTTGATCGGTGGCTAGTGTTCTCTCTCTGTCGATCGCTCTGCCCTTTACCTTGCTTTGCGTCGACGTGCCTCGGTTTATAGTGCCGTTCTGCTGACACTCTGGGTTGGGTTGGGCACGCGGGACCTTGCTGCAGCGCCATGTATCGCCGTTATCCTTGGCGATCGGGGTCGATTCTTCTACAGGGGTGATCCTTGAGCGCTAAGTAGCGAACTTAGCTTCTTTGGAAACGAAGACGTGTTACTTGGCTTATCTACTTCGATGCAAATTGCGAACTGAACTACTCTAACTCCTATACGCCACGTGTCGACCCATCACACTCTGGCTCACGTCCACTCGTTGCTCCCCTGGCTGGTGATCGTGGTATTATCGATTGTGATCGCCGATCGTGGTGACCATGACACTGCTGATCGTGCCGATCTTGACACTCTCGATCGTTGGCTACAGAGATGATTGTGATCGTCATCCGCACTTAGTCGGAAAGGAGTGTAAACCTTCCCCCAATTTCGACTCTGCCTTCGAGGACTCACTCGCCCCACTAGCAGCTCTCTCACATCCGCTACACCACATGTGTCTGATTGAGATTAGCTTGCACAATCGGCAGCAAATACTCCCAGTTACGTTCATCCAACCGTAGCTCTAACAGTAGCGCGCGGACGACCTGCAGAATGTCGCGATTAATACGCTCCACCGTCCCATTAATCCAAAGAGAGTAGACAGGTACAAAACTCTGTACACCACGCAGCCTTGTTGCTAATTCTGCAAGAACAGCACTGCGGAAATGGCTACCTTGATCGGTAACCCACTTCTTGGGCAGCCCAAATCGCTTGTGCCAGTTGAGAATCGAAACTACAGCAACGTCACTAGTTGGAGCATCGCATGCCACCAATTCACAGTAATGCGTTAGTTCGTCCTTCAGGACAAGTACATATTTTGTCAAGCCATAGCTTTCCCCCATCGTGATATAATCCATATGCAGGACTTCGTTCCTCGTCGCGGGTGGCTGTGTCTCTGACCACGGTCGCTGGATCAATTTACCACCTTTAATATGTTTGCACAAAAGGCAGCGGTTCACGAAACGAATTGCAACTTTCCGCACATTGCCAATGGCAAACCGTTCTTGCAACACGTTTGCCATAGCCTGAGCTCCTCGATGTGCCTGCACGCCACAACGTGCAACGATAAGCACACGATTCAATAATTCCTTGGCCTGTAGTGGAATCCACAGCTTCCCTTCACTATACAGCAAATCGTCTCGGGCTTCCAGTGAAACCGTAACTGAGTTACGATAACGAGATTGTGCATCACGAACAGCTAGAAGCGAAGGCCATTCGAAGGTATCCTCTTGCAGTGGCCTCAACCTGCTTGATTCTGGTTGGCTTCGAGTGCGTACTGCCTTCGTTTTCACTACCACATGGGTGTCCTCACGTACCGGCCATCTTGACACTATATCTGCTCAATGATTATCCTCCCTACGAACGTGGTGAATGGTGTATCGGCTACCGATGAGCTTCATGGCCCAGCGCTGAAGCTTGCCACGTACATGTTTTTTCAGATCATGGTCGGGACAGAAAATCTGAATCGAATTCGCATGGTCCGAGTAGATGCGGTATCCTAATGGTCTATGAAGAAGATAGTCAAGTACAGCAGCCGCATATACCACAGGATACGCCTCTTTCTCGAGTACAGACCAGTGTAGCTGCGAGTCTTTAAACGATTCTCTCTTGCATACCAGCAGCTCGTGATGCTGTTCGTGAACTGGAATCCCATCCTGCCACTCCCTCACCTGAGTGAGGATAAATTGCCCAGCCTCGATCCGATGCATCGGTGCTCAGGCACACAATTGCCTCATCATCTGGAAATGATAATGTCGCCGAACTAGCTAGACGCCCCAGAAACTTTTTGTACGTTGTAGCTTCTTCACTATTCCATTCCACAGAGACACTAGCAGCATGACGTTTGCGTCGGCTCTGGCCTTTAAGACTGCATCCAATTTGGCCTGCAGAGGTTCCACTTCACGTCCATAGTCTACAACCGAGTCACGAATCCAATTGGCAGCACAAAGGAAGTGCTGCAACTCTGCAGCATTCAACGGTAATGGCAGTGACACCAAAGCATTAACTCGTGCTGGATCATGGGTCACTCCATGTCTATCGATGATCCTCCCACACCAATGAACGGATTCCCTGTAGATTCTGCTCTTCCTCAAATTGAGTTTCAAATTGATCTTGCGAAGACGTGAGAAGAAAATCTTTAACACCTCCAGGTATTCCTCGTGTGACGAAGCAAAAAGAAGTACATCATCCACGTAGACGAGCAAATGATCATTAATTAGATCAGCGAATGCTTCTTGCATGGCTGCTTGGAAATGAAGAGCAGAGTCTGCGCCACCTTGAGACACCCTCGTGAGGGTGTAAACTCCTTCGTCAGTCTGAAAACTGAACACCTCGCGGCTCTCCTCGTGCAGGGGCAGCTGCCAGAAACCTTTGAACATGTCGAAGGTCCCAATAGCTTTCGCTCCCTTCACTCGACTTGTCACCACAGCTAAATTAGGGACACTAGCTGCAATTGGCATTGTCATCGCGTTGACCCTGCGGTAGTCGGTAGTGATGCGGAATTCTTCTCCGCCTGCCTATTGCACTGGGACTATTGCACTCGCCCATCGACTACTGTTGTTCGGGTAAATGCAACCGCACTCAACCAACTCCTTCACGTAATTTTTCATGTGCGCACTGGCAAGAGGCGAATAACGACGGGGCTTGCAGCGTACTGGTTCACTGCCTTCTTTCAATTGGAGACGATACGGCTCAACACGTGCATGCTCGTCTGCACCCAGGCGAATGCGCCACACATCTCGATAGTCATCCACGGTGCGTCTGAGTGTGGGCGACAGCTCTTGAGGAAAACCATTAGTACCTGCAGCGTTAACCAACTCCTCGAGCATATCTTGCGCTTCCTGCTCATCACCAACTCCAACCTCAGGGTCATCAGGCAGATCATCTCCATCCTCACCGTGCATACTACCACCTCCACTTGCTAGTTGCTCCATCTGACGATCAACGTCAATACCCAGCGACACTAAAGTGGGGTTCCCAACTAAATTTTCCTCTTCGTCGTCATCAACAACAACACAGTGAATGTCTCGAACCTCGACTGCGCCAGCGGCCGTATCCAACATGATGTTCACTTCACAACTCGTTCTGCATGCTAGCAAGTCACCTCCCACACGCTCCAAATACACCGGAAAAGCCATGGCAGTTGTAACCACAGGTGCTCCACACGCAGCCAAATCACGTAGCACAGTTGCAGGCATGACGTTAACCTCGGCGCCAGTATCCGCTCTGTATAGTAATTCCACCAAATCATTAACGACCACTTGGTGATGCCCAGGAACACGACCAGCGCGGGCAACCTTAACTTTGGCAACCCTTGCCTCCCGCATACGCTGGTAGCACTCAGCTTTCTGCTCGTCTGTTGCTGTTGGACAGTGACGCACCACGTGAGGGCCTTTGCAGAAAAAGCAACCATCGCGCGGTGGAGGCCGAGAAGCAGCCACTTTGCCTTCTGTGGTGTTGGGTTTTTGACCCGGATCACGGCCTCCGTTGCAGGGGCAACCTTCGTGGACGCCTTCAGTGAAAGGCGCGGCTGTGATTGGCGGAACACATTTACCGCAGCAGAGTGACAGAGAGGAATTAGTGACACCCTCGGTCGTACTAATATAACCCGACCGAGGTATTGGATTAGGTTAGGATAGGGTTATTTGCCACACATCACCGTGTTGTCGTGGTCTCGGTCGTACCTATGTGGGATTCTAGAGTCTCCCACCGAGATCTGTTCACACTGGATATTTGTATAGGAATATAGGAGTAGGTATAGGGAGACCTACAGAGGCTCTCAGAGCCACAAATAAGCAGAAATAAATAAGCAGTCTTCCCCCCAAGCCGACAAGGGTCAAGTCCGTCTCCGGTAAGTGTTTAGCTTATTGTAGTGCAGGACACGCTCAGGTAGGGTGGATGCCTGTAGATTGAGCTAAGGTGCATCGCCGAGGGTTCGTCTATAATTAGGCCAAGAGTGAAGCGTGGCCAAGTGTGTGTGGGAGCGACCTTAGAGTGTTGCTCTGTGTGTATCCGTGAGGACCGAGGGTTCTTGCGTGTTCTAGACTTCCTGCCGAGGTTATACCTCGGCGCCCTTGTATAAGGCCTAACACGTCGGTACCCTTCCTTCTGAGGGACTGCAGGGTTTACTGCTTCGTAGCCTAAGCTCGTGGCTAGAGGAGTTGAATAAAGGGTTAACCTATTACGATCGCAGTGCACAGAAGCGCTTGCAACCGACCCGGTGTAAGGGATCGTTCCTGGTCTTCAGGTTTGATCCAACAGTTGCTAACCTTTGCGGGTCAGCGTGTGTTGTTGGTGGGAACTCGCCCGACACGTGAGAATTTTATCGTGAATCCTACACGACAACTGGTGCCGCGACCCGGGATTGGTGTGACCTTCTGTTGTGTTGTGGTGGTATAGGTTCTTACCCCAACGAGCATTCGAGAGAGAGAAGAAGAGAGAAAGAGGAAGAAGATGGCTAAAGGAGGCAAGTCAGCGGTACCAGCAACACCGATGAAGTCAGGGGAACGCGTACCGAGGTTCCAGTACGCTCCGAAGCTTCGTTTCCGACTCCAGCGACGACTCGCATGGTGACGATCAACGAACGTCCGGTCAGCCCGGACGGCTCGGTGGACTACTCAGACGCCAAGGAAGAAGATGAAGATGATTACCTGGAAGGGAAGGCGGCAATGCCCGAGCTTTCGGAAGACGCTGTGGTCTCGGTAGGACGCAGCGGAGGGGTGAGGCCGCTAGCGCGGAACCTCATCGATGAGTTCGACGAAGATGATGGCCCAGAGCCAGCTACCGAGGAGGACTATGGTGGGACCGATGGTTCAAAACCATCGGCGATGACCGGGAAGGCAACTTCTCGGTCGACAGGCAGCCGACCTCCAGTCAATGGAGATACCCCAGCTGCCAACAAGGTTCTAGGCAGATGCCTGAACTGATGAAGACGAAGAGCAATTGGATGCAGCAATTCGGGCCGAAGGTGGTTCGCCAGCAATCTGGATGGATCTCGGAGGCGAGTTGGCTGTACCCATCGACTCAACGAGCACTCGGCAGGTGGCGCAGAACACTGTGCTGTTCTTACGTGCTATGGGATGCGAGCCTCAGATGTACCCATCTGATGCTGCGCTACGAGACTGGACACCGTCTGTAACAGGGTTACACAGGCTGGTGTAATTGGGTACACCAGATATACGTGTATAGCCGAACTATACACGGACAAGTATACGGCAAGCCTTCTGTGTGTGCGCGTCACATACACAGTCAACAATCATTTCGAGCCGCCAATGGCACAAACATTGGCGGGCGCTAAGCGCACTGCTATTGGTGGAAAGGGGCACATTTCCACCAACCAAACGCATACATAAGGGCCGGAGCGTGAGAGCCAACCATGGCTTCACCTCCGTAGATACATAAGTCATTTAGATAGGTTTGCTAAGGGCCCGCCACGCGGCGGGCTTCCATTCAATTCAGTTTTCTACTTTCAAGTTAAAGTTTCGGTCTTTTGCTTAGAAATACACGGGGACGTGTATTTCTACTTGCATACAAAGTCTAAGTAACTTACGCTTCCTCAAAAGCGCATACTAGTGTATGCTAAAGAAACAGAGCGCGTCTCGCCCTGTTTCACCTGGTAGCACTTTGTAGTCCGTCCAACGCCTACAGAGTTAGCCAAATGGATGCATTCGGCTATGGAGACGAAAACCCTTCGTCAGGCGGTGCCCTGCCTGACGGAGCTCCAAGCGCGGGTCCTCCCCGCATCACGAGGGAGGACTGCCCCCACCTGAGCGATCAGCAGTGGGAGGCACTGCTACGACTCTCGCGAGTCGTAGGTGAGTCCACCGTGGCAGCGATGCTACGGTCGCTGCCACCAAGCGAGCACCATGTAGTCGTGGTCGACTACATGGACAAGGAACGCCAACAGAAGGAGGCGTCAGCCCCTTCTCGCGTTGAGTCACTGAAGGTGTCAGTGACTCCGTTCTCGGGTGGCCAGAACGAGCCTCTTCTACGATGGCTCGTAGAACTGGAGACAGCAATTGCTGCTCGACGGATCCGGGATCCGTCGCTCCAAGTTGCGTACGCCATGTCGTGTCTGACTGGACGAGCCAGACACTGGGCGTACGGAAGACGTCTTACGGACAGTACGTGCTGGAGCACGTACGAAGACTTCAAGCGCGAGCTCAAGCTAGCGTTTGAGCCGCCTGAATCCGAGTTCAGGTCGAGGGCGGAGTTCCTCGACCTGCGTCAAGGCAAGCGCGACGTGTTGGCTTACGCCCAACACGCGAGGTACTTGGTGTCGAGTATCGTCAATCATCCGATTGACGAGGCGACACAAGTAGTCACCTTCATGAAGGGACTGAAGGATGGGCCTGTGAAGACCTATCTCTTCCGAGAGTACCCGAGTACTCTCGAGCAAGCCATTCGGCTTGCGTCGCAGGAAGAGTTTAGCCTGCACCAGGCTAAGCTCCACGCGGACACGCCAGGGGCGCCACGTCCGCGTGCAAGACCCATGGGCGGTCCAGAGCCCATGGGACCTATCCAGTGCGTCTGCTGGCAGGCAGCAGACGGAGCCGCGCAGAGGCGCGGGACGGTGTTTCCGGTGGAAACACCGGCCACTTCGCACGTGAGTGTGTAGCAGGCCCGGGGCCTGCTGCTCGCGATACGTCGTATCGTGCCACACGTGGCACGTCGTATCGCGCCAACGGGGATCGTTGGCGCGGACGACCAAAAAACCGCTGGAAGCCAGTAGGGGCGGGGCGCCCTACTGGTGTAGTCACACATGCCGATGTCGGGCATGTGACGGCTACAGCCCCTTGTGGTGCCGGACACCACAGCAAGCGTCAGGATGATCAAGCAGGGCTGATCATCCTGGAAGTCGCGGTGCATGGGAGAACCATGCACGCGCTAGTCGATTCGGGTGCATCGAACAACTTTGTTCGACTGCAAAGCCTGAGGGCTATGAACGCCGAGGAGAAGACGACTCCTCGAAGTGAGTTGGTGGTGCGCCTGGCGACAGGAGCAACCGTGAAAACGCGCAAGCGAACTGTATCAGTTCGCTTTGGCTGTGAAGGCCGGGCCTTCACTGAGGACTTTATCGTCCTGGATCTAGACGATAAGTTCGACATGATACTGGGCATGCCGTGGCTCAAACGCCATGCCCCAGTGATAGACTGGAGTCCCAGTCTATAGTCTCTTACGGCTTCGAGGACGCATGCGTCCTCGATTCGGCAGATAGCGCGACAGAGAGCGATGGCCCTGACAGCGCTGCGAGTGCGTCGCGCAGTAAACGCGACTGAGCGAGGTCACCCTCGCTCAGCCAAGCCAAGACTGCGCGTCGACCGTAAAGGCCGACGCGCTCAAGACGAGGACGGAAGACGACCGGGGCGCTTCCTCCCTGTGCCCGGGGCACAGGCAAATCGACGAAAGGTGGGTGCACTCCGGGAGCGCACCCTCTCCCAAACCGGGTTTGGAAGAAACGCCTCGCAGGCCGGGCCTGCGAGAGCCAATATCAAGAAGAACCCGTCTCGGGCCGGGCCCGAGCGAAGCACCAAGAGAAACGCTTCCTCAAACCGGGTTTGAGGAGTCAAGGATCAAGGCATCTCGACGGGCCGGCCCGTCGAAGAAAAAGATATGGGTCGAAACCAGGCCGGGCCTGGCACCCATCATCGCGGCAAGTCGCGATGTGAGGAGTGAAGCTGACTCCTCACTTTGAATCGGGCCGGGCCCCGACGGGAAGAGATCGCCTCCCCGTCGCAAGAGCGCGATACGCTAAGGGTGTAGCTGACGTGGTTGCGTCACCCGCAAGGGGTGACGTCACGTACGAGAGAGTGAATGCGTTAACGCAAACACTCTCGGGCGTCAAGTGTCAGGAGCTGACACTTGAGGGTCCTCCGAGCACTGCCTCGGAGTTGACAGCGCTGGAAGTGCAGAGCTGGAAGGGCTTTGCACGGGATCTACGCGCCGGGCGCGTAGAGCAAGTATGCATCCTCACCGCGCGTGAGGATACCGAGATCACAGTGGAGCTCGAGGACCTGCGGCAGGTCCTCGTCAAGCACCTGAGGCGACACTGCCCTCAGCGCCAAGACCAAGAAGGACCGCTTTGCCGAGCAAAGCTGGGACTCGCTCAAGGCGAGTCCCTATTACGATGTGCTCAGGGAATACGCGGACGTATTCCTGATGAGGTTCCCGCGGAGCTTCCGCGACAAGGGCATTCAGCACGAGATTGATCTCGTGCCGGGACGAAGTACTGCTCACGCGACAGTGGCCACTGCCGCGTGAGCAGGCCAAGCCATTGACGAGTTCTTCGAAGCTCGTCGGCGCGCGGGGCAAGTGCGGGAAAGCAAGTCCCCGCACAGTGCTCCGACGTTCTGCGTCAAGAAGGCGCAGGGCGGATGGCGCATTGTCCACGCGTTCAACAAGTTGAACGAGGCAACGATACCGGCGCAGACGCCGATACCGCGAAAAGATGTGATCATCGATTCGATGAGCAAGAGCACCGTGTTCATGCTCTTGACTTAAGAGATGGTTTCTACCAAATCTTAATGCGTGAGGAGGACATCCCCTTCACAGCTGTAAGCACGCCAAGCGGCATGCTTTGGGAGTGGCTGGTGATGCCACAGGGGCTGAAGAACGCCCCTGCGACGTTCAACAGGTGCGTCACACACCTGTTGCGATCGATTCGCGACTTCGCGCCGACGTACTTCGACGACGTGTTCGCCCACAGCCAGGCTGTGGGCGGAAACCGCCACAGAGATGCACAGGGAGCATCTCCGTCGTCTGCTCGCGCTGATGCGTGAGCACAAGCTATATGCAAACTTGAAGAAGTGCATATTTGGTGCATCCGAGATTCCGGTTCTCGGATGTCTTGTCGGCAAAGACGGAGTCCGCCCCGATCCTGAGAAGGTCAGGGTCGTCAACGAGTGGCCTGCGCCCTCGAACGCCAAGGAACTGAGGCAGTTCCTTGGGCTGGCCACGTACTTGTGCAAGTACGTGCACGATTACGCTGGGCGATTGCATGTCACGTCTCCTGAAGAAGGACGGATGGCAGTGGGCTGTGAGTGTCAGCAGTTTCTTCAGTCAAGCAGGGCTTGAAGCGCCGGCTTGGCCAACCAAGACCGCGGTCCACGTGGAGCACATGCATCCTCGATTATGCTATCGGATGCGCGGCTCGAGCAGGCTCACGACGGGGTATCGTGAATCTCTATCATCGCGTCAGCTTACAAGCTGAGCCAACTACCGATACAAGGAGCTCCTTGCCATGAAGCGACTGGCGAAGTTCCGTGTCTATCTTGAGATAAACCGTTCGTGGTCTATACGGACCAGCATCGTTGGGACGGCTGGAAGTCGCGCACCTTTCCAAAGAGGCACGGTGGCTGTCATTCTTGGATACAATTCCGGTTGAGTACAACGTACTAGTGGGCCGACGCGCTCTCGCGTCGACCGGTACAACTACAAGGTAGTTGATGTCAACGCTTGGCTTGGAGAGCAGGTCCCACGTATCGCTGCTCGAGACGTGCGTGGCGTAGCGCTGACGAGCTCAACGTGCATTATGGAAGGAGCCGACCGAGCCGGGCGCAGCGCTGCCACATCTGCTTCGGTGCCGCCCAAGCCAAGATGGGCTGCTGCTTTATAGCACAGCACGACGATGCTCAGCTCGTCGTCCAAAGATTATGACCTCGGTTCGGGTCATCTGAGTATCAAGCCCATTGGCGCTCCGGGCCGAGAGAAACCCTGCTTCTCCGCGTACTCACTGGCGCGGTCGGGAAGTTTCTTTGCGAACGTGCCAACGAGGCATCGGTCACCTGAGCTTCAAAGATGCCGAATCCGTGCCTGGAGTGTTGGATCCATTAGTATGACTTCATCTTCGGGGCCGCCGAGCCCTCGAAGCGCACCGAGAGGTCGGAGCAGGGGTGACCAAGCTCACAGAAGCAAAACTAACGGCAGCCGTGACGACCGAGCTCACAGAGACAGGGGCAGCTGTAGTCGAAACGACCGGGACTTGGGGTCGATTTGCGACGACTGCAGAAGCCCTAGAACTGTCGGTCGTGGCAGCGACTACTTGAGCACCTCCAGCCGCAGCAGGAACAGCTACCACCGATGTTTGGGGTGCCGTACTGACGGCCACCAAACCCTGCAAAACACCAGCAGCCGCCGAGCCGAGCGGGACAGACCCGGAGGGGCGGGGACCCTGGCCGAGGTGTCGGAGAGACCGAGAATGAAGTCGTCGTCCGCGGCTTCCCTCTCTGCAGCCTCCATCGACAACAGTTCGCCAGTGATCGAGACTTTGCGGGTCGGGCGACCATCACGACGAGGAGCCCGGACGTACGTGGACGAGAAGGGCCCAGTTGACGGGAACACCACGACCACATTGACATCCTCAGCTTCGTCCGACGTCAAGTCCGTCGCCTCGGCCGGCCCCGTCGAAGGAGAATCTGGCGCTGGGGAGACAGGAGCCGAGCCGGGCGGAGATGCGGTCGCCACCGAACTTGAGCTTTGAGATGCGGGAGTTGTCGGTGGAGGCGTAACGGGAGGCGTCGGTGCCGATTGCCGCTGCTGGGGCCCCGAACGAGGAGTCCTGACCACGGTCAGGGTCGGCAGCGAACGCCCAGGCAGCGGCCGTAGCCTCCCTGGAACTGCAGGAGGCACAGACGACGGGACAGAAGTCGGCCGAGGTCCTGGTGGAGCTGCCAGTGAGGACGCCGGAGGCCGGGTCACTTTGAACGAGGGGACTGTCTTGTTCTTGGGGGCAACCGACGGTCGACCGAGCCTTTTGCCGGCCGGGAGCTTGGACCTGGGAGCCGTGCCAGGCGTCAGCCGAGGGCCCACGGAAGCCTTGCCGGTGCGACCAAGCCGCCGACGCTTGGCTGACGGTATCAAAGGGGCGTCATCACTATCGTCTCCATCGTCAGGGTCAACACATGCATCCGCCGAGTTTTCCTCATCCGCCGAGTCACCATCATCCGCCGAGTCACCATCATCCGCCGAGTCTCTAGAGCTTGAACTTCGGAGGGGCGTGAGCAGAGGCCTCGGTGGGGCCAACCCCAATAACTCCCAGTCAATGTCTTGGGAAGTGATACCTGACCGAAGGTTGAGAGCATGTTAGCACCGGATAAGTGGATGAACAAGGTGGAAAGAGAAGCAGGAGAACGTACCAGCAGCCGAGATGATCAACGTGTCGACGTCAAATCCATGGTCGGCCGAGTTTTGCCGGAGGACAGCATTCGCGCGCTGCAAACCCGCATTCTCGGCCAGCAGCGCCTTCACTTGCGGCGAAGGGTCTTGGTTGGCCGCATAGCCTCGGTCGGACTGGATCAGGTAGTTCCGAAGCTTGACGGTTTGTGCGTTGTACGCGACGAGGCCTGCCTTGAACCTCTCGCGCTCCTTCTGGATGAGCCGAATGGAGGAGGCAGACGACTGCTCGGCGGCTTGGAGGCGGCGGGACAGAGACTCCACAACCTCGGCGTGGGTCGAGATCTCGGCATTGGCAGCTACAAGGTGCCGGTGGAGGTCCGTGTTCTCGCGCCGGAAGAGCTGCAGGGCGTCCAGGGCCGAGTTGCATTCCCCCGAGGCTTGAGTGCAGAAAAACTCAGCCTGGGTGCGGAGCCGGACCTCCTCGTCAAGCTTGTCCTCGGTGTCCTTGAGCTCGTCCCGGAGACGATCAATCTCCTGCCTCAGAGAGACCATCTCCTCGGACTCGGAGAGAGGAAGACGAGGAGGCGCAACGGCAGCAGACAAGACGTCACCGAGGCTTGTAGCGCGCTCTAGGCGCCGGTCCAGCACAGCATCGACGCGCAACGACGGTTGACGAGCGACACCAACGACAAGCCGACCCAACTGCAGGAGTTGCTGCTCCGAGAGTGCAGGAGCCGAAGGCTCTGTGGGTAGTGCAGCAACAGCGGCTGACTCCGAGGGGACACTCGAGTCGCCGGCCGATGCTTCGCCGAGCGAAGAATCACCGGACCGAGCCAGAGCCAGGAGCGGACGAACTTCAGCGTCATCAGGGGCGTCGGCGGCGAACTCGGGGCCGAAGAGAGGCCGAACACCGACCGATACCCAACCGAGGTGTCGGTAGTGGACGAGCCGTGCAAGTTGCCGGGATGAGTCGACGGCGGAGCTTCGGCCGACGACTCAGAGGGATCTGGATCCTCGCTTGGTGGATCAGTAGGAGCCTACACGAGCGAAGAAGCGGTGACAACGAGCACAGAGATGTCAGAACGGCTGAGGGCAGCGACACTGCAGCAGATGATCAAGACTCGTACCTGACGGAAACCGCTGAGAGCACGGACGGCGGCAGATGCCCGTTGCTTCAGCCAGCGCGCGCGAGCGGCGAGACATGGTGGCGGGGTCACCGGGCACGACGGCGGTCACCAGTTGTGCGGGCTCCCGTCGTCGCGGGGGCAGTTGTGGTGTTGGGTTTTTGACCCGGATCACGGCCTCCGTTGCAAGGGCAACCTTCGTGGACGCCTTCAGTGAAAGGCGCGGCTGTGATTGGCGGAACACATTTACCGCAGCAGAGTGACAGAGAGGAATTAGTGACACCCTCGGTCGTACTAATATAACCCGACCGAGGTATTGGATTAGGTTAGGATAGGGTTATTTGCCACACATCACCGTGTTGTCGTGGTCTCGGTCGTACCTATGTGGGATTCTAGAGTCTCCCACCGAGATCTGTTCACACTGGATATTTGTATAGGAATATAGGAGTAGGTATAGGGAGACCTACAGAGGCTCTCAGAGCCACAAATAAGCAGAAATAAATAAGCAGTCTTCCCCCCAAGCCGACAAGGGTCAAGTCCGTCTCCGGTAAGTGTAGTTAGCTTATTGTAGTGCAGGACACGCTCAGGTAGGGTGGATGCCTGTAGATTGAGCTAAGGTGCATCGCCGAGGGTTCGTCTATAATTAGGCCAAGAGTGAAGCGTGGCCAAGTGTGTGTGGGAGCGACCTTAGAGTGTTGCTCTGTGTGTATCCGTGAGGACCGAGGGTTCTTGCGTGTTCTAGACTTCCTGCCGAGGTTATACCTCGGCGCCCTTGTATAAGGCCTAACACGTCGGTACCCTTCCTTCTGAGGGACTGCAGGGTTTACTGCTTCGTAGCCTAAGCTCGTGGCTAGAGGAGTTGAATAAAGGGTTAACCTATTACGATCGCAGTGCACAGAAGCGCTTGCAACCGACCCGGTGTAAGGGATCGTTCCTGGTCTTCAGGTTTGATCCAACAGTTGCTAACCTTTGCGGGTCAGCGTGTGTTGTTGGTGGGAACTCGCCCGACACGTGAGAATTTTATCGTGGATCCTACACGACACTTCGGTTGGCTTACCATTGTCTTGCTTAGGAGCAGGATGTTTCTTGTCACCCTTCACACTGTCCAATCTCGATCCGCCTCTGGTGCTGTCATTCTTGGCCGGGGGCTTGCGATCCACCTTTGTCTCTTGCTGTATTAGGTGATAATGCTGCTTCATCGTGGCTCGATCAAGAATCAGTTGGTGCAGTGCGAGATCGTCTGTCTTTGCCTCACGATGTTGAAGTGACACCAACCGCTTTATTTCTGTTTTCAGCATGATTGGCACCAAATTCTCAATGAGCAGCTTACAACGATTCTTCATCCGATCACGATAGTCGGATTGAGTTTGACTACCAGCAGCCAGCATGGATGCAAAGCCATGTTCTTCAATTAGCTGGTCAAAGTCGATGAAGTATTTTACGACCCTTGGTTCCATATCGAGCTCAGATAGGTCCATCTTCAAGTTTAGCTTAAAGAACTCAAAATGTCTAGAATATGTCCATTCATCACCTCTCCGACTCGTTCTTTGATCTTGTCCATGATCTCCTGATCCCCAATTGTGTCTTTAGATTGGCGGAACACATAACGAGCGAGATAGTCGAGTAGCTTCGGCTTGATAGATGCACGCATTCCTCGCATCACTGACTCCAAAGGTTCTTGGGTCACACGGCAGCGTGTCTCGTACGTTTCTTGGTACTACCGACGTTCACGTAGCCACTTAACAAGCGACTCTTGGTCCCACGAGGATAGCTGCGGGGCATTGACTACCTCGAACATGGGCTGAGGGATCGTCATTTCAATGTCCCCATCGGCGTCGACTCGGAAACCCGGCATACTCGAGGTGTAGTGTCTTCCACTTGTCAGGCGGTCTCCAGTCGATGTCTTGGTCAGCTGACAAACACTTGGCCTGGGCCAAAGTTAACTTTATGGCGACCAAACACTTGCGAGAAAGCAAATTGAATTCTGAGAGAAATGGAAGCACGAAAGCGATGGCTAGCTACACTAGACATCCTTGCTCTTCCCTGAGCGCTCCCTGTTGGGACTCCTTGGTGTCTTGAGATCCAGTCACGCATCTTGAAGAGTCGGCCACGCAGATTCCAAACGACTTGATAAAGACTCACAGAGATTCAGGGTGACATCCTGTCGCCAGCATGTCGTCAGGTGGATACGTTTGACATCCATGTCCACAGCAAGACAGCAAACGCAACCAAAAGAATTCTGCGCAAACGTGATCTATTGGAGCCCCACCTCGCTGAAAGCGGGTTGCAACATCCGCGTCCCGGTAGCATAGCCTCCCATGGTGCCTACCCTGGAAGCGCACTTGTGTGAGCGAATGCCGCGCCCGCGAACAAGGTTGTAAGCACATGCATGAGAATTTGTATGATAATTTGTATCAGAGCAGAGGGGTCCATCAACTGGTCAGAGCATAAGAAAAAAAAAAATTCAGCTAAAATTAAGCTTACTGTGTTGCGATTGGCTGTAAACCGGCAGGTTTACAGCCAATCGCAACACAGTAAGCTTAATTTTAAGCGCCTTCGCGTCATTTCTGAGCCAATCCTGACGGAGTTATGAGATGGCAAATGAAGCTGAAATGCCTTGCCAAGGCAAACATTGGAGTCAGGGCATGAATTTTACGTTAGCATACCGCCGGTGGCCCATCAATTGGCAAACCACGTTAGTTTCACTGCTGTGGGTTGGCGGCCGCGGGAAAATCACAACGAAGAAGCCATAGCGGGCGGTGTATAGCGGCACTGTTTGTTTTGGATTTTGGAAACATGTTGCTCATTGAGAGCAACGTCAATGCTCGGTGGCTGGTCAACCTTGTACGCTGTGGCTAGTACGGTTGATGTTCCAGCCTGCCGCTCCTTTTCAGGCCGGGTTCCGTCAATCGACGTATTCAGTTCAAATCAGATGCGCACGAAAATGGCGGCCATGATTGGCCACAATTTTTTGTATCGAGTCTCACGCACTCCGGGAGCGTACCGCGGCATTGGCCACTTTGCGCCCTGCACCACAGCACCGTCGCCAGCTGGCCCCGCGCGCAGATCTTAACTGACGCTGTAGACGATCGCCGTCTGCTTCCCAGTGCAGCAGCCGGAGTGACGAGACCGTCGCCAGTTACGCCTCAGCGACCCCAGACGACAGCTCGACACGCGACGGCACGAATATTCTCTGGTATTGTCGTGGGCGCCCCAGCCCACTCTGCCTTTACGACCCTCGCGCAGTACAGTAGTCAGTCGCCGCCATGTCGACGTCGCTGCCGCTGCCCAAGGGCTTCTTCAACACGAACGTGCGTGTGTCCGAGGACATGCGGCGCCAGTACATCGAGTTCGCCGAGGGCTCCATCCGCAAGGTCTTCGCGCTGAGCGATTGCCACAAGAATAGCTGGATCCCCATGCGCGAGAAGAAGGGAGTAGCCATCTACCGCAACTTCGGCCAGATGCGCGGCCCCAAGGCCTACAAGTCCAACATCGCCGAGGTGGGCTGCAAGGGCCAGCTCACGGCCTCGCTGGACCAGGTCGGCCGCGCGTACGCGGCACACGACGACGCGTTGTTCCGGAGACTCATGAAGAAGCTAAATCCTGCCGTGATGGACGCTGCTGTGCTGTTCACGATCGTACCGCGTACACCGCTCACGCCATTTAGGTACATTGGCATCAAGTGGTATGCCGTCAAGACGCCCACGCCCATCGTATCACACCGCGATTACTGTTGTCTCGAAGTGCAGGACAAGATCGTGGATTCCTTCGGCAACGAAATGTACATCCGCATTCTCAACTCGATCGAGATCAACGAATGTCCGTCGCTCGAGAACTCGCATGGCCTTGTTCGCGCCAAAATCCTCGCCGGATACATGTACCGCATAGATCGTGCCGAGCCGAATGTGGTGCGGGTCCATCACGTGGCTCGGTTTGACCCTGGTGGCTACTTCCCTTCTCAATGGGCCTTCAAGACAGCAGAGTCACAGCTCGTGAACAGCATCGTGCAGATTCGCCGCATCATTGACAAACAGCAGATGAACGCGTGTACCTTCGTAGACAAGAGGCAATGGGTGCCCAACCATGAGCGTCTGCATTGCGCTGTGTGCAGCAGAACCTTCGGTACATTCCGTCCACGCCACCACTGTCGTAGCTGTGGTGAGGTGATCTGCGGCAAATGCAGCGTGTTTAAGTCTGTTGAGGTACCAGGCACCACGCTCAAGAACGTTCGCATTTGCTCTGTGTGCAACATGGGTGTACAAAAGGCTGGTGGACAAGACGATGATGGAACGTCGGATATATCTACCTCCTCCGTTACTTCCAGCAGCACAATCGCTCACAACGAGATGAACCTGATGGATCTCTACATGGGCAATGGCGGTGGATCTCGCACCCCATCAGCGTATTCAGACGCGTCAGCTCAGTCGAATCTCTCCATGCGTTCAACAACTTCCACACGGTCGGTCTCTGATGCCCGCGGACGCGCTCACAGTCAAGCACGAGGAACTCGAAATCCCGGCGCCTTGTTCAATGAGAGCAACACACCACGATCGTACATCGCCAACAACCTCACACCCCACGGTGGACTTGGTTTTGGCTTCAGTTCCGCGGCCTCCACTCCTCGATCTGGAGCAAACAGTGCAGCGACGACGCCCTCAGCAGGAGCGAGGCCATCCATCTCAGCTGCAAGTGTGGTGGCAGCTGCCGCCATCACCGCACAGCGCCTATCAAGCTACAAGCAGCACCCCGTCGACCTGGGATACTTACGCGACTCGGTGCATGGACCACCAGCAGCAGCAGCAACGGCAGAGTCACATGAACGGCCAGAGGACCCAACGACGCCATGGCCGCCCGTGAAGATGCAGCGGCTGGAGACGGAGGAGACTGCAGACGTGGATATGGAGGCAGACGAACAGGAAGAAATGGAGATGAAACCAACGGCACCACTAACTAGCGACATTCTTGGGTTGCAGTTGCCGACTGTGGAGCGCATCTCGGAGAGTCCGTTCGAGCAGTCGAGTCGTGCGTCATCCGCTCTGCGGGCGAGCATGAATAAGGACGAACCCCGTGCCAGCACCAGCAGCAGCAGCGCGGCCGCCCCGGCCAGCGGCTTGGGGCCGTTCCTCAGCGGGATTCTGTTGCGCGTGCGCGGCGAGTCGGGCGAGAAGTCCTCGCAGCGGGCCGTCTGATGGGCACGGGGAGTGGAGAGACCTTGCCCTCGTCGAAGAGACCAGCGAAGCAGCAGCAGCAACAGCAGCACACGCACAAGCAGCAGCCCAAGCTCAGACTCAGCAGCCACATTGACGTGGCGAGAATCTGGAGCTAGAAGGCGAAATAAGTATCATTGGTCAACTGTGTCAATACAAAATTCAAAATTCAAAGTGGAATTTTAGGAGAGGTGCTCGTGCTGGTTGCCAGCGCACTTGACCACGCGCTTCTCCGCTGTCTCCATGGCGCAGTGCTTCTGGTGCAGCATACTCTCCAGTTTACGCGCGCCGTCCAGGAAATAGCGCGACTGCACACGCTGCTTGGCCACCAGTAGCCGCTCCTGCTGAAGGGCCAGCGCATCCGCCTCCACCTTCTCGCGGTCCTGCTCGAGCATCTTTGCGCGCTGTTCGCTTCGCTCCGAGCGCTCGGTCAGAACCTTCACGAGTGTGCGCAGCTTTTCGCGCTCTGCAATGGCGTCGTCGAACTCTTGCGCTCGTCGGGCGAGGGCATACGACCGCTCTAGGGTTTCTCGCCCCACTGCAGCCAGCTCAGCGCGACGCCTCTCAACAAGCGCTTCGTCCTCTTCCAGACGCCGCGTGCGTTGCTCGATGTACCCGCTTCGAGCCTCGAGCTCAGCGCGCTCGTCTGCGAGCTCAGATCGTCGCGTGTCTAATTCGCAGGCCCTGGCCTCCATCTTACCTCGTTCCTCATCGAAGCGCGCATTTGTGCGAGCCATCGCTGCTAGCAGCTCGCGTCGCTGCTCGTCTACAGCCTCGCGCTCGCGAGAAATCTACGCGGCAAACAATACAACGCGTTAGAACAAGCGGAATTACTTTTGAGATATCCAACTGGAGAAACGTACCCGGTCGACCTCGTCTTGCACTCGTCTCTCTGCTCGTTGCTCTGCCTGTTGTTTCGCTTCAGTAGCCCTCGCAAGCTCTGCAGCCTGGGCCATAGCCTCTTGCGCCGACCGTGACTCTAACTCGCGCAGTTGCTTGTGCAGTGCAACCTCTAGCTTCTCGAAGCGCTCCTTCTCCGCTTCCACGACGCGTTGGTGTATATCGGGCAGTGTTTGCCGTTCAGTAGTTCGCGCTGCAACCTCTTCGGCAAGAGCTCGACGTGCAGCTTCGACATCAACTTGACATTTGTGCTCCAACACCTCAAGCTGCACTCGATGCATCCCTTTTAGCTCTTCGATACGCTGTTCGCATACTAGCTTGGTGTTAACCGCTTCCTCGAAGCTACATGTAAGTTGGTGGTAATCCCCCAGTGTCGCCTGCAACTTCTCAGCTAGAGCCAAGCTGCGCTCTTCAGCTTCGTGCTTGTCACTCTCCACACGCTGAAGTATCTCTCGTAGCCCGACAAACTCATGTTGCAGTCTCTCAATGTGGCGATCACGCTCATCGATCGCTACCTGAGCAGCCGCAAGCTCCTGCTGCACACGCTCCGTTGCTCGCTCGTGTTCACGCCTCCTGTCAACTGCTCGACGACGCTTTTTCTCGATGCGTGCTTTGCGCATGGTGAGCTCCTCTTTGGCTCGACGCAGCGACGCCTTCAGCTCCCGCTCCTTCCACGTGAGCAGAGCGTTCTTTTCGCGGAGCTCCTCGACCTCATCCTCGAATTTGCTCTCCATTTTGCGCAGCAGCAATGAAAACTGCTTGCTTTGCATGGTTGCAATGGCTTCAGCTTCTTCTTCTGCGACTGAAGCAAGCACCATTGGTGTGGGCCTTGAAAATACCTTGGCATCCGACACTGGCGAGCGAGCCTCGGAAGTAAGCAAGAAAGTAGCTTTTGGTTGCTCGTTGCTGCTCTCCGGTGCCGGTGCTGGTCGAAATGAAGGCGAAGCAGAGCGAACTGAGAGGTCCACGACGCGATTACTTTGACTCAAGCTGCGTTGACTCAACGAGCGACGGCTCTCCTCTTCAAAGGAGGCTTCGTCGTAGTCGTATCCAGACGCATCGTCAGACTGTACTGCAGAGCGGCGGGTGTTGTTGCTCCTGACAGAGCGAGTCGGCGACGGTGATTTCGTCACTGGGGCTGGCTGCAGAGGGAACTTGATAGTTGGCTTCTCTTCATCTTCTTCAAATTCGTCTTCATACTCGTCACTGTAACCATCTTCGTCTTCCTCGTACGCGTCCGAGGGTACGGCCTTGATTTGCGTTTGCTGCTTCGGCTGCTGCTTCAACTGGACTGCAGCATCGACGCTCTCAGCAATCTCGCTCGCGACCTCACTGTCGTCGTGGCCATAGTCCTCCTCTGCTTCCGACTCCACCTCAGATGCCGCTGAGTCATCGCTGTACATGAGCTGCACTCGTCCAGGCTAAAGGTTTGGCAACTCCGCGGCAACCCACATTTAGCCCATCGTAGCAACTTAGCCCCAGCGTCCCACTGCGCACTGCGCATAACGCTAACGGATTTAGCGCAAACTTCCTCTATCCGCCTGCTGAAGGACATACAGAGCAGTGAGATTCACAAGGAAAAACAAACGACGGAACTCAAGACTCGGCGGATGCGAGAGCGAAAGCGACACCGGACCCGGGCGAAGCGGAGGCAGCGTTGGATTTAACATAAGCTTGATTTTGGAATATGCGAGAGCATCGAGAGCCGCAAAGCTCCCGAGGAATCTACGCCAACGACAGCCTCCGACAGACGACTGGATCGCTAGGCGCCATAGAAGAGAAGACAGCACCATCACCACACACACACTACCGCCACAGAGGGAGGGAGGAAGGGAGGAGGAGATGATGATGCCCGCAGTCCGAGGGAGAAAAGTGAACCTGTGTCGTCCTCGCGCATCGTCACGTAGACGTCCACCTGCTCACATCGCTCACTTCCACTGACTGCGTCCAGCCTGATTGACCACCTGCTTACTGCTTGGCGGCGTTCGAGTTGGGGCCCAGCTTCTTGCCGCCCATGCCCGCCACGACGTTCACGAAGCGGCGGTTGTACTGCCAGCGCTTCTTAGCGCGGCCCGTCAGAGCCTTCTTCGAGTCCTCCTGCTTGGGGACCTTGGGGGTCTGGCCCTTGACCTTACCGGCACGTGCCAGCGAACCGTGGACCTTACCACCACCGCGCAGGCGGAGGGACAGGTTCAGGGTCGTCGCGTTCTCAATGCTGGTGTTGCTGTAGTACAAATCGGCGCACGAGCAGCATCACACACAACAGTCAATCCTACTGCGCAAACCTGCATGTGCTGTTCATTCATTATGGCAGGGCCAACGCACCTCATGCTTTTCTTCCTTTCGTTTCTCGCGGAGAATTCCAATGGAAGACGTCTGCTTCAGGTGGGTTGCTCGGCCGGCGATTGGTGGTGGCTGCCAAAAGTCCACGTCCAAGCGGTCCGGTTCGAGATCTGGACCGGTTCGGGTTGCGGTTTAGCGGGGACCGGACCGCAGAGGAACCACAGCAGTTAAACGCTAGTTACGCGATATATAACAGGTTATACATCGCGTAAGTAACGTTTACCTGCTGTGGCTGTTCTTAACAGTTAACTGCCTCCTTATGCTGATAAGCTCCTGTTAGCGACGCTTTTGTATATTTCCGATTTCGATACATTGTCTGTCTAAGAGAATCGGAAATAAGCGAAATGATGCAACGATCGCCGAGCGATTATCGATCCATACTGAAATCAAGTTAAATGAGCGGAACGATTGTGACATGGTATCATCATTCCGGTACACTTGACCTCTCTGTTTTCTTATGCTGATCCTGGATTTCTATCTTGCGTTTTGTAAAAATGCACGGCGGTAATTTAAGTTCACTTGCTTTCAGTATGCTAATATTTTGCATTTTTCACGTGGACAAGCTTGGACGACCATGAGCTTGATGCACCTGGCGACTCGCGCTCTGGCGGCGCACGGACGACGACGCGCGGCGCTGGTAGCTGGACACACAAGAGCTAATGTGCTGAGGCCTTTTATGCCCTTCTCCACGGTTGGCGCGGCGCCGCCCACCGAGGAGCACGAGAAGGAGGTGACACTGCCCCGCCACATCAAGTTCCGCATGCCGGACCTGGACTTCAAGGTGGCGCTGCTGCAGCAATGGACAGAACTAAAAGCTGGGGATACATGGATATTGACTGGTGTTATCGATCGCAGGAGGTGGGCAGCGGCGCTGGAGATACGACGCTCACCAAGTGGTACGTGCAGGAGGGCGCGTCTGTGAACGACGGCACACACATGTGCGAGGTACGACCGCTGCAGTAGACGCAGGAGCTACAAGGGGGATAGAACGACTGACGTAACACTGCTGGAGCTGTTGCAACAGATTGATACGCCCGATCTGTGCTTTCAACTCGAGTCTGGGGACGAGGGAGTCATTGCGCGACTGCGTGAGTAGCACACGCAACGGCTCGTCCGATAGGTTGGCGGCGTTAACTGACGTCTTCTGTGCTGTTGCTACGTGCTATCGTGTTATTATGAACTTTAGTGGTGGGCGAGGGCGCCAACAATGTTGCTCCAGGCCAGCCGCTGGCCATTATTGTGCCCACGGAGGCTGAGATCGAGCCATTCGTGAAGCTGCTGAAAGAGAACCCACGCTGCATTGAAGGTATGCAATGAGATAGAACACTGTGTGTCTGTGGTTTCTGACTGACGTTTATCTTTCTCTTGAAGGCTACGTTGAACCGGTGAGTACGGCTCAAGTGGTCGAAGCGGAAGTAGTGGCAACGCCGTCTGCGGCTCCTCCCACCGACAGCGCGGCGTCGAGCGATGTCCTGCGCATGCTGAACAAGTTGCAGAAGGAAGGGCTTTTTGAAGACGACAAGGCGCTCAAAGTGCTCAAGTCGCTTGCCCGCAAGAACGACGAGCAGCTGCTCACGACGTACAAGGCCAGCTACGAGGATGGCGTGCTAGAGGAAGCTGCGTTTGATAAGGCCTTTTTTGTGGAGAATGCGCTGGAGCTCGCGGAAGAGACAGCAGAAACGTCCACAGAGCACAACGCAAGCTAAATGGCACAGCGAGCGCGTGAGTCAGGGCTGACCAAATGATAAAACGTGCGTTCACTGAAGTGAACGATTGCTACCGTTATGCTACACCCGAAGCACATGCTATACGCTGGCTTCAGTTATCACAACAATCTCGGCAGTCTTAATGGCAACCTGAGGGCCGTGTGCACCGGTAAAACCATTATCGTCGACTTGAACTGTTAGGTAGTCGCGCGGTGAGTTGGCACAGCCATGGTCGTCGTCGCAGCTGTACTCCAGAGCCCCGAATATCGTTGTCGTCTGCTCTATTGTGGTCGCAAACTCGAGCAGTTGCAAGTCATCTCCGCCAACAGTTGCGTGGAGGGCCGTAGGTCCACCGCCATTTACCCCCGGTGGTAGTGCTACTCGAAGCTTTCCACTGCGAGTCGCTATGCTTATGTACAGGATACCGTCTGCCGAGTCCGGGTCAGTGATTTCGATCCCCGCGAGGGTCACCCACTCGCCCACAGGAGCGTAAAACGTAGAGACCATGCTAATGGAGGGGGGATCGTTGATGGCACGAATCTCAACCAGCATGCGTTTCGAGACCGTGTAGCTGCTATCCCGTTCCGTGTCGCCAATGCCGGCCGTGATCCCGTCGCTGGAGGCAGCCAGACCACCTTGACTGAGCGTCACATGGATTTCATCCCAACCATTCTCGAGGGGCTTAGAATGGTACGTCACCTTCTCCACGGCACAATTTAATGCACTGAGAGACCCTGTCAGCGTGATAACTCCTGCTTGCATGCCGTCTGGAGTTCCGTCCAAACTTACGGTCACGTTGTCACACTGTCGCTCCAGGCTCAACCACCCTTTCGAGCAGTTTAGCGACACAGTCAGTTCTTGCGTGCTCTGCATCGACTCCACGTCTTGGAAAGTGATCGACCGCGTGTCGGCAATGCCTTCGGCATGGTCTGTGCTGAGTCGATTGGCTGCCTCCTGCTGGAAGTCGACACCTTGGCCGACATGTTCTTGGCCAAGATAGAAGAAAGCTTGTGGTTGGGATGATATGCTCACAAACGTGTGCCCAGCTAGCTGGAGATCGAGTGAATCCAGGTTGAGGTCCACAACCTCACGCGACATTGGGAACAATTTGGTAGTCCCATTACTGGTTCCGTCTGAACTCCAGAACTCTGTGAGGCGGTCTTGCTCCGCTTGCGCTGCGAAGACAAGTATCCCAGATGGAGCGTTGGTGGTCTCAAGAATCGTGAAGAAGCTTGGAATTGACCCTAATACTCCTGGCGCGATGTCAAACAACATGATGGTGCCAATAGAAGTTCCGTCTGACACCCATAGCTCAGATCCGTGGACACCATCGTCTGCTTGGAAGTAGACTTGCTCCGCAAAACCAGTGAGATAGGCTGGATGCGAGCCTGTAGAGCCCTTATTGATGTCTTGCACGAGAGTTGTCCCCGCTCGAGTTCCATCCGTCGACCAGAGCTCCGGTCCGTGGACACAGTCATCAGCCTGAAATAGTAGCGATGGCGAACCGTTTAGGGGGCTCAGCACTGCGAAATGTTGGGGAGAGGATGACTTCGTTCCTGCACAAATGTCTAGTAGCAGACCCGTTCCTACTGACGCGTGCTGATCTCCTGTGAATTCGAACCGTGATTCACCATTTGAGAACCAAAGCTCGCGTCCGTAGTTTAGTGTTTCTGCCGAGAAAAATACTTGCGAATCGAATACGATGAGAAATTGCGGCTCGGAGCTGCGCGAGCCAAATTCAATATCGGCGACCAGATACGTGCCGGTTCTGGTACCGTCGGTCGACCACAGCTCCGAACCAAAATCAGTCGAGCTTGCTTGGAAATACAAACGCTGGTTGAGCTCGACAAAATAGGAAGGCTTTGAGCCCTCGGGGTCCGATGAGATTCGAGCAATACGCTGCGTACCCTCTGCAGTACCATCCGTCGCCCAAAGTTGCGTTCCCCAGGTGATTTGGTAGCCCGGAGGCTCGCGATAGCACACAATACCACCGAACAAGTCTGTTTGAAACCCCGTGTCAATGCGATATGAGTCACGAAACCCAGCGTGTTTGAAGGCACCAGTTGTCTGTACGAATACACCTTGATGTTAGAATATATGAATGATGCAACAAAGCAAAGGTTGTTAAATAGCGTACCATGGAATCGGAAAAGCGAAAGTACATTCGTATTTGGCCTCCCCATTCGTACCCGCGCCATCCGCACTGGTCGAAGTAAGTTAGGGGCTCCTCCTTGTGACCATCCAGTGCAACCGTCCCAACAAACACTCGGCTGGCTTCAGACGTCGACATCCACCGGAACCCAAGGGGGCAGTCGTATGTCTACAGTGAACAAACACGATAGATGGCCTCGT
Source organism: Phytophthora agathidicida (assembly GCA_025722995.1). Classification (NCBI taxonomy): domain Eukaryota; phylum Oomycota; class Peronosporomycetes; order Peronosporales; family Peronosporaceae; genus Phytophthora; species Phytophthora agathidicida. The sequence continues at coordinate 3,643,193 of CP106972.1, read as the reverse complement.
AAGCTTAAGATTTTATGGCCTCTGTTCATGAACGTACCTCCTGCGGGTCCCAGAGATTTTGCGCCGCCACAGTAAAAAATACGTTAGGGTCGATCGAGCTTTGTCGAGAACTCTTGCATGTATCTTGGTAGTCATTCTTCACCATCCACGACAAATGTGGCCCTTCGGCAGCAAAGTAAATACGGTTGTCCTTCGAGAACGGAGTTAAGTACGACGGCCTAGAACCTGCGCTACCAGGAAAAATATCTTTTAGCAATGCAGTTCCTGCAGCAGTGCCATCGCTACACCAGATTTCCTGTCCAGAATCAGCATCCTGGCCGCTGAAGAGTAGACCGCCATTGAATGACACAAGAAATGATGCTGCAAGCCCTACCGCCCCCCCAAATTGTTGTAATCTGCGGAGGCGTGTATTGGGGTCATTCGCCAAGAGGTCTGCAACCATTACACTCCACTGTAATGTTTGTCGTCGACCAAGAACTGCAGTTGAAGAAATTGCTGAAGCTCCTTGGATAAGCACTGATGCGCCTTCATCGAGCTGAAGAGCGGGTTCCTGGGATTGATATTGTGGCAGATGAATTTGAGGAATGTCGTTCACAGGTCTAACTTTAACAGCCAACGCAAACACCGAGTGCTTCTCACCTCCCTCTCCATAGTTTCCCAAATCGAATATTTCCATCAGCACGAAAGCAAGACCATTGAAATTATCTGTTCCTTGAAATATAAGCTGATTCATCAGGCCATTGTTTAAGGATGGGAGGTTGCCGTGCACTACGAGCTGAACACCCTCTTCGTTCCTCCACATTCGCTTCACGACAATTAAGTCATCACTTGGTTGAGTTTGAGAAGAATGTGATAGGTACTCAGACGTTATTGTGCAATGGATACACGAAATGTTCACAAGTAATCGAAGATCACCGCTGCGGAGGTCATAGTCAGGGTCGTACAACTCCACTGTCTCCAACTGCTGGGGTAAGTCTTCCACGGCTTCAATCAAATAATCCCGCGATGCAGCTTCCAAGTCACTGAGTGAAAACGGCGGGAAAACAGCCTGAAAATGCTGGGAAACTAGTACAGGAGGATCGTTCACAGCATCAACGGCGATCGGAATCACGACATGAGCTACGCCCAGTGCAGAGGTACTTCCGGAGCTACTGCAATCACTGGTAACTTTTAGCTCTATTTCATCTACAGGCCAACCATCTGAATTGTAGTCAAGCCAAGGCTTGAATACCATGCCTTTCAAGGCAGCATTGATGTCGCTAACTCGTCCGCTAAAAATTAGGCCCTTGAAAAATAAACGCGACCTGGAAAATGTTTGTCCTGGTGCAGCATTCTGGGCGACCAATCTATCCTCCGAAGTGCTATACCCAGCTTGCAGAATTAGAAGACCTCTCGTCCTTGAGAGCATCACACCACCATGTTTGACATCAATGGTGACCTCAATTTCGCGTTCTTCGTCATCTAAGTCTGGGCTCGTCAGCATTAGCGTGTCTACAGGCAGGTAACCGTCTTCTTGCATCGTAAGGGGATCGTCAGTGAGAACAACCCAATAGGGTTCGTCACACACGGGAGCAACAAACAAGAAGACGGAGGCAGTCGCAGTTTCCTCAGACTTCTCAAGGTGACTCAACTTCGTAACAGACAGTGATAGGCTCTCGGAACCGGACCAATTTGCCGCAGGGATATAGGAGCTCCCATTCAGAGCCGCATTCAGCTGAGCAAAAAAACCACGAATTACAATGTTACCATTCGAGTCATTCCTCAACACTTGAATCCCAGTCACCGTGCTGCTCAGCGCGAAAGTTCCATTGGAACAAGTGATTGTTAGTTCGAAAAGGCTCGTAAATGAGTGCGCTGAGTCAGGATAGATTAATTGGAGGTCTCCACCGAAAACAAGTGCTGTGTCTTCGTCCAATGTCAGAACATCTTCAGGCACAAGGATCGAAAAGCCAGAACGAGACCATACAACAGGGCTTGGCATTACAGTTGTCGTGCTGCTCTGAGACCCACCTGAATCAAATGTAGCAACACTTGCAGCTTTACCTTGCTGAATGCCACGAACCATAGATGAACTGACGTTCCACATCGGCTCGTCCCCACGCAGTGTTCCCGAAGGATCGTCAAATGAAACAGGATCGGGGGTTGGGTCCACGTAAACAAATAGCGCCGACATGCTTGATCCGTTGAAAGATGAGAAGTCTGTCGAGTAAACAGTGATAGTATCAAATCCATTCATACCAGACTCACCACCATCAGGCAAAAACTGCAAACTGTTCCAGTCTTTCGCTGAAGTGTAAACAACAGAAGCCAGGGTGGAGTCAAGGTTAGGCAACGTTCCTTCTAGAGTCAATCTGGAGGCATTGTTGCCGGCACTGTTTACTGTTTCAGTTGTCAGATTTATTCCATTGGGTCTCAATAGCGCAAGTTTGCCGTAGTTTGCCTCCAATATGACACGGAGCGATTTATCCAGTGCGTCTGGATCCCGAAGCTGCAAATTATCGATCACGAGAGCGACATTTTCTTCGGCTTCATAATACACCGAGTCTAGGGCAATGTATGGTGCGTCATTTAGTTCAACCACGATGATGGGGATTGTGACCTGGTCAAAGGCAGCGTCCAATTCTCGCGCATACTCAACACGGATTTTGAGTTGATCGTCTCCGCTGAAGTTTGGCCCACCAACGTATACCATAGCTTCCAGTACTCTGTTCATACAATCCACCTCTGCTTCAAAAGAAACGCGTTTTGAAGACTGGGCCCCCACAAAGCGACTGATGCAGTTAGTGTACCATGTATCACCAAGGGAAAGAATCCCATGAGTAACAGTAAGACGTGCCACAAGTAGATCACGAGGCGATAGCTGGTTTGGGGTCGTATCAGCCGCTCTCACTGAAAAACCGTCAAGCACTATAGGAGTGTCTTCATCACACACAAGCGGCAAACACTCCAATCTTAGTACAGAGAGGTAGTCGCCCATATAATGGGTTGGATCCTCGAGCGCGTGAGGAACTGAAATCACAGGCGCGTCAACTCGCGGAGTAATTACCAGATCTGCGAACGATTTTACCGACTTGTTTACAGACGATACCACGAATTCCCATTCTACGATGTGCCCCCCAGGAAATTGCTCTTCGTTCCAGTTTTGAGGCGGAAAATACACAAGACGGCTTAGGTCGAGTTCCAGCTTAAATGCGGTGCCTTCCAGTTCTATTTCATTCTTGCGCATTTGTTGTATATCATCAATCAGACTGGTCGTACAAATGATGGAGATCACACCGTAGTTAACTCGTATCTCTAACCGATACGTGTACGAATTTCCTTGGCTAGGTGGATCGGTGTCATCGTCGCCAAACCGAAGAGCGAGATCTGGAAACTGGAAAGCTGCATCTTCGGTGCTATAATACAAACTTGACCCAGTGGTGACTCGAGGAACGGGTGTGTCATAGCTTTGATCAACGGGAACTATCTGGTATTTTGAGATATCAGAGGCAGAGGTTGGTGTAAGAGGAGTTTTAGCTTGGATAACTGCATCTTGGTATTTGCAAGCTACCCCGCATTGATCTCGTAGGGTTTGCAGTACGAGATTTAATCTATCCATCTTGCCCACAGATCCGCCGACATTGATGGTGGGATCAATACCGTTTGCATATCGACCTGATAGGATAACTTCACTTCCATCACCATCACCATCCTCCAGATCAGAGCTCAAACCACTGCCAGCAGTAAGGACAATTCCTCCACCAACTGATGCCGAAGGTATGATACCTGAAGCCTGTGCGATGACGCCATCTCCATTTCCGGTAGGATCTGTGCCAGATGAGACCTGAAGGCTGCCATCGTGGCCTCCTATTAAACTACTAGGTTTAGTCAGGAATGCTTGCTGGCATGAGGGGATTTTCATAGATGTCTGTTTGGGCACGTATGATTCAATACCGTGGCCCTGGTCACTAAAACTGCCGATGGAGAAAATCTCGTTCCTTTCTGCATTTGGGCTGTTTGTATACAGCGCCCTTGCTCTTTGTTGTGATTTCTCCAAAGGTGGTTCGGACTGCATCGTAAAAGGAACCGATATATTCGTACTGGCACTCCAAACAGGTTCAACACCTCGTGCAAATTGGGGTAGTGCAGGAGTCAGCTGGAAGTGGACAGTTTCAGTACCAGAAGTACTACCTGATACAGACGTGAGCTCCAGGGACTCTAGAACCTTGCTTAGCGAATCACGTAGCCCCAGGAACCTGAGACTAGAGCTAGGAATTCGAGCAAATTCATACGATACCCTTGGAACGAAAGTTTGGTAATTCCACTGGCAAGTCAAGCAGGAAACGATTAAGTCCAGTTCTTCATCATCAGTTTCCGGGTCCACAAGGATCGAGATTGTTGCCAAAGACGTCAACTTCGTGTAGTTATCATGCCTTGCTATCCACAAATCACTGTCAGTTGTTCGTACTACAACTCTAATAATCCGCTTTGGTAGAAGTTTGTCGATAACTTTCACAACAATACTGTTGTTTGCCAGAGGGCGCAATTCTTCGCTGACAAGCTCAAGTTGAACTGCAATGGAGTCATTCTCGCCGTACGTACTCTGTAGTTGCATGGATCCCAAAGCTTCATTTAAACAGGCCGTATCTGACGCATAAATCGTCTGGGTTATTCCAAATCGCTCTGATCGTTGGCGCTCATCCGAGCTAACCACGCTACATAGCTCACCACAACCCGGTATGTCCATGTAAATAAATCCAGACGACACATTAACACGAAGAAACAGTTCGTGCATGACGTCAAACTTCTGATGTATCTGAAAAGCTCCTGAGATATTCAACAAGTTGCCGGCTGACACATTTAAGTCATTCGCCCAATCGGACACAACAACGTGGTAAAATAAATCCTGCTCGGGCGAGTATAGTTCTTCACAAAGGCTGCTGGAGCCGTCATCGACACACAGTACGATTAACATAGCACAAGATACACGCTTAGTTCCATCATCAGCGCACACATTCGGCACAACCTCTACCAGACGCAGGAGAAATATTGTATTCAGCCTGCTCAATTTTGTTGACATCATCTGCAGTGAAGCTAACGTCGAGTTTAATTCCACAGTAACGCCATCGAAAGCATTGCTAGACATTTGGTCTACGAACAACGATCCATTGTCAACACGGATATTTACTTGGAATATTTGCCCATTGTCTGGGTCGATAATCTGAAAAGACGGGATGAACATGCGTGGGTACTTATACCAATCCTTCATTTCGTCCGAGTTGAACGTGAGGTCCGGTGGGTCATTCTCGGCCTGAACGTATATGTAGAGTGTGCTTTGCTGATTTTCCATTTGAAAGTGAACCTGGTCGATACCATTAAAGTTTGGGTTGGGGATGTAGCGCAAGTTTGTCAGGACCGATTGTAGTTGACGTCTGTCCTTGGTAGTAACTTGTTGCTCACTACGAGCGTTCATGTGTATCCCATCTGCGGCAGCGTAAATGACACCATTCTGTACACTTATACTGATGACCGAGTCGTCTGCAAGAGCTACAATTGCATCCAGGATGATTTCGTCACCAATCAACATGTCTGTGTCCTCGAAGCCCGTGATTGCTTCACTTGACAGCATGTCTGGAAGACTAGTATCTCCAACAAACCTCAGTCGGAGTAGGGCTGAAGTTATAACTGCAGGCAAATCATTTTCCTGACTAGTTTCTCCTTGCACACGAATGTCAACACTTGCAACTAATGGAATTTGGGTGTCACAGCGGATTTCAAATTGGTACTCTACAGAGTTAAGTGCCAAGTTCAAATCCCAGAGCCGTCCTTCCAATACCAAAACACGATAACTGCTTGAAGGTGTGACCGTACCTGGGTCCGACTTTAAAGTGAGAAAACCCTGATCAGTTTGTATAGTCACACGAAATCCAATGTCATCTTGGCAATACCCCTTCTCAAGTCCTTCCCGAGATAGTCCAATCTCAGGTAATGCAAAAGGAATACGGGAAACACTACTATAATTCAGCATATTTGTGCCGCTATCAACCCAGGTCAGTTGCGGTGGTTCACAATCGGGTACAACAAACACTGGCAGTAATACTGTATCTTCAAACGTCGCTCCTTCATTGTCTGTTGTCGACGTTGTGCGAATGATGTTGATCACTAATTGATCAGGACCCTGAAACTTAGCATTCGGAACGTAGACTTGTTGCTGAAGGAAATTGTTTGCCCGTGCCACATCGCCAATAAAATGTGCCAAAAGAAAAGGCAAACCTTGCAGTTTTCCTGGTGAAAATGGCTCTATGAGGTTGGAAACCAACCCATGCCCAGCAAAAAGCGAGATATCGATCACATCGTCACATGCATCTCCGTTAGCTCCAATACTTGCAGCTGCACTTCCATTGCATTCACTCCTGCGGCCATCACCTGCATCAATTTGAATCATCAACTTTTCCAGTGATACTGGGGTATTCATTGTTGTAGTGAGCAGCGAGCTGTCACCTGGAAGGGCAAAAAAATATTCACCGTATATAAATAAGCTAGTTTGCCATAATCGCAGTACTAGGGTACGTACCAATAATTTTACCGTCTACAAGAATGTTGATCGTTAGTGGTCTTTTGATGATCTTGATGGGTATCGCTGATTTCACAGGAAAAAAATCCTCTCCATGTTTAGCCGTCCAGAATGTCGTAAAGTGTATCAGATCACCTGCAACCGATCCTCCAACAGGCGATCTGTATCGCAGTCCCTTCAGAGCAGCATTGATATTGTCAATGCCGCCTTGAATTTGAATACCTGTGCTACGGTGGGGATTATGGCCAGTGTCATCAGTCACAAGTGCCACCATTCCACTCTGAGTCGTAATATTTACAGTGATATCCCGCGAAGGGCTGACGTGCTCTTTCCTTTTTTCAAGCATCACCCCTCCAATAGAGATGTAGTCGCTTTCAAATACAGAAATGGGAGTTGCTGGCAATGTCAGGGAAGGTGGTTCCATAGGTGCGTTGATCACAATTGGCAAGATCTCGAGAGCTTGATCGCCAGCCGATTCAACAATAAACACCAGGCTGTCATAGCCGACGGCGTTAGCTCGTGGTGTGTAAATCAAGTAACTATGCCGAAATGTCTCTTCCAAAGTCGAAAACATCCCGTTAATCGTCAGCGTCGAGTCCAGGTTTCCAAACTTACCGAGCGGCAACTGGTTACCCAGGAGGCTAATTGTTCCTTTCGTACAGGACACGATAAATTTGACTTTGTCTGCACATCCTTCGAAACCAATGTCATTAATCGTCACCGTGCGGCTGAGATCAACTTGAAGGTACGACACCGGCAGTCGAATGCCTAATTTCTTTCTCATCCGGGATACCCGAGCATGCATTGCCCCAGAAGCAACCAACGCGGGGGTGTTCAAAGTCTCCAGAAATATCGAAATGGCGTCGTCCACAGTTGCTGCTGAAATCTCCTGAACGCGAATACCACGAACTGCGAGGATGGGGTTATCGTCAATATTAACAGCAACACACGCGTCCATCGGTGGCTGCGGGACGTCTCCACTCAGTGGCAAAAGCTGCATTCGAACGATTTCGTCGACATCACAAAGTGGGTCCTGATAATTCAGGTTGGGATGGTAGTCGATCGAGGAAAGAATCAGCTGCGCTTCCTGTGCTGTCGTAAAGGCCCCGATCAAGCGGTGCTGGAGATCCCCATCCGAACTACTAGAACCACACAAAAACGTCGTATCCACCAAATCCTTCTCCAAATCCTGATCTAACTGTAATGTGCACTGGTCACAAGAAATCTACAAAAAGAAAAAGCAGCGCTAGTGAACTATCAGTGAACCGAGGTACATTTTTATTGCTTCCTACCTGGAGCTGAAGATCTGCTGCCGTAGCTCCGTTATCTGTGCGCGGCACCCCGACCCGGGAAGGAATTAATTGATAGTTCTCGTCCTGCTTCGATAGCAACAATCCACATCGTCCACGGTAAGTTTTACACCCCGTCCGGCGTCCTTAGCAGCAGCAGCCCAAAAGCCGAGCCCTCACCGTTGCCAACTGCAGCTGGGTAGCAACATCACCACACGATAATACCAGCAGTAGCAGCCACCGCGCGATCTTCATCCGTAACAATAAAAAAAAGACAAAAAAGGTTTTTAGGATGTACGGCCTTTCGCATGGTCTATATATAGTGCTCTAATAGAGTCTATTAGAAGTCGACCGCCGTTAGAAGAAGATGAGGTCGATAGGAAGCAACTGGCTGGTGTATGATGGTGTCTTCGTTGCGGTGACGTTGTTGGAGTCCGTGACGGCGAACGGTGGAGGGCTCGGCGGAGACGATGGAGATACGAAGCTCAGCACGGAGGACATCTTGCTGCAGGTTGGCGCCTTGGTGGCGCTGCTCGCTCTGTCGGCCATGTTCGCGGGTCTGGGGTTGGGCCTAATGTCGCTGGACCTCATCGGACTGGAGATCGTCGTGGCTGCTGGCGAGGACGAGAGCGCGACGGAGAAGGAGCGGATGAACAGCGCCGCCGCCAAGAAGGTGATTCCGCTGCGGCGGAACGGCAATCTGCTGCTCACGACGCTGCTGCTGGGCAATGTGGCTGTCAATGTGCTCACATCCATTATCACGGCCGACCTCACAAGTGGTAACACCGAAGAACTCAGTCCCTTAACGTTAATGCTGGTGTGTGAGTTTGTAAAAGCGATGCTGTGAGTTGACGTAGGGCTGCTTGGATTTATTGCTTCGACGATACTCATCCTGATCTTCGGGGAGATCGTCCCCCAGGCCCTGTGCTCCAGATATGCGCTAGGTAAGGTAGACAGAATGAAAGAGACTGAGTCTGGCTAGATAACCTATCACTCGTTGCTCTCTCTCTACAGTTATCGGTGGCAAGGTGGTCCCATTCGTACGCGTCTTGATCATTCTCTTCTACATCTTCGCAAAACCTGTGAGTATGGCGTTGGATGCAACTCTGGGCGAAGACATCGGTACAGTCTTCACGAGAAGACAGGTATGTACTCATCTGGGAAGCCCATTTGCTGCGCCTAAGCCAATACATGTATATGCTAACCGTGACCGACCACCCAGCTGGCAGAGATACTTGACATCCACGAGAAGCAGGAGATGATCGACAAGGATGAAGGCGACATCATTCGTGGCGCCATGACTTTCGGAAGCAAGACTGTGCGGAGTATCATGACCCCCGTAGACCAAGTATTCATGGCTCCTATTTCCGCTGAACTGGATCGGGTGCTCATTCACAGTATACTCGCAAGTGGGTTCTCACGTATTCTCGTCCACGGCAATTCCGCGAATGATATTATCGGGACCATACACGTCAAGGACCTCATCTTTGTGGACCCGAAGGTGCGTGGTAGGTGGACACATTTTTTTCTGTTCAAAATGCTAACACAGGGTATGCGATTCAGGAAAACACTCTCCTCTCAACGTTCTTCCAGATTTTCGGCCGCACTACGCGCTCTGTGGATCCCGATTGCAGACTGAGTGCGCTGCTGCATGCTTTTAAATCTGAAAGTGCGCATCTTGTATTGGTTAAACAACCGCAGATGGTTGACGCGGTAAGAATGACGTGTCCAAGCGGTCCCAAGCTCTCTTAGTTACACTAACTTCTACGGTGTTTATGTTTCTAATGGTATGGCAGAGTGGCGACATGCACGCGCTGTTGGGCATTGTGACCCTAGAGGACGTGCTGGAGGAGATTTTGCAGGACGAAATCCTAGACGAGGGCGACGTCTCTGACCGTCGCAACCATGACTCGGAGCGCAAGCGGTTCCTGCTGCGCCAGTTCGATGAAGGTGGACGTCTAGGACTCGCCGACTTGTGCCAGGCCGACGATCCGTCTGAAGATGAACTCGCCGCAGGACTCGTACTTGAGGCACCTCACGGGGATATAACGGAGGTGGAGTTTTAGGTCACAACCGAGTACATTATTTACGCGCATCTCCTTGCAAACTCAATTCGTAGTAAATCGATGCAGTTACTGGCCTTTATGTTGTTGCAGCCACTTCAACATTGCAACTTTTGAGTGGATCTTATGGATCAAGAGGACGGCCGAGAAGGACACCCCGGTTGGCGTCTTCATCGTCTTTGGCGCTCTCCTCGATTCCTACTTCATTCATGTACTCATCCTTTTTCGTCTTCTCTCGTCTCGTTCGATCTTTCTCCTCTTTTTTTTTGTCATCCTTTCCCATTATCTACTCAGACACAGCTCGAAGTTGTTGCCTGATAGTGCTTCCGACTTTTTCTGAGTCAGGGTGTTTCCTCTATTGCGGCAGCAATTCTTGTATTTCCCCCTGGTGATGATTCCGCGTGAGCCAATTATCGCGGTTGTTCTCACTGGACCAATTGGTATCATTTACTAGGATATGATTGTAGTGGCAATCTTTGAGGAAGGGTTCGCCAGGCTGTGGAAGATTGCAAACACGAAAGATAGTAACAAGCAAACCAAAAGTACGGAGACGGACGGAGTCGAGCAACGGGAGGATTCGGCATTGGAGCTGTCGAGCGCTGCTGAGCCACGGGGGAACGTCTGGAGCTCCTCGATCTTCTGCTTCACGGAGGAGGCCTGCCCTCTGTGTCGAGCAGGGCTGAGGAGGAGAGGATGAGGCGGACAAGTACCGCGTCCGTGAACTCTGCGTCTAGGGAAGCTCCGTGTCCGTCCTTGTCTCCAAGCAAAGGCGGTGCAAATTGAAAACGCGAGCGAGCAACTCGATTCCGCGCTGATCCAAGCTGGATGAATGCATGGTCCAAATGGTCAAAACAATGCAAATTGAAAGCAAGCAAGTGTAGTTGTATAAACCCAAAGACTGGCAAACAAACAAACAGATCCTCTTGAGATGCAGAAGCGCTCTTCTTCTTGCTCGACACTAAGTGCTGGTCACGACCGAATGAGAAACAGGCGCCACTGTTTTGACAAGCTCGCTAGCTTGGCAAGCTGCCCAAAAGGCTGCCTCGAGTTTCTTGGCTCGTTCTCGGTTGGTCGTTGGCGTGCAGCTCTCAGTATTTCTCGGCTTGTAGGACCCTGTTTCGCCCAGCGCTGCAGCGGAGAGGTTGAAGGATCCGTCAATGATGATGCGGCCATCAATGATCCACACCTTTGAGTGCTCCATCGCAGAGTCCTTCGGGACATACACTTCAAAATTCTTCCACAGCAGGTACTCGTAGACGTCGTGGCAGTACCTATTCCACATCGTCTTTTTGTCCGCTAAGATCACCACCCGAACTCCTTTTGCCTTGGCCTCCGCCAGCCGAATGGCAAGCTCTAGTAGCGTAAAGTTGTACGCCGATATGAAGATAGAATACTGAGCACCACCGACATACTTGAACAGCATTTCCTTGAGTCCAGTTGTCCGGCCGAAATACCGCTTGTGCTTATCATGGCGGCGGAGACGGATCTCTGCCAGGATCTGTTGACGATGGTCAGCAAAGACCCGCACTTCCTTGCACAGCGCGGCGATGTCGGCGGCGTCGCAACCGTCCGCCTCCTTCCCCAGCTTCTGGAGAGCGGACAGCTCAAAGCGATCCGCCAGCTCTATGATAGACGCCGCCTTCTTGCCGCGCGGTGGCTTGGGCGTTCCCCTCGCGCCGAAGCGCGGTTTGACCACGGCGTCGGAGCAGCCGTAGCGTCGCTTCACTTGGAGCTTGTCTTCCTTCGAGAGCTCGCCAGTGCGCAACGCCGCGCTCTTGATGGACTGGAGGCAGGCGAGCACCGCCTCGGCGAACGGGTTGTTCGCTTCGCGCTTCTTGTTCTCCAAACGAAGACGGAGTTCTTGCCGCCTCCGAGTGAGCTTTTCTCCTGGTGAGTACGTCTTCTCATTCAGCTTCCTGTTACCCCCAACTTTGCCAGGCACGTTTCAGCTCCGGGACCGTGATAGTGCCATGTATCATGACATTTGTGCCCAAATCTCGTACGAACTGGTCGCTCGGCAACCGGTGCAAGGAGCTTTCCGAATGGACTTGGAAGTCAAGCGCGCACTTGAGGTGCTTCCAGTTCCAACTAAGCACATTCTTCGCCCTCTTGCCTTCTCGAAAACCAGTCAAGTCAAAAATCTGGCGCTGTTCCGAAAGGGGACATGCGAACTTGCCAGCTACGTGGACCGGGACGCGTTTGTCCCCGGTATCGTGGCGGGCGAAACCGCGGAAAGGATGTTGTCCCTCGACTTGGAGGAAAAGTAGGCGGAATATGCCGTACAACCACCGACGGACTCTCAGCTCGTCAGCTGGAGCTACCGCCTAGAACTGTGCTGCAAGTTCTTGCTGAGCCCCAACATCCGCCTGGAGTTTCCCGTGACGATCGTCCACGAAAACTGCACGCTGACGCACGCTGGACCAGCACCGGCGGCAGGTGAATACCAAGCGATGAAACAACCAGCAGACTCGAAAGTGAAGAAAGTGAAATGAGCTTGCAACATCAAGGACCCAAATGAGCTGAGGTGATGACCAACGAACTCGAGCATCGATCACTACGAAAACAAAATGCCCCCGTCAAGGTATGGAACATCGTTATATACTAGGGCAGCAGTTGTAATCTGGCTCATTGTTGAATGACGTTGTGTTGAGTTGAATGAATGTAGAAGTCGTTGGTGGTCATTGTGCGTTTGTGAAGACTCGAGGGGCTCTAGTAGGACTACTACGGCGATTGAAAACCATCACCACGACCTTGGTTCCGTTCGAGGCGAGGCAAATTGCAGAGTGGTGAACTAATCCGTCGATCGGAGCGTAATGATATCTACTTCCACGAAACCCAAGCGGAGTCACCAAGATCTCCAAGCATCGTCAATTCCTTCACCCGACATTGCCAGTTTTTATATCGCCACGCGATGGAACTGGGTGTTGACGGCGAGCTGCTACTCCAGCAGCAACGTGCAAAGGGGTCCTAGTCAATACAGACCACATTAATCGACAGCCGCAAAATCCTTTTGGTTTTCATTATCACTTACGTCCACTTGCCACTCTTGGCGTTGTTGGCAATCTTGCTGGGATTCTCGAACGGCGTCGCCATGATCGTCTTGCGTGAGTTCTCTCCAAAGAAGATTTTTCGCGAATGAATATCTTTTTTTTTGCAGCGTGCATCTACATGTATAAGATACGCTGTTGTGAGCAGATCCACGCGCTTGCGAATCGTGTGACTGATTTCCGCTGCTGGTGACGAGCAAAAAGTCGCCTCCCCGCAAGAAGCAACGGCAGCCCACCATTGAGGCAACGACTGAGTCTGAGCGCATGAAGATCACCCGAAAGGTTCTTCCTTTGTTGCAGAAGCAGGCCACCATCGACTACGCCGACGTCGGCCGACACTGTCAGCCTCCGCGTGACGTTAAGACCGTCAAGAAGATCGTTGAGAGGTATAAGCTCGGCGAGGCCTGGGCCGATGAGGCGTTGCAATGGGGCAAGGCACGCAATCCTGCCCATGAACCCATTCGCGTACACCGCCGAGTCCAAGACCTGCGTGTAGCGGATCCAAAGATCAGCGGCCGCGGTTGCGCGCGCGCGCTCAGCAGCTCGGATCCTCAAGCCGTCGCAGTATCAGCCACCACTGTTTGTTGTACTGCGGTTGAGGTCAATATGAGCGACGCCAGTTCCTTTTCCTTGGACGCAAGTGCCAACAGGTTGCAAACCATAGTCCAATCCTAGCGTCGCCAAGGTGGTCTGAAACAGGGCTCGGATCCTTGGCCTGCCCACCGACTTCTTGCGTTTCTTGCTGCCATCCTGCTCGCTAGCACTCGTCAGCTCCAATGCCGAATCCTCCCGTTGCTCGACTCCGTCCGTCTCCGTAGTCCTGGCCTGCTTGTTATTGTCTTTCGTGTTTGCAATCTTCCACAGCCTGTCGAACTCTTCCTCAAAGATGGCCACTACAATCATATCAAAAGTTAGTATTCTCAACTTTCCTTCGAGCTTGAAGCAACGTATAATACCGATTGGTCCAGTGAGGACCACCGCACACTCGTAATTTGATCCATCCGTGCCATGTCCGCTCCAGTTCTGCGGGCCGATGACTAGGATCTGTCGACAGAGATGGAAGTCGTTAGAGATGACCGGGGAGCCTCACATAGTGGGGGATCAAACCTCGCCATCGAAGATCGCAACCTTCCAATGGAACGGATGGATGCAATGGCATATCTGAGCGCCGGCCTTGATGAGTTTCCCGATGCCGATCCTGTAAGCTTTGGCATTGTCGAGGTCGAGCAGCATCTGGATGTGGACACCGCGTTTCAGCGCTTCGATCAGCGCATTGAGAATGTCCGGTTCCGAGGCCACAAACATGCCAATCTTGATTTCCTTGAGCTCAGGGTTATTGATCAGCGCGACGATCTTCTGTTTGCCGTTGCTGTCGAACCAATAGTCAGGAACTGCCAGCTTCAACCGCTTCTTGACTTCAGGTCTCAAGTGATGGAAGGTAGAAGTAGGGATCCCCGCATCCTTTGCGGCTTGGTTCAGGTCCGCGTTCGTGTACACAAGTGGCGGCAGGTGCTTGGTGATTTCGATGACGGCCTTCGATATGGGCCACTTAGGTGGGCGGCCCTTCGGCTTGTCCCTGACGCCCTTGCCGTTCTCGACGCGCTTCGCCCACATCGCAGCACTCTTTTTGCTGCATCCGCCGCCGGCCTTGGTAATGTCTTCCCAGCTATCGCCGTGGGCCTTGGCGGCGGCGATCGCTGCGCTTGGTCATCGGAATGCGCTTCCCTCCCACTTCGATAAACCTGTATCCCGTATCTTGTTGTAGACAGCATGAGATGCTTATCCTGTCGTCAAACCGGATAAGGATCCTACCCGGGATAACGGCCCTCATCGTTCTGTGAGCCAATGCTTTCGGGGCACAATCGCTTTTCGTCGCACAATCGGTTGCAATGGTGAAGAAGAAAGTGGACGCGCGCGTGCGGACGCTGCTGGAGAACTGCATCCAGGAGAACTTCCGTTCGTTCGTGGTGCTGGTGGGCGACCATGGCAAAGACCAGGTCATGAACCTGCATTACATCCTGTCCAAGGCGGCGGTCAAGGCGCGTCCGCGTGTGTTGTGGTGCTACAAGAAGGAGTTGGGCTTCTCCACGCACCGCCAGAAGCGCATGCGCCAAATCAAGAAGCAGCAGCAGCGCGGTTTGTACGACCCCAGCAAGGACGACCCGTTCGAGCTCTTCATCGCCTCCACGGACATCCGCTGGTGCTACTACAAGGAGACGCACAAAGTGCTGGGAAGTACCTACGGCATGTGCGTGCTCCAGGACTTTGAGGCCGTCACGCCCAACATCATGGCGCGAACCATTGAGACTGTCGAAGGCGGAGGCGTTGTCGTGCTGCTGCTGCGCACCATGGACAGTCTCAAGCAGCTCTACACCATGAGCATGGACGTGCATGCGCGCTTCCGCACCGAGTCGCACCAGGACGTGGTGGCGCGCTTCAACGAGCGCTTCATCCTCTCGCTGGCCTCGTGCGAGCGTTGCGTCGTGCTCGACGACGAGCTCAATGTATTGCCTATTTCCAAGCACACGCGCAAGATTGAGCCGCTGCCGCCCCGTGACCCGGCGGCGGAGCTCACCAAGGACGAACTGGAGCTGCAAGAGCTCAAGACGTCTCTGCGCGAAACCCAGCCTGTTGGAGCGCTTGTGGAGCAGGCGCGTACGCTGGACCAGGCGAAGGCCATCCTCACCTTCGTTGAAGCCGTTTCGGAGAAGACGCTGCGATCCACTGTGGCGTTGACTGCTGGACGTGGACGTGGTAAATCAGCAGCTCTTGGTATGTCGTTGGCGGGCGCTGTGGCGTATGGATACAGCAACATCTTTGTGACAGCGCCTACTCCTGAGAACCTCAAGACCGTCTTTGACTTTGTGTTCAAGGGGTTCGATGCACTCAAGTACAAGGAGCACCTGGACTACGAAATCGTGCAAAGTACCAATCCGGAGTTTAACCACGCCGTGGTTCGCGTTAACATATTCCGCGAGCATCGTCAGACGATTCAGTACATTCAGCCGACGCACCACGAGAAGCTTGCTCAGGCAGAGCTTGTGGCCATTGATGAGGCTGCCGCTATCCCGCTTCCCGTCGTCAAGAACTTGCTGGGTCCCTACCTCGTGTTCATGTCGTCCACCATTAACGGTTACGAAGGTACAGGTCGGTCGCTGTCGCTGAAGCTACTCCAGAAGCTGCGTGAACAACAGGGTAGTGCAGGAGAGGCTGCGGCGCGAGCCGCTGCGAACATCCATGGTGACCAGAAGCGTCGCAAGGGCGAACAAAAGCTACACGAAGAGCGCTGGCAGGCGGCTAGCAATGCCGCCCACGCTGCAGCAGCTGGAAGTGCGTCGTCATCAGCCCGTGTGCTTCGCGAAGTATCGCTGGAGACTCCTATTCGTTATGCTCCTAATGACCCCGTGGAGCGCTGGTTGAATGCCCTGCTGTGTTTGGACGCGACGAATACGTCGCATCGGCTGGTGGCTGGAACGCCTCATCCGCGTGATTGTGAGCTGTACTACGTGAACCGGGATTCGCTATTCTCGTGCCATAAGCTCTCGGAGAGCTTCTTGCAACGCATTATGGCGTTGTATGTGTCATCACACTACAAGAACCAGCCCAATGACCTGCAGCTTCTGTCCGACGCACCGGCCCATCACGTGTTCGCTCTGCTCGGACCTGGTGCTGAAGCCCAGGGCAACGCTGGCCAGCTGCCGGATGTTCTTTGTGTTGTACAGGTCGCTTTGGAGGGTGAGATTTCCAAGGCATCGGTGAAGGCACAACTTGCGCGTGGACAGCGCGCTTCTGGAGATCTTATCCCATGGACGGTAGCACAGCAGTTCCAGGACTCGGAATTTGCAGCTCTATCTGGTGCTCGTGTGGTGCGCATAGCTACACACCCGGATGTAACTGGCATGGGATACGGCTCTCGTGCTATTGAATTGCTCTCAAAGTATTACCAGGGAGAGATCACGAGCGATGTGGCTGGCGCGGATGAAGAGAAGGATGATGAAAACAAGCCGGAGGACGATGACAACGACGACGAGGAAGAGAAGAAGTCGAAGCTTCGCAAGGAAAAGATTAAGCCGCGCAAGACGTTGCCACCTCTATTGCTACCGCTGGACGAACGTCCGTGCGAGCGTTTGCACTGGTTTGGGACATCGTTTGGTCTGACACTGTCGCTGCACAACTTCTGGTCTCGTGCGAAGTTCCGCTCAGTGTACATCCGGCAAACGGCTAACGACCTCACGGGTGAGCACACGGCTATCATGCTGCGCTCACTACGTTGCGACGACCTGCCTGCAGCTCCCGCTGATGGATGGCTCAACGAGTTTGTGGCTGATTCACGTCGACGATTTACATCGCTGCTAAGCTACGACTTCTCGAAGTTCCCATGCGCTCTCGCACTTGGCCTGCTGAGCGACGAGGCTGCTGGTTCAACGCCCGCTTCGATCGAGGAAGAAAAGAAGGTCACTCTTCATCGCAGCTCTACCGGTGAGATCAGCCCTGCGGAATTGGCGATGGTGCTAACCCCGTACGACGCTAAGCGCCTCAAGTCGTATGCGAAGAACATGGTGGATTACCACATGATCGTGGACCTGATCCCCTCGTTGGCGCGCCTGTATTTCCTCCAGCGTCTCCCGCAAATGTCGCTATCTTACCTGCAGCGCGCAATCCTCGTGAGCCTCGGACTGCAGCACCAGTCGGTGGACGTGATCCAGCAGGAACTGAATGTGCCGTCCAACCAACTCCTGGCGCTGTTCAACAAGGCTGTCCGGAAGTTCCTCGGCCAGATCGAGCAGCTGATGGAGAAGCAGCTGGAGGAGGAGAGTGCGAATAACAAGAAACTAGCGCAGGTGGCAGCGCAGTCACAGTCCATGGCCCCGACGGAGACGACATTGGATGAGGAGATGCACGAGGGCGCCCAAGAAGAGAAGGCTAAGCACCAGCAGAAACTTCTGGACAGCCTTAATCTCATGAAGTACGCCGTGCGCGGCGACGACGCAGACTGGGATGCAGCTCTTGCTCAGGCTGAGAACGGTGGCACCGTTGTCCAGGTGAAGAGCAAGAAGCAGAATAGGTCCAAAAAGGAGTCCAAGGACTCGGAGAAGGACTCGAAGAAGGAACACAAGCACAACAAACGTTCGGCTGACGGGGACAGCGACCGTAAGAAGAACAAGAAGAGTAAGAAGGGCAAATACGCCAACCTCAGCTAGATGTAGGTAGTAAAGGTCATGCTGCTTGTGTCACATGAAGCACTACAACTCGATATTGTCAACATACCAAGTAGCATGCATTGGCGCCTATTTATCCTAGCATCACCTAGTCATCCGCGTGCTTGGGCTCAGGGGCATGTTTGACGCTCGGTCCGCGTCGTCCATGATACGTGCCGGTTGACAGGTCCCAGTCCGGATCGGCACCGGCGTCGCGAGATCCGCTGTTCGCGTATGCCCCACGTCGGATCTGCGACGCATTGAGCGGCTTCTCCTGAGAGGTCAAGTTTGCCCCCTGATTGAGCAGCAGATCAAACAATGAGCGCTTAGGGCCTGAGCCTTATGGCCACCAAAATGCGAAACCCACACGTACCTTGGTGTAGTGCGCGATGAACGGGATAGAGAAGAAGCCGGCAGCCACGACGAGGGCGAACCCCACGACGGTGCCGTTGCCCTTTGCCTTCAGTGCGCGCTTCCTGGCCTCGGCACCGACAGACATTTCCGAGCAATGTATTAAAACACGGGGTAAATGATTGTCCCGTCCCGTACATACATTTGATATATTCACTATGAATGACCTCGTTCGGACTGGGCTACCGACGAATCAAGGCAATCCATCTTTCACTCCCCAGCAGCCCGTTTACCGAGTGGGCTCTCGTTTGAAGTCCTTCTCAGGGTCCCGTTCCCACGTTGGTTGAATTCAATCGACGTAGTCGATTCGGTGTCCTCTGCAGAACTGTGGAGCTCGAGGCTGGTTGGTGACTTGGAGGAGTCCTAGCTGCCACAAGTTTGTCGCCGCATTGATATCACGCTCCCAGTAGTTCGCTCTGCACACTACGTTTCCGCAGACACGCACGTTCCTCGACCTTTTGGTTTCTCTCGTCCCGTAGATCTTGAACGGCATGTCCACCATCGGTCCCGAGCACTCGGAGCAAAGATAGCTGGTACGAAACTCGTCGACCATGACGAGGGCTGCACGGCGAGAGAGTTCAAGTGCGAACCGCTTGAGCGGGACGTGCATATGGCCCGCGAGATGGGTCTGACTGCTCCATTTTCCGAGAGCCACACACGTCACGGCCTTGCGTTTGAATCGCGACAGTGTAAATCGCCACTTGCGAAACCCTTTCAGTGCGCAGAACTCTAGCATGGCGTTGATGTTCTTCCAGAGGTGCTCGTAACGAGAGAGCAGGAACGCCGACGACGAAGTCTTGAACGATGACATGTGTCGACTTGGCGGTAATCGACGGTTGTGCGCGGTGTTGGAAGTTGGCGGTGGTAGTAGGCTTCTGCGATAGGTGTCGGAGTAGTTGTTGTAGTTGAGGGCAAATTGGATTGCATTTCATTTGTTGTTTGGTTTTGCTACCCTCGTTGTTTCTCGTTTTTGCCTAGGGCCTCGCTCTAGGAACTACACCTTCTTCATATAAACAGTAAGTCTTCCTCTTGATGGCGCCATTGATTATGGCCATGTCGACGCTCGTCGACACCGGGATCGGCGCAAGCTCCTGGGGTGCGCACTTGCATGTTGAAGTGTTCTGGTAGAACTCTGGTATGTTGCAGTGCTAGCATGGGCTGTGCTGGAGCTTTGGCGGCGATATGCGCCGTTGCCGCCACCAGCATTAACTGGTGCGTCATGGGTTGCAGGGCGTGCGACTCGATCTCGCTGGTCACGCCTTGAATCATCAGCCTGGATTGCAGAAGGCTGACAGCATGTCCTTGGCAAACGCACCATAGCGCGGATACCTCTTCTTCAGGTTTTCGAACCAGAATGCGGCTCTCCCCAAGCAGAGCTCCGTTTTTCCAAAAACGCAGGAAAAAAGTGTTTTATTTTTGCGGTCCCAATAAGCTATTCAGAATCAGACTCTGGCAGTATCAGATCTGCACAAACTCGAGTATCATTCTCAACCGTGTTCGCGCCCAACAGCTCCGTTTTTCGCACGCATTTGCGATCGTCGCTCACTTACATCACATACAAAGTTCTAGTCATACTTTTTCAAAGCTCCGTTTTTCTATCGCTCATTTCTAAAGAGCACCACAATGGCGCACAACTACAATCTCCAGCGGCTCCGTCTCTTCGACTTCAGCGCCGTCATGGAGGCGACCACGGACCAGATCAAGGCCGCCACATGCGCGATGGAGGTGGGGCTGCTGGAGAGGACCATGCTGTGCCCGCAGTGCGCACAGCCGATGCGGCTCAATGCGCGCGAGCGCTACTGGCGCTGCTGTCGGAAGACTCGCCACGCAAACGGCAAACAGGAGCAGCACAGCATCTTCGTGAACTCCTGGTTCACGAAGATGAAGCTCACGCTTCCCCAAGCCCTACGTCTCATGTTCGCATGGTGCATGCGCGCGTCCCACCCGCAAGCGGCACACATGGCCAAAGTCAGCGAGAACACCGTGTCCGACTGGTATGCAGCGTGCAGAGTGCTGTGCTCTAAGGAGCTTCTTGACGGCGAGTTCAAGGTGAGTATGTGCTACTATACTGTTTAAGTGTATGCTCGCTAACTGTGTTCTTGTTTAGATCGGTGGTGAAGGCCACATCGTCGAGATCGACGAGACCAGCCTCAAGAAGAAATCCAAGTACGGCCGTGGCCGTACATACAAAGAGTTCTGGCTGTTTGGAGGGGTTGATAGGGCGACGGGGCAATGGTTCGGTCGGATCGTATACGACAAGCGCACGAAGGCAACCTTGCTGCCAATAATCAAGCAGTTCATCAGACCCAGGCGCGTTTATCATCGTTCTAGTTGTCGGGATCTATTTATCTAGATCATGACTCATTCTATTTCTATTTTGTGCTTCTAGAACTCGCATTCATTCGGATAAGTTCGGCACATCTGTTGCTGAGTGTGGCTCCCGTGTTCACACGCTCAGCGACAACCGCATGTTGGTGGGAATGCACTATGAGCATAGCTGGGTGAACCACACGCTCAACTTTGTGGACCCAGTGACTGATACCCATACAAACACAATTGAAGGACTCTGGGAGATCCATATCAAGCGCCACATCAAAGCCATGCGTGGTATGAACAAAAAGTATCTAGATGGGTACATTGACGAATTCATGTGGCGCTCGTGGTTTTTCCCGGCGCGAGCCTCGCCAGGTCAATATATGTGCGGGTTGGTGCAGGCAGTAGTGCGTCACCCAAAGGACGAGTAAGTTTTAAATGACACTTTTTATTTTCACTTTTTAAAAAAACATAATTTGGAAAAACGGAGCTCTGCTTGGGGAGAGCCCAGAATGCTTGGTGCTCGACGCGACTCATGTGTTGGTACTCTCGGGACGTGACTTGTAGGACATGAGAATTGTCACGCAGGAAGTGAGACCGGCGCCTGACGCCGTGTTTCCGCGGACGGTGCTTTGGGCGGTGCCTGTGGCAGATCTCGCACCACCCCTCCACATCGCACTGCGCTCTGCTGCGTCTCTTGCGTCGGTGGCGACGACGGCGGTTCCTGCTGCGCTTCTTGCCATGGCGTCTGCCGCCAACGTGGCCTGGACAGGTACTGCACCAATCGGGCATGGAGCATGGCTCTTCCGGTGGGTTGCAGACAAAGCCCAGCACAAGACGGCTGTATGCCGTCAGCATCATCCGTAGACCTGGGTCAATCCCGATCAACGTATTTGGTATATACTTCGGAGAAAGAGCAGGTCGTTCGAGAGGAACAGGAATTGACGTCAGCACAGCAGCACTGTAGCCATTCGTGGAGATCTGATACTCGAAGTTGCGCCTGGGAACGCCAATTCGGGGATCCGCAGTATGGCTGACGCAGTCTCCGAGGTTGAACACCGTGGCCCACATTCGCTCGCGCACTTCTTGGAACTCCGCAGGCGTGGCATACGTCCGATGGCCACGAGAGTTCGTGGATTTGTAAAGCCCAAAGATATCCTTGCCCGTCGCCGCCAAAATTTGCTTTGCGACTTGGTAGAGCACCTCTGTAGTGACCGGGAAGAACGATGGCACACAGGAGGTGGGCTGCGGCAGCAACGTAAACAATCGGCACCATTTCGGGATCTCGTCTTATCCGTGCATTTCTTCCATTACCTTCAGCATGTCGTACAGCTTGCCGAGAAATAGCACTTCGTGGCTCGTGATGTTCGCAGCTGTTGGTGGTAGCTCTAGCCACTCGAGCCATTGCTTCTCGACGTCCGTGAGGTCTTCAGGACTTGACTTTAGTCGAGCGACCATGGCCTCAGCTGCTCCCCGCGGATACGCAAGCTGCAGGCTAATGAATTTAATGAGTCGTGCCTCGAAGTTCGTTCGAATGTGTTGCTGCGCTGCAACGACCATGTCATTCGCCAGTTCTTTGATAGCGGAGCTTGAATAGAATAGCGTAGGTGGCATGTACGACATGACCCTCGGTCGCGTAGCCTTGTACTTGTTGATGGACTCCTCTAGTGCAGCGTTAGTCGAGGGTTTTGGCGCGGGTATCTGTTCGTCACCAAAGACAGCTGTGCAGCACCGGTAGAACGTAGCTTGGTCCAGCTGCAGGGCATTCTCCATCGTGCGAGATCTTGCCGGTACTACTGGGTAGTTCGGGTGGCTGCGCCGATGGTGCTCGAACAACCGGCAGCAGTGGAAGTTCATGACGAACATTGCCTCCACTCGAATCTGCTGCAGAGCCGCAGCACGTTGTTCGAGCGCGTCCCGGATGTCATGATTCGGACAAATGTGCCTCAGTGGGTACGTCATGGTTGAGAACACTAGGGCGCTGTTGGTTCCGCGAAGACGGGTGCGACGGTGGTTCGCGGCGGCGCGTTGCGCAATGTCGTCCTCATTAGGCGATCTCCACGTGACCGCGAGCTCTGGCAGGGGATCGACGATGCCGGGGTCGGTAGCGACTGAATCCATGGAGGCAGGAGGGATGTTGTCACGTGATCTGTAGACGAACGGAGTCTTGGAGAGAGAAGAGAGGACTTGTTGTTGAAAGAGGAAATTGAAGACTGATGAATGGAATGAATTGCTCCGATCGACGTCCGTTACCTAGGGAACAGGAGAGCGAACAGCACGAGAGCTTCGGCTGTTACCTAGACTGAACGAAATCTTTTGCTATGAGACAACATCATTGCATAAATGCATTCAACGACCAAATGGACTTCCACACACACTCAAAATGGGCTACACACACGCAAGCTGAACTACCAACTCCTCGTCCATGCGGCTGAGCTTCTCTTGCTCGCGGAATTGTACGCGAGCAGCCTTCTTTTGTTGATAAGCCTCCCGATTGTCGGCATTTGCCTTTGCGTGACAGCAATTGCACATTCTGTAGAAGGCTCCACTTTGTTTCCGGTTGCAGATTCCGTCGCGACACCTTTTGCATTTTCCTGCCGGCGACTCGTTGCTTCGTTTCCTAGAAGAATGCAATGTGTGGCATTCATAGCAAGTCAGGTAGAACCCTCCTCTTGGTTTCTTGTCGCAAGGCTTCGTCAAGCAGATGTTGCACTTGCCAGGAATGCTTCGTTCTTTGCGGAGTTCTCGAGCCCAGGACCGACAGTGTTTGCACAGCTTGTAATACTTACGGCTCGGCTTCTTATCGCATTCTCGCTTGAAGCAAAAGACGCACGTTCCTGGTTTGAGCGTGGCTCGTTTTGTACGTTGGCGAGAATTTGATTTTGCTTGGCACAGGTCGCATAGGGGGCCGTCATTTTTGTGTTTCTTTCCGCAATTGTGGCACTTGCGTTCCAGCTGCTGCATCATTCGACGAAGAGACTGCTTCTTGCTGCACGTGAAGCAAAGCACCCCATCGGCTGGCTCCAGGTTTTTATCGCACTGGACGCACTTCCGTTCGTCTTTGCGGTGGGCATATGCTTTTCGGTGACTATCGCGCGACAACTGGCGGCGGTGTTCGAGTTGTTCCGACGCCACGAACTCGTCACCTTCCTCTGATAGGTAGTATTTGAGCGCAGCTCGTTCTTCAGCTGTTATCCCCTTACTTGCCTCAGCGAGAGCAGCCTTCTTCTTCTTCTTAGCGGAGAGCCGCTCCTCTTGGACATCCAGCCACTCATCAGTCACCTTTTCACAATCTTGCGACATCTGCTCCAGGAATTTCTTCTTCGCGTTGTCAACTACAAAAAAAATATTATATAGATTTGTGAAGCCTATGATCTCACCTTCGCTGGCGATAAAGTGATAGGTTAGGTTTTCGAAGGAGTCGTGTAGTCCTTTCATTGATGGGTTTGCAGATCCAGTAGAGCTGTAATGGGCCCCTCTGGCCTATTACATTGGTTATGCGATCACAGATTGGTGTGGTTCACACACTGCTGTCATGGAGGTAAAGGTGGCGTAAACATGGTCAAATGTTTGCTCACATCCACCCATGGCACAATCAGTGATTACGCCAAGCGTTCTCTGCACTTCTTTGTGCATGATGATGGTTCCTCACCTGGGACATTACTTGGTAACAAGGCCGGCGTGTCACCTGAGTTCTTGTGGCCAATCACAAGACGCCACGCGGCAGGAAGATTCTTCGAAGGAGAATCTTCAAGTTCAACCTGATTCAACCCAAGGTTTTATACTACAAGTGTAGGTTAAATGTAATTTAACCTCAAGGGCCCCTAGTGGTTTTATTCATAGGATTCAGGAATCATAAGCTCATTTCAATTCAGTCGCAAACTTTCCCTCAAGTACTCAAGTCGCCTTCCTCCCTCCAAGTCGGGAACTCTTCCTCAACCGCACAAGCGTGCGTGCCGTGTTTTGGGGACTGTTCTAAACAGCGCTCCATTACAGCAGCAGGTCTGCCCATGTTGGCGGAATCGGGTAGTGGGCGTGCGGTGGGTGTGCGGTTGATGCGCTAGGGACGTGGTTGATGCGCTAGGGACGTGTGTGTGGGCGTAGGGTTGGTTAAGCGAAGGTGCTCCCAAATAGTCTAGGCGGTTAGGATACGTGGCTTTCACCCACGCGACCCGGGTTCGAGTCCCGGTTTGGGAATTTTGCTTTGCCGCTCCTGCCGCCTGCGTGCACCGATTCGCGCTCGTTATGCTCGTGCGAGTGGCAGCCATCGCGCGGTGCCGCGGCCGTGAGATGGCGGCGCGCTATTTGTCTTGCTGAGGGGCGTGCGACAGCGATTGGATCGGTCGGTGTGGGTGCCGGCGAGGGAGGCGAGGGTAGTCCTGTCGGCAGCGGTGAGCAAGGAGCAGGTCTGCCCATGTTGGCGGAATCGGGTAGTGGGCGTGCGGTGGGTGTGCGGTTGATGCGCTAGGGACGTGGTTGATGCGCTAGGGACGTGTGTGTGGGCGTAGGGTTGGTTAAGCGAAGGTGCTCCCAAATAGTCTAGGCGGTTAGGATACGTGGCTTTCACCCACGCGACCCGGGTTCGAGTCCCGGTTTGGGAATTTTGCTTTGCCGCTCCTGCCGCCTGCGTGCACCGATTCGCGCTCGTTATGCTCGTGCGAGTGGCAGCCATCGCGCGGTGCCGCGGCCGTGAGATGGCGGCGCGCTATTTGTCTTGCTGAGGGGCGTGCGACAGCGATTGGATCGGTCGGTGTGGGTGCCGGCGAGGGAGGCGAGGGTAGTCCTGTCGGCAGCGGTGAGCAAGGAGCAGGTCTGCCCATGTTGGCGGAATCGGGTAGTGGGCGTGCGGTGGGTGTGCGGTTGATGCGCTAGGGACGTGGTTGATGCGCTAGGGACGTGTGTGTGGGCGTAGGGTTGGTTAAGCGAAGGTGCTCCCAAATAGTCTAGGCGGTTAGGATACGTGGCTTTCACCCACGCGACCCGGGTTCGAGTCCCGGTTTGGGAATTTTGCTTTGCCGCTCCTGCCGCCTGCGTGCACCGATTCGCGCTCGTTATGCTCGTGCGAGTGGCAGCCATCGCGCGGTGCCGCGGCCGTGAGATGGCGGCGCGCTATTTGTCTTGCTGAGGGGCGTGCGACAGCGATTGGATCGGTCGGTGTGGGTGCCGGCGAGGGAGGCGAGGGTAGTCCTGTCGGCAGCGGTGAGCAAGGAGCAGGTCTGCCCATGTTGGCGGAATCGGGTAGTGGGCGTGCGGTGGGTGTGCGGTTGATGCGCTAGGGACGTGGTTGATGCGCTAGGGACGTGTGTGTGGGCGTAGGGTTGGTTAAGCGAAGGTGCTCCCAAATAGTCTAGGCGGTTAGGATACGTGGCTTTCACCCACGCGACCCGGGTTCGAGTCCCGGTTTGGGAATTTTGCTTTGCCGCTCCTGCCGCCTGCGTGCACCGATTCGCGCTCGTTATGCTCGTGCGAGTGGCAGCCATCGCGCGGTGCCGCGGCCGTGAGATGGCGGCGCGCTATTTGTCTTGCTGAGGGGCGTGCGACAGCGATTGGATCGGTCGGTGTGGGTGCCGGCGAGGGAGGCGAGGGTAGTCCTGTCGGCAGCGGTGAGCAAGGAGCAGGTCTGCCCATGTTGGCGGAATCGGGTAGTGGGCGTGCGGTGGGTGTGCGGTTGATGCGCTAGGGACGTGGTTGATGCGCTAGGGACGTGTGTGTGGGCGTAGGGTTGGTTAAGCGAAGGTGCTCCCAAATAGTCTAGGCGGTTAGGATACGTGGCTTTCACCCACGCGACCCGGGTTCGAGTCCCGGTTTGGGAATTTTGCTTTGCCGCTCCTGCCGCCTGCGTGCACCGATTCGCGCTCGTTATGCTCGTGCGAGTGGCAGCCATCGCGCGGTGCCGCGGCCGTGAGATGGCGGCGCGCTATTTGTCTTGCTGAGGGGCGTGCGACAGCGATTGGATCGGTCGGTGTGGGTGCCGGCGAGGGAGGCGAGGGTAGTCCTGTCGGCAGCGGTGAGCAAGGAGCAGGTCTGCCCATGTTGGCGGAATCGGGTAGTGGGCGTGCGGTGGGTGTGCGGTTGATGCGCTAGGGACGTGGTTGATGCGCTAGGGACGTGTGTGTGGGCGTAGGGTTGGTTAAGCGAAGGTGCTCCCAAATAGTCTAGGCGGTTAGGATACGTGGCTTTCACCCACGCGACCCGGGTTCGAGTCCCGGTTTGGGAATTTTGCTTTGCCGCTCCTGCCGCCTGCGTGCACCGATTCGCGCTCGTTATGCTCGTGCGAGTGGCAGCCATCGCGCGGTGCCGCGGCCGTGAGATGGCGGCGCGCTATTTGTCTTGCTGAGGGGCGTGCGACAGCGATTGGATCGGTCGGTGTGGGTGCCGGCGAGGGAGGCGAGGGTAGTCCTGTCGGCAGCGGTGAGCAAGGAGCAGGTCTGCCCATGTTGGCGGAATCGGGTAGTGGGCGTGCGGTGGGTGTGCGGTTGATGCGCTAGGGACGTGGTTGATGCGCTAGGGACGTGTGTGTGGGCGTAGGGTTGGTTAAGCGAAGGTGCTCCCAAATAGTCTAGGCGGTTAGGATACGTGGCTTTCACCCACGCGACCCGGGTTCGAGTCCCGGTTTGGGAATTTTGCTTTGCCGCTCCTGCCGCCTGCGTGCACCGATTCGCGCTCGTTATGCTCGTGCGAGTGGCAGCCATCGCGCGGTGCCGCGGCCGTGAGATGGCGGCGCGCTATTTGTCTTGCTGAGGGGCGTGCGACAGCGATTGGATCGGTCGGTGTGGGTGCCGGCGAGGGAGGCGAGGGTAGTCCTGTCGGCAGCGGTGAGCAAGGAGCAGGTCTGCCCATGTTGGCGGAATCGGGTAGTGGGCGTGCGGTGGGTGTGCGGTTGATGCGCTAGGGACGTGGTTGATGCGCTAGGGACGTGTGTGTGGGCGTAGGGTTGGTTAAGCGAAGGTGCTCCCAAATAGTCTAGGCGGTTAGGATACGTGGCTTTCACCCACGCGACCCGGGTTCGAGTCCCGGTTTGGGAATTTTGCTTTGCCGCTCCTGCCGCCTGCGTGCACCGATTCGCGCTCGTTATGCTCGTGCGAGTGGCAGCCATCGCGCGGTGCCGCGGCCGTGAGATGGCGGCGCGCTATTTGTCTTGCTGAGGGGCGTGCGACAGCGATTGGATCGGTCGGTGTGGGTGCCGGCGAGGGAGGCGAGGGTAGTCCTGTCGGCAGCGGTGAGCAAGGAGCAGGTCTGCCCATGTTGGCGGAATCGGGTAGTGGGCGTGCGGTGGGTGTGCGGTTGATGCGCTAGGGACGTGGTTGATGCGCTAGGGACGTGTGTGTGGGCGTAGGGTTGGTTAAGCGAAGGTGCTCCCAAATAGTCTAGGCGGTTAGGATACGTGGCTTTCACCCACGCGACCCGGGTTCGAGTCCCGGTTTGGGAATTTTGCTTTGCCGCTCCTGCCGCCTGCGTGCACCGATTCGCGCTCGTTATGCTCGTGCGAGTGGCAGCCATCGCGCGGTGCCGCGGCCGTGAGATGGCGGCGCGCTATTTGTCTTGCTGAGGGGCGTGCGACAGCGATTGGATCGGTCGGTGTGGGTGCCGGCGAGGGAGGCGAGGGTAGTCCTGTCGGCAGCGGTGAGCAAGGAGCAGGTCTGCCCATGTTGGCGGAATCGGGTAGTGGGCGTGCGGTGGGTGTGCGGTTGATGCGCTAGGGACGTGGTTGATGCGCTAGGGACGTGTGTGTGGGCGTAGGGTTGGTTAAGCGAAGGTGCTCCCAAATAGTCTAGGCGGTTAGGATACGTGGCTTTCACCCACGCGACCCGGGTTCGAGTCCCGGTTTGGGAATTTTGCTTTGCCGCTCCTGCCGCCTGCGTGCACCGATTCGCGCTCGTTATGCTCGTGCGAGTGGCAGCCATCGCGCGGTGCCGCGGCCGTGAGATGGCGGCGCGCTATTTGTCTTGCTGAGGGGCGTGCGACAGCGATTGGATCGGTCGGTGTGGGTGCCGGCGAGGGAGGCGAGGGTAGTCCTGTCGGCAGCGGTGAGCAAGGAGCAGGTCTGCCCATGTTGGCGGAATCGGGTAGTGGGCGTGCGGTGGGTGTGCGGTTGATGCGCTAGGGACGTGGTTGATGCGCTAGGGACGTGTGTGTGGGCGTAGGGTTGGTTAAGCGAAGGTGCTCCCAAATAGTCTAGGCGGTTAGGATACGTGGCTTTCACCCACGCGACCCGGGTTCGAGTCCCGGTTTGGGAATTTTGCTTTGCCGCTCCTGCCGCCTGCGTGCACCGATTCGCGCTCGTTATGCTCGTGCGAGTGGCAGCCATCGCGCGGTGCCGCGGCCGTGAGATGGCGGCGCGCTATTTGTCTTGCTGAGGGGCGTGCGACAGCGATTGGATCGGTCGGTGTGGGTGCCGGCGAGGGAGGCGAGGGTAGTCCTGTCGGCAGCGGTGAGCAAGGAGCAGGTCTGCCCATGTTGGCGGAATCGGGTAGTGGGCGTGCGGTGGGTGTGCGGTTGATGCGCTAGGGACGTGGTTGATGCGCTAGGGACGTGTGTGTGGGCGTAGGGTTGGTTAAGCGAAGGTGCTCCCAAATAGTCTAGGCGGTTAGGATACGTGGCTTTCACCCACGCGACCCGGGTTCGAGTCCCGGTTTGGGAATTTTGCTTTGCCGCTCCTGCCGCCTGCGTGCACCGATTCGCGCTCGTTATGCTCGTGCGAGTGGCAGCCATCGCGCGGTGCCGCGGCCGTGAGATGGCGGCGCGCTATTTGTCTTGCTGAGGGGCGTGCGACAGCGATTGGATCGGTCGGTGTGGGTGCCGGCGAGGGAGGCGAGGGTAGTCCTGTCGGCAGCGGTGAGCAAGGAGCAGGTCTGCCCATGTTGGCGGAATCGGGTAGTGGGCGTGCGGTGGGTGTGCGGTTGATGCGCTAGGGACGTGGTTGATGCGCTAGGGACGTGTGTGTGGGCGTAGGGTTGGTTAAGCGAAGGTGCTCCCAAATAGTCTAGGCGGTTAGGATACGTGGCTTTCACCCACGCGACCCGGGTTCGAGTCCCGGTTTGGGAATTTTGCTTTGCCGCTCCTGCCGCCTGCGTGCACCGATTCGCGCTCGTTATGCTCGTGCGAGTGGCAGCCATCGCGCGGTGCCGCGGCCGTGAGATGGCGGCGCGCTATTTGTCTTGCTGAGGGGCGTGCGACAGCGATTGGATCGGTCGGTGTGGGTGCCGGCGAGGGAGGCGAGGGTAGTCCTGTCGGCAGCGGTGAGCAAGGAGCAGGTCTGCCCATGTTGGCGGAATCGGGTAGTGGGCGTGCGGTGGGTGTGCGGTTGATGCGCTAGGGACGTGGTTGATGCGCTAGGGACGTGTGTGTGGGCGTAGGGTTGGTTAAGCGAAGGTGCTCCCAAATAGTCTAGGCGGTTAGGATACGTGGCTTTCACCCACGCGACCCGGGTTCGAGTCCCGGTTTGGGAATTTTGCTTTGCCGCTCCTGCCGCCTGCGTGCACCGATTCGCGCTCGTTATGCTCGTGCGAGTGGCAGCCATCGCGCGGTGCCGCGGCCGTGAGATGGCGGCGCGCTATTTGTCTTGCTGAGGGGCGTGCGACAGCGATTGGATCGGTCGGTGTGGGTGCCGGCGAGGGAGGCGAGGGTAGTCCTGTCGGCAGCGGTGAGCAAGGAGCAGGTCTGCCCATGTTGGCGGAATCGGGTAGTGGGCGTGCGGTGGGTGTGCGGTTGATGCGCTAGGGACGTGGTTGATGCGCTAGGGACGTGTGTGTGGGCGTAGGGTTGGTTAAGCGAAGGTGCTCCCAAATAGTCTAGGCGGTTAGGATACGTGGCTTTCACCCACGCGACCCGGGTTCGAGTCCCGGTTTGGGAATTTTGCTTTGCCGCTCCTGCCGCCTGCGTGCACCGATTCGCGCTCGTTATGCTCGTGCGAGTGGCAGCCATCGCGCGGTGCCGCGGCCGTGAGATGGCGGCGCGCTATTTGTCTTGCTGAGGGGCGTGCGACAGCGATTGGATCGGTCGGTGTGGGTGCCGGCGAGGGAGGCGAGGGTAGTCCTGTCGGCAGCGGTGAGCAAGGAGCAGGTCTGCCCATGTTGGCGGAATCGGGTAGTGGGCGTGCGGTGGGTGTGCGGTTGATGCGCTAGGGACGTATAGAATTCACGATAAAATTCTCACGTGTCGGGCGAGTTCCCACCAACAACACACGCTGACCCGCAAAGGTTAGCAACTGTTGGATCAAACCTGAAGACCAGGAACGATCCCTTACACCGGGTCGGTTGCAAGCGCTTCTGTGCACTGCGATCGCAATAGGTTAACCCTTTATTTAACTCCTCTAGCCACGAGCTTAGGCTACGAAGCAGTAAACCCTGCAGTCCCTCAGAAGGAAGGGTACCGGCGTGTTAGGCCTTATACAGGAACGCCGAGGTATAACCTCGGCAGGAAGTCTGGAACACGCAAGAACCCTCGGTCCTCACGGATACACACAGAGCGACACTCTAAAGTCGCTCCCACACACACTTGGCCACGCTTATCTCTTGGCCTAATTATAGACGAACCCTCGGTGATGCACCTTAGCTCAATCTACAGGCATCCACCCTGCCTGAGCGTGTCCTGCACTACAACAAGCTAACTACACTTACCGGAGACGGACTTGACCCTTGTCGGCTTGGGGGGAAGACTGCTTATTTATTTCTGCTTATCTGTGGCTCTGAGAGCCTCTGTAGGTCTTCCTATACCTACTCCTATATTCCTATACAAATATCAAGTGTGAACAGATCTCGGTGGGAGATTCTAGAGTCTCACATAGGTACGACCGAGACTACAACAACACGGTGATGTGTGGCACATAATCCTATCCTAACCTAATTCAATACCTCGGTCGGGTTATATTAGTACGACCGAGGGTGTCACTAATTCCTCTCTGTCACTCTGCTGCGGTAAATGTGTTCCGCCAATCACAGCCGCGCCTTTCACTGAAAGCGTCCACGACGGTTGCCCCTGCAACAGAGGCCGTGATCCGGGTCAAAAACTCAACACCACACACAACGTACCTGTCTGATCGGCGTTAAAAACTTATGCCACTTGGAGCTCCATCATCTTCTGCTGGACATCCATCGCAAAGTTGACGGCGATCGTGTCAGCCTCGTCAAGAGAGACTTGACCTTGTCGTGTCCGCGCGCGGATACTCAGTCGATGTCGCCTCGTAAAGCCTTTTCTCCAGTGCCACGACGCCTTAAACGGATGGATATTGTAGTCTCCTGCCGTTATTTTAGCCTGGATCTTTAGCATTTTAGCGCTCACAGGAGCACCATCTTTCCGCAGTACATTGATCCACTGTACGATCTCTAACTCAGCATCGGCGGGGAGGATAGTTGCGCTGCCGACCGACCGAACGTACTTGAGCCGCGCTAGATGAGGGTCCTTGCACTATAACTCTATTTGTTTGCGTTCCTTGCACCACTGATAGATCAGCTTGCGCTTTTGTTCTTGTGTATGACTGTTTAAGCCAGGAAAAAACTTTTGTAGCGTGTTGCCCATTGTGTTGTTAGCAAAGAATACAACCATCTCCAGCTCTTCGCTGTTAGTGAAGCAGACCCGAGAGTGTTTTGGCTCTTTGCGTCCGCCTCCACTGACACGACTGCGTCCAGGTGGCTTGCTCCGCATGCTTGGCGTTTTGCGTCGGCGTCTTCTGCCAAATTTAGTAATGAAAAATTGTGGTTATGCTGAACTGTCGGTAAGCGCATAAGCAACTTCAGAACGATTTGCACTTGATTTTGATTGGCTATCGGCAACTGTCAGTAAAACGACTCCGTCAGGAAGCACATAAGGAATACGGTATCGACGCGCACCATTAGAAACTGCTGGTGTCACACAGGTATTGTGTCGAAGATGGATTTGCAATTTTTACTGAATTAACACAATGTACTTCAATACAATCGCTCCGTCGACTTGGCTATGTTCTCCTTTCGCGGCTTATCATGCTGGCAGATTTTATATGGTCCACCCTGCTGAATTGGAGGTGCACGACTGTACCCTCAGGTGGAACGAAGTTTTCGCGAACCAAGGTTCCCTCACTTTTGCGCAAAGCGGTAAAACCTCGCGAACCTAGTTCGCGAGGTTTTACCGCTTCGTTTGAGATCGCGCTAAGAGTCGTGAAGCAGTTTGAAACGGACGAACATCTTCGTGCTCTGCTATTGCCATTGACAGAAACACTGGTAATCTAGCTGCCGTTTTAACGCTCTAAGCACAACTCTAATCGACTTCATCATACTTCATGCTATGGCAGCCTTCACGGGCATGCAAGGCACCAGTGATCAACAACTTCAGCAGCACAATCAACCTGGCGAGCAAGACCAAAGCCATCCAACCTATGATCAACATGGTAGCTGGTACACCCAAGAACAGCAGCTCGTTCAACGCCGCCTCATGATGCATGAAGAGTACACGCTGGCTGGAGGTCCTGGTTTCGAGCTCATACAAGAAGCCCTGAACCATGTTGACATGCGCGCACAGCAGCACGTTGCCGACGTAGAGCATCGTCTAGAAGTGTTCATGAACTCGACATGCGGTACGGTCGCTGATACCGAGAGAAGACTCCAAGAGCGGCTCGAACTCGCCCTCAGAGCGTCGCACACTGACGTTGTGACGGCGGCAACTGGTGCAGCTCGTGGTATTCGCGATCATGTCGGCTCGCTTGATGAAAGAGTGGGGCAGATAAATCTTCAGCTTGAGGCAACGGTGGAGCGCTACGGGGCCCAATTACGCGCGTCACAAGAATCCAATGAATTACCCATAGAGAGGCATGTCGAGCTGAGCTCGATGAAGCTATCGAAAATTCTCGTCAGTGGTTTGAAGATGCAGTCGTCAGTCGAACCGAGTCTAAAATTGCCAAGGCGCAGGAGGACCTGCAATACCAGATCGATGCAACACGAAATGATGCATTGGATCGTATTTGTGAAGCTGAGGCTCGCATACAGGAGAAGTTAGATGAAGCTGCAACAAGTTCAGCCGAATCGTGTGAAGTTGTCGCAAAAATGGTTGACAAAACATCGCGCGGGTTTCAACACCTTTTAGAGACCAAAATTCAAGCGCAGGGGGAGCTTCACGTGGTGGCACGAGATGATACTTTGGATCGTATTTGTCAATTAGAGGCTCGCATGTAGGCCAAACTAGATGAAGCTACAACAACATCAGCCGAATCGCATGAAGTGTTTGCAAAAATGGTCAACAACGCATCGCGGGGGGTTGAACACCTTGTGAAAACCAAAATTCAAGCGAGTGAAAAACATTTTCGAGGGGCTGTTGAGCTACAACTCAAGCAATTTCAAGACAAGATACAGACCTCCTTTGTGGAGGCGATGGGAGCAGTAGAATCGAAAACATCGGCTCGGTTTGAAAACATGGAGTCAACTATACGCGCAAACGCTAACTCGATGGAACTTCGTGTTGGCGATAGTGTTCAAGCAAAACTTGATTCCAGTATTTCAGAAGCCGAACGGCGATTGAACCGTTTTCTACAAAAGTCAAGATCCGATATATCCGCCGCGGTGACGAACGAAGTGGCAAGTCGTGTGTCTGAATTTGAGGCACGGATGAATCAATCTCAACAGGAGCTTTGCCGCAAGATGAATAGTGCTCAGACAGAGGCTCTGACTCAAGTTGAAACTCGGTTGATGGAGAAATTGCGCGTGTCAAGGAAGCAAGACGCCATGGTGGTTGAGTCCTCCCTGAAAGCCATCGAGCAAGCTTTGGATAGTCGGGTTACAGCAGCCGTGTCGCGAGCGCTGATGAACCAGCACCGAAGTACAGCTCCGAAGGCTCAAAAATATGTACCGCGAGGTGGAGAAGCCGACCCCATAGTTCAAGCTCGGGTTGCCGATCATATGACACAAACTGCAACCGAGGATGTTGGGGCAGGTGCCACACGAACTGTACTGACTGGTCCGTCAGATGTGGGTGTGGTCAGGTTTAGCGAAGTCGCAGCTCTGGTTACTACATCAATTGACGGAACGAAGCAGAGATCGGTTGACCGCGCTAAAAGCCCGATGCAGACGCAACAGCAGATGCGCAGCGTGTCTCGACACAAGCAATCTACAACAAATGCTCAAAAAGATCAGGATCCGAAACAATCAAAGCGATTGCGCCTTCAAATGGCGCGAGCGGATGCAAAACGGGCATCTGCCCGGCACGTGAAAGCACGGAAGCAAGCAGTCGAACAGAAAAACCCGAGACCAAACCGAACAACGCGATCGCGCCTTGAAATCGCTCGAGCCATCGCACAGCGGGAATTATCAAAGCGCATTGAACAACGAATTAGTGGTGGCGGCGTTCGCAGGAAATGACAAGACAGGTAACGACGCTAACGAGTCCAAGATTTGGTGCCGTGGTTGTACGCGTAGACGCGTTGAATATGCTTCATATCGATCAGGTCAAATACAAGATATATTCAATGACCAGCAAATTTGGTAGTGCTAAAGCTCAGTAGAAAGTTGTGCGGAGAAAGAGTTGAGTAGCGCGTGTTCCCAATCGCTTTCAAACATCTCCATCGGCGTTTGTGGGTCAAGGTTTACTCTAACGTTTGACGGGACCACAGCGCGGGCTTCTTCCACGGACAGCTTTGAGCATTGCGTCACGTCGATAAACTCCCTGTTTCGATTCAGGAACGCACACATGTCGATGTTTTCGGGCGACAACGATGTACGTCGCACAGTAACCATTTGTCCACTAATGCCAAAGTCGCGCTCAATCTGAGCGGAAGAAGCAGGCACTGCGAAGACAATCCGAACTACTGTTGGCAAAAAGCGGTAAGTGCCAGATTCTTGTTGGCGTTTCCAGAATTGAAGCACCGACTCCAGTCCTTTTGATGTCGGCTGCAGAAGCGATGAATTCCGAAACCAGCGTTCTAACTCGTCATCTATAACTTCTTCATGGAGCAGTGCTGGGGTCACAGGTTCAGGTGACATCGTTTGGACATCGAATAACTCCGACAGATCTTCTGAAAACGCGCCTGAACTAAATCCTTGCGGAATCGGAGAGGTGTTAACAACATCGATGTTCGCAGGAGCTAGCTCTCGCATGATTGACCGCAGCTTTTGCTTTACCGTTGATTTCACCACAGACTGGTTTCGTTCTATGACGTTGTCATCAAGCCTTCGTAGTTTGCCGCACGTTTTCACCATTTCCATCAATGGGCCATCGGGGTTCTTGGCATGAGGATGGAGCAACATTTGCATTTCCCACACGTAAGAGCACGTTCTCATCACTTCCCGATCAGTGTATCGTGAAAAGAACCGTGAGTGGAACGCGTCGCTGAGCAGAGTTCGGGTCTTGATAACAAGTGGCAGCAGTGTGCTGTAGTGATACGATGTCGGGTTTTCCCGCGTAGCGTCGTACTTACGGAGCGATTGCTCAGGCCCCAGTGTCGTTACCATCACTTTGTACGCGGAGAAAAGCACGTCGACTTGGTTGGCCTTTTCCGCTTGACTTTTCACATTGAGAGCTGAAATGGGCAGCATCAATGACAATAGCTGCTCCATTAGCAACTTCTGTCCAGCCAACGGGAACGGAGACGGCACCGCAGCTTTGTCTCGATCCGCCTTATTTGCCCGCTCCTCGTACCACATGCAGAGGACATTCCAGTGCTTCACGATGCGTTCAAAAACTCGAGTTAGACTCATGAATCGGTGTGGCTTGTAGTCAATTAGTTTCTTCTCCTTTTCAACGCCGAGCATCCGAACCAGTTGCTCATACAAATCGCCCATAACTTCCACGCTGCGGACTTGATATACCGTCATCGTTACCTTTTTCAAAAGGCTCAGCATTTCAGGGTTTTTAGAGCGAGCAACATAGCTGGTCATCCCAAACGCCGCCTTGGTTGCTGCATTCGTTAAGTGCGGCATGCACCACTCCCAAGAAAGCATCAAGTTGGACTTCATCATGTGCTGGACGTCGGGGCCTCCGTCCGTAGTCGCACCCCAGAAATCTGCAGTCGTCAGTCCGAAATCGCTGAGTATTTGAACAATCCAACGTCGAAAGGGGCCACGAATTCCATTGTCCTGCTCACCGTACAGTGGCTGGAAGTGTCTTGTGCCCAACAAGACAGACACGAATTCAAACTCCCCGGTGATAAAGTAAGCACGAAGGCCAAGAAATTTAGTGCCCGGGGCTTTTGCTGTCCAGAAGTCCGCGACCTAACGAGACTCTTGACACCTTGGAGCATGTTAACGACGAGAAAACGAATCAGCTCACGCTTGGCCGACACGTATAGCTCGATCACTGAGTGCGTCACCGATCTTCTGTTGACAACAGCACGGAAATTATCTTTGGTGACGACCGCACGCAAAAGTTTTGATTCCTCCCATTCGCCCATGATAAATGGCAGGTTGTTGTGAACGACAAGCAGTGTCTGCAAAAGTAAGCTGATGCGCTCACAAGTTTCCTGTGTTTGGGCGGACGCCTTGATGCGGGTAACGATTTCATCTCGTGTTCTTTTGCGCGTATCCTCCAGCGCAGTTTTTAATGACGTGACCTGGTGAACTTCCTTCAGGTGTTTCGTTGCTCGCGACGTCTTGCCCCCATATAAAAGACGAGCGAATTCATTGGAGCGACAATGTTCGCTGGCCAAGCAAATCCAACCACATACAGCTGCGTCATCCACGTGCCGAACTCGAACCCCCCACTTGTATATAAATGATCGCTCAGTGGGGCCAGGTCCAACAACCTCAAATCCGGCTTTGGGCTGATAATTGTCCACCGCAAATTCAACCTCCGCAGGAACGCCGGTCACCGTCGAAGTAGGCGTGCGGTTTGTTACTGTAGCAGTTCCAGGATTTGCTTGTGAGATCGATTCACCAGCGTTATTATCGGCTGGCATTCGGTGCAACGACTGCGTCGTTGGCGGCACCCTGGTATCTGCTGGAGCACTTACATGATCGTGTTGAGCAGGTTGCAGTTGAGGAGGAGCCACGTTTGGCAGTGCAGTAGCTTGTCGATTTGTCGACGTAGATCTTTGCCTTCCGAGTAGAGGTGGCGGCTGAAGCTGGGGTCTCTGAGTTGGCGAACTTCCGTCAGGCGCTATCAATCCCGTCCAGCTACCGCCTGCTGGAGGAGAACCGGGAGGTGTCGATGGGTGAAAATCAATGCCGTCACTATTACTCGAAGCGCGATTTTGATCTTGGAACAAGCGGCGCATTTATTGTTGTCTGAAGTGAACGAAGGTAGCGTGCGTTAAACTTGTAGAGTAGAAATCAAATCACAAACTGAGGTGCGTGCCCCCTGGCCTGCAGCGCCACTAAGCTGGTTTCACCGCGACTGGCGGCTAAAAGAACAAGCAAATCTTTAGCGTATCCGACGCTTAGGGCGCGCACTAACTTCGACCCTAACGGAAGAGTCACGAATGTAATTTTCACCAATAGCGGGCCTTCCGAACGAAGCTGAAAAACCGGAACTGCCAAATTGCTTCGCTGGTTCTCAAGGTTTTTCAAAGGAACATGAAACCTTGCTGTTTCGTCTTCGGACCGAAAGGTTTCCGTAACCGAGAACCAAAATCTAAGCGTTTCGAGCTTCGGAGCGCTGGTGTTCGTTCCACCTGAGACTGGACGCTATGAGTGCCGTAAAAAAAAACGCACAGATTTTTCGTACTTAGCAAAAATGACAAAACTCGGCATTTTCACTAATTTAAATGACAAAAGTTGGTATTTTGTCATGTTCGCGCAGGCCTTCCAGTCGGGCTTCATCTCGCTGCTCTACAGCATTGGGTGCGTGCATCCAGCGGCTCCCCTTCCTATTATTTAGCTATCCTCCCCACTCATGCTAATGGCCAATTTTTGCGTCGCAACCATTGCAGCCCGCGGCCACTGCAACTCTGCGAGAAGCACGAGGAGACGGCTGGAAGTGTGCGACGCGTGCTGGATGAGGACGTGCAGTCGTCCGTAGTGGAGCTCTCGGCCAACAACCTCGTGCACACTTGGCTGCGGTTTCCATTTGGAGTAGATCAGCAACAAGACCCTTCGACGGCGTCTGCGTCACTGTGTATTCGGCTGCGGCACCTGGTGTTTGTGCTCAAGAACCTGGAGCAGCAAGTGTCCCTGGAGGTCCATGCAGCCGACGCCCGCGGCACAAGAAGGCGGTTCCGCTTCTCCACTTTCCAGAAGAAGAGCGTCGTACATCCTCAGCTGTCGCTGCTACCGCTGCATCTGGACAAGGGATGGAACCAACTGCAGCTCGACCTGGCGGAGATCATGCTCAAGTGCTACAACGCACGATACGCATACGCCATCAGCGTTCAGCTCCACGCGAGCTGTCGAGTGCGGCGGATCTATTTTGCTGAGCAAATGTTTTCTGAAGCTCAGCTGCCACTGGAGTTTCGTCTGTTCAAGCGACTAAGCAAGGGGCAGACGCAGCAATCGCGCGAGCAAGATCGCCATCGCGAACAACAGAAGCTGCAGAGGTAGGAGGAATTGAGTTGCTAAGTAGAAGAAAGATGCGGGGTTGCTTTCATGTGGTTTGCTATTTTTTTTAACTTGCTCGATGGTGGCGAGGCTGAATTACTACGAAGGCAGCTACGACATGCAAGATGAATCAGAGTGCAGCCCAGCCACCACAAATGGACAGAGAGAGCAGGCGACGATAAGCGCCACCGCTCAGCCTAAGCTGCCCGCCGAGCCGAAGACGCCGTGCTTCGCTTAGGTGATGACCGTGGGGGCCTTGCGACCGGTCTTCTTCTCCAGGTCCGACAGCTTCAGACCCGCCTCAATCAACTTCTCCAGCGCCGCAGCGGCATTCTGGTCCAGGTTGCCCGTCGGCTCCTCGTATTTCTCAACGTACATACGGATGGTCGCTCCAGCAACGCCCGTGCCCGACAGTCGGAACACAACACGCGAGCCGCCCTCGAACAGGAAACGGATACCCTGGTGCGACGACACGCTGCCGTCCACAGGGTCCACGTACTCAAACTCGTCGGCCTTCTCGACCTTGAAGCCGTTGATCTCCTTGCCAACGACACCGTCGAACTTGGTCATGGCCGCGAACATGCCCTCAGCAGCGGCCTTGTCCACGTTCTCATAGTCGTAACGGCAGTAGTAGTTGCGGCCGAACTTCTTCCAGTGGTCGCGGACAACGTCCTCCACCGTCACGAGCGGAGCACCCTCCACCTGTTTCGATGCCAAGATGGACAGCCAGCTTAGCACGGCCCACATGCCGTCCTTCTCACGGATGTGGTTCGAGCCCGTACCGAAACTCTCCTCACCGCAGATGAAAGGGGTGTAGTCTTCCTTACCGAACACCACGTGCGAGTCCATCAGGTTGCCAAAGAATTTCCACCCAGTCGGCACCTCGAAGAAGGGCACGTTCAGCTTCTTAGCGACAAGGTCCACAGCACCGCTGGTAGGCATCGAACGAGCCACACCGCGCAAGCCGTTCTTGAAGAACGGGATCACCGTGCAGTTAGCAGCGATAATGGCAAGCGAGTCTGAAGGCGTCACGAAGAAGCGCGAGCCCAAAATCATGTTACGGTCAGCGTCCCCATCCCAGGCGGCACCAAATGCAGGCGGTTCCTGGTCCTGGCCGGTGACAGGCAGACCCTTGGGGTCCACACCCATGACCTTGATCAGCTCCTTGGCGTACGTCAGGTTCGGGTCAGCGTGGCCACCACCGAAGTCCTCCAGAGGAGTGGCGTTCTGCAAGCACGACTCGTCGCATCCCAATTCCTCCACGAACACGCGGCGAGCGTACGGGCCGTTCACACCCGACATAGCATCCACAACGAAAGTGAAATCCTCGCGAGACACCAGCTTCTTGATGGCATGGAAGTCGAAGATCTGCTTCAGCAAGTCCACGTGGTGCTCAGCAGAGTCAAACACCTCAACCGTGATCGTACGGCTGCCATCGTCGGCGTCGACGGTGGTCGTGCCGATCTTGGCCACGTCAACCGTGGGGAAATCAGCAGCAATCTTGTACGATGTGATTACCTTCGACACAGCGAAGACCTCGTTCGTCACCTTCTCGGGAGCGGGGCCACCGTTCTCGCAGTTGTACTTGATGCCGAAGTCCTCGTTCGGGCCACCAGGGTTGTGGCTGGCCGACAGGATGAAAGCACCGAAGGCGACGCTGCCGCCCTCACGCTCACGAACAACAGCCGACACGCAAGGTGTGCTCAGCAGACCGTCCTTGCCGACCCACAGACGGTCGACACCGTAAGCGACAGCCATCTTGATGATGATCTGGACGGCCTCCTTGTTGAAGTAACGGCCATCGCCGGACACAACAAGGGTGCCGCCGTTCAGGTCCTTGGCAGGAAGGGCCTCAAACACCGA
Organism: Phytophthora agathidicida; assembly: GCA_025722995.1. Taxonomy (NCBI): domain Eukaryota; phylum Oomycota; class Peronosporomycetes; order Peronosporales; family Peronosporaceae; genus Phytophthora; species Phytophthora agathidicida. The sequence goes on along the minus strand of CP106972.1, from coordinate 3,602,028 downwards.
AGCCACGAAGTTCTGTAGATAATTGTCGCTCATGAACGTCTTGGTCTTCTTACGCAGACCCGAGGTGCCAGGCTTCTGGTCCGGGAACGGAGACGTCTTCACATTCGTCACTTTAAGCTTGCCCAGACCCTTCTGCTCGGTCAGGTCGACCGTAGTATCCTTGTACGTTCCAGCCAACACAGTCTTCTGCTCCGAGCTCTTGTTCACAACTTCCACAGCCCCCTCGAACACAACACCAGGGGCGAAGCCCACGTTGCCCATGATCTTCAGGCGATCGCACTTGATCAGCGACGGCACGTTGCCACGCACCGCAGCTTCCAGCTGCTGCACCAGCTTGAAGTTCTTGGAGTCCAGCGACACAATGGGGGCCACGCCCTCACGCTCGGGGGCGATAACGGGACGGTAGTCCTCCGTGAGCACGTACGCGTCCGATCGCAGCAGGATCAGGTCGTCGCACTTCTTCACGGGAGCAAAACGCGTGCGTGGCACACACACGGCACCAGCGCCGTCGAAGCACTCGATGGCGGCACCCATGGCCGTCTCCAGCTGGAACACGGGGGTCGAGCTCGAGTCCTTGGGGTCCACAGTCTTGGAGTTCTTAATCATGGGCAGACGGATGACACCACCCTGCTTCTTGAGCTCCTCCTGGAGCTTGTCCAAACGGATCCACAGGTTGTTCGTGTTGAAGTAACGGTGCTTGGAAATGTTCTGGAACTCCTTCTCGTCCTCGTCAGCGCACTGAGCAGACTCACGAAGGATGAGACGGCCGTCGGCAGTGCGCTCGGCCAGGTGACCGCCCTTCTTGTCGTTCTCCGTGCGCTCGCAGCACTCCATGAGGAACGGCTTGCCAGACTGCGCGAAGTACGTCAGCAGGTCCAGGTCGAGGGTGGCGCCCAGGTTGTCCGAGTTGGACACGAACATGTACTTGACCCCGTCCGCAACCAGCTTGTCCAGCTTACCCGAGCCGGCAAGCGACGCGTACAGGTCGCCGTGTCCAGGCGGGCACCACTCCTTGGAGGGGTTGGGCGGGTACGAGGCCGGCTCCATGTTGGCCGCGTTCACCTTGGGCACCTTGTTCTGCAGCAGCTCCAGGGTCTCGTCCTCGACGAGCTCCGGGTACTTCTGCAGGTACTCGAGGGTGTCGGCGCTCGTGCTGAAGCTGTTCATGAGCACGAAGCGCACGTGGGACTTGTGGGTGCTGCGCAGCTCCGTCACCTGCTTGGCCATGATGTCCAGGAAGGTGTCGTCGCCCTTGACGGTCAGCAGCGACTTGGCCTTGTCCAGACCCATGCTCGTGCCCAGACCGCCGTTCAGCTTGAGCACGACCGTCTCCTTGAGCAGCTCCGGGTCGGCCGTGGTGGACTCACGGATGCAGCCTTCCTTGTTCTCCAGGTACGGCAGGTTGTCGGCCGGCGTGATGGAGGCCTCGGCGATCATGCCCGTCTCGCCGCTCACGAGGGCGTCGTACGAGTACTCGAACGCCTTGATAGCCTCCGTCGAGAGGCCAGCGGCCTGCATTTTAGCGCGGTATGCGTCGAAGGGAGCCATGTTGCTGCTAGTGTTAGAACGGGAACCGCGCAGCGCCGGTATGGGGAACTTCCAGCCGAAGATCTTCGTCTTTACGCTCAAGTTTCCAAAAGAGGAAATGAGCGTAAGGGGGGGAAGCGACCCCGAAAAGGATCGCGCTTTTCACTTTAGTAACGTATTTGGGGGTTGTATGATTTCAATTAGTGACACGAAACACAGTGGCGTCAATTGCGATACCACATAAACCGGTTATATGTGATGTTATAAAAGCTGAGTAAACTACCTAAAATAACCTGCATTAAAATATATAAATTACATAGTACATGTAAACATAAACGCACTTACTGAGGGGGAGCACTGTACGCGAACAAAATTTGTCGGAGCTGAGTTTTGCATCGCACGCATGCTTTGAATCACAGGGCTTTGAATAGCAGCGTGCTATTTGCGCGATGGGGCTTGGTCGCGTGCGTGAGACAATTGGCTGGCTGCGGGACGTACCGCGAAAAGAATGGCACGGTCAGTCGGGCTGAGAGGGTGCAGCCTGCTCCGCAGCCACCGCCACCGTGGCGAGCTTTCTATTTGGCCCGCTGTGAGCTTGCACGTAGCGGAAACGAGGCCGTGTCCACGTGGCGAAGCCTCTGAGGCGTTCTTGTTTGGAGGTCACGGCCCCCGGTTGTGCGATCGTGCTGCGCCCATCACTTATACTGGGTGTTTGTAAGGAGTCGACTAAGTGCGGAAATCAGGCGAATCTTGTCTCCAAGCAGAGGTCCATTGTAACAGGGTCACACAAATTAGTGTGGCGCACACCACTATACGTATAGTCGGATACGACTATACACACAATGGATGCAACCCCCTTGTGTGTGTGTGCCACACACACAAGGTTTATAATCATTTGGAGCCGCCAAAGCGAGCAGACTTTGGCGGGCGCTTAGCGCACAATAATTGGCTAGAAAGACGCAGATTTCTGACCAACCACGTGCTTGCACGTCACGCGGACGCGTGAGGGCCACCCGTCGGCCCTCACTACGCTATAGATATTCTACAGTAGGGTCTGCTAAGGCAGCAGGGCTGCCAATCAATGCAGTTTTCTATTTTCAGTTAAAGTTCACGAGTCTTTTGTATTTCTATTCATTGCATACAAACTCTAAGTACTTCCACGCTTCCTCATTTCTAAGCGCATACGGTGTATGCCTGGAACAGAGCGCTGCTCGCCCTGTTTCATCCATGGCAGCATTGAATTTGCTTCTGATTGCCATCCTCACTCCAGCACTCCAGTCCCTTGGAGCCCAGCGCGATACTTATGCATGTGAGCTCGCCTTCGGCGCTGCTGTAGCAAATGTGGACCAGCAGCGCGGGCCGGGTAATTGAAGATGCAGGCTCTGTGACGGGGAGAAAAAGATCGGTGCCGCTGCACCAAGCGCATAGAGCTTCTTCGAGTTGTTGCGTCACGACGCCATGGCATGGCCCATGCCGAGGCGCTAAGCCGCTCCTCTAGATATTGCGCTGTCAATGTTGTCGACATCGTGCTCTATTTCCACAGGTCTTGCATGGTGGGCCACCATTGGTGGCATTCGTCTTGGCGCGGTGCTGATCAGGGGCGATTGACGATCTTCGTCTGCAAGTGGATCGTCGCAGACAATCTCGACCAAAGGGAAGCGCAGTACAGAGGCTTGGGTGGACGACTGCTGCACACTTGCTTCGCATGAGCTTGATCTCGGTGGTTGTGTTCGAACGCAGGAGGCGTTGTTGGAGTTTGGCTACTGCGCCATCTCAATGTCGAATATTCGAGCTGTGACCCCCCTGAGCCAGCACGCTGAAGATGTAATGTGCTTGCTACGCGGAAAATAATACCTTCGTTGTAAGTTAGTTCACGGAGCTGAAGCGCTGCGGGGGTTTTCGCCCAGCGCCGTCGATCCAAAGCCACTTACGCTAGCACACCGCCGTCGCGCAAGAGAGAATATGCGGTAACACCCGCGCTGGAGTAGCCGACATGCAGCACTTGTATATGAAACAGATGCAACTATTTTTGCAAGAAGCTCAACTCAATTTATGGTGGTCCACACCAATAACCTACAAAAAATCATACGAACCTACGAAAACGAATGGACTTAAGCGCGACTTGTCCCCCACGACACAAAGGAGCTCGCTTCTCATCGGGGGTCCAAGCCAGCAGCTATCCTTTGCTTCTAGTCGCCGTCGCTCTCGCCACCCTCGCCCTTCATGTCCAAGCGCGCGCACTCCAAGATCTCGTCGGGCGGTGTGCTGAACAGTATGCTGAGCTCGCTGTCGCGCACTAACGAGTCGACGCTTACGGCCAAGAAGGCGGAGGCGCAGGTGGCCAAGCTCACGGCCGGCCGCGGCCAGACTATCGCCGTGGACGACAACTCGGTCGCACCCGACGCCGCCATCGCCCAGTTCCTGCAGGACATGCGGGCGCTCATCGACGAGAAGGGCTTCGGCGCTAACGTGGAGGTGGAGCTCCGACTCGGCCGCATCACGTCGTGTCTACAGGATGCGCGTTGTCGCCCGTCGCAAGAAGGTGTGGACGCGGCTGTCGTGCTCTCTGATGAGCAGATGAAGGCAGTGGGCGCCAGGTTCGCGCCCGGCGTGGCTGAGATGGACTACAAGGGCTTCGAACGCGGCGTGGAGGGCATGCTACGTGGAGACGCGTACTCGGAGCACAAGGAGAAGCAGGTGGTGCACAACATGGGGCAGTCCAAGCGCGTGGTGCAAGACGTGGACCCGCAGAGCAACATGAGAGGCAAACCCATGGTGCAGGTGAAGGAGCGTCTTGGCTCCATCGACATCTTCATGCCCCACTGCCAGTACGACTGTCGCGTGTCTATCTCGTGTGAGTTCCCTCTGCGCGAACTGGAGGGAGACATGAGCGAGATGCCTGCAGCCGAAAACATCCGCCACAAGGACCGTGTGTCGGCTGTCGGACGAGATTTGCGTGTGGATCTCACCAAGGTGCTCGAAGAGAGTACGAACAAAAAGTTGTTCGAAGTTGAAGTGGAGCTCAGCGAACCGGCGGTGAACGGATGGCTCAGCCAGCCGGATGAAAATGGGCAGAGCTGGAAGAGCGCTATCGAGACATCGTCGTTGCTCTGGAAGATGGTCAAATACTTTATGCCGAACTCGGGGCAGGCGTTCAAGCGTCATTGGGACTTCTCAGGCGCCACGGAGGTGCAGAACGCCTATCAAGGTCGACTGGGTATTCGTGGAAAGTTTAGTGGCACGATGCCGGTGGGCTTTGCGCGCTGGCATATTCCACTCGTGCAGAGTCGTGAGTACTTCGTCTCCGAAAAGACGGATGGTGTCCGCTACTTCCTGGTTGTGGCCGGCGGCACCACGGTGCTGATAGATCGCTCCAATTCACCTTTTGCTGCGTCAGGCTTGGATTTGCTGAAGCTCGTGTTGCCCGAAGGCACGGTGCTTGATGGCGAACTTGTGGTACGTTTGCCGAAACGTTGATTGCCCTGCATATTTTTTTTGTGAAGATACTAAGTGCTATTGATTTCTGTTTTATAGTTCCACCAGAAGGACAAACGATACGTGTTCATTGCGTTCGACATAATCGCGACGGGTCCGTCCGCTGAGGATTCTCATGTCGACAAGCCGTTCGTTGAACGCCTTCGGATATTAAACGATTTCCTGTCCGAAGAGTACGCATCTCTAACTGATGCTGCTATTCTTTTTGTGTTGTCTGCTTACACATGTACCGTACTGCTTGCTTTTCAAACTGCAGGGGCCCCTACGCATCGGGCATTCGCAACCTGGACATCAACCGGCATGCAATTTTGCTCGTGCTGCGCAAGAAATGGGTGCCTCACCGCCATATTATGGACGTGTTCCGCCAGATTCAGCGTGTCCAGAAGCGAGACCACAGCCTAGGCCGCATCTACAGTGACGACAAACGCGTGCACTACACGGACGGTGTGGTGTTCTGTCCCAACACGAAATACGTGACCAACACGCACCAAGAATACCTGAAATGGAAGTGGTCGGACCTCATCACGGTAGACTTCATGGCGACGCTGAACCAGGCAGGGGACGGCGTCCAGCTATCGTGTGGCGGGCCCCGCAACACGAATATTGAGCTGGATTCGATTGTGCGGTTGGACCCGAAGGATGTGCCTGTGGTGCACAAGCTCGTCTCGAGGACGCCCAACCGCCAAGCCGTGCTGGAGTTCGGGTTCGACGCCGACAAAGGTCTTTGGAATTATAAGTGCGCTCGCCCAGACAAGGATTGCGCCAATTACATCCGCACGGTGCTCGGCTCGCTCGTAAATATGGCTGAAGGCATTTCGGAGGAAGAGCTGCAATATCGACTCACGAACCCGAACGGGCAGGACTGGAACAGCCACATGAAGCGCATGCGCCGTTCGTTGTTGGAGCAGCACAAGTAAGTATAACGGTGAAGCTGTACGGATGTGATTCAAGCTATCACATGGCCAACAAAATAAAACCAACAAGTCGCAAAAGTAACCCATACTTTACAAGCCGATACTCTTCTTCTTTGCAAGCAAAGGAAGAACGATGCGCAGCACCAGCGTGGCATTCTAGCAAGAGCTCCACGATGGCCGATTCACGATACAACATTGACTCGCCCTCTCATAGCCCCCACGGGGGCCTGCCTTATCCAAGCACACTATCTTCCATGGTAACACGACTACACCAGATAATCAATCGCCCCAGAGCTTGCCAATAAGTAGGAATACCATTCATCCCTCTCACGTACATATGCATTTTTCAACAATCCACGGCATTTCACGCCAGCCGTATAGCAGTGAAGGCGATTTTCTGTCAACGTAATCATAGCACACTCCGCCACAGCTTGTTCAGCAGGTGCATGCACGCTTGGTTGTTGGTCACCCACACAATAAACTGCAGCACATAGCACACAAGAGTTAGCACAAGCTCGGTTTAGACCCCGCAGATTCGTCAAGCAAGCACTCACCTTAGCGCGTTGGGTGGGGGTAAGAATATTCTGCAGTTTGTCCATCTCCATGTCTAAGGTGGAGTTCTTGTTGGTCACTTCCGTCTTGAGCTCGGCCAGCAGTCCCAGCGCGCTCTTGAGGTTCTCGCAGATCAACGAGATCGACCCTCGCTGCTGCTGAATCTTCTTCTTCTGGTCCTCGCTCAGTCCCAATTCCTTGGCCAGGATGACTGGCAAGCTGGTCTCGTCCTCCTCGTCCTGCCAAAAGCTGTCGTCCTGACGGAGGGCCCAGATGCACATCTTGGTCACTTGTGTGGGCAATAGCAATCGCTCGATCTGGTGCATGTGGTAGCTCAGCGCCGATCGGCGGCCATGGCCGTAGTCCGAGTACTGCTCCTTGAAATTGTCGATCTTCTCGGCAAGCTCCTTCTCCGAGGCGCCGCGCTGGATCATCTTCTCTAGCTCCTCACACACGCGGTTCTTCTCCTTCTCTTCTTGCCGGATGGCCTCTTTACCGGCTTTCAGCTGGCCGCGCAGCTCCATGTTCTCGCGCTCCAGCTGGCGACACCGCTCCTCGACGCCCAGAATGTGTTCTCGCTTGCGGCGTCTGCACTCACGCGCCGACTCGCGGTTGCGCTCGAGCTTGAGCTTGCGCTGCAGACTGGTCGTGTCTCCGTTGTTGCTGTTGTTGTTATTGTTGTCGCTGCCGCTGCTGGATGCCGGCGCCTTCTCTGTCTTGGGCGACTTAGCGGACGGAACTGCAGCGTTACCGGGGACGATGTGCACGGCCTGACGCTTCTGCACCAGCGCGTTGTTGGCGCTCTCCAAGTGACGCAGCAGTCCCTCCGTGTTGGTCAGCGGCTTGCCGTGCATGTCCTTGGGTGCGTCCACTGCCTCAACAGCTGGTCGCTTCTTGCCACGCTGGGTCGGTGTGGGCTTTGTGGGCGCCGACATGGTGGCTGGGGCCGTGGTGGTAGCAGGCGTCATGGCCGGCATCGCCGCCGTCGTGAGCGCGTCCGTCTGGATGAGTGGTGCTGCCGTCGTCGCGGAGTGCAGCGATAGAGGGAGGCTAGTGTCGTCCCCCGGGCCGAGCATGCGGAACGGGTCGTCCAGCGCCATGGAGGTGGCCAGCGCATGCGCGTGCTCGGCTGCCGGGTGGCCACCACCAACGCCTGCGGGCGCCGTCATGTTCTCCGAGTTGAACAGCAGCCACGAAAACATGTCGCGGTTGGTGGCGCCCATGAGCTCCATGTCGGCGGCCACGTCGGGGACTCCGGCGGCTGTCGCGGCCATCGTCGGCGTGCGGGGTAGCGAGGCGTCCTTCATGATGCAGCTAGTGGTGACGCGGCGTTCTCACGGAACGCGTTCGCGCGGCTCGAGTCGTTCTCAGTACTAATTGAACCAGGCGTTCGAGAACACGTCCTCCAGTCGGTGGCGCGTACTGCCGTTCGGGTCGGAATTGAGTGCCTCCCCTAGTCGCGCTGGAATCCATCCGAGTCTCCACTTGCTTTCAGTATGTGATTGCGTGAGAAACGGCCTTCGCCTTAGATACGATTCTGAATCTGGCGGCGCTGCAAGAAGATCGCAGCTTTGAGAAGCATGCTCCTAACGTAGTTGCCTCTAGACGTCCGTGGCTATCCGAATAGCATCACGGCCTCTGCCCTAAAGCTGTTCTACATGAACCTACGTGTTGTTGGGCCTATTACGCCAGCGCAGAGCTAGCAGGACTCCCCGATGTAGGATCACCGGTTGAAACGCCGGCACGACACGCCGAGCTGGCGTCTCGGTCTTGGATGAGGTGGCAGAGTGCACATCTCCTTGACACCGAGCTTCTCGTCGAGGCATCCGCATCCCGAGCACGTATCGGACGTGCCTTGGCGCCCGCGCGAAAGCAATCACGCTGGTCCACCTCGCGCGTCAGCCCGGGCGCGGTGATGTCATCACCAGCGAAAGTGACGACAGGTCTGGCGGTGCACCGTGCAGAAAGCAGCCAAGGCCAATGGAATGGTGGAGCTGTAGCCAGCTCCCACAATCTGGTGCCGTCAAAGTTTGACTCAAACAGTGCTCGACCGGATCGGGAGCGCGTGCAGCAAATACCCGAAAAGGCCATGCCCCGAGCTCGGGCTTAGTGTGCTCCGGCAACGCTTTCAGCAGCGACGCAGCAATGCACAGCAATGAGGGCCGCCACCCCGAAATGCAGCAGATCGAGATCGAGTTGAAGCTGCGCCTCTCTCTGACGTAGCCAAAATCTGAAGTTAAACAAAAAACGCTGAATGCCATCCAGCCCTCGACTGTCACTTGGCTAGCTCGATGGGCCTCGAGCACTCGAGCTGGAGGCCTAGACAGAGCACTTGTCGACAGCAAATAGCCGTAGCTACGAACTTGCAGGCTGTAAGTTACAGCTTTGTCGACGCGTTGGTCGACAGGAGCCATCGCTTCCAGACAATGCTGAAGGCGAGGCCTGTTCGAGCCCAGCGCATCCCCCTTTCTGTTAGCAGCTTGGACAGCGCTCTACCTCTCCTAACGTAGTTGCCTCTAGACGTCCGTGGCTATCCGAATAGCATCACGGCCTCTGCCCTAAAGCTGTTCTACATGAACCTACGTGTTGTTGGGCCTATTACGCCAGCGCAGAGCTAGCAGGACTCCCCGATGTAGGATCACCGGTTGAAACGCCGGCACGACACGCCGAGCTGGCGTCTCGGTCTTGGATGAGGTGGCAGAGTGCACACCTCCTTGACACCGAGCTTCTCGTCGAGGCATCCGCATCCCGAGCACGTATCGGACGTGCAAAGCCTTCGCGTACTTCCACCATTCGGCCGCGCGCTCGCTCCATTTGCAGGAGCATCTTGAACTTGCGACGACGTCAGCACGACTCGAAGAGCAACGCAGCCTCCTGCCCACGGACGACGATCATTCCGGGTGCAGGATTCTTGACCGCAGACTTTGGGAGCGGTTGTTGAGCCTTAACGAGGGGCGTATTGCCCTCGGTGCCGGCAGCACCGACCGCTGGTGGCTTGGTCCAAGTCGCCTGAGTAGAAGACGGCAAGTTATGGAATGAGAGCGAACCAGAGCGTGCTGCTCGAGCTCGGTGAAGAGAATCACTAGAAGCTGCACCCACCAGCCTCGTAGAGCAACTGATGCTCACCGCTGGCACGCACTCTCGACATTTGTTTCTTCTTCTGTGAGTCTACGCTTTCGTGATGAAGTACTATAAGCTGGGCATCTTCCAGGAAGGAAAAGACGCGCATGGAGTCACTTTCAGCTTACACCGGAGCTCAAGCAAAGCCTCTGCGTGAGTCTGGCCCTGGCTGTAAGTTACAGTACGTAGCGGCCAATATCCACGGTACATATTGCCTGGGTCCTGCGTAGCAACAACGCATTGCGATGTGGTTTTCGCAGACAAGTGTCGACTCGTTTATCGTCGGGGTGCCCCCCCCTATATATGTAGAGATCGCGAACTCGGACTGCGTATCCCTGGGGACCCAGGGATGGCGCTGTCGTCAGAAAAGCAGCGGGACTTTTTGAACGCCTTGATCGAGCCCCACACCAAGTTTGGCGGAAGACCCGTGACAGACCTGGTAGCTGAGTGTCTGGAGATAGCTCACAGCACCATCACGAACGTTAGAAAGGAGTACAGCGAGAACAACGACGCCAACTTCGAGGTCATTCTCTCCTCTTTTGCTGTGACCAACCTTATCAGATACCTAACGTTAACCTCTTATATTTTATATGCATAGCTGATACCAAGTCAGAGTGCAACAGAAGACTAGTAGTGGATACCTCTCTAAATGTATAACGCAATCTGGAAAATTGAGATCGACAGCGGTTGTTCAACCGCCCCAGTACAATTTAGATGATCGGATCAAGATTCGTATTAGAACCGGGAGTGCTACAGATGTGATTTTGTAGAAAGTTAAGGCCAAAATATTGGCTACCTCGCAAAAATTAGTTGGGTTCAGCTATATTGTTGTACACGCCTGAGCATTTATCTCCGTTATGAAAACGGACTCTAAATCGGGCTTTAAACAACGACACGTGGCCCGGTTCTGCTCTCCGAGCCAACGACGCTGAACCGGCTGCTTTTCAAAAAAATGTAGCGCGAAGGTTGCGCGATGCAGGACGTGTGCCACTCTGCTGGTCGGTCGGTCGGAAGCTATACAAACGTCAAGAAATTCTGGCGGTCGGTCGCTGAGGTTGCGCGTATAAGAATGCCGCGCCGTAGTCAGATCGCGAGGCTCGTTGTGTTGCCGCGGGGTGGAAGGAAGCAGTCCACATTCGTAAAGGAAAGGCTCTCAGGTACGTGACTTGCGCTCAGTATAGCTGCTGCGGCGGGCTCCCTCCGCTCGCTCTACGTGTCTTGTTGCCGCTCATTCGCGTATTCGTTCATCGGCACAGGTCCCCTCGTCCGATACATTCCTCCCTCTTTTTCTCTTCCTCTTCACGTAGCAGACCAGCATGGGCAACAAGGGATCCAAGGGCGCCAAGAGCCTCCGTCCGCCCATCAAGAGCGACTCGCGCGGCTTCAAGTTCGGCAACTACTCCAACGGCGGCCGGGATGCCGGCAAGAGCGCTCCCGCCGCGCCCTCGTACCCGTCGAGCGGACCCCCGCCGGCTCCTGGCCAGGCGCAGGCCCCGCAACAGCAGCAGCAACAACAGCAACAGGCTGAGGAAGAGTGTACGTGCTGTAGCTGCATCCTTCGTTGCGCCATGTTCGACGTGCTAATGATAGGTTTCTTGCTGTCGTGATGGTGGTGTTGTTGCAGCCGACCTGGAGGACGACGACTCGGGTCCAATCGAGCAGGTGCCTATCGAGGACATGGACGGCCCCGCCCGGCCGCAGACCAAGGTGAACGTGGAGGACTTCGACCTGCTCAAAGTGCTGGGCAAGGGCAGTTTCGGCAAGGTCATGATGGTGCGCAAGAAAGACACCAAGATGATCTACGCCATGAAGACGCTGCGCAAGGCCGCGCTGGTCAAGCGCAACCAGCTTCTGCACACCAAGACGGAGCGCAGCATTCTGCAGAGCATCAAGCACCCGTACCTGACCAGTCTCACTTACGCCTTCCAGACGCCTGACAAACTCTACCTGGTTATGGACTACTGCGGAGGTGGCGAGCTCTTCTTCTGGCTCAAGAAGGACCGCCGCTTCTCCCAGCAGAAGGCGCGTCTGTTTGCTGCCGAGATCATCCTCGCGCTCCAGGAGCTGCACAAGCACGACATCATCTACCGTGACTTGAAGCCTGAGAACATTCTGCTGGACCTGGAGGGCCACATCCGCCTCACGGACTTTGGTCTCTCGAAGGAGGCGGTCACGGGCGCCGGCGCTACGGGCGGCACTAAGACGTTCTGCGGTACGCCCGAGTACTTAGCCCCGGAGATCCTGGAGAACAAGGGTCACGGCAAGGCTGTGGACTGGTGGAGTCTGGGAACGCTTATCTACGAGATGCTCACGGGTCTCCCGCCCTTCTACGACCAGAACATGCAGCGCATGTACGACAAGATTCTGAACGCGCCGCTTCGCTTCCCGTCGTTCATGTCAGCTGAGGCCAAAGATCTGCTCACGGGTCTCCTGACGCGTAAGGTGTCAGACCGTCTTGGAAGCGGTCCGACTGACGCTGAGGAGATCAAGTCGCACCCGTTCTTCAAGGGCATTGACTGGGAAGCTGTGCTGCGCAAGGAGGTGCAGCCGGAGTTCAAGCCACCTAACCGATTGGGTTCCATGGACACGAGCAACTTCGACGTCGAGTTCACAGCTGAGAAGCCTGTGGACTCGGTCGTGACCACGACGATGAGCGAGACCCAGCGCAACAAGGCGCAGTTCCCCGGCTTCACGTACAATGCGGATACTATCGATGAAGATCACAAGGGCAACTAAGCCCGCCCGTTGCGAGCTCCTTTGCCACTCCGGCGCTTAGACAAAGAGAGATCGGGTCCGAAGCAAACCGATAAGGTGACTTGTCGGAAGTAGACGCGTTGTGCAAGAGGTAGGACGTTCCAGCTCGAGCGCCTGCCTTCTTCTCTGCAAGCGGCGGACGAGCAGCGAGGCAATGTTTCCTTTTTCATAGTGTGTGGCCTCGCTTCTCGGCCATTTCCATCCGTTGACCCAGTGTACACGCAAGACGATGAAGAAGTAGCTAAACCCACAAAAATCAATGGACGAATGAATTGACCGATTGCCGTCCATCGCTGCTTGATTGACAACACTGGTTGCGTAAAGAAATCTATCCGTATGCAATACAGGCAGCTTACGGTCTGCGGTTCTTCTTCTTACCACCCGAGTTGATGTGAACACCAGCAAGGCCCCCGGGCAGGTCCGAGTCTTCATACGGGTTCTTCTCACGGCCCTTGCGTCCCTTACGACCATGTTTCTTCAACCGCTTGCTCACTACTCGCTTGTCTTCGACGGTGGTGTCAAAGTCCAGATCTTCCTCCTCATCGTTCTGCTCCGGGATTGGTTCCTCATTAACGGCGTCTGTGGTGCTCTCAGGGGCAACGGGTTCAGCAAGGTCAGGGAACTGGGCCTTAGCGAGCTCATGGATATCGAAGATTGTAGGGTCCGAGACGTTGGGCGGAGGGTGGCAGTACAGCAACCTTCCATTCACGTAGTGCCGCAAGATATCGCGCGCTGCGCGAGATGTGTCGGGGCCACCCTTGCCAGTCGTCGTGTAGCCGCGGTTGCGAGCGTAAGACTGTTGCAGAGTAAAAGAGATAAGCTTCAACTACTGGTAAAGTGCTTTGCTGTCATGTACGCACCTCTAGGAGCGCGTAGATGCCAACAGGATCCGTTTCCTTTGCAGTTTTTGACGTAGGGATCTTGATTCCGTACGTTCGCTCAAACACGCGTTTCGGAATACGGTGACACAGGAGCTGGCACGGCGCTGCATAGTTTGTAAAAGCATCCACATCAAGAGTTATCAGCACATGAACAGCAACTGGAGATACAAGAGCATGTTGACGCACAAATATGGTCGCGCAGTTGCGACAGAGGAAGCACACCGCAGCAATACATCTCTGCCTTCGAGTTGACGAAGCTTGGGAACACGAGACCGGGGCAATCGCACAGCATGATCTTGTCGGACAGGATCATCGTCTACAAATTGGCATGCGCGATAGAAGATAATTCAGTAAAAATGGAGCAAGACGGAGAAAGGGTGTGGAGATCAGACTGATCTCATACATACCTGAAAGTGCTTGGTCTTGCCAGGGGTAGCACCGACGGCAACACGCTGGGTCTTGTGCGAATACGTCGATGCGCCCAGCAGCGCATTAATGACAGAACTTTTTCCGACGTTGGGAAAGCCCACCATACCAAACTTGATCAAACCCTTGTCCTTCACGCGCACGCCAACCTCGTGCAGCACTTCGGTGGCGACTTTGGTCACATACTCCAGCAGTTCAACACGAGAGAGAACCGGATACGGGCTGATCTCTTTTTTTGAGTTAGTCGCTTCTTCTTCCGCAACCTGTGGGGCATCCGCGGGCTTCACTTCACCGTCGTACTGGTCGTGGCTCTCTGCGTTTCTCTGCTCCTGACGCAACTTTTTCGCCTCTTCATCGATTTCGTCCTGGGCCTCCTTGGCCGAGAAGAACACGAAGTCAACATTTTCCGCCTTGAAATGGTCTCCCCACGCCGTCCTGCAAAGAGTTCAATTATTATGCCTTAATTCACTTTACGAAAGCAGACGAAAACGCACCGTTGACGCTCGTCCAGGAAATCCGACTTGTTTACGATCAGAAGAGTACGTCGGGGCGTCTCGCCCTCCTTCGCATACGCATCCAGGTCTGTCGAGCTAAAAGGTGCAGTTCAAGTCAAGAGCGCGTTGCAAGAAGTCAATAAGCATGGATTAAATGCAGCTCGTACCGGTAGAACAGTGGGTTACGAGCGTCCACGATCTGCACCATGATGTCACTTCGCTCGCGGACGTGCCACAGCTGACGCCAGACCTCCAGGTTCTTCTCGAACGGAGTCACCTCCAGATGCTCGGACGACGCCTCCAACCTGAATCACGCAACCAGCTCACCAATGTCAATTCTGCATTGCACACACTCCATCTCAGCGCCCCACATCCACCACTCACAGAGCAATGTCGCGACGCCACTCCAGGAAACTCTCCTTCTCCAGTCGGTTGAGCTCGTCAGCCGTCGTCGACTTGTGCCACTTGGGGCGACGCGGCACTTTCATCTCGGCGAACGTCATCTCCGGCACCATGTTCTTCTCCTTCCTACAACACAAATTCGAATCAGTCTATTGCGCAACAGTCATCCATCCATCCATCCATCCATCCATTCTACGTACTCAACCAGCTGCGGCCCTGCGTCCGCCTCCTCCATGAGCATGATGCTCTCCTTCACGGCCGTGAACTCGCGGTTGGCCAGCACAGCACTGGCCAGGAAATCGTCCTGCAATCGTAAATAATTATGTTAGAAACAAATGCGCGGTGTGTTCTTCTTCTGCTGGCGTCTCAATCGTCGCACCAAGGAGGAGCCTTCCAGATACGAGGCCAGCGCCACGGACGCATCGCCTCCGTCTCTTTCGGACACGTGTTTGCCGGCACTGGAGGCCACGTCCTTCGTGTTGATGGGCGACGTCTTCTTCTGCGTGCGCAGTAGGGCGTTGCCCAGCCCACCCTTCTTGACCTTCGCGCCCGTGCGACCCATTTTCGGTAATGCTAATCAATGGAGGAGGGCAGCTGAAATGTGTGGATCACACCAAATAAAAGCGTCCCTAACCCTCGTGACGTTTCGTGCTCCAGAAGGCACATTCCTTGCGAAGGCTGACGTGGTTGAAGTGGCTGAGGGATGCAGGAAGACGATGGCGCCGACGTGACGCTGACACTGCGTGGGGAGCGAGTGCCGTTGCGGAATGCCGTGTCGTCCGCGTACAACCGCAGCCGCCACGAGCTGCTGGTGGCCACGCCCACTGCGCTCTACCTCTACGGGAAGATGCTCACTGCAGGAGGGGACCTGCTCGCGACGTTGGCTGCAGAGGAGAACGTGTACTACCAGTTCGTTCTCCATCTGCCCTGGGTGAGTTACCTATGGGCTATTGCTGCTACGTTGGCTGCGTTGCTGACTGCCTGTGCGTTCGTGTTGAAGCTGGACGTGTACTCCGTTATTGTCACGAAGGCAGGAGGGAGAGTAGAGCACCGAATTGTCAGGTAGGGCGTCAACTATTCACTCTTGCCACATTTCATGCATGTGTTTAACACTGTGGCGTTGCAGTTCCGATCTCAAGATGTCCTTGACGTCCCATATGCTGCTGGAGAAGGACGATGGAGGGCAATTGTTCTACACGGCGCTGGCGAATCCGCAACGTCGAGAGCTCATTACTGCAGACGTCGAAGGAGGGATCAAAGTGTGGGCGCTGCGTGTGACCACTAATGCTCACAATAACGGGGGATTCAAGGGAGTGTTGCGAGTGCACACAGCAGCGAACGCGGTGCGTAGTCTGTCCCTGCTAACTACTATTAGTGTCACTCTCTGATATTGTGTTGTTATCTCCGAATGCAGACGAAGAAGCCGTACTATCGCCACCTCCGCATGAGTTTCGACGGACAGAAAATCTTTGCTGCAACAAGCACTAAAATTTACGTGTTTGACGCAGCGTCATGCAATCGCTTGTCGGGGTGTTTGAGCGAGAATCGCCATACCATTTCCAGTATGCAATGTAGCAACAGCGATAACAGTATCTACGTTGTGCTCACAAGCAATATGAGGTAACGCCAGGGGATTACGAATTCGTGCCTTTGAGCCTGGCTAATGTTTCTATGACCAGGAAGATCTGCCAGTACGCGTTCGTCGTGAAAAAGGGGCTGTCACAGTTTCGGAAAATTGGCGAGTATGAACATGATCAAGGTATCACAGCATTTATCGAGAATGCTCAGGCTGGTAAAGGGGTAGCGATGATTGATATTTGTGCAAGATTTACAACAGCAAATCCAAGACGAACTGGTGAGGGTGGTGGTGGTGAAGCTCTTCAAGCTGACCAAATCCCATTTGCCGTAACACTGCCATTTAATCCGCCGTCAGAACGATATTGTGCCCTTCATGCAGAAAAGGTAGTTGATGAACGGAATTTCGTCTTCGCCGTTTGGTCGACCGGATTTTGCATTGTGGAGGTCTTTTTTTCGGATGCCCAAGGCCGTCTTCCATGTAACGCATTCAACGGTGAACGTTTAAAGAGATTTGGTGATGTTCAAGAAGGGGGGTCCATTTCCATTTATCAGAGAGTGCCTTCAGCTCAAGTGATCATGTTCAACGAAGGGGTTTCTAGTTTTCGCGTTGTGTCATTGCCAACTGCAATGGATTCCAACGCTACCAGTAAAGGAAATACTCTTCCCATTGTTGACTACGTCATAGCAGCTGATGCCCTCATTGCGCTATGGCCTCACCAGCTAGTGGAGAAGCACAATTTATCCGACAACCGGGTGTTCACTATAGCAGACCCCCTAGAACCTGCTTCAGCAACGGCAGTCACGATGATTAGCTTGTACTTTGATGACCAGGATTGTGTTGCTGTCGGCGATTCGGTTGGAACAATATATGTTTTCCCTCTGGTGAATAGCGACGCGACACCTAGCAGTTTGCTAACCGAGAAGCATGCCCATGCAAATGACAGGTAAGGGTAGATCACGCTTCCTACGTAGAAACTTCACTGACTTGTTGTCACCTATGCGCTTTAATAGTATAGCGGGACTGATCGACCTCGGCAATGATGCCAGAGTATCAGCGGGAGCTGGGTTTTCACTTCTCTCCGTCAGTCGAGGTGGGGAAGTGAAGCGCTGGCAGATCAGAAGACCTTCTGCACCATTTGCCAATGATGCAGATCAAAACCCTAAATGGGAGTTGATAGCTTGCTTTCGGACCTACTCACCCGATGTCTCGACATCAACGTTTGGGTCTCCTGAGTTCTTGTTCTGTGGATTTGACGGCGGTAGTGTCGAATGCTGGCGGATACCATCGGGAGAAAATACCTCATCGCAAGGATCGCGCCTTCAGCAACAAACTACGCACCGGATTTCAGTCGTGAAGCGTTCCCTACATACTATTGATCTGCACTTGGCACCAGTGCGCAGCATCTTATGCGAGCCAGGAACTGGGGCAACAGTCCTCACTAACCCACAGCCTGTCACCGATAACTTCTCGTGGGTGTTCTCGTACGATGAAGACGCTATCATCTTGATTTGGTGCTTTTCTCTTGAATTCTTCTTCCCGCACCGACGAATCAAGGTTCATGAATTCATTAAGGGGATCTATCTCTCTCCAGCGAATGGGTAAGTGTTTGTAAATGTTGCGTGGGTGCTTGTTGTCTGAAACTGGGTGTGTTGTGTGTAGACACTTAGATCTTTTTGCATACGTTGGCCGCTGCATCGATCGGGTGGACCGCCTCGGTTCTGACGACAAAGAAGCTGCAAGAATTCGTCTTCAACGGGGTCGAGAGCTCTCAGCCCAGCTAGAGCTGAAAAAGCAGGGAATTAATAGTAGACAATTTACCTATGCAGAGGTGCATCGAAGACAGGCTTCAACGAGGATAAGCATATTTACGCCAGACTCGTACGACCGGAGCAGATTGATAGCAAGCGTTCCTTCCGTTCGGATAAACATCACATTGCCTGCAGTTGAGCACAAAGTAAACGGTATTAGAACGGGGACTTCCCCAGCAAAAATGGTCGTTGAAGAACCCAAGCCAGCTTCAATCCCGGTCGCTGACAAGAAATTGGAAATAAAAGACGTACCAGTTGAGGTAAGTATGTTGCAAGATGTTTTGAGCTCGTCTCCGACGCGTATCCTGGATCGACCGCCGACAAAGTCCAGGACTCGTTCTCCAGCATCACGTCGAAGCCGCTCCTCTCGCTCACTCCGATGGAAAAAACACAGCACGACGGAAACAAGCGAACGAAGTGATGCCAAAACAACTCATCTGCCAGGAGAGAACTCACTCCCTAGCAGTTTTCAGCAAGCAAAGCCTCGAGTGTACCGGAAAGCTCTTAATCCGTTGAACTCGCTCTCATCGCACGCTCGTTGCGCTGTGATCACAACTGGAAATGCGTATGAATCATCTTCGTCCTCATCGTTTTCTGGGGATGAGGATGATTCAAGAACACTGGACTTTGGAAATCTCCCGAGGCCATTTAGTACGATGACACTTGACGCTGGGCCGCAAGAAAAGGTTGCGGTGGTCTCGCTCGTGGAAGACGAAGATGAATCGATTTTGTTGTTGGACTTTCAACCTGGAAGTCGTCGGTCAAGAGCTCGTCGAACAAGGAAACACGTTGATGGGGAGATCCGTGAAACCCCACCAACGCCTTCCTACGAAATACCCTTTTTGCCGTGGGACCGAATGTCGGAGCATGACCGACGGCTTGAGCTAATGGCAGCGAGTAAATCGAGGTGTGTTCAGGATGATGCCGAGAGAGATGAGGTGCTTGTGCCACCCGTGCAAGACTTCGCGAGTGTAGAGATTTCAGTCCAGTCGGGTGTACGAGCGTTCACAAGGTGGTTTGCAGCGACAAATCGTCATCGCCAGCGAATTCGAGAACACTTTCTCATGGAGGAGTTAAAGTTTGCTGCGATCGATCCAATCGTTCATCAGAAATTAGCAGAGGTGGGTCTTTTACCTCCTCCGCCCGAGCAAGTCGGGTTATCTACATCGACGGCATGGCAAGAGTTCGTGTCTTGGTACTGTTTAGGTCGCACAGCTCACCATCAGACCATTCCACTGGAAGTGTTACAGAGAGAGCGTCTGAAAGCGCGAGCAGAATATCTGGAGTATCGACTGCACACGGTTGCCCAATCTGAGCTAGAAGTCCAAGAAGAAGAGGAGAGGGCGGGGCCTTGGGAAGAAGGGTGTGATCCACCGCAGCGTGTTTTCATTTTTGAGCACTTCGTTAAGCGTTCACTGAACGGCAAGGACAATGCAGCGTCGTGGGATAACACGAGTCTGGAAAACCAGGAGAGGGAAATTATGTTGGCGTTGATGGACCCTGCCGTTCAAATCGCAGCGATGAGGAACGATATCGAGCTGCCTGATGTTTCGGGCTCTTGCATGGAAGACTTTGACATCTTAGCATTGGCAGGGAAATTCGTGCCCTGGTGGAAAGTCACTCGCAATGTCCACCGTCGTGACTTTTTGAAACGCGAGGTCCATGAGGCAGCGACAAGCAAAGCGATTCAGGAGCTTTTGTCGAAGGAGCAACCCACCAAAAATGGAGGATATATCGATCAGAATGGAGTCATCAAAGACTTCTTCGAGGCGTACTTCAGGTCAGACACAGCTCGGCACACTTTCCTCAAGATGAAGCTGTTCTACTTGAAGCGCAAAAGCCGGATCGCTAGTGTCGCTCGGTACGGAAAGCTTCCAGCGCCACTTGTCGTGGAGACTTTACCACTGCCGCTTGCGACCTCTTTCCAGTTTATTGTCCGAGAAGTTGTTGAGGAGGCTGAGACTGAACAGCTGATCGAAGTTGTCGAGCAGGAAGAGAAACCCGAGGAGCCCGAGGTGGTAATCGAACGTGAGGAAACCGAGGCTGACTTCATTGATAACCAACGCGAGCAAGAAGAAGAAGAGCTGCGGAGACTGGAAGAGGAAAACGAAAAGATCACGCTGGAGCTCATCTGTATGACACAAGAAGATGCCTTCTCACGCGAGTTCAATGACAGCTTCGTGGAGAGTGATGAAGAGGTTGAAGAACCATCCCTGGTCATGCCAAAGCGGACGGATTTCTCGCGATCCTACTTCTTCGGCAACCTGCCAGAGCACTACCGAAAAGTGGCCTCGTCCGGCTGGCGAACAGGCAGTGGCGTTGATAACGGTGATGAAGAGTACGAAGAAGAGGAGCGATTGGAGCGGGAACGCGAGCGTCAGCGTTTGTTGGAAGAGCAAGAGGCTGAAAGACTGGTGGAGCTTGAACGGCAGGCGGAGCGGGCCCGAATCGAGAAGGAGCGAGAAGAGAAAGCGTTCCAATTCCGTCGTGTGCGACAGGCAGAGCTGAAGAAAGTGTTGGCCCACCAAGCTGAACTGGAGTCTCAGCGCAAAGCAGAGATCGAGATTGCGCGTGTGGAACTTGAGCGGAGTCAAATGCAGCGTGAAGATGAGAGTTCGGGTTGGCATCGTGATCAACTCCTCCGGGATCGAAATGGCATGCGGCTCGAAGACCAGCTTGCATTTCAGGTTAGAAAAGAACTGCGCGAAGCCGCTGTGTCCAGGATGCGTCAGCTACTGCAGGAACAGGCCGACATGTTGGCTGAGGATCAGCGGTCCTCCTTGGTAGCCGACGAACGGCTGAAATCAGAACACCAGCGAGCTGTGCGGACTGCGTCTTTGTCAGATCTCTACACCCCATTTCGTCCGTTTTACCAAGATTCATCAGTTGCATCCGAGGATTTCCTTCCTCGAATTCAGTGGAGACTGGAGCAAGAGCAGCTACGGCGAACGCCATTAAAACCAGCTGGAAGCTATACGATCCCGCTTGAGGAGGCACTTGTGTTCGATGAACTTGATCAGGAACCGTACCTTGCTCGAGATTCACGAAAGTTCAAGGTTCTCATGGGGCTACCATTGCGAACGCCAAGCAGCAAAAAGCGATCTCGAATCCCGACAGCCGATGCGATTATCATGATGCAAAAGCAGCAGCGACAACTCGTCAAACTTGATGAAGAACGCCACGAAATGTCTAATGGGGCCGGGAAATATGCTCCGGTGCCTGACAAGGTTAGACTCCACAATGGTATTGACGGTGCTAGCATCCGGAACGGTGTTAGCGAACGTATCTGTTTACCTGATATCGTTCCCAAAACCCGTTCCATTAGCAGCTTGACTGACTTAAAGGAAGTCTTCAGACAACAAGGCACAGGATCTCCTACCACACGCAAGGCCACCAAAAGCAATCAACAGCAACAGCAGAATTATCAAAATCAGTCGCTGCCATTCTTCCGCGGAAACATGCTAGTACAAGGCCACGGCCAAGCAAGATCGAAGGACTATGCCTGTTAGTCCTCACCCGTCGGAAGAATAAATACCGCCCACATAGCCATAGCTCTATCCCTCCATTTCCACCTCCGTTGTCGAGGTCTGCGCAGACTACATTGACCATCATCATCAGATTCAAAGTGAGCAAGAACCGTTAAAACCAGCATTGCGACACACACGCACCTCCAAAACCCGCTCAATCGGGACGCCACCCGATCGTGCTTTATACTGAAATAAAATCTTAGTCCAGCTGTCTGGGAGGGCTCGCTGCGGCGAACACCGCTTCACAAACGTCAGACCGGTAAGATGTGGAGTTTGCTTTTCGTCCACTTCATGTTGCTCGAATGAAAATTTCGCAAGATCTCCCTCGGTCAACTTCAAACAGAACATGCCACATGTGTGAGTCATCATAGTCAGAAATGGGCAGAAACGTAGCACACAACGCCAAACCTCATGTTGTTGGATCAAGTCCTGGTCGACCATGAAAAGAACGATGCCCTCCAACGTCGCAAACTCATTTTCACCTTCCAGGCGAAGCACGATGGATGGTTTTGCCGAGTAGACGAAAAAGCGACTAGTGTTGGCATCCTTCCACACTAGTACCAGCGGTGACAGTCCCATCTCGTAGTGACCTGCCTTCATGTAGAAGAGAAGTCCATCCCTGCATCAATACACGATCAGCATAAATCAATGTAAGGACTCTGTTAGATTGCGGAATAATCCCCCCTCACACGCACACACACTCCATAACGTTCGACGTACTTGAGAAATGGATAGGTCGTCGAGTATGCCGCCATGACGCCTGCCGGGTCACTCTCGTAGCATGGAATAGGCTGCACACACATCACATAGTCAGCCACATTGTGTACCCATCTTCTCACATCTGCATTGCTTCACCACCTACCAGGAATCGGAAAGGGTTGGCGGATGTGATCGTAGCCGTCGCTCCTTCCGCCAATTTGTCCCGTATCCAGTACAGTCGGAACTCGGTCGTGCAGTTATAGAGCAGATAACCTTTCCAGCACATGACGTCCAGCACGTAGAACGTCTCGTCCTGCTCCTGGAAGATGCAGTCCAAGATGCAGTAGCCGTCGTTGGCCTTGTTGGTCTTGTGTGAGCCACATGGCAGAGCCGATGGGAATTTCTTCAACACTCCACCCGACGGGATCCGCGCAACAGTGCAGCCTCTGAACAATCAGTAACCCTCATGAGTAATTAACCTATCTACAAAAGCCGCATCAATTGGCCGTTCGTACCCGTTGGCCACCACCAGACAGCGCTTGCCCTCGGGTCTCGGCACCACGTACCAGCCCTCGCCCAACGCGCTGCCGCTGCCGTTCAGATCTTTGGGGACGTCGATGAGCCACTCGGGCGTCATCAGTTGCTTGGAGAAATGCTCGCGTCGCTGCTTCACGCGCTCCTCGCGGCTCCGGCGCTTGGACGACGTGGCAGTTGATGTGACGCCATCCACCGGCTGCACGTCGACGCCTGAAGGCGACGGCGGTGGCTCCTGTTGCTGCGCCAGCTGCCGCGCATGTGCCGTGAGGTCACGTCTGGCCTGCCGCTGCAGCGCCAACGTCGCCTGGCGCCGAGCTGCCGCGTCCCTAGTCCACGGCTGCCGCTTAATCGCCGTGCGCTGCATTATAAATTGCAAAAATGGAGAATTAGGACATCGAAAATGTAGCCAAATCCGAAAAATTAGGCTTAAGTACCAATAATCAGCAAAATAAAACATGGCAGCGACGACGATGGAGGTGGTGCTGGCTCGCGAGGGCGAGTATCGCGTGGAGGTCCCGCCACAGACAGAAGTGGGCATCCGTCTGAAGAGCGGCTCGGCCGAGCTTTTCGGCGTGGAGTTGGCCATCGACCGCGAGTATTCGTTCAGGGACCGGAAGTTTGCCATTTTCACGTGGTACGGCTGCACACTTGAGGTGCGCGGGGCTCCTGAGGAGGCCTACACGTCGGAGGAGACGCCCATGGACAGTTACCTAAACATCCACACGCAGCTGCAGCGACGTCGAGAATTGGCCAAAGCCAAGCGATCCGCCGGCCCGCGCGTGCTCGTATGCGGCCCCGTGGACAGCGGAAAGTCAACGCTCACGCAGATCCTCATCAACTACGCGCTGCGACTGGGGGAGAAGCCCACGCTCGTGGAAATGGACGTGGGCCACGGCTGTCTCAGCGTCCCGGGATCGCTCTCGGCCTCGCCGCTGGACATGAACTCGCTCAGCATCGAGGAGGACTTCATCCTGACCAACCCATTGGCCTATTTCTATGGCCACGCAGCTCCGTCCGAGAACGTGGAACTCTTCCGCTATCAGCAGCAGCAACTAGCCAAGGCGGTCAAGAGACGACTGGCCAATGACGAGGAGGTGAACGCGTCTGGATGTGTGGTCAACACGTGCGGCTGGGTGGACGGCATGGGCTTCGATCTGTTGGTGGCCGCCATCAAGGACTTTGAGCTGGACGTGGTGCTCGTCATCGGCCAGGACAGACTCTACAGTCGCCTGCAGAGCGCGTTGACGGGCGCCAATGCAAATGGAGTGGAGAGGTCCATTGTGAAGCTCTCGCGGTCGGGAGGAGTCGTCCCGCTCAACAGCAAGCTGCGCTCTGCTGCGCGCATCAGTTGCATCCGGGAGTACTTTTACGGCGCGCACTCGCTGAGTGTAGCGATCCCCACACTATCGCCTTGCATCAATGAGTTCTCGTTCGACGATGTGTCATTCTTTGCGATCAAAGGTGCGTGGGCATGTTGATAGTTACATTCAAAGGCTGGATTGTGGTCGCTAACCTCATAATTGTGCCATTTTTGCTGTTGAGCAGACATGAAGGTGTCCGATGTGATGCTACCGGTAGGTCAGGCGGAGACGCAGACCGACCGCCTCCGCGTAGTGCCCATTGAAAAGACGGCTGACCTGGGGCACTCGTTGGCGGCTGTTGCTCACCCACGACACGGCCAAGACCCGTCCACTTCGTCGTCAACAGACCTCTCGTGGCTCCTGGGCGCCCCCGCTGCAGGCTTTGTTTTTATGTATGTGTGCAAACTTGATAGTATTCTCCTTGCTTCAGCCTTTGCTAATATGCCTAATATGTTTCTGTATCAATATGTGCAGTAAGGAGGTTCGAGTGGCAGAACAAAAGCTGGTGTTACTCGTACCTTCGCCAGGTCCGTTGCCTTCACGCAACCTGTTGCTGGGCTCGATCAAGTGGATGGAGTAGGTTTTGACACTAATAAAGTTAGCTTAGCGAACGGTGTCGATTTCTCCAGCATTATCTGCTGTCATCTATAGAGAACAGCTACCAGCAATTTGAACGCGCAATCTCAGTACGATCTCAACGCATGAAAAACTTGTTGCTGGATACGCACTATTGCGCCTTACAGGCCCCAGCCTTTGTCAGGTCGGTTCTGGCGGTACCATTGTCCACCACCCACGTCAAGTGCACGGTCAAATTCTCCGGCGCTAGCGACAATTTTCACGATGTGCTTGTACAGCTCCACATTCGTGTCTTCATCCAACTTTCCGGTCATTTCATCGAACATCGTCACAGCTCCACGCCAGTCTCCCTCGCGTTCGCACGACGAAATGGCCAATACCAGGAGTTCCGTACGAACAGCCATAGACATTAGGGTCGGCAGCTCACCATAGATTGCTAGCACTGTTTCATGATCCTGCAGCTCCACGGCCGAGCGCATCGTCAAGACGTAGATAGCATCCGTTGGGTAGTGGAGAAGTGGGTTTTGTCCCTTCAAGGAAGCCTCGCGAGTCTCCAGATACAAATCAAATAGCGCCAATACATCAGAGTGCTTGCCGTTCTTGGCTAAGTACTTCATGAGCACTGTGAACGCGAAAGTGGACACCAAACCATCCACCTCCAGCATTTTGTGCAGATAAGCCGACGCAGCAGTGTACTTGTCAGCAGCAAGGAACACCTCCAGCATGTGGTGGTGGGTAATCGATGACAGCGGCTGCCCACGGTCAGCGAACTCAGCCAGTATTGCCACCGCCGTCTTGTCATCCTTTAGACCTTCACACGCGCGAATCAAGAAGTTGAGAGCCTTGGAGCTTTTGGCGCGACGACGGCAAAGCCTGTCATTTTGCCACAAATCCACGATGGCCTTATAATCCTTACCAGCGTAATGCACGGCCATAAGTGTTTCATAGTGCGCGCGATCCCGTATAACATGCTGCTTGTCTGCCAAAGACAGATCGGAGCCTGCTTGCTTTGCCTGCGTTGCCTGGGACCAGTAGTGCTTGGCCATTTCAACGTCACCATTCAATGCGCAGCCCTCCAGCAGAATATTCAGTGTGTATGCATCCCACTTCAGACCAGCTTCGCTCATGAGCGACAATACAAAAGGAAACATGTCCACGTTCCGCGAGCGCACCGCAGCAAGCAACAGTGAATTGAATGTCACGACATCGGGGGCAACCACAGACTCTTTGCGCATGTTCTCGAAGACTTCCAGCGCTTCATCCATGTTGCAAGCATTGCCAAACGCCGAGATCATGCAGTTGTACGAGTACACCGAGGGCGTAGCGTGGCGTTCGATGAGCTTATAGATGCGGCGAAGCTGTGTCAAGTCGGATGTTCGTGCGCAGGAGCTGAGCGCTGCGTTGCAGACATTATCACCCGGGTAGACGCCGTCCTCGAGCAACAACCCAAAGAGACGGCAAGCGTAGTAGTGTTGGCGATTGCGCGAGCATGAGATAATCGCGGACGTGAACACCGCCGTTTTGTGTGCGTCGTCCGTGTACGGAATAGAGTTCACTAACTCCTGAATTTCCTCCCATCGCTCCATCCGCGCGTACGCCAGGATAGCTGCGCCGTACGTGCGCGCGTTCGGCTTGACGCCAATTGAGATCATATCGTTCAAAAGGTTCAAGGCCATTGGCGTGTCGTACTTGCCGCCACGGGCGCAGGCATGGATGGCGCTGGTAAACGTAATCACATCGGGTACCATGTTAAAGTGGTTGGTGATCTCCAGCACACCCAGAGCGACCTGTGCATTGCCCAACCTGGCACTTGCGGCCGCAACGCGGTTAAGGCGGTCGCGGTTGGGCTCCTTGATCTGGTTGTGCAGCACCTCGAGCGCCATCTCGCTGCGGTTCATCTTAATAAGTGCGCACACGATCATCACGAGCTCCTGGTCCGACCAATTGTTGTTCAGGATCGGGAACTCGTCCATATACTGCAGACACAGTGATAGACAGTCAGTCAGCCAGCCATGAACCATAAGAGTACTAAAGTGACAGGGTCACTGCATTGCACGAACCTTTCGTAGCACCGACGAGACTTTGGAGGAGCTCATTTCGTCCGTAAGTAGCATGCGGAAAGACACGCGGTCCATGTCCGCCCACCACTTGCTCTGGTTCTTCTTGCGACGACGCAGCTTGTCCTTCTTCGATCGCTTCCACGCCACGCCACCCGATCCATCGGCCAGCGCCGCCTTCTTAGCCGACTGCGCGTGGACACTCATGAGGTTGAAGTTCTTGTTGCTGGTCGTGGCCTTACGCGGCTGGAACGGCGTCTGTTGTGGTGGTGCTGGTGGTGTAGTGGTGGTGTCCTCCATCGCGTCGCTGGCGCTGACTGCGTGTGTGGACAAGCTGGGCGCCTGCATCGCCAAGCTGCGCGTCTGCCATCGAGTCGCCGCGTGCCACAGTGAGCGCCGCGCCTGCTGCACCGTCGGATGCATCGCCACCTACGCACTCGACGAGCTCCACCGGAATGTGGGGCCGACGTGGATCGATCGTCCAATGACTTTGCGTGTCTTTTTGCCGCTGTAAATTCGTGGCGAGAAGTGTACAACGTGTGGTCAGATGGCTATTGCCACAGTTTAGTGTGGGGCGTACACCATGTTTTGATGTAGCAGTCTCGATCGCCGCCATCCAAACTACAGACGCCAATGTCGATGGGCGTGCGGACGCCTCGCGAGCTGGCGGCTGCGTGTATGGACCACATCGCACTCGAAGGCAGCGCCGGCCTCTCCATCTCGAGCTTATTCGCCAGTGTAGATCCATTCAACGACGTGCACGTGCGTCGCCAAGTGTGGCGACTGCTGCAGTCGAGTTGCGGCGTCTTGCGCTTCTTCCGAGGCGCCGCAGCCAATAGCCAAACGCCGAGCAAGAAGAGGAAGCGACCTGTACCAAGTGACAACGAAGAGAACTCGGTGGAGATGAAACGAGAGACGTTGGAAGCTGCTGGAGCCTTGGAAGCGCATTCCAAGCCATCGCTGACGGTTGAAGAGTTGGCGCTGCTCACGTACGAAGCTGTAGTAGGCGAACAGCAACAGGAGCACAAGCAGCAGGTGATGGTGGTGGCCTGCGAAGAACTGCGCCATCGAGCTCTTAATATCCCAGTGAAGGCCATCGCCGCTGACCTCGGAGACGAACATCTGCGCATCCTTGAAGCGGTGGGCCACGCGCGCGTGCAGGGCGTCACAGTAACGACGCTGGCAAATCTTCTGGGCGGAGGCACCGTCAAGCGCCTGCACAACTGCCTCGACACGCTCATCTCGTACGGACTCGTGGTCAAGAGGATGATGATCGTGGCGCGTCCAGTCATGCGGCGACTAAATATCATCCACCTGCCGAGATTCGCAGCAGAGTTCAAGCCACACATGTTCGACGAGTCGGCGGATTTCGAGTCTGATGAACAGAGCAAACGGATCTTGTGTGCAGCAGCGGAAACATATTTGAAAGGACTGCCGACACATTCATGCGTGCTGTCGGATCTCGGCCGCGACCTCACTCTGCAAAAACGCCATCTGGAGGTGCTGCGGTCGCATATTATGCAGGAATGCAAGGTGGACGACAAGTTTCCGTTGGAGTTGTTCCAGGCAGTGCTGCAGCCGTCGCGACGTGCCAGTCTTGAACCCAAGATTTTGAATTGCGTGCGTTATAAACCACCGAGCGCCCGAAGGAACGCCACTGATCGTCGAGGCATTGTGTTGGAGTTAGGTCTGTTGCGGCAGATCTATGGGATTATTGAAGACAGCGCCGAGAACGGGGCCACGATCATCGACTTGCGGAACCAGATTGTGCTACCCGGGAGCAAATTACCGTATAAGTTGGTAAGCGTGCTGGCCGGGATGTACAGCTTAAAAGCCGAGTCTATTATCCTGGGAAAGAATAAAGCTTTCCGACTCTACCTTGACTCGGTAACACCAAGCAGCAGCAACAAGGCCCCGCCGTCAATAGACATGGCAAACAGCGCCTCGTCACTATCGACCCAGTCGAAAGAAGCGGTTAATGCGGATGAAAACGTTGTAAACGAAGTGAAGAAGGAACGATCCTATACAGTTCGAGCTAATAAAGCACTGAAAGTGGCGCTTGGTGGAACAGAAGTTGATGGTACAAATGCTCGGCGTCGCGAGCATATCCTGGGACGACTTGAGGAGGAAAAGATTATTAGCGTGTCGTCGTTGCGGGCCAGCGTATTCAGCATGGAGAAAGAGCGCGCGGTGATGAGCGTGGAGTCAAACTCGTCAGCAACGGATGGCGACGCCGTTGGCAATCACTATGGGAACAATGTAATGTCGCCCGCTGCCGTGGGGAAGGTAGACACTCGATCAATTTTTCGCATTGCTACAGAACTGGAACTCGCGAAAAAGTTACGAGTGCTTCAGCTCCCATTGCCTGTGCGTAATGTTTCAACGAAGTTTCGGGCGCTCCGTTGTGTAGTCGCACCCGGGTATGAACTTAACGATATCTTTATTCAAGGCTTTGTGAAGAACTATTGCCGCGATGAGCGTTTGCGTCGAATTCATCGGAGCACCGACAAAGGTCAAGTGGTTCATTTTCACAAGGTTGAAGGCAATATTAACGATGCAATGGAGCTTGGATCAACTCGAAAGAGGCGACGAGCTTCTTCCAGGATACCCAATGGAAACGCTAATGAATTGAAGGGGTCGATTTCTGCTTCAGAAAATTTAGCAGAACGCAGGAATGCTGATGTTGAAGGAAGTCGCCATGCTTCAGACGTCGAAGCGGATGTCAGTGACCCAGCTTCGCCATCTCGGAATGAAATTAGTTACAAGATTCGGCGTTTTGTGAGCCAACAGAAATCGGGGATTCACAACCAGCAATTTAGGAAGCTTGGGTTTGCATAC
This sequence comes from Phytophthora agathidicida, assembly GCA_025722995.1. Taxonomy (NCBI): domain Eukaryota; phylum Oomycota; class Peronosporomycetes; order Peronosporales; family Peronosporaceae; genus Phytophthora; species Phytophthora agathidicida. Next base: position 3,572,481 of record CP106972.1, on the reverse strand, counting down.
GGCGTCATGTATCGATGCAAAGCTCTACATCGGTTTTTGTGGAATGCTTTGCACGAGAACGGATCAAACCTTCAGGTCTCCGGTGACAATAATGATGCATCCATTCAAGATCTAAACGAAGGCGATGGCGATTGTAGTGATGAGCCCAGTTTGTCGGCGGACCAACAGCCAGCGCCCGTGCAAGGAATTGTTTTTTCTCGCGAATCAGTTTTGCACTCAATGCCCGTACATTTGTACATTCAGATTTTCTCAGGTGGAGGAATTCTGACGGACGCTGAGTTTGTTATCGTTGAGGAGGCTGTTATACACCAACGTACGTTCGACGCAATCCCAGCGGAACTCCGCGAAAAAATATGGAGTCACGAGTCTCAGCGCACGGCAAAAGTGTTGGGCACTTTGGCAGATCTGGGGTTGGTAGTACCACACAAAATCGGAATGAAACATTTGGTCAAGATCCTTCGAGCCGGGTACACTGATGGGCGAGATGGTGTGCTTTCCCGAGCTTTAAAGGATAATGCACTCGGTGGGCTTTTTCGTTTTAACAAGAAGGCCAGGGTTGTCCTGGACGACAATGGGAACAATGACCTGGGTGACATTCAGGCTAGCACTCAGCGCCGGGACGTGAACGGACTCGAATCAATTCGTATCGTCGGATTTACGGAAAAAACGTACAGCTTCGCAAATACGCTCCCGCTTCAGTTTTCGTTGGACTCGGGAAGCGATGTTGATCGTTATTGGGAGGCTCTAGAGTGTCTATGCCTTGAGCAGATGGCAATGGAAGTTGAAAACCCACGCAAAAATGAGCCTTCCGTTTGTGAGGTGCCGAAGCCCGTTAAGACGCGTGCCAGGCGTATGCATCGCATCCTCGCTTGGATACCGAAGTCACGGAAACCTGCACCCAAGCATAAGCGTGAAGAGGGTGATAGCGAGAGTTCAACACATTTTACGAGTATCGGAATTGTATCTACTAATTTCCGACCTCGAAAGAAACGGCGACTGGCTCAAGATGGTGAAAGTAATGGTACTGATGGAGTCAAAAGACGGCATAAGAAGAAACATGCAGCCAACTTGGACGATGAAGATCAGTCGAAGTCGGGAACACTCACGTGGACGGAAGAGCATGAACAGCATTTGGTGGAGTACTTTATCGACAGCTGTAAGAGTCGGTGGAAAATAGTTATTCCTCAAGGTTTGCAACGCGACAAGGAGAAAATTGCTTTCCGAAACCACACAATTTCACGAACAGGTTTTGGTCTTGTGGCTATTGCACGGAAGCTAAGCAAGCGGAAGATCGACGTCAAAAAGAGGCTCAAGGAAAAATTGATAGAGCCTGATGTGAAGCTTTTGTTCGAAGATGCGAAGCGGGAAGCGCAGCTTGCGGACAACCCCGGTGGATTATTTGATGAGGAAGTTGCCATCCAAGGGTCGATACGGCTCACAGCACTTTTTCGACGCGCGGTGATGATGATTGTATCACCACGGGCCGAGTATCACCCTTTAGTAGCTGAGGAATTGATCTCGTTCTGGACCCCTCATGAAATCCGACTGGTTTGGCGGTATCTCTGGCTCAAGAATTGGATTGTCCGTGCGTCTGAAAAGGAGCGGGGTCGCGGGTACTCCACCAGCCAGCGACTACAAGACTCACTCAAGGTGACCACGCTGTCGTATCCTTTGCTACTTTTTCAGCAGGCTGCAGAACAGGAGAGTATGGTCAGCTCCACATTGGAGGAGATTACAGCGAACTCCAACGAAGTACGGCAGCGCGGTGATCAGCTTTTCGAAGATGAGTTTCCGACGAATGCCACGCCGGGTCAGTGTGCTCTCGAGCTAGGTTGTCAAGTACTGGGCACCTGCTCGCTTACAGCAATTCACTCTTCAGCTCCCGACACAGAGACAGAATCGGCAGATGCACCTGCAACGCCGCAAGCAAACGGCAAGAGGCTACCTAGTTCGACTAGGAAAGAAAGTCTTCTGACTTGCAAAAGCCTGAAGGATAGGTCAGGTTTTGCTGCGCACTTGGCCAACAAGGTGAATGTTGCCAACGCATCGGATCTAATTGACAGTTGGCGAGTGGAGACCAAGATGCATGCTGTGACTATCGAGGACTCAGACCTGTTAAGTGCCTGCGAGGCATTTTCTATGGAAGAGAGCGGCGATAGTAGCGGTGTAGATGCTCCCACGTTCCGTCCGTCTCGATGCCGCCAAGAATCTGAGAAAGCATTGGAGCAATCTGTTGTTGTCCACGTCCGTGAAAGCGGTGAGGAAGGACTGACGTTGCCGGTATTGGTGGAAAAGTTACGCTCAGACAGCATTGATGAGGCTCACTCTACGTTGCGAACGCGTGTGACGTGGCACCTGAACGCGCTTGTTGACCAGGGAGAGCTAATCTGCGTTAACGCGTACTATGATCAGCGCTACATTGTGAAGGAGCACGGAGACGTGTGGTTGCTGCGGCCATTCTCACTGGTTCCTAGCACCAGTTCATCGTCGACGCCCCAGGTTGTCTTTGAAGGGGAGAAGGACACGCTGTCTTTCCCGTGGCTGAAGATGGACGGCGGGACAAATTATAAATTCCTGTTTTCGATCCAGCGCAAGTTGTTAGCGTTGGTTCTGCAGGCGCCAGGTATCACAGAAAAATGCACTTACGCCAAGATGAGCAAGCTGTTATCGTTGCAAGATACTCGCGAGGCGATGGCGTTGCTTGTGGAGGAAGGGCTCGTGTATGCCCGGGCGGCGACGTATCCTGCTTCCCAACCTACATCTCTGTTCAAGCCGTCGGTGACTCAACCTTCGACTCCGAAGGTTGTGAAGCTGGTGGGGAGTGTGCTGGCCTACGACCGCGCCATGTTTGAACTGCACTATTTTCCCCACGTCGAATGCATCCAGCGATTCGGAAGCATTGTGCAGGACTACCAGAACGAAGTTTTTCAGAACGACTGAGGTCGGGTTGATACAGTATCCGTTCAAAACGAACACAGTCTATTAAACATGTACAATACAAGGCAAATGCGATGTTAATCTTTCGAGGATTTGCTCAAGTTGAAGTGACCATCATTCCGAAGGCAACTTCAACTCAAAGCAATACAGTACCGAAAATCAACATCGTCGTGGTGGCTTTCACATGGCCCAACGACTTGGATGCCGCCGACACAATTGGAGTCATGTGTGTCGAGTCGGGTGTTTGCCACCGATGAAAAAACCATTTCAGACCACTTCTCAATAGAAGTTTGTTTGTTACTTTAGGTAGCGTCACGAAACACGGACACAGTAGTATAACGACGCCGGACTCTCGACACAGCCTACAACTTTGACGCCGAGCGCACCATCGTGGCTGAAATGATGCCGTGCGGCTCGTCGGTGGGCAAAAACACCTCGCCGTGTGGGTGGATGTTCTTGCAGCCGAAGCGAGAGAGGTCGATGGGGTTGTTGTGGATGTTGGGCATCGTGATCTTGATGTCCTTGACGTACGGGCACCGCTCCAGCACCGCCTCGCCCATCTTGTACAGCGTGTACTGCACGGCAGGACTCGGCACACCCACATCCGCTGGACCGGCGAACGTCTCCAGCAGCACGTTCTTGATCTCCGCCGCTCGGGCGATAAAGTCGCCGCCGATGGCGTCGGGTGTGTAGGTCCACGTGGCTGTGACGCACGTGCTGACGAGGCGGTCGGGCACGTCCGGAAGCGTCGTGAATTCGTCGCGGAAAAAGTCGACGAAGGCGCTTTGCGTGGTCTTGAGCACCTTGAGGCCGTCCACACCACCCTGCACTGTCACCTCCGGGGATCCGTGCGACGACGACTTGCGCGCCACCACACTGCGAACAAAAGAAGCAAAACGTGAAGGTTAGCATTATGAGGAGCCGACCAGGCATGCAGCAACGTACTAGGCGGTGGAGAAGCCGGGGCTGGCGCTGACGAAGGCGTGGTGGTGTGGGCGAGTCTTGCCCTTGGAGTCGGGCACCACCACACGCTCCCACGGCGTCTCGAACAGCTTCACCTTGGCCACACTGATCTGCTCGGCAACAACGCGGTAGATACAGTCAATATTCTATCCCCGTACTACATATCACAACGGCAGGTGAGACGTATTATACCATGTCCGGGTGCCTGGTGACAAAGTGCTTGGCCAGGATGACGCCAAAGTCCTCGAGCGAGGCGAACTCGTGCTTCTTGGCCAGCACCCACACCGTGTTCTTGACCGAGTCCGTGGGCAGCACGTGGCCGTTGTCGCCGTCGTAGTAGGCGCTGGCAGCAGGCGCGCCCTCCAGCAGCACCTGCGCCTCCAGCTGGATCACCGAGTGCTTCTCGGGCGTGCGCGTCACCTTGAGCATGCGCACGCGGCCCTTGCCGTGCTCGTGTTGCAGGAGTTTGACGACCATTGTGACGAGCACAAGAGGAGAAGAAGAGAGGCAGCGACGAGCTTTGGCTTGAGCTGCCGGGCGCAAATCGCGGAATGAGGGCGATGTTCAATCGCCAGATGATCTTGCGCGCATTCAGATACTTTAACCTATTCTTGCTTTAACCTCATCCAAGTTGAAGTGGCATACATCGCGACGGCGACGCGCGCAACGTCATGGCATCTCGCATTGATCGGAGGAGAGGTAACGTTTGCGCTGCTTGTGCTGGTGGTCTGCTTCGTGCTGGTTGTGCGTCTTTTTGCTACTGCGCTTGGCGGCTTGATGCTCGCGCCCACCAAGTCCTGTATCGCTGCTATAACATACTTAACATAATACAACCTGTTGCTATAACACACTTAACATGCTATAACATGTGTGGAAATTCGTGAACCAGCTCCGGTGCGTGGCTGAAGCATTACATGTAGTCAGGGGTTTGTTCTCAGCTTCACAGGAGACGGCTGCGGTCTCTGGATTTGTGGACATACGCTGGAAGGGGCAGTACTGCAGCAGGTAACAAATTGACGCTGTGTATATAAAAGAGTGAACCGTAGTAGATGGATTTCAAATGCCCAGCTAATGTCAACTGCGTTGAGGTTCTTCGATAGTGATGTACAACAATTGCGAACACGATAGCTGGTCGCTCGTTTGTTTCCGTCGGTAAGCGAATTCCCGTACACATTACGGAAAAAGATTAAAACCATGTCATCTTCGGATGAATACAATGTCGAATTGCATCTCATTGGTATGGAATGCATGCCACGTATAGAAACCACTTACGATAGTTGCTAGCTGCATATACGCGCCAAGCTTGCACTCCACGTTTTATTCGGCCACGGATTTTTATTCTTGGTAGAAAACTCAACGCGCCAAGTACCTTAGCATTCTTTACGATCCAGTGTCTCCAATTCGTTACCTGCTGCAGTACTGCCCCTTCCAGCGTATGTCCACAAATCCAGAGACCGCAGCCGTCTCCTGTGAAGCTGAGAACAAACCCCTGACTACATGTAATGCTTCAGCCACGCACCGGAGCTGGTTCACGAATTTCCACACATGTTATAGCATGTTAAGTGTGTTATAGCAACAGGTTGTATTATGTTAAGTATGTTATAGCAGCGATACAGGACTTGGTGGGCGCGAGCATCAAGCCGCCAAGCGCAGTAGCAAAAAGACGCACAACCAGCACGAAGCAGACCACCAGCACAAGCAGCGCAAACGTTACCTCTCCTCCGATCAATGCGAGATGCCATGACGTTGCGCGCGTCGCCGTCGCGATGTATGCCACTTCAACTTGGATGAGGTTAAAGCAAGAATAGGTTAAAGTATCTGAATGCGCGCAAGATCATCTGGCGATTGAACATCGCCCTCATTCCGCGATTTGCGCCCGGCAGCTCAAGCCAAAGCTCGTCGCTGCCTCTCTTCTTCTCCTCTTGTGCTCGTCACAATGGTCGTCAAACTCCTGCAACACGAGCACGGCAAGGGCCGCGTGCGCATGCTCAAGGTGACGCGCACGCCCGAGAAGCACTCGGTGATCCAGCTGGAGGCGCAGGTGCTGCTGGAGGGCGCGCCTGCTGCCAGCGCCTACTACGACGGCGACAACGGCCACGTGCTGCCCACGGACTCGGTCAAGAACACGGTGTGGGTGCTGGCCAAGAAGCACGAGTTCGCCTCGCTCGAGGACTTTGGCGTCATCCTGGCCAAGCACTTTGTCACCAGGCACCCGGACATGGTATAATACGTCTCACCTGCCGTTGTGATATGTAGTACGGGGATAGAATATTGACTGTATCTACCGCGTTGTTGCCGAGCAGATCAGTGTGGCCAAGGTGAAGCTGTTCGAGACGCCGTGGGAGCGTGTGGTGGTGCCCGACTCCAAGGGCAAGACTCGCCCACACCACCACGCCTTCGTCAGCGCCAGCCCCGGCTTCTCCACCGCCTAGTACGTTGCTGCATGCCTGGTCGGCTCCTCATAATGCTAACCTTCACGTTTTGCTTCTTTTGTTCGCAGTGTGGTGGCGCGCAAGTCGTCGTCGCACGGATCCCCGGAGGTGACAGTGCAGGGTGGTGTGGACGGCCTCAAGGTGCTCAAGACCACGCAAAGCGCCTTCGTCGACTTTTTCCGCGACGAATTCACGACGCTTCCGGACGTGCCCGACCGCCTCGTCAGCACGTGCGTCACAGCCACGTGGACCTACACACCCGACGCCATCGGCGGCGACTTTATCGCCCGAGCGGCGGAGATCAAGAACGTGCTGCTGGAGACGTTCGCCGGTCCAGCGGATGTGGGTGTGCCGAGTCCTGCCGTGCAGTACACGCTGTACAAGATGGGCGAGGCGGTGCTGGAGCGGTGCCCGTACGTCAAGGACATCAAGATCACGATGCCCAACATCCACAACAACCCCATCGACCTCTCTCGCTTCGGCTGCAAGAACATCCACCCACACGGCGAGGTGTTTTTGCCCACCGACGAGCCGCACGGCATCATTTCAGCCACGATGGTGCGCTCGGCGTCAAAGTTGTAGGCTGTGTCGAGAGTCCGGCGTCGTTATACTACTGTGTCCGTGTTTCGTGACGCTACCTAAAGTAACAAACAAACTTCTATTGAGAAGTGGTCTGAAATGGTTTTTTCATCGGTGGCAAACACCCGACTCGACACACATGACTCCAATTGTGTCGGCGGCATCCAAGTCGTTGGGCCATGTGAAAGCCACCACGACGATGTTGATTTTCGGTACTGTATTGCTTTGAGTTGAAGTTGCCTTCGGAATGATGGTCACTTCAACTTGAGCAAACTCATGCGAATTGTCTTTCATGCTGGAATTTAGCCGCATTACATTGGTTAATGCAGAGGTTGTATTACAATTAGCGACTATAGAACTCGTTGAGTGCTCGTGCAAGCGTATGGACTTTGCTGTGTAGCGATGAATAGTTGCAATTGTCTGCGAGGTGCTGAACGCGCTGTTGAATCTCCTGAAAATACGCATCGCACGCATTGCACCGCTGAGCCCTACGAAAGTGTGCAGCATAATTATAACAAAGGCAGGCGCATGTTAGACCACGCATTGTCCAGTGCAGCACTAGCCTCGTCGTACCGCTCTTCCCCCGCGAGATTAATCGCCCGTGATTGGTACTGCCGCGCATCTCGAGCGTCTTTGACAATGGGAGAAAATGCATCGAACAGCTTGTGTCCGGAATCGATACCAACGCTTATATATCTGTACGTTGATGGATAAAGGACAGACACACAATTACACCACAATTAGTCCGTGAACTGAAGAGCAACAAGGATGTTGGTGCACGCACAATTCAAACTTGCTCTCCAGAACCTCCACAATGAGTGGAAGTAGCAAGACACTCGCCTCCAAATCAACACCTAGAGATTGCAAGTCTGTCGTTCGCAGCACATCCACGACTACAGCCTCCCGCTTCCCTTTCGGTAATTCGCCGATATACCGAAGACCATCATGCAGATGTCCCTTTTCCCAATGAACCAGCAACTGCTGGACGCACTTCTGCCGAGCCTTGAACGCTTTCATACATGTATCCATGCCACAGCGGAGCTCCATTACAAAGTCTGAAGTCACCACTTCTTCTTCGCGCTGCTGTGGTAGTGACTGTACTTCCGTGCCTAGCACCTCTGAGGGTACTTCTGGTCGCTGTCCTCCCACATCGTGTGGGGTATCTAGTCTTGCACTGACTGGGCGAGAGGCGTTAACTACAAGCAAAATATTAGTTCGTTTTCATGCACAGGCGGATGTAAACAACCAATACCTGATTGTCGAGGTTCTTCTGCACGGCGTACTGGGCGTGGTATTGAGTCTGCTGCAGGTGGAGGTGCCAAGACGCCCTGAGTAGTCGGCCGACTAGAACTAGCATTTTGGTGGCTAAAATCACGGGATCCCAGATCTCCCAGTGAAGGAGTTTTGGCTCGTGGAAGGCCATTATGGATATCGGCGCTTCCATCAGCTGGCACCCCACCAGAAACAGGCAAAGGCGCAGCTGACACATTAGCAGGGGTAGCTACGGAGGCTGAACGAGTCACAGGTTGATTTACAGGCGCTGGTGCAGGAGGAATCGCCACTCTCGCAGACGGGGGTCTGTTGTTGCTTGTCCGGGCTTCTATCGCTCTATGATCGTTGTTGTTGCCGCTCTTGCGGTTAAATGGCTGCATCTGCATCACGTCTAGCACCCACACGGAGACGAAGGCATCTTGAATACATCCACCCATAAGCTTCATGTCCTGCGTCATAGTTGTATCAGCGTGAACCTCCACATAGCCGGGTTCTTTCTGGCGCGGCATCATCACACTGTCATGACACTGACACAAGCCAAGCAAAACGGTAAGACTGGGATGTTGAATACCCCGTATCCCAAAGAATCAACGGGATCAAAAGGTACAAACCTCGATAGCAGTTTCATACGACCACACTCGAATTGCTTCTTGAGAACAGCAAAAGAGATACTTGCCACTGTACGGCTCTGCAACTGTGTGGCACATCGATGTAGTCTGAAAGAGAACACACACGCACATTGTTAGGCTAGTACGAATTTGTGGGTTCACCCCGCCCAACATACCGTAGAGTTATCTACAGGAGTGACGCCGATCAAAGCAAATTCTTGAACATCCCAGAATCGCACGGTGCGGTCGGCACCAGAGGATACCAGGATGAATTCCTCTGGATTAAATTCGAGGCTGGTAATTGCCCCACCGTGGTCAGGAAACTCGCGGAGGAGACGCCCGGCCGTAAGATCCCATATCTTGATGACCCCGTCCTGGTCGCCCGAAGTCAGCCAGCGTCCGTCCGGCGTGAAACTAACGGCCGTCACCTCTGACGAATGCCCTTTGAAAGTCTGCATGCAGCTCTTTGTGCGCAGGTCCCACACCTTCACGATGGTGTCACGAGAACCAGAAGCCACGTAGTCTCCATAGAGATGGTAGTCCACCGTAGTGGTCGACGCCATATGACCTTTCAACGTCCGGCTCATTTTGCCAGCCTCGAGGTCGAACACCTTGATCGACCCGGCCTGGGAGCCAGCCACCACCTTGTGCTCTGCCGGGTCGAATACGATGCTCTCGACAGCGCTCTGGTGGCCAGAGAGGCTCTGATGGAGCAACAAAACCACCAAATATTAAAATATTTGCCCACAGTCAACGTTAATTGGGTTTAGGAGCGCATCAAACCATGATGTTCTTGGTCTCCTTCTCCCGCATCCGCCAGAGGTTCACCATGTTGTCGTCACCGCCAGTCGCAGCCACTTGGCCCTGCAGTTGCACCAATAGCAGAAAACAGAACACAGCCGTAAGACGCGTTGCGCGTGCTAAACCTAGAGCGGACCTACCGACTTGCGGCCGAAGCGCAGGCAGTTGACATTGCTCGAGTGCGCCAGGAAGTGCGCTGCCGCACACACAAACGTAGTGGCATGCGCCGTCAGCAAGGGATAACGAGGCAGAGCAGGTAGAGAACGCACAGTGTCGAGCGAGCGCCGCCATCTCCGTCTGTAGCTTTTTGGCGACGCTTTAAATCGCACCTATTTAGCGTCGCGACCAAGATTTTACGACCGGTTGCAAAGTTTGGGGACGCGATAGGTCGCCTGTGATTGGCTGTTCTCTCCCCTATCAAATCGCGAGTCTCCAATTCCACCACTTCGCTGGTCGTAATGCCATTTTGGTAAAAAAAAAAAAATCTATCACGGTCTCGCAACTGGAGAAGACCCATGCAGGTCCTCGTCGCGGTGCTAAGCTTCATCGACATCGTGGCGCTCACGTTCCTCAACGGCTACTGGGTGGGCCTTCGTATTGTTTTCCTGCCTGCCCCCCCCTCCCCCCCTTCCCCTGCTAACCAAAGTATCTTGTGTGTGACCAGCTGATCACTCTCGATGAGCTGGAGCTGGACCATCTGAACCCGGCCGACGTGGCCAAGCGCCTCAACAAGCTCGTGTGTGCGTGGACTACTGCTGCTTTGTCGCTGTGAGAGGGGGCTGAAACTGACTGACTGTGTTTGTGCGGCTGCAGTCCCGGAGATGGTCCTGCACGGCATTTTGATGCTCCTGTGCTTGCTGGCTTGGGCGCCCTGGGTCTTTCTGCTCAATCTCCCGATTGCCGTGTGGCATGCTCGTCGGTGAGGCTTCTGTTTGCTAGATCCGTGGCTGTGTCTGCGTAGTATCTAGTTGTGCTGACGATGGCGGTGTTGTTGTTGTGTGGGTTGGGTGCTGTTGCTGGTTGACTGCAGCGTAATGCGGAATGAGCACATGATGGACCCGACGGAAATCCTGCGCTTCAAAAACCTGCAGCAGGCTCGCTTGGAGTCCATCGCCAGGACGGTGTTTTATGGCCTGCAGATCGTCTACGGCATGTTTTGGTGCGTCTAGACTGCAATATTGGCGGTGGTGTTTAGCTTTACTGACGCGCGTTTGTGGATCACTTTACTGCAACAGGATGGTGTCGGCTATCGTGAACTCGGCGAAGAGCCGGAAGGGTGGCAAGCGCGCATAGATAGCGAGAGCGTCAAGACTGACAGCAAATGCCTTCGAGAGACAATTCGTTCCCTTCCCCGTGAAGATTTTCGTGGAGCTTGGATACGGCGTGCCTCACCTACTTGATAGTCGTGCTAGGGCACAGCGAACTAGAGCTCGTTAGGGATAAAGGTTAAATAAGTGGCGCGATAGGTCGACTGTGATTGGTGGATCAAAGCCTATCCAATCGCGAGCCTCGTTGAGGATAAAGTACTGGATTAACCTTTTATTTTCCACCTGCATCAAAAATGCGTCGCCGCTACGAGCGTCGGCGCGCCGCCAAGGCCAAGGCTGCAGCTGCTGCGGCCGCGGAGAGGGCGGAACCCAATGCACCTGCCAGAGTTTCAGGTTCTACAGAAGCAGTCACAGCTACAACCGCCTCACCCGCTGCCAAGAAGCGCCAGACGACGGTGCACGCAGCGGCTCAGATAAAGTTACACGTCCACGGCCATGAGTTCCAGAGCGGCGAGGAGATCGTTCTAAATCCCGACAGTTTCCCGCAGCTTAAGGAATTGATCTGGAAGGATTACGTAGTGGAGGTGTTCCACCCGGAGCACATGGGCGACGCGACGGCCTCCCTGGCTGAGGACTCCACACAGAATCATTTGCTGCTGGAGATCCCGGAGAGCAGCGCCGCCCCGTTCAAGGGCAAAATGCAGGTGAGTGTGTTAAAGGACACGGCTGCGTTCTTCCAGCTGGCGCCGTTCAAGGACGTGACGGTGCGTTTCCTGCCCAAGACGCAAGCGGCCGTGGACTTCGTGGAAGTGTCGCTCAAAGACCAATTCATGTCGAGGCGAGACCTCATGTACCTCAAGCAGTCTATGGTGGGAACAGCGCTGTATGTGGGCAAGACGATCCGCGTCCAGGGGACGAGGTGGCAGGTGCTGGATGTACGTGCAGGTAACGCGAAGGTTCGCAGTGGAGTTGTCTCGGAGAACACCAAGTTCACATTCCGCTCGCGCACGTCGCGGATCATGTGGCTTGTGCAGATTAGCCCCGAGATGTGGGATATGGCCAACTCGGGCATGTTGTATCTGGAGATTTTCCTCACGGTGGTTCGGAACGTGCTGAAGAAGTGGATGAAGCACAAGGTCTCGCATAGTCTGACGATTTTATTCTATTCGCGCTGTTATTATCCGGAAATGGACCAGGATCAAGACTCGTCGACGTCAGGAGGGCATTACGCTCATCGAGGGTTTACGCCTAAGCGAAAACAGTCGCGTGCCGCTGAGGACGGGAGAGAGTCGTCATTCCCGTACGAGCGAAGTGATTGCTTTTCAGTTGGTGTGGATGAAGAAGGCAGGCATTATCAGGATTTTTACAAGTTGGTGGCATTTGACAGCATCATTACAGATGTGCAACCGCTGCTGGTTAAACTGAAGGAAGAAATCAACACGTTTCCGCGCGAATGTGGCTGGCGATCTCCAGCAGATTTTTACGTTTCGTCCTTCTCCCCTGCGGAAATAATCCAGGATGAGGCGGGCCCACGACCAGGAGTTCCCTCCAATGCGCGTGATGGAAACTTGCTGGAAGCTGTAAATCTCGTGCTAAACATTTTCGAGAAGCACCACATCGACCGTGATTTATCGCGCAGCGGCCAAAGCGTCGTGCTTATCACTCCAGGCAATGGCATTTTCTCGGTGAATAAGCGTCTTTCCGAGATTACAGAGCAGCGTATGATGGATCACGGTATCGGTATTGACTTGATCTCACTGGCGTCTCGCCCATTGCACAAATGTCCACTGTTTCTCTTCAAACAGTCTGATTTGTCAGAAATGAAATTACCTGGTCGAAAAGAAGGAAATCCTGCAACTGAAGTGTGCTTGTGCAACAATAACCCGCACAGCTCGAAGAATAGCTATCAACGGCGTTCCCGTACAGGCTCAAATGACGCTCTTACGGATTCACAGTCAGGAGCAGCAGACACAGGGGTGCCGTCAATTCGAGGCCAGTTGTGCAAGTATTGTTTGCAGCGGATGGAAAACCGCAAAAACTACACTGTGCCCCTATGGATTCCCCTTTGGTTTGTGGACGAACACATGCTGATTCCGCATAAATGTCCTCTCGATGAGGACATCACCCGCTTTTGTGAAGTCTGCGCACCACAGAATTCCAAAAACAAAATATTTGAGCCGCTACCGATGTGCCGGATGTTCAGAGACAACGATCTCACGCATTTCGGCTACTTGTCGCTCCCGAGGCCGTTGGAATGCTTGCTGAATGCCTTTCAGACAGCCGAATCGTCTCTGAGTGATGATGATCGAGACAACATTGGTTCGTGTGTAGCCCCCTCAGCTAATGGTTCTACCTACGACGACGTCATGCTTGCTGGCCTTAACAGTGATCTCGTCCGTGCACGCGCGGCTTCCATGACGTGCTCTGAGGACTCCTTGTCGTACGATGGTGAGGTGGTGACCAAACTCCGTACGTTCTCTTTGTCGGAGCAAAACAAACTTCTGCAAGAGTACGAAAAATATGACGACGAAGTGTTTGGGTTTGCACCAGCGCCTAAACTCACGCAGAAGTCATCTGACAGTGATATGAGTGTTCGTTTAGCCTCAACACCTCCGATTCGACCTGGAGTGTCGTACCTGGCCTCCACGATTAAGAAACGAACAGGAACCATCGGGTTTCATTCAGGCTCCACTGGCAATGGGAACGAAAACGGCAGTAGCAACAGCGGTGGAGCGCGCTGGCGTCAATTTGACCAACGGGAACCTTCTCCCCTGAATGTTGACATGGCCGAATACCGAGGGAGTCTGGAGGCGAAGGTGGGGTCTTTGGATGACGACAAGGATAAACCTCGGATTACTTCGAGTTCGTTCCCAAACACGTTCCAGTTGGGTGATGGTAGTGGGCCAAATCATACGCCTTTTACTGCTAGCCCCGTTCTGCGCCCAGCAGACGGCGCCGTGAAAGAAGACATTTTCCACTCGCAGGCGTTCATGTTGAAGCAACTCACGAGCAACCAGCGCAGATGGAGTCAAGTGCGACCACAGGAAGACCAGCAGTACAAGATTGCGCAGAATGTCCTGAAGTGGAGAAGTCTGTGTTTTCCTGCACTTTTGCCCCTGTCGAGTGATTTCATGCCAGCCCCGAAAGAGTTGCAAGCACATTACACCGAGTCGTTCTACAGCGTCATGCTACCTGAACGAGACGAGCAAAACGGCGTGATGTTTCGCGATTATCGTGAGCTAGTACGGGAAATGGTGGCACAGCGACTATCCCAAGATTTCCAGCTTGTCTCGGCAGAAGACTCGAGTGAGGTTGGAGAGAAAGATGGCGCCGTCTTTCGGCTCAGCATGGGGCATCGAATCCACGAAATCGTGTACAACGAAGAGACCCAGACGATCGATGTGAAGCGCTATCTCCAGAAGGTAACGACGCGGTCGGATGTGGATATCATGGAGTATCGCTATTCGCTTTGGTCCCCTGTCGTGAATCGGTTCGTCAGTGTCGCACAGGAATTCCGCAAGTACCCTCAGATTGAATACCAGTGGAATCACCTCGACCAGTTGATCTGCGGCTACATCGATGAAATGAGTGAAGGAATCCGCTATAAGCGCAGTTTGTATTGCCTGTTTCCGCCTCGACTAGGAGGCTCTGACGTTGGCGACCAAGGTAAGAGAGACGAAGTCTTGTATCCTATGTGGCAGAGGTATTGACTGTGTGTGGACGGCTATGCCAACAGAAAATTTGCGGGATTACACGGAGGGTTGTCGAAAGTTTCTTGAGTTTTTGCGGGCCAAGGCAGATGCAAGTACAGGGTTTCCAAACGTGAAGCAATCGACCGACTGGAAGAAAGACATCACGACGAGCGGCTCTGATGCCTTCAAGCGCGTGGGTCAGCAGAGCGTCAAGATGCTGTTGCAAACCAACGACGCTGTCACAAGTCAAAACTGGGTGATCACAAAAGTTGATACGGAGGTGCTGCCGACGCAGTGTTACCATGTGGAGATCCAGTGGCTTGTGTGCCGAAGCTCCCTTGTGGATGATCTAATCACGGGAATGAGTCGGCGCGCGAAGCAACTGGGCCTGGAACTACAGAGGGTGACTGAGAATGGCATTTCAAGCAACCTGGACCTCCACCCGCTGAACAGCCCCATTTTCCTGAAGATTGACGACCCAGCAGAGCGGCGGATGGTGGAGAAAGCGCTAGTGGAGCGCTTCGACTTTTGCTGCGAGGCGCTGCACCCGATCCCGTTCACGCATCTAAACCACAGCGCCGAGTACGCGATCGTGGCGCAGGAGCCTCGTCCGCCGCGCTCACGTCGCATGATCTCGTACTATCGGCAATACGTCCACCGGTCGTTGGCATGCTTTGCGCGCATGACGCAGACCGGTTTGGTGTGGATCTCGAACCAGAAGGTGCACGACGACGAGATCCAACCTATCTTCGATGAGCTGCGGCAGTATATCGAGTCACTGCAAGTGGCGCGCTCAGCGCTGATGGGCGTGCTCGACGATGCGTTCGAACCTGCAGCAGCGGCATCATCGGAGGTGGCGACACCACCGCTGGTGATGGAGGATGTGCTGGAAAAAGGAGCAAGCGCGCGGGCGTTCGGCGCAAGTTTTCCACGTGAGGAGGATCCCATTATCGACAAGAAGGTGTCGGCGAGCACAAGCGCAAGCGAGGGAACCAGCAGCTGCAACGAAGAGGAGAAGGAGAACAGCCCCGCGACGATCAATGTGGTGGTGCGCACTGCCTGCGTGGACGCCAAGCGGGTGAACAGTGGTGATCCTGCTACTGCGATCGCGGTAGAGCCAAAGGCGGATTCCTCTGCAGCCAACGTAACGCCATCATCTGCGGCACTGGTGACTGCTTTCAGCTCCAACACATCGGCAAGTCGGTGATGGTCATCGAGATGCGTGTAGCCATCCCGTTTCTTTGTGGTACCACCGCATGTATCTTTGAAGCGGTTGTCACATGCAGACATCGAGTTGCCGCGAGCTTCTCGCATTAATGAGAACTGCTGCCGCGTGAAGGTGGTGCCAGGTGCAAATGTCAATATTAACGAGTTTCCTGTCGTAAGTACGTAGCTCTGTGGTCTTTCGACACTTCGACTGATGGTCCGACACTGCAACAAACAAACGCAAGTGCAGGTCTCCAAACTATCAGAAACATTGCCTTGCCAAAGAGGAATTGCAGCGGACAGCCACAGAGGTCGAGGACTGTGCGCGGGCCATCATCGTTCTCCGACGTGCCATTTCCGCCGGATGATTTGACGGTGTGTAATTCGGTGCCGTAAACGCCAACACAACGTGTGACTTGCGCCTCGTGGTGGCGCTGCCAGCGTCCTGCTGCTTCTTGTCTCGCTGCAGGCCATGGCCAGCTCCATCATTTGCGACGCCGCGAGTGTGTCGTTCACTGCGGCGCCTGGAATCAGCGCGATGTATCTCGTGAGCCGCGTCTCTAGCCGTTACTGAGTAACTCGTAGCTTACTCGGGCGTTAAGCAGCCCTTTTTTCGTCGAGGATCCGGATCACCATGCCTCTGCCTGCCGGCTGCAACTCCACACAGCGACAAATGTCCGCTCGTCGTCTGTTGCCTGCAGAGAGACTTCCGTGCGCTCACTTTCCATTGCGCCTCCTTCGTCCAGCCCCTCTTCGCTGCTGCCGGTGCTGTCGTCCGCCGCATGATGGCGATCGCCTCGGACCGCAATGCGCGCGTGGCGCCTGGCAACTTGTTCCGACGAGTGTCAGCGCAGGCCATGGGGATGGAGGCCGCGGCGCTGTGCCATCGCTCGCACTGGGTGCCCAAGTCGTCGCGCTCGAGCTGCTCCAACTGCCGCCGCAGCTTCCGCCTCTGGTCGGGCAAGCACCACTGTCGACTGTGCGGCGAGATCGTGTGTGGCGCCTGCTCCACGAAGCGCATTCAGTTCCAGAACAAGAGCGTCCGCACATGCGACGACTGCGTGGACGCCAACGTGCAGAACATCTCGGAGATCAATCGCCGCCGCTCCACGCCCGAGTTCCTGCGCGCCAACACAAGCCCCGCGGACTTCGCCGACATGGACTTGATGGACCGGTACGAGCGGCGCAGTCTGCAGGTCAGCAGTCGCGAACTACGCAGACATCACTCGTCGGTCGCGTCGATCGGGTCACGACGCAGCATGCAGCAGAAGCTGGAGCCGTCAACCGCCTCGGCGCAGGAGCTCACGGTCATGAACTACCGTGTCACTTTCTCGTGGCAGTCGCAGGTTATGGTGCTCGTGGTGGCGGCGTTCGTCATCTCCATTGCTTGCGCGCTGAAGCTCATGGCGCACGTGTAGACACAATGGATGTAAGTTTTCTAGTGTACGAATACGATCATTATTTTGGCCGCTAGCTCGCTGCCGCTGAACAAACTGAGAACCGCATCACCAAGAGGGAATGCAGGCTCAATTTTTGGTGCGATTGGTAGGCTTTGGCCTAGGATACTACATGTAGTAGTTAGGCGTTGCTGTGCAAGGTGTTATCCAGGAAAAGACTTGGCCGGGGAGCGAATCTGGGATGATCTTCCAGGCGGTAGGGATCGTCAAGACTTCCTGCACTCCCCAGCTGCAATGCATTTTGCGGGAACGAGATGGCTTGATTTTCGGGATCGAAAAGGCAACATGGACTTTCAATTCAGCACGCGTCCGTGTGCAGTTCAGGGCCAAATTCCTGGCTCGAACACCAAGACAAACCCGTAGTGGTTCTTGGCCGGCTGCGACGAAATGACAACTTGAGCACCTTGCAGTCCTTGACCTTCTCGAGTAATTGTTCCCGAGTCAGTGTATGCGGCGCGACTTCCTTTTGCTTGAAAACACGATTCCTTCAGCTTAAACCGCGTCGCTTTTCCGCTTCGCTCAACAGCTCTGCCACCTGCGCATGAATAAACCGAGTAGAAACAAACGCGAAGTGGATGAAAACGCTAACAAGTTACTTGTAATTGATTGTATGCAACTCATCGTTTGTCGACGTGGCCCCCTTTACACGATCGCATGCACTGAGGCAGGGGCTGAAGTGCCCATTTTCAAGGCACCCGTCGCGAGTGCAAAGGCGATAGGTCCGTGGAGTTGCTGTGAAGTGGTTCCGTAGGACGGCACGGACGTGCTTTTGATCACGTCTGGGTAGTCGGTTGAGACGCGAGGGGCGCACGCGCCAACGAATACGACGATGCACGCGTTGATGCAGGCGATCACTCCAGCAAAAACCCCGAAGACGTGGCCGATCATGCCAAGATCCATCAACCCGATGAAGAGGAGGTAGGTGGCCATTCCCCGATGGCCGTACAGGAAGCCAAAGTTCGGGCGCAGAATGTTGTCGGTCACGCTCAAGCGGCACTCGAAGCAGACCAGCAGCAGAGCGAAGACGATGGCGTAGATGGCGATGAGGAACTCTGTCACGTTAAGCCGAAAGATGCCGACGAGGCTGTTGACACCCGCTGCGAACTGCAGGCACGCCGTGAGCAAGTTCAGCACGCGAATAGCGCGCATTAACTTGGTCACCCTTTCCACCCGCTGGCGCAGCTTGTTTTGAGCAGCGACAAACATGGCCATTTCGTCGGACGACTGCAAGAACAACAGCAAGTAGAAAAGAATGCGCGTTAGGAATGACAGCATTCCAAGCTGCAGAAGCCCAACATCCACCTACGGAGCACTCGGTCAAAGCCTGCAAGAACTCAAATGGCGTTGACTTCACTGGTACCACCAAGCATGCTAAAAGAAGAACTCTGCATAAGATTGCCATTTCCGAACGCTCCTCCAGTGTTCTCCAAACTAAGCTAGCCGCCACTACGATCATTGCTGCGAATTGATGCTGTGAATAGGATTGAATTCACTAAGTTTTCTCCTCCTCATCGACTTCCCATGCCTCCCGCACATGTCCACCTGGTGTTCCACATAATGCCGCGATTGCAGTTCTCTCACTTTCGAGAAATTTCGAGCGAAGTAGCTGCGTCGACCTCCGAGCCGCCGCTGCAGCATTTTCTCGAGATCGAGTGAACCGTTCATCATCGATTGCCTGATAGATGATGTGGCAAGCTCGGCACACAGCTACCATTTCGTATTCATGCGGTAGCCATTGAGCATCCGCGAACTCCACTGTACCAACGCGACAAGAAAAGTAAACGTTAGATGAGCTTTACCGTAGATCAAACCAAAAGAGACTGGTATACTCACGGGCTTTGGGGTCGAAGGCGTCCGATTTTGGGTTCCACAAAGTGTTTTGAAGCATGAAAGTGCGCCGCTCAAGCAACTTCACGACAGCGGGATACTGGCCACTGCCGGTCTTACCCCTGCGAGCCCAATTCGAGGTAGTTGCGAAGTCTGATGATTCGATAGGGCGCAGAGTGGCTTCAGCCTCGGCTCCAAAACGTTCGAGGAAGGCTGACTCATTCTCGTTCAGAGAAATCGACTGCACATTTGTGAAATGAACGGTGAGCTTCTCATAAACAATTCAGTCGTCGGCAATAAACACTTACCTTGCGTGTTATTTGATACATTTCTGGTTCCATTCGTGAAGGGCGAGATCGAGTTATGCTGGGAGCATTTACATCGTCGATGCAATGGCAGAATACGCGGCCAGCACACTTGCTGCTGTCGTCGACGGCAATGGCAGACTATCGACCTCAAGCACAAAATGCCGAGCAATCCTTTTCGTGAGTTTTTTGCCGTGGCAGCTAGATAAATGCATGGATTCTGGCTTACCTTGCGCCGACGAGCACCGCGTCCTCTGTAAGTATTGCTAGTAATACTTCGAGGAATCGTTGGGGGTGCTTCTTTCTTCTGAACCAAGTCTGAGAAAAAGACAAGGCCACTGATACGTACTAGTACCAGCCTGTGCATATCCGTGACCTGAAAGTCGGCAGTCAAAAGCCGTGTACGATCATTGAAAGCTGCCTCAACCTCGTGGACGAGTTTGCGTAGCTCTCCTTTGACAATTTCCTCTAGTTGGCGAGTTTGTGTTGTGACTGGAGCACTGTAAGGACGCCTTGCACGTGACGCAGCTACAGCTTCAGAATTTGCTGCTGTTGACTGCGATGGTAGCAGTCCATACAATCCACCATTTTCTAAGTGTAAGACTCGTGTACACGACGAAGTTGCGTTGATGTTGTACTTGGCAACAAATGTACCCCGGGCAGTTGCCGGCTGACGAGTAGGTGGAAGTAGCGGTTGCAGCAGCACAGTAGCCACTGCCAAATCTGACGGAGGCTGACTCAATACAAAGCTGATTTCTCCATCGCGGAGTGGAGTATACACGAGTTGACCAGATTCTTCATGCACGAGACGAGCACGCAGTCGTTGTCGAGATTGGTCGTTCGATGAGCAAACCTTGGCACAGTGATGTCGGATCGCTATGGCATTTAGCTTCGAGCTGCTTTTCCTTTTCACCTCCTAGGCGAAGCACAACGTTTGGGTTATCAAGTGATCACTTTAACCTTAAAATCTGAAGATTGCATACCCCAGTGACGGCGGATGTGAAATACCAATCAGCAGGACTGCCGTTCAGGAACAGAATTGTATCCGCGATATCCAATTTGGTTCTGCCATCCAAGCAGAACAAAACGTTACGTGAAATTATCCAAACACCACTGCATTCATTTCCAGCAGCAACTCACTTGCGATCCCACAATCGACTGTACAAACTGCAGAGTGTAAATTGGCAACATTAGTGGAGCACGGGCTGAGGCCTGAAGACATTGATATTTTTTTGCGTACTCGGTCCACCGTCTTCGCTGAATTGTTGTACTATGAGCCACTTGCTCCACGAGGTCCACGCCGCGCAAGCCATTAGTTGAGCGATTTTGAGTTGATACGAACTGCTCGGGCTCGTAGTTGGCGTGTGCATTGTACTTCGGTGAGACTCTCGAGCGGTTTGAGCGTGAATCGGCACTCATGTCGACTCAGCAAGGAGAAATGTCCACATCCGATAAATTCCAGTCTCAATCTATTTTCAATCTCCCGACACGAAACAAACAAAGCAGGAAACATGAGCTTTTATCTGCTGAGCGAAGGCCTCACGTACGTTGCTTTATGCGTTTGATGTCTCATTAATTTGCCTCTACTTACGCTGCATACCTCTCTCTATAGGTGCGTAGGGATTTTTTCGGGTGCTTATGAGTCCCTGAAGGTGCTCTCTCGAGTGGAAAAGGGCGTGGACACCGACACGCTCGCGGCCGTTCTGGAGTTTTGGTTTGCCGACGATTGCTTCTTTCAAGTTGATTACTTTGATGCTCACATATTTACCTGCCACAGGATCGTCTTGGCTGCTGCCGCGATCTTCGAGCAGTATTTCGAGCTTTTCATATCATGGTATCCCACTACGGCAATGTATGTAAGGTAGAAACAAATTAACGTCTTGGGTTTTGTGCCACAGGATTCCCTTTTACTACCTGTTCAAATGCATCCTGCTGGGTTTGCTGCTGACACCAAACAAACAAGTAGGCAAAGTCTTACGTAGCACAGGTGACTATAACCTCACGATGTTTGTCTTGCAGTTCCCACATCTCCTGTTCGAGGGTTTCATTCGACCGGCGGTCGTGGCTTTCAAGCTCAAACTGGACACGAATGTGCTGCCTATTGTCGAGTCGTTGGTCATCAAGTCAGTCCATCCTCGTTGTTGAACGCCATTGCGCTTTAGAATCGTGACCGATCCTCGTGTTACCAGAAACTGATGCTGTTTATCATTGCTGTCTTACAGACACGGTCACTGGTTCAACAACAAATTGTTAACGCGCTCGTTGCAGCTCTCATCGGATAACGAGCTCCTGGAGCTGGAGCGAGATCTGCACGAGAAGCTCTTCCAAGTCCGCGTACGTCTCTTAAGTTTCTTGTTTTGTACGTCATTGGTCGTGTATTTACCTACGCTGTGCAGGAAGAGATCCGTAAAAGACAGAGCGCCAGCAAACCGGCCAAGAAGCTGCAAAACGAATGAGCAACGTTCATCAGCAACGGAGGATTCTAGTAAACAAATCCACCCAAAGCTCTTTCTGCATTATTTTTTGTCTTTGTCTCTCAGCTACTTCATTTCGCGTAGCTTGCTCGCTTAGTGGTAGAATTCGAACGTCGTATCGGCCCGCTTGATGGCGTTCTTGTAGCCCTTGTCGAAGTCCTTGGGCAGCACCACATATCGGTTCTTGCGCACCGCCTGCAGACCTGCCTCCTGGCAAATGGACGCAATGTCGGCCGAGCTGATTTTCTCGGGACGGTTCACGTAGTCCTCCAGGTCCACCTCGTCTCCGAGGTTCATCTTCGCTGTGCAGGCCTGGTAGATCAGACGTTTCTGTCGTCGGTCAGGCAGCGGGAACTCGATCTTGCGATCCAGTCGACCAGGACGCAGCAGTGCTGGGTCCAATGTGTCTGCGCGGTTGGTGGCCATGATGACCTTGACGTTGGTGGCCTGGTCGAAGCCGTCCATCTGGTTCAGCAACTCCAGTAAGATACGCTGCACCTCGCGATCGGCTCCTGTCTGGGCATCGAAACGTTTGGTGGCGATGGCGTCCACTTCGTCAATGAACACAATGGCGGGTGAGTTCTCTTTGGCCAGACGGAAGACGTCTCGCACCATGCGCGGACCTTCTCCCAAGTATTTCTGCACGAATTCTGAGCCCACGACGCTGATGAAGGCGGCCGTTGTGGCGTTGGCCACCGCCTTGGCCAGCATCGTCTTGCCTGTGCCTGGTGGTCCGTACATGAGCACGCCACGTGGTGGATCCACGCCAATCTGTTTGTACAGGTCGAAGTGGGTGAGCGGCAGCTCCACAGCCTCGCGCACCTCCTGCTTCTGGATGTCCATGCCTCCAATGTCCGAGTACGAGACGTCGGGACGTTCCGACATTTGCATCATCTGGATGCTCGAATCTGACTCGGGGGGAAGCACGTCCACCACGGCGTGCGAATGGCGGTGCAGCGCCACGGACGAGTTGGGCTTCAGTCGCTCTCGGTCCAGAATGCTGAGGATGCGCACGTAGTAGTTGGAGCCGGCGGTGGAGCCCACGATGCCGTAGTTGGTATCCACCATCTCCAGGAACTGGCCGATCACCAGGGGCACCGACTGGATGCGCTTCACTTCTTCTTTGGCGCGGATGAGCTCGCGCTTGAGGTTCTTCATCTCGTCCTTGATGTAGCCCTCCTGGATGTCCAGGAACTCCAGGTGTCGCTCCAGAGACTTGTACTTGGCGTACAGATCAGTCTTCTTCTCGATGGACACGGGAACGAGCGGCTCATCGTCCGGAACGACGCGGGGAAGTCCGATCTCCTCCATCGTGCTGCGTCGTGGATCTTTTTGTCAAAACGGCGAAATTGTGTGTGGCACGTCGGATTGTACGCACCGGACATATGTGCTCTTGAAGCGAGTCACATTTCGGCGTGGACTCGAACTTTGCTCGCGAACTCGATCTGCGGTCGAACATCTTGGTCTCTTCGCTTTAGGCAGAGGCAAATGGATCCTACGACGAAGATAATCTGCCACGTTCGCAGCAATAGCAGGAGTTAGTTCCATTCAAACTTGAAGGTGTCTACGATGTACGCACCGGGAACACTACGAATGCCAACGCGATGGCGCCGATAGCTTCGACTTGAACACTCAGTTGACTCGAGATGAAGGCGGCGCATCCACGCGAAGCTCCAGTAACTGGATTCTTCCCACAGGTCCCGCTAGGAAGCGCAAACGAGCACGCGCCTTGGCATTCGGTTGTGGGTAGATACAGCCCTGTGTTGTTGGAGCAGACTTGGCGGTGTTCGTCCCATTTGGGCAACACTGCCTCAGGATGAGAGCTCGGGAAGGACCTCGAGTCCGCGGTGCAGTGAATGGGAAGTCCGTACCCGCAGCAGAAGTTATCCCGTTGCAGTCCGAGCACCAACGCGCGGTACGAGCTCGTACTGTCGCTTCCGGCCGTGCTTTTCGCGTAGTACGACTGCCACACGAGCATGGCACCAGCGAACTCGTCACTTCGGAAAAAATGCTGGCACGTTTGTTTGTCCTGGTCGCTTAACGCCTCGTACTTCCCCACAGTTAGACAAGTCACTTGTGCGTCGTAGCTGAGCGCGAGACTGGGAGCTCTACTGGCTGTAAGTGCGACCCCACCCATGACAGTCTGGAAAAACACCAGCAACACCAGCAAAATCACTTGTACCAGTAGCAGACACTTGTTCTTGGTACGAGCTGTGGCGAATCCAAGCACGGCGGCGAACACGTAGGCAATGCCTGTGAAAATGAGGCCACCACCTACATCGCGGACAATCAAGCCCAGCAGCTCGTGGTAGTGCTCGTTATCCACGAGCAGCCCACCAAGTACGACGAGTAAAATCATCTGGATGATGCTGTAGCAACCAGAGCCGGCCATGAGCTGGATAAGGCTCTCCTTGTCGAACATGGCACTGTGCCCTGGCGCCAAAGCATTGCAGACAGATGGGACTTTGCTTCACAGTAGCAGTATTTTTATCGGATGTATCGGACTCGCTGCTTTTAGTTCACTACTCCGCCAGAGAGAGTTGCTAGACTCTCCTAGGCTGGGCCCTGTCCTGCTCGGTGCTCGATGTTTCAAAAATCGTTCGACATGAGGGAGGAATATGCTGCGTTAAGCACCGACTCACCACCATCTCGACCGTCGACGTGGCAATTGCGCTTTGGAAAAATGTCTGGATCGCATTCACGGCAAAATCGGAAAACCGATGAAGCAGAAGTCCGTCCTAGCCGTGGAATCGAAGCTCGGTCTCCATCAGTATCTGAGAAGTTGTTGCGCGCATTCGATTCAAAACCAAATGAGCAAGAAGAATTGAGCCGCGAGTGCGTTGATGTGTTAATTGGTCGACGCAACGCTTTTCGTAGCGAGCCTGAACTGCGTCTTCGTACTCTAGCGACTGACCCCGATGTCGAAAACAATTTTGTGCGAGACGAAGTTTATCACGACGATGTTGCTGCAGAAGCGAAAGAGATCCTCCGAGTTCGATTCCAGATCGAGAGCAAGGCGGACGCGTTACGTCGTACACAGGGACGCCAAAAGCTGCAAAGGCGACAAACTGAGGATAAGAGTCCGCCTCGGATACAATCACGAACGGGGACGACAGCATCCACGAGCGCAAGGCTGAATCACACGACACCTTGGAATTACGAGTCGCGAGGTTATTTGAATCAGAGGGGTAGCGACAACCGGGACACAGGACAGCGAGCAACGAAGGAGAAACCGCACCAACGACAATCATTAGAGCGCCGACAACATGGATCAGCCGTTAGCATATCAAGCAAAAAGCCCCTCTCATTTCCACCCCAGCAATTACCGATGGAACATCGACAACAGCTCCGCCAGCAAGCACGTGAGACCCGCAGAATTAAGGCTGCTGACGAACTGGCGGTGTTAACATTTCACGAGACTACGCGCCCTGATAATAACAAGGAAGAGATGTTGGAGCAACGCCGAATAGAAGAGCAAATCGAGCGCCTCACTTTGGAGAACCAGCAGGTGGCAGTACTGGATGAACGACTTCGACATCGAAGAGAGCGATCAGAGTCGCTCAGCCGGACTTTCGATGCTTGGAATCGGTACGTGGAATACAAAAGAGCTCAAGAGACTCGCGTGTCTGCAGAATTTAACTGGAGACGTACGAAGTGCGTTATGACTGGTTGGAAACGCTATACACACCGGCGGAGGCAGGCAAGAGCAGCTGAGCAAGCACGATTGGAGTTGGTGCGAGAGCAGCAACTGAACGAGAAAGCAAAACAATTTAATCGTTCAAGGCGTCTACCCAGTTGGTTTTATCGATGGACAACTTTCGTGACGCAGCAAAAGGATCACCGTGTAGCAGAAGCAGAAGCAGAAAGACGTAAAACACAAACGGCACGGCTTATGGAGAGGTTGCAGCGACAGAAAACACATGCAGACACGAGTCAGTACGATTCTGACGAAGAAGAGGAAAGTGAAGATGTTCCAAGTACTGGAGTAAACGAGTGTTATCAAGAAATCTCGATTGAAGATGCTCCAGCAATTCGTGAGCGCACTTGCAACCACAACAAGACGTCGGTCAAAATTCACCAACGTAGATCAAGACAAAACGCGTGGCCAAGTGCTAAAGAATGCCAATCTTCATCGTCCGTCAGTAATAGGCAAGCGACACCCAAGTCTCCGATGCAAGTTCCTCCTCTGTCGCAACCTCCTGAACCTACTTTTGTACGAACGACCAAGCGCGTCGATAAAGTCTACAAGGCCATGGAGCAGCGCGCTGTTGAACGAAAACAACGGCGTGAAGAATTAAAACGTAGGTACGAAGAGCTCGAGCAGAAGAAACGAGAAGAGCAGGAAGAGCAACGCGCGGCTCGGGAATCACTGCTTCTCCAACAGCGCATGGAAGAGAAGGCTCGTATACGAGAACGTAAAGTAGCTGAGGCGCTCGCTCTGAAGGAGAAGCAGGATCGACGCAACCACATGATTGCTCAAAGGCACAAGGCCAACAAGCACAATCGTCAGCGTCTCCTGTTTTACTACGCGTTGTTGCCGTGGCGAAAGCACCACGCGCTGAATGAACGTGTTGCTCGCAACGCGACCCGGTGGAACGAGCTCCGGTCGGTATATTTGCACTGGGAGCGATGGCAGGACTTTGTGCACCTGTGTCGAAGGTCCCGCCGTCGACGAGAGCGAGCGCAGTTGGAAGAGGCCGCGAAACACCACGCTCGTTCTCTGCAGCGACGAGCACTACGGGGCCTGACACGGCATCATCAAGCGACGGAGGCTCGATCTCTAGCGGTGCGGCGTCAAAACCAGTGGAATGCTCTTCAACGCTCATGGGCGTATTGGTGCAAGCGTCTTGCGAACGAACGCGCCTACCGGCAGAAAGTAGTGTTTGCGGTGGCAGCCGAACTCCAGCAAGCAAAGCTTCGTCGCATTTGCGAGCAATGGCGCAGAGTAACTTGCGAGGCCAAAACCCAGCGAGAACTCGAGCGAGAGAAGGAGCAGCTGTGGTGCAAGGTGCGAGAATGGCTCGATGAGGACGAGCAACGCGATTTCGACCACCGAAAAGCAACATGACAGCTTCAACATTTCGTTTCGAAGCTGAGGTACATTACAGTCTCTTACACAAGTGAATGACTAAGAAAATGCCCTCATCGGGCGTTTGTGACAGCTTCAACATGGTAGTCGCGTGCCTGGGAATTGATGAATGGTCGACTAGCGAGCGAGACTGGCTGCTGTCCGAGCCTGCTTGGCTAAATGTAAAGGTATCGAGGCGATACCTGAGGCACCGTAAAAACTTCCGAGTTGCGACGGCCATCGTCTTCATCTGCAGAGACCGACCTTCGCCTGGCTGAAGACTGCGGACAATTGATACAATTGCTGATGGTGCTTCCAAGGCTTGAAAGCAGCAGGTTTGCGATCACTCTCACCATATCTGAAAAACCGCATGCCTTTTCCGGCGATGACACGAACCGAGCTGCTATCACGGATACCAAGATGAGCTGTGAGCTTTTTAGTAGAAGACCAGCCTCTGGATCTGCAAGTCCTCCGTCACGCAGTACCAATCGCTGTGCAGGTCGCCTCACTTTCGCTTTTGCAGTGTTCAACCCAAGCAACGTCAAGCTCCGTCAGCCTCCTCCGATGACCCCGTCGTTCATTTCCTCGCTCGCCGCTGCTGCTCTTCTCTCCGGTGCCGCACTGCTTGCCAACGCCCACCAAGTCGTGCTGCTACCGGCCCCAACGTACACCACAGACGACAAGGCCACCAAGTACGCGCCCCTGGCCTTTTTGGAAGATCAAGGCTTCTCGACGCAGGAGGACTTCACGGCGTGGCGCACCGCAAACGGCTATGACTCGTTGCGTGCTTTCAACGACGGTGCATCGTACACCGTGGCGAGCGGGGCTGATTTCACTTGTGGTTTCACGAACAAGGACGGCGACGTGCAGGCCATTCCGGATGGCAACGCAATGCGCTCGACAGGATACACGCATGATGGCCCCTGTGAAGTGTGGCTCGACAACACCATGGTCATGCAGTACGATAACTGCCATGACTCCATCAGCGGTAAGGACTACACCATCGACTACAGCTCGTGCACGTCCACCTGCACGCTTTACTGGTTCTGGATGGGTGTCCGCTACCTCAAGAACGAATATTCGTGGCAGGTCTATAAGGCCTGCGTGCCGCTCTCCGCTTCGGCCCGACGTCTTGCCAACGAGTCTGCGACTCTCGACTTTTGAGTGGATGTACAGGATTCCTGGATCGAGGAAGCGATTGGAAGCCATCTAGGACCGTAGCCGTACCAGTAAGTGTGTCCATCCATTGGTAAGGGTTGAAATACATAGATGTTGTCAAGTCTGGAAGCGAGACCATCGTCGTTGTAAAAGGCACAATTGAACGTGCGTGTGCACGTCAAAGGCTTTGACAAAGGTAAACGGACCAAGGTAACGGATCCCTTGCCAAACCTTTACCGTACACCATCAAGGCAATTTCTTCAGATGCGAGGGACAAGTATCGAAACCATCTTGCCGCGAACACCTCAACAATTCCAGCAGACTCAACAAGCAAGACTAAGCAAAATGGATTAAAGGGATGGTTGAACGACTTCAAACATCTTGTAAGATATGATCGTATGATCATGAGCTTTGGAGTTTGTTGGCGCCAATTACATTTCGAAGGCAACCGACTCGTTAGCCGCGCCCTCCAGCCTCCGAGCCGACGCCGAAAGCGGCACACAGGCCTTGTATACCTGCCACGAGTAGGCATTCTTGAGTTACCGCACGCCGAGCCAGTACCAGCGCAGCGTGCAGGTTCCTTTGCATGAGCTGTAGTCGAGGTTGTACGTCTTGCCGCTGATGGACTCGTGGCAGTTGTCGGACGTGAGCACGCGCGTGGTGTCGAGCCAGACCTCGCACGGACCGTCATGCGTGTATCCGGTCGAGCGCGGATGGCCTGCGGCGCGGCTTTGGCGTTGGTGAAGCCGCAGTGGTAATCGGCTCCGCTCGCTACGGTGCACTTGACGCCGTCCATGAAGGCACGCAAAGTCTTGTATCCTTTGTCGCGACGCCACGCGTTGAAGTCTTCCACAGTTTGGTAGCCCTGGTTCTCCAGGAAAGGCAGCGGGGCGTACTTGGTGTCCTTGTTATCGGTCGTGTACGTCGGGGCCGGCAGCAGCACGACCTGGTGGGCGTCGGCCGTAGGAGCGAGCAACGCGGCACTGGAGAGTGCAGCGACCACGGAGAGCGACGAAAGTAGCGAAGGAGCCATTGGTGGTCGGTCGATTGAGGTGTGGCGAGGACGAGGAGGATGGAGCTTTTTGCAGTCCGCAACGGGGTCACACTGGTGACCGCGCTTGAGCAGACATGCCCGGTCTGGTGGTGTCGAGAGAGCCTGCAGCGAACAGCAAAGTTGCATCGAGTGACCGCCATCCGGCGTGACGGTGGATGCGGAGTGCACAGAAGCAAACCATCGTGGTAATCGGAAAGAGGACGGCGATCTCTCCTCTACAGCGCGATCTGCAGCGATGTCGTCTTCAAAATGGCTTCGCAATGTCTGCTTACTGCCGGGTGAAGTAGAGGCAAAGCGGGGTCATTCATCGCCTTAGTCACGCTGTTGCCTGCAGGGTGTACTTCCGTCATGTGGCGGTCCTGACAGCGAAACCTTTCAAACTGAGAGTATTGGAGCAGTTGAGTCTTTAGCCCCCTAGTACGAGAGATGGCGAGGCTCAAGCTTCGCCAGTGCGAAGGCAAGTCGCTAGACGGCAGTGCACTGGCATCGACCCGAACATCTGTGTTGTTGCCATTTCCCGACGTTGCTAGAATAATGATTGTCCATGATGCTCTCGGTGGCTGCCTTCCTCTGATGCAAGTAGCTGGGTTGGCGCGTATAGCGGAGACCTGTAATCGTGAAGAGAGAGAGAGACCCGCTTGTTGCTTGGTGAGTTCGACCACCGACGCGCTTTCGGTGCGGTGAACAGGGAAGCTAACAACAATTCATACAGTAAAGCTCAGCAGTAGAAAAACTTCGGCGATCTTGTTTTATGAGCACGTACAACGCACAACAGGCAACAGACAGGAAGCAACGCAATCTACGCCGTTGCTGTCTGGCCGAGTCCGACGCAGTTCTTGTAGACCTGCCACGAGTAGGCGCCCTCGACGTACTTGATGCCGAGCCAGTACCACCAGAGCGTACACGCTTCCCCGCAAGCGCTGTAGTCGATCTGGTGCTGGCCGTGCGGGAACTCCGTGTGGCAGTTGCGACCCGCAGACACCTTTGTGTTGTCCAGCCATACCTCGCAGGGCCCGTCCAGCGTGTAGCCCGACGTCTGGAACGAGCTGTTGATCGGAATGGGCTGCTTCTCGGTCTTGGGGCTCGTGAGGCCGCAGTCGAAGATGGCCTCCTCCGTCACTTGGTACAGCGATTCGTCGTCCAGCATGTCACGCAGCGACGAGTAGCCGTGTTGTTGCATCCAGCTCTGCGCCTCGATGCTCGTGTTGACGCCCTGTTCCTGCAGATAGGCGAGCGCCATGCCCTGGAAGTCCAGACCGTCCACGATGAAGAAGGGCGGCGGGTGTTGCACGACTTGACCCTCACCCAGACCGGCGTCCAGCCGACGTTGGCTCAAGACGCACGCTGGTAGCAGCAGCGCCAAGAGGAGAAGGAGACGACACGTACTCATGCTATGAATGGAGTTGCGCTGGAAGAGCAATGCAGCGCGGAAAGGAGGGCCAGATGGCGAGCGGCTCATTGGCTACTGCTACCGATCAAGACAACGAGGTGGATTAATCAATTGGCAAACGCGATCTCTTCCGCCTCAAGTTTTCTGCAGCACCACACTATCGTATCCCTGTCTTGATGCTTGGCTGTGTGTAGAAAGTATGTGCACCGTCTCGCTCCATCGGTGGCGATCTTCATCTCAACCACCATCGAGCGAGACGAGGAAGCGGCAACTCATGGCGTGGAAGATTTGTACTGCGCCGATTCTCAGCTCGATTTCCCCTCCCGCTAAGGATTTCTGGAAAGAGCGTCATTACTCCGCGCAAGTCTCCCATCAGACCAGCCAAGCTTCACCTCGAACAGTGCTAGTCACCATTTGCCGTACAATGACGACTGCGGCGACCCACCATCGACAAGGGAAGCCCAGTAGCCTGGCCTCCGTCAGCTGCCTCCTCTCCCCCTCCTTTCCATCCCCTAGAGAGCCTCGCAACGACTCTATCTTACAAGGGCGGCCCTTGTAAGCGAGTCCTGCTCGACGACTAGCAGGGTTTGGAGAAACGTAGGGGGGAGCTTAACCTCAGCAACCCCCGCCGGTGGTCTCACCACCACTGCTCTTGGTCACCTCCAGGGTCGTGAACGACTCAGCCGTGGTCGGGTGGATGCCCACCGTGTCAACCATTTGATCGTACGTGAAGCCCAGTTTCATCGCCAAGCCCATGGCTTGGGTCACCTCGCCCGCATTCGGCCCAAGATAGTGATAGCCCACCACAAACTTATCGCGAGACATATCGCAGATCACCTTCGTGTAACATGACTCAGCGGACGTGCGAGTCTCTGTCGAGAGCGACCACTCCAGCGGCACAAAGTTCGTGTGGTAAACTTCGATGTTGTCCTCGCCGTATCGTTCCTTGCTGTCTTCCTCGGATAACCCGCAGCATCCGTACTCGATGGGGGTGAACACAGCAGTGCAGACCTTTTCGTAGTCCATCTGCACCGTGGAGTTGTTGTACAGACGACGTGAGAGCAGACGCCCAGCCTGGATGGCCACAGGCGTCAGCTCCGGCGCGTCAATAACATCACCAATGGCATAAATGTTCGGCGTTGAGGTCTGCTCATTCTGCACCTTTATGCGACCAGTTTTCTCGTTCAGTCTCACTCCAGCCTTGTCCAAGTCTAGCTTCGCGACGTCAGGGTCGCGGCCAGTTGCGTTGAGCACCGTGTCGAACACCTCCTCGCAGCTCTTGCCGTCTTCGGTAGTCCATTTCACCAGTAGCTGGCCATTATCAAGCTTCGTAATTGACTGTGGAACCGTCTTGCGAATGAACTCGATGCCAGATTGCACCTCCATGTACTCACCAATCTTGTCGGCCATGTCCTGGTCAAAGCCACGCAACAAAATGGAGCGAACCATCACTTTCACATCGTAGCCCATGCCCTTCAGGAAACCTGCACACTCGAGCGCCACATACGAGGCGCCAACAACCAACGTCTTGCCAGGTTCCTTCTTCTTCATCCAAAAGATGTCGTCGCTCGAAATTGCGAGCTCCCCACCCCGGCACGTGAGCTCCCTGGGTCGACCACCCACAGCAATGACCACATCACGGGTAGTGATCTGCTTCGTGCCCTTCCGAGGGTGCCACAACTCGAGTGTGTGCGGATCCACGAATGAACCCAGGAAGTTCTCGTACTTTACGTACTTGCTGCGCAACTCCACCTTGTACTTGAAGTTAATGCTCTTGATGTAGCCGTCCACATTGGTCACTAACTGCTTCCAGTCGAAGGTTGGCACACTTCCTTCACCAGACGCGAGGTTCCAACCGAAGTTGGCGCTGTCGTGGTGCATAACTTCACCAATCAGGGAGCTCTGGTGCATCAGCTTCTTGGGGATGCAGCCAACGTTCACGCATGTGCCACCGAGGCCCCAAGACGTGCCCTGTGGAGATGGCTTGACGTAGTCCAGCACGCAGACCTTCTGCCCAAAGGAAGCTGCTTCCTTCGAGCATGCAAGGCCGCCCGAGCCACCGCCAATCACGACCAAGTCGTAGTCATAGTTCGTCTCCTCCGCAGCTGCGGTCGCAGGAGCCTCCGTCGTTGTCGGAGCAGGAGCTATAGCAGAATCAACAGCAGCGACAGCGGTAGGAGGCTCCTCCACCGTCTCCCCACTCGGGGCGTTGCCTTGGGGCTTCCCGACAGCGACCCCAGAGCGGAAAAACGCCAACAGGTCGTCGCAGCCGCCCACGAACGTCGTGGGGTTGCTGCTCCACACAAAGGGCGATGTCACGTGCTTCATCGCCTTGGAATCAGCTCCGAAACCGATAGAAACGTCGTATTGCGACGTGCTGAGCCACTGCTTGAAGGCGTCGCGGTCCTCGAACGGGTGCGTCTCGAAAACCACGCGATCCGGATACAGCATCTGCATGGCCGACGCCACCTCTGCAGCCTTCACAAAGGACGGACCTGTCCAGGCGCACATAACGAGCCTCTAAACACACGCCCTACTGCAGGGGTTCTTAAAGCAGGACTAGCGCGTACATGTTCTCCAGCCTGCGATGTGGAACGTGGTCACGGAAGAGTCCGAAGTCGCCACCAGCGTTTCCGCCAGGCTGCAGACAGAGAGAGAGAGAGGGGAGATCAGTTATCATAGACGTAACTACGAGATAGGATCGCAACGCACTCGACTCCCGCCGCCATCCTCTTGCGCTTGTTCCCGACTGCCTCCATGCAACGGGATGTTTTCTGCAAAAAATGGTGTGGACGACGCCATGCAATGTACAGTAATGAAAAGGAAACGAAGCATTGGTACATTGGTTCTGCTTAATGTTAGAGTTGAGCTCCGGCGCCACTCAGCAGCGCGCAGAGTAA
Organism: Phytophthora agathidicida; assembly: GCA_025722995.1. Taxonomy (NCBI): domain Eukaryota; phylum Oomycota; class Peronosporomycetes; order Peronosporales; family Peronosporaceae; genus Phytophthora; species Phytophthora agathidicida. Next base: position 3,539,090 of record CP106972.1, on the reverse strand, counting down.
TAATCTCGGTGCACACGCGCGCTAAAACGCTAAAACGGCCAGGCCTCGTCGAGTAAATCCTCAAACACGCCGTCCTTCAGCGGCATTTCGAGCCCTGCCGCGTTGAACGGAGTCTCGTCCCAGTCGGTGTGGTTGAGCGAGTACCGTGCCAGCTTCGAGAGCTGATTCCACGTAATGAGGTCCTGGAATTCCCCCGCGTCTTCAGTAAGCCGCAAGGCGGTGTTTCCAATGATGTGGTTGTAGTAATACTCGACCTTGATGCTTGTGCCATCCACGTACCTATCATCGGGGGGAGTTTGCTTGGCGTGGCCGACACTTGCAGACATCGACGTGCCTAGGATGGTGGAGTTGTCGATGTCGGGGTTGTCTACCCAGACGACGACGTACTCCCAGTTGTGACGGTGGCCGAAAAGCCGAAGGATGAGGGGAAGTGGCACTGCAGCCCGGCCTTTAGGGAAGTACCAGGCGTACATGATGGCCCACACGTCGTTGACCCACGTCGAGCGAGCGTAGATCTGCGATCCCAACTTGGAACCTGTGCACTCACCGTCCTGGGGGCCGCTCCACTTGAGGCCACCGCTAATGGATCCGTCCTTCTGCACAGCGGGGTACGGGTGGCATCCGTCATCGATTTGGAGTTGCGGCTTGAACCTGACGGCGATCTTCTCGGCAACGGTAACGGGGTCTGGCTGTGGGAATGGCCGCACTTGATCGTGGTTGATAACCTGAGCCTGAGTCACAGCGACCGAAGCAACGGCGGTGGCGATGAAGACAGCGCGAAAGTTCATCGTTCCTCCCTCACCACGGTCCACCAGTGAGCTATCGGCGGCGACAATAGCGAAATGCGGTGGGGCATTACCAAGTGATTCGGACAGCGAGCCTGTTCTGGCGAACTACGTTTTATGTGGGAGGTAAGGTGTCAAAGCTTGTATTTGGAGATTTGCTTGACTGACTCCCGCAAGCTCAAGTGGGTGTACCCTGGCAGCGCGTTGGCACTAGCTCCGGTGCTACATGTATTTACAACGTCTTGACTTCTTGCATGTCGTGTCAACAGAAATCGATCTCACGTCGTTTGTACACGCTCTTCGATGCGGGCTACATCATGCAGCGCAACGAAGCAAAACTACATGTACTTTGCTGCGACGATGCCATCACCAATCTCGAGATTGGGTCTCAAACGCGGCCGGCCTTGCAGACCCAGTTGCGGTCACAGATCCGGAATCGTGCATGTATTTGCGGATCCTTCTTTTGAGACGCAGAAAGGAGATGCCGACGGACCCCATCATGGAGTGGAGCGCGGCAACGAAAATGGATCACATCATGCCCGGTATACTAATACTAATGGCACGAAGGATCGAACATGGAGCAACCAATGCACGTGTATGCAATGGCAAGCAAAGGTTTCAACGAGAAAGGATCCAACTACAGTGTTACAGTCTTCACTCCGCCAATCCTGTCGCTTCTCGTCGACGGGGCCTGTTCTCGCTGTAACCCGAGATGTGAACTCGCTACACTACTGCTGCTGCTCGCCGCTGACCTGAAAGTCGCTCAACGACCCAGCATGATGTTGAAGGCCGCGTTTTCGTCCCTGTTTGCCACGAAGCCACAGTGAGGGCACACGAACACGTCCAGATTGCGGAGAGAGAAGTGCAGTCGGTTGCAGCGACCACAAGTGCGGCTCATATACATCCCCGAGCACAGCACCAGGGTCTTGCCGAGGCGGCGTTTCAGCGTGTGCAGCCGAATCCATCGTGGTTCTCAATCGCAGAGTGGACAAACTCGCTACCGATCGACAATGACTTGGTCGACGTCCGCCAGCGTTTTGGGGGCGCTAGCTGGGGAGTCGACCAACAAGCCCAACAGGTTAAGATCGATGCTTTCCGCTCACGCCATCAACGTGCAGCACGAGAACGCGAGCTCAGACTCGAGATCAAACGTGTTACAATGGACCTGAAGCAGCAGAGGCTGACGCGCGCCCGAATGAGCTCACCCCAACAAGAGCTGACCCGACTCTCAAACGAAAGGAGAATGCTGGAGTCCGAGGACGCCCTTTTGATGCGCCGTACCCGACGCTACCGATTGAAGCCATCCGAAGATCAAGCTGCCCAACTCAAAAAGATCATGCACACGTGTCGGTACACTTACAACAAGTGCGTCGAGTATCACCGAAAAGTGGGCACGGCAAACAAGAGAGTCCTGGAGAAACTGTTCGTCACACGCCATGGACCTACACGGCAACATTTCACACATTGGGCGGGCCAACTGGGGTAAACTGAACCAACTGAGGAAGCGTCTGAGTGCTGCGCAACGCCGCATGAGCGCGTTTGCCAACGTGAAGAAGGTGCGGAGGCACACTGGTGAGGACTGGAAACGATACGTAGCAGCACGTCGAGAGTTTTTCTGTGCGTCCGCCAAGCTTGAGAACTATATCAAGGACCTGCACTTCCAAGCTGCGGCATACCTTGTGCAAGAACTCGGACGTGATCCTACTGCCGAAGTTCGACTCCAAGTCGATGCTGCTGGCGAGTGCCCCGTGGACGCACAAGTTCAACTCCCACATGCAGACGCTCGCCCACTTCCAGTTCCGCCAGCGACTACTGGCCAAGTGCGCTGTCCTCTGCAAGACCCTGGTGCTGTGCTCGGAGATGTATACGAGCCGCACTTGTGGTCGCTGCAACCGACTGCACCTCTCTCTCCGCAACCAAGATATGTTCGTGTGCCCGCACTGTGGCTTCGTGGCAAACAGGGACGAAAACGCGGCCTTCAACATCATGCGGTTTGTATGCGCTGGGTCGTTGAGCGTCTTTCAGGTCAACGGCGAGCAGCAGCAGTAGTGTAGCGAGTTCACATCTCGGGTTACAGCGAGAACAGGCCCCGTCAACAAGAAGCTACAGGCTTGGCGGGGTGAAGACTGTAACAACACATAGCAGATAGTCACTGATGACGTGAGCCTTTTTTGAGCTGAGCAGTAGAATTCAGGACAAGTTCAATTATTAACATGAAAAGTACACGAAGATGAGTGGATTTCACAGTCACACGGCACAGCCATTGCGAAGAGATGGTGGCGGAGGCAGCGCGCGAGTTGCGTCCGCTGTACAAGAAGCTGCTGCGTCTGGCGCAGAGTCTGCCGGAGCCCAAGCGCCAGACATCGCTCGACCAGATCCGCCGCGAATTCCGCAGCCATGGAGACCTGACGGACCCAACGGAGTGCGTGTCCGAATTGTGTCTCTGTCCGCCAGTTCTTGTCCTAATTTATTGTCTTCGGCTGCAGAGTGGCGGCGCTCGTCCAACGCGCGCAGTCCTCGCTCGGCTACTTGAAGATCGTCACGCCCCGTGCCGAGTCCAGTGAGTTCAGCTGCCTGCGCTTCCTTGATAACTTTTATTATATCTGACGTCTCCCCATTGACAGACACGGGCGTGCAGCGCTACATCTACCGCAACGGCCAGCGAGTCAACGCTGCCGAATTGGAGGCCAAGGGTGAAGAGAACGCACGTTACAAGACGCAGGACATCGAGGCGGGGCTCAAGCGCCACCACCAACTCATGCGCCGCCAGTACTTTATGGACCGAAAGAGCGGCCCGCCCCGCCCCATTTTTTAGAGGAGACAGCAAGCACACACAAATCAAGAAGAGTGGAGGAAATGCTAGGGGTCGGCTCTTTATGCCCCATGTAAGATGGAGGAGAGACCTATGAGTATTGGGCTGCTGCTGTTATTGCTTGTTATTGCTGTTGTAGGCCTCGTCAAAAGAGCCTTGGACCGGCACGCAGCGCCGCGGATGCCTGCTTGGTCTGCTTCTCGACGCGAGCTGTAACGTTCGAGAGCTGGTGCTCGATCCGCTCGATTTGTTGCGTGCTACGGCCAGCCTCTCCGTTCAGTAGCTCCGCCTGCACCTCAAGTTCACCTAGCGCTTGTGCCAACCGTTCCAAGTCGCTGGCGCCGGCGTCGCTGGTACTTTCCATCGGAAGCGGCAAACGAGAGGGACTACTACCGCCAGACTGATGCGAGCGCTGAGGCGAGCTCCCTTTGGAGGTGGAGGTTGACTTGGGGCGCGAGTCATCCGAGAACAGGTGCAGGGTGGGGCTTTTGAGACGGCGCAGCAATTTGTCTCCGAAGTCAAGATTACGGTCTATAGCACCCAGATCCTGCTCAATGGCGTCGAGCTTCTCTCCCTGGATGACGATCTCGTTGCAAGCCTCTCGACCGACGAGCTTGGCGGCTTCGACATCTCGCAGCGCCTCTGAAAGCAATTCTTCCTTGTTTTTGGTCAGCGTCTGCATTTGCTTCTGGGGTGATAGCGCTGGTTGTGGAGACAAGGCGACGCTGAAGCCGAAGATATTCTTCTTGTTGGGACTCACGCTCTGGTCGATGGCCTGCCGTGTCAGTTGCCGCTTAGCACTCAGGGCATTGCGCACGACTTCGAGCCACTTGTTACGGTCGCCTAGTGTCTCCACGAACACGTCCAGCTCAACGTACCCCTTCTTCGGAGCGTGTCCGACCATTTTGAAGCCGAACGGTTTATCAGCAGCCCCCATGACCCCTACGACGTACTCGTGCGGCTCGATACTCGACAGGTAAAAACTGCCTTTGGGCGTGGATGACTCACCTGTGGGTGGGTGACATGCAGAGCGGCTTTCATAATACGAGACCTGCAGGTTGGATCCATCCAGAACGAGGAATCGGACGCGCCAGGACTTGCGGAAGTGGCCTCGCTTGGTCACGTAGCCCTCGCATGAAGTAGGCCGCGCCTTGTCCCCTGAAACAGTTGCGCCGAGTTCAGGTACCCGCAAGATGTTCATGGTGTTTCCGCGCAGAAGGACCTGGTGGTGCTTGTAATGCCAACACGCAGGAAGGTTTGAAGGTGAAGCCCGTGCAGTAGTGTGATCCCCCTATTAATATCGGGCGATTTGGTCAGGCTTGTAGCATCTCACGTGTTTGTCTGGTATAATTGGAGCAATGTGCCTGCCGCTTGGACTCCCATTGCGAGGACAGACGCTGCCAAGATGGAGAAGGTGCAGCAACAGCATCACGTGGAGGATGTAGGGAGGTTGTTACTGCAGACGCAGGAGCAGCTACGTGTCATGCGGGAACAGATGACGGCTGCAGCAGCGGCCGTTGAGGCCAACGCGTCGCCAATGCGTCATAGTGCAATGGTGACGACAGCCGAGGTGCAGGCTTTCAACGCTATTCTGCAGCAAACGGAGACGGAACTTCGGGCGAAAGCGGAGCTCGTGCTGAATGGAATGGTTAATAGCAGCAGCAGTGCTCAAAACAACCAAAGTCAAAACGGTACACTGCTCCCTGCTGTCACGGTTGGGGTGCCCCCGTCGACGAGTCATCGGAACGGATATAATAGCGCGTACAAGCCTAGGCGGACAGACACTAGCTCGATCCCGATGGATTTCTTTCGAGAGGTGAGGCTCTAGCTCAAATCGTGTCGCTAGCACAATCATAGAACTGACCATTTCTCGATGTGGCTGCCAGCAATTCCGAAACAGCCACGTTGAGGTCCGTGAACCGTCAATGGCATCACCGCAGCATTGGCAACGGCAGACCGGAATTCACCACGGCCGACTGATGCGTAAGAAAACCACACAGCACTGTCGTCTTTTGCCGAGTGTCAATAAAGCCGATCCAACTGCCCCAACGCCTGAGCTGCGCGAAGAGGATGCCAAGCACGGCGTATTAAATTTGGTCACGCGTGGGTTTCTACCTGCGTACGCAGATCTGACTCCAGCCTTTTCAGGACCCAGCGGCACGAGCGATGGATCTAGTGGTGGCGTTATAAAGCATCGTGCCACCCGAATTTACGATCGCTCCGACCAATCGGCTCGGTCAACACCTTTTACGCAGTCCACGGGTTATAATCTTGCAGCACTCAAGTTTGATCTTCGTGCGCCGCCTACGCCTCCAAGACCTCCACCCCCTGTACCCGAAACTGCACCTCCTGATAACAACACTAGAAGACGCAGCTCGCGGCGGGGGTCGGCCATGCAATTTCCCAGTAAAGTGACGATGTCTTTTCCGGAGTCTGGTAGGACCAGCAAGACTGGTAGATCTGCACGTCAGAACTCTTTAATGTCAGCTGCAGTAGCTGCATTCACGAACCAGGGCGATAGTGCGGAGGACAACAGAGAGCGCTTCAGTGATGATGATATTTCCGATGACGACCAGAACAACGCCGAAAATGACAAGGACGAAGAAGCTGAGATGGAAGAATTGGGCGCTAACGTCGATAAAATCCGCGGATACAACGAGCTGTTGGATGCGTACAGCTTGCACCAGTTTTTGATTCACAAGGGACGTACGATGAGAGACACGCCCGAGTTTGTGTCATTCCGCAGGGTTGCGCTGGAGCACTGGGGAAGTGTTGAGGAGGCTCTGAGAGCACTGGAGACACTTCTCACGCAGTATTTCGTACCGCTGGCATACGTTGACGGCCAACGATTATTATCCCTCGCTGCCACAGGACAACCTCGATTTTCTAAGTGTGAACTGTTATCCTGCATCGTGAACGAAGAACAGGTTATGTCGGTACTGCGTCGACCAGGCCAGCGATACAAAGGAAGAGATCGCAAGCGCCGTGCTGCTACTACGATTCAAGCATGTGTCCGTATGTGGTCGAATCGCCGCCGGTACGCTCGATCGCGTGCCAACGATGTAAGTGCGACCAAGATCCAACTTGCGTGGCGTGCCTACAGTTGTCATGCAGCCCTAAAAATCCGTTTGCGAGAGGTTCGTCGAGAGCAGCTCGAAAAGTGGGAAGCACGGATGCACAATCTGAAAACACAATGGCCTCAGATCGCAGGACGCCGACGCGTTGTAGTGCACGTGCCATCATTGTCACTCGATGAATACTCTCGTCTCGGAGCTGAGAACTTCGCGGTGCAGCAAAATCTCCAACTCACGCGGGTATGCGCTGCAGCATTGGATTTACACGTCGATTTATTAGTGTACGTGTCTCCTTTCGAGCTCACGGCGGATGTGTCACAATACTTCCTCAAGCTGCTGCAGCTCGGCGGTCTTGTTGATAGTCGACCTCGTGTGAAGCTCGTCTTTCCGGAGCAAGCCTCTCGCTTTCCAGCCCATTTCTCGCTTTCATCGTTGCTACTCTACTCGCCTCATTGTCTGCGACGCATTCGACATTACACTACTGGCAAAGAAGCATACCTCGTGATGGGGTTGCCTGGTGCTGAAGACCAACGACTAGCCATGGCACTGGATCTGCCGATCATGGGGGCGCCACCCGCTCAAGCTCTCCCTCTTCTCACTCGTTCTGGCGGCAAACGGCTATTGATTCGTGCCGATGTGAACGTCCCCACTGGAACTTACGAGCTGTACGATGAGCACGAACTCTTCGCAGCACTTGCCAAGCTTGCAGTCGCTCACATGGATCAGCCAAAATGGCTGCTTAAGCTGGACTACGACCCCCTTGGGGTGGGCGAAGCGGTCGTTGACCTGTCAGGAATGCAAGCAATGCGTGAGCTACGGCGAGAAAAGAAGACGCCGGAGCACTGGCGCCAGCCTGGACCTCGTGACGCTGCAGCTAAACTCGTGTTGGCTGAGCTCGAGCGTCCGGGCATGCTAGCGCGGCTCGCTACGCCCATGCACACCGAAATTTTCCCGTCGTGGCGAGAATTTCTCGACGCTATCGGCCATTTCGGCTGTGTCATCGAGGCAGTTCCCCCTACGACCGTCGCTGCCTCGCCGGAGTCTGCAACTGCACGTACAGAGCCTGCTTACGTGCGCGCTAATTTATTTGTTAACCCGGATGGCACCGTTCACGTCACGTCAACACAGAATGTGCTCGCAGGTGGAAGCAGCGGGTTGGTACGGAAGACCGTGGCATTCGCGTTTCCTCAAACGGCAGCACCTCATGAAGCGATTAAGGTGAGGTTCTACTTCTCTATCGGCTATCGTGCAAGTCCTTATGCTGTTTTTGTGCTGTTTTGCGCTATTGGTCGTAGGGCGCATGCATCGCGGCGGGGAAGCTGCTAATGGAGACGAATGTCTGGGGCTACGTGAGTTTGGACTTTGTGGTATTCCAGGACGAAAAGAGCAAAGGAGCACCGCGACTGTGGGCGCTAGCCGTTCATCCGTTCCTCACGGATTCTGCTGCAAGCTTCGCCTGTTTTCATCTGCTGTCTCGTGGCGTGCTGGACGCCAATTCAGGAGTCTACCGAGTGTCTGCCGCAAATTCCTTGGCCACGGCCACTGCAGGACGAGGTGGAACTGGCAATACGACGGACCTGCTGCTGCGTGAGGCCTCCCTGGCGAAAGGTTCTCTCACAGGTGCCCCACGCTGTTTCGTGGTCTGCTCGTATGTGTTTCACCCGCACGTGACCACCATGCAGTACACTGCCTTTTTCCACGCTTGCCGGCTGCATGGCGTGTGTTTCGACGTGGAGCGCACGCTGGGCACGCTCTTCCTGCTCGCTGACAGTCTCACTGCGGGTGTCTTCGGGGTTTTGAGCATCGGGGAGACAATTGACGGTGCGCTGGCATTCCTGCGCACTGCGCTGGAGGTGATCAGCCGCGAGGTTGGTGCGACTATCGATCTGGCTGCATCTTCATCTCGACCAGTCTCAGGAAACTTTGCGCAGGTTTTGTCTGCTGTTCGATTGTCTACCGGCGGAGGCAAGATCAATCGACTGGGGAAAATGCGTCAACTGCGACGGTAGATCCGGGTTGTTCGACAAGGTGATAACAACACCAATACTTTATTGGTAATTGCCATCGTCCGTGGGGTCCCGCAGCCCGCGCATTGCGGTCCGCGAAAAGAGCTGCTACCCGATGGCGCAACACCAGCTCATGGAAAACTCCCGCTGTTTAAGATAAAGAACCCGATCGAAGATTCTGGCGAGCCGATGCACGTGACTTCCATGCTCGTGGACGGAATTGACCAGTGCTCGGCAAGAGCGCGTGGCCGCACTGCTGGCGTTGTTCGCGTGCGTGGTTTCATGGTATCGCCCAAACCTTCATCCAAGGTAGCTAAGCGTTGGCCCAACTGCTGGACCGTATTCACCGGTGGTGGTGGAGCACCCCAACCTTGCGGAGGACGCGGCATCGCTCCTTCGTGGCGCCAAGACACTACGTTTTATCGTATCACCGATAGCATGGCGCTACGGCAGCTCGGTTTGTGTTGCGTCCGTAGAACATATCCTCGCGGCGGTGTGGTCAAAGTGCACGGCTCCGTCCAGCGTTCAAACGCCCTCCGTCATGCTGCCGTGCAGCTTATGCCTGGTGCTGCAGTTGATACGTCGACTGGCGTAGTTGGCAAGAAGTAGAAACTAGGGGATTAAGAATATTTGTCACTTTGTCCATACATCAATTGACCTACAACTTGCCACGCTTGAGGATGCCCACGGGTTTGTAGTCCGGGTTCGCACGTGGCTCATGACGTGTGTGTGATCGCTGGTGCGACTTGCTGGACGTCGTCACTCGGCTGCTCGCTCGGGACGGTGCACGGCTGTGGTCACTGCCATCCGACGAGCCGCCCGAGTGCGAGTGACCACTGCTCGAACCGCTGGAACCTGCACGACGCATCTTACGCAGAGCTTGGAGTGCGTCGTCAATGCTGAAGTAGAACTGCTCTTCAGATCGAGCAGCGTCACTCAGCCATGCGCACAACGCAGAGCTCTCGATACGGTAGGCGCCGTGTCTTACAGCCACAAGGTCCACAAAGGAGCGACGCAACATGCGCAGGTCCTCCGCCGTAAGATTGAAGTGCTCCTTGGCCTGTTCCTCTGTCACCGGTGAGTATGGTCCTGCAGCTGCTCCAACCACGAGCTGCAGCAGCGGCTTCGCCTTGCCCCACACGCGAGCCCGACCCTGACCGAACTTGTCCTCAAAGATCTCGGCATAGATGTCGTACAGTGACTCCGGTAGCTCGTGCAACACACTCAGCGGCACAGCGCCTTCTTTACTCGCTGCCGCCATGCCCGGGTGCGACAGAGCTTGCTTTGTGAACTCCAAGTAAGCAAAGTTGCCGCCGCTCTTCTCCTTCAGCACCTTCTTGGCCTCCGCCGAGTCGTCGTCGCTGAAGTTGCGAGCGATGTCGTCAACAAACGAAGAAACATCCGCCACGAAAGCGCCATTTTTCGCGCTGAAGTCCAGCACGGAAGACACAGGAAGGCGCTTAGCCAACTTGGACGACGGCTTGGACGATACCATGAAACCAATCCACGATGGAAGCTGAGGAATAACCTGTGCGAAAAATTCCAACAGTTCGTTGCGGCCGTGCGATCCGGCCGAGCACTGATCAATTCCGTCCACAAGCATGAACGTCGCGTGCATCGGTTCCTCCATCGCGTTCAACGGGTCGACTAGCACTTTCGCCGCGAGGAGCATCGGGTCCGCTTCTTCCAGCACGTACTTGAGGTTGAGTCTGGCCAGTTGGTTCTTGAACAACGGGAGGTTGTCCACGAGCTGGTGCACCATCGATAGCAGCACGTTACGCGGACTACTCTTGCTCTTGCGATCAAACTGACAGCAGTGCGCGGCCAACAGGTTCCCACGGAACTGCTGGGCCACCGTCCCGCAAAACGCGCTCTTGCCAGTTCCTCCCTCGCCGACGACAGCCAGCAGCGTGTCAGTGCCCACGTTGAAGCGCGCGTCCAGCCATTCCTGCACGCGGGTCAACGCCCACGTGCGTGATCCAGGAGTCAATCCACGAGCATGCGCTGCGAGCTCCGACGTGAAGTCGATGAGCGGGAACATCTCGTTGATCTGCTGCGGGTTCAACGGCGTTGACAGCGCGTTGTCGGCCACGGGAGCCAACTGTGTGAGTCTCACACTGGCACGAGCCGCCGGTGGAGGAGTCTTCGTGATGTTAGCACGGGATGCTGCGAGGCGGTCGCGCGTAGCAGCCGACGTCTTGGTGGACGTCTGGCGGGTTAGCGCCGCGCGATCTTGCGCCGAGAGCGGATCAGACGACACGCTCTCGGTGGACGATGACACGCATGGGGAGGAGTTGAGCTGACCCGCGGCTAATTGCGCGATGGCGCCTTTGAGCAACGTCAGCTCCTTCAGTACATCGTAGCGAGTCACGTGCAGCTCGTTCATGACTTCGCGTCGAATGGCTTTGACTTCCTCTTTGACTTCCTGCACCTCGGACCGCAGCCGTTCGAGCTCAAAGTCGCCGCTGACGGCGCGTGAGTTTCCTGCAGTGCTGTGGGCGGTGGAGAATCCGTGGTACGTGCTGTTAAAGGCGTTACCGGGTGTAGAGGCGGCGTAGTTACTGGGCGTCGTGGCCGAGAACTGCGAGAAGCTGCTGCTGCTGACGTTCGAGACCTCCGAGTCTTCGTGAAGCGCCGAGAGAGTCATCGCGTTGTTGCCGCGGATCTGCTCCGTCGTGCGGTACTGCGGCTCGTCCGAGGAGGAGGTCGAGGAGATGGTGGAGGTCGTGGCGCGGTTTGTGTTGCGTCCGTAGAACATGTCCTCCACGTCGTCCGTCACATTGACGGTGTCGGCCAGCGTCGTGCTGCGGTCCAAGCGCACTGCGTCGTCCTGCGCCTGCTTGAGGCGCAGCGAGTCCTCGTCCAGCGCCCACGCGCCGTCCTTCTTGCTGTGCAGGCGGCTGCTGCGCAGTTTGTTCTTGAGTCTGTGCATGGTGCCGACCATGGTTTATTATATACAAACAAGTAACCCGGACACTGGGCGCGGGTTGGAGGGAAGTCGCTCGCTTGGGCGGAAAAAGCGCGTGTGAGGCTCGACTCTCTCTCTCTCTACGCTTGGCTCGACTGCCTGCTGGGCGGCGGAGAGGAGCTTGGCGGAAAAAAAATACGGTTCTAGCCTTTACTGCAGTTTTTGTATCGAAGCAGGTGGTGGAACGAGTTTCTAACGACAACGCGCTGCAAATGGGTGATCTCTGCATTACTGGCGCCGCCACTAACAGAGAGATGCATGGATCGGTCGTTTCTTGTCGGAAGAAGCGCGAGGAGCTTTTGCTAGCTTGAGCACCGTTCTTCGGGACGGTGCTCACCGACGTTATCCACAGCTCTCGATGGGCCACGCACTCGGTGCGATAGTCGCGGAGGTGCGTCGAGATTTGTGGACTTCACCGCCACCTGAAGCAGCGAAGCACCCGTCTGGCCTCAAACGATGTGAGACGATGAGGAGTAGGCGTTATAGATCAAAAGAAAACGCAACAACAGGATCAACAATCTACAACAGCGAACGGGCTTCTATTGCGAGGACGCGGGTGTCCTCGAGCACCGTAAAAGCTGCTACACTATCGTCACTGCCACTCAGGACATTCCAGGCGGCGGGCGGTGGTGATGATGCTGCGGCTGGGGAGTGCTGCTGGCATCTGGGACGGGCGGTGCGGCGGCGCTCGATCGAAGCAGCGACACCTGCACACATGGACAGCATTCGCAGAGGAGTGAGCCACATGTTAGCCCGTCACAACTTTGCCTTCAACTGCGACGCAACACGAAGTGCACTGCATATCGACAGTGACAGCAGCATGCTGGAGACCAAACAAAAAGACCGCTTACCTCCGACTGCAAGTTTAAACACATCTGCCGGAACATCGCCACTTCATTCTGCAATCCGTTGATAATCTCTGTTGACAACGTAGAAACCACGCGCACCCGCGTCAGTCAAGAAGTGGTACATCGGGATCGATGCAAATCTACACAGCGAATGACCACGACGACCAAAACACATACCAGCACTGCGCTGCAATTGGTCCTGAAGGTTGCGGTTGGCATGCTGCACGGCCATCGAAGCAGAATGTCAGCAAGCCGTTTACAAGCGGGTCCAGCGTCAAATACGTACCCCGAGTTGATCCTGCACCATTAGAAGCTGCGAGTTTTGCTGCGTGTAGCGCAGGAGCTGGTCCATCACATCAGTCACTGCCACTGTGCGCTTCATCTGGCCGTCCACCCGTGTGATCGTAATGTGTGACGGCGTGTACACAGCGCCCAGCTCTATCTCCGACGAAGACTGCGGGACGGCGGCAGGTGCCGGAGGCAGCGCTACATTCTGTTGTTGTTGCTGCTGCTTCGGGGAAGACTGAATGCGCATCAACCACAGGTCGCAAACAGCGTGTCAAATCTATCTGCTTCCTGGTTGGTATCCATCCAACTCCACAACGCACCTGGTTGTGTTGATGCTGAGGTGCGGGATGCTGCCTTTGCTGTTTCTTCTCGGCACCGTTGACAGTTGCAGCCGTCTAAAACGCAACGCCAAACAGCAGAACACGCGAGTCAGGACTACAAGAATGCCAGCAAAATGGGATTTCTACCAATGCCATCATCGTCTCTCACCTTCTGAGGCTGTGGCGCTGCCTTGATCATATCTGCCAGAGAACGCCTGGGTTCTGCAACCACCTCCTCCTCCTTCTTCGTCTCCTCCCCCACACTAACACTGTCAGCAGCAGCCGGCGTCTCTTCAACCGGAGATCCTGTGGGCGACTGGGACTGCGTCTTATTCTTCTTGCTTTTGCTCTTCTTGGGCTTAGATACCGACACGAACGCCAGGTCCTTAAGCTGCGCAGAGTCGCTGCAATGAACGCCACACCACATACACATACAGAACGTTAGGATGCCCAGCCACCTCATGCTGCAACACTAGCAGCTCTATTCGTCGTGCCTGCTCTTCTTTTTGTTGCGCGATTTTTTCTTTTGCTTCTGCTTCTCCTTGCGCTCCTGCTCTCGCTCCTCAGCGCTTCCGTCGTCCGAGTCAAATTCCTCGCTCACACGCAGCTGGTTGAAGGCCGCGAACACACTCGGCTTGCCGCGGGTCACCATACTTAAGGTAGTCGTCGAGGGGGTCCGTTAACTTGGAGCGGTCAATATGAAAAGTGTTGTTTGGCTGCCGATGTGCTCCAGTCTAAGTACGAATGTAGCCATCCCCATCGTGTTGAAGGGGATTGAGCCTTGAAATGCACTTAGTGCCGAAGGCGAAGCAAGTCGATCGAGTAGTAACCAAAAATTGATGATCTTTACGTGTGCTGCAGTGAGCTGGTAACTTTTTGCAAGTTGAAGTGGGCCGCCTGTTTCGCTCACTCGTAGGCGTCAGGATACTTGACAGGTACCTGGCGAGCTTCGTCGGGAGACCAGAGCTTTCCTCCAGCCAGCAATTCGGTGATTTCCTGGCATGAGAGACTCACGGACGAGATGGTCTCGAAAAGCTGCTGCGACGACGTGTTCTTGGGGAAGTTGTGCAGCAGCCGCATGATGTCCTCCGCCTCCATCGTTAGCAGTGAGTCCTGGAAAAGCGACAGCAAGCCTGCAGGAGTACACCGATTAGCGCCATCCACGTGAAGACAAGTATTCGTCACGCTAGTAACGCCTTCCTTACCCATGCTAGCCTGAAAAAAGAATGGCGAGCCAAGCAGGACGTAGACATCCCAGATACGCAGCGCAAGATCCAACGGTAAGCTCCGGGTAAACAGCGTGAGAGCCCTGCTCGCAACAGTAAACGTACATCAGATCACATCACGCCCGGTGCACTACGAACCCCAATAGTGCAAGATCAACGTACCAGTCTACAGCGTACATCTGCGCGTCAATACCGATCTCCTGGAAGTGAGTTGCCAGGACCGGTAATTCGTACTCGAGGATTTGGTTGTATACCTCGATATAGTGGAAGGTCTTCACAGTGGGGAAATTACCTCGTTAGGTCAGGGACACACACAATCCAAACAGCGCCATCACACGTACTCTCGTAGCCTCCAGCCGGAACATATCGAACAGTAGACTCGAGCTCATCAGTGCTACCAACGCCTTAAAAGCCGTAAAGCTGTCCATGTGAAAGCACAGTGTGGCTGCCAAGTAGCTCATGCCCTGAACGTAACCTAGGTCCGGTCGATAGCAGATATATGCTTCCAGCACCTCAGTCGTGCGCTCTGTTCCCTCCGCTCCAGGCTGAAACAGCGGGTGGTGGCCAAATGTGCGCGGCATGTCCACATTCACGAGCTTAATGCTACGCTCCCCGTGTGCGACGAGCATTTCTGCAATACCAACAGCATCCTGTAGCATGTTTTGTACAGGTAGCACAGCAGACGACCGCCTTGCTCTTTTCCTGTCGCTAATTCCCGTACTCGGCGAGACGTTTATGGTCGACGATATTTCCGTAGTTGATAATACCTTTCCACCATCCGTGCCCGGTGGCGCTTCACTGTCCTCCACCGTGGTCTGCGAAGCAGAAGAAGCACTGCTCACACTAGAGATACTTCTTGTCGGAGACTCGAGAATGGCGCTTGCACTGCCGGAGCTAACCGTAGGTGTCTCAACCACTGAGTGATCCACATCTCGCTTCAATGACATCTCCATCAGCACAGCCTGAGCTCTAGCCTTACAAATGTTAAATAGGTCTTCGTTCACTTGTAGTGTGTTTCCGAGTATCCACGCCCACGCACGTCCTCGTAGTTCCTTCGGGATGCCTGCGAAGCACAAGGCATCCAACAGCGGCACATCGTCGCGCGTGCTACCGCTCGGTTGAGTGAACACCACGTCTAACCAGATCTCGGTGAAAGTGTGTTTCAGCTTCGGAAGTTGTTGGCGTCGTCGCTCTACGCGTCGTTCTTTCGACGTGCGCTTGTGGGACTTTCGGCGGTTGTTCTGCATGGTAGCAGCTGCGGTTGACGTCTTCGCCGCGTTCGACAGGTTCCGTCCAACGAATGTCGACTCCAAAATCGACCTGTGAGCGTCATCGTAGTCTCCAGGCAGAAGTCCACGCAGTTCGGCCACCCACTGGCGCCGCTCCTGCTCCGTCGTCGCGCTCAAGAAAAGTTTCCTAGTCGAGGTCTGCAGCACAAAGACAAAGTTGCCTGGATGTCGCACTTGGTTCTGGTCGTCGATCTGCAGCCGTTAATTGGCCAGCGTCATCACCACCAGTTAGAGCAAAATGGAGCTGCTTCTAGACACAGTTTTCCACGAACGCACCACTTGGACGTCTCCCAGCGTCAGCAGCAGCCGCGGTTTGCGCCCAGACTTGGTCGAGTACGTCACATCGTCCTGAAGTGCAAAAACAATATAGTTACAGGCTCCAAGAAGAAGTACCGCTTCCAGTGTCTGCAGTCACTTGCCTTCGTGAGCATAAAGTAGCGGATGCGCCAGATCTTGAGGTGTTTGCTCTGCTCCCACACGACAGAATACCGTTAGTCACTGCGTGCTAGTCGATGGAGCCATCAAGCACGCACCTGCTTGTGGAGATATCCCTGCAGCACCAGCTCATGCGGCGCCACCGCCACGCTCATCGCTTGTTCGCAGTTCCAGCGTGAAAGTCGGTTTGCTAACTCGCTAAATTTGGTGTGAGGTACACAAATCTATCCAAAACCAGAACGCGTTTTGGTGGCGTTCTTACCCTTCTTCCTCCTCTATAGCTCGTCATCACCAGCAGGCAGGCTCAGCCGCAGGATGCGACGTCCTGACGTGGCGGTGGCGCACTCGTCTCCAGCACGCAGCAGCAGCATCTGCGTCCGCTCGTCCAGTGGCGCGTTACCCCCCCCTCCTACGGCGGACAACTCGTCAGGAGGTTGGACGCTGCCGCCTCTGGACCAGTTCATGACGCTGCCCAGTCGGTTCATAACCTCGCGTTTCGGCGGATCCGCGGACAGCAGCGCTATCAGCAGTAGCAACAGTAACAATACGAACGATAGCAACAGTAACAGCGCCTTGGCAGGCGACAACACGGGCAGCAACGTGCCGGGAACCGACGCTACGCTCGACACGCTGCTCAACGAGGACGAGACTGGGGACTGGGGCACGCACAACCACTTCGTGCTGCCCCGCATGGTGCACTTCGAGGACGAGTACGAGCCCAGCAACAGCAACAACACAAGCCCCGCGCAGCCGCCAGAGGAGATCGACCTCACTGTGTCATCGTCTGAAGACGAGGGCCGAGGGCAGGGGACGGCAGCGACAGGAGACAGCGACGACGTCATCGAGATTCTAGACGTTTCTGAAGCCTCTGGGGTGCCGCAGCCAGCGCCTCTGCGGAGGAAGCGCCGTCGACCAGCCCCGGTGATAGCGACCAAGCGGCAGTGCATGACGGACATCGTGAGAAGCGCCGCATCCACCGACGTCAGCATCCACAACAGTGAGGTCGTGGAGGAATTCAAGGGGCGGCTGAAGTGCAGCATCTGTCTGGACGGGCTGGAAGATATGACCTCCACAATATGTGGCCACGTCTTTTGCGCCGAATGCATCCACCAAGCGATCCGCGCAAATGGCAAATGTCCATTGTGCCAGCGTCGACTTCACCTCAAGGACATACATCGCCTTTTCTTTTGAAGAGATTGATTGCCAGCGACGACAGACAACTTCATATATTATTGGAACGTGCACGGTGCTAGATTTCCGTGGCTGCATCGTCGTCAGCTCCTGGCCCGCGCTCGCCTCCTGCTACTGTTCCGGCTTTTGGGTCGTCTTCTGTGGAGTAATATTGATTGAAGTCGAGCCGGAGTAGAAGACACTACGCAGCATGCAGGCAGAACGCAGGTGTCAGCGCATTAGAGCAGTAGCCGCTATTTACTTTCTATACATCTCTAAACCCAAGCGTGTACATGAATGCGTAGGACCAGTAATCATAGCAAGAGCGAAACAAGCTCACGTACCTCTGAAAATTCCCGTGTGCTCCGTTTCGCGTCGCGAGTGACGCATTGCAGGCTTACAACCAGAGCTCGAAGCGCAACATCGAACTCCTCACACAACAGGCGTACTCGTTTCTCCTCGGGAGCCCTCCCAGTTGTTTGCCGATCTAGTGCTCGCACGAATCCTGTCAAGCGCCATGTTGCGGTAAGCGTGCCCAAGAAAGCCTCGCGGATCTGTAATAAAGCATGCCATGCAGCTCCGTCAGCACCAGAGCAGACCAAATACTCGACAACGTGAAAGCAAGGCTTACAGTTAACACGGGCGTGTCCAAGAGGCAGCAGCGAATTGCAACAGATACGAATTCCTCATGGCAGCGACGCAATTCTACCAGCGTGGCGGCCTTATGCAACGCAAGCTCAAGATCAGACCACGCTGTCATGAGCACCTGTCGAGATGAACACAGCATCGATGAGGTCAACAGATCACGTAGCCCGACAACCAAATCCCCAACCAACCTTCGTCACAAACGTCTCGTTGAATGCTCCAAGGAATGCCTGCATCTTGTAAATTATGCCCCTGCACAATCGCTCATGTGCCGAAGATATAGATTCGCGTCGGTGAATCGTGCGCAGCATTCCCCACACTTCTCGCAATTCCAATGACGTCAGCCGCACATAGAGAAGGAATTGGTGCATTTGCTGGTAGTGGTCCAGCGATTGGGACGTGATCACCAAACCAAGCGGCCACTTGACATCATACGCCAACTCGATTTCGCTGAGTAAACTCGGCACAGCTGGGGTCATCGTTAGGCTGTCTAATACTGCAGCAAAATAACTGTGAGTGGCCATTGACTGGTATCAAATGAAGCTTGGTGCGTACCTTGGGACAGAGCCGCAGTAGTCTTATAGTGAAAGTTTTGTGTCATGGCATCTACGGCCACAGATCCCTCGATCATGGCCAAAGCGAGAGCCGACGAAAGCCGCTCTTCAATTCCCCAGTTTATACGAGTGGCCGAGTTCAAACCACGAAGGAAGTCTCGCGCGAATATATCCATGCAGAGCCCTTCAGACATTAGCATTAACTTGCGTAACCATCGAAGATGCTCTAGCACCTGCAGAGAATTACGAAACCAATCCACCGCCACTTGCTCTAACTCCTGGGAAACGAGACGAATGGGTATACCCAGGCAACAGTCGACAATCGACTTGAATGGCATAAAATTGGTATCTGAAGTAGTCTGTACACAAGAGGGCACCAAGAGGTTGTCAGTATTAGGGAATATCAGTGACAACAGTCGAGAACAGCACACCTCTGTTAACGCGCGCACCAACACCTCCGAGTCCTCGTCCGGGATACTCATCGAAAAGAAAGGGTGCACAGGAGGGAGAGATACTCGAATCGGTTTAACTGCTTCAGGAGCAACTCCAGTACTCTCGTGTATCTCAGGCGACATTGTCTCGTCTTGATCGGTTCTGGAACTTGCGGATTCTTTCCCGCTGTAAATTTTGCTCTCCATTTCGACATCTTCACCTTCAGTAGCCGTTGGAAGATTTGCTCTCGCTATAGAATCATCCATTGGACCTACGACGCTGTCATCTTTTACCTCAACATTACCAGATGAATTTGCTGCCGCGGCATCACCGCCAGCACTTGGTTGGAAGATTTCTCTGGGCGTAGGCAATTCACTAGACCCGCCGCCATACAAGGTTTTGTACATTTCGACACCGCTACCTCCAGGTTCGCTTAGAATCCGGACACCAGTTTTGCGGTAAATTAGGTCGGTGGATGCTGGGGCGGTGAAAATGCCAGAGTTTCGATTGCCGGCCTCCTTATTCACTTTCACTGAAGCTCTCCGGACACCATCATTAGCGGGTATTAAAACTTCACCCGCACAAGCTGTTGCCTCTGTGCTTTGGATACCCATTTCTAGTGTCATATCAAGCATAATAGTGTTAATCAGTGCATCGCAAACATAATTCCCATAGGCATAAGGGTACCTGATATCCACTCAGACAAATTATTTGTATGTAGCTGCTGAAGCTGTTTCTTTGCTGTCGGCAAACGCATAGCACGATCTCGTCGCCACTTCATGTAGTCATGCCGTTCTTCTGCACCGGTCAATAGGACCGAGTATCTACGAGCAAGCCAATTATATAACTCTCGTGAGTCATGCTCATACATGCATGTACCAATGTACTCCAGGGCGACTTACTTGTTGAGAAGAACCGTTCGGGCGTAAGCCTCCTGATCTGTTCGAGTTTTTGTTGCCTCTGCTACGCGCCTTGCATCACTGTTTTTTTCTTGCAGCGCCAATCGACGATCGCGATCCTTATTCTCAAGCACTTGCTGATCTAACATGTTGCGCTGCTGCACCTGAAAACTTCGCTTTGCTTTACCCTATTCACACAATACCAAAGATCCATTTAAATTTGCACAAGGAAAAAAGGGGGACATTTGGCACACTTACACGCGTAGGATCCAGTTTTGGTTCGATCTCGGAAGCAACCGTTAGCTTCTTCGACACAATTTCCGCGTCCTCTGAGCATCGGTCATCTACCGTACACACCATGGCCTCGGCTATAGTTGACTGCCAAACTACGGCGTGCTCAACAGCATCTCCCCCACATAAAACCATGGTCAGAGGTTGCATGTTTACCTGGCGAGGCGGAGGACAGCATTGCATGGATTGGTATACTCAGGCCACAGAAAATATTTAGTAAGAAGCGTACCAGTGGGTGTGTAGAAGCAATAGCGTTCACACTACGTAGAAGCGCTTGGACTTGACTGAGGTGGAAAATAACGGGGGCAATATCTCCTAGGAACCGCGGCAGCATTTCGGTTACCTTAGTTGATACGTCACCACTAAATAACCCGTCGCCACCACCCGCAGAAGCCTTTTCCAGCAAGTTTCTGCTCCACATAGTAGCTTCAAACTCATCCTAACGCGCTCGCCAACAAATAAAACAAAGTCAGTGCAATTTCAACTGCAAACAAATTCCGGCTTAGACGTACAAATGGATCTGTTTCCTCATCAACTCTCCCCGACGAGATAAGGTCGGATAGCACAGCCAACAACGGTGAACACGATTTCACGAGAAACCATGTCACTAACTCTTGAAAGCACCCTGTGCCATCTTCCACGCGTTGTGACGACACGTGGTAGTGCAAATGGCTGAGTAGCGCAACTCCACGAGGGAATTTACCTAAGAAGACAGAGTAGAGAGTAAATGAGATTTATCAACGGCATCCGACTGATACTAGTAGAGCACCAACCTTGCTGCAGCAGTGGCCAGAATGCAACTTCATCGCAGCCAAAAATGTGCCCGATAGTCTCCAAGACTCGACACAATTGGCGAGTATTGCACACTAGCTTCGTGACAGACACAATTCCATCCTTTTGGCTCGCCTCGCTATACGAAGAACTCCGAAACTGTTGTGCAATAGTTTCTACAAGATTCTGCCAGAAACAGTAGAATAAAATGTTAAACACACATCGATAGCATAGAAGAACAACGATGCTAGCTTACCCGATGTGCCGTCAGATACAGCAGAAGGGCTTCTCCCATGGCCTGAAGCGTCTTCCCTCCCCTCGCAGGATCTTGCGAGTAGTAAATCGACAGAAATTCTAATCGCATAAGCGTTGTTCCAGATTTACGAAATACCTGCGCGCGCGTGTTAGTTGAAGCGCACGCACTACCCAAGATCCATACAAAACGACTCAGAGAACCACATCATACCTCTAAAACAGACGCTGTCATCGAAACGGTTGAGTTACGGAGCTTGAGTCTGTGCTTCCTAGGCAACTGGAAAGTTGCTGATTGGAAATCTCGTCGGAAGATTGTCGAGTCAACCCCACTCAATGCTCGCAACGAATCCTTAGTAAACCATAGCCGATTAAGTAAGAAACGGTTCATCCAAGACATCGCATCCAACTCTAGCCTGACTCACCTCAATTAAGTCTACCTCGTGAATTTCTAGAGGCATTTCTCCAATGTAATTCCTGCAAGCAAAATCATCGGGTATCACCAGCTCACGAAGTGCTCGTTTTTCTCCTCGAACCAGCGGTCGAGAGTAACCTTCGGGTAGCCCCATACGATCTCCCAAATCCTCCCATGCGTACGTCCGAGCTATCCAGGGTTCAGAGATATCAAGTGAACTTTCAGAGCCCCACGATGAATTCTCTGTAATGCTACTAGCCTCCCCCCAGTATGTCTTGTTCACTTGTTCTCTACAGTGCAGTTCCTGGGTGCCGTCATAGAAAAATACTTCTTTTGTAGGTGACAATGTTTTCGCTTGATTCCCCGGCTCCAGCGTCTTGAATATCTTGGCGTCGCTTATGGGAGAGGGTCCATATCGTTGCCGTTTTGGGCCATCGTTACTGGGGCAAAAGATGTAGACGTTAGTCGCAACTGATGGGGATCACTCTGTGGAAGACTTAATCTAAATCCCGCTTACCAGCCAATTTGAGCCGGAGGCGTACCAGGAAGACTGAAGAACCGAGTAGGCTGTTTGGGTATGTTCATGTACACAAGATTAGCCTCTTCGTTTAGCCCCAAATCAAGCTTTCCCAATCATCCACCTGTTCAATTGTCACCGTATCGGTCAGTCCACTGTCTTCAGCGTTGGTACTAGGGCACCACAGAGCGGTATGTTGGCTAACAATACCATTGCCGAGTGAGTTAAACAAGTCTTGATAAAATATTCTGGGGGCACAGTCATTAAACACCGGTGAGTAACATAGTCGCGATAGCAACTTCCAGATGCTACGCACGCTTCCTCCTGCAGTGACACCGGTGGCTTCTGAAAAAGCGCTCTCGACCGCTGCACCAGCTCGATATCGTTCATGCGAATGCGGTCGCCAACTCGCTTCTTCTCAGCAACAAAAAGCTAATAGTAGAGTAGACACACATGACGCATAAGTAGCATAGCGAGACACCTAGAAAAAGTGCCATCTCACCATGCTTGACTTCCCACTTGTCACCTGCATCGGGTCTTCCAGCACGAAAGTCTCTCCATCTTCTCCGCCGGCAAGTGCAACCAGTAACCGCATCGCTTCTTCTACTGGAACTGTAACCACACGCACAGCAGTCACAACTCATGAGTCTCACTTCTCTCCCCCTTCCTTCTTTTAACATAGCAGTCCCCGACCTGTTGCCTCTGCACTCTGCTGCTGCTTCTCGATGCTCATGCAACGCTCCACCACTCGATCCATGTGCTCCACGACGTCCACACTGCACCCATAGAGGAGGGAGATAAGAGACAAGACCCACATACTCCTCCACTGTCGCCCACATACACATCTGCGTTATCTCCAGCCGCTAGCAACTTCGATCGTATCTGCAGCAGCTCATGCTGCACTGAAATGTCTGCGTCTTCCCGCTGCTGGTTACAGAGGCCCGAGTCAGAAAAGAAACGTGCAGAGTTGGAGGCCAAACGTACGGGGCTCAGAAGACGCTCGTAGACTGGCAACACGCGCCGGAGGTCGCTCCGGGGTTCGCAGCAGATGTGGCAGCGCAGTCGCTTCAGCAGATCCACCACTCCCGCCACCTCCTCAGGCCGCATCGAGTCCATCAAGACGTAAAAAAATACATGTACCACATAACTCGCACACAAATGGCTACATTTCACTTCAACTTGACAATTGTTGCTGTATATTTTGACGGACCCTACCCAAACGTGTTGTAATCTTAGCTACTCCGAAATGGTCTCCGTGATGGCACGTGCCCATTGCTGCGCGAGGTTGTTGGAGTCGGTGATTCGAATTGTATCTGACCGCTGTGAGAACAAAAAATAGTGTCAGCTGGCAAGCACTAGTAACGCCGAGTCAATTAGTTGTGGCGCACCGATACGACGTCGAACGTGTGCGGGTCGATCTCATTCACAGTGGTGTCCGGGGTCAGGAAAACCTCGCGCTTGAAGCGGTTAGACCATGAGCTTATCACGACCAGTCGCGGCGCATCAGTGAGATAGAGCTATCAGCACAACGCAGTTGCATTGTGAGCATGACTGGAAACAACCAAATACAATCACCTCTGGGCACCCTACCTCTCGGGTGCGGCTAAACATCTTCGAGTGGACCTTCACCGTGGATTCGAAGCGGATCTGCTCATCGTAGCCAATGCAGACAGGCCGGTTTCTCTGAAGCGAACTGCTACTCCGCGAACGCTTGCTACTGCATAGCGCAAAAACAACGACACCGCGTAAGGCTTTATTGCAATCCTACAATATTGAAGCAGACACAGTACCTGAACTCATCAGACGTGCTTTCTGAGAAATCGTCCGAGAAGTACTCGGCGACTGTCCAGTTCTCGGAAGCACCATCCTGTTGCAAACACCATAGCCACACAGGTGAAATAAGCGACCATTGACCAATACATCACAGCATACGTACAAGCTTTGGTTCCGGTAGCACTAGCTGGGGAGGGTTGTACGGCGGAGTTTGATCGCCGATGTCGTCCCATTCGACGCCATCGAAGAACGGGTGATTCTACACGATTACCGCACTGTTAGATATCCAGATGCCCACAAAATAATAGAGCCATCATGCAGCACAAACCTTTAGCGCGGCGTAGCCCTCTTCGTTCTGCTCAGCGCCAATGCGTTCATCGGGGTTCTGGGAAGATAATAATTGATGAGCAGTTTATTTCACCATTGAAGCTACTATTAATCGCATATACCTGAACGAGGAGCTTGCGAATCAGGTCTTGTGCGGTTTCAGGGACACTGCTTGGGAACTCGAATTCGTCACTCGAGTGGTTTATAATCTGCGAAAGGCCACAATGTCAGTGTCACCGGTCTTGCAGATGCTCCCAAATTCGCGAATTTGTCCTTACCACTTGGAAAGTCAGGTAGTCGTTTTCTCCAACAAATGGAGCGCGGCCAGTAAACATCTACGAACAAGACACTTAGAGTCTGTATTGTTTCACTCGGTCATCACGGTTGATCGTAAACGAACCTGAAAGATCAAACAGCCCATTGCCCATAAATCGGCTGCTCTTGATGCCGGCTTGTCATGTAGAACTTCCGGGGACACGTAGGATGCGGTGCCACAAAACTGGCATACGTCGCTACTCTCACCGTCCTGATCCTGTATTATTGCCACCATAACTCAGCAGTGCTGACAAACAGCGGGTTGTAAACAGTTTCCTACCTTTGCAGTACCGAAATCAGTCACCTTCAAGTGTCCCTGCTCGCTAAAAGATGTGGCACAAGTAATCATTTAGTTTCAACCGTCATTTCAAGCAAATGCAAACCGTGACATGCAGTGTACCTGAGTAACAGGTTGTCCGGTTTGATGTCTCGGTGGATGACATGCTGCAGCAAGTGTTAGAGCACCAGCTAGGCAAGAAACTACACCCAACCAGAGTGTTGCAGTACCTGAGAGTGCATATATTCAAACGCATTGACCAGCTCTGCCATGTAAAATTGCGTGAGTTCGAACGAGCACGCCGCATCCGAGACGCCCTGCTCCTGCTGCTTTTGGTACTCTTTACTGCACGGGAGGACAACGAGAACTATACGGTCAGCGCGCCTGCACTAGGCTTTCATACACAAAATGGTATTGCGCACCTGATGAGTCCAAAAAGGTCTCCACCGCGACAGAGCTCCATGACCAGGTACAAGCTGTGGTGGTCCTGTATCCACAATCCGACGCAAAAAATGAGACGAGGAGAAACCAGATGGGTTCCCTTTGTGCAGTAGTGCCACACTGCGAGCTAATGCATGAACGCATGTAGCCCAGGAAGGGCATGAAGATAAAACAAGTCTCGATTGCCTTACGCGGAAGCTGCAGTAGAACTTGACGATGTTCGGGTGCGCGAGACGCGACATGACCTTGCGCTCTGTGAGCACGAATGCCGTCTTGTTCTCCTTGCGGATGAAGCTCTGGTCCATCACCTTCACGGCGAAGTCCATGCGGTTCTTCTTCATCTGCGCATGGAACACCTGCACCAAACACATCAGTCCAGACAGCTACGATGTCATACTATGGCAAAAGCACAGCCCACCTTGGCGTAGGAGCCCTGTCCCAGCACATTACCGAAGAAAAAGTCGCTGGCCTCGGGCGCCGCGTCGAGTTGGAGCGCGTGCGCCGGCGTCATGGCGGAGTGCCCGAGCTGGTCGTCGAGTCGCTCAAGTTATTTGTATCACAATGAACCAATCACGGATTTTTGTTTCTTTCCGTTTTCTATAATAAATAAAAAGCGGTGATTTGCTGAGAATGAGTCAAAAATCCCCCCCGTCCGTAGCTCCTCGCGTGTTCTCCCAGTCAAAAGCCAACGCGCCCCAGCCCCTCAGCCTACCTACTGCGAGGAAGGTGCCCCAGCCCCCCTACGCCCGCGACGTACAACGAGATGGTGTCGTTCGCGTCGCCGCTGTTCTGGCAGATCAACTACCTGGTCACGAACCTCAGCAAGAAAAACTTCAAGTCGAACGTGGCCGAACTCAACCAGGTTCGAGCCGATCCTGTGTCTGTATCCTTCTCTTCCCCCCTCCAGTGTTCGATACTGACTATTGCACTTACCACTGCCGCTGCAGCTCGTGGAACTGTACGGAGAAGACGCGCGGATCTTCCTGCTCAACTGCCTCGTCCAAGACATCGACTTCCGAGACGCGCGCGGCCAGAAGGACGCGCTCAAGATCCAACTACTCACGCACGAGGTCGCGCAGGCCTCGTCACGCCCCAACTTCACCACTTTCATCTGCGAGGTCTGTCGCGTTATTTCTACCCCTTCTTCTCCTCTCCTTCTCTTCTTCTTCTCTGACTTTATTACTTCGGACACAGGCGATCGAAGGAAGCTCGCCAGACTCTGCAGCTGCCAGTGGACGTCGCGTGACGGAAGAATTCCTGCAACTTTTTTGCAAGACGCTCAAGCTCAGTCTCCCGCAGCAGGTGACGGTCGGTCTCGCCTTCGCCCAGGGAGAGAACGTTGAGAGCGCCGCCGAAGCCATCCAGTTCCTGCGCTCCAAGATCCCCGAGATCTCGTCCTGCGGCACCAAACTACCGTCCGACGTGCTCCACTCGCTCGTCTTCGTGCTGCGTATGAAGAAGGAATTCCACGTCGACATCGCCGAGACGGACTCGTTCCTCGCCAGCATTTCGTCGGCGCATCCGAACGACATGGGCTCGCTTGAGATGGCCCCACTGACCATGGGCGACCCCGAGCACGTGGACTGCGACCCTGTGACCGATTCGGACTCGCTCAGCAAGCTCATCTCGGACGTGTCGTCAAGCTGTCTGTTCTATGAGCTGATGGAGGACGTCGGTTACTCGTGCACGTCATCTCCGCAAGCCTTCCGCACGCTCCTGGCTGAGGCCGGGCTTGCGAAAGCACCCACGATCCCGCCGGCCCAGGTGGCAGGTATGCTCGCGATGCTTTCGCGAACCTACACAGGCCTGGACGCGAAGAACGGAGCAACGCTCATGGCAAATCTGACGATTGACTTTGAGGCGTCTCCGTCGGACGAGGCAGCTGCTGCACCAGTGCGGGAAAACTGGGATCTCGAGGTTATCGCAGATGTGCTGCAGAAAGACTACGGCTCTATTAAGTGGACCAAGGTTGCAGAGAAGCTGGATCGTGCCGACCTCAACATACAGAACGCGGCGCAGTTGCGTGTGCTTATTACGGCGTTCCAGCGGTTCTCGCAGACCAAGTTCCGTGTGACGACATTGCTGCGACCATGGAAGAACAGCCGGGCACACATTAGCATCCTGAAGGCGGCTGTGGAGGCACCACCGGAAGTGCTATCGTTTTCAGAGTCACCGCACAAGCTTGCGCCGTTCGAAGGCGCCGATGCGTCGGCTGTTCCCAAAAATGGGGTGTGGTTCTCGCTAGATGTTGTGGAGACCCTGCTGCAGGTGTCGGAGCAAGACTGCTACGGCGACGTGCGCAAGCTTTTGGATGGAGCCATGAAGATGTGCCCGGACGTTTTGATCGCCAATTTGGCTCAGGCGTCACCTCGTTGGAATGCGCTGCGTGACGACATGTTCTCGGAGCTCTTCAGTACGTACATCATGGGTCGCCCCAATGCGCCGCTCATCATGCGTCATTTGTGGTCCGTCGCGCCAAAGCTGGTATTGTACGCGAGCGTCAAGTGCTTCTACGCCGCGACAGCCCCGCACATCGTGTCGCGGTTATTCGCACTGTTCCGCAACACCGGCGACTCGTTTGCGTCTGCCATCCACTCGAACTACTTCTCGTTTGCTCTAGCGTTGGCCACAATGGGAGCGAACCATGACGTGCTAAACTTAGAGACGTGGCTGGTGGAACGCCTCGCGTCGCAACGGACGGCATTTGCGACGTCGTGTCTGGCCTTTGTGCACCGCAACTACGCTCGGGCGATGCCAAAGAGCAACATTACCCCGCAGTCGAGCCATGTGCTGTCCATCGAGTCGTTGGCGACTATTCTTAAGTGCATCATGGCGGTTCAGGGGGCACTACCCGTTTCAATCGCTCAAGAGCTCAAGCGCATTATCACGCTTTGCATGGAGACCCATCCTGTTATCTCGGCATCCACGCGCCCTGGCGGAGAGTCCGGTAACCCACATGTTCCAGGTGCAGTGGGGGCAGCCGCCGGCATTGCTGCTGGTGCTGCTGCTGTTGCAGCTGCAGGCGTCGGAGCTGGCAGTGACGCATCTGCAACAGGTGGTGAGGGGCAGACGTACACAGCAGAAATGATTGAGGAGCAAGCGAACGCTTATTTCCAGCAGATCTACACGTCGGAGCAGAATATTAACGATGTTGTGGCAATGCTCAAGCGCTTCCAAGGTTCGCGCGACGAGCGTGAGCGGCAGATCTTCTATTGCATGATCCACAACTTGTTCGATGAGTACCGCTTTTTCCCTCGGTACCCGGAAATGGAACTACGAATTACTGGTGTCCTCTTTGGAAAGCTTATCGAACACCAAGTGCTTCCACCGAATTTTCTCCAAACTGCGCTGCGCTCTGTTCTCGAGAGTCTCCGCGAGCCCGTGAACTCGAAGTTCTTCTTCTTCGGTGCCTGCGCACTGCAGCAGTTTGTTCCTCGGCTTCGGGAGCTCCCGGCGTATTGCACGAATCTATCGCAGATTCCACACTTGCAGCACGCACTACCGGAGATCATGCGCCAAGTGAACCAAGTTACACGATCGATCCCAGTGTCGGGGCCGTCGTTGGATGGTAATGCTGGCACAAGTGTTGGTTCTTTATCCTCTCTGGGTGGTGCATTGCCACCACTAGGTAGTGCATCTGAAGTGGAAGGAACCTCACGACTTGGTGGTACGTTTGGTGCTGGATCTCCACCACCCGCGGCATCGGTTGCTAAGGCGCAGGATGATATCGCGCTGGGTATTCAAATCCCATCGTCGATCTTGAGTCGGTCGGCAGGGCCGTCATTGACTTCTACGTCACCTAAGGCTCCGGTTGCCTCACCTCCACCCCCGGCTGCTCCTGCTCCAGAGCTGAAGGTGGACCATATTTTCCATGAGTCGAGCAAGGTTGACGAAAATGAGGTGACAGAGCAGCCGGATGAGAACGTGAAGGACCGCATCCACTTCATTGTGAACAACATGTCCATATCGAATTTGGAGGCGAAGATCCCGGAAGTACGTAAAATGCTTCTGCCTGCGTATCATGCGTGGCTTGCCAACTACTTGGTGGTGAAGCGTATTTCGACCCAGCCGAACTACCACACGGTTTACCTTATTTTCATCGAGAAGCTTATGCGCCCGGAGCTTGAACGCGAGATCCTGAAACGTACACTTCAGAATACGCGCAAGTTGCTCACCTCGGGAACGATCACAACCAACTCGCAGCAACGGTCATTGCTGAAGAACCTTGGTTCGTGGATCGGTGTTTTTACCCTCGCACGCAACAAGCCTTTGCTGCAGCGTGACTTGGACTTGAAGGAGCTACTCTACATGGGGTACGAGACCGGCCACCTCATCGCCGTGACACCTTTCGTTGCTAAGATCCTCGAAGGTTGCAAGAAGTCGAAGATCTTTAAGCCTCCTAACCCGTGGGTTATGGGTCTGATCCATGCCATGAGCGAGATCTACGATGTGCCCGATCTCAAGCTTAACCTGAAGTTTGAGATCGAAGTCCTGTTCAAGTCATTCAAACTTAACGTGGAGGACCAACGTAAGGCTCAGCTTTTGCATACGCGTCGTGCCCCGCCTCGCACCGCGAACCCCGACTTCAACGTCAAGGTGCCCAAGAACACGATGATGGGACAGCGATCTGCCACACCGCCGCCTGGATCGGGAGTCAAGCTGGGCCGCCCACTGACACCGGGCAAAATGAAGAAACCAATCGACGGGTTTGCACCCGCGGGCAGCCCGACTGGAAGAGAGGGGGTGCCGGGCTATGGCCTGGGAACGAGCAATACTGGCGGAACTGCCGCTGCGGAGTCGACGGTGATCCCGAACCTGGCTTCATATGTTGCGGTCAATCCAGAACTGCCGCTGCGCAACGTGAACTTGCGCCGGCTGGTGCCTCTAGCTGTGGACCGTGCTATTCGCGAGGTGATCTCCCCCGTGGTAGAACGCAGCGTAACCATCGCATGCATCACGACTCGCGAGGTGATTCTGAAAGATTTCGCGACCGAAAGTGATGATACGAAGATGCGTAAGGCGGCACACCTGATGGTGGCGTCAATGTCGGGATCACTGGCACTCATTACAGCGAAGGAACCGCTTCGCAATGCCATTGGTACGCATCTGCGTGCACTACTTCCTACCAGCGCCGGAGATGCGCAACAACTGGAGCACGTGATCCAGGTCTGCTCAAACGAGAACACAGACTTGGGATGCATGCTAATTGAGAAGGCATCTTCTGAAAAAGCCATGCGCGATATTGACGAAGCTCTTGCAGGTGCTTATGCCGCACGCCGGCGCTACCAGCAACAGCAAGCGCAGGCCGGTAAGGTGCCAGGAGCGGATGGAGTACATTTCTTTGAGGGCAGTGCGAGTAGTACCGCCGTGGCTGCTTCAGCAGGCTCTCCCGGTGCCCCTAGTGGCCACTGGCCAGCCGCTTTGCCTGAAGTTTTCAAACCCAAGCCTGGCGGTGTTCCGCCCATGCAGCTTGTCGTTTACGAGGCCTTTCAACGTATTCCACGACCCACTTCGATGCCGCTGTCGTCTCGCGCGGGTGCGAGCGCATACCCAGCTGGTGCTGTTGAGAAGGAGGGTGATACGGCTGGTGTCAGCGTGTCAGCAGCATTGGATCGTTTCGCTGGGTTGCTGGAGCGTTTTGAACTTTTCGTCCAGAAGGTGGCTCGCCAGGCTGCGGCTGCTCAGCGCGAACTTCCATCGCTGTTAGCTATTCCAGCGGAAAGTGAGGTGTTTGCCGTTCTACGCGAGGTACGTGCACTTGGTGGAAGTGTGCGACCTGCGCTACGGGACGAAGCTTGTCTCAAGATCGCAAACCGCATCGTGAAGTTCATGTACGAGTTGGGTTCTGGTGGTCGCGGCAATGAGTTGTTCCTGGAAATTCTAGTGAGCTCTTTGGAAGCGCTGACTTCAAGCTGTGAGAAGCTTCGCAAGGAGATTGTCGGCTGGGTGCTGCGCGCGCCGGTGGACGACAAACTGAAGCTGCACTGCGAAATCATCGTCGCACTCGTTCGTTATAAGGTGGTGGATGCGAATGAGTTTGACGTCTACCTGGCGCGCAACATGGAACGGAATAGCGTGGCGATTGAATTTGCAGTTCATGTTGTGCGCCAATGTCTGATCATGGAGCACGTTGCTGTCGCTGCCCAGCTGCCAAATACTCTGGAGGCACTTGCTCGTATCGTCGAACGTCACGGAGGTGCTACTGCTAACAAAAACGTGCAGATCCTTGCCGCACTGCTGGAGCAGGCGCGTGTGCAAAAGTTGCAGAATCGCCCGGCTCCGCCAGCACCACAGAAGAGCATGGGTGCTATTGGCAGTGGAACCGCGAAGGGTACAGGAGAGCGGCCACTGGTGCAGGAGCACGCTGCTTTCCGGCACACGGTGAGCAACGCACTGGAGCACTGGATCGCCATCTACAAGGAGCCTACTGGCAACTCCAAGATGCATGCTCAGTATCTCCAGATGCTGAAGCAATATGGATTGCTTGCTGATGACGAAAGTGTATCGCTCTTTTTCAAGTTCGGCACGGAACTGTGTGTGGATGCATGTCTGAAGAGCTCCTTTGCGTCGAGCGACCCTGCTGCACTAAAGGCGGGTGCGAAGGTCCCGCTGAACTACGCGGTGCTAGACGCACTCACACACCTGATGTCACTGCTGGTGAAATACCTCGACCCCTCGCCCGCCGCGAAACTGCAGGTACTCAACCACGCTGTGGGCGCAATTGCTAATGTGTTGGTTGCGGCCCATGACCTGTCTCGCAAGAAGAAGGCCCCGTTTGACCAGCGTGTTTTCTTCCGCATGTTCGTGAACCTCATGAAAGAGTTGACGGCTCAAGAACCAGCACTGGATGCTATCCACCTCCAGGTGCTCAACACGTTTGCCAGTGCGTTCAACACGCTCCAGCCGCTTGGACTGCCGGGTTTCGTGTTTGCTTGGACAGAGCTGATTTCACACCGTTGCTTCATGCCGCTATTGCTCCGTGCCAAGCAGCAACGAGGCTGGCAGATTCTGCACCGCTTGCTGGTGAACTTGTTAGTGTTCATGGAGCCGTTCGTGCGTCACGCGAACTCGGCTGTTCCGTTACCAGACTCAATTACTGCGCTTTACAAGGGTGTTGTGCGCATTATCCTGGTGCTGCTGCATGACTACCCTGACTTCCTGAGTGATTTCTACACGAGCTTTTGTGACGTGTTGCCAGCGGCTTGCGTGCAGCTGCGTAACGTCATCTTGTCGGCGTTCTCGCGCTCGATGCGGTTGCCTGACCCGCTTACTCTAGGTCTTCAGGTCGCACAATTGCCGGAAGTGAGCGTGGCTCCGCGACTCATGCCTGCGTGGGGTGCAGCCCTGACCCACAATGGCATCAAGGAGTATGTCGACGAGTTCCTACATGCCACAGCGAACCGGGCCTCGGCGTTCCCCGCGGAACTCGTTTCGAAGCTGTTGCGTCCTGCTGCACAGCTGGAACGCGACCCGACGTCCTGCAAGTACGCCCTGCCTGCGCTCAATGCACTCGTGCTGTATCTAGGCAAGGAAGGCATTGCGGATATGGCCAACGGGGGCTCGACGCCTACGAGTGCGCCGCCGACGCCGTCGGGAGCTGATGGCAAGGCGTTATCCACGTCGAGCAAGTTCGAGCAGACCGCTGCGATGGATGTGTTCCGTTATCTGGCAGACGAGCTGGATACCGAAGGCCGCTACTGGTACTTCAGCTCGCTAGCCAACCACCTGCGCTACCCGAACAGCCACACGCATTACTTCAGCTGCGTCATCCTGTACCTGTTCTCGTACTCGAGTAACAAGATGGTGAAGGAGCAGATCACGCGCGTCCTCATCGAGCGGCTCATCGCCAACCGTCCGCATCCGTGGGGCTTGCTGGTGACGTTCATCGAGCTGATCCGCAACAAGAGCTACAAGTTCTGGGAACAGGACTACCTCGAGTGCTCGAGCGAGATCAAGGAGGTGTTCGACGACGTGGCCCGCACGTGCCTTGGCACGGCACCCGGCGCCTCGAGTGCCAGTCCATTAGCATCTCTCGGTGGCAGTGCCGTCCCAGCTGCTTCCCCCAGCAATTCCTCGTAGACTGTAAGTTGATATTAATTAACGGGCTTAAGCATTTCGTCTCCATTAATCCTGTACATGTTGAAGTTGCAGCCAAAACCAGCCAATCAGCGTCTAAGTTCGTCAGCTAGCCCCGTATGAAATGCTTCCGTCCACAGGGGAAGAGTTCGAAGATTCCGCCACCAAGGACGCTTACATCGTAGCGCTACATGTACGGGAAGACTGCACACTCCACGGTAGTAGTCTCCCTGATGACCGATATTCACAGGCTGAAAACAAAACTCTCGCTGAGGCGCGAAAGCAATCAGATTGCTATCGAAGTACAGACAGAGGAGGAGCAGGAAGATGACACCCAGATGCTGAAATGGAGATGCTCGAGAGTATCGTCGATGTCCTGCAATGCGGTAGCCAAGACGCGACTGAAATGAATTGATGGAAGCTGGAAGCGTCCTCGGAGTATGTACAATGTCTGTTTCGCATGGTGGAGCATGCGGTTAGCCGGATGCAGCTCTTCTGTCGAAAATGACTGAGATGCTGTACGAGGAACAACGGCAAGCCTCTATACTAGTTCGAGAATCCAAAACCAAGTTATCTTAGCCTGTACACGTTAGAACGAAGAATGATTTTATTCTCAAGAGCTCTACGCGGCTCTGCGTCCCTCTCCTACTTTTCAAACTTGCGCAGAATATTGAAGGCAGCGACGTACTGCAATGCCGTGTGCTTGAGGCTGTACTCACTGTTAGGCAGCCCCACCTTCTCGAATAGTGCTGGCATGTTTTCCACGGGCTTGCGCAGTTGCTCGTGCGAGGCAAAGTTGCTTAGGAATTCGTCAATGAGCATGTCCACGTGCGAGACCGTGTAACATGGCGAGTACTGCACCTCGATGATGAGACCTCGAGGCAGGTTATTGCGGGACATGAACGTGCACACGCTCACCACGAAGTCCCCCACCACGTATTGCGTGCCCTACCATAATACAATAAACAGAACAATAACAACTCGGTCAACCACCTCGGTCCACTGAGCCCTCAGAGCTTCGCTGCGTCTGTACCTCGAACTGTCCGTCCGACTTGAAGGCGTAGATCTCCACTTGCTGCAGGATGTTGGCTCCATCCAGTCCACACTCCAGCAGCGAGCAATCCTCCATGAGCCCCTCCACTCCGTTGTCGCTGGGCACTAAGCCGTGCGCCTTCTCGTTGGCTAGCACCGCGTACACCAGGTCGTCGTTTTGCGACATCCTCAGCATGAACATACGCTGGTTGATGTAGCCGGCTGCAGCCTCGTTAGTCCTCTGCATTCCGCTCTCCTTTAGCCTTACATAGCACTAAGCTGCTTCTAGTACCTGTGAGCGTCTTGCGGTTGAAGAGACGGCAATGCACCACATGCCGTCCGACCTTGTCTCCGCCCATCGTCTCCAGCTTCCGCAGCAGCTCCTGGTACTTTTGCGTGATGTTGACATCCTGGATGATCACCACTCTGAGCACGGCAAGTGGACGCAGGTTGTGTTTAGCTTATAGTACGGAGCACACAAGGCAGCAGCGTCCACGTGGTCGACGCACCTGGTCATGCCCGTCATGGTCTCTCGCTGCGATTTCTTTTTTTTTACAATTGTGGTATCTCAAATATTACATTAGAGTTTTTGTTTTTGCTATTTTGTGGATGGAGGCCGAAGAAGAGGAGCGGGAGGTGGCGACGGCGTCGGCCGCGTTGTTCGGCGGCGCAGAGGGCGAGCCACGCTTTGATGACGACGGGATGGACGGCTCAGATCTACCGCCATCTTTCACCATGCCGCTATTGCCACGAGGCGACGACGAAGCGGCAGTGGAAGCAGTAGTAAAAGCCGCAGAAGTCGAGGACAGTGCCGCCCACGCCCAGGAAGAGCCTCCGAAGCAGGCAGAAGACGCCAATTTCCAGAATTCAGATGAGGCGACAACCAGAGAAGCCGAGAGGATTTCAACGGACGCCCCGCAGCAGCCAGAGACCGTCACAGACGCCCAGGAACAGCCGCAGCAGGAGGAGTCCACAGACACAGAGCGACGAGGCTACCAATGTCGCTTTGAGAACTGCCCCAAGTTTGCACAGGGAGGAGGTCTCTGCATCGCCCACGGCGGAGGATATCGCTGTCAGACGCCCTTCTGCGCCTTCTTCAACCTGCGCACGTGCCCGGACCACGGAGGATCGAAACGCTGTGGCGTCACAGGTTGTACGCGAGTGGCGCTGGGCACTTTGGCTATGTGCTGTGCTCATGGTGGCGGACGCAAATGCTCCATCAAGAAGTGCGACAAGTACGACGCTGGCCAAGGTTTCTGTCTAGCTCATGGAGGAGGACGAGACTGCACGACGAGTGGATGCACCAAAAAGGCAATTCGCTACGGACTCTGCAGTGGCCATGGTGGACGAGCGAGGTGTAGAGTGGAAGGATGTGAAAAGTTCGATCGAGGCCAGGGAAAGTGTAAGGCGCATGGAGGCGGCTACTTCTGCAAGGTGCAGAGCTGTGGTAAGAAGGACAAAGGTGGAGGGTTTTGTGTTGCCCATGGGGGCGGCAAGAAATGTTACGTGGAGGGATGCGCCACGCCGTGTGTTGGCGGAGGGCGCTGCAAAGCTCATGGTGGCGGTAGACGATGCCAAGCTGAAGGTTGTCGCAGTTGGGCTCTCAATGGAGGCCGGTGCAAGCAACACGGTGGCACGGGCAAGCGCTGCTCGCGGCGTGGGTGTGATAAGCATGACCAAGGAGGCGGATACTGCCTTGCACATGGTGGTGGATTTACCTGCACCTTCCCGGACTGCACGAAGAAACAGGTATGAGGATATTCAGCACAGACTGGTGTGGCTTTTGTTAATGGTTGATGTGTGTGGTTTTGTGTTTGTTAGATTCGCTTTGGACGATGTTGCGCGCACGGCGGAAAACCCCGTTGCACTGTGGCCGGCTGCGAGCGTCTAGGGCAGGCGCGTGGATTGTGTAAAGCTCACGGCGGTACGAAGCCATGCAGCTTTCCGGAGTGCACACGGAAGGCAAACAGCGGTGGGCACTGTATTCGTCATGGCGGCGGGGGGCGCTGCAAAACGGAGGGCTGCGTGAAAACGAACCGTGGTGGAGGCTATTGCAAAGGTCACGGCGGTGGCAAGAAGTGCACCGTAACAAACTGCAACGAGTGGGCCATCGGTGGCGGCGTATGCCCACAGCACGAACTCTTCGGCTCTGCAGCTGTCGTCTCCGTGTAGAAGAGCAGGCATGGCCCAACCATATCTATCATGCGTGCGGTTTTTGTGTATTTGATCATGAATGGAGTTTACTTCCCTCCCACTTTCCGTCTACGTGCTGCGCGATGGCCACGTTTGCTTTCCACAGGCACCTCCCTCAGCGCATTTTCTCCTTCCTCTTGCCATTATCGACATCAGGTTATTGATCCACGCACTGCCAACGATATCTCGTCGCATAGCTGAATACAAGCTTACAGGAACGCAAGGCCCGAGTTGATCGATTCCACTTCTGCGGGAGACAGTGGCAAGCGCTTCGCACTGGAGAACGGCAGGACGTCGGCATTGGATGGTTGTACCGGAACTGAGCGGAGCGGAGATGACGGCAGGTTGAGACCCAGAGGTTTGGACAGCGGCGACGGCTTCTGCGGCAGAAGAGATCGCTTCCCCAGGAACTTGATGAGGGGCTCGCGACGTCCGGACGACACAGCAGCAACGGCAGGTGCCGCCTCCGATGATGCAGCGTTTGAGGTCTGTACAGATTCGCTGGAGCTACTGGGTGCCAGCGCGTCGTCCACCACGAAGAGCGGCTTGCCCACCTCCACATTCTCCTCCAGCTGAGCCAACACCTTCACGACCGTTCCGGCCACGGGGCTCGTCACATCCACGCTCACCTGGCAGCATCCG
This sequence comes from Phytophthora agathidicida, assembly GCA_025722995.1. Taxonomy (NCBI): domain Eukaryota; phylum Oomycota; class Peronosporomycetes; order Peronosporales; family Peronosporaceae; genus Phytophthora; species Phytophthora agathidicida. Next base: position 3,502,017 of record CP106972.1, on the reverse strand, counting down.
CAACCCACAACAATAGTTAGATTAGGGGTGTGAGTCAGACTCAAGAGCAGCAGCATTTATTACCTTGTCCGTCTCGAGCACGAGCACAACTTCGTCGGCGTGCACGGCGTCCCCCGCCTGCTTGACGATCTCCACGAGAGTTCCTTCGCTGATCGAGTCGCCCATGGACGGAACGTTGACCGTCTGGACGGCCTGGCGACCGGTGGACGCGTGGAAGGCGCGGCGCAGCGGCGGCGACAGCAGCGACAGACCTCGAGAGCTCAGCATTATTGCTTGCGAGTTGTAAAGTGCTGCATTGTGCGGCCACACACAATTCTCCTGCTCAACAGAATAAAACTGTCGCTTCATACTTGAAGAAGCCGTCCTTTAACAGTTTTGACAAAATCGGAGTATCCACGACTTACAAATGCCAAAAGCGGCCAGTCAAGAGCGGGTCTTAATTGAAGCGTGTCAAACTTCATTTCGACCCTTTTCGTCATCGTCATGAAGCTCTTCCTGCCGCTGCTCGCGGCGTCCTCTGCTGCTTGTGCGTGGCTCTACCGCTCTCGACAGCAGCGTCTCCAACACGTAGAATATCTGCGCGGTCTCGCCCAGCCGCAGCAGTACCGGGGCCTGCCTGTGGTCATCGTGGTGGACGTGGGGAGCTCCTCGTTGCGTGCCAGCTGCTTCGCGTTGGTCTCCGACGCCCAGTGGGTCCTCATCAACGGGTCTCTGCAGCAGCAGCACGTGAGCTCCATCGACGTCCACGGAGAGGCCGATTGCGCCAAAATCGCGTCCACAGTGGAGCAGATTCTGGACCAGGCGATGGACTTTTTGCGGGTCACAGACCTCGTCCAGACGCTCGTGGGTGTGGGCTTTAGCACCTTTGCCATGAACGTACTGGGCGTCGACACTCGGGGGAAAGTGGTCACACCTGTGTACACGGTGGGGGCCGCATTAATGTGATGAGGGGAGGGGACTTCTTTTTAACTGATGTTTGGCGTTGTGTAGTACGCAGGGAGGAGGGACGCGACGGCCGAATGGGCGAAGCAGTTGCAGGAGAGACTGGCAGCACGTGGGGAACTGGAGGAAACTCACAACCGCACAGGAACGGTGATCCATCCGGCGTATGCACCCGCCACGTTCCTGCGTCTCCATAAGGAAGAGCCAGAGACGGTGGAGTGTGTCGCCAAGTGGCAGAGTATATCGGGTTATCTCATTGGCAAATGGACCACCGCAACACAGCAGGAAGGCTGTCTGCCGGTCAGCTTTTCCGAGGCTTCATGGATGGGTTTGCTCGACTTCCGACGCAATGAATGGGATGCGAGACTACTTGAACTTGTTGGGATGGACAGCAGCAAGATGCCTCCAGTTGTGGACTCCTCGGTTCCGTTTACGGGACTCAACTCGACATTTGCAAGACGTTGGCCTGAGCTCAAAAATGTGCCTTTCTTTCTCGGCGTCTCGGACGGCGCTGCGGCGAACATCGGGTCCAAGTGCATCGATGCTTCGTAAGTGAAAAAGAACTCGGTAGGATATATTGTTATCTACTCACGCAAGTTGTGTATTTGCTCAGGCGAATTGCTGTGACCATCGGCACCAGTGCCGCGCTCCGTGTCGTGTTGAATTCGGACGCCATGAAAAATGCCAAGGTGCCAAAGGGGTTGTGGTGCTACCGCATTGGCAAAGACCACGTTCTTCTCGGTGGAGCACTCAGCGATGGCGGGTCGGTGTACAAGTTCTTCCGTGAGTCGCTTCGTCTCAGTGATGACGGTACGTAGAGTTCGTGGACACATAAATCCTGGTTCATTGGGTCACATATCGTTGCGCAGACATAACGTCTCAATTGGAGAAGGTTGCTCCAACGAAGCACGGCCTCACTGTCCTGCCGTTCCTGAGCGGCGAGCGAGCGCCGGGTTGGCTGGAGACTGCGACTTGCACCATCAGCGGCATCAACAAGTGGACAACACCGATCGAGTTTCTGCGTGCTGGAATGGAGTCGATCGCCCTTCGTATCGGAGTGCTATTCTCTCTTCTTGGTACGTCAGCGCGTGACAGCCTCCTATCTTCTTGAACTAATTTGCCTATTGCGTTTACTACAATGCACCTAGCATTTTCTGCCGACCAAGACGCGACGGTTGTCGTTAGCGGGACTGCACTCACGGTATCACGAGTGTGGCGCCAGATGATAGCCGATTGCTTGGGGAAGAAGCTGATCCTCGAAGCTAGCGCTACAGAAACTACTTCGCGTGGTCTTGCGGTGCTTATCGGCACGTATTTGGATCTCCATTCCCTTGAAGACTTTGGCTTGTTCCCGGCAGGAACAACAAAACTGGAGATCTCGCAACCCGATCCGGCAGCGCATGCTGCATATCTGGAAGCACGTCATGAGCAGGAGTCGCTTTACCGGAAGTTGTATTCAGAGATGTGATTCTGGAGAAGATCAGAAGTACATGCACCAGCAATTTTGGTTAAACCGTGCTAAAAACTTCAAACGCTTGAAAAGCGCAACACGCTGTCATAAGGGACAATGAAAGCTCATTACAGTAAGAGTTAATAGTCTCCAAACAGAGCTTCATAGACCACCTCACCTACTGCTGAGTCAACCACGCATCACGTGCAGGTACTGCCGTCTTGCAGTTGTCGCTGAAAAGACCATCAACGCCCATGTCGAACAGCTCGAAGTATTCCAGCGTCGCGTTGCCAGAGTAGTTCACGGCCAGACGGTAATTTTCGTCACGCATCGTCCATGTGTGAACCTTAAGGCCGGCGGCGTGTGCGTCCTCGATGGGCTTCGCGTATTCGATGACACTGTAATCCGCATCCGAGATCTTTCCGTCGCCGTTCGAGTCTACGGTGTTGCCGTCCGCGTCCACTGCAACAGCGATGGTCTTGAGCAGGTACCGTTTCCAGGGAGCGATGACGTCTGCGTAGGTGGCGACCTCAGCGAGGCCAGCGGGAGTAGTGAGGTAGCCGAAGGTGTCCGAGCGATTAGCCAACGTCCAGTCATAGGGTCGATCGGAAGGCGCCTCGAAGATGACCTCGCCCGTCAATGGGTCGCTGTCGTAGCCGTCAACGAGTTGCACCAGCGTGAGATTCGTGACCTTGTTGAGCTCGCGCAGGTTCTCAGTCTCGAAGGACTGGATGAAGACGGGCGCATCGGCGTGGTTCCACCCGTACTTGGTCAGCAGTTCAAGCATGGTGTTTTCAATGGGCAGACCGAGCTGCTTGTGGAAGCTTGAGTGCTTCACTTCGGGGTAGATTGCGATGGTCCTTCCAACCTCGGCTGATTTGTTCTGCGCGAGTTGGATAACCTCCTCAAATGTTGGGATCTCGTATAGTCCGTTGTAGCTCTGGTCGCGTTCGGACAGCGGCTGCACAGCCCGCAGCGTCTTGATCTCCGCAAGCGTGAAGTCGCTCACGAAGTAGCCGGGCGTAACGATTCCGTCCAGTGTTTTCTTTGTATACCTGTCGGCGAACTCTGGGTGGTCGGCGACGTCGGTGGTGCCGTCGATGTAGGGTTCGTGACGGACGACGAGCACTCCGTCCTTGGTGCTGACGAGATCGGGCTCAATCACATCGACACCAACTTCAATGGTGTTGTTAAACCAACTTAAAACAACCTAACAGAAAGCGCACGCCTTACCTGCAATAGCGAGCGTGTACCCAGGGATAGTGTGGTCAGGCAGGTATCCCGGAGCTCCACGGTGGCCGGTGATGGTCGGATGCTTGAGCGAGCTGAGTTTCCACTCAGTCGACGGGGTAGTCGACGGTGCCGCCGCTTGCGTAATGGTGGCGCCGGCGTCAGTGCTGGTAACGGAGGCGTCTCCGCAGACGTCCGCGTTCGCAGTGCAAGCAACAAGTGCCAGCATGGTGCCAGCGTTCCAAACGTTCGGCATGGTCTTGGGTCGAAACAGAGGAGTCGGGGGTCGGTGGCGGATTCGGAAGTGAGGTGAACGGCAACAGCAGGCGAAGGGATCAGGATTGGACGCCGGGACGTTGCCAAGCCATGGCAAGAGCTGCAGCTAGATTGGTGATGGGGAGGTCTAGTGTCTGCGATTTGCAAGAGACCGAATCTCGTGAAAGCGAACCGAAAAACGATTCAAAAGAAACTACCGTAGTCTAGGTGTTAAGTGTCCGGCGTTGTTAAGTGTCACACCCTCCTTTTAGCCAATCAGATGGGCGCATTCGCAGAATCAGATTAGGATTCGCACCGATATGTTAACTGTCACCATGCAGCAGGTCGACGAGAAGGAGTCAGTCCACAACCAACCAGCCAACCTGCAGAAAAACACCAACAGCAGCGAACTTCTGTGGCTGCAGCATGAGAGGGAGGACAGCGGCTCACGGTGGTGGTCGTAAGCCGAAGCAGCACAAACTCGTCTCAGAAACGTCTGCAATGAAGGCCGCTGTACTAGCTTATTACAACTCACACACGATGAGTGTCGTTATCGACACATTTTGGCCTAGCATCAGCCCTGATTCCACTGCCTTCAAGTCGAAGGTACGAATAGTCCGCCGCTGGAACCAGCAACGACACCGAATCGATGAAATGGCGTCTAAAACCCGGACGGCACAGCTCAAGAGGTCGCGTCAGATAGGTGCGGCAAAGACGCTTTCGGATGACGCTGAAATGGATATTATCGATTGGATTTCAGCGTTACGCTCTTATGGAGTACCTGTTTCAGCTAAAATGCTAGAATTAGAGGCGTTGTCTGTTGCAGAACTTTGTGATGTTCCCCAGTCGATTTTTGCTGCATCTCCGAGATGGATGGTTTCGTTTCTTGCTCGATACAGTCTTACACTACGCACCAAAACTCGTCAAGGCCAAGAATCACCAACAGACTCTGTAGAGATAGCAAGAGATTTTACAGCAACCATTCGAAGACGGGTTCTTGCTGAAGGCATCACCAAGATATTCGACGCGGACCAAACAGCAATTTTTTTAATATGTGCCCAAACATACAATTGATCATCATGGCGCTAAAACTATTTGAGTGAAATGTGGAGGTAAAAGCAAGGAACGATTGACTGCTATGCTTCTTACCGACAATACTGGCAAGAAATACGCTCCATGGGTAATTGTCAAGATGCATCGGTCAAAATTTGATGATGTGCATGAAGAAAATTTGCGTGAACGACATGGATTTAGTCGACGCATGTGGTCCGTAGTGGAAAAGCTGCAGGAACAAACAAACACTAAGATTTTTGCGAACGGAAAGGGGTGGTGGAATACAGAAACATCGCTACAATTTCTGCAGCATTTCTTTGGTAGTCGCAGCCAACATGATGATCCTGTTATGTTGATCTGGGACGATTTCAGCGCCCACTGGACCGCTGAAATCCTTGCCTTAGCAGCTGAAAAAAATGTTGTTCTGCAACGTGTACCTCCTGGCTACACTCACCCCCACCGGCCAGCAGATATTGCTTGGAATAAACCGCGTGAGGATCGCATGCGGGGTTCATGGGCTGCATATTTGAAAGAGGGGTGCGCAAAGGTGCTGGTGCAGAGCGACGGAAAAGAGCCTAAACTAACGCCGCCGGACCGAAAGCGTGTATTGCATTGGCTACATGCAGCCTGGGGTGGCCTCAGCACTACTACCGTAAGAGGCGGTTTCAAGCACATCGATTTACTGTTCGATGTGCTAGACAGCACACCGAGTGCGCCAGTGGATCTCGATGAGGTAGACGACGAACTGGTTGCTGCGCTGGTGAGCTTGGCTTGGATTGATTCTGATGTAGGTAATGTGGTGTCGGGATTTCTCGGTGGACGAGTTGTCTTCGTTGCCGTTGGAGACCGCCGGAGAATTGTGGCTGCCACCATTAAGTTTCAAGCGCTGGTGTGTCCACATCACTCGGACTTTGGCGGAATATGACTCGTGACGAGCCCTCGTTGTAAATTCCACAAGAGTGACTTCGGCCGTTAGGAGACGTTGGACACTGATCCGAGGGAGTGTGGTATACATGAAGGAAGTCGCAGGCGAGATCCGCACTCAGGCGAGTGGTCGTCAGCGGATTGGTCGAGTAGTAGGTGACCGTTGCGGAGTGAGTAGTTAGATCGCATTTATACTTGATATTTGTATACTCTATAGTAGGATTTAGGATGAGAACTATCGCTCTCAGAGGGCAAAGAACAGAACAGATTTTCACACGAAGTGCTTACCGGCTTTGGGAAACCAAGGTGTCTGGCCGCTTTTGAAGTAGTGTGTATGTCTGTCGGTGAACGAGGTTAAGGGGAAGCGTTCATCCACGACAGGCCAAGAGACGAAGGAAGAAGGAGTGGCCGAGTTACCGTAGACGATCTCGAGTCATCGTCAGAGTTGAGAAAGTACTCTCATTGATTCTTACCGTCGGAGCCTTACTCTGACAACCTTGCTATCAGCTGAAAAGTCAACGTACCTTCCCTACTGAAGGACTGGCAAGGTCAAGTGTGAGCGTGAAGAGCGTGTTGGTCAAGCCCGAGGCCAAGAACGCTACATTAACAGTTGAAGAGTTATCGACGCTCGGTTGGTGCAGAGGTCAACGCTAGCCTGGAAGGGATCGACTCGGGGGCTATCGAGTTATTCGATCCCACTCATTGCTGATTCGAGAAGAGTCAGTTGTTGTTGAGAGTGGGGGGACAAATGTATATTTTGCCGTGATCCCAACACGACAGGGCGCCAACCTTCAGTTTCCGCCTCAATGTAACATCACGTTTGATCGACGCATTGTACGTCTCGCACGGATTGTTCGTGGCGGCAAAGCCGATGGGCGTGTGGTAGCACTGCCACCGCCACGTCCTTCCATTCAACCAGACAGCTTTAAAGTAGGCACAAATTGATTTAGTTGAGACCATTTGCTCCACTCCTCCTGCACTTCAGCGAGGCGCTCCAGAAATTGAATTTCACTGCGCGAAAAGTGCGATTCGTGAACATGGCGGAGGACCATTGCGGCGACTTGGTCGTCTAAAGCTCGAGTCCTTTCGTGAACTTTCTTGGCGACATGAAAATAACACATCAAGATGCAGAACGATTCGTCATGACTGCCGAAAACTTCATGAAGCGCGTTCCATTGCGCCGCATCAGCATCTGCCATTGCCCACTTCACGCGTAACGAATTCCCAGTCACTTCAATGAACACGCGCGCCAGTAGCGACAGCACCTCTGTGTACTGAGGCTGTTGTTGCTGGGATACTATAAAAAAAGCGAGGGGGTGGAAGCGTCGCGATTAGTCGGAGATGCCGACGACGATAACGGGGTAGCCAACTTGAGTCAATTTGTAGGTTGCATCTAGATGCAGAACGAAGGAGCTCGGGTCGCGGTCAGCCTGGCGCAGAAGCTTCTTGGTGCTCAAGCCCACGACAAAAGGGCTGGCATCGCTGCCGTTCCCGATCATCGGTCGGTTTTCTCTGTCTGATTCTCACGTGAAGGTGAAAGGCGCCGTCTCTTCCTCGCGGCCCGTAAAACCACCATCACGAACTTTTAAGCGAGCAGCAGTCAACAGGTCATTCCCACCAAGTTGCTTCGCAACGTAGTGATGCATGAAGCGCTGAACCACCGACAGGGGCAGCGCCGTCGACTCATCGAGGTTAAAGCGCTGGAGGAGGGAGCGCCAGATTCTTGCCGGGTGCAAGCCTTGCTTCGCCCAGCCACGCGCCGCATCCTTCATTGGCAGCGTCGGCCGGGGAGCGATGCGTGAGCGCATGGGCGTCACATGGGCGTTGATTTCGTCTACTCTGACCACGTCCAGCATCTCGCATGCTCGAACGCGTCCGCGCCATGGGCAAGGGAGAGCGGGGAAGATGGACGCGCATGCTGCGCATCTACAGCGCAAAACCTGCGTACGCATAGCGTGGGGCGCTGCGTCGCTACAAATACAGCATCGGCCAACGTCGCTCTTGGCCATGGTGAACTTTTTGAGCGTCTCGAGAAGCATGTCGGTGTCAGCGCGCGATAGGCTGCTGGCCAAGTTGTTCCAGGGAAGACAGCTAGGCATGGGGGTGTTGCCTAAGGTAGTGCGGAGGGAGGGGTACAGTCTAAGGTGTATATTCGATAGCGGCAGGTTTCTTGGTGCTTTTGTGGGATTGGATTGGATGAAAATAGGCTAACTGGCGTTCTGTTACTGGATGAAATTCTGGTGAGGTGCGACATTCGTACTTTGTGGTGTCACCTGAAAATTGGTGGTTGGTGCGGGCCTTTTGCAGTGGCAATGCTTACGTTGGCGTGCTGGTAGCAGGATTTGTAGTGCTGGTGAACTGTTTCAGTGCTCGTGGTATATTTTGTCGTGGAACGGACAGGTCCCCAAGTATTAACGGAATCTAACTTGTTAGTGCTTCGATATATGCCACCACAACCTGCATGCGACTGCGTGGTACGCCGCGGTTCTTCAACAACCGAGGTCAAGCACTTCTTGACCTCATCGGAGTCCGATTCGGACCGCTACCTTGGGCGAATCAAAAGGACAATCACAGAGCTGCATGACACTTCTCCCAAAAACTTCCCTTGTCCGATTCAGTTTTCTGAACGCGAAACTTGGATGTGTTGCAACAAGTTGCGTCTGACAGCCTGACCGGCAGACTTGACCTCCGATAGAAAACAGCCACGGGTTGCCGTTCATGTGCGTTTGCGTGTTTGCAGTCAACGAACACGCAAACCAGAAACATGATCGACAAACGCGCAATTCACTTCAACGCAGTCTCCAATGCACTGTACGCTAGATAAATTGTACTCGGCTGTAGTGGAAGTTGCTGTATAGGAGCACAATGGGCAGATAGGCTGGGTCCTCGCACGCTTGCTGCAGCTGAACTAACCACTGCTCGAACTCAGAGTCAGCAAAGTAGTATTCCTCCGCTGAATCCAGCTCACGCCCAAGTTTGCTGAGTCGTTCAGGTTTGTAGACTTGGTAACCGACAGTCATTTGCAGACCACGAGGCGCTATCACCACGAAGATCGACTTTTGTAGGAACTTTGCCATCATGCGAAGGGTGACCTCCGTGCCCCATAATTCCGTCGGCAAATACGTAGAGATAGCAGATGGCGACTCCGCGATTTCGTCAATGTATCTCTGAAATAGTAGATCCGATTCCTCCTCAGACTCGGGAATCATGATCTCTTGAGCGTCGACGTCCAGTTGAGCGCTCACCAAAATGGCTTGGCGGATATCATGAGGAAATTCCACCGCATAGCCGTGGCGACTTGCCTCCGCAATTCCTTCCTTCAAGAGCTGAGCCACGTGTTCCAACGCTTCAACGTGCTGCGATGTGTCGAAGCTTATATCGAGCAGAGACATCGCTACTGCATAGTATTGACAGTTTCCTGTGGCTGGTGTGGGTACTAGCTGGAGTCCATATTGCGCGAGGATCTTCGCCCCACTCATACCTTTTTGCCACGGTGACTTCCAGCGTGTATCGGTACTTGAGGGCACGAAGATCTGGCTAGCATCTGGACGAGCACGCTCGATGGTGCCATCGATGAGGTGCTGGAGATCGATCATGGAAGCCGGAGGTGCGATGAGTGGTGTTGCATTCGCGCTACCCCCATCGTTGTCCGAGCCGCCCTCTTTGACGACTACTGCTGCAAACTGCGACGTAGTTGACGATAGTGCTGATTGCTCAGAAATCAAGAACGCCGTTTCCTTCATTGTCCTCGACTCGTGGCAAACAGCATCGTTGGTGATGCAGACGTTGGGGTTCGCATTCGAAGCCGCCAAAACCAGCAGTAGCGCACCGGTGTACCGAACGCTGCTAACCATAGCGAGAGAACGGGTTCTTGAGACGACACGAGAGGAGGAGACAGTGGCTCCCAGGACTCCAAAGCCGAGAAATGTGCTTGTGATTTGAACGGGGTCGGATGCACAACAGCGCAGGATTAAGAATTATCCTCGACGTAGGTGTCGGGTCACAGCGGTAACTGCAGGAACACCTGCTACATGAAGTGATACTAGTAGCATTTATGAAAATCGGCGGAATGCACCAACTTCGGTAACTATCATCAGGCAAGTGCCTCATCGACGATGATCTTCATTTCTTGAACGTGAATTTCGTACTGTCCTGTTGCGGGCGAGGCTGATGGAGGGCGTCCAACGTAAGACAAATTCCTGGGGTCACCGAGGTGCTTGAGTACTGTCAGTAACCGGGGGAACACATGCCCGTACGCGCCCATGTTCTTCGGTTCTTCCTGCACCCACACAATCTCCGCCTTTGGATATCGAGCTATGCAATCGGCCACTTCATTGAACGGGAACGGAGCCAATTGCTCAATACGAGCGGTGGCAATATCTTGTATCCCACGGCTTCGCATGCCATGCCGAATTGGGAAGTAGATTTTGCCGCAGCAGATAACCAATTTACGAATCTATACAAACAAAGCGTGAGTTTCGACAACACGTGTATCATAGTACAAATACAGACAGCTGACTCGTTGCTCACCTCATCACCGTTCACCATTGTCGCTTGATCTTCGGGATGCGGTGGAAGCACGCGCTGGAACGACGTCCCCACTGTTAAATCTGCCAAGTCGGAATTGCACGGGCGATGATGAAGAAGTGACTTCGGGGTGAACATGATCAGTGGTTTGCGGAAACTGGAGGATATCTGTCGCCGGAGTGCGTGGAAGTACTGGGCCGGCGTTGATGGAATCACGACCTGTACGTTTGTCCGCGTGTAGGCAACATCGACATCCTGTTCAGCTATGAACTCGTCGCTGTTCTCGTTAACTAACTGGAGAAAGCGCTCGATCCGTGCACTACTATGCTCCGGTCCTTGGCCCTCAAAACCATGAGGTAAATTGAGCACGATGCCCGATTGTCGTTGCCACTTCTGTTCGCCAGTAGTAATGAAGGTGTCGATCATGGTCTGGGCACCATTGGCAAAGTCACCAAATTGGGCTTCCCAGACTGTCAATCCCATAGGGGTCTGCAAGGAATAGCCGTACTCAAAGCCAAGCACACCTTCCTCGCTGAGCGGGCTGTTGACTACATCAAAGTGCCCACGCGGCGCGTTTTCCAATCCAGTCATTTGAAGCATGCTTCTGATGCCTTCTACACCAAGGTCATTTAGGGGAGTGTACGACGAGTTGCGCCCTGACAGCGCTTCAAATTGGTCGTATAGAACTGCGTGGCGTTGATTGAAGGTGCCACGTTCGCAATCTTGTCCGCTAAGTCGTACATCAACACCTTCCACTAGTAGGCACCCAAACGCCAGCATTTCCGCTGTCGCCCAGTCCACACGAGCACCTGTCTCAACAGCGCGCAGACGGTTGTTCATGATGGCTTCAACCTTCCGGTGCGCCGAAAATCCCTGTGGGATCCGAAACAATTGGGCACCCACTTGCTCCAGGAACTTTTTATCGACACCCGTAGATCGATCGTAAATCTGTTTGTCGCCAGTACCAGATTCACTTGGAGCACCACTCGAAGTGCCCAATGGAGAGATCTTGCTGTCTGCGTACCACTCAGTCTTCCATGACGTATCCCCTGGATTGTCCCACCCAGAATGGTTTTTGCGTGAGTGGTGATACTCTGAAATAAGATGGTCTTCAAACGTGGAGCACATATTGGCGTAGTCCTTAGATGACATGACACCTTCACTTGCGAGCTGTTGGGAGTACAGCTTTACAACTGTGGGGTGCTTGTTGATAAAATGATACATGATTGGAGCTGTAATTTCGGGTGAATCTTGTTCGTTGTGGCCGTGGCGGCGGTAGCACACCAAATCCACGGTCACATCACAGTGAAATGTTTGACGGAATTCAACAGCAATTCTCATCACCTTGGCTACCGCCTCCGGGTCATCGGCATTCACATGGAAGATTGGACTTCGAGAAACCTTAGCAACATCACTAAACGTACAAAAGCAGAGAAGTGGTAGTCAGTTAATCGATACTCAGTACAAAGTGCGTCAACTTACGTGCAATACACGGCCGAGTCTGCGTTCTTGGGCAGCGTCGTGAAGCCGATTTGATTGTTGATAATCACATGAATGGTTCCCCCCGTTCGAAAGTCCTCCAGAGAGCTGAATCCCAATGCCTCTCGAACCGATCCCTGAAACATTGAAGCGTCTCCGTGAATTAAGATCGGCATCACCCGGCTGCCATTATCCCCCAGCTGGGTTTGACAGGCTCGCGCTTGACCGAGAACGACCGGGTTCACAGCTTCCAAGTGTGATGGATTTGCAGCTAAGTTGACTTCCAGGTGCTTGCCGTTGCGCATTTCAATAACGGATGATGTTCCAAGGTGATACCGGACATCATCAGAATTGTTGGGATAATCGGGTTCATCTGGCAGATAGGGTTGGAACTGGGAGATAATGGAGCGTAGCGGACGCTGCAGGACATTCGCCAGAACGTTTAAGCGGCCACGATGAGCCATTCCCATCTGGACAACCTCAACGCCATGGTCGCTGGCATTCTCGAGAAGTTCGCAAAGTCCAGGAATCAAACTCTCGCCGCCTTCGATAGAAAAGCGTTTTGCTCCGGAGAAGCGCCGCCCGAGAAAGCGCTCGAAGAGTTCCGTTTGCACCATTTGACGGAGCATATCAACCTTTTCTTCATTGCTGTACTCGTATTTCTGTACCAAACATTGATCAATTAGATATAATACAACTTCAGCCGACAACGACCAGCTCACACCTTGTACTTTTCAAGGCGCTCGCGGATCCAAAGCGCAGCATCTCGATTGCGTAGATGTTGATACTCTAGTCCAATGTGTCCACAGAAAAGCTCCCGTAGCTCCGTCACAATCTGAAGCCACAACCACCGTCAGAAAAAGTATCTTCAGTTGATGACGAAGCTGTTCGCACCTCTCGGAGTGTCGCCACTGGGCCAATGGAGAGATCTTGACCGATGAAAAACTCTCGATCCAAGTCGCTGACCGTGAAACCTGCACCCAAATCACTGCGTCAAAGCCTGAAAAAAAAAAACTCTCTTCAGAGCCTGCAGCATATGAATATGAATGGGTTGTACCGTGCGTCGTGAGCTCCAGCAAGTTTTTGGACGCGAGGCTGCGCAGATTGAACTCGTCGAAAAACGGCGTCTCCACCCACCGATCTCCGTTGATCCAGCGCTCCAACTCCGGCAGCTTTTCCCCTGCAGCAGACCCAATAGAAAACAGTGAGCCTTCCTCCCTCTCCCTCTCTCTCTCGACCGGAGTCTTACGTTTCTGCAGTGGGTCAATCTGAGCGACGTAGTGTCCATACTAATATCCAGCAATAATGACAGCAACAACGACAGCACAAGTCAGAGCGAATGCCAATGAAGAATACGACCAAGGGTTATTGGAAGTACTACCTGTTTGAAGGTTCGGATCAGCAGCAACACACGACGCGTCTCCTCCTGCGAGCGTCGGATGTCGTCACTGAGCTTCTGCACAGGAGGAGCAGCAGCAACTTCCTCGCTCTTCCATCGACGTAGAACTGGAGCCACTCGCCGGCCGCTCCCCTTGCGCAGCACCCGCAGCATCTCTTGGATATGCGAGACGCTACACCAGTACACCTTAATAAAAGCCCGAGGAGTGATGGTCAATTTCATGTACGCTACACCATCTATTTTTGTTGAAGCGGCGCAACAAAACGGATCGCCACAAGGGCGATGGAGATACCGAGCGCCGAGTCAGCGAGCGGGGCCTTCGCCGTGTTGCTCCATTCGCTTGCATGGGAACCAGAAAATGTCAATGCGGAGGCTTCAGCGCGCCAGATCTGGGCCTTCGTGCAGTTGGTTCTCCCTCCTGAGCAGCCTCTGGAGCGCGTCTGGTTCACTGGAGAAGATGACAACATGATGACTCGTAGCATTTCAGTCCCAGCGCAGAGCAGCGGCCGATTGGATTACAACCAGAGCTCGAGATCTGTGCCACTCACGACTGAGGCCATGCAGGAGCTGATTCAGACGCAACTGCTGCTCTCGCTTTACACTGGAACAACCAGAACACGCGCCAAAGATTTGCTACTGAGCAAGACGCTGGTGCCTTTGAGAACGGCGCTGCTAGGGGACACCAAGGGACAGAAGGTGGAGTTTGTGTCGCCAGGGGATACATTTGTGCTAGAGCTGGATGTCCAGTGTGATGTGGCTCTGGCTGAATTTATGCTGGGCTCAAGGGTATTGGAGCTGCGTGTGCCTCGTGTGTTGAAGCTGCCAGCTGAGTGGACATTTCCTGGCTGTATGAGCAACGAAGAGGCTCTTCAATTATGCGCTTCAGCGGAGAGAAATACCGCCTGTTACGAACTAGAGATCTCCTTGCCACGACTAGGAGATACAGACGCTGGCGGAGATGGTAGCGGAGACAAGGGAGCAGTGTCGCCGTACAAGTTTGATGCGACGACACTGAAGGGAGGGAAGCTGTATTTCCAACCTGCAATGGTGGTGGAAGGTGACACTGCAAAGTTGGCAAAGGAGACTTCATTAGCGACAGGCGATGATCAGCAAGAGGAACGGCCGGCTACCCCAGTTTCGACTTTATCAGGACAGTGGAGTGTGCGATTCCCTCAAGCCGCTATATTGTCGGTGCTTTATTTCAAGGTAATGAAGTGTGTGTCTGTATGATGATCACTTCTACCCTACCAGTAGAACTAACAGGCATCTTGCATCGTAGAGCTCCTTCGAACGGCTGATCGAATTTCTTGCTGTCGAAAAGCACGTTGGCGGAATACTACGTCGGTGCCCAACTGATAACTTGAACGTGAAAGCAATAGATGTTCTTACAGCCAAATTCGCTCTGCACCTGGACGGACTTCTCGCACCTGGAACCGCGCAGATTGTGCCGACAGCACCGTTGTGGGATATATCACCCGTGTCGCGAGCCTTTCTGGAGCAAGAGCTGACAGTTGCCGCTTCGAACGATGATAAAAAGAAGCTCCAGGCTACGTTAGCTGAGTATGATACAATTGTGGAGCAAGCAGCGACTATTTCAACTGCAGCAACGACTGCCGGCACTCACATTGAGATCATTGTCGAGATACTGCAGACACCGCTAGTGCTTCAGCCACCCCAAGCTTCGGAGCCTCCGTTAAAATCAATTGTGGACCTTATTCCTCCACGTGATTTGGACGCTGAGAACGAAAAACGACGCGATATATATGAGGACTTGCGTACAGAAATTCGCCTTGTTGTGGTGAGTCTTTTGCGCGAGTATGAGGGTATGTTTCACAACGGCGGCGACAAAAAGCAAGGAATCGACGAATATGCATCCGATGACACCGCTTTACGTGATGAGAAGAAGCAGACTCTTATCTACCGATTAAATACTCAGGGCGTATATCACTCGTTTAAAGAAACCCTGAAGAAGCGAATCGTACCTGTCATCCGCGAGGCCTTCGCCCGTAGTGAAGCCGTCTTAGAGGAAAGCGAAGATCATGGCCGCCAGTCAGACGAGAAGGCTGTGGGGGGAAAGAAGAAGGAACAGTTTGGCCACCTGTACTCCCTTCTCATGCGTGAAGTGAATGCAATTTTGCACGAAGCATTCTATTCAGGCTCGAACGCATTTCTGGAAAAAGCACATGCAGTGGCTGAAGGACGACCAACACTAAAGGAAATTGAGTCCGTATTAGAAGTTTTGCGGCTGAAGACGGTGGAAAATGAAGTTAGTGGTGATTTGGAAAAGTGCGAGATGCTGCATTTGGATCGAATTGCTTACGCGGAGCAGCATGCAGCTCATGTTCAAACGGACTCGAAAATTCATCAGCCGGATAATTTGGATAAGGCTGCCGCCTCTAAAGTATTGGTGGCCGTTTGGTATGACTATGCACGATTCTGCATTGCTCAGACAAATTTTGAAAAAGCAGGAGCAGTGTTACAGCAGTGCTTGCAACTTGATGCACATGCTATTCAAGCTTTGATAGCTCTCGTGGCCGTGCAGTGCGAGCTTCGCGACTTCGCTCGCACGGAACTCATTGTGAAAAATGCTGTGGTCGAGGTGAAGGCCAGTACCCCAAAGTGTCTTGGAGATAACGCCGAACTGAGCGCACTGGCTCATGCGCTCCTAGCGTTCTTCTTTTCACAGTTTGAGGGGAAAGATCCGACTGGAAATTTAACGCTGTTCGAACTGCTCAAAGCGCAGCAAATACTGCAGAACATCGGCGACCAGAAGCACAACAACATTTCAAATGTGAGCGCGGTGTGGATAGTTCTAGCAGAGTATGCACATGAGTGCAAGTTGTGGGGACTCACGCAACGAGCTTTACGGTTAGCCGATAGTCATTTGAAGCCTCGTGATGTACTTCCTGGTGGGATACGAGTTATGAAACGAGCAATGGAAGCTGAACTGTGTCTACGACAAAGTGATGGAGGTGAGGACGCTGGGAGTGCACGAGCAGTCAAGTTGTTGCAAGAAGCTTTGGAAATTGATGCATCTCATCCTGTTGCGTGGGTTACACTCGGAAAAGTGTACCTTCAGCAAGATTCTCAGACCAAAACAGCGATCGAGTGCCTGCAACGTGCACTTGAGCATCGTGAAACACTGAACACAGAGGCGTTGCGGCTTGGATTGTACTTGCGGCTCGGCCTAGCACTTCTTCATTCGTCACAGTTTGAGACCGCTGAAACAACTTTTCTGTTAGCATGCGATGAGTTTCGTGTGGCTTCCTGCTGGCTTGGCGTGGGAATTTCTTGTCTACGGTTGGAGAAATGGGAACGAGCTCAGATGGCTCTGTCGGAGGCCAATATATTGGATCCTTCCAATTCTGATGTATGGGGGTATTTAGCACTACTTGCCCTTTCGGCCCGCACAATGGTGAATGCTCGTGACGAAAACGATGCTCAGCAATATGTCTCGCAAGCTTTGCGATACAACCTCAGCAATCCGGCACTGCTGCGTGAGCTCAGTAATGCATTCGTGGCTATTGATCGCCTTGAAAGCGCGGAAAAGTTACTGCGGCGTTCATTAGCCTGCCAGGACTCCTCCCTAACGCGCAAGATGCTGGCCGATGTCTTATCGGCACAGAATTGTGCTGAGGACGCACTGCGACAGTATATACAGTCTCTCAATATTACTGAAGGAGTAGAAGAACGCTGCGCACTTCTGGAGAAATGTGCTCAGCTGTTGACCACGCTAGGTAGATCAGAGGAAGCAAATGAGTACCGAGCTATGGCAAAGCAATTTCTGGCTGGTAGCTAAACCGCTCAACGGTGGTGGGGAGTGGTAATCTTATTGAGGAGAATTTGGGGATCAGGTTTGGCTCGCTTTGCACCTGAATGACTTTGTTAAGCTACTGGTGGCATGATAATGCAGATTCAGATGTATGAAACCCTGAATCGGCACGAATTGGTCGATGTGCAGCGATGTTGGTTAAATAATGATCAATGTTCGAGAGACCCAGCAGCATTCCGTTGTCAGGTGTGTCGAGGGACGTAGTCATCTGACAATGCGCGAAATCGATGAGACGCATATCAGTGCTCGAGGGGCCGTAACTTTGGTCGCCTTCGTAGATGAGGAGCAGAGACGAACCCCAGCAGCGAAGACCGGTGGTGCTGGCCATGACACTTTTCAACTGGCGAATCTTGACAAGCAGCTCATCCAGTGCAGTCCAGCGTAGTGTGGAGCCGCTGGTAAGATACTGCAACACACAAAAATATGATGCACAGCACGATGTGAGATGCACGCATTTTTTCGAGAACAAGTTGAAACACGAGGCAAAACCTACGCACCGTTTCGAGCGCTGGCTCAATGTCATCAGGTTTGAGCTGCCTACCCCAGGTTTTGTCCCAAATCGTGTAGGTGCCGTCACGTTCGTCGTAGATCTGCATGCCGCACAACCGCAGTCCGAGGGCGAGTGAGGTGGTGGCAGCACATTTCGCTGTGTGGGATATCGCTTTGGCGGGAGATGCATCTTCTCCGTGTTGGCGCGTGCCCATTTTGATATCTAGTACGCACGGTCGATGGAAGTTTCTAGTAAGATCCCTCAACACGAGATAGTCTTTCAAGCTGCAACTCTCGGCACGCGTCAAAGTAGCAGCACCGTTCTCGCTCTTTGAGTTCCGCCTAGTTTTCTTCGCTCGTTCTTGTCTCCAGAGCTTCGCGCTGTATCCTGCTTCTGAAGCGGACGGCGCCATCGAGCTTGATGCAGTGAATTTACCAAGTCGACGCTTTATCCCGAACGAACCTCTGCGCATTTTCTTTGGAGTGGTGAGTGGCTCTGTTGACGACGATGTTGAGGAGGATTGGGATGGAGAAGTGAAAGCAGATCCATTCCGTGTCGTGGCCAGCAGCTCCACTTTGATCTTCCCGAGGAACTCAGGGACAAACGGTCGCAGTTGTGGGAATCGCGGCGCCAGCGCCTCGTAGAACTGGAGTTCGAGCGCAACGACCGGCTTGTACACTGAATCTCCTCCACTACGCAGAAACGCTGTATGACCTCCAGCCTAATGCACCGTGCAAACCTGTTACTACCTGCCAGTAAAGTATAACGACAAAGGTTTCTAGTGACGATAACGTCACTAACCACTCGTAGAAGACGTACCTGGTGATTGTAGAGGTAGAGGCTCGCTCCGTCCAAACCTCGAGCGACGACTTCGTTCGGGCCAACGAGCTCTTCGATGTCTGAAGCAACAGCAGCTCTTTCTCTCTGGTCATTCCCCACGGTCTCCTCCTCCATTGTCGAGCTGATCCCCAAGTATTTGCACTCCCCCCTGTCTATAAGAGAACAAGAAATAAAGCGATCTAGGCTAGGAAGGAGAAGACGTCGTGCTTTTCTTAGCTCGCTCGTAAAGTTCGGCATGAAATTCTTCAGCTGTGCCAATACATGCTGTAAAACAATAAGGTGCAGATCCGATAAACACGAGGAGATTCCTTGCTTGTCATGGGCAACGGCAACGCGGCCGTGCCGAGCTCCAAGCGTGGTGCAGCCTACTATGCGTTAGACAAATTAGCTTCAACCTATTCGTCTACAGTTGTTGAAGGTGACACGTCATATGTCACTCAAATGAAACAGTGACATAGGGGGCGGCCACTCCGACATTAGCCCCATCGCAGTTAAAGCTCGCCGCTAAAGCTTGTGTCCACGATGAACCTGTTCCGGCTGGTGGGCGACATGGCGCACCTTGCCAGCTTCCTGGTGCTGCTGCTGAAGTTGCTGGCCTCTCGCTCCGCTAATGGTGAGCGCTTCGTGTCGCTCTGCTCCCTCTGAATCTAATGCTAAACTTTCTTTGTGTCGGTACCGCAGGCATCTCTCTCAAGACGCAGGAGCTCTTCTTCCTCGTGTTCGTGACGCGCTACGTGGATCTTTTCTTCCACTTTGTGAGTCTGTACAACACACTCATGAAGCTGCTGTTCCTGCTCTTCTCGGGCGCCATCGTGTACGTCATCCGCTTCAAGGAGCCCTTCCGCAGCACATACGACAAGTCCCACGACGCTTTCCTCCACCTCAAATTCGCTGTTCTCCCCTGTGCACTACTGGCACTGGTCTTCAATGAGCAGTTTGAGGTTATGGAGATTCTCTGGACCTTCTCCATCTACCTCGAGGCCGTAGCCATCATCCCGCAGCTCATCCTACTGCAGCGCCACGGAGAAGTGGAAAACCTCACAAGCAACTACGTCGTACTGCTTGGGGCCTACCGCGGTTGCTACGTGCTCAACTGGATCTACCGCGCGGCTACTGAGACGTCCTACCACTTCATCTGGCTCATGTTCATCGCCGGCATGGTGCAGACAGCGCTCTACGTCGACTTCTTCTACTACTACGCTATCAGGTACGGCGGACAGGACTTTTCTTCATTCTCCCCGTGCATTTCTCGGTCTCTAACGTGCTTCTGCTTGTTCTGCAGCAAATACCACGGCAAGAAGATGACGCTGCCCTCTTAATTTGCTATTGCAATGATGCTGCTGATGGAGTGAAGTGGAAGCAGGTGGCTACAGCACGCTTCTTCTGAGCAGGCGCTTGAGTAGAATCGAGTTCCCTTCCTTCATCTGGCTAGGTGATTGCTCGTGGAGCGTGTTGCGAGAGATCAGTAGAAGAATACCAAGGCAGCAGAGAACTGTTTTGCTTTTCGATCGCGTATATTGATGAGACGTTTGTACGCTTTTCTTTCCTCTGTCTTTTCACGATTGCGTCGGACATGCAAATGCAACGGGTGAGAGTTGCAGTGGCCCAGTCTCTTAGCCGTCTAGGAAGCTGAAATCGCAGTGTTTGGAGACGTGGTCTGCGGCCAAATCTATCCGCTCAACGTCTTCCCGACGGATTTTCGCCGTGAACTGGGAGATCCGCGCCGTGATCGTGTAGCTGTCGGCCTTATCAGGTGAGACGTAAATGCACGGGATGTTGTCGGCATTAAGACGCCTTGCGAGTTCAGCGCTTGGCGGGTTCCACCCCGTAAGAATGACGCCTGACTTGAGGTTTTGGCCGTGGTAAGAGGATGCCTCCTGGTTTCCAATAATCGCGTCGATCACGTCCTTGCGGCCGCTATGCTGTAGTTACCCGAATCAAATCAGAGTTTGTTAGTCGAGAAAACCACGAAGACATCCGATCTATCGTACCGTGATGACGAGCTGGTTCGGAATGGCCTTGAACAGGTTTGTGCCATCCACAGGGGCCAGCGCTAGCCGCGTGCTACTAAAGTACCGCAAGCTAGCGTCTTTGCCTGCAACGCGAGAAAACCGTAGGATTCGTTATCAATACTTGCAATTGGTTAGCGAGCATCGACATAACATACCGGAAATGAGTTCGGACTTGAGCAGCTTGGCGTAGTCTGCCATCGTTGGACACGACAGATCCTTTAGATCAGGGATGCAGCCCACAAGCGGAACGTCCCAGCGTTTTAGTGCTCGCGAGTAGTAGTCCTACAGAATAGAGAATAAGCATTCAGCGTCTCCCATTCAAACTCGCCGTGGCAACAACAACTCCACCTTGATCATGTCCATCTTCTTCGGGTTGACCTTATTGAGGACCACGCCTCGTAGCCGGACGTTGTTCTGCTTGAGCATCTCCCGGTTCATCGCCAACTGGTCGAAGGACGAGCCCAGGCCACCCAGTGCCACACAAACAGCATCAATCTTGAGCTCGGCTGCATCAACATCAAAACCTTACTTAAGTCCCCACAACCCTCAATAAGAAGCAAAACACCCCACTTACCTGCCACTTGAGCGTTGTTTAACTCGCAGATGGAGCCCACTCCCGTGTGGCCTGTTCCTTCGCAGATGAGGAAGTCGCTTTGTTCGTACAAATTTCTGTGCGCCACTCGAATTGAATCCATGAGCTGCTGCGACGTCACTTTCCCGTCGATAAAATCCCTCGTAAACCCATCGGGGAATATGACGGGGGACATGTCCTTGTAGTCCTGCACGAGTCCAAAATGCTCTTTGAACAGGAAAGCGTCCTAAACGAGAATAACGTCAGTCCTATCCTGCCCCCACTGCACTACAATACAGGCCATATAGGTCATAGGATGAACCTTGTCCACTCGCAGCCCGTTGCCCACCGGCACGTGCTGCTGCCCCACAGGTTTGCAATAGGCGACTTGCTTGTCTGTGGCCTGGAATTTGGCCTGCAGAGTCTTGGCGAGGCCGAGACTGAGCGTCGTCTTGCCCACATGTTGGCCGGTCGATAGGACGAGAAGGTGCTTGGTCATGGTCATGGGGCGGCAATGAGGAGGAGGAGGAGGAGGAAGAGGAGGAGAAGGAGGAGGATGTCTGCAGTTCGACGATGATTGAAGCTGCGATTTTTGTGAGACCTTTCGGCCAGATGCTTTCGGCCAATCAGTTGCACAAATTCAAACTCGCTGTGCCTATGGAGACGGACCTGCTGCTGCGGTGCCTCGTGTGCTCGATGGACATGGCGCCGTGGACGGTGGCGGACCGGGAATTACATCTGAACGCGTGTCTAGATGCGGCTGCAGAACAGCGCTACGACTGCCCCACATGCGGCCAGGAGCTGTCTCAGTATAACGAACGCCAGCGTCTGGAACACGTGAATCGCTGTCTCGACCGAGAGGAGGCAACAGGAGGCGGCAACGTCCACAGCCACCAAAGACAGGAGAGCGAGGAGCTATGTGTTAACACTGGGCAGCCAGCAGAACAGGAGGAGATGGAGCTGCAGCAGACTCAAGTGCAGGAGGAAGAGGCAGAGGAGACAGAGGATGGCGACAGTGAGAGCGAGTGTGGCTACGTGTGCAAAATATGCGGCTTTGATATGTCGGAAATCGACTTGATGAGGCGCATCCGTCACGTGAAACTCTGCGGTCAGAAGTTCGGTGTGCGGCCTAGAGATATGGCGGAGGTGGAACAAGTAGAGACGATCACTGCGAGGCTGGAGAAGAAGGAAGAAGAGACGGCCCCGAACGCTTTTGCAATTATGATGATGTCGTCGCCAGGGAAATCGGAGATTCAGACGACTAAAATCGGTACGAACCATTGCAACCTTCTTAATCGGATGGAATTTGTGTCTTGACTTGGGTATTTTTGACGCCGATGCAGAAAGATCCAATGTCTTTGACGTGCTGATGCGGGGCTCGAAGACCGCTGCGGTGCTCAACGCTAGAAAACGCCCCGTGCCTTTCAAATTCACACGCAAAGCGATTCAGCGACGACGCCTTTTGTACCCCGACTTCAAGTGCATCCAGGGAACGAACCCGCCCTTCATAGTGGATGGATTTCAGTATGCTTGCAAGGAGAATTCGAGCATCTACTTCCTGACACATTTCCACTCGGACCACTATGGGGGCCTCACCAAGGTGGGTCAATGCATGCAAGCCGTAGAATATGCTTGTGCGGCTTACAGAATTTCTGTCTTGCTAGGACTTCAATTGTGGCATCATCTATTGCAACGAAATAACCGCCAGACTTGTCGTTCAGGAGCTGGGTGTCCAGAGTAAATACGTGCATCCAGTAGGGATGAACACACCAGTGCTTGTTGGGGATGTGCAAGTGACTTTTATGGACGCGAACCATTGCCCTGGCTCAGCAATCATCTTGTTTCGGCTAAAGGACGGGAAGACCTACTTGCACACTGGTGACTTTCGGTTCCACAGGAGAATGCTGGACTATAATGCACTTAACCCTCATATTCCGACCGGAAACGAAACCATTGACCACAACGGTAAAATTGTGGGCATGCAGCGTCTTGATGGGGTGTACCTGGATACGACCTACTGTGACCCAAAGTACACATTTCCGACCCAGCAAGTCGCAGTTGATCACGCTGTCGAGCTCATGGACAAACATTTCAAGCAGGAGAAAGTTCTCTATCTTTTTGGCTCATACACAATTGGCAAAGAGCGGTTGTTCATGGAGATAGCACGCAAATTCCAGAAGAAGGTGTGCGTATCAAAATCAAAGCTAAGAATCATTGAAACCTTTGGCTGGCCTGCTGAAGCGATGCAACTTTTGACAACGGAGTCCGCAGCGACAAAGTAAGATGCAAATTTTTTTATGGGGGGGCAACCAAATTGATGAGCTAATATGTTTATTGCCTTAATCGTGCCCGTGCCGATAGCTTACACGTCGTCCGCATGCAAGATCTCCAGATGGACAACCTGACAGTGCTGCTGGCCAAACACCGGCTACGATTCCGACGGATCGTCGCATTTCGCCCAACAGGTTGGACGTTTAGTGGCAAAAATCCGCGGTCAATTTCTACTTGCTGCACGGACCCTTCAGGCAAGATCCACGTCTATGGTATCCCGTACAGTGAGCACTCCAGTTTTGCGGAGCTCTGCGATTTTGTCCAAGTTGTGAACCCCCATTCGATCATCCCAACGGTTTGCCGTCTATTACTTCACTATTATGCCAACTGCATCCTAGCTAACTCGATATTGTGCCCATGGTATCAGGTGAACTGTAGCAGCAAGCGTAAAGCCACCAACCAGGTCAATGCGTTGCGGCAAGTAGCGTTCCACAACATCTCGCTGCTTTTCAAGCAACAGCAAAAGCAGATAAAGCAACAGCTGGAGGATCTAAAACAAGGGCAACAGGAGCAGGATGCCGCCCATACTGACAGCGACAATGGTCATCCAGACGACTATGCAAGTCCCCGCCAACAAGTAGAATCGCGTGGTAGTTGACACACCGCAGTAGCTGCGGATGCTTGTTGAACTAGATGCAGAGTATATTACGAGAGAAAATGCATCCGTCTCCTGCCCATTGGTTTTAAGCTCGTCTTCAACCTTCGCTACCTATTGAATCAGCCACGCATTTCGCTGTTCGACGGCAGCTACGCAACAGGTTTCTACTCACGCACCCGTTCCGAGCATCTAGAGAGCTAGTAAAACCACCACAAGAACGTCGTCGTCTTCTTAGTTGAAGTTCGTCCTTGCCGTCATCTCGTTGATTACGTCGCTCAGCTCATGATCCAGGATAGCATTCAGTCTTCCCAGCTGAGAAGACACTGGACGTGTCGCTTCAGCACAAACCTTATTTCAGCAGCAGCAGACGTCTCCCAGCAATGCCGTCTCGAGGCCGTGCAGCTGAGAGCCAAGTGCTCTCGTTGGACTCCAATGATACCAACAGACCTCCGTCGAGCGCGGGGAATTCACGGCCGAACACGTCTGGGGGAAGATCCAAGAAACCAAAGCTCAGTGAGTTCCGCCAGTATCTGGAAAAGGAAGAGCTCCCTCTGTTGATTGAGACGCGCAACGGAGTGCGCCGCGTAACGTGGACAGCGAACTTGGAGCAGCTCGACTTCGCCCACTTCCTCCCGATCTGCCTCAGTGGTCTACAGGAAACGCTGGAGCCGTACCCGTCGTTCGCGTTCAACGCCGTTATGGGGCTGCTGGAGAGCGGGCGACGGGACACTCGAGTGCTCAAGGCTTTGCCTCAAGTGGTTCAGCAGCTCAAAGGCGCTCTGGGCACACGCGAGAAGGCTGTGGTTCACCGTGTCTTGCTGGTTCTGCAGCAGTTGGCAGTGTGTGAGGGTGTCGGATCTGCGCTGACCGATTACTATCGATCACTTCTGCCGCTGTGCAACATCCTGCAGGACAAACATCTCGGAACCGGCGACAGCGCCACCAAGGAGCTCGTGACTGAAGCACTGGAGACCATAGAAGCGTACGGCAAAGACGACGCCCACCTGGTGATCCAGCAGTACGTCCCCGCTTTCCAGAGTTGCTGTGGCGCGTAAACCTTTCAAATGAAAAACTACAGGAGACAAACAAGTATGTGAGCCTGGTAGGGTAGCAAGACTAGCTTTGTTTCTATACACAAGGATCGTATTACAGGCAGTCTAGGTCGATGGCCTTCAACGCTGAATACTCAAACCACCTTGGCTCCAACTCTGTTCATCTCCATGACTTTTTGCCTAAATGCGCGATCGCGGGTGACGGTAGTTGCGCATTTCCTTGGGCAGCGACGTCGAGACGAGGTCTTCGAGGCTGTGGATACCGTACTTGTTGGGCGCACCTGTGCGCCACAGCTCGCGGGCGTTCAACTGGCCGTCGGGATTCAGGAACTCCACGCCCATGTGCTGCTGGTGCCAGCGGATCATGAAGTCGATACGAGGAGTGGGGAAGTTGCCCAGCATCTCCGCCATGTTCTTGAGAATGCATAGGCCGTATGGGATGTCCTCCCAGAACAGACGCGAGTTGACCGCAGGCTGGAACTGACCCTTTGACACTTCCGTCAGCGGCGTCGCGCAGCCCGCGTAGCCGAGGTTCGTGCGGAAGATCTGCAGCAACGAGGAGCGGTCTGACACGTCCTTGCCGTAGTGCTTCACCACACGGTCCCCCATAGGCAGCACGTCCGACAGGTCAAGCGCCGGGAAGCGCTGCAGCAGCGCGTATTTGACCTGCTGCAGCTCGTTGTCCAGCATCGTCAGCTGTTCGGCGGAGAACTCATCGAAGTCCGCGTCTGGGGCAGCAAACCAACCAATTCATGTCAATGCAAGTGAGTATTGCAACAACAATTCGACACCAGCAGCTATCCTTACACAAGGTGAGACCCTCACGCTTCTTGAGCTCCTCGAGCGTGTAGGTCTTCTTGCCATCCCAGTCGCGGAAGATCGCGTAGTAGCGGGCCGGGTGGATGATCTGGTTGGACGGCGTGAGCGTCAGGTTCAGGAAGTTGGCCACCGTCTTGCACGGGATGTCGAACAGCGTCTGCATGAGCGCCACAGCCTCATCCTTGCGCTCGACAGGGTAGCAGGCCACGTACAGACACTGCTTGGGGCCAATGATACGACACTTGTGGCTGCGGATACACACGTTTAGTCAGCACCAACACGAGTTTGTTGGTAGTAGTAGTAGTAGCAACGTACCCGTATTCCGTGGCCTTGCAGATCCACGGGATGTTTTGCAGACCGAAAAGCTGCAGCAATAGCAAGCACAAGTCAGAATGGAATGCCCAACCAGCAGCAGTACCATATCAATCAGTCACTGTGTTCGTACCAGGTCCACACTGGCGAGTTTCTCCTCTCCGAGCGCCTTCTTGACGGCCCAGTCAAATCCTCCCTGGGCGAACAGCGCCCCCAGCTTAACCCCCTTCTTGAGGTAGGGCGCCACACTCTCCAGGATGGCCGGATGCGCGTTGGCAGGCGCCGCCACGATGACCACGTCTGACTGCGGGATGACGTGCTTGGCGTTCTTGGACAC
Source organism: Phytophthora agathidicida (assembly GCA_025722995.1). Taxonomy (NCBI): domain Eukaryota; phylum Oomycota; class Peronosporomycetes; order Peronosporales; family Peronosporaceae; genus Phytophthora; species Phytophthora agathidicida. Next base: position 3,475,564 of record CP106972.1, on the reverse strand, counting down.
GAGGCTCAGTCGGCCCGTCATGACGCCCTTGGACTCCCAACTGCTGCCGGCCGTGCTCAGCTCCAGCGTCTCCGCCCACCGCTCGGGTTGGCGCGTCAGGACCTGAACGCGCACACCATTGGACGCCAGATACGCGGCCGCCACATGCGCGCCGTTGCCGCCGCCGCAGATGGTGACGACACCCACAGACGCAGGGGCGGAAGACACGCGCTGCTGGAGCTCGGTGCGCGCCGTGGCCACGGAGAGAGTCATAACGAGAGGATCAGGAGGAGTCTGCTTGGGATAATGACACGCACGAGCTTTTGCGCCAGCACGATCAAATTTAGCTTTAGCTAGCTCAAATTTAGCTCGAAGTAAAAATTGAGAGTCAAATTTCTATCACGATGGAGAAGCTCGATGGCAGACAAAAACTCAGAATTGGTTGGTCTTCCATCTAGCAAAGATGCCTAGTGGAGCAGCACCGAGGCCTGCTGGTGCGTTTCGGCCGTCACGCGGATGGCGAACAGTTCGTTGAGCTCGTCCTTGCTGAATGCGAAGGCCACTGCCTTGTCGATCTGCTCGATGGCACGTGAGTACTCCTGCATCGCCATGTACACCTGGGCCAAGTGGCAGTACGCGAACTTGGAACGCGGGCACATCTCCACCGCCTTCTCGAACAACGCCAGTGCCTGATGGCCGTATTCCGCACCCTTCTGCACCAGTAGATTGCCTTGGTTGATGTATGCCATCGGGTACGACGGGTCCAGCTCGATCGCCTTCTCAAACATCTCTTCAACGGTCTTCAGGTCCACGGAGCTTCCTGGGGCCTGCAGCATCTGCATGTACGTCTCGCCAAGGTAGTTGTAGATCTCCGGCACGTCGGGCGTGATGCGAGCCGCCGTCGTGAGGTAGTCCACGGCGTCCTGGAAGTTGCCGTTGCGCGCGTGGGTGACACCCAACTGGATGTAGGCCATGGAAAAGTCGGGTGCGAGGCTGATGCACTTCTCCAAGTCACTGAGCGCTGCTGCCATCGACGACTCGTTGCTAGTTCCATCCGGCGCCACATCAATGGAATGAAGCTGGCCGCGGTGGAAGTACGCCGTGGAGCACTCCGACTTCTCAGCCAGAGCCTTGTCGAACCATTCCAGCGCCTTCTTCAGGTCCTTTTGGTCGAAGCAGAGGCCACCCATGCGAATCTTTGCAAAAATGGAGTGGGGCTTCGCAGCTAGAGCCTTCTCGAACGACTTACGAGCGAGCTCAAACTCGCCACGCAGGTGGTGGTACGTTCCATTCTCAATGTGCGCTGTGTAGTAGGCCTCGTCCTCAGGCTGCACAAGCTTGCACGCGGCATCCAGATCCTGAGCGGCCATATCGTAATCCTTCTCCTTCTTCAACGTCAGACCACGCTTCGTCAGCAGCAATCCACGCTGTTGCCGGGTGTCATCGCCCGCCTCGAGGGCCTCCAGTTCTGTCGCGTAGTCCTCCGATGATTTCTCCGCAACGACGTCGTTCTCGTCGTCACTTGGGTGGAAGGACGAGTAGTACGACGTGACGAAGAACTGGTCGGGCAGGTATCGCATGGGGTTCTGCTTGTTCTGCTTGTTCTGCTGGGCGTCCTCGATCTCCTTCACGGTGATGTCGCTGTGGATGCGGCTGATCTCCTGGGCCAAGTTCTCGTCCACCTGCTCTTGCTTCTCCTCGGAGATGACCAGCAGACACACGTAGTCCACCAGCGATCCGCGCAGGTCTCCAATATTGGCTCGGGCCTTGGCGCGACGCAGGTACGACTTGGGGTGTCTCTTGTCCAGCTTTAGGGCCTTAGCACAGTCGGACACGACGTTTTCATAGTCCTGCAGCTTCTCGTAGGCGGCAGCGCGGTTCGAATACATGACCTTGAGGTTGCGGGCGTCCACCGGCTGCTGCTGCTCGCATTTGGCGATGGCCACAGAGTAGAGCTCCACGGCGCCGTCGTAGTCTCCAGCCTTGTACTTCTTGGTGGCCAGGGTGGCCTCCTCCTCTCCGACATTCACTACGGGTGTTGGCTTGGGGGCTTCAGGGATCTTCTTCGTCGTCTGCTGCACAGGCTGCTGCTTGGGGGTGGAGGTCGCCGCCTGCGGTTGCTTTACATCCTCAATCTGTTGGTGCTGATGACGCTTGCGGTACAGGCCGAAGGCCACGAACGCGCTGATGGTGGCCAGCGACGCCAGCACCGCGAGCTGCAGGAACGCGCGCTGCTCCATTATGGCCGCACGATGATCTTATACAAATGTGAAGACATCCGGCCGACAATGGGTATACCTGTAAATATCCTCTGAATTTGTATTGTTATTGCAATATGAAAGAAAGGAGTGTAAAGAGAGGCCACTTAGCGCAATTAAATGACTGGCCGTAATTTGGCTGGCTGGAATCGCTTTTGGCTGCAACTCGTGCGTCACACCACCCAAGCCTTCATATCGAAAACAGTGCAGTGATCCATCGGTCGTGAGCAAGTTACCTTCATCCCCAACACCACCAATGTCTGACGCCGCCGTGAACCCCAAGGCCTACCCGCTCGCGGACGCCAAGCTGACCGTGTCCATCCTGGACCTGGTGCAGCAGGCCACCAACTACAAGCAGATCAAGAAGGGCGCCAACGAGGCCACCAAGACGCTGAACCGCGGCATCTCCGAGTTCATCGTCATGGCCGCCGACACGGAGCCCCTGGAGATCCTGCTGCACCTGCCGCTGCTGTGCGAAGACAAGAATGTACCATACGTGTTCGTGCCCTCCAAGGTCGCCCTGGGCCGCGCTTGTGGCGTGTCACGCCCTGTGATCGCCGCCTCGATCACGTCCAACGACGCGTCGCAGCTGGGCCCGCAGATCCAGAGCATGCGCGAGCAGATCGAGCAACTCCTAATTTAAGCGCCTCGACTGATTGCCAGCAGACTGTCTGCCGTTCGTCCAGTCGTTCGTTGATGTGAACGAGCTGCAGACTTTTTTGGTGTGCTCGTCCAGCACACAGATAACCTGCTGTTGTAATGCCAATACAATACCCACTCGCATTTGCGCTGCAATCTCCACATTGTGTTATTGTTACTCCAGTATCCTTTGCAAGTTGCTGCCATTGATGACTAGGTTGCGTTCATCAACACGTACTCGCGCGTGCTCTCGCCGAACTTGAGCACGTCCTTCTCCTTGAGCTCAATGTAGCGCGATCCCTCGATCTCGCGGCCGTTCAGGAACGTCGAGTTGGTGCTGTTCAGGTCCATAATGTACGGCCGCACTTCCTGCTCGAAGCCGAGACCGTCCTCTGTCTCTTTCTGGTACATCCGGTACTGCAGCACCGCGTGCTGCTTCGAGCACGATGGGTGCTCCGTCAAAATATCCGCCACAGCCTTGTCACGACCAACGAGGAACGCGCTCTTGCGATGCACATGAAGCGTCTCTGCGTCAAGCAACAAGACTCCAGTCAGCCCACGCTCTCCACGACACCACTCAGCAAAACCCACACATGAAGACCCACCGATGTTCTTGTCATCTTTGAACACGTACAACCGATACCGCTTGGTCGGCTGACGGGCCTCTGGCGGCTCGGAGAACTTGATGACTACTCCGTTCTGCATGTTTCCCGTCGTCTGGTCCTTGGCCAGCGCTCCAGTGAGGCCAAAGTTGGGCTTCTCCACCTCGACGGGTTCCTCCTCTTCCTCTTCATCCTTCTGCTTGCCCCACCTGCATGCAACCACAACAGATCATTAGCACCATGACCAAATCAATTCTTCCCTGTCTCCACAGCAGCCAGCGTACTGGACCAAGTGAGAGAAGTCGCGCGTCTTCTTGTCCTGATTCCGAGGCGGCGAGCACGGCGCCCGAGTCTTGGGGTGCTGCTGCTGCTCGCGTCTGGGGCGTCGTGGTGGAGATCTGGATCTCGACCTCGACCTCGACCTGGAATGCGATCTAGCCCGCCAGCGACTGCGACGACCTCCAGACGACTGGCGCGGCGGGGACCGCGAGCGAGAACGTCGGCGATGCCGCTCCATTTCGTATGTACTTGGAAGTTTTTGTCACCATATTTCGGAACGAATAAGCTACCCGTTAAAATTCTGCACCACACATAATTAGAGACAAAATTAGCTTAAATCAAGAGTAAATAAGGCCGAGGGGATAGAATTAACAGTAAGCCAGGAGAATTATATTGAAACGCATTATCCTCGTGGAGGAGACCTTGCTGTACAAGGGTCTCGATGATTTACTAAAGAAGAGAACTCGCCGACAGGCCATTGTCCCCAGCTTGGAGCTTGGAGCTTGGAGCCGCCACCTGCGAAAAAGTTGACCACGAACGTTCCCCAAATCGCGTGATCAGTCGGCAATTTCCTCTGTGACAGCACGAGTCTCGGTTTACCAGCAGCACAAGTCGAAGCTCTGTCTGCGAGCCATGGCCGCTCGTGTCAAGCAAGTGCTCCAGCGCTACGGACGCACCGCCTTCCTTTTCCACTCGACCGTCTTCGCCTCGACGCTCGCAGGCTCCTACGCCGCCATCCACCAGGGCGTCGACCTGCAGGCGCTGGCCAAGCGCGTCCCCTTCGTGGACCTGACGAGCATCGATCCGGACGCTGGCACGCTGGCCCTCGCCTACCTCTCCACCGTCGCCACGGGCCCCGCGAGGGGCGCGCTTACCATCGCCGCTTCGCCCATTCTTGCGCGCTTGCTCGCGCGTAGCCGCCAGCTGACCAAAATGTAGGCGACAGGCAGTAGCTAGACTGAGCCTTAATCCCCCCCCTAATGCATAGTTGTCTCGTTCCTCTGCTTCTCTCCTCCCTTAGTGCACCTCGTCCTTCCGGTGCTTCAGGTGCCCGTCCTTTCCTCGTCCCGCGTGTCATTCATCCCTTCACCCGCCACTCTTCCTCTGGTCTCACCTCGAAATGCGTCGCTTCTTCGGCCGCTTCGCTAGCCGCCCGCGCGTGGCCGCCGGCCGCCAGACGCCGCCGCGCTCCGTTCCCGAGGGCATTGAGCGGCCTCCGTACGCAGCGAATGGCGGCATGTCAGACCTCAAGCCCTTCATACCCATCTTGGACGGCGAGCAGCAGCAGCGTTTGCGTGCCGCCTGCGCGCTGGCGGGGGACATCCGCGAGTTCGCTAAGCCTCTGTGCCAGGCAGGAGCCACGACGGAGGACATCGACCGCGTTGTGCACGAGGAGATCGTGCGACGCGGCGCGTACCCGTCGCCACTCAACTACGGGGGCTTCCCCAAGGCTCTCTGCTCGTCTGTGAACGAGATCGTGGTTCACGGCATTCCAGACAGCCGGCCGCTGCAGGACGGAGACCTTGTTAACATCGATGTGTCCGTCTTCTTGGACGGATTCCATGGCGACACTTCGCAGACATTCCTCGTGGGAGATGTAGACGAAGCCGGGAAGCACCTGGTGGCCGTCACCAATCAGGCGCTCATGGGCTCCATCGAGAACTGCTGCAAACCGCTCAACCGCTTCGCAACTATCGGAGACTTTGTGCAGACATTGACGGACAAGGAAGCACTTGGCGTGGTACGAGAGTACACCGGACACGGTATCGGCAAGGAATTCCACTGCCTGCCCTTCATCCTGCACCATCGCAACAGTGAGCCAGGCAAGATGCTGCCGGGCATGGCATTCACAGTGGAGCCGGCGCTGACGGAGGGAAGTCCTAAGGTAAGATGTACACGGCTTTGGATATACATTTCAGAGAAGTTGTGCTCACTTGTCGTGTTTTGGCCGCTGCTGTTGCTACTGCTAGATCGTGCATTGGGACGACGGCTGGACCGTGGCGACGGCAGACGGCGGGCGATCGGCGCAGGCGGAGCACACAGTGCTGATCACCGAGGACGGCGTCGATATCTTGACGTAGGTAAACGCCATGAAAGTAGATGAAACTTGGGTTTTGGTTTCACCCCGTTGGTTGAGCATCCTTCACAATGTGTTCCAGCTTCACATGCTGTTTCGCTTTTTCAGCTTCGGGAAGAAGGGCACCTGAAGCTTTGTGTCTAGTGCTGCAAGTTTCGGGAGGTCGCAGGCGTTCTCGTTCTCGACGTTATCCGTTGAATGCGCTGCGATGCTCAACCACGCGAGGCTGAGGTAGGAATGCATCACGTCCGGAACGGTGTCCGGGTACTTGCACAGACCACCGAAGGGGAACTGGCATGAATAGATGAACTTTTGGCAGCTGGGGACATCCACGAGTGAGTGTTTGCCCAGGAGATCGAGCGTCGCTCCGTTCCAGAACGCATAGCACGAGTCTGGCATCTTATTGCATCGCCCCTGGAAGCCGCCTTGCTGCCGGAACACCAGCCACCGAACGAGGTCCGATTGCTCGCAATTGAGCTGCATCATGCGACCCGATAGGAACAATGCTGCGATGGCAGTGAAAACTGCACCGCCGTGGGATTCCGCACCGGTATTGATGCCGATGCCTCCATCATAGTTCTACAGACAGCAAGCAAGCACCAAGTCAGGGACCCAGCAACCAACACCACCATTGCTTTCCTTACCAGACACGAGTTGATAAAGCGCACTATCGCCGTCAGATCGACGCCGGACCAATCGTCCAGAATGTACGAGATGGCGCAGGCGCAGTAGACGAAGCGCATGTCCTCCTCCGATCCCGCGTTCGTCGACGAAAAGCTACAGCGACAACGTCAGCAAGTCGTAGTAATAGCACACAACACAAGCAACCACCCCCTTACCAGCCCGTCTTCTTGTTCTGCAGGCGCTTCAAGGAGCTGACGATGGCCGCTTTGTTCACGCGACTGAGATCGTCCCCGAGTGTCCTGAGGATGCAGAGCGCCGCAAATGTGGACGCGATGTTGCTCGAGTCGTACACCTCGCTCTGGTATTGGGACGGCGGGCAGCAGAATTCATTGCCTATGAAGCTGCCGCCCCTGAAGCCGCAGTCGCCGGCATTGAGGCTTGGGTCGCGGCAGTCGGGCGGCACCTGGAGACTGTAGACCCACTCGACGATCTGGTGCTTGTCCACGCGCTCCAGTTCCCCCAGCAGCGCCAGACCGTGGACGCAGAAGAAGGCCAACACTACGCGCTGCGAGTCCTGCGACGCGTACGGAGTCGGCAGCGACCGAAGGTTCTTGAGGAAGTAGCGCACGTGCAACTCGCGCTCGAACGTCGTCGACATTCTGCGGGCGGCGAAAAACCAATAGTGACTGATTATAGGCCTGCGAGAAGGCTACACTAGGGGCACGAAGCTCTGCTCGTAGAACTTTGCTGGTTGGTGCAATGCGATGGATGAAGAGATTTATTAGGTAAAATGCTTATTCGATCTGGAAGACGGCCGAGTTGGGAGGGCCCGCCATGCTCTCGTCGTCGTCGTCTGGGTGGCGCACACGGAAGTCGAACTTGACGTTCATGAGCCTCTGGTTGTCCGAACGACGCATGACGGTGATATCGCCCACCACCAGGTCGCCCTCGCACACCTGCATGGGCGGGTAGAGCGGGAAGACCTGCTGGCCCCAGTGCGTGGGCTGCACGAAGGGAGATGTGGTGAGAGTCACCTCCTTCTCCGCCGGGTTCTCGGTGCAGCCCTTGAAGTCGACGTCGAACCATCCGGCGATGCCGCCGAAGCGTGCCATGATAGAGATCGGCATAGAGAAGGATGCCTTGACCTCCTTGATGTCATCAAGCGTGCAGGTCTTGAGGTCCCACTTGGCGAACTCGACTTCATCTCCGATGAGGTCTCCGGCGTTGAGCTCCTCCCACGAGGACGTGTGCAGCGAGTACTGCTCCTGCTCCTTGCGGAAGGCGTTGCCCAGCACGCTCATGTCGACGCCCCACGATGCCTTGGTGTTGTCAACGAAGCTGCGCCAGCCGTCCATGGCCGACGAGAACTCACTGAAACGCTTGTTGCTGTTTTCCTCATTGCACATGGGGGCGATGAACATACTGGCGTGCGACGGGAACATGGCGCCCTCGGGCTTGAGCCAGCGGTCGCGCGCCACGATCACCGAGTCGAACATGGACTCCCGCAGTAGGAAATAGCCCATCCACTCCGAGATGATCACGTCCACCTTCTCAGGGAGCTCCACATCCTCCATCTTGGACTGGATGACCGTCACAATGTGGTCCTGGCCGTTCGCCTTGATCACCTTCCGCGCCTGCATTGCGATGTCTGTGGCTTCCACTGCGAAGACCTTGCGAGCGCCGGCCTGGGCCGCCCAGAGCGCCAAAATGCCGCTGCCCGTGCCCACATCCAGCACAACCTTGTCCTTGAAATGGTTTGGGTTCTCGAAGATGGAGTCCCGGTAACACATCATCCGCTGTTCGTCAGAAAGCATCGACTTTTGGTGGTAGATGTAGGCGTACGTGCAGAAGTAGTTGGCGAAGTCCGAGGACGCCTCCCACGCCTTCTTCTGGTCCGGCGAGATGTCGCGCGGGTTTGAGTCCGTCATATTGAGGTGGGCGGGCGGCAGTCTACGAGGTAAATGCAGGGGAATGGGACAGCGCAGGCAGCAGCAGGACAATGAGCAGCGGGCAGGCAGCGGGGCTGGAGAGCTGAACCAATGGCCAACCAAAGATCCGAGGACTGACCTAGCGGTTACAGTGACCGTCACTGTAAAGAGAGATTCAACAATGTATTGCTGTCGATCACAATATTATTGCTTCGATGGGGGATGACGACTTGAAACGTGCGTTCCAGGCGCTGTGCGGCGACTATGAGGAGCTTCTGGACGAGGCAGCGCAGGCCACGCAACCTGTGGACGAGCGCATCGGCCTGGCGCTCTTCAAGACCGACGAGGCGTGCGCGGCCACGGACACACTGCGGAAGGACGCGCAGCAGACCCAGGAGCAGCTGCTGAGTGAGCTGCTGGCCAATTGCCACGAGCTCGAGGACATTTTCCTGCGCGTGAACCTCATCGAGGTGGGCGAGCGGCACAACAGCAGTTGGCTCTAGGTTAGACAAGTAGACGTACCGACTGATCAATGGGTGTGGTGACTGTGCAGCGCTTTGTGGGGCGGATGCTGCAGACGACGCGGGAGCTCGAGAAGCGCACGGAGAGCGTCAGTCGCGCAGCTGGACCAGTCTTCAATCCAAGCACCAGCGTCACTAGTTTACTTCGGTCCTTCTCCATCACGGTAGGAGATGATGCAATTTGGCCTGTTGAGACTTTAGGGAATTGACTAGTGTTGTTGTTGTTGCTGCTGTAGCAGCGTGGGGCACAAGACACACTGTCGACCGACAGCAAGTGGAGCCCATTGCCATTCGAGTTCAACACGAAGGAGCTCATGGAGAGGCTGAAAAAGAGCGACGCACGGGAGCTGGGCGTGTCCATCTCGTTTTCGCCTATTCCAGAAGCAGCAGAAGGAGATCAAGCGCTTCCTGTGGCAACAACCAGTGGCGTCAAAGCGGAAGCCGACTCGGACTAAATGGAATGCAAAATTATAAGCTAACAATCACAGCCGAGCCTTTCACTGAAAGCGTTCACGACAGTTGCCCTTGCAACAGAGGTTGTGTTCCGGGTCAAAAACCCAACACCACACCGCAAGTAAGCGCTCGAGACATCTCTCGAAGTTGCGTCCAACTGCGTCGTGCGCGTTGGCCCGATCAGAGTGGTGCCTAGTAGCCCAGTTGAAGATGCTCGTGTCAGGGCAGTCTTCCTCCTGTTCCGGCAGCAAACTCTGTTAACGGGGGTAGTTTTGTAGATAACTAACTGTTGGTGAATGATCTCGAGAGATCTTTACGTTCGGACTGGGCTACCGACGAATCAAGGCAATCCATCTTTCACTCCCCAGCAGCCCGTTTACCGAGTGGGCTTTCGTTTGAGGTCCTTCTCAGGGTCCCGTTCCCACGTTGGTTTGAATTTCAGTCGCCTTAGTCGATTCGGTATCCTCTGCAGAACTGTGGAGTTCGAGGCTGGTGGGTGACTTGGAGGAGTCCAAGCTGCCACAAGTTCTTCGCGGCGTTGATATCGCGCTCCCAGTAGTTCGCTCTGCAAACTACGTTTTTGCAGACACGCACATTCCTCGACCTTTTGGTTTTCGTCGTCCCGTAGATCTTGAATGGCGTGTTCACCATCGGGCGTGAGCACTCGGAGCAAAGATAGCTGGTGCGAAACTCGTCGACCATGATGAGGGTTGCGCGGCGAGAGAGTTCAAGCGCGAACCGCTTGAGCGGAACGTGCATATGGCCCGCGAGATGAGTCTGGCTGCTCCATTTTCCGAGAGCCACACACACGTCACGGTCCACTGTCGGGACGACACGCTTGGCGAGTTTCGCCACGGCCTTGCGTTTGAATCTCGACACCGTGAATCTCCACTTGCGAAACCCTTTCAGTGCGCAGAACTCCAACATGGCGTTGATATTCCTCCACATGTGCTCGTAACGAGAGAGCAGGGACGCCGACGACGAAGTCTTGAACAATGGCATGTCCTTCACAAACGCACCGTAGCGCGGATACCTCTTCTTCAGGTTTTCATGCCAGAATGCATGGTGCTCGACACGACTCATGTGTCGGTACTCTCGGGACGTGACTTGTAGGACATGAGAATTGTCACGCAGGAAATGAGATCGGCGCCTGACGCCGTGTTTCCGCGGACGGTGCTTTGGGTGATGCCTGTGGCAGATCTCGCACCACCCCTCCACATCGCACTGTGCTCTGCTGCGTCTCTGGCGTCGGTGGAGACGACGGCGGTTCCTGCTGCGCTTCTTGCCATGGCGTCTGCCGCTAACGTGGCCTGGACAGGTACTGCACCAACCGGGCATGGAGCATGGCTCTTCCGGTGGGTTGCAGACAAACTCCAGCATAGGACGGCTGTATGCCAGCAGCATCATCCGTAGACCTGGGTCGATCCCGATCAATGTATGTGGTATATACTTCGGAGAAAGAGCAGGTCGTTCAAGAGGAGCAGGAATCGACGTCAGCACAGCAGCACTGTAGCCATTCGTGGAGATCTGATACTCAAAGTTGCGCCTGGGAACGCCAATTCGGGGATCCGCATTATGACTGACGCAGTCTCCGAGGTTAAAGACAGAGGCCCACATCCTCTCGTGCACTTCTTGGAACTCCGCAGACGTAGCATACGTCCGTTGTCCACGAGAGTTTGTGGACTTGTAGAGACCAAAAACACCCTTACCCGTCGTTGCCAAAATTTGTTTTGCGACTTGGTAGAGCACCTCTGTAGTGACTGGGAAGAACGCCGGCACACAGGAGGTGGGCTGCGGCAGCAACGTAAACAATCGGCACCATTTCGGGATCTCGTCTTGGTCGTGCATTGGCTCCATCTCCTTCAGCATGTCGTACAGCTTGCCGAGAAATAGCACTTCGTGGCTAGCGATGTTCGCAGCTGTAGGAGGCAGTTCTAGCCACTCAAGCCATTGCGTCTCGACGTCCGTGAGGTCTTCAGGACTGGACTTTAGTCGAGCGACCATGGCCTCAGCGGCTCCCCGCGGATACGCAAGCTGCAGGCGAATGAAGTTGACAAGCCGTGCCTCGAGTTTCGTTCGAACGTGTTGCTGCGCCGCAACGAGCATGTCATTCGCCAGTTCTTTGATAGCGGAGCTTGAATAGAGGAGCGTAGGTGGTATATACGACATGACCCTCGATCGCGTAGTTTTGTACTTGTTGATGGACTCCTCTAGTGCAGCGTTAGCCGAGGGTTTTGGCGCGGGCCTCTGTTCGTCACCAAAGACAGCTGTGCAGCACCGGTAGAACGTAGCTTGGTCCAGCTGCAGGGCTGTCTCCATCGTGCGAGATCTTGCCGGTACTACAGGGTAGTTAGGGTGGCTACGCCGATAGTGCTCGAACAGCCGGCAGCAGTGGAAGTTCATCGCCATCATTGCCTCCACTCGAATCTGCTGCAGAGCCACTGCACGTTGTTCGAGCGCGTCCCGGATGTCATGATTCGGACAAATGTGCCTCAGCGGATACGTCACCGTGGAGAACTCTAGGGCGCTGTTGGCTCCTCGAAGAAGGGAGCGACGATGGTTCGCGGCGGCCCGTTGCTCAATGTCGACTTCATCAGGCGGTCTCCACGCGATCGCGAGTTCTGGCAGGAGATCGACGATGCCGGGGTCGATACTGAACGAATCCATGAAGGCAGGAGGGATATTGACTGCAAAATGCGAATTGGATAATGACAGATTTCGTTGCGCTTCGAGCAAGCCACCCGCTCGCTTTCGGCTGTGCAGTATACATGAACCTTTTGAAATAAGTACAAGTAGTGAAGAGGCGCGTACTTGTCGTCTTGGTTGAGCGAGTGATGGGGCAAATGTGGTCGACAGGCGAGGTCAATCGGTATCATTATGCGGACACCGCATCTCAGCGCTTCGAACAGCGCGTTGAGAATTTCCGGTTCCGAGGCCACAAACATGCCAATCTTGATTTCCTTGAGTTCAGGGTTTTTGATCAGCGCGACGGTCTTCTTCTTGCCGTTGCTGTCGAACCAATAGTCGGGGACTGCCAGCTTCAACCGCTTCTTGACTTCGGGTCTCAAGTGCTGGAAGGTAGAAATAGGGATCCCCGCGTCCTTCGCGGCTTGGTTCAGGTCCGTGTTCGTGTACACATACTGCGGCAGGTGCTGGGCGATTTCGATGACGGCCTTCGAAATCGTCCATCGGGCAGGAAGGCCCTTTGGCTTGTCCCTGAATCCCTCGCCGCGCTCTTTTTGCTGCATCCGCCACCGGCCTTGGTAACGTCTTCCCAGCTATCGCCATGAGCCTTGGAGTCGGCGATTGCTCTGCGCTTCCCTCCCGTGGTCGACTTGCCCGTGGTTTGGTAGTACAGTAAAACTCAAAAAGGCTTTCAAAACTTTTCTGACGTCCATGTCTTGCGCTTGGCGGTCAGTGCCGCTGGTGGCCGCGTCCGGCTCCCTGACGCCCGACGGCGCGCATCTCCTGGGGCAGGAGCTGGAAGAGGAGCGGCTGGCGGTCGTCACCTTCCTCGGTCCTCCATCCACACGCACTGCGAGGGGCGAATTGGTGGCCAAACTGCTGAAACAGGAACACGTTGCTGCCCCCTCCTCAAGTGACGAGACGCTCGTGCTGCTGGCCAGCGTCGCGTACGTTGAAGAGGATTTCCAGGTATTGATTCTGGATGTCAACACGTCGGACACTGCGAGTTCAGGCCTCGAGCAGCTCGTTGGCGCTTTCTGTGCGCTGTCGTCGCTGGTTGTTTCGTGCTACGATGAGATCGGGTCCACGCGCTACCTCGCGCCCTTCCTGCCTGCGTTTCAGTCGCTCTTCCAGACGTTCGTGAGGGAGTTTGCTTCGATGGAAGTGTTCGAGATTCTCCCCAAGATGCTGAGCATTGACTGGTCTCCCAGTCGCTCGCTTTCGGACAAGTTGGCAGACGCTGAGAAGGAGGAGGCGAGTGCCGAAGCGCTCGAGAGTCTCATCAGGTTCAAGATGATCGGGGCAATGTATCCTCGCAGTATTGAACAGATGGGCTTTGAGGGTTTCTGTGGCGCGCACGCGACTGTCAAGAGGCTGTTTGGGCTCGAGATGACTGGGGAGATGATGAGCTCCCTACTGCGAAAACTTTCGGTTCAATTGCTCAAGCGAGACCCACTCGACTTTGGGACTGCGTGGGATGACTTTGTGGAGGACAAGTGTCGAATTCTGGCGGAGGACGCATTGAACACCTATGTGGACTGTGTGCATCCTTCGGTGCTGGAGCATCCACCCATGGAGCTGAACGCGTTTACACAGCTACACGATGATATCTGGCGTCTCAGCATGGACGTCTACCATTCCTCGAGCAAGTATAAATCTACGAGGCATCGAACCATTCGCAACAAACTGAAGACCGATATCCGCGCGCACTACGATACTGAGTTAGGTTTTTTGACACAGAAATCGCGGGAGTATTGCGAGGCGATGCGGCAAACGCTATGGGCAGAACTCTATACGCGTGCCACACACTCTCGAGATGGCGGTACATTTACTGCGATGCTTGGTGCGATTCAAGAATTTGACAAACAGTTTAATGAGAAGGCGCGAGGTCCCGAGAAAGCTGCAGTGCTTCGCGACTTCTACCAGCACGAGGGGATCCAAGCCTTCCAGCAACTTGAAAATGTTGTGACCCAGCAGCTTAGCGAGTCTCGACTGGAAGATCTGCGGCTTCAACTCGAGAAAGATTTTGCAGACAAAAAGGAGGCCCTCGTGGATCATTTCAAGCAAGAGGAAGCCCAACTGCGCGCTGGTATGGCGCGCGACATGGAGACCATGCAAAAAATGCAGGAAGTCAAGGCCGCCCGCGTAAAAATCGACGGGAGCGAGACTAAACGGCTTCGTGACGAGCTAAACGAGGTAAAGCGCCAGAATGTCGAGTTGCAAGAAAAGGCAATTGTTCTGGAGCATGCGCAGCAGGATGCAACAAACCAAAAGGCAGTGCTTGCAACCAAGGTAGATGAGCTGGAACTTGCAGTACGCCGTGAAATGGGTAATCGCACAGAGCTAGTGGATACCCTGGCGCTGACAATCAAAACTGCCGCGGAAAAGGAGAAAACGCTCAACGAGAAGGTCGCGGAGCTGCAGCTAGAGCTGGGAGAGAAAACGTTTCGTATTGAGGGTGAATTGCAGGACCTGACACAGCAACTGCGAAAGACTAACGAGGTAAGGCCCATTATATCTGCATGAAAGGTTATCGTCCAGTCACTTACTACTATTGCTTACTTTTGCAGGAAAAGGAAGAGCTCCAGAAGAAACTCAACGAGTTTTTCCTGAAGATGACAGCACTACCGGACGCTTTGCAGCAGCATCTCTTCTGTACGGAAGACGATGACAAGGTTGATTTTGCAGACGCCCTCACAAGCTACATGAGCTGATAGAGAACTCAACCACACGCTGAGACCGACAAGCCACAAGTTTACACTTGTTTATTTTCCTATCTGCATTGCTGCCTGAAACTTATGTTGTGCTGCTTCTGCGTTTTGTAGTACGAGTGGAAATCCAGAATGGCGTGGCGCTAATTTGACTTGTAGACTTATACATGTAGTTCTCGGTTCCTAGCGCAGATCATTCGCGGAAAAATGTCATCGTGAAGTATTCGGTTGCGCGTTGTACATTGTACACACCAGGTAACATTATTTGACATGTTTCTGCATGCATCGTTTCAAAACTACCTCGAATGTGTCAACTGGATGCTGCTCCTGCATCTTGTAGTAGATCTGAACCAGTACGTGCGCATCTAGAGCGGCGTAGTGCAGCTGAGCACGCGTGAGTGGGCGACGTTCCCAATCTGACATGCGCGCGCGTTTATCAAGTGGCAGCCCCAAGAATTCTTCTGCGATAGCTGTCAAACCCAAGCGAGACGACTTGGCGCTGCCATCACATTCGGTGATCTTGCTGCGCTTGTTCTTCCACTTTCGCGGCTTCGTCTCGGATCCCGATGCCTCGCTGTTTGCTGCTGACCGGTCAACACTGTCTTTGGTGCCTTCACCTTTATCAACATCGTTTGATTTGCCTTTGGAGACAGCAGCACCTTGGAGAGCGGGAAGCTTTCGCGTGACAGTTTGCAGGTCCACCAGCATCGATATAACGTGCTCAGTGGTATAGCCTCCTGTCAGAAACGGACGAAGTGCCTTGACGTCACCTCGTGTATCAAAACCTAACTTTACCACCGATTCCGACTGAAAGAGAGGAGCCAAGATGTGCCCATGATCGTAAAGCGCTATCACATCTACTACATATGCCTTCTCGCGAGAGGCTAGCTGGACAAGTGCACATTTCGCAGGGGCGTCGTTAGGGTCAGCCGAAATGTGGACTGCCTTCCACTCCGAGTCAAACCCAATGGCCGGTTGCTTCACGAGGTGATCAACACATGTCTGCAGTGCCGTTGGTGTGTCCACGAAAATAATGTTGGCGTCGCCGATGACATCAACCAACGAAAGGCAGGAATCAAGCGGAGCCAAATCATCTTGATTTCCAAAACTCTTGCCATCCTCTGCGCTTGTATCGATAGCAGGAAATTGTTCCGCCAGTCCCGCTCGAAAAATAAATTGTTTGGTGGCAGGATCGTTTGTTCCAGCATGACGAAGAATCATTTTGCACGCGTACAGCTTCAAATCTTCAGAATTCTCGACAAACTGCAGAGCTTGCTCGTACTCTTTTGAGTAGACCAGGAACCGTAGTGTTGCCTTCTGCCGTCTGTTAGAGACCATGGACACACAGAGTATTTTTCAGTGCGAACTGCAACGTCAAATAGAATCCTACTGCCAACGCACCGTTCGAAGTAGATTGGGAAGGCGCTCGCCTTCAACTTGAACAGCGAGAGCCTCTTCTTGATCACTTTGTCCTGCACATTGTAGTCGATGAGCATCTGTACAAACCATTGCTGATTCGCTCTGTGCCCCTTGACGAACAGGTCACCGGTGCGGAAGTCCTGCTGCTTGATGGCTGCCTCCAGCACAGTTTCCGTTGGCAGCAGGTGCTTCATTTTGACACACTCCATGAAGTGAGCAGCCAACCCCACACGGATCTTGATCAGCTGCCAGCAGAAGGTGCTCAGTGTCTCTACATCTACGCGGTAGGCGAGTGCAAAGTCGGCCACGAACGGCATCCGCGACCGCTTGAGCGCTGGCAACATGGAACCAGCCAACAAACTGTCGCTCTGGGAGATCTGCGGGTCTTCGCTGGCCTTGATGCAGGCTACAGCCGTCTCGATCCACTGGGAGACGAACGCCACCTGCTTGTCTGGCAGTTGTCCGTACAGATCCACGCACTGCAGGAAGCACGATGGCGCGTGAGCCACCGACGCGAAGGCCAGCGAGATCTCCGCCTGCACTTTGGCCGAGTCCCACTCGCGCATTGCCTCCATCGCATCCTGCACTCGCATCTGCTCAAACAACTGCGCCAGCGTCTCCTGCTGCTCTACAACAGTCTCCCCAGTGGCGCTAACGTCGCCTTGCTCCGCCATCTTGGTGTCTTTAGGACCAATTCTTGAATTTGTGTAAGTATTATATATACGCCGCCGTTGGAGGCCTGGATTATAATTAGGAAGTGACTCCTGTACCCAACTGAGCGTCGTTCAATCGCGCTTAGATTTCCAGCCGTCTGACGGGTTAGGGTAGTCGATATCCGACCGGCGTATACGTGTATACTTCCCCCTCATTGGCCACTCATTTCAAAAAGAGGGGGAAATCAAACGGCGGCTAGCTGCGATGGAGAGTGCCGCAAGTGCTGGTAGCGCCAGCGACGAGGAGTGGGTGGTGTCTGCGAAGGACTCCGCAGAAGATTCGTCGAGTGTAGCCAACACCATTTCGAAGAAGAGCCGTTCGGTCTCGGAAGACCGTCCCTACAGTGTGCGAGGCCCGGTCACCGAGAACCAGCCCTCTACGATTGCGCCGCCTCTGGAACAGAAGGAGTTCGATTCTTGGGAGGAGCTGGAGTCGTACATGAAGAAGTACCTGCAAGACACATACCAGGTATGCATTTGTTAGGATGATTGAGGTGAAGCTACAGCTGACAATGCCATTATTGTGTTATCTAGAGCTATCGCGTGCGCACGAACAATAAGGTGTCGCAAAGAAACAACAGGATCGTGGCAACGAAGCCCAAGCAACCCAAGGTGCCGGATGCGTGGGTGTATTATGGGAAGACGTTCGTCTGCACACACGCGGGGAAGTACAAGTCGCGTGGGCAAGGAAAACGAAAGCGACAACAGTCGAGGATGGTCGAGTGTGACGCCCAAGTACGATCACTGTGACGGGCCACATCCAAAGTTACTTTTGTAGGTAGAGTTACATAATTTGATACAAAAAGGAGGTACAAGCACGCGGGTAGCGCGTGCTGTGTTGTCACTCTCCGATTGGCTGAAAAGAGTTAGGATTTCAGCCAACCCAGAGTTGACTCGTAGATGAGTGGTCAGGGCCACCTGCCCTGGACCTAACACTAAATCAGAGTTGAATTTACACCCAAACACATACTTGGACTCATTGTTGCGAGCTTCATCTTATCCATAGTGTGCGCCAGTAACGGTAGCTCTAGCCCCGTTACACCTGGTAGCACTTAGTAGTCCTTCCAACGATCAAGTTTTTGATGAGCCAAGTCTTGATGCCTGGTGGGTCCGGAACGACCCTAGAGCTCGAAAACTTCCCGCATCTCACACGAGTTGAATGGGAAGCGCTACACCGCCTGGACGCTGTCTCCGGAGAGTTCGTCGTTGCGTCGTTGCTGAGTTCAACGACGGCCGACCAACACCGCCAGGCTGCCCAAGAGTTCATGGAACGCGAGCTCGCCGACGCTAAGCGGCGAGTGTCAACTCCCTCGCATTCCCCGCGTTACGATGCTGTGAAGATGGAGACGTCGACGTACTCAGGTGTCGGTCAAGACCGACTGCCCCTGAACCGCTGATTCCGCGAGATCGATATCGCGATCGCTTCGAGGATGCTCGAGGCACCATCGGCTAAGATCAACTTCCTATTATCTCGTTTGCCCGGGAAGGTCAAGGAATAGGCCCTCGGCAAGCTCGTTGTTGATCAGAACGCGTTTCCAACTCTGGAGAGTCTCCAGAGTGACCTGCGCCTAGCGTTCGAGCCCCCACAAGATGAGTCGCGTATGAGGGCCAAGTTCTTCGCGCTCAAACAGGGCAGAATGTCCATGAGGGATTACGTCCAGAAGACACGACACCTGAGCTCGTGTATCGTCACGAGTCCCATTGACACAGCGTCACAAGTCCACGTCTTCGTCTTCGGTATGCGCGAAGGTATGACGCGTTACTGTCTCACACGCGCCGAGCCGAAGACCCTGGAAGAAGCATTTGCCCTCGCGCTGCGCGAGGATTACTCAGTGTCGTCCTCCTACTCCCGAGCATTGTGGTGTTGGGCTTTTGACCCGGATCACGGCCTCTGTTGCAGGGGCGACCGTCGTGGACGCTTTCAGTGAGAGGCGCGGCTGTGATTGGCGGAACACATTTACCGCAGCGGAGTGACAGAGAGGAATTAGTGACACCCTCGGTCGTACTAATATAACCCGACCGAGGTATTGGATTAGGTTAGGATAGGGTTATGTGCCACACATCATCGTGTTGTTGTAGTCTCGGTCGTACCTATGTGAGACTCTAGAATCTCCCACCGAGATCTGTTCACACTTGATATTTGTATAGGAATATAGGAGTAGTTATAGGGAGACCTACAAAGGCTCTCAGAGCCACAGATAAGCAGAAATAAAACAGCAGTCTTCCCCCCAAGCCAACAAGGGTCAAGTCCGTCTCCGGTAAGTGTAGTTAGCCTATTGTAGTGCAGGACACGCTCAGGTAGGGTGGATGCCTGTAGATTGAGCTAAGGTGCATCACCGAGAGTTCGTCTATAATTAGGTCAAGAGTGAAGCGTGGCCAAGTGTGTGTGGGAGCGACTTTAGAGTGTCGCTCTGTGTGTATCCGTGAGGACCGAGGGTTCTTGCGTGTTCTAGACTTCCTGCCGAGGTTATACCTCGGCGCCCCTGTATAAGGCCTAACACGCCGGTACCCTTCCTTCTGAGGGACTGCAGGGTTTACTGCTTCCAAGCCTAAGCTCGTGGCTAGAGGAGTTGAATAAAGGGTTAACCTATACGATCGCAGTGCACAGAAGCGCTTGCAACCGACCCGGCGTAAGGGATCGTTCCTGGTCTTCAGATTTGATCCAACAGTCGCTAACCTTTGCGGGTTAGTGTGTGTTGTTCGTGGGAACTCACCCGACACGTGAGAATTTTATCGTGAATCCTACACGACAGCGCTCTATGTGGACGACCTGATCCTCGCCAGCAACAGCCACAAGATGATCAAGGACACCAAGCAGGCCCTCAGTGACCGATTCGAGATGACGGACATGGGCCAGCTCAAGTACTTCCTTGGGATGGAGATCGAGCAAGATACGACGGCTGGGAAGGTGTCAGTGCGGCAGACCAAGTTCGCCAACGACATTCTCGAAAAGTTCAAGATGGAGAAGAGCAACCCGGTCAAGACGCCGCAAGACCCAGGTCTCAAGCTGACCAAGAACATGTGTGAAGGAGGGTGCAAGCACGATGAGACCATGGCGAACGTGCCGTACCGCAACGCTGTGGGATGCCTCATGTATCTCATGGTAGGCACACGTCCAGACCTCGCAGCGGCAGTGGGGGTCCTGAGCCAGTTTGCTGCGGACCCATGCCCGACGCACTGGCAAGCGCTCAAGAGGGTCTTCAGGTACATCCAAGGCACGAAGACGCATGGCATCGAGTTTCAAGCGGACTGCGATGGCGGGCTTGAAGGCTATTCGGATGCGGACTGGGCCGGAGACACCGAGTCAAGAAGAAGCACAAGCGGCTACGCGTTCATGATGAACGGCGGGTGCATCAGCTGGAGAAGCAAGAAGCAGAGGACGGTGGCGCTGTCATCTACAGAGGCAGAGTACATGGCGCTGTCGGAGGCAACACAAGAAGCGGTGTGGCTCAAGGTGTTCATGTGCGAGCTCGGCGAGATGGCAATCGATGAAGCGGTCAAGATCTACGAGGACAACCAAGGCTCCATCGCGTTGGCCAAGAACCCCGAGTTCCACAAGCGCACCAAGCACATCGACATTCGCTACCACTTCGTGCGCGAGAAGGTGGAAGACGGTCAAGTGGTGTTGGAGTACTGCTCAACGAAGGACATGCTGGCGGACTTGATGACCAAGCCCATCACTGCTATGCAGTTTGAAGTTCTTCGGAGCAAGCTCGGAGTCCAAGGCCCCGGCGTCGAGTCGAGTGGGGGTGTTGTCAAGAAGGCGCCTCGACCAGCTGCGGTGTACCAGTAAGGTACCAGTGCGACCTTCACTCAGTGGTGCCGCCATCATTCGTGTGATGATGGGACGAGGATTACGGGACGCTGATGATGGGACGCGTGGGTACAAGATTGTGGGTACAGGATGGGCATCGACGTGGCACTCGCTGATTGGCTGAAGGACCTTCTATCCAGTTGGGAATCCAGTGGAGTGTATCCAGCAGGGATATCCAGTAGGCTTCGAGGCAGCAAGTAGCTTGTGAACTAAGGCCCTAAATCAATCACTTTGCATTCTGACATCTAGTGCTCAAACGACCTTCCTTTTGGTTATGAGCCCAAGCCCCGCATTCTCTGCCCAAGACTCCGACTACGCCTTCGCCATGGACGCCGCGCCGACCACGACCGCCCGCATCAACAAGTTCGACGGAACCAACTTCCACACGTGGAAGTTCAAGATGCAGATGGTGCTGGAAGAGCGCGAACTGTGGGAGGTGACGAGTGGAGAGATCAAGCTGGAGCACTGCGCGACCACGTTGGACCAGACGGCCTTCAAGAAGAAGTCGCGCAAGGCGTTGGCGATCGTCTGTCTCGCGATGGAGGACTCGCAGTTGCCGCTGGTCCGGTCGGCCAAGGATGCCCACGATGCATGGTCAAGACTGGAAGGACACTTCGAGAAGAAGAGTTTGGCCAACAAGCTCTTCCTTCGTCGACGTTTCTTCACGACCATGATGGACGAAGGTGATGATGTGCTGGAGCACATCAACAAGCTCAAGACGCTGGCGGAGCAGCTCGACGCGGTGGGCGCTCCGGTCAGCGAGGACGACTTGGTCATCACGCTTCTGGGCAGTCTCAGCGAGTCGTACCAGTTCCTCATCACGGCGTTGGAGTCGAGGGTCGACTCGCTGACGTGGGAACTCGTGACGTCTCGGCTGCTGCACGAGGACATGAAGCGCAAGGAGCAAGGTGGCGGTGCGGACGGCACCGCGCACGGTCAAGCGTTCATGACGAGAGACAATAAGCGCAAGGGACGACCGGTGAAGAAGGCCGGTGCGTGCCACAACTGCGGCAAACAAGGACATTGGATTGCCGAGTGTCCCTCGCGAGTCCAAGACAACTACGACCGGCAGCGGTCGCAGCGTGCGAACGTCGCGCAGGACGAAGAAGATTCTGGCGACTACCTCTTCTCGGTTGGTGACGGGGTCGCCAAGTCGAGTGAAGTGTGGTTGGTCGACTCGGGTGCGACGCAGCACATGACGTACTCGAAAGAGTACATGAAGAACTACAAGAAGATGGCTCCGGTGGACGTGCACCTCGCGGACGACGGTGTGGTTCAAGCGGTGGGGACGGGCGACATTGTCATGTCCATGAAGACCCCACGCGGAATGAAGAAGGGTGTGCTCACCGGTGTGTGGCACATTCCCAAGTTGTCGCGCAACCTATTCTCGGTCGGGCGCTTCACCAAGGACGTTGGTCCCGTGACGTTCGAGAGCAACGGGTGCTTCGCGGAGACGAAGAGCATCAAGTGGCAGCTCGGTGCGCGTATGGGCAAGGGTCTGTTCAAGCTCTGCATGGCTCCGATCATGCCTGACGAGGCCAATGTGTCGAGTCCGAAGGATCGCAAAGGGGACACCACGTCGTACCTCTGGCACCTTCGACTCGGTCACATCGGCCATGGCGGTCTAGACGCCATCGTCAAGAAGGGCTACGGCTCTGGCATCGACATGACGTCGGTGAAGCAGTGGGAGCTGTGCGACGGATGCTCACTCGGCAAGCAAACGCGAGTGAGCTACATGAAGTCGTCTCCAAACCGTGCGAAGCAAGTGCTGGAAGTGGTTCACAGCGATGTGTGCGGCCCCATGCAGACGTCTACGTTTGGTGGCAAGCGCTACTTCGTCACGTTCATCGACGACAAGTCGCACTTCTGTGTGGTGTACTTGCTGCGGAACAAGTCGGAGGTGGCTGCCAAGTTCGCGGAGTTCGTCGCGTTGGCTGAAACGCAGACCGGCAAGCGTGTGAAAACGCTCCGGAGCGACAACGGTGGCGAGTACACTTCGCGTGAGATGGCCAAGTTCTGTGCGGACCGTGGTATAGTGCAGAAGTTCACGCCGCCGTACACGCCACAGCTGAACGGAGTGGCCGAGCGGATGAACCGGACGTTGGTGGAGTGTGCGCGCTGCATGTTGGAACATGCCGGACTGTCGAAGGGTTACTGGGGAGAAGCGGTGGTGACGGCGACGTTCCTCCGGAATCGCTGTCCGACGCGCGCCATCAGCCACGACAAGTCCCCGCACCAAGTCTGGACCGGCAAGAAACCGCTCTTGGCGAACCTCAAGGTGTTCGGTTGCCACGCGTTCGTGCATGTGCCGAAGGAGAAACGCACCAAATTTGACTCTCGATCGGTGCGTTGTCGGTTTCTCGGGTACTCGGAGCATGAGAAAGCGTATCGGTTTGAAGAGATCAAGAGTGGTCGTGTGCTGGTGAGCCGCGACGCACAGTTCATGGAAGACGTCTTCGACGGTGGGAGACGCGAGTGCGGTCAAGAAGACATGGTCATGGAACTTCGGGATGAAGATGCCACGGACCAAGAAGCATCGTCCGGTCCGGACGAAGACGAAGACGAAAATGAAGAAGAGGCTGCGCGGGATGAAGACTTTGAGCCTGGCAGCAAGCGACACCCGCGGACGCAGTCGTTGGAGGAAGCGGTGGAGATCCCAAGACCCAAGCGGTTCGCGACGCACCAGACTCTCGAGGAGATGTCGGCGGTCGCAAGAGAAGAAGAAGGCTTCGAGGCGGCCTACGTCGTGGATTCAGTGGGAGAAATGCCGACCACGTTCAAGTCGGCGATGGAATCCAGCGACGCAGCCAAGTGGAAGGAAGCGTGCGACTCGGAGCATGAGTCGCTGCGCAAGAACGACACGTGGGACGTGGTGCCACTGCCGAAGGGACGCAAGGCGATCGGCTGCAGATGGGTGTTTCGAGTGAAGGAAAACCAGGCTGGAGAGGTCGAACGGTTCAAGGCGCGTCTGGTGGCAAAGGGGTTTTCGCAGAAGTACGGCGTCGACTACGACGAGACCTTCGCGCCAGTGGCCAAGTTCACGTCGATCCGGGCCGTGCTGAGTTTGGCTGCCAAGTACAATCTCAAGCTGCACCAGATGGACGTGAAGACCGCATTCCTGAACGGCGTCCTGGATGAAGATATCTACATGGCGCAGCCAGACGGATACGAAGACGAAGGCCACCCCGACTACGTGTGCAAGCTCAAGCGGTCACTCTACGGACTCAAGCAGTCGCCGCGCATGTGGAACCAAACCATCGACGAGTTCATGCTGAAGATGGGGTTCAAGAAGTGCGAGTCGGATCACTGCGTCTACATCAAGAGGAACGACCAAGACATGATCTTCGTGGTGCTGTACGTCGATGATCTCATCCTCGCAAGCAGCAACGACAAGCTACTGGAATCGACCAAGAAGGCACTCAGCAAGCGGTTCGAGATGACGGACCTCGGCGAGCTCGAGTACTTCCTCGGCATGGAGATCAAGAGCGACGTGGACTCCGGCAAGGTGACGGTGCGGCAGACCAAGTTCCTCAAGAGTATCCTGACCAAGTTCGGCATGCAAGACAGCAAGCCTGTGAAGACACCTCAAGACCCGGGACTCAAGTTGACCAAGAGCATGTGCGAAGGTGGCTGCAAGCATGAAGACACGATGAAGAACGTGCCGTATCGGAGTGCCGTCGGCGGACTGATGTACCTGATGGTGGCGACGCGTCCGGACCTGGCTGCTGCAGTGGGCTCCCTCAGTCAGTTCTGTGCTGACCCGTGTCCGACGCATTGGCAAGCTCTCAAGCGTGTGTTTCGGTACCTCCAAGCGACGCCTACGCACGGACTCGAGTTCTCAAGAGACGGTGGTGACGGCGCGTTATGCGGGTATTCGGATGCGGACTGGGCCGGCGACATCGAGTCAAGAAGGAGTACAAGCGGCTACGCGTTCATGATGAACGGCGGGTGCATCAGCTGGAGGAGCAAGAAGCAGCGGGCGGTGGCGCTGTCATCGACGGAGGCAGAGTACATGGCGCTGTCGGAAGCGACGCAGGAGGCAGTGTGGCTCAAGGTGTTCATGTGCGAGCTCGGCGAGATGGCAATCGATGAAGCGGTCAAGATCTACGAGGACAACCAAGGCTCCATCGCGTTGGCCAAGAACCCCGAGTTCCACAAGCGCACCAAGCACATCGACATTCGCTACCACTTCGTGCGCGAGAAGGTGGAAGACGGTCAAGTGGTGTTGGAGTACTGCTCGACGAAGGACATGCTGGCTGATCTCATGACGAAGCCAATCCCTGCGACGCAGTTCGGCGTACTCCGGAGCAAGCTTGGTATCGAAGGACCCAAGGCTGCCGAGTCGAGTGGGGGTGTTGTCAAGAAGGCGCCTCGACCAGCTGCGGTGTACCAGTAAGGTACCAGTGCGACCTTCACTCAGTGGTGCCGCCATCATTCGTGTGATGATGGGACGAGGATTACGGGACGCTGATGATGGGACGCTGATGATGGGACGCGTGGGTACAAGATTGTGGGTACAGGATGGGCATCGACGTGGCACTCGCTGATTGGCTGAAGGACCTTCTATCCAGTTAGGAATCCAGTGGAGTGTATCCAGCAGGAATATCCAGTAGGCTTCGAGGCAGCAAGTAGCTTGTGAACTAAGGCCCTAAATCAATCACTTTGCATTCTGACATCTAGTGCTCAAACGACCTTCCTTTTCAGTGACCGTCCACAATCTTCATGTAGAGACACGGGTCGTAGGCCGAGACTTGGAAGCCGATGGAGCACACGTACTCGTCGAAGGTCTCGTTCCACACGCGCGAAGCTTGCTTGAGACCGTAGATCGCCTTCACCAGCTCCAGGCAGTCGAAATCACCGTCCAGCTCGACCCCTTCTGGCACTGCGCAGTACACCACTTCTTTCATCACGCCGTACAGGAATGCCGTCACCACGTCCAGTTGGTCCAGCGGCCAGTCGAAGTACTTGGCCAACGCGATCACCATGCGCAACGTCACGTACTTGACCACGGGCGAGAACGTCTCGGTGTAGTCGATGCCGTACTTCTGCTTGAATCCCTTGGCCACGAGACGCGCCTTGTACTTCTCGATGGATCCGTCCGCTTCGCGCTTGATCTTGAACACCCACTTGGTCCCGATGGCGCGTTGTCCGTTCGGCAACTTGGCAGCTCGAAACACCCCACGAAGTCGCATCGACTTGAGCTCTGCGCGGACGGCCTTGCGCCAATGCACTTGGTCGGGTCCGTTCACTGCGTCTTGGAATGTCGTCGGCTCAGACAGATCACCGGCTTCCACTGCGTTGGCGCTTGCTCGCCAAAATGCGGGAGGAGTCGAGTCGTCATCTTCGTCGTCATGAGCATCCTTCTCCTCTTCTTCAGCCAGATCAGGCTCCATTCGCACACTTGATCGTCGTTTCGCCCGACGCCCAAACGAGTTGTCAGGAGCACTTGCTTCTTCCAAGCCAGCTCCATGGCGAACAGAACGTGAGCTCGCTGACATATCACCGGCATCACTTGAGCGGGCCTTGCGTTTCCCCGCCTGCTTGAACTCCATCGGGCCCGCACTGTCAGCATCGTTGATCTCGAGAGAGTCGAAGTCCAGGCTAGCATCTTCGTCGTCATCGCTTGAACTTCCCGCCGAGACACCACCAAAACTCGATTCGTCGAAGGTGACATCGCGAGAAATCACCACCTTCCCCGCCTCGATGTCATAAACTCGATACGCCTTCGACACTTCCTCGTAGCCCATGAACAGACCAGCGCGAGCCTTGGGATCCCACTTGAGTCGTTTCTCCCTTGGGGTCAGGACGTACGCCCGACACCCAAACACACGCATGTGCTTCACGCTTGGCTTGGACTTGTACACGATCTCGAACGGAGTCTTGTTTTCGATCTTGGGCGACGGCAGCCGGTTCTTGACGTGGATGGCAGTCATCGCCGCTTCGCCCCAGAAACACTTGTCCAACTTGGCATGGTGCAGCATGCTGCGACCAATCGTGACGATGGTTCGGTTGGCGCGTTCTGCCGTGGCGTTGGTCTGGTGCGCGTACCGAACCGTGGGCTGCTGCTCGATGCCTTGGTCCTCGTAAAAGGCCTTGAGCGAATTGGTCGCAAACTCGCGGGCTCCGTCGTGACGCACGAACTTGACCTGCTTGCCGAACTGCGTCTGCACCTTGGCGATGTAGCTCTTGAGGCACTCTTCGCTCTCCGACTTGGCGCGTAGACAGAAACCCTTCATGCATCCGCTGGCTTCGTCCGTGATGAGTAGCAGATACTTGCTGCCACCCAACGATTCTTCCTCCATGGGACCGCAGATGTCGAAGTGGAGCAGCTGGAACGTGTCGTAACGGCGCTTGTCGCGGTTAGTCGGGAACGGCTTTTGGACCATTTTCCCTTGCTGGCACCCGCGACACACACTTGGTCCACTCGACTTCAAGGGTACCTTGGCGTCCTTGATCATGCCGTTGTTGACCATCTTGCGCAGCACGTCGATCGGAGCATGACCCATCCGCGCATGAAGGTCCACGTTACGCGCCGACGTCGTCGCATTCGCAGAACGCAGTGGAGTGCGCAGCCAGTAGAGTCCGTCCACGAGGTCAGCCGTCGCCACCACTTGCTTCGAGCTCTTGCGCGCAACATGCATGCTCGCACCGTCGAACACCACTTGAAACTTGCCACTCTTGTTGATCTGCGGCACCGACAGCAGATTCTTGTTCATGTTCGGCACGTACAGCGCGTCCTTGATCTCGATGTCGCGCTCGTCGCCGTTGGGCAGAACCACTCGTTCGATGATGGTCCCCACACCCTTGATGGCAGCTTTGTTGCCGTCAGCCACCGACAGTTCGCCCTCGTCTTGCTCATTCAGCGTGGCGAACTTGGCCTTGTTGTTGCAGATGTGGTGCGTTGCGCCGCTGTCGACCGCCCACATCCCGGACATACCCTTGCCCGTCGAAAGTCCGCACTCCAGGGATACCGCAAACGCGACCCGGTCGTAGTCGTATTCGTAGTCGTCGTTCCGCCACTGGACATTGTTGGCCCCGCGTCCACGGCCATTGCCGCCGCGTCGACCACCTCGGTTCTCGTCCTTCTGCTTGGTCCAGCACTTGTCGATGACGTGCCCCAATTTTCCGCAGTAACTGCACTGGCGAGACTCTCTCTCGGCACTGAACGCCTTCGCCGCGTCTTCAGTCTTCACCGAGTCGGTCTTCTTCTCGCCTTGCCGCTTGATATGCTCGTTCGTGAGCACCTTCACGACGTCTTGCGTCTTCAGCTCCGCAGTGCTCATCTCCAAGTTCAGCACGACGTTCTCGTAGCTCTTGGGGAGACTGCGCAACAAGCAGATCGCCACGTCCTCGTCCTCCATCTTGGCGCCGATGCTGCTGAGCTTGGCGCTGATGTTGAGGACCTCGTTGCAATGATGCAACACGTTGTCGCCTTCCGTCATCTCCATGCTGAAGAGCTGTCGCTTCAGGTAGATGCGACCAGCCTTCTGCGATCCACCGTACAGCGTCTTCAGGCGCGACCACGCCACCCACGCTTCCTCGCAGTTGTCCACCACGTGGTGGTAGTCCGCGTCCATGTGGAGCAGCATCAGGCCGAACGCGATGTTGCTCGCCTTGACGTATTCGTCCTTGGCCCTTGGGTCCGCGAAGGTCGGAGTCGTTTCACGGTTCACGACATGCCACACCGACTTGGTCAGGAACACGCCACGCATGTAGCGGTTCCACGTCGCGTAGTTGTCGCCGTTGAACTTGTCGATGGAGACCTTGGTGGAGACGTCTTGGGCAGAGGACATGGTGCTTGGGCTCATAACCTGATAAAGGTCACGGATCTTGGACGAAGAGAAGGGAGGGGGAGAGTCACCACTCGGAGCTTGACCGGAGCGAGGACACTTGACCACTTGAGGGGAAGAAGGGAGATTCGAAAGTGATTGATTTATCGGAGCTTACTTTGTCTGCACTGCCTAGCTATCCTCATAGACACGCAGCACTGCATCCAATCATTTGGTGCATCCAATCACCATCACTCTGCACTCGTCCAATCATCCTACTCGTCTAATCATCGGTAGCGTAATCAACGTACCGTAAACATCGTGTGATCGGATTGGACAGGTTCACCGTAACCTGGTACAGGCATAGCCGGTTACCCTCAATAGTCCCCTTTGCGATCCTTTGAGCTTGCCGCATTGACCTCGTCAGGCATCACCGGTGTCATGCTCAGCTTGAACAGCCCTTTGCCTTCGCGAGCGCCGAGCTTCCACTTGACACCCTTCGTCTCCGTGAAGCACCCGTCGCTCTCGAACGTCACAGGCCCGACGTCCTTGGTGAATCTGCCGACGGAGAACAGGTTGCGCGACAACTTGGGGATGTGCCACACATTCGTGAGCACACCCTTCTTGACGCCGCGCGGGGTCTGCATCTTCATCACGATGTCGCCTCTCCCGATCGCTTGCACCACACCGTCGTCCGCGAGATGCACGTCCACCGGCGAGATCTTCTTGTAGTTCCGCATGAACTTCTTGGAACTGGTCATGTGCTGCGTCGCACCCGAGTCGACCAGCCACACCTCATTCGACTTGGTGGTGTTGCTCCCACCACCAACCGAGAAGAGGAAGTCGCCAGAGTCGTCCTCACTCTGCGCGACGTTCGCTCGCTGCGGCCTCTGCCGCTCCGCGTTCTCGCGGATTCGCACAGGACACTTGGCGATCCAATGTCCTTGCTCCCCACAGTAGTGGCAGGCGCTGGCCTTGTTGGCGGTCGCCTGCCGTCCCTTGCGCTTATTGTCTCTCGTCATGAACGCTTGGCCTTGACCGTGCGCGGCTCCGTCGACGCCGCCACCTTGCTCCTTGCGCTTCATGTCCTCGTGCAGCAGCCGAGACGTCACGAGTTCCCACGTCAGCGAGTCGGCTCTCGACTCCAACGCCGTGATGAGGAACTGGTACGACTCGCTGAGACTGCCCAGAAGCGTGATCACCAAGTCGTCCTCGCTGACCGGAGCGCCCACCGCGTCGAGCTGCTCCGCCAGCGTCTTGAGCTTGTTGATGTGCTCCAGCACATCATCACCTTCCTCCATCATGGTCGTGAAGAAACGTCGACGAAGAAAGAGCTTGTTGGCCAAGCTCTTCTTCTCGAAGTGTCCTTCCAGTCTTGACCATGCATCGTGAGCATCCTTGGCCGAACGCACCAGCGGCAACTGCGAGTCCTCCAATGCGAGACAGACGATCGCCAACGCCTTGCGCGACTTCTTCTTGAAGAGCGCTTGATCCGCTGCGGCGTGGCAGTGCTCCAGCTTGATCTCTCCACTCGTCACCTCCCACAGTTCGCGCTCTTCCAGCACCATCTGCATCTTGAACTTCCACGTGTGGAAGTTGGTTCCGTCGAACTTGTTGATGCGGGCGGTCGTGGTCGGCGCGGCGTCCATGGCGAAGGCGTAGTCGGAGTCTTGGGCAGAGAATGCGGGGCTTGGGCTCATAACCAAAAGGAAGGTCGTTTGAGCACTAGATGTCAGAATGCAAAGTGATTGATTTAGGGCCTTAGTTCACAAGCTACTTGCTGCCTCGAAGCCTACTGGATATCCCTGCTGGATACACTCCACTGGATTCCCAACTGGATAGAAGGTCCTTCAGCCAATCAGCGAGTGCCACGTCGATGCCCATCCTGTACCCACAATCTTGTACCCACGCGTCCCATCATCAGCGTCCCATCATCAGCGTCCCGTAATCCTCGTCCCATCATCACACGAATGATGGCGGCACCACTGAGTGAAGGTCGCACTGGTACCTTACTGGTACACCGCAGCTGGTCGAGGCGCCTTCTTGACAACACCCCCACTCGACTCGGCAGCCTTGGGTCCTTCGATACCAAGCTTGCTCCGGAGTACGCCGAACTGCGTCGCAGGGATTGGCTTCGTCATGAGATCAGCCAGCATGTCCTTCGTCGAGCAGTACTCCAACACCACTTGACCGTCTTCCACCTTCTCGCGCACGAAGTGGTAGCGAATGTCGATGTGCTTGGTGCGCTTGTGGAACTCGGGGTTCTTGGCCAACGCGATGGAGCCTTGGTTGTCCTCGTAGATCTTGACCGCTTCATCGATTGCCATCTCGCCGAGCTCGCACATGAACACCTTGAGCCACACCGCTTCTTGTGTTGCCTCCGACAGCGCCATGTACTCTGCCTCCGTCGATGACAGCGCCACCGTCCGCTGCTTCTTGCTCCTCCAGCTGATGCACCCGCCGTTCATCATGAACGCGTAGCCGCTTGTACTCCTTCTTGACTCGATGTCGCCGGCCCAGTCCGCATCCGAATACCCGCATAACGCGCCGTCACCACCGTCTCTTGAGAACTCGAGTCCGTGCGTAGGCGTCGCTTGGAGGTACCGAAACACACGCTTGAGAGCTTGCCAATGCGTCGGACACGGGTCAGCACAGAACTGACTGAGGGAGCCCACTGCAGCAGCCAGGTCCGGACGCGTCGCCACCATCAGGTACATCAGTCCGCCGACGGCACTCCGATACGGCACGTTCTTCATCGTGTCTTCATGCTTGCAGCCACCTTCGCACATGCTCTTGGTCAACTTGAGTCCCGGGTCTTGAGGTGTCTTCACAGGCTTGCTGTCTTGCATGCCGAACTTGGTCAGGATACTCTTGAGGAACTTGGTCTGCCGCACCGTCACCTTGCCGGAGTCCACGTCGCTCTTGATCTCCATGCCGAGGAAGTACTCGAGCTCGCCGAGGTCCGTCATCTCGAACCGCTTGCTGAGTGCCTTCTTGGTCGATTCCAGTAGCTTGTCGTTGCTGCTTGCGAGGATGAGATCATCGACGTACAGCACCACGAAGATCATGTCTTGGTCGTTCCTCTTGATGTAGACGCAGTGATCCGACTCGCACTTCTTGAACCCCATCTTCAGCATGAACTCGTCGATGGTTTGGTTCCACATGCGCGGCAACTGCTTGAGTCCGTAGAGTGACCGCTTGAGCTTGCACACGTAGTCGGGGTGGCCTTCGTCTTCGTATCCGTCTGGCTGCGCCATGTAGATATCTTCATCCAGGACGCCGTTCAGGAATGCGGTCTTCACGTCCATCTGGTGCAGCTTGAGATTGTACTTGGCAGCCAAACTCAGCACGGCCCGGATCGACGTGAACTTGGCCACTGGCGCGAAGGTCTCGTCGTAGTCGACGCCGTACTTCTGCGAAAACCCCTTTGCTGTTGTCAAGAAGGCGCCTCGACCAGCTGCGGTGTACCAGTAAGGTACCAGTGCGACCTTCACTCAGTGGTGCCGCCATCATTCGTGTGATGATGGGACGAGGATTACGGGACGCTGATGATGGGACGCTGATGATGGGACGCGTGGGTACAAGATTGTGGGTACAGGATGGGCATCGACGTGGCACTCGCTGATTGGCTGAAGGACCTTCTATCCAGTTGGGAATCCAGTGGAGTGTATCCAGCAGGGATATCCAGTAGGCTTCGAGGCAGCAAGTAGCTTGTGAACTAAGGCCCTAAATCAATCACTTTGCATTCTGACATCTAGTGCTCAAACGACCTTCCTTTTGGTTATGAGCCCAAGCCCCGCATTCTCTGCCCAAGACTCCGACTACGCCTTCGCCATGGACGCCGCGCCGACCACGACCGCCCGCATCAACAAGTTCGACGGAACCAACTTCCACACGTGGAAGTTCAAGATGCAGATGGTGCTCGAGGAGCGCGAACTGTGGGAGGTGACGAGTGGAGAGATCAAGCTGGAGCACTGCCACGCCGCAGCGGATCAAGCGCTCTTCAAGAAGAAGTCGCGCAAGGCGTTGGCGATCGTCTGTCTCGCGATGGAGGACTCGCAGTTGCCGCTGGTGCGTTCGGCCAAGGATGCTCACGATGCATGGTCAAGACTGGAAGGACACTTCGAGAAGAAGAGCTTGGCCAACAAGCTCTTCCTTCGTCGACGTTTCTTCACGACCATGATGGAGGAAGGTGATGATGTGCTGGAGCACATCAACAAGCTCAAGACTCTGGCGGAGCAGCTCGACGCGGTGGGCGCTCCGGTCAGCGAGGACGACTTGGTGATC
Organism: Phytophthora agathidicida; assembly: GCA_025722995.1. NCBI lineage: Eukaryota > Oomycota > Peronosporomycetes > Peronosporales > Peronosporaceae > Phytophthora > Phytophthora agathidicida. The sequence goes on along the minus strand of CP106972.1, from coordinate 3,442,806 downwards.
ACGCTTCTGGGCAGTCTCAGCGAGTCGTACCAGTTCCTCATCACGGCGTTGGAGTCGAGAGCCGACTCGCTGTCGTGGGAACTCGTGACGTCTCGGCTGCTGCACGAGGACATGAAGCGCAAGGAGCAAGGTGGCGGCGTCGACGGAGCCGCGCACGGTCAAGTCCAAGCGTTCATGACGAGAGACAATAAGCGCAAGGGACGGCAGGCGACCGCCAACAAGGCCAGCGCCTGCCACTACTGTGGGGAGCAAGGACATTGGATCGCCAAGTGTCCTGTGCGAATCCGCGAGAACGCGGAGCGGTAGAGGCCGCAGCGAGCGAACGTCGCGCAGAGTGAGGACGACTCTGGCGACTTCCTCTTCTCGGTTGGTGGTGGGAGCAACACCACCAAGTCGAATGAGGTGTGGCTGGTCGACTCGGGTGCGACGCAGCACATGACCAGTTCCAAGAAGTTCATGCGGAACTACAAGAAGATCTCGCCGGTGGACGTGCATCTCGCGGGCGACGGTGTGGTGCAAGCGATCGGGAGAGGCGACATCGTGATGAAGATGCAGACCCCGCGCGGCGTCAAGAAGGGTGTGCTCACGAATGTGTGGCACATCCCCAAGTTGTCGCGCAACCTGTTCTCCGTCGGCAGATTCACCAAGGACGTCGGGCCTGTGACGTTCGAGAGCGACGGGTGCTTCACGGAGACGAAGGGTGTCAAGTGGAAGCTCGGCGCTCGCGAAGGCAAAGGACTGTTCAAGCTGAGCATGACACCGGTGATGCCTGACGAGGTCAATGCGGCAAGCTCGAAGGATCGCAAAGGGGACACCACGTCGTACCTCTGGCACCTTCGACTTGGTCACATTGGCCATGGCGGTCTAGACGCCATCGTCAAGAAGGGCTACGGCTCTGGCATCGACATGACGTCGGTGAAGCAGTGGGAGCTGTGCGACGGATGCTCACTCGGCAAGCAAACGCGAGTGAGCTACATGAAGTCGTCTCCAAACCGTGCGAAGCAAGTGCTGGAAGTGGTTCACAGCGATGTGTGCGGCCCCATGCAGACGTCTACGTTTGGTGGCAAGCGCTACTTCGTCACGTTCATCGACGACAAGTCGCACTTTTGTGTGGTGTACTTGCTGCGGAACAAGTCGGAGGTGGCTGCCAAGTTCGCGGAGTTCGTTGCGTTGGCTGAAACGCAGACCGGCAAGCGTGTGAAAACGCTCCGGAGCGACAACGGTGGCGAGTACACTTCGCGTGAGATGGCCAAGTTCTGTGCGGACCGTGGTATAGTGCAGAAGTTCACGCCGCCGTACACGCCACAGCTGAATGGAGTGGCGGAACGGATGAACCGGACGTTGGTGGAGTGTGCGCGCTGCATGTTGGAACATGCCGGGTTGTCGAAGAGTTACTGGGGTGAAGCGGTGGTGACAGCCACGTTCCTCCGGAACCGGTGTCCGACGCGCGCCATCAGCCACGACAAGTCGCCGCACCAAGTTTGGACGGGAAAGAAGCCACTACTGGCGAATCTCAAGGTGTTCGGGTGCCACGCGTACGTGCTGGTCCCGAAGGCGAAGCGGTCCAAGTTCGACGCCCGGTCGGTGCGTTGCCGTTTCCTGGGGTACTCGGAGCACGAGAAAGCGTATCGGTTTGAAGAGATCGAGAGCGGTCGCGTGTTGGTGAGCCGCGATGCGCAGTTCATGGAAGACGTCTTCGACGGTGGGAGACGCAAATATGCTACGAAGGAGGTGGTGATTGGTCTTCCAGATGAAGATGATGAAGATGCCACGGATGAAGAGACTCCGTCCGAATCGGACGAGGACGGAGATGAAGAGGAGGCTGCGCGGGACCAAGACTTCGAACCCGGCAGCAAGCGACACCCGCGGACGCAGTCGCTGGAGGAAGCCGTGGAGGTGCCGAGGGCCAAGAGGTATGCGCCGCAGAGTGGACGCTCGACGCTGGATGAGATGTCTGCGGCGGCCGAAGAGAGTCAAGACTTTGAGGCTGCGTACGTCGTGGATTCAGTGGGAGAAATACCGACCACGTTCAAGTCGGCGATGGAATCCAGCGACGCAGCCAAGTGGAAGGAAGCGTGCGACTCGGAGATGGCGTCGCTTCGCAAGAACGAGACGTGGGAAGTGGTGCCGTTGCCGAAGGGACGCAAGGCGATCGGCTGTAGATGGGTGTTTCGAGTGAAGGAGAACCAGGCTGGAGAGATCGAGCGGTTCAAGGCGCGACTGGTGGCCAAGGGGTTTTCGCAGAAGTACGGCATCGACTACGACGAGACCTTCGCGCCGGTGGCCAAGTTCACGTCCATCAGGATCTTGCTCAGTCTGGCTGCCAAGTACAATCTCACGGTACACCAGATGGATGTGAAGACGGCGTTCCTGAACGGCGAGCTGGACGAAGATATCTACATGGCTCAGCCGGACGGGTTCGTCGACGATGTTCACCCGGACTTCGTGTGCAGGCTCAAGCGGTCGCTATATGGACTGAAGCAGTCGCCACGTATGTGGAACAAGACCATCGACGAGTTCATGCTCAAGCAGGGGTTCAAGAAGTGCGAGTCCGACCACTGCATCTACTTGAAGCGAGACGGCCAAGACATGATCTTCGTGGCGCTCTATGTGGACGACCTGATCCTCGCCAGCAACAGCCACAAGATGATCAAGGACACCAAGCAGGCCCTCAGTGACCGATTCGAGATGACGGACATGGGCCAGCTCAAGTACTTCCTTGGGATGGAGATCGAGCAAGATACGACGGCTGGGAAGGTGTCAGTGCGGCAGACCAAGTTCGCCAACGACATTCTCGAGAAGTTCAGCATGGAGAAGAGCAACCCGGTCAAGACGCCGCAAGACCCGGGACTCAAGTTGACCAAGGCCATGTGCGAAGGAGGTTGCAAGCACGATGAGACCATGGCGAACGTGCCGTACCGCAACGCTGTGGGATGCCTCATGTATCTCATGGTAGGCACACGTCCAGACCTCGCAGCGGCAGTGGGGGTCCTGAGCCAGTTTGCTGCGGACCCATGCCCGACGCACTGGCAAGCGCTCAAGAGGGTCTTCAGGTACATCCAAGGCACGAAGACGCATGGCATCGAGTTTCAAGCGGACTGCGATGGCGGGCTTGAAGGCTATTCGGATGCGGACTGGGCCGGCGACATCGAGTCGAGAAGAAGCACAAGCGGCTACGCGTTCATGATGAACGGCGGGTGCATCAGCTGGAGGAGCAAGAAACAGCGGACGGTGGCGCTGTCATCGACGGAGGCAGAGTACATGGCTCTATCGGAAGCGACGCAGGAGGCAGTGTGGCTCAAGGTGTTCATGTGTGAGCTCGGCGAGATGGCAAGCGATGAAGCGATCAAGATCTACGAAGACAACCAAGGCTCCATCGCGTTGGCCAAGAACCCGGAGTTCCACAAGCGCACCAAGCACATCGACATTCGCTACCACTTCGTGCGCGAGAAGGTGGAAGACGGTCAAGTGGTGTTGGAGTACTGCCCAACGAAGGACATGCTGGCGGACTTGATGACCAAGCCCATCACTGCTGTGCAGTTTGAAGTTCTTCGGAGCAAGCTCGGAGTCCAAGGCCCCGGCGTCGAGTCGAGTGGGGGTGTTGTCAAGAAGGCGCCTCGACCAGCTGCGGTGTACCAGTAAGGTACCAGTGCGACCTTCACTCAGTGGTGCCGCCATCATTCGTGTGATGATGGGACGAGGATTACGGGACGCTGATGATGGGACGCTGATGATGGGACGCTGATGATGGGACGCGTGGGTACAAGATTGTGGGTACAGGATGGGCATCGACGTGGCACTCGCTGATTGGCTGAAGGACCTTCTATCCAGTTGGGAATCCAGTGGAGTGTATCCAGCAGGAATATCCAGTAGGCTTCGAGGCAGCAAGTAGCTTGTGAACTAAGGCCCTAAATCAATCACTTTGCATTCTGACATCTAGTGCTCAAACGACCTTCCTTTTGGTTATGAGCCCAAGCCCCGCATTCTCTGCCCAAGACTCCGACTACGCCTTCGCCATGGACGCCGCGCCGACCACGACCGCCCGCATCAACAAGTTCGACGGAACCAACTTCCACACGTGGAAGTTCAAGATGCAGATGGTGCTCGAGGAGCGCGATCTGTGGGAAGTGACAAGTGGAGAGATCAAGCTGGAGCACTGCGCGACCACGTTGGACCAGACGGCCTTCAAGAGGAAGTCTCGCAAGGCGCTGGCGATCGTCTGTCTCGCGATGGAGGACTCGCAGTTGCCGCTGGTCCGGTCGGCCAAGGATGCCCACGATGCATGGTCAAGACTGGAAGGACACTTCGAGAAGAAGAGTTTGGCCAACAAGCTCTTCCTTCGTCGACGTTTCTTCACGACCATGATGGACGAAGGTGATGATGTGCTGGAGCACATCAACAAGCTCAAGACGCTGGCGGAGCAGCTCGACGCGGTGGGCGCTCCGGTCAGCGAGGACGACTTGGTCATCACGCTTCTGGGCAGTCTCAGCGAGTCGTACCAGTTCCTCATCACGGCGTTGGAGTCGAGGGTCGACTCGCTGACGTGGGAACTCGTGACGTCTCGGCTGCTGCACGAGGACATGAAGCGCAAGGAGCAAGGTGGCGGTGCGGACGGCACCGCGCACGGTCAAGCGTTCATGACGAGAGACAATAAGCGCAAGGGACGACCGGTGAAGAAGGCCGGTGCGTGCCACAACTGCGGCAAACAAGGACATTGGATTGCCGAGTGTCCCTCGCGAGTCCAAGACAACTACGACCGGCAGCGGTCGCAGCGTGCGAACGTCGCGCAGGACGAAGAAGATTCTGGCGACTACCTCTTCTCGGTTGGTGACGGGGTCGCCAAGTCGAGTGAAGTGTGGCTGGTCGACTCGGGTGCGACGCAGCACATGACGTACTCGAAAGAGTACATGAAGAACTACAAGAAGATGGCTCCGGTGGACGTGCACCTCGCGGACGACGGTGTGGTTCAAGCGGTGGGGACGGGCGACATTGTCATGTCCATGAAGACCCCACGCGGAATGAAGAAGGGTGTGCTCACCGGTGTGTGGCACATTCCCAACTTGTCGCGCAACCTATTCTCGGTCGGGCGCTTCACCAAGGACGTTGGTCCCGTGACGTTCGAGAGCAACGGGTGCTTCGCGGAGACGAAGAGCATCAAGTGGCAGCTCGGTGCGCGTATGGGTATTGAGGGTAACCAGTTATGCCTGTACCAGGTTACGGTGAACCTGTCCAATCCGATCACACGATGTTTACGGTACGTTGATTACGCTACCGATGATTAGACGAGTAGGATGATTGGACGAGTGCAGAGTGATGGTGATTGGATGCACCAAATGATTGGATGCAGTGCTGCGTGTCTATGAGGATAGCTAGGTAGTGCAGACAAAGTAAGCTCCGATAAATCAATCACTTTCGAAACTCCCTTCTTCCCCCCAAGTGGTCAAGTGTCTTCGCTCCGGTCTACCCAGAGTGCCTACTCCCTCCGCTTCGTCCAAGCTTCGTGTATCAAGATCCATACCCGTTATCAGGTTATGAGCCCAAGCACCATGTCCTCTGCCCAAGACGTCTCCACCAAGGTCTCCATCGACAAGTTCAACGGCGACAACTACGCGACGTGGAACCGCTACATGCGTGGCGTGTTCCTGACCAAGTCGGTGTGGCATGTCGTGAACCGTGAAACGACTCCGACCTTCACGGACCCAAGGGCCAAGGACGAATACGTCAAGGCGAGCAACATCGCGTTCGGCCTGATGCTGCTCCACATGGACGCGGACTACCATCACGTGGTTGACAACTGCGAGGAAGCGTGGGTGGCGTGGTCGCGCCTGAAGACGCTGTACGGTGGATCGCAGAAGGCTGGTCGCATCTACCTGAAGCGACAGCTCTTCAGCATGGAGATGACGGAAGGCGACAACGTGTTGCATCATTGCAACGAGGTTCTCAACATCAGCGCCAAGCTCAGCAGCATCGGCGCCAAGATGGAGGACGAGGACGTGGCGATCTGCTTGTTGCGCAGTCTCCCCAAGAGCTACGAGAACGTCGTGCTGAACTTGGAGATGAGCACTGCGGAGCTGAAGACGCAAGACGTCGTGAAGGTGCTCACGAACGAGCATATCAAGCGGCAAGGCGAGAAGAAGACCGACTCGGTGAAGACTGAAGACGCGGCGAAGGCGTTCAGTGCCGAGAGAGAGTCTCGCCAGTGCAGTTACTGCGGAAAATTGGGGCACGTCATCGACAAGTGCTGGACCAAGCAGAAGGACGAGAACCGAGGTGGTCGACGCGGCGGCAATGGCCGTGGACGCGGGGCCAACAATGTCCAGTGGCGGAACGACGACTACGACTACGACCGAGTCGCGTTTGCGGTATCCCTGGAGTGCGGACTTTCGACGGGCAAGGGTATGTCCGGGATGTGGGCGGTCGACAGCGGCGCAACGCACCACATCTGCAACAACAAGGCCAAGTTCGCCACGCTGAATGAGCAAGACGAGGGCGAACTGTCGGTGGCTGACGGCAACAAAGCTGCCATCAAGGGTGAAACAGGGCGAGACGCGCTCTGTTTCTTTAGCATACACTAGTATGCGCTTTTGAGGAAGCGTAAGTTACTTAGACTTTGTATGCAAGTAGAAATACACGTCCCCGTGTATTTCTAAGCAAAAGACCGAAACTTTAACTTGAAAATAGAAAACTAAATTGAATGGAAGCCCGCCGCGTGGCGGGCCCTTAGCAAACCTATCTAAATGACTTATGTATCTACGGAGGTGAAGCCATGGTTGGCTCTCACGCTCCGGCCCTTATGTATGCGTTTGGCTGGTGGAAATGTGCCCCTTTCCACCAATAGCAGTGCGCTTAGCGCCCGCCAATGTTTGTGCCATTGGCGGCTCGAAATGATTGTTGACTGTGTATGTGACGCGCACACACAGAAGGCTTGCCGTATACTTGTCCGTGTATAGTTCGGCTATACACGTATATCTGGTGTACCCAATTACACCAGCCTGTGTAACCCTGTTACACTACCCCCCTCTTTAAACACGAATATCGCGTCTGAGAGGTAACGGTGACCACACATCAATCTGTGGTCACTCCCTGTTTTCTCGCGTCTCGAGAAAACACTCCGCGCCCATTCCACAATGAGCGCGTCAAGTCCCAAGGCCCCCACAAGCCCCGCAAGCTCCGCCGCCGCCGGTGGGGACTTCCCACCGGTCACCAAGTTGTCTGTGAGCGATTATCGCTCACAGCTCGCGATCAAGCAGGCCGAGCGGGCTGCTGCGAAGCCTGATGCTGCTGGGGATCCAGCAGCAAGCGAGTCAAGTGTGACGCAGCCTGTGAAGGCTGCGTCTTCAAGCGATATGCCGCCTGCGAAGGCAGCGCTCACCGGATCCCCTGGATCCGGTGCTACGAGTGAGGCACAGCCTGCGAAGGCTGTGCCAGGCGAATCTCTAAGGCCCGAGGCGATGGATGTGGATCTAGATGATTCACATCTAGACCCAGAGCTCGCTGTCGACTACGGCAGCGAGGGGATCGAAGACGACGAGGAGTTGGAAGACTCCTCGTCAGAGTTGAAGGTTGCCGCGCCCGCTGAGGGCCAGCATGCTGCTTCAGAGAGCCCCGTATCGGGCTCTCGCCGCCAGCGCGACGTCGCGCTGGAAGAAGGTGAAGTCGCGCGCCCGAAGCGCGCGCGCTCGGACGTGTCAAGCTCGGCGGAGGCTACCTCCGCCGCAAGTGGTTCTTCAACGCCGGCAGATTTGCCGGCGGGGCGTCGTGCTGCTCGCGCGTCCGATCCGACGCCGTGGATGTTGACATCCACGGCGATCCAGAAGCTGCGCTACAGCGACGAGGGGGCTGCTGCCGAGCCCGTCTCTCTCTTCGATGATCGTCCGATCATCGACGATAAGATCGCGGGCCAGCTCCATCTCGGAGCTGACACTGCTGAGCGACGCGATTACTTCGCGTCGCTATACCTGGCGTCGCGTTACTACAAGAACGCGCGCCGTGGTCCTCAGAGCAAGGTCTCTGAGACTCATGCTCTGGCACAGGGCTGGAACCAGTTCGTGTCGAACTGGAACGCGAACCCCGACTTGTATCGGTACCGTCTTGAACGGCACCGCACTCGCTATTATGAGCATAATAGCACAGGTCGCGTGGTGCATCTGCACAACATGTGTGCAGATGCGGGCATCCCCTGCGCGGTTCCGCGCAGGGAGCATTGTCCAGTCTGTCCGCAGGATGCGGACAGACTATCCGAGAGTGATGTCATGGGGTACACGCGCATCCGTGTACCCGAGAAGGTGACCAAGTGGCGCGAGAGGGTGTTCCCCGACGCGCGTGTCACCTTTCCACCGCCCAGTCAAACCTTGTGGTTTGACGACGTCTCTGGGAAGTGGATCACTGAGTCGAGGGTTACCCCCGACTCGGCCGTAGGTGGTGGCGCTGTTCGTACGCCATCACCATTTCCGGAACGTCCATCACAAGGACGTTCCGCGGCTCCCAGGAGTCGTGTTGGGGAGGCCATCCTCTCCAACGACATCGAAAACGACGCTGACCTTGGTCGGCGCGTGGCTCCTGGTGAGCTACAATTCGCTCGACAATCCAGCGAATTGAGCCGTCTGCAGCCCGCAAGGGCGCAGGCGGTGGGGGGAAGACGTCGCACCCCGGATCAGCCACGCTCGGCTGATCCGATTGTTGGTCGCCTTGAGGCGGATCACGCGGCCTTCCGCGAGGCCGCGTGGAAGACGATCGCTGACCAGGGTCAGCTGATCTCGAACCTCTCCTCGCAAGTGGAGAGTGCTCGGAGCACCGCTGCCGATGCTCTTTCTCGAGCTGCTGAGCTCGAGAAGAAGTTCGCGAAGCTCGTGGAGAGCGTCGGGATGCGCCCTTCGCGGTCCGCTGCGAAGGGGTCTTCTGATGACGACCACTAGGTGGGCCGTCAGGCTCCGGCGTGCTCGTTTCCAACGAGCTCGCAGGCGTATCATGCTCATGATACGCCTTCAGCCGCCCAACGTAGAACGTTGGGTGCAGTCGCATGCTGGACGGTATGTCCAGCGTGTATGCTGTGCCTTGGCGGTGCAAGACACGGAAGGGGCCGATGAAGCGTGGAGCGAGCTTGCTCGCTCCAAAGTCCGAGACTGCATGTCTAGGCAGGTTTTGCGTAGACAGTAAAACTAATGAATTCCTTTTGAACTCACTAATGTTGTTCCTTGACTTCTTGTCCGCGTTCATCTTCTGTCGATCGACAGAAGATGCAATAGCATCACGGACAAACCGCATGACGGCTTGTCTGCTTTGGACGAAGTCCCTTGCATCGACATTGGTCGTCTCGACCAATGTGACATCGCTTGACCTCGTGCCATGCACGAGGTGTCTTTCGTCTTGAACGTCCGCAGGTGCTGCGGACGTGGCCTTGTTCGTCATCGAAGTGACGTCGCCCGGCGACGTCACAGCCTTCGTCACTTGGGATCTCCCGGTGTCCGTCTCTGAGACGGACACGTCATCGTCCGTCACGTCTGCTCTTGAGGCAGACGTGGGACGATCCTTGGCTTGTCGCTTCGCTCCCAGAGCGAGGCGGTCTTGGTCTTGCCTTGGCGCGTCCGTGCCCGGCACGGAGGCGGTGTCATCTGCGACGCCCGCACCCGGTGCGGACGTGATGTTCTCCATTCGCTGACGCGCTGCGTCAGCTCGCGTCACAGCGGCCAACGAATCCTCGTTGGCTGCAGCTTTTGCTGCGGCATTTTCATGTGAGTGCGCTTCACTCGCATTTCCTCCCCCACTCAAGGGAGCTGTCACCCCGCCGAGGGTGGCAGGGACACGTGGATGCCGCATGGCATTCACGAAGAACGGTGTATGCCCCGTAGAGGCATGCACCGAGTTGTTGATGGCGAACTCCGCCATCGGCAAACAGTCGCTCCACTCGGTGAACGAGTGGGCGTAAGTCTTGAGGATGTCACCGAGCACGCGGTTCACGCGCTCGGTCTGACCATCGGTCTGAGGATGATCGGCTGTCGACATCGACAGTCGCGTGCCAAGGAGGGCGAAGACCTCCTTCCAGAAAGCGGCCGTGAACCGAGGGTCACGGTCCGATACGATCTCGCGGGGCATCCCGTGAGATCGGAAGATAAGATCAACAAACAGACGAGCCGTCTGTTTGGATGTGACCTGTGCTGGCACCGCAGCAAGATGCACCATCTTGCTGAAGCGGTCGACAAAGACCGCTATGCCAGTCCGACGCTTGGCGTCGGGCGGCAACCCGAAGATGAAGTCCATACTAATGGACTCCCAACACTCTGCCGGGATTGGCAGAGATTGCAGCGGTGCTTGTGAAGCCAATGTCGGCTTCACACGTTGGCACGCTTCGCAAGCACGAACGTACTTGCGCACCCACTTGTACTGGCGCGGCCAGTAGAAGTCACGCGAGAGAAGCAGGTACGTCTTCTCTCGGCCCGGATGCCCCGCCCATGGGGCATCGTGATACTCGTAGATGACCCGCAACCGCAGGTCATAGTCGTTTGGGACGACGATGCGTGCAGCATCGTCGTCAGCTGTGCTATAAAGCAGCAGCCCATCGTGTGCGCTGTATCGGTGCACATTCGAACGCAGATGTGGAGGCAGCGCTCGACGCCCGGCGTCGGTCGGCTCCTTCACATAATCCAGCAGGCGCTTGACGTCGTCGTCAAGCGCATACGCCTTACGCACGTCATCGAGCAGCGATGACGTGGGCACACTGCTTCGCTCAACGCCAATGGCGTTGACATCAACTACCTTGTAGTTGTAATCCGGTCGACGCGAGAGCGCGTCGGCCACCACGTTGAGTCTTCCAGGTTTGTACTCAACCTGGAAGTTGTATTCCGCGAAGAATGACAGCCACCGTGCCATTCTTTGAGAGAGGTGCGGCGACTTCACAGCCGTCCGCAACGATGCGTGGTCCGTATAGACCACGAACGGTTTATCTCCGAGGAGATAGACACGGAACTTCGCCAGTGCGTACTTCATGGCAAGGAGCTCCTTGTCATGCACTGGATAGTTGCGCTCAGCTTGCTTAAGCTGACGCGAGTGATAGCAGATTACACGATCACGACCGTCGTGATCGTGCTGCATCAGCGCGCATCCGATAGCATAATCGGATGCATCGCACACCACGTGGAACGGGCGGTCTTGGTCAGCGATGGCCAAGACCGGCGCCTCAGTCAAGCCCTGCTTGACTGAATCGAAAGCCTGCTGACACTCAGCAGACCACTGCCACTCCGTGTCCTTCTTCAGGAGACGTGACAGTGGGCGAATGCGCCCAGCGTAATCGTGCACGTACTTGCACAAGTACGTGGCCAGCCCAAGGAACTGCCTCAGTTCCTTGGCGTTCGAGGGCGCAGGCCACTCGTTGACGACCCTGACCTTCTCAGGATCGGGGCGGACTCCGTCTTTGCCGACAAGACATCCGAGAACCGGAATCTCGGATGCACCAAATATGCACTTCTTCAAGTTTGCATATAGCTTGTGCTCACGCATCAGCGCGAGCAGACGACGGAGATGCTCCCTGTGCATCTCTGTGGCGGTCTTCCCGCCCACAGCCAGGCTGTGGGCGAACACGTCGTCGAAGTACGTCGGCGCGAAGTCGCGAATCGATCGCAACAGGTGTGTGACGCACCTGTTGAACGTCGCAGGGGCGTTCTTCAGCCCCTGTGGCATCACCAGCCACTCCCAAAGCATGCCGCTTGGCGTGCTTACAGCTGTGAAGGGGATGTCCTCCTCACGCATTAAGATTTGGTAGAAACCATCTCTTAAGTCAAGAGCACTGAACACGGTGCTCTTGCTCATCGAATCGATGATCACATCTTTTCGCGGTATCGGCGTCTGCGCCGGTATCGTTGCCTCGTTCAACTTGTTGAACGCGTGGACAATGCGCCATCCGCCCTGCGCCTTCTTGACGCAGAACGTCGGAGCACTGTGCGGGGACTTGCTTTCCCGCACTTGCCCCGCGCGCCGACGAGCTTCGAAGAACTCGTCGATGGCTTGGACCTGCTCACGCGGCAGTGGCCACTGTCGCGTGACGCAGTACTTCGTCCCCGGCACGAGATCAATCTCGTGCTGAATGCCCTTGTCCCGCGGAAGCTCCGCGGGAACCTCATCAGGGAATACGTCCGCGTATTCCCTGAGCACATCGTAATAGGGACTCGCCTTGAGCGAGTCCCAGCTTTGCTCGGCAAAGCGGTCCTTCTTGGTCTTGGCGCTGAGGGCAGTGTCGCCCTCAGGATGCTTGACGAGGACCTGCCGCAGGTCCTCGAGCTCCACTGTGATCTCGGCATCCTCACGCGCGGTGAGGATGCATACTTGCTCTACGCGCCCGGCGCGTAGATCCCGTGCAAAGCCCTTCCAGCTCTGCACTTCCAGCGCTGTCAACTCCGAGGCAGTGCTCGGAGGACCCTCAAGTGTCAGGAGCTGACACTTGACGCCCGAGAGTGTTTGCGTTAACGCATTAACTCTCTCGTACGTGACGTCACCCCTTGCGGGTGACGCAACCACGTCAGCTACACCCTTAGGCGTATCGCGCTCTTGCGACGGGGAGGCGATCTCTTCCCGTCGGGGCCCGGCCCGATTCAAAAGTGAGGAGTCAGCTTCACTCCTCACATCGCGACCCTTGCCGCGATGATGGGTGCCAGGCCCGGCCTGGTTTCGACCCATATCTTTTTCTTCGACGGGCCCGGCCCGTCGAGATGCCTTGATCCTTGACTCCTCAAACCCGGTTTGAGGAGGCGTCTTCTCTTGGTGCTTCGCCTCGGGCCCGGCCCGAGACGGGTTCTTCTGTATTCTTGCCTTTCCGGACCCCGTCCGGAAAGGGTTCTTCTTGATATTGGCTCTCGCAGGCCCGGCCTGCGAGGCGTTTCTTCCAAACCCGGTTTGGGAGAGGGTGCGCTCCCGGAGTGCACCCACCTTTCGTCGATTTGCCTGTGCCCCGGGCACAGGCGAGGAAGCGCCCCGGTCGTCTTCCGTCCTCGTCTTGAGCGCGTCGGCCTTTACGGTCGACGCGCAGTCTTGGCTTGGCTGAGCGAGGGTGACCTCGCTCACGTCGCGTTTACTGCGCGACGCACTCGCAGCGCTGTCAGGGCCATCGCTCTCTGTCGCGCTATCTGCCGAATCGAGGACGCATGCGTCCTCGAAGCCGTAAGAGACTATAGACTGGGACTTCCAGTCTATCACTGGGGCATGGCGTTTGAGCCACGGCATGCCCAGTATCATGTCGAACTTATCGTCTAGATCCAGGACGATAAAGTCCTCAGTGAAGGCCCGGCCTTCACAGCCAAAGCGAACTGATACAGTTCGCTTGCGCGTTTTCACGGTTGCTCCTGTCGCCAGGCGCACCACCAACTCACTTCGAGGAGTCGTCTTCTCCTCGGCGTTCATAGCCCTCAGGCTTTGCAGTCGAACAAAGTTGTTCGATGCACCCGAATCGACTAGCGCGTGCATGGTTCTCCCATGCACCGCGACTTCCAGGATGATCAGCCCTGCTTGATCATCCTGACGCTTGCTGTGGTGTCCGGCACCACAAGGGGCTGTAGCCGTCACATGCCCGACATCGGCATGTGTGACTACACCAGTAGGGCGCCCCGCCCCTACTGGCTTCCAGCGTTTTTTGGTCGTCCGCGCCAACGATCCCCGTTGGCGCGATACGACGTGCCACGTGTGGCACGATACGACGTATCGCGAGCAGCAGGCCCCGGGCCTGCTACACACTCACGTGCGAAGTGGCCGGTGTTTCCACACCGGAAACACCGTCCCGCGCCTCTGCGCGGCTCCGTCTGCTGCCTGCCAGCAGACGCACTGGATAGGTCCATGGGCTCTGGACCGCCCATGGGTCTTGCACGCGGACGTGGCGCCCCTGGCGTGTCCGCGTGGAGCTTAGCCTGGTGCAGGCTAAACTCTTCCTGCGACGCAAGCCGAATGGCTTGCTCGAGAGTACTCGGGTACTCTCGGAAGAGATAGGTCTTCACAGGCCCATCCTTCAGTCCCTTCATGAAGGTGACTACTTGTGTCGCCTCGTCAATCGGATGATTGACGATACTCGACACCAAGTACCTCGCGTGTTGGGCGTAAGCCAACACGTCGCGCTTGCCTTGACGCAGGTCGAGGAACTCCGCCCTCGACCTGAACTCGGATTCAGGCGGCTCAAACGCTAGCTTGAGCTCGCGCTTGAAGTCTTCGTACGTGCTCCAGCACGTACTGTCCGTAAGACGTCTTCCGTACGCCCAGTGTCTGGCTCGTCCAGTCAGACACGACATGGCGTACGCAACTTGGAGCGACGGATCCCGGATCCGTCGAGCAGCAATTGCTGTCTCCAGTTCTACGAGCCATCGCAGAAGAGGCTCGTTCTGGCCACCCGAGAACGGAGTCACTGACACCTTCAGTGACTCAACGCGAGAAGGGGCTGACGCCTCCTTCTGTTGGCGTTCCTTGTCCATGTAGTCGACCACGACTACATGGTGCTCGCTTGGTGGCAGCGACCGTAGCATCGCTGCCACGGTGGACTCACCTACGACTCGCGAGAGTCGTAGCAGTGCCTCCCACTGCTGATCGCTCAGGTGGGGGCAGTCCTCCCTCGTGATGCGGGGAGGACCCGCGCTTGGAGCTCCGTCAGGCAGGGCACCGCCTGACGAAGGGTTTTCGTCTCCATAGCCAAATGCATCCATTTGGCTAACTCTGTAGGCGTTGGACGGACTACAAAGTGCTACCAGGTGAAACAGGGCGAGACGCGCTCTGTTTCTTTAGCATACACTAGTATGCGCTTTTGAGGAAGCGTAAGTTACTTAGACTTTGTATGCAAGTAGAAATACACGTCCCCGTGTATTTCTAAGCAAAAGACCGAAACTTTAACTTGAAAATAGAAAACTAAATTGAATGGAAGCCCGCCGCGTGGCGGGCCCTTAGCAAACCTATCTAAATGACTTATGTATCTACGGAGGTGAAGCCATGGTTGGCTCTCACGCTCCGGCCCTTATGTATGCGTTTGGCTGGTGGAAATGTGCCCCTTTCCACCAATAGCAGTGCGCTTAGCGCCCGCCAATGTTTGTGCCATTGGCGGCTCGAAATGATTGTTGACTGTGTATGTGACGCGCACACACAGAAGGCTTGCCGTATACTTGTCCGTGTATAGTTCGGCTATACACGTATATCTGGTGTACCCAATTACACCAGCCTGTGTAACCCTGTTACAAAGGGTGTGGGGACCATCATCGAACGAGTGGTTCTGCCCAACGGCGACGAGCGCGACATCGAGATCAAGGACGCGCTGTACGTGCCGAACATGAACAAGAATCTGCTGTCGGTGCCGCAGATCAACAAGAGTGGCAAGTTTCAAGTGGTGTTCGACGGTGCGAGCATGCATGTTGCGCGCAAGAGCTCGAAGCAAGTGGTGGCGACGGCTGACCTCGTGGACGGACTCTACTGGCTGCGCACTCCACTGCGTTCTGCGAATGCGACGACGTCGGCGCGTAACGTGGACCTTCATGCGCGGATGGGTCATGCTCCGATCGACGTGCTGCGCAAGATGGTCAACAACGGCATGATCAAGGACGCCAAGGTACCCTTGAAGTCGAGTGGACCAAGTGTGTGTCGCGGGTGCCAGCAAGGGAAAATGGTCCAAAAGCCGTTCCCGACTAACCGCGACAAGCGCCGTTACGACACGTTCCAGCTGCTCCACTTCGACATCTGCGGTCCCATGGAGGAAGAATCGTTGGGTGGCAGCAAGTATCTGCTACTCATCACGGACGAAGCCAGCGGATGCATGAAGGGTTTCTGTCTACGCGCCAAGTCGGAGAGCGAAGAGTGCCTCAAGAGCTACATCGCCAAGGTGCAGACGCAGTTCGGCAAGCAGGTCAAGTTCGTGCGTCACGACGGAGCCCGCGAGTTTGCGACCAATTCGCTCAAGGCCTTTTACGAGGACCAAGGCATCGAGCAGCAGCCCACGGTTCGGTACGCGCACCAGACCAACGCCACGGCAGAACGCGCCAACCGAACCATCGTCACGATTGGTCGCAGCATGCTGCACCATGCCAAGTTGGACAAGTGTTTCTGGGGCGAAGCGGCGATGACTGCCATCCACGTCAAGAACCGGCTGCCGTCGCCCAAGATCGAAAACAAGACTCCGTTCGAGATCGTGTACAAGTCCAAGCCAAGCGTGAAGCACATGCGTGTGTTTGGGTGTCGGGCGTACGTCCTGACCCCAAGGGAGAAACGACTCAAGTGGGATCCCAAGGCTCGCGCTGGTCTGTTCATGGGCTACGAGGAAGTGTCGAAGGCGTATCGAGTTTATGACATCGAGGCGGGGAAGGTGGTGATTTCTCGCGATGTCACCTTCGACGAATCGAGTTTTGGTGGTGTCTCGGCGGGAAGTTCAAGCGATGACGACGAAGATGCTAGCCTGGACTTCGACTCTCTCGAGATCAACGATGCTGACAGTGCGGGCCCGATGGAGTTCAAGCAGGCGGGGAAACGCAAGGCCCGCTCAAGTGATGCCGGTGATATGTCAGCGAGCTCACGTTCTGTTCGCCGTGGAGCCGGCTTGGAAGAAGCAAGTGCTCCTGACAACTCGTTTGGGCGTCGGGCGAAACGACGATCAAGTGTGCGAATGGAGCCTGATCTGGCTGAAGAAGAGGAGAAGGATGCTCATGACGACGAAGATGACGACTCGACTCCTCCCGCATTTTGGCGAGCAAGCGCCAACACAGTGGAAGCCGGCGATTTGTCTGAGCCGACGACATTCCAAGATGCGGTAAACGGACCCGACCAAGTGCATGTTGTCAAGAAGTCGCCTCGACCAGCTGCGGTGTACCAGTAAGGTACCAGTGCGACCTTCACTCAGTGGTGCCGCCATCATTCGTGTGATGATGGGACGAGGATTACGGGACGCTGATGATGGGACGCTGATGATGGGACGCGTGGGTACAAGATTGTGGGTACAGGATGGGCATCGACGTGGCACTTGCTGATTGGCTGAAGGACCTTCTATCCAGTTGGGAATCCAGTGGAGTGTATCCAGCAGGGATATCCAGTAGGCTTCGAGGCAGCAAGTAGCTTGCGAACTAAGGCCCTAAATCAATCACTTTGCATTCTGACATCTAGTGCTCAAACGACCTTCCTTTTGGTTATGAGCCCAAGCCCCGCATTCTCTGCCCAAGACTCCGACTACGCCTTCGCCATGGACGCCGCGCCGACCACGACCGCCCGCATCAACAAGTTCGACGGAACCAACTTCCACACGTGGAAGTTCAAGATGCAGATGGTGCTGGAAGAGCGCGAACTGTGGGAGGTGACGAGTGGGGAGATCAAGCTGGAGCACTGCCACGCCGCAGCGGATCAAGCGCTCTTCAAGAAGAAGTCGCGCAAGGCGTTGGCGATCGTCTGTCTCGCGATGGAGGACTCGCAGTTGCCGCTGGTGCGTTCGGCCAAGGATGCTCACGATGCATGGTCAAGACTGGAAGGACACTTCGAGAAGAAGAGTTTGGCCAACAAGCTCTTTCTTCGTCGACGTTTCTTCACGACCATGATGGACGAAGGTGATGATGTGTTAGAGCACATCAACAAGCTCAAGACGCTGGCGGAGCAGCTCGACGCGGTGGGCGCTCCGGTCAGCGAGGACGACTTGGTGATCACGCTTCTGGGCAGTCTCAGCGAGTCGTACCAGTTCCTCATCACGGCGTTGGAGTCGAGAGCCGACTCGCTGTCGTGGGAACTCGTGACGTCTCGGCTGCTGCACGAGGACATGAAGCGCAAGGAGCAAGGTGGCGGCGTCGACGGAGCCGCGCACGGTCAAGGCCAAGCGTTCATGACAAGCGACAACGGCAAGCGCAAGGGACGGCAGGCGACCGCCAACAAGGCCAGCGCCTGCCACTACTGTGGGGAGCAAGGACATTGGATCGCCAAGTGTCCTGTGCGAATCCGCGAGAACGCGGAGCGGCAGAGGCCGCAGCGAGCGAACGTCGCGCAGAGTGAGGACGACTCTGGCGACTTCCTCTTCTCGGTTGGTGGTGGGAGCAACACCACCAAGTCGAATGAGGTGTGGCTGGTCGACTCGGGTGCGACGCAGCACATGACCAGTTCCAAGAAGTTCATGCGGAACTACAAGAAGATCTCGCCGGTGGACGTGCATCTCGCGGGCGACGGTGTGGTGCAAGCGATCGGGAGAGGCGACATCGTGATGAAGATGCAGACCCCGCGCGGCGTCAAGAAGGGTGTGCTCACGAATGTGTGGCACATCCCCAAGTTGTCGCGCAACCTGTTCTCCGTCGGCAGATTCACCAAGGACGTCGGGCCTGTGACGTTCGAGAGCGACGGGTGCTTCACGGAGACGAAGGGTGTCAAGTGGAAGCTCGGCGCTCGCGAAGGCAAGGGTCTGTTCAAGCTGAGCATGACACCGGTGATGCCTGACGAGGCCAATGTGTCGAGTCCGAAGGATCGCAAAGGGGACACCACGTCGTACCTCTGGCACCTTCGACTTGGTCACATTGGCCATGGCGGTCTAGACGCCATCGTCAAGAAGGGCTACGGCTCTGGCATCGACATGACGTCGGTGAAGCAGTGGGAGCTGTGCGACGGATGCTCACTCGGCAAGCAAACGCGAGTGAGCTACATGAAGTCGTCTCCAAACCGTGCGAAGCAAGTGCTGGAAGTGGTTCACAGCGATGTGTGCGGCCCCATGCAGACGTCTACGTTTGGTGGCAAGCGCTACTTCGTCACGTTCATCGACGACAAGTCGCACTTTTGTGTGGTGTACTTGCTGCGGAACAAGTCGGAGGTGGCTGCCAAGTTCGCGGAGTTCGTTGCGTTGGCTGAAACGCAGACCGGCAAGCGTGTGAAAACGCTCCGGAGCGACAACGGTGGCGAGTACACTTCGCGTGAGATGGCCAAGTTCTGCAGCGAGCGTGGGATCGTGCAGAAGTTCACGCCGCCGTACACGCCACAGCTGAATGGAGTGGCGGAACGGATGAACCGGACGTTGGTGGAGTGTGCGCGCTGCATGTTGGAACATGCCGGGTTGTCGAAGAGTTACTGGGGTGAAGCGGTGGTGACAGCCACGTTCCTCCGGAACCGGTGTCCGACGCGCGCCATCAGCCACGACAAGTCGCCGCACCAAGTTTGGACGGGAAAGAAGCCACTACTGGCGAATCTCAAGGTGTTCGGGTGCCACGCGTACGTGCTGGTCCCGAAGGCGAAGCGGTCCAAGTTCGACGCCCGGTCGGTGCGTTGCCGTTTCCTGGGGTACTCGGAGCACGAGAAAGCGTATCGGTTTGAAGAGATCGAGAGCGGTCGCGTGTTGGTGAGCCGCGATGCGCAGTTCATGGAAGACGTCTTCGACGGTGGGAGACGCAAATATGCTACGAAGGAGGTGGTGATTGGTCTTCCAGATGAAGATGATGAAGATGCCACGGATGAAGAGACTCCGTCCGAATCGGACGAGGACGGAGATGAAGAGGAGGCTGCGCGGGACCAAGACTTCGAACCCGGCAGCAAGCGACACCCGCGGACGCAGTCGCTGGAGGAAGCCGTGGAGGTGCCGAGGGCCAAGAGGTATGCGCCGCAGAGTGGACGCTCGACGCTGGATGAGATGTCTGCGGCGGCCCAAGAGAGTCAAGACTTTGAGGCTGCGTACGTCGTGGATTCAGTGGGAGAAATGCCGACCACGTTCAAGTCGGCAATGGAATCCAGCAACGCAGCCAAGTGGAAGGAAGCGTGCGACTCGGAGATGGCGTCGCTTCGCAAGAACGAGACGTGGGAAGTGGTGCCGTTGCCGAAGGGACGCAAGGCGATCGGCTGCAGATGGGTGTTTCGAGTGAAGGAGAACCAGGCTGGAGAGATCGAGCGGTTCAAGGCGCGACTGGTGGCCAAGGGGTTTTCGCAGAAGTACGGCATCGACTACGACGAGACCTTCGCGCCGGTGGCCAAGTTCACGTCCATCAGGATCTTGCTCAGTCTGGCTGCCAAGTACAATCTCACGGTACACCAGATGGATGTGAAGACGGCGTTCCTCAACGGCGAGCTGGACGAAGATATCTACATGGCTCAGCCGGACGGGTTCGTCGACGATGTTCACCCGGACTTCGTGTGCAGGCTCAAGCGGTCGCTATATGGACTGAAGCAGTCGCCACGTATGTGGAACAAGACCATCGACGAGTTCATGCTCAAGCAGGGGTTCAAGAAGTGCGAGTCCGACCACTGCATCTACTTGAAGCGAGACGGCCAAGACATGATCTTCGTGGCGCTCTATGTGGACGACCTGATCCTCGCCAGCAACAGCCACAAGATGATCAAGGACACCAAGCAGGCCCTCAGTGACCGATTCGAGATGACGGACATGGGCCAGCTCAAGTACTTCCTTGGGATGGAGATCGAGCAAGATACGACGGCTGGGAAGGTGTCAGTGCGGCAGACCAAGTTCGCCAACGACATTCTCGAGAAGTTCAGCATGGAGAAGAGCAACCCGGTCAAGACGCCGCAAGACCCGGGACTCAAGTTGACCAAGGCCATGTGCGAAGGAGGTTGCAAGCACGATGAGACCATGGCGAACGTGCCGTACCGCAACGCTGTGGGATGCCTCATGTATCTCATGGTAGGCACACGTCCAGACCTCGCAGCGGCAGTGGGGGTCCTGAGCCAGTTTGCTGCGGACCCATGCCCGACGCACTGGCAAGCGCTCAAGAGGGTCTTCAGGTACATCCAAGGCACGAAGACGCATGGCATCGAGTTTCAAGCGGACTGCGATGGCGGGCTTGAAGGCTATTCGGATGCGGACTGGGCCGGCGACATCGAGTCAAGAAGAAGCACAAGCGGCTACGCGTTCATGATGAACGGCGGGTGCATCAGCTGGAGAAGCAAGAAGCAGCGGACGGTGGCGCTGTCATCTACAGAGGCGGAGTACATGGCGCTGTCGGAGGCAACACAAGAAGCGGTGTGGCTCAAGGTGTTCATGTGCGAGCTCGGCGAGATGGCAATCAATGAAGCGGTCAAGATCTACGAGGACAACCAAGGCTCCATCGCGTTGGCCAAGAACCCGGAGTTCCACAAGCCCACCAAGCACATCGACATTCGCTACCACTTCGTGCGCGAGAAGGTGGAAGACGGTCAAGTGGTGTTGGAGTACTGCTCGACGAAGGACATGCTGGCTGATCTCATGACGAAGCCAATCCCTGCGACGCAGTTCGGCGTACTCCGGAGCAAGCTCGGAGTCCAAGGCCCCGGCGTCGAGTCGAGTGGGGGTGTTGTCAAGAAGGCGCCTCGACCAGCTGCGGTGTACCAGTAAGGTACCAGTGCGACCTTCACTCAGTGGTGCCGCCATCATTCGTGTGATGATGGGACGAGGATTACGGGACGCTGATGATGGGACGCTGATGATGGGACGCGTGGGTACAAGATTGTGGGTACAGGATGGGCATCGACGTGGCACTCGCTGATTGGCTGAAGGACCTTCTATCCAGTTAGGAATCCAGTGGAGTGTATCCAGCAGGGATATCCAGTAGGCTTCGAGGCAGCAAGTAGCTTGCGAACTAAGGCCCTAAATCAATCACTTTGCATTCTGACATCTAGTGCTCAAACGACCTTCCTTTTTGTCGAAGGGTTACTGGGGAGAAGCGGTGGTGACGGCGACGTTCCTCCGGAATCGCTGTCCGACGCGCGCCATCAGCCACGACAAGTCGCCGTACCAAGTCTGGACCGGCAAGAAACCGCTCTTGGCGAACCTCAAGGTGTTCGGATGCCACGCGTTCGTGCATGTGCCGAAGGAGAAGCGGTCGAAGTTCGACGCTCGGTCGGTGCGTTGCCGTTTCCTGGGGTACTCGGAGCACGAGAAAGCGTATCGGTTTGAAGAGATCGAGAGCGGTCGCGTGTTGGTGAGCCGCGATGCGCAGTTCATGGAAGACGTCTTCGACGGTGGGAGACGCGAGTGCGGTCAAGAAGACATGGTCGTGGAACTTCGGGATGAAGATGCCACGGACCAAGAAGCATCGTCCGGTCCGGACGAAGACGAAAATGAAGAAGAGGCTGCGCGGGATGAAGACTTTGAGCCTGGCAGCAAGCGACACCCGCGGACGCAGTCGTTGGAGGAAGCGGTGGAGATCCCAAGACCCAAGCGGTTTGCGACGCACCAGACTCTCGAGGAGATGTCGGCGGTCGCAAGAGAAGAAGAAGGCTTCGAGGCGGCCTACGTCGTGGATTCAGTGGGAGAAATGCCGACCACGTTCAAGTCGGCAATGGAATCCAGCAACGCAGCCAAGTGGAAGGAAGCGTGCGACT
Organism: Phytophthora agathidicida; assembly: GCA_025722995.1. Classification (NCBI taxonomy): domain Eukaryota; phylum Oomycota; class Peronosporomycetes; order Peronosporales; family Peronosporaceae; genus Phytophthora; species Phytophthora agathidicida. The sequence continues at coordinate 3,420,543 of CP106972.1, read as the reverse complement.
CGGAGCATGAGTCGCTGCGCAAGAACGACACGTGGGACGTGGTGCCACTGCCGAAGGGACGCAAGGCGATCGGCTGCAGATGGGTGTTTCGCGTGAAGGAAAACCAAGCCGGAGAGGTCGAGCGGTTCAAGGCGCGACTGGTGGCAAAGGGGTTTTCGCAGAAGTACGGCGTCGACTACGACGAGACGTTCGCGCCAGTGGCCAAGTTCACGTCGATCCGGGCCGTGCTGAGTTTGGCTGCCAAGTACGATCTCAAGCTGCACCAGATGGACGTGAAGACCGCATTCCTGAACGGCGTCCTGGATGAAGATATCTACATGGCGCAGCCAGACGGATACGTTGACGAAGGCCACCCCGACTACGTGTGCAAGCTCAAGCGGTCACTCTACGGACTCAAGCAGTCGCCGCGCATGTGGAACCAAACCATCGACGAGTTCATGCTGAAGATGGGGTTCAAGAAGTGCGAGTCGGATCACTGCGTCTACATCAAGAGGAACGACCAAGACATGATCTTCGTGGTGCTGTACGTCGATGATCTCATCCTCGCAAGCAGCAACGACAAGCTGCTGGAATCGACCAAGAAGGCACTCAGCAAGCGGTTCGAGATGACGGACCTCGGCGAGCTCGAGTACTTCCTCGGCATGGAGATCAAGAGCGACGTGGACTCCGGCAAGGTGACGGTGCGGCAGACCAAGTTCCTCAAGAGTATCCTGACCAAGTTCGGCATGCAAGACAGCAAGCCTGTGAAGACACCTCAAGACCCGGGACTCAAGTTGACCAAGAGCATGTGCGAAGGTGGCTGCAAGCATGAAGACACGATGAAGAACGTGCCGTATCGGAGTGCCGTCGGCGGACTGATGTACCTGATGGTGGCGACGCGTCCGGACCTGGCTGCTGCAGTGGGCTCCCTCAGTCAGTTCTGTGCTGACCCGTGTCCGACGCATTGGCAAGCTCTCAAGCGTGTGTTTCGGTACCTCCAAGCGACGCCTACGCACGGACTCGAGTTCTCAAGAGACGGTGGTGACGGCGCGTTATGCGGGTATTCGGATGCGGACTGGGCCGGCGACATCGAGTCAAGAAGGAGTACAAGCGGCTACGCGTTCATGATGAACGGCGGGTGCATCAGCTGGAGGAGCAAGAAACAGCGGACGGTGGCGCTGTCATCGACGGAGGCAGAGTACATGGCGCTGTCGGAGGCAACACAAGAAGCGGTGTGGCTCAAGGTGTTCATGTGCGAGCTCGGCGAGATGGCAATCGATGAAGCGGTCAAGATCTACGAGGACAACCAAGGCTCCATCGCGTTGGCCAAGAACCCCGAGTTCCACAAGCGCACCAAGCACATCGACATTCGCTACCACTTCGTGCGCGAGAAGGTGGAAGACGGTCAAGTGGTGTTGGAGTACTGCTCGACGAAGGACATGCTGGCTGATCTCATGACGAAGCCAATCCCTGCGACGCAGTTCGGCGTACTCCGGAGCAAGCTTGGTATCGAAGGACCCAAGGCTGCCGAGTCGAGTGGGGGTGTTGTCAAGAAGGCGCCTCGACCAGCTGCGGTGTACCAGTAAGGTACCAGTGCGACCTTCACTCAGTGGTGCCGCCATCATTCGTGTGATGATGGGACGAGGATTACGGGACGCTGATGATGGGACGCTGATGATGGGACGCGTGGGTACAAGATTGTGGGTACAGGATGGGCATCGACGTGGCACTCGCTGATTGGCTGAAGGACCTTCTATCCAGTTAGGAATCCAGTGGAGTGTATCCAGCAGGGATATCCAGTAGGCTTCGAGGCAGCAAGTAGCTTGCGAACTAAGGCCCTAAATCAATCACTTTGCATTCTGACATCTAGTGCTCAAACGACCTTCCTTTTTGTCGAAGGGTTACTGGGGAGAAGCGGTGGTGACGGCGACGTTCCTCCGGAATCGCTGTCCGACGCGCGCCATCAGCCACGACAAGTCGCCGTACCAAGTCTGGACCGGCAAGAAACCGCTCTTGGCGAACCTCAAGGTGTTCGGTTGCCACGCGTTCGTGCATGTGCCGAAGGAGAAGCGGTCGAAGTTCGACGCTCGGTCGGTGCGTTGCCGTTTCCTGGGGTACTCGGAGCACGAGAAAGCGTATCGGTTTGAAGAGATCGAGAGCGGTCGCGTGTTGGTGAGCCGCGATGCGCAGTTCATGGAAGACGTCTTCGACGGTGGGAGACGCGAGTGCGGTCAAGAAGACATGGTCGTGGAACTTCGGGATGAAGATGCCACGGACCAAGAAGCATCGTCCGGTCCGGACGAAGACGAAAATGAAGAAGAGGCTGCGCGGGATGAAGACTTTGAGCCTGGCAGCAAGCGACACCCGCGGACGCAGTCGTTGGAGGAAGCGGTGGAGATCCCAAGACCCAAGCGGTTTGCGACGCACCAGACTCTCGAGGAGATGTCGGCGGTCGCAAGAGAAGAAGAAGGCTTCGAGGCGGCCTACGTCGTGGATTCAGTGGGAGAAATGCCGACCACGTTCAAGTCGGCAATGGAATCCAGCAACGCAGCCAAGTGGAAGGAAGCGTGCGACTCGGAGCATGAGTCGCTGCGCAAGAACGACACGTGGGACGTGGTGCCACTGCCGAAGGGACGCAAGGCGATCGGCTGCAGATGGGTGTTTCGCGTGAAGGAAAACCAAGCCGGAGAGGTCGAGCGGTTCAAGGCGCGACTGGTGGCAAAGGGGTTTTCGCAGAAGTACGGCGTCGACTACGACGAGACGTTCGCGCCAGTGGCCAAGTTCACGTCGATCCGGGCCGTGCTGAGTTTGGCTGCCAAGTACGATCTCAAGCTGCACCAGATGGACGTGAAGACCGCATTCCTGAACGGCGTCCTGGATGAAGATATCTACATGGCGCAGCCAGACGGATACGTTGACGAAGGCCACCCCGACTACGTGTGCAAGCTCAAGCGGTCACTCTACGGACTCAAGCAGTCGCCGCGCATGTGGAACCAAACCATCGACGAGTTCATGCTGAAGATGGGGTTCAAGAAGTGCGAGTCGGATCACTGCGTCTACATCAAGAGGAACGACCAAGACATGATCTTCGTGGTGCTGTACGTCGATGATCTCATCCTCGCAAGCAGCAACGACAAGCTGCTGGAATCGACCAAGAAGGCACTCAGCAAGCGGTTCGAGATGACAGACCTCGGCGAGCTCGAGTACTTCCTCGGCATGGAGATCAAGAGCGACGTGGACTCCGGCAAGGTGACGGTGCGGCAGACCAAGTTCCTCAAGAGTATCCTGACCAAGTTCGGCATGCAAGACAGCAAGCCTGTGAAGACACCTCAAGACCCGGGACTCAAGTTGACCAAGAGCATGTGCGAAGGTGGCTGCAAGCATGAAGACACGATGAAGAACGTGCCGTATCGGAGTGCCGTCGGCGGACTGATGTACCTGATGGTGGCGACGCGTCCGGACCTGGCTGCTGCAGTGGGCTCCCTCAGTCAGTTCTGTGCTGACCCGTGTCCGACGCATTGGCAAGCTCTCAAGCGTGTGTTTCGGTACCTCCAAGCGACGCCTACGCACGGACTCGAGTTCTCAAGAGACGGTGGTGACGGCGCGTTATGCGGGTATTCGGATGCGGACTGGGCCGGCGACATCGAGTCAAGAAGGAGTACAAGCGGCTACGCGTTCATGATGAACGGCGGGTGCATCAGCTGGAGGAGCAAGAAACAGCGGACGGTGGCGCTGTCATCGACGGAGGCAGAGTACATGGCGCTGTCGGAGGCAACACAAGAAGCGGTGTGGCTCAAGGTGTTCATGTGCGAGCTCGGCGAGATGGCAATCGATGAAGCGGTCAAGATCTACGAGGACAACCAAGGCTCCATCGCGTTGGCCAAGAACCCCGAGTTCCACAAGCGCACCAAGCACATCGACATTCGCTACCACTTCGTGCGCGAGAAGGTGGAAGACGGTCAAGTGGTGTTGGAGTACTGCTCGACGAAGGACATGCTGGCTGATCTCATGACGAAGCCAATCCCTGCGACGCAGTTCGGCGTACTCCGGAGCAAGCTTGGTATCGAAGGACCCAAGGCTGCCGAGTCGAGTGGGGGTGTTGTCAAGAAGGCGCCTCGACCAGCTGCGGTGTACCAGTAAGGTACCAGTGCGACCTTCACTCAGTGGTGCCGCCATCATTCGTGTGATGATGGGACGAGGATTACGGGACGCTGATGATGGGACGCTGATGATGGGACGCGTGGGTACAAGATTGTGGGTACAGGATGGGCATCGACGTGGCACTCGCTGATTGGCTGAAGGACCTTCTATCCAGTTAGGAATCCAGTGGAGTGTATCCAGCAGGGATATCCAGTAGGCTTCGAGGCAGCAAGTAGCTTGCGAACTAAGGCCCTAAATCAATCACTTTGCATTCTGACATCTAGTGCTCAAACGACCTTCCTTTTTGTCGAAGGGTTACTGGGGAGAAGCGGTGGTGACGGCGACGTTCCTCCGGAATCGCTGTCCGACGCGCGCCATCAGCCACGACAAGTCGCCGTACCAAGTCTGGACCGGCAAGAAACCGCTCTTGGCGAACCTCAAGGTGTTCGGATGCCACGCGTTCGTGCATGTGCCGAAGGAGAAGCGGTCGAAGTTCGACGCTCGGTCGGTGCGTTGCCGTTTCCTGGGGTACTCGGAGCACGAGAAAGCGTATCGGTTTGAAGAGATCGAGAGCGGTCGCGTGTTGGTGAGCCGCGATGCGCAGTTCATGGAAGACGTCTTCGACGGTGGGAGACGCGAGTGCGGTCAAGAAGACATGGTCGTGGAACTTCGGGATGAAGATGCCACGGACCAAGAAGCATCGTCCGGTCCGGACGAAGACGAAAATGAAGAAGAGGCTGCGCGGGATGAAGACTTTGAGCCTGGCAGCAAGCGACACCCGCGGACGCAGTCGTTGGAGGAAGCGGTGGAGATCCCAAGACCCAAGCGGTTTGCGACGCACCAGACTCTCGAGGAGATGTCGGCGGTCGCAAGAGAAGAAGAAGGCTTCGAGGCGGCCTACGTCGTGGATTCAGTGGGAGAAATGCCGACCACGTTCAAGTCGGCAATGGAATCCAGCAACGCAGCCAAGTGGAAGGAAGCGTGCGACTCGGAGCATGAGTCGCTGCGCAAGAACGACACGTGGGACGTGGTGCCACTGCCGAAGGGACGCAAGGCGATCGGCTGCAGATGGGTGTTTCGCGTGAAGGAAAACCAAGCCGGAGAGGTCGAGCGGTTCAAGGCGCGACTGGTGGCAAAGGGGTTTTCGCAGAAGTACGGCGTCGACTACGACGAGACGTTCGCGCCAGTGGCCAAGTTCACGTCGATCCGGGCCGTGCTGAGTTTGGCTGCCAAGTACGATCTCAAGCTGCACCAGATGGACGTGAAGACCGCATTCCTGAACGGCGTCCTGGATGAAGATATCTACATGGCGCAGCCAGACGGATACGTTGACGAAGGCCACCCCGACTACGTGTGCAAGCTCAAGCGGTCACTCTACGGACTCAAGCAGTCGCCGCGCATGTGGAACCAAACCATCGACGAGTTCATGCTGAAGATGGGGTTCAAGAAGTGCGAGTCGGATCACTGCGTCTACATCAAGAGGAACGACCAAGACATGATCTTCGTGGTGCTGTACGTCGATGATCTCATCCTCGCAAGCAGCAACGACAAGCTACTGGAATCGACCAAGAAGGCACTCAGCAAGCGGTTCGAGATGACGGACCTCGGCGAGCTCGAGTACTTCCTCGGCATGGAGATCAAGAGCGACGTGGACTCCGGCAAGGTGACGGTGCGGCAGACCAAGTTCCTCAAGAGTATCCTGACCAAGTTCGGCATGCAAGACAGCAAGCCTGTGAAGACACCTCAAGACCCGGGACTCAAGTTGACCAAGAGCATGTGCGAAGGTGGCTGCAAGCATGAAGACACGATGAAGAACGTGCCGTATCGGAGTGCCGTCGGCGGACTGATGTACCTGATGGTGGCGACGCGTCCGGACCTCGCAGCTGCAGTGGGCTCCCTCAGTCAGTTCTGTGCTGACCCGTGTCCGACGCATTGGCAAGCTCTCAAGCGTGTGTTTCGGTACCTCCAAGCGACGCCTACGCACGGACTCGAGTTCTCAAGAGACGGTGGTGACGGCGCGTTATGCGGGTATTCGGATGCGGACTGGGCCGGCGACATCGAGTCGAGAAGGAGTACAAGCGGCTACGCGTTCATGATGAACGGCGGGTGCATCAGCTGGAGGAGCAAGAAACAGCGGACGGTGGCGCTGTCATCGACGGAGGCAGAGTACATGGCTCTATCGGAAGCGACGCAGGAGGCAGTGTGGCTCAAGGTGTTCATGTGCGAGCTCGGCGAGATGGCAATCGATGAAGCGGTCAAGATCTACGAGGACAACCAAGGCTCCATCGCGTTGGCCAAGAACCCCGAGTTCCACAAGCGCACCAAGCACATCGACATTCGCTACCACTTCGTGCGCGAGAAGGTGGAAGACGGTCAAGTGGTGTTGGAGTACTGCTCGACGAAGGACATGCTGGCTGATCTCATGACGAAGCCAATCCCTGCGACGCAGTTCGGCGTACTCCGGAGCAAGCTTGGTATCGAAGGACCCAAGGCTGCCGAGTCGAGTGGGGGTGTTGTCAAGAAGGCGCCTCGACCAGCTGCGGTGTACCAGTAAGGTACCAGTGCGACCTTCACTCAGTGGTGCCGCCATCATTCGTGTGATGATGGGACGAGGATTACGGGACGCTGATGATGGGACGCTGATGATGGGACGCGTGGGTACAAGATTGTGGGTACAGGATGGGCATCGACGTGGCACTCGCTGATTGGCTGAAGGACCTTCTATCCAGTTAGGAATCCAGTGGAGTGTATCCAGCAGGGATATCCAGTAGGCTTCGAGGCAGCAAGTAGCTTGCGAACTAAGGCCCTAAATCAATCACTTTGCATTCTGACATCTAGTGCTCAAACGACCTTCCTTTTTGTCGAAGGGTTACTGGGGAGAAGCGGTGGTGACGGCGACGTTCCTCCGGAATCGCTGTCCGACGCGCGCCATCAGCCACGACAAGTCGCCGTACCAAGTCTGGACCGGCAAGAAACCGCTCTTGGCGAACCTCAAGGTGTTCGGTTGCCACGCGTTCGTGCATGTGCCGAAGGAGAAGCGGTCGAAGTTCGACGCTCGGTCGGTGCGTTGCCGTTTCCTGGGGTACTCGGAGCACGAGAAAGCGTATCGGTTTGAAGAGATCGAGAGCGGTCGCGTGTTGGTGAGCCGCGATGCGCAGTTCATGGAAGACGTCTTCGACGGTGGGAGACGCGAGTGCGGTCAAGAAGACATGGTCGTGGAACTTCGGGATGAAGATGCCACGGACCAAGAAGCATCGTCCGGTCCGGACGAAGACGAAAATGAAGAAGAGGCTGCGCGGGATGAAGACTTTGAGCCTGGCAGCAAGCGACACCCGCGGACGCAGTCGTTGGAGGAAGCGGTGGAGATCCCAAGACCCAAGCGGTTTGCGACGCACCAGACTCTCGAGGAGATGTCGGCGGTCGCAAGAGAAGAAGAAGGCTTCGAGGCGGCCTACGTCGTGGATTCAGTGGGAGAAATGCCGACCACGTTCAAGTCGGCAATGGAATCCAGCAACGCAGCCAAGTGGAAGGAAGCGTGCGACTCGGAGCATGAGTCGCTGCGCAAGAACGACACGTGGGACGTGGTGCCACTGCCGAAGGGACGCAAGGCGATCGGCTGCAGATGGGTGTTTCGCGTGAAGGAAAACCAAGCCGGAGAGGTCGAGCGGTTCAAGGCGCGACTGGTGGCAAAGGGTTTTTCGCAGAAGTACGGCGTCGACTACGACGAGACGTTCGCGCCAGTGGCCAAGTTCACGTCGATCCGGGCCGTGCTGAGTTTGGCTGCCAAGTACGATCTCAAGCTGCACCAGATGGACGTGAAGACCGCATTCCTGAACGGCGTCCTGGATGAAGATATCTACATGGCGCAGCCAGACGGATACGTTGACGAAGGCCACCCCGACTACGTGTGCAAGCTCAAGCGGTCACTCTACGGACTCAAGCAGTCGCCGCGCATGTGGAACCAAACCATCGACGAGTTCATGCTGAAGATGGGGTTCAAGAAGTGCGAGTCGGATCACTGCGTCTACATCAAGAGGAACGACCAAGACATGATCTTCGTGGTGCTGTACGTCGATGATCTCATCCTCGCAAGCAGCAACGACAAGCTACTGGAATCGACCAAGAAGGCACTCAGCAAGCGGTTCGAGATGACGGACCTCGGCGAGCTCGAGTACTTCCTCGGCATGGAGATCAAGAGCGACGTGGACTCCGGCAAGGTGACGGTGCGGCAGACCAAGTTCCTCAAGAGTATCCTGACCAAGTTCGGCATGCAAGACAGCAAGCCTGTGAAGACACCTCAAGACCCGGGACTCAAGTTGACCAAGAGCATGTGCGAAGGTGGCTGCAAGCATGAAGACACGATGAAGAACGTGCCGTATCGGAGTGCCGTCGGCGGACTGATGTACCTGATGGTGGCGACGCGTCCGGACCTGGCTGCTGCAGTGGGCTCCCTCAGTCAGTTCTGTGCTGACCCGTGTCCGACGCATTGGCAAGCTCTCAAGCGTGTGTTTCGGTACCTCCAAGCGACGCCTACGCACGGACTCGAGTTCTCAAGAGACGGTGGTGACGGCGCGTTATGCGGGTATTCGGATGCGGACTGGGCCGGCGACATCGAGTCAAGAAGGAGTACAAGCGGCTACGCGTTCATGATGAACGGCGGGTGCATCAGCTGGAGGAGCAAGAAACAGCGGACGGTGGCGCTGTCATCGACGGAGGCAGAGTACATGGCGCTGTCGGAAGCGACGCAGGAGGCAGTGTGGCTCAAGGTGTTCATGTGCGAGCTCGGCGAGATGGCAATCGATGAAGCGGTCAAGATCTACGAGGACAACCAAGGCTCCATCGCGTTGGCCAAGAACCCCGAGTTCCACAAGCGCACCAAGCACATCGACATTCGCTACCACTTCGTGCGCGAGAAGGTGGAAGACGGTCAAGTGGTGTTGGAGTACTGCTCGACGAAGGACATGCTGGCTGATCTCATGACGAAGCCAATCCCTGCGACGCAGTTCGGCGTACTCCGGAGCAAGCTTGGTATCGAAGGACCCAAGGCTGCCGAGTCGAGTGGGGGTGTTGTCAAGAAGGCGCCTCGACCAGCTGCGGTGTACCAGTAAGGTACCAGTGCGACCTTCACTCAGTGGTGCCGCCATCATTCGTGTGATGATGGGACGAGGATTACGGGACGCTGATGATGGGACGCTGATGATGGGACGCGTGGGTACAAGATTGTGGGTACAGGATGGGCATCGACGTGGCACTCGCTGATTGGCTGAAGGACCTTCTATCCAGTTAGGAATCCAGTGGAGTGTATCCAGCAGGGATATCCAGTAGGCTTCGAGGCAGCAAGTAGCTTGCGAACTAAGGCCCTAAATCAATCACTTTGCATTCTGACATCTAGTGCTCAAACGACCTTCCTTTTTGTCGAAGGGTTACTGGGGAGAAGCGGTGGTGACGGCGACGTTCCTCCGGAATCGCTGTCCGACGCGCGCCATCAGCCACGACAAGTCGCCGTACCAAGTCTGGACCGGCAAGAAACCGCTCTTGGCGAACCTCAAGGTGTTCGGTTGCCACGCGTTCGTGCATGTGCCGAAGGAGAAGCGGTCGAAGTTCGACGCTCGGTCGGTGCGTTGCCGTTTCCTGGGGTACTCGGAGCACGAGAAAGCGTATCGGTTTGAAGAGATCGAGAGCGGTCGCGTGTTGGTGAGCCGCGATGCGCAGTTCATGGAAGACGTCTTCGACGGTGGGAGACGCGAGTGCGGTCAAGAAGACATGGTCGTGGAACTTCGGGATGAAGATGCCACGGACCAAGAAGCATCGTCCGGTCCGGACGAAGACGAAAATGAAGAAGAGGCTGCGCGGGATGAAGACTTTGAGCCTGGCAGCAAGCGACACCCGCGGACGCAGTCGTTGGAGGAAGCGGTGGAGATCCCAAGACCCAAGCGGTTTGCGACGCACCAGACTCTCGAGGAGATGTCGGCGGTCGCAAGAGAAGAAGAAGGCTTCGAGGCGGCCTACGTCGTGGATTCAGTGGGAGAAATGCCGACCACGTTCAAGTCGGCAATGGAATCCAGCAACGCAGCCAAGTGGAAGGAAGCGTGCGACTCGGAGCATGAGTCGCTGCGCAAGAACGACACGTGGGACGTGGTGCCACTGCCGAAGGGACGCAAGGCGATCGGCTGCAGATGGGTGTTTCGCGTGAAGGAAAACCAAGCCGGAGAGGTCGAGCGGTTCAAGGCGCGACTGGTGGCAAAGGGGTTTTCGCAGAAGTACGGCGTCGACTACGACGAGACGTTCGCGCCAGTGGCCAAGTTCACGTCGATCCGGGCCGTGCTGAGTTTGGCTGCCAAGTACGATCTCAAGCTGCACCAGATGGACGTGAAGACCGCATTCCTGAACGGCGTCCTGGATGAAGATATCTACATGGCGCAGCCAGACGGATACGTTGACGAAGGCCACCCCGACTACGTGTGCAAGCTCAAGCGGTCACTCTACGGACTCAAGCAGTCGCCGCGCATGTGGAACCAAACCATCGACGAGTTCATGCTGAAGATGGGGTTCAAGAAGTGCGAGTCGGATCACTGCGTCTACATCAAGAGGAACGACCAAGACATGATCTTCGTGGTGCTGTACGTCGATGATCTCATCCTCGCAAGCAGCAACGACAAGCTACTGGAATCGACCAAGAAGGCACTCAGCAAGCGGTTCGAGATGACGGACCTCGGCGAGCTCGAGTACTTCCTCGGCATGGAGATCAAGAGCGACGTGGACTCCGGCAAGGTGACGGTGCGGCAGACCAAGTTCCTCAAGAGTATCCTGACCAAGTTCGGCATGCAAGACAGCAAGCCTGTGAAGACACCTCAAGACCCGGGACTCAAGTTGACCAAGAGCATGTGCGAAGGTGGCTGCAAGCATGAAGACACGATGAAGAACGTGCCGTATCGGAGTGCCGTCGGCGGACTGATGTACCTGATGGTGGCGACGCGTCCGGACCTCGCAGCTGCAGTGGGCTCCCTCAGTCAGTTCTGTGCTGACCCGTGTCCGACGCATTGGCAAGCTCTCAAGCGTGTGTTTCGGTACCTCCAAGCGACGCCTACGCACGGACTCGAGTTCTCAAGAGACGGTGGTGACGGCGCGTTATGCGGGTATTCGGATGCGGACTGGGCCGGCGACATCGAGTCAAGAAGGAGTACAAGCGGCTACGCGTTCATGATGAACGGCGGGTGCATCAGCTGGAGGAGCAAGAAACAGCGGACGGTGGCGCTGTCATCGACGGAGGCAGAGTACATGGCTCTATCGGAAGCGACGCAGGAGGCAGTGTGGCTCAAGGTGTTCATGTGCGAGCTCGGCGAGATGGCAAGCGATGAAGCGATCAAGATCTACGAAGACAACCAAGGCTCCATCGCGTTGGCCAAGAACCCCGAGTTCCACAAGCGCACCAAGCACATCGACATTCGCTACCACTTCGTGCGCGAGAAGGTGGAAGACGGTCAAGTGGTGTTGGAGTACTGCTCAACGAAGGACATGCTGGCGGACTTGATGACCAAGCCCATCACTGCTGTGCAGTTTGAAGTTCTTCGGAGCAAGCTCGGAGTCCAAGGCCCCGGCGTCGAGTCGAGTGGGGGTGTTGTCAAGAAGGCGCCTCGACCAGCTGCGGTGTACCAGTAAGGTACCGGTGGGACCTTCACTCAGTGGTGCCGCCATCATTCGTGTGATGATGGGACGAGGATTACGGGACGCTGATGATGGGACGCGTGGGTACAAGATTGTGGGTACAGGATGGGCATCGACGTGGCACTCGCTGATTGGCTGAAGGACCTTCTATCCAGTTAGGAATCCAGTGGAGTGTATCCAGCAGGGATATCCAGTAGGCTTCGAGGCAGCAAGTAGCTTGCGAACTAAGGCCCTAAATCAATCACTTTGCATTCTGACATCTAGTGCTCAAACGACCTTCCTTTTTGTCGAAGGGTTACTGGGGAGAAGCGGTGGTGACGGCGACGTTCCTCCGGAATCGCTGTCCGACGCGCGCCATCAGCCACGACAAGTCGCCGTACCAAGTCTGGACCGGCAAGAAACCGCTCTTGGCGAACCTCAAGGTGTTCGGTTGCCACGCGTTCGTGCATGTGCCGAAGGAGAAGCGGTCGAAGTTCGACGCTCGGTCGGTGCGTTGCCGTTTCCTGGGGTACTCGGAGCACGAGAAAGCGTATCGGTTTGAAGAGATCGAGAGCGGTCGCGTGTTGGTGAGCCGCGATGCGCAGTTCATGGAAGACGTCTTCGACGGTGGGAGACGCGAGTGCGGTCAAGAAGACATGGTCGTGGAACTTCGGGATGAAGATGCCACGGACCAAGAAGCATCGTCCGGTCCGGACGAAGACGAAAATGAAGAAGAGGCTGCGCGGGATGAAGACTTTGAGCCTGGCAGCAAGCGACACCCGCGGACGCAGTCGTTGGAGGAAGCGGTGGAGATCCCAAGACCCAAGCGGTTTGCGACGCACCAGACTCTCGAGGAGATGTCGGCGGTCGCAAGAGAAGAAGAAGGCTTCGAGGCGGCCTACGTCGTGGATTCAGTGGGAGAAATGCCGACCACGTTCAAGTCGGCAATGGAATCCAGCAACGCAGCCAAGTGGAAGGAAGCGTGCGACTCGGAGCATGAGTCGCTGCGCAAGAACGACACGTGGGACGTGGTGCCACTGCCGAAGGGACGCAAGGCGATCGGCTGCAGATGGGTGTTTCGCGTGAAGGAAAACCAAGCCGGAGAGGTCGAGCGGTTCAAGGCGCGACTGGTGGCAAAGGGGTTTTCGCAGAAGTACGGCGTCGACTACGACGAGACGTTCGCGCCAGTGGCCAAGTTCACGTCGATCCGGGCCGTGCTGAGTTTGGCTGCCAAGTACGATCTCAAGCTGCACCAGATGGACGTGAAGACCGCATTCCTGAACGGCGTCCTGGATGAAGATATCTACATGGCGCAGCCAGACGGATACGTTGACGAAGGCCACCCCGACTACGTGTGCAAGCTCAAGCGGTCACTCTACGGACTCAAGCAGTCGCCGCGCATGTGGAACCAAACCATCGACGAGTTCATGCTGAAGATGGGGTTCAAGAAGTGCGAGTCGGATCACTGCGTCTACATCAAGAGGAACGACCAAGACATGATCTTCGTGGTGCTGTACGTCGATGATCTCATCCTCGCAAGCAGCAACGACAAGCTACTGGAATCGACCAAGAAGGCACTCAGCAAGCGGTTCGAGATGACGGACCTCGGCGAGCTCGAGTACTTCCTCGGCATGGAGATCAAGAGCGACGTGGACTCCGGCAAGGTGACGGTGCGGCAGACCAAGTTCCTCAAGAGTATCCTGACCAAGTTCGGCATGCAAGACAGCAAGCCTGTGAAGACACCTCAAGACCCGGGACTCAAGTTGACCAAGAGCATGTGCGAAGGTGGCTGCAAGCATGAAGACACGATGAAGAACGTGCCGTATCGGAGTGCCGTCGGCGGACTGATGTACCTGATGGTGGCGACGCGTCCGGACCTCGCAGCTGCAGTGGGCTCCCTCAGTCAGTTCTGTGCTGACCCGTGTCCGACGCATTGGCAAGCTCTCAAGCGTGTGTTTCGGTACCTCCAAGCGACGCCTACGCACGGACTCGAGTTCTCAAGAGACGGTGGTGACGGCGCGTTATGCGGGTATTCGGATGCGGACTGGGCCGGCGACATCGAGTCGAGAAGGAGTACAAGCGGCTACGCGTTCATGATGAACGGCGGGTGCATCAGCTGGAGGAGCAAGAAACAGCGGACGGTGGCGCTGTCATCGACGGAGGCAGAGTACATGGCTCTATCGGAAGCGACGCAGGAGGCAGTGTGGCTCAAGGTGTTCATGTGCGAGCTCGGCGAGATGGCAATCGATGAAGCGGTCAAGATCTACGAGGACAACCAAGGCTCCATCGCGTTGGCCAAGAACCCCGAGTTCCACAAGCGCACCAAGCACATCGACATTCGCTACCACTTCGTGCGCGAGAAGGTGGAAGACGGTCAAGTGGTGTTGGAGTACTGCTCGACGAAGGACATGCTGGCTGATCTCATGACGAAGCCAATCCCTGCGACGCAGTTCGGCGTACTCCGGAGCAAGCTTGGTATCGAAGGACCCAAGGCTGCCGAGTCGAGTGGGGGTGTTGTCAAGAAGGCGCCTCGACCAGCTGCGGTGTACCAGTAAGGTACCAGTGCGACCTTCACTCAGTGGTGCCGCCATCATTCGTGTGATGATGGGACGAGGATTACGGGACGCTGATGATGGGACGCTGATGATGGGACGCGTGGGTACAAGATTGTGGGTACAGGATGGGCATCGACGTGGCACTCGCTGATTGGCTGAAGGACCTTCTATCCAGTTAGGAATCCAGTGGAGTGTATCCAGCAGGGATATCCAGTAGGCTTCGAGGCAGCAAGTAGCTTGCGAACTAAGGCCCTAAATCAATCACTTTGCATTCTGACATCTAGTGCTCAAACGACCTTCCTTTTTGTCGAAGGGTTACTGGGGAGAAGCGGTGGTGACGGCGACGTTCCTCCGGAATCGCTGTCCGACGCGCGCCATCAGCCACGACAAGTCGCCGTACCAAGTCTGGACCGGCAAGAAACCGCTCTTGGCGAACCTCAAGGTGTTCGGTTGCCACGCGTTCGTGCATGTGCCGAAGGAGAAGCGGTCGAAGTTCGACGCTCGGTCGGTGCGTTGCCGTTTCCTGGGGTACTCGGAGCACGAGAAAGCGTATCGGTTTGAAGAGATCGAGAGCGGTCGCGTGTTGGTGAGCCGCGATGCGCAGTTCATGGAAGACGTCTTCGACGGTGGGAGACGCGAGTGCGGTCAAGAAGACATGGTCGTGGAACTTCGGGATGAAGATGCCACGGACCAAGAAGCATCGTCCGGTCCGGACGAAGACGAAAATGAAGAAGAGGCTGCGCGGGATGAAGACTTTGAGCCTGGCAGCAAGCGACACCCGCGGACGCAGTCGTTGGAGGAAGCGGTGGAGATCCCAAGACCCAAGCGGTTTGCGACGCACCAGACTCTCGAGGAGATGTCGGCGGTCGCAAGAGAAGAAGAAGGCTTCGAGGCGGCCTACGTCGTGGATTCAGTGGGAGAAATGCCGACCACGTTCAAGTCGGCAATGGAATCCAGCAACGCAGCCAAGTGGAAGGAAGCGTGCGACTCGGAGCATGAGTCGCTGCGCAAGAACGACACGTGGGACGTGGTGCCACTGCCGAAGGGACGCAAGGCGATCGGCTGCAGATGGGTGTTTCGCGTGAAGGAAAACCAAGCCGGAGAGGTCGAGCGGTTCAAGGCGCGACTGGTGGCAAAGGGGTTTTCGCAGAAGTACGGCGTCGACTACGACGAGACGTTCGCGCCAGTGGCCAAGTTCACGTCGATCCGGGCCGTGCTGAGTTTGGCTGCCAAGTACGATCTCAAGCTGCACCAGATGGACGTGAAGACCGCATTCCTGAACGGCGTCCTGGATGAAGATATCTACATGGCGCAGCCAGACGGATACGTTGACGAAGGCCACCCCGACTACGTGTGCAAGCTCAAGCGGTCACTCTACGGACTCAAGCAGTCGCCGCGCATGTGGAACCAAACCATCGACGAGTTCATGCTGAAGATGGGGTTCAAGAAGTGCGAGTCGGATCACTGCGTCTACATCAAGAGGAACGACCAAGACATGATCTTCGTGGTGCTGTACGTCGATGATCTCATCCTCGCAAGCAGCAACGACAAGCTACTGGAATCGACCAAGAAGGCACTCAGCAAGCGGTTCGAGATGACGGACCTCGGCGAGCTCGAGTACTTCCTCGGCATGGAGATCAAGAGCGACGTGGACTCCGGCAAGGTGACGGTGCGGCAGACCAAGTTCCTCAAGAGTATCCTGACCAAGTTCGGCATGCAAGACAGCAAGCCTGTGAAGACACCTCAAGACCCGGGACTCAAATTGACCAAGAGCATGTGCGAAGGTGGCTGCAAGCATGAAGACACGATGAAGAACGTGCCGTATCGGAGTGCCGTCGGCGGACTGATGTACCTGATGGTGGCGACGCGTCCGGACCTGGCTGCTGCAGTGGGCTCCCTCAGTCAGTTCTGTGCTGACCCGTGTCCGACGCATTGGCAAGCTCTCAAGCGTGTGTTTCGGTACCTCCAAGCGACGCCTACGCACGGACTCGAGTTCTCAAGAGACAGTGGTGACGGCGCGTTATGCGGGTATTCGGATGCGGACTGGGCCGGCGACATCGAGTCAAGAAGGAGTACAAGCGGCTACGCGTTCATGATGAACGGCGGGTGCATCAGCTGGAGGAGCAAGAAACAGCGGACGGTGGCGCTGTCATCGACGGAGGCAGAGTACATGGCTCTATCGGAAGCGACGCAGGAGGCAGTGTGGCTCAAGGTGTTCATGTGCGAGCTCGGCGAGATGGCAATCGATGAAGCGATCAAGATCTACGAAGACAACCAAGGCTCCATCGCGTTGGCCAAGAACCCCGAGTTCCACAAGCGCACCAAGCACATCGACATTCGCTACCACTTCGTGCGCGAGAAGGTGGAAGACGGTCAAGTGGTGTTGGAGTACTGCTCGACGAAGGACATGCTGGCTGATCTCATGACAAAGCCAATCCCTGCGACGCAGTTCGGCGTACTCCGGAGCAAGCTTGGTATCGAAGGACCCAAGGCTGCCGAGTCGAGTGGGGGTGTTGTCAAGAAGTCGCCTCGACCAGCTGCGGTGTACCAGTAAGGTACCAATGCGACCTTCACTCAGTGGTGCCACCATCATTCGTGTGATGATGGGACGAGGATTACGGGACGCTGATGATGGGACGCTGATGATGGGACGCGTGGGTACAAGATTGTGGGTACAGGATGGGCATCGACGTGGCACTCGCTGATTGGCTGAAGGACCTTCTATCCAGTTAGGAATCCAGTGGAGTGTATCCAGCAGGGATATCCAGTAGGCTTCGAGGCAGCAAGTAGCTTGCGAACTAAGGCCCTAAATCAATCACTTTGCATTCTGACATCTAGTGCTCAAACGACCTTCCTTTTTGTCGAAGGGTTACTGGGGAGAAGCGGTGGTGACGGCGACGTTCCTCCGGAATCGCTGTCCGACGCGCGCCATCAGCCACGACAAGTCGCCGTACCAAGTCTGGACCGGCAAGAAACCGCTCTTGGCGAACCTCAAGGTGTTCGGATGCCACGCGTTCGTGCATGTGCCGAAGGAGAAGCGGTCGAAGTTCGACGCTCGGTCGGTGCGTTGCCGTTTCCTGGGGTACTCGGAGCACGAGAAAGCGTATCGGTTTGAAGAGATCGAGAGCGGTCGCGTGTTGGTGAGCCGCGATGCGCAGTTCATGGAAGACGTCTTCGACGGTGGGAGACGCGAGTGCGGTCAAGAAGACATGGTCGTGGAACTTCGGGATGAAGATGCCACGGACCAAGAAGCATCGTCCGGTCCGGACGAAGACGAAAATGAAGAAGAGGCTGCGCGGGATGAAGACTTTGAGCCTGGCAGCAAGCGACACCCGCGGACGCAGTCGTTGGAGGAAGCGGTGGAGATCCCAAGACCCAAGCGGTTTGCGACGCACCAGACTCTCGAGGAGATGTCGGCGGTCGCAAGAGAAGAAGAAGGCTTCGAGGCGGCCTACGTCGTGGATTCAGTGGGAGAAATGCCGACCACGTTCAAGTCGGCAATGGAATCCAGCAACGCAGCCAAGTGGAAGGAAGCGTGCGACTCGGAGCATGAGTCGCTGCGCAAGAACGACACGTGGGACGTGGTGCCACTGCCGAAGGGACGCAAGGCGATCGGCTGCAGATGGGTGTTTCGCGTGAAGGAAAACCAAGCCGGAGAGGTCGAGCGGTTCAAGGCGCGACTGGTGGCAAAGGGGTTTTCGCAGAAGTACGGCGTCGACTACGACGAGACGTTCGCGCCAGTGGCCAAGTTCACGTCGATCCGGGCCGTGCTGAGTTTGGCTGCCAAGTACGATCTCAAGCTGCACCAGATGGACGTGAAGACCGCATTCCTGAACGGCGTCCTGGATGAAGATATCTACATGGCGCAGCCAGACGGATACGTTGACGAAGGCCACCCCGACTACGTGTGCAAGCTCAAGCGGTCACTCTACGGACTCAAGCAGTCGCCGCGCATGTGGAACCAAACCATCGACGAGTTCATGCTGAAGATGGGGTTCAAGAAGTGCGAGTCGGATCACTGCGTCTACATCAAGAGGAACGACCAAGACATGATCTTCGTGGTGCTGTACGTCGATGATCTCATCCTCGCAAGCAGCAACGACAAGCTACTGGAATCGACCAAGAAGGCACTCAGCAAGCGGTTCGAGATGACGGACCTCGGCGAGCTCGAGTACTTCCTCGGCATGGAGATCAAGAGCGACGTGGACTCCGGCAAGGTGACGGTGCGGCAGACCAAGTTCCTCAAGAGTATCCTGACCAAGTTCGGCATGCAAGACAGCAAGCCTGTGAAGACACCTCAAGACCCGGGACTCAAGTTGACCAAGAGCATGTGCGAAGGTGGCTGCAAGCATGAAGACACGATGAAGAACGTGCCGTATCGGAGTGCCGTCGGCGGACTGATGTACCTGATGGTGGCGACGCGTCCGGACCTGGCTGCTGCAGTGGGCTCCCTCAGTCAGTTCTGTGCTGACCCGTGTCCGACGCATTGGCAAGCTCTCAAGCGTGTGTTTCGGTACCTCCAAGCGACGCCTACGCACGGACTCGAGTTCTCAAGAGACAGTGGTGACGGCGCGTTATGCGGGTATTCGGATGCGGACTGGGCCGGCGACATCGAGTCAAGAAGGAGTACAAGCGGCTACGCGTTCATGATGAACGGCGGGTGCATCAGCTGGAGGAGCAAGAAGCAGCGGGCGGTGGCGCTGTCATCGACGGAGGCAGAGTACATGGCGCTGTCGGAAGCGACGCAGGAGGCAGTGTGGCTCAAGGTGTTCATGTGCGAGCTCGGCGAGATGGCAATCGATGAAGCGGTCAAGATCTACGAGGACAACCAAGGCTCCATCGCGTTGGCCAAGAACCCCGAGTTCCACAAGCGCACCAAGCACATCGACATTCGCTACCACTTCGTGCGCGAGAAGGTGGAAGACGGTCAAGTGGTGTTGGAGTACTGCTCGACGAAGGACATGCTGGCTGATCTCATGACAAAGCCAATCCCTGCGACGCAGTTCGGCGTACTCCGGAGCAAGCTTGGTATCGAAGGACCCAAGGCTGCCGAGTCGAGTGGGGGTGTTGTCAAGAAGTCGCCTCGACCAGCTGCGGTGTACCAGTAAGGTACCAATGCGACCTTCACTCAGTGGTGCCACCATCATTCGTGTGATGATGGGACGAGGATTACGGGACGCTGATGATGGGACGCTGATGATGGGACGCGTGGGTACAAGATTGTGGGTACAGGATGGGCATCGACGTGGCACTCGCTGATTGGCTGAAGGACCTTCTATCCAGTTAGGAATCCAGTGGAGTGTATCCAGCAGGGATATCCAGTAGGCTTCGAGGCAGCAAGTAGCTTGCGAACTAAGGCCCTAAATCAATCACTTTGCATTCTGACATCTAGTGCTCAAACGACCTTCCTTTTTGTCGAAGGGTTACTGGGGAGAAGCGGTGGTGACGGCGACGTTCCTCCGGAATCGCTGTCCGACGCGCGCCATCAGCCACGACAAGTCGCCGTACCAAGTCTGGACCGGCAAGAAACCGCTCTTGGCGAACCTCAAGGTGTTCGGATGCCACGCGTTCGTGCATGTGCCGAAGGAGAAGCGGTCGAAGTTCGACGCTCGGTCGGTGCGTTGCCGTTTCCTGGGGTACTCGGAGCACGAGAAAGCGTATCGGTTTGAAGAGATCGAGAGCGGTCGCGTGTTGGTGAGCCGCGATGCGCAGTTCATGGAAGACGTCTTCGACGGTGGGAGACGCGAGTGCGGTCAAGAAGACATGGTCGTGGAACTTCGGGATGAAGATGCCACGGACCAAGAAGCATCGTCCGGTCCGGACGAAGACGAAAATGAAGAAGAGGCTGCGCGGGATGAAGACTTTGAGCCTGGCAGCAAGCGACACCCGCGGACGCAGTCGTTGGAGGAAGCGGTGGAGATCCCAAGACCCAAGCGGTTCGCGACGCACCAGACTCTCGAGGAGATGTCGGCGGTCGCAAGAGAAGAAGAAGGCTTCGAGGCGGCCTACGTCGTGGATTCAGTGGGAGAAATGCCGACCACGTTCAAGTCGGCGATGGAATCCAGCGACGCAGCCAAGTGGAAGGAAGCGTGCGACTCGGAGCATGAGTCGCTGCGCAAGAACGACACGTGGGACGTGGTGCCACTGCCGAAGGGACGCAAGGCGATCGGCTGCAGATGGGTGTTTCGAGTGAAGGAAAACCAAGCCGGAGAGGTCGAGCGGTTCAAGGCGCGACTGGTGGCAAAGGGGTTTTCGCAGAAGTACGGCATCGACTACGACGAGACCTTCGCGCCGGTGGCCAAGTTCACGTCCATCAGGATCTTGCTCAGTCTGGCTGCCAAGTACAATCTCACGGTACACCAGATGGATGTCAAGACGGCGTTCCTCAACGGCGAGCTGGACGAAGATATCTACATGGCTCAGCCGGACGGGTTCGTCGACGATGTTCACCCGGACTTCGTGTGCAGGCTCAAGCAGTCGCTATATGGACTGAAGCAGTCGCCACGTATGTGGAACAAGACCATCGACGAGTTCATGCTGAAGCAGGGGTTCAAGAAGTGCGAGTCCGACCACTGCATCTACTTGAAGCGAGACGGCCAAGACATGATCTTCGTGGCGCTCTATGTGGACGACCTGATCCTCGCCAGCAACAGCCACAAGATGATCAAGGACACCAAGCAGGCCCTCAGTGACCGATTCGAGATGACGGACATGGGCCAGCTCAAGTACTTCCTTGGGATGGAGATCGAGCAAGATACGACGGCTGGGAAGGTGTCAGTGCGGCAGACCAAGTTTGCGAAGGACATTCTCGAGAAGTTCAAGATGGAGAAGAGCAACCCGGTCAAGACGCCGCAAGACCCAGGTCTCAAGCTGACCAAGGCCATGTGCGAAGGAGGTTGCAAGCACGATGAGACCATGGCGAACGTGCCGTACCGCAACGCTGTGGGATGCCTCATGTATCTCATGGTAGGCACACGTCCAGACCTCGCAGCGGCAGTGGGGGTCCTGAGCCAGTTTGCTGCGGACCCATGCCCGACGCACTGGCAAGCGCTCAAGAGGGTCTTCAGGTACATCCAAGGCACGAAGACGCATGGCATCGAGTTTCAAGCGAACTGCGACGGCGGGCTTGAAGGCTATTCGGATGCAGACTGGGCCGGAGACACCGAGTCAAGAAGAAGCACAAGCGGCTACGCGTTCATGATGAACGGCGGGTGCATCAGCTGGAGGAGCAAGAAACAGCGGACGGTGGCGCTGTCATCTACAGAGGCGGAGTACATGGCGCTGTCGGAGGCAACACAAGAAGCGGTGTGGCTCAAGGTGTTCATGTGCGAGCTCGGCGAGATGGCAATCAATGAAGCGGTCAAGATCTACGAGGACAACCAAGGCTCCATCGCGTTGGCCAAGAACCCCGAGTTCCACAAGCGCACCAAGCACATCGACATTCGCTACCACTTCGTGCGCGAGAAGGTGGAAGACGGTCAAGTGGTGTTGGAGTACTGCTCGACGAAGGACATGCTGGCTGATCTCATGACGAAGCCAATCCCTGCGACGCAGTTTGGCGTGCTCCGGAGCAAGCTTGGTATCGAAGGACCCAAGGCTGCCGAGTCGAGTAGGGGTGTTGTCAAGAAGTCGCCTCGACCAGCTGCGGTGTACCAGTAAGGTACCAGTGCGACCTTCACTCAGTGGTGCCGCCATCATTCGTGTGATGATGGGACGAGGATTACGGGACGCTGATGATGGGACGCGTGGGTACAAGATTGTGGGTACAGGATGGGCATCGACGTGGCACTCGCTGATTGGCTGAAGGACCTTCTATCCAGTTAGGAATCCAGTAGAGTGTATCCAGCAGGAATATCCAGTAGGCTTAGAGGCAGCAAGTAGCTTGTGAACTAAGGCCCTAAATCAATCACTTTGCATTCTGACATCTAGTGCTCAAACGACCTTCCTTTTTGCTTGCCGAACTGCGTCTGCACCTTGGTGATGTAGCTCTTGAGGCACTCTTCGCTGTCCGACTTGGCGCGTAGACAGAAACCCTTCATGCATCCGCTGGCTTCGTCCGTGATGAGTAGCAGATACTTGCTGCCACCCAACGATTCTTCCTCCATGGGGCCGCAGATGTCGAAGTGGAGCAGCTCGAACGTGTCGTAACGGCGCTTGTCGCGGTTAGTCGGGAACGGCTTTTGGACCATTTTCCCTTGCTGGCACCCGCGACACACACTTGGTCCACTCGACTTCAAGGGTACCTTGGCGTCCTTGATCATGCCGTTGTTGACCATCTTGCGCAGCACGTCGATCGGAGCATGACCCATCCGCGCATGAAGATCCACGTTACGCGCCGACGTCGTCGCATTCGCAGAACGCAGTGGAGTGCGCAGCCAGTAGAGTCCGTCCACGAGGTCAGCCGTCGCCACCACTTGCTTCGAGCTCTTGCGCGCAACATGCATGCTCGCACCGTCGAACACCACTTGAAACTTGCCACTCTTGTTGATCTGCGGCACCGACAGCAGATTCTTGTTCATGTTCGGCACGTACAGCGCGTCCTTGATCTCGATGTCGCGCTCGTCGCCGTTGGGCAGAACCACTCGTTCGATGATGGTCCCCACACCCTTGATGGCAGCTTTGTTGCCGTCAGCCACCGACAGTTCGCCCTCGTCTTGCTCATTCAGCGTAGCGAACTTGGCCTTGTTGTTGCAGATGTGGTGCGTTGCGCCGCTGTCGACCGCCCACATCCCGGACATACCCTTGCCCGTCGAAAGTCCGCACTCCAGGGATACCGCAAACGCGACTCGGTCGTAGTCGTATTCGTCGTTCTGCCACTGGACATTGTTGGCCCCGCGTCCACGGCCATTGCCGCCGCGTCTACCACCTCGGTTCTCGTCCTTCTGCTTGGTCCAGCACTTGTCGATGACGTGCCCCAATTTTCCGCAGTAACTGCACTGGCGAGACTCTCTCTCGGCACTGAACGCCTTCGCCGCGTCTTCAGTCTTCACCGAGTCGGTCTTCTTCTCGCCTTGCCGCTTGATATGCTCGTTCGTGAGCACCTTCACGACGTCTTGCGTCTTCAGCTCCGCAGTGCTCATCTCCAAGTTCAGCACGACGTTCTCGTAGCTCTTGGGGAGACTGCGCAACAAGCAGATCGCCACGTCCTCGTCCTCCATCTTGGCGCCGATGCTGCTGAGCTTGGCGCTGATGTTGAGAACCTCGTTGCAATGATGCAACACGTTGTCGCCTTCCGTCATCTCCATGCTGAAGAGCTGTCGCTTCAGGTAGATGCGACCAGCCTTCTGCGATCCTCCGTACAGCGTCTTCAGGCGCGACCACGCC
Organism: Phytophthora agathidicida; assembly: GCA_025722995.1. Classification (NCBI taxonomy): domain Eukaryota; phylum Oomycota; class Peronosporomycetes; order Peronosporales; family Peronosporaceae; genus Phytophthora; species Phytophthora agathidicida. Next base: position 3,396,901 of record CP106972.1, on the reverse strand, counting down.
ACCCACGCTTCCTCGCAGTTGTCAACCACGTGATGGTAGTCCGCGTCCATGTGGAGCAGCATCAGGCCGAACGCGATGTTGCTCGCCTTGACGTATTCGTCCTTGGCCCGAGTGTCGGCGAAGGTCGGAGTCGTCTCTCGGTTCACGACATGCCACACCGACTTGGTCAGGAACACGCCACGCATGTAGCGGTTCCACGTCGCGTAGTTGTCGCCGTTGAACTTGTCGATGGAGACCTTGGTGGAGACGTCTTGGGCAGAGGACATAGTGCTTGGGCTCATAACCTGATAACGGGTATGGATCTTGATACACGAAGCTTGGACGAAGCGGAGGGAGTAGGCACTCTGGGTAGACCGGAGCGAAGACACTTGACCACTTGAGGGGAAGAAGGGAGATTCGAAAGTGATTGATTTATCGGAGCTTACTTTGTCTGCACTACCTAGCTATCCTCATAGACACGCAGCACTGCATCCAATCATTTGGTGCATCCAATCACCATCACTCTGCACTCGTCCAATCATCCTACTCGTCTAATCATCGGTAGCGTAATCAACGTACCGTAAACATCGTGTGATCGGATTGGACAGGTTCACCGTAACCTGGTACAGGCATAACCGGTTACCCTCAATAGTTGGTCCCGTGACGTTCGAGAGCAACGGGTGCTTCGCGGAGACGAAGAGCATCAAGTGGCAGCTCGGTGCGCGTGTGGGCAAGGGTCTGTTCAAGCTCTGCATGGCTCCGATCATGCCTGACGAGGCCAATGTGTCGAGTCCGAAGGATCGCAAAGGGGACACCACGTCGTACCTCTGGCACCTTCGACTCGGTCACATCGGCCATGGCGGTCTAGACGCCATCGTCAAGAAGGGCTACGGCACCGGCATCGACATGACGTCGGTGAAGCAGTGGGAGTTGTGTGATGGGTGTGCACTCGGCAAACAAACGCGAGTGAGCTACATGGCCAAGTCACCAAACCGTGCCAAGAAGCTGTTGGAAGTCATCCACAGTGATGTCTGTGGACCCATGCAGACACCCACATTCAGTGGCAAGAAGTACTTCGTCACGTTCATCGACGAGTACTCGCACTTTTGTGTGGTGTACTTGCTGAGGAACAAGTCGGAGGTGGCTGCCAAGTTCGCCGATTTCGTCGCGTTCGCCGAGACCCAGACCGGCAAGCGCGTGAAGACGCTCCGCAGCGACAACGGCGGAGAGTACACTTCGCGCGAAATGGCCAAGTTCTGTGCGGAGCGTGGGGTCGTGCAGAAGTTCACGCCGCCGTACACGCCTCAGCTGAACGGAGTGGCGGAACGGATGAACCGGACGTTGGTGGAGTGTGCGCGCTGCATGTTGGAGCATGCCGGGTTGTCGAAGAGTTACTGGGGTGAAGCGGTGGTGACAGCCACGTTCCTCCGGAATCGCTGTCCGACGCGCGCCATTAGCCACGACAAGTCCCCGCACCAAGTCTGGACCGGCAAGAAACCGCTCTTGGCGAACCTCAAGGTGTTCGGATGCCACGCGTTCGTGCATGTGCCGAAGGAGAAGCGGTCGAAGTTCGACGCTCGGTCGGTGCGTTGCAGGTTTCTGGGCTACTCGGAGCACGAGAAAGCATATCGGTTCGAAGAGATCAAGAGTGGTCGCGTGCTGGTGAGCCGCGAGTGCGGTCAAGAAGACATGGTCGTGGAACTTCGGGATGAAGATGCCACGGACCAAGAAGCATCGTCCGGTCCGGACGAAGACGAAGACGAAAATGAAGAAGAGGCTGCGCGGGATGAAGACTTTGAGCCTGGCAGCAAGCGACACCCGCGGACGCAGTCGTTGGAGGAAGCGGTGGAGATCCCAAGACCCAAGCGGTTCGCGACGCACCAGACTCTCGAGGAGATGTCGGCGGTCGCAAGAGAAGAAGAAGGCTTCGAGGCGGCCTACGTCGTGGATTCAGTGGGAGAAATGCCGACCACGTTCAAGTCGGCGATGGAATCCAGCGACGCAGCCAAGTGGAAGGAAGCGTGCGACTCGGAGATGGCGTCGCTTCGCAAGAACGACACGTGGGACGTGGTGCCACTGCCGAAGGGACGCAAGGCGATCGGCTGCAGATGGGTGTTTCGCGTGAAGGAAAACCAAGCCGGAGAGGTCGAGCGGTTCAAGGCGCGTCTGGTGGCAAAGGGGTTTTCGCAGAAGTACGGCGTCGACTACGACGAGACCTTCGCGCCAGTGGCCAAGTTCACGTCGATCCGGGCCGTGCTGAGTTTGGCTGCCAAGTACGATCTCAAGCTGCACCAGATGGACGTGAAGACCGCATTCCTGAACGGCGTCCTGGATGAAGATATCTACATGGCGCAGCCAGACGGATACGAAGACGAAGGCCACCCCGACTACGTGTGCAAGCTCAAGCGGTCACTCTACGGACTCAAGCAGTCGCCGCGCATGTGGAACCAAACCATCGACGAGTTCATGCTGAAGATGGGGTTCAAGAAGTGCGAGTCGGATCACTGCGTCTACATCAAGAGGAACGACCAAGACATGATCTTCGTGGTGCTGTACGTCGATGATCTCATCCTCGCAAGCAGCAACGACAAGCTACTGGAATCGACCAAGAAGGCACTCAGCAAGCGGTTCGAGATGACAGACCTCGGCGAGCTCGAGTACTTCCTCGGCATGGAGATCAAGAGCGACGTGGACTCCGGCATGTTGTCAAGAAGTCGCCTCGACCAGCTGCGGTGTACCAGTAAGGTACCAGTGCGACCTTCACTCAGTGGTGCCGCCATCATTCGTGTGATGATGGGACGAGGATTACGGGACGCTGATGATGGGACGCGTGGGTACAAGATTGTGGGTACAGGATGGGCATCGACGTGGCACTCGCTGATTGGCTGAAGGACCTTCTATCCAGTTAGGAATCCAGTAGAGTGTATCCAGCAGGGATATCCAGTAGGCTTCGAGGCAGCAAGTAGCTTGCGAACTAAGGCCCTAAATCAATCACTTTGCATTCTGACATCTAGTGCTCAAACGACCTTCTTTTTCAAACGACCTTCCTTTTGGTTATGAGCCCAAGCCCCGTCTTCCCTGCCCAAGACTCCGACTACGCCTTCGCCATGGACGCTGCGCCGACCACGACCGCCCGCATCAACAAGTTCGACGGAACCAACTTCCACACGTGGAAGTTCAAGATGCAGATGGTGCTGGAAGAGCGCGAACTGTGGGAGGTGACGAGTGGGGAGATCAAGCTGGAGCACTGCCACGCCGCAGCGGATCAAGCGCTCTTCAAGAAGAAGTCGCGCAAGGCGCTGGCGATCGTCTGTCTCGCGATGGAGGACTCGCAGTTGCCGCTGGTGCGTTCGGCCAAGGATGCTCACGATGCATGGTCAAGACTGGAAGGACACTTCGAGAAGAAGAGTTTGGCCAACAAGCTCTTTCTTCGTCGACGTTTCTTCACGGCCATGATGGACGAAGGTGATGATGTGCTGGAGCACATCAACAAGCTCAAGACGCTGGCGGAGCAGCTCGACGCGGTGGGCGCTCCGGTCAGCGAGGACGACTTGGTGATCACGCTTCTGGGCAGTCTCAGCGAGTCGTACCAGTTCCTCATCACGGCGTTGGAGTCGAGGGTCGACTCGCTGACGTGGGAACTCGTGACGTCTCGGCTGCTGCACGAGGACATGAAGCGCAAGGAGCAAGGTGGCGGCGTCGACGGAGCCGCGCACGGTCAAGGCCAAGCGTTCATGACAAGCGACAACGGCAAGCGCAAGGGACGGCAGGCGACCGCCAACAAGGCCAGCGCCTGCCACTACTGTGGGGAGCAAGGACATTGGATCGCCAAGTGTCCTGTGCGAATCCGCGAGAACGCGGAGCGGCAGAGGCCGCAGCGAGCGAACGTCGCGCAGAGTGAGGACGACTCTGGCGACTTCCTCTTCTCGGTTGGTGGTGGGAGCAACACCACCAAGTCGAATGAGGTGTGGCTGGTCGACTCGGGTGCGACGCAGCACATGACCAGTTCCAAGAAGTTCATGCGGAACTACAAGAAGATCTCGCCGGTGGACGTGCATCTCGCGGACGACGGTGTGGTGCAAGCGATCGGGAGAGGCGACATCGTGATGAAGATGCAGACCCCGCGCGGTGTCAAGAAGGGTGTGCTCACGAATGTGTGGCACATCCCCAAGTTGTCGCGCAACCTGTTCTCCGTCGGCAGATTCACCAAGGACGTCGGGCCTGTGACGTTCGAGAGCGACGGGTGCTTCGCGGAGACGAAGGGTGTCAAGTGGAAGCTCGGCGCTCGCGAAGGCAAAGGGTTGTTCAAGCTGAGCATGACACCGGTGGTGCCTGACGAGGCCAATGCGGCAAGCTCGAAGGATCGCAAAGGGGACACCACGTCGTACCTCTGGCACCTTCGACTCGGTCACATCGGCCATGGCGGTCTAGACGCCATCGTCAAGAAGGGCTACGGCTCTGGCATCGACATGACGTCGGTGAAGCAGTGGGAGCTGTGCGACGGATGCTCACTCGGCAAGCAAACGCGAGTGAGCTACATGGCCAAGTCACCAAACCGTGCCAAGAAGCTGTTGGAAGTCATCCACAGTGATGTCTGTGGACCCATGCAGACACCCACATTCAGTGGCAAGAAGTACTTCGTCACGTTCATCGACGAGTACTCGCACTTTTGTGTGGTGTACTTGCTGCGGAACAAGTCGGAGGTGGCTGCCAAGTTCGCCGATTTCGTCGCGTTCGCCGAGACCCAGACCGGCAAGCGCGTGAAGACGCTCCGCAGCGACAACGGCGGAGAGTACACTTCGCGTGAGATGGCCAAGTTCTGTGCGGACCGTGGGATCGTGCAGAAGTTCACGCCGCCGTACACGCCTCAGCTGAACGGAGTGGCCGAGCGGATGAACCGGACGTTGGTGGAGTGTGCGCGCTGCATGTTGGAGCATGCCGGGTTGTCGAAGAGTTACTGGGGTGAAGCGGTGGTGACAGCCACGTTCCTCCGGAACCGGTGTCCGACGCGCGCCATCAGCCACGACAAGTCGCCGCACCAAGTTTGGACGGGAAAGAAGCCACTACTGGCGAATCTCAAGGTGTTCGGGTGCCACGCGTACGTGCTGGTCCCGAAGGCGAAGCGGTCCAAGTTCGACGCCCGGTCGGTGCGTTGCCGTTTCCTGGGGTACTCGGAGCACGAGAAAGCGTATCGGTTTGAAGAGATCGAGAGCGGTCGCGTGTTGGTGAGCCGCGATGCGCAGTTCATGGAAGACGTCTTCGACGGTGGGAGACGCAAATATGCTACGAAGGAGGTGGTGATTGGTCTTCCAGATGAAGATGATGAAGATGCCACGGATGAAGAGACTCCGTCCGAATCGGACGAGGACGGAGATGAAGAGGAGGCTGCGCGGGACCAAGACTTCGAATCCGGCAGCAAGCGACACCCGCGGACGCAGTCGCTGGAGGAAGCCGTGGAGGTGCCGAGGGCCAAGAGGTATGCGCCGCAGAGTGGACGCTCGACGCTGGATGAGATGTCTGCGGCGGCCCAAGAGAGTCAAGACTTTGAGGCTGCGTACGTCGTGGATTCAGTGGGAGAAATGCCGACCACGTTCAAGTCGGCGATGGAATCCAGCGACGCAGCCAAGTGGAAGGAAGCGTGCGACTCGGAGATGGCGTCGCTGCGCAAGAACGAGACGTGGGAAGTGGTGCCGTTGCCGAAGGGACGCAAGGCGATCGGCTGCAGATGGGTGTTTCGAGTGAAGGAGAACCAGGCTGGAGAGATCGAGCGGTTCAAGGCGCGACTGGTGGCCAAGGGGTTTTCGCAGAAGTACGGCATCGACTACGACGAGACCTTCGCGCCGGTGGCCAAGTTCACGTCCATCAGGATCTTGCTCAGTCTGGCTGCCAAGTACAATCTCACGGTACACCAGATGGATGTCAAGACGGCGTTCCTCAACGGCGAGCTGGACGAAGATATCTACATGGCTCAGCCGGACGGGTTCGTCGACGATGTTCACCCGGACTTCGTGTGCAGGCTCAAGCGGTCGCTATATGGACTGAAGCAGTCGCCACGTATGTGGAACAAGACCATCGACGAGTTCATGCTCAAGCAGGGGTTCAAGAAGTGCGAGTCCGACCACTGCATCTACTTGAAGCGAGACGGCCAAGACATGATCTTCGTGGCGCTCTATGTGGACGACCTGATCCTCGCCAGCAACAGCCACAAGATGATCAAGGACACCAAGCAGGCCCTCAGTGACCGATTCGAGATGACGGACATGGGCCAGCTCAAGTACTTCCTTGGGATGGAGATCGAGCAAGATCCCGAGACCGGAAATGTGTCGGTGCGGCAGACCAAGTTTGCGAAGGACATCCTGGAGAAGTTCAGCATGGAGAACAGCAACCCTGTCAAGACGCCGCAAGACCCAGGTCTCAAGCTGACCAAGGCCATGTGTGAAGGAGGGTGCAAGCACGATGAGACCATGGCGAACGTGCCGTACCGCAACGCTGTGGGATGCCTCATGTATCTCATGGTAGGCACACGTCCAGACCTCGCAGCGGCAGTGGGGGTCCTGAGCCAGTTTGCTGCGGACCCATGCCCGACGCACTGGCAAGCGCTCAAGAGGGTCTTCAGGTACATCCAAGGCACGAAGACGCATGGCATCGAGTTTCAAGCGAACTGCGATGGCGGGCTTGAAGGCTATTCGGATGCGGACTGGGCCGGAGACACCGAGTCAAGAAGAAGCACAAGCGGCTACGCGTTCATGATGAACGGCGGGTGCATCAGCTGGAGAAGCAAGAAGCAGCGGACGGTGGCGCTGTCATCTACAGAGGCAGAGTACATGGCGCTGTCGGAGGCAACACAAGAAGCGGTGTGGCTCAAGGTGTTCATGTGCGAGCTCGGCGAGATGGCAATCGATGAAGCGGTCAAGATCTACGAGGACAACCAAGGCTCCATCGCGTTGGCCAAGAACCCCGAGTTCCACAAGCGCACCAAGCACATCGACATTCGCTACCACTTCGTGCGCGAGAAGGTGGAAGACGGTCAAGTGGTGTTGGAGTACTGCTCGACGAAGGACATGCTGGCTGATCTCATGACGAAGCCAATCCCTGCGACGCAGTTTGGCGTACTCCGGAGCAAGCTTGGTATCGAAGGACCCAAGGCTGCCGAGTCGAGTGGGGGTGTTGTCAAGAAGTCGCCTCGACCAGCTGCGGTGTACCAGTAAGGTACCAGTGCGACCTTCACTCAGTGGTGCCGCCATCATTCGTGTGATGATGGGACGAGGATTACGGGACGCTGATGATGGGACGCGTGGGTACAAGATTGTGGGTACAGGATGGGCATCGACGTGGCACTCGCTGATTGGCTGAAGGACCTTCTATCCAGTTAGGAATCCAGTAGAGTGTATCCAGCAGGGATATCCAGTAGGCTTCGAGGCAGCAAGTAGCTTGCGAACTAAGGCCCTAAATCAATCACTTTGCATTCTGACATCTAGTGCTCAAACGACCTTCTTTTTCAAACGACCTTCCTTTTCGGCAAGGTGACGGTGCGGCAGACCAAGTTCCTCAAGAGTATCCTGAGCAAGTTCGGCATGCAAGACAGCAAGCCTGTGAAGACACCTCAAGACCCGGGACTCAAGTTGACCAAGAGCATGTGCGAAGGTGGCTGCAAGCATGAAGACACGATGAAGAACGTGCCGTATCGGAGTGCCGTCGGCGGACTGATGTACCTGATGGTGGCGACGCGTCCGGACCTCGCAGCTGCAGTGGGCTCCCTCAGTCAGTTCTGTGCTGACCCGTGTCCGACGCATTGGCAAGCTCTCAAGCGTGTGTTTCGGTACCTCCAAGCGACGCCTACGCACGGACTCGAGTTCTCAAGAGACGGTGGTGACGGCGCGTTATGCGGGTATTCGGATGCGGACTGGGCCGGCGACATCGAGTCAAGAAGGAGTACAAGCGGCTACGCGTTCATGATGAACGGCGGGTGCATCAGCTGGAGGAGCAAGAAACAGCGGACGGTGGCGCTGTCATCGACGGAGGCAGAGTACATGGCTCTATCGGAAGCGACGCAGGAGGCAGTGTGGCTCAAGGTGTTCATGTGCGAGCTCGGCGAGATGGCAAGCGATGAAGCGATCAAGATCTACGAAGACAACCAAGGCTCCATCGCGTTGACCAAGAACCCCGAGTTCCACAAGCGCACCAAGCACATCGACATTCGCTACCACTTCGTGCGCGAGAAGGTGGAAGACGGTCAAGTGGTGTTGGAGTACTGCTCGACGAAGGACATGCTGGCGGACTTGATGACCAAGCCCATCACTTCTGTGCAGTTTGAAGTTCTTCGGAGCAAGCTCGGAGTCCAAGGCCCCGGCGTCGAGTCGAGTGGGGGTGTTGTCAAGAAGGCGCCTCGACCAGCTGCGGTGTACCAGTAAGGTACCGGTGCGACCTTCACTCAGTGGTGCCGCCATCATTCGTGTGATGATGGGACGAGGATTACGGGACGCTGATGATGGGACGCTGATGATGGGACGCGTGGGTACAAGATTGTGGGTACAGGATGGGCATCGACGTGGCACTCGCTGATTGGCTGAAGGACCTTCTATCCAGTTAGGAATCCAGTGGAGTGTATCCAGCAGGGATATCCAGTAGGCTTAGAGGCAGCAAGTAGCTTGTGAACTAAGGCCCTAAATCAATCACTTTGCATTCTGACATCTAGTGCTCAAACGACCTTCCTTTTGTGGTGAGTCCGGCGGATTTGAGCTCTCGACTGGTTCCAAGCGACGCGCCGACCAAGGTGAACGCCCCGTTCCGCGAAGCTGTGGGTGCTCTCATGCACTTGATGACCGCGACCCGACCGGACATTGCTTTCGCCGTGGGCTATGTGTCGCGCTTCATGGAGAACCCCCAAGTCGAGCACTGGACTGCGGTGAAGCGCATCCTGCGCTACCTACAAGGGACCAAGTCACATGGGATCTGCTTCCAGCCGGGTGACAAGATCGACTTCCGCGGGTACTCCGACGCAGACTGGGCTGGTGACCACTCCGATCGCAAGTCGACTTCGGGATACGCGTTCATGCTGATGGGCGCGCCGGTGAGCTGGGGAAGCAAGAAGCAGTCAAGTGTGTCGCTGTCTACGAGCGAGGCGGAGTACATTGCACTCAGCCTGGCCATTCAACAAGGCAAGTGGGTGCATCACCTGTTGTGCGAGATTATGGCGGCAGCAAGCGAAGCGGGACCCGAGCTCAAGATTCTCGAGGACAACCAGTCGTGCATCAAGATGACCAAGAACCCTGTGAACCATGGCCGCGCCAAGCACATCGACATCAAGTACCATCACATCCGTGATGAGGTCAAGCGTGGTGAAGTGAAGTTCGAGTACTGCGAGACTTCGACAATGCTGGCGGACATCATGACCAAGACGCTCCCGGGACCACGTCACAAGGACCTCACGGCGGCTCTCGGAATCCACGCGTGTTCGCATTGAGGGGGCGTATTGAGGGTAACCGGTTATGCCTGTACCAGGTTACGGTGAACCTGTCCAATCCGATCACACGATGTTTACGGTACGTTGATTACGCTACCGGTGATTAGACGAGTAGGATGATTGGACGAGTGCAGAGTGATGGTGATTGGATGCACCAAATGATTGGATGCAGTGCTGCGTGTCTATGAGGATAGCTAGGCAGTGCAGACAAAGTAAGCTCCGATAAATCAATCACTTTCGAATCTCCCTTCTTCCCCTCAAGTGGTCAAGTGTCCTCGCTCCGGTCAAGCTCCGAGTGGTGACTCTCCCCCTCCCTTCTCTTCGTCCAAGCTTCGTGTATCAAGATCCATACCCGTTATCAGCATGCATGTTGCGCGCAAGAGCTCGAAGCAAGTGGTGGCGACGGCTGACCTCGTGGACGGACTCTACTGGCTGCGCACTCCACTGCGTTCTGCGAATGCGACGACGTCGGCGCGTAACGTGGATCTTCATGCGCGGATGGGTCATGCTCCGATCGACGTGCTGCGCAAGATGGTCAACAACGGCATGATCAAGGACGCCAAGGTACCCTTGAAGTCGAGTGGACCAAGTGTGTGTCGCGGGTGTTGTCAAGAAGGCGCCTCGACCAGCTGCGGTGTACCAGTAAGGTACCAGTGCGACCTTCACTCAGTGGTGCCGCCATCATTCGTGTGATGATGGGACGAGGATTACGGGACGCTGATGATGGGACGCGTGGGTACAAGATTGTGGGTACAGGATGGGCATCGACGTGGCACTCGCTGATTGGCTGAAGGACCTTCTATCCAGTTAGGAATCCAGTGGAGTGTATCCAGCAGGGATATCCAGTAGGCTTCGAGGCAGCAAGTAGCTTGTGAACTAAGGCCCTAAATCAATCACTTTGCATTCTGACATCTAGTGCTCAAACGACCTTCCTTTTGGTTATGAGCCCAAGCCCCGCATTCTCTGCCCAAGACCCCGACTACGCCTTCGCCATGGACGCCGCGCCGACCACGACCGCCCGCATCAACAAGTTCGACGGAACCAACTTCCACACGTGGAAGTTCAAGATGCAGATGGTGCTCGAGGAGCGCGATCTGTGGGAAGTGACAAGTGGAGAGATCAAGCTGGAGCACTGCGCGACCACGTTGGACCAGACGGCCTTCAAGAGGAAGTCTCGCAAGGCGCTGGCGATCGTCTGTCTCGCGATGGAGGACTCGCAGTTGCCGCTGGTCCGGTCGGCCAAGGATGCCTACGATGCATGGTCAAGACTGGAAGGACACTTCGAGAAGAAGAGCTTGGCCAACAAGCTCTTCCTTCGTCGACGTTTCTTCACGACGATGATGGACGAAGGTGATGATGTGCTGGAGCACATCAACAAGCTCAAGACGCTGGCGGAGCAGCTCGACGCGGTGGGCGCTCCGGTCAGCGAGGACGACTTGGTGATCACGCTTCTGGGCAGTCTCAGCGAGTCGTACCAGTTCCTCATCACGGCGTTGGAGTCGAGGGTCGACTCGCTGACGTGGGAACTCGTGACGTCTCGGCTGCTGCACGAGGACATGAAGCGCAAGGAGCAAGGTGGCGGTGCGGACGGCACCGCGCACGGTCAAGCGTTCATGACGAGAGACAATAAGCGCAAGGGACGACCGGTGAAGAAGGCCGGTGCGTGCCACAACTGCGGCAAACAAGGACATTGGATTGCCGAGTGTCCCTCGCGAGTCCAAGACAACTACGACCGGCAGCGGTCGCAGCGTGCGAACGTCGCGCAGGACGAAGAAGATTCTGGCGACTACCTCTTCTCGGTTGGTGACGGGGTCGCCAAGTCGAGTGAAGTGTGGTTGGTCGACTCGGGTGCGACGCAGCACATGACGTACTCGAAAGAGTACATGAAGAACTACAAGAAGATGGCTCCGGTGGACGTGCACCTCGCGGACGACGGTGTGGTTCAAGCGGTGGGGACGGGCGACATTGTCATGTCCATGAAGACCCCACGCGGAATGAAGAAGGGTGTGCTCACCGGTGTGTGGCACATTCCCAAGTTGTCGCGCAACCTATTCTCGGTCGGGCGCTTCACCAAGGACGTTGGTGATAACGGGTATGGATCTTGATACACGAAGCTTGGACGAAGCGGAGGGAGTAGGCACTCTGGGTAGACCGGAGCGAAGACACTTGACCACTTGAGGGGAAGAAGGGAGATTCGAAAGTGATTGATTTATCGGAGCTTACTTTGTCTGCACTACCTAGCTATCCTCATAGACACGCAGCACTGCATCCAATCATTTGGTGCATCCAATCACCATCACTCTGCACTCGTCCAATCATCCTACTCGTCTAATCATCGGTAGCGTAATCAACGTACCGTAAACATCGTGTGATCGGATTGGACAGGTTCACCGTAACCTGGTACAGGCATAACCGGTTACCCTCAATACGCCCCCTCAATGCGAACACGCGTGGATTCCGAGAGCCGCCGTGAGGTCCTTGTGACGTGGTCCCGGGAGCGTCTTGGTCATGATGTCCGCCAGCATTGTCGAAGTCTCGCAGTACTCGAGCTTCACTTCACCACGCTTGACCTCATCACGGATGTGATGGTACTTGATGTCGATGTGCTTGGCGCGGCCATGGTTCACAGGGTTCTTGGTCATCTTGATGCACGACTGGTTGTCTTCGAGAATCTTGAGCTCTGGTCCCGCTTCGCTTGCTGCCGCCATAATCTCGCACAACAGGCGATGCACCCACTTGCCTTCTTGAATGGCCAGGCTGAGTGCAATGTATGTTGTCAAGAAGGCGCCTCGACCAGCTGCGGTGTACCAGTAAGGTACCAGTGCGACCTTCACTCAGTGGTGCCGCCATCATTCGTGTGATGATGGGACGAGGATTACGGGACGCTGATGATGGGACGCGTGGGTACAAGATTGTGGGTACAGGATGGGCATCGACGTGGCACTCGCTGATTGGCTGAAGGACCTTCTATCCAGTTAGGAATCCAGTGGAGTGTATCCAGCAGGGATATCCAGTAGGCTTAGAGGCAGCAAGTAGCTTGTGAACTAAGGCCCTAAATCAATCACTTTGCATTCTGACATCTAGTGCTCAAACGACCTTCCTTTTGGTTATGAGCCCAAGCCCCGCATTCTCTGCCCAAGACTCCGACTACGCCTTCGCCATGGACGCCGCGCCGACCACGACCGCCCGCATCAACAAGTTCGACGGAACCAACTTCCACACGTGGAAGTTCAAGATGCAGATGGTGCTCGAGGAGCGCGATCTGTGGGAAGTGACAAGTGGAGAGATCAAGCTGGAGCACTGCGCGACCACGTTGGACCAGACGGCCTTCAAGAGGAAGTCTCGCAAGGCGCTGGCGATCGTCTGTCTCGCGATGGAGGATTCGCAGTTGCCGCTGGTCCGGTCGGCCAAGGATGCCCACGATGCATGGTCAAGACTGGAAGGACACTTCGAGAAGAAGAGCTTGGCCAACAAGCTCTTCCTTCGTCGACGTTTCTTCACGACCATGATGGACGAAGGTGATGATGTGCTGGAGCACATCAACAAGCTCAAGACGCTGGCGGAGCAGCTCGACGCGGTGGGCGCTCCGGTCAGCGAGGACGACTTGGTGATCACGCTTCTGGGCAGTCTCAGCGAGTCGTACCAGTTCCTCATCACGGCGTTGGAGTCGAGGGTCGACTCGCTGACGTGGGAACTCGTGACGTCTCGGCTGCTGCACGAGGACATGAAGCGCAAGGAGCAAGGTGGCGGTGCGGACGGCGCCGCGCACGGTCAAGCGTTCATGACGAGAGACAATAAGCGCAAGGGACGACCGGTGAAGAAGGCCGGTGCGTGCCACAACTGCGGCAAACAAGGACATTGGATTGCCGAGTGTCCCTCGCGAGTCCAAGACAACTACGACCGGCAGCGGTCGCAGCGTGCGAACGTCGCGCAGGACGAAGAAGATTCTGGCGACTACCTCTTCTCGGTTGGTGACGGGGTCGCCAAGTCGAGTGAAGTGTGGTTGGTCGACTCGGGTGCGACGCAGCACATGACGTACTCGAAAGAGTACATGAAGAACTACAAGAAGATGGCTCCGGTGGACGTGCACCTCGCGGACGACGGTGTGGTTCAAGCGGTGGGGACGGGCGACATTGTCATGTCCATGAAGACCCCACGCGGAATGAAGAAGGGTGTGCTCACCGGTGTGTGGCACATTCCCAAGTTGTCGCGCAACCTATTCTCGGTCGGGCGCTTCACCAAGGACGTTGGTCCCGTGACGTTCGAGAGCAACGGGTGCTTCGCGGAGACGAAGAGCATCAAGTGGCAGCTCGGTGCGCGTGTGGGCAAGGGTCTGTTCAAGCTCTGCATGGCTCCGATCATGCCTGACGAGGCCAATGTGTCGAGTCCGAAGGATCGCAAAGGGGACACCACGTCGTACCTCTGGCACCTTCGACTCGGTCACATCGGCCATGGCGGTCTAGACGCCATCGTCAAGAAGGGCTACGGCACCGGCATCGACATGACGTCGGTGAAGCAGTGGGAGTTGTGTGATGGGTGTGCACTCGGCAAACAAACGCGAGTGAGCTACATGGCCAAGTCACCAAACCGTGCCAAGAAGCTGTTGGAAGTCATCCACAGTGATGTCTGTGGACCCATGCAGACACCCACATTCAGTGGCAAGAAGTACTTCGTCACGTTCATCGACGAGTACTCGCACTTTTGTGTGGTGTACTTGCTGCGGAACAAGTCGGAGGTGGCTGCCAAGTTCGCCGATTTCGTCGCGTTCGCCGAGACCCAGACCGGCAAGCGCGTGAAGACGCTCCGCAGCGACAACGGCGGAGAGTACACTTCGCGCGAAATGGCCAAGTTCTGTGCGGAGCGTGGGGTCGTGCAGAAGTTCACGCCGCCGTACACGCCTCAGCTGAACGGAGTGGCCGAGCGGATGAACCGGACGCTGGTGGAGTGTGCGCGCTGCATGTTGGAACATGCCGGACTGTCGAAGGGTTACTGGGGTGAAGCGGTGGTGACGGCCACGTTCCTCCGGAATCGCTGTCCGACGCGCGCCATCAGCCACGACAAGTCGCCGTACCAAGTCTGGACCGGCAAGAAACCGCTCTTGGCGAACCTCAAGGTGTTCGGTTGCCACGCGTTCGTGCATGTGCCGAAGGAGAAGCGGTCGAAGTTCGACGCTCGGTCGGTGCGTTGCAGGTTTCTGGGCTACTCGGAGCACGAGAAAGCATATCGGTTCGAAGAGATCAAGAGTGGTCGCGTGCTGGTGAGCCGCGACGCACAGTTCATGGAAGACGTCTTCGACGGTGGGAGACGCGAGTGCGGTCAAGAAGACATGGTCGTGGAACTTCGGGATGAAGATGCCACGGACCAAGAAGCATCGTCCGGTCCGGACGAAGACGAAGACGAAAATGAAGAAGAGGCTGCGCGGGATGAAGACTTTGAGCCTGGCAGCAAGCGACACCCGCGGACGCAGTCGTTGGAGGAAGCGGTGGAGATCCCAAGACCCAAGCGGTTCGCGACGCACCAGACTCTCGAGGAGATGTCGGCGGTCGCAAGAGAAGAAGAAGGCTTCGAGGCGGCCTACGTCGTGGATTCAGTGGGAGAAATGCCGACCACGTTCAAGTCGGCGATGGAATCCAGCGACGCAGCCAAGTGGAAGGAAGCGTGCGACTCGGAGCATGAGTCGCTGCGCAAGAACGACACGTGGGACGTGGTGCCACTGCCGAAGGGACGCAAGGCGATCGGCTGCAGATGGGTGTTTCGCGTGAAGGAAAACCAAGCCGGAGAGGTCGAGCGGTTCAAGGCGCGACTGGTGGCAAAGGGGTTTTCGCAGAAGTACGGCGTCGACTACGACGAGACCTTCGCGCCAGTGGCCAAGTTCACGTCGATCCGGGCCGTGCTGAGTTTGGCTGCCAAGTACGATCTCAAGCTGCACCAGATGGACGTGAAGACCGCATTCCTGAACGGCGTCCTGGATGAAGATATCTACATGGCGCAGCCAGACGGATACGAAGACGAAGGCCACCCCGACTACGTGTGCAAGCTCAAGCGGTCACTCTACGGACTCAAGCAGTCGCCGCGCATGTGGAACCAAACCATCGACGAGTTCATGCTGAAGATGGGGTTCAAGAAGTGCGAGTCGGATCACTGCGTCTACATCAAGAGGAACGACCAAGACATGATCTTCGTGGTGCTGTACGTCGATGATCTCATCCTCGCAAGCAGCAACGACAAGCTGCTGGAATCGACCAAGAAGGCACTCAGCAAGCGGTTCGAGATGACGGACCTCGGCGAGCTCGAGTACTTCCTCGGCATGGAGATCAAGAGCGACGTGGACTCCGACAAGGTGACGGTGCGGCAGACCAAGTTCCTCAAGAGTATCCTGACCAAGTTCGGCATGCAAGACAGCAAGCCTGTGAAGACACCTCAAGACCCGGGACTCAAGTTGACCAAGAGCATGTGCGAAGGTGGCTGCAAGCATGAAGACACGATGAAGAACGTGCCGTATCGGAGTGCCGTCGGCGGACTGATGTACCTGATGGTGGCGACGCGTCCGGACCTGGCTGCTGCAGTGGGTTCCCTCAGTCAGTTCTGTGCTGACCCGTGTCCGACGCATTGGCAAGCTCTCAAGCGTGTGTTTCGGTACCTCCAAGCGACGCCTACGCACGGACTCGAGTTCTCAAGAGACGGTGGTGACGGCGCGTTATGCGGGTATTCGGATGCGGACTGGGCCGGCGACATCGAGTCGAGAAGGAGTACAAGCGGCTACGCGTTCATGATGAACGGCGGGTGCATCAGCTGGAGGAGCAAGAAGCAGAGGACGGTGGCGCTGTCATCGACGGAGGCAGAGTACATGGCTCTATCGGAAGCGACGCAGGAGGCAGTGTGGCTCAAGGTGTTCATGTGCGAGCTCGGCGAGATGGCAAGCGATGAAGCGATCAAGATCTACGAAGACAACCAAGGCTCCATCGCGTTGGCCAAGAACCCCGAGTTCCACAAGCGCACCAAGCACATCGACATTCGCTACCACTTCGTGCGCGAGAAGGTGGAAGACGGTCAAGTGGTGTTGGAGTACTGCTCGACGAAGGACATGCTGGCGGACTTGATGACCAAGCCCATCACTGCTGTGCAGTTTGAAGTTCTTCGGAGCAAGCTCGGAGTCCAAGGCCCCGGCGTCGAGTCGAGTGGGGGTGTTGTCAAGAAGGCGCCTCGACCAGCTGCGGTGTACCAGTAAGGTACCAGTGCGACCTTCACTCAGTGGTGCCGCCATCATTCGTGTGATGATGGGACGAGGATTACGGGACGCTGATGATGGGACGCTGATGATGGGACGCGTGGGTACAAGATTGTGGGTACAGGATGGGCATCGACGTGGCACTCGCTGATTGGCTGAAGGACCTTCTATCCAGTTAGGAATCCAGTGGAGTGTATCCAGCAGGGATATCCAGTAGGCTTAGAGGCAGCAAGTAGCTTGTGAACTAAGGCCCTAAATCAATCACTTTGCATTCTGACATCTAGTGCTCAAACGACCTTCCTTTTATGTACTCCGCCTCGCTCGTAGACAGCGACACACTTGACTGCTTCTTGCTTCCCCAGCTCACCGGCGCGCCCATCAGCATGAACGCGTATCCCGAAGTCGACTTGCGATCGGAGTGGTCACCAGCCCAGTCTGCGTCGGAGTACCCGCGGAAGTCGATCTTGTCACCCGGCTGGAAGCAGATCCCATGTGACTTGGTTCCCTGCAGATAGCGCAGAATGCGCTTCACCGCAGTCCAGTGCTCGACTTGGGGTTTCTCCATGAAGCGCGACACATAGCCCACGGCGAAAGTGATAACGGGTATGGATCTTGATACACGAAGCTTGGACGAAGCGGAGGGAGTAGGCACTCTGGGTAGACCGGAGCGAAGACACTTGACCACTTGGGGGGAAGAAGGGAGATTCGAAAGTGATTGATTTATCGGAGCTTACTTTGTCTGCACTACCTAGCTATCCTCATAGACACGCAGCACTGCATCCAATCATTTGGTGCATCCAATCACCATCACTCTGCACTCGTCCAATCATCCTACTCGTCTAATCATCGGTAGCGTAATCAACGTACCGTAAACATCGTGTGATCGGATTGGACAGGTTCACCGTAACCTGGTACAGGCATAACCGGTTACCCTCAATACTGTTGTCAAGAAGGCGCCTCGACCAGCTGCGGTGTACCAGTAAGGTACCGGTGGGACCTTCACTCAGTGGTGCCGCCATCATTCGTGTGATGATGGGACGAGGATTACGGGACGCTGATGATGGGACGCTGATGATGGGACGCGTGGGTACAAGATTGTGGGTACAGGATGGGCATCGACGTGGCACTCGCTGATTGGCTGAAGGACCTTCTATCCAGTTAGGAATCCAGTGGAGTGTATCCAGCAGGGATATCCAGTAGGCTTCGAGGCAGCAAGTAGCTTGCGAACTAAGGCCCTAAATCAATCACTTTGCATTCTGACATCTAGTGCTCAAACGACCTTCCTTTTGGTTATGAGCCCAAGCCCCGCATTCTCTGCCCAAGACTCCGACTACGCCTTCGCCATGGACGCCGCGCCGACCACGACCGCCCGCATCAACAAGTTCGACGGAACCAACTTCCACACGTGGAAGTTCAAGATGCAGATGGTGCTCGAGGAGCGCGATCTGTGGGAAGTGACAAGTGGAGAGATCAAGCTGGAGCACTGCGCGACCACGTTGGACCAGACGGCCTTCAAGAGGAAGTCTCGCAAGGCGTTGGCGATCGTCTGTCTCGCGATGGAGGACTCGCAGTTGCCGCTGGTCCGGTCGGCCAAGGATGCCCACGATGCATGGTCAAGGCTGGAAGGACACTTCGAGAAGAAGAGCTTGGCCAACAAGCTCTTCCTTCGTCGACGTTTCTTCACGACCATGATGGACGAAGGTGATGATGTGCTGGAGCACATCAACAAGCTCAAGACGCTGGCGGAGCAGCTCGACGCGGTGGGCGCTCCGGTCAGCGAGGACGACTTGGTGATCACGCTTCTGGGCAGTCTCAGCGAGTCGTACCAGTTCCTCATCACGGCGTTGGAGTCGAGGGTCGACTCGCTGACGTGGGAACTCGTGACGTCTCGGCTGCTGCACGAGGACATGAAGCGCAAGGAGCAAGGTGGCGGTGCGGACGGCACCGCGCACGGTCAAGCGTTCATGACGAGAGACAATAAGCGCAAGGGACGACCGGTGAAGAAGGCCGGTGCGTGCCACAACTGCGGCAAACAAGGACATTGGATTGCCGAGTGTCCCTCGCGAGTCCAAGACAACTACGACCGGCAGCGGTCGCAGCGTGCGAACGTCGCGCAGGACGAAGAAGATTCTGGCGACTACCTCTTCTCGGTTGGTGACGGGGTCGCCAAGTCGAGTGAAGTGTGGTTGGTCGACTCGGGTGCGACGCAGCACATGACGTACTCGAAAGAGTACATGAAGAACTACAAGAAGATGGCTCCGGTGGACGTGCACCTCGCGGACGACGGTGTGGTTCAAGCGGTGGGGACGGGCGACATTGTCATGTCCATGAAGACCCCACGCGGAATGAAGAAGGGTGTGCTCACCGGTGTGTGGCACATTCCCAAGTTGTCGCGCAACCTATTCTCGGTCGGGCGCTTCACCAAGGACGTTGGTCCCGTGACGTTCGAGAGCGACGGGTGCTTCGCGGAGACGAAGAGCATCAAGTGGCAGCTCGGTGCGCGTATGGGCAAGGGTCTGTTCAAGCTCTGCATGGCTCCGATCATGCCTGACGAGGCCAATGTGTCGAGTCCGAAGGATCGCAAAGGGGACACCATGTCGTACCTCTGGCACCTTCGACTCGGTCACATCGGCCATGGCGGTCTAGACGCCATCGTCAAGAAGGGCTACGGCACCGGCATCGACATGACGTCGGTGAAGCAGTGGGAGTTGTGTGATGGGTGTGCACTCGGCAAACAAACGCGAGTGAGCTACATGGCCAAGTCACCAAACCGTGCCAAGAAGCTGTTGGAAGTCATCCACAGTGATGTCTGTGGACCCATGCAGACACCCACATTCAGTGGCAAGAAGTACTTCGTCACGTTCATCGACGAGTACTCGCACTTTTGTGTGGTGTACTTGCTGCGGAACAAGTCGGAGGTGGCTGCCAAGTTCGCGGAGTTCGTTGCGTTGGCTGAAACGCAGACCGGCAAGCGCGTGAAGACGCTCCGCAGCGACAACGGCGGAGAGTACACTTCGCGCGAAATGGCCAAGTTCTGTGCGGAGCGTGGGGTCGTGCAGAAGTTCACTCCGCCGTACACGCCTCAGCTGAACGGAGTGGCCGAGCGGATGAACCGGACGCTGGTGGAGTGTGCGCGCTGCATGTTGGAACATGCCGGACTGTCGAAGGGTTACTGGGGTGAAGCGGTGGTGACGGCCACGTTCCTCCGGAATCGCTGTCCGACGCGCGCCATTAGCCACGACAAGTCCCCGCACCAAGTCTGGACCGGCAAGAAACCGCTCTTGGCGAACCTCAAGGTGTTCGGATGCCACGCGTTCGTGCATGTGCCGAAGGAGAAGCGGTCGAAGTTCGACGCTCGGTCGGTGCGTTGCAGGTTTCTGGGCTACTCGGAGCACGAGAAAGCATATCGGTTCGAAGAGATCAAGAGTGGTCGCGTGCTGGTGAGCCGCGACGCACAGTTCATGGAAGACGTCTTCGACGGTGGGAGACGCGAGTGCGGTCAAGAAGACATGGTCGTGGAACTTCGGGATGAAGATGCCACGGACCAAGAAGCATCGTCCGGTCCGGACGAAGACGAAGACGAAAATGAAGAAGAGGCTGCGCGGGATGAAGACTTTGAGCCTGGCAGCAAGCGACACCCGCGGACGCAGTCGTTGGAGGAAGCGGTGGAGATCCCAAGACCCAAGCGGTTCGCGACGCACCAGACTCTCGAGGAGATGTCGGCGGTCGCAAGAGAAGAAGAAGGCTTCGAGGCGGCCTACGTCGTGGATTCAGTGGGAGAAATGCCGACCACGTTCAAGTCGGCGATGGAATCCAGCGACGCAGCCAAGTGGAAGGAAGCGTGCGACTCGGAGCATGAGTCGCTGCGCAAGAACGACACGTGGGACGTGGTGCCACTGCCGAAGGGACGCAAGGCGATCGGCTGCAGATGGGTGTTTCGCGTGAAGGAGAACCAGGCTGGAGAGGTCGAGCGGTTCAAGGCGCGTCTGGTGGCAAAGGGGTTTTCGCAGAAGTACGGCGTCGACTACGACGAGACGTTCGCGCCGGTGGCCAAGTTCACGTCGATCCGGGCCGTGCTGAGTTTGGCTGCCAAGTACAATCTCACGGTACACCAGATGGATGTGAAGACCGCATTCCTGAACGGCGTCCTGGATGAAGATATCTACATGGCGCAGCCAGACGGATACGTTGACGAAGGCCACCCCGACTACGTGTGCAAGCTCAAGCGGTCACTCTACGGACTCAAGCAGTCGCCGCGCATGTGGAACCAAACCATCGACGAGTTCATGCTGAAGATGGGGTTCAAGAAGTGCGAGTCGGATCACTGCGTCTACATCAAGAGGAACGACCAAGACATGATCTTCGTGGTGCTGTACGTCGATGATCTCATCCTCGCAAGCAGCAACGACAAGCTGCTGGAATCGACCAAGAAGGCACTCAGCAAGCGGTTCGAGATGACGGACCTCGGCGAGCTCGAGTACTTCCTCGGCATGGAGATCAAGAGCGACGTGGACTCCGGCAAGGTGACGGTGCGGCAGACCAAGTTCCTCAAGAGTATCCTGACCAAGTTCGGCATGCAAGACAGCAAGCCTGTGAAGACACCTCAAGACCCGGGACTCAAGTTGACCAAGAGCATGTGCGAAGGTGGCTGCAAGCATGAAGACACGATGAAGAACGTGCCGTATCGGAGTGCCGTCGGCGGACTGATGTACCTGATGGTGGCGACGCGTCCGGACCTCGCAGCTGCAGTGGGCTCCCTCAGTCAGTTCTGTGCTGACCCGTGTCCGACGCATTGGCAAGCTCTCAAGCGTGTGTTTCGGTACCTCCAAGCGACGCCTACGCACGGACTCGAGTTCTCAAGAGACGGTGGTGACGGCGCGTTATGCGGGTATTCGGATGCGGACTGGGCCGGCGACATCGAGTCGAGAAGGAGTACAAGCGGCTACGCGTTCATGATGAACGGCGGGTGCATCAGCTGGAGGAGCAAGAAACAGCGGACGGTGGCGCTGTCATCGACGGAGGCAGAGTACATGGCTCTATCGGAAGCGACGCAGGAGGCAGTGTGGCTCAAGGTGTTCATGTGCGAGCTCGGCGAGATGGCAAGCGATGAAGCGATCAAGATCTACGAAGACAACCAAGGCTCCATCGCGTTGGCCAAGAACCCCGAGTTCCACAAGCGCACCAAGCACATCGACATTCGCTACCACTTCGTGCGCGAGAAGGTGGAAGACGGTCAAGTGGTGTTGGAGTACTGCTCGACGAAGGACATGCTGGCGGACTTGATGACCAAGCCCATCACTGCTGTGCAGTTTGAAGTTCTTCGGAGCAAGCTCGGAGTCCAAGGCCCCGGCGTCGAGTCGAGTGGGGGTGTTGTCAAGAAGGCGCCTCGACCAGCTGCGGTGTACCAGTAAGGTACCAGTGCGACCTTCACTCAGTGGTGCCGCCATCATTCGTGTGATGATGGGACGAGGATTACGGGACGCTGATGATGGGACGCGTGGGTACAAGATTGTGGGTACAGGATGGGCATCGACGTGGCACTCGCTGATTGGCTGAAGGACCTTCTATCCAGTTAGGAATCCAGTGGAGTGTATCCAGCAGGGATATCCAGTAGGCTTCGAGGCAGCAAGTAGCTTGCGAACTAAGGCCCTAAATCAATCACTTTGCATTCTGACATCTAGTGCTCAAACGACCTTCCTTTTAATACGCCCCCTCAATGCGAACACGCGTGGATTCCGAGAGCCGCCGTGAGGTCCTTGTGGCGTGGTCCCGGGAGCGTCTTGGTCATGATGTCCGCCAGCATCATCGAAGTCTCGCAGTACTCGAGCTTCACTTCACCGCGCTTGACCTCATCTCGGATGTGATGGTACTTGATGTCGATGTGCTTGGCGCGGCCATGGTTCACAGGGTTCTTGGTCATCTTGATGCACGACTGGTTGTCCTCGAGAATCTTGAGCTCGGGTCCCGCTTCGCTCGCTGCCGCCATAATCTCGCACAACAGGCGGTGCACCCACTTGCCTTCTTGAATGGCCAGGCTGAGTGCAATGTACTCCGCCTCGCTCGTAGACAGCGACACACTTGACTGCTTCTTGCTTCCCCAGCTCACCGGCGCGCCCATCAGCATGAACGCGTATCCCGAAGTCGACTTGCGATCGGAGTGGTCACCAGCCCAGTCTGCGTCGGAGTACCCGCGGAAGTCGATCTTGTCACCCGGCTGGAAGCAGATCCCATGTGACTTGGTCCCTTGTAGGTAGCGCAGGATGCGCTTCACCGCAGTCCAGTGCTCGACTTGGGGGTTCTCCATGAAGCGCGACACATAGCCCACGGCGAAAGCAATGTCCGGTCGGGTCGCGGTCATCAAGTGCATGAGCGCACCCACAGCTTCGCGGAACGGGGCGTTCACCTTGGTCGGCGCGTCGCTTGGAACCAGTCGAGAGCTCAAATCCGCCGGACTCACCACAGCCTTGCACTCCTCCATGCCGAAACGCTTGAGAATGTCGTCCACGTAGCGTCGCTGGCACATCGTCACGCTGCCGTCAGCGTTGTCCACCAACTCGATGCCCAGCACAAATGCGCACTTGCCGCTGTCAGTCATCTCGAACCGCGTCTTGAGGTCGCTCTTGGTGCGCGCGATCAGATCGGCCGAACTCCCGGTCACCAACACATCGTCCACGTACACCAGCAACAGCACGCAGTGACCGTCCACAATCTTCATGTAGAGACACGGGTCGTAGGCCGAGACTTGGAAGCCGATGGAGCACACGTACTCGTCGAAGGTCTCGTTCCACACGCGCGAAGCTTGCTTGAGACCGTAGATCGCCTTCACCAGCTCCAGGCAGTCGAAATCACCGTCCAGCTCGACCCCTTCTGGCACTGCGCAGTACACCACTTCTTTCATCACGCCGTACAGGAATGCCGTCACCACGTCCAGTTGGTCCAGCGGCCAGTCGAAGTACTTGGCCAACGCGATCACCATGCGCAACGTCACGTACTTGACCACGGGCGAGAACGTCTCGGTGTAGTCGATGCCGTACTTCTGCTTGAACCCCTTGGCCACGAGACGCGCCTTGTACTTCTCGATGGATCCGTCTGCTTTGCGCTTGATCTTGAACACCCACTTGGAAAAGGAAGGTCGTTTGAGCACTAGATGTCAGAATGCAAAGTGATTGATTTAGGGCCTTAGTTCACAAGCTACTTGCTGCCTCGAAGCCTACTGGTTATCCCTGCTGGATACACTCCACTGGATTCCTAACTGGATAGAAGGTCCTTCAGCCAATCAGCGAGTGCCACGTCGATGCCCATCCTGTACCCACAATCTTGTACCCACGCGTCCCATCATCAGCGTCCCGTAATCCTCGTCCCATCATCACACGAATGATGGCGGCACCACTGAGTGAAGGTCGCACTGGTACCTTACTGGTACACCGCAGCTGGTCGAGGCGCCTTCTTGACAACACCCCCACTCGACTCGACGCCGGGGCCTTGGACTCCGAGCTTGCTCCGAAGAACTTCAAACTGCACAGCAGTGATGGGCTTGGTCATCAAGTCCGCCAGCATGTCCTTCGTCGAGCAGTACTCCAACACCACTTGACCGTCTTCCACCTTCTCGCGCACGAAGTGGTAGCGAATGTCGATGTGCTTGGTGCGCTTGTGGAACTCGGGGTTCTTGGCCAACGCGATGGAGCCTTGGTTGTCTTCGTAGATCTTGATCGCTTCATCGCTTGCCATCTCGCCGAGCTCGCACATGAACACCTTGAGCCACACTGCCTCCTGCGTCGCTTCCGATAGAGCCATGTACTCTGCCTCCGTCGATGACAGCGCCACCGTCCGCTGTTTCTTGCTCCTCCAGCTGATGCACCCGCCGTTCATCATGAACGCGTAGCCGCTTGTACTCCTTCTTGACTCGATGTCGCCGGCCCAGTCCGCATCCGAATACCCGCATAACGCGCCGTCACCACCGTCTCTTGAGAACTCGAGTCCGTGCGTAGGCGTCGCTTGGAGGTACCGAAACACACGCTTGAGAGCTTGCCAATGCGTCGGACACGGGTCAGCACAGAACTGACTGAGGGAACCCACTGCAGCAGCCAGGTCCGGACGCGTCGCCACCATCAGGTACATCAGTCCGCCGACGGCACTCCGATACGGCACGTTCTTCATCGTGTCTTCATGCTTGCAGCCACCTTCGCACATGCTCTTGGTCAACTTGAGTCCCGGGTCTTGAGGTGTCTTCACAGGCTTGCTGTCTTGCATGCCGAACTTGGTCAGGATACTCTTGAGGAACTTGGTCTGCCGCACCGTCACCTTGCCGGAGTCCACGTCGCTCTTGATCTCCATGCCGAGGAAGTACTCGAGCTCGCCGAGGTCTGTCATCTCGAACCGTTTGCTGAGTGCCTTCTTGGTCGATTCCAGTAGCTTGTCGTTGCTGCTTGCGAGGATGAGATCATCGACGTACAGCACCACGAAGATCATGTCTTGGTCGTTCCTCTTGATGTAGACGCAGTGATCCGACTCGCACTTCTTGAACCCCATCTTCAGCATGAACTCGTCGATGGTTTGGTTCCACATGCGCGGCGACTGCTTGAGTCCGTAGAGTGACCGCTTGAGCTTGCACACGTAGTCGGGGTGGCCTTCGTCTTCGTATCCGTCTGGCTGCGCCATGTAGATATCTTCATCCAGGACGCCGTTCAGGAATGCGGTCTTCACGTCCATCTGGTGCAGCTTGAGATCGTACTTGGCAGCCAAACTCAGCACGGCCCGGATCGACGTGAACTTGGCCACTGGCGCGAACGTCTCGTCGTAGTCGACGCCGTACTTCTGCGAAAACCCCTTTGCCACCAGACGCGCCTTGAACCGCTCGACCTCTCCGGCTTGGTTTTCCTTCACTCGAAACACCCATCTGCAGCCGATCGCCTTGCGTCCCTTCGGCAGTGGCACCACGTCCCACGTGTCGTTCTTGCGCAGCGACTCATGCTCCGAGTCGCACGCTTCCTTCCACTTGGCTGCGTCGCTGGATTCCATCGCCGACTTGAACGTGGTCGGCATTTCTCCCACTGAATCCACGACGTAGGCCGCCTCGAAGCCTTCTTCTTCTCTTGCGACCGCCGACATCTCCTCGAGAGTCTGGTGCGTCGCGAACCGCTTGGGTCTTGGGATCTCCACCGCTTCCTCCAACGACTGCGTCCGCGGGTGTCGCTTGCTGCCAGGCTCAAAGTCTTCATCCCGCGCAGCCTCTTCTTCATTTTCGTCTTCGTCTTCGTCCGGACCGGACGATGCTTCTTGGTCCGTGGCATCTTCATCCCGAAGTTCCACGACCATGTCTTCTTGACCGCACTCGCGTCTCCCACCGTCGAAGACGTCTTCCATGAACTGTGCGTCGCGGCTCACCAGCACGCGACCACTCTTGATCTCTTCGAACCGATATGCTTTCTCGTGCTCCGAGTAGCCCAGAAACCTGCAACGCACCGACCGAGCGTCGAACTTCGACCGCTTCTCCTTCGGCACATGCACGAACGCGTGGCATCCGAACACCTTGAGGTTCGCCAAGAGCGGTTTCTTGCCGGTCCAGACTTGGTGCGGGGACTTGTCGTGGCTAATGGCGCGCGTCGGACAGCGATTCCGGAGGAACGTGGCCGTAAAAGGAAGGTCGTTTGAGCACTAGATGTCAGAATGCAAAGTGATTGATTTAGGGCCTTAGTTCACAAGCTACTTGCTGCCTCTAAGCCTACTGGATATCCCTGCTGGATACACTTCACTGGATTCCTAACTGGATAGAAGGTCCTTCAGCCAATCAGCGAGTGCCACGTCGATGCCCATCCTGTACCCACAATCTTGTACCCACGCGTCCCATCATCAGCGTCCCATCATCAGCGTCCCGTAATCCTCGTCCCATCATCACACGAATGATGGCGGCACCACTGAGTGAAGGTCGCACCGGTACCTTACTGGTACACCGCAGCTGGTCGAGGCGCCTTCTTGACAACACCCCTACTCGACTCGGCAGCCTTGGGTCCTTCGATACCAAGCTTGCTCCGGAGCACGCCAAACTGCGTCGCAGGGATTGGCTTGGTCATCAAGTCCGCCAGCATGTCCTTCGTCGAGCAGTACTCCAACACCACTTGACCGTCTTCCACCTTCTCGCGCACGAAGTGGTAGCGAATGTCGATGTGCTTGGTGCGCTTGTGGAACTCCGGGTTCTTGGCCAACGCGATGGAGCCTTGGTTGTCCTCGTAGATCTTGACCGCTTCATTGATTGCCATCTCGCCGAGCTCGCACATGAACACCTTGAGCCACACCGCTTCTTGTGTTGCCTCCGACAGCGCCATGTACTCCGCCTCTGTAGATGACAGCGCCACCGTCCGCTGCTTCTTGCTTCTCCAGCTGATGCACCCGCCGTTCATCATGAACGCGTAGCCGCTTGTACTCCTTCTTGACTCGGTGTCTCCGGCCCAGTCCGCATCCGAATAGCCTTCAAGCCCGCCATCGCAGTTCGCTTGAAACTCGATGCCATGCGTCTTCGTGCCTTGGATGTACCTGAAGACCCTCTTGAGCGCTTGCCAGTGCGTCGGGCATGGGTCCGCAGCAAACTGGCTCAGGACCCCCACTGCCGCTGCGAGGTCTGGACGTGTGCCTACCATGAGATACATGAGGCATCCCACAGCGTTGCGGTACGGCACGTTCGCCATGGTCTCATCGTGCTTGCAACCTCCTTCGCACATGGCCTTGGTCAACTTGAGACCCGGGTCTTGC
The DNA here is from genome assembly GCA_025722995.1 of Phytophthora agathidicida. Taxonomy (NCBI): domain Eukaryota; phylum Oomycota; class Peronosporomycetes; order Peronosporales; family Peronosporaceae; genus Phytophthora; species Phytophthora agathidicida. Next base: position 3,369,485 of record CP106972.1, on the reverse strand, counting down.
GGCGTCTTGACCGGGTTGCTCTTCTCCATCTTGAACTTCTCGAGAATGTCGTTGGCGAACTTGGTCTGCCGCACTGACACCTTCCCAGCCGTCGTATCTTGCTCGATCTCCATCCCAAGGAAGTACTTGAGCTGGCCCATGTCCGTCATCTCGAATCGGTCACTGAGGGCCTGCTTGGTGTCCTTGATCATCTTGTGGCTGTTGCTGGCGAGGATCAGGTCGTCCACATAGAGCGCCACGAAGATCATGTCTTGGCCGTCTCGCTTCAAGTAGATGCAGTGGTCGGACTCGCACTTCTTGAACCCCTGCTTGAGCATGAACTCGTCGATGGTCTTGTTCCACATACGTGGCGACTGCTTCAGTCCATATAGCGACCGCTTGAGCCTGCACACGAAGTCCGGGTGAACATCGTCGACGAACCCGTCCGGCTGAGCCATGTAGATATCTTCGTCCAGCTCGCCGTTGAGGAACGCCGTCTTGACATCCATCTGGTGTACCGTGAGATTGTACTTGGCAGCCAGACTGAGCAAGATCCTGATGGACGTGAACTTGGCCACCGGCGCGAAGGTCTCGTCGTAGTCGATGCCGTACTTCTGCGAAAACCCCTTGGCCACCAGTCGCGCCTTGAACCGCTCGATCTCTCCAGCCTGGTTCTCCTTCACTCGAAACACCCATCTGCAGCCGATCGCCTTGCGTCCCTTCGGCAACGGCACCACTTCCCACGTCTCGTTCTTGCGAAGCGACGCCATCTCCGAGTCGCACGCTTCCTTCCACTTGGCTGCGTTGCTGGATTCCATCGCCGACTTGAACGTAGTCGGCATTTCTCCCACTGAATCCACGACGTACGCAGCCTCAAAGTCTTGACTCTCTTCGGCCGCCGCAGACATCTCATCCAGCGTCGAGCGTCCACTCTGCGGCGCATACCTCTTGGCCCTCGGCACCTCCACGGCTTCCTCCAGCGACTGCGTCCGCGGGTGTCGCTTGCTGCCGGGTTCGAAGTCTTGGTCCCGCGCAGCCTCCTCTTCATCTCCGTCCTCGTCCGATTCGGACGGAGTCTCTTCATCCGTGGCATCTTCATCATCTTCATCTGGAAGACCAATCACCACCTCCTTCGTAGCATATTTGCGTCTCCCACCGTCGAAGACGTCTTCCATGAACTGCGCATCGCGGCTCACCAACACGCGACCGCTCTCGATCTCTTCAAACCGATACGCTTTCTCGTGCTCCGAGTACCCCAGGAAACGGCAACGCACCGACCGGGCGTCGAACTTGGACCGCTTCGCCTTCGGGACCAGCACGTACGCGTGGCACCCGAACACCTTGAGATTCGCCAGTAGTGGCTTCTTTCCCGTCCAAACTTGGTGCGGGGACTTGTCGTGGCTGATGGCGCGCGTCGGACACCGGTTCCGGAGGAACGTGGCTGTCACCACCGCTTCACCCCAGTAACTCTTCGACAACCCGGCATGCTCCAACATGCAGCGCGCACACTCCACCAACGTCCGGTTCATCCGTTCCGCCACTCCATTCAGCTGTGGCGTGTACGGTGGCGTGAACTTCTGCACGATCCCACGGTCCGCACAGAACTTGGCCATCTCACGCGAAGTGTACTCGCCACCGTTGTCGCTCCGGAGCGTTTTCACACGCTTGCCGGTCTGCGTTTCAGCCAACGCAACGAACTCCGCGAACTTGGCAGCCACCTCCGACTTGTTCCGCAGCAAGTACACCACACAAAAGTGCGACTTGTCGTCGATGAACGTGACGAAGTACTTCTTGCCACCAAACGTAGACGTCTGCATGGGGCCGCACACATCGCTGTGAACCACTTCCAGCACTTGCTTCGCACGGTTTGGAGACTTGGCCATGTAGCTCACTCGCGTTTGCTTGCCGAGTGAGCATCCGTCGCACAGCTCCCACTGCTTCACCGACGTCATGTCGATGCCAGAGCCGTAGCCCTTCTTGACGATGGCGTCTAGACCGCCATGGCCAATGTGACCAAGTCGAAGGTGCCAGAGGTACGACGTGGTGTCCCCTTTGCGATCCTTCGAGCTTGCCGCATTGGCCTCGTCAGGCATCACCGGTGTCATGCTCAGCTTGAACAGTCCTTTGCCTTCGCGAGCGCCGAGCTTCCACTTGACACCCTTCGTCTCCGTGAAGCACCCGTCGCTCTCGAACGTCACAGGCCCGACGTCCTTGGTGAATCTGCCGACGGAGAACAGGTTGCGCGACAACTTGGGGATGTGCCACACATTCGTGAGCACACCCTTCTTGACACCGCGCGGGGTCTGCATCTTCATCACGATGTCGCCTCTCCCGATCGCTTGCACCACACCGTCGTCCGCGAGATGCACGCCCACCGGCGAGATCTTCTTGTAGTTCCGCATGAACTTCTTGGAACTGGTCATGTGCTGCGTCGCACCCGAGTCGACCAGCCACACCTCATTCGACTTGGTGGTGTTGCTCCCACCACCAACCGAGAAGAGGAAGTCGCCAGAGTCGTCCTCACTCTGCGCGACGTTCGCTCGCTGCGGCCTCTGCCGCTCCGCGTTCTCGCGGATTCGCACAGGACACTTGGCGATCCAATGTCCTTGCTCCCCACAGTAGTGGCAGGCGCTGGCCTTGTTGGCGGTCGCCTGCCGTCCCTTGCGCTTGCCGTTGTCGCTTGTCATGAACGCTTGGCCTTGACCGTGCGCGGCTCCGTCGACGCCGCCACCTTGCTCCTTGCGCTTCATGTCCTCATGCAGCAGCCGAGACGTGACGAGTTCCCACGACAGCGAGTCGGCTCTCGACTCCAACGCCGTGATGAGGAACTGGTACGACTCGCTGAGACTGCCCAGAAGCGTGATCACCAAGTCGTCCTCGCTGACCGGAGCGCCCACCGCGTCGAGCTGCTCCGCCAGCGTCTTGAGCTTGTTGATGTGCTCTAACACATCATCACCTTCGTCCATCATGGTCGTGAAGAAACGTCGACGAAGAAAGAGCTTGTTGGCCAAACTCTTCTTCTCGAAGTGTCCTTCCAGTCTTGACCATGCATCGTGAGCATCCTTGGCCGAACGCACCAGCGGCAACTGCGAGTCCTCCATCGCGAGACAGACGATCGCCAACGCCTTGCGCGACTTCTTCTTGAAGAGCGCTTGATCCGCTGCGGCGTGGCAGTGCTCCAGCTTGATCTCCCCACTCGTCACCTCCCACAGTTCGCGCTCTTCCAGCACCATCTGCATCTTGAACTTCCACGTGTGGAAGTTGGTTCCGTCGAACTTGTTGATGCGGGCGGTCGTGGTCGGCGCGGCGTCCATGGCGAAGGCGTAGTCGGAGTCTTGGGCAGAGAATGCGGGGCTTGGGCTCATAACCAAAAGGAAGGTCGTTTGAGCACTAGATGTCAGAATGCAAAGTGATTGATTTAGGGCCTTAGTTCACAAGCTACTTGCTGCCTCTAAGCCTACTGGATATCCCTGCTGGATACACTTCACTGGATTCCTAACTGGATAGAAGGTCCTTCAGCCAATCAGCGAGTGCCACGTCGATGCCCATCCTGTACCCACAATCTTGTACCCACGCGTCCCATCATCAGCGTCCCATCATCAGCGTCCCGTAATCCTCGTCCCATCATCACACGAATGATGGCGGCACCACTGAGTGAAGGTCGCACCGGTACCTTACTGGTACACCGCAGCTGGTCGAGGCGCCTTCTTGACAACAGCCGTCACCACCGCTTCACCCCAGTAACCCTTCGACAGTCCGGCATGTTCCAACATGCAGCGCGCACACTCCACCAACGTCCGGTTCATCCGTTCCGCCACTCCGTTCAGCTGTGGCGTGTACGGCGGCGTGAACTTCTGCACGATACCACGCTCCGCACAGAACTTGGCCATTTCGCGCGAAGTGTACTCTCCGCCGTTGTCGCTGCGGAGCGTCTTCACGCGCTTGCCGATCTGGGTCTCGGCGAACGCGACGAAATCGGCGAACTTGGCAGCCACCTCCGACTTGTTCCTCAGCAAGTACACCACACAAAAGTGCGAGTACTCGTCGATGAACGTGACGAAGTACTTCTTGCCACTGAATGTGGGTGTCTGCATGGGTCCACAGACATCACTGTGGATGACTTCCAACAGCTTCTTGGCACGGTTTGGTGACTTGGCCATGTAGCTCACTCGCGTTTGTTTGCCGAGTGCACACCCATCACACAACTCCCACTGCTTCACCGACGTCATGTCGATGCCGGTGCCGTAGCCCTTCTTGACGATGGCGTCTAGACCGCCATGGCCGATGTGACCGAGTCGAAGGTGCCAGAGGTACGACGTGGTGTCCCCTTTGCGATCCTTCGGACTCGACACATTGGCTGTTGTCAAGAAGGCGCCTCGACCAGCTGCGGTGTACCAGTAAGGTACCAGTGCGACCTTCACTCAGTGGTGCCGCCATCATTCGTGTGATGATGGGACGAGGATTACGGGACGCTGATGATGGGACGCTGATGATGGGACGCGTGGGTACAAGATTGTGGGTACAGGATGGGCATCGACGTGGCACTCGCTGATTGGCTGAAGGACCTTCTATCCAGTTAGGAATCCAGTGAAGTGTATCCAGCAGGGATATCCAGTAGGCTTAGAGGCAGCAAGTAGCTTGTGAACTAAGGCCCTAAATCAATCACTTTGCATTCTGACATCTAGTGCTCAAACGACCTTCCTTTTGGTTATGAGCCCAAGCCCCGCATTCTCTGCCCAAGACTCCGACTACGCCTTCGCCATGGACGCCGCGCCGACCACGACCGCCCGCATCAACAAGTTCGACGGAACCAACTTCCACACGTGGAAGTTCAAGATGCAGATGGTGCTCGAGGAGCGCGATCTGTGGGAGGTGACAAGTGGAGAGATCAAGCTGGAGCACTGCGCGACCACGTTGGACCAGACGGCCTTCAAGAGGAAGTCTCGCAAGGCGCTGGCGATCATCTGTCTCGCGATGGAGGATTCGCAGTTGCCACTGGTCCGGTCGGCCAAGGATGCCCACGATGCATGGTCAAGGCTGGAAGGACACTTCGAGAAGAAGAGCTTGGCCAACAAGCTCTTCCTTCGTCGACGTTTCTTCACGACCATGATGGACGAAGGTGATGATGTGCTGGAGCACATCAACAAGCTCAAGACGCTGGCGGAGCAGCTCGACGCGGTGGGCGCTCCGGTCAGCGAGGACGACTTGGTCATCACGCTTCTGGGCAGTCTCAGCGAGTCGTACCAGTTCCTCATCACGGCGTTGGAGTCGAGGGTCGACTCGCTGACGTGGGAACTCGTGACGTCTCGGCTGCTGCACGAGGACATGAAGCGCAAGGAGCAAGGTGGCGGTGCGGACGGCACCGCGCACGGTCAAGCGTTCATGACGAGAGACAATAAGCGCAAGGGACGACCGGTGAAGAAGGCCGGTGCGTGCCACAACTGCGGCAAACAAGGACATTGGATTGCCGAGTGTCCCTCGCGAATCCAAGACAACTACGACCGGCAGCGGTCGCAGCGTGCGAACGTCGCGCAGGACGAAGAAGATTCTGGCGACTACCTCTTCTCGGTTGGTGACGGGGTCGCCAAGTCGAGTGAAGTGTGGTTGGTCGACTCGGGTGCGACGCAGCACATGACGTACTCGAAAGAGTACATGAAGAACTACAAGAAGATGGCTCCGGTGGACGTGCACCTCGCGGACGACGGTGTGGTTCAAGCGGTGGGGACGGGCGACATTGTCATGTCCATGAAGACCCCACGCGGAATGAAGAAGGGTGTGCTCACCGGTGTGTGGCACATTCCCAAGTTGTCGCGCAACCTATTCTCGGTCGGGCGCTTCACCAAGGACGTTGGTCCCGTGACGTTCGAGAGCAACGGGTGCTTCGCGGAGACGAAGAGCATCAAGTGGCAGCTCGGTGCGCGTATGGGCAAGGGTCTGTTCAAGCTCTGCATGGCTCCGATCATGCCTGACGAGGCCAATGTGTCGAGTCCGAAGGATCGCAAAGGGGACACCACGTCGTACCTCTGGCACCTTCGACTCGGTCACATCGGCCATGGCGGTCTAGACGCCATCGTCAAGAAGGGCTACGGCACCGGCATCGACATGACGTCGGTGAAGCAGTGGGAGTTGTGTGATGGGTGTGCACTCGGCAAACAAACGCGAGTGAGCTACATGGCCAAGTCACCAAACCGTGCCAAGAAGCTGTTGGAAGTCATCCACAGTGATGTCTGTGGACCCATGCAGACACCCACATTCAGTGGCAAGAAGTACTTCGTCACGTTCATCGACGAGTACTCGCACTTTTGTGTGGTGTACTTGCTGCGGAACAAGTCGGAGGTGGCTGCCAAGTTCGCCGATTTCGTCGCGTTCGCCGAGACCCAGACCGGCAAGCGCGTGAAGACGCTCCGCAGCGACAACGGCGGAGAGTACACTTCGCGCGAAATGGCCAAGTTCTGTGCGGAGCGTGGGGTCGTGCAGAAGTTCACTCCGCCGTACACGCCTCAGCTGAACGGAGTGGCCGAGCGGATGAACCGGACGTTGGTGGAGTGTGCGCGCTGCATGTTGGAACATGCCGGACTGTCGAAGGGTTACTGGGGAGAAGCGGTGGTGACAGCCACGTTCCTCCGGAATCGCTGTCCGACGCGCGCCATCAGCCACGACAAGTCGCCGTACCAAGTCTGGACCGGCAAGAAACCGCTCTTGGCGAACCTCAAGGTGTTCGGTTGCCACGCGTTCGTGCATGTGCCGAAGGAGAAGCGGTCCAAGTTCGACGCTCGGTCGGTGCGTTGCAGGTTTCTGGGCTACTCGGAGCACGAGAAAGCATATCGGTTCGAAGAGATCAAGAGTGGTCGCGTGCTGGTGAGCCGCGACGCACAGTTCATGGAAGACGTCTTCGACGGTGGGAGACGCGAGTGCGGTCAAGAAGACATGGTCGTGGAACTTCGGGATGAAGATGCCACGGACCAAGAAGCATCGTAAAAGGAAGGTCGTTTGAGCACTAGATGTCAGAATGCAAAGTGATTGATTTAGGGCCTTAGTTCACAAGCTACTTGCTGCCTCTAAGCCTACTGGATATCCCTGCTGGATACACTTCACTGGATTCCTAACTGGATAGAAGGTCCTTCAGCCAATCAGCGAGTGCCACGTCGATGCCCATCCTGTACCCACAATCTTGTACCCACGCGTCCCATCATCAGCGTCCCATCATCAGCGTCCCGTAATCCTCGTCCCATCATCACACGAATGATGGCGGCACCACTGAGTGAAGGTCGCACTGGTACCTTACTGGTACACCGAAAAGGAAGGTCGTTTGAGCACTAGATGTCAGAATGCAAAAGTGATTGATTTAGGGCCTTAGTTCACAAGCTACTTGCTGCCTCGAAGCCTACTGGTTATCCCTGCTGGATACACTCCACTGGATTCCTAACTGGATAGAAGGTCCTTCAGCCAATCAGCGAGTGCCACGTCGATGCCCATCCTGTACCCACAATCTTGTACCCACGCGTCCCATCATCAGCGTCCCATCATCAGCGTCCCGTAATCCTCGTCCCATCATCACACGAATGATGGCGGCACCACTGAGTGAAGGTCGCACTGGTACCTTACTGGTACACCGCAGCTGGTCGAGGCGCCTTCTTGACAACACCCCCACTCGACTCGACGCCGGGGCCTTGGACTCCGAGCTTGCTCCGAAGAACTTCAAACTGCACAGCAGTGATGGGCTTGGTCATCAAGTCCGCCAGCATGTCCTTCGTCGAGCAGTACTCCAACACCACTTGACCGTCTTCCACCTTCTCGCGCACGAAGTGGTAGCGAATGTCGATGTGCTTGGTGCGCTTGTGGAACTCGGGGTTCTTGGCCAACGCGATGGAGCCTTGGTTGTCTTCGTAGATCTTGATCGCTTCATCGCTTGCCATCTCGCCGAGCTCGCACATGAACACCTTGAGCCACACTGCCTCCTGCGTCGCTTCCGATAGAGCCATGTACTCTGCCTCCGTCGATGACAGCGCCACCGTCCGCTGTTTCTTGCTCCTCCAGCTGATGCACCCGCCGTTCATCATGAACGCGTAGCCGCTTGTACTCCTTCTCGACTCGATGTCGCCGGCCCAGTCCGCATCCGAATACCCGCATAACGCGCCGTCACCACCGTCTCTTGAGAACTCGAGTCCGTGCGTAGGCGTCGCTTGGAGGTACCGAAACACACGCTTGAGAGCTTGCCAATGCGTCGGACACGGGTCAGCACAGAACTGACTGAGGGAACCCACTGCAGCAGCCAGGTCCGGACGCGTCGCCACCATCAGGTACATCAGTCCGCCGACGGCACTCCGATACGGCACGTTCTTCATCGTGTCTTCATGCTTGCAGCCACCTTCGCACATGCTCTTGGTCAACTTGAGTCCCGGGTCTTGAGGTGTCTTCACAGGCTTGCTGTCTTGCATGCCGAACTTGGTCAGGATACTCTTGAGGAACTTGGTCTGCCGCACCGTCACCTTGCCGGAGTCCACGTCGCTCTTGATCTCCATGCCGAGGAAGTACTCGAGCTCGCCGAGGTCTGTCATCTCGAACCGCTTGCTGAGTGCCTTCTTGGTCGATTCCAGCAGCTTGTCGTTGCTGCTTGCGAGGATGAGATCATCGACGTACAGCACCACGAAGATCATGTCTTGGTCGTTCCTCTTGATGTAGACGCAGTGATCCGACTCGCACTTCTTGAACCCCATCTTCAGCATGAACTCGTCGATGGTTTGGTTCCACATGCGCGGCGACTGCTTGAGTCCGTAGAGTGACCGCTTGAGCTTGCACACGTAGTCGGGGTGGCCTTCGTCTTCGTATCCGTCTGGCTGCGCCATGTAGATATCTTCATCCAGGACGCCGTTCAGGAATGCGGTCTTCACGTCCATCTGGTGCAGCTTGAGATCGTACTTGGCAGCCAAACTCAGCACGGCCCGGATCGACGTGAACTTGGCCACTGGCGCGAAGGTCTCGTCGTAGTCGACGCCGTACTTCTGCGAAAACCCCTTGGCCACCAGACGCGCCTTGAACCGCTCGACCTCTCCGGCTTGGTTTTCCTTCACGCGAAACACCCATCTGCAGCCGATCGCCTTGCGTCCCTTCGGCAGTGGCACCACGTCCCACGTGTCGTTCTTGCGCAGCGACTCATGCTCCGAGTCGCACGCTTCCTTCCACTTGGCTGCGTCGCTGGATTCCATCGCCGACTTGAACGTGGTCGGCATTTCTCCCACTGAATCCACGACGTAGGCCGCCTCGAAGCCTTCTTCTTCTCTTGCGACCGCCGACATCTCCTCGAGAGTCTGGTGCGTCGCGAACCGCTTGGGTCTTGGGATCTCCACCGCTTCCTCCAACGACTGCGTCCGCGGGTGTCGCTTGCTGCCAGGCTCAAAGTCTTCATCCCGCGCAGCCTCTTCTTCATTTTCGTCTTCGTCTTCGTCCGGACCGGACGATGCTTCTTGGTCCGAGGCATCTTCATCCCGAAGTTCCACGACCATGTCTTCTTGACCGCACTCGCGTCTCCCACCGTCGAAGACGTCTTCCATGAACTGTGCGTCGCGGCTCACCAGCACGCGACCACTCTTGATCTCTTCGAACCGATATGCTTTCTCGTGCTCCGAGTAGCCCAGAAACCTGCAACGCACCGACCGAGCGTCGAACTTCGACCGCTTCTCCTTCGGCACATGCACGAACGCGTGGCATCCGAACACCTTGAGGTTCGCCAAGAGCGGTTTCTTGCCGGTCCAGACTTGGTACGGCGACTTGTCGTGGCTGATGGCGCGTGTCGGACAGCGATTCCGGAGGAACGTGGCTGTCACCACCGCTTCACCCCAGTAACTCTTCGACAACCCGGCATGTTCCAACATGCAGCGCGCACACTCCACCAACGTCCGGTTCATCCGTTCCGCCACTCCGTTCAGCTGTGGCGTGTACGGCGGCGTGAACTTCTGCACGATACCACGCTCCGCACAGAACTTGGCCATTTCGCGCGAAGTGTACTCTCCGCCGTTGTCGCTGCGGAGCGTCTTCACGCGCTTGCCGATCTGGGTCTCGGCGAACGCGACGAAATCGGCGAACTTGGCAGCCACCTCCGACTTGTTCCTCAGCAAGTACACCACACAAAAGTGCGAGTACTCGTCGATGAACGTGACGAAGTACTTCTTGCCACTGAATGTGGGTGTCTGCATGGGTCCACAGACATCACTGTGGATGACTTCCAACAGCTTCTTGGCACGGTTTGGTGACTTGGCCATGTAGCTCACTCGCGTTTGTTTGCCGAGTGCACACCCATCACACAACTCCCACTGCTTCACCGACGTCATGTCGATGCCGGTGCCGTGGCCCTTCTTGACGATGGCGTCTAGACCGCCATGGCCGATGTGACCGAGTCGAAGGTGCCAGAGGTACGACGTGGTGTCCCCTTTGCGATCCTTCGGACTCGACACATTGGCCTCGTCAGGCATGATCGGAGCCATGCAGAGCTTGAACAGACCCTTGCCCACACGCGCACCGAGCTGCCACTTGATGCTCTTCGTCTCCGCGAAGCACCCGTTGCTCTCGAACGTCACGGGACCAACGTCCTTGGTGAAGCGCCCGACCGAGAATAGGTTGCGCGACAACTTGGGAATGTGCCACACACCGGTGAGCACACCCTTCTTCATTCCGCGTGGGGTCTTCATGGACATGACAATGTCGCCCGTCCCCACCGCTTGAACCACACCGTCGTCCGCGAGGTGCACGTCCACCGGAGCCATCTTCTTGTAGTTCTTCATGTACTCTTTCGAGTACGTCATGTGCTGCGTCGCACCCGAGTCGACCAACCACACTTCACTCGACTTGGCGACCCCGTCACCAACCGAGAAGAGGTAGTCGCCAGAATCTTCTTCGTCCTGCGCGACGTTCGCACGCTGCGACCGCTGCCGGTCGTAGTTGTCTTGGACTCGCGAGGGACACTCGGCAATCCAATGTCCTTGTTTGCCGCAGTTGTGGCACGCACCGGCCTTCTTCACCGGTCGTCCCTTGCGCTTATTGTCTCTCGTCATGAACGCTTGACCGTGCGCGGCTCCGTCCGCACCGCCACCTTGCTCCTTGCGCTTCATGTCCTCGTGCAGCAGCCGAGACGTCACGAGTTCCCACGTCAGCGAGTCGACCCTCGACTCCAACGCCGTGATGAGGAACTGGTACGACTCGCTGAGACTGCCCAGAAGCGTGATCACCAAGTCGTCCTCGCTGACCGGAGCGCCCACCGCGTCGAGCTGCTCCGCCAGCGTCTTGAGCTTGTTGATGTGCTCCAGCACATCATCACCTTCGTCCATCATCGTCGTGAAGAAACGTCGACGAAGGAAGAGCTTGTTGGCCAAGCTCTTCTTCTCGAAGTGTCCTTCCAGTCTTGACCATGCATCGTAGGCATCCTTGGCCGACCGGACCAGCGGCAACTGCGAGTCCTCCATCGCGAGACAGACGATCGCCAGCGCCTTGCGAGACTTCCTCTTGAAGGCCGTCTGGTCCAACGTGGTCGCGCAGTGCTCCAGCTTGATCTCTCCACTTGTCACTTCCCACAGATCGCGCTCCTCGAGCACCATCTGCATCTTGAACTTCCACGTGTGGAAGTTGGTTCCGTCGAACTTGTTGATGCGGGCGGTGGCGGTCGGCGTGGCGTCCATGGCGAAGGCGTAGTCGGGGTCTTGGGCAGAGAATGCGGGGCTTGGGCTCATAACCAAAAGGAAGGTCGTTTGAGCACTAGATGTCAGAATGCAAAAGTGATTGATTTAGGGCCTTAGTTCACAAGCTACTTGCTGCCTCGAAGCCTACTGGTTATCCCTGCTGGATACACTCCACTGGATTCCTAACTGGATAGAAGGTCCTTCAGCCAATCAGCGAGTGCCACGTCGATGCCCATCCTGTACCCACAATCTTGTACCCACGCGTCCCATCATCAGCGTCCCATCATCAGCGTCCCGTAATCCTCGTCCCATCATCACACGAATGATGGCGGCACCACTGAGTGAAGGTCGCACTGGTACCTTACTGGTACACCGCAGCTGGTCGAGGCGCCTTCTTGACAACACACCGCAGCTGGTCGAGGCGCCTTCTTGACAACACCCCCACTCGACTCGACGCCGGGGCCTTGGACTCCGAGCTTGCTCCGAAGAACTTCAAACTGCACAGCAGTGATGGGCTTGGTCATCAAGTCCGCCAGCATGTCCTTCGTCGAGCAGTACTCCAACACCACTTGACCGTCTTCCACCTTCTCGCGCACGAAGTGGTAGCGAATGTCGATGTGCTTGGTGCGCTTGTGGAACTCGGGGTTCTTGGCCAACGCGATGGAGCCTTGGTTGTCTTCGTAGATCTTGATCGCTTCATCGCTTGCCATCTCGCCGAGCTCGCACATGAACACCTTGAGCCACACTGCCTCCTGCGTCGCTTCCGATAGAGCCATGTACTCTGCCTCCGTCGATGACAGCGCCACCGTCCGCTGTTTCTTGCTCCTCCAGCTGATGCACCCGCCGTTCATCATGAACGCGTAGCCGCTTGTACTTCTTCTTGACTCGATGTCGCCGGCCCAGTCCGCATCCGAATACCCGCATAACGCGCCGTCACCACCGTCTCTTGAGAACTCGAGTCCGTGCGTAGGCGTCGCTTGGAGGTACCGAAACACACGCTTGAGAGCTTGCCAATGCGTCGGACACGGGTCAGCACAGAACTGACTGAGGGAGCCCACTGCAGCAGCCAGGTCCGGACGCGTCGCCACCATCAGGTACATCAGTCCGCCGACGGCACTCCGATACGGCACGTTCTTCATCGTGTCTTCATGCTTGCAGCCACCTTCGCACATGCTCTTGGTCAACTTGAGTCCCGGGTCTTGAGGTGTCTTCACAGGCTTGCTGTCTTGCATGCCGAACTTGGTCAGGATACTCTTGAGGAACTTGGTCTGCCGCACCGTCACCTTGCCGGAGTCCACGTCGCTCTTGATCTCCATGCCGAGGAAGTACTCGAGCTCGCCGAGGTCCGTCATCTCGAACCGCTTGCTGAGTGCCTTCTTGGTCGATTCCAGCAGCTTGTCGTTGCTGCTTGCGAGGATGAGATCATCGACGTACAGCACCACGAAGATCATGTCTTGGTCGTTCCTCTTGATGTAGACGCAGTGATCCGACTCGCACTTCTTGAACCCCATCTTCAGCATGAACTCGTCGATGGTTTGGTTCCACATGCGCGGCGACTGCTTGAGTCCGTAGAGTGACCGCTTGAGCTTGCACACGTAGTCGGGGTGGCCTTCGTCTTCGTATCCGTCTGGCTGCGCCATGTAGATATCTTCATCCAGGACGCCGTTCAGGAATGCGGTCTTCACGTCCATCTGGTGCAGCTTGAGATCGTACTTGGCAGCCAAACTCAGCACGGCCCGGATCGACGTGAACTTGGCCACTGGCGCGAACGTCTCGTCGTAGTCGACGCCGTACTTCTGCGAAAACCCCTTTGCCACCAGTCGCGCCTTGAACCGCTCGACCTCTCCGGCTTGGTTTTCCTTCACGCGAAACACCCATCTGCAGCCGATCGCCTTGCGTCCCTTCGGCAGTGGCACCACTTCCCACGTGTCGTTCTTGCGCAGCGACTCATGCTCCGAGTCGCACGCTTCCTTCCACTTGGCTGCGTTGCTGGATTCCATCGCCGACTTGAACGTGGTCGGCATTTCTCCCACTGAATCCACGACGTAGGCCGCCTCGAAGCCTTCTTCTTCTCTTGCGACCGCCGACATCTCCTCGAGAGTCTGGTGCGTCGCGAACCGCTTGGGTCTTGGGATCTCCACCGCTTCCTCCAACGACTGCGTCCGCGGGTGTCGCTTGCTGCCAGGCTCAAAGTCTTCATCCCGCGCAGCCTCTTCTTCATTTTCGTCTTCGTCTTCGTCCGGACCGGACGATGCTTCTTGGTCCGTGGCATCTTCATCCCGAAGTTCCACGACCATGTCTTCTTGACCGCACTCGCGTCTCCCACCGTCGAAGACGTCTTCCATGAACTGTGCGTCGCGGCTCACCAGCACGCGACCACTCTTGATCTCTTCGAACCGATATGCTTTCTCGTGCTCCGAGTAGCCCAGAAACCTGCAACGCACCGACCGAGCGTCGAACTTGGACCGCTTCTCCTTCGGCACATGCACGAACGCGTGGCAACCGAACACCTTGAGGTTCGCCAAGAGCGGTTTCTTGCCGGTCCAGACTTGGTACGGCGACTTGTCGTGGCTGATGGCGCGCGTCGGACAGCGATTCCGGAGGAACGTGGCTGTCACCACCGCTTCTCCCCAGTAACCCTTCGACAGTCCGGCATGTTCCAACATGCAGCGCGCACACTCCACCAACGTCCGGTTCATCCGCTCGGCCACTCCGTTCAGCTGAGGCGTGTACGGCGGAGTGAACTTCTGCACGACCCCACGCTCCGCACAGAACTTGGCCATTTCGCGCGAAGTGTACTCTCCGCCGTGTTGTCAAGAAGGCGCCTCGACCAGCTGCGGTGTACCAGTAAGGTACCAGTGCGACCTTCACTCAGTGGTGCCGCCATCATTCGTGTGATGATGGGACGAGGATTACGGGACGCTGATGATGGGACGCGTGGGTACAAGATTGTGGGTACAGGATGGGCATCGACGTGGCACTCGCTGATTGGCTGAAGGACCTTCTATCCAGTTAGGAATCCAGTAGAGTGTATCCAGCAGGAATATCCAGTAGGCTTCGAGGCAGCAAGTAGCTTGCGAACTAAGGCCCTAAATCAATCACTTTGCATTCTGACATCTAGTGCTCAAACGACCTTCCTTTTGGTTATGAGCCCAAGCCCCGTCTTCCCTGCCCAAGACCCCGACTACGCCTTCGCCATGGACGCCACGCCGACCACGACCGCCCGCATCAACAAGTTCGACGGAACCAACTTCCACACGTGGAAGTTCAAGATGCAGATGGTGCTGGAAGAGCGCGAACTGTGGGAGGTGACGAGTGGGGAGATCAAGCTGGAGCACTGCCACGCCGCAGCGGATCAAGCGCTCTTCAAGAAGAAGTCGCGCAAGGCGTTGGCGATCGTCTGTCTCGCGATGGAGGACTCGCAGTTGCCGCTGGTGCGTTCGGCCAAGGATGCTCACGATGCATGGTCAAGACTGGAAGGACACTTCGAGAAGAAGAGTTTGGCCAACAAGCTCTTTCTTCGTCGACGTTTCTTCACGACCATGATGGACGAAGGTGATGATGTGTTAGAGCACATCAACAAGCTCAAGACGCTGGCGGAGCAGCTCGACGCGGTGGGCGCTCCGGTCAGCGAGGACGACTTGGTGATCACGCTTCTGGGCAGTCTCAGCGAGTCGTACCAGTTCCTCATCACGGCGTTGGAGTCGAGAGCCGACTCGCTGTCGTGGGAACTCGTGACGTCTCGGCTGCTGCATGAGGACATGAAGCGCAAGGAGCAAGGTGGCGGCGTCGACGGAGCCGCGCACGGTCAAGGCCAAGCGTTCATGACAAGCGACAACGGCAAGCGCAAGGGACGGCAGGCGACCGCCAACAAGGCCAGCGCCTGCCACTACTGTGGGGAGCAAGGACATTGGATCGCCAAGTGTCCTGTGCGAATCCGCGAGAACGCGGAGCGGCAGAGGCCGCAGCGAGCGAACGTCGCGCAGAGTGAGGACGACTCTGGCGACTTCCTCTTCTCGGTTGGTGGTGGGAGCAACACCACCAAGTCGAATGAGGTGTGGCTGGTCGACTCGGGTGCGACGCAGCACATGACCAGTTCCAAGAAGTTCATGCGGAACTACAAGAAGATCTCGCCGGTGGACGTGCATCTCGCGGACGACGGTGTGGTGCAAGCGATCGGGAGAGGCGACATCGTGATGAAGATGCAGACCCCGCGCGGCGTCAAGAAGGGTGTGCTCACGAATGTGTGGCACATCCCCAAGTTGTCGCGCAACCTGTTCTCCGTCGGCAGATTCACCAAGGACGTCGGGCCTGTGACGTTCGAGAGCGACGGGTGCTTCACGGAGACGAAGGGTGTCAAGTGGAAGCTCGGCGCTCGCGAAGGCAAAGGACTGTTCAAGCTGAGCATGACTCCGATCATGCCTGACGAGGTCAATGCGGCAAGCTCGAAGGATCGCAAAGGGGACACCACGTCGTACCTCTGGCACCTTCGACTTGGTCACATTGGCCATGGCGGTCTAGACGCCATCGTCAAGAAGGGCTACGGCACCGGCATCGACATGACGTCGGTGAAGCAGTGGGAGCTGTGCGACGGATGCTCACTCGGCAAGCAAACGCGAGTGAGCTACATGAAGTCGTCTCCAAACCGTGCGAAGCAAGTGCTGGAAGTGGTTCACAGCGATGTGTGCGGCCCCATGCAGACGTCTACGTTTGGTGGCAAGCGCTACTTCGTCACGTTCATCGACGACAAGTCGCACTTTTGTGTGGTGTACTTGCTGCGGAACAAGTCGGAGGTGGCTGCCAAGTTCGCCGATTTCGTCGCGTTCGCCGAGACTCAGACTGGCAAGCGTGTGAAGACGCTCCGCAGCGACAACGGTGGCGAGTACACTTCGCGTGAGATGGCCAAGTTCTGCAGCGAGCGTGGGATCGTGCGGAAGTTCACGCCGCCGTACACGCCACAGCTGAATGGAGTGGCGGAACGGATGAACCGGACGTTGGTGGAGTGTGCGCGCTGCATGTTGGAGCATGCCGGGTTGTCGAAGGGTTACTGGGGTGAAGCGGTGGTGACGGCCACGTTCCTCCGGAATCGCTGTCCGACGCGCGCCATCAGCCACGACAAGTCCCCGCACCAAGTTTGGACGGGAAAGAAGCCACTACTGGCGAACCTCAAGGTGTTCGGTTGCCACGCGTTCGTGCATGTGCCGAAGGCGAAGCGGTCCAAGTTCGACGCCCGGTCGGTGCGTTGCCGTTTCCTGGGGTACTCGGAGCACGAGAAAGCGTATCGGTTTGAAGAGATCGAGAGCGGTCGCGTGTTGGTGAGCCGCGATGCGCAGTTCATGGAAGACGTCTTCGACGGTGGGAGACGCAAATATGCTACGAAGGAGGTGGTGATTGGTCTTCCAGATGAAGATGATGAAGATGCCACGGATGAAGAGACTCCGTCCGAATCGGACGAGGACGGAGATGAAGAGGAGGCTGCGCGGGACCAAGACTTCGAACCCGGCAGCAAGCGACACCCGCGGACGCAGTCGCTGGAGGAAGCCGTGGAGGTGCCGAGGGCCAAGAGGTATGCGCCGCAGAGTGGACGCTCGACGCTGGATGAGATGTCTGCGGCGGCCCAAGAGAGTCAAGACTTTGAGGCTGCGTACGTCGTGGATTCAGTGGGAGAAATGCCGACCACGTTCAAGTCGGCGATGGAATCCAGCGACGCAGCCAAGTGGAAGGAAGCGTGCGACTCGGAGATGGCGTCGCTTCGCAAGAACGAGACGTGGGAAGTGGTGCCGTTGCCGAAGGGACGCAAGGCGATCGGCTGCAGATGGGTGTTTCGAGTGAAGGAGAACCAGGCTGGAGAGATCGAGCGGTTCAAGGCGCGACTGGTGGCCAAGGGGTTTTCGCAGAAGTACGGCATCGACTACGACGAGACGTTCGCGCCGGTGGCCAAGTTCACGTCCATCAGGATCTTGCTCAGTCTGGCTGCCAAGTACAATCTCACGGTACACCAGATGGATGTCAAGACGGCGTTCCTCAACGGCGAGCTGGACGAAGATATCTACATGGCTCAGCCGGACGGGTTCGTCGACGATGTTCACCCGGACTTCGTGTGCAGGCTCAAGCGGTCGCTATATGGACTGAAGCAGTCGCCACGTATGTGGAACAAGACCATCGACGAGTTCATGCTGAAGCAGGGGTTCAAGAAGTGCGAGTCCGACCACTGCATCTACTTGAAGCGAGACGGCCAAGACATGATCTTCGTGGCGCTCTATGTGGACGACCTGATCCTCGCCAGCAACAGCCACAAGATGATCAAGGACACCAAGCAGGCCCTCAGTGACCGATTCGAGATGACGGACATGGGCCAGCTCAAGTACTTCCTTGGGATGGAGATCGAGCAAGATACGACGGCTGGGAAGGTGTCAGTGCGGCAGACCAAGTTTGCGAAGGACATTCTCGAGAAGTTCAAGATGGAGAAGAGCAACCCGGTCAAGACGCCGCAAGACCCAGGTCTCAAGCTGACCAAGGCCATGTGCGAAGGAGGTTGCAAGCACGATGAGACCATGGCGAACGTGCCGTACCGCAACGCTGTGGGATGCCTCATGTATCTCATGGTAGGCACACGTCCAGACCTCGCAGCGGCAGTGGGGGTCCTGAGCCAGTTTGCTGCGGACCCATGCCCGACGCACTGGCAAGCGCTCAAGAGGGTCTTCAGGTACATCCAAGGCACGAAGACGCATGGCATCGAGTTTCAAGCGAACTGCGACGGCGGGCTTGAAGGCTATTCGGATGCGGACTGGGCCGGCGACACCGAGTCAAGAAGAAGCACAAGCGGCTACGCGTTCATGATGAACGGCGGGTGCATCAGCTGGAGAAGCAAGAAGCAGCGGACGGTGGCGCTGTCATCTACAGAGGCGGAGTACATGGCGCTGTCGGAGGCAACACAAGAAGCGGTGTGGCTCAAGGTGTTCATGTGCGAGCTCGGCGAGATGGCAAGCGATGAAGCGGTCAAGATCTACGAGGACAACCAAGGCTCCATCGCGTTGGCCAAGAACCCCGAGTTCCACAAGCGCACCAAGCACATCGACATTCGCTACCACTTCGTGCGCGAGAAGGTGGAAGACGGTCAAGTGGTGTTGGAGTACTGCTCGACGAAGGACATGCTGGCTGATCTCATGACGAAGCCAATCCCT
This sequence comes from Phytophthora agathidicida, assembly GCA_025722995.1. Classification (NCBI taxonomy): domain Eukaryota; phylum Oomycota; class Peronosporomycetes; order Peronosporales; family Peronosporaceae; genus Phytophthora; species Phytophthora agathidicida. Next base: position 3,350,653 of record CP106972.1, on the reverse strand, counting down.
GCGACGCAGTTTGGCGTGCTCCGGAGCAAGCTTGGTATCGAAGGACCCAAGGCTGCCGAGTCGAGTAGGGGTGTTGTCAAGAAGGCGCCTCGACCAGCTGCGGTGTACCAGTAAGGTACCAGTGCGACCTTCACTCAGTGGTGCCGCCATCATTCGTGTGATGATGGGACGAGGATTACGGGACGCTGATGATGGGACGCGTGGGTACAAGATTGTGGGTACAGGATGGGCATCGACGTGGCACTCGCTGATTGGCTGAAGGACCTTCTATCCAGTTAGGAATCCAGTAGAGTGTATCCAGCAGGAATATCCAGTAGGCTTCGAGGCAGCAAGTAGCTTGCGAACTAAGGCCCTAAATCAATCACTTTGCATTCTGACATCTAGTGCTCAAACGACCTTCCTTTTCGCCGTTGTCGCTGCGGAGCGTCTTCACGCGCTTGCCGGTCTGGGTCTCGGCGAACGCGACGAAATCGGCGAACTTGGCAGCCACCTCCGACTTGTTCCGCAGCAAGTACACCACACAAAAGTGCGAGTACTCGTCGATGAACGTGACGAAGTACTTCTTGCCACTGAATGTGGGTGTCTGCATGGGTCCACAGACATCACTGTGGATGACTTCCAACAGCTTCTTGGCACGGTTTGGTGACTTGGCCATGTAGCTCACTCGCGTTTGTTTGCCGAGTGCACACCCATCACACAACTCCCACTGCTTCACCGACGTCATGTCGATGCCGGTGCCGTAGCCCTTCTTGACGATGGCGTCTAGACCGCCATGGCCGATGTGACCGAGTCGAAGGTGCCAGAGGTACGACGTGGTGTCCCCTTTGCGATCCTTCGGACTCGACACATTGGCCTCGTCAGGCATGATCGGAGCCATGCAGAGCTTGAACAGACCCTTGCCCATACGCGCACCGAGCTGCCACTTGATGCTCTTCGTCTCCGCGAAGCACCCGTTGCTCTCGAACGTCACGGGACCAACGTCCTTGGTGAAGCGCCCGACCGAGAATAGGTTGCGCGACAACTTGGGAATGTGCCACACACCGGTGAGCACACCCTTCTTCATTCCGCGTGGGGTCTTCATGGACATGACAATGTCGCCCGTCCCCACCGCTTGAACCACACCGTCGTCCGCGAGGTGCACGTCCACCGGAGCCATCTTCTTGTAGTTCTTCATGTACTCTTTCGAGTACGTCATGTGCTGCGTCGCACCCGAGTCGACCAACCACACTTCACTCGACTTGGCGACCCCGTCACCAACCGAGAAGAGGTAGTCGCCAGAATCTTCTTCGTCCTGCGCGACGTTCGCACGCTGCGACCGCTGCCGGTCGTAGTTGTCTTGGATTCGCGAGGGACACTCGGCAATCCAATGTCCTTGTTTGCCGCAGTTGTGGCACGCACCGGCCTTCTTCACCGGTCGTCCCTTGCGCTTATTGTCTCTCGTCATGAACGCTTGACCGTGCGCGGTGCCGTCCGCACCGCCACCTTGCTCCTTGCGCTTCATGTCCTCGTGCAGCAGCCGAGACGTCACGAGTTCCCACGTCAGCGAGTCGACCCTCGACTCCAACGCCGTGATGAGGAACTGGTACGACTCGCTGAGACTGCCCAGAAGCGTGATGACCAAGTCGTCCTCGCTGACCGGAGCGCCCACCGCGTCGAGCTGCTCCGCCAGCGTCTTGAGCTTGTTGATGTGCTCCAGCACATCATCACCTTCGTCCATCATGGTCGTGAAGAAACGTCGACGAAGGAAGAGCTTGTTGGCCAAGCTCTTCTTCTCGAAGTGTCCTTCCAGCCTTGACCATGCATCGTGGGCATCCTTGGCCGACCGGACCAGTGGCAACTGCGAATCCTCCATCGCGAGACAGATGATCGCCAGCGCCTTGCGAGACTTCCTCTTGAAGGCCGTCTGGTCCAACGTGGTCGCGCAGTGCTCCAGCTTGATCTCTCCACTTGTCACCTCCCACAGATCGCGCTCCTCGAGCACCATCTGCATCTTGAACTTCCACGTGTGGAAGTTGGTTCCGTCGAACTTGTTGATGCGGGCGGTCGTGGTCGGCGCGGCGTCCATGGCGAAGGCGTAGTCGGAGTCTTGGGCAGAGAATGCGGGGCTTGGGCTCATAACCAAAAGGAAGGTCGTTTGAGCACTAGATGTCAGAATGCAAAGTGATTGATTTAGGGCCTTAGTTCACAAGCTACTTGCTGCCTCTAAGCCTACTGGATATCCCTGCTGGATACACTTCACTGGATTCCTAACTGGATAGAAGGTCCTTCAGCCAATCAGCGAGTGCCACGTCGATGCCCATCCTGTACCCACAATCTTGTACCCACGCGTCCCATCATCAGCGTCCCATCATCAGCGTCCCGTAATCCTCGTCCCATCATCACACGAATGATGGCGGCACCACTGAGTGAAGGTCGCACTGGTACCTTACTGGTACACCGCAGCTGGTCGAGGCGCCTTCTTGACAACAATCGTCCGGTCCGGACGAAGACGAAAATGAAGAAGAGGCTGCGCGGGATGAAGACTTTGAGCCTGGCAGCAAGCGACACCCGCGGACGCAGTCGTTGGAGGAAGCGGTGGAGATCCCAAGACCCAAGCGGTTCGCGACGCACCAGACTCTCGAGGAGATGTCGGCGGTCGCAAGAGAAGAAGAAGGCTTCGAGGCGGCCTACGTCGTGGATTCAGTGGGAGAAATGCCGACCACGTTCAAGTCGGCGATGGAATCCAGCAACGCAGCCAAGTGGAAGGAAGCGTGCGACTCGGAGCATGAGTCGCTGCGCAAGAACGACACGTGGGAAGTGGTGCCACTGCCGAAGGGACGCAAGGCGATCGGCTGCAGATGGGTGTTTCGCGTGAAGGAAAACCAAGCCGGAGAGGTCGAGCGGTTCAAGGCGCGACTGGTGGCAAAGGGGTTTTCGCAGAAGTACGGCGTCGACTACGACGAGACGTTCGCGCCAGTGGCCAAGTTCACGTCGATCCGGGCCGTGCTGAGTTTGGCTGCCAAGTACGATCTCAAGCTGCACCAGATGGACGTGAAGACCGCATTCCTGAACGGCGTCCTGGATGAAGATATCTACATGGCGCAGCCAGACGGATACGAAGACGAAGGCCACCCCGACTACGTGTGCAAGCTCAAGCGGTCACTCTACGGACTCAAGCAGTCGCCGCGCATGTGGAACCAAACCATCGACGAGTTCATGCTGAAGATGGGGTTCAAGAAGTGCGAGTCGGATCACTGCGTCTACATCAAGAGGAACGACCAAGACATGATCTTCGTGGTGCTGTACGTCGATGATCTCATCCTCGCAAGCAGCAACGACAAGCTGCTGGAATCGACCAAGAAGGCACTCAGCAAGCGGTTCGAGATGACAGACCTCGGCGAGCTCGAGTACTTCCTCGGCATGGAGATCAAGAGCGACGTGGACTCCGGCAAGGTGACGGTGCGGCAGACCAAGTTCCTCAAGAGTATCCTGAGCAAGTTCGGCATGCAAGACAGCAAGCCTGTGAAGACACCTCAAGACCCGGGACTCAAGTTGACCAAGAGCATGTGCGAAGGTGGCTGCAAGCATGAAGACACGATGAAGAACGTGCCGTATCGGAGTGCCGTCGGCGGACTGATGTACCTGATGGTGGCGACGCGTCCGGACCTGGCTGCTGCAGTGGGTTCCCTCAGTCAGTTCTGTGCTGACCCGTGTCCGACGCATTGGCAAGCTCTCAAGCGTGTGTTTCGGTACCTCCAAGCGACGCCTACGCACGGACTCGAGTTCTCAAGAGACGGTGGTGACGGCGCGTTATGCGGGTATTCGGATGCGGACTGGGCCGGCGACATCGAGTCAAGAAGGAGTACAAGCGGCTACGCGTTCATGATGAACGGCGGGTGCATCAGCTGGAGGAGCAAGAAACAGCGGACGGTGGCGCTGTCATCGACGGAGGCAGAGTACATGGCTCTATCGGAAGCGACGCAGGAGGCAGTGTGGCTCAAGGTGTTCATGTGCGAGCTCGGCGAGATGGCAAGCGATGAAGCGATCAAGATCTACGAAGACAACCAAGGCTCCATCGCGTTGGCCAAGAACCCCGAGTTCCACAAGCGCACCAAGCACATCGACATTCGCTACCACTTCGTGCGCGAGAAGGTGGAAGACGGTCAAGTGGTGTTGGAGTACTGCTCGACGAAGGACATGCTGGCGGACTTGATGACCAAGCCCATCACTGCTGTGCAGTTTGAAGTTCTTCGGAGCAAGCTCGGAGTCCAAGGCCCCGGCGTCGAGTCGAGTGGGGGTGTTGTCAAGAAGGCGCCTCGACCAGCTGCGGTGTACCAGTAAGGTACCAGTGCGACCTTCACTCAGTGGTGCCGCCATCATTCGTGTGATGATGGGACGAGGATTACGGGACGCTGATGATGGGACGCTGATGATGGGACGCGTGGGTACAAGATTGTGGGTACAGGATGGGCATCGACGTGGCACTCGCTGATTGGCTGAAGGACCTTCTATCCAGTTAGGAATCCAGTGAAGTGTATCCAGCAGGGATATCCAGTAGGCTTAGAGGCAGCAAGTAGCTTGTGAACTAAGGCCCTAAATCAATCACTTTGCATTCTGACATCTAGTGCTCAAACGACCTTCCTTTTTTGGCCTCGTCAGGCATGATCGGAGCCATGCAGAGCTTGAACAGACCCTTGCCCACACGCGCACCGAGCTGCCACTTGATGCTCTTCGTCTCCGCGAAGCACCCGTTGCTCTCGAACGTCACGGGACCAACGTCCTTGGTGAAGCGCCCGACCGAGAATAGGTTGCGCGACAACTTGGGAATGTGCCACACACCGGTGAGCACACCCTTCTTCATTCCGCGTGGGGTCTTCATGGACATGACAATGTCGCCCGTCCCCACCGCTTGAACCACACCGTCGTCCGCGAGGTGCACGTCCACCGGAGCCATCTTCTTGTAGTTCTTCATGTACTCTTTCGAGTACGTCATGTGCTGCGTCGCACCCGAGTCGACCAACCACACTTCACTCGACTTGGCGACCCCGTCACCAACCGAGAAGAGGTAGTCGCCAGAATCTTCTTCGTCCTGCGCGACGTTCGCACGCTGCGACCGCTGCCGGTCGTAGTTGTCTTGGACTCGCGAGGGACACTCGGCAATCCAATGTCCTTGTTTGCCGCAGTTGTGGCACGCACCGGCCTTCTTCACCGGTCGTCCCTTGCGCTTATTGTCTCTCGTCATGAACGCTTGACCGTGCGCGGTGCCGTCCGCACCGCCACCTTGCTCCTTGCGCTTCATGTCCTCGTGCAGCAGCCGAGACGTCACGAGTTCCCACGTCAGCGAGTCGACCCTCGACTCCAACGCCGTGATGAGGAACTGGTACGACTCGCTGAGACTGCCCAGAAGCGTGATCACCAAGTCGTCCTCGCTGACCGGAGCGCCCACCGCGTCGAGCTGCTCCGCCAGCGTCTTGAGCTTGTTGATGTGCTCCAGCACATCATCACCTTCGTCCATCATCGTCGTGAAGAAACGTCGACGAAGGAAGAGCTTGTTGGCCAAGCTCTTCTTCTCGAAGTGTCCTTCCAGTCTTGACCATGCATCGTAGGCATCCTTGGCCGACCGGACCAGCGGCAACTGCGAGTCCTCCATCGCGAGACAGACGATCGCCAGCGCCTTGCGAGACTTCCTCTTGAAGGCCGTCTGGTCCAACGTGGTCGCGCAGTGCTCCAGCTTGATCTCTCCACTTGTCACTTCCCACAGATCGCGCTCCTCGAGCACCATCTGCATCTTGAACTTCCACGTGTGGAAGTTGGTTCCGTCGAACTTGTTGATGCGGGCGGTGGCGGTCGGCGTGGCGTCCATGGCGAAGGCGTAGTCGGGGTCTTGGGCAGAGAATGCGGGGCTTGGGCTCATAACCAAAAGGAAGGTCGTTTGAGCACTAGATGTCAGAATGCAAAGTGATTGATTTAGGGCCTTAGTTCACAAGCTACTTGCTGCCTCTAAGCCTACTGGATATCCCTGCTGGATACACTTCACTGGATTCCTAACTGGATAGAAGGTCCTTCAGCCAATCAGCGAGTGCCACGTCGATGCCCATCCTGTACCCACAATCTTGTACCCACGCGTCCCATCATCAGCGTCCCATCATCAGCGTCCCGTAATCCTCGTCCCATCATCACACGAATGATGGCGGCACCACTGAGTGAAGGTCGCACTGGTACCTTACTGGTACACCGCAGCTGGTCGAGGCGCCTTCTTGACAACACTTGGTCCCGATGGCGCGTTGTCCGTTCGGCAACTTGGCAGCTCGAAACACCCCACGAAGTCGCATCGACTTGAGCTCTGCGCGGACGGCCTTGCGCCAATGCACTTGGTCGGGTCCGTTCACTGCGTCTTGGAATGTCGTCGGCTCAGACAGATCACCGGCTTCCACTGCGTTGGCGCTTGCTCGCCAAAATGCGGGAGGAGTCGAGTCGTCATCTTCGTCGTCATGAGCATCCTTCTCCTCTTCTTCAGCCAGATCAGGCTCCATTCGCACACTTGATCGTCGTTTCGCCCGACGCCCAAACGAGTTGTCAGGAGCACTTGCTTCTTCCAAGCCAGCTCCATGGCGAACAGAACGTGAGCTCGCTGACATATCACCGGCATCACTTGAGCGGGCCTTGCGTTTCCCCGCCTGCTTGAACTCCATCGGGCCCGCACTGTCAGCATCGTTGATCTCGAGAGAGTCGAAGTCCAGGCTAGCATCTTCGTCGTCATCGCTTGAACTTCCCGCCGAGACACCACCAAAACTCGATTCGTCGAAGGTGACATCGCGAGAAATCACCACCTTCCCCGCCTCGATGTCATAAACTCGATACGCCTTCGACACTTCCTCGTAGCCCATGAACAGACCAGCGCGAGCCTTGGGATCCCACTTGAGTCGTTTCTCCCTCGGGGTCAGGACGTACGCCCGACACCCAAACACACGCATGTGCTTCACGCTTGGCTTGGACTTGTACACGATCTCGAACGGAGTCTTGTTTTCGATCTTGGGCGACGGCAGCCGGTTCTTGACGTAGATGGCAGTCATCGCCGCTTCGCCCCAGAAACACTTGTCCAACTTGGCATGGTGCAGCATGCTGCGACCAATCGTGACGATGGTTCGGTTGGCGCGTTCTGCCGTGGCGTTGGTCTGGTGCGCGTACCGAACCGTGGGCTGCTGCTCGATGCCTTGGTCCTCGTAAAAGGCCTTGAGCGAATTGGTCGCAAACTCGCGGGCTCCGTCGTGACGCACGAACTTGACCTGCTTGCCGAACTGCGTCTGCACCTTGGCGATGTAGCTCTTGAGGCACTCTTCGCTGTCCGACTTGGCGCGTAGACAGAAACCCTTCATGCATCCGCTGGCTTCGTCCGTGATGAGTAGCAGATACTTGCTGCCACCCAACGATTCTTCCTCCATGGGACCGCAGATGTCGAAGTGGAGCAGCTGGAACGTGTCGTAACGACGCTTGTCGCGGTTAGTCGGGAACGGCTTTTGGACCATTTTCCCTTGCTGGCACCCGCGACACACACTTGGTCCACTCGACTTCAAGGGTACCTTGGCGTCCTTGATCATGCCGTTGTTGACCATCTTGCGCAGCACGTCGATCGGAGCATGACCCATCCGCGCATGAAGATCCACGTTACGCGCCGACGTCGTCGCATTCGCAGAACGCAGTGGAGTGCGCAGCCAGTAGAGTCCGTCCACGAGGTCAGCCGTCGCCACCACTTGCTTCGAGCTCTTGCGCGCAACATGCATGCTCGCACCGTCGAACACCACTTGAAACTTGCCACTCTTGTTGATCTGCGGCACCGACAGCAGATTCTTGTTCATGTTCGGCACGTACAGCGCGTCCTTGATCTCGATGTCGCGCTCGTCGCCGTTGGGCAGAACCACTCGTTCGATGATGGTCCCCACACCCTTGATGGCAGCTTTGTTGCCGTCAGCCACCGACAGTTCGCCCTCGTCTTGCTCATTCAGCGTGGCGAACTTGGCCTTGTTGTTGCAGATGTGGTGCGTTGCGCCGCTGTCGACCGCCCACATCCCGGACATACCCTTGCCCGTCGAAAGTCCGCACTCCGGGGATACCGCAAACGCGACTCGGTCGTAGTCGTAGTCGTCGTTCCGCCACTGGACATTGTTGGCCCCGCGTCCACGGCCATTGCCGCCGCGTCGACCACCTCGGTTCTCGTCCTTCTGCTTGGTCCAGCACTTGTCGATGACGTGCCCCAATTTTCCGCAGTAACTGCACTGGCGAGACTCTCTCTCGGCACTGAACGCCTTCGCCGCGTCTTCAGTCTTCACCGAGTCGGTCTTCTTCTCGCCTTGCCGCTTGATATGCTCGTTCGTGAGCACCTTCACGACGTCTTGCGTCTTCAGCTCCGCAGTACTCATCTCCAAGTTCAGCACGACGTTCTCGTAGCTCTTGGGGAGACTGCGCAACAAGCAGATCGCCACGTCCTCGTCCTCCATCTTGGCGCCGATGCTGCTGAGCTTGGCGCTGATGTTGAGGACCTCGTTGCAATGATGCAACACGTTGCCGCCTTCCGCCATCTCCATGCTGAAGAGCTGTCGCTTCAGGTAGATGCGACCAGCCTTCTGCGATCCTCCGTACAGCGTCTTCAGGCGCAACCACGCCACCCACGCTTCCTCGCAGTCGTCAACCACGTGATGGTAGTCCGCGTCCATGTGGAGCAGCATCAGGCCGAACGCGATGTTGCTCGCCTTGACGTAGTCATCCTTGGCCCTTGGGTCCGCGAAGGTCGGAGTCGTTTCACGGTTCACGACATGCCACACAGACTTGGTCAGGAACACGCCACGCATGTAGCGGTTCCACGTCGCGTAGTTGTCGCCGTTGAACTTGTCGATGGAGACCTTGGTGGAGACGTCTTGGGCAGAGGACATGGTGCTTGGGCTCATAACCTGATAAAGGTCACGGATCTTGGACGAAGAGAAGGGAGGGGGAGAGTCACCACTCGGAGCTTGACCGGAGCGAGGACACTTGACCACTTGAGGGGAAGAAGGGAGATTCGAAAGTGATTGATTTATCGGAGCTTACTTTGTCTGCACTGCCTAGCTATCCTCATAGACACGCAGCACTGCATCCAATCATTTGGTGCATCCAATCACCATCACTCTGCACTCGTCCAATCATCCTACTCGTCTAATCATCGGTAGCGTAATCAACGTACCGTAAACATCGTGTGATCGGATTGGACAGGTTCACCGTAACCTGGTACAGGCATAACCGGTTACCCTTAATACGCCCCTCAATGCGAACACGCGTGGATTCCGAGAGCTGAGGTCCTTGTGGCGTGGTCCAGGAGCGTCTTGGTCATGATGTCCGCCAGCATTGTCGCAGTCTCGCAGTACTCGAGCTTCACTTCACCACGCTTGACCTCATCTCGGATGTGATGGTACTTGATGTCGATGTGCTTGGCGCGGCCATGGTTCACAGGGTTCTTGGTCATCTTGATGCACGACTGGTTGTCCTCGAGAATCTTGAGCTCGGGTCCCGCCTCGCTTGCCGCCTCCATGATCTCGCACAACAGGCGGTGCACCCACTTGCCTTCTTGAATGGCCAGGCTGAGTGCAATGTACTCCGCCTCGCTCGTAGACAGCGACACACTTGACTGCTTCTTGCTTCCCCAGCTCACCGGATCAGCATGAACGCGTATCCCGAAGTCGACTTGCGATCGGAGTGGTCACCAGCCCAGTCTGCGTCGGAGTACCCGCGGAAGTCGATCTTGTCACCCGGCTGGAAGCAGATCCCATGTGACTTGGTTCCCTGCAGATAGCGCAGGATGCGCTTCACCGCAGTCCAGTGCTCGACTTGGGGGTTCTCCATGAAGCGCGACACATAGCCCACGGCGAAAGCAATGTCCGGTCGGGTCGCGGTCATCAAGTGCATGAGCGCACCCACAGCTTCGCGGAACGGGGCGTTCACCTTGGTCGGCGCGTCGCTTGGAACCAGTCGAGAGCTCAAATCCGCCGGACTCACCACAGCCTTGCACTCCTCCATGCCGAAACGCTTGAGAATGTCGTCCACGTAGCGTCGCTGGCACATCGTCACGCTGCCGTCAGCGTTGTCCACCAACTCGATGCCCAGCACAAACGCGCACTTGCCGCTGTCAGTCATCTCGAACCGCGTCTTGAGGTCGCTCTTGGTGCGCGCGATCAGATCGGCCGAACTCCCGGTCACCAACACATCGTCCACGTACACCAGCAACAGCACGCAGTGACCGTCCACAATCTTCATGTAGAGACACGGGTCGTAGGCCGAGACTTGGAAGCCGATGGAGCACACGTACTCGTCGAAGGTCTCGTTCCACACGCGCGAAGCTTGCTTGAGACCGTAGATCGCCTTCACCAGCTCCAGGCAGTCGAAATCACCGTCCAGCTCGACCCCTTCTGGCACTGCGCAGTACACCACTTCTTTCATCACGCCGTACAGGAATGCCGTCACCACGTCCAGTTGGTCCAGCGGCCAGTCGAAGTACTTGGCCAACGCGATCACCATGCGCAACGTCACGTACTTGACCACGGGCGAGAACGTCTCGGTGTAGTCGATGCCGTACTTCTGCTTGAATCCCTTGGCCACGAGACGCGCCTTGTACTTCTCGATGGATCCGTCCGCTTTGCGCTTGATCTTGAACACCCACTTGGTCCCGATGGCGCGTTGTCCGTTCGGCAACTTGGCAGCTCGAAACACCCCACGAAGTCGCATCGACTTGAGCTCTGCGCGGACGGCCTTGCGCCAATGCACTTGGTCGGGTCCGTTCACCGCATCTTGGAATGTCGTCGGCTCAGACAGATCACCGGCTTCCACTGCGTTGGCGCTTGCTCGCCAAAATGCGGGAGGAGTCGAGTCGTCATCTTCGTCGTCATGAGCATCCTTCTCCTCTTCTTCAGCCAGGTCAGGCTCCATTCGCACACTTGATCGTCGTTTCGCCCGACGCCCAAACGAGTTGTCAGGAGCACTTGCCTCTTCCAAGCCAGCTCCATGGCAAACAGAACGTGAGCTCGCTGACATATCACCGGCATCACTTGAGCGGGCCTTGCGTTTCCCCGCCTGCTTGAACTCCATCGGGCCCGCACTGTCAGCATCGTTGATCTCGAGGGAGTCGAAGTCCAGGCTAGCATCTTCGTCGTCATCGCTTGAACTTCCCGCCGATACACCACCAAAACTCGATTCGTCGAAGGTGACATCGCGAGAAATCACCACCTTCCCCGCCTCGATGTCATAAACTCGATACGCCTTCGACACTTCCTCGTAGCCCATGAACAGACCAGCGCGAGCCTTGGGATCCCACTTGAGTCGTTTCTCCCTTGGGGTCAGGACGTACGCCCGACACCCAAACACACGCATGTGCTTCACGCTTGGCTTGGACTTGTACACGATCTCGAACGGAGTCTTGTTTTCGATCTTGGGCGACGGCAGCCGGTTCTTGACGTAGATGGCAGTCATCGCCGCTTCGCCCCAGAAACACTTGTCCAACTTGGCATGGTGCAGCATGCTGCGACCAATCGTGACGATGGTTCGGTTGGCGCGTTCTGCCGTGGCGTTGGTCTGGTGCGCGTACCGAATCGTGGGCTGCTGCTCGATGCCTTGGTCCTCGTAAAAGGCCTTGAGCGAATTGGTCGCAAACTCGCGGGCTCCGTCGTGACGCACGAACTTGACCTGCTTGCCGAACTGCGTCTGCACCTTGGTGATGTAGCTCTTGAGGCACTCTTCGCTGTCCGACTTGGCGCGTAGACAGAAACCCTTCATGCATCCGCTGGCTTCGTCCGTGATGAGTAGCAGATACTTGCTGCCACCCAACGATTCTTCCTCCATGGGGCCGCAGATGTCGAAGTGGAGCAGCTCGAACGTGTCGTAACGGCGCTTGTCGCGGTTAGTCGGGAACGGCTTTTGGACCATTTTCCCTTGCTGGCACCCGCGACACACACTTGGTCCACTCGACTTCAAGGGTACCTTGGCGTCCTTGATCATGCCGTTGTTGACCATCTTGCGCAGCACGTCGATCGGAGCATGACCCATCCGCGCATGAAGATCCACGTTACACGCCGACGTCGTCGCATTCGCAGAACGCAGTGGAGTGCGCAGCCAGTAGAGTCCGTCCACGAGGTCAGCCGTCGCCACCACTTGCTTCGAGCTCTTGCGCGCAACATGCATGCTCGCACCGTCGAACACCACTTGAAACTTGCCACTCTTGTTGATCTGCGGCACCGACAGCAGATTCTTGTTCATGTTCGGCACGTACAGCGCGTCCTTGATCTCGATGTCGCGCTCGTCGCCGTTGGGCAGAACCACTCGTTCGATGATGGTCCCCACACCCTTGATGGCAGCTTTGTTGCCGTCAGCCACCGACAGTTCGCCCTCGTCTTGCTCATTCAGCGTAGCGAACTTGGCCTTGTTGTTGCAGATGTGGTGCGTTGCGCCGCTGTCGACCGCCCACATCCCGGACATACCCTTGCCCGTCGAAAGTCCGCACTCCAGGGATACCGCAAACGCGACTCGGTCGTAGTCGTATTCGTCGTTCTGCCACTGGACATTGTTGGCCCCGCGTCCACGGCCATTGCCGCCGCGTCGACCACCTCGGTTCTCGTCCTTCTGCTTGGTCCAGCACTTGTCGATGACGTGCCCCAATTTTCCGCAGTAACTGCACTGGCGAGACTCTCTCTCGGCACTGAACGCCTTCGCCGCGTCTTCAGTCTTCACCGAGTCGGTCTTCTTCTCGCCTTGCCGCTTGATATGCTCGTTCGTGAGCACCTTCACGACGTCTTGCGTCTTCAGCTCCGCAGTGCTCATCTCCAAGTTCAGCACGACGTTCTCGTAGCTCTTGGGGAGACTGCGCAACAAGCAGATCGCCACGTCCTCGTCCTCCATCTTGGCGCCGATGCTGCTGAGCTTGGCGCTGATGTTGAGAACCTCGTTGCAATGATGCAACACGTTGTCGCCTTCCGTCATCTCCATGCTGAAGAGCTGTCGCTTCAGGTAGATGCGACCAGCCTTCTGCGATCCTCCGTACAGCGTCTTCAGGCGCGACCACGCCACCCACGCTTCCTCGCAGTTGTCAACCACGTGATGGTAGTCCGCGTCCATGTGGAGCAGCATCAGGCCGAACGCGATGTTGCTCGCCTTGACGTATTCGTCCTTGGCCCGAGTGTCGGCGAAGGTCGGAGTCGTCTCTCGGTTCACGACATGCCACACCGACTTGGTCAGGAACACGCCACGCATGTAGCGGTTCCACGTCGCGTAGTTGTCGCCGTTGAACTTGTCGATGGAGACCTTGGTGGAGACGTCTTGGGCAGAGGACATAGTGCTTGGGCTCATAACCTGATAACGGGTATGGATCTTGATACACGAAGCTTGGACGAAGCGGAGGGAGTAGGCACTCTGGGTAGACCGGAGCGAAGACACTTGACCACTTGAGGGGAAGAAGGGAGATTCGAAAGTGATTGATTTATCGGAGCTTACTTTGTCTGCACTACCTAGCTATCCTCATAGACACGCAGCACTGCATCCAATCATTTGGTGCATCCAATCACCATCACTCTGCACTCGTCCAATCATCCTACTCGTCTAATCATCGGTAGCGTAATCAACGTACCGTAAACATCGTGTGATCGGATTGGACAGGTTCACCGTAACCTGGTACAGGCATAACCGGTTACCCTCAATAGTTGGTCCCGTGACGTTCGAGAGCAACGGGTGCTTCGCGGAGACGAAGAGCATCAAGTGGCAGCTCGGTGCGCGTGTGGGCAAGGGTCTGTTCAAGCTCTGCATGGCTCCGATCATGCCTGACGAGGCCAATGTGTCGAGTCCGAAGGATCGCAAAGGGGACACCACGTCGTACCTCTGGCACCTTCGACTCGGTCACATCGGCCATGGCGGTCTAGACGCCATCGTCAAGAAGGGCTACGGCACCGGCATCGACATGACGTCGGTGAAGCAGTGGGAGTTGTGTGATGGGTGTGCACTCGGCAAACAAACGCGAGTGAGCTACATGGCCAAGTCACCAAACCGTGCCAAGAAGCTGTTGGAAGTCATCCACAGTGATGTCTGTGGACCCATGCAGACACCCACATTCAGTGGCAAGAAGTACTTCGTCACGTTCATCGACGAGTACTCGCACTTTTGTGTGGTGTACTTGCTGCGGAACAAGTCGGAGGTGGCTGCCAAGTTCGCCGATTTCGTCGCGTTCGCCGAGACCCAGACCGGCAAGCGCGTGAAGACGCTCCGCAGCGACAACGGCGGAGAGTACACTTCGCGTGAGATGGCCAAGTTCTGTGCGGACCGTGGTATAGTGCAGAAGTTCACGCCGCCGTACACGCCACAGCTGAACGGAGTGGCGGAACGGATGAACCGGACGTTGGTGGAGTGTGCGCGCTGCATGTTGGAACATGCCGGGTTGTCGAAGAGTTACTGGGGTGAAGCGGTGGTGACAGCCACGTTCCTCCGGAATCGCTGTCCGACACGCGCCATCAGCCACGACAAGTCCCCGCACCAAGTCTGGACCGGCAAGAAACCGCTCTTGGCGAACCTCAAGGTGTTCGGTTGCCACGCGTTCGTGCATGTGCCGAAGGAGAAGCGGTCGAAGTTCGACGCTCGGTCGGTGCGTTGCAGGTTTCTGGGCTACTCGGAGCACGAGAAAGCATATCGGTTCGAAGAGATCAAGAGTGGTCGCGTGCTGGTGAGCCGCGACGCACAGTTCATGGAAGACGTCTTCGACGGTGGGAGACGCGAGTGCGGTCAAGAAGACATGGTCGTGGAACTTCGGGATGAAGATGCCTCGGACCAAGAAGCATCGTCCGGTCCGGACGAAGACGAAGACGAAAATGAAGAAGAGGCTGCGCGGGATGAAGACTTTGAGCCTGGCAGCAAGCGACACCCGCGGACGCAGTCGTTGGAGGAAGCGGTGGAGATCCCAAGACCCAAGCGGTTCGCGACGCACCAGACTCTCGAGGAGATGTCGGCGGTCGCAAGAGAAGAAGAAGGCTTCGAGGCGGCCTACGTCGTGGATTCAGTGGGAGAAATGCCGACCACGTTCAAGTCGGCGATGGAATCCAGCGACGCAGCCAAGTGGAAGGAAGCGTGCGACTCGGAGATGGCGTCGCTTCGCAAGAACGACACGTGGGACGTGGTGCCACTGCCGAAGGGACGCAAGGCGATCGGCTGCAGATGGGTGTTTCGCGTGAAGGAAAACCAAGCCGGAGAGGTCGAGCGGTTCAAGGCGCGTCTGGTGGCAAAGGGGTTTTCGCAGAAGTACGGCGTCGACTACGACGAGACCTTCGCGCCAGTGGCCAAGTTCACGTCGATCCGGGCCGTGCTGAGTTTGGCTGCCAAGTACGATCTCAAGCTGCACCAGATGGACGTGAAGACCGCATTCCTGAACGGCGTCCTGGATGAAGATATCTACATGGCGCAGCCAGACGGATACGAAGACGAAGGCCACCCCGACTACGTGTGCAAGCTCAAGCGGTCACTCTACGGACTCAAGCAGTCGCCGCGCATGTGGAACCAAACCATCGACGAGTTCATGCTGAAGATGGGGTTCAAGAAGTGCGAGTCGGATCACTGCGTCTACATCAAGAGGAACGACCAAGACATGATCTTCGTGGTGCTGTACGTCGATGATCTCATCCTCGCAAGCAGCAACGACAAGCTGCTGGAATCGACCAAGAAGGCACTCAGCAAGCGGTTCGAGATGACAGACCTCGGCGAGCTCGAGTACTTCCTCGGCATGGAGATCAAGAGCGACGTGGACTCCGGCAAGGTGACGGTGCGGCAGACCAAGTTCCTCAAGAGTATCCTGAGCAAGTTCGGCATGCAAGACAGCAAGCCTGTGAAGACACCTCAAGACCCGGGACTCAAGTTGACCAAGAGCATGTGCGAAGGTGGCTGCAAGCATGAAGACACGATGAAGAACGTGCCGTATCGGAGTGCCGTCGGCGGACTGATGTACCTGATGGTGGCGACGCGTCCGGACCTGGCTGCTGCAGTGGGTTCCCTCAGTCAGTTCTGTGCTGACCCGTGTCCGACGCATTGGCAAGCTCTCAAGCGTGTGTTTCGGTACCTCCAAGCGACGCCTACGCACGGACTCGAGTTCTCAAGAGACGGTGGTGACGGCGCGTTATGCGGGTATTCGGATGCGGACTGGGCCGGCGACATCGAGTCAAGAAGGAGTACAAGCGGCTACGCGTTCATGATGAACGGCGGGTGCATCAGCTGGAGGAGCAAGAAACAGCGGACGGTGGCGCTGTCATCGACGGAGGCAGAGTACATGGCTCTATCGGAAGCGACGCAGGAGGCAGTGTGGCTCAAGGTGTTCATGTGCGAGCTCGGCGAGATGGCAAGCGATGAAGCGATCAAGATCTACGAAGACAACCAAGGCTCCATCGCGTTGGCCAAGAACCCCGAGTTCCACAAGCGCACCAAGCACATCGACATTCGCTACCACTTCGTGCGCGAGAAGGTGGAAGACGGTCAAGTGGTGTTGGAGTACTGCTCGACGAAGGACATGCTGGCGGACTTGATGACCAAGCCCATCACTGCTGTGCAGTTTGAAGTTCTTCGGAGCAAGCTCGGAGTCCAAGGCCCCGGCGTCGAGTCGAGTGGGGGTGTTGTCAAGAAGGCGCCTCGACCAGCTGCGGTGTACCAGTAAGGTACCAGTGCGACCTTCACTCAGTGGTGCCGCCATCATTCGTGTGATGATGGGACGAGGATTACGGGACGCTGATGATGGGACGCTGATGATGGGACGCGTGGGTACAAGATTGTGGGTACAGGATGGGCATCGACGTGGCACTCGCTGATTGGCTGAAGGACCTTCTATCCAGTTAGGAATCCAGTGGAGTGTATCCAGCAGGGATATCCAGTAGGCTTCGAGGCAGCAAGTAGCTTGTGAACTAAGGCCCTAAATCAATCACTTTGCATTCTGACATCTAGTGCTCAAACGACCTTCCTTTTGCGGGTGCCAGCAAGGGAAAATGGTCCAAAAGCCGTTCCCGACTAACCGCGACAAGCGCCGTTACGACACGTTCGAGCTGCTCCACTTCGACATCTGCGGTCCCATGGAGGAAGAATCGTTGGGTGGCAGCAAGTATCTGCTACTCATCACGGACGAAGCCAGCGGATGCATGAAGGGTTTCTGTCTACGCGCCAAGTCGGACAGCGAAGAGTGCCTCAAGAGCTACATCACCAAGGTGCAGACGCAGTTCGGCAAGCAGGTCAAGTTCGTGCGTCACGACGGAGCCCGCGAGTTTGCGACCAATTCGCTCAAGGCCTTTTACGAGGACCAAGGCATCGAGCAGCAGCCCACGATTCGGTACGCGCACCAGACCAACGCCACGGCAGAACGCGCCAACCGAACCATCGTCACGATTGGTCGCAGCATGCTGCACCATGCCAAGTTGGACAAGTGTTTCTGGGGCGAAGCGGCGATGACTGCCATCTACGTCAAGAACCGGCTGCCGTCGCCCAAGATCGAAAACAAGACTCCGTTCGAGATCGTGTACAAGTCCAAGCCAAGCGTGAAGCACATGCGTGTGTTTGGGTGTCGGGCGTACGTCCTGACCCCAAGGGAGAAACGACTCAAGTGGGATCCCAAGGCTCGCGCTGGTCTGTTCATGGGCTACGAGGAAGTGTCGAAGGCGTATCGAGTTTATGACATCGAGGCGGGGAAGGTGGTGATTTCTCGCGATGTCACCTTCGACGAATCGAGTTTTGGTGGTGTCTCGGCGGGAAGTTCAAGCGATGACGACGAAGATGCTAGCCTGGACTTCGACTCTCTCGAGATCAACGATGCCGACAGTGCGGGCCCGATGGAGTTCAAGCAGGCGGGGAAACGCAAGGCCCGCTCAAGTGATGCCGGTGATATGTCAGCGAGCTCACGTTCTGTTCGCCATGGAGCTGGCTTGGAAGAAGCAAGTGCTCCTGACAACTCGTTTGGGCGTCGGGCGAAACGACGATCAAGTGTGCGAATGGAGCCTGATCTGGCTGAAGAAGAGGAGAAGGATGCTCATGACGACGAAGATGACGACTCGACTCCTCCCGCATTTTGGCGAGCAAGCGCCAACGCAGTGGAAGCCGGCGATTTGTCTGAGCCGACGACATTCCAAGATGCGGTGAACGGACCCGACCAAGTGCATTGGCGCAAGGCCGTCCGCGCAGAGCTCAAGTCGATGCGACTTCGTGGGGTGTTTCGAGCTGCCAAGTTGCCGAACGGACAACGCGCCATCGGGACCAAGTGGGTGTTCAAGATCAAGCGCAAAGCGGACGGATCCATCGAGAAGTACAAGGCGCGTCTCGTGGCCAAGGGGTTCAAACAGAAGTACGGCATCGACTACACCGAGACGTTCTCGCCCGTGGTCAAGTACGTGACGTTGCGCATGGTGATCGCGTTGGCCAAGTACTTCGACTGGCCGCTGGACCAACTGGACGTGGTGACGGCATTCCTGTACGGCGTGATGAAAGAAGTGGTGTACTGCGCAGTGCCAGAAGGGGTCGAGCTGGACGGTGATTTCGACTGCCTGGAGCTGGTGAAGGCGATCTACGGTCTCAAGCAAGCTTCGCGCGTGTGGAACGAGACCTTCGACGAGTACGTGTGCTCCATCGGCTTCCAAGTCTCGGCCTACGACCCGTGTCTCTACATGAAGATTGTGGACGGTCACTGCGTGCTGTTGCTGGTGTACGTGGACGATGTGTTGGTGACCGGGAGTTCGGCCGATCTGATCGCGCGCACCAAGAGCGACCTCAAGACGCGGTTCGAGATGACTGACAGCGGCAAGTGCGCGTTTGTGCTGGGCATCGAGTTGGTGGACAACGCTGACGGCAGCGTGACGATGTGCCAGCGACGCTACGTGGACGACATTCTCAAGCGTTTCGGCATGGAGGAGTGCAAGGCTGTGGTGAGTCCGGCGGATTTGAGCTCTCGACTGGTTCCAAGCGACGCGCCGACCAAGGTGAACGCCCCGTTCCGCGAAGCTGTGGGTGCGCTCATGCACTTGATGACCGCGACCCGACCGGACATTGCTTTCGCCGTGGGCTATGTGTCGCGCTTCATGGAGAACCCCCAAGTCGAGCACTGGACTGCGGTGAAGCGCATCCTGCGCTATCTGCAGGGAACCAAGTCACATGGGATCTGCTTCCAGCCGGGTGACAAGATCGACTTCCGCGGGTACTCCGACGCAGACTGGGCTGGTGACCACTCCGATCGCAAGTCGACTTCGGGATACGCGTTCATGCTGATGGGCGCGCCGGTGAGCTGGGGAAGCAAGAAGCAGTCAAGTGTGTCGCTGTCTACGAGCGAGGCGGAGTACATTGCACTCAGCCTGGCCATTCAAGAAGGCAAGTGGGTGCATCACCTGTTGTGCGAGATCATGGAGGCGGCAAGCGAGGCGGGACCCGAGCTCAAGATTCTCGAAGACAACCAGTCGTGCATCAAGATGACCAAGAACCCTGTGAACCATGGCCGCGCCAAGCACATCGACATCAAGTACCATCACATCCGTGATGAGGTCAAGCGTGGTGAAGTGAAGCTCGAATACTGCGAGACTGCGACAATGCTGGCGGACATCATGACCAAGACGCTCCCGGGACCACGCCACAAGGACCTCACGGCGGCTCTCGGAATCCACGCGTGTTCGCATTGAGGGGGCGTATTGAGGGTAACCGGTTATGCCTGTACCAGGTTGCGGTGAACCTGTCCAATCCGATCACACGATGTTTACGGTACGTTGATTACGCTACCGATGATTAGACGAGTAGGATGATTGGACGAGTGCAGAGTGATGGTGATTGGATGCACCAAATGATTGGATGCAGTGCTGCGTGTCTATGAGGATAGCTAGGTAGTGCAGACAAAGTAAGCTCCGATAAATCAATCACTTTCGAATCTCCCTTCTTCCCCTCAAGTGGTCAAGTGTCCTCGCTCCGGTCAAGCTCCGAGTGGTGACTCTCCCCCTCCCTTCTCTTCGTCCAAGATCCGTGACCTTTATCAATACGAAGACGAAGGCCACCCCGACTACGTGTGCAAGCTCAAGCGGTCACTCTACGGACTCAAGCAGTCGCCGCGCATGTGGAACCAAACCATCGACGAGTTCATGCTGAAGATGGGGTTCAAGAAGTGCGAGTCGGATCACTGCGTCTACATCAAGAGGAACGACCAAGACATGATCTTCGTGGTGCTGTACGTCGATGATCTCATCCTCGCAAGCAGCAACGACAAGCTGCTGGAATCGACCAAGAAGGCACTCAGCAAGCGGTTCGAGATGACAGACCTCGGCGAGCTCGAGTACTTCCTCGGCATGGAGATCAAGAGCGACGTGGACTCCGGCAAGGTGACGGTGCGGCAGACCAAGTTCCTCAAGAGTATCCTGACCAAGTTCGGCATGCAAGACAGCAAGCCTGTGAAGACACCTCAAGACCCGGGACTCAAGTTGACCAAGAGCATGTGCGAAGGTGGCTGCAAGCATGAAGACACGATGAAGAACGTGCCGTATCGGAGTGCCGTCGGCGGACTGATGTACCTGATGGTGGCGACGCGTCCGGACCTGGCTGCTGCAGTGGGTTCCCTCAGTCAGTTCTGTGCTGACCCGTGTCCGACGCATTGGCAAGCTCTCAAGCGTGTGTTTCGGTACCTCCAAGCGACGCCTACGCACGGACTCGAGTTCTCAAGAGACGGTGGTGACGGCGCGTTATGCGGGTATTCGGATGCGGACTGGGCCGGCGACATCGAGTCAAGAAGGAGTACAAGCGGCTACGCGTTCATGATGAACGGCGGGTGCATCAGCTGGAGGAGCAAGAAACAGCGGACGGTGGCGCTGTCATCTACAGAGGCGGAGTACATGGCTCTATCGGAAGCGACGCAGGAGGCAGTGTGGCTCAAGGTGTTCATGTGCGAGCTCGGCGAGATGGCAAGCGATGAAGCGATCAAGATCTACGAAGACAACCAAGGCTCCATCGCGTTGGCCAAGAACCCCGAGTTCCACAAGCGCACCAAGCACATCGACATTCGCTACCACTTCGTGCGCGAGAAGGTGGAAGACGGTCAAGTGGTGTTGGAGTACTGCTCGACGAAGGACATGCTGGCGGACTTGATGACCAAGCCCATCACTGCTGTGCAGTTTGAAGTTCTTCGGAGCAAGCTCGGAGTCCAAGGCCCCGGCGTCGAGTCGAGTGGGGGTGTTGTCAAGAAGGCGCCTCGACCAGCTGCGGTGTACCAGTAAGGTACCAGTGCGACCTTCACTCAGTGGTGCCGCCATCATTCGTGTGATGATGGGACGAGGATTACGGGACGCTGATGATGGGACGCGTGGGTACAAGATTGTGGGTACAGGATGGGCATCGACGTGGCACTCGCTGATTGGCTGAAGGACCTTCTATCCAGTTAGGAATCCAGTGGAGTGTATCCAGCAGGGATATCCAGTAGGCTTAGAGGCAGCAAGTAGCTTGTGAACTAAGGCCCTAAATCAATCACTTTGCATTCTGACATCTAGTGCTCAAACGACCTTCCTTTTTCGCGAGGGACACTCGGCAATCCAATGTCCTTGTTTGCCGCAGTTGTGGCACGCACCGGCCTTCTTCACCGGTCGTCCCTTGCGCTTATTGTCTCTCGTCATGAACGCTTGACCGTGCGCGGTGCCGTCCGCACCGCCACCTTGCTCCTTGCGCTTCATGTCCTCGTGCAGCAGCCGAGACGTCACGAGTTCCCACGACAGCGAGTCGGCTCTCGACTCCAACGCCGTGATGAGGAACTGGTACGACTCGCTGAGACTGCCCAGAAGCGTGATCACCAAGTCGTCCTCGCTGACCGGAGCGCCCACCGCGTCGAGCTGCTCCGCCAGCGTCTTGAGCTTGTTGATGTGCTCCAGCACATCATCACCTTCGTCCATCATCGTCGTGAAGAAACGTCGACGAAGAAAGAGCTTGTTGGCCAAGCTCTTCTTCTCGAAGTGTCCTTCCAGCCTTGACCATGCATCGTGGGCATCCTTGGCCGACCGGACCAGCGGCAACTGCGAATCCTCCATCGCGAGACAGATGATCGCCAGCGCCTTGCGAGACTTCCTCTTGAAGGCCGTCTGGTCCAACGTGGTCGCGCAGTGCTCCAGCTTGATCTCTCCACTTGTCACTTCCCACAGATCGCGCTCCTCGAGCACCATCTGCATCTTGAACTTCCACGTGTGGAAGTTGGTTCCGTCGAACTTGTTGATGCGGGCGGTCGTGGTCGGCGCGGCGTCCATGGCGAAGGCGTAGTCGGAGTCTTGGGCAGAGAATGCGGGGCTTGGGCTCATAACCAAAAGGAAGGTCGTTTGAGCACTAGATGTCAGAATGCAAAGTGATTGATTTAGGGCCTTAGTTCGCAAGCTACTTGCTGCCTCGAAGCCTACTGGATATCCCTGCTGGATACACTCCACTGGATTCCTAACTGGATAGAAGGTCCTTCAGCCAATCAGCGAGTGCCACGTCGATGCCCATCCTGTACCCACAATCTTGTACCCACGCGTCCCATCATCAGCGTCCCGTAATCCTCGTCCCATCATCACACGAATGATGGCGGCACCACTGAGTGAAGGTCGCACTGGTACCTTACTGGTACACCGCAGCTGGTCGAGGCGACTTCTTGACAACACCCCCACTCGACTCGGCAGCCTTGGGTCCTTCGATACCAAGCTTGCTCCGGAGCACGCCAAACTGCGTCGCAGGGATTGGCTTCGTCATGAGATCAGCCAGCATGTCCTTCGTCGAGCAGTACTCCAACACCACTTGACCGTCTTCCACCTTCTCGCGCACGAAGTGGTAGCGAATGTCGATGTGCTTGGTGCGCTTGTGGAACTCGGGGTTCTTGGCCAACGCGATGGAGCCTTGGTTGTCCTCGTAGATCTTGACCGCTTCATTGATTGCCATCTCGCCGAGCTCGCACATGAACACCTTGAGCCACACCGCTTCTTGTGTTGCCTCCGACAGCGCCATGTACTCCGCCTCTGTAGATGACAGCGCCACCGTCCGCTGTTTCTTGCTTCTCCAGCTGATGCACCCGCCGTTCATCATGAACGCGTAGCCGCTTGTGCTTCTTCTTGACTCGGTGTCTCCGGCCCAGTCCGCATCCGAATAGCCTTCAAGCCCGCCGTCGCAGTTCGCTTGAAACTCGATGCCATGCGTCTTCGTGCCTTGGATGTACCTGAAGACCCTCTTGAGCGCTTGCCAGTGCGTCGGGCATGGGTCCGCAGCAAACTGGCTCAGGACCCCCACTGCCGCTGCGAGGTCTGGACGTGTGCCTACCATGAGATACATGAGGCATCCCACAGCGTTGCGGTACGGCACGTTCGCCATGGTCTCATCGTGCTTGCAACCTCCTTCGCACATGGCCTTGGTCAGCTTGAGACCTGGGTCTTGCGGCGTCTTGACCGGGTTGCTCTTCTCCATCTTGAACTTCTCGAGAATGTCCTTCGCAAACTTGGTCTGCCGCACTGACACCTTCCCAGCCGTCGTATCTTGCTCGATCTCCATCCCAAGGAAGTACTTGAGCTGGCCCATGTCCGTCATCTCGAATCGGTCACTGAGGGCCTGCTTGGTGTCCTTGATCATCTTGTGGCTGTTGCTGGCGAGGATCAGGTCGTCCACATAGAGCGCCACGAAGATCATGTCTTGGCCGTCTCGCTTCAAGTAGATGCAGTGGTCGGACTCGCACTTCTTGAACCCCTGCTTGAGCATGAACTCGTCGATGGTCTTGTTCCACATACGTGGCGACTGCTTCAGTCCATATAGCGACCGCTTGAGCCTGCACACGAAGTCCGGGTGAACATCGTCGACGAACCCGTCCGGCTGAGCCATGTAGATATCTTCGTCCAGCTCGCCGTTGAGGAACGCCGTCTTCACATCCATCTGGTGTACCGTGAGATTGTACTTGGCAGCCAGACTGAGCAAGATCCGGATGGACGTGAACTTGGCCACCGGCGCGAAGGTCTCGTCGTAGTCGATGCCGTACTTCTGCGAAAACCCCTTGGCCACCAGTCGCGCCTTGAACCGCTCGATCTCTCCAGCCTGGTTCTCCTTCACTCGAAACACCCATCTGCAGCCGATCGCCTTGCGTCCCTTCGGCAACGGCACCACTTCCCACGTCTCGTTCTTGCGAAGCGACGCCATCTCTGAGTCGCACGCTTCCTTCCACTTGGCTGCGTCGCTGGATTCCATCGCCGACTTGAACGTAGTCGGCATTTCTCCCACTGAATCCACGACGTACGCAGCCTCGAAGTCTTGACTCTCTTGGGCCGCCGCAGACATCTCATCCAGCGTCGAGCGTCCACTCTGCGGCGCATACCTCTTGGCCCTCGGCACCTCCACGGCTTCCTCCAGCGACTGCGTCCGCGGGTGTCGCTTGCTGCCGGGTTCGAAGTCTTGGTCCCGCGCAGCCTCCTCTTCATCTCCGTCCTCGTCCGATTCGGACGGAGTCTCTTCATCCGTGGCATCTTCATCATCTTCATCTGGAAGACCAATCACCACCTCCTTCGTAGCATATTTGCGTCTCCCACCGTCGAAGACGTCTTCCATGAACTGCGCATCGCGGCTCACCAACACGCGACCGCTCTCGATCTCTTCAAACCGATATGCTTTCTCGTGCTCCGAGTACCCCAGGAAACGGCAACGCACCGACCGGGCGTCGAACTTGGACCGCTTCTCCTTCGGCACATGCACGTACGCGTGGCATCCGAACACCTTGAGGTTCGCCAAGAGCGGTTTCTTGCCGGTCCAGACTTGGTGCGGCGACTTGTCGTGGCTGATGGCGCGTGTCGGACAGCGATTCCGGAGGAACGTGGCTGTCACCACCGCTTCACCCCAGTAACTCTTCGACAACCCGGCATGCTCCAACATGCAGCGCGCACACTCCACCAACGTCCGGTTCATCCGTTCCGCCACTCCGTTCAGCTGTGGCGTGTACGGTGGCGTGAACTTCTGCACGATCCCACGGTCCGCACAGAACTTGGCCATCTCACGCGAAGTGTACTCGCCACCGTTGTCGCTCCGGAGCGTTTTCACACGCTTGCCGGTCTGCGTTTCAGCCAACGCAACGAACTCCGCGAACTTGGCAGCCACCTCCGACTTGTTCCGCAGCAAGTACACCACACAAAAGTGCGACTTGTCGTCGATGAACGTGACGAAGTAGCGCTTGCCACTGAATGTGGGTGTCTGCATGGGGCCGCACACATCGCTGTGAACCACTTCCAGCACTTGCTTCGCACGGTTTGGTGACTTGGCCATGTAGCTCACTCGCGTTTGCTTGCCGAGTGAGCATCCGTCGCACAGCTCCCACTGCTTCACCGACGTCATGTCGATGCCAGAGCCGTAGCCCTTCTTGACGATGGCGTCTAGACCGCCATGGCCAATGTGACCAAGTCGAAGGTGCCAGAGGTACGACGTGGTGTCCCCTTTGCGATCCTTCGAGCTTGCCGCATTGGCCTCGTCAGGCACCACCGGTGTCATGCTCAGCTTGAACAGCCCTTTGCCTTCGCGAGCGCCGAGCTTCCACTTGACACCCTTCGTCTCCGTGAAGCACCCGTCGCTCTCGAACGTCACAGGCCCGACGTCCTTGGTGAATCTGCCGACGGAGAACAGGTTGCGCGACAACTTGGGGATGTGCCACACATTCGTGAGCACACCCTTCTTGACGCCGCGCGGGGTCTGCATCTTCATCACGATGTCGCCTCTCCCGATCGCTTGCACCACACCGTCGTCCGCGAGATGCACGTCCACCGGCGAGATCTTCTTGTAGTTCCGCATGAACTTCTTGGAACTGGTCATGTGCTGCGTCGCACCCGAGTCGACCAGCCACACCTCATTCGAATTGGTGGTGTTGCTCCCACCACCAACCGAGAAGAGGAAGTCGCCAGAGTCGTCCTCACTCTGCGCGACGTTCGCTCGCTGCGGCCTCTGCCGCTCCGCGTTCTCGCGGATTCGCACAGGACACTTGGCGATCCAATGTCCTTGCTCCCCACAGTAGTGGCAGGCGCTGGCCTTGTTGGCGGTCGCCTGCCGTCCCTTGCGCTTGCCGTTGTCGCTTGTCATGAACGCTTGGCCTTGACCGTGCGCGGCTCCGTCGACGCCGCCACCTTGCTCCTTGCGCTTCATGTCCTCATGCAGCAGCCGAGACGTCACGAGTTCCCACGACAGCGAGTCGGCTCTCGACTCCAACGCCGTGATGAGGAACTGGTACGACTCGCTGAGACTGCCCAGAAGCGTGATCACCAAGTCGTCCTCGCTGACCGGAGCGCCCACCGCGTCGAGCTGCTCCGCCAGCGTCTTGAGCTTGTTGATGTGCTCCAGCACATCATCACCTTCGTCCATCATGGTCGTGAAGAAACGTCGACGAAGGAAGAGCTTGTTGGCCAAACTCTTCTTCTCGAAGTGTCCTTCCAGTCTTGACCACGCATCGTGGGCATCCTTGGCCGACCGGACCAGCGGCAACTGCGAATCCTCCATCGCGAGACAGACGATCGCCAGCGCCTTGCGAGACTTCCTCTTGAAGGCCGTCTGGTCCAACGTGGTCGCGCAGTGCTCCAGCTTGATCTCTCCACTTGTCACTTCCCACAGATCGCGCTCCTCGAGCACCATCTGCATCTTGAACTTCCACGTGTGGAAGTTGGTTCCGTCGAACTTGTTGATGCGGGCGGTCGTGGTCGGCGCGGCGTCCATGGCGAAGGCGTAGTCGGAGTCTTGGGCAGAGAATGCGGGGCTTGGGCTCATAACCAAAAGGAAGGTCGTTTGAGCACTAGATGTCAGAATGCAAAGTGATTGATTTAGGGCCTTAGTTCGCAAGCTACTTGCTGCCTCGAAGCCTACTGGATATCCCTGCTGGATACACTCCACTGGATTCCTAACTGGATAGAAGGTCCTTCAGCCAATCAGCGAGTGCCACGTCGATGCCCATCCTGTACCCACAATCTTGTACCCACGCGTCCCATCATCAGCGTCCCGTAATCCTCGTCCCATCATCACACGAATGATGGCGGCACCACTGAGTGAAGGTCGCACTGGTACCTTACTGGTACACCGCAGCTGGTCGAGGCGACTTCTTGACAACACCCCCACTCGACTCGGCAGCCTTGGGTCCTTCGATACCAAGCTTGCTCCGGAGCACGCCAAACTGCGTCGCAGGGATTGGCTTCGTCATGAGATCAGCCAGCATGTCCTTCGTCGAGCAGTACTCCAACACCACTTGACCGTCTTCCACCTTCTCGCGCACGAAGTGGTAGCGAATGTCGATGTGCTTGGTGCGCTTGTGGAACTCGGGGTTCTTGGCCAACGCGATGGAGCCTTGGTTGTCCTCGTAGATCTTGACCGCTTCATTGATTGCCATCTCGCCGAGCTCGCACATGAACACCTTGAGCCACACCGCTTCTTGTGTTGCCTCCGACAGCGCCATGTACTCCGCCTCTGTAGATGACAGCGCCACCGTCCGCTGTTTCTTGCTTCTCCAGCTGATGCACCCGCCGTTCATCATGAACGCGTAGCCGCTTGTGCTTCTTCTTGACTCGGTGTCTCCGGCCCAGTCCGCATCCGAATAGCCTTCAAGCCCGCCGTCGCAGTTCGCTTGAAACTCGATGCCATGCGTCTTCGTGCCTTGGATGTACCTGAAGACCCTCTTGAGCGCTTGCCAGTGCGTCGGGCATGGGTCCGCAGCAAACTGGCTCAGGACCCCCACTGCCGCTGCGAGGTCTGGACGTGTGCCTACCATGAGATACATGAGGCATCCCACAGCGTTGCGGTACGGCACGTTCGCCATGGTCTCATCGTGCTTGCAACCTCCTTCGCACATGGCCTTGGTCAGCTTGAGACCTGGGTCTTGCGGCGTCTTGACCGGGTTGCTCTTCTCCATCTTGAACTTCTCGAGAATGTCCTTCGCAAACTTGGTCTGCCGCACTGACACCTTCCCAGCCGTCGTATCTTGCTCGATCTCCATCCCAAGGAAGTACTTGAGCTGGCCCATGTCCGTCATCTCGAATCGGTCACTGAGGGCCTGCTTGGTGTCCTTGATCATCTTGTGGCTGTTGCTGGCGAGGATCAGGTCGTCCACATAGAGCGCCACGAAGATCATGTCTTGGCCGTCTCGCTTCAAGTAGATGCAGTGGTCGGACTCGCACTTCTTGAACCCCTGCTTGAGCATGAACTCGTCGATGGTCTTGTTCCACATACGTGGCGACTGCTTCAGTCCATATAGCGACCGCTTGAGCCTGCACACGAAGTCCGGGTGAACATCGTCGACGAACCCGTCCGGCTGAGCCATGTAGATATCTTCGTCCAGCTCGCCGTTGAGGAACGCCGTCTTCACATCCATCTGGTGTACCGTGAGATTGTACTTGGCAGCCAGACTGAGCAAGATCCGGATGGACGTGAACTTGGCCACCGGCGTGAAGGTCTCGTCGTAGTCGATGCCGTACTTCTGCGAAAACCCCTTGGCCACCAGTCGCGCCTTGAACCGCTCGATCTCTCCAGCCTGGTTCTCCTTCACTCGAAACACCCATCTGCAGCCGATCGCCTTGCGTCCCTTCGGCAACGGCACCACTTCCCACGTCTCGTTCTTGCGAAGCGACGCCATCTCTGAGTCGCACGCTTCCTTCCACTTGGCTGCGTCGCTGGATTCCATCGCCGACTTGAACGTAGTCGGCATTTCTCCCACTGAATCCACGACGTACGCAGCCTCAAAGTCTTGACTCTCTTCGGCCGCCGCAGACATCTCATCCAGCGTCGAGCGTCCACTCTGCGGCGCATACCTCTTGGCCCTCGGCACCTCCACGGCTTCCTCCAGCGACTGCGTCCGCGGGTGTCGCTTGCTGCCGGGTTCGAAGTCTTGGTCCCGCGCAGCCTCCTCTTCATCTCCGTCCTCGTCCGATTCGGACGGAGTCTCTTCATCCGTGGCATCTTCATCATCTTCATCTGGAAGACCAATCACCACCTCCTTCGTAGCATATTTGCGTCTCCCACCGTCGAAGACGTCTTCCATGAACTGCGCATCGCGGCTCACCAACACGCGACCGCTCTCGATCTCTTCAAACCGATACGCTTTCTCGTGCTCCGAGTACCCCAGGAAACGGCAACGCACCGACCGGGCGTCGAACTTGGACCGCTTCGCCTTCGGCACATGCACGAACGCGTGGCAACCGAACACCTTGAGGTTCGCCAGTAGTGGCTTCTTTCCCGTCCAAACTTGGTGCGGGGACTTGTCGTGGCTGATGGCGCGCGTCGGACACCGGTTCCGGAGGAACGTGGCTGTCACCACCGCTTCACCCCAGTAACTCTTCGACAACCCGGCATGCTCCAACATGCAGCGCGCACACTCCACCAACGTCCGGTTCATCCGTTCCGCCACTCCGTTCAGCTGTGGCGTGTACGGTGGCGTGAACTTCTGCACGATCCCACGGTCCGCACAGAACTTGGCCATCTCACGCGAAGTGTACTCGCCACCGTTGTCGCTCCGGAGCGTTTTCACACGCTTGCCGGTCTGCGTTTCAGCCAACGCAACGAACTCCGCGAACTTGGCAGCCACCTCCGACTTGTTCCGCAGCAAGTACACCACACAAAAGTGCGACTTGTCGTCGATGAACGTGACGAAGTAGCGCTTGCCACTGAATGTGGGTGTCTGCATGGGGCCGCACACATCGCTGTGAACCACTTCCAGCACTTGCTTCGCACGGTTTGGTGACTTGGCCATGTAGCTCACTCGCGTTTGCTTGCCGAGTGAGCATCCGTCGCACAGCTCCCACTGCTTCACCGACGTCATGTCGATGCCAGAGCCGTAGCCCTTCTTGACGATGGCGTCTAGACCGCCATGGCCAATGTGACCAAGTCGAAGGTGCCAGAGGTACGACGTGGTGTCCCCTTTGCGATCCTTCGAGCTTGCCGCATTGGCCTCGTCAGGCACCACCGGTGTCATGCTCAGCTTGAACAGCCCTTTGCCTTCGCGAGCGCCGAGCTTCCACTTGACACCCTTCGTCTCCGTGAAGCACCCGTCGCTCTCGAACGTCACAGGCCCGACGTCCTTGGTGAATCTGCCGACGGAGAACAGGTTGCGCGACAACTTGGGGATGTGCCACACATTCGTGAGCACACCCTTCTTGACGCCGCGCGGGGTCTGCATCTTCATCACGATGTCGCCTCTCCCGATCGCTTGCACCACACCGTCGTCCGCGAGATGCACGTCCACCGGCGAGATCTTCTTGTAGTTCCGCATGAACTTCTTGGAACTGGTCATGTGCTGCGTCGCACCCGAGTCGACCAGCCACACCTCATTCGACTTGGTGGTGTTGCTCCCACCACCAACCGAGAAGAGGAAGTCGCCAGAGTCGTCCTCACTCTGCGCGACGTTCGCTCGCTGCGGCCTCTGCCGCTCCGCGTTCTCGCGGATTCGCACAGGACACTTGGCGATCCAATGTCCTTGCTCCCCACAGTAGTGGCAGGCGCTGGCCTTGTTGGCGGTCGCCTGCCGTCCCTTGCGCTTGCCGTTGTCGCTTGTCATGAACGCTTGGCCTTGACCGTGCGCGGCTCCGTCGACGCCGCCACCTTGCTCCTTGCGCTTCATGCCCTCATGCAGCAGCCGAGACGTCACGAGTTCCCACGACAGCGAGTCGGCTCTCGACTCCAACGCCGTGATGAGGAACTGGTACGACTCGCTGAGACTGCCCAGAAGCGTGATCACCAAGTCGTCCTCGCTGACCGGAGCGCCCACCGCGTCGAGCTGCTCCGCCAGCGTCTTGAGCTTGTTGATGTGCTCCAGCACATCATCACCTTCGTCCATCATGGTCGTGAAGAAACGTCGACGAAGGAAGAGCTTGTTGGCCAAACTCTTCTTCTCGAAGTGTCCTTCCAGTCTTGACCACGCATCGTGGGCATCCTTGGCCGACCGGACCAGCGGCAACTGCGAATCCTCCATCGCGAGACAGACGATCGCCAGCGCCTTGCGAGACTTCCTCTTGAAGGCCGTCTGGTCCAACGTGGTCGCGCAGTGCTCCAGCTTGATCTCTCCACTTGTCACCTCCCACAGATCGCGCTCCTCGAGCACCATCTGCATCTTGAACTTCCACGTGTGGAAGTTGGTTCCGTCGAACTTGTTGATGCGGGCGGTCGTGGTCGGCGCGGCGTCCATGGCGAAGGCGTAGTCGGAGTCTTGGGCAGAGAATGCGGGGCTTGGGCTCATAACCAAAAGGAAGGTCGTTTGAGCACTAGATGTCAGAATGCAAAGTGATTGATTTAGGGCCTTAGTTCGCAAGCTACTTGCTGCCTCGAAGCCTACTGGATATCCCTGCTGGATACACTCTACTGGATTCCTAACTGGATAGAAGGTCCTTCAGCCAATCAGCGAGTGCCACGTCGATGCCCATCCTGTACCCACAATCTTGTACCCACGCGTCCCATCATCAGCGTCCCATCATCAGCGTCCCGTAATCCTCGTCCCATCATCACACGAATGATGGCGGCACCACTGAGTGAAGGTCGCACTGGTACCTTACTGGTACACCGCAGCTGGTCGAGGCGACTTCTTGACAGCAGGGACGAGGATTACGGGACGCTGATGATGGGACGCTGATGATGGGACGCTGATGATGGGACGCGTGGGTACAAGATTGTGGGTACAGGATGGGCATCGACGTGGCACTCGCTGATTGGCTGAAGGACCTTCTATCCAGTTAGGAATCCAGTAGAGTGTATCCAGCAGGAATATCCAGTAGGCTTAGAGGCAGCAAGTAGCTTGTGAACTAAGGCCCTAAATCAATCACTTTGCATTCTGACATCTAGTGCTCAAACGACCTTCCTTTTTCGCGAGGGACACTCGGCAATCCAATGTCCTTGTTTGCCGCAGTTGTGGCACGCACCGGCCTTCTTCACCGGTCGTCCCTTGCGCTTATTGTCTCTCGTCATGAACGCTTGACCGTGCGCGGTGCCGTCCGCACCGCCACCTTGCTCCTTGCGCTTCATGTCCTCGTGCAGCAGCCGAGACGTCACGAGTTCCCACGTCAGCGAGTCGACCCTCGACTCCAACGCCGTGATGAGGAACTGGTACGACTCGCTGAGACTGCCAAGAAGCGTGATCACCAAGTCGTCCTCGCTGACCGGAGCGCCCACCGCGTCGAGCTGCTCCGCCAGCGTCTTGAGCTTGTTGATGTGCTCCAGCACATCATCACCTTCGTCCATCATGGTCGTGAAGAAACGTCGACGAAGAAAGAGCTTGTTGGCCAAGCTCTTCTTCTCGAAGTGTCCTTCCAGTCTTGACCATGCATCGTGAGCATCCTTGGCCGAACGCACCAGCGGCAACTGCGAGTCCTCCAATGCGAGACAGACGATCGCCAACGCCTTGCGCGACTTCTTCTTGAAGAGCGCTTGATCCGCTGCGGCGTGGCAGTGCTCCAGCTTGATCTCTCCACTCGTCACCTCCCACAGTTCGCGCTCTTCCAGCACCATCTGCATCTTGAACTTCCACGTGTGGAAGTTGGTTCCGTCGAACTTGTTGATGCGGGCGGTCGTGGTCGGCGCGGCGTCCATGGCGAAGGCGTAGTCGGAGTCTTGGGCAGGGAAGACGGGGCTTGGGCTCATAACCAAAAGGAAAGGTCGTTTGAGCACTAGATGTCAGAATGCAAAGTGATTGATTTAGGGCCTTAGTTCGCAAGCTACTTGCTGCCTCGAAGCCTACTGGATATTCCTGCTGGATACACTCTACTGGATTCCAAACTGGATAGAAGGTCCTTCAGCCAATCAGCGAGTGCCACGTCGATGCCCATCCTGTACCCACAATCTTGTACCCACGCGTCCCATCATCAGCGTCCCATCATCAGCGTCCCATCATCAGCGTCCCGTAATCCTCGTCCCATCATCACACGAATGATGGCGGCACCACTGAGTGAAGGTCGCACTGGTACCTTACTGGTACACCGCAGCTGGTCGAGGCGCCTTCTTGACAACACCCCCACTCGACTCGACGCCGGGGCCTTGGACTCCGAGCTTGCTCCGAAGAACTTCAAACTGCACAGCAGTGATGGGCTTGGTCATCAAGTCCGCCAGCATGTCCTTCGTCGAGCAGTACTCCAACACCACTTGACCGTCTTCCACCTTCTCGCGCACGAAGTGGTAGCGAATGTCGATGTGCTTGGTGCGCTTGTGGAACTCGGGGTTCTTGGCCAACGCGATGGAGCCTTGGTTGTCTTCGTAGATCTTGATCGCTTCATCGCTTGCCATCTCGCCGAGCTCGCACATGAACACCTTGAGCCACACTGCCTCCTGCGTCGCTTCCGATAGAGCCATGTACTCTGCCTCCGTCGATGACAGCGCCATCAAAAGGAAAGGTCGTTTGAGCACTAGATGTCAGAATGCAAAGTGATTGATTTAGGGCCTTAGTTCGCAAGCTACTTGCTGCCTCGAAGCCTACTGGATATTCCTGCTGGATACACTCTACTGGATTCCAAACTGGATAGAAGGTCCTTCAGCCAATCAGCGAGTGCCACGTCGATGCCCATCCTGTACCCACAATCTTGTACCCACGCGTCCCATCATCAGCGTCCCATCATCAGCGTCCCATCATCAGCGTCCCGTAATCCTCGTCCCATCATCACACGAATGATGGCGGCACCACTGAGTGAAGGTCGCACTGGTACCTTACTGGTACACCGCAGCTGGTCGAGGCGCCTTCTTGACAACACCCCCACTCGACTCGACGCCGGGGCCTTGGACTCCGAGCTTGCTCCGAAGAACTTCAAACTGCACAGCAGTGATGGGCTTGGTCATCAAGTCCGCCAGCATGTCCTTCGTCGAGCAGTACTCCAACACCACTTGACCGTCTTCCACCTTCTCGCGCACGAAGTGGTAGCGAATGTCGATGTGCTTGGTGCGCTTGTGGAACTCGGGGTTCTTGGCCAACGCGATGGAGCCTTGGTTGTCTTCGTAGATCTTGATCGCTTCATCGCTTGCCATCTCGCCGAGCTCGCACATGAACACCTTGAGCCACACTGCCTCCTGCGTCGCTTCCGATAGAGCCATGTACTCTGCCTCCGTCGATGACAGCGCCACCAAAAGGAAAGGTCGTTTGAGCACTAGATGTCAGAATGCAAAGTGATTGATTTAGGGCCTTAGTTCGCAAGCTACTTGCTGCCTCGAAGCCTACTGGATATTCCTGCTGGATACACTCTACTGGATTCCAAACTGGATAGAAGGTCCTTCAGCCAATCAGCGAGTGCCACGTCGATGCCCATCCTGTACCCACAATCTTGTACCCACGCGTCCCATCATCAGCGTCCCATCATCAGCGTCCCGTAATCCTCGTCCCATCATCACACGAATGATGGCGGCACCACTGAGTGAAGGTCGCACTGGTACCTTACTGGTACACCGCAGCTGGTCGAGGCGCCTTCTTGACAACACCCCCACTCGACTCGACGCCGGGGCCTTGGACTCCGAGCTTGCTCCGAAGAACTTCAAACTGCACAGCAGTGATGGGCTTGGTCATCAAGTCCGCCAGCATGTCCTTCGTCGAGCAGTACTCCAACACCACTTGACCGTCTTCCACCTTCTCGCGCACGAAGTGGTAGCGAATGTCGATGTGCTTGGTGCGCTTGTGGAACTCGGGGTTCTTGGCCAACGCGATGGAGCCTTGGTTGTCCTCGTAGATCTTGACCGCTTCATTGATTGCCATCTCGCCGAGCTCGCACATGAACACCTTGAGCCACACCGCTTCTTGTGTTGCCTCCGACAGCGCCATGTACTCCGCCTCTGTAGATGACAGCGCCACCGTCCGCTGCTTCTTGCTTCTCCAGCTGATGCACCCGCCGTTCATCATGAACGCGTAGCCGCTTGTGCTTCTTCTTGACTCGGTGTCTCCGGCCCAGTCCGCATCCGAATAGCCTTCAAGCCCGCCGTCGCAGTTCGCTTGAAACTCGATGCCATGCGTCTTCGTGCCTTGGATGTACCTGAAGACCCTCTTGAGCGCTTGCCAGTGCGTCGGGCATGGGTCCGCAGCAAACTGGCTCAGGACCCCCACTGCCGCTGCGAGGTCTGGACGTGTGCCTACCATGAGATACATGAGGCATCCCACAGCGTTGCGGTACGGCACGTTCGCCATGGTCTCATCGTGCTTGCAACCTCCTTCGCACATGGCCTTGGTCAGCTTGAGACCTGGGTCTTGCGGCGTCTTGACCGGGTTGCTCTTCTCCATCTTGAACTTCTCGAGAATGTCCTTCGCAAACTTGGTCTGCCGCACTGACACCTTCCCAGCCGTCGTATCTTGCTCGATCTCCATCCCAAGGAAGTACTTGAGCTGGCCCATGTCCGTCATCTCGAATCGGTCACTGAGGGCCTGCTTGGTGTCCTTGATCATCTTGTGGCTGTTGCTGGCGAGGATCAGGTCGTCCACATAGAGCGCCACGAAGATCATGTCTTGGCCGTCTCGCTTCAAGTAGATGCAGTGGTCGGACTCGCACTTCTTGAACCCCTGCTTGAGCATGAACTCGTCGATGGTCTTGTTCCACATACGTGGCGACTGCTTCAGTCCATATAGCGACCGCTTGAGCCTGCACACGAAGTCCGGGTGAACATCGTCGACGAACCCGTCCGGCTGAGCCATGTAGATATCTTCGTCCAGCTCGCCGTTGAGGAACGCCGTCTTCACATCCATCTGGTGTAC
The DNA here is from genome assembly GCA_025722995.1 of Phytophthora agathidicida. NCBI lineage: Eukaryota > Oomycota > Peronosporomycetes > Peronosporales > Peronosporaceae > Phytophthora > Phytophthora agathidicida. The sequence continues at coordinate 3,314,991 of CP106972.1, read as the reverse complement.
CGTGAGATTGTACTTGGCAGCCAGACTGAGCAAGATCCGGATGGACGTGAACTTGGCCACCGGCGTGAAGGTCTCGTCGTAGTCGATGCCGTACTTCTGCGAAAACCCCTTGGCCACCAGTCGCGCCTTGAACCGCTCGATCTCTCCAGCCTGGTTCTCCTTCACTCGAAACACCCATCTACAGCCGATCGCCTTGCGTCCCTTCGGCAACGGCACCACTTCCCACGTCTCGTTCTTGCGAAGCGACGCCATCTCCGAGTCGCACGCTTCCTTCCACTTGGCTGCGTCGCTGGATTCCATCGCCGACTTGAACGTGGTCGGTATTTCTCCCACTGAATCCACGACGTACGCAGCCTCAAAGTCTTGACTCTCTTCGGCCGCCGCAGACATCTCATCCAGCGTCGAGCGTCCACTCTGCGGCGCATACCTCTTGGCCCTCGGCACCTCCACGGCTTCCTCCAGCGACTGCGTCCGCGGGTGTCGCTTGCTGCCGGGTTCGAAGTCTTGGTCCCGCGCAGCCTCCTCTTCATCTCCGTCCTCGTCCGATTCGGACGGAGTCTCTTCATCCGTGGCATCTTCATCATCTTCATCTGGAAGACCAATCACCACCTCCTTCGTAGCATATTTGCGTCTCCCACCGTCGAAGACGTCTTCCATGAACTGCGCATCGCGGCTCACCAACACGCGACCGCTCTCGATCTCTTCAAACCGATACGCTTTCTCGTGCTCCGAGTACCCCAGGAAACGGCAACGCACCGACCGGGCGTCGAACTTGGACCGCTTCGCCTTCGGCACATGCACGAACGCGTGGCAACCGAACACCTTGAGGTTCGCCAGTAGTGGCTTCTTTCCCGTCCAAACTTGGTGCGGGGACTTGTCGTGGCTGATGGCGCGCGTCGGACACCGGTTCCGGAGGAACGTGGCTGTCACCACCGCTTCACCCCAGTAACTCTTCGACAACCCGGCATGCTCCAACATGCAGCGCGCACACTCCACCAACGTCCGGTTCATCCGTTCCGCCACTCCGTTCAGCTGTGGCGTGTACGGCGGCGTGAACTTCTGCACGATACCACGGTCCGCACAGAACTTGGCCATCTCACGCGAAGTGTACTCGCCACCGTTGTCGCTCCGGAGCGTTTTCACACGCTTGCCGGTCTGCGTTTCAGCCAACGCAACGAACTCCGCGAACTTGGCAGCCACCTCCGACTTGTTCCGCAGCAAGTACACCACACAAAAGTGCGACTTGTCGTCGATGAACGTGACGAAGTAGCGCTTGCCACTGAATGTGGGTGTCTGCATGGGGCCGCACACATCGCTGTGAACCACTTCCAGCACTTGCTTCGCACGGTTTGGTGACTTGGCCATGTAGCTCACTCGCGTTTGCTTGCCGAGTGAGCATCCGTCGCACAGCTCCCACTGCTTCACCGACGTCATGTCGATGCCAGAGCCGTAGCCCTTCTTGACGATGGCGTCTAGACCGCCATGGCCAATGTGACCAAGTCGAAGGTGCCAGAGGTACGACGTGGTGTCCCCTTTGCGATCCTTCGAGCTTGCCGCATTGGCCTCGTCAGGCATCACCGGTGTCATGCTCAGCTTGAACAGCCCTTTGCCTTCGCGAGCGCCGAGCTTCCACTTGACACCCTTCGTCTCCGTGAAGCACCCGTCGCTCTCGAACGTCACAGGCCCGACGTCCTTGGTGAATCTGCCGACGGAGAACAGGTTGCGCGACAACTTGGGGATGTGCCACACATTCGTGAGCACACCCTTCTTGACGCCGCGCGGGGTCTGCATCTTCATCACGATGTCGCCTCTCCCGATCGCTTGCACCACACCGTCGTCCGCGAGATGCACGTCCACCGGCGAGATCTTCTTGTAGTTCCGCATGAACTTCTTGGAACTGGTCATGTGCTGCGTCGCACCCGAGTCGACCAGCCACACCTCATTCGACTTGGTGGTGTTGCTCCCACCACCAACCGAGAAGAGGAAGTCGCCAGAGTCGTCCTCACTCTGCGCGACGTTCGCTCGCTGCGGCCTCTGCCGCTCCGCGTTCTCGCGGATTCGCACAGGACACTTGGCGATCCAATGTCCTTGCTCCCCACAGTAGTGGCAGGCGCTGGCCTTGTTGGCGGTCGCCTGCCGTCCCTTGCGCTTGCCGTTGTCGCTTGTCATGAACGCTTGGCCTTGACCGTGCGCGGCTCCGTCGACGCCGCCACCTTGCTCCTTGCGCTTCATGTCCTCATGCAGCAGCCGAGACGTCACGAGTTCCCACGACAGCGAGTCGGCTCTCGACTCCAACGCCGTGATGAGGAACTGGTACGACTCGCTGAGACTGCCCAGAAGCGTGATCACCAAGTCGTCCTCGCTGACCGGAGCGCCCACCGCGTCGAGCTGCTCCGCCAGCGTCTTGAGCTTGTTGATGTGCTCCAGCACATCATCACCTTCCTCCATCATGGTCGTGAAGAAACGTCGACGAAGAAAGAGCTTGTTGGCCAAACTCTTCTTCTCGAAGTGTCCTTCCAGTCTTGACCATGCATCGTGAGCATCCTTGGCCGAACGCACCAGCGGCAACTGCGAATCCTCCATCGCGAGACAGATGATCGCCAGCGCCTTGCGAGACTTCCTCTTGAAGGCCGTCTGGTCCAACGTGGTCGCGCAGTGCTCCAGCTTGATCTCCCCACTCGTCACCTCCCACAGTTCGCGCTCTTCCAGCACCATCTGCATCTTGAACTTCCACGTGTGGAAGTTGGTTCCGTCGAACTTGTTGATGCGGGCGGTGGCGGTCGGCGTGGCGTCCATGGCGAAGGCGTAGTCGGGGTCTTGGGCAGGGAAGACGGGGCTTGGGCTCATAACCAAAAGGAAAGGTCGTTTGAGCACTAGATGTCAGAATGCAAAGTGATTGATTTAGGGCCTTAGTTCGCAAGCTACTTGCTGCCTCGAAGCCTACTGGATATTCCTGCTGGATACACTCTACTGGATTCCAAACTGGATAGAAGGTCCTTCAGCCAATCAGCGAGTGCCACGTCGATGCCCATCCTGTACCCACAATCTTGTACCCACGCGTCCCATCATCAGCGTCCCATCATCAGCGTCCCGTAATCCTCGTCCCATCATCACACGAATGATGGCGGCACCACTGAGTGAAGGTCGCACTGGTACCTTACTGGTACACCGCAGCTGGTCGAGGCGCCTTCTTGACAACACCACCGTCCGCTGTTTCTTGCTCCTCCAGCTGATGCACCCGCCGTTCATCATGAACGCGTAGCCGCTTGTACTCCTTCTCGACTCGATGTCGCCGGCCCAGTCCGCATCCGAATACCCGCATAACGCGCCGTCACCACCGTCTCTTGAGAACTCGAGTCCGTGCGTAGGCGTCGCTTGGAGGTACCGAAACACACGCTTGAGAGCTTGCCAATGCGTCGGACACGGGTCAGCACAGAACTGACTGAGGGAACCCACTGCAGCAGCCAGGTCCGGACGCGTCGCCACCATCAGGTACATCAGTCCGCCGACGGCACTCCGATACGGCACGTTCTTCATCGTGTCTTCATGCTTGCAGCCACCTTCGCACATGCTCTTGGTCAACTTGAGTCCCGGGTCTTGAGGTGTCTTCACAGGCTTGCTGTCTTGCATGCCGAACTTGGTCAGGATACTCTTGAGGAACTTGGTCTGCCGCACCGTCACCTTGCCGGAGTCCACGTCGCTCTTGATCTCCATGCCGAGGAAGTACTCGAGCTCGCCGAGGTCTGTCATCTCGAACCGCTTGCTGAGTGCCTTCTTGGTCGATTCCAGCAGCTTGTCGTTGCTGCTTGCGAGGATGAGATCATCGACGTACAGCACCACGAAGATCATGTCTTGGTCGTTCCTCTTGATGTAGACGCAGTGATCCGACTCGCACTTCTTGAACCCCATCTTCAGCATGAACTCGTCGATGGTTTGGTTCCACATGCGCGGCGACTGCTTGAGTCCGTAGAGTGACCGCTTGAGCTTGCACACGTAGTCGGGGTGGCCTTCGTCTTCGTATCCGTCTGGCTGCGCCATGTAGATATCTTCATCCAGGACGCCGTTCAGGAATGCGGTCTTCACGTCCATCTGGTGCAGCTTGAGATCGTACTTGGCAGCCAAACTCAGCACGGCCCGGATCGACGTGAACTTGGCCACTGGCGCGAAGGTCTCGTCGTAGTCGACGCCGTACTTCTGCGAAAACCCCTTGGCCACCAGACGCGCCTTGAACCGCTCGACCTCTCCGGCTTGGTTTTCCTTCACGCGAAACACCCATCTGCAGCCGATCGCCTTGCGTCCCTTCGGCAGTGGCACCACGTCCCACGTGTCGTTCTTGCGCAGCGACTCATGCTCCGAGTCGCACGCTTCCTTCCACTTGGCTGCGTCGCTGGATTCCATCGCCGACTTGAACGTGGTCGGCATTTCTCCCACTGAATCCACGACGTAGGCCGCCTCGAAGCCTTCTTCTTCTCTTGCGACCGCCGACATCTCCTCGAGAGTCTGGTGCGTCGCGAACCGCTTGGGTCTTGGGATCTCCACCGCTTCCTCCAACGACTGCGTCCGCGGGTGTCGCTTGCTGCCAGGCTCAAAGTCTTCATCCCGCGCAGCCTCTTCTTCATTTTCGTCTTCGTCTTCGTCCGGACCGGACGATGCTTCTTGGTCCGAGGCATCTTCATCCCGAAGTTCCACGACCATGTCTTCTTGACCGCACTCGCGTCTCCCACCGTCGAAGACGTCTTCCATGAACTGTGCGTCGCGGCTCACCAACACGCGACCGCTCTCGATCTCTTCAAACCGATACGCTTTCTCGTGCTCCGAGTACCCCAGGAAACGGCAACGCACCGACCGGGCGTCGAACTTGGACCGCTTCGCCTTCGGCACATGCACGAACGCGTGGCAACCGAACACCTTGAGGTTCGCCAGTAGTGGCTTCTTTCCCGTCCAAACTTGGTGCGGCGACTTGTCGTGGCTGATGGCGCGCGTCGGACACCGGTTCCGGAGGAACGTGGCTGTCACCACCGCTTCACCCCAGTAACTCTTCGACAACCCGGCATGCTCCAACATGCAGCGCGCACACTCCACCAACGTCCGGTTCATCCGTTCCGCCACTCCATTCAGCTGTGGCGTGTATGGCGGCGTGAACTTCTGCACGATCCCACGGTCCGCACAGAACTTGGCCATCTCACGCGAAGTGTACTCGCCACCGTTGTCGCTCCGGAGCGTTTTCACACGCTTGCCGGTCTGCGTTTCAGCCAACGCAACGAACTCCGCGAACTTGGCAGCCACCTCCGACTTGTTCCGCAGCAAGTACACCACACAAAAGTGCGACTTGTCGTCGATGAACGTGACGAAGTAGCGCTTGCCACTGAATGTGGGTGTCTGCATGGGGCCGCACACATCGCTGTGAACCACTTCCAGCACTTGCTTCGCACGGTTTGGAGACTTGGCCATGTAGCTCACTCGCGTTTGCTTGCCGAGTGAGCATCCGTCGCACAGCTCCCACTGCTTCACCGACGTCATGTCGATGCCAGAGCCGTAGCCCTTCTTGACGATGGCGTCTAGACCGCCATGGCCAATGTGACCAAGTCGAAGGTGCCAGAGGTACGACGTGGTGTCCCCTTTGCGATCCTTCGAGCTTGCCGCATTGGCCTCGTCAGGCATCACCGGTGTCATGCTCAGCTTGAACAGCCCTTTGCCTTCGCGAGCGCCGAGCTTCCACTTGACACCCTTCGTCTCCGTGAAGCACCCGTCGCTCTCGAACGTCACAGGCCCGACGTCCTTGGTGAATCTGCCGACGGAGAACAGGTTGCGCGACAACTTGGGGATGTGCCACACATTCGTGAGCACACCCTTCTTGACGCCGCGCGGGGTCTGCATCTTCATCACGATGTCGCCTCTCCCGATCGCTTGCACCACACCGTCGTCCGCGAGATGCACGTCCACCGGCGAGATCTTCTTGTAGTTCCGCATGAACTTCTTGGAACTGGTCATGTGCTGCGTCGCACCCGAGTCGACCAGCCACACCTCATTCGACTTGGTGGTGTTGCTCCCACCACCAACCGAGAAGAGGAAGTCGCCAGAGTCGTCCTCACTCTGCGCGACGTTCGCTCGCTGCGGCCTCTGCCGCTCCGCGTTCTCGCGGATTCGCACAGGACACTTGGCGATCCAATGTCCTTGCTCCCCACAGTAGTGGCAGGCGCTGGCCTTGTTGGCGGTCGCCTGCCGTCCCTTGCGCTTGCCGTTGTCGCTTGTCATGAACGCTTGGCCTTGACCGTGCGCGGCTCCGTCGACGCCGCCACCTTGCTCCTTGCGCTTCATGTCCTCATGCAGCAGCCGAGACGTCACGAGTTCCCACGACAGCGAGTCGGCTCTCGACTCCAACGCCGTGATGAGGAACTGGTACGACTCGCTGAGACTGCCCAGAAGCGTGATCACCAAGTCGTCCTCGCTGACCGGAGCGCCCACCGCGTCGAGCTGCTCCGCCAGCGTCTTGAGCTTGTTGATGTGCTCCAGCACATCATCACCTTCCTCCATCATGGTCGTGAAGAAACGTCGACGAAGAAAGAGCTTGTTGGCCAAACTCTTCTTCTCGAAGTGTCCTTCCAGTCTTGACCATGCATCGTGAGCATCCTTGGCCGAACGCACCAGCGGCAACTGCGAATCCTCCATCGCGAGACAGATGATCGCCAGCGCCTTGCGAGACTTCCTCTTGAAGGCCGTCTGGTCCAACGTGGTCGCGCAGTGCTCCAGCTTGATCTCCCCACTCGTCACCTCCCACAGTTCGCGCTCTTCCAGCACCATCTGCATCTTGAACTTCCACGTGTGGAAGTTGGTTCCGTCGAACTTGTTGATGCGGGCGGTGGCGGTCGGCGTGGCGTCCATGGCGAAGGCGTAGTCGGGGTCTTGGGCAGGGAAGACGGGGCTTGGGCTCATAACCAAAAGGAAAGGTCGTTTGAGCACTAGATGTCAGAATGCAAAGTGATTGATTTAGGGCCTTAGTTCGCAAGCTACTTGCTGCCTCGAAGCCTACTGGATATTCCTGCTGGATACACTCTACTGGATTCCAAACTGGATAGAAGGTCCTTCAGCCAATCAGCGAGTGCCACGTCGATGCCCATCCTGTACCCACAATCTTGTACCCACGCGTCCCATCATCAGCGTCCCATCATCAGCGTCCCGTAATCCTCGTCCCATCATCACACGAATGATGGCGGCACCACTGAGTGAAGGTCGCACTGGTACCTTACTGGTACACCGCAGCTGGTCGAGGCGCCTTCTTGACAACACCACCGTCCGCTGTTTCTTGCTCCTCCAGCTGATGCACCCGCCGTTCATCATGAACGCGTAGCCGCTTGTACTCCTTCTCGACTCGATGTCGCCGGCCCAGTCCGCATCCGAATACCCGCATAACGCGCCGTCACCACCGTCTCTTGAGAACTCGAGTCCGTGCGTAGGCGTCGCTTGGAGGTACCGAAACACACGCTTGAGAGCTTGCCAATGCGTCGGACACGGGTCAGCACAGAACTGACTGAGGGAACCCACTGCAGCAGCCAGGTCCGGACGCGTCGCCACCATCAGGTACATCAGTCCGCCGACGGCACTCCGATACGGCACGTTCTTCATCGTGTCTTCATGCTTGCAGCCACCTTCGCACATGCTCTTGGTCAACTTGAGTCCCGGGTCTTGAGGTGTCTTCACAGGCTTGCTGTCTTGCATGCCGAACTTGGTCAGGATACTCTTGAGGAACTTGGTCTGCCGCACCGTCACCTTGCCGGAGTCCACGTCGCTCTTGATCTCCATGCCGAGGAAGTACTCGAGCTCGCCGAGGTCTGTCATCTCGAACCGCTTGCTGAGTGCCTTCTTGGTCGATTCCAGCAGCTTGTCGTTGCTGCTTGCGAGGATGAGATCATCGACGTACAGCACCACGAAGATCATGTCTTGGTCGTTCCTCTTGATGTAGACGCAGTGATCCGACTCGCACTTCTTGAACCCCATCTTCAGCATGAACTCGTCGATGGTTTGGTTCCACATGCGCGGCGACTGCTTGAGTCCGTAGAGTGACCGCTTGAGCTTGCACACGTAGTCGGGGTGGCCTTCGTCTTCGTATCCGTCTGGCTGCGCCATGTAGATATCTTCATCCAGGACGCCGTTCAGGAATGCGGTCTTCACGTCCATCTGGTGCAGCTTGAGATCGTACTTGGCAGCCAAACTCAGCACGGCCCGGATCGACGTGAACTTGGCCACTGGCGCGAAGGTCTCGTCGTAGTCGACGCCGTACTTCTGCGAAAACCCCTTGGCCACCAGACGCGCCTTGAACCGCTCGACCTCTCCGGCTTGGTTTTCCTTCACGCGAAACACCCATCTGCAGCCGATCGCCTTGCGTCCCTTCGGCAGTGGCACCACGTCCCACGTGTCGTTCTTGCGCAGCGACTCATGCTCCGAGTCGCACGCTTCCTTCCACTTGGCTGCGTTGCTGGATTCCATCGCCGACTTGAACGTGGTCGGCATTTCTCCCACTGAATCCACGACGTAGGCCGCCTCGAAGCCTTCTTCTTCTCTTGCGACCGCCGACATCTCCTCGAGAGTCTGGTGCGTCGCGAACCGCTTGGGTCTTGGGATCTCCACCGCTTCCTCCAACGACTGCGTCCGCGGGTGTCGCTTGCTGCCAGGCTCAAAGTCTTCATCCCGCGCAGCCTCTTCTTCATTTTCGTCTTCGTCTTCGTCCGGACCGGACGATGCTTCTTGGTCCGAGGCATCTTCATCCCGAAGTTCCACGACCATGTCTTCTTGACCGCACTCGCGTCTCCCACCGTCGAAGACGTCTTCCATGAACTGTGCGTCGCGGCTCACCAACACGCGACCGCTCTCGATCTCTTCAAACCGATACGCTTTCTCGTGCTCCGAGTACCCCAGGAAACGGCAACGCACCGACCGGGCGTCGAACTTGGACCGCTTCGCCTTCGGCACATGCACGAACGCGTGGCAACCGAACACCTTGAGGTTCGCCAGTAGTGGCTTCTTTCCCGTCCAAACTTGGTGCGGCGACTTGTCGTGGCTGATGGCGCGCGTCGGACACCGGTTCCGGAGGAACGTGGCTGTCACCACCGCTTCACCCCAGTAACTCTTCGACAACCCGGCATGCTCCAACATGCAGCGCGCACACTCCACCAACGTCCGGTTCATCCGTTCCGCCACTCCATTCAGCTGTGGCGTGTATGGCGGCGTGAACTTCTGCACGATCCCACGGTCCGCACAGAACTTGGCCATCTCACGCGAAGTGTACTCGCCACCGTTGTCGCTCCGGAGCGTTTTCACACGCTTGCCGGTCTGCGTTTCAGCCAACGCAACGAACTCCGCGAACTTGGCAGCCACCTCCGACTTGTTCCGCAGCAAGTACACCACACAAAAGTGCGACTTGTCGTCGATGAACGTGACGAAGTAGCGCTTGCCACTGAATGTGGGTGTCTGCATGGGGCCGCACACATCGCTGTGAACCACTTCCAGCACTTGCTTCGCACGGTTTGGAGACTTGGCCATGTAGCTCACTCGCGTTTGCTTGCCGAGTGAGCATCCGTCGCACAGCTCCCACTGCTTCACCGACGTCATGTCGATGCCAGAGCCGTAGCCCTTCTTGACGATGGCGTCTAGACCGCCATGGCCAATGTGACCAAGTCGAAGGTGCCAGAGGTACGACGTGGTGTCCCCTTTGCGATCCTTCGAGCTTGCCGCATTGGCCTCGTCAGGCATCACCGGTGTCATGCTCAGCTTGAACAGCCCTTTGCCTTCGCGAGCGCCGAGCTTCCACTTGACACCCTTCGTCTCCGTGAAGCACCCGTCGCTCTCGAACGTCACAGGCCCGACGTCCTTGGTGAATCTGCCGACGGAGAACAGGTTGCGCGACAACTTGGGGATGTGCCACACATTCGTGAGCACACCCTTCTTGACGCCGCGCGGGGTCTGCATCTTCATCACGATGTCGCCTCTCCCGATCGCTTGCACCACACCGTCGTCCGCGAGATGCACGTCCACCGGCGAGATCTTCTTGTAGTTCCGCATGAACTTCTTGGAACTGGTCATGTGCTGCGTCGCACCCGAGTCGACCAGCCACACCTCATTCGACTTGGTGGTGTTGCTCCCACCACCAACCGAGAAGAGGAAGTCGCCAGAGTCGTCCTCACTCTGCGCGACGTTCGCTCGCTGCGGCCTCTGCCGCTCCGCGTTCTCGCGGATTCGCACAGGACACTTGGCGATCCAATGTCCTTGCTCCCCACAGTAGTGGCAGGCGCTGGCCTTGTTGGCGGTCGCCTGCCGTCCCTTGCGCTTGCCGTTGTCGCTTGTCATGAACGCTTGGCCTTGACCGTGCGCGGCTCCGTCGACGCCGCCACCTTGCTCCTTGCGCTTCATGTCCTCATGCAGCAGCCGAGACGTCACGAGTTCCCACGACAGCGAGTCGGCTCTCGACTCCAACGCCGTGATGAGGAACTGGTACGACTCGCTGAGACTGCCCAGAAGCGTGATCACCAAGTCGTCCTCGCTGACCGGAGCGCCCACCGCGTCGAGCTGCTCCGCCAGCGTCTTGAGCTTGTTGATGTGCTCCAGCACATCATCACCTTCCTCCATCATGGTCGTGAAGAAACGTCGACGAAGAAAGAGCTTGTTGGCCAAACTCTTCTTCTCGAAGTGTCCTTCCAGTCTTGACCATGCATCGTGAGCATCCTTGGCCGAACGCACCAGCGGCAACTGCGAATCCTCCATCGCGAGACAGATGATCGCCAGCGCCTTGCGAGACTTCCTCTTGAAGGCCGTCTGGTCCAACGTGGTCGCGCAGTGCTCCAGCTTGATCTCCCCACTCGTCACTTCCCACAGATCGCGCTCCTCGAGCACCATCTGCATCTTGAACTTCCACGTGTGGAAGTTGGTTCCGTCGAACTTGTTGATGCGGGCGGTGGCGGTCGGCGTGGCGTCCATGGCGAAGGCGTAGTCGGGGTCTTGGGCAGGGAAGACGGGGCTTGGGCTCATAACCAAAAGGAAAGGTCGTTTGAGCACTAGATGTCAGAATGCAAAGTGATTGATTTAGGGCCTTAGTTCGCAAGCTACTTGCTGCCTCGAAGCCTACTGGATATTCCTGCTGGATACACTCTACTGGATTCCAAACTGGATAGAAGGTCCTTCAGCCAATCAGCGAGTGCCACGTCGATGCCCATCCTGTACCCACAATCTTGTACCCACGCGTCCCATCATCAGCGTCCCATCATCAGCGTCCCGTAATCCTCGTCCCATCATCACACGAATGATGGCGGCACCACTGAGTGAAGGTCGCACTGGTACCTTACTGGTACACCGCAGCTGGTCGAGGCGCCTTCTTGACAACACCACCGTCCGCTGTTTCTTGCTCCTCCAGCTGATGCACCCGCCGTTCATCATGAACGCGTAGCCGCTTGTACTCCTTCTCGACTCGATGTCGCCGGCCCAGTCCGCATCCGAATACCCGCATAACGCGCCGTCACCACCGTCTCTTGAGAACTCGAGTCCGTGCGTAGGCGTCGCTTGGAGGTACCGAAACACACGCTTGAGAGCTTGCCAATGCGTCGGACACGGGTCAGCACAGAACTGACTGAGGGAACCCACTGCAGCAGCCAGGTCCGGACGCGTCGCCACCATCAGGTACATCAGTCCGCCGACGGCACTCCGATACGGCACGTTCTTCATCGTGTCTTCATGCTTGCAGCCACCTTCGCACATGCTCTTGGTCAACTTGAGTCCCGGGTCTTGAGGTGTCTTCACAGGCTTGCTGTCTTGCATGCCGAACTTGGTCAGGATACTCTTGAGGAACTTGGTCTGCCGCACCGTCACCTTGCCGGAGTCCACGTCGCTCTTGATCTCCATGCCGAGGAAGTACTCGAGCTCGCCGAGGTCTGTCATCTCGAACCGCTTGCTGAGTGCCTTCTTGGTCGATTCCAGCAGCTTGTCGTTGCTGCTTGCGAGGATGAGATCATCGACGTACAGCACCACGAAGATCATGTCTTGGTCGTTCCTCTTGATGTAGACGCAGTGATCCGACTCGCACTTCTTGAACCCCATCTTCAGCATGAACTCGTCGATGGTTTGGTTCCACATGCGCGGCGACTGCTTGAGTCCGTAGAGTGACCGCTTGAGCTTGCACACGTAGTCGGGGTGGCCTTCGTCTTCGTATCCGTCTGGCTGCGCCATGTAGATATCTTCATCCAGGACGCCGTTCAGGAATGCGGTCTTCACGTCCATCTGGTGCAGCTTGAGATCGTACTTGGCAGCCAAACTCAGCACGGCCCGGATCGACGTGAACTTGGCCACTGGCGCGAAGGTCTCGTCGTAGTCGACGCCGTACTTCTGCGAAAACCCCTTGGCCACCAGACGCGCCTTGAACCGCTCGACCTCTCCGGCTTGGTTTTCCTTCACGCGAAACACCCATCTGCAGCCGATCGCCTTGCGTCCCTTCGGCAGTGGCACCACGTCCCACGTGTCGTTCTTGCGCAGCGACTCATGCTCCGAGTCGCACGCTTCCTTCCACTTGGCTGCGTCGCTGGATTCCATCGCCGACTTGAACGTGGTCGGCATTTCTCCCACTGAATCCACGACGTAGGCCGCCTCGAAGCCTTCTTCTTCTCTTGCGACCGCCGACATCTCCTCGAGAGTCTGGTGCGTCGCGAACCGCTTGGGTCTTGGGATCTCCACCGCTTCCTCCAACGACTGCGTCCGCGGGTGTCGCTTGCTGCCAGGCTCAAAGTCTTCATCCCGCGCAGCCTCTTCTTCATTTTCGTCTTCGTCCGGACCGGACGATGCTTCTTGGTCCGAGGCATCTTCATCCCGAAGTTCCACGACCATGTCTTCTTGACCGCACTCGCGTCTCCCACCGTCGAAGACGTCTTCCATGAACTGTGCGTCGCGGCTCACCAACACGCGACCGCTCTCGATCTCTTCAAACCGATACGCTTTCTCGTGCTCCGAGTACCCCAGGAAACGGCAACGCACCGACCGGGCGTCGAACTTGGACCGCTTCGCCTTCGGCACATGCACGAACGCGTGGCAACCGAACACCTTGAGGTTCGCCAGTAGTGGCTTCTTTCCCGTCCAAACTTGGTGCGGCGACTTGTCGTGGCTGATGGCGCGCGTCGGACACCGGTTCCGGAGGAACGTGGCTGTCACCACCGCTTCACCCCAGTAACTCTTCGACAACCCGGCATGCTCCAACATGCAGCGCGCACACTCCACCAACGTCCGGTTCATCCGTTCCGCCACTCCATTCAGCTGTGGCGTGTATGGCGGCGTGAACTTCTGCACGATCCCACGGTCCGCACAGAACTTGGCCATCTCACGCGAAGTGTACTCGCCACCGTTGTCGCTCCGGAGCGTTTTCACACGCTTGCCGGTCTGCGTTTCAGCCAACGCAACGAACTCCGCGAACTTGGCAGCCACCTCCGACTTGTTCCGCAGCAAGTACACCACACAAAAGTGCGACTTGTCGTCGATGAACGTGACGAAGTAGCGCTTGCCACTGAATGTGGGTGTCTGCATGGGGCCGCACACATCGCTGTGAACCACTTCCAGCACTTGCTTCGCACGGTTTGGAGACTTGGCCATGTAGCTCACTCGCGTTTGCTTGCCGAGTGAGCATCCGTCGCACAGCTCCCACTGCTTCACCGACGTCATGTCGATGCCAGAGCCGTAGCCCTTCTTGACGATGGCGTCTAGACCGCCATGGCCAATGTGACCAAGTCGAAGGTGCCAGAGGTACGACGTGGTGTCCCCTTTGCGATCCTTCGAGCTTGCCGCATTGGCCTCGTCAGGCATCACCGGTGTCATGCTCAGCTTGAACAGCCCTTTGCCTTCGCGAGCGCCGAGCTTCCACTTGACACCCTTCGTCTCCGTGAAGCACCCGTCGCTCTCGAACGTCACAGGCCCGACGTCCTTGGTGAATCTGCCGACGGAGAACAGGTTGCGCGACAACTTGGGGATGTGCCACACATTCGTGAGCACACCCTTCTTGACGCCGCGCGGGGTCTGCATCTTCATCACGATGTCGCCTCTCCCGATCGCTTGCACCACACCGTCGTCCGCGAGATGCACGTCCACCGGCGAGATCTTCTTGTAGTTCCGCATGAACTTCTTGGAACTGGTCATGTGCTGCGTCGCACCCGAGTCGACCAGCCACACCTCATTCGACTTGGTGGTGTTGCTCCCACCACCAACCGAGAAGAGGAAGTCGCCAGAGTCGTCCTCACTCTGCGCGACGTTCGCTCGCTGCGGCCTCTGCCGCTCCGCGTTCTCGCGGATTCGCACAGGACACTTGGCGATCCAATGTCCTTGCTCCCCACAGTAGTGGCAGGCGCTGGCCTTGTTGGCGGTCGCCTGCCGTCCCTTGCGCTTGCCGTTGTCGCTTGTCATGAACGCTTGGCCTTGACCGTGCGCGGCTCCGTCGACGCCGCCACCTTGCTCCTTGCGCTTCATGTCCTCATGCAGCAGCCGAGACGTCACGAGTTCCCACGACAGCGAGTCGGCTCTCGACTCCAACGCCGTGATGAGGAACTGGTACGACTCGCTGAGACTGCCCAGAAGCGTGATCACCAAGTCGTCCTCGCTGACCGGAGCGCCCACCGCGTCGAGCTGCTCCGCCAGCGTCTTGAGCTTGTTGATGTGCTCCAGCACATCATCACCTTCCTCCATCATGGTCGTGAAGAAACGTCGACGAAGAAAGAGCTTGTTGGCCAAACTCTTCTTCTCGAAGTGTCCTTCCAGTCTTGACCATGCATCGTGAGCATCCTTGGCCGAACGCACCAGCGGCAACTGCGAATCCTCCATCGCGAGACAGATGATCGCCAGCGCCTTGCGAGACTTCCTCTTGAAGGCCGTCTGGTCCAACGTGGTCGCGCAGTGCTCCAGCTTGATCTCCCCACTCGTCACTTCCCACAGATCGCGCTCCTCGAGCACCATCTGCATCTTGAACTTCCACGTGTGGAAGTTGGTTCCGTCGAACTTGTTGATGCGGGCGGTGGCGGTCGGCGTGGCGTCCATGGCGAAGGCGTAGTCGGGGTCTTGGGCAGGGAAGACGGGGCTTGGGCTCATAACCAAAAGGAAAGGTCGTTTGAGCACTAGATGTCAGAATGCAAAGTGATTGATTTAGGGCCTTAGTTCGCAAGCTACTTGCTGCCTCGAAGCCTACTGGATATTCCTGCTGGATACACTCTACTGGATTCCCAACTGGATAGAAGGTCCTTCAGCCAATCAGCGAGTGCCACGTCGATGCCCATCCTGTACCCACAATCTTGTACCCACGCGTCCCATCATCAGCGTCCCATCATCAGCGTCCCGTAATCCTCGTCCCATCATCACACGAATGATGGCGGCACCACTGAGTGAAGGTCGCACTGGTACCTTACTGGTACACCGCAGCTGGTCGAGGCGCCTTCTTGACAACACCACCGTCCGCTGTTTCTTGCTCCTCCAGCTGATGCACCCGCCGTTCATCATGAACGCGTAGCCGCTTGTACTCCTTCTCGACTCGATGTCGCCGGCCCAGTCCGCATCCGAATACCCGCATAACGCGCCGTCACCACCGTCTCTTGAGAACTCGAGTCCGTGCGTAGGCGTCGCTTGGAGGTACCGAAACACACGCTTGAGAGCTTGCCAATGCGTCGGACACGGGTCAGCACAGAACTGACTGAGGGAACCCACTGCAGCAGCCAGGTCCGGACGCGTCGCCACCATCAGGTACATCAGTCCGCCGACGGCACTCCGATACGGCACGTTCTTCATCGTGTCTTCATGCTTGCAGCCACCTTCGCACATGCTCTTGGTCAACTTGAGTCCCGGGTCTTGAGGTGTCTTCACAGGCTTGCTGTCTTGCATGCCGAACTTGGTCAGGATACTCTTGAGGAACTTGGTCTGCCGCACCGTCACCTTGCCGGAGTCCACGTCGCTCTTGATCTCCATGCCGAGGAAGTACTCGAGCTCGCCGAGGTCTGTCATCTCGAACCGCTTGCTGAGTGCCTTCTTGGTCGATTCCAGCAGCTTGTCGTTGCTGCTTGCGAGGATGAGATCATCGACGTACAGCACCACGAAGATCATGTCTTGGTCGTTCCTCTTGATGTAGACGCAGTGATCCGACTCGCACTTCTTGAACCCCATCTTCAGCATGAACTCGTCGATGGTTTGGTTCCACATGCGCGGCGACTGCTTGAGTCCGTAGAGTGACCGCTTGAGCTTGCACACGTAGTCGGGGTGGCCTTCGTCTTCGTATCCGTCTGGCTGCGCCATGTAGATATCTTCATCCAGGACGCCGTTCAGGAATGCGGTCTTCACGTCCATCTGGTGCAGCTTGAGATCGTACTTGGCAGCCAAACTCAGCACGGCCCGGATCGACGTGAACTTGGCCACTGGCGCGAAGGTCTCGTCGTAGTCGACGCCGTACTTCTGCGAAAACCCCTTGGCCACCAGACGCGCCTTGAACCGCTCGACCTCTCCGGCTTGGTTTTCCTTCACGCGAAACACCCATCTGCAGCCGATCGCCTTGCGTCCCTTCGGCAGTGGCACCACGTCCCACGTGTCGTTCTTGCGCAGCGACTCATGCTCCGAGTCGCACGCTTCCTTCCACTTGGCTGCGTCGCTGGATTCCATCGCCGACTTGAACGTGGTCGGCATTTCTCCCACTGAATCCACGACGTAGGCCGCCTCGAAGCCTTCTTCTTCTCTTGCGACCGCCGACATCTCCTCGAGAGTCTGGTGCGTCGCGAACCGCTTGGGTCTTGGGATCTCCACCGCTTCCTCCAACGACTGCGTCCGCGGGTGTCGCTTGCTGCCAGGCTCAAAGTCTTCATCCCGCGCAGCCTCTTCTTCATTTTCGTCTTCGTCTTCGTCCGGACCGGACGATGCTTCTTGGTCCGAGGCATCTTCATCCCGAAGTTCCACGACCATGTCTTCTTGACCGCACTCGCGTCTCCCACCGTCGAAGACGTCTTCCATGAACTGTGCGTCGCGGCTCACCAGCACGCGACCACTCTTGATCTCTTCGAACCGATATGCTTTCTCGTGCTCCGAGTAGCCCAGAAACCTGCAACGCACCGACCGAGCGTCGAACTTCGACCGCTTCTCCTTCGGCACATGCACGAACGCGTGGCATCCGAACACCTTGAGGTTCGCCAAGAGCGGTTTCTTGCCGGTCCAGACTTGGTACGGCGACTTGTCGTGGCTGATGGCGCGTGTCGGACAGCGATTCCGGAGGAACGTGGCTGTCACCACCGCTTCACCCCAGTAACTCTTCGACAACCCGGCATGCTCCAACATGCAGCGCGCACACTCCACCAACGTCCGGTTCATCCGTTCCGCCACTCCATTCAGCTGAGGCGTGTACGGCGGAGTGAACTTCTGCACGATCCCACGCTCGCTGCAGAACTTGGCCATCTCACGCGAAGTGTACTCTCCGCCGTTGTCGCTGCGGAGCGTCTTCACGCGCTTGCCGGTCTGGGTCTCGGCGAACGCGACGAAATCGGCGAACTTGGCAGCCACCTCCGACTTGTTCCGCAGCAAGTACACCACACAAAAGTGCGACTTGTCGTCGATGAACGTGACGAAGTACTTCTTGCCACTGAATGTGGGTGTCTGCATGGGTCCACAGACATCACTGTGGATGACTTCCAACAGCTTCTTGGCACGGTTTGGTGACTTGGCCATGTAGCTCACTCGCGTTTGTTTGCCGAGTGCACACCCATCACACAACTCCCACTGCTTCACCGACGTCATGTCGATGCCGGTGCCGTAGCCCTTCTTGACGATGGCGTCTAGACCGCCATGGCCGATGTGACCGAGTCGAAGGTGCCAGAGGTACGACGTGGTGTCCCCTTTGCGATCCTTCGGACTCGACACATTGGCCTCGTCAGGCATGATCGGAGCCATGCAGAGCTTGAACAGACCCTTGCCCATACGCGCACCGAGCTGCCACTTGATGCTCTTCGTCTCCGCGAAGCACCCGTTGCTCTCGAACGTCACGGGACCAACGTCCTTGGTGAAGCGCCCGACCGAGAATAGGTTGCGCGACAACTTGGGAATGTGCCACACACCGGTGAGCACACCCTTCTTCATTCCGCGTGGGGTCTTCATGGACATGACAATGTCGCCCGTCCCCACCGCTTGAACCACACCGTCGTCCGCGAGGTGCACGTCCACCGGAGCCATCTTCTTGTAGTTCTTCATGTACTCTTTCGAGTACGTCATGTGCTGCGTCGCACCCGAGTCGACCAACCACACTTCACTCGACTTGGCGACCCCGTCACCAACCGAGAAGAGGTAGTCGCCAGAATCTTCTTCGTCCTGCGCGACGTTCGCACGCTGCGACCGCTGCCGGTCGTAGTTGTCTTGGACTCGCGAGGGACACTCGGCAATCCAATGTCCTTGTTTGCCGCAGTTGTGGCACGCACCGGCCTTCTTCACCGGTCGTCCCTTGCGCTTATTGTCTCTCGTCATGAACGCTTGACCGTGCGCGGCGCCGTCCGCACCGCCACCTTGCTCCTTGCGCTTCATGTCCTCGTGCAGCAGCCGAGACGTCACGAGTTCCCACGACAGCGAGTCGGCTCTCGACTCCAACGCCGTGATGAGGAACTGGTACGACTCGCTGAGACTGCCCAGAAGCGTGATCACCAAGTCGTCCTCGCTGACCGGAGCGCCCACCGCGTCGAGCTGCTCCGCCAGCGTCTTGAGCTTGTTGATGTGCTCCAGCACATCATCACCTTCCTCCATCATGGTCGTGAAGAAACGTCGACGAAGGAAGAGCTTGTTGGCCAAGCTCTTCTTCTCGAAGTGTCCTTCCAGTCTTGACCATGCATCGTGAGCATCCTTGGCCGAACGCACCAGCGGCAACTGCGAATCCTCCATCGCGAGACAGATGATCGCCAGCGCCTTGCGAGACTTCCTCTTGAAGGCCGTCTGGTCCAACGTGGTCGCGCAGTGCTCCAGCTTGATCTCCCCACTCGTCACTTCCCACAGATCGCGCTCCTCGAGCACCATCTGCATCTTGAACTTCCACGTGTGGAAGTTGGTTCCGTCGAACTTGTTGATGCGGGCGGTGGCGGTCGGCGTGGCGTCCATGGCGAAGGCGTAGTCGGGGTCTTGGGCAGGGAAGACGGGGCTTGGGCTCATAACCAAAAGGAAAGGTCGTTTGAGCACTAGATGTCAGAATGCAAAGTGATTGATTTAGGGCCTTAGTTCGCAAGCTACTTGCTGCCTCGAAGCCTACTGGATATTCCTGCTGGATACACTCTACTGGATTCCAAACTGGATAGAAGGTCCTTCAGCCAATCAGCGAGTGCCACGTCGATGCCCATCCTGTACCCACAATCTTGTACCCACGCGTCCCATCATCAGCGTCCCATCATCAGCGTCCCATCATCAGCGTCCCGTAATCCTCGTCCCATCATCACACGAATGATGGCGGCACCACTGAGTGAAGGTCGCACTGGTACCTTACTGGTACACCGCAGCTGGTCGAGGCGCCTTCTTGACAACACATTGCCGACTTGAACGTGGTCGGCATTTCTCCCACTGAATCCACGACGTAGGCCGCCTCGAAGCCTTCTTCTTCTCTTGCGACCGCCGACATCTCCTCGAGAGTCTGGTGCGTCGCAAACCGCTTGGGTCTTGGGATCTCCACCGCTTCCTCCAACGACTGCGTCCGCGGGTGTCGCTTGCTGCCAGGCTCAAAGTCTTCATCCCGCGCAACCTCTTCTTCATTTTCGTCTTCGTCCGGACCGGACGATGCTTCTTGGTCCGTGGCATCTTCATCCCGAAGTTCCACGACCATGTCTTCTTGACCGCACTCGCGTCTCCCACCGTCGAAGACGTCTTCCATGAACTGTGCGTCGCGGCTCACCAGCACGCGACCACTCTTGATCTCTTCGAACCGATATGCTTTCTCGTGCTCCGAGTAGCCCAGAAACCTGCAACGCACCGACCGAGCGTCGAACTTCGACCGCTTCTCCTTCGGCACATGCACGAACGTGTGGCAACCGAACACCTTGAGGTTCGCCAAGAGCGGTTTCTTGCCGGTCCAGACTTGGTACGGCGACTTGTCGTGGCTGATGGCGCGCGTCGGACAGCGATTCCGGAGGAACGTCGCCGTCACCACCGCTTCTCCCCAGTAACCCTTCGACAGTCCGGCATGCTCCAACATGCAGCGCGCACACTCCACCAACGTCCGGTTCATCCGTTCCGCCACTCCGTTCAGCTGAGGCGTGTACGGCGGCGTGAACTTCTGCACGATCCCACGCTCGCTGCAGAACTTGGCCATCTCACGCGAAGTGTACTCTCCGCCGTTGTCGCTGCGGAGCGTCTTCACGCGCTTGCCGGTCTGGGTCTCGGCGAACGCGACGAAATCGGCGAACTTGGCAGCCACCTCCGACTTGTTCCGCAGCAAGTACACCACACAAAAGTGCGAGTACTCGTCGATGAACGTGACGAAGTACTTCTTGCCACTGAATGTGGGTGTCTGCATGGGTCCACAGACATCACTGTGGATGACTTCCAACAGCTTCTTGGCACGGTTTGGTGACTTGGCCATGTAGCTCACTCGCGTTTGTTTGCCGAGTGCACACCCATCACACAACTCCCACTGCTTCACCGACGTCATGTCGATGCCGGTGCCGTAGCCCTTCTTGACGATGGCGTCTAGACCGCCATGGCCGATGTGACCGAGTCGAAGGTGCCAGAGGTACGACGTGGTGTCCCCTTTGCGATCCTTCGGACTCGACACATTGGCCTCGTCAGGCATGATCGGAGCCATGCAGAGCTTGAACAGACCCTTGCCCATACGCGCACCGAGCTGCCACTTGATGCTCTTCGTCTCCGCGAAGCACCCGTTGCTCTCGAACGTCACGGGACCAACGTCCTTGGTGAAGCGCCCGACCGAGAATAGGTTGCGCGACAAGTTGGGAATGTGCCACACACCGGTGAGCACACCCTTCTTCATTCCGCGTGGGGTCTTCATGGACATGACAATGTCGCCCGTCCCCACCGCTTGAACCACACCGTCGTCCGCGAGGTGCACGTCCACCGGAGCCATCTTCTTGTAGTTCTTCATGTACTCTTTCGAGTACGTCATGTGCTGCGTCGCACCCGAGTCGACCAACCACACTTCACTCGACTTGGCGACCCCGTCACCAACCGAGAAGAGGTAGTCGCCAGAATCTTCTTCGTCCTGCGCGACGTTCGCACGCTGCGACCGCTGCCGGTCGTAGTTGTCTTGGACTCGCGAGGGACACTCGGCAATCCAATGTCCTTGTTTGCCGCAGTTGTGGCACGCACCGGCCTTCTTCACCGGTCGTCCCTTGCGCTTATTGTCTCTCGTCATGAACGCTTGACCGTGCGCGGTGCCGTCCGCACCGCCACCTTGCTCCTTGCGCTTCATGTCCTCGTGCAGCAGCCGAGACGTCACGAGTTCCCACGTCAGCGAGTCGACCCTCGACTCCAACGCCGTGATGAGGAACTGGTACGACTCGCTGAGACTGCCCAGAAGCGTGATCACCAAGTCGTCCTCGCTGACCGGAGCGCCCACCGCGTCGAGCTGCTCCGCCAGCGTCTTGAGCTTGTTGATGTGCTCCAGCACATCATCACCTTCGTCCATCATGGTCGTGAAGAAACGTCGACGAAGGAAGAGCTTGTTGGCCAAGCTCTTCTTCTCGAAGTGTCCTTCCAGCCTTGACCATGCATCGTGGGCATCCTTGGCCGACCGGACCAGCGGCAACTGCGAATCCTCCATCGCGAGACAGACGATCGCCAGCGCCTTGCGAGACTTCCTCTTGAAGGCCGTCTGGTCCAACGTGGTCGCGCAGTGCTCCAGCTTGATCTCTCCACTTGTCACTTCCCACAGATCGCGCTCCTCGAGCACCATCTGCATCTTGAACTTCCACGTGTGGAAGTTGGTTCCGTCGAACTTGTTGATGCGGGCGGTCGTGGTCGGCGCGGCGTCCATGGCGAAGGCGTAGTCGGAGTCTTGGGCAGAGAATGCGGGGCTTGGGCTCATAACCAAAAGGAAGGTCGTTTGAGCACTAGATGTCAGAATGCAAAGTGATTGATTTAGGGCCTTAGTTCGCAAGCTACTTGCTGCCTCGAAGCCTACTGGATATCCCTGCTGGATACACTCCACTGGATTCCTAACTGGATAGAAGGTCCTTCAGCCAATCAGCGAGTGCCACGTCGATGCCCATCCTGTACCCACAATCTTGTACCCACGCGTCCCATCATCAGCGTCCCGTAATCCTCGTCCCATCATCACACGAATGATGGCGGCACCACTGAGTGAAGGTCGCACTGGTACCTTACTGGTACACCGCAGCTGGTCGAGGCGCCTTCTTGACAACACTTGGCCACTGGCGCGAACGTCTCGTCGTAGTCGATGCCGTACTTCTGCGAAAACCCCTTGGCCACCAGACGCGCCTTGAACCGCTCGACCTCTCCAGCCTGGTTTTCCTTCACTCGAAACACCCAACGACAGCCGATCGCCTTGCGTCCCTTCGGCAGTGGCACCACGTCCCACGTGTCGTTCTTGCGCAGCGACTCATGCTCCGAGTCGCACGCTTCCTTCCACTTGGCTGCGTTGCTGGATTCCATTGCCGACTTGAACGTGGTCGGCATTTCTCCCACTGAATCCACGACGTAGGCCGCCTCGAAGCCTTCTTCTTCTCTTGCGACCGCCGACATCTCCTCGAGAGTCTGGTGCGTCGCGAACCGCTTGGGTCTTGGGATCTCCACCGCTTCCTCCAACGACTGCGTCCGCGGGTGTCGCTTGCTGCCAGGCTCAAAGTCTTCATCCCGCGCAGCCTCTTCTTCATTTTCGTCTTCGTCTTCGTCCGGACCGGACGATGCTTCTTGGTCCGTGGCATCTTCATCCCGAAGTTCCACGACCATGTCTTCTTGACCGCACTCGCGTCTCCCACCGTCGAAGACGTCTTCCATGAACTGTGCGTCGCGGCTCACCAGCACGCGACCACTCTTGATCTCTTCGAACCGATATGCTTTCTCGTGCTCCGAGTAGCCCAGAAACCTGCAACGCACCGACCGAGCGTCGAACTTCGACCGCTTCTCCTTCGGCACATGCACGAACGCGTGGCAACCGAACACCTTGAGGTTCGCCAAGAGCGGTTTCTTGCCGGTCCAGACTTGGTACGGCGACTTGTCGTGGCTGATGGCGCGCGTCGGACAGCGATTCCGGAGGAACGTGGCCGTCACCACCGCTTCACCCCAGTAACCCTTCGACAGTCCGGCATGTTCCAACATGCAGCGCGCACACTCCACCAACGTCCGGTTCATCCGTTCCGCCACTCCATTCAGCTGTGGCGTGTACGGCGGCGTGAACTTCTGCACGATACCACGGTCGCTGCAGAACTTGGCCATTTCGCGCGAAGTGTACTCTCCGCCGTTGTCGCTGCGGAGCGTCTTCACGCGCTTGCCGATCTGGGTCTCGGCGAACGCGACGAAATCGGCGAACTTGGCAGCCACCTCCGACTTGTTCCGCAGCAAGTACACCACACAAAAGTGCGAGTACTCGTCGATGAACGTGACGAAGTACTTCTTGCCACTGAATGTGGGTGTCTGCATGGGTCCACAGACATCACTGTGGATGACTTCCAACAGCTTCTTGGCACGGTTTGGTGACTTGGCCATGTAGCTCACTCGCGTTTGTTTGCCGAGTGCACACCCATCACACAACTCCCACTGCTTCACCGACGTCATGTCGATGCCGGTGCCGTAGCCCTTCTTGACGATGGCGTCTAGACCGCCATGGCCGATGTGACCGAGTCGAAGGTGCCAGAGGTACGACGTGGTGTCCCCTTTGCGATCCTTCGGACTCGACACATTGGCCTCGTCAGGCATGATCGGAGCCATGCAGAGCTTGAACAGACCCTTGCCCATACGCGCACCGAGCTGCCACTTGATGCTCTTCGTCTCCGCGAAGCACCCGTTGCTCTCGAACGTCACGGGACCAACGTCCTTGGTGAAGCGCCCGACCGAGAATAGGTTGCGCGACAACTTGGGAATGTGCCACACACCGGTGAGCACACCCTTCTTCATTCCGCGTGGGGTCTTCATGGACATGACAATGTCGCCCGTCCCCACCGCTTGAACCACACCGTCGTCCGCGAGGTGCACGTCCACCGGAGCCATCTTCTTGTAGTTCTTCATGTACTCTTTCGAGTACGTCATGTGCTGCGTCGCACCCGAGTCGACCAACCACACTTCACTCGACTTGGCGACCCCGTCACCAACCGAGAAGAGGTAGTCGCCAGAATCTTCTTCGTCCTGCGCGACGTTCGCACGCTGCGACCGCTGCCGGTCGTAGTTGTCTTGGACTCGCGAGGGACACTCGGCAATCCAATGTCCTTGTTTGCCGCAGTTGTGGCACGCACCGGCCTTCTTCACCGGTCGTCCCTTGCGCTTATTGTCTCTCGTCATGAACGCTTGACCGTGCGCGATGCCGTCCGCACCGCCACCTTGCTCCTTGCGCTTCATGTCCTCGTGCAGCAGCCGAGACGTCACGAGTTCCCACGTCAGCGAGTCGGCTCTCGACTCCAACGCCGTGATGAGGAACTGGTACGACTCGCTGAGACTGCCCAGAAGCGTGATCACCAAGTCGTCCTCGCTGACCGGAGCGCCCACCGCGTCGAGCTGCTCCGCCAGCGTCTTGAGCTTGTTGATGTGCTCCAGCACATCATCACCTTCGTCCATCATCGTCGTGAAGAAACGTCGACGAAGGAAGAGCTTGTTGGCCAAGCTCTTCTTCTCGAAGTGTCCTTCCAGCCTTGACCATGCATCGTGGGCATCCTTGGCCGACCGGACCAGCGGCAACTGCGAATCCTCCATCGCGAGACAGATGATCGCCAGCGCCTTGCGAGACTTCCTCTTGAAGGCCGTCTGGTCCAACGTGGTCGCGCAGTGCTCCAGCTTGATCTCTCCACTTGTCACTTCCCACAGATCGCGCTCCTCGAGCACCATCTGCATCTTGAACTTCCACGTGTGGAAGTTGGTTCCGTCGAACTTGTTGATGCGGGCGGTGGCGGTCGGCGCGGCGTCCATGGCGAAGGCGTAGTCGGAGTCTTGGGCAGAGAATGCGGGGCTTGGGCTCATAACCAAAAGGAAGGTCGTTTGAGCACTAGATGTCAGAATGCAAAGTGATTGATTTAGGGCCTTAGTTCACAAGCTACTTGCTGCCTCGAAGCCTACTGGATATCCCTGCTGGATACACTCCACTGGATTCCTAACTGGATAGAAGGTCCTTCAGCCAATCAGCGAGTGCCACGTCGATGCCCATCCTGTACCCACAATCTTGTACCCACGCGTCCCATCATCAGCGTCCCGTAATCCTCGTCCCATCATCACACGAATGATGGCGGCACCACTGAGTGAAGGTCGCACCGGTACCTTACTGGTACACCGCAGCTGGTCGAGGCGCCTTCTTGACAACACACTTGACCGTCTTCCACCTTCTCGCGCACGAAGTGGTAGCGAATGTCGATGTGCTTGGTGCGCTTGTGGAACTCGGGGTTCTTGGCCAACGCGATGGAGCCTTGGTTGTCCTCGCAGATCTTGATCGCTTCATCGATTGCCATCTCGCCGAGCTCGCACATGAACACCTTGAGCCACACTGCCTCCTGCGTCGCTTCCGATAGAGCCATGTACTCTGCCTCCGTCGATGACAGCGCCACCGTCCGCTGTTTCTTGCTCCTCCAGCTGATGCACCCGCCGTTCATCATGAACGCGTAGCCGCTTGTACTCCTTCTTGACTCGGTGTCTCCGGCCCAGTCCGCATCCGAATAGCCTTCAAGCCCGCCGTCGCAGTTCGCTTGAAACTCGATGCCATGCGTCTTCGTGCCTTGGATGTACCTGAAGACCCTCTTGAGCGCTTGCCAGTGCGTCGGGCATGGGTCCGCAGCAAACTGGCTCAGGACCCCCACTGCCGCTGCGAGGTCTGGACGTGTGCCTACCATGAGATACATGAGGCATCCCACAGCGTTGCGGTACGGCACGTTCGCCATGGTTTCTTCGTGCTTGCAACCTCCTTCGCACATGGCCTTGGTCAACTTGAGTCCCGGGTCTTGCGGCGTCTTGACAGGGTTGCTCTTCTCCATCTTGAACTTCTCGAGAATGTCGTTGGCGAACTTGGTCTGCCGCACTGACACCTTCCCAGCCGTCGTATCTTGCTCGATCTCCATGCCGAGGAAGTACTTGAGCTGGCCCATGTCCGTCATCTCGAATCGGTCACTGAGGGCCTGCTTGGTGTCCTTGATCATCTTGTGGCTGTTGCTGGCGAGGATCAGGTCGTCCACATAGAGCGCCACGAAGATCATGTCTTGGCCGTCTCGCTTCAAGTAGATGCAGTGGTCGGACTCGCACTTCTTGAACCCCTGCTTGAGCATGAACTCGTCGATGGTCTTGTTCCACATACGTGGCGACTGCTTCAGTCCATATAGCGACCGCTTGAGCCTGCACACGAAGTCCGGGTGAACATCGTCGACGAACCCGTCCGGCTGAGCCATGTAGATATCTTCGTCCAGCTCGCCGTTGAGGAACGCCGTCTTGACATCCATCTGGTGTACCGTGAGATTGTACTTGGCAGCCAGACTGAGCAAGATCCTGATGGACGTGAACTTGGCCACCGGCGCGAAGGTCTCGTCGTAGTCGATGCCGTGCTTCTGCGAAAACCCCTTGGCCACCAGTCGCGCCTTGAACCGCTCGATCTCTCCAGCCTGGTTCTCCTTCACTCGAAACACCCATCTGCAGCCGATCGCCTTGCGTCCCTTCGGCAACGGCACCACTTCCCACGTCTCGTTCTTGCGCAGCGACTCATGCTCCGAGTCGCACGCTTCCTTCCACTTGGCTGCGTCGCTGGATTCCATTGCCGACTTGAACGTGGTCGGCATATCTCCCACTGAATCCACGACGTAGGCCGCCTCGAAGCCTTCTTCTTCTCTTGCGACCGCCGACATCTCCTCGAGAGTCTGGTGCGTCGCAAACCGCTTGGGTCTTGGGATCTCCACCGCTTCCTCCAACGACTGCGTCCGCGGGTGTCGCTTGCTGCCAGGCTCAAAGTCTTCATCCCGCGCAGCCTCTTCTTCATTTTCGTCTTCGTCTTCGTCCGGACCGGACGATGCTTCTTGGTCCGTGGCATCTTCATCCCGAAGTTCCACGACCATGTCTTCTTGACCGCACTCGCGTCTCCCACCGTCGAAGACGTCTTCCATGAACTGTGCGTCGCGGCTCACCAGCACGCGACCACTCTTGATCTCTTCGAACCGATATGCTTTCTCGTGCTCCGAGTAGCCCAGAAACCTGCAACGCACCGACCGAGCGTCGAACTTCGACCGCTTCTCCTTCGGCACATGCACGAACGCGTGGCAACCGAACACCTTGAGGTTCGCCAAGAGCGGTTTCTTGCCGGTCCAGACTTGGTACGGCGACTTGTCGTGGCTGATGGCGCGCGTCGGACAGCGATTCCGGAGGAACGTGGCCGTCACCACCGCTTCACCCCAGTAACCCTTCGACAGTCCGGCATGTTCCAACATGCAGCGCGCACACTCCACCAACGTCCGGTTCATCCGTTCCGCCACTCCATTCAGCTGTGGCGTGTACGGCGGCGTGAACTTCTGCACGATACCACGGTCGCTGCAGAACTTGGCCATTTCGCGCGAAGTGTACTCTCCGCCGTTGTCGCTGCGGAGCGTCTTCACGCGCTTGCCGATCTGGGTCTCGGCGAACGCGACGAAATCGGCGAACTTGGCAGCCACCTCCGACTTGTTCCGCAGCAAGTACACCACACAAAAGTGCGAGTACTCGTCGATGAACGTGACGAAGTACTTCTTGCCACTGAATGTGGGTGTCTGCATGGGTCCACAGACATCACTGTGGATGACTTCCAACAGCTTCTTGGCACGGTTTGGTGACTTGGCCATGTAGCTCACTCGCGTTTGTTTGCCGAGTGCACACCCATCACACAACTCCCACTGCTTCACCGACGTCATGTCGATGCCGGTGCCGTAGCCCTTCTTGACGATGGCGTCTAGACCGCCATGGCCGATGTGACCGAGTCGAAGGTGCCAGAGGTACGACGTGGTGTCCCCTTTGCGATCCTTCGGACTCGACACATTGGCCTCGTCAGGCATGATCGGAGCCATGCAGAGCTTGAACAGACCCTTGCCCACACGCGCACCGAGCTGCCACTTGATGCTCTTCGTCTCCGCGAAGCACCCGTTGCTCTCGAACGTCACGGGACCAACGTCCTTGGTGAAGCGCCCGACCGAGAATAGGTTGCGCGACAACTTGGGAATGTGCCACACACCGGTGAGCACACCCTTCTTCATTCCGCGTGGGGTCTTCATGGACATGACAATGTCGCCCGTCCCCACCGCTTGAACCACACCGTCGTCCGCGAGGTGCACGTCCACCGGAGCCATCTTCTTGTAGTTCTTCATGTACTCTTTCGAGTACGTCATGTGCTGCGTCGCACCCGAGTCGACCAACCACACTTCACTCGACTTGGCGACCCCGTCACCAACCGAGAAGAGGTAGTCGCCAGAATCTTCTTCGTCCTGCGCGACGTTCGCACGCTGCGACCGCTGCCGGTCGTAGTTGTCTTGGACTCGCGAGGGACACTCGGCAATCCAATGTCCTTGTTTGCCGCAGTTGTGGCACGCACCGGCCTTCTTCACCGGTCGTCCCTTGCGCTTATTGTCTCTCGTCATGAACGCTTGACCGTGCGCGGTGCCGTCCGCACCGCCACCTTGCTCCTTGCGCTTCATGTCCTCGTGCAGCAGCCGAGACGTCACGAGTTCCCACGACAGCGAGTCGGCTCTCGACTCCAACGCCGTGATGAGGAACTGGTACGACTCGCTGAGACTGCCCAGAAGCGTGATCACCAAGTCGTCCTCGCTGACCGGAGCGCCCACCGCGTCGAGCTGCTCCGCCAGCGTCTTGAGCTTGTTGATGTGCTCCAGCACATCATCACCTTCGTCCATCATCGTCGTGAAGAAACGTCGACGAAGGAAGAGCTTGTTGGCCAAGCTCTTCTTCTCGAAGTGTCCTTCCAGCCTTGACCATGCATCGTGGGCATCCTTGGCCGACCGGACCAGCGGCAACTGCGAATCCTCCATCGCGAGACAGATGATCGCCAGCGCCTTGCGAGACTTCCTCTTGAAGGCCGTCTGGTCCAACGTGGTCGCGCAGTGCTCCAGCTTGATCTCTCCACTTGTCACTTCCCACAGATCGCGCTCCTCGAGCACCATCTGCATCTTGAACTTCCACGTGTGGAAGTTGGTTCCGTCGAACTTGTTGATGCGGGCGGTCGTGGTCGGCGCGGCGTCCATGGCGAAGGCGTAGTCGGAGTCTTGGGCAGAGAATGCGGGGCTTGGGCTCATAACCAAAAGGAAGGTCGTTTGAGCACTAGATGTCAGAATGCAAAGTGATTGATTTAGGGCCTTGGTTCACAAGCTACTTGCTGCCTCTAAGCCTACTGGATATCCCTGCTGGATACACTCCACTGGATTCCTAACTGGATAGAAGGTCCTTCAGCCAATCAGCGAGTGCCACGTCGATGCCCATCCTGTACCCACAATCTTGTACCCACGCGTCCCATCATCAGCGTCCCATCATCAGCGTCCCATCATCAGCGTCCCGTAATCCTCGTCCCATCATCACACGAATGATGGCGGCACCACTGAGTGAAGGTCGCACTGGTACCTTACTGGTACACCGCAGCTGGTCGAGGCGCCTTCTTGACAACACCACCGTCCGCTGTTTCTTGCTCCTCCAGCTGATGCACCCGCCGTTCATCATGAACGCGTAGCCGCTTGTACTCCTTCTCGACTCGATGTCTCCGGCCCAGTCCGCATCCGAATAGCCTTCAAGCCCGCCGTCGCAGTTCGCTTGAAACTCGATGCCATGCGTCTTCGTGCCTTGGATGTAGCGGAAGACCCTCTTGAGCGCTTGCCAGTGCGTCGGGCATGGGTCCGCAGCAAACTGGCTCAGGACCCCCACTGCCGCTGCGAGGTCTGGACGTGTGCCTACCATGAGATACATGAGGCATCCCACAGCGTTGCGGTACGGCACGTTCGCCATGGTTTCTTCGTGCTTGCAACCTCCTTCGCACATGGCCTTGGTCAACTTGAGTCCCGGGTCTTGCGGCGTCTTGACAGGGTTGCTCTTCTCCATCTTGAACTTCTCGAGAATGTCGTTGGCGAACTTGGTCTGCCGCACTGACACCTTCCCAGCCGTCGTATCTTGCTCGATCTCCATGCCGAGGAAGTACTTGAGCTGGCCCATGTCCGTCATCTCGAATCGGTCACTGAGGGCCTGCTTGGTGTCCTTGATCATCTTGTGGCTGTTGCTGGCGAGGATCAGGTCGTCCACATAGAGCGCCACGAAGATCATGTCTTGGCCGTCTCGCTTCAAGTAGATGCAGTGGTCGGACTCGCACTTCTTGAACCCCTGCTTGAGCATGAACTCGTCGATGGTCTTGTTCCACATACGTGGCGACTGCTTCAGTCCATATAGCGACCGCTTGAGCCTGCACACGAAGTCCGGGTGAACATCGTCGACGAACCCGTCCGGCTGAGCCATGTAGATATCTTCGTCCAGCTCGCCGTTGAGGAACGCCGTCTTGACATCCATCTGGTGTACCGTGAGATTGTACTTGGCAGCCAGACTGAGCAAGATCCTGATGGACGTGAACTTGGCCACCGGCGCGAAGGTCTCGTCGTAGTCGATGCCGTGCTTCTGCGAAAACCCCTTGGCCACCAGTCGCGCCTTGAACCGCTCGATCTCTCCAGCCTGGTTCTCCTTCACTCGAAACACCCATCTGCAGCCGATCGCCTTGCGTCCCTTCGGCAACGGCACCACTTCCCACGTCTCGTTCTTGCGCAGCGACTCATGCTCCGAGTCGCACGCTTCCTTCCACTTGGCTGCGTCGCTGGATTCCATTGCCGACTTGAACGTGGTCGGCATATCTCCCACTGAATCCACGACGTAGGCCGCCTCGAAGCCTTCTTCTTCTCTTGCGACCGCCGACATCTCCTCGAGAGTCTGGTGCGTCGCGAACCGCTTGGGTCTTGGGATCTCCACCGCTTCCTCCAACGACTGCGTCCGCGGGTGTCGCTTGCTGCCAGGCTCAAAGTCTTCATCCCGCGCAGCCTCTTCTTCATTTTCGTCTTCGTCTTCGTCCGGACCGGACGATGCTTCTTGGTCCGTGGCATCTTCATCCCGAAGTTCCACGACCATGTCTTCTTGACCGCACTCGCGTCTCCCACCGTCGAAGACGTCTTCCATGAACTGTGCGTCGCGGCTCACCAGCACGCGACCACTCTTGATCTCTTCGAACCGATATGCTTTCTCGTGCTCCGAGTAGCCCAGAAACCTGCAACGCACCGACCGAGCGTCGAACTTCGACCGCTTCTCCTTCGGCACATGCACGAACGCGTGGCAACCGAACACCTTGAGGTTCGCCAAGAGCGGTTTCTTGCCGGTCCAGACTTGGTACGGCGACTTGTCGTGGCTGATGGCGCGCGTCGGACAGCGATTCCGGAGGAACGTGGCCGTCACCACCGCTTCACCCCAGTAACCCTTCGACAGTCCGGCATGTTCCAACATGCAGCGCGCACACTCCACCAACGTCCGGTTCATCCGTTCCGCCACTCCATTCAGCTGTGGCGTGTACGGCGGCGTGAACTTCTGCACGATACCACGGTCGCTGCAGAACTTGGCCATTTCGCGCGAAGTGTACTCTCCGCCGTTGTCGCTGCGGAGCGTCTTCACGCGCTTGCCGATCTGGGTCTCGGCGAACGCGACGAAATCGGCGAACTTGGCAGCCACCTCCGACTTGTTCCGCAGCAAGTACACCACACAAAAGTGCGAGTACTCGTCGATGAACGTGACGAAGTACTTCTTGCCACTGAATGTGGGTGTCTGCATGGGTCCACAGACATCACTGTGGATGACTTCCAACAGCTTCTTGGCACGGTTTGGTGACTTGGCCATGTAGCTCACTCGCGTTTGTTTGCCGAGTGCACACCCATCACACAACTCCCACTGCTTCACCGACGTCATGTCGATGCCGGTGCCGTAGCCCTTCTTGACGATGGCGTCTAGACCGCCATGGCCGATGTGACCGAGTCGAAGGTGCCAGAGGTACGACGTGGTGTCCCCTTTGCGATCCTTCGGACTCGACACATTGGCCTCGTCAGGCATGATCGGAGCCATGCAGAGCTTGAACAGACC
The DNA here is from genome assembly GCA_025722995.1 of Phytophthora agathidicida. Taxonomy (NCBI): domain Eukaryota; phylum Oomycota; class Peronosporomycetes; order Peronosporales; family Peronosporaceae; genus Phytophthora; species Phytophthora agathidicida. The sequence continues at coordinate 3,282,711 of CP106972.1, read as the reverse complement.
CTTGCCCATACGCGCACCGAGCTGCCACTTGATGCTCTTCGTCTCCGCGAAGCACCCGTTGCTCTCGAACGTCACGGGACCAACGTCCTTGGTGAAGCGCCCGACCGAGAATAGGTTGCGCGACAACTTGGGAATGTGCCACACACCGGTGAGCACACCCTTCTTCATTCCGCGTGGGGTCTTCATGGACATGACAATGTCGCCCGTCCCCACCGCTTGAACCACACCGTCGTCCGCGAGGTGCACGTCCACCGGAGCCATCTTCTTGTAGTTCTTCATGTACTCTTTCGAGTACGTCATGTGCTGCGTCGCACCCGAGTCGACCAACCACACTTCACTCGACTTGGCGACCCCGTCACCAACCGAGAAGAGGTAGTCGCCAGAATCTTCTTCGTCCTGCGCGACGTTCGCACGCTGCGACCGCTGCCGGTCGTAGTTGTCTTGGACTCGCGAGGGACACTCGGCAATCCAATGTCCTTGTTTGCCGCAGTTGTGGCACGCACCGGCCTTCTTCACCGGTCGTCCCTTGCGCTTATTGTCTCTCGTCATGAACGCTTGACCGTGCGCGATGCCGTCCGCACCGCCACCTTGCTCCTTGCGCTTCATGTCCTCGTGCAGCAGCCGAGACGTCACGAGTTCCCACGTCAGCGAGTCGGCTCTCGACTCCAACGCCGTGATGAGGAACTGGTACGACTCGCTGAGACTGCCCAGAAGCGTGATCACCAAGTCGTCCTCGCTGACCGGAGCGCCCACCGCGTCGAGCTGCTCCGCCAGCGTCTTGAGCTTGTTGATGTGCTCCAGCACATCATCACCTTCGTCCATCATCGTCGTGAAGAAACGTCGACGAAGGAAGAGCTTGTTGGCCAAGCTCTTCTTCTCGAAGTGTCCTTCCAGCCTTGACCATGCATCGTGGGCATCCTTGGCCGACCGGACCAGCGGCAACTGCGAATCCTCCATCGCGAGACAGATGATCGCCAGCGCCTTGCGAGACTTCCTCTTGAAGGCCGTCTGGTCCAACGTGGTCGCGCAGTGCTCCAGCTTGATCTCTCCACTTGTCACTTCCCACAGATCGCGCTCCTCGAGCACCATCTGCATCTTGAACTTCCACGTGTGGAAGTTGGTTCCGTCGAACTTGTTGATGCGGGCGGTCGTGGTCGGCGCGGCGTCCATGGCGAAGGCGTAGTCGGAGTCTTGGGCAGAGAATGCGGGGCTTGGGCTCATAACCAAAAGGAAGGTCGTTTGAGCACTAGATGTCAGAATGCAAAGTGATTGATTTAGGGCCTTGGTTCACAAGCTACTTGCTGCCTCGAAGCCTACTGGATATCCCTGCTGGATACACTCCACTGGATTCCTAACTGGATAGAAGGTCCTTCAGCCAATCAGCGAGTGCCACGTCGATGCCCATCCTGTACCCACAATCTTGTACCCACGCGTCCCATCATCAGCGTCCCATCATCAGCGTCCCATCATCAGCGTCCCGTAATCCTCGTCCCATCATCACACGAATGATGGCGGCACCACTGAGTGAAGGTCGCACTGGTACCTTACTGGTACACCGCAGCTGGTCGAGGCGCCTTCTTGACAACACCCCCACTCGACTCGGCAGCCTTGGGTCCTTCGATACCAAGCTTGCTCCGGAGCACGCCAAACTGCGTCGCAGGGATTGGCTTCGTCATGAGATCAGCCAGCATGTCCTTCGTTGAGCAGTACTCCAACACCACCTGACCGTCTTCCACCTTCTCGCGCACGAAGTGGTAGCGAATGTCGATGTGCTTGGTGCGCTTGTGGAACTCGGGGTTCTTGGCCAACGCGATGGAGCCTTGGTTGTCCTCGTAGATCTTGACCGCTTCATCGCTTGCCATCTCGCCGAGCTCGCACATGAACACCTTGAGCCACACCGCTTCTTGTGTTGCCTCCGACAGCGCCATGTACTCCGCCTCTGTAGATGACAGCGCCACCGTCCGCTGCTTCTTGCTTCTCCAGCTGATGCACCCGCCGTTCATCATGAACGCGTAGCCGCTTGTGCTTCTTCTTGACTCGGTGTCTCCGGCCCAGTCCGCATCCGAATAGCCTTCAAGCCCGCCGTCGCAGTTCGCTTGAAACTCGATGCCATGCGTCTTCGTGCCTTGGATGTACCTGAAGACCCTCTTGAGCGCTTGCCAGTGCGTCGGGCATGGGTCCGCAGCAAACTGGCTCAGGACCCCCACTGCCGCTGCGAGGTCTGGACGTGTGCCTACCATGAGATACATGAGGCATCCCACAGCGTTGCGGTACGGCACGTTCGCCATGGTCTCATCGTGCTTGCAACCTCCTTCGCACATGGCCTTGGTCAGCTTGAGACCTGGGTCTTGCGGCGTCTTGACCGGGTTGCTCTTCTCCATCTTGAACTTCTCGAGAATGTCCTTCGCAAACTTGGTCTGCCGCACTGACACCTTCCCAGCCGTCGTATCTTGCTCGATCTCCATCCCAAGGAAGTACTTGAGCTGGCCCATGTCCGTCATCTCGAATCGGTCACTGAGGGCCTGCTTGGTGTCCTTGATCATCTTGTGGCTGTTGCTGGCGAGGATCAGGTCGTCCACATAGAGCGCCACGAAGATCATGTCTTGGCCGTCTCGCTTCAAGTAGATGCAGTGGTCGGACTCGCACTTCTTGAACCCCTGCTTGAGCATGAACTCGTCGATGGTCTTGTTCCACATACGTGGCGACTGCTTCAGTCCATATAGCGACCGCTTGAGCCTGCACACGAAGTCCGGGTGAACATCGTCGACGAACCCGTCCGGCTGAGCCATGTAGATATCTTCGTCCAGCTCGCCGTTGAGGAACGCCGTCTTGACATCCATCTGGTGTACCGTGAGATTGTACTTGGCAGCCAGACTGAGCAAGATCCTGATGGACGTGAACTTGGCCACCGGCGCGAAGGTCTCGTCGTAGTCGATGCCGTACTTCTGCGAAAACCCCTTGGCCACCAGACGCGCCTTGAACCGCTCGATCTCTCCGGCTTGGTTTTCCTTCACGCGAAACACCCATCTGCAGCCGATCGCCTTGCGTCCCTTCGGCAGTGGCACCACGTCCCACGTGTCGTTCTTGCGCAGCGACTCATGCTCCGAGTCGCACGCTTCCTTCCACTTGGCTGCGTTGCTGGATTCCATTGCCGACTTGAACGTGGTCGGCATTTCTCCCACTGAATCCACGACGTAGGCCGCCTCGAAGCCTTCTTCTTCTCTTGCGACCGCCGACATCTCCTCGAGAGTCTGGTGCGTCGCGAACCGCTTGGGTCTTGGGATCTCCACCGCTTCCTCCAACGACTGCGTCCGCGGGTGTCGCTTGCTGCCAGGCTCAAAGTCTTCATCCCGCGCAGCCTCTTCTTCATTTTCGTCTTCGTCTTCGTCCGGACCGGACGATGCTTCTTGGTCCGTGGCATCTTCATCCCGAAGTTCCACGACCATGTCTTCTTGACCGCACTCGCGTCTCCCACCGTCGAAGACGTCTTCCATGAACTGTGCGTCGCGGCTCACCAGCACGCGACCACTCTTGATCTCTTCGAACCGATATGCTTTCTCGTGCTCCGAGTACCCCAGGAAACGGCAACGCACCGACCGAGCGTCGAACTTCGACCGCTTCTCCTTCGGCACATGCACGAACGCGTGGCAACCGAACACCTTGAGGTTCGCCAAGAGCGGTTTCTTGCCGGTCCAGACTTGGTACGGCGACTTGTCGTGGCTGATGGCGCGTGTCGGACAGCGATTCCGGAGGAACGTGGCCGTCACCACCGCTTCACCCCAGTAACCCTTCGACAGTCCGGCATGTTCCAACATGCAGCGCGCACACTCCACCAACGTCCGGTTCATCCGTTCCGCCACTCCATTCAGCTGTGGCGTGTACGGCGGCGTGAACTTCTGCACGATACCACGGTCGCTGCAGAACTTGGCCATTTCGCGCGAAGTGTACTCTCCGCCGTTGTCGCTGCGGAGCGTCTTCACGCGCTTGCCGATCTGGGTCTCGGCGAACGCGACGAAATCGGCGAACTTGGCAGCCACCTCCGACTTGTTCCGCAGCAAGTACACCACACAAAAGTGCGAGTACTCGTCGATGAACGTGACGAAGTACTTCTTGCCACTGAATGTGGGTGTCTGCATGGGTCCACAGACATCACTGTGGATGACTTCCAACAGCTTCTTGGCACGGTTTGGTGACTTGGCCATGTAGCTCACTCGCGTTTGTTTGCCGAGTGCACACCCATCACACAACTCCCACTGCTTCACCGACGTCATGTCGATGCCGGTGCCGTAGCCCTTCTTGACGATGGCGTCTAGACCGCCATGGCCGATGTGACCGAGTCGAAGGTGCCAGAGGTACGACGTGGTGTCCCCTTTGCGATCCTTCGAGCTTGCCGCATTGGCCTCGTCAGGCATGATCGGAGCCATGCAGAGCTTGAACAGCCCTTTGCCTTCGCGAGCGCCGAGCTTCCACTTGACACCCTTCGTCTCCGTGAAGCACCCGTCGCTCTCGAACGTCACGGGACCAACGTCCTTGGTGAAGCGCCCGACCGAGAATAGGTTGCGCGACAACTTGGGAATGTGCCACACACCGGTGAGCACACCCTTCTTCATTCCGCGTGGGGTCTTCATGGACATGACAATGTCGCCTCTCCCGATCGCTTGCACCACACCGTCGTCCACGAGATGCACGTCCACCGGCGAGATCTTCTTGTAGTTCCGCATGAACTTCTTGGAACTGGTCATGTGCTGCGTCGCACCCGAGTCGACCAGCCACACCTCATTCGACTTGGTGGTGTTGCTCCCACCACCAACCGAGAAGAGGAAGTCGCCAGAGTCGTCCTCACTCTGCGCGACGTTCGCTCGCTGCGGCCTCTGCCGCTCCGCGTTCTCGCGGATTCGCACAGGACACTTGGCGATCCAATGTCCTTGCTCCCCACAGTAGTGGCAGGCGCTGGCCTTGTTGGCGGTCGCCTGCCGTCCCTTGCGCTTGCCGTTGTCGCTTGTCATGAACGCTTGGCCTTGACCGTGCGCGGCTCCGTCGACGCCGCCACCTTGCTCCTTGCGCTTCATGTCCTCGTGCAGCAGCCGAGACGTCACGAGTTCCCACGACAGCGAGTCGGCTCTCGACTCCAACGCCGTGATGAGGAACTGGTACGACTCGCTGAGACTGCCCAGAAGCGTGATCACCAAGTCGTCCTCGCTGACCGGAGCGCCCACCGCGTCGAGCTGCTCCGCCAGCGTCTTGAGCTTGTTGATGTGCTCCAGCACATCATCACCTTCCTCCATCATCGTCGTGAAGAAACGTCGACGAAGGAAGAGCTTGTTGGCCAAGCTCTTCTTCTCGAAGTGTCCTTCCAGTCTTGACCATGCATCGTGAGCATCCTTGGCCGAACGCACCAGCGGCAACTGCGAATCCTCCATCGCGAGACAGACGATCGCCAGCGCCTTGCGAGACTTCCTCTTGAAGGCCGTCTGGTCCAACGTGGTCGCGCAGTGCTCCAGCTTGATCTCTCCACTCGTCACCTCCCACAGTTCGCGCTCTTCCAGCACCATCTGCATCTTGAACTTCCACGTGTGGAAGTTGGTTCCGTCGAACTTGTTGATGCGGGCGGTCGTGGTCGGCGCGGCGTCCATGGCGAAGGCGTAGTCGGAGTCTTGGGCAGAGAATGCGGGGCTTGGGCTCATAACCAAAAGGAAGGTCGTTTGAGCACTAGATGTCAGAATGCAAAGTGATTGATTTAGGGCCTTAGTTCACAAGCTACTTGCTGCCTCGAAGCCTACTGGATATCCCTGCTGGATACACTCCACTGGATTCCTAACTGGATAGAAGGTCCTTCAGCCAATCAGCGAGTGCCACGTCGATGCCCATCCTGTACCCACAATCTTGTACCCACGCGTCCCATCATCAGCGTCCCGTAATCCTCGTCCCATCATCACACGAATGATGGCGGCACCACTGAGTGAAGGTCGCACTGGTACCTTACTGGTACACCGCAGCTGGTCAAGGCGCCTTCTTGACAACAGCAAAGGGGTTTTCGCAGAAGTACGGCGTCGACTACGACGAGACCTTCGCGCCAGTGGCCAAGTTCACGTCGATCCGGGCCGTGCTGAGTTTGGCTGCCAAGTACAATCTCAAGCTGCACCAGATGGACGTGAAGACCGCATTCCTGAACGGCGTCCTGGATGAAGATATCTACATGGCGCAGCCAGACGGATACGAAGACGAAGGCCACCCCGACTACGTGTGCAAGCTCAAGCGGTCACTCTACGGACTCAAGCAGTTGCCGCGCATGTGGAACCAAACCATCGACGAGTTCATGCTGAAGATGGGGTTCAAGAAGTGCGAGTCGGATCACTGCGTCTACATCAAGAGGAACGACCAAGACATGATCTTCGTGGTGCTGTACGTCGATGATCTCATCCTCGCAAGCAGCAACGACAAGCTGCTGGAATCGACCAAGAAGGCACTCAGCAAGCGGTTCGAGATGACGGACCTCGGCGAGCTCGAGTACTTCCTCGGCATGGAGATCAAGAGCGACGTGGACTCCGGCAAGGTGACGGTGCGGCAGACCAAGTTCCTCAAGAGTATCTGATAACGGGTATGGATCTTGATACACGAAGCTTGGACGAAGCGGAGGGAGTAGGCACTCTGGGTAGACCGGAGCGAAGACACTTGACCACTTGAGGGGAAGAAGGGAGATTCGAAAGTGATTGATTTATCGGAGCTTACTTTGTCTGCACTACCTAGCTATCCTCATAGACACGCAGCACTGCATCCAATCATTTGGTGCATCCAATCACCATCACTCTGCACTCGTCCAATCATCCTACTCGTCTAATCATCGGTAGCGTAATCAACGCACCGTAAACATCGTGTGATCGGATTGGACAGGTTCACCGTAACCTGGTACAGGCATAACCGGTTACCCTCAATACACGTCCACCGGAGCCATCTTCTTGTAGTTCTTCATGTACTCTTTCGAGTACGTCATGTGCTGCGTCGCACCCGAGTCGACCAACCACACTTCACTCGACTTGGCGACCCCGTCACCAACCGAGAAGAGGTAGTCGCCAGAATCTTCTTCGTCCTGCGCGACGTTCGCACGCTGCGACCGCTGCCGGTCGTAGTTGTCTTGGACTCGCGAGGGACACTCGGCAATCCAATGTCCTTGTTTGCCGCAGTTGTGGCACGCACCGGCCTTCTTCACCGGTCGTCCCTTGCGCTTATTGTCTCTCGTCATGAACGCTTGACCGTGCGCGGTGCCGTCCGCACCGCCACCTTGTTCCTTGCGCTTCATGTCCTCGTGCAGCAGCCGAGACGTCACGAGTTCCCACGTCAGCGAGTCGACCCTCGACTCCAACGCCGTGATGAGGAACTGGTACGACTCGCTGAGACTGCCCAGAAGCGTGATGACCAAGTCGTCCTCGCTGACCGGAGCGCCCACCGCGTCGAGCTGCTCCGCCAGCGTCTTGAGCTTGTTGATGTGCTCCAGCACATCATCACCTTCGTCCATCATGGTCGTGAAGAAACGTCGACGAAGGAAGAGCTTGTTGGCCAAGCTCTTCTTCTCGAAGTGTCCTTCCAGTCTTGACCATGCATCGTGGGCATCCTTGGCCGACCGGACCAGCGGCAACTGCGAATCCTCCATCGCGAGACAGACGATCGCCAGCGCCTTGCGAGACTTCCTCTTGAAGGCCGTCTGGTCCAACGTGGTCGCGCAGTGCTCCAGCTTGATCTCTCCACTTGTCACTTCCCACAGATCGCGCTCCTCGAGCACCATCTGCATCTTGAACTTCCACGTGTGGAAGTTGGTTCCGTCGAACTTGTTGATGCGGGCGGTCGTGGTCGGCGCAGCGTCCATGGCGAAGGCGTAGTCGGGGTCTTGGGCAGGGAAGACGGGGCTTGGGCTCATAACCAAAAGGAAGGTCGTTTGAGCACTAGATGTCAGAATGCAAAGTGATTGATTTAGGGCCTTAGTTCACAAGCTACTTGCTGCCTCGAAGCCTACTGGATATCCCTGCTGGATACACTCCACTGGATTCCTAACTGGATAGAAGGTCCTTCAGCCAATCAGCGAGTGCCACGTCGATGCCCATCCTGTACCCACAATCTTGTACCCACGCGTCCCATCATCAGCGTCCCATCATCAGCGTCCCGTAATCCTCGTCCCATCATCACACGAATGATGGCGGCACCACTGAGTGAAGGTCGCACTGGTACCTTACTGGTACACCGCAGCTGGTCGAGGCGACTTCTTGACAACAGATCTCGCCGGTGGACGTGCATCTCGCGGACGACGGTGTGGTGCAAGCGATCGGGAGAGGCGACATCGTGATGAAGATGCAGACCCCGCGCGGCGTCAAGAAGGGTGTGCTCACGAATGTGTGGCACATCCCCAAGTTGTCGCGCAACCTGTTCTCCGTCGGCAGATTCACCAAGGACGTCGGGCCTGTGACGTTCGAGAGCGACGGGTGCTTCACGGAGACGAAGGGTGTCAAGTGGAAGCTCGGCGCTCGCGAAGGCAAAGGGCTGTTCAAGCTCTGCATGGCTCCGATCATGCCTGACGAGGCCAATGCGGCAAGCTCGAAGGATCGCAAAGGGGACACCACGTCGTACCTCTGGCACCTTCGACTCGGTCACATCGGCCATGGCGGTCTAGACGCCATCGTCAAGAAGGGCTACGGCACCGGCATCGACATGACGTCGGTGAAGCAGTGGGAGTTGTGTGATGGGTGTGCACTCGGCAAACAAACGCGAGTGAGCTACATGGCCAAGTCACCAAACCGTGCCAAGAAGCTGTTGGAAGTCATCCACAGTGATGTCTGTGGACCCATGCAGACACCCACATTCAGTGGCAAGAAGTACTTCGTCACGTTCATCGACGAGTACTCGCACTTTTGTGTGGTGTACTTGCTGAGGAACAAGTCGGAGGTGGCTGCCAAGTTCGCCGATTTCGTCGCGTTCGCCGAGACCCAGACCGGCAAGCGCGTGAAGACGCTCCGCAGCGACAACGGCGGAGAGTACACTTCGCGCGAAATGGCCAAGTTCTGTGCGGAGCGTGGGGTCGTGCAGAAGTTCACTCCGCCGTACACGCCTCAGCTGAACGGAGTGGCCGAGCGGATGAACCGGACGTTGGTGGAGTGTGCGCGCTGCATGTTGGAACATGCCGGGTTGTCGAAGGGTTACTGGGGAGAAGCGGTGGTGACGGCCACGTTCCTCCGGAATCGCTGTCCGACACGCGCCATCAGCCACGACAAGTCGCCGTACCAAGTCTGGACCGGCAAGAAACCGCTCTTGGCGAACCTCAAGGTGTTCGGTTGCCACGCGTTCGTGCATGTGCCGAAGGAGAAGCGGTCGAAGTTCGACGCTCGGTCGGTGCGTTGCAGGTTTCTGGGCTACTCGGAGCACGAGAAAGCATATCGGTTCGAAGAGATCAAGAGTGGTCGCGTGCTGGTGAGCCGCGACGCACAGTTCATGGAAGACGTCTTCGACGGTGGGAGACGCGAGTGCGGTCAAGAAGACATGGTCGTGGAACTTCGGGATGAAGATGCCACGGACCAAGAAGCATCGTCCGGTCCGGACGAAGACGAAGACGAAAATGAAGAAGAGGCTGCGCGGGATGAAGACTTTGAGCCTGGCAGCAAGCGACACCCGCGGACGCAGTCGTTGGAGGAAGCGGTGGAGATCCCAAGACCCAAGCGGTTCGCGACGCACCAGACTCTCGAGGAAATGTCGGCGGTCGCAAGAGAAGAAGAAGGCTTCGAGGCGGCCTACGTCGTGGATTCAGTGGGAGAAATGCCGACCACGTTCAAGTCGGCAATGGAATCCAGCGACGCAGCCAAGTGGAAGGAAGCGTGCGACTCGGAGATGGCGTCGCTTCGCAAGAACGAGACGTGGGAAGTGGTGCCGTTGCCGAAGGGACGCAAGGCGATCGGCTGCAGATGGGTGTTTCGAGTGAAGGAGAACCAGGCTGGAGAGATCGAGCGGTTCAAGGCGCGACTGGTGGCCAAGGGGTTTTCGCAGAAGTACGGCATCGACTACGACGAGACCTTCGCGCCGGTGGCCAAGTTCACGTCCATCAGGATCTTGCTCAGTCTGGCTGCCAAGTACAATCTCACGGTACACCAGATGGATGTCAAGACGGCGTTCCTCAACGGCGAGCTGGACGAAGATATCTACATGGCTCAGCCGGACGGGTTCGTCGACGATGTTCACCCGGACTTCGTGTGCAGGCTCAAGCGGTCGCTATATGGACTGAAGCAGTCGCCACGTATGTGGAACAAGACCATCGACGAGTTCATGCTCAAGCAGGGGTTCAAGAAGTGCGAGTCCGACCACTGCATCTACTTGAAGCGAGACGGCCAAGACATGATCTTCGTGGCGCTCTATGTGGACGACCTGATCCTCGCCAGCAACAGCCACAAGATGATCAAGGACACCAAGCAGGCCCTCAGTGACCGATTCGAGATGACGGACATGGGCCAGCTCAAGTACTTCCTCGGCATGGAGATCGAGCAAGATACGACGGCTGGGAAGGTGTCAGTGCGGCAGACCAAGTTCGCCAACGACATTCTCGAGAAGTTCAAGATGGAGAAGAGCAACCCTGTCAAGACGCCGCAAGACCCGGGACTCAAGTTGACCAAGGCCATGTGCGAAGGAGGTTGCAAGCACGAAGAAACCATGGCGAACGTGCCGTACCGCAACGCTGTGGGATGCCTCATGTATCTCATGGTAGGCACACGTCCAGACCTCGCAGCGGCAGTGGGGGTCCTGAGCCAGTTTGCTGCGGACCCATGCCCGACGCACTGGCAAGCGCTCAAGAGGGTCTTCAGGTACATCCAAGGCACGAAGACGCATGGCATCGAGTTTCAAGCGAACTGCGACGGCGGGCTTGAAGGCTATTCGGATGCGGACTGGGCCGGAGACATCGAGTCGAGAAGGAGTACAAGCGGCTACGCGTTCATGATGAACGGCGGGTGCATCAGCTGGAGGAGCAAGAAGCAGCGGACGGTGGCGCTGTCATCGACGGAGGCAGAGTACATGGCGCTGTCGGAGGCAACACAAGAAGCGGTGTGGCTCAAGGTGTTCATGTGCGAGCTCGGCGAGATGACAATCGATGAAGCGGTCAAGATCTACGAGGACAACCAAGGCTCCATCGCGTTGGCCAAGAACCCCGAGTTCCACAAGCGCACCAAGCACATCGACATTCGCTACCACTTCGTGCGCGAGAAGGTGGAAGACGGTCAAGTGGTGTTGGAGTACTGCTCGACGAAGGACATGCTGGCTGATCTCATGACCAAGCCAATTCCTGCGACGCAGTTCGGCGTACTCCGGAGCAAGCTTGGTATCGAAGGACCCAAGGCTGCCGAGTCGAGTGGGGGTGTTGTCAAGAAGGCGCCTCGACCAGCTGCGGTGTACCAGTAAGGTACCAGTGCGACCTTCACTCAGTGGTGCCGCCATCATTCGTGTGATGACGGGACGAGGATTACGGGACGCTGATGATGGGACGCGTGGGTACAAGATTGTGGGTACAGGATGGGCATCGACGTGGCACTCGCTGATTGGCTGAAGGACCTTCTATCCAGTTAGGAATCCAGTAGAGTGTATCCAGCAGGGATATCCAGTAGGCTTCGAGGCAGCAAGTAGCTTGCGAACTAAGGCCCTAAATCAATCACTTTGCATTCTGACATCTAGTGCTCAAACGACCTTCCTTTTGCTGCAAGCATGAAGACACGATGAAGAACGTGCCGTATCGGAGTGCCGTCGGCGGACTGATGTACCTGATGGTGGCGACGCGTCCGGACCTCGCAGCTGCAGTGGGCTCCCTCAGTCAGTTCTGTGCTGACCCGTGTCCGACGCATTGGCAAGCTCTCAAGCGTGTGTTTCGGTACCTCCAAGCGACGCCTACGCACGGACTCGAGTTCTCAAGAGACGGTGGTGACGGCGCGTTATGCGGGTATTCGGATGCGGACTGGGCCGGCGACATCGAGTCGAGAAGGAGTACAAGCGGCTACGCGTTCATGATGAACGGCGGGTGCATCAGCTGGAGGAGCAAGAAACAGCGGACGGTGGCGCTGTCATCGACGGAGGCAGAGTACATGGCTCTATCGGAAGCGACGCAGGAGGCAGTGTGGCTCAAGGTGTTCATGTGCGAGCTCGGCGAGATGGCAAGCGATGAAGCGATCAAGATCTACGAAGACAACCAAGGCTCCATCGCGTTGGCCAAGAACCCCGAGTTCCACAAGCGCACCAAGCACATCGACATTCGCTACCACTTCGTGCGCGAGAAGGTGGAAGACGGTCAAGTGGTGTTGGAGTACTGCTCGACGAAGGACATGCTGGCGGACTTGATGACCAAGCCCATCACTGCTGTGCAGTTTGAAGTTCTTCGGAGCAAGCTCGGAGTCCAAGGCTCCGGCGTCGAGTCGAGTGGGGGTGTTGTCAAGAAGGCGCCTCGATCAGCTGCGGTGTACCAGTAAGGTACCGGTGCGACCTTCACTCAGTGGTGCCGCCATCATTCGTGTGATGATGGGACGAGGATTACGGGACGCTGATGATGGGACGCGTGGGTACAAGATTGTGGGTACAGGATGGGCATCGACGTGGCACTCGGTGAAGCAGTGGGAGTTGTGTGATGGGTGTGCACTCGGCAAACAAACGCGAGTGAGCTACATGGCCAAGTCACCAAACCGTGCCGAGAAGCTGTTGGAAGTCATAAAAGGAAGGTCGTTTGAGCACTAGATGTCAGAATGCAAAGTGATTGATTTAGGGCCTTAGTTCACAAGCTACTTGCTGCCTCGAAGCCTACTGGATATCCCTGCTGGATACACTTCACTGGATTCCTAACTGGATAGAAGGTCCTTCAGCCAATCAGCGAGTGCCACGTCGATGCCCATCCTGTACCCACAATCTTGTACCCACGCGTCCCATCATCAGCGTCCCGTAATCCTCGTCCCATCATCACACGAATGATGGCGGCACCACTGAGTGAAGGTCGCACTGGTACCTTACTGGTACACCGCAGCTGGTCAAGGCGCCTTCTTGACAACAGCAAAGGGGTTTTCGCAGAAGTACGGCGTCGACTACGACGAGACCTTCGCGCCAGTGGCCAAGTTCACGTCGATCCGGGCCGTGCTGAGTTTGGCTGCCAAGTACAATCTCAAGCTGCACCAGATGGACGTGAAGACCGCATTCCTGAACGGCGTCCTGGATGAAGATATCTACATGGCGCAGCCAGACGGATACGAAGACGAAGGCCACCCCGACTACGTGTGCAAGCTCAAGCGGTCACTCTACGGACTCAAGCAGTTGCCGCGCATGTGGAACCAAACCATCGACGAGTTCATGCTGAAGATGGGGTTCAAGAAGTGCGAGTCGGATCACTGCGTCTACATCAAGAGGAACGACCAAGACATGATCTTCGTGGTGCTGTACGTCGATGATCTCATCCTCGCAAGCAGCAACGACAAGCTACTGGAATCGACCAAGAAGGCACTCAGCAAGCGGTTCGAGATGACGGACCTCGGCGACCTCGAGTACTTCCTCGGCATGGAGATCAAGAGCGACGTGGACTCCGGCAAGGTGACGGTGCGGCAGACCAAGTTCCTCAAGAGTATCTGATAACGGGTATGGATCTTGATACACGAAGCTTGGACGAAGCGGAGGGAGTAGGCACTCTGGGTAGACCGGAGCGAAGACACTTGACCACTTGAGGGGAAGAAGGGAGATTCGAAAGTGATTGATTTATCGGAGCTTACTTTGTCTGCACTACCTAGCTATCCTCATAGACACGCAGCACTGCATCCAATCATTTGGTGCATCCAATCACCATCACTCTGCACTCGTCCAATCATCCTACTCGTCTAATCATCGGTAGCGTAATCAACGCACCGTAAACATCGTGTGATCGGATTGGACAGGTTCACCGTAACCTGGTACAGGCATAACCGGTTACCCTCAATACACGTCCACCGGAGCCATCTTCTTGTAGTTCTTCATGTACTCTTTCGAGTACGTCATGTGCTGCGTCGCACCCGAGTCGACCAGCCACACTTCACTCGACTTGGCGACCCCGTCACCAACCGAGAAGAGGTAGTCGCCAGAATCTTCTTCGTCCTGCGCGACGTTCGCACGCTGCGACCGCTGCCGGTCGTAGTTGTCTTGGACTCGCGAGGGACACTCGGCAATCCAATGTCCTTGTTTGCCGCAGTTGTGGCACGCACCGGCCTTCTTCACCGGTCGTCCCTTGCGCTTATTGTCTCTCGTCATGAACGCTTGACCGTGCGCGGTGCCGTCCGCACCGCCACCTTGTTCCTTGCGCTTCATGTCCTCGTGCAGCAGCCGAGACGTCACGAGTTCCCACGTCAGCGAGTCGACCCTCGACTCCAACGCCGTGATGAGGAACTGGTACGACTCGCTGAGACTGCCCAGAAGCGTGATCACCAAGTCGTCCTCGCTGACCGGAGCGCCCACCGCGTCGAGCTGCTCCGCCAGCGTCTTGAGCTTGTTGATGTGCTCCAGCACATCATCACCTTCGTCCATCATGGTCGTGAAGAAACGTCGACGAAGGAAGAGCTTGTTGGCCAAGCTCTTCTTCTCGAAGTGTCCTTCCAGTCTTGACCATGCATCGTGGGCATCCTTGGCCGACCGGACCAGCGGCAACTGCGAATCCTCCATCGCGAGACAGACGATCGCCAACGCCTTGCGAGACTTCCTCTTGAAGGCCGTCTGGTCCAACGTGGTCGCGCAGTGCTCCAGCTTGATCTCTCCACTTGTCACTTCCCACAGATCGCGCTCCTCGAGCACCATCTGCATCTTGAACTTCCACGTGTGGAAGTTGGTTCCGTCGAACTTGTTGATGCGGGCGGTCGTGGTCGGCGCAGCGTCCATGGCGAAGGCGTAGTCGGGGTCTTGGGCAGGGAAGACGGGGCTTGGGCTCATAACCAAAAGGAAGGTCGTTTGAGCACTAGATGTCAGAATGCAAAGTGATTGATTTAGGGCCTTAGTTCACAAGCTACTTGCTGCCTCGAAGCCTACTGGATATCCCTGCTGGATACACTCCACTGGATTCCTAACTGGATAGAAGGTCCTTCAGCCAATCAGCGAGTGCCACGTCGATGCCCATCCTGTACCCACAATCTTGTATCCACGCGTCCCATCATCAGCGTCCCATCATCACACGAATGATGGCGGCACCACTGAGTGAAGGTCGCACTGGTACCTTACTGGTACACCGCAGCTGGTCGAGGCGCCTTCTTGACAACAGTCATCCACAGTGATGTCTGTGGACCCATGCAGACACCCACATTCAGTGGCAAGAAGTACTTCGTCACGTTCATCGACGACAAGTCGCACTTTTGTGTGGTGTACTTGCTGCGGAACAAGTCGGAGGTGGCTACCAAGTTCGCCGATTTCGTCGCGTTCGCCGAGACCCAGACCGGCAAGCGCGTGAAGACGCTCCGCAGCGACAACGGCGGAGAGTACACTTCGCGCGAAATGGCCAAGTTCTGTGCGGAGCGTGGGGTCGTGCAGAAGTTCACGCCGCCGTACACGCCTCAGCTGAACGGAGTGGCCGAGCGGATGAACCGGACGTTGGTGGAGTGTGCGCGCTGCATGTTGGAACATGCCGGACTGTCGAAGGGTTACTGGGGTGAAGCGGTGGTGACGGCCACGTTCCTCCGGAATCGCTGTCCGACACGCGCCATCAGCCACGACAAGTCCCCGCACCAAGTCTGGACCGGCAAGAAACCGCTCTTGGCGAACCTCAAGGTGTTCGGTTGCCACGCGTTCGTGCATGTGCCGAAGGAGAAACGCACCAAATTTGACTCTCGATCGGTGCGTTGTCGGTTTCTCGGGTACTCGGAGCATGATAAAGCGTATCGGTTTGAAGAGATCAAGAGTGGTCGCGTGCTGGTGAGCCGCGACGCACAGTTCATGGAAGACGTCTTCGACGGTGGGAGACGCGAGTGCGGTCAAGAAGACATGGTCGTGGAACTTCGGGATGAAGATGCCACGGACCAAGAAGCATCGTCCGGTCCGGACGAAGACGAAGACGAAAATGAAGAAGAGGCTGCGCGGGATGAAGACTTTGAGCCTGGCAGCAAGCGACACCCGCGGACGCAGTCGTTGGAGGAAGCGGTGGAGATCCCAAGACCCAAGCGGTTCGCGACGCACCAGACTCTCGAGGAGATGTCGGCGGTCGCAAGAGAAGAAGAAGGCTTCGAGGCGGCCTACGTCGTGGATTCAGTGGGAGAAATGCCGACCACGTTCAAGTCGGCGATGGAATCCAGCGACGCAGCCAAGTGGAAGGAAGCGTGCGACTCGGAGCATGAGTCGCTGCGCAAGAACGACACGTGGGACGTGGTGCCACTGCCGAAGGGACGCAAGGCGATCGGCTGCAGATGGGTGTTTCGCGTGAAGGAAAACCAAGCCGGAGAGGTCGAGCGGTTCAAGGCGCGACTGGTGGCAAAGGGGTTTTCGCAGAAGTACGGCGTCGACTACGACGAGACCTTCGCGCCAGTGGCCAAGTTCACGTCGATCCGGGCCGTGCTGAGTTTGGCTGCCAAGTACGATCTCAAGCTGCACCAGATGGACGTGAAGACCGCATTCCTGAACGGCGTCCTGGATGAAGATATCTACATGGCGCAGCCAGACGGATACGAAGACGAAGGCCACCCCGACTACGTGTGCAAGCTCAAGCGGTCACTCTACGGACTCAAGCAGTCGCCGCGCATGTGGAACCAAACCATCGACGAGTTCATGCTGAAGATGGGGTTCAAGAAGTGCGAGTCGGATCACTGCGTCTACATCAAGAGGAACGACCAAGACATGATCTTCGTGGTGCTGTACGTCGATGATCTCATCCTCGCAAGCAGCAACGACAAGCTACTGGAATCGACCAAGAAGGCACTCAGCAAGCGGTTCGAGATGACGGACCTCGGCGACCTCGAGTACTTCCTCGGCATGGAGATCAAGAGCGACGTGGACTCCGGCAAGGTGACGGTGCGGCAGACCAAGTTCCTCAAGAGTATCTGATAACGGGTATGGATCTTGATACACGAAGCTTGGACGAAGCGGAGGGAGTAGGCACTCTGGGTAGACCGGAGCGAAGACACTTGACCACTTGAGGGGAAGAAGGGAGATTCGAAAGTGATTGATTTATCGGAGCTTACTTTGTCTGCACTACCTAGCTATCCTCATAGACACGCAGCACTGCATCCAATCATTTGGTGCATCCAATCACCATCACTCTGCACTCGTCCAATCATCCTACTCGTCTAATCATCGGTAGCGTAATCAACGTACCGTAAACATCGTGTGATCGGATTGGACAGGTTCACCGTAACCTGGTACAGGCATAACCGGTTACCCTCAATACGCCCCCTCAATGCGAACACGCGTGGATTCCGAGAGCCGCCGTGAGGTCCTTGTGACGTGGTCCCGGGAGCGTCTTGGTCATGATGTCCGCCAGCATTGTCGCAGTCTCGCAGTACTCGAGCTTCACTTCACCACGCTTGACCTCATCACGGATGTGATGGTACTTGATGTCGATGTGCTTGGCGCGGCCATGGTTCACAGGGTTCTTGGTCATCTTGATGCACGACTGGTTGTCTTCGAGAATCTTGAGCTCTGGTCCCGCTTCGCTTGCTGCCGCCATAATCTCGCACAACAGGCGATGCACCCACTTGCCTTCTTGAATGGCCAGGCTGAGTGCAATGTACTCCGCCTCGCTCGTAGACAGCGACACACTTGACTGCTTCTTGCTTCCCCAGCTCACCGGCGCGCCCATCAGCATGAACGCGTATCCCGAAGTCGACTTGCGATCGGAGTGGTCACCAGCCCAGTCTGCGTCGGAGTACCCGCGGAAGTCGATCTTGTCACCCGGCTGGAAGCAGATCCCATGTGACTTGGTCCCTTGTAGGTAGCGCAGGATGCGCTTCACCGCAGTCCAGTGCTCGACTTGGGGGTTCTCCATGAAGCGCGACACATAGCCCACGGCGAAAGCAATGTCCGGTCGGGTCGCGGTCATCAAGTGCATGAGCGCACCCACAGCTTCGCGGAACGGGGCGTTCACCTTGGTCGGCGCGTCGCTTGGAACCAGTCGAGAGCTCAAATCCGCCGGACTCACCACAGCCTTGCACTCCTCCATGCCGAAACGCTTGAGAATGTCGTCCACGTAGCGTCGCTGGCACATCGTCACGCTGCCGTCAGCGTTGTCCACCAACTCGATGCCCAGCACAAATGCGCACTTGCCGCTGTCAGTCATCTCAAACCGCGTCTTGAGGTCGCTCTTGGTGCGCGCGATCAGATCGGCCGAACTCCCTATTGAGGGTAACCGGTTATGCCTGTACCAGGTTGCGGTGAACCTGTCCAATCCGATCACACGATGTTTACGGTACGTTGATTACGCTACCGATGATTAGACGAGTAGGATGATTGGACGAGTGCAGAGTGATGGTGATTGGATGCACCAAATGATTGGATGCAGTGCTGCGTGTCTATGAGGATAGCTAGGTAGTGCAGACAAAGTAAGCTCCGATAAATCAATCACTTTCGAATCTCCCTTCTTCCCCTCAAGTGGTCAAGTGTCCTCGCTCCGGTCAAGCTCCGAGTGGTGACTCTCCCCCTCCCTTCTCTTCGTCCAAGATCCGTGACCTTTATCAGGTTATGAGCCCAAGCACCATGTCCTCTGCCCAAGACGTCTCCACCAAGGTCTCCATCGACAAGTTCAACGGCGACAACTACGCGACGTGGAACCGCTACATGCGTGGCGTGTTCCTGACCAAGTCGGTGTGGCATGTCGTGAACCGTGAAACGACTCCGACCTTCGCGGACCCAAGGGCCAAGGACGAATACGTCAAGGCGAGCAACATCGCGTTCGGCCTGATGCTGCTCCACATGGACGCGGACTACCATCACGTGGTTGACAACTGCGAGGAAGCGTGGGTGGCGTGGTCGCGCCTGAAGACGCTGTACGGAGGATCGCAGAAGGCTGGTCGCATCTACCTGAAGCGACAGCTCTTCAGCATGGAGATGACGGAAGGCGGCAACGTGTTGCATCATTGCAACGAGGTCCTCAACATCAGCGCCAAGCTCAGCAGCATCGGCGCCAAGATGGAGGACGAGGACGTGGCGATCTGCTTGTTGCGCAGTCTCCCCAAGAGCTACGAGAACGTCGTGCTGAACTTGGAGATGAGCACTGCGGAGCTGAAGACGCAAGACGTCGTGAAGGTGCTCACGAACGAGCATATCAAGCGGCAAGGCGAGAAGAAGACCGACTCGGTGAAGACTGAAGACGCGGCGAAGGCGTTCAGTGCCGAGAGAGAGTCTCGCCAGTGCAGTTACTGCGGAAAATTGGGGCACGTCATCGACAAGTGCTGGACCAAGCAGAAGGACGAGAACCGAGGTGGTCGACGCGGCGGCAATGGCCGTGGACGCGGGGCCAACAATGTCCAGTGGCGGAACGACGACTACGAATACGACTACGACCGGGTCGCGTTTGCGGTATCCCTGGAGTGCGGACTTTCGACGGGCAAGGGTATGTCCGGGATGTGGGCGGTCGACAGCGGCGCAACGCACCACATCTGCAACAACAAGGCCAAGTTCGCCACGCTGAATGAGCAAGACGAGGGGGAACTGTCGGTGGCTGACGGCAACAAAGCTGCCATCAAGGGTGTGGGGACCATCATCGAACGAGTGGTTCTGCCCAACGGCGACGAGCGCGACATCGAGATCAAGGACGCGCTGTACGTGCCGAACATGAACAAGAATCTGCTGTCGGTGCCGCAGATCAACAAGAGTGGCAAGTTTCAAGTGGTGTTCGACGGTGCGAGCATGCATGTTGCGCGCAAGAGCTCGAAGCAAGTGGTGGCGACGGCTGACCTCGTGGACGGACTCTACTGGCTGCGCACTCCACTGCGTTCTGCGAATGCGACGACGTCGGCGCGTAACGTGGATCTTCATGCGCGGATGGGTCATGCTCCGATCGACGTGCTGCGCAAGATGGTCAACAACGGCATGATCAAGGACGCCAAGGTACCCTTGAAGTCGAGTGGACCAAGTGTGTGTCGCGGGTGCCAGCAAGGGAAAATGGTCCAAAAGCCGTTCCCGACTAACCGCGACAAGCGCCGTTACGACACGTTCGAGCTGCTCCACTTCGACATCTGCGGTCCCATGGAGGAAGAATCGTTGGGTGGCAGCAAGTATCTGCTACTCATCACGGACGAAGCCAGCGGATGCATGAAGGGTTTCTGTCTACGCGCC
Source organism: Phytophthora agathidicida (assembly GCA_025722995.1). Lineage (NCBI taxonomy): Eukaryota > Oomycota > Peronosporomycetes > Peronosporales > Peronosporaceae > Phytophthora > Phytophthora agathidicida. The sequence goes on along the minus strand of CP106972.1, from coordinate 3,262,449 downwards.
AAGTCGGACAGCGAAGAGTGCCTCAAGAGCTACATCACCAAGGTGCAGACGCAGTTCGGCAAGCAGGTCAAGTTCGTGCGTCACGACGGAGCCCGCGAGTTTGCGACCAATTCGCTCAAGGCCTTTTACGAGGACCAAGGCATCGAGCAGCAGCCCACGGTTCGGTACGCGCACCAGACCAACGCCACGGCAGAACGCGCCAACCGAACCATCGTCACGATTGGCCGCAGCATGCTGCACCATGCCGAGTTGGACAAGTGTTTCTGGGGCGAAGCGGCGATGACTGCCATCTACGTCAAGAACCGGCTGCCGTCGCCCAAGATCGAAAACAAGACTCCGTTCGAGATCGTGTACAAGTCCAAGCCAAGCGTGAAGCACATGCGTGTGTTTGGGTGTCGGGCGTACGTCCTGACCCCAAGGGAGAAACGACTCAAGTGGGATCCCAAGGCTCGCGCTGGTCTGTTCATGGGCTACGAGGAAGTGTCGAAGGCGTATCGAGTTTATGACATCGAGGCGGGGAAGGTGGTGATTTCTCGCGATGTCACCTTCGACGAATCGAGTTTTGGTGGTGTCTCGGCGGGAAGTTCAAGCGATGACGACGAAGATGCTAGCCTGGACTTCGACTCTCTCGAGATCAACGATGCCGACAGTGCGGGCCCGATGGAGTTCAAGCAGGCGGGGAAACGCAAGGCCCGCTCAAGTGATGCTGATGACACGTCTTCAGGCTCACGTTCTGTTCGCCATGGAGCTGGCTTGGAAGAAGCAAGTGCTCCTGACAACTCGTTTGGGCGTCGGGCGAAACGACGATCAAGTGTGCGAATGGAGCCTGATCTGGCTGAAGAAGAGGAGAAGGATGCTCATGACGACGAAGATGACGACTCGACTCCTCCCGCATTTTGGCGAGCAAGCGCCAACGCAGTGGAAGCCGGCGATTTGTCTGAGCCGACGACATTCCAAGATGCGGTGAACGGACCCGACCAAGTGCATTGGCGCAAGGCCGTCCGCGCAGAGCTCAAGTCGATGCGACTTCGTGGGGTGTTTCGAGCTGCCAAGTTGCCGAACGGACAACGCGCCATCGGGACCAAGTGGGTGTTCAAGATCAAGCGCAAAGCGGACGGATCCATCGAGAAGTACAAGGCGCGTCTCGTGGCCAAGGGGTTCAAACAGAAGTACGGCATCGACTACACCGAGACGTTCTCGCCCGTGGTCAAGTACGTGACGTTGCGCATGGTGATCGCGTTGGCCAAGTACTTCGACTGGCCGCTGGACCAACTGGACGTGGTGACGGCATTCCTGTACGGCGTGATGAAAGAAGTGGTGTACTGCGCAGTGCCAGAAGGGGTCGAGCTGGACGGTGATTTCGACTGCCTGGAGCTGGTGAAGGCGATCTACGGTCTCAAGCAAGCTTCGCGCGTGTGGAACGAGACCTTCGACGAGTACGTGTGCTCCATCGGCTTCCAAGTCTCGGCCTACGACCCGTGTCTCTACATGAAGATTGTGGACGGTCACTGCGTGCTGTTGCTGGTGTACGTGGACGATGTGTTGGTGACCGGGAGTTCGGCCGATCTGATCGCGCGCACCAAGAGCGACCTCAAGACGCGGTTCGAGATGACTGACAGCGGCAAGTGCGCGTTTGTGCTGGGCATCGAGTTGGTGGACAACGCTGACGGCAGCGTGACGATGTGCCAGCGACGCTACGTGGACGACATTCTCAAGCGTTTCGGCATGGAGGAGTGCAAGGCTGTGGTGAGTCCGGCGGATTTGAGCTCTCGACTGGTTCCAAGCGACGCGCCGACCAAGGTGAACGCCCCGTTCCGCGAAGCTGTGGGTGCGCTCATGCACTTGATGACCGCGACCCGACCGGACATTGCTTTCGCCGTGGGCTATGTGTCGCGCTTCATGGAGAACCCCCAAGTCGAGCACTGGACTGCGGTGAAGCGCATCCTGCGCTATCTGCAGGGAACCAAGTCACATGGGATCTGCTTCCAGCCGGGTGACAAGATCGACTTCCGCGGGTACTCCGACGCAGACTGGGCTGGTGACCACTCCGATCGCAAGTCGACTTCGGGATACGCGTTCATGCTGATGGGCGCGCCGGTGAGCTGGGGAAGCAAGAAGCAGTCAAGTGTGTCGCTGTCTACGAGCGAGGCGGAGTACATTGCACTCAGCCTGGCCATTCAAGAAGGCAAGTGGGTGCATCACCTGTTGTGCGAGATCATGGAGGCGGCAAGCGAGGCGGGACCCGAGCTCAAGATTCTCGAAGACAACCAGTCGTGCATCAAGATGACCAAGAACCCTGTGAACCATGGCCGCGCCAAGCACATCGACATCAAGTACCATCACATCCGTGATGAGGTCAAGCGTGGTGAAGTGAAGCTCGAATACTGCGAGACTGCGACAATGCTGGCGGACATCATGACCAAGACGCTCCCGGGACCACGCCACAAGGACCTCACGGCGGCTCTCGGAATCCACGCGTGTTCGCATTGAGGGGGCGTATTGAGGGTAACCGGTTATGCCTGTACCAGGTTGCGGTGAACCTGTCCAATCCGATCACACGATGTTTACGGTACGTTGATTACGCTACCGATGATTAGACGAGTAGGATGATTGGACGAGTGCAGAGTGATGGTGATTGGATGCACCAAATGATTGGATGCAGTGCTGCGTGTCTATGAGGATAGCTAGGTAGTGCAGACAAAGTAAGCTCCGATAAATCAATCACTTTCGAATCTCCCTTCTTCCCCTCAAGTGGTCAAGTGTCCTCGCTCCGGTCAAGCTCCGAGTGGTGACTCTCCCCCTCCCTTCTCTTCGTCCAAGATCCGTGACCTTTATCACTCCCGGCCACCAACACATCGTCCACGTACACCAGCAACAGCACGCAGTGACCGTCCACAATCTTCATGTAGAGACACGGGTCGTAGGCCGAGACTTGGAAGCCGATGGAGCACACGTACTCGTCGAAGGTCTCGTTCCACACGCGCGAAGCTTGCTTGAGACCGTAGATCGCCTTCACCAGCTCCAGGCAGTCGAAGTCACCGTCCAGCTCGACCCCTTCTGGCACTGCGCAGTACACCACTTCTTTCATCACGCCGTACAGGAATGCCGTCACCACGTCCAGTTGGTCCAGCGGCCAGTCGAAGTACTTGGCCAACGCGATCACCATGCGCAACGTCACGTACTTGACCACGGGCGAGAACGTCTCGGTGTAGTCGATGCCGTACTTCTGCTTGAATCCCTTGGCCACGAGACGCGCCTTGTACTTCTCGATGGATCCGTCTGCTTTGCGCTTGATCTTGAACACCCACTTGGTCCCGATGGCGCGTTGTCCGTTCGGCAACTTGGCAGCTCGAAACACCCCACGAAGTCGCATCGACTTGAGCTCTGCGCGGACGGCCTTGCGCCAATGCACTTGGTCGGGTCCGTTCACCGCATCTTGGAATGTCGTCGGCTCAGACAAATCGCCGGCTTCCACTGCGTTGGCGCTTGCTCGCCAAAATGCGGGAGGAGTCGAGTCGTCATCTTCGTCGTCATGAGCATCCTTCTCCTCTTCTTCAGCCAGATCAGGCTCCATTCGCACACTTGATCGTCGTTTCGCCCGACGCCCAAACGAGTTGTCAGGAGCACTTGCTTCTTCCAAGCCAGCTCCATGGCGAACAGAACGTGAGCTCGCTGACATATCACCGGCATCACTTGAGCGGGCCTTGCGTTTCCCCGCCTGCTTGAACTCCATCGGGCCCGCACTGTCAGCATCGTTGATCTCGAGAGAGTCGAAGTCCAGGCTAGCATCTTCGTCGTCATCGCTTGAACTTCCCGCCGAGACACCACCAAAACTCGATTCGTCGAAGGTGACATCGCGAGAAATCACCACCTTCCCCGCCTCGATGTCATAAACTCGATACGCCTTCGACACTTCCTCGTAGCCCATGAACAGACCAGCGCGAGCCTTGGGATCCCACTTGAGTCGTTTCTCCCTCGGGGTCAGGACGTACGCCCGACACCCAAACACACGCATGTGCTTCACGCTTGGCTTGGACTTGTACACGATCTCGAACGGAGTCTTGTTTTCGATCTTGGGCGACGGCAGCCGGTTCTTGACGTGGATGGCAGTCATCGCCGCTTCGCCCCAGAAACACTTGTCCAACTTGGCATGGTGCAGCATGCTGCGACCAATCGTGACGATGGTTCGGTTGGCGCGTTCTGCCGTGGCGTTGGTCTGGTGCGCGTACCGAACCGTGGGCTGCTGCTCGATGCCTTGGTCCTCGTAAAAGGCCTTGAGCGAATTGGTCGCAAACTCGCGGGCTCCGTCGTGACGCACGAACTTGACCTGCTTGCCGAACTGCGTCTGCACCTTGGTGATGTAGCTCTTGAGGCACTCTTCGCTGTCCGACTTGGCGCGTAGACAGAAACCCTTCATGCATCCGCTGGCTTCGTCCGTGATGAGTAGCAGATACTTGCTGCCACCCAACGATTCTTCCTCCATGGGACCGCAGATGTCGAAGTGGAGCAGCTCGAACGTGTCGTAACGGCGCTTGTCGCGGTTAGTCGGGAACGGCTTTTGGACCATTTTCCCTTGCTGGCACCCGCGACACACACTTGGTCCACTCGACTTCAAGGGTACCTTGGCGTCCTTGATCATGCCGTTGTTGACCATCTTGCGCAGCACGTCGATCGGAGCATGACCCATCCGCGCATGAAGATCCACGTTACGCGCCGACGTCGTCGCATTCGCAGAACGCAGTGGAGTGCGCAGCCAGTAGAGTCCGTCCACGAGGTCAGCCGTCGCCACCACTTGCTTCGAGCTCTTGCGCGCAACATGCATGCTCGCACCGTCGAACTGTTGTCAAGAAGGCGCCTCGACCAGCTGCGGTGTACCAGTAAGGTACCAGTGCGACCTTCACTCAGTGGTGCCGCCATCATTCGTGTGATGATGGGACGAGGATTACGGGACGCTGATGATGGGACGCGTGGGTACAAGATTGTGGGTACAGGATGGGCATCGACGTGGCACTCGCTGATTGGCTGAAGGACCTTCTATCCAGTTAGGAATCCAGTGGAGTGTATCCAGCAGGGATAACCAGTAGGCTTCGAGGCAGCAAGTAGCTTGTGAACTAAGGCCCTAAATCAATCACTTTGCATTCTGACATCTAGTGCTCAAACGACCTTCCTTTTGGTTATGAGCCCAAGCCCCGCATTCTCTGCCCAAGACTCCGACTACGCCTTCGCCATGGACGCCGCGCCGACCACGACCGCCCGCATCAACAAGTTCGACGGAACCAACTTCCACACGTGGAAGTTCAAGATGCAGATGGTGCTCGAGGAGCGCGATCTGTGGGAAGTGACAAGTGGAGAGATCAAGCTGGAGCACTGCGCGACCACGTTGGACCAGACGGCCTTCAAGAGGAAGTCTCGCAAGGCGCTGGCGATCGTCTGTCTCGCGATGGAGGACTCGCAGTTGCCGCTGGTCCGGTCGGCCAAGGATGCCTACGATGCATGGTCAAGACTGGAAGGACACTTCGAGAAGAAGAGCTTGGCCAACAAGCTCTTCCTTCGTCGACGTTTCTTCACGACCATGATGGACGAAGGTGATGATGTGCTGGAGCACATCAACAAGCTCAAGACGCTGGCGGAGCAGCTCGACGCGGTGGGCGCTCCGGTCAGCGAGGACGACTTGGTCATCACGCTTCTGGGCAGTCTCAGCGAGTCGTACCAGTTCCTCATCACGGCGTTGGAGTCGAGGGTCGACTCGCTGACGTGGGAACTCGTGACGTCTCGGCTGCTGCACGAAGACATGAAGCGCAAGGAGCAAGGTGGCGGTGCGGACGGAGCCGCGCACGGTCAAGCGTTCATGACGAGAGACAATAAGCGCAAGGGACGACCGGTGAAGAAGGCCGGTGCGTGCCACAACTGCGGCAAACAAGGACATTGGATTGCCGAGTGTCCCTCGCGAGTCCAAGACAACTACGACCGGCAGCGGTCGCAGCGTGCGAACGTCGCGCAGGACGAAGAAGATTCTGGCGACTACCTCTTCTCGGTTGGTGACGGGGTCGCCAAGTCGAGTGAAGTGTGGTTGGTCGACTCGGGTGCGACGCAGCACATGACGTACTCGAAAGAGTACATGAAGAACTACAAGAAGATGGCTCCGGTGGACGTGCACCTCGCGGACGACGGTGTGGTTCAAGCGGTGGGGACGGGCGACATTGTCATGTCCATGAAGACCCCACGCGGAATGAAGAAGGGTGTGCTCACCGGTGTGTGGCACATTCCCAAGTTGTCGCGCAACCTATTCTCGGTCGGGCGCTTCACCAAGGACGTTGGTCCCGTGACGTTCGAGAGCAACGGGTGCTTCGCGGAGACGAAGAGCATCAAGTGGCAGCTCGGTGCGCGTGTGGGCAAGGGTCTGTTCAAGCTCTGCATGGCTCCGATCATGCCTGACGAGGCCAATGTGTCGAGTCCGAAGGATCGCAAAGGGGACACCACGTCGTACCTCTGGCACCTTCGACTCGGTCACATCGGCCATGGCGGTCTAGACGCCATCGTCAAGAAGGGCTACGGCACCGGCATCGACATGACGTCGGTGAAGCAGTGGGAGTTGTGTGATGGGTGTGCACTCGGCAAACAAACGCGAGTGAGCTACATGGCCAAGTCACCAAACCGTGCCAAGAAGCTGTTGGAAGTCATCCACAGTGATGTCTGTGGACCCATGCAGACACCCACATTCAGTGGCAAGAAGTACTTCGTCACGTTCATCGACGAGTACTCGCACTTTTGTGTGGTGTACTTGCTGCGGAACAAGTCGGAGGTGGCTGCCAAGTTCGCCGATTTCGTCGCGTTCGCCGAGACCCAGACCGGCAAGCGCGTGAAGACGCTCCGCAGCGACAACGGCGGAGAGTACACTTCGCGTGAGATGGCCAAGTTCTGTGCGGACCGTGGGATCGTGCAGAAGTTCACGCCGCCGTACACGCCACAGCTGAACGGAGTGGCGGAACGGATGAACCGGACGTTGGTGGAGTGTGCGCGCTGCATGTTGGAGCATGCCGGGTTGTCGAAGAGTTACTGGGGTGAAGCGGTGGTGACAGCCACGTTCCTCCGGAATCGCTGTCCGACACGCGCCATCAGCCACGACAAGTCGCCGTACCAAGTCTGGACCGGCAAGAAACCGCTCTTGGCGAACCTCAAGGTGTTCGGTTGCCACGCGTTCGTGCATGTGCCGAAGGAGAAGCGGTCGAAGTTCGTGTTGTCAAGAAGGCGCCTCGACCAGCTGCGGTGTACCAGTAAGGTACCAGTGCGACCTTCACTCAGTGGTGCCGCCATCATTCGTGTGATGATGGGACGAGGATTACGGGACGCTGATGATGGGACGCTGATGATGGGACGCGTGGGTACAAGATTGTGGGTACAGGATGGGCATCGACGTGGCACTCGCTGATTGGCTGAAGGACCTTCTATCCAGTTAGGAATCCAGTGGAGTGTATCCAGCAGGGATAACCAGTAGGCTTCGAGGCAGCAAGTAGCTTGTGAACTAAGGCCCTAAATCAATCACTTTGCATTCTGACATCTAGTGCTCAAACGACCTTCCTTTTGGTTATGAGCCCAAGCCCCGCATTCTCTGCCCAAGACTCCGACTACGCCTTCGCCATGGACGCCGCGCCGACCACGACCGCCCGCATCAACAAGTTCGACGGAACCAACTTCCACACGTGGAAGTTCAAGATGCAGATGGTGCTCGAGGAGCGCGATCTGTGGGAGGTGACGAGTGGGGAGATCAAGCTGGAGCACTGCCACGCCGCAGCGGATCAAGCGCTCTTCAAGAAGAAGTCGCGCAAGGCGCTGGCGATCGTCTGTCTCGCGATGGAGGACTCGCAGTTGCCGCTGGTGCGTTCGGCCAAGGATGCTCACGATGCATGGTCAAGACTGGAAGGACACTTCGAGAAGAAGAGTTTGGCCAACAAGCTCTTCCTTCGTCGACGTTTCTTCACGACCATGATGGACGAAGGTGATGATGTGCTGGAGCACATCAACAAGCTCAAGACGCTGGCGGAGCAGCTCGACGCGGTGGGCGCTCCGGTCAGCGAGGACGACTTGGTCATCACGCTTCTGGGCAGTCTCAGCGAGTCGTACCAGTTCCTCATCACGGCGTTGGAGTCGAGAGCCGACTCGCTGTCGTGGGAACTCGTGACGTCTCGGCTGCTGCATGAGGACATGAAGCGCAAGGAGCAAGGTGGCGGCGTCGACGGAGCCGCGCACGGTCAAGGCCAAGCGTTCATGACAAGCGACAACGGCAAGCGCAAGGGACGGCAGGCGACCGCCAACAAGGCCAGCGCCTGCCACTACTGTGGGGAGCAAGGACATTGGATCGCCAAGTGTCCTGTGCGAATCCGCGAGAACGCGGAGCGGCAGAGGCCGCAGCGAGCGAACGTCGCGCAGAGTGAGGACGACTCTGGCGACTTCCTCTTCTCGGTTGGTGGTGGGAGCAACACCACCAAGTCGAATGAGGTGTGGCTGGTCGACTCGGGTGCGACGCAGCACATGACCAGTTCCAAGAAGTTCATGCGGAACTACAAGAAGATCTCGCCGGTGGACGTGCATCTCGCGGACGACGGTGTGGTGCAAGCGATCGGGAGAGGCGACATCGTGATGAAGATGCAGACCCCGCGCGGTGTCAAGAAGGGTGTGCTCACGAATGTGTGGCACATCCCCAAGTTGTCGCGCAACCTGTTCTCCGTCGGCAGATTCACCAAGGACGTCGGGCCTGTGACGTTCGAGAGCGACGGGTGCTTCACGGAGACGAAGGGTGTCAAGTGGAAGCTCGGCGCTCGCGAAGGCAAAGGACTGTTCAAGCTCTGCATGACTCCGATCATGCCTGACGAGGCCAATGTGTCGAGTCCGAAGGATCGCAAAGGGGACACCACGTCGTACCTCTGGCACCTTCGACTTGGTCACATTGGCCATGGCGGTCTAGACGCCATCGTCAAGAAGGGCTACGGCACCGGCATCGACATGACGTCGGTGAAGCAGTGGGAGCTGTGCGACGGATGCTCACTCGGCAAGCAAACGCGAGTGAGCTACATGAAGTCGTCTCCAAACCGTGCGAAGCAAGTGCTGGAAGTGGTTCACAGCGATGTGTGCGGCCCCATGCAGACGTCTACGTTTGGTGGCAAGCGCTACTTCGTCACGTTCATCGACGACAAGTCGCACTTTTGTGTGGTGTACTTGCTGCGGAACAAGTCGGAGGTGGCTGCCAAGTTCGCGGAGTTCGTTGCGTTGGCTGAAACGCAGACCGGCAAGCGTGTGAAAACGCTCCGGAGCGACAACGGTGGCGAGTACACTTCGCGTGAGATGGCCAAGTTCTGTGCGGACCGTGGTATCGTGCAGAAGTTCACGCCGCCGTACACGCCACAGCTGAACGGAGTGGCGGAACGGATGAACCGGACGTTGGTGGAGTGTGCGCGCTGCATGTTGGAGCATGCCGGGTTGTCGAAGAGTTACTGGGGTGAAGCGGTGGTGACAGCCACGTTCCTCCGGAACCGGTGTCCGACGCGCGCCATCAGCCACGACAAGTCGCCGCACCAAGTTTGGACGGGAAAGAAGCCACTACTGGCGAATCTCAAGGTGTTCGGGTGCCACGCGTACGTGCTGGTCCCGAAGGCGAAGCGGTCCAAGTTCGACGCCCGGTCGGTGCGTTGCCGTTTCCTGGGGTACTCGGAGCATGAGAAAGCGTATCGGTTTGAAGAGATCGAGAGCGGTCGCGTGTTGGTGAGCCGCGATGCACAGTTCATGGAAGACGTCTTCGACGGTGGGAGACGCAAATATGCTACGAAGGAGGTGGTGATTGGTCTTCCAGATGAAGATGATGAAGATGCCACGGATGAAGAGACTCCGTCCGAACCGGACGAGGACGGAGATGAAGAGGAGGCTGCGCGGGACCAAGACTTCGAACCCGGCAGCAAGCGACACCCGCGGACGCAGTCGCTGGAGGAAGCCGTGGAGGTGCCGAGGGCCAAGAGGTATGCGCCGCAGAGTGGACGCTCGACGCTGGATGAGATGTCTGCGGCGGCCCAAGAGAGTCAAGACTTTGAGGCTGCGTACTATTGAGGGTAACCGGTTATGCCTGTACCAGGTTGCGGTGAACCTGTCCAATCCGATCACACGATGTTTACGGTACGTTGATTACGCTACCGATGATTAGACGAGTAGGATGATTGGACGAGTGCAGAGTGATGGTGATTGGATGCACCAAATGATTGGATGCAGTCCTGCGTGTCTATGAGGATAGCTAGGTAGTGCAGACAAAGTAAGCTCCGATAAATCAATCACTTTCGAATCTCCCTTCTTCCCCTCAAGTGGTCAAGTGTCCTCGCTCCGGTCAAGCTCCGAGTGGTGACTCTCCCCCTCCCTTCTCTTCGTCCAAGATCCGTGACCTTTATCAGGTTATGAGCCCAAGCACCATGTCCTCTGCCCAAGACGTCTCCACCAAGGTCTCCATCGACAAGTTCAACGGCGACAACTACGCGACGTGGAACCGCTACATGCGTGGCGTGTTCCTGACCAAGTCGGTGTGGCATGTCGTGAACCGTGAAACGACTCCGACCTTCGCGGACCCAAGGGCCAAGGACGAATACGTCAAGGCGAGCAACATCGCGTTCGGCCTGATGCTGCTCCACATGGACGCGGACTACCATCACGTGGTTGACAACTGCGAGGAAGCGTGGGTGGCGTGGACGCGCCTGAAGACGCTGTACGGTGGGTCGCAGAAGGCTGGTCGCATCTACCTGAAGCGACAGCTCTTCAGCATGGAGATGGCGGAAGGCGGCAACGTGTTGCATCATTGCAACGAGGTCCTCAACATCAGCGCCAAGCTCAGCAGCATCGGCGCCAAGATGGAGGACGAGGACGTGGCGATCTGCTTGTTGCGCAGTCTCCCCAAGAGCTACGAGAACGTCGTGCTGAACTTGGAGATGAGCACTGCGGAGCTGAAGACGCAAGACGTCGTGAAGGTGCTCACGAACGAGCATATCAAGCGGCAAGGCGAGAAGAAGACCGACTCGGTGAAGACTGAAGACGCGGCGAAGGCGTTCAGTGCCGAGAGAGAGTCTCGCCAGTGCAGTTACTGCGGAAAATTGGGGCACGTCATCGACAAGTGCTGGACCAAGCAGAAGGACGAGAACCGAGGTGGTCGACGCGGCGGCAATGGCCGTGGACGCGGGGCCAACAATGTCCAGTGGCGGAACGACGACTACGAATACGACTACGACCGAGTCGCGTTTGCGGTATCCCTGGAGTGCGGACTTTCGACGGGCAAGGGTATGTCCGGGATGTGGGCGGTCGACAGCGGCGCAACGCACCACATCTGCAACAACAAGGCCAAGTTCGCCACGCTGAATGAGCAAGACGAGGGCGAACTGTCGGTGGCTGACGGCAACAAAGCTGCCATCAAGGGTGTGGGGACCATCATCGAACGAGTGGTTCTGCCCAACGGCGACGAGCGCGACATCGAGATCAAGGACGCGCTGTACGTGCCGAACATGAACAAGAATCTGCTGTCGGTGCCGCAGATCAACAAGAGTGGCAAGTTTCAAGTGGTGTTCGACGGTGCGAGCATGCATGTTGCGCGCAAGAGCTCGAAGCAAGTGGTGGCGACGGCTGACCTCGTGGACGGACTCTACTGGCTGCGCACTCCACTGCGTTCTGCGAATGCGACGACGTCGGCGCGTAACGTGGATCTTCATGCGCGGATGGGTCATGCTCCGATCGACGTGCTGCGCAAGATGGTCAACAACGGCATGATCAAGGACGCCAAGGTACCCTTGAAGTCGAGTGGGCCGAGTGTGTGTCGCGGGTGCCAGCAAGGGAAAATGGTCCAAAAGCCGTTCCCGACTAACCGCGACAAGCGCCGTTACGACACGTTCGAGCTGCTCCACTTCGACATCTGCGGTCCCATGGAGGAAGAATCGTTGGGTGGCAGCAAGTATCTGCTACTCATCACGGACGAAGCCAGCGGATGCATGAAGGGTTTCTGTCTACGCGCCAAGTCGGAGAGCGAAGAGTGCCTCAAGAGCTACATCGCCAAGGTGCAGACGCAGTTCGGCAAGCAGGTCAAGTTCGTGCGTCACGACGGAGCCCGCGAGTTTGCGACCAATTCGCTCAAGGCCTTTTACGAGGATCAAGGCATCGAGCAGCAGCCCACGGTTCGGTACGCGCACCAGACCAACGCCACGGCAGAACGCGCCAACCGAACCATCGTCACGATTGGTCGCAGCATGCTGCACCATGCCAAGTTGGACAAGTGTTTCTGGGGCGAAGCGGCGATGACTGCCATCTACGTCAAGAACCGGCTGCCGTCGCCCAAGATCGAAAACAAGACTCCGTTCGAGATCGTGTACAAGTCCAAGCCAAGCGTGAAGCACATGCGTGTGTTTGGGTGTCGGGCGTACGTCCTGACCCCAAGGGAGAAACGACTCAAGTGGGATCCCAAGGCTCGCGCTGGTCTGTTCATGGGCTACGAGGAAGTGTCGAAGGCGTATCGAGTTTATGACATCGAGGCGGGGAAGGTGGTGATTTCTCGCGATGTCACCTTCGACGAATCGAGTTTTGGTGGTGTCTCGGCGGGAAGTTCAAGCGATGACGACGAAGATGCTAGCCTGGACTTCGACTCTCTCGAGATCAACGATGCCGACAGTGCGGGCCCGATGGAGTTCAAGCAGGCGGGGAAACGCAAGGCCCGCTCAAGTGATGCTGATGACACGTCTTCAGGCTCACGTTCTGTTCGCCATGGAGCTGGCTTGGAAGAAGCAAGTGCTCCTGACAACTCGTTTGGGCGTCGGGCGAAACGACGATCAAGTGTGCGAATGAAAAGGAAGGTCGTTTGAGCACTAGATGTCAGAATGCAAAGTGATTGATTTAGGGCCTTAGTTCACAAGCTACTTGCTGCCTCTAAGCCTACTGGATATCCCTGCTGGATACACTTCACTGGATTCCTAACTGGATAGAAGGTCCTTCAGCCAATCAGCGAGTGCCACGTCGATGCCCATCCTGTACCCACAATCTTGTACCCACGCGTCCCATCATCAGCGTCCCATCATCAGCGTCCCGTAATCCTCGTCCCATCATCACACGAATGATGGCGGCACCACTGAGTGAAGGTCGCACCGGTACCTTACTGGTACACCGCAGCTGGTCGAGGCGCCTTCTTGACAACACCCCTACTCGACTCGGCAGCCTTGGGTCCTTCGATACCAAGCTTGCTCCGGAGCACGCCAAACTGCGTCGCAGGGATTGGCTTGGTCATCAAGTCCGCCAGCATGTCCTTCGTCGAGCAGTACTCCAACACCACTTGACCGTCTTCCACCTTCTCGCGCACGAAGTGGTAGCGAATGTCGATGTGCTTGGTGCGCTTGTGGAACTCCGGGTTCTTGGCCAACGCGATGGAGCCTTGGTTGTCCTCGTAGATCTTGACCGCTTCATTGATTGCCATCTCGCCGAGCTCGCACATGAACACCTTGAGCCACACCGCTTCTTGTGTTGCCTCCGACAGCGCCATGTACTCCGCCTCTGTAGATGACAGCGCCACCGTCCGCTGCTTCTTGCTTCTCCAGCTGATGCACCCGCCGTTCATCATGAACGCGTAGCCGCTTGTACTCCTTCTTGACTCGGTGTCTCCGGCCCAGTCCGCATCCGAATAGCCTTCAAGCCCGCCATCGCAGTTCGCTTGAAACTCGATGCCATGCGTCTTCGTGCCTTGGATGTACCTGAAGACCCTCTTGAGCGCTTGCCAGTGCGTCGGGCATGGGTCCGCAGCAAACTGGCTCAGGACCCCCACTGCCGCTGCGAGGTCTGGACGTGTGCCTACCATGAGATACATGAGGCATCCCACAGCGTTGCGGTACGGCACGTTCGCCATGGTCTCATCGTGCTTGCAACCTCCTTCGCACATGGCCTTGGTCAACTTGAGACCCGGGTCTTGCGGCGTCTTGACCGGGTTGCTCTTCTCCATCTTGAACTTCTCGAGAATTGTTAACGGGTATGGATCTTGATACACGAAGCTTGGACGAAGCGGAGGGAGTAGGCACTCTGGGTAGACCGGAGCGAAGACACTTGACCACTTGAGGGGAAGAAGGGAGATTCGAAAGTGATCGATTTATCGGAGCTTACTTTGTCTGCACTACCTAGCTATCCTCATAGACACGCAGCACTGCATCCAATCATTTGGTGCATCCAATCACCATCACTCTGCACTCGTCCAATCATCCTACTCGTCTAATCATCGGTAGCGTAATCAACGTACCGTAAACATCGTGTGATCGGATTGGACAGGTTCACCGTAACCTGGTACAGGCATAACCGGTTACCCTCAATACGCCCCCTCAATGCGAACACGCGTGGATTCCGAGAGCCGCCGTGAGGTCCTTGTGGCGTGGTCCCGGGAGCGTCTTGGTCATGATGTCCGCCAGCATTGTCGCAGTCTCGCAGTACTCGAGCTTCACTTCACCACGCTTGACCTCATCACGGATGTGATGGTACTTGATGTCGATATGCTTGGCGCGGCCATGGTTCACAGGGTTCTTGGTCATCTTGATGCACGACTGGTTGTCCTCGAGAATCTTGAGCTCGGGTCCCGCTTCGCTTGCTGCCGCCGTGATCTCGCACAACAGGTGATGCACCCGCTTGCCTTCTTGAATGGCCAGGCTGAGTGCGATGTACTCCGCCTCGCTCGTAGACAGCGACACACTTGACTGCTTCTTGCTTCCCCAGCTCACCGGCGCGCCCATCAGCATGAACGCGTATCCCGAAGTCGACTTGCGATCGGAGTGGTCACCAGCCCAGTCTGCGTCGGAGTACCCGCGGAAGTCGATCTTGTCACCCGGCTGGAAGCAGATCCCATGTGACTTGGTTCCCTGCAGATAGCGCAGGATGCGCTTCACCGCAGTCCAGTGCTCGACTTGGGGGTTCTCCATGAAGCGCGACACATAGCCCACGGCGAAAGCAATGTCCGGTCGGGTCGCGGTCATCAAGCGCATGAGCGCACCCACAGCTTCGCGGAACGGTGCGTTCACCTTGGTCGGCGCGTCGCTTGGAACCAGTTGAGAGCTCAAATCCGCCGGACTCACCACAGCCTTGCACTCCTCCATGCCGAAACGCTTGAGAATGTCGTCCACGTAGCGTCGCTGGCACATCGTTACGCTGCCGTCAGCGTTGTCCACCAACTCGATGCCCAGCACAAACGCGCACTTGCCACTGTCGGTCATCTCAAACCGCGTCTTGAGGTCGCTCTTGGTGCGCGCGATCAGATCGGCCGAATTCCCGGTCACCAACACATCGTCCACATACACCAGCAACAGCACGCAGTGACCGTCCACAATCTTCATGTAGAGACACGGGTCGTAGGCCGAGACTTGGAAGCCGATGGAGCACACGTACTCGTCGAAGGTCTCGTTCCACACGCGCGAAGCTTGCTTGAGACCGTAGATCGCCTTCACCAGCTCCAGGCAGTCGAAGTCACCGTCCAGCTCGACCCCTTCTGGCACTGCGCAGTACACCACTTCTTTCATCACGCCGTACAGGAATGCCGTCACCACGTCCAGTTGGTCCAGCGGCCAGTCGAAGTACTTGGCCAACGCGATCACCATGCGCAACGTCACGTACTTGACCACGGGCGAGAACGTCTCGGTGTAGTCGATGCCGTACTTCTGCTTGAATCCCTTGGCCACGAGACGCGCCTTGTACTTCTCGATGGATCCGTCTGCTTTGCGCTTGATCTTGAACACCCACTTGGTCCCGATGGCGCGTTGTCCGTTCGGCAACTTGGCAGCTCGAAACACCCCACGAAGTCGCATCGACTTGAGCTCTGCGCGGACGGCCTTGCGCCAATGCACTTGGTCGGGTCCGTTCACCGCATCTTGGAATGTCGTCGGCTCAGACAAATCGCCGGCTTCCACTGCGTTGGCGCTTGCTCGCCAAAATGCGGGAGGAGTCGAGTCGTCATCTTCGTCGTCATGAGCATCCTTCTCCTCTTCTTCAGCCAGATCAGGCTCCATTCGCACACTTGATCGTCGTTTCGCCCGACGCCCAAACGAGTTGTCAGGAGCACTTGCCTCTTCCAAGCCAGCTCCATGGCAAACAGAACGTGAGCTCGCTGACATATCACCGGCATCACTTGGGCGGGCCTTGCGTTTCCCCGCCTGCTTGAACTCCATCGGGCCCGCACTGTCGGCATCGTTGATCTCGAGGGAGTCGAAGTCCAGGCTAGCATCTTCGTCGTCATCGCTTGAACTTCCCGCCGAGACACCACCAAAACTCGATTCGTCGAAGGTGACATCGCGAGAAATCACCACCTTCCCCGCCTCGATGTCATAAACTCGATACGCCTTCGACACTTCCTCGTAGCCCATGAACAGACCAGCGCGAGCCTTGGGATCCCACTTGAGTCGTTTCTCCCTCGGAGTTAGCACGTACGCCCGACACCCAAACACACGCATGTGCTTCACGCTTGGCTTGGACTTGTACACGATCTCGAACGGAGTCTTGTTTTCGATCTTGGGCGACGGCAGGCGATTCTCGACGTAGATGGCAGTCATCGCCGCTTCGCCCCAGAAACACTTGTCCAACTTGGCATGGTGTAGCATGCTGCGACCAATCGTGACGATGGTTCGGTTGGCGCGTTCTGCCGTGGCGTTGGTCTGGTGCGCGTACCGAACCGTGGGCTGCTGCTCGATGCCTTGATCCTCGTAAAAGGCCTTGAGCGAATTGGTCGCAAACTCGCGGGCTCCGTCGTGACGCACGAACTTGACCTGCTTGCCGAACTGCGTCTGCACCTTGGTGATGTAGCTCTTGAGGCACTCTTCGCTCTCCGACTTGGCGCGTAGACAGAAACCCTTCATGCATCCGCTGGCTTCGTCCGTGATGAGTAGCAGATACTTGCTGCCACCCAACGATTCTTCCTCCATGGGACCGCAGATGTCGAAGTGGAGCAGCTCGAACGTGTCGTAACGGCGCTTGTCGCGGTTAGTCGGGAACGGCTTTTGGACCATTTTCCCTTGCTGGCACCCGCGACACACACTTGGCCCACTCGACTTCAAGGGTACCTTGGCGTCCTTGATCATGCCGTTGTTGACCATCTTGCGCAGCACGTCGATCGGAGCATGACCCATCCGCGCATGAAGATCCACGTTACGCGCCGACGTCGTCGCATTCGCAGAACGCAGTGGAGTGCGCAGCCGGTAGAGTCCGTCCACGAGGTCAGCCGTCGCCACCACTTGCTTCGAGCTCTTGCGCGCAACATGCATGCTCGCACCGTCGAACACCACTTGAAACTTGCCACTCTTGTTGATCTGCGGCACCGACAGCAGATTCTTGTTCATGTTCGGCACGTACAGCGCGTCCTTGATCTCGATGTCGCGCTCGTCGCCGTTGGGCAGAACCACTCGTTCGATGATGGTCCCCACACCCTTGATGGCAGCTTTGTTGCCGTCAGCCACCGACAGTTCGCCCTCGTCTTGCTCATTCAGCGTGGCGAACTTGGCCTTGTTGTTGCAGATGTGGTGCGTTGCGCCGCTGTCGACCGCCCACATCCCGGACATACCCTTGCCCGTCGAAAGTCCGCACTCCAGGGATACCGCAAACGCGACTCGGTCGTAGTCGTATTCGTAGTCGTCGTTCCGCCACTGGACATTGTTGGCCCCGCGTCCACGGCCATTGCCGCCGCGTCGACCACCTCGGTTCTCGTCCTTCTGCTTGGTCCAGCACTTGTCGATGACGTGCCCCAATTTTCCGCAGTAACTGCACTGGCGAGACTCTCTCTCGGCACTGAACGCCTTCGCCGCGTCTTCAGTCTTCACCGAGTCGGTCTTCTTCTCGCCTTGCCGCTTGATATGCTCGTTCGTGAGCACCTTCACGACGTCTTGCGTCTTCAGCTCCGCAGTGCTCATCTCCAAGTTCAGCACGACGTTCTCGTAGCTCTTGGGGAGACTGCGCAACAAGCAGATCGCCACGTCCTCGTCCTCCATCTTGGCGCCGATGCTGCTGAGCTTGGCGCTGATGTTGAGGACCTCGTTGCAATGATGCAACACGTTGTCGCCTTCCGTCATCTCCATGCTGAAGAGCTGTCGCTTCAGGTAGATGCGACCAGCCTTCTGCGACCCACCGTACAGCGTCTTCAGGCGCGTCCACGCCACCCACGCTTCTTCACAGTTGTCCACCACGTGGTGGTAGTCCGCGTCCATGTGGAGCAGCATCAGGCCGAACGCGATGTTGCTCGACTTGACGTAGTCATCCTTGGCCCTTGGGTCCGCGAAGGTCGGAGTCGTTTCACGGTTCACGACATGCCACACCGACTTGGTCAGGAACACGCCACGCATGTAGCGGTTCCACGTCGCGTAGTTGTCGCCGTTGAACTTGTCGATGGAGACCTTGGTGGAGACGTCTTGGGCAGAGGACATGGTGCTTGGGCTCATAACCTGTTAACGGGTATGGATCTTGATACACGAAGCTTGGACGAAGCGGAGGGAGTAGGCACTCTGGGTAGACCGGAGCGAAGACACTTGACCACTTGAGGGGAAGAAGGGAGATTCGAAAGTGATCGATTTATCGGAGCTTACTTTGTCTGCACTACCTAGCTATCCTCATAGACACGCAGCACTGCATCCAATCATTTGGTGCATCCAATCACCATCACTCTGCACTCGTCCAATCATCCTACTCGTCTAATCATCGGTAGCGTAATCAACGTACCGTAAACATCGTGTGATCGGATTGGACAGGTTCACCGTAACCTGGTACAGGCATAACCGGTTACCCTCAATAAGAATGTCGTTGGCGAACTTGGTCTGCCGCACTGACACCTTCCCAGCCGTCGTATCTTGCTCGATCTCCATCCCAAGGAAGTACTTGAGCTGGCCCATGTCCGTCATCTCGAATCGGTCACTGAGGGCCTGCTTGGTGTCCTTGATCATCTTGTGGCTGTTGCTGGCGAGGATCAGGTCGTCGACATAGAGCGCCACGAAGATCATGTCTTGGCCGTCTCGCTTCAAGTAGATGCAGTGGTCGGACTCGCACTTCTTGAACCCCTGCTTGAGCATGAACTCGTCGATGGTCTTGTTCCACATACGTGGCGACTGCTTCAGTCCATATAGCGACCGCTTGAGCCTGCACACGAAGTCCGGGTGAACATCGTCGACGAACCCGTCCGGCTGAGCCATGTAGATATCTTCGTCCAGCTCGCCGTTGAGGAACGCCGTCTTGACATCCATCTGGTGTACCGTGAGATTGTACTTGGCAGCCAGACTGAGCAAGATCCTGATGGACGTGAACTTGGCCACCGGCGCGAAGGTCTCGTCGTAGTCGATGCCGTACTTCTGCGAAAACCCCTTGGCCACCAGTCGCGCCTTGAACCGCTCGATCTCTCCAGCCTGGTTCTCCTTCACTCGAAACACCCATCTGCAGCCGATCGCCTTGCGTCCCTTCGGCAACGGCACCACTTCCCACGTCTCGTTCTTGCGAAGCGACGCCATCTCCGAGTCGCACGCTTCCTTCCACTTGGCTGCGTTGCTGGATTCCATCGCCGACTTGAACGTAGTCGGCATTTCTCCCACTGAATCCACGACGTACGCAGCCTCAAAGTCTTGACTCTCTTCGGCCGCCGCAGACATCTCATCCAGCGTCGAGCGTCCACTCTGCGGCGCATACCTCTTGGCCCTCGGCACCTCCACGGCTTCCTCCAGCGACTGCGTCCGCGGGTGTCGCTTGCTGCCGGGTTCGAAGTCTTGGTCCCGCGCAGCCTCCTCTTCATCTCCGTCCTCGTCCGATTCGGACGGAGTCTCTTCATCCGTGGCATCTTCATCATCTTCATCTGGAAGACCAATCACCACCTCCTTCGTAGCATATTTGCGTCTCCCACCGTCGAAGACGTCTTCCATGAACTGCGCATCGCGGCTCACCAACACGCGACCGCTCTCGATCTCTTCAAACCGATACGCTTTCTCGTGCTCCGAGTACCCCAGGAAACGGCAACGCACCGACCGGGCGTCGAACTTGGACCGCTTCGCCTTCGGGACCAGCACGTACGCGTGGCACCCGAACACCTTGAGATTCGCCAGTAGTGGCTTCTTTCCCGTCCAAACTTGGTGCGGGGACTTGTCGTGGCTGATGGCGCGCGTCGGACACCGGTTCCGGAGGAACGTGGCTGTCACCACCGCTTCACCCCAGTAACTCTTCGACAACCCGGCATGCTCCAACATGCAGCGCGCACACTCCACCAACGTCCGGTTCATCCGTTCCGCCACTCCATTCAGCTGTGGCGTGTACGGTGGCGTGAACTTCTGCACGATCCCACGGTCCGCACAGAACTTGGCCATCTCACGCGAAGTGTACTCGCCACCGTTGTCGCTCCGGAGCGTTTTCACACGCTTGCCGGTCTGCGTTTCAGCCAACGCAACGAACTCCGCGAACTTGGCAGCCACCTCCGACTTGTTCCGCAGCAAGTACACCACACAAAAGTGCGACTTGTCGTCGATGAACGTGACGAAGTACTTCTTGCCACCAAACGTAGACGTCTGCATGGGGCCGCACACATCGCTGTGAACCACTTCCAGCACTTGCTTCGCACGGTTTGGAGACTTGGCCATGTAGCTCACTCGCGTTTGCTTGCCGAGTGAGCATCCGTCGCACAGCTCCCACTGCTTCACCGACGTCATGTCGATGCCAGAGCCGTAGCCCTTCTTGACGATGGCGTCTAGACCGCCATGGCCAATGTGACCAAGTCGAAGGTGCCAGAGGTACGACGTGGTGTCCCCTTTGCGATCCTTCGAGCTTGCCGCATTGGCCTCGTCAGGCATCACCGGTGTCATGCTCAGCTTGAACAGTCCTTTGCCTTCGCGAGCGCCGAGCTTCCACTTGACACCCTTCGTCTCCGTGAAGCACCCGTCGCTCTCGAACGTCACAGGCCCGACGTCCTTGGTGAATCTGCCGACGGAGAACAGGTTGCGCGACAACTTGGGGATGTGCCACACATTCGTGAGCACACCCTTCTTGACACCGCGCGGGGTCTGCATCTTCATCACGATGTCGCCTCTCCCGATCGCTTGCACCACACCGTCGTCCGCGAGATGCACGCCCACCGGCGAGATCTTCTTGTAGTTCCGCATGAACTTCTTGGAACTGGTCATGTGCTGCGTCGCACCCGAGTCGACCAGCCACACCTCATTCGACTTGGTGGTGTTGCTCCCACCACCAACCGAGAAGAGGAAGTCGCCAGAGTCGTCCTCACTCTGCGCGACGTTCGCTCGCTGCGGCCTCTGCCGCTCCGCGTTCTCGCGGATTCGCACAGGACACTTGGCGATCCAATGTCCTTGCTCCCCACAGTAGTGGCAGGCGCTGGCCTTGTTGGCGGTCGCCTGCCGTCCCTTGCGCTTGCCGTTGTCGCTTGTCATGAACGCTTGGCCTTGACCGTGCGCGGCTCCGTCGACGCCGCCACCTTGCTCCTTGCGCTTCATGTCCTCATGCAGCAGCCGAGACGTGACGAGTTCCCACGACAGCGAGTCGGCTCTCGACTCCAACGCCGTGATGAGGAACTGGTACGACTCGCTGAGACTGCCCAGAAGCGTGATCACCAAGTCGTCCTCGCTGACCGGAGCGCCCACCGCGTCGAGCTGCTCCGCCAGCGTCTTGAGCTTGTTGATGTGCTCTAACACATCATCACCTTCGTCCATCATGGTCGTGAAGAAACGTCGACGAAGAAAGAGCTTGTTGGCCAAACTCTTCTTCTCGAAGTGTCCTTCCAGTCTTGACCATGCATCGTGAGCATCCTTGGCCGAACGCACCAGCGGCAACTGCGAGTCCTCCATCGCGAGACAGACGATCGCCAACGCCTTGCGCGACTTCTTCTTGAAGAGCGCTTGATCCGCTGCGGCGTGGCAGTGCTCCAGCTTGATCTCCCCACTCGTCACCTCCCACAGTTCGCGCTCTTCCAGCACCATCTGCATCTTGAACTTCCACGTGTGGAAGTTGGTTCCGTCGAACTTGTTGATGCGGGCGGTCGTGGTCGGCGCGGCGTCCATGGCGAAGGCGTAGTCGGAGTCTTGGGCAGAGAATGCGGGGCTTGGGCTCATAACCAAAAGGAAGGTCGTTTGAGCACTAGATGTCAGAATGCAAAGTGATTGATTTAGGGCCTTAGTTCACAAGCTACTTGCTGCCTCTAAGCCTACTGGATATCCCTGCTGGATACACTTCACTGGATTCCTAACTGGATAGAAGGTCCTTCAGCCAATCAGCGAGTGCCACGTCGATGCCCATCCTGTACCCACAATCTTGTACCCACGCGTCCCATCATCAGCGTCCCATCATCAGCGTCCCGTAATCCTCGTCCCATCATCACACGAATGATGGCGGCACCACTGAGTGAAGGTCGCACCGGTACCTTACTGGTACACCGCAGCTGGTCGAGGCGCCTTCTTGACAACAGAATGGAGCCTGATCTGGCTGAAGAAGAGGAGAAGGATGCTCATGACGACGAAGATGACGACTCGACTCCTCCCGCATTTTGGCGAGCAAGCGCCAACGCAGTGGAAGCCGGCGATTTGTCTGAGCCGACGACATTCCAAGATGCGGTGAACGGACCCGACCAAGTGCATTGGCGCAAGGCCGTCCGCGCAGAGCTCAAGTCGATGCGACTTCGTGGGGTGTTTCGAGCTGCCAAGTTGCCGAACGGACAACGCGCCATCGGGACCAAGTGGGTGTTCAAGATCAAGCGCAAAGCGGACGGATCCATCGAGAAGTACAAGGCGCGTCTCGTGGCCAAGGGGTTCAAACAGAAGTACGGCATCGACTACACCGAGACGTTCTCGCCCGTGGTCAAGTACGTGACGTTGCGCATGGTGATCGCGTTGGCCAAGTACTTCGACTGGCCGCTGGACCAACTGGACGTGGTGACGGCATTCCTGTACGGCGTGATGAAAGAAGTGGTGTACTGCGCAGTGCCAGAAGGGGTCGAGCTGGACGGTGATTTCGACTGCCTGGAGCTGGTGAAGGCGATCTACGGTCTCAAGCAAGCTTCGCGCGTGTGGAACGAGACCTTCGACGAGTACGTGTGCTCCATCGGCTTCCAAGTCTCGGCCTACGACCCGTGTCTCTACATGAAGATTGTGGACGGTCACTGCGTGCTGTTGCTGGTGTACGTGGACGATGTGTTGGTGACCGGGAGTTCGGCCGATCTGATCGCGCGCACCAAGAGCGACCTCAAGACGCGGTTCGAGATGACTGACAGCGGCAAGTGCGCGTTTGTGCTGGGCATCGAGTTGGTGGACAACGCTGACGGCAGCGTGACGATGTGCCAGCGACGCTACGTGGACGACATTCTCAAGCGTTTCGGCATGGAGGAGTGCAAGGCTGTGGTGAGTCCGGCGGATTTGAGCTCTCGACTGGTTCCAAGCGACGCGCCGACCAAGGTGAACGCCCCGTTCCGCGAAGCTGTGGGTGCGCTCATGCACTTGATGACCGCGACCCGACCGGACATTGCTTTCGCCGTGGGCTATGTGTCGCGCTTCATGGAGAACCCCCAAGTCGAGCACTGGACTGCGGTGAAGCGCATCCTGCGCTATCTGCAGGGAACCAAGTCACATGGGATCTGCTTCCAGCCGGGTGACAAGATCGACTTCCGCGGGTACTCCGACGCAGACTGGGCTGGTGACCACTCCGATCGCAAGTCGACTTCGGGATACGCGTTCATGCTGATGGGCGCGCCGGTGAGCTGGGGAAGCAAGAAGCAGTCAAGTGTGTCGCTGTCTACGAGCGAGGCGGAGTACATTGCACTCAGCCTGGCCATTCAAGAAGGCAAGTGGGTGCATCACCTGTTGTGCGAGATCATGGAGGCGGCAAGCGAGGCGGGACCCGAGCTCAAGATTCTCGAAGACAACCAGTCGTGCATCAAGATGACCAAGAACCCTGTGAACCATGGCCGCGCCAAGCACATCGACATCAAGTACCATCACATCCGTGATGAGGTCAAGCGTGGTGAAGTGAAGCTCGAATACTGCGAGACTGCGACAATGCTGGCGGACATCATGACCAAGACGCTCCCGGACCACGCCACAAGGACCTCACGGCGGCTCTCGGAATCCACGCGTGTTCGCATTGAGGGGGCGTATTGAGGGTAACCGGTTATGCCTGTACCAGGTTGCGGTGAACCTGTCCAATCCGATCACACGATGTTTACGGTACGTTGATTACGCTACCGATGATTAGACGAGTAGGATGATTGGACGAGTGCAGAGTGATGGTGATTGGATGCACCAAATGATTGGATGCAGTCCTGCGTGTCTATGAGGATAGCTAGGTAGTGCAGACAAAGTAAGCTCCGATAAATCAATCACTTTCGAATCTCCCTTCTTCCCCTCAAGTGGTCAAGTGTCCTCGCTCCGGTCAAGCTCCGAGTGGTGACTCTCCCCCTCCCTTCTCTTCGTCCAAGATCCGTGACCTTTATCACGTACGTCGTGGATTCAGTGGGAGATATGCCGACCACGTTCAAGTCGGCGATGGAATCCAGCGACGCAGCCAAGTGGAAGGAAGCGTGCGACTCGGAGATGGCGTCGCTTCGCAAGAACGAGACGTGGGAAGTGGTGCCGTTGCCGAAGGGACGCAAGGCGATCGGCTGCAGATGGGTGTTTCGAGTGAAGGAGAACCAGGCTGGAGAGATCGAGCGGTTCAAGGCGCGACTGGTGGCCAAGGGGTTTTCGCAGAAGCACGGCATCGACTACGACGAGACCTTCGCGCCGGTGGCCAAGTTCACGTCCATCAGGATCTTGCTCAGTCTGGCTGCCAAGTACAATCTCACGGTACACCAGATGGATGTGAAGACGGCGTTCCTCAACGGCGAGCTGAACGAAGATATCTACATGGCTCAGCCGGACGGGTTCGTCGACGATGTTCACCCGGACTTCGTGTGCAGGCTCAAGCGGTCGCTATATGGACTGAAGCAGTCGCCACGTATGTGGAACAAGACCATCGACGAGTTCATGCTCAAGCAGGGGTTCAAGAAGTGCGAGTCCGACCACTGCATCTACTTGAAGCGAGACGGCCAAGACATGATCTTCGTGGCGCTCTATGTCGACGACCTGATCCTCGCCAGCAACAGCCACAAGATGATCAAGGACACCAAGCAGGCCCTCAGTGACCGATTCGAGATGACGGACATGGGCCAGCTCAAGTACTTCCTTGGGATGGAGATCGAGCAAGATACGACGGCTGGGAAGGTGTCAGTGCGGCAGACCAAGTTTGCGAAGGACATTCTCGAGAAGTTCAAGATGGAGAAGAGCAACCCGGTCAAGACGCCGCAAGACCCGGGACTCAAGTTGACCAAGGCCATGTGCGAAGGAGGTTGCAAGCACGAAGAAACCATGGCGAACGTGCCGTACCGCAACGCTGTGGGATGCCTCATGTATCTCATGGTAGGCACACGTCCAGACCTCGCAGCGGCAGTGGGGGTCCTGAGCCAGTTTGCTGCGGACCCATGCCCGACGCACTGGCAAGCGCTCAAGAGGGTCTTCAGGTACATCCAAGGCACGAAGACGCATGGCATCGAGTTTCAAGCGAACTGCGATGGCGGGCTTGAAGGCTATTCGGATGCGGACTGGGCCGGAGACACCGAGTCAAGAAGAAGCACAAGCGGCTACGCGTTCATGATGAACGGCGGGTGCATCAGCTGGAGGAGCAAGAAGCAGCGGACGGTGGCGCTGTCATCTACAGAGGCGGAGTACATGGCGCTGTCGGAGGCAACACAAGAAGCGGTGTGGCTCAAGGTGTTCATGTGCGAGCTCGGCGAGATGGCAAGCGATGAAGCGGTCAAGATCTACGAGGACAACCAAGGCTCCATCGCGTTGGCCAAGAACCCGGAGTTCCACAAGCGCACCAAGCACATCGACATTCGCTACCACTTCGTGCGCGAGAAGGTGGAAGACGGTCAAGTGGTGTTGGAGTACTGCTCGACGAAGGACATGCTGGCGGACTTGATGACCAAGCCCATCACTGCTGTGCAGTTTGAAGTTCTTCGGAGCAAGCTCGGAGTCCAAGGCCCCGGCGTCGAGTCGAGTGGGGGTGTTGTCAAGAAGGCGCCTCGACCAGCTGCGGTGTACCAGTAAGGTACCAGTGCGACCTTCACTCAGTGGTGCCGCCATCATTCGTGTGATGATGGGACGAGGATTACGGGACGCTGATGATGGGACGCTGATGATGGGACGCGTGGGTACAAGATTGTGGGTACAGGATGGGCATCGACGTGGCACTCGCTGATTGGCTGAAGGACCTTCTATCCAGTTAGGAATCCAGTGGAGTGTATCCAGCAGGGATAACCAGTAGGCTTCGAGGCAGCAAGTAGCTTGTGAACTAAGGCCCTAAATCAATCACTTTGCATTCTGACATCTAGTGCTCAAACGACCTTCCTTTTGTTCGACGCTCGGTCGGTGCGTTGCAGGTTTCTGGGCTACTCGGAGCACGAGAAAGCATATCGGTTCGAAGAGATCAAGAGTGGTCGCGTGCTGGTGAGCCGCGACGCACAGTTCATGGAAGACGTCTTCGACGGTGGGAGACGCGAGTGCGGTCAAGAAGACATGGTCGTGGAACTTCGGGATGAAGATGCCTCGGACCAAGAAGCATCGTCCGGTCCGGACGAAGACGAAGACGAAAATGAAGAAGAGGCTGCGCGGGATGAAGACTTTGAGCCTGGCAGCAAGCGACACCCGCGGACGCAGTCGTTGGAGGAAGCGGTGGAGATCCCAAGACCCAAGCGGTTCGCGACGCACCAGACTCTCGAGGAGATGTCGGCGGTCGCAAGAGAAGAAGAAGGCTTCGAGGCGGCCTACGTCGTGGATTCAGTGGGAGAAATGCCGACCACGTTCAAGTCGGCGATGGAATCCAGCGACGCAGCCAAGTGGAAGGAAGCGTGCGACTCGGAGCATGAGTCGCTGCGCAAGAACGACACGTGGGACGTGGTGCCACTGCCGAAGGGACGCAAGGCGATCGGCTGCAGATGGGTGTTTCGCGTGAAGGAAAACCAAGCCGGAGAGGTCGAGCGGTTCAAGGCGCGACTGGTGGCAAAGGGGTTTTCGCAGAAGTACGGCATCGACTACGACGAGACCTTCGCGCCAGTGGCCAAGTTCACGTCGATCCGGGCCGTGCTGAGTTTGGCTGCCAAGTACGATCTCAAGCTGCACCAGATGGACGTGAAGACCGCATTCCTGAACGGCGTCCTGGACGAAGATATCTACATGGCGCAGCCAGACGGATACGAAGACGAAGGCCACCCCGACTACGTGTGCAAGCTCAAGCGGTCACTCTACGGACTCAAGCAGTCGCCGCGCATGTGGAACCAAACCATCGACGAGTTCATGCTGAAGATGGGGTTCAAGAAGTGCGAGTCGGATCACTGCGTCTACATCAAGAGGAACGACCAAGACATGATCTTCGTGGTGCTGTACGTCGATGATCTCATCCTCGCAAGCAGCAACGACAAGCTGCTGGAATCGACCAAGAAGGCACTCAGCAAGCGGTTCGAGATGACAGACCTCGGCGAGCTCGAGTACTTCCTCGGCATGGAGATCAAGAGCGACGTGGACTCCGGCAAGGTGACGGTGCGGCAGACCAAGTTCCTCAAGAGTATCCTGACCAAGTTCGGCATGCAAGACAGCAAGCCTGTGAAGACACCTCTGATAACGGGTATGGATCTTGATACACGAAGCTTGGACGAAGCGGAGGGAGTAGGCACTCTGGGTAGACCGGAGCGAAGACACTTGACCACTTGGGGGGAAGAAGGGAGATTCGAAAGTGATTGATTTATTGGAGCTTACTTTGTCTGCACTACCTAGCTATCCTCATAGACACGCAGCACTGCATCCAATCATTTGGTGCATCCAATCACCATCACTCTGCACTCGTCCAATCATCCTACTCGTCTAATCATCGGTAGCGTAATCAACGTACCGTAAACATCGTGTGATCGGATTGGACAGGTTCACCGTAACCTGGTACAGGCATAACCGGTTACCCTCAATACGCCCCCTCAATGCGAACACGCGTGGATTCCGAGAGCCGCCGTGAGGTCCTTGTGGCGTGGTCCCGGGAGCGTCTTGGTCATGATGTCCGCCAGCATCATCGAAGTCTCGCAGTACTCGAGCTTCACTTCACCGCGCTTGACCTCATCTCGGATGTGATGGTACTTGATGTCGATGTGCTTGGCGCGGCCATGGTTCACAGGGTTCTTGGTCATCTTGATGCACGACTGGTTGTCCTCGAGAATCTTGAGCTCGGGTCCCGCTTCGCTCGCTGCCGCCATAATCTCGCACAACAGGCGGTGCACCCACTTGCCTTCTTGAATGGCCAGGCTGAGTGCAATGTACTCCGCCTCGCTCGTAGACAGCGACACACTTGACTGCTTCTTGCTTCCCCAGCTCACCGGCGCGCCCATCAGCATGAACGCGTATCCCGAAGTCGACTTGCGATCGGAGTGGTCACCAGCCCAGTCTGCGTCGGAGTACCCGCGGAAGTCGATCTTGTCACCCGGCTGGAAGCAGATCCCATGTGACTTGGTCCCTTGTAGGTAGCGCAAAAGGAAGGTCGTTTGAGCACTAGATGTCAGAATGCAAAGTGATTGATTTAGGGCCTTAGTTCACAAGCTACTTGCTGCCTCGAAGCCTACTGGATATCCCTGCTGGATACACTCCACTGGATTCCTAACTGGATAGAAGGTCCTTCAGCCAATCAGCGAGTGCCACGTCGATGCCCATCCTGTACCCACAATCTTGTACCCACGCGTCCCATCATCAGCGTCCCATCATCAGCGTCCCGTAATCCTCGTCCCATCATCACACGAATGATGGCGGCACCACTGAGTGAAGGTCGCACTGGTACCTTACTGGTACACCGCAGCTGGTCGAGGCGCCTTCTTGACAACACCCCCACTCGACTCGACGCCGGGGCCTTGGACTCCGAGCTTGCTCCGAAGAACTTCAAACTGCACAGCAGTGATGGGCTTGGTCATCAAGTCCGCCAGCATGTCCTTCGTTGAGCAGTACTCCAACACCACTTGACCGTCTTCCACCTTCTCGCGCACGAAGTGGTAGCGAATGTCGATGTGCTTGGTGCGCTTGTGGAACTCGGGGTTCTTGGCCAACGCGATGGAGCCTTGGTTGTCCTCGTAGATCTTGACCGCTTCATTGATTGCCATCTCGCCGAGCTCGCACATGAACACCTTGAGCCACACCGCTTCTTGTGTTGCCTCCGATAGAGCCACGTACTCTGCCTCTGTAGATGACAGCGCCACCGTCCGCTGTTTCTTGCTCCTCCAGCTGATGCACCCGCCGTTCATCATGAACGCGTAGCCGCTTGTACTTCTTCTTGACTCGGTGTCTCCGGCCCAGTCCGCATCCGAATAGCCTTCAAGCCCGCCATCGCAGTTCGCTTGAAACTCGATGCCATGCGTCTTCGTGCCTTGGATGTACCTGAAGACCCTCTTGAGCGCTTGCCAGTGCGTCGGGCATGGGTCCGCAGCAAACTGGCTCAGGACCCCCACTGCCGCTGCGAGGTCTGGACGTGTGCCTACCATGAGATACATGAGGCATCCCACAGCGTTGCGGTACGGCACGTTCGCCATGGTTTCTTCGTGCTTGCAACCTCCTTCGCACATGGCCTTGGTCAACTTGAGTCCCGGGTCTTGCGGCGTCTTGACCGGGTTGCTCTTCTCCATCTTGAACTTCTCGAGAATGTCCTTCGCAAACTTGGTCTGCCGCACTGACACCTTCCCAGCCGTCGTATCTTGCTCGATCTCCATCCCAAGGAAGTACTTGAGCTGGCCCATGTCCGTCATCTCGAATCGGTCACTGAGGGCCTGCTTGGTGTCCTTGATCATCTTGTGGCTGTTGCTGGCGAGGATCAGGTCGTCGACATAGAGCGCCACGAAGATCATGTCTTGGCCGTCTCGCTTCAAGTAGATGCAGTGGTCGGACTCGCACTTCTTGAACCCCTGCTTGAGCATGAACTCGTCGATGGTCTTGTTCCACATACGTGGCGACTGCTTCAGTCCATATAGCGACCGCTTGAGCCTGCACACGAAGTCCGGGTGAACATCGTCGACGAACCCGTCCGGCTGAGCCATGTAGATATCTTCGTTCAGCTCGCCGTTGAGGAACGCCGTCTTGACATCCATCTGGTGTACCGTGAGATTGTACTTGGCAGCCAGACTGAGCAAGATCCTGATGGACGTGAACTTGGCCACCGGCGCGAAGGTCTCGTCGTAGTCGATGCCGTGCTTCTGCGAAAACCCCTTGGCCACCAGTCGCGCCTTGAACCGCTCGATCTCTCCAGCCTGGTTCTCCTTCACTCGAAACACCCATCTGCAGCCGATCGCCTTGCGTCCCTTCGGCAACGGCACCACTTCCCACGTCTCGTTCTTGCGAAGCGACGCCATCTCCGAGTCGCACGCTTCCTTCCACTTGGCTGCGTCGCTGGATTCCATCGCCGACTTGAACGTGGTCGGCATATCTCCCACTGAATCCTATTGAGGGTAACCGGTTATGCCTGTACCAGGTTACGGTGAACCTGTCCAATCCGATCACACGATGTTTACGGTACGTTGATTACGCTACCGATGATTAGACGAGTAGGATGATTGGACGAGTGCAGAGTGATGGTGATTGGATGCACCAAATGATTGGATGCAGTGCTGCGTGTCTATGAGGATAGCTAGGTAGTGCAGACAAAGTAAGCTCCGATAAATCAATCACTTTCGAATCTCCCTTCTTCCCCTCAAGTGGTCAAGTGTCCTCGCTCCGGTCAAGCTCCGAGTGGTGACTCTCCCCCTCCCTTCTCTTCGTCCAAGAACCGTGACCTTTATCAGGTTATGAGCCCAAGCACCATGTCCTCTGCCCAAGACGTCTCCACCAAGGTCTCCATCGACAAGTTCAACGGCGACAACTACGCGACGTGGAACCGCTACATGCGTGGCGTGTTCCTGACCAAGTCGGTGTGGCATGTCGTGAACCGTGAAACGACTCCGACCTTCGCGGACCCAAGGGCCAAGGATGACTACGTCAAGTCGAGCAACATCGCGTTCGGCCTGATGCTGCTCCACATGGACGCGGACTACCACCACGTGGTGGACAACTGTGAAGAAGCGTGGGTGGCGTGGACGCGCCTGAAGACGCTGTACGGTGGGTCGCAGAAGGCTGGTCGCATCTACCTGAAGCGACAGCTCTTCAGCATGGAGATGACGGAAGGCGACAACGTGTTGCATCATTGCAACGAGGTCCTCAACATCAGCGCCAAGCTCAGCAGCATCGGCGCCAAGATGGAGGACGAGGACGTGGCGATCTGCTTGTTGCGCAGTCTCCCCAAGAGCTACGAGAACGTCGTGCTGAACTTGGAGATGAGCACTGCGGAGCTGAAGACGCAAGACGTCGTGAAGGTGCTCACGAACGAGCATATCAAGCGGCAAGGCGAGAAGAAGACCGACTCGGTGAAGACTGAAGACGCGGCGAAGGCGTTCAGTGCCGAGAGAGAGTCTCGCCAGTGCAGTTACTGCGGAAAATTGGGGCACGTCATCGACAAGTGCTGGACCAAGCAGAAGGACGAGAACCGAGGTGGTCGACGCGGCGGCAATGGCCGTGGACGCGGGGCCAACAATGTCCAGTGGCGGAACGACGACTACGAATACGACTACGACCGAGTCGCGTTTGCGGTATCCCTGGAGTGCGGACTTTCGACGGGCAAGGGTATGTCCGGGATGTGGGCGGTCGACAGCGGCGCAACGCACCACATCTGCAACAACAAGGCCAAGTTCGCCACGCTGAATGAGCAAGACGAGGGCGAACTGTCGGTGGCTGACGGCAACAAAGCTGCCATCAAGGGTGTGGGGACCATCATCGAACGAGTGGTTCTGCCCAACGGCGACGAGCGCGACATCGAGATCAAGGACGCGCTGTACGTGCCGAACATGAACAAGAATCTGCTGTCGGTGCCGCAGATCAACAAGAGTGGCAAGTTTCAAGTGGTGTTCGACGGTGCGAGCATGCATGTTGCGCGCAAGAGCTCGAAGCAAGTGGTGGCGACGGCTGACCTCGTGGACGGACTCTACTGGCTGCGCACTCCACTGCGTTCTGCGAATGCGACGACGTCGGCGCGTAACGTGGACCTTCATGCGCGGATGGGTCATGCTCCGATCGACGTGCTGCGCAAGATGGTCAACAACGGCATGATCAAGGACGCCAAGGTACCCTTGAAGTCGAGTGGACCAAGTGTGTGTCGCGGGTGCCAGCAAGGGAAAATGGTCCAAAAGCCGTTCCCGACTAACCGCGACAAGCGCCGTTACGACACGTTCGAGCTGCTCCACTTCGACATCTGCGGTCCCATGGAGGAAGAATCGTTGGGTGGCAGCAAGTATCTGCTACTCATCACGGACGAAGCCAGCGGATGCATGAAGGGTTTCTGTCTACGCGCCAAGTCGGAGAGCGAAGAGTGCCTCAAGAGCTACATCACCAAGGTGCAGACGCAGTTCGGCAAGCAGGTCAAGTTCGTGCGTCACGACGGAGCCCGCGAGTTTGCGACCAATTCGCTCAAGGCCTTTTACGAGGATCAAGGCATCGAGCAGCAGCCCACGGTTCGGTACGCGCACCAGACCAACGCCACGGCAGAACGCGCCAACCGAACCATCGTCACGATTGGTCGCAGCATGCTGCACCATGCCAAGTTGGACAAGTGTTTCTGGGGCGAAGCGGCGATGACTGCCATCTACGTCAAGAATCGCCTGCCGTCGCTCAAGATCGAAAACAAGACTCCGTTCGAGATCGTGTACAAGTCCAAGCCAAGCGTGAAGCACATGCGTGTGTTTGGGTGTCGGGCGTACGTGCTAACCCCGAGGGAGAAACGACTCAAGTGGGATCCCAAGGCTCGCGCTGGTCTGTTCATGGGCTACGAGGAAGTGTCGAAGGCGTATCGAGTTTATGACATCGAGGCGGGGAAGGTGGTGATTTCTCGCGATGTCACCTTCGACGAATCGAGTTTTGGTGGTGTCTCGGCGGGAAGTTCAAGCGATGACGACGAAGATGCTAGCCTGGACTTCGACTCTCTCGAGATCAACGATGCTGACAGTGCGGGCCCGATGGAGTTCAAGCAGGCGGGGAAACGCAAGGCCCGCTCAAGTGATGCCGGTGATATGTCAGCGAGCTCACGTTCTGTTCGCCATGGAGCTGGCTTGGAAGAAGCAAGTGCTCCTGACAACTCGTTTGGGCGTCGGGCGAAACGACGATCAAGTGTGCGAATGGAGCCTGATCTGGCTGAAGAAGAGGAGAAGGATGCTCATGACGACGAAGATGACGACTCGACTCCTCCCGCATTTTGGCGAGCAAGCGCCAACGCAGTGGAAGCCGGCGATTTGTCTGAGCCGACGACATTCCAAGATGCGGTGAACGGACCCGACCAAGTGCATTGGCGCAAGGCCGTCCGCGCAGAGCTCAAGTCGATGCGACTTCGTGGGGTGTTTCGAGCTGCCAAGTTGCCGAACGGACAACGCGCCATCGGGACCAAGTGGGTGTTCAAGATCAAGCGCAAAGCAGACGGATCCATCGAGAAGTACAAGGCGCGTCTCGTGGCCAAGGGATTCAAGCAGAAGTACGGCATCGACTACACCGAGACGTTCTCGCCCGTGGTCAAGTACGTGACGTTGCGCATGGTGATCGCGTTGGCCAAGTACTTCGACTGGCCGCTGGACCAACTGGACGTGGTGACGGCATTCCTGTACGGCGTGATGAAAGAAGTGGTGTACTGCGCAGTGCCAGAAGGGGTCGAGCTGGACGGTGACTTCGACTGCCTGGAGCTGGTGAAGGCGATCTACGGTCTCAAGCAAGCTTCGCGCGTGTGGAACGAGACCTTCGACGAGTACGTGTGCTCCATCGGCTTCCAAGTCTCGGCCTACGACCCGTGTCTCTACATGAAGATTGTGGACGGTCACTGCGTGCTGTTGCTGGTGTACGTGGACGATGTGTTGGTGACCGGGAGTTCGGCCGATCTGATCGCGCGCACCAAGAGCGACCTCAAGACGCGGTTCGAGATGACTGACAGCGGCAAGTGCGCATTTGTGCTGGGCATCGAGTTGGTGGACAACGCTGACGGCAGCGTGACGATGTGCCAGCGACGCTACGTGGACGACATTCTCAAGCGTTTCGGCATGGAGGAGTGCAAGGCTGTGGTGAGTCCGGCGGATTTGAGCTCTCGACTGGTTCCAAGCGACGCGCCGACCAAGGTGAACGCCCCGTTCCGCGAAGCTGTGGGTGCGCTCATGCACTTGATGACCGCGACCCGACCGGACATTGCTTTCGCCGTGGGCTATGTGTCGCGCTTCATGGAGAACCCGCAAGTCGAGCACTGGACTGCGGTGAAGCGCATCCTGCGCTACCTACAAGGGACCAAGTCACATGGGATCTGCTTCCAGCCGGGTGACAAGATCGACTTCCGCGGGTACTCCGACGCAGACTGGGCTGGTGACCACTCCGATCGCAAGTCGACTTCGGGATACGCGTTCATGCTGATGGGCGCGCCGGTGAGCTGGGGAAGCAAGAAGCAGTCAAGTGTGTCGCTGTCTACGAGCGAGGCGGAGTACATTGCACTCAGCCTGGCCATTCAAGAAGGCAAGTGGGTGCACCGCCTGTTGTGCGAGATTATGGCGGCAGCGAGCGAAGCGGGACCCGAGCTCAAGATTCTCGAAGACAACCAGTCGTGCATCAAGATGACCAAGAACCCTGTGAACCATGGCCGCGCCAAGCACATCGACATCAAGTACCATCACATCCGAGATGAGGTCAAGCGTGGTGAAGTGAAGCTCGAGTACTGCGAGACTTCGATGATGCTGGCGGACATCATGACCAAGACGCTCCCGGGACCACGCCACAAGGACCTCACGGCGGCTCTCGGAATCCACGCGTGTTCGCATTGAGGGGGCGTATTGAGGGTAACCGGTTATGCCTGTACCAGGTTACGGTGAACCTGTCCAATCCGATCACACGATGTTTACGGTACGTTGATTACGCTACCGATGATTAGACGAGTAGGATGATTGGACGAGTGCAGAGTGATGGTGATTGGATGCACCAAATGATTGGATGCAGTGCTGCGTGTCTATGAGGATAGCTAGGTAGTGCAGACAAAGTAAGCTCCGATAAATCAATCACTTTCGAATCTCCCTTCTTCCCCTCAAGTGGTCAAGTGTCCTCGCTCCGGTCAAGCTCCGAGTGGTGACTCTCCCCCTCCCTTCTCTTCGTCCAAGAACCGTGACCTTTATCAAATCCACGACGTACGCAGCCTCAAAGTCTTGACTCTCTTGGGCCGCCGCAGACATCTCATCCAGCGTCGAGCGTCCACTCTGCGGCGCATACCTCTTGGCCCTCGGCACCTCCACGGCTTCCTCCAGCGACTGCGTCCGCGGGTGTCGCTTGCTGCCGGGTTCGAAGTCTTGGTCCCGCGCAGCCTCCTCTTCATCTCCGTCCTCGTCCGGTTCGGACGGAGTCTCTTCATCCGTGGCATCTTCATCATCTTCATCTGGAAGACCAATCACCACCTCCTTCGTAGCATATTTGCGTCTCCCACCGTCGAAGACGTCTTCCATGAACTGTGCATCGCGGCTCACCAACACGCGACCGCTCTCGATCTCTTCAAACCGATACGCTTTCTCATGCTCCGAGTACCCCAGGAAACGGCAACGCACCGACCGGGCGTCGAACTTGGACCGCTTCGCCTTCGGGACCAGCACGTACGCGTGGCACCCGAACACCTTGAGATTCGCCAGTAGTGGCTTCTTTCCCGTCCAAACTTGGTGCGGCGACTTGTCGTGGCTGATGGCGCGCGTCGGACACCGGTTCCGGAGGAACGTGGCTGTCACCACCGCTTCACCCCAGTAACTCTTCGACAACCCGGCATGCTCCAACATGCAGCGCGCACACTCCACCAACGTCCGGTTCATCCGTTCCGCCACTCCGTTCAGCTGTGGCGTGTACGGCGGCGTGAACTTCTGCACGATACCACGGTCCGCACAGAACTTGGCCATCTCACGCGAAGTGTACTCGCCACCGTTGTCGCTCCGGAGCGTTTTCACACGCTTGCCGGTCTGCGTTTCAGCCAACGCAACGAACTCCGCGAACTTGGCAGCCACCTCCGACTTGTTCCGCAGCAAGTACACCACACAAAAGTGCGACTTGTCGTCGATGAACGTGACGAAGTAGCGCTTGCCACCAAACGTAGACGTCTGCATGGGGCCGCACACATCGCTGTGAACCACTTCCAGCACTTGCTTCGCACGGTTTGGAGACGACTTCATGTAGCTCACTCGCGTTTGCTTGCCGAGTGAGCATCCGTCGCACAGCTCCCACTGCTTCACCGACGTCATGTCGATGCCGGTGCCGTAGCCCTTCTTGACGATGGCGTCTAGACCGCCATGGCCAATGTGACCAAGTCGAAGGTGCCAGAGGTACGACGTGGTGTCCCCTTTGCGATCCTTCGGACTCGACACATTGGCCTCGTCAGGCATGATCGGAGTCATGCAGAGCTTGAACAGTCCTTTGCCTTCGCGAGCGCCGAGCTTCCACTTGACACCCTTCGTCTCCGTGAAGCACCCGTCGCTCTCGAACGTCACAGGCCCGACGTCCTTGGTGAATCTGCCGACGGAGAACAGGTTGCGCGACAACTTGGGGATGTGCCACACATTCGTGAGCACACCCTTCTTGACACCGCGCGGGGTCTGCATCTTCATCACGATGTCGCCTCTCCCGATCGCTTGCACCACACCGTCGTCCGCGAGATGCACGTCCACCGGCGAGATCTTCTTGTAGTTCCGCATGAACTTCTTGGAACTGGTCATGTGCTGCGTCGCACCCGAGTCGACCAGCCACACCTCATTCGACTTGGTGGTGTTGCTCCCACCACCAACCGAGAAGAGGAAGTCGCCAGAGTCGTCCTCACTCTGCGCGACGTTCGCTCGCTGCGGCCTCTGCCGCTCCGCGTTCTCGCGGATTCGCACAGGACACTTGGCGATCCAATGTCCTTGCTCCCCACAGTAGTGGCAGGCGCTGGCCTTGTTGGCGGTCGCCTGCCGTCCCTTGCGCTTGCCGTTGTCGCTTGTCATGAACGCTTGGCCTTGACCGTGCGCGGCTCCGTCGACGCCGCCACCTTGCTCCTTGCGCTTCATGTCCTCATGCAGCAGCCGAGACGTCACGAGTTCCCACGACAGCGAGTCGGCTCTCGACTCCAACGCCGTGATGAGGAACTGGTACGACTCGCTGAGACTGCCCAGAAGCGTGATCACCAAGTCGTCCTCGCTGACCGGAGCGCCCACCGCGTCGAGCTGCTCCGCCAGCGTCTTGAGCTTGTTGATGTGCTCCAGCACATCATCACCTTCGTCCATCATGGTCGTGAAGAAACGTCGACGAAGGAAGAGCTTGTTGGCCAAACTCTTCTTCTCGAAGTGTCCTTCCAGTCTTGACCATGCATCGTGAGCATCCTTGGCCGAACGCACCAGCGGCAACTGCGAGTCCTCCATCGCGAGACAGACGATCGCCAGCGCCTTGCGCGACTTCTTCTTGAAGAGCGCTTGATCCGCTGCGGCGTGGCAGTGCTCCAGCTTGATCTCCCCACTCGTCACCTCCCACAGATCGCGCTCCTCGAGCACCATCTGCATCTTGAACTTCCACGTGTGGAAGTTGGTTCCGTCGAACTTGTTGATGCGGGCGGTCGTGGTCGGCGCGGCGTCCATGGCGAAGGCGTAGTCGGAGTCTTGGGCAGAGAATGCGGGGCTTGGGCTCATAACCAAAAGGAAGGTCGTTTGAGCACTAGATGTCAGAATGCAAAGTGATTGATTTAGGGCCTTAGTTCACAAGCTACTTGCTGCCTCGAAGCCTACTGGATATCCCTGCTGGATACACTCCACTGGATTCCTAACTGGATAGAAGGTCCTTCAGCCAATCAGCGAGTGCCACGTCGATGCCCATCCTGTACCCACAATCTTGTACCCACGCGTCCCATCATCAGCGTCCCATCATCAGCGTCCCGTAATCCTCGTCCCATCATCACACGAATGATGGCGGCACCACTGAGTGAAGGTCGCACTGGTACCTTACTGGTACACCGCAGCTGGTCGAGGCGCCTTCTTGACAACAAGCGCAGGATGCGCTTCACCGCAGTCCAGTGCTCGACTTGGGGGTTCTCCATGAAGCGCGACACATAGCCCACGGCGAAAGCAATGTCCGGTCGGGTCGCGGTCATCAAGTGCATGAGCGCACCCACAGCTTCGCGGAACGGGGCGTTCACCTTGGTCGGCGCGTCGCTTGGAACCAGTCGAGAGCTCAAATCCGCCGGACTCACCACAGCCTTGCACTCCTCCATGCCGAAACGCTTGAGAATGTCGTCCACGTAGCGTCGCTGGCACATCGTCACGCTGCCGTCAGCGTTGTCCACCAACTCGATGCCCAGCACAAATGCGCACTTGCCGCTGTCAGTCATCTCGAACCGCGTCTTGAGGTCGCTCTTGGTGCGCGCGATCAGATCGGCCGAACTCCCGGTCACCAACACATCGTCCACGTACACCAGCAACAGCACGCAGTGACCGTCCACAATCTTCATGTAGAGACACGGGTCGTAGGCCGAGACTTGGAAGCCGATGGAGCACACGTACTCGTCGAAGGTCTCGTTCCACACGCGCGAAGCTTGCTTGAGACCGTAGATCGCCTTCACCAGCTCCAGGCAGTCGAAATCACCGTCCAGCTCGACCCCTTCTGGCACTGCGCAGTACACCACTTCTTTCATCACGCCGTACAGGAATGCCGTCACCACGTCCAGTTGGTCCAGCGGCCAGTCGAAGTACTTGGCCAACGCGATCACCATGCGCAACGTCACGTACTTGACCACGGGCGAGAACGTCTCGGTGTAGTCGATGCCGTACTTCTGCTTGAATCCCTTGGCCACGAGACGCGCCTTGTACTTCTCGATGGATCCGTCTGCTTTGCGCTTGATCTTGAACACCCACTTGGTCCCGATGGCGCGTTGTCCGTTCGGCAACTTGGCAGCTCGAAACACCCCACGAAGTCGCATCGACTTGAGCTCTGCGCGGACGGCCTTGCGCCAATGCACTTGGTCGGGTCCGTTCACTGCGTCTTGGAATGTCGTCGGCTCAGACAGATCACCGGCTTCCACTGCGTTGGCGCTTGCTCGCCAAAATGCGGGAGGAGTCGAGTCGTCATCTTCGTCGTCATGAGCATCCTTCTCCTCTTCTTCAGCCAGATCAGGCTCCATTCGCACACTTGATCGTCGTTTCGCCCGACGCCCAAACGAGTTGTCAGGAGCACTTGCTTCTTCCAAGCCAGCTCCATGGCGAACAGAACGTGAGCTCGCTGACATATCACCGGCATCACTTGAGCGGGCCTTGCGTTTCCCCGCCTGCTTGAACTCCATCGGGCCCGCACTGTCAGCATCGTTGATCTCGAGAGAGTCGAAGTCCAGGCTAGCATCTTCGTCGTCATCGCTTGAACTTCCCGCCGAGACACCACCAAAACTCGATTCGTCGAAGGTGACATCGCGAGAAATCACCACCTTCCCCGCCTCGATGTCATAAACTCGATACGCCTTCGACACTTCCTCGTAGCCCATGAACAGACCAGCGCGAGCCTTGGGATCCCACTTGAGTCGTTTCTCCCTCGGGGTCAGGACGTACGCCCGACACCCAAACACACGCATGTGCTTCACGCTTGGCTTGGACTTGTACACGATCTCGAACGGAGTCTTGTTTTCGATCTTGGGCGACGGCAGGCGATTCTTGACGTAGATGGCAGTCATCGCCGCTTCGCCCCAGAAACACTTGTCCAACTTGGCATGGTGCAGCATGCTGCGACCAATCGTGACGATGGTTCGGTTGGCGCGTTCTGCCGTGGCGTTGGTCTGGTGCGCGTACCGAACCGTGGGCTGCTGCTCGATGCCTTGGTCCTCGTAAAAGGCCTTGAGCGAATTGGTCGCAAACTCGCGGGCTCCGTCGTGACGCACGAACTTGACCTGCTTGCCGAACTGCGTCTGCACCTTGGCGATGTAGCTCTTGAGGCACTCTTCGCTGTCCGACTTGGCGCGTAGACAGAAACCCTTCATGCATCCGCTGGCTTCGTCCGTGATGAGTAGCAGATACTTGCTGCCACCCAACGATTCTTCCTCCATGGGACCGCAGATGTCGAAGTGGAGCAGCTGGAACGTGTCGTAACGACGCTTGTCGCGGTTAGTCGGGAACGGCTTTTGGACCATTTTCCCTTGCTGGCACCCGCGACACACACTTGGTCCACTCGACTTCAAGGGTACCTTGGCGTCCTTGATCATGCCGTTGTTGACCATCTTGCGCAGCACGTCGATCGGAGCATGACCCATCCGCGCATGAAGATCCACGTTACGCGCCGACGTCGTCGCATTCGCAGAACGCAGTGGAGTGCGCAGCCAGTAGAGTCCGTCCACGAGGTCAGCCGTCGCCACCACTTGCTTCGAGCTCTTGCGCGCAACATGCATGCTCGCACCGTCGAACACCACTTGAAACTTGCCACTCTTGTTGATCTGCGGCACCGACAGCAGATTCTTGTTCATGTTCGGCACGTACAGCGCGTCCTTGATCTCGATGTCGCGCTCGTCGCCGTTGGGCAGAACCACTCGTTCGATGATGGTCCCCACACCCTTGATGGCAGCTTTGTTGCCGTCAGCCACCGACAGTTCGCCCTCGTCTTGCTCATTCAGCGTGGCGAACTTGGCCTTGTTGTTGCAGATGTGGTGCGTTGCGCCGCTGTCGACCGCCCACATCCCGGACATACCCTTGCCCGTCGAAAGTCCGCACTCCAGGGATACCGCAAACGCGACTCGGTCGTATTCGTATTCGTAGTCGTCGTTCCGCCACTGGACATTGTTGGCCCCGCGTCCACGGCCATTGCCGCCGCGTCGACCACTTCGGTTCTCGTCCTTCTGCTTGGTCCAGCACTTGTCGATGACGTGCCCCAATTTTCCGCAGTAACTGCACTGGCGAGACTCTCTCTCGGCACTGAACGCCTTCGCCGCGTCTTCAGTCTTCACCGAGTCGGTCTTCTTCTCGCCTTGCCGCTTGATATGCTCGTTCGTGAGCACCTTCACGACGTCTTGCGTCTTCAGCTCCGCAGTACTCATCTCCAAGTTCAGCACGACGTTCTCGTAGCTCTTGGGGAGACTGCGCAACAAGCAGATCGCCACGTCCTCGTCCTCCATCTTGGCGCCGATGCTGCTGAGCTTGGCGCTGATGTTGAGGACCTCGTTGCAATGATGCAACACGTTGCCGCCTTCCGTCATCTCCATGCTGAAGAGCTGTCGCTTCAGGTAGATGCGACCAGCCTTCTGCGATCCTCCGTACAGCGTCTTCAGGCGCAACCACGCCACCCACGCTTCCTCGCAGTCGTCAACCACGTGATGGTAGTCCGCGTCCATGTGGAGCAGCATCAGGCCGAACGCGATGTTGCTCGCCTTGACGTAGTCATCCTTGGCCCTTGGGTCCGCGAAGGTCGGAGTCGTTTCACGGTTCACGACATGCCACACAGACTTGGTCAGGAACACGCCACGCATGTAGCGGTTCCACGTCGCGTAGTTGTCGCCGTTGAACTTGTCGATGGAGACCTTGGTGGAGACGTCTTGGGCAGAGGACATGGTGCTTGGGCTCATAACCTGATAACGGGTATGGATCTTGATACACGAAGCTTGGACGAAGCGGAGGGAGTAGGCACTCTGGGTAGACCGGAGCGAAGACACTTGACCACTTGGGGGGAAGAAGGGAGATTCGAAAGTGATTGATTTATTGGAGCTTACTTTGTCTGCACTACCTAGCTATCCTCATAGACACGCAGCACTGCATCCAATCATTTGGTGCATCCAATCACCATCACTCTGCACTCGTCCAATCATCCTACTCGTCTAATCATCGGTAGCGTAATCAACGTACCGTAAACATCGTGTGATCGGATTGGACAGGTTCACCGTAACCTGGTACAGGCATAACCGGTTACCCTCAATAACCTCAAGACCCGGGACTCAAGTTGACCAAGAGCATGTGCGAAGGTGGCTGCAAGCATGAAGACACGATGAAGAACGTGCCGTATCGGAGTGCCGTCGGCGGACTGATGTGCCTGATGGTGGCGACGCGTCCGGACCTGGCTGCTGCAGTGGGCTCCCTCAGTCAGTTCTGTGCTGACCCGTGTCCGACGCATTGGCAAGCTCTCAAGCGTGTGTTTCGGTACCTCCAAGCGACGCCTACGCACGGACTCGAGTTCTCAAGAGACGGTGGTGACGGCGCGTTATGCGGGTATTCGGATGCGGACTGGGCCGGCGACATCGAGTCGAGAAGGAGTACAAGCGGCTACGCGTTCATGATGAACGGCGGGTGCATCAGCTGGAGGAGCAAGAAACAGCGGACGGTGG
The DNA here is from genome assembly GCA_025722995.1 of Phytophthora agathidicida. Taxonomy (NCBI): domain Eukaryota; phylum Oomycota; class Peronosporomycetes; order Peronosporales; family Peronosporaceae; genus Phytophthora; species Phytophthora agathidicida. Next base: position 3,219,978 of record CP106972.1, on the reverse strand, counting down.
CGCTGTCATCGACGGAGGCAGAGTACATGGCTCTATCGGAAGCGACGCAGGAGGCAGTGTGGCTCAAGGTGTTCATGTGCGTGTTGTCAAGAAGGCGCCTCGACCAGCTGCGGTGTACCAGTAAGGTACCAGTGCGACCTTCACTCAGTGGTGCCGCCATCATTCGTGTGATGATGGGACGAGGATTACGGGACGCTGATGATGGGACGCGTGGGTACAAGATTGTGGGTACAGGATGGGCATCGACGTGGCACTCGCTGATTGGCTGAAGGACCTTCTATCCAGTTAGGAATCCAGTGGAGTGTATCCAGCAGGGATATCCAGTAGGCTTCGAGGCAGCAAGTAGCTTGTGAACTAAGGCCCTAAATCAATCACTTTGCATTCTGACATCTAGTGCTCAAACGACCTTCCTTTTGGTTATGAGCCCAAGCCCCGTCTTCCCTGCCCAAGACTCCGACTACGCCTTCGCCATGGACGCCGCGCCGACCGCCACCGCCCGCATCAACAAGTTCGACGGAACCAACTTCCACACGTGGAAGTTCAAGATGCAGATGGTGCTCGAGGAGCGCGATCTGTGGGAAGTGACAAGTGGAGAGATCAAGCTGGAGCACTGCGCGACCACGTTGGACCAGACGGCCTTCAAGAGGAAGTCTCGCAAGGCGCTGGCGATCGTCTGTCTCGCGATGGAGGATTCGCAGTTGCCGCTGGTGCGTTCGGCCAAGGATGCTCACGATGCATGGTCAAGACTGGAAGGACACTTCGAGAAGAAGAGCTTGGCCAACAAGCTCTTCCTTCGTCGACGTTTCTTCACGACGATGATGGAGGAAGGTGATGATGTGCTGGAGCACATCAACAAGCTCAAGACGCTGGCGGAGCAGCTCGACGCGGTGGGCGCTCCGGTCAGCGAGGACGACTTGGTGATCACGCTTCTGGGCAGTCTCAGCGAGTCGTACCAGTTCCTCATCACGGCGTTGGAGTCGAGAGCCGACTCGCTGTCGTGGGAACTCGTGACGTCTCGGCTGCTGCACGAGGACATGAAGCGCAAGGAGCAAGGTGGCGGTGTGGACGGAGCCGCGCACGGTCAAGGCCAAGCGTTCATGACGAGAGACAATAAGCGCAAGGGACGACCGGTGAAGAAGGCCGGTGCGTGCCACAACTGCGGCAAACAAGGACATTGGATTGCCGAGTGTCCCTCGCGAGTCCAAGACAACTACGACCGGCAGCGGTCGCAGCGTGCGAACGTCGCGCAGGACGAAGAAGATTCTGGCGACTACCTCTTCTCGGTTGGTGACGGGGTCGCCAAGTCGAGTGAAGTGTGGTTGGTCGACTCGGGTGCGACGCAGCACATGACGTACTCGAAAGAGTACATGAAGAACTACAAGAAGATGGCTCCGGTGGACGTGCACCTCGCGGACGACGGTGTGGTTCAAGCGGTGGGGACGGGCGACATTGTCATGTCCATGAAGACCCCACGCGGAATGAAGAAGGGTGTGCTCACCGGTGTGTGGCACATTCCCAAGTTGTCGCGCAACCTATTCTCGGTCGGGCGCTTCACCAAGGACGTTGGTCCCGTGACGTTCGAGAGCAACGGGTGCTTCGCGGAGACGAAGAGCATCAAGTGGCAGCTCGGTGCGCGTATGGGCAAGGGTCTGTTCAAGCTCTGCATGGTTCCGATCATGCCTGACGAGGCCAATGTGTCGAGTCCGAAGGATCGCAAAGGGGACACCACGTCGTACCTCTGGCACCTTCGACTCGGTCACATCGGCCATGGCGGTCTAGACGCCATCGTCAAGAAGGGCTACGGCACCGGCATCGACATGACGTCGGTGAAGCAGTGGGAGTTGTGTGATGGGTGTGCACTCGGCAAACAAACGCGAGTGAGCTACATGGCCAAGTCACCAAACCGTGCCAAGAAGCTGCTGGAAGTCATCCACAGTGATGTCTGTGGACCCATGCAGACACCCACATTCAGTGGCAAGAAGTACTTCGTCACGTTCATCGACGAGTACTCGCACTTTTGTGTGGTGTACTTGCTGCGGAACAAGTCGGAGGTGGCTGCCAAGTTCGCCGATTTCGTCGCGTTCGCCGAGACCCAGACCGGCAAGCGCGTGAAGACGCTCCGCAGCGACAACGGCGGAGAGTACACTTCGCGCGAAATGGCCAAGTTCTGCAGCGAGCGTGGGATCGTGCAGAAGTTCACGCCGCCGTACACGCCACAGCTGAACGGAGTGGCGGAACGGATGAACCGGACGTTGGTGGAGTGTGCGCGCTGCATGTTGGAACATGCCGGGTTGTCGAAGAGTTACTGGGGAGAAGCGGTGGTGACGGCCACGTTCCTCCGGAATCGCTGTCCGACGCGCGCCATCAGCCACGACAAGTCGCCGTACCAAGTCTGGACCGGCAAGAAACCGCTCTTGGCGAACCTCAAGGTGTTCGGTTGCCACGCGTTCGTGCATGTGCCGAAGGAGAAGCGGTCGAAGTTCGACGCTCGGTCGGTGCGTTGCAGGTTTCTGGGCTACTCGGAGCACGAGAAAGCATATCGGTTCGAAGAGATCAAGAGTGGTCGCGTGCTGGTGAGCCGCGACGCACAGTTCATGGAAGACGTCTTCGACGGTGGGAGACGCGAGTGCGGTCAAGAAGACATGGTCGTGGAACTTCGGGATGAAGATGCCACGGACCAAGAAGCATCGTCCGGTCCGGACGAAGACGAAGACGAAAATGATGAAGAGGCTGCGCGGGATGAAGACTTTGAGCCTGGCAGCAAGCGACACCCGCGGACGCAGTCGTTGGAGGAAGCGGTGGAGATCCCAAGACCCAAGCGGTTTGCGACGCACCAGACTCTCGAGGAGATGTCGGCGGTCGCAAGAGAAGAAGAAGGCTTCGAGGCGGCCTACGTCGTGGATTCAGTGGGAGAAATGCCGACCACGTTCAAGTCGGCGATGGAATCCAGCGACGCAGCCAAGTGGAAGGAAGCGTGCGACTCGGAGCATGAGTCGCTGCGCAAGAACGAGACGTGGGACGTGGTGCCACTGCCGAAGGGACGCAAGGCGATCGGCTGCAGATGGGTGTTTCGAGTGAAGGAAAACCAAGCCGGAGAGGTCGAGCGGTTCAAGGCGCGACTGGTGGCAAAGGGGTTTTCGCAGAAGTACGGCATCGACTACGACGAGACGTTCGCGCCAGTGGCCAAGTTCACGTCGATCCGAGCCGTGCTGAGCATGGCTGCCAAGTATGATCTCAAGCTGCACCAGATGGACGTGAAGACCGCATTCCTGAACGGCGTCCTGGATGAAGATATCTACATGGCGCAGCCAGACGGATACGAAGACGAAGGCCACCCCGACTACGTGTGCAAGCTCAAGCGGTCACTCTACGGACTCAAGCAGTCGCCGCGCATGTGGAACCAAACCATCGACGAGTTCATGCTGAAGATGGGGTTCAAGAAGTGCGAGTCGGATCACTGCGTCTACATCAAGAGGAACGACCAAGACATGATCTTCGTGGTGCTGTACGTCGATGATCTCATCCTCGCAAGCAGCAACGACAAGCTGCTGGAATCGACCAAGAAGGCACTCAGCAAACGGTTCGAGATGACGGACCTCGGCGAGCTCGAGTACTTCCTCGGCATGGAGATCAAGAGCGACGTGGACTCCGGCAAGGTGACGGTGCGGCAGACCAAGTTCCTCAAGAGTATCCTGACCAAGTTCGGCATGCAAGACAGCAAGCCTGTGAAGACACCTCAAGACCCGGGACTCAAGTTGACCAAGAGCATGTGCGAAGGTGGCTGCAAGCATGAAGACACGATGAAGAACGTGCCGTATCGGAGTGCCGTCGGCGGACTGATGTACCTGATGGTGGCGACGCGTCCGGACCTGGCTGCTGCAGTGGGTTCCCTCAGTCAGTTCTGTGCTGACCCGTGTCCGACGCATTGGCAAGCTCTCAAGCGTGTGTTTCGGTACCTCCAAGCGACGCCTACGCACGGACTCGAGTTCTCAAGAGACGGTGGTGACGGCGCGTTATGCGGGTATTCGGATGCGGACTGGGCCGGCGACATCGAGTCGAGAAGGAGTACAAGCGGCTACGCGTTCATGATGAACGGCGGGTGCATCAGCTGGAGGAGCAAGAAGCAGAGGACGGTGGCGCTGTCATCGACGGAGGCAGAGTACATGGCTCTATCGGAAGCGACGCAGGAGGCAGTGTGGCTCAAGGTGTTCATGTGCGAGCTCGGCGAGATGGCAAGCGATGAAGCGATCAAGATCTACGAAGACAACCAAGGCTCCATCGCGTTGGCCAAGAACCCCGAGTTCCACAAGCGCACCAAGCACATCGACATTCGCTACCACTTCGTGCGCGAGAAGGTGGAAGACGGTCAAGTGGTGTTGGAGTACTGCTCAACGAAGGACATGCTGGCGGACTTGATGACCAAGCCCATCACTGCTGTGCAGTTTGAAGTTCTTCGGAGCAAGCTCGGAGTCCAAGGCCCCGGCGTCGAGTCGAGTGGGGGTGTTGTCAAGAAGGCGCCTCGACCAGCTGCGGTGTACCAGTAAGGTACCAGTGCGACCTTCACTCAGTGGTGCCGCCATCATTCGTGTGATGATGGGACGAGGATTACGGGACGCTGATGATGGGACGCGTGGGTACAAGATTGTGGGTACAGGATGGGCATCGACGTGGCACTCGCTGATTGGCTGAAGGACCTTCTATCCAGTTAGGAATCCAGTGGAGTGTATCCAGCAGGGATATCCAGTAGGCTTCGAGGCAGCAAGTAGCTTGTGAACTAAGGCCCTAAATCAATCACTTTGCATTCTGACATCTAGTGCTCAAACGACCTTCCTTTTGTGCGAGCTCGGCGAGATGGCAAGCGATGAAGCGATCAAGATCTACGAAGACAACCAAGGCTCCATCGCGTTGGCCAAGAACCCCGAGTTCCACAAGCGCACCAAGCACATCGACATTCGCTACCACTTCGTGCGCGAGAAGGTGGAAGACGGTCAAGTGGTGTTGGAGTACTGCTCGACGAAGGACATGCTGGCGGACTTGATGACCAAGCCCATCACTGCTGTGCAGTTTGAAGTTCTTCGGAGCAAGCTCGGAGTCCAAGGCCCCGGCGTCGAGTCGAGTGGGGGTGTTGTCAAGAAGGCGCCTCGACCAGCTGCGGTGTACCAGTAAGGTACCAGTGCGACCTTCACTCAGTGGTGCCGCCATCATTCGTGTGATGATGGGACGAGGATTACGGGACGCTGATGATGGGACGCTGATGATGGGACGCGTGGGTACAAGATTGTGGGTACAGGATGGGCATCGACGTGGCACTCGCTGATTGGCTGAAGGACCTTCTATCCAGTTAGGAATCCAGTGGAGTGTATCCAGCAGGGATAACCAGTAGGCTTCGAGGCAGCAAGTAGCTTGTGAACTAAGGCCCTAAATCAATCACTTTGCATTCTGACATCTAGTGCTCAAACGACCTTCCTTTTCGAACACCACTTGAAACTTGCCACTCTTGTTGATCTGCGGCACCGACAGCAGATTCTTGTTCATGTTCGGCACGTACAGCGCGTCCTTGATCTCGATGTCGCGCTCGTCGCCGTTGGGCAGAACCACTCGTTCGATGATGGTCCCCACACCCTTGATGGCAGCTTTGTTGCCGTCAGCCACCGACAGTTCGCCCTCGTCTTGCTCATTCAGCGTGGCGAACTTGGCCTTGTTGTTGCAGATGTGGTGCGTTGCGCCGCTGTCGACCGCCCACATCCCGGACATACCCTTGCCCGTCGAAAGTCCGCACTCCGGGGATACCGCAAACGCGACTCGGTCGTAGTCGTAGTCGTCGTTCCGCCACTGGACATTGTTGGCCCCGCGTCCACGGCCATTGCCGCCGCGTCGACCACCTCGGTTCTCGTCCTTCTGCTTGGTCCAGCACTTGTCGATGACGTGCCCCAATTTTCCGCAGTAACTGCACTGGCGAGACTCTCTCTCGGCACTGAACGCCTTCGCCGCGTCTTCAGTCTTCACCGAGTCGGTCTTCTTCTCGCCTTGCCGCTTGATATGCTCGTTCGTGAGCACCTTCACGACGTCTTGCGTCTTCAGCTCCGCAGTGCTCATCTCCAAGTTCAGCACGACGTTCTCGTAGCTCTTGGGGAGACTGCGCAACAAGCAGATCGCCACGTCCTCGTCCTCCATCTTGGCGCCGACGCTGCTGAGCTTGGCGCTGATGTTGAGGACCTCGTTGCAATGATGCAACACGTTGCTGCCTTCCGCCATCTCCATGCTGAAGAGCTGTCGCTTCAGGTAGATGCGACCAGCCTTCTGCGACCCACCGTACAGCGTCTTCAGGCGCGTCCACGCCACCCACGCTTCTTCACAGTTGTCCACCACGTGGTGGTAGTCCGCGTCCATGTGGAGCAGCATCAGGCCGAACGCGATGTTGCTCGCCTTGACGTAGTCATCCTTGGCCCTTGGGTCCGCGAAGGTCGGAGTCGTTTCACGGTTCACGACATGCCACACCGACTTGGTCAGGAACACGCCACGCATGTAGCGGTTCCACGTCGCGTAGTTGTCGCCGTTGAACTTGTCGATGGAGACCTTGGTGGAGACGTCTTGGGCAGAGGACATGGTGCTTGGGCTCATAACCTGATAACGGGTATGGATCTTGATACACGAAGCTTGGACGAAGCGGAGGGAGTAGGCACTCTGGGTAGACCGGAGCGAAGACACTTGACCACTTGAGGGGAAGAAGGGAGATTCGAAAGTGATTGATTTATCGGAGCTTACTTTGTCTGCACTACCTAGCTATCCTCATAGACACGCAGCACTGCATCCAATCATTTGGTGCATCCAATCACCATCACTCTGCACTCGTCCAATCATCCTACTCGTCTAATCATCGGTAGCGTAATCAACGTACCGTAAACATCGTGTGATCGGATTGGACAGGTTCACCGTAACCTGGTACAGGCATAACCGGTTACCCTCAATACGCCCCCTCAATGCGAACACGCGTGGATTCCGAGAGCCGCCGTGAGGTCCTTGTGACGTGGTCCCGGGAGCGTCTTGGTCATGATGTCCGCCAGCATTGTCGCAGTCTCGCAGTACTCGAGCTTCACTTCACCACGCTTGACCTCATCACGGATGTGATGGTACTTGATGTCGATGTGCTTGGCGCGGCCATGGTTCACAGGGTTCTTGGTCATCTTGATGCACGACTGGTTGTCTTCGAGAATCTTGAGCTCTGGTCCCGCTTCGCTTGCTGCCGCCATAATCTCGCACAACAGGCGATGCACCCACTTGCCTTCTTGAATGGCCAGGCTGAGTGCAATGTACTCCGCCTCGCTCGTAGACAGCGACACACTTGACTGCTTCTTGCTTCCCCAGCTCACCGGCGCGCCCATCAGCATGAACGCGTATCCCGAAGTCGACTTGCGATCGGAGTGGTCACCAGCCCAGTCTGCATCGGAGTACCCGCGGAAGTCGATCTTGTCACCCGGCTGGAAGCAGATCCCATGTGACTTGGTTCCCTGCAGATAGCGCAGGATGCGCTTCACCGCAGTCCAGTGCTCGACTTGGGGGTTCTCCATGAAGCGCGACACATAGCCCACGGAGAAAGCAATGTCCGGTCGGGTCGCGGTCATCAAGTGCATGAGCGCACCCACCGCTTCGCGGAACGGGGCGTTCACCTTGGTCGGCGCGTCGCTTGGAACCAGTCGAGAGCTCAAATCCGCCGGACTCACCACAGCCTTGCACTCCTCCATGCCGAAACGCTTGAGAATGTCGTCCACGTAGCGTCGCTGGCACATCGTCACGCTGCCGTCAGCGTTGTCCACCAACTCGATGCCCAGCACAAATGCGCACTTGCCGCTGTCAGTCATCTCAAACCGCGTCTTGAGGTCGCTCTTGGTGCGCGCGATCAGATCGGCCGAACTCCCGGCCACCAACACATCGTCCACGTACACCAGCAACAGCACGCAGTGACCGTCCACAATCTTCATGTAGAGACACGGGTCGTAGGCCGAGACTTGGAAGCCGATGGAGCACACGTACTCGTCGAAGGTCTCGTTCCACACGCGCGAAGCTTGCTTGAGACCGTAGATCGCCTTCACCAGCTCCAGGCAGTCGAAGTCACCGTCCAGCTCGACCCCTTCTGGCACTGCGCAGTACACCACTTCTTTCATCACGCCGTACAGGAATGCCGTCACCACGTCCAGTTGGTCCAGCGGCCAGTCGAAGTACTTGGCCAACGCGATCACCATGCGCAACGTCACGTACTTGACCACGGGCGAGAACGTCTCGGTGTAGTCGATGCCGTACTTCTGCTTGAATCCCTTGGCCACGAGACGCGCCTTGTACTTCTCGATGGATCCGTCTGCTTTGCGCTTGATCTTGAACACCCACTTGGTCCCGATGGCGCGTTGTCCGTTCGGCAACTTGGCAGCTCGAAACACCCCACGAAGTCGCATCGACTTGAGCTCTGCGCGGACGGCCTTGCGCCAATGCACTTGGTCGGGTCCGTTCACCGCATCTTGGAATGTCGTCGGCTCAGACAAATCGCCGGCTTCCACTGCGTTGGCGCTTGCTCGCCAAAATGCGGGAGGAGTCGAGTCGTCATCTTCGTCGTCATGAGCATCCTTCTCCTCTTCTTCAGCCAGATCAGGCTCCATTCGCACACTTGATCGTCGTTTCGCCCGACGCCCAAACGAGTTGTCAGGAGCACTTGCTTCTTCCAAGCCAGCTCCATGGCGAACAGAACGTGAGCTCGCTGACATATCACCGGCATCACTTGAGCGGGCCTTGCGTTTCCCCGCCTGCTTGAACTCCATCGGGCCCGCACTGTCAGCATCGTTGATCTCGAGAGAGTCGAAGTCCAGGCTAGCATCTTCGTCGTCATCGCTTGAACTTCCCGCCGAGACACCACCAAAACTCGATTCGTCGAAGGTGACATCGCGAGAAATCACCACCTTCCCCGCCTCGATGTCATAAACTCGATACGCCTTCGACACTTCCTCGTAGCCCATGAACAGACCAGCGCGAGCCTTGGGATCCCACTTGAGTCGTTTCTCCCTCGGGGTCAGGACGTACGCCCGACACCCAAACACACGCATGTGCTTCACGCTTGGCTTGGACTTGTACACGATCTCGAACGGAGTCTTGTTTTCGATCTTGGGCGACGGCAGCCGGTTCTTGACGTGGATGGCAGTCATCGCCGCTTCGCCCCAGAAACACTTGTCCAACTTGGCATGGTGCAGCATGCTGCGACCAATCGTGACGATGGTTCGGTTGGCGCGTTCTGCCGTGGCGTTGGTCTGGTGCGCGTACCGAACCGTGGGCTGCTGCTCGATGCCTTGGTCCTCGTAAAAGGCCTTGAGCGAATTGGTCGCAAACTCGCGGGCTCCGTCGTGACGCACGAACTTGACCTGCTTGCCGAACTGCGTCTGCACCTTGGTGATGTAGCTCTTGAGGCACTCTTCGCTGTCCGACTTGGCGCGTAGACAGAAACCCTTCATGCATCCGCTGGCTTCGTCCGTGATGAGTAGCAGATACTTGCTGCCACCCAACGATTCTTCCTCCATGGGACCGCAGATGTCGAAGTGGAGCAGCTCGAACGTGTCGTAACGGCGCTTGTCGCGGTTAGTCGGGAACGGCTTTTGGACCATTTTCCCTTGCTGGCACCCGCGACACACACTTGGTCCACTCGACTTCAAGGGTACCTTGGCGTCCTTGATCATGCCGTTGTTGACCATCTTGCGCAGCACGTCGATCGGAGCATGACCCATCCGCGCATGAAGATCCACGTTACGCGCCGACGTCGTCGCATTCGCAGAACGCAGTGGAGTGCGCAGCCAGTAGAGTCCGTCCACGAGGTCAGCCGTCGCCACCACTTGCTTCGAGCTCTTGCGCGCAACATGCATGCTCGCACCGTCGAACACCACTTGAAACTTGCCACTCTTGTTGATCTGCGGCACCGACAGCAGATTCTTGTTCATGTTCGGCACGTACAGCGCGTCCTTGATCTCGATGTCGCGCTCGTCGCCGTTGGGCAGAACCACTCGTTCGATGATGGTCCCCACACCCTTGATGGCAGCTTTGTTGCCGTCAGCCACCGACAGTTCGCCCTCGTCTTGCTCATTCAGCGTGGCGAACTTGGCCTTGTTGTTGCAGATGTGGTGCGTTGCGCCGCTGTCGACCGCCCACATCCCGGACATACCCTTGCCCGTCGAAAGTCCGCACTCCGGGGATACCGCAAACGCGACTCGGTCGTAGTCGTAGTCGTCGTTCCGCCACTGGACATTGTTGGCCCCGCGTCCACGGCCATTGCCGCCGCGTCGACCACCTCGGTTCTCGTCCTTCTGCTTGGTCCAGCACTTGTCGATGACGTGCCCCAATTTTCCGCAGTAACTGCACTGGCGAGACTCTCTCTCGGCACTGAACGCCTTCGCCGCGTCTTCAGTCTTCACCGAGTCGGTCTTCTTCTCGCCTTGCCGCTTGATATGCTCGTTCGTGAGCACCTTCACGACGTCTTGCGTCTTCAGCTCCGCAGTGCTCATCTCCAAGTTCAGCACGACGTTCTCGTAGCTCTTGGGGAGACTGCGCAACAAGCAGATCGCCACGTCCTCGTCCTCCATCTTGGCGCCGACGCTGCTGAGCTTGGCGCTGATGTTGAGGACCTCGTTGCAATGATGCAACACGTTGCTGCCTTCCGCCATCTCCATGCTGAAGAGCTGTCGCTTCAGGTAGATGCGACCAGCCTTCTGCGACCCACCGTACAGCGTCTTCAGGCGCGTCCACGCCACCCACGCTTCTTCACAGTTGTCCACCACGTGGTGGTAGTCCGCGTCCATGTGGAGCAGCATCAGGCCGAACGCGATGTTGCTCGCCTTGACGTAGTCATCCTTGGCCCTTGGGTCCGCGAAGGTCGGAGTCGTTTCACGGTTCACGACATGCCACACCGACTTGGTCAGGAACACGCCACGCATGTAGCGGTTCCACGTCGCGTAGTTGTCGCCGTTGAACTTGTCGATGGAGACCTTGGTGGAGACGTCTTGGGCAGAGGACATGGTGCTTGGGCTCATAACCTGATAACGGGTATGGATCTTGATACACGAAGCTTGGACGAAGCGGAGGGAGTAGGCACTCTGGGTAGACCGGAGCGAAGACACTTGACCACTTGAGGGGAAGAAGGGAGATTCGAAAGTGATTGATTTATCGGAGCTTACTTTGTCTGCACTACCTAGCTATCCTCATAGACACGCAGCACTGCATCCAATCATTTGGTGCATCCAATCACCATCACTCTGCACTCGTCCAATCATCCTACTCGTCTAATCATCGGTAGCGTAATCAACGTACCGTAAACATCGTGTGATCGGATTGGACAGGTTCACCGTAACCTGGTACAGGCATAACCGGTTACCCTCAATAGTATCCTGAGCAAGTTCGGCATGCAAGACAGCAAGCCTGTGAAGACACCTCAAGACCCGGGACTCAAGTTGACCAAGAGCATGTGCGAAGGTGGCTGCAAGCATGAAGACACGATGAAGAACGTGCCGTATCGGAGTGCCGTCGGCGGACTGATGTACCTGATGGTGGCGACGCGTCCGGACCTCGCAGCTGCAGTGGGCTCCCTCAGTCAGTTCTGTGCTGACCCGTGTCCGACGCATTGGCAAGCTCTCAAGCGTGTGTTTCGGTACCTCCAAGCGACGCCTACGCACGGACTCGAGTTCTCAAGAGACGGTGGTGACGGCGCGTTATGCGGGTATTCGGATGCGGACTGGGCCGGCGACATCGAGTCGAGAAGAAGCACAAGCGGCTACGCGTTCATGATGAACGGCGGGTGCATCAGCTGGAGGAGCAAGAAACAGCGGACGGTGGCGCTGTCATCGACGGAGGCAGAGTACATGGCTCTATCGGAAGCGACGCAGGAGGCAGTGTGGCTCAAGGTGTTCATGTGCGAGCTCGGCGAGATGGCAATCGATGAAGCGGTCAAGATCTACGAGGACAACCAAGGCTCCATCGCGTTGGCCAAGAACCCGGAGTTCCACAAGCGCACCAAGCACATCGACATTCGCTACCACTTCGTGCGCGAGAAGGTGGAAGACGGTCAAGTGGTGTTGGAGTACTGCTCGACGAAGGACATGCTGGCGGACTTGATGACCAAGCCCATCACTGCTGTGCAGTTTGAAGTTCTTCGGAGCAAGCTCGGAGTCCAAGGCCCCGGCGTCGAGTCGAGTGGGGGTGTTGTCAAGAAGGCGCCTCGACCAGCTGCGGTGTACCAGTAAGGTACCGGTGCGACCTTCACTCAGTGGTGCCGCCATCATTCGTGTGATGATGGGACGAGGATTACGGGACGCTGATGATGGGACGCTGATGATGGGACGCTGATGATGGGACGCGTGGGTACAAGATTGTGGGTACAGGATGGGCATCGACGTGGCACTCGCTGATTGGCTGAAGGACCTTCTATCCAGTTAGGAATCCAGTGGAGTGTATCCAGCAGGGATATCCAGTAGGCTTCGAGGCAGCAAGTAGCTTGCGAACTAAGGCCCTAAATCAATCACTTTGCATTCTGACATCTAGTGCTCAAACGACCTTCCTTTTTGTCGAAGGGTTACTGGGGAGAAGCGGTGGTGACGGCGACGTTCCTCCGGAATCGCTGTCCGACGCGCGCCATCAGCCACGACAAGTCGCCGTACCAAGTCTGGACCGGCAAGAAACCGCTCTTGGCGAACCTCAAGGTGTTCGGATGCCACGCGTTCGTGCATGTGCCGAAGGAGAAGCGGTCGAAGTTCGACGCTCGGTCGGTGCGTTGCAGGTTTCTGGGCTACTCGGAGCACGAGAAAGCGTATCGGTTTGAAGAGATCGAGAGCGGTCGCGTGTTGGTGAGCCGCGATGCACAGTTCATGGAAGACGTCTTCGACGGTGGGAGACGCGAGTGCGGTCAAGAAGACATGGTCGTGGAACTTCGGGATGAAGATGCCACGGACCAAGAAGCATCGTCCGGTCCGGACGAAGACGAAGACGAAAATGAAGAAGAGGCTGCGCGGGATGAACACTTTGAGCCTGGCAGCAAGCGACACCCGCGGACGCAGTCGTTGGAGGAAGCGGTGGAGATCCCAAGACCCAAGCGGTTCGCGAAAAAGGAAGGTCGTTTGAGCACTAGATGTCAGAATGCAAAGTGATTGATTTAGGGCCTTAGTTCACAAGCTACTTGCTGCCTCGAAGCCTACTGGATATCCCTGCTGGATACACTCCACTGGATTCCTAACTGGATAGAAGGTCCTTCAGCCAATCAGCGAGTGCCACGTCGATGCCCATCCTGTACCCACAATCTTGTACCCACGCGTCCCATCATCAGCGTCCCATCATCAGCGTCCCATCATCACACGAATGATGGCGGCACCACTGAGTGAAGGTCGCACTGGTACCTTACTGGTACACCGCAGCTGGTCGAGGCGACTTCTTGACAACACCCCCACTCGACTCGGCAGCCTTGGGTCCTTCGATACCAAGCTTGCTCCGGAGTACGCCGAACTGCGTCGCAGGGATTGGCTTTGTCATGAGATCAGCCAGCATGTCCTTCGTCGAGCAGTACTCCAACACCACTTGACCGTCTTCCACCTTCTCGCGCACGAAGTGGTAGCGAATGTCGATGTGCTTGGTGCGCTTGTGGAACTCGGGGTTCTTGGCCAACGCGATGGAGCCTTGGTTGTCTTCGTAGATCTTGATCGCTTCATCGCTTGCCATCTCGCCGAGCTCGCACATGAACACCTTGAGCCACACTGCCTCCTGCGTCGCTTCCGATAGAGCCATGTACTCTGCCTCCGTCGATGACAGCGCCACCGTCCGCTGTTTCTTGCTCCTCCAGCTGATGCACCCGCCGTTCATCATGAACGCGTAGCCGCTTGTACTCCTTCTTGACTCGATGTCGCCGGCCCAGTCCGCATCCGAATAGCCTTCAAGCCCGCCGTCGCAGTTCGCTTGAAACTCGATGCCATGCGTCTTCGTGCCTTGGATGTACCTGAAGACCCTCTTGAGCGCTTGCCAGTGCGTCGGGCATGGGTCCGCAGCAAACTGGCTCAGGACCCCCACTGCCGCTGCGAGGTCTGGACGTGTGCCTACCATGAGATACATGAGGCATCCCACAGCGTTGCGGTACGGCACGTTCGCCATGGTTTCTTCGTGCTTGCAACCTCCTTCGCACATGGCCTTGGTCAACTTGAGTCCCGGGTCTTGCGGCGTCTTGACAGGGTTGCTGTTCTCCATGCTGAACTTCTCGAGAATGTCGTTGGCGAACTTGGTCTGCCGCACTGACACCTTCCCAGCCGTCGTATCTTGCTCGATCTCCATGCCGAGGAAGTACTTGAGCTGGCCCATGTCCGTCATCTCGAATCGGTCACTGAGGGCCTGCTTGGTGTCCTTGATCATCTTGTGGCTGTTGCTGGCGAGGATCAGGTCGTCGACATAGAGCGCCACGAAGATCATGTCTTGGCCGTCTCGCTTCAAGTAGATGCAGTGGTCGGACTCGCACTTCTTGAACCCCTGCTTGAGCATGAACTCGTCGATGGTCTTGTTCCACATACGTGGCGACTGCTTCAGTCCATATAGCGACCGCTTGAGCCTGCACACGAAGTCCGGGTGAACATCGTCGACGAACCCGTCCGGCTGAGCCATGTAGATATCTTCGTCCAGCTCGCCGTTGAGGAACGCCGTCTTGACATCCATCTGGTGTACCGTGAGATTGTACTTGGCAGCCAGACTGAGCAAGATCCTGATGGACGTGAACTTGGCCACCGGCGCGAACGTCTCGTCGTAGTCGATGCCGTACTTCTGCGAAAACCCCTTGGCCACCAGTCGCGCCTTGAACCGCTCGATCTCTCCAGCCTGGTTCTCCTTCACTCGAAACACCCATCTGCAGCCGATCGCCTTGCGTCCCTTCGGCAACGGCACCACTTCCCACGTCTCGTTCTTGCGAAGCGACGCCATCTCCGAGTCGCACGCTTCCTTCCACTTGGCTGCGTTGCTGGATTCCATTGCCGACTTGAACGTGGTCGGCATCTCTCCCACTGAATCCACGACGTAGGCCGCCTCGAAGCCTTCTTCTTCTCTTGCGACCGCCGACATCTCCTCGAGAGTCTGGTGCGTCGCAAACCGCTTGGGTCTTGGGATCTCCACGGCTTCCTCCAGCGACTGCGTCCGCGGGTGTCGCTTGCTGCCGGGTTCGAAGTCTTGGTCCCGCGCAGCCTCCTCTTCATCTCCGTCCTCGTCCGATTCGGACGGAGTCTCTTCATCCGTGGCATCTTCATCATCTTCATCTGGAAGACCAATCACCACCTCCTTCGTAGCATATTTGCGTCTCCCACCGTCGAAGACGTCTTCCATGAACTGCGCATCGCGGCTCACCAACACGCGACCGCTCTCGATCTCTTCAAACCGATACGCTTTCTCGTGCTCCGAGTACCCCAGGAAACGGCAACGCACCGACCGGGCGTCGAACTTGGACCGCTTCGCCTTCGGGACCAGCACGTACGCGTGGCACCCGAACACCTTGAGATTCGCCAGTAGTGGCTTCTTTCCCGTCCAAACTTGGTGCGGCGACTTGTCGTGGCTGATGGCGCGCGTCGGACACCGGTTCCGGAGGAACGTGGCTGTCACCACCGCTTCACCCCAGTAACTCTTCGACAACCCGGCATGTTCCAACATGCAGCGCGCACACTCCACCAACGTCCGGTTCATCCGTTCCGCCACTCCGTTCAGCTGTGGCGTGTACGGCGGCGTGAACTTCTGCACTATACCACGGTCCGCACAGAACTTGGCCATCTCACGCGAAGTGTACTCGCCACCGTTGTCGCTCCGGAGCGTTTTCACACGCTTGCCGGTCTGCGTTTCAGCCAACGCAACGAACTCCGCGAACTTGGCAGCCACCTCCGACTTGTTCCGCAGCAAGTACACCACACAAAAGTGCGACTTGTCGTCGATGAACGTGACGAAGTAGCGCTTGCCACCAAACGTAGACGTCTGCATGGGGCCGCACACATCGCTGTGAACCACTTCCAGCACTTGCTTCGCACGGTTTGGAGACGACTTCATGTAGCTCACTCGCGTTTGCTTGCCGAGTGAGCATCCGTCGCACAGCTCCCACTGCTTCACCGACGTCATGTCGATGCCAGAGCCGTAGCCCTTCTTGACGATGGCGTCTAGACCGCCATGGCCAATGTGACCAAGTCGAAGGTGCCAGAGGTACGACGTGGTGTCCCCTTTGCGATCCTTTGAGCTTGCCGCATTGACCTCGTCAGGCATCACCGGTGTCATGCTCAGCTTGAACAGTCCTTTGCCTTCGCGAGCGCCGAGCTTCCACTTGACACCCTTCGTCTCCGTGAAGCACCCGTCGCTCTCGAACGTCACAGGCCCGACGTCCTTGGTGAATCTGCCGACGGAGAACAGGTTGCGCGACAACTTGGGGATGTGCCACACATTCGTGAGCACACCCTTCTTGACGCCGCGCGGGGTCTGCATCTTCATCACGATGTCGCCTCTCCCGATCGCTTGCACCACACCGTCGCCCGCGAGATGCACGTCCACCGGCGAGATCTTCTTGTAGTTCCGCATGAACTTCTTGGAACTGGTCATGTGCTGCGTCGCACCCGAGTCGACCAGCCACACCTCATTCGACTTGGTGGTGTTGCTCCCACCACCAACCGAGAAGAGGAAGTCGCCAGAGTCGTCCTCACTCTGCGCGACGTTCGCTCGCTGCGGCCTCTACCGCTCCGCGTTCTCGCGGATTCGCACAGGACACTTGGCGATCCAATGTCCTTGCTCCCCACAGTAGTGGCAGGCGCTGGCCTTGTTGGCGGTCGCCTGCCGTCCCTTGCGCTTATTGTCTCTCGTCATGAACGCTTGGCCTTGACCGTGCGCGGCTCCGTCGACGCCGCCACCTTGCTCCTTGCGCTTCATGTCCTCGTGCAGCAGCCGAGACGTCACGAGTTCCCACGTCAGCGAGTCGGCTCTCGACTCCAACGCCGTGATGAGGAACTGGTACGACTCGCTGAGACTGCCCAGAAGCGTGATCACCAAGTCGTCCTCGCTGACCGGAGCGCCCACCGCGTCGAGCTGCTCCGCCAGAGTCTTGAGCTTGTTGATGTGCTCCAGCACATCATCACCTTCGTCCATCATGGTCGTGAAGAAACGTCGACGAAGGAAGAGCTTGTTGGCCAAGCTCTTCTTCTCGAAGTGTCCTTCCAGCCTTGACCATGCATCGTGGGCATCCTTGGCCGACCGGACCAGCGGCAACTGCGAATCCTCCATCGCGAGACAGACGATCGCCAGCGCCTTGCGAGACTTCTTCTTGAAGGCCGTCTGGTCCAACGTGGTCGCGCAGTGCTCCAGCTTGATCTCTCCACTTGTCACTTCCCACAGATCGCGCTCCTCGAGCACCATCTGCATCTTGAACTTCCACGTGTGGAAGTTGGTTCCGTCGAACTTGTTGATGCGGGCGGTGGCGGTCGGCGCGGCGTCCATGGCGAAGGCGTAGTCGGAGTCTTGGGCAGAGAATGCGGGGCTTGGGCTCATAACCAAAAGGAAGGTCGTTTGAGCACTAGATGTCAGAATGCAAAGTGATTGATTTAGGGCCTTAGTTCACAAGCTACTTGCTGCCTCGAAGCCTACTGGATATCCCTGCTGGATACACTCCACTGGATTCCCAACTGGATAGAAGGTCCTTCAGCCAATCAGCGAGTGCCACGTCGATGCCCATCCTGTACCCACAATCTTGTACCCACGCGTCCCATCATCAGCGTCCCATCATCAGCGTCCCATCATCACACGAATGATGGCGGCACCACTGAGTGAAGGTCGCACTGGTACCTTACTGGTACACCGCAGCTGGTCGAGGCGACTTCTTGACAACACGCGACGCACCAGACTCTCGAGGAGATGTCGGCGGTCGCAAGAGAAGAAGAAGGCTTCGAGGCGGCCTACGTCGTGGATTCAGTGGGAGAAATGCCGACCACGTTCAAGTCGGCAATGGAATCCAGCGACGCAGCCAAGTGGAAGGAAGCGTGCGACTCGGAGCATGAGTCGCTGCGCAAGAACGACACGTGGGACGTGGTGCCACTGCCGAAGGGACGCAAGGCGATCGGCTGCAGATGGGTGTTTCGCGTGAAGGAAAACCAAGCCGGAGAGGTCGAGCGGTTCAAGGCGCGACTGGTGGCAAAGGGGTTTTCGCAGAAGTACGGCGTCGACTACGACGAGACCTTCGCGCCAGTGGCCAAGTTCACGTCGATCCGGGCCGTGCTGAGTTTGGCTGCCAAGTACGATCTCAAGCTGCACCAGATGGACGTGAAGACCGCATTCCTGAACGGCGTCCTGGATGAAGATATCTACATGGCGCAGCCAGACGGATACGTTGACGAAGGCCACCCCGACTACGTGTGCAAGCTCAAGCGGTCACTCTACGGACTCAAGCAGTCGCCGCGCATGTGGAACCAAACCATCGACGAGTTCATGCTGAAGATGGGGTTCAAGAAGTGCGAGTCGGATCACTGCGTCTACATCAAGAGGAACGACCAAGACATGATCTTCGTGGTGCTGTACGTCGATGATCTCATCCTCGCAAGCAGCAACGACAAGCTACTGGAATCGACCAAGAAGGCACTCAGCAAGCGGTTCGAGATGACGGACCTCGGCGACCTCGAGTACTTCCTCGGCATGGAGATCAAGAGCGACGTGGACTCCGGCAAGGTGACGGTGCGGCAGACCAAGTTCCTCAAGAGTATCCTGACCAAGTTCGGCATGCAAGACAGCAAGCCTGTGAAGACACCTCAAGACCCGGGACTCAAGTTGACCAATGTTGTCAAGAAGGCGCCTCGACCAGCTGCGGTGTACCAGTAAGGTACCAGTGCGACCTTCACTCAGTGGTGCCGCCATCATTCGTGTGATGATGGGACGAGGATTACGGGACGCTGATGATGGGACGCTGATGATGGGACGCGTGGGTACAAGATTGTGGGTACAGGATGGGCATCGACGTGGCACTCGCTGATTGGCTGAAGGACCTTCTATCCAGTTGGGAATCCAGTGGAGTGTATCCAGCAGGGATATCCAGTAGGCTTCGAGGCAGCAAGTAGCTTGTGAACTAAGGCCCTAAATCAATCACTTTGCATTCTGACATCTAGTGCTCAAACGACCTTCCTTTTCTGTACCCACAATCTTGTACCCACGCGTCCCATCATCAGCGTCCCATCATCAGCGTCCCATCATCAGCGTCCCGTAATCCTCGTCCCATCATCACACGAATGATGGCGGCACCACTGAGTGAAGGTCGCACCGGTACCTTACTGGTACACCGCAGCTGGTCGAGGCGCCTTCTTGACAACACCCCCACTCGACTCGACGCCGGGGCCTTGGACTCCGAGCTTGCTCCGAAGAACTTCAAACTGCACAGCAGTGATGGGCTTGGTCATCAAGTCCGCCAGCATGTCCTTCGTCGAGCAGTACTCCAACACCACTTGACCGTCTTCCACCTTCTCGCGCACGAAGTGGTAGCGAATGTCGATGTGCTTGGTGCGCTTGTGGAACTCCGGGTTCTTGGCCAACGCGATGGAGCCTTGGTTGTCCTCGTAGATCTTGACCGCTTCATCGATTGCCATCTCGCCGAGCTCGCACATGAACACCTTGAGCCACACCGCTTCTTGTGTTGCCTCCGACAGCGCCATGTACTCCGCCTCTGTAGATGACAGCGCCACCGTCCGCTGTTTCTTGCTCCTCCAGCTGATGCACCCGCCGTTCATCATGAACGCGTAGCCGCTTGTACTCCTTCTCGACTCGATGTCGCCGGCCCAGTCCGCATCCGAATACCCGCATAACGCGCCGTCACCACCGTCTCTTGAGAACTCGAGTCCGTGCGTAGGCGTCGCTTGGAGGTACCGAAACACACGCTTGAGAGCTTGCCAATGCGTCGGACACGGGTCAGCACAGAACTGACTGAGGGAGCCCACTGCAGCAGCCAGGTCCGGACGCGTCGCCACCATCAGGTACATCAGTCCGCCGACGGCACTCCGATACGGCACGTTCTTCATCGTGTCTTCATGCTTGCAGCCACCTTCGCACATGCTCTTGGTCAACTTGAGTCCCGGGTCTTGAGGTGTCTTCACAGGCTTGCTGTCTTGCATGCCGAACTTGGTCAGGATACTCTTGAGGAACTTGGTCTGCCGCACCGTCACCTTGCCGGAGTCCACGTCGCTCTTGATCTCCATGCCGAGGAAGTACTCGAGCTCGCCGAGGTCTGTCATCTCGAACCGCTTGCTGAGTGCCTTCTTGGTCGATTCCAGCAGCTTGTCGTTGCTGCTTGCGAGGATGAGATCATCGACGTACAGCACCACGAAGATCATGTCTTGGTCGTTCCTCTTGATGTAGACGCAGTGATCCGACTCGCACTTCTTGAACCCCATCTTCAGCATGAACTCGTCGATGGTTTGGTTCCACATGCGCGGCGACTGCTTGAGTCCGTAGAGTGACCGCTTGAGCTTGCACACGTAGTCGGGGTGGCCTTCGTCTTCGTATCCGTCTGGCTGCGCCATGTAGATATCTTCATCCAGGACGCCGTTCAGGAATGCGGTCTTCACGTCTATCTGGTGCAGCTTGAGATCGTACTTGGCAGCCAAACTCAGCACGGCCCGGATCGACGTGAACTTGGCCACTGGCGCGAAGGTCTCGTCGTAGTCGACGCCGTACTTCTGCGAAAACCCCTTTGCCACCAGACGCGCCTTGAACCGCTCGACCTCTCCAGCCTGGTTTTCCTTCACTCGAAACACCCATCTGCAGCCGATCGCCTTGCGTCCCTTCGGCAGTGGCACCACGTCCCACGTGTCGTTCTTGCGCAGCGACTCATGCTCCGAGTCGCACGCTTCCTTCCACTTGGCTGCGTCGCTGGATTCCATCGCCGACTTGAACGTGGTCGGCATTTCTCCCACTGAATCCACGACGTAGGCCGCCTCGAAGCCTTCTTCTTCTCTTGCGACCGCCGACATCTCCTCGAGAGTCTGGTGCGTCGCGAACCGCTTGGGTCTTGGGATCTCCACCGCTTCCTCCAACGACTGCGTCCGCGGGTGTCGCTTGCTGCCAGGCTCAAAGTCTTCATCCCGCGCAGCCTCTTCATCATTTTCGTCTTCGTCCGGACCGGACGATGATTCTTGGTCCGTGGCATCTTCATCCCGAAGTTCCACGACCATGTCTTCTTGACCGCACTCGCGTCTCCCACCGTCGAAGACGTCTTCCATGAACTGTGCGTCGCGGCTCACCAGCACGCGACCACTCTTGATCTCTTCGAACCGATATGCTTTCTCGTGCTCCGAGTAGACCAAAAACCTACAACGCACCGACCAAGCGTCGAACTTGGACCGCTTCTCCTTCGGCACATGCACGAACGCGTGGCAACCGAACACCTTGAGGTTCGCCAAGAGCGGTTTCTTGCCGGTCCAGACTTGGTACGGCGACTTGTCGTGGCTGATGGCGCGCGTCGGACAGCGATTCCGGAGGAACGTGGCTGTCACCACCGCTTCACCCCAGTAACCCTTCGACAACCCGGCATGCTCCAACATGCAGCGCGCACACTCCACCAACGTCCGGTTCATCCGTTCCGCCACTCCGTTCAGCTGTGGCGTGTACGGCGGCGTGAACTTCTGCACGATACCACGGTCGCTGCAGAACTTGGCCATTTCGCGCGACTTGTACTCTCCGCCGTTGTCGCTGCGGAGCGTCTTCACGCGCTTGCCGGTCTGGGTCTCGGCGAACGCGACGAAATCGGCGAACTTGGCAGCCACCTCCGACTTGTTCCGCAGCAAGTACACCACACAAAAGTGCGAGTACTCGTCGATGAACGTGACGAAGTACTTCTTGCCACTGAATGTGGGTGTCTGCATGGGTCCACAGACATCACTGTGGATGACTTCCAACAGCTTCTTGGCACGGTTTGGTGACTTGGCCATGTAGCTCACTCGCGTTTGCTTGCCGAGTGCACACCCATCACACAGCTCCCACTTGAAAAAGGGTTACGGATCTTGGACGAAGAGAAGGGAGGGGGAGAGTCACCACTCGGAGCTTGACCGGAGCGAGGACACTTGACCACTTGGGGGGAAGAAGGGAGATTCGAAAGTGATTGATTTATCGGAGCTTACTTTGTCTGCACTGCCTAGCTATCCTCATAGACACGCAGCACTGCATCCAATCATTTGGTGCATCCAATCACCATCACTCTGCACTCGTCCAATCATCCTACTCGTCTAATCATCGGTAGCGTAATCAACGTACCGTAAACATCGTGTGATCGGATTGGACAGGTTCACCGTAACCTGGTACAGGCATAACCGGTTACCCTCAATAGTAGCTCACTCGCGTTTGTTTGCCGAGTGCACACCCATCACACAGCTCCCACTTGAAAAAGGGTTACGGATCTTGGACGAAGAGAAGGGAGGGGGAGAGTCACCACTCGGAGCTTGACCGGAGCGAGGACACTTGACCACTTGGGGGGAAGAAGGGAGATTCGAAAGTGATTGATTTATCGGAGCTTACTTTGTCTGCACTGCCTAGCTATCCTCATAGACACGCAGCACTGCATCCAATCATTTGGTGCATCCAATCACCATCACTCTGCACTCGTCCAATCATCCTACTCGTCTAATCACCGGTAGCGTAATCAACGTACCGTAAACATCGTGTGATCGGATTGGACAGGTTCACCGTAACCTGGTACAGGCATAACCGGTTACCCTCAATAGTAGCTCACTCGCGTTTGTTTGCCGAGTGCACACCCATCACACAGCTCCCACTTGAAAAAGGGTTACGGATCTTGGACGAAGAGAAGGGAGGGGGAGAGTCACCACTCGGAGCTTGACCGGAGCGAGGACACTTGACCACTTGGGGGGAAGAAGGGAGATTCGAAAGTGATTGATTTATCGGAGCTTACTTTGTCTGCACTGCCTAGCTATCCTCATAGACACGCAGCACTGCATCCAATCATTTGGTGCATCCAATCACCATCACTCTGCACTCGTCCAATCATCCTACTCGTCTAATCATCGGTAGCGTAATCAACGTACCGTAAACATCGTGTGATCGGATTGGACAGGTTCACCGTAACCTGGTACAGGCATAACCGGTTACCCTCAATACGCTTCACCAAGGACGTTGGTCCCGTGACGTTCGAGGGCAACGGGTGCTTCGCGGAGACGAGGAGCATCAAGTGGCAGCTCGGTGCGCGTATGGGTATTGAGGGTAACCGGTTATGCCTGTACCAGGTTACGGTGAACCTGTCCAATCCGATCACACGATGTTTACGGTACGTTGATTACGCTACCGATGATTAGACGAGTAGGATGATTGGACGAGTGCAGAGTGATGGTGATTGGATGCACCAAATGATTGGATGCAGTGCTGCGTGTCTATGAGGATAGCTAGGCAGTGCAGACAAAGTAAGCTCCGATAAATCAATCACTTTCGAATCTCCCTTCTTCCCCCCAAGTGGTCAAGTGTCCTCGCTCCGGTCAAGCTCCGAGTGGTGACTCTCCCCCTCCCTTCTCTTCGTCCAAGATCCGTAACCCTTTTTCAAGTGGGAGCTGTGTGATGGGTGTGCACTCGGCAAGCAAACGCGAGTGAGCTACATGAAGTCGTCACCAAACCGTGCCAAGAAGCTGTTGGAAGTCATCCACAGTGATGTCTGTGGACCCATGCAGACACCCACATTCAGTGGCAAGAAGTACTTCGTCACGTTCATCGACGAGTACTCGCACTTTTGTGTGGTGTACTTGCTGAGGAACAAGTCGGAGGTGGCTGCCAAGTTCGCCGATTTCGTCGCGTTCGCCGAGACCCAGACCGGCAAGCGCGTGAAGACGCTCCGCAGCGACAACGGCGGAGAGTACACTTCGCGTGAGATGGCCAAGTTCTGTGCGGAGCGTGGGATCGTGCAGAAGTTCACGCCGCCGTACACGCCTCAGCTGAACGGAGTGGCCGAGCGGATGAACCGGACGTTGGTGGAGTGTGCGCGCTGCATGTTGGAGCATGCCGGGTTGTCGAAGGGTTACTGGGGTGAAGCGGTGGTGACAGCCACGTTCCTCCGGAACCGGTGTCCGACGCGCGCCATCAGCCACGACAAGTCGCCGTACCAAGTCTGGACCGGCAAGAAACCGCTCTTGGCGAACCTCAAGGTGTTCGGTTGCCACGCGTTCGTGCATGTGCCGAAGGAGAAGCGGTCCAAGTTCGACGCTCGGTCGGTGCGTTGCAGGTTTCTGGGCTACTCGGAGCACGAGAAAGCGTATCGGTTTGAAGAGATCGAGAGCGGTCGCGTGCTGGTGAGCCGCGACGCACAGTTCATGGAAGACGTCTTCGACGGTGGGAGACGCGAGTGCGGTCAAGAAGACATGGTCGTGGAACTTCGGGATGAAGATGCCACGGACCAAGAAGCATCGTCCGGTCCGAACGAAGACGAAGACGAAAATGAAGAAGAGGCTGCGCGGGATGAAGACTTTGAGCCTGGCAGCAAGCGACACCCGCGGACGCAGTCGTTGGAGGAAGCGGTGGAGATCCCAAGACCCAAGCGGTTCGCGACGCACCAGACTCTCGAGGAGATGTCGGCGGTCGCAAGAGAAGAAGAAGGCTTCGAGGCGGCCTACGTCGTGGATTCAGTGGGAGAAATGCCGACCACGTTCAAGTCGGCGATGGAATCCAGCGACGCAGCCAAGTGGAAGGAAGCGTGCGACTCGGAGCATGAGTCGCTGCGCAAGAACGACACGTGGGACGTGGTGCCACTGCCGAAGGGACGCAAGGCGATCGGCTGCAGATGGGTGTTTCGAGTGAAGGAAAACCAGGCTGGAGAGGTCGAGCGGTTCAAGGCGCGTCTGGTGGCAAAGGGGTTTTCGCAGAAGTACGGCGTCGACTACGACGAGACCTTCGCGCCAGTGGCCAAGTTCACGTCGATCCGGGCCGTGCTGAGTTTGGCTGCCAAGTACGATCTCAAGCTGCACCAGATGGACGTGAAGACCGCATTCCTGAACGGCGTCCTGGATGAAGATATCTACATGGCGCAGCCAGACGGATACGAAGACGAAGGCCACCCCGACTACGTGTGCAAGCTCAAGCGGTCACTCTACGGACTCAAGCAGTCGCCGCGCATGTGGAACCAAACCATCGACGAGTTCATGCTGAAGATGGGGTTCAAGAAGTGCGAGTCGGATCACTGCGTCTACATCAAGAGGAACGACCAAGACATGATCTTCGTGGTGCTGTACGTCGATGATCTCATCCTCGCAAGCAGCAACGACAAGCTACTGGAATCGACCAAGAAGGCACTCAGCAAGCGGTTCGAGATGACGGACCTCGGCGAGCTCGAGTACTTCCTCGGCATGGAGATCAAGAGCGACGTGGACTCCGGCAAGGTGACGGTGCGGCAGACCAAGTTCCTCAAGAGTATCCTGACCAAGTTCGGCATGCAAGACAGCAAGCCTGTGAAGACACCTCAAGACCCGGGACTCAAGTTGACCAATGTTGTCAAGAAGGCGCCTCGACCAGCTGCGGTGTACCAGTAAGGTACCAGTGCGACCTTCACTCAGTGGTGCCGCCATCATTCGTGTGATGATGGGACGAGGATTACGGGACGCTGATGATGGGACGCTGATGATGGGACGCGTGGGTACAAGATTGTGGGTACAGGATGGGCATCGACGTGGCACTCGCTGATTGGCTGAAGGACCTTCTATCCAGTTAGGAATCCAGTGAAGTGTATCCAGCAGGGATATCCAGTAGGCTTCGAGGCAGCAAGTAGCTTGTGAACTAAGGCCCTAAATCAATCACTTTGCATTCTGACATCTAGTGCTCAAACGACCTTCCTTTTGGTTATAAGCCCAAGCCCCGCATTCTCTGCCCAAGACTCCGACTACGCCTTCGCCATGGACGCCGCGCCGACCACGACCGCCCGCATCAACAAGTTCGACGGAACCAACTTCCACACGTGGAAGTTCAAGATGCAGATGGTGCTGGAAGAGCGCGATCTGTGGGAAGTGACAAGTGGAGAGATCAAGCTGGAGCACTGCGCGACCACGTTGGACCAGACGGCCTTCAAGAAGAAGTCTCGCAAGGCGCTGGCGATCGTCTGTCTCGCGATGGAGGATTCGCAGTTGCCGCTGGTCCGGTCGGCCAAGGATGCCCACGATGCATGGTCAAGGCTGGAAGGACACTTCGAGAAGAAGAGCTTGGCCAACAAGCTCTTCCTTCGTCGACGTTTCTTCACGACCATGATGGACGAAGGTGATGATGTGCTGGAGCACATCAACAAGCTCAAGACTCTGGCGGAGCAGCTCGACGCGGTGGGCGCTCCGGTCAGCGAGGACGACTTGGTGATCACGCTTCTGGGCAGTCTCAGCGAGTCGTACCAGTTCCTCATCACGGCGTTGGAGTCGAGAGCCGACTCGCTGTCGTGGGAACTCGTCACGTCTCGGCTGCTGCATGAGGACATGAAGCGCAAGGAGCAAGGTGGCGGCGTCGACGGAGCCGCGCACGGTCAAGGCCAAGCGTTCATGACAAGCGACAACGGCAAGCGCAAGGGACGGCAGGCGACCGCCAACAAGGCCAGCGCCTGCCACTACTGTGGGGAGCAAGGACATTGGATCGCCAAGTGTCCTGTGCGAATCCGCGAGAACGCGGAGCGGCAGAGGCCGCAGCGAGCGAACGTCGCGCAGAGTGAGGACGACTCTGGCGACTTCCTCTTCTCGGTTGGTGGTGGGAGCAACACCACCAAGTCGAATGAGGTGTGGCTGGTCGACTCGGGTGCGACGCAGCACATGACCAGTTCCAAGAAGTTCATGCGGAACTACAAGAAGATCTCGCCGGTGGACGTGCATCTCGCGGACGACGGTGTGGTGCAAGCGATCGGGAGAGGCGACATCGTGATGAAGATGCAGACCCCGCGCGGCGTCAAGAAGGGTGTGCTCACGAATGTGTGGTACATCCCCAAGTTGTCGCGCAACCTGTTCTCCGTCGGCAGATTCACCAAGGACGTCGGGCCTGTGACGTTCGAGAGCGACGGGTGCTTCACGGAGACGAAGGGTGTCAAGTGGAAGCTCGGCGCTCGCGAAGGCAAAGGGCTGTTCAAGCTGAGCATGACACCGGTGGTGCCTGACGAGGCCAATGCGGCAAGCTCGAAGGATCGCAAAGGGGACACCACGTCGTACCTCTGGCACCTTCGACTCGGTCACATCGGCCATGGCGGTCTAGACGCCATCGTCAAGAAGGGCTACGGCACCGGCATCGACATGACGTCGGTGAAGCAGTGGGAGTTGTGTGATGGGTGTGCACTCGGCAAACAAACGCGAGTGAGCTACTATTGAGGGTAACCGGTTATGCCTGTACCAGGTTACGGTGAACCTGTCCAATCCGATCACACGATGTTTACGGTACGTTGATTACGCTACCGATGATTAGACGAGTAGGATGATTGGACGAGTGCAGAGTGATGGTGATTGGATGCACCAAATGATTGGATGCAGTGCTGCGTGTCTATGAGGATAGCTAGGCAGTGCAGACAAAGTAAGCTCCGATAAATCAATCACTTTCGAATCTCCCTTCTTCCCCTCAAGTGGTCAAGTGTCCTCGCTCCGGTCAAGCTCCGAGTGGTGAATCTCCCCCTCCCTTCTCTTCGTCCAAGATCCGTGACCTTTATCAGGTTATGAGCCCAAGCACCATGTCCTCTGCCCAAGACGTCTCCACCAAGGTCTCCATCGACAAGTTCAACGGCGACAACTACGCGACGTGGAACCGCTACATGCGTGGCGTGTTCCTGACCAAGTCGGTGTGGCATGTCGTGAACCGTGAAACGACTCCGACCTTCGCGGACCCAAGGGCCAAGGACGAGTACGTCAAGGCGAGCAACATCGCGTTCGGCCTGATGCTGCTCCACATGGACGCGGACTACCACCACGTGGTGGACAACTGTGAAGAAGCGTGGGTGGCGTGGTCGCGCCTGAAGACGCTGTACGGAGGGTCGCAGAAGGCTGGTCGCATCTACCTGAAGCGACAGCTCTTCAGCATGGAGATGGCGGAAGGCGGCAACGTGTTGCATCATTGCAACGAGGTCCTCAACATCAGCGCCAAGCTCAGCAGCGTCGGCGCCAAGATGGAGGACGAGGACGTGGCGATCTGCTTGTTGCGCAGTCTCCCCAAGAGCTACGAGAACGTCGTGCTGAACTTGGAGATGAGCACTGCGGAGCTGAAGACGCAAGACGTCGTGAAGGTGCTCACGAACGAGCATATCAAGCGGCAAGGCGAGAAGAAGACCGACTCGGTGAAGACTGAAGACGCGGCGAAGGCGTTCAGTGCCGAGAGAGAGTCTCGCCAGTGCAGTTACTGCGGAAAATTGGGGCACGTCATCGACAAGTGCTGGACCAAGTAGAAGGACGAGAACCGAGGTGGTCGACGCGGCGGCAATGGCCGTGGACGCGGGGCCAACAATGTCCAGTGGCGGAACGACGACTACGACTACGACTACGACCGAGTCGCGTTTGCGGTATCCCTGGAGTGCGGACTTTCGACGGGCAAGGGTATGTCCGGGATGTGGGCGGTCGACAGCGGCGCAACGCACCACATCTGCAACAACAAGGCCAAGTTCGCCACGCTGAATGAGCAAGACGAGGGCGAACTGTCGGTGGCTGACGGCAACAAAGCTGCCATCAAGGGTGTGGGGACCATCATCGAACGAGTGGTTCTGCCCAACGGCGACGAGCGCGACATCGAGATCAAGGACGCGCTGTACGTGCCGAACATGAACAAGAATCTGCTGTCGGTGCCGCAGATCAACAAGAGTGGCAAGTTTCAAGTGGTGTTCGACGGTGCGAGCATGCATGTTGCGCGCAAGAGCTCGAAGCAAGTGGTGGCGACGGCTGACCTCGTGGACGGACTCTACTGGCTGCGCACTCCACTGCGTTCTGCGAATGCGACGACGTCGGCGCGTAACGTGGACCTTCATGCGCGGATGGGTCATGCTCCGATCGACGTGCTGCGCAAGATGGTCAACAACGGCATGATCAAGGACGCCAAGGTACCCTTGAAGTCGAGTGAGCCAAGTGTGTGTCGCGGGTGCCAGCAAGGGAAAATGGTCCAAAAGCCGTTCCCGACTAACCGCGACAAGCGCCGTTACGACACGTTCGAGCTGCTCCACTTCGACATCTGCGGTCCCATGGAGGAAGAATCGTTGGGTGGCAGCAAGTATCTGCTACTCATCACGGACGAAGCCAGCGGATGCATGAAGGGTTTCTGTCTACGCGCCAAGTCGGACAGCGAAGAGTGCCTCAAGAGCTACATCACCAAGGTGCAGACGCAGTTCGGCAAGCAGGTCAAGTTCGTGCGTCACGACGGAGCCCGCGAGTTTGCGACCAATTCGCTCAAGGCCTTTTACGAGGATCGAGGCATCGAGCAGCAGCCCACGGTTCGGTACGCGCACCAGACCAACGCCACGGCAGAACGCGCCAACCGAACCATCGTCACGATTGGTCGCAGCATGCTGCACCATGCCAAGTTGGACAAGTGTTTCTGGGGCGAAGCGGCGATGACTGCCATCCACGTCAAGAACCGGCTGCCGTCGCCCAAGATCGAAAACAAGACTCCGTTCGAGATCGTGTACAAGTCCAAGCCAAGCGTGAAGCACATGCGTGTGTTTGGGTGTCGGGCGTACGTGCTAACCCCGAGGGAGAAACGACTCAAGTGGGATCCCAAGGCTCGCGCTGGTCTGTTCATGGGCTACGAGGAAGTGTCGAAGGCGTATCAGAAGGAAGGTCGTTTGAGCACTTGATGTCAGAATGCAAAGTGATTGATTTAGGGCCTTAGTTCACAAGCTACTTGCTGCCTCGAAGCCTACTGGATATCCCTGCTGGATACACTCCACTGGATTCCTAACTGGATAGAAGGTCCTTCAGCCAATCAGCGAGTGCCACGTCGATGCCCATCCTGTACCCACAATCTTGTACCCACGCGTCCCATCATCAGCGTCCCATCATCAGCGTCCCGTCATCACACGAATGATGGCGGCACCACTGAGTGAAGGTCGCACTGGTACCTTACTGGTACACCGCAGCTGGTCGAGGCGACTTCTTGACAACAGGGTCGAGCTGGATGGTGATTTCGACTGCCTGGAGCTGGTGAAGGCGATCTACGGTCTCAAGCAAGCTTCGCGCGTGTGGAACGAGACCTTCGACGAGTACGTGTGCTCCATCGGCTTCCAAGTCTCGGCCTACGACCCGTGTCTCTACATGAAGATTGTGGACGGTCACTGCGTGCTGTTGCTGGTGTACGTGGACGATGTGTTGGTGACCGGGAGTTCGGCCGATCTGATCGCGCGCACCAAGAGCGACCTCAAGACGCGGTTCGAGATGACTGACAGCGGCAAGTGCGCATTTGTGCTGGGCATCGAGTTGGTGAACAACGCTGACGGCAGCGTGACGATGTGCCAGCGACGCTACGTGGACGACATTCTCAAGCGTTTCGGCATGGAGGAGTGCAAGGCTGTGGTGAGTCCGGCGGATTTGAGCTCTCGACTGGTTCCAAGCGACGCGCCGACCAAGGTGAACGCCCCGTTCCGCGAAGCGGTGGGTGCGCTCATGCACTTGATGACCGCGACCCGACCGGACATTGCTTTCTCCGTGGGCTATGTGTCGCGCTTCATGGAGAACCCCCAAGTCGAGCACTGGACTGCGGTGAAGCGCATCCTGCGCTATCTGCAGGGAACCAAGTCACATGGGATCTGCTTCCAGCCGGGTGACAAGATCGACTTCCGCGGGTACTCCGATGCAGACTGGGCTGGTGACCACTCCGATCGCAAGTCGACTTCGGGATACGCGTTCATGCTGATGGGCGCGCCGGTGAGCTGGGGAAGCAAGAAGCAGTCAAGTGTGTCGCTGTCTACGAGCGAGGCGGAGTACATTGCACTCAGCCTGGCCATTCAAGAAGGCAAGTGGGTGCATCGCCTGTTGTGCGAGATTATGGCGGCAGCAAGCGAAGCGGGACCAGAGCTCAAGATTCTCGAAGACAACCAGTCGTGCATCAAGATGACCAAGAACCCTGTGAACCATGGCCGCGCCAAGCACATCGACATCAAGTACCATCACATCCGTGATGAGGTCAAGCGTGGTGAAGTGAAGCTCGAGTACTGCGAGACTGCGACAATGCTGGCGGACATCATGACCAAGACGCTCCCGGGACCACGTCACAAGGACCTCACGGCGGCTCTCGGAATCCACGCGTGTTCGCATTGAGGGGGCGTATTGAGGGTAACCGGTTATGCCTGTACCAGGTTACGGTGAACCTGTCCAATCCGATCACACGATGTTTACGGTACGTTGATTACGCTACCGGTGGTTAGACGAGTAGGATGATTGGACGAGTGCAGAGTGATGGTGATTGGATGCACCAAATGATTGGATGCAGTGCTGCGTGTCTATGAGGATAGCTAGGCAGTGCAGACAAAGTAAGCTCCGATAAATCAATCACTTTCGAATCTCCCTTCTTCCCCCCAAGTGGTCAAGTGTCCTCGCTCCGGTCAAGCTCCGAGTGGTGACTCTCCCACTCCCTTCTCTTCGTCCAAGATCCGTAACCCTTTTCAGAACGCAAGGCGATCGGCTGCAGATGGGTGTTTCGCGTGAAGGAAAACCAAGCCGGAGAGGTCGAACGGTTCAAGGCGCGTCTGGTGGCCAAGGGATTTTCGCAGAAGTACGGCGTCGACTACGACGAGACCTTCGCGCCAGTGGCCAAGTTCACGTCGATCCGGGCCGTGCTGAGTTTGGCTACCAAGTACGATCTCAAGCTGCACCAGATGGACGTGAAGACCGCATTCCTGAACGGCGTCCTGGATGAAGATATCTACATGGCGCAGCCAGACGGATACGTTGACGAAGGCCACCCCGACTACGTGTGCAAGCTCAAGCGGTCACTCTACGGACTCAAGCAGTCGCCGCGCATGTGGAACCAAACCATCGACGAGTTCATGCTGAAGATGGGGTTCAAGAAGTGCGAGTCGGATCACTGCGTCTACATCAAGAGGAACGACCAAGACATGATCTTCGTGGTGCTGTACGTCGATGATCTCATCCTCGCAAGCAGCAACGACAAGCTACTGGAATCGACCAAGAAGGCACTCAGCAAGCGGTTCGAGATGACGGACCTCGGCGAGCTCGAGTACTTCCTCGGCATGGAGATCAAGAGCGACGTGGACTCCGGCAAGGTGACGGTGCGGCAGACCAAGTTCCTCAAGAGTATCCTGACCAAGTTCGGCATGCAAGACAGCAAGCCTGTGAAGACACCTCAAGACCCGGGACTCAAGTTGACCAAGAGCATGTGCGAAGGTGGCTGCAAGCATGAAGACACGATGAAGAACGTGCCGTATCGGAGTGCCGTCGGCGGACTGATGTACCTGATGGTGGCGACGCGTCCGGACCTGGCTGCTGCAGTGGGCTCCCTCAGTCAGTTCTGTGCTGACCCGTGTCCGACGCATTGGCAAGCTCTCAAGCGTGTGTTTCGGTACCTCCAAGCGACGCCTACGCACGGACTCGAGTTCTCAAGAGACGGTGGTGACGGCGCGTTATGCGGGTATTCGGATGCGGACTGGGCCGGCGACATCGAGTCAAGAAGGAGTACAAGCGGCTACGCGTTCATGATGAACGGCGGGTGCATCAGCTGGAGGAGCAAGAAACAGCGGACGGTGGCGCTGTCATCGACGGAGGCAGAGTACATGGCTCTATCGGAAGCGACGCAGGAGGCGGTATGGCTCAAGGTGTTCATGTGCGAGCTCGGCGAGATGGCAAGCGATGAAGCGATCAAGATCTACGAGGACAACCAAGGCTCCATCGCGTTGGCCAAGAACCCGGAGTTCCACAAGCGCACCAAGCACATCGACATTCGCTACCACTTCGTGCGCGAGAAGGTGGAAGACGGTCAAGTGGTGTTGGAGTACTGCTCAACGAAGGACATGCTGGCGGACTTGATGACCAAGCCCATCACTGCTGTGCAGTTTGAAGTTCTTCGGAGCAAGCTCGGAGTCCAAGGCCCCGGCGTCGAGTCGAGTGGGGGTGTTGTCAAGAAGGCGCCTCGATCAGCTGCGGTGTACCAGTAAGGTACCGGTGCGACCTTCACTCAGTGGTGCCGCCATCATTCGTGTGATGATGGGACGCTGATGATGGGACGCTGATGATGGGACGCGTGGGTACAAGATTGTGGGTACAGGATGGGCATCGACGTGGCACTCGCTGATTGGCTGAAGGACCTTCTATCCAGTTAGGAATCCAGTAGAGTGTATCCAGCAGGAATATCCAGTAGGCTTCGAGGCAGCAAGTAGCTTGTGAACTAAGGCCCTAAATCAATCACTTTGCATTCTGACATCTAGTGCTCAAACGACCTTCCTTTTGTTTCTTCACGACCATGATGGACGAAGGTGATGATGTGCTGGAGCACATCAACAAGCTCAAGACGCTGGCGGAGCAGCTCGACGCGGTGGGCGCTCCGGTCAGCGAGGACGACTTGGTGATCACGCTTCTGGGCAGTCTCAGCGAGTCGTACCAGTTCCTCATCACGGCGTTGGAGTCGAGAGCCGACTCGCTGTCGTGGGAACTCGTCACGTCTCGGCTGCTGCATGAGGACATGAAGCGCAAGGAGCAAGGTGGCGGCGTCGACGGAGCCGCGCACGGTCAAGGCCAAGCGTTCATGACAAGCGACAACGGCAAGCGCAAGGGACGGCAGGCGACCGCCAACAAGGCCAGCGCCTGCCACTACTGCGGGGAGCAAGGACATTGGATCGCCAAGTGTCCTGTGCGAATCCGCGAGAACGCGGAGCGGCAGAGGCCGCAGCGAGCGAACGTCGCGCAGAGTGAGGACGACTCTGGCGACTTCCTCTTCTCGGTTGGTGGTGGGAGCAACACCACCAAGTCGAATGAGGTGTGGCTGGTCGAC
Organism: Phytophthora agathidicida; assembly: GCA_025722995.1. Taxonomy (NCBI): domain Eukaryota; phylum Oomycota; class Peronosporomycetes; order Peronosporales; family Peronosporaceae; genus Phytophthora; species Phytophthora agathidicida. The sequence continues at coordinate 3,186,024 of CP106972.1, read as the reverse complement.
TCGGGTGCGACGCAGCACATGACCAGTTCCAAGAAGTTCATGCGGAACTACAAGAAGATCTCGCCGGTGGACGTGCATCTCGCGGACGACGGTGTGGTGCAAGCGATCGGGAGAGGCGACATCGTGATGAAGATGCAGACCCCGCGCGGCGTCAAGAAGGGTGTGCTCACGAATGTGTGGCACATCCCCAAGTTGTCGCGCAACCTGTTCTCCGTCGGCAGATTCACCAAGGACGTCGGGCCTGTGACGTTCGAGAGCGACGGGTGCTTCACGGAGACGAAGGGTGTCAAGTGGAAGCTCGGCGCTCGCGAAGGCAAAGGGCTGTTCAAGCTGAGCATGACACCGGTGGTGCCTGACGAGGCCAATGCGGCAAGCTCGAAGGATCGCAAAGGGGACACCACGTCGTACCTCTGGCACCTTCGACTTGGTCACATTGGCCATGGCGGTCTAGACGCCATCGTCAAGAAGGGCTACGGCTCTGGCATCGACATGACGTCGGTGAAGCAGTGGGAGCTGTGCGACGGATGCTCACTCGGCAAGCAAACGCGAGTGAGCTACATGAAGTCGTCTCCAAACCGTGCGAAGCAAGTGCTGGAAGTGGTTCACAGCGATGTGTGCGGCCCCATGCAGACGTCTACGTTTGGTGGCAAGCGCTACTTCGTCACGTTCATCGACGACAAGTCGCACTTTTGTGTGGTGTACTTGCTGCGGAACAAGTCGGAGGTGGCTGCCAAGTTCGCCGATTTCGTCGCGTTCGCCGAGACTCAGACTGGCAAGCGTGTGAAGACGCTCCGCAGCGACAACGGTGGCGAGTACACTTCGCGTGAGATGGCCAAGTTCTGCAGCGAGCGTGGGATCGTGCGGAAGTTCACGCCGCCGTACACGCCACAGCTGAATGGAGTGGCGGAACGGATGAACCGGACGTTGGTGGAGTGTGCGCGCTGCATGTTGGAGCATGCCGGGTTGTCGAAGGGTTACTGGGGTGAAGCGGTGGTGACAGCCACGTTCCTCCGGAATCGCTGTCCGACGCGCGCCATCAGCCACGACAAGTCGCCGTACCAAGTCTGGACCGGCAAGAAACCGCTCTTGGCGAACCTCAAGGTGTTCGGTTGCCACGCGTTCGTGCATGTGCCGAAGGAGAAGCGGTCCAAGTTCGACGCTCGGTCGGTGCGTTGCAGGTTTCTGGGCTACTCGGAGCACGAGAAAGCATATCGGTTCGAAGAGATCAAGAGTGGTCGCGTGCTGGTGAGCCGCGACGCACAGTTCATGGAAGACGTCTTCGACGGTGGGAGACGCGAGTGCGGTCAAGAAGACATGGTCGTGGAACTTCGGGATGAAGATGCCACGGACCAAGAATCATCGTCCGGTCCGGACGAAGACGAAAATGATGAAGAGGCTGCGCGGGATGAAGACTTTGAGCCTGGCAGCAAGCGACACCCGCGGACGCAGTCGTTGGAGGAAGCGGTGGAGATCCCAAGACCCAAGCGGTTCGCGACGCACCAGACTCTCGAGGAGATGTCGGCGGTCGCAAGAGAAGAAGAAGGCTTCGAGGCGGCCTACGTCGTGGATTCAGTGGGAGAAATGCCGACCACGTTCAAGTCGGCAATGGAATCCAGCAACGCAGCCAAGTGGAAGGAAGCATGCAACTCGGAGTACGACTCGCTGCGCAAGAACGACACGTGGGACGTGGTAAAAGGAAGGTCGTTTGAGCACTAGATGTCAGAATGCAAAGTGATTGATTTAGGGCCTTAGTTCACAAGCTACTTGCTGCCTCGAAGCCTACTGGATATCCCTGCTGGATACACTCCACTGGATTCCTAACTGGATAGAAGGTCCTTCAGCCAATCAGCGAGTGCCACGTCGATGCCCATCCTGTACCCACAATCTTGTACCCACGCGTCCCATCATCAGCGTCCCGTAATCCTCGTCCCATCATCACACGAATGATGGCGGCACCACTGAGTGAAGGTCGCACCGGTACCTTACTGGTACACCGCAGCTGATCGAGGCGCCTTCTTGACAACACCCCCACTCGACTCGACGCCGGAGCCTTGGACTCCGAGCTTGCTCCGAAGAACTTCAAACTGCACAGCAGTGATGGGCTTGGTCATCAAGTCCGCCAGCATGTCCTTCGTTGAGCAGTACTCCAACACCACTTGACCGTCTTCCACCTTCTCGCGCACGAAGTGGTAGCGAATGTCGATGTGCTTGGTGCGCTTGTGGAACTCCGGGTTCTTGGCCAACGCGATGGAGCCTTGGTTGTCCTCGTAGATCTTGACCGCTTCATCGATTGCCATCTCGCCGAGCTCGCACATGAACACCTTGAGCCACACTGCCTCCTGCGTCGCTTCCGATAGAGCCATGTACTCTGCCTCCGTCGATGACAGCGCCACCGTCCGCTGTTTCTTGCTCCTCCAGCTGATGCACCCGCCGTTCATCATGAACGCGTAGCCGCTTGTACTCCTTCTTGACTCGATGTCGCCGGCCCAGTCCGCATCCGAATACCCGCATAACGCGCCGTCACCACCGTCTCTTGAGAACTCGAGTCCGTGCGTAGGCGTCGCTTGGAGGTACCGAAACACACGCTTGAGAGCTTGCCAATGCGTCGGACACGGGTCAGCACAGAACTGACTGAGGGAGCCCACTGCAGCAGCCAGGTCCGGACGCGTCGCCACCATCAGGTACATCAGTCCGCCGACGGCACTCCGATACGGCACGTTCTTCATCGTGTCTTCATGCTTGCAGCCACCTTCGCACATGCTCTTGGTCAACTTGAGTCCCGGGTCTTGAGGTGTCTTCACAGGCTTGCTGTCTTGCATGCCGAACTTGGTCAGGATACTCTTGAGGAACTTGGTCTGCCGCACCGTCACCTTGCCGGAGTCCACGTCGCTCTTGATCTCCATGCCGAGGAAGTACTCGAGCTCGCCGAGGTCCGTCATCTCGAACCGCTTGCTGAGTGCCTTCTTGGTCGATTCCAGTAGCTTGTCGTTGCTGCTTGCGAGGATGAGATCATCGACGTACAGCACCACGAAGATCATGTCTTGGTCGTTCCTCTTGATGTAGACGCAGTGATCCGACTCGCACTTCTTGAACCCCATCTTCAGCATGAACTCGTCGATGGTTTGGTTCCACATGCGCGGCGACTGCTTGAGTCCGTAGAGTGACCGCTTGAGCTTGCACACGTAGTCGGGGTGGCCTTCGTCAACGTATCCGTCTGGCTGCGCCATGTAGATATCTTCATCCAGGACGCCGTTCAGGAATGCGGTCTTCACGTCCATCTGGTGCAGCTTGAGATCGTACTTGGCAGCCAAACTCAGCACGGCCCGGATCGACGTGAACTTGGCCACTGGCGCGAAGGTCTCGTCGTAGTCGACGCCGTACTTCTGCGAAAACCCCTTTGCCACCAGTCGCGCCTTGAACCGCTCGACCTCTCCGGCTTGGTTTTCCTTCACGCGAAACACCCATCTGCAGCCGATCGCCTTGCGTCCCTTCGGCAGTGGCACCACGTCCCACGTGTCGTTCTTGCGCAGCGACTCATGCTCCGAGTCGCACGCTTCCTTCCACTTGGCTGCGTTGCTGGATTCCATTGCCGACTTGAACGTGGTCGGCATTTCTCCCACTGAATCCACGACGTAGGCCGCCTCGAAGCCTTCTTCTTCTCTTGCGACCGCCGACATCTCCTCGAGAGTCTGGTGCGTCGCGAACCGCTTGGGTCTTGGGATCTCCACCGCTTCCTCCAACGACTGCGTCCGCGGGTGTCGCTTGCTGCCAGGCTCAAAGTCTTCATCCCGCGCAGCCTCTTCATCATTTTCGTCTTCGTCCGGACCGGACGATGATTCTTGGTCCGTGGCATCTTCATCCCGAAGTTCCACGACCATGTCTTCTTGACCGCACTCGCGTCTCCCACCGTCGAAGACGTCTTCCATGAACTGTGCGTCGCGGCTCACCAGCACGCGACCACTCTTGATCTCTTCGAACCGATATGCTTTCTCGTGCTCCGAGTAGCCCAGAAACCTGCAACGCACCGACCGAGCGTCGAACTTTGATCGCTTCTCCTTCGGCACATGCACGAACGCGTGGCAACCGAACACCTTGAGGTTCGCCAAGAGCGGTTTCTTGCCGGTCCAGACTTGGTACGGCGACTTGTCGTGGCTGATGGCGCGCGTCGGACACCGGTTCCGGAGGAACGTGGCTGTCACCACCGCTTCACCCCAGTAACCCTTCGACAACCCGGCATGCTCCAACATGCAGCGCGCACACTCCACCAACGTCCGGTTCATCCGTTCCGCCACTCCGTTCAGCTGAGGCGTGTACGGCGGCGTGAACTTCTGCACGATACCACGGTCGCTGCAGAACTTGGCCATTTCGCGCGACTTGTACTCTCCGCCGTTGTCGCTGCGGAGCGTCTTCACGCGCTTGCCGGTCTGGGTCTCGGCGAACGCGACGAAATCGGCGAACTTGGCAGCCACCTCCGACTTGTTCCGCAGCAAGTACACCACACAAAAGTGCGAGTACTCGTCGATGAACGTGACGAAGTACTTCTTGCCACTGAATGTGGGTGTCTGCATGGGTCCACAGACATCACTGTGGATGACTTCCAACAGCTTCTTGGCACGGTTTGGTGACTTGGCCATGTAGCTCACTCGCGTTTGCTTGCCGAGTGCACACCCATCACACAGCTCCCACTTGAAAAAGGGTTACGGATCTTGGACGAAGAGAAGGGAGGGGGAGAGTCACCACTCGGAGCTTGACCGGAGCGAGGACACTTGACCACTTGGGGGGAAGAAGGGAGATTCGAAAGTGATTGATTTATCGGAGCTTACTTTGTCTGCACTGCCTAGCTATCCTCATAGACACGCAGCACTGCATCCAATCATTTGGTGCATCCAATCACCATCACTCTGCACTCGTCCAATCATCCTACTCGTCTAACCACCGGTAGCGTAATCAACGTACCGTAAACATCGTGTGATCGGATTGGACAGGTTCACCGTAACCTGGTACAGGCATAACCGGTTACCCTCAATACGCCCCCTCAATGCGAACACGCGTGGATTCCGAGAGCCGCCGTGAGGTCCTTGTGACGTGGTCCCGGGAGCGTCTTGGTCATGATGTCCGCCAGCATTGTCGCAGTCTCGCAGTACTCGAGCTTCACTTCACCACGCTTGACCTCATCACGGATGTGATGGTACTTGATGTCGATGTGCTTGGCGCGGCCATGGTTCACAGGGTTCTTGGTCATCTTGATGCACGACTGGTTGTCTTCGAGAATCTTGAGCTCTGGTCCCGCTTCGCTTGCTGCCGCCATAATCTCGCACAACAGGCGATGCACCCACTTGCCTTCTTGAATGGCCAGGCTGAGTGCAATGTACTCCGCCTCGCTCGTAGACAGCGACACACTTGACTGCTTCTTGCTTCCCCAGCTCACCGGCGCGCCCATCAGCATGAACGCGTATCCCGAAGTCGACTTGCGATCGGAGTGGTCACCAGCCCAGTCTGCATCGGAGTACCCGCGGAAGTCGATCTTGTCACCCGGCTGGAAGCAGATCCCATGTGACTTGGTTCCCTGCAGATAGCGCAGGATGCGCTTCACCGCAGTCCAGTGCTCGACTTGGGGGTTCTCCATGAAGCGCGACACATAGCCCACGGAGAAAGCAATGTCCGGTCGGGTCGCGGTCATCAAGTGCATGAGCGCACCCACCGCTTCGCGGAACGGGGCGTTCACCTTGGTCGGCGCGTCGCTTGGAACCAGTCGAGAGCTCAAATCCGCCGGACTCACCACAGCCTTGCACTCCTCCATGCCGAAACGCTTGAGAATGTCGTCCACGTAGCGTCGCTGGCACATCGTCACGCTGCCGTCAGCGTTGTTCACCAACTCGATGCCCAGCACAAATGCGCACTTGCCGCTGTCAGTCATCTCGAACCGCGTCTTGAGGTCGCTCTTGGTGCGCGCGATCAGATCGGCCGAACTCCCGGTCACCAACACATCGTCCACGTACACCAGCAACAGCACGCAGTGACCGTCCACAATCTTCATGTAGAGACACGGGTCGTAGGCCGAGACTTGGAAGCCGATGGAGCACACGTACTCGTCGAAGGTCTCGTTCCACACGCGCGAAGCTTGCTTGAGACCGTAGATCGCCTTCACCAGCTCCAGGCAGTCGAAATCACCATCCAGCTCGACCCTGTTGTCAAGAAGTCGCCTCGACCAGCTGCGGTGTACCAGTAAGGTACCAGTGCGACCTTCACTCAGTGGTGCCGCCATCATTCGTGTGATGACGGGACGCTGATGATGGGACGCTGATGATGGGACGCGTGGGTACAAGATTGTGGGTACAGGATGGGCATCGACGTGGCACTCGCTGATTGGCTGAAGGACCTTCTATCCAGTTAGGAATCCAGTGGAGTGTATCCAGCAGGGATATCCAGTAGGCTTCGAGGCAGCAAGTAGCTTGTGAACTAAGGCCCTAAATCAATCACTTTGCATTCTGACATCAAGTGCTCAAACGACCTTCCTTCTGATACGCCTTCGACACTTCCTCGTAGCCCATGAACAGACCAGCGCGAGCCTTGGGATCCCACTTGAGTCGTTTCTCCCTCGGAGTTAGCACGTACGCCCGACACCCAAACACACGCATGTGCTTCACGCTTGGCTTGGACTTGTACACGATCTCGAACGGAGTCTTGTTTTCGATCTTGGGCGACGGCAGCCGGTTCTTGACGTAGATGGCAGTCATCGCCGCTTCGCCCCAGAAACACTTGTCCAACTTGGCATGGTGCAGCATGCTGCGGCCAATCGTGACGATGGTTCGGTTGGCGCGTTCTGCCGTGGCGTTGGTCTGGTGCGCGTACCGAACCGTGGGCTGCTGCTCGATGTCTCGATCCTCGTAAAAGGCCTTGAGCGAATTGGTCGCAAACTCGCGGGCTCCGTCGTGACGCACGAACTTGACCTGCTTGCCGAACTGCGTCTGCACCTTGGTGATGTAGCTCTTGAGGCACTCTTCGCTGTCCGACTTGGCGCGTAGACAGAAACCCTTCATGCATCCGCTGGCTTCGTCCGTGATGAGTAGCAGATACTTGCTGCCACCCAACGATTCTTCCTCCATGGGACCGCAGATGTCGAAGTGGAGCAGCTCGAACGTGTCGTAACGGCGCTTGTCGCGGTTAGTCGGGAACGGCTTTTGGACCATTTTCCCTTGCTGGCACCCGCGACACACACTTGGTCCACTCGACTTCAAGGGTACCTTGGCGTCCTTGATCATGCCGTTGTTGACCATCTTGCGCAGCACGTCGATCGGAGCATGACCCATCCGCGCATGAAGGTCCACGTTACGCGCCGACGTCGTCGCATTCGCAGAACGCAGTGGAGTGCGCAGCCAGTAGAGTCCGTCCACGAGGTCAGCCGTCGCCACCACTTGCTTCGAGCTCTTGCGCGCAACATGCATGCTCGCACCGTCGAACACCACTTGAAACTTGCCACTCTTGTTGATCTGCGGCACCGACAGCAGATTCTTGTTCATGTTCGGCACGTACAGCGCGTCCTTGATCTCGATGTCGCGCTCGTCGCCGTTGGGCAGAACCACTCGTTCGATGATGGTCCCCACACCCTTGATGGCAGCTTTGTTGCCGTCAGCCACCGACAGTTCGCCCTCGTCTTGCTCATTCAGCGTGGCGAACTTGGCCTTGTTGTTGCAGATGTGGTGCGTTGCGCCGCTGTCGACCGCCCACATCCCGGACATACCCTTGCCCGTCGAAAGTCCGCACTCCAGGGATACCGCAAACGCGACTCGGTCGTAGTCGTAGTCGTAGTCGTCGTTCCGCCACTGGACATTGTTGGCCCCGCGTCCACGGCCATTGCCGCCGCGTCGACCACCTCGGTTCTCGTCCTTCTGCTTGGTCCAGCACTTGTCGATGACGTGCCCCAATTTTCCGCAGTAACTGCACTGGCGAGACTCTCTCTCGGCACTGAACGCCTTCGCCGCGTCTTCAGTCTTCACCGAGTCGGTCTTCTTCTCGCCTTGCCGCTTGATATGCTCGTTCGTGAGCACCTTCACGACGTCTTGCGTCTTCAGCTCCGCAGTGCTCATCTCCAAGTTCAGCACGACGTTCTCGTAGCTCTTGGGGAGACTGCGCAACAAGCAGATCGCCACGTCCTCGTCCTCCATCTTGGCGCCGACGCTGCTGAGCTTGGCGCTGATGTTGAGGACCTCGTTGCAATGATGCAACACGTTGCCGCCTTCCGCCATCTCCATGCTGAAGAGCTGTCGCTTCAGGTAGATGCGACCAGCCTTCTGCGACCCACCGTACAGCGTCTTCAGGCGCGTCCACGCCACCCACGCTTCTTCACAGTTGTCCACCACGTGGTGGTAGTCCGCGTCCATGTGGAGCAGCATCAGGCCGAACGCGATGTTGCTCGCCTTGACGTAGTCATCCTTGGCCCTTGGGTCCGCGAAGGTCGGAGTCGTTTCACGGTTCACGACATGCCACACCGACTTGGTCAGGAACACGCCACGCATGTAGCGGTTCCACGTCGCGTAGTTGTCGCCGTTGAACTTGTCGATGGAGACCTTGGTGGAGACGTCTTGGGCAGAGGACATGGTGCTTGGGCTCATAACCTGATAAAGGTCACGGATCTTGGACGAAGAGAAGGGAGGGGGAGAGTTGTTGTCAAGAAGGCGCCTCGACCAGCTGCGGTGTACAAGTAAGGTACCAGTGCGACCTTCACTCAGTGGTGCCGCCATCATTCGTGTGATGACGGGACGCTGATGATGGGACGCTGATGATGGGACGCGTGGGTACAAGATTGTGGGTACAGGATGGGCATCGACGTGGCACTCGCTGATTGGCTGAAGGACCTTCTATCCAGTTAGGAATCCAGTGGAGTGTATCCAGCAGGGATATCCAGTAGGCTTCGAGGCAGCAAGTAGCTTGTGAACTAAGGCCCTAAATCAATCACTTTGCATTCTGACATCTAGTGCTCAAACGACCTTCCTTTTGGTTATGAGCCCAAGCCCCGCATTCTCTGCCCAAGACTCCGACTACGCCTTCGCCATGGACGCCGCGCCGACCACGACCGCCCGCATCAACAAGTTCGACGGAACCAACTTCCACACGTGGAAGTTCAAGATGCAGATGGTGCTGGAAGAGCGCGAACTGTGGGAGGTGACGAGTGGAGAGATCAAGCTGGAGCACTGCCACGCCGCAGCGGATCAAGCGCTCTTCAAGAAGAAGTCGCGCAAGGCGTTGGCGATCGTCTGTCTCGCATTGGAGGACTCGCAGTTGCCGCTGGTGCGTTCGGCCAAGGATGCTCACGATGCATGGTCAAGACTGGAAGGACACTTCGAGAAGAAGAGCTTGGCCAACAAGCTCTTTCTTCGTCGACGTTTCTTCACGACCATGATGGAGGAAGGTGATGATGTGCTGGAGCACATCAACAAGCTCAAGACTCTGGCGGAGCAGCTCGACGCGGTGGGCGCTCCGGTCAGCGAGGACGACTTGGTGATCACGCTTCTGGGCAGTCTCAGCGAGTCGTACCAGTTCCTCATCACGGCGTTGGAGTCGAGAGCCGACTCGCTGACGTGGGAACTCGTGACGTCTCGGCTGCTGCACGAGGACATGAAGCGCAAGGAGCAAGGTGGCGGCGTCGACGGAGCCGCGCACGGTCAAGGCCAAGCGTTCATGACAAGCGACAACGGCAAGCGCAAGGGACGGCAGGCGACCGCCAACAAGGCCAGCGCCTGCCACTACTGTGGGGAGCAAGGACATTGGATCGCCAAGTGTCCTGTGCGAATCCGCGAGAACGCGGAGCGGCAGAGGCCGCAGCGAGCGAACGTCGCGCAGAGTGAGGACGACTCTGGCGACTTCCTCTTCTCGGTTGGTGGTGGGAGCAACACCACCAAGTCGAATGAGGTGTGGCTGGTCGACTCGGGTGCGACGCAGCACATGACCAGTTCCAAGAAGTTCATGCGGAACTACAAGAAGATCTCGCCGGTGGACGTGCATCTCGCGGACGACGGTGTGGTGCAAGCGATCGGGAGAGGCGACATCGTGATGAAGATGCAGACCCCGCGCGGCGTCAAGAAGGGTGTGCTCACGAATGTGTGGCACATCCCCAAGTTGTCGCGCAACCTGTTCTCCGTCGGCAGATTCACCAAGGACGTCGGGCCTGTGACGTTCGAGAGCGACGGGTGCTTCACGGAGACGAAGGGTGTCAAGTGGAAGCTCGGCGCTCGCGAAGGCAAAGGGCTGTTCAAGCTGAGCATGACACCGGTGGTGCCTGACGAGGCCAATGCGGCAAGCTCGAAGGATCGCAAAGGGGACACCACGTCGTACCTCTGGCACCTTCGACTTGGTCACATTGGCCATGGCGGTCTAGACGCCATCGTCAAGAAGGGCTACGGCTCTGGCATCGACATGACGTCGGTGAAGCAGTGGGAGCTGTGCGACGGATGCTCACTCGGCAAGCAAACGCGAGTGAGCTACATGAAGTCGTCTCCAAACCGTGCGAAGCAAGTGCTGGAAGTGGTTCACAGCGATGTGTGCGGCCCCATGCAGACGTCTACGTTTGGTGGCAAGCGCTACTTCGTCACGTTCATCGACGACAAGTCGCACTTTTGTGTGGTGTACTTGCTGCGGAACAAGTCGGAGGTGGCTGCCAAGTTCGCCGATTTCGTCGCGTTCGCCGAGACTCAGACTGGCAAGCGTGTGAAGACGCTCCGCAGCGACAACGGTGGCGAGTACACTTCGCGTGAGATGGCCAAGTTCTGCAGCGAGCGTGGGATCGTGCGGAAGTTCACGCCACCGTACACGCCACAGCTGAATGGAGTGGCGGAACGGATGAACCGGACGTTGGTGGAGTGTGCGCGCTGCATGTTGGAACATGCCGGGTTGTCGAAGGGTTACTGGGGTGAAGCGGTGGTGACAGCCACGTTCCTCCGGAACCGGTGTCCGACGCGCGCCATCAGCCACGACAAGTCCCCGCACCAAGTTTGGACGGGAAAGAAGCCACTACTGGCGAACCTCAAGGTGTTCGGTTGCCACGCGTTCGTGCATGTGCCGAAGGCGAAGCGGTCCAAGTTCGACGCCCGGTCGGTGCGTTGCCGTTTCCTGGGGTACTCGGAGCACGAGAAAGCGTATCGGTTTGAAGAGATCGAGAGCGGTCGCGTGTTGGTGAGCCGCGATGCGCAGTTCATGGAAGACGTCTTCGACGGTGGGAGACGCAAATATGCTACGAAGGAGGTGGTGATTGGTCTTCCAGATGAAGATGATGAAGATGCCACGGATGAAGAGACTCCGTCCGAATCGGACGAGGACGGAGATGAAGAGGAGGCTGCGCGGGACCAAGACTTCGAACCCGGCAGCAAGCGACACCCGCGGACGCAGTCGCTGGAGGAAGCCGTGGAGGTGCCGAGGGCCAAGAGGTATGCGCCGCAGAGTGGACGCTCGACGCTGGATGAGATGTCTGCGGCGGCCGAAGAGAGTCAAGACTTTGAGGCTGCGTACGTCGTGGATTCAGTGGGAGAAATACCGACCACGTTCAAGTCGGCGATGGAATCCAGCGACGCAGCCAAGTGGAAGGAAGCGTGCGACTCGGAGATGGCGTCGCTTCGCAAGAACGAGACGTGGGAAGTGGTGCCGTTGCCGAAGGGACGCAAGGCGATCGGCTGCAGATGGGTGTTTCGAGTGAAGGAGAACCAGGCTGGAGAGATCGAGCGGTTCAAGGCGCGACTGGTGGCCAAGGGGTTTTCGCAGAAGCACGGCATCGACTACGACGAGACGTTCGCGCCGGTGGCCAAGTTCACGTCCATCAGGATCTTGCTCAGTCTGGCTGCCAAGTACAATCTCACGGTACACCAGATGGATGTCAAGACGGCGTTCCTCAACGGCGAGCTGGACGAAGATATCTACATGGCTCAGCCGGACGGGTTCGTCGACGATGTTCACCCGGACTTCGTGTGCAGGCTCAAGCGGTCGCTATATGGACTGAAGCAGTCGCCACGTATGTGGAACAAGACCATCGACGAGTTCATGCTCAAGCAGGGGTTCAAGAAGTGCGAGTCCGACCACTGCATCTACTTGAAGCGAGACGGCCAAGACATGATCTTCGTGGCGCTCTATGTGGACGACCTGATCCTCGCCAGCAACAGCCACAAGATGATCAAGGACACCAAGCAGGCCCTCAGTGACCGATTCGAGATGACGGACATGGGCCAGCTCAAGTACTTCCTTGGGATGGAGATCGAGCAAGATACGACGGCTGGGAAGGTGTCAGTGCGGCAGACCAAGTTTGCGAAGGACATTCTCGAGAAGTTCAAGATGGAGAAGAGCAACCCGGTCAAGACGCCGCAAGACCCAGGTCTCAAGCTGACCAAGGCCATGTGCGAAGGAGGTTGCAAGCACGATGAGACCATGGCGAACGTGCCGTACCGCAACGCTGTGGGATGCCTCATGTATCTCATGGTAGGCACACGTCCAGACCTCGCAGCGGCAGTGGGGGTCCTGAGCCAGTTTGCTGCGGACCCATGCCCGACGCACTGGCAAGCGCTCAAGAGGGTCTTCAGGTACATCCAAGGCACGAAGACGCATGGCATCGAGTTTCAAGCGAACTGCGACGGCGGGCTTGAAGGCTATTCGGATGCGGACTGGGCCGGAGACACCGAGTCAAGAAGGAGTACAAGCGGCTACGCGTTCATGATGAACGGCGGGTGCATCAGCTGGAGGAGCAAGAAACAGCGGACGGTGGCGCTGTCATCGACGGAGGCAGAGTACATGGCTCTATCGGAAGCGACGCAGGAGGCAGTGTGGCTCAAGGTGTTCATGTGCGAGCTCGGCGAGATGGCAAGCGATGAAGCGATCAAGATCTACGAAGACAACCAAGGCTCCATCGCGTTGGCCAAGAACCCCGAGTTCCACAAGCGCACCAAGCACATCGACATTCGCTACCACTTCGTGCGCGAGAAGGTGGAAGACGGTCAAGTGGTGTTGGAGTACTGCTCGACGAAGGACATGCTGGCTGATCTCATGACGAAGCCAATCCCTGCGACGCAGTTCGGCGTGCTCCGGAGCAAGCTTGGTATCGAAGGACCCAAGGCTGCCGAGTCGAGTGGGGGTGTTGTCAAGAAGGCGCCTCGACCAGCTGCGGTGTACCAGTAAGGTACCAGTGCGACCTTCACTCAGTGGTGCCGCCATCATTCGTGTGATGATGGGACGAGGATTACGGGACGCTGATGATGGGACGCTGATGATGGGACGCGTGGGTACAAGATTGTGGGTACAGGATGGGCATCGACGTGGCACTCGCTGATTGGCTGAAGGACCTTCTATCCAGTTAGGAATCCAGTAGAGTGTATCCAGCAGGAATATCCAGTAGGCTTCAAGGCAGCAAGCAGTTCGCGAACTAAGGTCCTAAATCAATTACTTTGCATTCTGACATCTAGTGCTCAAACGACCTTCCTTTTGATCTTACTTAGTAATACACTTTGCTATTTGTTCTCGAAGACTCACACGTATCCCTCAAGTCAACGCCGCCGGTCAGTGTCCCCGCAAAGTCCTCTGGCCTCCAACACTACGCTTCCTTGCTCATCGTGACCGTAAATACTCGCATCTCTCCAGAATACGTCTTATCTGGAGTGGGAGCGACCATATTTGCAACACCGCTCCAATTCCGGACGGCCGACGACATCTTTTGAAACAGGGCGAGACGCGCTCTGTTTCTTTAGCATACACCAGTATGCGCTTTTGAGGAAGCGTAAGTTACTTAGACTTTGTATGCAAGTAGAAATACACGTCCCCGTGTATTTCTAAGCAAAAGACCGAAACTTTGACTTGAAAATAGAAAACTGAATTGAATGGAAGCCCGCCGCGTGGCGGGCCCTTAGCAAACCTATCTAAATGACTTATGTATCTACGGAGGTGAAGCCATGGTTGGCTCTCACGCTCCGGCCCTTATGTATGCGTTTGATTGGTGGAAATGTGCCCCTTTCCACCAATAGCAGTGCGCTTAGCGCCCGCCAATGTTTGTGCCATTGGCGGCTCGAAATGATTGTTGACTGTGTATGTGACGCACACACAGAAGGCTTGCCGTATACTTGTCCGTGTATAGTCCGGCTATACACGTATATCTGGTGTACCCAATTACACCAGCCTGTGTAACCCTGTTACATCTTTAGCTCCGCGAGCTTGGTCCGCTCAGACCTTCCGCCCTGGTTGGCCAGGTTGAGGAAGCACTCCCACCAGGCTCAGCGATCGCTTAGCGACGCCTTCTCGTCGAACTTCCCAAGAGCTTCCGAGTTCACGTACGGCCGGAACGTCCAGGTGGTCTTGCCTCCTTCGGACGTGGATGTCACCGGCGTCCCCGGTTTTGCGTGAGAACCCGAGTCGGAGCTGTCGGAGTCGCTGTCCCCATCGGAGTCATCGCTGGAGGTTTGGTCAGGGTCCGACGGAGCCGGTTCCACGCTCCAACTGCCATGTCAATCACCTGAATTTCCACAGTGCAATACGAGACATGACCACGATGCTCCTCCTTGAAGTCCGCTTCCTTGATATCGAGTCACCTTTGGCGAATCTTCAACGGCCTGCGACACAACCTTACTGGTGAAGCTCCAGCACCGTCGCTCCAACGCTACCAGTGGCCGCACAGCCCCAGCTCAGTAGTATCGATGCTACTCGCGACGGCCGCAGAACGCTGACCTAGTAATCTCGCTGCATATCCGCTTCCTTTGCAATAAAAAAATGCTTCTTCAAAATCTAAGCTCACGTATAAAATCTAGAGTTGCTCTGGACGAAACACAGCTTTGTTTGACAGAGTTGGCGACTCGAGTTGTTACTTGCAATCGTTTCTTGACATTCATAACATTGTGCCAACTTGAAGCCATCCACCCAATCGCCGTTCGCGATCCAAAAGGATCCGCTAATCAGATCGCACCATTCTCTCCACTTCAACCCAAGAACCGCACGCTCAGCACGCGCTGGGCGCGCGCCAACAGTAAGAGGCCCAGTAAAGCAGACGACGAAGTGCAATCATAACAAGGGGCTGGGTGTTGCCTCGACTTTAACGCGGATACGATAAAAACTGTAGGTGTTCTCTGGATTTTAATCCAGAGTTTCTCCGAGGAGCTCGACCCTAAAAAAAACCCTGTTATTTTTTATGAAATTTATTTTCGAAAAACTTGTTTCTGAAGACGAAGAGTTTAAAACCTTGCGGAAATTAATGGACTACTCGATGAAAAACTAAGCATGGGCCGCGTACTGAAGTGTTTACCTCACTGTTCTCATGTTGTTTATCCCTTTCTCCCAACTCAGCGTGCACTTTACTTCATCTTCAAGTCGTTCGTGGAGATGGTTGAGAAAGCGTCCAGTTTCCCCTAGGCAAAAACCCACGTAGTCGGCGTAGGCAGCATCTCGTGCTTGGATAAGGGCCCGGTGTGCGGGGGTGAGAAGAGTCACGCATGCGCCGTCGGTGGATGTCAATGGTACACAGATCAAATCTTGGGCGGAAGTATCAGAGCTCTCCAGTGCTAAATCCTTGGCCATAATTTCTGCCTTTATCTCCACCCAACGCGACTGAAACCCAAACGAAGGGATACCAGGCCACGACCGCAGTGGAAAACGAGGAGCTTCACTGCTTTGAGTTAATTTCTGCAACTCTACAGCAGGTCGTGCAACTTCACGCGAATCGCCGAATTCATTCACCCGAGCCACTTTGCGCAGTCGCTTAAGTGATTTGCGCTTGAGCTTCGGGAGATCATCGCCCGAAAATGGCTTCAGGTCGTCCAACGACAGCACTGACGAGTCCAGAAGCAGCACTAGGCACTGACAAAGTCCGATTAGCCTTGCTTCAAATGCGAACGAAAGTTGAATCTGCCCCGTCAAGAACTGATGTCGAATGTTGCGCAACCCAACTTGAGTTGACGTCGAGCGCGTGCTCTCGCGCTCTTCTAGTTCTCGCAGAAGATTCGCATTATTAGGGCTGCAGAGATGTGGTCGTAGCTCTAATGTGTGCTGGTTCTTCAGGTCTATCCACGATTGGTACTGAACTTCGAAAGCAGAGACCAAGCCGGAAATATTTCGCCGCATTTGCTGCTTTGCCTGCTCCACGAAGCTTAAAACTATGATCCCTGGCACAAGGGTCAGCAGATGTGCAAACAAACTCACTTGCTCTCGATACGACGCTTCTTGCTGTATCACGAAAGCTCGTGCTTTCTCCACTTGGCTGGACAGATATTCCTCCAGGGCTGCAGGCACGCCAGACGGTGGAAGCTCCTCCATTTTTTCTTCTTGTTGGTAGAGTGCCTTCGTCTCTTCTTGGCATTGAGTGTTGACTTGTTCCACGAAGTCCAAGAAGGGAGTGGCTAGCATCTGATCCTCCTCGTCAACGACCTCCTGATCGCGTATCACGTCTTGATCCTCCCCTTCCTCTTGCCCTACAGCCGGATTAAACTCGACCGGCTTCAACTCAAGCTGATTCGGACTCCGTAATAGCCCAAAGTACATTCCTCGGTGGTAGATCTTGGCACGAAGTTGCATGAGCATGCGTAAAACAAGGCACGGTAGCTTCTGCTTTGATTCCGCGAGCCCGCCACTTTTTATTTCATGGACTACCGATTGAAAAGAGGCGAGTAGAGTATTGATCGCTGAAGAACGCGAGTCACACCGCGTCATTTCAGATCGGTACCGCTCCTGAGCTGCTCGCCGAGGAAGCCCGAATTTTTGCCCCAGGCCTTCTTTTATCGCCAAGCTTTGCATACACGCTTGATACCTCGCTTTGAATGATTGCCACAACTCCAGCACTTGGCCCTGGTTACTACTGATCTCAATAATTTGCTTTTCTCGCTCAGATATTTGATCACGGGCTTGATCTTCGATTGCAGCAAGTTTTGCTTTGATTTCGGTAATTTCCTCGGGATGATAATTGCAGCCACTGATGATCTCACAGCTCGTCAGATCAGGAAAAAGCTGAGAAGAACAAGCACGGATGTAGTCTTGGCACGACGAGAGCAAGCTGTTGATATCGCTCTCTGTCATCGCGCGAAGTGTTGCCAGTATCTCCATCGCTTCACTTTTAAACACACCAAGGGTCTTCTTAGCCTTCACCTCCAGACCTTGAAGTGCGGCCAGGCTGTGTTGGAGGGGAAGCTGCGCTTGAACGCTAATCTGCGCCATCCGAGCTTGCTCGACGTGAGCTACAGCCTCCTTCGCTTTAATAGCAAACGCTGCTTGCTGTTCGTCCACCTTCATCCAGACCCCTCGCAAGTGACGGTCGTGTCGCTGCTGGTGATTCAAAAGCTCGCCTATGCGAGGCTGGTAAAACTGCACGTCCAACCGCCCTTTACGCGGCCAGTGAATGCGCAGCCTCTTCTCAAGGAGAATCGAGGAGCTTGCGTGGCGTTCATCACGAATTTCTTCCATCTGGATGGAAGTGGCCGTTGCGTCGGAATCGTATTTGGATAAAATGGCGTCGCGAAAGGTGGAGAGCATGCTTTCAACAGTGTCGCTCGGAACATCCAGTACCAAGGACTCTTTTCGAACTTTGTCCAGTACAGATTGTTGGAGCTGTGACGTATCTGGGTTAACTTCCGTGCTGGTATCTCCATCACCCTGGCGACCTAGTTCACCCTCATGGGACTTGTTTTGCTCGCTAGAAGACAGTTCTATTGAACCTGCTTCGTGATGCGTTTCTTCATCTCCGCTTTCGCCTTCACTTTGTTCCAATATGCCATGAGCAAGCGTCGCAATAGAGAGGATGACAACCAGTTCCAAGCCAGACGCTGATCGGAAAATGTCTTTTTCGGGTGGAGAGAGTTCTGGCTCAGTAGACGCAGGTTGGAGCTCAATAATTGCTGTATCCGCGATGTCCATTGCTTCTGGAGTAGCTGGATTCAGCTCTTGTTCAATGTGCTGCGCGCTGAGGAAGTAGTCCAAGTTAAACGCGTCATCACTCTTAGGCTGGTTCAGCTGTCCCAGTCCAAAGAAATCGCAGAGTCGTCGAAGATACAATAATCGCTGTTTACCAAATACAACGACGTTGTTGTTTGCCGCCAGAGACACTCGTTTGTCATACGTCCGATACTCGCCTTCAATGAGCCTGAGGAGATTTGACGATCGCTGGAACTCGTTACGTAGAACGCTGTCATTAGGCGAATGACGAAGGCGCGCACAACTCTGCTGAAACTTTGTCTCCAAATCTGCTAGAGTCTCTTCATCGTTGTCCCTGAGCGTGTCGAGGAGATCCATCACGCTCAAATTCACGTACCGCACCTTATCCGCGCTTTCCTCCATGCAAAGCGCGACGCGAAGGAAAAACTTTGCAAGTTTCTCAACGTGATCGTGCAGTCGCGCACTCTGTTGTTCCATGCGCTTCCCCATTTCCTCCACTAGTAGACGACTTTCTTGCTGCTGCATTGCGATCAGTTTGTCGCATTCGCGGGAGATTACTTCATCTACGACGCGATTGGCGTTTGTCTGCAACACGAGCTGGTCTGCAAGCATGTGCAGATGCTGCTTCCAGGCTGCACCTAGTTCAGATGCATACACTAATGTACCAAGACGCCGCTGCACCTTTCGAATCGCTTGAAGATCCACGGTCTGTCCAACGTTGTCAATCAGTCTGCCCTTAGAAGTCGAAGCCGCGCCAAGCATCGCAGAGCTTTTCCTCATGCTCTTGGGGCTCCCTGGGACGGCCACTGAGGAGGAACGAGAAACTCCCTTCTCACTTAAAGCTCCAGCTGATGAGTTGACAAGACTTATTCCATCAGTGCGTTGAAGTGGTGACGGGGCCGAGGTGTCGCCACTTACTTGAAGAGAACCATATTCCTGGATTATCGTATCCACTTGGGTCATAATGTCACCAAGCTCGCGTTTGAAATCGTCGCCCATTTCATCAAGATTTATCAGCATGGATATCTGCGTCTGCAGAGGTGTCAAAAGCGACATGATGTCGCCTTTGGAGGCCTTCCTTATCTTGTCCAGCGTTGATTGCACCGCCTTCAGCTCGGCTTCCTTGCCTTGTTTCTCCATCACGCTTTCTAACGGCAGCGCACTCAGGAGTATCGCAACAGAGCTCGCCACCGGCTCCAGGTTCACTGTGTAAATGAGATCCGCTACGCATAGCTGCTTTGCGAGGGTGTCTAACTCCGTCTTCAAACCCCCGGCGGCACGGAAAAAATCCTCCATCGAGCCGTCACTGAGCAATGTCACAAGAGTACTTTTGGCCTCTTCAATCTCTCCTTCTTTCGCCATAGCCCCGAAGCCATGCAGTTCCAAGCGAAGAGCCTCCCGCAGTGCCCTTGCAGCAGCACCTTTCGATTCGTGTAGCCCTCTCAGGTCTGAGAAAAAGGACTGGTTTTTCTCTTCCTCGAATTGTTGCGTAGTACCCAGCTCTTCCAGAACACGTGTCGCTTGGTCCGAGCTGAGAGAGGCTCCAGCGTCGTTCAACTGCTTCAGAACAGCAAGGCGCTGCTCGCTGTGAACTTTTTCTTGAAAGACGCGAATTTGCTCAAGCACGCGCTGTCGTTCGTCGGGGTCGGTGAAAAGGGCGGAGTTGAGCGTGGCTTGAAACTTGGTGATAGCATCGTCGTGACGTAAGTGACGCCAACGGACCTGACCCCGCTCCCACGAAAGCCGAGCTTCCAAGAACACGTCAACATTCGTCGTCCCCATCCTTGCCACCAGATCTGCGTATACTCTGCGATTGCAGATCACAACCGTGTTCACCTCGTACGCCTCCGCTTCGATGATACGCTCAACTTCAGGTGGTAACGCGTGTGCTGTTTCCATCAGCACATAAGTCAGCCGCTGCAATCCAACGCGCACACGATCGATCCGAGTTTGTTCGATCGCTTCCAGTTGCGTAGCAAACCGAGCGATCTCGCCCGTTCTTCGCTGGCAAATCACGTCTAACTCCGTCCACATGGTCAGGATGTCCTCATTGCCGGATGCCAGCAACAGTTCATCGTTTGTAAGCGCCACTTTTGCCGCTCGAATCTCCGCATCGAAGGTGGCTAGAGTTTCCTTCACGTCGTCTGCTGCTCGGATGATCGCGACTTCCACATCCTCGCTGATCGCTTTCACCTCCTCTGTGTACTGCATTTGCGCCTCCATGTGGCAATCTCGACGACGAACATCGTTCAGCTTAATCTGGCTGGGCCACTCGGTTGGGGGTTTCTGTAGCAAACGCTGGTTCCCCTCGGCTCCGACGATAAAATAGTCGTCTTCTAGCTGCCGAACCTCTGAGATCTGCCGTGCCTCCTCGTTGCACACAGGTAATGCCTCGAAGGCGATCCGATTTCGCGCTTGCGTTTGCTGCGACTCCACTTCGTCCTCTGTTAGTGCCTTGTGCTGCTCTTCCTTCAGGTACAGTGAAGTGGACTGCGCTTTCTTTTGGTTAAGGACGTTCAGGAGCTGCACCTCGGCCCGAGACTTGAGCGCCATGGCAGCTGCTTCCGTCGACATCGCCACCCTGAGATCCCTAGTAGTTGCCGGCCTTGGCAAAAGGTGACGCCTCCTGTAACGGATCACGACCGGAAAAAAAATAGGTGAAAACAAGGGCTAACTGCGTTATCATCGTTTTTAACCACAGGCAATCGTCTAACTCGTCCACCACGACGACAAACCCAAACCGTCCTCATCGATCGTTCCCTGATCAGCAGGAACACCAGCAATCAAAAAGTCAGCAATGCATTCGACAGCCAGAAGCAAGGTGCAGGACATTTACGAGGATGTGGATTGCGGATGGCGTGGGGTCGTTATCCGATAGATCGACGCTCGACGACCGCCGGCGGGCCAGGGATTGCCGCATGTCTCCAGCGTTGACCTCCTTCTCTGCCTTGTCCGTCGCCTCCGTCGTCGTGGCTTGAATACCTGACAGCAGATAGCAGTAAATAAACGCCAAACAAGCCGGTTACCTCCTACTGTTACAGTAGTTTGTATCATAGCACAGCCTTTGATCCATTTCACCTTTTGCTGTCTTGGTCACTCGCGTGAAGTTGATGTTCGTCACGCGGAAGCGGATCTCCTCGTGCAGGTCCATGTAAAATTTCTCTTGTCCTTCCGAGTACTTCCACACCCACAGTCTCTCCGCCGTGTCACTAGCAACAGCAACAAGGGAGTAAGTTAGCCTGTTCTGTCCTGCCAAGTGTTCTTTGGGCTCTATGCTCACAAGTAGGATGGCGTCTGCAGCGCGTAGGACGGGATGATGATGTCCTGCACAAAGTCCATCGACACGCGGATGTGCTCCTCGGTGCAGCTCACAATACGACCCTTAAGCACTTCCCCCACGAACGGACGGAACACGACGAGGCGGAATTCCACCTGCGAGTGCGACGTGCCGTCCGACGGGTGCACGAACGCGTCGCCGATGCTCACAAAGTCGTGGAGTGTGATGCAGAGCCCCACGTCCGCGATGACCTTGTTGGCGTACTTGCGATCGATCTCCTCGATCAGAACCTGCGTGTAGTCGGCGTCGAACAGCTCCGGCGCCACCGGGATCACGTCGGAGATGCGCGTCAGCACGAACATGTTGCACCCTTTGACTGGTTATTGCTCGTTTTGTCCGCTGGTAAATCCACGCGATCTTATTCGCTGAAAATGGGTCGTCACTTAATATGGTACACTTTGAAGCGTCAGTTACACCCCAGACTCGACGAGACACTTAGCTCTCTTCCCTCCAGGATGGACGAGTCCACATCGCTCACGTGTCCGCCGTCGCAGTCGCCCAATGGCTACGGATCGTTGGCCATCTCTACGACCCCCGGAGGATCCAAGCTGCCAACAGACGAACGCTTCCGTCGCTCGCATTTCTCACACGCGTTTTTGCTCAAGAAGGAGGCGGACGTGGAGAACCAGCGACCTGCCTCGCCCTCGGGCTCCTCTCTGCGTGTTCAGGTCGCCATCAACGCGTCGCTCGTGGCCAATGTGGTGCGTTTAACGTTCTACCTGCTGCTTCTGCTCTACCTGTCCTCCCAACGACTAATTAGGCCATTCGCGCTACTGTAGGCTCTTGCGATTGTAAAGATCTACGCAGCCTTCACTAGTGGATCGCTGGCCGTTTTGTCGTCACTCGTGGACTCGATCCTGGACCTCACGTCGCAGGCGCTCTTCTGGTATTCGGACAAGCGGATGCACACGCCAAGCGTCAAGTATCCGGCGGGTAGAAGACGTCTCGAGCCTGTTGCAGTGATCATCTCAGCCACTCTCATGGGAATGGCAGGTAGGGGCAGTATGCAATTGGAGTGGGGCGATAAAACCACTTGTGCTCATGCTGATGTTGTTGTTTTCTGCTTTTTTTTTGTAGCTATTGAAGTGATTCAGCAGTCGGTGGAGGCTCTAGTCAAGGGGTTCAACGGCCACCAACGGGAGCTTGACATTTCTACCTTCACGATGGCAGTTCTATTGGTTGCCATCGTGATTAAACTAGTACTCTGGTACGTCTGCGCCAAGATCGCATCCCACTCACCTTCGGCCGATGCACTGGCTCAGGTAAGATTTCCTCACCGCCACTCGATTGTTTAACATGCACAGGAACCGGTCTTTGTAACGCAACCGTGATGATACCTTTTGCTGTCGACGCAGGACCACCGCAATGACGTCTTTAGCAACACAGTAGCGGTTGCTGCTGCCTTCGCCGCTCACTGGCACTCGAGTCTCTGGTACCTTGATTCCCTCGGCGCTATCGTCATCTCGGTGTACATCGCTGTGAGCTGGCTAGCAACTGGCAAGGAACAGGTGGAGCGGCTTGTCGGACTGCGTACGTATTTACTGTCTGTGGATATTCCTCGATGCTGTTTTGTACCAGTACTAATTGTTTGTACCTCATGCAGAGGCCGATCAGGAGTTTATCGACCAAATTCGATTGCTGGGCGACGTCCACCACCCCATGATGAGGACAGACATCGTGCGGGCCTACCACTTCGGCAACAACTACCTGGTGGAGATGGAAGTCATTTTGCCAGAGGACATGTGCGTCAAGGACGCGCACGACATCAGTCTCAGCTTGCAAAATAAAGTAGAGGAGCTAGACAACGTGGAGCGCGCATTTGTGCACGTGGACTACCTAGAGCGCAACTACGACGAGCACAAGGACCCCACGCTACGTCGCGACTCACCGTAGCGCCTCGTGCGCAGCTTAGGGGTACCCACATAAAGAGACAAATTTATATTCAAACTGTTGCTAGTGTGAGTTGCGATCAATTGTTCGCACAGCACTTTTCCGGACACACAAGTCTTCTCCCTCGTCGATAAAGCTTGGGCCTCCGATTGCTGGGCGCTAAACAAGCGCTAATGCGGCGAGTTGAGTTTCGGCGTAAGCACTTCGAACACCAAGCTTCTCCGTCTTTCCCTAGATATTTTGAGTCGCGTCCAGTTGGTAGGCTACGGAAGTGTCAGACATTGCCTTCCCAGCTGCAGACATACGTGTGGCGGTTGACCTGCGCTTGATGCCTTCTGGTTATGGCGATTCTTCGCGCCGCCTTCAGACAGCGAGAATGCGATCATCTAACACCAAGACGAGTCGCGAAGCCAGAGGTGGCAGGCAACAAGTCCATGGAATGCTGCTTCTTATTTGCGGATAGTCAAGACGACGCCATTCCTCAATTTGCCATCGACCAGCAACACCAGCAGCCTTCGCCCAACACACGCGACGCAATCATGCTCACTTGCCCCGCCGCTCTTGCCACTGCCGCCACGGCCGCGCTCGTCTTCAACTCGGTGGACGCTCACGGCTACGTCTCCAAGCCGGCTGCCCAATTCGTTGACCCCTCCAGGGCGACCTACTACGCCAAGACCATCACAGCCGCTGTCAACATTGCATTTGGTGGCCTCAAGTGGGATGACAGCCCCGAGGCCAACACCGCCACCTTCACCTCGTCGTTCCCCAACGCAGGCTACTCGTCGCTGCGCAACATGCTCGACCAGCAGGTCTCGGACTGTGCCAACACCCGGACCGACGTATCGCCCGTGGACGTCTCGGGCCTCAGCGTCATGAACTGGCAGAACGACCAGGAGCAGAAGGGATTCATTGACTCGCACCACGGCCCGTGCGAGGTCTGGATCGACGACACCATGGTGGACCACCAGGACGACTGCGTCGCGACCTACGGTTCCGGGTACCCTGCAAATGTGAATGTCGACTTCTCCAAGTGCTCGGGTGACTGCACTCTGCGCTTCTACTGGCTGGCGCTGCACGAGCCCAACTGGCAGGTCTACAAGCAGTGCGTGCCCATTGTGAACAACTCGGGCGGAACGCAGGTGCAGGGTACCGTAACACTCGCCGGCGAAAGCGGATGCCAGAACCGCGTACTCCGCAGCACCGACGACGCCCCGACGCACCTGGTCAATGGCGCTAAGATCAACTGGACGGACAACCGCTTCTTGCGCGCCTTCAACGAGTTCGCGGCGGGTTTCCAAACGAACGAAGCCAGCAGCTGAGCCAAAAAGCAATCGAGCCGACTGCACCACACTTGTAGAGCCCGGTGGAGTTCGGCCTCAAGAGATGAATGTCATAGTGCGTAATAGATTGTCCTGGGGGTTAGTTGAAGTTGACGTACGATTGGCGAAATGGCTACTCAATTTTTATTTTGAAAAAGGCTTGAAGAGTCGGCATCAGCAGTATTACCAGCCTAGGACAAGATGCCCGAGGCTGTCAAGAACGACACCTCGTCGGAGATCACCGAGCAGGAGTACCGCAAGATCTCATCGCGCCCGCACCTGAAGCACAACGACATGACGGCGGAGGTGTGCACGGAGACGATCGAGATCATCACAATGGCGTGTGACAAACATGTGCCTGTCAAGAACTACGAGGCCGCCGCGCAGCTCATCAAGCAGAGTATGGACAAGAAGTTCGGGTCGTCGTGGCACTGCTTCATCGGCGAAGGCTACGGATTCGACATCAGCTACCAGCAGCGACATATGTTGTATCTGTACGTGGGCGAGATCGGTGTGCTCGTCTACAAGTGCTGAGCAGCCAAAACCAACAGACAAAAAGACCCTATCTATCGTTGCGAGCTCCTTTTAATGGAGCGCTTCGATGTGCTCTTCTTCTCCTTTCTTTCTGTTGGTGTTGTTGACTATTGTACTCGTTGCTGACGAGAGCTCATAAATTATTGCTGCTTCTCGTGTCGCTATTAACTGCTACTACTACGTCGAACAATTCGCGCCACTCGATCTATCTGCGGAGGGCATCTTCCATTGTTGCTGCTCACATTGCGTCAATTTTGGTTTGATACTTGGTCGGCAACTCCAGTTTTTTGTCGGGTGTCGGACTCACTGCCGTCCTTCTGTCCATGGCTTCCATGGCTTTGACGAACTCCTCGCTCTCCAGCTCCTGGAACTGGAGTCCGTAGCGTCCATTCCTCTTGGTGGCGTCATCTCGCGTCTCGTCCTGTTTCTTGTCGAAGCAACCGCGAGTTTTGAGCGCGAGTAGCAGACCGCAGACCAGGAACACGCCCGCGTATAGCCCGCCCACGATGTAGCAGTTAATCTCCGCACTGCTGGCGTTCACGTGCAGTCCGTGCACGAATTCCGGCTGGGTCCGCAGCAGTAGACCGAAGACTGGCACGACGCACATACCAGCAGCCGACAGCGCCATGGCACCGCGCAAGTAGCTGCTCTCGATGCAGCTCATTCCTGTATGAGAAAGTGCCTCGAAACGACCTTCAAGCCAATCACAGCACCTGAATTTGGTACCCATCTCATACTTCGGGCTACTTGTTGCTGTTGCAGTGCTGAGGCCCAAGTTCATTTATCCTATTGTGCTATCACGCTCCTCTGCAGCCCAACCACATTCTACCTAATCTCCACCGCTCGCTGTTAATTTGCTGCCACATTCGTCAAAGCTAGTGGTCTATGCACGTGTGGTGCCTGGAGCTTTGTGGTCGCGGAAGCTCTTGAGCTCCGCAAGTCGCACGAAGCGGTGGTAGATGAGCGGGTGCAGCTGGCTCAGTCGTCCTGGGTTCTCGGCGAAGCACACGAAGAGCGTCTTGATGACAGCCGCGATCACTTGTGTGGCCAGCGAGATGGTCGTGTAGCAGAGAGTGAACGCTGCTAGCGTGAAGAAAGTCGCGTGCGATGATGCACCTGCCAAAGCCGACGCCGTCAACGCGCTCATGACGCCGGCCCAGCCGTTGCCACCGAGCAGCAGAATGCGGCTCGTTAAATCGTCGTCCACGATCGCCTCCACGCCGTGATGCTCGATCAGCTTCCAGGCGTCATGAGCTGCCACATAATATGGCTTGTTGTAGCCCGCGATGTGCACGAACGAGTACTTGTGGTACGTGCGGATGAAGTGCTCCACTCGCTCCGAGCGCAGCGACATGAATCGTCGCGAAAGCACCGACTCGTCTCGTCGGGCCCAGCGCAGAGCATTCCACACGAGATGTGCCAGCGGACACAACAGCGAGCCGATGCAAATAGACCCGAACGAGCTCGACACTGCGCAGCGAGCGTAGTGCAGCACCACCTTCCGGTCCATGTAATCGGTGTTTGGATTTTGCTGTGCTTGGCCAGTGGCGTCGTCACTAGGAGACTCGTGGTCCGAGATGTTCTCGCGAAGGTCGGGCGAGACCTCAGTAGATTCATTGCGGTAGTACCAGATCATGGTCGTCCCCGAAGCCACAATCGTCAGAACATTCTTGAACACGTTGGACATCCAGTAGAAGTGGAAGACCAGATAGATCATCGAGAAGCTCCAGGGCGATAGATCCCGACCAACGTATCCGATCGTCGTGCAGATCCAGCTGGACCAGATGGTGTAGACCACCAACGTGGCACATGTGGCATATCCGAGCGCTGGGTGTGCCATCAGGAACTCGACAACCAGCTCGAAGAACACCGCCACGAAGTCCAGGCCGTTGTTTGAGCGCACATACCAGACGAGGTCCAGCACCACAATGCCAGCGCACACAACGCCCCAGAACATTCCGTCGCTCGACTCCAACAGAAACAGCATGGCCGCCAGCATCGTGAGTCCCGCAATGGAGAAGACGCACGAGCCCTGCACAAACCGTAGCTTGGAGTAGAAAATAAATAGCAGCAACCAGCCCAGGGCGAACAGAACGTTCACGACGCATAGCGAACGCAGCGCCACGCCCACGTCAGCGTCGTCTTGGACCGACCCCGAGCCATCCTGCAGATCACCCACAACGTTGTTGCGATCTTCCTCAAGCTGCTCCTGCTCCCCTACGGTGCGGATGCTGCCAGTGGCCAGCAACAGCAGGATCAGATGCAGCACGAACAGTCCTGCGAACGGGATGTCCCTGAACATGAGCGGAGAGTGGAGCGACGGCAGCGGACGCTCGCCACTGGCCGAGTCGGTCATGGACAGCGGGATGAGCTTCGATGCAGAAGCCAGATCGTAGTCCTCGTCCTCTTCGTCCTCGCGCTGCGGGGTGGGAGACAGCGACAGGTCCACCATGGCCGCGACGGGGGACGATGGCGCGTCTACAGGCCGGTCATTGGCGTCGTCGATAGCAATGCTCGACGGCCGAGACGTGGGCGTCGCCATCGCCATTTCGATGGAGCCCTTATTGCCGGCAGTTAGTTAGTTAGCGAGTGTCGGATTGAGGAAGCGGTAAAAATAGGACGTCTGCATGTGTCTTGGCTATGCGCTCAAAAGCCTAGCAAGCGGCATACTTCAGTCTTTTTTCGGGGCGAGCTGTGCCCAGCTGTCGTCATCTCGCCCGCATACAAAAATCAAGTGTTGCCGCCGCGAGAAGAGACAAAAGCGCATTCGAGCACTATCCCGGCGTGGCCCTCCTCCTTGTGCTGCCTCCTTGACCCATGGCGAGCTTCGACGCCATCGACCTGCTGCTGCGCTACGAGACGCCGCTCGTCAAGGACATGGAGACGGACGACGACGTGCTGGAGTGGGTGGCCGCCTACGTGGGCAGTGAGGACTTCCAGGAAAATATCGACAACTTCTGCGGCGCCCACGCGAGCCACTTTTCTATCCTCCTCACCAAGGGAGGACCCTCCGCCGCCGACCTGGACAAAGTAGAACCGTCAGTAGAATGCAACGAGTACCCTCTCTATCCATCCGTAGACTTACGCTTGACGTTGCTGCTACTACTGACAGGACGTGGAAGGAGCTGCATGAGGCGTTCATCGACACAGCCAACGCCAGCATCGAGGCGTTCCTCGTGGCGAGAGGCTTCACTATGGACCAGTACAACACTCGCTGTGATGAGGAGATCGCGTTGTCCGAGGAGCGACAGCGACACACGCGACTGAGTTTCTTTGTGCAGATTCTGCTGGCCTGCTGCGAGTACGAACAGTTCCTGAACCTCATGAAGCGCGTGGCTGACCCCGAATACTACGACAAGAAGGAGCTGCAATACGAAGCGGAGAACCTTGTCTACGAGGCCGAGGAGAAGGGCACTACCAACGCCGAGAGAGCTGCAGGCGCGCAGGCCTTCCTGGACTTCTTCCAGGCCAATCCAGACTTGACGCTGGACGAGCTCACGCAGGAATTCCAAAAGAAGATGCAGCTCACGTGAAGCAGACGCCTCCCCCTTTTGAACGGTTGTTTGTATAGTCCAGTAGTTACAGTAGACGCACACGTTGCACCCAACTCAGCACAACCAAGAGAGGCAGCAGAAGGCTGACGCGATAGAGCGTGCGGCCGTCAGAGGATCAGGCATTTGCTTCGCTAGGAGTAGCCTACCTGTCTGCCTCGGACCACCAAATGGAACAGGAAGAAGAAGATAAAAGAGATCGAAGTGAAGATCAATGACGAAAAATTGGATCCATCTACATGTTGAAGTGGTTGAATGAGCTCTTCTCGTCGTCAGGAAGCGCGAGGACTTTGAGCAACGGAGTGTCCGAGTGGAAGCAGCACACCATCTCGACAACATCTCGACTCTCAATCTGAGAAACACTAACATCACCGCTAGAGCTTGAAAGCAGGCGAAGGAGATCTTGCCAAACGAGTTCTTGGAAGCGAGTGCGAAGGCTGTCGACATTTGATACTGAATCGGTGTGTAGGTCACGGAAGTCTTGAATTGCCTGACCAAGGTAAAGCTCACGAAAATCGTCGAGTGTTAGCCGCCTCTCGTCCGATCCTGGACATGACGAACTTGCATGCTGGTGCAAGAATGAGCGAAGTGCCTCCTTTCCGTACTGCGATGGCATCATTTGCTCATGCAATTGCAGAAAACTGTCAACGTCACTCTCCGACAATGCACGATATCCTCTACGGTCGAGACAGTCAAAAGCCAGTTGCACATTGGTATCAACGGAGGCTGGAGTCAACACACCCTTATCACTTGCAAGCTCAACTTCTTCTGGGTGTGACTGAGTGCAGCCTGAGCGTTTTGCTGATACTATCACGATATATTCGCCGGCACTAAGTGTTCGCACCACCTGAATCCTGAACACTCCGTCATGATTTTGGTAGCTCATCAAAGCTGCAACGGTGTCATCCGTTCTGTTTTCCTCGATCGGAGCCAGCGAGAAGTCGGTTTTTACCTGTGCAATAGTCACATCTAAGTCCACCGGTACTTGCTGACTGCTGTTTCCTGAATTGAAGTGACCGGAGTAAGAAAATGTGAACACGATTGTCGTCAGAGTTGGCACACCAACGACTGTTGTCGACTTCAGCGTATCGTTCTGGTGAAGAAATATCTGTCGCAGTCGCTGTTCATGCCATCGAGTAAGAGCGAGGGACCACACGACAGGCTCTAACGAGAAAAATTGCTCCCAGGATAAACAAAGCGCTGATGGGTCTAGGTCACGCTCGAATTCTGCAAGTTTCCCAACATGTTGTCGTAGATATTTTCCAGAAGCATCGTGTAGAACTACAGAGGTTTCGCGTGATTCTCCGTCGCTAGGAATCGTGAGCGTGAAAGCCCGATGGTGGTCGTCGACTTGTCCGCACGTGACAACTACCAGTGATGAAGTTTCGTCAGAGTTTGGTAAACAATGTCGTCGATGGTCTAGCGTAGCGTGGATAGAATTTTGAAGCTTCATTAGCTCATTGGATGAATCGGTAATGGTTCCCTCTACCGGTCTGCGATACAAGCAAACACTGCCAGAAAGGTAAGTTAAGCAAAACGGAAACACGAACTGCCATAAGCCGCGAGCATTGACGTACCAAGGAGATCCCGTTAGCTCTTGGAGAATCGTTATCGTCGGGATTCTTGCGACGGCCGCGTAGCTCCCTTTCAATTTCGCGAAAGCTTTGTGGAGAAGCGCTGCGTACAGTTCACCATGCACGTTCCGTGGCGCCATGAGACCTCGCCCAAGCGGAAACGAAGGGAGGAAGAGGTCAATCAGCATATCCTGCCACATTAGACCTCGGTCACAGAGCGTCACAGGGATAGCCGCCATAGTTTCAATCTGAGTCCCAACATCTAGTGACGGAAACCATTGACGCAGCCACAATTCACAATACGGGGTGATGATCGACAGCGCACAAAGGAAAGAGCCCTGGCCAGGTAGACCTGACGTGAACGAAGAAGCCGACACAAGTTTGTGCGGCAACCATTCCGGTCGCATCTTGGGAGTGGCAAAAGCCCACGATGAGTCGACGATGTCGTGCAGATTCTCCCAAGAGCAGAGAGTGTAGACGGCAGAATCAGCTTCAGATAGTTTGTTCAGTGTCCCTGAATCACAGAGAGACACTGCCTGTGGGGGAAAGCTGGCGTCAACAAACACTTCTCCATACTCACGAAAGTAGCGATTGATTTCAGCGCAGGCCCGGTCTACCTCGACTTGAGGCCGACAAGGAAGTGCTTTCCACTGGTTAAGATGGCTGAATGTTTGGTTACTGCGCTGTAGCTGATGCAAAAGTATCTTCGTAGTTCTCTCCTGAGCTTCAGCAACAACCTGCACAGAAGGTGTGAGGACCGTTGTTACCGTGTAGTTCACTTGCACAAACGCCCGCTTCCTTTGTCGTTTGACCACGTACACGAGCACGCGTCGTTCGAATGGACGGAGCTGGCAGTCAAGCACCACTTCCCGTGACGCTTTCTGCAGCTCATTCGTAGGGAATGTGCCGCCTTGGTGCTTTCGTTCAGCTGGTCGATGCAAGTTAATGTTGGCTGACTCGCCGAAGTCAACGCGGAACGTGACAACATCGAACCCGGTGTTCTCGGCAATGTATTGAAGCGCGGTAGTAGAACCAGACTTGCCGGGCTTCGGGGTTCTCGCCTGGAGCTCGCGGTGCGTCGTGAAGACAACCACGTTGGGGTGAATGGCCTGCATCGTCGCCGTTTGGGATCTAAAGTGTGTGCGGCTCTTCAAGATCGACGATTTGAACTGGAACCGAGACCGAAGTCCATGCGGCCTCCACGATCAACGGGATAATGAACCACAGAATGAGTAAGGACTCGCAGACCTGAACAACCGGACGTCTTCATGTCGGGCACGACGATGACTTCTACACTCGAAGTTGGGAAACTCGACTATTTTGAATCATCGATCCGCTCGCAAAACCAAACCGATTCGCGCTTTCTTCTGCTTGGAAGACCACCCACGGTTTGCCATGAGCTCATTAATGCAGCTCAAAGCGCAAAACGAAAGCCGACTGGCGGTACATTCCTTGGTCCGATACTCTGGGTCTAGTTCGACATTTGTCTGACGGAGCTCTGGAAATGTAGGAAGAGAAGCGCCTGATCGATCGTCGGCGTGCTGTCTTGGTCATGATGTTGCAGCATTGCACAGAGAACGGATACCTGCAAACGGCCGAGAAGCTCCAGCAAGAGGCAGGTGTCGCCCTCTCCAAGTTTGAAGTCGTCGAGAACTTGGACTTGCTGCGCATTGTACAGGTACATGAGATTCACGCATTGGAGGGAGGTGTTGTGATATTCTCGCTGACTCTGCTACCGTAGGAGTATGAAGACTTCCAAGAGATCAAGTTCGGCAAACGTCCCAAACTCGTTCGTCGACTGTCACCAGATGAACAGGACAGAACTCGATCTGCGAGTGACAAGAAGGCCGCAGCTGCCGCCAATAGAGCTCGCCGTAACGAGTATTCGTCCCCTCACATGCCGTCTGAGGCACGAGTAGAGAACAATGTGGCAATGCGGGCAGTCCACAACAATTCCAACCACGCTAGCAATGTAGCGGCACAGGCAGGATCTTTTAGGTCTGCCAAGGAACCAAACCAGTCGTCTGAAGACAATTCTGCTGTTGATCTGGGACTCGTTGGCCAGAAGCCGGCACAGAACCAGACTCGGAACTCCAAGTCCAACAACTCCAAGAAATCCCAGCCACTAGATGAACAGCAACAGGAAGAGAGCATCGAGGAGCGACTTCTAAAACCGTTGTCCTCTTTTGCTCACGACATCGAGCTACGTCCATTAGCGGAGACTATAACGCGCGAGATCTTCCAGAAGAACCCGGACGTCCGATGGGACGATGTCATCGGCTTGCAGGAGACCAAGAGGCTGCTGAAGGAGGCCATCGTAATGCCTCTCAAGTATCCACAGTTATTTCAGGGCTTACTCTCGCCCTGGACTGGCATCTTGCTGTTTGGCCCGCCTGGTAACGGCAAGACGATGCTGGCAAAGGCTGTGGCAACCGAGTGTCGAACCACCTTCTTCAACATCTCCGCCTCGTCCATTGTTAGCAAGTACCGAGGCGATTCAGAGAAACTCATTCGGATGCTGTTCGAATTGGCTCGACATCACGCACCGTCCACAATTTTTCTGGACGAGATTGACTCTATCATGGGCCAGCGTGACAGCGGAGGAGGTGGAGGAGGCCAAGAGCACGAGGCCAGTCGCCGCACGAAGACAGAGCTGCTGATCCAAATGGACGGCCTCTCCAAGACGGACGACGTCGTCTTCGTATTGGCCGCTAGCAACTTGCCGTGGGATCTCGACGCTGCGATGCTGCGGCGACTCGAGAAGCGCGTGCTCGTGGATTTGCCGTCGGCGGAAGCTCGACAAGCGCTGTTCACTTCGCTGTTGAAGCCCTACACGCCGAGCAATTTTGACTTTGAAGAGGCTGTGAAGCTGACTGACGGGTACTCTGGAGCTGACATTAAACTCGTGGCGAAAGAGGCTTGCATGGCGCCCGTGCGTCGCCTCATGGAGAAGTTGGAGACCACCGACAACTCCGACACTCTCCCAACCAACAGTAATCAAGGGCGAGACGCGTCTGCGACAGACTGGAGGGAAATGCTGGAGCACGTGCAGTCTAAGGACTTGCTGGCCGCGCTGCAGAAGACCAAGCCGTCGGCGCAGCTGCTGCTGAAGAAGTACCAGCAATGGCAGGCCAACTTCGGCTCCACATAGCGGGGTAAAAAGGCAACTGATCACTTCAACTTGCGAAATGTAGCCATATCGGTCACTCAACAGGGGATTATTAGTGCCACACCAGTGAATTGATTGGTTGGTGCACATGGGCCCCGATTAAGCGCGCTTAAAGCTGCGCTGGTCCAGTCGTGCCAGTTGCCAGCCGGGATTTAAGCGCGACTTGGAATTGGCGCTGGCCGCACCATTCCTTGCATTCGACTGCACTACCTCATCGACATCTAACGCAAAAATGGTAAGCGGGGAGGTCTTCTTGGGCCTATGTATACAGCAGGCGCGGCGGTTGTCGGAGGATGAAACGTATACCATTGCCAAGAGCTGACGCGTGCGCTTCTCCTCCGACTGTCGCCGCGTGCAACGGACGCTCAGAGGCTGCGCAATAGCAGGCCAAAGTCAGGCGAAGTGAAGAGCTACGCTAATCTTTATCGTCTGTTTCTGCTGCGACCGCTTGAGCGTCCAATGCTGCAATGGAAAAATAGCTCGACAAGGAACAATATCACTGACTGAAGATCGTATACTTGATGGTGATAGGATGCCCCTCGTGACTACATGCTGGCTAAGGTCGTGAACGTCCTCGGACGCACGGGTAACACGGGTAACGTGACCCAGGTGCGCGTGGAGTTCCTGCAGGACGACAAGCGTAAGATCATCCGCAACGTCAAGGGTCCCGTGCGTGAGGGCGACATCTTGTGCCTGCTCGAGTGGGAGCGTGAGGCCCGTCGCCTGAGATAAGCGGAGTCAGCCTGTCCAGCCACGCTTCAGCTGCAGGGACGAGCGAGATGCGACGGGGATATTCTACAGGGCAGCAAAGGGGAACAGAGCAGAGCAGAGCGGACGACTGTTGACAGGAGCCAGTGATGCAGGTTTTTCGCCCTTGTTGTCGTGGAGACCGTGTTGACTCGATGGACTGCAGTGTCCGGATTTCGACCACTTCGCCATGAATTGGAGAGAACTGGAAAATGGGGACGCGGGAGCCAGTCTTTGGTAGGCCGATTTAATTCGCGGTAATATTTCGATGAGAACAAACGCGTCTGTTGTGTGTTGTGTGCTGTGTTGAGCGTCTCGGTATTGTGGATACGACAGGAGACGGGGTCGCAGGCAACACGTATATTATAGCAGCTTATCCATTCATTGGGATCTATTCCGGTGGTCGGAAGTTTGCTTCGTATCTTGATGATACATTCATGAACTACTGCTTCAACAAGAAGCACTAGCAACGACACACCACGAGAGCATTATACTGCTATCCTACCTACTCTACTCATCTCGTCTCCAGCCGTTTATCGGCTTTCAGCAGTTAGCAGTAAAGCGGGTTGCGCCACGCAACACGAGTTGTCGACAACGACATCGCCGCGCCAAGCTTCGTCGCTAGCAACGGATTGACGAAGCAGGCGGAAGCTCGGAAAGCTGTCAACGATATTCTGGCGCCACTGCCCCTATTTCACTGCTGATCTTCCGGGTGACAGCTCGAAAAAAAGCTGGAGAGCGGCTGCCTCCGTTCGTAGCTTTATACACATTCCCACACGTTGATGATTTTGTCGATGCCACCGGAGATAATCAGTGGAAGACTTGGGTGAACGTCCAGACACGTCACAAAGTGGCTGTGCGCCTCATCCAATGTCCGCACGCAACGACCAGTCTGTATGCCAAAGAAAACAACATCAGAAAAAATAGCCTCACCAGCACAACATCAGAGCAAACGCACCTCGATGTCAAAGACGCGAATAGTCTTGTCCTCGCCCGCACTGAGCACGTACTTGCCGCTGGGATGGAAGCGAACTTCGCGCACCCAGTTCTCGTGACTTGCGAAGAGCATCAGCTGCATGCCACTAAAGGCTTCCCACAGACGCACTGAGCGGTCGCGGGATCCAGACAAGAGGAACTTCATGCGACGGACAGTAGGTACAGTGGCAACAGCAACTGCCCCAGTTGGTTCTCCTGCTGTGCTGCCAGTCATGTCGTGGTTGTTAGACTCGGGCACAGCGTTTCCGTTGGACGGGGTGAGTGCACCCGTAGCCGCGAGTTTTTTCGAGTGCGCGCGCTCAATAACCTGCTCCTGGATTCCTGTCTTGGCGAACACCACGCTCTCCACGACATGTTCGTGCTCCCGGATGGACTGCAATACTCGCATGTTCTGCAGGTCCCAGAAGAGAATGGAGCGGTCGTTGCCGCACGAGGCCAAATACAGCCCATCGTCGCTTACCGCCACGTCGCGCACCCAATCGCTATGTCCCGCGTTTAGTGTGTTCACACAGTATCCCGTCGATAATTCCCACACCTTAATGGTGTTATCCCGTGAGCACGAGTACAGTCGGTCGCTCGCGAGATCTGGACCAAACACAATGCCGCAGACGTTGTGGTCGTGTCCCCGCAGCGTCCGCAGACACTCATAGTCGCCGTCGCTAGAAAAATCCCAGATCTTAATGGACAAATCTGTGGACGTGGACGCGAGCAAGGACCCGGAGCCATTGAAGGCCACCGCCTGCACAGGGTTCGTGTGGCCCTTGAGCGTGCGCTCGTACTCGCCCGTCTCAAAGTCCCACACTTTGACGGCCGCGTCCTCGCTGCCCGACACCAGCACACTGAAGACCGGATGGAAGGCCACGCACGTGATGGGCGAACGGTGGCCTGTGAGCGAGAATTTGGCCGGAGCACGCGGCAGGAACTCGGTGCGCTGGCGGCCGCCCAGCACGTCCCTTCGACTGAGTACACCGCCCAACTTGGCGTTCTCCTCCAGTTGCGCCACCTTCGTCTCGAGCTCCATGACCTTGCGTTGTAGACGGATGACAGACGTCCATTTCTTCTCCAGCAGACCGGCGTGTTTGCCGTCGCTGGACTTGGTCACGTCCGCCTCCTTCTCGAAGGCAGCGGCCGTGTCGGCGAAGCGCTCGCCCATTCCCACGAGGTAATCGAGCATGGCCTGGTGGCTGCAGGGGGGGGGGGGGGGTCAGAGGGGACAGAGGGAGATAGACATAAACGTATAGGCAAACACGCACAGGTCCTGCCGCTGCTTGTCCGTGAGCACCATGACGCCGGCCAGGAAGAGCGGGGGAGACTGGTCTAATTGTAAACGGTTGCTTTAGACGGAAAAAAAGCTGACCACGAAGAGGCACTGTAACGAGGATATATAGTGACATCCGCTACTACACGCTGCGTACCCTACTGCAGCCAATGTGCAATCGCTTTGCTCTGCATTTTCATGGAGACCTCCACCAACAGCACCGAAGACGTCGACCGCAGCTCTGTAGTCGAGTGGTCGAAGTTTTCGCGTGCACGAAGCTTCCAGCACGATCAAAAAGCTAAAGCCGGTCGTCGTGCAATGTGCGAAAGCGTCGATCGTCTTGTACTCCCTGCTCGACACCAGGGCATTCAGTGCTTGAGCCGCCGACTTATGCCGACCTACGACTTTGAAGCTTCCAGCTGCGTTGCCAGTCGACCGATACGATTTCTGACGGCACAGCCGACTGATGGATCTCGTGGCTAGAGCGCATGAACCTATTTTGATGTTCGGCAGCAGCTCGACAATGCCAAGAATGATGCCTGCTGCTGCGCGAGTGTCATGTGCTCGACGAGAGATCCGGAAAGTGTCGGCAAGTGCACTTGTCTCGACACACGTGAATAAAGTGCTTCGGTCGGCGGTTGTCCCCATTGCTCGCTGTCTATCGCGAAAACGGGCTATAACGCTGCTGTAACCAGCGGTGTCTCTTGCCTAGCTTGGCATGACGAGTTGTCAGGTCATTGATACGAACTGCATTTCGATCGGATCGGATCGCGGACGCTGCGCCGGACTTGACTCGAGACAAGACGCGAGCAGGCGGCAGTTGTTCAACGAGTCGATGCCGCCATTTGTGGTTTCGAGTCGAGCGCAGCTTCGGCTTCAGCGCGATTTCTAGTTGAGCCCTGCTTTTGTTGTTCGTCCAGCTGGTCATGCAGAACCATGAGCCGTCGGCAGAGCATGAACGGTGCCAAGCGAAGCACTTGTCCTGAGTATCGGGGCGAGCCTGTCACTGCCGTTTCTGAGTTCGTGGGAATGAAGATGAAGTGGAAAGTGCGCCGGGGCCTTGGTATCCAGTCGCGCAGGTGGTCATCTGGCGCCGACAGACTGGCGGTGGCGTGCTGTTCGTGCTGCCTCGTGGTGTTGGCACGCATGGGCGTGTCGGAACGCACCGAGCGCCGACATCGCAGTCTCATCATTCACCAACTTGCCCGCTGCCCGCCGCCGCTTACTCTCCTCAGCAATGGCCCGCCTTGCCGCTCTTGCCTCCGCCGCCGCGGTGCTCGCGTCCTCCGCCGACGCCTTCACGGTGACCATCACGAACGCCTGCTCGGGCGACATTGAGCTGTACACGCGCCTTGCCAGCGTCTACACGGACGAGAGCGAGACCATTGCGTCGGGCGCCTCGGTGGACAAGTCCATCGGCAAGGGCTACGAAGGCCACTTCCGCAACGGCTCGGACGACGCGGCCACGCTCGTCGAGTTCGCCACCAAGGGCGACCTAGACCTGGCTTGGTACGACATCGGCATCATCCCCCCGCGCCTCAACGCCGGCTACGAGTACTGCAAGAGCCTCGACGAGTGCAAGCAGCACTCGCAGAGCGGCCACGGCTTCAACACCCCCGTGCAGGTGGAGCCCAAGTCCAACACGAACGGACAGAATTGCCGCGAGATCACGTGCCTGGCCGACGGATGCGAGGACGCCTACAACTACCCGCAGGATGACACCAAGACCCACTCGTGCACCTTCGGCACGGACTTTGTTGTGACCTTCTGCCCGTCAGGTGACGCGTCCCAGACGCAGCAGCAGCAGCAGGGTGACTCCACTCCCGCCCCCGAGACGACCGCGCCGGCTGTTACCGAGGCCCCTGCTACCGAAGCTCCTGCATCCACGGATGCCCCAGTTCAGGAGGCTTCCGCTGCCTCGGACAACGGAGCCGGCAAGGTGCACACCCAGGATGAAGGCGTGAACGGCGAGTCCACGACGCAGTCGGAGACCCCCGCTCCGGAGGTGACACCGGCTGTCACCCCTGCCGCCACCAAGTCCAAGTACTGCGTGTAAGCGCAACGTCCGTTCTCCCGACCGAAACAGGTCGAATTTTGTAGCTGTCCATAGGCTATTACGCGTAGATGAAACCTAGCAAACCATTGCTACCGTGTACACTACAACTTCCCCGCCTTCTTGCCTTCAATCGTGTGCTGTCCTGCTGCCGTGTCCTCGTCCTGCAATCTTCTTCACGTATCAAAGCCGTTCTCCGCCTTGAGGTGCTCTTTAATGAGTTTGGAGATACTCTTGAACTCGGGGTTACTGGCGTCGTTCGCCAATTGGAAAACGGCCGACTCAACAGACGTGATGTAGGCGCCGGACTGACGCATGCGCTCCAAAGCCATGGAGCGGTTGTAGCTCGTGGAGCTGGACACTGCGTCCGAGACCACGTGCACGTCGTAACCCTTGTCCAGCAGGTCCAAGCACGTCTGCAGCACGCACACATGGGTCTCGATGCCGCAGAGCAGTACCGACTTGCGTTGCGGCATGTTGGAGGCCAAATGGTGCTCCACTTCGGGCACGAGCATGGAGAACTTCATCTTATCGAAGATCTTGACGTCCTGGTGGTCCTCCAGGTTCTTGGAGATCTCGGACACGGTGCTACCCAGTCGAGAGCCGTACTGGGTTGTCACCACCACCGGCAGGTTCAGCAGCTTGGACGCAGAGACCTGTGCGAGCGAAAGTTAACGTGGCATGAATAGGTATGGGATTAAAGATATCGGGTATTGCAGACCATCGTGTTGGTGCCGTGGATGACCGTGGGGAGCTGGAACGTCAGGCCGCGGAACACCTCCTGCATGTCGCACACGAAGAGCACGCTGGACTGCGGCAGCAGGCGCCCCAGACGCTTGGTCGCCGAGCTGAAAGCCGCCATCCTTCTGCTTGCGAATCCTCAATCCAAATTGAAGATGGTTCTTGCCTTTGGATTAGTTATTTTGAATTTGGCGTTCTAGATTTGGAGTTCTAAACCGAAAATGGAGCAACACGACTCCTGATTGGTCCATATTATTAACCTCTTTGAGGTAACCCGTCTATATAACCGTTTCACAATGATTGCGCACGGTTCTATCGATCTAACTAGCGAACATG
Organism: Phytophthora agathidicida; assembly: GCA_025722995.1. NCBI lineage: Eukaryota > Oomycota > Peronosporomycetes > Peronosporales > Peronosporaceae > Phytophthora > Phytophthora agathidicida. The sequence goes on along the minus strand of CP106972.1, from coordinate 3,146,645 downwards.
TCTCTCGCGGCAGTATATCAAACTGGCCCTTGGAAATAGGAGAGGAAGAGGTGCTCTTGGGGCTGGCGGGGAGGTTTAGAAGTGGTGGTCTCCCCGACCAAGTTGCCCTCTATCAAACACGTGGCTGAGGGAGCCCTTCTATTGATTAATATCCTTCCCAAATTGATGTACCACTAAATTGGTACCACTGCCTTATTCGACACGGATAGGCTTTTCAATCACGGAGTACTTGCCTTTGTTTCGTTAATAATTATACTTGGGTTTGTATACTGGTAATCATCACTTCCTCATGCAGAGCCAAGGTGGTGCTCAGGGCGGCGGCGGCGATGGCGACCTGCCTTCGTCGCTGCCCTCGTACATTCCGTCCCAGGGCGTGTCTGCGGGACTCCCTTACAGCTACAATCTGCTGCCAGGCGCCAAGACCGACGCCGACGCAGCGCAGCGCCAATGGAAGACCAGCGCAGCCCAGAACCAGTTCATGTTCATGAACGGCGCTCGCCCCGCAGGCGTAGAGGCCGCCGCCAAGGTCTCGAGACCCAATGGAGCACAGCCAAGTCCGTCTGAGGGGATGCGCGGCATGACGTTCCAGGAAGGAGGTGGCGCAGGCTTCCAGATGATGACAGGAAACGAGAAGGTGGCTCCTACGGCCGCCGGGATGCCCGTGGCGCTCAAATTGGGTCGACAGGACGCCACACCAGCCGCTCAGATCTCGGCAGCGCAGTTCGCAGCCAGTACGGGAGGGTTGTCGATGGACACGGCGCTGCTGGCTCGCGTGAGCGGCACAGACCCGTCGCTCATGGGCTCGGAGGAGATCAAGCAGATCATGCGTACACCAGACTTGCTGTCCATCTACCAAAAGTTGCAGGAGGAGGACGACCGGAGACAGAGACGACTGGAACGCAACCGAGCGTCTGCAAGAGTGCGACGGGAGAAGAAGAAAGGGATGGTGGAGACCTACGAGGCGGAAGTGTCCAAACTTGAGAGCTCGCTGAATATGCTCAAGAACCACCAGTTTGGCACGGGCAACGCGCAGGAGCTGGCGACGGCTTTGGGTACGAGGCTGTGATACTCTTGGTATGGATTGGATTGAATTGTCTGACCGTTTTTGCTTGTCCTACTGCAGAGTACAGCTCGGGAGAACACCTCCGTCACGCGCAGATGTCCAAGGAAGCCAAGATGGAGCTGATGGCGCGCATTCTTGGGCAACACTCTCGTAATACGGATGCGGTACAATTTCCCAGTTTTGTTTCTAGCGGGTTGTGAAGTATTTTAACGCATGTGTGGTTTGCTAACGTGTGCAGATCCGTCGAGCTAACTCTGAAAACCAAGCGCTGATCGCAGTAGCGTCGGACAACTCAGAGTTTTCTTTGGCTCTGCGGGCACAGCTGGGGCTCACTCCAGAGCAATGCCAGCGGCTAGCTAGCTTGTCGAACTCTGCCAGCGAAGAAGCACGCAAACTAGACGCCATTCGAAAGTGCTTCTCCGCGCTACGAGCACATGATTGGCTTTATGTCCCGGGCATTGAGGTAAATCGTCTGCGCTGCTCTAGGACATGCTGTGAAATGCTTACGATGCTGCATTGTGCTGTAGACCGTCCTGCATCAATCGCGGAACACGATGACTCCGCACCAATTTCAAAAGTTCTTGTCCTGGTCCGTGGAGAACCGCCCATCGATCGACCAGTTACAGGTGCGTTGTGTGTTTCGTGAAGGCAAGAATGAGAGCAGGAATTCTGACGGTTTTGTTGTTTCCAGTTTGTGCCTACACCGTCAGCCCCAGAGTCCGAGAAGGACCTGACATTTATTTTTTCGGAGGACTAGTTTTGCTGTTGCTGTCCATGTCAATGGTAAAGAAAGCCAGGCCCATGGCTATCCTCAAGAGAGGCACCTTATTTTGCCTCACCAGCTTTTTGCCGTTCGTGTGCGCGACGTCTTCAGCGATTCTCTGTGTGTATGTAATAGACGACGAGCAGCAAACAAGTGACGACAATTTGCTTCTTCTGTTACTGTATTTGGCGTTGCAGCCATCCTGCGTCCACCTGCCGTTCACATGTCGAGGAAGTTCTGGATGAGCTTGAGGCCGTCCTCCGTGAGGATGCTCTCCGGGTGGAACTGCCAGCCCTCGACCTTGTGCTGCTTGTGCCGCACGCCCATGATCATGTCGGTGCCTTTGACGGTGGCCGTGACCTCGAGCGCGTCCGGCAGCGTCTCAGGCAGCCCCACGAGCGAGTGGTAGCGGATGGCCTTGAACTCGGGCGCCATACCCTTGAACAGGCCCTTGCCGTCGTGCACCATGACGGACGCCTTGCCGTGCACGATCTCGCCAGCGTGGTCCACTTTGCCGCCGAAGACTTCGAACATGCACTGGTGGCCCAGACACACGCCCGCGATGGGAATTTTACCAGCGAACTCGCGGATCACGTCGCACGACACGCCCGCGTCCTTGGGGTAGCCCGGACCGGGCGAGATCATGATACGGTCCGGGTTCATCTCGCGGATCTCGTCCAGCGTGATCTGGTCGTTGCGCTTCACCTCCACATGGGCGCCGAGTTGGGCCATGTACTACGACAAAGCGTCAGTTGGGAGGGTAAGCACACACATGCACGCGCTGGGAGACCACGCACCTGGAAGATGTTGTACGTGAACGAGTCGTAGTTGTCGATGAGCAGCACGCGGGTTGCCATAGTAGCGGTCGGTCGGGTGGCGGAGTGGCGTGCTGTAGTGATGTGCGGCACACAGCTTTTGTGACCACACTAAATCGCGTTGTGCACACCACCGTCAACTATTGCTGGTGCCCATGCATTTTATTCGAGCGACGCGCCGTTCATTTCTCAAGTCCCTCCAGCGCAGGCATGTTCCGCCACCTGGTCGCTCGCCACGGCAAGTTCTCGTCGGCCGCCCTAGCCATGGGCTTCGCGGCTGCCGGAGCCGCTCTGGGCGCTCAGCAGCAGCAGATGCAGTCGTCGGCGGCGCTGGCGGAGGACTCGTTCCCGCGGGCCGCGCCCGTGGCCAAGCAGCCCAAGATCAACGGACTCAAGATCTTCAGCGGCAACGCCAACCACGAGCTGGCGGCCAACGTGGCCAAGCTCGTGGGCGTGCAGCTGGGCAAGATCACGGTCGAGCGCTTTGCGGATGGAGAAGTCAACCTCATGGTGCACGAGAACGTGCGTGGCAAGGACGTGTACATTGTGCAGCCCACGTGCGTACCCGTGAACGAGAACCTCATGGAGCTGCTGCTCATGGTCAGCACCATGCGCCGCTCGTCTGCGCGTCGCATCACCGCCGTCATCCCGTACTACGGCTACGCGCGCCAGGACCGCAAGATGGCGGCCCGTGTGCCTATCTCGGCTGCCGACGTGGCCCGCCTGCTGGAGGCCATGGGCGTGGACCGCGTCATCGCTGTGGATCTCCACTGCGGCCAGATCCAGGGCTTCTTCGGACCGCACGTGCCTGTGGACAACCTGGACGGCGGACTCGTGGGCGTGTCGTACTTCGGCAGTCATGAGCTCGTGAACCCCGTCGTGGTGTCGCCTGACGCCGGCGGTGTCGCTCGTGCCAAGAAGTTCCGCGAGTGGCTCGTGAGCAAATACAACCTGCCCAACACGGGACTGGCCATGATCATCAAGCAGCGCATCAAGGCCGGCGAGATCGACCGCATGGATCTCGTGGGCCAGGTCGAGGGATCCGACTGCATCATCGTCGACGACATGATCGACACGGCTGGCACGCTGTGCAAGGCCGCGCAGCATCTGGCTGACCACGGCGCCCGCAACGTGTACGCGTTCGCGTCGCACGGTCTGTTCAACGGCGCGGCCAACGAACGCATCAAGAAGTCGGCGCTGAAGGAGGTCGTGGTCGTCAACACCACGCCGCTGCCGAAGAGCTGCGAGGGCAACGAGAAGATCGTGCAGCTGGACATTGCCCCGCTCCTGGCACAAGCCATCCAGAACATCCACGGCAAGAAGTCGGTATCCCAGCTCTTCCACTAATTAGACACAGAGCAAACAGACTGGCAGGCGCAGGCGAGGTGAGGTGGTGACAGACAGACACGAGAAAGCAACGGGTCCTGTGACCACACCCCGTACCAAGCACAAAGTATGTAATTTCGACAAGGTTTTCATGAACCTCTCCTCAGCTCAGCTCACAGAGCACCCTCACTCATGATCAATGTTTTATGCAGGTTAAGTCCTTCTCGACAACTGTCCTATTGATGACCAACTCGGCTAAAATGCAAGTGTGAGTATGGGGTCAAAGCCCCGCTAGGACTTGTTAAATTGTAGAATGCGATCACCTTTGCAGCGAACGCCGCGCTGGCCAATGTCAGCGGTAGTGACAGCTTACAGGAACTGGATTGAGTCTTTCTCGCTTACCTTCCGAGTGTGCGAAGTGGCCATCCGCAGACCTCGACACATTCTGCGTGTACAGCGGCACATACCGGTACTTCAAATGTCGTTCTCATCGAGTGAGCACATTGAAGTAAAATCCCTTTAGCGTGTTCGGCACGAATTACCGCGGGATAAGACCGAGCAATTAGAACACACCTCCAGTGGCCTCGGGAAACCTAGCAAGTGAGCATCAAATTGTTCAGACACCGTTGCTAGATCAGGCACAAAGTGCATGCTTGCTCACCTGAAGTTCGGGTTCGGCAGGAACTCGTTTCGCACCCACGAGTAGGAGATTTGATGGGCTCTTAGCCACGCACGCATGGCCACTTTGCGCTCTCGTGGACCCACCATGTTGACAATGTGGTCCCGGAACAAGTCGTTCGTCACGACGTATCCGTTGTGGAGGCCAGCATACTGGATGGAGTACGAGTCATCGTAGTCCTGTGGCGGCGTCGGAATCAACACGCCCTTGTGCACTAAACGTTTAAGCAATGCGACGTCGTCAGGAACCTTAGCGGCTGTGAGGACCTCTCCCTGTTCTTGGCGCTCCGCGCGCTCTTCATCAGACTGCAGCATGTAGTCGGGGATGAACGCGACTACACGGTGGCCCAGAGCCTGAAAGTAGTTGACTGCTAGGTCAATCCCTGCGCACGAAAAAATTGCCCCCTTTCCGTGGCGCATAGCAACGTTGGGACCATCGATAACAATCAAGCGTTGTTGGTCCTGGTCAGCAGCCAAGCTGCCTTGGTAATCTGCGTGTTCGGCTCCAATGGACATTATGGCTTTGAAGTCAGCTTCGAGTGTCGGCGGTGGTGAAAGCGGCGACCCCGGCTGAGAAGACGAAGGTGACATTGAGGAGGATGGAGAACCAGATGGAGAGCGGCGAGACAGTGGAGAACGGGGCGATGCCGCGCTCATTCCTGGAATCGATTCGCTGTTATTGTATGTCACATCGTAATCTTGGATCCATGAAGGTTGTATGCCACCATCTCCGTCGTCTGAAACTATGTCAACGTCGTCTTCATAGCCACAAAACTCGCACTCGCCATCCACGAAAGTGCTCGTATTGCTGCACAAGACGCACAGGCGACCACTTAGCACGGGATCGATGGCAAACGGGTCTGCGTTAGCTGAAACACTTTTCTTCGTTTTAGATGCCCTTGAGCCGTTATTCGGTGCTTTCACTTTGCTGCTCTTCGATACACGGGCATCAGGCGAACTTGCAACCGTAACAGACGAAGCTGGGGTCGGTAGCTTTCCCAGAAACACAAATTCCTCGCTTAAAGCCATAAATCGCGTTGCACGCAGCACCAAGCGTTCTTCCTCTGTCAGTTGTTGACGCGATGACTTCTCTGGGATGAACTCTACCGGAAATCGTGTTTGTAGGACCTTTTCATACGGCAAAAAACCGTTTAACTCTCGATCCTCTGGCAAAATGGCATTGGACAGATCACTTTCACGCTTCCTTGCGCAGCACAGACCGCGCTCGATAAACCCATTCGCTGACAAGGTGTGGAACAGTGCAACGCATTTTTCGCGCAAGGCCACTGCAGACGGGTTCAACCGGAGTAGAGCTTGGTGCAAATGTAGCCAATCCAGGTAAATATTCAGAGCTGGCAGCAAAGCGTTGGAGAAATATTTGGTCCGTGTAGACTCTGCTGAAGCTGACAGCACAGCAGACAGCTTCGACAGAAGACTTGACATCGTTACATTCCCGAGTGGTAACAGCTTCTTGGTTAACTCACTCCCGGTCGAGTTTTCGAATGCTTCGTCAAACGTTCGACGGCTGGGGGCCTCCCCAATGGCGTGCTGTGTGCTGTGCGTTAGCACAATAGTCAAGCAAACCGTTTGTGTCAGCACCTTCGATAGAGAATCCAGCAGAGGCCCGTCGATCGGCGTTGCCTCGTCCTGTTTGTCGCAGATATCCAGAAGCTTAGTAAGTGCAGCTTGCATACGCTCTAAGGCACCATTCCACTCAGACTCGGGACATCCACCAACCAGCATCATGTGCAAGCACAGAAATACACGTGCAGTGTACGTCTCCATCGCTTCGCATGTCGGTTCACCCGATGCTTCCTGTTGTATCTGAAGCTGCTTCTCGGCATTTCTCCCGCGCTGCAGTACATGCAGCAAGTTGCCGCTATTGGCAAACGGGCTCTCGCACACCAAACTACGCGCGTATAAGTAAGCCCCTTCCAGCAACTTTCCCTCGAGCACAGCAAGCAGACCTAGTTGGTTGTACACCTTGCCGTTTGCTGGCGACACTTCCAGAGCTTGTTGGTAGTACTTTCGTGCCCGGGCCCAATCGCGACGCTCCTCTTTCCCCAATCGGTTCTGTTCGTAACGAGCCACATCACCCAGCGCAACGAGCGACTGCTGCAGTGAGTGTTTGAGTCCTTCAAGATGATCTGGTAGCCGGTCGCGTCTACGCAGGGAGTTCTGTAGTTGGTTCACGAGACTCAAGTAAAAAGTCGAGCATGATTCCAACACAGACGACGACTGCCCCTCCATCTCACGGTACCAGCTCCGCCAAAGTCGCTCATTGACGTTCTACCATTCGACAAACAACAAACACAGGCAGCATCGTCTTTAGTAGCAGGAAATTCTTCAGCTTCCGACTGTCGAACTTGAATAATTAGTTGGTTATTACCAGTTTCTTGGCCGTCTTGGGGTACACCTTGATGAGCTCCACACACGTGCGCCGCAGAGCTGTGCGTGGTGACTCCTGGTCTTCTTCACTGCACGTATCACAGGAATCAAATCGAGAGTAAAGGTTCAGATGTCCTACTACTACTGCTTCCCTTACGACAATCACCACAGCATTCACCTGCAGGCTTTGAGCTGTTTCTCCCACGAGTTGAGGCGTTGCACCAGCACTTGGGCGTCCTCCACAGGCGTCTTGGGCTTGGCGTCGTCACTCTTGGGGCGGTACAATGTCTTGCCATTCCCATTGCTGCTGCGTCGAGGCTTGGGGCTCTTCCTCCTCACTGACGAGGCAGGCGACGATTCTGCCGTTGCCAGGAGCGGCTCGGAGGCTCCTCGACGGTCCAGAAGCTTCATAGGCGCAGCGCTGGACGTGGCGCGCTGCTTGGGCCGATGCTGCATGCTACAGCTCTTGCTGCTGAGAAGAAACTGGACGTGGCTTCTGATTGGACGAAATGCCGAATTTGAGGCTTGGCGGTCAAAATCCGCTCGTCCCCCATGGATCGACGTCGACCTTCCCGTCGTAGCGTGAGCCGCTCGCCCTCGAGGCGCCGCAGAAGCCCCGAGCGGGGCCGAAGACATCGCAGTCGCAGCTTCAGTCGCAGTCCCAGCTACAGTGAAAGGCGCAGCAGAAGCCGCAGCGTGGTGGATCGACAGGCGTCCGGGGGATGGCACAGAGACCGACGCGGAGGAGGAGGAGATTATTACTATCAACGCCAACGCAGCACCAGCGCCAGTCGCGAGCGGCGTCAGATGAGGAAGGAAAGGGCTGTCAGCAACAACGTCCGAAGCTTCAGCACCAGCAACTATAACAAGAGCAACAGCAGACGCAGCAGAAGCCGCAGCGTTGGAGCAAGTCGAGTCAGTCGGGACTTCAGTCGTCAGGACACAAGTCGCTGGCGGAGCCCCAGCACCCAGCACCGCAACTCTAATCAGCGTCAGCGTCAGCATAGCCCCAGCCCACGCAGATACAAAGTGACCTCCCGCCAACGCAGTCGTCGGAGTCCGAGTCCACGACGCCATAGTCCAAGTCCTCCACGACACAGCTTGAGTCCTAGTCCACGTCGTCCGAGCCCCCGCTATCGAAATGCTACTAGTGCGCACCGTCGTGCCAGCTCATGGGGTCGTAGTTCTAGCCCCCAGCGTCATAGTCTCACTCCACAACGACAGCGTAGCCCCACTCTACGTCGACGCAGTCCGAGTCCATGGCAGCATAGCCCAAGCCCGCGTAGACGCAGTACCAGTCAGCGCCGTCGCAGCACTAGTTCGCGTCGACGTAGTCGTAGCCCACGGCGCGACTGGAGAAGTCGGTCGCGGTCTGATGATTCCCGTCGCCGTCGAAGTGAAGATGCAGTTTCGCGATCGGGCTCACCAGGCGTTCGCAGTAGTATCCGCTACAACGACGGACGGGCTGCCGATCCGCCGGCAGCCAAGCACTCTCCTGCTGCGTCTTCCTCGTCGGCAGGTACTCCCCCGAAGTCGAAAGATTATATTGAGGAGAAGCAGAATACAACGGAGCCTGTGAAGGATGCTAGGAACTGGGGCGAGCATCGCTTATCAACAACTGGAAATCATGACAGAGGTGGCATCGCCCACGGGAATCCCCAAGGGTATAACAACCATCACATGCACAGCCGCCGGCCCTTTCATCAGGACACACGAGCTCCATCTTCTTCTCCAGCAGCGCATGGATCATCAACGCCAGCAAAGTCTGTGACTATCTCGGACCAAGTAACGACATCATCTCCGCATGGTGGCCATAGCTGCACGTCAACACCCACACAAGCAACCAGTGGCAATGGCAACCATCACACCTTCTCTCCTGTCGTAAATCCTATTGTGGAGAAGAAACGTGAGGCGCTGCGCGAAAGTCATCGCGCATACCTCAAGAGTAATAGCGATTACAATCGTGCTGAGATGAAGTACGTGTCGATTGAAGCTGAGCTACGACTAGCCGAGTTTTGGCTGGGTGTCGTAACGAAAAACCTCGAGGACGTGGGCAAGCGCATCGAGGTGCACGACTGGAACTTTCAAAAGATCACGAACGAGGAGGAGGACTTTGATGAGCCATGATGCTGTTACAAATAATGATGCTTGTTTTTCGTATACATTAAGGAGTGGCAAACATGCAAGGATACGAAACCAAAAGTTCGGGGATTTCTTCGCCACCTTGAGTCGTCGTCGCCTTGGTTTGTTTCTACCGATTCTGCAACACCTCCAGTATAAGATCACGCGAAAGACTGGCGAAGCCGTCGGATTTTGTGACCATGTCGAAGTTCAGCACCATGTACGACAAGCAAATCTCACGCAGTCGATAAGAGTGCAAATCGTCGGCAGATTGGAAGAGCGCGGCCGCGTTTTCAACGTTGATATTCTTTTGCACAATAATCTCGCAGAGTCCCTTGAGACGATCCAGCGTGTACAGATCTGCGGCGGCGTACAGCTCCAACGCCATCTCAGCTCCCACATTGATCGAGTCCACATAAATATACTCCAACAGCGCGAGGAACACAGGCACTCGAGTATGCATCAGCGGGATCTCCTGTTCATGAGACTCGCGCATCCCTGACGAAAACATGGCGCGGAAGTGGTCACTGCGAGCGGCTAAAATGGCACGATGTGAATGGACAGCGCGTCCTTCGATGAGAAATGTTACGTCTGAGAACTCGGCGCTGTCAATGAGCTGACGCATGTCCCCAACGTATGACGAGGTCAGCATGGATGCACGCAGCATTGCCACGGGGTCCACAAGCGCGACGGTGTGTTCATTGTAAGACGCCACGCTGATCACGCGCTTACCCTCGAGCACGTCCACCTGCTTGGGCAACGTCACCTTGGTCGTGTCATTATGACCCAACTTGCCGTGGTCTCCATTTCCCCACGTATACACCTCACCCGTGTCTGTGAGCGCGACTGTATGACTCCATCCACACGTGATCTGTACTACCAGTTTCTCCACGAGACTTTCCACCCGCGTTGGTACCGTTTTGTTCACCTTGTCGCCATGTCCGAGCTGTCCATGCTCTCCTCCACCCCACGTGTATACCTCTCCTGTCTCCGTCACTGCCGCCGTATGAAAACCGCCACATGCCACCTGCTTCACGCGTTTACCTGCCAGCGCTTCAACAAAGCGCGCCACCGGTTGGTTTCTCTCAGAATTGTGTCCCAGCCGCCCAAACTTCCCCTCTCCGAAGGTGAAAACCTCTCCAAACTCACTCAAAGCGGCTGTGTGGAAGCCACAGGCCGAGATCTGGACGATCGCTTTGCCTCGTAACTCTTCCACTGGACAGGGTAGATACTGATGACCCTCCGTGTCTCCGTGCCCCGACACGCCGTTCTCCTTGTCTCCCCACGTGTACACGTCCTTGTTCTCCAGTAGAACGACCGTGTGGCGGCTTCCGCAGGCCACCTGCCGCACCTGCATCCCCTTGAGCGTCTCCACCAGGAACGGCGTCGAGTGGCCCGTCTCGTTGCCGTGGCCCAATTTGCCGTACATGCCGCCGCCCCACGTGTACAAGTCGCCTGAGACTGTGACGGCTGCAGTGTGGTAGCTGCCGCACGTGACCTGGCGGATGTTTTTGCCCCGCAACTCCTCCACCAGTCGTGGCACGAACTTCCACCCATTGTCTCCGTGGCCCAAACGCCCGTCGTCGCCTCTCCCCCACGTGTATACTTCTCCTTCATCTACGGGGCAACAGAGGTGATAGGTCCAATTGTTAGCGTTTGTTCTAGTGTATGCAGAGGGGCCGTCGTACCGGTGAGCACGACGGTGTGGCCGCTTCCGCACGCGATCTGCACGATGCGGCGCTCGGCCAGCGCGTCGATGGGCACGGGTCGGTGCTGGTCGCTCGTGTCCCCGAGCCCCAGTTGGCCATCTTCGCCTCGGCCCCAGCTATAGACGGTCATCTTCTGGGGGTGGCGTCTTGTGGAGCGAGACGGCGCGGCTTCCTTCCTCGCGGGCTGGGCTCTGAAACAAAATGAGGTCGGCCATAGTGAATGCAAGTGCAACGGAGTTTTGTGTCACGCACACAATGTAGCCATTCCCGTCACTCGCTCGCTTCAACTTTCCTTTCCTCGATGGCACGCGACAAGATCGTGAGCACCGCCGCGGCCGACGCTCGCTGGCATGCGCAGCTGGCGGCTCTACTGGCAGCCTCAGGCAGACACGAGAGCGCTGCGGCTCACTACCGATGGGCGCTAGAGACGACGGACGCCGGACCAGAGGACGGAAAAGCGCAGCGACGGCGACTCCAGTGGCAGTTCGACCTCGCAGCGACGGAGGCCAAGCGCGGTCGCCACCAGGACGCCGTCAAACTGTACGAAGAAATACTGGAGGCAGAGCCCGATTGCGTCGAGGTGCAAGTCAATTTGGCGGCGCAACTGGCGATCGCAGACGCGAGTCGACTGGAGGAGGCGCTGGGGCTCTGCATGAGGGCGCTGACACTGCGTCCAGACTTTGCAGAGGCGCACTACAACCGCAACATGTTATTGCGGAGACTGGGGCGTCAGCGTGAAGCTATCGATACTTACTGGAGGAGTTTAGTACATGATATTGGAGCAGAAATTGCTGGGGAGAGAATGCCCAGCGAGTTGGCTCGAGTTGTGCTTTCTTCAGAAAGACGGGGCCGAGTGCCAAACGCGCACACAGCAAATGTTGGAGGTGAAGGGTTTGTAGCGAGCGAGGAAGACGCTGTCGCTGTCGTCTGCGTCAAGTGGGGTACCAAGTACGGGGCCGAATACGTGAACAGACTCTACAATTCCATCATGCGGCACACTGGAGAACTGCAAGTGGCGTTCATTTGCCTGGCAGATAACGCGGAAGGTGTTGATCACCACGCGAATTTAAAGGTGATGCCGCTGGACGATGGCTGGAAAGGCTGGTGGAACAAGTGTCAGCTTTTCTCCAACGCCCTGTCGGCGAAACTTCGTGCGCTGGGTTACTCGAGGTGCCTGTACGTGGATCTTGACATTGTTGTCGTTGGCAATTTGGTCGATCTGCTGTTGTGGTCGCCTCCTCCGGGAGCGCTAGCGCTGCTGAAGACGGACCAAATGACCAACGAACAGCGCGAAGGCGGATACAACAGCAGCATAATGGCGTGGCGCATTGATACCAACGAAGTTGATGGGTCGCTTCAATTTATCTACAGCTTTTTGCATGCCCATTTTGCCGCCGTTAGCAAGTTCATCTACAAGTTCGACCATTGGCTTGAAATGGCTTACCCGGACGCTTGCTATCCCCAAAGCGTCTTGCCTGGCCAGATCGTGGAATATCGAAGCCTCGATGAAAAGGCAACAATGCCACCACCAAACGCTCGCATCGTATGCTTTCCACTCCTCCCAAAACCACATAAAGCAACCGCACCCTGGGTTGCACAGCATTGGGCCTAGCAAGAAGAAAGCTTCTGAAGCAGTAAACTAGGCAATTCGTACCAAGGACACGTGGTGTCTTTCTATTCAGCATGCTCGATCCATAGTTTCTACCTCCAAAGCCCACTTAACCTCAAATACGTGGATCCTTTATTTTTCGCCATCATCACGTACTTCAACAGATAGCAGCGATGACGTCCCAGTATCATCTCGGGCATGGGCGAGCTTTGCCAATTTTTCGTCCAGTGCCTTCATTGCACGCGCCCTGCAGAAAAGTAAACTCTATATATTAGATCGCACACCACATACTCATATCTTTACCAACCACTTACTTTCGACGTTCTGCAATCGGGTCATTCTTGATTTCCTATACAAACATTCGACATGAGAAGTTCTATCTCCGGACTAGATCTGTTGCATTTTCAACCGTACCGTGAGGATCGGGAGCATTTTTGGCTTCTGGGCTGCACGCTTCTTAAAGAACCCGCACAGCTTGACCACACTAAAGCAGAAATTCGCGATGGGGCCAGCGAGCGGTCTGTTAACGAAAAGCACACCATACATTTAGAACCCCATGCAACAAATCACCGCAACTTCGGCGGAGTTTCACTTACGCGCAGAAGTCAGGAAGAAACACCACCAGCGCAAACTCATCCGACACATCTCCGACAGTCTGGTCACGGTTTTTGTTGAGAAAGCGGAGGTAGTACCATCCGAAATAGCCCCCGAGCACCGAGAATGGGCCAGCGCTCACGAGCATCAGACTGACTGATGGGGCAGATGTGACGGCCAGGCCAACCATCGTGCAGAAGCAGAAAGTCACGCACGCTACGAGCGGGTAGAACTGAACGGCACGGGCAAACACACAATAATTAGCACGTGGCACAAAACCTATGAAAGAAGATCAGCGCAACTAGAGAGGAACTTACACGAAGCGGAACGCCTGGGAACAAGGGTGCTGTTGCGAATGGCGTCTGTTTCGAGTAGGCCACCAGCAAGGCCGTGATTCCACCCGTAAAGCCTGAAAAACTCGCCTCCCTACATATCGATAGCAAACTGTTAGATCCAGAGAGCCGTCACCCACTGGGGTCTCTGTATCAGGTCGTACAGGTAGATGGGGTTCCGGAAGAGGATGTAGAGCACAAAGAGATTCACAAACAGCACGACCGCCGCCGCTGTGTTGGCGAACAGCAGCAGCCGCACGAGGTTGAGAGCGCCGAGGTCCGTCTCCACGCGTTTGACGAGTCCAAAGGCCAGCGGAAGCACGAACAGCAGCTGCAGTAGTAGAAGGAGAATAAAGCACTGAGAATTTGTTCATATTGGTAGATACCCGCAGTCGTAGCAACTCACCTGCACAATGTATGGATGGTAGAACCCGGCTGTGACATAGACCCACGGACGGATGTGGCGCAGGATCACACTTCCTCAGAATGAATACCGTCAGTTGGCCTCCTCCTATTCATACAGCCAGTAGTAGCAACTCACTCTGCCACAGACAGCGCCAAGACGCCGCCCTTCTCCTCTGCAGGTGTGAAGATTGCGCCCACGAGCCACAGCAGCAGCATACACAGCACTAGACCGACAGAGACAGGGAGCTGCCGCCGGAAGAAAGGTTAGTCCCATCCAGTAGAGCCTACTGCAAGGCGACAGGCAGATCCAAGTCGTACGCACCCGCATGAGTCCGTCCAAGTGTCCGTCGCCACGTTTTGTGCTTCTTCAATCAGTCAGTTCGTACCTAACAGAGATCCCAATCGTACTTAACGGCTGCCACCTAGCTTCGCACTTAGCCGACTGTAGACTGTACTACATCGTGCAAGGTGCACTAGTTACGATACGCCAAGCAAGATGCAAGACGAACCTCCTCCACCTCCGCCTCCGCCTCCTCCTCCTCCTGTCGATGGCTCCAACACTCGCAGTCGCTCGTTTTCTTCTGCATCTTCAACTGCTGGACCTCTTCGTGTCGGTGGCCGCGCTCCGACCTTCAGCGAGTTGCGCGCCGGCGGCTACACGTCCCGCTCGTCGTCTCTGCACGTCACCACGGACGCGCTATCTTTCGCTCCAAAGGACGACGACCCGCTGTCGCCTCGCACGCGCCAGGAGATGGAGAAACAGCGTCAGCAACTCAACAAAACTGCGACTCTTCACACGAGCGGCGCCAACACGAGCAACACGACGCCCACCAATCGCAGCAGCAGCAACAATACACCACGCTCCTCGTCCTTCTACAGCGTCAGCAGCAGCAGCGAATCCGCACCCGACGGACGTCGCTACGAGCTGCAGAGGCAGCATCTGAACCCAGCCAGTCAACTGTCGCCTCATAGAGCGATGCTCAGTCGCGTCGACAGCCTCTTGGGCTCGCAGTCCTCCGCAGCTCCGTCTCAGTATGGGGGTTCAGCCGGTTTCTCTGCCTCACAACCAGGCTACTCTGCTGCTGCGTCCAGTAGCACGTCTCCGTCGATGGTGGCACCTACGCGTCCGTTCCATCGAGAACGGCCCGAGGAACAAAGAGAACCGTCCAGTTGTGGGGCCGACATCTTGTACAACTCGCCAATCAGGTTGCGACTGACGAATCGCCAGTGTCTGAGGATCTCTGCAGTGAAGGACAACAACAGCCAGCACCATCAGACGACATCGCAACTGCCACCAAGACCGGCTGGGCCAGTAGCAGGAGCAGGAACATCGGTTGGAATCGCACGTACGACGAGACCGTCTATTAGTGTGCAAATTGACGTGAGCGGAGACGGATTGGACGGAGATGACGAACAGATTTTCGTATTGCAGAATACTGCGCTACGTTCAGATTGTGCGGAGGTCCGTTACTCGGATATTGTCTCATTATACTGTGTAAGCGGGAGCTGTAAAGGACGATTCTTGTCGGTGGATGCTGCTACGCAGACTCTAACTACGAAGAAGGGACCAGTGATCTCAAACAGCGAGAAGTGGAGGCTCGTGAACCCTGCAGCGGAAGTTCATGAGGAGTACGCAGGAAGAAACCAAGATACGTTTTCGTCCGTGGATGCTGCTACCAGGATATGGGGGCAACAGAAAGCGGTTGAAACTAGCGACAGTGTTATGCTCAAGATGAACATGGCAGACCTGTATCTTTCTGTGCGCCCCGAACGGTACGGACACGATGATGCTACAAGCGCGCACTCGTCAGTCGTGCTCAGCAAAGAGAACGACGGAGTCAACGATACCATGCAAGTCTGGAAAGTCACAAAGTCAAACTTGCCTTACGACCCTGAATGGAATCGCGAGCGCCCGTACCTAACTGGAGAGGCGTTTGTACTACCCCAAGCCAAGAGGCATCACGCTGCAGATGATAGCGACTTGAGCCTGCCTCCACTGTCCACATATCCTCCGTCAGTGCAAGAATCCATTATTGTGGATGACTTGCTGTATGTCCTTCTTGGCGTAGAAGGCCGCTACATTAAACTAGCAGTCACCGAGAGCCGTAGCGTTGATGCGAAATCAACGCGCTCGTTCAAGTTTGGGCTGAATCAACCTGGTATGGATCCATCACTCCTGACCTTGGCATCGCGGTGCCTATCTCTGGGGGAATTTTACCTGAAATTGGTGCTGTACATCGAGCAGTTTTCTCGGTACGAGTATGGGCAGGTCAGTCACGCTCTGTGTGCGGCACTAAAGGCGCTGGTGAAGGAGTATAAAATAATGGTGGGGCAGCTTGAGCACCAGACAAGAAATTCCGATGCAGCGGTGTTTACTATTCAGAAATTGTGGTACAACGTACAGCCGAGTTTGCGGACATTGGAAATGCTAAGTTTGCTGGTGGACGCATGCCGCAAAACTATCGGTGGAGGCTCGCTACTTACTGAGATCCAGCGGATAATGTCCTCTCTGGCGGGGGATTCAAACGCACGCAAGGTATTTTCTTTCCTTATGGAGCGTGCTAGTGTGCCGTACTTGAAGATGGTGGAGCGGTGGATTTACCACGGAGACCTTGTGGACCCTTATGATGAATTCATGATCCGACGAGACGACCAAGTGAGCAAAGAGGACGTGCAAGACAATCCATATTCAACATATTGGCAAAGTCGCTATACCGTCCGTGAATCTCAGGTACCACTTTTTCTGTCGCGGGTAGCCCCGAAAATCCTGACTGCGGGCAAATATCTGAACGTCTTCCGCACGTGCAACCGTCAGGTCGACTGCCCATTCGCGGGGGAGATAATCTTTTCCTCGAGCGAATCGGTGTACGAAGAACTAATTGACAAGGCCCATGGATTTGCGAGTCGGATGCTCTTGGACCTGTTCGTGCGCGAGAACGACCTGCAGAATCGGCTGATCTCGCTGAAACATTATTTTCTGATGGATCAAGGAGACTTTTTCGTTGATTTTATGGACGTTGCTGAAGAGGAACTAAAGCTACGAGCGGACAAATTGTCGATGCCGCGCCTGGAATCATTGCTACATTTATCGCTCCAAACGTCAACCTGCTCGTCGGATCCGTACAAGGATGATCTCCAGTGTTTCCTGTCGCCGCATAACCTCATATCACACATGGAGACAATTCACCAACGTGCGCAAAAAGGGCCTAGAGACTCGTTGACAACGTTCGCTTCGTCATCTATCGGTCATCCAGGCTATAAAGTCATTGATGCCTTTACGCTCGACTACAACGTGAAATGGCCGCTGTCACTCGTGATCTCGTGCGGCGCATTGACCAAGTACCAAATGATTTTCCGGCATATTTTCTTTTGTAAGCACGTGGAACGCCAGCTCTGTGATGCCTGGCTAAACCACCAGGCTACAAAAGAGCTGTCGCTGCGCTCTGCCCTCGGCCCGTCATTCTGTCTTCGCCAGCGAATGTTGCACTTCCAGCAGAATTTCGTCTACTACATGATGTTTGAGGTGATTTCGCCTCGGTGGCACGATTTTCAGCAACAGCTCGCGAGTGTAGGCACAGTGGACGATATTCTGGAGTACCAGGGCGAGTTCCTCGATATTTGCCTGAAGGAATGCCTGCTGACAGACCCAGATCTTCTTCGAGTTCTTACGAGGCTCATGACCGTATGCATGACTTTTGCCAACAGCATTGAGAGGTTCACGCGGCCATACTTCCTGGACGAAGAGACCATTAAGGCTGAACGGGAGGCTGAGCGAGATCGACGAGCTGATAAGAAGGCACGGGAAGAAGCGGAAGTTGCCCTAGCAAGCTACCAGCGCCAGAAAGGGACTTTGGGGGGCAAGAAGAAAGGTAGCGTGTTGAGACGCCGGCAGTCCTCCCAGGTCGACATGCGACGTACTCGGATCAAGGAACTGTCGGACGATGTGAAGCGCGCGCTGACGGAGCGAGAGGGCGATGAAGAGAACCCGTTCGTTCGCATGACGAACGATTTAGAGAACCAGTTTGATTCACTTCTGGGCGAATTCATGCAGCAGTTGTTGCGTCGGTCGCTGTTGCAGGTATGGTGCCTCTTATCTCCGCCGTCACCCCGTTCACTTCGACTGACGTTTTTATTTGCTTGCCGACAGCAAAACTCGCATCTATCGAACTTGTGCACACGGCTCGACTACAATGGCTTCTACACGAAGTAGCCACTTGTCAAGGCACTTCAACTTGATCAGCGAAAGGTCGCGTCCGAAGATCCTGAATCAAATCATTTATTGGCGCATCGGAACTTGATGTACGAGTGACTGACTTTGCAGCGCTGCTTGGTTGTTATCTGTGATGACAGGATGCAGGTGGGCTCAGTATGGAAGTGTTGTGTTACTAGCGATAATGTGCTTGTTGGTGTTGCGAGCATCAGCAAAGCAACTGACAGTTCTTACGCAACCATTAGTATCCGTCGCGGGGGAGCCGCTTTCAGTGCAACCTGTGCTGGCGCTGACCGACGATAGTGGAAACATTCTCGCAACTGAGAGTAGCGGCTCGGTGCAGGTCAGCATCGGTAACAATCCGTCTCGATTCGCTGTTGTCTATCCGGTTGGAAGCGCCTTCTCTTTTCAAAATGGCATTGCGCGCTGTTCAGACCTGTACATCAATGAGGCAAATGTGGGGTTCACGCTGGTCTTCTCGTCCTACTACCATGGCGTGCGAGCGGAAACTTCCTCCTTTGACGTCATCGTTGGGCCCAAGTACAGGCTTGCGATTCTCGCTGACATCAGTACGGCCTACGGTGGCACGCCATTCTTGCCACAGCCAACTGCGGGAGTGGTGGACAAAGGCGGCAACGTTGTGACGGCAATAACTGAAGGCTCCGTGCGCATTGAGATCGAAGTTAACCCCGTTGGTGGTGTTCTGCAGCCGGTGGCCTTTCTTAACGTTTCGATTGTGAATGGGATCGCTCGATTTTCCGGCGCGTTTATCGATGTTGCTGGATCGCCGTACAAGCTGCGCTACACAACAGATCTGGTGCTGACGGGCGGGAGTACAGTGGTCACAAATCCTTTCACGGTGGCTCAGGGTACGTGCAACCAACTCAAGCTGACGGGCATACCAAATAACGCTAACGGTGGCAAGGCATTCCTAACCCAGCCTGTGCTCAGGCTTCTTGATTCTGGAGGAAACCTTCTCGACGCAGACAGTTCAAGTATCGTTCGCGTGACAATCGCTGCTAACCCGTCCCGTGGAAAACTTACACCTGCAGATGCACTCACTGCGAAAGTGCAAAAGGGTGTCGCTATCTTTCGTAGCCTGAAAATCAATAAAGCTGGCGACGGATATTCGCTGCGCTTTACACTGTACTACAGAGTCCAGGGCAAGAACTCGTGGATAAAGTCGAACATTTCCCAGGTTTCGACAACCTTTGATGTGCTCACAGGGAACCCTGTGTCATTACTGTTGCAGCAGAACCTCTCGGATGGTGTTCTCGATGGCCAGCCGAACGAAGTACAGCCCATTGTGGCGCTTCTGGACGCTGGGGGTAACGTGGTTTCCTCTCTAGAAACAGGAACCATCACAGCTTCCCTTGCTTCGAGCGCTTCAGTGAGCTCAAACATCGTTGTCGACACGTCTGCAGCTCCGCTTTTGACTGTGGTTAAGGTGGGTGCATTGATCAACACTTCCTTCCCAATGCCTTACGGAGTAGGGGCCCGGGTGTCTGTTCAAGTCATGTTTTCGGATGAGGTATCCATGACGGGCGCACCGACACTGGAGCTCGCATCTTCGACAAGCGGTGCTGGGCCCAATGGCAAAGCGGTGGCAACTGCAGCCACTACGGTGTGGTCTAGCTGTTATGTTTTCCAATATGACGTTGTGGCTACAGATAGCACTGCGGATCTGGAATACACGTCGACGACTGCTCTAGCACTGAATGGTGGAATGATCACAGACCGAAATGGCAATACACCAATACTCACATTGCCAGCACTAGGCAGCGCAAACTCTCTTGCTGGGACCAGCGCGGTGGTGATTGATACTACAGCCCCAATGGTCACGTCCGTGAGTTGTACGAATCCAGGTGACGGTGAGTATGGCTCAGGACAACTGATCAATTTGAAAGTACAGTTTTCGCAACCAGTGACGGTGTACGGCAGCCCAGTTCTACCAGTGGCCCTCACTACTGTCGGTGGTACGGGAGGAACACGCAACGCAGTATTCTCTAGTGGGAACAACACCAACATTTTAATTTTCGTTTACACTGTCCAGAGTGGTGACGCGTCGTCCAAATTAGATGTGACAGCAAACATCAACGTCAATGGTGGATTCATTAAACATTTTACCCAGCGTCCGACGACCGATGCGGTTGTGACGATGTCAACGATCCCCGTGAAACTCTCCGCGGCAAACAATATCATAATCGATACTACAATTCCAACTGTTGATGCGACGGTGGGCGTGACGAGTGGCTCAAGCAACGGCATCTACGCTCCTGGGGATGAGATAAAAATCTTGGTCACATTTACCAAACCGGTGACGGTGACGGGGTACCCGCGCCTCTTCCTTGAAACCGGCCCCATTAAGCGCCCTGCCGGCTATGCTTCAGGGAGCGGTTCGAAGGTGCTTATGTTTGTGTATCGGGTGTCGGCTGGCGACACTGCAGGAAGTGGTTTCCTGAACTACCGTGATGACCAGGCACTGAATCTCAATGGTGGTACCATCACTCGCTCACTCGTAGGTGGCACTGGGGCTGTCGGATCCAATGCCATTGTAACATTGACGGCCACCACTCTTGCAGCGAAGACGCTGGCGAACAATGCCCAGCTGACCATCGATGGTCTACCCCCAACTGTTACAAGAATATCCGTGTTATCTCCCTCCTCTTCGACTGTTACGCGTGGCAACGAAATTGTTATCGGTGTCAGCTTTTCAGCGCTCGTCACTGTAGATACCACGAAAGGGGTTCCTTCAGTGCAAATGGCGGTCGGAGATTACAATCGTCAAGCAGTGTACAAGTCAGGTAGCGGAACCCAAGCTCTACTATTCTCTTACATCGTGAGTTTGGGAGACCAAGCGCCAAATGGAGCCAATTACCGCTCACGGGCATCTTTGGTACTTAACGGTGCAACAATCCGACGAACGTCACTGTCACCCACGCTGGATGCGTATTTGACGCTACCAGATCCACCGTCCCTAAGCCCACAGATAACTGTGGATCGAGCATTCAACTTTCAGACAACTATCCAAACCTTAACGGTGGATGTTGCCCCGGGAACCTACGGTACGAACCAAGTTATCACGCTGTCGCTCACTTGTTCGGACGAGGTCGCACTATCTGGAACGACACCTCCATCGCTGAGACTTAACACGGGTACTTTCGTGCCATACGCATCTGGTAGCTCCACACGTACTCTGGTATTCCTCTACACTATTAACAGCGGAGATGCCACCTCGGATCTAGACAAGTTTGACGACAATGCCGTCATATGCACTCTGCCGGGCTGCCAGGTTATCAATTACAACGGGCAAAGTGCCATCTTGACACTTGCAGGGATCAGAGTAACCCCTGCGAACATTGTGATTGATACAAGCGCACCTCAGGCAGTGAGTGTCTACGCGGTTACGACAGCTCCAACTGTAAATGATGGCTGGTTCGTCGTTGGTGACGTGATTGATATCGTGGTTCAGATGGATTTGGAGGTGTTTATCGACCCCCTGCCAAGTGCATACCCAGACAAGGCACCGCTACTACTACTTAACACCGTGACAAAGGGGAAGCCCGTCTTATGCCGGGGCTACGCGAATAACGACCGGCATTTATTGTTATTCAGGTACACTGTGGAAGTTGGTGATGTGGCTACTGATCTTACGTACGTGGATCAGAACTCTCTGACGCTGAACAGTGGCCAATCTACCATTAAAAGATTCTCGACTACGCCCACGACAGATGCGGTGCTGACACTCCCTGTCCCAGCACCGCTTGGAGTATCGTTAAACGTGAACGGTAGCAGGGTCCCTACAGTTCTTACTGTCTCGTCACCAACACCAAACGGGCTTTACCGGTGTGGTGATCAAATTGCAGTGACAGTGTCCTTCAGCCAGTATGTCGTAGTGATGGGGGGCCCCTTTCTCTGGTTGGATATGGGTGCAATTGCTCGCAAGGCGCTATACAGCAGCGGCAGCGGCACCACGGTACTCACGTTTATCTACACAGTTCAGGAAGGGGATTACTCTGTGGATATGGAATATGTGGATCATCACTCGCTTGACTCAACAACCAGTGTCAGTGATACGATTCCGACTGCGATCCTGCACCTGTCTACGAATCCGACAACGGTGGCAGACGTAACGCTGCCTTATCCATTTACTCAGGGCAGCCTCAGCTACAACAAGAACATTCAGGTGAACGGCCGCAAACCCAGTATTGTGTCGACGCGTTTTGTGTCAGCTGATGGACTTTACACAATCTCTCAGACGGTGGTAATGGAGGTGACATTTAGCTCTTGTGTGGTTATTGATAGGGGTGTACTGGGTGTGCAGGGTCCTACACCTAGGCTGCGCTATCAGCCTAGTCCCGTATCGTCATTTTCAACTTCTGCGGCCACTACGATTACGCGATATGGTGTCTACGTGAGCGGCAGTCCTGGTCCAGCGTTGCGATTCGAGTACACAATCCGGACTGGGGACACTGCACTCGCGCTAGACTATGCTGATACGACGGCTTTAGAGCTGAACGGTGCGCGTATCTTAACATGCACTGCCAACGCGAATGTCACCCCGACACAAAGCGTAGACTTGCACTTGAATCCACCCGGAGGACGGCTTTTGGGTGCTACGGTCCAGCCTGTTATTTTCGGGAGATCTACCTTCACGGACCTTGTGGTGAATCGTCTAGGATTCGATTATCGCGTGAAGTTTAGTTCGCAGTACGGACAAACAGTGTTAGAAATTAGCGACGATTTCGACATGCTTTCCTCGGCGGTGTATGGATTGCGGAGCTCCCCGTACGCGAGTGGTGACCAGTTAGGCGCGAGTGTCGATGTGGATGGCGACACACTAGTGCTTGGTGGGCCAGGTGCGAGTGAACCTATCGCCGCGGTTCAGGTTGTAACAGCTCTTGGCGATGCAGAAACCTATGTGAATGAAATTCAGGTTCTTCAGACCACTGCGAGGCAGATCCCAGCGGTGCAGGTGTTAACAAGCACGGCAGCTCCTGGAGAGACTATCGGCGGCTTTTTCTATCTGAACCTTGGCTTTATCGGGCCAACGCGTCGTCTGGCATACAACGCTGACCCTATTCAAATGATCGTGGCCCTCGAAATGGATTTGGGCTTCGACCTTCAGACAATTAGCGTAACCCGGGAACCTAATACTTATTGTGCGTGCAGCAACGGATACGTATGGAGTATCACGTTCCTGTATGCTGAAGGCCCCCTTGACACGCTGTCTGCGGATGTGAGCCGTACTCAGCTTACTGGGCGTTCGGCGTCTATTGGTGACGGACGAGGTGGAACTACGGCGTTGGTTTCGGTCCCCTCCACCACGCTAGGCGGAACCATGACGCTACAGCTAGGCAATTTTATCACGCGAAACATCAAGTATGATGTTGACGAAGTGGAACTGGCGACAATTTTAACGCAGGACTTGAATCTGAATATCTGGAGTATCTCGCGCTCGCTCCCAAGCCCAATGGGTGCTTACACTTGGAGTATTACTTTCACAGCAAGTGATACGCTCTACGACGTACCTCAGTTACTGCCACAGAGTGTATTGTTGACCGGATTCGGTGCAGATTTAATTGTGCGCACTGAGCGCGACGGACAGGGTCGACTGTCTGGGTCCTTCAGACTTCGATTCCGCACCGATCTGTTTCCAAACGATGAGACTGACGATATCCCTGTGAGCGCAAGTGACCACGATGTAGAGGTCGCGTTAGAGAAACTTGTATCAGTGAATCAAGTCTCTGTTCAGCGTACGACGTCCATGAATCCCTTTGGTGGATACTCGTGGACAATCACTTTCGTGCAAGTAAATACGAGGAACGATTATGGGCCCGTGATGGATACGTCAGGCAATCTACCCGCACTTGTTCCTGTCACCACAGACCTTAAAGGCACAAACGCACGTGTTGTCGTTCAAGTTGGTGGTTACGTCCCGCCATCGCAAAGCGCTGATAGTCCAGGTACCAATGCTGGACTTCCAGGCGGATCTGCCGGCATGGTAGCAGTTTTCACACGCGGTAATAACGACTGGAAGCAGCAAGGCGGAACGATTGAAGGCCATGACACGCGTGGCGGTGACTTGTTTGGCTCGAGTGTGAGTTTGCAGGGCAACACGTTGCTAGTGGGCGCACCTGCTGCGGCCATCTTTGGAGATTTTGAGAAGCAGTCGCTATTATGTGACGCCGACGGAGGGTACCTGCGGATTCTTTTCAACGGTGAGGTATCGAGTCCCATTGCATTCGACGCCAATATGCGAGATCTGCAATCCGCGATTGCGGCGGTAATGTCAGTAGATTACGGTGAGGTTCAAGTCGACACATCATTCAACACTTTGTGTGGGGGGGTCGAGATTGAACTTACCTTGCGGGCAGGAGACCACGGAGATGACTCTGGCGATATTCCTGACCTTGTTGTTGACGCGAGTGCATTGACAAAAGGTGGTGGCGCTGGA
Source organism: Phytophthora agathidicida (assembly GCA_025722995.1). NCBI lineage: Eukaryota > Oomycota > Peronosporomycetes > Peronosporales > Peronosporaceae > Phytophthora > Phytophthora agathidicida. The sequence goes on along the minus strand of CP106972.1, from coordinate 3,122,175 downwards.
AGCGCTCAAATACACGAATACTCCGCAGGCACATTTCGTGATGATGGTGCGAGTGCCAAAGGATCGCAATGCGGTGCTGCCTATGTATTCACAAGGGACCCAGTGCTAAGTACTTGGTCGGAGTACGCAAAGCTGTCCCCATCAGCCGATCAAATTAATAATGTTCGTGAATACGGTGCTGCTGTCGCACTATCCATCCCTTTTGCAGTCGTGGGGGCACCTGGAGCCTTTGAAGATGAAGGCCTTGTGTTCATCTATCAGTTCAACGGGGTGGATACGTGGCTACTTTTCCAAACGCTAAGCGCAGCACCAAGCGTGGTTACAAGTGGTGATCGATTTGGCGAGTCCGTGGCAATTTCTGGGACAACAGTGGTGGTTGGTGCCCCAGGATATGCCTCAAGCAGCGGTGCCGTATTCGTATTTGATCTAGTGGGTGGCTACTTTCAAAGACGCCAAATGCTAGTGCAAGTGATCCCTGAAATGAGTCCGGGAGATCGCTTTGGTAATGCATTGGACTTAGACATGCTTTCTACCTTTACGCTAGTTGTCGGCGCTCACCGCCATACGTATCATAGTGACGGTGCGGTGGACGCAGTGGACAGTGGCGTAGTGCTTGTGTTCGTTCGACGCAGCATCGACGACATTATCTTCGTGTTGCAGCAAATATTTTACGGTTCGGATACTCGAGCGCGCGATCGGTTTGGAACGAGCGTAGCGGTGGTAAAAGATACCATCATTGTCGGCGCGCACGAGCTTTACGAAGGCGAGCGCACCATTCGTAAGGCAGTACAAGCTATCACTGCTAACGTTGTGGCGAGTAAAAATACGAATATGATACATGGCGGGTCGTTCACGCTGAGCTATCTACGGTCCAACGCTGGCGAGGATCCAACGATAGTGACGACTGTAAAGAGAGTGGAAACACGAGCGATCGTGTACGACATCAGCACCTCGGGGCTTCAGGCCATCTTAGAAGAAGATTTCCAACTGACCAATGTCATCGTAGGACGCGACGGTCCTAGCGCGTCCGCAGGATACACGTGGTATGTGACCTTTGCAGGAAGTTCTGGTGAGGTACCGCTTCTCGAGGTTGACAACACACAGCTTCAAGGTGGTGAAGTCACAGTGAAGTGGGTGAACCACTTGGCCCCAGTGCTCCGTGGTATAGCATACGCTTTCACTCGAGACGCCAACGGGAAATGGACCGAGCAGGCATCATTTTTCCCGAGACAGAAGCAATATTTCGCTTGGTTTGGATCTGCAGTAGCAATTGACAAGCGCACCGCAGTCATTGGGGCTCCCAACTTAGACACGTACTTGTCGAGCACAAATGCTGGAGGTGGCTTCGTCGCCGATCTCGGAATTATGTCTTTGCGGTTCTCGGCCAAGAAGTATAGCGTGCTTGAAGGCGACAGTTTGGACGTAACAGTGCAGCGCTGCAGTCGTCTGGGAGGATTTTGTGCGGTGGATGTATCTGCAGTCCCTCAACTTTATATCAACTATGACACCGGTGATGCGTTTTCTGACCGGCAATCCGTATCAACGTATGTCGCCGTGATTCCACACATTGGTCCATACCGAAAGCTGTCCAGTCTCGATGCCGCTGGTACACAAAACGCAGCATTGGTATTCTTCGCGAAGGATGTTATGGGCCAAGAACCATTCCCCGAGATTGGCAATGGGCGGTGGGTCACCGCAAAGTCTGTCGGAACGGCCAATGGTCGGAATCAATTTTACGGCAGTAACGAACGACGATCACTCTGGGTGGATGCAGTATTTGACTATGCTGGCACCGCTGATTATTCTTCGAGCTCTGGTGAGCTCTACTTTGACGGCGTGGACGATGTAACGCATACGTTTACTGTTCAAACAACGGGCGACTACGTGGTGGAAAATCCCGACGAGACGGTGATGATGCGTTTATCGTTGCCTGGTATCTGGCCTAGCGTTGGGGGAGATCTTTGGTCGACGCTTATCATAAAGGATAATGGAGACGGTGGAAGTGGCGCGCGTTCGTACCTAGCGCACCTAAATCCGGTGCCCTTCCTGACTCAACCGCGATGCGCCTTCAGTAGCTCTGTTAGCATCTTTAGCGCTGGTAATATTGCTGTCGTCGGTGCACCTTTGCAGAAAACCAGTACTGGTGTGAAGTGTGGCGCTGTGCACTTCTTCGTACGTCGTAGCGGATTTTGGGAGCGTGATGCAACTGTTTTCCCATCCGATTGCGCCTCAGACATGAAGTTCGGGACGTCTGTAGCAGTTGATGGGAGTCTTGGCCCAGTACGTACTATCGTTGGCGCTCCCGGCACAGATTCTGCATACATTTACCTCTATTGCAGCACCGGGTTAACCCCTGCAGCTAGGTGGTTGGAGGAGACACGGATTGATGAGCCTACTCAGCCTACCGACGACATCAACCACAATTATGGAGGCGCTAATGCCGTGACGATATTTGGTGATGTGGCGGTTGTCGGGGCTTCTGGACTGGAACGAGTGTGTGTGTATCACCGGGGCACAGATGGCTTGTGGACACTCGCGTCAACGTTACGTTCGAGTGATCGGGTGCAGTATCAAATCCAAGAGCGGACTGTTGAACAAGCTTATGCCTTTGGGCACGCCCTGGATATGGACCGTCGATCGATTATTGTGGGTGCCCCGTTTTCAGATGCAGGAGCCTTCACGCCGCAGCAATACTACACCGCGGACTTCGACCGCCGCTACTTCGGAAAAGGTGCCGCATACGTCTTCCATCTCCAAGCACAAGAGCAACGGATTCAACTGCGCACGAGCAACCCGCTTACAGGTGGCTCGTTTCGGTTAACAGCTACCCGACGCGGTATTACGGGTATCACGCGTGTAATTAGCTACAGCGCTACAGCTGCAGACGTCAAGGCGGCATTGGAAGGCTCAAACGGTCAAGACGGCGATGGATCGACGATCGAGGCGTTAGGATTTAAACTCCTGGAGGTTGGCCGTACAGGGTCAATGGACCAGGGTCTGACGTGGAGCGTGACGTTTATCGGAGAAATAGTGTCGGTGCCAGTGATGACAGCGTCGTGGCTGGGGTACGGCTGCTCTACGTGCAAGGCCTTCAGCAGCACTTTCATCACTGACCCAACTCGTCAGATTCTGATTTCAGAGGCCGTTCCTGTTGGCAGCAGTTGGAGGCAGCAAACGAGGGTCACAGCCCCGGACGGCAACCCTGGAGACCAGTTTGGCATTAGCGTTGGGCTTAGCGGCGAGCAGGCGGTGGTGGGTGCCTCTGGATCGAGCGGACTAACCACTACAACGTGGAATTTCGAAACAGGTGATCTGACGGGGTGGCTCACTACCGGGACAGCCTTTGACCAGCAACCCACGTATGGTGATAATAGTTATGGGCGCATTAACACCTATCGGCAGAGCCCGTTTGTAGGAGCTTCACCTCCAGGCCAGCGTGCTAATCACGAAGGTCGCTATTGGGTGGGCACATTCGAGTCCCGTCCTGGAGCAGGAAAAGCTGTAACAGCGACGCAGGTGGCAGATCAAATGTGCGAGTTCGCCAACGATGCACTGTGCCGTGCACCAAACTACAAGTTACCAAGTGCTAGTGCCACAGTGGGGACCACTCAAGGAGATGGCCCGCAAGGCACGTTGACATCTCTTCCGTTTACAGTTGAGGGGCAGTGGGTGTCGTTCCGCGTTGGTGGGGGCTGCGATGTTCGAGTTGTGTACGTTGAGCTCTTGATTGATGGCCAGCCTGCAGCAGTTCCAGAATCTGTGGCGGCTGAGCAGGTAGCAGTCGAAGTCATCGCCGGTGGAACCACTAGTACATCAACAAACAAGGTCTGCCCCCTGACAGCTACCTCAAAACTTCGAGCCACGGGTCGCTGTCGGGAAACTATGCATCGAGTCAGCTGGGACTTGAGCGCTTTTCAGAATCGGACGGCACAGATTCGAGTCGTGGATGCATCGAGCAATCCCGTCTGGGGCCATATTAACTTCGACGACGTACGCTTTTCGTGGGGAGCTACGCGAGTGGCGCAAACTTCAACGTCAAATGCTGGTGCCGCCTACACGTTCCGGCGTCGCGCTCCAGGGACGACGTTCCCTACTGCGAAGTGCGAGGGCATGAACCGATGGACTTGCGAGTGGGAGTTCCAGGCACGTCTAGCTGCCAGTGATAAGCGGAGTGAAGATCTCTTTGGATCCAGCGTCGCGGTAGACGACGTCCTGGGCGTAGCAGTCGTCTCCGCACCTGGTCAGCGTGGCATCGATGCGAACAATACGATCGAGCGTGTGCTGACCGATGGCCTTGATGTGAGCAACGAAGGTCTTGGGGCGATGGAGGAAGTGGGAAGCATTTACGTCTTCCGACGCGCCGACGAAGTACGCGATGGTGCTGGCGTGCTGCTACGCACCCCCAAGTGGGCCAACAAGGAAGTACTGAAGATGCAGTATCCGCAGAAGCAACGCCAATCGCATTTTGGTGCAGCACTGGACCTGGATGGCAGTGATTTAATCGTGGGTGCACCAGGGATTTCGACGTCTCCTATCCTGCCCCAATCTGGTCGTGCGTTTGCTTACGACTTGGCTGTCGCGGGAGTCAAGTTCACGAACCCGTGGTTTGCCTGCATTGAGGGCAACGCGGACGGTCTTGTAGGACTCACCCTGTCACGCTCTGCAGCGACCAGCAACTTGACACGAGCGCTCACCATTGGATACGCCACCGAGGATCGCTCAGCTACCGGGGTAGACGCGTTGAAGTTTGCAGCCTGCATGAAAGTGCCATTAACTCAACGCAAGGACTGCGGCGACTATCAGCAAACTGCAGGCGAAGTGACGTTCGCAGCGGGGGAGACGTCCACGCTAGTGACGATCCCCATCATGGACGACAACTGCTTCGAGCAGTGGGAAGAACATTTTGTCGTGCGTCTAAATGTTCCTGGCGGGGAGCCATTACTGGGCGAGGACTTTATCGCGAGAGTGAGGATAGACGATGACGACTTCAATAGCGATCCATGCTAGCCGAGTAAACACGCAAAAGCGTCCAGAGGGTCTGTGTTGCACAGCACGAGGCACATGCAGAAAGTTGTGAAGTCGGCGAGCGAGCCAGCGCTTTCGGTCCAGTGGAGCAGAGCGTCGGGAGAGCCGTATGGTGCGTTTGCAGGCGTTGGCTCTTCAGTTCCGGATCACCCACCTCGTCGATCAGTGAAAGCAAGAATCAACACGACAGCTTTGCTTATGGGCTCGCTGTGCTCCAAGGCATCTGCAACGGAGCTCGCGGTGAAACCAAGTGACGAAATAGAAAAGGAGCTGGGGCCGGCGGAGCTCTGTTCGATCATGAAGACGAGTCTGCCCATCGGCACTCAGCATCGGACGCCGTTGAAGAAGTTCTCCAACTGTTTTTCGAGTGTGAAAGCCGTGAACTGGATGCTCGAGCACAATCAGGCCCGGGACACGAGTGAGGCCGTGCGCAAATTACAGACACTCCTCGCTCGAGGACTCGTTGCGCAGGTCGACGGACGAGCCGAGTTCGAACTCGACGCCAAGAGATTCTACCGCTTCACGTCGGCAGACGACGAATGCTAGAAGTAGTTGGCCAGTAGAACAAACAAACGAACCGAAGCTTAATACATGTACACATGCTAAACTAACACACACGCGCGCGGTATGAGACCGCCACGACTCGACTAAGTTGATCTTGTTGAAGTTGCTCGTCGCCGCCGGTACAGGTGGGACCATGAAACGTGCTCCGTCGTCAAGGGTGGAAATACTCGTTCACTCATGCGTACGACGCCCTCAGATACGCGTTTCAACGCGCGCTGAATGAGCAGGGCCTTGTCGATACTCGCTGACAGCGATGTAGAGGACTCTTCTCGCCGTCTGACCGACAAGAAGTCGTCGTGTCTGCGAGCTACATAATGCATAGTGCCCATTACAACCAACGAGTATTCCTTGCACCAGCAGAAGAATGAGAGGATATATCACGTCAAACGGATCCTCGCACGGCGCAGCAGCAACAAAAGACACGAAAGCGTGAACGAACGACGTAGGTGATTTACGTCACGTAAAGATGACCCGAGATAGGGTCAAAAGAGAGCTCTCTTATTCATGGATAGACTCGTGTCTGCTTGCCGAAGACGCTGCCACGGATTGCATATTATCGCTGTGGCAGCCATGTGAGCTTTACCCTTGTGGCCTGTCAAGACAAGTCCAGCTGCAGCAGATCTCGCAGGCGAGCGCAGCCATTTATCCTCGAGGCAGGAGGCCGATCTTATCTTATATCTACGGCCAGCCAACGCTTTTGGCCTCGATGTGATGGCTTCAGGAGGCGGAACTCGCCAGCGAGCTCCGTCCTCTTGAGTTAAAGGAATCGAAGGTGGCGAAAGCGAATATATGCGTCTGTCGACAAGCTCAAGCCACAGGCGAAATTCGTCTGGACTGGTGGAAAGCGTCAAGCGTCATGTTGAACCACGTTGAAGCCGCATCGGCTCGTCTCTCTCCGGCACAAAGCCCGTGGGCGGCAATGGACCTCGAGAGAGAGCGTGGAGGTCAAATTTGCGGACACACCACCAGGCTATCCACCATATTGACAACAAGCACGTACTGCTCCAAACTTCCTCGTTGCAGAAAAAACTTGGCCGATCGATCCGACACTTGGAGCTTGCTGCGTCCTGGCAAGACACGTTTGGCCCGCTCGCTCTCGAAGCTGCAAGGTTGCTAACGGAGCTTTTGGCCGGCCGCCAAGTCTCCGTTGACGCCAAGTGAGCTTTCTGTGTACGTGTTACTAATCGGGTGAAGATTGGTACGGTCCAGAAGAGCCGGTCCAATAGTGAAAGCAAGTCACTTTGGTTGCTGTGCGATCGCCAAAGCTGCTGGTTAGACACCGCTCCGCCGCGCACATGTTAAAGCCTGAGGGCCATAGTGGAGCCCTAACAACCGGGCGTGCAACTGGACGGCCAGCTCTTCCGCACTCTCCTCTTTGCAGCGCGAGGCACAGAGACCTGCGTCGTCCCCCCGCTCGAGCGAACCAAACTCGCTCGTTTTTCGCTGCATTTCCACTTCGGACGGATCGATCGGTCAGTCGGTCAGTTGGAGACGCTTAGCTCCTTTGGGTTATCAATTGCAGCTGCGTACAGTTAGTCGATGCCTGCCATGCAGTTCTCCATGCCCACGGCCGTGGAGCGTGTGCCCGAGTCGTCGGCCGCCAACGACCAGGAGCAGGAGCAAGAGGAGGCACTGCTGCGGTTGGCTGCGCGCATGAAGCAGAACGTGGCCACAGGAGACCGCCGTCGCCACCTCTTCAAGAAGTACCGGGACTGTTTCACAGGCATGGAAGCCGTGGACTGGATGCTTGAGCAGATGGAGGCCAAAAGCGTGGCGGAAGCCGTGCGCAAGGGCCAAGGACTGATGTCCCATCGGTACATCGAGAAGGTGGAGAAGGAGACCAAGTTCGAGTACAACAAGAAGCGCTTCTATCGGTTCACTGCCACGACCCCCGAGTTCGTGCAGGCTGTGGAGCGTCCGCTGCCCAGCGCCACGCTGGACTTGCCACTCAGTGCAGCGGCCAGACGACGCGCGTTGGCTGCGCTCATCGGTGGCTTCGTGGCCGACGCGGCCTCGACGTCGCTGAACGGCGTCTCACACCCTGAGAAAACCATCCCCAACTTGCTGCGTTTGGACTTCGACCCGGCCTTCTGTGGTCTGTACGACACGGCTGACGGCAACGACAAGAAGGGAGGTCGCACGCGGATGGAGTCGTCCACCGGGTTTGAGGCCCGTATCCTGTTGCAGTGCATTGCTCGTCGCGGTCACATCCACGGCTCGCAGCTGGCCAAAGACGCGTACTGGGGATTCAAGAACGACCACCGACTGTTAAGTGCGTCCTCGAGAGCCTTCATCAAACGTGTGCACTCCGGCAAGGGCTGGCCTCACTGTGCTGTCAAGTGTCGGTCTATTGATGTGCTGTCACTGATCCCCATTGTTGTGGCGCTATATGCCGGCACCAATCAGTTGTTCACTAAGGTAGACGAACTCGTCAAGGTTTTCTACGTCGGCACGAGAGTTCGCGATGCAGCGCTGGTGGCCGCGTTTGTTCTGGAGCAGGTAATTCTGGGAGCATCAGTCCTGCAGGCTATGCGTATGAGCATCCGCACTGAGCGACTGAGTGTTAAGCAGCGCAAGGTCATCTTCAAAGCCTTCACCAAGTCGCAGCTCCCGAGTTACGAGGCAATCCAGAAATTTGGCAACCGCGGTTCACTGCCTGGTGGCTTCCACGCCGTGCTGCAGCCGCTTTTCGTGTTAAATGACTACCCTACGGCCGTGCGCGAGAACATCATCGGAGGCGGCCGCACTTGTCGCCGCGCCATGTTTATCGGTGCATGTTTTGCAGCCCAGGATGGCTTGGATGCCATCCCCGAAGGGTGGATCCAGAAAACGCAGTACTTTGATTTCATCGAGGCGGACGCCAGCACCTTGGTCGGACGTCGCGAGGTGCAGGGCTCATTCACAGAGGAAGACGAGGAAGACCGACTTGCTGCTTATGTGGACTACGTGCCGAGGTCATCCATGTCGTCTTCGCGGCTCATTGAGCGTTCTGAATCGTCTCGCCGTAGCAGCAACAACCTCGGCGCGTCGTCTTCGAACGTTAACGGCGAGGCTGATGACATTGCGGCTGAATTGCCTCCTGAGAGTTTGCCGACGTCATCGCGCCGATCGTCTGGCCCCATTCGTCGTCGTTCGAACAGCTACGCGTCCTCGGGGGGTCTTTCGTCGCCGCGGTCGTGCGCGTCCAACTTCTCGTACAATTCGCAGACCACTACGGCTTCGAGCGTGCGCTCGGTCATCGACCTGGGTGACATGGACAAATTCTACCAGAGTGGCGTGGGCAACTCGTTACCTTCATCTTCGACTCCGCGCTCCAGCGGTGGCACTGACGGCCGCCTGAGCTTCGAGATGCAAAAGTTCTTCCAGGCTTACGGCGCGGCTGCTGCTGCTCGCGGCTCCCGATCCGGTTCTCGCGGTTCTCACGGTTCCTACGGCGAGAACGGCTCGTACGGCAGCGGTTCTTCGACGGTGCGATCCAGCGACCTGAACCAGCTGCGTCCGAGCGATATGGCCCCGTACCTTCGTCGGAGCTCCGCGTCTGCTCGCCGAAGTGACCCGCGCAGTGACCCCCGTAGCGACCTGCGCCACAGCTACATTGCGAGCTCCCGTCGCAGTGACACAAACCTCATGTACGGCGGCCACCAGCCTCGGTACTCGAACAAGGTGTCCCGCGTCAGTGATCCGAACGCCTTCTACCGTCGGTCGTCGTCCACACCCGCGTACGTGCCCGAGGCTGAGCGATCCGAAGACGTCGTGCTGGCTCACCGAGTATCGCTAGACGATGAGCAGCGCGTGAGTCTGCACGCCATCCTCTAAGCTTTCACCGAATCGAGGGAAGAGGACATTATCGACACGCACACGACCGCGTGTAGTGAATGAGTACACGCCTCATCATCACTTCAAGCAGCAGTGGTGATCAAGCGAAGCGGGTCAAGCAGCAAGAACGAAGGTGACGGTGGGGATTGTTAATTTATTTGATATGAGCAGCGAAAGCCGGAGGGAGAAACCAGCAGAAACATCCGAGCATCGACGAGAACGCGTGGGCAGCACAGCAGCAGGTAGGTAGTGAAGGAAAGTAGATAGTCAGGCGAGCTTAGTCATATAGCAATGGTGATCGCCATAGTTGTTTTTACCGGACAGTGCTGTCTACGATGCACGCAAAACGCAGCATTGATTTTGCATGAGTATTTGGCCCAGTACACGTACCGAGCCTTCAAATCGCAAAAGTCCGACAGCTGTGAGGTTTGAACTCACGCGGGTTACCCCAATGGATTTCAAGTCCATCGCCTTAACCACTCGGCCAAGCTGTCAGCGTATCGTAAAGAGGCAAAATACATATTGCAGCAATTCATGTAGTGGCTCTTGTTGGAATATGGTGTCAAGGTCGACGCCAGAGTCTACACTACGATGGAGTACGATGGAGCTACTAGGAGGAGCTTCTAGAAGGTTAAAGTACGGTTGTCGTGGACTAAACGGTAGGCAGTAGTGCGATAGGCTACTCCTCACTTTGAGATTGGTAAAGCCACTGACGAGGCCCCGGCGGGGGCCGAAACGCGTCTGGCACGCGTTCAATCAAGAAGTCACGCTACACGTCTTCACTTTCTAACAGCTCTACGATGTATTAGCCTGCACTACTCTTGTCTTTCGAGGAGCTGACTCAGGCAACTCGGCTGTGGCGGTGGCAAGACGAATCTCGAAAACGCAGGAGGGGAGACTTGAAGGAGAGAAGAGTACGAAAGAAGAGCGACCAAGATGGGTTTGTTAGAGCAATGGAAGCGTGACAAACGACCGGCGAGCTGTACATGTACACGTGCTACAGAGTACGCTTCACTGCCCCGACTTACCAGAACGGCATCGCATCGCTTATCTCGGAAACTCTACAAACAATTGCGCACAAGCGAAAGATAGAGCATAATGCTGACGATACATGTAGGTATTGTTGGGCACGGACAGCGAAACGATATGCCTTCACGTCCCCACGTTGGTATGAACGCTTTGAACATCCGCAGGGATCGTACCAGGCTTGGCTATCCAATGTTGAGGAGAACCCTATCGTGCTACGCGCTCGTCACGTGAATCCCATAGAGTCTGTGTGCACAGCCCGCCTCAATCTCTTCGCTTTCGATGGCAAGGTTTACGTTGGAACCATTTTGCAAGCTGCCCCCGATCGCTCAAGACCAAGTTTCCAAACCTCTATCCATGCAGATTTCCGCGGCTTTCTTCGGCCTGGTGGCGCTGTCCTCGTCGTCTCTTTCGACCTTCGCTGCCGCTGAATCGCTTCCATGGGATGGCCGCGCGCAAGGACTCACTGTCGACAAGCTCGAGGACAAGTTCATTACAAAGGTATTGACCCAACGTGGTGGCGCGTCGAAGGGCTCGCCTGCTGACTACGTGACGATTAAGGAGAGCATCCGCTCGCCCGCGTACAACGGCGACACGGGGGCGATTAACATCGGCGTGAACGACAAGGCTGTTTGGGCTCGGAGGTGTACTCTCGTCGCTCAGAGCTGGTGCAGAACATCACAACCAACCCTGACGGCACCACCTTCATCCGCGCGAGTATTCTCAAGAACGACACTTTCTACTATCCCTACAACTGGAAAGTCATCTTTCCAGAGTCTCAGCTCTTTGAGATTCACGTGGACTCCAGGTCCGATTTCCCACAAGTCTTGTACATGACAAACGGTACCAAGGAGCCTCAATGGTCCGCTCAGCTCAGCCTCGACACCTGGTACAACTTCGGCATCGGACTGAAGGCCGCGGCTAGCGGCAAGGGCACGGAGCTGGAGTTCTATACGAGCACTGGGGACGAGGATCTGGCATTGAACGTCACGACGAAGGTTGTGTCTGAGCTCCCCTCTTCGATCGAGATGCACTTTGGGCTCCTGACGCAGGTGAAGCAGTCCAAGACTGCCACGGGCCCCGTGATGACCAAGACGCAGGAGATCTTGTCGTTCAACGGCGTGTCCGCGGAGAGTAAGATTTTGACGTCTGCTGCAGGGCAGGGAGGAAGCACTGCCAGCTCCGTGGCCGGAGAGGCCGACACAATCCACCAGACTGGCCAGAAGTCCTTCACGTTTTAGACCCTCTCCTATATGCAACAACAAGAAAGCACTTGGGTGCAGTCTATCCTTGCCGCACCAGCCGACACAGGGGAGGATGTTCTACCACGCTACAAAACCAATATATGCGACGTTGGCTCGACTTCAGGTAGTTGGTAGCTTTACAAAAAGGAACGCCAGCCAACTCGAATTCCCAGGTTTTGTCTTAGGTTTGACCGTCGTTGTTGTGTCCAACGATTCGAGATGACGACCAGCGAAAAGGATCCTCAGCGGTCGTCTTATCCTGCAACTTCAACTGCTGCATCGACTCTCGGCAGATGTCTGCCATCGTCTTGGATTGCGGGCCGACGTCTTGACGCGGAAGTCCTATGCCTTCGTGCTCTCCATCCAGGTGTCCTACATTATGGGCCCCATCCAGTGCAACCGGCAGATGATTTGGCACTAGCCTGCAAGTCCATCCTGCTTGAATTGCTGCGAGTGCCAAGTGCATCGACGCCCTTGCCAGGCTTCGCGCCGCCATGCCATGCACGTCTGGGTTCCTTAGTCTAACTGGCCGATTCGCTGTTGCAATAGTTCGCTCTGCACGTGCTCGCCAAGGCTCCCTCCGCCCGTTATGCGCGCTTGTCCTCGCGGGTTCAACGGCCATTTCAGTGCGATCGAGAGAGCAGGCAAAGCTTGCGGCCAGCTTCGCCAGATGCAAGATGGCCGTAACCGAAGAAGTGCGGGCGCGCAGCAGCAACCATTTCGCAATTCGCCCCCACGCCCACACGGCGCAACGCCTCCGGTGGTTCCCGGTCGCCAGACGACGGCGCAACACGCAAAATAAAGCAGCCGAACACGCCAACGACTATCTTCAGCCAGCTGGCCCGCCGCCTATCTTGAGGCGGCCTTCTCGACTGCGCCAACCAGCTGCAGCAGCCTGAGTTCGTGTGCTGAGCTCGTCGCAGCTCAGAGTAGAGCTCTGCTTTGGCCGACGCCACCGTGGCCGACGACTCACAGTTGGACAAGCCACTCGAGGCCAATTGGGTTTCGTACCATCCCTCAGCGGTCTCACTCTCGCGAGTTGCAGCTCCTTCTTCACTTGCTCGGCTGAGCTCTCTCTCTCTCTCTCTCTCTTCCTCTTCTTCTCGCTCGCTCTCGTTGAGCACTCCCGAGCTATGGGTTCAACGCGCTACGAGACCGAGGCGGTGCTGCGCGCGGCCATCTTCGGCGAGATCCTGCTGTGCCGAGACCGCCTCACGCAACAGCGCGTGGTGGTCAAGACCGTGGGCCTGCAGTTGGCTCTGCAGCAGACGTCGCGCTCGCAGGAGCTCGTGCAGGAGAACGTGTTGCACGAGGTGGAGGTGCTGAATCGCGTACGCACGCTGGGCGGCCACCCGAACGTCATCAACATGCACAGCTACTTCGTGGCCAAGGGCGGCGGCGTGCTGCACATGGTGTTGGACTACTGCGAGGGCGGCGACTTGCTGGACGCGTGTGTGCAGCCCGTGACAGGGGAGGGCGCGGACAAGACCGAGAGCAGCAGCAGTGGCAGCGGCAGTGGCAGTGGCAACCAGAAAGAGGACGCAGCAGTGGCGCGGGCAGCAGCGGTAGTCGAGCAGAGTCCCGAGGACAACGAGCAGAGCGGACCCTTCCTGAACGGCGTGGACGGGTCCAAGCGCCTACACGAGAGCGTGGCGCACACGTACCTGATGGATGTGCTGTCCGGCCTGCGCTTCCTGCACAACCACGGCATCGCGCACCGGGACTTAAGTCTCGAGAACATCCTGCTGTGCAATGGACGTGCCGTGATCGCGGACTTCGGCCTGTGCGCACAGGACGCGTCTTCATCGTCATCGGGCAGAAACTTCCTGTGTGACGAAATGGTGGGCAAGAACTACTACATGGCGCCCGAGATCGTGGCGCGCAGCCGCTACGACCCGAGGCGAGCCGACATTTGGTCGGTGGGCATCGCCTTCTTCATCCTGCTGACGTCGTCGCCGCCGTTCGAGCGCGCGGACCCGTCGGACCCGGGCTTTCGGTACGTGGCCAAGCGCGGCATCAAGGCCGTGTTCACTGCGTGGGGGTTGGCCCACGAGGTGTCGGAGCAAATGCAGGACCTGCTGGCGCGCATGCTGTGCGTGGACCCGGAGGAGCGCGTCACGATGGAGGAAATCTGGCAGCACCCGGTGCTGCAGCGTGCGAGGTGTGCGGCAAACTGTGGTTGAGCGATGGTGGTGGCGTGGGCTGTATTGTAGTTGTCGTTGGGCGGCCAGGAGAGCAAAAGGCACTGGTAGAGCTCTCGAAGTGGAGTGGTGCAAGGCGGAATTAGCTATCCGTCGACTATGAATAAAGAGGTATTTTAATGGGTGTTTATGCTGCATTTGGGCCGATTGATAGCGTTTTAGACGATGGCGCACCCGCTTAACTGCGTTGGCGCCACTCGGAATTCAAACTCGAAAAAACTCATGACTGCAGCGACTGCAACGGCGCCCGAGGCCAGGGAAGAGCTGCTGGTCGAAGCTAACAAGAAGACGAGGGCTGAGTGGCTCACACAGGCCGTGCGGCTGGAGAAAAGGTGCGGTGACTAACTACTCTGCGTCATGCGGGGCCAGCAAGTCGCTGAGCAGAGCGGACGCCGGTCGAGCAGACGTCGTCAGTCAAATGCTGTTATGGCTTCAAGCATGAAACGAGTCGCCCCCATCATCACGCTTCCCGTCTGCCCTATTGTTCTCACCATTGCAGAAGCTTCTCCAAGAGCGACAGCCTCGGCCAGCGCTTGGTGGAGGAGGCCATGAAGCCGTACGATTTTGAATGGGCCCCCCCCTACAAGACGCGGAACCCGCTGCAACAATTCTGATGCCTGTCTACTGCTCTCTTCTTCATTCGTGCTTTCTTAACAGGCACAACACCTTGGTCTTAGCTGTTGGCGCGCAGGACGGCACCGTTGTGCACGGCTACATACTCTTCCGGCGCAACGGCGTACGTGGTGCTGCCATCGTGATCCTATGAGATGCGAATTGCTGACCTCTCTAACTGCCGCTGCATGCAGACCGAAGGCCACATCGACCGCATCGCTGTGGCCGAGAGCCATCGGCGGCGAGGCGTGGGGCGCCGCTTGTTGCAGTCTGCCATTGCGACCTTGCGCAAGAACCGGTGCGTCAGTCATTCGTTGTCGTGGATCGGATCGCGATGCTCATGTTCTTATCCATTGGCTGTATCCAGGGCGACGGTGTTGCTGCTGGAGGCCGACACGGTAAACGCAGGGGCCATAGCGCTGTACGAGTCGCAGGGCTTCGAGCGCACGGTTATCCGACCCGACTACTACAAAGCTGGTCACGACGCGCTGCTCCTGGAACTGAAGCTATAGCGTTATAACATCAATCGATCACACACCTGCGGCCAGAGGCGAAAGATGTCTACCGGATGAGCGCCGGGGCATTGCATGCGTGGCATATTTGCTTCGACATCGGCGACCACTGACTTTTCGAGTTGGTGTTGGAGTATCTTCGCGAGTGTTGGAATCATACATTCGTGAATTGGTTTTGACCACGCTGTATTGAAGAACAACAAGGGCTAGAACAATGTGTGGTGAGATTTGGCTTTGACCTGTTTGCCCCATCGACACACAACCAATTAACAACTCGGTTTGCGATGCTGCACCCCACGAGCAAAGGTGATACTTTGCGAAGCCTCGCGCTTAAGCATACACCCGCTGCTTCTTGCCACGAACTCCTGGCGAAGAAAACAGTGTTAATACCGATTCGTGTCGGTAGGCAGCTCTTCCCTGGCCTCGGGCGCCGTTGCAGTCGCTGCAGTCATGAGTTTTTTCGAGTTTGAATTCCGAGTGGCGCCAACGCAGTTAAGCGGGTGCGCCATCGTCTAAAACGCTATCAATCGGCCCAAATGCAGCATAAACACCCATTAAAATACCTCTTTATTCATAGTCGACGGATAGCTAATTCCGCCTTGCACCACTCCACTTCGAGAGCTCTACCAGTGCCTTTTGCTCTCCTGGCCGCCCAACGACAACTACAATACAGCCCACGCCACCACCATCGCTCAACCACAGTTTGCCGCACACCTCGCACGCTGCAGCACCGGGTGCTGCCAGATTTCCTCCATCGTGACGCGCTCCTCCGGGTCCACGCACAGCATGCGCGCCAGCAGGTCCTGCATTTGCTCCGACACCTCGTGGGCCAACCCCCACGCAGTGAACACGGCCTTGATGCCGCGCTTGGCCACGTACCGAAAGCCCGGGTCCGACGGGTCCGCGCGCTCGAACGGCGGCGACGACGTCAGCAGGATGAAGAAGGCGATGCCCACCGACCAAATGTCGGCTCGCCTCGGGTCGTAGCGGCTGCGCGCCACGATCTCGGGCGCCATGTAGTAGTTCTTGCCCACCATTTCGTCACACAGGAAGTTTCTGCCCGATGACGATGAAGACGCGTCCTGTGCGCACAGGCCGAAGTCCGCGATCACGGCACGTCCATTGCACAGCAGGATGTTCTCGAGACTTAAGTCCCGGTGCGCGATGCCGTGGTTGTGCAGGAAGCGCAGGCCGGACAGCACATCCATCAGGTACGTGTGCGCCACGCTCTCGTGTAGGCGCTTGGACCCGTCCACGCCGTTCAGGAAGGGTCCGCTCTGCTCGTTGTCCTCGGGACTCTGCTCGACTACCGCTGCTGCCCGCGCCACTGCTGCGTCCTCTTTCTGGTTGCCACTGCCACTGCCGCTGCCACTGCTGCTGCTCTCGGTCTTGTCCGCGCCCTCCCCTGTCACGGGCTGCACACACGCGTCCAGCAAGTCGCCGCCCTCGCAGTAGTCCAACACCATGTGCAGCACGCCGCCGCCCTTGGCCACGAAGTAGCTGTGCATGTTGATGACGTTCGGGTGGCCGCCCAGCGTGCGTACGCGATTCAGCACCTCCACCTCGTGCAACACGTTCTCCTGCACGAGCTCCTGCGAGCGCGACGTCTGCTGCAGAGCCAACTGCAGGCCCACGGTCTTGACCACCACGCGCTGTTGCGTGAGGCGGTCTCGGCACAGCAGGATCTCGCCGAAGATGGCCGCGCGCAGCACCGCCTCGGTCTCGTAGCGCGTTGAACCCATAGCTCGGGAGTGCTCAACGAGAGCGAGCGAGAAGAAGAGGAAGAGAGAGAGAGAGAGAGAGAGCTCAGCCGAGCAAGTGAAGAAGGAGCTGCAACTCGCGAGAGTGAGACCGCTGAGGGATGGTACGAAACCCAATTGGCCTCGAGTGGCTTGTCCAACTGTGAGTCGTCGGCCACGGTGGCGTCGGCCAAAGCAGAGCTCTACTCTGAGCTGCGACGAGCTCAGCACACGAACTCAGGCTGCTGCAGCTGGTTGGCGCAGTCGAGAAGGCCGCCTCAAGATAGGCGGCGGGCCAGCTGGCTGAAGATAGTCGTTGGCGTGTTCGGCTGCTTTATTTTGCGTGTTGCGCCGTCGTCTGGCGACCGGGAACCACCGGAGGCGTTGCGCCGTGTGGGCGTGGGGGCGAATTGCGAAATGGTTGCTGCTGCGCGCCCGCACTTCTTCGGTTACGGCCATCTTGCATCTGGCGAAGCTGGCCGCAAGCTTTGCCTGCTCTCTCGATCGCACTGAAATGGCCGTTGAACCCGCGAGGACAAGCGCGCATAACGGGCGGAGGGAGCCTTGGCGAGCACGTGCAGAGCGAACTATTGCAACAGCGAATCGGCCAGTTAGACTAAGGAACCCAGACGTGCATGGCATGGCGGCGCGAAGCCTGGCAAGGGCGTCGATGCACTTGGCACTCGCAGCAATTCAAGCAGGATGGACTTGCAGGCTAGTGCCAAATCATCTGCCGGTTGCACTGGATGGGGCCCATAATGTAGGACACCTGGATGGAGAGCACGAAGGCATAGGACTTCCGCGTCAAGACGTCGGCCCGCAATCCAAGACGATGGCAGACATCTGCCGAGAGTCGATGCAGCAGTTGAAGTTGCAGGATAAGACGACCGCTGAGGATCCTTTTCGCTGGTCGTTACGATCAATCTTGCAGGTGCAAGTTGAGGCAGGAAAGCTTTCAGTGCAAGATGAGATGATTTGCAATCGAGCGCTAGCTACGAGAACTTGCTACAACTTTTAGCCATGCTCGGCGTGGTTGAAGGGCATCTTGTCGACACTGTCAAAATAATCCTTCTGTGGGAAGGCGTTCCCGACTAGTACCATTGCGTTCGTGAGTATGACCAACGCTGGCCAACGATTCAATCAGCGATGTCCTCTCAAAGATGTCGGTGGTGTTGCACACACGCTTCTGTTCAGGATTTGATTCGAAGCGTCCTCAAGCATTCATAATTTTCTCCACAGAAATTATCAACGTTAGTTGTCATCTTTTGTACGAAGTAGCCTGCTTGATGTAACCGCTCAGTCCTCGGGCGACACTTCGATGATGGTCGGGTTCGGTACAATGTGCGCATCCTTCGCTCCAGCAACGACTCGACCCACGACCCACGCGGGTTTGCCATCCAGCTCACGCAGCTCCTTGATGAACGACTCAGCGTTCTCAGCCGGCAGACAAAGCAGCAGACCGCCTGACGTCTCGGCCGCATATCCATCCAACAGCTTGAACGAGTTGCCAATTACCTCATTCACCTTCACCATGTTTTTGATGATTGGGAGCGTATGCAGCTCAAAGGCTACGTCTCCTAGCTGCGACTTGGCTTGGTTGCGCGCATGAGCGAGAATTCCGAATCCCGTCACGTCTGTCGCCGAGTGTGCGCCGTGCTGCAGACATATCATTAAGTTCTTTCACCAACCGACAAAAGGTGAATGGCAAACCCACCGACGTACCTTGTGCATCATCTTGGCCGCGTTGAGATTAAGTCGGCTCATGGACTCGGACGCCATCTGGAAGGCCATATCGGCGTCTTCAGGCGCCACAACCTTTTCCACTCGCTGCCAGCGCTCCGGTTTCTTCTTCCATTGGAAAAGGTTGACAGCCACCTGTGTGCCGAGTGGTTTGGTCAGCAGAATGACGTCCCCCACCATCGCGTTCTCCGGCCGAATGATCTGACTCTCTGCAGCAACAACACACAGCCATTTCGTCAGTCCGTCATCCTCTTACCCAATACTACTTTACTTGGCCCACCGCTGCGCACGCTCATGGCGACGCCGCCGACAATAGGCCACGGGTTCATGACTGTCTGGCCGCCCGTGACGTTGGTGTTTGCCTGACGCGCTAAGTCATTGAAACCGCGGATCATCTGCGTGGTGACCACGTCGCGCTGCTTCTCCGTCATGTCGCGGCAGACACCAAGAGTCATGAGCATGGTGTCCACCTCGGTGACGCCCATTGCGTAGGCGTCCGACAGCACGTTGGCGCAGGCGATCTTTCCCTGCACGTACGGGTCCTCGACGCTCGGGAAGAAAAAGTCGGTGGTGGACACCAGATACAGATCCGTCCCATGGGAGATCTTGACAACACTCGAGTCCATCCCCGGCGTCTCGTTGGGCTTGAGGTCGTTCGACAGGTCGTCCAGGTAGCCCAGCAGTTTGTTCTGCGGGAGTTTACAGCCGCAGCCCTTGAGGGCGCTGAAATTGGTCAGTACGAAGTCCGGTTCCAGACCCAGCGATACGGGGTCGAATGCCGCCGCATTGGCGACGACATTGGCCGTCGACGGGGCCGAGAACTCGCGTCCGATGATGTCCTTGGTCTGCTGCGCTGCCGCCTCCATATTATTCGATTGTTAAAGATACTGGGGAACTTCCCGGGACCTCGTCTGAGCGCTCGGACCGACTGGATCAACTTGACCCCTTCCTGACGCTGGTCCCCGGAATTATTTTGACCAATCAGTGAGATGGCTAGGGAAGCTGTTATACAACCTTTGAAAGATAAGATCGAGTGGAGGCAGCGTCGTGACATCTCACTCGATGGACGACACTTCAGCTTGCTCACGCTACGATGGATGTAAGGAACCTCAACAATACGTGTGATGTACAATTGTCTATTTGCAGCACGACGAAGAGAAGAAGCTGGCTAACGTGTTTGTTTGGCTCCGATTCAGCTTCAAGCAGTGGACGCCTTCCAATTCGCCTACTGCGGTCAACATCCCTCCTGCCTTCATGGATTCGTTCGCTACCGACCCCGACATCGTCGAGCCCCTGCCAGAACTCGCGGTCACGTGGAGACCACCTGATCAAGTCGACATCGAGCAACGCGCCGCCGCGAACCATCGTCGCACCCTTCTTCAAGGAGCCAACAGCGTCCTAAAGTTCTCCACGGTGACATACCCACTGAGGCACATTTGCCCGAATCCTGACATCCGGGACGCGCTCGAAGAACGTGCTGTGGCTCTGCAGCAGATCCGAGTGGAGGCAATGTTCGTCATGAACTTCCACTGCTGCCGGCTGTTCGAGCACCATCGGCGTAGCTACCCGAACTACCCTGTAGTACCGGCAAGATCTCGCACGATGGAGACAGCCCTACAGCTGGACCAAGCTACGTTCTACCGGTGCTGCACAGCCGTCTTTGGTGACGAACAGATACCCGCGCTAAAACCCTCGGCTAACGCTGCACTAGAGGAGTCCATCAACGTCTACAAAACTACGCGATTGAGGGTCATGTCGTATATACCACTTACGCTCTTCTATTCAAGCTCCGCTATCAAAGAACTGGCGAATGACATGCTCGTTGCGGCGCAGCAACACATTCGAACGAACTTCGAGGCGCGGCTTGTCAACTTCATTCGCCTGCAGCTTGCGTATCCACGGGGAACAGCTGAGGCCATGGTCGCTCGACTAAAGTCAGGTCCTGAAGACCTCACGGACGTCGAGAAGCAATGGCTTGAGTGGCTAGAACTGCCTCCTACAGCTGCGAACATCGCTAGCCACGAAGTGCTATTTCTCGGCAAGCTTTACGACATGCTGAAGGTAATGGAAGAAATGCACGACCAAGATGAGATCCCGAAATGGTGCCGATTGTTTACGTTGCTGCCGCAGCCCACCTCCTGTGTGCCATCGTTCTTCCTGGTCACTACAGAGGTGCTCTACCAAGTCGCAAAACAAATTTTGGCGACGACGGGTAAGGACGTTTTTGGGCTCTACAAGTCCACGAACTCTCGTGGCCATCGGACGTATGCTACGACTGCGGAGTTCCAAGAAGTACGCGAGCGAATGTGGACCACGGTGTTCAACCTCGGAGACTGCGTCAGCCATACTGCGGATCAACGGATTGGCGTTCCCAGGCGCAACTTCGAGTACCAGATCTCCACAAATGGGTACAGTGCTGCTGTGCTGACGTCAATTCCTGCTCCTGTTGAACGACCTGCTCTTTCTCCGAAGTATACGCCACAGACATTGATCGGGATCGACCCAGGTCTACGGATGATGCTGACGGCATACAGCCGTCCTATGCTGGGCTTTGTCTGCAACGCACCGGAAGAGCCATGCTCCATGCCCGGTTGGTGCAGTACCTGTCCAGGCCACGTTGGCGGCAGACGCCATGGCAAGAAGAGCAGCAGGAGCCGCCGTCGTCGCCACCGACGCAAGAGACGCAGCAGAGCACAGTGCGATGTGGAGAGGTGGTGCGAGATCTGTCACAGGCACCACCCAAAGCACCACCCACGGAAACACGGCGTCAGGCGCCGGACTCACTTTCTGCGCGACAACGCTCACGTCCTACAAGTCACGTCCCGAGAGTACCGACACATGAGTCGTGTCGAGCACCAAGCATTCTGGTTCGAAAACCTGAAGAAGAGGTATCCGCTCTACGGTGCGTTTGTGAAGGACATGCCGTCGTTCAAGACTTCGTCGTCGGCGTCTCTGCTCTCTCGTTACGAGCACATGTAGAAGAACGTCAACGCCATGCTGGAGTTTTGTGCTCTCAAAGGGTTTCGAAAGTGGAGATTCACGGTGTCGCGATTCAAACGCAAGGCCGTGACGAAACTCGCCAAGCGTGTCGTCCCGACCGTGACGTGTGTGTGGCGCTCGGAAAATGGAGCAGCCAGACTCATCTCGCGGGCCATATGCACGTTCCGCTCAAGCGGTTCGCGCTTGAACTCTCTCGCCGTGCAACCCTCGTCATGGTCGACGAATTCCGTACCAGCTATCTTTGCTCCGAGTGCTCACGACTGATGGTGGACACGCCATTCAAGATCTCCGGTACGACGAAAGCCAAAAGGTCGAGGAATGTGCGTGTCTGCAGAAACGTAGCTTGTAGAGCGAACTACTGGGAGCGTGATATCAACACCGCGAAGAACTTGTGGCAGCTAGGACTCCTCCAAGTCACCAGCCAGCCTCGAACTCCGCAGTTCTGCAGAGGATACCGAATCAACTAAGGCGACTTCTTCAAACCAACGTGAGAACGGGACCCTGAGAAGGACCTCAAACGAAAGCCCACTCGGTAAACGGGCTGCTGGGGAGTGCAAGGCTTAGTGCCTTCATTCATAGGTAGCCCAGTCCGAACGTAAAGATCTCTCGAGATCATTCTTAGTGAATATACCATATCGCGAATGACACACTTGAACCAGGCGTGTGATTGGTCACCTTATTTTACGTAGCACACGCTAAATACGTTGCGCTCTACATGTATGACGAAGATGAAGAACACGTTGCGTGAATATGGATGCAAGTAGTATGACTTGTTATTAGTGCTTTATGTCTTGGTTGAACGAATAGGCTGTAAGGTTGCTTCGGCCGGTCTCTAGTCCGTGTCCACACTGTGTCTCCGCTCCTTCAGGTCGCAAGCCTTTTGCTCTTGCGGGGCCCTCGGCCAGGGAGGGGTGTTGTCGGGCGGAGCTCGCGGCGTGCGCATCATGGACTGGAGGTCGGCGAAGCTCGAGTTTTTAAATATATGGAGGAACCAAGTTGGGTGGAGAGGGTGTTTCTGCTGAGGGGCGGGCGGCGACTCGTAGCGCGGGAGACTGGAGTCAGAATTCCGTCATTCTGGGCTAAGAAAAAGGAGGGGGAAGCCTCTGCGACGAGTGCCGACCGCCGGCGATCGACCCACCGACCAATACACTGCGCGTCTCCAAAAGACGCTTGTTTCATTTCCTCTGTCGTCGAGCGAGAGGCTTGCTGCTTCGTTCAGGACTGGCGAAGCTGCGTGAGGCGGCTTGAGGCTCTGCGCTCACAGCTGCCAGCGACAGCGAGTCTCGGCGACGACGTCCAACTTGGCGCCCATCTGCAGAGCGGGGCGGCGGCGGCTCCCCGGGCCGCGCGCTGCCGCAGCGCTCGCAGGATGCATCGTTTGGCGCTGGCTTAACACTTGGAGTCTTGTGTGCATCGCAGTAGTCTTGGTCCCAGTAAGCATCTTCGGAAATGAAGCCTTGACTGCCAAGTCAACCCACGCTGGCGCCACGTCTTCGCCGCACGGAACAATCCAGGAAAATCCAGCAACGTGAGTGAAGGTCTGGAGCCATGTGCGGTACCGTGTGGTGTACAGTCACAAATCGATCGCCACGAAGGACATGCAGGACACACGGATCAAAAAGTTATATATTTGTCGGTGATAGGATATAGCGCTTGGCTCTGCAGGCTGTCTTGAGGCGGCGACAACTGGAACTGCCGCTAGCCGTGCCCCAGTCGTTGGAAAGCCCGGTTGCCTGCCTTATTTGACCGCCGTCAGGATAGCGATTACAGCCGCGATCACCACGAGCGCGAAGATGCCGATGCAGATGAGCTTGGTCTTGGAG
Source organism: Phytophthora agathidicida (assembly GCA_025722995.1). Lineage (NCBI taxonomy): Eukaryota > Oomycota > Peronosporomycetes > Peronosporales > Peronosporaceae > Phytophthora > Phytophthora agathidicida. Next base: position 3,098,873 of record CP106972.1, on the reverse strand, counting down.
CATTTGCAGAAGCCGCGCTTGAGGTTGGCCTCCCGCACGTTGTGCAGCGCGCCCTCCGTGTTCTGCTGTGCTGCGTCCGTGTTCTCCTCAATGTCCACTACGCAATAAAGAAGGCAACCGTCAGCACCCAGCAACCGTACCATCAACAGTAGAGCTCAAGAAAAGCAAAGAAAGACAACGCACCAACGATCTCGCCCTGGTCCTGCACAAGCCCATCGACTTCCTGGTAAGCGGCATTCACCTCGTGCAGCTGCTGATTGATCTTTAGAATATCTTCTTCTCGTCGTACCAGGTCTGCAATAGTCACCAACAAACAAGCAGGTCAGTCGCAAACACCCTCATTTCACACAAGCATGTCTTCTGCTGCTGCAGCCACTTACCGTCTTCGTTGTAGCTGGTAACGTTAGCCTGAGCGTAGATCTGGTCCTCGTTGTAGCCGTCGAACCCCTCGGGCTTGTCGTTGTCGTCCGAGCGGAAGGAAAGCGACGACTGGCGGAGGTTCGACACGGCCGCTCGTTCAGCCGCCAGCAGCTTCTGGCAAGTCTCTTCAAAGCTCTTGAGCTGGTTCTTGTAGTCCGCCGACAGCTTGGCCACCTGCGTCTTGCGCGCGCGTCCGCCCGCGGCCTTGGCGCCCTTGTCCAGTTCCTGTAGACGGCGGTTGATCTTGGCCACGAGTTTGTTGCCGCGGTCCGTGAGCTCCGTGAGCTGCTGGTGGTTGGCGCGCGAGTCTTGAGGTGTTCCGAACAGCGTCATCTTCTGTGCGATGGTGCGCGTGACCTGATTGAACTGGCCCACGGCCTTGGACGTCTCCTGCACGACGACATTGTAGTGCTCGGCCTCTCCCAGCTTGGGCGAATCGGCCGACATGTAGCTCATAGCGGTGGTGGCGGAGACAGCGACGAAGGAACTATTAGCTGGCGGACGAGGTCAGGAGAAAAGCAAGGAGCCTCGATGCTATTTCGGAACTGAATTTTGAAAAGGGGGCAAAAACGGCGGACACGGGGGACTGAAGTTCGTACCTACAATCGCAGTAGCCTAATTCATCCTACTCCACGGCAAGGCTCGAGGCCTGCTTGTCCGAAGAAGTGCCGCGATTGCGATTGCGGCGCGACTTAGCACTGCGACATGTTAAATGTGATCCGTTTATTGGCCAACAAATTAGAACCAATCGGCGCGCGTGTGTCCTTTCATGTTGAAGTGACAAACGCCAATGGAAGCGCTAACTGCGCTGCGCAGACACGATTCCCGTCGCCACCCGCACTTTATATTGTGTTTAGATAGAGAGTTGCGGGAGCGTCGCTGTCATCACCCCCGGCCGACAGCAACGACGGTCGAGTCGGTAGTTGTCGCATAGCTAGTGGCGGCAGCAGGTCTTTCGCCACTCTCCATAGCTGCAGCGTCTGGAACCATCGACGAGGACACCAGCCTCACACTCGCGACCGACCCGCCCAGCTCGTCAAACACAACCAACAGATTATTCCGATCCTGGACCAACCAGTCACGCGGGACGTGGTAGTAGCGCTGAACAAAGTCTCCCTCGTCGTTGATAAGCCAGTAGCGGCCCAGGTCGTGACCGTTAATATACGCACGGCCACGAGTGAGCCCGATGCAGTCTAAAAGAATCGACTGCTGATCTCCAGAGCGAAACGCAGGATACGGGAACGACGTCCAGAACCAACTCATCAGCTGTCGGCCGCTACCGACGTCGTCGTCTGAAATTGCAGACGCGCGAGGAACTGGTGTCCATGGCACGGATTCCAGCCACTGCGAACGGAAAATCTCCAGCTGCTCGCCGACAAGGCTAGGATACATTTTCCACTGGCGTGACGTTGTCAGGTCCGTGTGCCCAATTCGAACACTCCCAGTCAATCCCTTGCTGTGGTTGCTGCCCAGCGAATAGACCCCCAAACTGACCGACACCAACTTCAGGTCATGCTGACGATCAAAGTCAAAGTTGGCCGGCAGGTGAAACCTGAACTCCTTCGAGCAATTTCCTCCAGGGTACGCTATGTTCCTTTTGCCGATAAGCCAGCCATCAACGAAAGCAATGATGCTAGTAGCTTCACACGAAGTCACCGTCAGCGTCGACGCCTTGCTATAGATGTTCCCCACCCTATCGTTCAGGTCTTTCAGCGTAAATGTGGTTTCGTACGTCAAATAGTCGGATCGGTCCGCTGTCAAACGAAGCTGTTCGAGTGGTCGATCCGCCACTACACGCCTCCTCGGTGTCATTGAAGACACGTTCAGTTCGCTCCAAGTTTCCCATTCGAGCGTAGCAGCTTGTACCAGTGGGGTGTACGATCGATATACACGACCTGGAAATGACTTCTGTACGTCCGACGTGTCGAATAGGAGAACGCCATCCTTGACGATCTTCATAGACTTCGCCTTGAGTTCATACTTACTGCCTGCGAATGTCACCTTCACGCTTGTGTTGGCCTGATTCTCCAAGAATGCCACCTGATTTGGTCCCTGTTCTGGTCCATAGATAAAGGCACGTTGCTGCGATGAAGCCTTAGTTACCCACCCGTCGACAAGGGACAAATTGTGAGGGTTCAGCACTTGTCGGTCATTTTGCAACAGGACATCATTGCACTCGATCAGAGCCTCATGAAGTTTACGCAAGTGGGATCGCTTTGGCTCGTTGCTGAGTCCGTCCGAATGAAGATTTACTCCGTCAGCGTACATCGTGGTCACTCCTGCTGATGCAGCCCTGCCATAATTGTTCCCGCCGTGATACATCTGCCAAAATGAACGATACCGATACTAAGTCAGCAACTCTCACGAAATAGTCGTCGAACCCATAACACTACGTACGTAGTAGTTGTGCGCCGCACCACCGACCGCAAACCATCGAGTTACAGCATACGCTACATCCTCAGGAGTGCGTTGGTCATTTGGCAACGGATTCTTTTTATCTTTCTGCCATGTTTGAAACCAGCCTTCGTCCTCTGTCCACACAAGCGGGTCGGAGGGGCGTTCCTTCACGTGTTTCACAGCGAAATCAACGCAGTCGTTGTCATTACACGAGAGGATTGTGTTCTCGGCTGCGTTGGCGTAGCACCTGCAGATACATCCCCATAAATACGAAGCTGTTAGTGGTCACAGACGTAGACTACAGCTTTCGATATCTTCCGTCTTCCAGCAACGTACATAACCCACGGAATGGCCGTGTCCAACTGCTTCACAAGGTCCCCGCACCACTTAATATACTCTGGATCATGCCACGCGAACTCGTTCTCGATCTGAGCCATGATAATAGGTCCACCATTCTTGGCCAAAAAGGGTCTCGACAGCTCCACCATGTACCGCACAAACCTCTCCATCTCCCTCTGCCAAGGGCCGTTGGTCGCTCTCACTTTCATCCCTGGGATCCAGTTCAGCCACACGGGCAGTCCCCCATTGCTCCATTCCGCACACACGTACGGACCAAACCGCACATGCAAGAATAGTCCCACCTCCGCCGCCAGCTCGTAAAACCTCGTGATGTTCGCATTCCCCGCGAAGTTGAAGACTCCACGCTCTTGCTCGTGCAAGTTCCAGAACACATCTGCAGTATCATTATAATACCAGGTTAGACTCCGTCTCAATAGTAATATTACTACTAATATGGATCGTACACATCTCAATGTGGTTGAGTCCGTCTCGCTTGGCTTCTCTCAGGAGCTGCTCCCATTGGCCAGGAGAGCTGCGAGGGTAGTGGATGGATCCTCCCAGCAGCAGCGTCTGCTTGCCGTCGATCTCGAAGCCTCTGGACGAGTACGTGACGTTGTATCCTGATTGGCGCTTGGTCGCGTCGATGTCCTCGTACGTCACGTACTGGAAGGAGGACGTGTGGTCTTTGGCTGGCGAGAGCAGCAGCGGATTCGACGAGCGCAGAGTCGGCGGTCGGACGCCCACGAAGCAGGCGACGAACATGACGACGAGAAGGAGAGCGACGTCCATGCGGCGTAGACGACGGCGAGGCTTGGGTGACGCATTGGGGGCATCTACAGGCAGCAATGCCTCGCAGTCGGACGCAGCATCCTCCTCGCTTGAGAACATCTTTCTCAGGACCTGAAAGTATAGTGAAAGCAAGTGAACGCATGAATTCGTGATTATGCTTCATTTTGGTACGGTGTACCAGTTGGATATGGCTACACTTTTCTCACACGTCACAGGTTGAAGTGACTGCGACTGCTCGCCAGTGCTGCAGGACTTGGATGAGGGATGCTTTGTGGTGTTGGAGGAAGAATCTTTTGCGCTTCTGACGCTCATAGCGGGCTGGCAGTTGACTTTTCAGCGTCTTGACGGCGGACCGGAGCATTCGCTGTTTCTGTCCGTGCCGTTGGTGGTGGGCGACCAGCTCCTTCTCGATCCACTGATCAGTGCATACGCTCTCCCAGTGATTGAACCAGGTTATGAGTTCGCGACGACGACGGTTTATTGCGATCTGGTGCATTCCTACGCGACGGCGCACTTGCTCAAGGGCGATGCGATGCCACTGCTGCAGACGTAGTCGACGCTGCCCCTGCCGACTCTTCCGCCTCAAGACGCGAAGCTTCTGCTTGAACGAAGTGAACGATCGCCACCGATAGAAACAATCATCGGCAACACTGCGGAAGTATCGGCATCGGAAGGCGTCGATTTTTGCCCGGACTTGTTTTGTGTGGCAAATGTGCGATTGAAGAGCTCCGATGCAACGACGCAAATGGCGCGAACGAGCGAATGCGTCAGCCTGGATGCACTGCAGTTTGCGGAACTTGGCGATCTCAAACCACTGCATGATGCGGCTCCAATACTTTTGCTGATGGATCAGATGCCAGTGGCTGCACGCACGTTTGATCAGTCCTCGCTTGCGAACGGTCTCAGCACAAAGAGCTCGTAAATTGGCGATGACACCACGCTTGCGCTTATCGACCAGGTGAGCTGTAACTACTCTCTGCAGCTGAACCAATTTTACTCGTGCTTCTCTCCAGATGGCAAACGCTTCAAAACCCCGTCGGAGGAGACAGTTTTGAGATAGAAGTAGTGCTTGATCAACAAGCAAGCGCTTTCGTCTCCATTGGCGAGCTCGCCCTCTCCACAGTAGCAGGATCTTTCGCGTAAAAAAGCGATGCCGGAACCCAACAGCTAGGTTAATCGTCTCGCGCTCTTGCTGCTTCATAAATACCAAAGCATTCCACTTTTGCCAAACACCCGACTTACAAAGGTTGTCTTTGAACATCATCGCCCTGCGTACCCTCTCGTTCAATTGCCTTCGAGCCACAACAAACCTCTTCCATGCGTCAAAATGTGTCTGTGCACGAAACAATTCCTGATAGAGAAACATCTTTCTCATTTGGCGCAGTACATGAATCCTGCGCTTCCACAAATTGAATGTAGTGCGGATAACTTTTAATTTGCTGAACGCTCGGGCCATCTTCTGGTGCTTCTGAGTGTGCACAAATAGACGCCAAGCGGCCAATACGCTCTGCTCCAAATGAACGCAGTGAAAGATTCTCGCTTGTAGTCGCTTCTCGCTGCTCCATCTTCGCTCCTGCCAATAGGTTTTCCAGTGGGCAAACGCATCTCCTTTAAAATTTTGCTTGAACACTCGAGTCAAGTGGGCATACCTCCGTCGCCATTGGTGATATCGTTGCCAACACCGGAAGCTCGCTGCAACAGCTTTGCTGTCTTTGAAATGCTTTGCCTGGATGATAAGACTGCGGATGGTCTTTTGAGAATCTCTCCACCTCATAAAGTTAATCAAGCCCAGCACCAGGCGTTTCCTATTGTACAATCGAGCTGCTCGAGAATGGTTCTGGCGGTGCTGATGCCACACGGTAGTTCGGCTTCGCCACTTCTGTACACTGCGAGACAACGCGAGTATTTCTACTTTGCGTTCCTGAGCTTCGAATCGCTCCAGCTTCATTTTCCTGACGTCAACGTAAACTCTCCATGTGTTGTATCCATAGCGAATTAATCGGTGTGTGTTGAATAAGGCTGCACTCTCATTGTTTTCTTGTTGCGCCTTCTGCAGAACCACCAGTGTTTTCCACGATTCAAGCGACCGTCGGAGTAAAACCTCAACGGAGTAATAGCTCAATACCCATATCAGTTGCTTCTGCTTGTCATGGCAACGTGTAATGTACCGTAACCACGATCTCCAGGCCTTCAACCGAAGCTGAGAGTTTTCGAAAGCCACTGCTCTCACCTTTTTCGCTTTCGCCTCAATCCGTTCCTTGGTATGTGTACGCCATTTACACAATACGACCGATTGCAAGTTATCGAGCCGCCGAAAGCCCATTGCTACCATGCATCTACGCCAATCAACTGCACGTTGCCATCGTGTCCAAACCATCCTCATACACGAAGCGCGATATAAAGCATCGCTCTTGTCCCTGCGCCCTAGCACACGGCGTTTGGTGAGCGATTTCCAAGCTTTAAAATGTTTCCTTTGCCATCTCTGAAGATGCGATTGCTCAGCCATTATGTGCTGTCTTCGTCTGCTACGCCTGATAGCGACAAAGCGCTGCCATCTTCTCCAACAGTGTCTAGCCCCATTGATGTGGCCAAATGTTGCAGCTTGTACGACTGCCCGATGGAACATCGCTTGATTTCGTAGGAGAGTTATAGCGCGGTTGTAGCCCCATTGAACATAGTGGTCTTCCGCTATATACAGTTTGGCTTGCTGCATTTGGCGGCGTGAGGCGTACGACTTCCATTGCAAAAATGTGGCCCTGAAGAGGTTGCTACGGAGCAGTTGGTTAGTCACCAGGATGTTTTGGCGCACTTTTGCAACATACTGGCGATGTAGCTTCCAACCTAACCAGACTTTCTGAAGTAGGGCCTTGATGCGATAACGGTAGGCGATAATGTGAAGCGTGCGCTTAGTGCGGTACCTCTTCCAGCTTTGGAAAGCCAAGCCAAGCACAAATTTCAAGTTGTGTTGTACGGCTAACTGGTGTAGCGATCTTCCAATCGCTTTGGTTTTGGAAAAGTACTGCCACCTCCGAAACATTCGCGACTGCAGTTTTTGCTGCCGAAGACGTGATACGAACCTTCGCTTCGACACCTTGTGACGGATGGCATTCCGGTAGCATTTCCATAGTCGAAAATGCTGAGTTAACAGCTTCCTGGTGTGGAGCGAAATAACCTCTGTCTTCTTTTCACGAAGTCGTGAGGTGTACATGTAGTTTTCGTACCATCGCGATACTGCGTGTTCAAGTCGACGAGCATTAATCGTCGTGATCACCTTTGCTCGCTTATGTCGCAAGATGGATGCCTGGGACCACTTGTCTTGCCAGTGATACATTGTGATGCACAGGAGATACTCACCGTAAAATCTTTTTGCCATAGCGATCTGTCTGCGGCTTCTCTGGCGTTCAAAACAAAACTTAGTCCACTTCGCGATTGATGATTGTAGGCGACTCTGCTTCATGGTCCTATGCATGACGACACACTTCCGTTGAAGCTGGATCGACGTGTGTGTCCACATATGCCACGCTCGCACAACTCTACCTTGTAATTTGTTTTCATACGCACACATAGCAGAGCACGCTATCTCATTCGACAACCGGCGGGCCTGTAGAACTTGAAACCACGAGTAAAACGATCGCCGCTGGAGGTTGACCATTTGAAATTGAAGAGCAGCCCATTCCTGCCTTCTGTCTTGAATCCGCTGCATTACGAAAGCGCACCAAGCGTGTAGACAACGAAGCATCGTTCGGTTGTCTCGAAGCTGGTGTCGATAAGCTAGAAATTCTGCCTGCCGACGAAATTCTCGCACAGTGAGGTACCAATGTTGCAATGATTGTATCATAATCCGACGGAAGTAGTGCAAAAGCGCCTTGCCTTCTACCTCCCGGTATATTCTGCTTTTCCTGGCAAAGGCGGACCAACACCCAATTGTCATAGCATATCTGCGTTCTCTATAATAGTGCATCGCCACATTCATGAGCATCCTCTTCTCCTTGAGGTGTTTGCAGACAATCTTCCATTCCACTAGAGACAAGCGAGCTTGGTCAAGGTCCCACTTACGTGACGCTATGCAGGCGCGGACATGAACTCGCCAAAGTCGAAAAATAAACTTGATGCGATGTCGGGCCTGCTTCTTTCGGAAAAGCTTTACGAGCCGCTTCAAGCACCTCTTCCGTAACGTTTCTCCAAACCACTTGCTAACAACATGTTCGAGAAGAGCTTGATCGCTTCGGAGAAGCTGTTGGTCAACAACAAAGCGCTGCAATGCCTTTTTGTCGCGCCAGTCATGCCAAGCACTGAAATGCCTCGCAATACTCGTATTTCGGTGCTTGAGCTCAAGCGATAATACGAAGCCATTAATCCGCTGCTTTCGAACCCACATGGTCACGCATGTTTTCAGTAACAGAGTATCCCTCCGCGTTGACACCATACAGTGAGCAGTCTTTAGCCTTTTGTATTCTGCAGCCTGCTCCCTCCAAACGTGAAGCGAAATATGCAGTCTTCTTGTGTTAGTAGCGCGACGAAACATGTCCAAGCGAGCGCGCTTGTGTGTGTAAGCGATCCATTGTCGAAATACTCTGGCGGCAAACTTCCGTTGATGCCATCGAGTCACCATCCTGACTTGACGTCGCCTAGTCTGGTTGACGTGGGCAGCAGCACGGAGTTGTTGAATACCATTTCGCTTGATGTTCCTGTCGTAATGTCTTCGAACCTCATCGTAGATTTGCTTTCGCTGTCGCCTTAATTCGAGGAACAGAGCCCAACCTGTAAGACCGCGACGTAAAGATGCTCGATATCGAAAAAAGTCGGCTAGTAGCACTTTGCGGGCTCTCTGCTCCCTATCCGTTGTAAATCGCCTCCACTTTCGAACTCCACTCAACAAGCTGATGCGAGTGCCATGGTCAATCGACTGAAGATACAATGGATCTTCAAATACAGCTTCCCTCCACAAAAGAAATATCGATACGTGCAATTTGTTGTGATAGTGCGAAGTGGCGGTAGTAAACTTTAGGCGCCCTCCTTCAGCTTGGCGGACACCTTCTTGAAAGCATTTGAACGTGAGGTGCAGGTAGTTGTGTCTTCTCTTTGCTGCAAGCTTTCGACACTTTCGTGTCTTCAAGATACATCGGTACCAGTGATGAAAATAAAATCGTTTATGCTGAGTTGCATTGGCCTTTTGCCGCCGGATAATTTCGTGTTCCACTCGGCAGTAGCGTCTCCACTCGTGAATTACACCACGTTTGATACGAATGCAGTAGTATTGGTCTGCATCGTTCCTTCGCTTCTGTCTCAATTTCTGCTTTCGGCTGCCACGCCTCCATGCTCGAAGAACAGCCTTTAATTTTTGAGCACGATGGAAATCAGAGGCTCGGACAAGCTGTTCAACACGCGTCCTCTTGGCTGTTTTGACACTGCATTTCCATTGACGAAAACACGAGTACACCAAGCGCAGGTGCGCTCTGAATTGGCGACGCTTTTCGGTTGGTTGATTGTTGTCTGTAGGGGGATTGTTGACAAGAGGAGAGTAATCTCTTTTTCGTTCGTTGGGGGTCATATAACGTTGAGTCAGCTTTGTCGGCTGATCCGAATTCTGGAAGTCATCTATACTCTCGTTCTTTACCGATTCATCAGCACTTGGCCGGCCAGTGTGCCGCTTAAGAATTAGGTTTTGGCGCGGCTGACGCATGCCAATGGAGTCGTAGTCCGTCGAAATCAGTCTACCAGGGTGAGATTTCAGACTACGGCGATGAATCTGCTTTGCGGGTTGACGCAGCGTGAATACAACCCACTTCCACGCAGAAAAATGGGCTTCAATCACTTTCCTCCTCCAGTAAAATAATGCAATGAACATTTGGTGATCGTCCTCGTCCATTGCCGTCACATATATTTCACCAGAGGAGGGAGAAGTGCGCCGCTTTATGTTAGTTGCAGAACTATAGCGAGAGTTCTACACGATTCAACGGAACAGAAACAACTCTTAGTATGGTCTCTTCTAACCTGCACTCAGCAATAGATTCTCACCGCAATGTCTAGGTATGCATCCGATTGCATTGATTCTCTTCTGCCATGGATCTTCTGGCTGAAAGTCTTGCGCCATGAGCAAACAAGGGTTAGTAGGCTTCAAGCACCTTAGCTAAGCGAAAACTTACCTGGTCCAACTTCGAAGCAGTTCTCCGTTGGTGAATTGGTCGAATACGTGTCCTTCCGCCTCTTGTATCTTCACAGCCAGACGACGGCTCTGAAGAAGGTGGGGAAGAGTAGACGCCCCTACTATCTTCTCGAGGATAACACGAGGTCGTCCAGGACATCGTTGGTCTTAGGCTAGCCAGTCGTCGAGATTGAGTAGTGACTATGAAACGACGCACCAGCAGTAACGTACGATCACGCCCGCCATGAACACTGCCAGAATTCACTTGTACCGAACTTCACTTGGTTTGTGCGAGATAGCGCACGTACACGCCCTTGTACACCAACTCGAAGATCTGAGTCTGCACGTCATCATACACTGTGCGTGAAAGCTTTTTGCCTGGGGTTGTGATCATATACTTGATCTTGTTGCGTTGCGCCGCCGTGATAAGTTTGATACGACGGGACTCGACGTAGGTGAGATACGTGTTCACAGCTCGAGAGCGGAGTGTTCTGCTGTCGATACCATCCTACACGCATCACGATGTACAAAAGAATGGTTGAACACAAGTCACCACACATAGTACAATGATCCAACATACCTCTTTCAGTTCCTCGACCGAAATCCAAAACGTAACCAGGTCTTCAGCAAACTCTTGCTTTGCGAAGGTCAAAAACGTAGCGAGGCCTTCAGGGTCCTCCATCATCAGGTGCCTAAAATCTGCCAAGTGCCTAGAAGGAGAGCCGCAATCGTTCCCGTCAGCCCCGAGACAAGTGTTTTGACACGGAAGCAGTTGGCATACTTTTCGCTCTCGTTGGTGAGCTCTTCACTACGCCTTTTCTCCTGCTCGATATTTTCCAGTGTGACCAGATCTTCGGAGCTCATTTCAACTGTCTCCCGCTTGGATACGAATTCGTCCAATTGCTCTCGGATTTCGGTCAGACATTTGTGTGCTTGCGGAAGCACTCGCAGACGAATACGAAGTACACGCTGGCACGTTAGTACAGCTTTGTGGAAAAGTTCCATAGCATCCTATAGGCACAGCAATGAACAGCCCTGTTAGATACTTCAAGTATTTCAGTTATCAGTCCCCTACCAAGCATTGGAATAGCATCGAAGTAGCGATGAGAATGTCGTTGTGGTCAACAGTGAGGATACCTTCGAATAGTGAAAGTGCATCTTCAATCATGCTGGCACATCGATCGAATTGACTAGTCTCCTGTTTCATTGAAAGCACAGCTCATTAGACAACCAGTAGCAATGTATACTAATTGCTCCAGTACCTGCGAGATCCGAGCTTTGCCGATTGCCACCTTCAACATTGTCGGATGAAGAATTCCGAAAGAGTCGGTGATCAATTTTTCCACCTGTCCAAGCAGCTCTCGAGCCTTATCGTACTTCTTTTGTGTAGTGTACAACGCTGCAAGTTCGAGCTCGGCTGGTTGCGTGTAGATCGCCTCTTCACCTGCCTGCGTTGCATGTTTCGCTGCAACCACGGGCACATTGATCTGCAACTGTGAGATTGCTATCTCCTTCGCACGGCGTGTTTTACGCTGATAAATTTCAACCTCCGGGTCGACGGAGCGAGAGGACTTAACGGTGTTCGGCACGTGATCATCTCCAAGTAGCAACGTGCGCATCTCAGCAACACAATTGGCACTCTTCAGCACCGAGCATTGAAGGGAATTCTCCTGGTTTGATTGGAAAACTTCTTTGCGTTCGTGCCCCACGTACAATTCAGCTTCCAGCTGTTCGTAATGGTGATGACGTCGATAGCCCAGCTCATGCAGCCGCGCATGGCACTTATCGCACAACACCTGGTCGCATGAATGGCATCGTTTGCGAGCTCGACTATGCTGGCAGTTGTCGCAAGTAGGAAACTTGAGTCGCCCAGCAGGATACAGTGGTAATGGAGCGATTAATCCGTTCCGTCGACCACGACTTCTAGCAGCTAAAACGCGCTCTCGTTCTTTGTCGTACCGCTGTCGTCGTTGTCGATTTCGCTTTAACGTTTCCTGTTGAATCCCCCACTTCCGGATAGCAGGGTCGTCGGCAGGATACTCGTCATTATCCTCGGATCCAGGGCCGACGTTATCAGTCACATCAATGCTGCCGCTGCTGCCACCACTTGCTCCTTCAAGGCCAATCGAGATTTCTGCTTGCTCCAACGAAATCGAGTACTCCGATTTCAGAAGTCTCAAAGATGAGACAATGTTGCCTAACATCAGCGCTGAGTTGGCTTCGCTGCTATGCTTATGGTACTTGTTTGTAAATTCAGTTGACAGGTCCGGGTGGTCGTACGTGTTCAAGTAGTGGAAGGCATCGCGGCCAGAAAAGTCTCGAGTCAAAAGGTTGCAACCGCACTTCATTAGCAAGTGCATCATAGCGGGATCTCCACGCTTACACGCGATCATTAAAGCGTTGACACCCTCGCGATTTTGATGTGTGGGGGTGCAGTTAAGCTTGAGGAAAAATTCGATGTCGGCGTACGTTCCGTTGCTGCAAACTACTAGCAACGGTGTGTTCCCGTTGACATCTTCGTAATTTGGACCGAGTTGGAACTTTTCAGATGTCAAATGCTCCCGTATCCCCTGCACATCTGCAACCCGCATGGCCTTATCCATTTCTGCCATCCGCTGTTGTCGCACAACTCGGTTTGTAGACAAGGAGCTCAAAACTTCTCCATCCTCGTCTTCTTCCTCAGCCTTCAATTGTGCGAACAGTTTATCACTGGTGATGGAGCTGTTTAGCATTGACACCATAGCAGAATTATGAAGCTGCGTCGCCCAGTCAAGTGCAGCTTTGCCATCGCGATCCCGAAGTTCCTTGCTTGCTCCGAAGGCCAACAGAATCCGGAATAAGTCGACATTTCCTGAGATTGCAGCTTGAATAAGTGTGGACCTCCCGGTTCCGTTTACCCCGTCGACATTCGCTCCATTGTCCAGCAATGCTCTCAGTATCTCGCCACGGCCTTTATCCGCAGCTAGTAGAACCGCCTTGACATGGTATTTCGTCTCGTAGTCCAAGTCAACTTTAAACTCCACGAGAATGCTCAGGGCGACGATTTCTCCCGTCATTACAACTGCAATTAGCGGCGTTATCCCCATTTTCGTCTCCGTGTTTGGACAAGCTCCAAGTTCAAGCAACCGCCTCAACACCCGCAGCTTCCTTTTGAAAATCGACACGAGAACAGGCGTGAATCCGTTCTCGCTTTCGTGGTTCAATAGGTCGGCGGATCGATTTCCTGAAGATATAGTAGCCGGATCAAAGAGGGGCACAAGATGGTCCCAATGCTGATGATAGACTGCGTGTTCGACCTTCTTGCGAAAACTGGACGAGAAGAACGAATGCATCAGCTGAGTGAATTTATGGCGCTTTGCTGGGAGTGCATCGAGTCGAAGTTTCGCCTCATGGGACTTTTTCAACGCGAGTTCTTTCTGCACGATACGGTCGTCCAACAACTGAAGCCGCTGCAAACCAGAAACACCAGGAGTGGACCCAGTGAGCCCCAAAGCCATCGACCTCTGTCGGATCTTCGAAATGGCTTCGTACAGCTTTAAGTCTCCGAGTCGCTGGACCTCTAACCGCTTCCGTTCGTCCTCGACTCGGTACCAAGTTTCCATCGCCACAGACAATCGCTCCTCCCCAGCCATTTCGAGACATCGAGCTGCAAGTTTCTGCAACTCTTTCGCGTGAGCCTCCGCCTCTCTTTTTCTCCGCTGGACTTCTCGCTGCTGCCGTCGCACCGCAGCCTCTCGCTTTTGCTCCAGCCTCGCGTGGGCATCCAACCACTCCATCGTTGTCACTCAAGTCAGCTCGATCATGCAAGCCAAAATGGCCACCACACCCTATTTTTGAGGGCTGCACTGCAGATTAACTCTCGTTGCCACCAAACAACAATGATGGCAGTTAGCATGGACGCGTTGAGGCGAATGCCATCAAATTGTCCGGAACCATCCATGAAAACCCCTCGCATCACTCAGGACAAACGCACGTACGTGGCCATGGCCCCAACGCAGCGTCGCAGGTTTTTGGTGTTGTGCCCCAACTGCTCTCCGTCGAGTGCTTCAGTCTTCAGTCTGGGGTCCGTCGGCCTCCCTCACTTGTGAAAATGACTTTTCCTAATCGCATCAACTACCGACTGCGGCCCCGAGAGAAATCCCAGCACGCGCTGACAGCTCCCGACGCCGTCATTGCCATTGACGCCACATTTTCCCCATTGCACATTGCGACTCGGGAAGACGACGACAATGATGTCGAGATGAAGCCCGAGACGTTGACCTGGACCTCGGCCTTCCACCACTCACTGCTGCCGCTTACACGCAAACTCATGGCCATGATCTCGCAACCGACGGAGCTCCTTGCCGCTCTGGTAGTCGACTGCAGCGAGTCACCGCTCAGCAGGACGTCCAAGCAGACGTTCTGGGCCAGGGCCGTGGCGTTTCAGCACTCGGAGCTACAGGGCGTCAGCAGCGGCTGGTATCGGATTCTGGAGGACGTGGAGCAGTACGAATTGAGCTCTGTGGACGTGTTGATGCTCAAGGCGGCGCTGTACTATTGGCACCTGTGGCAGCACGTGTGCAACGCTTGTGTCGAGGCCGTGACGTCCATCGAGGAGACGGCGACGAATGCGCGGGGCCTGCCCAAGCCGCAGCCACAGCAACAGCGACTGCAACTGGAGGTTGCCCACTCGTCGTTTTCGTCGTTGCTGCAGAAGCGGCCGTTTGGGGAGCAGTACGCGGACGCGCTGTCGCAGGGCATGATCCTGTCTGGCTCGGGCATGGCCAAGCGCTCGCGTATCACCAAGAAGAGCAACGAGTTCTTGGTCGCGTGGTTCCTGGCGCACAAGGACAATCCGTACCCGTCCCCCGCCGAGCGCGTGGAGATCGCCGACAAGACGGGCCTGGCCGAGCAGCAGGTGCGCAACTGGTTCGCCAACATGCGCAAGCGCCACTGGAAGCCCAACCGCGCCAACGCCAAGAAGCCGCGGTGTCTGTTGGACTACGTCCTGCGCCAGAACCAAGTCTAAAGTCCTTCTCGTCCGAACCTCCTGTAAGCCGCAAGCAACAAACAATAAACTCCATCTCGTCGTACATTTTTTTCTGCATGTTTTTGGGTGGAATAGTTCGTCTTTGGTCCTCTGCACTCTACGCGACTGCCCATAGAGGGTGTCGATCGTGTCTAGTCTTCGTCGAGCGTAGGGGCCTCTCCGATCTCTCCCTTGCTGTACTTGTACTTGCCGGAAGCGCGGAAGATTTCCTTCTTGGAGCCAGCGGACACGGGGGCGGACGGCAGCGTGGCGGGTGCGAGGCCCAGCGTCTCCTCCTTGAAGGCGGGCGTGAGGGCAGGCCAGGCCATCCAGCCGACCAGCAGAGCACCGGGGGCGCCCCACGGCGCGTAGCCAGTGAGCTCCTTGGCGAGGTGAGTCAGGCGAGCGGCGGACATGGCGAAGGTGCTGGAGATGTGGGGGATCGATTCCGCGGGTCTTGCGCCTTTGAGCGGTCAGAAATAACGGCGTATTTTGACCAATGAAATGGAAAAAACGCAAAAAAAAAACGCAACAGGACATTTATCCTGCAGGACGGTTTTAGGATCGTAGGACCATTTTTACAGCAAAATGGCCGAAGCCTGCGCATGACAATATACAGCGATGCCTCCTCCTCCTCCTCCTCCTCGTACATGTACACAGCACTGACAGCTAGTGCACGCACTGGTTGCGGTGGCGGACCAGCTGCTGTGAGGCGACCTCCATGGATCGCCCCGCCCTTTCAAGCGCCCATCGATCGAGCATTGGGCGATAAATAGATTCTAGGATATGCGGCGATCCCCACTGTGGCTCGTCCTGCTATTGCTGCTGCTGACTCTCGTCGCTCCTGTTGCTTATGGTGCCATCACTAGCGCAGGTATTTCTCCAGCGTCACTAAATGCAGGTGCCTCCAGCGACGTCACCGTGACGTTCACCGCCGCAGCGGACGTGGAGGTGGGCGGGTCGGTGCTGGTTCGATTCCCCGCAGGGTTCCGGTTCCCTAGCAGTCCAACTGCAACAGTCAGAACCACAGGGAGCACAACGACGCTATCGGCCACACTAGTCTCCTCAACGCAGATATCGGTGCAGGTGGGGGTCACAAAGATCTCGGCGGGGCAGCCGTTCACGTTTTCAATTGCAGGCGTTACGAACCCTGGAGAGCAAACAACAGGAACCTTTGCAATAACAACCTACGACTCCAGCAACACAATAATCGAGACAAATGCTGCAGTATCGGGGGTCGTAATTGCAAGCACGACGCTGTCCGGTGCTAGTGTGACGCCCGACAGTCTGAATGCTGGCGTGGTGGGGACAGTAACTGTGTCGTTTACGAGCAATGTGGGGCTGCCAGTGGGGAGTATGGTCAAGGTGACGTTCCCGAGTGACTTCACGGTGGCATCCACGACGTTGTCGTCTGCCATAAACATTAGCAGCTCCAGTACTGTGGCGACTTCCAATTCGGTGGTGACCGTCACGGTCGCTAGCAGTGCCGTGGCTACGGGAGTCAGCGTCTCGTTCAAGTTGGACGGCGTAACGAACCCAGGAGCAAAGACTACGGGCACGTTCGCGCTAGCAACGACAGACAGCTCGTCGAATGTGCTCCAACAGGCGAGTGCCATAAGTGCTGTGACGACGACAAGCACGGTGCTGACTGGTGCTTCAGTCACGGTGGACAACAACCTCGCTGGTGTGGATTCCCTTTATCGTGTTGGGTTTACGATAAATGTCGCTGTTCCCGTGGGTGGGTACGTTGTTCTCGGGGTTCCAAACGACTACTCTCTATCGGGAAACATAATATTGGTAGATTCGGTGCTTTCGTCGACGTGGGAAGGCACGATTAATGGTCAAGCTATACAGTTTGTCGCCTCGTCATCCTACGCGGCGGGCTCGCATACTATTCAAGTCAAGTTTCTCCAGAACCCAGGTAAGATGTCCGGTGATGATGCAAAAGCAAATATAAAGTCTTACCAGTACTCGTTTTGTGGGTTTCAGGAGCATCCACAACCGGGTCATTTACAATGTCTACGACCGATGCGAACGGATTTCTTCTCGAGAGTGCACATTGCGGAGGTGTTACGATTGTTCCGGGCTCCATTACTAACGCAGTGCTCACTCCTCAGTTCGCACACCCAGGAATTGTTTCTCGCGTTGATATTTCTTTTACAACAGCCGCAGGACTCGCGACGAACAGTCTTATTATTATTCAGCTACCAAGCGGAGACTATGAAGCTACTGTGGCGACTCTATCTGTTGCGGTTGCATCGCCGTCTAGTTCCAGCGCTGCTGCTTCGTGGAATAGCACAACCTCAGACCTCCTGGTTTTGATCACCAGCTCGACAACCATTCCACACGGCATTGCAGTGACTTTGCAAGTGACAGCATTGGAAATGCCCCCATCCATACGAGCCTCATCTACTGCAGCGACGATCGAGAGTTGGAATGCCAAGGGTTTAAAACTGGATGAGCAAAGTACGCTCACGCTCAGCGCAATTACTGCAGTTGAAGGGCTTTCCTGTACATGGTCTACTGAGACTCCAAATCCTGGCATCATATCGGACGTGCTGGTTACGTTTAATACGAGTGGTATGATTCCAGTAGGTGGAAAGATAGCGTTGACAATCCCTGCATCCGATTTTTACGCCGATTCGACAGGAAACGTACCTGCTGTCGTGTTCACAGTACCCAACACAGTCGCCGCCACAGCGACGTGGGACACCGCTACGAGTACCCTCGACCTCGTAATTGCAAACGTTTCTATCCCGGCATATACAACAGGCGGTCAAGTGAAGATCATGAAGTTGGACACTCCGGTCTCAGTACGACCTTCTGGGAGATTACCAGCAATGTTATCGACATTTGATTCTCTGGGGGTTGAAATCGATGGCCCCAGTGCACTTGAGTTGGACGCTATCACCTCGGGTTTCATCTTAGGCAGTCGCCTCTGGACGGCGGTGAACCCTGTAGCGGGGGTTTCCAGCAGCCAGACAATTGACTTTTTCATTACCGGGAGAATGGACCCTGGTGGTAAATTTGAATTTACGCTTCCAGATACCCAGTGGACCATGGCAGCGTCAGGCTCTGCAACGTTCACTTCGCCAAACCTTGGCTCTGTTGGATCTGTGGTGTGGGATGCGCCTACTCGGATGATGACTGTAACATTAACCGGAACGACGTCGATCCCGTCCTATACAGGAGTAATCTTAGTGATTCAAGACGTCACGAATCCACCCAAAGAGACAGGAATTAACAACGCCTACCTCACGACTAGAGCAGCCGATGACAGTATCATCGACGGCCCGGACACGATTTCTGTGATGACAATATCTCGAGGGACTCTGGCAGGGGCTAAGTCTTGGCAATCGGTCACAACGACAAGTGCAAGTATGCAAAGTGACCAAATGTTGAGCTTCTCATTGAATGGGGCACTTCCTAGTGGCAGCATCATAGTACTTGCGCTGCCGCCTGGTGGTTGGCGAATGGCTAACAGCGCCTCGGTCTCAGTTTCGTTTTCGCTACCTGCAACAAGTGTCGCTGTTCAGTCAGTGGATTGGTCCTCCACAACATTCGAGTTGCGTATTGTTACGGCTGGCAACCTGAGCGAAGGCACAGCTGTGGAACTGCTTGTAAAGGATATGATCAATCCATATTCAAGCTCACCCGCTGGTACATGCTCAGTGGTGACGATGCTAGCGGATTCGGGGGTCGTCGCTGAGTCTCAGGACATTAACGTAAACACAATAACGAGCGACCCCTTGCCTACAAATGCCACGTGGACGTCGACTATTCCAACACCGGGTGTGTTGTCCACTCAGACAATTACCTTCACAACCGGAGGGGAACTAGAGGCTGGTGCGACGTTCTGCGTCACCATACAGGATGAATGGACACCCATGGCGTCAGCTTCAGCGTCATTAACTTTGGCTGGAACCTCACAGTCTACTCCACTGGCACTTTCTTTTAACACGACGACCAATACTCTTTGTATGCAGACTGCCGTGGAGATTGACCAAGGCAAGGGTGTTATTATTGTCTTGACCGACATTTTATCACCAGAATCGATTCGTCCGGAGCGTGTTGCCCAGCTGTTGATTCTAAGCCACCTCGGTGGTGGCGTGAACACGGGATCGATTCTCGTTAATGCGGTCACCGCAGGGGCGTTAACTGGTCCGCTAACATGGCAAACCCAGGTTCTCAGCCCTGGTCCAGTGGCAGGGCTGAAAACCTCAGCGAACCTCGCCTTCAAAACGACAGGGCAAATTGCAGCAGGAGGACACATCCTGGTGGAGCTTCCGTTTGTGTGGGTAATAGCATCCACATGCGAAGCGTCATTCATTACCCCACCCGTGCTGGGTACTGTGTCCTGCAGTCAGAACAACATCAGCATTCTTCTACTGGACGGTCTTGACGAGGCCACCGACGTGAACATCTATTTTGTGGGTGTGTACAACCCACCTCTCGTGTTGCCTGAAGGAGTCGCCTCGGCCCAAACGCTTGCACCCGATGGAGGAGAAATCGATGAGAGCAATACCATCGTAACGGGTGCCATCACGTCGGCCGTGGCCGGAATCACTAACGCTGGCGACCATCTTGTGGCGGTGGTGGGCGTGGCTAAAACATTTGCCTTTCAAGGATCTGCTTTGGCTGAAGGTGACGTCGTCAAGTTCGTGGATGCAAGCACCACTAGTGATGCAAATTGCGGTGTCTCTACCACTGGTCAATCTGATGCAGGAGGCGTCGGTGTCGAATATTTGAGTGCAAACCTAGATATCTCAGTCAAATTCACGCAGTCGTCACCAGACCATCAACCGTTTGCGATATGCTACAAGTTTGGCGACAATCCATTTAAGTTGTACACTGCGATCAGTATCACAGTCAAGGGGATTGAGTCGGTGAGTTCCGATGTGGGGTTTTCAGATATAGCAGTGGCCAATTTCGTGAAGACTTGGAGTTTTGGTGGCAATGGGATTGCAGTTGGAGATCAAGTGCGGTGGATCGAACTTGACATAGCGCAAAGCGCAACGTACATCTCAACTCCACCTGACTGCCTGAACACAACGACGCTCGCGAAGTTAGCACCTCCAGTATCAGGTGCTTTTCTCGCACAAGAAGACGACTACACACGCGTTGTTCAGACAAACGCTACCGCCTCCTTTGCCTTTTCTGTCGAAACCAGTGGGAAAACGTTTTGTCTGTGCTACAAGTTCGGGAACGAGCCATTTACGATATACCCATCGATCATAGTGCAAGTCAACGATCTCCAAGCAATTGCAGTCGAATCCCCCGGAGCTGATGGAGTGGCGGTGGTGGACGCCCCGAAATCGTTCAAGTTTGTCGGTGATGGTGTGTTTCTGAATGATCGACTGTACTTTGTTGAGCTGGGTAGCGTGGCATCGTGTGATGAAAGCAACAGTGACACATTGTTACGACTAATGCACATGGTCAACGGACAAGAACAAAGTGTGCTTTTTATTGATGCCAGTCTTGTCACCACGGTTAATTTTGATGCTACCGCTGCAGGCATGATAGTGATTCCGTGCTATCAGTTTGGTATGGAGCCGTACCAGCTCTATCAAAACATTCGTCTGACAGTAAATATGGTCCAGCAATACACGGGTACTCTAGGATCACCTGAACTCGCCGTTGCCGAGGTGGCTGAGCCTCTCACGTTCCTGGGCTATGGATTAAGTGGTGGGGACCAAGTTCGGTGGATTTTGCATGGGCAAGAAGATTGCGAAAGCAGTCTTGCGTCCTTGATAGACCCTGGTACGCTGGGAGTTGTTGACACAATTACATTGGACCAAAACAGCGCGGGGCTTTTCAACTTTACGACCACACAGGATGACTTCAACCCCCTCTTGTGCTACAAATTCGGTGACGAAAACTTCAAACTCTACACAGGGATCTCGATAGCCATCGGGACGCTTCAAGGCAAATCATCAATTTTGGGGGCCAAAGACATCACCGTAGCAGAATCGCGAAAGAATTTTACACTGTTGGGAACAAATCTAGCAGAAGGAGACCGCGTGGGCTGGACAACCGCCATCGACTCTGATTTTCCGTGCAACAATTTGAGCCTGTTAATTGTAAACCCGTTGAATACTGACAGCGACTCTCTGTCGTACGTCACAAGCGATAACACGTTCGGGGTGGAATTATCGCCATTAAGCTCTGGAGAACGCGTCAACCTATGCTATGGATTTGGCAGGGAGCCATTGAAGTTGTTTGCTGAGCTTTATTTGGATGTAAAGAGCATCACGAACATGCGTGCTCTTGTTGCGAGTCCTACAATTGCCGTGGCAGGAGCTATTAAGACATTTCTATTTGATGGGGACGGAGTAGCCACTGGCGACTTTGCCAAGTTTGTGTCAAGTAACAGCAGCGACTGCACGTACCCGGGCGTCACACTCATGAATATCATCAAAGAGTACGACGACTACAACGAGATGGCCATGTACTTATATGAGATTTCAAATAGCACCACCACCACTGGTGATTTCCAAGTAAGTGCCGACCCGAAATCTGCAGGCCTGAACCGCGTTCTGTGCTATCGCTTTGGCGAGGAACCGTTCGTCTATTACGAAAATTTCCATATTGATGTGAAAACAATCTGGGGCCTACAGCAGGCTGACAAAACGGCAGGGGGCCAAGATAATGTGGCGGTGGTCAACGAGCCCAAGCTGATGACCATCGATGGAGTTGGTATGGGCGAAAAGGATACGTTAAAGTTTGTCAACGCAAGCAGCGATAGTCAAGACGCCGATTGTTCAGATCTTCCTGCACAAGGCCAGATCAGTCAACACCTTCAGGTGGCCAGCGATCTGACTGTTTCACTGCCGTTCGATTTTGGTTCCAACGGAGGTATGTGGACACTTTGCTACAAGTTTGATGACGAGCCCTTTCGATTGTATACTTCCGTAACGATTACAGTAAAAGAGATCACAGCGCTCCTAGACTACACGTTTCAAGACATTGCGGGCTTAGGCAGCGTCGCTACTATTGGACATCAGAAGCAGTGGAAACCGGTGGGGTCTGGCATCCAGGAGGGCGATACTGTCAAGATCGTTCCACAAAGCGTGGCGGTCAGCGCTGACTGTGGCGAAAACGACGCCAACATTGCTACTGGAACGTCGCTCATGACGGTGGGGTCAACGTTAATCTTCTCGGGTGTGATAACGGCGTTCCCAAGCTCTACCAGCGACGTGTATCACTTGTGCTATCAGTTTCAAGGCGAACCGTTTACTTACATCCGCGGCTTCATGTTGACAACTTATGGGATTACTGGACTCGATCGTACCATTGTACTGGCGACAGCTTCGACTACAGTTCAAATAAGCGGGTTTCGTATCTCGGATACGGACGAAATGGGTTGGACTACAAGTACTACCAATTGCACCACAATGCTTGGGCGGACACCAGTTTCAGGGACAAAAGTGAATGTTGGGTTCCCACTTATCTACTCGCAGCTCTTCATGTGCTACAGCTTTAATAGGCAGCCGTTTGACATTTTCAAGACAGTGACTCTCGCAGTTGTGAAGGCCGAAATATGGACGCCTCAGACAGTCTCTATCATCGCAGACCAATCGACTGAGATTGACGTGTCTGGAACTTTTGGAATCGCTCAAGGCACTGATCAAATTGCCTGGATACCGTCAGACGCAGTCGATTGCTCTACAACAACCATCTCGATGTACACCCAGATCATGATAACATCAGTAGTGAGCGCCACCAAATCGCAGTCGATTATTCCAAACGCTGGCGCTGGCGTTTTAACCGCGAAATACGTCGCGCCGGGTAGCGGAAGTGGAATCACCGCTACGAGCAGTTTCTCTACCTGGAAACTGTGTTATCGTTTTGGAACCACTGCGAGCTACCTCATGTTTGGGAATGTCTTGTGCATGGTGCTAAATGTTGTTCAAGTGCTGCTTGTTGACCTGCAATCGGCGAGTACTGGGGCAGTGATGAGGTTCGAATTCAATGGAATTGGTATCCAGGATTTCGACGCTGCCAAATGGGTGGATGCATCCGCAGCCTCCAGTGATGCAGACTGCAGCAGTTTACCCGCGATTGGAGGTAGCAAGACTACTGACGTCATCAATTCCCGGGCCACGTTCACGTTCGTTCAAGACAGCTCTTCCATGGCCCTTTGCTACAAGTTTATAGGTCACGCGTTCAAACTCTACGCCAATATCCCCATTCAGGACTCGACAGCGAGCGGAGGGCAGAGCACCAGCGATGCTATCACAACCAGCTATGACGAAGAGGCTGCTGCTGCAGCTAGCGACCAATTTACACCTAGTCGAGATGTTGCGACAGCCTCGCTATCGCTCGACAAAGATATCGGTACGATCCCGGGTGGATCCAGCGCTGAAGCCGCATTCAAAGTATCGTTCGTTGCGTCTCTGGCGACTTCATTGGGGATTGACGCGTCTCGAATCCAGATCATCGGCATAGTCGCCGGTTCCGTCGTTGTGAATTTCCAGCTTTTGCCTTCTGACAGTACAGCAGACCCAACAGTTAACGAGCTGATACAGGACCTCCAAGATCAATTGATGGACGCTAACAGTGCATTGCTCACTAGCAACGCAGTTGTCGTGAAAAATGCTGCGGCGGCGCTGAGTTTCACGATGTCAACACTGCCTGCACTCTCCACGTCGTCTGTAGCGATCCAAGCGCTCGGCTACCAACCAAATGGACTCTTTTCGTTCGTCAGAACCATCTACAGTGTCACAGAAAAATCGTCCAAACTTGTAATCCCTATCATTCGACTACAAGGGACGACCTCCATCTTGTCTGTAGCTGTACAAATTCAAGCAGTGGGGACGACTGCGATATTTGCTACAGATTACGACTTCTCAGCGTCAACGACGTTCGATGCTACCTTGAACGTTCTTCACCTACGTTTTGATATCGGAGTCGTGTTGCAGACTATCGAGCTCGATATTCTGGACAATGATATCAAAGGACCTCATTTCAAGTCACTTTCGTTGGCATTACTGGATCCCCAAACGGTTGGCGCTGCGCTCGGCATAACTAAGAAGACCACCGTGCGTATTTACAACTACGGAAATGGTGCGCCACTTGCCAAGACGAGCTTTGGGACCAGCACCACGGATCCAAATGATCTGCAAGGATGGCAAATTGTCGCCAACGGAGCGAGTCCGTTGCGTATCGACGCCAATGGCATTTTCGCAGTTGACGACATCATTGGTGAAGCCGAATACAACCAGAAATGCGATCTTGCAGCTCCTACTGGTGTATGCACGTACACGTGTGAGCTTGGTGGCGGACTTACCACTCCAGTTGGACTTGATTCAACCTACAATGTGTTATCACTTGATGGAGACGACTATACTGCGAGCATGAACGGCATTGCGGAGTTCCCATCCGAGGTACGAACATTTTTATACGTTATCTCATCCGTTACCGCAGTATCTAACACACTTTTCATGATTCTAGGCGCTCACAGTGTCGATTTGGGTGAAGACGACGCAAACTGATCTTGGAGCATGCTTGTATTCCTATGCTGCACCTTCCACTACGGCTCCGGCCGTACCGATAGCGCTCTGCAATCCGTCCAATCTGCAGTTCTATATCAATGCAGAAAGCGATGCGAGTGGTTTATCGACGTTCGTGAATGTCAGTGACAACGAGTGGCATTTCCTTGCAGTCACGTGGAACTCGGACGATGGTCGCGTACGTGTGTATGACAACGGAATGCTAGCGTTCGATGGGGGGCCATATAAAGAAGGGGAAACAATTGAGTCCAATGGATTCTTCGTAGCAGGCCACTTGGTACTTTCAAGCTCATCAATGGCGCCATGTACAGTCAGCGCAGAGGTTCTTGCTCAAAGCTCTCTCCCCTCCAGCAGTAGCCCTATAGCAACTGCAGCTGATGTGAGCTGTGATGTGGTCGCGGGCGGAGGCTTTAAAGGTTTGATCCAACACGTTCACGTTTGGTCTCGCGTACTTTCGCGTTCCGAGCTTCTCGGGGAGCTTGCGTGGCCTCTTCGAGTTGTCAGCAACGGATTAATTCTGGGCTGGAATTTCGACACGTCCTTCTTACTGCTGCAGGGCCGAGTGGTGAATGACCTATCGATGCAGGCTCAGGATCAGAATAATCTTGGCGTACTTCACTGCACCAACCAGGACGCTAAAACGCTGCAGTTGGCATCAACTCCAGTGGGAAATGCTGGCGTCAATAGTTGTCTACTTCATGGCGAAATGCCTCGACTCGATGCTACGTTCCCGTGTGGCCCAGTGTTTGCTAACATTTGGCAGTTTTCAGCCCCCACGACGTTCACTAGCAAGCTGAAAAACGCATACGGTGGTTGTTTGCAGTTCCGTCTTCTGGCTCCGAGCTTCAATGGGTCTCCACGTCCTCGTCGTGGCCAAGTGTCCATCTTTGGCTCTACCAGTGGAGGCGTGGTGACTCAAATCTCCGTAGCGCTCGGGTCGTTCGATCTGCCGTCGGCTTCTAGTTGGACATACTATTCCGTTGTGCTGCGTGAAGACTTTGGCTGGATCAGAGAACCTGACGGTGCGTCGCTTACTGCAGATCAATTCAAAGCCGTGCTCAATGGCGCTACAACGCTCTGGATTAGAGGCGATATATGGGGATATGACTCGAGTGGACCTGGCCAGGAAGTGGTCTATCTCAACGACGTCGCGCTCTATGGACGGTAACAACGCTGCGAAGCAGGTGTATTACTGTGGCAACAGCCTACACAGAATCACAAACTACATGTAAACATGGTCTAGTTACGGCGACGAACCTTGCAGCCTGAAGTGCTGGTCGTGGGTGCATCCGTGACAGTAGAGGTGTCAGTGTTTGCGCTCTCGTCAGTGGTAGGAGTGGATGGAGCCGTCGTGGCCGTGGGTGCTGTTGTGGCTGCGGCAGGCGCTTCCGTGGCTTGATCAGCAGCATCACTAGTTGCACTGGCCTCACTCGCTTCGCTGGCTGCGTCGGCCGCACTAGCCTCGTCGGCGGCGGACGTCTCGGTTGAGGGAGCCGTCGTCGTCGCACTCGGCGTAGCTGTGGTGGCCGTCGGTGTCGACTCAGTTGAGCTCCCCGTGCTGGAACTGGTGGTCGAACTGGTGGGACTGGAGGCGCTGGAGCCGGCGTCGCTGGGGAGACTCTTTTCGATCGACACGCCGTTGAAGGACAGCACGTCCTGGCCCGCCGCCATCTTGACTGCACTGCCATCGTTCGAGAGCGTGAGCTGGCCGAAGTGGAACTCGTAGTTGGAGGGCACGTCCCCATTGTACGACTCCGTCTTGGTGAGGGCGAGAGCGTCGTCCCCCTCGCTGAAGTAGAGCGCCAACTTGCCCGAGGACACGGCAATGCCGAAGTTGTACCACGTCTTAACCTTGAACTCGGTGGACCAGCGGGTCTCGGTGCTGCCGCCTGTGTACCAGACGAGCTGCACAGGGTCCACGGACGCGTCGATGCGGATCTCGAACAGGTGCGACTCGGGGAAGATGACCTGCCACGAGTACTTGTTGACGTAAGCCTTCTCCTTCATGAGACTCACGCGGAAGAAGGTGGTGCCTGCCGTGTTGCCCGCCACTTGCTGCACGAGCTCTGAGCGACGGAAGTTGGTCTGGCCGCCGAAAATGGCCTCGGAATCCACGGCCAGCGTGGCGACACCAGTGTCGTCGTTGAAGGCGGGCGATCGGCCCTTGGGGGTGACGGTCACCCACTGATCCGGCTTCACAGTGCCGTTCTGGCGGTTGGTCAGGATGTGGGTCAGGTATTCGTTCGTGAGCGTGTCCACCGTGAGCTTCTGGAAGCGGCCGTCCCATGGCAAAGGCTGGTCGTCCGCGGCGCTGACTTGTTGGGCGGCCGCTGCTAGAAGCGCCGCGCCGGACGCGAACAGCGAGAGGATGCGAGCCATTGCGTTGCGGAGGAGCTTAATGCGATGGCGGGGAAAAGCTGCAATGAACACGATGAGGGATCGGCGGGTTGCCCGACCAGGTAAAGTCGATGTCTTCTTGATTTACATCTGGCAAGCCGGGAGGGCTATACTGCACCACATGCATGAGCGAAATCAAGAAGCCGGCAGCTGAAATGGAGGAAGCGCGTGGCTGAGCTGACCAGGTGAGCCGAGCCGCTTGTCCAAGGGCGTCCTGTACTGTTTAACTTAAAAGCACCGTTTCGTGTCGATGGTCGCCGAGCTCAGGATGCACAGTAGAAGTTGTCTATCGTGCTCGAATTACTTTATGCTATGTCCCGCTTGGACAGGCGCCAGGAAGGGAGGGAATTCTATGTGGCTCGACAACTCGAGAAATGGTCGGTGGCAGGTTGGTTCTTGAACTGCGCACTTCCAAAGTTGCCGTCGGTATTGAAGACGACACCAATATCCACAGTGTTCGTCAGGTTGCTGCGAGTTGGACAAGTGCACGTACAGTGCGCGCCAAATCAATAGGACCCCCTTGTCGGCGGCATAAAATTGGCAATATCTCGGCTTGTAGTGTGAGCCAGAAGCCGCTGTTTAGACATGTTCTCTCTATTAGTAGTACGAATGTGCTACTGGTGTTAACAACTCAGATTTTAAAGCCGTTGGGAGGGCTGGCATACAAACTACCGGTTCCGAAGCAAACGACAAAATATAGTACCGTCCCCTTTTTCTGACAAAATGTACACGTTTTATGAAACACCTTACAAACTTCTATATAAATATATCGTACTTACTGCGAACGCATGAATGGAGGACACTAGTTGTTGCAAGCAATCTGCGGGCTTCCTCTCTTGCTCAGGGCCTTCCATTTTCAAATGGGCCGCGGGAAAGCCCTTAGTGATCAAGAACACTGGTGGATTATCGGCCTTCACGACAGTGGCGTCTCGTTGCACGAGATTTCGAAGACGACCCGGCCGTTCGCGCACGTGCGTGCGGAAGGCGATCAAGGCTGAGAGAGGACTGCAGACCGATAGCAGAGACGATCACGCAAAAGTAGGGCGGCGGCCAGCACTAACCGAAAGGGAAGTGCGGTTGCTTGTTCGTGCGGCAGCAGCTGGCAACCAGCTCGCTGCCGAGCTCAAGGCTAACTTCGGTGTCAAGGCGTCAGTGCGGACGGTACAGAGGTTGCTCCAGCGTGTTGACCATCTGGTATACACCAAGATGGACCGCACGCTGCCTCTCACTGCTGCCCACAAGGCAGCTCGCATGAGCTGGGCTGAAGAGCACATACTTAACCCAGATAATCTTGCTTAATTATGGTGTTGTACTTATCAATACTAATTAGTTGTCATGATATGTAGGAATTTGGAAGTATACAATATTTTCTGATGAAAAGAAGTTCAACCTCGACGGCCCTGACGGCTTCAAGTACTACTGGCGCGACATACGGCAGCCAGCTCAATCGTATGTTTGCCTTCAGAACGGTGGAGGAAGCTTCATGGTCTGGGGGGCGTTCAGCGCAGTGGGAAAGAGCAATCTGGCCATTTTACGTGGCCGGCCAAACTCAGGTAACTATATCTATACTCTTTCTGAATATTTGTTGCCATTTGCGCATGCTAACCATGGTGTTGACATTGTTTTCCAGCAAGATAATGTGTCGATCCGCGCTTCACGAGAAACGACGCAATTCTTGCAGGAAGTGGATGGCAACACCATGGTATGGCCAGCACGCTCGCCCGACTGCAATCCTATTGATAATCTCTGGTCGGCAATGGCGGCTCGAGTTTATGCTCATGGCCGCCAGTACTGCACCATAGACCAGTTAGAGGTAGCCATTAAAGATGCGTGGGCCTCGACCAAGCATGACTATCCGCTCAAGCTCGTGGAGTCCATGCCGCGCCGTTGTCTAGCTGTCGTCAAAAGCAAGGGCGCTCTCCCTAAGTATTAACTTTTAATATAGAAGTTTGTAAGGTGTTTCATAAAACGTGTACATTTTGTCAGAAAAAGGGGACGGTACTATATTTTGTCGTTTGCTTCGGAACCGGTAGTTTGTATGCCAGCCCTCCCAACGGCTTTAAAATCTGAGTTGTTAACACCAGTAGCACATTCGTACTACTAATGGAGAGAACATATCTAAACAGCGGCTTCTGGTTCACAGTACAAGCCGAGATATTGCCAATTTTATGCCGCCGACAAGGGGGTCCTATTGATTTGGCGCGCACTGTACCAAATGGTTTGACCGAAGGTATTTCGTATCTGCTGCTGCTGCAGTTAAATGACGACGACCTCGTTGGTCTGAGTGCTGCTCTATTTGATCCTGGTAAAAGGGCAACAACCGGGTCAACATTTTTGGTTACGAGGAGCGGCGTGTGCTTTGCCGTGTTTGCTACTCTCAACATGTATTAAGGAGTTGTGCCAGTTTCGTGCCACTTTGCCAATACCTCTACATTTAGTCACATAACTTTTAGTTGGGGTATTATTTTTCGAAATGAAGGCCACGCCCAAGACCGGAGTTATCTGCCCTATTTTCGCAGCCTCTGAGGGTATTGCGAACGCTAATAGGAGCTCTTTCAGGGGTCGCCGCCAGACACTACTATTTTTACCAAGGAACCAGTTTGCTGCCACTTTTTAACCTTGGGTTTGACTGCTTGCAAATCTTCACACGGCTATCATACCCACAACAAGCGCACCTTTCACACACGATATCCGCACTTTAAGATCTAGCTGTTGAGGTTATACGGTATAACAGGCTTTTACATAATATTATGTGAAATAGGTATAAATATAGTCCAATTTGGGTTTTGCTTTAACGCTGCCATAGCTTAGTGGTGAAGTCCTCGGCTCACAACCGAGAGGACGGTGGTTCGATCCCACCTGGCAGCATTAACTCAACTCATCACTGGTATATTGACGCTCAGTCTAGATTACTCGGTGGCTGTCACAGAACCGCTAAAATGCGACCGACGGCTGCCATTGAGTGAACTGATTGACCGCCAGTATGCTCAGTACCATGAGTCGAGCTCCCCCTCTGATAATGGTTTGAGGATGGTAAATCTCGAACCAAAAATCATAGCGGGCCCAGGCATACAAAGGGATATCGTATCACTATAGCAAGTAGAAACAAAGACAAAATGAAAGATGTGGCTGAGCCCACCCAACTTGTTTGTCTAAACAATAGCTTGTAAAACTACATCATCACCTTCAACAACTTCAGTGAACACAGCTTGGAGCATGGGCTCTGCAGTACCCGCCTTCGAAATGCTTCTTGTCTTCTTTGTCTTTGTCGCTTTCTTGGTCTTCTTAGGAGGCCTGTCAATACTATCCAGTGTAACAGGGTTACACAGGCTGGTGTAACTGGGTACACCAGATATACGTGTATAGCCGGACTATACACGGACAAGTATACGGCAAGCCTTCTGTGTGTGCGTCACATACACAGTCAACAATCATTTCGAGCCGCCAATGGCACAATCATTGGCGGGCGCTAAGCGCACTGCTATTGGTGGAAAGGGGCACATTTCCACCAATCAAACGCATACATAAGGGCCGGAGCGTGAGAGCCAACCATGGCTTCACCTCCGTAGATACATAAGTCATTTAGATAGGTTTGCTAAGGGCCCGCCACGCGGCGGGCTTCCATTCAATTCAGTTTTCTATTTTCAAGTTAAAGTTTCGGTCTTTTGCTTAGAAATACACGGGGACGTGTATTTCTACTTGCATACAAAGTCTAAGTAACTTACGCTTCCTCAAAAGCGCATACTAGTGTATGCTAAAGAAACAGAGCGCGTCTCGCCCTGTTTCAAGTTGTGTCGAGATTTCTCAACAAATGCCTCTTATGTAAACATATTAAAGGCGGTAAGCTCATTCAGCGTCCATGGTCTGACACGGATACGTCCACGGAGCGAAACGAGGTGCTTCACATGGATTACCTCTCCATGGGCGATAGCTATGAGGATGCGAAGTACCTCTTAGTTCTCAAAGACGAGTTGACACATTATTGCGAACTCATCGCGTGTGATTCCCCAACAAGTGACGTTGCTGTGGTTGCCGTTTTGGACTGGTATAAACGCTTCGGTCTCCCACCCAAGTGGGTCTCAGACCAAGGAAGCCACTTTAAAAGTGTTCTGATGGCTGACCTTGCAGTCCGGCTGCGTGGTGTGCAAAGTTTTACGCCAGTCTACTCGCCTTGGGTAAACGGCACCGTCGAGAGACTGAACCGGGACATCCTCCAAGTTGCTCGTGCATTGTTACTTGAGCTGCGTTTGGATACTCGCAGCTAGGAATACCTACTTCCTATTATACGAGCTAACTTGAACCAGTCTCCGGTGGCATCTCTAGGTCACAAGACTCCGTTGGAGCTCTTTACTGGCCTACCTGCGACTACGCCACTTGACACTTGTTTCTTCCCAGATCGCAGCTCACCGCTCGTGGAGGTCGATCTCAGCTGTGTCGACGAATTTCTGCAAAAGCTTCGTCGCAGTCTACAGGAGATGCACATAGAGGTGGTTGATCGCAAAGAACGTCGCCGTCTTTACCAGCAAGCTCACAAGAGAGGCGTACTGTGCAATTTTTCTACCGGCGATTTTGTTCTGTGGTCTCGTGTCGACTCTCGCCTCGTCAGTGGCAAGCTTTTAGTGCGGTGGGTTGGTCCATTTCAAGTTATGGAAGCGAGGTCCCACTCGTTCATCGTTCGTCATCTGCTGACGAACGCCGTACATGAAGTGCACGGTTCGCGTTTGAAATACTACCATGACCCCAGTCTCGAAGTTACTGGAGAGCTCGTCGATCACATTGCTACTCATGGGATTCAGCTTGGTGTTGACAGTATCCGTGAACATCGCTATAACACCACGACGCATGAATTCGAGCTGCTCATTTCCTGGACCGGACTTGAGTCTATTGAAGACTCCTGGGAGCCGCTCTCCTCCATGCTCGCCGACATTCCTGTCAAAGTGCGCGAGTATGCGGCGCAGCAGGACGACATGGAGCTGCGGGTCCTGTGTGCTGCTCCGTCGGACCACTAGCACCACTTACACGGGGTGGCGGTCGGTGCACCTGGACAGCGTTTTGACGGGCAGTGTGGTGGTGGTCATCAAACGGATCCAGCTGCACCGGGTGATGGCACAAGGAATCTCTCAGAACCTTTGCCGAGTCGGTCTGAACCTTTGCTGATTCGGTTTGAACATTTGTGGATTCCTAAGTGAGTACCAGCACTGGCACCAGTGTCGAAGATGCCAACAGCAGTCTAATTGCATCTTCAACACATTGCATTTTCAGTGGAAACGACACTACTTCAACGTGCCAAGGAGCCAAGCAAGCGTGCTCGACGGACGGAAGCGTAGGGAGTAGTTGCTAGCCGCATTTCATTTTTCAGTCAGAATTCAATTTGCTTTCTCAAGACCAGTTGGCCGTCATAGTTGGTCAAGCATTCAATTTACTTACGGGACATCTTGCCTGCGTCACATCCATTGCTATCTGCCTCCCTGTTCCGCAATGCAGCAATGATGAGCGACCTTCAAGCTGCCTTGGTAACTGGGGATTCACCGTGGATGAAGTCCACCGGGATTCCTCCGCATGTCGAGCTTTACAAGCAACTTCAAGGAGTTCAGAAATCTATCGACAATTTGCCACCGGTTCTTTTGGATGGGATGAGCTCTCTGATTGAGGAAAAAGGAGTTGCCGCTGGCAACATCACCAAAGACCTATTGGAAACTACTATTGAGTCTTTACTAGAGCGGGCTGGATTAGGTAGTGGCTGTACTGCGAGAGTTGCTGCAGCATCGCCTACACCGGACCAAGGGTGGATTGGCACAGCTCACTACTACGACGGAAAGTTTCATATGCTGCCGAAAACTTTTCTCTCGTGTCGTTGAACGCCTTCCAAAATGGACATACCACCCCGACATCCAGATAGTTAAGAAAACGTATATTGATCCATGGATTCGTTCGCTATCGACCCCGGCATCGTCGAGCCCCTGCCAGAACTCGCGGTCGCGTGGAGACCGCCTGATCAAGTCGACATCGAGCAACGCGCCGCCGCGAACCATCGTCGCACCCTTCTTCAAGGAGCCAACAGCGTCCTAAAGTTCTCCACGGTGACATACCCACTGAGGCACATTTGCCCGAATCCTGACATCCGGGACGCGCTCGAAGAACGTGCTGTGGCTCTGCAGCAGATCCGAGTGGAGGCAATGTTCGTCATGAACTTCCACTGCTGCCGGCTGTTCGAGCACCATCGGCGTAGCTACCCGAACTACCCTGTAGTACCGGCAAGATCTCGCACGATGGAGACAGCCCTACAGCTAGACCAAGCTACGTTCTACCGGTGCTGCACTGCTGTCTTTGGTGACGAACAGAGGCCCGCGCCAAAACCCTCGGCTAACGCTGCACTAGAGGAGTCCATCAACGTCTACAAAACTACGCGATTGAGGGTCATGTCGTATATACCACTTACGCTCTTCTATTCAAGCTCCGCTATCAAAGAACTGGCGAATGACATGGTCGTTGCGGCGAAGCAACACGTTCGAACGAACTTCGAGGCACGACTCATCAACTTCATTCGCCTGCAGCTTGCGTATCCGCGGGGAGCAGCTGAGGCCATGGTCGCTCGACTAAAGTCAAGTCCTGAAGACCTCACGGACGTCGAGAAGCAATGGCTTGGGTGGCTAGAACTGCCTCCTACAGCTGCGAACATCGCTAGCCATGAGGTGCTATTTCTCGGCAAGCTGTACGACATGCTGAAGGTAATGGAGCCAATGCACGACCAAGACGAGATCCCGAAAGGGTGCCGGCTCTTTACGTTGCTGCTGCAGCCCACCTCCTGTGTGCCGGCGTTCTTCCCGGTCACGACAGAGGTGCTCTACCAAGTCGCAAAACAAGTTTTGGCAACTACGGGTAAGGACGTTTTTGGGCTCTACAAGTCCACGAACTCTCGTGGACAACGGGCGTATGCCACGCCTACGGAGTTCCAAGAAGTGCGCGAGAGGATGTGGACCACGGTGTTCAACCTCGGAGACTGCGTTAGCCACACAGCAGATCAACGGATTAGCGTTCCAAGGCGCAACTTTGAGTACCAGATCTCCACAAATGGATACAGTGCTGCTGTGCTGACGTCAATTCCTGCTCCTGTTGAACGACCTGCTCCTTCTCCGAAGTATATACCACATACATTGATCGGGATCGACCCAGGTCTACGGATGATGCTGCTGGCATACAGCCGTCCTATGCTGGAGTTTGTTTGCAACGCACCGGAAGAGCCATGCTACATGCCCGGTTGGTGCAGTACCTGTCCAGGCCACGTTGGCGGTAGACGTCATGGCAAGAAGAGCAGCAGGAGCCGCCGTCGTCGCCACCGACGCAAGAGACGCAGCAGAGCACAGTGCGATGTGGAGAGGTGGTGCGAGATCTGTCACAGGCACCACCCAAAGCACCGTCCGAGGAAACACGGCGTCAGGCGCCGGACTCACTTTCTGCGCGACAACGCTCACGTCCTACAAGTCACGTCCCGAGAGTACCGACACATGAGTCGTGTCGAGCACCAAGCATTCTGGTTCGAAAACCTGAAGAAGAGGTATCCGCTCTACGGTGCGTTTGTGAAGGACATGCCGTCGTTCAAGACTTCGTCGTCGGCGTCTCTGCTCTCTCGTTACGAGCACATGTAGAAGAACGTCAACGCCATGTTGGAGTTCTGCGCTCTCAAAGGGTTTCGAAAGTGGAGATTCACGGTGTCGCGATTCAAACGCAAGGCCGTCGCAAAACTCGCCAAGCGTGTTGTCCCGACAGTGGACCGTGACGTGTGTGTGGCTCTCGGAAAATGGACCAACCAGACTCATCTCGCGGGCCATATGCACGTCCCGCTCAAGCGGTTCGCGCTAGAACTCTCTCGCCGCGCAACCCTCGTCATGGTCGACGAGTTTCGTACCAGCTATCTTTGCTCTGAGTGCTCACGACTGATGGTGGACACGCCATTCAAGATCTCCGGTACGACGAAAGCCAAAAGGTCGAGGAATGTGCGTGTCTGCAGAAACGTAGCTTGTAGAGCGAACTACTGGGAGCGTGATATCAACACCGCGAAGAACTTGTGGCAGCTAGGACTCCTCCAAGTCACCAGCCAGCCTCGAACTCCGCAGTTCTGCAGAGGATACCGAATCAACTAAGGCGACTTCTTCAAACCAACGTGGGAACGGGACCCTGAGAAGGACCTCAAACGAAAGCCCACTCGGTAAACGGGCTGCTGGGGAGTGAAAGGTGTAGTGCCTTCATTCATAGGTAGCCCAGTCCGAGCGTAAAGATCTCTCGAGATCATTCTTAGTGAATATACCACCCAGGTGTGAGGAGATCTTGTGCACGGCCTTCCGAAGGGAGGGTCTTCTCGAAAGCAACGTTAGAGCCACCACGCAGATAACCACGGAAGTGACGCGCATGAAATCTCGAGTGAGGCGAAGACGAAGGTAGGGTATCGGATAGTTGTCTGTTACGCTGGAAGCAGATTGGAGAATGAAGTAGAGGCTTGACCGCACCGGCGCACGATGCCCGTTGCAGTAGTTGTCTTTCACCTTCATGCACGCCAAGGCTACAGAGGATCTGCAGTAGTGTTGGTTGAGCTTCTTGCTCAAGACAACAAGTGTCCACTTCCTTGCTGCAGCCTTCGATTTCGTGAGTCATCGCTGCCTTCTCATCTGGAATGTGTTCGTTTGAGCTTGGCAATGCCAACTTCCTCACACAGCAAGAAGAGTCTCGAAGCGGATACCATAAGAATGGCACGCGACCCAAAAACGGGGTGTCAGTCCTCTAATGTTGAGGAAGCAAGACCAAGGACACACTTCCGGTGTGGCTCCTCGTCGAACACCGCAAGATCAGCAAGCTACAGGGAGTGCAAACGGAAGCTGATGACAAGCGGAACGAACATCAAAAACGCAATCGAACAGTGGACATTTATTTCATCAAGGTCTCAGATTTGGTGGCAAGACACCTACGGTTGCTATCTCGCAAGCAGGTTTGTTCGGAAGAAATGAAGACAGACATAACGTTATGCGCTCTTACTTGCGACGAGCGCAGCCGTCCGAGCTCTTGACGATGCCGGTCTTGGTGGCGGTGGAGGGCGTCTCGTTCTGCGTGGTGGGGGTCTCGTTAGCCGTCGAGGACTCGGACTCAGCACCGACAGACGACTCCGTCGCGGGGGCCTCGGAAGACGCGCCGCCCGTAGCGGAGGCGGTGGCCGACGTCGAAACATCTGCCTCCACTGACACACCGTTGTAGGACACGATGTCCTGCTTGGCGTTCATCTTGGGATCGCTGCCGTCGTCCGACAGCGTGAGGAGACCGATGTGGAACTCGTAGGTGGACGGGAACTCGGTCACCACGTCGTGGGTGGCCTCAAGCGCCAGGTCCTTGTCGCCCTCGCTCGTGTAGAACTCGAGCACAGAGCCGTTTCCAGAGCTGGCGGCCGAGACACCGATGCCGAAGTTGTACCAGGTGCCGGGCACGAACTCAGTCTCCCACTTGGCGTCCCACGTACCGTTGTTGAGGTAAATGATCTTGGCAGGCTTGGCCGTGGCGTCCACACGGATCTCGAAGATGTGCGACTCCGGGAAGATCATCTGCCACGCGTACAAGTTGAGGAAGGCCTCCTCCTTCATGACACTGGCGCGGAAGAAGGTCGTGCCCTTGGTGTTGGCGGCAATGTTCTGCACGAGCTCCGAGCGACGGAAGTTGTTCTGCGTCTTGAAGACGGCCTTGGCATCCACCGCGATGTCAATGACACCCGTGTCGCCGTTGTAGGCGGGCGAGCGGCCATCCTTCTCGATCTTCACGTAGTCGGAAGGCTTGCCGTCCGTGCCGTTGTTACGCATGGTCAGGATGTGGGTCAGGTACTTGTCCGTCAGCGTGTCGACGGTCAGGTCGTATCCGCGGCCGTCCCACGGAAGCGGCTGGTCCGCAGCGGCAGCGGGGGCCGCAAGGTAGGCCGATGCGAGAGCTGCAACGCCGAAGATCGCCGAGGAGAAAACCATGGTGTTGAAGTGACTGACCGAAGAACGAGGTGCGTCGCTGTGAGCAAGTTGGAAAATGACCAAGCATTGTGTTCGGCGGTGGAGCTGTCATCCCCAAGAAAAGGTTGGGCTCGAGGACAGTTCCGACAGGCAGGCTGGGTTTGTCAACTCGCCATGGCCCCGGGATTTGCGCTCTCCAAAGCGTGGAGCTCATTCGCCATCGCAGCGCTTAGTCATTTCTCTGCTGGCCGCCGATCTCCATCTGAGTGCGCACGAACTGGCCAGAGCCAGACGTAGGGCGCCGAAAGCTGTCTTTGGCTTACAGGAGAACATGAGAGACCATGGAGCTTGCACGCCCAGCTGGGGAGGTGTACCTGAGCGTTTGCACTTGAGTCCCGATTTGCCACTCGTAATCAAATCGGCGAGGATCAGGACGAGGAGACGAAAGTCTCTTTCGCTTCAAGAGCCTTTCCTAGAGGATGTCGTCTGGAAGCAAATGCAAATTGCAATGCACTTACATGTCAAGTGAGGTTCGCTACATGTGTATGGGTGGATGGGACAATGTTTCAACTTGCATCGGATGGGGACGAAAAAGCGTGCGAGGGCGCCTTCAACACTTGCATGCGTTGATGTTGCTCGCCCTCGACGATCGAATTCCGCCAGGGGGCACTCACTACACTGTACGACACAGACGACACACTGCACCACGTTATGCGATGGCGAATGACGCGTTGCCGTTTGGAGGGTTGGCTCGACCATTACGACGCGCTTCAAAATGCTAAAGGGTTTCTTCTCTCCTTCCTCTGCAAGGACCCGATGCGTGGAGTGGCCGTTCCCATCATTGAGATGCCCTTTGTTTTACGAGAGGGGGCACTTTAGCGCACGCATATCATTCGTCAAGACATGTAAACGGATCAGGCAAGGCACGATACGGTCTACATGTGCATACCATACCATGGCAAGCATCGACGATAGAAGCACCGGTAAGGCGAAAACGATAGACTATCGTTTTCCTGAATCACCACTGGTGGTCCACCAGTTGCCCCCTCAAGAAAGAAAGCTTTCTGCTGTAAAGGAGGCATTGCTTGACCATCGCAATGATGACGGGGCCGCGGTCGCGGCCACCGCCCGTAATCTTCATCCCGACTAATCTCTTGTCAAAGTTCGATAAGAGGAGTTGTCGTCCATCGGATGCTAAAGCCAAGCAATGTTACGTGGTATTGCATGCAGGTTATTATCAACCGAGTAGATCGGTTCCATCGCTTTACTCGCTACTTGCCGCCCTGAGGACGCGTCTGGTGCAGGCAGCCTTGATTGGCTTGCAAACCGCAATAGGAGGGCACGGAGCCCGGATACACTGCACTTGCTCGAGCTCGCACGTGCTGCCTGTGAGGCAGAGCACAGCGGCGCACGGGTTGTAGCAGAACTGCGAGTTGTCTTCCGAGTTGATCTGGCACACCTCGTTCGCGGGGCATGTCTTGGTGCATGCCGGCTGGGGTGTTCCCACGGAGACGACGGCGTCGGTCATGGCGACTGCAAGTGCCGCCAGTAGAACAATGGGGCTTCCACGCATCTTGAAGGGCTTGAAATGGTGGTTCACGCTGGACAAGCGACTTGACCCGCTCGAAGAAGATTGGAGAATGGTGCAGCTACGAGCATGCTGTGAGGCTCAACCCGTTGGTCACGTCCAAACAGCAAAACGGTTCAGCGTCGAGGGCTTTTGCTTTTCGGGCTTTAATCTACAGATTAAAACGTCGGACGTTCTGAACCGTTTTGCTGTTTGAACAGCACGTCTGGACGTGACCAAAACGTCAAGATACATGTGTGTTGTGCAGTGCAATATGCTTCGATGTAGTAGGAGCCGGTCGGCTTCGTCGTTATGGATAGTGGATGCGTTGTTACATACCGCCATGAGTGGGTGAACTTCCTGGAGCTTACTGGTGGAGTCTTGGTTCCAAAACTGCAGCTTTCCTTTTGTCTATAGGACGGCGTCGTGCACTGTTTTGATACCGTATCGTGCAAATCGATCGCCCTTAGCATGCGATGCATCCACAATACAATTTTTGCTTCGGGGCACCGACAGAGCTGGCCCCTGTCCTGTTAGCCGGAGAACCGCCGCACAGTCCAGCGTGCAGACTTGCGAGCGTTGTTGTCTCTCCATACAGCAGCTCTTCTTCGACATGTACCTGATATTTCTGCGCAATTACACCTTGAAGCTGCGTCAGGGCCATCGAGTCGAGGCCCAGCTCCTGCAGCGGCGTGTCGTCGTTGATTTCCGCAGTCTCCACGCCGAGGGTATGTGCGAGTTGGTTCACCAAAAAATTGTGCACTTGGGCGGGCGGTACACCTGTGATCACCGTCGGCAAGTTCGACTTTGCAGAGCCTCCGTCGGTGGGGGAAACGCGAGGGCCATTGACATTTCGGTCCATTGTCTCGCCCGCCACAGCTTCATCGCCACCATCGTCTTCTGCCGGGAGTTCGGCGATCATGTCTTCATTGCGGTAGAGCTCCTCTAGCTTCTTTTCCTCAAGTGCCTTCTTGCATTGCGAGCGCGAGATTTTACCACTTGTCGTTTTCGGAATCGTGCGAGGCGCCAACAACACGATTAGAGTCACCTTGACACCGTGCTCCCGTGCAATCGCGTTGCGGATCTTTCCGCAGAGGCTCGCTTTGCTGGTCATTGATGGCTCACGTAGCTCCGCCACCACTGCCAATTGCTCCTCCTCATCGTCTCCATTAGCCACGTAAGAGAAGGCTGCACAACAACCGGGTCGCAGCTCTTCGTGAGACTCCGCTGTGGCTTCCAGATCCTGAGGGTAATGGTTACGACCCCGGATAATGACCAGGTCCTTCATGCGGCCGCAGATAAAGAGCTCTTGATTGTATATCACGCCCAAATCTCCCGTCTTTAGGTAGGTTTTCCCCTCAGGATCACCAATCACTTTGGCCTGAAATGCTTCTGCAGAGAACTCACGCATTTCATTCCCATAATACCCCTGTGCCTTCGATGCGGACGAGATCCAGATTTCTCCAGTCTCACCTTCTGGCCTCTCCTCTCCAGTTTCTGCGTTCACAATGCGGACATCAATGCCATAATCCTTCTGCGACGGCACACCGCAGCCGATCATCTCCTTCACCAACCCAGCTTTGGATGTTTTCTCCACCACTCGGAAAACACGGTTACTCTCCAACTCCTGCTTATTAACCCAAAGCCTTTGTTTGCCGCCACCACAGACGTACACAGTGTGCTCAGCCAGACCATACGTGGGCTTCACCACGTCCTGCGGTAGGCCAAAAGGCGAGAAGGCGCGATAGAAATTGTCGATGGCCTCACCTTGAATCGGCTCAGCGCCATTGATCATGTGCCGCACGCTAGACAAATCAACGTGTTCCCCGCTAGAGAGTCCAACAGTGAGTCGGTCGGACTTCCTCGCGAGAAGCGCGTAGGCAAAGTTTGGTGCCTGCAGGTGCGTAGCGCGATGTTTGGAAACCAATCGTAGCCACAGGCAGGGGTCGCGGATAAAGCTG
The DNA here is from genome assembly GCA_025722995.1 of Phytophthora agathidicida. Classification (NCBI taxonomy): domain Eukaryota; phylum Oomycota; class Peronosporomycetes; order Peronosporales; family Peronosporaceae; genus Phytophthora; species Phytophthora agathidicida. The sequence goes on along the minus strand of CP106972.1, from coordinate 3,058,364 downwards.
AACGGAGACAAATACACACCCGTTCCGCCGTTAAATATGGTGCCTAGATAAGCACCGATGAGGCCCATGTCGTGATACTGAGGAAGCCACGACACCACAACTGTGTCTCGTCCAGCGTGAAGCGCTGAGCTGATCGTGCGCAGGTTGTGATTCAGATTGCCATGCGATAGCACCACCCCCTTCGGAGCTGCTGTCGATCCCGATGTGTACTGCAGGAACGCTGTACTATCCGCAGACGGCGACTGGGTGAGCCAGTGTTTGGTCGGATCGATGCCCTTTGCATCCACCAAATCGTTCGTAACGACCCACGTCAAATGTTCTGGCCACTGCGCCGAACCGGAAAACGTGAACTTCTCCTTAATAGCCGAGATCTTCTTGACGTTGTAGTACATTGAGCACGTCAACGCCGTCTTGGCCTGGCAATTCTGCGTCACTGTCACGAACATGTTGATGTCTTTCTTCATTTTGCGAGGGTCCGGCGGGTACACGGGCACTGCAACGACTCCAGCCTTCAGACAAGCCAAGAAGGCTACAATGAAGTCCAAGCCTGGAGGGTACACCAGGAGCACTCGATCACCCAGGTTCAGCCCCAGTCTACACAGCCAAAACGTCAATACTTGCGCCATTTCACCTCCATTTTACAGCCACAACGAACCCTTTGTTGTGCTGCTGCGTGGAAGCCACTAGAAGCCCTGCGAGGTTTTGCACGCGCCTGTTGAGCTCCTAACCAACGTCAAGAACGGCGGAATATCAGGGGAGAAAAGGTCTCCATAAAGCTCCCAGAAGCATTCAGAGAGTAAATAGGCTGCATACCGCGCATGTGAGTGAAGTTGTTACGCTTCCCTTATCGTCCGCAAACGACAGCATTGTCTGCAGCAGCAAAACACGAAATTAGTATCAATCCCAAGTACAGCAGAGCTCTCGACGTCTCTTCTTCGACTTGTATGAAGAATCAAGCCTCGTGACTTCGCACAAAGGTATACACGCATCTTGTCTACTTTATGAGCTACTCTGCAGTTCCAACGGACCTTTGTGGGCGTCTCGGCGGCCCATTTCCCCACGCGCTCGAGCAGCTCCGACGACATTGCTGCACTCTGTGTGCGAAGAAGCCAGCTCGTTGAGATGGGTACAGCCCCAAAAACGCATAGTATAAAGTTCTGCAAGGTGCCGCAGCGCGCGCTGGGACCTTTATCGAAAAGGGCCCGAAGCTGTCATCCGCTACTTTTTCGAGTACAAATCGAGTAACGTGTACAATAGAAAACATGTACTTAGTAGGATCGCGTGCACAACAACCTACACTTACACTATGGAGGACCCAGCATCTTGTGGAACCGCAACAGCGTCAACTCCTTGCCAGGAGGTTTGTAGTAGGGCGATCGGACAGGATCCCACGACGTACTCTCCGCCGATGATATCACTGCCAGCGGGTGCATCAACAGGAACACGATTTGGACATTTGGCTGCGTTGTGGCCATCAGCGTTTCCGCAAAGGCTGCACGTATATGGCTTTCGGTGCTGCTTCTTCGCTCCCCTGACTTGGCCAGCAAATTGTTCCAGTACACCATTCAAACTCGTTGCAGTCAAAGATTTCCCACTCGTCTTGGATAAATTAGCCATGGTTGCTCCCTGTACTTCCCCCTACTGGGAATACGATGCTGGCGCTTCGCCCTATCTCTCGCGTTTTGTAATGGACGGCCCGATCCACTTTGTCGGTAAACTGGAGGGGCGGTGATCGAAGTTTCTTTCACTAAATCGCTCTGAATCGGCATATCTACCACCACACTGTTAGCGAAAGCTTCGTATCGACTCGTAGTGTAGGCTGCACGAAAGAAATCTTCCATCGTACCGAACGAGTCACCAGCGTTTGCTAACGCAGCTAAGAGGTGACGACATGGAATTTGTCTTTGCTCACGTGTATAGCAGCGTGTGCAAAGAGTTGAGCCCGTATCCACACGATATATGCGTTGTATCTTCGATGACCAGGATGCAGTTTTCGGTTCGACTGCTTCAAAAACGGAAGTAGATCCAGCTACAGCATTCACCGTGCAAGATGACGCCTTTAACAGCTCCGTTTCAAACTCGGCAGACACCTTTGAAGTGACGTTGAACTTGCTACGAATCCAATCACGCGACGTACTCTGCTTTTGGGAAAACACTTGAGAAGCCCTTTCCACAAACGCAAGAGTAGAGAGAAAAACTTCTTGATCGCGAGCTCCGTTAAAAAGCATGACATTGTTTTCTCCTTCATTGGATCTTGTAGTACGTATCCCAAACAAAGGCATTGGCGCTCCATAAGCGTTAGATTCCTTCCAATGCTCCCGAAAATACGACAGTTCAGTACATGTAGGAGTAAAATTCCCTAACCGTGTCCAGCTAACTGGATGTATGGCACGAAGATATTGTGATACAGATTGTTGTGTCAATTTCCCATCATCTCCACGTACAGACCGCGTAATAGGAAACTCAACATCAATTCCATCTAAAATACTTTCGTATTCTGTGATGGTTGTGGCTTTTTGAAGATCCATAACAAATGGCCGTACACGATCAATTGTCTGATCCACACTACGAAATCGATCTTGCACGTTCAGTACAATATGAAAGTGCAAACTTTCAGATTAACAACATACCCCAACGACTGAAGACGTTGCTGTGCTCCTCGCTGCTTACCACGATCAACAAAAAGTGCACGGTCGAAAAACGCACTCCACCGACAATACAATTCGTGATAAACCAAACGAAATTGTCCACAGTTTCCGACGGCACAAAACCTACTGCAATGGGAATGTTCTTGCCGTCGCCACCGCTTCCAATCAACGTGAGACAATTTCCATTGTAGCTATCGCTTTTCATATGCGTTCCATCACACTGAATTAAGGGGATCCAGCCATTTTGGCCTTCAACTACACTTCCAATGGACAGAAATGAACGGAAAAATCTAGCTTGGTCATCTAACTGGCAGCACACATGAGAACCAGGATTCTTTGCGACAAAACTTTTGAGAAAGCTGGGAAGAGGTTGATTGTCATCAGTAATTTTAAACTCCGCCTTTGCACGAGCAATTGCTCGATACAAAGTTGCTTTGCGTTTATCCATGTTCACACCGCTTACATTTTTCAGTGATTTGTAGGCTCTAGCTCCAGCGGTGCTGTGGCCTTCGACGATGGCGCTTTGTAGACCGCTGCCGTGTCGGAACACGGCAGTTTTTTACTTCTGTCACACTCCTTCACCCACAACACTCGTCTCGTCCGCAAAGACTTAACGAGAAGTGGGAATAGAATCTGAAGACCCAGATCCGATCCCTTACACCGGGCTGATCTTGACCCTGTGTTGCTGTGAGTTGTCGGTAGGCCAACCAAATAATCCAAGCGCCACTGACTACGAGCAGAGTCAGCACGCTTCTTCACTACACTTCAAACCTCGTCGGCCCTCAGAAGGAAGGGTCCAGGGACTTTTCAGCCCGAGACGAGGGTGCCGGAGTCAAGCCCCGAACGGTAAGACAATATAGGAGTCGCTGTCTCGCGCTCCTCAATACAGACGATAGCTTAGTACCGCCAATTATACCTCAATCAAACCACACACGCCTATCTCTTGGCCTGACCGATGGATGAACACAAGCTACTACACTAGATGTTCACCGACAGACATCTCACGCCCTAAGCTGCCAGACACCTTCTTGGACTTACCAAAGGCCGGTATTGCACTTGGTGGGAAAATCTGTTCTGTCTGTTCGCCCAGAGGGCGTTAAAATCTCATCCTACGATATTCCTATCGCCTTTACAAATATCAAATATAAATGTGACCGTTGTGAGCGAGAGTTCGAACTACCGGCGACTCCTCGTTGCCCGATCTTTCTGCTAGGTTCGGATCTCGCCACCGATACGTGCGCGTGATTTCAGCGGTTCTCTAGTGTGCGCACACCAACTCTTCTGAAGGACCGAATGCGTGTCCCGTGTGTGCCACACTATTGACTCCCAGTTAACGGCAGTCAAACCCAGAAGTTGCCGTCACCGCCGGTACGAGTGCGTGCCACGCCGCTGGCGAATCCCGACACCACACCACGAAGGAGTCCAAGTTCACGAGCAGAAGCGATTCGTAGAGAAATGCAATTGGTATGCTTGTCGTTGATTTCACTAATAAGCCATACACCAGGAGTGATTCCATTCCACTTCGTCGACACATCTCCAGTAGCCACCCTTCTTCATATACCCACCAGCCACCCACATCCAGGGGTCTTGCAGCCCCACTTTATTAGGTTTCCGTACTTAACCTTCCGCTGCATGCTTTTGTTATGGTTGAAGGCGTAATCTTTCAAGAACGATGAGAACGCTTTTGGACTTGAAAATTCATCACGAAGGACGAGGCTCTGTCGCCCGTGGCGCTTTGCCAGATCCAGCTGCTCCATATCCAAGCTTGGTCTCTGGTCTCACGCTGGAGTGGCTATTCGCAAGATCACGACTGTCCGTTGGAGCGTAGAGCCGTGTTGCGGGTGGGCAGTTGGCTTTCTACTGTCAACGGACGACGGCTGCTTTAAGAGCACCGCCATCACGAAACTTACGATCTGTGGCAAGAGTCGACAAAAACTAACACACAGAGGTTACAAACGTAGCAAAGGGGAAGGCAACAAGATAGCATGCAGGCCTAGTTCAGGGAGAAGCTAAACGATGAATTACACTTTCGTCAATGATGAAGACACTACAAGTGCTACTAGTACATGTTTTCTATTGTACACGTTACTCGATTTGTACTCGAAAAGGTAGCGGGTGACAGCTTCGGGTCCTTTTTTGATAAAGATTCGCTTCAACACGAGGTAGTTTTGCTCCAAGCCGTACTCATGCAAGTAACGTAGGATGGTGAAGATCAAGCAGCTCCGACAGCTGCACATACAGTTTGCCCTCGTAGAAATTGTAGTCGCTGACCGAGAACACGGGCAAGTAGCGGATCACCTCGACCTCCAACACCAATAGCATTGCCATCGCTCTCGCCCGGTGAGGCTGGCTTCGGCACCCCTTCAACATGGAGGCCACCTCCGATTGGTAATCCGCCCACAAGGTCCAATCCGCATCGTGCGTTTTGAATTTTGGCCACTCAGCGTCGACTCGAACCATACCCTGGAAAAGCGGCTCTCCGCCAATCAGAGCGCGTTGCGAGATGCATAATCTAGAACCACACCCCTATGCACCAACATTTTTTGGGTCTGGTGACCCAAAACTTTGGGCTATATCGTTTTACACAGGGATGAGAACTTCAACTGTAGGAGCCAATCAGAGCGCAGTCAAAAAGTCAAAACCGCTGCGTCCCTTCATGTGCGCAAGCCTGCCTCCATCGGTTGAGTGAGTATGCGGCGTCCTGATCCCGCGGTCTCCCAGCGACTACAGCAAGCGTCCGAGAAGCTCCAAGCTGCTATCGCCAGCGCCAGAAAGATTCGGCTAGCTCGGAATGGGGAGGTAGCCGAGGACCCCAGTGGGAAGGCATGGCGACTGGCACCGACAGTGATCCAGGGGCCAGAGCATGAGGAATATTGCAAAGAAGTTAGCGATAAGGAGAATGATGCCGTCAATTGTGAACAGCAGCAGCAGAGCGCAGACGATGACATGGCGTCGGTTGCACCCATGCCGCAATCGCGTAAGAAGAGAAATGCAATGAGGATGTCGAGGTGCATGACGACTAACGCTTGTTTGATATGTTTGTGTCATTAGTGACGAAAGGAGCGGTTGAGTTGAGGGCTCCAGACGGTCTGGTGGAGCGTGGCATGCGCAAGGCGCTGGAGTGGATGCAGCGAGATGTGGAGAGGCAGGCACGCGAGAATCGAGTGGTCCGGGAGACGCTTTCTCGAGCGATCCATGACATCACCGACCTCATTGCAGACTTTGTGGCTCCAGAAGCGGCTAGTACTCTCCAGCGTACGGCTGCAGCAGCAACGGGTGTATCCCTTGAAAGAGACAATAACGTATCCATGCTTCAGCTGACACCAGACAAAGTGGATGAGATCGTGAGTCAATGGGACGATGCACTGGTGTCTTGGAGAGAGCAAAATCTCGCAGAGAAACAAGAACTTATGGAGTGTTCTGCACATTTTGAAGAAGAGTGTCTTGCACGCATGGTAGACGGCGAACTCTCACACCGGTTGGCCCAAGAACGACTGGCGCTTGAATCCAATCAACAGCAGAGTGAGTTTGCAAAAACTTGATTTGAAGTCCCCGGTCTTTAACTTTACTTTTTTTTCACTGTAGTGATCTGTGAAGACTACGCGAGCAAGGTTGCGAGCGCCCAGAGTGAGATAAGTTCTCTTCAGATGCAGGTGGCACAGTTGTCATCTCAACTATCGATTGCTCGAGCAGATACCCGTGACACAGCCACAGTGACCGAGAAAAGTGACTCCGAGAGCAAAACTCTTCAGCGTAAAGCCTTGGATCCCGGAGCTCATGCAAAATCATCAGAGCTTTATGCTATGCATTGTGAAAGTGCGCTAGCAGAACAGACGCAGCGGGCAAAGGAGACAGAAAATCGATTGTATATGTTGCTAGAAGAGTGTCATGCACGGCAACACCAACGGAAAACTGCTCAAATACCCATCGAAGCCATACAAATGCATCGACAAAAGCTGGACTTGCTCGATGGCCGAATACAGGATGTACTGCAGCAAGTAGCTTGCGATCACGAACAGTTTGAGTACGAGCAAGCCAAGTGGGCACTTGAGAAGCGACACCACCGCGAGAAGTACGACGAGGTGCTAGATGCCAGCGTCAAAGTGCTTAAAGTCCTGATTATCCGAGTGAAGCTAATGAAAAGGAACGAGCGAGCGCAAGAACGTGCGAGTCAAGAATGCCAGGAGAAACAGCTAGAGCTGGCGTCCCAAGCTGCTTCATTGCACGGAATAACGACGGAGCTAATGCAACAAAGTGCAATGGTGTTGTTGGTACTGCAACAACTCACAGTATTGAAGTCGAACGCCAGCAAGTCCCAAGCCACCCCTACTACATGGACTTTGCCAGCGAAGCCCGTGCAGATGAAAAACACGATTAAGCGTCTGAAGAAGATCGAAGCTGCATTGAAACGGCGAGACTGGATAGCATCGGCGCCGGCAACAACTTACAGTCCTAGCACGAAAGTTTGTCCATTACCCGTTGCTTGATTTTGGTCACAAGGTAACTAACTCATAATGCATTCAGTGCCACACGAAGTTTGCCACTCGTTTCAGCGAATACACCCAGCAGAGAAGCTGAGGCAAGGAGAACTAATACGCATCATGGAGAGTTTACGCTTCCGCTGCCCCTTAGTTGCTTTTGGTGACACCCACCGCTGCAGTTTTGCGATGTTACAACCATGCAGCATTCTAACGCCGTCCGTGACAAGGCCCACGATTCGCGAAACAATTGAAAAGCAGACAAGTGAGTTTATTACAATCAGGCGGCACTTTCGACACGAGGACGCAAACGGAGTCGTAGCGATGCAGAATGCAGAGATCTGAGCGACACTAGGGAGGGATGACGTTCGCCACGCTTACGCTCAGTCAATGTACTCGATAGAAGCCGAAGACGGTGGCAGTGCGAGTGTACCCTTGTCTTCCACGCCCTCCGGTGGCTGCATCTGGTCGATGTAACGCTGCTGCTGCGCGGGATGCACCTGTCCGCCGTACGCTTGCTGCTGCTCCATGATCTTCTTGCCCTCAATAAACATCGAGCGCAATAACGCCTGCTGGGCCGCAATCTGCTCCTCCATCTTCGTGAAAGACGTCGGTAGCGGTGTAATGTTTTGCACATCGTCGGGCTCCTCCAGCAACACAACAGCGTCTCCCCCATCACGGTCTTTGCGGCTTTTAATGTCAGACACGGAGTTACTGCCACGGTCGCTTTGCGAACTGATGCTGGTAGAGCCTCCCGACGCGTCCGAGTTGTGCCGTCGTCGGTCGCCAGACGCTTGCCGCGCAGTACGGGGCATGCCAGCGCCAATATCCAAATTCCTGCTGCTCCCTGCGGAAGTCAGTGTCACGAGCGACTGCTCCTTTGCCCCGTCCGCCGGCTTCTCGCGGTTGATTGCAGATAGAACCTTCGTAGACCAACCTGCATAAGAGATACCTGACTTGTCTCCGCTTGTGCCGCTGGCTCCTCCTAATGAACTTGTAGACGAGGACGACGACGCAAACGAGTGGTTCTGCTGAGGGTTCAGCTCCTTGTCAGCAGAGTGGTCCGAGATTGAGCCACGCGCGGGCGGCACCTGACCGTAGAACACCTCGCTCGCTCGAGACGCGTACGACGAAGGCACATTGCCTTCGTATGCTTCATCCAAGGCAAGGTCGATCCCTGCGCTTTTAGCTGCAAGCGCGCTACGGCGCTCCTGACGGGCCTTGTTTATACACTTGAGGCAGAACTTTTCTACGCTGACGATGAAGCTGTTGCCCGTCTCCGGAAGCATTCCTGACGGAAGCTTGCTGGCCTGGATGCCCAACTCAATTGTACAGGCGCCACACATAATCTCTGCACACACGCGGCAGTGGTGGCGCGAGCGCAGCAGATTGAAACTCTTGAAGCATACGGAACATGCGGGTCTCTCGTTGTTCGGCACCCATGCCTTGTCTGTGATCATGTGACTGCGCACCAGGAATTTGGCATCCGCAGCCGTAGCGTGGTGGATCGCCACCGTGTACAGTGTCGACACTACGCGATTCGCGAACCAGCTCGGTGTGTTGCGGTTGCCGTCGAAGCGGTCCTCCGTGATGACCGACACGTCCACCTTGCCGCTGGACGGGCCCATGCTCCGGAACAGCCATACCCACGTGCCTGTCGTGCGCGAGAATCCAAAGTTGCGCTCATTGCCGTCGCAGTCCGTCATGCTGACGCTCTGCTGAACCTTGACCAGCACTTTCTGTCCCTTGGAGTCCTCCATCGTCTTTGAGAATTCCACCACCAGCGTATCGCGGCAGCTAAACACAGAGTCCACCGAGCTCTGATACGCGAGCCACTTGAGACCCATGAACTGGAATGGGTCGTCGACCGTTGCCCGCTCGTGTACCTGCAGCACGGCCGAGTCCAGGAAGCTCTCCTGGTAGCAGTGGGACATGTAGGCGCGCTGATCCTCCGTCGTCGCGCAATTGACCGCGTACTCGAGTTCCTCTAGCGACGTGTCCAACTTGGCACGCAGTAGGGCCTTCCTCTGCAGGTTGCTGGCATCTGCCGCCTCCTTCTGGCGGTAGATGATGCAATTTTTCTTCTCCAAGTGGGGTTTCCAGCTCTGGTTACGGTATTGCGGACTCAGACTCGGATTGTCGAGCCACGTGGCGGCCGAGTTAACGTGCGTCTCGGCGATGGCCTGCAGCTTCGTCTTGAGCGCCTCGAATTTCTCGGCCGACATGTTGGTGGTGGGCAGATGCTCCGTGTCGAGCGGGAAGCGGAAGCTGTCGCCTGAGTCCTTCACGCGGATGATGCGACCCGTGCGCATCCAACTGGCGCCACCGCGCGGCTGCTCGTCTTCTCCTGCGCTGGCCTTGAAGCCGATGCCGACGCCCATGGGGACGGCCAGACCTGAGTTGCTGCTGGTGGAGCTGTGGCTGCCCATGCTGCCCGACGTGCCAGCGTAAGGAGCTCCAAGTGAAGTGGTGATGCCGGAACTCTGCGACGAGATGGGCTGGAGACCTCCGGGCGGCTGGAAGGCGGCGAACGTCGTGGCGCTGTTGCGTTGGCCACGCTGCTGCGTCAACAACGTCGATCCGGAGCCGCTGCTGGAGACCGAAGCGTTGCCGCCGCCGTGCGAGCTGGAGGCGTACGGCTCCCCCATACTGTGCGAGCTGCCGAGGCCCGAGAGCACGGGGCCGCCGCCCAGCCGCGTGGTCGTAGGACGCTTGGCCGTCTTGGCGCCCGGCACTTGGAACACGGTGAATCCCACGCCGTTGCTCATGACTTGGCGGTCTGTGTGTGTGTGTGTGTGTGTGTGTGTGTGTCTGAAGGAGGGAGGGGGGGAAGAGCGCGGAGGCGGCCGGTTCCTCTCTGGTGCCCAGCGGGTGAACGAGCGAGCTTTCTCCGGTCAGGAAGTGGCATAGAGGGGAGTTCGGCTCAGAGAGCGGGGCCAGTCGCGAGCGCGGTGTGGCACACACCACCCGTCAGAATCGGCGATCGTCCCCCCCTTTCCCAGGCCTATCCCACGCACCACCGTCGCGCGACGTCACCTCCAAAACCTTATCTTCTATCTCGTTTTGTTTTTTTGCTGAGCGTTGGAACGGCCCTAGCTTTGATCCTCGGGACCAGCACGAAGCAGTCGCTGTCATCCTCCCGACCCCAGTCATTGATAGGAACGACAGCGACTTGGTACACGTGCACGCTCAAGCACTGGAGGAAATGCAACCGACGGGATTCACTGAAAACTACACGTTAGAAGGACAACTTCTAATAGGGGCAGCAGTACGTATTCCGCTGCTGCAACGCAGGCGACAACCTAGGCTTGCCATAGTGAAGTGCATCCATACTCTACTCAAGATCATGTCAATTTACTTTGAGGACCGTAAAGCAACCCAGCCTAACCAGCAAGGCACATGGATCCTGTGAAAATTTACTCCCCTGCAAATCCGCCGTCGTCAGCCGTAACGAGTATGCGAGGGTTCCCGCACGACAGCGATTCGCACCCGACTATGCGTCGTTTCGCCATCAGTGCAGAACCGAGACGACCTCCTGTCAGATGCATGCAATCACGACTCGGATAAGGACCGAGGTGTCCGCAAGTCCTTCATGGCCCTCGACCTGACCTGCGCTGCAAGAACGCAAGTCCTCGGCTCGAACCCCCACGGCTGCGCTGCTGCTCTTATCAGGTCTCGAAGCCAGGTTCAGTGTACCGGGGCGCAGAGAGGGTAAAGGTGATCTCGCCACATTGTCCTCCTGCAAGCGACTTGTGAGACAAGGGCCGCCATAGTCATCGTGAACAACAGCGGATTGCATTGCAGTTCTACTTGTGCATGCTGCCCATGAACGGAGACTTGCTGGCGTCCACACGGCCGCGACGGAGCTCGCGCTGCTCCGCCGCGTAGAGCGACGCTATCGGCAGGCGAATCAGCTGCTTGTACTGCGCAAGGAAGAAAGACAACAAAAAGTATCAGATCACCGCAGTAAGCGTCCAGCAACGGAGGACTCATCAAGATCCGCAGCAGTAGAGCTCAACGATCTCGCGACTTACCGCCAGCGTGCCGTAGACCATCAGCACGAAGCCCAGCAGCTCCAGCCTGGCAAAGCAGCAGTCGTAAATTCGGTTAGAACGGGGAGACACTAAGGACACAAGGCACAGCGCAAACAAACCAGCTGTAGGTTGTCCACGGCTCCCCTGGCGACGTCGAGCCTTGCCACTGCACCACGTAGTAGACGAAAAGACTCAGCGCCCAAACACCGAGCGTGCGCAAGGTCTGCAGACAAACGAACACACAGAGACAGAAGCGGCAAACCAATCAGTCAAGTCAGAAGACGAGACGAGCAGCTCCAGTTGATGAACACCAGCCAAGACGGCAGCGGATGCGATACAATACCTCTGTAATGCTGCGCATGACGGCCGACAGGTGCTTGGTGACGTAGTTTCCGGTCACATTGAGCGTTCCGACCGCCACGATGTAGGCCACGATAAGCACCATGAGCGTGGGCGAGTTCTTCACTTGCACGAACGAGTCGACAAAATCCTCGTGCCATGTTCGAGCGAAGGCCGAGCCCGTCGCAGGCGTGAGTGTGAGGATCGGCACTAAAATGATGTAGAACACCAGTCCCCAGAGTCCCTCAAGCCCGACCAACAGCATCGGGCTCACGTTGAGCGCCAGCATCATGTGCTCCTCCACGACGATCTGTAAAGCGCACAGGACCTGTGCTGCAATAATGAAAAGCAGCCCCAGCACTGCGTTGAATGAGTCGGCGTCTTTTGCAGCCGTGGCGTCTGAAGGATGGCCCACACCAGCATATCCGACGAGGGCAACAGCCAGCATTACGATCCACATACTTGCGTGATGGTACGCGTATAGCTTCTTGCCCATGAGTCTGACCGAGAAGAAGGCACTGAAGATGATGATCGAGCCTCTAGCCATTTGATACACTGATGATGTGATCCACAGTAGCCCGACGTTGGCTAGTACAGTCTGCAGCAGGTCCAGCAAGGATGGCAGCGCGATAGTCATCATCGTCCGGACCGACACTCGACCTTGATGGTCTTCCTCGTCTCCCAGCTGTCGAGAGCCCAGTAGCGGTGACAATTCGTTAATATCTCCGTTGCGAGGAGGTCTGTACTTGTGCTTGAGAGCCTCCACCTTGTCCTCGGCCTCAGTGTGGCCCGCGTATTTGCGCTTGATGGCTGCCATCTCCTCCTCGGACGGTGCGGCGGTCACATACCGTCTTCCAGCCTTGCGCATCCTCAGCACAGGCGTCTCCAGATACTGGCGATGCTGCGAGACTTTGCGCACGTACAGGAAAGCGAGACACAGCGTCATGGCCACTTTCATCTGCAGCACACCGAACCACGGCTTGTCGAAGGGGCACAGCGTCGTGAACTCGCCCGTGCGCGGGTCCACGCACTCGGCCGTCCCATGCGAGCGAACAGTGTACTCGGTCTTCATGATGACAGTGCTGAAGGTGCCGGACACGAGCATGGCGACGGCCGACAGCACGCCTTCGCGCTGGGGAGGCTCGCGCATCTTGACGTGAATGATACGACTAGCGCGTTGCGATTGGACGGAAAGGGGCACGAAAGGCGATTGGTCGATAAGGAGGCCGCCGACTTCAAGTTGGCAAGCTTTCACCAATAGCAGCAGCCAGGAACAAGGGGCTAATGCTGTAGGCAACACATACACTACATGTACCAGCAAGGATGTAATGCTAGGCGTAAGTTAGTGCTGCTTATCCGTGGTGCGTGATTGGCCGATGGTGGCTGCGAGATGATTCGGCTGGCGTACTTCCTCTCTTGCCGCGTTCTCCGCACATGCTTCCCAATCTTCTCACAATTCAAAACCATGGGCAATTGCATTGGAGTAGATACCACCGCCACTGGCATCACCACCGCCACCACCGGCGACTCGTTCGTGGATGTGTTGTTCTTCCCTGACCCTGGCATGCCGTGCAAAAACTTCCACTCGGGCAAGGGCTGCACGCGCAAGAGCTGCAAGTCCATCCACGACCAGGGCAGCTCGCTCATGACGATGATCGGGCTCCTCCAGGGCGCCAACAAGACCATGGACATCTGCGTCTTTACCATCACCTGCGACGAAGTACGGACGTCCGCGTGCGGTTCAACAGAGAGAAAACGCACCAATGCTGACCAACTTATTACTGTCTGCAGATTACGGAGGCCGTGCTGGAGGCCCACGCCCGAGGCGTCAAAGTCCGCGTCATCACGGACGACGGCCAGGCAAAGGGCAAAGGCTCCGACATCCAGATGTTCATCGACGCTGTACGCGGTTGAGCCGCGGGGAAAAGGACTTCAAACTATGACTCTAACTCGTGTGTGCTTGCAGGGGATCCCGGTGCGCGCTGACAATGCAAGAACCTACATGCACCATAAGGTGGGGGTAGCTATGATCAGCAGTGTACTTATTCGAGTTGCTGGCTTATGTTTTACTCTGTTGCTACTGTCAGTTCTGCGTTATCGACAAGAAGATCTTGCTGAATGGTAAGAGCTTCTCTTTGTTCATCTCAACATGGCCCTCACATTAAGCGGTTGCTGTTGTTTCTTGTAGGGTCGTTCAATTGGAGTCGCCAGGCTGTCGTGGGCAACGCTGAAAACCTCGTCATCCACAAGAACGGACCTATCATCGGTATGGTCGGTGCTTCCTCAGTTGTGACCCCTATCCTTTGCTAACACGTTCGCTGTTCCTTGCAGGTTGCTTTGACAAGCACTTTGAGCATCTGTGGAAGAAGTACGAACGCTAATAGAAAGCAGCAAACCTCTCCCCTGTATGAATCAATGCACAGCCCAAGTTCCTTTTCGCCAAAAGTGACTTCATTATATGCATACAATACGGTGTACGAAAAGAGCAGCCATCTTCACTCATACCAGTCCATCTCTGCTGTTGCAGCCGTTGCCGTTCACCGCCGCTGCTGCGTAGACGACTCCATCACTGCTTTGAGGAAGGCCAAGTTCTTCTCATTCTCGATCCTGGCGAGCTCTAGTTTCTCCTGTCGGTCAGCTTCGCGTTGCTCGCGTTTGTCCCTCCTGTATTCCTCTCTGGCCTGTCGTTTATCCTCCATCTTGGTGGCCAGCGCCTCCCTCTGGAACTCCAGCTCCTCCCGTCTCAACTGCAGCTCCTGCTGTTTGCACTCCAGAGTCTTGGCCATCACGTCCCGAATGGACGTCAGCACGCGCTCCAAGTTGTCTCTGTTGGGGATGCTGACGACGGTCGGAATGGCGACGACAGCGCGTGGCCTTTTGCCCAGTATCGGACGCGACGTCTCCGTCTCGATCTCCTCCTCTTCCTCGCCCACCTCTCCCCGATTCGGAGTCTGAGTCTGGTTCTGCTGCTGCTCTTGGTCCTCTACCGCCGTCTCCAGCTCTTGGCGCGTCACTGTCACCGCTGGTGGCGCCCGCGTCGGCGGAAGGTCGTTCCGCAGAGCGACAATGACGGACTCGGGCATCTCCGAGCACCGCATAGCATGCCGCACCAGGTTCAGAGGACGCGCGTTGCACACGGCCGTGCGGCAGTGAATACACTCCACGTCCGGGCTGCGCTTGTCATCGCCCGACGGCACCGTCGTCGCGAACTCCTTCCAGATCGGCAGCAGTGGGCGGCCCATATCTCTATCTTACTGCCAAAACGTGCGAACAATTATGTACACCACACAATGTGTCCGACGAAATAATTGTACTGTACTCCCTATCAACATGATGTACTCTACATAACGCCAGTTTTAGACCAGTCACTTTGGGCATCAACATCAGAGAGAGATGCTGCGCAGCTTGTTGAGGCGTCCGTCGCGCGCCTCGTGTGGGCTGCTGCGTCCTGCTCGCTACTTCTCGTCCATTGCCGATGACGTGACTCCCCGTCTCTTTCTGGAGGACCATCCTCGCCTTCGCATCGCGCTCGTGGGCCGCACCAACGTGGGCAAGAGCACGCTCTTCAATCGTCTGACCAAGACTCGCTCGGCCATCGTCCACAACGTGCCCGGGACAACGCGCGACCGCCGCTACGCACGCGCCACTGTCGCTGGACTGGAGTTGGATGTGGTGGACACTGGGGGACTGGCGGACGCACCCTCGGGGACGTTGGAGGAAGGAATGCTGGAACAGACGCGACTGGCGGTGCACGAATCGGATCTCGTGTTCTTTCTGGTGGACGGGCGTCAGGGGATTACGCCCGTGGACAAACACTTTGCTCGATGGCTGCGCAGAGAAAACCCCAAGGCACCGATCCACTTGGTGGCCAACAAATTGGAGGGGGATCCCGAGCGTTGGGAGAACGAACTGAACGACTGCTACCAGTTGGGAATGGGGGGAGCTATTCCATTGTCGGCAGAGCATGGAGAAGGTATCACTTTGCTGCTGGACGAGATTATTCCAGAGTACGAGAAGTTCGAGCAGGAGAAGGAAATGAAGGAGGCGCAAGTGAAGAAGGAAGAGGGAGAAGAAGAGGAGGAGGACGATGTACGTGCAACAGATACTGCTGAGAACAAGTGGCTGTATGAATGCTGATGGGTTTTGTTAATGTGTAGCCTCGAACGATCAAGTTGGCTATTGTCGGTCGTCCCAACGTGGGCAAGTCAACGCTGCTCAACAAAATCGTTCGCAACGACCGCGTGCTCACGGGCCCCGAGTACGTGCAAAGGATTTCGTGGTGCTTGTGTATTTCAAGCTAATGTTGATTGTTGCTACGCAGGCCTGGAGTGACGCGCGACTCGGTGGAGGTGCCGTGGACATTCCATGGCCGACCGATCAAGCTCGTGGACACAGCTGGTATCCGACGATACAGCAAGCGTGACCACGACGACCAGATCGAGAATCTGTCCGTGCGCGACTCGTTCCGTGCAATCGACTCGGCGCAGGTGGTGGTGGTTGTCGTTGACATGAGCGAGCCCAAACTCATCCACATGGATCTGACCATCGCTCAACGTGTGATTGAAGAAGGTCGTGCGCTGGTGCTTGCTGCCAACAAGAGCGACCTGGCCGGATCCAGCGTTGAGTTCGAGATGCAGCGTATCCAGAATGAGCTGCAAGATTCACTGGCACAAGTGCGCGGTGTACCTGTTGTGCCCATCTCTGCTCTCACAGGCAATGGCATCAAGAAGCTGGTGCCGGAAGTGCTAAAGGCGTACGAAAAATGGGATCTTCGCGTTACCACCGGCCGCTTGAACCGATGGCTCAAGGCCATGGCACGACACCACCCGCCTCCGACGGTAAAGGGCAAGACGCTGAACGTCAAGTACGCGACGCAGGTCAAGTCTCGTCCTCCTACGTTTGCTGTGTTCGTTAGCAACCCGTCTGAGGTGCCTGAGGCGTACCAACGATTTTTGCTGAGTCAACTGCGCGAGGAATTCGACATGGTGGGGGTGCCAGCGCGTCTTCTGCTGCGAGGCAACAAGGAAAACCCGTTCGAGAAACGGAAGAAGTTCCAGCAGCGCACCAGCAGCGTCTTGTACGGCAAGCAACGCCAAACGCAGCAGACGTCTACAGCCGAGTCGAAACCTGCTGATGCGTCCTCCAAGACGAAGGGTGGCAAGAAGTCTTCCCTCACGAGGAAGCAGAAGGCCGGCCATTTCACTCCTCGCCGCTTCAAGGGGAAGAAGTAAGCCCAGAAGCATCGATAGATAGAGATACATCATACATGCACACACGCTATGCATCAAGTGCACATGTACTTCCAGGCACTACATCCATTACTATAGAGCATAACCCCCACTAGTTCTCTATCGCTTCAAGCGCCCAGCACTTGCAGATACGCCGTGCGTTCCAAGCTCAGACGTGGCCTGGGAAGCACTGTTCGATGGTGAAGCCCTTTGCCGAGTGCTTGCTCTCGTAGTGATCGTTCAGCTGTGTTTTCTATTGGCATCGAAGACACAGGTTAGAGCAGAGGTTACAACACTTCAAAACCCAGGAGACTAGGTATCAACATACGCTGGCCGTGATGAGGAACGTAGTCATGCAGATCTTGCACTTGAGTCCGGTTCGGTCAGCCTCCATCTTGGCCTTGGACTCGGCGTGGTTCTTGTTCTTGGCCTCCTTCATCTTCTTGGCGTTGTTGCGGTCGCGCTTGGCTGCCGACTTCTGTCCGTTACCGCCGCCCATGGTCAGTCCCTTGCTGGTGCTTAACGATCCGTGGAGACTTGAGTCCTGCGCGACAACTTGGGGAATGGCTGGGAGAGCGACGAGTCACGGACCCGCCACGTGGGAAACAGCTGCATAGATCTGCCTGCTTCCAGAAGTCACTCGACGCAGACAAGGAGGTGGCACCTTCGTCTCAGGCCATTCGAGCAATAGGGGCGCCACGGATAAGACGGTGAAGAAGATGAGAGGGCAAGGCAAACCAAAGCAAGACGAAATCGATTCCTCTTTAGAACCGTAAGAAAGGGCTGCAGCACACAACAGCTTAGGGCCACCTAACTCTCTAGCTCCTGCTCGGTGCACTGCACAGAAGCGCATAGCACTCGATATCGCTACAGAGGATCGATGTGGCAGCGCTCTGACGACGTCGTTCTGCTGATAATGTAGGTAGGTAGGTAAAGATGAAAGGAAGACAAACGAGGTCAACCCCGCCAGTGTCCACTGCCCCCCATGATGACAACTGACGGCTTGATAGACCACGAAGAGGCTTCTGTCCAGCGTAAACTATCAGCCGCCTCCTTAGACCTTGCCGGGGAAGCACTGCTCAATGGTGAAGCCCTTGGCCGAGTGTTTACTCTCGAAGTGGTCGTTCAGCTGCGTCCGCTGCTCGCACAAAAAAGACAAGGAAGGCAGAAAGACACGAGAGATAAGCGACTGCATTATGGACTGAAGGAAAGACGGAGAGAGGGAGAATGGACGTACGCTGGCCGTGATGAGGAACGTGGTCATGCAGATCTTGCACTTGATGCCAGCCTTGTCGGCCTCCATCTTGGCCTTGGACTCGGCGTGATTCTTCTGCTTGGCCTCCTTCATCTTCTTGGCGTTGTTGCGGTCGCGCTTCGTCGCTGACTTCTGTCCATTACCGCCGCCCATGTTGGTCGAGGTGCTTCTTCGCAATCTGCTGGCTGGATGGTTGGCGACGTCCAAAGAAGGCCAACACGACTATTGGACCAAATTTTGAGTACATACAAATTATGGTGGGGCCATATAAATTTTGCGACAGACAATTGCGAGATGGCTACATTTTTCAAGACGATGTCATTGAAGTCGCGCTAGTGTGTGTCGATTCGCTGTCAGTAAAAAATACCAGACACTAACTAACTGAAAGTGTCCTGTACGCTGAGTGTTAGTAAGGATATAGTGTAAAGGTATATTTTTTAAGTTACGTTTTGGGAGCTACTCACTTAGTCGACACATGCGTCTGCCGTCTTGACCCGTCGGCAATGACAGGTATTCAGGCCAAGCAGCACTCTCCTCTGCAGCTTCAAAGTCACGAATAAGATCCGTTGGCGTGTGGCGGGCGAGGTTCCAAGTTGGAATATCCCGGCCAACCCATTTAATTCCACTCTGTCCACATTCTTCTTCGCATAAATACTTTCTACCACATGCATACCTGCCCCTTCGTCTCGGCTTCCGAGAGACGACCTTGCTTCTTGGTCGGTGTAGTGCGACTCAGGAGAATCTAATATATAGACTTGCAGTGGTTCTTTGTCCTCTCCGCCCAAAAGCTCCTGTAATCTTGGTATTATCGGAGTCACCTCCACATCGAAGGGGTCAGAATCGTTGATGCCGTCAGTAGCAGCCATATCGTCCGTGGCAGTCGCGGCGACTGTCGCGCACGCGCTGCTGTACTAGTTGCCACAATGCCTTACGTAGTCCAACCACAGCCGCGTCAGGCATCGTACAACCCATTGACGCAGACGCAGAGCACAGTGACCAAGACGAGGGCCTAGACGCTGCAGATGAAGACGAAGAAGACGTTTGTGTTCTGAGCTCCCCACGCTACGAAAGCTGCAGCGACGATGCAATTGGCGCCGTTGCAATTGAGCGAGAGGAGGCAAAAGCAATAATAGCCATGTTGCAGCTGCAGGTGCGAGCTTTATGCAAGTACAAGAGCAACTACGAACTGCTCTGCGGTCAGCTGGGTGAGGCGGACGTCGCTGCCTTGCAAACTTCAATTGCTGATCTTCAGACCGAGAAACTGGCATTGGAAACGCAGGTATCGGAGGCGCAGCAGGCTTTGACAGTGCAGCGAGACGCGGTCGAACAAGACGGAGAGTACTCAGAGCATGCACATCGACAGCTCAGCACGGCTGCGGAGCTGCTTAAGGCCACGGAGAAACGATTAGAGCAGCAGGAGGAACAATTTAAAGACGAGACTGAACGGATGAGGGATCAACTCGCAGTCGGAGAAGACGATCGAACCGAGTATCAGGCGACGGTGAAGGGGTTAGAGGAGGAACTTGCAGCGCTTCGAGACCATGAGACGGAAACTAAAGAGCTAGAAGCGTTGCGAAGACGACGAGAAAAGAGCAAGCACAAGAAAGAGATAATGGCGTATGCAGCAAAATTTCGAGGTGTCAGGGATGAATTGGAAGCACAGCGTTTGGCTCTACGCACGTCAAAGAAGCATCTTGCTCAGATTCAGGCCGACAATGACGCCCTGCGCAAACAACTCGCCACCGTCAAGCGTGATGGAGCTCATTTGTCCGACATCATTGACAGCCAACGCGTGGAACAAGAATCATATGTAGGTGATCTTTCGCAGGGTAGGAAAGCGAAGAAACAACTAGCAAAGCGTATGGCAGTGCTATCGCAGGAGAAGGAGCAACTTCAGAATGAGTTGGCAGACGCAAAAGAAGATCTGGTGGACAGAAACAGCGAACTCAAAATCTGTCGACGCGAACAGAAAAGCTTGCGCATTGAGCTACGACAAACTACTAAAGTCCTCGATGAGGTTCAAAACAGCAGCGACAAATTGCTGAGGCAGGTCGAAGCGCTGCAGAAATCTGAGAAGGAGCCGTGCACCAACGCCAAGATGAAGGATCAAGGACAACGAGCAAGTCGAGAACGCCAGTACCGTACAGAACTCCTTCGCATGCGTGAGCTTCTTGTAGCTAATCAACAGCGCGCCACCAATCATCGAAAGACGTCCAGAAGCTGCGGGGCGAACTCGTAGGGGTGCAAAAGTTGCTGCACACAGGAGCAAGTTGCGGGAGCTAAGCCAATAGACCAGTGAGCTGAAGTGATGCGTAACAGCGGCAAAGCTGAAGATTCTGCGCTGAAGAGAGCCATGATGGAACACGTTTATACCTTTGGTGTTTGAGTTACAACTGATCGAAGCAAAGGGTCGAAGTTGTCCCCTTTTGTATTCACTTCCCTTTGAAGCTGTTTTTCTTCTTGTTGGGGCCAGAATGAGGCTGTATTAGAGCCTCGTAGCGCGTTTTTAACTTGTCGAACTCCTGCCGCAGGAAATCATTCTCTTCTTGCAGCTCCTGATTCATCGCACTCAGATCAGCACTTGCAGTAGCACTGGTAGACTGCGTCATAGAGTGTAGTTGTCGCTCGAGTTCAGCAATGCGGTCGTCTTTTTCGCGCATGCTCTTGCGAAATGTTTTCCGAACAGTCTCCATTTCGTCTTTCAGTTGTTCCTGCTGCTGCTCCATTATCACCGTGGATGGAGCAGGAGGCCCCGGTGAGGCACCACTGCTTCTTCCGGTCAGCAGTGGAATCTTACTACTAGGTCTCCGCTGCACCACAACACAAAGTCATGCTACAAACTACTAGCAACTGACAACCAAGATGCGACCACAACTTACTGGAATGCGTGATACATTTTCATCTCCGATAGGTGGTAGTGAAGGAGACGCTGAAGTCTGTGTCTGGGGTGCTTGATCGGAGTCAGTTTGCATACTTCGCAGTTGTTTATCCTTGTCTTCAAGCTGCGCTTTCAATCCACGAACGGCTTCTGTCAAGCGCTCCTTCTCGGCCTGCCGTGGAACAATGAAAACCAAGTTAGCAAGTTGCACCACCGCGAACCTAACCAGATAGACGCAGCATACGGCAATTGCACGGTACTGCGAAACCTCGCTTGGCTGAGGCATCATCGCTCCACTTGACGGAGTTCCTGTCCGGTCACTTCCTCGACATTTGTGTTCTGCGACGATTTTTCGAAGTCTCTCAAGCTCGGCTCGCTCCTCTTGAATCGTCCACTTTGTAGCATCCGCAGTTCGTGCACGCCTGGCTTCATGCAATTTCGTCTTCCAAGTCTCTAGTTGACGCTGAAGAGCGTCCACCAATGCGTCGTCAGTGCGAGACTTGTCTACAAGCACCTGAAACTTATTGCGGGTTTCCTGCTTTTCCCTGTCGAGAATCTGCGCTCGTGCTTTGAGAGCATCATAGTTTCTGGTTAAACGATGAAAACGCTCCTGCAATTCGTCTCGGTCGTTCGTGAGCTGGTCCAAGAGCTTTTGTCGGTGCATGTGTTGACCTGACAGGTCTTGCTGTGCACGTTGATCAACATCCAGTATCGTTGCGGAATCCTGCGCCTCAGCAGAAACAGCCCCAGGTTTCAGCGTAGCGAGTTGAGTCTGCAGTTTTCTCACTTTTGCTTTAAGCATTATGATGTGTTGGGCTCTACCGCGACGACCCGCGCCACTAGTGGTGTTGTCGGTATTGCTCACAATGTCTTCAAGCGGCACATCCTCCCCAACTTCGCGCACCAGCGCACGTTGGGTTTTCTTGAGCTCTTGCTGCAGTGCAGCATTTTTCGACTTCAGCGCTTCGCACAGTTTTTTCGTAACCCCGTCGTCACTGCCAGCGTCACTAGGAGGGATCGTTGGAGACTCTGGTCTCTGGGTAGGTTCGCCACCGTTATTGGTCTTTTCTGCTGCAGCTCGGGCCTGAAATCGCTGAAATTTAATCTTGAGTGTGTCTACCTCTTCCTCAAGCTGTTTATTCGCCGCCTCGAGCACTTTGCACTGCTTGACCCCATCAGCTGCAACCTGCTTCTCTCGCTGTAGCGAACGCTTTAAAATTCGCAGAGTTTTTGCTTGATGAACGATTTTCACATCACGAACATCCTGAAGACACACGCATGAGCTAAAGTCGTGAACTGAGGCACATACATCACTTACATGATCAATATTGTCCTTTTCGAGCAAAATGTCCTGAACTGCGTCGGCATCCAGGCCTGGTACCGGTGTTTGTGCTTCCAGTTGTATCTGCAGCCTAATTACCATTTGGCATCCAACCAGGTCATTTCACCGCGTTTTGTTATAACTGGACCAGATACGTACGCTTTCACTTGCTGTCGGAGATCACGGGCCTCGGAAGCCAACGTCGCGTTAGTATTTGTAAGCTCCTGAAGCTCTTGCGCGCGGTCCCACTGCATTTCGCCTTGGAAGGTTTTCTGGGGGAAGCTCAAATGGACACCGCCGTCTGCAGATTCATCACGATCCTCGTCATTGCTGTTGTTACTATCTCGGGTAATGGGCTCCTTATTGTTCATCGAGGTGAAGGCAGGTTCGTCATCAGAACTGCTGCTATCGTCTTCGTCATCGAATTGAGGGACAATCAACGGGGTCTAGCACAGCAAACAGCGTACATGTCAGTCTCCAGCACACACAACTAGGTGAGCCATTGCAAGCGACCAGCCTGTTGAGTTGGCACCCCTTGGCGCCGCAGGGTGGCATCAATAAGCTTCTTGCCGTCGGGACGAACGTGTACGTGGGTGCTTTCCACCTCCATCAGCAATAGTCCTCAAGCCTCGAAATTCTAAAAAGACATCAACCACCAGCGCACAGACAATTTTAGAGAACCGACAATGAGCTCACAGATCATCGATCGAACTCACTGCAAGTACACCAAGCTGCATTTTGTCACGCCTTCATTCGCTAAATAGTCAATCGGCACTACATATCTGCACTATATATCCAAAGAGTTCGACGCAATTGTGAGAAAACGTGGCAAGCAGGTCTCGAGTTCCAAGCGCACCGCACTATCGAGTCTGCTTTCGCTGCTGCTCCTTCGCCTCAATCGTGAAGTTTGCTAGGCCTTCGATAATCTCGCTTGTTTTAGGATTCGACACCGATCCTTTGCGCGTGACAGGAGCCACTGCGGCTGATGTTGCGCGAACTGTTCGCACAGGAGCTGCGTTCATCGACGACAGCGATGAAATCGTGGCAGTATCTCGTCGTGCCCGTGCAACGCGGTCGGTCGCATGTCGAAGGCCAGAGAACAGATCCTTCTGCTTGAAAAAGAGTCGCAAACTACGCATGCGGCTGGCGTCCACCGTCATGTTGCCGAAACCTCGCACCTCTACCTTTGATCCATCACCCTTAATGCCTCGATACTTGCCAGTGAACGGACCCCAGTGGCGCCACGAGAAGTAGCACTGGGGCGGCTGGGTGAACACCTCCAGCACCTCCATAGGGAAACCGTCTGGGAATGCTTCAGCGAGTTCAGCACGCGGATCTTGGCTTTCATCATTGCCACCGTGATCGACACTCATACTCGCTTCCACATCGCCAAGGTATAGCAATCCGAGCATGTCGTTCTCGAGGATCGATGCACCAGACACTTGCAAACCGTCGTTCACCTGTAAGTAAAAGCTCTCTTGAACCACACTACGCCATTGATCATAGCGAGCCATGTGTGTCGCCTCCATAATAAATGTCTGGCAGCACTCTTCCACGTACGAGGCAAGAGGTGTTGTGTCGGGCTCGCGCACACGGCCCTTCACGTAGGCCAAGTCCGAAAGCACATACTCTGGAACACCATAGCGCCATTCGATAGCTTCACCGTTCGAGTCATCTTGCATGACACGTGCTGGGCGTTTTGCTCCTTTAACCACCAGCACGTCCAGCTCCTGTTGCGCCTTCGCCATCCTAGACGCTGATGCTGTTAGCGAGGATCCTGCTACAGGTACAAAGAGCAGCACATTGCCGTTGGTGCTGCTCTGCGACTGCCCTGACGCGGTTGACGAGCCGGAAGTCACCGAGTCCATCCGATGAAGTCGCGCTGGTGGAAGCACTTGAGCTGGAGGTGCTACAGCCGTAGAGGCCTCCGCATGGTCTGACGACGTAGATGTCGATGTCGGCGAACTGCCAGCGTGCGAGGTGGGTGTCGAGACAGCTGTGGCCTCGTCCTCTTCAGTCACACGCGGCTTGCTCTGCAACTTCCCCCCTGCGTACGCGCGCGGCATCTTCGCATTCGATGTCGACGCAGGTCTCGCCGCTACCGAATCTGCATTAGTTTCGTCAACGAGCAGAACAACTTCACCTGCCACGGTCGCTGCATCGGCCCCCGGATTCTCCAATATAGCAATGGAGTCTGGTCCACGAAGTCCATTGTGCTCGTTCAATGGGAGCAGCAGTCGTTTATCAGAAGCCGAGTTCTCCTTCTCAGGGTGACTGCTTCCCTGACGTTTAGTAACCTGCACCTGTTGCAGCGCATCCAGCCACGCCGCCGCTTTCTCCCTGTTCTCGGCTCCAAACCTCAGCGTGAAACACTTGGACGCAGACCCGACCACCACCGAGAACACCTTCTCCGAGTGATTACCCCCTTTGCTGCCCTCTCCTTCCCCTGACAAACTATCAGCACGCAACACGGTACCCACCAGAACAGGACTCAGCCCACTCGCTCTAGCGATGGGGTCCCCACCAAGCGGGTCCAGGGGGTGTCCCGACGCCAACCACAACGAGAACGACGTCTCGTCTTTACAGGAATACAGCTCTGGGTTGCGTCGCGCCACGAAATAGTAGCGCTTGTCCGCCACCTTGAGCAGACCGCGCTTGATCTGGAGGTAGCCGCTGTACTGGACGTCCACCGCCGCCTCGGGCTTGTGGTTGTTGACTGATAGGAAACTGGCATTGGAACTCATGGATCCTCCGTGTCTGGATCGTGTGCGTCTTCCAGCGCTGCCGTTGCTGGCCTGACTGCTGGAGGTTGGGCTGTTGATGCACACGTCCATCTGCGGTCTGCTGTTGGTTCTGGAGGTGGAGTGAGCTCTCAGCAGCCCCTGCTGGTTCTGCTGCTGTGGGCTCTCGACCTTTGTGGCACTGGGAGTGCGTCCCTGCGGCGGTTTGTGCTTCCGGTGTGCTGGGGAGTTGCCGTCTGAGGCTGAAACATCGTCTGTGGAAGATTGGGAGGAGGACGTCGCAGCGAGTGCCGCCAGAGCGTTGCAACTTCCGGTTTTGCTGTTGAGGCCGCGGTTCTTCCTCCAGTTGCCTTGGTGTCGGTCGCGGGGCGTCGCGTGGTCGTCCGCTGTCCGTTCCTCCCTCTTGTGGTGGCTGAAGTGGCTGTCGTCCTGCACGGCCTCTTCGAAGCGGAAGCTGCGCTCCGCGTCGTCCTGTTCTCTCTCGTGCTCGCCTCTCCTGCTGGCGCGGCGGCCGCGCAGTCGGTGGGCCAGCGCCTTCATCGCCGTCCTTCCTCCCTTGGGGCTTCGGTGCGGAAAGCGGAAGTGGAAAAGGTGTCGCCTCTCGTAAACTGACATAGGGAGATGGGCGCCATCTGCTGCTCAAGGTCCTACCCTTCAGCGCGCCGCAATGTGGCAATGGCAGTTCCAGTGCCACAATGGAAGCTTCTTCTTTCGCGTCCACACGCTGGCAGGAACGTCACGAGCCCATGCACGCATAGGGCGGGGCTGCTGCCATTGCGTCTGGCCCGAGCACTGGAGCGCCACGACTTCACGGTAACACAACTGACCTGGACATTCGCAGCGTCCAGACCCCATCGTGTCTCTCGGCTCTCGACGCAGCAAGCCACGGGGAAGGCACGACTGTATCCGAGACCGTCAGAAATGGGGCGTGGAGCTCAAACGGCTGTGAACATGGCCAACGACGTCTCGACGGCACGAGGGTCAAGTGCGATTTGACTTCCGCCGCGATAACACCGAGTGACTCAATTCGATGGGGGATGGATGAAGTCCTCGCAATGCCTTCATTATAGTCCAGCAGAGCAGAGATTAATGCATGCTTTCTCGTGCATTACCTAAGGGATAATTCTTCACAAAGGCCAACGCAGGCAAGTCCATTCCAGTGGTAAACACACTTCGCATCCATCACGAGCAGAAGCACAGCTGTGCAACGCAAGTCGGCACGTTCGATCGCCAAGTCAGCGATTTCTCTCGTGAACGCCACGCCGCGCAGTTCGACAACTCCACACACACCGCGACGAGTCCTTTTCGCCAACCGCGCGTCGAAACTGCAGACTCAGTGCCAGAGTTTCTGTACGTACGCGTTTATCGGCGACTATAGCTGACTCCAAGCACACATGTTGTCATCTTCTCCATTGCAAAATTTAACAGCTCACACCTGTCGCTTTCCGCCCTCTACGCTGCCGCCTTCTGGGCAACGACTGACTTCGACGGCTGCCGCATCAGCAACAAGATTAGCGCCAACAGCTTCTCGTACGTGACCAGGGAAATAGCGGCAGTCAAAACGGTCTGCAGCAGCTTGGCCTGCAGCCCTGCGTAGTAACCAGCCACGCCTCTGTCGGCGTAAATTTGAGCGAGGCAGCCGGCCAAACCCTGTGGCCCCTCTTGCTCCGTCGTGTGCTGCACGCGCATCAGCGACTGCGCAACTTGCAGCGGGTACGTGACGACGGTGGTGAACGACTTGGCCAACGCACCGAGGAGAAAGATGTCAAGCGCAGAGAGTGCCGCTCCAGCGGGGCCAGTGGCGTGGCGCTTCTTCTGGAGCGCGATCTTCATGCGCTCGTAGCTGACGTAGTGGATCACCGGGTTCGACACGAGCACTAGCGACGCCAGTGTGCCGTTCCACAACGAAAGAAAGCCTTCGTTGGCGGTGATCTTGCGCAGACAGTCTAGTACGCCCGAGTACTTTACGGCGTCCTTTGACTTGAGTCGCATGTTGGCGACCCACAGCGGTGCGCAGATGTACACGTTGATGACCCCGGCAAGGCAGGACAGTGCGAGATTCTGCACGGGTGTGATATTGCCGCTCATCTGTCGGTTCTGCGCCTGCAACCGCTTCACAAGCTGCGTCTTCAAGCCGTTGTAGCTGCAATGTTCGTCAGTATATCGACCAGGAAAAATGGCCCATTACAAACAGTAAACGCACCAAAAGAAGTAGATGAAGTTCGACCCTCCAAGCGCGACTTGCGTGGACACGTGACCCTGGTACACCCGCCACTTTTTCTTTTTGAGGATCATCAGCGCCTGCAACCAGAAACTCTTCGAGCTGGGCTTCGTCGGAGATTCTGTCACGGAAGATTTGGACACTGCTCCAATCTTTTGCTGCTCAGCTTCCTCCTCCTCCAAGGCCTTCGACTCCACTGCAAGATAGCACAGCACAAACCCGGAACAACTTTAATCAGCAGTCTACAGCCTAAGACTAGTTGCGTCTGCTGCTCGTGCCTTGCATGATGGTCTTGATTTGGTCCAGCGGGTACAGCAACGCCATGGCCAGCATGCCTCCCTGCAGACGCAACGCATCGAAGTGCAAGGAGGAGGTCAGAATATCTATCGCAGGTAAGGTCGAGGGCGAAGGCGAGGAGTACGCACCGCGCTGCCTGCGATTCCGTGCGCGAGAGTCTCCATCGTCGGCAATGGGATTGTGAGGTGGTGCCGTCGTCCAGCTTCAACCTCGACAGTGACGTATGCATGCCATTCAAGGTCGACGTGTACACTCCAGCAAATGTCTTGGCTTCACTATGGGATAAGATGCGCATGTACCAGGAAGATCGAGTACCCCGGTTTTGGCAGTCATGCAGGGTCAAGTTGATCGCGGCAGTAGCAAGTCGCCAACGAGTTGCAGTGCGACGCACGACAAGGCTGAGCGGTTGACGACGTCAATTTTGGTGGCGATCAGCCTTCAGAATCACAGCGACCAGCACCAAGAGGATCACTTTGAGCTAGTCCGGTGCAACTGGCGATCTTCGCGCAGGTCCAGTCCTCTACAAGTTGTAGACAACAAGCAGCGAGTTCATGCGGGACTGCAGCGGACAGAAACCGGCGCGCACGACAGAGGGCAATCAAGCACCAGCGGAAGCCCATTGAGCCTCGACCGCATCTCTCGCTGGCGAGCACTGGCTGCTGGCGATGGCTTTGAGCGCGATGCATGAAGTACACGCGGAAGCTGCTTACAACTGCAGATACCCCACTCGCTCAATCAATGGAGGGGGTGAAGGCCGACTGCGTCTATGCGTCTATCTATAAAGTCGACACGTTGCCTTTCATCCATCGCCTTCTTTACTCCGGTCGCAACGTTAGACTGCTCTGACGACTATCAGGTAGACGGTGACGTTGTCAGTGATGATCCCATCCGAGTGAGTCTGTCCAAGTGAAGTGCGGGGTGTGTTCCAACAAGATACGCCGTATCACAAGCTCGCGCAGCTCGAAAGAAAGAAGTCAAGACAAGTCGAGTACGATTTGCTACTCAGATGCCCGTGACTCACATTTCCGAAGAACTCCAAATTCTATATCTTGGATACACGCCATCATACTGTTCTTGAAATGTCTCCGCTTTCGAAACACTTACCCCTACATATTCGTGCAATCGCATTGGACGGGGTCTGTAGAGGTCTACTCGGTCACTCTCCATCATCTCCGTCACTGTCGTGCAGAAGTGCGCCATCGGTCAGTCTCCGATATTCCACCACCTCCGCTGAACGATGCTGGGCCGCGTGCTGAAGGAGGTGAAGCTGCCGTTTCCGGACGACTTCTTCCCGGAGATGGCCGTGTCTGCGCAGCTGGCCAACGATTTCCACCAGAGCGCAACGCGACTGCTGAACCAGGCGCTGGAGGCCGAAGCGCCCGTCACGAGACTGCATCCAAGCCAGCAACCAGACCAGTGGAAGCTGCTGGGAGACCGCAATGGAGTGCAGCTCTACAGAGAACGCGGATTCGCCAAGGGCAACGCCATCAAGGTGAACGCACTGGGTCAAATGACTGGGACTCTGGAGGACGTGCTGCTGGGACTTTACGCCACCACCAGCGGAGCTCTCAAGACGCAACGAGCCATCATGCACAATGATTATCTGGACGCAGCAGTGTTGCACGTGCTGGAGGAGGATCCATACAGTGAGGACGACACCGGCTTCTCGTTCCAATTCTCGGGGATCAAGTGGCTCGCGTGCGCTCCCTCGGGCAAATTGGTGCACAAGCGAGACTTATGCTGGCACGAGGAGCTCGGCCGAACACAAGACGCTAATGGGGACGAGATGGGGTACCTGGTCATGCAATCGGTGAGGGTGGACGAGTGTCCGCCGTTCGAGCAGCAGGGACTGACGCGGTCCACAGCTGCAGTGTGCTACGTCTTCCGCCCGCTCCCCAACAATCGCGTGGGGGTCTACATGAAGGGACAGCATGCGGTTGGAGGCAAATCGAGAAGTTGGAGTGCGGACTCGATCATGGCGGAGCTGTGGTTAGGAATTGCGAGCGCTCTGGATTGCGCCAAGGCCAAGCGACTGTCGAAACTCGTGAGCGGCAAGGAGATGTTCATCACCAGTGCACAGTACGTCGTGTAGTGTTGCAGTTTGTGTGTGTGATGCTAACGAGGTATGTGTGTTGTCGTCACAGGAGTAAGACGTGCGATATTTGCGACTCGAAGCTCAAGATGCTCAAAACCAACCAGAACTGCAAGATCTGCGGCAAGAACGTGTGCGACCGCTGTCGCATGACCAAGATGATCTATCCGTCACGAAACACAGGGAACTTCCCGTGCAGCTACTTCTTTTGCAAACCGTGTTTGAGTGACGTAAAGGAGAAGCTCTACGGTCGCGCTGCTACACGCGTAAGTTTTCACTCAGAAGATTCGTCAGGACGGTCTGGCTCCAACCGCTCTGGATCGCCACGATACGCGCGCGCTCCATCGGCCGGGCGACCGGGACTCTCAATGACATCGTCTTCGTCTGACCCTACTCCAGCGCAACGGCAGCGCGCGCCGTCGCACGACCAGGTTGGGTCAGCCACAATGCCTACCTACAGAGGACGTGGAGGTCGCCCGTTGAGCCCACGCGGCAGCACTAGTAGCTACAACAGTGCACGTGCTACAACCTCGTCGGATCCCTCAATGTCAAGTTATAGCTCGTCGGCCATGAATCCGGGTTTCAGTCATATTAACGACAATCTCAGCAATGCGAGTGGGCCCCAAAGTATGCGAGCCTACCAGCCTCCGACCAGACCTTCAGGTCGGTCAGTGGAAAATCGCGCTGCAGCAGGTCCTCCGAGAGTACAGCGCACAACCAGTGACTCGCTGCGCCGTAATGCAGCGTCAAGAGCCTACAGCAGTAGCCGCATGCCTGCTCAACATGCTACGACTCTTTCGGGCAGCCAGCCGTCAAATGGTGTCAAGTATATGGGCAATCAGTCGATTGACAGCACTCACGACGTCGAGGGGAGTGAAACTTATCGCGGTCACGGGTTTATTAGTGACGAAAGCGATATGAGCGAGGAGTCCTCAGACGAGGAGGAGGTACAGACCACAACCAACAGCAACCGACGGAGACAACTTGTTAACATTTACGACGCTGATGAAGGTGGTGTGATCGAGATCAAACGGCCTTCGGATTCTGAAAGTGATTCGTCGACTGAACCTGAGCCGGTGGACGTGTTCGAGAAGGACAAGCTCAAGTACATCAACTCCTTCCGCACCAATGATTCCGTTAGCTCTGTAGGCGGCACTACGGCTTCTTCGAACAGTTCAACTGAGCAAGAAAACCTCATGGAGCGCCTCATGCAGATCAACATGGCGGCAGAAGCAACGTACTTGATGGCCAAGTACAACTCCAATATCCAAGGGAACTCGACCAGGTAGGCATCGCTAGGCACAGCGACACAGGATTGTCCATATTATTTTCTTTTTTGAGCCTTATCAATGTGACTCTGTTTCAGTCGGCAGCTTTCTTGCCTAGACGCCGCAAATGTGCCATTTGACGGCGATACTCCATGATCGGAACTGCCGGACTTCCCCCTGGCCAAAAACAAAACACTCGTCAGACAGGAGCTAGATTGCAGTGCTACGGGGCCTCGTACCATAGGTGGCGTTCGACTCCAGATCGTTCATAACGCCGCTTTTCGCTGCGATGCGAACGTTGTCGCCGATTCTTAAGTGCTGCACCACACCCACCTGTCCGCCAATGTACACGTTGTTCCCCAACGTCGTGCTCCCAGCAATACCCGTCTGCGCTGCAATGACGCAGCCCGTTCCAAGCTGCACGTTGTGGCCAATTTGAATCTGGTCACAAAACCAATTTGAGGAAGCAGGTAACACCAACTTCAGCAGCGTTCATCAAACTCACCAGGTTGTCAAGTTTACAGCCCTTGCCGATCACCGTGTTACGCCAACTGCCGCGATCGATCGTAGAGTTCGCACTGCAATTCACAAAGCACTTGCAATGAGCTGGGCGATCGATATATGGGGCGGATACAACAACAACCAGCGTCCGTACCCGATCTCGACGTGGTCGTGGATTTCCACCTGCAGCTCCTGGGGCTTCTTGGCGTGTTCACCGCTGGCATCCAACATGAACCCGAAGCCGTCCTGGCCGATACGGACCCCCGGGTGCACCACCACTTTGCTGCCAATAACGCAGTTCTGCAGCGTCACATTGGCGCCGATAGTGGTGCCGTCCCCGATGACCACGTCCTCCCCGACGGTGCTGAACGCGCCAATGCGGCATCCGTTGCCAATCTAGAGGCATCATAAGTACCTGAGTCACGAATTCCATCGCAGACGAGGGCAAGCAACGCCAACCTTAGCGGAAGGGTGGACGACTGCGCTGGGGAACTGTTCGATGCCGTTTGGAGACGAGTCGGAGAAGGCACGACCGGATCCCGGCGTTCGCTTCGGCGGCAGACTGGCCGTGGCTCCTGGGCCGTCTAACGCATGCAGAAACGCTGCTCTACTGCCGACGCAGCGGCCTGCAACATGCGCGCGCACAGCCCACATCGCCAGCACGATGCAAAATTGTTAAGAGGCTGCATGATTGGTCAAATATGTAGCCAATGAGAAAAGTACAATACGATTACTTCTTAAAGGAACTTAAAAGGTACTTAAAGGGCACTTAGCTGTTGGGCGCACAAACTCGCCGAGGGATGCTACAGGAGGAGGGCGCGCGGCACTGCGCCCGGTGGAAGTCCTCCTCACTCCTAAACTGACGGCTTACTTCCTAAGTCTAACAAAAATGGAGAGCCGGGTGGCTCCACCCATCACCAACGATTCCGTGCGCGCCACCCACCACCAATCCGTGTATCTGGCGCGAGACCTTTCGCAAGTACTTTCACTGCCATGCCCGCCTTTGGCCTGCTAGCAAGCAAGCCAGAGAGCGTGGGCGCATAGGCTCTGGCTTGCTCGCTCGCAGCCAGAGGCAGCATGTCGCTGCGACGGCAGCCTGCAAGGCTCTTCGTTCGCAGTTTACATACATATAGCTAGATATTACGAACGTGCAAAAGAAAAGAAGAAAAGCAAAAAACATGCAGGGTAGCAGGACACATAGGCACGTAGAAACAGAAACACGCAGAAAACATCAAGGAGGCCCCTGTGCGAGCTAAGCGCACAGGAAGGCATACACATTCAGGCCAGACATATTCATTATCAAATACACTAACTACCCCGCACTCGAGACCAACTCCTACCTACGCGACCTACACTCCGACTCTAACTTCAACGACCAACACTCTTCACCTCAGTCACGACATTCACTTTCACAAAAGTGAAACACGAGCCGAGTTGACCCTGCAGATGCCAGTTCCATTCCAGGTCAAGTGGAGCTGTAATGCTATGGTTTCCTTTTCAGCAAAGATTACCCTAAGCTTCAGTTGCTTTCGTTGCCATTCATCTCGACAATTTGTGCTCTTTTGCCCTCAAGTTTCTGCCCTGCGTTCACAGCCGCCATTTACGATTCTGCGGTCTCCAACACAAGCAACACTAGCACTAAGAGACCATCAGATCGATCCATAGCCCTTTGTTACCTACCGTTTCCGGCTTATTGACGCGCTATAACGCTCTCTGGGAGAGGGAAAAGATGCAGAATCAAGAGCTAGGAGACAAAGTCCCCAACGTAGCTTTCAATCTGGGCGACACGTTGTCTGAAGAAGAGGGCTTGGCTAATTTCACGTGGACAGAGGTGTGGAGAACTGAAGCTGGCGCGGCGGAGAGAGATGAATACCTCTCAACCCTCCCTCGATTCGTCCGAGCGAAGAATAATCTTGTTTCGTGCACACTGGACCACCTTGCTACAGAGCAGTTCGGCTTGGCTTTATCCAGACACAATATGCGCTCGATGCTCACTGAGTGTCGCTCGGAGTGCTGTATCGACAACGCTGACGGAAAGCCTTGCTGGTGCCGCTACAAGGTCAACTCGTGCGAATCCAGTGGCGCAGCAGTGGTTTTCAAGCAAGGAAATCACGTGGTGCGGGACCCAAACGCCTTGACACATCAACGACCCGCTCTCCGTGACGTGTACAACAAAGATTGGGAGCTGGAACTCCCGGCAAAAGTCTACTTGTATTGTGGACCAAGAAGCCAATTGTAAAGTGAGCTAGTTTGTCTAACCTACAGGCGCTCTCTCCTGCCTCCGTGGCAGTCCAGGGAGGGCCGCCGCTGAACATCAAGTTGTTGCTACAAGAGGAGATCTGTAATTCTTCCCTGTCTGCGGCTGAAGGGCGCTGCTGCTGGCATCATGGTGGTTGCTGTGATCTGCGTAACTATAGTTCTTGCTGTGCGTGCCTCAACCATATTGCGGGTTGGAGGAGCTGACATGAAGATGTAGTCTTGCCATCATCACGCTGCCCCCTAAGGTTTCCAACTCCGCAATGAATACCACCTTGTCGCTGCCATTACGTATTGTCGTTGCTGGTGGTGTGAAAGCCGCTGATAGACACCAATGTGACACGAGTATGCACACGCAAGTAGCCTCAAATACACACTTTTGGGGGAGAGGCCGGCGCTCCGAAGTAGCGTAGAGATCGCTGTCTACGAAGTAGCACATAAGTAACAGTGAAACACTGCTAGTTCTGCTAGTACAAAGTAATATTGGTTGGTACGTGAAGGCACTGAGCTGCATCGTCAGCGATTCCTGCTCTAATATTGCTCTGTTTTGTGTGCTTGATGGCTCATTTGATTCGTGTTCAACTGCTCTAGAAGCTCGTGTATGGCGCTGCGCCGCTATGGTTCTATGGCAAGAGTTGCACCGCGACCAGGTAAGATCACCATTAAGCTGAGTGGATATATTGATTTAATTCAAGCATTGTGTGTTTACTGGACCTAGAAGCACATACGCATGTAACGATAGCGCAGATACCTTAGGAGGCGCCGATTGCGTCCACTCGGCACCGGAGCATCGGACCCGCAGAACATCTCAAACGCGATCATGATTAACAACCCGCAGTTGTACGAGTCCTTTTGCGTTCCAAGCGCAGCAACGTAAGGAGTGATGTCGTATCGGCGCTTGAGTCTAGGCGGGGATGGCAGCAAAGGTTCTATAGCAATGGCAACGTCTTTTACACTCTGTTGGTAGCTCGAGCTCATTGAGTCGTACGTAAAAATTCTGCCCTCAGCCAACTTGACCGTGATTGAGCACCAGTGGAGACCATCGAAGTTAATCGGCAGCAACACCATCTACGTCTTCAAGCCGGAGAACAGCTTCTTGAGGTCAGCTGTGTTGACACTAATGGCTCCATCTACAACTACAGACAGACTTGTTGGATTGATAGCCGAGACATCACTTCGACCTGCAAATATCTTCGTGAGAAGATAATTAATTGTCTCGTCGCCAATTGAATTCCTCCCAGCAAGGTCGAGATGTGACATCTAGGAAACCACAGCAACAATATGCTAGAGAACGAAAGCACCAACAGCAGTGAAATGAAACAAAACTGCACCTGAGAAGAAAAGATTGGCGCGGCCATCAATCTTTCTTCGACTGGAACCACCCCGGTGACAGCAAAAGCCGGAGAAACCAAAGTTGTTCGGTCCACGCTCTCGATAAAACTAAGTGCATCTCGAACTGCTGTGAACCTCTTCGTGGCGGAATGTCACCGCTTCATCACTGCTGCTGTGTCCCTAGTTAGAATTCCAACACCGCTGACCTCCAGCACCACGTCTCTTTCTGCAAGCCGTTCGACCTTGTCTTGCAACGCATGCACTTTAGAATCACACCGCTTGATAATAGCTTTAGACATAATCATCCCGACACGAGATGACGGCGCGATGGCACTAGGAGGCACATTCTTGAGCAGACGCCCAATCACCCTGTTTTTTTTGGCAAAATGAAAAAGCTTAAAGCTTTCGAACATTGTAACTGCACCAAATGATGGGCTTTTGTCCAGCAAAATCTTCAACGAGCTGAGAGATAATTGTACTCTCCCATTTGCTGCCTCAACTTTGTAACAGGGTTACACAGGCTGGTGTAATTGGGTACACCAGATATACGTGTATAGCCGAACTATACACGGACAAGTATACGGCAAGCCTTCTGTGTGTGCGCGTCACATACACAGTCAACAATCATTTCGAGCCGCCAATGGCACAAACATTGGCGGGCGCTAAGCGCACTGCTATTGGTGGAAAGGGGCACATTTCCACCAATCAAACGCATACATAAGGGCCGGAGCGTGAGAGCCAACCATGGATTCACCTTCGTAGATACATAAGTCATTTAGATAGGTTTGCTAAGGGCCCGCCACGCGGCGGGCTTCCATTCAATTCAGTTTTCTATTTTCAAGTTAAAGTTTCGGTCTTTTTGCTTAGAAATACACGGGGACGTGTATTTCTACTTGCATACAAAGCCTACGTAACTTACGCTTCCTCAAAAGCGCATACTAGTGTATGCTAAAGAAACAGAGCGCGTCTCGCCCTGTCTCACCTGGTAGCACTTTGTAGTCCGTCCAACGCCTACAGAGTTAGCCAAATGGATGCATTTGGCTATGGAGACGAAAACCCTTCGTCAGGCGGTGCCCTGCCTGACGGAGCTCCAAGCGCGGGTCCTCCCTGCATCACGAGGGAGGACTGCCCCCACCTGAGCGATCAGCAGTGGGAGGCACTGCTACGACTCTCGCGAGTCGTAGGTGAGTCCACCGTGGCAGCGATGCTACGGTCGCTGCCACCAAGCGAGCACCATGTAGTCGTGGTCGACTACATGGACAAGGAACGCCAACAGAAGGAGGCGTCAGCCCCTTCTCGCGTTGAGTCACTGAAGGTGTCAGTGACTCCGTTCTCGGGTGGCCAGAACGAGCCTCTTCTACGATGGCTCGTAGAACTGGAGACAGCAATTGCTGCTCGACGGATCCGGGATCCGTCGCTCCAAGTTGCGTACGCCATGTCGTGTCTGACTGGACGAGCCAGACACTGGGCGTACGGAAGACGTCTTACGGACAGTACGTGCTGGAGCACGTACGAAGACTTCAAGCGCGAGCTCAAGCTAGCGTTTGAGCCGCCTGAATCCGAGTTCAGGTCGAGGGCGGAGTTCCTCGACCTGCGTCAAGGCAAGCGCGACGTGTTGGCTTACGCCCAACACGCGAGGTACTTGGTGTCGAGTATCGTCAATCATCCGATTGACGAGGCGACACAAGTAGTCACCTTCATGAAGGGACTGAAGGATGGGCCTGTGAAGACCTATCTCTTCCGAGAGTACCCGAGTACTCTCGAGCAAGCCATTCGGCTTGCGTCGCAGGAAGAGTTTAGCCTGCACCAGGCTAAGCTCCACGCGGACACGCCAGGGGCGCCACGTCCGCGTGCAAGACCCATGGGCGGTCCAGAGCCCATGGACCTATCCAGTGCGTCTGCTGGCAGGCAGCAGACGGAGCCGCGCAGAGGCGCGGGACGGTGTTTCCGGTGTGGAAACACCGGCCACTTCGCACGTGAGTGTGTAGCAGGCCCGGGGCCTGCTGCTCGCGATACGTCGTATCGTGCCACACGTGGCACGTCGTATCGCGCCAACGGGGATCGTTGGCGCGGACGACCAAAAAACGCTGGAAGCCAGTAGGGGCGGGGCGCCCTACTGGTGTAGTCACACATGCCGATGTCGGGCATGTGACGGCTACAGCCCCTTGTGGTGCCGGACACCACAGCAAGCGTCAGGATGATCAAGCAGGGCTGATCATCCTGGAAGTCGCGGTGCATGGGAGAACCATGCACGCGCTAGTCGATTCGGGTGCATCGAACAACTTTGTTCGACTGCAAAGCCTGAGGGCTATGAACGCCGAGGAGAAGACGACTCCTCGAAGTGAGTTGGTGGTGCGCCTGGCGACAGGAGCAACCGTGAAAACGCGCAAGCGAACTGTATCAGTTCGCTTTGGCTGTGAAGGCCGGGCCTTCACTGAGGACTTTATCGTCCTGGATCTAGACGATAAGTTCGACATGATACTGGGCATGCCGTGGCTCAAACGCCATGCCCCAGTGATAGACTGGAAGTCCCAGTCTATAGTCTCTTACGGCTTCGAGGACGCATGCGTCCTCGATTCGGCAGATAGCGCGACAGAGAGCGATGGCCCTGACAGCGCTGCGAGTGCGTCGCGCAGTAAACGCGACGTGAGCGAGGTCACCCTCGCTCAGCCAAGCCAAGACTGCGCGTCGACCGTAAAGGCCGACGCGCTCAAGACGAGGACGGAAGACGACCGGGACGCTTCCTCGCCTGTGCCCGGGGCACAGGCAAATCGACGAAAGGTGGGTGCACTCCGGGAGCGCACCCTCTCCCAAACCGGGTTTGGAAGAAACGCCTCGCAGGCCGGGCCTGCGAGAGCCAATATCAAGAAGAACCCTTTCCGGACGGGGTCCGGAAAGGCAAGAATACAGAAGAACCCGTCTCGGGCCGGGCCCGAGGCGAAGCACCAAGAGAAGACGCCTCCTCAAACCGGGTTTGAGGAGTCAAGGATCAAGGCATCTCGACGGGCCGGGCCCGTCGAAGAAAAAGATATGGGTCGAAACCAGGCCGGGCCTGGCACCCATCATCGCGGCAAGGGTCGCGATGTGAGGAGTGAAGCTGACTCCTCACTTTTGAATCGGGCCGGGCCCCGACGGGAAGAGATCGCCTCCCCGTCGCAAGAGCGCGATACGCCTAAGGGTGTAGCTGACGTGGTTGCGTCACCCGCAAAGGGTGACGTCACGTACGAGAGAGTGAATGCGTTAACGCAAACACTCTCGGGCGTCAAGTGTCAGCTCCTGACACTTGAGGGTCCTCCGAGCACTGCCTCGGAGTTGACAGCGCTGGAAGTGCAGAGCTGGAAGGGCTTTGCACGGGATCTACGCGCCGGGCGCGTAGAGCAAGTATGCATCCTCACCGCGCGTGAGGATACCGAGATCACAGTGGAGCTCGAGGACCTGCGGCAGGTCCTCGTCAAGCATCCTGAGGGCGACACTGCCCTCAGCGCCAAGACCAAGAAGGACCGCTTTGCCGAGCAAAGCTGGGACTCGCTCAAGGCGAGTCCCTATTACGATGTGCTCAGGGAATACGCGGACGTATTCCCTGATGAGGTTCCCGCGGAGCTTCCGCGGGACAAGGGCATTCAGCACGAGATTGATCTCGTGCCGGGGACGAAGTACTGCGTCACACGACAGTGGCCACTGCCGCGTGAGCAGGTCCAAGCCATCGACGAGTTCTTCGAAGCTCGTCGGCGCGCGGGGCAAGTGCGGGAAAGCAAGTCCCCGCACAGTGCTCCGACGTTCTGCGTCAAGAAGGCGCAGGGCGGATGGCGCATTGTCCACGCGTTCAACAAGTTGAACGAGGCAACGATACCGGCGCAGACGCCGATACCGCGAAAAGATGTGATCATCGATTCGATGAGCAAGAGCACCGTGTTCAGTGCTCTTGACTTAAGAGATGGTTTCTACCAAATCTTAATGCGTGAGGAGGACATCCCCTTCACAGCTGTAAGCACGCCAAGCGGCATGCTTTGGGAGTGGATGGTGATGCCACAGGGGCTGAAGAACGCCCCTGCGACGTTCAACAGGTGCGTCACACACCTGTTGCGATCGATTCGCGACTTCGCGCCGACGTACTTCGACGACGTGTTCGCCCACAGCCAGGCTGTGGGCGGGAAGACCGCCACAGAGATGCACAGGGAGCATCTCCGTCGTCTGCTCGCGCTGATGCGTGAGCACAAGCTATATGCAAACTTGAAGAAGTGCATATTTGGTGCATCCGAGATTCCGGTTCTCGGATGTCTTGTCGGCAAAGACGGAGTCCGCCCCGATCCTGAGAAGGTCAGGGTCGTCAACGAGTGGCCTGCGCCCTCGAACGCCAAGGAACTGAGGCAGTTCCTTGGGCTGGCCACGTACTTGTGCAAGTACGTGCACGATTACGCTGGGCGCATTCGCCCACTGTCACGTCTCCTGAAGAAGGACACGGAGTGGCAGTGGTCTGCTGAGTGTCAGCAGGCTTTCGATTCAGTCAAGCAGGGCTTGACTGAGGCGCCGGTCTTGGCCATCGCTGACCAAGACCGCCCGTTCCACGTGGTGTGCGATGCATCCGATTATGCTATCGGATGCGCGCTGATGCAGCACGATCACGACGGTCGTGATCGTGTAATCTGCTATCACTCGCGTCAGCTTAAGCAAGCTGAGCGCAACTATCCAGTGCATGACAAGGAGCTCCTTGCCATGAAGTACGCACTGGCGAAGTTCCGTGTCTATCTCCTCGGAGATAAACCGTTCGTGGTCTATACGGACCACGCATCGTTGCGGACGGCTGTGAAGTCGCCGCACCTCTCTCAAAGAATGGCACGGTGGCTGTCATTCTTCGCGGAATACAACTTCCAGGTTGAGTACAAACCTGGAAGACTCAACGTGGTGGCCGACGCGCTCTCGCGTCGACCGGATTACAACTACAAGGTAGTTGATGTCAACGCCATTGGCGTTGAGCGAAGCAGTGTGCCCACGTCATCGCTGCTCGATGACGTGCGTAAGGCGTATGCGCTTGACGACGACGTCAAGCGCCTGCTGGATTATGTGAAGGAGCCGACCGACGCCGGGCGTCGAGCGCTGCCTCCACATCTGCGTTCGAATGTGCACCGATACAGCGCACACGATGGGCTGCTGCTTTATAGCACAGCTGACGACGATGCTGCACGCATCGTCGTCCCAAACGATTATGACCTGCGGTTGCGGGTCATCTACGAGTATCACGATGCCCCATGGGCGGGGCATCCGGGCCGAGAGAAGACGTACCTGCTTCTCTCGCGTGACTTCTACTGGCCGCGCCAGTACAAGTGGGTGCGCAAGTACGTTCGTGCTTGCGAAGCGTGCCAACGTGTGAAGCCGACATTGGCTTCACAAGCACCGCTGCAATCTCTGCCAATCCCGGCAGAGTGTTGGGAGTCCATTAGTATGGACTTCATCTTCGGGTTGCCGCCCGACGCCAAGCGTCGGACTGGCATAGCGGTCTTTGTCGACCGCTTCAGCAAGATGGTGCATCTTGCTGCGGTGCCAGCACAGGTCACATCCAAACAGACGGCTCGTCTGTTTGTTGATCTTATCTTCCGATCTCACGGGATGCCCCGCGAGATCGTATCGGACCGTGACCCTCGGTTCACGGCCGCTTTCTGGAAGGAGGTCTTCGCCCTCCTTGGCACGCGACTGTCGATGTCGACAGCCGATCATCCTCAGACCGATGGTCAGACCGAGCGCGTGAACCGCGTGCTCGGTGACATCCTCAAGAGTTACGCCCACTCGTTCACCGAGTGGAGCGACTGTTTGCCGATGGCGGAGTTCGCCATCAACAACTCGGTGCATGCCTCTACGGGGCATACACCGTTCTTCGTGAATGCCATGCGGCATCCACGTGTCCCTGCCACCCTCGGCGGGGTGACAGCTCCCTTGAGTGGGGGAGGAAATGCGAGTGAAGCGCACTCACATGAAAATGCCGCAGCAAAAGCTGCAGCCAACGAGGATTCGTTGGCCGCTGTGACGCGAGCTGACGCAGCGCGTCAGCGAATGGAGAACATCACGTCCGCACCGGGTGCGGGCGTCGCAGATGACACCGCCTCCGTGCCGGACACGGACGCGCCAAGGCAAGACCAAGACCGCCTCGCTCTGGGAGCGAAGCGACAAGCCAAGGATCGTCCCACGTCTGCCTCAAGAGCAGACGTGACGGACACCGGGAGATCCCAAGTGACGAAGGCTGTGACGTCGCCGGGCGACGTCACTTCGATGACGAACAAGGCCACGTCCGCAGCACCTGCGGACGTTCAAGACGAAAGACACCTCGTGCATGGCACGAGGTCAAGCGATGTCACATTGGTCGAGACGACCAATGTCGATGCAAGGGACTTCGTCCAAAGCAGACAAGCCGTCATGCGGTTTGTCCGTGATGCTATTGCATCTTCTGTCGATCGACAGAAGATGAACGCGGACAAGAAGTCAAGGAACAACATTAGTGAGTTCAAAAGGAATTCATTAGTTTTACTGTCTACGCAAAACCTGCCTAGACATGCAGTCTCGGACTTTGGAGCGAGCAAGCTCGCTCCACGCTTCATCGGCCCCTTCCGTGTCTTGCACCGCCAAGGCACAGCATACACGCTGGACATACCGTCCAGCATG
This sequence comes from Phytophthora agathidicida, assembly GCA_025722995.1. Lineage (NCBI taxonomy): Eukaryota > Oomycota > Peronosporomycetes > Peronosporales > Peronosporaceae > Phytophthora > Phytophthora agathidicida. The sequence goes on along the minus strand of CP106972.1, from coordinate 3,016,824 downwards.
CGACTGCACCCAACGTTCTACGTTGGGCGGCTGAAGGCGTATCATGAGCATGATACGCCTGCGAGCTCGTTGGAAACGAGCACGCCGGAGCCTGACGGCCCACCTAGTGGTCGTCATCAGAAGACCCCTTCGCAGCGGACCGCGAAGGGCGCATCCCGACGCTCTCCACGAGCTTCGCGAACTTCTTCTCGAGCTCAGCAGCTCGAGAAAGAGCATCGGCAGCGGTGCTCCGAGCACTCTCCACTTGCGAGGAGAGGTTCGAGATCAGCTGACCCTGGTCAGCGATCGTCTTCCACGCGGCCTCGCGGAAGGCCGCGTGATCCGCCTCAAGGCGACCAACAATCGGATCAGCCGAGCGTGGCTGATCCGGGGTGCGACGTCTTCCCCCCACCGCCTGCGCCCTTGCGGGCTGCAGACGGCTCAATTCGCTGGATTGTCGAGCGAATTGTAGCTCACCAGGAGCCACGCGCCGACCAAGGTCAGCGTCGTTTTCGATGTCGTTGGAGAGGATGGCCTCCCCAACACGACTCCTGGGAGCCGCGGAACGTCCTTGTGATGGACGTTCCGGAAATGGTGATGGCGTACGAACAGCGCCACCACCTACGGCCGAGTCGGGGGTAACCCTCGACTCAGTGATCCACTTCCCAGAGACGTCGTCAAACCACAAGGTTTGACTGGGCGGTGGAAAGGTGACACGCGCGTCGGGGAACACCCTCTCGCGCCACTTGGTCACCTTCTCGGGTACACGGATGCGCGTGTACCCCATGACATCACTCTCGGATAGTCTGTCCGCAGGATGCGGACAGACTGGACAATGCTCCCTGCGCGGAACCGCGCAGGGGATGCCCGCATCTGCACACATGTTGTGCAGATGCACCACGCGACCTGTGCTATTATGCTCATAATAGCGAGTGCGGTGCCGTTCAAGACGGTACCGATACAAGTCGGGGTTCGCGTTCCAGTTCGACACGAACTGGTTCCAGCCCTGTGCCAGAGCATGAGTCTCAGAGACCTTGCTCTGAGGACCACGGCGCGCGTTCTTGTAGTAACGCGACGCCAGGTATAGCGACGCGAAGTAATCGCGTCGCTCAGCAGTGTCAGCTCCGAGATGGAGCTGGCCCGCGATCTTATCGTCGATGATCGGACGATCATCGAAGAGAGAGACGGGCTCGGCAGCAGCCCCCTCGTCGCTGTAGCGCAGCTTCTGGATCGCCGTGGATGTCAACATCCACGGCGTCGGATCGGACGCGCGAGCAGCACGACGCCCCGCCGGCAAATCTGCCGGCGTTGAAGAACCACTTGCGGCGGAGGTAGCCTCCGCCGAGCTTGACACGTCCGAGCGCGCGCGCTTCGGGCGCGCGACTTCACCTTCTTCCAGCGCGACGTCGCGCTGGCGGCGAGAGCCCGATACGGGGCTCTCTGAAGCAGCATGCTGGCCCTCAGCGGGCGCGGCAACCTTCAACTCTGACGAGGAGTCTTCCAACTCCTCGTCGTCTTCGATCCCCTCGCTGCCGTAGTCGACAGCGAGCTCTGGGTCTAGATGTGAATCATCTAGATCCACATCCATCGCCTCGGGCCTTAGAGATTCGCCTGGCACAGCCTTCGCAGGCTGTGCCTCACTCGTAGCACCGGATCCAGGGGATCCGGTGAGCGCTGCCTTCGCAGGCGGCATATCGCTTGAAGACGCAGCCTTCACAGGCTGCGTCACACTTGACTCGCTTGCTGCTGGATCCCCAGCAGCATCAGGCTTCGCAGCAGCCCGCTCGGCCTGCTTGATCGCGAGCTGTGAGCGATAATCGCTCACAGACAACTTGGTGACCGGTGGGAAGTCCCCACCGGCGGCGGCGGAGCTTGCGGGGCTTGTGGGGGCCTTGGGACTTGACGCGCTCATTGTGGAATGGGCGCGGAGTGTTTTCTCGAGACGCGAGAAAACAGGGAGTGACCACAGATTGATGTGTGGTCACCGTTACCTCTCAGACGCGATATTCGTGTTTAAAGAGGGGGGTAGTGTAACAGGGTTACACAGGCTGGTGTAATTGGGTACACCAGATATACGTGTATAGCCGAACTATACACGGACAAGTATACGGCAAGCCTTCTGTGTGTGCGCGTCACATACACAGTCAACAATCATTTCGAGCCGCCAATGGCACAAACATTGGCGGGCGCTAAGCGCACTGCTATTGGTGGAAAGGGGCACATTTCCACCAATCAAACGCATACATAAGGGCCGGAGCGTGAGAGCCAACCATGGATTCACCTTCGTAGATACATAAGTCATTTAGATAGGTTTGCTAAGGGCCCGCCACGCGGCGGGCTTCCATTCAATTCAGTTTTCTATTTTCAAGTTAAAGTTTCGGTCTTTTTGCTTAGAAATACACGGGGACGTGTATTTCTACTTGCATACAAAGCCTACGTAACTTACGCTTCCTCAAAAGCGCATACTAGTGTATGCTAAAGAAACAGAGCGCGTCTCGCCCTGTTTCAAACTTGCCCAATGTGCGCACCCATGATAGCCGCCCTCACTTCCGGTGTCTGCCCCTTCACCTTCGGTTGCCGCTGCCTCCTCCTCGACCCCATCCTCCACTTGATCCTCGACACGCACGGACACAACAGCTGTCTCCCCAGCCGGCGGGCAGTTTCCCTTCATATTCTCCCCACCGTTGCCCTCTAACCCGTCCTCCTCCGTCGCCTCTTCCAAGTGGCCGTTGCTCGCTCCCCCCTGCTCGTGCTCCGCTGCTTGAGCGGTGCCCTCCTTTGCGCCCTGTTGAATGCCGTTTGTGTTGGGGGACTGCGCACCAGCTCGAACTGCCGACCTGTTTTTAGGATCAAAATGTGCCATACATCTCTTAACGCGTGATCGCTGGGTGCTCTTATCGAGAGCCGCAAATTCAGGTCGTGTTAGATAGTACGATATCGTGTTGCTGTATGACACTTGGCCGTCTTCGCGGAGGCACCTGTCGTGGAACTCAAGAACTGGTTCTTCATACTTACGCAACGTAAATGGCCGACCTCCGCCTGGCATCCGAAAGCGGTCCCCCCATTCAGGTGGGGGGCATCCATACCCCAGTACTTTTTCTTCCAAAGTAATAGGGTAGGCCGCTTCACGTTCAGATGCAGCACGGCGTCCTTCGTCTTCCACGCTGGGTGCCGTTTCCAGCGCTGTATCTTAGCCCACTGTTCTTTTACAGGGGTTTTCGCTCGCATGGCCTTTGAAACAGGGCGAGACGCGCTCTGTTTCTTTAGCATACACTAGTATGCGCTTTTGAGGAAGCGTAAGTTACGTAGGCTTTGTATGCAAGTAGAAATACACGTCCCCGTGTATTTCTAAGCAAAAAGACCGAAACTTTAACTTGAAAATAGAAAACTGAATTGAATGGAAGCCCGCCGCGTGGCGGGCCCTTAGCAAACCTATCTAAATGACTTATGTATCTACGAAGGTGAATCCATGGTTGGCTCTCACGCTCCGGCCCTTATGTATGCGTTTGATTGGTGGAAATGTGCCCCTTTCCACCAATAGCAGTGCGCTTAGCGCCCGCCAATGTTTGTGCCATTGGCGGCTCGAAATGATTGTTGACTGTGTATGTGACGCGCACACACAGAAGGCTTGCCGTATACTTGTCCGTGTATAGTTCGGCTATACACGTATATCTGGTGTACCCAATTACACCAGCCTGTGTAACCCTGTTACACTACCCCCCTCTTTAAACACGAATATCGCGTCTGAGAGGTAACGGTGACCACACATCAATCTGTGGTCACTCCCTGTTTTCTCGCGTCTCGAGAAAACACTCCGCGCCCATTCCACAATGAGCGCGTCAAGTCCCAAGGCCCCCACAAGCCCCGCAAGCTCCGCCGCCGCCGGTGGGGACTTCCCACCGGTCACCAAGTTGTCTGTGAGCGATTATCGCTCACAGCTCGCGATCAAGCAGGCCGAGCGGGCTGCTGCGAAGCCTGATGCTGCTGGGGATCCAGCAGCAAGCGAGTCAAGTGTGACGCAGCCTGTGAAGGCTGCGTCTTCAAGCGATATGCCGCCTGCGAAGGCAGCGCTCACCGGATCCCCTGGATCCGGTGCTACGAGTGAGGCACAGCCTGCGAAGGCTGTGCCAGGCGAATCTCTAAGGCCCGAGGCGATGGATGTGGATCTAGATGATTCACATCTAGACCCAGAGCTCGCTGTCGACTACGGCAGCGAGGGGATCGAAGACGACGAGGAGTTGGAAGACTCCTCGTCAGAGTTGAAGGTTGCCGCGCCCGCTGAGGGCCAGCATGCTGCTTCAGAGAGCCCCGTATCGGGCTCTCGCCGCCAGCGCGACGTCGCGCTGGAAGAAGGTGAAGTCGCGCGCCCGAAGCGCGCGCGCTCGGACGTGTCAAGCTCGGCGGAGGCTACCTCCGCCGCAAGTGGTTCTTCAACGCCGGCAGATTTGCCGGCGGGGCGTCGTGCTGCTCGCGCGTCCGATCCGACGCCGTGGATGTTGACATCCACGGCGATCCAGAAGCTGCGCTACAGCGACGAGGGGGCTGCTGCCGAGCCCGTCTCTCTCTTCGATGATCGTCCGATCATCGACGATAAGATCGCGGGCCAGCTCCATCTCGGAGCTGACACTGCTGAGCGACGCGATTACTTCGCGTCGCTATACCTGGCGTCGCGTTACTACAAGAACGCGCGCCGTGGTCCTCAGAGCAAGGTCTCTGAGACTCATGCTCTGGCACAGGGCTGGAACCAGTTCGTGTCGAACTGGAACGCGAACCCCGACTTGTATCGGTACCGTCTTGAACGGCACCGCACTCGCTATTATGAGCATAATAGCACAGGTCGCGTGGTGCATCTGCACAACATGTGTGCAGATGCGGGCATCCCCTGCGCGGTTCCGCGCAGGGAGCATTGTCCAGTCTGTCCGCATCCTGCGGACAGACTATCCGAGAGTGATGTCATGGGGTACACGCGCATCCGTGTACCCGAGAAGGTGACCAAGTGGCGCGAGAGGGTGTTCCCCGACGCGCGTGTCACCTTTCCACCGCCCAGTCAAACCTTGTGGTTTGACGACGTCTCTGGGAAGTGGATCACTGAGTCGAGGGTTACCCCCGACTCGGCCGTAGGTGGTGGCGCTGTTCGTACGCCATCACCATTTCCGGAACGTCCATCACAAGGACGTTCCGCGGCTCCCAGGAGTCGTGTTGGGGAGGCCATCCTCTCCAACGACATCGAAAACGACGCTGACCTTGGTCGGCGCGTGGCTCCTGGTGAGCTACAATTCGCTCGACAATCCAGCGAATTGAGCCGTCTGCAGCCCGCAAGGGCGCAGGCGGTGGGGGGAAGACGTCGCACCCCGGATCAGCCACGCTCGGCTGATCCGATTGTTGGTCGCCTTGAGGCGGATCACGCGGCCTTCCGCGAGGCCGCGTGGAAGACGATCGCTGACCAGGGTCAGCTGATCTCGAACCTCTCCTCGCAAGTGGAGAGTGCTCGGAGCACCGCTGCCGATGCTCTTTCTCGAGCTGCTGAGCTCGAGAAGAAGTTCGCGAAGCTCGTGGAGAGCGTCGGGATGCGCCCTTCGCGGTCCGCTGCGAAGGGGTCTTCTGATGACGACCACTAGGTGGGCCGTCAGGCTCCGGCGTGCTCGTTTCCAACGAGCTCGCAGGCGTATCATGCTCATGATACGCCTTCAGCCGCCCAACGTAGAACGTTGGGTGCAGTCGCATGCTGGACGGTATGTCCAGCGTGTATGCTGTGCCTTGGCGGTGCAAGACACGGAAGGGGCCGATGAAGCGTGGAGCGAGCTTGCTCGCTCCAAAGTCCGAGACTGCATGTCTAGGCAGGTTTTGCGTAGACAGTAAAACTAATGAATTCCTTTTGAACTCACTAATGTTGTTCCTTGACTTCTTGTCCGCGTTCATCTTCTGTCGATCGACAGAAGATGCAATAGCATCACGGACAAACCGCATGACGGCTTGTCTGCTTTGGACGAAGTCCCTTGCATCGACATTGGTCGTCTCGACCAATGTGACATCGCTTGACCTCGTGCCATGCACGAGGTGTCTTTCGTCTTGAACGTCCGCAGGTGCTGCGGACGTGGCCTTGTTCGTCATCGAAGTGACGTCGCCCGGCGACGTCACAGCCTTCGTCACTTGGGATCTCCCGGTGTCCGTCACGTCTGCTCTTGAGGCAGACGTGGGACGATCCTTGGCTTGTCGCTTCGCTCCCAGAGCGAGGCGGTCTTGGTCTTGCCTTGGCGCGTCCGTGTCCGGCACGGAGGCGGTGTCATCTGCGACGCCCGCACCCGGTGCGGACGTGATGTTCTCCATTCGCTGACGCGCTGCGTCAGCTCGCGTCACAGCGGCCAACGAATCCTCGTTGGCTGCAGCTTTTGCTGCGGCATTTTCATGTGAGTGCGCTTCACTCGCATTTCCTCCCCCACTCAAGGGAGCTGTCACCCCGCCGAGGGTGGTAGGGACACGTGGATGCCGCATGGCATTCACGAAGAACGGTGTATGCCCCGTAGAGGCATGCACCGAGTTGTTGATGGCGAACTCCGCCATCGGCAAACAGTCGCTCCACTCGGTGAACGAGTGGGCGTAACTCTTGAGGATGTCACCGAGCACGCGGTTCACGCGCTCGGTCTGACCATCGGTCTGAGGATGATCGGCTGTCGACATCGACAGTCGCGTGCCAAGGAGGGCGAAGACCTCCTTCCAGAAAGCGGCCGTGAACCGAGGGTCACGGTCCGATACGATCTCGCGGGGCATCCCGTGAGATCGGAAGATAAGATCAACAAACAGACGAGCCGTCTGTTTGGATGTGACCTGTGCTGGCACCGCAGCAAGATGCACCATCTTGCTGAAGCGGTCGACAAAGACCGCTATGCCAGTCCGACGCTTGGCGTCGGGCGGCAACCCGAAGATGAAGTCCATACTAATGGACTCCCAACACTCTGCCGGGATTGGCAGAGATTGCAGCGGTGCTTGTGAAGCCAATGTCGGCTTCACACGTTGGCACGCTTCGCAAGCACGAACGTACTTGCGCACCCACTTGTACTGGCGCGGCCAGTAGAAGTCACGCGAGAGAAGCAGGTACGTCTTCTCTCGGCCCGGATGCCCCGCCCATGGGGCATCGTGATACTCGTAGATGACCCGCAACCGCAGGTCATAATCGTTTGGGACGACGATGCGTGCAGCATCGTCGTCAGCTGTGCTATAAAGCAGCAGCCCATCGTGTGCGCTGTATCGGTGCACATTCGAACGCAGATGTGGAGGCAGCGCTCGACGCCCGGCGTCGGTCGGCTCCTTCACATAATCCAGCAGGCGCTTGACGTCGTCGTCAAGCGCATACGCCTTACGCACGTCATCGAGCAGCGATGACGTGGGCACACTGCTTCGCTCAACGCCAATGGCGTTGACATCAACTACCTTGTAGTTGTAATCCGGTCGACGCGAGAGCGCGTCGGCCACCACGTTGAGTCTTCCAGGTTTGTACTCAACCTGGAAGTTGTATTCCGCGAAGAATGACAGCCACCGTGCCATTCTTTGAGAGAGGTGCGGCGACTTCACAGCCGTCCGCAACGATGCGTGGTCCGTATAGACCACGAACGGTTTATCTCCGAGGAGATAGACACGGAACTTCGCCAGTGCGTACTTCATGGCAAGGAGCTCCTTGTCATGCACTGGATAGTTGCGCTCAGCTTGCTTAAGCTGACGCGAGTGATAGCAGATTACACGATCACGACCGTCGTGATCGTGCTGCATCAGCGCGCATCCGATAGCATAATCGGATGCATCGCACACCACGTGGAACGGGCGGTCTTGGTCAGCGATGGCCAAGACCGGCGCCTCAGTCAAGCCCTGCTTGACTGAATCGAAAGCCTGCTGACACTCAGCAGACCACTGCCACTCCGTGTCCTTCTTCAGGAGACGTGACAGTGGGCGAATGCGCCCAGCGTAATCGTGCACGTACTTGCACAAGTACGTGGCCAGCCCAAGGAACTGCCTCAGTTCCTTGGCGTTCGAGGGCGCAGGCCACTCGTTGACGACCCTGACCTTCTCAGGATCGGGGCGGACTCCGTCTTTGCCGACAAGACATCCGAGAACCGGAATCTCGGATGCACCAAATATGCACTTCTTCAAGTTTGCATATAGCTTGTGCTCACGCATCAGCGCGAGCAGACGACGGAGATGCTCCCTGTGCATCTCTGTGGCGGTCTTCCCGCCCACAGCCTGGCTGTGGGCGAACACGTCGTCGAAGTACGTCGGCGCGAAGTCGCGAATCGATCGCAACAGGTGTGTGACGCACCTGTTGAACGTCGCAGGGGCGTTCTTCAGCCCCTGTGGCATCACCATCCACTCCCAAAGCATGCCGCTTGGCGTGCTTACAGCTGTGAAGGGGATGTCCTCCTCACGCATTAAGATTTGGTAGAAACCATCTCTTAAGTCAAGAGCACTGAACACGGTGCTCTTGCTCATCGAATCGATGATCACATCTTTTCGCGGTATCGGCGTCTGCGCCGGTATCGTTGCCTCGTTCAACTTGTTGAACGCGTGGACAATGCGCCATCCGCCCTGCGCCTTCTTGACGCAGAACGTCGGAGCACTGTGCGGGGACTTGCTTTCCCGCACTTGCCCCGCGCGCCGACGAGCTTCGAAGAACTCGTCGATGGCTTGGACCTGCTCACGCGGCAGTGGCCACTGTCGTGTGACGCAGTACTTCGTCCCCGGCACGAGATCAATCTCGTGCTGAATGCCCTTGTCCCGCGGAAGCTCCGCGGGAACCTCATCAGGGAATACGTCCGCGTATTCCCTGAGCACATCGTAATAGGGACTCGCCTTGAGCGAGTCCCAGCTTTGCTCGGCAAAGCGGTCCTTCTTGGTCTTGGCGCTGAGGGCAGTGTCGCCCTCAGGATGCTTGACGAGGACCTGCCGCAGGTCCTCGAGCTCCACTGTGATCTCGGTATCCTCACGCGCGGTGAGGATGCATACTTGCTCTACGCGCCCGGCGCGTAGATCCCGTGCAAAGCCCTTCCAGCTCTGCACTTCCAGCGCTGTCAACTCCGAGGCAGTGCTCGGAGGACCCTCAAGTGTCAGGAGCTGACACTTGACGCCCGAGAGTGTTTGCGTTAACGCATTCACTCTCTCGTACGTGACGTCACCCTTTGCGGGTGACGCAACCACGTCAGCTACACCCTTAGGCGTATCGCGCTCTTGCGACGGGGAGGCGATCTCTTCCCGTCGGGGCCCGGCCCGATTCAAAAGTGAGGAGTCAGCTTCACTCCTCACATCGCGACCCTTGCCGCGATGATGGGTGCCAGGCCCGGCCTGGTTTCGACCCATATCTTTTTCTTCGACGGGCCCGGCCCGTCGAGATGCCTTGATCCTTGACTCCTCAAACCCGGTTTGAGGAGGCGTCTTCTCTTGGTGCTTCGCCTCGGGCCCGGCCCGAGACGGGTTCTTCTGTATTCTTGCCTTTCCGGACCCCGTCCGGAAAGGGTTCTTCTTGATATTGGCTCTCGCAGGCCCGGCCTGCGAGGCGTTTCTTCCAAACCCGGTTTGGGAGAGGGTGCGCTCCCGGAGTGCACCCACCTTTCGTCGATTTGCCTGTGCCCCGGGCACAGGCGAGGAAGCGTCCCGGTCGTCTTCCGTCCTCGTCTTGAGCGCGTCGGCCTTTACGGTCGACGCGCAGTCTTGGCTTGGCTGAGCGAGGGTGACCTCGCTCACGTCGCGTTTACTGCGCGACGCACTCGCAGCGCTGTCAGGGCCATCGCTCTCTGTCGCGCTATCTGCCGAATCGAGGACGCATGCGTCCTCGAAGCCGTAAGAGACTATAGACTGGGACTTCCAGTCTATCACTGGGGCATGGCGTTTGAGCCACGGCATGCCCAGTATCATGTCGAACTTATCGTCTAGATCCAGGACGATAAAGTCCTCAGTGAAGGCCCGGCCTTCACAGCCAAAGCGAACTGATACAGTTCGCTTGCGCGTTTTCACGGTTGCTCCTGTCGCCAGGCGCACCACCAACTCACTTCGAGGAGTCGTCTTCTCCTCGGCGTTCATAGCCCTCAGGCTTTGCAGTCGAACAAAGTTGTTCGATGCACCCGAATCGACTAGCGCGTGCATGGTTCTCCCATGCACCGCGACTTCCAGGATGATCAGCCCTGCTTGATCATCCTGACGCTTGCTGTGGTGTCCGGCACCACAAGGGGCTGTAGCCGTCACATGCCCGACATCGGCATGTGTGACTACACCAGTAGGGCGCCCCGCCCCTACTGGCTTCCAGCGTTTTTTGGTCGTCCGCGCCAACGATCCCCGTTGGCGCGATACGACGTGCCACGTGTGGCACGATACGACGTATCGCGAGCAGCAGGCCCCGGGCCTGCTACACACTCACGTGCGAAGTGGCCGGTGTTTCCACACCGGAAACACCGTCCCGCGCCTCTGCGCGGCTCCGTCTGCTGCCTGCCAGCAGACGCACTGGATAGGTCCATGGGCTCTGGACCGCCCATGGGTCTTGCACGCGGACGTGGCGCCCCTGGCGTGTCCGCGTGGAGCTTAGCCTGGTGCAGGCTAAACTCTTCCTGCGACGCAAGCCGAATGGCTTGCTCGAGAGTACTCGGGTACTCTCGGAAGAGATAGGTCTTCACAGGCCCATCCTTCAGTCCCTTCATGAAGGTGACTACTTGTGTCGCCTCGTCAATCGGATGATTGACGATACTCGACACCAAGTACCTCGCGTGTTGGGCGTAAGCCAACACGTCGCGCTTGCCTTGACGCAGGTCGAGGAACTCCGCCCTCGACCTGAACTCGGATTCAGGCGGCTCAAACGCTAGCTTGAGCTCGCGCTTGAAGTCTTCGTACGTGCTCCAGCACGTACTGTCCGTAAGACGTCTTCCGTACGCCCAGTGTCTGGCTCGTCCAGTCAGACACGACATGGCGTACGCAACTTGGAGCGACGGATCCCGGATCCGTCGAGCAGCAATTGCTGTCTCCAGTTCTACGAGCCATCGTAGAAGAGGCTCGTTCTGGCCACCCGAGAACGGAGTCACTGACACCTTCAGTGACTCAACGCGAGAAGGGGCTGACGCCTCCTTCTGTTGGCGTTCCTTGTCCATGTAGTCGACCACGACTACATGGTGCTCGCTTGGTGGCAGCGACCGTAGCATCGCTGCCACGGTGGACTCACCTACGACTCGCGAGAGTCGTAGCAGTGCCTCCCACTGCTGATCGCTCAGGTGGGGGCAGTCCTCCCTCGTGATGCAGGGAGGACCCGCGCTTGGAGCTCCGTCAGGCAGGGCACCGCCTGACGAAGGGTTTTCGTCTCCATAGCCAAATGCATCCATTTGGCTAACTCTGTAGGCGTTGGACGGACTACAAAGTGCTACCAGGTGAAACAGGGCGAGACGCGCTCTGTTTCTTTAGCATACACTAGTATGCGCTTTTGAGGAAGCGTAAGTTACGTAGGCTTTGTATGCAAGTAGAAATACACGTCCCCGTGTATTTCTAAGCAAAAAGACCGAAACTTTAACTTGAAAATAGAAAACTGAATTGAATGGAAGCCCGCCGCGTGGCGGGCCCTTAGCAAACCTATCTAAATGACTTATGTATCTACGAAGGTGAATCCATGGTTGGCTCTCACGCTCCGGCCCTTATGTATGCGTTTGATTGGTGGAAATGTGCCCCTTTCCACCAATAGCAGTGCGCTTAGCGCCCGCCAATGTTTGTGCCATTGGCGGCTCGAAATGATTGTTGACTGTGTATGTGACGCGCACACACAGAAGGCTTGCCGTATACTTGTCCGTGTATAGTTCGGCTATACACGTATATCTGGTGTACCCAATTACACCAGCCTGTGTAACCCTGTTACAGCCTTGGATAGGAAATTCTGAAGTGAAGATCGCAAGCGCGTTCGACGCGTCAGCTTAATTTGAACCGGTCCGATCAATGTGAACCGGTCAGATTGATGTGAACCGGTCCTGCTCTTCACAATGAACTGACCTACTATTTTATTGTGCACGAAGACACATTATTGTGCACAGGTTACTGCGTCAGTTTTTGCGAGCTGTGTCCGGCTAGGAAGCACCTGCAAATTGCCTAGGGTGCACACGTACTATTGTTGGCGCATGGTACTAGCATATGCTCGTTTGGAAACCTGTACGTTCATTGCAAATTGGAAGTTGTGAGCGCGAGGAACGTTGATATCCAACCTAGTAGCTATGAGACGAACATGAACCTTGAGAAGCAAAGTGAAAAAGTAAGGGCAGCGCCCGAGCTTACACCTGCCGCGCAGGTTCATTTTGCACAGATCTGAGGGCCAGTGGTTGGCAGAAGTCGACACATTGCAAGCTAACTCTGAATACACTGCAAAGGGTTTTTGGCTGGCTCTGCTGCTCACTCCAACAATTGCGCAGCGCGCAGCAGCAGAAGCCAGCCTTTTCTTCCCTGCTGGACTGAGTCCCGCACAACACTGTGTTAAACGTATTACTTCCTACTACTATGGTACTAACCCGTAGTTCACGGAGAGATACCAATTCTCAAACCCAATCGAAGGTCGGCTCGTGTGCCCCCATCAGCCCTCGCACTCGCCGTCCAGTAGGTTCGTCCTGAACATGTTGCCCACGGTCTTGGCGCTCGAGACGCTGCAGAGCTCGAACGGCTAGAAACTGCCCTTCTTCGTCGTTGACGAAAGCGCGGAGTGTTTCAATGATGTCTTGTAGTGTTGGAATGGTTGCTATGGCGTCGGGCACACTGAGGCAACGGAGCACATGGACGATGACTCGCTCGCGGACACGACCCAGCCACCCTCGGGCTCGCAGACAGGCACGATCATCTTCGAGCACAATGAAAATCAGGGAACGCACTTCACCTAGTGCGGTGAGAACGCGCCGCTTTAGTGCGGAGAGTCTCGTGGCCACGACCACCAACGCGCGAATTTGGGGAGTGAGCAAAATATCGAGCGAGCGCCAAAGTAGCCGCGTGCCGTTGGATTGATGTTGGTCGCTTCAGCCACGATCAGGCCACCACGAGTGCTGCGTTGCGCGTAGTACTGAGCCACAAGGTCTGTGGTAACACCCGTCTCCTCTGTACGCAGCCGAGTGAGCGGTGCCATGACCACGCGATGCTGTAGCTTCACTGGGTTCTTCTTGCCGCCAAGCGTCAACGGAGAGAAGAGTTTCGGCTGAGCAGAGGCATTGCTCGTAGTTGCGTGACACACAGCGAAATGTACCGTCAATAAAGAGCGTAGCGTTGTGGTGGCGGAGCAAGTTCGGGAGCACAGGGTGTGCCCAACCAAGGAATCGTGTGGGCTTCTTCACGTCCTGGTGGTTCGCGCAAACGAAGTGAAGTTGAAAGAATGACACACCTTCATTTAGTGCCAACGAAAGTGGTGGAATTTCCACAGACCCGTGCACGTCGCCACTGTAGTGAATGGCCCTTGCCCTGTAAATACGTGCGATAACTTGCGATTCGGAGAGACCAACCATGATGTTGTTACTGTCGTTCCCGTAGGTACCAGGTGTCGACCACCGAGATACCAATATCAAAAATATTTTATTTCAGTTTTCGACTGGGCAAAAATGTTCAACTGGGTGCCGCCCCAGTGGCGCGACCCCATGCAGTGGGGCTTCGTGTGCGCTGCGTCGTTCGTGCGGACCATCAGCTGCTTCATGCGCTATGCGGGCGTCTTTTGTGTCGTCATTGGGATGGGTGAGTTTGCCCCCCTCTTCCGGTCTCCAGCTACTCTAATCACATTCGTTTAGGGCTCATTTTCCTCGTGGGAGGGTTATTCATGCACGCTATCATCCCTATCATGGCCGATACGACGTTGCAGGTAGAACTGATGTGCTTTAAAGGGGGCGTCACGAGGTAGAGTGATACGTTCTAATGCGTTTCATCATTTCCAGCTGTGCTGTCATTTGATCGTGGCGATGGTTCTGCTCTTCAACATTTACTTTAACTACGCGCTGTGCTGTGCTACGGACCCGGTATCTATTGTTTCAGTTGTGTTAAGGTGGTTGAGGGCATTCTACTCGTTACTTATGGCAGTATTCCTTGCCAGGGGATCATTACGGCCAAGTGGAAGGTTGAAGCGGACTTTTGGGACGCAGGAGTGGACAACGCCAATGACGAGGAAGAAGAAGAAGAAGAGGAAAACAATGAGGAGAAGGAGGAGGAAGAGGATTTGGAGCAAGGGAATGACGACAGTGAACTGCTTCCGAGGATTCGACCTAGTGGAGGCGGTCGGGTGCAGTTGCCGCGCGTGCAGCTCATAGATCCGCAGAGTGTGCACGTGGCGAGACAACGCGGTCACCAACCGAGCGCTGAGGACAGAATGTCTTATTGTCGACGGTGTCGCCACTTTCGACCAGCACGGGCGCACCACTGCTCGGTGTGTGATAGGTGTATTGCTCACTTGGATCACCACTGCCCGTGGGTGAATAACTGCATCGGACGTGACAATTATCGGGTAAGGAGAATTTGTTGGTATTGCTGTTATTGCAAGGGGGGTCTAACGAAGTTGCTTTTCGTGCTATGATGATCTTGCAGTATTTCTTCTCCTTCTTGGTGTGGTTAGCGGTGGGATGCTACTATGCTGCCTACATGAGCTACAGGGCGGCTTACACCGAACTGAGTCGCAAGCAATATGCTAGAGTAAGTTGGCAGAAATCGGTGTGTTTATCGCAGCCGATTGCTATTCAGAGGTTCACGTTACGGTTTGTTATCGTTTGCAGATGCTCGTGCTCGCTGAAGTGACTTCACTCAACATCTCCGCGTCGAGCATGCTCCAGTTCGCTTTTGCGATGTCTGCGGCCGCGGGGTTAGCTGTCTCAATCCTTGCAATCTGGCACGCCTTTCTCACCGCCACAGCGCAGGTACGAACGATAAGATGGTTGCACACAACTTCGATCGGTTCGTGCTCATAATTTCTATGGCTGTTATTGTTGCTAGACATCAGTGGAGCTGCAGATCAACCGCCATCCACGCAACCGACGTCTCCATGGTGGAAAAGTGGTTAGTCCATATTCAACCGGCAGCATACACGGCAACTGGGAGCTTGTGTTTGGCCGGTGTAGCTACAAAATTCTGTCTCTCATGCCAAGCACGCGCCTTCCGCCAAACCCGCGGACTCTCAACAAGAAAAGGAGAACAACCACGAGCAGTTCTGGCGGTGAAAAGCCAACCAACGCTGCAGAAATGATGGTATAAACGACGTTATAAATCCATTAGACAAGCGTCAGACATTCTATGGCTGCGCGGTGCGAGTGAAAGTGTAAATGCAGTACACATCGCTCATCTCGTTGAAGTGCAGAGCAAACAGTTCAGCCACAGCGTCGTTGCCCACCAGTGGGTTCGACTTGTAGTCCTCAGGAACCTCCTCCAGATCGCAACGGAAACCGCGCGCCTCCATCGCCTCCTTGAATTCCACCAGCGAGTGCCGCGCCTGGGAAGCGACGTGCACAAACCGTCCGTCAGCTGCCAGCATACCATCCACCACGTTGACCAGCACTGGCACAATTTCTTGGTGGTACACAAGATCCGAGCCGAAGAGCACGTCGAACTTGTCGCCGTCACAGCTGATAGGCCAGGTCTCGCGCTGAGCCCAGTCGATAGCCTCCACTTGGACAACTCCCTCCTCCTTAGTCTTGCTCTCCTTCATGGCCGCAGCCTGCTCGCGTTGTGCACGGATAGCTTTGCAATCCGTTTTGTGTTTCTTCCATGCCTTCTTCTGGCACTCACGAGAGCAGTAGGCTACAGATCTGCAGCCACCGCACGTCATGAGCTTTCCCTCCGGGTTATCCGGAGTGAAACGCTGAACGGCGCCACATCGACCGCAACAGTCGAGCACGGGGGCCTCTTGCTTCTCTTCTGCGTCAGCTTCAACCTTCTTGTCTGCCTTGTTCAGCTCCACATTATGCTCCAGGTTCTGAATAGTGTGCGCGAACAGATCGGACAACACGACCCGGGAGGTGTTCGTGTACTTGTGCACTGCAAGACCGCTGACACCGCAGCCCGAGCCGAGTTCACAGACCTGTTTGCCGTCAAAAATGTCGCGATGGTCAATGACCCATCGACTCAGGATCAGCGCCGCCGACCAGATGGACACGCCCGTGATGTCCTCCTCAGCAGTTGAACCGAACGCGTCCTTGCTCCACTCCAACGCCAGCTCCCTCACACGAAGCGTCGGCAGTCCCGGGGCGAAGTCGAACTCCAGAACCGTCTCCTGCAGGACCTTGGGCGAGTTGCTGTCTGTTTCGTCCCCGTCCTCCTCGATCTCCTCCTTGATCGCGTCCTTGCCCATGCCTGTGCCTTCAGCCAGACGCTCCTCCGCAGCCGAGCTGTGCTCCAGCAGCATCGCCACTGCAGTCGAGAGGCGAAAAGAAGTAATAATGTAAGCATTACAGCACCAACGGCATTGCTAAAAACTCTCCATGCAGCGTACAGATCTCTGTGTCTTCACACTGAAAAGCTTCCGTGACGCAGCCACGACCGAAACTGTTGCGGGCCAGTACGTCCAGGTCCTTCACGCCGTCCACTAACAGTTTGACGATCTCGCGGTGTTTGTTCTGCACAGCCCAGTCTGTAATAAAACCCAAGGGTTATGAGCATTTAATCCACAAGCTGAATAGCAACTGCATCATCCAAAACGTACGCAGTGGTAGGTTCCCGCTAGCGTTGGGCACGTGACGAGCTCCGTTGTTCAATAATTCTCGGACGCACTCGACGTGGCCATTGGCACAAGCTGCAAAGGAGGATGAAACGAAGAAGAGTTAGAGGATTAAACACCTAAAAAGACCGAATGACACATTTCGCATGGGTGACGCACCCATGTGCAGCGGCGTGTTGAGCGTCTCCGGCTGCACGAAGTTGACGAACGCATCGCGGTCGGATCCTCCCACCGCCTGCAGCAGCGTCTTGAGCTCCGCATCGTCACCGAAGCGCGCACACTTGAGCACTTCCTCCGCCATCGTCCTCAGATGATACTATGGCGCTCGAGCCATTCGTCCTAGAGCAAATTTCAGCCAATGAATGAATTGGAGATGGCGCAGCTACCTGACATTATTATCAGGTGTTTTTGGCTAATTGACCTGAGTTTAAGAACAAGAAAATGATTAGTACAAAACTGATCCCCTATATATAGTGAGCATATTCGTGTTGCTAGTATTAACGAGGCAAAGCTGACCAACTTAGCTGGTAAGCGCCAGCATGACTCCTCATTGAGGACTAGTCATCGTGCTTAATGCGGTCAGTAGATTCTTCTGATGTTTGGATTCGAAATCGGTCAACCAAGCAGCTAAACGTGACGCCTGGACTGTTGGTTCCGTTGCAACCAGATCATCTGCAGCACTGACGTCGTTTTCCTCCAACGCCATACGTTGTCGTGCTTCAAACTCCTCCAACCACTCGGTCAACTTCGGTTTGCCCAACGAATTGCTGCTGGTAGCTGTTGCATGGCTCCACGTAGTGATAAACATCAGTTGCGGTCATGTCTTGCTCGGTGTGAACTTTCCTTCGGCGAAAAGAGCCAAACATCCGCACTTCTCGTTCTATTTGACATTAGGGTCACACGTTTTCTCGGCAATGCTCGTCCCTAGGTACTGCTTTGGGCCCACGGCTTGGACAAGAAAGTCGTTTTAACTTGGTCTCCTGACGAACTTCTTCCTCCACGTTGCTCTCGCTCTCGGGTTGGTCTCCTTTGTTGTCGAAACCGTCAACCACGTACACCTGGTCGATACTCGCCTCGCTCACTCCATGTTTGGTAGGAATGGAACCCCAGAGCGAGCGCTCTGTTCGGGACGAAACGTCTACAAGGGATTTTCGTAGATGGTTGATGGCTCTGTAGGTCGATTTGCCCGTGGCTAGTTCTTTGGCACGCGTGGTTAAAGCAGTGCTAGCATTGATCACACTGGACGGGAGCGATTTGAGATGTGAGCTCCAACGGGTGGCGGTGGTGGTTGATCTCGGTTCAGGACATGAGTGTCGCCAGCGCGATGTCGGACTATTGCAGTCGTCGCTGAGGGCGAATTCGTCTTGGTCCGCAGCAAGAATTGACGAGGTTTCCTCCCGATCGTAGAGGCGGAGGGGTAGTGAAAGCGTGGGCGCCATCTTCGCTTGGGATCGGAAAAACTGGAAATGAGAACTTCGGCGGGGGAAAGCTGCGAGAGCACACGGCGGCTTCGAAACCAGGAGCTCGATCCATGTCGTTTGCAACCGTTGGAAAGAAATCAGCAGCGCAACTACAAATGATGGAACAAGTCCATTCAGAGCGACTGCGGTGCACAATATGCCGGGTGAGCGCGGTCGAGCGAGGCTCGGGCTCAAGCGATAGTGCCTTCAAGAGCTTGCAGGTCCTAATGGAAGTTGATCCCCACGCGAGGACATGACCGACACGCTGCACTTAGAGTTCTCGTTGTGAATTACTACTGCAGCGGAAGTCGATGCTTCACTGAGTTGAGCTCCATGACCGAGCCATGACCGTTATTTAGAGTAGCCGACATGAGTTCGAATAGATCGTGAAGACAGGCGAAAAGAACAGCAGCACCGGTTGTCTGCTGCGAGGCACCGAGTTGATGCTGGTGCTGAAGAGCGCCGTTGTCCAGTGAGCTACCGTGGTACACTACTAGCAAGCCTCCAGGTGGAGAAGGCTGTAGTTTACAACTTAGCTCGAAGAATTTGGCCCGGGGTTCATCGAACCCGTGGCCCGCTTTGAAAGCGGGGCTCACTTCAACGTGGAGACATCTCGGCCGTTTTGAAGGAAGCCATTTCGGTGCTAGATTCGCTGGAGCAGATCGTTCCTCGAACCAGAGCAACATGTCTGGCAGTGATTGAGCTGCAAGGAAACAACTACTAGTTCGTTCGTTGGAGCCTGTCGACGAATGTGATGGAGGCATTTGTGTCGGTTTGAATTGAAATCCAGGAAATAAGAAGCAGGGCGGATCAAAGCAACAGGAATGAGAAAACCGCTATTATTGCTGCTGTGCTCTGCTAGCTGCGGTGTTGGCGCATGGAGCCTCCAGCGCTCCCCTGATATCGCCAACTTCCTCAACGCGCGAGCCGCCTGGGACCCAATGTGTCTGTACAACTTCGCAGATCCAGCGATAAATGATGGCGCCGTTGTAGAGAACAGCGTCCCCGATGATGCATGTCCATTCGAATCCCTGCAGCCAGACAGCGAGTTGGTGACGAGCATGAACGCTGCGTCCACATTTTGGCAGCTTGGTGTCCACCTGGCGGAGGATCCGCATAACGATACCAAGCGCGTACAGCTTTCGTCCATCAGCTCAGTCTCCGCACGCGACTTCTTCACGATGGCGGCTGTACCGAACGAGACTGCGAGCAAGTCTGGCGTGACGTTCGAGATGGTGATACGACGCCGAGCAACGACCAACCGCAGCATGACGCTCTTCTCCATCGCGAATGAGTACGACAACTGCGCAGACTCAGGCTTTCGACTCGACGTGAACGAGCATCAAGTGCTAGCGTTCGTGTACTTTTTGCCTGTGCTGGAGGAAGGTGGTCAAGCTGGAGTGGAGGCTTGTTGGGAACAGCGACTTTTTTCAGTGGACAATTCGGCGGCGTGTCGACTCCCACCGTTATTGGAACCTGTAGAACGCACTCCACCAGTACAGATCACCGTCACGTTGGACCCGTCAAGTGAGAGGGGGTTATGGAAAACCGACTTCTACATGAGCTACACGGACGTCGAGACGATGCAGCGCGTAGACTGCGAAGTGCACGACAAGCAGCACCCACCCAACACCCAGCTTCTTCACAAACTCATTCAAGGCCGATACAAATTGTACTTAGGCAACAGTCCGCGCAAAGTCGCTTCGCCTAGAAAACGCAAGCGTTTGGCCGTTGCTCGAGAATTTCAACCGCTTGGGAACACGAGCAACTCAAACGCTACAGAGAGACTTCGTGGGATGTTGAAACAAAAGTTGATTAGCATCACCGGTCCACGATTGCCCGAGGCCATGCGCATTTTCGGAGACAATTCGCTCTCGTTGCACATTTTGGGGATCACTTTCCCCCCGCTGAATGAAGACACACCATTAGCGTATCTCCGTAGCAAATTTGCAGAGTTCAAGGAGCAATACGGTGACCAGCTCGTCGATTACCTGGTCAACTTGGTGCAGCGAAAAGCGAAAGGCCCCGTTGTTGCGCATCGATCGCAGGGAGCTGGTGGTCAAAGCAGCAATGATAGTGGCGAATTCTCCAGAACTATGCTGTTCCAAGCTGCAGGTGGCGCCACTTTCGACCTTTTCCACTTCGCCATCTACCGACGTGTGGTGTCTGAGGAGCAAGTGGCGTCCACTTCAAGACAGGAGCTTGTACCGTCTCGACAATTCCAGTCGTTGCAACAAACCGCGCGGATTCCTGAAGATTCACTACTATTGCTGAACCTCACAATGCTTCACGGAGTGTTCGGCGACTTGCGTCTGGAGCTGCGTGACGTACCAGAATTTGGACAACTGCTGCTGTTCCCCAACAAAACTGTCGTGACTCGAGACAACATTGACGTCTTTAGAGATCTCCCACTGCAATACCAGCGCAGTATATTTTTCCGGCCTGAGGCTGATCAAAACAACGGAAATCTCCCACTGCCAAACCCCGTTGCGTTCTCGCGGAGACTGCAGCCATACGCGACGGTCCGGTTTGGCATTGCTGATAGCTTCGCGGGGCGAAGTATCAACAAGAGCATGGAAGCGAAGATTGACATTTTCGTGGATGCTGTAAACGATGCACCGCGTCCCCGGCTTTCTGATGTGGAAATTCGCGTTGAGGTTGGTGTTCCCGTTTTTCTGGGTCTGGAAGGCGACGATATCGATGGAGCCCCACCAGCGTTAACATCAGAAACGGGAGCCTCGGATCCGATCGATCTTTTATCAAGCTTTACTTTTATGAACGAAACTACCGTCACTGGGAGTCTTCAATTACTGAGAATTGTTCGAATGCCACAGTTTGGTAGGCTGTACAATTGCAACGCGAGCTATGGCCAATTGGGCTTCCCAGGAAACCAGGATCTGGATAAATTGCAAACTGCGCGAGTCTATCGCAACAGCACCGACGTTGCGAACGCAACTTATTCCACCAACCTGACGTACGTTTACCATGGATGGGGACACGATGATCACACGACTAACAGGAGTACGGGATTCGTGGTTGACGAGCTCTGGTACGAATTGTCGGATGGAGATCCTGGCGTGTTCTCTGATGTCGCAGTGGTCAAATTTGTCTGCGTAAGTCGAACAGACAATTCGGTGAAACATAACGTGCTTGCCGTTGTTCGACTTGAGGAAGACTCACTTCAACAATTGAATCTTGCTGCATTGGACCCGCTTGGAGCATTTTTCGGCGCCAAAACACGATTTGAGGTGACTGTCCTCCCACATCATGGGAGCCTTTTTCAGTACATGTACAAAAGCGGTGGAGATAGCAGCACTATCGACATCAATGCGGCTTCCAACATATCTCTCCTGTTCGTTGGAGCGCGCATCACGGCCCCGAACACGATCGTTGTAGACGCTCGGGGTCGAATTGTCTACGTACCTAAGCCAGATTATTTCAATTGGAATCCACAGTCTCCGTTCGAGAGATCATCTGACGACGATTACTTCGAGTACCAGGTTCTCCATTCCACACCGACAATGAACGATTCGCCCATGGTGTATGGAAAATCACCCGCTGCACATTTATTCAATGGTTTAACGTCACGAAGAGTAGAATTGGAGGTTGCGAACGTGCCGGATGCATTGGTTGTGCTCCCACCGTTTGCGTTCACGACAAACTTGTCAAGTGGTGATGCCGTACCCACTCCTGTAATGTTCATGGACCCCGACAGTCTCAATCCTGGCGATATGTACCAAGTCAATTTACAGGCAGAAGATGGCATAGCTGCGTTTGAGCTGGGATTCGCCATCAACGACAACGACGTCATGAGTGGGTGCCCTTTTGAGCGGCCGTGCACGCTGCTTCGAAGTACCAACGGAACTCACTTGAATATCAGCTCCAGCAGCACTCGAGACTTTGAGCTGAAGTTTCACATCATGACGCAACTCTACGACTCTTCTCATATCCAGGTGACAGGGACGAAAGCTGCGATCAGCACGGCACTTTCAGCGCTTACCTTTCGCTATTTGTCTGGTATCTCTCCTGGTATACCACACAAATCTGAATTTACACTGTGGGTGAAGCGCGTAGATGATGGTGGTGAAGGAATTGATGCTGATACGAAGCAACTTGAAATCTCCTTTACGGTCGATTTCCAGTCCGGGGATCAGAGTGGCTCGGTCTCCGCTGATCAATTGAGTTTGGTGTTGAAGTCACATTTAGAGAGATACATCACGACGTTGCTGGTCCTGATCGCAGGGTGGGTGGTGCTGTCGAATGCTTCGTGTTTGTCCGTTGGATTTTGCTGTTGCTGTAAGGCGCGTAAGAAGCGGCGTCAGAAGTTTGAGCAACAGCAGCAGCTCTTTAGAACTCAAAGTGCGCAGAATGACGACGAATACTCGGTGTTACTCATGGGTCTCGCAGATATTTTGTTGGAACCAAACTTGTTGGCAAGCCTGTGTGTGCTGGAAAGTTGTGTTACTTCGAACTACAGGCGAAAGCAGACAGAGGCTTTGACGCAAGCTTTCGTCTTGCGAAACCTCTTGCCTTTGTTGGAAAGTGAGCGACAGGGAACTCGATTTGTCTTTCAGCTAATGGTGAGCGAATACTCGGAAGGAATGGCCACCATGCGAGGAGCGGCATCATTCTTCCAGCGCCAGGAATTTCTGACTCAAGGCAGTGCTGCCGGTAAAACGCTTGCTTACTTTTGTCGTGGTGTCGGATCCAAGTGGCTTTCAACGTTACTGGCTCCAGGTGGTGATGCGATGGCCTTGTATGTAGGTGACACGATCTCGGAGGTTGAAACCCTATTCGATAAACTTACCACGCAAGTTGGACTGCTTCCAGTGGAAATTGTTATCCTGTGCCGTTCTTGTGCCAAGCTGATTCGAAGAGATGAGGAACGGGAAAACCATAATTTGAATCTGGACGCGGTACATCTCGTCTTCTTCAATCATTTTCTCGGGCCAGCGCTGCTGTTTCCACGGGAAAGTGTGTTTGGATTTACTCCTTCGACTGAGCAGCAGAATACCTTGCGAGACATGGCATACCAGATTGTAGAATTCACAGTACAGTGGAACAATTGCGGCGAAACCAAGGCTGATGATCTGCGATCTCGAAGTTGCAGTACTGACAGCTGGCTCGGCGCGTTTTCAGCAGAGACCCGGAGGGTAGCAACATGCCGACACAAATATGAAGCTGTGCTGGGAACGATCTCCCAGGCGTCAACAATCACGAGCTCCTACGAACCCAACGAGGCGAAAGCTGATGTTGACTGCGAGCTCATGGGCATGTGTCTTATGAACATCCACAGTCTTCTCGACACCAAGTTCCCCGAATTCAATCGACTTCTTCACACGAAAACATCGACCAACGTTGTGCAGGCAGAAAACACAATAACTCGAGTGAGACGCCTCCTCAAGGCGCTCGGTTGGCCACTCGCTAGTATTCGTGAACTTGTCGAGTACGCGCGACCTGAACTTGTGGACGACCAACTACTCTGGAACGGCTACAGCTTCCATGAATGGCACGATCGAGCACAAACGCAGCGATCCGCTCCTAACAATCAAAGTAGCGAGAGATCCCAATCCCGCCTCACACAGCAGTTCAGCGACGACGACGCCATCCTTGAGCAGGATGACACATCCCCACACGATGTAGACTGGCTGAGCAAGTAACGTTAGTTGAAGTTGAAGTTGTTGGGTGGTAATACTGGGTCGTCTCCAGCTCAGCTTCAAACACCCAAGTATTATCATTATAACCCAGTTGCCATCTTTCCAAATCCCCAAGAATAGCAATAACACCCCGTATGAAATCTGGAGCTAAGTCGCTTCGGGTGAAATCCAGGAAGCCATGGCCGAGCCGACGACGCTGAGCGAGGAGCCCGACTGGCCCGTGGGTCCGCTGCTGAGCGACCGCATGTCTGCGCTGTGCCTCAAGGCCGAGTACGTGGGCAACGCCAACGCCAACTTCATGCACGGCATCGAGTCCTTGAACGCGCGCTACGAGGCGCTGCGCCGCGTGCGAGGGGACGGCAACTGCTTCTTCCGCGGCTTCATCTTCGCCCTGTGCGAGCGACTGCTGCCTTCAGCTTCACAAGACAACACAGAGCTGCGCCTCCGCATCCAGAACAAGATCCAGCAGAGCAAGAGCGAGCTGGTGGCCATCGGCTACAGCGACGTGGCCATCGACGCCTTCTGGGAGACGTTCGTGGACTATTTGGCGGCCATGGAGACGCGCTCCCACGCGGAATTGGTGCAAGATTTCCAGACGGAGGGAGGAGAGTCCGAGTACTTGGTCTGGTATATGAGACTACTAACGGCCGGGTACATGAAGCAGCACGCAGAGACTTTCCAGCCTTTCATCGACGGACTCTATCCAGGGCAGACGGTGGCCCAGTTCTGTGCTGCGGAGGTGGAGCCCATGGGAAAAGAATGCGACCAGCCGCAGATCGCAGCGCTTACAGAGGCGTTGCAGGTGGGAGTGAAGATCGAGTATCTGGACGGGAGTGCTAAACAAGGGGAGGACCTGCAGAGTTACGTGTGCTCCTCGGCGGTGGAGGCGACCAAGCAACAGGAACCAGTGGCGATCACTCTGCTGTATCGGCCAGGACATTATGATATTCTGTACCCAAGGACCGAGGCTGAAGGTGAAGAGGAGACGTCGTCATAACGTCGGAGGGAATGCTGCAATTTGCCATTGTAGACATCAAGAAAAAGGCACGATGGGGTAAGTTGTGTTTGAATCATTTGTCGAGCTCAAATATTCGTGCTCTTCTTGCTGTTTGTATCCCTAAGTAGCAATTTCTAGATAGCGAGGGAATGGAGTTTTTCTGCCAACGTCATGTACGAGGCTCTCAGCAGAATCTCGTGCAGGAGTAAAGCCAACTCGGGTCGGTTTTCACACAATTCGGCCATCTCCTTGCGCGTGAACGACGCAGTGAGCGTGCCTGATCCTGTGGATGTGGCGTCAAATACCCGCGGTTGATCCAGCATGAAGTCCATATCACCGAAGATGCAGCCAGGTCGTACGCGCCCCACGATCTCCATCTGCATTTTATGTTGTTCCTCAGCTTTTGAAGAGTCCTGCATGATGGGTCTGTCATACTCGGACTTTGGTGAGTCTGATGGGAGCGTAGCTTCAGTCGAAACTGTCATCAGTTCGACTGTGCCTTGCAACAACACGAACCACGCGTTAGAGCTCTCACCGATGCGGAAAAGATGTCGTTGTGTGCCCCATTCACAAACAGTAAACCGCTGCGCAAGCTCTTCCAGCTGCTGCAATACTGCCGAGTCGTCTTTTCGGATGTCTGGCAGATATGCAGCAAATACTTGTGACAGAGGCAGCGCAGGTGAACTCAGTGGCGAGAAAATTAGGTGCTGTCCTGAACGAATGGATCGCCGTTTAGCTGCCGAGAGAATAATCTGTTGCTCGCACCAATCCAGCGCTAGGTCTAAATCGGACGTGACGTGGCATCTAATCTCTTCATGAGAGAGCCCTTCCTCCTGAACTGGACGTGTAGGGATCACGTCATTCGCTTGTAGAAGAAATTTGACACTAGGTCTCATGCCGCAATAGACTGCACAAACTTTACCCAGACTAAACGAAAGCTTGAGCGCCAAGAAACATGAACGCGCTGCAGTAGCATCCACCCCGCTTACTTGGGAAAAATCCAGAACAACAAACCGCGTAGGCTGCCGATCACGATCAACACACGGTTGTCCATGGAGATTCACCAGTGAAGGAGGCAGCGTGATAAGGGTTTCGTCGGTGTATGTTTCTCGTCCCTCCAGTCTGTCTGCGAGAAGTGGATGTCTCTCTGATAGTCCGTTCACTTCTGAAGCTTGTCCATCGCTTAAAGTTCCATCGCCTTTGTCATCATCCCGTGGCGGACGAACGTATACAGCGCTTTTGACGCAGTTTTGGATGCGAGTGGCTGATCCGAAGAAAATATGACCTTGAAGAGCAATGGTAACAATTGCATCCTGCTGCCGCGAGCTGCTACTTTCAGTGTCGATGGCCAGTGAGTTTGCACCATAAAGTAGCGCATGCTGATCAGCATTGCGGATAACGTTGCTGGTCTTGTGCACGACTTTAACGTCTTGGGCCTTGGCATATTCCACAAGGAAGCTTGCTGCTGCCAGCGCAATGCCCGTGGCTAACCCCAACTGCACCCCGAAGATATTTAAACAGCAAAATGTGCCGACCACAGTCAAGTATTCTACCAAGAGAAGTTTGTGAAAGACGCCCACTAGCCAAGTCTTGAGCAAGTCGATGCCAATAAATATCATCACAGCGCCAAACAGAAATTTCGGTACAACAGCCATTAACGAGACGGGAACCACAACAATAGCCAATTCACACACGGAGAGAGTAACTCCAACGAGCCTCGTTATCCCGGGGAAACGTAATTCAGCTGCTGCACTGGGGCGGAAACGCGAAGTAAATACCGTCTGACTGAAGATGTAAGAGCCTGTGTAGCCACCAGTGAGGCCACTTACCAGGTTGGACATGCCAACTGTCTGCAACTGGGCATTGTAGTTCATATTGCTGGTGGTTCCCATGCAGATGGAGGCGATATCCAGCGACGAGGCAAACGCGATCAGCACAAACATACTCAGCATTGTAGGGAGTTGACCAGGCATAACGCTCCAGTGGATGTTGTAAAAGTCAAACAGCGAGTACACATCCGTCACTGCAACAGCCTTGCCATTATCTTCGAGAAATCCTGCGGCACGAGCATCATCCAGCGTGTAGTTTGAGATCCACACCACTAAGAAAAAGCTAGCGGGTAGCATCAAAATGCAACTAGGGAATATAGCAAAGTGCCGAAAGCGTGAGGTCAGCGCCGCCAACGCGCCTCCACCAATTAATGCCGGGGTCAGCAGCATCAAGCTGTGAGACGAACTCATGACCACTCCCCACCCTTGCACAGACGCAAGACTTATACCAGTTGACAAAGATACCCCGCCCTTTACCATGAAGAAGCCGACGTAGGCCAAATACCCGCCGATAACCGGCGTCGGTAGGTACTGGACGAGCGATGCCAGTCGCGCTTTGCCCGTGAGAATGAGCCCTACGCCCACCAGTATCGTGCTGATACTCAAATGCACCAGAACAGTTGCGATCCGCTCTACAAGCGGCACGGAAGGCCCCAAGTCCGTCATAATGGAAGCAGCCATACTAGCCAGGAAGATCATCCCGGCGTCTTGCACTTGGCCGATAGCGAAGGGCAGAGGAGACAGAGTCGTGATCACGAGTTGGTGCACCATACTGGACGCGAACACGAGCTTGGTGAGCATGGGCAGCGCGTCGGCAAACTCTGGATGGCTGAAGATCATGGCCGCGAATCCAATCATGACGGGGCTCAGCACGATAGAGACGACGACGCCCGACAACATGGCGTGGACGACGCCCTGGAGCAGCAGCTGCAGGTCTGAAGACGACGGCGAAGAGGATTCTGGAGTCTTTGTCTTCCTTCTAGTGTCGAATGGCCGCACGCTGGCGCCAGGGGAGAGCGACAGCGCACGCAGCAGCACCCCCCCGTCGTCATCAAACCGTGGGCGGCCGCTGTTTGTGTCTATCGTCACGCGTGTGGGCGAGAAAGAGGGCTTCATCTCTTCGGATATGATATGCAAGGCAACTTCAACGACAGCATGGGACACGTCGTTCGGTGGACCTCTTTTCAAGCATATTTGAACTATGTGCAGCACACCAAAACCCTACCCAACCGAATAGCGATCCTACAACTCCACGACGCGGTACCGAAGCCACGTGGACATTATCCGAAAAGCTCCGATGGCGCCCAGGAACCCCCGCATTATCGCCCTCTTCGACGTGGATGGCACACTCACTGTCGCCCGCAAGTCCGCGACGCCCGCGATGCTGGTGCGGCTCAAGAAGCTGCGGGAGAGCATCACGATCGGCGTCGTGGGCGGCTCGGACCTGGTGAAGCAGCGGGAGCAGCTGGGCGAGGACGTGACGGACAACTTCGACTACAGCTTCTCGGAGAACGGCCTGGTGGCCTATCACAATGGGCAGCTCGTGGGTGAGACGGTGAGAGAGACAGTATTGATGTATTGACTGAGTACGAGCTAACAATGACATGACACAACTGCAGAACCTCAAGGGCCAGTACACGAACCCGCAGATCAACAAGTTGGTCAACTTCTGTCTGCGCTACATCGCGGACCTGGACATCCCCGTGAAGCGCGGCACCTTCGTGGAGTTCCGCATGGGCATGATCAACGTGTCCCCCATCGGCCGCAACTGCTCGCAGGAGGAACGCGATGAGTTTGAGCAGTACGACCACATCCACAAGATCCGAGAGACGTTCGTGAACAAACTGCGCGCTGAATTCCCCGAGTACAATCTGACCTTCTCCATTGGCGGACAGGTAGGAAACTTCCTGCTGACCTGGGCATTGGGCTCACTCGTGGATGGAGACTAATTTGTTTTATTCGGATGCCTATAGATCTCGTTCGACGTGTTCCCGACTGGCTGGGACAAGACGTTCTGCCTCCGTTACCTGGACCCCAAGGACTACGACGAGATCCACTTCTTTGGTGACAAGACCCACGAGGGCGGCAACGACTACGAGATCTACACGAGCGACCGCACCATCGGCCACTCGGTCAAGAACCCGGAGGAGACCATCCAGATCCTGGACCAGCTCTTCCCTTAAAGGACCGTATCGTTTACAAGGCTTGCTACTATTGGCGCACCTGCCGCGCAACTTGGCCATCATGCCAGAAAAAGTTGCGTGTTTAACTAATGCCGTGCTCTTTTGCTTGTGCCGTCATCTTCTTCAAGCAGCACGTCGTTGCCAAGAACTTTTGCCATGGGGTCATCGCCGCGTGATCTGAGTAGTTTGTAGGCCTCCATCTCCTCCGCATTCACCTCGTAATTGCCCATGGAGTTGTACTTGCGCTTCTTGTCGTCCTGCTCCGACTGCTTCTTCTTCTCCTTGGCCGCTTTCTTGATCGCTTTCTTGAGCTTCTTTTCATCCAGCTCAGGGGCAATATTCTCGCCATACATCTCACTGCGCTTGGTGATGACACCGCCTGCTTGAGAAGTTCCAACGGTTTGCACAGACTCGAGCTTCTCAGGGGGCTTGAGCATTGCGCGCTCCGTGCTCGCCGATTTGGACTCTTCTAGCGCCTTCTTTCCATCGTCACCCGTGCAATAGGACTTGCGTACTTTTGAGTGACAGCAGGCATACCCCCACGCTATTTCACTACGGTCAAACCACGATCCCCAGATGCTCGAGTGGTTGTTCTCGAAAGCGTCCTCGATGTACTTGGAGCGCACAGGTGCCCGTTCTCGCCCCTTCACGACTCGACCGTCACGAGAGTACTCGACGTAATGCTCGCTTTGCGCCAACAGAAGCTCTTTGGGTGGTGCTTCCAGATGCTCCTGGCCGCCGTACTTGTCGAGAATCTTGCGGCTCTTCTCCTTCTCCAGCGCAGCCTTCCTCTCTTCATATTGCTTTTTAAGAAATTCAGCCTGTGAGGGGTTTGCAAGCGGGTGGATGTCCGTGCCCTTGGCGTAAGCTTCCCACGCGAAGAGTTGCGCAGAGGCGAGTTTCTGGGTGTCGCCCGTGAAACGCGCCATGTTGTCCCCAACGAACGTCGTGTCCTCCGGGTTAAGCTCCGGATTAGGGTTGTCACGCATAGATCGCGTCTTTGGGTCGTAGTAGGCCGAGTTCGGGTTCAAGTTGCGCAGGTACTTGGCAGTATCTTCTCGAATGCGCAGATTCCGCACGGTTGTCTTCATCTGCGCACCACCGACACCTCCCTGCCGCGCCACACGATCCGTAAACATAGGTCCTTCGTCGTGGTCTCGAAACTCCTCGTCCTCCGACTCCATGTCCGAGTCGTAGTCCGAGTCCGAGTCTGAATCCGAGTTAGAAGCCTTGCCGTCCTCGTTTTCTTTTGATTTCTCTTTTCTCTTCTTCTTCTTGTTCTTTTTGTTGTCCGCCGACTCCTTCAGTTTTTTGTTGATCTCCTCAGCGCGCCGTTTCTTGCGGGCTTCATCCACCTTCTCGTACCGCTCGATGGTCTTGGAGTGCTCCTTGGGGTCGTAACCAAGCCACTGGTCGCGTTTTGCGTCGAACGCAAGCTTGCCGAACTGCTCGGAGCGCACGTCCACCACCACGTCGTCCCCTTTGAGGTCCTTGTTGGTCTTCCACGCGCCCACTTTGCGCGGCCGCTCGACGCACTCGTTGGTTTTGTGGCTCATGGCGCCGCAGTTCTTGCACGCGCCCTTGCGCCACTTGCGCTGTCTTCCACTAGCACTTGACTGCTGCTGCTTCCTGCCCTTGAGATAGAGCTCGTCAGCCTCGTGGATGGACAGCAAGTGCGCCTGGTGCTGCAGCGTCTGGTGCTTGAGCGACGGCCCCGAGTCCCCCAGATACCACGGCCGCTTGCTGATGTACTCGGGGTTGTGCGGGTTGATGAGGTTTCCATCTGCGTCCTGCTCTGGCGGCAACGTGCCGTTCTTGCGCGCCTCTTCGATCTCGCGCTTCTTCTTAAAATCGCTCGTGGACAAGCGCTCGCCCCCGGCCGACGCCATCCCTGCCTGCCGCACTTGTTGGTCTTGAGCTAATAGAATATGTAAGCGTTTGGGAAAAAAATTCTATTGGCTGAAGTATCAGCCAATAGAATTTTTTTACTTTCCGTTTGGGCTCATTATGGAATTTGCGCTGTGAAGGACGGAAGGAGTGCTTGTTGTCGATCATGATCTCGGAGGCGGCCCATGCCGAGTTCGTGCGGCTGCTGGAGCTGCTGACGAACCCTCGTGTGCAGGAGAGCTGGTCGTGGGTGTTCATGAAGCCCGTGGAGATCGCAGGGTACGACCAGGTGATCAAGAAGCCCATGGACTTGGGTACAGTGAAGAAGAATTTGGGCCACAAACCCTCTCGCTGTCGCTTCAAGTCGCACGAGAAGTTCGCGAGGGACGTGCGTCTGGTCTTCCACAATGCGCTGGTGTACAACAAACAGGACCAGGACGTCAAGGGGTCGGTCTACGCGGCGGCGCAGCATCTTCTGCGGGTGTTTGAGACTGCGTACGCCAAGGCGATTGAGAGCGTCTTCAGAGCGGATGACGCGGCGGCGGCAGCTGCCAAAGAGGAGAAGCGGCGGACGGAGGGGGAAGGGGAAACGTCTTCTTCCTCCCACCACCACCACCACCATCATCATCGCCATAGTAGCAGTAGTAGTAGCCATCACAGTAATAGTGGCAGCCACAGCCATCGAGAAGACGGGGACGAAAGCAAACACAAACACAGCAAGAAGGAGAAAAAGTCCAAAAAATCCAAGAAGAAGAGCAAGGACAGGGAAAAAGACCGAGAGCACAGACACTCGAGCTCCAGCAGCGGCGAGAGCAAGAAGAAATCCCATCGAAGCGACGGCTCTGTGTCCACTTCTGCTGCTGTTCCGGTGAAGGAGTCTTCGGTGCCAAAGATTGATATTGCACCACCGTCGTTGAGTGTAGTGGCTGCAGCGCAGAACAGTAGCGCAGTCGCGAAGCGAGAGGTGACCCCGACCCATGCTTCTGCGGCTAAAATGTCGGACTCGGACGTGACAGCGTGCCTTACGCTGTTGATGAAGCTGGTCAAGTACAAGGAGGGAAATATCAGTCCTGCAGCGCCATTCCTACAGCCAGTGGACCTAACGCATTTCCCAGACTACCGCGTGAAAGTGCCGAACCGCATGCATCTGTATGGCGTTCAGAAGAAACTGCGAAGCGGAAGCTATGCCACGATAGACGCGTTTGCGTATGACATGCGCTTAATCTTCTCTAACTGCTTGGTGTACAACAGCGATGTGATCCTGAGCAAAGTGATGCGAAATCACGCCGTTACCCTCATGAAGCTCTTTGAGAGTCAGTTTGCCAAGATTGGCGGGTCGTGGCCTGGTGTACCCGAGCGATGGAAATGTCACCAGATTATTCACGAGATCCTTGCGCACCGCACGGATGGACAGGAGACAGCGCAATGGTTTAAATACCCCATCGAGTCGTACTATGACTCTCCTGACCAAATTCCGTACAATTACTACAAAATGGTGACGGAGCCTATGGACATCGGCACGGTATCGACAAAATTACACCTGGGCGAGTACAAGCACGTGTCAGAGTTTATCGCGGGCATGAAATTGGTTTTTGACAATTGCATTCGCTACTGGAAGCCAGATCCCCAGGGGCAGACATATTGCGACTCTGCGGAAACTTTACTACGCGTTTTACGCACACGAAATGCGATCTTCGCCTCATCGGCTGGTAGCAGCTCTGCTCCTCGAGAAAAACAACGGCCCTCTTCTTCGTCGTCAAAGACCAAACTTGCCTCTGCTGCTACGCATTCATCGCAGTCTGCACCGATCGTCCCCACGTCTGGGAGTGAGTACGAGAAATTAAAGAAGAAGTCGTCGACGAAGTCTTCAAAATCTTCAAAGCCGTCGAAATCTCGCGAGTCAGGCGGGGGCATGCCCGAAAAGGATATCTGCTTGGGAATTATGAAGCAGCTTCGAGGGCACAAGATGAAAGGATTTCGTGGAATCGAGATCAAGACGGCTGGGCCCTTTTTGACTGCCGTGGATACGACGAAGTACCCCGATTATCTGACTATTGTCTCGGAGCCAATGGATTTTGCTAAAATCGAGCGCAAACTGAAAAACGATCGATATGGGAGCGTGGACGAGTTCAGCGCTGACGTGCACTTAATCTTTTCCAATTGCCACAAGTATAATAGTGATCCAGTGGAAGGCGCTGACATCCGAGCGATGGCCACGAATCTGCGCAATTACTTTGTGGAGCTCTGTAATGAAAAGCTGGGTCCTCTTGACGGCATGGTCAATGGACCGACACGAACGCCAACCAACGCGGCTCAGGCTTCCTCAGCCCCGCTTTCCCTACCTGCAACACAACCCAAGGTAGCAGCAGCGACAGCACGGGTGACCCCAGAAGCCAAAGTGCAGAGTGCTATCGCTGGGACAGGGTCTTCTTCACTTCTGAAACCAATGAAGAAATCTCCCGCCCCCTCTCCGACCAAAAGACCGTTATCGGGTTCTGTGGCTTCTTCTTCTACTGGTGTTACCTCTGCTCGCAATCTGAAAAAGGACCTGGACCCAGCTTCAAGCAGGAAAACACCGAAGCCAGAGCCCGTGGCCGCCTCGACAGCAAAAACAACAATTGCTGCTTCGATGAAGCCTGCAGCTCACTTGACATCAGTGCCAGTTCCTGTAGCAACACCCTCTTCATCTGTGGCGAGTAAGGAGTTGCCTCCTGATAGCGCTAACTTGGCTGGACTTACTCCCGAGGAAGCAAAAAGGCTGCGCAAGGAGATGAAAGAAAAACGGAGAAAGGAGAAGAAAGAAAAGAAAGAGAAGAAGAAGAAAGATAAGGAGAAAAAGCGCGAGAAGAAGGAAAAGAAGGAGCGAAGCAAGGTTCCAAGCTCCCAGGTATGTTACGGACCCAATCTACAGACACATGCCGTTCAACTAACACTCGTATTTTTTTTACATAGGAGATTGGATTGTCGGCCCAGGGAGGTTTGTCAGCGGGGATTTCATCCTCGTATGCCTCTACCACTGTGGCTTCACCTGCTCCTAAGGCGCAACCTTCAGGTCCACCGGCAGCAATTGCGTCTAAAAGAGGCTTGGTGGAGCCCCGTCTTCCTTCTAGTTCGGCATCAAGCAAAAAGAGCAAGAAGCAGAAGAAGTCGGACCTAAGTTCATGGGAGACCGCGTGCGAC
The DNA here is from genome assembly GCA_025722995.1 of Phytophthora agathidicida. NCBI lineage: Eukaryota > Oomycota > Peronosporomycetes > Peronosporales > Peronosporaceae > Phytophthora > Phytophthora agathidicida. The sequence continues at coordinate 2,982,986 of CP106972.1, read as the reverse complement.
CGCGTGCTTAATCGTTTGGGCAAGATTGAGCAAGTGGCAAAGCTCCACTTCAACCACCCGCTGCTGGAGGTATTCCCGCATCTTACTGCCGAATACACGAGTCTGATCGCAGAGCCCATGGATCTGCGCACATTGCGCGAACAGCTTCATGCGCATGCACTAACCCAGGCGGATTTCCTGCGCAAAGGCCGCCTTATCTTCCAAAACGCTGTCAAGTTCAATTGTGCTGAGGATCCCGCGTCAGTCCAGGTGCGCGATATGTCTGGCCACCTCATGTGGTACTTCGATTCATTGTGCGCGGAGTTACAAATTGTTCCATCACCGGAAGTTTCGGCGGAACAGAGCCGCTCAAAGCGCGATCAGCTAAGACGTGAACGTGCCGAGTTTGTGAGTACTGTTCCTGTTGAGCTTAAAGCCAAGGAGTGCCAAAAATTGCTGCGGGTATTGAACAGCCAGAAGCACGACAAGAATTGCTGGCCATTCCGAAAGCCTGTCCGCGTGCTTTTCCCAGCTTTGTCGCCGGACTACTTCGATATTATCAAGACGCCTATGGATTTGTCAACTGTAGCAGAGAAGCTGAATGAGTTCGAGTACAAGGTGCACGGTGAATTCATTCAGGACGTGCGGTTGACCTTCGAGAATGCAATGATCTACAATCGTGCTGATAAGGACCGGGAGGGATGGAATGTGTACTCAGCGGCAGTACACATGCTGGGTGTAGTGGAGGATTTATGGGGAGATGTGACTTTGGAGGTAACTGAGAAGACTCGTCGTCGTGAATTCCTGCGTAAGGAGCGCATGAACGAGTCGAAGCGGAAGCGGGACGATACTTTTGATGTTAGCGGCGAGCGCGAGAAAAAAGTTCACAAGCACCACCACCACTCCATCGCCGAGGGGGAGTCTGGGCACAAGCATCACCACAAGCATCATCACAAGAGCAGCAAACACCGATCAGACGAGGGAGCTGCGGTTGCTGAAAGTGCTGGAACGCCTCACAAGTCAACAGCTCCTGCCGCCACGGCAACCTCTGTCGTTGGAACAGTCGTTGTCGGTGGGAATGGTTCGCGCGAAGATGCGGGTGCTACTGATGCACCAGCCACCCGGGTGAAATTACAACTCATGCCAAACAGACCGAACATGGAACGGATGAATAAACAAGAGCGTAAGGCTGAAGAAAAACGCCGGAAGCGCGCTAGACGTGAGGAGGAAATGGCGCGTACGGAGAAGAGGCGTCGTACTGCTGTAGCAGCCACAGACGACGCGTTGCGAGAGGCTGAGATCCGTAGTCGTCGCAAGCTCCAAAAGCTGGAAATGGCCGAAGCAGTGCGTCTGCGTGAGGAACGCGAACGTCGAGCCGCAGAAGAGGAGGCTGAGCGAGCTCGAACGGCACAGATGAAGTTGAACGTTGCTGCGTGGACCGGTGTGTTGCTTCCAGCTTCAAGCGGCAGCAAAAGAGCTGGCTTTTGGGCGAAGAAGCATACGAAGCTGCAGATACCTGTGGCATTCCAACCACCCGCAATTAACGCGTAGGGCTCCGTCGTTTAGCTGGTAACAAAATGAAAAGATTTGAACTATGCCATGAAACTAAGTGCTGCTTGATTGACATGTATGATAGCAATTACATGGATCGCACCACGCGAGAAAGAAAAGGAACGAAGGCAGCCCACGCCCGTAGCTGCCATGAGTAAGAATGTTTTATCATCGCCAAAACGGGACCGTGCTCACCTGCATTGCCGTGGTTTTGAAAACGCTCATTCATATAGAAGAGACTGAGGAATGCATCTCGTGGCAGCGCAACAAGAAATGCACTTCAATCAATGCCTGGGCTTGGGGCTGTCGTTGTTGTCTTCATTGTGCAGTGTAAAATGTTGTGCGCTGTTCAACGTATTTCCAGTCGAAACGAGACAAGATGCTGCAACGAGCTTCTTCTACCGTTCCAGTCGGAATGTCATTGTTCGCTCATGTTTTCAGTTGTTTGTTGTCTTGCCCGAGGCGTTTTGGCCGGTTGGTTCCGCCGAGTCTGTTTTGATTTTTGTGTTATCTCCCACCCTCTTTTCCTCAGGAAAAATATGGCAGCGAGCTAGCGAGTGAGCCATGCGGGTCACCAGCTTGCTCGCCCCTTCAATCAGATCATGAGCCTTGGTCTTGCTCTTTCCACTTCACTGTCCTTTGCATCTCCACCTCTTTTCGTTCGCCCTCCTGATCGCCCTCCCGTCGTTGTTTTGGCTCGCACCGCTTATGGATATTGCATGTGCTGCTCTTGTTGGTTCCCAAAGTTCGGCTCCGCCATCAGTCCCGTTTCAATACCTTGCCAACCGTACTTGAAGTGGTAAACGCGCGGGCCCGGCGTCTCTTCTCCACCGCAAGTGTGGTAGCTGCCCTTACACATGCACGTTGGCGGTGGCGCCACCACGGCATAATTATCGCTGGGAGAGCACGGCGACGGACACGTCTCCAAGCCGTAGCCCTTCCCGAGCGGAGTGTCCGTGCCAGCGGAGTACAGATGCATCACGTTGTCCGGGCGCAAAAGCCCGCAGGCCAGGTGGCTAGGCACCACAACCTTGGACTGGATGAACAGCAGCTCCTCCGCCGGCACCTTGGCCCAACGGTCCTTGGCCTGCGTGCTCGCGGCCTCTAAGTCGCAGACCCCGTAGGCCATGGCATAGAGCCACGACTTGCACTCCCAGAGCACATTGGGGTCTAGCTGCAGGAATTGGGCCACGAACATGAAGTCCAGCGCCGGGTCCACGAGCAGCAGCGCCGCTCCCGCCAGCACACTGGGCCAGTACTCGATGGCCTGGTAATCGAGCAGCGCAATGTCCACCAGGCGGATGGCGTTCACGAACAGCTCCTTGGTGCCCGACGGGTTGCGCGCGGGGTTGACAAAGTCGCCCATGGTGTCGAGGGGGCGCTGGTCGGCAGAACCGCCCGCCACCATGAACAACAACCACGCGTAGGGCGTCGTCGGGTGCAGATTCCACTGCAGCTCCTGGCAATCACCAACATCCAACATAAGAATAGTGAGCCATCTGTCTCTACCCCCCATCAAGTCTTGTACTAAGGCTAAGACCTACCACAACATAATCCACTTCAAGACGCGCGAGATCTTCCGAGGCCAATTGGGTGCCGCCTCTATCGGCCAAAAAGGCGACCAGTTCGTGGGCCTTGGGCGGATGCACTTCCTCGATTTTGGCGGCCATGAAGACGCAGGCGAGGCCGAGCACCCGCAGCTGCCTCTGCACGAGGCGCACGTCCTCCCCGTAGCCCGTTGCGTACTGGTCCTGGGCGGCAGCAGCGCGACGACGCAGCAGCACCTGCGCGTACTGGTTGGCGAAGTGCGTCGTCTGTCGCTGGAGCGCGAAATGGGCCGCCACGTCGACGATCCAGTGCCACGTGAAGCCGAACTGCTCAAAGGCCGTCGTCTGCAGGCTCAGAGCCAGCGGCAGCTGGCGCACCGAGTCCGGCGAGTGCGGCGTCTTGAGCGGCGACTGATGGAGTGTTGAGGTCGAGAGGCGGCCGTCGAGCGCCAGTTGGTGGTAGGACATTTCCTTCTGGCGCATGCTCAGCACCGTCATGAGGTCGGGATTCATGGCCGACGCCTGCTCGTTCTCGTGCCCGTAGGCGGCTTGCTCTCTCTCTCCTTCTGCTGGGGGTGGTGGGCCTTCTCCCTTGGCTGCCTTCCTCCTTCCTTCCTTCCTGCCTGCCTGCCTTCGCTTCCCCCCGTCACTTCCACACTCTTGGGCCTTCGAGCGAGCAAGCGGCCAAAAAAAGAAAGCCAGAAAAACGTACTTAGTGGAAACAACTAAGTACGATTGATTTGGGCAACTTTCGGATGGACGAAGTGCCCATTTTGACAGGCCTGCACAAGCTGAAGCGAGCACGATATCCTCACCTGGGGAATAAAAATGAATGCCTTTGTCAACGCCGTCTTGCTCATAGCTCTAATACTTACCGACTGCATGACATGCTACATGTATCCACGAAAAAAAAAGGCTTCACAATGCTCATTTGAGGAAATAGCTTGAGCAGACTATTTTCTAGCGCTCTGCGGACTGACGCATGTACATTTCGTGCCACGCTCTCGCATTCGCGTCGGCCACTAATGCGAAGCCAACAGTTACGTGCAAGCGAAAGGAGAGCAACGACAGCTCAACCGTGGTGGTTGTTTGCTTGTCGATCGAAGTCGTCCAACGACAACCATTTTTGTTTTGTAGTGCAAGTGCGCAGGTCCGATCCCGTGCAGTATTCGCCTGCAGAAGAGGAATGCGGTCAATACCGAATAATAGCAGCGACTCTGCCAAGACAAGCATTGTGCTTCACACGCAACACGATATTCTCTTTGCCCATCTCTTGGAAGAATGGGTGCAGCGGCCTACCTACACCCCAATAGTGCCCATTTCCTGAAATGGCGCCAAGTCTTTTGGCGGCATGTCGCGCGCTTGCCTCCGCTGCTGCACTCGCTCCAACCAGATAGAGTAGCAAGAGCTGCTGGCTTCGAACTAGCGGACTAAGCTTTTGGCGCGTCGTTGCGATATACACTTGCGACCGAAAAAAGTCTGGCCACCATGGTTTTGTGCTTGCTCAACAGGAATTCAATGGCGTTAACTCTTGCGTGGGGCTGCGATCACGGACAGGAGGAGGCACGCTCACATAGTAGCGAGCACCTGGAAGTCAGCGTAACTCTGACGACAGAGTTGAGACTGCACACCCCGCGTCAGCAAACACCAAGGGCGAGGATCGTCCTCGTACTGCGCGTGAAAACTGGAGCTGTGGCGCAACGAGGCTATTGTGCACATTTGTTGAGACGGAGCTATCTCTGTCGATTCGCTCGAGATCCAATTGTGTCTGCAGGCCGAGCTCGACGCAGCGAAGTTTCCGACTCGGCCACGAGCACGTTGAGTTTGTTCGGTCTTAAAGTGCTCGACGATCCGATCTTTCAGAACACCCTTGCATCGGCCTTCTTAAAAGCTCAAATGTCCTGGTAGTGCTCGACTTCGAGCAGTCTGGTTGAAGCCATGTTCCCAGCTTCCCCATTTCTATACATACATAGAAATAATATAGAAACGGTTTCATTGCCACCTCCGACAGGAGAGATGCTGCGGCATGTTCGGCGGCGGCTCGCGCCCTCCGCCTACGGATCCGTCCGCTGTTGGTCGACTTCCTCAGCCTCCTCTCGCCCACCTGCAGGCACCACAAAGGACCCACCAAAGACAAAGGACAGCGACACTCTCGAGGAGCGCATCATCTCGGCGCTGGTTGTCAACCGCCCAGGGACGCTGGCGCAGATCGCAGACGTGTTCGGCTACGCGGACCAGAACATCACAGGCCTCTGCGTGCGCTCCACCGTGGTGCCGGAACTCTCGCGCGTCACCATCTCGTGCTTTCTACGGGACCGGGAGCTGCCAGCGCTCAAGAGGCGACTGCGTGCGTTGGTGGCCGTGACGTTCTTCCACCTCACGACCGTCAACTTCTGCGTGGCCAACGAGCAACTTCTGTTGCGCTCTCAGCTTCTGCTTCAGATCCGACGAGACCCGCGACGCCAGCGACAATTGGTGCGGATTCTGCACGAGTTCGACGCCGAGTTGATCGTCCCACACGACGAACAGGACGCAGAGAGCGACCACCCACTCACAGCCATGGACGACGAGGACTGCGATGGGTACGCCCACAGCAGCGCCTCGCAGTTCTTGACGCTGGCGGACGAGCCGGACAAGGTGATCAAGTTCATGGCCGCACTAACGGAGGAAGGATTCCAGATCCTCGAGACGCAGACGTGTGGCCCAGTGTTCCTGGACACGTCCCATTCGACGCTGGACCCTGAGAGCACCTACTCATTCCGGCGGGAAGTCGCGTCCGAAGTGGAGAATTTGCTTGTGGTACCGACAGATAACGAGGCGGCCACTGCTGATCCGGCCAAGACAGACAGCGAGATCCAAGGCGGAAGCGACCACGTGAGTGAACACACCGCGTCTGTGTTTCGCCAATTGAACAAGAACGCGGTGACGAGCTCCGAGGCAGATCCACTAGATGCCGACGTCATGAGGCCCCTACCACCTACGTCCACTTTCCAGCTGCACACCAACGATCAGGGATACTTCTCACACAAGCGACTGCGACTACATGCTCGCATCGCACAGCAGCTGTACTCGTCAGCGCCACAGGACTTGACCATCCCCAAATTCGTGCTTTTGCTAGGCATTCCTGGGTCGGGAAAGTCTACAATGCTGAGCCATCTCGATCTCATGGGGCAACTCACGCTGCAGGATTTTGTCAACTTCGACGTAGACGATGTCATTGCGCTTCTTCCAGAGTTCTATCATGCGATGCTCAATGTGGGGCTGGGCAACGAGCCGGAAAGCCGCAGCGTGACAGACCCTGAAGCTGCTTCGGTCAGCTCGAAGCCGCACGCCAAGCTGTTGCCAGGTCCACAGACGCGCTACCAGCTTTGTCGAGATGAGGCGCGCTTCATTCTCACAAAGAATCTTCACAGCGCCATCATGTCTCGCAAGAACATTATTCTCCACGGTAGCGGCAAGAGCTTCACCAGTTACGCGCGCACTGTTGATCAAGTGAAGGCGGCGGGATTTGACGTGCATGTAATATGCCTGGACATCCCGATAACGGAAGCTTACAAGCGGGTGGACAAGCGCAGTAGCGGCTATGGTCGAGATGTTCCCAGGTCTGTGATTGACACCGCTTCGTCGCTGATCACACGCAATTTCCGTCGACTGGCGAGTCGTGTGCCCAACGCCCACCTTTTTGACAGCACAGGGATCCCACCGCGGCTGGTCTGGAGCAAGCAGCGCTCAGAGGTTGTCACTGAGCACCCAGATGATAATGTACAGCGCAAGTATGGCATCGAGTAGACTGGTGTCAAAACTATTTATTGAAGCAATGGCAGTGGTAGCTCGTATTTGAGCAGTACAACTGCTATTGCACAGCAACACGCGAATGCTCAATGCAAAACAATAACAACTCTACGTTGGTAAACGTGAACAAATCAAAACGAGTACGAAGCAGGAGCGACCGACCCAGGCGTGGCGTCGTGTTGGGAGGCATTGTCATCGGCAGACACAAACTTGATCGACCGCACCTTGTTCTGCAAGGTCTCCTTCATTCCCGTTTTGGCATCAGTCTCGCTTGTCTCCAATGTCTTGCTGTAGCCCGTGAAGCGCTGCTCAATCGCTGGCGTGTTCCCATCCGAGGTATCTTTCTGCACTGGGGTCTTTGTCGGACTGTTGTAGTCGTCGTTCTCGTAGGCGATCACGTCGAAGTCCTTCGCGTCCGACTTGAAGAGCATTAGCTCTGTGATCGAGTCCCGGTACCGGTCGTCCACAGCAGGCGCATCGTTAGTGTAACAGAGACCGTAGCCAGTCCCAGAGCTGGGAACTCCCAGCACGCAAGCACGTCCTGCTTCTTCGACGTAGACTTCTTGGACAGAGTGCTGGGAGGTGACATTGTAGCCTGTGCTCGCCACGTCCTTCGAAATGACGGCAACGTGCTCGTCGTAGGGCACGTCGGCCACGCGCACGTTCACAACGAGATTGCACCCCCGGCCGAACTTAATACTCTCGATCGTGCCCGGCGCCGAGATCGGGTTCGCATTCACGCAGCTTTTCTCACGCTTACCGACGCAGAACTTGGACCCGGCGAAGTTGGCTTCCTCAAAAAAGCACACGGAGCAGTCTCCACTCGGTTTTGGCAAGATGTTGATCTTGCTCCTGAACTGGGTGCTCCATGCCTCGTCATTCGAAGATGCAGCTGAGGCTGAAGCCGAGCAGATAGCAAGTGCGCAGGCAACAAATAAGCGGACCATGACGATCAAGTTGATGAATGGAGTGTGTTGGGCTCTGGTATTCGAGGTGCAAGTGCAGAGCAAATTGAATAGTGAGATCGATCATTGCACCGCACCCGCAGGTGGGTCCTCTCCCTTTACACACCAGGGCTGGTCAGCCCCTCTGGAGGAAGAGGACGGCAAACGCGGTTACCATCTGACAATACTCGCGCTGTTCGAACTTGGATAGGTAAGCCACACGTCAGGTTGTCGCTGGACTGCGGGCGCCACCTGGAATACAAGCAAATAACACCCGATCGAAATTGGAGAGAAAGTTATTGGCGTCACGGCAGAGATCGTTATTCACACGCATGTACCCCTCCAAAATACTTGCTTCGACATCTGCACGTTCATTCTGTGCTACGCATGCTCTCTTTCGAGCGATCATGTTTGCCTGGAGCTGTATTGTTCCTTCAGGTTCTCGTAATGCTGAATTTCTGCGGGCGACACGGATGGAACCACTTGCGAAAGAGCTGTCATAAAGTGCTCCTGATGAACAGGTACGCGCAGCTCTTCAGGTGACAAGCGGTTAAGGAGTAGACGAATCGTCATGGGGCTGGAAGAGTAACAGTCTTCCGCGTTAATCTCCTCTGAAAAAAAAAACGATCACAACAACCAAAACATATCTGGTCAGCGTCGCTCGCGCCGTCAAATGTCCAAGCACGACGAAAAACGCACCAAGTTGTCGATCGAGAGCCTCCACTCGATCCTTAAGTGCAGCCGCGAGCGCGCTGGAGCTGAGCGCGTAGAAGTCGGCGCCTGTGAAATTGGTTGGACAATGCTCCACCACTGCGTCCAAGTCGGCATCCTCAGCTAGCGTAAACTTCCTCGTCTGTGCTTTCAGCACCTTCAGCTGAGCTGACTTCTCGTTGCAAATGCCGAGGTAAAGCAACCGATCGAAGCGACCAGGGCGCAGCAGCCCCGTTTCCAGCAGGTCCGGGCGGTTCGTGGCTCCGATCACAAACACTTGATCGTTACCACCACCGCTAAGACCATCGATCTCCGTTAGTAGCTGCGAGACGACACGATCCATGACGCCACCAGAATCTGAACCCCGCCCACGCATTGGTGCTAGCGAATCCAATTCATCGAAGAAAAGGATACAGGGTCGACAGCTTCGTGCCTTCGCAAAGACCTGCCGCACATTCTTCTCGCTTTCGCCGATATACATGTTCAGCAATTCTGGTCCCTTGACACTTAAGAAATTGAGGTTGCACTCTGTCGCGATCGCCTTTGCGAGAAGCGTTTTGCCTGTCCCTGGAGGACCATACAGCAAGATACCAGACCGTTGACGCACTCCGCTTGCGAAAAGCTCCGGATGCTTGATCGGCAACTGCACCACATCTAGGATCTCGTCCTTCACGTCTTCCAGACCACCCACATCAGTCCACTTTACGTTCGGAATGGACGCGTTGCCAATATTCGCGGATGACGCCTGGGCTTGCTGGTCCTGTGCTGCTTCCTCCATGTCCTTCGCGGATACAGAGCACTGATGCGGAAGACCATCCGAGTCGGAAAACAACAGGTCTTCTAACGATTCTTCGTCCGTGTCAGTCTCATCTCCAAGAATTCGTTCAATTGCAAGACTGCCGGCATCTGCCAACATTGCTGAGAGTTCTCCATAGGTTCTGCCCGCAGTCAATTGTGCAACTTCCGCTAAGTCAACGTCGTCATTGAGCTCTATAGAAGCTGCCATGTGCTGCAAGAACTCGAGCCGCTTTTGTTGGTCTGGCGCCTCGAGGTGCATTTCATACAGAAAGCACTGTCGGATAAATTTGGGCACTTCGCTCACATCTTCTACGCACGCGATCAACGGGATGCTGTGCTGATTTTGACTGAGTGAGCGGATACACTCAGAGATAACGGCACCAATGCGTAGCTCAGCTTCCTCATTGTCTTTCTCAACGGGGAAGAGATGACTGATATAAAGGAGGCACGGCGACAACGCCTGGGCCTTCGTCACTTGATCCCGCACGTTTTCCAGCAAGTGAAGTTCCGATTGCCCCGTGAGCTCCGTGAACGGCACCTCCACAGTGATGACACCCAACTGTTTTGCCACTTGATGAACGAGCGTTTTCTTGCCGACACCTCTAGCTCCGCTAAGAAGAACCGATACTGGGATCTCGCACAACTGTGCCGGGTATAGTACTTCATACAGTTTTTGCTGGGTAGACGATAATAACGGTGCGTCAAACGGAGGAGCTGCAGCACCATATCTGTTCTGTGTCATGAAATGTTTGATGATTGCTTCGTCAGGAGACGGCGCAGAAGTCGATGGGCCTTGCATGAGCTCCGTCGAATCCGATACGGTCAACGCCAGCGCGTCTTTATTTTCTCCGTCCAGTTTCTCGACTCGGAAGTACATGAACGACGTGTCCAGATCTAAAGTCGGTGGCATGAGCTCCGTCACTGCCTTGGCAGATGCTTCACCCTCTTCTGGCACCATACAGACAGCGGGGACTTCCACACACTTGTACGACACGTACTTCTCCCTGTAATGCGTGTTCTCCTTGGGGACGTGAGACTGAGTCGTCTCTCGAAGCTCCACGGCGAATACATCACCAACCTGCAGAACTCTTGGTGCTACAAAGAACGATCGAATGGCGTCCAAAAGTCCGTCACGCTGCTGCATCAGCGCGTGCTGGCGACACGATAGACTCGAGACCAACAGAGGAGCAATCATTGCGTACGAAGCTGCTGCAGGCTGTTGTTGCTGTTTCCGACGGAATGGCACTGACGGCTGAACACTGAGGCCCAGCTCTTGGGGCGACGCAGCACGCATCGACAGCTGCAGAGAACTCAATACAACCGTTAGAACCTTCTTACTCAATAATCCACCATTGCTCACTGCTACTCAATAACTCACCGATACCGTCACACAGTTACCCGTAGACGAGTGCAAGGGGATCCCGAGGTTGAAGGCCAAAAGTGGCGAAAGCGTCACGTCTCCAGCAGCAGCGTCTTGTTGTTGTTGTTCCTCTTCACTTGCGTTCACTATGGTCGTCGGCATCAAACGCAGTCTCGCCACATGGCTGCGCTCCTGGAACTCAAGCGTCACGAACGAGTCGTGCACCACACGCAGGCGACGCAGCAGCGCCACATCGGCCGTCGCCACCAGCGCCAGCGCGTCATCTGCCGTGGGTGCCGGAGAGGAATTGCGAGCGCTCCACACACGCGCGCGCACCGAGTGCAGCTCCAAAGTGGCGTCGGCAGCGAACGACGAGAGCCACATGCAGTCGAAGCGGCGAATGCGCGAATGTGATGATACGCAAGCAAAAAGCGTCTTGAAGCAAGCAACTACATTTCGGGACGTGACACACCAATCTCACACTAATTATGTACGACTAGTGTGCCACTGATTCTTCCATAAGATATTCTCGAATACAAAGACACAGACGACGATGAGCAAGCCGGCGGACAAGAAGACGAACAAGGCGGCGGCCCCTGCGACGGCGGAGAAGGCGCCTACGCTCGTGGTGGTGACGGAGGAGGACGACGAGTTCGAGGAGTTCGAGGACGCGGATTGGAACGGGCAGGCGGAGGAGAAGGACGCGCACATCAAGCAGCAGTGGCAGGACGACTGGGATGTGGACGAGGCCGACGACGAGTTCTGCAACCAGCTGCGGAAGGAGCTGCAGAAGACCAAGTAAAGAGGCTAAAGTCTCCAGTCGACCGGCAGTCAGCAGAGCAAATGAACAGAGAGAGAGCAGCACAGCAGACGAACTAGTCGACAGAGCACGAGCTGACACGCGAGAGGTTGCACCCAATTGAAGCCATAATAAACAGCAACCCGCACGACGCTCGACACGACAGTCAGCAGGTCTATGAGTCTGCAGTTTGTTTGTTTGTTTGTTTTTCTCTTGTTTCTGGTCTTTTTGACAAACACGCCAATAAGACTATAGCAACGGCAGCTCTGCTGTTGTCGCAATCTTCTATTAGTGCTGCTTGTCCTTGAGGTGCGCGGGCACGTCCGGCTCGAAAAGCGCATCGCGCTTCCACTCGGGCACGTACTGCTTGAACTGCGCGGCCTCCTTCTCGTCGTCCAGGTCGAAAAAGTCCTCGGGCTTGACGTCGGGCAGTTCGTGATTGCGCGGGAGTCTCGCCTCTTTGGCCGCCTTGGCTGCCTGCTCGGCCTTGGCCTTGGCCGCCGGGTTGAGCAGCAGCTGCGCCTGCTCGAGCGTCACGCGCGTGTTCATGAGTTTGTCCACGGGGTCGCGGATCTTGAAGGTCTGGAAGCGGATGATGGGGAAACTATTCTTGAGCTTGGCCTCCACCTCCTGCAGCACGGCCGGCGATGTGTTGAACTGCTGCACGATGAGCTTCCCCTCGTAGTGGCGCTGCAATGCGCCCCACCGACGGTCCTCGATGCCGTAGCCCAGTCGCTTCTCGCCGCGGTTCTCCGTGGCGCGGATCACGCCGCCCTGGGACGTGATGAGCGCCGCGCAGTCCTGGAACACGCGCGCCACGTCCTTGGGCGGAGACTTGAGGTTGGTCAGCAGCACCTGCTTGTACAGCGGCATGGTCTAGCTCTTCAGTATATGTGCGGCGCGCATCAAGCGCCGCCGCCGACCAATAGAATTGGGTTTGTGTGCGTTACACTATTTAGTGTAAGTCAAACGTAATCTTGATCTTTTTTTTCAAAGGACATTTGACATTGACAAGATGGGACGCCGCGGGGTGCAGCAGCTGACGCCGACGGAGTGGAGGGAGGCACTGGAGCAACAGATCCGAGAGAAGGAGCAGCAGAAGCAGCAGCGGTTTAGCGGTGGCATTCATCATGAAGAGAAGCCGGAGAGGCGTTCACACAGCGCCCCACAGCAGCAGGAGGACGGGGAGCTGATCCCAAGCGGTCCAGGACTCGAACGAGCTGCTACAACGGCGGCATGTGACAGGCAGACGGAAGACAGTCAAGTGGCGGGCAGAAGAAGGCGCTTCCAGCAACTATCGAGGGAGGAATACCTCAAGGGGCTGCAGGAGCAGGTCGACGAGAAGAAGGTGCGTGGGGAAAGAGGAATACGATAACGTGTCCCTAATTCGTACTGAGTTGCTTCTGCCCGTTGAATGGAGTGAGTTTAGCGATTGACTCAGGAGGCCCAGGAGAAAGAGCGGTCGAGGCGACGCCGAGTGTCGAGAAGTGAAGAGGACGAGGATTCTGCTGCACGAGGAAAAGGCAGAGGTGACGACGGCCGGGTAGAGAGCAAGGATATGGGGAAGACACGAGACAACCTTATGGTGCATTCGGAGTTGCAGAACAAACTGGAAGATGCGAAGCCGACTGCCGCTTCGAATCAACACGAAGTTGAGCCGTGCCAACCATCGCTGATCAACGCGGATGTTGCAACGCCGCCGGACCCAGTGGCAATCGCCAAGATCGTGGATTTCTGCGAGGAGCTGAAACAACAGAATGAAGACGTCAAGAGGCAGCTACTGGAACAGCACGCGGTACTCGCCAGTCTGCATTCAACGTTCACTATTGAAGCGGATGGATCTTCTCCTGTTGCTGCTTCTCGACAACGGAATTCGGCCTCGAGTGTTAAGAAATCCCAGGCCAAGCGTTCCGAAGCCAAGACAACAGCGGCTTTGCCAATGACTTTGCGACCTCGACCTACTCGAGGAGAAACCAAAATCCCTCTTCCGCGCATGAGGGACCCTACTTCGCTGCGATCTGCTGGCGCGAATATTGTCAAGAGATTGGTCCCGGAGACTACAGCCCAGCCACTAGCTCCACACCAAAGAGCTGAGGCGAAAGTCGCCACTGGTGATCGTGCTGATAACACCCCTGATAAAAAAACAAGCGATTCACTGACCGCGTGTATGCTCAAAGAAGTCAACGTACAGTTAAATGAGATCGAAGCTAATAACTCTTCGACCATTCAAGACTGCATCAATTCTCATGATCGCGAATTGGCCGAACCAAAGGATGGAGCGAAGGAAGAATTTTCGTCACCTGGTCTAGCAACGGGGGTTTCGATGAAAATAATTCGTGATGCCGATGAAATGAATGCTTGTCACTTTGACGATGAATGCCCGATGGATGCAGAAAGCAAATTGGTGCACGACTGGGCGAGTGAGGACATTGGAGATAAACTGCTGAACTGCACATCGATATCCATCCTCGACGGTCCGAGTTCCCTGGTGTCCCTGGACCAACGTGTAACAGATCTCTTCCTTTGAAAACAGGTCCTGCGGAGTCAACCGAGAACGCGGGAAGGGAGGTCCAGTCCGTGTAGGCGCGTTTTTGCTGTCGAACGTGCTGGTGTGCCATTTCTTAACTCGCTCTGTGGAGAAATCGGGAGATCATGGCCAACAACCCTGACCAAGTTGCCCCCATCAAGTGGTAGAGTGCCCGTCTGGTAGTAGCACAATGCCCTTACTTCGGCAAACTCACGGGTATGTAAAAATGGTCGAGTCAAGTACGATGAGTTTAGTAACAAAGCGACTTCCACGATGGATTTGGCTGTATATCCGTAACAAGGTAGGCTACGCGATGAACAAGCAAGATGGAACATTCGTGTCGCTTCCTGGCGGATAAAGTAAGTATTACCGAGACAGATAATGTTATTGGAGGTCAAGCGGCTCGACAAGAACGACCCAAATTCAGCGACGGCTACAAACTCCCTGTCACAATGGAGGCGTACAGTCAAGAGGTGACATATCATCGGTGCCTCATCAGTGAGGCCGTTTCGCATTCCGTTTGCGGCGAAGTTGAGCTCGTCGAGATGTACATCACCTCGTTCCGCGATCATGATGAGTACAACATCTTTCTTCACGGCGAAGATGATAAGGGGGATATGGCTCTGTACTGTGTGCTGCGAGGGAGTGTGAACCGATGATGGTCTCGCTCCTGCTTCGTTATGGCAGTGATTTGAATGCTCAAAATCGAGAGGGACGCACACCATTGAAGAAAGCTACGTTGTGGGACGACCTAAAACCGTGAAGATCTTACTGGAACACGGCGCTGATAATTCGCTGCGTGACCACCACAAGGAACTTGCAATAGACCTCGGTCAAGTTTCGGAAGAAAATGAAGAAGAGCGCTATCGCTGTAACAACACATTCAAAGAGGTGGCTAAGCTACCCAGACAGGCTCGAAGGGGGATCATGCGCCTGCTCGAAGTTAGTCGAATTCACACCTGTCCCGAACGAAGACAAACATGGTCTTCACCACACTAACCGCCTTGAGATACATCACATCGCATATGCACCGTCTTTTATTGGCAAGCATGCCTTTTTGCCAGACGACGTTGTCAATGAACTTGAGCTGGAAAACCTGGTGTGGAGGTATCACGAAGATCCTGATAATGAAGGAAACACAGAAATATCGCGAACAATTGCATTGACTCAGCTGCGCCACGGCATCTCTTTAAGGCGCTACGACTGTGGCCAGCGTTGCCGCTTACGTTGAGTGTAAGGAATTCTGCAAATGAGTGAACGAACGCTTCGGTCTTGGGGTGCTACTTCAGTGTCCAAGTCATTGGGAGGCACACAAGCAAGTGCGTTTGAGTTATCGCTCGATAGCCTTGCTCAATCTTGTGGGAAGATGCATGAGGCTGAACAACTGTGCCGGAGTGTTCTATCTCGACTAGCGCAGCACTTTCATCCACTATTATCCGGAGAAAGTATCGATCGACTGCATCGGAAGATCAATACGCCGAGGTAATCGTTGCTCCATCTGACGCGATTTTGTAGCAATATGGAAGCAAGCCAGTTGTCTGGAGTCTGGCAGTGCTCGCAGTTTGGAGGGTGTACTGCGCAATCTTCACGTTAACTAGGATGAATTCAGCCGCACTGAATCATAGTTGGCAGAGTGGGAAGATGATGTGGAAGCGATGAAGGGCAAGTGCGTACTTGTGTGAAGCAAATACTCGGCTGTTGATCTCTCTGATTCAAACCTGCTTAATGAGACAATGGTTCTCCTCGTCCATGAGATCGAATACAACAAGAATGCCTACACGACAAATCAGCTGCAAGAATAGGGAGTGTATCTAGCCTGGCACAAAATGCACGAGGCTACGCTCGGACTTTATTTTCTTCACCACTGAAAACGTATTGTTCACGGAGATCGAAGAGTGACAACATTCTGGTGGGGAAGGACGGGAACGCAAAGCTGAGCGATTTTGGATTGAGTTTCGACGAGTACGGTTGTTGTGAAGGAATGGATAGGTATCCAATTTCGATCATCTGGGCAGGTAGACAACGACAGCCGAAGCAGTAGAGTGACTTTAACTATGATGCAATTGTTGCTCGTTGCCGCTGAAGCGAGCGATCGATCGACTTTCGAGGAAATAATGCTAGCAGAGCAAGTCAACCAATCCCTCGATCCACAGTCGACTATTGAACTTAGATCACGACTCCTAGGACGTTTGATGCACTGGCATGACTGAGTGAATACTCCATGAAAATACTTGGTGATCGAATCTTGTTGAATTACTTGTGACTAATCCTTTCCAAGTACTGGATCGACTGGCATAAGGCTCCTTCATCATGCTGCGCGGATGTTCATCACCACATTGCCCACATACGCTGTACGCATCGAGTAAATGTCTGCAGCGCTGCGAACCCCAGAGCTACGTCTACTAGCGTCGATTTCGGGCGAACTGGATCGGCTATTGCTTCGTCTTTGCGTGCTTGGCGGTCTACTGGAGAAGTAGATGGCTACTCGAGTATCTCGATCGCCTTTGCTCTGCCACGATACTTGGTAGAAGTCGGCACAACTTCATGCGAATTCTCCAGCGGCTCCATCGTTTACCGACGACCTCTACTCGAACTGCGCGAGCTCCTCCTTCTTCTTCTCGCTGCGCTGTGCTCACGACTACCTCGACTACGGGATCGACTTCGATCGCTGCTGCTGCTGCTGCGTTCCACTCCTTGCCGCCTTGATCTGGACCTGCTCGAGCTTCTCGTACTTGACCTCGACCTCGACCTGTATCCGTATCGCCCCCGACGGCGTCTCGAGCAGCGTTGCTCTCTCTCACTCAGTCGATGACTCCCAACCCCATCGCTACTTCTGCTCCTGCTCCTGCTTCGTCTTCTCTTCCTCCTCCTATAATCGCCACGCTCCACTGCCTTCTCAGCTCCGCCTTTGCCCTCTTCCAAGGGTTTTCCAGTCTTGTCGCCCGCCATTTGAACGCGCACGGCCTTCCCCAGAATCTCCATGGCTCCTTCTCCACGACACGCTTTCACTGCTCGTTGCGCCGCGTCTGGGGCTGCGAACCGCACGAACGCAAAACCTGGAGGCTGCAACGACAGCCAACATCAGTACCCGATCGGCCAGGCCAAGTAGACGTCACTTGGACGTACTCTGCGAGCGATCCAGACGCTGTGGATCGTCCCGAAGCGGGCGAACTTGCTCGTGAGGTGGATTTCCTTGGCCTTGGGCAGCAGGTTCCCCACGTAGACGCGACAGGCCTCCTCCGTCGCCGCCAGCGCTTGCTCCTCCTCGCCTGCCATACTACTACCAGTTCTGTGAATTATGTACGATACATAATTGACCACCATTCCGTAAGATGCAGCAGGACGTCGAGGCGCTCGACCGCGTCTTGTTCCGCCTGGCGAGCGTGGATGACGAGCGTATGCTGCAGGTGCTGCAGTCGCTTCTTCCTCAGCTCCTCCCGCTCTTCCCGCGCTCGCTAGAGACGCCGCTGGAACTGCAGCTCAAGGCCAAGGTGCGTCGGATCCCCTTGTGAAGAACCTTCTTGTGTAGAATAACTAACGACCTAGTTAACGGGCAGATTCTCCAAGTGATTTCCCACATCAAAACGCGTCTGCAGGCGCTGGACCACCCGGCACTACCGCTAGACGCGCTCTGTCAGGTGCTGCAGCAGACGGAGCTCTCGGTTTTCTCGTACAACTTCACCTTTGTCTTCATCGGTGAGGGGGGAACCTTTTGAAGTATCTCGTGTTATTTATTGAGCACTAATCGTTGCTTTATTATAATACGTGCATTCAGAACTGGGGTTCGAGGCTGCATCGACGGAGCAACAAACCCAAGTGTTGACGACTATCATCCCCAAGATCTCGAGCTTCTCAGCTGCACAACAGGAAACGTTCTTCAGGTTATTGGTGCGCGCGTTGCCCGTCAGCGCCTCTGCAGTTTTCCCTAGCACAAAGAAAGCAGTCGACGGGGGAGGAGAGCAACAGGAAGAGGGCGCCGCCTCATTGACAGACGAAGTTGGATACGAGAGCGACGCCAATGTCGACGCTGTGCTCGACTTTTTGATGGATCTGGTGCTGTATGAACTGCCATCCTCGTCAAGCGCGAATTCGGTCATGTTTGGCCTGATGACACCGCGCGTGGAGCGACTGCAGCGCGTGAAGGTGGCTGAATTAAACCGCGAAGCGCTTTATGAACGTCAGCTCCACGCTTTGAAGCTCGTGAAAGAATCGGAGATCCCCACCAAGCTTAAGATCCCTATCTACCTCGCCGGCTGTGCTTCCTTTCACCATGCGGTGAAAGCGTTCAGCGACGAACAATTGTCACGTGTGATCAAGTATGAGGAGAAGGAGTTGGAGGATGCTGATGTGATGCGACGGCTAATGACGTTGGTGCTTGGTAGTAAAGTCGCTCAAAGTTCCGGAGCTTTTGAGGGGGCTGATGCGGTTTTGCTGGCAAATCGTACACGTTTAGCTGATGCAAGTATTTTGCAGACGCTGACGCTTCTTTCGGCATCTGAAGCGGCAACTAATGTGCTTCCGATGATGCTGCAACTATTGTGCCAGTTGATGTTCGGCACTGAGCCGTCGCGACCACCAAATGTGACGAACAAGATCAAACTGGCAAGTGTGAGGCTCTGCCAGTGGACATTTCACCATTGCCAACTAGCGCTGCTTGAGGGCCTGCTCGGTCCCGTATTGTTTCCAACACTGTTACGCTTATTGATGAACCCCCACACCGAAAGTGAGGCATCCAGCGCGGAGTTTGTGCGGGAATTCCGCCAGGGTCTATACGAATCGTTATCGGTGCTTGCCACCCGTGCACCATCACTCGTTGCAGCATCCGAGCAGGCATTCCAGGTGTTGCTTGTACGTTCCCTTGCCGAAGAAGAGCATCGCACGGGTGCTGGTGCGAATGCTCTAAAGGCGTTTACATCATTTGCCGGCGCATACTCGTCGGCGGCGATGCCGGAGGTGCGGGGTAAAGTGCATCAGGAGCTAGTTGCGCTACTAAACGGGTCGAAGCTGTTCGACCCCAACAAAAACTATGCACGTGTACGGACTGCGATTGCTGCCTGGTGCGCTGAACTATTAACGACTTCTGTGCCCGCTGAAAATGACGATATCTCAATGCGCTTTGCTGTACTGCGACTGGGCGCAGTTCCTGACGAAGACACCAGACGCTTGTCGGAGAAAGCGTTATTTGCAAAACCATTGCCGTCCATAGGCTCGTTGGCAAGAAGTCTACAAGCAAACTTCCCGGAAAAGGACCTGAAGACAAGCATGCGTGATGTTGGCGCAGCTGAAAGCTGTATCCGATTTTGTGTTGAAATTATGAAGGCATCCCAAGGAGAGGACATCTTAAAAGACGTCAACGACCGGAGGTGCGTTGTGGGGTACATCTCACAGACTCTATTGAGGCCAGCAGAGCACAATGATTCTGCTTCAAGAAAACCAACTTTGGTGTTTGAAACGGCGGCATCTGCGCTCGTGGAAGTGTGTGCATTCGATGCAGAAAGTGTGAGTGCTGTACTGTCTTGTCAAGTGAAGGAACTATTCGACGTGGCGGCGGCCAGCCAAGACCGCGCGTTCCTGTTGAACGTTGCGATGATTGTAATGTGTACTTGCATTGCTGGGAAGTTCACCGCAAACCAAGTTGTATCGATGTTTATTCAGGTTGGCAAGAACAGACTTGATCCAAGCTATACTTCAGAGAAAGAGATATCCGGGGCACTATACATCCTTGGAAGTGCACTGAACTACATTGGCTGTGATCCTGCACTGGTACATGGTAGTTCCCCAGAAGAGATGCAACTGCTTTTGTCTTGCTATCACAAGATGGCGGATCTTCTTGGAAACAAAGTGAAGGAGGGATCGAATTTTGCTGCTTACCCTCGAAGTGAACTTGCTCAAAATGAACATGTTGCGCTGCTACGCTGTGTGTTGGACGGCATTGGCCTTAGTGGCACCCTAACGAGGTTTATGCGGAGTTCTGACAATGCTATTGCGAATAAGTGGTGTCGCCTGAAGGTGAAGACTGTTCAAGGTTTGAGGCACGTGGTTGAGTGGAAGTTGAAGGCTGTTCATTTCGATGATCAACTAAGTCCGAAGTTGGCGAAGTTAAAGCGAGTTGCAATCGAGAATCTTGGCCGAGCAGTATCAGGTTTGCCTGGTATTGGCATAGCTTCAGAAGTGTCAAGTGGTCTCGAGGATGCGTTGAATGCTCTCCTTGATCTTGGCGATGAAACCGATGCCGAGCTGCAGTTCGCTATAGGAGAAGTTCTCGTTGCACTTGGAACTCACGATGTCGAGGAAAAGTTTGCTCTGGATTGCAAAACCAAGTACAATACCTTCACAGAGAATCGCGCCGCCGCCATTTTTGACCGAGTATTGACAGATTACGCCGGTTCTCGGCTACCCAAAGTTCGACGAAACGCGACAATGTGGCTCCTGTGTATGTGTGCAGCTGGTCTAGGAGCATCTTCTCCGGCAAATGAGTGTACACAAGCGGCTACGTCGTGGGAAAGTATTTTGAGATCCGTTGCTTACTCACAATCAGTACTGGAAGTACACGAGTTTTTCGTGACGATGCTGAATGATTCAAACGACGTATCAAAGGAAAGTGCGGTAAAAGGGCTAGCATATCTGCGATTGCGTGCACCGACCGACGATATGGGCGCTCAGTTCAGCGACAGCTTATTCCGAAGACTGCGGTGCTTTCGAGCATTCGCGTCTACTGCTGATGCTGCCGATGGTGACGACGACGCTGCTAATACTGATAGAGCGAATGAGGCGATGACTGCTGCGCCGTCGTCGTCATCATCTTCATCAAGCTCTACCGTTGAAAATGCAGCATATCGTGAGGTCAGCAATGTTGCCGCCGATGTTGGCGATCCAGAGCTCATGTACGCGCTGTTATACTTGAGCACCGCCGACCCGATTTGGGAATCATTTGCAGTGTCGTCTACGTCAACTGAATTGCTGCGACGCGGCATGTTCTCTTTTGTCGCGACAGACAAACAATTTCGATCTTCAATCGTTGCTCAAGCTGGTAACCAATGGATGGCAGAAGATTACTCCCATAAAGCAAAACTAGTCCCTTGGTTGTTCCTGCTGAAGTTTCATTCAAACAGCAAGGTAGCAGAAGTCATGGGCAACCTGTGGGAGTTCGCCAAAGGGAATTCCGCAACTACGGCTACGCTGAAAGAAGAGAAAACTCTACTCCGACAGAATTGGTCCCTTCTGTTTCAGTTTGCTCTCGCACGTCTTGAGAACGCACGGAATTTCAAATATCGAGAAGCTGCGTGTCTTGCTCTTGTTGATCTTCTTAATGGTGCCGAGGCAGATGAGTTACGGGATGACTTCTTGCGGCTCTGGAGAACTGCATCACGAGCGGTAGATGATGTCATGGAGGTGGTTGCGCTTGCAGGAGTAAAGCTTTACCGCTATCTAGGCGAGCTAAGCTTGCGTGTGGCTGCAAGCGATGCTGTGTGTCGCTCTCAATTGCTGGGGTTCTTGATTGAAGATGGAATTGTTAGCAAGAACACTATCTGTCGTGCATTGAGCATTGACGTATTGCTGTGCCTCGTGAAAACTCTGAAAGCTGACGCCATGCAGGACCGGCTGGCACCGCTGTTGTTGAAGCTGCTTGAATATTTGTCTTCGTTGGAAATGCCAGAGCTGCAGTACGCACAATTTCACGTGGAGAAGAAGGACCAACTGGAACGCCTGCGTGTTTCAATTAGCCAGGCAGGCCCTGTAGGCCAACTTCTGGAATTGGCAACAGTGCGGCTGAAAGAACTTGCAGGTTCAACAGGTTGCGTGGCAGTAGTCACTGAACTCGTTCGTGGCGTATCCAACCTACTGAAGTTTGGTGTCGGGCTCAACACACGAGTGGGTACTGCTAATTTTGTGGTAACACTAGCAGGGGAGCTACCATTTGAGCTCCGCAAGTGCAACGGGGCTGAGTTGCTGCTACGTCGTGTCTTCATTCCGTACGTGGCCGCAAAAACCGCTGCAGAAAATGACCAGTACGGGGACGAAGAGAGTCGATACGGCGGTACAAGTGGTCATAATTCAACCGAAGCAACTGATTCTAGTGTTGCTGCGACGTCGGGATTGACGGATGGATTGGTCATTCAGAGTTACTGTCGAGCTGCTGCGTACTTGTGCCCTCTGGTGGATGCATCTGTAGTTCGTGACTACGTCCGGTCTGGTATTTTCGCTTTCAACACCTCCAATAAACCAGACAGCAAGAGCACCAGCCCTCCTTCTTCTCCTCAGAGTCCTAGCGACGAAGAAGACGACGAGGGTAAAGACACCCGACAGAAATCACTCCAGGTTTACACGAGTCGATTCCTATTGATCAGCGCATTAGCGACGAAGGAGCTCGTAAAGAAGGTGTCGCCGATCGCCGACGTGGACACCGTAGTGAGTGATGATCTGCGCAATTCCTGGTACTGCACTCATGTGTTCCCCGCAGCGTTTATCGGTCAGTTCGCTGCCACTGACGCTCTGAAGGGCTCGTGGACGGCTGTGCTGGACGAGTTGCCGCCCACAGTACTTTATTCTATGAGCTCGCTGGATGCTGCCCTTAACGCAATTGCGCTGCTGCTGGCACACCCAGCTTGGGACACGAGACGGCAGGCTGCACGCGCGTTGCAGGCGATTTTTGCGAGTGCCATGTATCGTTCGAAGCTGTCAATAGAACAGGTAACTCGCATCTGGCAAAAACTCATTGATTCTGTCCCAGGCCGTCTCTGGAGGGGCAAAGGTGTGATTTTAGAGTCTATCGTCTCTTTGGCGAGTGTGAGAGTGGAAAGCGAGAGCGGCAACACTGGTTACGAATGGATGCAGAAGCTGTCGGAACTTCTTGTCGACGAGTGTGTTCGTGCATGGAAGAACCAGGATTTGGCGTACCTTGAAAGCGCCATCGTCAATCTGGGGAAGTTTTCTGCATTGCTACCAGCCGACCAAAGTGACCTACGCGCTTCTAACGTCCGATCTTTGAGGAGTTCATTTGCTGAGTGGATGACTGTGAACGACTCAGTTCCGTCCGCCAGGTCGTCGCTGCCTCCATTGCTCATCAAATGCGTTTTCGAAGCCCTAGCACTCATGTGGCCCCCCTCGGACGGCGAGAACATCGAGACGACTATGGAGATGGTGTTGTGGCTGTGTGGGAACGTCGAATCGCCACATTTGGCCGTTTGGAGTATTCGCAAAGCCATTTTCCAGACGTTGGCCGCAGTTTCGGATCGTGCACCAGTCGAGGCACTTGTCAAGGGCAAAGGTGTTCTAGACCGCGTGGTTGATAGTTGCTGTGGGCCTTTTGGAGTGGCTGATGGCAAGTACTCGATGGTTCGTGTGGCTGCAGCTGGGGCACTAGCGGCTTTGCTGAGCCGTGCAGCAGACAACTCTGATGTGGCATTGAAGCTGGTTGTGCAGCGAGAACGCATGTTAGCTGCAGTGCAGACACTTCTGGCGAGCGAGGACGCGTTCGAACAGCAGGCAGCTTTCACATTAAAGTCGCAGATATTGCAGATGCCTTAGCGAGCGACAGCAACTTGCCGTCAGCAAGATAACTCGGCGATTTTGAGAATACCATAACTTTTGTTGCATCTCTCCCCTCATATCCCTCATCTACTAACTGGTGTACGCTCTTCCAGCAAACGATATGGACTATTTGCGCCTCTACTGGTAGGTTGTTCTCTCCTTACTTGGTCTTGTTGGCGAGCGCCACGTCCTCCGACGCGACGGAGTGGGCGGCACTGCACAGCTGCGCCACGTTGATGAGGTTCTTGCACACGCAGGCGGGCAGACACACGTAGTAGCACAGCTAACAATTGGCACACAACAAGACGAACGAGGGTTGAGTCAGCACGCTTCAAGCCATGTCGAATAGAGCGACGCACCTGCATGACGGGGACGTTGATGAACGGGACCAGCAGCGTGGGGTCGAAATAGAGCACGTAGAGCAGGATGTAGAACAGCTCAGTGCCCACGCAGCAGAAGCCGAAGAACGGGTAGCAGCCGTAGTAAAAGCGCAGGAGGAAGTTGCGCTCGGCAGCGACGACCTTGTGGGAGCCACGCGACGAGTACATGTGGTACCAGTGGCTGGAGAAGTCGAGGATCAGCAGGTACATGAAGAGAACCATGTACTGCGGGTACAGATGAGTCAGCACCACGAGCAGCCCCGCAGTCGAGCAGCGGTCCGTCACCATGTCCAGCACAGCGCCGAAGGTAGAACCTGCATCCGTCCGTCAGCGTAATCACACACACACGTTAACCAAGGAGACGTAGAGCAAGGTAGAACGAGGAGGCAAGAGGACGCACATTGATCGCACAGTCGCGCGAAGAAGCCGTCGAAGTAGTCGCACGTGAAGCTCAGCGCATAGCACAGCACGCTCGTCTTGTAGTCCGTGAGCGCCACCGCCAGACTGTAGAGAGACAGCAGCACGCGCGTGTAGCCGATGAGGTTGGGCACGTAGAAGAATACGCCCGTCACGGTGCGCTGCTTGGACTCGGCCATGGTCGTCGCCTTGAATAAATGAGCGAGCTCCCCCCCAAGGAGAGGAATGATGGTTGGTGTGGACCACGTTGCGGTACCACGTACGTGGCACATGGAGGCCCATCACTCTGCACTTCTCGTCGCCATCGTCGCCCATGAACGCCGCGTCAGCTCCGCCGGAGCTCTTCCGGCTGTACCCGGACGCCCTGCGTGACTCTCACTTCGCGGCTTATGCGCTGCTGGTCGTGGCTCCGTTGACCGCGCTGGCGTCGCGTCTTCTGCTGTTCCGAGGGAAGAAGACGACGCCTCTGCACGTCTACATTGTGTCGCTGGGTGTGCCAGCACTCGCAGTGTGGCTGCCCATGGTATTACGCTCGACGGAGTCTCTATTCTCGTAATGCGTGTCGATAGTTGATGTGTTATTTTGCGCTTGTTGCAGTGGTACTGGCCTGAAGAGAAGAACGTGTACAGAATGCTGATGGTACGAGCGACAAGCAACTCCAGTTCCTGCTGCCTGATGGAAGTAATACCCTGTGCTGGCTGCTGGTAGACTGAGCAATGCCATGGTATAATAATTATTGCCAGATGAGTCGCCAGGAGACGCGGTACCAGTGGTCGCAGAAGTACGCCTTCTTCCGGAAGCACTTCCAGAGCGGCACCATGTCACCAGAGGCCTGGAAAACGATCGACACGGCCTATGATGTACGATCACGGGGCTAAAAAGAGCTGCTTATGATCCCGACAACTGGCTAACTATTGTTTTTTGTCTTCTTCTGCTTGCGTGTCATGTGTTTATTTGTTCAAATCGACGTCGACGATCGCTGCTGCTGGTTTGTCGCGACCCAGAACATCTACAACGAGAAATCGCGCTATCTGTACGACTTCTGGGGCCCCGGCCAGGAGGAAATGTCGCTGTCCGAAACACTAGTCAATGTCGGACTCTTCTACTTGCTCTGGATCGCCATCATGTACGTTAAAGAGCGATGTGTTGCCAATATAGTTGGCTATCCGGACCTTGTCGAACTGACTGCTTTCTGGGCGTGGATACTGCTGCTGTTTTTGATTTGTCCGAACAGCTACGCCGTTACGACTCCCAAGGCAACGCAAGCTGCGAGCAAGGTCTCTTTCGTTAGTCTTATAGGCGTACGTGGGACTACAGTGTGTAGTTTGCGCTATGAATTTTGTTTAACTTTGTATATTTTGTAGCTGATGTGCCTTGAAGTTACGGTCCGGTTGACACGCTATGATCCAGTGATCAAGGAAATCGCCCCGTTCACTACACCGCGGGAATTTCTGATGTGGGGCCACCGGTTTTTCCCTATCTTGGTTTTCGCCGCGGTCTCGATCAAGAAAGTCTTCTTCGTGGATCTGGAGAAGCACCACCAACGCGTGCTCATTCACATGTTGGAGAAGAATATGGTGGGGTTTTGTTTTTTTTGTTTTTCTTATCACCTATGATGGTCCTGATTAAAGCGGTGCATCGCGTTGTGGAAATTAATTTTCAGGACACCGTGGAGGAGCTACAGAGCTTAAACCAAGAGCTAATGCCCAAGGAAGAAAGCACTGACGAAACGCCGAAGATGAAGAAGATGAAGTAAAGCTCGCTGGACCAGTGATAGACGTGTGCCGGTCGGTCGTGCAAAAACGCAAAATACAGATGTTGTCCTGCTTGGTGACGGTAAAGGATTTATCTTGATCGATGGGATGGTTATCAGAGCGATCTTGCTTCAGCCTCGTCTCTTTTAGCGATCAACTGGACGATTGGTGGCGACGAACGGTTTGTCAGCAGCCCAACTGTCCAGCATTGGCATCAGCGTTTTTCAGTTTGTCGCTTGATTTGCAGCGTCCAAACGCGAATGCAAGGCAATCGGGGAGCAGCTCACATAGCCATTTTTTGGTAACGCTGCCGGGCATGCTTGCCTTGCGTTTAGTCGGAATTATCCATCAAAGCCGGCGCAAAGAGCGATCTGGCTGCTATGCTAGCGTATTCGCTTTGTTCTTTTGCATAAAAGGCAACTTCGACGTCTGCTTGGTCACCAAGTTGGTGCGTTTGGAGGAGGATAGCCAGACGTTTTAACTACGCGCGACCGGCTCGCTGCGTGCCAATGCCACTGGAGCCGATAGGCATCGGCACAACATTTAGAGCTCACTTTCCAATATCCTCTGTCCAAAGTCCAAGACCATCGCCTCATTCTCGCCTGCAAGATGCCTTCGGACGCTGTCAACGAGAAGCACGACCTCGGATATGTGGACCTGGAAGCCCACGACGGACACTCGACCACGACGAGCACGCACATTCACATGGGTGATGCCATTCACGCCCCGTTTCAAGTGAAAAGTCAATTCGCCAAGGAGATGATGGCTGAGTTTCTCGCCACCTTCATCTGCATGCTCTTCGGGCTGTCGTGCATGGCCCAAGTTACTCTGAGCTCCGGCACAGCCGGCAGCTTCGTGACCATCGCCCTGGCCTGGGGCTTTGCGTACTTCATTGGAATTTCGATTGGCGGGGGCGTGTCTGGAGCCCATCTAAACCCGACGGTGACTGTGACACTCGCGTTGCTCAAGATGCTGCCGTGGAAGAAGGTGCCATGCTACATCCTGGTGCAAACCGTTGCTGCCTACGTGTCGGCGTTGGTGGTGTACACCCTGTACCGCCCAATGTTTAACGAAGTTGACCCCGATCGCACCAAGACGCACACAGTTTTCGCCACGTTCCCACACGAGAACGTGGGAAACTTCACCTGCTTCTTGACCGAGTTCCTCGCCGCAGCTCTTTTAATTCTCGGCATCCTGGCGCTTCTGGACCAGCACAGCCGTCCTATTGGCCGCCACGCGGTTCCCCCAGCCATCGGCGTACTTGTAAGCGCGATCGCCATGGGTTTTGCTATGAACACGGGGCTGGCTGCCAACGGGGCTCGGGACCTGGGCCCCCGTCTCTTCATGCTCACTGCCGGTTGGGGCTCGCGCGTGTTCACGTTGAACCACTACTACTTCTGGATCCCGCTCGTGGCTCCGATCCTGGGCGGTGCTGCCGGTGCTTTCGTGTATGAAGGTATGGTGGGCTACCACCACCCCGGTCGGTCTCATGGTCCCTACCCGGAGTACCGTTTCTAAGTTTCTCCACGATGGGCTACGACTGTAGTTCTAGGTGATAACACCGTCCAGCTAATAGATTTTCCTCTCGCAACTTCCGGGTGATACACGCTACCCTTTGTGGCCTGAATTTAAGTTTGAGCCTACGAATATACGTAAGCATAGCTCTTCAAGTAAGCTGCAGTCGGAGATCAGGAACCTCGATTGGTTTCGTTAAAGCATCAAAGTACACCGAAATTCCATTCCTGAATGGCACTACTATGCTCTGGCAACGTGAAGTCTTGTCTCTGAAAGGCTCGAATTGGCTCGTACGCTTCTGGTTAATGGGCTTGGCCAGCGCAGCAATGAGATTGTAAAGTGAGGCGTGCTCCTTTTACACATTTCCTCGCGGTGAAGAAGCAGGAGAAGTGTTCCCAAACATGCTTGTAGCTACTATGTACCAACCCATCATTAACAGCAGTGACAAGACTCAAGATAGCAAGGAGAAGGACGACGACGACACCACCACCGACCGCGTCGACTTCGTAGTGGAGTTAGTCTAAGCCTTACCACTTCGATGGCACGTCCGCCTCGGTCTGGACGGACGGCGTGGGCATGGAAGATGAAGCCGGGCGCAAGGTGGTCGGCCCACGGCCACGGCGTAGATGAACCCATCGGATCTCGAGGCGGATTGCACGATGCCGAGGTCCTGAAAGCGAGAAAGACGGTAGGAATTCGGGTACAGTCTGTCGATTGGGATCAGAACACGACGAGTCCATTCGACGCGGTGCGCACGGGTTTCGCCTTGAGAAACGGCAGCAGCTTCTCCTTGTAGTCTTCGGGCACAGCCGAGATGATGTCCACGAGCTTGGGCATGGAGGGGAGGCGGAACTGCTTGGCCACGTCGTTCTTTAGCCGCGTCATGTTGACGGGCTCCTGCTGCTCGTAGGCCGCGATGAGCGCGTCCACGATGCCAGCGATGGCCAGCACGTAGCCGCTCGCATCGGAGTCGGTCATGGTGCTCGGAGGCAGACCACCCAAATAATCCTTACGTAGTGGAAGTTCGGGGATGCACACTTTTTGTGTGCGTTCGGTGACAATTATTTTAGATGCGTGTCTGTCGCTAAGTACACAAAATCTACTAACTATAGATTCGTCGAAATAGATTGAGATACAGCAGCTAAGTACACAAGTCTATATAGACTTTTAGTCTAATCATAGATTTTTAATCTATATCATAGATTTGCTATAATCCGTGATCGTTCACGTATACTTCGTAAATATACATGATTACTTCATGGGACACAAAAGGCAATGTTTATTTGTTTGAGATTTCGCTGCCCCTCCCGACAGAATCAAAGAACCAAGACAACTACCATATAGCAGTTTAGTAGCGGAACTCCGGG
This sequence comes from Phytophthora agathidicida, assembly GCA_025722995.1. NCBI lineage: Eukaryota > Oomycota > Peronosporomycetes > Peronosporales > Peronosporaceae > Phytophthora > Phytophthora agathidicida. The sequence continues at coordinate 2,954,014 of CP106972.1, read as the reverse complement.
TAGGGGCCGTGGGAACGGCCGGGGTGGTGGTGGCCCACCATGCCTTCGTACGCGATGCCGCCGACGGCGCCGCCCAAGATCGGGGCCACGAGCGGGATCCAGAAGTAGTAGTGGTTGAGCGAGAAGACGCGCGAGCCGAAGCCGACTGTGAGCATGAGGAGACGGGGGCCGAGGTCGCGAGCAGCGTTGATGGCCAGACCCGTGTTCATGCCGAAGCCCATGGCGATGGCACTGACTAACACGCCAATGGCCGGGGGAACCGCGTAGCGACCGATCGGTCGGTTGTGCTGGTCCATCAGCGCCAGGAAGCCCACGACCAGCAACGCTGCGGCGAAGAACTCGGTGAGGAAGCACGTGAAGTTGCCCACGTTCTCGTGCGGGTACGTGGCAAAGATGGCGTTCGTCGATGTGCGCTCTGGGTCCACGATGTTGAGCATCGGGCGGTACACGATGTAGACGACCAGAGCGGCAATGTACGAGCCGACGGTCTGCACGAGGATGTAGTACGGCACCTTCTTCCACGGCAGCATGCCGAGAGCCGCGATTGCCACGGTCACTGTCGGGTTGAGGTTGGCGCCAGAGACGCCACCGCCGACCGTGATGCCGAGGAAATAGGCAAAGCCCCACGCCAGCGCGACGGTCACGAAGCTGCCGGCTGTGCCGGAGCTTAGAGTGACTTGCGCCGTACACGCCAGGCCGACGAGCACGCATATGAAGGTGGCGAAGAACTCGGCCATGAGTTGCCTGGTGAGTGGGCTCTTCACTTGGAATGGGGCGCTGGTCGCGTCTTGGAGAGAACCCACGTCCGTGGAGAGGCCGTCGTGCGCTTCCAGATTGACGTACTCATCGCCGTTCTTGTTGTTGTAAGGGTCCGATGACATGGCGGCAGTCAGTCGAGATGGTGGATGAAGCGGGGATTGTGAAGAGTGAAGATACTTTGACGACTCTACTGGGTGAATTAAAAAGTGAGATTTCCGAGAGCGATCGAAGTTGCGGGAGCTGAAGGCGGCACTGGCGTCCAGCAAGCGATCGAGCACGTCGGTGCCCTGCAGTGTACTTTACCTGGCGGTCGCATTGGCACGCAGCTCGGGGACGACGAGCAAGCCAGGATCGCTGGAACGCAAAGCTGAAGACCTATCCACGGGTGGATCCGCAGCGAAGTTGAAGTTGATTACACTTCATTCGCTATATATCGCTTGCATTCCTATCGGTAGCCGTCAAATCGGGTTGATAAATGCTGATGCCACTTGCCACTTGCCGTTGGTGTTGGTGTTGCTGCGTGTCTTCGCTACAATGGCGATCAATGCAATTTGACACCAGCGTGTCGAGGGTCGAGAATCGGCTTCAAAGCAGGCGGGGTACAACATCGCTTCGCCGATTTTGCTTTCCTTTCATTAAGTCCATTGGTGCACGCAAAATAATTCACTGGTCCTATGCTCGGCCAAGCCAACAGGCACAGACGAAACACGCATTGACGCACCTACTTTAAAAAGTACTTATGACCCACGAGTGTCTGAGATATCTTCTTCTGCTTGCATAAAATATGAAGGTAAGGCCCACAGGCCATGGTTGCGTGTCGTTAGTGCTGCAAGTGCACGTGAAAATTGCTATCGTGGATTGGGAACGGCAGTGGAGTCGAGCCCCCAACGCGCACAGATGCTTCCCTTCGCCGTGACCGTGAATACCCTTTCGCCTCGTCTCTTTGATACATGTATCGTCGGGAAGCGAGCGCGGCAAGACACGCAGCGAGAGCCCGTAATGGCATAAGCATTTTCAACTCTATCGGATTTGCAGCATCCGCCCGTCCACATTTCCGGTTTGAAACTGTTGCTACCGTTGTCCTCTAAGCACTACCAGCGATATAGCCCCAGCTAGCTGCACCACGTCTGGAAATGAACTCTACTCCGGCGAATGAGTTGGCAATATGCAAGTAGCTGCACTTTCACCTAGTATACTTTCACCACAAGGAAACTTCAACTTCGCTGCGGATCCACCCGTGGATAGGTCTTCAGCTTTGCGTTCCAGCGATCCTGGCTTGCCCGTCGTCCCCGAGCTGCGTGCCAATGCGACCGCCAGGTAAAGTACACTGCAGGGCACCGACGTGCTCGATCGCTTGCTGGACGCCAGTGCCGCCTTCAGCTCCCGCAACTTCGATCGCTCTCGGAAATCTCACTTTTTAATTCACCCAGTAGAGTCGTCAAAGTATCTTCACTCTTCACAATCCCCGCTTCATCCACCATCTCGACTGACTGCCGCCATGTCATCGGACCCTTACAACAACAAGAACGGCGATGAGTACGTCAATCTGGAAGCGCACGACGGCCTCTCCACGGACGTGGGTTCTCTCCAAGACGCGACCAGCGCCCCATTCCAAGTGAAGAGCCCACTCACCAGGCAACTCATGGCCGAGTTCTTCGCCACCTTCATATGCGTGCTCGTCGGCCTGGCGTGTACGGCGCAAGTCACTCTAAGCTCCGGCACAGCCGGCAGCTTCGTGACCGTCGCGCTGGCGTGGGGCTTTGCCTATTTCCTCGGCATCACGGTCGGCGGTGGCGTCTCTGGCGCCAACCTCAACCCGACAGTGACCGTGGCAATCGCGGCTCTCGGCATGCTGCCGTGGAAGAAGGTGCCGTACTACATCCTCGTGCAGACCGTCGGCTCGTACATTGCCGCTCTGGTCGTCTACATCGTGTACCGCCCGATGCTCAACATCGTGGACCCAGAGCGCACATCGACGAACGCCATCTTTGCCACGTACCCGCACGAGAACGTGGGCAACTTCACGTGCTTCCTCACCGAGTTCTTCGCCGCAGCGTTGCTGGTCGTGGGCTTCCTGGCGCTGATGGACCAGCACAACCGACCGATCGGTCGCTACGCGGTTCCCCCGGCCATTGGCGTGTTAGTCAGTGCCATCGCCATGGGCTTCGGCATGAACACGGGTCTGGCCATCAACGCTGCTCGCGACCTCGGCCCCCGTCTCCTCATGCTCACAGTCGGCTTCGGCTCGCGCGTCTTCTCGCTCAACCACTACTACTTCTGGATCCCGCTCGTGGCCCCGATCTTGGGCGGCGCCGTCGGCGGCATCGCGTACGAAGGCATGGTGGGCCACCACCACCCCGGCCGTTCCCACGGCCCCTACCCGGAGTTCCGCTACTAAACTGCTATATGGTAGTTGTCTTGGTTCTTTGATTCTGTCGGGAGGGGCAGCGAAATCTCAAACAAATAAACATTGCCTTTTGTGTCCCATGAAGTAATCATGTATATTTACGAAGTATACGTGAACGATCACGGATTATAGCAAATCTATGATATAGATTAAAAATCTATGATTAGACTAAAAGTCTATATAGACTTGTGTACTTAGCTGCTGTATCTCAATCTATTTCGACGAATCTATAGTTAGTAGATTTTGTGTACTTAGCGACAGACACGCATCTAAAATAATTGTCACCGAACGCACACAAAAAGTGTGCATCCCCGAACTTCCACTACGTAAGGATTATTTGGGTGGTCTGCCTCCGAGCACCATGACCGACTCCGATGCGAGCGGCTACGTGCTGGCCATCGCTGGCATCGTGGACGCGCTCATCGCGGCCTACGAGCAGCAGGAGCCCGTCAACATGACGCGGCTAAAGAACGACGTGGCCAAGCAGTTCCGCCTCCCCTCCATGCCCAAGCTCGTGGACATCATCTCGGCTGTGCCCGAAGACTACAAGGAGAAGCTGCTGCCGTTTCTCAAGGCGAAACCCGTGCGCACCGCGTCGGGCATTGCTGTCGTCGTACGTGTACTTAGATGCAGAATAGGAAGAGCTTCAAGCCTGCAGTTTTTCCGGTTGAAACGGAGCAATCTGACAAGAGTTAGAGAGGTAATTGACTATCTGTGTGTTGTTATTCAGGCTGTTATGTGCAAGCCCCACCGCTGTCCGCACATCGCCATGACTGGCAACATTTGTGTCTATTGCCCAGGCGGCCCGGACTCGGACTTTGAGTACTCGACACAGTCCTACACGGGCTACGAGCCCACCAGTATGCGGGCCATCCGTGCTCGCTATGATCCAGCACTGCAGACGCGACACCGCATGGCCCAGTTAAAGAGGCTGGGCCACTCGGTGGACAAAGTGGAGTTCATCGTCATGGGTGGCACGTTCTTGTCGCTGGACGTTCGCTACCGAGACTTTTTCATCCGGAATTTGCACGACGCTTTATCTGGCCACTCGTCAACCAGCGTGGACGAAGCGGTGAGGTACTCGGAGCAGAGTTCGACCAAGTGCACGGCCATCACGATCGAAACGCGGCCGGACTATTGTCTTAAGCCGCACTTGCACGACATGCTGCGCTACGGATGCACGCGTATCGAGATCGGAGTGCAGAGTGTGTACGAGGATGTGGCTCGTGACACGAACCGTGGTCATACGGTGGCGGCTGTCTCGCACTGTTTTCAATTGGCTAAGGACTGTGGCTTCAAGATCGTTGCACACTTGATGCCCGACCTGCCGAACATGGGGATGGAACGCGACCTTGCAGGGTTCCGCGAGTTCTTTGAGAACCCGCGCTTCCGTAGTGATGGCATCAAGCTATACCCGACGCTAGTGATTCGTGGAACGGGGCTGTATGAGCTGTGGAAGACTGGAGCGTACAAGAATTACTCGCCGGAAGATTTGGTGGACCTCATGGCGCGGCTGCTCGCGCTTGTGCCGCCATGGACCCGTGTGTACCGTGTTCAGCGAGACATCCCTATGCCACTCGTGACGTCAGGTGTCGAGCATGGAAATTTGCGTGAGCTAGCACTGGCCCGAATGCGCGACCTTGGACTTGTGTGCAATGATGTGCGTACACGCGAGGTTGGCATCAAGGGTATTCATGACCAGAGTGTGCCCGACCAAGTGGAGCTCGTGCGCCGTGACTACGTGGCTAATGGCGGTTGGGAGACTTTCCTTTCGTACGAAGATCCTCAGCAGAACATTTTAATCGGTCTACTGCGCCTTCGCCAAGCAAGCGTGGCGTCATTCCGCGATGAAATTACTCCGGGATGCTCCATTGTGCGTGAGCTGCACGTCTACGGATCGTCAGTGCCTCTTCACGCACGAGATCCGACCAAGTTCCAACACCAGGGCTTCGGCACGTTATTGATGGAGGAGGCTGAGCGCATCGCATTCGAAGAGCACGGGTCGCATAAACTTGTGGTCATCGCTGGTGTTGGCACTCGCAATTACTACCGCAAGCTGGGCTACGAGATTGATGGACCTTACATGTCCAAATATTTATGAATGCTCAGCGGTGGAGTTAGATCGACGATGGTTGGTGTGCAGACGGATACGCGTGTATACTTTTATTTGGCTGTGCGCTGTGGTGCTTATCTTTTTTGGTGGTTGATGTATCGAAGTGCTAGCAGGGACAGCACGCGAATGACAACGAGGAAGATGAAGACAGAGCCAAAGTGGCCCCACATCTCGTCGTACTTCATCTTGTATACTTCCGCCACGTACTCCTTCACTGTCATGTGACCAATTGACAGCGGCGAGTTCTGCAACGGCTGACAAGCGAGCTCCGAACGCACATTCATGTACGACTGGGTGGCTTCGTCGTACGTCGGGTCTTCGGGGCAGTTGCCGAACAGCAGAGAGATCAATACACTCAACGAGTAACGCTGAGGCGTCAAGTGGTAAAGCCATTGGTAGCCTTCAGGAATGGAACCGGCGGGCGGGTTGAAACCAGCGAACAACATGGAGACGGAGCTGATGAGTACGCCCACGATAGCTGCTACCTCAACGCTGGGCAGTGCGTATATGCACAACTGACCAAGATATGTCTGCATGAGGATGAAGAGCGACAGGTTGATCCAGTAAAGAAGCCAGGTGACGATCGATGTGAAGCCCATCAATGGGTAGAAGAAGACCGAGAACAGGAAGCCACCAAAGAACACGTACGGGATTTCTGAAATCGTGGCTCCGACAAAGTACCAAAGGGTGCTGTAGGTTTGCGCGGCGCGCTCCCGATAGTACGACTCGCGCTCGTGACCCGTGAATGGGAGTGTGCCCACGAACGCGATGATGCCATTGTACTGTGTGGTCATAAATACAACGCCGACAACGGCATTAAGACCCTGGTACGATGCGTACCCTCGGTCCAGAAGCACTACCCCGAACATACCCAAGATAAGAGAGATCATGATGCGCGTCAGCGTGTACGACGGTGTTCGCCAGTAGATTACCATGAACCGACCCACCAGCATGCGTAGTTGCGTTATCGAACTAGCAGCACGCTTCTGCGTGAATACCAACTCTGGTCGATCCGGCATTCGTGTTGCCACTCCAGGCTGCGTGAGTTCGCGCAGGAGATTTTGCTGCTCCGTACTGTCACGGAAATGTTGTACAAAATCCACGTTTGCAGCAGCGTCCGTCATCGGCTTCTCACCCGCACCAGCCACACCCGCACCGATACACTCCAACATCCACGTCGCCGGGTTCTGACCCTCAGGCAAAGGAACAACCTCCGGGATCGCCTCGAAGTAGTCAATCAGGTGTCCGCACTCACGGTCACCGCGAGTCGCGCTATCCAGCTCACCGAAGAACACCATCTCACCACCACGCTTTAGCAGTAGCAGACTGTCGAACAAGAAGAAGACATCGGATGAAGGTTGGTGGATCGTGCACACAACAGTGCGTCCGCTATCTGCTACCTTACGAACTCCGTCCATGATAACCTTGGCGGAGTGTGCGTCCAAGCCACTGGTAGGTTCGTCCAGGAACAACACGCTGGGCTGGGCTGCCAACTCGACACCGATGGTCAGTCGCTTCATCTGCTCCTGCGAGCGACCTCGAATGATTTGGTCGGCGATGGCGCGCATGTCTAACAAATCCAAGCACTCCTCGACGGAGGCAAGCTTCGCACGTTCCGATACGCTGCTGTCTTGGCGGAGGAAAGCACTAAACGTGAGCGCTTCTCGGATCGTCGCTCCTTCTGAGTGGATGTCCATTTGTTCGCAGTAACCCGTACACCGGCGGATCGCGAGGTTCGTTGCAGGATAGCCGTTCAGCAGGATCTCACCCTTAATGATTCCTCCAGACTTGCGACCAGCAATCACGTCCATCAACGTCGTTTTTCCAGCACCCGACGACCCCATGAGCGCCGTCATTGTGCCAGGGTGCGCGTACCCACTGATGCCTTTGAGCAAGTCGATGGTTTCGTGCTTGTTGCCTGGGCGGGGCACAGAGTACCAGAGATCTTTGAACGCGAGGGTGACAGGTGTAAACTTCTCCTGCTCATCGTGGATATTCAGGACGACCTCATCGTCTTGGTTAGCGGCGTTTAATACTGCACGTGGGGTGGCCGCCTCCACGTAGCTGTCTGTTTCTTCGCTGTGCTCCTCTGAATTACCAGGGTGGGCGGTTGACTTGTCGCGAATTCTCTCCAGCTCGCTGGTTGCAACTACGACAGACATTGACGTAGCGTCATAACGCTTGTACTCCAGAATCCAACTTGCCACGATGACGAAGAAGACGTTTGCGAAAATGAGGTAGACGACGCCACCCCAGATCCAGGCTTTGTTCGATGGAACATCGTACTTGGAGAGCAAGTATTCGCCCATGGTCATACTGTATTCCTTGCAGTAATCCACGCCGCCGTACACACACACATCGTGGTTTGGAGCTCGATACTGACTTACAGCAACGGAACGCAAACACCAAGCAACCGGGTTAATCCAGTAGATCCACACGAGAAAGTTAGGGATACGACCCATTGGTACTACGAAGCCGGCGAAGACGATGTAGAAGACGACGGAGAACGTAGTCATGGGCTTGACGATGTTGAGATTGGGCGACATGGCTGCCAGAGTGAAGAACCATCCGCAGAGTGTGAGGTTGGTCAGAATAATGAGGAGCATGAAGAGCAAGAAGCACCCCACTTGCGTGATAAAGCCACACATCCAGTACACCAACGAACCCAAAACGATGCATTCGGCCACCGACGTCGGCACCAGTGCCACGAGAGATGCAATGGCGAATGACGACGTCCGGTAGAAGTTTGCGCGACGCTGTTTGTAGTAGATCTCACGAGCTGCCATGAAGCCAGGGGTCTGGGACGACTGCCCCAGCGCCAGAAACATCGTGGACTGGTACAAAATACCAAGTGAGACTTGAATATTTGTCGGGTTGGCTTGGTAGAAAGCGCTGCCGTAGATGAGTGCCATGACCGCCACCATGAAACCACGCACACGGATGAAGTCTGAATTCCGAAGAGTGACCATTGTCTGACGGCGCAGCAGTGTCCACGTACTGGCCCAAAACGACTGCCGGTATTGAGGCATCTTGTCCAAGTGCTGTTCAGTGTCATGCAAACGCTCATTTCCCCACGGGGCGTCCAGAGCTTGCAAGACGTTCTCGTAAATAGAAGACCGACGATAGAGCTTTGCGAACTCACTGGCCAATCGCGGAGTCGGAGATGATGGAGACTGGTGATTCCCTTGGGCATGCTCATACTGATACTGCTGGTCTGTGCCCAGATCCAACAGATAGTCAGCGACGTCGTGACCGGGTGGGCAAATGAATCCCAAACTCTCGAAGTGCGGCACCACTTGCTCCCGTGGCCCATGGTACATCACCTCACCGTCGTTCAGCAGCAGAATGTTGTCAAATAATTCAAACACTTCTGGTGCAGGTTGCAGCAGCGCCATCACCACCGTCTTGTGCAGCTTCTTAGCGATGTCGCGCTGCGTACATACGATGTCAAACGTGGCCGCACTGTCGAGACCCGTGCTGATCTCGTCCATGAACGTCGCGTACTTCATACCGAACTCCATTTCACCTGTGGTCACGCGTCGACGTTCACCACCGGATACTCCACGCGTCATGGAATTGCCAATCACTGTGTTACGGCACATCTGCAAACCGAGTTGTTCGACGATGACATCCGGGTAGTGCTGGTAGAGTGCTTCAGCCGTTTGAAGAGCTGCCTCATTTTGCTCAGGGGTTCCGAGCGACAATAACTTCTTGCCATGGTTTGACGCCACTTCTTCCGTGCAACACGCATGCGCGAACTCTAGTGTCTCCTGCACCGACAGCGATGGGAAATGCTTGTCGGTTTGAGGGACATACGCAGCGAGCTGCGGTAGCTTCGGAAGCAACTCGTCCCATGACCTTCCGTTGTACGAGATGTCTCCCTCGACAGTAATATTCTTCTCCATTGGAAACTGGCCGCTCAACATCTTCATCAGCGACGTCTTGCCGGAACCAGGCTGACCAAGCACCAGTGTGATAGTACCTGGTTCGAAGACGGCGTCAACTCGGTTGAGTATGCGTTTCTCAGTGACGCGCTTACTAGCAGTGAGGTTTTGCACCGCATTCTTGACGCTGTTGTAGACGGAGGGTAATGTGGACGTGGAGGTTCCGGACTTCTTGTGCACGACGGGGACTTCTGCGACGAGTGAGAAGTTCTTGCAGCGCACTTCTATCTGCGGCAGTGGGCGTCCCATTGCTGGTTCAAGCTGGTGCGCAATGAAATCGTAGAAGGCTGCTTCACCATTTGCCATGAGCGCTTGACCGGATTCGAGACCTGGTTGCAGTTTGGACTCGGCATGGTTGATGGCTGGTAGCGGCGTATCGTTCGGAGTGTTAATGGTCGGAAGAAACACCATCTCGCATTAACGGTTGTGGTGGTGTGCCTCGAGCCAGGTGAAATGAAGAATGTGCTCCAATGTGCTCCAATGTGCTCCGTGTCAAGCCGTCGTGAAACTACGACCACGACGGCTTGCACATTCATCGGATCATAACACTCCTACGGATGTGTTGAAGTGTGTCCCACGTAAGTTGCTGTGATGAGCTGCGTGGAAATCGATTGGCATTCCCTCGGTCACCATTGTCATAGCCGGTCCGCGTCTCGACGGTCGTCACGAGGGACGATGAGGTGAACAACTAATTCGATAGTCGGTCTTCAACAGCAACGATGAGGTGAACCATTGCAACTATACACCTCAACAAACTCGCCGACGAACACTGTTAGGCCAACTCGTGTTATGTGTGTTACACAGTGGTCGACACTGTCGTTGTAATGACAACTCCGCTCTTAGTCGAGTTTCTCCTTCGCTGTTGGGATGTGGATGATGTTGGAACCCGTGACCTTGATCAGCGTTTCTGGTGACCGTAATACTCGCACGAGCGTCTCGAAGATACGCACCTCGTCCTTTAAATGCCCCACATAGTGCTCCTTCCTCGCGATGTAGATTCCCTCCACGAGCTCCAGCACATCCTCGGGGTCCGGCAGTTCTTCGTACTGAATCTGGAACAACCCGCCGCGAAAGAATCCCTTGACGGCGCTGCCGACGGTGACCACCACAAAAATGTACACGGCGGTGAGTCCGTACGAGCTAATACCGAGCGTCGTGAGTCCCTGTACGATTCTGTCCGACACGGCAACGACGCAGAACGGGTAGGCGGTCGAGCAGTAGTTTGTGCCCAATGAACCCACAATCGGCTCAATGGTCCACCAAGTTGCTCCGTTCGACGAGTGTTTGGCCACCGACACCGACTGCATCTGAGTAGAACGCCGAAGGACTCCACTGTTGGCCGTTAACTGCAATACTGCAGGGAACAGGTTGTCTACTTGGATAGAGGACACCGTGGTTCTGTCATCGTCAGTCACTGTCTGCTTGATCATCGGGATTAATGCGTTCCGATGCTCATCCGTCATCTGTACCGAGTATGTAGCAGAGATCACTTCGTCATTTGTGGGGCCTGGACGCGTAAAAGTAAATGTGATCGTCCAGTTAAGCGCCTGCGTCGACTGTAACTGCGTCACGAGCAAGTCCATGCGTGGAGGCGAAAGTGCCCACACGTCATTGGAGAACACATCGAACTCGACGCACTGCACCGACGCGCTGTCCGTGTTCAAGTCCACCTTACACGATGGGCTGTTGTTGTCACTATTCGAGTAGAGCTGGTTCATTGTTTCCTGTTCATCCTCGATACCAAACACGACGGTAGTCAGTGTCACGTCATTCGCACTCGTGCTGGGGTTGATCGAGCTGAACATCGCCAATGGACCGACGAGACAGATCAGTAGAAACAGCAGCATAACGCCAGCCGATGTGAGCTTCCCCATCATAGGCTGCCGCTTCTTGCCTTGGAGGACTTCAGCCTCCTCGACTCGCCCTTTCATTTCGCCCTTGACACCGAAGAGGTGAGCTGCAGTGTCTTCCAACAAGACCCAGTGCTGCCAACTCAACGAGGTTTTCGTGCACATGTAATCCAGTAGTGCCCGCATCTCGAACAGGAACGGTGCTTGCATCATCAGACCAAAGAGCGTTTCACTCACAGCTGTCACCTTGGTCTCCTCCGTGTAGTTGTAGCGACTTCCGAGGTACGCCGGGTATCCGTAGCGAATCTGTAGTGCACCTAGCCATAGGTACACGCACTGGAAAAGGTAGAACGCAACGAGCGCAGGTCGCTGTTGGAAGTAGATGTTGGTGTTGCTCGGAAGGAAATACCACACGGTCATGTGCAGTACCAACGTATACGAATACTGCAAGATCACCTTGGACTGAAGCGAGGCGCAGACATAAGCCACGCGGTCCCAGATGATAAAGACCAGCTCGATCAATACCAGCAACACGAGATAGCCAGATAGCAGCGACGACGAGGACACTCGACTGTTTGCATCTGCGACCGACGTGCTACTTGAATCGGCTTCGCCCAATTTCTCGTAGAAGATGACGGCGTAGATCGACGAGAACAGAAGCACAGAGAGCGAAGCCGTATAGAAGTCACGGCCAGGCTTCTCGCCAGTGATAGCCACGTGGATGTCTTTGTCCCACTGCGCGGGTGGATTGCAAATGACAGTTTGGAAATACGCGTGAACTTTAGGATACTTCTTCTCGAGCCAGGACTCTTTGGCACGCGTGTGAAAGCCAACCTCTGACTCGTCTGCATCCATGGCTACTTGCTTCGAGACAACGTTGTCTCCACCTGCCCTAGGAGAACGAGGGGATAGGTTGCCAGCAGATGCCCCATACTCGATCGACCGCCGAGACGATGGAGAATGGGCCACGTTGCCGTCTAACGCTGCAGCCAAAGCTGCCTCCCCTTTCTTCTTTTCAACTTCCAGTTTCTCTTGCTCGTGCATTTCTTGCAGTACTTGAGCCGCTACCTCGTTGCATATTTCCGCGTTATCGGCGCTGACAACACTTACGTTCGTCACAGCCCTCTCGATTGTCGGGAGGTTCCTACTGCTACGTTGGGAGGCGAATGAGGGATTCGCTCCTTGGGATCGCAACATCGAGCGTGAACCCCCTGCATGCTCGTCCTTTTTCCCGCTTACTAGGCCGTCGTAAAGAAAAGCATCATCGATGGAGTCGTGTGAAGAAGAAAATGATACTCGCAGTCCCCGCATTACTTCAGACTTGTATCGCGACGACGCTTGGTCTACCACGATATCTTCACTGTGTGCTTCGACCCAAAATCCCTGGAGGCGAAGCTCTCGTTGGTGCCACAGCAAGAAAAGCATGACGTAAAAGTCCCACTGGAGGCCACCGTATACCGATGTGACGCTGTCGATAGCAATGCCGTCGAACTTGTACAATCCGAACAACACCATCGGCTGAATGGATTTTGCGTTCGTTGCTGCGTCAGTTGCCGTCGTGCAATATGGCTCAAAGCTCGGGTAGAAGTAACCGCGGTTAGTCATTCCTGTGCAGAAGACTGACAACTGGAACAAGTACCGTAACGCGATGACACAGCACGTCTATCAGTGCACACACACACAGTAACAAACCAGTCAGCCTATTGTCGGTAGATCACATCATTCAAGTAACCGTACGTAGGCGAGCAAGTGGGTCCAAACCGCAGGAGATGGGCGGGGATTCTCAACAATCAAGAACGCGAAGGCAGCGAGCACGTAGACCATGTTCAGCAAGTCCGCCTGCCAGCATAAGGTGTTAGTTAGGCTGGTATACCCCTTGAGACAAAGCATGATACAAAGCAGCAAGCCTACCTGTACAGTGAAGCAGATGACCAGCACCAAGCAGCAGATGCTATCGCTCTTGCTGCGCACCCCGTTAATAACGAGTTGGCCAATCTCAGCGACAGAAGGCTCGTTCAGATCGTCTTCCTCATATTGAGCGGTCTCCAACTTGAACCCGGCGTTCTGGAAATTGTACAGGAGTCTGTATAGCGGGGTGCGCCACGCGAATCCACTCTTATCATCGAACTCCTCGTCTTCCGGGTCCCCAAGCGTACTTTCATCGCCAGTGACACTGCTCCACTCGCTTTTGTTTTCATCGTAATTTGGATCATCGTCACCACTGCGAGACGGTGGCGCCACATCCAACGGGTTGGACAAATTGCGTTCCTTCAAGCAGGCAACGATGCTTTCATCTAACGTTTCGCGAGGAACGGAGAACGTCAGAGCCGAGAGAAACATGTTGAACTCCTTCGACAGCTCCGACTGGAATACGTACTTCACGTCTCCACGGCTACTGGCGTGACGCACGACGATTTCAAAGCAGTAAAGTGACGGTGACATGTCGTCGAACTGCACCTTTGAGTCACTCAGCCTGAGCAAAATGACGTCACGCCACTTGAACGAAGTTTTGAGACGTTTTCGGTGCTTGCGACTGCGGTGCTTTAGCGCTCTTTCTTCGTCCTGGTAAAACACCAAGTGACTTGAGTCGAGGACTACGTAGCGGTGAAGAAACTTTGCTTTCATCCACGACACGAGAAAACCAAAGCGAGGTGCAGGGAGTTTTTCGCGACGGTACTTCATCCATCCGGCCGTCGTTGAGCCATCCAGGTTCAGAGGATACGTTGCAATCGGATCGCTGGCAACACTAAACGGCCCCTCTCCCATTCGGGACACTGCGCACACCTTGAACTGGTAACTAGTTCCTGGGCGAAGGCCTTCGATTCTAGCCTCATTGCGGTCGCCCGAGATTTCCACAATATCTCCGAAATCACCGAGAAGTGTCAGTGACGGGAATTGCTGTCTTGAAATGCGGTAGTAGCGGATCTTGTGGTAGCTGCCTGTTGGCTTCTCCCACGAAATTGTTGCCGAGTTCTGAGTCCGCTCAACAACGATAGGCTTCGACGGTGCTATGGGTGGCAAGTTGTGGTGCAATCCCAGTGCGATGTCCATGAGCTCTTCGACTTTGTGCACCAGTTTCGAAACGATAATTTTGAGGCGCTGGATCGCTGCGTTTTTGTTTTTCTTCATTGCGTACCACTGCTCCGTTCGTTGGCGATAGAAATCGCGCACAATCTCCTCGCGGCGAGTCGAAGCGCGGTTTTGCTCACTAACTAGTATCGCAAACACAGTTTGATAGGTCGGTGCAACAAGAATCTCGCACTGGATGGAGATCAGCACGAAGAGAGCGATCAATCCATAGGGAACTTTGTTCGCTTCCACGCCAAGGAAGTTTGCGACAGACATACAACTATCGTCGCCATCCGATTTCGTCCCAATGAGGCAGTTGCTCAGTGCAGCATAAACGTAGGGCGCGTTGATGATAGTGATCACGAACAAATGGGCCCAATTCCACTTGCGCAAGTATTGAATCCATGGGTTTGACGGCTGACGCGCTTCATCCAGTCGGTATAACATCACCAGCGATCCCAAGAGATAAGCTATCGAGACAACACCACCTTGTTTCGCACCAAACACGAATACCAAGAGAAGCAACAGCGGCAACCAATTCGCCAGAAAAACAAACTCGAGGTTGTACCAAACGTACTTTCGCATCAGTACGAGATACGTGACTTCCTCCGATGACCCCGTGTTGGGAGTTTTACTCGCTCCTTCAGCGCTGTCTTCGATACGTCCGCTATCATGACTCAGACTAAGCGCAGATGCTGACTCATCGGCCACTGTAATCATCTCCTCGTCCTCTGTGACTCTGTTGGAATCTGGTAAGAGATATACACTTAACAGCGCCACGAAATCTGCCATGAGACCCCACTTGTGCTGGTTGCTCAGCACCAGCCATTTCTCGTAAGTGTCCGATATTACCCGCCACGGGAAGGTTTCTTCCATGTTAATGCCCAGAAACGGAGGTAACCACAATATGACCGAGTACTCCAACACGATCACCAAGGACAGAAACCACGCCAAAGCCCACCACCGTCGACACACTGTCGCAGGGTATGCGTACATCATGCTGTATACGATCAGAAGGTAAACCATAGCGATAATATCTTGGTGCACGAAGCATGAGATCGTTAGCAAGAGCATCACCACGTTCACGGATGCCTTACTTGCGTACGTGGTGCCAAAATTGCGGAGACATGAAAAGAAATCCTTGTCGTCAGAGGAGACCGACGACAAATGCGCGTGATCTCCACGGTTGCTGTCTGGTTCGCTCTCTGGGTCCGGTTTCGCTTTTCTCGATCGGGCATGTGCTGCGTCATCGTCATCATACGTGAAAGCTCGAGCTCGGTCTTTGAGGTCGTCTTCGTCGTCATCGACTTCGCAAGAGGAAGTCGGGTGACATGAATCCAGGTTGTTCGCTGCGTACAGCGCGTATTGCTCCTCGAATCGTGCAGTTAATTCCTCAAGCTCCAGTTGACGACGTGCTGACGATGATGATGAGTCGAAGTACTGCGCTACACGCTGAAGCGAACACATGAAAATGATCAAAAATTCCCCCGAGAGCAAATCCCACAACACAGGCTTCCCCGCAGTCTCTTCGTAGCGCTCATCCAAGCGGATCATACCAACCCAGTCACTGTCGTCACCAGCCTTAAAGAGCACGCCACTATCCGCCTGCCCCGTGTTGAATGTGCTCAACTGGATCATGTACTTCATGAGCATTGAGAGCGATGCAAGCCAGAAAAGAGGGAACCAGAGCTGTCTCCACGAGTCACTCAGCGCACGGCCCGCAACCACTATGAGGATATAAAGCCAACCCACAAAACTGATCTGGTCGAGGGCTACCCACATCGTCACAATCACCAGTGTCGTCGCGCTGAACGAAATCAGCAGATGCTGAATAGTTTCCATGAAGAAACGAACGCAATCGGCAGCACGGCTTCGCCCAGCAGTGAAAAAGTCGTACGGCGCGACATCCTTCATCATGGACGATAGCTGCCAAAAGCATAACCCCATCATAACAGCTGTAGGCAGCAAATACAGGAACACGTCCGAGATTCCAAGGTTGGACGCATGGTACTCGAGTCCAAAGTCCTGTGCGGAGATAAAGGAGTGCGTGAAAAAGTGTTCTTCCGAGTAAGTCGATACTTCTTCGAACTGATAGACGTATCGTGCGACCAAAATCAGGACTTCGACCAGCAGCGCCAGCGACCACAACAGCTTTAACCGCAATGATGTTCTTGGTGCCGATTGGAACCCACCCAAGTGATTCCCAAAAATGATTAAAAACAGCGCCAATTGAACAGCTCCAATCATATTCGTGCTCAAGCTGGTTGGTCCGCTCTCGAACTGCAGAGCCACGACGATAAAAGCCGTGTAGCAAAGCAATACTCCGCAGATACGGAACCAATTGTCGATCTCAACTGCCAGGCGGGAAATGAAAAATACAGGGTTCTGCCGGACAAACCCTTTGGTCTGGAGGCGCTCCTCGATCGCGTCACTGTTAGCCACGTAGATCACAAGCTGGAACACCAGTTGAAAGATGATTAAAAGCTGCGCGCTAAATAGCGTCGGCCACAGTGAACCCCACGTCGACAGTCCAGGGTGGTAACACTGCAGGCCGATAAGTTCCATCTGAGAACTCTCCGTACAATCGACGTTCCGAATGAACACAGCGAAGCATGCTGCAAGCGCATACAACAGTAACACGCGCCAGAACCGCCTCCGCTTATCAAAAAACAGCATCAGCAGAGCAGCGAGCACCAAATACCCGATTTGAAGGAACGAGACGTGAGTACTCAACGCAACAACTGCAGACACAACACGGACACCACAAGTCAGCATAGAACGCCACAGGATTAGCCAAAACGTAAGAAACCCTACTTAGAATCGTGGCAAGAACCAGCGCGTCCAAGTGTGTGAAGATAACTCTCTTTGCATCCACGACCCACAAGCGCGCAGCAGACCGCCAGCCTACTTGAAGTTCCTGGAAGTCAACAGGCCGAAAAAAGTCATTAGGTCCCAGTGATGTCGGCCATGTCGATGCAAATACAAACTTACGCTGCGCATTTTAGCAAGTCGCACAAAGTTCGCGAAACTTGCTCTGTCGCCCTCGAGCACCTCGTCGTTAGTATCGTCATCGACACCAGTAACCTTAGCCGTGTTGCGACGTTTTCGAGACTCACGAAGGACATCTTGATACCGCCATTGTGTCCGGATCGCCAAGAACATGAACACAAGGCACAAAGTATGCGCACCGATATCTAGAAACGGGTAGTCGAAGACCCGCAAGCCGTATGGTGTGTAGTCACCCGGCACGAAGTCAATGGTCAGGTTGCTTGTGTACTCCACCAACGCCAACAGCGTCCCGTATGCGATCAGCAGCCACATAAAGAGCGATGACGACAGCACTCCAAACAACGCGATGGTCACGAATGCCAGCCCTAAGAACGGAGCAGACAGGTATGACGGATATGACACGCACCACACGATGGCTGCTGCACTGCCTAGCAGAAGCCCTCCGTCGCGGGCAAAAGCACGCACAACGATGGACTGCATGCTGAGTAGCTCCTTAATATCCGCAGTTTGCGCCCGATCGCGGTCGAGCAGCGACTGAGCCACTTCGGCGTTTACGGACCCGAGGTCAACTGCTGTGGCTCCGGTGTTTGAAAACCCGGAGGCGAGACTTGCCGTATCACTGCCGCCAGCTTCCTTCGCGACCGTGTGCAAGTTGTGTAGTTTGGCGCAGCTGACAAAGAGCAGGAACAGGAAACCAGCGAAGAAGTAATACTGCCATGGCGCTGTACCGTCACGAAAGCTCGCGAAGCCAGCGTATTTGGCGACGGTCTGTGCGGAATCGTTGTCAACCAACTGGTCCAGTTGGAAGACGTACCTACACAAAGCAGAATTCAAACTTAGCGGGCAGAAAAGCTTCATAGAAGTCAACATCGTCGTACCATGCAACGATGATAACAAGGCACAACCCCAACACAAGTCTCGTGGCTGCAGGGCCTAGGAAGTAGCTCGAGAATTTCACGCCCGACTTGCGCGAGACCAGCTCCTGCACCGTCATCCTCCGCACAAACACCGTGTATCCAATCAACCGCAGCAGTAACACCAAATACAACAACCCCGAGGCGAAGGCCGGCACGGCCACCGACGTGAGAAACAGTAACAATGCAGTCAGCAGCTCCACCGCACGCAGCAGTGACGTTCTGCGGTCCCGCTTGGGCTCTTTGCCGTTCATCAGCTGCTCCCCCATCTCGAACAGGTCGAAGTGTTGCTCGGCCAGCTCCTGTTCTTCTTGCTCCTTGGACCGCGTGTTGAGTCTCCGCAGCACGTACCAGTAGTGAATGGCACTGCACACGAGCACCAACACGTCCACTCCGATTCCCTGTAGTAATTCCTTCGTGTTGTTCATGGGCCGGAACCCAAACAGCTTGGCCACCTCCGCGCCGTCGTAGCTGTCGTCGTCTCCGTACATCCCCTTGATGGCCCCGTGACACGCGCAGGCGGCCAGCGCCACGGCCAGCGTCAACAGCGTGACGGCCCTCGACTGGAACGACTGCACGACGCCGTAGCAGAAGACGAATAAATAATACAGCGACACGAGGTTCGCTCGTACGCCCACGGCCACCATCAGACACACCGCGAAGAGCACCTCGGCCACCATGCGGAGCGCAGCCAGCGCCCGCAGCGACAGTTTGCGACCTGGCCGCCTCTGACTTGCGGTCGTGTGCTGGGAGTGCATCCGCAGCGTCTGCTCTCGCGGGAACGAGCCCACGGACGGCGTGGCCACTTGGCCGTAGGCGGCCGCCATGTCCTGCGGCCGCGTGGGCGTCAGCACGATGCGGCCATCCGCCCCGATGAACGACGAGGCCGTCGGCGGCGCGGCGGCGTCGCGGAGCGAGGCATTCGGCCGGCGCATTAGATGGACGAATAAAACCCGCCGAACCGCTTGGGTGGTAGATGGCGGACGGGCGTCCGCTCTTCAAAACCTAGGGTTCGGGTGGGAAGCCGTTCCTGCAATTTCACCGAATCCGTACCCGGTGGTGTACAATGGGGGACGGCACGTCCGCCCCCGATAGGGCTTCCACTTTGGAGCTCTTTTCGGGGGCGAACGTGCCGTCCCCCATTGTACACCACCGGGTACGGATTCGGTGAAATTGCAGGAACGGCTTCCCACCCGAACCCTAGGTTTTGAAGAGCGGACGCCCGTCCGCCATCTACCACCCAAGCGGTTCGGCGGGTTTTATTCGTCCATCTAATGCGCCGGCCGAATGCCTCGCTCCGCGACGCCGCCGCGCCGCCGACGGCCTCGTCGTTCATCGGGGCGGATGGCCGCATCGTGCTGACGCCCACGCGGCCGCAGGACATCGCGGCCACTTGTGTACACGAATAAAGACCTGAACCAAGCCGCGAAGGACGCGGGAATCCCTATATCTACCTTCCAGCACTTGAGACCTGAAGTCAAGAAGCGGTTGACGCTGGCAGTCCCCGACTATTGGTTCGATAGCAACGGCAAACAGAAGGTCGTCGCGCTGATCAAGAACCCCGAGCTCAATGAAATCAAGATAGGCATGTTGGTGGCCTCGGAACCTGTCATTCTCAAGGCACTGCTAGAAGCGCTGAAACGCGGTGTCCGCATCCAGATGCTACTCGACCTCGAAAATGCAAAAGCTTACAGTATCGACATCGGGGAACTCATCAATGCCGGCGCTCAGATATGCCATTGCATCCACCAGTTCCATTGGAAGGTTGCGATCTTCGATGGCAAGGTTCGCTCCCCACCATGTGAGGATTGCCGGTTTATCTCTAACGATTTCCTTCTCCTGCCGACAGATCCTAGTCATCGGTTCGCAGAACTGGAGCGGACATGGCACGGATGGGTCAAATTACGAGTGTGCGGTGGTTCTCACTGGACCAATTGGTGTCATTTACTAGGATATGATTGTTAGTGGCCAGCTTTGAGGAAGAGTTCGCCAGGCTGTGGAAGATTGCAAACACGAAAGACAGTAACAAGCAGGCCAAGACTACGGAGACGGACGGAGTCGAACAACGGGAGGATTCGGCATTGGAGCTGTCGAGCGCTGCTGAGCAGGATGGCAACAAGAAACGCAAGAAATCGGTGGGCAGGCCAAGGATCCGAGACCTGTTTCAGACCACCTTGGCGATTCTCGGCTTGGACTCCAATTTGGAACAACCTGTTGTTGTGCATACCAAGCAAGTTTTAGCAGATACAACCGTAATTTCTGGAAGTCACAATCTTACTATGGCGGCCTATGGCAACCCGGATACGGGCCTTCGGGCCCGAAACCGAGAGCACTCTAGCTCATCCAACTGCTATATCGACTGGAAGAAAGAATTCGATTTGTTTCTGACAGATATTGATGCTGGCAAGCTTGTTCAAGATGATAAACCTGTCGTGAACACCGTAGTTACCAGTTATGACACGCAAGACGATGTAGGCGACTACAAAAACAAAATTTTTCTCGACGCACTTTTTTCAGATGAAAGTGCTCCAGACATTTCGCTTCGAGACCTGTTATTGTCGTTTTCCCAAGAAGCCCAGGACTCCTCCTCCACTGATGCCGGAACCAACGTAGTTGCTGACACTTCTTCGACAACCGCAAGCAGCTCACAAGTTTCGCAAAACGCCAGGAAGAGAACCAAGAGAGACCATCGAAAATGTTATAGCGAAGCCCAGAGAGAAGAAGTTGCGAAGTGGCATCTTGTGAACGGCAGTTGTCAAAGTAGTACTTTGGCTCGTTTCCGGTGCCTGCCCGAGTTTGCTAGTCTCACCTCCTGTACTGTGAATCGCTGGATCGCAGATCGTTCATCCAATACAGCCCAAAATCCGCACGACCCCAACTATACTACAGCACAGAGAAAACATGTTAGTTGGTATCGGAAGAACGGAATCAACATAGCGGGCACTATACGACGATTTCGGGCATTTCCGGAATACAGCTCCTTGTCGTGGAACACATTGAAGTTATGGATCGCGCAGTATGACAACGAATCACTTCAACTTGACCCGGAAGATCCTGCCCAGCATTAGCAGTGAGATGGATTGCTCGTTTCTTGGAGAAAAGATGGAAGGAGTCATTTATTGCGGCCTGCAGCAGCCAAGACAAGACTGCGCTATCATACACCTCAGGTCTATCCACACTAGAGCAGGCCACTATTGGGTCCGACTTGTTGAAGAGCAGGTCTAAAGACTTGCAATACAAGTCTTGTCTGCAGTACATGTACCGCACACACGGAGGCGATACCAAGTTGTTCTGCCAGAGCTCCGCAGGCTGCAATGGTGAACACGGTGCAGCACGATATGGGTGGATAGCCAACTTGCCAAAGCGATGAATTCTCGCTTGGCGCTATTGCATTGATGCTGTTGTAGCTTCACGGCCATCTCGTGGGTACCAAAACTCTCCACAAAAGCGAAGTAAGCGTGGTAGATTATTACATGTACCAACACAACTTGTCTAACGCTTCTGGTGGTTAATGTACCGCAGCGCCAACAACGACAGCACGCGGAACACGACCAAGAAGACGAACACGTAGCCGAAGTTGCTCCACATCTCGTCGTACTTCATATTGTACACGTCCTCCAGGTAGCCCTTCACCGTCGTGTGGCCGATCGACAGTGGTGTGTTCTGCAGCGGCTGACAAGCGAGCTCCGAACGCACATTCATGTACGACTGGGTGGCTTCGTCGTATGTCGGGTCTTCGGGGCAATTGCCGAACAGCAGAGCGATCAATATGCTCAACGAGTAACGCTGAGGCGTCAAGTGGTAGAGCCACTTGTAGCCGTCGGGGATGGAGCCGGCAGGAGGGTTGAAGCCGGCGAAAAGCAGGAAGATAGCGTTGATCAGCACTCCAACAATGGCCGCGACTTCCACACTCGGTAACGCGTAGATGAACAATTGACCCAGATACGTCTGCATGAGCACGAAGAGCGACACGTTGATCCAGTACAGCACGGCCGTTGTGAACGATCCAATGCCCATCAACGGGAAGAAGATGACCGTGAAGATCAGGCCGCTCCCGAACACGTACGGGATTTCTGAAATCGTAGCGGCTACAAAATACCAGAGTGCGTTGTACGTCTGTGCGTCTCGCTCGCGGTAATACGACGCGCGTTCACGCAAGGTGAACGGCAGACAACCGACATACGTGATGTAGCCTTGGTAAAGCGCCGTCATGAAGATCACACCAACTGCCGAGTTGAGTCCTTGGTACGTCGTGTACTCGCCGTTCACAAGAACCAGACCAAATATCACGGCAAGACCAAAAGCGATCATGAAGCGCGTCAGGTTGTACGACGGCGTTCGCCAGTAGATTACCATGAACCGCCACATCAGCATGCGAAGCTGCATCCACGGACCAGCCGCGCGCTTGTTCTTGAACACCAACTCCGGCAGTCGGCCGGGCGCGGGGGACGACACGCCAGGTTGATCCAGCCCAGTCAACAATGCTTGCTGTTCCACACTCTCACGGAAATGTTGTACAAAATCCACGTTTGCAGCAGCGTCCGTCATCGGCTTCTCACCCGCACCAGCCACACCCGCACCGATACACTCCAACATCCACGTCGCCGGGTTCTGACCCTCAGGCAAAGGAACAACCTCCGGGATCGCCTCGAAGTAGTCAATCAGGTGTCCGCACTCACGGTCACCGCGAGTCGCGCTATCCAGCTCACCGAAGAACACCATCTCACCACCACGCTTTAGCAGTAGCAGACTGTCGAACAAGAAGAAGACATCGGATGAAGGTTGGTGGATCGTGCACACAACAGTGCGTCCGCTATCTGCTACCTTACGAACTCCGTCCATGATAACCTTGGCGGAGTGTGCGTCCAAGCCACTGGTAGGTTCGTCCAGGAACAACACGCTGGGCTGGGCTGCCAACTCGACACCGATGGTCAGTCGCTTCATCTGCTCCTGCGAGCGACCTCGAATGATTTGGTCGGCGATGGCGCGCATGTCTAACAAATCCAAGCACTCCTCGACGGAGGCAAGCTTCGCACGTTCCGATACGCTGCTGTCTTGGCGGAGGAAAGCACTAAACGTGAGCGCTTCTCGGATCGTCGCTCCTTCTGAGTGGATGTCCATTTGTTCGCAGTAACCCGTACACCGGCGGATCGCGAGGTTCGTTGCAGGATAGCCGTTCAGCAGGATCTCACCCTTAATGATTCCTCCAGACTTGCGACCAGCAATCACGTCCATCAACGTCGTTTTTCCAGCACCCGACGACCCCATGAGCGCCGTCATGGTACCCGGTAGTGCATAACCACTGATCCCCTTAAGCAGATCGATGGACTTATGTCTGTGGTGGGGAAGAGGAACGGAGTACCAAAGGTTCTTGAACGCCAATGCAACCGGTACAAACCTTGGCTGCTCCTCGTGGAGATCGACAACAACCATGTCAGCAGGCGTATCTCCCTGTACTGGCGCATTAGATGCAGCTCGTGGCGTGGCAACCATGACGTAGCTGGCTGTTCCATCTTGATGATTCGGGTGCTCCTGGTCTCCTTCAAGCTTGCTTTTATCCTCTTCACTGTCAAGACTCGCGACAACCGCTACAGTTGCTGCTGGAATATCGTATCGCTTGTGTTCGAGAATGTAGCTGCCGACTACGACGAAAAACGCGGTCGAAAAGAGCAGGAATAATATTCCCGCCCATACCCAAGCCTTGTTTGATGGCACGTCGTACAGTGACAACGAGTACTCGCCCATGGTCATGTTGTATTGTGAGCAGTAGTCCTCACCGCTGTATACGCACACGTCGAACTTTGGCGAGCGATACTGGTTAACTGCCACCGCGCGCAAGCACCAAGCAAGAGGGTTGATCCAGTAGATCCACACGAAAAAGGCAGGGATTTGGCTTCGTGGCACGATGAAACCAGCGAACACGACATAAAACGTGATGGAGAACGTGGACAGCGGCTTGGCAATGTTAAAGTTTGGTGCCATCGACGTCAACGTGAAGAACCACGCGCACAAGGCAAGGTTGGTCAGGACCATACACAGCAGGAAGAACAAGAAGTAGCCCACTCCAGCAACGAAGCCGCACATCCAGTACACGAAGCAACCGAAAACGAGACACTCCACGACAGCAGCAGGCACAAGTGCGGTCAAACACGCGATTGCAAAAGATGACGTGCGGTAGAAGTTAGCTCGGCGCTGCTTGTAGTAAATCTCGCGCGCGGCAACGAATACAGGTGTCTGCGATGCTTGACCCATAGCCAAAAACATTGTCGTCTGGTACAGGACACCCAGCGCGACTTGGGCGTTTGTGGGGTCAAACCCGTAAAAGGTACTGCCGTAGATGAGCCCCATGACCACCACCATCAATGCGCGCACACGCATGAACGCCGTGTTACGAAGCGCAAGAATCATCTGCCGGCGCATCACTGTCAGGGTTCCGGACCAAAACGACTGTCGAAATTCAGGCATCTTCACTAGGTGCTCTTCGGCGTCACGCAAACGCTCATCACTCCACGGTGCTTCCAAACCTTGCATAATGCTCTGGTGAATAGCCGACTGACGGAACAAGTCTGCGAATTCGCTCGCCAACCGAGGAGCCTGCACCGAAAACGATGCATGATTTCTCGACTTCGCCACTTCGTACTGGTACTGCTGGTCCGTGCCCAGATCCAACAGATAGTCGGCCACGTCGCGGTCTGGGGGACACGTGAAACCCAGACTCTCAAAATACGGCAGCACTTGCTCCCGTGGACCATGGTACATCACCTCACCATCGTTCAGCAGCAGAATGTTGTCAAACAATTCAAACACTTCTGGTGCAGGTTGCAGCAGCGCCATCACCACCGTCTTGTGCAGCTTCTTGGCAATGTCGCGTTGCGTGCACACAATGTCGTACGTGGCCGCGCTGTCGAGACCCGTGCTGATCTCGTCCATGAACGTCGCGTACTTCATACCGAACTCCATTTCACCTGTGGTCACGCGTCGACGTTCACCACCGGATACTCCACGCTTCAGAGCGTTGCCGATCACAGTATCCCGACACGTTTGTAAGCCAAGTTGTTCCACGATCACGTCCGGGTAGTGCTTGTACAGTGCTTCAGCCGTTCGAAGGGCCGCTTCATTCTGCTCGGGAGCGCCTTGCGACAACAATACCTTGCCACGCCGCGGCGCCACCTCCTCAGTGCAGCACGCATGGGCGAACTCAAGCGTCTCCTGCACCGACAGCGCCGGAAAATGCTTGTCGGATTGGGGAACGTACGCAGCGAGTTGCGGCAGTTTGGCCAATAACTCCTTCCAAGGTTGTCCGTTGTACGAGATATCGCCCTCCACGGTGACATTCTTCTCCATCGGGAACTGGCCGCTCAGCACCTTCATCAGCGACGTCTTGCCTGATCCTGGTTGGCCGAGCACCAGAGTGATAGTGCCTGGTTCGAAGACGGCGTCCACCCGGTTCAGCACGTGTCTCTGCGTGACGTGCTTGGTGGCTGTGAGTTTGCGTACAATGTGCTTGAGACTGTTGTAGACCGACGGCAGCTCCGACTTGGTTCCACTAGACTTCTGCTCGACGACGGAGACCTCGGCGATGACAGAGAGACCCTTGCATCGCACCTCCATCTGCGGTAGCGAACGTCCCAGTGCCGGTTCAAGCTGCTGCGCCACGAAGTCGTAGAAAGCCGCTTCGCCCTGCTCCATGAGCGCGTGGCCGGACTCGAGACCTGGCTGCAGCTTCGGTTGGGTTTGGTCCGTGGTGGCCGGTTTATCCTTTGCGTTCATTGGTGCGATCATGGCAGTCCTAGCACGCGAGTGCTGCAGCCCATGGAAAGGGTTTCACTAGGGGCTTGGGAGACGTGCGCACCACGAGGCGAATGCGCTAATGGCCTCGTGCGGGAGCGGAGCTCATGCCTCGCCATCGACCACGCATCTCTACAGTAGTCTCTTCGGGCGCGCAATTTGGATTGCGAGCCTTTTAACACCGCTTTGATGGGAACATGTCGCATGATTTGGGATGTGACGGGGTGGTGGTCGACTATGTGAATGCTGTCCTAGTCGCGACTAGGACCACGCGAAGCACATCGACAGCAACGAACGAACTCGCGCCGTCCGGCTGCAAAAGAATATTCACCACGAGCTCACTAGTATATGGCCCACGTCACTGACTTTGGGGCGCTGTGGCGGGCCTCGGCTCGAAATTCGGCGTCGCCACCCGGATGAACACTGTTCATCCAGGCCAGTTCATCTAATCTTTTACGGGGATGAACACGGGTCATCAGTCACCATTCTTTCCGCTGGTGGATCGGATCTGCAGCTACGGCAGCGCCAGAGCTCTTCAACATGCAGCTCCTGTGCGGCAAGACGTCACAACTTGCTGCTGCTGCTGCTACTGTTGTTGTTGTTGTTGTTGCAGCATTGGCGTAGTTTTGCCATAGGCAGCGCTGCATGCAACCTTCCTGCATCCTGGACGCCGTCCAGTTGTGAAGAGCTCACGACCAACCGAAGGCGATGACATGTCCCTGCGGTTCGATGCAACCTGAAGCTGCCTTTTTGTGACGAGACTACAGTACACACTGCAAGTACATGTACGAACTTCGCCAACTTATCGACACGTTGTCCTGGGCGACATGCAAAAGGTAAAGCACATGAACACGCATTCATTTCACAAGCATTTTTGATGTGATAAACTTGCTGCAGACGGCGCTTTACCTTTTCTGGTGGTTAACGTACCGCAGCGCCAACAACGACAGCACGCGGAACACGACCAAGAAGACGAACACGTAGCCGAAGTTGCTCCACATCTCGTCGTACTTCATATTGTACACGTCCTCCAGGTAGCCCTTCACCGTCGTGTGGCCGATCGACAGTGGTGTGTTCTGCAGCGGCTGACAAGCGAGCTCCGAACGCACATTCATGTACGACTGGGTGGCTTCGTCGTATGTCGGGTCTTCGGGGCAATTGCCGAACAGCAGAGCGATCAATATGCTCAACGAGTAACGCTGAGGCGTCAAGTGGTAGAGCCACTTGTAGCCGTCGGGGATGGAGCCGGCAGGAGGGTTGAAGCCGGCGAAAAGCAGGAAGATAGCGTTGATCAGCACTCCAACAATGGCCGCGACTTCCACACTCGGTAACGCGTAGATGAACAATTGACCCAGATACGTCTGCATGAGCACGAAGAGCGACACGTTGATCCAGTACAGCACGGCCGTTGTGAACGATCCAATGCCCATCAACGGGAAGAAGATGACCGTGAAGATCAGGCCGCTCCCGAACACGTACGGGATTTCTGAAATCGTAGCGGCTACAAAATACCAGAGTGCGTTGTACGTCTGTGCGTCTCGCTCGCGGTAATACGACGCGCGTTCACGCAAGGTGAACGGCAGACAACCGACATACGTGATGTAGCCTTGGTAAAGCGCCGTCATGAAGATCACACCAACTGCCGAGTTGAGTCCTTGGTACGTCGTGTACTCGCCGTTCACAAGAACCAGACCAAATATCACGGCAAGACCAAAAGCGATCATGAAGCGCGTCAGGTTGTACGACGGCGTTCGCCAGTAGATTACCATGAACCGCCACATCAGCATGCGAAGCTGCATCCACGGACCAGCCGCGCGCTTGTTCTTGAACACCAACTCCGGCAGTCGGCCGGGCGCGGGGGACGACACGCCAGGTTGATCCAGCCCAGTCAACAATGCTTGCTGTTCCACACTCTCACGGAAATGTTGTACAAAATCCACGTTTGCAGCAGCGTCCGTCATCGGCTTCTCACCCGCACCAGCCACACCCGCACCGATACACTCCAACATCCACGTCGCCGGGTTCTGACCCTCAGGCAAAGGAACAACCTCCGGGATCGCCTCGAAGTAGTCAATCAGGTGTCCGCACTCACGGTCACCGCGAGTCGCGCTATCCAGCTCACCGAAGAACACCATCTCACCACCACGCTTTAGCAGTAGCAGACTGTCGAACAAGAAGAAGACATCGGATGAAGGTTGGTGGATCGTGCACACAACAGTGCGTCCGCTATCTGCTACCTTACGAACTCCGTCCATGATAACCTTGGCGGAGTGTGCGTCCAAGCCACTGGTAGGTTCGTCCAGGAACAACACGCTGGGCTGGGCTGCCAACTCGACACCGATGGTCAGTCGCTTCATCTGCTCCTGCGAGCGACCTCGAATGATTTGGTCGGCGATGGCGCGCATGTCTAACAAATCCAAGCACTCCTCGACGGAGGCAAGCTTCGCACGTTCCGATACGCTGCTGTCTTGGCGGAGGAAAGCACTAAACGTGAGCGCTTCTCGGATCGTCGCTCCTTCTGAGTGGATGTCCATTTGTTCGCAGTAACCCGTACACCGGCGGATCGCGAGGTTCGTTGCAGGATAGCCGTTCAGCAGGATCTCACCCTTAATGATTCCTCCAGACTTGCGACCAGCAATCACGTCCATCAACGTCGTTTTTCCAGCACCCGACGACCCCATGAGCGCCGTCATGGTACCCGGTAGTGCATAACCACTGATCCCCTTAAGCAGATCGATGGACTTATGTCTGTGGTGGGGAAGAGGAACGGAGTACCAAAGGTTCTTGAACGCCAATGCAACCGGTACAAACCTTGGCTGCTCCTCGTGGAGATCGACAACAACCATGTCAGCAGGCGTATCTCCCTGTACTGGCGCATTAGATGCAGCTCGTGGCGTGGCAACCATGACGTAGCTGGCTGTTCCATCTTGATGATTCGGGTGCTCCTGGTCTCCTTCAAGCTTGCTTTTATCCTCTTCACTGTCAAGACTCGCGACAACCGCTACAGTTGCTGCTGGAATATCGTATCGCTTGTGTTCGAGAATGTAGCTGCCGACTACGACGAAAAACGCGGTCGAAAAGAGCAGGAATAATATTCCCGCCCATACCCAAGCCTTGTTTGATGGCACGTCGTACAGTGACAACGAGTACTCGCCCATGGTCATGTTGTATTGTGAGCAGTAGTCCTCACCGCTGTATACGCACACGTCGAACTTTGGCGAGCGATACTGGTTAACTGCCACCGCGCGCAAGCACCAAGCAAGAGGGTTGATCCAGTAGATCCACACGAAAAAGGCAGGGATTTGGCTTCGTGGCACGATGAAACCAGCGAACACGACATAAAACGTGATGGAGAACGTGGACAGCGGCTTGGCAATGTTAAAGTTTGGTGCCATCGACGTCAACGTGAAGAACCACGCGCACAAGGCAAGGTTGGTCAGGACCATACACAGCAGGAAGAACAAGAAGTAGCCCACTCCAGCAACGAAGCCGCACATCCAGTACACGAAGCAACCGAAAACGAGACACTCCACGACAGCAGCAGGCACAAGTGCGGTCAAACACGCGATTGCAAAAGATGACGTGCGGTAGAAGTTAGCTCGGCGCTGCTTGTAGTAAATCTCGCGCGCGGCAACGAATACAGGTGTCTGCGATGCTTGACCCATAGCCAAAAACATTGTCGTCTGGTACAGGACACCCAGCGCGACTTGGGCGTTTGTGGGGTCAAACCCGTAAAAGGTACTGCCGTAGATGAGCCCCATGACCACCACCATCAATGCGCGCACACGCATGAACGCCGTGTTACGAAGCGCAAGAATCATCTGCCGGCGCATCACTGTCAGGGTTCCGGACCAAAACGACTGTCGAAATTCAGGCATCTTCACTAGGTGCTCTTCGGCGTCACGCAAACGCTCATCACTCCACGGTGCTTCCAAACCTTGCATAATGCTCTGGTGAATAGCCGACTGACGGAACAAGTCTGCGAATTCGCTCGCCAACCGAGGAGCCTGCACCGAAAACGATGCATGATTTCTCGACTTCGCCACTTCGTACTGGTACTGCTGGTCCGTGCCCAGATCCAACAGATAGTCGGCCACGTCGCGGTCTGGGGGACACGTGAAACCCAGACTCTCAAAATACGGCAGCACTTGCTCCCGTGGACCATGGTACATCACCTCACCATCGTTCAGCAGCAGAATGTTGTCAAACAATTCAAACACTTCTGGTGCAGGTTGCAGCAGCGCCATCACCACCGTCTTGTGCAGCTTCTTGGCAATGTCGCGTTGCGTGCACACAATGTCGTACGTGGCCGCGCTGTCGAGACCCGTGCTGATCTCGTCCATGAACGTCGCGTACTTCATACCGAACTCCATTTCACCTGTGGTCACGCGTCGACGTTCACCACCGGATACTCCACGCTTCAGAGCGTTGCCGATCACAGTATCCCGACACGTTTGTAAGCCAAGTTGTTCCACGATCACGTCCGGGTAGTGCTTGTACAGTGCTTCAGCCGTTCGAAGGGCCGCTTCATTCTGCTCGGGAGCGCCTTGCGACAACAATACCTTGCCACGCCGCGGCGCCACCTCCTCAGTGCAGCACGCATGGGCGAACTCAAGCGTCTCCTGCACCGACAGCGCCGGAAAATGCTTGTCGGATTGGGGAACGTACGCAGCGAGTTGCGGCAGTTTGGCCAATAACTCCTTCCAAGGTTGTCCGTTGTACGAGATATCGCCCTCCACGGTGACATTCTTCTCCATCGGGAACTGGCCGCTCAGCACCTTCATCAGCGACGTCTTGCCTGATCCTGGTTGGCCGAGCACCAGAGTGATAGTGCCTGGTTCGAAGACGGCGTCCACCCGGTTCAGCACGTGTCTCTGCGTGACGTGCTTGGTGGCTGTGAGTTTGCGTACAATGTGCTTGAGACTGTTGTAGACCGACGGCAGCTCCGACTTGGTTCCACTAGACTTCTGCTCGACGACGGAGACCTCGGCGATGACAGAGAGACCCTTGCATCGCACCTCCATCTGCGGTAGCGAACGTCCCAGTGCCGGTTCAAGCTGCTGCGCCACGAAGTCGTAGAAAGCCGCTTCGCCCTGCTCCATGAGCGCGTGGCCGGACTCGAGTCCTAGCTGGCGTTTTGTCTCCTGTTGGCTGAGCACGGGTGTCGAGTCGTTGCTGACGACTGATGTAGTCATGGTTCACGAAGGTTCATACAAGGCAAGACGCTCGTGTGTGGGTTAGCCGGTGTATTGGATACTGTGCTTTGTGGTCAATGGGGACGGGTCTGGGAGGCTTCATCGTGTCCCTGGGAACTTTGCCTTGAACGGGGGGGGGGCATTGATTGGCGCCTCTTTGGTGACGAGCTTGGCACCACGCAATTGCTGCGTAGCTCAAATCGAGCGTTCATCCGCGAGGCAAGATGGGGTGGCCGGCTGATCGTCCTATCTCGACGACTGGATGAATGAGCCATTCACCCAATCTCAGGGGGCGATGAACAGCGCCGACCAGCGAGAAGTGGTGACGTTAGCCATGGATCGCGTGACGAACGCTTCCAAGCGAACTTTGGCGGCGATGTCAGCTTGTTATTCATCAATGATGAACTACAGGGTTTGCACATCTGCAATTTTACGGTGCCGTGGTCGGCGTAAACGCCGTCCCTCGACAAAAGTACGCCTTTCAGCGCCTCCGAGAACGATTCCACACTGTAACATTCCAGAAGTGGTGGAGGTAGATTCGCCGGTGGCGACAATCGCATACACAGCACACCTTTTCTTGCATTGCTTCCATTGATACTCGATTACTGCACGCTGCAAACAATCGAGCAGTAGTTTCCGCTAAAACCGACGTCCAGAATTGCATCCCATCCATTCTCTGTTTGAATTTCGTACGTAAAGACGAGTGTCCCCACGTCAAATCGGGGCGGCCCTACAGCCCTAAAACGGAGTGGCGAGCGATGAGCTTGTTTCTGTTGATCGTGCTTGTTGCCAGTCGAGCATCGTCGCCGTGGACTTCGTCGGTCTCTCCTTTCCTTTCTACACCATATCAAATTGTTTAGACCGTCGTGTCCATTTCCTCGTCCTGCTTGACAAAGCTGGCTAACGCAGGAGCATGCAGCAGCAGCGAGGACGGTAGCCCCTGCGGGTTGGTCTCGGGGTCGAAGTGGTCCGTGTCGTACATGCTCAGCCACTCCTTCAGCTCGTCACGCAGCGTTTCGATCTCTCCGAACCGCGTCCCGATTCCTCGTTCTTGGCACGCGAACTCGAGCTCACTGAGCGACAGGTCGTCGACGCCCTCCTTCAGCAATTGCTGGTCGTCCATACTGAGCTCCTCCATCTTTCTGTTCAGCTTCTTCTCCACTTGCGACTGCGTTAGCAGTTTGTTCAGCACGGCGAAGCTCGGGAACAGCGCCGTGCCTTCGGCCAGGACGTGCGCATGTTTGCTCGAGAGCGCGTGGAGCGATGCAGGGCCCTCAAAGAACGGCACGAGCTCGACCACCTGTGTGGGGCGCAAGCCGCCGTCGCCCGCCGCCTTGGCCAGCGCCAACATCTCCTGCAGCGCGTTGTCCTTGTGCTCGATCTGTAGCAGAAGCTGCAGCAGCTGTGGATACGTCTCGGCCCTGGCCTGTACGTCCTGCTGGAGGAACTGCGTCTTTTGGTCTGGCCGCCAGAACTGCCAGGGCAGCAACTGCTTGGGGAACTGGTAGCCGAGCAGCGGCGCCGCGTAGCCCAGCGCCGGCACGCAGAAGAAGGTCAGCAGAGGCAGAGACTTGAGCAGGTCGCGATGGGCCTGGCGCAGCAGCATCATCTCGCGTCGCGTGAGTTTGGCCTGGCCGTTGGATTCCTTCAGGCGGCGACGCAGCGCCCAGGCCTGCTTGTTCTCGAGGTACAGCCCCTTGGAGCCGGCCACGAACGGCTGCAACCACTTCTGCAGCTTCTGATAGAGCGACAGGTCCTTCGGCGCGGAGCTGAAGCAGCGGGTGGTGGAAGGAGATGGCAATAGAGAAGGGTAGAGCGAGCGGCCTGAGGTGGCCAGGAGGTGGCCACGTAGGCCGGATGCGCGTACGGCCGAGGACAGCATGGGCTTTTGACGGTGGAATGGCTGACTGTCACATGAAGATACGTTATGTGTCCGTAGCTAGGCTATATACAAACGTACACACTTGGCCACTGACTAGAGTATTTGAACACAATCGGATCTTCAGGCCCAAAAGGGGAGAAATCTAGAGCAGCCACGACAATGGCGACGATGCAGGACGTGGAGATGGCCGAGCCTGAGCAAGTTCACCCGCTGCAGACGCAGTTCGAGGACGCCGAGGACGTGGTGGCCGCTCTTTCGGCCAACGCGTCGCCCGACGCGGCCATCCAGGCCTTCCAGAACATCATCTCCTACGGTTGGGATCAGCTTATCTAGGACCTAGGATCGAGGACCTAGGATATCCTCTTTAACTATTCTGTTTGCTGTTGTTGCCTGCAGCCGGAGAGGACGCGGCGCTGGAGCAGGTGCAGCGCGTGAAGGAGCACTCGATCTACAAGTTGGCCCAGATGTACATCCAGTTCGGCCGCGAGAAGGAGCTGGCCTCGCTGCTGCAGGCGCTGCGGCCCTTCTTCGCTTCGCTGGCCCGCGCCAAGACCGGCAAGATCGGTGCGGCCAACTCTGATGCTATGCTTCTTTATTATGATACGAAGAAGAGACTGACAATGCTGTGGCCGCTGCAGTGCGCACGGTAATCGACATGGTGGCCAAGGTGAAGGTGCTGGACGCCGAGAAGGCGCTGCAGCTGCAGGCTG
Source organism: Phytophthora agathidicida (assembly GCA_025722995.1). Taxonomy (NCBI): domain Eukaryota; phylum Oomycota; class Peronosporomycetes; order Peronosporales; family Peronosporaceae; genus Phytophthora; species Phytophthora agathidicida. Next base: position 2,920,374 of record CP106972.1, on the reverse strand, counting down.
ATCTGTGTCTGGATTCGATCGAGTGGTGCAAGCAGGAGAAGCACACGTTCCTGCGCCAACGTGTGGAGGCGCGTCTGGCCTCCATCTACTTCCAGCAGAGTAAATTCCAGCCGGCGCTGGACCTTATCACGGAGCTGTTGCACGAGATCAAGAAGCTGGACGACAAGCAGCTGCTGGTGGAGATCCACCTCGTGGAGAGCAAGCTGCATCACGCCCTGCGTAATGTGCCCAAGGCCAAGGCGGCGCTCACAGCGGCGCGCAGTATCTCCAACACGATCTACGTGGTGCCACGCACGCAGGCACAGATCGACCAGATGTCAGGCATCCTGCACGCTGAGGAGCGCGACTACAAGACGGCGTACTCATACTTCTTTGAGGCGTTCGAGGCCTTGTCGACACTGGATGAGGTGGAGGGACTCAAGTGCCTCAAATACATGCTGCTCGCCAAGATTGCCAGCGGCGGCGCTAGCGAGGTGAACCTCATCATTAACAGCAAGCAGGCGATGAAGTTCATTGGCATCGATCTGGAGGCGATGCAGGAGGTCGCCAAGGCTCATGAACAGAGATCCCTCGAGCAGTTTGAAGCAGCAACGAAGAAATATGCTGCACGTACGTCGATATGCGAAGCATACCCTGGTACCTTGCGAAGAAGAATTAACTTGTGTCTTATTGCTGCAATTTAGAGCTCGTGGAAGACGCGTTGATCAAGAATCACCTAGGCAAACTTTACGAACAGCTCCTTGAAAGCAACCTGATCAAGATTATCCAGCCGTTTTCGTGCGTCGAGATTGCACACGTCGCCAAGTTGATCAAGCTGCCGCTAGCGCAAATTGAATTGAAGTAAGGACGGCTTGCGGTTTACCCACGCACGTGCGCTCTATTGATGCCTCTTGTGTGAATGTACTTCGTAGGTTGTCGCAAATGATCCTTGACCACAAGTTCCACGGCATCTTGGACCAGGGCAAGGGACAGCTTGTCGTCTACGACAGCCCCGTCGAGGATGTGCGTTTGCGGCAAATTTGTTTGGCTCGTTGATACCAGTGCGGTACGCTGACTTGTGATTTTGTTTTGCTGTTGTGTTGTTTAGAAAACATATACCTCCGGTCTAGGTGTCATCGAGAACGTTGGAAACATCGTAGACAATCTGTTCCGGCGCGCCGACAAGCTGCAAGCATAAATATATACTTGCAGAAACATGGGCTCTCGGCGAATTTTCGGGGCTAGCGATAAGGATGTGACACACTTGGTACTGCCGCAGGAAAGCAGACAGGAAACTGTAGGGAGAGATTCACCAGCAAATTCAAATCAAGTGCAGATCAACTTATACTTCTTTAACGGAACCGGTGGTACGGCCCATTTACAACCGAACTCCTCGCCTCGGGTGAGCCATCGTCATTATCATTAGGGGTGACGATGGACATTTCGTTGGACGAGGCCATCACCTTGGCCTTCATACCACTGGCCACGTAGGTCATGTTTGCGAAATTCTTGTTTTTCTCGGAGTCCTTCATCATTTTCTGGCGTCGGCGGATGCTCATCACGACGAAGACAACAAACGTGAGGAACACCACGACACCCAGCACGATGAAGCCCGCGTAGAGCGGAGGGCCGAAAGTCACCTTCGAAGCATCCCCGCCGTTTGCTGTAGCAGCTCCCAACTGAAATGTGCAACGCGGGCCACCCCAGAACTCGTTAACACATTCACAGCGGCCAGTGTTAGCGTTGCATACACCCGTGTGGAAAGTGTACTGCACACTGAATGGAATCGTGCAGTCTGTGTAGTCGCGACACGGTGCGCCACCATGAACTTCGACAAGCTTGTTGTCACCATCAACGTAGTCGGACTGGTGGTCGAGAATCCACTGCCGCGTTGGATGTGAGGCAGGATCGCATTCGTGCGCCATGGTGGAGCTCTCTGATGTATCTTGATATACCCGCACGTAGTCGATCTTCATGTACAACGGAAACGAGTCGCAGATGTAGTTGTTTTCCGCATTCTTGCCGTCACCACGGCATGGTTGGCCCGGGTTGGGTGGATACGCGCCCCACGCTGCCGACAATGCGACATTGAAGATAATGTAACTCGGCTCCTACAAATTGGTAACATCAGTCCTCAGCTTGTGTTCTGCAATCGTACAGGTTTAAGCCACGTACCTCGGGGAAAGTGAGCCTCGGATTGGGCTTGCTGCCACCCTGCGGCGTGTTGACCACAGACTCGGCCGGGATCTCGAAGATAGGGAGGCCGCCGATCATCCAGCGAAGGTATCCATTGTTACCCGTGACCCACTCGAGCTGGTACGCCACGTAGTCGTAGTAAGCCCCCATGTGAATGCCCCAGTTAGCCGACAGCGCATCCATTTGATAATTGTACGGGTCCATGCTGTTGGTCTTTGGCGTCGAGCTGTTTCGTGGCGACGAGCACCGGCTGTCCTGGTTGTCAGGGTCACACAAGAACACACCCTGGTATCCGTTCATCTCAGGGAAGCATTTGCCGTTGGTGTTTATATTCCAGTGTCCGAGCGACTTGGCATCGTCGATGTAGTCCATGTCGCCATGTATGTCATTTGATGCCGGACAATACGTCAGAGAGCAAGTATTCTCCGTGATGTTCTTCATGCCCGCTACAACTCCAGAATACGACTGCGTGTCGTTGCCATCTACAACACAGTAATTGTTGGCCGCGTAACGCAGACCCTGGTACCAACTCTGGTGGCCTCGCTTCTTGTAGTACTCTGTGGGCACACCGGGCAAGTTGGCACCGATGGTGACACACTCTTGGCTGTACATGCAGTAACTCCAGTCGCCTATAGTTTCGTTGAAGGCCGCACGACGATAGTCGGCAGGCATTCCTGGGGCAATCTGGATCGAAGACGAGATGGCCACGCCACCACCTTCCAGCAGGTCGATTTCAACAGCACCGCGGCCCTGGTTCGGGTTCAAGCCATGGCCAGGGTTGGAGTCGCACGCGCTGATGCGCTGGTTGCTCGAATTGAAGACGCTCTCGTTGCATTCGTTGTACGAAAATGGCCACATGCGGGTCGTCGACGCCGAGAACAGTGCGCGACCGAGGTTCCCCATGAGCCAGATACCCGGCCACGTCGGGTAGTACTGCTTGCTCTCGGCACGTGCGTTGTAGCCCTTGTTAATGTCCGTATTATTGCTGTCGTTGCCCAACACACCCGGCAGCTTAGCTCGCACTTCCAGCATACCTCCTTGGAAACAGAACTTGTTCCAGGTCTGCAGCATCCCCGACCGGTAGTACTGTCAAACAAAACACCACAAGGCAAAAGCATCAGCGAATAATGTAGTACCTATCCCCCACTCAACAACGTACGAAGGTGGAGTTCTGGTATCCTGGTGGTCGTAGGTAGTTGTTCCAGACTGTGATGTTGTTGACCTCGTCGATGGACTTGATCTGCAGGTAGCACAGTCCTTCCTCATCGTCATCGCACACGACCGACGTCATATTGTGCGAGTAGAGCTGCAGAGCATCGTTGGTGCCGTCGGCTATCTCGAGTGACGTCCAAATGTGGTCGGCCCCAGCCGAGAAGTTGCGGTTGACGTCTCCGAATTCGTCGCTCATGACGAGCTCCCAAGTGTCTCCGCGCGACGTCACGTAGCTCCGCACGTCGTCGGGTGTGTCTGGATCCACCCACGGCCGAATACCCGACCGAGTCTCGAGTTTGACTAGACTGCGATCCGTGGCAGTGCTGTTGCCACTTCCACTGGAGCTCGCTTCGACTAGAGCAACCGCTGCAACGCCCATCAACGAGAGGAGCGTCTTCATCGTAGAAGACCGTTTGGTGGTATCTGCTACGCGAGCTGCCCGAGCGTCGACGTGTGTGAACGCTGTGGGGAGTTCACGAATGAGCTGCAGGTCATGGAGCGAGGCAGGTCGGGGTCAGAGCGCGGGCTGGTCCCACCACCGCCCATCGTGAGTGCCGTGCCGTGGTGTCGTCAGCCAGAAGCGAAAACTTTGGCGAATTAATGATGGCTTTCAGTGCTAGAGAACCGCATTTTTACAGATCCAAGCTCTATGCAGCTTCACTGCTTCAGCGGAGACTTGAGTTCTCGCTGCACGACGGCATTGTCTGCAGCTAGACCAATTGGTATGATTGCAGCAAGACCAATTGGTGCGACTTCATACAATGGCCTTCATACATGTAGGCCATTGCGAGCGAAGGGAGTAGAAGCATTGTTTGCTGGCTTACATTGCTGTGTGGTTCCCTCTCTCTACACATGTGACTCCTACGATAGTGACCACGTCAAAGCCCGTTCAAGCAAAGCCGAGTTTCTTGGCGGAACTTTTATTAACAGTTCCCGATGCATCCTCCTGGAGTCAAAGCGATGGCGCTCTTGCTGCTCGAGAGGTACTCGTCGAACAGGAAAATGGAGCAGGTTGAAGCGCGTCGAGGATTTGCAAAGCACCCGATTTTTTCGCGAGTGAACACCAAGTCAGCAGGCAGCACAATGATATATCGCTGATCTCGAGACGGCAACGCGCAGATCAGGCAGACGGCCGAGGTCGAGCTCCGCGATGCCACGTACCAATTCGGTGCGCTTGCCGCCGGCTTCGGTAGTCGTTTGTCGTTCTGCAGAAATAATGGCAACCTTTCTATCGTTGTAGCACCGCTACAACGATAGATAGGTTGCCACGCGCAAGCCTTCTCTGGCCAGAGTTATCCTCGACTTGAAGCTGGTAGCGCATGATTTCAAGTGCCGACTCCGGCCACATTAGTACGGCCAGCAGGAATGCTGGCACCCCACGCGATGCTTTGCAGCTAGAAGGGGTAAGGCACTGCAACCTCGTGGCACTGCGCGTGGAATCCGGTCGAAGCGCGGCAACAGAAGCATTCGGTTTGCAAAATGAATTACATGTAGCAGACAATGACATGTGGCGGTATCAGGTCAATGTGGTGCGGGATCTTCGGTCGGATAGGTTAGTTGTGCAGACGTTAAGGTGGTGGGGCTTTACAGCTACATGCACTAACGAGGTGGACAGAGTGATGCTGTTTTCACATGACTGTGAAAATCAGGTGGTGCGTCGTGAACGACCAGGACAACCGGATTCTTGTGAAAGATGCTATTCTGTGTGGCTGCACAACAAGAGCTTCAAGCGGATTCTCAAGAAGATGGACCGGTATACACTTGTTGAAGATATTCTGCACCACTCGTGGAGGTACGAACGGATGAATGTCGATACGGTTTGATGCATGTTATATTGACCCATTTCACACTGGTGTTGGTGTTGTTGCAGTTTGTCATCAGAAGAGCTCTCGGTTCTGTCCAAGTTTAAACACTCGAGTGACCTGAATCTCAACCTTGAGGGCCGAAAATTAAAGCAAGCTGCGATGGCAGTTGTCCAGCACTTTAGTGGTTCTACCAAGCGTTCGTCGGCGTGCAAGGGAACTGAAAAATGAGCGCAACTAGACACGAACGCTTTGATCGTGTTCAGCAGCCACTCTCGATGGAAGAGATGCTGCAACTGCACTCGCTCGACCCCTCATTACACGACGAAGGCAATTATTTTTTATCTCGCCAGCAGAGCATTCCTGCTCAAGAAGTGGATAGCCCACAAGTTGAAGTGGGTAAAAGTCGAACTGCTCTTTATTTGAACTCCCACGTTTAAGAGCAATGACTCGTTTAACCGGAACCGCCCATTGTAATCAGCCATGTTCGCCACCAGAATGTCGACTGCGCTGCGCCGTGTGGCCTCGGTGGCCACACGCCGGCCATCACCGCAACTCGCATCTGCTCGTACACGACGCACTTCTCTACGTGCTGCACAGACTGGCCGCTTCTTCTCGCAGGTGACGTTCACATTCGTGGACGGTGAAGGCGAGAAGACGACGGTGACGGCGGACGAGGGCCAATCACTGCTGGACGTGGCCCATGAGAACGACGTGGAGCTGGAGGGCGCGTGCGGAGGGGAACTGGCCTGCTCCACCTGCCACTTGGTGTTCGAGAAGCGCATCTTTGACGACCTGCCGGAGATCAGCGAGGAGGAGGAAGACATGCTCGACTTGGCCTGGGGGCTCACGGACACGTACGTCCATGGCCTGCCCTACCGGACTATATCGGTAGAGTGCTAATGCTGTTATGTCTGCTGCTGCAGGTCGAGGTTGGGCTGTCAGATTCAGGTGACGAAGGAGATGGAGGGCATGACGGTGCGCATCCCGGACGAGGCCGACAACCTCATGTAGAGAGAGAACAACAGAGTGCCAATTGACTGTGGACCATATAGAAGCCGGGGGTAGAGCGGGACGACGTGCTGGTGCTTTTGTGCTCTAGAGAAAACACACAGGCCAAGCAAGGACCAAGCGCGGAGGTGTATGCCCATTCCAGTCCAGAATCAACTGTCAAGACTGTTTTTGCTATGTAGTTTTGTTTTGCTGTGGGATGCTGTTTAGATAGACTGTCCGTGTACTCACTGTGGTTTTGTGATGATGGGGAGACTACACAGCGTCGTTGACCTCGCCTAGCTGTTTCTCGAGCTCCTGCACGATGCGCCCAAGCCGGTCCTGCTGCTGGATCATGCCGCTGATCTTCGCTTGAATTTTCTCGAGCTCGCTCTCGGCGGTCTGAGAGCGGAAGGAACCGGAGAAGTCTGTGTTCAGCTGGGAAATGCGGTTGAGCGTCGTCTCGGGCGTCGGGGTTACGATCTCCTGAGCCGTCTTATCATCGATGGTCACTGACGCAGCCATCTTCTCGAGCGCAGTGAGCGAGCTCTCGGTGGGTTTGGAATTCAGCTGCTTTGGAGTGGTCTTGGTGCGCTTGTCTACAATACGTGCAATACGCTGCTTCATGGCTGGGTAATGAGTGAGCGCGATGAGGAATTTCTCCCGTGTCAGCATGCGCAACTCACAGAAGCACAATGTACGCACGGTAGCTGTACGCAGACAATTCTGGTTGAGGATGGCCATCTCGCCGAAGTACTGCTTCTGACCCAGCAGCCCGAGCTGAACACCAGACTTGACGATCTCCACGACCCCGCGGAAGATGAAGAACATCTCTTCACCTATTTCACCTTCCAGAATGACCTCTTCCAAAGGCGGGAAACACACCATCCGCATACTGAGCGCGAGCTCCATCAGGAAATTGTGGTCCGCGCCAGCGAAGAAGGGCATTTTGTTTAGCACACTGTCGTTAATGGCAAATGCAATTTTGGAACGCAACAGCGCTGATAGTTCGGCCAGGATCTTGCCTTCGTTGACCAACTTTGACTCAGCCGAAATACGTGCGTTGAAGAAGAACTCGCGGATTTCGTAGCGCAGCTGCATTGGCAGTTCTCGGGCCTCCATGTAATCGTTGAGCTCGTCCATGCGGAGCTGAAAACGACTGTCCGCCCCATTCAGATTGGTTACCATGGCAACAACGTTCGTGATTCCGTACGCAAAAATCCAAGCACCGAGAATCATGGCGACAATGGCGAATATACGCTCGTGCGTCGTCATCGGATGCACGTCGCCGTAGCCCACTGTCGTCCTGAGGTGTCCAAGTGCAGCACAAGCGATGGAATGAGTGTCATTAACTCCCCACGGAGCAGCGGGCACAGCTCCTACGTACATGGTCATAATTGCCCAGTAGAAGGACGTAATGTACTTTTCGTACAGACTCTTGTCCTCCAGATCCATCGTGGCTACCCATCCGTCGTCATTGCCAAAGCTGATGAGGAAGAAAAAACAACTTTGGGGCACAAGTCGTGGACTGGTCAGCGCGATGCAGATGCAATTGAGAACGATAATACTGGATTTCAAGATGGACTTTTACCTGAGCCAGTGCGACGTGAAGCACACAAGCATGCAGAACTTGAAGATACTGCTTACTGTGGACCGCAGAAGCAGCGCGTAGTCGAGTCTACAAGACAGAACGCGCGTTAGTCCCAAGAAGTTCTAGCTTGCTCGTCGTATACCACCTACCTGTTGAGAATACGTGTGATCGTAAGCATCCGGACGAGACGAAATAGACGGAAGAGCCGAAACATTCGCGCGAGCTGTGGGATGCGGAAGTACGAGCCCTGGATGTAGTAGAGCGGGAAGGCTGAGACGAAGTCTAGCAGGAACCACGCCTGCACATATCTCTGAGCAATCGCCTTGAGTTTCACTTCAATTTGGCCGTGGTCCTCGTACGCGGACAAGAAGTTTACGAACTGCACAACGTTGTTGGCTGAGATTAGCAAGGCATTGCTAACAATGGTGATATGACGTACAATATCAACGATGAAGAAGAAGTCGATGGCTCGCTGGATGTAGTCCAAAGCTACAAGCGATTGCGGGACCGAAGCTCCAAATGACAATTGGAACTTCACAACAAATTAGTTTTACTCGACTGCGCGAGTGAACTCGACGTAGCTGGACGTACCGGGATGCTGAACGAGTTGTCTGTGCATCAAGAAATTCAAGTAAGTATGCTTCACAACCGAACAAGTCGCGCAAACTCTACGTACAGCAGATGAGCGTGACGGAGACGAGATCCCATCGCAATCGAAACTTGCCGTTGGGCGAGATGATGTACTTTGGCACGGTCGACTCGTCGAACTTCTGTTTCTTCTTGTTGATGATGAACTCGTTCTTGGACACCGTCTCCACAAAGTCCAATGCCTCAGCTGTGCACCAAAGCAAAAACGTATCAAGTACAATCGCGGCAACACTTTCGAACGTGGCAAGACGTACCTGGAGTGAGCTCGTCCATATCCCGTTCAAGTCGCTGGTCCTGGAACTCGCTCATCTTGCCGTCCGTGGGTCTCACAGCCGCCACTTTTGCTCGTTTCTTGACCTTGCGGATCATGTCCCGCATAGTCACGAGCTTCATGAGACTCGTCTGAGTGAACTGCTGCTGCAACGTCACCCGTCGATTCTCTCCGGTAGACGGCATCCGTGCCGCTGCCTTCGCTCGCAGTTCATTCTGCGCCAACCGCATCTCCTCGATGGGCGAAAGCCCAGTCATGTGGGCGCGCTCCGCCTGCCGAGCCATGAACGGCGACTGCGACATACTGGCCACCCGCGCTGCATCCGTCCCCGCCTCCTTGCCACGTTCCGCCTGCCGATTATTCATCTTCCGCGATGTTCAAGTGTCTAAAGCTGATGGATGGTCTCCGTCACAAATAGCAACTTCCACTACAAACTTCCATTTTGCCAGAAAGACGCTGGCACGATGCCGTCGGCCATGGCGCGACAGATGAACACCGCTCACTCGCTAGCGTCCATCGAGGCGATGGAATCCGCTGGCCAGTTCGAGTTCTTCCGGCTTTTGCATCGCGTCGTCGTATTCGCCATCGCGCTTTGGTACGTTGGAATTTCGGCTAAGGCCTTCATGGCAGCTACCACGGTGCTGCGAGGCTTCGAGTCCAAGGATTTGGGCGTCACGGTGCACGAATGCAAACTCATTGTCGGCTACGCTGGAGACGCGACTATCAACGAGAGTCCACTGGTGCAGGACGTATTGAACGGATCCACCGAAGTGCGGAGTGATACCATTTACCTCTTGACGGACTCGACACATGCGTTCACGGAATGCACGGATGTTGCAGGATACAATGACTCGGTGTACGGCAACAGCTTCCTGCGGTTCTTGTTCAATTCCCTGCAGAAATACGCAGTAGACGACCTTGAATACCTCACGGAGTTTGAGTTGATCGCCCCCGTCATCGACTGTACCTTCGACCTGTTGGCCTCAAAGGATGAAGACGTGACGCAGCTCCGCATGTACTTCTTGTTGCGACAGACAAATACTACCGACGAGACGATGCTGCTGTCGGCGTTGATTTCGACACAAGACTTTCAAGTGGACCAGCAGTATCAAAGTGGCGCCGCGTTGCTGGCCACGATCGCCCCTATAGACGACATGCGGGCCAATCAAGTCAACCACATTTTCGCCATCGCATTCAACTACCCATACGAGTCCGAGCCGCAGTTCACGAGCGGTGAAATGCTCGGCATTGAAAGCGACAACTTTTGGCTGTTCAAAAGTTTGCCCCAACCTAACAGTATCGACCCAGCTAAAGAAGTGCGTACAGCTTTTCGCATGGGCGGCTACATCGACGACCCGATCGCTCAATCCAACATCCAAATCGTGATCTGGGACTTGCCGAGTGACCCGGCTACTGAGTTGAGCAATTGGGAGTGGCATGCGCTCGCTTCTCTGCATGACTCGTGGGCTTGGACACACTGCATTCACGGGATATTTGCTATCATCGTGCTGTTCGACCTGGGCGTGCTTTTCTTCGTGATTTACCAACGTGCTCGCAAGGGTCACTTCTGGGTAGGCGACGCGTTTGCTACCATCTCTAACTCGCTGCTGTATCGTGGCGTGTTGGTCTTCGTGTCCAATCACCTCAACGGGTACTACACACTCACGGAATTCTGTCTTGCCATCGGTAGCCAGCTAGCAGGACGTCGTACAATCTACTATCGCCCGGAAATGGTGCACGCTGACTTGCTAACATTTTTTCTCAACGTGACCAGCATCCTCAGCTACCTGTTTCGCGAACGGATCGACCCAGTACTCGCGTTTGCTGCCTTCGAGCTCGGGTTTACGTACCGAGTCGAGCTCGTCGACGGGCTGACTGTACTCAGAAAAGTCGTAGTCGACTTTGCCGAGAATGACTACTGGCTCGGCCTCATCAACGTGAGTCCGTTCCTCGCGAGGTTGTCTCCCATGAAGTTTTGGACTGTACACGCCATCACCGTCGACCGGAAAGCGCTTGTGGTGGCCACGGTGATCTGTATCTTCAGTACGATGGTCTTCTTGGTGGCCTACATCTTCGCCCGCAAGGCGTTCCGTTATGTACAAAGGCACAAGACAAGAGCCAATGCGTACAGCGCGGACGCAAGCACTGAGCAGGAGGGTCAATTGACGACGTTCGAGACAGCCACGGGGGCAGCACTGAGCAAGCGCTACGGTGTGATATCGGGCTACGACAACTATATCTACCGCGACAGCAAGCGCTACGCTTCCATCGACGCTGTCTACGGCAACGGATATCTACAAACAAACCATAAATTCCTGGTGGCGACTGAGGATATTTTCTCTCTCTTGGTGATGAAGCTCACCCACGTCCGCTTCACCAACATTTACGTGTATTCGATTTTGGCTGGTGGTAATGTGAACCAAACGGCCGAACTCGTCTACCCGCAGACCATCCCGTGGTCGGACCTATTTCACTTGGGCGTCGCCAAGCTTGCATAGTGACGTAAGAGAAAGAAGCAAACAAGAGTTTTCCATTTTGTTTCCTGCTTGTTAAGGTTAATACATGAGAGAGAGAAAGCTCGCAACGCCTGCCTTGATCCAGTAGTCCTGGTCAGCAAACTGAAGTTGCAGGTTGGTCTCCGATACCAATGAGTTCCGGAAAATTGTCCGCTTGTCGGACGGGATCTCAATCCAAAAGACGAAGTTGGTCGAGTGGCCCGTTGTAGACAAAGTACCTGTGCGCGTGAGAATTTTGTAGACTGGGCAGCGGTAGATGCCGCTTTGCGGAGCTTGTCGGTCTTGTGTGGGCAGTAAATGCACCACTGGCATCCGTGCAAATAATTCCTTGGGCAGCGGGTCTACCAGCGAATGGGCAATCTTATCCCAACGCGCTCCTTCCAGAAAGAGGCCTGTCATATAGCAGCCTCCTTTTGCTGGTTTCTCCTTGATTCGGTCAGCACTCTGATCTTGCATGAGGAAGGCAAAGGACAGCGAGTCGATGGCGAGACCAAACTGTCGAGCGTGGTTCTGGAGAATACCAGTCAAGAAACCTTGTGGGAAGAAGAACCCCGACAGCCAAAACACTGGAGGAATGCCATCCGCTACCCATGTCGCCAAGAACTTTAAACGCTCGAGCAGATCATCCACCCAACCACCTAGTGCTTTCAATGACGGGTAGGCCTTCTTCTCCCATTGCGGCGGCACTTTTTGGTTAAACAGACAAGTGGCCATCGTTTCCAGTTCGGGGGACATTACGATGAGTCCACGCAACGCACGCTGTAGACTTGGTAACGAAACGTGGAGAACTCGAAGTAGCGCGTTGTAGCGCTGCACCTCCTGCACAAGCACGGTGTTCATTGATTCTTCGTACATCACCGGGTAGCGGAGACTGATATGCTCCACCTCGAACAGTGGAGGCAATCGATCCATGATAGACTGGGCCTGTTGTTCAATGAGACTCTCGCGAGACTGGCCGCCTGCATCTGCTGCTGCGCGTGGCTGCAGTGCCAGGATGATATCAAACGTGTGAAAAGTTTCGGCCAGTGCACATGTGATGTTGGCGTTGTCATGCATTCCAAAGACCTCAGGCTCTGGGTTGAGCGGTAGTTCGTCGATGTAGCCCAGGTAACTCGACAGCGGGTCGTCTGGGTCTGCCGTTAGTGAGAAGTACGAACCACTAGACGAGAACTTGTAGCCGTCCTGCAGTATCTGCGGATTGAAGAAACCTTCGAGGATGACATCGATCGTACGCATATCCTTGTCATCCGTCACTCGGCCACCGTAGTTCACTACTGAGGTCATGACGCACAGAACCTTGTACGGCACTTCATCGTAGAAGTCCAGGAACATTTCCAGCTGTGCGCGGCTGATGTCATAGTCCGTGTCGTTGAAGGCGTAAGGGATGTTCCAACCAAGCGGCCCAAACCGTTTGCGCTCGATCACGATCGCATGGAAGAAGCTGAGCCCAAAAAGCAGCTTCCGGAATTGGTCTGGCTTGGATGTGGCGTCCAAGGCGTCATTCGTCAGCTTGATGTACGAGTTCCGCAGGTTCGCACGGACTCCTTTCGGTGGTTCTTTCGTCATCTTCACGCCATTCTGAAGAACAGATGTCGGAAATGCCGTACTTGGCTTACTCGTCAACCACAATCGGAAGTCTCTATGCGTGGCGTCCGGATTCAACTCATCGCAAATGCGGTCAAGCTGCGGCATCCAACTGATAGCCAGGTGGCAGTTTTGCAACAAGACCCACTTTCCGCTTGTCACGGCCTCCTCTATCATCTTGGAAGCCAGTGGTCCTTGGCCTTGGCCCAACGAGATCGAGTTGAGTTTCCGGTTCATCTTCATAGTCTCGGCAAAAACAAGCAGTTCCTTGGCCGGGTCAGAGCCTGTGGACAGCACAAAAATGATAGGAGTGATCACTGTCGAGTCCGCGAAGGAACCTGCGAGATCGAATGGGGGTGGCTCGATGAACCGACGACCAATGTGTTCTACCACGAAGTTCTGCATAGCTTGTGTCATTCTGTCCGGCCGAATGCAACGAAGCACGCAGAGCTTCTGGAACGAGTTCAGTGACAGGTCCAGCGCCAACGGAAGTCTTTCAAGCTGCGGGTCGGCCGAGTCAAAGATTTTTCGCCACTGCGCCGTATTGGTGGCCATCGATCCAGCTAGCGTTGCAAATGCAGATAACGACGAAAGCGCACACACTTCGCGCCACATTCTGTCTTCAATCCAATTCGTGTCCGGATTCGGCGCCTCGATGGAGCTTGCTGTGGAACCGGCGATCAGGAAACGCCACTCGAGGAGATCAATCTTCCGCGAGCCCATCAGCAACTTGATGGTGAGCAAGAACGAGAACAAGAGTTTGTGTTCCTCGAAAAGTGATCGACAGATATTGCGGTAAAGTGAATATGTCGCTGAGTCGTTAAGGTGGCCGAGTCTCATTTCAAGCTGGTCGCTTTCTGTGGCGCTGTGGATACTCTTAATGAAAAGGGACACAAACCACGGCAGCGAGTACTGGTACATGGGGTCCACGAGTGCTAAGTCAGCGATGCAGAAGAACAATAGCGATGCGCGGAATGCTACGCCCCGGTATCGCTCTCGAGACTCATCGATAGCTCTCTCCGTGATCTCTGCTTCAGCCATCTTTTCGTTAATGTCTTCCGATGTCACCTTAGCCTTCCCAAGAGTGTCAATCAGCTCGGTATCATCCAGAATGTTCCCCTTTGAGTTCGCCAGCATATACAAGATCTTGTTCTCAATCTCCACCAGCTCGGCTTTCATCCTCGCGTTGGCCACAACAAGTGAATTCTTCTTCTCAGCCAACTCAGGCATTTCTTCTTGGACCACAACGCCGAGTGCCTGGTCCTCAAGCCCCTTCGGCGTAATTGTGAAGTTAAGCAAAGTCACCTTCACAGACGTCTCCGGAGGATAATGCGGGTTGGGCAACTTCGTCGTCATGTAGAAACGGAAAGCTGGGTTGTACGGCACTGTCGAGTCGCCGAGCTTCATGACAACCTGACCGCCTTGCCGGAACTTGTTCTGCAGTAGAATTGGCTCCAACGTTGCGTCCAAACTCTCGCCTACGTTCTCCAGTAGAATCCATTTTCCAAAGCGAATACCGTTCTCAAGAGTCTTGAGGAATCCTTTGTCCGTCAGTTTGACCACATCCAGACCGTTTTCCGATGAATCCTTGCCAAGGTTCTTGATAAATCGATTGGCTTGACCCTGCGGGTCGATAAGCAGAGCCCATCGTCTCGCACGTGCCATGATAAGGCCGTTCTGCACAGACAAATTATCGGACGGCAGGCCTGCGATCTGCCACCCACGGACCTTAACAGGGTCGGCCAACGTCGTGATAATGTTACAGCCTTTCGTGTGTGGCAGATTAAGTTTTTCCAGCGCTTTGTACCATGTCGCCACACAGGACTCGCGGAACTCACTCGTAAATGTACCGAGGTAACTGATTGTAGCGGCAGAGATCACGACGTCGCCAACCAAGTTGGTATAGTCGAGGTTGAGCTGTCGGATAGTGGCAGCCCATCGAGTCTCCTCGCCGCCGAGGAGGCCGATGAGCTTGAGAGCAGACTCGAGACGGATCTCACACTGCCTGACGTCGCGCACAAGTTGGTCCTTCTTGTCCACTGCATTGTTGTAGTTCCGTTCCAGTTCGGCTAGACGCTCGACGACAGCTTGAAGTCGCGCCTTCGCGTCGGCAAGAACTCGCATCGTCACATCCAACTCGGCTTGAGCTGCAGCAAGCACGATTTTCTTCGGCTCCACCATTTTAGCGACGTTGTGGTATGTGTGCATCGCTCGCACCCACATGCAGATGGCCTCGCAGGCCACACTAGCCTTCCTCACAGCGGCAGGCGAGAATTCTTCCATTTCTATGTATCGGTCGAGCTCCTGGATGATTTTGTCGCCGATATTGTCTTTATCAAACTTGAGCATGTCCTCCATGAGCTTCTTCGCGTTACCCAAGATGGTCTTCTGAGCACTCTCCCAGTAGTCCTTAACCTTCTGACCAGCTTTGTCTGGGTCCGCCTTCATCGTCGGCTTGATACCAAAGATGATGCATGCAGCTTCCATTGTGAGCTTGACACCGTGTGGCGGGTTCTTAAGCGCTTTCACCTCATCGATATCTGATTTCTTCAGTTTGTTTAGACACTGAACAGCAGCTTCGAGCGCAGGCAGCGCCTCATCCAAATCTCGTTGTGCGTCGTCGGCGATCTCTTTGGTCTCGGCGGCTTTCTTGTTGGCAATCTGCTCTTCTTTCTCGACGACCGCCTTTGTCTCATCAGCGTCTTTCTTGTCGAGCGTGATCTGCTTCATCATCTCTTCGACCTCGATCTGCGTCTTCTCCAGCTGAGGCTTCAAGGCCACTAACTGCTCCTGCATCCCTGCAACCTGCTCTTTCGTAGCAATAATTTTGTCCACTCCATTCTGCAGACGCGAGCGCTTTGACTGCACCTCCTCTCGCTTCAACAACAGAACACTCTTAAATGTGTGCAGCAATTCCAGGTAGCTGGTCGGAGTCACATAGTTATACCGTCGTAGCTTCTCGAAAAACTCGACGGACTCGCGCTCAACGCTCTGGTGAATCGTCTGGACGATACTAACGACAGCTTTCGACGCTGCAGCTTTGATCGCTTTCACTTCGTCGGATTCTTCTTCGCCAACTGGAGTCGGCGAGTCTCCAGAGAGCTGGAAATCTCCTGAGGTTAATGCACTGGCGGCCACAGACTTCAGAGCCTCAGCCGGCCACTCACTGAACCAATCGATCGTGCAGCAATTTACAAGTGACGGAAACATTCGGATGCGGTCTCGAAAGAGACTACCCAAAGGACTCATACACAGCACGAGGTGCAGATTCTGCCGCACCAGCAAAATGTACTGCGCGAACGTGTTGAGTTTCGTGGGTGGAATCTTTTTCTTTACGCAGTACGCTCGGCAGTGCTGGCTGATTTGGTCGAGGTCTTCCGCTGCATACAAGTTTGGTACATCACCGGAGTTTAGAACATTGTTGATGTCCTCCAGCATGGCTTCGTGGACAATCTGCACGTCGGAGAAGAGGAAGACCAGCGGTTTCTCATCAATTCCAGCCTTCATCAAGCACTTCTTGAGGTCGTCTCGCCACTCGGCCACGCCGTAACCCTTCGAGATCTCGATTTGAGTGCACGCATATTCCGCCATGTATGCTGCCAGTCTCGTTAATGACTGTCGACCACTACCACCAACGCCAAGCAGCAGAGCATTACCTTGTGGCTGTCGAATAACTCGAGCTATACGCGAAACGTGCTCAATAGCGTTCATAAACAACACCAGATTCATTGGAGCGCTGCTTTCCGCGTTGTAGTCGTTCAGGTATTCTTCTACTTGCGCTTGCAGCTTCTCCACGTCTGAAATCTCCTCGTAGACTTTCGGGTCTGCACCTGGCACCATGTAGTCACCGTAGAATAGTGTTAGGGTCGGATGGACGAGCTCCCATGCCGCTTTCTTCGCTGTAACAGAACCCGTCCCCGCCCCCGCTACCCCCAGAGATTCACCGAACACCGTCGTGACTTGAGTCTGCAGCAGGTCGATGAACCACTGATGGTCGCTCGGCGTAGTGAATCGATCCTTGAACACGCGCATGTTTTCATGCACCCAAAGACGCAGCATCTGCTCCAGCTTGGCTATGCGCTTAGAGTCGCCCATGAGCACACCCTGAAACACCTTTGCGAGGTCACGAAGGTTGAACGTGTAGTGCGATTTGGCCGGCGTGGGCAGCAATTCAGCGATTACGGTGTTGTAGATCACGATGGAGGCTTGGACCAGCTTCTTCGTGATGTGGGGAGGACGGATCTCCTCCGAAAAGCGACTGAAGAAATTCCCAACAATCGTCTCGAAGACGATTGCCTTGCTTTCGTTAGACATTTCTGTGTACCCGACAATGTTGAAATGACGTACAAACCGCTGAGTGATGGGGTTGCGGCCACCTCCAGGCGGACCCATGGAGCACACGAACACAACATCGATGATCGTACGGAACGTGAGCAGTTTGCGGTCGTACCAGCCTCCCTGGTCAAACCATTGCCTTAAGATTTCGATAGGCGGTTGTGCGAAATACTCTTCCTGCTTAGGCATGTTCAGATCGTCCACGTAGATGATGAATTTCTTGCCGGCCGTAGGTCCGAAGACACCTTTACGCCGTTTCTCCATCTTGGAGTCGATGAAGTCTTGCGTCTGGTTCGCACTGCTCTGAGCCGAGAAGGCCATGTTCAACGGGACATACTTGTCTGGGTTCGACTTCTCCAGGAACTGGTTTACATTGATAGTTTTACCGGTGCCCGTTGGTCCGACGATCAGCATGTGGACACCCAGCGGTAGCGTCAAGTTCATCAAGAAGGTAGAACGCACAGAGTCACTGGTGGGCACTACCAGCTCTGAGAATGAAGCGCCTGCGTCAATGGTGAACGTAGGAATAGTCTGCAACCATGGCACCCAAGCTTCCTTCACCATGTCGAACGAGTAGTCGTACACTTGTCCTGCAGCTGGCAGCGGCTTCTTCACATTGTTGCCGATAATTTCTTCGCGTAGGTAGGCGTCAAAGCGATCGTGGCCTGCATCGTTACCTGTCGCACCAACAGACCAGATCAACGAGAACAAGAAGAGGCTCTCGATGTTCCTCACGTAAAATACCACACGCTCGAGCTTGACTTCCTTCTTCTCGTCTCCTTGTAATGGGAAAAAGAAGCAATCAAGCAACCGCAACAAGCTCTGTACCAGGTTTGACGGAATCTGTGGCAACCATTCCTTGACGTAGCTCGTCACGAACTGTAGCGCTGGCCGCAAGTAAACGTCGAGCAGGTGATGCAACTGCAGGCACAGTTCAACTACAGAGGGAGCGTTGCCAACACCGATATCCCGGACAACTTTCTCTAGCCAGCTAAGCACGAGCGGATCGAAGCCTAACGAGCTGGGCTCCATGTAAACCATACCAGTCCGACTCACAGTAGCAGGAGAAGCGACTGATAGATCTTCCACCTCGAACATCATCGTCATCTCGTTGGACATCTGAATGATCTCTCCACTAGCCAAACACAGCTTCTTATTGTCGTCCAGAACGGTGTTCATGTTCTCAATCCAGATAGCATCGACTGGGCCATCAAAGATCACCCACTTGCGGTCCGATTTCGTGTCGCTGGCAGCTTCACGATACAACGTCGACAGCACGCCGTCTTGCCACTCGTGTGTGTTGGCATCGAACTCGCCGTATAGCTGGCCCATCGTGATCGACTTCGGGTTCAACTGGTACCGTATCACCTTCTCGTACGCATGGCCGACTTCACCGAGCTGCTTGAGCTCCGTAAGTGCGTCAGCTAACACATCCAGATTGGCCGATTTGCCGCCACCAGTGGAGCCCACAACCATTAACCCGTGACGCACGCAGAGCGTCTCGTACAACTGCACAACCTTCATGAGGAAGAACGGGTGCACCTGCAAATGCTGCTTCTCGATCGTCAGCTTGATCACGCGGATGAGAGCGCCAAGGTTGAGCTGCGGTCGGCTTTTTCCCGGAAACAGGTCGCTGATAATACCGCCGAAAAGCGGGATATCGTGAGCTAGGAACTTGGGCAGGTTTACATCCTGTAGAGCACGGAGTAGCAGCACCTCCTCGTCCATATCTGGATCCGATCGCTTGTAGTTTCCTGCTGCGGTGATCACAGTCTTGACAGCGCGCATGCCATAGTCGTAGTGCGACTGAGACGACAGCATCTCCGAGCACAGTTTGAAGGTTGTCACCATTTTCGCGCCGCACTGTTTGGCTTTCTCGTATCCATACGCGAAGAACATGATCTCACCGATCATCGCGTAGTCCGGTACCATCATAGCCACGGGTCGAAACAATGCTGCCAGCGAGTCGGGGAGGTCGGAGCGACCAGCGTAGCCAGGGTTCATTGTGATGAACACGCCAAACTGCGGGTTAACGGCGATGTCCGATCCCTCAAACATGATCCGCTTATCTCCTGCACGAATCGCCAGTTGCAGTGTCGTGACTTGCTGGCCGATCACTGACAAAACCTCGATGTTGATACGATTGAACTCGTCAAAGCACGCCCAAGCACCACAAGCAGCCAGACCCTTAAAAAACTTCCCCATAGCGATATAGTCCAGCCCATCGGAGCAATTGAAGACCACACACTGCTTTGCCAACGCTTTCGCCAGATCTTTCGTCGTTTCGGTCTTTCCTGTGCCTGCTGGGCCTGCTGGAGCACCACCGAGTGTCATCTGCAACGCTGCCATGAGCGTCATGTAGCACTTATCTGTCAAAGGAGTGATCACCAACCGGAACGAGTTTCCGAGATACTCGTAGCCATACGGACGTCGTGCCGATACCATGTCTGCGAACAAATCGTCCTCCCAGTAGTATCGTAGCTGGCTCGACCACATGAAGTCATCTTTCGAGCTCACCTTGTTGTTCACAAGACGCATGGTAACGTCACGGGCGTGCACGTCGATCACAGCCAATGCTCCTACACTCACACGCGCGAGCTTGTCGAGGTGCCCGCGCACCATTTGCACCATATCCGCGAGTTGTGCTAGCTGCCTTTCCATCATGCGTTGAACACCGTCGCTACCTGATGCCACCATCTCCTCCTCCATCTCGCGGGTCCAGTGGAATTGACTGCCGTTCAGGACGCACATACCAGGCCATTTCTGGATCCACTTGGTGCGTGAGATCTTCGTGTAGTCCTGGATAGCCTGGTGCATGACGTCGCGGATCGACACGCGCATCATGTCCTCTACCTCCGTCATCCAGTGCTCCACGTTCTTCCCCACAGGGTTCACAGGCTTCGACATTGCCACCTTCTCGCCCTCCGCTGAGATCATGGCTGTGATCGTTAGGTCCTCTTGGAATTCTACTGACACGATGCCTTCAAAACATTTTTTCAAGTGCGGCTGCACCAACTTAACATCTTTGCTCTCGGACAGAATCGAGAGCAGCTCCTCGTTCGAGAGGAAGTAGAACCGGCTGAACGCGGACCGCTTCGTCTCGAGGAAGTCGCTTAGCCCTTTTTGCACCTGCTCTAGGAAGCGATTGCTCTCTTGGAAGCGGTCGAGCAGCTTGTCGTTATTACAAAAGGTGATCGCACTAGGTTTCTGCTTGGCTGCGGCGAGCGTCTGACGCCAGTTCTTGTCCACCGTAGCAAAACGTTTGCCCTCCGTCGGGAGCTGCTTGTTGATATCGGGCGAGTCAAAAATGGGCTGCAGATACAGCCAACTCCGCTGCACTTGAATCCACTCGTCTAAGACATCGGAAACGGTGCTGAGAGTACGTTCCCATCGATTAATTCGTTCTTCGAAGGGCTTCTTGAACGCCGAGAATTGCATCGCTTGTGTGGTGGTGATCTGTTCGTCCAACAGTGCTTGAATCTCGTCTACACCTTTCAGAACAAACGTCTCCGTCTCTCGATAGTCCACGATCACTAAATTCACGCCTGCCCACTGCTCCTCCATTGAGTTGAGCGTCTTCTCGATCTGGTATTCTTTCCCGGCAGTCTCTCCAATGCGTGAAATGGCGTCGATGTGCGTCTCTAGACCCAAACCCAGAACATAGCTAAGCTTCATGCTTCGATCGGGTCGGAATGTCATGCCAATTTCTTGGTTTATTTGACTCCAGTGACGATCTTGCATGCCTGGGTTGCGCATGGAGAGAATAAGTGGTACGTGTGGGCGGAAGCCTGCGATGTCGTCTTTGATGGTGGCTGCGATGCTAGAACAGCCTTTTACGTTGAGTTTCTCGAACTGCTTGAGTGCTTTCTGGATGGACGCCCAGTTGGCCTCAACGAACGTCTCAATCTCTTCACCGTTGATGTCCAAGAATGCTCCATCCATCCACTTCTTGTGCTCTCGTAACCAATTGTTCGCGGTCTTCCACAGCAATGAGTACGGCTCAAAGTCGCGGCGGATCTTCTGAATCTCGTCGTAGTCGGTGATTTCTTGGCCAAACAAAGCCTCGCGAGAGTTAAACAGCTTCGAGTCTTCATCTGCCTTGCTGATCTTCTGCTCGATGTTCACCACGTACTTGTACACCTGGTCCAAACGCGCGATGTCCGTATATTGTCGGAACCCATCGACTTCAGTATGCAGAATGCGCAGAGATTCAGCGAATTCGGCTTGTTGGTCATTCATTTCGGTCGAGAACTGCGTCTTTTGCATCTGCAGCATGTGGCTCATGCGCTTCATCTGCTCGTTGATCTTGTTCGGACACAGACGTACCTTCCAGATCGTCATGAAGTCGTCACGGTCGTACGGATACTGGAAGTAGTCCAACACGAGGCGATACTTGATGAGTTGTTGACTCTGAGTCAGCAGCGGTGCGATCTGTGCCGGCACACCTTCCAAATACGCGTTCATTTCTGTGAGCTCCTCGATATTCTGCGGGGTCTTCTGTAGCTGTCTGTTGACCATCTCAAATTTCTCCAGCAGCTCCTTCGCTAAACCTGTCGTGTTTTTGAGCTGCAGGTCGAGAAGCTTCTTCGCTAGTCGTCGATGCTTCTCGGCCAACAGCGTGCGAATGCTTAGACAGTTAACTGAGTACATCCCCAACTCGACGTTTGTTGTCGGGATGACATCCTCGACGGTGATCGCTTCCTGATAGTGTTTCTTTATCGCCTCCTGAATCATCGAGAGGTTGGGCGGTTGCTGAGCTTGGAATTCAGCCAGATAATCTTCTTCTTTGACGTTGATGAAGGGGATATACGTCTCGTAGCGCTGCAGATATGCTCGCAGCGGGATAGCTGCCTTGTCCATCAACGTGTCGATACTCTCACGTAGCGCGATTACCCACTCTTCGTTCGCGCTGACACAAGAAAGACATGGCATACTACTCCAGAACAACTTGCTCATGACCATTTGCTCCACCTGCTTGATGTTCTTCAAGTTGTCGAGCATCTTCATGAGGATATCGACCACGATGGTCTTGAACGAAGGGATATTCGTGCTAAACGAGAACACGTGGCCCAACTTCGGCTCGACGAGACGGTACGGGTTTTCTTCGGACGTGTCCTCGGGGTCTTTCGGACGCCAACTAGAAACTTTCAGAGCAGCAGAGTCAACTTCGCGTTGATTAATCACATAGAGCTCCGTCGATACACTCAGATTCACAGTAAATAACGACGAAGGAGTCGAGATCTGTCTCTCCAAGCACATGTGCTGCCACTTGATGTCGCCGAGTTTGTTGCGGTTCAAGTCCGGATGCGCCACAAAAGCAGTCTTAGCGTCAACAATGTGGACTTCGCCAAGTGCAGCATTCTCAATGAAGTCATGGAACTGGTGCAATGAATGATCGGTAAGATACCGAAGCGTGTCCTTCATAGCGAAGTTAACGCGTCTTAGCAAAGAGCGAAGCTTGCTGAACTCGTACGTGTCTTGACGAGTTTCCTGCAAGTAGTACCAGCCTTTGCCCACATTCCCGAGCGATGTCTTGATGATAGTCGCCACTTTGACGGGCCATTCCTCCGTGATATTCTTCAGCACGGCCCTTTCCAACGCCTGCTGTCGCTGTTGGAACTCTTCGAGCTTAACGCTGCGTCCAGGCTTCACACTGAATAGCTCTAACTGTAAGATACGACAGCACTCTTCATTCACTTTGATGAGCGCCGACAGTGCCTCAGGTGAAGTGAGGAACGTCTGGAACGAAAATCCAATGAACTGGTCGGCGTAGTCAACGGGAGGTGCAATTGTCCGCTGTGACTTGTTTCGACTCGGAACGACCACTCTCGAGCAAGCCTGGGCTGGAATTTCTTCACCTTTGGACAGAAATCCACAAAAGATGTCTGAATTCCGCCCGAGCTCCTGGTGCGTCTCGAACACGATCTTGCTCATCGTCCGCAAGTAGCTAAGCTGCAGTTCATGTACGATGCGCGTGGTGTCTGGGATGCGAAGACTTTTCCCGTGAAAGATAGACGTTGCAAGTCGAACTATCTTGCCCAAACTCGCGTTGCCGAGTTTGTGGAGCTCTTCTAGCGGCATGCAATCGATGTAGAAATTCTTCCGTATCAGGTTCTGCGCTTGGACTCGCGCTAGTTGCGCTGCTACATATCGATCTGCGAAGTTGTTGGGGTCTTCAGCCTTAAAGCAAACGTCCAACCGACTAGATTCTTTGACTTCTGCCTTGCCGCTGCGCTGAAATTCGACAGAGAAGAGCTTGGTCTCAGATTTGTATCCTACTACAAACGCGTCACTCCAAGAAACCACAATGCCCCGTAGGTTGTAGTACGCTGCAGTGACTGGTATACGCACGCTTCCATCGCGCTTACGACCCAACTGTATCCACTCGTCCGGTTCGTGAATCTCGTAGCTCTGATCGTCAAACAAATGGAGGTCCAAGCTATCAATGATCGTCTTGGCGGTGCCGCTGTTGTCCAGCTCAATTTTCCGGTACATGGGCGAACTGTAGAACGCATCCATGCGTTCCTTCAGCAATGCACCGACGTCTACCGCTTCATAAAGCCTTTTCTTTCGTTCTACTTCCACTTTACGAGGAGGTAAGTCTGGTACTCGCTCGTAGGGAACAAACACTTTAGGCTCCACTTCTCCGTCCTCTCGTTCTGCCGGATCCACTGCTGCGATCACCTGTCCTCCACCGACGGAAAATCCCGTTGGTAGCTGCACGAAAGACGCAGGCGAACTGATGTGCGACGAATCCTTGATGACGGCTCTCCTCGTAGGAGACGTAGGCGACGGAGCAGGAGGTACGGTAGGCTCGAAGTTGACGATTCCTATTGGAACCCTTGCCGCCTCTTTCGACGGACTCGTCGACGGTGCCAGACGACCATTCTACAGCATGAGACATTGAGACTCGTCAGTCGGGTACCCCATTTGCCGCACTACGCAGGACTCGTACCGCTCTGTGGTTGTCGCCAACGGGGCTCTGCATCCTTCAGCAGTAGGTCACTCACACCCGCCAATTCGCGGGCGGACGGAGCGCCCCTAGCAAAATAAAACTGACCGTTCAAGCAAGTCGAAAGGAGGAGCTCTATTGTTGCTTCAAGACTGGCAACGAGATGGACTTGGCCATGCCCCCTTCGTTCCCGTCTGTGGACCAGCCTTGCAGGTTTTCGACTGCGGTCTCAGGTGACGTGAGGCGGCTAGTCTCGGACTCATTAACCAGGTCAAAAGCTGATCGGGAACTCAGCGGAGTCGACAGCGAGTCTCTGCGGTTTGGCGTCATGGGGGTGCTTGGGGTTGACGCCTTTGGCAGGCGAAACCCTGCTCGAAGGATGTAGTTCGAGTTTGGAGTGAATGTAGAGCGAGTCGACGGCATCTCCTCTGGAAGACCTGCAGCCGTAACAGACAGTAAATCGCGACCCGATTTCCGACGAGCAGCAGTGCCCTTGGCTGCAGGTGAGACACCGACCAGTCTCGTCGTCTCGAGGAATTCACCACCTGACGTCGTGGACACGGTGTCTTCTTGAATATTGCTCCGTGGTCGATCACGCTCACCCATCAGCGTGCGGCGCTTCATACTGGCGATCATCATGTTGTTGATCGTGTCAATGTAGAGCTCACGGCGATCCAGTGTGCTCTTGTCGAACTGCTCGCCGATGTTCTTGTTGTTCATGATCTTGGTGTGGATTTTCACGCGGACCTTCTCCATGATGTTGATCTGCTGCTCCAGCATGTCTTCGTCCATCGAGAGTTGATTCCTTATCTCTTTGTTGCAACCGATTTGAAGAATCTCATACTCGGCACGAGCAACCATCAGGTCAGCAATGAACTGGCAGTCGCGTACTAGCAACTGCTGCTGGCGCTCATTAAAATGTTTCCTCCCACCACCGCTGCCATTGTTGTCCGACAGTCGCGTAGTCTGCTTGCTGCTGGATCTTGCTGAAGTCTCGAATTTCCAGCACTCGGACACAAAGTTCTCGCAAACACGGTCGATCTCACGGTTCATGTCGGCTAGGTCCATATTGCGGATCGACGAGCGAGCAACAACGTCCGCGAAGTGCTCCTGTTTCTGCTGGAACGAGATGTACAGCGCCTCCACACGGTCGGACTCCTTGTCCACGATCGCCACTAGTTTTGCAGTTGCAGCTTGGATCTCTGCACGATTTTCAGCTTGGAGCGCCATCATTTGGGACTCGGCTGCGTCCTGCCGTGCCGACATCTCTTTCTTGGCAGTGTGTAAACTATCCAGAGATACATGAATCGCTTGGTTCTCGTGATACTGGTTCTTGAAGTTCCTGTCTACATCGCGTTGAGTCTCCTCGATCTCGCGCTTGTGCGCAGACGTCACCTCTTCAAAGTGGAAGAGTTGGCTCTTTACTGCATTGAATTCGTTGTCCATCGACTCGGTGAGTTTTGCATGATCTGCTCGAAGATTTAGCGTCGCATCCTGCAAACCACCGATGGAATGGTTTGTTGCTTCCTTGAAATCATGAACCTCCTTCGTCAACTTCTCTGCATTGTCGATAGCCCGCTGTAACGTGTAGGACAGGTGAATGCTTTCTTCCGACAGGTTGCTCAAGCTTTGCTGCACGCGGTCGAGCGAATCAAAGGCTTGAGTGAACTGCATTTTGTTGTGGTCATCCGTCGCAGTGACCTGCTTTTGAATAGCTGCAGTCCTGCGGACGCAGTCTGCTGTGGTAAGAGCGACAATGTCAAGCTTCCCAGCGACCGCTTTAATCTCGCTTTCCAAATTCTGGCTCACAATGTCATTCACGACATTTTGGACTGCAACGATCTCCCCTCGTAATGTTGCCGCACTTTCAGCGATTTTTTCCTCTATGCGGTTCTCCATGTAAATTTTCAGTTCGTCGTGGGCGCGAGAGGCCCTGGCCATTTCAACAGACAACAAGGCGACGAGCTTCTGTGTCTCCTCGAAGCTCGTCGCCTTCTCCTCTAGCGAACTTATTGCACCCGTGTTCACTTCTACATTCGTTGTCGTCTCCATAAGTGCAGTCTTCACTCCTTCAAGCCGCTCCTCGATGTTGTTGTGTTTCCTGTCGAAGTCCGATATGATTTCCTCTGTGCGGCTCTGCTTCCTGGTCAAAAGCTCCATCATCTCGGCATTCGAGCTGTTGATATCTTCCTGGTCAGAGCGCGACGTCAGCAGATCCTCTAATAGTTTGTTTGACCTCGCCTCGATTTCGTCAAGCATGCGCTGCCGGTCACTTTTCATTTGTTGCCCGATCCGCTGCTCAGAGTTGATCAGATCATTTCGCGTGACACATAAGCGGAGGTTCTCATTGAGCTTGTCCACCTGGGACTGTACTACACCCTCGTGCTTTTCATTCCTCGCCTTAATGACAGCATCACGGCGCTTGATCTCGGACTGTAGCCGCGACACGGTGTCCTTAGCCTCCTGGAACGACTGCTTCAAAGTAGAAAAGTCGTTCGTCTGGTGGTGCACGGAGTCCCAAAGCGGCTTGATCATCGCCTCAACGTATTGCACAGAAACGCCGTTGGCCATTGGTCTTGCACCTTCGCCCGGCTGCACTAACGCAGCAGTCTCCGCAGCAGCAGAGAAAGTATCCGCCATATCTTTTGATGACGGCATGGCCACAAGCGTAGAGCGGACGGGCGATGACGACGTCTGTGTTCGTGGACGGCCGGTTGACTGCCGGTGATGCGGTGTCGGATTATAAGACGGAGCAGCGGTCCCAGCATTGGAATTGGACGCATTGAGCAGCATTTCGTGGCGTAGATCCAGCACTTCCTTCTGTAGTGATGCAACCTGGTCGCGCATCGCCTGGCACTCGACTACAGCATCCACATTGCTAGCCACCTCCGACAGTGCCTTAATGAGCCACACAGGAAGCGCAGCTCCACTCAGCAATTCATTCTTCTCGAGCGCCTGGACCTGACCACGCAAACCCGTAATGACTTCCACTAGCGATTCACCGTTCAGCAGCAAATCGGGCGTCGTGCGCCATGCCAGACGCGTCGAGTCCCCAGGTATCGAGTCCATGGTGACCGATTCGTGAGTATGCTATGGTACTGTAGCGCTATAATTGGGGCTCAACAACGGTACCATTATTGAGACACTGCATCACCAGTGTCTGGAAACGCTTGTCGTCACATCTAAGCTCCATGAAGACATAAACACCGTCAGTAGCACACGCTAACACCAACCGGCAATCCAAACCTTCATTTCTCTTCTCATGCAGCCGTCATCGAGCCGCTTGTTAGCCAACTAACACACTTGGAATGAAAGAATACTCTCATAGGTCCTACCTCTGTGTCTGTACACCTCCCCTCCATAGCCTTTCTCCAGTATGGCTGCCCGTGGTGTTACCCTGTATGGTACTTATTTGATAGGCTTGCGGTCCAGCGGTTCACCCTTGATGATCTTGTCAATTTCGGCACCCGACAGCGTCTCGTATTCTAGCAATGCCTGGGCCAACTTCTCCAAATCACCGTGCTTGCTTACGAGAATGTCCTTCGCGCGCTTGTAGGACGCGTCACACAGCTTCTTTACCTCGTCATCGATCGTCTTGCGAGTGGTAGCACTCGTGTCGTTGCCACGCAGGTCGTGGAAGACTAGGCCCACGTCCGCACTCATTCCGTACTTCGTCACCATGGCGCGAGCAACATTAGTGGCTTGTTGGATGTCAGACGACGCGCCGCCAGTGATTTCGTCCTCGCCGAACGTCAGTTCCTCCGCCACACGGCCACCCATACACACATCCAATCGTGCCAGCAATTGCTTTCGCGAAATGGACGTCTGGTCGCCTTCTGGAAGTTGTGAAACCATACCCAATGCTTGCCCGCGTGGCATGATAGTTGCCTTGTAAACGGGGTGGGCTCCTGGGGTGTTAATCGCCACTAGTGCGTGGCCTCCCTCGTGGTAAGCGGTAAGCTTCGCTGATTCCGGCGTAATCAGGGCGGACTTGCGTTCGGCACCCATAAGAATTTTGTCCTTAGCATACTCGAAGGCATCCATATCTACTACATCTGCGCTCTTCATCGACGCACGCAGCGCAGCCTCGTTCACCAGGTTGGAAAGCTCTGCGCCCGACATACCAGGCGTAGCGCGCGCCAACACATCCAGATCCACATCGTCACCAAGAGGGATCTTACCAGCGTAGAACTCGAGAATCTCCTTGCGGCCAGCCACATCAGGCAAATCCACGGTCACATGTCGGTCAAAACGACCTGGGCGAATCAACGCGTTGTCCAAAACGTCCGGAAAGTTGGTAGCGCCGATCACAATGATGCCCTTATTTTGATCAAAGCCGTCCATCTCCACCAGAAGCTGGTTCAACGTCATCTTCATGGCCTGCTGTTCTTTCAGCTTGCGCGTTCCACCGATAGCGTCGATCTCGTCAATGAAGATGATGCACGGTGCTTTCCGCTTGGCCGACTCGAACAGGTCGCGCACGCGACGCGCACCGACGCCCACGTACATCTCCTCAAACTCCGAGCCGGACGAGTAGAAGAACGGCACGCCGGCCTCGCCAGCAATCGCGCGGGCCAGCAACGTCTTACCCGTACCAGGCGGGCCGGTCAGCAGCACACCCTTAGGCAAGTTTCCGCCGAGGCGCGTGAAGCGGGCCGGGTCTCTCAGGAACTGCACGATTTCCTCCAGCTCGTGTTTGGCCTCGGTAGCTCCCTTCACATCACTGAAGCGCTTGTCGCTGCCGGTGGGGCCCATGACCTTGGAGGCCGTGCCGATCTTGCCCACCTTCTCGTCCAGCATCGCGCCTAGTGCCGACACAACCAAGAAAGCCACGCCGAGCGTGCGCAGCGTCTTCCACATGTTGCTCTTAAAACTTCCTTCCACCATGGACACGTAGACCGGATCATGGGCCGATAGTCCCTGGCCACCTCGGCCAATGGCGGAACTGCTGGCCGCGGCCAGGCCGCTGTACTGTCGTTGGGCCGTTTCGGCCGCGGGCTGGGCCAGCTGCGGCAGGTCGACGGTGTCGAGGCGGCCCGTCTTGACCAGCGCCTTGATGTACTCCTTCTGCACGGCCTCGTCCAGCGCGAAGCGGTTCTCCTCCACGCGACGCACCACGAGCGCCGGGTAGTTGCAGCGGTTGAGCTCCTGCAGGAAGCGCAGCTGCGCGTACGCGTCCTCCGGGTTGGCGTTGGCCGCCTGCTCCAGCGACTTGAGCTGCTTCAGTTTGCCGCGCTGCGTCATGTTGAACAGCGAGCGCTTGGCGTCGGGCGTCTTGCGGGCCACGACGGGCGGGGCTCGAATCAGAGGCTGTAAAAGATTAAAAAGGAAAAGAACAAGTCAGACAAAGCGGAAGAGGACAAAGCGAGGGAGGGAGCCTACGTTTCTGGCAAGCGCATGCGTGGAGAAGACGTTGGCGTGTGCGGCGACGCGCTGGAGAAGCTGCAGGCGGGGCCGCAGGACGAGCATCGTAGCGTAGTTCCGTTCGGCGGTGTGTGGCTCTGTGTCATTTACAGTTCTAGATTAATTCACTTCAAATCTAGAACTTTCTCGAAGGTTTAGCGGCTTCAACTCCAAATTAACAGCCAGAGTAGCTTTTACCAAAAAGACAAGAGAGACAAATGGCGTCCCCAGCTGCAACGTCCGCGACCACGGAGAAGATCAAGGTGACGATCAAGAGCGAGGGCAGCGCGTTCACACTGGACACGTCCCCGTCGGAGAGCGTGGCGGGCGTGAAGGCGGCGTACCAGGACGGCGCGGAGTACGCGGGCCACCCCAACTTCATTCTGCTGCTGCACAAGGGCAAGGAGCTGCCGGACGAGAAGACGCTGGCGGAGCTGGGCATCACAGATGGAGACGTGCTGGTGCACATCGAGGCGGCCCATCAGCCCTTCCACCCGCTCAACTACAAGTTGCTGGCCGAGAGCATCAAGAACCGCAGGAAGCACGAGGACACCAACATGCAGATGCTCAAGGAGGACAACATCTGGGCCGCCGGATCCGACGGCACCGTGCACCGCTTGGGCATGGAGAAGAGCATCATCTCCCGCTCGCTGAACGGCAGCTTACCGTCGCACTTCGGCTCGAAGAAGGTGGGGGCGGGGAGAGCCTTCTTCAACCAGCTCTCGGTGCGTGTCAACGGCTGCAGCTACCACGTGCTGCCCAGTATGGAGGGCCGCTGGAACGGAGAGCTTGCCACCATCCCGGCGCAGGACGAGGGCAGTCAGGTGTGCTCCAACGACCTCGTGTTCCGCGACGACGAGGGCGTGTGGAGCCAGCGCCAGTCGCGCACGACCATGAGCGGCCTCACATCCATGCAGCACATGTGGATCAAGCCTGTGTCAGACGGCATCCTCAAGATCGAGACGGACGACCCGACGCTGCGTGGATCCGACATTACCATGCAGGAACTAGGCACCAATGTCATCATCGTCACGGCCACGTCCAAGCGTTCAGGTAAGGATTCTGCTTCTGTCTTCTTGTCCTAAAGCTGTTAACTAACTCGTGTATGTGTTGTTGTTGTTGCTACCGCTGCTGCAGGTCGTCCGCTGATGGTGGAGACAATCACGGGCATTGACAACTCTCGGCGTCTGCGCACGATCCAACGCTTCGACGAGTCGGGAGCGTTCCGATCGGTCTACGTCATGAACGAAGTCAGGGTTGTCGACGCTGTGTCTGGCGCCATGGAGAAGTACGACAACGTCTTCTGAGGAGTTGATGTTATGGCAGGCAGTTGAGGCTTGGAGCGTTCAAGAAGTAAAACAGTAAAAAGAAAAATGCAACTAGCAACATTAGTTGCATGCAACAGGTCTATGGGGCTACCCAGGTTGTTATTGTGACTCACATTTCGCCACCACACCACCTACTCTAAATACCAGTATTTACGCTTTGCCGTCTAGAACGTCCCACGATGCACGCTCGAACAAAAGAGTCATGGGCCGTGATGCAGTGTTCACAATATCTGCCACATGAGTGGGCGTCATGCCGGCGGCGATGTAGCTTTCGTTGATCCGCACT
Source organism: Phytophthora agathidicida (assembly GCA_025722995.1). Lineage (NCBI taxonomy): Eukaryota > Oomycota > Peronosporomycetes > Peronosporales > Peronosporaceae > Phytophthora > Phytophthora agathidicida. The sequence continues at coordinate 2,889,281 of CP106972.1, read as the reverse complement.
AATACATCGCCCAGAAACACCTTGCCACTCAATTCCACTTCGCCGGGTCGGCCAAACTCGTCTCGTACGAATGAAGTAACAGCGATCAAGGTGCCTTGTACGCCTAAAGTAAGGTACAACCGCCGACGAGAAACCTGCACGGTCACGAGGCTGACATTCGATCTGATATCTGCAGATTTGTTTGCCGTGTTTCCAGGTGAAAGCTCTCGACGCGACGGTGTGTTAGAGTCGAAATCATTCGGTGATAGGAACGACATCGAATGAGAAACAGCCTCCGCCTCACGCTTGATCGGTGTAGGATCTTCATGCTCAGCCGATGGACCACTTGGCGATAGAAACGAAGTGGTATGAGAATCCTGCTCTGCCAGATTTTCATTCGGCGACATCATTGAAGTTGTGGGAGCAACTCCCCTCAACGCGCGCGCAGTCGCCGTGAGGCCTCTCTCATCTCGTCTTGCGATTGACTCAACATCGCGCGTAGTTAATATGTTGGTTCCGGAAATCGCCGCAGAAGACACCAGAGCATTTGTTGATGTACGTTCGCGGGTGATATCGTACGTAGTATTGTCAGCAGAACTCGACACATTTGTGGACTCTTGGTTGGAAGGTTGTCGACAACTCGTCAAAACAGTTTGTTGCGCTCTCTCGAGCTGAGCAGATCCAGTCCCCCTATCAGGTTCGTCCTGCGGTATGCTGGAAAATCTACTCTCCGAGGTTGCATTCGCTGTTATGGAGGGTGACGGCCGCGTGTGCTCGCTGGGATGTCTGCTCACGCCAGAAATTACGCTGTGCCGAGTCTGCGTTTGCTGTTCATAAAGCGACAGACTCGTGCGCTGTCGCTGATAACCCTGTGGGTTGTGATCAAATCGAGCCGCGGGCGCAGAAGTCTGCGGCTGGTGCATCGGTCTTGCTGGTTGCCCCGGCGCCATCCCGATTCTCTGCAAATAGTGTTGCTGCAGTGCTTGATAAGCAGAGTTCTGCACTGACTGCACACCGCTAGAAAGGGGCCCGTTTCGAGAGATGGACATGTAGGTGCTCATCGGGTATCCAGGAACGTAACCCGCTTGCCTTGCTGCGGCCACTCTTTGTCTGATGATCTCTTTGGTCAGTACGCCATGTTGCTGCGACGTACTTGCGGACTGTGCCCACTGCTGAGCTAAACCGTGCGCCACTGCAACTGGACGTGCAAACGCTGGCTGTTGGACAACAAACGATGGCGGCACCACGACAGGCGCAGCTAAAGGAGCAGAAGTTTGCTGCTGTTGCGTCGCAGTCGAAGCAGGCTGCGACTGCGGTGCAGACTGTGGTGGTTGCTGAGCCGTCGACGCTGCAGGGGCCTGAACCTGTTCACTCTGCTCTTGCCGCTGTTGCTGTTGCTGTTGCTGCAGATGCGTAGGCGCCTGTGACCGCTGTGGCCGATAGAACGTCAATGTGATGGGGCGCGCCGGCTTCTTGATGAGCTCCGCCAGATCTCTACTAGGCATTCCCAGCACTCGTGTCTTATTCACAGCCAAGATCATATCTCCGACCTGCACCTGCCCTGTGGCCTCCATCTCCCCTGTCCTGCCGTCGTCCGTCTTCAGCAACTCCTTAATATACGTCTCGTTCCTCTCGTTCGTGTAGATGGACGCGTACAGTCGCTGGCCCCACAGATTCACTCGCGTGACGCTGCGTATGGAGCTGTCCACCACGTCGTCCCTCTTCCGCTTCAAATGGTGGCGTCTCATGGCAGCAAAATAGTCGTCCAGCGCCGTCTCATTGGCTGTACTAGTAGGAGTCTCCTTCTCCTGCTGCTGTTGTGGGTTCTCCTTGGCGCATTTTTTGGCCGCCTGGGCGTCCTGCATCACCTCATCCGCCGATAAAATGTCCACGTCGCCATCGTCAAAGCTCACCTTGTAGAATAAGCCTCCAGAGACCCAATAGCAGCCCACCACCGACCCCCAGAAGGCCCGAGCGCCGAAGCTCTTGCGTACGCGAACGCCAATCAGAAGATCCTTCTCCACGCCGACCACCGTCGCCTGCGCACCAGTAGAGAGCATGATGAATACAAAAGATAGAGAGTAGTGGGTGCCGGTGCACGTACCGGCAGGTTCGACTCGGTCTGAGCCTCGGCGTCTACCATGTCGGGAGCAATTCCTGGCGGGAAGTGACCTGGTGGCGCCGGTTTGTTTTTGGCGGTAAAATAAGATGTGTGGTGTACACCAAACAACATGTTGAAGTCAAATCTATAAGGTAGGTTAGATCTTTAGAGCGCCACGCGCGCGACGGCCGTTTGAAGGAACTTGCTCCCTGAAGCGAGACAGCGCCAACTTTGCAGGCGGAGCAGAGACAGTCTCGGGCTCGCTGTGGGTCAGTTCGGGGACCGAGAACTTGGAGATGGCGTCGGGGGAGAGCGTGAAGGCGAGCGAGAGTTTTGACGCGGTGCTGCGCTCGGAGTCGACGTTATTGTCGCCTTCGTCGACCAGTGGGTCGCATTCCGTTGCCTCGACGAGGCCAGAAACGTCCTCCTCGCTGCCTGCAGTCGGGGGCGAGTCGCACTGGTTAGAGAACTCGGCTTCCAGTCGCAGTGTGTGCAGGTCAAGCTCTGCGAAAGGCAAACAACAGCCCGTGTGAGTAGAAGTGGTCAATAGTTGCAGAGCAACACCACACAGGGATTTACCGAGTTCCATGCCAGACTCGTCGCAGTCCGCAAACGTCTCGCAGGGCGACGTTGTGATCTCCTCCTCCTCCTCCTTGTGAGGCTGGTCCATATCGACATCATCTTCCGCGTCAGTGCTCATGACGACGCCTCGCTCGACGGAAATAGCATCAGTCGTGCTCATGTCAACACGTCGCTCGGTGGAGATGGCGTTGTCCAGGTTGGATGCGTAGCTGCGAAGGAACTTGTTCAGGTTGTTCGACCGAGCATTCACGGTGATCTCGGCCTCTTTCGCTAGGTCGCTTGCTGACAGCACGGGAGCAACAATTGCGTCTCGTGCGTCTCGTCGACGGGTCCTCGTCGGCTTCAAAATCTGGGTCATATCGGTCGTAGCATTGGTCGTGCCTCCTTTGACAGCTTCAGTTTCACTCGTCACCTTCAAGCGTGACTCAAATCTGCTGCAGAGGCTCTGGACCATCTGGCGAGAGCGTAACTCCTTCAGTGCACTGCGGATTGACGACTTCATCGGGCCGACAGGCGACCGAGCCTGGATGGAGGATAGATCAGGCAATGCCAGCTTTAGGCGGCGCTCATGAGAAGGTTTCTGATTCTGGACAACAATCTCGACTCCTTCCGTGTCCAACTCGTCGTACTTCTTTGAGTGGTCGTTTAGTGGCGCCAACCAGCGATTGATAGCGAGCCCCGCCACTGCCACTGCGACCAGCAGTAGCAGTCCAACGAAAATTGCCATTCTGGAGTGTGCGTGCTGCGCTTGGCTCGAACGCGGAGTCTTCACTGACGTCGCGAATTTTTGAATGAGCAACTCTGCCATATGATAAGCGCGGCGAGGTGCTTAGTCGTAGCTTATTTTTGCTTGGAACGTCACCGACACTTACTCGGAGTCTTGTCACCGGCATTTTTCGCTAAAGTTGCTATTGGTTTGATAGATAAGCCAATTCCGCGGCACTTTGTCCTATCCTGCAATATCCTGGTCCAGCCAGGGTGGAGATTTTCTCGTGTCCACGATTGCTTCTTCTTCCTACCCTCTTCGGAAGGCCTCCAGGCGTCCCTGACCCAGAATCTCGCTTTTGAGCAACTCCAGCATGTTGATGGCGGCGTTCACATCGCGATCCCAGTAACGTGCCGCGCAGTCATCGTGGTCGCGGCGGAGCACTCCGTAGCACGTGGTCACCTCGAATTGCACCTCCGCCCTGTTCCGCGTTAGAACTACGCCTTTGCGCTTTCTCTTCTTTGGCAGCATTATGTCCACGCTGTAGTCGACCTGCGAGACACCTGGATCAAAGCGATAGTTTGCAGATAGGTTTACTTTACTCGTATTCGTTGAGCACATGTGCGCCAACACCTTATAACAACGCTGGGCGGCTCAGTCGCGACGTGGCTTCGCCCACATCCTCAACTCGCGGAGCTTGAGGTTTCATTTCATCCAGATCAGGGCCATCGTCATCATCTCCGTTGAACGAACGGCACTAGTTCGAGATCGCAGGAGATTGGGGCAGCTAATGGATGCGCAGGAAGTGTCGGCATACAGCTTGCAACTGGACAGCATTGGCGCGGTCGGCTGCTTCTGCAATTGCCTCGACGCTTCCAACCCGTACAGCGTGTTGCAGGGTCCGCTCACAACGTTGTTTGAGGTGGTCGAGCATGAACTGATCTGCAGCCACAAGCAGCTCCAGCAAAGACTCGAGCTCCATTTCCAGCCCCAAATCGACCGACTGCGCGCGTTCGGTTTCTCTTCGTCGAGCGTCTTCGATCTCGTTGAGCCCGTCCGCAGACTGCGGACATGCAGCTATACTGTTGCTCACGAAGTCCAACTCGTGACTTGCTTCTTGAGCGCTTGAGCACAACGCGAACGCGTCGTCGTGTGTTTCGATCTGCCCTGTATACAGATACTCGAGCAACATCAAGAAAATCTCGTAACGCACATCCGGGACAACAATTTGAGACTCCCGAGCTTCGCGGAAGCCAGACGAAAACATTCCTCGGAATCGGGCACTCAGTGCGGACAGGATCAGTTGTGCGCGTACACAACGCGGCCTTCGATCAGCTACAGTATTAAGCAAGCACACGCGTACAATACAACAACTAAGTCATTCGTGTCGATTTCAGCACGAGAAGCAAACTCAAACAGATAAAACTTACGAAGGAAATATCGGCGAACTCTTCGCAGTCGACATACTGAGCGAGCGCGTGGCGTAGCATTTTTGCTGGCGATGGCAGCGATACCGAAGCGCGTGGAGGTGGATCTGTGTCTAGTGTGAGGCGGTCGATTAAATAGTCAGCGCCGCAGGAACCTCCAAAGATTACGAGCATTCGGTCCACGACTGTGCACGTGTGTCCAGCTCGTCGTCCAGGACCCCTCCCTACCACTAACAGGGGCTCTTGTCTTTTTGGTACATCCACGTCCGAGAACTCGCACATGTCGTTTGGATTGGCCGAGTCACAGGAATTACTGGTCAGTGCTTGGGCCATCATCATGGCCTTGCTGTCGCTGTGTGCGTCTTCAAACTCCTCGTCGCTGTCCAGATCCTCATCAAATTCTTCCTCGTCGTTGCCCGACAAGCTCCCGTTGTCCTGCTGGTCATCATCTTCATAAATATCCCACCGCGGCTGGGAGCGCGTCCGACTGCTGCATATTTTCCTCGCGGTTTTGCTGGGTATCAGACGCTCCAGTCGCGGCTCCTTCGTCGTGTAATGAGGGGTCGAGCGAGTGCAGTTGCAGCATCTCTTCCATCGAGAGTGGTTGCTGAACACGATCAAAGCGTTCGTGTCTAGTTGCGCTCATTTTTTCAGTTCCCTTGCACGCCGACGAACGCTTGGTAGAACCACTAAAGTGCTGGACAACTGCCATCGCAGCTTGCTTTAATTTTCGGCCCTCAAGGTTGAGATTCAGGTCACTCGAGTGTTTAAACTTGGACAGAACCGAGAGCTCTTCTGATGACAAACTGCAACAACACCAACACCAGTGTGAAATGGGTCAATATAACATGCATCAAACCGTATCGACATTCATCCGTTCGTACCTCCACGAGTGGTGCAGAATATCTTCAACAAGTGTATACCGGTCCATCTTCTTGAGAATCCGCTTGAAGCTCTTGTTGTGCAGCCACACAGAATAGCATCTTTCACAAGAATCCGGTTGTCCTGGTCGTTCACGACGCACCACCTGATTTTCACAGTCATGTGAAAACAGCATCACTCTGTCCACCTCGTTAGTGCATGTAGCTGTAAAGCCCCACCACCTTAACGTCTGCACAACTAACCTATCCGACCGAAGATCCCGCACCACATTGACTCGATGCGTCCCCACATAATACTTTGCAAAGGCATGGACCAGCTCCACATTATCACGGTAGAAAGCGTCGGGCACGATGCCCGGGCAGCGCCATCCAGTGGTCGGTAGATGCACCAACTTGGCAGGACTACTCCCTCCGCCTCTGTTCTCCATCTCCTGATCCTCTTCTTCTCCCTCTTCTTCCTCCTCTTCACTGCTAGTAACTCTCCGTCTCTTGGACGCACTCCGCTGCGCCTCAATCTTGCGTTTCCGTCTCTCCTCCTCCTCTCGAGTCTCTGGAGCCAGCTCTGATCCTCCTCTGTGAGCCACCACGCGACTCTTGTGCATCGCCCACGCCGCTTCCTGGAATTTTCCGTTCATTTTGACCTTGAAACCCTTCGGGTCGTTGGGTTTGCGTCCTCTGCGCGTCCTGCAGCGACGAAAACAACGACATATTAGTCAAAATGCCACTTTCTGACCTAAAAAGCGAACTAAAACCCGCCTACCGCTCGTAATGCTCGGCGCAAGTGCGACACAGGATCCACTCGCCGCTCTCCTCGTCTAATTCCTTCACTTCCGGGTCCTGGCGCACGCTGTCGGGCCACTTTGTGCGTCGGCGACGAGCCTCGTACGCATCCAGCATGTCAATTCTACGGATGTCATTCACCATCCTCACCTGCTAAAACCGATATGGATACAACCACACGTTGAAGTTGTCTCTATTGACCCTATTGTTTCGTCTTGCTCGACGCTTTACTCGCCTTGTGAGTTGAGGAGTTCGTAGCAAAGAGAGTGGATGCGCTGTCGCCGATATACCGGTTGTGGTCTTTGGCGTGCTGGATTAGAGCTCGCCACGCGCGACTTTGGGTCAACAGCGTTGAGTTCCCGACAATCCACAGACTGCTCTTAGCACGCGTGATGGCGACGTTCATACGGCGTTCGTCAGCCCAGAACGCATCGAGAACATCGCCCTCCTCATCGTTGTTGCCGTTGCTCCGTCTCTTCTTCTTCCTGCGACCACCGTGACTGGTACGGACGCACGAGTAAATGATGATCTCCTTCTCGCGACCTTGGAAACCGTCCACGGTGTTCACCTCGATGCCCACACGGCGATCAAACTCGGTCTCGAGCTTTCCTATCGCACCACGGACTTCGTAGATTTGTTGTTTGTACGGCGCGATGACGCCGATACGCTTCTTCCACTCGATGTGCGGGTATTTCTTGAGCAGACGACGTACGAGCTGGACCACAGCCTCTACCTCGCTCATGTTCCGCAGAGATGTAGACCCGCTAACCTGACTTTGAGAACCTTGCACATCCAGGAACAGCAACGGCTTGAAGGCACGATCACGGTGATAGTCCTGGGCAGTCCATTCGCGCATGTTGTCATCCTGCACGAGTCGTCCACCGTAGAAATGGGCCGACGGAAACTCGGCAATCTCAGGATGCATGCGATACTGCTGCGTCAACAGCAGTACCGGCGAGTCGTTCTCCACAAGACGCTGCTGCAAACTCCGATCATATCCCATAGACACAAGCTTCTTGGAAATTACAGTAGCTGGCAGTTGTCGATGATCGCCCACCAACACAACTCGGTGCGGACGAAATTTAAACGGGATTAGCGTGCTAGCTTCCACCGCCTGAGCAGCTTCATCGATGATCAAGGCATCAAAATCTTGAGCAAATTCGCACATCGCTACCGATCCCGCCCCACTAAGCGTACAAAACACAATCTGCGCGTTCTTAATGATTGCTTTACAGGTACAAAGAGAAGGTTAGAAGGCACCGAGATGAGGTGTGTATGGGTTGATGGGGACGCACCTTGACGTGCCTGTTTGACTGTCGGAAAAGTGCTGCGGTGCTTGGTGACTAAACTTTCCAACAGAACTTCTTCCACCTCACGAGCGTACTTCCGCATTTTCTTGCGGTTTTTCTTGCTTTCGCTGGCTTCACGCGCAGCAGCCATGCTCGATAGCTGCTGGCTGCTCTCCGGACGGCCCACGCGCACAATGCGAGGGCGATATGACTCACCCTTTTCGCCGTCAAATAAACCTTCGCTGAGAACTCGTACCACCAATTCATCAACGGCAGCGTTACTAGGCGCAGCCACGAGAATACGAATTGAGGTCTCAGCCACAGTTTTGGATATCGCTGATGTTCGTGCACTTTGCAACGATGCGCCCACACGAATCCTTGCCGTGCCCTTTGCTTTCTGGAGCATAGAAAGCCCAGCACCGTCCAGCAACGCAGAAAGTAGCCCTAATATTGTCTTGGTTTTTCCTGTTCCTGGCTGTGGTACGTTAGAAGCAACATAATTCACTAGTCAGTCCACACACAACCAAAAGACAAGAAGCCCAGCGTACCGGTCCTTGAATAATTACTCTACTGTCTTCGCCCAGACACCCGAGGATAGCCTGCACTTGTGATTCATTGTAATGTTTTTGCAGGTATTTCAACAAGCGTGGTGAAAATACCGAAGATGATGCCACAGGTGTCTTTGATGTCTGCTCTGTCTTGCTGGAAATCAGCTGGCCACGTAGTAGTACTTGTTTGAGATCATTGGGGAAAAACGATATTGCTTTTATCGCTTGGAACTCGCGCGCACTTGTGGTTGTGTTGTGCACTTGTTGCATCGACCATCGCCAATTCAGCGCCCGCTGATTTGAAAGGCATAGCTCCGTCAACACGCTAAAGTTTTCACTTGGGTCATCTTGGTCTCGGCTTCGAGCGCGAATAAGCACACAGATCTGATCGCTGTCCGATCCGCCGCGTTTGTCCTTACCGACCTTTCCTCCAACTGCGACCACAGAGTCGCATAATACCACACCAAACACGCTCATCTCGTAGTTCTTCCATCGTGGAGAGCGCAGCAAAACCAAATCACCACTCAAGAAGTCCGATGAGCCCTTCTTTCCTAGTACGGAAGCATCAAACGTGAGGATGTAATCGTTGCTGTTGGACGTGCTTCCTGTAAAACCACTTTCGGAAAATATGGCACCACAGCTCAGGCCACCCGACGATGTTGGGCCTTGCATACCACAGGGCGATACAGACGTAAGTGACAGTTGCCGTGTTGGGCCCGAGCCTCCACCACCTCTCCTGTCCGTGGTGTTGCTTACTGATGCTACCAGCTCTTCCATGATGGCGTCGAGCTGTACGTTGCAATAGTCTTCGATGGATGGATGCTTAGTCGGCAATTTCTCACCAGCATGCTTTTGAATATGCACTCTCTTCTGCTCGGATGCACGGACATTCCTCGGCGACAAGTCCAACAGAAAATCGTAGAACTCGTCTAGCGCTGGCCATAACAAAGAGCTCTTTACACTAGGCGGTCGTTTAGCACTAGACGAAAGACCTGGGCTCTTCCTTTTTTTTGAGATGGGTTTCACCGGATCTGAGAGCGATAACCTCGACACAGGAACGGACGAAACTAGCTTCGGTTCTTGAACTCTTGATACTCGTTCGTCACCTTTAACAACGCCTTTGACCACGGACGGGGGATTTGTCCGATTACTGTGACCAGAATCGCCTCCTGCCGCTTTCAGAGCGGCCTCGAGCACATTTGAGCTCGTATAACCCACTTCGTCTTCCCCGCTTTCCGACTCCGACTCTGACGATGAGGATGACAGTGCGATAACCTCTCGTCGTTTCACACGCTGCACAGCCATCACCTCGTCGTCTTCTTCTTCTTCTTCCTCCTCCTCCTCCTCTTCATCTTCTATGTTGCTTGGCACGGTTGTCCGCTCGATAATTTCACTATTCGCTGGTGTACCTGGCTTTTGGGTAGTCTCAGGTTCGTTGATAACCATCGTCTCATATGGTTTTTGGTTGACCGGGATAGATGACGTTGGGTCGAGGCGCTCGTTGTCACGAACCTCATCCATGTAATCACCATTGGCGACCTCAAAATCGTCTTCTTGACGAACTTTGTACTTGGTGTAATTTCCGCTGTCAATTGTTGACGTTCGCTGATAGGGACCATCTTCATTCTTGACAACCTCCTCCTCGTCTTCGTCGTCTCCAGACATGCTGACATCCGATACGTCACCATCAGCGCTCCCGGCTGTGGTGGCGCATACCCCCGACTGTTCATTTACTTCCTTGTTTAAAGAGAAGCATTCCGTTGGGTGTGTTTTCCTAGTTGCAGTCTCATGTTCCTGATCAGGTTCAAACTCGATTGCAATCGGTTGTGTGGAAGGATGATCCTCCTGGCTGCTGGGCGTCGAAGGACCAGGCAATGCCATTGCTGAGGCTTGTTCTTTCGATGGAGCCGTTTTTGGCGTGTTTGGCGCATGATCGGTGGCTGTCTCCTGCTCTGCTACAGGCTTCACCTCGTCTTCAGGCTTGTTCTGGTTTTCGCAATAGTTTTTGTCTTGAATACTAGCTGTATCCTGTTGCCTTCCATCGCCTTGTGCCTCTGAGCATACGTCTTGGTACTCTGAATGGTGGACATCGGTAGGATGAGGCTGATCATCCTCTAGGGGAGAGCGCTTTTGTTTCATATCGTGGTCGCTATCACACCTGGCCAAATCCAAGTATCGAGCGGTGGAGTTAGCCGCAGTAGTGCTCGACGAAGTTTGCTTTGGTGATGGATCAGGATCATTCCAGGCGTTAATGGCACGGGAATTCTCAAGAGAGTGAGTATGCTCCCGTCCAGGATCTTCTTTCTGCGCAGGTGAGGTTACTGCAGCTTGGAGTAGTTCATTGGACCGCCTGAGAAGTTCATTCTCTCGTCTCAAGCGCTCCATTTCTTCCAAGACGCCAGGTGCAACCGCTATAACCGGTGCTTCTTGTTTGGTCTCGTCCGTCACCGCTGTCAATTGTCCCTGGTTAGTGTTAGGATCCTGTTCTGGCTGTAATACTTCAGGCACTGGTTTAGCCGGAGGGGCAACTGGCGCCTGGAAATTGGCTGAGACTAGCAAGTCCGTATCAGTAGAAGTCATACCTTCGCTAGATGGATGTGATTTCTGCGGCGTTGCAAGCTTCTGTTCCACCTCTTCCAGCGCCAGTGCAAACATGAGATCTTCTTCCATATCGTCAACAATAAACTGGTTTTCAACTGGCGTAGACAGTGGCTGTACTGGTGGAGCTGCAGCTGCACCGGGCGACTGGTTCATAGCTGAAAGTGCGTTTGACATGGATACTGACGGGTTCAGTCTATGACTCTCACTTGGAGCTGACTGTATCTGATTCAATACATTTTTTTCTCCAACCACCGAATTCCCACTGAAAATGTGCTTTTGCGCCGTGGTTACCACCTCCGGCACCGCAGAATTTACATGTGCAGCAAAGGGAGAGGTGCCAGCTGGGACAGGAGTAGAAGCAATCCCACTAGCAGCAACAGGAGCAGAGCCGACAACCGCAGGTGCGGTAGCAACAGCAGCAATAGAAACAGGTGCAGAGGACACAGTACCAGTTGAAGACGTACAAACAGTGCTCGGTTTTGGCTCGCGATGCAGCGTCTGGATACGGTACTCCACTCTCTCCTTTTGCTCCCGCTCCAGTTGCAACTTCACCTCGGCCAGTGTCATCTTCGAAGAAACAGCAGCCCGCGTTGTCCTCTTCACTGGCGCCGCATTCTTTCCTGTCGTTGCCTTCTTCGCCACTGCGGTTTTCCTTGCAGCTGTTGCAGTTTTCTTCACTGGCGTCGTCTGCTTCTTCTCAGGTGCAGTTTTCCTGGCAGTCGTTCGAGGTATTGCCGTCTTCCGTGCAGCTGCAACTTTCGTTGGTCTGACTCTGGTTTTGGTGGCCTTCACGTCTTGCGTCAAGTCTTCCACTCCGTTCGCACAGGCGGCAACGTCATCAGTGCCAGTCGCAGCCAGTCGCTTCTTGAATTCGCGCATGCCCACTTCCACACTGACGAACTCGCTCTTGCCACGACCAGTACGACGCGGCTTCTTACGCTGAGCGGGAGCGACCGCCGCCTTGCGCTTCTTCCTAGGGCCGTCGTCCTCAGCGTCCATGTAATACGAATTGATCTACTGGTTGATGGTGTAATTGTATGTGTGCATTTCAGCCAACCACAATGGTTAGTCTGGAGGATTTTCCAGCCAATGAGACGAGGCAAAAAGGAAGCCATGTGATTGGTGAACCCATCTTCCTCATTTTAAGCCCTTGGCGCTTTCCGTCCTCCACTTGTATACAAACCCCACGTCAGACGCCACATTTGAGCGCGCGCTTAATATCCTCGTCTCGGCCGCAGGTCCTCCAGTCTTTTTCCCAGTCCAGCCGTCAGTCGCAGGAAGAGTCGAGAAGCAACAACATGTCCGAGGTCGAGAAGAAGGAGGAGACGACGCCCAAGGTGGAGGTGGAGGAGGCCGATGCCGCCAAGGACCCGGAGTCCGAGGAGCCCCAGGCCTACTTTGAGCCGGTCGTGAAGCTCGACGAGGTGGAGGTGACGACTGGAGAGGAGGAGGAGGAAGTGGTGTTCAAGCAGCGCGCCAAGGCCTTCTGCTACCGCGAGTCGCTGCTGGACAAGGGCACGGGCAAGAAGTCGTGGTGCGAGCGCGGCGTGGGCGACGTGCGCTTCCTCAAGCACAAGGAGCACCAGAAGGTGCGCATGCTCATGCGCCAGGAGAAGACGCACAAGATCCTGATCAACCACCTGGTCGAGTCCCGCACGGAGCTCACGCCGAACATGGGCAGCGACCGCGCCTGGGTCTTTAGCTGCTACGACTTCGCCGAGGGCGTCGTGGAGACGCAGGTCTTCGCGCTGCGTTTCGGCAACGCCGAGAACGCGCAGAAGTTTAAGGAGGCGCACGACAGCGCCAAGGCCAACAACAAGAAGCTCGAGGAGGGCGCCGATGCCGCCGACACGTCGGCCGGTGATGACGCCGCCAAGGCTCTCGAGTCGCTGGACGTCAAGAAGGAGGAATAGATACGTGGCTGGTATTTCAGCCCCACGAGAGTGATAAGAGGGCGACGCCGTCACGGACGCAACGACGTTGGGTGGAACGGAGATCAGGCACAAGCAGGCGAACTGGGACACAGTACAGATCGGTGTCTTTCGTTCAGAGCGGCGGGACGACTACGGAGCTGTTCGGTTGGTGCCTGGTCAGGTCGGTTCTTCATCAGGTTTTTTTCATTTAGTACTACATTTTTCAGACCATACACCTACCTCGTCTTCTTCGCGTATAACCTGTTTGTTGACAAGAAATGTAGTTCGGATGCAGAATTCTGAGTGTGCTGTCTATGGTTCCACAGATAGCAGGCGGTTCATGGAGCCATCCTGGACGTCGAGTGGGTCGGTGCAGCCTGCTGCGGTAGTAGGTGGGGCCGAGCGATTGTAGACGGAGACGCCCGCGATGATGAAGGAGAAGCCGACGAAGTAGAGACTGCTGAGCTCCTCGTTGAAGAGGTACTTGGCCGCCACGACTGCGAAGAAGTCGGACGTGAGCAGCGACAAGTTGAAGACAGCGGCGTCGCCCGTAGTGAGGAAGATCTGCTCGTAAAAGACAACCGAGGTTAGATCGTCGATCGCTTTATCATGCAAGCCAAAACTGAGCGAACGCACCGACGTCGAAGTGTACATGACGAACAATGTGATGATGTAGCCGAGCAGACACAGCGCACTGGGCCAAGTCCTGGATGGACACGAAAAAAAAACTGGGGCGTGAGCAACACATCCTCTGTCGCTTGGGCGTACGGACACCTCCTTACCAGTCCACAGCGCGGACAATATCTCCTTCAAAATACGCGGCTTGCGTCGAGCTGATGAGGAAGCCGAAGAGACCAACCACGCCAAGGAACTCCATCTACAGACAACAAACAGCACACCAGTCAGCACAAAACACATCGCACCAGCGCCAATAAAGCTCACCCGTCGATTCTCCTTCTTGACGAGATACTCCTGCCCCACATTTGAACAGGCGTAGACCGCACTACCAAACAGACAGAGGAAGTCTCCATACAGCGCAGAGACGTCATACGACGCCTTGAGCATCGTCTCCTGGTCGCGAATCACATCCGAGATAACCAAGACGCTGATACCCACGAGACAGAACAACACCGCCACAAAGTGCGAGCGCGTGTACTTGGCTCTCAAAAGCACTGTGGACAGCAACATCACGACTGGGATCGTAAAGCAGTCTAGCAACATGACGCTCGAGATGGACGTATACTTGTAGGCGCAGACCACCAGGAAGTTCCCCTCCACATCAGCAAAGGCCAGCAGCAGATACTGCCACCACGGGATCTCCAGTTTGTAGCCTCGTTGGCGACGGAACCGCATGATGGGGTCCACCAGATACACACATAGCAAAAGGTAATTGCCGGCACTCTGCGTCACCGGAATCTGGATCTGTAGCATCGTGCACCATTCCTTACCATGTCATTCTTCACTGTATCAATCCTGAATTTTAGAACGAAGACGCACCTGGAACGAACCGTTCAATAGTTGGGAGAACACGCCGGTGCATGCAATGAGCACCGAGATTAACTGGCCCAGAATCAGCACTCGGTTCTTGTCGTACGAAGCCCAACACGACGAGCCACCGGCGCCGTCAGTCACCATTTGTGACCAAAACGAAGTACTGGTTCCTATAGTTGCTGCAGAGCAGTTTAGGTTTTGTCCATCAGGTTTTATGCCGTGGTGCTTTTGTCCTGCAGGGTTTTGCTAACTTGCTACAGATTGGAGAGAAAAAAACGGTATCTGGGAATGGTGAGAGAAGGAAAGAGGGAGGCAGAAGCGGAGAGACTTCAGTCAAGTATATACAATCGGCAGCCTTCCTCACTACAACAAAGGTCGTTGTATTCGTGTTCGTGTGCAATACTTGAGTTGCCAGCTCACGCAAGAAGCAGCAAGTTACAAGTCGTTCCAAAACCAACAGGCCTGTTACAGTCTTCACCCCGCCAAGCCTGTCGCTTCTCGTCGACGGGGCCTGTTCTCGCTGTAACCCGAGATGCTAACGAGACTACACTACTGCTGCTGCTCGCCGTTGACCTGAAAGACCCCCAACGACCCAGCGCATACAAAGCGCATGATGTTGAAGGCCGCGTTTTCGTTCCTGTTTGCCATGAAGTCACAGTGCGGACACACGAACATATCTTGGTTGCGGAGAGAGAGGTGCAGTCGGTTGCAGCGACCACAAGTGCGGCTCGTATACATCTCCGAGCACAGCACCAGGGTCTTGCCGAGGACAGCACACTTGGACAGTAGTCGCTGGCGGAACTGGAAGTGGGCGAGCGTCTGCATGTGGGAGTTGAACTTGTGCGTCCATGGCGCGCTCTGTAGCAGCATCGACTTGGAGTCGAACTTCGGCAGCAGGATCACATCCGAGTTATTGCACAGGTATGCCGCAGCTTGGAAGTGTAGATCCTTGATGTAGTTCTCAAGCTTGGCGGACGCACAGAAAAACTCTCGACGTGCTGCTACGTATCGTTTCCAGTCCTCGCCAGCGACTACTGGCCAAGTGCGCTAAGTGACCTGGGCTTTCGAGCCGATCGTGAAGTAGTTGCGCTGTTTCCGCCCTTTGAACCTCATGTTGAAGTGGGTGATGTTGCCGTGAGAGAGATTCGTGTGTGCCGCCGACACTGCCGACACGAACCTATGAACCACGACCTGCCGCATATTTGCAGGTGTGCTGACTACCCACTCCGGTGACGGCCCCATCCCTTCTGGATACGCCAGATCATTGCCCTCATCTTGCCGTGTGACGAACAGTTTCTCCAGGACGTTCCTGTTCGCCGTGCCCACTTTGCGGTGATACTCGACGCACTTGTTGTACGTGTACCGACACGCGTGCATGATCTTTTTAAGTTGGGCAGCTTGATCTTCGGATGGCTTCAATCGGTAGCGTCTGGTACGGCGCATCAAAAGGGCGTCCTCGGACTCCAACATTCTCTTTTCGTTCGAGAGTCGGGTCAGCTCTCGTTGGAGTGAGCTCTTTCGGGCGCGCGTCAGCCTTTGCTGCTTCAGGTCCATTGTCACACGTTTGATCTCGAGTCTGAGCTCGTGTTCTCGTGCTGCACGTTGGTGGCGTGAGCGGAAAGCATCGATCTTAACCTGTTGGGCTTGTTGGTCGACTCCCCAGCTAGCGCCCCCAAAACGCTGGCGGACGTCGGCCAAGTCATTGTCGATCGGTAGCGAGTTTGTCCACTCTGCGACTGAGAACCACGATTGCTTTGGCTGCGTACACTGAAGCGCCGCCTCGTCAATGGGCCTCTGCTGCATCCGCTGTAGAGCATCTAGGTATCTGTTGTCGAAAGCCATGCCGAGTGTCTGCTGCTGCTGGAGTGGTAGGCGTTGTAATAGTGGCTGCATCGCATCGAAGGAATGCAGTATAGCATGCAGCAGTAAGTTCGACATGATGTCGGTGAACTCAACCCAATCGAAAGTCGGCTCGCGCTCCTCTAGCAGCCCTCGCACTTGCTGTCGAGTTGATTCTTCCTGAACGTGTTGCCCCCTGTCTTGTCTCTCCAGAAGCCGCAGAGCTCGAACGGCTAGAAACTGCTCTTCTTCGTCGTTGACGAAAGCGCGGAGTGATCCAATACAGTGTTGTAGAGTTGGGATGGTTGCTATGGCGTCGGGCACACTGAGGCAACGGAGCACACTGATGATGACTCGCTCGCGGACACGACCCAGCCACCCTCGGACTCGCAGACAGGCACGATCATCTTCGAACACAATGAAAATGAGGGACCGCACTTCACCCAGTGCGGTGAGAACGCGCCGCTTGAGTGCGGAGAGTCTCATGGCCACGAGCTCCGCGAGACGTTCTCCCAGAACGGGATCATACCATTTGGATTCCGCGAGTGTAGTTGAATAGCGTGAGTGCGATTGGATCCTACCAGTGCAGTTGATTTCCGCAAGATTAGATAGATTCGTAATCTAAGCTAGACCTACCCAGACGAGAAATTCGCTAACTAGTTAATCAAATCAAGTTCCTCGACCCTTTTCATGCGCTGGCGTCTCAGCTTGTTGTCGATCCATACAACGCATCTCCAAGAGTGTTTTCACAAGTAACAGCTACCACCACTGACGCGCACGTTGCGGCATATATCAACAGGGTTTTGATGTCTGTATATGAGTACGATCACGACACAACACTAACGAGAAATCTCCAGTCGCACTCGGCTGGACGAGGCGGTGCTGTGTTCGCCAGCTCTAATGCCAGCGTGAACTTGTTCGACTTGGCGTACCGCGGTCTCTGGTCTCTGGACGGCTTTACGACGCTACTTGAGCACATATCTCCTACAACCGCAATCGATCAGAATGTTGCGAAGGTGCCTGGTGGCTGGACTGAAACTCGTCATGCTGGTCATCCGCCCACAGTTGCCTGTTTTGAAAAGGAATCACATCAGACGTTCATTAGAGTAAGTCAGTTTGCCCAACCTCTCCGGCTTCTTCACCTTGCCAAGACCACGTCAAAGGGTTTTGCCGATTGTCTTACCGCTACGCTCTTGATGTACTACCGCGAAACAAGGGAGATAGCGCCACAGCACATTTTGCATCAAGACCTTCAGCGCATACACGCCACGTTACCGCGTCTCCGCTGGACACAGGAGGAGCTACTTGAATGGGGCAGCACGATACGCAACCGCTTCGTCATGGAAAATATCCTGTCACTGCCAACATACACTAGTAAAGAGAGCCTCACATCGGATGAGCAAGCAGAACATTTCGTTGGAGTTCATACCTTTGCCGATAGTCTTGAACGGTTGCTACTTGGTCATCAGCAGCTTGTAGCTTCGAACGAGGAGCTCAAGGGCACGATGCAACAAATTCTCGACCGATTGGCTCACCAACCAGACGTGACGTCGCGCGTTTGTGCAACGTGCAGTGCCAGCATCTCAGCTGAACCACCTGCGGAAACTGTAGCAGCGACACCCCCCCCCCCCCCCCCCCCCCCCCCCTCCACTAGTTGGTCAGCCTTGGCCGAAGAGCTCAACGACCCTGAAGGGAAAGCAGTTGACCGACTTTCATGTTCAGTTTGTGGTTGAAGGCCTGGGATCGCTTCCGAAGCAGCCCGGAAACTGCGGCCAGAAGGACTGCTTGCGGGCTATTGAAATCGTAGCCTACGTCGCCGACTCGAACAGCATACCACCTCTTCCTCCTACATCGCGACAGTCGGACAGAATGCTCTGATTATCTGCGAGGCAGAACATGGCAAGTCAATGCGAGACATTGTTAGTGAGCGGAATCACTAAGGCAGCGGATACATCACAAGGGCAACGCAAGCGTCGCAGGTCCGGAAAACTTACTGGTATAGTGAAAGCGTGGAGCAGTCGTAGCGAGCAACAGCGGACAGCATTCCGCTCGCTACCGTGCGTCCGATTCTCTGCAACCTGGGATGCACAGGCGCGAGGCTAGCGTAGGCTAGTGCCGGCTGTGCGGCAAATAGACTGAGTCGTTTGAAAATGCTTCACACGTATCAATTCATCAAATGTCGCTTACGTGGCATGCTTTTGTTTTGGACGGCATGATCGCAGGTATAACTCCAGTTATGGCAACCACAAACACCAGCAGCACCACAAACACCAGCAGCACCACAAACTCCAGCAGCACCGCAAACACCGAGCAGCCGCCATCAACGAGAGCTCCATCAGAATCGAGCCGTCATCACGCCTAGCAGCGCCGTTGCCGACTTCCCACGCCGTTGATCCTACAGCCGACTGAAGTGTCGCACCCCACTTATTTGTTATTTTTACCCAATCAAACTCTTTCGACGAAGATATAGAGGGCACGAATATCTTCCTATAAGTTAGCCAAGTGTACACGAGCTGCAGGGAATAATCGCTATCTTCGTCCGGGTTCCTACAATGCGCGCCAGGTTATTATGACCACCCACGTTTTCGATCGTAACTTCCTCAAATTTACGAGTTGAGCGATGCTATTTAGATATGATGTTTGCGACGCAAAAGCGCGTTCGGGACTTGTTTTAATGTGTGCGTTTTCGCAGATTAGCTAGGGGTTAGTATACAAGTGACCACATTTGCCAGTGCGCCCATTATTATGACCACCCCCACATCATACAAAAAGCAAGATAAACAAGAGACGGCTACATTAGTAGTCTATTTTGTCACCACGTTTTCTAATGACTTTCTTGCCGCGGCGCGGCATGGACTCGATCAACGGCGTTAGTATCGAATGTTCAATAGCATCCCAGGCATCTAGTAGAGCCGTGGTTAACTCCGTGACGCTGTTGAATTGTCGTCCATTGGCGTAAACACGCCGACTCATGATAGACTATAAGTTTTCAATCGGATTTAAATCCGGAGATCCAGCTGGCCAGGGTAGCACGTGCATGTTCTGCTCTTGGAAAAACTCTTCCGTCCTCTTAGACCGATGAATGGACGCACCATCCCGCTGGTAAACCAAGTTAGCGCCATAGTGCAAATGGACAAACGGCAGCAGATACTCGGACATTGTGTACACATAGTCGTCTGAGTTCTGCTTACCATGTAGCACCGCAAGCTTCGTTTTTCCCGCTATGCTGAAGCCCGCCCACACCATCACCGAGCCGCCACCAGCTTGACCGCGCTTGGTCTGCCGAAGTGGCCGGCGGATGTCCCGCCAGTAGGTCCGGAAGCCGTCGGGCCCATCAAGATTCCACTTCTTCTCGTCTGAAAAGATGATGGAGTCCCAGGACCCGGCGGCATCCGTATTGAAGACTCTTGCCCATGCCCACTCCTCCCTTGTCACCTTGTCCTCCGCAGAGAGAGGCAAGGTGTTATCCATCTTAGTATATAAAAGCCAGTCGACACCGGCAAGCACACGTTGGATAGTGCGCACCGATGCTGACAGGCTAAGCTTGCTCTTGAGCTGGCGCGCAGAGCTGTTGCCCTTAGCCGCTGTCCGCAGCAGCAAGCGCACCTCTCGCTCTGACATCACAGCGGTAGGTCCAGGCTTCTTTCGCTCTTTGTCCTCGCCGAACAGCACGCGGTTGATTGCTCCGCGCGAGCGCTCCGTTGGACGCTCGATTTCACGCTCGCTACAACCCGCTTCATACAGCCCTTTGATTCTTCCCTTCTCTTCGGCAGTTAGTGATGCGCCTCTCCCCATAGTAGTGCAAACGGCAGCGCGCAGCTCGAGCGCAAGCAGGAGAAAACTACCAAATCAATGGCTAGCAGTGATAGACTACTAATGTAGCCATCTCTTGTTTATCTTGCTTTTTGTATGGTGTGGGGGTGGTCATAATAACCTGGCGCGCACTGTGTACTTTGGAAAGGCCAAAGATAGGCTGACGATGAAGGGTGCAGTAGTTCAAATGGACGTAACCCCAGGTTACGCGAAAGGATAGACAACAAGAATGCACATTTTCGCGATCTACAGTGGTGAGACTACTATGCTTGACGTGTACGAGTCGATCACTCTTTCCTGTAGTTGTCTGCATCTTACGGACTAAAGCTTGTGGTAGGGCTCCTCGATCTTCTTGACCATCTTGTCGAAGAGCGAGCAGTTGCCGGCCTGTTTCTCGGCCATGAGTCTGTTGAGCATGGGCTTCCACTTGCGTCCGCGAGTGTTGATGAACCAGTTGTTCACCTGCTCCAGCGTGATGCCTCCTTGCTGTGCCAACCACTCCTTCTCCTCTTCGGTCGGGTACGGATGGTGCAGGTTGTGCTCAAACCACTCGTGCATCAGCTGTTTCGACAACTTCGTCAGCGTCGAGCGCTTCTTGGGCACATTGTTGCGAGCCGCGAGCTCCAGCGCGTAGGGTGACACCTGCGAGAGTGACATACTCAGTGAGGGCAGCGTCACGCCGCCTTGTTCAGCATTGGCGACCTGTGGTTGGGCCTGGGGCTGTTGCTGTTGCTGTTGCAGCATGCGTCGGTTGCCCCACTCGTGCAGGTGGTGCACTGCCTGGTCGTATCGGGCCTTAACGGCGGGGTCATCCACCAGCTCCGCCGCATCGTCCATCTTCTGCCGCGCCACCGCCTCCATGTAGTGAGATCGACTGGTGTCACTGCCAGAAAAGCCGTCACCGCTAGCACCAAAGCCTTGGTAGCTCTGCGCGATGGTCGGCATCTGCTCGATCGCCGTAGCGAACGGGTCCACGGCGCCAGGCTGCACTCGCGTTGCCGGGTTGTTCGCCATCCTGAGCAGCTCCTGGTAGCTTTCGTGCCCTGGAAGGGCCGCACCTTCCATCAAGCGCTTGCGACTGTACTCCACTTGGGTCTGGCCTTCCTCCTTCGTCATCATCGACTGCGGTGGTGCGGCTCCTCCGTGGGCCGGTGACATCCCCGCCAACATCATATGCAGGTCTTGCTGCAGCACACCTTCAGTTTTCGCAGGCGCCGCCTTTCCTCGTAGTGAACGTCGTGGTGGTGTCTTGTGTACCGCCGTTATCGATTTCGCCGAACTCTGCTTTGCAGATGCCGCGACACACTTGGGGTATCGTCGGTGGTGACCTGGCATGTAGCCTGCACGATTCGGGAACGTCATGGTACTTCCTTGCGATGAAGACTGCGAATGAGCGATTGCTCGCAGCTCTTAGTCTGTCTCGTAGTCGACTCAGATCGGTGACGTTTTTTTATTGACAGGAGGTGACCTGCGGGTGTTGCAAAGTTTTCATACTTGAATTCTTCTCGTTCGTAGAGATTATCATTTGTGTGGAAATTTGCCACTGGGGAGGCGAACCATTCCAGCCCCAAGGCATGCAGTTGTACTTTGATTACCCGGCACGATAAATAAGCAACACGTAGAGACTCGCTTACAGTTTTGGGTACCAATGCCGCTACGGCGTGTGTCGGCTCAACGAGCCTCGACTTCTGATAACTTGGTTATCGGGACTCGCTGCAGTTGGTGGCGAGCTGGAAAGGGCTGGAATTGTAGCTTTCCGAGGTATTGCACGTTGGAGTGACGGAAGAAGCGCTGATACCGTATCTAGATCAGTGGGGGGGGGGGGGGGGGGGGGGGGGGGGGGGGGGGGGGGGGGCTCAAGACAGGTCAGCACGCGGACTGTTTAGTGAGGTAAGGCTTTCCTCAAATTACGATCGAGCACGTAAGGCAGGCTACTAAACGAGCCTGTCCAGACTTGTTGAAGTCAATTCCCACCGAAATCGACGGGCACCACGGTCCACCGAGTCGATGCGGCAATTCGCCCTACGCACAGCCACAAACTGCCGCTACTGTGAGCCGACAACTGCATGCTGTGATGATAAAGTCTTGCTACAAGACGATACTCCATCGGTAGGAGACCTGGGACGACCGAGTGGTGCGAGGAAACTGAACAATGCAAGCAACGATCTTGTCCTCAGCGACCTCACCGCTACTACTCAGGGCCATTCGTAACAGAGAAATCGAGTAGTCCGTGAGCTCGCACTTTCGGAGGGATCAATAATGCCATCGTCATAGGTATTAAGGGTCAACCATCGTAAACGATAGCGGTGGATAATGAGGCGGCTGGAATGCGAAGTAGGCGGAGTGAGGATAGGATAACGATCATGAACGAGCTACACGTACAATCGTGTCGTTATGCATGTGCCTAGCTGGAGATTTCCAGCGTTCATCAGATCCGATGTCGTCAATTGGGGAGCCACCCATGTATCAGCGAACGCCCAGCAGGAGCGCACTGTTTCTATTCTGCGAGACTATCGATTCTCCTGCACAACGCAGCAGCGACTTCGACACTCAAACACGAGACGGCGACTTGCTCACGCTCCAAACGACTCACGGAAATGAGGGTCACTACCATGGAGGGACATTGCGGACAGTCTCTGTAGGATTTAGATAGCAACTGTGAAGCCGGCTTGAGAATTGGGGTGACAGATACGCTCCTGGTCTTACGCTCATGTATGAAGGATCTTCATTGAAGGTGCCGTAGTTGGCGTACGAACGACATCGTCCTGTTGCTCCGGCGAAAATTGTCTGCTCGGCATCCACCGAGATCTACCGACCGCACCGAAAGCTACGGTGTGCCGGTCGATCACCAAGTCCGATTGCGGCCAAGTCTGACACTCATAGCCCGGGCGTCGACCTCCGATTCTGCGCGTAGTGAAGATCGCGAGATCGGGGAGCCTCCAAACGCGTTGGAGACGGCGTGGCGTGCTCACGAAGTTTCCCGGGTGGACGTCTTATGCGGCAACGCGTTCGTGATTGTTGGCGCTAAGACACCCTCAAGCTTACATCAACTTTTCAAAACCCAATTTGCAGTCACGATGGCACCTTCACGTTCCGATATCGGCCAGCGGCTCAAAAGCTACCTCCCCACCCCATGCATCAACCCACTGCGTATTCATCGAGCCGAGCACCCCAGTGTGACGCTGGAGCTGCCCCAACTTAATCACTATCACGGCCGAGCTGAAAGAGTTTTGGCGCAGACCATCTCGGCGTATGGGAAGCTGGACGGAGATGTCGACACCAGGCGATGGAAGTCGCTGCGATCGAAACGTGGCGTCCGATTACTTCGTGGCCACCATTCCAATCGCGAGGGGTTGACGCCGCTATTGTGCGTCGGCACACTGCACGCCCGTTTTGACGATGTCGTGGAAGGGCTCTACTGCGACAACACTGAGGAGATGCTGTTCATGGACGCTATTAAGTGTCCCCGCCTTACCGAAAGCGCTGTGTTGTACGTAGTGCAAAAGAAAACAAGCCTGGAACCATACGCCTTCACGGGGATCAAGTCGTCGACGATCAAGTTGACCATGACAAACAACAGGTACTTGTGCTACTTCGACAAGCTGGGGACGGAGCGTCAAGCGTCGGGGAAGCGGATGGCCTACCACATCATGCAGTCGGTGGATCTGCCCGGTCACCCCCACAAGGCGATGCACCAGCGTGCACAAGTGTCATTGTGCTATGTGTTCGAGGAGCTGGAAGCTGACCTGGTGGGCGTCTACATGCGAGGGGAGACCAATGGCGCTACGTTGTCTTATTTCGCGAATAAAGCGATGTCGGACGTATTGCTAGCGTTTGTCAACGCGCTGGAGTGCACTCGCGCAAAGAAGCTTGCACTAATGATGTTGGCGACTCGTCTTGGTGTGTTGCATTGCAGTTCGTGGCGAAAGACCTGCAGCGTCTGCAATGGCAGGGCGTCAATCTTCGACAGCCTTACCAGTTGTGCTGGCTGCTACAAGCCTGTGTGCAAGCGATGTCGCTTCAAAGAGAACGTCCTCGTAAATGCTGCAATGTCTGGCGGCCATCCGAAACGAGCTGACTTTTGCCGCGTGTGCTTCTCCAAGACGAACTTGCTTTCCATCGCCCAACTCCGAATTGAAGCCCGAGGGTTCGATACGAGCAAGGCGATGACAAACGCTGCGATCAGTACCATTATGGAGGACGCTGATCAAGTCGAGGTGGACATGGAAGGCAGCCAGCGGTCCCTCATGTCATTTGTCAACAACATATCGACGCACATGCAGGTGCTGAGTACTCATAGTGAAGTTCGTGTATCCAACTTGTCGTCAATGGGGTGGTCCTCATCGTCTGGCGAAGAGTTCGAGGTTGTCGATGATGAAAATGAGGGCCGTGACGTTCTCAAAACGAGCAGGTTGAAGAGCAATCCGGTCGTGATTTATGAGAAGACCCCGGCGGACTTGACGCGTCAAAGTCGAAGCTCCACGATATCAACGACGTCGTCGCATGGGCAAGATGAGAGCCAGGCTCCGCTAATGGCCAAACTGCTGCAGGTATCGGAGCAGGCCGAAGCAACATTGCTTTTTACTCAAGAACAAACTGTCGTAGCTCGTTCAGTCCGAGAGCTGAGCCGTAAAGGTAGTCGGCGGATGCTTTTGGATACTAGCGAGCTCTTGTAGTACCATGGTATTTCTTTGAAATGCTGCTTCCATGCGAATAAAATATCCGACCTCCGACCTATCCGACATAGTATGTAAATTTGTATACCATTAAAAAATCAAGTGTTGCATTAATTGACAGGGAAAATGTATGCGTATACAAACCCCCAGCCACCAGAAATGACTGGCTTTCAGGAGCCAGTACAGCTGCCAGTAAAAGAGCGCTGCGCTCAACGCGTGTCAGTGCCCGAGTGACCACCCACTGGAGGGTGTATTGAGGGAGCCGTTCCGAACCCGGTTCGGCCAGCAGGGTTGTCGCCCGCACGAAGTACTGTGTGAGTTAATTCCCCCTCGGCCCTCCAACGAGTATTCCCCTGCCTTTGAGTTGTGCTAATCCCCACCTTAGTAGCTCAGCGGAAGAGCCCCCGAAAGGGACGGTCGTGAGTTCAACTCCCATCTAAGGTTTATCTTGTGTTTGGCTTTCTGTTTGTAAATGCCACAGTGATTGGAGCTGTTGTGTGAGGCGGTAGGTGGCCCCTGATTGAATATTGATGCGTATGACAGCGTATGCGCTTGCACTAATGAAGGCTTGTACAAACTAACGTGTATTAACCTTTGCAACTCATGCTGATCATCTAATCTGCTCGAGGATATTTTGCGTGTAACCTGGAGCAGGGTCTTGGACAGCAGGTGTCTGGAGAAGTTGTTCATGGCGCTCGATTTTGGCGTTGAGTGCGCCAGCGCGGTAAAGACTACGCAGGTGTTTCAAGACAGCGCCAGACCCACGTGAGCTGATGCCGTGCTCTTCAAGGAACCTCAAGACTGATTTCTTTGCACGGATCCCGAGGGACAGTACCTGGTCGCGGTAGCTGGCTTCTGTGACATCAAGCACAAAGCCGTCATCCAAGAACAGCTTCATGTAAGCGACAAGCTGCTTTGCGTCGGACTTCTGCTGCTTCGAGATGGGTGCACGCCACAACGGTGGTTCTCGGGCGTACCATCCGTACCAAGTTGTATGAAGGTGAGTCACTGATGATCTGCGCTGCTTCTTCTTAGCTTGATTCTCACTGCATTGGCTAGGTTCCGGGTTGTGCCGTTTGCGTGTTTCTTGTCTAGGGTCGTTCAGCTTAGCTTCCAGTGCGTCCATGCGAGCATCTTGCAGCTTCACGTGCTCGATAAAGTGGCTAATGACAGCAGCTTGGTGATCGATGACCTTTTGTTCTGTGCTTCGTGGCAATGCCCGCTGAGATACCTGGTGCGTGCTTGATGGCTTGCTGTCTTCACAGGGTAGCTCTGGATTTGCGAGGTGCGACGACCAGGCCAGTAACTCAACGAGCGAGCATCCGATCTCCATGGTACAAGCTTCGATTCATTTAACTGCAGGTGCTTCAGCGTTCAGACGTTTCAGCAGCGGGTAGTGGCGGATCACAGTCGAGGTGAGCACATCAAGGACAGCTTGGTTAACGTTGTATTGTGTAGCTTGGAGATTGTGGCATGTGCTGAACAGGTGACGCTGGAAGCTGGAAATCGTGCTCCTTGTTTGCGAGTCGAACGAACTCGAGTCCTTGAGCGCCACGTTTTTCTTGGTATTGTGTCCACTGAGTATCTTGCTAACCTTGTGGTCTTCTTTGCTAGTGTTGAAGATATAGTTGAAGCCCTTGTTCGTTGTGCTCATGTTCCAGGCGCCTCTGTCGAAGATCCACCGTGCTGTGAGCTCGCCGCTGCCGTTGGTGTGCTATGCCCCGCCGCGCCGGAAAGAATGGGACGTCATTGCGATCGTGACACCAGCAGCCGCAGCTATGCGTTCGAGCACGCGGTTCACGTGGGAATAGATGTAACAGGGTCCCACAAATTAGTGTGGCGCACACCACTATACGCATAGTCGGATACGACTATACACACAATGGATGGAAACCCCTTGTGTGTGGCACACACAAGGTTTATAATCATTTCGAGCCGCCAAAGCGAGCAGACTTTGGCGGGCGTTTAGCGCACGATAATTGGCTAGAAAGACGCAGCTTTCTGACCAACCACGTGCTTGCACGTCACGCGGACGCGTGACGGCCACCTGTCGGCCCTCACTACGCTACAGATATTCTACAGTAGGGTTTGCTAAGGCAGCAGGGCTGCCAATCAATTCAGTTTTCTATTTTCAGTTAAAGTTCACGAGTCTTTTGTATTTCTATTCATTGCATACAAACTCTAAGTACTACTACGCTTCCTCATTTCTAAGCGCATACGGTGTATGCCTGGAACAGAGCGCTGCTCGCTCTGTTTCAATAGACAGTGGGTGTCTTCTCCACACCTGCAGCCGACGGAGCGCCAAGTCCAGCTGTGTCAACGGGGTGGTCTAGGATCTCCAGGAGCGGGACGTCCGGAGAAAGCGTGATCGCAGCGTGGTCTTGCATGTCGGGTAGGTTGTCGATGACGTCGGTTGAAGGGGCGGTCTGCATCAACACCGCCAGCGCCATGGCAAGCAGTGGGCAGGTCTCAAACTCGGTTCCAGGAAACAATGACAGCCCTTGCTCTTCGGATGTCTTCATCCGAATGAAGCGGACGAAGAGCACGTTGCCGGCGTCTATGGAGATGTTGGGCTTGCGGAGTAGAGCGAGATCCGAGGCTCTACCGAACAGGTACCACAGCAAGCATAGTAAAGCCGCATCTTGGTAGTCACTCGAGCAGCTCACATTAACATACAAATACACAAGCATTTTCTTTAAGTCAGCCTTTGTACATGGTGGTGCCTTGCTTATGAAGCCACCACCGTCACGCTTCATGCAGAAGTTATCTGGCGTCTTCCCCATTTTGAGCAGACGCACTTCTAACGCAGCCCGGTGCTGAGGAAACTGGTCGAGGAGCCAAAGTTTGGCCTGCCTGTAGTACTGCATCGCAGTGTTTCGAGCCAATGGCTTTCCTTTTTGCCCTCATTAAACGCAAGATACATACCAAGCTTGTCCATTACGGACACAAAACACTTTCCACTCCCATCTCGCTCAATACACACACGCACATACTCTTCTGTCACACCTTTGAAATGGCGCGCTGTTTACAACAGTCCCCAAAACACGGCACGCACGCTTGTGCGGTTGAGGAAGCGTTCCCGACTTGGAGGGAAGTCCCGACTTGGAGGGACAAGGAGCGACTCCCGACTTGGAGGGAGGAAGGCGACTTGAGTACTTGAGGGAAAGTTTGCAACTAAATCGAAAGGAGCTTATGGTTCCTGAATCCTATGAATAAAACCACTAGGGGCCCTTGAGATTAAATGTCATTTAACCTACACATGTAGTATAAAACCTTGGGTTGAATCAGGTTGAACTTGAAGATTCTCCTTCGAAGAATCTTCCTGCCGCGTGGTGTCTTGTGATTGGCCACAAGAACTCAGGTGACACGCCGGCCTTGTTACCAAATAATGTCCCAGGTGAGGAACCATCATCATGCACAAAGAAGTGCAGAGAACACTTGGCGCAATCACTGATTGTGCCATGGGTGGATGTGAGCAAACATTTGACCATGTTTACGCCACCTTTACCTCCATGACAGCAGTGCGTGAACCACACCAATCTGTGATCGCATAACCAATGTAATAGGCCATAGGGGCCCATTACACTGTAGCTTTTCTCGACTTTCATTTTGCTGATCGGACTGAAGACGAGCCTGTTCTGTTGCTGTGGGACGACTCCTCTGCCCATTGGACAGAAGAAGTCGAAGCTCACGCTCAAGCCCTGGATGTTTTCCTGCTAAAAATGCCACCTGGATTAACATCAGTGTGCCAACTCGCGGATATTTCGTGGTTTCGACCTCTGAAACAACGTCTGCGCCAGGCATGGGTGGGTAGATTGACTGTGCAGTTGCAGAACTTTAACTCTGGAGGCGTGCAAGAGGCATTCAAGTTGATTGCACCTACACGTGCTGAAGTCATCACCTGGGCAGCTACTGCGTGGCGTCAGCTGGGTGCTAGAGTTGTGAAAAGTGGTTTTAAAGGCCTTGAAAAAGCTCGTCGAGCTAGTAATTTAGCGCTCACACAGCCCGACAGCACTGAACTTGACAACATGGAAGCCGAAAGTGTGGTGTAGCGGGATTCCAGAATTTATTCAGATCCCAAGCTGGCACATACTTCGCCACCGACGCCGACTGCGGAGGGGGTACTCCGATAACCGTGGGGGGTCGCTGTGGTCTCACCTTGTGTACCCTGTCGGCGGGTGGATTCGTTCTCTCGATAACACGAGAGGCGCAGTGATGTGAGGCTTGAATCTCCTTGGCGGG
The DNA here is from genome assembly GCA_025722995.1 of Phytophthora agathidicida. NCBI lineage: Eukaryota > Oomycota > Peronosporomycetes > Peronosporales > Peronosporaceae > Phytophthora > Phytophthora agathidicida. The sequence goes on along the minus strand of CP106972.1, from coordinate 2,860,413 downwards.
GACTCGGGGAGATGGGGGGTACCCTTGACCACCTTCCACAATCCAATCCAGCCGCCGAATCGTTCTCTCTTGTTGTGCTAGTCTCTTTCGCAGGTCTTGGTTTTCTTGCTGAAGGTCAGCTAGTAAACAGCGTTGTCGAAGATCACGCAGTTGTCGTTCCTCTGGTCGTGTAGGATATTTCGCATCAGGGCTCGAAGCGCTTTGAAAGCAACGATCTTCTCCTTGCTATTGAAAGCGAAAACCTCCTCGTGCTTGTGGAATAGCGCGTCTGCCATGCGTAGTTGATAGTTGATCAGGAGTTGAATCAGGGATCGCTCGGCCGTGCGCACCAGGTCCTCAGGGGAGCAGCAGCAGGCTTAGCCGCCTTGGGCTTGGTGACCATGACGACCAGGAAGTCATTCTCCTTCACATTGTACTCGGCCAGTGTGCTGTCGTCTTGGAGCACTTTTCCTGCGTGGATGAGCTTCTGCTGAGCCACGGGGAACGTCTGGAGCTCCTCGATCTTCTGCTTCACGGAGGAGGCCTGCCCTCTGTGTCGAGCAGCTCTGTGTCGAGCAGGGTCGAGGAGGACATGTCCGAAACTTCAACTACAATACTCGGACTGTTATTAGGACAATGAAGTGAAAGTGGTAGACGTCTGTCGATCTAGCTAGCGAACATGTCTCTCGCGGTAGGCTTTTCAATCACGGAGTACTTGCCTTTGTTTCAGCTGCCGCTCAAAGCTATCGAACAGAATCTCTTCTCGAATTCCTCTGAGATCATGTTCCACCTCAAGCAGAAATCGTGTGCATAAGTCTCCACGAAGCCACCGGTGAACCAAAACGTGTCCTCGATATTGCGCTCCAGCGCTTGCTTCGACAAGTTTGCCGAGCCTAAAAGGGAAACGAGGTTAATGCATCGTGATGTAAGTCATAAATACAAATTAAACGTACCAGTCACAAGCATGTCGTCCAGGATCATTGCCTTGCAGTGAAGTAGTTTACCGTGCGCTTCAGTAAAAAGAACATGGTACGGTATCTTGCCTTTACGAAGAATATAATTAACAGCTGCACCTGCCTTCAGCATTCCCAAAGAAGAATCCACTAAGACTTTTACGTCGACTCCCTTGTTTTGAAGCTCTACGAGTTTCTTTGCAATTTCCTCATCACTGAGTTCGAAGAAAACGAGCCATGCCCGGACTTTGACTTTATCTAGGCGACCGTTTATAGTAGCTCTAGCTTCTGTCAAGGTCATCTTATGGGGTTGGAGCCAATATCTGAGGCATAAGAGGTTCTCCGATTTCGCCATATTTTCCAACTTCTCGATCTGCTTAACAAGCTCCATAGACACAGTCGCATGCCTCTGGTTTAGCTCTTCCATCAATTGCCGCATTTTGCGTAAAGCTAGTGAAAAATCCATCGCACGCTCTTCAGCAAATTCATCACCAAGCGGTACGTCCGTCACTTGGGGAGTGGCTGGAGCTGGGCTGGTCTCAGGCCGTTGTGGAGAAGTTGGTGGAGGAGATGATGCGGACAGTGGAGGATGGCCTTCCATGGCATCACCGTCATCTCTAACACTCCCTTCGTCAAAATGTTCAATGGCTTCGTCGTTAACGCTTAGGTCGTCATTATCTTCTGTCGCCTCGTTGATCTCCTCACTTTCATACATGTTCCCGCCCGGGTCAGGTCGTGGGTCGACACGCGGAATCTCGAACAAGCCTTTGCGGTCCATGTAAGCTTCCCAATCGCCCTGTAGAGTCACTCTGTCATGATTGAGCTTCCTATGTAGTGCGCTCCAATTGATGGTACCGGACTTCTCGAATCGCAAAACCGCGTTATGCAGCACGTGCCAGACGACTCTCTTCGCTCTCTTCTTGGGGTCCATGCGGGAGGGCATTGTCAGGATCTTTCAGTCAGAAGTGCTACAGCGGTTTGCTTGGAGACGTGGTGCTCCACGTCTTCTCCTTGAACTCCATCGGGATACGACGGCTGTGGTTGTAACCAGTGGGGCAAAATGCTGACGATAACTTTCAGACGCGTTGTTATAGGCCTCCACGACGAAGAATGATGGGCACACGCTTGGATCCGCTAGCGTGGGTAGCAAGATCCATTCGCGGCCGTCAATCCACTGAGGCAGCGTGAAGTTTAGCGCGCGGATGGAGATCGGGTACGATGACAGCGCTAGGTTCTTGCCTTCAGCCTTGTCTGAGCATGGGTTATGTTTGATGTCATCAACGAAATCCCAGTTCTGGTAGCGAGAAGGATAGTGATGCACACTGAGCACACCCGACACGCTAATGGGCGTCTTCTCATGAGCTGCAGCGATTGGGACAGCCAGGCAGCGCTTTTCATGCGTCAACTTTCTCCACAGATCCACAGCAGTAGGTAGGATCTCCTGCCACGCACTCACTTCGGCCACAAACGGCGCAATGGCAGTATACTCGCGCCAGTCGTCCAACAGCAGCGCACGAGAGTTCGTCGGCACGATTCTCTCTTCAGTTGCTCCTCCGTAAGGGGGAATCGGTTCGGCCAGTACCAGGATACATCCTGTCCGTAAACACGAGCGTCGATAACGTCATTCGCCTCCGCCATGAGGTTCCACATGTCCAACTTCTTGGTAAAGATCGCGTCGCTGTCCACAGCCATCACGAAATCATCGGGTTCCAGCGCATACCGCTCTGCGAACGACACCGCTCGGTTGTCACTAAACTCTCCAGCATCCGACCCCAGCATCCACTTGGACAGCACCACTGGATTCAACGTCGTCGTGAGCAACTCCTCCCCGAACGTCGTGTTCGTTGCCGAGACGTCGGTGTAGTGTCGGGTCTGGACATTGTGGCGCGGATCTTTCTTGCGGATGAGCTCCGAGGCCGCCTCTGTTGTGCCTCCATACAGCAAATGCGTGACGTTGCCGTCGTATCCTGTGCGTCGCAGCGTGAAGGCGAGCACTTCGGCGTGCACAAAGTCCAGATCGCGGCACGTGGACGTAAACACCAAGTGCTTCACCTGCCGAGTGGCCGACGCGCCCTTGAGCGTGTCTCCGTCGTCTCCTGCAGCTTTAGTGGGGGCGACGTTGAACGAGCGCCAGCCATTGCCCGTCGCTTCGATGGTGTTGGTGGCCACGGAAGACGTCGCGAAGAAGCGCAGATCGAAGTACATGTACAGCAAGAACACGAGCCAAAACGCCGCCAGCACCGCATTGCGAGTGGTCACCCTTGGAGCGTCGGTACCTGCAGGGTGGCGCGCTTGCCCGAGTTCTGCCGCTGCAAGAGCATCCTAGTAGGTTATTGGATCTTCTCGTAGGATTGGCGTTCGACAGGACGCACGGAAGCGTGTAGAGCGATGGGGGGAACGACACCGAAGTAGCCTGAGGTCGGCACAGGCCGGCGTGGCCGTGGCCTTGTCTTGGTTTCGAGCCGAGAAGTTCCAGGGTGACTACCAGGCGATGAAACAACCAGCAGACTCAGAAGTGAAGAAAGTGAAATGAGCTTGCAACATCAAGGACCCAAATGAGCTGTGGTGATGACCAACGAACTCGAGCATCGATCACTTCGAAAACAAAATGCCCCCGTCAAGGTATGGAACTTCGTTATATACTAGGACAGCAGTTGTAATCTGGCTCATTGTCGAATGACGTTGTGTTGAGTTGAATGAATGTAGAAGTCGTTGGTGGTCATTGTGCGTTTGTGAAGACTCGAGGGGCTTTAGTAGGGCTACTACGGCGATTGAAAACCATCACCACGACCTTGGTTCCGTTCGAGGCGAGGCAAATTGCAGAGTGGTGAACGAATCCGTCGATCGGAGCGCAATGATATCTACTTCCACGAAACCCAAGCGGAGTCACCAAGATCTCCAAGCATCGTCAATTCCTTCGCCCGACATTGCCAGTTTTTATATCGCCACGCGATGGAACTGGGTGTTGACGGCGAGCTGCTACTCCAGCAGCAACGTGCAAAGGGGTCCTAGTCAATACAGACCACATTAACCCACAGCCGCAAAATCCTTTTGTTTTTCATTGTCACTTACGTCCACTTGCCACTCTTGGCGTTGTTGGCAATCTTGCTGGGATTCTCGAACGGCGTCGCCATGATCGTCTTGCGTGAGTTCTCTCCAAAGCAGATTTCGCGAATGAATCTCCTTTCTGCTTTGCAGCGTGCATCTACATGTAGATACGCTGTTGTGAGCAGATCCACGCGCTTGCGAATCGTGTGACTGATTTCCGCTGCTGGTGACGAGCAAAACGTCGCCTCCCCACAAGAAGCGCAGCAGTTTGCCGCCATCGGATTCGACCACGACCTCCACGCCACACAAGTCCTCTACTTCGATCACGACGCGCAATTTTAAACCTTCAGAAGCTGGCTGATATTTCGGTTGTGGCTCCAGTGGAGGCACCGCAACCTGCACAAGCCGACAGTAATCGAGAGGTCACCGCGCAAGATGTTAGGGATGCATGCGTATCGCCCAAAACCCAGCGTGCGTATCGTGGTAGCTTGCGAGTGATATCGCGATGGACTGAGGTGCAAACGCAGGAAGATGCTGCAGAGTACTTTGATGCTAAAGGGCAAATTAACCTGGATAAGTTCACGGCCGTCGATTTTGAAGAGTTTTTGCTGGAGAAGCGGAAGTCTGTCAGTGTTGGTACCTCAAGTGGATATCGAAGCGCAGTGAAAGATTTATATCGCAGGAACGAGATGCCACTGCCTACAGCTTACGAAAAACGGTTGGGCACTTTCTTTTCGGGCTTGAAGCGCATGGAAGCATGCAAGTTCCAGTCAGACTCGCCCAGGGAATCTGGCAAAGATCCACTGCCATTCTCGTTGTGTCATGAGTTATGTAGAGCGACTTTGACCCGCCAAGGTGGCGGCTTTGCGCATATTTTTCTTACGACGCAATAAAATTTGATGTGTCGATCTGAGTCGGTGCAGACACTATGCACGGAGCACCTTAGCAGCCACGATGATAGCATTGGGTGCGTGATGTACAAGTCCAAGACGAATCAAGAAGCCAAAGGACCGAAAGATCCTCGACACGTGTATGCTAACCCGCTAAGTCCAGAAACCTGTTGGATCACAGCGCTAGCTCTTCACCTGGCATGTCGACCTACTCAGCCACCTGGACCAATTTTCCCTGGATCTGAGCAGAAATCACGGTTCGGAAGCATTCTTCGACAATTGATAAGTGACCTCAAGCACCAAACACATTACGGCACACATTCGATTCGCAAAGGTGTCGCTACGTTTGCATGCAGCGGATCTACCGGTGGTCCATCGATTGCTAGCGTGTGTCTTAGAGTGGGGTGGTCACTTGGCGGTGTCCAAGACCGCTACATTCGGTATGAATCAGCCGGAGACCAGTATCTCGGCCGGGTCGTGGCCGGCCTACCGTTGAACCGTCCATAATTTTCGATGCTGCCTCCACATTTTGCAGACAACCAGCATCCGGTGCTTTGTGCCTGTGTCCGCCAAATGTATCCATCATTGCACACAATAAGCAGTCTTGGGGACATTCTGAAGCTATATGTTGCTACGTTGGTCAAGCATTCAGTTTACTTACGGGACGCCTTGCCTGCGTCACATCCATTGCTATCTGCCTCCATGTTCCGCAATGCAGCAATGATGAGCGACCTTCAAGCTGCCTTGGTAACGGGGGATTCACCGTGGATGAAGTCCACCGGGATTCCTCCGCATGTCGAGCTTTACAAGCAACTTCAAGGAGTTCAGAAATCTATCGACAATTTGCCACCGGTTCTTTTGGATGGGATGAGCTCTCTGATTGAGGAAAAAGGAGTTGCCGCTGGCAACATCACCAAAGACCTATTGGAAACTACTATTGAGTCTTTACTAGAGCGGGCTGGATTAGGTAGTGGCTGTACTGCGAGAGTTGCTGCAGCATCGCCTACACCGGACCAAGGGTGGATTGGCACAGCTCACTACTACGACGGAAAGTTTCATATGCTGTCGGAAACTCTTCTCTCATGTCATTGAACGCCCTCCAAAATGGACATACCACCCCGACATCCAGATAGTTAAGAAAACGTATATTGATCCATGGATTCGTTCGCTATCGACCCCGGCATCGTCGAGCCCCGGCCAGAACTCGCGGTCGCGTGGAGACCGCCTGATCAAGTCGACACCGAGCAACGCGCCGCCGCGAACCATCGCCGCACCCATCTTCAAGGAGCCAATAGCGTCCTATCGTTCTCAACCGTGACATACCCACTGAGGCACATTTGTCCGAATCCTGACATCCGGGACGCGCTCGAACAACGTGCTGTGGCTCTGCAGCAGATCCGAGTGGAGGCAATGTTCGTCATGAACTTCCACTGCTGCCGCCTGTTCGAGCACCATCGGCGTAGCCACCCGAACTACCCAGTAGTACCGGCAAGATCTCGCACGATGGAGACAGCCCTGCAGCTGGACCAAGCTACGTTCTACCGGTGCTGCACAGCTGTCTTTGGTGACGAACAGATACCCGCTCCAAGGGTTTCGACTAACGCTGCACTAGAGGAGTCCATCAACAAGTACAAGGCTTCGCGATCGAGGGTCATGTCGTACATACCACCTACGCTATTCGATTCAAGCTTCGCTATCAAAGAAATGGCGAATGACATGCTCGTCGCGGCGCAGCAACATGTCCGTACGAACTTCCAGGCGCGGCTTGTCAAATTCATTAGCCTGCAGCTTGCGTATCCGCGGGGAGCAGCTGAGGCCATGGTCGCTCGACTAAAGTCAAGTCCTGAAGACCTCACGGACGTCGAGAAGCAATGGCTTGCGTGGCTAGAACTGCCTCCTACAGCTGCGAACATCGCTAGCCACGAAGTGCTATTTCTCGGCAAGCTGTACGACATGCTGAAGGAGATGGAGCCAATGCACGACCAAGATGAGATCCCGAAAAGGTGCCGGCTCTTTACGTTGCTGCCGTAGCCCACCTCCTGTGTGCCATCGTTCTTCCCGGTCACGACAGAGGTGCTCTACCAAGTCGCAAGGCAAATTTTGGCAACTACGGGTAAGGATGTCTTCGGACTCTACTACAAGTCCACAAACTCTCGTGGACAACGGACGCATGCTACGACTGCGGAGTTCCAAGAAGTGCGCGAGCGAATGTGGACCACGGTGTTCAACCTCGGAGACTGCGTCAGCCATACTGCGGATCAACGGATTGGCGTTCCCAGGCGCAACTTTGAGTACCAGATCTCCACGAATGGCTACAGTGCTGCTGTGCTAACGTCAATTCCTGCTCCTGTTGAACGACTTGCCCTTTCTCCGAAGTATACGCCCCATACATTGATCGGGATTGACCCAGGTCTACGGATGATGCTGACGGCATACAGCCGTCCTATGCTGGAGTTTGTCTGCAACCCACCGGAAGAGCCATGCTCCATGCCCGGTTGGTGCAGTACCTGTCCAGGCCACGTTGGCGGTAGACGCCATGGCAAGAAGCGCAGCAGGAACCGCCGTCGCCGCCACCGACGCAAGAGACGCCAGAGACGCAGCAGAGCGCAGTGTGACGTAGAGGGGTGGTGCGAGATCTGCCAACGGCACCACCCAAAGCACCGTCCGCGGAAACACGGCGTCAGGCGCCGGACTCACTTCCTGCACGACAATGCTCACGTCCTACAAGGCACGTCCCGAGAGTACCGACACATGAGTCGTGTCGAGCAACAAGCATTCTGGTTCGAAAACCTGAAGAAGAGGTATCCGCGCTATGGTGCGTTTGTGAAGGACATGCCTTCGTTCAAGACTTCGTCGTCGGCGTCCCTGCTCTCTCGCTACGAGCACATGTGGAGGAATATCAACGCCATGTTGGAGTTCTGCGCACTGAAAGGGTTCCGAAAATGGAGATTCACGGTGTCGCGATTCAAACGCAAGGCCGTGGCGAAACTCGCCAAGCGTGTCGTCCCGACCGTGGACCGTGACGTGTGTGTGGCTCTCGGAAAATGGAGCAGTCAGACTCATCTCGCGGGCCATATGCACGTCCCTCTCAAGCGGTTCGCGCTAGAACTCTCTCGCCGCGCAACCCTCGTCATGGTCGACGAATTCCGCACCAGTTATCTCTGCTCCGAGTGCTCGGGACCGATGGTGGACATGCCGTTCAAGATCCCCGGTGCGAGAGAAACCAAGAGGTCAAGGAACGTGCGTGTCTGCGGAAATATAGCTTGCAGAGCGAGCTACTGGGAGCGTGATATCAACGCGGCGAAAAACTTGTGGCAGCTAGGACTACTCCAAGTCACCAGCCAGCCTCGAACTCCACAGTTCTGCAGAGGATACCAAATCAACTAAGGCGATTTCTTCAAACCAACGTGGGAACGGGACCCTGAGAAGGACCTCAAACGAAAGCCCACTCGGTAAACGGGCTGCTGGGGAGTGCAAGGCTTAGTGCCTTCATTCGTCGGTAGCCCAGTCCGAACGTAAAGATCTCTCCAAATCATTCGTAGTGAATATACCATACGAATAAGTCAACGACCAATGGTACTTTAGCTTTCTTCATGTTGTTAGAGTTGGTCAGTGGTCGCGCTCTCTACACGAAGCTGTACCGCGCTGGACGTGTGCATGCCGTTTTTGTTTTGCGCTTTGTATCTTGTGGTGGTCGTGTTACGCTGCTACGATCTAGCTTAAATGATCCAACGCCCATAGGAGGATAGGAGGAGGAAGAAGACTTGGTTCTAGGCATAGAGATCTATATGGTAACTGTGGGTTTGTGTGGGTTCATGTAGCATGAATCCACTCATTGTCTAACAAGTACCCATTTAACAGTAGGCCCACTTGTTTGGTTGTTCTTGAGAATGCTCAGTGTGCAAATTGCGCTCTTGGAGCACAATGGAGAGCCTCACCGGCATTGGTGGGCTGCTACCAGCACGCTACGTTGCATGGCGACCCCCGGACGAAGCCGATGAACAAACTCGCGTGGACGAATTCCGGACGAGCTGTCTGTGGTCGGACTGTTTTTCTCCAATGGTTGACATGCCATTTGCTGTTCCCAACTCAGACAGGTAAGAATCGTGGGAACGGAGGGTCCTCCCCAAACGCAAGCCCACTCGGTACACGGTCACGAAGCAGCCCTAGCAGTAGCTTAGAACTGTAGACCAGTCCGAACGCTTATTTCTTTCTTAGGGAATAATACCGTGTTGTTACTTAGAAGTCTGCAACACTAAAGTTTATCTCCGCTGCCCGTCACGGAATCGCTCAAAGAACGCCAGCATCTTGTCGTCGATCTGTGGTGTCACCACCGATAATGCGCGAACAAAGTGCCTCTTTGCTACGTTGATCGCTGCACGGTCTTCCTCCACTGCATGCATAGCAGCTTCGCGACAGAGAGCTTGGAGTTCTGCACCCGAGAACCGAGCAGTGGCAATGGCCAGCTCTGCCATGCTGACATCGGATGCCAACGGTGTCTTCCGTGTGTGAATCTGCAAAATCTGCTCGCGAGCAGGGACATCAGGTGGGGACACATACAATGCGCGATCAATGCGGCCTGGCCGCATCAAGGCTGGGTCTAGCAGATCGGGGCGGTTCGTCGCAGCCACCACCAAGACGCGCTTCAACGGCTCCAGTCCGTCCAACTCAGTCAGCAGTTGGCTTAATACACGGTCCGAGGAGCCACTGCTGCCTCCAGACCCACGCGTACTCGCAAGAGCGTCGATTTCGTCGAAAAACACCACAGTCGGCGAAGCAGCTCGAGCTTTGCGAAATACTTCGCGTACTTGTTGCTCCGATTCGCCAACCCACTTGCTAAACAGCTCGGGGCCCTTGATAGCGATAAAGTTCATACCGCTCTCCGTAGCTAGAGCCTTCGCTGCCAGTGTCTTGCTACAACCTGGAGGGCCATAGAGCAGAACACCCTTCGGCGGACGAATGCCCATGCGTGTGAAAGCTTCTGGATGCTGAAGCGGCCACTCCACCGCCTCGCGAAGCGCCTGCTTAAGCGCATCTTGACCGCCGATATCACTCCACAGTACGCGGGGTACATCCACTGAAATTTCTCGCAAAGCGCTTGGTCGAATTCCTCGCATCGCCAGCTTCAGATCGCCCAACGTCAGCTCAAAGGATGGTAGTGAATTAGATGAGGCTAAAACTGCGCCACTAGCCTGAGTATTTTTTGCAAACGCGCGGTGGAGTGCTAGCAGAGCGGCTTCCTTGCAAAGTGCGCTGAGATCGGCTCCAACGTAACCGTGCGCACTTGAACTGAGCTCTTGAAGCTCCGAATTGGTAACTTTGTGGGGTAGTCGTCTCAGAGCTACACGAAGAATTGCCAGTCGGTCGTTGGCTCTCGGGATACCGATCTCCACTTCACGATCAAATCTACCTGGTCGTCGCACGGCAGGATCAAGAGCATTCGGTCTGTTCGTAGCAGCTAACACTACAACTTGACGCGCCGAGCTCAGTCCATCCATTAGGGTGAGCAAAGTAGCAACCAGCCGACGCTCCATATCACCAACACGAGAATCACGCTTCGGGCAGATTGCATCCAATTCATCAATAAACACAAGCGACGGCGCTTCTCTAGCAGCCTGCGTGAATACAGCACGAAGGTTTGCCTCACTCTCACCAACGAATTTACTCACGACTTCCGGTCCATTGATAGTGAACACTCGCGCGTTCAACTCCCGCGCCAAGGATCTAGCAATCAACGTCTTACCCGTTCCAGGCGGGCCAAACAACAGAACACCCTTTGGAGCCGGCAAGCCAAAGCGCTCAAACGTTTCGGGATTGGTCAGAGGCTGTTCCACCACTTCCCGAACAGCCTTCAGCTCCTCCTGAAGCCCTCCAATGGCAGCGAACCCATCCGTTTTCACTCCAGTCGACACATCTGTAGACTTGCTGACCTTATTATCTAATACCAACTCCTCTTGCTTCTCCGCCCACGCCACCGTAAGCGCCGTTTTAGCTGCGACGAACGCCACGATCCTCTGTTCGTTGTCGCTCTCTCCATCAACCTTCTGCACCTGAAAGACGGTGTTTACACCATGCAACGGCAACGAAATTAACGCATCTTTATGAATCAACGCCCCGTCAATCATAGCTCCAATACACCGTGTCAACAGTGTGCGTTCCTTCTCCGAGAGCTTCTGCTTGTGACTCGACGCCCTGGACGCGAGCTGCAACGCCACATTCTTGGCTGTGGGGCTTGAACCCGGCAGAACTTGCACCGCAACCATCTCCACCTGTTGATTAGCCACGGCCGCTTCCCACATGGAGCTGAGACCCACGCCACGTCGCTTGATCTTGTCCATGGGCCACGCCATTCCACACAGCAGCAGCTTTGGAGTGTCATTCTCCTTGACTGACGTGTAAAGCGCCACGTGGGAGCCCGATTCGAGTCCGAAGTGCGCCATATCACTAGGATTCAAGTACACTTTCGACACAGTCCGAGCCGAGCGAGCACCGGCGCGTACGAACTGCACCCGCGCCTCCAGCAGCTCCATGGTCCTTCGATGAATGGCTGCCCGGATAAGTGCTATGTCCCCTGTTCAAATAGATATGGCTACAGTTGAAGTTGCCCAAAAACCAACCGCTGCTTGCACAAGCACTGACTGACTGGGTCACAGTAACCAGTACCAGACGCTGGCCTGGAGGAAGAGTTCGTGGATGATCGAAGCCCAGTCGATGCGGAAGCTGGAGCGACTGCGTAGTGATGACCATAGTCGCCACCTGCCTTTGGTCGGATACTCATCTCCCTCCTCTCGTTGAGGATCGTCGCAGCTGCAGTTTCCGACGGCTGCATTGCTACTGCTAGTTGGAGAAAGAGGACAACTAGGGTGGCGCAAGGCGGCGTCTTGGGCATAGCTGTGTCTTGCGAATGGGTGACAGTCGGCATGGTGCAACACGAAAAACTGACTGGGGGGTTGCCATCGCGGTCCGTGGTCACGGTCGAAGTGGTGTTGAATACCAACGGCTTCATCTTGCTCTTCTTCCTCTGACACGGGCGTTCTTCGCTGGACAGTGGCGTTGGCTCTAGAGCTGCCGTTGTTGCTGCTGTTCATCGTCGACGCGAGGCTGGAGCACTCGGAGTCCTGCAGTGCTTCTGCTGAGGTTGAGATTGCGTTGTCGCAGCTGGCAAGTGGCCTGCGTCCAGACTCCAGCGCCGCTCTCACGACACTCGTCCATTCTCGATACGTGTTGGCGTTGGGCGCGCGCAGACGAACTTGGTTGGTGTGCCACCCGTACTCGAGCGCGAACTCCAGTTTGGATGCTGTCCTCTTTGTCACTGGTAGGAGACGTACTGGGTGGATGCACGGGTCGAGGGGGATGCGAAACTCGCCACCGAGAATGCCTGACCGTCGGATCAGCAGCACCGGCATCGCGTGGCGAAAGTCCTGGTGAAGGTACGTCAACTGCACCGGCGTCTTCGTCCTGCACCAAGCAGCAAAAGGCGTTAGAGAGCATGATGGAATGGAGAACGAAGGGTATTGTAGATGTTTGCCCCGCACCATAGGAAGTGGCACGCGCGGACTTTCAATGTACCCGAGAACACGGGAGGTAGGGCGTCCATGGCTAAGTGCTCAGGAGAGAGATTATCTTCTATTGAAAGTGCTGGGGCTTGGGCGTAGGTCGATTCATGTGCATCTGTGCTGTCGAAGATCGACGTTGAAGGGCAACGAGGACTTGTCCTGATATCGGAGATGGGTGCAGTACTTGTTATTTCTCGTCGAAAGGCGACTTGTCCACTTCCATTTCCTACTGGGGTCGAACACATGCACTCGCTTGGGTTTTGCCGGAGACCTCCATGAACCCGTGCCAAATTTTAGGCAGCAAAGCACTCCTTACACGATAGCCGCAGTGGAAATCCACCATCCAGAGCTTGCAGAGACGAACTCCGCTTCTTGCTCGCCGTAAACGCGATGCTGTCTATCCTCCCGTCCACTGGCCACGCAGGTCTCGCCAAGAGAGACCCAGAGCCTCCCGCATCGCTTTAACCTGCGGCGCCGCCGCTCGAGCGGTAAACTGTCCATATCGCTGACTCCATCCGACTGGAAACCCCATCTTTGCCTCAAGATACAGTCCACGTTGAAGCGGAAAATTAGATAGTCGCTGCAGCGAGAAGCCAGCAACATGGTGGCGAACCTTGCCGCCGTCACCAAGTTGGTGCCCAACGTCTTGCCGATCTACCAAGAGCTGTCGTTCAAAGTTGCCAGCCCTCCATGGCTTCCTACTCCTTCCGAGCTGAGCTAGCAAAACAGAGTGACATTCAAGCGGTGGTCGCCAAATGTTGCACAGCGGAGATGGCGAATTTCGGTTGGAATCTCGGGCCACCCGGTCTGTGCGGTGCGAGCAAAGGAAAGGAAAGATGGCAACACTATTAGGCCGACGGTGTGGCAAGACCCTCTGATGTTCCGTCTGCCTCGTACTGTCCCCGTCAGCCCCCAGTTGCACCCGCCACAAACGAAATTGGCGACTCGTTCTGCTTGCCATTTTCGAATTCGCCTGCATCCGTAGCCTTGTGGCTACTGTCGTCCGTGGTGCCGTGCCCCCGCACTGCGGGCCGCAGGTCTGAGTGAGCCATGAGCACTTCAACTTGCGCCAGCCAATCATCGTCGACTTGGTTTCGGTGGTCGAGTTTCTCTATCCGAGATATGATTGGCTGTTCGTCCGCCAATCAGCGATCGATGTGTTTGGATGGCGGGGAGCTTTTTGCGCTTCCTGCATGGCGGCGCTCACTTTGTGATTCAGTGGAGCATTAGCAGAGAAACGAATCAAGATGGTTGCCTCTAAGAAGTCGGTAGGGTGCACTCTCGCTTCTTGATGCAGTGATGAGCCCATCCGATGGACGAGGTCGCGATCGGCCGCTTTCGCCTTGTCAAAGGGGCGGGTGGAAAGCGCCGTGTAGCTGTTCCTGCGAAGTCGGATGGGGAGCGTTCGATGGAGGAATAATTCATTGACTTGTTGTGTTTCCTTGGTGAGCAGAAGAAGTCCTCGGACAACATCAACTCGCGCCTGCAGCTGGTGATGCGCTCCGGTAAGGTCGCTCTGGGCTACAAGCAGACGCTCAAGAACCTGCGCAGCGGCAAGGCGAAGCTGGTGATCCTGGCCTCCAACACGCCCCCGCTCCGCAAGTCGGAGGTCGAGTACTACTCGATGCTGGCCAAGACGGGCGTGCACCACTTCACGGGCACCAACAACGACCTCGGTACGGCTTGCGGCAAGTACTTCCGCGTCTCGTGCATGTGCATCCTGGACGCCGGTGACTCCGACATCCTGCGCGCCATGCCTTCGGAGAACTAGACGCTTTCAGCCTAGCAATCTGACGACATTAACTGCCCTAGAATGACACTTTGAGGCTCCACTTGATTGGCTTTGTGTGTGGTTGTTTTGCTCCTGTTGGTTTAAATCGTCGGAGTGGTTGCTTTCAAAGTGAATACTACAACGTAGTGACGTTCTTAGCACACGTAACGCTGTAGACGGGGGCCGTTGTATGGCTCTGTGGTGACGTTAAAGTCGAATGGGTCATAGGAGTCGAGCACAAAGAGCTTCTCGCTCGCGCCGTCTGGGCTGTCAACCGAATCCACAACTCGGAAGTAGGTGCAGTCGCGTCCGTCGTTGGCGTCATAGGGCGGAGTGATGATGTCGAAGAACGCGCAGCCAATGTCGTCACCACCAACGAGCTCGTGCAGGTTGCCGCAGTCCGGCAGTAGCTCTGTTGTGTGCGGGCCCGTGATGACCTCGTCCTTGCGGAGACACGCCATACGCTTCTTGCTGCTCGACGCGTCACTCTCCTTGATGAGGTCGTACGACTTGACGTGCAGCGAGCCGTACAGCACCCGAGAGATGACACTCATTCCCGGGTGGTCATGCAGCGGGATGGAAACTCCTGGCGGCAAAATGAAGATGCTGGAGCAACAAGAAACACAAGGAAAGACCATCAGCTTCTTCAATCAACACCTGAAAAGGAGCAGAGGCCTACCCAATAGAGAACGTTTCGTCTTCGTAGACGTGCTGGTAGTGCACGCGTTTGGGGCACTCCGGTCCGCTGTCGGCCGAGCCTGGCACTTTCAGTTGGACTAAACACACCCAAGGCGTCAATGAGCTGTCCACCAGTTTAACCAGATTAAGCATTGGCGTTACAGTTGGCAGGGGAGAGCTGGTCGCAGATGGCTTTGATGGGGGCGATCTCTTCGGCTGTGAGCGCGTGCGGAGCGCCCTCGTACTTGGCAATGGCCTTCACCAGCAAGTCCTGGATGCTCTCGAGCGCCTTCTGTCCTGCCTCCACGTCCTTGTCGCCGCCGAACGAGAAGCGCCACACTGCGTTGAGGAAGTCCATCGGTTGCCTTTTGTCTTGCTGAGCCACTCGCTATTGGGGTAGCGACCAGCTTCGACCATGGGAGGCAACAGCGTACCAAAGACACGCAGGAACAAGGAAGGCTTGAGTTGCTGAAGAGCAACTCAATCGTTTCATGTTGAAGTGGACATGGCTACATTTACAACGCTACTGGCTGTAGACGGACCTGTCCGAGGCCGGCGCGCATCGGCGGTTGCGTTGGAAGACCGAGTTGGCGATGAGCGATTGCTCTTGAGTGAGGTGGAACGTGGCCTCTGCCTGGTTCGACACCTGCACCAGTCGCGCAAACAGCGACGTCCTGTACTGCTCCGAGTCGTCGTCGTCGTGGTAATAGGAGGACGACACCGTCGACGTCGTCGAGCGCGAGCTACGGCGCGACGTGTCTGCCGGGTCCTTGTCGAACGGCACGAGCTGCTTGCTCTTCTTTCCGATTGAGTTGAGCACGTCTCGGCCTTCGCCCAGCAGCGCGTCCTCGTCTTCGTCCTCGGAGATCGACACCTTCTCCATCGACGACAAGTTGGAGAGGCGGACGTCACTGCGGCTGCTGAGGTCCTGCAACTGTGCCGAGATCTTGAGCGTGAAGGCTGTCAGAGACCGATCACTGCCGGGGATATCCACGTCTTCAGGTTCTTCGTCCACCTCGCAGAACGCGCCGTTCATGCCCGCTGTGCGCAGTCCCGCGACGCTGAATCCACTAGCTTCAGCTCGCAGATCATCGATGGAAGTCGAATCCATCTTGGAGATGCACACGCGGCAGAACTCGGCTCGCACCAGGTGCGAGGTCGACGTCGTGTCCCGCGCGAGGACGTTCTCCTTCAAACGACACTTCCTGCAGACGTATTTGAACTTGCAGCCAGCACACTCCTGCAGACTTTCAAAGAACGAAGTGTTACTTTGACACACGTCGCAGCGCCTTCGAGACGATCGCCGTCTCCAGTTGTTTTGAGGAGCTGCTGCCATCATCTCGGCGAGTTTCTTGGCTCGTGTGCATTCCAGTGCGTTGGTGACTGCCAGCAGCAGCTCCGAGACTGCTGGCGTGGAGAAGTACGACAACGCTGCGTGGTCCATCTCGCCCTGCATGTAGACGCCCACGAGATCTTCCTCCAGCTCTTCGAACACATAGCACAAAGACATCTGCGCACGTTTGTGCATGACCTTGTGCGGGCACTCGGGCAGATCCACCGACTGCATGACGTGGTAGCCCATCCGCTTCCCTGGCGTCTGGCGCACCAGCCCCAACTTGTCGAAGTAGCACAAGTCGCGGTTGCTAGCGACCGACAGTTTGATGGTCGCCCACTTGATGCCTGTGAAGGCGTACGGCTCGCTCACTGTCTGCCGCTGGACAGTGTACAGCACGGCGCTCTCTGCGAGTCGAGGGCACTTGATGGCGTTCATGAGCAGCATCTCCTCCGTGTTCTGGCAGTAGATTCCCTCCATGATGTCGTCGAAGCTGCCGCGCAATGCACCGACGCAGCGCAGTGGCGTTTGCCCTGTAGTGGTGGGGTGGCGACCTCGGAATAAGCGGACGCCGTGTCGGGATCGAAGACATTTCCATCGAGTGACGTCAATCTCTTGGCCCAGTTTGCCATACGCCGCAATGGTCTCGATTAAGGCGCTTTCGGCTCGGTCGTGGTAGCGGTCGAGCTGGGGCAGGCCTAGAGCTACCGTTGGGTGCTCTGCTCGACGGCTGCGAAGTGACATGGAGAGCGCTGGCACGGCGAGGCGGCGCATGGAGCGCTGCGAAGCTCGGGAGCGGCTGAAGCTCGGCGTCTGCAGTGCCATCTTGAAGGCGAATTCGAAAATGGCAAGCAGAACGAGTCGCCAATTTCGTTTGTGGCGGGTGCAACTGGGGGCTGACGGGGACAGTACGAGGCAGACGGAACATCAGAGGGTCTTGCCACACCGTCGGCCTAATAGTGTTGCCATCTTTCCTTTCCTTTGCTCGCACCGCACAGACCGGGTGGCCCGAGATTCCAACCGAAATTCGCCATCTCCGCTGTGCAACATTTGGCGACCACCGCTTGAATGTCACTCTGTTTTGCTAGCTCAGCTCGGAAGGAGTAGGAAGCCATGGAGGGCTGGCAACTTTGAACGACAGCTCTTGGTAGATCGGCAAGACGTTGGGCACCAACTTGGTGACGGCGGCAAGGTTCGCCACCATGTTGCTGGCTTCTCGCTGCAGCGACTATCTAATTTTCCGCTTCAACGTGGACTGTATCTTGAGGCAAAGATGGGGTTTCCAGTCGGATGGAGTCAGCGATATGGACAGTTTACCGCTCGAGCGGCGGCGCCGCAGGTTAAAGCGATGCGGGAGGCTCTGGGTCTCTCTTGGCGAGACCTGCGTGGCCAGTGGACGGGAGGATAGACAGCATCGCGTTTACGGCGAGCAAGAAGCGGAGTTCGTCTCTGCAAGCTCTGGATGGTGGATTTCCACTGCGGCTATCGTGTAAGGAGTGCTTTGCTGCCTAAAATTTGGCACGGGTTCATGGAGGTCTCCGGCAAAACCCAAGCGAGTGCATGTGTTCGACCCCAGTAGGAAATGGAAGTGGACAAGTCGCCTTTCGACGAGAAATAACAAGTACTGCACCCATCTCCGATATCAGGACAAGTCCTCGTTGCCCTTCAACGTCGATCTTCGACAGCACAGATGCACATGAATCGACCTACGCCCAAGCCCCAGCACTTTCAATAGAAGATAATCTCTCTCCTGAGCACTTAGCCATGGACGCCCTACCTCCCGTGTTCTCGGGTACATTGAAAGTCCGCGCGTGCCACTTCCTATGGTGCGGGGCAAACATCTACAATACCCTTCGTTCTCCATTCCATCATGCTCTCTAACGCCTTTTGCTGCTTGGTGCAGGAC
This sequence comes from Phytophthora agathidicida, assembly GCA_025722995.1. Taxonomy (NCBI): domain Eukaryota; phylum Oomycota; class Peronosporomycetes; order Peronosporales; family Peronosporaceae; genus Phytophthora; species Phytophthora agathidicida. The sequence goes on along the minus strand of CP106972.1, from coordinate 2,842,299 downwards.
GAAGACGCCGGTGCAGTTGACGTACCTTCACCAGGACTTTCGCCACGCGATGCCGGTGCTGCTGATCCGACGGTCAGGCATTCTCGGTGGCGAGTTTCGCATCCCCCTCGACCCGTGCATCCACCCAGTACGTCTCCTACCAGTGACAAAGAGGACAGCATCCAAACTGGAGTTCGCGCTCGAGTACGGGTGGCACACCAACCAAGTTCGTCTGCGCGCGCCCAACGCCAACACGTATCGAGAATGGACGAGTGTCGTGAGAGCGGCGCTGGAGTCTGGACGCAGGCCACTTGCCAGCTGCGACAACGCAATCTCAACCTCAGCAGAAGCACTGCAGGACTCCGAGTGCTCCAGCCTCGCGTCGACGATGAACAGCAGCAACAACGGCAGCTCTAGAGCCAACGCCACTGTCCAGCGAAGAACGCCCGTGTCAGAGGAAGAAGAGCAAGATGAAGCCGTTGGTATTCAACACCACTTCGACCGTGACCACGGACCGCGATGGCAACCCCCCAGTCAGTTTTTCGTGTTGCACCATGCCGACTGTCACCCATTCGCAAGACACAGCTATGCCCAAGACGCCGCCTTGCGCCACCCTAGTTGTCCTCTTTCTCCAACTAGCAGTAGCAATGCAGCCGTCGGAAACTGCAGCTGCGACGATCCTCAACGAGAGGAGGGAGATGAGTATCCGACCAAAGGCAGGTGGCGACTATGGTCATCACTACGCAGTCGCTCCAGCTTCCGCATCGACTGGGCTTCGATCATCCACGAACTCTTCCTCCAGGCCAGCGTCTGGTACTGGTTACTGTGACCCAGTCAGTCAGTGCTTGTGCAAGCAGCGGTTGGTTTTTGGGCAACTTCAACTGTAGCCATCTTGTCGTCCCCCAAATCCAAAATGGTGTGCTGCACTCATTTGGGTGTCCACACCATTTTTCGTTTTTGCAAAAACCTATTCTGCAGTTCGACGCAGGAGAGCCCGGACGCCGCCCCGACCGCCGCCGCAGGAGCCAGCCAAGAGACCAGAGACCCCCCCATCGACCTCGCTTCTGGTGCGTCGACAAGAGGGGCCTCTCTTACCACGAAGAAGGTGCGGAGCGTAGAAGAGAGAGACCGTTCGTTGATGGCCGTGAGAGGTTCTGTTGCTAACGCCGTCGTCCCCGTGGCGCAGACGCCAGCGGAGACCAGGAAAGCCACTGGCGGGCGAGACGACGTCCCTGAGTTCATCCCCGCACCTCCAGCCAAGAAGAGGAAGCGCCGCGACGACATGCCGCGCATCTGGCTCCGTCTGGAGCTCTTCGAGTTGGGCCTCGTGCCGCTGCCGTCCAAGTACGCGGCCACACTCACACTGAGTAACGTCAAGAAGGCGCTGGATGCAGTGCACAACAAACTACAGGTCGGCAGTGGTGGAGAGGACGCTGAAGCAGCAGCAGCTGGAGAGGACGCAGTGATGCTGGACGCGGAAGGATCTTTCACGGAGAGCGACAATTTGAGCTCCGTCAAGTTTTCAGTCTGGAAAGACTCTGTGGAGAGAATTTTCCAATGGAGAGAGCAGGACTATAAGGCCTTTTGGCTGCTTCTGGTGCAGTTCCATCGTATGATTCCAGTGAAAAACGAAGTGGTGGCAGATGCAACTACGCCGCTGGATGCGGAGCAGTGTCTCGAGAGAGAGGAGGTGCCAGTGTTCAAGATAGCCATTTTCCTCTTCGTTCAGACGGTGAAACCCCATTCGTGGAGATCGAAGTACTCGCTGGACTCGTTCAATGCAGTTTGGTACCGCGAACATGCTGAGAGTTTAGCTGCAGCTGCAGCGTTGGAGTCGGCGGGTGCTGTGGCTGCTGCTACGGCGCCTAAGTCGCCAATTATGGGCGCTGTGGGATCCCCGCGTTTGAGGGGCAGCGCTAGTCCGCCGCCACCGCAGTCTCCACACACGGTGGGGATGGCGGATCGCTCGACCGCAGATTCGTATTACCTGTCATTTGTACGCGAGAAGCTCGAGGACTTGTTTGGACTACTTTACCCGTCAGTGGACCTCAAGGATGAGTCTTCGACGGTCGTGAGTGCAGACCAGATCGACCTGTTGGGATTCTTGTTGTGTTTAGGAGGTGTCAGCCTCGTCGACAAGAACGTCAAGTTGAGCTCGTGTTACCCGGCGTGGGAACAATCCGATACTATGGCGGAGGATGATGCAGCCCAGGAATTTACCCCACACGTGGAGAATGGAGCCAAGGTTTGCCGGTTTTACAAGAACAATTTGTCGCTGAACGAGAAGATGTACCCGCCAGTGGGTTTCTCGGTTCCTTCCTCCACGACAGCACTGAGCAATCTTTCAACGCTTTCACCGCCCGCCTTCTCCCTGAACGGTTTGTTTTTTCTCTCTTCACGGTGAACTTATGTGAACCAGCACTGACGAAGGCGTGTTTTGCTTCTGTACAGATGACTTTTCATTGGATGGCAGCACTGAGATGGATGCTCCGCAGGAGGAAACGGCAGGTCGGCCTACTATTCTGTCACAACTCGTAAAGACGACCGTGATCAAGCGCGCGGACGAGTTCGCGGTGTCTGAAGATAACGGCCAACGCCCAGATGTCATCATCTTCTCCTGCCAAGACTCGTACATCTACATTTTGGGGCCCGTTCGATATCCTCTTCACCTCCCTCGTTGTATGCATGTGGCATTTATGTATTGCATGTTGTGTATATGTCTACTGCATGTCCCCTGTCACGACTGAAACGTATCGAAGTTATCCTTAACCTTCATTTGTTTGATCTAACACGAATGTGACGATTTCAGCTTGCAAGAACTGCCGAATCATCACCGCGCCAAACACAGGGATCTTGTCGATGGAGCGATGTGAAAACATGCAGCTCACTTCGATATCTGGCCTCGTCCGTGTCAGGTACGACCTGCAGGACTTTGGCCGTGTTGGCAGCAGCGTTGGCCAAACGTTCATTCACTAATGTGTTATCCATTATCCTTCTGCTACAGCAACTGCCTGGACATCCGCGTCAACGTGTACACACTGTCCCCGATTATTGTCAGTGGCGAAAACGTCGGTGTGATTCTGGGACCCTACAACACGAAGTACTCCGGTTTGAAGCAGCAGCTGTCCACGGTACCATTCCTGTGCAATGCGGAGTCTCAAGGTTGTTGGAATCATTTCCTAGACATAGACTCCGATAAAGGTACGGCTACACCGCATCCTCGACAGCAGTGCGTGTTGCTTACCTGGGCTTTACTACTTTCTCTTTTTGCAGACACCATGGCAGACACAGACAAGCCTCCGGTTTCACTTCAGGTGCCCGAGACTTTCCGCGATGTGTGTGTTCCAGTGAAGCCGGCGGCTGGATCGGCCCCCTCTGAGCGGCCATTTCTGATCCCTCCCGAGTACGTGGCTGCAGTGAGGAAGCAGTACGAGACGGTGGAGTCGCTGCGGCAACTGGTGACGAGCGACGAGTTCGACCTCACGAAAAAGCGCACGATGGATGTGGTGATCCAGCTCAAGTTCAAAGAGTGGCTGTCGTCCACGAGCAACGTGCGGCAGATCCTGGACCTGGTGCAGCTGGACCGCGTGAACGGAGGCTGCTGCGAGCCAGGCAGCAAGGAGTCGTAACGAGCGGCCGAGCGCGTGACACTTGACGACTATACTAGATAGAGCGAGATCGCTGCACAAGACAAACCACAAAACACGCCCATCAATTTCTGAAGTTGTTGCCCTTGAGGATCCATTTGACAAGTTGAAGAGATCCCTTCCGTGATTGGGCAAACACAACCCAGCCAATCAGAGCGCCGCAAGGCATGTGCGGCACGTCCCACCGCAATGGCCACCACGCACGCGGATCCGTGCAGGCTGGGCGGCTACTGTAGCTCTATGAGCCTCGTCGAGGTCATCCCGCCCGCGCCAATCCCCCCAGCTCCGTAGCCATCCAAATTCCGACATCAAGACATCGTTGACCTGCGACCTGCTCTTCATTCCTGCATTTGCTCGCTGGCGCGCACTACTCAAGTCCGTCCCAGTCGACTCAAGTTATCCCCCCCTCAACACACAGACACATCAAGATGGTCGCCGTCGATAGCGCAACGCTGGGCTTCCCCCGCATGGGCCCCAACCGTGAGCTCAAGTTCGCTCTGGAGAAGTTCTGGCGCAACAAGATCAGCGAGGAGGAGCTCTTCACGGTCGCGCACGCCGTGGAGGAGGCCAACTGGCGCAAGCAGCTGGACGCCGGCGTGAACCGCGTGGGCGTCGGTCTCTTCTCGCTCTACGACCACGTCCTGGACTGGACCTTCTACCTGGGTCTGGCTCCGGAGCGCTTCGCTAAGGTGCCCGTCGGCCTCTCGCAGTACTTCGCCATGGCTCGTGGCGTGGACGGCATCCCCGCCCTCGACATGACCAAGTGGTTCGACTCGAACTACCACTACGAGGTGCCGGAGCTCAACGCCAAGTCCACCCCCAAGGCCAACTTCGGCTCGTACATCAGCAGCATCAAGCGTGCGCTCGCTGTCGTGGGCCCCAACAAGACGGTGCCTGTTATTCTGGGCCCTCTCACCTACCTGGCGCTCAGCAAGTACGACGGCGCCACGCTGGACGAGCTGCTGGTGAAGGTTCTTCCTCTGTACACGGCTCTGGTGGACGAGCTCGCCGCCCTTGGCGTGGTCGAGGTTCAGGTGCACGAGCCTTCGCTTGTCGGTGCCAGTGCTGACCAGCTCGCCAAGCACCTGCCCACTGTCTACGGCTCCAAGGACCAGAAGGGTGCCATCCAGCACGACAGCATCGCGCTTAACCTGGCCACGTACTTCGAGGAGATCAACCACGACGTGTACCAGTGGTTCGCCTCGTCGCCCGTCAGCGCCATCTCGCTCGACTTCACGCGCGGCGACAACCTGTCGGTGCTCGCCAAGTTCGGTTTCCCGGCTGGCAAGCGTCTGGGAGCTGGTCTCATTGACGGCCGTAGCGTGTGGAAGTTCAACCCTGAGACGATCCTGAGCCAGGTGGCCGAGATCAAGAAGGTGCTCGCTGCCTCGGACAACACGCAGCTCACCATCCAGACGAGCTCCTCGCTGCAGCACGTGCCCTACACGACCGAGTGCGAGTCCGCTCTGAACGCTGGTGAGACCGATGGTCTGCTCGGCGTGCTCAGCTTCGCCTACGAAAAGCTGGCTGAGCTTGAGGTCGTCAAGAAGGTCGCCGAGATCGGCGAGGACGCCGCCAAGGCCGAAATCGACGCTGCCAAGAAGAACTGGGCTGTCTACTACGAGAAGAACCCGGCCAAGGCCGCTGTGCAGTCGCGTCTCGCCGCCGTGACGGAGGCTGACTTCAAGCGCCCTTCGCCGTTCGCTGAGCGTCGCCCTTCGCAGCTGAAGGGACTGCCGGTGCTGCCCACCACCACCATCGGCTCGTTCCCGCAGACCGCGGCCATCCGCGCTCTGCGTCGCAAGCTCAAGGCCGGCGACATCACGCTCGAGCACTACCGTGGCAAGATCGACGAGCAGATTGCCTACAACATCGGCATCCAGGAGGCTCTGGGCCTGGACATCCTCGTCCACGGTGAGCCCGAGCGTACCGACATGGTCGAGTACTTCGCTGAGAAGCTCAACGGCTTTGCCTTCACGCAGAACGGCTGGGTGCAGAGCTACGGCTCGCGTTGCGTGCGTCCCCCGATCATTTTCGCCGACCTCGAGCGTCCGGTCGACATGACCGTGCGCGAGTTCGTCGTGGCTCAGTCGTTCACGACCAAGCCCGTGAAGGGTATGCTCACTGGCCCCGTGACCATCCTGAACTGGTCGTTCCCCCGTAAGGACATCAGCCGCAAGGACCAGGCCTTCCAGCTTGCTCTGTGCCTGCGTGACGAGGTCGCTGACCTTGAGACCGCCAAGTGCGCCGTTATCCAGGTAGACGAGCCCGCTCTCCGTGAGGGTATGCCGCTCAAGCCCGCCAAGAAGGACGAGTACCTGAACTGGGCCGTGGATGCCTTCCGTCTGTCGACTGCTGTCGCCAAGAACGAGACGTCGATCCACACGCACATGTGCTACTGCGAGTTCTCGGACTGCATGCACGCAATCGACGCCATCGACGCCGACGTCAACTCGATTGAGAACGCTCGCTCGGACGACGAGACCATTCGCTCGTTCAAGGCCATCGGCTACAAGCGCGACCTGGGCCCGGGCACGTACGACATCCACTCGCCTGTGGTGCCTCCCAAGGAGGAGATCGTCAAGAAGCTTACGAGCTTCCTGAACCTCCTGCCCGCTGAGCAGGTCGTCGTGAACCCGGATTGCGGTCTCAAGACGCGCAAGTGGCCCGAGACCATTGCTGCCTTGCGCAACATGGTGGACGCCACCCTTGAGGTCCGTGCTACTCTGTAAGCACCCTCGCCTTTAACCCCCCATTTCTCCAAGAAGAAGAAGACCAAGAAGCTCACTCTGAGTTTGCCACCGATCAATTTGTGCGCCAAGCGTTTAGGTAAAACTGATCGTCTTCGCTCACTCGACATGTCCTGAGCACGACGTGCAGGCATGGCCAAGGTGCCGAGACCATAGTTTAGCAGGATGTCTCGCCACCTTGGATGATCTAAAGAATAAAGAGTTTGGTTTTCACAACATCATCTTTGAAACGAGAGTCTTGTGACGACGAGCGGTTTTCATCAGGTCGATTTGCTCGCATTGTGGGGCTTTGGTTCCATGTTGGACACGTGTAAGAACGTAATTGGATGTGATGCAAAGGGTGTTGATGATAGATAAGGTGTGTGGACTATATTGAATTGTTCTAAGAGCTCGAGTGCAGCATCAACGCCGTACAAGCAACTGCAAGCGCTACGAGCCACGGCGAGGTTTCCCTCCTAACAGCAGCAGAGCTGTCGGTGGTGCTCTGACCGGGATTCCGCGCATCTTCGACTTTGGAGGTCGACGTGGAAGCAGAGGAATCTGCCGACGCGTAGTACGTGCCAATAACGTGCAGGTCCGTGCTCAATAGCAGTTGCCCCGTAGTGTTGGCCGAGGCGGTGGTGTCGATGCTGTCTCCCTCAATGTTCCAGCTCAAAGCGGACGCCCCGCTCGTGTCGGAATACGTTGCCGAGCCGCCTCCGTCACGGAGAGCCAAATTGTAGGCCTTTCGAACTGCAATGGCGGCATTCACATCAGCTTCTGTCGGTGCGTCGCCCGAAGTGGCAGCAAGTTGTAGAATGGCCTCAGCGGTCGTTCGGATGTAGACGTTGGCGTCAATGCATTCCTGAAGTTGAACCAGCAACACCGCTCGAAAGTAGTATCCACACTCGCCAACAGAGCCCATGGCCACCATTTGGGCGTAGCTCAGCACTCCGTTGAAGGGAAACACGTATGAAGTGATACCCGCCGACTTGGTGCACTGCGACAGGAGGTACGGGTTGTTCTCGTTGAGCTTCGTGAGTCGGGCTACTTCGTCACCGCTGCAAATGTAGGCCGTATCCACGGAAGGTGTCGCTGGTGTCGCTGGTGCTACCGTCCCTACTGGGATCTCGGTCGCTTTAGTGCTCTCGGAATACGAACCCGATGCCGATGGGGTCGCTGTGGTCAAGCTCGGGGTTTCTGTTGTTGATGTTGGGGCTGTCGTCGTGCTGTTCGAGCTTCGGGCGTGCACCATTTGGGTGAATACTAGGAGGACGCACCACAGCGTCAATGCCATTCGTCTGCTGTCCATATTGATGCACTAAGTGTCGAATTCAACCTGTTCAAGCTGAGAGAGTCTCGACAAGGAGGCAAAAGCGGAAATGGTGCATGCTGCGCTCGTGAGTCATGACGAGTGAACGAGCAACAGCAGGGTCGGTAGAAGTCAGGGCCCTTCGATCGATCGGACCCGGGACAACAACAGGGCGGACAGTGACAGCGTGAGAGAGTGTAAGTGCGTTGCTGCAGCGATTCTTCGGTCTGCCACGGTATACCCTCTCGAAGCAATCGGATCGACACATGTCGGCACCACCGTCCATATGAATCGACTTGACAGCAACATGGAGTTGAGGTGAAGAGGAGGAGTGAAGTCGGGGGCTCGTATATCGAACAAGAAGGCGTTTGAAATGAACTGTGCACGCCTCACGACGCTCCTATCGTAGCGGGGGCGACTTCAATGAAGGAGCTTCACAGTCCGATCCTTGCCGGAACGCGGATTGTTGCATCCAGACACATGGGATTAATTGCTCGGATTTGACCGATCGAGGTGAGACTTTGTCTGTCAGCCCGTGTACATGTAGACTGCGGCGGCTTGCCTTTCATGCTCAGCGTTGGCCAGGACAACCTTCTCTGGTTACGGGAATGCCCGAGACATCTCGAGCGGAGTGACCCCTCCTCGTCCACTAGACAGCCTTGTCCAGCCTGCCGTCACGGATCAGTGGTTGAAGAGCACCAGCAAATTCCTGTATCCCCGGCACATTTATTCAGCTATGGATTACTGCTCTTGTAGAGAATACTATAGCAGCCCTCACAGCAGATACCAACGTCGTTAGCGTGTGCGGAAGATCTTGTAGGTAACAATCAAAATGCTTGACTAGCGGATAATGCCTGGGTGAGACTGCCTGGACAGCCTAGGTTGAAGGGAACCACATTGTAGCACAGCTTGTCCATCCCAGCCAAGGTGGTTCTTGTAATCAGCCGCCGATCCTCCACTCTCATGGTCGATCAAGGATCCATAAGAAGTCGATAAAACCCGTCCAACGTTGTCATTGCAGTGGCCACGATCGTAATGTGGAGGGCAGCGTGAATACGCATGCCGGGGACACGATACACTTCCTACCGTTTGAATTATGTGATCCCGTTGGTAACGAGTGCGAGTCGCTACAAACGAAAACCCACCCGCCGACATACAGCGGCCAGTACGTGACTGTCTTGTCTTGCAAGACGCTCTACCAGCAAATACTTGCCCTGCCAGCCCTCGGCCAAGTTGCCCAACAACAGCAACGTCCCTACTGCCTTTTGGTGGCCCGTCCCATAGAGACGGGACCACAAGCACCCCCACGATGCCGCTAAGAACCGCGTGCAGGTGCTCATTCCGCCATGGCCGTAATCTGCCAAAGGCTTGCACTCCTTCCCTTCCACAGGATCGAGATGGCCACAGCCCACACCGCGCAGTCCACCTTCTCGGTAGTATGCTGTGCCTCTTCACCTGCCCCCCAAAATGGCATTTGCCACAAATTCATTTAAGTACTCGCCACAAATGCAGTTAAGTACGACCACGCACACTTGGAGCAAACGCCAAAAATGCTGCCGCGTCGCTTCCTGCTGCTGCTACTCGTCTCGCTGCTCTCCGTCGCCTCCACGGCTGCCCAGCCAGCCGAGCCCCACGGCGGCGCTCAAGAAGCCGATGCATCCACCCCCGCCCCGCTGGCCAACTCCGCTGTCACTCGCACCGCCGCCTTCGAGCGCGCAGACGCCGACCACAACGGGGTCGTGGACGCCAAAGAGTTCGCGGCCTTCACGGAGTCGCTCAAGCAGGCGCTCAGCCCCTTCTTGGGCGCCTTCCCAGCGCCTGATGCTGCTGTGTGGGGAACGGGCGCTCGTCCCAAGCTGCGCGCAGGCGGAAGCCCGCACAAGTTCTGGTCCGGGTTCGTGAGCGGCATTTTGACCATTTGGGCCACGGAGATCGGCGACAAAACGTTCTTCATTGCGGCCATTCTGAGCATGAAGAAGGACCGAGTGGTGGTCTTTGCGGGCGCTATTGGCGCGCTTATTGTGATGACGGTGCTGTCGGTGGTGATGGGCGTGGTGGCCACCAAGTTCCTGCCCCCGAGCCTGACGCACTATCTGGGAGGGGTTTTGGTGCGTTGGTTGGTGATTGAGTGAGGTGGTTTTGTGAGTACGATGACTGAGAGTTGCTGTTGTACTGCAGTTTGTGGTGTTTGGCGTCAAGATGCTGTACGACGCTAGGGAGATGAATGCGGCGTAAGGAGAGCTATTGAGTGAGGGGTTGTTGAGTATTACTAACTGGAGGGGAGTTTTATGTTTTAGTGGTCCATCCGATGAGTTGACGGAGGTGGAGGAAGAACTCATGGGCAAGAAGGATGAAGACACGATCCAGGCCGAGTACGGATCAAGATCATTAAAAAAGATGATAAAAGAATTTGCTGACGATGATACTTTGAATGGGTTGCTGACAGAAATGTGGAGGAGGGCAACGCCAAGGCGGAGAACACGACAGACGGCATGATCAAGGTGTTTTCGCAGACGTTCCTCATGACGTTCCTGGCGGAATGGGGCGACCGCTCGCAGATCGCGACGGTGACCTTGTCGGCTACCAAGGACGCGTTCGGCGTGACGCTCGGCGCGATCCTCGGCCACTCGATGTGCACGGGCATTGCCGTCGTGGGTGGCAAGTTCCTGGCCACGCGCATCTCGGAGCGGACCGTGACACTGGTAGGCGGCGTCCTCTTCGTGCTCTTCGCACTGCACTCGTTCGTGACGGGCCCCAGCGTGTCGGAGTAGACTGCAGCAGTCAGTGACAACAAACAACCACAAGCAGTCAGTATAGATAAAGTGATGAGCTGACTCCGGAGCTCTGCCGATCGCGTGCATTTCGTTGCCTTTAATTACGCTTCACGTTCTTCATGGTGGTGTTAATAGCGCTTACGTGGCCTCGGACTTCCTTCCTTGACCTCCTCCTCGTCGTCCGAAACGAACTCGAAATTGAAGATGTGCGGCGTCACTGTGCCTGACTTTCGAGAAGGTGATTGTCGTGACTGCGGCAGACTCTCTTCGACATATCCAGGTGCACTCTGTGCCAACGTTAGTAGATCTGGTGAAGCTGAATACTCGCTGTGTATATCGTCTGAAGCCGGTGGCAGGTGATAAGCATTCTGCGGCGAGGGGGCTGGGTCAGGAGAAGCTGAGAACCAATCCTGCGGTTCATCCAGAAAATTGGGCCTGTCGCCATCGCTTTCCAAGGTACTTGCCGTGGTCTCAACGTTTAACGCGCGCGGTGTGCTCGAATCCAACGCACGTGACGAGCTTGATATTGTGGGGCTCGGAAGGCTGACCTGTAGTGTAGAAGGCCGTGTGTCTCGAGTCCTTAGCTCATCCTTCTCCTTTTTCAAGTCGTTCGTCGCCGATTCGAAGCTGAAAATGCGAGGTGTGACAGAACCTGGTGCGCGTTGAGAAGAACATCGGGGGACGACGTGCGGAGAACCACCGGAAATGCTTGGAGTTGTCGGGACAGGACACGGAGCCAGAACTTCAGTCTGCTGCGGCCACGCTGAAATCGTAGCTAGAAGTGTCGAGTATTGTTGTTCAGCCCGCCGCTGGGCGTCCTTGATGTCAATCTGCGCGCTCGCAAGGGCGTTGATTGTCGATTCGATTCTCTCTAGCTTTCCTGCCGTGGCACGACCGATCGTTTGCACTCCAGCAGTCGGGGTGTCAGGATTTCCAGCAGAACGCCCTGCAGCTGACGTGAGACTACTACTCCGTTTATTGTGCGAGTAATCCAAGCTACGTCGCTTGGAGACCAATGATGTCGTCCTTGAAGGAGAGAACGGTGTTACCGCATAGCGTCTTGGTCCGTAGCCCGAACTCGCTGCGTAGCGATCATCATCAACACTGAGCTCCTCGTCGTGGCTGTCTTTTTCTTTGTCTCCACGTTTCACAAGTGACAACGCGCAATGCGTCGGGAAAAACGACATGTCCTTCTTGGCCATACGCATCGCCAGGAACAGCTCCAGCCCGTTGTAGTCGGTAATCTTCTTCTTGCGAATGTGTACGAATAGATACAGGTAGCTCCACATATTGTGGTCTCGTGAGATGTGATCATGAAAACCCCGCTTTGTTGCACGGTCGAATGTGTAGGCGTCGATAGAGCATATAAAGCAGCACCCTTGCATGTCCAGCGTCTTCTGTTGGTCATCTTCGCGCAAGGAAGCAAATGTGTCGATGATAACACCGAAAACCAGATTCAGGAGCAGCACCACAAGGATAATATTGTATAACACGTCAAATACCAAGCGGCCATAGGAGTGCCAGGATGACCCCAACGGGAGCTGCTGAAGATAGGCCCCCAACCCACCGCCACTTTTTAGCCCTTGGTCTAGGCTCACGAGAAAACACTGGAATAGCCGCTGGCAAGTGTATGGTGCTCGACCTTCACGCTGGTCATCTGTAATCGTGTCATCTGGAGTGAAGTCTTGCCGAAAAAAAGAGAATGCCACGACAGCGAAAACATAGACAACGATCAGGTAGAGTAACGTTGTAACTGCTAGAGCCTTTGCTGGTCGCGTAATCGAGCGCAAAACGTTGTTGAGCAGCTTGTAGCGGTCTACTACATCGAGTAGTAAGAACGCAAAGTAGAGTTTGTTGATGTACGCACCCACTACCGAGATGAATATCTGCAGCAGCACATAAATTACGCGAGGGCTGCGGACAAGAAAATAAAGTGAGATCCCCACTATCTCAAGTTGAGTGCGAAGTCGGCTCGGGGGTTCTCCAATTCCACCATGCACATCACTCGAATTGCTAGTTTTCGTCAAATTCACGTCTACCGACGATATCGGATTTCGTCGATTCGACCCAGATCGTTTTCGGACTGCTGGTGGCAGAAACAAGTAGTTGTACTCTTCCTCACTCTCACGCAACGATCGCAGTAAATTTTCTGTATCCTGGAATGACTCGCGTTCCTTGCTTTCGGCTGATGTATGATGCGCAGTGATGGCGGAGCGTTTGGAGCGTTTGGTTTGTTCCTTTCGATGACGACGCTTCCATCCTTTTTTGATCAGCAACGGTGCCGAGTTAAGCATGTAACAAAACAATACCATGCAGTACATAATAATTTGAATCGTCCCAGCTAGTGTCAGTGCAGCGTCAAGTCCAGGTGACGGGTCTGGAGGGTTAACCACTTTCCCCCACGTGTGAATGAAGGTGACTTCGCTTGCTGCAAACGGCCTTGAATACATGCCAGCAGCTCGATAAAATAACAACACAACACAATTGATAATCACCGCGAGAGCAAAGGCCAAACTCTTAATCTCCTCCAACTTTCTCGATATCCACGACACATGCTTGAGATGCTGCAAATGACTTTGATGCGTCATTTCATCCACAAGTTTGTCAGAGCGTGAGTAAAAGTCTAAAAGCTTGTCAGCCTCCCTGGATACGTTCCACACGAGCTTCTGTTTGGATTTGTCAGTGAGGCAGAAACAAATCGGATGGACCGGGAAGTAGAACGGGATCAGTGCATCTGCGCTTCCAGCACCCACTGCATCATCGATTCGCTTCGTTTCACCCAGCAACGCCTCTACCTTCTCACCAACATGAAAGCTAGCTCTTGTTGTACCCCGAACAGAATTTCTGGCGATTGAAAATCGGTGGTGATCCCACAGAACTTCGACCTTTGCACAATTTGACTGGAAAAACCGAAATGCGTCGCGGTAGTCTGGCGAAGTACCGCCGCTATCCGATATGGCACCGAGTGACACTTTACCTCGAGAGGAGTGCGATGGCTGTCCTTGTGAATCCTGCACCTCGGACAAAGGGATCCACCATGCTTGCTGCGAATGCCGATCTGCCAGCTGCTGAAGCAGGATATAGATATTAAACCCCATCGTCAAGTGAAAATCCTCGCTGCACTTGGTGTTGCCTGCGTACGTCCCGTGGTCGGAGACGAAGTGCATGTACACTTCCACCAGATTCATCTTTAATGCCTCAAAGTTTAGTTCTTGCACAAGTTGGGCGTGTAGCACATGATCGCTCCGGCCTTCCAAGAGACTCAACAACGTGACCACGATAGCAGCACGCAATTGTTGTACAGCAAGCTGAGATCGTGCGTCACGTTGTTCAAATGAATGAGTCAACAGCGCATTTACGGCGCTGATAAATTTGTAGTTGGCTACGGTCTCCTGAGCTTCCACGCACGGACCCTGGCAATATTCCGTGATCGTCTCAAACAATTGTGTGATAAGACCCATATCCATATCCGTGAGGGCCAGATATGTGTCCAAGAGGAACGACGTAGTGGATTCTACCAAGTTTGCTGTGACCGCGGCGTGCGGTTGGGCAATAAGAGCGCGTTGTGCATTGAGATAGTGTCCTTCGCATAGAAGTTGTAAGAATCGAAAGATGGACGTAATTGGGGCCCCTAGTCGTCTTGATCCTCCCCTTTCCCCTGCTGCCGCCATTTTGTCTCCTGCCGGAGTGTCCAGATCAATTCCAAAGATGGACTGACGCCGACGCATTGTTTTGAGGCCATTCACATCTCCTGGGCTGTCCAAGACATCGTCAGAGTGCGACTCCCTGCGGGAAAGTGAAAGTGCGCCGACACTAGCTCGATCAACACTGTGGATAAGCTTGCAGGCCTTTTCAATCCGCTCCTGGATTCGTTCGAAAAATCTCTCGTTGGTGGGCTCACACCAATAACTGTAAAAACTCTCCTGCACCTCCGCGTTCATTCCATCCAACAAAGCCACTCCAACTTCAATACTTCTTGCAAATAGGGCGTCGTTGTCCCGTGAAGCAATAAGCTGCACCACCAAACGAGTTACACCCAGCTTGTTCAGCTTAATTTGCATGTTGTGGCGCTCTTCTGCATCCCCAACTGCGTAAATCATCCGACAAAAGACGTTTAACAAGGTCAAGTTCGTCTTGAGATAACTCGAGTCTTGTAAAGCCTCTACGTGCTCAACAAGCTTCGCTACCACCAGGTCAAATGACAGCACCACATTCCTGTCGTGTACTTGCGGGTTGTACTCCTCCTTCATCGATGCTTCAACACCCAGAATACCTTGTACCATTTGGTTAAGCTCATCACGCATGGCACCGTGGACCCTGGGATGTGCGTGGAGCCACGAGATAAATTGGTCAAGTTCACCAAATTGCTGCTGGCGAACCGAAGAGTGTACATCACCGGCTAGGTCGACATCGCTCGTCCAAGCAGCTAATTTCGATGCACGGCGCTTGGGAACCGACCGCCGAACTTCGGGTAAAGCTAGGTTCAAGAATGGAGTAACCGGGGTCTCCTTTTTCTTCGGGCTAATGTACGGTATTCCTCCTTTGCCAGCCAAATACTCGTGGTAGTATCGCCTTGGCGAAAGGCGATGCAAAAGTGTGCCCCCATTTCTCGTATCGACAGCCTCGATAGCGCTGCTATACTTTGCGGCTGCACCAACAAGCGCAGACAGCGGTTCTTTGGCTTCTTGAGTCAGCTGCTTCACCCCGATATCTCCCCACGCAACTGATTTATTCTTGCTAAGATTGTCCAACTTGAAAGAAGCGGTTGTTTTCGCACGAGCGGTAGCGAATCCTGTGACGCCTTCTGCCTCGTCGTAGGTGGTACTGGTGTGGGAGCTCTCCCGAAGAGCATAATCCAGAGGACTGATGTCTTTCGTGTCACTTGCCGAGGTTTCTGGGAAACCGTTCGATGTGAAATCATCGGAAAATTCTAATATGATCTCTTTGTCGCGCTGATCTAGTGCCCACTGCAGCATATCCAATAGATCTAGGCCACAATTGAGTGAGGAGCAGTCGAGCCGTTCTCGGTACTTGAGCGACATTGACCAAAGTTGCTCCAGAGATGTTTGAGCAGGAGCTTCGTACTGAATCATGCTCGGACGAACCAATTTGTCGATTACATACACGAACTCTTCCATATTATTGACGACGGCCTCGGGTAGCTGCCACTTGCTCGTCGAGCAGACCATCAACAGCAATGCCACGCACGAATGGAAACGAAACAGATAATACTGGCCCTCCTCACTGTTGTCGACGAAACTTGAGAACTGCCGAAGGAGCGAGTAAAGCGTGGGGATCACAGAAAAAATTACCACGTACAACGGAGCCGATTCAAGTGGCATCTGTGCAGATAGCCCCTCCTTCTTATCCATCTTTGACTTATTCTTCCGGAGTGACAACGCAGCTTGACGATTCAAATCGTTAACCTGAATGTACGTCAGATACTTGATGACTTGCCTCTCACACACTCGGCTTAAAACAATCATAACCTGCATAAGGTCATTCGCTCCAGGAGTTTCCATGTCGTCGGCGGTCAAGAAAACTTGATCCAGAAAGCGTAATAAGGCAAGTTGAACTCCTTCCGTGCAGTCCTCGTGGCATAGAATACCCAACACGTTCATGAGAGGTAGAATTTGCTGGCAGATTTCTTGCACCTTGGTATTTTTCCCGGTAGCACAGGCAGCGAAGAGGTGCAAGAGACGCACATGGTACTCAAGCATCTTGCCAGTATCAGTACTATTAGCACATTGGGGCGAATCCACTGCAGCATCGGCTGGATAGATCGCTTCGGGAAAAGCTGTATCAGGAGCGTGGAAATCCATCACCCCCAACTTGGACCTTCTGTAGGCATCCACTCTTCCTTTTACAAGACAAGCATGACTACGAAATAGACCACCTAAAAGCTCCACAGTTTGAGTTGAATCGTCAAACATCTGCAGCACTTTCGCATTCTCGAAACTCTTCACCAGCTGAAACAGTACCAGTAGCTGGTTCTCAATAATTGGTCGTTCGTCGCAAATGACAAGGGTTTCTAAAAAGAACAGATATCCAGGATCTGGGCCATGCTGAATCAAATGTACCACAAAAATGTTGATCAGTTCCGTAGGAACCGCGTTGTATAAAGGAAAATTACCCGCATAGATTGCCACCAGAAGCTCCTGGGCGATTGGAAGGTCATGGACGTATTGTGCGATCATCGTGGCATGAGGGACCACCAATGCTTGATTCTCCATGTCGCCAAGGCAGAAAACGCGCAAGAATTGCATTCCTTTCCCGAAAACCCCTCGAATTTGGTCTCGCTGCCGTTTCTGAAGTTTGGTCCTCGACCGAGTTGTCGGAGAGCCGGGCGAATGCTGGTCACTGTTGTCGAGCAATAAATGTCCTTCGTAAAAGTGCGCACCATCAATAAGCATGTTCAGCACAAATTGAGCCGCTCTCAGATTTCGTAAAAGACGCCGAGCTTCCATGGGGATAGTTCTGTCAGAGTCCTTTGTTTTGGCTTTCGTTGTGGTGCCATCTGCACTACTCCACAAGGGAGGAACCACGTCATGGCTATTGGAAAATTGACTTACGCGACCGATCGATGGATTCAGCACGTATCGATCGGTCTGATACTTCAGCTTCCGATTTGGTGGCTGCTTGTCAAAAGAGATACGCTGCCCGGGTTTGCGGATGCCACTGTCCAAAAACAGTTCTGGTTTCGGGGTACACTTTGAGTTAGTCGCAAGTAGATCTGCATCGGAGTTAGCGCTGCCATCGCTAGATTCATCGTCGCCCGTCGATTTTCCTGGGAGCTGCAACTTAAGATGGCGGTGCACTCGACTCAATCTTGGTTCCACGTTCATTGCAGGGCCCTCCGTTTTAGAATGTTCAATGACTCCCGCCAGCGATTGTAGTAGCTGGCACACGAAAGCAGCTTTTTCAAAATCTGACCTCGATGTTAAGTCCATCCACACTTCTGTCGTTTCGGCCAGCCGTCGGAGTTCATCAACATCTCCTTTCAGCTTGTTATATGTGGTAATAGTCTCTTCCGAGACAAGCAATTGCACGTTTTGCAATTCCTTCAAAAATTGATCGTGTTGGTTGTACTGCTGCAGCAACAGCTCCAAAGCCTTAGACACAAGCGGCGGATACTCGTACATCAGCATTTGCATAAAAATTGTCGTCACCGCTCTCCGCCCCAATCTTGAGAGGGATAGCTTGCATTCCAAGGATTTGGAACCGAACAGATAGACTGCGAGCGGGGACAACTTATCAGGGTGATGATGCCCATGGAGTATGAGATCTGGTTCACACGGCGGTGCTGCAAAAGCATTCGACACCGCTTCTCGCACTACGGCATCGTCAAAAAGTGCTGTGTGAATTGCATCTGGATCGCGATGGCGTGTAGGCGAATGTGATGGTGGGCTGCCATGTCGAGCTTGAAAGGATGCCAGCAGAGTCGAGATAAGGAAATCGACGCGTATCTGGTCAACAAGCAGGAAGATCGCACAAATCTCGTCCTTGATCTCCATAACCACTCGGTTGACCTCGTTCATCTCGTGAACATTAACAGAATGTCCAGCGTGCACATCACTTTTGTGCATGAACAGTTTGTTTAAATGCCGATGAGGACTACCGTCCGAACTTAGAGCGGCACCACCATTATCATCACTGTATTGTCTGGAAGCATCGCGTTCTTTAGTTACACGTATACTTGACATAGCCCCTGCACCATCAAAAAGCACAGCATTTTTCAATAATGCTGAGGGTTGAGATGGTACTTCCCACCCCATCCGTCGATCATTACTGCCAGATGCCACGGTGAGTTTCCGCTTCCGAGGTGGAGAAGATGAATGAAATTTAATCGAGGCGGATCGTTGTCGTGCGTCTAGCCCCGTTGGAAAAATATGTGATGCTGACGGATTGTATCCTTTCGTCGCCTTGTGATCGAGGTGTTCGTTGACATTGACCTCGGAAGTTTCACGCACGAAATCAGTTCGTTCATCTAGGAGATCAAATAGCTGGCCCATAAAGCGAGCTAGTTCATCCTCAGTAGAATACATCCCAAACTCCGCCATCTTTCGAGAAACGCGAAGAATGGCAAGGGTCAGCTCATTTTCAGGAACTTCGTCGATTGCAATTGCCCCCTGCAACCGTTCAAGATATGAGCAGCAAAACTCCTTCAGTGTCGAGAAAAATGCAAGATCTTCTGGAGTATATCCCGTGTGCGATAAACCAGGAAGAACCTTTGCTGAGCTTGCCCCAATATCCGTCCAGATACGGGTGTAGTTCGGACATGACATCGGCTTTTGTGGTTCACAATCAATGTAAGCTACACGTAACAGGTCCATCATCACAGAACGCAACGAGCGCGCCAGCAGGGGATCCATTACACAGGTCAGGATATTTTCTCGCGGAAATGCCGTCTGGATATACTCGATACTGACGTAGTTTCGATCCAGACACAACGATGCGTAGAGACGAAAAAGTCCGTAGCAGTATTGACCTAGCGCGCGGTGTTTGGCTTTCACGTAGTACCCTTTATAAAATCTGGCGAGTGACATCCATGTTTCAGTGTTCGAATTTGCCTCCTTAATCTTCGCTGATCGGCTGAACATCGCTTCGATATCTTGGTTGACGTCGGAGGAACTGGAGTTGTTGGACGTACAAATATCAAAACCAGTTCTCGAAGGCCGAATAGGGATGATGACATCGTCACGATACCGATTTGCCGGGTTGAAAAGCAATTCACATATCGCTTCCTGTGTTTTCGGCACGCCCTTCCCCCGCGAGGTGCACAAAGCTACCAAAAACTGCACGTACCGAATTGACTTTCCTCGTGTGGCGATCAGTTCGAAAAAGTTTCGGATGATGCCTGAATACCCGGTGATTGATTCCACCAAATTTCGATTTTCGCGGAGCAGATACGAAAGTGGCAGCGACGTCTGAAACCCATTTCCGAGCAAATTCATCAAAACGGGCATCGCAACTTTTACCACATACAGCTCATTCTCCCTGTTCGCCCAGGAAATGTGAAGTAGGAGCATATTAATCGCAGGAATAATACGGTTAAGGCTCCGCATCGACGCTGCATGTGTTTCAAGTCGAGAGGTCATTGTAGATCCGCCAGCGCCGCTTTTGCGTCGCCACGGACTGTCTTGAACCGATATTGACCGCCTAGGAGAAATCAAACCCTTGCTATTCGGCGACACGTTGCCTGCCCATACAGCTGTTGATGAGTCTGTCCTTTGTCGAACTGGGGACCCTCTCATCTCGAGCTCGTCATTGTCTTCTCCAGGATCTCGGGACGAATTCATGTACTCGTCATTGTACGAGCACACGTCCTCGATGGAAAATGGCCCGCCGTAACATTGAAACGGAGCCTTAATCATTTCGATGAGCAACTCAATGTATTGGTGGGTTCGGAAGAGGCTTTGACGACATCGTAGTTGTCCAACTGAATCATCTTCGGCACTGGTGCAAAACTGAATTAATTCAGCCAGGACACCTTCTACCCGTTGGAACAAGACAACGGTAGTTTCGCGATCAAATCGTAGGCTTGAGCGCTCATCACTGACGGCTCCAATATTGAATTGACTCAAAAACAGGCTCAGAGCCTGTTTATAAGACACCAGCAATAGGGTGTCGGCCACTTCGTTTTGGGGTACTGCAATGATCTTGAACGCATCTTCATCTCGCGCACCGTGCAGTGTTACGACGGTAAATGAAGACCCCTCGGTATTAGTGCCATTTTTACTGTAGGTGGAAGAGTGTGCAAGCGGCTTTGATGACAGCCGGATATCTGCCATACTAGAAGCGTGAGTATCAATTGAGTGCATGAAGCTATTCGTCTTCTGGTGTTGGATCAGCACGACATCTCCGTTTTCGATTTGAGCTCTAGCAGGTGGAATGCAGACGAGAACAAGTTAGACGTTAATCCGTATGACACCAAATTACGCGACGTACTCTTCGTCAGCAATCGCCGTAGGAACGAAGCGGAAAACTTGTGGCTGTTGTTGGGCAATTGCTTGAGCACAAATGTGTGACGCCAGCCGCGTAGTTGCACCTGAACGTGTAGTAGTACGAGGCGACTGTTGATGCGCCACAGCTAAATATCTTCCTGTGAGAAGGTGCCGAAGAGTAATGGTCTCTCTCCACTTAATCTGGCCACCCCCATACACAGAAACACGCTCAACCTCCCACAAAGAACTGGAGGATAATGCCTTTTTGGTGCCATCTTCTTGCTCGCTGTCACCGTTATACTGGAGTGTAACAAGTCCACCTGGAGAATTTCGAGTATCATCACCATTAAACCCAAGCCACGAGCTCGATTCCAAATGAAGAAGTCGGATGCACGACCCAGCACGAAGCCCGTCGGTGTTCCTTAACTGTAAATTCACGTCACCGTTCGCAACAATATTTTCACCATCCAGGTTATCATAGTGCACTGCCCTCCACTGAGACGAATGCACACTTGATCCAACTATTCCGGTCGAAATACCATCGACAGCATTCCTGTTCGAAACAAACAAATTAAACGGCTGTGTTTCGGTTCCACCCGTCAAGACCATCTAGCAAAACAAAATAAAACTGAATTAAGTAACAGGCACTGGCATCAGAATACAATCGTGGAGATATCATCTTAACCTGGTCCGTGAGTTGAACAGGTGCACCTTTTGAGCGCAACTTAAATCGCGGCAGGACGCTAAAGTGGGAACTCGGACCTCCATTGCCCAAGAAGACCTAGAGCCACGGTTAGAGATCAGTGATGCGCAGCAAACCAGTGGCGCATGCGTACCGGGGCGTATTCCGATCCCCGAAAGGAAATTGGCGAAGGGTCCAATGTTACATACTTGCCACTTTTTGTGTGCCTCAGTTGAACTGTCTGTAAACATGTCGTCAGCGTCAAATGACGGCAAAAGTTCCACCTCCCAACCTCATTCTCACCTGTCCATAGATGACCTGGGCCCCTTTCAGCTTCTTGTACATCATAGCATTCAACCTAGTTTCCGCTTCGCTTTTAAACCGCAAATTATCCAAAGTATGCTGGTTGTTGGGGCGCCTCGGAGACTGCCCCAGTCCCCCCACCAACGAGCCGAGTGCTATCGTCGCATCATAAGTCATCTTCGGCACCACTTCAAACAAGCAGTCACGAAATGGACACGACAAGAGTCGGAAGCCTCCTTCCGCAAATAATCTACGTTCCTCCATGCCGCCCATTCCAAGTCTCGCCACGGGAGCTTCGGCACCGTAATTCAGTTTCTCCAGCCTCACATCACGCGATGCGAAACCTTCCGCAGCTACAATCCCTCCTCTGTCGTCACACACAAGACTCACTATCATGCCATACTCCAAGAACGGTGACGCAGTAGACAGAGACCCATTCCCAGCATGGCTCTCGTCACCAGTAAACAGTGACACTGGATGGTCTTCACGAGTGGTTGACAGCAGCTTCTTGGACGGGAAATAGCCCAGTGGTGACCCAACGATCAGCGGCGCCTCCATCTCCGCTGCATCGACGTCGATCTTCAATTTGCCCCCAAAGGGCCGCGACCTCGCAGCGTTAAAGGAGCCTGAACGGTGTTTCTTCCTCGCCATCGGCAGTGCAGACTCTGAGGGCGGCAAGGTGGGGTCAATATCCTCCTGTTTCTGCTCCTGTTCTTGCTCCTGTTCGTCCACATTAATATGTAATTTGGCTTTCAGAGGACGAGGCTTGGGTGTCCGCAGAGACTCAGCGCGTGGCTGCTGTTGTAACGGTGATGGCGACCCACGCGGCGTCAGTTGTCGCCCCTGTAGCTGCTGCGAAGTGTCCATGAGCTGTGTCCTCCACCTACGTACGAACCTCCGGAAGCTTCAGCGATCATCAACCTTGTCTCTAAAAGAACAGCGATAAGAACTAAAATGGTGTACACCACAAACGAAGTTGAAGTTGCCTTGACCATAAAGCCTTACCAACGCCCCACTTGAGAATTGCGAGATCGTTGAGGTTTTACGTGCCGCTTCAATGCTTGCTGGAGATGACGTGGCGACGCATGGGCCGCGGGGCAATTCTGAGAACGCGCTTGAAGTGGCGATGTGATTTGTACATGCTGAAGTGGGGAAACACGAACCTATATATCCTTCTTACCTGCCTACTACGTACTATCCTATTGCTCGCTTACTTGCCAACCTACGACTACCCTACTTACGCATGGACGTATGCACTAATACTACAAGAAACTTCATTAGGACGACGACTGCAACAAGCCCGAGAATCGACGGGCGGAGATGTAGACGCGGGCGACAAGACGCTGCAGTTTCAAAACCCAAAGGCGCTGGCACCTTGCTCGCCCCTGGCGACGTCCTCTAGGAAGCCAAGAATGACTGGCAACAGGCCGCTGTGGTCCTCAGTGGGGTGGTTCTTGGGACCCCTCATGTACTGGAGGAAGTGGCCCATGCTGTGCTTGGCGTACTCGGAGTCGCTCCTCCGGATTTGCTCAAAAATGTCTGAGAACGACGGGAACACGCTCATGATAAGCAGCATCTCGCCTTCTTCAGGGTCGTCGCTTTCTACGATCTCCAGCATCTTGTTCACGTACTCGGACGCACACCGCTCCAGTCCTAAAAGCAGTCCATCAGATCGTTAGTGGCGCGGCTTAATTAACTGGCGTTCATCTCAGCACTCACCCAAGATGCCATCTCGCTTGACCTTCTGTTCCTCAAACTTGTGTTTGTTCTTCTTGGCGTCCACGACACTGTTCTCATTTACTTTTGCCTTGCTCGCCTGGCAAGAGACCAAGAAGATTTTCTTTTAACCCTCTCATCATCTGACCAGAGGAGCACAGGGCATATGAGATACCTCAACATCAATTCGACGTAAGTCCTCGTCCGAGAACGGGATGCGCGTCTCCGGTTCGGAGAAGTCCCCCGTGGCGAGGATGTACTGCACGAGTGTCTCCACGTTGTACACCACCACAGACCCATTCGTTCGCGTGAACTCAAACTACAGCCCAAAATAATCGAGTCAGTACATCCCAGCACTCCTCCTCTCTCTCTTCTTCTTCGCTGCCTACGCTAACGCACCGTGTGTGGGCCCAGCTCCGCAAGCATGATGGGGTCGAGTGTGTTGATGACCACCTTGGCCTTCTTCTTGCCCCTGGGGGCCTCCTTCTTCTCGTTCTCGCGCGTCTTGCGCTTGTTCTTGCGGGACGACAGGCGTTCGCTCGAGCGCGTGGCCATCGCTGCCGTTGGAGGACGCTCTACGAGTCGTACAGCGTCCTCTTTGGCGTCTTCCGCTGCAGCTGACTTGGTTGTGCTGCCGCCGCCTTCTTTGCGCTGGAGCAGCGCGAAGAGCTCGGGTTTGGACAGATGCAGGTAGTACTTGAGCCCGCGCTCGTGGGCGATATCGCGCAGCTCCTGCATGGACGGAGACGACCGAGTCTCCATGGCGATAGGTGAGAGAGAGAGAGACGAGAGAAAGATTGAGGAAGAGGCTTCTCGCTTGCTCGCAGGCCGTAGATGTTGGCGAATGAGATGTTTCGGCCCAAACCCATATCAATCGGGACGCCTGCACAGCATCGGTGTCTTGAAGTCAGTGTCCGCTATTCTATTAGGGTCAGGTTAGTCGTCGGCGAAACCTCCTAAAGCGAATGCTCGCTTGGAGTTTGAAGTATGACAAGCAACGTGCTGGGCTTGCTTGCATGCGAACGGAAGTCGAGTATCTCTGCGCATGCAGGTGTTTTCTTTAGACCACCATACGACGCGTTCACAGCGTGAATTTCAGGGCTTCGGGATCCGCATGGGACTGTCAAGCATGAAAACTCTAAAAAGGCACCTCTGTTTTCACCACTGCACGACTTGTTCAAAGCAAGGTGCTATATAGGTAAATCATCGTGTCAGCTTCTTAGTTGCCTTATGAGTTTCCTTCATTATCGAGAAACTCGGCGTGGCCCCGTAGATTGTAGTTTTGGTGCAGGAGTGCAAGGTGTATCATGCTTCTCCCACAATGTCTCGGCAAAGCATCTCCGCGTTTTCAGCCGCCGCGAAAATTGGACTCTCGTCCCTATCCTCCTCAGGAAGTTGCGAGCGACACATTTCGACCCAGCATCGTCAAGGACGAACACTCGACCCGAGTCGCCAACGAAAGCGTGCACGCTCCAATACCGTTCGGACAAACATGACTATGCCGCTTAGGATTGAAGCGCGTAGCCACGAATCGCCAGTTGCGCCACAAAGAAGTCGAGCCAAGGACATACCGTTAGTCTTGGGGGCAAAAAGAGCTCGATGCCCTGGAGGTCGTAAACTTGACACCGCACAATTTTAAGCTTGGTTGACTCGGGTGTACAGCCTCGAGCTCTTGGCAAGACGACACACACGAAGAATGATCGGCGTGCAATAGCCTAAACACTTCTCCCACTCCTCACCATCCAAGCAAGTCTTGCACGCTTTTGTCGACGCAGGAAAGCTATCCTCCAAACACAAAAGAAAATACTACAAACAGACAGAGAATCCCATGGACCAAACTCCGCTCTCGTCATAATAAGACCGATCGATACTTGGGTGCAAAATATCCTCGTCTACTTGCTGCCAAGCGTCTCCATGACGCTCTTGACGTGGGGCGGGTACAGCTTGGACACGAGCACCTGACGGTAGAGCAGGTCGGCCTGCTGGCGCGCGAACTCCAGCGCCTTCTCCTGCTCGGGACTACCAGCCTTAAGAGCCTTGTTCTTGTGGAAGTCCTCCTTGACGCGGCGCAGCGCGTAGCTGCGGAAGTTGTAGGTCTGCAGAGCGGAAAGAGTGGTTACAGTGTTCAATCACGTCGTACTGATGCGCGAGATGGAGGCCAAAGAGACAGCACTAGCAATAGCAGATGCAGCCACGCACCTCGAATTGGGCGGCGTTGCGCAGCATCTCGCGGTACAGACGCAGCACGGACGAGGAGGACGCCATTCTTCTATGCGCTTCCGGTGGAGGATTCGACACTGATGGCTGTGGCCAATAGGACGCGTTTAACGCGCGGTCACTAATCCGATGCATCGTAATCAATGACAAAACGAACCATCATTCCTTTCTATAACTTGAAGTTTGTATGTATCACTTCCTCTGGTGCGAGATGAACCGCAGCGCGAGCAGCCCCAGCAGCTGGAAGCCGACCGCGTAGGCCACCGTGACTGCGGTGTTGCGGGCAAAGTCGTCGTGCTTCATTTCGAACACAGTCTCCACGCACTGCTTCACTGTCATCTCCTGCTGCTCCAAACAGAGCGTCGTGGAGTTGCTGACACCCAAAGTTCTCATCGTCACAGTCGCCAGACACCAGAGACACGAGGGCAGCCAGAGCATAACGTTGAGGTGACCAGCACATGGAGCCAATGGTAGCCCTGGGGGATGGATTTGCTGGGTGGGTTGAAGCCCGAGAAGAGCGACAAGATGCTGCTGAGCAATGTACCAGCTAGTGACGCCAACTCAATCCCAGGCAGAGAGTAAGCCAGGAACTGACCCAGATACACTTGCTGCAGCGTGAAGAGCGCCATGACCAGCCAGTACAGAGCGATGGTGCTCACTCCCCAACTAGCGTTGCCTCCGTCCGTGAACCCCATGATGGTGAAGCTCAGCACTGTAAAGAGGAAACTGCTGACGACGATATACGGGATCTCGGCCAATGTGGCGTCCAGGAAGTACCACAACGCGTTATAGCTCTGCGCAGATCATTCGCGGTAGAAAGCTGCACGGTCTTTCTCAGCCAGAGGCAGCACGCTGTTGATTGCCACGATGCCGCAGTAGCACAGAGCGAGGAATATACCTCCAACTACGGCGTTCACCCCTTGATACGTCGAGTAATCGGCTCCTGAGAATAACGCGCCGATGATCAGCCCCAAGGCCAGCGCCAGGAACAAGCGACTGAGTGAGTAACTCGGAGTGCGCCAGTACGGAGTCTGGAAGCGCGAGTAGAGCAGCCGCATTTGGGTCCAAGAACTCACTGCACGTTTCGTCGAGAAGTTTAGTTGGATCATGTCGTCGAGGACTTTGTGAGTTTCCAAAATCTTCATCATCGTCACATGATTCTCGCTCGCTTGGAAGATCTGCGCGAACTGTGGCGTTTGGCCGCTGACTCGCTTCACTCCAGCTCCGATGCACTCGAGGATCCAGGAGGTGGGATTGTAGTTATGAGGAAGAGGTTTCGCATCGGGTAGAGCTTGGTAGTACGACTTGAGTGCGGCCACTCTACTTTCACCAAAGTAAACAACCTCACCGCCGAGTTGTAGCAGCAGGAGCATATCGAAGAAAGCGAACAAGTTTGCTGAAGGCTGGTGAATCGTGCACACGACCGTGCATCAGCGAATGTATGCAACTCGACGAATGGTGCGCATGACGACGACAGCCGCTTGGGCATCCGGCCCACTGGTAGGTTCATCCAAGAAAAGCACACTAGTACGATCTGCCAGCTCCACGCCAATGCTTGCGTGCCTGAGTTGTTCATGAGGCCGTGTGGAGTATTGTACCCGACGACAGCGACTTCATTGCACGATGGCAACGACTGCAGCCGACACCTTGACGATCGACGACCAACCGCATCAACACTGCAACTACATAACCAACTGCATATGTGCCGCATCAACAACGGCATTTCATAACCAAGTACCAATGGTTGGTGCTGCGAAGCTGGCGAGCTTTACAGCAAGGCACGCCACCTGTGAAGCAGGTAGTACTAGGAAGAGGACTGAATAACTGCTTGTCTAAATCTACTCACTTCGCAACTTACTTTCGAGCGCGCAATACGTCATAGACCGACCTCGAATTATCTGACCCGCGATTTCACGCAGCTCCAACAGCAAAAGGCATTCTTCCACGCTGGCACGTTTTTCATGGTCGGGTATTGTGCTCGCCTGGCGTAGAAAAGCGCTGAACAAGAGCGCCTCACGAATGGTTAATGCGTCGGAGTGTACATCCACTTGCTCGCAGCATCCTGTACTTCTCCGCACCATCAGGTCTGAAGCTTGTTGGCCATTCAAAAGTACCTTACCACGCACTGACCTGCTAGACTTGCATCCTGCCAACACATCCAGAAGTGTTGTTTTTCAGGCACCGGAGGACCCCATGAGAGTTGTTATCGTACCGGGCAGAGCATACCCATTGATGCCTTTCAGGAGGTCTCGTGATGCACCGAAAGGATTCGTGACAGAGTTTCACAAGTCTTCAAATCCCAGTGTCACGGGGATCACCGCTGCTTCTTCTACTGTCACCACGCGTGTTGCGTTATTTTGCAAGGAGAAAATAGATCGTGGAGTTGCAGCCAGCGCATAACCTCCTCCACTTTCGTTAGTGCCCAAGATCTTGGACGAAGCGGTGAGCTGGATGGTTGAATCTTCGTCGTGGTGGCGGCACATACGATCAAGCATCAGCCAAGCAAGAATCATGAACGCGACATAGGCGATTGTCGTGTAGGATTCACGATAAAATTCTCACGTGTCGGGTGAGTTCCCACCAACAACACACGCTAACTCGCAAAGGTTAGCGACTGTTGGATCAAGCCTGAAGACCAGGAACGACCCCTTACACCGAGTCAGTTGCAAGCGCTTCTGTGCACTTCGATCGTATAGGTTAACCCTTTATTTAACTCCTCTAGCCACGAGCTTAGGCTAGGAAGCAGTAAACCCTGCAGTCCCTCAGAAGGAAGGGTACCGGTGTGTTAGGCCTTATACAGGGGCGCCGAGGTATAACCTCGGCAGGAAGTCTAGAACACGTAAGAACCCTCGGTCCTCACGAATACACACAGAGCAACACTCTAAGGTCGCTCCCACACACACTCGGCCACGCTTCACTCTTGGCCTAATCATAGACGAACCCTCGGTGATGCACCTTAGCTCAATCTACAGGCATCCACCCTGCCTGAGCGTGTCCTGCACTACAATAAGCTAACTACACTTACCGGAGACGGACTTGACCCTTGTCGGCTTGGAGGGAAGACTGCTGTTTTATTTCTGCTTATCTGTGGCTCTGAGAGCCTTTGTAGGTCTTCCTATAACTACTCTTATATTCCTATACAAATATCAAGTGTGAACAGATCTCGGTGGGAGACTCTAGAATCCCACATAGGTACGACCGAGACTACGACAACACGGTGATGTGTGGCACATAATCCTATCCTAACCTAATTCAATACCTCGGTCGGGTTATATTAGTACGACCGAGGGTGTCGCTAATTCCTCTCTGTCACTCTGCTGCGGTAAATGTGTTCCGCCAATCACAGCCGCGCCTTTCACTGAAAGCGCTCACGACGGTTGCCCCTGCAACAGAAGCCGTGTTCCGGGTCAAAAACTCAACACCACAGCAATCACGCTTGGTAGTGCTGTCGAATCATCGGTCGTTTGTAGTGGATCTGACGATAATAGACGTATGCAGTAAGCTACAAAATTCGTAATCCGTATCACAAAATGCCTTCTCAGTACGACTCATTTGGCATGGTTGAACCCACTCCCGACGCGTCGACGGACCGCACTGCAATTCAAGTACAAGTATTCACGAGACAAGCGCGTAAGGCGACACCTTACCACTGCACATACCTTTTCATCTCGCCCTTTGATGGATTACCGTACTCTACCTCCCCCTTGCTTGCTTCTCCCAGCGGTTGCCGTTCTCAGTCTTGACGTTTCGTTTTTGCTGGATCGTTTGGGGGACGTCGTCCAAAACTACGTGGTACACACAGCTTCGGACGTCGGCCCCTAAAGCGCAGCGATTGATGCTCAACTAGTTAGATATGAAATTTGCAAATATAATGCAAGTTGTTGCATTGATGTAGTCATCTCACTGGCGTTGCACTTTTGCACTTGTGTTTGAAACGTTGATGGGGTTCAAAACTGTATTTTATAACCCTGTGGGGAGAAGATCTATGGGTGCTTGGCATCCATCGCGCCATGCTGCACGCTGCACTTCGAGATAGCTGCATTCCATGCCGCTTGTGGTTCGTGCCTAAATTCACCTTCGAACAATGGAGCTTCCCCGCACCTCAAGCACAAGCCCTGGTAATCAAGAGACTCTTGCACCCGACAACGGCAAAATGGGCCCCTGCTCCAGCAGTGCAGCGTCATTTGAGTCTACGACCAAGGCGAAGGAGAAGAAAAGGAAGTCGGCGAGCGCCAGTGGCGCGCCCACTTCATCGTCTCTCCAGGACGAAGAAGAGAAGGGTGGCGACGTGGTACCAAGCTCGTCACCGTCCTCTCCATCTGGAAAGAGGAAAGCAAAGAAGCCCCCTTCAATTTTGAGTGCGGTGGATCGTAGGGCACTCGCGACACTCGGTAACAAGGGAAACAGAGATGGCAAGGAGCGCTCCAAGTCCGAGCTCGCCTCGTTATTCGATGTGGCCAAGAAGACAGCGGGTAAGTGCCGGAATCGCTTCCTCAAAGGCGAGAGTCTCAGGGACAAATCGAGGGGTCCGACGCCGCGCTGGACGGTAGCAAAGGCTGTCTTTGCGATCGTGCAAATCCCGGCCGTTGCAGGACAATCGCTCATCCAACGTGCAGTAGCCGCTGGAATCGAACGCAGGACCTTCTTCAAACTCCGCGGTGATGTGAAGATGCGACTTCAATCTGCAACTGTTGACCTTGGGTTCAGCGGACGAGGTCTGGAACAAGTCGTCGAGTATATCCGAGGCAGCAATACGACAATCTGGGTGGGGATGTTCATCCTGACACACACCAAGGTCGTGGAAGCGTTGCTCGCGGCCATGCAGAGAGGATTCGCGGTGAAGGTCATGACGGACCTGGATTTCGCTCGGACCAAGAGCTTCGACAGCCTTGTCGTGCTCATGAAAGCGGACATTCAGCTATACCATTGCACCGACACCTACCACCGGAAGATAGCAATCTTCGACCAGTCGGTGCTCTTGCTTGGATCTCAAAATTGGACGCCCGGGGGCCTGCGCGGCCCGAACATCGAGTGCGTCGTCGTGTTGTGCGGACCGATTGGTAGGTGTGCGTGTTTCGTGTGCTGCGTGACTCTGGCTCACCGTTGTGGTTCTGTATTTCTGTAGTGAGTGCATTCCACTTGGGAATGGAGCGGCAGTTCAACCTGGCCGCAATGGACGACTCGCAGTATGAGCGGGAGCTAACGAAGATGCGAGCGCAGGACCCTGTCGCGGCATTACCACGAACTTGCACAGGTAGGGAAGAAGGAAGAACCGGAGACTTGTAGCTTGAGACGTAGGATGCAAAATCAAGAGTAAGATGGATTAAAGTTTTAGAGAGAAGAGAGAGTGGAGCAGCAGAGCTGCCACGCGGAAGTCGCAGGACCAACCGTCTAGACCCTGCCAAATCTGGATTTACAGATTTGGCTAGAACTGTAATTCTGTCCAAACCTATTTTACAGTTTGTGTCAGCTGATGTACTTGCTGCCACAGTGACAAGTTTCGTCGCGCTATATTGGCTGCTGCCACAAACCCTTTTTGGATTTTGTAGCCATCTGTTCGCCCAGATACTGTACCGCATAATGGTGCTCACGAGGTCTGCTGCCGCCGCGGCTGCTGCTGCGCCCCCTGAGACGCCCAAACCCACGCCCGAAGCTGAGACCAAGCAAGAGACCTAGTCGTACCGCTACGTGACAGAGGATGGCGTGAAGCACATCCTGGCGTATCGCTACAGCGGCAGTGACGCGTCGCTGTTGTACAACCACGTGCTATCTCCACGACTGGCGCCCAACGCCATCACCATCGGGGCACTGTCGCTCGCCATCCTGTCGCACGTTATCATGTTATGGTAAGAGAAATAACTGTGAAGATGGAGAAATGACACATTGACCAATTGGTGTCTTGTGCTGTTAGGTACGCGCCGAGCATGGTGGAGGAGGCGCCGAGATGGATTTACGCAAAATGCAGGCTTCTCCCTGCTGTTCTACCAGATCTTGGACGTGGCAGACGGCAAGCAGGCACGCAAGACGGGCAACTCGTCGCCACTCGGACTTTTGTTCAACCACGGCTGTGATGCTCTCAATGTCGTCGTCAGTGCATGCACTTTTGCATCGACGATCATGCTTGGACCGACGTATTGGGTGGGTTTTATCGTGGTGTTTTTTTAGTGGTTGGAGAGTGGTGGAGTTGACCTGACGATTCTTCGGCGTTTTTGTTTGGTTTTGTGGTATGATAGTCTCTGCTGATTTTCCTGGCGCCAGCTATGGTGTTCTTCATGGCGACGTGGGAGGAGTATTACACGGGAACGCTGGCGCTTCCGGTGATTAACGGACCTAATGAGGGATTGCTTATCATGTACTCAATCTACATTGCCACGGCAATTATCGGACCTGGAGTCTGGACGCAACCGAACATTATCTTCCCGCAGCTGAACAACAACCAAGTGTTTGTCTTGATCACCATCACCAGCGCGGTTGGGCAGTGCTTCTTCAGTGGTAAGCTCTTGGTACAATTGAGTGGATTCATTCAGCTTGACTGATCGTGCTGTGTTTATTAAACTTTGTCTCGTGCAGCGGTGGTCGCTATTCGTTCCATGGAGAGGAAGGCGAAGGATGGCGCTGCGGCCCTGTTCGGCATTACGCCTTTCATCGCGCTCGTTTTCTTGTCTGCACTTTGGATGTTTATGTCGCCGTCTGATGTGTCTACGGACCATCCACGTCTCCTCATGTGGACTGTGGGGCTCGTTTTCGCTAAGGTTCGTAATCATTGTTGATCGTACCGGTAGTCGTTCATATTTGACCAGGTCTCTGATGCTTTTTATTGCAGATGGTGATGCACATGATGCTCTCTCACATGTGCGAAGAGCCGTATTGGTTGCTGCGCAAGACTTTCCCGATTCAACTTGTCGTGTCTTTTCTTCTGGTGGCTGGCATTGTGCCTTGGGTACGTTTGTACTTCGAAGTATTTGGTTAACCAATATGATAAGGGCGGCTTTCTAACTTGATTCTCTTTTGAATCGTGCAGGGCCACGAAAGTTCAGTTGTCGAGCTGTTCTTTGTGATCTCACTCTCGGCCTATGTGCACATGATCTACTTCCTCTCGACGGAGCTTGCCACGATTCTCGGTATTCGCATCTTCAAGGTGAAGAAGCAAGAGTAGTTCATTCACTAGCAGTAGGCCCCAATGACCTCACGATATGGTTTGTGGGGATGGAGCAAGGCTCTTGTAATTGCTTGTGAGTCCAGGCACGAAGCTTAGTTGGTTCATCAAAAAAAGTGACGGGAGATAGAATTTGATAAAAAGCCCTATATCAGCGGGTGGCACCGCTCCATCACCCCGCAATCTCCGCTACTCGAAATGAGGAGGCCGAGTGCTACGGAAATGGTCACCACCAACATTGCAATGATGAAAAGCAACGTGTTCCTTTGAGACTTGCGGCCCTAATCACACCAAAAAACAACAAAAAATCAGTCAAGTGCTTCAACAAAAAGTCACATTATCGTCTACAACGTACCACAAGTCGAGATTGAGCCATGGGTGTCTGAAGCTGGTTGATCCGCTTGTCTAACAACTGATATCGTTGCACCATATTCTTCACCGCCTCTTGTAGTTCCTGCTGAAACTTCTTGATCGTATCCGCCATCAATTCCGTGCGTTCATCGCGCATCTTCCCACTCGCCACGACGCTGATAATGTCAGCTTTAATCTGCGAGATCTCAATAGCGCGATCCTGTTCCTGCAGCTCGGAATCATATTTGCGGCGCTTACTATCCGCCTCCAGCTCGCTCAACTGCTCTCATTGCACCCGCAATTCATCCAACATATCTTCATGCAGATTCACCACATCGTCATTATTGTGCGACTGCCCCGACTGGAGCAATTTCCCCTGCACGATTTGTGAAAGTTAATGATTTAAATTCTCCAATGACGGGAAGATGCCGCTCGCCTGCTTATCGAACTCCGCTTGGTTCCTTAATAACTCATCCTTCTGCTGCACAAGTTGCGCAATAATCTCCTCCATCTGCCTCACGTACGTATGCAGATCCTGTTGCGTTCTACCCCCCCCCCCTCCAAACTCCGTCTGCACCCTCACACTACCAGCTCTCGGTGGCGAAGGTGATCCAGTTCGTGTATCATCCCCGTCCTCCGAAACATTGTCGAAATTCAGCGCCTGCTGCACAAAGTCCGTGGAATAGTCTCCCAGATCTTTTGCAGTCGTGCGGCGTGGCGTCGTATTGGCTCGAACTCTTCCCACAGGACCCATCCTCGCCCTGCCAGAGCGTGGAATTCCTGTCTCTTTGTCTGTTGTAGGCCACTTGAGCTGCTCGTCCGAGAGCTCCGCCAATCGCATGCGATCCGACCGCACGGCGTCTTCAGTCAGCGACAGCTGCATCAGCCGCTCACCTGATGCGCTGCGCAGCGCGTTGGGTGTGTGGTAGCCCGCGTCCAATGGCGCGGGTCGTTTGGCGTCCTGTTGCGTCGTGCCTGAGCTGCTGTTGCCTGCCGTGCGACTTCGAGTGCGCGCGGTGGGGCCGCCGCTCTGCCGGAAGAGGCGGTCGTCCTTGGCCATGATCTTGTGCAGCTCCGAGAGCTCTGAGCGCGCCTTGGAGATGCGCTCGTTCAGCCGCGCGTCGTCTTCCTTGGAGCCCAGGCCGGCGTCGCTCGACACGGCCGGCGTGGTGGTGGTGTCCAGCGGTGGAAAATCACGGGGAAGTTTCCTTTTACGAGACCCTCTTTTTTTAGGGCTCGCGCTTCAATACCGCACCCCTAGGCTTTTGTATGCTCGAACTTGAAAATACAGGGGTGCGGTATTGCGACCCTGTAATAAATAAAACCTTATTTCAGGGGTTTTGTACAAAAACTGAACAAAACTCCTTTTTTCGGACACGATTAGCCAAGGTCGAAGATAACATTGACGTTGACGACCGATGCCTGTCTGAGTTCCTTTCGCATCATTTCAGCAACATTCACTCCTGTATTGCATCCATCCTTCTCCAAGTTACATCTGCCTATTCGCGCATGTAGAACTCGGCGAGTGTGTCAAAGTGGTAGTGCTCGATGAGCTGGTAGAGCCGCGGAAGGTTCTGCTTGGCACTTGTGCCGCGAAACTTGCACAAGTCCACGTACAGGTCGGTGAGGATGCCGGCCAGGTAGTTGAGCGCCTTGGGACTAAGCTTAAACTCCGCCAAGATTTTCTCCGAGTTCTCGAGAATGTGCTGGTACTCGGGCGCCATCCAAGCCGCATAGTCCTCCTCGTGCAACTGCAGCTCCTTGAGACCATCAATCAGCTTGACTTGGGAGGCTAACGCGTGTTTGGCGTCCAGCAGAGGACGCAGGTAGCCCAGCATAACCGGCACACTCTCCTTCTTGACATCCAGCGAGATGTTGAGCGTGGCCTTGCGCGCCGTGGCCTCCTTGGTGATAATTTCCTTGAGAATCGCAATCACAGACACCGAGGGTGTTAAGAAGCTGGCCTCGCCCTTGCTGTATCGGCACACCAGCAAGCTCCCGATGAATGTGTTTCGATAGCGCAGCGTCACGTCCTCAGTCTGCAGTCGACCAGGGACCTCAGGCAGACACATCGACACCCAGTCATGAATCTGCACGAGAGAGAAATCACCGCTCAGTTGCAGCGTATTGCACGGCTTCTGGAGCTCAGCTTCTTCAGCTTCCGTGAGCTCATTGATGCGGTGGTGCAACGACAGCGGCTTGACGTAAAACTTGACGGTCTGCGCCGATCGAGGCTGCGTGTTTGCCACCACCGTGGCCTCCACATGACCAAATTGGCCTTCGATAGTCCGCACTTGGAATTCAAGACGATGAGTAGGCTCCAGGCAGCGATAGGTGGCCAAGAAGTGAGTTCCATTCGCTGTGTCGCACGGAGACTTGCTCACGATTGCGAGGTTGCTCTCATTCTCGAGGAGATCCAACGGTACTGCCGAGTGCAACACGATCATTTGGATGCTCACTGGGATTTCAAGTGACACATCATAAGCTCCCAACGCCGCATTCAGCTGGAACTTGCTGTTCACCACCAAATCTTCAGCCACTGGAAGGTACTCCTTTTCCCTGGCACCACGCTGGAGACTCAAACGCGCGATCTTGTCTTCAAGAGTAGCTACTTCCTTACGTAGCTTGATGATGCGCGTCTCGCGCTGTACTGTTCCGCGCGACCGACCGTAATTGTCGTCCTCATCGAGTTGGTCTAGTGGCTCGGTTGTGAAACTCAGCACGCGACCGGAGAAGGTAATGGCCACAAGCTCCTCGAACCCTGGAGTGGCCACAATTCCGCCTTGGACACAGCGAATACTGTCGCTGTTGGCGTGCTCGAACACCCGTACAACGTCCCCCGAGTTCGGATTGAATGAGTACACTTCAATGCGGCCATCGTCTCGACCCACGAGGATCTCGGGGTGATCATCGTGATTTATGTCAAAGCAGGCAATGGAGTTGATGGTTGCTGAGGACGGAGGCAAACCACCATCCCCATTGGTACCAGGCTCATGGTTGGTAGGCTGTGAAGCCGCGGATGATGTCTTCCACTTGATCTTGAGTTTGTCTCCATTATAGCCGACGAGACCAAAACCTCCAGCGGCAGTGCCATAGAGGATCTGCGCAGGACCCGACGACGATGACCCTTTCCCTGTCGCTGGCTGATGACGACATAGTGCTGTGACCGGCGCGGCCATAGCCTTCTTGGACACCGATTTCGAATCTTTCACAACACGAATATAGCGGTCTTGACATCCAAGCACGCCATAGAAGTCCTGCTCGTGGTTGATAGGCACCACAAGCGCATCGTTGATACGATCTGGACTAACGTACGAGTGCTTATCTGCACCATTGTCATATTGGTTGAAGGTGAAGTCCGTTGTCGTCCAAAGTTGACTGTCGTAAGCATGAATCTTCCGCAGTGGTTCAGCCAGATTGCTCTGGAACTTGAAAAACTCCTTGCCCTTCTTGCTCAAGCCGTGAACGGTTTGTCCCGTGGCGACGAACGCCTTGTCCTCGGTCCCTTTGCTCGTCCCCATCGTCACGCAGGCTACTGGTCCTCCTAGAGTCACCGACTTGTACACATTCTGGGGGTCGCCCTTCTTCATCTGGAAGCTGGACACGACCCCATACTCGTCACCAATAACAATTTTTTGCTGCACATCAAACGCATTACCATCAGAGAGGGCAGCTCAGTGCAGATTTAATTTCAAAGCCCAAGCAGTCAAACCTTTTTCTTCTTCTTGCTAACGGGTAGCAGTCGCAGGGAGTGGTGGCTCGATATCGGCCCCACCTTCAACAGTTCTGCTTGCGCTAACGACAGCCCCGTCATTCTTTAAGGTCCTTTTGTGGTGTCGCTTCAATTCCAGACACGATCCTGGAAAAGACGCGTCGAGTCGCGGCCTATTCCGGACTATCAACTATGACCACCAGAAGCTCACGGAAAAACTGGTGGAGAGAGACTTGACGTAATGCCAATACTTGGGAGGGATGTAGAGCATCTCGCCTTCACGCAGGACGCACTCGACGTATTTCGCGTGGCGAAATTCGGGGAACTGCTCGACATCCGGATCTTCCACTTGCACTTGACTTGTGTTTGATAGTAAACCTTCAATTGGATAGAGCTTGTCGCTTTCCTCAGGCGCGTACAGGCGAAGATACTTAGTACCGACGACTTGGCACAGCACATTGTCCTTGGGGTCGAAGTGCAGAGGCGACACAGTCCCTCCAGGACCAAACCAACTATTTACGGTAATGTCCTCTTCAGCATCTTCAACACGCTGCACGGTGCAGTAGTCAGGGGTGGCGATGTCGCACCCCAGCGCTGGGATCTGTTTACGAAGCCAAAACACGCATCAATAGCTATCATCTACAACTCCAAACCCAATGCCAACGTGCAACGCCAACGTACCTGGTCAAACAAACGATGTTGTGCAAGATACCCTAGCTTTTTAGTCGATGCGGATTGAGTTTCAGCATCGCTGTCTTGCAGTAGTGGCGGGATAATATGTTGATCCAAGAACTCGTTCAAAGTCATGAGTTCTTGCCCCCAGTCGTCTCCCAAGTAGCTCGACCCAATCTAACACAGACAGCGCAGCCGAACGGCCCGCAGAACTTAGTCAACACGAATAGCGTACAAGAAAGTATACATGGTAATTGTACCTCGACGGGAACCGTCCGAAGTCCAGCGACTCGACGAAGGTACCGCACGTCCTTCCACGCTCGATCCGATCCCGCGGCCCGTCCGAGCGCCGGCCAAAACTCCATCGCGCCCGTAATAACCACAGGCTCACTGTCAACAACAACACATCATCTTCATTAGAAAACCACACCTTCTTTCACTTCACATCTCTTTTCCGCCACAAACGCACTTTTGCAGCATCACATGATGGCGAAAGTCCTCGAGCGTCGGCATCTCCAACCTCCGAACAGGGAATGTCAGTGTTGGCGTGTCCACCTCATCGCTAATATATTGCGGGCCGTTGTCCACCCGCGGCTTCTACTCGAGCACGATCAGCATGAGCACAAAACTTCATCTACAGTAGAGCAACTTAATAACCAGGACGCGCACCTTGAAGCGCCGCGCCTCACTCTGCTTGAACATCGTCGGAATCCCATGAGACGCAATGATTGTTTAGCAAAAAGACCACCGCAAACGCAATGAAAGCCTTCAGCTTCGATCATCTTCAACCAGCGCCTAAAGCAACAGTAAAACAGCAGCGTACCGAGGCTTCTTGTTGCGTGTCGGCAACTTGCTTCTCCACCCTGGCAATGAGCGCGTGCGTCTGGGGCGGCGCCAGCGGTCCGGCCATCATCAGACACTATTGGCACACGTCACAGAGGTTAGGGCGATTTCTAAATTTTACCATAAAACAACGGTACTCGCAGTAAAACGCACCATGTCGAGCATCTTGAGGCAGTTGGCGATCTGCTCCCTCTTTAGCAGACAGCGCGCCTGCAGTACGCTGGCGATGCCGAATGCCTGACGCCACACGGGCGAGACGTCCTTCCAGCTCCCGCAGTGCAGTTTCTCCCAGCTGCGCTCGTAAGCGGCACTCGCCAGCGACTCCAGCAGCTTTTCATCCTCCTCCGAATGAGCAGCTTGTTGCAGTAAATCGGCAACAGCAGCGCCTCCAACGTCGCGCAGCTCTATCGAACACACGTCGTCAGCTTCAGTTGCGTCTCTGAGCGACGAATATCGTGCACCTACGCTGCAGCAACTGCTCCATCTCGGTGGCGGCCAGCATGCCCGCTAATTCTTAGCTGTGTACTCAACACAATTCGACCAGCATCCAATCTGACCGTTTACATCGCAATTCCCATACATTTTCCAAGTGTGACAGCGTCAAACCCGACGTGAACTCTCGACGACTAGGGTTGCAGCGAGAACCCCAACGTTAAAACATTGGCGATTTTGCGTCCAAGGGCTCACGTCCCCAGCTCAGCTCAGTTTTAGCTGGTAGTATTATAGACCACCATGGCGTTACGCAGAGCTTCCACACGAGGCTCCGAGGCCGCTCGCTGGCAGCTGCTTCGCTCCTACACAGCGCTGTCCCGCGCCCAGTTCCGCCAAGCTCCGGCGCCTGCCGCGTTCGCGCGCTCGGAGCCGCTGTCGCTTTCCTCCAGCTCCGCAGTCCTCACGACCCCCGCAGGCAGCAACTCGCTGCTGCTGGACAGCGCGCGCTTCATGTCGCAACGACCAGCCCGACACAGCAGCAACAAGAAGAAGGAGGAGCAGGAGGCGGAGGAGAAGACACAGGACGCTACCTCCGCCACGTACGAGATGCTGCTGCAGCGGCTGTACCAGGTGAACCGCTTCTCGGCCGTCAAATTGGGGCTGGACAACATGCAGAAGCTCAACGCGGCGTTCGGAGACCCCACGTCGCAGTTCGAGATTGTGCACGTGGCCGGCACCAACGGCAAAGGCTCCGTGGCCTCCAAACTGGCCAAGGCGCTCGAGCGCTCGGGCCACAAGACAGGCCTGTTCGTGTCCCCGCACGTCGCGTGCTTCCGTGAGCGCGTGCAAGTGAACGGCCAGCTCATCTCGGAGAGCGATGTGTGCGAGGCGCTGTCCGAGATCTTCAACATCAGCGCGCAGCTCCGGATCCCGGCCACGTTCTTCGAGATCACCACCATGCTGGCCTTCCTGCACTTCGCCAAGCAAGGTGTGGACTGCGTTGTGCTGGAGACGGGACTTGGCGGGCGACTGGACTCGACCAACATTGTCACACCGGCGCTGTCGGTGATCACTTCCATTGGCATGGACCACATGCGCATTCTAGGCAACACTCGGGAAGCCATTGCTCGTGAGAAGGCAGGGATTATCAAGCCCAATGCTCCGGTTGTGGTGGGGCCAAACACACCGGTAGACGTCATGATGGAGTTCGCTGCGAGGAATAACGCACCGTTGGTGAGGGTCCGGCTTCAGGCGGATTTTAAAGAAGACTACGACGCAGAGAACACGGCCATCGCCCGTGAAGCCTGTGTGCAGCTTAACGCGTTGACCGCTCGAAAGACTGGCAGTGCCAAGGATCTGCGCGTCGACTTGACCAGTAAACAAGTGAACGCAGCGCTCGAGTCACGTCCTCCGTGCCGCTTCCAGGTGCTGCATGTGATGCGTCCGAACTCCACGGAGCGCAAGGTCACAGTGGTGCTGGACGTGGCGCACAACCCGCAGGCTATCGACAGGTTGGTGGGGCTACTCCATAAGCAGTTCCCGGGCAAGAAGTTCCGGTTCGTGTGCGGCTTCTCGGCCGACAAGGCCATCGACAAAGTGCTGGACAAGATCACGGACGTTGTCCGCGAGACCCACCCAGAAGAGAGCGACGAAGCCCTGCAGGAATGCATCCACCTGGTGAAGGCCAACCACCCTCGTGGAGCCTCGTTGGAAGAGATCAACTTGGCATTGGCGGATGCCAGCGTGGAAGGCGAAGTGAAGCGCAAATACGAGACCATCTCGACCATCAAGGAAGGCGTCAACACCGCTTTGGCTGCGTCACGCGCCACGTCCGACGACGAGGTGGTCGTCGTGTGTGGCAGTGTTTTCCTCATGGCGGAGGCGCGTCAGGCGCTCGGTCTCAAGGAGCCGATCGACAGCGCAGCACTCAACGCCGTCGCAGGCTCACACATGTCGACCCCCGAAAGTCGCCTCGCAGCAGCCGCCGAGCAGGTCGAAGTGGCGGCGGCGGCAACATAACTGTATCCGTCCGTGTCTTGCGCCGTAATAGCTTAGGAACATCTAAAAGGATATCTAAATGAAGTTAAAGCTTATTCACTATTCACTGCTGCAGCGGATCATCACGAGAATGATGGAACTGGTGGTAGGTTGATTCAGCAGGCGACTCGACCATTTTGAATTGCCTGGCTATTGCACGGAGGTTCGTTTAGTGGGTAGCTGTCGAATCCAAAAGCGAGATTGGACACGCAGGTGACTCAATCGAGTTGGTGGTCGACCGCTTCTTGGTGCCAAACAGTCCACGTCTCAGCCTCCAGGAAGCGCAATGGCGCTATTAACCTCGACGCCTGTCGACGGCACGAGCCGTTCCAGCGGCACAGCCAGCGGACTTTCAAAAAGCTATACCAACAGTACTTGAAGGACAACAGACTGGAGACCTTCCCTCGATTGGCGACTCGTCCACGGTCGCCTTCGCCGTCGAGCAGCCATGCAGACGAGCCTGAGCCAGAGTTCGGCGATGGAGACCCTCTCCATCGCCAATCTGAAGAGGACAATCAGGATGTGGACATCACAGACAGGGTTCAAGAGGTGGACACCACAGACAGGGTTCAAGAGGTGGACACCACAGACAGGGTTCAAGATGTGGACAGTCCAAGCGGCTCAAATAGTGCACATATGGCCACAACTATCAGCTCTCCATTTGGTTGGGAAGATCCTGGTACAAGTCTTGCCGAGTTGCCGCCAGCGATAACGCCGCACCTGCCATCCTGTCCAGCGCTGGACGCACAACTGGAGGACAGAGCCGACTCTGTCCTCCAGTTCGTTGAAGACACAATAACGCTCGCTCGAGAGATGACCACTGCTGCCCTCATGGACGATGCACCGCGGGAATTGCAAGCGCTCGCGCGAGATGTGCGAACGCTTGCAAGAAGAGCGCTTGCCCTGCA
Source organism: Phytophthora agathidicida (assembly GCA_025722995.1). Taxonomy (NCBI): domain Eukaryota; phylum Oomycota; class Peronosporomycetes; order Peronosporales; family Peronosporaceae; genus Phytophthora; species Phytophthora agathidicida. The sequence continues at coordinate 2,800,885 of CP106972.1, read as the reverse complement.
GTTCATAGGGCTCGAGGAGCTGGGTTTTCCTCATGAACTCACGCGGGCAGGTGCAGAGGCTAAACTAGGTTCGTACATCGACAAAACTAGAGCTGGTGACCATCTGTGGGCAATATTGTACGATTTTTCAAACGTGACTATAGCTGAGAAGTTCGTAGCCGCCAAAAGGCGAGGCGTGGACGTTCGCGTGGTGCTGTGTGCTACGATGTTGGACCCCAGGGTGATTGCTATGCTACGGCGGGGCCGAGTGGAGGTGCGAGTGGCGACGATGGCGCTCGGAAATCGCCTTCATCGCAAGATCTTGATTGCTGGAGATATTTTGGTTGGAGGATCGGCCAATTTTTCAGTGAACGCAATGGAGAGAAATGTAGAGGATATGTGGATTATCAGTGGCAATATCGGTAAGCTTCTTGCTTTTTGTTTTCTTATGTTGTCTTTGACAAGGTTGTTTGTTTTGTAGTTCGGCAACACAAGGAAATTTTTATTAATTTGTGGAACGGCAACTGTAAGCCGTTTGTGCGGCACCATGTTATCAAGGAGAAGAAGAAGAGTCTGCGTGTTTGCGATCTGAACCCAATAGAGGAAGACGTGGTCGTAAGCGAATTATTGGAGCCACGCGAAGAATCACAGGAGCCACCGAGACACGATGAGGAGCCATCGCGCAGCAGCTTGGAAGGAGGCATTTGCATTAGAGCTAAATGCACAAACCCGCAAGGTCGCAACATTTTCAACAACAGACCCATTGCTCTGTGTGATGAGCATCGCGCCATACGCAACAGAATGAATGGCAGAAACAGACAATTAAGGAAGAAGCGACGAATTGACCTCGCAGCTCTCCCCGGCGGAAATGCCCTACACATGACTACAACGAACTGACAACGCCGGTTCTACATACTCCCTCCTGTCGGCACCGCTTTTGTTGTACGCAGCACGCGACCCGCGCGTGCTCGCGTTTGCTGGATGGATACTGTCTGCAGTCACCAGCTTCAACTCCTACGAGATGAGGTGCTGGCTTTTGCTCTCGGTGCCGTTCTCCGTACTCGAAGAGAAGGTGCTCGGCTGGAAGTCACTGCGACAACCTGCGTGCGCGAACACCCAGCACGAGTGCCAGCAAGCAAACCCGAACGGAGGGTGGAGCTGTGGCGCACTGCAATTGGCGCTCGCCTTTGGATGGACTTGTCATCACCTCGATTTGTACGCTGCACCGCTGGACATGCAGCGTGTCTTCTTTGCCATCCTCGGCCGCTTGCTTGTCTGGGGCCGGTCTACCACACGCGGACACGTAGGCGCGCAGCTCTCGAGTGGCAGGCACTTCGCTTGTTTTTCGCCGGTTTTGGGTGGAGCAGCTATGGCGAAGACACTCGCACAGGCGTTGAAAAAGTATTTCAGCGGTTCATTCGTTCTGTCTCGGTCCAGGACCTAGCTGTCCACTCGCCAATTCAGGGGAGCGGCTCTCTCGTGCGCTGCTGTTGGACGACTGGCGCGAGTATACTGCCATTGCGCCGTTTGTGGCCGAAGTGAGTGCGTGGCAGGAGATCCTACCTACTGCTGTGGATCTGTGGAGAAAGTTGACGCATGAAAAGCGCTGCCTGGCTGTCCCAATCGCTGCAGCTCATGAGAAGACGCCCATTAGCGTGTCGGGTGTGCTCAGTGTGCATCACTATCCTTCTCGCTACCAGAACTGGGATTTCGTTGATGACATCAAACATAACCCATGCTCAGACAAGGCTGAAGGCAAGAACCTAGCGCTGTCATCGTACCCGATCTCCATCCGCGCGCTAAACTTCACGCTGCCTCAGTGGATTGACGGCCGCGAATGGATCTTGCTACCCACGCTAGCGGATCCAAGCGTGTGCCCATCATTCTTCGTCGTGGAGGCCTATAACAACGCGTCTGAAAGTTATCGTCAGCATTTTGCCCCACTGGTTACAACCACAGCCGTCGTATCCCGATGGAGTTCAAGGAGAAGACGTGGAGCACCACGTCTCCAAGCAAACCGCTGTAGCACTTCTGACTGAAAGATCCTGACAATGCCCTCCCGCATGGACCCCAAGAAGAGAGCGAAGAGAGTCGTCTGGCACGTGCTGCATAACGCGGTTTTGCGATTCGAGAAGTCCGGTACCATCAATTGGAGCGCACTACATAGGAAGCTCAATCATGACAGAGTGACTCTACAGGGCGATTGGGAAGCTTACATGGACCGCAAAGGCTTGTTCGAGATTCCGCGTGTCGACCCACGACCTGACCCGGGCGAGAACATGTATGAAAGTGAGGAGATCAACGAGGCGACAGAAGATAATGACGACACCTGTGATGCGATTGAACACTTTGAAGAGAGAAGTGGTTGTGACGAAGCCATTGAACAATTTGACGAAGGGAGGGCTAGAGATGCCATTGATGATGGTGTCCAACCTCCACCATCCCCATCATCTCCTCCACCAACTTCTCCACAACGGCCTGAGACCAGCCCAGCTCCAGCCACTCCCCAAGTGACGGACGTACAGCCTCTTAGTGATGAATTTGCTGAAGAGCGTGCGATGGATTTTTCACTAGCTTTACGCAAAATGCGGCAATCGATGGAAGAGCTAAACCAGAGGCATGCGACTGTGTCTATGGAGCTTGTTAAGCAGATCGAGAAGTTGGAAAATATGGCGAAATCGGAGAACCTCTTATGCCTCAGATATTGGCTCCAACCACATAAGATGACCTTGACAGAATCTAGAGCTACTATAAAAGGTCGCCTAGATAAAGTCAAAGTCCGGGCATGGCTAGTTTTCAACGAATTCAGTGATGAGGAAACTGCAAAGAACCTCGTAGAGCTTCAAAACAAGGGAGTCGACGTGAAAGTCTTAGTGGATTCTTCTTTGGGAATGCTCAAGGCAGGCTCAGCGGCAAATTATATTCTTCGTAAAGGCAAGATACCGTACCATGTTCTCTCTTCTGAAGCGCACGGTAAACTACTCCATTGCAAGGCAATGATCCTGGACAACATGCTGGTGACTGGTACGTTTAATTTGTATTTATGACTTCCATCACGATGCATTAACCTCGTTTCCCTTTTAGGCTCGGCAAACTTGTCGAAGCAAGCGCTGGAGCGCAATATCGAGGACATGTTTTGGTTCACCGGTGGCTTCGTGGAGACTTATGCACACGATTTCTGCTTGAGGTGGAACATGATCTCAGAGGAATTCGAGAAGAGATTCTGTTTGATAGCTTTGAGCGGCAACCGAAACAGAGGCAAGTACTCCGTGATTGAAAAGCCTACCGCGAGAGACATGTTCGCTAGCTAGATCGACAGACGTCTATCACTTCACTTCATTGTCCTAATAACAGTCCGAGTATTGTAGTTGAAGTTTCGGACATGTCCTCCTCGACCCTGCTCGACAGAGAGCAGGTCTCCTCCGTGAAACAGAAGATCGAGGAGCTCCAGACGTTCCCCCGTAGCTCAGCAGAAGCTCATCCTCGCAGGAAAAGTGCTCCAAGACGACAGCACACTGGCCGAGTACAATGTGAAGGAGAATGACTTCCTGGTCGTCATGGTCACCAAGCCCAAGGCGGCTAAGCCTGCTGCTCCCCTGAGGACCTGGTGCGCACGGCCGAGCGATCCCTGATTCAACTCCTGATCAACTATCAACTACGCATGGCAGACGCACTATTCCACAAGCACGAGGAGGTTTTCGCTTTCAATAGCAAGGAGAAGATCGTTGCTTTCAAAGCGCTTCGAGCCCTGATGCGAAATATCCTACACGACCAGAGGAACGACAACTGCGTGATCTTCGACAACGCTGTTTACTAGCTGACCTTCAGCAAGAAAACCAAGACCTGCGAAAGAGACTAGCACAACAAGAGAGAACGATTCGGCGGCTGGATTGGATTGTGGAAGGTGGTCAAGGGTACCCCCCATCTCCCCGAGTCCCCGCCAAGGAGATTCAAGCCTCACATCACTGCGCCTCTCGTGTTATCGAGAGAACGAATCCACCCGCCGACAGGGTACACAAGGTGAGACCACAGCGACCCCCCACGGTTATCGGAGTACCCCCTCCGCAGTCGGCGTCTGTGGCGAAGTATGTGCCAGCTTGGGATCCGAATAAATTCTGGAATCCCGCTACCCCACACTTTCGGCTTCCATGTTGTCAAGTTCAGCGCTGTCGGGCTGTGTGAGCGCTAAATTACTAGCTCGACGAGCTTTTTCAAGGCCTTTAAAACCACTTTTCACAACTCTAGCACCCAGCTGACGCCACGCAGTAGCTGCCCAGGTGATGACTTCAGCACGTGTAGGTGCAATCAACTTGAATGCCTCTTGCACGCCTCCAGAGTTAAAGTTCTGCAACTGCACAGTCAATCTACCCACCCATGCCTGGCGCAGACGTTGTTTCAGAGGTCGAAACCACGAAATATCCGCGAGTTGGCACACTGATGTTAATCCAGGTGGCATTTTTAGCAGGAAAACATCCAGGGCTTGAGCGTGAGCTTCGACTTCTTCTGTCCAATGGGCAGAGGAGTCGTCCCACAGCAACAGAACAGGCTCGTCTTCAGTCCGATCAGCAAAATGAAAGTCGAGAAAAGCTACAGTGTAATGGGCCCCTATGGCCTATTACATTGGTTATGCGATCACAGATTGGTGTGGTTCACGCACTGCTGTCATGGAGGTAAAGGTGGCGTAAACATGGTCAAATGTTTGCTCACATCCACCCATGGCACAATCAGTGATTGCGCCAAGTGTTCTCTGCACTTCTTTGTGCATGATGATGGTTCCTCACCTGGGACATTATTTGGTAACAAGGCCGGCGTGTCACTTGAGTTCTTGTGACCAATCACAAGACGCCACGCGGCAGGAAGATTCTTCGAAGGAGAATCTTCAAGTTCAACCTGATTCAACCCAAGGTTTTATACTACATGTGTAGGTTAAATTACATTTAACCTCAAGGGCTCCTAGTAGTTTTATTCATAGGATTCAGGAACCATAAGCTCATTTCAATTCAGTTGCAAACTTTCCCTCAAGTACTCAAGTCGCCTTCCTCCCTCCAAGTCGGGAGTCGCTCCTTGTCCCTCCAAGTCGGGAACGCTTCCTCAACCGCACAAGCGTGCGTGCCGTGTTTTGGGGACTGTTGTAAACAGCGCCCCATTACACCTCAGGTATAGTCAGCCAAGATGTTTCCTCGTACAACTTGATTTTGTATACTATAACGAGGCCAAGTTGTTTATCTACGATCTCTGCTGTCCAGTGGTCTCGGATAGCTTCGCCACGAATGTATCTGGCAGATTTCTTACTCGGAAGTTCATTCATCAATTGAATACCTCCCCACCAACCTCTCAGTTTCACCTCCAACTCAAGTCATGCCCAGGAACTCAGACATTTGCTGCGTTCTCTTCGCTGCCCTACCCGACCACTACTTCAAATGCAAGTGCTGCGGCACTGTGCGCCGTCAGCTACCTTCAACTGGCTTTGGTAACCTCATTAGCCACTTGAAGGACAAACACTCCGACTATGAGGCCGACTACCTCGCCCATGCCAGCTCCTTGGCCTGAAATCTGCACTCCTTCGGCTTCGTGAACGACAAGATTGCCAATATCTATCGCTGGCTGGAGTGGGTGGTCGACCGCAACATGCCACTATCTGAGGTGGACCACCCACTCACTCGCTCGATGTCTCGTCTCAAGGCTATATCCTCGAAGACGCTGAGAAAGTGTCTCGCTGCGACCACGGAGGCCGTCGAGAAGACTATCGCTGCTGTCATTCCGTCCCACTTTGGTCTCATGTTTGACGGGTGGTCGTGCTTTGGGGAGCACTACGTGGCTCTCATCATCGTCTTTTGGCGTGACGGAGAAGTGAATCATGTGGTGTTGGCTGTGGCCCCTCTGGACGAGGCTGATCAAACGGCTGAGTCACACTGTGCTTTCATTCGGAACATTTTGGATATTTTTGACCAATCAGTAGAGGGGTTGAAATTCTTGGTTGGCGACAACTGCGCAACCAATCAACGGATAGCTACGCTGCTCGGCATCCCATTGGTGGGTTGTGTGTCCCATCGTTTTAACTTGTCGACCAAAACGTTTTTGGCCGAGCACGAAGACCTGGTCGAGGCGGTGAGCGCGCTGATGGCGGCACTGCGCACTCCCAAGAACCGTGCAGAGCTTCGCCGCCACACGAACCTCGCGCCGCTGCGTGCGAACGCAACACGGTGAAGTTCAACGTTCGCGATGCTGGAACGGTGACACGAGGCAGTTTCCCACATTTTGGGACAGCCGATTTTCGGTTGCGATAGTGGAGTTTCGGAGTTTTGATTGGTGGATGTGGAGTGGATCTATTGCGACATTTTGTGGAAAGAGTGCGTGGTTTGAATGGCGAGTGTGTGTGGAGAGCCAAGGATGGGCCCTCAAGTTCCGGAAGCGCGCGTTCCGGAGATGTACACTCTGAAACGCACATGCCCTCAGTCCGGAACCGCCCCCGTCCTGAACACGGGTCGCCAAGTAGAAGCACAAATTGTCTGCACGAACGTATCGTGTCAGACAACCCGTATTGCCTTCGCTCAAGGCACTGAATACCACCGTTCCAGGCCCAAGAACCACTCGAGAATACCCACAAGCAAGGAAACATGAAGAACAAGACCCACAAGACGCACCAAGACTCAAGATATGAATGTGTATGAACTCCCAGGTGTTCAAGAACACCCTGCAACGTGTCGTGATGATGTTGAAGACGAATGAAGCCTGAAACCGACGACCCAGACTCCTAGAAGTCTGAAACTGATCCCCAAAAGTCTGAAACCGGCCCCGTTCCAGAGATACATGGCCTCGTTCCAGAGATATATGGCCTCGTTCCAGAGATATATGGCCTCGTTCCAGAGATATATGGCCCCGGTTCAGAGATTAGCGACTGCTGTGGACATTACCAAGCTACCGAGACACAAGAGCAGCAAGCCAAGACATCCTACGACTGTGTACAGCGTGTACGACCAAGAACTGTGCAGCCAAGAGGCCAGTTTCAGAGTAGAAGAGACGAACCAAGCACGTGGAGGTCCTGTCGAAGACAGCGAAGTGTGTGCACCCTATACAAAGACCAAGTGAACTCCCCCAAAGGTATACAGAACACAAGATGATTACCCAGAAGATATTGAGAGATTCAGAAAGAAGATAGCCGAAGTAGAGAGTAACAAGCAGAGTTAGTTTTACCAAGTTGAGCACAGGTCGAATTCGTTCGGTGACCTGCTAGGGCAAGGGCGCGGATATAAGGACGCCGCGTACTTCCTCCCAAGCTTCTAGTCCAAGTTGCCTGTGGGGATCGTACGCGACGGCGTCTCAGAGTTGATCCACGGCATTCCATATCCTAGTTGGGCCCACTGAGTGAAGGTAAGAGTGGGGTTCCCATTTCATGTTAACGATTCTGCTTGGAGGGTTTAGTAGTCCCCTTTAAGTGTATTAGTAGACTGCGTTTCAGAGATTCGAGAGTATTGTATCCCTTTTAGAGGGTGGTGCGCGTGAGAAGAAGAGTGCGTTTCAGACTGACCAGTGTCTGGAGCGTATACTCAGTGGACTGGTGATAGACCCACCGCTCAATGGTCTTAAAGAATAAGTAGCGGCTGTATATTTGCATATATTACTCTGTATTTTGGCTATCTTACACGAGAGTGTGTTCTGGGGCTTTGTTCCTGGTCCAAAAGGGTGCATTTCAGACAGTAAACGACACGCCCGACACGCCCAAGGCCTACATTAACTACCAACTCGGCGGGTTGTCAGGTTGCCACCAAGATCGAACCAAAGAGGATACACAAGGGCCACACGCCAACTCTGGAACGTTCACGTTTCAGGGTTTCTGACTCCAGTTCCGGAGAGTTTATTAACATTTTGGATCCCCTGGGCTATCGCACTATACACTTGCGGCGGAAAAGGTTCACCGACCTCGCCACAGGACTGAAGCACTGCTTTGTTTTACACGTGAACGATACGAAGGATGAGCGTCGCGTATTCGACAGGTAGTATGAAGGAGGAGAGAACCACCAGTTCTACGAGGAGCCGCTCATGGATTAAGCTTGGCTGCGACAGTGCAACTTCATCCGCCGTGTTGAGCGCGTTTGCAACGTACCCCGTAAGAAATAGTTGCGCAATACCAACGAGCTGGTTGTTTAGTTAGACATCGTCCAGATCTTCATTTAGATGTTGTATACAGTTCAATTTCAAAACCTCATGTGACGAAGGCTCTCATATATGGTTTTGAGAACATTAGATCTTCAACCCGAGAATCCAACAGCAAAGTATGGCTGAATGTAGGACTATCAAAACTACCCCTCAACTGAAAGCAATGTGAATGCATTCATTTTGTTTTCATCACCACGAGTGACAAGCGCAAGAAGAAGACAGACCCACCTGACAAGGCGGCCAAACGGCAACGTCCAGACGTCAGCGAACGCATAGCACGAAATGCGAGCACTGAATGCTCTGTTGTGAAGTGTTCATTCAAGTCGTTTTGCAACGAGGTCGCGGGCGTGTTGCCATGGGAGAGCGTTCTTAAGGACACAAATAAGGCGGTGAAAGAAGCGTACATCCTTGCAAACCTACACATGATCCGACTGTGTCAGACTGACCGACCTATTGCGATTTTGGATCAAGAATTCTACAACAAGTGTCTCTCTGCCGTCAGCGTGGGCTTGCGGGCACGGAAGAAAATTGAGGATTACGATCTTCGGCGGTCTGTTGCACTGTACAAGTCGTGGCGAGATCCTAACGTGCCGTACGCCAGTAGTGCTTACATTAGTCTGGGATGATTCCAGAACGCGAGCTTGCAGATGGCAACAAACGCTTCAAACCATGTTGTTGTGAACTTCTATCGTCCGTTCAAGAACTACATCAAGCAACTGTTCGGCATCTCTGGAAGAGAGCGCTACGCATTGCTGAGGGACGTATTGGCACCCACGCATGAAGGTAGTGATGAACTCGTGAATGAGCTTCGTGGCTGGATCCCTCGAAACTGGGACGGACATATTGACAAAGATAACCCTCATTTGATTCTTCCAATGACCAATCGCTTTCTACAGTTCATCGAAAACGAGAACGACGGGCATCGTCAAGAACCCGAGTTTCGGCAGTTACGACCGTTCAGTCTTCTTCAGCTCAAGCGTAGATTCGAGTGCTCTCACTTCACGATATGCAAACTCGGTCTTTATTCTCTCTTGCGGCGTGCCGATATTTCGATTCCGCCTCTTCAAGCACAGGAAGGACCTGTCTGGAACGACGTTGCAGATGGATGGTGGCACAGGCTGTTTACGATCAGGAAGTACGAGACGGCAAACCGCAAATTTGCTGGAGAGATCGTGACGGGCAGAAAAGCGGTCAGTATCGTACTACGAAAACCTAAGAGACAAGGGCCTAATAGGCCATCAGATCCCACAACTAAAGATCTCAAGAAGTTCAGCTATGGGGATATATAGGGGCTAGATCCTGGTCGATGCAATCTATTCGTGGCGACGAACAACTTTGGCGAGACGGTCTCCTGTTCGAGTTGTGAGTTCTACGAAGACGCGAAGTACACGTCGAGCAACAAGACCACTAGCTATTGGATTGACCATGATCCGAGGATGTTGGGAGCGACTCGCAACATGCCGTCACCCAAGATATGCTCCCTTCAGAAGTTGGAGACGTACGTAAGATTCCTGATCCCACGGATCGACTGCTTGCTCGACTTTCGTATGACGAAGCCGTTCCGTAAGCTCAAATTTCGGCGCTACATTTTTAAGAAGAGAAAACTTCGAGAGCTGTGTCTAAGGCTGACTGCAAGAGCCAAGGCTAACACTCTCGTTGGATTTGGAGACTGGAGCGCAACCGACTACGGAGGTATCATCAAGAAGTGCCCGGGCGGTCCAGTCAAGAAGTTAGAGAAAGAATTGAAGCGCTACTGCACGGTCGACTCCGTTCCAGAGTTTCGTACGAGCAAACTACACGCGTATTGTCATCGAGATTTGACGTTTCAGTTTGCTTTACGCAAGTGCAAGGATGGCGTCGTTCGTCGAGTGAAGGTTTACAGTGTACTCCGTTGTCAACCCAATGGCTGTCTCGGTATGACTGTGAATCGCGATGTGAATGCGTCTAAGAACATCCTGCTCCTGACTCTACCTCATTTTCTGCGTCAAGATCGGCATCCTGCATTTTGTAGACGAAGAACATAGGGTGAGATTTAGTGTCGTTTAGTGCCCTCGGGTTGCTGCGCGATAGCTGGTTGATTCTCCAGCATTAACGCTCGGGTTGTAGGGGTTAAAGCTTATTCGGACTTACCAAATCCGATTTTTCTTCAGAATTCCGATTCGACGTCACAACCAAAAAAGATCTCCAGGCATCAATTGGAAAGAGAATGAGCGAGTACAGGACGAGTATGACCGCCTCTGGCGCCACGCTGCTGGCGGAGCTTCCTCTGCGTGTAGATCAAGTGCACGCGTTGGTGGCGCAACACGCGGCCGAGCGCTCCCCCTCCAAGTTGCGCGCCAAGTTCGCGCAGTCGGTTCTGGCGGCTCCTTCGGCCGTGGGCTCGAACGGCGACGTGCAGTCGCTGCTGGCCGTCGTGGGGGACCAAGTGGCGCAACTTATGAGCGCCATCCAGCTGCTGCAACTTTGGATCCAGCTGCAGGTGCCCAAGGTCGAGGACGGCAACAACTTCGGCGTGGAGGTGCAGAAGTACGCCTTCGTGCACCTTAAGGAGGCGCTGGAGAAGTGGCAGAAGACGTGGGACTCGCTGGCCGACTACAGCTCTGCCAGAGCCACAGCCGTCGAGAAACTCAACGCCAAGAACTGCTCCGAGACCAGCACGACCACGACCGTCACGTCTTCCAAGGGCGGCAAGGACGGGGACGAGGACAAGAGCGTCACGGCCAAAGTGGAGAAGCAGAGCAACACGGGCGGCCAGGCGGCCGAAGATGCCGTTGCTGCGGTCGTGGAGATCGACGTCAAGTGGTACTTCAACCTGGTGCGCGCGCTCGAGGGCGTGCGCGACCAATACGCCGTGACGGAGGACATCATCGTCAAGAACAAGGAGAAGATTGAGCTGCCCCGCGGCAGGAACGACCGCGCGGGATTCAACATGTTCTAGACTTTCTAGAGGGGAGGTAGGGTGTGAGTTTGGTTAATGGGCTCATAACCTGTGGTGAAGCTGAGCATTCAAAAGTGGCCATTGTCCAGGTCCAGTGGCGTCGGGATAACTGGAGTTGACAAGCAACGAAACGCAAAGTGCTGCGGTGACGAACTCAACCTTTTTACCCACTTTTGTTGTTGTCGCGTTCTGCTATTCGTGTCTGTTGCATTATTTTTGCTTGCGATGTCCTCAGCACCGTCGCCTAGGAAGGCAAATGGAGCGCTGCTGCGGCTTCATCCTCGCGGGCCGCCTCCGTTTCACATGAATCACGCTCCTCCGCCACCAGCAGCATCCGCAGGCTACCCGACTGTGTCGCTGCGGCATCGCTCACGAATGTCACCTCGACAGGTAAAACTGCAACGGATGGAGCCATCACCACCGTACACTATCGCTACTCCGCTGCGTGAGCAGGTATCGACCAGTTTTCGTCACGAACTCTTCCAGTTTCATCAACTCCTGCGTGACGCCATTGATGCCAGCCACCAGGACCATAATATGGTCAATATAATTGACACACAACGGCCTAAGCTGCTTTCTCGAGATCGTCGCCTACTGGAGCTCCTTACAAGTGATCGTGGTGACGCTGTGCTGAAGGAGTTTTTTGTGCAATGGCAACAATTTCTGAGAAGAAAACATGTACATCAACCAAGCAAAGACGATGATGATGGGTCCGTACTCTGGGACGTGTTGGAAACCTTCTTTGCCAACCTCCCGTTCGTGGTATCAGAGGCTGATGCAGGGGGTACTACCAGCCCGAAGGCACTTTTACGGTATGTTGACTCACTCAATTCGTTGCGAGATCTGCTGCTAGCATTACTTTTCAAGCCTCGCTCAGCGGAGGACACTAGTGACCTCAGTCAAGATGAGAGTGACGAAGAGGAAGCTCTCGACTTGCAATCCACCATTGGACTTGGGTTTGGCTTGAATTTTAACGCTGGGAGGGGTGGCGGTCATGCATCACCTCGTTCGATACGACAACCACCAGTAATGGATCGATCAAGAGGCCGCACACCGTATTACCTATACTGCCAAAAGCTAGAAAATGAACTGGAAGCACTACGGCGGCGCGTTCCGCACAGAAGACCCCGCAGTCCAGGTGTTGTAGCTGGGATTTTGGGTGATGGAGGCTTTATGCAGGATAACACCGTTATGCTTCTCCTAGATTTTTGGGGACTACCGCATGAAGAGCGCTTGGCATTTTTCTGCCAGATCGCAAGCCAGGCCAGTGAGCAGGATGCCAGTGCTATCCTTCATGTTTTTCTCGATAATTGCACCGCAGAAAGGTTTCTGCAAGTTTGGGAAGCGCTGCAGCAATCTCCACAGTTCCAAAAGATGCTGAGAGAAACAAAACTGCAGCTTGAGCCGGCAAGAGCTGATGTAAAAGTTACGCCATCCAACGAAACTACAGAAAACGAGAAGGAGAAGGCGGAAGTCGATATGGAAAAAAACGATATCGAGAAACCTCTCGTTTTGCGAGGGTCGCAGCGTAACCTCAAGAAACGAGGGCGGCGCTCAACTCGATTTGTGGATCTTAAAGGCATCACAGAAGCGTACGACGATCTCGAAGATGACGAAGGTGGCGATAGTTCGGATGATAAGGGCGAGGAGGAGATAAAGTTTGGCCGCGGTGACACTCACCGCGACAGTCCTCGTTTTCAAAAGATCAAAATTCGGGAACGTGGTCGTCTCTCTCTGTCAGGTCCAAGTGATCAAGCTCAGGAGGAAAATAAAGGCAGCAGACGCCGTTCCTTTCGTCGCAACGATCACAGTCGGCGTCAACTGAAGTTATCTCAAACTAGTGAAGCACTACCGCTGTTGGATCGTCTTCACGAGAACCTAACAGAGATTATCAAGATGGAGAATGGACCGGACGTGGATGTTATGGATGCGGTTTGGCAGCTGCTTGAGGCTCTTGACGGACATCGGATGCACGACTCAAGGAGCGGCTACCATCGCCGTCACATGCCTTTACCTGCTCCAATACCCGTCGTTCCCGTACAACTCCAGCAACTTCCTCAGCAAATCACCGTGCAACATCCACGAGCTTCCTTGCAAACTCCTCTTTCACCAGAGCAGCAATTTCTGATGAAACTCGACCAGCTCCAGTCCATGTTAGCTGCTCTGGGTGAAGTACGCGTTCACACAATGAGCACAGAGACGATAACCGGCGCTTACCGACGTATCCCGCTGTTAGCAAAACTTTTTGCGGCCGTCACTGATACAAGTTTGGGTGCCGCTGGTGTCGACACGGCAGGTGGTGGTATGTCAAAGGTAGTCCATACCTATAGCAAGGAGCAGCACCTTGCTAGTACCTGGCAAAACGACCTCTCAAAGGACAAAATTATCGATCCACGTCCGGCAGCGCCTGGAATTACGCCCACCACCACAGCTGGAGACAACGTTCGAGAAGATGTCGAGGCGATGGCTGTGCTACTTGTCAAGCTTAGCAAATTTGTGCGGAACTTGGCGCCTCTTGTGGACAACGAAGTATTGGTGCCGAGTAATATGAGTGCCAGCGATGACGTTTTGGCCATCTTGGACCTTGCTGACAAACTTGAAAAAGCTGGCGGTCTCGTTGAATCCCCCGCAGTTTTGAAAGACAGCGCTGAAGGGAAACGTCGACTCTCTCTAGCTGCTGATCGAGAAAAGCCTATCCTTCTCGCAGTGCAGTCACTTGCACGCTCGAACAACTTTGATACAGTATCACAACTGATTACAACGTCCGTCGAAGCCAAAATGACTCGTGTTCGAATAGCTGCGACTGAAGCAGCCACCATTGACGAAGAAGATGACGATGACGAAGACGAAGATGATGCTGATGAGGTAACGATGGAGGGCGATGAAGAGGTAATACGAATTGTAAAAAATCTACGGCGAACTTCCGCAAAAGCAACGCAAGCCCAGACATCTGCAGTTTTCGTTCAACCACGACAGGCAAAAGATCAATTGCCACTACAAATTCAAGGAGGCCAGGCTGGAGCAGGTGTGAATGAAGACGAGTCAACATCCACAGCACTTCGTTTACCCAAGAATGACATTCCTGCAAGTATAAAGGGCGCTGCAGCGCTGCGTGGTGCCAAACTGTTTAGCGTGGATATTCTTCTCCGCACAATCAATCAGGTGGGAATACTGTGTTGTTTTGCTTGTTTTCTCGGGTCAACACTGACATCGCTAGCATTTTTAGTTGTATCGTGATAACTATGAAGGGATGGTATCGACACTTCAGTATGGCAACCGGCGCATGGAATTCAGCGAGTTCATTTACGATTGGCATATTCGCAAGTATGGACTCAAGACACTCGCGCAGCGCCACTTGCTTAAGCTTATCCAGTCTCTGCGCAAACACGGGAAGAAGGTCTACCAGTGTCAACTGTACGTTGGGCAATTTTTTTTGGCTTTGCGCGTCAGTCACTCACGAAAGTTGGGCTTCATTTTGTATGTATAGGTGCCTGCGATTCATGGGTGTTCAGATATCCTCCCCATCTATTGTTTTTATATTTGCATGCACTCCTCTGAGTCATCATACTATAGTGTGGCGTTCCTTGACTATTTTGACTTTGCTTTTATTGCTGGTGTCAATATTTTCTTCACAACCCCTTAGGTTATCACGAACACAAGTTTGTTCTGGTACGGAAGTTTTTTGACTCGCGTTGACTTGGCGCGTTTAATTCTCACACTTGTAAATTGTCCGAGCAGGGATTGTTGAGTCGTTGGTCGCTCGGCACTTTCTTGGGTGGCTCTAAGCACCGGATCGAGCTCCCAAACCGACAGTTCAAGGTTCGTATCGTGTTCGCGACAACTACAGTGCAGGAGGCGCTTCGTGAACGATTTGGCGTGTACACTCGGGGGATGGATGCTCTAACAGAGCGTATTCGCGCAAAGGCTCATCCTCGAGATGAGGATTTTGTACGTGAGAACGATCTACTGCCATTGTGCGTTGAGGAGTTTGGCTCACAACGAGCGCTTCTGGAAAAAGTTCTTGGCGCTGTGTACCAGGCAGGCGACATTAACGGTGACGGCAGCCTTGAGTTCGACGAGTTCGCATCTGTGGTCATGCATCTGTCCCCCACGGTTGATGATCGATTCCTACAGAAGATATTTGACTCGGCGCATGATTTCACGAAGCCTCGCCGAATTTCATTTGCACGCTTTCTGGACGTAATCTTGCTGGAAAGGATACTGAGTCCAGCTCTTCCTAGTCCTGCCACTTCTGGAATTGCGAGAGCGAAGAACGCTGCTGCTGCAGCAGCCAGTAGCAGTACATCTGGTGGTGGAACCAGCCCAGCAACCACTGCTAGTAGCTCTCAACCATCGAATACAAGCTTGAAGGTGCAAGACGAACAAGAAGAATCATACCAGTTTGAGCTATTGCGCGAAACATGGACGCATGATCGTGAGGCCGTGGCTCAAGTGCTGCAAACGAGCATCACGCATGCTCCCACTGCGAAGTCACTGACTTTCCGCGTGGCTTTCCTGGATCAACTACTCGAGCGACGAGTTGATGCGAAGACGGCGTGGCTTTGCCATCGCCAGATCATGCGCGAAATTGCGCGCTTCCAGCACCTGGACGCCGACCAGATCGCAGGGCTTCGTCGCAAGGAACAACAGTTTAAGAAGGCTGTTAGTGCCATCCGCAACGCTCAGCGCCTTAGCACGCTCTTTGCGATTGCTCCTGGTGCCCAGGATACTGCTGATGGAGAGGCATCTCCCGACACGCCATCTCCGAGCTACACGGCTGCTGTGCATTTGTCGCTTGACGGACAGACAACAGGAACGTCGAATGCGGCAGACGTGATGGCGCTGGAAAACGAGTTGCGTGAGACTTTCCTCGAGAGAGCGGACGAAGGTGCCATTGACGACTACATGGCGGCTATGCAACACCTGCGTCGCATGACGGTCAACCGGGAATCGCTGCAGTTGCTGTTCGAAACGCGCGAAGAGCAGAACCAATTGAGGCCAGAGGAAGCCGTATCTGAGAGGAGTGAAGAGAGCGATTCAGACGACAGCGACGATGATGACGAAGAGAACGAGGCCAAGGAGAACGAAGCTGAGCAATGAGAAGTTGAAGTAGCCCACCTGTAGCCATGTCCCGTCGCATGATGTTGAAGTGCGGTGACGAACAGGACCAAACAACATTTCAAGCGTGAATTCCCTTGTCATATTTGCTATTATTTTACTACATTAAATGTAGAGTTTGTTTTGTTTTCTGCAATGAGGGGGGCGCCGATAGTAAGAAACAGGAAAACGAAATGAAGTTGGCAAGTGCCACTGCACCACCGTGGCGAGCAAAGTCATCGCCACTGATCAACTGTCGCTTCCTTCACCTAAGCAAAGGAAGGAGAGCGGATCTTCTCGGCAGCGCGGCTCAGCACGGGCTTGTCCGACTGGGAGTAGTTGGCCATGCGGCACATGTAGTCACCCTCGAACGTGGCCTGCGTGTGTCCACCCTTGCGCTTGTACAGCAGATCGTCGTCGATCTTGACCAAGTCCTCCGCGAACATATTGTTGCCCTTGGCCGACTCGAGCGCGTTACGGTCCGTGTACACACTCACCGAGTATTTGGCCGGACGGAAGCATCGTAGCACGTTCTTGAGCAGCGACGCGTACGAGCGGAGACGCGCGTTGGTCTCAAAGCTCACGTAGCTGCAGTGGCTCTCGGGCGTGATGTGGATCGTATAGTACGCGTCGAACAGGATGCCGTTCATCGAGTATCCACACGGGTCGAAGGCGAAGTCGTCGATCACTGCACCAGGCGCCAGGTCACGGATGCCACTCTCAATTGTCATACGACGCGAGGTCATGGTGCTATCATTGTTCTTGAAGAACTGCTTAGCGACGCTCGGGTGCATGTCCTGCATGAGCACATGGAGCGTGCTTTCATTGGCTCCGACCTCCTTCGTGGCAAAGTTGTGCGTCAACGGTTGTTCGTGGTGGATGTCGGCGTCCCACGCATAAATGTACCAGTGATCGTGATTCAACGGACCCAGCACATGGGCCGAGCCGTCCGGGAAGTAAGAGCTGAGGAACGCCACTTCAGTCTGGAAGCTCGTGTGCGGGTACTTCTGCTCCTCCGGGAACGTGTAGTTCTTGCGCGAGTAGTTGACCCACTCGATTTCGAGTCCCAGACGCTCCGAGAAGGTCTTGATGAAGGGCAGACACTTGAGCAGCGTCGTGGTGCCGCACGTCTTGAGCACGATCTTGTGCGCGTAGATGAACATGGAGCTCTCAGACAGAACGTAGGCGTCGATGTGCTCGTTGCTGGTGCGGGACAGAATCTGGCACTGACCAGCCTCCAGCATCTCATCCAAGTCGTGGCGCGGCACCTCGCGGAAGCCGCGCGCATGGCCGACGCCCTGCTTGAAGTCGATCTCGAGGTTCTTCTCGGGGCCCTCGAACGTGTTGGGCACAGCGTCCGACGCCTCCTCGGATTGCGTCGAACTGGTCTCGTCGTCGTGGAGCTTGATTGGCTCGGGGAAGGTATGCGTCATTGTAAAAAAAAAAGTTTTCAGGCGGAAGGGGGTCTTGAAGGTCTTGGTTAGTAAAGGGTAGAGAGGTTTAGTTAGCCCTGTTAGGCAGGGTCGTCGCACGCGCCAATGTAGAAGAAGCCCGTGAAGATGGTGGTGGGGTCAACAATGTCGTCGCTGCTGGTAAAAAGCGGGTCGACACTCGGCATGAACAACGTGGCGGATGGGGCTCGGCTGAGGGGAGCTGAGCTGGCTGGAGGGGGGAGTGAAAGGGGGGAAGAGAGAAAGAAGGAGGGCTGTCTTTCTTTCTTTCGGTCTCTTCTTGGTTTCACTCGGAGCGACGGCGACGAAGGCGGAGGCGAGAGGCGCGTTTCTGAGGAGCGACGAGGCTGTAACACCGGCACGAGTGAACGGCACGAGGCAAGATTTGGAATGGCACAACGAGTGGAGACTGTCGCCGGATTTTGTGACGACCCTTTTGAGAATGCTAATGCTCAAAACCGACGACGTATTTTGCTCCACGCCACACGATTTGGTCCGCCCGGACCAAATCGCGGATCTTCAGCTTTGCTCGCCGGATGCTGTTAAACGCGCTGCCCACGGTGCAGCAGTTTCCGTTTGCAAAGGCTGCTTGGAGAAAGATCTGGGTCGGGGCGGCGAGTAGAGAGCCCAGGCAGGTTAGTTGTAGAGTGCGAAGGTATCTTCAGCCCGTATCTTGGTCTTAGTATGGTGAGAAAACGTCCGCGACCGCACAACCGCCCAAGCGGAAAAATGACGAGCTGCTGCAAAAGGCAATTCGCTCCAATAGAAACGATAGGCGGATGCCGCAGCACCAAAGCTGCTCATGCTCACGAAGACACTACACACTGCTGTGCCAATAACTAGTCCTCTCAGTTAGATATGCACCACCACTATGATTTTCACCCGCCCAACATCCAACACCGGGAAGGCACTGTGGTTTTGCGACCGTCATTGTATTACCCACGGCACTGTTACTTCTACTCGGCCGCCACTGCAGCAGCCTCTGCTACAGGGATGCAGTGCAGAATCTCCGCCTGCTGGTCGCTCTTCTGCTCGTCGTTGAGGAAGTGCGGGTGGTCGCACAGCACAGGGGACGACACTTTGACCGTGTAGCTGCACGTCTGCGCCTCCTTGACCGTCAGAATGTGGTGGCTCGTGCCGCCCTGGCTGCAGTAGTAAAACACCTTGGCCTTGCGCGGCGCGTGGTTCTCGAACTCCTTGCAGAACGTGCCATGGTCGTACAGTTCCAAGTACGCAGGACGGGACACATCGTGTGTAGCGTCGATATGTTCAGAAACCAGCGCTGAGCCTGAGCGCTCCAGTTCGCGGTTGCCGTCCGTGTCAAAAGTCCCCAGAGAGAACTCGGCCGTAATGCGACCATCGCCGTCCCGGTGGTACTGTCTCAGCGAGCGGCCAAAGCAGAACTCGTAGGTCCACCAGCCTTCGTTTCGCGTCACACACGTGCGCGCGTCCTCCAGCGGCTGCAACAATGACCGCACAGTGAACAGGTCGTTGTCGTCTGCGTCCGAGTGCTGCGGGTCACAAAAAACCCTGGAGCCGACCAAGAACGCGGCAACTTCACGTGGTCCACCCTTGGGCAAGTCTCCTCTCCGCTGCACAGCCGCCACGGCGTCGTCTCGTGCAGTGGCGCTGCAAATGAACTGCACCTGAATCTGATGCTCGTCGGTGCCGAAAGTCTGCGTAAACAGGGGCTTGCGATGGTTCTTCACTCGATCCTGTGTCTCTGGGACTGAAAATTGGTCATAGTTCAGTGCGGGGCGACTGGAATCCGACACAAACGTGCCAAGGTCCTCCACTTCGTGTCCTACAGTTTCTGCTTCTCCCGTTGCATCCACTGGCACTTCCACTTGTTGTGCTGTAGTCTCCACTGCGGTTGAGGTCCGGATGCTCACGCGACGGATCAACACTCCAGCGCAGACCTCGTAGACCCACTGGGTCTCTTGGTCCACGTACTGGACGCACTTGGGCTTCACTCTCTGCGCTGCAGCACGGCCGAACGCCATGAAGGCAGCGCTTTGCTCCTTCTCCTCCTTCTCCTTGGCTGCCACAGGGTCAGTTGAGTCAGTTGTCGATGGGTCTTCGGTCTCTGAAGTGGCAAGAGGCGGCAGAAAACACTCGAACTGCTGCCCGGACTCGGTTGTCATGAGCTGAGACCGCATTTTGACGCCGTCTTCGGGCGGAACGAAGCCGTCTCGACTTTCATGGAGTTGCACCACGTACGAGGCGTCCAAAGAGGAGGTGAATGGCGCTGCAGAGACAGCATTAGCGGCTGTAAGAGCCGCCAGCGCCGCGAGGAACCGCCGCGTCATTACCATTATCGAATCAGATTTGCATTCTGATTCCACGATCATGTAGCCATGTTTGACTAAGTACGAATAAAGGCAACTTCAAGCTCACTTTTTGTCCGAAATAGTCCCATCGACGCAGCAGCAGGCGCGAAACCTCCCGAGCATTCGCAAGTGGAGAAGTTAGCTGGTGGCTTCGAGAGAACAATGGACCGGTCGTCGTCGTGGACCAACCGCAATGCCGACTACATACCCCCAAGTCGCGTCGCTCGGATGGCCGTACCAAGTCCCCGTCCACCTCCCAGTACTGCAGCAGAAGCTGTAGCAACAGCGCGACGGGCGGAGTACGAATCTGGAGGCAGTATCCTCCCTGTATTGCCCTCTGTGAGTCCCAGCGTTCCCAAACGCACCAGCTGGACGACACCTCGCTCTCCGAACGACACACTAGAAGACGAGTTCCACCAATCCGCCAGCAGTGACAGCGTTGCACCACCCCCGAGACGAGCCGAAATGGCCGCCTCTAGACGAACAGAACCACGTTCGATGACCGAAGGACTCTTTGCGTCCGAGACGGAGCAGGCCCAACTTGCGTACATGGAGCAGATGTACGGCACCATTAAATTGCTCAACGCGGAGCTCGAGAGCGAACGACGAAGCAGAACTGCATTTGAACAAGCTGCAGCAGTAGCAAGACCGTCGACATATTCGAGCTATTCGTCGTATGATGAGGATGTACAGATTCCAGTGGGCGAGTTCGATGAGCCTCCGTTGGGCTTCACCGTGTTCCAAACACCCGTCGCGCCGTCACACTCGCCGAGGAAGCTACGAACGATGCCGTCTCCTCCGTCACAACCACCGCAGAGTCAGCATCGAGTAGCTCGACCGCCAGTCTCGCCCAGATCTATCGTCAAACACGACGAAGAACTGTGCGCAACATTGGGCAAAAATGCTGAGCTGCGTATCCGCTCGCGGGACATGGAGCGAACTGTGGAGAAGACAGAGCTGGAGCTGGAACTCGCCCGCAAACAGATTAAGATGGCGGAGAGAAGAGCTGAAAACCGCGAAGACAAACTGCGAGCTCTTTTGAAGGAGAAACTCATCTGGCAGAAGGAGTTGAAAGCCACACGCGCGCAGGTTGTGGAGGAGAAAATGAGGCAAGTCGATCTCTTCCGTGAAGTCGAAGCTTCTAAACGTCACTTTGCAGCGGAACTGGAGTCTGCGGAGCAGGAATTACGAGCGGCTCAGGAAGAGAACGCGCAGCTTCGTACGCATGTGGGTGAGGTGAAGGCTCAGATGAGCTTCCAAGCACGAAAAATGGAGGAAATGGATCGTCAGTCGCAAGACGAGAAAGCCCGGTTTGTGGCCATGATCGAAGACACCAGACATCGGTTCCGCGAATGGAAGGAAGGAGAAGCTGAGGCGTTAGCAGTTGCACACGAGCAGGTTGTACGCAACCTCAAGACTGAGTACGAGTTGAAATTGGAGCGCCACCAGGACGAAAAGCAAAAACTACGTGAGAAAGTGAATGACCTCGAGGTATCAATGAGGCTGTTGGAGAAGAACCGTTCACTATCTCCACTTGAACTGAGCTTGCGAAAGGCAGCAATTTTGGGCAGTAAAGACAACGCTGGAACGATTGAAGCAGAGCAAATCGAAGCACGGTCTCGAATCCTGGAGCTCGAACACTTGCTGGCTCACTCACAGGAGTACCAGATTCGACAAGAAAGCATCATCAAGCTGTCTGAGGCTACCATCTCGCGACTTATGCAAGAGCGAGAGGTGACAGCGTTGGAGAATTTGAGTCTGCATCCGTTTGGCGTGAAGCCGCAGTCACCACGAGGTGAAGGATATTCATTCGATACTCAGTTCACGGGGTACGTGACTGCACCGTCGATCCCCACACTGCGCTCGTCGCCACCAGGGACACCGTCTCGGAACCACCAAAGCCCCGTCAAGAGCAACGAGCCTCCCATTGTCCGATCTCCGAGGTCGAGGGCTCACACGCCGAGGCGTACAAATCTCGAAGCGAGTATCGCTCAGGCAGCCGAAGCGGATGGTGCAAGAGATCAATCTGTTAATGCAGAGACCGCAGTGCCAAGTTCAAGGGAGAAGAGCTTGATGGACGAGCTCGCACAGGTACGCAAAGCACTTGCTGAAGCCCAGGTGAAAGCTGAGGCACTGCCCGCCTTAAATTCAGATAAAACAGAAGACATCAACAGCGCTGAGCAAGAGGAACCAGTATATATTCCAGAGGTTCACGTAGCTGCAATCAACTCGTCGAGTTTTCAATATGACAATTCCGAAATTAAGACACAAGAGGAAGCGACTACCACGATGGAAAATGATGGCAAAGAAGCTTTAGAGACCGAGGGCGAAAAACCCAGTGACGGCAGTACGAGTGCCACGACTACCATTGAGGTGCCATGCGAAACGCCTCCTCTACCAGAAGTGATCCCGCTCCAGAAAGCTACTGAAGAACGATATCCTGACAGCACTGTGAGTAAGGATGCTGTGTCTATACACGAAATTGATGCGGTTGATGTGGACTCCAAGGCAGAACAACGTGAGACGACGTGTGGTAAAGCTCAAAATGAAGCCGACGTAGCCTTGACAACCGCAGAAAGCCCGAGCAACCAGCAAGATGCCACTTCGGAAGATGCAAGCATCAGTGAATTGCTTGATGCGGCTGTATCTAGTGGTGTAATACAAGATATCCAAGAATGCAATCTGCAGCGAGACTATCGCCCAGATGCGGTCTCTAATGAGAGTAAGGTTTCCGATTCCGATATAATTTCGACCGTCTCCGAAAACGTTGAATACGCTCCAGCGAAGGATACAACCTCCTCACAAGATGTTAAAAATGAGGTTACTGAGGCCACTGCTATCGATGATGAGGTCTACACCCCTGACAAGAAGGAGGTGGTCGCAAGCGATGAAAAATGTTTAGAAGATGTTGACTCGGCTGATGCCAAAGATGTCGCTGAGCAATTTGCCGAACCTCTCGAAGTACTGAACGCGACCTTGGAAATGCACCTTGATAGCGCTGTGGTAGAAGAGAAATTCACTGTGGATCTGGGAGCAGCCAATGATGATCGCGTTGCACTAGTGGCGGACGATCCTATTGAGCCAATATCTTGTGGCACAAATGAAGCTATTCAGACATCTGAAAGCGAGGCGGTGGGTGAACTTGCAGACGAGAAGAACATCGATTCGACGGTGGTCGATGAAAAGCTTCAAGAGGACGACCGCAGTGGTGAAATACCAGTTTGCAGAACTGAAGTGGAAAAAGAAGCATCAGAAGAATTGTCCATGGATTCAACCAGTGATCTTGGGGAACTACCGAACGATACAGAACTCTTTCTATCAACGACAGGTGAACCCGATGATATCAGTGACAGGGCTGAAGAACTAATTTCAATTGCCGTCGACTTATATGATAGCACACATGTTGGCGATACATGCGCGATTGAAGCAGCGGACCGTGTATGTGATGAGCCTAACGCGCTGAAGGAAGCAGAAACACCTTCCAATGCTATAGGAAATGCGGTTGTCGAAGTTCAAACGGAACCATTGGAGTCGTCTGCAGCCAACGACATCGTGGAAATCGGTGCACAGGAAACGAAAGAGGAGGACTTTAACCTGCCTTTCGAGATTGGTGCGCGTGAATGTGAGATGCAAGAGACTCCGACGGTGGAAGTTGACTTGCCGAGTCAAAGTCGAGAAGAACCTATAGACTTTGTGCAAACCGCAAATGATCCGATACTGTTACCGGAGAACGAGACGACACATTCTGCGCTTACACCAGAAGCTTGCGTGGCTGAAGCGTTTGTCGCACTGGTGGAGTGCACCGCGCTCCCGCTAGTAGCCTCTCTTCAGGTGATAATTGATGCAACCGCTAAAAGCAGGGAAAAAGTACCCCCTTCAGTTGCGCATACTGCTGAAGAAGAAGGCACCTTTCCAACAGCAGAAGTGGTCACAGAGTCAGAGACTGGTAATAGCCCGGCTAAAGATGTCGGGACTGAAGCAATCGCCACGCCTGATTGCGAGTTACTCGCGAATCCCCAGTCCAATGGTGACACTTCCGTCACCCTTGACGTACCAGGTGTCGTAAACGATGACACGTACGCAGCAGAAGATCGACAGACTGCAAGTGATGAACAGCTCGATCTTACCTTTGCTTTGGGTAACGTCCGAACAGTTTCGATCGAGGAGGCTATCGAAGCAAACGATAATGCAGTGGCGCTTGTTACGAAAGCTTTTGCAGAAAATTTTATGAAAGAACTGATCGAGAAGCTAGGCACCACTCCGCCAACCAACAATAATCATGAGGTCGAAGTATTTGCCGACGCACGGATGAATACGGCATCAATTGAAGATGACAGTATTGGACCTTCGATTATATTCACTGGAAATCATGTTGAGGATGTGACAGTGGAAACTAGCCTTGCATCCACGGCGGTAGGAACTTCTTCGAATGATAGCATCAGCGAGGCTGAGCCTGTGGATCCCAGCATCCAGCCATGCAGCGACGTACACAGTAACGAACTTATGGAATCATCACCAGGTCTAATTGCAATTTCTCATGACGCTCAACCAGCCGGATCAACAACGATGACTACACAAAAATCTGATGGAGATGTGGATGTTACACCAAGCAGTGCGGCAACAACGCTTGACACTTTGATGATGGTGGCTAGAGATTTCGTGAATGCTGTCGAGATAGAAGCCCTCAGTGCAGCTCTGCTTTCATTGCAAAATGACGTTGAACAGGATGAATCAGTATCAACAACAAGCATAACACAAGGACCGACAGGAGACGCGGATTTTGTGGCTTCGGAAGCGACCACCACATTTGACTCTATCCAAGATGCAACAAATGCGATTGATACTCTAATGGTAGCTAGAAATTTTGTGGATACGGTCGAGTCTGAAGCGCTGAGCGCATTTGTGCTCTCATTACAGCGTGAAATCTGTCTAAGGACAGGCAGTGAGCAAGATTGCGAGGAATTCGAATCGAATTCTACTCGCAGTATTAATGACAGCGGTAATTTGTCGTCAGAGGAGCTAAACGAGCCGAACGATCTTGACGATACACCAAACGTTATGGACGCCATTTTCATTAGCGTGGAACCAGTGGGAAGCGCAGTAGGGCAGTCGGATAATGAAGAAGCTGCTGAAACAAACATCATCGATCGCCACAATGAGTTATCAATGCAAGAGATCGTATCGGGTGTGGCGCGCGTTTTCACGGAGCACGCAATTACAGAAGTGCTGAATCGGCTTACTCAGTGTATCAGGCCCATCGACGTTAACGACGTGACTGCTGCGAGTGACGTCGTAGGCGGTACTGGAGACATACGCGAGGAATTTCAGGCCGAAGTTGTACTTGTTGTCGATGGGGAATTTGAAACTACGAATTCAGAGCAAACTGAGCTCCTCTCGCCTTCGAGTTCAGAAGGTATGGAATCTGAAGGCAACGTGGCTAATGTACAGCAGCCAGATGGACTTTTGAGCACTACCTATCCAGACGTTGTAAAACTCGACTCAAGGGAAGAAACCCCTTCCGTGGACATTGTTATTGTGCAAGACGCTGACAAAGCTGGAAACCTTGGAAATGACGATGATGACACTGCGGCCGAGTCTGTTCTCGCGGAGATAGTCAACAAGGTCATTAGTGAAACTACTGTCGATACGGATAAGGAGGTTGAACGCTCCGTGTTTGGATCCAATCAGGAGCTCAATTTTTCTGAAAGTGTTTTGGATGAGGCGAACGCTATCGAGGCAACACCTCTTGAACAAATTGACGCTGGCAACGGAGCCGAAGCTGCTCCTGCTTCATCAGATGAAATATATTGCGTTGACAAAGCTGCCGGAAACGGGCCCACAACCGATGCAAAAAATGAAGGGCGAAATGATGACCCAAAACCTTCTTCTGTTAAGGAGGTCTCGAACGCTTCTGGAAATGCTCCGACAAACGATGAAATACCGCTCCACAAAACCACCCCCACGACTTGTGATTTAACTCTACTCGTCAATGACGACACCGCCATCATGGAATTCGTGTTGGGAGGAATTGTCACTGCAATTGAAAACTGCAGTTGGACTGAGACCGAGAACGGCCTCAAGGATCCAGACGAGACAGCTGAAAAGATTGCTGTCGGTCAAACTACCAGCAACATCACCACTACTGAGTCTTCCTTCATTGGCGAAGTGAGCGCTAAGTCGGCCAAGACTGTCACTGACATAACAACAGAAGACGCTGGCATCTCGCCACTCCAAGCAGAAGCTAGTCATTCTCTAGATACAAACGATGCGAAGATCGAAGACACAGACAAACACAGTGACATTGAGGGTTACGCTGCGCCTTCTTTTGGTTTATCTCTTGAGGACGGGGAATGTGTTGTTCGCTTTGTTTTGGACAGTCTCGTGAATGAAGTTGCAAACGAGAGCAAGGCGGCAGTGGAAGCGAATGTCACAATCGCATCAAATTCAATTGCCCTGGCCGATGATACAGGGTCACCAGCATCGTGCGAATCCAATTGTAACCGCGTGGCCACGTTTGGCCGCGCGCGATCGGTTCATTTTTCCACCGACATGAAACAGGAAAAACTTAGTCGACTCAATCAAGCACGGCGATCAGTTCTTTTGTGGCGAGCACCTATGGATACAGCATGCATAAAAGAAGCCGTGGAGAGCGCAGCAAAGCGGAGGGCTAGCAAGAGGCGTACATCTCGACGTCCTTTTGCCGACCTGATTGCTTTTCCTATTGAAATAGCGAGGTTTTCATCGAGCGATACGACGTTGCTCGCATACGACGCTCGACATGAACAAACTCAGCCATTTTCACTGCTCGACCAGAGCATTCTTACCATTAACCCAAACGGCCGACACATTCATCTGGACGACCAAGATGAACGAGTCGGCAGTAGAAAAATTATCGGGAAACGCAAAACTCTGATGCAAGAGCTCCACTCGAAATACCTGGCGCTGCGTCAAATCCCGCGGTTCAACTACACACCCATGCGTATCAAATTCCAGTGGTCAGACTTTGTTGTTGCCACGCCGGTGCGTGCGAGTACTTGTAGTCTGGATGAAATCAAGTCTCCAGTAGAACCGATGCGGATATTGCAAAAGAAAGGGGCCAAGCTCCCGTGTGGGAGCTACGTCGTCGTCTCAGCCTTTATTCGGCCACTGGAAGACGGGAACGAGAATCTACGCGTGCAGATATACGATGCCGAGCGTGTGGAGGAGTTCCAGTTTGATTTTTCCGAGGATATCATGAAGAAGTACCACTTGGAGACTACCGGCATTGAAGCGCAGTCACTCGAGTTCCTCAGCCATCTCGAGTTTCGTCGTGATGAAGAAACAATTATCATTAAACTACCTGAGAAAAAAGCTGGAGAGGGAGGCAAACTTAACGTCGATCGGATTCATAGTGAACGCACGATGATCGGGAGCGGAGATCCACGAAAAAGGGAACCACCCCCAAATGTTCATCGTCAAAAACGTCCCGCATCTTCACCTACAGCAGCTGGGTCCCTCAACGATTCAGAGACTTTGACAACGACTCCACCAACACCAGCAAACGATGATATTTCCCAAGGGAGGGAAGTATCTAACGCAGAAGAAGCGGATCCAAAACGTTTGAGTTAATATTTACGAAGTGGAGTTTGCTCAATGGATGTACGATAAGTTTCACTCGCATGGCCTCGTGCGACTCGGTCAAAGTTTATTTTGTTATTTTTTGTTGGTGTCAGTGTGGTATTACGATTGCTTTGGCGCGCTACTTATCGCGACGCCCATGATAACGTCACTACCAGTCGTGAACACCGTTCTCAATACAATTCTCAATGCATGAATAACAACAACTCATAAGCCCCGACAAAAGGCTACTCCGGTCGCGTTTGGGTCGTCTTGCTTCATTTCTCAACCACGTAGTCGCCGGGTACGGTAGAATTTGCTGACTTGACACTGCCTAAACGGATGCAACAAAGTTCTTGGGCGATCCATCGAGCCATTGCCTCAGCTGTGGGCTCTTGAGCGTGGGCGTGATGGAGTGATCGAAGTCAAAAGTTTCTTGTTGGAGCGCCACGTCAATTGCTGGTGGTGCCAAACGTTTGTGCGGCGATGGTTGTCGGCCGATTCCGAATGTTGACGCATTCGAGTGGGGGAACGCTACCGATACGTCCGTACGCAATCGAGGTGAGCGGCGAAGGACGCCACCATTTTCGCTGGAGATTTCCTGTATGACCAGGTGACGAGTCAGTGAAAACTAAGCACCGCCAACCCTGAAAACCGATGACACTTACGAATTCAAGCGTGTTCGAATCCAGCTCGGCCGGGAAATCCAAATCGTCGAAGGAGAACTTGGTTCCGTCGGCTTTCATAAAACCTGCGGGTGACATGAACCGCGGGGAACGACGCAAACTGTGCGGAGGCTGCAACCCTTGAGGTGTTGGCATGTTGAAAAACTCGGCCACTTGCTGCTCACACGAAACACAAATTACAGTCAGCACTCATGTAGTTCGATTGGCGCCATTTTCAGATTCCAGACTTACCTCATTGAAGTCGATGTCCAGGTGCTCGAAAGCATGAAAGGAGCCGTCCATATCCGTGATCGCGTGGTCGCCTCCAAACTCGCCGACTGCGTTCCCAGCCCCGTTCTTCTTGCCCTGAATGTTGCGCTTCTTGTTCTTATTAGTCGAGCTCGCGACTGTGAAGATAGCACCACCGAAATCGTCATCACCATTCAAGAGTTGTAGCAGTAACTGCGTATGCAGTACACGACGCGGCGTATCCGGCAAGAACATGCCACTGCTTTCGCCCATCGACACACCGCCCGTGCAGATGCGCAAATCTTTGCGTTTCCGCTTCGAGTTGAGCTTCTTGTTGGCATTCTTCTGTATACCACGTTGACCACCTTTCCCATCCTCTGACTGCTTGAGCAGGGCATTGTAGCAGTCCTTGTACACCAAGGCCTGGGTCGACGACATGCCCTGTGTCTGATGACGGAGACCGTTGCCAGTGTTCATGGCATCTCGAGCCAACTCCACCATGGATCCGCTGCCAGGCGTCGAGTTGACGCCGAATTTGGCTGCCTTGTTACTGCCTCCTGCTCCTCGTGCGACCTGACCCAAAGTTTTGTTCTGCTGCTTTGCCATTCGACGCATCGTCCGTCTCATCGACGAATACCAGTGATTCTTGATGGCATTGTCCGTTCTGTCATTGTAAAAAAAAAGAAGCGCATACACTCGTAAGCAAAACCTTACACATCGTCGACTAGCTAAAAGTATGTACAAAAAATATTAAAGATATTTTTTACCTGCCAGGCAGCAATTTGGAGATTTCGGCCCATTTGTTGCCGAGTCGAGTCTGCGCGTCCTCGATGATCTGCTCCTCTTCTGCTGTCCACGGGTCCTTCTTGATGGTCGGGTCGAGGTGGTTGAGCCACCGCGTTCGACACTGTTTGCCCGTGCGTTCCGTTCCGTGGTTCTCTCCGTTGAGGTGATCGGAGATGACGCTCCAGCGCTTGGTGCCGTACTCCTCCACTAGTCGGATAATTGCGTCGTCTTCTTTGCGCGTCCAGGCGCGACGCTCGTACGTGGACCCGCCGTTGACGCGGGCCTCCATCCCATTCTTTCCTGGCTTTGCCATGGCTCGGTAGCTGTACTGCTGCTACTGTGACGGCGAGTGCGGATCTGCGGATCTTTTCGCGAAACCACTAGCGCTCGGCTCGATTGGAAAATGGCTCTGAGTTTGCAGGAGAAAGAGACAACAACGACGGGCTGTCCCAATAAATGCGTGCTTCCAGGCTGCGAAAGTGCCGTTGACGGCCTTTCGGGAACCGTTTCTCGCATAGTGAAACGCAGATAAAAATGTGCCAACATTTTGCAGCTGCACCTGGCGAAAGCGATACATAGTGGAATGCAATCAAAAATGCTGGCACATTATATATATACAGAAATTTGAGGCCCGCGGGGCACAGAAAATCTTCTACATTATGACGCGTTCTTGCGATCTTTGCGCGCCAAGGGGCGTGAACCACATGGCTACATTACTGGCTCGACGAAAACGGCCCCAGGACAAGATGTGCAGTTGAGGCTTGCCTAGACAAGGGCATATGCTACAGCTTTCAGCATTTCTTAGCTGCCCAAGCAGCAGCGCAGCACCCAGCGCTCCACGTGTATAGCGAGAGTGCCGGCCTGAAGGCGGGCGGCGTGCAGTATTTAGGCTTGCTGAAGCGTCCCGGTGGCCCCGTCGTCGAAAGCGACGTAACAGTGCAGCGTTACTGAACATTCGCAGACGAATTTGTCAGCTTAGCACTCGACACGCGCGCCCAGTCCCCTTAGCTGACTGGCGATGCAATTCTACAGCGAGGACTACCGTACCGTGCTGGCCGTCCTCGAAGAAGGCTCGAACCGAACGGACCCATATGTTGTCCGTCGAGCTTGCGCTGAGTTCAAGCGGTTGGTTCTGCACACTAGCACTGTGCGGCACTCTATAGTGGGGGACGGACGCCTGCTTCCCGTGCTCGTGGAGATCGTGGCAGGCCATGTGCAAGGGGAAGAAGGCGCCGTGCTGGCCGATTGCTGCCGCTTCTTGCAACGCCTCATCTCGCACAAGCGTAAAATGACGACGTGCTTCAGCTTAAATGTTGTACACTGAACTGTTGCCTTCATTGCACTGCACCAGAACCCACAGAACTCGACATTCAGTCCAAAATTGCGGAAGCTGGTGTTGTTGATCTCATGACCAAAGGGCTCAAGACGCACCCCCAGGCGCAACACCTGTATACCCAAGTCTGTAGATTGGTAGAACTGCTGTGTTTCGATACGCCGAATGCCCCTCACGGTACGGATACGAAATCTCAGCGTTGACTCGTTCAGACCGAAGTTGACTATTGTCATTGCTGCCGCGCAGCCGATAACCAAGACGCCATCGCATGTGCAGGACTATTCGCAGCCATTTGCGAGCGACTGAACAATACTAACATCTCCGAGGAGGAGGTGGCAGCAGGCTGCACCGCCATTTCAGCGCTAGTCTACGAGAACGGTATGGTCGCGCTGATGCTCTTGCTACGACTACTGGACGCAGATTGTAATGCGATATTCTCTTTTGAAAAACACAGACGCTAACAGCGTGTCCGCGATCCACACTGAGCGGATCCTGCCCAGATTCTCCACGTTACTGACCGCATTTCCCGCGTCACTGCGTGTTGTTCATTGCATCTTTCAGTCACTATTTCAATTGGTGACAGTAGAAGGTGAGAACCTGCTACATGCAGCGTGGCAGATGGTAGCAAGTGCTGTTAACTTGGCTTTTCACGTTGTGGATCAAAAGCTGCCCTATCCGATGATGTGGTTGATAGTGGCGTGCTGCAACAAGCCGTCGAACTGCTAGATGATAGCGCCCTCATGCAAGATTACCGTGGCACTGCAAGCTTCATGGCTCATTGGCACATCGTCAAGTTTTTTGAAATGTGCTTTCGCGAAAATGGTAAATACCTCGTGTGGTTTTGTGTTAGAGAAATCTTACACTATTTTTTACAGACACCGCGAAGGAGGCGTTCTGTAGTTGTGCTGGGCCCGCCGTAGTCGTGAATGCCATGATCCGCCGCAGACAAGAGCCTCGACACGCGGACACTGTCGATCCGTGGGCGTTACAGTACATTTCGTGCATGCTGCTCTGTCGGGTCGTGACAGTCTCGGGAAGCCAGCCAGGTATACAGTAACTCATTTCTTCTTTCCCTTCCTAGAGTTTAACAGAGTGATACGCTCTGTAGTGGTTGACAAGAATCGAGCCAAGCAGCTCGTGCAGTCGAGTGCGCATCAATTGGCGCTGGACATTCTTCGGAGTGTGGGCGTCGTGCAGATCGCAAACGCCAGCGAAGCCAACCGCAAAAACTTTTGGGCATGTGTTGAACAATCCGTCAGACTGCTGGAACTCATCGCCGTGCTAGGTGCGCAGCTCAACATCTCTATCTCGGTCAGAAACGTTAACTTTTTGTTTTTGCCTTTTGTTTGCAGAGTCGAACCGAGTGCCACTCACGCGTCTCGGGGCCTCACGTCAAGTGAAACTCATCTACAACAACCCCGACGTTGCCACCCAACCAGGTCTCTTACTGCTATGTGAACGCGCCGTCGCCAACATCGAAGGCACTTGAAGAACGTCAACTTTGCAAAATTAAAAAAACAAATATCACAATACAAAATTCATATTCAAAGTGTTATAATTGCTTCTGGACAATCATGCTGCAGTCAGAGCGGTTGCTGGGGCCTCGCTGGTCGCTCAAGGAGCTGCGCACGTTCTACATCCTGCTCAAGGCGCACGGGCAGCAGTGGGACAAACTAGAGGAGCGACTGCCGCAGCGGTCGGGGGCCATGGTGCGCGCCCTGTACGAGATGCATCGCGGGTATCTGTCGCTTCCCGAGGCGTCGGTCGACGGCTTCTGCGCCGTCATGATGGACCACTACGAGATGCAGCAGCAACAACAGATAGCAGCCAATCACGGGCTGAGTATCGACGCAGACGTGGACATGGACGTGGTGAAGCAGGAGCCGAGCGACAGCCTGCAGGACGTGTGGGCGCCCACTAGGAGCAGGAAGAAGAGGCGACTGGAAAAGCTCCTGGCCACGGACCAATTGGCGACGCTCAAGATCCAAGTGGAAGGAGAAGAACACAAATTGAAGAGCGAGGGGAAGGGGAAGAGAGGAGTTGGCAGGAAGAGTGGAGCAGCCCCAACAAGAGCGAGAGCCTGGCTGCCTAGGGAACAGGACGCAGACGATGATTCAGGACTGGGGAAGATACAGGGAGCGAGATTCGACCTGCCCAAGTGCCACTGGTTCTACTCGTATATGGATGTGGACTTCTTCAGACATAATGAGTTCATTGAGTGTCTGAGTGAGAGGGGACTTGGAAAGGTGCGTGTAACTTTATATGACATCCATGCTTTGCTGTTTGGTTGTAGAGAACTGAGTACTGACGTTGTGTGGATAGATCACGGCGGCAGCACGTCCTGTATGGTCGTCGCTGCGTGAGTCCATGGGGCGACCACGACGTCTGAGTCCGTTGTTTTTTACACAGGAGAAGGAGAAACTCGAGGCGTACCGGGCTGTGAAACGACGGCTGGACCCTGCGCAGTTGGTACGCGTGATAATGTGGAGGTGGAGCGCCTCGGGTGGAGTGTTAAGTGTTGATTCTAGATTTTTGTGCTATTGATGATATTAGCCAGTTGACAGGACGTGGCCGTATCGCTGTACTGCTCCACTGCATCCTGGAGTTCCGGTGATTGGTGAGTGCTGATTTTTTTGGATTGCGTTATTGTTCAAGCCAAACCTTACAGATTGTTATGATAGTTTGGGTGGAATCTGAGCGGCGCTTTCGCCTGGCTTCCGTTGCTGCCTTTCACGCGACCGAAGCAACTTGCCAGGTGTTTTTCTGTGATAATAGCTCACGAGTGGACGCAGTGACGTGCAGCCTAGACAACGTGATGGTCTTGAATTTCCCGCCGTGGTCACCCCGGACCGAAATCATTGACCCAGAACCTAAGCTAGCTGCAGCCACATTACTGCGACATGGCAATCGTACACGTCGAGGCGGTTCAACGCTTACAACACTAAAACCAATCGGCTCGGTCGGCGACCGGTACCGTGAAGAAAAAATTCGTGCAGTACTCGCCGTAAAGAGTCTATTGCATCGCAAGGAGAGGATCATTTCGGCATTATCGAAACTGAACGAGCGCGTCGCAGAACAGCAATTACGGCTGCAAGAGAAAAATGCAATGAAATCTAGTCTCTGGACAACCCCCACCGCATTTTCTTCTGCAGCCGTGAAGGACCTCGTGTGGGCAAACTCAAGTGAAAGGAACCAGTCGCAGAAGCAGCACTCATGGCTTGCTTCGAATCTGGATGCCACAAACGCGCACTTGAAGGCAGCGTTACTAAGTCTCCAGTCTTTCTCGGAGAGTAAGCCACTTGACACAGGAAGTGCTCAAACGGCCTCTTATCCTTCAGATGCTTTGACGTGGGGCGGTGATTCTAGCATGGAGCCAGCCGAGACATTGGCAGAAGACCACATGCGCTGGGCCATCGATTTCTTGGCTGCGAGTCAGCAGAAAGCGTCGACTGTGGTGGCAGAATCGGCATTACAGGTCGTTAAAGATGTCAAGGCACTGTCAAGTCTAAACGTGTCTGCTGACGAAGTTAGTCTCAAAAGTGTGCTGCCCGAGACGTTGCAACTCGTCGCAAACTGCGTCACGTTGATGAGCGTTGTCCACCGTCACGTGGCGGCATCACCAGATGTGCCTCCTGTTGTCACGCAGAAACTCGTGGAGCGCATGCTCGAATTACTCAAGCCCACTCATGAAGCGAACATGGATCTACACGCTGAGCTCTGTTCAGCTGCGGAGGCTGTGCAGGATCAGATGGCGCTACAGGCATCAACAAGTGAAGCGGACTAAATAATTGATGCAACAGGTATTACCAATGATCGATTTGATTTAGCTTTGAGGCTACTGTTAGTATTTGTATTGAAGATCTAGATCTCCAAGGAGAAGAAGAAGAAAGTCGCACCTCGCCGACACTGGGGCGGTACGACTACCTGAGGGTGTCTACGGCGACGAGGTGGAAAAGCGTGTACAGGATGAATCTCCAGGACACGGGAATCATAAATATGGTCACGGGGCTCGTAATGCGCCCCGTGAAGCACCGCTTGTAGCCCGCGATGGCACTGGTAGACATAATGAGCGAGAGCATGAACTGATTGAAGCGGCCGCCTCGACGGGAGTCGGTGGCGGAGTAAGCTTCAGTACGCGGAGTACCGGAAATGAGCGCCTCCGCGTAAACAACAGTGGCAGCGTCAGCCTCACCAGCACTGGTGAGGCTGCCCACGAAGCATCAAACAAACTTAAGCTTACGAGGAACAGCGCAAAGGTGACGAATGTGAAGATCACGCTCGTGGTCAAGTTAGCGTACTGGAAGAGCTGGAGCCGGAAGTAGCGCTTCTGTTTATCAAATGAAGGGATAGGTTTCTGATAACTTTTTGATGTTTGTATGCGTAACCTAACCCTGATATAATGCCGTAAAAAGGGCCTAGGCTTGAAAAATGAAGCTGCTTCCGACTCACTTGAGCTTTGTATTACCGGCATTCCTTTATCATAGGGCATCCCCAGTACTCCAAGTCCAAAAGTCGTACAAGGATTTGACTTACATGTACAGAAAATGTATGCAAACGTGTATTGATTTTTTTTAGTGTGAAGCAGCTAATTTTCTAGTCCGAAGTCTTCACTTACCTCTTCAGCTATGAGGAGTGACTCCAGAGTACTCACGAGTCCTGCCATCTCTGCTTCCTGAACGAGTGCGTTTACACTTGGAAATACACGTGTGTCCGTTGGAACGGCAA
The DNA here is from genome assembly GCA_025722995.1 of Phytophthora agathidicida. NCBI lineage: Eukaryota > Oomycota > Peronosporomycetes > Peronosporales > Peronosporaceae > Phytophthora > Phytophthora agathidicida. Next base: position 2,765,579 of record CP106972.1, on the reverse strand, counting down.
GCTTGCGAAAACCACTTACCAATGTAGTAGTAGGTAGATTCTCCCACGCATTTGTGAGCCATGTCATCAGCGTTGGTCTCGATGGCGCGTCCAGCTTAAACTTTGACTGAGCGCCACTGTCCCTGTGAACTCTACGTTGCGATTGTAGATGCTCCACCCACAGAGTCCTCACCTCTAACTTAAAAGGCTTCATCCACACAATATCCGCCGGTTGACACGAGGACGTGTAACCTGGCGGAATTTTCAACAAAATGACATTGATACTCGCAGCATAGTCGCGGACGGCTCGGGTCCAGTGCTGTAATGGGGCACGATTTACAACAGTCCCCAAAACACGGCACGCACGCTTGTGCGGTTGAGGAAGCGTTCCCGACTTGGAGGGAGGAAGGCGACTTGAGTACTTGAGGGAAAGTTTGCAACTGAATTGAAATGAGCTTATGGTTCCTGAATCCTATGAATAAAACTACTAGGAGCCCTTGAGGTTAAATGTAATTTAACCTACACATGTAGTATAAAACCTTGGGTTGAATCAGGTTGAACTTGAAGATTCTCCTTCGAAGAATCTTCCTGCCGCGTGGCATCTTGTGATTGGCCACAAGAACTCAGGTGACACGCCGGCCTTGTTACCAAATAATGTCCCAGGTGGGGAACCATCATCATGCACAAAGAAGTGCAGAGAACACTTGGCGTAATCACTGATTGTGCCATGGGTGGATGTGAGCAAACATTTGACCATGTTTACGCCACCTTTACCACCATGACAGCAGTGTGTGAACCACACCAATCTGTGATCGCATAACCAATGTAATAGGCCAGAGGGGCCCATTACAGAAGATCCCAACGGGAAGCTCGAAGAGTCCTAGGGCGAGGGTCTTGGAAGGAGGCGAGGGTTCAGGCGAGAACTCGAGGCTTGAGTCTTGAGAGAGCTGGTTGGTTGCTCCGAAGAAGGTAAATTGGAAAGTGAGATTGAATGTTTTAGAGCTCTGAGAATCCTGGTTCGCTACATACCTATGACTAGCTTGTCCAGTCCTCTTAACTACTTAAACTAAGTATAAAAGATTCTTGATCGTACTTGGCTTGAATCTTGGAGGTACACTAGTGTAGGCACCGACCGCGGTTCATGTGAACCGGTTCGAGGTCGCAACCGTAAACTATAATGAAATCGATATAAACAGAATGTATGCATTGAAGTTGAAGCTGCCAGTGCAACCTGGGGCAACATCATGATGTTGCTCCAGTTCGGCACGAGGCAGGCTGGCCGCTTATTGGCCTCGCCCACGACGACCGGCGTCGCGGCAACCTTGGCTGTTACGCTGGTGTGTCGTTACAAAGTGGATCTGGTGAAAAGCTAGCAATACCAGTTGAAACGGTTAAAAAGTAAAAAAAAAACTTCAAGAAGGGATCGAGACAACCCCACTCATGCAAGTTTTATCTATCAGGGGGCAGGTAGTTTTTTTCGAAAAGATTCAACTGGGTTATTTTATTGACATTTTATTTGCTAGATGTCTACATTTAGTGAGCTGTTACAGTTCCGCCCCACGCGATGGGTTCCGATTTCTGGACTAAATTTTACGCTCGAGAGCCTAATCCAGAGTTGGGTGACATCGCTGTCATCGACACCGGGCTTCCTGCCTACGATAAAGAACCCGAAATTTGTAGATTTGGATGCTGTGACCTCTGGTTTTCTGTGTGGAGCTGTTGTAACGGAGATTGCAGTCGTCCGTTGCTGGTGCACGAGAAGCACAGGACGAGAAGCGTCCGTCTTCAATCGCAGCGCGTGAATTTCATAACAGCTCTGCCGAGCAAGGGACAGGGTAGTGTAGAGCAGGAAGGCGTAGTTATCATAACTTCTTTCAATTCAGTCTTCACTTCGCCTCCTAGCACGCAGCTGGTCAAGACTCACGAAACAGCCCAACTGAAGGCAAGCCAGCTGTCAAGAAATCGCCTAAATTCCATAGTAAGTTGTACTACGACATATCAATATATCTAGTATGTATCCGGAGAATAACAGTAAATTAAAGTGTTTCGACAACGCTCTTTATTTTCGGGTGCTAGCATTTGTGAAATATCGCAGTGTAAGACAAATATCTGGTTAGAGTTTGTAGAATATTTCAGTGTAAGACGAATATCTGACTATAAATTGTGAAGTTTCGCGGTTTAAGACAAAATATTTGATTAGAATTTGTAAAAGATCCAGCCAATCAACGTGCGCGCAATAGGACGCTTGCTTTGAATCGACAAAATATGCAAAATAGCGATTTCGCACAAAATTTGCAATTGAGTTCTGGAGCTTTGATCGAACAGGTGCAGGCTGCAGCGCCCTCCACTCGTTTTGCTGCCGCACCAGAGGCAGCAATGCCGACGAAATCGATCTCGGTGGCTTCGGTCTCAGTCGGTGCACTGAGATCGGACTTCCCAGCACCAAGAGAAAATGTCGCCCTGCACTTTGCTCTGAGGCTCTCGTAAAAGAAACGACGGGCGAATAGGTCGCTTCAGCCGTCAGCGACAGCACGCGCTGCCGCCAAGAAAGGGCCACACCCTCCAATCAATCGCCATCCGCTTCATGAAAGGCCCAAGCCGTGGTCACTCACTCGAGTCATTCTACAACTTGCCGTCGAAGCCGCCGTGGGGACACCCAGTGAACTCAACCGAGGCACAACCAAGTCAAGTCACAACCCCCGGCTGCAGCCCAGGTCCACGATGGAACGCGAGCCCACGTTCATGGAGAACGTGCTTCGTCTCAAGCCCCTAAGTGTCATCCACGCCGAGGAGACAGCCGAGCAACTTCCCCGTCACTTGGGTCTGTTCGACTTGCTCTGTATTGGGATTGGTAGCACCGTCGGCAGCGGCATCTTCTCCACTGCTGGAGAGATCATCAGTAGCACCGCAGGCCCGGCAGCTTTTATCAGTTGGATCATCGCCGGTGTCGTGTGTTGCATCAATGCTTTGGCCTTCATGGAGCTGGTGACTCGCATCCCGTCGTCGGGCAGTACTTACGCCTACTCGTTTCACGCACTGGGAGAGCTACCGGCGGTGATTGCAGCGTGGCTGCTGACTCTGGAGTACGGTATCTCCGGCTCGGGCGTGGCTCGTAGCTGGGCTACTAAGGTCCAGGACTGGCTGGTGGAGGAACACCCGGAGCACACCTACCAGTGGCTGAACGAGGACTACACAAACCTTCTAGGAGCTGTGCTCATGGCGCTCTGTGTGGGCGTCCTCCTGCTGGGCTTGCGCTTCGGCAAGTGGTTCGTGAACACCATCACCACCATTAAAGTGGTCGTGGTGCTATTCATTATCGTTGCTGGCTTTTACTTCACAAACTCAAGCAACCTCTCGCCCTTCGTGCCGCCTCGTCAGGACGTAGATGGCACGATGGCGTTCGGCGTTCAGGGTATCATCACTGGTGCGTCGTCAGCTTTCTTCGGCTACGCAGGTTTTGACGAGGTGTGTTGCCTCGCTGCTGAGGCCAGGAACCCCAAGAAGATCATGCCTCTAGCTGTGATTGGCGTGGTGACGGGAACGATGTTCCTGTCGGCGTTTGCGTCGTTGGCGCTGTCGGGGATGATCCCGTACCTGCAAGCTGCCAGCTTTGGATCTGGATTCCAATACCAGAACCAGAACTGGGCGGCTCAAATTGTACGGGCTGGTGAGACCTGCACGATGCCCGTGGTGGTGCTCGTGTGCTTCCTGGCCCAGCCACGTCTCAACTATGCTTTGTCCTGTGACGGTTTGATGCCTCGCATTTTCTCCAAGGTGGACAAGAATGGTAACCTGTTCGAAAACACACTAATATCGGGCGCTTTCTTCACGGTGGTGGCCTTTGTGGTGCCGTTCGACACTTTGTGGGATATTGTGAGCTTCGGGATGCTGCTTTCCTTCAATATGTCCATGGCATCGCTGCTTATGGTGCGTCTGCGCGAAGACTCTCCTACTCTGGCGCCTCGACTCATTTTCATACTGGTTGTGTCTGCCTGCTTGGCAGCCTTCCTGTACCAGATCGGCTACTCGAACGAAGGACACGTCTGGTGTCTCGTTCTGAGCATCATCTTCCTCGTGGTTTCGATCGCTTCATGTTTCGTCATGTACTTCAAATGTCCGCAAGTGGTTCAAAATGGCGATAATTTCACGGCACCCTTTGTGCCGTTCCTACCCACTGTTGCCGTGCTGGCAAACTTCTACTTGGCTGCGCAGCTTAGCTACACAGGGATATACACCAGCTTTGGGTGGTTAGCGGCCAGTGTGGCTTTCTACTTCCTCTACGGCTACAAGAATTCTGCTGGTCGTACGGGCTGGAGTGCGTTGATGAGTCTACCGCGCGAGTCTACATTGCGTTCGCCTATGATTTCGCCCGACAAGAAGCAGCTCCAAGAGTAGGTTGAAGGAATATACTAATCTTTTACTACACTACACTACAAGTCATCGTTGCCATTCCCGCCAGCTAGGAAACAGCGTCCAAACGGAATCATCCGGCCACCAGAAATCTATAGCGCAATGTTAGCAAGAATTCCATGGGTGATATATTACCCGGTAACAGGCACGTTGGGGTGAATTTGTATGCGTACCAATTGTCACGGCTTGTGATTCACTAGCGGTCCCAGTCGAAGACTATCGCCTTATGATATCACAAGCGTGAAAGGCTGACTATATACCAACTGATGTTTTAGCTAGCTCTCCCAAGAAAGGCAGCATTTTTTGTGCGTCCTGTTCACAAGTCCCAATACACCGCAGACCTCCGGCAATGATGGAAGTCACCAGTCGACATAATGCCCGGTCACGGCAGCAGCAGCTTACCTACAGCTTCATCCAAACCATAGAAACTCGCGATGTCCTGCTCCAGCATGAGAATGCGGCGTTGCGCGCGCAAGTGCACGATTTGACAGAGTTACTTGCCGGGTTTGACCTCTGTGAGTTACAAGACGCCCACCTGAAGGCTATACGGGACCGCGCGTTCCAACGGGATGTCGCTCCAGACGCAGAATTGCTTCAAGTGTACCATGTAGAGCTCCAGCTGCAGCAGCAAGCTCTCCGCAATGCGCTAGAAAATGACGAGACGATCGAGCACCACACTGCCCACGAGATGGCGAACGAGGGCGTCCAAGGCAGTCCAAGCGAAGAAAAGCGCGTTATCGACTCTCTGCAACTGCGTGTCGAGGTGTTGGAGCGTGAGGTGGATAGCTTGCACCTCCGTCACGATATAGTGCTGCAAACATCGAGACATGGATCACCAGTTGAAGTTGTTGGTAACCAACCGCCCCGCAGTGAAAATGGAAAGCGTCCAATAGCTCTCGCCGGTGTTAAGCTTAGCACTCCATCTCAAGTGGTGGAGCAGGAAGGGGCCGCGCATTGTGAAGAACTGAGCCAAGAGCAACAACAGCGGATTGCTGAGCTTGAGCAGGCGCTGGCAACAGAGCTGGCGAAGAACGCGGCGTTGGAACAACAGTGCTGTCGCTACCAGCAAATGGAAACTATCCTCGACGAGTTTAGCCCTCCCCGCTAGTGCGCAGCGCCCCCAATAGAATCGTAATACAGGATCGATTGTTCCGGTGCATGTTGTGCCGTCACGTTGAGCAGAAGGAAGGGTGCGACACCGGTAGTGCCGCCAAAACGCAAAACTCGTCCAATCCTCCAAACGGATGAGCGGTGCACAGATGCGGCTTTTAATGCCTGGCCAGGGCTCAAGACATTGCATTAAGTTTGCAAAGTTTTCGCGTTTGCTGTGGTAGGCAGTTTACAAAGTGCTTATTGAGTCCACCCCGTTAAACTTACTGGTGTGTGGGTGAGGCTGTGTTCGTTTTGAGATGTATCTATGATACTACAGTTCCCTGTTCGTCTACTGCCGTTCGTCTACTGGCAGGAGATGCTCCATTACGAAACAAGCCTCCTATCGAAATGGCAAAGCTTCCCAGCTGTAATCGGGGAGTTTTTGAGTCAAGACTTCTTTTGCAGGGAAGGCGTCATCTTCGACTTCCAATGCCGCTCTCACACAAGAGTGCGGCAGTAGCCCAATTTGGAGATCGCTATGGCATAGCGAAAAATGGCGAAATATGAGTGACTCTGCGAACCATCTTCCAGTTGCACCCTGCCGACCCCATTTTCCGGTGCATCATGAAATTACGGCTGTACAGTTGACGATGATCATCTTCTACATGTATATCGCGTGCCGTAGCGCAGTTAATGCTGATCTCCATTGACCGAAGCTAAACGTCGGAGACAGCGTTGTTATCGCGACTACCAAGGCACGTCCGCCCGAAGCCGATCTCTGCTTTTTCTCTTGGCCAATCGATGCACCATGCTGTTGCGCGACTGGCCCGTGCTTCAATCGTCTCAACAGAAGCGCCTCACCCTATTATACACGGTCCAGCTGCGATACAAAAGGTAAAGAAAAGTGTTTGCTTGATCAAGTTGTTCAGCAAAGCCGGTCGGAGGTCCGTTGGCTGGTTTAGCGACTGGTGTAGCCGAGGCTGCGTTTCGCGTCTTGGCCGAAGACATCCTCCGACTTTCTTGTCATTCTTCGATTCGCGTCGCAATTGATACGTTGGCACCCCCATCGCCGAACAAGACACGCAGGAGCTCTCCCACTGGACTGTCAGCTTCAGTTGACGCCATGGAGCACCAACCGACTTTCGTGGAGAACGTGTTGCGCACCAAGCCGCTGGCGGTGATCAAAGCTGAGGAAGCTGCAGAAGAACTTCCACGCCAAATGAATCTATTCGACCTCCTGTGTATCGGCATTTCTGCCTCCGTGGGCAGCGGCATCTTCTCCACGACGGGCGAGATCATCAGTGGCACTGCGGGTCCGGCAGCATTCGTCGGCTGGATCATTGCTGGTATCGTGTGCAGTATCAACGCCCTGGCCTACATGGAAATGGTCACTCAAGTGCCTTCGTCGGGAAGTACGTATGCCTACTCGTTCTACGCTCTTGGTGAGCTTCCGGCCGTGGTCGCCGCTTGGCTCGTTTCCCTTGAGTACGGTGTCTCTGGGTCCGGTGTGGCTCGTAGTTGGGCCACCAAGGTGCAGGAGTGGCTGGAAGAGGAACACCCGACGCATTCATACCAGTGGATGAACGAAGACTACACCAACCTGCTGGGCGCTGTATTGATGGCGCTGTGTGTTGCGGTTCTTCTGATGGGTATTCGATTCAGCAAGTGGTTCATCAACGTTTTCACCACAATCAAGGTGTTTGTCGTGCTCTTCATCATCGTCGCTGGATTTGCATACATCGACGTGGGCAACCTGTCACCGTTCGTGCCAGAACGTCAAAGCGTCGATGGCACCATGGCATTTGGCGCCCAGGGTATCATCACGGGTGCGTCGTCGGCTTTCTTCGGATACGTTGGTTTTGACGAGGTCTGCTGTCTGGCTGCTGAGGCCAAGAACCCCAAGAAGATCTTGCCGCTGGCTGTCATCGGCACCGTATTCGGCATCATGTTCCTGTCGTCCTTTGCATCGCTTGCGCTGTCCGGTTTGGTCCCATACCGCCAGGCTACGAGCTTCGGCGCAGGATTCGAGTATGCTGGACACCACTGGGCTGCTCAGATCGTGCGCGCTGGTGAGACCTGCACCATGCCGCTGGTGGTGTTAGTCAGTTTCCTAGCGCAGCCGCGTCTGAATTACGCTTTGTCGTGTGATGGTTTGATGCCGCGCATCTTCGCCAAGGTGGACAAGAATGGCAACCTGTTCGAGAACACCCTCATCACAGGTGTGGTGTTCACCGTTGTTGCCTTCCTGGTGCCATTCGACACGCTGTGGGACGTTGTCAGCTTCGGCATTCTCCTGTCTTTCAACATGACCAACTCGTCGCTGCTCATGATTCGCATGCGAAGGCAATCACCTACCCTTGCGCCCAAGCTCATCGGTCTCATGGTAGGCTCTGCGTGGTTGGCCGCCTTCTTGTACCAGATCGGCTACTCGAACGAGGGTCACCAGTGGTGCCTCGTTTTGAGCATTATCTGCCTGGTTGTCACGGTCGTCGCGTGTTTTGGCATGTACTTCAAGTGCCCGCAGGATCACCCAGACAGTGATAGTTTCGTGGCTCCGCTCGTGCCCTTCATCCCCACGATTTCGGTGCTTGCCAACTTCTATCTCGCCGCGCAGATCAACTACACAGGCATTTACGCGAGTATCGCCTGGTTGGCGGCTAGTGTGGTCTTCTACTTCAGCTACGGCTACAAGCACTCGGCTGGCCGCACTGGCTGGAGTTCGTCGATGGGGCTACCGCGCGAATCCTCGTTGCGTTCACCGATGATCTCGGTTGCGGGCGATAAGAAGCAGCTCCAGGAGTAGTAGATCTTACAAAAATAAAAAAAGTTTATTGATCGTCCACTCTCAAAGCCATCAAACCAAGGAAGGTTTGTAATATTAAAATACGTATAATATAATAATAAACGACGGCGTCGCCAAATCGGGCAACTGCCTGTTGCCAAGTACTTACATTTTATAATGGTCCTCAAGAAGCCGAACATGCAGCTGGACGTTGTTGGCCCTGAGTTGGAGGCCCAAAAGGCTACTTCAAATCTTACCACGGGTGTTGCGGCTTGTTCGGCAGACGTGACGTTTGCCGAGACCTCGCTGTGGTTGGCTGAAATAGCGTTTCGTCACAAAAGTTCAGCTACATCATCTTATCGTCCAGGAACACGCCATTATTCCTTTGGTGTGGTCCTGCGCAAGTGGTTTTTCGCTACTGCCGCAATGTTCGTGTCCCCAGCGCCGCCGAACGACGGCCTGACATTCAGCGATCCAGCTGCTGAAATCGAGCGATTCCGCGCGCGTCACCGCCGCTTGTGTCGCGCGCAGCAGCAGCAGATCGGCGCTTCCACTTCGAAAATCGAGGCCCTGGACGTCGACGATGGACGCTCGCGCAAAATCTCGGCCAAGTGGCGCCAGAAGCAGCAGCAACAAACGCTGCATCGTAGCCACTTCGATGACGGCGCATGGTCCCGGTCGACCGATGCAGAGACGCACACGGGCTTCAACGCCTTCGACTTCTCGTCGTCGCCCGAGGCCTTCTACGACGAGCCCGAGGTGGTCGAAACGGCGCCGGTTGAAGATGAGGAGGAGAAGCGGAGGCAACACATGGACGAAGTAGCAAAGCAGGTGACGTCCATGGGCTTCAACAGCGCCAGCCTGTGGGAACATAGTTTTCCGGGACTTCGACAGCTCGGAGGACCCATTCGACAGCTGCCGGTTTTCGGTCAGAGTTCAGTGGCGCAGAGTCTGTGGATGCCTCCAATGCATGTCGCCTCGCGCGACGACCGCCGACGAGCACCATGTCAGCAGCCGCAGCAATATTTCCGGTGAGCTGATGGAGCAGCTTAGATTAGTTTCAAAGTGTACAATACAGTAGTCTTCAAGATTTTTTTTAATGTACTTACTAGCCAGAAGGCATTGTTTGGGATTCAACACGGGGAGGGGGGGGGTCACTAAGCCTTTTTCATAATCGACGAACGCTGGTGTAGTCGCAGATCGTGGCGGAATAACCAGGCAAAGGTGATTGACTGACTTATACAATAGAGTAGACTTCTAGGCAAAATTCGTAAACTAAGATACAAGAGGAAGGTGACACATCAAGCATACATGTCGTACTGCGGCTGACGGTAGAATGCTTGCCGTTGGCCATCGTACGTAGCGTGGTGCACGGAGCCTCCCGAGTTTTGGCCGAAAGTTGGCGTTTGACGGATAGGCCCACCAGGCTGACGAAGACCGGGGAACCTCCGCTCCCACATACTAGCACTGTTGAACCCCATCGAAGTCACCTGCTTCTCCACAGTGGCCATGCGTTGTTTCCGCGTTGATTGCTCAGTATCCTCGCGCTTTGTCGCAACAGACCGCTCCGGATGTTCATCACTCAACACCTCGTCGACATCTCGCTCGTGGGCGTTAGCCTCGATCGATCCGTCTTCGTCGTCATAAAAAGCTTCAGGAGACGACGAGAAGTCGAAGGCGTTGAAGCCCAAATGCATCTCAGTGCCCGCCGACTTGGGCCAGTAGCCGTCGTCGAACTGGTTATGGAACTGCGCCTGCTGCTGTTTCTGGCGCCACTTAGCCGAGACCTTGCGTGTGCGTCCTTCGTCCACATCGAGGGCCTCAATTTTCGAGTTTGGCGCGGCAGCCTCCTGCTGCTGCTGTTGCACGCGACACAAGCGGCGGTGACACGCGCGGAACCTCTCGATCTCGGACGCTTCTCGGCTGAAGTTGGGGCCGTCAGTCGGTAACGTGAGAGCCATGAACTGGAACATGGTGAGGATAGGATAAAGGAAAACACTTGCGCTGGACGGTGCCAATTGAAAAATGAGGCCAACGCCTAAGGATAATCCTAGGATGATGAAGTTGAAGTGTGACTCAGGATAAGGAAACTGGTTGGCTGATTTTAAGCCAATTGCAGCGGGGGTAACCGGAACGTCAGGACTTGTGCCATCACGTGGCTGGCTAGCAACACCTGTCCAATACGGGCGCTACAAGCATTGGCTTAGTTCGGATAGCTTTCAATATTTGTCAATGTTTTCAATGTATTAGATATCCTGTGACAGCACGATGACTTTTTAAATATGTATAAAAAACTCTACTACGTAAGTGCATACAAGTTTTGTGGACTCCTGATAATGCGCAGGCAGACCAATCGCTGCCGCGGTTCGGTCTAAGCTAGCAGCGCAGGAAACACAACTAGCATATCACTATCGGAAACGTATTCATACCAATGCGTGCAACATCACTGCCGATGTCCATTGCTGCTGCTTTGCCGCACTCGGTGTTGATTGGTAGAAAAAGGGTATGATTATCACCGGAAATGATTAGCTTGAAGTTGCGATCACCTCATCAATAAGGTGGCGAGCATCGCCCCGCGCACTTAGGAAGCCACCCTTTTGCCTCCAGACCCTGTAAAAATGGTATGCACTCCATGTACAACAACAATTCCAGCATCTTCACAAAGACGCATTATTGAAGGTCGGGTTGCAATTGTGCACGTCCTTTCGAAACGCGCTGCTCGGAGCTCATTCTCGGCGGTAAACCACCAAAACGATTTGCGGATCGTTTTGCGGGGGCAATTACCACGGCGTCTATTCCACTCCACAGTGCAAACCACCACCAATTAACTGATAACTGTAAACTTACGATTAAGGAAAGCTCTACTCCTGGAGCTGTTTCTTGTCCGAGATCATGGGCTCACGCATGTTGGAGTCACGCGGCAGACTCATGAGCGCACTCCATCCTGTGCGACCAGCCGAGTGTTTGTAGCCGTAACAGAAGTAAAAGACGACACTAGCCCCCAACCATGCGCAACTCGTGTAGATACCGGTGTAGCTAATCTGAGCAGCCAAGTAGAAGTTTGCCAGGACGGCGACGGTGGGGAGGAACGGCACGAGCGGCGCCACAAAGTTTTCGCCGTTCTGGACCTCCTGCGGGCACTTGAAGTGCATGACGAAGCACACAATGACTGTGAGCACGAGAAAGATTATGCTCAAAATGAGGCACCACTGGTGACCCTCGTTCGAGTAGCCGATCTGGTAGAAGAAAGCTGCGAGCCACGCGAAGCCCACCAGCAGACCGATCAACTTGGGTGCGAGCGACGGTGATTCCTTTCGCAGTCGGACCATTAGCAGCGACGACATCGACATATTGAACGACAGAAGAATGCCGAAGCTGACAATGTCCCAAAGCGTGTCGAACGGTACCACGAACGCCACCGCCGTGAAGAAGATGCCAGAGAGGAGCGTGTTCGCGAACAGGTTGCCCTTGTCATCGACCTTGGCGAAGATGCGAGGCATCAGACCATCACACGACAAGGCGTAGTTCAGACGCGGCTGGGCCAGGAAACTAACCAGCACCACCACAGGCATCGTGCAGGTTTCACCAGCACGCACGATCTGAGCGGCCCAGTTTTGGCCCTGGTAGTCGAACCCAGCGCCAAAACTAGTAGCATCCAGGTACGGGATCATGCCCGAAAGCACGAGGGACGCGAAGCACGACAGGAACATGGTGATCGACACCACACTGATCACGGCCAGAGGCATGATCTTCTTGGGGTTCTTGGCCTCAGCCGCCAGACAGCAGACCTCATCGAAACCGATGTATCCGAAGAAAGCCGACGACGCACCAGTGATGATACCCTGCGCGCCGAACGCCATCGTGCCATCTACGTCCTGACGAGGCGGCACGAAGGGCGAGAGGTTGCTACTGTCCATGAAGACGAAGCCAACAATAATAATGAACAGTACGACGAGAACCTTGATGGAGGTGATGGTGTTCACGAACAGCTTGCCGAAACGGACGCCCATGAGCAGCACACCTGCACACAGAGCCATGAGCACAGCTCCGAGTAAGTTTGTGTAGTCCTCGTTCAGCCACTGGTAGGTGTGCTCCGGGTGTTCCTCCACCAGCCAGTCCTGGACCTTAGTAGCCCAGCTACGAGCCACGCCCGAGCCGGAGATACCGTACTCCAGAGTCAGCAGCCACGCTGCAATCACCGCCGGTAGCTCTCCCAGTGCGTGAAACGAGTAGGCGTAAGTACTGCCCGACGACGGGATGCGAGTCACCAGCTCCATGTAGGCCAAGGCATTGATGCAACACACGACACCAGCGATGATCCAGCTGATGAAAGCGGCAGGACCGGCGATACCGCTGATGATATCGCCCGTCGTAGAGAAGACACCCGTGCCCACGGTGCCACCGACGCCAATACACACCAGGTCGAACAGACTTAGTTGGCGAGGAAGTTCCTCGGCAGCCTCCTCGGCTTTGATGACACTTAGCGGCTTGGTACGCAGGACATTCTGCATGAAGGTGGGTTTGGCCTCCATGGTTGGCGATGCAGCTTTGACTTGACTTGGTTGAGTTGTCGTACTGAGCCCACTGCTGCTTCCACGGCGAATTGGAGAATGAGCGATTCCAGCTGAGACCGCAACAGGAGACCTGCGGGCAGGGCTCCGTTTGACGCGTCTTTGCCTCAAGGTGATGGACCAACAGAGAGGTGAGGAAGGAGGCATCTGGCCTTTCTCACCAAACGGACAAACCCACACGGTTCACGAAGGACCAGCAAACGGTAAGACCTGCCCAGGGTTCAATTGAATCGAGATGAACCCGCTTGTTGCTGCAGCGCGCATTCGGCTGAAGTCTGCCACGTGCAGGTGTGCACGAAGCAACGCAGAAGTTCCTGTAGCAATTGGAGGCATGCAGCATGTCGTGTTAGTACAACCCGCTTCAAGCTGAAGTTGTTTTACAGTCGTACCCAGAAAAGATCCAAATATGCACAGCGTGACAACGAGTGTCGATTCTCTTTCAGTTCAACCTCACCTTGAAGCGAGTGCTAGCACTAGCAGTCAGCGCCCAAGTACACTAACACCATACTACGACAGCGGCATGCAGATACCTAAGAGCGCGGAGCATTATGATCGGCGCAGTATGCCACGGATCTGCTGCATTGGACGTCACAGTCATCGCTGTGCTCATCGCCGAGGGATGCGCTGTCGACGAACAAAACCAGCTCTTTTTGCAGAGCCCATTGCTTGAGGCTCGACTACAGGAAGACGCAAGTGCCGCGCTGGACGCACCAATGTTACCCTGCCGCCAAGTCGGTCGATTGACAACTTGTCAGACACGCGGTGCGAGGCCTCTGGCCTCCGAGGATGGGGATCGCGGTCGGGCAGTCACCAACGCGCGCTTTTGGGCGAGCACTTCCGTGCTGCGGTAGGAAGGTAGGAGGATGCTCCATTGACCGGCGCATCCCTCTTCTTACGGTCGCAGTGTATGAGAAGGGCAATGGTACTACCAAAGCACCGGCAAACCGCTCGTCGGCTGCGTAGAGGATTCCTGCCTCGATCGTTGTCGGTTTGGTGCCGCAAAGCATTGATGTTGCTGTTGCTGTTGCTGTCTCCGATAGTCGTGAAGGCTTCGACGAGCTCACATCCTGCGTTTCGCTAATAGTGCGGTCGTTCCGCTGATGAAGGGTTGCTCACATCGTTCCGGCTCTCGGCCAGAGTGCACGCAGATGGCCATCATGACCAATGCCGACGTGGGCGAATCAGATCGTCTTCGAGCGCAGCAAAAATGGTGCAAGCAAGCTCAACCAGCGTGGCTTCGCTCCGAGCGACGCTCGCGGGGGGCGGCCGCCGCATCATGGCGACTTGTTTGGTGAGTTACTGTATGGAATTGCCTCGTCACCGAAGAGCATCTCCTCCGTATTATTAACAGTCGCTGCCTGTAAGAAGGAACAGCATCTCGAGACATGGACAAATTCGGTTTGCTAGTACAGGCTTGTCGTAGCCCAAATTCGGAAGCCGTGTTTGAATACCTATTGAATAGGTAATGACGAGCTACCAGGTCGTAAGGCTTTATCGCCTCTACACAGCAAGCGCAGATACCTTCCCATCATACTTAGTTGCTGTCAATGTTATTGTACCCATCCATTGAATATCTTCGGATTTCTTCCCAAGAGGCGCGGTAAATTACGTTGGTCTCTACTAAAGCGCACATATCCATGGAGATACCCCAGCAACAGGAGGGCGGTAAACTTACTTCGTGCCGACAGCGCAACAGTGTTAACGAATAAGCCAAATAGATGAGCAATTGTCAACAGTGATTCTCAGCTCGCTAATCGGCCTCAACGCGTGTCCTGGGTGTATATATTCCATGAGATTTTCGAAGCCAATATAGTATATTGCAGTTTTTGAAATATATTACGTAATTTACGGCAAAAGGTCGCCGAAGTGTTCATCTAAGTGAAAGCAGTATGCACCAGCTACTAATCGTACAAACCCAGGAAGCCTACCAAAGTGATCAGGAGATGAAGGTCGTTCCGAAGCTACAGGGTTTAACCTGGTTGTTAGCGTCTACAAAGTTGGTTAATTTGTGATTTCTCGAGAAAGCGCCAGGCAGCGACTGTTAATACACGCACGGCCGCATCATTCGTTCGCAGCTCACGCAAAACAGGCGACGTCGTCCATCCTCGGTTTGCTTATGCTCACAACGAATGGGGATCCGCAGCCGTGGAGCACAGACTACATGTTGCCAAGACTGCTTGCAGTCACCCTACAGTCGATTGGAGTTTGGTTTGGCGCTGCGGTTGCAATTTGACTGGCTGCACGGGCATCAAGCTAGCGGGGGTACACGCCCATGCTTATTGAGTGCACTACTTTTTGGCGTTGGTAACTGGTCAGACTATTTTGTGGCGATAGTGCTGGTCGGGTGCAATTGTGTGATACTCGTGTAAAGGGTCTCAAAGCGAAATCGCATCGGTGCACGGAATGGACAAAAAGCTACAGCTTCCCAAGCTGCCGCCGGGCGTCGTAAACGCCCCCCTGCTCTCCAACGCCAGCACCGCCCTCGCAGTAGTCGCCGGCGTCGTTGCTGTTGTAGGGGTGTCTGCGTTCCACAAGCGCGCGGCCAGTCGTGCCGATATGCACAAGAAGAACGAACCCGACCTCCGCGTCGGACTGCTCCGAATGCACGTGCCGCAGAACTTCCGGGACCTGGTGAAGAACGACGTTCTGTTGGAGAAGGCGACCGAATTCGTGTCGCACACGCTGCTGATCTTCGTGTCGGGGCGAGACAAGCACGAGGTGGTCAACTACGTCAGCGAACTCTACAACATGGCGTGGGACGTCGCGTGTGCACTGGACAAACCTTTCCTGGACATCCGGTAGGCTGCGTGCTTGCACACGCAGAGTTTAGTATTGAACTTTACAATTAATTCTTGTGCTGTATTGGTAGAATTGTGGGCGGTGGGGTGTCACCAGATAGCAAGACGTGGGAAGAGTTGGTTCTGCAGCCGGACCTGAATGCTGTGTTTGGAGAGGACGCACTGGTGGATGTGCAGCGTTTGAATGCGCAGCGCTTTGAGCGCGACGGACTGTTTGCCGTCACGTATCATCCGCTGGCGATGCATGTGGAGAGGAGGTTGGCTGCCGATGTCAACTACTTTGAAAACGAGCATGCGGATTTGACGCCACACGATCTGGTCATCCTGGGAGGCACGTTCGATCACTTGCACAATGGCCACAAGAAGCTGCTGTCTCTGGCTGTCGGTATCTGCGCGAACCGTATGATCGTGGGTGTTACGGCACAGAGTATGCTGCAAAAGAAGTCGCATACAGAATTGCTGGAGTCTTTAGAGACGAGGAAGAATGCTGTACGCGCATACATCGCATTCCTAAATCCGCACATCCTTGCTGACATTGTGACGATTGAAGACCCATTCGGACCGGCTATTGTTATTCCGGAGCCAGCAGCTATGGTCGTATCCACCGAGACACTTGCAGGCGCTGCTAAGATCAATAGCATCCGTGTGGATCGGGGACTTCCAAAGCTACACATTTTTGCATGTCGACGCACAGAGAGTAGCACTCTCAGCTCAAGCTGCATCCGCGAGAAAATCGCAGCTTCACGGAGTTGATAGATGTAATCACCAGCCCTGGTGTATCGTGAAGTGAAGTGAATGCCCACGATGCTCTTTACACACAGTGTTGCTGCGCTTAGAATTATTAGAGCATCAAGTAGGCGAGGGAACAGTACTAGTACGTTGGTAGCGAAAGTTCACCCCAAGTTTAGTTGGGGTGATGCTGTTGATCGTGGATAAAGCATACAACTAAATCTGTAGCCAAAGTCTTCGACAGACAGTGATTGAAATACAAGAACTTTGGCTACCAACGTACTAGTACTGTTCCCTCGCCTACTTGATCTTCCCCTTCATGCACTACATGTACTACTTGCAGTTCCTCCTCCATCTCTCCAATCGCCATCGCTCCGCTCTGTTGGCCGGCGAGATGGTCAGCGCGCTGCGTATCCTATTATAAATGCGAGGGATCCAGGCTAGCGGCAGGCGAGTCCGAGGACGGCGGTATTAACCCCAGACTTCGTTTCAGCGCATTGATGTCCACCTCGAGTGGCACCACAAACCCGTTGATCCGGAACGGGATCGTGTGGAACACGGGGTCCTCGGGGTTTCCATCCAGCTGCAACTGATCCGCGGCAGTTGTAGTCGCAGCCGCCTGCTTCCCACGTGCAACCTTCCTCGGCCGGTCGTTTGTCTGGATGGATTCATCACGCACTCCGTTCTTGTGACTCGCCGACGTCCTTGTCTTGGTAGCACTACCCCCAGGCGTGAGAGATCCATCAATCGACATGTCTGCGTAGCTCTGGATCAGTGGGAACCCAGCGTTTGCTGGCTGTCCGAACGCCATAAAGGACGGGTTGGGCGATGTCGTGGCGCCAGAAGCGCCGTTGGTGGTCACAATCGTCTCGACGCCGCCGTCCGGGATCTGCTGTTGCTGCTGGAACATTTTCATGGAAAGTCTCTTCTTCTCCTTCTTGGTGGTGATGTCCACAAAGTAGCAGAACACCTCGTACTTGAGCTCCACCTTCATACTACGCGCCACTTTCCAGCGCACACGCAGCAACGGGTCGAAGTTCTCCTTGGTCAGCTGCACGTACTTGGACTGCGTGGCGTTGCTGCTGGGCTTAAGGTAAATGGCTCGTCGCTCCTGTACGTAGTTGGGTCCAATCTTGCTGTAGTGGCGCTCCACTTTGCTCTGGAACACGCCGAATCCCTCGTCCGGGATGAACGAGATGGGGATCTCGTCGTGCAGCTTCTTGCGCACAGCCATGAGCGGCTCTCCGGCCTTCATCGTGAGCACCGCCACGCACTCCTCGTGCTGCGGGAAGGCATCGGGCCCCGATTCGTCCACGCGGTCGGTGACGAACTTGAGGTCGGTGGCGCTAGTCTCGTCCGTCGTCGGTGGCTCGCTGCCGTCCAAACTGGGCGTCGCCTGCATGTTTTGAGGGGGTCGTAACTTGCGCGTTACGGCTTCGTATGGACTCGGAATAAGCCGAACGTGTGGGTGGAGGACCTGAGAACGCTATGCAGCCGCGTGGGGCTGCTGGTAGCGCAGGTGGAAGTCGCCTGAAGTCGGAACAAGCGAGCCAGCCGTGGTGCGCGCGCTTTGGAGATTTTTGAACTTTTTTCTGGGACCAGTGGAATGTTGCGCGAGTAAAGTTGCAGGTTAGCGCAACTCGCAAGCAACGTTGCGCATTTCTATGCGACCAAATAAGCCTATGAAATGTCAAGTGCATGACGCAGAACAGGCTTCCTGAGTTGAATGCGGAACAGCTTCAACGAGGGCTGAGAGAGCTCGGCCAAACTATCGTAGATAGTCGTAGCTATCGTAGACCTGCCTCCCAGCAATGAATTTATTTACACATACCTTCCCTTCATGTCGGAATACACAATTCAAGTTTCCTTAGAGCATTCCTACCGGTCGCGACCAAAACGTTAGATTTGACCGCAGGATGTCATTGATGTGTATCCGTTGGGCAAGTCGCTTTCGAATGTGCAATCCCACTTTTGAACTGGTGCTGAATCGCAGCCACGCCCGACTTTTATATAGTCCCGATATCGTGTCGGGGTACGCTGGTCCACGTCGGGGTTGGAGATCAGAGTTGTGTTTTGCAGCGGGTTGACGAGACCGAGGTGGTCTCGTCAACCTCGTCAACCTCGTCACCTGGCATTGTATGGCCCTTTGACATCCAGGTCATCGCGTCCCGGACGCTTTTTCTATGGTAACAACACATTGAAACGCGGGATACAACAAGCTCCACACGCTCCATGGCTCGAAGACAACCAGCCAAGAAATCGTGGCGAATGCCGACCGAGAGCTCGGCCAACGACAACCAACCATGCCACACGATGTTGGATTAGCTTCAGTGCGGCACGCACGCGAGGTCGGCCCTCGCAAGTACAACGCTTGCAAAGGTTGCAAACCAGAAGCCAGCTTTCTGGTTTCGCTCCGTAAAAGCCCCATTTTCTGCAAGTGATGACAAAATTGCTGCTCAAGTGGTTAGGCACGGTAAGCAGATGCCAGCGTGAACGCTTCCTCGGATAGGCACCACATGCCCGGAAAGCAGTCGTACCGAACTCTACGTCAATGTCTCATTGCATGTGTATGTTGTATTTGAATCACCTTGGTAATCCGCCATCGCAGAGCATTTCGCACGGGTAATGTCCGAGCATTATTACGAAGACGACGGAGGGGAATACTACTGTGTACTTACGCTCGTGGAGCATTTCCAGCTGTAAACGTGCTATACCGAAAAATTGATCAAATACAAACGACAAGTCAACTTGCTAATCACAACCACTGTGCTCCAATACTGTCCAAGTGCAACGTCCAGAAATGCACCTCAGCACTGTATACCGCACTCCGCCAGCTCGACCTGCTCTTATGCATGACGAGCAAAGTCGTCGAGTTGAGCTCAAGCTTTGGTGATCCCGTCCACTTCCCAGGAGCTCCACTCGGCCGCAGATCTCCGCGTGTTGTCTAGCATAGCACACGAGGCGGCAGACGACCATGATGTTCCCGTTGCCGCTGGACTTCTTCCCTCCGCTGCGTCTGAGCAAGCAGGAGGCGCAATCCTTCCTCCAGTGGGGGGACTCTCTGCTGCAGCAGACCATCGACGCATATCATCGCGAGCAGTTCGACACGCAGGAGACCCGGGAGCGCAAGTGGAAGTCCATCAAGCAGAAGCACGACCTGACGGTGTACAGGCGCCGCAAGATCAAGGACGATAGCGAGTACAAGTATCTCTGCACGGGGCGCATCGACGGCACGCTGGACGAGGTGGTCATGGGCCGCTACGCCGACAACACACCCGACTTCCGCCGCATCTCGGGCGTCTACCGGGAAGACATCGTGGACTGCGCCGTGCTGGGCGTCATCAAGAAGCGCAGTCCGGACGACCCGTTCTTCCTCTCGTGCTTCAAGTGGATGACAGTCGAGTCTCCGGGCAAAGGCCTCGTCAAGAACCGCGACGTCTGCTGGTACGAACAGGTCGGCATGACGCGCGACCGCAACGGCAAAGAGATCGGCTACACGTTGACCGAGTCGGTGGAGCTTCCCACTTGTCCGCTGTTTAACGAGTGCGTTCGTGCCAAGTTCTCCATCTGCTACTTGTACAAACGCAACAAGAGCGGAGGAGTCAAAGTCTACATGCGCGGCAAGAACGATGCTGGAGGAAAAGTGGTGGACTGGGTGGCCGACATCAAGTCGGCGGAGCTATGGCTGCGTATTGAGCAGGCGATGCTAGTGGCGCATGCTGTCATCGCTACGGCGTTGGTGGAAGCGGGAAAGCACACGGTGCGGCCGTTCATCACCCACGGGAAATGTGAGGTGTGTCATGCCAAGGCCTCAAGCTTCTTGAGTTCAGCCAAGCAATGCGCTGTCTGCCATCGTCTTACGTGTTCGAGCTGCGTGGCCAAGGTGCGCTTGCTGAGCTTCCATGACTTCCGTGTACCGCACCACGAGCAGTTCTGCAAGAAGTGCTTGCGACTGATTCACCAAGTGGACCTGCGAGCTCCCGAGAGCGTACAGAACCTCGTTGAGTACGCTGCTGCGTCGTTGACGGGGTCTGAGAGCTTGCAAAGCAGTTTTATGAGTTCAACGCGAGGCAGAGCTGCCACAGACGACAGCGGCGAAGCTCCAGACGAAGAGCGTGTGCACCACAATGCGACCTCCGTCACTAGCAGCCACAGCAGCAGTAGCGGCTCGTTTCGCGCGCTCCCCCAACCTGTCATTGGTGTGAACAGCCATAATCAGGAGGAAGATGACCTCTATTTCACTCAGTCAGGAGGGGCTGCACCTCTTCCAAAGCACCCCGGACGGCCGACGCACAGCAAACAGGTGAAGCCTCATTCTTCATCGGTGCCTGCAGCGCCCGTGACGATTTACAATGAATCTGCGGTACAACAGACTAGTCGCAGTGTGGACGCGGGGCGTCGCAAGGCGGGGCAACGCCGTCACAGCCACTCGCCACCCAGCAGTCCGGAAGACAGCTACTACAGGGGACGCGAGTCGGAGACGCCTGTGACTCGGTCTCAGGCGGTGGCTCGGTTAAACAGCGCCGCTGCAGGAGGTACTTACAGCGACAGCCCCAGGGCCTATGAGCGCAACGCTACTGACCCAAACACGGACTCGCTCATGGCCCAGATTATCAAAATGAACCTCATTGCCGAGCAGTCCCGACAGCAGATCCAAGACAACCTCAAGTTGGCACGTCAATTCAGCAACACCCGCCCATAAGGGGGCTCCTTGTGCGTTGGTTGGATCGGATTCCGTAGTTGTACATATGAAGTGTGGTTTGTTGCGTAGCATACCAGGGTCAATGCGTCATTTATTTTGCTCACTCGAGCAGTCATCATCACTACCACTATAAGCCAAATATCACCACAAAAACAATTTTACGATGCTAGCGTTCTCGTGGTGATATTAGCTCAAGCTGTACCTAGCAGACTGGAGCCATCCGGGTCGACAAACCTGCCGGACGCGACGCTCGACGAGAAGTTTCTGCAAATGCTTGTCGATTGCCTTCTTTGCAGACAGACGCAGGATGTACGGCAGTGGTTCATAAACTTTATTCACGATATCCGATGACGATAGTCCTTCCGGATGATCACTGTGCTTCTTCAGCACTTCAAGCACCTCATCTTCACGTTGTTGGCGGTGGGTAATATATTCGAGGATCTTGGCAGGTGCATCGTTTACCACAGGTCCGTGTCCCGGGTATATAGTAGCAGCACCACACACCTTCAACTTCGCCAGAGACGCCATGAGGTCGGCGAGCGAGTCAAACATGCAGCTGCCGAAGCCCAAGATGCAGTCTCCAGAGAACAACACAGGGGACTGCAGCTTCTCTACTCCATCCAACACGAAGCAAACGTGATCATTGCAGTGTCCTGGAGTGTACACCGTTTTCAACACACCTCCACCTGGCACTTGGAATTCCTGTCCATCGTCCAGAGCTTGGATCCCCAGTCGTCGACTTTCTTTGTTGCTCAACCTCAGTCGTCGATCTCCATCTCCGTCGCCTTCTCTATTGACATCAGGAAGATATTTCCACATCTTCATAGTCGGGAACTTCTGCTTAAGTTGCAGCAGTCCACCAACATGGTCCAAATGACCGTGCGTCACCAGCAGATCCGTGATCTCGCGCACTCCTTCACGTTCACAGACTTCCAGCAACCTCTTGACAAAGGTTTCGTTGCCATCACTGGAATCAATCAACAACCGTTGAGATCCATTGCCCACCACATAAACATTTGTGCCTCGCAACGTCATTCGACTGGGATTGTTGCCCAGCACTCGCAGCACTTGACTAGGCAATTGATCCACGTCGGGAAGCACCGGGAGACTGCGAGAGACGCCAGAAAGCCACAAAATCCACGACTGCAGACGCACAGAGAAACTGAAACGCAGTAGAGACAACGCAGGGACGTTGGAGAGCCCTTCACTGCCACGATACAACGCTAGCGGACGTAGCAGCAGCCACGATCCGCCCAGCAACGCGCTGCCGAGCAGCAGCGTCGGAGTCCACATGTGTGACGTGGCGACAATAGTGACATGGCACTACCCAGATGGGGACACTTTTTCAGCCAGTCAACGTCCGTCCGCTCCATTAGCGGATCCGTCCACTATTGCTCCACTCCCAGGAGCTCAGGCGTCGACGACAACGCTCTCTCGATCAGTGCTCAGCGTTCTGCGGCAGTCTGCAATGGGCCGTGGACCTGCTCGTCGTGGAGGAGGCGGTGGACGTCGTGGTGGACGTGGCGGCGGGCGAGGACGAGGCGGTGCACGAGGTGGTGGGCGTCGTGATGGTCCGGACTTTCGTGCTCCCGGATACAACGACGGCGTCCCATGCAGTGTGGACGAATCAATTGTGGGTATCCAGCGCTTCCTGGTGCCAGAAGTGGGTGGATTCCACGGCGCCACCAAGCAGCGGTACTCGGACTTTGTGGTGCGCGAAGTGGCGCTGGATGGTCAAGTGGTGACGCTCACAGACGTTAAGCGGTTCGCACCCACTGCCAAGCAGCAGAAAGTGAGCGAAGTGTTCAAGCACAAAGTGTTTGCTCTGCTGAACGACGCAGCCAATGAGAAGATGGATATCCCCGAGCCGGTGCACACACTCGTGGGTAAACTGGCAGGAAGACTGTTAGGCATGTTTAATGCTAACAAGAGGGTGAGAGTGCTGAAGCAGGAGAAGGAAGACGTGGAGAAGTTGAAGGTGGCTATTGCCGCAGTGTGTGGAGAGGAATCGGCGACGAGGTTGGGCGAGTTTATGCTGAAGGTGGTGGACGCACAGGTGAAAGAGGACGAGAAGAAGAGACTGGCAAACAATGTCAACAAGAACAACAGCGGCGATACAGAGAAGAAGGAGGTAGCAACTGATGCTGAGGAGAAGAAGGAGGAGGTGACGGAGACGGCGTTCTTCTTTCCACCGATTGAGGCCAAGGAGACTCGACAGTCAGTGCACGAAGTGGTGCGTAAGTTTGGCAGTGGCATGGTGGTATCGGATACGACGAATAACAGCGATGGAGTGTCGGTGATTCGAGTGCGGCGTGTGATGGTGGGCGGAAAGAAGCGAAAAGATATTGATCAGCGTGGAGGGAACAATTCACGTGTGTCATGGCCGAAGAACCGCCCGGATTACTTGCAGTTTGTACTTTACAAGCGCAACATGGAGACCAACAGCGTCATGATGCAGCTGGCGAAGGCCATGAACACGAACGTGTCGACCTTCACGTACGCGGGCACCAAGGACAAGCGTGGCATTACGACGCAACTCTGCACGGTCTACCGTGGCTCCAAAGAGCGACTGGAGACGCTTAACCGTGCTGGCCGTGAGCTTGATTCGTTCAACTTCCTCGTGGGAAACGCTAAGTATGTGCCTGACCGGCTGAACCTTGGCGGCCTGCGCGGCAACCGCTTTTCACTTGCTATCCGTGATCTTCCCGATGACGATACCATCTCGGACGAGCAGATCCACGAAGCAGTTCGCAGCTGGAGTGAGCACGGCTTCATTAACTACTTCGGCCTGCAGCGGTTTGGCACCAAGGCTATCGCCACCCACGAGATCGGACGAGCTATCTTGCAGCGCGATCACAAACGCGTCGTGAACTTGTTGCTCACTCCGCAAGAGGGTGACGCGACCAAGATTCGCGAGGCTCGCCAAGCCTTCCAGGACAACCAAGACGTTGGAGCTGCTCTGAAGGCGTTGCCTCCGTACCTGATCGCTGAGCGTGCTGTACTGCAAGGACTCCGCGCGCACGGGTTGACGTCGTATCCCACTGCCATCCAGGGTATCCCTCGTCACCTCCGTATGATGTACACGCACTCGTACCAGAGCTACGTGTGGAACACCGTGGCGAGCGAGCGCTTAACGCAGTTCTCTAGAGACTCGCCTGTGGTGGGAGACCTCGTGATTCCCCACGATAACATGACGGAAGAGTACCTTGATGACAGCGAGGACGAAGCGGGTGAAAAGAACGATGACGCTGCACCCGCTAGCAAGAAGCCTCGGACATCAGGTGAAGCTTGTCCAGAGGCAAGTGTTACCATTGTCACTGCCGATAACTTGACCCAGTACAGCATTTACGATGTCGTGCTCCCGCTGCCAGGTTACAGCATCACATACCCAGAGAACGCGCTAAAGCAGCGGTATGAGGAGATCATGAAGGCTGATGGAGTGGACTTCCAAGCTCTAGAGCGTGCAACGAACTCCGAATATCATCTGCCGGGCTCCTACCGCCACGTGCTCAGGAAGCCCGTGGACGTGGAGCACGAACTCAAAAGGTTTAATGACCCCACGGTGCCGCTCCTGGAAACGGACGTTGACCGACTCGCTGGTCGCTCTGCCCAGCCTTCCATCCCCGGTGGCAAGTCCCGTGCCCTGTGCCTCGAGTTCCAGCTTGGTCCGTCTTCGTACGCAACTATGGCGGTTCGTGAACTGCTCAAGCAGAGCAGCAACCTCGACGTGCAGCTTCAGTTGAAGCAGAAGCTCGATGCAAAGGCAAGTAAGTGAGTTCATAGGTTAGTTAGATATAGAGCTTCGTTAGATGGCTAACCAGAATGTCGAACGCTTTGTTGGAAGTGATGACTGAAAGCGCGACATGTAGTGAGCGTCAATACGAAATCCAGGCAGCAACGCGCGTGATGTTTCAGTCACCGGTGAATTAGATCCCTTCCTCCCACTCGCGTCGCTCAATCTTGCTGACAAAGCGGTTGCCGCCACTGCGCATTAATAAAAGTGGAAACGAGTTAGAACCACTCACTAAACAGGCTGCAAGGTGTATGCTCGTACATATCCTCTCGCGAAATGCGCCAGTAGAATTCTGGGCGGGTGCCGTCCATGGACTGAGTGCGGCTGAGCATTTGCACGAATTCTTCGTCGTGCGTGATGCAGACAAGCTGGAAGTTTTGTTGCTGCGAGCGCGCGTTCAGAATGCTGCACAGCAACCACAAGCGAGAACAAGAAGTTAGAAAACGGCACTATCCTCTGGTAGTGCTTAACTGTACGTACTCAGTGATTGCCTGTGCGAGCCCAAACTTGTTTTCCGTGTCGAGATTTGTCGTCGGCTCGTCCAGCGCCAAGATGCCGCAGTTCAGACAGAAGGTCTCGGCCAATGCCAGACGAATCACCAAAGCCGCCAAAACCTTTTGTCCGGCGCTGCAGCGGCCACGCATATCAATCGCTGCGCCAGCCTTTTTCATTACAACACGGTAGTCATACGAGCGTGCAGCTTTCGAAACCATGCCCTCCTGCTGTCCGCTAACCAGCTCAATTGTGTCGATATCCTGCCCCTTGTAAGTTATCTGCCACAATGAACGAATAATTGTGTTGATCTCCTCCACCTTCTTCGAGTGGTACTGCAGCAAAGACTCGTCCAGTGACTTGTAATATCGGTCCAGATCAGCCACAGCCATCTGCGTTGTTTCAAACTGAATCAGCTTGTGTCGATACTTTTCCTCCACGTCTTTCAGATTCGGCACCTGGAGCTGCACCTTCTGCTCGCGTAAGTTCTCCATCAACTGCAGCTTTTTTCCTTGCAGCCTTGAGCGAAAGTCTTTCGCAGCATTCCACTCCGTACTCGCTGCTTCAACGCGATCGTCCACGTCATCTAGTGAGGGCAAATTGCCGATCTGGGATTTGAGGTCTTCAATCTCAGCGCGCATCTTCTCCAGCTCTTTTTGCAGAGCGCGGTAGTCCAAGTTGTCTTGGATGTGTCGTTTAACAATTTCATTCTCGCTCAGGTTCTTCTCCGCGCTCTTCATTTGGGGTGCCAGATCTGCCAATGATTGGTTCGCTGCATCCTCCCGCTGCTTTGTTTGGGAAATGTTCTCGCTTAGTGATTGAACTTCAAGCTCGAGTTTCTCGAGCTCTCCACGTTGGACCTGCTTGCACTTATCACCGAACGAGCGCAAATCTCCCTGGTGTTCCTGAAGCTGTACCCGCTGGGCTCGTAGCTCTTCATTTGCTGCTGCACGGTGCGTCTCGCGCTCGGTCGTTTTCGATCGAACTTCATGCTCCAGCTCGGGCTCCGACTTTTTCAACTTTGAGCAGGCTTCTTTCAAGGTTTTTTCTTGCTCGCGCAACGTGTTTTGTTCTTTGATAGCTTCGTCATATTCCTTGCGCTGGGTCTCCATCCTAAGCTTTTCTTCCTTCCGACTGTGTAAATCATTTTGCAACTGTTGCAGCATTTCGTTAATGTGGTCCAGCTCCTTCTGCTTGCGTTGTAGCTGCCGGCCTAGCTCGTTCCGGTCAGCCTCCTTTGCATCCTTTTCCGCTTCCACATCCGACAAAGGTCGACCACTTCCTCCCTGACTTTGCATACGCTCTTCGTCCTTAGTGATAGCAATGCCAGTCTTGTGCAGTTCATAGGCAGATTTGTTAAGGATATTCATCTCGGCCTTTGCACGTTTACCATCTTCGAACTGCTCCTGCGCCAATTCCAACGCGGAATTCTTGTCGAGCACATCGTTATCCAATGCTTTCTGCGCTGCATAAATCTCCTCCAACTCGCGCACCTTTTCAGGAATAGTGGTTTCCAGTTCCATCCACTTCCGCCAGCTTGGCATCTTCTCCTTAATACCTGTTAGCGTTTCGAGCGACGATTTCTCGAGATCTTCGGCTTTCTTGATTTTGTCAGCAACTTTACCATCATCCGTCTTGTCATTCAAAATACTTTCGAAAGCCTTTTCTTCCTCATGGGTCATATCGCGCTCGCACAGAGGGCAGCAGTGATCCTTGATCCCCTTCTTCTTGTAGATTTTAAGGAACATGACCATGTTGTTGCGACGCACGACCTTGTCTTTGGCTTCACCGTAAGCCGTCTCGGCTTCCGTTAACCCGAGCTCAGCATTCGTTAAATCTTGACCGGGAATAACCTTGTCGAGAAGGGCCTTCAATCCAGTCATATGCTGTCTCTCCAGTTCATTCTTCTTGGCACGCAATGAGTTCAACTCCTTTTCGGCGAGCTTCGACGATGTCGTATTTTCGATCAGGCGCTGCTTAGCTAATGACAACTCTTTTTCCTTCGCTTTGCATATATGCTGGCGCTGGACAACAAGGTTATCGAGACGACCGACTGCCAACGACAACGACGCTGCGTCTGTTGGCTTTTCCTCACCCTCGAAGAACTCCTCGAAGTCCGTCACTTTCTCCCTCAGGTCAGCCTCAAAGGTTTCCTGGCTTTTACGATAAGCGCTCCGTCTCACGTCAAGCGCAGTGTTTTGTTTTGCGTATGTACGTAGCTGGATGATCTGCCGTCCCAAGTCTTCGATCACGACATTGATATCGTCAGTCTGGCGGTGGAATCCTTGGATCTCGTTTTTTAGATCCATAACGTTGTGCTTTTCTCTGTAATCCTCCAACGTTTTCTCAGCCTCCGCAACTTGCGTGTCCATTTCTTCTGCATCTCTTTGTGAGTGAAGACTAGCGCCGCTAAGCTCTCGTAGTCGATTCGCGATAACCTTTTTGTCCTTGTTTAGCACCTCGAGACTATGAGTCTTCGCATTCAACTCGTTCCTTAGATATTTTACCTTCGAAGTTAGCTCAGACAGCTCCGTAGTCAACTTTTCGTCCTCTTTTCGCTGTTTCGCCTCCAAACTTTCCACTGTTTCTTTTTTGTCCTTCACGACGTTCCTGAACTCCGCCACGAACGTCGATATATCTTCCTGCTGCGACGACAATGGCTGCAGATGGAAGCGATACTTAGTACTCAACTTCGACGCCGAATCGATCAGGTCCGCCACCATCTTCTGGTACGTGTCAATGTTCGTTTCAACACGTGCTTTCGAGGAGCATAGCGCCACGTACTCGTTCTTGGCCTTCTCCTGCTCCTCCAACAACTTCTCCTCCTGCTTTTGCAGTCTAGTGAACGCTCTACTATGCTCCTCAATAATAGCGTCATAATCGTTCAGAAACCCTTGCAGCTCTTCATCCGTGTCACTCATAATGTTCTCAATCTTCTTGTACGCGTTGCGCACACTCTGCTCCTTCACGACCACATCCTCCTGTCGCCTCTCCAACAATCCATGCAGCCTCTTCACCTCCTCCTGCAACTGTTGCAACTCTTCCAACGTTTCTTTCGCTTTTGCAATTTTCTCATCAGCTTCTTCTCCTTTTTCCTCGGCTTCTCTTAATTTCTTCTGCGCCATTTCAATTTTCTCGCGGATATCTTCGGCCTGCTTCATATTGACCGTCAACACGTCTAAATCTCTTTTATAGTCCTTGGCATTGTCCAGTCTGGCCTTCTTCAACTTCCTAATCGCTTCCAGAGCCTTTGTGTACCTGGCCGACTCGAAGATATTGTCGAATCTTTTCTTCAACTCTGCGCCTTCTCGTAGTGGCCAATTGGAATCTTCTTGGTGACAAAAGATGACACTCTCTAGAATTGCTTTGGACACCCCCAGCATGTCGGGGATGTGCTGGTCCAGCTCTCCACACTTGTGGTTGAGCGAGACCTTCTCCCCTAGTTCGTTGATCACGCGGATGACGCCATCCAGAGCCTTAAACGTTAGGTTTTTCTTCGTCTGTCGCACTTGGTACGTCCTCTGCACCACCATCGCCTTGCCCGCTCGGTTGAGGAAGCGTAGGCGGATGCTGGCCTTCACCTCATTGGTCCCTGCGATCTTGGGGTCGTGTACGAGGCTGTGGCCACTGCGAGCGCCTGGAGGGAGGCCGCCTGTGCAGGCCAGCTTAAGACACTCGATCACTGTAGTCTTGCCGCAGCCATTGTCGCCTAGGAGGACGGTTAGTGGATGGTAAAACTCGATCACCTCCTCTCGATTCGGACTGAAGCTGCGGATGCCGCGGATCGACAACTTCTCGATGCTGGACATTGGTTTTGGCGGGTACTTTAGCAGCGGAAGGATCGTATTTAGTTGGAGATCTGTGACGTGTGGGAATTCATGGATGGGCACAACAACACTTCAACCAAAACAAATGTGCTTTCACGACGTACATGCAACAGCAAAACTAACTGCCCCCTCGCACTTCACGTTGACATCACGCAATGCCATCACGCACTCGAACCGCAGCAGCGTTCGTAGCTCGTTGACGAACATTCGTATGCAGGTACTTGACAACTTCCAGAAATCCGTTTGAGGCTGCGTTTACCATCGCAGCAGAGCTACACCCCACCGAGCCATTGGTGTGGATCCAGTTCACTGCGTCGAGGTTCCCTTGAGCCACAGCACTGTTCATTGCCGCCTCCGTACAACCTTCAAAACGGTGCTTGTGCAACCAATGCACCATGTCTGGATGTCCATGGCTCACAGCGCCATCGATCGCTGCAGTGGTGCAGCCTTCCGATCGGTGTTCGTGCAGCCATTTGACGACATGGAGCTGTCCTTTTGTTGCAGCGCCATCCATGGCCGCTGTCGAACACGCTTTCCGGCGGCTTGGAAGGATCCGTTGGGCAGCACTAGCCCAGCCCAGGATACGAGGTGGAAAAGCACTCCTCAGAGCCGAAGTATGGTCACCGCGATAGTTCTTGTGAAGCCATTTGACAACTTCGAGATGTCCATTTCTCGCGGCACCGTCCATCGCCTCGGTCGAACATCCTTCCGAGCGATGTGCATGGAACCACTGGACGATCCGGAGATGACCTTCACTGGCCGCTCCATCCATCGCCGCAGTCGTAACCGATTCCTATTGAGCCACTCCACAATGTGAAGATAATTGTTCCTCGCAGCATCAGCCATTGCAGCCATCGTGCAACCCGCGTAGCTGTTCGTATGAAGCCACGCCAGGATGTGGAGTTGCCTATTGCTAGCTGCACCATCCATCGCCACCGTGGTCAGCTCCGCATCGCAATTCTTGTGCAACCACAGCAAATGATCCAAATCTCCACGACAGCAATAGTATCCCTTCATCCGTTTGCACAGATCGTCTGGTTCGTGGAAGCGCTGGTGCCACTTGGAAGGATCGGATGACCCGTAGCGGGACATTTCACTAACTGTTAGCATCGACATACTCCTCGGAACTTCTTGGTCTTGTCTTGTTCTCTCTAAAGAGTGAAATGAAATGCGAAGCAGACGAGCAGCACTCAATCCCGTTATTTACCTGCGGGAGCGAAAAAGGAAGATTCACAGAGAAGAAGTGAAGAAGCAGTTTGAGAAGAGGTTTAACGGGCATATCACTACTCAAACGAACTTCGACGTGACCTGCCCAATCGTATCAAATAAAATATGACTTGGTACGCTCAGATGCCACCATTCGCCGGTCTTGCATTTCAAGACCGATCAAAAAAATGCTTCCACTGCCACCCGATATGCTTTGTTCTTGATCTTCACCAAGCGAGTGGCATTCTTTACACTTCAGTAAAGTGTTTACAACATCCGAATGCGGTGATAGCAGCAGCGGAACAGCTTTTTGCCAATGCGTTCTGGAGATACTTCACAACCACCAAGTGGCCATTTTCAGCGGCGCGGGCAAGTATTCAGATATCCACTCTCCGCTGCACCATCCGTACTTCTCGTGGCATCAATGCTTGGGATTGACCCACCCCGTAGAGATCTTCTTCGTCGCGTGTGAAAGAAGACATTTTGGCATTGGCACAAAACAAGGAGAGAGGGTTTCTGCGAAAGCACTCATTTTCGCCTAACGGTCTTGTTGTGACCGAAAAACGAGACGCCGTAACGACAGCGAAAAGAAGAGCTCAGCAGCCAGGAACAATGTTATCGTCACTCCCAACACCAGTGTCCAACTTGGGTTCTAGCTTGTACACGCAAGCAGGGGTAAGTGATCAACACTTTCTAGAACTCAAAGTGGTGCTATTTTGTGTACGTACGATCATGCATTGTTTCGTGGTTTCGTCTAGATTGTGGAAGTAATACTGAGAGCAGTCCGGGTCTACAAAAGCAGGCATAATCGTGCGTTAGCATAGCAATGAAACCAGGTTCTATCAATATGACGCTGTGCCTTGGCAAACGTTCAAGTGTGCGAGGTAATCTTGCTGACCCGTGCACGACACTGGTTGTAGACATGTTGCAGCGCTTTGGCGACTGTTTTCATCTGACCCGATTATTGTTGAGGGCTTCCGAATGCCTGTTCGCTTGGTGATACCATCGAAAACGACAGACCCCAAGGCATCCAGCACCATTGCACCAAAAATGATGGGCGAGTCGATCATGTTGTATACAGGAATCCCGGTGACCCCGTGCAGCCGCTGGAGACGTGCCACCTCTGCGGCAGTGGTGGTCGGCGCGGCAAAAGCGGCAGTTCCCCGTTGCAGCATTGACGCGGATCGCTGGATGCAGATTTTGGTCGAGTTCATACCTTTGGTGGAGGATGATTCCGAGAGCTCCGGGATAACAAGTGATTGCAGTGGTAGAGTGAGCTGCTCGCCAGCGAAGGAGAGCGAGAAAAGCAGCTCTGGTAGTTCAGAGGCCGAAGCTGCGACTTCCGACAGACCAAGCCTGGAGTCGAATTTCAGACCGATCCAACCTGCCAACTACAGTCATGGCAGAAGTTACTATTAGGCAGTTCGCGCCACCTGCAAAATAGCCAACTTACGGTATCGTAGAATTCCTTGGGGAGCTCAAGACATGGTACGTTAAAGTCCACCACAGCATCCCAACTGCTTGAAAAATCACCGAAAAGCTTCACAGACTTGGCTTTAACCTCCACTGCCTCGCTTTCATCTCCCAACGACACTTTGCAGGTGAAAGACGGCTCGTGAACTATTTCATGGCAACAATACATGTACACAAAATAGGTTAGCTTCTAGCTACAGCTCTCGCAGTGTCAGTGGTTCGTACTGGGAAATGAGATTCCTTGCGCATTTGAGACCCCATCGCCGAGCGACACACACGGTTCACTCCAAACGTAGTTTTCCCTGTCAAAAGCTTCCTCGCCTCCGCTTTTCTCAGCCAGGTTTACCCCGTTAGTGTCGATAAACACTGCTCCTTTTTGCTTCGAGTAGCCATGACCGGGATACATGTAGCCGTGGATGTCGGCTGCTGCTTCCTGGATAACTTCCCAAAGTGGCGATTGCTCTGGATGGAAAGCAAAACCCGCTCCGATGAAGCCGTCAGCGTTCAAGCTGCCCAAGTAGTAGGCTACTGTAGCCATCTGCATCTCCTCGTTGTCCAATCTGAAAAATCCAACATTGACACGCCCGCTGTAGCCCAAAACAGGAACCTGAACTTCATGCTCACGGATTTCAGGGGAGACCCAATGCAACTCATAACGCAGCCGTTTCCGAGCACTATCTAGACACCAATGTGGTGAATGCTTGACAAAACGTTACTAGATTGAGATCGAAGACTCACCAAAATCCGAGTCGGTCACGAGCCAGTCTCGACGCGAAGTGTTTACATCTTCACACACGACGATGCCGTCCAGATCTGACGAGACGAACGTGTTAGTAAAAAAACATATCATCAACTCATTGCAGGTGTGGATTGCAGCTATACCTGCAGTCAGAACAAGTCTGAGCGGCGCGTCGTTGATGATCATTTCGAGCACTGGGTTGCTGTTGGCCATCTTTACGGACGTCGGGGTCGTTGATACGGTGGTGCGAGTACCCAGTACATGGTAAAGAGACAGGATGGCCGAGATATGCTCTAGACATCGAAAACGTTGGCGGTGCATCTCGAAGAGATCTTGAACAGACCTTGAACAGACACAAAGGGATAACGGTGCAGCCGAAAATGTATTGATGTCCAGACCAATTAAAGCTGAGTGCAGTCGCTGCACTCGTTCAAGCGTAGGCTCGACCGACACATGGGACACACATCTGCGTCCTCCACCGTGCCACCTCGCCAGCCAGTCCAAGCAAAAGGTGTGATCGGGTCGTCGATTTTCCCACACGCAAATCGAACATGGTTGAGCGAGCAACTCGGCTCGGACTTCTGCACGCATCTTCTCTCCACCTCAGTCTGAATTTCAGCTCGGATCCTCGCATGCATCAACGCCTCCTCTTGCTCGGCTTGAATGGCAACTTTCACCTCAGCTCGGATCCTTGGCTCGGCTTCAATTCGAGCTAACAGTTCACCCAAAGCGTCAACTATTTCGTCACGCGATTTCAATGCCGTTGCGTGCATTTCTCGACAATCATTTCCATCGTGAGACTCGGAAAATGGTTGCGCGATGTCAAGTGACTGGTCTGCAGTACATTCGTCTTCACTGCCAACGATGAACCGATCTCCTTCATGCGCACGACGACATCCTTCATGCTCGAGCAATATTCAACGACAGAGACATGCGCATTGTCCGGTGCGTGGACAATCGCGTCCGCCTGCACCGTTCCGAGTGGTTTTCGTCCAGATATCGCACAACTAGGGGATGGCCTAGTCGCGCTGTTGCTGAAATTTCAACGTTCGTCGCTTGTTGGCCAAGCTTGGTGTGAAGATACCTCACGATTTGCACGCATCCATTGGACGCTGCTATCGTGCACCCTTCCGAGCGATTTTTATTCAACCAGTCCACCACCAAGAGATGGCCATCACTCAGCGCCATCGATCGCCGCGGAGGCACATCCTTCTCTATGATTGCACTGCAACCATAAAATCATATTGAAGTGGCCATTACTGGCCGCACCATCCATCGCCGATGTGGTGCAGCCTACCGCCAGGTTCTTGAGCAACCATTTCATCACGTGGATATGGCCATTTCTCGCTGCGTCGTTGGTTGCTGCGGTCGTACATTTTTCATCCGTGCACCAGCTCCACAACTGTGCCACGTCCGCGAAGCTGCTTTCAGAGCAACGCATCGCGGAGAAGGAGGCGATTTCGTGAATCCACTTGACAACATCCAGGTGACCATTTGCCGCCGCTTTATCCATCGCCTCGGCTGTGAGATAGGTCGTGCAGTTCTCGTGCATCCGCTTCGAGTGCTCAAGAGCGCCCTGTTTGGCGTACAACATTTTCATCCTCTTGCTTCTTGGAGAAGGGAACACCATCAAAATATTTTAGATACTTTTATTTCGGAGGCAGGCGTCTCTAGCAGCTGAAGAGAAGTAGGAATCGTGGGAACGGAGGGTCCGCCTCAAGCACAAGCCCACTCGGTAAACGGTCAAGGAGCAACCCTAGCAGCAGCTTAGAGCTGTAGACCAGTCCGAACGTTTATTTCCTTCTTAGGGAGAATTAATAATACACAAAGTGTAATGTAGGTCGCATTCGAAGTCCACACCACTGGTCTGGCATCAATAGATAAGTAGGTGATTCTTGTCCGCCTTCATGCTGACAGCTCTGTTTCCTCACAAAGAAACTTTATGAGCTGCTGTGGAAGCTGCTTCTGGCACGGACAGGCGTCCGCGTCGATGATGGGGCATGTCACTGCAAGCAGCAAGAGGGAGTCGACGAATCGCTGAACTGCCTTAGTTTGCTGGTGTTGTGAGAGCACCAACGTCATCACTGTGCCTGGCAGCACAGCTCCAAGTAGGAGAGTGCGGGCCACTTCGCTACAGTACGGGCAGTCCAATGTGGGGTGCGATTTCTTGCAGGTCTCGTAGATTTCGTCGCGGAGGTTGACAAAGTCGGCGAATTGTTTCTCATTGTGGACGTCTGGATGTTGCCCCTTTGATGTGACTTTGATACTTGTGGGGATGCGTGATGTGGAGTGCGACGGAGTGTAGACGTCGATGGAGAAGCTGCCTTTGCGACCGTGAACTGAAGACACCAGAAGACTGCGGATATGTTTGAGCTTGGTTACTGTCTGCATGTGGCGAGAGTACCGCTCGGGCATCAAGTTTGTCGGTGTGAGTCTCGCTAGGCCACCGACAACGATGGTTGGCTGCTGGAGGACGCTCGGCATGGGTCTTTGAGTGCTCGCTTGCGAGGAATTTCTAAACTGAAAGCTTTCGCAGCGCATTCCGGTCCTTTGAGACCTTCAACACTGGACCGTCTCGTGGCTGAATGCGCGTGCAAGGCTGAATGCGAATGCGGTCCGGTGCTTTGCAACGTCGGGCAGCGCCTTTTGATTGGGTTCTCGAAACCAGCAGCATGGCCGGGAAGGCAGGCAAGCAGTCGTTGAGTGCCAGCAGTTCCTCCGCTGTCGTGGCCTTCGGACGAGGATCACGCACGTTCTTTTGGCTCACTGCTAATGTACTGCCGAACAGGGCTGCGTGTACGAAAAACTCGGAGCTTGAACGATGTACCAGTCTGCTTTTCCGAAGAAGTCGGTGGTGAAGCATTGCAAGTTGAAGCTGATCGAAATGGACACGCTCATTGGTCGACACGTCAATCGATTGCCGCTGTTCTAAGCCATTGCTAGCGATCTCTCGAGCGTGAAGTCGGCGGACGAACTCGGCGTCATGGTGGTGGGAGCTTCCTGTAGTACGGGAAAATTTAAACAACTTGACCATATGCCTCTGAACGCCTCGAGCAGTTTGCTCTGCTTTGCCAGTGCAGATCGAACTTGATGCTGCACCGGAACCTTGGTCCAGTAACGTATTCGGACATGGTCGCACTGCCCCCGCAGCTTAGTTCATGCAACTCCAACAACTTCGACTTTGCTTCGCTCAAAAGATCAGAATAGTGCTTGACTTGGCCAACTCTTAATTGTTGCGAAACGACGCGATCTTGAAGGCATTTTGAGCAACCATAGCAGCGCGTAATGTCGAAGGAGACGGATAGCGATTCGGAGTCGCGACAGCTCCAGTATAAGGTAGGCCTGTGAAGTTAATGGTGTTGCGAGGTTATCAGCAATAACATGGTGTGCAGGTGATCATCCTGGGAGATGGCGCAGTGGGTAAGACATCCATTGCGATGCGGCACACAGAGGACAATTTCTCCACGACGTACAAACAGACAATTGGTTTGGACTTCTTCCTCAAGCGTATGGCGTTGCCAGGCGACACCCAAGTGACGCTACAGATTTGGGACATTGGCGGCCAGAGTATCGGTGGCAAGATGCTCAAGAATTACATTTATGGGGCCCAGGCCGTGCTGTTGGTGTACGACATCACTAACTACGAGAGCTTTCAGAACCTCGAGGACTGGTACCGCCTGGTGCGTCGCACCTTCGACGACGAGCGGATGCCGTACGTGGCGCTCGTCGGGAACAAGAGTAAGTCTCGCAATCTAATCAGCGTAATTCCACTACTCTTAACTCTCGTCCATTGTCCACTTCCGCCAGCGGACTTGAACCACCTCCGCGCCGTCAAAGTGACCAAGCACAAGCAGTTCACGGAGGAGAACGACCTCAAGAGCTTCTTCGTGTCGGCCAAGACTGGCGACCAAGTGAACCCGACCTTCCGTCAAGTGGCAGCAGACCTCGCAGGCATCTCGCTCACTAAAACCGACTTGGACGTGGAAGCGCCTGTGCTCAAGGCTCAGATCGTCAACCACGAACAACACGACCCGGACGTCAAGACGCCCGACATCCGCAGTCCGCAGAACCCAAAGTGCAGCATCCAGTAGACAGCATAAACCCAACTTGTGACTGCCAATTGATCCCCTAACAAAGTGTCCCATTGATTAGATGTGCTACTCTGGTAGATTGGAGATACGAAGCTCCACCACTGACGCTCAGGCTGTCAAAAGTTGATGCGCTTAGTAGTCCTCGTCACCGCCGCCGAACATGTCCATGCCTCCGCCCATGTCGACCTCCTCTTCCTCCTCGACGGCCTTCTCCTCCTCCTTGGCGGCCTCACCGCCAGCAGCAGCAGCGCCAGCGGCGGCGGGGGCGGCACCAGCCGAGCCGAACGAAGCCAGCTTGTCGCTGCCGGCAGCGATGACCTCCTCGGCGGTCTTGCCCTCCATGGCCTTCACCACGGCGGCCACGCGAGCGTCGTCCGTCTCCACACCCGAAGCGTGCAGGATCTTGGACACGTCGTTCTCAGTGGGGTTGGTGTGGCCACCCAGGACGGCGAGCAGGTAAGCAGCAATGTAACGCATCTGTGGAGGGTAATCATGTCAGCATTAGTCATTTCGTGCGGCCATCCTCTGGTCGCATGGTCGTAGTGGGCGACGCACCTTGAATCACTTTAAGGTTTCTTGGAGTCTACCAGATACAAGATGGAGCTGCTCGTCGGAAGCGCAGACCGCCATGCGATTGGCAGGCACTGAACCAACCGCTGCGTCTCTCTGTACAAGAACAGCTCCTCCCTCTAAACCGACTAGCGGCTGCGTTTTTATCCAATGGCAGCGCATGCGGGGTAGGGAAGTCGTTGCGAGCGGCTCTCCTCCAGTGGTTCGTCTCTAGCCAATCACAGCGCGTCCCCTGCCTCTATTGAGCTGCCTGCTGCCATTCTCCGAACGACTCCGCAGAACATTCGTCCAGACATCATGGCTCCTGCTGTAAGTTCCTGCTCCCCCGTTCATGCTGGGGCGAGTGTATGAGTTGCTAAGCTGCAGAGTCCTCCTTCTCTGCTCGGGCAAACAGAGTTCCCTTCTCTGTGGGCGGCCTACTCTTTAGAAAGAGCTGGTTAGCCACGCATATCCATTGGAACACACCCAGTCTGTTTAAAAAAAACCCGAAGTGCGAAGAAGAAGGACTCGAATGCGATTGGCAGACGTCAGACACTCGCCACAGACAAGTACGAAGTATTGTCTGTGTGCTAATTCCAATCATTCATTGATTTAAACAAGCAGCACAAGGGAAAGAAGGTCAGCAAGAAGCAGCTGCTCAAGTTCACGATCGACTGCACGATCCCCGTGGACGACCACGTGCTGGACCCTGCCTCCTTCGAGAAGTTCCTGCACGACCGCATCAAGGTCGGTGGCAAGACGGGCGTGCTCGGCGAGGCCGTGAAGATCACGCGTGAGAAGACCAAGCTGCAGGTGGTGGCCGTGCCCCCGTTCAGCAAGCGTTACCTCAAGTACCTGACCAAGAAGTACCTGAAGAAGCAGCAGCTGCGCGACTACCTGCACGTGATCGCCTCGGACAAGAACACGTACGAGCTGCGTTACTTCAACATCCACGATGCTGGCAACGACGCCGACGAGGACGACGAGTAAATTATCCGCCTCTAGTAGCAGTACTAAATGGCAGTAGCTCATCAGAGTTGACCGGTTAATGCAGATTCGCTTCGGCACGGAGAATCTTTTCAACTGAAATAGTTGGTTAGTATCGTTGTCTACCTGTTGGTCATCAATTCAAGTGAGTGTTGTTTGTGTAAGGGGGTTGATGAGAAAGAAGTTTTTGCATTTGAAGTCCTTTGGGGCAGACTCTTGTTGCGGATGAACTCGCACTCACTGCTCACAGCGTCTACTCAACAAGTAATCCATTTTTGCAAGGCACTACTGTAGCGGGGGCAGAGCAGGATTGGGAGGCCGCTTCGTTACATTCCACGCACAAGCGCCGCGTTGATGGCCTCAATCCACTTCTTCGACCCGTTGACGAGGTCGTTCAAATGGTACACCCGGTTCGGCTGGAAACAATCAATCAGAACAAGAGAGATGTTAGACACTTTCTTGACTCAATCCATCGAGGTCAAGCAATCTCTTACCGTCACGACGTCAAATGCAGTCGCGCTCTTTGAATTCACGTAGAGGTTGTCCGACCACGGGATCTCTCCCTTTTGCTTCATTCTAATGGGGTCAATGTAGATCAAACGGGGCTTCGAAGTCAGAATCAACTGTCGCTTCTTGGAGAAGAGCCCCTTGCGCTTGCTAATGAGCCCGCCCATCTTAATCAGCTCGTCATCCAGCAGGAATCGGTTCCACAGCGAGCTCGTACGCCGCATCGCCGGCGGTATTGCCGCCTTCTGACGGGCCACTTCCACTACGTTAACATGCTCAGCCCTGCAATCACAAACACAAAGTGTTAGCAAATCCAGAGGTTTAAATCATTGCAACAGTACATGGTACCACACGTACGGAGAAGGCGGAGGGTCGAGCGCAAGTCCCGACGAGACCTGAAGCTCCGTTGCAACACCAGCAAACAGCCAATCCTCGGTCGCACCATCCTAAACGCATCAAAACTCAAACCATTAGAGAGGTGGATCGAATTATGCCTCCCAAAATACAGATCCTTACATATTCGGTAGGCGGCAAACGGCCGATCTCGGGAACGTAGGGCGGCTGCGTGTATCCGACCATGTCCCAATCAATGCCTTCGAAGAACGGGTGCGACTTCAAGGCGTTGTATCCATTGCCATCGTCGTCCGAGCCAGCACCAAGACGGTCGTTTGGCTCCTGCAAAAGAATGCGGTCGATCAAGTCCTTCGCGACCGGCGGGAATCCTGGCGGGTAAACAAAGTCCTCGGCGGGGTGGTTCAAAATCTGCTGGAAAGTGAGGTACTCGTTCTCTGCGCGGAAGATGGGTCGGCCAACGAGCATCTGGAAGACCATGCAGGCCATTGCCCACAAGTCGCAACCGCGGGATGCTTCCTGATCACGTAGCACTTCAGGGGACACGTACTCGGCTGTACCGCAGAACGTGTTGTGGCGACTCTCCTCCGTTTCGTCCTTGGCCGTACCAAAGTCGGTCACCTTCAGGTGGCCTTCATCACTAAGAAGAATATTTTCGGGCTTGAGATCACGGTGGATGACACCATTCTTATGCAGATACTCCAGCGCAACCACCACCTCGGCAATGTAGAACCGTGTCAGCTCCAGCGAACACGCGCGATCCGTGTAACCCGCTGCGGCCTGCTCCTTCTGGTGCTTACTATCCGTAAAAGAAAGAAAATAGCCAGCGAAATCCCGGTCAGCCAAGAGTCAGTTGGCTTCCAGATATGAATCGACCATCACCAGTCAATGCGTCAAAAGGTCGATGAATTACGTACGTGATCACGTCAAGCAACTCGCCGCCACGGCAGAGCTCCATCACCATGTACAGGTAGCTGTTATCCTACACGTAGCGACAGCATCAAGATGTTGCCGTTAGTAAAATGAATAAAAAGTATCGACTCCCCAACAGCGATACATTGCATTGCAACACAACCGTCCGGTCGAGTCGTTGTTGGATCGTACCTGGAACGTGAAGAAGAGCTTGACGACGCGGTCGTGGGAGATTTTGGAGAAGACCTTGCGCTCCATCATGACGAATTTGACCTTCTTCTCCTTGCGGATGAAGCGCTTCTCCATGATCTTGACTGCGTACTCCACCCCCGTGTCCTTCATACGCGCGTGCACCACCTGCCGCCAGTCGACACGTCAGTCACTCCCCCTCCATCGCCATAAATCGCCATCATCTACTGTACGTACTCGAGCATAAGCGCCTTCGCCCAGCGTGGCGCCGAACATGAAATCAGCTGGCGACGGCTTCTTGCTGCTCGAGCGGACGGGCGAGGCGCCATCGGCCGATCCTGCCAAAGACAAGAGAGAATAGGATCAGTTAGACGTAGCAGGGATAGAGGAGAGAGAGCAGGGAGCGCACCGGGCGGCGTGGGGGCTTGCATCGTCCGGAGCGAGCGAGCGACGAGTGACGAGGGAACGCAATAGACAACGGAGCTGCTCGCTCGATTCTCTCCCCCTCTGGCTGTTGGTGTGTCGTACATAGATTTCGTCGTATTAGGGCTCGGGTTGTCCGGATATCAGGTTGTTTTATCCAGAAGATACATTTTGCCAGGTTGTTACCGCAGACATAGACGACGCGAAAAATACCGCAAATGCCGGCCAGCAGCTCCTGTGATGGTGCGTCGATGGAGCTCCATTGGAGAGCAGCTCACGCACAACCAGGCATTTCATGGTGCGCGCTGCACGTAGCACTCGTGGATATCTAATTGTTGGTGTAGATCTTGTACCCACGAATGGATACATGAAAATATAAAATCGCGATTTTCTGATTCTTATTCTCACAGGTAGTTGGCAACAGTAGTTGGCTCGACTTGAAGTGCAGAATCAAATCGAATCATGCAAGCACTGATAAAAATAATATCAAAATGAGGTCAAAACCTGTGAAATATTATTGTTACTTCAGCTCGTCGTGCGCATGAAGGAGATCGGTTCATCGTTGGCAGTGAAGACGAATGTACTGCAGACCAGTCACTTGACATCGCGCAACCATTTTCCGAGTCTCACGATGGAAATGATCGTCGAGAAATGCACGCAACGGCATTGAAATCGCGTGACGAAATAGTTGACGCTTTGGGTGAACTGTTAGCTCGAATTGAAGCCGAGCCAAGGATCCGAGCTGAGGTGAAAGTTGCCATTCAAGCCGAGCAAGAGGAGGCGTTGATGCATGCGAGGATCCGAGCTGAAATTCAGACTGAGGTGGAGAGAAGATGCGTGCAGAAGTCCGAGCCGAGTTGCTCGCTCAACCATGTTCGATTTGCGTGTGGGAAAATCGACGACCCGATCACACCTTTTGCTTGGACTGGCTGGCGAGGTGGCACGGTGGAGGACGCAGATGTGTGTCCCATGTGTCGGTCGAGCCTACGCTTGAACGAGTGCAGCGACTGCACTCAGCTTTAATTGGTCTGGACATCAATACATTTTCGGCTGCACCGTTATCCCTTTGTGTCTGTTCAAGGTCTGTTCAAGATCTCTTCGAGATGCACCGCCAACGTTTTCGATGTCTAGAGCATATCTCGGCCATCCTGTCTCTTTACCATGTACTGGGTACTCGCACCACCGTATCAACGACCCCGACGTCCGTAAAGATGGCCAACAGCAACCCAGTGCTCGAAATGATCATCAACGACGCGCCGCTCAGACTTGTTCTGACTGCAGGTATAGCTGCAATCCACACCTGCAATGAGTTGATGATATGTTTTTTTACTAACACGTTCGTCTCGTCAGATCTGGACGGCATCGTCGTGTGTGAAGATGTAAACACTTCGCGTCGAGACTGGCTCGTGACCGAC
Organism: Phytophthora agathidicida; assembly: GCA_025722995.1. Lineage (NCBI taxonomy): Eukaryota > Oomycota > Peronosporomycetes > Peronosporales > Peronosporaceae > Phytophthora > Phytophthora agathidicida. The sequence goes on along the minus strand of CP106972.1, from coordinate 2,723,562 downwards.
TCGGATTTTGGTGAGTCTTCGATCTCAATCTAGTAACGTTTTGTCAAGCATTCACCACATTGGTGTCTAGATAGTGCTCGGAAACGGCTGCGTTATGAGTTGCATTGGGTCTCCCCTGAAATCCGTGAGCATGAAGTTCAGGTTCCTGTTTTGGGCTACAGCGGGCGTGTCAATGTTGGATTTTTCAGATTGGACAACGAGGAGATGCAGATGGCTACAGTAGCCTACTACTTGGGCAGCTTGAACGCTGACGGCTTCATCGGAGCGGGTTTTGCTTTCCATCCAGAGCAATCGCCACTTTGGGAAGTTATCCAGGAAGCAGCAGCCGACATCCACGGCTACATGTATCCCGGTCATGGCTACTCGAAGCAAAAAGGAGCAGTGTTTATCGACACTAACGGGGTAAACCTGGCTGAGAAAAGCGGAGGCGAGGAAGCTTTTGACAGGGAAAACTACGTTTGGAGTGAACCGTGTGTGTCGCTCGGCGATGGGGTCTCAAATGCGCAAGGAATCTCATTTCCCAGTACGAACCACTGACACTGCGAGAGCTGTAGCTAGAAGCTAACCTATTTTGTGTACATGTATTGTTGCCATGAAATAGTTCACGAGCCGTCTTTCACCTGCAAAGTGTCGTTGGGAGATGAAAGCGAGGCAGTGGAGGTTAAAGCCAAGTCTGTGAAGCTTTTCGGTGATTTTTCAAGCAGTTGGGATGCTGTGGTGGACTTTAACGTACCATGTCTTGAGCTCCCCAAGGAATTCTACGATACCGTAAGTTGGCTATTTTGCAGGTGGCGCGAACTGCCTAATAGTAACTTCTGCCATGACTGTAGTTGGCAGGTTGGATCGGTCTGAAATTCGACTCCAGGCTTGGTCTGTCGGAAGTCGCAGCTTCGGCCTCTGAACTACCAGAGCTGCTTTTCTCGCTCTCCTTCGCTGGCGAGCAGCTCACTCTACCACTGCAATCACTTGTTATCCCGGAGCTCTCGGAATCATCCTCCACCAAAGGTATGAACTCGACCAAAATCTGCATCCAGCGATCCGCGTCAATGCTGCAACGGGGAACTGCCGCTTTTGCCGCGCCGACCACCACTGCCGCAGAGGTGGCACGTCTCCAGCGGCTGCACGGGGTCACCGGGATTCCTGTATACAACATGATCGACTCGCCCATCATTTTTGGTGCAATGGTGCTGGATGCCTTGGGGTCTGTCGTTTTCGATGGTATCACCAAGCGAACAGGCATTCGGAAGCCCTCAACAATAATCGGGTCAGATGAAAACAGTCGCCAAAGCGCTGCAACATGTCTACAACCAGTGTCGTGCACGGGTCAGCAAGATTACCTCGCACACTTGAACGTTTGCCAAGGCACAGCGTCATATTGATAGAACCTGGTTTCATTGCTATGCTAACGCACGATTATGCCTGCTTTTGTAGACCCGGACTGCTCTCAGTATTACTTCCACAATCTAGACGAAACCACGAAACAATGCATGATCGTACGTACACAAAATAGCACCACTTTGAGTTCTAGAAAGTGTTGATCACTTACCCCTGCTTGCGTGTACAAGCTAGAACCCAAGTTGGACACTGGTGTTGGGAGTGACGATAACATTGTTCCTGGCTGCTGAGCTCTTCTTTTCGCTGTCGTTACGGCGTCTCGTTTTTCGGTCACAACAAGACCGTTAGGCGAAAATGAGTGCTTTCGCAGAAACCCTCTCTCCTTGTTTTGTGCCAATGCCAAAATGTCTTCTTTCACACGCGACGAAGAAGATCTCTACGGGGTGGGTCAATCCCAAGCATTGATGCCACGAGAAGTACGGATGGTGCAGCGGAGAATGGATATCTGAATACTTGCCCGCGCCGCTGAAAATGGCCACTTGGTGGTTGTGAAGTATCTCCAGAACGCATTGGCAAAAAGCTGTTCCGCTGCTGCTATCACCGCATTCGGATGTTGTAAACACTTTACTGAAGTGTAAAGAATGCCACTCGCTTGGTGAAGATCAAGAACAAAGCATATCGGGTGGCAGTGGAAGCATTTTTTTGATCGGTCTTGAAATGCAAGACCGGCGAATGGTGGCATCTGAGCGTACCAAGTCATATTTTATTTGATACGATTGGGCAGGTCACGTCGAAGTTCGTTTGAGTAGTGATATGCCCGTTAAACCTCTTCTCAAACTGCTTCTTCACTTCTTCTCTGTGAATCTTCCTTTTTCGCTCCCGCAGGTAAATAACGGGATTGAGTGCTGCTCGTCTGCTTCGCATTTCATTTCACTCTTTAGAGAGAACAAGACAAGACCAAGAAGTTCCGAGGAGTATGTCGATGCTAACAGTTAGTGAAATGTCCCGCTACGGGTCATCCGATCCTTCCAAGTGGCACCAGCGCTTCCACGAACCAGACGATCTGTGCAAACGGATGAAGGGATACTATTGCTGTCGTGGAGATTTGGATCATTTGCTGTGGTTGCACAAGAATTGCGATGCGGAGCTGACCACGGTGGCGATGGATGGTGCAGCTAGCAATAGGCAACTCCACATCCTGGCGTGGCTTCATACGAACAGCTACGCGGGTTGCACGATGGCTGCAATGGCTGATGCTGCGAGGAACAATTATCTTCACATTGTGGAGTGGCTCAATAGGAATCGGTTACGACTGCGGCGATGGATGGAGCGGCCAGTGAAGGTCATCTCCGGATCGTCCAGTGGTTCCATGCACATCGCTCGGAAGGATGTTCGACCGAGGCGATGGACGGTGCCGCGAGAAATGGACATCTCGAAGTTGTCAAATGGCTTCACAAGAACTATCGCGGTGACCATACTTCGGCTCTGAGGAGTGCTTTTCCACCTCGTATCCTGGGCTGGGCTAGTGCTGCCCAACGGATCCTTCCAAGCCGCCGGAAAGCGTGTTCGACAGCGGCCATGGATGGCGCTGCAACAAAAGGACAGCTCCATGTCGTCAAATGGCTGCACGAACACCGATCGAAAGGATGTACCACGGCGGCGATGAACGGGGCGGCGAGCAATGGGCATCTTCATGCCGTCAAATGGGCTGTTTGACCCAAATAATGGGTTAAAAAAAGTTGTATCGTAAAAACAAGGTTTAAAACTCTTTTTTAACCCGTCATTCGTACTTTTGTCCATACTTCAACAAGCGAAGAACGAAGCAAGAAATGGCTCCCCCGACGGCCGAAGAGGAGCAAGAGTATGGCTACCAGGACCCCACGACATGGCACGAGCAAAAGCACGCGTCCGAGGGCTTTTGCTCTCGCATGAAGGACTATTACTCGGGTCGCGGCAGTTTCTTCTACGTGCAGTGGCTGGATCAGTTCTGCGATGAAAGGTTCACGTTTGCTGCAATGGATAACGCAGCGACCAATGGCCACCTGCTCATGGTGCAATGGCTACACAAACACAAAGACGGAAATTGCACCACTGCGGCCATGGATGGGGCTGCAGTTAACGGCCACTTGGACATTGTCAAGTGGCTCTATGAGAACAGATCTGAGGGTTGCTCTGCTGCGGCAGTCGTCAATGCGGCAGCTGAAGGTCACAGTGAAATTTTCACGTTTCTCCATGATAACTTCATCAAAATACGCAGCAAACCTGCCAATGACGCGGCCATTCGAGCCGAGATCCAAGGACGACTCCGCGCGGAGGCGAAGAAGAAACTTTGTCAAGAGGAGGAAAGAATTCGAGCAGAAGAAGAAGCCAAAATACGAGAAGAGGAGAAAGATCGGATCCGAGCCGAAGAAGAAGCCAAAATTTGGGCGGAAGAGGAGGCGCTAATGATTGCGCAAGAAGAAAAGAGGGTTTGTGCTGCGATCCGCGAGGAGGAGGAGGCCTGGGCTCGTGAAAGGATTCGAGTCGAGGTTCGAGCTCAGGTGAAAAACAAAATGCGGGCCGAGATCAGGGCGGAGCTCCTTGCAGAGAAATTGTGCCCGATATGCCACGTCACAGTAAGTGAGCCGACGATAACGGCGTGTGGCCACACTTACTGCAACGAATGTCTGTCGGCGTGGATGGAGAGGAGCAAGTCGTGCCCGATATGCAGATCAGAATTGTAAGTTCCATTGAGGGGGGGGGTAAAAACCAAGAAACAAAATCTTTAGGATGTAGCTTGAGTCAAAATATGTTAGGAAGCGTATTGCACTTCGAAGTAGAATCTACTTAGTAGATGCTTTGATTCAAAGCCTTTGAAGCTCCGTTGCCTCGAATATCCGCTTGGTCCCGGGAAATTACTGCAATTTTTATGCTTGTACAGTGTCACTCCTTTATTGCATGTCAAAGCACCCTCTATTGTCTATCAAGTTCAGTAGTTGACAATGCCTGCCCTCGCAGGGGATTTAAACCTGGCAGACAATGTTGCGTCCAACGGCGAAGATCACTTATGACCTCCCTAAGCTGAAGCCTGGCCGGCCGATAGCCACTTGCGTCTTTTTCTGAGCCTTGATGACCTTGCGGGTATCACCGCGCCCTGACTTCTGCATTTGCAAACTCGACGCACCAGATCTCGAACTGCAGGGCGTTGAGTCTGCAGCAACTGAGCTGTTAGCGTTTTTCGCGGCTTCACCGCCAGCTACCTCAGAATTCGAGGTCTGCCAATTTACATGCGCGCTGCTGCTCTGCTTCATCAGTTCGCGGATCGCAATCGTCGCATCGGAGCCATAGTCCAAATCGAATTCAAGTACTAGCGCGCGGTGTGATGCCTTTTCTTGCTGCGACGGGGAATCTGCTCCATTTTTTGTAGTCGAATTGTCTTGTGCTAATGCAGGAGAATCTGCAAGCAATGCGTCAACGTCATTGAAAATCAAAGGCTTCGTCGGATCCGCATAACGTTCCAATCGGAACGACACCCGGGTGGGCCTTTTCACCAAGTGGCGATACGATCCATCTAGTATATACGTTTGGCTGCCATCAGGTCCGAAGTGCGCGTTCAAATCAATACCATCCGTCGTGAGCATTTTTCGATACGCAACACCAATTGCGTTTGTTGGGTACTTGACCGCATGGCCTGGCAGTGGAAGCACCACGTCTTCGATTGAATATTGGCCAACGTTGGCTTCTGTGAGTTCCAAGACTTCTTGCATCGGCTGCCTCCTTTTGCTCTTCCCGGTCCTCTGGCGCTTGCGACTCGGTTCACTTGTTTCATTTGACTTTGTAACTGCATCACTCTTGACGAGAACAAGGTCGCCAACAGCAGCCGACGTAGACGAAAACTTCGATACGCGCGTACTCGCCATCTCATTCCACACGAAGTCCTGGTACGCCTCAACATAAGATGTGCGGAGTGGCTCTGGAATATTGTTGAACGCTAGTTCGTGTGCATCAATGCCGTGCTGCTGGAGACCCTCAAGAACCGCGCGTTCTGGCACGAGGAAGGGTGGGAGCATACGCAGTGCTGCAGCCACATCTTTGTGCTGGCGAAAGTGTTCTCTTGCAGCACGGATCTTGCTAGCTTCGCCCTCTTGTGTACGAAGCACCAGCAGCACAGCTAGCTTGTAGTCCTTGCGTAACATCGCACGGCCAAGCAAGTGGTACGACGTGCTCGCGTTACCGAAGCGTTGCAGGCCGAAAAAGTTGATAAACCCGCGCGTTCTCCAGCTGCATACTGCCTGGCGCACATCCTTCTCCGACAGCTCTTTCTCGTCCTCAGGCAGCGAACGAACCACCATTGCAATGCGGTTTCCAGCACAGTCACCCAGTTCGAGCTTCCTTGAAACGTAACGCAAGTCCCCGACGAGGTATTGCTGGTCTTCCAGTTTCTTTGTTCCGCCTGGCCGGAACACAACCTGAGCGCGATCCTTCGGAACGCGGTACACCGTGCAGAGCTGCGTCGTAATTCCACGTTTGTCCTTAACATCAGCATAAGAAAGCAGTGTCGGAGGGATCTTCAGCATAGACGCCAGTTGATTAATCACTGCCGAGGTATCCTTATTCCGTTTGTACAGCGTAAACTGCAGATAATCCGCTGTCCACAAAAAAATCGTCAGTCAGACCCCAACCATTCTCCAATAAAACCATCCAACACACTCACGTTGTCCCACAGGCCAGTCCCTCTTGCTATCTCTTTCTCCAGGCAGCAACTTCACAGCAAACTGCGGTCGTACGCGAATCACAGCCGTGTCGCTTCCAATATTCAGCGTATCTGCCACAATCCTCGTCTTGCCGTAACGTCTCATGGTCTCATGGATAAACACGCGATCTGCCTTCTCATTGAGTCCTCCCAGATAGAACGACAGTCCATCGGCCGCTGCCAACGCTGCCGACGTGTCTGTCGCGTCCTTGTTCTCCTTCCTTTTGGCCTCAAACTCCACTCGAGCACGCTCTACCTTGCCCAGAAACTGTTCGAACTCTTTTCCCTTCTTAGTTCCGATCTCTTTGGTCACCAGCACCACCAGTTGACGCAAGTGATAGGCTTCTTTAGCAGTTTGACCCTGCTCCTCTTGCTCCAGTGACGTCTGATGCAGTTTCCGAGACAGCGCACGGACAGACCCCAGCAGCTGTTCTTTGCCTTCTTCCTTGTCCTGCTTCTTAACCTCGTCTCGAGGAGCCACGACGCCTAAAACAAAGTCCAAGACGCGCTGTTGGAACACCAGCTGCACGTTCTTGCTCTTCTTCGCCACGTGCTGCAGCGTGATCGGCTGCTTGTTGTGCAGTGACAATTCGTGCACCACAAAGTCGGCGAATCGCTGCTTGACGATGCCCTTGAAGCCGTGTTGGCTCGGATTCAGGAAGCCAGCGATGCCGGCCACTTCTTCGGCGATGCACACGTTCTCGTGGTCGTTGTATCCCTCGCCCTTGAACCAGACCGGGTTGGCGCCACGTCCACCACCGCCACGCCGGAACCTTCGTCCGCCATTATTGTTGCTGTTGTCGAAGCGGCGGCCGCCTTGTGGCCGTCGGTACTCCATCGCGCAAGACCCCGAGTGGCTGGCGAGGAATAGTGACTGGCGTCGGATAGATCGTCTGGCCCGGTCGAAAGAGTGACGTGTCACTAAAGGTAGGTTCTGGATTAAGTACGATTCTGGACGACACTCACAAAAAGCCCGAGCCTAAGCGCGATCGATCGTCTCCATTGACCAACAAGCCCCACGAGAATCCGCGAGATCTGACGACGCAGCCATGAGCGTGGAAGCCGACAAGACGCGCGCCGAGGCGCTGCTGCTGCAGACGATTGGCAGCGAGGGAGCTGTGGAGGACACGTACGACTTCGCTCTGGCCAGCGGTCTGTCGCACGAACTGGTGGTGGGCGTCATGAAGTCGCTGCTGGTGGACGCGTTCGTGGCCGAGACGGAGCGCTCGACGTCGTTCTACGTGCTGAAGGACGAGGCCAAGCAGTTTCTGGAGAACGGATCTCCCGAGATCCAGGTGTTCCACGCCATCCCCGCCACCGACGGTATCGACCGCAAGGCGCTGGAGACGGCGGTGGGCGCTGCGACTCTCAAGGTCGGACAGGGCGCGTGCATGAAGAACAAGTGGATCCGATTGGACAAGGCCGATGGAAAGTTCTACCGCAATGTGGAGAGCGTCACGGACGACGTCACGGAGATGCTGCGTCGTGTGGAGAAGGCGGACGGCGCGCTGTCAGCTGCGAACAAGGACGAGGCCAACACGCTCAAGCGCCGCAAACTGGCGGAAGTGAGGACGCGCAAGTCGTACGCGCTGACCAAGGGAGTCAAATTCGCTCTGCAGAGGAAGAAGCAGGCGGCGGGACTGACGAAGGAGATGCTGGAAGGGTGAGTGAGGGTGTATGATGGGAGGGATGAAGATAGTTGATTACTGATGGATATGATGCAGGGAGGCGTGGAAGAAGGAGACGTTCAAGCCCTACAACTTCAAGACGATGGGTCTGACCGTCGGCGGCGGACACCTGCACCCACTCATGAAGGTGCGCGCCGAATTCCGTCGCGTGCTCATGGACATGGGGTGAGTTGGTGGAGAGAGGACGAATAATATGATGAAGGATACTGATGTTGGGGGTGCTGTTTGTTCTGTCTAGATTCCAGGAAATGCCGACGAACCGCTACGTGGAGAGCAGCTTCTGGAACTTCGACTCGCTGTTCCAGCCGCAGTCGCACCCTGCGCGTGATGCCCATGACACGTTCTTTCTCACTCGTGCGTGTCGGAATTGCATGTTGTATAGATACGGGCGCATAATTGACTTAATTGGTGATTTTGTTTTGCTTTGAAGAACCTAAGCACTGCCTGACGGTGCCGGAGGACTACTACAAGCGCGTCCACGACATGCACGAGAACGGTGGCTTCGGCTCCATTGGGTACGTGAATTGCTGTGCGTTTTAGAATGCATTGAGCTTACACCTTTTTCTTACTACAGCCACGGCCGCGGTGCCTTCAAGCGTGAGACGTCCATGACGAACATCCTGCGTACGCACACGACCGCTATATCGGCGCAGATGTTGTACAAGCTCGCGAACCAGCCCGGTGGCTTCACGCCGCAGAAATACTTCTCCATCGACCGCGTGTTCCGTAACGAGAGCATGGACGCGACCCACTTGGCCGAGTTCCACCAAGTCGAGGGTGTGGTGGCCGACTACGACCTGTCGCTGGGTGACCTCATCGGCATTATCAAGGCCTTCTTCCTGAAGATCGGCATTACGCAGATGCGCTTCAAGCCCGCGTACAACCCGTACACGGAACCCAGCATGGAGATCTTCGCGTTCCACCCGGACCTGAAGAAGTGGACTGAGATCGGTAACTCCGGTGTGTTCCGCCCGGAGATGCTTCGTCCTATGGGTCTCCCCGAGAACGTGCGTGTCATTGCCTGGGGTCTGTCGCTGGAGCGCCCCACGATGATTAAGTACCGCCTCAACAACATTCGCGACCTGTTCGGCCACAAGATCGATCTCGAGCAGACCCGATCGGCCAAGCTTTACCGCTACTAGACGTAGAGGCGAATGCTAAAGCTTCGACCAGGATTTGGCTGCGGTGAACGCCTCCAGTTAGTTAGCGGCGACGATGTGTGAAGGCACCCGCTGCCTCAATAAAGGTGAGAGTTAGTACGTGTCACGCGGTTTACTTTATTGCGTGGCGGAGCCTTGCACTAAAACCGCAAGCACAAAACCAGGAAAACCTGCATCTTGATCTATTTCATGGTATCAGCTGCAAACTCTTGTCTATCTAAGCTTCTCGTCCAGAACATTAGTATCCAAGCTCTGTGGCGAGTTTCTTGAACTCCTCCCAGAAGAGGAACGTGAAGATGGTGTGTGGGCCTAGCCGCATGTAGTGCGCCGCCCACCCCTTGTAGAAACCGCGAATGCCCTCGCTCTTCATGGTCTTCATCATGCAGTCCAGCACACCCGAGTACAATTTGCCCTTGCCGTTCACCACCTTCTGGCTGTAAATCCGCGTCGACACCACATCCATCGGGTTCATCGCCGTCGTCACCACCAGACCCGTCAAAATACTCGCTGCAAACGCCATAAAACACTGTCAGCCAACTCTCCTCACAAAAACCTTAAACAACACTTCAAACCTACAGCCCAAGTGAACCTGCACACCATCTTCAAAACCTGCCGCAATCACAAGCGTTTTCGCCTGTGTGTACGTCGCCAACTGGGTACCAGAACCAATCTACGACAACAGCAACAACAGTCAGCACTCCATAGAACTCCACGCAATCCCCAAAACCTCTTCAACGTACTGCAACACGCGGAATCGACGCCGTCGCACCACGGTACAGTCCCTTTAAGCCGTCGGCCTTGACAATCTGACGGAATCCGTCCATCTACACAAAAAGAGACCCAAAACCGTCAGCACCCTCTCCTGATTCAACCCGTATCATTTCTTGTACCATTCCGTTGTACGCGTATTGTGCATTGATCTTCCCTGCCGAACTGGCTGCTTGAATCCGCGCCTTCACCAGGAAGAAGGGACTGCCAATGAACGCGCCGATCATTCCGGACGTGGCGGCGGCGCACACATTGCGCACTGGGAACGAGTAGGACGTGGGGTCCGTGGCGCCAAAGACCTTCTGCAGCGGCTCGAACAGCCCCAACCTCGGTCCATTCATGAAGATCTGGTAGGAGATACCTGGCCCCAGTCCGCGCTGGATGCCGCGCAGTCCTTCCGTGCGTCCAATGGTGTAAAAGGCGTGAGCGAAGTTGCGGTACTGCACCACGGGAGCCGCGCCCCGCGTCACGTTGTGTGCCAGCTCTCCCTGCAGCTGCATGCGCGTCTTGATGACTTCCATGGGGTTGGACACCACGCAGGCGCCGCTGGTGGCTGCGCTGGCCAGGAGGAAGTCCATCAGGATGCCGCGTTCTGCCATTGCGACGGCTTGCTGACGACGAGGTAAGAGCGGAAGTGAGGCGATTTGTAAAACGATTGAGCAATCAGCGATATTGGATGAACGGACTTGAGCCCAAACAACTTGGGTTCAGTAAGGAGCCAATTTGTTTGCTCGCACACGTCGCAGGAAAAGGGCAACGTCACGCTGGTCTTTGGTGATCCGAGCCTTACGCATTTAGACTAGCGATGCTTTGATGCACGCGCATGCATCAAATAACAAGATGCGTGCATTTTGTTCAACCAAGGAGTGATGAAGTGCAAAAATTGCGTTAATAAGTTAGTCAACCAAACATCCTGCAACTGTTGGAAAGCTACGTGAACTTCCAGCCTAGTAGACTACTTGATGCCGTTTGCATACGTGGGTCACGTTCAGAAGAGTCTTCTAGAAATTGAACTCCGTTTGCACCTCGTAGACTTCTTCAGGAAAGTGCTCCTCGTCACCCCAGTGAGCGCCATCGAAGTCCCATTCTCCGCCGTGTTGCTCGTCACCTTCGTTCATCATTTCCTCGAGGTGTTGAATGTCACGCAACAAGGCAGCGTCGACAGGAGCAGCGGAAATTAGTTCACTTGTCGAAACATCTGTAGTTTCAGGCGCTAGATCAGCCACAGCGTCGGAAATTATTGGTTCAGTTGCATCCTTCGGTCCTTGATTCGAGTAAATAAACGTCAACTTGATCACGGTGTCATTGGCCAAACGGTTTCTGCGCGCTGAGTGAATAAACTTAAAAATGCCCCATGAGCGCTCCGAAGCAGCAGAGGAGGTCGGGATGGTAAAAATTCTCTGCGCGATCGGAGCTGGCAAGGGATACTTGTCGATCCCATCCCACGTCCACCAGTGCAGCGGTGGTGATCGGTAATAAAGTGTTCGGTGTTCATCGCTCCAAGTTAGTTTTTCGGTGAGGAATTTTGTCACCTCTGGTTCCTCTTCTGCTCGTCGTATCCAAGGCGTCCAGCAAGTTTCGTGATCTTCATCATCGCGCGAATTTTTTCGGTACCAACAAGTGTGCTGGTAGGCTTGGTGTGATCCAACCAATAAGCGATGCTCATTGCAGGCTTGTGGATAGAATTCCACCGGTATTCAATACTATCCTTGATGAATACTTGCAGGCTGTTTCCGACTCCAGGAATCCTTCTACTGTAGACTGGATGCCTAGCCAAATCAACAAACTGCTGATAAACCACTGAGATACAAAGGGTATCTCTTTCAAAATATGCCAAACACTTATGGTTTGGCTCTAAAAGCTGCAAAATCACCACCCCTTTGGCCCAAAACACCTCGGGCAGCACAAGGTGTGTAATACGAGAAACTGTATCACTATCATAAGTCGCAAGCAGGTCCTCGTCTCCAAACAATTCCCGTATAGCATTTTCATTCTCCAGAACCAACTTAATGCACTCGAACGCTGAAAACCATCATGTGGCGACGGGAAGCTGCAATCCGCGCTGACAGCCTTCTCGGTCGGCTTTTTGAATAGTCCGGAACCGAGAATTGGTCGCAGTATGGCTTCGGATGAAATTCGCGACGTCCTTGGAGTCACTCAGGATATTTTTCAATATTGAAAACTCCAAAATGTCTTTCATGAGCAAACTTAATGCGTGTGCAGCACGTCCGGTAGCGAGAGATCCAGGTGGTGTTGGCTTCAGAATTTTCCATGCTCTCTTCATGCTGGATGCGTTGTCGGTGGTTATGGAGACTACTTTACCCTTGCCAATTTCACGTTCAATCTCGTCAACAACCTAACCCATCATCTAGGCGAGGTATGTCTTCGTATCTTCACCTGTCACCCGACAGGTCCACAGCAACGGTCGATTGCCCGGCGCAACAACTATAAAATTGATGAGGCTTTCACGGTGAGGGTTTGACCGCTTATCGGATACAAGAGCAACAAACGGTTGGTCTTTCATCTTCGCAACCACACTCTTCCATTCTGCTAGGTAGGCTGCGTCAAGAAGTTCCCCCGCCACCATGTGCCGAGTCGGCGTGATAACCGCTGGACAAATGCAACCAAGCATTTGACGGAAAGCTGGATGCTCGACGCTTCGAAACGCCACTCCGGACCTGAAGATAAACAAAGCAATCGCCATCTGACAACGAAATTTGTAGTTTCCCATAGCTGCTGGTTGCTGTAGATTTGTTGATTCAGTACGCTCGTCTTCATCCGTGCTAGCCCCCCGCGACTGGAACCTCGTGCTGGCGCGTTTGGCGTTCCCCCTCAGTTCATCAGCCTTGTACTGTTCACGAATGAACTCTGGAATTTCTTGACACTTTAATACGTGGTTTATCAGCGCACGAGACGGCTGCACACGCTTTAAAACCGCACCGCAGTGGTTGCACTTTGCGTCCTTATACTTTCCGTCCTTAATTCTAGTGAACTCGCTCCAGATTGTCGTCACAAATGGGCGACCTGGCTTCCTACCTTGTGCCACCATGCACAAGGAGGGCGCCAACAGCAATGCTGCCAGCATAAACATCATGCAGAATGCTCAGTGCGACTGCAACTGCAATGTGAAGATCGCGGAATGGCGGGAAAGTTTGAAACAGAAGCTTCAACTTTGAGTTTACAGGCGTACCGCTTTTCTTGTACTAATAGGATGCGCGCATCAAATAAGTGAATGCATGCATCAAACCAACGCTAATTTAGACGAGGGTGTTCTGGTCCGTGTCGTCGTCCTGGAGTTCTAAATGAATGTCAGCCTCGACGATGTAGGGGATGGTTTCGATGGCTCTGCGGGGAAAAAATCAATGAAAGTGAGCAAATGCGACGCCAATTCGGCTTTTGGGGCCGACGCACCTCCTGGCTTTCTTCGCGACAGCGTGGGCTGCACCGACTTTTAAGTCTGGCTGAACGATGATGGCGACGTCGACGACGGTGCCCTGACCGAGCCAATGTGTGTTGATGTGCGTCGTCGCGGTGATCTCCGGGATTGTGGCTAGCGCGTAGCTGATATCGTTCTTGATTTCTCTGTACGGACGGAAGTCGTTTTTGTCTGCATTGACGTTAGAGCAGCTAGGTTGATCTTCAGGGCGCAAATATACACAAGGAAGTGGGTTAGAGCACTGAGTACTTGTAATGGATAGCTGCTTGTCAGGATATTACCGAATTGAACATCGATGTGCACCAGAACCTCGGACACGTCTGGGACTTCCTGCAAAATGTGGGATCGGACTTGCTCCGAAATCTACGACATCACAATGTTATCGCCAACTTGGCATCGATGGTACACGAAGTTGGTCTACTAAGTTACCTGCTGAGCCATTGAAATACTCGTCCGCGCATCGAGCTATAATGCACAGCAACGATCAGGTTCGAGGCACTTGTAGAACCAAACAGCAAGATGTAATAGCAGCAACGTACATGAACGCGTAAATCCACCAGCGTATATGGCCCCATTCGACGGGCTCGGACTTGCGATACGTGCAGTACGTCGTCCACACTACCAGACTGCAATATACGAGGGCATTTAGTTAGGATGCACACAACATAATACTTGCGCTATGCTTTCACGCACCACTACTTTCAGTGTTTCAAGTACTTCAGCCTCAACCGTATTGTCGGTAAGCTCTTGAACACTGGATGTCAAAAAAGAGCAGCTTCTAATTAGCCCCAACACAAGTACAAATCGAGACCAAACACGATTTAACCAAAACAACGTACCTGTCTAGGCAGATTTCGCCACCGGTCTTGACGATCATCGCTGCTACAGCCATACCAGCAACTGATCAAGCATCCAAGTAGTTTTTTTAGCGTACAATATGCAATTAACCGCTTGGTCCACACACAGCGCACCTGGATCAAGGAGTGGCACCCCCGCCATCGAGCCGACAATGCCACCGAGTGCTACAACAGAGGAAATTGCATCTGTGCGGTGGTGCCACGCATTTGCAATCAGCACCTTGCTGTTTGCCTGCTTGCCAATCTTCACAGTGGCACGAAACAACGCCTCCTTTGCTGCAATAGACAGCCCCGCTGCTCCAGCCGCAAGTGCCCATTGCGTACTTCGGTCAATTTCTGTAGCAACCGGACGTCAGTTGTGTGCTCGTCCTTTGCCAGAAAAGGTGGTAAGTGTTTACAAACCTGACAGGAACGGCAAATTAAAGTCTGGGAGAGCTGTGGTCGCAGCAGCACCGCTCCAGATTTCCTGCATAGCCTGCAGTCCGTCGGCGCCGATGCCAATTCCGCACAGTACCAAGATGGCTCCAACCGAGAGCGAGCCCACCGCCTCGTACTTGCCGTATCCTGACGTCCATGATTCCACGCATTAACCACACCTGTACACATTCCACAGCTGACCATCGCAAGAAACGCCAAATACCGTAAGGATGCTTCGGATCAGGCGGAAGTCGCGCCACCTTGACACTCCAGAGCGTTACCACATCGGACAGCAAGTCCGATAGAGAATGTGCCGCATCCGCGATCAACGCGCTGGAGTGAATCGCCACACCCACAGCTCCCTAGGCAACAGTTCGGTCGCCAAACACATCGTCAGGAGCTCGTAGGCGGAATTCGCAGCACTTCGCCACCTGAATCTGCTCTATTCGCACCTTTGTAGCAGCCATAGCCACATTCACATACATCCCGACGCGCGTAATCTTCATGGCCTCGTCACCCTGGCTGAAGCGCGGCACTGCAGCCGTCTCGTGTTCCTCCGCTGCATCTTGAACCTTGCGACCCCATGGTTCGGAGCTGAAGTTGGCCAGCTGCTTGGCGAGTCGGAAGTCCTGTCGTGACCATTGGAATTGCCTGCCACTCGCAGGGAGTTTGGCCGCAGCAGTGCAGCGACTGATAGCGCGAGGCTTGAGCGATGCGAAGACGCTGCCGCCGCGCACTCGCCACATGGTCGAAGGTTGTCAAGTGTCAAACGAGAAATGACCGCCGTTCGTACGTGATGACCCTGTTCAAACCGATCAGCTGATCCGAAATCATGTTTGCTTGGACTGGATACGACGCGTGCCCAAGGTGGCCGCTACTCCGCCACACTTGCAGTCAACAACTTACGTGGAGCATTGCTTACAGCTGGAAGCAGTGGCACCAACGAGCCCTCTCCGAAACGAACTTGCTGTCATGTTGGATCTGTCACGTTGATGCGTGTGCTATGTAGAGTGAGGACACACGTGGGCAACCAGCCGCCACAAACGATCTTGCCTTACAAGTTGTGCTGCGCTTCGCCCAGTGTCGACGCGCAACTTCGACGCTCGACTAACCGGCAGCTCCATCGGCAACGATGCGACCATCATTCTTGATCCTGTGTACCACCACACCAGGCCGTTCGCGTGTGCTTGGCACGCCACGTGGTTGGAATGACCACTCCAGCATCTGCCAGCGCAATACGTCCAACTACCATGTTGGACGTGACTCGCTGTCGGATGCGCGACTTGTAAATGCTGGACGCTGCCGCCTCGCACTTGCAGTGTCGTCGCCACCCATCGCTTCCCATACGCAAAGTCTCCGTTGACGCGAACAGCTGGGCTGTGGCTTTGGCCGCGGCGCTGCTGATCCGACGCCAGGAATGGGTTCAGCGCCGTGGAGCGTCCGCGCACGCAACAGCCTCCTCCAAGGCTTGCTTCGAACGATGGCGCACAATGGCAGCGGCACCACCGAAGAATTCGACCGTTTCCGCGCGGACTAAGTCAAAACCGTCTCGTCCCGCTGCCGGTGCTCCAAGCCATTTGCAACAGCCCAGCGCTCACCTGCTGCAGATTCGGCTGCGACAGCTCAAAATAGAGACGCCCAAACGACTCGTTGAGAGCGACGTCCCGCGCGTGATTGGCTGGACGTCGTGTCCGTCCGTCACGCTCGTCACGCTCGGTTACAGCAAGGGACGGGCGGGCGCGTTTTGCCAAAAGGTTGGTACGATCACCGTAGAGCTGCAGCAGAGCTCTCCGTGAGAAGCTGGCGATGTCGACGGCACTGCAGACGCTGGAGGGCGCCACTACGCTAGGTGAACGTCTAGCGGGATTCTCCACTCTTAATGCGCTATTGCATCGCGCAATTAGGCTGTCTAGAGACCGATCGGCCGTTTTCGCCAGCAATCTGCAAGCTTAAATCGCCATACAAGCGCTAAAAGCTGCACATTTTCACTGTATACTTTGCTGCAGTGAGATCCACCTCTGACCTCGATAGCGCCATCTTCCGTCAAAATGCGATTTTCCCTCCCCTGTCGCTCCGAACCTCTCCCCCTCTCCCCGCCCACCATCAAATCAGCGCCAGTAGACAAACAGACGGCTCGCGCGCAAGTCGAGACAAAGGAAGGAAGAGCGATTCAAATCAGGAAGCACGCCGGCCCCCCTTTGGACACATTGAGACCACCCGCAATGGCCACCCCAAAGATGGAGGAGAACAACACGGTACGCCCCCCCCCCCCCCCTCACCACACTAAATGTCAATACGCTTTCCGGAGTGAATGTCACGCCGAGAGTGTTGACACCAGGTCACTACCGTAATGGCTAACGCACGCGCACTATTGTTATTATTGTTGTACGCTACAGCTCGGTCGGCAGCTCGCCGCCGCGAACGAAGAAGCTTGGCTGTCTCTGGGCCGCATCGCCGAGATGATGGGCGACGACGAGAACACGATGCTGGCCTACGAGAAGGTGCTGTCCCACAACCGACTGAACGCCACGGCGCTGTTCGCCATCGGCTGCTGCTACGAGAAGGTGGAGGACTACACCAAGGCCGCCGACTGCTTCCGCGGCCTCGTGTCGCTCAACGAGCAGAACTCGGACGCCTGGGGCCACCTCGGCTACTGCTGCCTCATGATGAACGACCTCACGAGCGCACACACGGCCTACCAGTACGCCATGTACAACAACCCGATGAGTCAGAAGGATCCCAACATGTGGTACGGCATCGGCCAACTCTACGAACGCCTCGGGTCGCTCGAGCACGCGCAGGAGTCGTTCGAGGCTGTGCTCCGCTTCGAGCCCAACTTTAACATGGCGCTGGAGGTAAAATTCCGCCTCGGAATCATCGCCAAGCAGCGCGGAGACTACGAAGGAGCTCTGGAGAGACTCAAGTCGGTCCTGCACGACGTGCAGGCAAATGTGCAGACCACCGAGATGGCCAGTGATATTTGGACGCAGATCGGACACGTGTACGAGCTCAAGGATGAAATTCAGCTCGCCAAGTCCAGTTACCTCAAAGTGGCGGAACTCAACCCTAACAACGCGAAGCCGCTGCAGCAGCTTGGTTGGCTTTGCCTCAAGCACAGCGAGCACCCGCCCGCTATTGACTATCTGAAGAAGGCGGTGGCCATTGACCCGCAGGACGGCAAGGGGTGGTATCTTTTGGGCCGATGCTACATGGCTGTGCAGGAGTTTGAGGAGGCCTATGACTCGTACAAGCACGCTGTGACCACGGACTCGCAGAACCCGAACGTGTGGTGCTCCCTTGGCGTGCTCTTCTACCAGCTGAACCAGCACTTGGACGCTTTGGACGCGTATTCGCGTGCTATCAACATCAACCCCAACATTTGCGAGGTCTGGTACAACGTCGGAACTCTGTACGACACCTGCAACCAAACTAGCGATGCTCGTGATGCGTACCAGAAGGCAGCCGAGCTTGGCGCGGACGCTCAATTTATTCGTGAGCGATTGGAGCTCCTGCGGGTCCGAGAAACTGGTCAGTCCACAATCGGCATGGCGGGTGCCAACTCAGCACCTGGTCCTTCGGAACCGCCCACCACGTCCCCAATGCCAACATTCTCGTCGCGACCCACGGCTGAGACCCAGTACCAGGCACAGCAGCAAGGTGCTCCAGTTCAAGGAGGCGCGGTTCCCCAGCCCAATGGTGCGCCACCTGTAAGCCAAGGTGCACCAATGGCGCACATGCTTCGTGGAGGCGAGGCCCCTATGAGCATGAGCATGGGCAGCGCGCCGACATCAAACTCGATGAGTGTTAGCGGACCGGAGACTAGCAGCACTATGGCTCGCGGAATGCCCGTTAGCAGCGGCGGCATGAATATGATGCGTGGCATGGGCCGTAGTGCCCCGATGAACGGCGGTGGCATGATGCCCCGCGGTGTCATGGGTGCCATGGTGCCTGGCATGCAGCACCCGCAGCAAGGCCAGCAGATGCAATCGCAGCACCCTCAGGCCCAGGCGCACGCACAAGCGCAAGCTCATGCTCACGCACAAGCTCAAGCACAGGCGGCGCAGGCTCACCATCACGCACAGATGCAAGCTCAGATGCAGGCCCAACAGCAGCAACAACAGCAACAGCAACAGCAACACGCGCAGGCTGTCCACATGCAGCAGGACGGTCGTCGAGGAATGCCTGGTCGACCTATCAAGGAGGAGAGCAAGGTCGGCGGGATGCGATACGCTATGGATGGAGGCGACCGCAAGCTTCAGGCACCACCGCAGCGTCTTGCTGGATTGAACCCGAAGAACCTGGCTGGTCCCGCTGGCGTTCCGCAAGGTGGCCGACGCGATCGCTTCCCGATCCCCATAAGCGACCCAAAGCAACACCAACACCCGTCGCTCCAGCCGCCTCCCGGCAGACGGTGAAGTGCTGGCCTTTACCGAGCGCGTCTACTTCATCTTGTGCGTATTGGAGCTCTCGGGCTCAACAAGTAGGCTAAGGTAGGCTAAGTTAGTTTTAGCGTGTGTGTTGGAGAAATGGTATCAAGGCACCCAACCTGATAAATCAAGGAGTGACATGGTATATTCACTAAGAATGATCTCGAGAGATCTTTACGTTCGGACTGGGCTACCGACGAATGAAGGCACTACATCTTTCACTCCCCAGAGCCCGTTTACCGAGTGGGCTTTCGTTTGAGGTCCTTCTCAGGGTCCCGTTCCCACGTTGGTTTGAAGAAGTCGTCTTAGTTGATTTGGTGTCCTCTGCAGAGCTGTGGAGCTCGAGGCTGGCTGGTGACTTGGAGGAGCCCAAGCTGCCACAAGTTTTTCGCGGCGTTGATGTCACGCTCCCAGTAGTTCGCTCTGCACACTACGTTTCTGCAGACCCGCACATTCCTCGACCTCTTGGTTTTCGTCGTCCCGTAGATCTTGAATGGCGTGTCCACCATCGGGCGTGAGCACTCGGAGCAAAAGATAGCTGGTGCGGAATTCATCGACCATGACGAGGGTTGCGCGGCGAGAGAGTTCAAGTGCGAACCGCTTGAGCGGGACGTGCATGTGGCCCGCGAGATGGGTCTGGCTGCTCCATTTTCCGAGAGACACACACACGTCACGGTCCACGGTCGGGACAACACGCTTGGCGAGCTTCGCGACGGCCTTACGTTTGAATCGCGACACCGTGAATCTCCACTTTCGAAACCCTTTGAGAGCGCAGAACTCCAACATGGCGTTGACATTCTTCCACATGTGCTCGTAGCGAGAGAGGAGGGACGTCGACGACGAAGTCTTGAACGATGGCATGTCCTTCAAAAACGCACCATAGCGCGGATACTTCTTCTTCAGGTTTTCATGCCAGAATGCTTGGTGCTCGACACGACTCATGTGTCGGTACTCTCGGGACGTGACTTGTAGGACATGAGAATTGTCGCGCAGGAAGTGAGTCCGGCGCCTGACGCCGTGTTTCCGCGGACGGTGCTTTGGGTGGTGCCTGTGGCAGATCTCGTACCACCCCTCCACATCGCACTGCGCTCTGCTGCGTCTCTTGCGTCGGTGGCGACGACGGCGGTTCCTGCTGCGCTTCTCGCCATGGCGTCTGCCGCCAACGTGGCCTGGACAGGTACTGCACCAACCGGGCATGGAGCATGGCTCTTCCGGTGGGTTGCAGACAAAGCCCAGCATAGGACGGCTGTATGCCGTCAGCATCATCCGTAGACCTGGGTCGATCCCGATCAATGTATGTGGTATATACTTCGGAGAAAGAGCAGGTCGTTCAAGAGGAGCAGGAATCGACGTCAGCACAGCAGCACTGTAGCCGTTCGTGGAGATCTGATACTCGAAGTTGCGCCTTGGAACGCCAATCCGGGGATCCGCAGTATGGCTGACGCAGTCTCCGAGGTTGAAAACCGTGGTCCACATTCGCTCGCGCACTTCTTGGAACTCCGTAGACGTAGCATACGTCCGATGGCCACGAGAGTTCGTGGACTTGTAGAGCCCAAAGACATCCTTACCCGTAGTTGCCAAAACTTGCCTTGCGACTTGGTAGAGCACCTCTGTAGTGGCCGGGAAGAATGATGGCACACAGGAGGTGGGCTGCGGCAGCAACGTAAACAATCGGCACCATTTCGGGATCTCGTCTTGGTCGTGCATTGGCTCCATTACCTTCAGCATGTCGTACAGCTTGCCGAGAAATAGCACTTCGTGGCTAGCGATGTTCGCAGCTGTAGGAGGCAGTTCTAGCCACTCAAGCCATTGCTTCTCGACGTCCGTGAGGTCTTCAGGACTTGACTTTAGTCGAGCGACCATGGCCTCAGCTGCTCCCCGCGGATACGCAAGCTGCAGGCTAATGAAGTTGACGAGTCGTGCCTCGAAGTTCGTACGGACATGTTGCTTCGCCGCAACGAGCATGTCATTCGCCAGTTCTTTGATAGCGGAGGCGAAACAGGAAAGCGTAGGTGGTATATACGACATGACCCTCGATCGTGAAGCCTTGTAGACGTTGATGGACTCCTCTAGTGCAGCGTTAGCCGAGGGTTTTGGCGCGGGCATCTGTTCGTCACCAAAGACAGCAGTGCAGCACCGGTAGAACGTAGCTTAGTCTAGCTGCAGGGCTGTCTCCATCGTGCGAGATCTTGCCGGTACTACTGGGTAGTTCGGGTGGCTGCGCTGATGGTGCTCGAACAGCCGGCAGCAGTGGAAGTTCATGACGACCATTGCCTCCACTCGGATCTGCTGCAGAGCCACAGCACGTTGTTCGAGCGCGTCCCGGATGTCAGGATTCGGACAAATGTGCCTCAGTGGGTATGTCACGGTTGAGAACACTAGGACGCTGTTGGCTCCTCGAAGAAGGGTGCGACGATGGATCGCAGCGGCGCGTTGCTCGATGTCGACTTCATCAGGCGGTCTCCACGCGACCGCGAGTTCTGGCAGGAGCTCGACGATGTCGTGGTCGATAGCGAACGAATCCATGGAGGCAGGAGGGATATTGACTGCAAAATGCGAATTGAACACTAGATGCATTATAAGCCGAGTGTGCAGACATGGTCCCGGGAAGCTCCCCAGTATCTTTAACAAACAGTTCCTCCAGACGTCCCAAAGCCCTCCCTTGACTGCGCTACATGGAAAGCTGTACTGCATTGAGAAACAAGGACAATTTGATCGGTTTATGAAGTGTCTAAGGTTCTGCTCGTTTCGACAAAGCGTGTCCTACTTCTTTTTAGGCTGGCGCTGGCGGATAACCTGGCCCTTAGGGGCCTTGGCACCAGGCCGCAGGAAGCGGTTCTTCTTGTCTGAAGCTGCCACTTCCGATGGCTTTTGCACAGCAGCAACCTTGGTCTCGGCGGGTTTCTTCTGTTTCTTGTTCTTGGACTCCTTCTTCTTGTCTGGGAACATGTACGCGTCGGGCTCCTCGCCAACCTCCTGGCGGTAGTACTCCACGTCGTCCAGCTCGGAATCGTTGTCGCTACCACCAGTCTTCGCCGTAGTTTCGTCGTATTCATCATCGTCTTCGCCCTGCTCACGCTTACGCTTGCGTTCGGCCTTGCGCTGCTTCTTAGCATCCTTGACCTCCTGCTTCTTTGCCACATTCGCCTCCTGCTCCTCACGACGCTGGCGCTTCAGAGCCACCGCAGCTTCATGCTTGGCCTTCGCCTTGGCCGACTCCTCTGGTGTCTTCGTCTTGTACGCGTGATACAGCACATCGCCCTCGCAGATGCCGCGCTCCACCTTCGTCAAGCTCAGCGTAAGTCGCGGACCTATCTCCGTCAATCGCACAGCACTTTTCTCTGCCTTGCGGTTGCCACGTCCACGGAACGAGTCCGGCAGCGTCACGTGCGATGCTTCATCATCCACTTCACTGTCCGAAGCGGAGCCAACACCAGCGCCGTTGCCCAGCACGTACTCGCTGATATCCTCGAGCTTGTTCAGGTTGGGCACCTTGGCCTTCACAATGGTCTTTACACTCTTGGATAGTCCCAGCGGTGCCGCACGGATCACGTACTGACGGAACTCGACCGTGTCCGTCTCCTTCTCGTAGTTGAACAACACCACACGTCTGCACTCGGCCAGCGCCACCGTCTGCACGTCAATGGCCGGGAACATGTTCTGGAACGTCACATTCATGAGTTTAATGTGGTCGTCGGGCGTCGTAAAGTTGTTGAGCACCACCAGCGGCTTGGACTTGAGAGCCTGTGACGCATCCACCGGTCGCTTCACCACCAGGTGCATCTGCCTCATGAGCGAGTACTTGGTCACTTTGAACGACAGTGTCGGACCACGCGGGATACGCGCGATCTTGAGGTTGGTTCCAGCCTCCGTGTTGGTGAAGAAGATGAAGTGCGTGACGCCCATGGGGGCGCCCACGTGCACAAAGTCCTTGAGCGTGTTCTTGCGCTTCTCACGCAGCTTGTCGGCCGTGTACGGGGCCATGACGCGTCGCATGTCCTGCACCAAACTGCTCACAACTCCAGGAACTTTGCCCATCTTGAAGACAAAGCTCATGGGCGTGTCATCCTTCTCCACCTCGGGGGCTTCTACCACGTGGGTACGGGTCTTCCTCTGCAATGTATCACAACCAGAAGAAATTATTTTTTAAGCCTTGTAGAGCGAACTGGAAGGCGCTTGTTGCATGGTTAGATAGAAGAAAACGCGGCGGAGATGGAGATACGTACGCGTTTGCCTCCTTTACGCGGCATCGGGACTTATCAACGTAGTAGCGAAGAGCTCACGTTGCCTTCCACTCGAATGTGAATGGCCACTGACTGGTGGAGGTGATTGGCACAAAAACCATAATTTCATGGCAGACACACCATTTATTCGACATGGCTACACTTTCAATCAGGCGATGCTCCCACCCGACGTCAACGCAAGTTTCTCAGGACCACGACGACGTCTAACCTGCCGATGCGAAGTCCTCGGAAGCTGTTGATGAGGTTAAGGCGGCAGAAGATTTGAGCCAGAGCAAGGAGTTGGCAGAGTCTATCGACAACGACGAGATAGAGCACTGATTGCTGTAGCTGCTCAGGAGTGGCAAAGGGAACGCGATGATTTTAAAAGGATGGTACGAAAAGTGGATTCAAGTGAAATCTCGCAAGCGTCCTTCGGACGTCGCTGGCGTTTTGATGGCGAGTAAGATATCCGCGGACCGGCTACTGTCGATGTACACACTACCGTGTTGCAAGGAATACTAGTTGCGTCGCCGTCGCGGGACACCGTGGATTTCATGTTTGAGGATTATTTGCTTTGCTCTTGCAAAGGCAAAGTACGGCTGTGGCTGTGTGGCCCATTGTTTTCTCAACTTATCTCACCTGGCGCCCCCAGCCGCCCATGGGTCTTCTGTCATGTACTTACTCGCTGGTGGGAACTGCCACGTCGCTGTCGCGTTCATCAAAGAAGTAAACTCGGCGCTTAGTTTGCTCCGCAGCTGTTCATCCACCACTTTGTTGCCTGCTTCGTTGAAGTGGATACCATCTTTCATTGCCGCGTTTCGGGTCGCCGCAGGCATGGCGTTGAAGTGTTCGTACAAGTCCAGCACTGGAACTTTGAGTGCGTTGGCGACCTCCACGCAAGCACGAGAATAGTTTCCTGTTGCAGCGTTCGAGCGGTCTACACGTCCTCGCTTGGCGTCGGTTCGTTCAGCAGCGTACTTGGCTCTGGTGTCGTCATCGATGTGAGGAGGTGTGATCAGCAACATACTAGCATCGGGAGCCGCGTTCTGGAATCTGCGGACGATTTGGTCTAAGTTCTTCTTGTAATCCTCGATCGATACGTGCATCTCCGAGTTACTTCCGTTCACCAACACCGCATCATTGGTTCCGAGCCAAATCGTGATGAGTGATGGAGAAGTATACGCGCCAGCGGTGATTTCTTGTTCGAGTGTAGGCATCACGTACTTGAGGAACCATTTTGTGTTGTAGCCCGAGAGTCCACGAGTGATGACATCAGTTGAGTGCGTGTATCGAGCCTGCAGCAACGCAACCCAACCTTGCAAATTTGGATAAGTTCCCTGCTCCGTGAGTGAGTCTCCCGTAAGCAAGAAAACGGGGCGTGGAATGGACTGTGTTCCCGAAGTTATTGAGACGGTCGTTTGCGACTGCACCGACAAGGCGAAGGAGGTTGCAAATGCGAACCAGATCAAGAGGCGTGGAAGCATTTGTGAAGAGAACGCCATAGCGGCTAATCCAGTTATGAGAGATGCATTGGCCAGGCACGCCCCGCAGTTGTTTTGATCGCGTTGCAAGTTTTGGTACACAATCACGAAGCGCGTGACGGTCGAATCATTTTCTCCCCGATTGAAATTCGTCCAGATCCGGTGAACGCGATATCGTAACGATAGTTCGCTATGGTGATCCAGACAACGCCATCGGGGATTGTACCGACAGGTCTTCTGTGATGATCTAGACAGTGCACCGTAATTCGCGGCTGTTGTATAATCCTACTCACCCTGAATAACCATCACGACAACTTTGCTGACTCAAGTCGGTATCGATACCGGCATCCTCCGTTTGTAGGAGACAACCCTATATAAGAGCGGCCAATCATAATGCTGTATTCCAGATTTCCATTTATAAGTTCTGACCTAAATTGTAGCAAACATATCGATACATTTTAACCGGTAGTGTGAGCGCCATTCATTTTGCTTTTGGAGATGCCACCCCGACGCCGAGACGCGTTTACTGCCCGTGAGAAGTTGGACGTCGCTGAAGCATTGAATGCTTCAGGCGACGTGCGATGCGCTATTAATGAGTCCTAACCTCAGCGATGAAGCATATGAATCTCGGCGAAAGCTCGTCCTTCGATGGCTACGTGAGAAGGACAAGCTCAAGACGCAGTGCTCCGTCAAGAATGGCAGCAGCAAGAAGAAGTCAAGGCTGGTAGGAACGGGTACTAAGTTACCTGAAGCAGCTGAAGAGGAGCTAGTGAAGTGGACAAATTCTCTACGTAAGGACGGTGTACCATTTCCTCCAAAATGCTAGCGATCGAAGCCAAGGACGTCGCCGAAGCGTATAATGTGCAAGCCTTTCAGGCATCATGGAGGCGGGAGCGTGCATTTAAGGGTCGCCACAAGTTGGCAATGCGGGCAAGAGCTCGTACAGGACAGAATACACCTGACGACCTCGCTGACATCGCTGCCACCTTCACGACCGAGGTACGCGCGACGATGCGAAACCTTGGAGTGAAGAAGGTGTACAATGCGGACCAAATAGGTAACCAAATAGTATCAAATCACATTTTTATTATATTCTTTGTATCGGAACTTACTTCGTAATTTGTAGCCGTCTTTTTTTAGTTTCTTCCTACTAGAACGCTCACGAAGAAGGGTTCCAAGACGGTTTGGGTGCGTTGTGCGGGCAAGACAAAGGAGAGAGCTACTGCAATGTTACTAGGTGACTCGGATGGCGCAAGGTATGATCCATTCGTCGTTTTTAAAGCCAAACCATCATCAATTCCTGAAATGGCTGAAGAAAATCTACGATTGCGCTACGGTTTCGGCAAAAGAACGTGGAAGGACGTAGGCGCAGCCCACCGAGAGCACACGTTAGAAATCTACGGGAATTTGCATGGTGCGTGCATGAAATTTAAGTGTAGCTGTATGAGTCTAATTCTGTTTTGTTTGATTTTCTAGGGTGGTGGGATTGTAACGGACCTAGAGCGTCCGTTATGTAGCGTACACGTTAGCGCCCTTGAGGAAGCTTGGAGCTTCGAGCAAGTTCGAGGCAGATCTGCTTTAGGGGGAAAATTCGACTCTGATTGATGATTGGCCCTTGCGGGCCCGGCCAGCCAATGACCGTTAAGTAATGTCGTTGCTGATTGGCTGAAAGGGTGCTGCGACACCACTTTCAGTCACTCACTGACTGACACGACTGAACCCAGGCGGCCTTTGGCCTGGGGAGGTAAAACCTACCTACAAATGTAAAAACCCTACCTACAAATCTAAAAACCCTACCTACAAATGTAACGGAGCCCCGTTACATCACCCCCTTGTCAAAATTCGCGCAAGGGGCGCGAAGAACAAAAATAGAAAACAGAAATCGCAGGGCGCCTCGAAGATCGAGGCGGGACGAAGAGCGGGAAGCGGGAGACAGCGACGAGGCGGCGAGCGCAGCGCTCGCGCCGATATGGCGCGCCGTCCGGCAGCACCAGGGGCGGCCGCGCTGCACGGAAAAGTGGCGTCGGTCGCACTGACGCCCAACACCACGGCTGGATCCGAGCCAACCGACACTTCAGCAATGGCGGAACGTGAGAGGACCGACGCGGACGACCAACAGGCACACGTGGTCGTGGAGCCCGACGAGGAGAGCCAAGGCACGGCCGACGCGCGGGACTACCGCGCGAACGTGGCGCCGGCAGCTCCGGCGCCTCAAGCGACGCAGACGGTCGCGCCAACAGTCGGGACTGCGTCGTCAAGCTCGGTCGCGCCGCGGCATGTGATGGACCCTCACTTGGCTCGATGGGACCTCTGGGATTTGGATGGTGCCGTGCGTCCGGACGCTCCGGACGCGATGCGCGAGTACTTCTGTCGGTTCTGCGCGCTTCGCGGAAAGTCACTCGAAGGTGTCGACGCCGAAGCTCTTCGGCGCTCGTGGACGGCCTTCATCGCGTGCTGGAACGCGCACCAAGAGTCAGGAGCTGGTTTCCTCGCGGACTTGGAGCGCCGCGAGATTGCTCACGGTCGATACTCGCTGAAAGAGCTACGCCAGCAGGTCTGCACGATGGCCTGGGATTACTGGGGCCGCGGCGTGTACCGCTTCTGCTACGTCCATCACGTGGAAGGTTGTCGTCACTGCCACCCCGCGACTCGGTACTCGGCCGAGACTTGGCAGCAGAACGTCGCTGAATTCCCGCTCGACGATGACGAGCGTCTCTGGATTGGTCTGTACGACAGCGCTCGATCTCAGCGCGCCCAAGCGATTATTCGCGGCGGTGGCCGCCGGCGTGAGCGGAGCCGCTCTCTGCTCGAGCGTCGTCGGCTCGATGACCGACGACCAGAACCTCGTTCGCTCTCGCCCCGGCAGCAGCCGGGGGATGACTGGCGTCGTAGTCGTTCACCACGTCAGGAACATCGCGATGAAGCTGCGAGCGCGGCTCCCATGTATCATCCTCGGGAGGATAACCGAGCCAGCGGACGCGGTACCGCCGATCACGCGGGATGGCCAAGCTACTCGACGCAGAGTGGCGGCCAAGCGCACGAGGAGGATCCTCGTGCTCCACGATGCGCTTCACAATCCAGCGCACCGCACCCGACGCGTCAAGGAGAGGGAGCGGCCCGTCGCGATGGTACTCATGGCGGCTCGTATCTTGGGCTTCACGGTCGGGAGGCGTTGTTCGCGCGCGAGTTGGACGACGCTCGGGACCGATGGAGGAGCTCGAGCGACGACTCGAGCAGGTGGAGGACGCTCGGACTGCGGACCGCCAAGTGCTTCAGCGCATCGACCAGCGCTCTCAAGACTCGCGCGAGCGGATGCGGGGATTGGAGACGCAGTTTCTCGGAGCAGGGCGGTCGGGGACTCGGCCCCGACATCCGTTTCCGACGCAGCGCCAGCTGCGCCGCCAAGGTCTGCCGACGATGGAGCCTCGGAGCGATCCGGAGAAGGAACGATCGCCGGGAGGTAACGCTTGAGCCGCCCGACGTAGAACGTAGGGTGTAACCGCATTGACGTTGGAATGTCGAGCGTGTAGGCGTTTCCAATAACCTTCAGCACTCTGAAGGGCCCAATAAAGCGTGGCGCGAGCTTGCTCGCGCCCAAGTTCGTCACGGCTGAAGGGCGGATGCCTTCAGTCGACAGCAGCACTTGGTCGCCGACCTTGAAGGTTGCAGTGTTTCGGCGCCCGCGCCTATCTGCGTTCTCCTTCTGTTTGTCCGCGGCCGCTTGAAGCGCGTCACGGCCGAATCTCACGATGGCTTGGCGCTGCAGCACGAAGTCAGACGCCGCCCGAGCGTCGCTCGGGAGTACTGCAGGCTTGGGGTCAAAGTTCGCCATCGATGGCGCGGCGTTTCCCGCCGCGCCGCCGCGCACCGCGACTGTGTGCGCCGGGTCGATCAATTCTCGCGACGCCCAACGCGAGAGAGCATTCGATGTTGTAGTGTGCGGCCTTGGCCGCGGATTGGTGGCTGTAGCGTTGATCTCTGGTGACGAACTCGGCGTGGCAGGTGGGCCAACGCCATGATCCGGGCCGAGCGGATTACTGTGTCCACCCGACCCGGGTCGTGACCCGTATTCTTGATCTTGACTCGGACCGAGCAACCTGCTCGGCCCGCCTGACCCGTATTGGAACCCGGAACCGTCGTCTTCATTCTGACCTGGAAATGCCGACAGGGCGACGCCCGTTGGAGACACTGTCGCATGCGTTCCTTCCCCACCAAGAGTGGAGACAGGTTGCGCCGTGGGCGCTCCCACGGCGAGCATCGCGGGAACGCGCGGGTGACACGCGTTGTTCACAAAGAACGGCGTCAACCCGGACGACGCGTGGATCGCGTTGTTCAACGCGAACTGGGCAAGCGGGAGGAACTCGGACCATTCCGAGTAAGCCGTCGCATAGCTGCGAAGGACGTCTTCGACCACGCGGTTAACGCGCTCAGTCTGGCCGTCTGTCTCAGGGTGCGCCGCCGTTGACATCATGAGGCGGGTCCCCATGAGCTCGAAGAGACGCGTCCAGAACGCCGAGGTGAACCTCGGGTTGCGGTCAGAGACGATTGATTCCGGCAGACCGTGATGTCGGAAGACGATGTCCAGGAAGATCGCTGCGGTCTCTTCCGCAGTGACGTTTGGCGCCACAGGAGCAAGATGCACCATCTTGCTGAACCGGTCGGCGAAGACCACGATGCCGGTGTTTCCTTTGGAGTCACGTGGGAGGCCGAAGACAAAGTCCATGCACACCGAGCGCCATACCTCGGTCGCGATTGGCAAGGGACTAAGCGGCGCTTGCGACGACGCCGACGGCTTCACATGCTGGCATATCTCGCATGTTCGCACCCATTTGCGAACCCACTTGTACATGTGGGGCCAGAAGTAATGGCGCGAGAGAGCTGTGGTAGTCTTCTCGCGGCCCAAGTGTCCGCCAGTCGGAGCATCGTGGTACTCGTGAACCACACGAGCACGGAGATCGACATCATTCGGGACAACAACCTGAGGTGGATCGAAGACATCGGCGCGATAAGTGAGGAGATCACCGTCGAGTGCGTAGCGCGCGATATGCGTTCGCGTTAGGCACGGCAATGCCGCAAGGGAGTCGTCCGAGGGAGCACGCAGGTGCTTGATGACCGCAGCGTAAAAGGGATCTTCGGTATATGCTTTGGCGAGTTGGCTTCGTAACGGTATCACGGGCGTTGTCACCGTGGTGTTGAGACCCGCGGCTGCACACATGTTGCAGTCTTCATCTTGGTCGTCGTCAACGTCGACTAAGGGACCGGCTGTGGAACGCGGATCATAATCGGGTCTCCGCGAGAGTGCATCTGCCAGAATGTTCGACTTGCCCGGCTTGTAATGCACGACGAAGTTATACTCGGCGAAGAACGAGAGCCAACGCGCCATGCGTTGTGACAAATGGGGGCTCTTCGTCGCCGTCCTCAGCGAAGCGTGATCGGTGTAGATCACGAACGTCTGTTCGCCCAGCAAGTAAACGCGGAATTTGGTCAGCGCGTAACGTATCGCAAGGAGCTCCTTGTCATGGACTGGATAGTTACGCTCCGCGGGCTTCAACTACCGAGACTGCTAGCTCACGACGCGCTCATGACCGTCATCATCAAATTGCATGAGCGCACAGCCGGTTGCGAAATCACTGGCATCGCAGACAACATGGTACGGCTTGGAATCGTCGGGCAACATCAGAATCGGCGCTGAGGCGGGGCTCTGCTTGACAGACGTGAATGCTTCTTGGTGTTCGGGACGCCACGACCACGTGGCGTCTTTCTTCAACAGCGGCGACAGTGGCTGGATCAGAGCGGCGTAATTCTTTGTGTACTTGTGCAAGTAATTCGCCAGTCCGAGCCACTGGCGCAGCTCCGTTTGGTTCGTGGGCACGGGCCACGAGCAAATCGACGTCACCTTCTCAGGATCCGCACGGACGCCTCCCCGTCCGACATAGCAGCCGAGCACCGGAATTTCCGGCGCACAGAAGATGCACTTCTTCAAGTTCGCGTACAGCTTGTTCTTCCTCATCACGTCGAAGACTTGACGAAGATGGCTCAATTGAACTTGCACCTCTGATGATCTCTCGGATGCTTTGCTGTGGATGAAGATGTCGTCGAAATAGCTCGGCGCGAAATCTCTGAGCGGGCGAAGGACATGCGAAACCATGCGATTGAACGTCGCAGGTGCATTCTTCAGACCTTGAGGCATAACGAGCCACTCCCAGAGCATTCCGCTGGGAGTACTAACAGCAGTCAGCGGAATATCGGACTCGCGCATCAGGATCTGGTAGAAGCCATCGATCAGATCGATGGCACTGAAGATTGTGCTTCCCGACATGGAGTCCAGCACCATGTCTTTTCGAGGAATCGGCGTCTGTGCCGGGATAGTCGCGTCGTTCAGCTTGTTGAAGGCGTGGACAATGCGCCAGCCTCCTGTGGCCTTCTTCACGCAGAAGGTCGGACTCGAATGTGGCGAGACACTCTCACGAACATGGCCTGCCTGCCGACGAGCTTCGAAGAACTCATCAATTGCTTCAACTTGCTGGCGCGGGAGAGGCCATTGACGGGTAACGCAATACTTCGAGCCTGGCACGAGATCAATCTCGTGCCTCATGCCGCGATCAGCTGGGAGCTGAGCCGGAATCTTCTCGGGGAACACATCTTCATACTCACGAGCGAGCTCGTAGACTGGATTTCCGGATTCACGCAATGCGTCCCAAGATTGCGCTGTAAAGCGCTCCTCCCTCGCAGATTTCGGCTCCGCGCCGACAGGTCTGCGGTCGCTGCTTGAGACGATGTTCGTGATCAAGCACACTTGCTCCAGCTCGCCATCGCGAATCTCGCGGGTGAAACGTTTCCACGAGAGGCCCGGGAGTCGGATGAACGACGCAGCGTCGCGAGGGGGATCCGCGAGTCGATAGGAGGACACGCGCGACGAGTTGTCGGCGAGAAGTTCCGCGACCTGGACCGTGGTTGTTTCCGGCGCCGCCGTCGGATCACCACTTACGCGGACGGCGGCGCCTCTGCGTCTTCGCCGTCGTCGATTCTTCCGCAATCGCCGCGAGCCACTGCTCGGGGCTGAAGACCGACTCACTCGAGCTGTTACTCGAATGTTGGTACGAGGTCGCGCGCGTCGCGATCGTTGGTGGTGGGAGACGCTGCTCGACCATACCCTCGTACTTCTCCCTCTTTCGACGCGGAGCAAGATCCGCGTTGGCACTCTGCGGGAGCCCCTGCTCCACCGCACGCACGTGCTTCTTCCCCTCTCGACGCGGAGCGAGGTTCGCGTTAGCACCCTGCGAGAGTCGCTGCTGAACCACGTGGTCATCGCAAGTTGCCGAAGCGCAGACAACACACTGAGTGCCATCGCTCACTCTTGGTGTGGTCTTGGTCGTGGACTGAGGATCCACGACAGCAACGTGCGGCCACTTCTCAGGAACCGCTAGTAGTTGCGCGAACGTCGCGCTGACGTCGTACCCACGACGTCGCTTCACCGATCGAGACAGCCAGTCGATGTCTGGCTGGTAGCGCGTCAGCCACGGCATCCCGAGAATACAGTCGAACGAGAGCCTCATGTCGATCACCAGAAACTCGTCGAGACTGGTGAACCCGTCGAACTCGTACGACAGCATCACAGACTTCCGGGGGAGGAGCCGAGGCTTTCCGTCGGCGAGCTTCACGGACATCTCGCCTGGACCTTCACGCACGCGGATACCCGCGGGGAGGTCAGACAGGCACGACGCGCGAACAAAGTTGTTCGTCGCTCCTGAATCGAGGAGGGCTCGCAGAGGTCGTCGCGCTCCAGCGACGTGAAGCCGAACAACTATCAGCCTTGTGTCGCCGCGCGATGTGGTAGCATTAAACTGTGTGTGGAGCACAGTGGGGCTAGGAGGTCGGGCTGCTGCCGGGGGGCCCGGACCTCCATTCCAGCCAGTAGGGCGCCCCGCGCCAACTGGTCCTGCTCGTTTTTTTGGCAGCGCGGGCGAGGTAGCGTCGGCAGCTGCCGACGCTTCGACGACCGTGACCACAGGAGCCGGAGCGCGGCACACCGCCGCGCGATTACCTGGCTTCTGGCAGCGAAAGCAGATGATCAAACGGGGTCCGCGACCGCCTTGGCCACCTCGACCTCCGCGTCCAGCGCGTGCGTCTGACGACCGGGATGACCCGGCCGAGCCGTACTCGATCGCATCAATCTCCATGGGCTCCGGGCCGCCGTTGGCGCGTTCTTCAGCAGAGGCCGCGCGTGCGTACGACGCGGTCACGGTGTAGTCCTCGCGGAGCGCGAGGGCGAATGCGGCTTCAAGCGTCTGCGGTTCGTCGCGAGTCAGGCAGTAGCGAGTCATACCCTCGCGCATGCCGTAGACGAACACGTGGACTT
This sequence comes from Phytophthora agathidicida, assembly GCA_025722995.1. Classification (NCBI taxonomy): domain Eukaryota; phylum Oomycota; class Peronosporomycetes; order Peronosporales; family Peronosporaceae; genus Phytophthora; species Phytophthora agathidicida. The sequence continues at coordinate 2,690,679 of CP106972.1, read as the reverse complement.
GAGACGCCATGTCAATCGGGTGCGTCACCACGCACGAAGCCCAGTGGCGCGTCTTCTGCACGTAATCGCGCATACTCATTTTGCCTTGCTTGAGGGCGAAGAACGCCGCGCGCATCCGCGACTCATCTTGAGGCGGCTCGAACGCGAGGCGAAGGTCATCCTGAAGGCTCTTCAGGGTGTCGAACGCATCTGGCTCGGTGACGAGTTTGCCGAGCGCCCATTCCTTGGCCTTGCCCGTCAGACGCGAGATCAGGAAGTTGACCTTGGACGGCTCCATCTCGATGCGTCGAGATGAAATCGCGAGCTCCACCTCGCGATACCATCGGTTCAGAGGCAGTCGGTCATTACCGACGCCGGAGTAAGTGGACGTCTCCAACTTGACCACTTCGTTCTTCATGGAGTGCGAGGGAGTCGATGCTCGCTGTTTCGCATCAGCGAGCTCGCGTTCCATGAACTGTTGCGCAGCCAGACGGTGGGCTTCGGTCGACCCTGATCGCAGCAGGGTCGTCACGAGGGCCTCACCCGCAGCCTCCGCAAGGTGGTGGAGGGCATCCCACTCGATCGAAGTAAGATGAAGGAAGCCTTCGAACTGGATATCCGCGCTCATCTTGACTTGGCCGTTGGAAGGACTACGAAGTGCTACCAGGTGTAACGGGCCTAGAGCGTCCGTTATGTAGCGTACACGTTAGCGCCCTTGAGGAAGCTTGGAGCTTCGAGCAAGTTCGAGGCAGATCTGCTTTAGGGGGAAAATTCGACTCTGATTGATGATTGGCCCTTGCGGGCCCGGCCAGCCAATGACCGTTAAGTAATGTCGTTGCTGATTGGCTGAAAGGGTGCTGCGACACCACTTTCAGTCACTCACTGACTGACACGACTGAACCCAGGCGGCCTTTGGCCTGGGGAGGTAAAACCTACCTACAAATGTAAAAACCCTACCTACAAATCTAAAAACCCTACCTACAAATGTAACGGAGCCCCGTTACAGGGATAGTAACCTGTCCATTCAGTTTCTAAAGTATCATTTCGCTGCTCGAAAGGACATGCACGTCCCAATTTTATTGCTGTGGGACGACTTCTCCGGTCATTGGACCACGGAAGCCGTCTCATATGCAGCCAGAATCAACGTGGGGCTTCAGAGTGTCCCCAAGAGCGCAACACCAGTCTGCCAGCCGGCTGATGTTGCCTGGAATTTTCCTTTTAAAGCGCGTCTGCGCGAGTTTTGGGTGGAGAACTTGCGTGATCAGCGTCGTGCGCACTCGCCAGGGGACAAATTTGCGCTTTCCGCCCCAGAAAGGTCCACGGTGGCGAAGTGGATCCGTTTAGCGTGGGAAGGGCTGTCTAAAATGACAATTTCAAACGGCTATCGAAAAGCATTCGGCTACCTACTTGACGGCGCTGACGTAACAGCGGCTGATTTGATTGACTGCCTCATAAAATATTGCGCAATTGACTCAGGAGTAGAAGAGGTAGACTCGGACGACGACATCGGATACGACTAGCTCTTTGATAATGTGCATTTGGGAACAAATTCTGTATTACTGTTCTTGTTTTCGGTATTGATACCGGTAACCAAAATCGGAACACGCCTTTTTGCGAGTGGTACACTGTGCCGGTACATGCTTGTCCTCTACAAACGGAGGATGCCGGTACGCGTCTTAAGACAAATTGCTTCACTCTGGTGACGCTGTAGACCCCTGTTGATGGCCACTAGTGATATTACGTGCACAATTTTCGTGCGTATTATGCACTCTCTTTCGTGCACGAAAGGCATAGTGCTGCACAATGGCAAATAATCATGAAGCGGGCAAGAAGAACTCGGTCGACTCCTGCAGCGATCACCAAGAAACGAGATGCCAAGTTCTCCACACGAAAAACTGACGTCGATGCACGGCAAGTTGGACCAGAAAAGTGAAGAATTGACGCCCTTGAAGGGCCTATTGAACTCTTTTATTGTTGGAGCATTGAACAAGCCCCGACGCCGACGAAGTCTTTGACAATGACAAGAAGATCGACGGCGAAAATGATCAGAAGCAATCATCATCAATGCTGTAAATACAGGAATTGTCGAGCAAATTGGTAATCAAGTTGATTGGCAGGCATTGTTTCTTTACTTGCCCAGCGCTAATGGAAATGTGGCAGTCGCTATGGATTCCATGGAGCAAAGCCTTTTCAGTAACGTTAGAGTGGAGACTACTGCTGAGGCCAAATATGCGTGACATCAACGTAGAATGGCGGCAGCAGCACAAATTTCTTCTGATGCTCTGGCGAATACACACAGCAATTGTGTTCCATGCTACATGGAGACTACGCAATGATATTCTATTCCAAGAGGCTCAAGCTGAGTGCCCAAGCATTCAAACGGTGGCAACCTCGTTTCGTAGCCACTGCCAAATCATCTTCCGACATGCAACTGAACTTGGTATCGATGGAGATGAAGTTGTGGACATTCTCCATCGTCTGGGTTTTGATGTACCCACAGCTCTGACATTGCCTCCTCCCGAACGAAGAATTTGGATTCCTCGCCTATAGTCATATCGTGATTTCAACCTTTGATATCCTAAGATCTTAGCTAGCAAACGAGAAGTCCACTAACTGTTAATCAACTAATTTCTTCTTCTTTCAATGCAGTTCTACCAGTTTCAAGTTGACCCTTTATTCCCCGAAGGGCGTTCTACAAAGCTGAACTACAGTAAGGTCCCATAGTCATGGTCAATGCTCGAGTTTACGAGCTACCTCCATGCTACCGCTCACTTCACGATCGAGGTACATAGAGGCACTTGAGCATGGATCTCGACTCATCTCCTCCAGTTATCGCGCGTATGCAGCGGGGCGAGGCTGGCCATCAAGTTCGCAGTTGAGAAGTCGAAGCATGTTTTTGGAGGCATTCACGTCCCTGTGTACAGTAATGCCAGCGCAACCATTGTTTCGGCAATGGAGCACACTGTAGACAGGGAACGTGGAGACGCCAACGGGAGCATTGTGTCGACGGCAATACGGGTACTGTTTCGACAGCCGTCTAGAACACTCGTAGTGAATTTGAGACGTCCGGTATTCATCAATTGAGATGACGTTGCAGCCCCTTGTCTTTGCAAGCTCGTGAGCAAACTCTTTCACAGGAACTAGAGGATGGCCTCGGATGATGCCGTTTGGGTCGAGATTTGCAAAGTCGCCAAAGCCGATCACGACTACCCTGCCAGGTCGAACTAGTTTTCGGCAAAGTTCTTGCATCTTCTTCTTCTTGAATATATATCTGCGGAGTCGAAGTCGTCGAAACGGCTTCTGCTGATGGAAAGTCAGTAGCAGATCCATGTGCTGCGTCTTGAAGTTGATATGCTCACCGAGGCGATCGAGAGATGCAGTCTTCTTTGTTGGCATCGCATCACACACTGCCTGAATGTCGGGACGGTCAGCCGTCCACCTGTTGATCTTTTGCTCGCTCTTGATGTAATGCGCGTCTTCACGGAACTCTTTCCCAGAACATGAGATGGTCTCCCCGAGCTGGTTAGTAGCGACAAACAAGTTGGTCCTTCCAGGATCCAGTCCCCATCTATCGTCGTAGTCCGCAGTGCCCATCTCCTTAGGATTGGTGGCGACTTCATTCTTGGGCTTACGAATCCGTACGCTGATAGATTTTCCGTCCGTGGAGATTTCGTTCGCAAACTTACGGCTCTCTGTTTCGACCTTGTCAACTCGGAAGAATTTTTTCCCAGAAGAGGTGCTTCACTTCGCTCCACTGATTATAGTTAGGAGGTCGAAGGCCGCTACGCTTCATGAGTTCCCGAAGTTCGATCGAGTCAATTTTCACGTGGCTCGTGCTGAAACCTTTCTTGGTCGGCATGATAGTGAACGGCTTGGTGACTTCTCGTAGGATTCGCTTCACCTCTTCGTCTGCTGTTCCCGCCCCGCGAGCGCGCTCTGCACGACGTCTAACCGCTTCATTGTGCTCCTCAATTCTTACTAAAAAGCGGTACGTAAGCGGGGCCAGCAAATGTGGAGCGTAGTTGAGCTGGCCATTGGGCTTGCGGGGAATTTCCCCGCGCCATGTCTCGACAAAGGCATCATCTCGCTGTCTGTTAGTTGCGCCAGGGGTGTCCTACTTGGTTCCAGAGCAATGATTCGATTGACTAACCTCCAAGCCGTCCTACCATCCACTCCCAAATCGACCTGCACAAATTTGTTGAACCGTCGAAGAAATGTCTTCTGAACAGAGTTATGAATCGTTGTTAGAATCTCGGTTACGACATTGTTTTGAAAGCCGAACTTGGTACCCGCGCGGCTTGCGCGTAGAGCACTGGAGTGGCGATAGGAGCGGTAGAGTTCCAGTGAGTCGAGAATCGTCTGGTCAAGAGGAGGTTCGCGAGATCCAGGGCCCGCAGTCATTACAGCCGAGAGGAACTGCCGGACGTAGTTCCTACCGAATGGTTGAATCTCCATACCCTCCCTACAGAGTCGCACAACGTGCAGGTTCAACAAGTCGTAGCACTCCAATACACCTTTGTTAATGTCAACTAGGACACTTTCGAGCCCTAACAGCATCCTCCCTTCCTCGGCGACGAATGCGCCGTACACCATTTTGACAGTGACGAAAGAGAGGTTTTTGTTTTCTCGGATGCGTCGAGCCACGTCTGGTCTCATTCGGATCGGCACGCTTTGCTCCGCTGTGTTGTCCAGGACTTCATCCTCACCGCCGAGCAAGTCGCCATAATCATCTGCGCTGCAACTGTCGGCGTATTCGTCTTCACTGACAGAGGCGATACTGTCGGTCTCTTCTTCGGATGGTACTAGGGAATCGTCTTCACCAAGACTTCGCCTGCGCTTTCCCAGCGCACCCCCGCTGTCCGACATGTGGGAAGATTGGGAAATGGCTAGCTCCTCACATCAATGTCTGGTGTGTCTGTGTGTGTAATATTTATCACGTTTTATCGAAAGTTGCCGTTGCGCTGCCAACAACCATATAGTGCAACGATGCTTCAATGTACAGTAGTGTCGACGCTTCTGTATTTGGCTAAAAACAGAAGTGTACCACAGAAGACTTCAATGAAATAAAATAGCGCTGTTGCGATATTCGCAGTTTCGCACAACAGGGAACCGGCGCCGGAGCCAATAGAACAAGAGAATTTAGCGATAGGAGCAAAAGAGACCAATTGCCGGCAATTGGCGGACTGACACGAACCGCAGAGAGCGCAGCAGCTAGAGGCTGAGTACCAAGGACGGCGAGGGCACGCAGCGGATCAACAGGCAACAACTGTATTGGTTATTGCTAGCACTATCTGTACCGCTGAGTATGAATCGAAATACAAAGTGTCGACAAGACTGAAGACACCATCAATGCAAGCACTGCAGACTCGAACGCTCTCGAAGCCAGCGATGCTCTACTCGACTTTTCTTTCCTCTTCATATTCATACGGAGATTTCGCCTTATCCAGCGACAAAATAATTCAATGGCGGATCAATTATCATAGACTCGGGTGTACACTCATTTTCCGGTGGTTTGCAGCCTGCCAAGTTTCGATCCTTGTGAACCACCAGTGTGTTTCAATCGCTACCGGTTGATCCATTTTAGATACGTTGCTCTTACTGGGATCTTTTGTCGTCAATACCACCCTTGAGGGCATTTCGCTAGTAGTGGAACCAACGTGTGAGTATTTGGGCGAAGAAGCATTCTTCTAGATGAGTTGGGAGACGAATGGAGTGAATTCTGGCTGACAAAAGGTCTTGTACTTTTGTAGCAGACGAACAAGTTCCCGAATGTTTGTGTCTAACACGAAAAAATTCCATTACATCGATTATTTGTCTAGCTCAAACGAGGGTTCTTGGTCACTCACCTACATGAAGTTGTTGTCGACCCACCAAGCGGACTTGTAGTTCTCGCCGAGAATTTCCGTGATGGCAACCGGTTCCTTTAGCGTTCCACTAAACGGCACACGCTTGTCAGTCGCCGCACCGGTGCCAGTGTTGTTGAATTCCTTGAAGTAAATGTTGGCGGTGTTGTTGTCACCGTTCCACGACTGCCAGCCGAGTGGGTTGACCACGTCGCCCAGTTCGCTGTTCTGAAAGACAACGCGCGCGTAAGGCCGCCACGGACGCCCAAGGAAAGCCTTTCCAGGGTTGGCGCCAAACACACGAGCATTGTTGAAAACGTACTCGGATGGGTTGGAATCGTTGGTACGACCATCAGCAGTGATGCAGCCCTTGCCGATCGACTCAATGTCGCAGGACTCGAACCACGCCTTCGCGTAAAGACCGAATACAAAGTCAACCGCACCGCTGATGTACGACTTGGCGAAGAGTTCGGGGCCTTCGTTGGCGTACAACGTATCCTGGTATCCTGTGAGGTTGCAGGCGTAGAACCCATAGTTGGCACCGTCGACCTTCATGGCGATCGCCTGACCAACCATACCGGCCGTGTTGGCGACGTTCAGGTTGTACACTTTGACGTTGCTGGACTTGAGGAGAAGGGTGGAGGTGTAGTCATTGCGGTTCTTCGTGATATTAGCAGGGACGTCCTTTTGCGCCATAGCGTGGGTGATCGTGACCTCATTCGCAGCGTACGACGTGGTGTCACAAGTGTAACCCTGCAAGACCAGCGGACCCTGGAGCTTCGGGACCGTCACCTGCTCCTCGTACGTACCAGGGAGCAGGAAGAGTGTGTGTTCCGCCGTCGTGTTGGGCAACTTCGCCACACCCTCCGATACAGTCTTGAAACTTCCGCTGTATGCACCAGTGGGGTCAACCACGATGGCACCCGCTGGCGGTGTAGTACGCGCGTTTGGTCCGGTACACACGCCTTCAGCTGCGGCCACGAGACCGGCAAGAGCAACAAGAGGAGCGAAGATCTGCATAGTTCCTTGATGACACTTGGGCAAAGAGGAGAAGAAGAGGAAATGAGCTGTTCATTTTAAATTGGACCAGTAGATTTGTTTCTACTGCAACAAGGTTCATGTTGATGGTTGTCCGGTCGGATGGTTGCAGATCACACCTGCACTCCGTGGCGCATTGTAACCCGAGTGACCTGTGGCCATGGAAATCGGTGTGTCCCGACTCAGCATTTGTCTTGCGTGTTTGTCCGAACTCGATGCACGACAGTATATCAATCTCCGGGATCGGACAGCAAGCACACATACCGATCACTTGCTTTCTCAAGAAAAAGCTGTGAATATCTCGTTGCGCAGTATGACAAAACCCAAATCTGACAGGCATATCTTTTTCGATAGCGGCCTCATTTCGCTTACAGATACGTGTACAGCTTCATGCCTTCAGACTGCTGTAATTTGTATCATTATAGCGGACTGGAGTCCACATACCACATTTTGAATGACATTCACCTTTTGTGATTGCTACGTTGCGATAACAAACGATTCCTTTCAAACGAACAGCGAGAATATGGCGTCCAGGAAAGAGCGAAAATGTCAGCTGTAAATGGATATCGTGTGGTTCACCATCGGAGAGGGCCTCCTCCTCCGGCCTCGAGCGTGCGACGCTCTTTTCCAAACTATCGGGTTCTGCCAGTCATTGGCACCGTGTGGAGCGGACTCTCACCGCCCACGATTCCGATCGCTGTCTAGCGGCGACCACGCGTGAATTCTGCCCTTCTGTTAGTCCCGTAGAGCTTATCCTTCAGTAGGGTCATAATGTTGCGGGCAGCGTTGACGTCGCGATCCCATACGAACGCCTCGCATTCACTGTGGAAGCAGCACAAGACATTCCTGGTTCTCTTGACAACAGTTTCGAAGCTGTCTTTCGTTCGAGTTGGCAAGTATGGTTCGGTTAGGGGCTGAAAGCACTTCGAACACAACTTGCTTGTGCGGAACTCGTCTACAAGAACGACAGTCGCTCGGCGAGCCAATGCTTGTCTGAAGGCCTTTACCGGCCCTGAAGAGTGTCCATGGATTCCTGATTGGCGGCTCCAGTTCCTTATCCAACTAGTACTCTTGGACTTGGCACGGGCACAAACCTGGCAGCACATTCGTCCAGCGTCTTCATCTTCATGCGCTTCTGGTAAAACCGCCACTTCCGAAATCCATGCTGGCTTGTGAAGGCCAGCAAAAAGTTGATGCGCTGCCAGAACTGTGCGAGCCGCTCCAAGTACGTCCTGTACGACGCCGTTTTGAAGGACGGCATCGTACTGATCGCATGAGCGTAGTTTGGGTCCCGCTTCTTCATACCTTCAACCCAGAAGCGAGCTTTGTTGAAGCCGACCATATGTCGGTACTCGCGTGTACGGATAGCGATTACAGTCTCGTTCCCAACTTGACGAACCCGAGGTTGATCTGGGGGACGCTTGGCTTTCCTTTTGGCGCGCCGTATACGTCCACGACTTCTCCAACTGAGTCGTTTCCATTTGCGAACGATTTGTGTTCGTCGCGCTCGACGCCGCCTGTTTCGTTGTCTTCTGCGTCGTCGCCGTTGTCTTGCTATATTTACATCCTCAAGTGGGGCACCTTCACAAACCGCTGTCGCCAATGACCGCATGCCTGGGTCAATGGCGACCAGCATGTCGGCAGTGTAGTCCGACGGTAGAATGTTCCATGCTGCCGTCCAAACGTTGTTGGGTACTGGTGCTCTTTAGTAGCGTCGGGGTCGGCGCATGCCCTGGGTGTGACGAAGTTTCCTCCGTTTCTTGGCTCGCTTGATGACTTCGTGCTCGTGTTCCACTTCAAGTCGTTCTTTCTCTAGTTCTTCCTCTGTCTTCGGTCGTGTAAGAAGGACTGCAGCGGAATAACCGTTCGTGGTCACTTGCTTGGCGAATTGTCGGTTCCTTGTCTCAAATCGATTTACTGCAAACGCTCGCCGCAGACAATACTCTCCTTGTTGTGCGACAACATTAGGCTTTAGCAGTCCACCTCGTGGCCCCACAGGAATGCCGACTGGGTTGGCACCATTTCGACGGTATAGCCGAGCACAAAACTCCTGTAACGTGCTCCCATTAAGCACCACGTGCATTGGAACGAAGGAGGTGGACACCGGCAGCATGGTGAAGGCACGGATTCCTTTGAGGTGCTTTGGGTCGGACGATTTTGCTCTGCCTGGCTCTGGCTCGTCAGGCAACGATACATCATCCTTTGGCTCCATTTCCAATTCAACCTCTCCATCGTCCGAATCTTGTTCTTGAGATGGTCTGGACGCAGTTTCAATAAGAGCGAGGATTTCTTGTAGTTTAACCAGGGACATAGCCATATTTCGTTTCATCTCACTCTTGTAGGGTCTGAACCCCAGCCATTGCCGCAGCTCTTGTTCGTCGTCGGTGTACTCACCGTCATCCGGCCCAAAGCATGCAAAGCGAAGGCGTTCCACCTCGGACTTCGGAGCTTCACCTGTTCGCTCAATGAGTTGCAGGCGGATTTCCGTCACCAGTCGCTTCAAGAACTGCTCCTGTACTATGACTTTAACGTTGGTGCTCATAGTCTTAGCCATGGCGCTTATCTGCTCACTGCAATACTGAATCTGAGGAGGGTGTGTGTAGTTTGTTGCGCCGGCACGAGCCTCGCGATAGATTCGGACGGTCTCGCGAAGTGCGGGGTCGACTGGCCGGCTCATAGCGCGCTGGCGAGCAGCCTCTGGAAGTCGAGCCCGACGGTCTCTCACCTGTAGCCCCTCATTGCGAACCCCTCTGATGCACCACTCGAAAAACGCGTCGTCTAGTCTCGGTAGATCCAAACCCAATTCAATGCAACGCAAGACGTGAAGGCAGGCGACGTGTAGCGCCTCCAGCTGCCACTGTTTGTACACGAGACAACTCTGGCGGATCTCATTAATGAGCTCTTCATGCGGACAGACCGTAGACAGCTTGGCAACGACCGTGGTGTGAGTCCGCGCTTCCATGAAGGCTTTCTCGGCGTCAGAGCGCTTTCGCTTCATAGTTGCTCTGCAAACGAAGAAATGAGATGCCACTGGCTGCCACCGCACTAAACCTACTGGCTGCTAAACCGTTGTAGGCAGCAGCACTTCCATGGCATATTAAGTTGCGATCATATCGAGACCTGAAACTCTTCTTGCCGATCTCGAGGACGGGCTTGGCTGCCTGCACCCAAGCAGGCAGCGGTCACAGCACGAGCGTCGCTAGTGGCTAAGACCATCAATGAAGTCCTTTTCGTAGTCGTTTTGTGAGTCACGGAATCGGTATTTTCCGGTGAGTCGACCTGCCGAGGATTGCGGCGGCGCGTACAGCAGATTTGCTACGAGTACGAAACGAGGCCGATCTTTTGGTTGGCGGCGCAGTACGCTTGACGTTGAGCCCACTACGCTACGTCCGGGTAAATAAGGGTAAACAAATCGAGTAAAGCTTGTACCTGTGGACACCTTCGGTTCCCGTTGTAGCCAAAGTTGAAGGTCATCACTTCACAAACACAAAATTTGCACAAACAATTAACACTGATAAGAAGCTCTAACAACAAGAACAAGACGATGCTTCCACCGCTGAATTTCACGGCATGAAAGAGCAATGACACACACGTTATCAATACTCCCCTCATCCGTCTTCGTCCACAAAGTATTCTTGAAGCACTCCAAAACAAAAGACAATTCACTGGACAGTTGATGAGGTTTCCCTCATTATCAATGTAACTTCTTGACATTTCACAACCCCCACTCAACACCTCACTTCTGCTGCTTTTTCCACATGTAAAATCCTCGATAGAACGGTTTGCTCGCCTTCAACTCGGTGTGGCGTTTGCTCGCCAATCTAGCTCTTCGGGACAAAGTCAAGCGGTGCTAAATTTTCGAGCTAATCGTGAGGGAGGCGTCCAGCGAAGTTGAGGCGCGATCGCGCGTTAGCGCTGCTGTTTGCAGACTCGGTTCACAAAGCGAGGAGGAGGATCTTCGATGCAGGCCTGTTGCTGAGCTGCTGAAATCGGACAGACGCATTATTATCATACCGAAAGCACACCTTTCATATCCCGATCATCACTAACAATTTTACTGGGTTCTGGATGAACCTACCAGTAAGTGAGCCTGCTAGTACAATATCCACTGCCTAGAACTCTCATTCTCAATTCGACTCTTACTGCACAAATTGGACTCCACTCTTCACTTTTCAATTTCCACGCTATTTCAATCACATGTCGGACAGCGGGGGTGCGCTGGGAAAGCGCAGGCGAAGTCTTGGTGAAGACGATTCCCTAGTACCATCCGAAGAAGAGACCGACAGTATCGCCTCTGTCAGTGAAGACGAATACGCCGACAGTTGCAGCGCAGATGATTATGGCGACTTGCTCGGCGGTGAGGATGAAGTCCTGGACAACACAGCGGAGCAAAGCGTGCCGATCCGAATGAGACCAGACGTGGCTCGACGCATCCGAGAAAACAAAAACCTCTCTTTCGTCACTGTCAAAATGGTGTACGGCGCATTCGTCGCCGAGGAAGGGAGGATGCTGTTAGGGCTCGAAAGTGTCCTAGTTGACATTAACAAAGGTGTATTGGAGTGCTACGACTTGTTGAACCTGCACGTTGTGCGACTCTGTAGGGAGGGTATGGAGATTCAACCATTCGGTAGGAACTACGTCCGGCAGTTCCTCTCGGCTGTAATGACTGCGGGCCCTGGATCTCGCGAACCTCCTCTTGACCAGACGATTCTCGACTCACTGGAACTCTACCGCTCCTATCGCCACTCCAGTGCTCTACGCGCAAGCCGCGCGGGTACCAAGTTCGGCTTTCAAAACAATGTCGTAACCGAGATTCTAACAACGATTCATAACTCTGTTCAGAAGACATTTCTTCGACGGTTCAACAAATTTGTGCAGGTCGATTTGGGAGTGGATGGTAGGACGGCTTGGAGGTTAGTCAATCGAATCATTGCTCTGGAACCAAGTAGGACACCCCTGGCGCAACTAACAGACAGCGAGATGATGCCTTTGTCGAGACATGGCGCGGGGAAATTCCCCGCAAGCCCAATGGCCAGCTCAACTACGCTCCACATTTGCTGGCCCCGCTTACGTACCGCTTTTTAGTAAGAATTGAGGAGCACAATGAAGCGGTTAGACGTCGTGCAGAGCGCGCTCGCGGGGCGGGAACAGCAGACGAAGAGGTGAAGCGAATCCTACGAGAAGTCACCAAGCCGTTCACTATCATGCCGACCAAGAAAGGTTTCAGCACGAGCCACGTGAAAATTGACTCGATCGAACTTCGGGAACTCATGAAGCGTAGCGGCCTTCGACCTCCTAACTATAATCAGTGGAGCGAAGTGAAGCACCTCTTCTGGGAAAAAATTCTTCCGAGTTGACAAGGTCGAAACAGAGAGCCGTAAGTTTGCGAACGAAATCTCCACGGACGGAAAATCTATCAGCGTACGGATTCGTAAGCCCAAGAATGAAGTCGCCACCAATCCTAAGGAGATGGGCACTGCGGACTACGACGATAGATGGGGACTGGATCCTGGAAGGACCAACTTGTTTGTCGCTACTAACCAGCTCGGGGAGACCATCTCATGTTCTGGGAAAGAGTTCCGTGAAGACGCGCATTACATCAAGAGCGAGCAAAAGATCAACAGGTGGACGGCTGACCGTCCCGACATTCAGGCAGTGTGTGATGCGATGCCAACAAAGAAGACTGCATCTCTCGATCGCCTCGGTGAGCATATCAACTTCAAGACGCAGCACATGGATCTGCTACTGACTTTCCATCAGCAGAAGCCGTTTCGACGACTTCGACTCCGCAGATATATATTCAAGAAGAAGAAGATGCAAGAACTTTGCCGAAAACTAGTTCGACCTGGCAGGGTAGTCGTGATCGGCTTTGGCGACTTTGCAAATCTCGACCCAAACGGCATCATCCGAGGCCATCCTCTAGTTCCTGTGAAAGAGTTTGCTCACGAGCTTGCAAAGACAAGGGGCTGCAACGTCATCTCAATTGATGAATACCGGACGTCTCAAATTCACTACGAGTGTTCTAGACGGCTGTCGAAACAGTACCCGTATTGCCGTCGACACAATGCTCCCGTTGGCGTCTCCACGTTCCCTGTCTACAGTGTGCTCCATTGCCGAAACAATGGTTGCGCTGGCATTACTGTACACAGGGACGTGAATGCCTCCAAAAACATGCTTCGACTTCTCAACTGCGAACTTGATGGCCAGCCTCGCCCCGCTGCATACGCGCGATAACTGGAGGAGATGAGTCGAGATCCATGCTCAAGTGCCTCTATGTACCTCGATCGTGAAGTGAGCGGTAGCATGGAGGTAGCTCGTAAACTCGAGCATTGACCATGACTATGGGACCTTACTGTAGTTCAGCTTTGTAGAACGCCCTTCGGGGAACAAAAGGTCAATTGTGGCTCGTTTCCAGCAGTTGAGAACAAAGCGTCGCAAAGCAACTACACTTGCGCCCACTACATTCATGTCATTCCGCTGTTGAGTTGAAGCACAAACCGACTTTACCGGCAGTACATACATCAAGCGGTAAAAGCCTTTCACTGCCCGTGGCACGGGCCGTGGTATTGTTTCCTCGTCGAAGCTATCAGTGCAAGTTGAGCATGCCGATACAAGCGACATGATGTCTGAGCAATTGTGGTATATCTTCTCGGACGCACCTCACCTTGACCGTAGCGTCCTTTGGCATGTGTCGACACCGAGTTCTTTACCAACATGATCCGTTGCTGTTTAGTGTGACCTTCACAGCGAAGGCAGCAAGTTGCTGTACTTGTATCGCGCCAAGGGTATCCTTGGTGCTCATATCCCATGCCAGCTGGGATCGAGTTCTTGCGAGCTTCGATCTCCAATCCGTGGTGCACCAATTCCTTAACTCTAAGACCATCAATTTCATGCTAGACGGGTGATCACCACAGTGAACTTCCGTTCAGGGAGTAAGGAATGCTGGTTCGGTCTGCCATCATACTAAACGACACCTTGCCTTCCGTTGCGAAGCTCTCCTCTCTCGGCCTCCATTATTCTCGTCAGTATCGCCCCGTTTTGACGCCGATATGCCCTGAGCGTAAGCGACGAGCCCATGGGAGGGCCGATCATCGATCAGGTTTCCCTTGGACGGGCACGGTTCGAATGCCCCCATCCGGTGGCGGATGTAAACGATCAACTCGGTGGCGCTAGGATACAAGCCACACTCTTCTTTTCTCCATCGAGCAGGTTGGTTTGACGGTAGCATCGACGTCTGGTTCAACGTCGATGCAGGCCTTTTCAGCATGGGTTCTGCTGGTGCTGGCGGCAGCGATTGCCAGTCATGGCGTCAATTCCGAGTGCAATGAGTCAACTCCTAGCGTGCGGGCGGGTACTTCGACGCACTCGTTGGTCACCTCCGGAGTGAACTTCACAACTGCGATAGAACCCGACGAAAGCGCAAACGGTAGTGGAATGAAAACTTCAAGCTCAGGTTCGGACTCTTCCTCCGTCGCATTTCCAACTGGAACGACAACGACACCATCCATCCAGTCAGCGACCACTGAACAACCGGCTGCCATGATACAAGCTCCGACAGATTTACCAGCCGCAGCGCCATCGACAACACCTTCTAGTCCAATTGAGTCAAATAGCAGAAGCAGTTCTCAGTCGTCGGAGCCCAGCGTTTCTGCAGCAGATCCGACCCAGTCCACCGCTGCGAGCTCAGAGACGAGCAGCTTCGACAGCACCTCAATAGCTGCCAGTAGTACTGGGGATCCATCTTTTAGCAGCCGTAGCGTTGAAGATGACAGTGCGGCGTCTATCGCGCAACCAGGTTCGGACTCGTCGACGTTCCAGTCTGTTGCTAGCGTTGAATGCAGCAAACAAGATGTGAACGATATCTACACACTCTACTCCAACTGTCGTTCCGCCTTCGACTTGTGCGTGGCCGCTTCGGACTACCAGATCTTCCCGTTCCAGGGCAAACACCCGACACAGTCACACGTCCAGGCAATGGCGGAATCCGACGCCTGCGTAGCCGTCTTCATTGTCGTGATCGAGGCCAACTTCTCAGCGTGCAAAATTGGTGGGATGCCACTAGTAAGCGCCGTCGAAACTTTGCTGAAGATCAGTGTGGATCTCACTCAAGGCCTCGACGACAAAGCGCCAACCACTGAAGAGTTCCAGCAGCTCGTAACTTGGCGATACCAGGTGGACCTCGCTAAGGCTGCAGGCGTTCCTTACGATGGCAACTCGGAGCTCTACGCCGAATTCGAGACGAATCTGGATGCGGCACTCGAGACCACCACTATCAGAGTGAACAAGGATCTATCGGTGGATGTTCGACTATCCAATGGATCGTACGAAACCTTCGAGGACGCTATCGACCTGATCGTCACGGATGCCAGTGCCGCCGATTTAACTCCAGGATACGTCGTTGCTAGCGGATCATCGACCAGCGGGTCTTCAACCAGCAGTCGAGGCATCGTCACAGAGTCGTCGGTTGCTGTAGCAGGGTGCACCCCTACTCTATGGAGTCTGGTCGTAGCTGTAGTCGCCTCCACGCTTGTTCTTGGCGAGCGGATAATATAACAAAAGCCATACCGTATCACGACAACGGTCCGACACGTGTGCGAGTCACTAGATCACGGTGCAACAACACACATACCCGCTGACTACCAACCAACCGTTGTCCACGTGAAGTGGCGGACGATGCTTTTGGAAGGAGCCTTGACTCTACCGGAAACTAACATGATCCATGCGGATGACTCCATGGCGTCCTTCGTGCAGCACTGGACAAGTCGAACGTAGCAGCAATGAAGACCGTAAAACGCCGGTGTATGAAGAAACCCTGGAGTCTGCAAGGAATGCGACGACGTGTGCGTCTGAACGCTGCATACTGGTACTAGCAGTATTCGAGAGTGAGGTGGTCGTGTGGAAAATTGCTCCTCTGCAGGCGGATACCATCGTGGTGGTCAAGGGCACTGTCACGAACCTAACACAGAGACGGGCGCGTCCCAAAATGTTATAAATTGATAGTGCCTCTCTAATTGTATAAGAGTACAACTTGATGTTTTATTTACCGAATTATCGATTAACCTGTAATATCCTATAATCGCTATATGCGATGTTGTAGGGTTTTCTGAACTCCATGTCAGTCGCCGGAAATGAGTCGCTGGTCACTATGGGCTCACTTCCTGTCTCTACGGCCATGCTTAGTTCCTTCCCCTCTCTGATCGGGTGCTCTGGTCTCCAGCGGCGACAATTCTCAATTTGCCCGGTGGCACCGACTCACTTGTGAAATGTGGACACTAAAAAATTCCTCGTCCCCAATCATGACGATGACGTCGATGTTCAGTCTCCTACTAGCGTTCCTGGTCGTTCACGCCCATGCCTCGGGCTCCGGTTCGTTTGGTGCTTCGGTAGGTTCCGAGACCAACGTCACCATCAACGCTACGACTTCGACACATCCACCCTCCACCTCCACCTCAACTTCATCTTTCTCTTCGGATTCCGCCGAGGTGACATTGGCACCAATCGACACGGCGTCTTCGACCTCCACCACCTTCCAGCTCGTGGACGAAGCCGTATGCAACACCACAGTGTCCGACAAGATCTATGTCATCTACAACAAGAACCGTGCGCTATTCGATGTCTGTGTGAACGATGCACAATACCAGATTTTCCCCTTCCTCGGTACGAAGCCGTCAGCAGATCAGGTGAAACAAATGGCGTCGTCCACATCGTGTATCGCTGTCTTCACCGGCGTGTTGCTCGCCGACTTCCCGCAGTGCACGCTCTCGGGGTTCCCGCTCAAGGCGGCGGTGGAGACGCTGCTTAAGATTCATGTGGACCTGGTCTACGGCTACACGACGTCGCCGACTGCCGAGCGATTCCAGGAAATGATGTCCTGGCGTCGCTATGTGAATTTGGCCAAGGAGGTTGGGGTGCCCTACGACTCGGATTCGGAGCTGTATGCGGAGTACGAAGAGAACCTGGCTGTTGCACGCAGCAACAGCTCCATTCGAGTTCTGGACAACTACCAGATCGAGTACAAACTCGCTACTGGGTCGTGGTACGATGCCGATGGAGACGACTATGATACGATCGGGAGCAGTAGCAGCGAGGACGATACGGCGGGCACAGTCTCTGCGGGTGATGGCAGCTCCGAAGTGAGCGATAGTGAGGCCAACAATGTCCAGGAGAACTCGACTGCCGCAGGCAACGCTGCCTCATCGATTGTGGTTAACGGTGTCGCCACTGCATTAGTGAGTGTCCTGGTTGGAGCTTTGCTGGTAATATCGTAGGCGTGAGTGCAGACCACTTTAGTATTTGCAGTTTATTTTTCGGGTGTGGAGTGGGCTCGGATTCTCCCAGTGTCGTCGTAGTGGATCAATATGAAAAGTGTGTACGGCCCACTTTGCCCGGAGTCTTGTGTTCTCGTGACGCGCCAGAACTTATGAGCCAGAGAGTCTAATATAAAGTGATAAATCGTTCGCGTCTCCGTTTCTAGCTCGGGTGCGTAGCTCATTTGGGCGGCATAGGACGATGGATCCAAGCGACTGCCAAGTCCTAAGTGGAGGCTGGTCGGACGATCTGTGCACATGCTTCATGCGGTGTTCTTATCCTGTTGTGTTTTGAGGCATTCCACAGACGCAACGGTTGGTGGAACAAGACTATATTTCCCAGCTGCCGCTAGAGGGTGTTGACGGGCTGTCAAGTAGAGCCAATATGTTCAAACCAGTCATGGTCTGTGGTAATTGGTTCGAGAACCAAGAGCTTGCCAGTTGTGCTTTTACCCTAAGCGGGACTTTGAGACCTTCACCTGTCGGACCAAGACATCAACGATGAACTTCGTATATTCGGCACTGAATCTGCTTCTCCTCGCGCTGTTGGTCACTTCGACGAACGCTGACGACCCACCACGCGCAACATTCCAACCAGCCCCCATCGCTGTAGCGACGCCAGACTCGACTACGTTCGTGCTTGTCAACAGCACGGAATGCGACTCGGGCGCGATCGCGACCATCTACAAGCTCTACGAAACCAACATGATGGTCTTCCAGACGTGCGTCTCCGATGCAAAATTCCAGATCTTTCCTTTCTCAGGGACCTACCCGACCTCAGCGCAGATAGAAAGTATGGGACGTTCCCTCGCCTGTCGTGCCATCTTCAGCTCTGCGCTTCTTGCGGGGATTCCAGAATGCAACATGGCTGGCTTTCCGCTTCGTGCTGCCGGTGAAACTCAGCTCAAAATTACAGTTGATATGAGGAACTACCCCATGGCTCCTAGCGTGATTCCGAGCTCAGCTCGGTTCGTGGACATGATGCATTGGCGACGCGACGTCAACCTCGCTGAAGCTGCTGGGCTCCCGTGTGATGCCAAGTCGAAGTTATACTCCGAGTTCGCCAGTAACCTGTACGATATTACAACTGACGGTTTGGTGAGGCTGACGACGGGGATGAAGGTGGAGTACCGACCCGATGTAAACAGCCCCTTCAGTCAAGAGATGATCATGTCCCTGCCTGAGCTGCCACTGTTGCGAGGTGCTGGAGGTTCTGGTTCTGGTTCTGGCAGTGTCGGATCCGCATCGGCTGCAGCATCAAGTGATTCCATCGTCCCTGAAACCCCCAAGGGAGTTCCCCCCGCAGAACCAGGATCCAACGGCGCAGCGTCGATGAACTGGAGCAAACTTCAAATGGCTCTTATGGCAGTAGCGGCTGTCGTTGTGTGTGTATAAACGCCCGCGCTACGGAGACGGCGTGTGCGATTGACCAGTGTAGTAATTGTTGTAGCGTTAGTGTCGTAAAGTGTTATTCTCAATGGAACATTTGAGTCACCGTTGAAGCATCGGGTGTGAACTCGACCGAAGTTTCACCGCTGTGTAGGCACAACATAGAGCACACAACACAGTGATTAATCTTGCTGGAATAAGTTATCTCTTCTGTTGAATGGCTTGGACAGCACGGCAGGTGTCGTGTGCCCTCACCAGAGAGACTGGTAGAGAGTGAGTAGCTCCAGTTGTTTCGAATTGCGTTGAGCAACAGGCACAAGTAAGGTTAACGATTCGCACATGACGGCGTTACCACTTGAGATTTTCCTCCGGACCTCGTTGTATTCGCCATCAACACAATGAGTACCCTTCACTTGCTCCTCGCCACGCTTTTCGCAGCCTTCACCACCGCTCAAGACAATCAGAATGCATCGTTCGATCTGGCCCCCATTGCATCAGCTGCACCCCAGTCCACGACGTTCGCGCTTGCCGTTGATAAAAGTTGCGATTCCTCGGTGGTCACGACTGTCTACGAGCTCTACGCGATGAACACCATGGTCTTCCAGACCTGCGTGTCCGACGGACAGTACAAGATCTTCCCATATTCTGGCACCCCGCCTACGACCCAGCAGATCGGTGCCATGGCTCGATCGCTCGCGTGTCGATCCCTCTTCACGTCGATCCTCATGGCTGGAATACCGACTTGCGAATTGACAAACTTCCCCATTCGTGCTGCAGCTGAAACTCTGCTCAAAATCGGCGTCGATATCGACAAGTACCCGACGTCGAACGATGTCGTTCCAACCACCGACCGGTTCGTCAAGATGCTGCAGTGGCGACGCGACGTGAACCTTGCCCAAGCTGCAAGCCTTCCGTGCGACTCGGAGTCGAAACTCTACGCCGAATACTCCAGCAATCTGTACACGGTCACGACGAATGGGTTGGTTCGCTTGACGGCAGACAAAGAGGTGCAATACCGAACAACCCTCGATGGATCGTTCAGCCAGGAGCATATTGTGTCAATGCCCGACATGCCTGGTTTTCATGGATCTGGAAGTGACGGTGGTAAGATCACGACTGTCAATGCAGTGGAAGCGACGGTGAAGCCATGTGCGGCTTCGACTGCTTCATCCGGCGCTGCCATTACGCACGCAGAACTGAAGGCAATGCAGAGTACCGACGCCCCCCAAAACACGAAGACCTCTACGTCCGACGCAGCTTCGACAAGTGCTATTGCTCGAGTCGACTGGAAATGGTCAACAGTGGCTGCAATCGCCATTATCCTAGCAGCACTCATGTAGAAGCTCGTAGTGGTATTTCAATTGCGTTTGAATGTAAACACAAGAACACGTTGGTCCGACGGGAATTTTCATCGATGACGCTGCTGCGACTAGCGGTAGTTCACTCCGCTCTGGGCACCCCGAGAAACACTTTGATTGAGAAGGAGGCCTTGTTGAAGCAACTCGCTTGACGACCTACGAACAGCATAACGTTTGGTATCAATGCAGGTTCTTCTGTACCGGCTCTCCTAAAACTTTAATCCTGTGGATGTGTTCACGGGCAGCTTCCTTGGCCGGGCCAAGTGATCTGCGCTACGTGCCTGGGTAAGTTACCCGGGAGATACAGCGGCTCGACTTTACGCTATGGCGGTCCCATCCAGCTCACGCCTCCGATCCCCAATGGCGCTTTGCGCTCCTGCCTCCACTCGCAAAGTTTCGAACATCGCGACGCAAAATGCGTGCTCCAGCGCTGGTTGCGCTGTTGCTATCAGTGGTGGCATTGGGGTTGTTATCATACCCTGCAAGAGGAAACACGTTAGTCTCCGATAATGCCGGCACCAGATACCTTCAAGAATTGACGTCCATCGCCAAAGCAGAGGTCGGTTCCAAGACTTTCGCGTTGGTGGACAGCTACGACTGCGATAACACTATGGTGGCGACAGTGAGGAAGTTCTTCAAGGCCAACGGTGCCACGTTCGACACGTGCATTGTCGACAGTGGCTACCAAATGTACCCGTACACGGGGATCGTGCCCGACGCGAAAACCGTGACGGCGCTTATCAACTCAAACGACTGCATGGGGATCATCACCGCCGTCGTGTTACTCAACATGCCTCCGTGCATCCTTGACGACTTGGCCATGCGTGCTGCGTGCGAGACTCTACTTTATTATTCTGTGGCGATGAGAGGCGGCATCAGCGCTCCGACTGCCTCACAGTTCGACGAGCTTATGACTTGGCGACGCGATGTGAATCTCGCCAAAGCCGCCAACAAACCCTACGACAGCAAGTCCGAGACGTACGCGGTATTCACGAAAAATGTACGCAAAGTGCTCACGACCAGCAAGGTCACCATTATGGACAACTGGACTATAACATTGGACGATGAGCAAGCGGATTCCATTGAGATGAAGGACGGCGCACAGCCCTCGTTCGTCTCCACCAACTCGTCCATGGACTATTTCGTTGGCAAGGTGACCGCGGCGGAGGACGGAGTCGACGATGCGCCAGTGATTGCGGCGTCCAAGAAGGAAACGGAAACCACTACTACCCAAAGCTCGGACGCTACGACTATGACGTTCGCTTTCACGACACTCACAATGATGCTGACGATAGCAGCTACGATCCTCTAGCCCGCAGTTCGTACATGTAACAAAATCCAACTCTATTCCAATCTGCTAAGCGTCCTAGAACTTGGCCTTGCGCTTCAAGCTCAACTCCTTCTTGGCCTGTTTGCGATCCTCTTTCGAAAGCACAAGCGGAGCGATCGCTGTACCAGCACGCTTCAAGATCGTGGGCGCCGTCAGCACATTCGTCACCTGTGAAGTGTTCCAGTCGCTGCCCAGAGGGTTGCGCATAGCAGCCTCGTACTCTTCCCGAGACGTGAACGGGTACGGCACGTCCTTGACCGTAAACTTGGCAGCCTTCTTGTCTTTCTTCTCGTTGATAAGCACCTTGTCCATACGAGCATCCTTGCGGCCAGCAAGCGCCTTCTGCTTAGCCTCACGGGCGATGTCCTTCGCCTGCTTTTCGCGCGCGATCTGGCGCTTCGACACCCGGACACCGTCGCCGGCCCAGCTGCCCCATCCAGACATGCCCACGAGTTTGGCGATCTCGGCTCCCTTCTTGGCATCAGCGTCTTGGCCAGCCAACCGGTCCTTCTCTTGACCCAACTCGTCCTCCTCGTCAGCCACGAACTCGAATGCGCGTCGCACGAGCTCGTCTTGCCCAGCAGCCTTCGCATCCTTCTTTGTCTTTTTATTTTTCTTCTTCTTGCCAGGAGTAGCTTGTTCGGTTTCTTCAGGTTTATCCTGGTCCAGCTTCCGCTTCTTGCTATTCTTTGAAGACTTTACAGTGCCGTTGGTGAGGGTCGCAATTGATGAATCCTCCTTGCTCGTCTCCTTCGTGTCTTGTGCAAGGGACTCGATGGCAGCCGCAACGTCAGGTTGCGAGCCTGCGTTCTTCTGCTGTGTTTTCTTCTTGTTCTTCTTGCTGCGCAACTTACTCTTTGTTGCTGAACTCGACAACCACGGGTTCTCCTCGCCCTCAGCAGCTGGCTCCATGTCAGCATCCTCGGTGTCAGCCATCGATTGAGACTCAGACACAGCAACACTATCTTTCTGTGCCGCTGTCTTGGCGCCCAGCTCCAGTTCCTTGCCCTGCTTCTTGCCACTATTCGCGAGAGAAAAACTGCTGCCACCCTCGCCAAGATCAATGGCAATTACGCCAGATGCACGAGCCGAAACACCGCCACTCATGCTCACGTTAGCCGTCTGCAGTGCACCGCCGGCAAGTGCACGATCGACAGCTGCCTTGTCTTGCTGTGTCACCACCACATTCTTTCTCCCGTTCTTTGCCGTTTTGTTCTTCTTTCCAGCAGTGCCTTCGTCGCCAGAGCTGAGGTAGTCCTCGCCCTCCGACAAAATGCGATCTCCATCTGCGCCTTCACCAGCGCGGATCTCACGAAGAAGCTTCTCGGCCTCAGTACGTGCCTTCTCACGCTGTTTCTCGGCCGCACGCTGCATGAATTTCATGCCCTGCAGGCCCCGCTTCTTACCAGCCTCTTCGGCATCCGCGTAAATCTCCGTGACCAACGCGCTGGCTTGCTTCTCCAGACGCTTCTGCAGACGTGAGGCCGCATCTCCCTCATCGTCGTCGTCGTCATCATCCATGTCGTCGTCGTCACTGTCCACAGCATTCATCTTGCGACGCAGTTCCTCACCACGACGCAGCTGGTCGGCAATGGCACTACGCGTAGCATCATCGGCTTGGATACCACGTCGCAGTTGGTGCTTCACCCACTTGCTAGTGTTGCGATGCTTCAGCGTAAGTCGCTCCTCTGCGCGCTTCTCGGCAAGTTCCTCATCCAGCTTACGTGCCAACTCCGGGTCCAGCGCACGCAGCTCCTCCTTCTGCTTAGCCATTGCCTTCTTGTCCTGCGCGTTGCGGATCTTGTGGTAGAGTTTGCTCTTGATCTTTTTCACACGCTTCTTTTTGTGCTCTTCATAGAACAACAGCGAACGCAGTTTGGCAAGCTCCTTCTGTCTCATCGCCACTTCCTCCGTTGACACACGTTTCCGCGACAGCTCCTCTTCTTCATCTTCGGCCAATTTCTTATCACTCAAGTCACCAGCCTGCAGCAGAGCCGCAACACTCTTCTCCATTTCCGTCTGAGCCACAAACTTACTCGCCAACGCAGCGGGCGTCAACTTCTCGAGCTTCGGAGCCTGCACCCGGAGATCCAGCGTCTCCTTGTTCCTATTGCGTCGCACCACCGGCTCAAAGAGGTCCACATCCTTACTCTTCTCCACGTACGCCAACCTACGCTGAGCGCGAGCATCGTGCACAGGTTCCCTGTTGGCCTGAAGCGTCAGCGTCGTTCCGTCTCCTTCCAGTTCCCGCACCTGCTGTCGCATGCGTCTCAAATCTAATCCCGTCTTCGTCTTCTCCCCCGCTTCATCGTCTTCCTCCTCTGCAGCTTCAGCTCCTGGCTTCGCCGTCTGCGCACCCAACAAACTGCCGAGCGTCAACTCTCCATCTGCAAAACCTCCTGCTTCACTGGCGAATTGCGAGTCGATCTCACTCAGTTTCTTCCTGCTCTTCTTCTCCACTAAAGTATCCACCATCTTGCTCAAATTTTGAATCTTCTCGTCATCATCACCTTCTTCATCTTCGTCATCGTCACTGGCAGTAGATAACCTAGTGGCAGGTGCAGTGCCCAACAGATCAGAGAGCAAATCTCCCCCTCCTCCTCCTCCTTCTTCTTCTTCTTGTTTACTATTCTTCCCGTTCTTCTTGTGACCATTGAAAAACATTCCGTATTCGGCCTCGTCGTCGCTGTTGAAAGCTTCGTCTTCGTCCACCTCCGAGTCCTCCTGGTCGAAAGTTGGCTCTTCGTACTCGAACACCTCGTCCACGTCGGCGCGTGCGTTCATGGCGCGTTCCTGGTGCGCAGCCTCTTCCTCATCGTCACTGAAAACGTCTTTGGCGGTGGTCGATTTTCCCTTGCGCTTGGATGTTTTAGGCGTAGAAGAGGTGCGTTTGGTTTTGCTGGTGGTGCTGCTGGCTTTTGCTGCAGCCTTCTTGCCCTTGCGTGCAGGAGCTCGACGCGCCATGGTCAAGAGCAGAGGAGGATTGACACACGAACGCTGTGGCTCTTGACGTTCGATGATGCTGTTGGTGGTTGGCGCACGATTAAGGTCGCGGTTAAGTGCGATTAAGAAAAAATGGATACATTGTGTACGCGAACATAACAAAAAGTCAAGTGTAGCCATTTGTCAACCGTTGCCGATCGGAAGCTGGATGCGCACCAGCTTCTGCTGCTTCGTTATTGACCGGAAGCTGCCACCAATTTGATGTGAGCGATGGAGGAGGCTTTCACACAATACCTCGCAGTGACTGTTCCTGGACGATAATTGCACCCGTTTCGACTGTGGCCAGTCTACCCTGCCTTCGGACCTGGACACACGTTAAGCGTCTTCTCTAAAACCTTTTTGGACTGAATGCGAACAGGACGGGGGACCATCGAGCAGTACGCAGTAGCTTCCTCAGGATTCAAACGATAAAATCAAGAAACTCCTCAGTCGCGGAGCATACGGCGAACTTTACTCCGCGTGTTCAATAGATAAACAGTTGCCGCATTCGACCAAACAAACGCGACTATCACGCTTCACGTCTCCCACGATTTGACGCATCTCCACTCGCTCGCTTCGCCGGTAATTCACCGAGATCTCAGATCTCGCAACATTGTGCTGAACAATACTCGAAAAACCCAAGCTGACGGTATCTCAATAGAACGACTGACAGCGCCATGACCGCAGATATGAGGGCCTCGCTGGGGCTGGCGCCGGGAATGCTATTGGCCGAGAGGTACAATGTGAAAGCTGATGTGAACTTATTGGAGTGGTGTTATCAGAGCTGGACTCCCACACGTTACCGTACGCTCAGGCGAAGATGCAACGCTGCTGCATAGAGGGTATCAGTTCGGGTCCACTTTTCCAGCCTTAGCTCAATTGCAGAGTTTTGGTAGTGCATGTGTCGCAGTGAACATCCATCCAAGTTACCTGGAGTTTATACACAGGA
Source organism: Phytophthora agathidicida (assembly GCA_025722995.1). Lineage (NCBI taxonomy): Eukaryota > Oomycota > Peronosporomycetes > Peronosporales > Peronosporaceae > Phytophthora > Phytophthora agathidicida. Next base: position 2,665,504 of record CP106972.1, on the reverse strand, counting down.
TACCATGTCAAAACATGTACTGCAGCCCAGGATCTGCATCGGTTGTGCGTTGCGCTCGTACATACCTAGCTCTACCACTTATTACTGTGTACATATATCAAGCCATTCATGCCTTGGAAATTCAGTCTGGAAGTTTTGCTGTAGGCTAGAAACTCAATTGATCAAGAGAAGAAGAATGCAGTGTGGCGTGGTGCCCGCTGCGTTGAACTGCCTCGTCGATGAAATGTGTTCATGGTCAGCCTCCTCCCCAAATCCAGCAGCACCTTCGGCCGTCGTGCATGACCAGTGCACGAACAGCAGGAAATGCTGTCGTCTGTTCCAAACAGCAAAAGCGCCAGTGCCACCGACTCAGCACACTCACAATTTGCCCGCGCCTCAAACGGTATCGAGGTGACATGGTTCGCCGTGTGGTAATGGCAGCGGCGGTCGCGCTGTCGACTCCAGCCGCTTCGGCCGCGACAATGTACAAAATCTCCGCTTCCTACCTTGGCGACCAATGTACCGGAACACCTTATGCCGTCTACGCGTCTACAGCAGACAACGATTGCACTGCGACAGAATGTTCTGCCGGTTCGACCCACAACGCCGATATGCAGACCATCGACTGCTCGGTTGACTACATTAAAGTCATTCGTGAAAAGTTCGGCAGCTCCCCATACCTGATCGAGCAGATGAATACGGACGAAACCTGCAGTCGCCTCTCAATGGCGTTCGGATATCCAGCGTCGGGCACTTGTGTAGGTGCCTATGACAAGAGCTACTACGTCGTCGCGAGTCTGAACAAGAACGGCTCAGCATCTGTGTCGTTTTACAACGAACGTTCCTGTCTAACCAAAGACTGGTACAGAACGGATACGGCCAACAAAACTACTCTCGACCAGCATTTGTGCGACGCCAAGGCGTATTCATGGTACAGCAGCAACGACGTGGAGAGTCCAGGAGGAAGTGATGCAGCAGCAAACGAACCCCCAAAGGAGGATAAAGGGGGTCGGGACGAAGGTATCAGTACCACCTCCATCCTCGTCCTCGCTGTAGGCCTCACGGCTTTTGTGGCAGTGATCGTGGCGGTGACACTGTTCGTCTATAAGCGCCGAGTGAAGGCGAAATCGCTAAAGGATTCGAAGACAGCGACGTTGCATTCGGACCGAAGCAGCGTCGCGTTATTGGGGACACCGGGTACCGGACAATCCGACTATGGTCGCAGTGTACTTGGACAGACTGGACTCTGGAACGACGATATCATTACGGCTAAGCGGATCCCACGCGATAAAGTGGAGACCCAGAAACTCATCAGTCGGGGCGCCTTTGGTGAAGTGTATACGGGCATTTTCAACGGCCAACAAGTCGCGGTTAAGATGCTGCTACCTGCTACGCGGACGAACCTTAAACAGGTCAATGAGTTCCTTGCTGAAGCCAAGATGAACGCAACCATGGATCATCCGCATATCGTGGCGTTCGTTGGTGTCGCCTGGGACTCACTCTCCGATTTATGTGTCGTGCTGGAGTTCATGCATGGAGGGGAACTGCGCGCACTGCTGGATGTGTACTTGGAAGAGAAGCGTCCTGTTGGATTCGATAAGCAGAAGGCTACAATCGCTCTACAAGTTTGCCACGCTCTGACGTATCTCCACTCATTGGATCCTCCGGTGATCCATCGCGATCTCAAGTCGCGTAACATCTTGTTCAGCAGCGACATGGAGGCCAAGTTATCCGACTTTGGTGTTTCGCGTGAACGTCTGGATCAGACAATGACAGCAGGTGTCGGTACGTCGCTGTGGATGGCCCCTGAGGTTATGCTGGGAGATCGATATGATGACAAGGCAGATATGTTCTCGTTCGGCGTCGTGATGTCGGAGCTGGATGTCCACACGATGCCGTACGCGCGAGCAAAAAGGGAGAATCTCGAGTCAACAGGCCGTGATATGGTCGACTCGGTGCTTCTTCAGAAGGTGGCTTTGGGTACGCTGAAGGTCGAGTTCTCAGACGAAAATCCTGAGGCGATTGTGGAACTCGCTCGTTCATGCATGGCAGTGGATCCGAGTCAACGTCCAAATGCGGCTGAGGCGCTGTACAAGCTCCATGTTATCTGCAAGAAGATGGCTTGAGCTTGATCGGATTAATTTATAAGCATGTAGTAATGTGACCAGTGCTCATGTACTCCTGGTACATGCCGAAGGACGAGACGTTGGATGGTGTTGGCCACCGTCACGACTGGGAGAACTCCGTCGTTTGGTTTGACTCTCTGGACAACCCGACCATTGTGGTGCTATCAGCGTCCTACCACAGCACCTACCTGTACTATTACCCTCCCGACTCGGACTACCTGGACGGCAACAGCGCCAAGATCGAGTACTCGACGAGCTGGATCATCTTGGACCACTCATTATCGGCCACATCGACGGCCGGAGAGACCCAGGATTTGATCATGTGGGATCAATTGACTGATGCGGCTCGTACGGCGCTGGAGGACACGGACTTTGGCAGCGCTAATGTGCCGTTCAAGGACGGCAATTTTGCGACCAAGGTAGGCAATGCCTACTACGCATAAAGTCGTATCTTCGAGTGGTTATCCCACATCAATGTAGTGATCAGTAACCGAATTTAATGCCATCGTTTCGTCAGCTATCTTACGTTGTCCGTGGATACGCCTTGCCTAGTTTCGGATGAATTGCCGTCGTTCATTGGGGTGCTGGCTTTGCCAAAGTTCGTGGTGTTAAGCGCGTAGCGTACATCGGTAAAGTCGCCCACATGATCAAGTCCTAGAATTCTCCCGCTTTGCCCAGCACAGAATCCATCTTGCTGTTGGTTGGTGACCTTACGCAGTTCGTAAATCACTGACACGGTTGATATGCACAAGCAGGAGATTCCTACACTATGCACATGTGATCAACCGAGGTCACAGTAATCTTGAGATGGCTGCAAGCCTGTCACTAGTAGGCGTGGAACCAGCATGCACCAAAGGCAAAGGATTGTTGTGGCGGAATACGGCACGCTCCAGTGTGTCATATTCAGGTCGAGACTGCAATTACAGTCTCGTGTCAAACAAATTGAAGCGTGTAGTTGAAGAGTTTATCAGGTGTGGTCAAAGGAGACCGAGCTCATCGATGCAGTCGTAATCTTTGATACCCCAAAACTTGTATAAAATCCTTTGCACGCACACACTGGCTGCTATCCCCATCGTCTCTACACAGTCAAAAATCCTTCGCAACACTCAAGCGATCCCTCGATTTAGACCGCCCAGGCACGGTAGACAATGCGGCTGCCGAACTTCTCGCCCTTGGGCAGCAGCATCTGGTTACGCCATTCAGGGGTGTTGATAGCGTTCACATAACGACCAGGCTCCACAGCAAAACCCAACCGGGAGCCACGTGCAGGTTGTCCACCCACCGCCGGGACGTCGTTCCAGAATCCCGTGTAGAACTGGAAGGCCGGCTCCGTGCTCAACACTTCAAGATGGATCTTGGTATCGGGGTGCTCGGCCGTAACCAGCAATTGCAGCGGCAAGTTTCGAGCGTCGAGAGGGATGCTCTTTGAGTCTTGGTTCATGAGGAAACAGTGGTCCACATTGGGCTCTTTCACACCCAAAGTGAACGTCTCATGGGCCTTGATACCCGGGATGGTCTCAATAGCCCCCGTGGGGATATTGCCCTCGTCCGGCACCAAATATTGGTCCGAGGCGAGGGTCACGTCCGTACCGTCGATAGTTTCACGGTCCGACAGGTTGAAGTAGCTGTGGTTGGTGATGTTGACGGCCGTCTCTTTGATGTCCTCGGGGCCCACAAATTCGGCCTCGTACTCGGCCTCGAGTGTCACGAGCTCCTTGCCGTTCTCCGTTTGGCTGGTTGTTTGCGTGTACGTGACTGAGAACTCGACGGTTCCGGGGAACCCGGAGTCACCGTCGGGACTCACGAATTTGTATTGCAGGGCGTCTTTGCTCTCATGATTCTTGACTGGGAAAGGCCCCTCGAAGTCTTTGATCCCCCAAGTGTTGCCACCATGTAGTGAATTGACACCGTCATTGGCGATGAGGTCGTACGACTTGCCGTTCAGTTCCACTCTGGCGCCTGAGACGCGATTGGCGATACGTCCGACGGTTTGGCCGAAGTACGGACCGCTGTGTTAGATGTAGAGCTCCGGAGTGGGGAAGCCCAATACGAGGTTTCGGCTGCCCACGCGGAACTCTTGGATCTTGGCACCCTAGTTCAGGAACTTGACGGACATTGGTGGTGTGGACGTGGCTTGAGGCTTTGCTGGTCAATTGCAGAATGGATGAGGATGCCGTACATTCTTAGAGGACGGTGGTTGAAGCGGGGCCGCGACTACAACGGCGAGTTCTCGTCGTGCTCGACGAGGGCAACTCATGCTCATCGTCTCGAACAACGTGCACATCCACTAGACGGCAGCGTCTCGGTGCAGACGGACGAGACCACGCAGCTGCGCATCCACTCGAGCGACACCATGTCGTCCATGACGAGACCTAGCAACCACTTCCGTCACCAGACACCACCATCGCCGCCCACGTCCAGCACAATATCGTCACCTCGACACGAAAACCCAGAGATGTTTTCTCCCACGTCATCCTGCACTTCCAAGTCCATGTTAGAGTACTCCTCACCTGTGAGACCACCGCTGGTAGATGTCAACGAGCCCATGCAGAGAGGTATGCAGTGAGGAGGGGTCGTGGTCGTACCAGGAATGTCCAGCGTAATTGAAATGGCCGCTTGCTTATTCAGAGAAAAAAGAGGCAGGCTTCGGCTTCTCGAGATGCTTCTTCAAGAAGCATCTCGACCCATGCAACCAGCGGTACTCGAAATCCACCGTGAAATACGAAGCGACTCGCCGTCCTTGGAGGTGTAGCACCAATTCCTCACTATCCTTCTCCAGCGCGTTTGTAGCGAAGTTTGCGGAGCCAACACACACCTGTAACCTATCTGCTACCAAGTACTTGGTTTGCATCTGGTAAGATATTGGCGTGCGGAAGTTGACCTCTATCATGTTTTTTTTTTTGTTTTCAAGTGAAGTTCATTGCAGTCATTTAGTTCTAGCTAACGACCTTGCTAATGTCCGTCCGTCTAGTGTTTATATATCACCGGACGGTGTGCTACCTGTCCTTGGTGGCGGCAGCAAATGCGCTCTGGCTATCGAGCGCCGTCTATTGTGGGGGCCAGATTGATGCCTTCCCTTTCCAGATGTGCGTCCATCCAGTGCTCGATGTCCTCTTGGAGGAGCTCGAATACCTCGGTCCACGGCGAAGTGAGTCGTTCAATATCGTTGGCGAAGATCTGTTTGCTCGTCTTCGAGTCCATGGCTTTGTTAGTCAGCCCGTCAGCCATCTTGTTGAAGTGGCGAAGGTGGTGGGTCCACGAGGTCACCGTCAGTTGGTCTGCCAACGTCCTGCATTGGGTATAGACTCCTTGCAGGTGCTTAGCACGCGGCATCCGTCTGGTGCGCAGTTGTTTGATAATGATCTTGCTGTCTCCGACATGTATCTGCTCTGACATAGTTATGGGGCACTTGGAGATGGCCACCAAAACTAGACTTCGATGCGAAGTATGAACAACAAAAAACACTTTCGTGAAGTAAAAGGAAAACGTAATTTGTTGGTGGCGCCAGATTCGCGGAATAGCTGCTCTGCAACGAGAAATCGATCGAGAAGAAAGTGGTCTGAAAAGCTGCCACGAGTGTGGGACAGTCTCAGAGGGTAAGGTTGTACAGGACTTCTGTATCGAAATCAGCAGATGCGATCATCTTCAACTCCAGATCCGAGCGCTCGAAGACGCTAGTAGCCCCTCCGCGCTTCTCTGGTTGCTGAATAGGCTGCTGTTCGTTTGGAAATTGTTGCGCTGTGATGCCCTTGACATTGGTTTGGACAGCATCGATGCGATTTGCTTCCTTGGGCTCAGCTGAAGCAGCAGCACGTTGCAGTTTTTGGGCGATCCTCTTGGCTTCTTTAGCCTCGGCTTTTGCAATGCGTTTAATTTCCTTCTCTGCAGCATCAGCAATTCGTTTAACCTCAGCTTTTGCAATTCGTTTGGCCTCTTTAGCCTCAGATTTTGCAATTCGGCTGGCTTCCTTGGCTTCTGCTTTTGCTACTGCAATCGCAGCTCGTTTCGCAGCAGCGGCGACCTTGTCTCGTGCTTTCATCTCATCAGCCACAAGCTTGGCTACTTTTTTGTCTTGCTTTTCCTTGGCCTTGGCTACTTTGGCTTGTGCTTTCGCCTCCTTCTCCCGTGCCTTTGCGGTCTTTTCAGCTTCCTTCCGTACGTGGTACTCGTAGCTCTCATCGCTGGTCATCAGGCACGCCCCGCTCACAATCTGCGCGTCAATGTCGCGCTTTTGCTTCTTATGCATTATCCGCTCTTCCATTAATCAGTGGCTTATGGAGTCTACTCGCACTCGATCGAGGTCATCCCCCGAACATGATAAAGGGCGGGAGCACGTCGCCGTCCGCACTGCCGCAAACTAAAGCGCTCACGTTAACTCGACTGTCAGAGTTCTGTACATTGGCTCGTTTCCCATTTGCTGCCAAGACTTTTGGCGTCCGACCGGATCCCCGGCCACACATACCAGTCTCGTCTAGATTCCAGATCCACGAAGGAGGGAGGTCGCGACAAGAATCGATAACCTGCTCGAGATTGTTGAAGTAGAAATCCACATTCTCCTCGGTCGATGCTTTAGCTCTACACACATCCAGGTTTTGAGCACTGCGTCTGCCGAAATGAGCGTGATGCCGACGGATAAAGCCGTTGACCCAGCTAGTTGAGGGAAACGTGGCAGGTATGATGCGCGTGTATGGACTTTGCTCTACGACGTGTCGAATAAATAGCCCCAGCTCGACTCGCGTGAAACAGAGTCCTCTGTTCGTGCGTGCATCAACAGCGTCAATAACGCCTTGAACCTCTCCTTCGGTCAGGGTAGGAAGTGGACCAGGTTTAGCGTTCACCGGGACTTGTTCGGTGACACGGCGATGCAGGCTACTTTTGTGTACGCCAAATGCCTGAGCAGCCTGTCGCAAAAATATCTCCTTCTTTTGGACGGCTTCCATGGCTTTCTCCATTTGGTTCAGAGGACACACTTAAGGATAGACGACCTTCACCATGACGATAATAATGGACACTAAAGCCGCGTTCTCTACGCGCCATTCTTGGCCACGGGACGTTCCTAGAAGACCAGGTCCATCATACACCAAAATACACGGATTGCTATCACAACTGTTGCTGTCCCACAATTGTGGTGTCCCGCAATTGTGTCAGAACGGATACGTGATCATGAATTTCGGTGGGCACTTGACGTTGTTCGGCTATCGTGTCGCCATCCACAGCGTTCATGAAATCATGTGGAGCGGCGCCGAGTTTGCAGCGATTTTACAAGAGTGTTACATGTGCCGGCTGTCTAAGCTGCTCCCTTTACCACCCCTGTTTCGCTGACTACATGTACAATACGCCAAGATGAAGCCATCCAATCCAACCAGCACCTCTCAAGTTTACGCGTCGTATGTTCCGCCCCAACCTTCTGTCGGTCGTCGCCTTGCAGCGCCTCAGTCTCGATTTGCTGCTCACTCGCTATCGGTTCACGATTCTCCGCGTTCTCTTCGCGCTGGTTTCCTTTGCTGAGACCGTGAGTTTCGTGACCGTCGCGAACATGTTCTCGATCTCAGCGTATTACCTGGGCGATCAATGCGGGGGTACTCCATACGCGGTGAACATTGCGCAGAACGACAACTGCTCCACTGAAACATGTTCACCCAGCAGCAACACTTCCAGTGCCGACATGGTGACAGTCGACTGCGCGTCGGACTTCATCCAAGCTACGCGCGACAAGTTCGGCAGCTCTCCGTACATTGTCGAGGTGATGTATGCCAACGACAACTGCACCGACCTTGCAATGGGCTACGGGTATCCGGCGTCCGGAACCTGCGTAGGCGGGTATAACGAGACGGACAGCTACTACGTGATTGCCAGACTCGAGACGAACGGTTCCGCCACGCTTGAGCTCTATCCCGATAGGTCCTGTATGTCCTCAACATTGTACTCGGTTGAGAGCGGAGACAAAGATGCTCTTGTAATCCACTCATGCGACGCAAATTGGTTCAAATGGTACAGCAGCAACGACGGTGCGGCGTCTAGTTCAAGTGGCTCAACTTCAGCGCCCGATTCACCATCAGGCAACGAGTCAGGAGCTGCACTCGGCACGGGGGAAGTCGTCGGGGTCGCAGTAGGTGCTGTCGTGTTTGTGATGGTTTTATTGGCAGCGACGTTCATCCGACAACGACGACAAGTGAAAACGGACGACGAATCCTCCCAGTCCAAGACAAGTCTGCGATCCGTTAGTGCGGCCTCACTGGAAGCTGCGATTCGAGGCCAAACGGGACTCTGGAACGACGACATCATCACTGCCAGGCGCATTCCGCGTGATAAGGTGCTGACAGAGAAGCTCATCAGCCGAGGCTCTTTCGGTGAAGTGTACGCTGGAGTTTTCAATAGTCAACCAGTTGCTGTCAAGATGTTGCTTACTGCCAGCCGAGGGAACCTGCAACACGTCCATGAATTCTTAGCAGAAGCCAAGATGACGGCAACAATGGACCACCCACACATCGTGTCTTTCGTCGGCGTTGCTTGGGATTGCCTTTCAGATCTCTGCGTCGTTCTTGAGTTCATGGATGGAGGAGAGTTGCGGACACTGTTGAACAAGTACGAAGAGGAGACCCACCCAGTGGGTTTCGACCGAGAAAAGGCCACCATTGCTCTACACGTTTGTCACGCGCTCACTTACCTCCATTCGTTGATACCGTCGGTCATTCATCGCGATCTAAAGTCGCGCAACATCCTCCTCGACTGTAATATGAACGCCAGATTGTCGGATTTCGGCATTTCAAGAGAACGACTAGATCGAACCATGACTGCTGGTGTGGGAACATCCCTGTGGATGGCACCGGAAGTGATGTTGGGCGAGAGGTACGACGATAAGGCGGACATGTTTTCATTTGGTGTGGTGTTATCGGAGCTTGATGCACATTCGATGCCGTACGCGCGAGTGAAGAAGGAGAACCCGGACACGAATGGGCGAGAGATGGCCGACTCGGTTCTGCTTCAAAAGGTGGCGCTGGGAACTGTACAGGTTGGGTTTAGTAACACCCGACCGATGTCGATCGGAGAACTTGGTCGACTTTGCACATCCATTGACCCAACCATGCGACCTAGTGCAGCAGAAGCGTTGTACAGACTGCAAGTGATCCTGTCAAAACGGAAAATCATGTGACTGTCGATAAAGTACAGTAGTAACTTATTTACACTATCATGGATACTTGCGCCGAGGGGTTCCTCTTTCTTCCGTTCTCGTGGCAATTGTTTGTTGCTCTCATTAGCCTTCGAAACTGAGCAAGAATTTTGGGAAAAAGTCATGTAGAGTGACCGCAGTGCATCGTGCCGACTGCTTGCCACTACGGACGCCTTCGCAGGACCTGCGACTTGACCTCAGTGGTTGAAGTGGATGTCACTAAGCTCCGCAAATCTTGAGGATGTTGTTCACGGGACGGATAAGTGCTCCGATGTATCCACAATGAGTTGGTCACTGACCGCCTTGACTCGCCAGTCACTGCATGTCACTTTCCATTCGGATTTCCATCGCTCACTCCTCGTTGATATCCATGGATCGACTGCTCTTGTCGCTTTCAGTGCCTTTAACGGCGTTGTCAGGGGTATCCGCGACAACTTACTTGGTTCGGTCTCACTACGCTGGCACAACGTGTGATGGGACGCCATACCTCGTATCGGCCGAAGAGAGCGCGAGCTGTTCGAATGAAACGACCTGCTCCTCTAATGACGGCAACTCGAGCACCGTAATCGCCGATATGGTGTCGGTCGAGTGCACTTCCGACTGCACCACATCAATGCGAGAAAAGTTTGGTGCCTCCCCTTACATTCTGCAGATCAGCTTCCAAGAGTCAAGCTGCGTCACACTCAGTATCGGCTACGGGTTCCCAGCATCCGGTAATTGTGAAGGTTCGTTCAATGAGACCGAGAGCTACTACGTCATCGGCAGACTCAACTCGAGCGGGTCCACATCGGTGCAGTATTTCTCGTCAAGTCCGTGCATGGAGGATACTTGGTACATGACTAAGAGTGCCGATCAGCAAGCGCTAACAACCCATGAGTGCGATGCCAATTGGTCCCGATGGTACAGTAGCAGTGACAATGATTCAAGTGTGTCAACATCAGGCAACAGTGGGGGACTTACTCTGACGGTCGACGCTCTCATCGGAATCGCCTTTGGGTCCCTCGTGCTCGCGCTGATTTTTTCGGCAGTCACCTTCCGTAGACGTCAATTAAAGGCGAAGAGAGTTACGACACAGTCGAAATGGGGAACAACTCCACCCTCGGAAGAGGTGAACTTGGGTCGAATTATCCTGGGTGGACAGAACGGCCTCTGGAACGACGATGCCATCACTACCAACAGAATTCCACGAGATAAAGTATTGGTCAAGAAGATGATCAGTCGAGGAGCCTATGGAGAAGTCCACGCGGGTTTCTTCAACAACCGACAAGTTGCAATCAAAATGCTACTGCCTGCTACACGTGGAAATCTGGACTATGTGAACGAATTTCTCGCTGAAGCCAAGTTGACGGCCGCTCTGGACCACCCACACATTGTCTCGTTCGTCGGTGTTGCGTGGGATTCGCTCTCGGATCTGTGCGTCGTGTTGGAATTCATGGAGGGGGGCGACCTTCGATCTCTACTCAACACTTACCAGAGTACGAACCATCTTGTTGGGTTTAGTCGACAAAAGGCTACGACCGCGCTCAATATTTGCCAAGCGTTGACGTATCTACACTCTCTCCTGCCTCCCATTATCCACCGAGATCTCAAGTCGCGTAATGTGCTGCTAAATGGTGATATGAAGGCGGTGTTGTCGGACTTTGGGATCTCACGAGAGCGGCTGGATCGTACGATGACTGCTTGTGTTGGAACTTCGCTCTGGATGGCACCTGAAGTGATGCTTGGAGAGAGATACGACGTGAAAGCCGACATGTTTTCATTTGGCGTTATGTTATCGGAGCTGGACGTGCACACGATGCCGTACGCACGAGTGACACGAGGCGATCTGGGCTCACACGGTCGAGAAGTGGCGGGAGTAAATCTGTTCCAAAGAGTAGCATTGGGGACCGTGCACGTGGAGTTTTCAAATGCTAGCCCCCGATCAATTGTGGAATTGGGGCAAGCTTGCATCTCAATAGACCCGACTGATCGACCAAGTGCTGCAGAGGCGATGTATAGGATCCAACGTATTCTCGCTCAAGGCTTTATGTGAGACGCATTGTTGTATGTCGAAGTATTGGGAACCTTTCAAATATACATTACACGCTCGCGACTGGGTCGTGTGCGGGTGCCTACAACGAATCGGACGACAAAGATGGTTAAGCATCTTTTGAACAATTTATCGAGCGAACCTGCGTCTCTTACATACGATACACGGTGGAAAACACGACAAGAAATCCGTCTGAAGCACTCCTGCGATGCCAACGGGATCCGGTGGTACACCAGCAACGATGTTAAAGTTTAACGCAACAGTGATTCGGCAGCGACAACGATGACAACAACAAGCGAACTTGCACGTGACCTGAGCTCTATCAGCATTGTCTGAATCATTGTTGGTTATTTTGTATTCGCAGCATTGTTCTTCATCGCCGTTTGGCTCCGGGTTTGGCGATCTAAGCGTCAAGTAATGGAATCACACGGGGAAATTATCGTGTGGGCTTCGACAAGCAGAAAACTACGATTGCACCCACGCACTTACGTATCTTTACTCGCCGAATCCGTCGATTATCCACCGAGATCTCAAATCCCGCTACATTTTGCTGGACGGCGAATTGAAGGCGAAGTTGTCCGACTTTGGCATCTCTCGAGAACGGCTAGATCGGACAATGGCAGCAGAAGTCGGTACTTCTCTTTGGATGGCTGCCAAAGTGATGGTGGGTGAACGCTACGACGGCAAGGTAGGCATGTTTTCGTTTGGAGCGGTGTTGTCAGAGCTCGACATGCACAGCAGGCCGTACGCGCGCTTGAAGAAGGAGACTTTGGACTCAAATGACCGCGAAATGACCGATTCGGTCCTCCTGCAGAAGATGGCATTGAAGCCGTCAGCAGAGCAAAAGACAAAGCTGAACCAAATGTTCGCGACTCGCCGTGCTGTCTTCAACAAGCTTGTCGCCGCCTCCAAGGAAGAATGTGCTACGCGTTTGGCTCAAAGATGCATCAAGCCCAAGGCGCTGGCGCAGCAGTACCGTTCAATGTCGACGAAGGAAGGCGTTCGACAACACTTCCGAAACAAGAAGAAGCTGGCCTCGCATCTTCAGTGCAATTCGGAGGTATTCGTTGGAGCCTTTGACGACTTCCAGGACGCTGTCGTCTCGTCCGCCGCGCTGTTCGACGCTCTGAAGGAGAAGGGCAAGAAGACAACGTTCCCGGTCATCGGGTTTAAGAGTGTATTTGCGCGCTCAGACGCAATGGCGCCGCGGACAGACCGCTACTTCTTCGTGTCCAAGGATCGCAAATCAGTTCGCTTCCACGAGAAGTTCATGGGCAAGAAATGGATCGAGCTGTCCGATCCTCTGCCTGAGATTACCACGATGGTGCGTCTAGTGCGCACTCGTGACAAGGGCTTCTACTTGTGCGTGCCAACCTGCAAGGACTTTGCGCCTACGCTGAGCACTCGCACGGGTGCTATTGACCCAGGCGTGCGATGCTTCATCATATTATACGATCCCAGCGGCCGAGTATTCAGCATCGCGGACCCCGACGAGAAGATACTCACGCGACTCAAGATTGCGGACGCGCTGCGACGCGAGCTGGCGCTGCTAGAACAGAAGATCATAGAGCCGCCGTGTCGGAGGAAGGACTGTGCGTGCAAACGGACGAGTGAGGGGCGTGAGGCGGCGAAGAACAATGACAGCAAGTGTCGACATCCGTGCCATACAAAGACCAAGGAGGCAAAGAAAATGGCGGCTGCAGAATGCGTCGTCATCACTGAACTGCAGCGGAAACAAGCGGCGGCGTCAGCGCCTGCGTCTGCAGATCCGTCAGATTCTAGGCAAGGTGACACGCATGGTGCACGACATGCACCAGAAGGTCTCAAAGTGGCTGTCTCTGAACTACCACGAGGTACTGCTGCCAATGTTCGAGACCCAGCAGATGGCCGCTCGATATGTCCGAGAAGAGCGTCTGGACATCACGCCTAAGAGCCTTCTTGCTCCAGCTGAGGAACTCGTGCTTCGGGGACGGAAGCGGAAGCTGCGTCGCCCGACTGTCCGCGCCATGATGACGCTGTCGCACTACAAGTTCAAGAAGATGCTGGAGTACAAGATGCAGCGAACGAGTGGTCGAATGGTGGAAGTGCACGAGGAGTACACGTCCAAGACCTGCTCGGGGTGTGGCCGCATCGACGAGAAGCTCGGCAGCAAGAAGGTCTACAGGTGCAAGCACTGCTGCCTGGTCCAAGATCGAGATGTTAACGCAGCACGGAACATCTTCCACAAGAACGTGGGTGCGTCCGTACTGCGCGACCATTTCACCGGTGTTCCTACATCGGGGAGTCCTGCTAGCTCTGCGCTGGCGTAATAGGCCCAACAACCGTAGGTTCGTGTAGAACAGCTTAGGGCAGAGGCCGTGATGCCATTTAGCCACGGACATCTAGAGGCAACTATGTTAGGAGGCGATTTCTCAAAATCCAGCTCCAAGGCAATTGTAGAACTTAGTCAATCTTGCGTATCCATAGATCCGACGCAACGTTCAAGTGCAGCGGAGGCGTTGCATTGTATATTCTTTCACGGAAAACAAAGCGATAAGTACTATTTGCAGCTGAGGATTCTTATCCAGCTATGCATTTCACCGAAATCATGAACAATGTAAGCCTGAAATCGACTCTCAGCCAAGAAGTGTTAGACGCAACCGCGAACACAAACGCTCCTTTTCGCTATGCTGTGCTTGCTTCACGGCAAAGGTGTTTCGTATGGTGCATGTTGCTTCACATTCTTGTCCGAGCCCTGCTGGTTGTCGTTTCTGGGCGGTGGATAGTCTGCTGACTTTAGAACTGAGCCGCAAGAAGCCCATACCACCTAAACCCCACACAGCAGCGTGTGTTTATGACCACGCGTGTCAGCACGTGAGTGTGGTCACCTCACTCTCGATTCGTCTCACGTTTCTCTTCGAGATGGCGGCCTCACTACGTTGTCGGGTTTCGTTGGCAATTCTAGTGGTTGTTCAAACGTTCGGAGTCATGGCAGCGGAAACGATGTTCGCCATCCAAGCCACATACCTCGGTGACCAATGTGGCGACACTCCTTACGCGGTCACTGTCTACGAGGACGATAACTGCACTGCGACCAAGTGCGATTCGTACGATTTATTCTACGGCTCGAGAAGCGTCAACGCCAATATGATGACGAATGACTGTTCCTCCGACCACCAAGAGCTTATGCAGATCATGCGAGACAAGTTCGGCAACTCCCCGTATCTGCTTCAGATGCTTCATATCGACTCAAACTGCACCGAGTTCTCAATGGGCTTCGGGTATCCTGCGGTGGGCGCTTGTGTCGGTGCCTACAACGAGTCCGACGGTCTCTACGCCATCGCCGACCTCAACGTCAACGGATCGGCTTCGTTAGCACTGTATCTCGAGAGAACCTGTTTCGCCAAAGAGGAGTACATGGAAACATTTGTGGATAAAGAGGCTCTCGCGACGCATTCGTGCACTGTCGATTCGTTTCGATGGTACAGCAGCAACGACGCCAAGTTAACCAACGGAACAGCTTCCGCCTTGGGCGATGACCGCGCGAATAAACGATTGAGCTCCGGGGCAATCATTGGCATCGGCTTGGGAGGTTGTGGCTTCGCGATGGTTCTGGTTATCGCTATCGTCGCTCGGAGACGGCAAGTGAGATCTCGAGCTTTGGACAAACACGACCAGTTCGAATCCAGTATGACTCCTACCGCTGTCGACTCGCTGGAGGCGGTTCTTCGAGGGCAAACGGGATTGTGGAATGACGATCTCATAACAGCGAAGCGTATTCCGAGAGATAAAGTGTCGACGGATAAACTCATCAGCCGTGGTTCATTTGGAGAAGTCTACGCTGGAACGTTTAACGGAATGCAAGTCGCGGTCAAAATGCTTCTCCCTGCAATGAAAGGCAAGATCCATCACGTGAATGATTTCCTCGCAGAAGCCAAGATGACAGCAAGTATGGACCACCCGCACATTGTCTCGTTCATTGGCGTTGCATGGGATTCGCTGTCGGATATTTGCGTTGTGCTCGAGTACATGGATGGAGGAGAACTACGCACGTTATTGGATAAGTACCAGAAAGAAAACTACCCCGTGGGCTTTGACCGACACAAAACTACCGTCGCTCTGGAGGTTTGTCACGCTTTGGCGTACCTGCACTCAATGTCGCCGTCAATTATCCACAGAGACCTCAAGTCGCGCAATATTTTGTTGAACGGTGGGATGAAGGCGAAGCTTTCTGACTTTGGAATTTCTCGGGAACGACTGGATCGTACTATGACTGCTGGTGTTGGGACGTCGCTGTGGATGGCACCAGAAGTCATGTTGGGAGAACGGTACGACGATAAAGCGGATGTGTATTCGTTCGGTGTGGTATTATCGGAGCTGGACCTCCACACACTGCCGTATACTCGAGCCAAGATCGAAAATTTAAACTCGAAAGGCAATCAGATACCCGACTCGGTTCTTCTTCAGCGGGTGGCGTTGGGAATTATTAAAGTCGAATTTTCCGACGCAAACCCAAAGGCGATTGTAGAGCTTGGGCGCAAGTGTACGTCCGTATACCCGACGGAGCGCCCAACTGCAGCAGAGGCGCTGTACAAACTCCAAAAGATTTTGTCACGGAAGAAATCTTCACGAGTCCAATACACAACAGAACTACTCAAAGAAGAAAATTGTTAACAAGATGAAGGCCGATTAGGATGTAAAATACTGATCCCATCTCAATGTTCAACTGGATTGGGCTCTTTGAACTAACCCATGTGACAGGGATCGATCGTGATACTTTCGAACGCGCAGAGATGGCTTCTTGCGCCCAGGTCACGTGCTTCATCGGCAAGTTTGATGTAGCTGAAGCTTCATCTTCCAGCCATCGCAGGGGTTTAATCTCAACAACATCTTCACAAAGTTTCACAGCCGCAGCAAGAACGAGCAGTAGCACGAGCAGTTGTAAAACCACTAGCTGTCCAGAGGAACGCCCAACTGCAGCGGAGGCGCTGTACAGACTGCAAGTGATCCTGTCAAAACGGAAAATCATGTGACTGTCGATAAAGTACAGTAGTAACTTATTTACACTATCATGGATACTTGCGCCGAGGGGTTCCTCTTTCTTCCGTTCTCGTGGCAATTGTTTGTTGCTCTCATTAGCCTTCGAAACTGAGCAAGAATTTTGGGAAAAAGTCATGTAGAGTGACCGCAGTGCATCGTGCCGACTGCTTGCCACTACGGACGCCTTCGCAGGACCTGCGACTTGACCTCAGTGGTTGAAGTGGATGTCACTAAGCTCCGCAAATCTTGAGGATGTTGTTCACGGGACGGATAAGTGCTCCGATGTATCCACAATGAGTTGGTCACTGACCGCCTTGACTCGCCAGTCACTGCATGTCACTTTCCATTCGGATTTCCATCGCTCACTCCTCGTTGATATCCATGGATCGACTGCTCTTGTCGCTTTCAGTGCCTTTAACGGCGTTGTCAGGGGTATCCGCGACAACTTACTTGGTTCGGTCTCACTACGCTGGCACAACGTGTGATGGGACGCCATACCTCGTATCGGCCGAAGAGAGCGCGAGCTGTTCGAATGAAACGACCTGCTCCTCTAATGACGGCAACTCGAGCACCGTAATCGCCGATATGGTGTCGGTCGAGTGCACTTCCGACTGCACCACATCAATGCGAGAAAAGTTTGGTGCCTCCCCTTACATTCTGCAGATCAGCTTCCAAGAGTCAAGCTGCGTCACACTCAGTATCGGCTACGGGTTCCCAGCATCCGGTAATTGTGAAGGTTCGTTCAATGAGACCGAGAGCTACTACGTCATCGGCAGTTTGAGCGCAACGGAGACGACTTCCATCGAGTACTTTAACGATCGACTGAACTTCGTAGACCTCGGTTATGTATGGCGTTCCAGTGCAGCTCTTTCCGGCGTAGAAAGTCTGGACAAGGAACTTCCTATCCGAGCAACCGCACTACAACATCTTCAGCGAACCAGACGAAGTGAACCCGTCCCGCACCACGTGAACGCCGTCGGAAAGATGCTTCTACAGCCATCGCCGTGCCACCCACTGTCTGAGACGGCGTTCTCGACGTTTAGATGTCTAGTGGGTGCAGCTTTTAGTAAAGTGTGTCCTCGATGTTGTGCCACGGGAGCTCTTCCCACGGCGCAAGCTGAAAGGACTTCACGAAGCGATCTCCATAGCACGAATTCTTCTCCTCTATAGGAAGATGTCCAGCTTATAGTACTTCATCACGAAAGCGTACCGCATTACAGGATTGCCATCGAGTCGGTGGCCACGTGAACGTGGCTTGTTCTCATTCCACAACATACCGTCTCCTACTCAAGCGACCTCGACCGAGCCAACTCATCCGACGTCCAGCAGCCATGACGCCAGCTTCGCCTCGCAAGGGGCGGGGTAAGGCGGCTGGAAAGGCAAAGCCAGCGTCCAAGAAGAAGCGCGCGAGGAAGTCTGGAGGCAAGAAACGCAAGGGCATCGGCGGAGACAGCAAGAAGAACAAGAAGCAGCGAGTCGCGCAAGACGGACACGTCCTCGACGGTCCTGACGTGTGGTTCCATCAGGAAGTCGCCGACGGCCTCTGGGCTCCTGACGACGTTCGGGACAGTACTGCCGTGCCTGCGATCTTCAAGTCTCTCCAGGACTCGTGGTTCCGAGTGACCCACTGCGTGGATACCGACCCACCAGATTGGGACCCCAAGATCTGTGACTTCGTGGTTGAGCCGCCCAAGCCACGCAAGAAGAAAGCGCGCTCGCTGAAAGAAGTGAAGGCCCCTGTGATGCTGCCACCTATCATGAGCTGCACGAAGGTGGCATTGAAGCCGTCAGCAGAGCAAAAGACAAAGCTGAACCAAATGTTCGCGACTCGCCGTGCTGTCTTCAACAAGCTTGTCGCCGCCTCCAAGGAAGAATGTGCTACGCGTTTGGCTCAAAGATGCATCAAGCCCAAGGCGCTGGCGCAGCAGTACCGTTCAATGTCGACGAAGGAAGGCGTTCGACAACACTTCCGAAACAAGAAGAAGCTGGCCTCGCATCTTCAGTGCAATTCGGAGGTATTCGTTGGAGCCTTTGACGACTTCCAGGACGCTGTCGTCTCGTCCGCCGCGCTGTTCGACGCTCTGAAGGAGAAGGGCAAGAAGACAACGTTCCCGGTCATCGGGTTTAAGAGTGTATTTGCGCGCTCAGACGCAATGGCGCCGCGGACAGACCGCTACTTCTTCGTGTCCAAGGATCGCAAATCAGTTCGCTTCCACGAGAAGTTCATGGGCAAGAAATGGATCGAGCTGTCCGATCCTCTGCCTGAGATTACCACGATGGTGCGTCTAGTGCGCACTCGTGACAAGGGCTTCTACTTGTGCGTGCCAACCTGCAAGGACTTTGCGCCTACGCTGAGCACTCGCACGGGTGCTATTGACCCAGGCGTGCGATGCTTCATCATATTATACGATCCCAGCGGCCGAGTATTCAGCATCGCGGACCCCGACGAGAAGATACTCACGCGACTCAAGATTGCGGACGCGCTGCGACGCGAGCTGGCGCTGCTAGAACAGAAGATCATAGAGCCGCCGTGTCGGAGGAAGGACTGTGCGTGCAAACGGACGAGTGAGGGGCGTGAGGCGGCGAAGAACAATGACAGCAAGTGTCGACATCCGTGCCATACAAAGACCAAGGAGGCAAAGAAAATGGCGGCTGCAGAATGCGTCGTCATCACTGAACTGCAGCGGAAACAAGCGGCGGCGTCAGCGCCTGCGTCTGCAGATCCGTCAGATTCTAGGCAAGGTGACACGCATGGTGCACGACATGCACCAGAAGGTCTCAAAGTGGCTGTCTCTGAACTACCACGAGGTACTGCTGCCAATGTTCGAGACCCAGCAGATGGCCGCTCGATATGTCCGAGAAGAGCGTCTGGACATCACGCCTAAGAGCCTTCTTGCTCCAGCTGAGGAACTCGTGCTTCGGGGACGGAAGCGGAAGCTGCGTCGCCCGACTGTCCGCGCCATGATGACGCTGTCGCACTACAAGTTCAAGAAGATGCTGGAGTACAAGATGCAGCGAACGAGTGGTCGAATGGTGGAAGTGCACGAGGAGTACACGTCCAAGACCTGCTCGGGGTGTGGCCGCATCGACGAGAAGCTCGGCAGCAAGAAGGTCTACAGGTGCAAGCACTGCTGCCTGGTCCAAGATCGAGATGTTAACGCAGCACGGAACATCTTCCACAAGAACGTGGGTGCGTCCGTACTGCGCGACCATTTCACCGGTGTTCCTACATCGGGGAGTCCTGCTAGCTCTGCGCTGGCGTAATAGGCCCAACAACCGTAGGTTCGTGTAGAACAGCTTAGGGCAGAGGCCGTGATGCCATTTAGCCACGGACATCTAGAGGCAACTACGTT
This sequence comes from Phytophthora agathidicida, assembly GCA_025722995.1. Taxonomy (NCBI): domain Eukaryota; phylum Oomycota; class Peronosporomycetes; order Peronosporales; family Peronosporaceae; genus Phytophthora; species Phytophthora agathidicida. The sequence goes on along the minus strand of CP106972.1, from coordinate 2,645,827 downwards.
AGGAGAGGAACGCCCAAGGAGAACTATCATTCTAATCAAAACCTCAATCTATTCACTTCTACATCTACAACGAGCGACTAGCAACAGAGTTCAATAACACAGTGCGGACAGAGTGCCATGAAAACTATCTGGACGTCTTGAGACGATTGAGCTTCGACTAAAAGGAGTACGTCTTCCTGAAGGTCTACAATGACGAGGACTGCACCACGTTCAGCTACGCGGCGGGGTTTCGCGCAGATGGTGAATGCCACCCCAACTGCTTCGAGTCGGAGACCCTCACCCGTTTGTTCTACTTCGTCACGGGCTTGGCCGAGGGTGGATCGGCCTGGATCGAATACTTGACGACGTCTCTATTGCCGTCGAGCGAAGGGAAAGCGAGGAGAGATACCAGCACCCAATGATGGAAAGTACCATGGAGGGAAGATCAGTCCACCGTCGCCAGCAAATCTGCGCGGCGTAGGGAGAAAAAGGAGTCGCCCGTAGTTATCAATTCGACGTACCCAAAGCAATGCCTAGCATCTACCAGAGCCATAATATTCGAGGATACCAATGGAGAAGTGAACCCAAGCACCAGACTGTACTGCAGCTCATATGTGAGGACTGAGTGGGACCTATCAGAGAAAGTGTCTGCACCGCCACTTCGACAGTCGCCGCCACTTCGGAATTCGCTTCGTCAGAGAACAATGCATCGCTTGCTACTGTTGTTGGTGTTGGTGCTGGCTCAAGTCTGGTCTCTAGTCGCAGCGACAAACTACGCAGTCTACGCCTACTTCGCTGGCACCAACTGCGATGGAACTCCCTACGCCGTCAACGCATGGCAGCTCGCCAACTGCACAGAAGGCATTGAGATGTCGTGCACTGCGAACGATGGCAGTGACGTCAGCACCGAAACTGTGGGGAAGATATCCGGCAAGTGCACCACCGACTACATCTCGACGATGAGGGACATGTACAGCGGCTCTCGATACATCATCGAAGCAGCTTTCAACGACGCAAGTTGTTCGGACCTCTATCTCGCGTACGGAGTCCCAGCTTCGGGGAATTGTGAAGGATCTTTCAACCAAACCAGCCAATTCTACGTCATTGGCAGTTTGAACGCAACGGGGACGACTTCCATCCAGTATTTTAACGACAGTCAATGTTTATCCGATTCGCTCTATTGGGTGGATGAAGCAAACGCATCGACACTGTCAAGTCATTCGTGTACTGAAAGTGCCATCAAATGGTACAGTAGTGCAGACGAATTATCTTCCAGTTCGTCGGGGTCGACAACGGAGGGATTGGGGAGTAGTGGACTCAGCACAGGAGCTGTTGTGGGTATTATCTGTGGCGTCGTAGTGTTACTGCTGATTATCGCCATTGGGGGAGTTATTTTGTACCGACGTAAGAGGAAGGGCAAGCGTGAAGGGCTATGGACTGCTACGTTGCCATCGGGGGATACGACGTCACTTGAAGCTGCTATGAGCGGACAGACTGGGCTCTGGAACGACGACGTTATTACGGCCAAAAGAATTCCGCGGGACAAGGTAAACGTCAAGAAACTCATCAGTCGAGGGGCATATGGGGAAGTCTACAATGGGGTATTCAATGGACAGCACGTCGCAGTCAAAATGCTGCTACCTGGTACAAGAGGAAATTTGCAACATGTGACGGATTTCCTAACGGAGGCCAAGATGACGGCGAGTATGGATCATCCGCATATTGTTTTCTTCATCGGCGTCGCGTGGGATTCACTCTCGGATCTTTGTGTGGTGCTGGAGTTTATGGACGGAGGGGATTTGAGAACGCTGTTGAACAAGTACGAAGCGAGTCAACACCCGGCTGGATTCGACCGGGAAAAAGCTACGATTGCGTTGCATGTTTGCCATGCGTTGACGTACTTGCACTCGCTGCTTCCTCCAGTTATCCATCGAGATCTAAAATCGCGCAATATTCTGTTGAATAGCTCGAAAGAAGCCAAATTGACGGACTTTGGGATATCACGTGAACGACTTGACCAAACGATGACTGCGGGAGTGGGGACGTCGCTCTGGATGGCACCAGAAGTGATGCTGGGCGAGAAATACGACGTGAAGGCCGATATGTTTTCGTTCGGCGTGGTGTTGTCCGAGTTGGATGTGCACACACTGCCGTACGCCCAAGCAAAGCAACGGAGTCTCGATACGGGTGGACACAAGATGGCGGACGCTACTTTGCTGCAGAAGATCACGGCGGGTGAGATTTGCGTGGACTTTTCAGACGCGAGTCCCCCTTCGCTGGTTGAGTTGGGTTACGCTTGTGTTGCCAGTGAACCCGGAGACCGCCCGAGTGCTGCGGAAGCGCTGTACAGGCTTCAGGTTATTCTGTCGAAGGATTTAGCTTAACCCGGTTTCCTTAAGACGTGGTTCACCTTTAGATCCTACTCCACCGGATCCTAATCCGTTGGAAAACCGGGAAAACCGCGGTATAAAATGATAATTCGCTACGTCTTCTTTGTGCTCATTCTCAAATTGGCATCCTTCTCATCACTTGTTGCGCATACTGATCGGAATGTCCTGTGTTGTGCTACTTGAAGTGGTGGTGTTGTTCGTATACACTTTTTCGGTCTCTGACGCAGCGATTACGTACGGGATCAATGCGTTCTACCAGGACGACACGTGTGGCGGTACGCCGTACGATGTTTACGTCTACCCTGCGTCGACCTGTAACAACAACTCTTGTCGTCGTACAACCGATACCTATGCATGGGTAACGTCGACATGCGTGGAAGACGACTACATTTCTCTGATGAGAGAGATGTTGTCCAACTCAAGATATATCCTGCTGGCGTCTTTCATGGACTCTACTTGCTCCACTTGGAACCAAACCTTGGGATTTCCTGCATCCGGAAATTGTGAAGGTTCAGAGAACCCGAACAGACACTTTTACACTAAAGCTCTTTTGTCTCAAGACGGATCAGCATCTATCCAATTCTACAGTGATGATCAGTGCAAGGAATCGACGTATTTGTATGTCGCAGACGCACAGACGATTAAAAACCATTCGTGTGACGCGACCTTTTCCGAGTGGTATAGCAGCAATGATGATACGGCACCTAGCAACAGTGATAACACCAGCAATAGTGATAAGAGCAGTAGAATTAGCGGCAGTAACAGCGGCAAAAACGGCGACAGTAATAGCGGCAAGCGCAAGATCGGCACCGGCGGTATAGTGGGCATCTTCGTCGGGATTATTGGAGCGATGTTTGTAGTTGCTGGGATAATATTCGTTTATCGACGGCAAAACCAAGGAAAACCACCAGGCCGACGAACGACGGGCACGGCTCCATCAGATGACACCTTCGCGGGTGGAGCACCAATTGGAGGTCAACCTGGAATCTGGAACGACAATGTCATCACAGCAAACCGAATTATCCGTGGCGAAGTCAAAGTCAAGAAGCTCATCAGCCGAGGAGCCTACGGTGAGGTCTACCGTGGTGTCTTCAATGGCCAAGATGTAGCTGTTAAGATGCTGCTGCCTGCCACTCGTGGAGAACTCCAGCACGTCACGGATTTCCTTCGCGAAGCAAAGATGACGGCTTCGATGGATCATCCCCAGATTGTCAAACTCATTGGCGTCGCGTGGAATTCGTTATCGGATGTGTGTGTCGTGCTGGAGTTTATGGATAAAGGCGATCTCAGATCAGTCCTCAACGCCTATGAGACCACCAAACACCCTGTCGGGGTGGGCCGAGAGAAAGCTACCATCGCGCTACATGTCTGTCTCGCGTTGACATACCTCCACTCACTTATTCCACCTGTGATCCATCGCGACCTGAAGTCTCGCAATATATTGCTGAACGACGCCATGGAAGCTAAACTGACGGACTTTGGCATCTCCAAAGAACGGCTTGACGAAATGATGACGAGAAATGTCGGAACGTCGCTCTGGATGGCTCCTGAAGTGATATTGGGGGAACGATACGACGTCAAGGCGGACATGTTCTCGTTTGGCGTGGTTTTGTCGGAGTTGGATGTCCACACGCTTCCTTACGCGCATACGGCGCAGAGCTCTGCTGGCCGTCAAATATCACAGCTCAGTTTGCTTCAACAGATCAGCTCTGGTGCTATTAGCGTTGAATTCTCCGATTCAAGTCCACATCGATTGGTGGAACTGGGTCTTGCATGCGTAGCAATTGAGCCTGAAAATCGCCCAAGTGCAGCAGAGGCGGTGTACCGGCTGCAGACAATCTTAGCACAGGACCTGTAGCAGGAAGTTGGGCATGTCGTTTTTTTTTCTATGATGTACTTGTCAATCCTATGTTCCTTACGGATCACCCACAATATTGCTCACAGATATCAGCCCCTTGTGTCGGCTTCTCAAATGCTTGGTTTCGAGAGGCCACGTCTGAAAACAAAAAAAAAGCTACAAATTCTCCTGTTTATCTGCACTCGGTCAATTCGCCTAAATCCATGAAGATCTCCGGTTCCATCTTTTTTGGTTGGTAGCAAAGGTGAACTCACTGGTAAGCGTTTCGAGGCAACTTGCTGTAAGCAAATTGTAAAGATATTCAAGCCACAGTGGCATTTTTTGTTCACTCTCGAATACGCTCCTCACCACCCGCCGGTGGCCGCATGCCTAATGGACATTAGCTAGAACTAAATGATTAGTCGATAATGTGCTGCTTGCCACCAAAGCTAGCTCTCATGGCCGATGCAGTCATACAAAACCCAACAACAAGACGAGACAAGATATGAAGCGTGGACCTATCACGTGGATTACGATTGTCGGAGTGCTATCGCTATCACTATGGCGTATATCATGCCAGTTCTTGAGCCAGAATGATTTGGAGTCGATACAGCGCCCCAGCTGCGGTTGGACGGTTTTTCGGTTCTACTGATATGCACGTGCGAACAAGATCCACAATCGATTTGGGGCTCATGTACGAAAATTCAACGCTTGCTTCGCCAGTAGTCACCCGTTGTAAAAGCGTGGCGTCGGACATTTCACGGCCCTCAGTCTCGCGATAATTTTGCTTTAGTCGCGTGTCCGGCATCGTGTGTAAATCGAGCTCCGACAAAACCACGCCAAACGAGAACATGTCCGCCTTGACGTCGTATCGTTCCCCCAATATCACTTCAGGAGCCATCCAGAGCGACGTTCCGACATTTCTCGTCATCATTTCGTCAAGCCGTTCTTTGGAGATGCCAAAGTCCGTCAGTTTAGCTTCCATGGCGTCGTTCAGCAATATATTGCGAGACTTCAGGTCGCGATGGATCACAGGTGGAATAAGTGAGTGGAGGTATGTCAACGCGAGACAGACATGTAGCGCGATGGTAGCTTTCTCTCGGCCCACCCCGACAGGGTGTTTGGTGGTCTCATAGGCGTTGAGGACTGATCTGAGATCGCCTTTATCCATAAACTCCAGCACGACACACACATCCGATAACGAATTCCACGCGACGCCAATGAGTTTGACAATCTGGGGATGATCCATCGAAGCCGTCATCTTTGCTTCGCGAAGGAAATCCGTGACGTGCTGGAGTTCTCCACGAGTGGCAGGCAGCAGCATCTTAACAGCTACATCTTGGCCATTGAAGACACCACGGTAGACCTCACCGTAGGCTCCTCGGCTGATGAGCTTCTTGACTTTGACTTCGCCACGGATAATTCGGTTTGCTGTGATGACATTGTCGTTCCAGATTCCAGGTTGACCTCCAATTGGTGCTCCATCCGGTCAGATATCGCCCGACGAAACTTTAGCCGGCCACTGACCTCCAAGCTTCCCTTGTGCTCGGCGTCGGTAGAACATAGTGATCCCAACGACAAGCAGCAAAACCGCGATTTCCCCTCCAATGATCCCGATGATAGCGCCAAGACTGAGGTATACTATCGACTACGGGAACTTCATCAAATTTGGTTTTGGCGATGGAGCTTCCGTGTCAAGGCGATTCAGACTATTTTATTCTCAACGGTACAGCACTGGTATGCAACGATGTCCTTCAGTCTGTGTGACCAGTCCGAATTCCGCCATCATGTCAGCGATACGGACCGGGAGAATTCACGAGTTCTGTTTGTTCAGTGCAGCTTCTAGCTTTGACAGGTATGATGGGTGCAAGTGTGTGCCATCAAGTTGAAGCTCTGTTTTAAGCTGCCAACACCACATCGAAAACATCAGCTAAAGCACGTTGCACATGTAAGGCATTTCACAAGTGATCTACCTTCAGAGGGACTTCACACACTAAGTCGTCAAAAAAGTCCAGCCATCTAGTATACACACACACAGAATGAGTCGGATACTCCTACACAAACACAACCCAACAAAGATATGCAGCCAGCCACTTACTTGCAAAAGGTACTTTTGGCAACTTGGTCCTGGAAGATCTTATTGTACCGGACTACCAATGAGCGCGTTTCATCCAGTACAGGAACAACTGGGTGGATGTACGTGTCAAACGCGTACTTATCCACCACTTCAGCTAGTACTTCCATGAAAATCCCGATGGTGTGCGCCATACCTTTCTCAACAGTCTACAACGCGTAGCATAAGATTGTCAGGCAATCCACTTCATATTCATCCCACAGGTAAGACTCACCTCGTATTTACATTTCTCAACAGCGTCCAAAATGCCTTCTCGGCAATCAATTTCTCCAAACAAGAAGATAACTCGGGACTTATGTGGGATACTCTCAACGACACGCCAGAAATTTAGTTTTGGGTAGAATGCGGACTCCTTACGGAGATGCCAGTGTTTAAGACCAGTAACCAGAACTGGGTGCAATAATGTTGGTTGGTCAAATACCTTGATTTTACGCCACGCTGTTGGCAGAGTGTGCGAGTCGCCACATACGTAAATTGTGTCTGCGGAGGCATATGACGCGTTCAGAGAAGGGTAAGGTACCAACTCCTTTTCGATTGAGAGAAGTTGAGCTATGCAAGCATAGTATGCATGCTCGTTTCGAATTGTTGTTCGGTGCAGCTCACGCCCCAAGCGAAGCGGTTCCAGCAAACGAATTAAAGATGGTAGCACGGACAATCGCCCGTTGATAAATAGAATTTTCACTATCGTGAAAAAACACGCTAAGAGGTCCAGTTCCATCTCTGGTAAAGTTAATGCCGTCCTTTTGTTGGTGTCCACGGTACGAAGACTGATCGGCGCTACGTTGCCAACAAGTTTTGAAGTTGGTGGTGTCACCTTTGCATAGCCCTCGTGACCAGATACCCAGTCAATTCGCCACCGATAATCCTTTTTGCCGTCAGGTTCACGGTTGTAATTGCCATCCCACGCGTTAGTACGATGTAGGATTTCTACGAATACCCCAGCGAGCAGTCTTGCAGACCCATCCTCATCATTTCCGACACTCAACGTATGATTTTTGCGGAAAAAAGATACCAACACATTATAGGCATCTGCATAACGACAGCATACCTCTAGCGCGTGCGCATGGTTCAGCGCATACGAAGCATTGCGCACGTCGCTAGTTTGTGCTTGTTGAAAGCAAACAATACTTTTCTCCACCTCGCTAAAATCCTTGAGTATCGTTGCAATAAATGCGTACGCAGCTCCAGCTGACGGACTACTGGGAGGTACAGCGCTTCGCAGACGTTCCATCGATCCTGAGTCTTTCAAGAATAACACCAAAGCTTTGTTCACAGCTCGGCCATTTGGTTTTCCCACTAGGACACGCAACGCCATACTCAACGCCTCACTCTTTTTACCTTGATCATGTGCGATTCTGGCATACAGCAGCAGCGCATCCAGGTTCAACGTCGGTGCCTGTAGATCCGGCAACAAGTGCGTGATCAACGAAATGGCCTTCTCCTGGTTGTCAAAATCCTTCGTCTCATACAGCGCTTGTGCCTTCAACACATCCATCTGCTCCACGATCCGCAACCTTTCGTCAGCGTCAAGAAAAAAAACTTTATCGTTGTTTTCACCGTTCACAAAGCCACCACTTCCAGTATTCATACGTAGGAATGTCTGAACCTCATCCAAAATCGCCACCGCCTCCATAAATTTCCCCAGCTCAATATAACACTCTGCCAGTCTCAATCCATTCCTAAACGCCAGTCTCGCGCATGCACAATTTGCCCCTCCATGTATCGTCCAGCACTTTAAAAAGTATTTCTTCACAGCTTCCTCATGCTGTGCATTTGCCATTAGAATCTCTCCCAAAGCCACTAAAGCCTCGGGATTGTTGGGATCCTTGATCATCATCACCTCTCTGTAAATCTCCCTAGCAGCTCGAAACTTTTTCTGCTTCATGTAATCGGCCGCTAGCTCCAAAATCCCACAAAGCTTCGGGCCTCGGCTGTCATCTTTACTGGTTCCTGTATTAATTGAGCTCGTTTTCATGGAATTGATACATGGTGGGGGCTCAGGACCCAGCACCTTCCGCTGTGACTCTTTTGGAATCACCACGATCTCAAACTCGCACGTTTCTCCGCTCTTGAGCATCAGTTCATCTATGCAAGCAGAAGAGAGACCCACCGCTGCGATCAGCACGTCCAAAGAGGGTAAAAGACGACGAGACGCTGCATTTTGGTTGAATTCGACGTAGACGTCGACATTTTCAGGCTCTAGCAGCGTTTTGGGGTGGAATTTCGAGTTGTAAGCGAAGAAGAAGTCGTACAACGCGGATCGTACGGATGGACACGCGTGAATGTCGCCTACAGGAGGCAGATTGAGGCGTTTAGTCCACGCCAAAGCCTCGTCCGACGGCTCAAAGTGCACGTAGAGCCGCATTGCGTTCAAGAATAAGTAACGACACACCCTATTGAAGTGCAACACACCAAAAGCAATAACGGAGCAGGCACCACGACGACCATGTATGCGCACCACACACCATTAAGCTGGTCTTTAGTCGCGAGCGGATCGTCGTCATCTTCTCATATTTTTTTTCTTGATTTTTCTCTTAACTTGTCTGCATTAATCTCACCCTCCTCAAAGGCTGCGTCGTCGATCTTGTCGTCTCCGAAGGGCACACACACACACCGAGTGAACGGTGTATTGAGGAGGCTAGAACTGGTGCTGCTGGTGCTGTAGACCTGCAGGCGGCTTAGTCGTCGGCGTGGGCGTTCTTCTTCTGGGCCTCCTGGGCGTCGTACCACTTGTAGAATCGGCTGATGCGGTCCATCTCGCCGTCCTTAAAGTTGTTCCAGACCATGCCGCAGGCGAGGCCGAGCGTGGTGGCGATGACGATGTCCTTCAGGGGAGAGATCATGGCGGATAGAGTCGAGAGTTTGCTGAGCTGTGGGGGGGGCTTGTTGCTGACTGAGTAACGAGAGGCGCGGGGCCGTCCGTCGCTTTGTGGACCGTCAGAACCGAAGAGATGGAAGTCACCTTTGGAGATGCCAGTGCAGCCGCACCGATACAAACAGCAGTTCTACCAGATAGACACGAAACATGAGGTTGACACCCCTCCGTTTTTTTTAAAAGGAGAGCGAATCTTTGCACTGGATATCCTACCGTTTTGCATACCGCTTTAGCTATTCACTACCTGTTTTTCAGGCTGTAATTAATATACCTATGATAAAGAATTCTTGACTGGCAAGAGGTCCTGCAAAAGCGGCGGCTATAAAAACGCGTACTCGGAGCGGCTCTTCTCTGTGCCGTTGTTTCTCTTTCTTTACTGGTAGAAAATCGGCCAAAGCTCATTATGTTCGCAACACCAAATGGCGCCGCTTCAACACCACAAGATCGCATCAATCTCAATGCAGTTGAACGTGTCGCCGCGCGAGTCCTGCGCTCTCACCGTGTTCCTGGCTGCGCTAGTCACTGCATGGAATGCAAATGCCAACGGATTTGTATGGGACGACCGCTCTGCCGTGCTGCAAAACGACGACGCACAGAGCAGCAGCCTCGCTGACGTCTTCACGCACGACTTCTGGGGCACGCACATCCAATCCGTGAACAGCCACAAGAGCTACCGCCCCTTGACAATTCTCAGCTTCCGACTCAATTACATCATGGCAAAAGGTCACAGTGCCTGGCTCTACCACTTCACCAATGCAGTGGTGCATGCTGGTTGCTCCGTGCTCGTGTGGAAGGTGGCAGACGTCTTGTTCCGGCAACACCGACGTCGATTGGGATTTGAAAAAGTCAAAGAGAACCCGCAAGATGCTTCACCAATTGCAGCCAATGAGAGAATGGGGGTTGCAATAAGAGGAGACGATGAGAGCCTTGTGGGCTCATTGACAGCGGGTTTGTTGTTTGCTGTGCACCCGATCCACTGCGACGCCGTTGCTAGTATTGTCGGACGAGCAGACTTGTTGTGTACGTCGCTATCGCTATCGGCATTCTTAGCTTATGCAAAGGGGGCCAAGAGTAAAAAGACTTCGTGGAGGTATGTGGTGTTGGCATTCTCGCTCACGATCGCTGCTGGATTGTGTAAGGAACTGGGGTTCACGAACTTTGCCTTGCTGGTGGTGTACGATCTGTTGAGGATGCATCAACATCAGCGAGTGAGGAAAGGGCTACGATTGCTGCAAAGTAGATTGGGTGTGACTGTCGGTGTGGGGTTACTATCAGCTATGGCGCGGGTCTGGATTAACGGTGAGCATCGCCAAATGGAGTGGAATATCCTTGCCAACAATGTGGTTGTACAGGAAGGTAGGTTGACGAGGACGCTTTCGTATGCACATGTGCACGCGTGGTATTTGTGGAAATTGGTGTGGCCGCGATGGCTTTGTTTTGATTATGGCTACAACACCATTCCGGTTATTGAAACTATCGCTGACCTGCGCAATCTGTACACGCTCCTGGCATATATGATTGTTGTAGTTGGACTGCACAGTGCAGTCCTTCAGTTGTTGGGGTCTAACAAGTCCCCTCCGTCGTCTCTCTTAATGATGAGTATCGCATTTGGAGCGGTCCCATTCGTTCCAGCTTCGAATATTATTTTTCCTGTCGGTACGGTGGTCGCCGAGAGACTAATGTACTTCCCGAGTGTCGGATTTTGCCTACTGGTTGGGTGCATTATCGACGTAACAATTTCAGTTGTGAACACGTACACTATCCACAATGTTGAAATCACGGATAATACTACTGGTATCATAAATTCAGACCAAATCGATACGAACGTCGAGTATCACAAGATGGGTACCGTTCTATTTTCTGCAGCACGAACAGTGGTGCTTGCTTGCGGTGCACTATTACTCGCTGCTGGGTGTTATCGCAGCCAATCGCGAAACGCTGACTGGGTTAGTGAAGAAATGCTATTCAAGGTAGCAGTCGATTTAGTGCCTACGAACGTGAAAGTGCTCTCGAATGAGGCGAAGAACCTCCTGAATCCGGATCCAGCCAAAGCTCTTGAATACCTGCGTATTGCGATTGGAATGATACCGAAGCATATTGAAAGCCAGACGAACGTTGGACTTACTTTCGCAGCGCTCGCTGCTAGAAACGACTTGGACGAGGACCTCTTCCTTCATGGGATACGTCACCTTTACAAGGCTGCCATGCTTGCGCCTAACCACTTTCAGGCTCCTGGGTTTATTGGCGGTGAGATATTTACGCACTGGATGAAGACACGACGACGACACGGCGAGCCCGCGTTGGAAGAATTCCTCGAGAGTGAGTCTATTGCAAGTGCTACAAAATTCCTAGACCACGCCATTGACCATAGTAGCGTGTACCCGGTCCACTTCTACAATCGAGGAAGCATCGCCTTTGCGAGTGGCGACTATGACACAGCTATCAGCTTCTTCCGCATGACTGAAGTTGCCAACGCCATCATTCGGGATCGAAAAGTGGACCCCGAGTTGCTTGTCGAACCTTCATCGATCTACAACATGTTGGGAGTATCCTACAAGGAAAAGGGAGAGGTAGATAAGGCTCTGGAAATGCTGTGGAACGGCATTACACTGTACCCTGAAGAAACGGACCTCCACATAAATGCAGCTTTGCTGCTACGAAAAGAGGGGAGGTATGACGAGGCCGATGCGCAGCTACAGGCTGGATTGATAGCAGCAACGAGGCGTCGGCATATTCAACAGTTGCGTAAATCAGCAAAACTGTTGGAGGGCTCGATGATGTCGGAAGCGGTGGAGGCGATTTTGGATCGTGCGGCTGCACTCGAGCAAGAGTATTCTGACCCAGCATGAAACTATTTCCTAGGGCTGGCTATGGTAATTGTAGTATGCATCATTTTGCGTCGAGTAAAGCACATGTACCGCAGATATGATTTCCGTTGGGTGGCATCCACGTAGATCTCATCCGGTGAATAAACTAGCAAAATATTGCGGGAAACATCGTGATTGCATTAAGAATGATCTTTACAGCAATTCCTTAGCCAGGATAACTTGCAGCCGATACAGCGCCTCAGCCGCGGTTGGTCGATCTCTCGAGTTCAACGACACACACGCTCGTCCAAGCTCGACTATACTCTGCGGACTATACTTTGAGAACTCCACCTGCAAATACCCCATCGCCACTTGCTGTAAAATAGCCGCGTCGGGTAACCTTCTCCCGCTTGAATCGTGAACTTGTTCTTTTGCTTGTGTATACGGCAGCGTGTGTAGATCCAGCTCGGACAACACCACACCAAACGAAAACATATCGGCTTTCATGTCGTACCTCTCGCCTAGCATAACTTCAGGTGCCATCCACAGCGACGTACCTACGCCTGCCGTCATGGTTTGATCCTGTCGCTCTCTCGAAATACCAAAGTCCGTGATTTTGGCTTCCATTGCACGATTCAGCAAAATATTGCGTGATTTGAGATCGCGGTGAATGACAGGAGGCATCAGTGAATGCAGGTAGGTCAGTGCATGGCAGACTTGGAGCGCGATGGTGGTCTTCTGTCGATCGAACCCGGTCGGATGACGCGATTCTTCGTACTTGCTGAGCAGAACTCGTAGGTCACCACCATCCATAAATTCGAGCACAACACAAACGTCGGATAAAGAATCCCAAGCCACTCCGATAAAGCTGACGACATGTGGATGATCCATCGTAGCTGTCATTTTGGCTTCAGCCAGGAAGTCGTTCACTTGCTGGAGGTTTTCGCGCGAATGCGGCAACAACATTTTGACTGCGACCTCCTTCCCATTGAAAACGCCTTCATAAACCTCGCCAAATGCACCGCGACTGATGATTTTCTCCACGCGAACTTTATCTCGAGGGATACGCTTCGCCGTGATCACGTCGTCGTCCTACAAACCTGTCTGTCCATGTTGAGTGATATCGAGTGAAGCAGTATTTCCAGATTGAAGGCTGGCCGTAGGCTGCTCTTGCGCATCTGTTTGTTTCACGGTTGATCGCCGCTTGCAGCAACAAATCCCTAAAGCGACGAGAACAAGGATAAGGCAGACTAAAACAATTATGCCGACGATTGTTGACGTCTTGATGCCATTGCTAGCGCTGGCTGTAGTATCTGCATCGTGGCCACGGGATGTAGAGCTGGAAGGATTGAAATTCTTGGTACCATCGACGTAATACCACTTGCTCCAGTTTTCGTCGCATTCGTGAGTTGCAAGCGTATCTTTGTCCGCGGAGTAGGTGGCATAAAGCTCCGAGCTATCGCACACGGAATCGTGATAGTATTCTAGCACCGCCGATCCGTCAGAGTTCAGCGAGGCAATCACGTGGGATGCTTGGCTTACATTCAGATTTGGAGATCCCTCGCAATTACCCGACGCGAAGAAAGCTTGAGCATAGGACAGCGTCTGGCAGTTGTTGTCACTAAAACTCTCCACCATGATGTACGGCGAATTGCCGAAAACGTTGCGCATACTGGTCTTGTAGTCCGAGGTGCAGTCGATGGCTGCCACGCCGACACCAGTTGCGCCCATGTTGCCATCTTCGTAGCATTCCTCGATAGTGCAACTGCGATCGCGTTCAGCGTAGGTGTTGTAAGGCGTTCCGGCACACGCGTTGCCCGAGTAGTAGACCCACAATGTGTATAAATTTGATCCAGCCACCTGCACGACCAATTCTGCGCACATGATCACTAGTATCTGCAGCATTTTTGGCACCATTTTGAGTTGTCTCGAGCAGATTCGAACGTGTTGAAAAAAACGCAGAAGGAACTCCATGCAGCGAGAGTTTAGTTTCCGGTGGGGGTCGCCAGAACTATTGTCAATCGTTACCAGGTAATGGCGACCTTGAGTGCGCACCTAAGTACATTTCGGTGAAGTCGGTGCAGCGGTTCAAGCTGTGGTAGTAAAGGCGGGCCTTTTCGCCTGCAGCTAATTAAGTGGTGTTTTATAATCCTTGCTAACTTTTACCAAAACGCCCACTCAGAGGCGCTCTGCTGGTCGTGCGTAGCGGTTGTCCTTACCCTCACCACGCCATCGCCAGCGCAAACTGATGTCCCAGCGCGGCAAGGAGCTGACGAACGCGCTACAGATCGACCCGAATGCGGTGCCCACCGCACCAGCATCTTCTTAGGAATGGTCGACGCTGGGTCCTCGCGCCCTAAAGCTGCTGAACGACCATCGCTCACTCCAAGACTGGGCACACCTGTTGACTCGGAAGACGCGGGGCTTCAATTCGATGGCAGTCTTTTGTAAGGAGCCCCACCCGCAGCAGAAGGCCAAGCAGCAGATTCAGGAGGTCGTCAACAAGTAGAAACAGCAGGAACAGGAGGCCGTCGATAAGAAGAAGCGGCATCAAAAAGGCTCAGAATGGCGAGGACGAGCCATTTCCAGTGGATCCTGTGTCACCAATAGATGTGAGCGTAGTACCGCCGTCCGTGGCTGAGAAGAACCTCTTACATACCTGAAGTGAGCCCAACGCAGCCTCTGTGTATGACCACCCCGTGGCGGTTTTGTCAGGCTTTGCACCGAAGGCTGTGGCGGCTGACGTTGGAGGAGCTGGGCGCAACGCAGGTAAGCCTTATGTGAGTTAGTGACATCGGCTGGAAGTTTGTGTTGACGAGGGCGTGTTTTGTGATACCGTAGTGAACAACATGATCGCGCGTGGCCTACAGGGCGTGGAATTCTTGGTTTACAACACAGACGCTCAGCACCTGCACACGATATTGACGGAGAACCGCGTTCAGATGGCTCCTGAGCTTATTGGAGGACCATGCTGTCGTGTCAATCCTGAAGTTAGGTGAGTGCGTGCGGTACCAATTGTCTGGGGTGTATTAATGAGCAATGGATATATTACACGTGTTTTGAATTAAGCGTTGTGCCGCTATCAGTCGTGAAGCAGCAGAAGCTGCGATTGACGAGGTTCTGGAACGCGTTCAGGGTGCAAACATGGTGCGTTCGCTGTCAAGGTATGTAGACGAATGTATTGCCGTTCATTGGTCGTATCGCGCTAATACTCTTGATTTTGTCTTGATAACAGCCATTCCGCTTTGATGGCAACAACCGAGCGAAGCTTACAGTGCAAGGCTTGCTGGGTTAAAGGACAGCGTGGATACGATGTTTGTTATCCCAAACCAGGACTTGTTCAATATGTCCAGCGAGCGCACCTCGTTCACGGATGCGTTCCTGTGCGTAGGGAATTGCTCTTTTTTTATCGGAACTATTGTTAACTTTTTGTCGTGGCTGTTTGTTTAGAGTGTGCTTCTTGACGACGTGAAGAATATCTCTGACTTAATGGTGATGCCCGGACTGATCAACCTCGAGTTTGCGGGTGCTCGGTCAGTACACCGTGCTACCTACTCTTGTTCGGTGGTAGTGCTATCTAGTCACGCTCTTGTTTCGAATTCGAACCAGCAGGTGAAGCAAACATGGGAAATGCTATGATGGACGACCTACATCAGAACATCAATTGATAAATGAGATCACGCTGCGTGTGTGTGATGCTGGCAAAAGTGAATCTGGTTCAGAGGATTCTTGGTGCGGAAGGTGGCAGAGCTGGCGTTCTCCTGGTCTAAATAGGCCCAGAATGACGCGTTGTTGACACCCTGACGTCAAGATACTTGCATTGACAGTCCGGACCTTGGTGGAGACATTAAAGTGTAGTCAGAATATGGAAACGGCTTAATCACGGAGCTGGTGCTGGGAGCAGGACAACGTAAAGTGGCGATGCAGGCTTGCGGGAACGAGATGGGTTGCGGGCTGGTTGCTCGCGTACATCACGTGTTATTGGCATCATTCAGCGTTGTGAAGTCCCAGAGCGGCTATGCAGCAGCAGAACCACGTTGCCGAGAGCCATCCTCATCCTGGACATATCTCGCAAGAACTTCATGCAAGGGGTGCATTGGCCTTCTAGCTGTCGATTGACAGTCTACTATGTTGGTAAGTAGGCGTGTGTACGACTTACACCTGCTCGTGTTCTTCGTGTGGAGCGTGTAGTTGTTACTGTTAGTGTTCTCGGCTGCGGATGGGTTGTCTCTGCGGATCGTGCAGCGCGTTGTGTGTGAGTTTGTTTACAGTTTGATTTCGCTCTCGTTCGGGTTCGCGATGCCTGTGGACATTCACGGGTGGAGCGTGCACTCGGTGCTGCTGGCGTTTGTTGCGGGCTTCACGTGCCGCTTGTTTTGGTTCTCGCGCGGTTACTCGCAGCCGGTAAGGGCTACTGAGGCACACACACATTGACCTACGAAGAAGGTAGGGGCATGCCGCTCGGACGAAGCTGGCTTAGGCGCCGTCGCGGATCCACTGCCGTATGCCCCGTTCTCACCGCAGGAACCGTGAGAACCGCGGGGTCGTGAGAGCCACGGGGTGGAGCCAAGCACCGTAAGCTTGGATGAACTTTTAAATCTCGAAACTCCGCTGGAGCGCGGCATGAACGAAGACGGCAGCGATTGCCTACACCACTTTGGTAGAAATTGGACATGTCTCTTAAGTCGATGACCGAGCGTACACTCGAGGCTGTAGTAGTTTGCTTATTGCACGTGGAGTTGGATGCACACGAACCGGTGACCAAAGGCCTCCCAAGGACACATAGCTACTGGCACGACAACGAATCGAACCCGAAGACCGACAAGACGGGGTCGGCAAGCTCCCAGGAAGCAATTCAGCTGCAACAACGTCAGCTTCGCCGTTGACGTTCGGGGACGATACGGCGAGCGCGTTGCTGCTGCGGTGAGACGATCCCGGGTGTTCAATGCGGCACGACGAAGACATAGAAGACCTCGGTACGTAGTCCACGTACACAGCAAGTCGAGATGACCTGCGCTGCTCGATACTGAGTCATTCTGTGAGGATGCTCGTGCGTATGGCCAGCGGCATGGAGCGCCTAGAATGACGTACTCCAGAACAAGCTCAGCCACGAGCGCTGCGTCCCAAACTATCGTGCCGACATGAGTTCGGCCACCTTTGTAAAAAGCTGGTGCCGATGGGGACCAACGACGACACGTCGATGGAACGGCACTTGTAGACGCAGTGGGGCCAGCCCTTGCCTGAGCGCACGCGCATGATGAATGCTCGGGAGGCGGCACTGAGTAGTCGGCAGTCGTTTGACGTCCTAGAACACGGTTTTGGTCAGATGCGAGTTGTGTACGTGGCCACGTCACGCGATGAACTGCAGCAGGATGCGAGCCTCGCAGCCCGAGGAGCGCTTTCGCCGCCCTTCTTGTCGATTCCGTCGTCCTTGTCGTACACGCAGTAAGCTGGGTCGAAGTCCAGTCGCAACAGATTCGGGATGGTCTGCTCCGGGTACGAAACACCATTGAACAACGTGGAGGCAGATAAGCGCAGCAACCGCCCATCGTTTATTTCTCCCTGCCGGTTGAGAGACTCGAGTGTACGTGAGGCAAGTGCTGTTACGGGTTTCGCGTGCAGATTGTGTTGGCCGTCGTTTGCTTCTCCGTGCAGGAGAGACTCGTGTGGCAAGTGCTGTAGGTGGTCGTTGCGGGCGTCATGGGGGTTGTTGCTATTACCTTCCGTGTCAATGACCTACAGATGTACATGGCTGTGAATTCCAGAGCACCCATAACGAGAACACGGCAGACATTCAAACGCATGAGCTGGAAAAAGAAATTATGCAGGTGGTATGGATAGAGAGGGATGCAGCTACCGGTGGCCAACAACTACACATTCTGATAGTTTGGTTGCTCTGGCGTGCTAGTCGGGATGAAGAGAGAGGCGAGTGGAGCCTTCAGGGCCCGGATGCCGCTGATACGGCTTTCTTGCGGAAACATGGCGCTGTCTGTATCAGGAAACGATGTGTTGTCAGCAGGAGGAATACTCTCTAACTCCCAGTTGCTGTAGGAATCGTTGCTGTGAGACTCAGCAAACTCGCACCCTATTTCTTCATCATCAAAACCCTCGTACAAGTATTCTCCCAGCGCGGAAAGAGCTCATCGGCGTTCAAGCCGTCACCAATATCGTCCAAGGCGACTTGTGGTGGCTTTGGCTCCGGTTGTGGAGTTTGTGGCGTTGGTGTTTTGCGGCGGGATGATCGACGAACGGAGGTCTGAGATGCTGGAGTGTGACACTGGGAAGTTCGCCGCAGAGGCGTTCGCGACGTCAAGCATGGCGTTTGAGCGGAGGTTCGGGCGCTCATCTGGGGCGTTTGTGGCGGCTGTTCTTCGGCGGAAATTGCTGCAACTGAGCCATGAGTTGATATATGAGAATCCCTGGGTTCATTTTGCACAATACGATTCACCAGAGGCCGCTCCGTGAGGTCTAATATTCTTGATACCGTGGGCTCGGGTTTCAATTCGTTTTGCTCGCGGTCGCGCATGTGCTGGCGAATACACTGCGTTTCTAACACTCTGTCTGAGGTCATCTTATTACGCTTTGGAGTATGAATCATTCCTATTTCACTAAACGATCTTTCAGTGGCAGCAGTATTTACTGCAATCGATTGCAATCTAATTGCCAAATCCGGTAGTAGACTCGTCGAGCAATCTTTTTTCATGTTTTTCCAAAAGCGAACGACGTCATACCGAGACTCCTTCGGACTCAGAGAAGTGAGCGTGTTATCAATCCAATCCGAAAGGTCACTACGAATACAATCGTAGTCAGCGCCAATAAGTCGACGGTAGTAGTGAACCGCAAACCTACCCATCTGTGTTGAGGTAGCAATCTTAGCAGCGGTTTTGCTTGCCCGTGGTTGTTTTGGGCTTTCACTTTCCATACGACCGTCTTCAACTTATACACCCCTTCCGATAACACGTTTCTCTACCTCCACCATGCGCTTGCGTTCATCAGTATGCTCAATTAATTTTCTAGCATCATCCGCTGTTGCTGGATTTAGCAAAAACGTCAACATAAAAAGCGGTTGTTCGCATTGTCTCCATCTGTCCTCCACACACTTTACCAATTCGCTTCGACAATCCAAACGTGTCCCGTTGAATCCCACAAAAATATCACGAAAAGATAAAACCACATCAGCTAGCGTATTCTCATCGCGCTGTAGCCAGTATGACGCTTCCGATAACGGAGCGATGACATTCTCAGCGTCCGTAAGCCTTTCCCAAAAGATGGGATCATCGAATACTCTTAGAGGACTAAGGAAATCCTGTCGGGGACAGTACATGCTGCTGAACGTCTTCAGAGTTGTTCTGACTCTCAAAAGAGATGCAAAACAGCTCTGCATGCTGTTCCAGCGTGTCTCGCACAACGAAAATAGCGCTTGAGGTGTCTTGTAGCAATCTTTCATCATATCTCCCGCCACCACTAACCACTTTGCCGACGACGCATTCAAATACTTTACCGCAGCCGTTGCGTCTTTTGCAATATCTGCAACAGAAGACTTCAGCGCGGCCTTCACAATGTTGTTGACGCAACGCGCAAAGCAAAAGATCAGGACCATGTTTGGCCGACGAAGCGCCAAAATGCGACGAGCCCGTGCGCACTGGCCAGCATTATCAGTGATAACAGCGCCAATCTTCCACCCTTCAGTTTCACCCCTCATCACAATCGATTCCATTTCTTCCGCAATTGCTACGCCGTCATTCCGGCTATCAGCCTTTGGCAATGCGTAGGTAAGAGAGGTCCCAAATAATAAGAACTGGCAGCCCATGAGATGGTCTCTTGAAATATTCTGAAATACATCAGACAGAAAATTCACAAAACCACCTGTCTTGGCTTGTTTCTCCTTTAATTATTCGGCTTGCTTTCCACGACAATACGCTGCATGTTCCCTTGTTATTCGGCCGCCAAGTACTCGTCTCGATGGAAGGTAGGCAGAAATACCCGGGCAGAGAAGTTCAACAAATCAATAGTACACGATCGCTCGATAAACATGTCCGGCAGGAAGTTTCCGGCTTGGAACTCAACTAGTCGACGCTCCAACTCTTGCTTCTGCAGCTTCGTAAACCTTCGGTGCGGTTTCTGCTTCGGCGATCCACGCTTTGATGTGCTTCCCCGAGGTGACTTTGTTGTGAAAACAAGACGCTTATTCACAGAGCGCCTACGTCGATTAGCGGACCCTGTACTTGACGCACTACTATCCTCGCTTGTCAGTCGCGATGCTCCGGCGGCAGCTTTGTAGAACTCGCATTTCGATAAATGGCGAACATAGTTGTACGAACGGCCCAAAAACAACTGTGGTGTCCCCACACTTGTGTCCTTGTCAAAAGTTGCAGTGCAGAAGTTGCATGTGTAGTAATCGTATCGGCCCTTACTCTTAGGCACATCTGCTCTTTTGGTAAAGCTGTCCCGCTCCGGAACATGATTCCGCCCCATTGTACAAGGAGAAGCAAACGACGGCCAACACAATCTGCACGCGAAGGCCGCAACGAGCACCAGACTGCACGCGAAGGGGGATTCTTTTAATGTAAAGAGCTCGTTTTATAGTGACTATGAAACTGTAAAGCATACAAATGGGAAGTGTATTTGAATGGGCGCCTTTTCAAAAGGCGAAAAGGCCGCCTTTACCAGCACTGGTTCAAGCTCTTTTTAAAAAGTCTTTTGTCCACATTAGCCCTTCATGTTGGCACAACGGAAGTCTGACGGCATTGAACTCGTCGAGCAATTCCAAGCCTCCTCGGAATTGTGTACCGCCACACAAGCTCTTATTCTGTTCTATTTCTAGCATCGGTGCGAGAAATAGATCGGGCAAATGCGCGCACTTATTTATCGACCTGAGCAACGGGTCTGATTCTTTTTTATTAGCGATGATGCTCCTTCAGTTCCGAAACGTCAGACCGCCGCGCAAGTGACCATGGGGCAGAGCGAGGCGAACGCAAGCGACGCCGCTCTCCGGCGCCAGATGCGGTCACTGGCGACGTGTTTAGCGCTGGTGGCTTCGTTCGGCACATGCTATCGCTGCTTTAGGATCGGCTCTTATTCTAGAATTCTTTCAGACGCGACGAGGCTCGTATTCCCGTCGGGCGACGTCACGTTGTCCAAACTGCTGTGGCTGGTGCTGGGGTTGGGGCTCGCAGCTGTCCACCTCAGTGACGCAGTGGATAAATTCAGGACCAGGAGGACAAATTTGGGAGGACGTCGACTTTACTTGGTGGACGAGTGCAGTCGTAAATCTAGGACAACTATCCTTATTTCAGAGCAAAACCAGATCGAAGTGGAGACGCAGCTGTTCCAGGGCCAAGTGACTTTCGCAGCCACTCGAAGCAGCTCCGGACTGCAGGTACAGGGACGATTTACGAGGAATGCGCCAAAGAACGGCAAAATGTTTTTGGCATTGGAAAGTCCTGTGGAAAATAAAGATTTAAGGTGGACGATGAAGATGCTGCTTGCACTTGTGAATAAGTTGTGCAGGTGGAGCAATAATGTGCACTTGTCACGTGGAGGGAACCGAAATGATAATGAAGGTGACGTGGAAATGGCACATATCGCTATCCCATTAGTGGTGTGCGGCAAGCAGCAGGGAACTAGCTACGTGGTGGGGAAGGTGTATCAATTTAAGGTGCAGATTAATGACTTGGGGTGGAGATGGTTGACAACTGCAGTGCTTGCAGTGCTGACTTGGCTTCCGATTGAGTGGATGAATACCCCTTCGGTGTTTCTTGCGGGGTACTTCGTGACTCCACCATCGCAGCGACACCAACAAGTAGGCAAGCAGCTTCGCCACACGATGACCAACAAACGATATTTATTTTGTTTCTCGGTGCATCGTCAGGAAGATTTACAAACTCCTGGAGATGCACAACGTTTGCAGATCGCGCTCCCTCAAGACGGTCAGTTTCCGGAATTTGATGTCGGTTCGCCTATCGGGTTCTATGGCGGCAACGGACAGCGAGGTGGTGTGCCGCTGGCTCATGCGGAGGCGTGTCGCCGGATTGCACAGGATGCTCGTGCTTTGGGCCGCTTGACCTTCTCACTGAATGTGTGGGTGGAATTCGTCGACCGCGTTGTTGGTCGCAGGAAAGTTGGGTATTTACTGGATGTTGTGGATGTTCCTCAGCAACGTCGACGCATAGTAATGCGCAGCGCGACGACAGTGAAAAATGCATTGTTGCTTCTTCGTTTGGAACACCAGATTGACAGGAAAGAAACTGAGCGTGAGACTGGTATTGCTGAAGTTGAAGAGCTGGACGAGGAACAAATTGATGCGCCTGTGGACTTCCAGAATCTTACTGTTGAATCACGAGAGTACCGCTACGAGCAGATTGAGCGCGAAACGGCTGCGGTGGCCCACGTTCTTGATCAGGTCGCTTCAAAGCCGTCCCAAGGACGCCGCAGGTGGCGACAACCGCAACGTTGTTACCAGAACCAACTAGAAAAAGCGACGCTCTACCGATGCCTGACGTCGCCCTCGCGTTTACCTAGCGTACCAAGCTACCATGCAATTGGAGTGGGGATAAATGACTCGCAGCACGTGGCCATGCACATCGTATGCGAAGCGGGTATTTATCGTCTTCATGGTGCTGGGGACGGTACGACACCGCTCCTGCGTCAGGAATGGTTTATCGTGTCCGCGGATCACCTGCATTTCTTCCGGTCGTTCTCGATTGCTCCATCGCTGAGCATTCCTATCACCAACGTGCTTAAGATGTGCAGCGTCGACCAAGTGGGTTTGCTGAATGGCAACAAACCTATGGACGCGCACCACAACGAAGGCACAGTACCGCGGTGGTTTTGCCTCGAGATTCACTTAGTGCTCGAGGTTATCACGCTGTTTGTGGAGACATCTGAGGAACGCGACCGCCTAGTGACATCGCTGCAGCCTCTAATCATCGATGACTGCGACGTCAACATGCCTCTGACAGCTGTGAAAAGAACAAAGTCTGAAGCAGTTGCCGCGTTGCCACTCTTCTCTCCAATGACGCTGGATTCGCAAATCGAGCCTGTGTGCCTCAACCAGCGCACGTCCAGATTTACAGAAATTCAACCAAAAGAAACTAACCAGCCAACAGCGCATACCTTGGTGCAGGAGAGCTTAAAGGCAGGACTCAAACTGTTCGCGCTCGGTGAGACTGCAGCGAGATTGCGCATCAACAGAGTAACCGTTCTTCGCTTTCTCGACGATGTTGAAACGTTGAATGGACTTGATTTGGTCAAGGCGGCATCTGAGATGTCAAGTGAGGACCGATTCGCGCTGGGGGTCAATCTGTATCATACATTGTTCATCCATGCGGTGTTCATCTTTGGCTATCCGCAGTCGCACGAACAGTGGAAGTTGTTGCAAACTGTGCCATGCTACCTCATTCATGTCATGGGTGGGAACGAGTCTGTACGATTCACTTTAGCGGATATTCAGCGTGTTATACTCCGTTGCCCTGTACCGGTGACTTTGGAAGCATCCAGTATCACGCGGAGCTTGTCTCAAAATGCGTTAATGGATCTTGCCATCGGAGGTGGCGACGCTATCGATGGATTGTGCCGAACGGTTCTGGGCGTGTCGTGGACTCCGGTGCTGCCGAGCAGTAGCTCCTACGCAGCCATCAAGACGATCCCTCTTCCGATTCCTACTGGACTGGCAATCGATTACGCGGATATTCGCACGAGTTTGGTGCTTCAGATTAACAGTACACCCCCGAGTGCTAAGACCACGGGTGTCATGCGCGTATATGACGGCGGTCAGAAATTAAGCGAGCAGCTGGACGCTACGTGCACTAGTTTTTTGCGTCACGAACTGCGCCTGGACGAAACTAATCGCGTGATCTACTTGCCGCACGTGTGCGAATGGTATCGCATCGGCCACCACGATGAAGGTACAGATGAGCAGGATGATGGAGTAAGCAGACGCTTGGGTCCGCTAGCTCAGCGTCGTCGGCGACGGAGTAGCAGTGGTGGTGTTGGCGGAGTGGTAGCGCTGCCAAAGTCTCGGAGCTTTTATTGCTTGCAACGTCTGCTGGGCTTCATGGAGGTGGAACAACACCATCGAGTGATGCATCTTCTACTTGGCGCAGGCGAAGAGTGCCGCTTTGTATTCGACGAATTCTGGACGAGACCAAGTCGCTCAACAGCTGTGAGCTTGTTGAGCAGCGCTGGGAATGTCGCACTCGCAGTGTTTACGGGGTCGAGTGGCAGCAGCGTGAAGGCTCTACACGAAGTAAAACCCACCGATGCTATCGGAAAAACTGGTGCAGACGGAGAGAAGGGTCTGCGTTCGTACTTCTGACGACAGCGCACAACTTTTATAATGCAAAGTGAAAGTTTATTTACTTGTATCGACGTTCCTAGGGCGATACAAATGCGGCGCGACTTGCCTCCACAGATTCTACGAAATGTTTCGCGTTTTGAAACGCACTGTCTAAAATGCCAATAGGTATTATAGTCTGACCACGCTGGCTGCACTACAGTCACAGCCACACATGCCCAAGCGGATCTAACACGACAGACGCGTTTAGTGGAAATGTAAGCCAGTGCGTTGCGCAGCCTCAGCCGTTCAGTTAGCTGGGGACTGGTAGCACCAAAACAACGTTGTCTGAACCTGGGTAAGCTATGAAGGAAACGGCACCGTCATCCTCTTCGGGTAGTAACGTGGGAATCATTGCATCAACGGCAATAGTCTTCATTTTTCCGATTCGTTAAATGGTCGAATTGATTATTATCGATTCGACCATGGCTGTTAAAGGCCAAAACTTGATACTGTAATGCCACAGGCGGGGGCGAGAAGCACGCAACTCGAGAATGAAAACAATTGCAGATTACTCGCAGTTGTAGTGTCTTCAGCACCGACAGGCTGAACTTGGTCGTGAAGTCGGCGGAAGCCTTGCTGAAAGCCAACTTGTCCTTAAGATTGCAAATACCAAAGTGTTATTCATCGGTTAGCTTCTCGCTAGATAAGGCATGCATGCTATGTAGTTGTTTCCCCCTGTGTTACGTTGGTAACCTCTGTATGTTGGTTTCCGTCGACTCTTGCCACAGGTCGTGAGTTTCGTGACGGCGGCGCTCCAGGTAGCCGTCATCTGTTGTTGTTGGCAGCGGATAGCCAACTGGCCGTCCACTACAGCAGTACCTTCACAATGTCTGGCAGGGCTCTCGTGTCTTGGTCCGTGCAATTGTGTGGTCGTAATACCAATACCGGTAGGAGTTCTACGCTTGCTAATGGATATTTTTCTTCATCTCCATGAAAATGATGTTTAGTCAATTGGGTGCAAGTGCAGTCACAGCCAGCGTGATAAGACTCAGAGTAACCGTAAAAAGCAGGTTAGATTTACGGATCTTAACCGTTTATTGGGGATTCACTAGCAGCGATGGCATTTTCGAATTTGCTTCATCTGCATCTTTGCAATGGCGCACCTTCGGTGTTTACTAGCTACGGGATCGGAGGACTCGGAATCTGTTGGGTTTTCCAATTTGGCCGCCAATCATGAGAGCATAGGCAGCATTGACAGCAGCAGCAACAACAGCAACAACGATACTATACCCATCAACGGCATCGATGGCAGCTCGCACTACAATTCTGGCTCGAATTCGACGACTAACTCTGCCTCAAGCGGACAATCAGGGACGATCGGCGGTGTTGTAGGTGGGGTTCTTGTCGTTGTACTCGTGGCCGTTGTTTTTGTTTTCTATCGTCGCCGGTCAAACCGAGCCGATGCGTCTGGACGTGGCAATCCCCCCCAACCCCCGGTCGGATTTTCGAGTCTTGATTCTCCAGACCAACAACATACTTCGAGTCTTCCCACGGCTAGCACGGAGTCAACAAAAGATGCACCACAAGGTCAATCCGGCTTGTGGAATGACGATGTCATCACTGCCAAACGAATCACTCGTCGAGATATTCAGATTCAACACTTGCTCAGTCGTGGAGCCTTTGGAGAAGTGTTCGCCGGGATTTATAACGATAAACGTGTTGCTGTGAAGATGCTGTCACCTGAAATCCGCGGGATCATGAACCACGTGAACAATTTCCTTGCGGAGGCCAAGATGACTGCCAGTATGGATCACCCACGCATTGTCCACTTTATCGGAGTCGCGTGGGATTCTCTATCGGATTTGTGTGTCGTCATGGAGTACATGGAGGGTGGAGATCTCCGAACTCTGCTAGCCGGGTACGAGACAACTGATCATCCCATCGGTATCGACCGAGAAAAAGCCACCATTGCGTTGCACGTGTGTCACGCACTTACGTATCTTCACTCGCTCTCACCTCCAGTTATCCATCGAGACCTCAAATCTCGAAACATTCTGCTCAACCACGCAATGGAAGCCAAGTTGGTCGACTTTGGTATTTCTCGAGAACGACTCGACCAAACGATGACTGCGGGTGTGGGGACGTCCTTGTGGATGGCGCCAGAAGTGATGTTGGGAGAAAAATACGACGACAAAGCTGACATGTTCTCCTTTGGAGTTGTTTTGTCGGAATTGGACGTGCACTCACTTCCTTACGTACAGGCGAAAGAAAATAATCGCGACTCGAATGGGAGGCGACTACCGGATGCGATCATTCTGCAGCAGGTGGCGATGGGGAGATTGAGTGTTGAATTCTCCGAGGAGAGTCCACAGTCAGTTATCGAACTTTGTAGGGCTTGCGTATCGGTGGATCCAAGTTTACGTCCGTCAGCGGCGGAAGCTCTGTATAAATTGCAAGTGGCACTCGCACAGCTACTGTGAACCGAGGTTTGGTTAGTCAAATGTTCATTTGCATTGATCTTGACAAACAGGCTCACGCCATTCGAACAAAAAAATACTGTAGGATCATTTACCTTTAGTAACACTTGGTGGGATGTATTTAGGCACTTGCATTGTAGTTGAAAACGCTAGTCCAGATTGATTCATGTGTATGAACGCTCCTGAAACCAATGTGGTCACGAAAAAGACGACTTGGTAGATTTCCTCTACCCCAATCACAACAAACCAGTTGACAGTCCGAACGAAAAAATATTCAATATGCAAACACAAGTCTATCGAGTAAAAAGTGAAAAGCAGCGTAGGATCTCGATCCTAGACCACCTTAGTGCTCTTACGCCAGCTCTTGGTCCAAAATGGTCTGAAGTCTGTATAGCGCTTCAGAGGCAGTCGGGCGTCTGAGCGGATCCACAGATACACACGCACGGCCAAGTTCTGCTAGGGCCATTGGACCAGATTCAGAGAACACCACACGGAGACTTCCCTTGGTCACCTTCTGTAAAATGTCCTCATCTTGCAGCGGACGACAACTGGAGTCGCGGATTTGCTGTTTTGCTTGGTCGTACGGAGCCGACAGCATATCCAACTCTGACATCACGACTCCGAACGAGAACATGTCGGCGTCGGTGCTGTGCATTTCGCCACGAATGACCTCCGGTGCCATCCACAGCGTCAAGTTCTTGCTGTCGGTCGCAGTCCTGTACGTTCGGGAAGGCGACGTGCCAAAGTTGGTAAGCTTGGCCTCCATCGCCCCGTTCAGCAAAATATTCCGCGACTTAAGGTTGCTGTGGATCACAGGGGACGACAACGAGTGCATGTAGGCCAATGCACTGCAAATTTGCATTGCGATCGTGGTCTTTTCACGGTCAAAGCCGATGGAGCGACGCTCTACTTGGTATCTGTCAAGCAACGACCTCAAGTCACCACCTTCCATGAACTCTTGCACCACAGACAAATCCGACACAGACGTCCAGGATACACCGACGAATTGCACAATGTGCGGGTGGTTGAGCGTCGCCGATATCTTCACTTCGGCCAAGAACTTGTTCACTTTTTCATCATTCTCCTGTGTCTCTGGTAGCAGCTTCTTCACTGCAACCTTCTTTCCGTTGTAGGATCCTGAGTAGACTTGACCGAAAGCTCCGTGTCCAATGAGTTGGTCAAGTTGTACTTCTTCACTTGCAATCCTCTTACTGATGACGACCTGGTCGTGCCACAATCCCGTCGAGGTTTCTTGTGCATCCAAAACTTGGCAGTTGCCGTCCGCGTCCAAGTTGGTCTCGATTTTGAGTTTGAATTTGGGCGACACACTGCGACGGACGGAGATGCCGCCGATGTTGAGACGGCTTGCGCTTTCTGTCGGGTGGGGGAGCAATGCGTTGGTATTGGCGACGGTGAGCATCGTGGTGCTTGGAACTTCAGTGACGTAAGGAACTTAACTGACGTGAAGCAAATGTGAAAGTGAACGACTTCATGCCTTGATCTCTGAAGGACGGACTTAGATTTTCTTAACAACGGCACACGGGTAATGACGACCTGCCGACCTGCGCCACACCGCTGCCTCATTTTTTAAGGATCGGACCTTATCCACTCTACGGTCAATAGTTGGTGCTTTCGCGAGCTATCTGATTCTTAAGTAATGTTATCTGACTGCTTAACACTTGCAAAATGTATACCATGAGTTTTAGTGCCAACCTTCTGGCAAATTGCGTGTCCGGAGACTTTCGCACCGGTTCAGAAAAAGCCACTGATCTCCAGGCGCTGGACCACCTCGGCGCTTGTCATTTACGCGCAGCTCAGTCTGCGCTATACTATCGCTCTCCATGCTGTGTAGGAGCCAAAGGGCGGAAGAATATCATTCCCGAGGCAATATTTTCTGGTGCCTGGGTGCACGCTACATGTGACGCGGCAAAAGAGTCAGAGACGAACGGACGCGGATTGCATACAAACTCCAAGGTAAAGAGATGGGTCCCCCGCACGTTTCGCACGTCTCAGCCGCTTCAACTTGTCCAAGCAGCCGCTCGGCTGCTTCGGGGGACATGCAGCGAACGTCGTAAGGTTGCTGCTGGCGTACGCGCGGATTACTGGACGGGGAATCGCTCGGCTCGGGCTTTGCGCTGGCATTCTCCGCTGTGTGTGAGCTGGCGCTTGAGCTGCAGCTACTGTCGCAGCGTTGCTGCCGTACTCGGTTCGATAGCTTTGCTTGAAAATCCACAAGTGTCTTGACGCGCGCTTATAGGGGGAGGAAGATGACGGGACTGTGTGTGGAATTCTCTTCATGCTTCAATGGCGGTGAACCCGAAGCTTCAAATCAGGGCAGGGATGGTGCTCCGCACCTGCCCTGCCATGCGAGTTACCATCGATTCTGGTTTTACATCGCTTTGCATTGCGTATCAGTCGAATTTCCAACGGCACCACCGACAAGCGTTTGTCATGGGGACGCTTTCGTCCCCAAGTACCCAGAATCCGGCAGCACGACCTCGCGGATCAATGTGTCGGGCAACTGACTGGTCAACCTTCGAATGCATTTGAACGCGCGCGATTTCGGCCATGGCGTGGCTTTAGAATACAGAGGTGTGGTTCGCATCCTTTTAACGTGGCTGAACATGAGTTTGAAAAACTAGGTAGCGCATGGCAAAATACACAAACAAAAATGCTCAACTACCCACTCCGAATCGTGATATTTACGCTAGTTTCCACGTCAGAATTGTCTGCAACTTGTACCAGCGGTCGACCGCTCACTAGCATCAATCAACATTCACACTTCCCCCAACGCCGCCAGGGATCCAGGTCCTTCGGGGGGAAACTCAACTTGCATCATCCCCTTTGTCACCTTTTGCAAAACAGCACACGCTATTTGTCGGCTAGACGATCCCGCACTCATCGACTTGGCGTACGGAAGCGAATGCATATCTAGCAGCACCACACCAAACGATAAAATGTCAGCCTTGTCGTCGTATTTATTCGCTATCAAGACCTCAGGGGCAATCCACAGCGACATCCCAACGCCCGCAGTCATTTGTTTGGCCTAGACGCCCTCGTGAAATCCCAAAACCGGTCAACTTGGCTTCCTTGGCATGGTTCAAAAGAACGTTACGAGACTTTAATTCTCGATGAATGGTCGGTAGCGTTAGCGAGTGCATGTACGCCAACGCAAGACACAAATGCGACGGGATCGCGACCTTTTCGACGTCAAATTCAATGGGGTGACGAGCTCCTATCTTGGTTTCACTCAGGGTACTCGTCCACTTGCTTTTTATCGCCACGTGTCTGAGGGAGGAACATCTTGACGCAACCTATTTGCAGTTGGAAAACCCCGAGTAGACTTCGCCGTATGCGCCGCAGCTGAGTAGTTTGTCAATTTACATTTTGTTCTTAGGGACACGCCTAGCCACCAAGGTAGCGTCGTCGGGTTTCGACGCCTGCAGCCTTCTGGAAGTTGACAGTGGAAAGGTGATCCGAGCAATGTTGATATCGCTATGTGGGCCGTTGTTGACCAACGTTTTGGTGGTTGAATCTGTTTTACTGAGTGCCGGGTCGTTTTCCAGGACGTTGCTTCTGGTGCCCTCGTTGCGTAGTATCAGGCGAGGTTTGGCCAAAATACGGGATTCGGTCGTTTCTATAGTTGGCGTTTGGCATTGGACTCAACACACTGTCATCGTCTTTAGACCAGCCGAAGCAGGATAATACTTATTTGCGATTGCGACAAGATCACGATGACAGCGTCCCGATTGCGGATTTTGCCATTGTTACGAGTTTGTTCTGCTTCCATTTGTGCTTCCATTCACAGCAGCATTTTCACCGTTTGTACCAACTGTCCCGGAAGAAGTCCAAGTTCCGGACGAGGCAGAAGTAATGCTGAACTAGAATCCGTGTTACTGCTTTTGTTGATCGCATGCAGTGCCAGAGTTGTGTTGGGTGCAGGCGGACTTGTCGTTGTGCCGGTTCCAGTGTTCATGGAGGTTGCGAACGGGGTTAGAGGTGATTGATGCGTGATGAAACACTCACATGTCGTGAGCACCAAGAAATTATTGAGGTATGATTCTACTGAAGAACGTCGCTGCATACCAGTGCTGTACCGTTGAGAATAAAATAGTCTGAATCGCCTTGACACGGAAGCTCCATCGCCAAAACCAAATTTGTTGAAGTCCCCGTAGTCGATAGTGTACCTTTGCGCATAGCAGTTCGATACACAGGGCACAAATACGTACTCGATGTGACAGCAGCTTGAGCTGTATCCACATTTGAGCTAGCTTCCTTAAAAGAATTTTTCCCATAGACATCACCATGTTGGAGCGTTTCTCTTGCACTTGTTGCAGTTTTTGTATCATTACCGCCGATGCTTCTCGTAGGAATTTTGGGGGTAGCATTTCCCTTCTTGGGACGCACCGTCAAGGAAGCTGCAGCAAGAGTTGAATTCTGTTGTGGCAGAACTTGGACAATTGGCATGGTCTGTCTCATAATGCCAGGTCGCGAGCTGCACAAACACCCCATCTCGCCACTCCACTGAGCACCTTCTAATACAAGGCCAGTCAAGTACGCTCCATCATCGAAATTTCCGATGGCTTCACCCTCAATACTCTGTTGATCCGTATCGGCAGATGTGACACTAGCACACTCAGCGCCGCTAAGTACCCGAAACTTGAAATCTAAGAAATGTATCGGAATGCCATGCTTTCGAGCGTGTCGTTGGAGAATTGCGGTAAGTAGACCCTGGGGGAATGCAAAAATCGATAGAGGGAACACGTTGCCTGGTACCCGACCACGTTCGATCCAACGATGCAGAAACTCGTAGCGAAAAAGTAGATTGTTCACCCACTGAGATAGTGAATCTGTCGTTGGTGTCGAATTCGTATCATTGGCAACCCAGTCAGCAGGTACTTGATTCACCGTAATCGTGGTAAGCGTTTGTTCCATGGTCATGGACATAACAGCTATACCTTGAATGGCGTGCTGTAACTCTACGAGACTCGCATCGATGTATCGTACAAGTCTATGACAAGCGACCACCTCCTGCTGTAGTACAACTGTTAGTGGGTCTTGCCAGCCTTGCCGATGCCTGGTAACTAGGGCGGCCTCAGAGCTGTCTAGATTCGCTGGGAGTGGCAGTTGACCCTGAATACGTTTAGAGATTTCCAATCCGTCAAGTTCTGTGCGCTGCGTATCCGGCGTACCATCCAAAGCTGAGTTGTCGACAAGGGTAAAATCACCCCCACTGGCCTGAGGTGGTTGCAGCTGTCTAACGAGCTTTAGAAAATGGTCACTTTGTTGTCTTTGGTACGAAATGTGCGCGTTTGGATGCATACCAAATATGTGAGGTCCGTCCATACCAGCCAAATCATCAACAAAGCGTGTCATTTCGGCTTCACTTTGAAATTCTGGAGCAGAGAAGCTGTCATCATCCAACGAGAATATGGTGCTCTGGTTAGCTAAGGAACCTTTCGACTTGATCGCCAAGCGACGAACAGCCGTCGAATTCTTGGGCTTCATCTGTGCCTTAGGTGAATTAAAGCAAAGTTCCGAGCAAAATCGTCTCAACACTGCCATCAAACATCGGCGATCAAATTCATCAGTGACACGTCCACCATAGTAAATTTCACCGGCTAGGAAGAGCAAGGCATCCCATGGCACGGCCTGTTGCTGGAAAGAATTGTTACCCAAACTCGGATTTAGACGTTCTCGAGCGTCGTCCACTACTTCGCCGCCAGCCTCTGCATCTGCTCTTTTGCGTGCGTCTTCCCCGCTAGTTGGTAAACCAGCGATAGCATCAAGAAGCCGGCGTTGAAGAGTAACAACGCTTACAAAGTCTGCGTCACTGAAGTCATACCTGAGGTTCCACCCAAGCGGTCCAAACTTGGCACGTTCTCGTACTACTGCATGAAAAAAGCTGAGCCCAAATGCCAAACGAAGCTTCATCGGCACACTTGAGGTTGATACGGAGTCACTTTCTTCTAGGTTTCGTTCTGGGTTCATCTGCCGGATAAGCATCATTGAATGCTGTAGATTCGCCTTCACTCCCGCTGGAGACTCAGTCATCACTTTTACGCTATTCTGGAGGATTGAAATGGGGAAATACGATACCGGGAAGGATGCGAGGAAAATGCGAAAGTCTTCGTGAATTTCACCGTCCCGCGCCTCTTGCTTAATGCTGGCAAGCAGTGTTTGAAACTTAGGTAACCACGATTTGGCTAAGTGCACATTTTGGAGGACAAGCCAATACCCCTGTTCCTTACATTCCTCCATCTTCGCTTCCACGACCGGACCTTGGCCTTGTCCTAGTGAGATCACATGATATCTATCTCCTCTAACACCTTTTTCATGAGCATAGCGTCCCAGCGTAGCTATAGGATCTGCCCCCGGTGACAAGATAAACAGGCACGGCGTAGATTTATCAACATCATTATAGACATCGTCCATCACCAGTCCATCGCTGCCGTCATCTAAGAATTCTCGGCCAAGCGTTTGCTCGATAAATGACCTTACTGCCACCATAAAAGCGTCTTCGCGGAGCCAACGCACGAGTACAAGCCGTAGAAATCTAGGCAAGTCAGTGTCCCAGTCGCCCGGGAGATGAGCGAGGTACGGATTATCGCTCCCAATCCAACCATTCCAGGCAGCATTCTCACTATAATACGCGTCCAGGAGCTTCGTGAAAACCGGTTGTTTCCGAGACAATGCAAACAAAACGTTGTCCACGGAGTCGGCACTCTTATCAAATCCGTGGGCGCTGTCATTGCTTACAGTGGAGCTGTCCTTCCTGTTATCCGCATTACTTGTAGTCATATCAAGTTGTACTACCGATCGATCGAGCAGCATATGGTCGGATTGGTTTAGTTCACCGGCATTAATCATGATTTTCAAGCAAACCACGAATGCAATTACTTGTTTGTGCACTTTAAAGAGCCCGCGAGATACATTCCGGTACACAGCCAGTGTGATGTGGTGTTTCAGACTCTCCAATCGCTCGGAAAGCTTCTTTTTTGCGGGTGCTTCGCTCAAACTCATTTTAAATAGCCGATTGAAATACTCCAAAGAGAACTGGTACATGGGGTCTACGTCGGCTAAATCTGCTATCACGAAGAAAAGCATGGCACCACGAACTGCAACATCCTGGTAGTGGTTGCGTATCTCCAATACCTCCCGTTTTGTCGCCTCTGACTCTGCAAGACGCTGCGCCACTACAATCGAGGTTTTCTTAGACGTCTCCAACGTTTGAATGAGTACGACATCATCCAAGATGTTCCCTTTTGCATCCGAAAGAAGGTTTAATATCTTGATCTCCAAATCCTGCAACTGCTTTTGGTCTCGCACAATGCTGGCTAAAAGAGCATGTTTTCGCTCCTCGACTTCCATGCGCTCTCGCTGAACAACATCACTGAGCAGTTGTTCTTCCAGCCCGTCACTTGTGACGGTGAAGTTAATAACGTTAACTCGTATGTACACGTCAGGAACAAAATACGGATTTGCCAATTTTGTCGTGAGATACAAACGAAAGTTCTCCACATCAGCTTCCACAAGTCGATCCTCTAGTTTCACATGCACCTTGCAGCCCCTTCGTTTGCTGCTTCCTGAATGCTGAAATGGTTTCAATGTAAGAACAGGCTCTAGAGAAGTATCCAGGGAGTCCGCCACATCTTCGATCAGGATTGGTTTTCCTCCACAGAGGCAATCCTCCACAATTTGCATCAAATTGTTGCCATCACTTTTCACTGTTTCGAAGCGATGTGTAGTCTCTAGCCGTTTAATCCATTGCGTTGCTTGTTGTTGCGGATCTATCATCAGGGGCCATCGCTGCTTGCTTTTCAAAGCGAAAATTGCGTTGTCGGAAGAGAAGCTGTCACTTGGAAGACCCAGTAGCTGCCACTCGCGAAGCTCCGGCCCATCTCCATAAGAATTAGCAAGTGTAAATTCCATCGAAGCGCCAATTGATCCTAGGGCTGCATCCGCCCATCGGCAAACAAGTTGATCTCGAAAAATACTGTCAAACGGTCCCAGATACGTCATACACGCTGCTACGAGAAAAGCATCCCCCATCAGTGCGTTACCTTCTTGCTTCAGAATTTTAATACTGCTCTTCCACCGTACACGCTCGTCACTGAGTCCCTCGGTTAACTTTTCGGCATTTTGAAGCCGTTGTTGCGTTAGTTCAGATTCATCCACCAGACGCTGTTTTTCTGCTACAGTCGCATCACACTGTTCCTTCAGCTTGCGAACCTTATCACGCACTTTAGCAAGCTCTTGCTGTTTCGCTGCAAGCTTCGTATTAGCAACTTCGAGCACAGCATTCATTTCGGCCAGACGTTGGCGCTTCGGCGCCACTTCTCGAAAGACGCGAGCGTACGTATCAACAGCATGCACCCACATACAAAGCGACATGGCGGCACGTGACACCTTTTTGACTTCGTCGACTGCAAACTCTGGGTTTTCAATGTACTTCCGGATCTTCTTAAGAACTATAGGAGAAATATTATCCTTATCATACTCCTTCAGTTCGGACATAAAAGTACTCCGAGACAGTATGCGTTTGCTGTTATCCCAGTCCGCTTTCTCCCCCAACATAATGCACACAGCCTCCATCACCACTTGAACCGCTTGTGGAGGCTTTACGAATCCCTTCACTTCCGTGATATCTTTCTTATCCAGTGAATCCAGTGCTGCTACAGCGGCATTGAGGGCGGGCAAGGCTTGGTTCAAATCACGTTGAGCGTCGGCCTGACACGCTGCGACTTCTTGCTGTTGTTGCTTGACTACTGCTTCATCTGCCCCCACTCGCTGTGCAACCTGTTGAGCTTCTGCCTGGTCAATGGCGACCTGACAGTGTAGCTCCTCTGCTTCCTTAGTTTTACTGACCAGTACCGGCTGCAGCGCAACGAGCTCGTCCTGAAGTGTACTGACAAGTGAGTTTGTATCTTCAAGCTTGACCACTCCTGCCGTCAAACGAAGAAGTTTTGTTTCCCAACGGGCTTTCTTTTCCCGGTAAACTCGTCTGAACAGAGTGATCAGGTCCAGGTAGTGCTGAGATGTAATGTACACGCGACGCTGACACTTCATAAGAAAATCCGGGAGCAGAGCATTGGTGGACTGATGCGCTTCGACACATAGTGCGATAACCGCCGATCGCATCACTGCAGAACTCGCCAAGTCAAGGGTACTGGCTCTCGTATTCACCTTAGAACCACTTCGAGACTCCTCTGGGGGGTCTTCTTGGGACAGATAGAATTCAGCAACGTATTCGAGTGCACTTTTCGGCCATTCGTCGAAGTAGTCGATCGTGGTGCAGTTGATAAGCGCCGGGAATTGCCGCACTTGTGCACGAAAGGCTTCACCTAGAGGGTTCATACAAATAACGAAATGGAGCGAGTTTTGTACCATCATGTGGAAATAATCCTCGCAGTCTTTTCGAGTGAAGGCGCTCCCAACTTCAGAGCAACCGTCAAGTTTCCTAAGTGACGACTTTGACGTGCTGATACTGCGTTCAATTAATGTCCTTACATCACTGATAATCCGCTCGAATTCTTCTGCCGCGAAGAGTTTTGGGATGTTGCCTCCATTCAGAATCGTGTTTACATCTTCCAGAAAAGCATCGGAGGTCAATTGTGAGTCGTTTAATAAAAAAACGGTTGGAACAGCTCCGCTTGACCTTCCAGAATTCAGCATGTGAGTGCTACGATTAGACTTGCTACGAGCATCGTTTGCGAGACCATCCCCGGTTTCCCCCAAAGTTGCCAGCTTCATCATCTGCTTCAGATCCTCTCTGAAGTCAAGCAGCCCGTAATTTTTCCTCATATCAATCTCGAAGCAGTGATATCCGGTCAAAAATGAAGCGAGTCTTGCAAGACAGCGCTTTCCGCATCCTCCCATTCCAAGTAGCAGCGCGTGACCTCGCGGTTGTACTAAAATTCGCGCAATGGCAGCCGTGTGTACCATTGCATCTTCAAAAAGTACCAGATCCAGCGGTATCTGCGCTGTCGAGTTAGTATTGTACTTGACAATCTGGTCATTCAGGAACTGTTTATACCGTTCGAGATCACTGACTTGGTCATACATCATAATCATACTGGAGGAATCCCCTGCGGAGGCACCAGGCTTTCCAACGGGTCTTGGTGAGAATAACAATGTGGCATAATCTCGCTTTTGTGGGCTTCCGCCATCAACGCTACTGCCTCGCCGCTTTGCTGAATTATCGATGCGATAGATTACTTCACTCGACCATGAAACGCCAAACACTCGATTTGCCACTCCCACCAATTGTTCAGAAAACCAGCGTCTGTCGGTATCATCCATCAAACGATCACGAAAGACACGAATGCCCTCGTGTGCCCACAGATTCACCACGGTGGTGGATGTTAGACCGCAAGTGGATGGTCCGTTCTTATTGGAGCTCGTGGGTGCTCCGGATACACGAGAACCAAGCACAATTCCTTGCATGAGTTTTGTCACATCACGCAAGTTGAACGTGTAGTGACACTTTGAAGGGGTTGGAAGCAATCCTTTCACAACAAGCTGGAACAATTCGCAGGTCGCATCCGCAGTCTGTAGAAGCGCGTCCTTCACAGTTTTGGCAAACACAATATTGCCTCCACACGCAGCTAGATGAGACGCAAGGATGGTGCTGAATATAGCTTTCATTGCAGCTTCGTCACAGCTAGGCAAGCAAAACACCGCCGAAAATTGTCGTACAAATCTTCGGCAGAGCGTCTGACGGCCTCCCCCCGGTAGACCCCCTGCGGCAACGAGCACGGAATCGTTAACGTCTTTCCAGAAAAATCTTTCGCGGTCGTAAATCCCGCCATACTCGAGATATTGCCGCAAGAGTTCAATCACCGGTTGCGCACCATGCTGTTCAGCGGTAGGCATGTTGATATCATCCACAAAAATGACAACAAGCTGTTTGTTCACAGGTGCACCGAGCAGCGTTCTGCGTTTCTTGGCAAATCTGCTCTCAATACTTAACTGTACACCAGCACTTGATGTCTGAGCGGAGAAATTCAGTATAAGCGGTAATACCTTGCCGTGAGCGACTTCAGAGAGTGGCGAACCAGTCTCAAAATCGGAAGGATCGATATCTGCTGCGATTCGGGCATGAATATCCAAAAGGTTGTGTACAATTGTGGATTTACCCGACCCAGTGGCGCCAGTCAACAGAACTTGTTGGCGTGCATCAATCGCCATGAGTTCAACTAAATACCGATATTTCAAAACGTCAATGGTTGGAACGAGAAGTCTGCCAGCGACGACGTTGCTTGGTTGCTGAAGCTGGGGGCTTTGATCTTGGTTAGCATTAGCCCACGGTGAGAAACTTAAATACTGAAAGTTGATGAAAAAGTCGTGAACATCTCCAGTAACCTGGGATATACCTGCAGGTGCCGGAATCCTCCCGTCGATTGCCATCACGTCTGGGCTAAAGTATTGCTCGTTCGAAGATACCAATTCGTCAAGAAATTCCTGAAAATCAAGTTTTACCTGATCAAGATGTAGGTTGCCGCCAATAGCCCAGGCGAAGCTGAAGATAAACATTAAGTCCAAACACCGCTGTCGCTGGTATTCCAAGGATAGTACGGCTTCTGGTGATGATGTGGTTTCTGGAATACCTCGTGCTGGTGGTGTGCCAGCGAAAAGTTCCAATGGTGCACGGTGAACTAAAAGTGCTTCAAAAATGTGGCACATGGTCGCGACGAACGCTAAGTCACAAGTAGCGATAGGAACTCGTGGCGACGCATTCGTTAACGAGCCAACCGAGCGAATAAATGCCAAGCCTGGCTCCACAAACAGCTCGAAGTACTTGATGATTCGAGCCTTGATCTTCGAGCTTAATAGTGTCGGTCGCTGGGTTTTAGGTGGAACAGAGACTGGAACAGTAGGAGAAGTAGTCGCTGCAGACACTATTGGAATCTTTAGCCTGCCCACCCATGTCTCGACAAAAGGCTGCCACCCGAGACAATTCGGATGGTAGTAGATCACACCCAGTCTGCTAATTGTAGCGGGTGAAGCTGCGCTGGTGTCAGCAACTTCAAACAGAAGCTGAATCTTTGGAAGGAGTTTAATTCGCTCGCCGTTCGCTAAGCAGAGCGTCATGTTATCATCTAGCACCGTGTTCATGCTCTCGATCCAATGCGCATCAATAGGTCCATCAAACGTTATCCAGTAAAAGGGAAGATTCCATGTCGATGGTTCACTGTTGACACCAATTGCTCGGTTGGCATAGTGGCGTGATAGCATTTCCTCATTTTTTTCCATGATACAGGTTCTCAGCAACTTGGATGCTAGCCCATCTACCCATTCGCGCGTTACAGGATGGAAAAATCCATAAAGCTCGATCATTGAAATCGACTTCGGGTTTAGCGTGAATGACACCACTCGTTGGAAACGCCCATCTGGATGGGCGCTTCCCTCTCGTAGTGCAGTCACTGCTGCCTTCAAAATTCGAAGCGCGGTACTTTTCCCACTCCCAGTCAAACCAGTCTGAACGACCCCAACACGCACTTCTAATGTTGCAAATAGCTGCAAGAGCTTCTTTGTCCACTCTCGAG
Organism: Phytophthora agathidicida; assembly: GCA_025722995.1. NCBI lineage: Eukaryota > Oomycota > Peronosporomycetes > Peronosporales > Peronosporaceae > Phytophthora > Phytophthora agathidicida. Next base: position 2,606,503 of record CP106972.1, on the reverse strand, counting down.
GTCTTTGTAATCCCGCTCGTCGAAGTTGTTCATTGATTTCTTCCTCTAAAGATACCATCCAGCTCGTGCCTGGCCCAGACGATGCAGAGAATACTCCCGCGCCTTCAATGAGCGCATTGCTTTCGACAGCGCCTAAAGCTGAAAGAGTGTCGGGGAAAAGATCTCTAACAATTCCTTGAAATAATCGATTATCTTCGTCAGTGAGCTTTGGAGTGTTTGCACCAACCATGGCTTTGATGACGATGACATTCTCGTCGTTACTGCTGGCCGGACTTGAATCGACAGCTGTCACATTTGTCGAGGAAGGCCCCAATGTCGTCGACGCAGCAACCAATGCAGCAGACCGCTTTAATGAACCTGCTATAGTAAGAACTGCTCTTACAGCTCTCATGCCAAAGTCGTAGTGGGCTTGCTGGGATAGCTGCTCGCTACAGAGTTTGTAGAGCTTCGTGACTTTTCTCGAAAGGGTCTTTGCTAGCAGGAATCCCTCGGCGAACAGCAAGATTTCAGCAATCAAAGCGTAGTCTGGCACCATCATGGCAACTGGACGGAATGACACTTTCAAGTTGTCAGGTAACTCTGTGCGACCGGCGTAACCAGGATTCATAGTAATAATGATGTGGTGGGCACGCAAAGGCACGCATTTGCCGTCCAGGAGCACTTCAGATGAACTCGTTAGCCGAGCGTTCCTCAATACAGACATCTGCTGTCCCACAACTGATAGCACTTCAATATCAATGCGGTTAAATTCATCCAAGCACACCCAGGTCCCAGCTTGAACCACACCGTTGAATATGCTTTCCATCATTTTGTAGCTCATTTGGTTGCTACAATTGATCACAATACATAAAATACCAAGAGCCTTAGCGAGGTCTTTCGAGGTTTCAGTTTTTCCTGTTCCAGCTGGACCAGAGGGTGCTGCACCATACTGCAACTCAAGCGCTCCTGTAATTGTCATCCAGCATCGATCTGTCAAGGGGGTGATCACAAGACGACTGCATGCACCCATGTACTCGTATCCGTACTTGATTCTGCAATTGGCCTGGTATATCGCGCATTCATCGTTCTCTGCGTACCATTGATATCGAAGCTGTTGTTGCCATAAAAAGTCATTTTCATCAGTAACACCCTTGTCCACCAAAGACTCGACAATGTCGCGGAAGTGAACGTCAGTCGTTACCAGCGACATAACAACTCTCCGTTGAACATAAGTTAGATTCGATCGCACCAGCCGCGTAAGATTGCCCAGCTGAGAGCAAATGGTCTGATGCCAAAGGGATAACTCGTGGACAGGGTCTTGTGATCTCGAGCGAAAGCATATTTCACACTCTTTTGCCCAGATGATGTAGGAAACTAAAGCGACTGCTTGAGCTGGATGACGAAATAGCCAAGTTTCTCTAGAAGAATGACTATAATCTCCCAAGCATATTTTCACATGCTTGAGAAGTGTCGCCTTCATGTTCACCAGGACAGCATTCAGCCAATCTTCCAGGTTTCCACGTGCTTTTAAAATTCGTCCAAAAGCAACTCGTTCACCTTCAGAACTGATCATTGCCACGATATCTTGTGAAGTTATAATAGATGTGCCACCACGCGTGCCGTCATCACTAATATCCAGTTTTGCTAAGGCCTCGAAGCACTTTGGCAAGTGGCGTTGCACGACTTGCGGTTCCTTCGCATGCGCTAACATGTCTAGTAACTCGTCGTTTGAAATAAAATAAAATCGTGGAAACGATCGCCGCTTGATTTCCAGATAGTCTTCCAACGACTTTTCAATCCGCTCGAGTGATGAATTGTGCTTTGAGAGATTGTCAAGCAACACCTGCCCGACACCGACTCCACCACTGCCACTGCTACCATCCTTGGAATTCTTGGAACCACTGGACGCACCGATTAATATAGCTCCCGTCACTTTCAAGCAGCTTCTTTGGTCCCGTGTCTTTCTCATCAGATCTTTCCAGAACTGGTTGACTCCTAAAAACGTGGCCCCTTCGTTAGGAAGTTGTTTTTGTATATCTGGCGCCGAAAAAATTGTTTCGAGATGCATCCATTTTCGCTGGCACTCAATCCATGCATCAAATGTTTCTTGGAACAGGATCAGACGTCTGTGCCACATAACAGCTGTATCTTTGATGGGATTAATGAACTTGGAGTTCAGAATAGTGGTCATATTCACCAATGATTCTTCCAGTATCGTATAGATATTCTCAACAGACGTTAGTACGTAATAGTCCTTGGATTCCTTGTACGGTTTGACGTCGAGTTCCAATCCATCCCACACCACGATGATTTTGGTGAGTGTATCCTTTAGTAGCCGTTCCTGAGTTGCCTCTGTCGCTATTCGATTGATTTGTGAGCCAAAAGGTGACAAGTGCATCTGCACCAGCTCACCGAGCGCAATAAACGAATCCTTATCAGGTCCATGGTTGAGGCCAAGGTGACCGATATCAAATCCAAGTAATTCGCGCAGCTGAACGAAGTGCCGTTCTTCAAAGCTTGAACAACGCAAATCGGTCAGAATCGGCATCGTTACGCGATATTCCTCCATGTTCGACTTCAAATGTGTACACAAGGGACCCATACCCTCCGATAAATTCTGCTCCCACTTCGTAATTTGGATGTAAAAGCGCTCGATGTGATCTGTAATAGATGCAAAATCTATTTCATCTGGAAAATGTTGTTTCTCCCACGTAGAAACGGCACCACTCCATTTATGAAATGCTTTCCACATGTCGATCTTCAGTGTTAAATCTGCTTTCACCTCCTCCATTCCATCAAATGCTGTGGCCATGGGTAAACCTAACGTTTTCTCGTATGTAAAGTGCTGCTTCACGGCAGCCTGCAATTGTAGCACATCTTCTTCAATACGTGTGAGATATTGAATTGTATCGGTGATGTCGGACGCCAGGTCAAACAAAATCGGGTTTGATAATGCGTTGGAGACCGCGGTTAGCGTAGACACGAGAGTCGGTAAACGAGCCTCGAGTTCCACACCAAACTTGGCTGTATACTGTTCACAACTGCTTTCAAAACTATCCATCGACGCTTTCAATTGTGATCTCTTTTGCGTCAGGAGAAACGCATTCACTTGGTCTGTGTCGGTCATCTTCACCCTGTATTCTTCAAGCAGGTTGTACAAACTGCGAACCCAGTTATATTCCTCCTCCATGACACCTTGGGTAGCCTGCAGTTCTCGCAAAAATGCCAGTGACTCCGAAAATTCCTCCACATTCGTGGGAATCGCGCCAATTCGATCATTGGCAACACTGAACTCGTTTGTCAGCTTGTCATTCAGCTGGCGGAATACAATCGGGATTGCTTTGTAGAGGCCATCCAAACACTTTCGTGGAGAAGGTTTTAGCAGCGCATTTAGTTTAACACGATCCAACAGTAACAACCCACAGGAAGCGAGATCGGCGACAGTATCGACATCCTGGGCTTCTTGCATATACTTGTCTAAATATCCCCGAAAATCATGTACGTCGGTGGTCAGGTAGCGCGACGGGTCCGATATCTGATTGCAAAATTCTCCATTTTCCTGATATCTTTGCAAGAAGGGAGTAAGTTCCCCACAGTTCCCATCCGCGAGCTCATACGCGTCTAGTACGATTGAATTGAGGCTCTGCAGAGTTTCCACGAAAGTGGTATCCTCCATGATCAAAATATCCAGGTCCATAATTTCGCTAGAGATTTCGCCGCCGTCGTTATCTCCGCTACCGCCTTGGATGCTGTCTTCTATACTTGCGTCTACATAGACTTTGAACATTGAGTTCCGTATCAGTCTGTCACGCTTTGTAGCAGCAGATAGGCCGTTGAATACTAGTGTTTCAATCTGTGACCGAAGCGTCTCCGCGCCAGGGATAAAATCAAGAAGGTCCAGGGATTCTCCGCACTCAGGTGATATTTTTTGAGCGGAATTAGACAGGTGCCCTCCAGAGTTGTTAAGGTTAGTAGCAGACACAATGCTTGTTCTCGCACCACGAGGTCGATCAGATGCACTGAATGTTTGGCTAGCCAAGGCCGTTGAGGCAGTTTTGAGCACCACTTCGATACGTAAAAGGGGTTGAGAAACCGACTGAGGCATCATTGAGACAGCAGCATCCCGTTTCATTTCTTCACCTCTTGGACTTTCACCACCGGATACGTCGTCGTCATCCAAGCCATGGATGTAGGATGCCAAGGTATTTCGAAGAACCACAGTAGATGAAATCGCCATTCGCAGCAGGGCGTTTGAGATTAAAAACTCGACCACCCGGAGAAACTTGGTGATACGACGGCACTGTGTTCTCATTGTAGCGCGTTCGGTATAACTCATTGGCTTCTGCTGACTATCTTCAGCGCGTCCAATCGTACTCTCCCTCTGCTGAGATGATCCCCTCCTCCCGTCATGAGTGTTTCCGCCCGGCTTGCCATCATTAAAACCAGTACTTTGAAGGAATGCGTAGAGGTACTTCTCACACGCGTGTTTCGCTGTCATTTCAGCGTCTGAGATAAAGTGGTCCACTAGCCGTTCAACTCGCATTTTCTGGGCCTTTAGTCGCAGAGAAAATTCTGTCAAAGTGTATGTCTTCTGCTGTTGCTGCTGCTGTGCGTTGTTAGCAGCCCATCCGGCTGTTTCCGCTGTCCCCATTGGGCGTTCAAAGTCAAATAAGCGAGATGCTTCGAGGTCAAGACATGCGCGGCGGAGCTGTAGTAACGCTTCATGAAGATGCGGGAGCAGCATAAACAGACTGCTGTTTAGCGAGAAGGACGCATCCCTTCTCTTTCTGGTGTTGACAATTTGCTTCCAGATTGTAAATCTTTTCCAAATGCGATATTTCTTGAAAAATGGCAGCTACACGATAGCGAAAGGAAAACCAACATCAAGTCAGCATGCAGCAAAAACCCCTGCACGGTACATGCACATTCGCGTTGCATGACGGGTTTTACTTTACCTTGACCAGAAGGGAGTAAATGTAGTTCTCACGCTCAAATTTCTGTAGTGACTGGAACTCAACACCCTCCGACGCAAAATGTGAGATCCCCAGTCGACTCACCGTGTAATAATCTTTCGGGTTGATCTTGGAGTGGCTTGTCATCTCCAAATTGTATGGGTTCGAATCAACTCGTCTTAAATAGAAAAATGAATCCCGCGGTGCTGCCCCACTTAAGGTCGGCGCAGTACCACCACGAACGATTACAGTAGTTGAGCGCTGATTAAGCCCATCCACCAGTTTTTCCGTCAGCGTCTTGACCTCACTACGTCGTGCCGAAAACTCTCTTCGTTGAGGAGCAGTAGTATCCTCTTCACCGTCATCACAATGTCTCTGGTTGCTACATTTCTCTCCACTAAACCCTTCCGGGGTTTCCACCGTCTCCTCATTTACATATCCTCCAGTCATCAATGGCCGAGTCAGATGATGTTTGTGTCTCCTTCCTCCTGGTGCCGTCGTGGCTCGCTGGTCGACATAATATCGATCTCTTGCACTCATCGGCTCCCTCTCCACCACAGTCCTATCTCCAGTAGAAAACTCCCTAGCTGTCATCACTCTTTTCTGTCTCTGAGCTGTCGACGCCGTCGCCGATGACGTCGTCGGACGCGTTGGAATGAGCGCCGACCCCGTCGGATTCACATTTAGTGACGGCACCAGCGGCTTAAACTTGAGTAAACTCTCATCTGCACTCCTCTGCTTGGAGCTAATAGAGTTCTGCAGCGTTTCCTGTCTCTTTGTGGGTGCTAAACTTTCCTGGATTTTCACATCTGGGAACAATTGCGCCTGCACGACGCTGCGTTTGAGTCCTGAAGCGTGCAACCTCTCGCCCAGCGAGCGGCGGTCTTGTGCGTGGCCTCTAGGCACTGGGTTGTGTGCTGTTGACTCGGTGTGAGCTGTGAACGGACGTCGAGGGGAAGCGACTGTTGCTGCAGCGTTGGATAAGGATGGGAAAGCGGGCTCTTTGTGTCGCGTACCGGCTGTGGCGAATGGATCAGGTGTCGGTGGGCGGCGGCGGGCTCCTTGAGTACGCGGGCGAGGGGTTCCTGGAGCCGCCGAGGCGCCGCTCGGCGTCGGCGCAGGCAGATCCATGCGCGCGCGCTCGACGTCTGTCCGTCGCAGCGTCTCTTGTTCGCATACAAAAAGCAAGTGAAAAAGTGGTCATACTTTAATCAAGTGCGAGAACTCCGTGCGTGCTCGGCACAAATGGAAAACAACTCGCCGGTCACGGTACTTCCGTGACTGGATTAAAGTATAGTCGGTAGTACCGTGACCGGCGAGTTGTTTTCCATTTGTGCCGAGCACGCACGGAGTTCTCGCACTTGATTAAAGTATGCGTCCGAAAATAAGGGGCGCGCGCCCTATTTTTGAGTGCACCACACAACGTGGAAGCGTGCGGTCCAGCGCGCTTCGCAGCAGAAACGCGCCCAGTCCTATTCGAGCCGACACCTTCGCCACTGTATCGCATCGCCATGAGCCTCCTCTCCAAGGTCGCGGGTCTGTACCAGAAGTCGGTCAGCAAGTCGTTCGGCATGTACGGCCTCAAGTACGACGACGCGCTCGTGGACACGGCCGCTGTCCAGACGGCGCTGCACTGGGTGACGGGCGAGACGTACCAGGCCCGCACCAAGCGCATCGCCCGCGCCGCCGACTGCTCGCTCAAGCGCTCGTACCTGCCGGACGAGATCCAGGCCATCCAGCGCCCGCTCGACTTCTACGTGTCCGGCAAGGTCGTGGAGGCCGAGAAGCTCGCGGAGGAGCGCGCCGACCTCACGCGGTGGTAATCAGTCCAAGGACAAGTGGATCGGGTCTTTTAGCCTTCAGAGCAGCGGCTACTGATGGAGGGGAACACGTCTGCAGATAGAAATCAGACGGGGAACTGGTTGCTATCGACCTGTCTTCCCTTCGTGGAGGGAAGCAGCAGGCTTAAGGGGTGAATGCTACCGACACTTGCAGAACAGATGAATGAAAATGAAAGAGAAAAATGAGAAGAACCGACGAAGCTTTAATGCAGGAGCGTGCTCTGGTGGTGGGATTCGTATTGGCTGTAGTGTCTTTGGTGAAGGTGGCGACGGTTCCATGATGAAGCGTCACTCCGTTCTTGTTCATCTTTAGGTCTTTCCAGGACGACAATGTTGGGGTCTTCTTCTTGGTCGTCTGCAGATGCGAAGCCTCCGCGGCCACGGCCGGTTAGTGCTAAGCCTACTAGAAAAGTGATGAGTGCTCGGCCGGAGATGGTGTCCTACAGCAGAAACAACGGACTGGATGTGGAGGAAGATGAAGAAGAAGTCGTCGAAGACGACGACTATGATGAAGATGATGACGACGGTGAGTTTGGCGCTGCAGCGGAGCGAGAGCATAGATTGCAGCTGCAAGTTCAGAGACAACGACCTCAGCAGCAACGTCGACATTGGTCTGGCAAACCACCTCCAGCAGGTACGATGAATGGCATGGTTCTGTCATGCTTGAAAATTGAGCGGTGTATCCGATGCCAGATGCAAAGTTTAGGGCGAAGACCAAGTTTCGGCCGTCGTCCCCACCAACAGGACGCCCGAAGTCGGCGGTGACTGCGCAACATGCTCAAGGCAACGATGAAAAACACAAGCGGTCGGCTGCATCAATTTCGATTACGTACCTGCGTGCAGCCGCGGAGAAGAAGAAGGCTCGCGACAGAGAATTTGCTGTAAGTTTTGAACCCTCACGAGGATCTTTATACCGTATGCACATGCTCACCCTTCTTTCCTTCGTCCAAGCGAGAGCTTTATCGCGAGGAAAGCGAGTTTAAGAAGAAGATAACGGTCAAGATCGACCAGGCGAACAAGATGATGCTTGCTGGTGGAAGCTCCAAGTCATTCGCCCCAGCTCCTGTGCGCCAATAGGAACTTGCCATATAACAGGTTACCCGCGAATGCTTACCCTGCTGCTTGGTGTTTTTCCAGGACCGAGATGGCATTCACATGATCAAGGTGCTCGACCCATCAGGAAGTGATCGCGTCATTTCCGTCGAGATTTTTCATATCCTCTCCCCGTTACACTTTACTCCATTGTTTTTGCCTTGTCCTAAATCACGGCATGCCCACTAAGCACTAGCAATTTCCTTAACTCTATTTCTTCTTCCACTCCGCGAGTTCGAGCAGTTAGCGACCGTACCATTGGGGCAAACCACCTCATCCGTCAGCAACAACATCTCCAGCAAGTTGTCCAGAGCTAGTTCAACCCGCACCAAGAGCCTGCTACCACGCGGGAGTATAGCTCCACGAGCAGCTCGAGTCAGTGCTCGACCGTCCAGCGCCTCACGTGAGCCACAGTCGGAAATCGACGGAGCACGCTCGCGAACAGCCAAGGTCAAACTGTCCGACCGCTCTCAAGTGCAAGAGGAGCTGCGAGGTGTATTGGAAGGAACCATCGAGCTCACGAAAATCCTTCAAGAGCAGCTCCACGAGCTCAAACTCAAGGGGTGGAACGTCGCGCCGCGTTCTTGAGCCACTTCAACTTCGAGTTTGTAAGACAAAATGGCAACTTTTCGTTCCTGAATGACGGGTCCTTCTTGATGTGGCGTACACAAAATCAAGTTTTGGCCAAAATGCCTTTTTGACACGGTCTCACGACGGCAATGGACACGCAGCAGTCGAACTCGGAGCGCACGGCGCGCTACCTGCATGAGGAGACCCTGAAACGGAAGGAGGATGGAGAGACCAGCAAGAAAATGTCGTGTCGGTGGTTCCTAGACCGGTCATTCTACTGCGTCAGTACGTTCGTATACTTAAGACACACTTTCGTGCGTGTGGAGGAGAATGATTAGCCTGACGACTCCGCCAAAATTCTTTTCTACCAGCGCCTGGCAATCAGATGGAGCACTTCTACCGATATGGCCAAGTGGACGAGTGCAAGTTCACGTGGAAGAACATGTATCTGTGCTACAGAGCGAGTATGATGGACGAGGAGAAGCGTCAGGACTTCCTAAAGGACACGCCGCTGGATGCGTCCAATGGTCCGCACTTTACGGACGTGTGGGAGGAGAAGGAGACTCCGAGTTGGTAGAGAGAGACCACTATTATAGTGGTCTGCAGGAAGGTGCTGCAGTAAGCAGATGTGATAGATGTCTTGAAGCTTCGACGCTTGAAATTCCACTCACTCACTTCACTCCTCGCTAGCACTTGGGTCTTGTTCGGTAGCTTATGTGCATTGCGCTTAGCCCTTCTGACCACCCTGCTCTGGTTTGCCTTTATCTGACTAACCGACCCCCCTCCCCCCACCAGACTGTTCACACCTTAATCTAATCCTTCAGCCATTCCTCCATGCCATGCAGGTCGCCAGGCAGTGCTGATGGTAAGTTCTGGTCGTCGCCGTGGCCAATTGGCATCGGCAGTGAATCCAGCGAGGGTTCTAACAACACGTCTAACGGGTCCAGGAGGTCGCCGTTCGTGTTCGAGAATGGGATCGGTTCGTTGCTGGCCGCTGCGCTGTTGCTTCCGGAGCTCACAGGTGGTGCCGCGGCCGAAGTAGCTGTCTGGTTTACAGGTGAGTTGGCGTCCCCACCGACGTTGAAGCTTCGCATGGAGAGCAGATCCAACTCATTCTCAATGTTCTGCGTGAGTTGGAAGTCGAAGGCCTCGGTAGAGAGTGGGGGTAACCCCGCGAACGATTTCTTCGAGTTGTTCGCCTGCAGATTCAGCAACGTGTCCAAGTCTCCCGTCTCCTCATAAATCTCAAAAGCCTTGTGCAGTGCTGAGTCGTCGGACGCAATGAGCAGCATCTTGAGCGAGTCCTTCTGCTCTTTGCTGATCTTGCCACTGGCCGCCAATTTGTTCACGAGCCAGAACTTGGACGACAAGCTGCGTCCGCGCTTCGACTTGCGTGAATTACCTCTCGCCGTCCCTGCAGCAGCAGCGGGAGGGTGCATCTGCCCCACCGGTTTGATCATAGGCTTGATCATGGGCTCAGGCGTCACCTTCGCAGGCGCCGCGTCACCGGCATTGGCAGTGGAGTTCAAGCTGTCGGACGGGGCCAAGCCCGCCCCAAAGTCCACGGGCACGTCGAAGTCCAGCGTGTCCATAATGTCCAGCAGCTCTGGCGGGGGTCCCGCGGCTTCATCGAGCTGGAATCCCTCGAGAGACAACAGGTCGCCGTCCCGAATAGACCGATCCAACGCGTTCTTCCGGATCTGCCAGCAGCGACAGATACATCATAATAGTTCCTATCGTTAGTATGGAGGAGTGCGTAGCTACGCCTAGGCAAAGGGGCATTCGTACCACGACTCCCTTCTCGCTCTTGGACTTGGTCGGGTGCAGCAGCACTTTGCACTTGGCCAGGATGCTGGGCGCCGGGTCGTCGTCCGAGTTGGTGATGACCTGGTAGAAGTCGCCCAGCACGCTGTCCCACTCGAGCGGCCGCTGCAGACACACGAGCGACGTCACGCCCGTCAGCGGGTTCAGCAGCAGCACGCGGATCACCTCGCCCATGTTTTGCGATCGATTGTCTAGCAATAAAATTGTAAAGAAGTTCGAGGGAACCCTCTAAACCCGATTTAGATGGCTATGATCGTCTTTAGCGGGCTTTATGTAGGAACAAAACCTGGCGAGCAAAGCGAAGCCATTCGGTCGCCTATCCGAGCGCGAAAGACGGGCGTGGAGGGCTTTGCTGATGCTCCCGTGGTTGCATCCCGTGGTTGCATCCCGCAGCTTGCAGCGCACGAATACAGTGCAATGGCGGCAATCGAGCGACGATGGAGTTGGTTGACTTGCTTTTGCCGTTTCTGCTGCTGGAGACTGCACAAAACTCCATCAACACCACAGCAGCGTCACAGGAGCTTCACCTAGGCCTGTTCTTCACGAGTCGAGACGTTGCATGCGCTGACAACTCGTGTTGACAGAGGTAAATGGGAATAGATGGTAGATCGACCGTGTTGCGCTATTTCGTGGCGTGCAAATCAATCTGCTACTGTTGCTCCCGCTGCTCGATCGCAGTTGCTGTGCCAATCGTTGGCGGCCACGCACTTGAGGGCAACTCTGCAACGTGTGACGAGACCATCCCAGCCTCGTTGTCACTCGCACAACGCAACCACCTCCTGCCATGGTGGACTCGTCTTCCAGCCCTTCTCGCTATGCTAAGGCGCCGCACCTGTGGGCGTTGGGCGTTGGTGCCGTCGTCAGTGGCGACTTCTTCGGCTGGCAGTCGGGTCTCGTGGCTGGCTTCGACGGTCTGCTCATCATCCTGGCCATCGTCACAGTGCTCTTCGTGTTGCTGGCCTTCTCCATCGCCGAACTCTCCACAACGGTGCCGTCGGGTGGCGGTCCCTACGTCTTCGCTCTACATGCCATCGGTCCTCGCGCCGCCTTCTTTGCCGGACTGGCCGAGAGTCTCAAGGTCGTCATCACCTGCACTGTGATCGTCACGGGCATCAGTTCGTACATGAACCAATTGCTGAGCTTGAGTTCGGAATACGGCCCGATCTGGTGGGCCGTGTTCTACGTCGTCTTCGTGTCACTCAACGTCGTGGGCATCGAAATGACCTTCCGCGTGCAAGCCTTCACGACCGTCGTGTCAGTGTTGATTCTGCTGGTATTTTACGTCGGTGCAGCCACCAAAGTGTCGTACACTGAGTGGGTATCCAACGTGGACTGGAATTACGGAGGCTGGGACGGCGCTATCAAGGGGTACTCCTTCGCGTTGTGGTTCTACTTGGGTATTGAAGAGCTGCCGCTTGCTGTTGAAGTGACGATTAACCCGGAGCGCAACATGCCCGTTGGCCTCGTTACGTCTATCAGCACACTTACTGTCCTGGCCTTCTGCACTGTCACCTTCAACTCGATGATCTACCCTGGAGCAGAGGAAATGTACAACAGCTCATCGCCGTTGCTTACTGGGTACCGAAGCGTCTTCGGAGACAACAGCACTACGTCAGGATTCTCATGGATGTTGATTTTGGGTCTCATTGCGAGCTTCCACTCCTTTGTGTTTTGCATGGGTCAGTTGCTTTACGCTATTGCACGAGATGGATACTTGCCGCAGATATTGACGACGCTGCACCCGACAAGAGGCACGATGTACGTGTCATTGATCGCTGGTAGCACCATCGGTTTCCTCGTCGTGCTTGTGTTGCACTACATCATTGGTGACACACGTCTCGGGTCGGTGTTGATCAATCTCGCACTGATCGGCGCCGTGAGTTCGTACAGCTTCCAGTTGGCTTCATTCATTCGGCTGCGCATTAAGGAGCCAAACCGTCCACGTCCGTATCGTAGCCCTTTTGGTATTGCCGGCGCTGTGGTCTCCATGGCGTTGTGTGTTGTAGGCATGGTGTCGATTATCTACAGCGGAACGTCCAGCTACGAATTCCTGGCGTCGATCATTGTGGCAATTGTGTACTTTGGGATCGGCGCGGTGTATTTCTTTATGCGTGTGCAGCCGCGCCTCGAAGCCGCCCCTACACCCAAGTTGCGCGAGAACCTGCTAAGCAGCAACTCATCTAAAGTTTGAGGCAGAGTATCCGAGCGCGGAGCCTTCGTTTAGCTGCTTGCAACGTGTGAGCGTCGATCCGACCACCACCTGGTGCTACTTGATTGTCTACTGTAGAACGTCATTTATCCTTGCTTCCTTGCATTGTCGCCCTCATTTCTAGTGATTGAGTTGGTGAGAAATGAAATGCTCGCAAATACATCTTCTAGCTCTGGTACAACAGGAACAATGAACCCGATGAAATGTCTTTTTCTGTATTTTTTTTCGAGCTGGACACAGGAGTAATAGTACGGCTTATGGAACTAGACAAACATGAAGCCCTCCATCTACTTAGACTTTGTTCGACACGCGCGAGCTCATGAGGTTTTCCCGGAATTCCTTGGCCGACACAGGACCATTGCCCACCTCCAGACGCGGCTTCACACGGTACACGAAGTAAATGGCACCGATGATGAAATATCCGATGGCAACTAATACCGATGCCAGGAAGACGTAGCTCGAGGTTCCGCTGTAGATGATAGACACTAGCGAGAAGATACAAAGGATAATGCAGATCACGGCACCTGGGACACCGAACGGGCTTCTGTACGGACGCGGACGGTCCGGTTCCCGAATGCGTAGCATGATGAAGGCTGTCAGCTGGAAGATGTACGAGACGATAGCTCCGATCAGGGCCAAGTTGATGAGAACAGATCCAAGACGCGTGTCACCAATGGCAAAATGCAGTACGATCACTAACACCAGTGCGATGAGACTTCCGGCGATTAAAGAGACGTAAGTGGTCCCGCGGGTCGGGTGCAGCTTGGTCAAAACATGCGGCAGATATCCATCACACGCGATAGCGTACAACAACTTGCCCATGCAGAACACGAACGAGTGAAAGCTCGAAATGAGACCCACGATAAGGATCCAAGTAAAACCCGATGTAGTACTGTTGTTGCCGAACACGGTTTGGTATCCAGCGAGAAGTGGAGACGAGTTGACGTAGATTTCATCGGCGCCGGGGCTGATCATCGAGTTGAAGATCACTGTGCAGAACGAAATCACGATGAGGGTGGCGATCGACGTCATTAACCCTCGCGGCATGTTCTTCGTAGGCTCAATGGTCTCGTCAATGGCTAAGGGGAGCTCCTCAATGCCCAGATAGAACCAAAGCGTGAACGAAGCGCCTTGTAGAACTCCATCCCACCCTTTGTAGTTCCAGTCGCGGTCGACAACCCAGTCTTGGTATGAGATCTTGGTAGCTGCGCCAATGTAGAACACCAGCAACACAAGCACCGACATGACGGTGGCAGCAGCTTGCACACGGAAGGTCATCTCCACGCCCATAACGTTAAGCGTGACGAAAACGACGTAGCACACGATCCACCAGAGCGGCCCAAAGTCCGAACTCACGCCGATGATTTCGGCGAAGTACGACCCAATGCCAGTAGCAGCCACGCCAGTGGTGACCACGACCTTTAAACACTCGGCGATGCCAGCGAAGAACGCTGCTGTCTTGCCAATGCCGTGCAGCGCGAAGACGTAGGGCCCTCCGCCGTGAGGCACCGTGGTCGACAGCTCGGCGATGGAGAAGGACAGCAAAACATACTGCACCGTCACCACCGCGAGTAGAATCAGGAGGCCGTCGAAACCGGCGACCAGCGCCGCTTGCCAACCGAAGAAGTCACCACTGATGACAGCGCCAACACCCAATGCCCACAGATGCGGCGTCTTGGCGTAGCGTTGAGGACTGTCCGCAGCGACGACAGGGTCGTTGACACTTAGACCCGAGACGCGCGTGCTCATGGCTCGAAAGTTGTGACAGGAGGAGAGGCTTGAGCGGAGTGCAGCAAGTTGCAAAGTGAACGAAGCAAAGCAGCTTGGTGCAATGCAGTCCCGGCACAGCAGCTCGATATGCTGATCAAGTTCAGGTGTGAAGCAACAACTGTTCAAATCCCGGTAAACTGCAACACGCGAGTGATTGGCTCGGTGCGAGACCCGCGCGAACAGAGACGGCGCGAAACGACACATGCTGCCGGTGATGCAGGCTGCGTGGGCTGCATCACCAGCAGCTCGTAGCCCCCACCAAAGTGTTGCTGTGACCTAAAGCAACGAACTCGTCGAGTCCTCTGCAGCATTGTTGTGCGCTTCCATTGTTGTGCGTTTCCATTCGTGTTTTGGTTTGTAAGAGACTAACGCAGGACTCGCTCGTCGCGTCCATAGCGGTCGTTGCGTCGGCACTCGTCACAGGCGGGCAGTGCTGCGTTGACCAGGCCCGTGTAGCTACCGCGGTGATGCGCTTGTTGCTCACTTGTTGCGACCTATTTCTTGTTGGTCGGAGATGTACTGGAAAGGAATGGCTTCGATCTCTAGCGATCACAATGCGTAGGTGAACAGTCTACATTTTTGATAGTTGAGACATTGCCGGAACGGATCGTCAGGCTATGGTAGTTGCTCTTTCAAAAACGATATGCTAAGCCACACCAGGTTCAAGCCACGCTTGCGCTGCTGATATCGTTCGTGGCGATAACGAGTTGCTAAGTCCTCTAGAGAACACGAGTACCAGAAAAAATCTGTAAGAGAGAGATGCTCGAAGCTGTGATTTCTACGATCAAAAAGCCTCTAAAGAAAGAAAAAGAAACGAATACGACTTACACTACGACGTGCAGTACAGCAACCCAGTCTTATGGTCGCTATCTACGTTTGTGACTTCGTGTCGCCAGGCTCCGACGCACTGTTTTACACCTTGTTGGACACGCGCGAGCTCATGAGGTTTTCCCGGAACTCCTTGGCTGATACGGGGCCGTTGCCTACCTCCAGACGAGGTTTCACACGGTATACGAAGTAGACGGCGCCGAGAGCAAAGTAGCCGATAGCTACCAGCACCGACGCCAGGAAGACGTAGCTCGAGGTTCCGCTGTAGATAATGGACACCAACGAGAAGATGCACAGGACGATGGAAACTGCAGCACCGGGGATGCCAAACGGGCTTCTGTACGGACGCGGACGCTCCGGTTCCCGAATGCGCAGCATGATGAAGGACGTCAACTGGAAGATGTACGATACGATGGCTCCAATCAGCGACAGGTTAATCATGACCGATGAAAGACGATCGTCACCGATGGCATAGTGCAGAACGATCACCAGCACGAGAGCAATGATACTTCCAGTAATCAGTGCAACGTGGGTCGTTCCGCGCGTCGGGTGCAGCTTGGTTAGCATCTGTGGCAGATATCCGTCGCTGGCGATAGCGTACAGAAGCTTGCCCATGCAGAATACGAACGAGTGGAAGCTCGAGATTAACCCCACAATGAGGATCCACGTGAAACCGGAGGTGGTGCTGTTGTCACCGAAGATGGTTTTGTAGCCCGTAAGCAGAGGCGACGAGTTGGCGTACATCTCATCGGCACCGGGGCTGATCATGGAACTGAAGATGACCGTGCAGAAGGAGATCACGATGAGCGACGCAATCGACGCGATAAGGCCGCGCGGCATGTTCTTGGTGGGCTCGATGGTCTCATCAATGGCAAGCGGCAGCTCTTCAATACCCATGTAGAACCACAGTGTGAACGAAGCACCTTGAAGGATACCATCCCAGCCGTTGTAGTTCCAGTTGCGGTCCACGACCCACTGCTGGTAGTCGACCTTGGTGGCGGCACCGATGTAGAACACCGTCAACAACAGCACCGATACAACCGTCACGAACACTTGCACGCGGAAGGTCATCTCGACACCGACGATGTTCAGCGACACGAAGATGATGTAGCAGACGATCCACCAAATTGGGCCGTATGCGGAATCGACACCGATGAGTTCCGCGAAGTACGAGGCGATACCCGTCGCAGCAACCGCAGTCGTCACCACAACCTTGAGGCATTCTGCAATACCGGCGAAAAAAGCCGCCGTCTTGCCAATGCCGTGCAGAGCGAACACGTACGGGCCGCCACCGTGGGGCACCGCGGCCGAAAGTTCAGCGATCGAAAAGGATAGCAGCACGTACTGCACCGTGACGATGGAAAGCAGGATCAATAGACCGTCGAAGCCGGCGACCAGAGATGACTGCCAGCCGAAGAAGTCACCGCTGATAACAGTGCCCACACCAAGGGCCCACAGATGCGGCACCTTGGCATACCGGTGTTTGCCTTCAGTTTCCACTGCAGGGCCGTTGATACTCAGGTTCGAGATGCGATTCATCTGGATCGACTTCACACGAAGAGGTTGATGTCGGAAGTGCTGGGGGTTGAGAGTTTGTTGCGGTGCGCAGTAAATTGGAAAGTGAGCGATGCCATTTTTCGAGAACCAGGTTGTCCGCGTTCGGGGCCGAGACTTCCAGGTCTACGACCTCTCTGCATTGCAGACCCGGCGCAGCGGCAGGACGCTGCACAGCTGGGTGCTCTTGAGCGCGCAAAAAGCGCAATGTGCGAGCGTACGCGGAGCCCGAGGGCAAGGCAGCCACTGCACAACCGCTTCAAGCTGTGGGAGGAATCGCAGAGATCGGGCAGCGCAGCTATTGGTTGCAGCGGGCGCGTCGGCAACTCGCAAACTTGCCAGGTGCAAACCGGACGGCGGGATCACCTCGCCATGCAGAAACCGCGTTCTGCAGTCCGAGATTAAAATGGTTGCTCTGATCAAACGCGGTGTCGTGGTCTTTGGGCTTTGGTTGTAAGGCGAGCGCATTTAGTTCAAAACGGAGGCAGAAGTAGGAATAATGCTGGCTGGAGGTTGCTTGGTGAGCCTCAGCCCGTCTCATCCCCTCGTTTCGATGCCATTGCAGTCCGCACACAAGCCGGGCAGCAACAAAAGCATCGAATTTCGAGGTGAACCTTGGAGCGTTGAAGCCCGACTGCATTGGTGTTGTCCTTGGTGGTGAGATGGAGTTGGTGCAAAGTGCCATGTTGAAGACGATCTCATGTACAGACACTGGTTCCCAAATGAAGATGTTGTGTTCACTATTACTAGTATTCTTTTCGGTAGCTGTACGAACTCGGACACCGGCATGAACGCGCAAAGTCAGGAAGCGCAAGGTAAGATCGCTCAGAGCCGGGCGGTTGGGGACCCGCCTGCAACATACGGAGCCTGCCCGACGGGGATGCTTACCGAAGTGCTCAGCAGACTCAGCATTTGCTGTCGTGCTCGAGTTCGGCATGGCAACTTCGGAGCTCATCTGCAGCGAGCGATTTCAACCGAGTGCTGCTGCAACTTGTAGCACAGCGCGATGGGTTGGAGGCTCGTCGGCGGCCGACCGAGCGATCCTCCATGTTGTGAAGCGCAAGCCGTTCGCTTTGCGTGACACTGTAAAGTTCACATGTAACACGTGTGCCGCCCATCAAAAGCTTCAGCCAGCGCATCCTTCTTGTGTGGCACTTCGACGGTGAGTGCAGGTTTACAGGATGCGCAAATGAGCCGAGGCGCATGCGCTGAGGCAGGTCACTATCGTGCTGAAAGACCGGCATGAGCATTACCGCCGCCACCATCGAGCACCATGATCGAAGCAGAGACCGAAAGTGGCCATGAACCGATGCGAGACGCCGCTCCATTCCGAAGCCATTTCCGCCGGTGGTGACGAGTGTCGACGCAGCGCGAATTCGCCCCGTCCTTGAGAACTGTTCAACCAGAAGCTCAATGTGCGAGCGTACGCGGCGGCGGTCGGCGCAAAGCTGCATCAGTGAGCAAGATTGGACGGCGGGCAGTTCGACGACGACGGGGCGTGCTCCAAACCAAACCTGCTGGTAAACTATCACGATGTTTGGATTCCGAACTTTGCAGCTGTAGAGCGCGGCAGACGCTGTGGTCGAGTAGCAGTTTTAAAATGTGTAAAAGCCGCAGGTGTGTACACGTAGTGGTCCAGTTTGGCGCGGGGAGTGCAAGCCCAGACTGACTGCGATAGATATCAAAGTTGTGAATTCAGTGACGACGACGGACGTGCTTTAGCCCCTCAACGCATCCGGATCGCGATTCTATCGGTGTTGGGGGGCTGTAATCTTGTCGAGGCTCATTATAGCGATACGAAAATGCTATCTCCCGAAATTCTAGGTTCATAGCACTTTACCGTCGAACTCCTGGCTAAGACTTTATTCCTGAATGTTTGCTTGTTGGGTACCAGGATCGACATGCAAGAAATGCCACGAAGTCATTAAGAACGCCAGAGTGGAAAAAATTGCAGCGCCACCTACTTAAGAATTGCGAATATTGGACGAGTCGAGACCGTAGTGCGCATGTCGAGCGGCGCAAACGGCAGCAGAACAAACGACGCAGGACTAGCATCGACTCGAACGAGTCAAAGATGAAGTTGAGACGAAGACTTGGAAGAAGTCTCCGATTACTACCACCATTAAGCTTACCACGCAAATGAGTACGATGGTGGCGATGGTTAATATAGATTACCAAGCTTGAGTCCAGGGGCAACAGCCGCTGGACACGAGCTTCTAACACCTACAATACGGGCTTCACCGCGTGAGCAGGTTCGAGCCACTAGGACCCCCGGACTCACGCTTTTACTTCTGTTGACTATTGCCGCGGACGCTGCAGATACTCTGGCCGTGGACGATCGTTGACGAGCGCCTCCGCGACGAGCATGATGTTCAGCGCCGCACACACGTCGCGATCCCAGAACGTCCTGCAATCGCTGTTGGTACAGTGCAAAACATTGCGAGAAGTGCGCGCCTGAGGGCGTGGTAGTGTTGGCTGAGCAGGCTGCACTACGGCAGCAAGTGGGGTTTCTTGGGTGGTGCGTGTCCTCCGATCGAAAGCAGTCTGCGTCAGGTTGCCGTGGCAGTTGAAGCATTTCTTGCTGGTGTTGTATTCGTCGATCCACGTGGGCTGCGTGGGCGGTCACATCCACCGCTAAAAGGGTTTGCAAAAGAGATGGCAAGGCGGGCTACTGTGCGGACGATCGACGAATACAACACCAGCAAGAAATGCTTCAACTGCCACGGCAACCTGACGCAGACTGCTTTCGATCGGAGGACACGCACCACCCAAGAAACCCCACTTGCTGCCGTAGTGCAGCCTGCTCAGCCAACACTACCACGCCCTCAGGCGCGCACTTCTCGCAATGTTTTGCACTGTACCAACAGCGATTGCAGGACGTTCTGGGATCGCGACGTGTGTGCGGCGCTGAACATCATGCTCGTCGCGGAGGCGCTCGTCAACGATCGTCCACGGCCAGAGTATCTGCAGCGTCCGCGGCAATAGTCAACAGAAGTAAAAGCGTGAGTCCGGGGGTCCTAGTGGCTCGAACCTGCTCACGCGGTGAAGCCCGTATTGTAGGTGTTAGAAGCTCGTGTCCAGCGGCTGTTGCCCCTGGACTCAAGCTTGGTAATCTATATTAACCATCGCCACCATCGTACTCATTTGCGTGGTAAGCTTAATGGTGGTAGTAATCGGAGACTTCTTCCAAGTCTTCGTCTCAACTTCATCTTTGACTCGTTCGAGTCGATGCTAGTCCTGCGTCGTTTGTTCTGCTGCCGTTTGCGCCGCTCGACATGCGCACTACGGTCTCGACTCGTCCAATATTCGCAATTCTTAAGTAGGTGGCGCTGCAATTTTTTCCACTCTGGCGTTCTTAATGACTTCGTGGCATTTCTTGCATGTCGATCCTGGTACCCAACAAGCAAACATTCAGGAATAAAGTCTTAGCCAGGAGTTCGACGGTAAAGTGCTATGAACCTAGAATTTCGGGAGATAGCATTTTCGTATCGCTATAATGAGCCTCGACAAGATTACAGCCCCCCAACACCGATAGAATCGCGATCCGGATGCGTTGAGGGGCTAAAGCACGTCCGTCGTCGTCACTGAATTCACAACTTTGATATCTATCGCAGTCAGTCTGGGCTTGCACTCCCCGCGCCAAACTGGACCACTACGTGTACACACCTGCGGCTTTTACACATTTTAAAACTGCTACTCGACCACAGCGTCTGCCGCGCTCTACAGCTGCAAAGTTCGGAATCCAAACATCGTGATAGTTTACCAGCAGGTTTGGTTTGGAGCACGCCCCGTCGTCGTCGAACTGCCCGCCGTCCAATCTTGCTCACTGATGCAGCTTTGCGCCGACCGCCGCCGCGTACGCTCGCACATTGAGCTTCTGGTTGAACAGTTCTCAAGGACGGGGCGAATTCGCGCTGCGTCGACACTCGTCACCACCGGCGGAAATGGCTTCGGAATGGAGCGGCGTCTCGCATCGGTTCATGGCCACTTTCGGTCTCTGCTTCGATCATGGTGCTCGATGGTGGCGGCGGTAATGCTCATGCCGGTCTTTCAGCACGATAGTGACCTGCCTCAGCGCATGCGCCTCGGCTCATTTGCGCATCCTGTAAACCTGCACTCACCGTCGAAGTGCCACACAAGAAGGATGCGCTGGCTGAAGCTTTTGATGGGCGGCACACGTGTTACATGTGAACTTTACAGTGTCACGCAAAGCGAACGGCTTGCGCTTCACAACATGGAGGATCGCTCGGTCGGCCGCCGACGAGCCTCCAACCCATCGCGCTGTGCTACAAGTTGCAGCAGCACTCGGTTGAAATCGCTCGCTGCAGATGAGCTCCGAAGTTGCCATGCCGAACTCGAGCACGACAGCAAATGCTGAGTCTGCTGAGCACTTCGGTAAGCATCCCCGTCGGGCAGGCTCCGTATGTTGCAGGCGGGTCCCCAACCGCCCGGCTCTGAGCGATCTTACCTTGCGCTTCCTGACTTTGCGCGTTCATGCCGGTGTCCGAGTTCGTACAGCTACCGAAAAGAATACTAGTAATAGTGAACACAACATCTTCATTTGGGAACCAGTGTCTGTACATGAGATCGTCTTCAACATGGCACTTTGCACCAACTCCATCTCACCACCAAGGACAACACCAATGCAGTCGGGCTTCAACGCTCCAAGGTTCACCTCGAAATTCGATGCTTTTGTTGCTGCCCGGCTTGTGTGCGGACTGCAATGGCATCGAAACGAGGGGATGAGACGGGCTGAGGCTCACCAAGCAACCTCCAGCCAGCATTATTCCTACTTCTGCCTCCGTTTTGAACTAAATGCGCTCGCCTTACAACCAAAGCCCAAAGACCACGACACCGCGTTTGATCAGAGCAACCATTTTAATCTCGGACTGCAGAACGCGGTTTCTGCATGGCGAGGTGATCCCGCCGTCCGGTTTGCACCTGGCAAGTTTGCGAGTTGCCGACGCGCCCGCTGCAACCAATAGCTGCGCTGCCCGATCTCTGCGATTCCTCCCACAGCTTGAAGCGGTTGTGCAGTGGCTGCCTTGCCCTCGGGCTCCGCGTACGCTCGCACATTGCGCTTTTTGCGCGCTCAAGAGCACCCAGCTGTGCAGCGTCCTGCCGCTGCGCCGGGTCTGCAATGCAGAGAGGTCGTAGACCTGGAAGTCTCGGCCCCGAACGCGGACAACCTGGTTCTCGAAAAATGGCATCGCTCACTTTCCAATTTACTGCGCACCGCAACAAACTCTCAACCCCCAGCACTTCCGACAACAACTTCTCCATCAAAACATAGCAAACAACATTGATACGTCGTGTAGGCATCCTGGCCAACGCACTTCAAGTTGCGTATCTTTGGAAGGCACTATCGACTTTTGTGCAAGTGTATGAATTCAAATAACATTTACGCAAGCTTCTCTTTGAACGCGCTACGACGAACTCTTTAAACCTTGGACGAAGCATTGCTTAGCAGGTTCTCGCGCAACTTGGGTGTAGGGGCGGCTTCGAGGCGCGGCTGCACACGCATAAAGAAATACACCGCGCCGATCCCAAAGTACACAATTGCCACAATGATCGACGCCAGGAATTCGTAGCTGGACGTTCCGCTGTAGATAATCGACACCATGCCTACAACACACAACGCCATGGAGACCACAGCGCCGGCAATACCAAAAGGGCTACGATACGGACGTGGACGGTTTGGCTCCTTAATGCGCAGCCGAATGAATGAAGCCAACTGGAAGCTGTACGAACTCACGGCGCCGATCAGTGCGAGATTGATCAACACCGACCCGAGACGTGTGTCACCAATGATGTAGTGCAACACAAGCACGACGAGGAAACCGATGGTGCTACCAGCGATCAATGACACGTACATCGTGCCTCTTGTCGGGTGCAGCGTCGTCAATATCTGCGGCAAGTATCCATCTCGTGCAATAGCGTAAAGCAACTGACCCATGCAAAACACAAAGGAGTGGAAGCTCGCAATGAGACCCAAAATCAACATCCATGAGAATCCTGACGTAGTGCTGTTGTCTCCGAAGACGCTTCGGTACCCAGTAAGCAACGGCGATGAGCTGTTGTACATTTCCTCTGCTCCAGGGTAGATCATCGAGTTGAAGGTGACAGTGCAGAAGGCCAGGACAGTAAGTGTGCTGATAGACGTAACGAGGCCAACGGGCATGTTGCGCTCCGGGTTAATCGTCACTTCAACAGCAAGCGGCAGCTCTTCAATACCCAAGTAGAACCACAACGCGAAGGAGTACCCCTTGATAGCGCCGTCCCAGCCTCCGTAATTCCAGTCCACGTTGGATACCCACTCAGTGTACGACACTTTGGTGGCTGCACCGACGTAAAATACCAGCAGAATCAACACTGACACGACGGTCGTGAAGGCTTGCACGCGGAAGGTCATTTCGATGCCCACGACGTTGAGTGACACGAAGACGACGTAGAACACGGCCCACCAGATCGGGCCGTATTCCGAACTCAAGCTCAGCAATTGGTTCATGTACGAACTGATGCCCGTGACGATCACAGTGCAGGTGATGACGACCTTGAGACTCTCGGCCAGTCCGGCAAAGAAGGCGGCGCGAGGACCGATGGCATGTAGAGCGAAGACGTAGGGACCGCCACCCGACGGCACCGTTGTGGAGAGTTCGGCGATGGAGAAGGCCAGCAACACGAAGAGCACTGTGACGATGGCCAGGATGATGAGCAGACCGTCGAAGCCAGCCACGAGACCCGACTGCCAGCCGAAGAAGTCGCCACTGACGACGGCACCAACGCCCAACGCCCACAGGTGCGGCGCCTTAGCATAGCGATGGTTCTCAACAGAATCGTTCATGCTCCCCGTCATGAGGACTTGGTCAGCACGTCGGCAGAAGAGGAATGAGGAAGCGGGTTCCGTTGATGAAGGGAGAGTGTTAAACGTTGATGTGCGGAGAGGTGCAAGTGCCATGCCATCCGTCCCGAAAGCCGTTACACAACTTCAACTTGGTCGAAATCGGAACGCCGTTGGCTGCTGCTGATTGGCTCTGCGCTATCGCTGAGCGCTATGACTGGATGAAAAGCGCTGCTCACAGCAGCAATTGACTGATGTATCACTCGAGCTTCGAGACGGGAATCACGTAAAGGAACCACAGTCACGCAACCACTAGCGAGATGCTCCTTCCTCTGATTCGTCAAAAAGACGATGGATACCTACTTCTGATTGGAACAAAAATAGATCAGATACCGTACTGACGTAGCGCATCCCCACTTGACGATCTTCCTGCAGCTCCAGTACCCCCTCATCCTCCTTCAGTGTGCCATGACCCCGCTCGACTATCGTTGGGCTCACGCCGTCAATTCCGCCGCCTCGTTAGCCTTCGTGCAACAGCAGATTCAAGAGGCTGAGAAGCAGCAATTCGCCACGCCGAACTTCGTCAATGCCATCGAGGCCGACATCATCTGGGGTGAAGACAAAAAATCCCCCGTCATGGGGCATCCCCCCGCCACGGACGGCGACTTGACCTTCGCCCGCTTCTTAAACGCAATGTCGCAACTCGCTGCGATTTTCCAGCGGGCGACGCCGCACAACGAGACGCCGTTGATCGTGAAATTCGACTTCAAAAGCAGTCGCGCCTTCGAAGCGTCGCTCGAACTGTTGGCCGCCTTTGTGGCGCGGTACCCGTTCACAAAAGGCATCTTCATCAATGCTGACATTTTACCGGGCCCTGCAAACTCGAACTACGTGGCGTTTGACGCTGCAACGTTCTTGAAACAGGTTAATGAGCTGGGGAGCCGTGAAAACGAACAACATCGACACAAACTTGTGCTCTCGGTGGGGTGGACGACTGCGAATGCCACTGAGGAAGAGATGTACAGAGGATACTCCCGGGGAATGGTTGACGAGATGCTGCGTGTTTTGCAACCGTATGGAGACGGCGTCGCTGTGACGTTCCCGCTACGCGCGACAAGTGTGCGCAAGTCGTGGAATGCATTGCGTCCGTTGCTTGAGCCGCAGAAGTATGGCTTTACGCTCTGGTGGGCGATCACTCAGATGTCTGACGATGAGATGGAGTGGCTCTATTCAACGCTGGAGCTGGAGACTCATGATGATGACACTGGGAAGCAGACTACGAACGCTGGACGAACATTTTACGACATCAATGGCTTCGACAGCTTTCTAGCGAAGCGTGGACGCTCTACAAAGTTGCCGAACTAAGGGGCTTGCAACTTGGTGTGGGTCAAACGAGTACTTGCTCTACCTAGCGATAACTTGTCCAGGTATGCATGTAAAGAAAGAGGTAGCAAGATATTTTGTCCAAGTATCCAGATCTGCATGGAGCTCGTGAGCGCGGCACTTTCCTGCAGTCATTGTTCTTCCCGAACGGCCGTATTACAGTCAGCGAAACGGCAATTGCCCACTGCCTACGCTGTTGCTTAGAAATCCACCAGGGCTGCTCCGGGTGCGAATGAATGCGACGGACTCCCTGTGGTAGCCTGGCGATGGCTATCACTAGAAACACTGTAAAAAATCCGTGTCCAGGAGGTTTCACTGCCGCGCACGCGAGTGAAAACTAGCACTGACCCCGTGGGTGAAGGCTTGGGTGCGCGCTTGACCGCGTCGATCGCAGTCACTTTCGAAAATGCTGAGCAAGGAATCTGTGTTGGCACTTCCAGCTCTCGGCCATGATGTGCAACTAGGAATGCTGTACGACGTTCGAATATCGTCCTTTTTCAGTGGTGCGTCGCTGTAGAATGACGCCGACATTAACAGGAACGAAGAGACGACTCCGACTCAAGTGCAGAATGCTGAGTACAAGATTTTAGTGTCGTTGGATAAAGCTCGTGAGAGTGCCGGATTGGATATGGAGCCGTCCTTGTGCCTAGACTTAGGTATGCTGGAGGCCACAGGATCGGCAAAGTACCTCAGTGTCAAGAAGAATTCCTCGTACGAAGCTCGCGTGGACGTGTCATGCACCATTGCACGCCGTACCCGTCGGATTCCCCAGGAAAAACTGGCAAAAATGCGAGTCTCCGGGTTACGTACAGTGGGGCTATTATGGAGAGAGTCTTCACTATGGACGATGCCTGTCGTGTTGCCTCCGAGATGCCTGGAAAGTTGGCTCAGCAGATGTACACACTATCGTATGTGCTCATGCCCGTGTCCGTGCTTGATTGCAACCTTGTGCAGCGACAGATTCGCGAGCTGGATGTCGTTCTAGTGAGAAAAACTGCACAGGCTCTAAAGGCTGGGGAAGCTATTCGTCTCGACCTCGACGATCTACATCAGTTCGCTGTGTCGAGGGGGACTTTTCCCGAGCTACAGGAGCAGATACTAAATTTCAAGGAAGTGTTTGAGAGGGATAGTACGGAATTCACGCAATCTGCACGGCAGCTACTACCCAAACTTTGAGATGGGGCAACGGATTACGAGACTCAAACCTCAGAGCTCGAATTCGCCGTTACATTGTTCGAGCAGCGCACGCGGATTTCAAAGAAGTTCATCACCAAAAAGCATGGATTGAGGGACTTCTCACCGATGGCTTTGAAGATTACTTGTCGATTGCCAAAGCGATTCAACCCCCACCTCTTGATGCTAAGCCGCGTTTGATGATCTCTTTTGGTGGAGATGATATCCACAACTCCGAACACCCGCTGCAGATGCTCCTGGATTCGCCCGATACAATCCCATGCTGTGATGGTGGTAATGCTAGTGTGGACCAGAATGAAGACCGTCAAAATCTTAGAGTTTATCTCGCAAAGTTACGCAGCCTACGAAGTCGATTGCGTGAGTTGGAGCCCATAGGGCCGAATTTGCTGTTTGGGGTGACAAGTATCAAGAAAGCGCTTCTTCCAGGGGGGGGGACGCAACTTGTTCCCACTCAAATAGGTGACATTATATGGGAGCATGAAGGGGGAGAAGTGATCGTCACTAATCATATACCGGAGCGCGTGGCCGTGGATCCTTCTGCTCCTGTCATTAGTGACGTCACCTACTCTAGCATGTCTGTAGAGATTCCGTGGTCTTCACGAAGTGTGGCTGCTGAAATGGTAATCCCGACGACGTCAGCAGTGGTGCGGTGGTGCGCAAAGCCAAACTCTGACGCGGATGCAGCTCAAATGGAGGCACCAGAACTCGTGGTGGTCGACAGAAACCAGGACGCCAAGGTGTTGTCTAGCCTTATGGTTGACTGTGACTACGACGTTGAGATCTGTCTCCTAACCATTCTCGGACCGATAGAATGGAGCACAACAACGTCAGTTTGTACGCAGCTGTACGATGAAACATCTCCGGGCGCAAGCGGCGGAGCAATGGGTACAGGTACTGGCATCGGAGCTGCAGTGGGCACCGCCACTTCAAGTGCCACTGGTTTGCTGTCGTTTGGTGTGATCGCAGGAGGAGGGGAGGTTGTTGCTGATATCGGTCCAGTTGCCGCCATCGCCGTGGCTTTTGCTGTTCCAACTGGGCTTGGTCTTGGAATCGCAGGAATTGTTGAAACGTGCAGAAGCCACCAACATGAGTCGTTGGACGCTTCCAAAGCACGCGGAAACGTCGATTACGCAAAGTAGACTATTGCTACCGAGGAAGGTTACAACAACGTGCGTGTTTGCCGCTACGTCACCGAGGAACACGCACAGCTTGCGTTTGGCAAGATTTGGTGTTGCCGCGTGCGTTACAATACCGAGAGGGAAGAAGTTCAAAGTGCTGGGTTAGACGGCTGGGCAATCGCGAGAGTTCGTCGCGTGATGGCGGAGAAGTTCTTTAGTAGCATTTAAGCAGATCAATTGGTCTTACGTTGTTTTTAGTATATACTTTGTCGTTGTCGACGTTGCCGCCACCAATACAACCCACTGTTTCGTTTCCATAAATCATAACTTGTTATCGGTCTTGGGGTGCAACATGGAAACACTCCTACAAAAGCCGAAAACGAAAGGTGGATAGCTCCACTACGACACACCTCCAAGCTGAAATACATGTAATCAAAACTGGTGCCTAGCAGATTTCTAGCCTCGAATGGAGGCTCCCTTCTGCTTGACGATGAAATAGTTGCCACTTGCAACCGGGCGTGCACCACTATTGGCCTTCACAGCATCACTTGCTGAACGACTAACGCTACTGATGACCTGAGAATGACTAGAATGACCCGAGTTCAGTTCGCTGGTCTGAGCCTTCAGAGACCGCATCTTCGTCTGCACGCGCCGAATTGCATATCGTAGCTCGGCTGTGCTCACCCACTGCAGCAGAGAGCGCTTCCGCATTGAGCAGCCACACATTTCCTTCGTGTGCCGCAGGCATGATAATCGAGCGGGGTTGCATGAGCACATGACGCCTGAGAAGAAGATGTTGTGCCTGCACAGGAAGCACTGCCGCACATCATCCACCTCCATCGACCGTTCATCCAGCATGACGTCGCCACTTAACTCCTCCACATTCTCCAGTCCGGCAGCGATAAAAGCTTTCTTGTAGTCTCGTTCCTCGTGGAAAAATCGTCGCAGCTCCTTCAGCAGCATCTCACAGTCCGAAACCGCGTACTCGTCCAGGTTTTGCGTCGATCCGAAGTGAAACACGAATCGATCGTGCGAGAAGATTGAAAGCCGTCCGTAGGTGCGGTACATCTCGACACACTCTCGTCCGAAGTCGATCCAGTTGGGAAGAACAAAGTTCACAGCTTCGTTGCAGTTAAAACCTTCGCTGAAGCCGCTGTGGTACGCCTTGGGAAACGTCAGGATGATGTCTCCGGGCTCCTGCACCAGCGTGAACACCTTCACGCCACGGTCCTGCAGAATCGACGGCGGTACCATGGTAGTCAAGTGAAGCAGCAAGTCCGGGTTCTCTTGAAAACGCTCTGGCACTTGGGTCCGCATCGCTGCTTCAAATTTCTCGGCATCTGATGAAGGAATCCCATACCACCGCTTCTTGGCGCCCATGTGCTGGTAGTTAATGCTGGACATGTAGTTGTCTTCTGCGTGCCAGCAGAACGATGCGAATAGCATACCGCAGTACAACCACGGAACGTTGATTCCGTTAATGGCCGCACCCAAGTGGCGGAGCAGCGAACCGTACGCGTCAGGAAGATTGTTTAGGTTCCACCCAGTGTTTCTGTAATACTCGGGGGTTTTGAAGTCAATCTTTTCCACACCTGCACGATACGATACCAATTAGCTGCTACGTAAGCGGGATCGCATACTTGCAGAAGCTCATTTTCCCACCTTTCGTCGTGTGCGATGAAAACCGCTTCACCGAGCGAGGAAACCCACTGCCGACCTGCGCGATGTCGAGATCGTTCGCGTACTCAACCTGCAATGACCAAAGTATTGGTCATTCTAGTCAGCCCCATCTCAACAGAAACTTAAGTTTTTCTAAATGTCAGTACCTCGACGCAGGGTTCTCCCGTCTGGACAATCCGCCAATACTCCTTCTCAATCTCATCCGACGACATCGCATCGGGGTCCAGTCCTCTCGACCGGAACCAATGCTTCCTGAACGCGTCGGCATTGGCACGGAACGACTTGAACGTGTGTATCCGTCCGTCGCCATAAGCGTGTCCTTCCTGCAACACCGCCATACACCCATTGTCAGTTCAAAACTTGCACCTTATCCTGGGGCAAACCGACCTGCAGCTCGTGGATTTTCTGCTTCCTCGTGTCAAAGTGCACGCGTTCGTTCTCCAGATCAATAGCAAATGGGGGTTTCCACCCACGAGGAGGTACGATTTTGCAGACACCCGTACGCGACGCCTCCTTCTCAATGCTAAAAAGCAAAGCACGAAAAATGTGTCAAAACATGGCAAGTTCGTTCCTCCAAATCAACTGCAAGTGTCCACGATGTTTACCTTGCAATGTACTTGATGGGGTCTGCGAACTGTTCCACCGTCGGGTAGAACACAGCTCCTTGCGGCAATGGCGTCGTCTGCACAACCAGTTTGGTCTCCACGACGGACTTGGCCAAAGCCAACTTCAACATCTTGCGGGCCTCTGGCGAATCTGATCCCACGTCTGATTCCTCGGTGCGCCTTTTCTTGTCACGCCGAGGTGTACCGCTTGTACCGGCCACCGAACGGCGCTGACTTTCGGCATGTCGGCGCAGCAGGGCTCCCGGAGAAGAGACCAAGTTGCGACTACCACGAGAGGAGAGGCAAGTCGGCGGCGGTGGCGGCGACGCCGGAACCGAGCGAACTTCCGTCGGCTCGCTGCGGCTGGAGAGATTTGCCATGCTGGAGCACCGGTAAACTGGGCGAAAAGTATGGCGAACTCTGTGGAAAGTAAGTCGACTGTATCGCTTGCCTGTTGTCGGCAAAATGCGCGGCCGAATAGCTAGAAACGCGGCCGCATTTCGCGACAAGAAATCGAGGTTTAGGTGATACAAACGGTTTATATTGAATTTAGAACGTGGAGGAAGTAACATTTGGGTGTGGAGTTTCGTCCAATCGGAGCCCTCTTGGGCCTCCCATAGTGGCAGCGAGCCGGAGAGTATCGCCAAAACCGGAGTCCGCGTGCCCAGCACGGTCGACGTTGTAGGGTGCTGTCGTCGGACCATGATGCAGGACGAGACCAGCACTTCAACCGCCATAACGTCGACGCATGACGCACTCGCCATCGCGACGGCAGCTACCGCAAGGGATGCAGCGACTTTAACGGAAGTTAACAGCAACGACGCCGAGAAGCAACTGGAGGCTGGGGCGGAACCCAAGACGAAGCGCCGGAAAGTGGGGCGCACAGTCGCGAGCTCCGTAGCGCAGGAGCAGCAACAACGAGCGACGGTGAAGCTCAAATCTGGGGCCGATATGTCGCTCCAGGTGCGGCAGCACTTCGAGAACCGTACCCAGGCCAAAGAGTACATTCAGGACTTTGCTCTAGCACAAGGCAAGAGAGCGAGACTAGATCCGAGGACAAGTGGAGGCAAGAACTTCACATTCATCTGCAACAGTCAGACGCAGTGCAACTTCGTAGTGCGCGTCTGCAAATACAAGAGCGCGAACCTCTCGGGCCACTTTTACGTGAGCTCGCTCAACGCCGAACACGGACCGGAATGCACGGGGACGGAGGCGGTGACGACGCGGCAGGTGGTAAGGCATCTTCTGAGTGCGAATGCGGCGCTTGGTGCAGTATCGAAGCTGTCGGGTCCGAGTGTTCGCGCTATTGTGCAGGCTCACGATGGCATCACTGTGCCTTCGCGCATGGCATACCGAGCTAAGCAGGAGGTCACAGGCAGTATTTTGAAGGACGTCGTCATGGGAATCCAGAAGCTCGAGTCGTTGTTGCTTCAGTTCCAGCTGCTCAATCCATCCGCCAAAGTAAACGTCGAGGTTGACCAGTGGTCGCACGAGTTCAAGCGTGCGTTCCTGATGCTGCCACACGCCCCGCTGCTACAGCGCCAGAGCATGCGCGTTCTGGGACTTGATGGGCTGGATATGGCTCACACAAGCACCTACCAGGGCACGTTCCTGGAGCTGGTGACAAAGGATGGGAATAATGATACCTGCACATTAGCTGTCGCTCTCTGTGACAGCAAGAGCTTGCAGAACTACACGTGGTTTTTCCAAGGTTGTCTCGATGGAGGTTTGTCGCTCGACGTGCCAATATTTTGCAATCGATCGCCTACGCTGGTAAGGGCTGCTGAGTCGTTTTCTGGGGCCTCACCCATTTTGATTCAATGCACTTCACACCTTATCAGCACCATGGAGGAAACGCTTAAGACGACTTTCCGTCGCGACTTAAGCCAACTCATCTGGTGCGCACAGAACGCTGACACGCGGGAGGAGTTTGACCCCGTCCTCAATTCAATCGGTTTGGCTGACTCGCGCGCTGCGGATTATCTCCGTAACCTGGACCCGGAGACTTGGGCAAAGCATTGCTTTGTCAAGCGACACTCACTCTACGGCTGGCAGACGACGAATTTGGTAGAGTCCGAGAACCCGTCGGCTAAAATGACACGGATGCTGCCGCCATTCGACTTCTTCCAGAGATACATGGAGCGCAGCATGGAAAATCTCTACGAGCGCAAGGTCAGCGGCAAGGACTTGGTGCAAGCTTGCCGCATTCTCACCTCGTATGCCGAGAAAATCCTCGAGCAGCAGCAGTTGGAGGCTACTGCGTGCTGTGTTTCTCCGAGCGACGGCGACACCGGCACAGCTTACGTCTGGGATGCTAGGAATCCCATCGCCAAGAAGCGCCGCGTGAATCTGAGCGCAAAGGCGTGCACGTGCCCGTATCGCGACCAGCACGGACTGCCGTGCAAGCACCTGTGCGCCGCGCTTGTGTTCTTTAACAAGAGCGGCGGGTCGTGGGACCTCGCAGAGCTGTGCCATTCCGTGTATACGGTGACCAGCTACACACAGGCGTATGGGCCGATGGTGGAACCGATACAGATCCCAGTGGACGAAGAGCTGGTCCGCAATGATGCAATTCAGATGAAGCCGACAGCCGCGAAGCGGTGCTCGGTGTGCAAGACGTCGGGCCACAACAAGCGCAAGTGCACCGCGTTGGAGGTGTGAGCGAGGAGTATGATATTGCTGGTACATGTTGTAGTCGCTGCGTGCCATTAATTGACCAGCTGGTCGCTTCAACTTGCGATTTTTTCCAGCCAATCGCGTTCGTCACAAACGCGCTTATCTTGATGTTTGTATTCCCGACAGTTCGATCCAAGGTCGATTTTCCACCAATCCGTTTGCGGAAGTCTCGACGGTTGGGACTTGTCTTCGATCTTTTCCATCGAAGATAACGCTTCAGAGCATACTGAGCGCGAATGAAAGATTTGGTTTGGCAGTTGGCGACACAGGGTACGGCCGCCAAAGTCTCACATCGAGATCCACCAGCTAGAAGAGAGCAGCAGCAAATAAAGAACGGATCCTGGGGCGATGATGATGCAGAGTCTCGAATCCACCAGTGCACAGCACCAACTGCAGCCTCCGATGCGCAAGGCTCGGAAGCCTGTGAGCAAGTGGACGGAGAAGGAAGATCTGTTGATGCTCAAACTCGTGCAGAAGTACGGCACTCGCCATTGGACCGTCATCGGCACGAAGCTGCCTGGCCGCAACGGCAAGCAGTGCCGCGAAAGGTATTGCAAGTTACCAGCCGTTATCAGATGGTCAAGTTGGTAGAGAAGGCTTTAACTGCATATACGTTACTGTAGATGGCATAACCAGCTCGACCCAGCGATCCGGAAGGAGCCGTGGACGGCCGACGAAGAGCGCATCTTGAAGGAATTGCACGACAAGTTCGGCAACAAGTGGGCGGAGATCGCCAAACTGCTGCCTGGCAGGACGGACAACGCCATCAAGAACCACTGGAACTCCAGCAAGCGGAGGCTCAAGCGCGGTTCCACACTGACGGCGGCGTCACAACGCAAGCGTCGCGGCAGTTCGACACCGGAGAGCACTTCCAGTGCTGAAATTCCGGAGACGACGTCGCCAGAACTGACTGTAGCTAACGATATCTTCCCGCTCAACACACTGCTCACGGACCAAGTGGAGTTGGCAAGTCTGTACTCGCCCAACTTCCTGCAGTCGCCACTTGCAATCCAAACTGGGCAGCTCGGCAGCCCGCACAACAGTCTGTGCTGGACACCGATGGATGCAACATACAACCGCCTGAATGCCATGTGGGGCATTCCTGCCTTGCCGAACTGGGCTGCAGAAGGATTCGGCAGCCCTCTCAGCATAGCCACCACGATCGAACCGAGAAGTACCAAGTTGGCGTCGGATCGGGCTCCTACCATGAGTGGCAAACGACTGATGGAGGACACGAGCGGGCCTGGAATGAAGCAGTCGCCGTCCGATCCCCAGACGAAGAAGCAGAAGAAGAATATGAAGGACGATCCTTCGCTGGAGATCCTGGCGAACGCTGCACTGCTGCAGTCAATTGGCCACGTGGTGTAGGCTTCCAGGTGAGTATTTGTTGGTGATCTGCAGTTGATGGGCGGCCACCTTTTCCTGTATTCTTGGGCATCGATATTTAGTAAGTGAAATTCTCTGTGGTATTGCACGAACCCCCATGCATCACATTGACAAATGCTGTGCAATGTTCTTCTTGAGTCTTGACGAAAAGTTGAAGTTTGTATACGTTGTTGTTACACAAACGTCCGAACTATCCGATATTATACGGACATACAATTTTCAACATCTCGCCGCATGTTTTTGCGTCGCCAGAGCTCTAAATTTGCCTCCCGTGTCTTTGGCTCCGATACAAAACCTCATACAGAGCCCGGCAGGAGACCCCCAAAATTGTGAAAATTTCTGCGGGTGGCGCGGCGTCGAGGGCCTCACACGCGCCCTTCGTCCCCTCCGCACAAGTCGAAAGAGCACCGCAGCCCGAGAAGAAGATGCTAGGCCAGATCGTCAAGCAGACCGCCAACAAGATGAGCGTGGCCGGCCGCCGCGGCATCTCGGCCTCGGCCAAGCGCATGTCCGCCGAGGGCGAGCACCACCAGCACCTGGTGTTCGAGGGAGACTTCTCCAAGCGCCTCGTGCTGGGCCTGACCCTGTTCGTGACCGTGGGCGGCGTCGGCGTCCCCGTCATCTTGTACCGCTACCAGAACTGGAAGCACGGATTCCCGCAGCAGTAAGAAGGACACAAGGCAGGCGACGGATGCAGACTGACCTGGAGCTGTAGCAACACACACACACACACAGACGTCGACTTTCGCCGTATCGACTGGAAAAATATTTTTTGGCTCTTCTTCGATCGATTGGTGTTTCAAGTGCTTTGCTATTTATTCCTAGCAGATGAAGTAGAGAAGTCTACCAAGAGTGAGGAGGAGAGCCGACATGAATAAATGAAAAAAAACAAGAAGAAAAACAATGGAGAGATTATGCTGCGCTGTGTTATGCGAAGTGGATGTCGTTAGTGTTGGGCTTTGAGTTTAGTCTGTGCTGTACATCCGTAGACCGTCAATAGCAATCGTAGCCCCCTTGTGCAATCTACAGCTCCTGCTTCTTGTCATTGTCACCGTACAGGTGCTGGAAGAAGTCCATCTTCTCAACGTGGTTGGTCTTGATGGTCTCGCCTCCGGGCTTCCAGTTGGCGGGGCACACCTCGTGCGGGTGCGACGCAGCGTACTGGAAGGCCTTGAGGATACGCAGCGTCTCGTCGACACTACGTCCGACAGCGTCGTCGTTGATCTGAATGGAGCGGATCGTGCCTTCTGGGTCGATGATGAACAGGCCACGGAGTGCAGCGCCGAACATCTCGTCCTCCTCGTCCGTGACCAGCACGCCGTAGTCCTCGGAGATGCGCTTGCTGATGTCGGCAATAAGAGGGATGTTCATCTTGCCCAGTCCGCCCTCGCTACGCGGCGTCTTGACCCAGGCCAAGTGCGTGTGGTGCGAGTCGGTGGAGATGGCCACGACCTCGGCATTGATGCTGCGGAACTGGTCGACGCTGTCACTGAAACTCACGATCTCGGTGGGGCACACGAAGGTGAAGTCGAAGGGATAGAAGAAGAGGATGAGCCACTTGCCCTTGTAGTCGCTAAGCGAAACCTTCTCGAACTTCTCGTCGATCAC
Source organism: Phytophthora agathidicida (assembly GCA_025722995.1). Lineage (NCBI taxonomy): Eukaryota > Oomycota > Peronosporomycetes > Peronosporales > Peronosporaceae > Phytophthora > Phytophthora agathidicida. Next base: position 2,571,393 of record CP106972.1, on the reverse strand, counting down.
AGCGTTCACGTTGCTGAAATCGGGGGCTGGCTTGCGAGGCGTCACCTTGAAGGCCGAGGCCGAGTAGCGGTTCTTCTTCTGGTAGCCGAGCTGCTCCAGTAGCGCATCCGACACGTGGGGGAACTGCACCTCCACACTGTGACGGTCCTGTTAGTCTTCAGATGCTGTGGATGCTGTGCTGTTGCCTACCTTTTCTTGCTGGTTGAGGGGTCTTCAGCACTGGTAACGGAGGTGGTCAGCTGCAGAAGGACTGCGACGACCAGGAGCGCCAATTGGAGCAAGCGGAGACGCAGCATCGTGTGAACGAGGAGGGGGCTTGCTCTGTGGCGTATCCGGACAGGAGCGACATCTACATGTGGGTCGGTGGTGGGAAGTGTGAGTCGATGTGCCACCAAACCACCCGTCGGAAATTGTGTGGTAACAGCCAATGGCTACAGCTCTACCACCTAGACTAGTAAACACTCGATGCAATATTCCGAAAGCCGATGTGACCGATATCGTCGGCCGTCGTCGTGCTCCATTCCTGAAGTTTCTGCTTGGAGAGAGCAGCTCAAACACTCACAAGTGATGGCTACGTTCCGCGTTCTGTGTCTGCACGGCTTCGGCCAGGACGCCCCGAAGTTCCGCAACCGAATCTCGTCTCTCCGTCGCGCGCTCAAGTCCAGCTTCGACTTTGGTCAGCTACTGCAGCTTAGTAACGTTCGTTCTGCAGCGCATACTCACCTGCTCTTTGTGTATTCTCGACAGTGTTCCCGCAAGCTCCATTCCTAGTGACGAGCTACCCAAATTCGACCCCTGAAGAACAGGCCAAAATGTATGTGAAACTGTGTTGTTACAACAGGGAAAGCATTGTGCACTGACATGGCTGTTTGATGTAGTGCTGAGGCAGAGCCCACATACAAGTGGTGGGACTTCGAGATTGATGAGGAGACTGGCAAACACACGTACGGTCGTGTGGACGAGGCTGTGGAATACCTTGCGGAGTTCGTGCGCAAGGAGGGCCCGTTCGACGGCATTTTGGGCTTCAGCCAAGGCGGCATGATGGCGTCCCTGCTTCTCCAGCGACAATGTATGCTTTACTTTGATCTACTCGAGTTGTGTTACGTCCACAAGTGCTCTCACCGCTCTCTTTTTTCTTTGCTGTTGCTGTAGTTGCCGACCCTAACAACTCGCCGTTCTCGTTCAAGTTTGCCATCTTCGTCGCTTCTTGCGACCTGGGCGATCCAGTATACAAGACCACCCAGAAGGTGGACGTGCCGTCGATCCACATCATGGGCGACACCGATGCTATCGTGACGATGGACAGGAGTCAGAAGCTGCTGGAGCTGTACAACAACCCCAAGGTCTTCGTTCATCCTGGAGGTCACTATATCCCAACCAGCAAGGAGCCGAAGGATGCGTTGCGGGAGTTTGCGAAGGAAATGACAGTGGCTTACGGCCCTAAGTAGAATGATACATTGATAATAGAGCAAGAATCTGTTCACGTTGAAGTAGTGGTTGGCAACCAGAGAGGTCGGCCTTCCTGCAGGACATGAGGTTTTACTAAACCCTACTCTTGAACTCATTTACAGGACGACCACGGGTGAGGCAGGTCTCTTCATTTCCTCATTGACTTCGAGCTGGTAGAAGTGTGTCGGTGGAGTCGCATACAGGGGCTGCATGTGAGGCTAAAGGTTTCTAAGGTGGGAAGTGGTTGTTCGTGGACTTCTAAGGTGGTTCTCAAGACTCAAGACACTGTTGTGAGGTACGCTCTACGTTACACGAACGGAATCGGTCTCATACTGACTAGTGTGTTTGCATTATGCAGGTTTAATGAAGAATGAATTGCTTGTTACGACTGCTTGCGAGTTCTTTTTGCTTTCGTTTTGCGCGGGGTCGCTTCTTCAGCCTCCAGTTCGAAGTGAGCTTCAACCTGGTGTCGCTTGCGCTGCTCGAAGAGCAGAATTTGAGAGCATGAGATATTCCCTGGCGGCTCGTACATCGCCTCCCAGTCGACGAGATACAGATCCGTCCCATCACTCGCCTTGATTTTGCCGATAACCGTCTTCATGTTCCACAGCGCAGAGAAATCGTGACCGGCCATCGCAGATTTCAAGGATGCAGCAACGTTGACAGCACCGGACCCGCTCATCAACGAGGTGGCCAAGCGTAGCGCAGCGTTGGCGATAGTGACGGCGCCATCTTCAGACTCCACAGCAGCGGCTACAGCACGACCAAGGGCATCTGCGGCAGCAACCGGGCAGCTCCAGAGACTGGCGTTGGAGCATATGGTGGTAAGTAGTTTTCCTGCCATAGTGGTGCTTACCTTATCGTTACCGGCGCAGGCTGCAGCGAAGTCTCCAAAGGTGTCGACGAGGGCGACCATCGTCGAGTCAGAGTCCTGCGCAACCTGTGACGCGCCTGCCGCCGTGGAGTCTGTTGCCACTGTGCCTTGTGCCTGTTACCGACGTGCTGGCTGCCGGCACAAGGACGACCGGCACTTCTTGCTGGGCTGCAGCTTCAGCTATGTGACGAAAGTCACGGGTGGTCGTATCCGTGATCGTCGTTAGTCTTGCGTTGTTTGCAATGGTAGCGCTCAAACTGCAATAAACTACTCTCTCTGCTGCAGCAATGTCTTGAACTTCTACCTTAAGGTCTTTGTACAAGTACTCCCTAGTGTGGCGAGGCGGTGACCAAATCCACGGGAAAGCCAGACAGAGTCGACCCCGGGAACACCAAAGACTGTTCCCAATTGGCGTGTGGATCCTCCTCTTGTATATCCCCTTGAAAAGTGGTTCTTGAACTAAAGGCTACGCTTTGGGCTCAGACTTGCGTCGGCCACACCAAGCTGCCGCCGATTCTCGAAATCACCAAGACAAGAAATCTCCAACACAGAACACTACCAAAGCGGAACTTGGCTCTCGCTTAGCAGGTCCCAGTCTGCACGTGATATACCCAAGCTTGTCGTGACTGAGGTGAAGAGTGTTGGTCATTGAAGTTAGAATCGGAGTGTAGGTCGCGTAGGTAGGAGTTGGTCTCGAGTGCGGGGTAGTTGGTGTATTTGATAATGAAAATGTCTGGCCTAAATGTGCATGCCTTCCTGTGCGCTTAACTCGCACAGGGACCTCCTTGATGTTTTCTGCACGTTTTTGTTTCTACGTGCCTATGTGTCCTGCTACCCTGCATGTTTCTTTGCTTTTCTTCTTTTCTTTTGCAAGTTCGTAATATCTAGCTATATGTATGTAAACTGCGAACGGAGAGCCTTGCAGGCTGCCGTCGCAGCGACATGCTGCCTCTGGCTGCGAGCAAGCAAGCCAGAGAGCGTGGGCGCATAGGCTCTGGCTTGCTTGCTAGCAGGCCAAAGGCGGGCATGACAAAGCTCAAATGCCCCGAGTTTATCCAAATGCAACACGTCACGTTCACACACACTCTCTGTCCTCTTCTTTTTAGACCCTGGACCCGGGTCTTAACAGCCTCTTCTTTCCTCGGCGAGTCCGGCTTCGACTCACCCCAGTCACTACACTTCCACTTGCGGCTCAGACTGAGAGCCGCGTACAGGATCCTCCACTCGCACCTCAGATCCAGGAGGTGCCAGAAGTTATGGCTCGGATTGAGCCGGTCCGAATCCAGAGCACTTGCATTTCGCTCTGGGACCACCCACGCATCACGCCTTGATTCAGGCGAAATAACCCACACAGAAACAATTCCGGAACACGAAAACCAGTCTCCACTCCAGACCCAAAGTCGTCCAGTAGCGAAAACTCTGCCAAACCTCAGAGAAGTCATCTCTTCCCGAAAATATGAAGCACTCCACAGCACCGACCGAAGACCAGCAACCGAGAAGTGGGGAATATGAAATAACAAAGCCAGAACAGTAGCCAGAACAGCAGAACCGTAAATAACTTGGTTAATTGGAGTTGAATTTACTTGGATATTCTCCTTGTCCTTCCACACACTTGATCTCAGTATGGCCTGCACACAAATGCGATCTGACCAACTCGCTTGCGTCCTTCGGGGCAAATTGAACTCTGTTTAATATAAATCACATGCAAACGGAGACCTACAAAGATAGAGCGCCGGCTCCGCCACAAATAGCTACACTTTGAAGTCAGAGAAGATATAGGCGTGCTTGAACTAGATCCAAGCCAGGAGACTTCAACCTCACGGTATCCGAACATTGGTCGAAATTCCAAACTCAACCTGGAGTCGCTACCGTCGACACGAATTCGGGACCTCATTGGTCCGTCGACTAGCCACCATCCTGGTCAGGCAAGGCGGTCGCCACCTGAGATGTACCACTCCACTTCAGTCAGTACTACTCTTCTGCAGATTGGCCACCTGATACCATGCTGACATTCGAGATGCATAACTGGGATCCAATACTCCACGCTGGAATCCGTGACACCACATCCGGGAACAGCACCAAACTTGGGACCCCAGACCAAAGTCCGGGATCCGAGCACACGATCCAAGATCACACACACCGTCCTGGAATTCACTGCACCAACCGCTACTCCAAGTCATCATCTTCGGATCTGGGAACTCACACCGGGAACTCACACTGGGACTCCGAAAGCAAACTCTGGGACGTCGGAACACAACCACCACTTCCTCGGACACCTCTCGCACCCCTCAACACTTCTGGGCACAACTGCACCATCGGGACTCTGGGCGTCAGGACTCGATACTCGGCTCCATGCTGCCACCACAAGACACTCGGCAACGCGTACGACAACCACGACATCTGCAACACTCCGGGAGCCAGCTCCACTTCCGGACACAGTAGCTCCAGGCAGCTGCACCTAGCCCACATCTCACTCGGCTCCTTCCTGGCTGGCAACCTTTCGGTCAGATGGGTGGGGTCCCAGAAATTTGGGGCCACCTCATCACACTAGCCTTACCAACAATAGTCACTCCCTCTTTGAGCTCACTTACCGTCCTCTTGCACAGCTCGTGAAATGAACGACGGGTGTACACTTCGTACAGGTAAGGCATCTTGGCTTGGGTACGAAATTCTGAATAGCGTCAAACAGTTTTTTCTTACAGGCTGTGCCTGTAAGAAGGGGAAGAAAATGGGTAAAAAAGGTACCAATGTGGCACATCGATACATAAGCGATGTATCCATTGCATTTCTACCAATCAGCGCTTGGCGAAGATCACGATCGCAATCAAATGCAACCAGCGATCGCGACAAGGTCAAGTCGCTACAAATCAGCACTTAATTGGGGATCCAAATCCGACCGACTACGGCCGGTAAAGTAATCGTCTTCGCGAGTTGTCAACTGTTATGCCGCAAAATATTCCTGATTGTTTCTGCCGATCTTCCTCTTCAGGACGTGACTCCTTAGGAATGGTTCCGCTTTGTAGTTCCACGTATCTACAAAGACTCTCAGGTATTCATCAACTATCACAAAAATATCAGTTGTAGCGATGAAACAAAAAAAAGCAAAGCGTGCCAATTGCACCCGACATAATCCAAATGTCCTCAACGCTGCGACTTGACGCTGCGCCAGACAAATTTGCTGAGCCTCCCATCATCTTATCTCCAAAACGTAAAACTTTCCGATGAAATAATCCACATACGCCGGTTGCAGTACGAACTTCGATATGAGCAACACGCAACAAGGCGACTACATTAGCGTTCGGCGTAGTTGCAGAAATAATTAATCTCACAGCAGCGCCTCTCTTCTTTGCTTGAGCAAACGTTTGGGCAATTGTTGTACTTGTAAATTCAAAGACCATAGTCCAGAGTTTTTCTCCAGCTCCAATGTGATCGATATACTCACCGATCTTTTTTCTGCCTGCGCTTGTGTCATCTCGTGCGGGAAAATCAGCTCCTCCAGACAAATCAATCGCATTTCCAACGCTCTCTTTGCAATACACCGCATCTGTTTTGCAAACGTGACAAAGTCAGACGACACGTTATCCACTAGAGCAGCAGCTGTCATTTCCTGTGCTCTCCAATATGCGGGGTCCTCGTTTAACTCCAGACACGGGAGCAGGAGTGGGCATGACTCAACCAGCAGTGCGGGAAGCTTCGTGCCAGGATCTTCCCACACTGTGGCGCACTGTGCACTGTCTGGATATGACTCTGGAGCTGGGGATGACTCTGGAGCTGGGGATGACTCTGGGGCTGGCACCTCGTCTCCGCAGTCGTCGGGCTCCACGTCGATCCCGAAGTCGGGTTCAGGGTCCGATGGTGGCTCAGGAGCACAGGCGGGGATTTTCGTAGGTCCAGCCTTCTTTAAGCAGTTAAACAAGATATGTGGGAACGACACTAGATCGTGCTGGAACCTGCACTTGCACGCTGCCCAGCAAATGCGGCCATTCTGTAGTCTAGAAGCGCTGTCGTGAAGCATAAAGGAGTGTCCCTGCAACCCGCAAAAAATAAAATCCAATAGATAATATCCGCAAAAAATATAGTCCGGTGGGTAATATCCACGAAAATATAGTCCGGTGGATAATATCCGCGAAAAATAAAATCCTTTGGATAATAGATAATCGCATAGATTATTGCCCCATGAACAAGTATCGCGTGCTGTGTCTTCACGGCTACCGCCAAGACGCTCTGAAGCTGCGTGGTCGCATCGCCGCATTGCGTCGAACGTTCAAGTCTAGCGTGGAATTTGGTTAGCGGAGACTTTCCCAACGACCTGTCTGTCTGCAATGCCAACCGCTGACTTGCATGGTATTATCCTTCTGTTTGATGGTGTTGTAGTGTGTCTGGATGCGCCATTTGACGTCCCGTATGAGCCCACGTCTGAAGAACACGCCCACAGGTAGTGAAAAGGTGGGAAATGGCGCTGGACGTGAACGACTGATAAATCGTGGCAACCTGTTGGCGTTGTGGCAGTGGAGAGACTGGCGAGATCGTGAAGCAGTTGAAATGGTGCGATTTCACGCGCGACGAGGAGTCCGGCCAGTTCCTGCTGTCGCGGGTTGAGGAATCGGTCGAATACGTCGCCAGTTTCGTGAAGACGGAAGGACCATTCGACGGCATCTTCGGATTCAGTCAAGGCGGCTCCATGGCATCACTGATCCTGCAAAGACAAGGTACGCGATATGGCTGGGATGGCTGAGATGATGCTGGGAGACTACTGACCTGGCGTTTATGACTGTGTTCTACTCTTATGTTTTGGTAGTGAGCTCTCCGGACTCGCCCTTCGCATTCCGCTTTGCGATTTTTGTGTCAGCTGGTGCTGTTAACGACCCAAAGTACGCGAGCGACGTGCAGGTGGACCTGCCCTCGCTGCATATTATTGGCGAGACGGATGCCGTCGTGGATAACGAGAGGAGTCTCGCACTGAAAGATCAATTCGTCAACCCCACAGTGCTGATGCACCCTGGTGGTCACTACATCCCCACGAACAAAGAGCCCAAAGATGCATTCCGAGCTTTCTTCAAAGAGCTCCAAGAAGCAGACGAGGAGCAGTAGATGACAAGAGAATGTAGCCATCTTCTACAGCTGAGGTGGTCCACTTTTGCTAGTCAAGCATTGCGATCTTTCGTCAAAGGTCATTCGTCTCTGTATCAATGCCACCTCTGCAAGTATTTCTCACTCTCTTCGTGTCTTTATGGAGTTTTTACCATCCAGTTCAATGTGACACAGTGCTGCTCGTGACTCCTGAGAATAAGGAGTCTCTCACTCTCGCCGCTCAGCTCTACACCGCAGCACAAGGTGCAGATCAGGTCCAAGACAAGGAGAGATTGCTCCGAGAGAGCATCGACGCGTATCCAGAGCTCGCAGCAGCGTACAACAACTTGGCCATGCTAATCTACGAACGGCAGGGAAGAGAGGAAGCTGTACAGCTACTGGAACGAGGTCTGCAAGCTGCTGAGGCCACTCAAGACTCGGAAAATGTAGCCAACATTCGCAACAATCTCGGGTTCATTGCACGTGAACGCGGCAAACAGAGCATCGCCTATTCGTTGGAGGCTCTTGAGCACTTTGAAAAGGCATTGGAGATGAAGCCTGAATTTATTGGGGCTTTGTACAATAAGGCCTCGGTGTTGTTATCTCTACGGAGAGACATGGAGTCCAAGGAGCTGTTGCTGAAGGTGTTGGAGCTTGATCCAAATGACCTGAATGCGCATTTGGATCTGGGGAGAATTTACTTTGAACGTGCAGATCTGGGGAAAGCGTTGGAGCATGAAGACTATGTGATCAAGATGGCTACATCCACGGAGGAGAAGATGCATGCCATGCACAACAAAGGGATCTTTTTAAAGGAGTACAGTATGTTGGCTCGAGCGATCGAAGTGTACGACGAGATGCTGGAGATCAAACCAGTTGAGTCCTACGTTTTAGTCGACATGATGAATGCCAAGCGGTCATTTTGCGACTGGAACGGGATGGAGACGCTAGAACACCAGGTTTTAGCTGCCGCTCAACGGCAAATTGACCTCGGGATACCAGAAGAACCTGTAGTGTTTTTGCCGTACGACTCCATGCTGATTAAGGTTTCGGATACCTTCCGCAAACGCTTAACTATGAATGCTGTGAAGGCGTATGAGCAGTCCAGTACATTGGAGTGGCTGCCATTGCCTTGGATTGAAAATGAACTTTCATGGGGTCGACCTGTGGAGCCGCAACGTCTGAAAATCGGCTATCTGAGCTTCGATTTCCGTGATCATCCCATGGGGCACTTAACGCTTGGACTCATCGAACAACATGCTGCTTTAGCTCGAGGTGTTGATACAATATGCTACTCGTACGGACCAAACTCGGCGGCATCAGCTCCATGGCGTCGACAATTTGAAGAAAAGTGTGGTGTATTTCGCGATTTACTGGGCATGTCAGATCTTGAGGCTGCCCAAACAATTGGGCGTGATGGGATCGATGTGCTTGTGGATCTCATGGCACACACCAAAGGGGCAAGATTGGGTATCCCGTCATTACGGCCGAGCAGAATTGTAGTCAATTACCTGGGATACCCTGGGACGATGGGCTCGAGCTTTACCGACTTCGTTATGGTTGACACAATGGTGCTCCCTCCTGAAGTCGCTGTTGCTAGCATGACTGAGCAGATTGTTTACCTCCCACACACGTACCAAGCGAATCGTTACGAGGCTTCCATCCCCTCCTGTGATGTTGATGCTGAGTGCCGACTGGCAAACCGATCGCAGCATGGGCTGCCTACTGATACTTTGGTATTCTGCAATTTCAACACCATTAACAAGATGGAGAGCGATTCTTTCGCAGTTTGGATGGGCATCTTACGGCAGGTGCCTAACAGCGTGCTCTGGTTGCTTGCACCATCGGGTGAAGATGCTGATCGTGTGATGGAAATGCTCCATGATCAAGCAATGGCGCATGGTGTTCTCCCATCGCGGGTAATTTTTGCTCCTCGAGTAGACAAGCACTCCCATTTAGCGCGGATTACTGTGGCCGACCTCTTTTTGGACTCCTTCGTATACAACGCGCATTCCACCGCTGCAGACGCTCTCTGGGCGCATGTTCCTATCGTCACATTTTGGGGAGATACGTTTCCGTCTCGTGTTGCTGGTTCGTTGATCATGAACGCAATTCCATTCCCAGAACTCGTATCGCACAGCGTCAAAGACTACGAGCGAGTGGCAGTTTACCTGGCAAATACTCCGAAAGTTTTGCGTCGTATTCGAAATGCACTAGCAACTCACACACTCACCTCGCCGTTGTTCAATACCCAGCAAACCACGGAAACCATTGAAGCCGCGTATGAGGTCATGCACGACGTCACCAATCGCCTGCATCCTTTCACGAAAGATAGCCAAACCCCGAAGTTACAGCTTATTATCCAACCCGAACGCTTGGCTGAGGCTTTTGGAAACCCAGAAATCGTGAATGCTCGCGTGGATAATGCAATCGACCAAGGTATATCTCTCCAAGAAGCAGGGGATCGTCTTGGTGCAGAGAATGTTTACACCCGTGTGCTACGCGCTAGTCCAGGACATGCAAACGCATTTCATTTGTTGGGCACCATTTACTATCAAAACGGGCAATTTGAACGCGCTGTCGAGTATATTTCCCAAGTTGTGGCAGTAAACCAGAACGTGTCTTGGTGCCATACCAACTTGGGTCTGGGTTATTTGGCGCTGGAGAAGCTCGATCTTGCGGAGGTGGAGTTTCTGCAGGCTTTGCAGCTTGATGCGACAGACCGGGTAGCGAGGTCGAAGCTCAGCGAAATCTACACAACCCAAAAAGCGTTTGGCAAAGTTGTCAATCTGTACGAAAGATTTGGAGAAGCTGCGTACTCGTTCTCGGGGCAGCCATCGAATGCGAGCCAAGACGAGATCCAGAGTGCCTATGAGCACTACGGCAACGGACTCGCGAAGACTGGACGGTCCATGGACGCCATTCGACTACTGGAAGGCGCTGTTCAGCAACACCCCACTATCTTTCAGCTCGGTTACAACTTGGGTGTGCTGTACAATGAGAAGGGAAGATACGACGAATCGAATGAGCGGCAGTTTGCAACTGTGCTGGCCCAGGGTCGCCACGTGTACGAGACAATAGGGAAGAATTTCGTCAAAATCCCTCGTCCAGAACACAAAGTGGTCATCGCCTTTTACTGCCATGAGTACGGACAGGCATGGTGGGAGCAGTGGGGGCCATCGTCACTCAATACAGGTCTGGGTGGATCTGAAGAAGCTGTCGTGTTCCTTTCTCGCGAACTCCAGAAACTTGGATACTGGGTCGAGGTCTATGGCGATCCATCCCCACAAGATATGTCCACATTAGACCAAGCGGACGAAGACGTCGTTCGCTGGTATCCACACTACACGTACGATGTCGATGACAAAGGAGTCGACATTTTCGTGGCTTGGCGATACCACATTTCGATGGCTATGGGCAAGTCGGCTCGAAAGAAATTCCTGTGGATGCACGATCTCCCACATGAAGATGCGAAGCGGTCTTCTGAGCTGCTAAACAATGCTGACGGGATCTTCTGCCTCAGTGATTTCCATGCGTCCAATTTCCCTGAAAGCCTGCAGTCCAAGACCACTGTTATTACAAATGCAGTTGACAAATCATTCTTCGTCAACGGACCCAACCACGCCGACCGGTTCGTTTATGGCAGTGCGCCAACTCGTGGGTTGTACCCGTTGTTGTTGGCTTGGCCACGTATCCGAGAAATCATACCAACTGCAGAGCTTTCTGTCTTCTACGGCTTTAGACCAGCATTCATGCAGTGGGGTATCTCCCAAATGGAAAACTTTACTGAGTGGGTGACCGAGGTGAAGCGCCTTCTCACTGAGACGCCTGGTGTGCGCTACGTGGGACTCGTCGATCACGCACAGCTAGCGAAGGAGTATTCGTACGCTGGGTTCTACCTGTATCCAACAACGTTCTCAGAAACGAGTTGTATCTCGCTCATGAAGGCCATGGCGAATGGCGCCATCCCAATCACCAGTCGGTTCTCCGCATCAGCACTGCCCGAGACTACTGGTGACTTCGACCTTGGTCCTCGACCTCTACAACAACGATCCATCTGTACGTTCAAACATTTTTCATGGTGGTGCTGGAGCTTTTCTAATCTTCTAATCTGTTCACGTTGCGCATATTAGTTGATGATCCCGAGTGGATTGACCTCTGGATTCAGAGCATTGTCGACGCCGTTCGAAAGGAGCAACAAGCATTTACCGTACGCCATCGCATGAAGCGGTTTGCTCGCAAAAAATATCGCTGGGAGCACATTGCACTGCAGTGGCATCGAGTAATATCCAAGCCTCGCTTCCCATGACACAAGCTCCCTTTCCAATAAAGAGTCCTGGATTTCGTCTCAAACTTGTGTATATTGGCAGATTAGCACGCACCCGCACCTTACAGGTTCAGTTTCGTGCGGCACTTCTTGCAGTACCAGTCGTCTGCAGGGACGACGTCCAGCTTCGCGCATTTCTACAGGAGGCAGCACACAAGGAAAACAATTAGACAACATTCATGATGGTCAAGACCTGAACGAAAGACGAACGTACCAGATGGAAAACACGATCGCAGCCCTTGGAGCCGTCCTCAGAGCCGCAGATTACATGCGAGTCGAGGCGAATTTTATTCTTCTTGCAGGCCCCGCACGTTTGCAGGTTGCACTCATTGCAGAACCACTCTGTATCGGGAATCTCAGCGAGGCCGATGCAATTAACATGGAAAGCACGAGGACATCCATCGCAGCAAAGCAACTCTCCCCCCAGGCTACAGACACTGCAGTCGACATCCCATTGGTCTTCGGGATTCTTAGGCCCAGTGTGAGTTTCTACATGGGCAGGCCGCACTGGAGATGACTTGCTTGATGCAGGACGAGCAGACGAAGTCGTAGAAACCGCAGATTCGGATTCTGCGTCGCTTCCTCCAGACTCCGCGTCAGAATTTGTCTTGCCCAGCTTGGCTTGTTTTCGAGGTCGCCGCTGTGACGGTGGTGAGGACGACCGCCTTGGTCGCTTCGCCAACGCTTTCCCATTCTTCTTCGGGCCATTCGGTAGGTAAACAGGCTTCACGGATGTGTCACATTCGTGACAGAAAATCTTTCCTCGAGGGATACGGCGAAGCCCAATGCACGGGTAGTGGAAAACATGAGGGCAGCCATCGCAGCATACCAGTTCTCCACCTTCGCTGCAAATGTAGCAGTTCTCTTCCCATTCATCCACAGATTCCCGCCTGTGGCTATCTTCGTCATCAGCCTCCTCGTCCTTTTTCTTTTTGACTGCACGCTCCTTTCGAGACCGCTTCTCCTGTTCGCTCTTGGCGCGCGTTTTCATTGCATCTTCATCCGACGCGTTCAAGAAGCCTAGCACCTCTAGTCGATGCATCAATGAGGCTAGTGCAGTGGCCATGACAGTAACGGTTTTTCCACGCTTAACATTCTGGATCCAGCGCTCGCGGCAGTATTTTGACGGCCAAAGCATCGTGCCATCATCAACAAGCGTGTCCATAATTTCCTCTTCATCGTCCTCGTCCTCGTCGTCACTCCTGTCCTCGTTTTTATCGTGCTCCTCGCTCGGGGCGTTAGCACTTTTGTCTGCATCAGTTGCAGCGGCACTCGGCGTTGATGCGTTGCCCGTCGTCCCCTGCTTCGCCTTGCTCTGAGCAGACGTTACCTCATTTTCTAGTGCCAATAGAGAGCTAGCAAAGTCTTCGACTTTATCAATGCCTTGCACAGACTTTCGCCACACCGTTCCACTATTTTCAGGACGGTCAGGCCAGGTCGAGCCAAGAGTACGAAGACACTTGCATATCCAGTCCTGGCCTATAAGCAGATCTTCGCGGAGGGACTCAACACTAGGATCCGCATGCTGAACGGCCTTGCGCTTCGGGTGCTTATCATTCTTCCACTGGAGGAATTCTGTTGCTTCATCCGTCGGTGTGCCTGGTGCACGAAGCGCGCGCTTCTTGGCGTTCTCCTCGTTCAAAAGATCCGAAATCAACAATCCTGGCTTCGAAACAGGCATTTCGTTTGCGATTTCCTCCATGTGATCGGTCAATGCCGACCGAAGGTGGGCCTCACGAGGCACACGCGCGTCAAGAGCTTCCATCAGTGAATTCACCTCGGTTTGTGACGAATAACAGTTCCATGTTGCATTGTTGCCATCATCCTCAGAAATCAAACCGTCCCTTGGGGACCCACTTCTCGCTAGAGAATCATACTTGCGCTTGAGCTTATCTGTAGGACCAGGCCTCTCAACGTATAGTCGCCGTAGGTCACCTCGAAGAATCCAATACCTCAACTGGTCTCTGTCTCGACCGATCGGCTCTGAACGCACGAAGGATTGGCGGAGCAGCGCGTTGTGTTTGCGCTTCTTTACCAAAGCTTCTTCTTCCCGAGTGGCTTCGGCATCCAGAATTTCCAACACGTGTGAGGCGGACACGATAATGCGGTCTGGAAGACCACACTCCTTACCCTTTTCAATAGCATTTCGAAGTACAACTGCGTCCTTCGATGTCAAACCATCAGTGATGCCCTTCTTCGCCATGGCTCGTTTCCGCTCTATCTGTTCCTGCTTTTGTTGCTTGCGCAATTTCGCATCCGTTCTCTGTCGTAGCCGCTCTCGCTGCTTGTCCAGTTTCTTTCTCCGCGCTATGTATTCATGCCGAGAAATGAATTCCTGCATCTGCAGTTTCTCCAACTCTTCTTCATTTTTCGACAGTGCCTCCTCGCTGTAAGCTAGATCGTCCAAATCAGAGTCACTAGCTGATCCAGTGTCATCATCGCAATCGCTCTTAGTCTCTTCGATACCGTCAGCCGACACAGCATCACCATTGGCTCGACCCTTCTTGCCATTACCCAACCATGCCTTCATAGAAACTTTGTTAGACTCCACAATGTTGGCGAGCTCAGCACGCTGCTTTTCTCGAAGCTTCTTCTCATCCTCAAGCGTCAATTTCTTGTCGAGTAGGACGGCACGATTATACTCCTTCGTCCCCTGGAGAGTTTCATCGAGGTGCTTGCCTAGCAAACGACGAACTTTCTCCGTGCCAACAACACGACCGACAAGGAATTGCAGGAGCGCCAACTTGTGCTGCACCTGCAGCGCTGGATAATCTGTATCTTGCAGAGCCTTGAATGCTGCCAGGAACGTCGGCGTCGCATGTGCTGTGTAGCGAGGTACAGCAGAGATTAAATTGTACAGAATAGCCGGCCAGGTGAGAGAAGTCAGCATCGAGCGTGTTGGCACGCCTACAGTCAAGGGGGCGTGCTGGATTTCGTATCGATATCGCTCGCTGTCATCCATCGCGCCTTCATCATCAGATACGTAGTCATCATCCTCTCTGAAAAAAATACAAACTGTTAGAAAACGTGGTAATCATCAAGAATGCAAACGGATATGCGTCGTACCTGTCCTCCAATACCTTCTCCAGTAAGCACAGGTGGATCTCGGTCAGCATGGGCGAATGTTTTGGGTGGTTCAGCGCATGACTAAACTGGTCTACAGTGATGTCCGCGAGTTCCAGGATATCGCGGAAGGCATGAATACAGTCCCACACAGCAAGCATCTTGCCCACGTACATCGCCGGGATATCTGCAAAATTACAGGGCGTCGGTCTGCAACCAATCAAATAGGTTAACATGCTAACTAAACAAAATCGCATCAATCCCACAAATACGTACGTCGGTTTGTCGGGGCGCGAGGTATCTTCAATAACCTCGGGTGGGATATGGTCAATTCCGCGCTTCTTCTTCGCGAGACCGTCCTCCTTCCTTCTAAGCGCCGCGTCCTCTTTTTCAAGCTTTTCCAGCTTCTCTTTCGATGCGCGTACAGTCTGCGCGAGATCTTCAGCAATCTTTCCGAGCTTCTCCTCCTCCTTGTCTTTGTACTTGATTTTCTTGCGACTAAGGATACGGTCCTGCATCTCCAACACACGCTTGGCTTTGTGCTCGATCGCCTCGACAGACCTCTTCGCCATCATCTCCTCCTTCATTTGCTCAGCCTTGCGTCGGCGCGCATCACGCTCCAGTTTTTCCGTCTCCCGCATCACTCGCGCTTTCTCCTTCGATTCTTTTTTCAACCGACGTCGGTCCAAACACTCTCTGTCATTTTTAAACAAAAACATAACATTCGTAAGCCATTAATCCACCACAAAAAATAAAAATTACACCCAATTCTTCACCACGTACGAGCACATTTTGCAGTACCACTCGCTGTCGGGGATCATATCTTCACTCATACCCAAGCTGCAAAATTCACCGGTTAGCACAGAACGTCCCCAATTCTTATCAAAAAAAAAAAACTCACCAGCTCATGTGGAAAGCTCTGGGACAGCGATCACAGCACAGCAGTTCTCCTCCGTCTTTGCAGATGTTGCAGTACCATCGATTGTGGTCGTCCCAGCCGTCGTCCGCCGTCTCGTCCCCGTCCTCATCGGCCGAGTGCAGCGGCGTGTCAATTGCCACGTCCCCCGTCGTGGCGACGCTCTCTGCGTCCTCGTCACTGTTGTTGTTATTGCACAGCTCCACGACGCTTAACATGTGCGCAGGACGCGCGTTGAGTGCGTCGTTTGGGTCATTGGGGCCAAAAAGTGGGTCCTTCATGCGGAATGGGGCGTTCGTCGGCAGATTGAGTCGGGTTTCCACCTTTTTGCTCGCACCTTTGGGCTTTTTGGCGCGCCCTTTGGGTCGTCCCGAGTCACGGCTGGTGAAGACTGAGGATTGGATGATTCTCGCCTTTCCTGTGTATTTCCGGGGCTTCTTGGTCGCGAGGGGAGGGGGGGACGACGGGGGAGGAGGAGGCGGCGGAGGAGGCGGCGGCGGGAGGACCATGAAGCCCGCAGAGTCCAAGTCGCTGTCTTCGTCGCTCATGGGGATTGCCTAAGAAGTTGCGCAAAAGTTTAGGCACTTTTAGCCACTCCTACCCCACTCTAGAGGAGATGCTAGTTTGGCGTACGTTGAGAGCGTTCTAGGCGGCGTCTGGAGGTCGGAAGAGAGCGGAACGTTGAGCAATGAAAAGACGACTGCACACACACGCGGTTAGATGCGGACGAAGAGCGTGGGGGGTGCTTGAGGAGCGTCAGGTGTCGAGCCAAGTGTCGGGTCGCTCGATCGATTGGAATTGAGCTTCGGCCCCCGCCAAAAACGGAAATTAGTTACACATGTATTAGTTATGCGGTACATCATATTTTACAGGTGGTGACATCTTGGATTTTGTATGGATTGTAAATGTGATGAAATCGAGGCGCTGGAGGTCAATGCAAGCCCTCAAAGCAAGCGGCCACGTCCACACCCGGGAGCCAGCCAATCTTTTCTTCTCCTGCCCGAAGTGGTTACGTAGCTGCTCTTCCGATTGCGACCAAGAGGACCCGATGGTCAATCATCACCACATCCAACGGGATCGCAAAAAGATAAAGGACTTTTGCTCAGCATCGACTTCACCACTTTGGCAACACGAAAGCGCTATCGTGGAAAACTTCAAACACCAATACCATTCAAGAACATGTAGCCTCAATGCCAATGGTAGCGGCAACGTACACTTGCCGCTGTCATCTTGAAGCAGTCAACGGCCGTGTAGGGGTGTATTGTGTTATCCACGATAGCTTTCGTGGTCGACAATAGGCTGGTTGCCTATTGCCGATTCATGTTAAATCGACACCAAGCTCATGGCGACAAATATCTGCGAGACCTCCTGCTTTGAAGTGCGTTCACTGTTGATTTTGCTCAGCTAGATCGGTTCGGTTATAAGTGCACTACTCCCGGCATGGCTACAAGAGAACATCGTGCATATAACATTGTAGCGCCAATGTGATGACACTCGTCATTTCTACAAGTTACAAGTTTGGTGATCACAACGAATCAATGAGCAGTCGTTGCCCACGATCAAACCCACTCGCTCTATGATGCCTATATTGATCATCTAAGACCATTTAAATGCGTACGCTGAGGGTGATAGCCACACGGTGTAGGTTTTGTGTTGGGCTAGCGAGCAGCAAACTGCATGTAGACATCCAAAAAGTCCGGCAATGGTGAAAGTACTGTAATTCAACCATGTATAGATCCGCTGACGTGTCTGCACCAAATTCTGCATTGGCATCAGATAATGTGTGGCAATGGCGGTGAACCCAACCAGCAAAGCATCGCTAACCTCATGTTGATCCTGCCAAACGAGTTCTACCGCAGCTAGGATATTTGAGTTGCACAAAACTATTCAGGATTTCTGCAAACCAGCTCAATACCAGAGAACGGCGTAGCTTGTTCTCAATGGGGTTCTGCTTACGTGAATCGCCTGCCAGTGTTGTACGCAATAGGTGGGGAGACTGCGTGCGGTGTTCAACAATGTTTGTCCGGATCTACACAACAGGCTGCCATGTTGGTATTGTCAGATCCGAAACGAATATTTTCAAGGCGTGCGAACGCGGTGGTGGTGCATGTTTTTCCTGATGGGACCGATAAGTAGAATAAATCAGGCTAGATGAACGGTGGAGAGCACAGCTTACGGATTCGAGACAGCCTTAGATTACGAGGCCATGACGAAGCCGCGGACTGAAACTCACTTATCTAGGAAAATCATAGGACACGAATCGAACGTTACAGAACTGCGTGTTATTGGTTGGTTGGTATCGAATTTTACCCAATTACAAGAGCGCGCTCCGTGAGCTCTTCTTGGCTGCTTGTCGCGCTAGTCGAAGTGTTGTTCCGAGAGACAGCTCGGATACTCTGCGCTTACGAGTAGATGGCAGTAAAGGCAGATGATCTAGGCCTACTTTAAAAACTCGCTCAGCCTCTTCTTCTGTCATGCTCGATGCAATTTTGCATCCTGCATCAGTCGCTACCTCGGCGATGCGTCGTACTAGGATACCCCAATCCGAAAATGTCTTGCGCATGCTTTCATAGGGAAGATCATGTGTACCGATGCGCTTGAGTGGTGGGTACCCTCTTGCTTTATCTCCGAGCCACCACAACATCCATGCCCCAAACGCTCCAGTTTTCGGAAACTGAAAAGTTTTCGGCAGCATATGAAACTTTCCGTCGTAGTAGTGAGCTGTGCCAATCCACCCTTGGTCCGGTGTAGGCGATGCTGCAGCAACTCTCGCAGTACAGCCACTACCTAATCCAGCCCGCTCTAGTAGAGACTCAATAGTAGTTTCCAATAGGTCTTTGGTGATGTTGCCAGCGGCAACTCCTTTTTCCTCAATCAGAGAGCTCATCCCATCCAAAAGAACCGGTGGCAAATTGTCGATAGATTTCTGAACTCCTTGAAGTTGCTTGTAAAGCTCGACATGCGGAGGAATCCCGGTGGACTTCATCCACGGTGAATCCCCCGTTACCAAGGCAGCTTGAAGGTCGCTCATCACTGCTGCATTGCGGAACAGGGAGGCAGATAGCAATGGATGTGACGCAGACAAGGTGTCCCGTAAGTACACTGAATGCTTGACCAGCGTAGCAACACATAGCTTCAGAATGTCCCCAAGACTGCTTGTTGTGTGCAATGATGGATACATTTGGCGGACACAGGCACAAAGCACCGGATGCTGGTTGTCTGCAAAATGTGGAGGCAGCATCGAAAATTCTGGACGGTTCAACGGTAGGCCGGCCACGGCCCGGCCGAGATACTGGTCTCCGGCTGATTCATACCGAATGTAGCGGTCTTGGACACCGCCAAGTGACCACCCCACTCTAAGACACACGCTAGCAATCGATGGACCACCGGTAGATCCGCTGCATGCAAACGTAGCGACACCTTTGCGAATCGAATGTGTGCCGTAATGTGTTTGGTGCTTGGGGTCACTTATCAATTGTCGAAGAATGCTTCCGAACCGTGATTTCTGCTCAGATCCAGGGAAAATTGGCCCAGGTGGCTGAGTAGGTCGACATGCCAGGTGAAGAGCTAGCGCTGTGAGCCAACAGGTTTCTGGACTTAGCGGGTTAGCATACACGTGTCGAGGATCTTTCGGTCCTTTGGCTTCTTGATTCGTCTTGGACTTGTACATCACGCACCCAATGCTGTCATCGTGGCTGCTAAGGTGCTCCGTGCATAGTGTCTGCACCGACTCAGATCGACACATCAAATTCCATTGCGTCGTAAGAAAAAGATGCGCAAAGCCGCCATCTTGGCGGGTCAAAGTCGCTCTACATAACTCATGATACAACGAGAAGTTGCGCGACAGCTGGAGCCTGGTGAAAGTTGGAATGGGAGGGACGACCCTGCTGCTCTGTCGAAAGTACTAGGCTACATCGATAGAACGGAGCGGGTTTGTTTTGTGTCGATTTTTTATCTAACGCTGGAGATTGTGGCTCGCGCACTAATTCGTGCGTTCTTACGAGGTGTTCTGACGATAGTATTTGCCGACAAAAAGGCGGCCTGGACTCGATTTGCAGCTCCTGTTTTCAGTATGCTGATTCGGGCTGGTCTTAGTATCTACGAGCCCAGAGATACTGCGATGGTGCATACGAAGCAAGTCTTAGCAGATACAACCGTCATTTCTGGAAGCCACAATCTGACTGTGGCGGCCTATGGCAACCCGGATACGGGCTCTCGGACTCGAAACAGAGAGCACTCTGATTCGTCTAATAACTACGTTGAGTGGAAGAAAGATTACGAGTTGTTTCAGGCGGATATTGCATCAGGCAATCTCGTTCAAGACGAGAGGCCAACTGAGAACGCCGTCGCCACCAGTTTTGACACGCAGGACGATGTAGACGACGAAGTTTCTCTGGATGCATTTTTTTCAGATGAAAGTGCAGACATTTCGCTCCAAGACCTGTTATCGTCGTTTTCCCAAGAAAACCCGGTCACTGCCGATGCCGGCTTAAATGATGCTTCGACATTCGAAAGCTCTAGCAGCCAGCAAAACGCAGCGAGAACAACACCGTACAGCAGAGCCCAAAGAGATCAGGCTGTTACTTGGCATTTTGCGAACGGCAGATCGCGAAGTAGGACGTTGACCCATTTCCGACGCCAACCAGAGTTTGCTCGTCTTTCCTACCCGACACTGCACCAGTGGGTAGATGAACGATTAGACAATCGTTCATCCGACACTGCAGGCGTTCCGAATCCTCACAACTACACTGAAGCACAGAAAAAACGAGTTGTTAGCTGGTATCGATCGACCGGGGCCACCAAGGCAGACACCATACGACGACTTCGGAGATTTTCGGAATACAGGTCGTTGGCAGCGCCAACCCTGACTCGATGGATCGCGCAGGACGGCAACGAATCACTTCAGCTTCACTCGGAAGACTAGGAGCACATTTATGCTCCCCTCCACCATGTGTCGTTGGCTGACGTTGCTGCTGGAACGAGGAGGAAACCAGACAAAGTGCGCTCGCAATACTGGTTCGCGTCACGATGGGCTCGAACTGGCGGCGCAGATGGAGAAAATGTTGCTGGATGCTCAAGAACAAGGGTGGAATATCGTTGGTGTTGTTACGGACGATGCCGGGCAATGTGGGCGTGCTCGCCGAATATTTGCTCTGAGATGGCCGAGAGTTGTGCTTTTAAAGTGTTTCGCGCGCGATAGGAATAATCTCGTAAAAAGTGTGCTTCGAATTGACGCATTTCGAGACGTCTTACTCGCCCTAGTGTTTCAGGTGCTCTAATGGAGATGTTTAGGAAGGGCAGAAAGGTGATTGTGAAGTGGAGCAGACCCAGCAGGAAGTCGTAGCAAAGGTGTAAGCAAGAGTACCAAGTGTTGAGTGGCTTCCTGGTGCGGTGTCGTCTACCTGGCTACGCAACAGAAGATGCCCAGCTTATAGTACTTCATCACGAAAGCGTATCGCATTACAGGACAGGCATCGAGTCGGTGGCCAAGTGAACGTGGCTTGTTCTCATTCCACAACATACCGTCTTCTACTCAAGCGACCTCGACCGAGCCAACTCATCCGACTTCCACCAGCCATGGAGCAGGCTTCGCCTCGCAAGGGGCGGGGCAAGTCGCGCCAAGAGCATCCAACTAAAAAGAAGGACAAGAGATCACATGCAGGCAAGAGGCGTAAAAGCATCGGAGACAGCACGACGAGCAAGAAGCAGCGACTCGCACAAGACGGACGCGTCCTCGAAAGTCCTGACGTGTGGTTCCATCAGGAAGTCGCCGACGGTCTCTGGGCTCCTGACGACGTTCGGGACAGTACTGCCGTGCCTGCGATCTTCAAGCCTCTCCAGGACTCGTGGTTCCGAGTGACGCACCGCGTGGACACCGATCCACCAGACTGGGACCCCAAGATCTGTGACTTCGTCGTGGAGCCGCCCAAGCCGCGCAAGAAGAAAGCGCGCAACCTGAAAGAAGTGGATACACCTGTGATGCTGCCGCCCGGCACGAGCTGTACGAAGGTGGCGTTGAAGCCGTCAACGGAACAAAAGGCGCAGCTGAACCAAATGTTTGCTACTCGTCGTGCTGTGTACAACAAGCTTGTCGCCGCCTCCAAGGAAGAATGTGCTACACGTCTGGCTCAAGGATGCATCAAGCCCAAGGCGCTGGCGCAGCAGTACCGTCCGATGTCGACGAAGGAAGGCGTTCAACAACACTTCCGAAACAAGAAGAAGCTTGCAAAGCATCTTCAGTGCAATTCGGAGGTATTCGTTGGAGCCTTTGACGACTTCCAGGATGCTGTCGTCTCGTCCGCCGCGCTGTTTGACGCTCTGAAGGAGAAGGGCAAGAAGACAACGTTCCCGGTCATCGGGTTTAAGAGTGTATTTGCGCGGTCCGACTCAATGGCGCTGCGGACAGACTGCTACTTCTTCGTGTGCAAGGATCGCAAATCAGTTCGCTTCCACGAGAAGTTCATGGGCAAGAAATGGATCGAGCTGTCCGAGCCTCTGCCTGAGGTCACCACAATGGTGCGACTAGTGCGCACTCGTGACAAGGGCTTCTACTTGTGCGTGCCCACCTGCAAGGACTTTGCGCCTACGCTGAGCACTCGCACGGGTGCTATTGATCCAGGTGTGCGTTGTTTCATCACATTCTACGATCCCAGCGGCCGAGTATTCAGCATCGCGGACCCCGACGAGAAGATACTCACGCGACTCAAGATTGCGGACGCTCTGCGACGCGAGCTGGCGCTGCTAGAACAGAAGATCGTAGAGCCGCCGTGTCGAGGGAAGGACTGTGCGTGCAAACGGACGAGTGAGGGGCGTGAGGCGGCGAAGAACGAGGACAGCAAGTGTCTACACCCGTGCCACACAAAGACCAAGGTGGCAAAGAAGAAGACGGCTGCAGAATGCGTCGCTACCACTGAACTGTTGCGGAACAAGCGGCGGCGTCAGCGCCTGCGTCAGCGTCAGCAGATCCGACAATTTCTCGCCAAGGTGACACGCATGGTGCACGACATGCACCAGAAGGTCTCAAAGTGGCTGTCGCTGAACTACCACGAGGTGTTGCTGCCAACGTTCGAGACCCAGCAGATGGCCGCTCGATATGTCCGAGAAGAGCGTCTGGACATCACGCCTAAGAGCCTTCTTGCTCCAGCAGAAGAACTTGTACTTCGGGGACGGAAGCGGAAGCTGCGTCGCCCGACTGTCCGCGCCATGATGACGCTGTCGCACTATAAGCTCAAGAAGATGCTGGAGTATAAGATGCAGCGAACGAGCGGCCGAATGGTGGAGGTGCACGAGGAGTACACGTCCAAGACCTGCTCGGGATGTGGCTGCATCGACGAGAAGCTCGGCGCCAACAAGGTCTACAGGTGCAAGCACTGCGACCTGATCCAAGATCGAGATGCTAACGCAGCACGAAACATCTTCCACAAGAACGTGGGTGCGTCCGTACTGCGCGACCATTTCACCGGTGTTCCTACATCGGGGAGTCCTGCTAGCTCTGCGCTGGCGTAATAGGCCCAACAACCGTAGGTTCAGCTTCGGACGGAGGCCGTGATGCTATTCGGATAGCCACGGACATCGAGAGGCAACTACGTTAGGAGAATAGCAGAATGTCAAATTTAATATGGATACATTTGAGGGATACTATTTGCTGAGTCACGGCTTACATGTACTACGTCGCCTTCCTCTCCACGTTCAACTCCACGTCTTGTTGGCTTTTACTTTCTTCGGTCCCTTCTTCAGGCACGACTGAAACACCCTCGGCACTCTGCTGCTGCTCTTGGGCGAGACGGGAAAACCCTGCGTACAATCGCTGTCTCATGGATTCATCCTTCACTTCGAGGGCCAAACACTTCCCATCCGAACACCTGACGGTCACACACCGATTCTCACGCTCGGGTGCGACGGTGACGCTAGCTCTGCCGTGGAACCCCTTGTGGACACTTTCGATGAGCTCTGCTCGAATGCTGCTCTTCTGCGTCTGCCGCTTGATCGCCCCAATCGAGTTCCAAAACACCGTCTTCAGGTCTGCCGTGATGTACAACGTCCGCGAAACCAGTCGCCCACTCTTCTGGCAAATCTTCTTCACTACGAGTCCGTCCAGCAGCTCGCGGACAAACTCGAGATACTCATACACTTCCATTTCGTCGCCCTCCAGCTTTTCGTACACGTCTTCTTTCGCCAAAGCCTCTCGCCTCCCCACTCGAACTGCAATCGATTGGCGGCTAGCCACAGCACCCAAAAAATCTTCTTTTGTGTGCACCCCCTTGTCCTCTGACGGTGCTCGTGAAGTGCGTCGCTCGATTGCCTCTCCTTTGGCGACACCAGGAGAACTAACAAATCTGGTGCCGCCTGGTCGCGTCTTTGCCAGGGAAGTAAGCGATGGTAGTGCAGGGCGCGATGAGGAGTTGCGTCGAGGGGATAGAATGTCGAGGTCGTCTGTAGACACCGCGATACTCGCGTACGTCTTGGCACTGGCTGCCAGTTGCTGCGTCATATCTGCGTGGAATCGATAGCGCGTATCGATGTCGCGGCTTGGAGCAGGAGCGAACAAGCTGTGAGCGCACTGTGTCACCCGCCGACACCAACTTTCCTTCTTGTTCGTTGCTGGTTGCTCCATCTCTTTCTCCTCCACCACTTTCCCCTCGCTCTTTTTCTTTGCAGACCTGAACCACAACACGAGCGGCGTCTCGAGCTCCTCATCCTCCATCGCCAAGCGAACTCGAGTCATCATCAACAGCAGCAATCCTCCAAGCACCAAAGCCACATGCACCGCCAACATCCATTTCCACGACGACGCGACGTCGAAATGCCTTCCATACGCAGTCCGATACGTATGCGCGATCGGAAGCTTCCCGCCAGGCTGCAATCCATGCTCCATCTTCATGTACGTCCTTTCAAGCTCCAAATTTCGTGTGCACCACCTCATTTCGTACTTAACGCAGATCCCCACCATTCATCCCGCATTAACCAAATTTTAGGCCGATCATGTACGGGCCGAGCCGCAAGCGCTCATTCGATGACAACGACCGGGACGGCGGCGGCGGCTACAAGCGCTCGCGCGTGGACGACCGCTACGGAGGCGGACGGCGCTACGACCGGCGCGGGGACCGAGAGCGTGACCGCTTCAACGAGAGCGACCGCGCGCGCGCCTGGCGATTGGCCAAAAAGGCCGTGGTGGAGTTGGGCGACGGCGTGGAGCGGGAGCAACTGACGCGCACGAGCGAGCTGCTGCTGAGGGAGCTGGAGCCGGACGCGCAGGACGTGAAGCTCGGCCACTTGGCTACACTGGTGCTGCGGGGCGCCTCCCGATTGGCGCATAAGACGGCTCTGTACGCGACGCTCGTGGGGCTCGTCAATGCGCGTAAACCGGCGTTCGGCCGGGAGGTGGTGGCGGGGGCCACGCGGTCCTTACAGAGAGATGTGGACTTCTTGAGTCTCGATACAGTGGAGGAGCAGGACACGCCCGACACGGACGCATTCCGTCGCGACGGAGATGTCGAGGCGGTGGCTACGAGGGTGCGGCTGACGGTTCGTCTACTGGCGGAGCTCTGTGCTGCCAAAGTGGTGAAAGCTGAAGATGTACTGGCCATGCTGGACTCGCTTCAAGGGCTGTGTACGCCTGATGACTGGGACGGAGATGACGAAACGCACGCAACGTTGAGAGCAAGGGAGGATGCCGCTGCGTGGAAAGATTTCTTCGCGTCGGTGGTGCTGGACGCGTTATTGCACAGTGGGAAGGAGTTGGCTGCAGGGAGTGAGAATCTTTTCGAGAGTTTGCTCAGTAGATGCAGAGAGTACGTCTCGCAGAGAGTGGAGGAGAGCAATCCGAGAGGATCTAGTAGTGGCCCGTCGTCGTGGAGGACTAGACGTCTGCAGCTGGATTTGCTCTGGGGGCCCGAGAGTGATGATGAATTGCCGACGTTGTGTGCGTCGGGTGACGCTCTGTCGTTGGTGTGGGAAGCGTTGAACACGATTCGCAGTGCGGATGGAGAGGACAAGGCAGCGGCGTGGAAACTACCTGGAGTTAATCACCCGCAGGATGTCTTCGCACCGGACTTTGAGAAGTCCGAGACACATCCACTCGCTGTTTCCCTTTCGATCGATCTGACTAAGGTGCGCACTTGATCTTGTGCTGCGTTAATATTTACTGTGATGAGCTAACAGTTACTGTTGTTCGCCTACAGCTCGATTCGAGCAAGATCCCAGCGTACACGACGTGGTTCCGTATTCTGTCGGATGAATCGGGTGCTGCTGGTGCGGCTATTGCGACGTTGCCTTTGGCGTCGTACCTTATTACTCGCAGCCACTTCGTGGATGCGCTTGAAACGTCTCACTCGAAGCCTGCCATTGCTGCTAAATTGCTGTTAGGTCTGTGCCGTGCGTACAACGCTCGGTTCGCGTCTACTCAGTCTGAAGGCTCGACCCCTGTTAAGACGGAGTACTTGCTTGTGGAAACGTTGTTAGTGGCGGCTCTGGGCGAGAGCGCAAATGCCAAGCTCGGTTACTATTGCTCGGTGCTGTACCACCTGGTGAAGACCGATGCCAATGTTGTGTCCCCAGCCTTGGCTGTGGTCGTTGAGCTGCTGTTCCGTGAGGTGCCGGCCATGCGTGCGGCTGCTGTCGACTCGTTCGTGCTGCTCTTGAGCCACTTCCTGTCGAACTTCGAGTTCAAGTGGCGTTGGGCCGCGTGGTCGTACGTGCTGGAAGCCAGCGAGGACGACCCCCAGCGTCTTTTTGTGAGCGCAGTGATCGAACGCTGTGTGCGGCTCTCATACCTGCAGCACATGCAAAGTGTATTGCCCGCTGAGTTCCACGTGCTTCTGCCCCCGGCTCCGAAGCCTCGCATCCGCTTTCAGGCCGTAAAGGAGGAAGATGCAGCTGGTGCGCCTGCTGACGGATCTGCCCCTGCGTCAGAGTTCTACCAGTCCGTGGCGACGAAGCTGAAGGGCCACCCGCCTGCATCTGCGCTTCGCTCATGGTTGAACGAAGAGCTCCCCCGTCTCGAGATTTCACGTGCAGAGGCCGTGGAAATTGTGTGGACATGCATCCTGGAGGCTGGTGCTGCTACGTTCACGCATATGCGCTTGCTGCTGGAGAAGTATGGAAAGCGCTATGAGCTCTTTGGTGGTGAGGACCAGCCAACTGAAGAGATGGATGCCGATGAGCTTGTGCTGGTGAAGACGGTGGCGTCCGTTTGGCTCAAGTCGCCGCAGCACATTGGCCTGATCCTGAACGCAATGCTGCGCCAAGGTCTATTCCGTCCGTCCACAATCGTGACATGGGTATTCACTCCTGATGCCGTGCAGCAGTACAGTTGGCCGTACGTGTGGAAGATCCTGAACGACACTCTCAAGTTCGTACAGGACGCCATTTGCGCTAAGACGCGACAGTTGGAGCAGGCGGCAGCGCCAAGACCTTCAGACGACCGGGACAACGAGGAGATGCCGGATGTTGCAGCGCTTGAGGACGGCCGCAAGCGCCTGCAGGATGAATTGCGACAACTTCTTGTGCTTCTGTTCCGTGGATTCAACCGGGTGATCTCGGAGCACAAGGCAGAATGCGATTCCGAGGGCTCCGATCCGAGGGACAACTGGTTCCGTAGCGCACTGGCGCAGATGCAGGCGGTGGGCCACCGATACCGCGTGCCGCTTGAGGGTGCTCTGGACGAGCTGCAGCTTGAGGTTTTCAGCGTCAGTGCCTCGGCTGATGTGGACGCTACCAAGATCTTCCAGCTCGTTCGCGACTCGTACCGCAGCGCTTAGGACTCCCGCAACAAACACCAACTCAACTAGAAAAAGAGGCAAGAAAGACACCGTAGGAGGCTGAATAGTTCGCCTCTCATACCTAAAGCAGAAACTCCAGTACAGACATGTTCGTTTTGTCTTGGGTGTACGATATTGTTGTTTGCTTGCGCTTTACCTACCATTTTTTTCATTTCCCGTTAGCTGGCGCCTTCTCCTCCGCCCTGTCGGTGGACGACTCGGTCTTCCGTTTCTTCACCACCGGGATCACATTCACTGTCGTAGCTTTCGAGTCGGATTGTCCGAAACCAATGGTGGTCTCAGCCTTCTCCTCCTTTGCCTCTCCTGCTACAGCTCCTGCGATCGTCTCTTTGATACCATCCACCTTCTCTTTCAGCTCCAAGTAAATCTCCATGTACTCCAGCAACACCTTCTCATCCTCCTTCAATGTCTCCTTTTTCACTCCAACGCACGTCAAGAATTCCTCCTGCAGCGCTTCAGGCTTCTGTCCCTTAAACACCAACGTAAGCGTCGCATCTTCCGCCGCCGACGGAGCTTTCCTCTTGCCTTTTCCCTTCGGCTCCTCCTTTTCATCTCCTTCTAGTGAATACTTAGGCACTCTCTCATCCACAAACTTTTCCAGTTTCTCGTCACATTTCTTCACCACGCGATGAATATTCTCCGCCATGACGCGTCCAGCCATGACGTAGTGACTAAGCTCCTCATTAGGCACCTCCTCCTTCTCCTGCTCCTTCTCAGCCGTCGAGTCTCTGTAGATGCAGGCAATCGCCAATTGACAGTATAAATCCGCCAATTGCGTCGTGTCCTCCGCTTTTGTAGCCATCAGCAGCTTCCTCCGCAGCCACAACGCCTTCTCAAAGTCCGCCTTTGCCTGTTCAAACTGGTCGCTCTCCAATCCCAAATCCCCCAGCCGCGTATACACTCTGGCGAGTTGCGTCTCCACCGCCTCGTCCCCGGGATAGCGCGAATAAATGACTCGCGCCAGCTCCATCACCTCCCACGCGGCCTCCAGGTCGTCCGCCGCCTCACGCGCGTCCTGCTCGCCGCCGTCGCCACTGGCCGAAGCGCCCTCCACTGCTCCACCGAAGAGACTGGCGGTGGCCTCCGTCAGAGTCAGCAACGCGTGGCCGTATTCGTAGTACACTGGAGCCACCGCCAGCGAGTCGCTCTTGCCCTCCGCCTCGCACATGGTGCGCAGAAGGTCCTCGAACGCCACGACGGCCTCCTCCAGACGCTTGTCCTTCAGCAGAGACACCCCGCGGAGGTAGCGAGGGTCCGTCAGCGTCGCTTGGAGCTCCTGCGCCGTCGAGCTCTCCGTCGTAGCCATTTTGCGCTTTTCTAATTTCTTTGGCTGGTGGAGTTTTTGGAATGTGGCGGATTCTAAATTTGGTGCCATAGTGTGGACAAGATAAAGGAAACTTAAATTATGATAGGGAAGATGGACACCCCAACGTGAACGCAGCCTAGTTGAGCGCAAGGTAGGAGCCGGCCTTGCTCCTGAGGATTTCTTGCCGAGGTGCATCGATCAAAATCAAACGTGGGAGCTCAGCACTGCCGACGATATCGTACACCACCTGCGCAATCGCCTCACACCTTCAAACGGCACTGCTAGCCATTGTCCTGCACGCACTGCACATACTATCATCGCACGATCACTCTGCTCAGTTGTGAATTCGCCACCAACCTCCAACCCGGAGTCCAAGATGCTGCAACGACCCGAGAGAAAGCCCCCGCCGGCGATGCGTCAAGTGCACGCCGGACGCGCCAGCTGCATCCGCGCCAAGCTCTACAACTGCTGTGGGGTGACGCCGCTCGTCAAGCCCACGATCTTCGACAGTACTCCCTCGACGGCCATATCCTGTACATATGTGCCCGCCGTCGTTTCCAAGGTGTCCGCACACTCGTGCTCAGCCTCCGACGAAAAACACCACGCTCGCGCCGCCGCGAGCAAACTGGGACGACGCATTAGTACCGATCCCGCGGCTTTCGTTAGCCAGAAGGATAACTGGGTCCGTCATGAGGTTGAAGCACTAATGCTGCACTGAGTACGGCAAGATTGTGGTGTACGACGAAAGCGACACTACACGGCTACAAGAGCCCCATCTACCAAATATGTACGGCGACCGAGCTCAAGATGTTCAAGAACGGACTGAGCGACACACGCCATTATATGTAACAAGACCGAAGTCTCCGCCTGGGGGACTGTGAGTGGCTTCTCAAGTTGCGGTCGCAGCGGGGAGCTGCGTTCAGCTTAGCGATGTGAGCAGGACTTGCATTGCGGCTGCACCGATCGGACGCCAGTTCGCCAACAAATTCGGCGTATTGGTCACTAGTAGTTTATGCAGCTGTACGGTATATTCACTAAGAATGATCTCGAGAGATCTTTACGTTCGGACTGGGCTACCTATGAACGAAGGCACTACATCTTTCACTCCCCAGCAGCCCGTTTACCGAGTGGGCCTTCGTTTGAGGTCCTTCTCAGGGTCCCGTTCCCACGTTGGTTGAATTAGTCGTCTTAGCCGATTCGGTATCCTCTGCAGAACTGTGGAGTTCGAGGCTGGTTGGTGACTTGGAGGAGTCCTAGCTGCCACAAGTTTTTCGCGGCGTTGATGTCACGCTCCCAGTAGTTCGCTCTGCAAACTATATTTCCGCAGACGCGCACATTCCTCGACCTCTTGGTTTCTCTCGCACCGGGGATCTTGAACGGCATGTCCACCATCGGTCCCGAGCACTCAGAGCAAAGATAACTGGTACGGAATTCGTCGACCATGACGAGGGTTGCGCGGCGAGAGAGTTCAAGTGCGAACCGCTTGAGCGGGACGTGCATATAGCCCGCGAGATGGGTCTGACTGCTCCATTTTCCGAGAGCCACACACACGTCTCGGTCCACGTTCGGGACGACATGCTTGGCGAGTTTCGCGACGGCCTTGCGTTTGAATCGCGACACCGTGAATCTCCACTTTCGAAACCCTTTGAGAGCGCAGAACTCCAACATGGCGTTGATGTTCTTCCACATGTGGTCATAGCGAGAGAGCAGAGACACGGACGACGAAGTCTTGAACGAAGGCATGTCCTTCACAAACGCACCGTAGAGCGGATACCTCTTCTTCAGGTTTTCATGCCAGAATGCATGGTACTTGACACGACTCATGTGTCGGTACTCTCGGGACGTGACTTGTTGGACGTGAGCATTGTCGTGCAGGAAGTGAGTCCGGCGCCTGACACCGCGTTTCCGCGGACGGTGCTTTGGGTGGTGCCTGTGGCAGATCTCGCACCACCCCTCCATATCGCAGTGCGCTCTGCTGCGTCTCTTGCGTCGGTGGCGACGACGGCGGTTCCTGCTGCGCTTCTTGCCATGGCGTCTGCCGCCAACGTGGCCTGGACAGGTACTGCACCAACCGGGCATGGAGCATGGCTCTTCCGGTGGGTTGCAGACAAACTCCAGCATAGGACGGCTGTATGCCGTCAGCATCATCCGTAGACCTGGGTCGATCCCGATCAATGTATGTGGCGTATACTTCGGAGAAAGAACAGGTCGCTCAACAGGAGCAGGAATTGACGTCAGCACAGCAGCACTGTAGCCATTGGTGGAGATCTGATACTCGAAGCTGCGCCTTGGAACGCCAATCCGTTGATCCGCAGTATGGCTGACGCAGTCTCCGAGGTTGAACACCGTGGTCCACATTCGCTCGCGCACTTCTTGGAACTCCGCAGTCGTGGCATACGTCCGTTGTCCACGAGAGTTCGTGGACTTGTAGAGACCAAAGACATCCTTACCCGTAGTTGCCAAAATTTGCCTTGCGACTTGGTAGAGCACCTCTGTCGTGACCGGGAAGAACGATGGCACACAGGAGGTGGGCTGCGGCAGCAACGTAAACAATCGGCACCCTTTCGGGATCTCGTCTTGGTCGTGCATTTCTTCCATCTCCTTCAGCATGTCGTACAGCTTGCCGAGAAATAGCACCTCATGGCTAGCGATGTTCGCAGCTGTAGGAGGCAGTTCTAGCCACTCGAGCCATTGCTTCTCGACGTCCGTGAGGTCTTCAGGACTGGACTTTAGTCGAGCGACCATGGCCTCAGCTGCTCCCCGCGGATACGCAAGCTGCAGGCTAATGAAGTTGACGAGTCGTGCCTCGAAGTTCGTACGGACATGTTGCTGCGCCGCGACGAGCATGTCATTCGCCAGTTCTTTGATAGCGGAGCTTGAATCGAATAGCGTAGGTGGTATATACGACATGACCCTCGATCGTGAAGCCTTGTACTTGTTGATGGACTCCTCCAGTGCAGCGTTAGTCGAGGGTTTTGGCGCGGGCATCTGTTCGTCACCAAAGACAGCTGTGCAGCACCGGTAGAACGTAGCTTGGTCCAGCTGCAGGGCTGTCTCCATCGTGCGAGATCTTGCCGGCATTACAGGGCAGTTCGGGTAGCTGCGCTGATGGTGCTCGAACAGGCGGCAGCAGTGGAAGTTCATGACGAACATTGCCTCTATGCGGATCTGCTGCAAAGCCACAGCACGTTGTTCGAGCGCGTCCCGGATGTCAGGATTCGGACAAATGTGCCTCAGTGGGTATGTCACGGTTGAGAACACGAGGGCGCTGTTGGCTCCTCGAAGAAGGGTGCGACGATGGTTCGCGGCGGCGCGTTGCTCGATGTCGACTTGATCAAGTGGTCTCCACGCGATCGCAAGTTCTGGCAGGGGCTCGACGATGCTGGGGTCGGTAGTGAACGAATCCATGAAGGCAGGAGACTTGACTGTTCTGATAGTGAGGCTGCTGGCCACCACAGCCAAGTACACTTTCGTCACACCTGACAACGTCGCAGACGCCGTCTCCCGTAACTCCACTGCTGGTGCTGACGCTGCTGCCTCAGTGGCTTCAACTGCGACTCTAAACTTTAACAATGTTGACCGCAAAAGGCGAATTGATCTAGTGGACGCCTTCTGTCGGGGTGGTACGGACAAGCGTAGTTAGTTCCGATGCTGGGTATTCCCAGTGTAAGCGCAGCAATCTAGTGAAAGGGATTGATTGGGATAATATGGCTGCATGTGACTAGGTAGCCATGTTGCTAGATGGTGGTGGGTCATGGTTACAGGGCTCGGAGTAATCTTTTGGCGGTGTCGTGGGTGGTGGAGCTCTTCTTGAAGACGCCTAGCACTGCGAGGAGGATGAGGAGGACGAGGATGGCGCAGATGCCGAGCAGAATCGTCAGCTTGACGTTCTTCCACCACATTTGTCGTCGCAGCTTCCGACCAGTGTTGCGGAAAACCTTGGCTTGCTCGTTCAGGTCGTTGGTCTTCTGCTCCACGACTTCCATCTTCTCTGTGTTGGACAGCACAACTTGAATGTTGTTGTGCATGACGGTCTTGACGCCGTCCACTTGGTGCATCACCTCGGACAACTTGTCCACCTTGGTGCGGTCGTCATACGTTCCAGCAATGGACGTGAACAACTTGGCGCAGTCCTTATCCAGTCCGTTCTGCATCAAATGCAACACACACAACAAGTCAGCAACAGATATCATAGCAATATGGCTACACGAGACGCACCTCTCGACAGGTGAGCGCCTTGGACCCGAACTTTGGCACGATCTCCTGCTGCACGGTGGAGATCATCTGGAAGGCGAGGCGGATGGGATAATCCTTGGCGGTGATGGCTGCGAACACGAGCTCGTCGTTGTTCATGGTGAAGTGGAACTTGTTGGGGTCGCACTCGAGCGAGTGGCGGCCGTTGGGCGTCACCTGCGACTTCCACGTCGGCGCTCGGATCACTTTGCCCAGCATCTCCTTGTACGTCACCATGTCGGCCTCTCCACCGCGACCTGCCTTGCCGTCGGGAGAATGCATGTAGCAGGCCACGATCACTTTGTCCGTGGCACGAGCGATGGCCAGGAACTTGACGTTGTCGCGCGTCATCGACGCCGCTGCTGCAGCCGGAGGTGCCATGCTGCTACAATAAAATTTGATGAAGCTCCTTCTCCCGTCCAGCCGGCGAGTCACTCAATGTCGCTCGATGCAAGTGCGAAGACGCACTGGAGATCAGTTTCGAGTCGATGCCGATCAGGCCTCGACGAGGAGCTCCAAATCGAGGAAAAATGAGATATTTTCAGGCCTGCCTTTCTCATGACAACAATAGCGGAGGAAATCCAGGCGGAGGTCAACTCGACAAGATGGCTACATGCAGCTCCACAAGAGCGGATTCTATTCACTCGACGGTAAGATGCGGCTCTGCTAGCGCTGTGAGTTGCTGCAGTTGCTTGGAGGAGAAGCTGTGGCTGAAAGGCAGCGAAGACGACGATGGAAGCTGCTCTTCAAGCAGAGCGATGTCCATTCCGGAACTGAGAGCTGCCATCACGGCCACTTCTTCCGTGGTGATCTTGTCTGACGGAAGCAATCCCTTCTTGTCCTGCCACGCGCTCATGATGGTCGTCGCGCGGTCGGCGTCCACCAGCTGCAAGACAATAAAATACACAGCAAGGGTTAGTCAAGTGTCACGTACAAAATGAGAAGTTCATCGGGCAACTTACCTCGACCGATCCGGTAAAGCACTTGAGCAGCTGATTCATGGCCATCGAGTAGGCGAAGCCTAACTCCTCGGTCTCCTTGTGCTTGTTGAACTCGTTAATGGTAGCCTGTATGCGCGGATAGATCTGCGTCTCGCGGACATACATCCAGACCTGGAGGTTGTCGAATTGGCTGTGCTGGTTGGCCAGAATGTGCGCCCACGCCACTTCTTCAACTGGGGGTAGATCAAGATGCTCCAACTCCGGACGAATCTTCTCCATGTACTTCTTCTCCACAGCGATACCCAAGTTAAATGCCGTCTTCAGCAACAGCGCGACATCCTCTCCAGAAACTCCATAGTGCGTTTTGAGGTGGAACGGGTTGCCACTCGACAGCATCGCCTCCAGTGGTCGATCACCGATCAGCAACATCTCGCGTTCCTTTTTGAACTGCATCACAACTTCCGGCAGTGGGAAGATCGCACTGCCCACATGTTGCGGCAACTGCAACGAAGCAAACCGTCCAAACTGCTCCGACAACGGAGTGAACGTCTCCTCCACCAACTTCTCCAACGGGTCACTCGACGCGTAAAAATTCGGCAGCGAGAAGCCATAACTCTGCACTTTTCCGTCCTTGCACATTGTCTCCAACAGGTCACACATAGTCTTCAGCTTCTCCATCAACTCCCTGTGCTTAGCCGGAACTAGCGCCAATTCATCTGGAATCTGACACACGACATGGTCCACACTATCAACGTCCAGCTCCTTCATCGTGATCTTCACCCCCTTCTCCACGTACTGCCTGGTAAGTCTCTCGTCTGCCTCTAGATTGGTCGGATGCACCACATCACTGCCAATCAGGGTGGACACCACGAAACATTCGCGCGGGATGTCGAGGTCCTCAATGGCCTCGTTCAGGGCCAGCGCTTCCACGTAACTCTGCTTCTCGGCTGCTTTCGTAACCACCGTCGGGTTAACCGCCGCCTGGATGAAGTTGCTGACGTAGGACGACGTCAGTTCCTTGCTGGTGTCCACGCGGGGCATGTCTCTGGCCCACAGCGCAGGGCTCCCGATGCCTCTCTGGCCGACGTGGAGATATTGCGCATCGGCTCCTGACTCACTCACGCGGAGTTTGGGGCTCGCACTTGGCTGGAACGGACTACGAGACACGAAGTCTTCGGTCGCGGGGCCAGTGGCGCGGCCGACGTGCAGATGCGCGCGCTGCAGCGTCGAGAGGCGAACGCGTCGGGGACCGCAGATCGCTCTCATGCTTTTGTGAGTCAATTGCAAGCCACAACTGTCGGAATGAACCGTTCTAAAATTTAGGAAAATTCGATACAAACGGCAAGATGATTTGCTTTAACAATTGGCTGTATTGTAGTTCTAAACTGAGGCTAATTCTAAAAAGTCGAAGTGCGAGGATGGTGTCGATGGTCTTGAGCCTTCCGCGTGGTGCTGAATCTTGGCTATTGCATGGTTGTGTTGGTCGAGCAACCTGTCTCTGAGTGTTTCGCAGTGAACTTGCGAACTTCGTGTAGCAGCGACGCTTCCAGTTTTGCGTGCTCGACGTCCACGTTCGGGATCTCCTCCTTGATCATCGTCAGTAGCTTTTCCAGGTACGACCGAGAGCTCGAACGTACTAATCCAACAAAGGATCTCGGTTTTCGTTCGGCAAACCACAACACACGATACATAGCGTCAAGTCTCGAGTTCTAAGCCGAGTCGTGTTGAAACATTAAGCTCGACACCGCGATTTGCAACGGGAGTCATCGTCACGTCACGACCTCTAGCTTACTGTTTCATGATATCGTCGATGGTCTTGAGAGTGTGTTCCCAAACTGCGTTCTTGGCCTCTTCCGTGCGGTATTTGGTCTCGGACATCTCCTTGCCATTTTGGTCGATCAGCTTCCACCCAGTTCCATATGTGCTCGTAACGAGAGAGCAGGGACGCCGACGACAAAGCCTTGAACGACGGCATGCCCTTCAAAAACGCACCGTAGAGCGGATACCTCTTCTTCAGGTTTTCATGCCAGAATGCATGGTGCTCGACACGACTCATGTGTCGGTACTCTCGGGACGTGACTTGTTGGACGTGAGCATTGTCGTGCAGGAAGTGAGACCGGCGCCTGACACCGCGTTTCCGCGGACGGTGCTTTGGGTGGTGCCGTTGGCAGATCTCGCACCACCCCTCCATATCGCAGTGCGCTCTGCTGCGTCTCTTGCGTCGGTGGCGACGACGGCGGTTCCTGCTGCGCTTCCTGCCATGGCGTCTGCCGCCAACGTGGCCTGGACAGGTACTGCACCAACCGGGCATGGAGCATGGCTCTTCCGGTGCGTTGCAGACATAGCCCAGCATAGGACGGCCGTATGCCGTCAGCATCATCCGTAGACCTGGGTCAATCCCGATCAGCGTATGTGGTATATACTTCGGAGAAAGAACAGGTCGTTCAACAGGAGCAGGAATTGACGTCAGCACAGCAGCACTGTAGCCATTCGTGGAGATCTGATACTCGAAGCTGCGCCTTGGAACGCCAATCCGTTGATCCGCAGTATGGCTGACGCAGTCTCCGAGGTTGAACACCGTGGTCCACATTCGCTCGCGCACTTCTTGGAACTGCGCAGACGTAGCATAGGACGGTAGTTAGCCACTTCACCTTCCTTCATCACAATGGGTTCTACCTGCACACTGTAGGCCGGGAGGTAAAAGAACGGAACCGAAAATCGATCAGCCTTGTTGCTCGCGAGCACACGGTGCAATGGCGCCATGAACTTGTCGTTTGACCAGACTTGCACCAGATCCCCAATGTTGATGGTGTATGTGCCTTTGCGAGGGGGGACGTCCACTCGGAAGCTGTGACGGTAGCAAGCGAGGATTTTGTGCGTGACTCGCCACCACAATTCAACTTCAGTGACTGGGGATTCTTCGGCAACAACGACGTGCTGTATGCCAAGTTGGACATGGCGACAGCCGACGGTCTGAGGTGAGTTGATGCTTTTGGATGACGGAGCTGCTTTCGGTGGTGATTTTTGTGGTGATGTGGTAGGTTGAGTGCGATAGCTGAGCGTCTCCATGCCAAATGTGGGCAGTTGGGGTTCACGACGGAAAGGTTCCGTCGTCCGTTTACTCCGCACTTGACCGTGTGGAAGGCGTCTCGTGATCGGGAGCTCATTAAAAGTCTTAACGCGGGACGAGAACCTGATGAGTCTTCAGCCCAAGATGAAGTGTACCGAGCTGTGGCGTCGTTTGAAAATGATGCTACCACCGAAGCGGCACCTCGCCTTGGGAGCGAGTATCCGAGATTGATGGAATTGCTGAGCATGAGGGAGAAGGACGACGACGGTGGGGATCTCGCCTGTCTATCATAGCGTGCAACCCATTGTTATTTGACAATCATTATTCTTTTGATGCCTGCAGGTTACTACAGACAAGTTGCCTCAGCATTCTGGTGCAACGGTTAGCGGCGTCAAATATCGTTTGGTTCATAGTTTGACGGTCAACACGTAGTATTAATTTGCTCTACACTGATCAAGTGGTTTTCCTGTGCGGCCGACAGGAAGTCGTCTAATTCTCAAGCACAACACGGTAACGAGCGCGGCCCTCACGCATGATGGTGATACCCTCGTTCACCTTGGCCATGGGCAACTTCTGGATGATCGGGCGCACGTTCTTCTCAGACGCGAGCTTGAGCATGTCCTCGATGTCCTCAATGCTGCCAATGAGGCTACCCACGACGCGGATGCCGCGACCCACCACGAACATGGGCAGGAACTTGATCTCGTCGTTGGGCAGACCCAGCATCACGAGCGTTCCACGCTTGCGGAGCAGGCCCAAGTACTGGTTGTACGGCATTCCCTTGGCATCGGCAGTCAGGATCAACGTGTGCACCGAGTTGGCAGCCTTCTTGGCATCCTCCGGGTCGCTCAGATTGTAGAACTCTTCAGCTCCCAGATCCAAGATCTGCTGACGCTTGTTGGCCGAGCGCGAGAAAGCAACGGGGACGGCACCGAGAGCACGGATGAACTGGATGGCCAAGTGACCAAGACCGCCAATACCAATGACACCGACACGGTCGCCGGCTTTGACGTTCTCGTGCTTCAGCGGCGAGAACACAGTCGCGCCAGCACACAGCAGCGGGGCAGCGGCGTCCGATGGGATATTCTCGGGGATCTTGAAGGCGAAAGCACTCGACACACGCACGTAGTCGGCGTATCCACCGTAGGCCAAGGCGCCGTCCTCGTACTTGGCGTTGTACGTCAGCACGGCACGATCGCAGTACGACTCGACCTTATCGGCGCAGTCCACGCACGGCTTGTCGGCGTCCTTGTTGCGGCAAGACCAGACCTGAGCACCAACGCCAACGCGGTCGCCCACAGCCATGTTGGTCACCTTAGGACCGGCAGCAGTCACCTCACCAACGATCTCGTGACCAACGACAACAGGGTACGCGGTCGGACCCCAACCGCTGTCGATGGTGTGGACGTCCGAGCCGCAGATGCCGCAGTGCGAGATCTTGATCTCAACATCTTCGTCACCCAGCGGACGCGTCGTGTACTGCCACGGCTTGAGCTCGCCGGACTTCTCGTAGGCAGCGTAGGTGTTGACGGTGCGCGGGGCGGTGGCCATGGCTGCTGACTGAATTGGAATACTTGGATTGAGGTGAATTCAGGAATGAACAATTGCGCCAGTGCTGTCCTGCACGAACCTTCGGCTGCCACGGGGTCGTGATAGACGCGGCTGGTGACGACTGGTGCTTCGTGCACGGGGTGGCATATGCCTGATCGATCGTGCTGCCCTCGATTGCGTTTGACCCCACGTTTACAAAGACCCGCAACGAGCTCGTCTTGCATTAAGCCCGATGTGCATGTGGACGATCTCAGCCCACCAAGATGGCACGTGCGGCGACTATTGCAAACTTGTATGGCCATGAAGATGAGAGCTTGGCTTTGCGAGGGCTGGCAGCCATCATGGCGGACTCAAAACGCACGGACGGAGCAAGCCTTGCGTCACGCGTCAACTGCAACGAGTGGTCAAGCGATCATTGCTGCTTCGACTTGGCGACTAAAGCAATACCACATGTCGCAGTTTGCTAGTCTGACGCTGCGTCAGTGACGCACAAGCTGAAGTTTGCGAAAAGCATGACGCAGCAAAGATGTTTTCAAAGCAGAGATTGATCCGCTGGCAGTTTTGCTCGCGTAGTCCCTGCAAGCAGATTGCTCGCGTCGGGGAAGTTTTGGGGTATATTCACTAAGAATGATCTCGAGAGATCTTTACGTTCGGACTGGGCTACCGACGAATGAAGGCACTACATCTTTCACTCCCCAGCAGCCCGTTTACCGAGTGGGCCTTCGTTTGAGGTCCTTCTCAGGGTCCCGTTCCCACGTTGGTTGAATTCAGTCGCCTTAGTCGATTCGGTATCCTCTGCAGAACTGTGGAGTTCGAGGCTGGTTGGTGACTTGGAGGAGTCCTAGCTGCCACAAGTTTTTCGCGGCGTTGATGTCACGCTCCCAGTAGTTCGCTCTGCAAACTATATTTCTGCAGACCCGCACATTCCTCGACCTTTTGGTTTCTCTCGCACCGTAGATCTTGAATGGCGTGTTCACCATCGGTCCCGAGCACTCAGAGCAAAGATAACTGGTGCGGAATTCGTCGACCATGACGAGGGTTGCGCGGCGAGAGAGTTCAAGTGCGAACCGCTTGAGCGGGACGTGCATATGGCCCGCGAGATGGGTCTGACTGCTCCATTTTCCGAGAGCCACACACACACGTCTCGGTCCACGTTCGGGACGACATGCTTGGCGAGTTCCGCGACGGCCTTGCGTTTGAATCGCGACAGTGTAAATCTCCACTTTCGAAACCCTTTCAGTGCGCAGAACTCCAACATGGCGTTGATATTCCTCCAGAAGCTGCTCAAAGGAAAGGAAATACATTTATTTTGTAGGCAGTGAACTTGACTCTTTTGACCCCAGGTCTTCGAGATATGCAGCAACAAGCGTATTTTGCAACGTGGCGGTTGCATCGCTGCCAACGACATTAGTGCTTGATCAGTCCGAGTTCTCGGATTTGGCTGTATTGCTCTGCAGAAAGATACAAGCGACAAAGGGAGTAAGCCACCCATTCGAAATCATCGCTCTCCCCACAACCCGGGAACATACCTGGTATCTCCATGAGTGCCTGCATGGCGAAACCTCCGTCTGGGTTGTTGAGGTTGCCTCTCGGAATGGTGTTGTAGTTTACGAACTGGAAGTTGTCGAAACGGCGCTCGGGGAGCTGGTCGTCGAACTCCCTCATTATGGTCCATGGTCCGTCGCCCACACCTACCATAACAATTGCTGAAGACCACAACATTTCACAAGGTTAGACGTCACCAACAACTTTTGACACGAATGTCGTTTCCACCACGTACAGATGGGGTACTCGGATGCATCCACGATAGCCCGTCGAGCCATTTCAGGGTCGTCAATGTGGCCGTTTGAGATGATGATCAAGATGTGGTACCGGCGGGACTTCTTGACCATTTTGATTGCTTCGTGGATCACCGGTACGAAACTGGCTGTAGCGTTGAGCTCCAACGTGGAAGCAATCGCGAAATATCGCTGCAAGACCTCATCCAGCTCGCACCCTCGACCCTCCACGAAGGGAAAGTATCGTTCCGCAAGTGGTCGCTCGGGGTGGCCGCCATAACCAAAGGCCGGGATCGAGTCATCGTCGTCGAAGAGTTCAAACACGCGGGTGATGGCAGATATCACCGTCTGCACAAGTGAAAACACAGTGACCGACATTAGATCTCAATGGCCGATGCAAGTATTCAATTAGCTGCTGACAATCACCTGGTAAGGGTTGCTCACACGCCCAGTCTTATCAACGTAGTGCAGTG
This sequence comes from Phytophthora agathidicida, assembly GCA_025722995.1. Classification (NCBI taxonomy): domain Eukaryota; phylum Oomycota; class Peronosporomycetes; order Peronosporales; family Peronosporaceae; genus Phytophthora; species Phytophthora agathidicida. The sequence goes on along the minus strand of CP106972.1, from coordinate 2,530,562 downwards.
ACCGCCCTTCAAACGTTTGCGCTCCCTTGATCTGCAAAGGACACAACAACACATACAGTAAATGACTGCATCTTGACCGGCGTCATGGCGGTTGTTGTGCTCTCAAACCAGATTTGATTCCGTGAAGTCCACCTGTACCAAATCAAACGCGTAAGTTTCGAGAATGATGACACTGTGATCGTAGCACCAATTGAACCCACCGCGATGATGAGGTCGGACGATTGCAGCCCCACCTCCCTGTTGAATGGTGCAAATAATTGGTCAGAACAGCACTATTACCTGTATAATAGCAAGACGATGGGGCCACTCACCGCAGCGCTTTTTCCACTTCCTCTGTTGGCATATTCGAGTGCGTTAAAAGGGTCCACAAGCTACAGTTTGGGGGAGGAATACGCGTACATACCGACGGAGTTGTAGCTGTCCGGGATCGGCTCGAAGGCCTCGCTACTCGACGCGCAGCCCATTGCGAGGTCGGGACTTGTTGAGGCTTCTGGGACTTAGTGTCGAGTGCCCCTGCAAGGCCGGGTGGAATACGTACGGACAAGCGACTCGGCCGGCCAATCGCGCACCGTAAACGTTTACCCACTTGGCTCAAGTTTCTCTGAACCTTTAGGGCCAGATAAACACGCGGTTTGAGGTTCTCAACAGCGTTTACAAAACCTACTATCTATCATTAAGATAGATATTTTAGTCGCCGTCTAGAGGCGTGCAGAACTTCTGTACTCGCGCTTCTCTAGCGGCATCAGACCACACCCTTACCGTCGCGCAGCAGAACGGCAGGAGCGCCAGGAAACCTCGAACAAGCAGCGACAAAAAGCAGCAGTCACTTTCATTACAGGTTATCTGTAAATGCCGACCCGCTATTCAACAGCATGACCACACCGCTGCAGTCCGAGACGTACGAGACACTGGGTCAAGCCTGGATCTGACCAACAAGCAGCAACAGGTGGACGCCGCTGCCAGTGCAATCACACGCAAGGTGTCACTCAAGCGCCGGAACGGAGCCCAACGTTCTCTTCGCAAGAGCTGCAATGAGCGGCCACTGAGCTCACCCGTACTGTTAACCACCGGTGGCAGTACCAGTGTCATGGACGTGGATGACGCCACTTCCAACACCGTTAAGACGGACGAGGACGATGAACTGCGACGCCAGCTCCTCGCGGCACGCGCCGATGAAATCCTACGCGGCAAATGCTCCGCGAGGAAGCTGGGGGGGGGGGCACTTCGTGCCCCTTTTCCCTCATGGACGGCGTGGTGTCCGGGTGCGGCCACCTCACCCAAGCTAAATGCATCAAGCGCTGAATCCAGTAGGCACATGTGTCGAGAGGAGGTGGTGGACGCAAGGAAGCCTTCACGTCGTTGGCCAAAGGACTTCCAGTTCCGTCAATCGATGGTGGCGTGGCAGCCTATTCCTGCCAACAACCGATGATTTAAAGGACTCAAGCTGAGCCTATCTGCACCAGCACTGCTACATGCTCGAGGCGTTCTCGCACGCGAGCAGAGAGTGAGCTGAAGAAGCTGCACGATGCGGGCAGCTAGCGAGCACTTGGTTCAAATGTGTGGAAGAGCTAAGAAATGGTGGTTTGCGCGCAGCAGACCTGGATGTTGCAGCTGTAACGAATTTGATGAAGCTGGCGTCGTTGTCAAGGAGTAGTAGTGCGAAAGTGCAGCCTTCGATCGACTATCTTGGGTCGTTCATTGTGGACAACCTCGCGGATGGAGCAACAGCAAGCATGGCGGAGATCACCCGCTGCCAGCCTGACGTGTTGAACTAGCATCCTCTCGAAGGGCAGATTATGCTGTGAACTGTGCTAGAAGAAGAACGGCGCTGGTGTCAGTGCTCGGCGAGAATTTCTATCTGCAGCAGAGCTAGGTGCAGATCGAATTTGTGTGAGACGGGCGACAACTCGTGCTTTCTGGCGGTCTTTGTCGGCTCCGCCTACTGCATCATGTTGGGCAAGGTGATGAAGATGCATGCGCGAGGCAGGTTTGAGAAGCAATATACGTGACAAAACTTGCAAAGCAGACATTGTATTGAGGCAAACAGCTGCTTTTTCTTAGGAACCACATAGTTTTCAGAGATAAAGACGATGTCACGTACAAGGTCAGGATCCGTTTGCGATCGCTTCGCAGTCACGACATTGCCTGCAGTGGAGAAAGCACGCTCAGACGGCACGGAGGTAGCAATACAACACAGCCATTTCCTGGCAAGAAGTTCAAGTGAAGGAAACTTGTGGCCATTAGTGGCCCACCAAACGAGGGGATCCTGATCACAGGGAACTGCTTTAGCCTCTTCCAGATACGCCACAAACTCGTTTGCACAATTCAGCTGGACCTTTTGAAATGTAGGATCTGTTCGAATACATGAGCTGGCATCGTCATCGTCTGAACCCAGCATATCGTCCCAGACAGCAGCGGTGTCGTCACTTGGAGATTCACTGACTGGTCTAACGCGAGTGTTTTGGACGGGTGTTGTCGACTCTCCAGCAGCATTATGCACGGCAACTGCAGCAGCGTCAATCAGACACTGTTTGGCTGCTTCGACTTTGGTTTGCTTGAGTAGTTTCATCTTGTGGAAACGGGGTCTAGACAGGTTATCCACACAAGCTCGAAGCTCATCCCTCTAAACCGCTTCACCAAGAGATTTAGAATGCCCATACGCACCTTATCCATCAGCTCGAGAATCTCAGCTTGGAACTCCTGTCGATCGACTACTGCAGCTTATTTTGCGAAGATATCGGAGTCGCTCAAAACCTTTTTAACCCGTCGAAGCATTGGGAATGCCAACGCCAACGTCGGGTAGCTGCTTCCACTCAGCACTTTTGTGACAGCGGCGATAGGATCCAACATGGCCACCAAGCACCTGATCGCGAACCATTCTCTTGGCTTAGGGAGCTTGTCGCGACTCAACTCTTTGAACTTATCCTTGCATTCTGGCCTCTCTAGGCGCCTGAAGAAGTCGTCTAATGGCGCCTGAAGTTCAATCAACCGCGCGAGCATATCGCGGCAAGAATTCCGTCGCGTGGCGCAGTCGGTGATCAAATGCAACGCTGATCGCTTCCAGGCTTTCACTTGAATCCTGTCAAGCCGATTGGTAGCTTTCGGTGACTTGCGAAAATACGTAGCGAGACTTCGGAAACGCTAGACGATCTCCCGCATTCGCCCCAACGCCGTTTTTGCCGCCGCATCCCGAGATGTTGCTAGTGACCTCTCTACAAAACCTTCAACAGCATTTACAGAAGCTCGCTGTACTTGGACAACATCGTCCTCAGCAACACGGTGGACAGTTCGGTGGATGGCTGGGTGAACTGCTCGCCGGGAGGCCGTACGGGAGGAGTCCCCGGTGGCTGGAACGTTTTTCGCGGCGTTGATGTCACTCTCCCAGTAGTTCGCTCTGCAAACTATATTTCCGCAGACGCGCACATTCCTCGACCTCTTGGTTTCTCTCGCACCGGGGATCTTGAACGGCATGTCCACCATCGGTCCCGAGCACTCAGAGCAAAGATAACTGGTACGGAATTCGTCGACCATGACGAGGGTTGCGCGGCGAGAGAGTTCAAGTGCGAACCGCTTGAGCGGGACGTGCATATAGCCCGCGAGATGGGTCTGACTGCTCCATTTTCCGAGAGCCACACACACGTCTCGGTCCACGTTCGGGACGACACGCTTGGCGAGTTTCGCGACGGCCTTGCGTTTGAATCGCGACACCGTGAATCTCCATTTTCGAAACCCTTTCAGTGCGCAGAACTCCAGCATGGCGTTGATATTCTTCCACATGTGCTCGTAGCGAGAGAGCAGGGACGCCGACGACGAAGTCTTGAACGAAGGCATGTCCTTCAAAAACGCATCATAGCGCGGATACCTCTTCTTCAGGTTTTCATGCCAGAATGCATGGTACTTGACACGACTCATGTGTCGGTACTCTCGGGACGTGACTTGTTGGACGTGAGCATTGTCGTGCAGGAAGTGAGACCGGCGCCTGACACCGCGTTTCCGCGGACGGTGCTTTGGGTGGTGCCGTTGGCAGATCTCGCACCACCCCTCCATATCGCAGTGCGCTCTGCTGCGTCTCTTGCGTCGGTGGCGACGACGGCGGTTCCTGCTGCGCTTCTTGCCATGGCGTCTGCCGCCAACGTGGCCTGGACAGGTACTGCACCAACCGGGCATGGAGCATGGCTCTTCCGGTGCGTTGCAGACATAGCCCAGCATAGGACGGCCGTATGCCGTCAGCATCATCCGTAGACCTGGGTCAATCCCGATCAGCGTATGTGGTATATACTTCGGAGAAAGAACAGGTCGTTCAACAGGAGCAGGAATTGACGTCAGCACAGCAGCACTGTAGCCATTCGTGGAGATCTGATACTCGAAGCTGCGCCTTGGAACGCCAATCCGTTGATCCGCAGTATGGCTGACGCAGTCTCCGAGGTTGAACACCGTGGTCCACATTCGCTCGCGCACTTCTTGGAACTGCGCAGACGTAGCATAGGACGGTAGTTAGCCACTTCACCTTCCTTCACCACAATGGGTTCTACCTGCACACTGTAGGCCGGGAGGTAAAAGAACGGAACCGAAAATCGATCAGCCTTGTTGCTCGCGAGCACACGGTGCAATGGCGCCATGAACTTGTCGTTTGACCAGACTTGCACCAGATCCCCAATGTTGATGGTGTATGTGCCTTTGCGAGGGGGGACGTCCACCCACGTTTGAGACTCACGATGCAGCACCTGAAGTGAAGCCACCTCGTCATCTTGTAGCAGAATGGTCAGCGCACCCGAGTCAGTGTGGTGGTAGACGCCCATTGTGTTCTCCGGTTCAGGAGCTACGGGGTAATGGTTCAGCCTCATCGTACTCGATGCATTCGAGCAAAAGATCTGGTCGAAGAACGCAGGCTCTTCACCCAGCGCCACTGCGAGCACCTTCAGTAGACGCCGCGCAATGTGCTCCATCTCGTCATAGTACGATCTCATGGCACTGCGAAAACCGGGCAACGTCGTCTCGTCAAGCCACTGGTTTTGATCCTGTCCCAACCTCTCGAGCTTGCCGGTCGCTGGTCCGTCTTCCCCTGATCCAGCAAAGTCGAAGCACTCTTTCCAGTCCGTCTTGTTCTTGGTTAGTTCCCCTTCAACGTAGCCTCGATTGTTTGAGGCGCTACGTCGAATGATGCGCTTGATCTCAGCTGGTAGGCGGAAGAAAGATCGCACGACGGGCTGGAACTCGCCCACCTCTTGCTCCGATAATCCATGATCCGCGATGTAGAAGTCTGCAACAAAGACTTCAAGGTGGACTGTTTTCTCGATGACCGTCCCCAGAGCGCATACATATTTGGCTTTAGTGTTCACTGGGTCGGTGGCTACAACGCTAGTTGCCTGCATGTGATGGATTCTCACTCGGCAAGACATTCACAATGGCATCTCCGCCTACGCTTCACGTTACTATTACCAAGGTTTTGCTGCCCACTTTGACGCTGCTAGGCTTATTGGATGAGCACCATCCAGCTGATGAACAGGTAGAAAAGAAGCACCGGGTACACCGTTAGAGCCTTTCGCTTGGGCGGCACCAACTTCGACATGAACACGACCGACGCTGCAGCACGAAGCAAAGCACAACGAATCAGCAGTCAACTCTGATGCAAAATCATAGCAGACCAAAATCCACCTCGTGTCGACCAGAGGAAGCCCACGGCGACAATGACCATCCGCAGCAAGATGTGCGAGACCACCACCTTGGCCAGCATGCACACCAACGTCGCAATATTCAGCGGGAACACGCAGTATCCCAGCACGCACACACTCTGGAAGAACGATCTGCTCGCCAATACAAAATATGAACAAAAACATCCCTTCCAAACACACCAGCAACTCTATAGACGTACATGCTGCTGCCCAGAAGCTGCGCGTTGATGGTGACGATGGCAGCGCCCACCCAAATCACCACAAACACTCCAGTGAACACCATGGCCGACTGCGCCGCAGGAGCCGTCACACTCAGCATTCTGCACCACAATAATTATCATCAAAAACAACAACAACAAACATCAGTCTATAGTCCCTCCCATAGAGTAGCAACAGGAGACTGCAGCGTACATGGAGAGCGTCAGACACAAGAGCAACGGGCCCCAGAGGTCCCCTACAAGTCACAAACCAACACAGTCAGCCTTGCCTTGCGCTCAGATCTGACTCCAGCACTGTCGTACAGTCCCGCAGCGCCTTGAGCGTCTCCTCCGACGTGTTGCTGGGCATGAGCACGACGCGCAACTTGCCACCGACCAGCCGCAGGTCGCGGAGCTGCGGAACACGCGTCCCGCCCAAAAAGTCACAATAAATCACAACAGAAGCCACAACAGAAGAACCAGAGAGGCAGCGTACGATGGTAGTGGACACAGGCTCGTCCAACGTGTTCTCGTCCGCCGACGGGAGGCTGATGCTGCCCGAGACGAGCTCCACGCCCGCAGCGTCCTTGAGCTTCTCGTCCTGCATTTTCGCGCTGAAAACGTCGAAAAATGACGATAGGGCGTCTCTTTCACGAATATTTGCAATGTTTGTTATGCCCCATTGTTGCAAGTTTTGGCACTGAACTCGCTCGCGCCTTTCGAGTGATCTCCCTCTTTGGCCGGTCGATCGAAAGGCGCGAGCGAGCGGATCCTGGTTTTCTTGCTGAAGGTGAGCTATCCAGTAGCGTTGGCGAAGATCACGCAGTCGAAGTTCCTCCGGTGTCGTGCAGGATATTCCGCATCCAGGGCTCGAAGCGCTTTGAAGGCAACGATCTTCTCCTTGCTATTGAAAGCGAAAACCTCCTCGTGCTTGTGGAATAGCGCGTCTGCCATGCGTAGTTGATAGTTGAGAAGGAGTTGAATCAGGGACCGCTCGGCCAGTGTGCTGTCGTCTTGGAGCACTTTTCCTGCGAGGATGAGCTTCTGCTGAGCCACGGGGAACGTCTGGAGCTCCTCGATCTTCTGCTTCACGGAGGAGGCCTGCCCTCTGTCGAGCAGGGTCGAGGAGGAGAGGATGAGGTGGACAAGTACCGCGTCCGTGAGCTCTGCGTCTAGGGAAAGCTCCGTGTCCGTCCTTGTCTCCAAGCAAAGGCGGCGCGCATTGAAAACGCGAGCGAGCAACTCGATTCCGCGCTGATCCAAGCTGGATGCATGCATGTTCAAAATGGTCAAAACAATGCAAATTGAAAGCAAGCAAGTGTAGTTGTACAAACCTAAAGATTGGCAAACAAACAAACAAACAGATCCTCTTGAGATGCAGAAAGCGCTCTTCTTCTTGCTCGACACTAAGTGCTGGTCACGACCGAATGAGAAACAGGCGCCACTGTTTTAACAAGCTTGCCAGCTTGGCAAGCTGCCCAAAAGTCTGCCTCGAGTTGCTTGGCTTGTTCACGGTTGGTCGTTGGCGTGCAGCCAGCGGCGACGCAGCTAGTCATGCATGCCCCCAGCGCAACGCTGCAGTCGATGATAGCGAACGGAGTGCCAACACCTGCGGTCACTGTGCCAAACGTCGCTCCGGCGGAAGTGTAACACGCCACAGCGAGGGCATTGCAGCCCGTTTGGCAAATGCCATACGCGAGGGGTCCAGCATTGACTTCGGGCGCACTGGCGAGTCCCAGCATCAGGAACGCGGCTGTCAACGTCTTGAACGTCTTGAACATCTTGTAGCGCTGCGGGTTTTATCTGCGGGTGGCCGAATGAGTTATGATCAACATTGTAGAGTAGAGAAGCTTTGGATACGTTGTTGCGATAGCACTCGTTTTGCATCAAGTCACCTGGTCACCCATGGACATTAGCGCCAGTAACACCACCGATGCAGATCTACCTGCTGCTTTCACTTCGTTAGACAGGGTCAATTTCAATCTCCAGTGGCTCTCTCGTCGCCGCGGCGTTGACCAAGTTTGCATCCATTGCTGGGGGTGAGGCGGTTGAACCGAGGTGGCGCACCTGGGCACGTAGAGCTCTCCACTCGATCAGTTTGCTGTGATGCCAGTTGGCACTTATTCTGCCCGTGAACACCCCGAGGAACCTCATCGTTTGACAAGGGGTCCACGAAAGTAACGTAGGAGTCGCAAAGCACACGTACGTAAGACGCACGACGTCCCAGTGTATCTAAGACGCGGCCCGGACAACGTAGACTACCTTCATTTTTTGAGCTGCACAGACCGTGATGTCTTCCTATTCGACTTCGAGCACTTTCTTGATAGTCTTGAAGACGTCTTCGCGTCCTGAATCCAGTTCACTTAGGCAAGAGTGCTTTAGCCATCGTTGAGGCCTCGTGCATGTACTTCCTGAACAACAATTAACTGTCGCTGGTCCTACGATCTTTGCGCCTACTGACCAAGAGTGTGGCGCGCTCGCTGGTGTCTGAGCAAGTCGGGAGTCCGAGCTGTTTTGTAGGTGCAACCATCCACTCCGCACACAAACCGTTTGATGCCCCTGCACAAATGACAAGCATACAAGTACAAAACGTTTAGTTTCAGATGCCAAGTGTACTACAGGTCACTTACTCATGCGAACGTTCATGGCCTCGTCGGTCTGATGAGCGAGCAAAACGTTTACCGCAGCCGCCATATTCGCACTTGTAGGGCTTCTCACCCGTGTGAACACGAGTGTGTGTTTTCCAGTCGGCTTTACGCAAAAAGCCTTTGCCGCACGTCTCGCAGCACCACTTCTTGTCACCGCCATGAATTAAAGAATGCCGATTGAGATCCCCTTTCCGCGTGAACCTCTTACCGCAGTCTGGAAAGAAGCACATGTACACCTTCGGTGAGTTCTGTGGTGGCGGCTTCTGGCTCGCTGTCCCGGGCGATAGTGGCATCACTGCAGTTGGCGACACCACACTATTGGAGTGCTGCAACTCGGTGAAGGTGGCATCCCCGCTTAGGAATAGCTCCAAGTCCGCATCGGGCTTCGAAACACGGGGAGATGCTGAGTCAGCGTGCGTTGTAGGACATCTCACAATCTGTCTGTCGTCCGTGCTCGTTGAGAAACCCTTCGTAACAGACTCTACCTTCGTAACTAATTTGCCAGCCTTGCAAGCAGCTTCAAATGCGTCGGTGTCCTTGACGGCTTGTGCACGGTCGGTGGTAATTGTGCAGCTCTCGGTGTTCTTGGGCTTTAGAAAGGCTTTCCTTATCCCCTCTTCACCCAACGCCGCCACTGTGATGTTGAATGAGCCATCGACGATAATACGGCCATCGCAAATCCACTGTTTAGTGTGCTGCATAGCAGCGTCCAGCGGGGTGTAGATCTCCATGTTGTTCACCAGTAAATACTCATACATATCGTGACAGTCTTTGTTCCACATCGTTTTCTTATCCGCGATGATCACAACGATGACTCCGCGGTTCTTCGCCGCCACCACACGCTCTGCCACAGCTCGGTGCGAGAAATAAAATGATGAGATGCACATTGAAATGTGCGTGTTGTCGATTAACCCGAAAAGTAGTTCGAGCAAAGTGCCATCTCGCCCCCATGTACCTTTAACTGGTACGTCGCGTACCATCAGTTCCAGCAGTAGGCCATCGTGGTAGCGCCCATAGTTGCGTAGGCTCATCCCTAGTATCTTGGCGATTTCTGTTCGGTTGTACGAGATTACACTGCTGCTGTTTCTTCCAGCAGTATGCTGTTGAGCTGACCTTCTTGCTGCTGCTGCTGCTTGAAACTTGTCCGCTAACCCAGCAACAGATAAAGGCGGGGGCCCTCGTGTCTTCTTTGGCTGGCCGCGACGATCAAAGCGGGCCTGGACAAGGCGAGTCGTGCACCCGAGAGTCCGCGCCACCTCGCTCCTGTCGAACCGCGACAGTCCACCACCTCCATCCTGCTGCAGCGCCGCGCTGCTGCCGATGTCCTGCAGACACAGCAGCACAAGCTCTGTCGTTATCGACGCAGCAGCGGAAGAGTTTTCAGCCGCCGCTGCCGCCATTGGGCTTGGTTGGTTCTTCTTCTTCTTCTTTCTTTCTTTCTTTCTTTCTTCTTGCCGCGTTGCTTGTTCTGTTGTGGGCCGCCATTTTCTTCTTCAGCTTCCTGTTACCCCCAACTTTGCCAGGCACGTTTCAGCTCCGGGACCGTGATAGCGCCATGTATCATGACATTTGTGCCCAAATCTCGTACGATCTGGTCGCTCGGCAACCGGTGCAAGGAGCTTTCCGAACGGACTTGGAAGTCAAGCGCGCACTTGAGGTGCTTCCAGTTCCAACTAAACACATTCTTCGCCCTCTTGCCTTCTCGAAACCCAGTGAAGTCAACAATCTGGCGCTGTTCCGAAAGGGGACATGCGAACTTGCCAGCTACGTGGACCGGGACGCGTTCGTCCCCGGTATCGTGGCGGGCGAGACCGCGGAAAGGATGTTGTCCCTCGACTTGGAGGAAAAGAAGGCGGAATATGCCGTACAACCACCGACGGACTCCCAGCTCGTCAGCTGGAGCTACCGCTTAGAACTGTGCTGCAAGTTCTTGCTGAGCCCCAACATCCGCCTGGAGTTTCCCGTGACGATCGTCCACGAAAACTGCACGCTGGACCAGCACCGGCGGCAGGCGACTACCAGGCGATGAAACAACCAGCAGACTCGAAAGTGAAGAAAGTGAAATGAGCTTGCACCATCAAGGACCCAAATGAGCTGTGGTGATGACCAACGAACTCGAGCATCGATCACTACGAACACAAAATGCCCCCGTCAAGGTATGGAACTTCGTTATATACTAGGGCAGCAGTTGTAATCTGGCTCATTGTTGAATGACGTTGTGTTGAGTTGAATGAATGTAGAAGTCGTTGGCGGTCATTGTGCGTTTGTGAAGACTCGAGGGCCTCTAGTAGGACTACTACGGCGATTGAAAACCATCACCACGACCTTGGTTCCGTTCGAGGCGAGGCAAATTGCAGAGTGGTGAACGAATCCGTCGATCGGAGCGCAATGATATCTACTTCCACGAAACCCAAGCGGAGTCACCAAGATCTCCAAGCATCGTCAATTCCTTCGCCCGACATTGCCAGTTTTTATATCGCCACGCGATGGAACTAGGTGTTGACGGCGAGCTCCCACTCCAGCAGCAACGTGCAAAGGGGTCCTAGTCAATACAGACCACATTACCCCACAGCCGCAAAATCCTTTTGTTTTTCATTATCACTTACGTCCACTTGCCACTCTTGGCGTTGTTGGCAATCTTGCTGGGATTCTCGAACGGCGTCGCCATGATCGTCTTGCGTGAGTTCTCTCCAAAGAAGATTTTTCGCAAATGAATATCCGTTCTGCTTTGCAGCGTGCATCTACATGTATAAGATACGCTGTTGTGAGCAGATCCACGCGCCTGCGAATCGTGTGACTGATTTCCTCTGCTGGTGACGAGCAAAACGTCGCCTCCCCACAAGAAGCAACAGCAGCTCACCATTGCGCCAACGACTGAAGCTGAGCGCTTGAAGATCATTCGAAAGGTGCTTCCTTTGCTGCGGAAACAGGCCGCCATCGACTACGCCGACGTCGGGCGACACTGCAAGCCTCCGCGTGACGGCAAGACCGTCAAGAAGATCGTTGAGAGATATAAGCGCGGCGAGGCCTGGGCCGATGAGGCATTGCAATGGGGCAAGGCACGCAATCCTGCCCATGAACCCATTCGCGTACACCGCCGAGTCCAAGACCTGCGTGCAGCGGATCCAAAGATCAGCGACCGCAGATGCGCGCGCGCGCTCAACATTGCTGAGAGCACATTTGCCGACATTGTAAAGAAGATCCAGGACATTCCTGCTTCCCAGCTTGTGTTCTCTTCGGGGAACCCCAACTTCGCTCCGATGTTTCTGATGCAGTTGAAGCTTCCTACAGATACGCTCCGAGCAACTTTCTTCTCCCTCACGCACATGGGGGTGACGGGATCGCTGGCGGAGCTTGCTAAGGCGAACGTGAAAGTCTACGTACTGTTGGACCGACAGCAGGTGACGTCTCCATTTGAGCTACCTCGAGTTCGCGAGCTGTTAGAGGCTGATATCGATGTTTTCGTTCAAAAGTCCACGAAGACGACGCAGCGTCAAAAGGTACTATGCACAAATTGAAGATCATGTATGCAACGCTAACAAAAAATGCGGTGCTCTGTTAGATGGTCATTGCCGACGATGTCATGTGCTCGACGGGGTCGGCCAACCCGTCGATGAAGGGCTTACATGATTCGTTTGAGAACCTCACGTACCATTTCATGGCGAGTGAAAGTCAGTAAACCAATGTGAATACGGTTAGCCACTTCGTTCTAACACATCTTTTGGTGCAGTTGATAACGCTACGGTAAACTTTGACAAGCAAATGAAGAACGACTGTGAACGGGTCACGCTCGTGTGGCTGAATGAGCAACAGCGCAAACTGACAGCCTCAAAAAAGGTAGCGCGCGCGTGCAAGCGAGGGCATTACTGAAGTGGAGCATGCTGCTCTCAATTCGTTTAATGAGTGAGGAAGGCACTGAATTCTACACAACGGATCATGTCGAGAAGAAGAGGGCCAGAAAGATCAAGGCGTCCGCAAAGGCATACATTAAGCACAAGAGTGAGCACGTCTGCGTCAAGTGCTGGAAGGCGTTGGACCCATCGGAGACAATGGTTTGCTGCAAGTCGTGCAGGAGCAAAAGAAGCGTGAAGAGGTTGTGAAGGTACAAGAACACAAGTGCTGGGAGTGCGGCAAAACCAGGGAGCGCAGCGACCTTACCTGCTGCAACGCTTGTCTGGCCAAGTCGCGGGCGCAGTCTCAAGCAGCATGCAAGGCCCGCGAGCGAGCCGGGGGACGCGTGCCAAGTGCGGGAAGAACGGTGTCTGTGAACCGAAGCCTGGTGGTGGCGGAGTCTTCGCGGCGAGCTGTCGGGCATGTCGAGAAAGCGAGAATCGCGCCAAGCGCGTTAATTAAGAGGGGCCTCGACAGTCGAGGGCAAAGTAGTTCTTGGCGCGAGCGCGCGCGTTGATGACCTTGGTAATGTCTTCCCAGCTATCACCGTGAGCCTTGGCAGCGGCGATAGCTGTGCGCTTGGTCATCGGAATGCGCTTCCCTCCCGTGGTCGACTTGCCCGTCCATTTGGCAGGCTTGGTTGTTAGCGAGGTCGAGGACGGCAACGCTGGCGTGAGCGCAGACGCACCAGCCATATTTCTAGCGCCTCTGAGAGCTGAAGGTTGCGGGCGCGGCGCGGCGGTGGGGGTCGTTGGAGGAGCTGGCGATCGTACAGCTTGCTGCAGCAGGTTACGACCCAGCACCGCACGGGGCGATGCACCACCTGTGCTAGATAGGTGAGGAGGCGACGACAGCTGCTCCATTACCCGTATGCTTTGTCGACAGTGCGTCCCTTGTTGCCCGGAAGAAGAAAGCGTCCCTTGCGCAAAGATCCTTACGTATTGCAACGAGGGAGGCGCCACCGCATTGTTGCAAGTTTTGGCACTGAACTCGCTCGCGCCTTTCGAGTGACCTCCCTCTTTGGCCGGTTGCTCGAAAGGCGCGAGCGGATCCTGGTCGAGTACCGCGGTGGACGCGGCCGAAAACTTGCAACAACGCGGTGGCGCCAAATGGTGCAATCATTTCAGAACGATTATTCTGAAAAACTTCCCGAAGTACTCACTCCTGAAATTAAGTAAACATTTTTTTCGAGGCACCGCCACCCAACCTTCTTAAAGCAAGCATGAGCGCCGCCGAGCAGATCCAGAGCCTCATCAGCTCCCTGGAGACGGACCTGGGCGTCGACGCCAACGCCCCCGTGGGCAACCAGCAGAAGCCGCCGCAGCAGCAGCAGATCAAGGAGCAGAAGCCCAAGGCCAAGAAGCCCAAGGCCCCCAAGCCCACCAAGGCCCCTGCCGCCGACGCCAACCAGCCCGAGATCACCAAGCTGGACATCCGCGTGGGGAAGATCGTCAAGGTCTGGAAGCACGAGACGGCGGACAAGCTCTACTGCGAGGAGATCGACGTGGGCGAGGACGCGCCTCGGCAGATCGCCAGCGGACTGGTGCACCACTACTCGCTGGAGCAGATGCAGGACCATCGCGTGCTGGTGCTGTGCAACCTCAAGCCGCGCAACCTCGTGGGCTTCCGCAGCCACGGAATGGTCATGTGCGCTGCGGTGCCTCTAGAGGACGGGAAGGAGAGGGTGGCGTTCGTCACGCCTCCCGAGGGGGCCGAGATTGGCGAACGCATCACGTTCGAAGGCCTGGCTGGAGAGCCGTTCTCCCCTGCCCAGGTGGAGAAGAAGAAGGTGCTGACGGTGCTGGGCGACGACATGAAGACGGACGACGAGGGAGTTGCCAAGTGGAAGGAGCACGTGTTCGGAACGTCGGCGGGGCCCTGCACGGCGCCTGTGAACAACGGCGTCATTAGATAAGCAGCACCAGGTCGTGATGAACTGGAGAACGGTAACTTCAGCAGCGAACACTTTACTTGGCAAGGAACTATCTAGTTGCGTTTGCGCTTGGATCGAGTACTTGCAGCCGCGACGGGTTTCTTGGTCGTCTTCTTCTTCGTCTTCTTCTTGATTGGAAGCGGCACGACATCCTCTTCCTGCTCGTCGTTTTTATCTCGGTGCTCTTCCTCCTCCTCCTGTGTTACTGCAGTCTTGGAGCTCTTTTTTGTTTTGGCCTTTGCTCTCGCTTTGGCCTGAGCTCTGCGTCGAGAGGTGTTCACTGTTGACGGCACTACCTCGTCTTCGTCGGAATCGTCTGCCGAGTCGAATGCAGCAGCGAGGTCCTTCTTCATCCGCCCTTCCAGGTCTTCCTGCGTGAAGGCCTTCTTATCACGACCTTGAGGCTTATCTACAGAAGGCGACTTGGCCGTCACGTGCCAGTTCTCGTTGGCTGGATGACCCTGGCTGGGGGAGAAGATCAACGTCGAGATCTCGGACGTCTGTCGACGAGCTTCCTCGCTGGACACCTCACGCGGTCGAACTCCACTGCGAGTAGGTGTCGGTGTTGCCGGCAGACTCTGACGTCGTCGACTGCCATTAGAGGTGCCCTTCTCATCGGTGCGAAAGCGTACAGGGGTATGACTTGCTTCCAACAACTCCTCCTGCGGCGTCTGTGGAGCTCGGGCAGCAGTTGCTTGCGGGGACATCGGCGCTGTTTGAGCTTCAGTCGGTGCGTAGGTATTGCGGCGAGACTGTTGTTTCTGCTGCTGTTGCTGCAGGTCGTACTGGCGCAGATCGTACTCTACTTCCATTGCCATTTGTGGATCCGTGTTCATAAAGATGTCCTTGACTTCTTGGCGGTACATCTTAAACAATTCACGAATATAGTGGAGCAAGTAGCGAGTCAACGGGCTGTGCTTCGACTCGAGCGTGTGCTTAAGACCAATCAGTACGGGCACGACGTTCTCCAGGAAATTCTTCTTGGACATCTTGGAGAGAAGTTTGCCCTTCGCTGCTGCGATTTGTGACGCGACGTTGGCGTTGGTCTCAGGTGCTGCATCTTCACCCTCGGCATCGTCGTCATCCTCTTTCGAAGTTGTCAACTTGATTTCTGGGGAGCACAGAATAGCGAAAGTATCTTTGAGAACCGCCTCCGTGCAGCGATCCGTGATTTGCGATGGATTATCGCACAGCGGCAGTGTGCCATCCATGACTTCCTCTAGTACTTCAGTGCAGAGCTTCATGGAAATCTGCAACTTCTGCTCGTCCGTCATGTTTTCCAACAAAAAGGTGTACAGCTTTGCCCGTCGTGAGTAAAGCGCGTTGCCCAGCAGCGCGAGTTCACGAGTACCTTCCTCCTCAAATGGTTCTGAGAACTTGATTTTGTTGCCCTGAATCCCAGTGAAGACAAAGATCATCTCGATGAACTTGTTCGTGAAGATGTGCGGCGATTTTTGCAGCAGGGGTCCACAAAGTACATGGCGAGCCAGGTTTGCAAGCTCCTCGTCCTCATCCACCGCTGCGCGAAGGAAGAATCGTAGCAGAGACTCGCGCCACTTGATGTAGTCCTGCAGGATTAGTTGCGAGAACAGGAGCAGCGCACTGCGGCGTAACAAACGGCTCTCATCCAGCAGCGACAGCGCAACAGTAGGAATGTACGCATCCACGATAGACGTGTAGCGAATGCAAAGATCGCCCAGAATCAGCAGGATGTTCGAGCGAATGTCCTGCTCTTCGCAGGTTCGCAGCTCACGAATGAACATGGTCATGCACTTCTTGGCGAGGTCATTATCGCGCAAGCACAGCTTGCCGAGAGTCACGAAGGCGCACACACGTACAGGAGTCGGCAACGGAACGGGCTCTGACCTTATAGAAGTCGTCTCCTCCTCGTCGTCTTGTCCTGCAGAGGACTGGTTGATGGCATTGCTGTTGGGGACGAACTTCGGAGGCAAAAAGAGCTGCACGAGAGATTTCAAACTGGAACTAACGGGTAGGAGGGCAGCTTCGCTACTCTTGTCAGCATCCTTGTCGAACTCGAGCAGCGCTACTTCGCCGATAGAGATGAGCTGCTTCTGCAATAGCGCCGTTTCTTCCTCCACGCTATCCGGGCTGCTCTCGAAGCATTTACGAAGATTGGTCTCGCAAAGCTCAAGAAGTTTTTGTCCCCACGCAAAGCTGATGTCACGGCTCTTCTCGGGCGAAGGAGCCTTGGCCTTGCAAATGCTGTTCAACGCGAGAATTCCATCGGTAATTACGTTCAGCGGGATGGCGAACGAATGCAATGACGCTAGGATGCCGTCCGCAATCGACTTGGCATCTTGAGCATCAATCACGGTAGAAATCGCGGCAATCACACGCAAAATGCGCTTCGATCCGTCGTTGAATTCCACCGGTAATGCCTGGTCCTGCAGTTTGTTCCAGCACTCGACAACTATGCCCAGGTTCTGCTGCTTACCCCTCACCGCCTCAATAAGATTTCCTGAGTGTGCAAGCTCTTCCAAAACAACCCAGCTGAAGCCCCAGTAGCGCGTCAAAACTCGACGGACGGAGTCATCTTCGGTTTCTTCTTGCACCTCATCCCCGGAGCTGTACGGGCTTACGCTTTCCTTAATGGCGAAAACGCACGCTTTGATAATTTTCTCGACGTTGATCTTGTCACTCTTGATTAGCATACGTAGTGCCTTCTGCAAGCAACGAGCCATAACACCATCAAGGTGCGATACCTGCATCCAGACGCAGTCGAGAGTCTCCCGTTGGGATTTATTTCGACGCGCATCATACCACGTCAGAATTCGGTCAAAGACAGCTCTGCCTGCTGCTTCCAGAGCGCAAGATTGTACGCTCGTTTCAGGATCAACACACAGCGGGAGAACTCCAAGATTCCACACTTTTTGAGCCTCTTCATCACGCGGGAATTTGAGTAAGATTGCTGATAACGACTTGATCGACTGCACGCGAACAACAACCGAAGAGTCTGTGCAACGTGCGTGGATATCAAACAGGTCTTTCCGAGAAGAAGCGTGAACTGTGGCACCAGAGTGAGCTGTCAAAAGAGCTTCTAGAGCGTGTACCGCAGCTCGGCGCACGAATGTTTTGTCATCCACCAGTCGCTCACGGAAGAGTTCAATTAGTTGCTGCATCAATGGTGTTTCCTCTAGCGTCTTAGCTCCATCAGCATCAATTGACTGCTCATATAAAAGTTTCTGCAGAGAGCTCGCAATCGCTTCCGATCCGCTGCCGCCGTTCATTTGCTCGTCATTGTCATCGTCACCGTTAGCCAGGTTAGATAAACCAAGCGTTAGCATGGCCGAGATACCTGCAATTGCCTTCGTACGAACTTGGGACATCTTGTCGCGAGCACGGTCAATAAGGACCTCCAAAAGTGGACCTACACCTGAGTACGCGACTAGCGTTTCGGGCAGCTCGTTCTCCTTCACCTTCCAGAACCTGGACTCCACGACAAAACGACTAAGGAGCTCTACTGCGAACTGGCGGTACTTCAGTTTGTCGTTGCGGGAATAACTAGCCAAAAATCGCGCGAATCTCACACACTCCTCATCTCGGAACTCGCTGGGTCTTTCATTCTCCTCCAATTCGCTCTCCCGTCTCCCAGCCATAGCAGTCGAGAAAACGTATGAGATGACACGTTGCCGTTCGTCCGCACGACCCGGCGCCTGCAGACAAATGTTTTGCATCAACCCCAGCAGCATCAATGAGTGGTCCTGTCTTGCAGTCCCCTCTGCATCATCCTCTTCGCACGCTTTCGCTGCAACCTGCTGAATGCTAGTAATAACATCAATAGCGAGTTTGTGGAAGCGCAAGGCCGACCGATTCTCCTTGGCCACCGTCTCCTGGAACGTCACTCCAGGGATGTAGCAGTGGAAGATCACGCGTCCAATCTGCAATGGCTCACCATGCGTTCCACTCACCAATTCCTCCAGCATCTGCAACGTCTTATTCGTCATAGCTGACGCCGTGCCTTCATTCTCCGGTGGCACCGCCGTCTGCAACGCAATCACCGTCTCAATTGTCGGCACAATGGACTCCTTACTCGCCGACAGCGAGAAACTATCTAGAAACAGCACCAACATGTCCATCAACTCCAATCCACACGTCGCCAGCATCTCGAGCGTGACACCAGAACCCTCCTCGCTCTCATCTTCACTGTCCTGCTGCTTCCTGCGTCTTCCACGTCGTCCTGTAGTTTCCCTCTGCCCTGAATTTGTATTGCTACTGCCCTGATCTTTCGCAGCCATGAGCACTACCCACTTCTTCAGCGTGTCCAGCACCTGACGATACACGTACGACATGAATAACCCATAGGCCGATCCCCCAGGCAGCTGCAGCCAGGCCAGATAGATCTTAGCAGCTATTAGCGCTTTCAGCAGAGCACTGCGCTTCTCCGTGTCGCTCATGTTGGCGTAAACGTCGCGTACGTTCACAACCGCCTGCAGCAGCGTGAAGAGCGAGCGATAGACCGCCTCCTGGTTTTCGTTTCCTTCCTGCTGCGTCACCACTGCGTCGATGGCCTCCTGAGATGCGAAGAAGCTCCAGAGACGCGCCACCTGCTCGTCTGTAGCTTCTAGACGAGCTGCAGCCTCCTGACGACGCAGATATTTGGCCAAGACGCGGTCCAGAGCGCGAAGCTGGCGACGCGAGACGTTGTCGCACCATTCCTCGCGCACAGCAGCAGTGCCGCCAGTGTCGAAGAGGCACGCGACGGCGCTCTCGGGCACAGAGCCCAGCGCCAGAGGCTGCAGGACGCGCACCAGCTCCTGCTCGAGCTCCATTTTTGAATAAATTTTTGGCGGGCTTTGCTCATAAAGGAGTATTGATATACGTTAAAGAGATAATAGCCAATCAAAAACGATTTTCTTCACTTCAACGTGGCTGCCCAATGGCAGGAGCTCTAAGAGCCGCAGCGGAACTCGGCAAATGTGGAGAAGAGCGATAGCTGTTTGACAGGTGGTAGTGCTACAAAGCGAGCGGTGAGGTCTTCTGCGTCAGCGAATTCCCCTCTGCGAACGTGGATGTTGGCCACCGACTCGATGAGATCTGAGACAGAGAGTTTGTGAACATCCCAGCACAAAGAGGCTGGAGATACAAGATACAAACGCTCTTACATGGATCTGTTGGCGCTGCAGCAAGCAGCTCTTTCAGTAATTTGAAGCGTAGATCTGTCAGACTACAAGGTACAACTACCAGGTCAGCAGCGTAGAGTATTACACCGATAGCAATGGTGCCGACGTACTGCCCCAGACTGTTGGTGTTTCGCATAGCGAACGTGATATCATCGACGCTTGCGAGCGTTGGGTTTTCGATGTATTCCTGCTCACGCAGAATTCTGCCAATAGTGTCAGCCACAAGTGCGCTTTAGAGCAAGTGTCTATACCAACCTGTCAACGTAAGCAAGGTCCTTCAGCCGGTCCTCTGGAAGCGCGAGCGCTATGAACTTAGAAAGCAAGTCTGTAACAAAGCGCGAATTAGACATTGTCGTTTCGACCATGAAAGTTTCGTAATCACAAGGAGCGCGCTGTACCTGCAGCTTCTTGGCGCTGCTTACGCTGCAACGCTCGCGAGAACAAATAGTGCAGCGCCGCTCTTCGCTTTAGAAAGCGTTGACCAGCGATGTTGGTACGCAGCAATGACAATTTTTTGCGAATACAATTGCGTACCCGTAATCGCTGCTTCTCCAAGACGTCGTCCAGCTCCTCTGGTGGTATTCTTGCCAGCTCCTTCTCCTTCATCATCCGGCACGCGGCGTCATAGTTCTCCAGACACCGCTCCGTATCGTGGAGTCGGTCCCAGAGGCGAGCAAGCTGTGAGAGAGTGCAACAGCGAGCGATACTTCATCTCAGCAAGCATGGGACCAGCACGGATCAATCCAACGTCAGACTCACCTTCAAGTTGGCCCCATAAGGGTCCAGCATCGTTTGTCGCTCCTGCTTCACCGCTCGGATCTGGTCCATGAGCTGCTGGAATTCTGTCGCTGAGACCTTATCAGCACGTCGACTTGGCTTCTTCCCATTCGGCACCACCACGTCCGGCAACGACACAATTCCAGCCGGAGTAGCTGCGCGAGTGACATTTCCCGAGTACGAAGAGCTCCCTGGTCGCACCTCCTGAGGCGCCGAAGCTTCCAGCTGCACCAAATGCTGGCGCAACACAGCCACCGCCTTATCACGCGCCGCCTTGGCCCGTTGCAGCTTCTCGTGACGCTCCTTCCTACAAAAGAGTTAGCTAAGTATATCACGACTAGCAAGAACAGCCACCCACAACACGCACTTGTCCTGGATAGCTGGCAGTCTCTTCTTCTCGGCCTGGTAGCGATCCTGCAGCGCTCGGATCTGCGCCAGCACCGCAGCGCGCTGGTTGTAGACATTGGCGTTCTCTAAAGATTGCGGCATTGAATGCGATGCGTGTCAGCACCCCCGAGTTTGATTTGCGAAGAAGCGTCTGCACCTGCGTGGAGAGCGAGTTTGGTGCCGTCGCGACTGTCGAGTTGCATGAGCCTCACCAAGCTCCTCGTGCGGTCTCGCTGGGCGTCGCGACGCGCGGCCTCCTGGCGCTGGAGCTGCTGGATTTCATCGTTCCGGCGCCGCAGCTCGGCGGCAATCTCGGACCGGTACGTTGAAGTTGCTGCCACGCACGACTCGTCGCTCATCCCCCTTCAAAATGCGGCCGTGAAAGGTCGCGGCCCAATTGAACCAGGCCAAAGATCTCGCAGGTGGAAATAGTCTATGGATCGCATTGCAATGGACAGCAGCAAGAAGCAGAGAGAGAGAGAGAGAGAGAGCGCGCGCGCATCAAGCCCATGTCTGGCGTATATATGAGCGCTGTGGTGTTGGTGGTCTGGTGCGCTGATAACGCGCGACTGGCTTCCTGCATGTCGTCGCACTTAATTGAACTTCAAGGTCTCCGAGTGACGTCGTTTCTAGGCCGCCCGCAGGATCGCATACAAAGCGCAAGTCATTTTGCGCGCACGTACACCATGCGTGTCTGCGTAGCCAATCAGCAGGCGCCGGGATCTTTTCAGTAGCTTGGGGCGCCACTAAAGGCAGGTGTTCTCGCAGTGTCTGCGCTTGTGCGCTTGTGCGTCGCACGTCCTTAAGTCCAGGTACCCCGCTGGCTTCGAAAAAAAGCCCGTCCAGTCCACTTCCTACGTCAGCAGAGCCCACAACAGCATTTGCCTCCAACGCCACTCAAAGCCACAGCCAGCGTCCGCCAGCGCAGAGCCAGGCACCGCACAGCGCCCGCGAGCGCAACGAGTGAACGTCAGCAACAGACGGCGAGAACACACAGCTCCAACCAGCCAGCCAGTCACCAAGTAACGCCCCACCCGACAAGCCACGGAAAAGCAACAGCCGCCGTCCCAGCCAGCCTCCCATTGCTCATGTCGCTCGAGTACGGGATGCCCATTGTGCTGCCGCCTATCGGGCCGCTATTCGCCAGCAGCGGGTCCCCCACCGCCGCGCTGCTGGCCTACGAAAGCGAGGAGCAGCGCGAGCAGTACGAGGAGGACATGGCGCGGTACTTCGGCGTGCCTCTGCCCAGCTGCATCCGTCGTAAAGCCACAGTGACGCTGGAGGAGGAGGAGGCCAATCTGCGCACGCCCACGTCTGTGCAGCCCAACGGCTTCGTGTGCGGCAGCTTCCCGCCGTCCTCGTCCCCCGTCAAGAAGGACCTTTGCGCCAAGACCAAGACGACGCTGCCGCTGCTGCAGCTGGACTCGCCCACGCACACGGACGGCGCGTCGTCCCCCTCCCCCTTGGGCGAAGAGGAGAAGCTGCGCGTCAGTCGCGAGCGCAATCGTCTGCACGCGCAACGCACGCGGATTCGAAAACGCGAGCTGCTCGAGAGTCTCAAAGAGCGCATCGAGGCGCTGCAGGACGAGTACGAGCTGCTCAAACAGGCCTACGACTTCCACGCCACGGCGGTGTGTCTGCTGAGACTGGGCAACGTCATGGACGTCCCCTGCGTGCACAAGCTGGAGCAGGTGGGCGTCCACTCGACGGAGGACCGAGACGAGGACGGACAGCTCTGCGACGTGGCCAAAGCCGCGCACGACAGCGATGTTGATGCAGAGCACGAGGAGACGCAGGAACACGAGAAGAACTGCGCGTGTCTCGCCAAGGACGCAGCAAGTGACGCCGTGTGCAATTGTGTGTTGGCCACGCAACTCAACGCGAACGGGAAGAGACCGTATGCATCCACTACCACCACCACCACCAACAGCACCATGCTCGTCTGCTCGAAAGAGGAGCGCGAACGCGTGCGACGCGAACGCAACCGGTTGCACGCGCGGAGAGCGCGACTTCGTAAGAAACTGGTGCTCGAGAAAAGTCAACAGGTACGGACAGCGAGCTGTTGTTGGTTTGACTTTGTAACTTCTTGTGTTCTGACGTTAGTTTCCTGGTTGATTTGATTCAGGCTGTGCACGACCTGCGCGAGCGCAACGATCGTCTCCGCAGTCGCCTGAGCGTTTTGGTGTCGTCAATTTACGGATCCGAGGCTTGTCTTGACGACCCCGACGCCACGTCCTGATCATCCACTACAGGTAGGCGTTGATTCGAACGTCTCGCCTTCACCCTCGAGCGGCGGTTGGATTTTCGACGCGCATCAAGCTGACTGCAGTCGTCGACCGGTGCGGTCGCTCTATCTATTATTTCGCTATCTATGGGCCGGCATTTTGACCGGCTGGGGCTGCTTCAATGTAAATACAGCAGCATTACATTTCTTCGTTGTCATGTGGTGGTTGTGCTTCCGCTACAGTTTAAGCGTAGCAGATTTGGATATCGTGGAGAGCGCTTAGCAGACGTACGATCTACCGCGCTGCTTTGAAGTTGTCGCTATCGAGCTCATAATTCGTCTTTGCGTTCTATCGTGTCAAAGTTTCGCAGTGCTAATGACGACGATGCTAACCTGGCTGAAGACCTGTTCATGTAGATCCGAAGTACTAGTTGTACGAGGAGGATAGAAGCACACTACTTCTATCGATAATGGATCGCCAACTCGTTTTGATTTGACTGTATTGCAGCGCTGGTGAAGAAGGAAATGTACTTGGAACAGGTAGAAGACCAACTACGAGATGATGATAATGTCGGAGAGACCCAAGAACTGGCATCAGGTTGTTGGTCGACGACGGTTGATAAGGTTACGTGACGAATTCTACAACGATGAAGATGAAGCATCAATTCGACGTGGTCGATGCAGACCTGAAAGTGCTCAAGCAAGTCATCTCGGAATGTACCAAGCGAACGACCTGGAGTCGACGTTGTCAAGGCGAAGTCGGTGTTGTGGAGGTGAACCCTGTCCAGCTTCGAGAAATTCGAGTTTTGGTGCTCGTTGGTCAAGATCTACCGATTCAGCATCTGCGAACGCTGAGCAAAACTCTTCTTGTCCAATGCATGCCAATCCTTTTAACTTGTCGAACAACCAACTCGACGGTGTCGGCAGCAAAGAAATCACTAGTAGTAGATTTGCTGGCAAGGGTTTGACCAACTCGTGTTTTGGTCCTTGCAGGTGAACTACTGTGCTGCCCAGGTCATCAAGCATTCGATTTATCGCGAAATTTACTCGGACGCCTAACAGTTTATGCAGTGTGTGAGCGCCTCCAGTGTCGCACGAATCTTGGACTCTGCTACGCTGAATTATCATGCCGCTTTGTGATGAATACTGTCAAGCCAATGAACCGGTGTCATTCGCACGTATCGGCATCCCAGGTGCACAAGTGTCCGCTGCAGCTTTGAGAATAGACGGGTATTCCACACTCACACAACGCACTGGGCATGAACGAGCGTCGAGCATCTCTCGACTTGCGTCATAATGAAATTCGCAGCGACGTCGTTGATGCGACGGTCGAGATGTTAAATCACAACAAGGTTCTCACTTGGCTTGATCTGTCACAACTAGTTAAGTATTGGCGACAAAGCACATATGTGGGATGCTATCGAAGAGCATCAAGCATTGCTGGGTCTGGAGCAGTTGAACAGGTAAAGCGTGCAGGAAAGAGGGCCGTGGACGTGTCGACTACTTGTTGTGGATCGAGCGAAGCCCAAGAGCAAATTGAGCAAGGTGCTCTGGACGAAATCCCATCGGCGATGACCACGATATCCTCGAGTCGATCAATGCCCCAAGACCCACAATCGAACCTGCAGCGCCAAACAATCTGCACAAGCTTAGCACGGCAGTGGAGCTGGACGAAGCCAACCCTTTTACAACGGCGGCAGCGGAAAAAGCATGAAAACTGGTTGATCCAGCTTGCTGTGGAAAAATGGCGGTGAGAATGGAGGTTATGATGCCGGGAAATCGTCGTTTGCTGTATGGAGACTGGTGGTGAGCTGCAAATGTGATGCTCGTGGAACACAATGTAGAAGACGAAGCCGCAGCAGCATTTCCATCTTGATGGAGGTGAGATCCTTTCACACGCTGACATGCTGTGTCACACAGTTTTCTCGTGCGCACAGTATTCTGCGTTGGCGTACTGCGAAACCGGCGCCACAGTACCCCTGAATCGATACTCCAGCAGCAGAGATACTTGGCTGCTGCAGATGTGGAGTGAGAGCGACCACCGACATCAATTTCGCGTGTCAGCGTGGATAAGTATCCGAGAACCGTACGTTGCAGGACGCTGAAAACGGCCCGCGACGCTCCGTCGAACGGATTCTTTCCTTCCCCGTTCCTCGACGCTTGCGCGGACCTAAGCATAGCTCACTTCTTCGCTGGACGCGAAGAACTCAAGGAACCATAGCGTCGCTATCTGAAGTTGACGGGGAAGGCGTGTCCACCCCGCCGCATCACCTGCCGCAGTCTGTCGAAGACGAGGAGGAGGAGGTTGCCCCTGTTCCGCCGAGTGGACGGACATCATCACATCGTGCTCAATCTTCAGCGGCGCCAACACCCCGGCTACAACTGGAAGAGAACGACGAGGACACATTGATAGCCGCCGAGGATACCCCACCAACAACCGAAGAAAACTCTCCATCGCCAACCTCAAACATGCTGCCACCAGTCCAGCCTATCCGACAAAGCAGTATGCCAAAGTTGGAGAACGTGTCCTGGGAACTGACGGCCAACATGAAGTCGATCATCCCGACGACGACGACGCCGCCTCCGATGCTCGGTACGTCAGGAACCTCCCAGTCGAGCAAGCGACGCGTCACATACTCCGTTGAGGACATCAGTCCTCACGCACTCGACCGTCTCGGAGTGAACACCGACATCTTAAAGAAGGAGAAGGGAATGAAGAAGCTGGGGATCTGCGACGTCGACATCGTTCGAAGCGAGGAGCTGCGCCGCTACACTGGAGTTTCCCAGCTGGAGCCGTCATCCAAAGTTGAATTCATGTTTGGCTTCAACGACGAGCAGTTGCACCGCGAGAGAGCTATCAAACGCCTGGGCACCACCGAGCAGGAAATCATGGATGACTACAGCCGTCGAGTCTCCCGCTTGGGCATCTCGAACACGTTCCCTGTAGAACCATAACATTCAGGGACCTTTTGCATCCTGCTTCACATACCAAAACCAATTCATTTTATCGACCCAATGTTCACTCGTACCTCACTCATGGCGTCCGAGACGTTCACATGTACTGGTAGCTGTTCTTGTCCTTTTCCAGCTGATCCAGCTTGTTGCCGAGAGAGATCCCGTCGCTTACTGCGCCACCGCCAACGTTGCTGCCAGACCCACCTGTGTTGACTCCACTGGGGAGATTTGCCACAGCGTTGCTCCCTGACAATGAAAAGGGCGGAGGGTACCCGCTAGTTGAACCACTTGGTCTCAACTGGGCGGAAGAGAATGAACGGTACGTCGATCCACCCATGGTAGAAGACACCGAGAAGCTGTGCTGTGAACTCTGCGATCCGATCGACACCTGCTGTTGCTGCTGTTTGTCCATGAATGATTTCTTCGCACTACGCATCGGTGCCTTCGCCTCCTGCTTCTGTTGTTGATATTGTTGCTGCTGCTGCTGTTTCTTCTTCCCCTTTGACACCGCACGTTGGGTGGCCAATGCTGCAGCGCTCGCTCGCTGTTGCTCGATAATTGCAGTTTGATTGTTGTCACCCACGATCGGCAAGTCTAAATGCTGGCACTGGCAGTTGCAGTCCGTGACGGGGCATATTGTGTGCGCTTTAAACCAGTCTGCCAAGTGGTGTGCATGACCGCCATGCTTGCAGGACTGGCACCAGGTGAACCACTCCACGAACGGAATACTTGACAATTGAGCTAGGTTCTCGTACTCGTTTTTGCCCGTTTTGGGCTCCTTCAATACACCCCCATTGTCCGCCGCGACACTGCTCACCAACGTGTTCACTGCATCCGACGTTTGTCTTGAGCGGCGGTGAGCCAACTCGAAGTAAGGGTTGAGTGATCCGAAGGGAAGCAAACACAGCGCACATTGCGGAAGTGGCTTTCGGCATGTAGGACAGCACGTAAGCTTTGGTTTAGCACGGTTCAACCACGACGAGTGCGAGCCACCAAGGCGAAGCAAGCTAGCCAAAGACAGCGAAGCATTGCAAAAATTGCACCGCACAAACAATTGTGGTGGGACGGAGAGTGTCGATGGAGCCGAGAGTTCGGCTTGAAGATCTTCTGCATCAAAGTCGCGCGAGAAGCTGACGAAGCCGTTGAGGAGATCTTCAAGTTGCGAGCGACCCACATCGAAGCGGGCTCGCTCGTGGAAGAGTTGCCACTGGTTGAGCAAATCCTTATAAATCTGAATCCAATTCTCCAGCGGAGGTGACTTCGCAACGTAGGAAGATGGTAGACGAGCTACCAATAGCGCTAGCGTCTGGATATCGCCTGTCATATCCAAGTATGTCTGCAGAAGCCGGATACCGTCAGCATTGACGCCGGTCACAATTAATCCTTCTAGTCGCCCAAATTGCTCGCTCTCCTCTTCATGTTGAGCAACAAACGCAAGCAGCTCATCGGCTTGGAGATATCGACAAGCAAAACCAAGCCGGTCACTTAACGGCAGTGTGATATCGTTGAGAATCGCCGAGTATGCGCCAGCACTCGCAGCTCTAGCTCCATTGAAAGCCGCCAAGCCGTCCACACTCCCCCACTGCCTCCGGCTATTCGCACGCCGCGGCGGCTGTTGGTTTGCCCGCATGGCATTCATATTCGCTGTGTTTGAAGAAGATGTCGTGCTTGCGGCACACAAGAAGGAGAGCATCGCGTGGAAATAGCGCGGGTTGGCTTGTGACATGATTTCACTGCGCTTCAATAATTGCTGAGTCATGTCTGACCATAGTGAGAACCCTCCCGCACTTGCAATTGATGACGAATAACCAGCAACCGACATCGCGATGAGCTGCAGCAAATCCGGCGAATACGGCGACGAGACACCAACATTCAAGTGCTGCATTTGAGTAAGCCACGTTGCTCCTTTTTGTAGCAACGCCACAGCTGCGTTCAAGTCTCCATGAAAAACTGCCAGGGCTGCTCCTCGAGCGTAGTTGCCTTCCAGCTCGCATCGGTTCAGGATATTCTGTAACTCGTGGCGTCCATTCTCATTCCACGAGCGGTTCGCGAAATGGGCATTATCATCGTACTGCTTCTGCGGGTTCCAGATACTCGAACTGCTCCGATGGATGTTTCTCCCCGCGGCACTATCAAGACCCGGTCCACCCACGCCTGCTGGCGATGCACGCCCCCCCCCCTGTCCATTGTCAGGGTCCCAGTTGCATGCTAGCAAACCCAATCTGCGCCCGGGTCCTTCAAAGTACTGGCAACCAAGGACTTGATCGCACTTCATCACAGATACGACAGTAACAACAGGTTCTTCTTCTCTGGAATCCTCTTGGACAGTGGCAGCAGGACCAGAAGAACCCGGTCTTGCTGCCGCTAACGGATCCGCTGAGGCCATCAGCAAATTCTTCACACCAGCAATCACAAGTGTATGTGGGTCAACTGGCCACCCGCGCAATGGTCCACTCATTGCAGCATTTACAGCATTGTTCCCGAGGCCATTACTCGTAGAACGTGACTGCTCTACCCGTGAAGCTCGGGTCCGGCGAAGCGCCTCCACTTGATCGACCCATAGCCACAAATTGCGTAATTGGCGGCCACGTGGTGTAGACTCATTAAACAACTTCAAATTCTTCGAAAGTCCAATTGAGTAACCCTGCTTGGCAAGTTTGTACATTTCATTTGAAATGTCTTCTTCCACGCGACTGCCAGTGTTGATTTCCTCCTCTAGCGCCAATCGAGTCACAGCTGATGTTCCCAATCCAGGTCCACTAATCGAACCGCCGAACAAGAGCCTTCCGCAGCCAAAGGTTACAGCACCATGAGTCGACAGTGAGAGCGGCATCGCGTCATGCACCGAAATGTCTCCCAGTTCACCAGTTACTGATGCCGTCAGCAGCCGGTTCGGGAACGCTGCTGCTGCAAGCTGATGTTTCTGTGCGTTGCTGCTTTTGCCCGCATTCGTTGCGCGCTGCACTCGCGATGGCGAGTCCACATGTTGCCACGAGAAAGATGTCAGCGGTTCAGACGTATACCGTCTACGGAATGGCTTCTTGAGCGTGGAGGATCCGCTCTCCTGCTTCGTCACATCCCACAACGATACCCATTTTTCCTCCGTAGACGCCGTCACCAGAATACCCGGCTTGGACGGACACCACGACACCTGCGATAAATTCTTGCTAGTTTGATACAACGACAGCAGCGGCCCTGACGACGACTCCAGTTGACGGATATCCCACACCTTGACCGGTTCTTGCGGTGCGTCACTGTACGTCGCCAGCATATGCGGCCGATGCTGATCAAAAACCACCCCCATCACCGCCTTATTGTGCGCCACCACACTCATAGGTGACGATCCTTTGGCACGCAGATCATAGACCCTTAGCCACTTGAACCCCGTCCCTGTTGCCAAGCACGTCGGCTGCAACGGTACCCACGACAAAGCCATCGTGGCTTCGGAATTGGCCAATTCATACACCGGTTTCGAATCTGCAGCGGAGAATCCGTTGCCTCCCGCCCCCGCACTGGCACTAGATCCGCCATTGCTGCCTCCTTTTCTGCCATTCAAAGAGCGTTCTAAACCTCCGTCTTGATCCACCAACCCCTCAATGTTGCCACTACTGGCACTGCTCGTCATCCCCGGACCCCCTCCCGCTCCCCCCACTGCGTTGGACGTGTTAAGATCCCAGACCAACGTGCAGAAGTCACTCCGAACCTTCTCGAAGCCTGCAGCCAATTGGTTGGGCACCGACGGGTTCCAGGCCACCGCATGACACGGCCGACTGTATTTGGGCTGGAACTCCCGCATGACGCGCGCGCGCGGGTCCTCGAAGTCGCACAGAAGCACTTTACCCGACCCCGTGCCTGCGGCGATCAGCAGCGGCTTGGCTTCGAACGGATACCACTGCAGACACTTGAGCTGGGACACTTTGGCGTTGATGCGCACCACGCGGAAGGCGCGTTTGCGCTGCGTCGTGGGGGCTGCAGGCTCCGGCGCTGCGTCTGCATATTCACTGGGGGCTAGAGACGACGTAGTGACCTCGAACAGCCGCAGGTTGTCGGCCCCCACGGCGAAGAGGGACGCGTCGTGCGGCGACCACTCCACCACTGTGCGCTTGCTCATGTTCGATGGCAAAAAGTGGAGTGGCGGATATTGGAGACGAAGGATTGGTTGAAAAGGGATAAGAGGATATTGACCAATGAAGTAGAAGGTACGTGAACTTCAACTTGAGATGGCTACATTTTAGTTGCACGTCTAGTGGCTGACACCTTCGTACGCGGCGATCTGAGCGATGAGGTCTTGGTATACGCACTCGTTGGCGTTATAGGCCCAGATGAAGTCGAGGTGGCTGTAGATGTCGATGGTTTGGTCGTGAACGACGGTCCCTGGCGGCAATGAGGAGCGGAGACGATCGAGGTCGGCGGATTCGGTCAAAGTGTCTCCAGCGCCGACGTAGAGTCCTGTGCGAGGGTACACCATGTCGCTGAGAGAGAACGCTGGTGGGTCGAAGGAGCCGTACTTGGCCTTGTTCTTGCAGATCGCCGACGAGCAGAGTGCGAGGCCCAGCGCCTGCACGCAGCTGCATCCGTAGTCATAACGAGCAAAAGTGTCTGCACGAATCCCCTGGGCGAAGTGAGCGACGTCCTTCACCGAAGTACCAGCGGGCGTCTGTGAAATTAACACAGGGACGTGCGAGATGTTGAGGCTTGTGGTTGTTCCGAACAACAGCGAGATGGCGGACCCGCAGATCGCGTCGATGGCTGTGCACGCGTATCCGGCGAGGAACTTCGTGAGCAAGTCGTTGTGCGGGAGGAACTTTACGATGCCCAGCCCTTGATACAGCAGGTCGAGGTGGGCGTCAGCTAAAGCCACGAACAGCTCTGCTTTCGAGTGTCCAAGCCAAGAGACGGGGGCGAGTGCACCAAAGTACGACACACTCTTTGCCAGCGTTTGGTTCGCAGCGAACCCGACCAGCGCCTGGGTGACACCCTGCGAGTGACCGATGTAGCTGATTGTCGAGCGCCCTGACGTGTCTTGAATGTAGTTGATCACTGCCGGCAGGTCGTACAGCCCCATGTCCTCCCACGAAAAGTCCCAGAACTGGTCGTCATCAGTGGTATAGTACAGCGACTCGTTCGAGTACGTGTTGCCTCGACTGTTGCCAAGCCAGACATCGTATCCAGCATCGACCAAAATAAAGGCCAAACTCTGGTTGCGGTAGTTGCAGACCCAAGCAAAACTGGATTCAACCACTCCGTGTTGTAACAGCACTGCGGGTTTGTTGGTCGCGCCGTTAGCGCCCGCTTGACTCTCGTCGTAGCTTTTTGGTAGGCGATGCAACGTGAGGATATAGCCGTCTGAGGTCGTGACCTTGTGTGTCTCTACGTCGTATCCGCGTGCAGCGATAATCTCCGGTGTATTCTTGCCCACATCTGGATCAACATTGATCTCTGCGACCTCTGCAACCTGGTTAGACGCAGCCACGAACCCGATGCTCACGAGGAGCAGTAAACCCCACGCTTGCAGATGCCACACGACCATGACCGTACTTCGGAAGATGCTTGGTTGTGTATTGCCTTGGCAATAGAGCGCAGATTGCGGAATGAAACTTTGAAAACGCTGCACAATTACCCGTGGAGTAACGAGAAGCCCACCTGACAAGGGAGCCGCAGCGGCAAGTACTTTCCCGAGTGCTACGTCAGTCACAGCCCCTCTGGTGTTGCTCGACTGGCCCAACTCAATTGACAAAACCTGCGCTTGACGGCAGCGAACCACATCTTGACGAGGGCAAAGTGGTCAAGCACCAAGGTTACTAACTGCACCACCAACCTGATCCGTGTTGCTACCGTCCCACTCTGGTGCACTGCGTCGCTGAGGCGGACGCTTGCTCTACAAGTCTAAAACTTGAAGTCTCGCGTAACATCGAAGACCGACGTCGGAATGGCATTCATGTATAGCAGCAGCAGCGTCATGAGCTCCAGACTGGTCTCTTTGTCGTCGATCGTCTCTGCTCCGAGTTCATTGTCGCCGCCTTCGTGATCATCTCGCACTGTGCAGGATTCAAGCTGCATGCAGCTAATAGATCGGCACTGCAGCCGTCGTTGCACGGGGCACGCTGCCTCAGGTGCCGCTGGTGTTCAGTGCGACTGACGTGGCGAGTCCGAGATGGCTACAGTTTCGACTGATTTGCCTGTCTCTCCTCCGATTGGTTGGCCGATTTCTGCCAATCGCGACGCGTACAGGCTTTTACCGCGGGCGCCTCCACCACACTCATTTCCGCCCCGACGTCGCGAGAGAAAGCCAGCCGAAGCAGCTTCGCGTTCCGTCTCCACCACACACACACAGCCCCAGCACCATGGACGACGTCTCTCTCAAGCAGAAGCAGACGGACGACAAGGACCTGGACAACCTCATCTTCAACGGCGAGAAGGAGGGGGAGACCGTCGCCAAGGAGAACCAGAAGCCGCAGACCCACGACGGCGCAGACTCGGACAGCGACGAGAAGACGTCGGCCAAGGCCGGCGACCGCACCTCGAGCGTCAGCAACGTGCTGCCCGTGGACAAGCTCAAGAACGGCGCCAACACGGCCTCCAAGTGCGTGCTGCCGTCCCAAATCTCATCCTTTGTTGCGCTAATTGAGTCTTTTTGCTGCCTTTTAGGGTGCTGGGGCAGACGTTCTCCATGTTCAAGGAGAAGTCCGGAGCAGCTTATGAAGCAGCCAAGTCCTCGAATGCCGGCAAGACCATTGCAGGCGGACTCAGCTCTGCGGCCACTGCCAGTCAGGAGCAGTACGGCAAGCTAAAGGAGACGGAGGCGTTTAAAAAGTCGTCCACACTCGCCAGTGGCGCCTATGAGCGGACGTCTCTTGTCGCATCGGGAGCCTTGGAGAAGGTGCGTGCCAGGGTGTTGATTGTAGCTTGACTTGTTGAGGAGGAATGCTGACGTGCGTGATTGTTTATGGCTCTCTTTGTTTTGCAGGCGCGTTCTGCTTCCTCAACGGGTCTGGAGATGGCTAAGCACACTGCTGCGGCGGGTATTGAGACGATCAAGTCCAAGACGGGAGGAGCTGGCGGCAAGAAGGGCGAGAACTAAGGCTGCACCAACGTCGGTTTTCGTTTCTCAAGCCCATCGACGCGATCGACGAATGTTGGGATCCGACAAAACAGCTTGGTCTCCGTTGACTCATCGCAGACGGCGCTCGACGGGCTTGGGATGTGTTTATCTGCCCTCTCTTCCTCTTTCTCTTCCACCATTGCATTTAAGCGTTGTTGCGTACTCGACTGCAGTTAAAGAGACAACAATACAGATAGTCCATTTAGACCCCACAGCTGAGGCGATCGACTAAGGCGTCGGTCCTTGCAATAATACCGCCCAATAATGTACCCATTTCTGAGGTACAGAACTGCATCCGAGCAACTTCAAAGATACGAAGAAGCAACAGTGATGAGCCTCGCTGCTGAGCTCGAGCGCACCACGCGGGACCTGGCAGCGCTCTGTCGACGGAGCTTCGGACCTTGTGGGGAGGAGACGTTGCTGTTCCGACCTCCTGACGCCCCGGTAGTCACGGGCGAGGGCCACGCTGTCCTCGCGGCCTGGAAGAGAGGGCTTGGCGCAGATGATCCACTGGCCAAGTTCCTGCTCACAGCAGCCAATGGAGTTCACCAGCAATTGGGCGACGGATCCACTGAGTTTATTCTTCTGGTGGACGCTGCGGTGAGGTATGCAGACGAGAGTCTGAATAGAAGACAAGACGCGCAATACTCAGCCGATCGCGCACGCTTGTCGAGAGCTTGTGGCGAGCTGAAATGGGAGTTGCAACGAGAAATTCAGACTCCGCAGTCGTTCTTGGCCGGGCTGCAAGTTGCCGTACCAATTGAATTGGATACGACGACGATGCAGCCATCGATACAGGTACGCAGAATGCCTTTGGCTGATGGCGATTGTGCTTTGGTGCTGATGATGCGTTCCTATGCTGATGGAATGGCTAGTTTCGAGAGGCGAGCGCTAACATTTTGGTATCCGCGCTACGTGGCATGCTGGGTGAACGCGCAGTGGATTTTGTGGCTGAGTTAGTGCTGAATTGGGCATTTACTTCCATGACACATGCTGCTGGTACGGAGAGGACGGACGAGTTGTTGTTTCGGCGAGTGGGGCAATTTCTGAAATGCGCGCCAGATGCGGTAATTTTCGTGGCCGCGCCGTCGGTGTATGCATCGTGCGTAGTGCCACTTGACGAATTTATCCTGAAGAAGTCGGTGGTAACGTCACAACCTCCGGAGATTTTAGATCGTTGTAAGGGGCCAGTGCGATTTGTGTGCTTCACGTGCCCACCGTTGTTGTCTGCAGGATCCAATCACATCGAGCTGGCAACGAATAGTGACGAGGAATTGTTTACAGCCCAAGATGCAGCGTATCTATTTATCTCCAAGTTTGTGCGTCGCCTTCGCGATCTTTTTCAGGTTCAGCTTGTCGTCTGCGCGGAAGCTCTCGACGAAAGCGTGATCTCAATCTGTACTCGACAAGATATCGCATGTGTACAACTTGTAGAGTCTGAAGATATGGAAGCACTGTGTATGAGTGCTGGAATATTTTCCCTCGCCAGTGCTTTCGATGATATACGACCAACAGAACATATCGGAGTCAGTGCGGATGGAGTCTCTCGAGTGAGATTCCAACAGCAAGCGTGTTTACGACTGCGTGGGCTCTCAAAACGGAAGAATCCATGCGGGAAAAAACGGCAGACCGAACAGCGGCGGCAGGACATTGTGGTTCCTCAGCTCCTGGTGTATGCGCCAACGAAAGCGGTCTACAAGCAGTATTATGCGGCAATCGTGAAGTGCCTACGAGTGCTTAAAAGTTGGTGGGAACCGATGCCATCTCAGACTGATTATCTACAACGCTCTCAACAACTTCTCTATAGTTGCAGAGGTGGCGGGGCTACCGAGCTAGTGATTGCACGCTGGCTGCAAGGAGGAGGCGAACAATTATCTAGCGACGTTGCATCACGCGATACACCCATGCTTTATCTGGCAAGAGAGATTCTTGCCAACGCCCTCATCGACGTTGTTAGCATCCTGCAGAGCAATTTGACCAGCGGCGAAGGTCCTAACTCCAACCACCGTGTTGGTAACCAGAGGCAGGTTCTTCTCGACACTTTCAGCAAACTGAACCTCAAGGATACACCCGACCAACAGCAGGAGTTCCAAAGTTACACACTTGACTATTCACGCGTCATCCAGACACTAGCAGGCACGATACAGATCCCGGAACTTGTAGTCGGCGACCCAGCTATTCATGGGCTCGTGCATCCGTGGAGACGAATTGACTCACTACTCTTCCTGGTGCTGCAGACACTAGAGCAACTCTTCCGAATCGACAAGATCGTTGCCAGACCTGCAGCTGCTGTAAGTTAAACAAAATCGAGTACTGCTCCACCACCAACTCTTTCGACCAGTATTAATTAGCAGGGCAGAATTTAAAGGCGCTCTTTTACGCCGAGGAGCGCAAAATACCCAGCGAAGCTGTCGTCCACGTGGATCACATTAGGGACCGAGGGCGCTACTGCATCCTCAGGCGAGGTCGGGATGTGCACAATGCGAGGAACATGCTTCTCCAGATCACGAACGACAGCAGCATCAACTGCACTCACCAGAACACACATGGAACCATCAGTAACCTCTCCAATAGCACCACAAAGCTCAGATATCCGCACCTTCCACATGAACCTGCGGTTCAATCTGTCGTACGAATGCCACCTTGCCAATTGCCGTCGTGCAGAAGAGAATCTTGTGCGCCTTCACGCCCTTCAAGTCCGGATGGGTCGACACAAACTCCCTTATACGCTGCATGGTCTTCGTATCGTTGGTGTCCTTCACCGTGCACAACAGATACACATCTGCAACGTGCGATAGATCCGCTAGCAGCGTCGGCACCTCGTCGTTCGTCCAGGTCAACGAGTCCGGATTGCTCGTCTGCAGTAGCGCATCTCCGCTGATTGTGACTGTACGCACGCCGTTCCGCATGGGCAACGTGAAGTGGAAACGCAGCTGACGGTCGTTCAGTCCTGCAGTGTTGATGGCGGAGCGTCCTGGAGCTGAGGCAGCAGTCGACGCCGTTCGAGGCACGTTGGTCGGCGCATTGCCGCGCTGTGGAGCGTCCCCCTGGCGCAGCTGCTGCACGTACACGTAGCCGGTGCTGATCATGACCACCAGGAGGATGATGAGGATGCCCAGCAGACTGTCGTCGATCATGCCGTCCACCACTTCGGGGCTCTTGGCGCTCATGGCGATCTCTGTAGCTACTCCAGCTCTCAAAAATGAATGCTACACGTGTTTCACACACAATGTTGGAGTGTTCTACCTGAATGTTGAATATTGGTGTTTTGCACACCATACTTGAAATTACGAGGCCAAGATGAAGGAGGTGGCGGATGGCTGCTTCCAGCAGCTCTACGGCGAGATCGTGCGCTCCATGGTGCGTATTTCTCTACAGCGAATTGCTTTGCATGTATACTGAAGTGTTGCCTACAGCTGGAGCGGTATCCGTGGCAAGCGGAAGGCTCGGGGGACGCCACGACGCCCAGTGCGGAGGAGGAGGCGGCGCATCGTGAGGCCGTCATCATCAAACTGGAGGCCATGGGCTACGACGTGGGCTGCCGCTTCGCCGAGCGCGCAGCCAGAGACAGGCCGCGTATGTTGGAGCCGCTGGACGTGATCAAGTTCGTGTGCAAGGACTTCTGGATCGCCATCTTCAAGAAGCAGATCGACAAGCTGCAGACGAACCACCGAGGCGTCTTCGTGGTGCAGGACTTCAGCTTCCGCTGGCTGGCGGGGATTTCTGCTGCCACGGAGCAGGAGACGAGGGAGATGGCGCTGCTGTTCTTGGTTTTCCCCTGTGGACTCATCCGAGGAGCTCTAGCCAACCTCGGACTCACGGCTATCGTCAATGCGGACGTCCCGGACGTTCGCTCGCTTCCTGGATGTACGTGGTGATAGTAGAGGTGCTGGGTGAAGCGAGAGGTAGCTGATGATGTTGTGGTGGTGGTGTGCGCTTGACGTATGGACAGGTTTATTTAACATTAAGATTAAGCAGGGGTGACAAATTCAAGAGTGACGCTCGCTTTCTGAGACGCTGAGCAGCACCTTACCTTGCCTGTTTAAAGCATGTCACCCTCACTATTTTGTTCTCAGTTGTCTCCACTGCCGCTGAGCAACGACTGCTTGCCAAAGGTCTCGATGAACTCGTCCAGTTCGTCCGAGTGGCCTCCACGAGCACGACCCCTCGGCAAATGATCCGGACGATAGAAGTCGATGATGAGCACGAGGCGCGTTTTGTCTGGGTGGTGGTTGAACGCGTAATGCAGCTTGCTGTCGTCGAACACAATGAATTCGCGCTCAGCGTGGAAGTTGGTCTCACCGCCGACGACCATGGCGCAGCATGGTTCTCCATCTGACAGCTTAGGCACGACGAGCGGGAAGTGCACGCGGAGAACGTGGTTGGCCAGGTCCGCCCACCCTCGATGCGCAGTAAGCGTCGTGTTGGGACCGAGCTTAGAAAACAGCGCGGTGCGAATGCCCGGCAGACCCTTGAGGATTTCAGCCGTGCGTGGGCACATTGAACAGGTGGGGGATACCCACGTCGTCTTGGTTTCGTCGTAGGCCGGGAACGTGTAGCAAAACGGAAACACACGCCACTCGCTGTCGCCTTCCGTGTAGTGTTTCTCCGGCCAGAACGGCCACGTCGCCATTTGCTGCACTGCCTGCATCTCCTCCAAAATCACATTATAGTTGTCCTTCAAAATGTCGAGTTGGGGGAACAACTCCTGGTACGGATAGTAGCTCGGCACATCGTCATCTTGGATCTCCTCATCCGAACAGTATCCCGCGCCGTCGCCAACCCACTCAGTCACATTACGAATATCTTCCTCTTCATCAGTGCTGCATTCATCCGTCTTGCGAAGACACAGCAAGCGATATCCCATCTGGTCACGACGCAACAACTCGTAGAGCGGCGAGTGCTCGACGAAGAAAAAGGTCTCGAGCTCAGAATGGAACTCCTGTGGTGTGAACTGATGGATTAGCTCCTGTATATTGCCCGAGCTGAGCTTGGCTCCCATTGCCGCTTCGTATGACACCAACTGCTCTTGCACGATATCGAACTGCGGGGCTTTGTTCTGAGCCGACGAAATGGGTGATAACAGCGAGTGCTCCAAGTGATCCGCTGCTACATCCGGCGGAATAAAGTCCGCGACGAAGAGCAGCCCCCCGGGCTTGAGCACACGTGAGATCTCGTTCACTGCTTTGCCGAGATTCTGCACTTCCTGCAAACTCTGCACAGCGACAGCCACATCAACTGAATGGGTCAGCAGCCCCTTCATCCTCTCGCACGAGTGATGATACAGTCGCAGCTTCCGCTCCTGGAACTCTGGCATCTGCTCCGTAAAGCGGTTCCACACCTCTTTACTGCGTTCCAGAGCTTGGATCGAGCTGTCCAGCCCTACAACCTCCGCCTTGGGGTACAGCGTCTGCAGTTCACACAACCCACCGCCAGCTCCGCAGCCCAAATCCAGAATCGTGAACGCCTCGTCACGTCTCGCGTCGTGGCCCGCGTCGACGTCCATTAGGTTGTCGTAGAGCTGCAATTGGAACCTGTCGGTCGGGTAGTGCGCCTGGAACTTGGTGACTGGTGGCGTATCTCCAGAGCCCACGTTCCCATGGGCGACGGCTGCTACGGCTGCTGCACTCGAGTTCACGTGCGTCTCTCCTCGCGGATGGAAGCCGACGTTGCAGCACACGCGGTGGTGGTCGGCGTAGATGGGCGAGTGGAAGATGCCGTCGTAGAACTCCCTCACGCTGGGGCCGCAGCCCTCACTGCCGCGTTCGCCCGGCGCCATACCTCACTCTTCGTGGCTGTCTTGTCGCCAAATGACGGCTTCAAGCTCCAAACGGTGATGATATCGTGGTGCTCGAGCGCGTTTATGTAACTACTGGAAGAAATTCACAGCAATGCGGTTTTATTCAGTACATTTGTGCACCACACCATGCTTTTGGCAAAATTGGATGATAACACGCAGCAAAATAAATGTCTGACGAGGAGCTCTCGCCGCACTCTGCGGCCAATGAGGACGACGCTCCTGGCGCCGAGAACGAGTACGGACTGCAGGATCTAGCGCGTCTGCCACTGCTGGAGCAGGTCCATCGTCTTTTCCACGCCATCCAGCACAAATATCCATACAAAGAGGTATAAACCCCACTCTCCATCCAGTAAAATACATCCTCCTGTGTACTAAACTCTCTCTGCGGTTGTTGCTGCTGCAGACCAACGCGTGGAAGAATCTGCCACTGGAGCAGAAGAAGAAGATGCTGAATTATATCCGAGACAAGCGACAACGCAAGCAGCCGACAGATGCAGAGGCCAAGACTGAGGCGAAAGGAGTCGAGGAAGCTAAATCTGAAGACGCGGAGCTGCCTGTGGACCCAGCGATGGCTGTCAAGTCCGATCCTTATCTGAAGATGCTGCAGCAAAGAAGTTTACGCTCAGCAGGTCCCGTGGTGGCTGGAGAAGATAGAACTGCACTTCCCAAGCACCCGAACAGTGCTTACGTTGCTCCAGCACAGGTGCCACACTATGCGCAGGTGAAGCCCAAGTACAGGCCTCGCTGGCAAGTGGCAGAAGGAGAATTCTTTGAGGAGGTTTGTGCATGTGGGGTGAAGCACAACACGGCCAAGAAAGGCAAGAAGGCGGCCTTGATGCTGCACACAATCAGCTCCATGATGAGCACGTTTGGTGACAGTACGCAGTCGTGCGTGACTGCTGTTGAAGAGGTGCAGGCGTTGAGTGAGTCGTTGATGTGAAGAGTAGTGGTAAGGCTGCAGTACTGACGTGGTGATGGTGTTTGTGTGGTGTAGTTGGCGACCACATGCGGAAGGTGTTAGGCTCGGTGAATCCAGAAGTGCTAACAGCATCGTCGTGCCTCAGGGTAAGGCTCACCAGCGTTGTGTATGTGTGAGGCTACTAGCTTGCTTATGCTCTTGTCATAGACCTTAGTAGAAATCTTCGAGGAAGAGGCAATATACTATGGGCGCTGGCGAGAGTTCCGCGGCGAGACGAAGCACGAGGAGAACGAGCTTGAAGATGTGGAGGAAGAGGAGCTCGCGGAGGAACTGGATCTCTTTGCTGTGTCTGAGACTGAGGACGTGTTCAACGAGGCGTTTCTGGTGCGACGGTCGAACCGTGAAGTGCTATTATGCGCGACTAACTGTGTAGTGGTTTATCGTGGTATGTGCAGGAGCGGATACGGTTCGCCGACGAGCGTACGAAGACGATGGACTGGTCTATCTACGACATGTTTGCAAGGGGCCGCAAGCTAAATTTCATGAACAACAAGGCGCAACAGTTCCGACAATGGTTAAACCTCGGAAAGATGTCGCGTGCATCTCTCGAGTTCCTCAACTTCGTCACTTACCACAAGTACGTTTCTAACTACACGGTCCCTATCGCACCCTGCTCACCAGCTATCCTAACTCTATCGTGATCGTCCTTGTTCCAGCATTGGTCGGTTAGTGGAGTTGGCAATCAAGAACCGGACAGGTGGAGAGCTCAAGCAACTGGAGAATCCCTTGTTAAAGGATGACATCGAGTACGTGTTGTTATACCCTTGGCTTTGTTCCGCATTGAAGTCTCTGAACCATATCGATATTGTGGGTGCATCAGGTCTGTGGCGCTTACGTTCCTCCCAGCGCAACCGCTCCCCAAGCTTATCGACCGACCACCTGCTGCGAAAACTCGTCGAGTTGGTGTCAATGCCTCTAACAGCAAAAGTGTCCGCGTGGAACCCAAGTCGCGGATAACCACCGAGGCTACAGCCTCAACACCAGCAACAATAGCGACTTCAAGCGGGAAACCCGAATCGGTAGCGAGTGTCAACCCAACAGTGACTCCGTCAATCGTCAGTGCCCGACCAACAAGACTCAAGAGGTTGCGATAAACACAGCAGTGGCTCAGTCGAACAGGAAAAGGCAAAGAGGAAACAGGTACTTCCTGCATCCAGCGATACGTGTACTCGAACTGTTGAGCTACAAACAGAAATGCATCACCACCATGACAACTTTTCGTCGCGTTTTTGAACGATTTTTTTGTAGGACAAATCAGTTGGGAAAGAGAAGAACCGAAGGAGGAACAAGAAGAAGAGCTCATGGTCATGGTCTCCACACGGACGTCACTGTTGACCAGCGTCAACGTGATGTGGCGCGAGCGTCAGGAAGCGTTAGGGTTCCTCCCGCATGTAGCTGCACTCATTTCGGCGTTTTTAGATAGCTCCGGGCCACTATCCATGACGAGCTCCACGTACTCGTCAGCAGAAGCTGCAGCGGCTGCTAC
Organism: Phytophthora agathidicida; assembly: GCA_025722995.1. Taxonomy (NCBI): domain Eukaryota; phylum Oomycota; class Peronosporomycetes; order Peronosporales; family Peronosporaceae; genus Phytophthora; species Phytophthora agathidicida. Next base: position 2,489,370 of record CP106972.1, on the reverse strand, counting down.
AGCTGCGCTTCAAGCCACCACCGGTTTCCACGAGATGGAGCACTCGATCAGCGAGCAAGGAGCTTTGTTGCGTTCGCTTCAAAATGAGTACGCCAAGATGAGCATGAACAGAACTCCACAGCGATCACAGTCCAATCCGAGTTTCAACCAGATGCGCGAAAACCGCTTAGCCGAATGGCAGGCTGCCGAACGTACGCAACCCATTCCCAATCAGTATGACATTGATATCGACGACTAAAGCATCGTCGTCGTGAGACTTTACACAAGTGAGTGAACACAGTAAGTAGTTAACATGGCTCAGAGCCCACCTATATAAATTTGACGGGCTCCCATTGACCATAGCTTGAGCCAGCATCAAACACTCTATGAAGCACGCCGCCAGGCCCAAAATGAGGTTGCAAGGAAATCGAGCTCCTACGAAGGAAGCTTCAGTGATCTCCCATGCAACGAGTATCATCATCCAAAATCAAGTATGAACGCTGTAGGCCACGTTGAAGTCGATTCCAAGCGCATCCAGACGCTCTCGATCTCTTTCTACATACGAGGTGTATGCCCCCGAATGACGGATCTTCATGAAAACGTTGCCCAGTTTCAATCCACGCGTTTCTTCAGGCCAAGGATCTGCATACGGAACAACGAAGTCGTTCGGTATCCATCCAGTCCCGTGTAATTTACTGTATGTCTCGAACGCCGGCATGATCCTGAAAGTCCACCGATCATCTTCCGGATTCCACACGAACCCAAGTGTCTCCAACTTCTCCCTGTCCCGATTCACCAAATCGTCGTAATTGCTCCTGCAACGAATGTTGGCGACTGTCGCTCCCAGTCGCATCCCTCTCGATGCTCGTGGCCACTCGGCACTATCTGGTACGACAAAGTTAAAATTCACGTTGCAGTGTCCGAATTCGTGCTTGAACGTCTCCAAGGCCGGGAAAATCTTGGCGTCCCACATGCGTTCTCGCCAGCTCTGCGTCGAGAAGCCGATCTCGTCCAACTCCTTTTGGGAGCTCTCTCGTTGGGCTTTGTACGTGTTGGCATACCTCATGCTCATGACGGTCTGGCCCAAATTGAAGCCCCAAAGGACTTTCGACCATTCGGCATCCCCCGTGGGGACTACGAACCCGTTGGGGATGTCACTGTGGCCGTTGATCTCGTAGAATCTCCGCAGTGCTGGCAGAACCAGCACCTCCCACTTGTGTTGCCGCATATCCCACGGAAAGTCGAGTGCGTCCAGGTCGTCCAAAGCGAAGAATGGCAACTTCTTCTTCTGCTGCTTGAGTACGCGTAAGTTCCTGCAATGCATCCCTAGTGGATAACCCCAAGCTTTCTCAGGCCAGTCACGAGCTCTGTAGGGCACGACGAACTTTAGAGGAACCATCAGGTGCTTCTCTAGGGTCAAAAACGTCTGCAGACTTGGAGCGACGGTCTCGACCCAAGTGCGTGCACTCCACAAGTTGATTCGGGCGGTTCTAATGGGTGGAGATGGAGAAGAGTCACTGGCACATCGGATGGCATTGGATTTATCGCCTGGAGTGACGTGTGGGCGGCGTACCAAGCTGCCGCGTCGGGACAGGAATGCGCGCAGCATTGTCTGTGGTGTACTGATGGTGGTCACTGGCTAATCCCAGTTACGGCACAGAAATGTAGCTAATGGTACATAATAGTGTGTAATGCATGTATAACGTGGTGTGGTAGACATAAAGGCAAGTTGAAGTGGAGTTCGTTGCATCGACTATTTTTGAATAATGGGACTCCGCTCCTTTCGTTTCAACGGGACTGGCGTAAATAATTGGCCATTCTCACACTTGCTCAGCAACTCACTAGCACATACAAGTCCGTCACCATGATGACCGAAAGTAACAACCTGCTGTACCATCCGAACGATGGCGGATTCGATCGACTGGAGGAAATGGAAGGCGGGGCGCTGACGAGATATCCAGTACTTCGGTCGGTCCCGGTGCCGTTGACACGTCGGTGGAGCACACGTGGGGCGATAGCGCTGCTCATGGTGTGTGGAGTCATCCTCGGGGTCATTGCGGTCATGACGTTAAGCGGGTCGAAGGGGTCAAGCGAGACCGCAACTACAGAAACGTCAGCTGACGCGAATACTGAAGAGCTGTCGTTCCTTAGTGGGTCGGATAGTCTTGCAGCCGGAACTGTGGAGACCGAATCGTCGTGGGTTGGACGCGCAAGCGCTGATTCATCGGCACAGCATGAGGCGGCCGGCTCAGTAGATGACACTTTAGCCGGCTCAACAACCATCTCAAGTGCTGCGTCAAAAGACTCGCACGCAAAAGATTCGGCAAGCGGCTCGGATGGCAGCACATCCGCTTCATCTAACGAAGAAGTTGTAGGTAATCTGCTTGAAATTCGGGATGACGACTCGCAACGCGGATCTCTGTCCATCTCGGCTGTAGGTACTACCGATTCACAGAGCGCTTCAGTGGACAACGTAAGGGAGATTTCAGGCTCTGATTCTACAGATGCATCAGCAGGCTGGCTCACCGACTTCAGCGATGATAGTGATTCTGCTGCCGACTGGAAACTGAGTTCATCTTCGATGAGCGCGGAGACCAGCGATTCGCAATCTCGCTCGGACGATGGCTCTTTGGAGTTTTAGACGTGGTCACTTAGAAGTAGGATCGCCACAAGTTAGCTTAACTTCCGCGCTCTCACGTTATGGGTCCCGCTTTTGAAAATGTTTTTCGATTTGAGTCCCGCTTTACCATTTTTGTATTTTTGCCCCATTTTCGTATTTTAGTAGAAGATGGCTGTTGCCAAGAACTTGCTGGCCGTGCGTGCAAAGGTGGCGGAGGCTGTGGCCAAAAGCGCTTGGAAACAGCCGTGCACGCTGGTAGCTGTAAGCAAGACCAAACCTATTGAGGACCTCCAGGAGGCTTACGATGCGGACCAGCGCCACTTCGGCGAAAACTACGTGCGTGCCATATTTTGCAGCCATTTACAGTTTTATTTGTGGCACTAATCCATGTATTTATGGCAAACAGATTCAGGAATTGGTACAGAAGGCACCACTGCTACCGGCCGACGTCAAGTGGCACTACATTGGTCACGTGCAGTCCAACAAGGCCAAGCCGCTCGTGCGTGACGTGCCCAACCTCTTCGTAGTGGAAACGGTGGACTCCATCAAGATCGCCAATGCTCTTAATAAGGCATCGGGCGAGTTCCGCACCGAAAAACTCAACGTGATGGTGCAGGTGAACACCAGTGAGGAAGAGCAGAAGTCAGGCATCGATGGCGACGGTTTGGTCGAGCTGGCCCGCCACATTGTGGCGTCCTGTGAGCACTTGAACCTCTCGGGGCTTATGACCATCGGCCGCTACGGTGACACAACGTCCGAGTGCTTCGATCGTCTGGTGGCCTGCCGCAAGCTTGTGGCTGAGGCGATCGGAACGGCTGAGACGGACCTGGCCCTCAGTATGGGCATGTCGGGGGACTTTGAGCTAGCGGTAAGACTTGGTGGTGGAAGTGGTGGTGTCATAGCGTGCTAATGTTTTTTGTCTTGTTAGATTTCATCCGGAAGCACGCATGTCCGCGTCGGGTCGACCATCTTTGGAGCTCGTAACTACGCTAACAAAGAGTAGAGCAACAAGAAAAATGGTGGAAGAAGCAGCCACAATTTAAAATTGTTTTAGAGCAGATCAAACGCTAATGCAAATTGCAAGTCGAGGTTGCTGTGCGTGCTGTTCTCGGACCATTTCGCAGCTGCGCGTTTTGCATCCTCCGTCGGCATGCATTCCTTAGTTGGATCCTCCTCTTCTGTTCGCTGTTGCACATGGCGGTCAAGCCTCTCTTTCTCCTGTCGCACAATGTCTTCCATGTCGATGTAGGTCGTCTCCGGTTCGTTCGGGTACATCTCGCGCCACGTTTTGCCAGCCTCCTGTGCCTTCTGTCGCATTTCATCTACCTCAGCACGCCTCTCTTTCCGTTTAGCTTCGGATTCTTTTGCTTTTTGCTCGCGCTCAATTCGCCGCTGCTCCAAAATGTGCATGGACATCATATCCTTGCGATGAAATCGATCCTCTGGGAGCTCTTCGTCATCCAACACAGGGTCCCATCGTGGAGATGCTGAAGGCGTTGGCCCATTGGCAAACACCGCTTCATTCGACTCTGCTGCGTTGGCAAGATGGAACATCTCCACGAGCGACTTGGGTTGTTCTTTTGCAGAGTCAGCAGTCAGTGCTTGTCCCCCATTACTTCCTGAAGCCTCTGATTCGTTTTCTTCATTTAACGCTCGCGCAAGCAGCCACGGTGCTGACCCACAATCCGGTCCCGGAGTATCCCACGATTTATCGATCGCGATAACAATCTCCATCCTGTTGCAGGCTTGATCCAAGCAAACGTTTGCAGAGTTTACCTCTACAGGATATGGTAGGAAAATTTCTGCAAACACATACAGAATTCAAGGAATTAATCCAATAGCTTGCAGTCTTTTGAGCATCCCACTTACCCAGGTCGTGGTGAGTGGCAGCTTTAACACTCAAAAACTCGGGTTGCAGCTCCAGCTCGACAGCACTAGCGGCCTCCACCTTATTTTCGAACCGAATGGAGACAACCAGCCGAGTCCCAGCTTGCTTCAGCACAACGGGTGATAGTGGTAAGCTGTCCTTGTGTGTAGAATGGCGCCTTGCACAAACTGTGCGTTTGCCGTTGCGCTCTTCAAACATCTCATAGTGTGCTGTAGCCGCCTTCAAAGCGCTTGGAATCTTCGCAGGCTTCTGCACTATAGATTTGTTGCCACGGGGATGTTTAGAAGCCTGCAAACTACTTGCAACTTCTTGGATGATAGGCGCCTGTGTTTTCCGGATATAGTGTTTTGGCGGGGGCATATCTCCACGGTATGTCAACCGCGGCAGCTTGTAACGATCATCGAGCTTGATTTTGTACTGCAAAACCCAAAACATGTGAGTTGAGTTTGGATGAGGGTTCACCACCTATGGGGTCGCAGCATACCTTTTGATCAATGTACTCGATCGCCAGCTCACACACAAAATTGCGAAAAGCCCCAGTTTTGTCTGCTTGGCAGTCTTCAAAGACCTTCCTGTTCACTGCCACGTCAAATGCCAGCGAGCTCACTCCCTTCTTGTCCTTGACCTCGTGTGGAGCACCAAGGCTCAGTGGCACGTGAATTCCCTAACCATGCACAGCATTTAAGAGTCAATCGACTACAAGAATCATGGAGCCAACTGGGAGAAGCCTCTTGCCTCTTGTTCTTTGCCCTCGTCGTCCAGTTTTTTCTTTTCCGAAAAGGCTTGAATCTCATCAGCATAAACAAGATTCACAAATACCTATCGAGCCATACATCCCAAACGGCCACAGTCAGAAAACGCCACATACTTCCTTCCCACGCCGCTGCCTGGCGGTACATAGATCAAAAGATCAAAAAGCGTTATGACCTTCTTCTTGCTCTTGACGTCGCTTGATTTCATAACGAAACCAGGCTTCACATCAATGTACATCTACTAGCCAGCACACACCAAAGATCAGCTCTCAATATACTGCTGCAATCCATATGACGACTGAATGGAGTTTGTTTCGCACCCCTTCCGGCGTGGCTTTCAAACCGTCCTCCCCCATGACCTTGTCGCCTGGAAACCGCGGCTTAAAATCTAGTCGTCGTCAATTGCACAATCCATCACGAGACCCAGGCGAATGCCAATGTAAGTCCACCTCTATCAACCGCTGTGTCCCTCAATTGTCTGTGTTTTTCAAACCTGGTGAATTGGCGTCTGAAGCTCCTCCCCGTGCACCAGCAGAGCTCTTGAGCATGTCAAACAGCGCTGCATCTGCGTCACCTTGTGGTGCGCCAGAAGTTCCTTCCTCTCCCAACCCTGCAGCCTGCAATTGGCTCTGCATCGTGGCGATGAACTGTTTGTAGCCTTCCGGATCCGTCTTCTCCAAATTATCCAGCCACTGCACAGCACAGTCACGAGGCGGTGAGAAAGCGTTCAGCGGCCATTCTGCGTAGAATTTAACGCTCTTTATCGACAACGCGGTCACGTACGTCGGCGTACTGCTCCATGGCAGCGTCGTCCATCGGCGCGTTCATCTCTTCGTGGCTGGTTAAGAAAGTGAAGAGTCACGAAAATGTGGAAAAGGGATATTATCCAACAATTATCCAAATTTTGGATTCTCGAGTGTTTTTACGATCTTTGACGGCAGCATAAGTTATGCTCCCTTGCTGAGGTCGCGCATCTTGTGTTCGGCATCCGTGAGGTGCTCCTCCCTCATGAGGAACACGAAGTCGAGGCTGACGTGCTCCGCGTCGTTAGCAGTCGCCAGGTCAATACCCTCACGGATGTCGAACGCAAGATGCGCGACCTCGGCACGAAACTTGGCATACACCCAGTATGGGCGGGCCAAGTGACCGACAACGGAGCGAATTGTTCGTCTTGACACGCGCGCGCGACCTCGACATCGAGATGCTGTACCGAACGCTGTCGCTGTTCTATCCATAAGCTGTGGAATGTAAGTGTTGATCGGATGCTTGTATTTCTCGAGATCTCTGCAAAATAAGCCACCACGGATGAAGGAACTGATACCACCGGGCCCAACTTCGACTGAACCATTGCAAGTCAGACACACTGCTTCTCTGCTGGAGATCCGCAACATGAAATAATTCGATCAGCAAGAGCGTAAAGCAATTTGACGCAAGGAAGAAGAAAAGAGGAGGACGCCGTGGATTCGACTCGTTCTTTCATTTAGCCCAATAGCTCGTTGGGATTTACACCGACTATGCAAGTCGAGCATAAGTCCCCAACAAAAGCGGTGCAGCAATGGTAGCGGAGAGCACCAAGACCACTTACATCAGATCCACGAACGGCTGGGCCGCCATGGTGATGGGCTGGGTGCCCTTGGCCTTGAGCGTGTAGGCGGCCTTGGGCTGGCCGGGGGTGCGTTTGATCTGGGCGCGGACGCCAGTGGCACGGGCCTCCTTCTTCTTCAGCTCGTTCTCCTTGACGCGCGTGAGGAAGCCGAGGCGGCACTTGGACTGGTGCACGTGCTCGATGCGCACGTTGATGTGCTTGTGGATGATGCGGTTGCCCACAATCTTGTTCACACGCACGCCCACGGCACGCTTGGTGACGTTGTACACGCGGCCGGTGCGGCCGTGGTAGAACTTGTGGGGCATGCCCTTCTGCACGGCGCCGTTGGCCTTGATGTCCACGTAGTCGCCCACCTTGAACGTGCGCAGGTACGTCGACATCTTGATCATGCCGCTTTGACGGAACGGACGGGCGAACATGTCGCGCGTGCGAGCGCGGTAACCGAAGGAGTGCGGCATCTTTGACTAAACTGTAGCGGCAACAAACGGGAGTCGTTAGCATCCAATGCTACGTGCAGCAAGTTTCATAGTGATCTGATAGGTCTGCAGCGTCAGGGGGGAAGCGCTACGAGCACGATAGCAGCGGGGACAGCGCTGATAGCACCACGATCTTCATCTTCTCGGGACGGAGCGTCGGCCGACCTAGATTAGCGCCTTGGTCACCTGTATCTCCGTCATTTGCTGCTTGTTGGTGTCCTCCGTCCCGTCAGTTCGCATTGATTGGCATGGTGTATGTGCGTGTCCTCGCTGTGTTTTGCACGGCACCGCATTGCTTCCCCCCTCTCCTGGTGGAGACCTCCTCCCACATCACATCGCCACCAGTAGGCTTACCTGCAAAAGTCGAACGAGACAAGAAGAACTGCAGTCGACGCAGCTTGGGGCGCTAGTACGGACCGCGAAACTATTGGCCGCGGAGGCCTCAGCATACAAACTTCAAGTACAATCCCCCGCGAGCCAATCACAGACAAGAAATTGCACCGTAAATTCTCTTTTAACTACGATTTTCAGCAGTTGGTGTACCGTTACACAATGTAAGCGGCAAGGTGGAGTTCATATCCGACACCACGGCAGCGCCATGGAGGACGAAGAGTTCGGCGAAGATGTGCTGGTGACGTCGCGCACGGGCGGCGTCAGCGTCAAGGAGGAAGCCAAGACGGAGGAGTCCAGAGCCACGTGGGAGGCCAGCGACGGCGCCGCCGTCAAGCGTGAGAAGCCCGAGAAACAGGAGGAAGACGAGGACCTCTATGGCGGCGTGTCCATCAAGCTCAACGCGTCTGCCACGTCGCAAGCCGAAGCGGCCTCTGCTGCTGCTGCTGCTGCTGCTGCTGGCAATGGCAGTAACGCAACAGCTGGCTCCAAGGCCGGCGACGATCCTGCGGCGGACTCAGACGACGACGAGGACGACGAAGATGTAGCCATTGTGCTGAGTACCGACCACGCAGGCAGCAAGCCCACGCTGCGCTTCACAGGCGGCGGCAATCGCTACGTTCGTGGCAGCCTTGGGGGTCCGCAACATGGCGGCACTGGCGCTCCAGGCGCTGGGGCGATGCCGGGCTCGCAGCCGGGAGATGTAGGTGGATCTGTGGACGGCGTCGACGACTTGGCCATGTTTGGTGGCCGTCGCACTGCCTTTGACGTGGACATCGACCTGTTGGAGGACCGACCATGGCGCAAACCCGGTGTGGATATCTCGGACTACTTCAACTACGGCTTTGACGAGCACAGCTGGAGGGAGTATGCTGCACGGCAGTTGAGACTGCGACGGGATTTGGCTGTGGAGAAGTCGAGGGAACAAGCTTCAAGACAGGCGGTGAATGCTGCCAATCAACAAGCTATGCGCGACCGGGACGCTAAGATGCAGGGACGTGGAAGTGGTGGAATGCCCCCGCGTGGATTCCCAGGACAGATGAAGCCCGAAGGAGGAGACGATGCAGGTGGCCGGCCTGGAGAGTGGGGTGCAGGTGGTGCCCCGCCTCGAGGCGGATTTATGGGAGGCCCACCTCCGCGGGGATGGCACCCTGGAATGGGACCGCCTCCAGGTTTCATGGGCCAGCAGAACTGGAATGGGCCTCCGATGGGCGCGCCGTGGGGGTCTGGACCAGGAAGAGGGGCTCCTTGGGTGGGTGGTCCCGGTGGTGGAAGAGGCCGAGGAGGAGGCAGGGGCGGCTTTGATGATCGTGGGCGCAGTGGCAAGGACGACCGGGATGACAGACGCCATGGCGGTGGTAGATCGAGAGAGGCAAGTCGCGACCGATCAAGATCCCGCGATCGCTCTCGCCGAGACGAATCGCGAGGAAGTGGACGAGATGCTAGCGAGAAAGACCGAGGCCGCGACAGAGACCGAGACCGAGGCGATGGTGGCCGTGAACGTGACCAAGACAGTGGCCGCGATCGCGATCGCTCTCGCAGGGATGACTCGCGAGGAAGTGGACGGCGAGACGGATCCGGGGGCAAAGATGCTGGCGAGAAAGACCGAGGAGGTCTCGACAGAGACAGAGACCGGGACCGAGACCGTGATCGCGGACGGGATCGTGATCGTGAACGTGACCGAGGCCGACCCCGAGAGCGTGAAAGCCGTGGAGGACGTGGAGCTGACGATCAGAACAGAGAACGAGGCGGACGTAACCGTGGAGACCGAGGAGGGCGATCGCGATCTCGATCTCGAGAACGTGATTCGCGCAAACGTAAGGGGCGGGACGAGAGCTCTGGAGGTAGCCGTGGCCCTGGCGACCAACGGCACAAAAGGCGGCATTAGACGACAACTAGCGATACCAGGCAAGTGACTGCAGCACCATCCGAGCTGAACAAGATATCAATCACCTACGTGGAAATAACAACAACAAAAATCAAATGTCGAGTTGCAGTTATACCTTGGAGCTGTCCATTGTGCAAAATTTGTTATCTACAAGCCTGCTTGAAGCTGTTGAGTTCACGCGCTTAGATTTGCTTGTGCAACCAGAGCTCGGTCTCCAGTTTATCCAGGTCCTGTGCAGTCACCTGCAGCGCAATTACGGCGTCGCTCTGGATGGCGTCCACAGGCACGAACGTCATGCCGGGCATGCTGCGCACCTTTCCTCGTGCGGTAACAGTCTCGTAATACGCCTTAGCCAGCTCCACCTCACTTGAGAAAGCTGTTGCCACGTAGAAGGTGCGCACGTGAATCACACGGTCCCAAGGTAGCAGTGCTTGCACCAGGCAATCCAGAACGGACGTCCAGATTCCTTGTGCGACCGCCTTGGCCAACGCCCGTGTGTCTGAGTGTTCTTCGTCACCTTCAATTGATGCAGTGCACATGATCTGGCAAAGCGCTCGCGGAACCAAACTGCTCTGTGAGTCAATGCGCAGGTTGTTCGAGAGACTTGTGTTTGTCATGCTGCGCGGAACCAGGTACTTGAGCGCGATGTGCGTAAGTGCCTGAAGTTCCACCTCCACCAGTGCATTCCGCGGCAAACGCGACAGCTGTACGACCAGCAGCGGTGCCTGCTTCACGAACTCCAAGCGCGCTTCGTTCTTGTCAACTTCTTCGTCACTTTCGTCACTGTCGTCAACACATTCGAACTCATCAGCCAACTCGACGTTCGTAACGAGGTTCTGGCGGCAGTCCACTAGCAGACGCTCCCGAGACTCATGGTCGTCCGGGTCTCCAGTGGTGTAGATGACCCCTGAGCACACGTGACGGAGGTTCGATTGCAGCGCTTCCAGGACGCGACAGGCATTGCGAAAGCATTGCGTTGTCTGAATAGCGTGGTCACCTGGCACCAGATCCATAGTCTGAGGGTGTAACGCAATTTGTCCAGCCAACAGAATGAGCGCTCGGTGGAGCACATTTGCTTGACTGTATGGGCCGATGCAGCACGGAGCCCAGGCCGAGATACTCTTCACGTGCAGGACGTCACGGCGTACTCGCAGGGATTGCAATTTTTGTACGCCACTGCTGCGCAACGCGAAGCAATCCAAAAGAACACGGGCGGGTACGTCTGCCAGTGCTTTCACTTCAACGCAGCTTCGAGATGGCGGCAGGTTTTGCCCGAGGTACCGGACGTACTCATTGTTGAGCTGACCGAATGCAGCCATATCTTGGACATACATATGCACGAAGCACACGTCTGCAAGTACCATGTTTTGGTTTTCGAGGGCAGTCTCCAATTGAGCAACAACATCCGCCACCTCCTCTTCCAGTGAGAGTGACTCGTCACCGGCCTTACTGCTCATAATACCTGACAGGTGCAATTGGTCGCGGAACTGACCAAATCCAGGCACGAAATCTTGCGGGGTTAGTGCAAGCACCGTGGCCGTCTTCTTGTCCGTCGCATTGGTACACGTTGTGGATTCGGAAGGCAGCGGCTCAGGAATCCTTGAGGCAAGGTGCGATGGGTCGGCAGCCTCCTTGTCCTCGAGATGGCATTTGTCAATCGACAGGAAGGCCACAGGCGCGATGTAGTCGTCCGAATGAAGCACCGTGTGGCTCTCATCACTAGTGTAAACGAGAAGAAGACACGGTAATTAGCTTTTCGAACAGCAAAATATATATCCTCAACTCAAAGCAGACTTACATGACAATGCGTTTCTTGAACAGCGGACAATCCAACGTGAACGTCTCGTATTCGCCGCCTTCTCCGCATACGTTCATCTGATACTTCTCTTTCTACAAGAAAGATACCAACCAGCACAAAAACATCGCATCCAAAAATTTAACAAACGGTACGTCCTTCAAATCGCTGCGTCCATAACTCACCAGCGCCATGAGTTGAGGCTGCAGCTCGGCAATGGTCTTGCCCAGATGCCTCCGCGGTTGCAGCCCAATGGACGCCACCTTGACTAGAATGGCCTCCATCTCTGAGTCGATCATCTCCTGCAGCAACTCGGTCTGCTCGCGTCGCCACAAATACCCGAGCGACGTCAGCCCCAGTCTCGTGCATCTGTCACCATGACACCGCAGCAGTCAGTCTCCAATAGAAAACATTGCACCCATTGCACGTACACATTCTCCACTCGGTTCCGCTGGTAACTGGAGAAGATCGCGCCTGTGCAGACGCCCTGAACGTCCGGGAACTGCTGCTTGACCTTCTGCAGCAGTCGGAACAAGTCCTCGACCTCGTCGCCAGCCGCCGACTCGTGGTAGTCGATCTCCGTCTTGACTGCAGTGCCCGTGATGGTCTCCGAGACCAGCGGCAGCTCCATACTCTCGGCGAGGATCCCCACGGTCTGGTGGCCCACGCTCTGGAACATGAACGAGTCGATCTCGGCGTCGTCCGCCGACAGCTCCGCCGGCGGATGCAGGTGCGCCAAGCACACGATCTCGTGGCCGAAGCGCACGCACTCCATCATGGCGTAGCAGCTGTCCTTGCCGCCGCTCACGAGCGCCACCACCTGCATCGCTGACGTCTGTCCACCTTAGTACTGGTATTGAGAGCAGGAAGGATAGTGCATCGAATCGATGAGGCGTTGGTCGAGGACACTCTTGTCCACTTTGTAGCCATCTCAGCATCAGCCGCTACCACTGTGTGTAAGCCACCTTAGATTACGTGGGCCACCCAAAGTTGGTGTACAGTGACTACATAACTTCAATTCAGTCGCTTCGCCCCCTTTCGCGCTCTCACCGACATGGCGGCGGTGCGCTCCGTACTGCTGAGCGACATCCAGAGCGTGTTGAGTCTAGCAAGACGGCGTCATGGATACCTGCTGTCGAATACTACGGGCCAGCGCTCGAAACAGGCACGCAACTGCTCTCTCGTCTCCGTAAACTCCATCCAAAACACGTCTAACTTTCCCATTATTTTGGCTACAGGAGAGCCCTTTAGCGATATTCCAGAGCTTCAATTTGCTGCGTGGGCGTCTGCTGCGATGCGAGCGTGCGTGTGGTATGTTTCTCTGCTTGGACGGCCTCGTTTTGACTCTTTTTCGACGTATTTTGACGCAGATATGGCGGAGCTGTCGCCTGTGACCGTCGTGAAGCCGTTTCTGGACGTGATCCGCCACGAACACGCCGACAGCAATGTAACAGGCGCAGCGCTGCAAGCTGTGATGAATTTCCTGCACTCGTGGCCCTGGATAGACGTCAAGGACCAGAACGCGGCTGCAGACGCTGTTTCGGACATTGTGGACGCTGTGAGCCACTGCAGATTCCAGGAAACGGGCGTCGAGAGCGACCAGAACGTGCTGGTGCTGGTTGTTCATGTTCTGCATGCAATGGTGCGCTCGCCCTGTGGCACGAGACTGTCGGACCATTCCATGTGGCAGCTCGTGGAGTCACTCTATGCTCTCAGTCGCGGCAATCGACACGATGTACGTGCTACTTTATTGTTGTTGTTTTAAGGGGTTATTTAGAATGGATAGTGATGGTTTTTGTGGTGGTTCAGCCGCATATTACGATGCCGTTACGATCGACAGCCACGAACTTCCTGCACGACACGGTGACTTTCATCTTTTCCAATCCTGCTATCTATTCGGACTTGGCTCCTGCTGCGGAGTCTGCAACATCCTCATCAGAACGCGTCAGACCGGGATTTGGACTGCCGTGTGTGGTGAAGATCGTGGGCTTTTTGTGCCAGAAACTGCACCAGAAAAACTATTTGCCGCCTCCTGCTCCAGACGCACCTGCTACATCAACTGGAAATACGACAAGTCGACGTGAGGTGCTGCTGTCATTTAGCTTGCTTCAGCGCGCTTTGATGGCTTGTGACGCTGAGTTGATTACCGGCGTGCCTTCGCTGATGCTTTTCATCAAGGACGATCTGTGCAGCGCCATTCTGCGCTACTGCCGACTCGGGTATGTACTGGTTGCATGAATTATGAATTTTGCGTTGATCTAATGCGTACATGCTGATAAATATTGAGCAGCGCCTGCGCAGAGCTCAAGATCCCTGTTGTCTGCCTCGAGCTTATCAGGCTATTGTGGTCAAAACTGCGCTCGGAGCTCAAGATGCAGGTGGAGGCGATCTTTAACGGCGTATTCTACCATACCCTGCACTGGTGCCTTGCAAATATGGACGTAAACAACCCAGATTTTCCTCGAGGTGATGATGCAACCCCACCTGTTGGCAGTGCAAGCAACCAGGCAGATGACAAACCCGTGGCGACGGTCGATGCCGCTCTCGATGAATTTTCCGGAGAGATGTTATCCAAGAGCCGGTTGTTCAGTATTTCGTTTGAAATTCTCGACTGCTTGGTGGATTTACTTGCGGAGGCAACGCTGCTGCCCGACCTTTATGTGAATTATGACTGCGATGACAACCGCTGCGATTTGACGCAGAATTTATTCGATCTGCTTTCACAGGCTGCGCAGCAATCACATGTTGCTTGCTTTGAGTCGCACGAAGAAACGCACTTCCTGTGGGCCCAGGCTGTTGGAGAAATTGCTCTTCGTGGAATGTTCAATGCACTGTACGTTGTGCATCTCCGTACGCACCCAGAGCCGCCTGCAGTCAGTGGCGACAGTAATAGTGGGCCGAGTGACGAGGAGATTAATGAAGATGGGCTCCTGTTAGATCAAGAAGAGAAACATTCACCAGAGGATGCTGAGGAATTCGCCTCTGCAGAAGTTCTGTTCAAAAAGCGGCAGCGCAAGAAATTTTTCCAGCACGGCATTCAGGAGTTCAATCGGAAGCCATTGGCTGGAATCAAATACTTGCAGCAGAACACATTTTTGCCGACCCCGCTCGACAGCGTATCACTTGCTACATTCTTGCGATCTCTTCCTCAAGGCCTCAATAAAAATGCGGTGGGCGTGTATTTAGGCGCGATGGGCAAGGAAGTCAAGGGGTTCGAGAAAACGGAGATTCACGAGGCCGATACTATGGACTTCCATCGTGACGTCCTTACCAACTTCGTGCGGTCGTTCAATTTTGAAGGAGAGAGCATCGTTGCTGCGCTGCGCATGTTTCTTGCGAGTTTCCGTCTTCCTGGGGAGGCACAGCAAATTGATCGTATCTTGAACACCTTCTCGCTCCAAGTCTACGAACAGTGCCGGGAACGATTCCTCATGGCGTCGGTGGACGTAGCATATCTGCTTTCGTTCAGCCTGATTATGCTGAACACGGATCTACACAACCCGAATATCCGGTCGGACAAGAAGATGAAGCTCACGGACTTTATCAAGAATAACAAGAACTATGGTCAGGAGGTTTCCAAGGGTTTAGATTTGCCCGAAGACTTCTTGACGGAGTTGTACAACACAATTGCGAAGGACGAGATTAAGACGTTTGAAGACGGTGGCAAGCACGGTGAAGTGACGAGTGATCGATGGAAGGACTTGCTTATTCAAGCAGAAAGCGATCCACGCAACTCACGTTTGATTGTCCATCACCCATCATTGCATCTCCGGGTGTCGAGCACGCCTCGCGGCATCGGCGTAAGTGCATCGCCACCTCTAGCCCCTGATGCCATGCGTACGATGAAGAAGGCTCGACTCACGAAGTACGCTTCCAGTCCTGCTAACAGAGTTACCGCTTCACCCAGAAGCGGTAGATGGGAGCAGCAAGATGGTTTAGCCGGACTAGTGTCTCTTTATGCTTCCTCAGGCAACCAGTATGACCGCCACATTTTCGAGCTGATTCAGCAAAGCCTCGTTCGAGCATTCGGCGGTGTATTCCAGCAGTTTGTTGTGGATTCCCAAGCAAAGGATGCATCGCGTGGCGAGGATCTCTCGGTTGGTAGCAGCTATGATATGCATTATGTGCCCCAGAAAAGCGCGCTCCAGCTTGCATGCAACGGTTTTGTACTGTGTGCAGCGGTGGCATCTCATTTGGGGTTAGTCGAGCACTGCAATTCTTTGTTTATCCGCCTTTGCAAGTACACGGCGCTGCTTTCGTCGGATATTTACCCAGTGGGATATAATGGCCGCAAAAACGGTGTCTGGGTGTATTGTGACAACCAGAGCGCGCCGGTGGCTACTGCAGCCGTGCTAAAACTCGTCAGTACGTGCAGCTTATCCCTGCACAGCCGCTCGTGGAAGTATTTTTTCCACGTCGTAAGTGGCTTGCGGGAGTTCCATGTGCTGCCATCTCGGATATTATATCCCAGCGACGAAATGAACTTGGAGCTAATGAACGCTGACGAGCGTTTGGAGTTTATTGGCCTGGTTTATCAGAACAAGGAGGAACTAGAAAGGAAAATCGCGCTTAGTGCCCAAGACCAGGATGGTGGCAATGGAGACGCGGGTGGCTTTTTCAGTGGTGTCGCGTGGCTGCTGTCAGCACTTGACTCCAATCTTGGGGGTTCAGCGCCTGGGTCTACTACACCAACAAAATCCCACATTTCTCCTGGGTTCGAGCAATACCAGCTTAGTCCGGCTGAGCTAGCCTTGCACACGGAAGACCTTGTCATCGAAGGAAAGCCACTAAAGAAGCAGCCGTCTGACGGTGAACATGACCCGAGAGGCGAATTCGGTACTGACCAGTGGGTCCGAAACACGCTGCAGCCTTATCGTCTCGAATTTTTAATGGAAGACGTGGCAAATTTGCCGTCTCGTGCTTTGGCTGAAGTTATCGAGGCACTGCATGACGAGATCCTGCTGTTGCTGCAGGGTCCGGATGAAAAGGAATTGCAAAGGGACCGGAAACGACCCACAAAGCTGATTCTCAGCCAAGGGGGCTGCGTGCTGTTTGAGCACTTGCTGAGCCAAGTGATCTCGTTAAGTGGATCTCTATTCGATGGTGGTGCCAATGATGAAGACGGAATATCTGCCGTGCTGGAAGCTCACTACACCCAAGTTCTCGAGCTTCTGCGGCCTGTGCTGCTTACGAACCATAGTCCTAGCGGATTTACCTACGAAAATGCGTGTTTCCTATTGCACAAGTCGATTAACGGCTTGTTTGCTTGGGTGACACGAACGCGTAGCGATGCCAACGGGCTGTTGTTGGCGAATTTCTTGGGCACTCTCATGGAAATGAGCGGCGATGATGAGTTGATTCGACCGTTCCTGACGTCTATTATGTGTGGATTGGACCGATACGTGACGTTGATCCAGCCGAGCAATCTGCACTATACGCGCATGGACTGGCTGACGATTTGCAATTTGATAAGCTGGTCGGTGGCAATGCCTCGCGCAGCCTCACATGGTTTTGGACTGCTTGAGCGGCTAGTGACGGAGAAAATCTGGAATGGAGACGGGAATGAAATTCTTATTAGCGATTGCTACACGAAGATGATCATGTTCGCCATGAAGACCCGCGATCCACACGATTCATGGGCACCCTCCAGACCTATCGATCTACTGCTTTTCATGTTCGACACGCTCCGCCCCGACGCACCTAACTACGTCGAAGAACGCTTGCGTTTCTTAGGCGGGATGGCTGTTGTGTCGAGGCATCTTCTGTTAAACCAGATCAAGCAAGAGCTTTCCAATGAGCTCGTTGTGGCGGCGATTGAAGGGTTAAAGCACATGCTGCAAGAACACACAGGGAGTGAGCAATCATTCAAGCCCATCGCCTGGCTGGACGTTCTTCGATACGGGGTGGTTCCTGTTGGTTTTGACTTGTTGAATGATGCGGACCTCAAGCATTCTGGCGATGCGATGCAGTTCGGAGAAGACGAAGAGGAAACTAACTCGCCCTTCCTGTACTATCGGCGACAGTTGCCTTCCATAGATGGTGAAAATTCGTTGCAACATCCTAATGGCGTGCGCGCGAACAACGATGCTAAGGGCCCAACTGGGCGTCGTCGGCGACCATCGACTATGAAGGATCCGCTAGCACTACGGCCGCATGTGGTAGTGGTTCAACTTCTATCGCTTGTGGTGTGCGAAGAGTTGACAAAGTTGCAGACCTGCGCCAAGTTTCCATCCGTGTGGGAAGACGTGTCAGAGCTGTTGGTAGGATTGCTGGAGCATACTGCTATGGAGAATTCTGCCCCAACTGGGGAGGGAGCTGCTAGTGGAGAGGTTCTGATTGCGGCGCTAGAACGCCGAAGCGTGCTCTCAGCCCACGAGGAGATTCTCGAACACAGCAAGGGAATCGTAAGACGCTTGGCAGTGCTACACGATGAAGAGGTTACAGCGGATGAAGAGGTGAAAGAAGAGCAGGAAGATGCCAAGGAGCACGAGGAATCCAAAACAGAGGATGATGGGAATGCTGCTCAGCAACCTAATTCGTTGATGCAGGTGCTGGAGGAGAAATGCCGCTCCAGCCCGGAATTACTTGATCAGCTCTTCTCTTCGAAGGACGACATTAACTCAAGTGGTGGATGCACTCCTCCCGTCGAAGAAGTCGATGGCGAGAACACCGAAGAGCAAAACGACATCGATGAGGCTAGCTGAACTGATGCAACAACTAGTGCTCTGCGGAAGGTGGTGGATTAATGTTTGTTCATAGAAGTATGCAAATACTAGTGGCGTTGGCTTTCATAGCTAGCTGGTTGCTGTCATGGGTCTGACGGCTGCATTAACGTTTTCTGAAGGTGGACTGTGCGCATCCAATAGACTCACAGCCTCGTCGGCCTTGGAGTAGACGGTCATCAGCTTCTCCGAGAAGCATTGCGTGAACGTCTGCGTCAGCTTGTTGATGATCACGTCCTTCAGGTTGGCATCATTCTGCTCCACCGCTATGTCGCACAGACGCTCGGTGATGTCGACAAGCGACCTTATCTGATGAATAAGAGCGAAAACAACAGTTAGTTTGATGACAGCCATCACGACCCACAAGATTTCGTCTACAGTTCACATACCTGTTCACTGACGCGCGACACATTCTCTTCCAGTCGCTTCGCTCCTGGGCTCTGCACTGCATTTCCGCTTCGTACGCCGGAAAGTGCCTCCGCCTTACGAACAATTTCATCAGTGTCGTTCTCTTCTGGGCGTTGCTGCTTACCTTGAGCCCCTACTCCGGCTCGCTTCTCCAAAACCTCGAGTGCTTCCTTGACATGGCCTTGGACTAGAGCAATCTGCTGCACGTTCTCCGTGCAGTTGGCGTTGACATGCGTCATAATGTGATCGAGGCACTTGTGAGCGTTCTCCAGCTCGACTGCTAATTTCTGCGTTTCGGCCTTGGCTGCCAACCGCTTCTTGTTCGAGTCTTCAATTTCACGCTTAGCCGCAGCGAGCTCTTTTGCTCGTTGTTGGACTTTTTCAGACTCTTGAACGGTAGTGAGAGCGTGCTTCAACGAGGTGACTTCGTCTGTGAGACTTTGGATGGTTGCTGCGCTTTGGGCCGCCTTCTCGTTGGTCTGTTCGCGAAGATTCTTCACCTGCTCGTCATTGTCGACATTACGCTGGTTGACCTCCATGCGCAGTCGATCGACCTCTTTCTGGAGATCGCTCCTAGCTTCGAGTAGACTTGTCTTCTCACTGACCAGCGACTGCACAAGCGCCTTCGCCTTTTGACGCTTGTCAGTATTTTCCTTGTTAATCGAATCAATCGATGCCGATAGCTCTTGATTCTTCTTCTCAAACTGTGCGCACCGTGTCTGCACCTCTTTCAAAGTCTCCTCAGCTTTCTGGATCTCAGCATTGACTGACTCGGAGCGTTGACGGTGCTCCGACGTGTCCGACTTGAGTGTGTTGTGCTGCGCCTGCAGCTCAGCCATGTCCATGCTCCACTTCTTCATTTCCGCCTTCAGCGTGGTAACTTCAATCTCCTTTTCAGCGATCTTCTCGTTGAGCTGCAGATTCTGCTTCATCATATCATCGAGACGTTCTTGAGAAGCTACGTACTGCTGCTTGATAGTTTGCATCTCACCCAGCTGCGATTGCGTCTCCGCGATCAAGCTATCGCTACGGCTTCTACCAAGATTAACCTTCTCATACAATTGAGTGATCTCGGCCAGCTTCTCCTCGAGCTCGATGCATTTGACACAGGAATACGCTGCCAGTTCGTCAGATTTGGCCTGCAATTGGCTTTGAAGTGAGGAGATATCGGCTTTACTCTGAAGCACCTTCGACTCGCTCTCATCCGCTCGCTGTCGGTAGTTATCCAACTGCTCCAATTGGAAGTCCTTGTCCGATAGCTGCTTCTGGAGGTGCTGGTTCTCAATCTTGTGTTGCTCAAGTTGAAATTCCAGCTCCTTGGTCTTGGCCAGGTCTGCCTCAAGCTGACTGTTCTCCTCGGCCTTCATCTGCGATTGCTGCGAGCTCAACTCTGTTGCAAGAGAACTCTCACGAGCTTTCAACGCCTCCACTTCTTCTTGCAGCTTATTGCGCTGTTGCTCCGTGGATTCACGCAGCGCTTCCAACTCCTGACGGAGACTAGTGGCTTGTTGAACGGATTGCGCAGCGTTAGCCTCCACGTCACGATGGCGTTCACGCAAGTCGGCCATCTCGAAGTTCGCCGAGTTCAGCTGAGACTGCAGTGCGTTAAACTCGTCGTCCGTGTGCGAGTTAGCAGCAGCAACATGTTGAGACAGGAAATCCATCTCCTTGGCCTTATCAGCTGCAGCCTTCGCAGCATCGGCAGTAGCAAGAGCTTCTGCCATTTGTTGCAGCTGAGACTCGAGGTTGCGGCTCTTGTCCTTCTCCGCTTCGAGCTGCGCGTTCATCGCGTCTGCAAAGGACTTGGCGCGTGTCTTGAGTTCGTTCTCGCGCGCCGTCGTCTCCTTTTTCAACCTTTCAATCTCCTCCGACATCCGCTTCTGCTGCTCGCTGTCAACTGGTGCAGCTGGAGTTGGGGCGGCAGCAGCAGTCGCCGCCTTGAGCTTCTCCTCGAGAGCTGTGACCTTGGACGTCTCAGTCGCCAACTGACTGCGCATGTTGTCCACGAACGCCTTGGTCTTTGCCTTGAGCGCATTCAACGCCTCCTCCTTCGCGTGCACCTCACTTTTCAGCCGCGCAATTTCAGCTGCTGCATCCGGTGACGCCGTCGAGTCCATCGCCTCTCACTCGCTTTTATTCCTTCCTTCCGTCCTTCCGCTCGGCTCGGGCGAGATGCAGAACTGTTTGCCCAATGCAGAAGCGCATCGTTCGCTACAGACAGAAATACACACACACGCAGCCATGTCATCTGATCTGAAGACCCCCATTTAGCAGCAGTTCGTCTACATTTTTAGCGAGCTCCACACACCTCTCGATCCTACCGGCTGGGAAGCCCACTTCAACTTCGAAAATGGCTACTGTAGCCATGTTGTGGCCAAGTGGACCACGCTGAATAGTACTTTTACCGGAAAATGGAGTCGTCCATGTCGGGCAGCATCGTGGCGGAGGTGCACAGCAGCAGCAACGGCGGAGACATCGACTCGCTGCTGTCGAGCGACGCGGACGTGGGGAAGGAGCAAGTGCGGCGTCTCCATGAGCCGTACGAGCGCCACCGCGCCCACGACCTGCGCGCCGAGTGCTACCGTCGAGGCATCCGCCCCATCAAGAAAGGACCCAACGCCAACGATAACAAAGGCGGCTACGTGGAATTACTACGCAAATATGACGGTACTAATACAATTAACGCTAACGGGGAGCTGCCGCCGCTACGGGAGAGCAAGCAGCAAAGAGGAGGCGAAGAGACCGAGACTGAAGACGACGGAAGTACTATTGGTGATAGTAATATCGCGAATATGACTAATAAGAGGAAACTCCCCACCATGGCCATGCAGACCCAGACGCCGACCGAAGCAGCAGCCGAGCTGCAGACATTCTATGAAGGAGGCCAACCCAGTCTCGTGTCAGTGCTGCCGATGCAGTATCCGTCGGCGGGGAAGCAAACACCCGCGGGTATTACTATTTCAAGTGGTAATAGCAGTAGTAATCCGACGACAGACCTGGAAATACTAAGCGGGATCGCCAATTCCTACACGCAGAACGTGGCAGCCGATGGACAATTGTGCGGCAATTGCAGGACAGTCGTCACGGATCAGCTGATGGAGTCCATTCGACTGGGGAAGACCAAGATGCAGCTGCAGGAGTGGTACAAAATGACAGAACAACGCGATCGAGACACAAATCACCTGAAGGAGGTGCTGGGGGTTTTACAGGATCTACGGAGGTCTTATCGAGAGGCTCAGCAGAGTGGAATGGGTCATGACTTGCTCGTGGAGTTGCAGGACGATATGGCGTTTTTCAGGAATTTGAAGGAACAGACCAAGGAAAGGATGAGGCAGGCTATGCGTGAAGCACGAGATCGGTCAGCATCCAAGTCCAACGCCACGGCTTAACTAACGTCATAATTTTCAGTAAGTTAATGTGTACATCTACGCAAAAATGGAGAGAATCCAGGATCGAGTTGGTGGACATTTCATTCATTGAAGCTTCGTTTGGTTGAACTGTCCGAATGGAGCAAGCAACACAAGATATATCCTTCTGTGGAGCAGTTTGCATACGATGTGAATCTGATAACAGCGCAAGAAGAATCCGCTCACACGTGTAAGCATAAATGGTGGTCGCACGGCAGAGGCGCACTTGTGAGACTAACTGATTGTTGAACGTGAACATGTCAATCACGTTGTGAATCCCAGTGAGGTCGGAGCACCGCGTCTAGCTGTCATTTCTGAATCTGCGACCTTCGTGCACAAGCGAGTCAAATCCGTCACATCCCAACAAACTTGTTGTAAACGTCATGACTGAGCCTATCGAAGTCACAACTCCAACGTACAACCCTGCTGAGTCGCCACCACGTCGGGAATCGACTGCTTTGGGGCTACCGGAACATCCTCCGAGATTGTCTACGTTCTCGCATCTCGATCTTAACGACTCCGGCGAGAGCAAACACACGACTGGGTGCTCGGTGGCCATGCTTGTGCTCCTCTCCCTGCCGCGAATGGCCACCAACATGGCATGGTCAGCACAATGGGCTGCCCTAGGCCCTTACCTCGGCACCATGCTGCCGCGGTTTGCAGTGCAGCTCACACAGCTGATCGGTCCTCTATCTGGCATCCTCGTGGCGCCGACAGTTGGTGTCCTCAGCGATCGCAGCCCATGCAAGTTTGGTCGTCGCCGCCCGTTCTTGATGTATGGAGCTGTAACAAGTGCCGCGTGCTGGACGTTGATGGGATACACACGAGAGTTGGGGGAGATGCTGGGTGATTCTGGAGATCATCGTCCATGGACTGCTTGGCTCACGATCCTGTTTTACACATGGATGGATATCACTGTGAATGTGGTGCAAACACCAGCGTTCCTCATCATCGCGGATTTTGCAGGCGACCGACAGACTCTGGGGGCCAGCATCGGGCAGGCCAGCTCGACGCTGGGTTCTATTTGGGTGGCTGGCTACATCTACATCTTCGGTGCAGCTCATCTTACGCTGCGTTGGTTCCTCGGCATGCTCTCGGTGACCATGCTGGTTTCCGTGGGCGCTGTATGTGCGTTTGCCAAGGAGGAGGTGCCAGTTTCAAAGGACGTGGGTCTAGGACCAGACGAGGAAGCCCTCAGTACGATGAAACGAATTGGTGAAGCGTTCTCCTGCGTTTTCCGTGGCTTGAAAACGTT
The DNA here is from genome assembly GCA_025722995.1 of Phytophthora agathidicida. Classification (NCBI taxonomy): domain Eukaryota; phylum Oomycota; class Peronosporomycetes; order Peronosporales; family Peronosporaceae; genus Phytophthora; species Phytophthora agathidicida. The sequence continues at coordinate 2,466,184 of CP106972.1, read as the reverse complement.
GCCTCGTACTCTGGCAGTTTACTGCCTCGTGTTTTTCTGCATCGAGTATGGCTTTACAGCGTATAATGGCAACAAGGGCCAATTCTTCGGTATCGAGGTGTTCGGTGGCAACTCAACGGAGGCAGACATTTGCGGCCCAAGTCACTGCACCAACGATCAAGAGCACTACAATGACGGGGTTCAGATTGCTGGTGGCCTCGCGGACTTGCTGTTCAATGTGTTCGGGTACCTGTATTCGTGGGTGCTCCCGTTTCTGGTCTATCGTGTGGGTGCACGCTGGGTCGTCACGGTTGCGTGTATCCCGCAGGCACTGCTGATGGTCATGGCGTTCACGAAAGTTGTTGCAGTGGACGTGGTGATTGTTGTCCTTACTGCCATCACGCAGGCCACGATTTTTGCACTCATCGTGCCTATTATCGTGCACGTCTTCGGCACGTCTGCGCAGGTTGGCATGTATGTTGGCGCCGTGAACTCGGCCAATTGCGTGGGCCAGCTGCTCAATTTCTTGGTTGGTGCTGCGCTCGTGGAGACGTCGCTTGGGTACGCGCTTCCAGTGTTTGTTGGAGGGGCACTCTCGTTCTTGGGCGCGTTGATTAGCTTCGCAGCGCTACGGATCGACATGCACTCCATGTAATCTGCACTAATGAAGTCTAACCTTCGTTAACAATTTACGTGTTTGACACCGCTTCCTAGTTGTTCGCCCCACTACAGTAGTTAGGATATATTTCGACGACCAGTGTATCCCACCGTTGCTCCGTGGCTGCCCACACAAACAAGAAAGTTACACTGTCAGTCTGCATGGTTCTAGAGCAAGCCGTGCAGGTATTTGCACTCACTAATTCTCTGCTAGCAGCGTTTTGGATGCGGGGTTAGCGTAGCTCTCTGATAGATGGCGCTCAGGTGGCCTGCAACCAACATGTACATGGGAAGTTAGATGCGATCTTGGCCAAAGTAATTCACAGACGCAAACGTACGGAAGTATTCCGCTCAGGTCTTCGGCAGCAACAAGTTTACCAATGCCGGCAAGTAGGGAGCGGCGCGAGTCTATACGACGACTTGACAGTGATCCACTGCTGCCACTTCCATTCATCGATGACGATCCTTGCCTTCCTTCCAACGAAGAAAGGGGTGACTGAGATCGTTCAGTGCTATTGTGTGAACCACGACCTTGCTCAAACTAACCACAGCCACACCATAGTCATTGCGTTAGTACACTTTTACTGATAAAACTACAACAGCGGCGTTTACCATTGGCGCGGCATGGCGCTTGCTCTGTGTGTTTTGCCGTGCGCCCAGGACGAAATTTTCTTTGGGCGTAGCCTCCATCGACGTTTGCGAGGAATACGAACTGATACAATCGGAACAATAACGGTCAGCGGTGTCAACACGAACAGGCTAACTTTGTAGCGCTTACACCTACGTTTTCCAGTCATTGCTGCTAACGCTGCCACCAGGCCCAATCTGCAAACAGCGTTAATCGGGTTACTAACTACAGATCTTTGATAGTCAAGGAGACTTGGAAGATTTTACCTGGTAAACAGCACTCTGAAATGGAATACCAGGGACTTGCTCGCCCGAAGGGTTCTGCTGGGGCTCGAACAACTTCTTTCCCGACATCATTGAGTTTTCAGCCGCGTTACGGGGCATGATGCCACCTTTTTCATCGTACGTCAGACTCTACAAAGAGTGTATTCAACTCAGTAAAGTCAGTAGGTTGCAGCGACCAAAGCAGCATCGACAGGAAGTTCGTACATCTTTAACGCCGGATTGATTCGAGTAGAAGCGCTTCTTGTACGAACGGCGGACGTAGCCTCCCCAATCAGCGTCGGGGTGGTCAGGATCGTATTTGTCAGCCATGTGTGGGATCACGGGCGAAGGTGTCTGGTTACTGGATCCATCGTCACTGTCATGAGGTCGCGCCTTAGCTTCGAAACGCGCCATCTCAGCCTGTGCTTGGAGGTAACTTTTCTCCATCTTTCTCAAATGGACCGAATTGAGAAGGTTGAGCAGTTTCTTGTGTGACTCGTCGGCGATTAATATCTTCGAGCTGTTCCACAATGAGGTTCATGTGCTGCTGGACGTCACTGGAAAATAATTGAAAAGATGTTCGCATCGATTTCATGACTCCACTCAGCGTTTCGATGCGTCCCATAGCACATGCAACCCGCTCATTGTAGACAACACGACTGAGTTTTGAAATTTGTGTTGTTTTGGTTGCGCCGTTACCGGTATTTTCCTTAGCCGATCGAATTTCGCTGACGTTAACAGCAACGGGAGCAGAAGGCTTGGGTTTCCACTCCATTGGAGGAAGCTTGTACTTGTCCTGAATTGTGGTAGGCATTGACGGGCGCTGCTGATTCACTTGATTTCTTTCGGCGTTGTCAATACTGGTTGAATTTAAGTTGGCCTCCTCACACCCGACGTTTTCGTCATCGATTTCGTTCTCATTGCTCCCGTTTGAGTTGCTTCCAGACTCTAAAGATGTTTTAACCTCTTGACCCGGTGCTTTCGTTAACAGTCCGCTGATTTGAAGACGACTATCAGCAACAATTAATATGACTGGGCGCCGAGCGCAGTAATCTGGCATCGAATCCGAAAGAAATTTGGCGACAAGCCTCGTGAAATCAGTAGAATCAGGTAGAATTGTGATACTTTTGATCGCTTTGACTTGAATCTGCAATTAAGATCGCGCAGCAATAGGTCAATCACACGCAGCAGATAACCATAAAACAATGAAATACTCACCGGGAACGCTGGGTAATCAAGTGAATCTCTCACGGACGGCCAAATCATGCGATACCGCTTCGGTAATTTGTCGTCACCAGTCTCTGCATTCTTTATTCGCCAGGTCCTCCAACGCATTTCTGAGATTATGCAAAACTCGAACCAAGCAGTACCATCCACTGCACTAACGAGCTTCATCGGCTCAGAGATCGTTCGGACAGCATCGTGAGTTCCCGATGCTAAGCCAGGATATATCTGGCAAACACGACAACCAGAGAAATTTGGTTAGAAGTCGAAGGCCTATATGCAACATGCGTCTCAAACTAACCTGCAACACCTTTAGCTCGACAGTAGCGGTTGTTTCGTCGTTTCCTTCGACAAGTTTAATTACCTGCCATTTTGCAACATAAGTCCTTCGAAATATGAACCACCTTTACTTAGCAGATTAGCATGGAGAAAATCTCGGCCACGTACACTCAGCGATCCGTCTTGTTTGCCGGCAAGGATAAACTGTTTTTGTTGATCGCCTCCGCTGCAGACCCACCAACGAATGCTTGTGTATGCACAACTCGTACCAGAACTTGCTGATCTATGAACAAGTCGGACGTGTTCGAGTGGGTTGTCACGCGTTACCACTCCAGATCGAGAACACGTTCCAAGCCTTAAACGCGTGCCTCCCTGCGGCCTCGAAGTCCCGTTATGTCCATTCCTTGGCAAGCCTCTGAAATCAAGCAGCGACAGTCGTCCTGTAGCGTCCCCAACTACAAGGTACCGACCATCAGGGCTGCACTCTGCAACAACCAATTTTTCCGATTGCTGCTTCACTTGAGCCAAACTCATCTGTCGATCACTAAAGCGTTCTTTCCAGCTAAAAACTCCGAACAAACTTGAATCTCCCAACAGAGCCACGACAGACCCTGAATCGGGCGTCATATCACGCTGGAAACTCTGCAAGCAGCGAATACCCTGCACCGATTTGTCCACAATTGGTTCCACGAAGCTGAAATGAACTTGAACGGGCGTTGGAACTTGGCGAGAGTTGTCATCGCCCACTACGGCACACTCAAATTGAGACACGGAACCTGCATACAACCGGAATCCAAGCAGCAGAGCTGTTCTGGATGCTTCAACTGCACCGGATTCCGGGCCTTCCACGAAAGCCCCAACCACCAGAAAACCAGGAACGGGGAACGCCACACACGTAGCCACCACAATACCCAAATTGTGGTCGTCACTACCTTTCGAAATTGTGCTGTATTTGCGGGTTACATGGCCTCCAAGCGAGATTTGGTGCAGGAAAGCGAAGGGATGTAAACTGTTGTTACTGGCGCCGTACAAGTCGACGAAGCGGCCGTTTGCAATCGCAACCACGCGGGTCGTGTGGCAGACTGCGGTGACTTGAGTGTCACCCTCTTGGAATTGAGCCCCGCTGTGGGTAGGAGCCTCCACAGACACGTCAACGTCCAGCAGCTGAAGCTGATCTTCCGCCATGACGCTGTAACAAAAGCGTAACCTGCTGAAGTACCCCGTCGAAAAAGATGCATCGCTTTTGCCGGGGTACGAGGCTATACAAACACCAAATGAAAAATGGGCCACTGGCCACCAGTGCTTTTCGTTTTTGCTTCGTGTTGCGTCAGTTTCAAATTTACCGTCGTGGACGAGGAGCGCTCTTTAGTGCGCAGACTGTGCAGAAGATGCTGCGTGTAGTGAAGCGGCTGCTTACTGCCCTTGCGTGTGTGTATTCTACTTTAACGCTGGCGATGGAGTGAAGATAGCTAATTCGTTACTTGGTGAAAGGAGCGAGGACCGTTTTGGTCTCTCCTCCTTCTGTGAGCAATTACACTTTGTCATAGTTACACTGACCATCCGCCTTTTTCAGCCAGGACTTGCATGTTCTAGTAGTAGTGTAGTGTGTGGTGGTAATGCTGGTAGTTGCATCGGATCGACTAGTTCTGTGGCAGAAATGCTTCTGGTTAAGGACAGCACCAACTACCTATCGCTTCAGGGTAGTTCTGTTGAGAAATCTATCTGATCAACCTCAAGTATTCCTATAGCCCCATGCCGGGAGTGTGGCTTCGACTGGAAAGGGGCGGACGAGACGAGGACAACGTGCCTGTCCGGACCAAAGAAGCTCTCTTGGCAAGCTGACCTTGTTGAATTCTTGGCAACAAGCTGAAAAGATTCCAACCGTCGAAGATGCACGTGACACCACTCGTACCAGCTTCGGCACGCACAACGTGAACTCCTTGAAGATGCCGAGCACACAAGTCGTAAAACTCCAGCAATGAATCCTCCATGCTCTTCTCCGCTGGTGCTTCCGCAAAGTTGATTGCTGGCTGGTTCGGTTCGTGTTGTGCTGAAAGCTTCGGTTCGTGACGCGCAGATAACTTTGGTTCGTGTTGGATGTAGCTGTGTCGCGATGTAAGCTTCGGTGGTTCGGATCCTCTCGCTGTTGTCGGGTTTCTAGTTGCAGCCGCAGCTAAAGGCGCAAGTGTCGATTCTGTCGAAGACCCACTTGCTCTCGAAGCTGGATGGTGACCCAACACCGGACGAGCAGCAGACATAACGTAGTTACTATCAGCAAATTCAGCTCGCAGCGAATCTCCTTTTGCTTTCCATTCCATTGCCAACCCGCCTGGAGTGCCGAGAACGTACTTGAGCAGTTCAAACCATTGTGGCGAAAGCACACTACGAAACGATGGATTCTCTTCAAGTGCTGTACTCAAATCGTCAAACACCCACGTTGAGCTGAGCTGGTATGAGTGCTTCAGTGCATGAGCAATACGGCGTAGCGACTTGATCGCCAAATGGACGCGACTGGCAGATTGATCATCGTCGATTGTCGCCGCTTCCTCTTGTTGGTTGTCATCGGGTTTAGTTGATATCGACTGTCGTCGTTGAATTGGCACCGCCACCGTCTTCTTTTTTTTCTGCTCGTGCTCGGCGTTAAGTTGTGCGATATACTCTGCGTCTTCACGTTCGTGCGCTAGTTCAGCATCGAGCTGATGCGCAACTTGGGTGATAATTTGAGCCCATGCTTGTCGGTTCAACCTCACGTCCACTTGAGTTCTGCAAGACCATTGAGCTCCTAGATTGAGTCTTTTCGTAACCAGCAGGTCCTCCAGTGAGTGACTGCACATGCACCGCAGAGAAAATCGCTGGATTAGGTGGTCGAATTGCATCGAAGAAGGCAAACCAAGAGCTTGCATCACATGGTACAGATCCATTTTGCCTGTAAACAGGAGAACCAGTCGAACTACCACAGCCGGCGGCCCAGTGGCCCCGCCACTTGATGGCCCCATGCGGAGTTGCTGTTTTGTCGGCAGCGTGACAAACCATCGGTGGAAGAACGGCAGTGAATCGATATGATCACCGAAAAATTCCCCGATAAACCATGTTAGTTTGTCAACCAGGACGTGAGCATCGTTTTCTGTTGCAGAAAACACTGTTAGATTTATTCGATACATCGAAGCAGATCACTAACCTTTGGTGCCACTCCGGCATGTGAGATCAATGTACATGAAACACTCAGCACCACGCTCCAAATATTTCAGCTCATAAAGTGTGGCAGCAGCTAGAAGTGAGCACGACCACGGTCAGTTATCTCATCGCTTTGAACTAGGAGAACATTTACGCACAGTCAGCGTTCGAGTTGTACGTGATCTGAACCGATGCACTTGTTGAAAACTTTGGCCCAACATCAAATTTCAGCGTGTAGTCACCACGATCGCCTCCAAGAATTCGAGCTTGCAGACAGCTAGCAGACAATAGTCCCGTGGATGCTGCTTTGCGTACCCACGTGAAGGCCCAGTGAACTCGTCGCTTAAGCCGCCGCAATCCACAGAAGGACTGCAGCCGGAGCTGCAAAAAGAATTTTCGCCAACGCTTCACCAAACCCATAGCCACACATCAAAACCAACAGAACCGGAAAATTACCAACACTACAAGCACTTACTGTCTTTATAGCCGGACACCACGACGAGAAAACCAAACTCAGCAGCCCAACCTTGCAGATTCGGGGCTGCTCCTCGTTGTTGCCTCTATTCGCAAGTCCTTCATTCGAAAGCCGCAACGTCGTCTTCTGTCGGTATCCAAACAATCTTAGCGTCCTCTTTAGCTGGTGAATATAACGCTGGCATCTTGCGAACTGGTATCTCCTCTCAATGATCGCCGTCGTCTCTTCACTCGTCAGCTCAAACCCAATCTCCGCCAGCAGATACTGCGCAGCTTTAGCGGTTACAGTACCCGAGGGATCATCAACATACTCATCATAAAGTCGTTTAACCATCTCCATCCTCTTCAGCTCCTCCCACTCCAGCGAAATCCCTAACAACTTCAAATCTTGAGCCAGTGGCTGCTCGTCCTCAACGAGCTCCCGATACATGACGTATCCGTCGAATGTCAGCTTCCCTTCCTCGTCCAGTTCGCACATGTCACTCATATACATACTCCAGACCTCCGCACTGTCTTCAAAAGCTCTCAACTCTACTGAGCCGCCTAAATGTTTCAGCGCCGCCATGGACTCTAAAAACTCTCCATGTGACCACATTTCGTCCTCATCTGCATCAAAAAGACGCCAAATCCGCCGACACTTGTCTACACCCAATTGTGACATTCTCCACTGATGGCGAAATAGGTCAGGGGGATCAAAGTCAAAGCGAAGTGCTGCAGATCGAGCTAAACCTGCGTCAGACACGGGCACAGACTGGCGATGGAATAATGCCTTCGATTGAGGACTCTCGTAGGGAGTACTAGGAGACTGCAGCAAGTACGCGCAGTCGTATCCATCCGTGACAGCTCCAGCCTCCCTCAGAGAGTTCTCCACCGCTCGTAAACTGGCACGAAGCTCCTGTCGACGCTCTTGGAGCGCCGCTTCGTTAGCTGCGGCCGCTTCCATCGATGTATCACAAATGTAGCCATCTTTTGTTGAAGTGCTCCGATCTTTTGGATACATCGGTATTTGATTGGCCAATGTATTTCAGCCAATCCCCGTGCTTCGATTTAATTCGAAGGAGGAGAATTTGATTGACGTGGGGCCCAAGATGAACGAGGCGAGCAAGGCGACGCTGTTCAACGCGCTGGCGTGGGTGGACGCGCTTAAGACGCGCGACGGAGTGGACCCCCAACAAATCGACGCTGCTCTCACCAACCTCGCGTAATTCCCGCGCTCTGACTCTCCCTATACGCTTCAATATTATCTGCTAAAAATATTTTATCCATTCATTATTTCTTAGCGAGGCTTTCGGCGTGAACATCCACGACGCAGAGCAGCAGCAGCACCTGGCAGTCAACGGAGAGGCTTCGTTTGACGAGATCTTCGCTGCTGGGCTGAAGGCGCTGAAGCTCGAGACGGGCACAGCTGGGGAGGCCAAGTCGGTGGCGGACGAAGACCCTGTCGTCAAGAGGCGTACGCAAACATACATCCATTATTATTATATTATACGGAGGCGAGAGATGTTGATTTTTTTTACTTATTATTGCTCTTTCTTTTGTTCAATCGCAGACCCGGAGTTGTGGAAGAAGTGGGTGGTCAAGCTGGAGAGCAAAGGGTTCTTTAAGGACGCGGCTCCTGGCACCAGTGAACACGCCACGCGCACCACCAAGGCACTGGCTAAATTTAAGGAGAAATTCGGTGATGTGAAACCGGAGCTCTCCAAGGAGGAGAAGCAGGCCAAGGCCGAGGAAGTGAAGGCTCAGGGTAATGCGGCGCTGAGTGGACAGGACTACGAGGGCGCGGCCAACTTGTACCGTGAGGCGCTGCAGCTGTCGCCGGACGGTCCGTCGTCTCACATTTACCACTCGAACTTGGCAGCAGCACTGATGTACTTGGGCAAGTACACGGACGTGATTGACCACTGCGAGCAGTCGATTGCTCTGAAGCCGTCGTACGTAAAGGCGTACTCTCGTATGGGCAGCGCACAGGCGCAGCTGAAGGACTTTGACGGTGCAATCGACACTTTCCGACGTGGACTCGAAGTGGACAGCACGAACGCTGCTTGCCGCGATGGACTGGCAGATGCTGAACGCAAGCGTCGGCAGATGCAGACGACCTCCGCTGCTTCGGGATCGGCTCCTGCTGGTGGTGCAGGAGGCATGCCGGATCTGTCGAACCTCGCCAGTATGCTCGGCGGAGGTGGCGGTGGTGGCCTTGCCGACCTCATGAACAACCCGCAAATGATGCAGATGGCCCAGAACATGATGCAGAACCCCCAGATGATGCAGATGGCGCAGAATATGATGCAGAACCCCGACATGCTCAACAACCTCATGGGTAACCTTGGCGGTGGTGGCGGCGCTGCTCCCAGCGCTGGTGCTGGAGGTGCGGGAAGTGGCATGCCCGACATGAGCGGCCTCATGAACAGCCCCGAGCTCGTGGCGGCGCGATCGGACCCGGACCTGGCTGACTTCTTCCGTGACATGGATACCGAGGGTCCGTCCGCTGCTATGCGTCACATGTCGAACCCCAAGGTCTCGCAGCTCATGCAGAATGTGATGTCTCGGATGCAAGGTTAGACAGACAGCGGAACAGCCCACGCAATCGCTCGACCCTACACAAGTACGGGTGTAGGCAACAATTGTAAATGCCAAAGTGGTGAGTGAGGCTCTAACTGTTTTATTTTGTGAGGAGGGTCAAAGGCCTCAAGCAAACCAACCTGTATGCGAACAATCGTGTTTTAGTTCTTGACGAACTTCTGGGCGTCCTCAAGGAAGGCCAAGTACTCGCGCTGCTCCTTGAGGTCGGCGAACTGCGTGATGAACTCGGCCATCTCGTCGTCGATCTTGCGGTCGGCCAGGTAGCGGTAGAAGCTGTCCTGCACGTCGAGCTCCAGGTCGATGAAGTCGGGGCCGAAGTACAGCGTCTCGTCCTCAGCGTCCTTCTCGAAGTCCTTGAGGTAGCGCACGCGCTCCACCGTGAGGTTGCTGCTAGCCACACAGTCGAACTGCAGGCCCTGGTTGTTGCGGGTCACGTCGGCCGTGAAGCGGACGCCTGGGAGCTCGTCCTCCTCGTCCTCGTCCTCCTGGTCGAAGTCCCCGTCGTCCTCACCCTCTTCGTCGTCCTCCTCGCTGTAGTCCTCCTCCTCGTCGAGCTCGACGGTGTCCTGAGCGTTAAACTTGACCTTGATCGAGTCGCCGGCCACAGTTCCCTGCAGCAGGATCTCCAAGCAGCCGTCCACGTCCGTGAGCGTGAAGTGCTTCTCCATGTTGGCGCGAAGCTCCTCCAGTCTCTGCTCCTCGAAGCAGTTGGCCTTCTCCTCTTCGATCTCGCGCTAAAAATCGTAGAAATGGCGGCAAATTAGCAGGAATTGGAGCATTTATGCCGGAATTTCGAGGCACGTACGTCGAGTAATCCCACAAGAGAGTGCTTCTCGCGCGTCTGCAGCGCACGCAGCGCCATTGAAGGCGAGCGGCGGACGGCGGAGAGCGAGGCCACGCGAGCGACTCGGGCGAGCATGATGCGGTTCCTGCAAGATCGATTTGAGAATGCGCGACGATGTGTGGCTGGAAAATAGACGGGATTTTAGCGAATAAGAGGGCGATTTGGACGAAGTTTTAGGACAGCTTTCTAGAAGGCGGAAGGCACGCAGGAGGGCATGTACATGCAGTTTTAGGACGATTCTGGCGATGATGAGCTCTCGATTCTCGAGTTCCGTGAGGAAACCCCTAAGTGACAGATTCCAGCGATCTTCGACCCCACGGGTGGACAGTAGAGCCCCACGGTCTCACTCGTTGTCCAGAGGATCCACTAAGAATTAGTTCGGGGATAGTAGAGAAATCCCTCCCATTGAAAAAGGCTGAAGAGGCTATTGCGAGAGCCCAACGCATACGCTCTCTAGATCGTGGGAGGCACATTGAAGAGTAAAACGGTGAAAGAACTGTGAGAGAAACAAGATAAAAGGCGAAGCTGAGCCAGCCATTTCTGTATATTTTACTTTACTGCTTGGTGACTAGGTAGAGGTAGATACTGTCAAAGTCTTGGATCGAGTCATCGTCCACGTTGTGGACGAGCGCGCTCTTGTCTATTGACGTTGCAGTTAAACCCCAGCGAGAGAGCAGAGGGGCGATCGACCGCTTGATACTTCGAAGTTGGTACGTAAAGTAAAACTTGCAAGAAATTGACTCGCTGCAGCGGAAGATGAGGGCGACCGTAGCGATCACCTTCTCGAAGTCTACAAGCGCAAAGCATCAGCTGCTGAGATGTAGGATAGTGTTGAGTATTGTTCGTACCTTCAGATTGGTAAAAGCAGTCGGCAGCGAGGATGACGTCGACGGTATTCAAGGTGGAGATTATTTCGTCCGAAAGGTGCATGTCGCCCCATGGCAAGGGGATAAACGCAGCGCGATCTTCGAGTCCGTTGACTTTGATATTTGCTTCTGCGTTGCGCTGGATGTCGGCTGCATCGGCTCGATCCGTGAGGTAGACTTTCGCAGCTCTGCATAATCCAGCTAGAATCGACGGGAGTCCCGTTCCACAGCCCAATTCCAGCACAACTTTGTCGCGACAAAACCAATCTGCTTCGTGAGCAATGAACCGAGACAGCAGCAGTGCTGACGGCCACACAAACAGACCGTAATGCTTGTCGTTGTCTTCGTTCGCCTCATCAAGGTCGCGAATAAGCTCGACAAGACGCACTTCGACGATGGACCTGGCACCCACGCGCTGTCGCTTCAGTTTCGGTTCTGTCGTCGTTACCAGGCCCCGACATTCACCCACTGTGTCGTCGTTACGGGGCCCGCACACAAAGCATAGCGTCCGTTGCGATGCTGCATCAATGCTCCAGGTCTCCATTCCTGCAGTGCCAGTCACGAAAACGGGACGAGAATTGAGGATGTGACCCGTAACTACTGTTGTTATTGTCGACGAACGGGTCACTTGGGTCTCGTCGCAATCGAATGCATCATCGACACGAACACAAACTCACGGGTTGGTACCAATGAAGTGGCAGCCCGGGATCTCGCGGACACACCGCGCAGCGTACGCCATCTTGTAGGACGAGAAGTATCTGTATCGCATTCATCACAAACGTCAGTTCAATCGCTCGTGGCAACCTTGCTTCACTGTTACATACCTGTCCAGGCCGCAAACAACCGCCTTCGTCTCCATGTCGATATCCGGCACGTGCGGCAGGCCCTTGACGTCGCCATGCTCCATGCCGCTGACCTGGTAGCCTTCCAACTCTAGCTCCGTCTGGAGCCCAGCCTCACCCACCATGTAGACCTTGCCCTCGATTTGGTGCTGCTTCATGTACTGCACCGTAGCCCACGCCGAACTGCAATTGCCATCAACCATGTTAGCTCAGATACTCATTAAATAAAATCAACGCAAACATCAACTCACGTGACGATGTCAGCCTCAACAGCAGTGATGCCCTGCGAAGCTGTAGCACATCAATACAATGAATAATCCCCGCAAGATACTGCAACCTACTTCACATTCGGCTCCAAAGCCTAGGTCACCTATCTGAATGCACAAACTCACCGACCCAGTACGCACCATCCAGGTCCGGCGCCGTACCCGGATGACGGCAGAAAACCGAGGAAGCTGACGCAGTTCCTAACTATCACGTCCGTGCCCAACATCCCTATCATGGCGGAGGAAGGCACGACGGTCGAGGGCGAAGTTGTGATTCTGTACAAGCACGGCTATTGGTACGCGCAGATCCCATACATAGCAGAGCTCAAGCTGGAGAAGGACAAGGGCCGCTGTAATGCATGTGACCCAGGCCTCAAGGCATTCCTGACGTGCATGGACCTGCAAGGCAACATTTCACACATCGGCCGGGCCAACTGGGGTAAACTGGACCAACTGAAGCAGCGCCAGAGCGCAGCACAACGCGGTATGAGCGCGTTCGCCAACGTGAAGAAGGTGCGGAGGCACACTGGTGAGGACTGGAAACGATACGTAGCAGCACGTCGAGAGTTTTTCTGTGCGTCCGCCAAGCTTGAGAACTACATCAAGGACCTGCACTTCCAAGCTGCGGCATACCTGTGCAAGAACTCGGACGTGATCGTGCTGCCTAAGTTCGACTCCAAGTCGATGCTGCTACGGAGTGCCCCGTGGACGCACAAGTTCAACTCCCACATGCAGACGCTCGCCCACTTTCAGTTCCGCCAGCGACTACTGGCCAAGTGCGCTGTCCTCGGCAAGACCCTGGTGCTGTGCTCGGAGATGTATACGAGCCGCACTTGTGGTCGCTGCAACCGATTGCACCTCTCTCTCCGCAATCTGGACGTGTTCGTGTGCCCGCACTGTGGCTTCGTGGCAAACAGGGACGAAAACGCGGCCTTCAACATCATGCGCTTTGTATGCGCTGGGTCGTTGAGCGTCTTTCAGGTCAACGGCGAGCAGCAGCAGTAGTGTAGTCTAGTTAGCATCTCGGGTTACAGCGAGAACAGGCCCCGTCGACGAGAAGCGACAGGCTTGGCGGGGTGAAGACTGTAACACCAGGACTCAAACCTGTCAACACGGTTAGAACTGTCGCTGACTGCTTTCGACCGACAGGAACAGCAGATCACCAATTCCCCGATGTCGACGCACGAAAACACGGCGACGGACCAAGCTCTGGGCACAGTGATACTGCTCCCTGACGATGAAGCCTCTTTGTCGAATCAAATTATCATGGACTACTTCACGAATGATGGGCCACAAGGTGGAATTCTCGACGCAAGCGACTACAACCCGGAGAGGAGTATTTTGGATGAAAGTAGTGGAGATGAAGATTTCCGAGAATCTGGAGAGAGACTGGAAAAACCACCTGAAGAACATGAGAAGAAGGCTGAAAATGATGAAAAGGAGAACATGGGTCCCCCAGCAGAGACGCTGATTGAGAGGGCAGAGGTGGTGTTTGAAGAAACGCTGACATGGGAAATTATGATGCCCGTACTGGTGGTGATCCTGACACTAGCACATTGCATTTGGAGCTTGGTGGAAACTGCTGCATTGTGTTTGGAGTTTGGCAACTAGGTAGTGGCAGCGAAAGAATTTGCATCGATGAATATACGTCTACAGCGCTACGAAGAGCCCAGAGTAGTTTCAATCTGTTGCTGCATTCGCGATATATGCTGGACGGGGATATCGCGCGCACTAGGTAGATCGAAGAGTCCACGCACAGCAACACAGAACTGACTTAGCTGGTTGGAGTCTAGACTTTTTAGCACCTCCTGAAACATGGAGTCACAAGTGGGCGATCTGTGGGGTTCTTGCATATCCTCGACTGGGGTTGCCAGTTGAATCTCGTCCTCGTCATCCCATTCGGCCCACGAAACAACTGCCGGACACGTCGAACCGCTATCGGCGGGCTTTGCATTAGCATCATATTGCTGTCGCTGACAGTAAAGATGGGTAATGGCAACAAGCACCTTGTTTGTAACCCGGCTATCGCTCTTGATAGACCGCAACCAAATTTGCAGATAAATATCTAGCAAGGGCATGTAAATTGCGTCTTTTACTCGGACACCTTTTGCCTGCGGAGCACCGAAAGTGTCGTTTAAGCACTGAACAATTTTGTCAGCTTCTTCAACCTCCTCTGTTTGCGAAAGACCGGTCTTTGAGAAGTGTAGAAGCACACGAAGACTTTCCAAAAGCTGAGATTGAGCTTCCGACTTGTTTAGTGTTATCCATCGGAACATATCATCACACCATAGCCACACCAAAGCCATCCGCTCCAGGCAAAGCCACCGAGAACTCCATGATAGGTCGGCTTCACGAGATCGAACACCAATACTTCCATGCTGTTCAATGAGGTATTGCAAAGTGGCGACAATCGCTGGCATGATAGGTACCAGGAAAACACAAATTTGCCGATCAAGAGAACTATCGTTAGGACCGGTTGTTGCCAATAGTGTTCGCAGCTTCATTTCTTCTGGTAGGTTTTTGTGAATCGATCGCAACGCACCGTCTATAAGCCAAGTTATTTGACGTGGTGGATCTGCCGACGCTCCAAAACTAAGGAACGCCATCGCTTTTACTTCCACTTTAGCCGCTGTAGCTTCTGTATCGACGGAGACATGTTGCTCGTTACTTTCCAAGGCCAATATGCCATTCCAAACGATTTTCCAGTCCGCTGTTAACTTTTGCGAGGTAGGGCTCTCAGACCTTTCACCCAATAAAGCCTTACTCTCCTCCAGATAGCGCAAGTGGAGTAAAATATACTTCATGCACGTCCAGCACCATGGTGTTTCTGAAGATGCATTTTCAAGCTGCGTCGACGAGAAAATTTTCAACTGGTCTGTCCAAATCACAAGCCTCATCAAACTAGGAAGAATTTGTCGAGAGATTCTGCGAAGCTCAAACTGGGACGACTCGAAGGCCTCTTTTGTCTGAGTGATGCACCCGCTCAGAACGTGCTGCCAGAATCCGTGACTTGAGGAAGGTAGGTCAATTTGAACCCCATTCTTCTCTATCCAAGCGCTGATAACATCGGCAAGTGACTTGTTCTCATTTTTGCCGCCTTCACCAGTTTCTTGAGCATGTTGACCCCCTTCGTCTGGATTGAACACCCATGTAGCCACCGAAATTCGATCATGCGCCCAAAGAATTGACTGCAAATCAGAAAACGAACCTGGTCGACGCTCGCGAACTTTGGTCAGCTCTGGCTTCCACCTCAACAGCTTGCAGGAATCACTGAGGCTTTCGCCCAGGACGTTAATGAGAACATCAATGCTCAAAAGACGACCCTCTTTTTGTTGCCAACAGAAACTGCTTCCATCTTCTCGCTGCTTAGATAGAGACAATAGCATTTGCACCATCAACTTCAAGGCGGCTTCATCAAAACCTGTAGCCGGATTCGACACTAACTCATCCGGCCCGTGGTTGATACTACTAGTGCTCTTTTTAGCTAGCGCCAACACAACGCTGCTGCTCCTCTGTCGAACACTTGAAGCGATGTGGATAACGTATTTCTCCAACGTTGGAAATACGAACTTCCAGTGTTTAAACAAAAAGCTTGAAGGAAGACACGGCACCATCCGAGCTAACACATCCAGCAATCCTTCAGCTTCGAACGCATCCAAAAGCTCTGATTCGTTGGGATTCTCAGCAGTATCATTCTCCCCCACATTGTCGTTCCGATTCATACGATTCAGCTTGCTGATTACTTCCTGGAAAGTAAGTAGTCGTGTTGGTTCCTCACAAAGGGAAACGTATTCTACCAAACATTGAGCTGCAAGCTGTCGGATACTGATCTGGTCGTGGCGAAGACAGTGATAAATCGCAGGTTTCAGCGTCTGTATAAGACAACGGGGCAATTGAGTCAACGTATGGCGCCCGTTAGACCCAAGATGGTATCTCGTCACTGGAAATTGACGGGCGCCCAATAAGCCTTTGATATCGTCCTTAACCTGAGAAATCTTGGTCTCTTTGTTATCTTCCAATTGATGGTCGGTCGACTCCATTTTGACAGAATGCAAAAGAGTCGATAGCGCCAGCAAAGCGCCTTCCCTCTCGGTCCACGCAGTCACTTGGCTTTTGTCAGCACTAACACTACGGGACCCGATCGCTACGCAGAGTAAACTGTCCATGAACTGCTCAATATGACACTGCGATGAAAACTCGAATGCAATCGCGGCTGCAGTTTTAGCGCAGTCTTTTCGGATAGCAGACCACAAGTCCGTCACACCAAGTAACAACAGGCGAACAGCTTCATCGAAAAATTTGTCCTCACTTTCCACTTTCAATACGTGTAGTGTCTCTTTTGGTTGGGATGACAGTCGGAGTATTTGAAAAGCGAACGCTAAAAAGTGTTGGCGAGCGCGCGGATCTTGCAACCGTTTTACCACTCGACTGAGAGTGGAAACTGTGGCTGAATTCCACTCACTCTTCAGCAGAAATCTACAGAAACAGCAATCACGGCTTAGTTTCCCTCTCAAAAGAACCGAGTTAAACATGCTTAATAACGTACCCATGCAATGTTTCGACATGGTTCTCTAGCTCTGTATGCTGTTGTACTTCACGCCGTTCCCAATTCGCCAAAGTCTGCTGGTCAATGCCTAGAATTGGTTTGATTCCAGCAGAATCAACGGTGACCTTAAATTCCCGCACTATCAAGTAAAGAAGTAGATCCTCCAGCAACGATTGGGAGCTGTTGTGGCCTTCATCATCCCCGTCATGTAGCAGAACTGGAGGTTCACAATTCAAAAGCCCAATGTCGAAGTGGTGCTCAGTAGTTGATTCTTGAACTTTCACTAAGTGACGAAGAGCGTCGCACTCTTCGTCGAAGTTTGCAGCCAAGAGCAAGCGCCGTACCGACGCCATGATCAACTTCGTTCGCGACCCCTGTCTTGGACGGTTTTAGCAAGATCTTCCTCAGAAAACTCAATTTGGACACTGCATTATGGTCGAACCTAATAGTTACTTGTTCGGTGCATTCTCGACGAAGCTCCCATCAACGAACGCCATAGAGTATTATCTGTAATCGTGGTCGACAGATTTTTCTCTGATGGAGTTGCTTTCTGATGATACTTTCATTTCTCTGGTGATACTTTCACTTTCTCTGGTGATAATTTTCACGCACTGATGCATTCAGCTGTGAGTCTCTAGCATCCAAATACTGTCAGGAAAACACAATTCGGGTGTGTCTCTAAGTTAGAGACTCTAACTCAGCTAGACAGCGAAGAAAATGCATTGCTTTGAAGTATAGCCGAGCTTTCATGCATGGTTTAGATGTCCTAGCTTTTTACGGAAGCAGT
Source organism: Phytophthora agathidicida (assembly GCA_025722995.1). Classification (NCBI taxonomy): domain Eukaryota; phylum Oomycota; class Peronosporomycetes; order Peronosporales; family Peronosporaceae; genus Phytophthora; species Phytophthora agathidicida. The sequence continues at coordinate 2,448,775 of CP106972.1, read as the reverse complement.
TGACCGTTTTTGCCTGTTGTACGCGCTGACTTGTACGTACAAAAGCCTTTGCTCCTGTGCTCAAGCACTTTTTTTCTGATCTTGAAATTGATGAAACACAAACGATCGTCTCCCACGACGCATTTTTTTTCCTTTTGCTAACTTGAATTCCAACTAGGTTAGGTAGTCGGCCTGCGTTTAATCTGATTAATCGTCTGCTTTCCACGGGTCTTCCAGCACCCACGTGCTTGATGGTGGGAATTGCCTTCCTTGACGAGCCTTATCCAAAGCGGGGAACTCGGCAGCAATTGTACTCTGGACTTGTTCATTCACGACCTTGTTGCCCTCAGCATTAAAGTGAAGTCCGTCAACGAGAAACGAGTCACGTGTCGACTCGGACATCGCGTTGAAGTACGAGTTCAGGTCGAGCACTGATACACCGAACGATGTGGCGGTTTCCACACAAGCGCGAGCATACTCTTTGGTCATAGCGTTGGAGCGATCTACCCCACCTCCTTTTGTGCCGTGCTGTTCCCTATCAATCTCCTCACGAGCAGAATCGTCGACATGCGGTGGTGTGATCAGCAGGAAATGGGCAGTGGGTGCCGCGACCGATAAACCTCTAACGATCTTCACCAGATTCCCCTTGTACTCTTCAATCGGGACGTCCGTCTCGGAGTAGGTGCCATTTGGAAGAGCAGCATCGTTAGCTCCGAGCCAAACTGTGACGAGTGATGGAGTGGCGTACGCCTGGGTCCAAATTTCGCGTTGAATGAGGGGCACCGCGTCTTTGAGAAACCATTTGGTGTTGCACCCAGAGAGTCCTCGTGTGATGATATCCGCCGATAATGTGTATCGGGACTGCAGCAGCGCGACCCAGCCTTCTGAGGATGGATTGGTCCCCTTCTCAGTGAGAGTCGCCCGTGAGCAACAGAACTGGACGTGATTCGGATTGTATTCCAGCGACGATAGCTACGAAAGCGAGGAAAGCCAACACGTTGCAAATGAAAAGGATAGGCGCTGCCATTGTCTCTGCGGCAAAATCTATTATGCGGATCTGCTCGACGGAGCCAGGGGCTAGAGGTCTACCAACGAGCAAGTGCGAGAAATGGTTTCTATGTATCCAATACGCATTGGAGCCACCAAGTTGGAGGAGCTACAACGACCGAGAAAGGTGTGCCTTTACTGCAACTCACCCAAATCTTATTGTCACAGTAGTCGCACGTCACCAAGTGATTTTTCGATTCCAAGTGAGTCAGGCAGACTTGTCCGGTATACATACAACAAGCGCGAATCTGTTGTAGCCGACGTTAAAGGTTCATGCGAGCATCATTCGTAATTGAGCATGCGAATTGCCGTTCATGGAGCTCCTCACCATATATGGACAGGTTTTGGGGCTAGAGCGTGTCGCTGGCATAGAAGGTCGTGGAAATGCTGATAGTGGGTCACTGGTACCAGTAGTCTACTTCCCAGCTTTGGCGTTCCAAGTTGTGGATGCTTTCGCAGGTTGGCCCAGATCTTGTTACTAGTTAAGTTCTTGAAAATTCTCGTTTTTTAATCCATAAATGGTGTAACATCCATCTCAAATTTCATCCAGGAAGATCGACCATACCAATCACTAAAATGCCACGTGCAATGGCGTGGTCGTGCTGGTTTACCAGTCACTTTCTGTATATTTTTTCAGGATCTGAACCTTTACATGTTAAGTGTTCCCAAAACTGAAGTTGTAGTTATTGGTCCTGGTGTTACAGTGTTCACCCCGCCAAGCCTGTCGCTTCTCGTCGACGGGGCCTGTTCTCGCTGTAACCCGAGATGCTAACTAGACTACACTACTGCTGCTGCTCGCCGTTGACCTGAAAGACGCTCAACGACCCAGCGCATACAAAGCGCATGATGTTGAAGGCCGCGTTTTCGTCCCTGTTTGCCACGAAGCGTCTTTCAAGTTAACAGCGAGCAGCAGCAGTAGTGTAGTCTAGTTAGCATCTCGGGTTACAGCGAGAACAGGCCCCGTCGACGAGAAGCGACAGGCTTGGCGGGGTGAACACTGTAACACATTTACAACGAAATGCCTCGCATAATCTGAACTAGCTCTACATCCTGATCGACTCGACTCCATCTTTCCAGGTAACCCCGAATGGAGCCACCCAAAAATTCTCTTCATTCCGCTGCTGCTTTCATCACTCGCCATCCGCCGGCGTCCACGGATCTGCTGTCCGATACTCGGTGAATGAAGGGAACTGCCACAGCTTCAATGTAGCTTCTAAAGTGGGGAATGCAGCGGCGATTTTCTTTTCCAGTTGCTGATACACGAGTTTGTTGCCCGACGAGTTGAAATGCAGCCCGTCTGAAATCAAAAACGTATCTCGTATCGACTCGTTCATGGAGTTGAAGTACGTGTTCAAGTCGAGCACTGGGACGCCAATACTGTCGCCGGCTTCCACACAAGCTTGCGCATACTTCTTCGCCATGGCATTCGTGCGGTCGATCGTGCCATTCTGACTGAGAGCGATTTCAGCTCTAGCGCTGTCGTTCACATGCGGCGGCGTGATCAACAAAATGTCGGCGGTCGGTGCTGCCATCGCAAACCTACGGACGATCGTCTTCAAGTTCTCTCTGTAGTCGTCAATGGGGACGTGAACCTGCGAGTCGTAGCCGGAGGCCAAAGCGGCATCGTTGGCGCCAAACCAAATTGTGATCAATGACGGGGTCACGTATACGCCTTTCCTGATCTCACGCTCAATCGTCTGCGCAATGTACTTGAGGAACCATCTCGTGTTGTAGCCCGGAAGTCCTCGGTTAATGACGTCGGCAGTGCGCGAGTACTGGTCCTGCAGCATGGCAGCCCACCCGCTTTTCTCGACATTGGTGCCGTGTTGTGTGAGCGAGTCACCAATCAACAACACCGCCGGCCGCAGGTCGGGCTTTGTGTCGGCGAGTGCGATGATGAGCCAAGAGATAACGGCGGCAGCAGCGAGAGCCCCGAGCAGGACGCACTTGGCGCGGGGGGTGAGATGCATTGCGGTCGCACCAAATTCAATTGTGACAGGCAACAAGAGGTCTCTGCGCTGCACGGCGGAAGATCCACGATGACGCACGAAACCAGGTGCATCCTGGAGGATAAATGACCACTGAACATGATCTGCGACGATTCTCCAGGACACACCCAGTGGTCTCCGCTTGCTTGGCCCCGGGGAGGGACCTTTGCAGCCGCGTCACTCAGCACTGGTCCAGCAATACCGGTACGCGAACAGCGTACACTGCCGCGTTGGTTCAGGGCATTTCTACTTTGTATCGCCGTCGCCTGCGGCTCCGAGGAAGGCCTCCTGCCAGGAGTCCTGGACTGATAATGCAGGATGCGCGCAAGGAGAGCAGGATTGTTAGGCGTAATCAAGTGTCGAATGCCAAGTCGGAGCGGATCATCGCAATGTCGGAATCATTTTGATAGATGTTTAATGCAAGGAAACTGTGCGTGCTTGGCTGAGGTCTGTATACAAATACAGTGTTCTTGAAGCACATTTGATGTCCACCTGACAAGAATCCTTGGCTTCGTGTATTATGGCGATCTCATTTATCGTATCGGACTCGAGAGTAATCGTGCAGTCCCTGTGTGCATTTGGCATTGGCAACCTCATTCTGCTTTTCACCTCGTCGAGCACCCCCCAATTCCAGCATCATGTCAGCGTCAGCGTCTCAGTTTGATGACTTGTCCGAAGGACTGAGCCGCGCTTTCCACTTCATCCTCGACCCATTCCACCTCCATAAGAAGGACGAGAAAGCGGCGACTGCGCCATTCGACCAGCCTTATCTCGAGCCCACGCGATGGTTCCTCGCAGAGGAAGAAATGAAGACCTCACGCAACGGCCACGCGCGTGAAGGCATCCACCTCTACTCCAAGGGCAACCACGTCAAGCTTTATGTTGCTTCTGCCGGATACTTCAGCGACGTCGCCGACGACATGAATACTGTTCGAAGTGGAGACCTCGTGTACCTGACCGGATGGGGTACCTGCAACGTGCCTTTTAAGCCGGACGAGCCCGACACGAAGCTCTGCGACTTGGCTGAAGCTGCCGTCAAGCGCGGTGCCGACTGGCGCATGCTCGTCTGGTCCAACCTCACGGAGCGCGCCCAGAACCACGAGGTGCGCGACCTCATCAACGCTCTGCCGCCTCCGGAGCAGTACGGCCCTGCACGCTTCGTGTACGACGACCGTTTGCCGCACGCCACGTCGTCGCACCACCAGAAGTCGGTGATCGTCCGCAAGGGCCGTGACCTCGTTGCCTACGTCGGTGGCGTGGACTTGACTAATGATCGTTGGGATACGCTGGAGCACGACCAGGCCGACCTTCGTGAACGCACCGGCATCAAGTGTCTGTGGAACGGCTGGCTGGACGCTCACGCCCGTATCGTGGGTCCTGCCACGAAGGACGTAGCCTGCAACTTCCTGGACCGCTGGAACGCTGATCCCAAGCCGTCGCTGGACATGATGGATGACCTCCTCGACTTTGAGAACCCAGACTTTTCCTCTTTGCCCCCTGTGGAGGATGGAGAGATCCCTCTTGACATCCCGGACGACGGCACCCACGCTGTACAGCTGTGCCGCACCTTCAGCCCGGACTACGACCACTACGGCTTCGCGCCGCAGGGCGAACAGTCCATCTTCCACGCGCGTATCAAGGCCATCCGCAACGCGCAAAACTACATTTTTATCCAGGACCAGTACTTCATCCTGGTGCCGGAGCTGCTGGAGGCCATCTTGGACATGATGCCCAGCATTGAACGCCTCATTGTCATCATGCAACGCACCGTGGAAGCCGAGTACACAGGCTACGCCAAGTACTTGTATGACATGGTGGCGCCAATTCAGGAGAAGTTCCCGGATAAGTTCAAACTGTACTCGACGAAGGAGTCCAAGGAGCTGTACATCCACAGCAAGCTCGTGATCATCGACGACGTGTACGTGTCGCTGGGGTCGGCCAACTGGAACCGCCGCAGCATGACGAGCGACACGGAGATCGGCATCAACATCGTGGACACGGAGCTGGTGCAGTCACCCGACAACATCACGGTGAACAAGCTGGCGCGCAACTTCCGTATCCAGAAGTTCATGGAAGCGACCAAACTCACGTACGATGAGCTGAACGCCATGACGTTCCTGGAGGCGTGCGACGCGCTCGAGGCGGCTGCTCACGACGATGGCACCAGTATCATCGAGCCCTACTCGGTGGAATTCAAACCTCAGTTTAACCTCGTGTCGGATGGCCTTCGCCAGCTTGTGGATCCGGACGTAGTCCCCGAAGACGACCCTGCCAAGAAAATCAAGAACTTCATCAACAAGCACAAGAATGCGGAGCCGTAGGAAGTTGAAGACTAGATGAAGACCGTTCAGCGCTTCAGGCAGTGCTTTGCAAGAACGAGGCATTTCCACAGCAGCGGGCGAAGATCCTGTGTTTTCGCAGAAGCACGGGCTTATCCCTGGAGAAAGTGCCCATAGTACCCGTCGCAATTGTAGCAAGCTGACAAGGTTGCTTTCGCGATGAAGTTGTCTTAGTTGTTATGCGTGAGTTTTGCTCAATAGCACGCCCGTTCTCTGGTGAAAACCATATTCAGGCATCACCGACAGCAAAACGTTTGCTACGAGCCAAAAGGCTGACAAAGTTCGGTCTGAGATTCAGCTCAGTTTGTCAAGGTATAAAAAGGCCGTTCTCTTCCACCTGTGTTGATGACACAAGATTGTGTACACAACCCGAAGTGATGATCAATACATATCCCTCTAGTTTATGATTCTATCTATTAGAACAGATACAACACATGAGTCGCACCGGAGACCTCCTCCGATGCCGACAACTGCTGCAATGCAGCACAACTTCTTTTGCTCCGCTGCACTCAAGTCTCTTCCTCAAGTCTCCACCTCAACAGGTTATGAGCCCAAGGCAAGCCTCCCCCGACGACGACCGCGAGTTTCCACGCCTCAACGGCCGGACCTTCATCATCTGGAAGACACGTATCACCACTGCGCTCGAAGGCAAGAACCTACTCGGCTTCGTTACTCGCCCGGACTACACTGGCGACTCTGACCCAGACTTCAGCGACGACGACGAACTTGATCCCGCGCTCTTCGATCAGAACCAAGCGGTGAAGAAGACCCTCGACGAGATTGGTGCGCCCAACGCAGACCCTCCGACTGACACCTCACCGAGCGCAACCTCGGATGCAAGCTCCACGGTGCCAGACGCTGACGGAGACGTCGAGATGACGCAGGCGAATCTCCCTGCGGTCAAGCCATTCACTGCCCCGAAGCAGGACGAACGCAAGCAAGCTGAGGAGCTGAAGGCCAAGAGTCCCAAGCTGAGCTCGAGACAGCTACGCCACATGGAGGCAAAAGCAAAGGCCTTCTTGATCAAGACCATCGATGACAACCATGTTCTCATGGTCAAGGACAGGACCACGGCGTACGAATTCTACAAGACTCTCTGTACAATGTACGAAGATGCCACCATTCATGGTGATCCGTACTACATCCTGAACTACCTGATGGCTCTGAAGTATGAGGAAAACTCGGATCTCGACAAGTTTCTGTTTGACCTCGAAGAAGCCATGAAGGCTGCCTCAGACGCTATAAACAGCGCGATGGGAGATGAGCAAAATACCATCTACCTGTACCATTCACTGCCGGAGGCCTGGAAGGCTGAAATGGCAGCGTGGAAGGGCAGTCGCGAGTACGTCCCGTTTGAGGAACTCAAGCACCACATCGAGACCAAGGTCCGCAACGAGATGGCGCGCAATCGCTATATTCTCAAACAAGGCACGCCGGAATCGCGCGAAACCCGATCCGAGAAGGCGCTACAAGCTGCGGACCCTACGCCCACGCCGGAACCAACAAAAGATGCTACGGCACTGGTGTCAACCCCGAGCTGCATGTACTGCCTCCGTAACAACCACGACACTGTCAACTGTTATATCCTACAGCGCCGCCTCCTAAATGGCCAAGTGAAAGCCGGCACAGTCATCCCAGCCAATTTCAAGGTGAAAGTTGACCATGGCTCACAACGCCAGCACCCTTACAATCACGAAAACAAGGGTAACCGTAACAACCACCATCGCAACAGCTACAGCGGCCGTGGAAACAATTCCCGGAACTCCAACGGCAGACGCCAAGATTGTAGTGGATGCAACGACCACCAAGGTCGCGATAACAGCAACAAATTCCATGGACATCGCAACCAAGACGGAGGCAACTCGTTCAACAACAGCGAGTATGGCATTATTGCCATCACAGCACTCAACCTTGCTGAAGAAAACGAGGAAGTAAGCCTCATGGTCCAAGACGTGAACCACAACCCGACTTAGACTATCGACTCTAGCTGCACTCGTCACGTGACGTCGAGCCCCAACCGGTTTGAGAACCTGCAGCCAACAACAGGCAAGTCCATCACGGTTGGTGAAAACCACCAGATCCCCATCGTTGGAACTGGTGACGTGAAGCTGAAAATCAAGGGCAACAGGGGAAATGACAGCATCATTACGCTGAGCAACGTGCTGTACGCGCCAGAACTCAAGTTTAACCTTCTCTCGGTTCGCCAGGCCGTTGAAGACGACTACAAGATCAACTTTCCCAACGCCAAGAAGTGCGTGCTATTCTTCGCTCACAGAACCAAGTTCTAAGCCAAGACTGGAGAAGGCTCTCGACTCTACCAGTTCCAGGCTTGCCCAGCGGACACCTACCAAGCAGCCCATGTGGACCACTCAGGTACATCCGATACCATCATGCTTTGGAACAAACGAATGGGCCATCCTAACTTTCGCATTATGCAGGATCTGGCAAAAACTGAACTCGTCAAAGGCATGGGACTGTCGAACTTCAACCCTAAGCAAGACTACTGTACGAGGCGCCTTTGAGAGCCACCTTATAACTAATGACCTGTCATTTCAAATAGTTATAAATTATAAGATCATAGAGATCAACCTACTGACCGAATGAAGTTGTGACCTCTACTGTGATTGGCTAATGTACTTCATACAAAAACTAAGTTTAATTCGTTTGAATTGAGGCGGGAAATTTGAAACTGCAGTTTCATTTCGCGATTTCTGCAGCCACCTACATTCAATGCCCCAAGTCACCCTCACCAAGGCGCAGTAGCTGCTGTTGTGCCAGCAGCACAAGAAGATCCCGGACCTACGGTGCATGGAGTTGGATGCCTGGTGCCGAGAAGCGTTCAAGCTCACCGCCATGCCAGGAAAAAGCACGGTCAGCCGGATTCAGCATCAGGAGCGCACACTGAGCAGCATCCAAGGCGACTACAGGGACCTTTGTCGAATGCGGTCGCCACACATGAGACTGCTAGAGCGCCATTTAGTCGAGTTAATAGCGCTGTTTGAGGAAAAAGCTACTATATCCTATCATACAGTAATATTTCTTGCTAAAATGGCTGCTGCTGAGCTCAAGATATCTGCTGACAAGTTGCCGCGCTTTACCCCAGACGGGTTGTGCAAGCATTTCCTCGCACACCACCGCTTTCGCGCTCGCCGTGCACATGGTGAGCTTCACTCTGTAGACGTTGCCTCCTCAGTGGACGGGGCGTTGGAACTCCGCGCAAAGGTCGCCAAGTACGACCTGAACGACGTGTTCAACGTCGACGAGGCGGCGTACTTCTACAAAAGCATGCGCGCGTCTCCGTCTGTATGAACGTTGCCCCTGCCCTAAAGAAGAACAAGTCACGCACGACTTTCATGATTGACTCCAACGCTACGGGGACGGAGAAGTTGAGGCTGCTCGTTTTAGGCAAGACAAAGAGGCCCCGCTGGCTGCCGCAAAAGACCGAGGCTGTGGACTACATCGGCACCAGCAAGAGCTGGATGACGACTGCTGTCTTCCAGGACTGGCTGGTTGCCCTCAACAAGAAGATGAAAGCCGCCAACAGGAAGATACTGCTACTCTACGACAATGCGGCCGTACACAAAGCATCGGAGGACGAGCTCTCATATGGGGACATCGCTAAGCTGCCCAAGAACACGACCGCGATGCTGCAGCCGATGAATCAAGGCGTGATCGCATGGCTGAAGGTGCGTATTTTAAACGATAGGACAGCCACCACCGTGCTACCTGTGCTACTTGGAGAGAAGGGCGCATACGCCATTGATACGGGGGATGCCATGGAGTGGCTTGGCAACGCGTGGAACGCGTTGCCAAGGACGGTTCTTGCCAACTGCTGGAGGCACACGGGGTTGTTGTCCGATCGACTTTTGAGTGTGGACCACATACTAAACTAAATCAATACAGTTTCGTCTGTTCGCAACGCTGAGCCTCCCTATCAGAGCGCAAACCCCGTCAAACTCGGATATATCAGGTGGCCCTCTAAGGCGCCCCGTACTGTACTTCTGTTCATGCACATACGATAAGTCCCATCGCAACCAATTCAATAAACGTACAGTTGAAAGGACCAGGTTTCCCCTCGAAAAAGTTCACACAGATATGGCAGGACCATTGCCAGTGCAAACTCTGTCAGGATGTCAGTACTTCCTGACATTCATCGACGACTACTCACGATATATGTTCATTTGCAGTATCAAAAGAAAATCCGATCTGTACGACTGTTACGAAGATTTTCGGAAGAAGACCCAAAACATTTTTCGGGCAGACATTAGCCAACTAAAATATCGTGAAAACATGTACGACGAAGAAATACGCAACCTCCAAAGTGACAATGCTCGAGAATATGAAAGACTGGGTCGAATCATTTACGAGAAATACAACACCCATGCTCAGTTCACCAATGCTTACACACCACAACAAAATGGCGTAGCAGAGAGGCGAATGCGCACACTACTTGAGAGAACGAGAGCATTCCTCGTTTACGGAAACCTACCACATGTACTGTGGGGAGAATGTGTTAAACATGTTGCAGACCTGCTTAATATGACACCGACTCCCGTGACAAACAACACTACTCCTTTTGAAATATGGTTTAAGCGAAAACCGTCAGCACACTACATGAAAGGTTTTGGTTGCACTGCGTACGCACACATTCCGGAATTATACCGAAACAAACTTGAAAACGAACAAAGAAGTGCATGTATCTGGGGGTTCTTTCTAACAAAAGAAGGGGTATCGACTCCCAGATACAGAAGAGAATCGAATTATCTACAGCCGAGACGTTGAATTCCGTGAAAAAGAATACCCTAGATCGGATTTTCTCAACCCTGAAGCAACAACAGATTTGCTCAGTCCACTTACAAAGGAATCAACAGCACCGCAGCCCCTTCCACCCTTAGGTGAAATGCTCAAACGCAATGTCAGTGTTTTGGCTTCGATAAACGGCAACTCTGCTTACATGAAAGCCAAAGGCTCTGCAAATGTGCAAGCTGTTGATTTAACTGCTGAACTTTTGAACGATCCTCTTGATGTCGAAGAGCACAAAGCCCACATCACTCAAATATACACGCTACTTGCTATCCGCCATGTATCAGAGCCTAAAACATACACAGGAGCAATTAAACTTCTTGAAGCATCTCAGTGTAAATCTACTGCACGCTCTGAATACAAGTCGCTAATGGACAACAAAACCTGGGTCCTCACCAAACTGCCCAAAGGCCGAAGAGCACTACAATGGCGCTGGTTATTTGTCGTCAAGTATAAACGCGACGGCAACATTGATCACAACAAGGCGCGTCTGGTTATTAAGAGATTCTTGCAAAAATATGGCATCGACTACGATGAGATATTCTCACCTGTCATCCACATGGAAGTCTTACGACTCCTTCTAACAATTTCCGCACTCCTAGATGTGAACATTCATCAGATGGACGTTAAAGCAGCGTTCCTTAATGGATTCCTGGACGAGAAAATTTACATGGCTCAACCTGAAGAATTTACGGTCCGGGGGAAAGAGCATCTTGTGTGCAAACTGCTAAAGAGCCTATATGGCCTCAAACAATCTCCTCGAACCTGGTATCTAACGCTCTGCACGTTCCTGATCAAAATGCAATTTCGGAAACTGGTAAAAGACCAGTGTGTCTTTGTCGGAAATGTCGATGGGCACACGTGCTACATTCTCGTGTACGTTGATGACCTCCTCCTCATCGCGCCGACACTCAACATCATCAACCATATCGAAGATGCTCTCAAGAAGCGCTTCAGCATGTCTCACTTGGGCGAAGCCCAGTACCTCTTAGGATGGTCAATTGTTCGAGATCGTAAAAATCGATCCATCTTTATCCACCAGGAGAAGTACGCTACCAAAATCCTGGACCGCTACTCTTGATTTTTGTATGCAATGACCCATTTAGCATCGACCACCTAGGTTTGTGTAGCATTGCCATACGGCATAAACCTATAGAGCAACTTATTCCGTATTCTGGTCCGAAGTCTTATTCTGTTCTGTAGGGACCTTCTACAATTAGAGCACAGGTGCTCTAATGAAGATGTTTAGGAAGGGCAGAAAGGTGATCGTACTGGCGGGCCAGAAGATGCTTCTATCGAAGTACTCTCGGCCACGCATCGAAGAGCTGATGAAAGCAGGCATCTCGGTTTATTACCAGAAGCAAGTCAATCGTGATCAGCACCAGAAGGTGATAATCGTCGATGACGTTGCTGTGAGCGTGGGGTCTGCGAATGCAAGCTTGAAAGCGGCCGACTTCAATTTCGAAAATATTGTATATCTCTACAGCGAAGACGATGGTGCGTGTCCGGTACTTGACCATGATTCGATGCGCTAACTTTTGGTTTTCTTTTGCTTCTTTTGCAGTTGGCGTCTTCAAGCAAGAGTTTGACCTGGAACTGGAGGGCGATTGCGCTTTGCTGACACCTGAATGGCTCGATGCACATCCTCCAAAGGAGGAGGACCCGGAGGAGTACGGAAGCGAGCGAGTTTTGCCAGAGGACTCGAGTCCAGTGCCGCCAACTCGGCAGTATAATGAGGTCAATATTTTTCAAGAGTAAGCACGAGTTACACAACTACAACGCATTGCCAACCATGCGAGTGCCAATACCAACGCATTGCCACTCACTCGCCAACCGGCAGCTCGACCCCAGTCTGAGACCAAAACTCAGCGACTCCATTATTTGCCAGTCACAGGACAACCGGTCACAGGCCACCTTCGGCGTCCAAAGGATGGGAACGATCGTGTCTTGCCAGAGGACTCAGACAGGGGAAGAAACCATGTCATACGCAAGTACGGTTTTCGCCATTTGTTAAAGCTGCAGCATTGAGGTGTGCCAAGTGATCGTGGAAGCTGGTGGTCAAAGTCGGCGAAAAGAGCTCTATGGTTACCGAAGCTGGTGGTCTCAGTGAGTGAGCAACGCGAGTTTGACGACCGCAACACTATCCTGCTCCGAACAAGTTGGCTTGATGCACATTATCCGTCTGTAGATTGTGCTGTGAGTATTCTTCGGCCTCCGCCGTTGCAAGTGAACCCCACGGGGTCGATGGCATTCCAGTGCTAGTGTTCGATGACGGACTTGCAAACTTTCGCCGGCAAAACTGCATGTTGTAGACGGCCGTGGCCACCAACAGTGTGGGGGTCGCTTTGTCCCTGTTCTACCTGGCAGTGTACTACATCTACGAGCCCAACAAATGGTCAAGAGGGTGATCCAAGAACGCAACACGGAGCTTTTGCCACTCTCGATGATCGTCGCTGGTGCCGTCAACTGTGTGCTGTGGCTCGTGTACGGGCTACTGCTTCACGACGCATTTGTGATCTTCCCGAATGCTACAAATTTGCTGCTCGGTGTCGTGCAGCTCGGACTTTTCTGTGTTTTCCCGCGTGGTGGAACTTACGACACTGTTGATGCAACTACCCCCGAGTCGAAACTCAAGAAAACGGCAAAGGAGGACGCGCACACCGTGGGCGAACTAGAGGAAAGCGTCACTACCACGGTAGTTGACACGGAAGATGACATGAGCACTGTGAGTGAAGAGACTGAGGCTGGTAGACCAACAACGTGCCAATCTTCAGCAGCTGACCATGTTTGAGAGACAGTGGCGATTCTGGAAGACCCGTTTGTGCTAGCTAACACATCATGAAGCTGGCACAGTTTGCACAGTTCCTGGCGGTCGGCGATACGAAACCAAGACAAATATCTACCGCGTGCCTCAAACGCGCGCGTGAGAGTAAACTACGACCAGGAATCGCCTCGCATGGCGGGAAGATGAGCGAGGGCCGAGCTGTTCCTCCTCGATTCCTAATGTTACCTTCACGATGCCTCACAGCTTGACCACCATGTTCACCATGTGCAACTGGGACTTTGGCCGCACTACTTTGTGCGCGTATGACTTCCATCACAACACAAGGCGACTCGATACAAAGCGTAGCGAAGACACTGAAAGTGTCCGGCTTGTCAAGAAAAGAGTTGATTTCTCATCCAAACTACAAGACGTTCAAGCAATTTATCTCCTGGAAGGCGCAGTGGGAGCGAGGATACTAAACAGCCTAAAAGCTACATGTTTTGTGAGCTTCTGAGGACACTAGCTTTTGTTTAGGACGCTTACAATTGCGATTTAGTTACTCTCCACGGTCGGAATAGCATGGAATCTGCAGGTATACCTTTTCCTCGGCGAATTACTACAACATAATACTGTGTTGATAGCTTTGTTGTACATCTTTTGATGGAAGCACTAAAATGCGAAACGACAACACTACAGATAATAAGTTTGAATCTGACAGTGACCGGTAACGCTTGCATGAAGTGGTCTGCTCTCCTACCGTACTCGCCACTCTACGACTGCGCGTGAACTGAGGCAGCATGCTGACCGCATCAAGAAGCTCAGGAATAAAAAATCTACGGTGCATGCACAATTGTAGCTGCATGAACAATTTCAGGCCTAGCGTTATCGTCATTGGTTGTATCAAAGCAGTGGCGACCAAGACATTGCTGTTGCCCCCAAGCAGGTGGGGCGCCTTTCGCACGCGGAGCATTGCTCATTATAGCTGGCGTTGGTATCGCCTCTGCTTGGCACAGGCTGGCCAGAACAGAGCAATTCGAAAAGCTGATGCTTTGCCAGATTCAATGATACCTGTACTAGCGTCAGCAGGCAATCAGGTGCTTCACCATGGGCTTCTCTACTATCAGATTGAGGACGAATTGAACTTCGGCAATGTATCAGGAGACTTCCAAAAAGTAAGCAGTTCATCACGATCGTAGAAAACAACAGAGCCCGTTACGGTGTTGATGCGTTCACAGGCGCCAGGATATCGGCCAGTAGGGCCCACGAACCTCAGGGAATCGGCGGTGTCTTTGATGAAGAGCAACAACCCCAAATCTACATCAGGCAGGCGGTGCGGTTTTACGTTAAAACCACACCGCCTGCCTGATAACTTTTAAGCCATACCGGCTCGTCATCCGCCAGGTCCCCTGAACACTATGGTGCGTTCGCTCGTGTTGAGTGACTATCCTATTTTGTCCGCTTCCACCGCGGTTCTAAATGTCCTGGGCGGCATACACCCTGTGTGTATTGGTGTCAAGTTCGCGCTCCATTATGCGAATGATTTGTCAACATTGCGCCGTTGGCGGCAATTGCCGAGGCTACGTTGTTCTTCACCTTTGCATTGTTTGCGGGTATCTTCACGTGCACAACGTTCCTTCCGTTGTTCTGGTTTGCGAGGATGTATTCGGAGATGATCAAGGACAAGCAGACGTCGACGGTGATGAAGATCTTGTTGCACTTCAACATGCTCTTCCCCATGCTAATCTGTGCGCTGTGGGTTCAAGTGCTGTTTTGGCGATTAGTGAGCTTGTGTACTGGCGCAATGTGGCAGCTCGTGGCAGCACCGACATCGAGCAAACGCCCGAACAAGCAGACCCCCAAAACACTGAAGAACCAGCTCAAGAGCCTCAAGATGAAGAAGAACAAGTAGATAGAGAACAAACATGCAGACAACTGCGCAAGACAAACTGAAAATACAGAAACCCTTCTTGTTCACGTCTTAGCCTTGCCACAGCCTCTATTTCTTCATGTTCTGAAGGTACTCCTTTCAGCCACTGGTAGCCATCTTCTCGATCTTGTCGTCCACCTCACGCTTCTGCGTGTCCAGGAACGTCGCCATAGCGTCAATGAGTGACGAGTCTCCACCACCGAGGATGCGAACGGCCAGTAGACCAGCGTTCGTGGAGTTGCCAATGGCGACGGTGGCACACCGCGGCAGCAACTGAAAGACCCGAAGGATCACAAAACAAGCCCATCTCTGGGGCTTGCAGCTGTCAGAAACCTATGACAACTTTGATGTATTTTCCAATCGTTCCACGCCCAAGTCGGCGCAGTTGACTTGATCGGATCCATGGCCCAATTGACGTTGCCAACGCGTAGTAAGGCGCTCAAATGTTTCGAATGCTTCTAACTGTGCGCTTATGGCAAGGGCACAACAGCGCTCGTGGCCTGTGTGCATCATAATCGCATCCACTCGACACGTACATCTTCCTCTTCCTTCCACTTGCAAACATGTGACCAAAATTTATTATTTATTCCCCATAAACGTCTAACGCAGCGACAAACTGCTTGACACTCACCAAAGTTCCTGGCTTCTGGTGGATCTCATCGGTTTTCGTTCTGATCGTTTGCTTTCGATAATGGGGTGCTAAGTTGCTTGGAACCACGAATCCGAAGCAGAACTGATCAGTGGGAACGCCAACACCATTCAGCCATCGCAAAAAGCTACTCAGTGGTGCAGCTTTGATTCCATGATCCAGGTTGAGGGTCATTTGCAAGCCGTAGCATTTAAAGTTCTTGCCATCCAAGATGAATGCATCCAGCGCACCAAATGCTCTTGACATCGGCTGGTAGTATGTCAAGCGTCGAGGAACTTCATGAATCTCGTCAAGAGTGGAGAAGCGTACCGTTTCCATATTTTCCGGAATGATCAACTCCAAGCGCGCCTTCGAACACAGCGAGCGAAACTGTAGACTTCCTTGTTGGTGCAGATTGAACCATCTATGGCAAAGCATCTCATATATCTTGCCTCGAACTACGGATGAACTTCCCGAGTCATCATTGGCGTGTGCTATAGCGAATTTCGACACTTTTTGTAGGCTGTCTTCGTCCACTTCGGCAACGATTTTCTCGGCGATGTACTTGGACAGAAAATCCAAATGGAATTTCGCTCGTAGATCACTTTCGCTCGGCACCATCTGAAGGACGCGGTGGCTGTAGTTTCCATCTCTCACAGCAAGCTTGCTTTTGGCATACACAATGATGTCCAGAGCACTGAATGAAGCGATTGCCTTGCTCAATTCTTCATCATTTTCGCGCTCTGTTGGGGTGAAGATGAATCTGGGAATTCCACTAAACTTGTCGTATCTCGAAATCAAAACATCTTCTGCTACTTCCAAGCCGTCTTCAAGGAGTAGGTTGTATTCTTGCAGCTCTTCCAAGGTCCATACTGGCAAGATATATGTGAACGAGTCGACTTTTGCGTAGTCGTTCATGCCATCAAGTCCCGGCGAAGCAAATAGAATCGATACTCCTTTCCAACCAGTAAGTTCCGATGACTTTCCCTCGATGAGCCGAAGCACACGGCGCTGGTCCTGAAGCAAACGAACATCCACTTCGTTCAATTCGCTGAATTCCTTGCTTTCAGTATGGTACTTGAGGAATCGTGTTCCAAAATTCAACGCCAACTCAAATGAAGAAAGCTCCTTGACTTCCACTTGATGCCGAGAAATAAATTGAAAGATGCAGTAGAGGTAGAAACAACTCTTCCCTATGCCTGGATTCCCCGTCACAACCATGTTGGCACCTGATTCGGCTTCAAAACACAACTTCACCTTGCCCATTAACTCCGCAAAAACCACAGCATACGCATCCCTTTCCACAATCTTGGTGTATTTCTTCATCGGATGCGCCAACGGTGGAAACCTAGCCATCTTGAAATACCTCGTGAACCCGTCATGTTCGTCTTCATCCACTTTGCGTTTCTTCTTTTGGATAGAAAAAGTTTCGTCTACAAACCATTCATCTACTCGAACGCGCTTGCCAGCACCACCTTGCACATCAAGTGCTATAGATTGTTGCTCTTGCCTCGGAACCACCACCAGCACGTGAACTTGGCCCTCACCCGGTCGAAAATTCGCTCCAAAGTGCTTGGGGTTCTTGATCCACAGTGTGGGATCCATCTGCACAAAGCCTTGCGGGTGGCCACGTTCATCGAGTGCCACAGATGCCGCGCCAGCTCTATCCAGCCACGCGTCGTCTTTCTTCGCCAGGAAGAGCTGCAACTTGTCTACGTCGACATCCTCCAAGTCGTTCTTCTTCGCTTCCTTGATCGCATCCTTGATCGCATCCTTGATCACACCCTTCAAGTGGCCCACCGACTGACTAGCGTCGATGTCAATAGGGAACGCGCTTCCCGCCGCCCCAACGATAGCGCAAAACAGCTTTACCATCTCCTCTCCAGCCGGCAGATTCTCGAATGAGAGAAAAAGAGCTTTCTGTTTCTGTAGCGGGCCACTTAGTGGTCAAACGCCACGACAGATTCTGACCGATGGTAATACTGGGAACTTGCTGCTTCTTGCGTGAGCTGGCAACTCAAGTATCGCACACGAACACGAATGCAACGACCGTTGTTGTTGTGAGGAAGGCTGCCGATTGTATTTATTTAACTGAAGTCTCTCCGCTTCTGCCTCCCTCTTTCCTCCTCTCACCTTTCCCAGATACCGTTATAGTTTTTCTCCAATCTGTAGCAAGTTAGCAAAACCCTGCAGGACAAAAGCTAAACTGCTCTGCAGCAACTATAGGAACCAGTACTTCACAACAGTAATGGCTCCAAGAGGGGAATTTCCCCGAAAATGCAGACCTAGCCTTCACCGTAAATTGCGCGAAGAAAAAATCGCTGTGTATCAGTTAGGTCAACAGGCGCTTCGACGCGAGGGGAACGCCAACGCCAACGCCAAAGCGCGGCAAGAAGGCGGCGTCTGTCCTAGAGCTGGCGGGTCGCTTTGAGCTGCCCGCACTGCAGAAGCTGGGGAAGGAGGCGGGCGGTTGCGACGCCGCCGACATCGCCGCGCTGTGCAAGGAGGCGCGGGTCTTTGCTGTGAATCGTCGACAGATCCTGGCAGAGATCCGTCTCCGTCACCATGAAAGGCACAAGTCGTATTTCGGCCGGACAACTGGATTGAAACAAATGCTGTTCAAGTATGTCGGTGGTGCTCAGTATACCATCTTCATATCGGCGTTCTACTTTACACTAAAGGAGCTTGCCATTAAGCTGGCGGAGGCCAAGGCAAAAGGAGTCCGGGTGGTGATCTTGGCGGACAAAAAGACGATGTGGAATAGGCACTGTCACGATGTCTACGAGTACTTGCTGTGGGGGAATTTCGAGGTGTATGTTCCGAACGACTCTGCGAAGGAGTACTCAAAGGTGTGGATCATTGATGGCTGCATCATCATCGAGGGGTCCTTCAACCTCTCCGCTGCAGCGCTGGGCGAAACGGGAAATCACATGCCGAGAAACACGGAGTGCTGCACGCCAATGACCGACCGAGAACGAGCCAAGGAACTCGAGGCAACCTTTTGGGCAGCTTGCCAAGCTGGCCAGCTTGTCAAAACAGTGGCGCCTGTTTCTCATTCGGTCGTGACCAGCACTTAGTGTCTAGCAAGAAGAAGAGCGCTTTCTGCATCTCAAGAGGATCTGTTTGTTTGTTTGTTTGCCAATCTTTGGGTTTGTACAACTACACTTGCTTGCTTTCAATTTGCATTGTTTTGACCATTTTGAACATGCATGCATCCAGCTTGGATCAGCGCGGAATCGAGTTGCTCGCTCGCGTTTTCAATGCGCGCCGCCTTTGCTTGGAGACAACGATGGACACGGAGCTTTCCTAGACGCAGAGCTCACGGACGCGGTACTTGTCCACCTCATCCTCTCCTCGTCGACCCTGCTCGACAGAGGGCAGGTCTCCTCCGTGAAGCAGAAGATCGAGGAGCTCCAGACGTTCCCCGTGGCTCAGCAGAAGCTCATCCTCGCAGGAAAAGTGCTCCAAGACGGCAGCACACTGGCCGAGTACAATGTGAAGGAGAATGACTTCCTGGTCGTCATGGTCACCAAGCCCAAGGCGGCTAAGCCTGCTGCTGCTCCCCTGAGGACCTGGTGCGCACGGCCGAGCGGTTCCTGATTCAACTCCTGATCAACTATCAACTACGCATGGAAGACGCGCTATTCCACAAGCACGAGGAGGTTTTCGCTTTCAATAGCAAGGAGAAGATCGTTGCCTTCAAGGCGCTTCGAGCCCTAGATGCGGAATATCCCTCAACACCATCGGAACTTCGACTGCGTGATCTTCGCCAACGCTGTTTACTAGCTGACCTTCGAGCAGAGGCCAAGAACCTTCAGCAAGAAAACCAGGACCTGCGAAAGAGACTAGCAAAACAAGCGAGAACGATTCGGCGGCTGGATTGGATTGTGAAAGGTGGTCAAGGGTACTCACCCCAGTCAAGCGTGGACGCGATCATTGCGGAATGCTACGGCGACTCGGAAAACATGAACTCCGATGGCGCACTCGACGCACTTATCGATCATTCTCCGGCAAAGGACGCACTGTCGATTTTTCCGACAAGCATACGGGAAATGGAGCAGCTGTCGCCGCCTCACCTATCTAGCACAGGTGGTGCATCGCCCAGTGCGGTGCTGGGTCGTAACCTGCTGCAGCAAGCTGTACGATCGCCAGCTCCAGCGACCACCGCTGCGCGTCCCATCCTTCCTTCAACTCTAAGAGACGTTAGAAATATGGCTGGTGCGTCTGCGCTCACGCCAACGTTGCCGTCCTCTCTAACAACCAAGCCTGCCAAATGGACGAGCAAGTCGACAACGGGAGGGAAGCGCATCCCGATGACCAAGCGCACAGCTATCGCCGCTGCCAAGGCTAACGGCGATAGCTGGGAAGACATTACCAAGGCCGGCGGCGGATGCAGCAAAAAGAGTGCTGCGATGTGGGCGAAGCGCGTCGAGAACGGCGAGGGCGTCAGGGACAAGCCGAAGGGCCGCCCATCTAAGTGGCCCATATCGAAGGCCGTCATCGAGATCGCTCAGCACCTGCCGCCACTTGTATACACGAACAAAGACCTGAGCCAAGCCGCGAAGGACGCGGGGATCCCTATTTCTACCTTCAAGCACTTGAGACCTGAAGTCAAGAAGCGGTTGAAGCTGGCAGTCCCTGACTATTGGTTCGACAACAACGGCAAACAGAAGATCGTCGCGCTGATCAAAAACCCTGAGCTCAAGGAAATCAAGATAGGCATGTTTGTGGCCTCGGAATATGCGCTAACTTTTGGTTTTCTTTTGCTTCTTTTGCAGTTGGCGTCTTCAAGCAAGAGTTTGACCTGGAACTGGAGGGCGATTGCGTTCTACTGACACCTGAATGGCTCGATGCACATCCTCCAAAGGGGGAGGACCCGGAGGAGTACGGAAGCGAGCGAGTTTTGCCAGAGGACTCGAGTCTAGTGCCGTAGACTCGGCAGTATAATCAGGTCATTTTTTCTCAACAGCAAGCACGAGTTACACAACTACAACGCATTGCCACTCACTCGCCAACCAGCAGCTCGACCCCAGTCTGAGGTCCTCACTCAGCAACTCATTGCATTGCATTGCCTTGCTCATCTCGTCTTACTTTCTTTCTTTTGTCTTGTCTTGGAGAACTAGTTGGTAGACTCAAACCTCTTGCACTGGTTGTGCAGTGACAATTGGCACGGGATTAGCTCCACCTCGCGGGGTGCCATGAGCCGAGTACGCATCCGATCCAGGACGTCCTTGGGCTGCTCCACGACCACCACGCCGTTCATCTTCTTCGTCGCGTCCGATCCACACAATGCACAAGAACGCAAGCATAGATAGGAACGACGCCACCAGTGCCAAATACACTTGACCACAACGCACGAAGCGGCCGTAGACACTTCGACAATGCAGCGTCACACCAGACAAGAGCAGCACCAGCGTCGCCACCGTGAGGGCCACCAGGAACACTGCATCCATCGCCTTCTCGCAGTACTTCACGGGGTGAACGCACAGTCGCAACCACTCCACGAAGACCAGGAAGGCGAACGCGTACAGGAACGTCAAGAAGTTGATGATCCGCGGGAAGCTCATGATACCGCTGCTCACGACAACCGCAACGGTTTGACCTCCATTCGTGTTCTGGTACGAGACGCCGGCTGTTCGCAGTGCGATGTAAGCTACGAGTGAGGCAGCAAACTGGATGAAACGGAGAAACACACGCGTCCAGAACCGGCAGACTCGAGTACCAAGTGATTTTCTCGCTGACATTGTTGGTGCTTGATGGTCACGACGCTTTCTCGGAAATGAAAAATGCTACCTGTACTTGCTTGAGCTTTATCATGTGGGACCTGGCGTAGACGCTTACCTTTTTGTTCCGCGTAAAACCGAGAAACGTACGTGCAAGATAACTCGATTGCTGTTCCATCTAGCGGGTTGTTCGGCGGCGGTGTCGTCAATGCGAATGAAGGGGGGGAAGTGACGAAAAACGATGAGCGAGGTGGTGAAAGCAAATTAGCTGGCACTTCAGAATGGGAGAGCACTTTCGTATTCCTTTGAAAAGATGTAGAACACTAACATCAAATCTGCTCTCCACGCCCCTCAAGTTCCTCATCAGCCTCCCACCTCGACTCAGGTTCGCATTTCTGCATCGACTTACACCCGGTTGGATGCGTCTTTAGGTGTCGAAGCTCCAGTCGGCGTGGATTCGGTATGGTAGCCTCGACCTCGAGCACTGGTTTCACCGTCAGAATCACCTTCATTGCGGCGCGAACCCGAGCCCATGAAACCCTCGCAGCAATTGTACAAGAACCCCATGAAGAACGCGAACGACGCGAGGAACGAGAAAATCGCCGCAGTTTTCATCTCGTTGCAGCGCAGCATGTAACCGTACACGGAGCAGTTCGCCATGTAGTCGTCCGCCACCAACACAATTCCAGCGACAACCAGCAAGGCTGATAGAATGAGGTCGATGAGCGGCTCGACGAAACGCGGCGCTGGATGTGGATAGAACCGCATGAGCTCCACCAACACCAGGAAAAACAACGCCACCAACATGCCAGTGTAGGTAACGAGTGTCGTGTACGTCGCCGGTCTGCTGCCCAGCATACTCGAGTACCCATAGTACGAAGCCCCCACAAACGCTCGCGACACTGTGACTAGTGCTATCAGCGATAACGCGAACTGGAAAGAGCGGAGCAGGATCCGCGCCCAGCGCATCATATCTCCTCGTTCCATTTCTGAAGTTGGTCGGTGAATTTCTGTCTTCTTGGCTGCTTTGTGACTTCCCTTCGTTTTGGAGAATGAGAAGACCGATAACGCTTTCGGGCTTGGGAGAAGGAGAGATACGCATCCGGGACGAGGTCTTTGGCACTCGCGATAGTGGTTGAAATGCTCCAACGGTGAGATGCAAAAGAGTACACACTATTGATTTTCGAGCCTGCCAGGCCAACGAACTTCGCTAACGGCTGGAAGCGCAGTTACCAGTGTCGAAAGAGGCGAACACGCATCATCAAAAGGGGAAACGAGGCTGGTCATCACCACCGGAGACTGCGGCAATATTGGGTTGGTTTCACGGCAAAACTTGGCTCCGCTTGATGCACTCGAGTGAGACGCACTTGACTCTTCGTAGATCGGTGATAGCGCTGTATGCTTGGCAACTGGGGTTGGTCCTGCGAGATGGTATGGTGCTGATAAATTCCTGTTGGCCCTGGACTCGAGACTGGCGATACTAACCACCGTGACTGTTGTCCCTGGAGCAGGGGTCTGGATGCAGAGCGTACATGGCTCGGGGCGTTTTGACGCGCAATACTTGATTGCCACGATGAGTAGCAGCATTGCCATTGCACCAATGAGGATCACTTCCAGTTGAAGCATGTTTGATGTCAACGCTTCCAAAACGAAAGTGGTGTGGACCATCGAGCTGCGGTGACCTGTGCCGGTCCTTGAAAGAGTTCAGAACTTTGGTGCGTTGTATTTTCTCAACGAGCTCCATTGAGAAAGGATGAGCGACTATCCGAGTTGTATGCTCTGCTGGACGGATGTAGTAATGCTGCTGGAAGACAGAAAATACTACATTCTGCCACTGCACCATAGAGTAGGGTCAGATTACACGTGGACTATGGTGGAATAAGATGCAGGTGTCCGTGAAGCTGATCGCCACTTGCAGTCGGAATTTCTTCTTCATCTGCGTCTTATCAAGAATCGAGGACGTCAAGCCAATTCCCGACGAGATCAAGGCGCTGCATGCTGCAAGTCATCGTAGGTGAATGCTACTTGGACATCTTTGCTGGAAGTGAGTAGTAGCTCCTTGTTTTTTTTCTTTCTCAACAACGCTCCTTCTTGAAGTGCCATGCCAAACTAAACGACTGTGTGACTTCTGCGCTACCACAAGAGATCGTCACAGGAGACTGCGGCAGCGTTGTTCGCTCTCCATTTCGTTTCGGTGGACTGCATCCGGTTTTGATCGGCGACACCAAACTAGTCATGACTCTCGGGGAACGCGGCGGTCTCTCGATAACGCGAAGTCCTGGAGGGGTTGCAGGCTGATACCCGTTGCCATCAAAAGGTGAAAACTCCTGCGACTCTGGGGTCGGCCATGTCATGTGATAAGGTTCTGGAGACATCAAAACACCGCCAGTCTCAAGGCCAATCTGTGCTATTGCTTTCTCGTCTTCGCGTCGGCTGCAGAGCGAGCGTATAATGCCGGGGGTGAACTTGAACAGCAGCGTGATCACCACGACGCTCGCCACACCTGGAATTATGATAGCGAGGAGCATGTACGATGTGCAGTGCTGGTGGTGCACTTGATCTCAAGAGCGCCAAAGTCGGAATGAGATCGCCGACCGGACGGTCGGTGTCCAAGACCACGAGCTCCAGAGAAATCGTCAAAAGCCCACCACTTCCCAGCCATCGGTGGATCCTTCTACCGGTGTTGGTAACTCTCAAGTTGTGGCCTAGCGCCATACACTGAGGATGTCTTGCTGGCCTTTTGACGTTTCGTTCGCGATGCAAATTGATGTTGAGGTCAAGCTCAAGAACTCTGTGAGGCCAGCGAGAACCTCGCGAAAGGCACAAGCGGATGTCTAACATGTATTGCGTACGACAGCATGACGTTTGTCTTTATTTTACTTATACGTTCGAATCGGGTGAATTGATGACTTGGATCGGAGACGCGTCCGAGGAGGTCATCTCGAGGTGATATCGCGACGGAACTTCTGTTGGCCCTGACGTAGACTTTTTGGTCGTTAGAATCGAGAGCGTCAACGATACCAGGAAGCAGAACATCCCGATGAAAGTGAACGCGACTCCGACCTTGAGATTGTGGCAGTGCCATACGCGGTCGCAGTAGATCGTGTAGTCCGACGCAGCGAGGCAAATGCCGCCGATAAACAGCATAAACGCCAGCGACGTGTCGATACCCTGCTCGACGCGGAGTGACAATCGCCTGGAGTACCTGAATATTTCCACGGCTGCAACGAACCACAGTGTGTACAGCATCCCGGTGTAGTTCATGAGCAGGACGAAGTTGGACGAGTGGAAGGTGACGCCTTCACCCGCAACGAAAGATAGCCCCAGCAGACAGCACACCAGCTGTGATACTCGCAATACCAGGTTGGTCTTCGCCAGCGTCGTCGCGGTGAGAAGATTGATCATGGGGACTGCGTTGATGAGAGTCTTGTTGTCGGCCACTTGTGTTCCGGCGGTGGGAAGCGCGAATGAAGGATAGAACTTGCCGGTGGTTAGTCTCCTCGGTGCAAAAAGAACATGGGTGCACACGGGACTTTGCGGTGCTGCGACCACCGCACAATCGCCGACAAGTTCGCGCGCTGACCACCGTCTGGAAATTCCTGGAAGGCGAAAGATTAAACAACGCATCGAAGAGCAAAACGCTCTCGTGTGTAGTCGCTATGATAATGGCGTGGAAACGCTGCAGCCCTTGATTCCAGGTAGGCACTACGTCAATCAACAGGAAATGCGATGTGTGTATTGGGATCCTGCCAAGATTAAAAAATTCTTGTCCGCAGCAGCAAGTTGAAGTTGTCTTGATACGGATCTGCGATTGGTCCATCGCATTTGTGTACGCTTTATGTCGGCGTACTTCACTTGCTTACTGTGGCCCGATCGGATTGATCCAATAGATCCACACGAGATAGGAGGGGATTTGGCTCTTGGGCTGCACAAACCCAGCGAAGATGGTGATGAACACGACAGAGAACGAAGACATGGGCTTAGTGATGTCCAGGTTCGGGCACATTGCAGTCAACGCGAAAAACCACGTCGACAAGACCAGATTTGTTAGCACCAGCAGCACCAAGTCGATGAAATATGCGCCGGCATTCGCGACAAAGTCGCGCATCCAGTACACAAGAGATCCGAAGATGACGATCCCGAAAATTGACGGTGACGTCAACGCAATCGAGTATCCGATCAAGTACGACACAGTCTGGTAGAAATTTGCGCCGCGTTGCTTGTAGAAGATCTCGCGCGCCTCCATGAAGACTGGAATCTGTATCGTGATAGATAGAAATAGTATTTTGTTAGCCAATTAATGACCGATTAATATGCGCGCGGCGGTCGGCAGAGTCGGATCTGGCTCTACCGGCTGCACGCGGGGAGAGGCAGTTTTCATCTTTCGCTCCCCCAAGCCAGCACGTCTTCGGTCTTCCTGATAAACTGGTAACACGTGTTGGTCCCAGAAACTTGACTACAAGAAGCCCATGCCGACGAACGCCCAGCTACGCGCTGAGATCGATTGGCTTAACCAAGTGATGGCAGCAAACACGGGAGTACCAAACAGCTTGCCAAAATTCACCGGCAAGAGGGGGGAAGACGTACGCGAATGGCTCTTCCAAGTGGAAAACGCGTGCCGTATTAACGGTATCCCAATATGTTGAGGCTGCGCTTACGTCCACGATGTAGTAACAGCAATGGTCACATGGTAATGTGACCATATGCATGAAGACAGACCGGCTTTGTCGAGACCGGTCCGGTTTGGGGGCTACGGCTCACTCATGAGTTGGTTGGTTGCAGGCAAATCGGGTAAAACTAGCGATCTCCCCAACTTTCAATTCATTCCAACTTCTTCTTCCTACTCAACGATCAACACCTCTGCTAGTTGTTTTTACTACCTTTGCACTCGCTGTTCAAGTCAATCGAAGACTCGTGTCCACGCCTGCCGGGGATGTGTGGTGTCGGGATTCTCCGGCGGCGTGGCGCGCGCTTGTGCTAGTGGCGGCAGCAACTTTTGGGTTTGGTCGCCGTTAACTTGGAGTCGTTGGTGTGGCACACACCGGATTTGCTCTCAGCCTCAAGATCGACTGGTGACGAGCGCTCGCTGGCTTCCGCCTACAAGGACTGGTAATCCGTTCGGTCACTAAAGAGAGTTGGTGTGCAACACACTGGAGAGCCGCTGAAGACACACGCCCTTATCGGTGACGAGATCCGAACTTAGCGGACGAGATCCGAACCTAAGGCAAGATCCGAACCTAGCAGAAAGATTGGGCAGCGAGGAGTCGCCGGTAGTTTGAGCTCTCGCTCACAACGGTCACATTTATATTTGATATTTGTATAGGCGATAGGAATATCGTAGGATGAGATGTTAGCGCCCTCTGGGCGAACAAACAGAACAGATTTTCCCACCAAGTGCAATACCGGCCTCTGGTAAGTCCAAGAAGGTGTCAAGCAGCTTAGGGCGTGAGATGTCTGTCGGTGAACATCTAGTGTAGTAGCTTGTGTTCATCCATCGGTCAGGCCAAGAGATAGGCGTGTGTGGTTTGATTGAGGTATAGGTGGCGGTACTAAGCTATCGTCTGTATTGAGGAGCGCGAGACAGCGACTCCTATATTGTCTTACCGTTCGGGGCTTGACTCCGGCACCCTCGTCTCGGGCTGAAAAGTCTCTGGACCCTTCCTTCTGAGGGCCGACGAGGTTTGAAGTATAGTGAAGAAGCGTGCTGACTCTGCTCGTAGTCAGTGGCGCTTGGATTATTTGGTTGGCCTACCGACAACTCACAGCAACACAGGGTCAAGATCAGCCCGGTGTAAGAGATCGGATCTGGGTCTTCAGATTCTATTCCCACTTCTCGTTGAGTCTTTGCGGGCGAGACGAGTGTTGTGGGTGAAGGAGTGTGACAGAAGCAAAAAACTGCCGTGTTCCGACACGGCAATAGCCTTGGCAATGGACCTCATTGTCCGCCGCTTTCGCCACGGCAAGGTCTTCAGCTGTTCAGGTATGTCATGCCCGCCTTTGGCCTGCTAGCAAGCAAGCCAGAGAGCGTGGGCGCATAGGCTCTGGCTTGCTTGCTCGCAGCCAGTGTAACGGGGCTAGAGCTACCGTTACTGGCGTACACTATAGATAAGAGGAAGCTCGCAACAATGGGTCCAAGTATGTGTTTGGGTGTAAATTCAACTCTGATTTGGTGTTAGGTCCAGGGCAGGTGGCCCTGACCACTCATCTACGAGTCAACTCTGGGTTGGCTGAAATCCTAACTCTTTTCAGCCAATCGGAGAGTGACAATACAGCACGCGCTACCCGCGTGCTTGTACCTACTTTCTGTATCAAATTATGTAACTCTACCTACAAATGCAACTTTGGATGTGGCCCGTCACAGCCAGAGGCAACATGTCGCTGCGACGGCAGCCTGCAAGGCTCTCCGTTTGCAGTTTACATACATATAACTAGATACTACGAACGTGCAAAAGAAAAGAAGAAAAGCAAAGAAACATGCAGGGTAGCAGGACACATAGGCACGTAGAAACAGAAACATGCAGAAAACATCAAGGAGGCCCCTGTGCGAGCTAAGCGCACAGGAAGGCATGCACGTTTAGGCCAGACATTTTCGTTATCAAATACACCAACTACCCCGCACTCGAGACCAACTCCTACCTACGCGACCTACACTCCGACTCTAACTTCAATGACCAACACTCTTCGCCTCAGTCGCGACAAGGTATGTCTGTTAGGTGCTTCTTCCTGCCGCATTTACCTGTATGCTTGCTCTTAAAACTGGGTAGTCCACTGCTGGTGTTGCGATGTGTTGTTGTCTCCTTCCATACCCGATATGCCGAACTGTCACTACGTCTAAATCGCTCAGCAGCATCGCTAATGAGACTCCGTGGTGCTGACAGATTCACAGACTGTTCTAGCAGGAAGGCTGCAATACTACTTTTGAAAAAACGCGGCGATACAACTACTATGGTAGCATTACTATTAGCACACTTCCATCGCGTTGCCAAATAGTAACGATGCAAACGGAAAAATACTACAAACCGCGAGAAAAATAGTACAAAGGGCGCGCCTTTTTCTGCTCTAGCCGATTTCGGCGATTTCGGCTAGAGTAGAAAAAGGCGCATATAGAGGTAGGTTTCTACCTATATAGGTTGCACCTATATAGGATTCGATCGATGTAGAAGTAAAACGAAAAAAAAAATATTTTGCGATGGAAGCGCGCGACGACAGAAAGATCGCCTCCCCGCGATGGCGGGCGTCCCGCTTGGCGCAGCCAAAAGAATGCACGTTGCAGCAAGAACAGAGTGTCGTTGCGTGCGTCAGCGAGCTGCTCAGCGCCGGGAAGAAACCCAATTGGGCCGAGGCCGGCAGGCGCGCTTGCCTCTCGGCGAAAAAGGCCAAGCACATTTGGGAGGTGTGGATGACGTACCACAAAAGTTTCTGACACGCTCCAAGACAACCCTGGCACGCAACTGTGGAGATCGTCGACCTCGTCATCCCCGACGAAGAGCGTTCAATGGGTGCCGCCTTGGACGCAACTCGAGGTTTTATCCGACAAGCGACTGGGACTATTGATTTGATGATCTACATATTTACACATAAGGTTCTAGCTCTTGAGCTGGTGCGCGCCGTCGCTAGAGGTGTCCGAGTACGTGTGTACTTAGATAGAACGCAGTATTGTAATTCAGAAGCGGCAAAGGGAGTACTTCAACTCCTCGTAGATGGGGGAGTCGAAGTACGACTGCGAGCAGGGACTTCGGGACTCCTGCATCGCCAGCATGGGATATACGACAGCTCGATTCTCCAGTTCGGTGAGTCTTGCAACTCGCGTTGTTGCTTTTATCTATTAACGATGGTTTGCTATATCCTTATAAAACAGGCACTCCTAACGCAGTTGCCTCTAGATGTCCGTGGCTACCCGAATAGCATCACGGCCTCCGTTCTAAGCTGAACCTACGGTTGTTGGGCCTATTATGCTAACGCAGAGCTAGCAGGACTCCCCGATGTAGGAACACCGGTGAAATGGTCGCGCAGTACGGACGCACCCACGTTCTTGTGGAAGATGTTCCGTGCTGCGTTAGCATCTCGATCTTGGACCAGGTGGCAGTGCTTGCACCTGTACACCTTGTTGGCGCCGAGCTTCTTGTCAATGCAGCCACAGCCTGAGCACGTCTTGGACGTGTACTCCTCGTGCACTCCCACCATTCGACCGCTCGCTCGCTCGTTCGCTGCATCTTATACTCCAGCATCTTTTTGAACTTGAAGTGCGACAGCGTCATCATGGCGCGGACAGTGGGGCGACGCAGCTTCCGCTTCCGTCCCCGAAGCACGAGTTCTTCAGCTGGAGCGAGAAGGCTCTTAGGCGTGATTTCCAGGCGCTCTTCTCGGACATATCGAGCGGCCATCTGCTGGGTCTCGAACGTTGGCAGCAGCACCTCGTGGTAGTTCAGCGGGACCCACTTTGAGACCTTCTGGTGCATATCGTGTACCATGCGCGTCACCTTGCCTAGAATCTGACGGATCTGCAGACGCAGGCGTTGACGTCGGCGCTTGTTTTGCAGCAGTTCAGTGGTAGCGACGCATTCTGCAGCCGTCTTCTTCTTTGCCACCTTGGTCTTTGTGTGGCACGGATGTTGACACTTGCTCTCCTCGTTCTTCGCCGCCTCATGCCCCTCACTCGTCCGTTTGCACGCACAGTCCTTCCCCCGACACGGCGGCTCTACGATCTTCTGCTCGAGCAGCGCCAGCTCGCGCCGCAGTGCGTCCGCAATCTTGAGTCGCGTGAGTATCTTCTCGTCGGGGCCCGCGATGCTGAATACTCGGCCGCTGGGATCGTAGAATGTGATGAAGCAGCGGACACCTGGATCAATAGCACCCGTGCGAGTGCTCAGCGTAGGCGCAAAGTTCTTGCAGGTAGGCACGCACAAGTAGAAGCCCCCCCCTCACGGGTGCGCACTAGCCGTAGCATCGTGGTGACCTCAGGCAGAGGCTCGGACAGCTCGATCCATTTCTTGCCCATGAACGTCTTGTGGAACGCCACTGATTTGCGATCCTTGGACACGAAGAACCCGTGGTCTGTCCGCAGCGCCATTGAGTCTGACCGCGCAAATACACTCTTAAACCCGATGACCGGGAACGACGTCTTCTTGCCCTTCTCCTTCAGAGCGTCAAACAGCGCGGCGGACGAGACGACAGCATCCTGGAAATCGTCAAAGGCTCCAACGAAAACCTCCGAATTGCACTGAAGATATTTTGCAAGCTTCTTCTTGTTTCGGAAGTGTTGTCGAACGCCTTCCTTCGTCGACATCAGACGATACCGCTGCGCCAGCGCCTTGGGCTTGATGTATCCTTGAGCCAGATGTGTAGCACATTCTTCCTTGGAGGCGGCGACAAGCTTGTTGAAGACAGCACGACGAGTCGCGAACATTTGGTTCAGCTGCGCCTTTTGCTCCGTTGACGGCTTCATCGCCACCTTCGTACAGCTCGTGACGGGTAGCAGCTCCACAGGGGCCTTCACTTCTTTAAGGTTGCGCACTTTCTTCTTGCGCGGCTTGGGTGGTTCAACCACGAAGTCTGTGATCTTGGGGTCCCAGTCTGGTGGGTCGGTGTCCACGCAGTGCGTCACTTGGAACCACGAGTCCTGGAGAGGCTTGAAGATTACTGGTGTCGCAGTGCTGTCCCGAACGTCGTCAGGAGCTCAGAGGCCGTCGGCGACTTCCTGATGGAACCACACGTCAGGACCTTCGAGGACGCGTCCGTCTTGCGCGACTCGCTGCTTCTTGTTCTTCTTGCTTTCTCCGATGCTCTTACGCTTCTTGCCTGCATGTGATCTCTTGTCCTTCTTTTTAGTTGGATGCTCTTGGCGCGACTTGCCCCGCCCCTTGCGAGGCGAAGCCGGCGCCATGGTCGCGGGAAGTCGGATGAGTTGGCTCGGTCGAGGTCGCTTGAGTAGAAGACGGCAAGTTGTGGAATGAGAGCAATCCATGAGCAGCTCCTACGAGCCTTGTAGTGCAACCGAGTTTTCCGTTGTGGAAAACTCGAAATTCTTTTGGGAAGAAGCCTTGCCCGTGAGTCGAAAAGTGCTTGGGCCAACGACTGGATGCCAATCCTGTAATGCGGTACGCTTTCGTGAATGAAGTACTACAAGCTGGACATCTTCTGTTACGTAGCCAGGTAGATGACACAGCACCAGGAAGCAACTCAACACTTGTTACTCCTGCTCACACCTCCTTTGCTACGACTTCCTGCTGGGTCTGCTCCACTTCACAATAAACTAAGACAAAAGCCCCTGTGGCCGAGCTGGTCCTCCTCGATTCCTAATGCTGACTTCACGATGCCTCACAGCTTAACCACCATGTGCGACTGGGACTTTGGCTGCGCTCCTTTGTGCGCGTATGACTTCCATCACAACACAGACGACATTGCCAGACATTGACAGAGCTTCACTTTTACAAGAGGCCGAGGAGGGAAAAGAGACAGAGAATTTCTTTACGGGTATGAAGACGAAACGAAGGAGGCGCTGCACCGCGATGATCACCTATTGGCACCCGAAGAAGCGTCATCCCATTCCACCAACTCCCTAGAAAATAATCTCAGCTCATGGTCAAATTTGTTCCAGCCGCAGCAGAGCCCCGCCAGCAACCCACTAAACCCCACCAATGCAGCAGCAGCAACAAAGCGACAGAGAGAGAGCAGGGATGAATCTTTTGAGTCACCAAAATCTGCGCCCGAAAGCTCTTCGACAAGCTCCTAGCGACGTGCACCGCTGGGTTGGATTCCACACACTGTATAAATCGTACGACACACAGCTGCTCGGAAGGTCCGTGGTCCAATAGCTGTTCCATGATGTCGCAGTGGTTGCGCAGAGCCGCTTCCAGTAACGGAGTGCACTTGAACCCGCGCCGTTCGCTCACGTTGTCGCCCAATTTCAGACGACGTTTAACACCCTCGAGGTCCCCATTACGCACGAAGTCCGTGGCGGGGTCGGGAGAAAAAATCCCCATGAAGATAAAGAATTCTTGGTTAGGAGGAGGAAGATTGGAGAATGGATGAGATGGACCATTGTTCGGTGCGAAGCAACTGTGACGTGCTTTAAATCAACAACAAGTTATTTCATAAAGCACCTGCAGGTTTAACCTAACACATTCAACTGGTGTGCCTGGGAGGTGGTAAGAAAAACAGATATTTACTGATCGTGGCCGCTGCTTGTTTGTGCTGAGGTATATGCCGGCTCGTAAACCTGTCAAATAGCGAAGCGAAATCGGTACAGATTCACTACCTCTTGAGTTTTTATCTACGAAAGCGATGAGAAGGAAAGCGTTCTCGAATTGATCATGAATTTTACTCGAGTAGAAAAATGTTGGAACTGCATTGACAGTTCGGAAATTCAACACACCCTGTTACATGGGTCGAGTTGCACCCTTATTATCTACCGTACTAGTACAAGCTTTTCGAATCTTCAAGGAGTCATGCTTACGCTGATCAACGTTTGAGATCGGAGAAGCGTCATTTGGAAGTAATCGTTCCTCGCACAGTCACTCTACAACCAGTCATTGTTGTTCTCAACAAGCTGCCAGGCTGGCGATAAGCACCATTCATCGATTTTCTGTGTCGGTCGCACTCAGCTATCATTCAAGAATGCGCCTGACCGACGTGTCGGTGGCAATCACAGCAGTTGCTCTCCTGTGAAGCCCTCGAGTCCGACCAGACGACGATAAATTGGAACCCAATGCGATTTCGTTCTGCTGAGGCTGTGGGGATTGACGTCGGAAGAAACCTTGCTTACGTCAATAGGAAGACGCACTGGGAAGCAATTCGGAAGGTTTTTAAACACCAACCAAAGCTGTCGGATGATGAACACGAGGAGTTGAAGATTTTCATGGACGGCATGGAGGAATTTGATTTTCCCAAGTGGTACTCAGTGCATAGGGACGTGAAGGGTGGCTACAACCGGAACCCGCTGCAGGTTTACAGGAAGATGCTCGAAAGTGGGTACGCTCAATGGAAGGCGGTGTACGTCGCCAAAGAGTACGAGAAGTACATCGCCAGTTTTGCCAGTATGGGTTTGAAATGACCGGTTCCTGCATCATTTGTCGCGTAGACTTCATGAAGATGACGATTGTTCGCTAGATTCTTGCTTGTCGTAGGAGGGTCCGGAAATCGAAGAATCTTGGCCTTTGAAAAAAATATAGGTCTTGTCAGGGTTGACTTTCATGCAGCCTGGGATGCGATACTACAAGTCGATACACTTACCATTGTGCACAAGTGTCATCTGCAAAATGACTGAAATCCACAGGAAGAGATGCCCTTGGAGTGTGGCCGCTTGTGTTTCCAGCTCAAATGCAAGCTGGTACAAAGGTGAAAACCCAAACTTCCGCTTCAGCAGCACCGTCACGGCAGCGAACGATGTGAACTCGACTAATGAGTACAGGAGGAGATTCGTTTGTGCTCTTCCAAAAGACCCGTGCGTTAACGACCGAGTATGCGGGTAGTGCGCCGTAGCGGGCGCCACGAGCGCTAGTAGAGAAATGTTTATGCACACACAAAAATCGCAAAAAGTATAGTGAAATCAAGTCTAAAAACCGTGCCGCAATTGGCACGCTTTAAAACCTCTCATTCTCGCTCAACTTTGGCGGTCTAAAAGGTGTAACCTTTGCTTCGAATCGAAACGTCTAAAGGGTGTTCGCCACGTCCTGCTTTATCTCTGCTGCGTCGACGCTGGAGGCGTCTGCGGCCATAGGAACGGACGCGATATTGAATTCAATACATTTGCTAGACACCATAGCAACTGTAGGCCAAGTTCCAGGCTCAGAAACTGTTGAGGAGATGCGCCAAACGCCTCCAGGAGCTCTCAGCAGTAGCCAACTGGCACAAGTCAAGACGAGAAGGAGCCACCCGAGAGCCGCAGCTATCGCCATTATGGCGCAACAGGCGAACGAAGAGGAGGCGCCACTGACCGTTGTGATCGCCAAGGCTTCAAGCAGCAAAAACTTGGCGACGGAGACAAGAGCCAAGAAGCGGGCGACGGAAGGAGACGAACCGACTGCCAAGAAGCCACGACTATCGAAACCAGTGTATGAAGCTGCACCCATCATTACGGACCTCCCACCACTGCCATTCACGACCACCAGTCCGAAAAAGAAGGGAAAATCAAAGAAAATCGAGGCCAAGACCAACGTGAACCACTCGGTGAGGCAGGTCGAAGGTGATGACAAGCGTTATTGTGAGTTTTGCAGGAAAGTGGAGAACATTTGCGTCGCGATGCATTGTCGCGCCTGTCGTCGAGTGTATCACGCGGGCTGCTTTGTGCATGCTTTCAAGCCCCACGTAGATGAGAATGTGCCGATTCTGGACCAAATGGAGAATTTGCAGCTAAATGCACCAGATCGACGCGGTAATATTTTCCGTTGCGCGTCTTGCAAAGCGGCGTTCCTAGATTTCTATGAAAGTGGTGGGTATCTCTGGGACTGCAACTGCCCGACGTGCTCGCAGCCTGAAAAACTGGTTTTCTACCGCCAACGCAAGCTAATAGAAATGATGAACGATATGGAGCTGGAGAAGCAGCGCAAAAGAGAGCAGAAAGGTAAAAAGAAGAGCGACACGGCTAGTTCTAACCCGGTGTCGACGCCAAGCCGATCGAATTCAGTGTCACGTGGCCGACGCCAACGGGAAAGTACCGTCACGCGTCGATCAACGTCGCGGTCGCGAGGTGACAGTCCTGAAATTCGAGAGCTGAAGAAAGGAGATGATGCTAGTAAAGTAGACGCTATGGATGTGGTTGGCAAAAGTGTAACCGAATCGAAGGACACGATGATGGAGACAAAGAAGAACGACGAAGTTGAACCGATGGATGTAGATGCTGGTGGTGGGCTGCAAACTACTTTAAGTGGAGAAACAAAGCCGGAAGCCGACCACAATAACGAGCCACAACAGCAGATTATTGGCGAAAAACCGAAGTATTTACAAGCTCTTGATCAGCAGGCCAAGGCTAAACCAGCGGCGCAGACCAGTAATGAATTGGCGACGGCACTCAAGCAAGAAGATCAAACGCGTACAATAAAGCAGGAGCCTAGTGGTGAGCCCGAGCAGCCCAAGCTTTCGGGGAATGAGCTTGTCTGTGCCGTGAGAGTGCAACGTGAAGATAAAAACAAGGACTACGGTTGGTGTTTTCCTGTGATGTGCTCGAAGACCTCGAGCCTTCGAGTATCAGGCGTAATGAAGACGGGCACGTGCAAGTGGTTCCCAAAGAAGATGGCACTCATTGAGTGCAACTGCTGTGGCAAATTATTCAACTACTCCGAGTTTGCGCACCACACGGATAGCGGTTTGATCAAGGACGCGAAGTGTGCAAAGGAAGATCCTATGATGTTTTTATTTGTCGAGCACCGTGATACCTCGCAGCACACGCCACTTGATGATTTCCTGCCGGCTTTAAGGAGCTGGTCAAACCTACAAAGTTTGAACGATACGCGGACTAAATCGCGTCGGGGCCGCCCAGTGAAACAGGATGCGCTCACGACCGCCATAACACCTGCAGCGACAATGACCGACCCGGAGGTCGCCAAGGAGGCGGTTCAAACCGCTCTCGCCAGGCTTCAAGCACTTGCACTCTTTAAACGTCCGAAACCCCGAAATGACAAGACCTCAACCGTGGCACGTCTATCCGATCCAGCAAACCTGGACTTTGTGGCCCAAGTGGTTTGTATTTCTCCGAAATATGTGATGAACATGCAGAACGGCAGCCTTGTTGACCGTGTTGTGCGGTCGCAAACACCGGTGCCCGAAGACTCATTTCCGCGAAAGGCTGGGTGGCTGGCTTTTAATCGCCAACGGGTCACAGCGCGTCACATCACTTGTGTATGCTGTGAAAAGAGCTTTAACTTTGATGCTTTCGCGAGCCACGCTGGGATTTCGTTGAACGACCTGAAGAAGAAGTCTCGACAACTTCTGTACGTCGTAGAGAGGCAGGATGAGGCGGCCTTAGTGCCGCTAACCACGTTCTTGCCCGACCTGAAGTCACATGTGGATAACAATGAGCTGAATGCATTCTTGGGCGAGTTGCTCCCGCCGCCACCGTCTCCTCGGTCGCTCTGAATATGAGCGAGCAGTGCAAAAATTGTTGCTAAGCCGCAAGGCAGGTTGGTGAGATTATCGGTGAGCGCAGTTGTTTGCCGACTCCAGTAAATTAATTCTAACGAATCGTGAGAACCATCAGCTTGTTGTCTCCTGTGACCACTGTAATGTTAGGATCTGTTGCAACATGACGAGCTTCCAGCTTGATGCCCCCCTCGTCATCGTCTGCCATGCTCAGGACAACGATGTTACACGGCGTGAAATCCCCAGAATTCTCTTTGTCGCTTGAAAAATGAAAGTATACGCGTGGTCCGAACACACGTAGGGTGGAGAAAATCTGGTACACCTCACTGAGACGCGCGACAAAGAGAATATGACCCGTATCATCCTCGATACACGTCGTAGCGAGTAGGAAATCTGCCACGTCGAGACTTGTCCACCACATCTTGCGGTCTATGACACGAATGAGCGAGTTCCTCTCATGTGTTGGCCACGCACTGCGGCAAATAGTACGTAGCGTTAGCGCGACCAAATAGACCACGAGTAGCCCTAGCGAGTGGTGGAAAAGAAGACTATGAGCAACTTCCGAGCCCCAGAACGAGCTTAGGATACTGCCTCCCCCAATATCAGGCATTTCACGAAGGCCCCAAAGGAAGAGCACTCCTCGATCACGTACTGTTACGATCGCTGCGATCGAAAAGGCCAAGATATACGACTTTGCGGAGACGTACAACAACACACTTCGAAAATGTCCGAGTACACTGGTAATCGAACCCAGAGCAAAGCCACCTACGCTGCTATTAGTGTGGCGGAGATCCCACGTGAACTTTGTGTGAGAAATTGGTTTCAGCAGCGCGTCTAGCAGCAGTCGTAATAATGAACAGAGTGCAATGCCCACCCAAGCGTGACGCATGGAATAAATCCCCGCGTAGATTAGGTCTCGTGTCCGTCCGGACTTGCTGTACTGCCAGTAGAGCACTTCGACCGCCATTTGGGACTCGACTGTTGTACCAATTGCATGGGCGACATTCCCCACCATGTAGAGAGGGTTGGCTAGCCACAGTCTCGAGAAACTCAATCGACTCGGCCCCGCGTCGAGATATGTACACGCTTTAACTGCAGGAGGCGGTGAAAGACCCAGCCAGCGAGATATTTGTCGCTGGAAATCGTTCGGCGGCAGCTTAGTGGGAACTTCCACGTTGGTATTGGCAGTCATCCAACGCCAAAGCTCCCGGATGATGACGAACCATACCAGCATTTGGCCTATTATATTGATGAGATCGAGAAGTAGTGGTCCAGGCGTAAAGAGCACGGTCACGTACGCTCTAGTGTCGGTCGGGTCAGCAGAGCGAACTTCCCAATAACCTGGTGCGTTCTCCACTTGTCGAGCTGCGCAATAACTCACTTGACACTCGATCCCGAAGTACGCGTTGGCAAAATGCTGCTGGACGATGACGTAGCTAGCCTTGAACGTAAACTCCGTGTTATTCACTTGACGTGACGATGGCAGTGAGGGATCATAATGCTCGGTCATAGAGAGAACGGGGTCGGTGCAGTGTAGAAATGACTGCCCGATCACCATCCGCGCGTCGTTCACGTGGTAGATTCGCTCTGTCGAGTCGAAAGAATGTCCTGTTGGTACAGTGTAGCCTGTACACGAATTCGGAAGGGACCCGTGGAATTTGTGGATCGACCGTCGAGCGATACCGTCGTCGTAGTAAGTTTCGACTACGGAAGTGCCTTTGTCGACACCCAATCGGTAGCAGTGGCTAGCAGAGCCCAACGCGTTGTGGTGATGATCCTGGTAACCCAACACGAGCACATTTTTATCCAAGATAGCAGGTTTGGCCTTCATCTCCTTCAGCATGACTCGATCCCTTTGCGTTCGTGGCTCGAAGGTGTATAGCCCAATTCGTAAATCGTCTAGGAAGACAGCACTTGCTGGCCAAAATGGATACAGTGTCGAAGATGTCAATACGAACGAGGCTACTGTGTACACGTTTAAACAGAAGAACAGCAGTCGCAGCCCCATAGTTGTAGTCTTCAACCGAGTAGGAATCATTTGCTGAGTGCGAGTACGCGAATCACTCCAGTCTGCAAGTCGAGGCAATTTGGCCCTGGACTCATACGGCCTCGATACACTCGAACGCGAATCTCGAGACATCGAGAACGGCGCAGGGTGGATCATCCCGCTCATGCTGAAGTGTCTATAGAGGTAAATTGCGAGCTAACAAAAACACCATCGCCTCGCCTCTCGAGGTACTCGAGAAGCTGAGTCCACTATTTTTGAAGCTGGTCCTCGGACAAGCGTTTCGATGGAGGAGATACAAATGCACAAGCTTGTCAAGGTCACGTGTATTTTCGCGCACAAGTTGTTGCCTTTCATCCTACCAGGTACAGTAACTAGCAGAGGTGGGAAAGACCGTGTAGGTGAATGCAATCGCCTCAAATGATACTGGACTAACAGTTTGAAGTCTACTACGGCTGGTGCCTCTGTGAAAGGATCCTCGACATCTTATGACCGTTGATACAAGCCTAATTCCATCTGTACCCAAATCATTCTACACATTCCTCATTCCTCATCCATGAGCAGACTCCTTGCCGTCGCGTTGCTGCTGTTGGCGCTGTTCTCGCAGAGTCATGCATCCAGCTACAAGGGGGAGCTCTTCTCCGCGGACTACTACCATTGGTTCTACCGCTGGCATCGTGGCGGGGCGTGGATGGTGCATCAGGAGTACCACGAGTGTTTTGGTATCCCCAAGGCGATTTGCACATTTCTGCCACGGAATAGTACCCAATTCCCAAACCTAAAGTTGTCGGTCAATACGACGTTGGCCAAGCAATTGGCGACGGTGGAAGTGAAATTCGCAGTGGATTCCATTGCCAATGACGACCTAGTGGCACTTTACTTCGTGGACCCGGAAGAAATCAACAACGTCGAGGGGGACCCCCTTTCGGACTTCGTGGACTATGTGCATGCCAACGAGAGTCGCGTCCTTGGGTCGGGCAATTACGCGATCGTCTTCGGGCCTTTAATGAACATGCGAGCCTCGTACCAGTTTAAATATTTAAGAAAAATTGATTCAGGTGCTGCAGGTGAACAAGGTCGTCCGAAGTATACTGTTCTTGGTGAGTCGCCGTTTGTGGAGATGGAGAGAGGCCACACGGAACCGCTGCAAGTTCGACTGGCGTTGACGGGGAAGAAGGGGGAGATGCGGGTCACATGGGTCACTGGACAGGTGTTTGGCCCTAGTGTGAGTTTTGGGACGGCAAAGTCGGAGATGCTGGAACGTCGAGCAGAAGCGATGACGGGGACGTACGACGCCCTGGATATGTGCGGCGTGAATGCTACGGTGCGCTCGTCCGTGTACTTTCGACATCCGGGGTATTTTCATGACGCGGTGATGACCGATTTGGTACCGGGTGAGAGATACATCTACCGCGTGGGCAGTGCGACGGGTGTGTCGAGCCCGGAGATGGAGTTTACGTCTCCTGTGGCTTTGGGAGAACGCACAACTGAGAATCAGAGGCCACAAGGTTTTTTTGTGTTTGGAGATCTAGGTACGAGCGTGTTGGAGAAACCTAGTGACGAGCTGGACTTTGACAATAGTACCCCAGAACGACACTTCACAGCGTTGGATATGGTGTCGAGGCTGGCGAATTGGGGTGATGAACGAACTGTCATGGAACGGATTCGCCAGGACTTGGACGAGACTTTGCGTGATGATACAGGTGCTAATACTCCTGCTTACGCTGCATTGATTCACGTTGGCGACATCTCGTACGCGAAAGGCAAAATGTATATGTGGGATCAATTTGGTGCTGTTGTGCAGTCAGTGGCTTCCCGGCTGCCCTACATGGTAGCAGTTGGCAACCACGAATACGACTACACCACGAATGGTGAAGGCCACGATCCCTCCGGCAGTGAGGCAGCGCTCTCGAACGGATGGCACCCGGATAATGGCAACTTTCGTAACGATTCTCATGGAGAATGTGGAGTGCCCTTTGCGCGTCGTTTCCACATGCCCGAAGCCATGGACGCCACCGCGAATCCTCCGTTCTGGTACAGCTTCCGTGTGGGGCTAACGCACCATGTGATACTCAGTAGCGAGCACCGTTGTACTCCAGGTGCACCGATGCGGGAGTGGCTCGAACACGAGTTCCGTGACAACGTCGACCGTGAAGTGACGCCGTGGCTGATCGTCCATCTTCATCGCCCTCTCTACTGCTCCCAGAACTACGAAAGTGATCTCGCGGTGGCAAACCTACTGCGTGGTTATCTTGATGACTTGCTGTTCACAAATCACGTGGACCTGGTCTTTTCGGGCCACTACCATGCCTACGAACGGACCTGTCCGGTGTTCCGTAACGAGTGTCGCGAGCAAGACGGAGCTGCCATGGCACCCACCCATATTATGATCGGATCTGGAGGCGCAGAGCTGGACGATACCTCCTACTTTGAAGCCAATTGGTCTCGTTCGCGACAGATGGAGTACGGTCATGGCCGCTTGCATGTCTTTAATGCGTCGCACGTCCACTTCGAGTTTGTTCGTGCTCGTGATCGAATTGTGACCGATGATATTTGGGTCGTATCAAACCACGATTGGACTGACACGAAGAGAGAGAACTAGCTGATGGATTATTCCTGCTCCCCCTTTGTCGATCGAAACATGCTTCATTTTTCTTATAGCTCCAACCTTACTACTTTCCCATGTCAGGTCGGAGTCACATTCCTTCGGCGAGATTGCTTATCTATCACTCAAGCGGCATCTATCCTTATTAGCGACTGCAGGCAAACTTCGTGAATTCTTGCAAACAGGAACGTTGATTAAGGGTATCAATTCTAGGAAGTGCCATGGTGCTGAACAAGTGTGGGGTGTGCGAATCGGAAATATATTATCACGATATACAAGAAGAGGGTAAACTAGCCCGTGAGTTGAAAGAGGAAATCGTACGCTGGAAGTCTCCAGCAGATAAGTTGAGTTCGAAATTGCCTTGTGCCAACCCACAGATACGGCGGACATGGCTACACTTTTGGACATGGCTACAAAAATAAAATATCAGGTCTAGAAAGTATCAAGCGCTGGACGCCAAGAAAGTTGCTCCCTTGCGCGCTGCCTCCTGCCCTTCCTGCTTCATCCCAGCATTTGTCGACTTGCCCACGTTTTCATGAAGCGCGTCGCTATCGTTGGGTGTGTGTTGCTCCTGTCACTGCCGAGTGCTTCGTCTCGAGCACTCCCGTCTTCTGTGGCGTCCCTGATTGACACATCCACCGATCCTTGCGACGATTTTTACCAGTTTTCATGCGGTGGGTGGATCGCAACGCACGAGATCCCGTCGGATCAGTCCATGGTCGAATACTCGTTCGATATGGCGCAGGACGCAATGGATGCGACCATTCTGCAAGCTGTTGCCAACGATTCGACGTCACTGGTGGGGGCGCTCTACACGTCCTGCATGGACATGGACGCACGCAATGCACTCGGAGCGACGCCTCTGCAGGACGGAGTTAAGAGTATTTTACAGGCTCAGGACAAGCATGAACTATTCCAGGTGGCAGGACGACTCGCACGCACAGGAGCGGATTTCATCACGAACCTCGAGCCGGATTCGAGTCTGCAGAACGCGAGTCAAAATGTTCTCTGGGTGTCCCATGCAGACCTCACACTGGACGACGAGTACTACAAGAATCCTAAGGCACTGCAGTATGTGGAAAAGAACTTGTCGGTGTATGCTTCTACGATCCTCAATCTGACTGGGTTCGAGCTGGAAGGGAGCGAGTACGACGACTATGGCGAGGTGGTGCTGAGTGTGGAGAAGCAACTTATCGAGCTGCAATTTTACGCCCAACTGGATCCTGTTACTGTAGATATGTACTACTTGTTCGCCTACAAGGAAGCTGCCGAGAACTACCCGCTAGTGTTTGGAGCTTACGCGGAAGGTATGCAGCTGCTGGATGATGCTCCGGCACTGACAGAGGACTCGGAAGTCGCGCTCTTGAGCGTTGCCTATTTTGAGAAAGCTGAAGAGCTTGTGTCGCTGCTCTCCTTGAACGCACTCAAGGTGTACGTCGCCTTCGCGTACATTAACAACTTCGCCAATTATCTGGGCGAGCCGTTCATCGACGCACGCTTTGAGTTTTTCCGCATGTCGATGCTTGGCGCAGAGACTCAGCTTTCCTTGGAGAAAAGATGCGTTGCGAATGTGGTAGATCTATTGCCAGCTCACGCGGGTGCTACGTATGTGGCGCACCGTGACGATATCAAGGAGACTGAAGATACGTTTATCGCTATGCTCGACGAGATTCTGGACGCCATGTCCAGCAACATCAAGACGCTGGACTGGTTGGACGAACAGACGCGAGCAAGTGCGTTGGAGAAGATCGCCACGCTTGAGGTGATGCATGGTCAGCCTGACACGAAACAACTTGAGAAAGAAGCTGAAGGTCTGGCCAAACTGAATCCCTCTACATTTTTCGCTAACGTAGACCTAATCTACACGGCGCGGTTTGTAGCACTGACTTGGGCTATCGGAGCCGATGTGGATCGCGGAGAGTGGGGAATGAGTGCTGCGTCAGTAAACGCGTACTACACGCCGTTCACCAACCAGATCGTCT
Organism: Phytophthora agathidicida; assembly: GCA_025722995.1. Lineage (NCBI taxonomy): Eukaryota > Oomycota > Peronosporomycetes > Peronosporales > Peronosporaceae > Phytophthora > Phytophthora agathidicida. The sequence goes on along the minus strand of CP106972.1, from coordinate 2,405,910 downwards.
TCCCCGCTGGAATAATGCAGCAGCCTTTCTTCGATGCAAGTAGCGCGGCACAGATGTTTGGCTCTGTGGGCGTCGTCGCTGGCCACGAGATCTCCCATGGTTTCGACAACTCGGGCTCCAACTTTGACTCCAAAGGTAACTGGAACTCGTGGTGGACTAATACTACTGCAGCTGAGTTTGAAACGCGGGCGCAGTGCCTTGTTGACCAGTACAGCTCGCTCTACACCACAACGGAAGACGGAGTGCAACTCGTCCCTGTGGATGGCGAGAAAACACTGGGCGAGAACATCGCTGACAACGGCGGTTTGCACGTAGCCTTCAACGCTTACAGAAACCGTGTATCGTCGTCAAACAATGACAACGAGGACCAACTTTTCTTCTTGTCATACGCCCAGACATGGTGCGGCAAAGTTCGCGACGAGACCGTTGTGGATTCGTTCCTCACAAACGTCCACGCGGTCGGTCAAGCGCGAGTGAACGGCGCAGCGATGAATAGTGCTGCATTTGCTGCTGCATTCAACTGTCCAGCAGGTGCTGCAATGAACCCGGTCGACAAGTGTGTTCTGTGGTAAATAGACGCAACAGATTAGCCACAATTGGTGCATTGGTGCAAGATGAATGTCTTTCGGGATGTTCGTCAAGCTGGTAAATTTAGGGCCGCAACGAAAGTTTGAGCACCAACAGCAAAAGGAGAAGGTTGGTGACGATGACAGAGCCGTCAGAGACAATGGCAGAGCCATCCGGAATAATTGAAGACGTCGATGACCGCGAGCGGAGGCAACGATATGAGGATACGGAACGAGAATTGTTGGCAGTACTGGAAGCGGAGACTATGGACGAGTCGACACGTAAGCGACAACTTGTGGGGCTCTTCGACCGCTTTCGATCCGAATACAGCCAACTCAGCGTCAAACTGCGCGAGGGTTTGCGAGTGCAGCGTCGTCTCATGGATAAATGTTTGCAAATGAAGAACGAACTCGTGGTCTGTGCACTCAAGATCAAGACGACGCAACAAGTGCAGACGGATGAGATCAAGAGCCTCATGTTTTATCGTGACGAATGTGAACACGCTTGGAAGCAAAGTGCGCTAAGTCAGGAACGAGAGCGGGATGCCATGCGTATTATTGATGACCTCAAAACTAAAGTGGAAGAGTTGCAATCGCAAGTAAAAGGACTCGTGGCTAATGGAAAGTCAGCACCGTCAATCCGGCGACGGCCTCAAACTGAAGGCTCCGATCTGCTGTCTTCATCACCCTTGGGTTCGCCGAAATTGCACGCATCTCGTCTGTCGCCCGTAGTAAGTCCTGCACACAGCTCCAATTCGCCAGCAAAACGGACGAAGTTCCAATTGAATGGAGCACCAGCCAGCTTCACCATGCCACCCCTGCTCTCGTTCGAGGAATGGAAGTCAACGACGAAGGTTTGGTCTCCAGCGACGCCCATAGCGCTCGGAGGCTCGTCACGCGCAGCACCGACACCGTCGAAAAGTATTATCCAAGTGTCGGAACTTCACCAAGAGGTCGCTCGATGTGTGAGTGTGCCGAGTTTGCACCCGACTCCGATGGAACGAGTGAGCTCACCACAGCACCAGCAACGCCAGGAGCAAGAACGGCCCCGCTCACCCACTACGATAGAAAAATCTCCAGTACTCACGCAGCAAAATTCACCAATTATTCGGCGAGGAGGCACTCCTGCCATCAAGCGTCGAGCACCACGGCAACTGCCGCATGTGCAATAGAGACTCGACGAAAGTAAAAGGGAAGTACACGGACACCTAATGAAAATGGCGAAAGACCCAACTCTACCTTAGAATTCGCTTGAAATGGTTCGGACGAGTTCCTTTTTGGGTTTCAATTTGTGAACTAACCAACCTCCTCTTGACGAGTCTTGACGTGGACCTTCAATTGTCTAAGCCGCGCAGAATGTGTTGCTATATTGCAGGCGTACATGTACAACACTCAAACACTTCTTTTTGAAACTTTCGCCAAACTCGTTGGCATTCAAATTCCTAAAATGATCAAACCAAATGCTGGTATGGTCTCGCCTTGGTAGAGGTGAAGACTGCGACGGCAAGCAAGTGAACCATACAATAACTTGATCGCCCCGCGCTGGTCACACGCTGCCCTACGGGTATTTCAAGTCACGACTGGAGCAACGATATGTGAGCTCTTAAGCTGAAGGCAGCGATGTCTCGCTTCGTCCAGAGAGGTCCAGCGCGAGCGTTATTAATGAGCTCTACGACGTGGGGTTGCGACCACGTGCCCAGGATCGAGTTCGACAACACTCGTCTTCGAAGTCATCGCGACGTTTCCTCCGTCACGGGCACCATGGGCTGCGATTGTATGACTGAATGAAGCCACTTGGGGCACAAGTCTCAGATTTCGCGCCACATGCCTCCGGCTATTGTCCGGTCGTCATTTTTGCCTGATTTTCTGCTCCTTCCGATCGTAGCCACCTCCTTGTCCAGCAGTTCTGATCTCTCTTCCTGCCGCCATCGCCATCACCTCCAGCAGCAGCAACAACACCGATCCTAATAACTAGTAAAGAAGTGAGGGCAAAGAGCACCCCGAGAGACAAGCATGTACACATTGGCGTCTGCAACCGCCTGGCACAGCCATCACGAGCGGATCGCGAGGTATTCAGCGTCGCACCAGCTGCGGTGGCGTGCTTCCAGCACACCAAGTATACACGACATTTGAATTTGTCCGCCAATCATATCCGTTTCCACGCAGTTTCGACCAATCAAATCCGTTCCTCGGCCGTTATTCGTGGTAGAGGTTAGCGCCAGCAAATCTACCTGTTCGTCGTCGTGCCGCTCCCGAGCGAGCATTCCCTCATTTCGCCCTAGCTACTGCAGGCTCTGTATAAACCCCATAGCGCCGCCGTCATGTACACGGGGAACTCGCCCATCGGGGAGAACGCCGGCGAGCGCACGCACTCGAATGTGTGGAGGGACACGTCGGAGGAGGAGATGTACGGCAGCTACTTGGGCCCAGGCGCCAACGACGCCGGCAGCGACGTGCCCATGATGCGCCCCACGATGGCGGCGCGTCCGTCCACCGCTTTGCACCAGGACATCGCAGTCGGCCAACTGGACGACGTGGGCGCAGGAGGCGCCGCGGGGGCAGCAGCTGTCAAGACGTACACGGGCCGCAAGGTGGTGTGGCCTGGCGCGCTCTTTCTACTGGTGGTCACGGCCGTGGCGCTGGGCCTCATCGCCTACTTCGGAGTGCAGGAATACAACAGTGCACAGTCGCAACAGTCGCTCACCGAGTCGGCCACGGAGGTGAACAGGGCGCGGAAGAGCACGACGGTCAAAAGCTGCCTACTGCCGGACTACGCCACGTCCAACGGCAAGATTTACGCCACCGACAGCAACACGGGCGAGAAGGAGCAGCTCGTGTTCACGGGCATCAACTGGAGCGGCATGGAGAATGCTGAAGGAGTCCCGCACGGTCTCGCGACGAAGCAGAGCTACTTGGACGACATCGCGGCCAATCTGTCGGACAACGGCTTCAATGCTGTGCGTCTGCCGCTCAATGCGCAGATGGTCATTGACAACTCTGCTCCGGACACGACGCTGTTCGTCAACAGTCTGGACACGGACCTCAATGTGGACACGTACATTGACATGATCAAGAAGGTTGTGCAGGGACTCGGCAAGCAGCAGATCGGTGTGTTGCTGGATATCCACAAGATCGACCCTAATTTTACGGACGATACGTCTGAGCACTTGTGGTACACGACCGATTACCCTATTGCTACGATGTACAAGATGTACGAGACGCTGGCTACGGAGCTCTGCAGTGATCTTGAGTACAATATCATCGGTATTGATCTCAAGAACGAGCCTGTGGGTGGATGCTGGCCTGAGGACGACACTGATGCTTACTGCGACTCGGACGTCAACTGGCCCCGTGCGGTCGAGACCATTGGCAACAAGATCCTCGCTATTTGCCCTAACTGGCTCATTGTGGCTGAAGGCAACTACGCGACCAACACGCAGACCGAGATCAACGGCGCCAACGTGACGTACAACGACTGGTACGGTGCTAGTCTGCAGAATGCCAGTGTGAATCCCATCGCCCTCAAAACGGACGGCAAACTCGTGTTCGCCCCGCACTTCTACTCGCCGAGCGTGTACCCGTCGTCGTACTTCTTCAAGAAGCAGTCCTCGAGTGGTGACACCGTCTCGGTGACTGAGTACCCGAACACGACGGATGGCAACGTGCTGCTGAAGGCTGCGGTGACGTCTGTTCTGGACAACGCCTTTGGTAACGCCGTGACGGAGGCTGGTGTGCCCACGTTCTACGGTGAGTTCGGTGGTATCTACGGTTCGGCGGAGAAACTGGCGGGACTCACGAGCACGCGTGTGATCGAGATGCTCATCGAGTACGCCAATGAAATGAACATGACGGGTGGATTCGCGTGGGCCATCAACCCCGATGGATCGTATGACTTTAACGACGAGTACAAGCCCGACGACCCGTGGCAGTACGGTCTGTACACGGACTCGACGTGGGAGAAGTACCACACGGACTTTGCCACTGGCCTGCAGAACCTCAAGGGGAGCGGCTCGTTCCCATGCTTCTCAAAGACCACGACGGTGACGTCGTCTACGTCTGGCAGCGGAAGTGCCACGATCACGGTGGACTCGACGAAAAGCTCATCAGATACGACGAAGACGACTACTACGACGTCTACGGCTGCGTCCACCGCGGCTTCAGGTTCCACTGCTGCGACAACGGCGACGACGACGACGACGACGACGACAGCGCCGTCGACCGCGACGGCTACTGCGGTTTAGAGTGACAAGTGGGTGGACGCGATCGGCTGGAGCTTGGCAGTCCAGCTGCCTTCTTGTGTAATATGCATCCGGCCTCGCAGGTTTTGCCGCTACGTAGGTGCCTCGTCGTCCTCGCGTTCGACGGGTCTTGCATGCTTTCTTCATTGCGCCTTTAATTCTCCCTAAGACACGTAAAATGCTCAGAAATGATGGGTCGACGAGGTTGAAGGGGACAAAAAGAGAGATAGTTTGCTAGTGAAGCTCAAGCACCCGTCCAACGTAGCGAGCGATCACGAAACATTTGACCATGTCGTGGCTCACGCTGTCCTGATCTTCTTCTGTAACCTTTTCTCCTGCTCGGTGCAAGCTCGCTTGATAGACGCGTTCTTGGCAAGCAGCTCGTAGTACCTGCTCTGGTAGTTCTGCAGCTTGGCAGCGTTGCGCGTCTGGTCCTGCTGTCTGGCCAGGTTGATCTTGTCCGAGGCTTCCTTGGTTTCCTTCACTGCGCGCTCGTACTGCGCGTTCATGCCGTCCAGTACGGCCGCCCGCACCTTGGCCAGTTTAGTGCCGTATCCCTGCTGCAGCTCCAAGTTCACCACTCTACAGAAGCAAAAAAAAAATATAATCAGCATTCTACCCAATTCTACCTTTTAGTTTACAACGGTAGAATGCGTTCTACCTATTGCTCTGGTGTTCTACCGCCACCTCCAGCTGCCTGACAGCCTGTTCCCAGGCCTCCAGACTCTGCGCGTGCTTGCCCGTGGGCTCCTTCACCTGGTACCGGTTCATGTCGACGGCGTCGAGCGGAACGTTGGCCGATACGCGCTTGAACTCGGTCTGCAGCCGCGTTCTACCGCCGAACGTTGGCGAGTAGGGCGGCAGGTAGGCCAGGTACTTGTCCTTCGGCGGGGAGAACGTCGCCATCTCGGCGCAGATCAGCGCCTGCACCTGCTGCTGGCTAGAGGGAGAGTTGTATTCCGTGTCCACATATCCGAGCGAGTCGATGAGCGCGCAGCTCTCCAGCAGCAGCGGACACGTCGTCGGGGCCATGAGGGATGGCTCGTGCTTAAGAATAAATAAATCTAAAAACTTGAACTTTTAATTAAATTTGAAACGTTATAAAAATAGTGGGCCTATACTTCAGTCCAAAAGCTAGAAAACGTAGATCTCGGACTGCTGCTGAGACTTCCGAGGTAGTATGCTTTTCGGTTGTCATACGAAAGCGAAGTCAGAGCTTATACTCCTCAGTAAGTTTCCTCGTCATTGTCGTTTGAATGTTTTATCCAAACAAGTCCTCCTGCAGCAAGGAGTCGTAGGAACCGAAGCCGACCACGGTTCACTCGCCACCCCTAAATCAGCACCGCGAGGCAGTAAAACAAAACGATAACGCAGTCTCACATTGTCCAGTCCAATCTTGCCAAAGCCGTCGGAGTCCGACTCGGACACCACCTCCACCGTACAATTTGTTCGCTGCACTTGGTTCATGGGTTCCTGGGCCTTGCTTGTCAACATGAAACATACTTCACACCAACAAATAATTGTCAAGTAACAGTCATGGAGTGAGTCACAAACTACGCAGCAACTACACATTTATTCAGCAGTATGTTGGTGGGGGTTAATTCCTCCGGGCGTGACTTTGGCCAACGCAGGATAAGTGTCCACCAGCAGCAGGGCGGCAAGTGAAGAGGGTTGTCCCTTTCACAAGAGACGTGGAGGAGAAGAGGCCGAATACCTTCATCACCTTGTGGGTAAAATGATCATGGATCCCGCGATCCCGGTGTTACTTCCAGAAAGAGGAAGAACGCTAGTATTGGGGGGTGACGAACTCCCCCGTTCCTGGTCAAAGCGTAAATCGCCCCTATGCAGTTGGCCCCCGTCAATCCCCCGCCCCCTTCAGCCGCGTAGTCTGCCTTCTGTATCCGCACAGGACGTCGACCCAGCGCTACCAATCCACCGCACAGAACTAGCAGCGCCACCAAGTCTTCGTGCTAAAAGTAAGCGTTCGATACAAACGCCAAGTCAGCTAGCGTTTCTATATCTATAGAAACTCAACTCCCCTTCATAACCGATCGTAGCCACTTCGACAGGGTTCGTAGCGTGTGGCTCACAATACTAATCGGCCAGCAAGAATGCTGGCGAGACAAGTGACGCGCGTGGGCGGCCTGCTGCGTCGGCAATCGGCTCCGACGCTGCGGTTCCTGTCGACTACGGGCGACAACAAGCCTTCCAAGGCTGCTGCTGCTGGTTCTGGTGCTGTTGCCTCCCCCAAGTTCCGCAAGAAGAAGACGTTCCAGTTCTCGGGCGACGACGCGGAGCAGACGACGCCCCTGGAGGAGTTCGCCTACCCTTCGTACTGGGACGAGGACTACCCCGCGGACTTCGACAACGACATGAAGCACGAGGTGGAGAAGCTGCAGATCTTCGCCGACTTTACCATGCTCCTGGACGAGTCGTGGCAGCAGCAGATCCACCCCAAATTCGACGGCAAGAACATCAAAATGACGCTCAACTGCCCCCTCGAGGACTTCGACGAGCGGCTCTTCATCGACGACAAGAAGACGCACGACACGAAAGTGGTGATGGAGGTGCCCATGGCCTGCTTCAAGGGCCTCAACAAACAGGCCAAGGACATCGTCGCCCAGCTCGCAGGCCCGCGCTACAACGCCAACAAGAAGATGATCAAGATCGCCGAGGACCGCTACAATAAGCGCGTGCACAACCACAAGCGGATCTGCGACATCCTGCGCGACCTCACCGAGACGGCGCTGGAGCTCAGCGGACAGGCCAAGGAGGACGGCACCGACAAGCCCAAGAAGACCAGCAAGAAGACGGCTAAGCAGTAGGCGGCAGTTGATCAGCGAAGGTGCAACTGACATTGTTGCGGGCAGGAAGGTATTTCTTACTCTTGGTCAAGAGAAGGATGGATGAATAGATGATGATGATAATGTGGATGGAGGTTGGTGCATGTAGACGGTGACGCACGGCGAGCAACAAAACACAAACAGGCAATTCCTTCCTCGAGGCACTTTATGGGGGTGTCATGCCTTCCATGACGCTGCTTTCTGAGTTCCGTTGGGAGCTTTCGACGTCAAGGGGGAGCGATAACGCATGGGGCGTCGCCTACCAAGCTCCATGCGCCAAAGGTGTCTCTAAGATCCCGCTGCTGGGCTACCTACCTAACGCGCTACGTCCGTGCTTCTCGTTCGCCGTTCGTCCGTCGCTCGCTGTCCTGCTAGTACTGCGCTCTCTTGGCTCTCGAGAGCTACCCGACCTAAATCCTGCACACGTAAGAACTGGACTGCGTCACGTAGCGCACCCATCGCTTGTACGTGTAGTTCGGGTGGCGTGCGTGCTCCGGGATGCGCAGGTAGCGCACTTGCAGACTCGAGGTATTGTACATGGGGATCTCAAAGTTCATGCTCACGGGGCCGATCTCACGCCGCACATGGGGACTGGGCTGGCCCAGCGTGATCTTGGCGCGCAGCGTGAGTTCTGTTCCGCCAGTGAAGCGCTTGATGGCCCAACGCACTTGGTTTTCATTCTCGCGGTACTCTGCCAACTGTCCGGCCGCACTCTTGCCAATATCGCACGAGACTGCAACCGTAGACTGCGGCACAGGGAAGCGGATGATCACATTCGCGCCGTAGTTGTTCTCGGGCATATCGGCGCGGATCTTAAGCACCATCTCGATCTTGGTCGGGGATAATTCCTCCACAAACGGGAAGATACGGAACGGAGCGCGGAAGTCGCCAGTGATACGGTAGTTAATGACCGTAAATTCTCCATCAGGCGGCTGGAAAATGAGCACGCGGTCGCGCTCGAACTCGTCCAGCTGCACGCAGTCGTGGAAATTGCAGTCGTCCAGCACCACCTGTCCGTACTGTCGAGCTCCAGTGTTGCCAATGACGAGATCTTCATTGAGTGCGAGCCGCAGCTCCGGGTTGCCCGACAAGTAGCTCTTAAGCTGGATCCGTCCTTCAATGGACGCGTTGAGCATCTGGCCCCCAGAGGAGAAGACGACGTTGAGGCGCTCCAAGATGTCGCAGAAGAGCTCGTTCTCGTCCTGCTTCTTGGAGCTCTGGCCAGCTGTCGCTACCGGTTTCTTGACGGCACTGGCCGCCTTGATGTTGGAGCTGCGGTTCATGAACTTGGAGCTGGCCTTGGGCTTGGACAGCATGGCGTCCCCCACGAGGATGGCCTCGTTGTGCACGTGCACCTTGAGTCCCTCGGTGCTCGTGTCCTGGGCAAATCCGTAGTCCAGCGTCTCGTCCAGCAGCTCGTAGCACAGGATGAAGTTCTTGCGCAGCGTCTCCTCGCTCAGCACGCCGCAGTAGTCTTTGAACACGCGACATAGGCGCGTGAGCAGCTCCAGGATGTAGCTCGGGCCCACGTTGTAGCGCGTCGTGGCCACGAAGTACAGTCCGTTCTTCTTGACGAAGAGGTAGTTGACGCCGTCCACGTTGAACGTCGGGGGCGCGTCCCCTTTCTCCCAGAACTTGACCTTGCGGAAGAAAATCTCGGCTGAGTTGCTCTCGACGTCCCCACGAAAGTCGGAGAAGATGATGGTGTCGCCCCGCGTGGACAGGATGTAGAACTGCGAGATGGACGACGACATGGCTGTGGCTACGAGAGGGTGCTTCCGAGGTGCCACGTCAAAGGCTCTGAAGTCTCCCTTTGCGGGAACAGAGATAAAAGACCAAGGATCGAGCGCCACGACGAAACGGGTACAAGAACGGCTGACGGGGCAAGAAGTCTCTGTACAAGAACCGACTGATTCGACCTCTGGACAGGAATATAGTGCCTAGCCACTTTGCCTTTGCACAACAACAGAAGCGGGGGCTACCCTGCTTATTAGCACGTCATTCAGTTTGCACCTACCCGTTTGCTCTGGCGACCTGTCCTTCCGACGACAACTCCGAGTGCATGGAGATACCATTGCGTTAAAAAAATTACTGAGAAAATATCGGGGGACATTTCGTCGGGTCGGAAATGTGCTTGCGTTTGGAAAGACGAGTCCAAGTTTTCGGACGGTCAGGGATACCGATCTTACGCTAGTGCTTGCCTATAAGACGGTAGTACGATTCATTATTTATCCGCTGGTATTAATACATGCATCTGACCTCTACCCGTTGTTTAGGTATTTTGTAGTTAACTTCTGTCGCGTTCGTCCAGGGTTCATCTGATTCCGGATGCGAATACCTCCCCTCGCCGCTCAATATATTTGCCCCCCACTAAGTGATTAATTATATAGGCTGAGCCACGCCGAACTACGCCCTTCATTGCATCAAGGGTTTGCCAAGTCGGTAGTCACTGCCCCTTTGCGCATCAAGTGACCCCGTTGGAATGCTCGTTTCTTTTAATCAAAACTCAAAATACTTGTCGGTGAGGTCATGTGATAAACCCCGTAAAGGAACCACTCTTTACCATTGACTATTGAAAGTCACAAGCCACCATGGTACCTAGGTGGCGTGGTTACCCGGGTGGATCGCCATTACTTGTACTGTGACTTCCATCGTCAAGGTCAAGTTTTTTTTTCACCGTAGCCATCTCCCAAACCCTCTTCCCCAATACTTATGTCCCTCCCAGTCATCATAAAACCCGGGTTTCATTCCTTTTCCAACCCAACCCGCCGCTGCTTGGAACGAAACAAAGGAAGCGACCACTGGTATATTCACTAAGAATGATCTCGAGAGATCTTTACGTTCGGACTGGGCTACCGACGAATGAAGGCACTAAGCCTTACACTCCCCAGCAGCCCGTTTACCGAGTGGGCTTTCGTGTGAGGTCCTTCTCAGGGTCCCGTTCCCACGTTGGTTGAATTAAGACGCCTTAGTCGATTCGGTATCCTCTGCAAAACTGCGGAGTTCGAGGCCGGTGGGTGACTTGGAGGAGTCCTAGCTGCCACAAGTTCTTCGCCGCATTGATATCGCGCTCCCAGCAGTTCGCTGCGCAAGCTATATTTCCGCAGACACGCACATTCCTCGACCTCTTGGTTTTCGTCGTACCGGGGATCTTGAATGGCGTGTTCACCATCGGACGTGAGCACTCGGAGCAAAGATAACTGGTGCGGAATTCGTCGACCATGACGAGGGTTGCGCGGCGAGAGAGTTCAAGTGCGAACCTCTTTAGCGGGACGTGCATGTGGCCCGCGAGGTGAGTCTGGCTGCTCCATTTTCCGAGAGCCACACACACGTCACGGTCCACGGTCGGGACGACACGCTTGGCGAGTTTCGCCACGGCCTTGCGTTTGAATCGCGACACCGTGAATCTCCACTTTCGAAACCCTTTGAGAGCGCAGAACTCCAGCATGGCGTTGACGTTCCTCCACATGTGCTCGTAGCGAGAGAGCAGGGACACCGACGACGAAGTCTTGAACGATGGCATGTGCTTCACAAACGCATCGTAGAGCGGATACCTCTTCTTCAGGTTTTCATGCCAAAGTGCATGGTGCTCGACACGACTCATGTGTCGGTACTCTCGGGGCGTGACTTGTAGGACGTGAGAATTGTCGTGCAGGAAGTGAGTCCGGCGCCTGACGCCGTGTTTCCGCGGACGGTACTTTGGGTGGCGCCGTTGGCAGATCTCGCACCACCCCTCCATATTGCAGTGCGCTCTGCTGCGTCTCTTGCGTCTCTTGCGTCGGTGGCGACGACGGCGGTTCCTGCTGCGCTTCTTGCCATGGCGTCTGCCGCCAACGTGGCCTGGACAGGTACTGCACCAACCGGGCATGTAGCATGGCTCTTCCGGTGGGTTGCAAACATAGCCCAGCATAGGACGGCTGTATGCCGTCAGCATCATCCGTAGTCCTGGGTCAATCCCGATCAACGTAGTTGGTATATACTTCGGAGAAGGAGCAGGTCGTTCAAGAGGAGCAGGAATTGACGTCAGCACAGCAGCACTGTACCCATTTGTGGAGATCTGGTACTCGAAGTTGCGCCTGGGAACGCCAATCCGGGGATCCGCAGTATGGCTGACGCAGTCTCCGAGGTTGAAAACAGAGGTCCACATCCGCTCGCGTACTTCTTGGAACTCCGCAGACGTAGCATACGTCCGATGTCCACGAGAGTTCGTGGACTTGTAAAGACCAAAGACATCCTTGCCCGTAGTTGCCAAAACTTGTTTTGCGACTTGGTAGAGCACCTCTGTCGTGACCGGGAAGAACGCCGGCACACAGGAGGTGGGCTGCGGCAGCAACGTAAACAATCGGCACCCTTTCGGGATCTCGTCTTGGTCATGCATTTCTTCCATCTCCTTCAGCATGTCGTAGAGCTTGCCTAGAAATAGCACTTCGTGGCTAGCGATGTTCGCAGCTGTAGGAGGCAGTTCTAGCCACGCAAGCCATTGCTTCTCGACGTCCGTGAGGTCTTCAGGACTTGACTTTAGTCGAGCGACCATGGCCTCAGCTGCTCCCCGCGGATACACAAGCTGCAGGCTAATGAAGCTGACAAGCCGCGCCTCGAAGTTCGTTCGAACGTGTTGCTGCGCCGCAACGAGCATGTCATTCGCCAGTTCTTTGATAGCGGAGCTTGAATCGAAGAGCGTAGGCGGCATGTACGATATGACCCTCGATCACGAAGCCTTGTACTTGTTGATGGACTCCTCTAGTGCAGCGTTAGCCGAGGGGTTTTGGCGCGGGCATCTGTTCGTCGCCAAAGACGGCTGTGCAGCATCGGTAGAACGTAGCTTGGTCCAGCTGCAGGGCTGTCTCCATCGTGCGAGATCTTGCCGGTACTACAGGGTAGTTCGGGTAGCTGCGCCGATGGTGCTCGAACAACCGGCAGCAGTGGAAGTTCATGACGAACATTGCCTCCACTCGGATCTGCTGCAGAGCCACAGCACGTTGTTCGAGCGCATCCCGGATGTCATGATTCGGACAAATGTGCCTCAGTGGGTACGTCACGGTTGAGAACGATAGGGCGCTGTTGGCTCCTCGAAGAAGGGTGCAACGATGGTTCGCGGCTGCGCGTTGCTCGATGTCGACTTGATCAGGCGGTCTCCACGCGATCGCGAGTTCTGGTAGGAGCTCGACGATGCCGGGGTGGTATGTCAATTTTGGAAGGCGTCCACTGCTTGAAGCTGAATCGGAGCCAAACAAACGCGTTAGCCAGCTTCTTCTCTTCGTCGTGCGGCAAATAGACACTTGTGCATCACACGTATTGTTAAGGTTCCTTCCATCCATCGTAGCGTGAGCAGACTGAAGTGTCGTCCATCGAGTGAGGTGTCACGACGCTGCCTCCACTATCTTATCTCTCAAAGGTTGTATAGCAGCTTCCTTAACCATCTCACTGATTGGTCGAAATAATTCCGAGGGCAGCGTCAAAATCCGACTACTGGACCCTGGATCATCCGGAAGCCATGCCGAGCAGCGAGGACTCGGGCACGCCTCGGTTCAACCCGTGGACTCTGGAGGAGTTCGGCGACCTGGTGACCGCGTGGGAGCTGGCGGCTTCGCGCCCCCGTGACGCGCACCGACAGAACCTGGACGACGCCGTGTACAAACATTTCGTGGCGCTTCGAGGCGGCTCCACACGACGCAACAAGGCGGCGCTCACTAGTAAACGCAGCGCCCTCAAGTTCTCCTACCTGTTTATACAAGACTACAATATGGAGTACAAGAGCACAAAACAACCGACGTTCTTTGAGCTACCGGCCTCCACGAGGGGCAACGTCATTAGCAACTGGAAGAAAGTGAACTCCAGTGTTGTGGACATCACCCCCGTGATGTTCCAAGCGCTGGGGCGCATCGTGAGCAAAGGAATCGATGAAGAGGCTGCAGTGGGTATGAGACGGCGACAGAAGGAGCTGCAGGAGGCCAAGGCCCGAAGCGAGATGAGGCCGACGCGGGGCTCTAATTCCAACTCTACGTCGAGTTCTGTCGCTGGGAAGACAACAGGGAAGAGGAAGCAGCCGACGGTGGCACGCGCCACCAGCAACCCGTGGTCCTCCGAAGAGATGAGGCAATTGATCACGGCCTGGGGCACTGCTGCTGAAAATGTGTGTGAGAGCAAGTCTGACGAACCCATGTCCATTGTGCACGAGATGTACAAACAGTTTGAGATCTTGCAAGGGGGTAGGAGTCTACGCAACTTGTCGGGGTTAGCCACAAGACGCAGAGTGTTGAAGCAGTCATACTCGAGGATTTCAGCCTTTGACAAGATCCAGGAGATGAATGGTGACCCCGTGTTCGCGGATCTACCTGTGACACAGAGACAGAACGCGTTGCGGTCATGGAAGAACGCCAACTTGCTGGATCTGTCGAAGGAAATGTACGCGCAATTGCACAAGGTCATTTTGTTGGACACTCGCGCAGTTGCACTCGAAGATATACGGCGCACGAAAGCGGCGAGCGCGAGCGCAGCAGTTGCGCGTGGCCGAAAACCCGGAAGACCGTCGAAGAAGCAGAAAACTGTAGACTCGATACAGGATGGCAAAGTAGACGATGACGGCACCGGCAGTGTGTTCTCTTCTCAACCAGCTAGCGTTGTTGACGACAGCGAAGAGGAGAAGGCTTCGATCCCTATGATGGTTATCCAAAGCCGTGAAGTTGAAGTTTACAGGGGCGAAAAGGCCGCCAATCCTGTCGCCAAAGCCAGCTATGTTAAAGAGAAGGCCCCTGCGTCCATACCCAGACGCACCGAAGACATCAGCACAAGGCAAACTTCAAGCCTATCTGTCGACAGTGATCGTAGTTCAATGATGGTTTCTAAGCCAGGCGTTGATGAAAAGTATCGCGACAAGAAGCTTCTCGGCGATGCAAATCAAAGTGCGACTGTTCCGCGTCAAGAACTCGTTACACAAAGACCTCCCCTTCCTGGTGTTGGGCAAGATCATGGTGCGGAGAAAAGTGTTGCTTGTTCTCATCAACGTCAAAACGCGGACGAAGCAATTCCTCCTGCGATTAACACTCCTACTCCAGATCGTTCTGCAGAGAAGTCTCTGCTACCAAAGCCCCCAATTAACCCAGTTTCAGCTACCACTGCAGATAAACCTGTTGTGTCGAAAGCCAGTGCCCACGTCGAAACACCGAAAATTGTTGCTACACCAACTAACACATCGAACGAGCCAGGAAAATGGATAAAAAGGAAGCGCAAAGTTCACCCTGATGGGCCTAATGGTCATTTATGGGGCAACGAAGAGCTCACTATGCTCATAAAGGCGTGGGAGAAAGCAGCGATTCTAGTGTGCAATAGCGACCCTGCGGAACAACTGTCGCTCAACAGGGAAATGTATCGCGAGTTTGTGGAGCTGCAAGGTGGGTCGTCGGTGCGAAACAGCACGGCACTTGCAGCGCGACGTAGCTCGCTTAAATTTTCCTACGTCCACATCCAATCGTTCAACGAATCGCAGAAGGCTAAGGGGGAGCCCTCATATCACGAAATTCCAGAAGACACGAGGATGACTCTGCTCCGGTCCTGGAAAAACCGCAACTCGGTTGATCTCTCAATGGAAATGTTTGATGGATTGCGGCGCATTTTTGCCATGGATGAGAAACTTGCAGAGATCCGAAGTCTGCGTCCACCTCCTCGTCCCCACAAACCCAAAAAGAAAGTTAAAAGCCCAAAGGAGCACAAGGATTCCAAGTCAGGATCTGATGTTTCGAAGACGGCAAAGTGGCCCACGGAGGAATCGTCGGACTTGATTAAGGCGTGCGCGGACATAATGAACGCCCCTACTGATAAAGAGCAGTCGGCAACAGAACGCGAATCATTGATTTACGACGCCTTTGTTGCTCGTCGAAAAAGTGCAGGAGACGCTGACGCTCCTATTCGGCGAGACTTGAGAGCGATGGCGCAACAGTGGAGATATATTCTTGCTTCATACTCGTACATCAAGGCATGTAACGACAATCGTTCGGAAGACGACACGTCGTGGTTTGACATGTCTCCTGTGCAAAAGCGAGCGTACCAGCAATGTACGAACGTCCCAGTGAAGTTTGTGGATCTTGACGCGGAGATGTTTGAGCTGGTTACCAAGACGTCCTTTGTGGGAGCAGTAGTTCCACCTCTACCGTCGCCTGCTGTTAAAAGCACATCGGAAGGGATCTCTCTGCGACCCAGAGCGACTCGAAAGAGAACAGAGGCGTTTTGGTCGTCGGATTCCGAGTCATCGGTATCTTCGATGCCAGTTGCTAGCGAAAAAGGCGGCGGTAAAACGGACTCCGCAGTGGCAGTTGTCAAGAAGGGTAACAATTGGCCGGATCAGGAGATATGGAACCTGATTCAAGCGTGGGAAGAAGCATTGGGTTTGACCAAGAGCAACAAATTAACCTCTGCACTGAATGAGACGTTTGCGCTCTTCACAAAGTTACAAGAGGGCCCTTCAAACAAGAATCGGACGATCAACAGCGTGCGAAACAAAATGATCGCATTGAAGTCCTCATTCGCAGGCATCTCTACGTTTATCGCCGAACGAGGCGACAGTTCGGCGTGGTTCGACCTAACACCGGAAGAGAGATTGGTTGAGATTCGCGGCTGGAATAACAAAACGATCATGGATCTCAACAAGGAAATGTTCGATGCGATGGCGCGGATTCTGCACAAGAAAACGAGTGATTCATTTGGAAACCGCAAGGCTGGAAAGACCAAGAGTTCTTCAAAGGATAAACATGATCACGATAGCAAGGGCCACGCAGGGCAGAAACCGGAGAAGTACATCGCTGCTAACTGGAGCAAAGAGGAAGTGCTTATGTTGGGTGAAGCTTGTGGCGAATTGCTGGAAGGGCGACGAAGCCGGCGGTATGTATTCGAGGAAGAAAAAGATCGGTTTTACCGTCGATACGAAGAGCTTGGTGGCACAAATTCATCAGGTGCGGCAGTGGGGTTAGCGCGGTTTGTTCTGGACTCGTACGAGTTCATTTACTTCTACAACCTGAAGGCAGCGGATACCAACTGTCTTGCCTGGTTCGAACTCGACCTGGAAGATCGAGACCGCATCGTAGCAAGAATGAGCAAAGCTTACCGGAGCTTCAACGGCTTAACCACTGTTGACGAAAACGTATTCGACATTATTGATGGGATCGATGCGGAGATTCGCGTAAAGCTTGGTGAGACCAAGAAGAAGACGTACAAGCCCCCGAACGACGCTACGTCTTCCCGCTACGTTGACATTGAAGCTGTTGTTGAACGTTGTACCTTCATAAAACGAAAGCACCCAGCTCCGAAGAAACCTATGGCACGCGAGGTGCCGGTACAATTGGAAGTGGAGTCATCAGATGGGGACGCAGATTCAGAGTTATCGTCTTCGGACGAGTCGTCTGGTAGCGTTAGAGTAGTGATAAACTCTCAAGTGATTGCACAGCCAGAAGACGAAGATGAAGACGCGCAAGATCGTTTACCAAGACGCGATATTGTTCGTCGTGGCTCGGATGGTATTCGTGCCCGCTCAAAGACTACGTCTCGTAAGCGTACACGAGATGCTGACGTTGATGTTGAAGGTTCCGCAACATTATACATCACGGAGATTATTCAGAGGCAGAACCGGAAACTGGAAGAGGCCGTGAAGCGCTTCAGGAAGGACAGCGCCAATGCCCGCAAGGAACACCATGACTTTTTGCTGCGGAAGATTCAAGACAGCTTCCCTGTTGACAGTGGCAACGGCTCGTTCTTGGAGCGCGTCGCTGAGCGGCAGGGTCAAACCTTGGTACAGATCTTCCAGCGACTTCAGCAACAGCGCGATGTTGAGAAGGCGAAAGACGACGAGTTGATGCGGCATTTGTTCGGACGAAGAGGGCGGGCTTGATTGAATCGATCAAGGAGCACGAAATGGTCGAGAGTGACACACATGATCTAGCGGTTTCTTCATTATGCTTAACTATTGAGTTGTATTTGCCGAAAGCGTGTTGGTGCTCATGCCTTTGTGTAGAAAATTGCTCCGCATGTTGTATGTGTTTGAACCTGGGCGACGTTCCTTACTACAGGCGGCTGGAGACCTCCGGGGAACGCTACAGGACCGACGCTAGTACTCACGACACATCCACCAAGCTGGACATTCCGTAATTTGTTGGCGCAAAGTTGGCTGACCTCCTTCGCGTGAGCTGAATCCTCGATCTCATTCAAGGACCCAGCAACTACGAATGCACCGAATGTAGACTCCGTTGCTGAAGACAATTGTGCTAGGATGTTTTGAAGGGCCTCTGTGAGCGCCTGAGATGTTCGCGTTGAATGGTGCGAGGTGAGAATTCCATACGCTCCGTCTTGCCAGCAAAGACCTGGCACTGACATCAAACCGTTCTGTAGCCAGAAGACGAACTCTAATCGATCGATTTGCGCCGAGGTTGGAACAGGCAGCTTGGTTTCGCTGGCGCTGCAACACTGGAAAAGATGCTCGAGCGGTGCGCTGTCTTGACATGAGAAAATGTTGAGGCCTCTGCCTTCCTGTTCAATTGCCAGCCTTTCAGACGGCTCCAATAGGTCCACGATGCGGTGTTGAACGATTTCTTCAGGTGCCTCGTCGTTAATCACCGATACGAGGTCATACGTCACCACTTGGCTCAGTTCATCCGCTACGCTCACGTGGTCACAACGGATCACCGGTGTGATCGGATAGTACCCACTCGAAGAAAATGACCGAACGCCGACATTGCCGTGAAGACGAAGCAGCATCGTCGATGGAAATGAAACTTGACCTTGTGGACGAGGTCGACGACGTGATGTCGGTTGCAGCGTTTTTTGTTTCGGCCCTCTGTTCTTACGCTGTTTTCGGTCTTGTCGGCGAACTGCTGCTTCGACTCCACCGCCGTATACTGCGAACGGGACGCAACGGTCGACGAGCGGCGACACTGCGCCAACAACTGCAGCTCCTGGATACCATTCCTCCACCACCGGCACCAGTTGACTCGCGCTCTGATCGTTCACTCCGAATATCAAAAATGACGGCTCAGCATTGTCGTCCAACACAGTGAACGGGTTGTCCAGCTCCACTCCTCGATGACACCGTCTCAGCTCCTTCCTGTCGAACTCCGCTATCTCCACTGTCGTCGCTGGGAAATGAGCAGCCGAAATTGACAACGTCACTGCACTGCCGGTAGATGACGTCGTCTCCTCTTCACCCTCTTCACTCTTCCCTAACACTGCGTTCATAGTGAACACGCCGACGATTCTACACTTTGGTGGCAGTAATTTGGCCTGTTCAATAGCTGCAATGGCTTCTTCCCAATACCCTCCGCTATGCCACGGACTAGGGTCTGTACTCGCAGCCGAAAGCAGTATCAAGTCCGGTGCGAAGCGAGTGTCAGCCCAGTGTAAGTGGTTGGTCCTCAGCAGCTCCAGACTTTCGGAGCCATTGATTGACGGCCCCAGAACCGTCGACCGCCACTCCGGATGCGACTTCTTCGCTTCTGTCACCATTTGTCTCCACTCACTACAGACACAGAGCATTGCAGTGGTGTCACGCCAGGTCAGGAACGGCAGCAGCAGCGTCCACAGGTCGGATGGAAGGGAGGTTACGCGACTTTGACCCTTGATAACATTGCGACTACGAGGAGTTGGTTGCTGCCGATTGCGCGGTGGTGGAGCTCTTGGCTTCGTAGACTTGGCCGCGCTGCGTTGACCGGTTTTGGAGCGTTGGGGCGTGCGGCAGGACGATTGGTGCGACCTGTCCGCCATGAGTCTTTTGCTACGTGAGACTCGTAGGTTACGGTGTGGTTACATGTATTAGGCACAGCCGGATGGTGTGGAGGCTCCGATAGATGACCACTTCGAGTGGATCTGCACGTCGCTACGCTTGGGCAGCGTTGGCCATTCCGATGCAAGGAACGAAAATCATTTCAGTGTGCGCTATGCTCAACACGCGCTACTCGCTCGAGGTTGGATGTCAGGATCAAAGTGAACCTCCACGCGACGACGACCGTGTAAAAATGCAGACACTGTCCATCGGACATCGGATGCACATCGGCGGATGAGGCAAATGGCACTGAAGAGGATGCAGGTTTGCATCTGGTGGGAATGCTCCGATGGAAGACATCGATTCAAGCTCAGAGCAGGAAGATACATCGCCCGAGATCACGCTCGTGTCGTCGATCGGGTATTGCATATCCGCACCAACCTTGAAGCTTTTCAGCGTGTGTACGATGGCGAGCGTCACGAACGGATGGCCGAACTCAACTGACTAAGCAACAGGCACTCTATGATACAGTCTGTCGATCTCCCCCGTGACAGCTCCGTGACAGCAATACCTTCTCGAAAACAACCTGGGGCGTTGAAATACCCCAGAGATGGTCCACCGCTCGTCGCATCCAGACGCGCCATTGATGCTCACTTGCAACTGCGTCAGCAGAAGGTTTTGCTAGGGGCTCCATCGGTTCACGGCATTGTCGATTTCGCGTCCTCGACCACCAAGTTCCATCTGCTTCCCAACTCCCAGAGCACCAGCCTCGGATTACAGTATCTGACACCAATGACGCTCGAGATCACCGACGTGAAGATGTTCGCGTTGAGCGCGGCAGTGTTATACATCAAGTTCCTGGCCTGCACCATGATCCAGGGCCGCAAGGCCTTCGCTGCCGGCACGCGCATGGCGGAGGACAGCAAGCTGCCACAAGCTAGGAACGCACCACCACAGGGATTCGCTGATCTCACGGACGACCACGTCCGGACAGCAGTTCAGGAGGAAATGCGCTGGAAGCGCATCATTCAGAACGACCTTGAGTCCATGCCGATGGCCTACGTCGTTTTCTGGAGTGCGATCTGCGTGCAGGTGAATGCCGGCCTGACCAAGACAATTCTGCTGGTATACACTGTCGCCCGAGTCGGACACACTGTCGTCTACTCTCAAGGTTTGGCTAAAGCCCGCATGACGTGCTGGATAGTTGGTATGGCTTGTATCGTTATCAGCGTGGTGTCCATCGTCCTAGCCGCGTTGACATAGCTGTAAGCTTTTAAGCTAAACAGGGAGTATTTCGTCAAGAGATCAGTCGTCGAGCTACGACCATTATTCACGAAATCAATGCCGTTGCCTCCGTCATGTGGATTGCAAGCACTTACGCTGCATGAGCAAGAGAGAAAGAGACTTGGCATGAGCGACACCGACACGCACACATTCGTCCGATCGGAGAGCCTACATGAGTGGACGATGCATGTACGCTACGTTCGACAACTTCGGAAGTGATCAGGAACTCCACCGAGACGTTGCCATGGAGTAGAAGTGCAGGTCACTATTAGCACAGCATGTATCTCACCGGCATGATCGCTTGACGCTCCAATGGAGTCCAATGTCCACTGCCCAGGACAAATTGAACCAGCGAGTTGATCAAGCTGCAATCGAGTGCAAAGACTCGAAGCCAAGGTCAGGCACTCGATCAGGCATTTGGCGCCCAGCTCTACGCCGTGGTTGATGCACCAAGCGCTCTGTAGATCCACATTGCAGTGCAGTGTTGCATTCCACAATCTTCCGTCCACGTGGCAAGCTTCCACACCTTTCTCACCCTCCACCACCATGCTAGGCGCTATCTCCGACGTCAAGGTCTTCGGTTTCACTGCTTCCGTGCTCTACGTCAAGTTCGTCGTGACGTCCATGCTGCAGGCGCGCAAGTCGTTCGCAGCCAACACGCGCATGTCTGAAGACAAGCAGTTGGTGTGCGCCATGGGGTTGTCGTCCAACATGGACGAGAAGGCGCGGAAGGTGGCGCTCGACAACGAGCAGCGCTGGAGACGCATCGTGCAGAACGACCTCGAGTCGATCCCGTTGTCCTTCCTGGTCTTCTGGGGTGCCATCCAGAACGGTGTGAGCCCAGACCTTACCAAGACGCTCATGGTCGTGTACACCGCCGCCCTCTTCGGCCACACCATCGCCTACGCGTCAGGTTCCGCGGGTCCACGCATGGCCTGCTGGATGTCCGGCACTGCCTGTGTCCTCACGGCCGCCTACAACATCGCCATGATTGCACTCGCCTAATAGACTACTACGCTGTAGTAACTACAATAGCCCATCGCGACGTCCGTCACCACTAATCCGACGTAGCACTGTTTCTTCTCGTGAGTTTTCTAGCAACATCAACCAGGCAAGAAGTGCCTGAACTTGTAAAACGTCGAACAGGTCAGGCGTAGCAAGAGTACAGCGAAGTGTCCATGAACTATGGACTAGCTCTGTGTCGCTAATTCCTCTGATGACGCCTGTCCTCAACATCGCCAGGCAGGCCGACGCCAACGTTGGTCAGTCAGGGTAGCCATGTTCAAACCTCGCTTCAACTCGTGCCGCTTCATTCCTGAATTTGCTCTCGAGCGCCCCCCTCTCCCCAATCCACTTAACGATGAACGACATCACCGACGTCAAGGCCTTCGCACTCAGCGCTGCAGTGCTGTACGTCAAGTTCCTGGCCTCCACCATGATCCAAGGACGCAAGGCCTTCGCCGCCCACACGCGTCTACCCGAGGACAAGGTGCTCGTGTGCAACATGGGGCTGAAACTCGACACGGACGAAAAGGCCATCAAGGTGGCGGTGGAGGACGAAATGCGCTGGAAGCGCATCATCCAGAACGACCTCGAGTCCATGCCGATGGCCTTCGTCGTCTTCTGGAGCGCCATCGCCGCGGGCGTCAATCCTTCGACCACCAAGACGCTGCTACTGGCCTACACCACCGCTAGAGTCGGGCACACAGCCGTCTACTCGATGGGGATGCCGCGAGCTCGCATGGCCTTCTGGATGGCAGGCAGCTTCTGTATCGTCGCGGCGGCGGCCAACTGCGTGGCGGTGGCTCTCGTGTAGCTTGCTAACTCAATAGAACATCCATTCAAGCACAATTCTCTTTCGGCGAAAGCTCGTACAGTCTTCTCTAAAGATGCATAGCTAATAGAGACGCCATGCAATGCAACGTGCTTGAGTTCAAGGCAATATATCACTGAGAGCACAGTCTTTCCTACTCTAGCCAACCACGTGAGAAAGTCGACTATTACTGCACTGTGCACCAGCCTTCGGGTTCCTGGCCAGGCAGGTAGTGTTTGCCGGTCTTCCAGTTGGGGCAGCGGTCCTCCTCCTTGACGCCTGAGACGACAGCAGCACAGTCAATCCACCAGTTCCCTACATCTCGCCATCGACACAAGACACAAACCGTTGAGAGCGCTTTCGATGTGCATCCCGCAGCCTCTCCACGTGGGCTTGTGGCAGGTCGGGCACTCGGTCTTCATACACATGGTGTCTTGAGTCGGTCAGGCAGCTGGAGAATTGAAGAATGATCCGGTCATCGACGCTCCTCTTGCACATGTGCCTGACTTGGCCCATTTCGAGGTCAGGCAGCCATTCTGTTCGATAGGACAAGAAAAGGCTATATAGGAGGATACAACTTCAACTTGCCTTTTTGAACTACTGATGTCAATGCTGCCCAGCAATCAGGCTCGCGTCACGCTTTTGGCTCTGGCTGGACGGCATGCGGCTCGCTTCTTCCGCGCGAATGCTCTTGAGCATGTCGTAGACCTTGGCATCGTCGGGGAGGTTGTAGTAGCTGCGTCCGATGGCAGGAGCAGCCGTAGTGCACCATTCGTCCAAGTGGCCGTGCTCCATGTCGTCCAGCATGATAGTGTACGTCTTCACGAGCTCTTCCTCCAGGGACTCCACGACGCGGTGGTAAGAGCGGGGTGAAATGAGATAAATCAAGGCGAAGGCTGGGAAAACAATGCTCTGCGCAGCTACAAGCGTGATTCGAGAAACCCACGCGGACTGCTTCATGTTCATGAAGATAGCCAAGTTCATGCGCACATCCTCATTCTCCACGAACAGGGAGCAAAGATCGTCGATTGACCGCAGCGAGTAGATATCATCACGCGTGATCGACCGTAGCGAGTGTAGATAGAGCGCCATGGTTTCCACCAGCCCAGGCACACCAGCCATAGTCTCGAGGAAGAGGCATCGGTTGAGCCAGTCTTGTGTCGTCATAGCACCTCCAGGGCTGCGGAACCCAGATAGCAAGTCGAATCCGCGACTACCAGTCTTGGTACGGAACAGTGTCGTGTTCTCATGAAGCTCCCTGCGTTTGGTGTTGCTTTGTGGGGTACCCTCAACCTCGTCAACCGACTGAGGAATTGCGTACGTCACTATTGGTTCAGCGTTCTTCTTGTGCGGGTCCTTGGAAATCTTCCGAGTTGGTGCACGCTTGCTCGGTTGTTGGATGAAATGTTTGACAGACGCAGGCTCCTCGCCCATGTCTTTGATTTCTGGCAGTGGAGCAGCGCACCACTTGACGTCAAGAGGCCCCAGTTTCGCTGGCGGATTAGGACAGAGCTTGTTGGTTGATGTCGCTCGGGCAATGGACGACACTCGCCACACAACGTGACTAGGCACGATAGGAAGAGTGTGTGGCTTGACGTAGTGGTCGCCTTTGTCTGTGCGCTCCTGGAGCACCCCCGAAAGCTGGTGAGGAGCGAAGCCGAAGTAGGCGCGCAGCATGTGATGCCCAGGCATTGCCTTGGAGCAGGGGGGGGGCAGAGCTCTGTGGTGTTGTTGACTCGGTCTTGTAGGAATGGTGAGCCAAGACGAAGTTGTCGTTGGCTGCTCTAGCACGACAAGAACAAGCACGTTGAAGTGGGATCAGACCCGGCGCAATCGGGTACGTTAGTCCAGCTAGCGTACCCGTTCGCCGAATTTTAGCTCGTCCGCTCCAACGGCGGAAAACGGCTCATTTGCGAATTTGCTGCCTCCAGCCCAGCCAAGCATCGAATAGCGCACCCGCCCGCTCCAGAATGTGCCTGAAGATCGAGTGCCCGACCTGCAACAAGCCCACGTGGAGAGGCTGCGGCATGCACATCGACGCCGCTCTCACGGGTGCGTCCTGCTGCCATTGTGGTAGCCTACTCTGTCGACTATCTAACGCGTTCTCTGTGCCTACAGGCGTCAAGGAGGAGGACCGTTGTCCCAACTGGAAGACCGGCAAGCACGAACCACAAGCTACGAGCTAAAATGCTCGCTCCGAGGTCGGCGATCGTCATTCAGCAGATAGGGATAGGAACGAAGGTGTCGCCGACCGGACTGTGGCGAAACTGGTTATCATCTTGTTGAACATGTTTGCCATTGGCTTACACTTGGTTTCTCTCTCCACGCTCTGCACTTCGCTCACTCGCGAGTCTGTCCTACATACCTACTTGTTTCTATCTACAATCTTCCACTGATCCTCCTCCATTCGTCGTCTACATCTTGTATACAATAGGCGACGTCTGCAATCCTCGGGTCTCCACCGCTTGCCGCAAAGAAGCAGGTTGTTTCGTCGGTGTCGTTGGCACTTCACTAACTGAGAAAGTGGCCGCCTCAGCCACCACGGGCAAAGCTGCCTCCATCTCTCTGCTGTAGTTCCTCAAAATCCTGGACGCACGCTTCGATCTCGGCCGTCCCATGTCCACACTGCACTTTAACTTCATCACGGGCGATGGTGTGCACATGTTGAACGTCGACTTGCGTCCGCTTGCACCTCCACTCCCAGGAGCCACACCCAACCTCCTCCTCGCTCCACCACCACTACCTGTGGACAGGAACTTGTGTTCTTTAGCCACCATTTTCACACTTCCAGATCCGGACCTTGGTTTCTTGCTGGGCGTCCTCGACGGCGTCGGTTCCTCCTCCGTCTGTGCGTTTAGCTTCCTGATACTTTTACAGAATAACTCGACGTCCTTCTGCTCCGGGTCGAAGTAGACGCCTACGACGCCGCTGTCATTGGCGACGCGGATGTTGACAGCGTCGTCATCCACCAGCACCGTATCCCGGTTCCGGATGACGTCGCCCGACCTCCTTTGCACCTCAAGAGCAGCTGAGATCATGAAGGGAAGCTTGAATTTCCTGTCCAAGTGGCGACCGTCGGTCTGCCACAGCGGCATGAAGGTGGACGTCTGGTCGTGTGTCAAAGTCCACGTCCGGTCGTCGCCGCGCACCACAAGACGGTCCGTTATGTGCGCACCGAAGCACAACCGCAGCACGTCCCGGATCAGCTGCACCTGCGGACTGAAGGTCACGATGGCTACATTCACGTGGGCCTCGCACAGCAGCGGCACCAGCAGCAGGAAGAACCGCCGCACGTGCAAGCGCAATTCGGGCGCCGACTCGGCCCACAACCCGCCGGTGTGCACGGAAACAAACGTGGCGTCGAAGTCGATGCACACGAGCTTGGCGCCGCTGGACTGCAGCCCCGCCGCGGCCTCTAACGCCTGCGCCTCCTCCTGGTCCACGCTCGGACGGCGCCGCGACGCCATACTCCGTCCGTTCCCGACGGTCGGCAGTACTTTATCAGCAATAGTTGATTTTTTTCTATTATTTTGGTGAATTTGAATTTTGGAGGGAAAAGTTTTCAGCAAAATGATTGGTGGAATGATCGAGTTTTGAACGGTGGAAAAACTTCAACTTCTGTCGCTCGCTACCGTCGACCAGTGTGGAATTTGTACAGGATGGCAGCGAACGCCACCTCGAGCACCACTGCATTAGCCGCTAGTACGGCCACGTCTCGTTCAACGCGGACGCCCTGTAGTGAGAACTTGGCCAGAATTGCTTGGCCTTGCAGTGACGAATCATCTTTGAACTGGTTGTATAATAGGGCCTCGAAGCTGTACGAGAGGAAGCCCAGGTGATGCGCCCATCTCCAATAGCTCGGCATGGCGGAGCCGGGTACGAATAGCCCCATGACCAAGATAAACCACCCGAAGATCGCAGCACCCAACGCCATCCCGGTAATAAATTGAGGCACAGCAGCTGAAATGAGGTGCATGAGGTTCTCGGCCACGATGAGCGATAGGAACACCACAACCAGGAACACGCTGTAGGAATTCAACCCTGCCAAACACCCGACGAGCAGCGTTGAACTCAGTGCAATGAGGAAGATACCCGGCAACGCGCCTAAGAAGTTGGCGATCACGTAGCTGAACACGTTCAAGCCGCTGTTGGTCCGTTCGCGGAGGAACATAGCACGTTGCTCGATGAAGAATGGCAATACGGCGATAGATAAGAAGACGAGGTAGATGTTGACGTACGCCAGCAGCAATACGATGTCGGTGGCGATAATCTTTGGGTTGGTGGATAAATACATAGTGCCCACCATGAACGACAATGTAGTGTAAGTTACCAGTCGGACCCAGTAAATTCCAGGGTTGCGGAGATTGTTCAGCAAGTTTCGATGTAACAGCACGGAGAATTGTTGGAGCGGCGACGGACGAGAGAAAACAGTAGATCTCATCATCACGAGATCGGCCGTGGCGTCCGTACGAATGGCGCTGACGATGCGAACAGCAGCGGCGCTGGTCGCATATCCGTTGACGAGCTGTTCGATGTCTCCATGGCCTTCGAAATCAGTGTTGGCGAGATCAATGAAGTACTCGATGGGGTCTTGATATTGTGGACAGTCGTAACCGAGAGATGAAAAATGGGTGAGGATGCGTGTGCGAGGACCGAAGTAAACTGTCCGACCGGCTGACAGGATGACTACGTTTGTGAATAGCTCGTAGACCAGAGATGACGGCTGGTGGATTGTGCACACTATAGTTCGACCCTCTTTGCTCAAGCGCGAAATGAGCTTCACCACGTTGTATGTTGAAGCAGAGTCGAGCCCTGATGTTGGTTCATCCAGGAGAAGGATCGGTGGATCCGATAGCATTTCAATCGCGATACTCAGTCGACGCTTTTGGCCTCCAGAAATCCCTTTGTGGAACATATCTCCAACCATCGCGTTCTCGCAGACGCGCAGACCCATGTCGTCAATGACGCTCCGAACTCGCTTAGCGATAGCGATATTGGCTGTGCGATTGGGCATCGTCAATCTTGCCGCCATCTCTAGAGTCTCTTGCACTGTAAATGATCCTAATAGTGAATCCTCCTGTGCAACGTAGCTCGATACTGCTCGGAACTCATTCTCGTTGCGCCTTTGGCCATTGAGTGCAATGTCACCCTTGATAGTGCCGGAGCAGATACGGTCTGCCAAAATGTCAAGTAGTGTAGTCTTGCCGCATCCGGATGGTCCCATAATGGCTGTGAGCTCTCCTGGAGCGCATCGTCCAGTGACACTGGTTAGAATTGTCTTCTTCCCATCCGAACACTTGATCGTCTTCTTTGTCTCAACAGTGTACGAGAGGTTGCTCCAGCTCAGCGTGCACGGATTTTGGTTTTTTGCGATCAGTTTCCCGTCCAGCGCAGCCCAGGTTTCAACAGAATTTGATCGAGTCGAGACTGAGGTCGTCGTTGGCGTCACCTGCGCTGCCGATGCGCCCATCGTGCCAGTAGAATGAAAAATGGCGTCAATTGCCCTGCAGCCGTTTTCGAGTCTATTCATGGGGCTGCATCAGGACGTTGGTCTAACGTCTTCAGACGCCAACTTTTTCATCAGAGAAGATATCTTGAAGAGATTTTGAAGCTGACAATTGTGCGCGGTACAGGTAGTAATTTGTTGCTACTTCGAAGTACATCATACATCCAAAATCGCATCTTCAGCTAGCAGTATGACACTCCAATTCGAGGCGAAACTCGACGGATCTGGATCATGTTATTGTGTTATTGAGCCACGCGAATCTAAACGTGTAGTCCGATGCTGTAGCAATAAAACAATAGTTAGAGATTGCCACCCAAGTCACTAGCACCAGTTAATACTTACCAAAGTGTTGCAGCGTCGCCTGTACATTGTAGAAGACCCATAACACGAGTTTCGTCTGCACCTGCTCACCCTGCTTTTCCAGCACGAAAGCCAATTGGCGCAGACCTGAAATCCGGAGCCGTCGCCACAAAATTAGGAAGAGGACAACCAGAGAAATGATCTGGAGAAAGCAATACAACATCACGTTCCCAAGCGTCCTCCAGAGCTTCTCATCGTCCATGGTGACAATTTGAGAGTAATAAACGTGGTTAGGAAGATGATACATCACGATCAAATTCGCCGCTGTTCATAAAAAATCAAAAGTTAGCAATAAATGTAGGAATCTGGATACACGAATACAGGGATACTTGCAGAAAATGATGGGGACGATAACCTCCACGTAGTTGATCAGTATCACAAACTCCGTGATATACAAAACTTTGCGGACATTGAGTGCGTAGTCCAGTTCTAGGGACGTCACGTCCGCTTTGCCCGAGCAGAAAACCTTGCGCAAACTAATCGCTGCCGCTGGTTTTGGTTTCTCGTAAGTGAATGGTGCAATTCCGGCAGGAGGGGAATTCCCTGGTAAGACCTTGGCGTTGATAGGAGCTACATCCGCCGACGGCGGTCCGCTAGCTGCGGTGACTGGAGGATTCTGCAATAGGCTGTCGTACCGCTCCAAAATGTCCTGAGTGTATCTGAGAATTGTCGGCCGGCTTAACTCTCGTGGCTGCGGAACTGCAGGATCAGCTTGAGCTTGTCGGAATCGCTCTGCGACGACACGATTTTAAACATGCTGCATGCGCCGAATAACGTGGTTTGTGTCGTGCATTGACGCCATCATTTGAACGCCGTCAATAAATATCAACCCGAATGTCGTATATAAGGACGGAGTGTTCTGCATGCAGTACGACATGAAGAGCGAATTGAAGACTTCGACGTTCATCAACACAACTTCCGGGATTTCGTCATTCAGATGCACTACCGTGCGTGACATGATGTTGCGTAGAATCATCTTGATGATCGGAAGCAAGAAGGCAAAAGGGGTTTTGGCCCTTTTGGAGAGCGTCGTGAAAATGTAAAAGTAAGTTGGATAAATAACCACGAGGGTTTCTTGACACGCCCAGACTTTGAGGGAGTTGATCACTAGAGGCCACAGAACTGGATCGGATCGAGCTCTTTTGATGAACGACGCGAGCGGCATCAAGAGGAAGGCCACCCATGCTGGCGAGGCGGTGATAATTCCGAATGGTACCGGAAAACCAATACAGCGAGATAATAAATACAATACACCGGTAGTCTGCGCTGCGGTTATGGTGCTCGTAACAAGAATCATCGGGTTTGACAGAGCCGAAGCAGGGATACTATGCCTGAACTGCAGATTCACCACGATACTAGCCACCAAAAAGGAGAGAAATATCCGAAGCACGAAAAGGTAATTGGCATGAAGGCCCTCGGACGGCGGACGTAACGGAATCAAGTCCACGAGAAGAGTAATTATCACACATGGCCACGGCACGATCACAGCTATCAGTAGTGCTCGAACCAAGCTGGTACCTTGGTTGTAGGCAACATAGTCACGAACACGCTCAACGGAGTAGGAGCCATGGAGTTCGACCTGAGCTGCTTCCCAGAAGTCCGTGAGTATCCAGATCAAGGAAACAAGCCCCATGAAGAACGGACCCCACCGAGCTATGACTGAATTGCTATTATGCCTGGACACACACTGCGGAACGGTGGTATATTTGGATGGCATTTAATCAAGAAAGTAAATTTGTGTTTGCTATCATGCTGTCGATTCATGCAACCACGAGAACTTGAAGGTGTAGTCTGACGCTAAACCACATTACGTAAACGGAAAGCAGAGGTCAGACAGAGAAATTTGGGCTTCCTCCACGCATACCAAGTGACCTTACCGAAGTGCTGCAGCGTCGCCTGCACATTGTAGAAAACCCAGAACACGACCTTCGTTTGAATCTGCTCTCCCTGCTTCTCCAGGATAAACGCAAGCTGACGTAGAGCAGAAATGCGCACTTTGTGCCAGAGCATGGTGAAGAGGACAACGAGGGACACCACTTGCAGGAAGCAGTATAGCATCACGTTTCCGAGCGTTTTCTGTAGTTTTTCGTTGTCCATACTGTCGATTTGCGAGTAGTAGATGTGGTTGGGGAGGTGATACATCACGAGCAAGTTTGTCGCTAGAGTGTTGCACAAAATCACGAGTTAGATGAGGGTTCCAACGGTTAACGCATCGTGGAGCTTACAGAAAATGATGGGGACGATCACTTGCACATAGTTGATCAGTAACATGAACTCGGTGATGTAGAGCACTTTGCGAGCTTTCATCGCATACTCGAGCTCGAGTTGCGTAACATCCGCTTTGCCCTCGCCGCCATCCGAGGAGAAAACTTTTCGCAAACTGAAGCCTGATGCTGGTTGCGGCCGCGACGGAACACTGGGCGAGTGTACACTGCGCTTTGGGACTGACGTGAGGCTTAGCTTCGACTTAGCCTTGACGTCCAGATGCACTACTTTGGGCGTTAAAGATTCAGCAGCACTAGGCGAACCGGTGACGACTTGAGTTGGTTGTGCCAATTCGTACCGACCCAAGATATCTTCCGTGTACAATAGGATCGTCTTCCTTCGCAATTCTCTCTTCTGTGTAGCTGTGGGGTCAGCCAGCATTTGGCGTGCGCGCTCCGCATTGATACAGTCTTTTATGGTCCGCAAATCCTGGATAACGCGGTCAATATCGTGCATCGACGCGAGCATTTGCGCTCCATCAATCGCGATGAGACCCAAGGTCGTATATATGGACGAAGTGTTCTGCATGCAGTACGACATGAAGAGCGAATTGAAGACTTCGATGTTCATCAACACAACTTCCGGGATTTCGTCGTTCAGATGCACCACTGTGCGCGCCATCACGTTGCGTAAAATGAGTTTGATGATCGGGAGGAGGCCTGTGTAAAAATTTTTGGCACGCTTGGGGAGCGTTGTGAAGATGTAGAAATACGTCGGGTAAATTACAACGAGACATTCCTGGCAAGCCCAAACTTTGAGCGTATTAATGACCTGTGGCCACACTTGGGGATCTGCACGAGCTTTCTTGAGAAAGTTAAAGAGCGGAATCAGCATGAATGCAACCCACGCCGGCGAGACGGTGATAATTCCAAAGGGTAATGGGAACCCGATGACGAGCGACAAAGCGTACACGACGCTCGTTGTTAGCGCCGCGGAGAAGGCGCCAGACACAACAATCCGTAAATTCGGGAGTGGGGCACACGGAACACTGTGTCTGAATTGCAGGTTGATGACGATCGTAGCGACCCAAAATGAGAGGAATACTCGAACAATGAAGAGATAATTGGCGTTCAGCCCTTCGGATGGTGGCCGCAGGGGCATCATATCGACAAGAATCGTGATAATGATACTGGGCCAAGGCATCAGCGCCAACATTAAAACCGCTCGGAAAACACTAACGCGTCGATTGTAGTCGATCAGCTCTCGGACGCGCTCGACGGAGTAACATCCATGAAGTTCCACTTGCGCAGCCTCCCAAAACTCGACGAGTTTGCCGATCCAGACTGACAACTTCATACCTCCGCAGGTGGAGTGCCTGGGAGAATGAAAATTGGTCTTGAGGCTACCCGAAAAACTATATTTGAAGTTACTAAGAATGCCTGGCAGCTTCCCATGCTAACGATCGACAACAATGGCAACAATGAGTTATCGATTGGAAATTGATTTGGTTGACGTAACGTAAGTGAAAGTTTGCATTAATCGTTCAAGCCTTCATCACCGACGGCCTGTGTGGAACTTGTACAAGACGAAAGTGAAAAGGATCTCGAAGGCTACAGCGTTAGCGGCCACAATGGCCAAATCGCGTCCGAGATCGGCATCTTCCATGCCGAATCTTGTGAGAATGACCTTGGCTGCTGGCGAGGTGTCTTTGCTGAATTGGTTATGCATGAGCGCCTCGAATCCGTAAGACAGGAAGCCGAGGTAGTGGCCCCAGATCCAGTAGTTAGGAATGGCTGGACGCGGCACAAAGAGTCCCATGCACAAGATGAACCAGCCAAAGATAGCGGCACCGACAGCCATCCCGATGATGAAGTGCGAGACGCACGCTGCTACCAGGTGCATCAAACTCTCGGCCACGACGAGAGACAGGAATACGATGAGCAGGAAGATGCCATACGAGTTGAGTTCTGCGAGGTATCCGACCAGAAGAGTCGAGCTCAACGCGATCAAGAAGATACCCGGTAAAGCACCTAAGAAGTTGGCGATCACGTAGCTAAAGACGTTGAGGCTGCTGTTGGCTCGTTCTCGGAGGAAGACGGCGCGCTGCTCGATGAAAAACGGCAGCACAGCGATGGACATGAACACGAGGAAGCAGTTGGCGTACGTGAGCAGGTACACTACGTCGTGCGGCAGGATGCGTTTGTTAGATGAGAGGAACATGGTCCCCATCATGAACGACAACGCCGTGTACATGACGAGTCGAACCCAGAAGATGCCTGGGTTGCGTAGGTTGTCGAGTAAGTTACGCTTTAACAGCACTACAAGCTGGCGTGTCGGTGAATTTGGTACGCGTTCGATGGCTTTTGCAACGTGCAAATTTGTCGTGTCGGACGTAATAGCGTCTTGAATGTGAGCAGCTACAGAACTGGCAGCGTACCCAGACACAAGCAATGGGATATCGCCGTGTCCGTCGAAGTCGGTGTTTGCGATGCTGATGTAGTGCTCGGCTGGGTCCTCGTGTTCAGGGCATACGTACCCTAGAGAGGCAAAATGGGGTAGCATGTCAGCGCGCGGCCCGAAGTAGACGGTTTGGCCAGCAGTGAGGATCACAACGTTCGTGAACATGTTGTACACCAGCGATGAAGGTTGGTGAATGGTGCAGATGACCGTCATGTTCTCCTTGCACAGTCTCGAGACGAACTTCATGACGTTGTACGTCGACGCTGAATCGAGACCGGAAGTCGGTTCGTCAAGCAACAGGATCGAGGGCTCCGACAACAGTTCGATGGCGATACTCAATCTGCGCTTCTGGCCACCAGAGATCCCTTTGCGGAAAATGTCCCCGACCAATGTGTGCTCACATATTCGTAGCCCCATTTCGTCGATTACAGTTTGCACACGCTCCATGACCTCGCGGTGGGTGACGGAGTTGGGCAGACTCAGTTTTGCGGCCATCTCGAGCGTCTCCAGCACGGTGAACGAGCCCAAGAGAGAGTCTTCTTGCGCCACATAGCTTGATATAGCTCTGAATGTTTTGATTTTCCGCTTCTCGCCGTTGAGAGCGATATCGCCTGTAATTACCCCGGAGCTAATGCGGTCGGCTAGGATATCGAGCAGCGTCGTTTTCCCTGAACCGGATGGCCCCATGACTGCGGTCAATTCACCGGGCGCGCATCGACCTGTGATGTTAGTGAGGATTGTTTTCTTCCCGTCGGGGTGCTTTTCCGTCTTCTTCTTGGTGTCGACAGTGTAGGAGAGGTTCTTCCAGCTCAATGTGCACGGGTTGGTCGTCACACGAAGCGGCTTGCTGGCGAGGCCGGTTTTTGTGGGTCTTTGCGACGTCGAAGGATGTAGCGTCGGCAGACCCACTTCAACGGTGATACCAGCGGGCACAACTACGCTAGTATCGTCGCTCATGGCTGTCTGAAGTGGTTCTCGTAATGATACAGCATGCGTGTACGTCAAGGCGAGACTACCGATAAGAACATCATTGTAGGTCTGGATTTAGCTGGGAGTCCTCGAGCCTGTTTACTAGAGAAGCCGTTGGTCTCCTCCTGCGTAATGTTACAGTCTTCACCCCGCCAAGCCTGTCGCTTCTCGTCGACGGGGCCTGTTCTCGCTGTAACCCGAGATGTAAGCTAGCTACACTACTGCTGCTGCTCGCCGTTGACCTGAAAGACGCTTAACGATCCAGCGCATACAAAGCGCATGATGTTGAAGGCCGCGTTTTCGTCCCTGTTTGCCACGAAGCCACAATGCGGGCACACGAACGTATCTTGGTTGCGAAGAGAGAGGTGCAGTCGGTTGCAGCGACCACAAGTGCGGCTCGTATACATCTCCGAGCACAGCACCAGGGTCTTGCCGACGACAAGCGCACTTGGCCAGTAGTCGCTGGCGGAACTGGAAGTGGGCGAGCGTCTGCATGTGGGAGTTGAACTTGTGCGTCCACGGAGCACTCGCCAGCAGCATCGACTTGGAGTCGAACTTCGGCAGTAGGATCACGTCCGAGTTCTTGCACAAGGTATGCCGCAGCTTGGAAGTGCAGGTCCTTGATATAGTTCTCAAGCTTGGCGGACGCACAGAAAAACTCTCGACGTGCTGCTACGTATCGTTTCCAGTCCTCGCCAGTGTGCCTCCGTACCTTCTTCACGTTGGCAAACGCGCTCATACCACGCTGTGCTGCGCTCTGGCGCTGCTTCAACTTGTCCAGTTTGACCCAGTTGGCCCGCCCGATGTGTGAAATGTCACCGTGTAGGTCCATGCACGTCAGGAATGCCTTGAGGCCTGGGTCACATGCATTACAGCGATCTTTGTCCTTTGATAACTGGGGCTCGACCACGTAGGGAATCTGCGCGTACCAATAGCCGTGCTTGTACAAAATCACAACTTCGCCCTCGACCGTCGTGCCTTCTTCAGCTACGATTGGGATATTTGGCACGGAGGCTATCGAGAGGAACTGCTCCATCTTTCGTGGTTTTCTTCCATCGGTTGGGTACGGTGCCGGACCTGAGTGATGCGTGTGAGGCCGGTGTATATTCGCATCGAGATACGATCTCTGTGCGTGTTCACCAATCGTGAAGTAGTTGTGCTGTTTCCGCCCTTTGAACCTCATGTTGAAGTGGGCGATGTTGCTGTGAGAGAGATTCGTGTGGGCCGCCGACACTGCCGACAAGAACCTATGAACCACAACCTGCCGCATACTGGCAGGTGTGCTGACTACCCACTCCGGTGACGGCCCCATGCCTTCAGGATACGGCAGATCGTTCTTCGTCGCCTGGCGCATGACGAATAACTTCTGTAGCAACGCCTTGTTCGCCTTGCCTGTTTTGCGGTGATACTCGACGCATTTGTTGTCGTGACTGAGGTGAAGAGTGTTGGTCGTTGAAGTTAGACTCGGAGTGTAGGTCGCGTAGGTAGGAGTTGGTCTCGAGTGCGGGGTAGTTGGTGTATTTGATAATGAAAATGTCTGGCCTAAATGCGCATGCCTTCCTGTGCGCTTAGCTCGCGCAGGGGCCTCTTTGATGTTTTCTGCATGTTTCTGTTTCTACGTGCCTATGTGTCCTGCTACCCTGCATGTTTCTTTGCTTTTCTTCTTTTCTTTTGCACGTTCGTAGTATCTAGCTATATGTATGTAAACTGCAAACGGAGAGCCTTGCAGGCTGCCGTCGCAGCGACATGCTGCCTCTGGCTGCGAGCAAGCAAGCCAGAGCCTATGCGCCCACGCTCTCTGGCTCGCTTGCTAGCAGACCAAAGGCGGGCATGACATCTCCCCCTGGTTGATTTCGACTTGGCGGCATTGAAACCCTTCTAGGAGTTGACGCCAATGCGAAACATGTTCGATATCTGCTTCGCGTTCCCAGGTCGCCTCATGTTCTGGCGACCCATGCCACTTCACGAGCCATTCTCGTTTGTGACGTCTGGTTCGTCACTTCATCAGCCTCTCAATGATGTAGAGTTCTTCACCTGTCTCGTCGTCCAGAATAATCGGTACTGCCTTTGGGATCGGGCGGTTCGGAAAATCCGTTGTGTTCGTCAGGTAATGAGACAACAACTCTACGTTGAACGTAGGATTGAGGCGTTGCATCGTGCGTGGAAGTATCAACTTTACCACGTTGTCGTTCATCATGCGTTCAATCACGAACGGTCCAACCTTCTTAGCCGCTAACTTTGCCCTTCTGAGCTCGGTGTGTAATGGGCCCCTCTGGCCTACTACATTGGTTATGCGATCACAGATTGGTGTGGTTCACACACTGCTGTCATGGAGGTAAAGGTGGCGTAAACATGGTCAAATGTTTGCTCACACCCACCCATGGCACAATCAGTGATTACGCCAAGTGTTCTCTGCACTTCTTCGTGCATGATGATGGTTCCTCACCTGGGACATTATTTGGTAACAAGGCCGGCGTGTCACCTGAGTTCTTGTGGCCAATCACAAGACGCCACGTGGCAGGAAGATTCTTCGAATGAGAATCTTCAAGTTCAATCTGATTCAACCCAAGGTTTTATACTACATGTGTAGGTTAAATTACATTTAACCTCGAGGGCCCCTAGTGGTTTTATATCATAGGATTCAGGAATCATAAGCTCATTTCAATTCAGTTGCAAACTTTCCCTCAAGTACTCAAGTCGCCTTCCTCCCTCCAAGTCGGGAACGCTTCCTCAACCGCACAAGCGTGCGTGCCGTGTTTTGGGGACTGTTGTAAGCAGCGCCCCATTACACTTCAAGGTAATGTTGAGCTAATGTAACATTAATGTTGCTGGTGCAGCGCTAAAGTTGCTTGTGTGTTGTGTGTAGATTGGAGGAGACGGACATTGTAGCGGGGCTACACCGAATAGTGACATGGGTTCAACTATTCTGGACAGTGTGTCAAACACTACTGACACATCACAGAAACAAGTGGGTACACAGTACCACTTGCTCTGAGAGCCAACCAATGGAGCTGCTCAGGTTTTATAAAGGTTTCGCTAAAGGATATTTGTAGTTTGTATTGCAGTCCAAATTATGATCATCCTATAAATATATTCAGTCTTAATTCTGCCTTAGTCTTGGTAACTCGTCCCCTTAGGCCAGGGACCAGTGAACTGTCGTTCACTAGGAGTTTGCATACTCGTGCACACTTCCCCTGTGCAAGGTGCTGTGTGACCCCCGTCACAGACATATAGTGGAGATCGATGAAACCAGCTTGTCCGAGAAGCGCAAGTACAGCAGAGGACGCTGCTATCAAGAGTATTGGCTGTTCGGTGGCGTGGATAGGACGACGGGTCGCTGGTTTGGTCGCACCGTATTCGACAAGCGAACAAAGGCGGCACTCCTCCTCATCACTAAGTAGTTCATCAAACCTCGGTAAGCTTTTGTTTCTATGTAAATGTGGCAACTCAATAACTAACTGTGTGCTTTGTGTGTTCAGGACTAAGGTAATGTCGGACATGTTCGCTACTTATGTGTGCGAGCGTGGCAACAAACACCACACGCTAGAGAACAACCACCTACTCCTGAGTATGCATTACACACATAGTTGGGTCAATCACAGTCTCAATTTTGTTGATCCCGTCACTAGAACGCACATCAACACCATAGAAGGATTATGGGAGACCAGAATCGAACGACACATTAAGAGCATGTGCGGTATGACGAAGGACAAGCTAAATTCCTACCTAGACGAGCACATGTGGCGCTCCTGGTTTTTTCCTCCCAAGGCTACAATAGGTCAGTACATGGCTGATAGAGTTGTAGCCATTCTCAGGAACGAATAAATTCTGTAATCAATGGTTTTGAAATGTGTGATTTCTAAAATTAGAACGAAATAAATCGTGGACCTGAATTGCTGGTAAGCCGCTCAACTTGCTGCGACAGCAACACTCACGAAGCTCACAAATGCCCATTTTCGCAGGCCCATTGCTCTGCTGTGAAAGCTCACCATGCATCAAACGAGCTCTAGTTCTCATCAACAGTATTTAGACCTTCCTTGTTCGTATACAATACATAAAGAGAAGTGCTCGTATTCTTGTTGTTACTCGAACCACAAACTGCTTTTGACCTGCAAAATCGTGTTTTGAAATCCTCGGCATTTCGGTTCGAGGTGATCTATTGCCACGACAAGGAGTCTCGTTCGTCTTAAAGTCGCGTAATGATGGCCTGAAAGCGTCTTTTAGGTTTGTGCAGGTCGATTTCGATTTTTTGGCCCTCTAGAGCACCCCGAATTCCTGTCTCATTGAGTCAGAAATCCAGTGTTAAAGCCTAATAGTGTTAGATGTGTAATTGTGCTAGCAAGTAAACTGTCTCGATCTCTAGATTAACGACGCCCGGTGTGGAACTTGTACAGGATGAAGGTGAAAATGAGCTCGAGTCCGATAGCGTAACACGCTAAGATGATCATGTTCTGCGGCGTGTCGACGTTCTCCAGATCCAATCGCGCCAGAATCGCCCTGGCTGCCGGTGTATTCACGTGGATGAAATGCTCGTACACGAACGACTTGAACGAGTACGTGTGGAAGGCGATGTAGTAGGCCCAGATCCAGTAGCCCGGGATCGTTTCCTTGGGGACCATGAAGCCCTCGCACAGCATGAACATGCCGTAAATGCCAGCGCCCAACGCAATCCCAATGATGTAGTGGGGGACGGCAGCGCCAATGACGTGCATCAACGACTCCGCCACCACCAAGGATAGGAACAAGTTGAGCAGGAAGTACCCAAAACCGTGGAGCCCCGAAAGCAGAACCACTAGTAGAGTCGACACGAGAGCAATGAGGAAAATGCCGGGGAGTGTCGCGAGGAAATTGGCCAGCGCGAAGCTGAACACGTTGAGACCGCTGTTGGCTCGCTCTCGTAAGAAAACAGCTCGCTGCTCGATGAAGAATGGTAGTACAGCCACCGACATGAACACCAGGAAGGCTTGTACGTAGAAGAGTAACGGGACCATGTCCTCCTCAGATATGGCGTCGTTGGTGGAGAGATACATCGTGCCGACCATGAAGGACAGCATCGTGTACATGGCCAACCGGACCCAGTAGATCCCTGGGTTTCGAACGTTGTTAATTGAGTTGCGCTGCATCAACACGACGAATTGGCGCATGGGCGAAGGTTTGACGGGGATAACTGGAGCGACGTTGTGAACCTCCGATGCATCAGCTTCAATACTCGCCACGATCTTGTTGGCGATGGAGCTGTGGGAAAAACTGTCGACAAGCTTTTCAATGTCTGCGTGGCCTTCGAAATCCGAGTTCACGAGGCTGATAAAATATTCGGCTGGGTTCATGTACATCGGACACGTGTGTCCTGCAGCTGAAAAATGGTCGACGATGTATTCTCGAGGACCAAAGTACACGGTCTCACCTGCCGTCAAAATGACGACGTTGGAGAACATCTCGTACACCAGCGACGACGGCTGATGAATAGTGCAGATGACCGTCTTACTCTCTTTGCACAATTTCAAGACGAACTGCATGACGTTGTGCGTAGATGCCGAGTCCAAACCCGAAGTCGGTTCGTCTAACAACAGGATGGATGGATCTGATAGCAGCTCAATGGCGATACTCAATCTGCGCTTCTGGCCACCAGAGATTCCCTTCCGGAATATGTCCCCGACCAAAGTATGTTCGCACACACGCAGCCCCATATCGTCGATCACTGACTGCACCCGTTCCACTACAGCTTGGTGGGTCACCGCGTTGGGGAGACTCAGTCTTGCTGCCATCTCCAAAGTCTCCAGCACCGTGAAAGACCCCAAAAGAGAGTCTTCTTGAGCCACATAGCTCGACACGGCTCGGAACGTCCTGACATTTCGGGTTTCACCGTTGAGTGCGATTTCGCCCTGGATGATGCCGGAACTGATTCGGTCTGCTAAGATATCGAGGAGTGTGGTCTTGCCGCATCCGGAGGGCCCCATGACGGCAGTGAGTTCACCTGGTGCACACCGACCGGAGACGTTCTTGAGGATAGTCTTCTTGCCGTCGGGGCAACGAGCTGATTTCTTAGTTTCAACAGTGTACGACAGGTTTTTCCAGCTGAGGGTGCATGGGTTTTCGGCTGTCGGCAAGGCGGCGACGGGAAGCGCTAAGTCCTTCGGCCTAGCCGTACCAGGCATGGTTTCGTAGGACGTGGCTGTCGTGGGCGACGCTGGGTACGGATCCGTCATGGTTGTCGAAGTTTGACCTGGAGCTGAAAGTGCAGTCGGAGAGAGTAGTGTGAACACAATTGGAAAGTGAGCCCTCGAGGCCTGAGTGCTGTTTCGCGCCAACGGGCAGGAGGAGAACGAGGCCGTTGAATGGATGAATACTTGTCGTTACAGCACTTGAATCGCTGAGTGCCCAATGCTTGAATTGCTGGATGTCCAAATGCTGGCACCGCACCCGATCTCGAAAATGGGCTGGATATGCGCGGATGGAAAAACGACGTGTACCCATTCCATTTGTAGCGGACCATGGAGCCTGCGTTCTATAGCAAACTGGACGCGACACTCTACTGCAGCTGAGTTGGCCACGTCGATAAAGTAGGTGAGCACCATCGTATGCTTGTGTCTAATTAACGAGCGAACGAAGACTTCATCTCTGTAGCGAGGCTACAGCAAGCTTCCTTACCCTAAGAATCCCCGTAGATGCTTACCTCAGTCGCAAATGGCTTAGTGGTGGCTGTTCACGTATGGGCTGACGCCCTTGCTCTGGTCCAAATCGGCAAACGTGTGATTCACATCACGGTGGTTGCACTCGTCAGCTCGAATGCACTTGATCATGTCGTAGATGTTGGCATCTTCAGACAGTTTGTAGTACGTCTGCCCGATGAGCGGTGCCTTTTTCTCTTTCCATGCAGCCAAATGGCCGCCCTCGATGTCCTGGAGCAGACATGTGTACGTCTTGACAGCCTCCTCTTCCAAATATCCGACGAACCGGTGGCACGTCTTGGGTGACACTAAATACGTGAGGAAGAAGCCGTTGAAGAAGACACCTTGAGCGCCCAGCACCAATGTTCGGAAAACCCACCCCGGTTGTTTGAGGTTCATGAAGATGAGGAGGTGCATGCGCTCGTTCTCCGCTTCCTCCAACAGCGTGTGGATCCAGCCGTAGTCGCGCTTGAACAAGCGCAGCGAGCGCAAGTGACGTAGCATGCCTCCTACCATACCGGGTACTCCTGCCACGGACTCGAGGAACAGGCAGCGGTTGAGCCAATCCTTCTCGGTCATGGCACCTCCAGGTCCTCGGTAGCCTGAGGCCACATCGAATCCTGTGCGGAGTGCCTTGACTGCCAAGTAAGCAACACGTTCGTGCATCTTGGTGATGGGGTGGTGGGTCTGTTCCATGGCGGAGATCTTGTCGAGGTCGTACACGGGGTGATTGATGGGGTTCTCCCACACAGGTTCACCAGTTGCACTCGTGGGGCGAAGCGGGTGAACGTTCTTGGACTCAAGGAAGTGCGCCTTGTACGCTGGTTCACTGGACGCGTCGATAGGCTCAGGGTGAGGCTTCTGCTCTGATTTCTTCTCGCCGTCGGTGGCAGTGGAGAAGGAGCAGATCGATGCTGAAGCGACTCTGGAGAAGTGTTGAAACGTCAATGTCTGCAGAATCTGACGTTGGAACAGCGGCTGTATCATCGTCATCTTGGAGGTGACAGCGAACATGTTTGATGTACTGCTACTTGACGTGAGGCTTCGAAGTCAAATTGAAGAATGAGTGGCGAAGATGAAGGAGACTCAAGGGAGACGACGAGGATCTGACGGCGAGACCGTCCCATGATACGTACCAACCGCGACATGGGCTCGCACAATCAACCGCACAATCAAATCTCTTTTGACTGACAAGGTCACTTCCTAGCTTCTCATTTTGATCGGCGGTAATGTCCGACCCGTGCACCAACGGAATTCATCAAGAAATGTATATTCACGCTCTGTGGGTGTCTGCTTCAACAGATACAGAGCGTTCGAGGTCTACCAGATCGATCATGAAACCTCACTCGATGCGGCCACCAACTTAGTGGTGGCTGTAGACGAATGGACTGACACCCTTCTTTTGGTCCAGGTCGGCGAAGGCGTGGTTCACGTCGCGGTGGTTGCCCTCATCCGCGCGCACACACTTGACCATGTCGTACACGGACGCGTCCTCCGGCAGCTTGTAGTAGGTCTGCGCAATGAGCGGCGCTTTCTTCTCCTTCCACGCGTCGAGGTGGCCTTCCTCAATATCTTGCAGCAGACAAGTGTACGTCTTGACGGCCTCCTCCTCGAGGTATCCGACGAACCGGTGACACGTCTTGGGCGACACCAAGTACGTGAGGAAGAAGCCGTTGAAGAAGACGCCCTGAGTTCCCACGACGAGCGCACGGAACA
This sequence comes from Phytophthora agathidicida, assembly GCA_025722995.1. Lineage (NCBI taxonomy): Eukaryota > Oomycota > Peronosporomycetes > Peronosporales > Peronosporaceae > Phytophthora > Phytophthora agathidicida. Next base: position 2,363,542 of record CP106972.1, on the reverse strand, counting down.
AGTAACCGGGTTGTTTGATGTTCATGAAGATGAGGAGGTGCATGCGCTCGTTCTCGGCCTCTTCTAACAGCGTGTGGATCCAACCGTAGTCGCGCTTCATGCGACGTAGTGAACGAAGGTGGCGCAGCATGCCTGCTACCATGCCGGGCACTCCGGCCACGGACTCGAGGAACAGGCAGCGGTTGAGCCAATCCTTCTCGGTCATGGCACCTCCCGGTCCACGGTAGCCCGAGAGCACGTCGAAGCCGACACGGAGCGTCTTGATGGCATAGTAAGCCACATGTTCGCTCATCGTGACCACAGGATGGTGCGTCTGCTTCATGACGGTGATCTTGTCCAGGTCATACACGGCGTGGTTAGTGGGGTTCTCCCAGATGGGCTCGCCATTGGCCGTCGGGGGTCGGTACGATGGTGATTGCTTGAAATGAACCTTGTTCGTTGGTTCATTGGTGACGTTGGTAGTCTCGTGCTCCAGAGTCTCGTCAATCTTGGGTGGGTGAACGGCGACAGTCGAAGCGAATCGGGTCGTGAAGTTCGATGAGACCCTGATAGGAGCCGCCGAAAAATTCGAGCGTGGGTTCTTGAACAGACTCGCCGCCTGCCGACGGAAGTGCTGTTGCATGATGGAACGCTCCATCATTTTGGCAGTCGAAGCGTAGTGCATGGTGATGAAGGAAGAGACTTCAGCGAAAGCTAACTTGGTGGTGGGGTCGAGGTCACTTGAGACTTGCTCGTCAAATTGGACAATGAGCTGGAATGAGGATGGCGAAGCGAACCGCGGCGAGAATCACCGCTGGAATGTCTGAAGCGATCGAGGATGCAATACTGCTCTGGATAAAATGAAAGCACAATTCTAAGGGGTGCAAACCTTCAACTTCAGGTGTTGTGTGGGTGTAGGGTGTATGGCACCGCCGAATTTCACGAAGTTGCTTGGGGGAACCGTGGTCGGCATTACCAGTGCGCTTGTCTTTGCTGCTGCAAGGGTGCGACTTGGGTGTTGGTCGGTGCAGTCATGCCCTCGCTTCAGTTTGAGGACCGCACACTCGTCCGCTAAATCTCGTTTGCTGAGAAATTCAGTCAGCGAGGCAGTCACTTCATGCGATTCACACGAATGCCAAAACGCCATCTCCAGACAGATTCGGCAGTGAGCTGTGCTTCCAGATGCTAGTGGTGCGATAACAAACGGCTTGCCTTCCTAACCGCAGATTTCTCGCTTACCCACTATGCAAGGCTTGCCAAAAAGTACCAACAATGATCACCGCAAGGAGGTGCCTGCTGTTGAAGCTGCCACGGATGCGGTCGTAAAAGGGTAAGCCTCCTGCTAAGATGTGCTGCAACTTCGAGTTTGTATTCTCTAGACTCTCGAGTTCTCGAAAGTTCCAGAACGGAGCGCGAATGTGTGCATGCTTGCGTTGTGGGTATTGAGCTGCGTAGGTGTCGGCTTCTTGGACACCGCCGCCTCCCACTCGTCGCTGCTGGATCCATCACTTCAAAAGAATCGCATCAAATGGACCTTGAGGCTACGCGGGACAAGTGGAACAAGTTTGCTGTGCGGTTCACGGGGACGTTGAACCCGCGCATGACCATGCAGTGCGCGCAGCAGTTGCACTCGCACATGGAGCTTGACCAGGCTCAGAACGTGCTCGAGGTCGCGGCAGGCGCCGGTTTGGGATCGCTCGACGTCCTCCAGTACCTTCTGGACGGTCGCTCCAAGTTGCCTCGAGAGACCAAACGCACGTTCACAGCCACAGACTTGTCGCCCGTGATGGTCGACCTGGCTGAGAAGAAGTTGAGCGGCGTCGGCACGGACAATGTGGAGGTCAAATGCAAGGAAGCTAACGGTACGTCGAACACTGTCAGCTTAACTATGCACTCTGCTCAATAATTGCTATCCGTTGCAGGCCAAGACCTGACCGAAATCGCTGCCGCTTCGATGGATCGCTACATTGCCAGCCTCTGCCTGCAGCTCACACCCGATCCGGACGCTTTGCTGCGTGAGGCGAGTCGCGTGTTGACCGCTGACGGCATTGCTGGCTTCACCATTTGGGGCTCTCCCGAACGCGGAGGTAATTTTGCGATCGCCTCTGCAGCAAACAAAGAGTTGGGCTTGGAGGGCGCGGGCGAGCACAGTAACTTCAGTATGGGCAAGGACCTCCCAGCCCTGCGTCAGCGGTTCGAACAGGCAGGATTCAAGCGGGTGCAGATCTGGCCGTTCCAGTGTATCGTGGAGCTGTGGAGTGGCGAGGAGTTCGCCAAGTTCATGCAGGAGACGAATCCGCTGGAGGACGAAGAACTGCGAGCCAAGAGGTTTGCGGTCGTCAAGCGCTTGGCCGACGAGTGGCTCTCCAAGGGAACTCCGATCGGCCTGGAGACCTACATCATCCTATCCCGGAAGTAGTCGAGTTCGAGGGGACTGGAAGTCTGTAACTTCTGCTTCAACACGGCGTGTTGGGTAACTCGATTTGCAAGCGAAGTCGGAGATGGTTTTGATTGGGCTGTCCCGGAGGCACGCGCCTTGCCGTAAGCAAGCAGGCGTGGCTTGCTTGGTTGTTGAATCTGCATAAGGTTATACCCTAACTTATGGTGCCGCCCCGCTGCAGCAGCTCGTTCCGCCGATGCAGGTTGAAGTGCCTGACCACCATGTCACATGTGAAAGTATTCGTGTGCAATTGCGGTGCGTAACAAGGCCAGGTTCAGATTCAGGAAACGTGGGGTGGTGCTGCTCCGCTGCCGATTTAACACGCCCCAAGCGTGTCAATGTGGTTCTGCGTTTTTTCACCACAGGCCATGCCAAGACGATGCGAGTTACAAGTTAGCATTGCTCTTCTCGAGGAGAAACACCGAGGAATTTCCATAATCCAGTGGTGAGTGTACTGAATTTCGAAGTACCGTAAAACTGGTTTCTGAAATCAGTACACTCACTACACCACCTCCCCCTCTGACTTCGCTTATATATTCGAGGTCGTTACGTGGTCGCTACTAGGTAACGCCAAGTGCAGAGTGTCTAGCGCACTACGCACCGTAGCTAAAAGTTGTAGCTACTTCGCATCTCCCTCGACAAGTACGGGTTTTGCTGTGTCATCGGAGTTTTGCTCCTTCACACCGTGTGGTCGATTATGAGATCCCGATGCGTGGACCGTGCGCCCACCCCCTTCGAGTGCAGCGCAAGCCTCGCAACGGCCTTCTCGACCACTTGTTTCGCTCAGATCTGTACCGCTCGAACGCCGCCAGTCTTCCTAATCCAAGTAGCTTGCATCTCAGAAGGTCGAGGATGTTCCTGACCGCGTTGACGTCTCGATTCCAGAAATTAGCCCTGTATCGACTGTTGGCACAGTGAAAGACATTTCGGTTCTTCTTCAGGACGACCTTGATCTCGTGCGTATCCCTGTCCTTGACCTTGGTTAGCAGAACGGCTTTGTCCAGGATCTCGTTGCAGTCGGAGCACAACTTGCTGGTTCGGAATTCGTCCATGGGAAGCACAGTTGCGCGCCGCTCGAGCGCTTTTTTTAAAGCCTTTACTGGCGCACGGCGATTGCCCCGAAGGCCGTCTTGGCAGCTCCAGTCGCCAAATGCGATACACACTTGTGCGCTCGGTCTTGGAACTAGACGCTTGGCCAGCGTGGCGGTGACCGTCATCTTCTTGCTCTTGGTTAGGAATCTCCACTTCCGAAATGATTCTTCAGACGAAAAAGCAACGAGAAAACTTAGGTGCGCCAAAAAATACTTGAGCCGCTCCACGTACTCTTCGAGGTCAGCCGTTTTAAATGAAGGCATGGCTGCAGTCTCGGCGGCGTACCATGGTTCTCGTTTCTTCAAATTGATATTCCACGAGCGTTGCTTGTCGAACATAGCTAAATGATAGTACTCTGCAGTAGTGATTGCCACAATTCGCTGACCGTGGCGGTTCTTGGGCTTGCGCTTACGCCTAGGCTTCCCATTTCCTTTGAAGTTGCCGGTCGCTCCGCCATGTTTTCCAGGTTGCTTATTGTAGTTGCGCTTGCGTCTCCTTTTGGAACTGCGACTGCGCTTGAGACGCCGGTTCCTTCGTCTCCGCTGACGTCGACCTGGAAGCCAACCGACACACGCCGCCGTGCAAACATTTTTCACTCCAGGATCTATGCCTATCATAACATCAGGCTCGTATCCTGGAGGTAGCTTGGCTAGTGCAATGTCAATTGGGTCTGTCTTCACAGAAGCGACAGACAAACCATCATTTGTCTTTCGCTTCTTGGTTGCTGTGAGTGGATTCGCATCGACTACAGATTCGTCGCCGTCGAGTTCTTGTGCTTCACGCCGAAGCAAAACACAAGCTGCATATCCATTCGTAGTGATCTCGTAAGCGAACTCCCTGGTGCTAGACTCCAAGCCGTCCAGATTAAACAACTTGCGAAATATAATATCTCGATGTTCGGTCCACAATTTTCTATCTTTTCTGCACGACACCTGAAGTTGTTCAGCAACAAACTGCTCCACGCCCGGATTGCTCCTGATCCGCGAAAAGAGTTCAAATAGAGACGAGATGTTAATCGTGATGTGACCCGGTACAAATGAGCTGGAGAATGGCAACATCGAGTACAGTCCTGCCCCTCTGGTCTTTGGATGCTCCGCTGCAAAGCCCTCCATGAACGTGAGCATGTCATACACCTTCACGATAAAGTACGCGGGGTTCTGACGTATTGCCCACTTCCACGGAACCTCTCGTTCTGCTGGCGATCGCGGATCGTCCCATTCGGACCATAGTTTTCTTGTGCCAGTCGCGTTGCCCCTACTGTCGACCACCGTCTCTTCTCGTACTCTGTAGCATCCATCCACCAACTTCTTAGCCGCTTTGTACCCAAGTCGTAGCTTGCCTTTCTTCGCGTACTTGAACCCGATGTACTGACGGAGACGTCGACGGAAGTTCAAAGCCAGCATGTTCATTGTATTCGTCTCCATTTGCGTCGCCATTGCCGTGATCATTGCACTACACCACTCTAAGGAGGGCGCTTCGTAGGTCGTGATGGCGCTGCACAACTCGTAGTAGCTCATGAAAGTCGGGTGCAAGTCAGGATAGGCTGGAGTGCTTGTTGCTGCGTGTCTTGCCGATGTTTGTGCCAGCGCAGCACTGCAGCACCGGTAGAAGAAATGGTAGCTCAGGTCCAACGGAGCCGTTCTGTCATCCAGACAACGGAGAACGTGCAGTCCAGCGATCTTCCACCCCAAGAGCCTCACTTGCTGAAGGACTTTGGCCGTCCGCTGGAGCTCGAGGCGCAGGAACTCCAACTCGCACACTTGGTTGAGTTTTCGCTGGACGGTTTGGTACGTGTACGAGGTGGAAGGTCCGGTGTTCTTTCGCTTCGGGGCCATTTGTCAAAATGATACATGAGACTCGTAAAAAAGCTGTGAAGTTGCGCTCGTCACAGATTTTTTATAATCGCACTTGTCCATACAAACTTCCAGTGATCCAGCTGCATTATGTATGCTCACGACATGGCCGTCGAGCTTTTTATCAATTGACACAGGGTTCTCCGTCGAAACTTCTGCATGGTTGTAATGGTTTACATAGGCTTCACGTAGCTCCATGAACAGCATCGCCAAATCTCTCGCTACGATGGTGTTCCACTGCAGGTCTGGTAGAGCAGCGCTTTTGCCAGATAGATCTTTGGAGAGGTCTAGTGTCGAATGCAAACACTGACTTCCTATTCCTACTTATCTGCTCAGCTCTCTACTTCGTGCTTGGCTGTGCTTCTCCACTAAATAACAGGTTTCCTACTGAGTCTTTCACTACAAATGCACTGCAGGGCCACGACCACCATCACTCACTGGTACATCGTCTGTTCCCGGGCCTGGTCCCTGACATACAGCTGCTATCGACTCACGCTCGGTTGCACTTCGACTCCAGTCCATCAGGCGCTCATGGTGGCAACCAGAGCTGAATCATAACAATGTACGCACGGCCGTCTGCAACTTCTTGTGATCAAATATTACTTTGCACAGCTCACGGGGTCTTCCCCTTCTCTCTCCAGCCAGCGCCGCCGAATACCTCCACTTTTGCTTCAAGCATGCTACAATGTGTGCCACGCTGGCCCGCCCAGCTGGTGTCTGGTCCCCGTGCTCACATCAAAAATTCGATCCAGCGGCAGCGCTTTCGCCGAGAAATGCTGATAGCAAGTGAGGAGCTCCTCCCTCGTGCGATCCGTGATTCACAAGCTTCGCATCGACTTCCAGCTGAAAAGATCGAGTAAGTGCTTGAACGTCCAACGCTTTGTGTCAATTGATAAAAAGCTCGACGGCCATGTCGTGAGCATACATAATGCAGCTGGATCACTGGAAGTTTGTATGGACAAGTGCGATTATAAAAAATCTGTGACGAGCGCAACTTCACAGCTTTTTTACGAGTCTCATGTATCATTTTGACAAATGGCCCCGAAGCGAAAGAACACCGGACCTTCCACCTCGTACACGTACCAAACCGTCCAGCGAAAACTCAACCAAGTGTGCGAGTTGGAGTTCCTGCGCCTCGAGCTCCAGCGGACGGCCAAAGTCCTTCAGCAAGTGAGGCTCTTGGGGTGGAAGATCGCTGGACTGCACGTTCTCCGTTGTCTGGATGACAGAACGGCTCCGTTGGACCTGAGCTACCATTTCTTCTACCGGTGCTGCAGTGCTGCGCTGGCACAAACATCGGCAAGACACGCAGCAACAAGCACTCCAGCCTATCCTGACTTGCACCCGACTTTCATGAGCTACTACGAGTTGTGCAGCGCCATCACGACCTACGAAGCGCCCTCCTTAGAGTGGTGTAGTGCAATGATCACGGCAATGGCGACGCAAATGGAGACGAATACAATGAACATGCTGGCTTTGAACTTCCGTCGACGTCTCCGTCAGTACATCGGGTTCAAGTACGCGAAGAAAGGCAAGCTACGACTTGGGTACAAAGCGGCTAAGAAGTTGGTGGATGGATGCTACAGAGTACGAGAAGAGACGGTGGTCGACAGTAGGGGCAACGCGACTGGCACAAGAAAACTATGGTCCGAATGGGACGATCCGCGATCGCCAGCAGAACGAGAGGTTCCGTGGAAGTGGGCAATACGTCAGAACCCCGCGTACTTTATCGTGAAGGTGTATGACATGCTCACGTTCATGGAGGGCTTTGCAGCGGAGCATCCAAAGACCAGAGGGGCAGGACTGTACTCGATGTTGCCATTCTCCAGCTCATTTGTACCGGGTCACATCACGATTAACATCTCGTCTCTATTTGAACTCTTTTCGCGGATCAGGAGCAATCCGGGCGTGGAGCAGTTTGTTGCTGAACAACTTCAGGTGTCGTGCAGAAAAGATAGAAAATTGTGGACCGAACATCGAGATATTATATTTCGCAAGTTGTTTAATCTGGACGGCTTGGAGTCTAGCACCAGGGAGTTCGCTTACGAGATCACTACGAATGGATATGCAGCTTGTGTTTTGCTTCGGCGTGAAGCACAAGAACTCGACGGCGACGAATCTGTAGTCGATGCGAATCCACTCACAGCAACCAAGAAGCGAAAGACAAATGATGGTTTGTCTGTCGCTTCTGTGAAGACAGACCCAATTGACATTGCACTAGCCAAGCTACCTCCAGGATACGAGCCTGATGTTATGATAGGCATAGATCCTGGAGTGAAAAATGTTTGCACGGCGGCGTGTGTCGGTTGGCTTCCAGGTCGACGTCAGCGGAGACGAAGGAACCGGCGTCTCAAGCGCAGTCGCAGTTCCAAAAGGAGACGCAAGCGCAACTACAATAAGCAACCTGGAAAACATGGCGGAGCGACCGGCAACTTCAAAGGAAATGGGAAGCCTAGGCGTAAGCGCAAGCCCAAGAACCGCCACGGTCAGCGAATTGTGGCAATCACTACTGCAGAGTACTATCATTTAGCTATGTTCGACAAGCAACGCTCGTGGAATATCAATTTGAAGAAACGAGAACCATGGTACGCCGCCGAGACTGCAGCCATGCCTTCATTTAAAACGGCTGACCTCGAAGAGTACGTGGAGCGGCTCAAGTATTTTTTGGCGCACCTAAGTTTTCTCGTTGCTTTTTCGTCTGAAGAATCATTTCGGAAGTGGAGATTCCTAACCAAGAGCAAGAAGATGACGGTCACCGCCACGCTGGCCAAGCGTCTAGTTCCAAGACCGAGCGCACAAGTGTGTATCGCATTTGGCGACTGGAGCTGCCAAGACGGCCTTCGGGGCAATCGCCGTGCGCCAGTAAAGGCTTTAAAAAAAGCGCTCGAGCGGCGCGCAACTGTGCTTCCCATGGACGAATTCCGAACCAGCAAGTTGTGCTCCGACTGCAACGAGATCCTGGACAAAGCCGTTCTGCTAACCAAGGTCAAGGACAGGGATACGCACGAGATCAAGGTCGTCCTGAAGAAGAACCGAAATGTCTTTCACTGTGCCAACAGTCGATACAGGGCTAATTTCTGGAATCGAGACGTCAACGCGGTCAGGAACATCCTCGACCTTCTGAGATGCAAGCTACTTGGATTAGGAAGACTGGCGGCGTTCGAGCGGTACAGATCTGAGCGAAACAAGTGGTCGAGAAGGCCGTTGCGAGGCTTGCGCTGCACTCGAAGGGGGTGGGCGCACGGTCCACGCATCGGGATCTCATAATCGACCACACGGTGTGAAGGAGCAAAACTCCGATGACACAGCAAAACCCGTACTTGTCGAGGGAGATGCGAAGTAGCTACAACTTTTAGCTACGGTGCGTAGTGCGCTAGACACTCTGCACTTGGCGTTACCTAGTAGCGACCACGTAACGACCTCGAATATATAAGCGAAGTCAGAGGGGGAGGTGGTGTAGTGAGTGTACTGATTTCAGAAACCAGTTTTACGGTACTTCGAAATTCAGTACACTCACCACTGGATTATGGAAATTCCTCGGTGTTTCTCCTCGAGAAGAGCAATGCTAACTTGTAACTCGCATCGTCTTGGCATGGCCTGTGGTGAAAAAACGCAGAACCACATTGACACGCTTGGGGCGTGTTAAATCGGCAGCGGAGCAGCACCACCCCACGTTTCCTGAATCTGAACCTGGCCTTGTTACGCACCGCAATTGCACACGAATACTTTCACATGTGACATGGTGGTCAGGCACTTCAACCTGCATCGGCGGAACGAGCTGCTGCAGCGGGGCGGCACCATAAGTTAGGGTATAACCTTATGCAGATTCAACAACCAAGCAAGCCACGCCTGCTTGCTTACGGCAAGGCGCGTGCCTCCGGGACAGCCCAATCAAAACCATCTCCGACTTCGCTTGCAAATCGAGTTACCCAACACGCCGTGTTGAAGCAGAAGTTACAGACTTCCAGTCCCCTCGAACTCGACTACTTCCGGGATAGGATGATGTAGGTCTCCAGGCCGATCGGAGTTCCCTTGGAGAGCCACTCGTCGGCCAAGCGCTTGACGACCGCAAACCTCTTGGCTCGCAGTTCTTCGTCCTCCAGCGGATTCGTCTCCTGCATGAACTTGGCGAACTCCTCGCCACTCCACAGCTCCACGATACACTGGAACGGCCAGATCTGCACCCGCTTGAATCCTGCCTGTTCGAACCGCTGACGCAGGGCTGGGAGGTCCTTGCCCATACTGAAGTTACTGTGCTCGCCCGCGCCCTCCAAGCCCAACTCTTTGTTTGCTGCAGAGGCGATCGCAAAATTACCTCCGCGTTCGGGAGAGCCCCAAATGGTGAAGCCAGCAATGCCGTCAGCGGTCAACACGCGACTCGCCTCACGCAGCAAAGCGTCCGGATCGGGTGTGAGCTGCAGGCAGAGGCTGGCAATGTAGCGATCCATCGAAGCGGCAGCGATTTCGGTCAGGTCTTGGCCTGCAACGGATAGCAATTATTGAGCAGAGTGCATAGTTAAGCTGACAGTGTTCGACGTACCGTTAGCTTCCTTGCATTTGACCTCCACATTGTCCGTGCCGACGCCGCTCAACTTCTTCTCAGCCAGGTCGACCATCACGGGCGACAAGTCTGTGGCTGTGAACGTGCGTTTGGTCTCTCGAGGCAACTTGGAGCGACCGTCCAGAAGGTACTGGAGGACGTCGAGCGATCCCAAACCGGCGCCTGCCGCGACCTCGAGCACGTTCTGAGCCTGGTCAAGCTCCATGTGCGAGTGCAACTGCTGCGCGCACTGCATGGTCATGCGCGGGTTCAACGTCCCCGTGAACCGCACAGCAAACTTGTTCCACTTGTCCCGCGTAGCCTCAAGGTCCATTTGATGCGATTCTTTTGAAGTGATGGATCCAGCAGCGACGAGTGGGAGGCGGCGGTGTCCAAGAAGCCGACACCTACGCAGCTCAATACCCACAACGCAAGCATGCACACATTCGCGCTCCGTTCTGGAACTTTCGAGAACTCGAGAGTCTAGAGAATACAAACTCGAAGTTGCAGCACATCTTAGCAGGAGGCTTACCCTTTTACGACCGCATCCGTGGCAGCTTCAACAGCAGGCACCTCCTTGCGGTGATCATTGTTGGTACTTTTTGGCAAGCCTTGCATAGTGGGTAAGCGAGAAATCTGCGGTTAGGAAGGCAAGCCGTTTGTTATCGCACCACTAGCATCTGGAAGCACAGCTCACTGCCGAATCTGTCTGGAGATGGCGTTTTGGCATTCGTGTGAATCGCATGAAGTGACTGCCTCGCTGACTGAATTTCTCAGCAAACGAGATTTAGCGGACGAGTGTGCGGTCCTCAAACTGAAGCGAGGGCATGACTGCACCGACCAACACCCAAGTCGCACCCTTGCAGCAGCAAAGACAAGCGCACTGGTAATGCCGACCACGGTTCCCCCAAGCAACTTCGTGAAATTCGGCGGTGCCATACACCCTACACCCACACAACACCTGAAGTTGAAGGTTTGCACCCCTTAGAATTGTGCTTTCATTTTATCCAGAGCAGTATTGCATCCTCGATCGCTTCAGACATTCCAGCGGTGATTCTCGCCGCGGTTCGCTTCGCCATCCTCATTCCAGCTCATTGTCCAATTTGACGAGCAAGTCTCAAGTGACCTCGACCCCACCACCAAGTTAGCTTTCGCTGAAGTCTCTTCCTTCATCACCATGCACTACGCTTCGACTGCCAAAATGATGGAGCGTTCCATCATGCAACAGCACTTCCGTCGGCAGGCGGCGAGTCTGTTCAAGAACCCACGCTCGAATTTTTCGGCGGCTCCTATCAGGGTCTCATCGAACTTCACGACCCGATTCGCTTCGACTGTCGCCGTTCACCCACCCAAGATTGACGAGACTCTGGAGCACGAGACTACCAACGTCACCAATGAACCAACGAACAAGGTTCATTTCAAGCAATCACCATCGTACCGACCCCCGACGGCCAATGGCGAGCCCATCTGGGAGAACCCCACTAACCACGCCGTGTATGACCTGGACAAGATCACCGTCATGAAGCAGACGCACCATCCTGTGGTCACGATGAGCGAACATGTGGCTTACTATGCCATCAAGACGCTCCGTGTCGGCTTCGACGTGCTCTCGGGCTACCGTGGACCGGGAGGTGCCATGACCGAGAAGGATTGGCTCAACCGCTGCCTGTTCCTCGAGTCCGTGGCCGGAGTGCCCGGCATGGTAGCAGGCATGCTGCGCCACCTTCGTTCACTACGTCGCATGAAGCGCGACTACGGTTGGATCCACACGCTGTTAGAAGAGGCCGAGAACGAGCGCATGCACCTCCTCATCTTCATGAACATCAAACAACCCGGTTACTTGTTCCGTGCGCTCGTCGTGGGAACTCAGGGCGTCTTCTTCAACGGCTTCTTCCTCACGTACTTGGTGTCGCCCAAGACGTGTCACCGGTTCGTCGGATACCTCGAGGAGGAGGCCGTCAAGACGTACACTTGTCTGCTGCAAGATATTGAGGAAGGCCACCTCGACGCGTGGAAGGAGAAGAAAGCGCCGCTCATTGCGCAGACCTACTACAAGCTGCCGGAGGACGCGTCCGTGTACGACATGGTCAAGTGTGTGCGCGCGGATGAGGGCAACCACCGCGACGTGAACCACGCCTTCGCCGACCTGGACCAAAAGAAGGGTGTCAGTCCATTCGTCTACAGCCACCACTAAGTTGGTGGCCGCATCGAGTGAGGTTTCATGATCGATCTGGTAGACCTCGAACGCTCTGTATCTGTTGAAGCAGACACCCACAGAGCGTGAATATACATTTCTTGATGAATTCCGTTGGTGCACGGGTCGGACATTACCGCCGATCAAAATGAGAAGCTAGGAAGTGACCTTGTCAGTCAAAAGAGATTTGATTGTGCGGTTGATTGTGCGAGCCCATGTCGCGGTTGGTACGTATCATGGGACGGTCTCGCCGTCAGATCCTCGTCGTCTCCCTTGAGTCTCCTTCATCTTCGCCACTCATTCTTCAATTTGACTTCGAAGCCTCACGTCAAGTAGCAGTACATCAAACATGTTCGCTGTCACCTCCAAGATGACGATGATACAGCCGCTGTTCCAACGTCAGATTCTGCAGACATTGACGTTTCAACACTTCTCCAGAGTCGCTTCAGCATCGATCTGCTCCTTCTCCACTGCCACCGACGGCGAGAAGAAATCAGAGCAGAAGCCTCACCCTGAGCCTATCGACGCGTCCAGTGAACCAGCGTACAAGGCGCACTTCCTTGAGTCCAAGAACGTTCACCCGCTTCGCCCCACGAGTGCAACTGGTGAACCTGTGTGGGAGAACCCCATCAATCACCCCGTGTACGACCTCGACAAGATCTCCGCCATGGAACAGACCCACCACCCCATCACCAAGATGCACGAACGTGTTGCTTACTTGGCAGTCAAGGCACTCCGCACAGGATTCGATGTGGCCTCAGGCTACCGAGGACCTGGAGGTGCCATGACCGAGAAGGATTGGCTCAACCGCTGCCTGTTCCTCGAGTCCGTGGCAGGAGTACCCGGTATGGTAGGAGGCATGCTACGTCACTTGCGCTCGCTGCGCTTGTTCAAGCGCGACTACGGCTGGATCCACACGCTGTTGGAGGAAGCGGAGAACGAGCGCATGCACCTCCTCATCTTCATGAACCTCAAACAACCGGGGTGGGTTTTCCGAACATTGGTGCTGGGCGCTCAAGGTGTCTTCTTCAACGGCTTCTTCCTCACGTATTTAGTGTCACCCAAGACGTGCCACCGGTTCGTCGGATATTTGGAAGAGGAGGCTGTCAAGACGTACACATGTCTGCTCCAGGACATCGAGGGCGGCCATTTGGCTGCATGGAAAGAGAAAAAGGCACCGCTCATCGGGCAGACGTACTACAAACTGTCTGAAGATGCCAACATCTACGACATGATCAAGTGCATTCGAGCTGACGAGTGCAACCACCGTGATGTGAATCACACGTTTGCCGATTTGGACCAGAGCAAGGGCGTCAGCCCATACGTGAACAGCCACCACTAAGGTGTGCAATATCTGCGTGGGTAACTATCATCAAAGTTCCCTCGCGGCCGCGGTAGTGTTGCTACTGCTAGAGCGTGAACAGATATTTCTTGCAACACCGAAATTGCAAGCAGTCCACATGGCTCCATCGCAAAAGCCCCACAGGACAGAATAAATTAGATCTTTCAGTATAGACTCAAGACAACAGTGAGCTTCGCAAACAATTGAACGTGTTCTGGTGGAATCAGCTTCTACTATACTCACCATAATACACGGTCAGGCGCACTTGGAGGGCTTCGTATTACAGCGAAGTACGTTGAAGTGTTGAGCCGCTCAACTTGAGCGCATTGATTTGCTTCTTGCATTTCAGGATTTTTGTCGGAGAACGCAAGCAGCTCAAGAGATCACGATGGCTGACCGTCTCGCGATGATGCGTAAGAATTGGAGCAGCTTTGCTGTAATTTTCACTGAGACAGCGAACAAGCGCATGACGCTGCAATGCGCTCAGCACCTGCACTCGCACATGCAACTGGATCGCGCTCAAAACGTTCTTGAGATCGCTGCTGGTGCTGGTCTGGGCTCACTGGACGTTGCCCAATATCTCCTCGATGGCTTCTCCAAGGTTCCTCGAGCCACCAAGAAGATATTCACAGTCACGGATTTGTCGCCGGTGATGGTCAAGATGGTGGAGGAGAATCTCAAGGGCGTTGACTCGAATGGCGTCGACATCCAATGCATTGAGGCTAACGGTACATCGACATCAGACACCGTCAAGTGGCGAGACACTAATGTGTAGTAATTGTGTATGTCAGGACTTGACTGAACTCGCGACGGGCTCGATGGATCGATACATCTCTAGTCTCTGTCTTCAACTCGCACCCGACCCAGACGCGACGCTCCATGAAGCGAAGCGAGTGTTAACCACTGACGGTATTGCCGGGTTCACCATTTGGGGGTCACCCGATCTTAGCGGGACTTTCGCTATCAACGTAGCTGCGAACAAAGAGTTGGGACTCGAGGAGAACACTGCGGGGCACTCGAACTTGATCCTAGGGAGAGATCCACCAGCTCTTCGTCAGAAGTTCGCAAAGGCTGGATTCAACCACGTGCAGATTTCGCCCTTCCAATGTGTCGTGGAGCTCTGGAGTGGGGAGGAGTTCGCCAAACTGCACCACGAAATGTTCCCTCTTGAAAAAGGTCAGGAAGAACTGAGGGCCAAGAGATTCGCTATTGTGAAGCGAATGGCTAGCGAAAGGAGCTCCAGTCGGCTTGGAAACGTACACCATCGTAGCCAGCCCCTCGACACAATTCCGAAAATTTCCGAAACTACTTATCCAAAATTCGCATTCAGGGGATCTGCAAGGTCGATGTCTAGTGCCTCCCGCCGCCTCGACGCCGTTCAGCGCCACCTCTCGAGCCCCAGTCCCATGAGTTACAAGTCGCCAGTGACGTCGCACATCCTCGACACCTCGGTGGGTCGTCCGGCCGCTAACGTGCGCGTGGAGCTGCAGCGTCTTGAGGAGAAGCAAAGTGGAAGCCAGTGGAGCCGTGTCAATGACGGAAGAACCAACGCTGACGGACGCGTTACTGGTCATTTGGTGCCGGAAGCGTCGACCTTTGAAGCGGGCACCTATCGGATGGTGTTTTACACTCAAGAGTACTTTGAGGCCAATGGGGTCCACGAGTTCTTCTACCCGGAAGTGACCATCGCCTTCGTCGTGAAAGACCCGACCCAGCACTACCACGTGCCGCTGCTTATCAACCCGTTCGGATACTCCACGTACCGTGGAAGTTAATGCAACAAAAGATGAGGTCAAGTTGTAGTAAACGACGCGGCGAGTAAGATACTTTTGAGGAATTTAATCACTGGTATTCTTGAAGGACTACTACTCTGATGCTGGAATATGGCCTCTTAGCTTTACACATCAATGGCCTCACTAACGGCAGTGCCAGCAAACCCTTGAGTAGTATTGACGGGAATTGGATTGAGACTTTCAGGTACTCGATTCTGAACACTAAAGTGAAATTAACGCTGGTCTCCGCAGACCCTGTCGTTCGGCGTTTCTTAGGCTAGTCATCGCCGTCCAAGGTAGCGACACCGCTGAGATCATCGGGGGTATACGGAGCTTCATCTATCTCGGGATCAGGGTCATCGAAGTCGCTCAATGCATCGGTTTGTTCACATTGGTCCTGATTGTTTGCGCTCTTCCGTCTGGTAGTCCGTGAACTTTTCAAATTACCCACCAAGCATGGAAGAAACTGGAGCTTCATCCTCGCCGTACTTCGCTGTCGAGCAAACAATTGGTGTGCTCGTTTCAGTGGAGAATGCTCTTGGTTGTTTCCTGAAGAAATTGTCGTGTTTGGTGTCGAAAAGGTTAACGACCCGGAAGATGGCCGCGTAAGTGACGGCAATTTGGAGGGCCGCTGCATCGCTGCAGACATTTGGCGAGGCTTCTTCGATTTCTGGGCAGAGATGTTCGGCTCCACGATTTCCATTGCCTTTTCTGAAGGAAAATCAGGAGATGGCGGCATTGGTAGGAGCTGCTGGTAGTACGCAAGCTCACTTTTTGCCTTTTCGGTCTCCTTCGAGACTTGGTCTCTAGCAGCGACAACCAGATTGTTGAATTTCTCGAGGTCAGCTTTCGTGTCTGCATCGAGCGCTACCGTCTCGGGAAACAACTCAGTGTCTGCGACTGATGTAGGAGAAACGCCAACCGACACTTTTGCATGGTATGTTCGTCGGCGACGAAGCTTTAGGATCACCTCTCGAGCCTCACGCTGGGATTGAACTGCAGTCACTACGGGGAGCGCTGGCTGGGTGGCGTTTACAGACGGGCTTCCACGTGATGACAGTAGGGGGTTTGACTGCCGCTCACTCGACGTAGGTCGTGAGAGTGACGGTAAAGCCTCTGTTCGCGGAGTCTGATGTTTTGACAGATTCTCGAAATTGTTGATTTTCTCCGGCGATACGGAGGAAGCTTTCTTGGTAGTCTCTGTAAAGCGAGAAGAAGCCTCGCACTGGGGTTGATTTTCCTTGTCGGCGTTTCGCTCAACTGCACCGAAGCGTCTCAATGGCAGGGCTTTCACGTCAGGTAAAGAAACTGGAAACAGCAAACTACTCTCTTGTCGGCGCGCTAAATCCACGGGTGCTGCGTTTTTCCACGCCTCAAGCCTGACCACAAGTTTACTTAGTTTCGTGTGAACGACGACTTGGTCCTGAAAATTGTCCCAAGCGTAGTCACTCTCAGACACCTCCGGAGGTCTAAACTTCACCGCGAACAACCGCGGAGAGTTCAAAGCCAGCATACACTCGAACGGGGACGATGATGCAGCGTGGGAAAATAGCTCGAACCGAGGTGTTGAAGGAATAGAGGTGATGACAGGGATCACCGCATCTTCCGTTGCCGACATACTATCGGAACGTCCATCATGTCTGCTGTCGAGCGTCAGCGTTATTGCTTGTTCGAGAGAGGTCTGGTAAGCGAAAAAAACGACACAACATCAGTGGCTATCGCACGACTAAAGCAATTATTTGTCACCGAGCTCACCTTTGAACCGTAGTTTTCGAAAACCACTCGACCTCGCGACGCGCGTAGCACATACTCCTCGTCCCCAAGCAAGATCAGCGTGGAGGCAGTGTCGGCATTGTTGGTATCTGCCATGGAGACCGACGTGTTCCGGTTGCTAGCACCGCCGCTGTCAAGTGCTCTAGCGTTTCCTACCAGGCGGTTTGCTGAAAATAATCCGCATTCACGCCTCCCTCGACATTTGAGGTGTTCTAGTGCGTGGGTGCGGATAAAAAATTGTAGCCGTTATGCCGACCATCTTCCCTGCTGCTTCCACAGACGTTCTCGCGTCGACACTTGCGCCACCACGCTGGACGGTCTTGAAACGGCCCGGAACCTTGCCTGGGACGTTGAGGTGGTTCAGCCGATTTAGAAGATCCAAGACGTCGGCTTGCCAACGCCTCGGTATCGCACTTCTCAATCTGCCCTGGGAAGACCAGCCGCTTGGGATCACACCCCACGCACGATCCACAATGGCTGATAGCCTCCCGCTCTCGTTCCCAGCTCTGTACAGTTGCGCTCAGTCCGCTCGATCGGGACCCAAAGTCGTTCCCGGCGTCCCGGTGTCTGCGTGGAGGAAAGACGACAAGGTGCCGCGCTGTGGGATCTGCGCTAAGAAGTTCGGGCTACTCCGCTGGAAACACCACTGCCGAGCAGTAAGTTGAGGGCGCTTCTGCCCATCGCTCTTGACCCAGTCACGAGGTACTGACATCTTGTTGATACTTGCAGTGTGGAGATATTTGCTGCCGTCGGTGTCTTGGTTTCTGCTTGGTGGACGTTCCAGAACAAGGTGTCGACTTGGCGTACACTTGCGCTCGCTGCGTGCAGAAGACCACGAGCAAACATGCACTTGTTGGAGAAGTCGACTGGCCGTTCACTGATAATTCAAACAACTGCAGAATGCACTTGAGCCGATCAGCTGATTCTCTCGCGACGATGGCGATGAGCGACAGCTCGCCGTCTCCTACTCCAGCCTCAGCATGCTCCTTCTCCTGGTCAATCACACCCACTGCTTCACCGCCGCAGAGATCTCACAAATTCGATGTGGTTGTAAGCCAGTATCGTAACCAGAAGCTCCACTCGGTCTGCTCTCTGCTTGTCGACTATCTCGACTGCGTTGGTGGAGCGATCGTGCTCGTACAAGATCAGCATCTCTGGGTCATCGCACACAAAGGACTCGGATCGTGTGTCCTGCACGACCCCACCTTCCTTTCAATCTGCAGTCGCGCAATTAATGCCCAAAACGCCTTCACCGTCCCTGACGCCGCTACGTTATCTTCTTCTGCTTCTCCGGTCGATCCGGGCACGTTTCAGTTTTTCGGGGCTTCTCCACTGTTTGATGTTCGAGAGACAGCTGGACCAGCACTTGGATGCATTGTAGCGCTGGATACTCGTGCTCGCGGAGCTGCTGCCGCTGCGAAGATGGAAGTCACGATGGAAAACCTTGCAGACCACGTCATGGATCTGCTAGCCCAGGAAGAGACCATCTTGCGCATCTACGCTTCAGGGGATTTCAAGATCTTCGCTTCGGCCGCCACGGATAACTTACCAACTTCTAGTGGGCCGTTCGACGGATCCAGCAACACTTCATCAACACCTTCAGGCTCCCTCTTGTCGTCAATGCACGCGCGACCACGTCGATCGAACAGCTTCGCTTCAAGTGGCGACTATTTCACTCGCAGCGCTAACTTGAAGGGAAATGCAGCAGCTCTGCGAAAAGCTGTAGACATCGCCCTTCCGTCTGCAACGTCCAAAATCGCGCAAACGCGACAAACTCTTGGCAGCTCCCGTAGCGTATCAATTCTGAAGGCGGCATAAAACGACAGCGGACAGTATGTTCTCTCTGTAACCTTGCACTCCGAGGCTTGAGTAAACTGTGACAACTCGTAAATAATATTATAACTTCACCAAAGAATAGTTGCCACCACACGCACAATACAATCTCCCTCCGTCACTCCTACCTTTACTTGATAACTCACCGGTTGTACCCCATGTCATGTTGATACAAGGCTCTGTCTCGCGCCGTCGGTCGATCAGCCAACCAGTTCCCACTGCTTGTCCGCCTCGCAAACTTTTTCTTCTTGCGTATATCGGTCGTCTCAAAGATGGCCTCGAGATTGCATGTATCCACGAAGTCCTGAAAAATGGCAGGCGACGGATCAACAGCATTTCTACCAAACTGCGCATGCAGAATCTTGTTGAGGTGGTCCTTTTGTGCCCACCTCGGTACCTTCTTCTTTCCAGTGCGCTCCGAATCCGAGTCGCTGCTGTCACCACCTGAGGATTCTGCGTTGTCCGACATTTCATAATTTACGACTTCGGGTGAATGGCTTTTCAGGGCGTGTTTAGCAGGAACGGTGGGCGTCATTGCAGGTCTTGACACTGGCTTAGGCACGGATTGTGGCACTGCTTTTGGTACCTGGGCTGGCTTAGCGATCAGCTTCGGCATCGGCTTAGAAACAGGTTTCTGTACTGGCTTCGATATAGGTTTCGACATTGGCTTCGCAGTAGGCTGGGACGCTTCGGACGCATTTGCCAGGCCACGATGTTTGACATGCGATGACGCAGTACCTATGGGTGCAGATTTCGAGGATATCGCCACACTGGAAGCATTACCAGATTTTTTTTCAGCTGCAAGCATCGCGCGCTTCTTCTCCAACCCTGCACGCATCTCTTTCAACCTCTGCTGGCGCTTCCTCGCTAACTCGGCCTCACGTTTCTTCCGTTCATTCAGACGGTCCAGCTCGCGCTTTGCCTGGACATCCTTCTCCTTAAGTGCAGCAGCCTTTTTGTTCTCTTCCATCTTCTTTTTCAGAATGGCCCTACGCCTCTCCTTCTCCAACTTTTTCTTTTCCTCGGCAACACGTGACCTCTCGGCTAGCTTCAGAGCATTTACCACGGGTGCACTGCGATTGCTGTTGCTTTCTTGGGAGTTATCTTTCTCCAGAAGCGTCGTAAAAGAGTGTACCCCGCTCACTAGATTTGATATAGGTCTTCGTTTGTCATTGGAAGCAGCCGACGCGCCGAGTTTCAATGCATTCTCCACAACTGATGGTTCAGGAATCGATGAGACTGTCGAGGACAGCGAGTCCGATCTGTCGCGGTTGAACAGTGGTTCAACATCCTGTACTGTCGGGTGCTTGGGTATCTCCGCATTGTCTCGACCCTTATCCAGTACCGGTGACGACGAGTACGACGATTCGTGCGTCGACCGACGCAAATCCTGCTCGGTTGTTGCCTCAATCCTCAGACGCGCTGAGTAATTGTCTGACGAACCAATAACTGGCATAGCTTTCGCCGCTGGTATATCTGGAGTCTGACGAGACATCGAGCGTTCGACTGGATTCTTATCTTCAACCACGGAATACGTGGGTCGAGGAGCTTTCGATTCGTATAGCGAGCTTTCGAAAGCTGATGACACATCCGAGATACTTTCCACTTCATGTTGGCGGGCCATTGATCCAATGAAATTGAGATCTTTTGCTTCTTCCTCGTCCAGGTAGGGCGTAGTTATAGCCTGTTGAGTCCGGGTTTCATCCTTCGAACCCAAAGTAGTGATGCGGCTTGTATCTGAAGCTGAAGGAGTAGTGGTAGGCGATAACTCGGAAGTAGGCGGGGAAATCTTATCAGCAATGGGCTTGTCCGATAAAGGCACTGGAGTATGTGCACTTTTTCGTTTCTCGCCAGCAGAAGAAGCCCGCAACTTTGCCTTCAACTGATCACGCTTCGCCCAAAAGGCCTTGCTTGCTTTTGCTTCTTCGAGAAGCTTTTGCGCGGACAACTGAGAAGCAAGTCGGAGCTTCTTAGCCTCGCGTTGAACATTTTCATCAAACTCTCGCCTCTTTCGCTGTTCCTCAGTCTCCTTTTCGAGTGTTTTTCGAGTAGGAGGGTCCTCGGCTGGCGTTGGGGTCGATGAAGGAGCAACCGGGGTGGTGACAAAATTTGAAATCATGTCTGGTACCGGTAATGAGACCAATGTAGAAGATTGGTTTTCTTCTAGTGGAGGGTGTCCGTCATGTGCTGATACGTCCTTTTCTGGGCTGGGGTCGGGCTGGGATGGCTCGGTCTGAGAGCTCTCGACTATCACATCCACCTTGTCCACAGAAGCAAAGCTGACCTTCCGCGTAAGCCCTTGGGTGCTCGGTGCCAGCGACGAAGCTTTCCGCAGAATAGACTTCCGCTTCCACGCTAACGGACTCGCGAGTTTAGATTTGCCGCTGATCTGCATCGATTTCCGCGTCATTTGCAAGGAGTCGTGGGTAATCACCTCCTCTGCACCAACAGTAACATTAAGCTCAACGCCAAGCCTTGCACCATGACCAATTCCTTCAGCGTTCGTATCGGATGAACACTGCTGCTGCTCCGGTCTTGCTGAATCTACCTCAGGGGTATTTTCTGCTGCCTCCAACCATGTGGATGGCGTTTCCTCCGCCCTTAAGGATCGAATAGCCTGCTTTTCTTCTCCATCATTTGTTCTTGGCTGTGGTGAAGACCTCCACTGCATTCCTGTATCCTTCGCCGGGCTTTCCTTGGCTGCGGTCGCTGCTTCGTCCTCCTCATTATCTTCAGCAGAAGCTTTCGGCGACATGGACTCACTTCTCATAAAACTCCGCGGCGACTTGTTGGACCCCACACTCTCCCGTACAATTTCGTCTTCGGCATCATCAATAACGATCACCTCGATTTCCTTTGTTCCCTCTGGTGCCTCCGCCACCTTCTTCAAGTGTCCTCTATCCTCTTTCTGCTCCTCCTCCAACGCATCCAGCAGTCGATCCATCAGCACAGCCTTCAACCCACTCGTCCGCAGTCCTCTTTTCTTCAGCTCCGAACGCAGATCCACCACTTTCAGCTTCCCTGGGTCTCGTAATATTGCGTCAGAGGGGCGCCCTCTCTTCCTCGTCCGCTTCTGTAGGCCTCCAGCTGCCTCTACGATGTCCACACTCTCCGACCTCGACCGCAGTCTCATCGACAACCTCGTCCTTGGTCTCTCATCCTCATGAGTATCAGTAACCAGCGCTGCATCTTCTCTCTGTGTCTCCTCGATCTTCTGCTTCTTCCTGGAGGGCCCTGCAGCTTCTGCAGCGTTTTCCTGGTCGCTACGCGGCGGAAATCCAACGGACATTAGTCTTCTATACTGTATTCCACTCGTAGCAAGGCACGGGAGCTCGTAATTTACCTGGGGAACGGGGCGGAAGCGACCGGCAACGAGTGTTCGAAGCGCGCCTTGATTTCCAGCGAGCGCGAGATCTGCGCCAGCTCGTCCCGCAGCCTCGACACGTTGCGCGCGTGGCGCTCCTCCAGCGCCGCCCAGTTCTCGCGCGCCAGGCTCTGCAGCTGGCCGCGCACGCGTAGCACGGCGTCGCCCATGTTACCGCTTTATTGTGCCTCGCCTTTCGCGCGGTTTTGAATTTTAAACAGCAAAATCAGCCAAACGAAATATATATTGAAGCGATATGATTGGCTACCATTTCTTTAAACGTATTATTTTGATGTTGAAGCATGAGCTCGCAAAATGGCATGACATTGCTTTGGCCATCACGATGCATGTAGCCTCATGTTGGTGCTCATGATCGAATACATGTAAGCTTAGCAAAAGTTCTACCACCGAGTAGCTGGAAATGGTCAAAAATGAAAATTCACATTGGCGAGCACCCCATCGAAGGCGCTGACCGTCATGCAGCTCCTGCGTCCAATGCCCTGTTCTCTCCACCCGGCCCAGTTGCTGCTGCGAAGCTCTCGTCGTCGCAGCCTCCTGCCCCGTCCTGCTACTGTCTATTTACTAATAGTAGTGTCTATACTGGCACCTCGGGTGTCCTGCTTTCGCGTCGTCCACACCGTCGCTGTCTGTCGTTGAAGCCATTGCGCAGTGCGACGTACACCCACAGACGACCGACTAACTGCCTTGTCCTGCTTCTTGCAGCCGCTACAGAATGGAACACGCGCTCTTCTTTTGCTTGGGCACTTTCTTCCGACGCACCTCGCGTACAAACGTCTCGAACACCGCCGTCACGTTCGCTCCTGTCAGCGCACTCGTCTCTATGTAGCGCGCGTTGTACGAATGTGCTATTCGTCGACCTTCCTCCGTGCTCACTTGGCACTTGCTCGGGTCGCGGTCCACCACGTCCTTCTTGTTGGCCACGAGGATAATAGGCGGCAGTGGGCGACGACTCTCGTTGATCTGGAGGTGCAGGTCGAAGAACGGTTGTAACTCCTGCAAAACATCGTACAATTTGCATGTTAGTTCGTCTTAGCACTAGAGACCTCCACAATATGGCAAACAATGATGCGGCGAGCAGCACATACGTGAAGCGAGATCCGGGAGTCCATACTATACACAAAAACATAGCCATCCTTGTCCATCATCCATTGTCCTCGCAGCGATTCAAAATCCTGGATGTACAAATTAACAGTAAGTGAACCACCAACGCTTATGAATGGAATCCACCATTCAGCTGACAATGACGTACATCCTGTCCTGCGGTATCGAGAATCTCGAGCATGCAGAGTCCGTCATCCACCGTGATGGCTTTCCTGTAGGCATCCTCAATGGTAGGGTCCCAGTCCTTGACGAAGTAGTCCCTTACGAAGCGGAGCGTCAGCGCACTCTTGCCCACACCACCCGAGCCCAGCACCGACATGTGGAACGTCTCCTGTCCATTTGCAGGCCCTGCTCAGCAAAGTCGCCGTTAAACCTGCAACAACAGTCACACCACCAGCATTGCAACAGCATCCGCACCGAGAGACTTGTAGAAGGCCTCGCCCTGCGAGACGTAGAGCGTGTCGTTGTTCTGCAGCTCGTCCACGTCCGAGATCTCGGCGCCACTGGCGAGGAACAGCCGCTTGGCCCGCACTCCCAACTTCTTGCTCGCCACCTTCTTCAGTCGCGCGATGTTGTCTCTGGACTTGAGGTTCATCACCTGCGCGGCACACACACAACATTCGATTGGTCTCTCCTCTTTGGAGGTCTCTGATAAGAGCTCAGGCAGACGTACTTTGCCCTCGGAGCCCGCCTCATTGCGGTAAATGAACAGCCGCATGTCGCTCATACTGGTCCTCACTCGCTCGTCCTTGCGGCGACGTCTTCGGTCGTCCGCCGGCCCTGTAGCTGCGCGCAGACAGCTAGCTGTGTCTCGTGTGGAAGCGAGCCCTGGGTTTCTCGCTCGCCTTCGAGTGCGCAACCTTACGACAACCTGCGCTGCGAAATGGAGTGTCCCCCCTGCCGCGGCTATAATTGCAAAATAGGTGTACCTCACTTGGAAATTGTATACGCGTAAACAGATGGGGTTGCAAACAATTGGTGGTTATTGCAAATATGACCCTATACTCCCAAGTGATACGATGGCTGATACGCATGGCATACGGCGATTGCTCTTGTCGAATTGGGAGTGGAGCAACCGTGCCTACAACTCCACTACTAAAGTGGAGACTGATGTCAGCATGGCTGCAAGTGGCGGTCGTCAAGTACATATATTGATCATTGGCGTCCGTCGCTGGCGTCGATCCCCTCGGATGAAAAAACTCCATCCCAATCTGCCGTGCGGGTTCTGCACTGCCCGCGCTCACAAAGAGTAGACAGCCAAGCAGCAAGCGCGAGAATGAGCACACACGCAGCATGGTGGCAACACCAGCGTTGGCGGCATGGCAACGAAAGAAGGCTTAACTTAGCTTAGCTCAGCTACGAGCTTGGAGGTGATTCTTGTCTACCACGAGAGCCCGAGACCGACGTTGAAGGCAGAGAGTCTGAACTAGAACGCGCGTCCATCCTCGTAGTCAGCGGGTTGAAGCAACTCACGCAACATACACGCAACATCTTCCTCTTACAGCAACTTGCCAGTGCAGCCATCTTACCTCCCCCTATCCTCGCCGTCTGTCGTCGCTCTTATCAACAAGGAAGGAGCGACGCGAGCCAAGAGGTCCGCCGCGTTCGTCTACCAGACAACTCTGCAGGTGTTGAAGCTCCTTTCGGGGCTGCCTTTCCGAGCCGAAACGCGAATTTGAGGCGAATCTTTCCAGCGCGCGCGACCGCTCACTACGACAGAGAAGAGAGAGAGAGAGAGAGAAGTGCGAGCTCTTCGCGACACGAACACACGAACGTACGAACTCAGTCACAGTCACATAACTCATTATCTAGGCCCCTTCCGATGCTGGACGACGAGCACGTGCAGGTCCCAGCGCAGGAGGCGGCGCGTCGCAGGAAGAGTCGAGCGGCGTCTGGTGCTTCCTCGCCTTCCAAGTCTCCCACGGCGCGACGGCGACTGCGCTCTAAAGAACAGGAGGAAGTGGGCGCGCCTGCCGTGTGGATCGCCCCCGACTGGAGCTCGCACCCCGTGATCGAGAGCTTCTACGGCCACGCGCGGCGTGCACGCGCCAGCTCCTTCTACGAGGTCATGTGCTCCCCCACGAACGCCACGGTCACCACGACTCTGGGCGAGAGCTGCTGCGGTTACGACGGGAAAGCAACAGATGACGACGAGGACGAGGGACGACGACTCGCGAGTCGATCGCGCCGCCCGTTCGGCTCCTTTGCCTATTCCTGCACTACGGACACGAGCGACGAGGGACTGGGCGTCGAAAGCCCGCTGTACGACCGCCACGCTGCCATGGGCGTGGGAAGTCACAGCAGCAGTAGTGGAAGCTGCGGCGGATCTGGATACGCGCAGTGGAACATGATGCGACGCACGATGAATCTCGGCGGAGGTTTGGTGCCCGTGCCTCCGAACCATTTTAATGACAGAACTGGAGCGAGTTCGATGCTCGAGAACTCTCAAGGCGGTGGAGATCTTGAACGACTCGGTGTGAGCCTGAGTCCTGCAACGTCCTCGTCAGATTTGGACAGTTTAGATCGCCCCCCTTCGCCTCCGACTTCAGCCAGGTTACGTGCGAAGCTCCAGGAGAGTCTGCGGGATATGGATGAGCGTATCGCGGAAGAGCACAAACGTCTGAATCAGACTCGGCGAGTTGTGAAGAAAGCAGCAGCGAAACAACCAACGGCACCAGCAAATGTCATGTGGAGTTTGCTGTGTGGAGCACGTACAGCTGAAGCTTCACACGCCGATGGGTTGGCGTTCTTGACCGAGAAGCTGGGTATGGCTGTTTCACACCGTGCATTGAACCAGTTGCAGCGCCATCGCCGGCACGTGCGTGGCATCTTGCAAATCGTGACTGCACACAACCCGGACCTGGAGCTCACGGAGCGACAGCTCGACTCTTTTGAAGTGGCGGACGCGATGTTGGCAAACAACATCAAATACAGCGTGTTGAACCAGCAGTACAAACTTCTTGTTACTAGTGCGACGCAGCGGCGACGAGCTGTGGCCCAGGCGAAACTCCATAACGGAAATGACTGTTTCGAAAGGCCCCATGTGAAGAGCGTGATGCTCTCCAAGCTGTTGGAGGCTGTGAGCTGGTATCGATTATTGCAACGCAACTCTAGAGAGGAGTCAGCATCGAGTTCTGTTGGTGTGGCATCAGCTCCAACATCCGTTGATTCATCCGCTCCCAGCTCTGGCTCAGGTCTACAGGAGCTACAGGTGGAAAAGATTCTTGATGTCCTGGCAGGCGAAGAGTTTTATTCCGACTTCAATGAACTGATGTGCCAACCGGACTGGTGGGAAATCGCACAGGCCCACTTCGAGAACCTCATCTTCTCATCCAAGAACTCAAGAATTTGTCAGTGGGTTCTGCAGCTCTCCAAGGATGTTGCCGCTGTAAGTTACGAAAAGCTGGAGGAAAATGAAAGTGGTGGTCTTCGGTCTCGAACACCATCGATGGTAGGAGGAAACATACATCACAAGAGTCACATCCAGCAGGCATCGTGGACGAAGGATCCACCACCCGAGCAGATTCTCGATTTTCTGGAGCGACTTACAGGTCGGGTTCGTCGCGAGTTTGACGTGGCTGCTGACGTTAGCAAGAGCTTAAACGTGTTCATCCAGCGTACAGTATACCCGCGGATTGCTGTGCTTTGCTTTAACCAGAGAGCAACTCGTGACTGCCAGAGGAAAGACAAGTTGTGGCGCAAGAAATGCGTCGAGCTGGGTGGCTTGCCTATGGGAAACCTGGGCGTGTCGCCAGAATTGGTTGCCAAGATCAGCTCCAGTTTGCCTAGCCACCGCATTCGCCGTTCAAGTGGAAGCGGAAGCAACAGTCCGTGCCAACGGCGAGTATTCTTCGTCCGCGCGATCGAGGCTTTTAACGGCATGGTGAGTGTGGTCCCATGCGACCTGCTGGATGAGCTCATGCATGGTGTGGTGATTCTGCACCACGAAGCAGCACTCGTGTTGGGCACGACCCAATTCTCGGTGGAAACTTTCTTCCCGCTGTTGGCGTACGTGCTGGTGCATTGCCACCTTCCCACTATTCACGCCCAGCTGCATCTTCTGGAAAACTTCGCCATCACTGCTGACAACGCAAACGGCGAGGAGTCTTACTACGTCTACTGTGTGCACGCTGCTGTAGAGTATGTCTGCAACACTGCCGGACTCGGCGCCAATTCCAATCCTACTGGTCCCACGAGTACTGCCTCTAGTGCAGTTTCGACTCCAGGTGGCTCCGGTCACACGTCCGTCATGCCTATGAACAGTCCATCGCCATCTAAGACTCACGCTGCGTTCTCCTTGGAAGCTGAGCTGGAAGTAAAAACGAGCAGTGACAGGAATTCCGGTGTGGAGCAGCCAGAAGCAGGAATCTTTGCAACCAGCTGAACCCCGACCTCCACCTGAAACGAAATCAAGTTAGCTAGCCGAGTGCTGCTCACGCACCGTGCCAATATCCTTTTATTTAAAAAGCGTGCAGCAACACGAGGGAAGCACAGGGAAGTCGTCAAAGCAGGTAGCCCCCACCCTTGAATCTAAATAAACGTGTCGAGCACGCTCTCGACCGTCGTGAACTGTAGTCATCTTCCCTGATTGCATTTGCATCTGCAGCCTAGTGCGGCTTGGGTACGTGGCCGTCGACGTAGAAGTTGCGCGTGGCCTTGGGCAGCGTCACCGTCGTGCCCTCGAAGCCCTCGTCCACGATCACCTGGCAGCCTAATCTGGACGTGTCGGTCAGGCCGAAGGCCATGTCCAGCATATCCTCCTCGTCCTCACAGGCCTCCTCCAGCTCATCGAACACAGGGTCCTCCAGGATCACGTGGCACGTGGAGCAAGCCATGGACGACTCGCACGCGCCCTCCAGGTCGATGTCGTTGGCGTGGGCCACCTCCAGAATGGACATGCCCGTCTTGGCCTCCACCTCCTTCACCGAGTCGTCCCGCAGCTTGAACTTGATGTGAACACTACAAGACCAACAATGATGAGCATCTTTTTTTTCTATCACTATTGCAGCCGTACGTCGGATTGGAGGCAAACTTGGACGTGTCGCCGTGCAGTGCAGTGGCTGACGCGTGGAAGAAGAAGCGCGGGGTGCGGGCGGAGGCTGCGCGCGCCGACACAAGACGCTGGCCCAGTGCACGGAGCATGATCGCAAAATGTGTGGCGAAGAGCTCCAAGCAAATGCAGAATGCTGGTCTGCGATGGTAATAAAAATCGTATTCATCCGTTTAACACGAAATTTTGTCCAATCACCGTCGTCGAGATAAGGATGTAGAACACATATTTGCACCTACAAAACAGCTCGGAATCCCGACTTGTTCAGACACCAGCGAGCGCGCCACACTCTTGGGCAGTAGGCACAAAGATCGTAGGACCAGCGACAGTTAATTGTTGTTCAGGAAGTACATGTACGAGGTCTCAACGATGGCTAAAGCACTCTTGCCTAAGTGAACTGGATTCAGGACGCGAAGACGTCTTCAAGACTATCAAGCAAGTGCTCGAAGTCGAATAGGAAGACATCCGACCATTGTAGCAGATACCTCGAGTTCCATTCATATAGCATTCTCGATACAGAACCCCTTGACACACTCCATCGGTCGACTCGATACTAGGTTCGGACGCGTCCAAGTCCTGCGTGATGTCCTTCCCACACAGAAATCCATCAGTACGTTTCACCACCGCCAGATCTTCAGCCGAGATCCGATCGATCGCACAGGTCACCGTCGGTTCGTTCACGCGAGGCAGGCACTGGAAGTTAGCCAGGTCGCAGTAGCCCGTAGCCCACCCGTTGCAGCAGATTTCGTTGCGACGAAACACGTCAAAGTTCTTGAGACTAGTGAGATGAGTGAGTGACGGCAATCTATGAACGTGGATGGCGTCGGCGACGTAGAGTGTGGAAAGTCCGGGGAGATCGTCCAGGTTGGGGGGCTCCTTTAGCCCTCGAACGATGGCCAACACTAGTGTCGATAAGCTGTGAAGTCCTTTCAGTGATGGATATTCGGTCAAGCCGGCAGCTCCTCCTGTTCGAACGAATCGAAGGTTGTGCATGTTTGTGAACATGTTTGCTGGGAGGTAGTGCAGACTGGAGTGTATGAAATCGTTCTGCGTACTCTACAATGCAAACGACTTCAACCTGTGCACTAAAACTCAGATTTGCAAGCAATCGCTGGATGTGTATTGAGGAACGAGCTTCAACAAGATCAGACCGAGGTAAACAACTCTCGTGGTTACTGCCCGCGTGCCCCAGCATTTGGCGGTCGCTGCATTTTTGCTGCGATGCTATTCCGTGAGCCTGACGGATGTCGGTCAACTCCTGTACTCGCGTTCTGTTTGAAGCATCGCTGCAAGTTGTTCATTGTTCATTTTCAAGTCTCGACCACCAGTCTCGGAATCACAAGCACCATGTTGATGCGAACCGCGCTACTCCTCGTTGTAACCTGTATCGCAAGTGCTTTCACTGCCAGTGCAGCACTAACCAAGGGCCATGATTTGTCCTCTGTCGGCATCATGGAGGCTTCTCAAGGCGCCAAGTGGATCTCCACCTCGGGCAAGACGACAACCATCGAGTCCATTCTCGGTGGTGGTGGCATGGAAGCTGTACGACTTCGGTACGTCTCTTGATCGCCTCTGTATCGCTCAATGGCAACACTCTAATTCTCTACTGTGACAGTCTGTGGACATCGGGCGACTACAACTTGACGTACACGTTGGCGATGGCCAAACGGTTCTCCAACGCGGGCTACAAGATCTACCTAGACATGCACTTTTCGGATACGTGGGCCGACCCGACGAAACAAGGCACTCCGAAAGCTTGGGACAGCACGTCGATCACCACACTGTCCGCTGCGGTTAAAGCGTACGTGACGTCGACGTTGAAATCTTTTACAAGTGCCGGTGTGACCATCGACATCTTGTCGTTGGGCAACGAGGTCACGTACGGGTTCCTCTGGCCGACGGGCAAGATCTCCAATGGCGACTACAGCAACTTTGCTACGCTGTGGAAAGCGGCTCGACAGGGCGTCACTGCTGCCGTTGCTGCTGGTACGAAGCAGCCGAAAGTGATGATCCACATCGACAACGGGTGGAAGGCCAGTAATGTCGCGAGCTTCTTCAAAGCGCTCTTTGCGACTGGGACGGTGACCACCAGTGACGTGGATGTCTTCGGCTTCTCGTACTACCCGTTCTACGGCACGGGCGCTACCATCTCGGCGCTTACAACGTCATTGACCCAAATCGCCAACACGTACAAGAAGCCGATCTACATCGCAGAGACGGACTGGCCAACGGAGTGCACGAAGGTCACGCTGAGTGCGTCGTACCCGATTAACGCCAAGGGCCAACGGAGTGCACGAAGGTCACGCTGAGTGCGTCGTACCCGATTAACGCCAAGGGCCAACGGCAGTGGGTAGCTGCTATCATGGGGGTGCTGGAAGGACTTCCGAACAGCTTGGGCGGTGGTATTTTCTACTGGGAACCTGCCTATTTGACGGTGGCAGGTCTGGGTAGTTCGTGCGAGTCGGCTCTACTCTTCAGTGTCAACTGGGCCAATTGGCCGGTGACGTACGCTACGGCGCTCTCATCCGTTTACATGTATGCGTAGGAGTTACGAACAGTATCGGATAACTGGTTGCTGGCCTCGCACGATAAGCGAAAACACGAATTCCATTTCGCTATCACTGAAAGCAGTAGATGCAGCAGTTTCCATCAACACTGCACCTGTATGCGATAGTCATCAATGTTCGGCGCATTGTGCCGGGGCGCTTTGCAAGGTTCTCTTGATTTCCACCTTCAATCTCGGCGTCGGGGGCAGCAAGTCGAGTACATTTAGCAGTCAAGGGACTCCAGCCGGGTGCGGCGTGGAGTGTCCCCCATTGTGGCGAAGCCGTGCTTGACTGCTTCAGTGATACTTGGCCCCCGACGTCATGGCTGCTGCGATGCCCCGTAACGTGACATTGTTGATGCGCGCGTACTGTTCATCGCAATCGGACCGCCATCGTCCGAAGTGCTTAATCGCTAGTCGGTCGACACCAGCTCCGAAGAGTGCCGTGGCTCCACCACTCCGCATTGAATGCGTGCCATACTCGTTGGGATTTTCACCGGCGTCTCGTGCTGCTGAGCGAATCGCTGCAGACATCTCACTTGCAGAGGTAGTCGCGCGTTTTGATACGGTGCAAAGGGGTTCGTGGTCTGCTAGACCGATGCTGGGGGCATGTTGGGCGAGTTCCCACACAGCAAGTACCGGGCAGAGCCAACTAGAACCTGAGCGCTCGAGGGTCCTTGTAGCACCGCGGCCTTCCTGGTCTGTCTTGCTTCCCCGGAAGTGGATTGAAACAGACTGTGCGAGAGCCTTAGAGGTTGTCAGGGCGTCATGCTGCGTGTGAAACTGGACGTCCCGAAGTTGAATTACGTAGGCCTTGACTATGCCACGATCGCTTAGGTACTCTGACCGTCGCAACATATAGAAGTAGCCCATGACCGCAGCCCCCCAGAGAACACGGTCATGGGCAAAGTGGAAATCACATCGGGTGCGAAGTCGACGGAGTAAGCTTGGGGTAATTGGCTGCTTCCTCGTAGGAGGTGCTGACAGTCGTTGCATCCCCTGCAGAGCGAGCTAGTTACCGGCGTGGATACCAGCAGAGAAACCGCAATGGCGTCGATGATACCAACTGATGTGGCCCAGTTTGGACAGGATGGTCGATGCGGAGTTGCGACGGCGTCCAGGGCCCGGTCTCCAGCACCAAATTGCGAATTGAATGAGCTGCTCTGAGTCTTGCGTCCGTTGTCCCGTGAGCCATGATGAGAAGCTGTAGTAGGTCTTAAGCGTTAAAACCACTGCGAGGGAAGGTGGCGCTTCCAGGTGAACCCAAAGGCTATTGTGAGTCCTATCGAGCAAATTCTCTTCTATTCTGTACCACCAGACACGGCCTGTTGGCCTGGCAGTAGCTTCCTAACTCCTAGGTAGTCGTGCCAGCTCGGCATCGCGTTCGCTGGGATGCCCTGTGAGTAGGTGGAGGCTTGTTGTTAAGAAACCCCCACTACAGACGCCTTCTGTTGCGCACCAGGAAACCCATTGGCGCCATGCTGCTTCATACTTTCTGTGACTCCCGATGGCCAATGCTTGGGCTTGTAGCTGGGAGAGAACGTCTTAAATAACCTTCTTGCGGCCGCGGGGATCGGTGTCTGCGACCAAGAAACAACAGCGTTAGTCAACGTGTGGCGGAGGGTGGGAGTACGGCAGCGAGACCCGGCGTCAGCGACTGTGTTAATAGACCCCGGCAAGTGGCAGATAGATAAGCGGAAACTGTGGGTAGCTTCGCTGAAGCTGATGGCACGGACAAGTTCTTGACCAAATGGGTTGTCCGTGCCAAGTTTGTTTATCCAGGAGATGGCGCTTGCATTGTCGGACCAGGCACTGACGTGGGTGATGTGGTTTCGTTGCGATGCCGTCCACCGATGTCCCCACAGCACCGCGGTCAGAGCGGCGCAGAACAACTTGCGGATGTTGATGTCCAGGCCATATTCACCGCTCGCGGATTGGAATAACTCTCGTTCGTCGTCGTCAAACTCGATTTGGATGTATTGCTGGCTGGTTGGGTCTAGTACAGATAACCCCTCGTCGCTAGCGTCCATGTAGAGGTGCACGGAGGCTTCAGGAAGCACTCCAAACATTTTCATCGGCAGGTTTGCTCACCGCCCGTGAATCATGATCGCCCGAAACCATTGCAGATCGCAGCTCACTGCCGGAGTTAGCTGCACTCGGGCTTCACGGGGGGGGGGGGGGGGGGGGGGGGGTCCGTTTTGCCGCAGAGTGCACACGCTGGAAGAACGGCTTCGCCGCACGGAGACAGCAGCATACGTGCCGCAAACTCCCGAGAAGACGCTGGAAATCGGTCCGTGACGCGGTGGATGCTGCCTCCATCCGGTTGATTCTGTCTAGAGCCTTGGTTATCTTGCTGGTTGGTATCGAGACTGTGCGAGCGCGTGTGTCGAACAGTAGCCCGAGTACCTCGATATTGGTCTCCCAAGCGGAAAATTTGTGCTCGTTGATCGCATGTGGGCCCAGGACTGCGAGCATTGCCAAGCGTAGAGTTTCTAGAGCACTCTCCAATCGCGGTGGTGTGTCGACTTCCACAGGGATGTGGTAGTCGACCCAT
Source organism: Phytophthora agathidicida (assembly GCA_025722995.1). NCBI lineage: Eukaryota > Oomycota > Peronosporomycetes > Peronosporales > Peronosporaceae > Phytophthora > Phytophthora agathidicida. The sequence continues at coordinate 2,330,089 of CP106972.1, read as the reverse complement.
TCATACGCAAAGAATGGGGTATTGTCAGAGACCGCATCACCTGTCATGGAAGCCGGGCTCTCCCGACCCAGCATCCATGATATGGCGCCGCCGAAGACGCCGTAGTATGATGGCGAGCCGCTCCACCCAAATGGGGCGGACATGTCCAGGAGCAGGGCTTGAAGTTGAGGAATCCGAGCGCCCATCCGGCTCACGTGAGCGCTGGCCAGCATCAAATGACGGAACACCGACTTAACGTCTCCCTTGAGGATGTAGATCGTTTGGTCGGGGAACTGGCTAGCTAACAGCTCGATGCGCCGAGCAACAGCGGCTACATGATGATACTCAATGTTTGGGAAATGGTCCTTGCCCGACGCGTCGTTTACGGAGCGACCTCAAGGGAAGGACAGGTCGTGGATGAGTCGAACTTCGAGGCGCGGCTTGTCAAATTCATTAGCCTGCAGCTTGTGTATCCGCGGGGAACAGCTGAGGCCATGGTCGCTCGACTAAAGTCAAGTCCTGAAGACCCCACGGACGTCGAGAAGCAATGGCTTGAGTGGCTAGAACTACCTCCTACAGCTGCGAACATCACGAGCCACGAAGTGCTATTTCTCGGCAAGCTGTACGACATGCTGAAGGTAATGGAGCCAATGCACGACCAAGATGAGATCCCGAAATGGTGCCGGCTCTTTACGTTGCTGCCGTAGCCCACCTCCTGTGTGCCATCGTTCTCCCCGGCCACTACAGAGGTGCTCTACCAAGTCGCAAAACAAATTTTGGCAACTACGGGTAAGGATGTCTTTGGTCTCTACAAGTCCACAAACTCTCGTGGACAGCGGACGTATGCTACGTCTACGGAGTTCCAAGAAGTGCGCGAGAGGATGTGGACCACGGTGTTCAACCTCGGAGACTGCGTCAGCCATACTGCGGATCCCCGGATTGGCGTTCCAAGGCGCAACTTCGAGTACCAGATTTCAACAAATGGCTACAGTGCTGCTGTGCTGACGTCGATTCCTGCTCCTGTTGAACGACCTGCTCCTTCTCCGAAGTATATACCAAATACGTTGATCGGGATCGATCCAGGACTACGGATGATGCTGACGGCATACAGCCGTCCTATGCTGGACTTTGTCTGCAACCCACCGGAAGAGCCATGCTCCATGCCCGGTTGGTGCAGTACCTGTCCAGGTCACGTTGGCGGCAGACGCCATGGCAAGAAGCGCAGCAGGAACCGCCGTCGCCGCCACCGGCGCAAGAGACGCAGCAGAGCGCAGTGTGACGTGGAGGGGTGGTGCGAGATCTGCCAACGGCGCCACCCAAAGTACCGTCCGCGGAAACACGGCGTCAGGCGCCGGACTCACTTCCTGCGTGACAATGCTCACGTCCTACAAGGCACGTCCCGAGAGTACCGACACATGAGTCGTGTCGAGCACCATGCACTTTGGCATGAAAACCTGAAGAAGAGGTATCCGCTCTACGATGCGTTTGTGAAGCACATGCCATCGTTCAAGACTTCGTCGTCGGCGTCTCTGCTCTCTCGTTACGAGCACATGTGGAAGAACGTCAACGCCATGCTGGAGTTCTGCGCTCTCAAAGGGTTTCGAAAGTGGAGATTCACGGTGTCGCGATTCAAACGCAAGGCCGTCGCAAAACTCGCCAAGCGTGTCGTCCCGAACGTGGACCGTGACGTGTGTGTGGCTCTCGGAAAATGGAGCAGCCAGACTCACCTCGCGGGCCATATGCACGTCCCGCTAAAGAGGTTCGCACTTGAACTCTCTCGCCGCGCAACCCTCGTCATGGTCGACGAATTCCGCACCAGTTATCTTTGCTCCGAGTGCTCGCGCCCGATGGTGAACATGCCATTCAAGATCTACGGTACGACGAAAACCAAAAGATCGAGGAATGTGCGTGTCTGCGGAAACGTAGCTTGCAGAGCGAACTACTGGGAGCGTGACATCAATGCGGCGAAGAACTTGTGGCAGCTTGGGCTACTCCAAGTCACCCACCGGCCTCGAACTCCGCAGTTTTGCAGAGGATACCGAATCGACTAAGGCGTCTTAATTCAACCAACGTGGGAACGGGACCCTGAGAAGGACCTCACACGAAAGCCCACTCGGTAAACGGGCTGCTGGGGAGTGTAAGGCTTAGTGCCTTCATTCATAGGTAGCCCAGTCCGAACGTAAAGATCTCTCGAGATCATTCTTCGTGAATATACCTTACCAAGAACATTACCAGGACTTCAACCTGATACCACACGTGCACGTAAACTGAAAAACGCATTGTCTTCGAACAGAGGGTACTACCTGTACAGCGTTCCCCCCAAAGTAACCGCTGATTGTGTATTGAGGTCCGAGGTGCTTCAACTTCAGCTGATCCGTAGTACTTGTCACGCTTGGTGGTCAAGCTGACTGAGTCAGACGTGCTGCATTTCTGAATGTCATGCATCAATTATCCCTTCGGTTCGTGAGCTTACGGACAGTAGTCTGCACCATTTGAAGGTTGGTTGAAAAGCTCATTCGGCATTTTCGATCCTCGAGCACAAGTATCCCATCGAAGGAACCTTGGAGCAGCATGTTCCTCCGCACAGCGCTTCTCTTTGCCGGTGCCTGCGTCGCGTGTGTGTTCAACACCGCCTCTGCAGCACTAACCAATGGCCACGACTTATCCTCCGTGGCGCTAATGGAGACTGTCCAAGGAGCCCACTGGATCTCCACCTCCGGCAACACGACAACCATCGAAACCATCTTCGCTGAAGGCGGCATGGACGCCGTCCGACTCCGGTGCGTTGCCGTTTTCTCTGTTACGTGGCGAACTCAACTCAAAACTTACCTTTCCTTGTCCGGTGCACAACATTTGGACGGCCGGCGACTACGACTTGGACTACACGTTGGCACTAGCTCAACGGTTCTCCAAGGCTGGTTTCAAGATCTACCTGGACATGCACTTCTCGGATACTTGGGCCGACCCTCACCACCAAGACATCCCTGCAGCATGGGACAACTCGTCCGTTGCCACGTTGGCTGCCGACCTTCAGGCGTACGTGACGTCGACGTTGAAGGCCTTCACGGAAGGGGGTATCGATCTCGACATTTTGTCTCTGGGCAATGAAATCACGATCGGATTTCTGTGGCCCACGGGTAAACTCACCACCGGAGATTTCAATGACTTTGCAACGCTGTGGAAGGCGGCACGACAGGGTGTGACGGACGCCGTTGCCGCCGGTACCAAGCAGCCGCAGATCATGATCCACGTCGACAACGGATGGGACTACGACTATGTGTCGGAGTTTTTCACGGGCTTGTTCGCGAACGGTACCGTGACTCCGGACGACGTGGACGTACTCGGGTTCTCATTCTACCCGTTCTATGGTGTGGAGGCTACGATCGGTGCACTGAACTCGTCGCTGACTCAAATCGCCAAGGACTACAACAAACCGATCTACGTTGCCGAGACGGACTGGCCGGTGGCCTGCGAGAACGTTTCGCTGAGTGCCGACTACCCGGTGAGTGCTGAGGGACAAACGCAGTGGGCGACAGCTATCAAGGACGTGCTAGAAGGTCTGCCGAGTGACTTGGGCTCAGGTATCTTTTACTGGGAACCAGCATACCTGTCGGTGGCAAGTCTTGGAAGCTCGTGTCAGTCGGCACTATTGTTCGATGTCGACTGGAGCAATTGGCCGCAGACATACGCGACCGCACTCTCGTCCGTCAACATGTTTGCCAACATGTAGACAGGGCTTTCAGTCTACAGTAGCATGCAATTTCACGGTCGAACCTGAATGAAATCGCGAGAGTTAGGATCGCTTAGTCACAATGCAGATCTCCCGTCATATGCGTGCCCCATTTGCAGCTGTGGATGCCAACTAGATCTCGCGGGTCATGTAAAATCTTGCCGTCTTCACCCTTCCTTGAACGTAAAAGCTTACAACACCGTAAGTCAGCGCTAGTTCAGCCGCTCAACTTGAGCGATCTCATTCTTCATTTCCCAGCTAAGTTCACAAATAACAGACACCAGTAGCAGCAAAATGTTCCTCCAGACAGCGCTGCTCTTTGCTGGCGCATGCATCGCAAATGTGTTTGACGCCGCTGTGGCACTGACCAAAGGCCACGATCTGTCCTCTGTCGGACTCATGGAGACCGGTCAAGGCGCCAACTGGATCTCCACATCGGGTAACACGAGCACGATCGAATCGATTCTCGGTGCTGGTGGCATGGACACTGTGCGACTCCGGTACGTCTACTTCAAACACTAATTACATTGATTCCCCGGCCTCACTGTGCTTGTGCAGCATTTGGACGTCAGGCGACTACGATTTGGACTACACGCTTGCACTAGCACAACGGTTCTCTAAAGCAGGCTACAAGATTTACCTGGACATGCATTTCTCCGATACGTGGGCCGATCCGACCGCCCAAGCCATCCCTTCATCCTGGGACGACACCTCAGTCACCACGCTAGCCAAAGACCTTCGAGAGTACGTGACATCGACGCTGAAATCCTTCACGGACGGCGGTGTGGACCTCGACATCTTGTCGCTGGGCAACGAAGTCACCAAAGGGTTTCTCTTCCCGACCGGAAAGATCAGCGATAACGACTTCAGTGGCTTCGCTACGCTGTGGAAAGCTGCGCGTCAAGGTGTGACCGACGCCGTGTCGGCCGGTACGACTCAACCGAAGGTGATGATCCACCTGGACAACGGATGGAAGTACGAGACCATGTCGTGGTTTTTTGAGAGCCTCTTCGCTGAAGGAACAGTGACGACGGACGATGTTGATGCGTTTGGTTTCTCGTTCTACCCGTACTACAACACGGAGGCCACCATCGACGCACTCACGTCTTCACTGACTCAACTGGCGTCCACATACAGCAAACCGATCTACATCGCAGAGACCGACTGGCCGACGGAGTGCACGAAAGTCGAACTGAGTGCCGACTACCCGGTGAGCGCAAAGGGCCAAAGCGAGTGGGTCGCTGCTATCATGGATGTGCTGGAAGGTCTGCCTAGTAATTTGGGCGCCGGTGTTTTCTACTGGGAACCTGGCTATCTGAAGGTGACGGGGCTTGGTAGCTCGTGCGAGTCGGCTTTACTCTTCAGCGTCAATTGGGACAATTCTAAGGCAGACGCTACGGTGCTCTCGTCCGTTTACATGTTTGCCAACGGATCTGCTCAAGAACCGCAAACTACGACCGCTCCTACTCCGCAGACACAGACCGATTCGTCACAGCAGACACAACTTAACTTTTCCCAACTGGATAAGAGTAGCGCATCGCAAGAGGCTAGTGGAAGTTCGACACAACAGACCACAGAGAGCCCCGTACAACAAACTGACGACAGCTTTATCCAGCAGCAGTGATCTCCACGTACCGTATACTTACGTAAGTAGACCAACATCACTTAAATTCCATGAGCTTTTGCAGTATCCTCTTCACTCCACCACTAACTGTTTGTATCAAACACGAAAGCATTGGCTGAACAATCGGAAAAATGTTTCTTCTGGAACTTGGTGAAGTGGTTTCGAACTTGTCGTTGCTGCTCTTCGAGTAGATTCGCGACGAATGTGGCATCGCCACTTTCACCTGGATCACCAAGCTTTTCAAAGAAAATAGCACGTGTTATGTCGGTGCTGAGTCGGATATCTCGCTCGATATCTGTTTGTAAGCGCTGAATCGCTCGCTTGAATTGGTTCGCTTGAAGTTGCTCCATGCGTTCGTAAAACGCGTTGCATTCTTGGTGCTGGTCACTAGTTTGCAGAGTTTTGCTTGGGTTCGCAAAATAAATACCGGAATGGAGCGATTTGTCGAGTAGCCTCGTTTGAGCTGTTGATGGCGTCGGGATCCCTTCATAACTCTCTACGCTCTCGGCTGGACTTGGACAGTTGTCACCTACTGGAGAAGGTACCTTGTGGTCAATATCCATTTCAAGCAGTTCTTCTGGGGAGGAGAAATCCACGCTGTGCACCTCGTCAAAAACCTCTAGGCTGATGTCTTCAAAGTCGCCCGGAAGAGTATCCCAGTCCATCCACATACTTTGTCCTCCATCCGAGAGCTGGTGCCATTTTGCAGGAGCATGGCGCTCATTGAAAGCTTGGATATATAGATACGAGGTCGTGATGCGCTTCATTTTGCGCCAAGCACTCGCTGTTGAATGACTCCAAGGAGTGTATAATGTTGCCGAGTCATCCGAGCTGTGAGCCACGAAATCTCTAACCGAAGTACCTGTTTTCTTCATGACGAGACTCCAGGAATGCGCAAGAGCTCTCGCTTCAGATGTAGACCAGCATGAGTGACACCTCGACGGATGACGATACTCGAAACTCGTTCCAGCTTTGGACTTAGACGCTTTAATTTTCGGAGAGCGCGTCCACTTCTTCACGGACTTAATTTTAACCAAAATGTTGAACGATTCTTTCGTGAGAAGGATGCTCGTGCGCCTCCCTCGTTTTGGCGGGTGTACGTTCTTTCGTTCTTCTTTTGTCATGTCAAACCAAAGCGGACCACCAGAGACTTGCTGCATTTCGTTGAATCTCGTCACATAGCGGACGGCTTCGTACAGATAACAGCGCTGGGTATGGACAGACCTACAGGATCTCGCTTCTCCTTTTCGCGAGAGTCGATCCGCAATGAGTTTGTCCAGACCATCCGAAGACTTTACTGCCTTCGTTAACCGCACACCATTATTTTCCAGTTCACTCCAAACCTCGATCATTCGGGACAACTCCGCCTCGGACCACATGGGAGAGAGATATCCGGGCATCCTCGAAGGCCTCATTTTGCCAGGGCTATCTTCCTCTTAGCTTACGGAAAGCGTTAGATGCTGGAGCAAACTGGGAAGGGGGAACCGTTGTGACTAAAATGACTGTGGTCAACCCGAAAGCAAACAAATCTGAAAAACTACCTGAGTACGCCATAGTCTACCCATCCGAATCAACGCAGTGGCTGATAGCGTTGTCCTAGAAGCACACGGTTGGCAGCTTCTTCGTGGGCTCGTTCCTGTTCGAATTGGTCGAATCGGTCTTTCACCTGCTGCTGCTGCATGCTCAGCACTTTTGTCGCGAAAGCGGCATCGCCACCGCTTCCCGGGTCTTTGAAATGACTACTGATGATGGAACGCAGCATATCGGAGCTGCGTTGGATTTCGTCTTCAATGCTCGCTCGCAACTCGGACACAGCTCGACGCATTTTCTTGTTGCGTAACTCGATCATGTTTTCGAGGAGAATGTTACAATCTCGGTGCTTGAGCTGGCTCCGTAACCCCGAATCCCCCTTTTCCTGCTGTGGGTCCTCTTTGGTTTGAGTCGTATTCGACGAAGCGAGAGAATTCAACGATGGGCTATTGGAGGTTGTCGATATGGTATATTCACGAAGAATGATCTCGAGAGATCTTTACGTTCGGACTGGGCTACCTATGAATGAAGGCACTAAGCCTTACACTCCCCAGCAGCCCGTTTACCGAGTGGGCTTTCGTGTGAGGTCCTTCTCAGGGTCCCGTTCCCACGTTGGTTGAATTAAGACGCCTTAGTCGATTCGGTATCCTCTGCAAAACTGCGGAGTTCGAGGCCGGTGGGTGACTTGGAGTAGCCCAAGCTGCCACAAGTTCTTCGCCGCATTGATGTCACGCTCCCAGTAGTTCGCTCTGCAAGCTACGTTTCCGCAGACACGCACATTCCTCGATCTTTTGGTTTTCGTCGTACCGTAGATCTTGAATGGCATGTTCACCATCGGGCGCGAGCACTCGGAGCAAAGATAACTGGTGCGGAATTCGTCGACCATGACGAGGGTTGCGCGGCGAGAGAGTTCAAGTGCGAACCTCTTTAGCGGGACGTGCATATGGCCCGCGAGGTGAGTCTGGCTGCTCCATTTTCCGAGAGCCACACACACGTCACGGTCCACGTTCGGGACGACACGCTTGGCGAGTTTTGCGACGGCCTTGCGTTTGAATCGCGACACCGTGAATCTCCACTTTCGAAACCCTTTGAGAGCGCAGAACTCCAGCATGGCGTTGACGTTCTTCCACATGTGCTCGTAACGAGAGAGCAGAGACGCCGACGACGAAGTCTTGAACGATGGCATGTGCTTCACAAACGCATCGTAGAGCGGATACCTCTTCTTCAGGTTTTCATGCCAAAGTGCATGGTGCTCGACACGACTCATGTGTCGGTACTCTCGGGACGTGCCTTGTAGGACGTGAGCATTGTCACGCAGGAAGTGAGTCCGGCGCCTGACGCCGTGTTTCCGCGGACGGTACTTTGGGTGGCGCCGTTGGCAGATCTCGCACCACCCCTCCACGTCACACTGCGCTCTGCTGCGTCTCTTGCGCCGGTGGCGGCGACGGCGGTTCCTGCTGCGCTTCTTGCCATGGCGTCTGCCGCCAACGTGACCTGGACAGGTACTGCACCAACCGGGCATGGAGCATGGCTCTTCCGGTGGGTTGCAGACAAAGTCCAGCATAGGACGGCTGTATGCCGTCAGCATCATCCGTAGTCCTGGATCGATCCCGATCAACGTATTTGGTATATACTTCGGAGAAGGAGCAGGTCGTTCAACAGGAGCAGGAATCGACGTCAGCACAGCAGCACTGTAGCCATTTGTTGAAATCTGGTACTCGAAGTTGCGCCTTGGAACGCCAATCCGGGGATCCGCAGTATGGCTGACGCAGTCTCCGAGGTTGAACACCGTGGTCCACATCCTCTCGCGCACTTCTTGGAACTCCGTAGACGTAGCATACGTCCGCTGTCCACGAGAGTTTGTGGACTTGTAGAGACCAAAGACATCCTTACCCGTAGTTGCCAAAATTTGTTTTGCGACTTGGTAGAGCACCTCTGTAGTGGCCGGGGAGAACGATGGCACACAGGAGGTGGGCTACGGCAGCAACGTAAAGAGCCGGCACCATTTCGGGATCTCATCTTGGTCGTGCATTGGCTCCATTACCTTCAGCATGTCGTACAGCTTGCCGAGAAATAGCACTTCGTGGCTCGTGATGTTCGCAGCTGTAGGAGGTAGTTCTAGCCACTCAAGCCATTGTTTCTCGACGTCCGTGGGGTCTTCAGGACTTGACTTTAGTCGAGCGACCATGGCCTCAGCTGTTCCCCGCGGATACACAAGCTACAGGCTAATGAATTTGACAAGCCGCGCCTCGAAGTTCGTTCGAACGTGTTGCTGCGCTGCAACGACCATGTCATTCGTCAGTTCTTTGATAGCGGAGCCGAAACAGGAAAGCGTAGGCGGTATATACGACATGACCCTCGATCGCGTATTTTTGTAGACGTTGATGGACTCCTCTAGTGCAGCGTTAGCCGAGGGTTTTGGCACGGGCCTCTGTTCGTCACCAAAGACAGCAGTGCAGCACCGGTAGAACGTAGCTTGGTCCAGCTGCAGGGCTGTCTCCATCGTGCGAGATCTTGCCGGTACTACAGGGTAGTTCGGGTGGCTACGCTGGTGGTGCTCGAGCAGGCGGCAGCAGTGGAAGTTCATGACGAACATTGCCTCCACTCGAATCTGCTGCAGAGCCACTGCACGTTGTTCGAGCGCGTCCCGGATGTCAGGATTCGGGGAAATATGCCTCAGTGGGTACGTCACGGTTGAGAACACTAGGGCGCTGTTGGCTCCTCGAAGAAGGGTGCGACGATGGTTCGCGGCGGCGTGTTGCTCGATGTCGACTTGATCAGGCGGTCTCCACGCGACCGCGAGTTCTGGCAGGGGCTCGACGATGCTGGGGTCGGTAGCGAACGAATCCATGGAGGCAGGAGGCTTGACTGTTCTGATAGTGAGGCTGCTGGCCACCACAGCCAAGTACACTTTCGTCACACCTGACAACGCCGCAGACGCCGTCTCCCGTAACTCCGCTGCTGGTGCTGACGCTGCTGCCTCAGCGGCTTCAACTACGACTCTAAACTTCAACAATGTTGACCGCAGAAGGCGAATTGATCTAGTGGACGCCTTCTGTCGGGGTGGTATGTCCATTTTGGAAGGCGTCCATTAGTCAAAATCATTCCAAAGGCAGCGTCAGGAAGTGGTCAAGTTGGGCAAGCTGGTTAGACGTGGTCCCGGGAAGCTCCCCAGCATTTTTAACAAACCGGAGTCATATGGTTGAATATGATCATCTATCCGACTATACTACTAGTTTGTATTGTGCTCAACAGCCAATAAAAGCCTAGACCAGTAGTTTAATCCAATCAAAATACATAATTGCCTCTATTTTATCCAATAGGATGAGAACATCAAACCAGGTCCTGTAGGCCAGCCGTTCCGACGTATTGGGTCGGAACGCCGGTCAAAATATGTATATGTACAGCCAAAAGACAAGTGAATTGCATATCACTTACATATTTGCCGTTTATCCGACCGACAGCATGGGATTAGAAGAGTTGGTGCCAGGAAACACCAAGCGAGCGAAGGCAACTGCTGTGGGGTCTTTCGTGAAGTCTTTGAAATCCGAAGGTGTGACAGAAGAGTATGTTCGTGTGTGTATTGAACGAGATGGGAGTGGAAAGTGTTTTGTGTCCGTAATGGACAAGTTTGGTATGTATCTTGCGTTTAATGAGGGCAAAAAAGGAAAGTCGTTGGCTCGAAACACTGCGATGCAGTACTACAGGCAGGCCAAACTTTGGCTCCTCGACCAGTTCCCTCAGCACCGGGCTGCATTAGAAGCGCGTCTGCTCAAAATGGGGAAGACGCTAGGTAACTTTTGCATGAAGCGCGACGGTGGTGGATTTATAAGCAAGGCACCACCATGTACAAAGGCTGACTTAAAGAAAATGCTTGTGTATTTGTATGTTAATGCGAGCTGCTCGAGTGACTACCAAGATTCTGCGCTGCTTTGCCTGCTGTGGTACCTATTCGGTAGAGCCTCGGATCTCGCTCTGCTCCGCAAGCCCAACATCTCCATAGATGCCGGCAACGTGCTCTTCGTCCGCTTCATTCGGATGAAGACATCCGAAGAGAAAGGGCTGTCATTGTTTCCTGGAACCGAGTTTGAGACCTGCCCACTGCTTGCCATGGCACTGGCGGTGCTGATGCAGACCGCCCCATCAACCGACGTCATCGACAATCTACCCGACATGCAAGACCACGCTGCAGTCACGCTTTCTCCGGACGTCCCGCTCCTGGAGATCCTCGACCACCCCGTTGACACAGCTGGACTTGGCGCTCCGTCGGCTGCAGGTGTGGAGAAGACACCCACTGTCTATTCCCACGTGAACCGCGTGCTCGAACGCATAGCTGCAGCTGCTGGTGTCACGATCGCACTGACGTCTCATTCTTTCCGGCGCGGCGGGGCACAACACGCCAGCGGTAGCGGCGAGCTCACAGCACGGTGGATCTTCGACAGAGGCGCCTGGAACATGAGCGCAACGAACAAGGGTTTCAACTATATCTTCAACACCAGCAAAGAAGACCACAAGGTTAGCAAGATACTCAGTGGACACAATACCAAGAAAAACGTGGCGCTCGAGAACTTGAGTTCGTTCGACTCGCAAACAAGGAGCACGATTTCCAGCTTCCAGCGTCACCTGTTCAGCACATGCCACAATCTCCAAGCTACACAGTACAACGTTAACCAAGCTGTCCTTGATGTGCTTACCTCGACTGTGATCCGCCACTACCCGCTGCTGAAACGTCTGAACGCTGAAGCACCTGCAGTTAAACGAATCGAAGCTTGTACCACGGAGATGGGATGCTCGCTCGTTGAGTTACTGGCCTGGTCGTCGCACCTCGCAAATCCAGAGCTACCCTGTGAAATCAGCAAGCCATCAAGCACGCACCAGGCATCTGAGCAGGCATTGCCACGAAGCACAGAACAAAAGGTCATCGATCACCAAGCTGCTGCCATTAACCACTTTATCGAGCACGTGAAGCTGCAAGATGCTCGCATGGACGCACTGAAAGCTAAGCTGAACGACCCTAGGCAAGAAATACGCAAACGGCACAACCCGGAACCTAGTCAATGCGGTGAGAGTCAAGCTAAGAAGAAGCAGCGCAGATCAGCAGTGACTCACCTTCATACGACTTGGTATGGATGGTACGCCCAAGAACCACCGTTGTGGCGTGCACCCCATCTCGAAGCAGCAGAAGTCCGACGCAAAGCAGCTTGTCGCTTACATGAAGCTGTTCTTGGATGACGGCTTTGTGCTTGATGTCACAGAAGCCAGCTACCGCGACCAGGTGCTTTCCCTCGGAATCCGTGCAGAGAAATCAGTCTTGAGGTTCCTCGAAGATCACGGCATCAACTCACGCGGGTCTGGCGCTGTCTTGAAACACCTGCGTAGTCTTCACCGTGCTGGCGCACTCAACGCCAAAATTGAGCGCCATGAACAACTTCTCCAGACACCTGCTATCCAAGACCCTGCTCCAGGTTACACGCAAAATATTCTCGAACAGATTGGATGATCAGCATGAGTTTGTGGTGTTGGGTTTTTGACCCGGATCACGGCCTCCGTTGCAAGGGCAACCTTCGTGGACGCTTTCAGTGAAAGGCGCGGCTGTGATTGGCGGAACACATTTACCGCAGCAGAGTGACAGAGAGGAATTAGTGACACCCTCGGTCGTACTAATATAACCCGACCGAGGTATTGAATTAGGTTAGGATAGGGCTATGTGCCACACATCACCGTGTTGTCGTGGTCTCGGTCGTACCCATGTGGGATTCTAGAGTCTCCCACCGAGATCTGTTCACACTTGATATTTGTATAGGAATATAGGAGTAGGTATAGGGAGACCTACAGAGGCTCTCTGAGCCACAAATAAGCAGAAATAAATAAGCAGTCTTCCCCCCCAAGCCGACAAGGGTCAAGTCCGTCTCCGGTAAGTGTAGTTAGCTTATTGTGGTGCAGGACACGCTCAGGTAGGGTGGATGCCTGTAGATTGAGCTAAGGTGTACCACCGAGGGTTCGTCTATAATTAGGCCAAGAGTGAAGCGTGGCCGAGTGTGTGTGGGAGCAACTTTAGAGTGTCGCTCTGTGTGTATTCGTGAGGACCGAGGGTTCTTACGTGTTCTAGACTTCCTGCCGAGGTTATACCTCGGCGCCCCTGTACAAGGCCTAACACACCGGTACCCTTCCTTCTGAGGGACTGCAGGGTTTTACTGCTTCCTAGCCTAAGCCCGTGGCTAGAGGAGTTAAATAAAGGGTTAACCTATACGATCGCAGTGCACAGAAGCGCTTGCAACCGACCCGGTGTAAGGGATCGTTCCTGGTCTTCAGGTTTGATCCAACAGTCGCTAACCTTTGCGGGTTAGCGTGTGTTGTTGGTGGGAACTCACCCGACACGTGAGAATTTTATCGTGAATCCTACACGACAAGTTGCAAAGGTTAATACACGTTAGTTTGTACAAGCCTTCATTAATACAAGCACATACGCTGTTACACGCATCAATGTTCAATCAGGGACCACCTACCGCCTCACACAACAGCTCCAATCGCTGTGGCATTAACAAACAGAAAGCCAAGCACAAGATAAACCTTAGGTGGGAGTTGAACCCACGACCGTCCCTTTCGGGGGCTCTTCCGCTGAGATACTAAGGTGGGGATTAGCACAACTCAAAGGCAGGGGAATACTCGTTGGAGGCCCGAGGGGGAATTAACCCGCACAGTTCTTCGTGCGGGCGACAACCCTGCTGGCCGAACCGGGTTCGGAACGGCTCCCTCAAAACACCCTCCAGTGGGTGGTCACTCGGGCACTGACACGCGTTGAGCGCAGCGCTCTTTTACTGGCAGCTATACTGGCTCCTGAAAGCCAGTCATTTCTGGTGTCTGGGGGGTTGTAAACGCATACATTTTCCCAGTCAATTAATGAAACACTTGGTTTACTAATGGTATACAATTTTTTATATAAAGTCGGATAGGTCGGAGGTCGGATATTTTTCGATATGGAGTCATCATCGTCACTATCGGAGTTCAAACTGCATGTACTGGTGTCCGAGCGTTCCTGGACTGGAACGTGGCGTTTTTCTTCCAACTCGCCAGCATCTTGGTCCGCACTTGGGGAGTGAAATGGAGGGAACAAATCGCCAATGTTCGTCGCTTTCTCCAGTTGAGGGGTGTTATCCAGGGGTGAAAGAAAGCTCGAATCGGATTGAAGATTTTGCTCCTTTTTTTTTAGCTTGTTGCTGGTTGTGCGACGCAGCTGAATCCCTGCCCAACCACCTCTGAACTCGATCCATCTTGAGCAACTTGCCAAAAGCGTATTTGCTGAGGGTTGTTGCTAAGCCTCGAGATCGACGCGGTAATTGACCCCGACGATTGTTACGTTCTTCACTGCTGAGGTCAAACCACAGAGTACCTCCATCCTTCTGACGCTCTTGGTCATGCTTGACCACGAACAACACAAATTCACGGATATGCTGTTTCTCGTGCAGTACAGCCGTCGACGAGCGAGGAAACTTGCTGCGTCGCGAAAAGAGAGCGTACATTTTTGCGTGAAGTGTTCCCGTGCCACGTGGGCAGCGCAGTAGGGGGTACTTGGCTTCTACATCGCTCCACGCTTGGACTAAGATGTTGATTTCCGTCTCCGTCCACGAAGTTACCTTCGACATGACGTTCAACGCGACTCGACCGCTGTTTCACTTCGTAAAATGACTAACTGGTACAGGACTCACTCCCCGTCCCAGAAAAGTGGTATTCAACCGGCCTTCATGCGTTTGGTACCTTTCACATGTATCACGACTTCCTTAAAAATGCAGCACTACTGATACTTACGCCCTTGGTCGAGAATAGAGCTGACGCAGCACTGCGTGGAAGTCCTCTCTCTCCTGTTGTCGCTCGTTGTGCATTTGAGCGAATAAATCCATGAGCTGCTCCTGCTGCTTGCCGACTAGATTCTCCATGAACGACACATTCTGGCTAGGGTCTTCCGCTGGAGTTCGCTGGTGCAAGATCTCCAGTAGCATCGCTTGGTTCTGTTTGCGCTCCTCCATTCGCTCTTCCCGTAGATCATGCATGAGCTGCTCGAAACGGGTGTTCTGCGCCTCCAGCAGCGCCTCGACGACTTGTTCATCCACTTGAGGTTCCTCTTCCTCATCCTCAAACTGTAACTCAGACTCACCATCGCGCGATGGAGACGGACTGGGTGACCGCAGCACAGACTCCACTGACTCTGATGCCTCAGACGACATCGACGTTTTCCGCGTCTTCTTCTGGCTGCGTTTCCGTTTGCGTCCAACCACCGTCACCATTCCCAGCACCTCTTCCTTCTCAATGATAACTCCCACCTTCTCGAACGTATCTCGGTCGATCTCACAGCCCACGCGTTGACTGGACTTGGGACTCACCAACTTCCTCTGCAGACGGAACCGTTCATTAAACGTCAAGTCGAACCAGTCCGATCCGTCCAGCGCTTCCAACCCAGCCACGCATTGCCGAATGAAGTGGTACGAGTGGATAATACACCGCTTCTTGGCAGTGATCGACCCCACCGACGTATCGGGTGGGCCACCAAGAGCGACAAACTTCTGTCGGATGAGCCAATTGGGCAGTTTGACCTTCTCGTCCGGGTCGTTCCCGTTGTCGATGAAGTCGTCCACCGCGTCCTGCCACGCGTCCACGAACAAGGCCCAGTCACGGGTGGTCCACGTGTTCTTGGGGGAGTCCACCGCCTCCTCCTCCGGCTCGGGTACAGCCGTCACCACTGTTTTCTTCTTGTGTTTCGAACCGGACCCCTTTGGGGTCTTGGTGGTCGAAACCGATGCTCCCCCTTTGCCGCAGATGCGGTCGAGTCGTGTAAAGAGTTGGGGGTTGACGACCGTCATGCCCTTTTCCTTTTTATTGTGCACGCGCCGCAGTTCGTGCTGCTCGGCCGCCGACAGGTCGAACCACCCGGGGGTGTCCTTTTTCGAGCTCTTCTTGTTCGTGTCGACGATCAGTCGGTACGACATGCACAGGCGGTGGTGCTGTCGGGTGACCGACGACAAACTGCGTTTGCTGGCGCCCGACAAGGCGCAGAACCGCGCGTGCAACGTGGCGCGCTCCGCCGACGAGAGCATGAGGCGGTCCTTGGGGTCGTCCACCACTTCCTCCCACGCCTGCACCAGGTGCATCAACTCGTCGGTGGCCCACGCCGAGTTCACTCGGACGGGGGCGGTAGCTGCAGCGGGCATTGTATAGTGTTGAGTATCGATAGGATGGGGGGGTGGGGGTGGAGGAGGGGGCCTGTCTTCTGGAGAGGTGTTGATCGAAGGCACTGCGAATTGAGACTTAGTGCTCTTTGTCGCCAAAAATCTCACTGGCTAGGGATCGGATTTGTCGAAAAACGACAAAGCATACAAAAGCCAAATCAAAAGGTTTTCTGAGGGCACGGCGGTTTTTCGAGGAAGGTCGATCCAGGTGGGATATCTCGTTTGCTGCTTGCAGAAAGAGGGTGTTATCAATGCAACGTCGAAATTGAGGCGACAGTGGGCTTACTACTACGGAAAATGGCGATCGATTCATCAGTCCTTGTGCTCCTGGTCCTGATTCCCGATTCGAGAGCTTCCCAGCTCTCGCAGCAGCACCCGAGCCTGTTCGCGTTCTTGAGAGCGTTCGTCCTGCAGCTGGTTGAACAGCCCCAACAGGTGCTGGCGCTGCTTCTCCACCAACGCTTCCACGAACTGCGACGGCTGATCCGATTTCTGGGCGGACGCACTGCGCAGCTTGAGCGCCTCGAGGATCACCTCCACGTTGTGCTGTCGCTCTTGTCGTCGTTCTTCTTGGAATTCGGCCAGGAGCGACTCGAACCGTTGAGTCTGCGCATTTAACAACCGTGTCACCCACTTGGCATCACTCAACCCGGTACGACGTCGCTTAGTGGGAGAACTCCCGTCAATACTTGTTGCATCCTCTGCAGGGTCCACCAAGCGACTAAATCTTCGTGGTACCACCTTCCCCGAAGAATGACGACGTCTTGTTGAGTTTGAATTTGCACCTCGACTTGAGTTTTCAGTTCTGCTATTTCGCGCAGATACAGTACCATCCGACGATTCGTCACCCGACCCGTCGGACGATCTCTCCGCAACCACGTAGCCTCGCGGAGGGCCGCTCGCGTACTTTGTCTTGCTCGATTTCTTGTCCGCCTTTTTTCGGGAACTGTTACCGCCTCCTTTTGTACGTCCAAGCAGCTGATCCAGGTTTGCGGGGGCGCGAAGCGCATCGGCGATCGGCGTTAAAACTCTTTTCTGTGCCCGATCAATCTCGCTCAGTCGCTGATACGCTTCTTTCTCAATGAAACAGGCGTGTTCGATGTGGTGTCCGTACTTCTTCTGCAGCTCCATCCGCTCCTCGGGGGTCATGCCGAACCAGTTCGGTCGATCACTCTGCGACGCCAGTGTCCGCAGCACATTGCGCAGCGATTGGAACGCCATCATAATGGCGTGTTTCTTAGCCCCCGTCGACTGGTTCGTGCGTGGAATATTATTCTCCCCACAAAGTTCCACATACCGTTGATGAATCAGAGAATTCAACCTCAGTCCCTCATTCCGAGAGGCAAAAGACCCGTCAAATCCATTCTCCGCCAACGTCGTCACCACCTCGTGCCACGCCGCAATGAGTCGTTGCTCGTCCCTCTTGGACCACTTGGACGTGGCCTTGCCCTTCCATTTGCCCTTGCCTTTCGGAGGTGTGTAGTCACTATCCACCTCCCTCATTTTGCCGTTTCGACTCTTCTTCATGGGGGTGAACTCCGCTTCATCCAGCTCCGACTCACTTTCCTCGGCCGAATCCGACGTCGCCTCTCGCTTGGACTCCCTCTCGAACGCCGTCTTATTCGTCGACCGAACGGGTGACGACGGGGGCGACAGAGACGGCGACAACGTGGGTCGGATCTGATTCCCTTGTGGCCGGAACATTGGCAACCCGGCCAACGCTTCGGCCGCCGCCTTCATCTCGTCCGCCATGGGACGTTCTGGCTGCTGGAATTGGGGCACTTGGATCTGGACAGCAGGGGGTGCTGGCGGAGGGGCGACGGCGACCGGTTCCTCGCAGATCCGAACCAAGAGCTCGAACTCGTCCTGCGCCACGGCCGCCAGGTCCCCCAGTCGCCCGTTCATCCTGCGCAAGTCGTCATGCTGCTGCGGCGGCAACTGGAACCACGTGGGGCGGCCGGCACGCGCGCTCTCGGCGTTGAACGCGCGCAGGAAGAGGAAGGTGCGCACCAGTCGCTGTCTCTGCGCTTCCACCTCGTCCACGGCGATGGGGCCGCCGTCCTGCGGCCGCAACGCGTCGAACCTCGCGAACAGCCGCTGCAGGTCGAGGTCGGCCAGCTCGTCGCGGTCGCGAGGCGCGCCCAGCGTCTGCTCCCACGCCTGCAGCAGCGCGAACAGCTCGTCGCGTCGCCACCAATGGGCCATTCTAGACTTTGGTTTCTCGGGTAACTTAGATGTGGAAAAGCTCTCAAAACATGGGGTTTATCTTGACGGTTGTATGGGACGGGAATTGACGAAATAGGGTACTGCATCGGGTTTTAGCGAATTCAGGACAGTTTTAGTGGCTGGACCATGGCGGGAGATCTCGGCGAGGTTGTACAGGTCTTCCCAGAGGAGAATGTGGACAAGGTGGAGGAGTCCACACGCGTCCGAGTGCACGACAAGGATCTGAATTTGACGCTGTTGATGGTATCGCTGAACGGCGGATTCAATTGATGCAATACCTTTGGGGCACAAAAGTCTCCGATGCCACGTCTGACTCGTACTGTTGGTTGTGATAGCAAGCGGATGAACTCGCCCCGTTGTTTTCCGGGGCGGCGTGGGCTGGAACTTTGCTGTGGGACGCTGCTGTGCACTTGGCACGTCGGTTCTTGACGGACTATCGACTCCAACTCGAAGACCCCAACAACTCACTGCGTGTCATCGAACTAGGCGCTGGCATGTGCGTTGGTACTTTTCTCCATCTTTTACAATGAGAGTTTATGCTGACGATGGCTTTATAATGTAGTGGCGTGCCGGGGATGGCGGCGCGAGTCGCGGGGGCTAAGCACGTGGTGTTGACGGAGCAGGATGAGCTGCTTCGACTGATGCACGTGAATCTGGCAGCTAATGCGGAGGTGCTGCGTCTTCCAGGGGGTGAAGAGCTGGGTGGGGATGTGGACGACAAGGGGGAGGTTGTGGCAAGACCGCTGAGTTGGGGTATTGAGCAAACGAAGGAATATCTGGCCAAATTCCCCGATGAGAAGGTGGATGTGGTGCTGTCGTGCGACTGCATCTACGAGCCGCTGTATGGAACTTCCTGGCGAGCTTTGGCGCAGACGATGGAGCTGTTGTGTTTGGCGAACCCCAAGTGCGTCGTACTCATGGGTGTGGAACGTCGAAACCAGGATGGCATTGACAAGTTTTTGGATTTCGTGGAGAAGGAGACGAAACTCGTTTGCAGGCTGGACGAGCAGACTTTGGGGACCAACAACAATCGATTAGAGGTGTATTATCTAGATCTGCCGGCAGGCGAGAGCGAATGAAGAGTACGCAACGGGCTAGAACTCACAGCGTCCGATAAGGTAGTTACTGCCAACACAGACGGCGTTCATTCCGGGTCAGTTAGCCGCTAGACAGATAAAGAGATAGTCGGCATACCTTTCTTCAGCTAGGATGTTTTGTCTTTGTCTGGGCTGTGTTCATCTGTCTACATGGGGCGGTGCCACACCTCCTCGCACTTGTAGGCCTTGGGTGTGACCTGAATGACCACGTGCAGAGGGATGTTGAGCGTCGGGCACTCGTGCGGGGACTTGTTCGTCAAGTACGCATACAGCACACGCAGGATGGCCTGGTGCGCCACGATCAACACGGGCTGGTCCATACGCATCAGCTCTGTGATCACCGGCTCGAGGCGGTGGATCACGTCCTGGTACGACTCGCCACGCGGGTAGCGGTAGTGCAGTTTGTTGTTCTTTCGCGCCACATACTCTTCCGGCATATCGTCGGCCACCTGTTCGTACGTCATACCATCGCAGATACCTGCATCGATTTCATCTAGCTGTTTCCACTTCACAATCGATCGTCCACGGGCAGCGATGCGTTCTACGGTCATTCCCGTACGCAGCATCGTGGAAGTCCAAACCGCGAGTTCGGTATCACCAGTCGGGTAGTACGCGTCGATAAACCGGTCTAGCTGCTCGGCGTACTGCACTCCTAGTGGACTCAGTGGAGCATCACCACCGATGCGCTTCTGTGTGTTGTACATGCTCTCACCGTGACGACTCAGCCAAATTGGTCGCGGCTTCAGGTTGAGGTTAGCCATCAGGAACATGATCCTCGACTGCAAGTAGCCGTACACCTGGTTGCAGAAAAGCTGGCGACCTACGTCAATGATCTTAATAAACGGCGCGCCCTCGAGGTCCGCCGCTAGTGGCTCGTAGAGCGATTGGTAGTGATCGATGCGGCTTCTGTAGTCTTCAGCAGCCTCCTCCATCGTTTGTCCAGTGTAATCGGCCGAATTCAACTTCATCTCGTTGATCGAGGACGCGATCAGTTCCGGGTCGTCACACACAGACTCGATGAACATCATCTCGCACTTGTAGCGCTGGTGCACTTCATTCAGCAGCATCTGCCGGCGCTTACGCGTCACGTTGGTGGCATCAAAGATCACGCAGTCGCAATCGTTGCTCTCCAACGCAGCAATCGAGTCCTCTAGACACTGCTTCGACAGCTCAGTGCGGATCTGGAAGGACTCCTCGTTGAACGGATCCCAAAATGCGTGCTTCACACTCGAACCAACGAGCCTGCGGCGGTATTCTCCAGTGTTAAACGTGCGCGACTGGTGTCCCATCCACGTCAAGTGGCGCGCCAGAATGTGCCCGATGTACGTCTTGCCGCGACCAGGCAGTCCCACCAGGAAAATCATCAGTTTACCGCCACCGCTACGCTGCTGCGGCGCTGTCTGCGCTGCAGTTTGCGGGCCACGCACGAGTACCGAGCGGTGCCCACCAAGTTGGGCTCGCGTGTTGTGTTCATGCGTAACTAAATCGCCGCCAAAGTGCTGCGTCGTGGCAGCCAGCAGCACCGAGTTGGAAATCGCGTCGTCCATGTAGTTCGTGTACTTGGGCGTCGCCGCCGGTACGTCCGTCCCCGCCAAATTGCTGTTCGACGCCGCATGACTCAATGATTCCTCACTTTTCGACCGCGTCAACGTTCCAGCACGAGGTCGGTTCATGCTGTTGCTGTGTGCCAACAAGTTGTGGTTGCTCATGCGTCGTTCACTGACTACGATTCCGTACTCCGAGTCCTCCATCTCCTGTGGTTTACGAGGCGCCGTAAGTGGCGTCGCACTTGGGATAGGATCCGACCGGTTGCCCTGTCGTGCGTGATCTTTTGAACTCGGGGATCGCTGAGGACGCTGGACGGGGGACGTCAGCAGCCGCATTTTCATGAGCTCTTCGCTGGCCAGTGGGTTCATGACGGGCAGTCCGTCATCCGAGTCTCGGATGATGGTGCGAAGCGCTCGTTGCACAGATTTTTCTTTAGTCTGCGGATCCACAGCAGCCCCGATCTTGATGAAGTTGTTGAGGTTGCCGTACTCGTCGGGGGCGAACGTCACCTCTGGGTCATACTGCCAGGCCCCGTCCACGCAGAACTTGAACAGGTGCGTGCCCACCGGCAGCCACAGCTTGACGCTGAAGAGGGGTCCGCCGTCCCCCGCCGTCTTCTGCTTCTTGAGCAGGATCTGCGAGCCCCAACTACAAAAATCACGTTAGCATCCTGGAAAGTCCACCATAGAAGCTGCGCCTCCTCACTTGTTGAAGGATCCCGTGACGCCCACGGACTCGCAGGGGCGGGACCACTCGAGCACCGCAGGGTACAGAAGCTCCGCCTCCTCGTGGACGCTCTGCAGCGGCGTCTTGGCCGCCGGTTCCACGTGCACTTTGAGCGCTGCGGTGGGCGAGTTGAGGGCCAAGGGGCTCGTGCTGCCACCTTCCTGGGCCGGGCCGTTGGCGACCGGCGTGGACGCGTCGGAGCTCATCGAGTCGTCGTAATGGAGACTTGCGCGTGCGCGACTCGTAGGCGAAAGATCTGTTACAAAACAGAAACAGGGATCAAATCCGGGACTAAAAAATTGACTTAGTTTTGTATGCCACATACAAATACCAAGCTTTTGGCGGTTCGTGCACGATCGTGCACGAACCGCCACAAATAGCCACAATTTAGCCAAATTTGCCAAATTTAGGCAACGACTCGTACGTAAAACGGACGAGTATCCAACTGGGGGTAGGTTTTCTGGAGATGACGCGTCGTCGTTTCGACCTCCATCTTTCAATATCTTGTGTCATTTACACGCTGCGCTGCGATTCGTTCGATGAACGGCGGTCACTTCAAGGCGGTGCGATCCATTTCGGTGGTCGGCAGTACTGGTTGCAGCCACGCCAAGTCTGCCTAATGTATCCCTACCTACCGATTAAATAACTAGCTAGGCTCACAGCACAAAGTATGTGCGGAGCTTCTTGGAGCTGCCGTTGATTGAGAGCAGCGTGTGATACTCGACCTTGAAGCCGTGGCCGGGCGTCTCCTTGTTCATGCTGGCCCATGTGCTCTCGCTGATGTGGATGCGGCCAGGCACGCCGCTGCTCTCGAGGAAGTGTGCAATGCTCACCGTGTCTCCGAAGAGGTGGTAGCGAGGGTCTTTACTGCCCACGACTCCGGCCAACACAGGGCCCGAATGTACGCCAATGCGGATGTTCAAGTCCGGCACTCCACAGTTGCGTCGCAGCAGCGGCAGTGCAGCGAACATATCAGTGGCCGCAGTCACCACTGCCAACGCGTTGTTGGTGTTGACGATGGGGCAGCCACCCACGACGAAGTACGCGTCGCCGATGATCTCCACTTTGTACAGCACCTCGCGCTCAGCGATCGTGTCGAAGCGCGTATACATGTCGTTGAGGAACTGCACAAGCTCCATGGCTGAAACTTTGGACGAGTAGGCAGTAAAGTTAACCATGTCGGTGAACAAAACGGTCACGTTGTCGAAGAAATCAGCGATGGTGGTTTGAGGGTCCTCCTTCAGTTTGTGTACGATGGTCTCCGGCAGCAAATTGAGCAGCAATTTGGTGATACGAGCCTCCTCCTCGACGAGTTTCTGCTTCTGCGAGTTGAGCGTAATGTCCCGGTAGTGGTTGATACGCTGCTTGAATTCCGAGTTGAAAACCACCCACGCCTGCCCCGCGAAGAACATGAAGATGTACAGCGCGTTACGCAGAATACGAAGCCGCGTGGCGTTAATCTCCCAGTCAAAATACGGCGCGATGAGCAGGTTGGCAGCCAAGTACAGCGCCAAGATCTCGAAGCCGTTGATGACGCGCAGCAGAAACGATAGGTTTGCAAAGTAGCATTGGTACAACGCGAGAGCGCTCATATAGGCGTGACCAAGCGAGTTGGTGGCCAGACTTTCGGCGCACAAGATTACGGCCACGACGGAGATGACGATCACAGACGCGAGTTGCTCCCAGCTACTGAAATTTGGCGAGAACGTGTGCAGCAGGAAGGCCAACATGATCGGGTACATGATGCAGAAGTTGAGTAGAAAAATGAGAGAACTCTCGTCGAAGGAGCGGAGGGTGGACAGCCGAACGCTCTGGTAGAGCGTCAAGAACGGCTTGAGCACCAGGAAAACTGTGACGGACATGCGGAGGAACCGCAGCCAACGATCGCGATTCTCCGCGCGGTAACTCTCTTCGAACTCGTAAGCCTCTTTCGTGAGAGTACGAAAACCTGTCCTGTTGCCGTGCACACGGAATAATACCTCCGTACGCGTCAATCCCTTGGGTAGCGTCATGATCGTGGCGCTGAACGTTGCGTTTTCGTCACTTTCAAGGTCTCCATTGGCGTCGATGTCCTCCACGATATCAAAGATATTTTCCCTGAACATCGATCTCCGAACAGTGGCGATTTGACTCAAGCTGTGGCCTCGTAGTACACTCACTGTTCCTCTTCGCTGAGTAAGTCGTGCTGGTGACGGAGGTTGGTCTGCAAGAGCTACCAAAGACTGGGAAGGTGTAGTGGTAAGAGTGTCTTCTCTACTTGATTGAGGAATCGACGGAAGTTTCGTGCCTTCAGGCAGCTTGATGATAGACGAACTTCGTCCTGGTGGCGGGGCTAGCGCCAATAAATTCGCGATGGTTTGTTGCTTGTTCGATACGTCGAGTGTCCCCATGCGACTAGCTCTTCGGGGTAGGCGAGCGTTTGGTGTCTTGGAGACTGCTGGCACTGCTGCAGGGCTGTCCTCGCTTGGGGGATTCGGTTTTGTATCTGGAATAGGAGCGAGAGCAGGTGCTGGAGCAGCTTCACGCTTGTCGTGTTCCGGAATGGCGTTGATACTTCCTCCGGGCTGGCGACTAGTTCGTCGAGATCGTCCTGATGTGGGAGAACTCGGCGCAGTTTGCTCCGCCACTACGTCACTTGCTCCACCGTGCTCTCTAGCCACGACCGACGCTGGCGGAACAATGTATCCGTCTTTGCCACGCAAGAAGTATGTGTTCATGTCGCCTCGGCCTTTCACGAACACTTTGCCTCGCAACGCAGTATGGAACTTGTGGTAGATAGCGTTGTGTGTCGCCTCCGTGATTTGGATTTGTCCAGGAAGGTTTGTCGTCTCCATCCGTGAAGCTACGTTCACGGTGTCTCCGAATAGTTTGAAGCGGGGGTTCCTGATACCCACAACTCCAGCCATTAACCCGCCCGTGTTGATTCCAACGCGGATGTTGAGATTCGTGACCATGTGGCCCCAGTTCTTGCGGGCGATTTTCGAGCTCACCTCTGGAATGCAGCGGATCATGTCCAGCGCCAGGTTTGCAACTAACTCGGCGTGGTTCGATATCACATCGGGACACCCACCCACCACCATGTACACAGCTCCGATCGTCTCCACTTTGTGCACGTGATGTACGTCCACGAGCTTGTCGAACTTGTAGAAGAGAATGTTAAGTAGTTCGACGACTTGTTGCGGCTGAAGCTTCGAGGAGAAAAGATCAAAGTCGCACACCTCGGCGAAGAGCACGGTGGCTTCGGCGTATTCGTCGGCGATGAGCTCGCGCCCGCATTGGAGTTGAACGACGATCGACTCGGGGAGCATACTGTTGAGTAGCGCCTTGGATCGGGTCTCCTCCATCTTGAGCTGCTCCTGCTGTAAGAGTACCATGAGCTCGCTCATGTAGCTCACACGGATGGCAAATTCTCGGGACTGGCTCGGCAACAGGATCAGGAAGAAGAACAAACAGGCATACAGCGTCTCGTTCGCGATTTCTTGCCTGCTAGACGACACCGACGAATTGGCACTGCCTGGGACGTAGGCGAGCATGACGACGACGTACGTGGCCAAGTACCCGAGGCAAAAAATGGAGACAGGAAAGAACCGGATGGGCGTGCAGCTGTAGACATACATGATGACAAGGCAAACCCAAGACACACCGTAGTCGTTCGTGATTTTGTTATACAAGACCGGGTAGCATGCGACCACGAAGATACAGATCCATGTGAGTTTGAAGTCTTCGTGATACGGGTGTTTCCTGGCCCGGGAGAACGTGAGAAGCAGCAGCGGCAATACCACCGCGAGCTTGAGAACTACAACGATAGTGAATTTCGGGAGTCTGGTGGTGACGACGCCATCCTCAGTTCCATTCGTGCCGACGTTGTAGTCTTCCCAAAGCACCATGTAGTCGTATGCGAACGTGGAGATCATGAAGGCAATGAGGGTGAGCAGTCCACGCAGATACAATTTCCGCTGCGAGCTGGCGTAGTATTTAGCGAACGACTTCTCCATTTTCAGGATCACGGCGAGTGTGTTGATGTTGATGAAATACAAAGTGATGTGGTGGATGGCCACCTCGTCCATGATTTTCAGGAACAGGATGAACTCGCTCACGGCAGTGGCTCTCGACACGGAGCTCTCTCGTGCGCGTTTGTCAATTGGACTCTCTGGAACAACTTGCGACTGCAGCCGGCGCATCGTTAAGCCAGACATCGCTGATGAGTTCAAGACGCTACCCCGCACAGTATGGAATTTGTCCAAGCTTTGCTGGACCTTGTTGGAGATAGTGCTCGAGCGCGTCATGGGCTCCACTGCGGTTTTCTGTCGAGGAACTTGTGGCACCGCACCCAACGACACGCTGAGCGGGTCCGATGGCTTGATGGCGCCGAGGGAAGGCATGTCGCCTCGGTGTAGCTTCCAGGGCGAATTGTTAGTCTCTGTCACGTCCAAAGCGTCCACTACACCGGGCTAAACTGGTCTTGAAGTGCTGCAGGAATAGTGGTAACGGATGTTCGTGCAACACTGGACAAGACAAGTATCCCCTAGGCCCGTTCCGATATCCAGATCGATAGTGTTCATTCATCATGGCGCTCAAGACGGGGATGTTGGTGGGCATCGTGGGCTCCGAGGACATCGGCGTGCTGATTCAGATCCGTGCAGCCTCCAACACGTGCGTCATCAAGCTTAACAACGGTACACTCAAGAAGAATGTGCCGTTGGAAGACGTCGAGGAGGCCAAGGACATGAACGACACCAAGGAGAGTAAATCCCCCATTCGCCTGGGTGGAGGTGCCGAGTCACCGGGGAAATCCCCCACCAACCTTGCATCGTTGTCGACCGACAAACTCAAGTCACCGACCAAGCTGTTGGAAGTGGGCGACTCGGTTAGCGCTCGATGCAACGGAGGCAGTCGTTGGTTCCCGGGCAAAATCCTGCGCGTGAATCGGGATGGCACATACGACGTTGAGTACTCGGACGGTGACATCGAGAAAAAGATGGCACCCACAGATGTTGAACCCGCTTCAAAGCTGGACAAAACTCTGCTTGGAGCGTCACCTCCAAAGAAGAAGGTGTCCACTAGTGTAAGCTTTGCTGTGGGTGACAAAGTGAAAGCGAGATACAAGAAAGGCACCAAGCTCTTCAGGGGGAAAATTGCACGGGTGCGTTCGGATGGCACGTACGACGTCAACTACGATGATGGAGATGTCGAGACGCGTGTGGCGAAGGAGCTGATAGAAACGGATTCAGGTGCGCAGACGCGTAGGCTCGATAGCGACGATGAAGCCCCGAAGAAGAAGAGTGGTGGACTTCGTGTGGGTCAAAACGTCAAAGCTCGATACAAAGGAGGAAAGAAGCTTTTTCCAGGGAAGATCAAGCGAATTCATAGCGACGGCACCTACGATATTTTATATGAGGATGGCGATGAGGAGAAGCGCGTGAAAGCGGAATACATTGAAGCTGCAGGCGACCCGAAAGCCGATAGTGACGACGACGTAAAGTCCAAGAAGACACTCTCGGTCGGGAAGAAAGTGAAGGCGCGATACAAGAAAGGGAAACGATTGTTTCCTGGTAAAATCAGCAGAGTGCGCTCTGACGGCACGTACGACATTGACTACGATGATGGCGAGATCGAAACTGGCGTAGATGCTAGTCTAATTGACGTTGTAGAAGATGAAAATGACATGTTTGCAGATTCTGACGACGATAAGAAGGGTGCAAAGAAAAAGAAAGAAGGATGGGAAGTTGGGGATCGTGTGAAGGCGTATTACGGTAAGGGAAAGCGATTGTTCCCCGGTAAAATCGTCAAGGTTCACATGAATGGGACATATGACGTCAAATACGACGACGGGGACTCAGAAGTTCGCGTGGATGCTGCTTTAATTGAAGCTGCAGAGTCGGATAAAGACGATAAAGAGAAGAAAAAGTCGACAAAAGAACAAGACAGCCCGAAAATGGCGTCTAAGAGCTCAACCAATCGCTCGCTTCGTGTTGGTGACGCAGTGAAGGCGAAATACAAGCGCGGAGCAAGGTTCTTCCCTGGAAAAATCACTCGTGTACGGATGGATGGTACGTTTAATATCAAGTATGAAGACGGTGACGTTGAGGAACGAGTGGAAGCAGGTTCTATCCAACGTGTCGATGATGACGACGGGGGTGAAGTGAAGAAGAAGACGAAGAAATCTTTGGAAGTGGGAGACGTTGTGAAAGCACCCTTCCAACGAGGCACTAAACTTTTTCGAGGCAAAATCTCTCGTGTACGCAGCGATGGAACTTACGATATAACGTTTGACGATGGAGATAAAGACACACACGTTCCATCTGATCTCATCCATCCTGAAGAAGATGAAGAACGGGATAGTCATGACGACAAACCGAAGAAGAACTCGTTAAAAGTTGGGGAAGCAGTAAAAGCACGGTACAAGAAAGGCAAGAAACTTTTCGCTGGTACGGTGACGCGAGTGCGTAGTGATGGAACGTACGATATCAAATACGGTGACGGTGACGTCGAAATGCGGGTCAACATCGAGATGATCGAAGTTCCCGAGAGCAAAAAGGGTGATGACGATGAAAGAGAAGGTTCGCCAAAGACTAAAAAGAGTCTGAAGGTGGGGGATAAAGTTCGTGCTCGATATAACAAGGGAAGCAAGATGTTTAGTGGCGAGATCACTACTGTGCACCGGGACGGCACGTACGACATTCGTTACGACGACGGTGACAAGGAGAAATACGTCGAGGGTAAAGACATCGAGTTGGTGGAGGAGGAACGCGAGTCTCACACCCCGAAAAAAAGTTCCAGCACGCTGAAAGTGGGGGACGCAATAGAAGCCAACTACAAGAATGGTGTGAAGATGTTCCCTGGTAAAATATCCCGTGTTCATTCTGATGGCACATACGATATCACCTTTAGCGACGGTGACTCCGAACGGCGCGTGCCGAGGTCTCGCATCAAATCGAAAATGGACGATAGCAGTTCACAGAAGAAGAAAACTGGATTCGCGGTTGGAGATGGCGTCAAGGCGAAGTACAAGAAGGGAAGCAAGTACTTCCCGGGAAAAATCGCTCGTGTTCGATCCGATGGCACGTACGACATTGAATATGACGACGGAGACTCGGAAACTCGTGTTGATGCAGCCTCGATCATTGCTCTCGAACTGGAAACTGCAAAAGCTAGCGAGGAGCCAACAAAACCAGCTAGAAAGCCGAAGCGCTTTGAGGTGGGGGACGTGATCAAGGCGCGCTATAAGAAGGGGGCGAAACTTTTCCCTGGTAAAATTACGCGAGTGAGGTCGGACGGCACATACGATATAAGGTACGACGACGGAGATACCGAAATGTA
This sequence comes from Phytophthora agathidicida, assembly GCA_025722995.1. NCBI lineage: Eukaryota > Oomycota > Peronosporomycetes > Peronosporales > Peronosporaceae > Phytophthora > Phytophthora agathidicida. The sequence continues at coordinate 2,301,088 of CP106972.1, read as the reverse complement.
CGTCGAGATCTCCTTCATAGAAGTTGAAGAGATCCCTAAAATACAGCGTGTTAAGGCCAACGATAAGAAACCGGAAGGTTTTGCTGTTGGGAACAAAGTGAATGCACGGTACAAGGGAGGGTTGAAAGCGTTCCCAGGAAAAATAGTCAAGGCGAGGTTGGATGGCACCTTTGACATCGAATATGACGATGGGGATACGGAGTTGCGAGTGAAGAGTTCAGCAATCGAGTTGATATCTGGTAGTAAAGCAAAGAAACCCGAGGCAAAACCAAGTGCAGATAAAGACGACATCTTCGGTGACTCAGATTCGGATGGCAAGGGTAAAAGCAAGAGTCACGACAAGAAGGGTGGGACAGTCAAGGTTGGGGACGAAATCGAGGCCAATTTCAAGCAAAAGGGCAAATTTCACCGTGGGAAAGTTGTTCGTGCGAGGTCCGATGGTACGTTTGATATTGACTACGATGTCGGAGCCTCGGAGAAGAACGTACGCATCGAAGATATCAGAAAGATTGGTGGCAACCAGGAAGTTAGCGATGGTAGTGGTGAAGATACAAAGAAGAATACGAAATCTAAATCGGATACACAATCTTCCGACTCGGATCGAGAAGCAAGCAAGCCTAAAAAGAAGAAAAGCACGAAGAAGGCGAAAGTGCCATCGTCGGAGTCTTCTGAATCGGATCGTGAGAAACGAGCACCAATTAAGAAGGGCGCCAAAGTCACCTATCGTGAGGCGGAGGATGCGAAGTCTCGACGTGTTGGAACTGTTCGTAAAGTGCATTCTGACGGAAGTTGCGACGTTAAATTCGAGGATGGTGACAAATCTAAGAGGGTAGCGAGAAAACTGCTGGTGGAATGCTCCGAGTCCGAGGATTCGGACGATGAGTTACCAAGTAAGGGGTCTCCGAAGCGTGGACGTACCAGAGAAATACCAACCTTCCGGCGTAAAGAACGAGTTATGTCCAATTGGCGTCGAGCAAGTAAACTTTCTAAGCCACGGATGACTGAAAAATGGACAAAGGCAACTGTGCTGGAGAAAAACTCGGACGCAACGTACACGGTATGTTTTTTTATTTTCTACCGGTGGGCTTACTTCATTCATCTTACTGTGTGGATGTTGTGTAGATTCGGTACAGCGATGGAACTGTGGAGGAAGACGCGCCGCCAGAAGCATTAAAGCTCAATAAGAAGAATGGCGACTCTGGATCAGACGAAAATTCAGGAAGGAGCGATGCCTCCAATCGAAGACGAAAGCGAAAATTGAAACATGACAGGTGGTGCTCAACCAACTACGCTTTATGTTACTGGCTCGTCATCTACTGATTAATTTTTGTTTTCCATGATCCGTCGAAGGACAAACGGGATCGGCACAGAGTCGCTGTTTTTGCTGGAGCAACTCGCCATGACGGTTTGATCTTAATATTTCTTATGATGGATTCACGATGGTTTTCCACCTATAACTGACGGACTTATCTTCCTTTGACAATCCTAGCTCTTTGAAGAAGGTGCCCTGAAGAAGAAACCAAAGTTGCAACTGCTTCGTGGAAACAGTGGCAGCTCTAGTTCGGATTCCGCATCGTCCTCTAGCACAGAGAGTGGTTCAGAGTCTTCAAAGCCAAGCAGGAAGAAGAATGGGGTAGACAAGGTACAGCACTGCAATTGTTTATCATTGAGCCCTCATTTACTTACCCCTGTGACGTCTTCAGGTGCTGAAAAACCTATTTGACTCAAGCTCACTACAAACTTACCGACGGATGTTCAAGGAGAACGACGTTAAGAACTCTGGAAAAATCTCAAGAAGCAGAATCATTGGTCTCGTGGAGGAATTCGTGACAGCTTCCAAACCAGCAAAAGAAAATGGGCGTGCAAAACTCCGGATTAATGACGAAAGCAACTCAGTCAACCACTTCCTAACCGAATGGTTTGCAATCCATGATGATCTTCGAACCCACCGTCATTTCGAGTTCAAGACTCTTATGCTAGCATTTGCCTATGCCAAAAGCCGACTCAGTAAAGTGCGGATGGAGCAAAGCGTGGCGACTGTGCTGGAAGGTCGATTTGCCTCGTACCACGAAAACAAACGGCAGCTCGAGTTGTGGCAGCAGAAGTTGGGCTACCGGTTGTTCGAGACGCTGCAACGACACTTCCACGACCACGCATTGCCGAACATGATCCCGTCTCGGATTCGGGTCTCCGAAGTAGGTCTGATTTTCGACCAAGTGGCACGGCAGGTGATGCCTAACAAACCACTAAATGTGTATCTGCAGCAGCATCAATTGTTTCATCATCACACACTTTTGCTTCCCGAATTCCTGTGCTGCTACTACCAACTGTATGGATCGGAGCACTCCACATCGTCACGATACAGTGGCTCAGTCGAGTTGAGACCCATCGCGTTCGTTGCGTCGTGTCTGTTCTCGAATGGAGATAATGTTTGTACACGTCATGGAGATCTGGTACGTCGTCTTTCAGTTGGTCGAACACAGGCTCAGGTGGATTTGATTTTGCGGTTTCGAGAAGCATTCGAGGGATTGTTGAGCACTGACGCGGTAGTTGAGAACTCAAATGAAGGGCAACTACTGGAAACTTCGCAGCTATCAGCATTTGCTGCTAGAGTAGCACCGGATCCTTCTCAGTTGGAACCTGCGATGACTACACTCCGCAAACGATCTGGTGCAGTCTCGTTAGTGGAAATTTACGCAAGCTGTGGCTTCATCATCGACGAGTTGACATCTGCGCCTACGGTTCACAATGCCATTGAAAAGATGAGGATGCGAGTCGATTTGGCTGAAGTGCGTCGGATCATCGGGTTAATGCGAAACATCTGCATCAAGATTTTGCGATACCCCAACAACGCAGACTACTGGCGGATCCGAGCCGACAGTGCAGCCTTCCAGCAGAAAATCGGTCGATTTGATGGCGCTACAAGCTTGCTAGAGGCGGTGGGGTTTGTCGAACATCAGAAAACGCACTATGAGTTACGAGGTGCACGGAACTCGGAGGGTAAACGCATCAGTGCACTCGAGAAGTCGACACTTGACACGTTACGGGAGAAATGCGTTCAACTGGATGGTGAACTCGCGCTGTTTGACGGTGTTGAAAGCATCATTTCGATCCTGCAGAGAATCTCGAAAGCGTGCGAACGAGACGGCAACCACTTCACGCTGGAGGAGTGCCAGGCAGCACTGAAGAATTTGTCTTCGTACATTGAAAATGTTTTGAAGAACCCCAAGGACTCGAGGTGCTGGCGAATCCGAGAAGTGAATAGTACTTTTCAGCGGCAGATTGGATATTTGCCCTGTGCGATGGAGCTGATGGAGTCAATTGGGTTTGATCTCGTACAGACATTGCATGGCAACGCTTACACTCTTCGCGGAACGGGTACGGTATCGTCAAAGAAATCGGGACAGAGCGTACAGTCATCGGCCAGTTTGTCCAATTTTGCCTTCACGAGCGTCAGCAGTCAGATGGAGTGGTTTCTGTGGCGCCGAAAACAAGAGATTGAAAGTCTTCTGGAAGACGAGATGCGATACCTTCACGAAATCGTTGGCCAGTTTTCTCATTCTCAAAACCATCCAAGTCTATCACCTGATGGTAGTGGGTCTGGTCAGCGCAAGCCTGATACCATTGAGGAACGAGACGCAGCACTGGTCAAGATGTATCCGTATGGAACGAACGCTGTGGAAACGTTCAACAAGACGTCAATTCAGAAACAGCAGCTTGAGATGATGCGGAGTGTATTTAATGCGTTGGATGTGGATCAAAAGGGGTTCTTGGTTGAAGCGGATTTTGCACGAGCGTATGGGCCGCCTTCTACTCTTCCGACATGGTCTAGGTTTGATGCGTTTGATATTGGGAAGGATGGAAAGGTAGATCTCCATGATTTTGTGGCAGCTGTGGGTCCTTTGGTGGATCATTCCTATGAGCTTGTTACGGACAAAAGTGGAGAACTCGTCGCTTCACTCTCAGGAAATGATACAAGCCCAACACTGTGCGAAGCAACCTCGATAGAAGTGGGAAGCCTCCGACTTGGGACTAGCTGTGCTGCAGCAGCAACAACATTGGAAGCTTTACTGAATCACCTTCATAATATCATCCAGGAACCAGGAAATTCTGCTTTGTGGTCGATAAATGACAAGGAAGCAATGGGCAGCAAAGTTCTCCGATTCCCACCCGGTCGCAATTTGTTACAGCTAATTGGATTTCGAGAATGTACCAGTGTATCCGACGAGAACAACGCAGGCGCGACGTTGAGGCAATACGAACTTCAGCCACAACGAGTTCGCTTCAAGACGTCACAGGCGGAGTCCGAATTGCCTGAGTCGCTCGATACAGCTACTATAACCAAAATTCAAACGATCGCTGCAATGTTGGCTGGTCACTATCGGGGACTGAAAACCCCCTCTGTGAGTGATATTAGTGCAGTGTCGAGAGCCATTTCTGCACCAGAAAGATCATCAGAGAGCTGGACTCGAGTCGTGGAATTGGTAGTGAAGTGCCTCAAGAACATTGAAAATCAGCCCGAGAATCCTCGATACCGAGAGCTCCATACGGCTACGAACACGTTCAAGAAGATTGTTGATTGTGTGCAAGGTGGATTGGAGCTTCTGCTTTCTGTTGGATTTTGTGAGAGCGATTCTGGTACACTGGTTATTTCGTCCGATGCGCCGCTGGATGTGGTGAAGGCACGGATACTGGAACTCGAAGTTGGTTTGGCTTTACTACACCTGACATCGAGCGCTAACAAATACTCAAAATCGACTAATGTGGTGCAAAAAGAGGAACGTAGTACTCACGCCGGTAGGAACATCATCCGTAGCGGAGACCAGTCAAAGGAGGAGATGAGAAGGCAACAACCCGCGAAAACCTGTCGCCAACCGCAGCAACAAGGTGTTACCATTGCCAGCCATCGACCTTCTACTGGGGTTAACCGACAACACAAAAGACTCAACACGAGAAATCGTATCTCAAAGCAGCGTCTACAGCCAGCAAATTAAGCCGAAATGACAGCAGCAGCAGTTCCAGTAGTAACAGTCTGTCATCTTCTGTGGCGAGTCGTCGAACTCGCCATCTTCCTCGATGAAAGACTAAACTATTAGACCGAAAAAACCATAACACTGCCGTCTAACCAGCAGCGCGAAGCGCTGCGAACGATTTTCCGCAAGTATTCAGCACTTGCGTCGGGGCACAATGGAGGTCCAACGGCGGATCATTGAGAGGACCGCTTCGAGGACTTTGCTGCTGCCTTCCAGGCGCAATTGGCATAGATCTCTTATTTAGCGCTGTGCCGGTGCTTGAGTCACTTCAAGTTGAAGGTAACTGTAGCCATGTCGGAGAGATACGGTTTCGGGTCCGGTTGACTAGTCGTGGAGGACGTTTCAAATGCTAATGTGGACAATCTCACGTTGAAGCTGGAAGGTCGCCGTTATTTTCTAGTGAGGAGACCTGCAACGCTGGACAACGCAGCAGCAGCACCACCACAGCAACCTGCCATTAATTAAAAGGCTCGATCGCCTCTGGTCAGATTGCACGTTGCACTGGCTCTGCCGGACTTCTGAATCGCGCCCCCTTCTCAACCTGCTGGTTGTAGTTCGTGGTGCCGTCGGCTGGCTTTTGACTTGTGTCGTCTCGCGGGTTGAAAGTGTCGAAGTGGGTACGGCGCAATTGCCTCGACCACTTTTTTCATGCTGGATTTTTCAGCGCAATGTACATCTTGGTGCGCTTCCTGCAGCAAGTGTCGATGGCAGCAGCAGCGCTTTGGTCCCGCTCTTGAAATAAAGGCGCGCTCGTTACACACCGGCAAGTTGCCTTTTGTCTGCGCGAGCACACGCTTTCCGCACAACGCGTCAATTATGTCGTCACCCTGAAAAAAAAAGAAGATGCCCGGCAAAGACTTGTGCACACCGTTCCAGAAAGACGGGTGCATTACATACAAACGCCAAGACAGAAAGAGTGGTCAGAAAAGGGCGGACCCTATTCTCTCTCTCTCCTCGCCTCTGTCTTCCTTCTGGCACTGGTCCTTTAGCGCTCGCTCTCTACAGACAATAACGAGCCGAGGCTCCTCCATCGCTGCGTCGCCTCTCGCTCAATCGCTCGCTCAATCGCTCGCTCGATATCGATCGCCAACCGGAGCCGGCGATGGCGTCCCCAGCGCCAGCAGCAGCGGCGGCAGTCAGGAGAGCACGACCCACCATCTACGACTCGTACCCGCTCAGTCTGCGCACATTCCTATCCGAAGGTCCGCCGCCATTTGCGCGCTCCATTTCTCACTCGATGGAGGACCCGACGCACAAGACCCTCATGACAGTGGACGACGACGACTTCCTCAGCAGCATTCACAATACGTCATCATCGGTCGGCACGATCGACCTGAACGAGGTAAAGAAACCCAAATTATTTGCAAGTGTTGAAAACGCATCGGCTTATTGACTGGGGGTTTGTACACAGCGAGCGGGAGCTGCGCCTCGGGCGACGCCACTTTGCAGCACTTTCGGCAAGTTCCACAACGAGGTGTTTGAAACCAAAGAGCGCTCCAAAGTCTTGAGCGCGTTACGTCATCGAGGCAAGGCTGCGAAAAACGCCCATGCAGCGGGCATGAAGCAGCGGACGCACATGCGGGTGGCGGCTCCGTCCACTTTCACGGCCGATGACGTACTCCGAGCAGGGACGCTCACCAAGCAAGGGAGCTGGCGCCGCAACTGGAAAACGAGGTTCTTCATCCTCCGCAACGACTGCCCGAGTTTGTGCTACTTCACGTCCGAAGATAAGCTCGAGTTGCTGGGGGACATCCCCATTACTGAAGACACCATTGTATTGGACCGAAGTGGGGGAGGCCACTCCCCGTTCCGGTTCCAGATCCGCACGGATGCGCAAACACTTTTGCTGGAGGCCGAGAGTCGCGAGAACCAGAAACGCTGGATCGATTCGTGCCAAGAGCTGGCTGACGCAATCAGAGCGTCCAAGTTCTCAGTCAATACGTCCATGTCGAGCTTCTCCGGGGCGATAGACGGTCGACGATCATCACTTTTGAGAGGGACGTCCATGAACATGAACACGTTCCGTCCAACTGAAAAGGACAGTATGTCGTCTGCGCGACACTTGGAGACGAGTGTCTCGTCCCAGGATTGGGACGACACAACGGAGCACAGCGGAGTTGGGGACATGGAGATGGGCGCAATACGACCTCGACACAATGCGCAACGACTCACATCCAGCAGTGCAAGTGGGTCCACTAGATCTGTCCCCCAGGACACTATTAGTCAGAGACACATATACGATCTGTCCATCTCGGTTCTCATGGGCAGACGCAGCAAATTGGCGAGGTCGGTGGAGCATCTGGCAGCTGCTGAGAAGGACAAGGACAAAACGGGATGCTTCGTCACTGTGAGTGGCTACATCCGCAGTAGCAATTCGTTCGTGGAGCTGGGAGCGACGGACGCCGTGAAATTGACGACCTTAGTGGCGGCGTGTGGAGCGGCGTCTGGTGCAGCAGGAGAGCAGGCGCCTGTGCCATTTTCGATCGTGATGACGGCCGAGTTGGAACGATACGATCAACTGAGATTGACGCTGTGCAAAACGCAACTTACGCAGAGTCCGGGGAATATTCAGGGGACGATCGGAGTGGGGAGATGTCTATTGGATGAGCAGCTATTGGGCTCGACGCCATGTGCTGTTGCAGTGACGGAACGCAGTACGTCGTCTAGAGATTCGCTGGTTACGAACAATCCACTACCGCAGCAGAAAAAGATTAATCCTGGAGAACCTGGAGGACCATTGCCGTCTGGGGCCGGATCCTCGTCGAGTCTTCTCAGTGCAGACAGTGAGGGTGTGCAGCTCGTGGTGCAGGCCTTCCGCTCAGTGAAGCCGCAAAGTGTACTCTCGACTACAGGTGTGGACATGGCTAACGCTAAGTACCTTATTCCGACGACATTGGCTCCTGGTCGTGAGACTGCTGGCAAACTCGCTTCTGGGACGCGAATCGATTTTCCCGGTAGTACACGCGGTAGTGATGTGCGGACATTCATGGAGAATGATACTTTTCTTACGGGCACTGGATTGGGAACTCTAAACGAGGCTCCGAACGGTAACTTACGATTTGTGGCAGTGGATGAAATTTTGCGGGTACCGCGCAGTACTTTCGCATTGCCCGTGGCGTATTTGGATTTCCTTGAGGAGCAAGCTCTAGAGCGATCACGATCGCTTCAGAAGCAATTGAATGCCAAGGCTGCGCATCCACGTGATATCGAGCGCGTTAACGTGGAGCTTGACTTCTTGCGTAAAAAACAAGAGGAGTACCTCAAACAGCGTCAGTTCCTCATTCAACAGGAAAAACGGTTGCTGGACGAGCAAAAGGATGGAAAATTCTTTCTGGCAGCCAAGAGCGCTGGTATGGTATCAGTTGCAAACGAAAGAGATTCCCTGGGAGGATCGAGTTCTTCTGTGGCAAGTTCACCGTCAACAGGTGGTGGTGACTCTGAGGCGGTGGCACCTTTCAAGCGCAGTACATACAAAAACCTGAACCTGTGGCAATTCTTGCCCACCAACATGCAGGACCAATTCCTTTGCACGTACAAACCACCTACACACAACAAACCGAGTCGCAGTGGAGCAGGTACACCGCTGTCTTCTCGGCCGTTTGTATGGCATACAATGACAATGGGTTGTCCGGCGGCACACACCAAGGGCTTCGCTAATGGTGGCTATCCTGCTACGGCCCCCGTTGTGACAGTCAACCCGACTGGTGCAGCTGATGACGAGCCAGTGGTAGAAAACAGCGACGACAGTGATTTCCAGGGCCCTACATCTCCCTTGTCATCCTCAAGAGGAGGAAACAATGGACCTGCAACACAGACGACATCATCCAGTGATGATACTTTGGCTGCGTTCAAACTGCGTCTAGAGCTACAGGATCGGCTAACGGTGATTGGGAGCCAGATTCTATCAGCTACAGCGGCTTGTTTACTAGCCTCGCTGGACCTGGCGCTTAGCGGCAGTGCCCTTCACCAAGCGCAGATTGACCGGGCCCCAACGTTTGGCTTTCTCATGAACTTTGAGTCGCTGTTGAGTACACAAGGCAAGGAATACGGCATGCTAGAGGATTTTGCTGCTGGTGCTCGATGGCTGCGCAACGTATTTATCCAGTTCCGTCGACACTCCACTACGGCCACCTTCTTCTCGCTCAAGAAGTACACACCGCCGGGCTCAAACGCGAACGACAACAACTGCTTGCTGTTGACTATTGGCGTAGATGACGACCACATGTCCGTGCTTCCACAGTCGCTAGTCTCAGGTGATGCGACTGTCCACGTGCGTTGTGTTCTGTTTAGCCAGGGTGTGAACGAGAAGCAGAGTCTGGTGCACGCATACAAGTCCAGTGCTGTGAAGTTGCAGGAGCGCGTCAACCGTGAAAACCTTCAGGAGCTTAGACGCGTTTACGAACTCTATCGGCGTTTACGCACGGAAGAAACGGAGACTCGTGTTCGGGAAAGCCGACGATTGCGAGCCAACAGTGTGATATCGTCTTCTGGCGCTGACGACGCTGATGAAGCTGCTATGGCAATTGATCGTCATGACCTCCAAGCTTTGGATGATCTACTGGTACAGATTGAGCATCACATTTGCTCTCCTACGAGCCAGTATAAGAAGAATGTGGCGTTGTTGATGGACTCGTCAGACTTCTGCCGAGCTCTGGGCGGCGCACGCATCACATGCTGCAAGAGTGGCAAGGACCGCACGGCGATGTCCGTGACTCTGGAGCAGGCACGCTTGTTGTGTGCCGAACTGCAGGCTTCTCAAGGTGCTGCATTATGCGCCAACATGCGGCTTTACGGTGTGCGTCGTCGCAATGTCTTCATGAACACCAAGGCAGACAAGTTTGCGTTCAACGAGATGCAACGAAAAATGCTGCCCGACTGCTACAAACCGCCGGCGGGCACATACAAGTCCGGCAAAACATAAGGCCATCATTCCTTTGATGAAGAAGAGGGAATCAAGGACTACGACTCCGTGGATAGAAGCGGATGAATGCAAGTAACCAAGAGCCCACGGCCAATGCCGTGGTGTTAATATTTAGTGGGGGAGACGGTGGCAGTGGCGTGGCGCAGATAGGTGCTCATCACAGCAACTCTCGGCGCGGCTTGGTCGCGAATAATCCGAAAGCGACGAGCCATGCATGTAGCTCTGGCGAGATCCAGGCTGGCTGGTGATACAGTGGGCGTTTTTTGTTTTGGACTGCGGTTCTGTCGACATCAAGTACGTGTACTTCTTGTGGGGAGAAGCTCGCAGTCGCGGCGGTGTTGTCACTAGACAGTGGAGTCTGACCAGGGTGCACGCAGTGCCACATAGAGTTAGTGGACATATAAAAAGGAGCAAATAGCGTATGCAACTAGATCATGCGATGAACTTACCTCTTCCTTTTCGCTTTGAGAACTGGAGCTGCCATCGTCGATATCTTCTTCTTGTTCTTGGTCGTCATCTTCACCTTGGACGTAGTAGTAGTTGTCTTGGTCATCGATGTCCTGTTCACCACCATCACTGTATGTATCTGGTTCTCCATCACCTACAGATTCCGTGGACTTGGTGACTCCCTCGTGTGTGTTGTTACGGTGGAGTGGTGGCAGGGGCATTGAAATGACTCGAGGCAGAGTCTGCGTGTTTAACTTCCGCTCGCCTAGGCGCTCCACCAAACGAGTAGCACTGATACTGGCAAAGTCCTGGCGAGAGTGATCAACAATGTACTCTGCAGAGGCGTGAGGCTGCCAGGAGGCATGGGACGCCTGCCATGTGCGTCTCGGACGGCGTCGCAACCTTCGCCTACGCAATCGTTTCCGCAGTCGCTTTCGTCGGATCGGAGACTTCAATGGACTCTGTCGTTCGTCTATCGGTGTAGGCAGCAGCATGCAGATGTCGAACGTCAGAGGCCCTCGAAGTGCAGCCGGCAGTCGTTCAGCCACTTCATGCACTACGTGCTTGGGAGATTTCAGAGGCGCCTTGACGTGCTGTCGCTGTGGAGGTGACACCGGCGGTGGTAGCGATGGTGTTAATGGAGCTATGGGGCTGAGCAGACGCTGTGCATTCGACCGAACTAGAGGAGACGCAGGATTCGTCGGACGCGAGTTGTTGTCGCCCAGGGATTGACTCGCAAGCCGAGCCATCAGCGCCATCATGTTCAAGAATCGCTCACCCAGTCTCAACTCCGCTTCTGCGTCGTCGTCACTGTCTTCATTCTCCTTAACTTCTTCTCCCCTTTCTCCTTCGCCTGACTGATCTTTACGGTGCTGGTGCTGTTTGTCTTGTTGTCTCACAGGCGATGGTGCGTGCCGTATAGCAATCGGCGCAGCCTCCCCAAGTGTTCCATTGAGTGTTTGTCGTCGAGCAGGAAGCGGCGGAGATGGCAATTTATCCTCATCACGCTGCCTCGACTGATCAGAATTCGTCTTCTGCACTTGCCCCGCCACCTTTTTATTGGCTCGTGACGCGTGTTGCAGATGTCCATGCGGCGTCAGCGCCAGCGACGGAACCTTACGAGTCGACGCATCGAACGTCGCACACGATGCAGACCCACGCAGCGGCATCCCGAACAAGAAATGACGTCGCTAAAGATATCGCAGTTGAAGTTGTTGCAGACGTCAATTTTAACTGGCTGACCGACCCTCCAATCACTAGCGTTTATATACATGGTGTGCACCACATGTACTTCGAGACAGCACTTGATTGGCAGACCAATCTACCAATCACCGACGTTTATATATGTGATGTCCACCACACCATTTTAACTAAAGCCCGCTGCTTGGCTATCAATCAATCGAGCTCTTCGCCATGCCCCGCCGCGCTCCGACCGCGTCCGCCAGCGACGACACGCGTCGCGAGGCACCTCTGCAGGCCGTTTTGTTCGCAGACTCTTTCACCGAGACGTTCCGCCCCATCACGCTGTCTCTGCCTAAGGTTCTGCTCCCCTTGGCCAACGTCCCCATGCTGGAATACTCGTTGGAATTCCTAGCGGCCTCTGGCGTCCAAGAAGTGTTGCTCTTCTGCACGGGACACGCGGAGGAGATCGAGAAGTTCATCGAGAACGAGTCGCAAGTGTCTCAGCGCCTCGACGTCACGTGCGTCAGCAGCCCCAGCTGCCTCACGGCCGGAGACGCCCTTCGTGAATTGGACCGGCGCCAATTGGTGCAGAGCAACCCCTTCGTGCTCATGAGCGGAGACGTGGTGGCCAATGTGGATCTGCAGGCGGCCATTGCCGAGCACAAAAGCCGCAAAAAGGCGGACCCCAACTGCATCATGACGAGCATTTTCAAGGAGCTGAGACCCAATTTCGCCACCAGCGTCCGACCGTTGGACGACGAGCTCGTGGTGGGCATTGACGCCGCCACGTCACAGCTCGTGCTGTACGAGGACGATCCGGAGCAGCGCAGTACGAGACTGGCCACGCTGTTCCTGGAGGACCACGCGCAGATCGCTCTTCGTAGCGACCTTCTGGACTGCTACATTGACGTCTGCTCTCCGGAAGTGCTGCTGAAATTCGCAGAGGACTTTGACTACCAAGATCTGAGACGGGACTTTCTGCACAATGAAGCGCAGAACTACGAACTGGGCAAGAAATTCTTCGTGAAAGTCGTGACGGACGAGTTTGCAGCCAGAGTTATGGACCCCAGGACGTATGCAGGTGTGTCGCAGGCGATTTTGCAGCGCTGGGTGTTCCCCATGGTGCCGGATGCGAACTATCTGGGAGCAGGAGCTGTGACACACTATGAGTATTTGAGAGGCATGTGCTACAAGGACGCGAATGTGACGCTCGCAAGGACGTGTGATGTGCAACGAGAGTGCATTTTGGGTGCGGGTACGACGATTGGAGACAATTCGAGGGTGAGGAAGAGTGCGATTGGAAAGAACTGTGTGGTTGGAGAAAACGTGACCATTGACGGCAGCTTTTTGTGGTCGAACGTCGTGGTCGAGGACGGCGCGGTCGTGACCAACGCGATCTTGTGCGACAATGTCGTGGTGAAACGTGGCGCTGTCATTGGAGAAGGCTGCGTGCTGTCGTTTGGTGTCGTTATTGGCGAAGGATTCACGTTGCCGCCGTTCACGAAGGTGACGAAGAGTCTGGCTCAGGTGGAAGACGACGGGTTCTCGTCGGATGAGGACAATTCGGCCAAGAAGGAGGACGCGAGTGTAGGTGCTGATCAGTGGAACCCGAAGGATGTTGGTGTCGGTGGTGTTGGGCGCATCTGGACTCTGGACGAGGACGACATTGAGGTGGACTCAGACAGCGAAAACGAAAGCGACGAGGAAGACGAGGAGCAAGCTGAGGCGAAGAAGCAGGCTCGTCGCTTGGAGAAGCTCAAGAGCACTCTCATTGGAGCGCATGATGTGGTGTCTAAGAAGATGCTCCGATGGGAGGAATGGGACACGCTCAGCTCGTCTGAGGAGGAAGACGGGGACGAGGACGATCTACTGGCTGAGGCCAACGCAACAGCGCTGGAGGTGCCGTTCCAGCAGATCATCCGCGAGAATGTGTGCACCGGAGATGCAGCAGGTCACAATGTGGACGACCTGTTCATGGAGATCAAGAGCTTCAAATTTGCGCAAAACCGATCGTTCGCAGAGGTGATTGGAGCCATTGTACCGGGTCTGCTGGACCTGATCCCAACGGGCAACGGGCAATCGGCTATGACGATTTTGGGTAATGTGCGGACCAAATTCCAGAAGTGGAGTTCGGTGATTCAGCGCTGTCTCGTAGAGCAGGAAGACCAATTGGCTGTGGTGGATGCACTAGAGGGCTACTGTGCCGCTCCTGAAGTACGCCGGGCGTTGTGGCTACCGCTATTCCGCTTTTTGCTACAGACGGTGTACGATTTGGAGTGGGTCGGTGAAGATGTGATCCTGGAGTGGCATGAAACAAAGCAGGCAAGCGCTGAAGACGAGGAGTCTTTGGACGCCGTCGGGGCTGCGTCGAAGAAGGACGTCCAGGAGTTTATCGACTGGCTCCAGGAGTCTGACGACGACGACGACGAATCGGAGGAGGATTCAGACGACGAGTAAATTGGACATGCCTTAAGAATTGTCCGATATTAAGCACAAACACGTCAGTTGATTCGTATCCTAGACGAGAGTTGGTGAAGCGTGTTCTACCTTTTCTGCGGTTTCTTGTGTTTGTGGGGGAAATAAATACTGTACAGTGTACGTGGGTATACCTGTAGTAGCAACTTACTAAGAGTAGGTTGTTTGATGTAGTATGCGATTTCATTAATTGCTTTTGATTCGAGCTGAAAAGTTATACTAGCAGCATTGATCTTGTACTTGGAATGACGAGTGGTATTTCTCGAGTTCAGCACCTTGGGTGAACTTGGTGCAAACCGAACAACTATCCTGAAACACACTTGGAAATGAAGGAAGCTCCTCTCCAGTTTCCCAGTCCGACCATGCGGTCGTGACGACGGATTCCAACCCAGCCCAGATTTCTCAATTGGCCTCCTCGGAAGATTATCGCAAGTTGAGGAAAAGGTCATCTTAGAGGACTCCTCTATTTGCGTTACCAAAAAACTATAGAGTCCTGTACGCAAGGCCGAGCGAAGATATCGCATCTTATCTTCTAAAGACATTTTTAAGTTTCCGCAGACATCCTCCACCAGGCTACTATGAAAGCCCGCTACCTTCGCATTCCGTGGAGCTCGCAATGCAAATATTTCGGCAAACCGGACGACCCGGTACCTTTTAGTCAGGTCGACTAGCACCCTCACAGGAGAATGCGGTTCGTTCATTCCTAATAGCGTTGCGAACTATCAAGTGCTTGATAATGAAACAAATCCCCACCAGCGAGATTCTACGTTCGTTTTCGGGATACATGTAGGTTCGAAGCGGAACTATCATGTGACGCAGCACAAGTCACACCAGGGGATAGCACAAAACCTTCAACTTCGCCCACAATGGCAATCCAAAGGCCATAATACCTTTGCATAACCTTTGCATATAGCACTCGTACCCCTATTGGTTTGCCGGGGCAAACTCTTGATGATGGCAAACCCGGGGACAACAGAATTAGTGGCGTGGGGCTCGCTCGAGCGAGTCGCAGGGCGCCAGTCAATGCGAGCCGTGTCGATTGATGACCGCAGATCTAGTCCCCAGTTGAAGTGGGCGGCGCTAAAGAACCTACACAAGTTTACTGCGTCTTGACCATCGTGCACGTGACGATCTACAAAAGTGAATTACTGCAGTTTATAGGAACACTCCTAAAGATTTGCCTATAAAGCTGTCATCGGATTCGTACCAGCTCGCCTAACGCCGTGGGCCCTGTTATTTTATTAAGACGATGACTTGCTGCATGTCCCGGGCTCTTCATCAATTCGCAAAAGGCCTTGAATCCACAGTCTGTGGATCGCACCCTGCAATCGGACCTTGTACCTTCGCTTGGTACTATAGCGCGCGAACTGAGCATACTGCAATTGACTGCAGTGCTACATGTAACGCACCGCAGGATGAATAACCATGAATTCGCCCCCAACTTCGATTGCAAAGGGCCGCTGGAAAATGCCAGCCCCTTTAGCATGCAAGAACGAGAGTACAGACGCAGGTGCCATGGATTCGAAGACCGCGGCTACTGCACTTTTTTGGTGATGGATGGTGCTTGGCCGTCGCTGACGTCGTGCTGGGTCACGCTGTGACCCAAGAACCATCCAAGTGCATCTTTCTAGTTGTTTGACGAAGCGAGAGTGCTACTTCAACCTTGCTAGCGAATGGAAGCCAGGCGGAAGCGGTCTATATCCGCCGCTTTTGTCGTCGCCCAACCCAGCTATTCTCTTGGCCAGGTCGGCTCTCGATCTATAAATAGAACCGTTTAACTTTCGACACTAGCGCTCGTGGCGCCCGCTGCGCGGGCGCGTGGGCTTATAAATACGACTAAGCTAAATCGTAGTATTAGCTAGGTAAAATTAGTAAAATCATCATTTAGATAATATTTAGCAGAAAAGGAATAATTTGTTGCTAAATCACGTGCATTACAGTGTTATCTGCTAGAAAATCACTCTGTACACAATGTTTTTGGTGTGCGCCGCGCCGTCGTCAAATTCTCTCGGACCAATGGCTATCTTGATCGCCTTTCTGGATGTTACTCGAGATATGGCAACGTATAGTTGTCCGTGTGCGAACACAGGTGATTCCAGGTAGATACCTACGTGGTGAATTGACTGACCTTGCGCCTTGTTAATCGTCATCGCAAACGCTGGTACTACCGGGAACTGCTTGCGTCGCAGCGTAAACGGAAATGCTTTATCCTCGTCATTGCTCAGAAACACGATACGCGGGATAAACACGCGTTGTCCACGTCGAGGTCCAGACATTATAGTCGCGTCAATGCATTCCTTTCGCAAAGATACCACTCGCAGACGCGTTCCGTTGCACAAACCTTCGTCGCTATTTAGATTCCGAATCGTAATGATAGGAGTGCCAACTTTGAGAACCATCTTGTGAGGGGGCATTCCTGAGAAATTGAGTGAGTTCAAAACCTCAGTCTCGAATAGGTTCTGAGCTCCGGGACCGTCGAGGCTGTCGTTGGAGAGATATTCTCGTGTCTCTCCAGACAATCGCTCAGCTACCATTTCGTTGATCCGACGAACACTTGCATTGGTTGGCGCCAAAATTGCACGATCCACAAAGTACTGATCTGGCAAGTCAGGATCACCCACCCCGGGGTAAATTGCATCAATCAATGCGTTGACACTGCGAGTGCGCTGATCATCTTCAGGCTCGTCCAATTCGCGTTCACCTTCAGGATCTAATGGTGGAAGCAAATTGAAATTCGGAGCTTCGTACTCTGAATCCTCATCAGAGGAATCTTGATTAGAAGTCGAGGCACCACTGGAGACTGGAGTAACGCACATGCTCTGCGGGATACAGATGTCGTTGTCGTCAATATCGCGATTCACTGGATAGCGACCCTCTCCAATTTGAAGCAAGAACTCCGAAAATTCGGCTAACTCCGCAGCATCATCTGGGTCAAGCGCCGTTTTCACACGCATATTCTCTATCAAACGCACCTGGCGGAGGTGCTGCCATAAGGGAGACGCTTTAAAACACACCTTTAGCGTTTCAGCCCTGGTAGCATCCTTTAAAACCGGCAGGATTTGACGATGGTCACCACTGAAAACCATAACCTTCCCCCCAAACGGCTCGACTTCATTGTTCATGATGTCGCGAAAAGTTCGGTCGACAGCTTCAAAACACGCTCGATGCATCATCGGTGCCTCATCCCAAATAATCAAACTGGCCCGGCGTATAAATTCTGCTTTCTGGCTCTGTTTCGGAATATTACACGTCGAATGGTCGTCTAGTTTCAGTGGAATCCGAAATGTAGAATGCGCCGTGTGACCCCCTGTCAGCAATGTTGCTGCAATTCCACTGGATGCAACTGCCACAGCAACCCTCCCATTCAGACGTACCCTGGCAAGGATTTGTTCGAGCAAGAAGGATTTACCGGTACCCCCTGGTCCGTCAATAAAAAATAGTTTCCGGCCGGCTTGGGGAGACTGTACTGCGCCCATCACTTGGTCGAAAATATCGCTTTGGTTTTCATTCAATTTGTCTACAACCGCAGCTGTACTCTCCAATTTTTCCAATGGATACGCGTTGAGTTCTTGACAAACCAAATCTCCTCCGAGATGTTCATCCGCAGCATCTTGGTCGTAGTTCTCGAGCAGGGGAAGTGCGTAATTGGCTAACGTTTTCCCGTTAGCGCGAAGAATCTTATCCACGCTTTGGAGCGTTCTGTACTCCACGCGCGGGTCATCCATGTCGGCACCAAGATTTCTTTGAAAATCTTTGCTTAGGTCGTGCTTAAAATATTCCCACAACCCCATAGGACTACTCGGTAGAGAATACACCAAAACAATTGCAAAAAGCTGACGGAGTTGGTAAGGCATCCGCTCGTGCGCCGCTTCAGCCAGGCATTCTTCCCATTCATGGTCATTGTCTAAATATTCAGACGCCAGTGCAGCCTCATGAAAGGTTCTGTACATGATCCCGTCAATAGTTCTTAGATCTTCAAAAGACGTTGGTCCACGTCTGTAGCACAGCAGAAGGCGCAAATAAAACCGCTCTGGGTCTTGGGGAGACATGTGAACCATGCGACCAATGGACGGCACGTACTTCTTGTAGGATATCCACCATTTTTTTCTTTTTGTACCATCTGTAAACCGAAGGTAGGTCCTTGTATAACGTTTTCCCCGCTACTTCAGGCTCCATAAGGCACAGCAAGAAAAATGCCGTCAATGGCGTCATGTCACCTCTACGAATGAGTTGTCGAATTTTTCTGGTTCGTTGCGCTCGGTCGGTACACAGCAGAACTCTGTCTATGCAAATGAATGGCCAGTTTGACCACGTTGTGCGTAGACCCTTGCGTCGGATGTCTAAAAATCCGCATACATGCTTCAACTGGAGATATGTGCCTCGCCAACAAATACTGTAAGATCTCATTGAGAGAATGATCGTCGACTTGGCCTTCAATGGTAATTGTGGTCATATCCGCTCCTTTGTACACGTATTTGTATATGTACTTGATCGCTTTGCTCGTTGCGCACACCTCCACGTTGATATGACAGTTGTACTTTTGAGACAGATAAGGATTGTACGGAACCACCCATTGGTTGATAGTAGCATAATCCCACACCTTATTCCCACGCACCAAACGCCCGGACGGACGTCGACGTTGTCTGTACACTGGATACTTATCCGCGGCCATCGTCGTTTCCTCTGCAAAAGGTTTCGGGAACTTTTTCGAGCACTTCCCATTTTTCATGCACGGACAGGTCTTGTTTTGGTCCCCACATGGACCATGCATCATACAGGAAAACACCGCCTCGTAAAGCTCCGGGTGTTTGTCCGGATCGGGCAACTCTGCGGAAACCAATCGATCTATATCTTCAGACGTGACCGGCTTGTCTTCAGGTCTCAGTATCATTCATATGTGCGCGTGGGGCAACCCTCGTTTTTGGTATTCAACAACATAAATCGGCGCCGTTTGTATTCCCAACACTCCTTCGTCCAGATCCTTGCACATACCTTTCAATTTCTGCATAAACACCCGAGCCACAATATCCGGTCTGTCTGATGCAGTTTGACCCGATTGTAAATTTTCCTTGATCTCCAGCCAATTCGGGTTGCACGTCATTGTAATGAAAAGATTTGGAGCTCCAAGCTCACGTACAATAGCCATGGCATCTTGAAACCTTTGATACATGTAGCACGGCCCTCCGGTAAACGAAGGCGGTAGAATTAACCGACGACCAACGTTACTTGCCTCTATATCACCAGCATTCCCGGATTCGTTTTGGCGTGGTAGAGTAGATGTCGAATTCGTTCCATTATGCGCTAAATCGTGAAGATCAGCATTGCGTTGTGCTTCGGTGCTTTCGTTCCTGTACACGTCCGTAAGGCCTTGTATAGATTCGAGTCTGAACTCGAGTTGATTTTTTTTCGATGTAGCGAAGTCGTTCTTGTTCCACTTTCGCCCACTGATCCACGCAATACTGCTGGGTTAATCTACCACCGAGTAGTAAAAGCGAATGACTTCCAGTCCGGTCATACAGCAGATATGCCACAAATTCAGGCAACGACATTGTCGTTTTACGCCGCTCTTCGGTGCCATCTTCAAATCGCACTACGTACCCCCACCCGTCCAGTTCTTCTTCCATGTCGCGGTCTTGTTGCTTCCTCTCGTCGTGCCAACTGCCCTCGTCTTCTTCCCCGTTGTCGTCACTGTTTTCGTCGCCACCATAAGATATTTTGTACGTCCAGCCCTTCTCGCCGTAGGGGTGTAAAAGAGGATACTGTAAAGGATCGTAAGATGGGTCGGTTTCGTAAATACAATTGAAACCACCTCGTCTGGTGTAGAGGACTAAGTCGCGAGGTTCGGATGCGTTAGCGTCGATAATAATTGCGGCAACCTCCGAAGCAGTTGGCGTGTTATGTGTTCCGGGGTTGCTGCCACGATCTACGCGAAGACGAAGAGCACAATCTACCTCTGGGTCTATGAGGGGTTCATGCATATCTTCTTCTTGCTTTCCTTCTTCTTCACGACGCCTCTCTCGTTCAACTCTTGCTTCTTCCAGTGCAGATTTACTCCGTTCAATTAGAATTTCCCTTGCGTGGAGAAACTGCTGTGCATACAGATTGTGTTCCTCCATCGTCGCATCAATGACACTGACAAACTCTGGGTTCAAGCCATCGGTCATGCGAATGCGGCTTTCCACATGTACAGCGCTGTCCGGGTCATTTATGTAGATCTGAGCGAACTTAGGATTCGCGTCTGGAGGCGGAAGAAGAGAACCCATCCGATGACAAACTGTCCCCATCACTCGAAAGTTGTAAACACCGCCACGCGTCACATTTTCATCAACTTGAAGGGGCTTCGAGCGAGATGCCCCCATCGACGTAAACGCAAACACGTTGTTGTATGCACGGATGGTCTTCATGAAGTCGGGTTTCTCGAATAGCCTTCGCAGTTTCTCCGGTGCCTCCTGGCGCGGAAGCAATTGAACTCTCCCTTCTCTGCAACAGCATTTGTCCGTTTCCCCAGGAAACTTCCACGCCTTGCAATGCACACATTGACGCTCATCGCCAGCCCGATTATTCCTGAAGCGCGAGAAATAGTGGCGTCTCCCCAACGTGCCCTTCCCGCGAATAACGCTGGGACTAAAATCTTCATGATTTCCGTAAACCTTATCATACTTACGGGATCGATTCCGAAACCGCCGTGCCTCACGCTGTAGCAAGAACTCCTCTCCCGTCATTTGGCTCCGTGCTACAGCTCGAGCGGTTGTGTCTCGTTCCTGAACAATTTGCTGTTCTTCCTGGCTCATGTCCTCTCGTTGGGAGGTTCGCGCAACGGTATTACGATCCTGAATTGCTTGTCGCTCACCCTCACTCAGTTGCAGTCGCTGTAATGCTCTGGAAGCGCTATTGTGCCCTTGTTCGACGCGTCTTTGTTGGCCGGTCATCTGGCTCCGACTCACTGCTTTTCGTTCCCGGGCTTTTCTCCGAACTTCTGCAAACTGGGAGGCACTCATATTAGCTCTTTGACGGGGGCGACGAACCCGGACTGGTGCTGAATCAGTCCGGATATCAGCTGCAAAATTCACCTGATCAGCCGGTACTTCCTGCTGTACCAAAACACTTGCCGCTGCACCACTAACTTCCGTCGTTGCTTCCGAGACAGCACCATTTAATTCAACAGGTGCTATACTCTGCATCGCCAAAGCATCCACAGACGCCAGCGCCTCATTAACCATTTCCGTCACCGCTACAGAGTCATCGCCATCCTCAATATTCGTAGACTCTAGTGCTGCCGTCAAGGCAGCCTCTTCACGTTTACTCAGTCGATTCAAAGCCGCGTTTCTGTTCCTGGCCCTCCGCTTGCGGTCTGGCTCCGATTCATGTCCTTCCGGCGCGCGAAATGCATCTTCAATGTCCGCTACCGTGTTATACTTCCGTTTTCGTCCCATTGGTTCCACTATGTTTCCACGAAATATCCACGTAATGCTATAGTCTTTTATAATTCGTCGATTGGCCAAAGATCGAGTGGAAGGTTTAAAGAGGACCTCAGACATAAACCTCTACTAAATCAATTACATCTTAAAGCTTCTTCCGTCAGTGTTTGCTTTTCCCCCAAAAATCAATAGCTAATTCCCTGGTATCTTAAATAAACCTCAGTACTGAATTGTACAGCCTCTCTTAATATGCTTCTTTTTATGTAGTGTTTTTTTGTTTCCCCGCACGCCGTTACGAACCGACGAAGCATCTGCTTTCCTCTATCAACCATGGGTAACACGGTTGACCGATCAAGTCTTGATTCTCCAGGCATCCACCTTCCTCCATGTACCATGGGCTACACGGTACACAAATCAGGTTTCCAGGTCCTAGCTATTTTATTTTTTGAGTAAACCCTCCATTGTTACCGTGGATCACACGATAACAATTCAAGTTACTTTAAGTTTTCGTATTTAAGCCACCAGCAATTTGTTTTTTGTTTTTTGCTTTTTTTTTCTTTTTTTTTTTTTTAGTAAAATGCTGTATGTGTGGCTGTCGGTATTGACGACGGTTTTGGGATGCCGTGGCTGACAACTCAGTTGAGTATCAGCCCCTAAGCATAAAACACGGAGCGCGGAGCTGCTAATTTAGTACTAAAGTCTATATATAAGAAAAATAAGAAAATGTGCTAATGAGATTAGGGTTAAAGAGCGTATACTGACGGGGTTGGCCTATCAGACGTGCTGTCATTGGTGGAAATCGAATTCCAAGTGTTCCTCCAAAAACCTTCCTAATGGAATATCTTATGTGACAGTGCGGTTATCGGAGGCTCTCGGCTGAGAGCAAGACTCACCCCCCAGTGCCTCGTAGCGCAGTAGTTCAGGCCTCCGCCTTCGTATTACCAACGGCGGCGCAAGTGAGGTTAACCTATTACCTATCAGTTAACCTATAAAGCTAACCGCCTAGACCGGCACGGTGAGCAACGGGGGGCTCCTTCACCCTAAGGGTGGTCGCACTGTGCCCGGCCACGGACTCGGAGGCGCACCCGGTATTACTACCGAATGCGCCGGGTCCCATATACCATTGGTACCGACGACTTGGTCCGGGGAGGAGCAGACAGCCCGGCAATGCCGGCTTTTATCGCCGTTTATGCTGCCCCTTACCCCGGATCGGTTATGAGACTTCCCATGCCGCTGGCGGGCGAACATGGGCGCCTCAGCGTCCGGCTCCGAAGAGCTAGAGGAGTGGTCGAGCAAAAGATAGTTGAAAAGAACGTAATATTAATTAATACATACATGCATGAAGCCACGCAGTCCTTGTCGCCGCCGTTAACTGTTCACCTTCGTGTCCTTCCGCTGCCCGCGGGCTTTCCGAAATGACGCGTTCAAAAGAGTTGGACATCGTACTTATGTGAAAACCGATTTTTAATCAATGAAAATTTTGCTGCAAGGTGGCGCGGACGGACGGACAGTCACGAATCGTTTTTAAAGACCGGGACTAGCGCTCGTGGCGCCCGCTACGCGGACGCTGTCGGCATGGTTGGTCACAGCGGAAAATTCATTGCTAAACACTACATGTATTTCCAGTTAACTACCAACGCCGCTCTTGGAAAATCTCTCGATAAACAATATTTTTCGTATGCACTCTTCCATCCTCGTCAATAGCTTCCGGGTCTACCGCAATCTTGATGGCTTTCCTTGAAGTCACTCTAGAGAGCGCCACATACAACTGACCGTGGGCAAACACGGGTGTTTCGAGGTAGACCCCCACGTGGTGGATCGACTGTCCTTGCGCCTTGTTGATCGTCATGGCGAAGGCTAGTACAACTGGAAACTGCTTACGTCGTAGCTTGAACGGGAACTTCTTGTCGTCGTCTTCAGAGTAGAAGATAATACGTGGGATGAAGACCCTCTTGCCCTTGAATGGGCCCGTCATGATACTTGCCTCAATGCTTCGCTCACACAGAGACACCGCTCGAAGCCGTGCTCCATTGCACAATCCTGCGTCGCTGTCCAGGTTTCGGATCATAATGACTGGCGTCCCAACCTTCAAAACAATTTGGTGCGGTGGAATTCCAGAGAAGTTGAGTGAGTTCAGGAACTCCTGCTCGAACATATTCGCGCCAGCAGCTCCCTCGAGACTGTCAACCGACAGATACTCTTTTGTCTCCCCCGATAGACGCTCCGAAACCATATCGTTGATACGTCCGACGCTTGCGTTGGTAGGCGCCAGGATTGCCCTCTCCACGAAGTACTCGTCTGGCAAATTATCACCCGCAACTCCAGGGTAAACTGCATCAATCAGCGCGTTGACGTTGCGTTTCCGGCGATCATCGTCGACTTCATCCAGGTCGTCTCTGTGCATATCCTCGATGGGAGGGAAAGTCCGAAGCTGGGGGCCTCTTCCATGTCTTCGTCATCGTCGGTTCCCGCATCACCCGCCGGTGCAGTGCGCCGGGCTTCGGGAAATACACACATATCGCGAGGGAGACAGATATCGTTTTCACTAACCTCTCAGTTAACCGGATACCGCTCTTCGCCTATCTGGAGCAAGAAATCAGAAAACTCAGCCAACTCAGCTGCGCTGACCGGATCGGGGGCAGTCCGAACACGCATATTCTCCGTAAGACGCACTTGACGCAAATGTCCCCAAAGTGGCGAGGACCTAAAGCAGGCCTTCAATGTTTCTGCTCGTGTAGCATCCTTCAACACAGGCAAAATTTGACGGTGGTCCCCGCTGAACACCATAGCCTTCCCTCCGAAAGGCTTCTGCTCGTTCTTCATGATATCTCGGAATGACCTATCCACAGCCTCGAAGCACGCCCGATGCATCATCGGAGTTTCATCCCAGATAATCAAACTGGCGTTACGAATCAATTCCGGTTTCTGGCTCTGCCATGGAAGGGTACACGTCGAAAACTCCGTGGGTTTCAGCGGGATACAGAACATCGAATGTGCTGTGTGCCCGCCTGCCAATAGAGTAGCTGCAATTCCACTTGATGCAACAGCTATAGTCACCTTGCGCTGCAGGCGGACATGAGCCAGGATTTGCTCCAGCAAGAATGACTTCCCAGTTCCGCCGGGTTCGCCCACGAAGAATAGTTTTTTTTCCTCCCACCGGGTTATTCACAGTTTCAATCACTTTGTCGAAAATCTCTCTCTAGTTCTCGTTCAGTTGGTCCTCTTGCGCCGCAACATGCTGCAGTTCATTCTGGGGATACGCGTCTATCTCTTGCTGAACAATGTCGACAGACGTCGCGCCTTCGTCCTCTACTTCCGAGGATACGTCGCTGCAGGTTTCCAGTCCAGGAAGGTCATGCGTCTCCAGCGTTTTCGCATTTGAAGTCAGATATTGTACCAAGTGCTTCAACGTTTTGTACTCCGCCATCCGCAGGCGCACCGTATCCTCGCGCGTTATGTTGTGAAGCTCGTCGCTGTTTTCAATGCCACGAACAAAGTCTTCCGACATATCCTTCTTGAAGTTGTTCCACAGATCCGCAGCGCGACCAGGCATAGCAAATACTAGCATAATTCCAAAAAGCTGCCGCAACTCGTACGGCATCTTGAACGACGCCGCCTCTGTCGTACAATCCGCGCACTCTCCGTCGTCCTCTAAATATCCAGCTGCCAGCGCAACTTCCTTGAATGTTGGGTATTCTATGCGATTCACCAGCCAGAGATACACAAATGATTTCGGCGATCGGCGATTACAGAGGAGAAGGCGTAGGTAAAACCGTTCCGGGTCTTGAGGAGACACATGAACGATGCGGACCAAAGACGCCACATACTTCTTGTAGGGCACCCAAGCCCTTCGGTCCTTATCCCATCTGTATTTCTTGGGGACATCCTTGTATAGCAGATCAGCCGTCTCAACTGGGCTCCTCTCGCAGAGTCTAAAAAAGCCCATGAGCATAGATCGATCGCCGCGACGCACCAAGTTATGAAGCTGAGGCGTCGTAGCATGCTCACGATACGCGACCAGGCTCATGCCCTCCAAATGGAGCGGAAGGCTAACCACAGCGTGTGTCGATGCTTGCGTGGGATGCCTAAACAGGCGCATACATGCCTCAACAGGAGAAATGTAGCGTCCCAGCAAGTACTGCGAGATCTCGTTGGCCTCGATGTCCTCGCCGTCAATTGTGATCGTGATCATGTCCGATCCTTTGTAGACGTATTTGTAAATGTACTTTACCACCTTGTTAGTCGAGCACACTTCACGATTGATGTGGCAGTTGTACTTCTGGGAGAGAAACGCATTGTACGGGACGACCCACTGGTTAATCGTTGCGTTGTCCCAAACTTTGCCTCTGTGGCAAAGTATTCCATCGGGGCGGCGGCGACGCTTGTACGATGGGTATTTGTCGGGAGCCATGACAGTTTCTTCCGATAGCGGCTTGGGAAACTTTTTCGAGCACTTGCCGTTCTTCATACAGGGGCAATTTGGATGTTGCCGTCTGCAGGGGCCATGAAGCATACTGGACATCACTGTCTCATAGAGCTCGGGGTGCGTCTCTTTATTCGGAAGCTCCACAGACACGAAGCGGTCGACATCTTCTGCAGTTGTTGGCGCGTCCTCTGGTCTCAAAATCAAAAGGATATGGGCGTGAGGAAGGCCACGCTTTTGGTATTCGACCACTTGAGCCCACGCGGCTTGAATCCCCAAGATTCCTTCGTCGAGATCCTTATTGAGCGCCTTGAGCTTCTGAACAAACACGCGCGCCACTAAATCAGGTCGATCCGACGCCTTCTCGTGCGGCTTCAAATTTTCCTTGATTTCGGGCCAGCTGGGGTTGCAGGTCATGGTGATGGAGAGGTTAGGAGCACCTGTTTCTCGTACAATAGCCATAGCATCCAAGAAGCGCTGGTACATGTAGCGAGGGCCTCCAGTAAACTTAGGAGGGATAATTACCCGGCGCCTAAGGTTGGCAGCTTCTGGATCGGTCGCATCAGGTACTGCTCCATCCGGTTGACGGGTATTGGGCCGAGATGTACCCTGTGCCACTATTGCATCAGCCTCCAACCGATGAACATCAACAGATTCGCTCCGTAACGCGTCTGTGAGGCCCTGAAGTGTCTCCAGTCGATACTCGAGCTGGTTCTTCTCAATGAAGCGTAGTCGCTCTTGTTCCGCCTTAGCCCACTGGTCGACGCAGTACTGCTGTGTTAGACGACCTTCCCGAAGAATCAGAGAATCACTTGCTGTCCTGTCATATAGCAGATATGCCTCAAACTCCCGTAGCGACATTGTCAGTGGCTCCCCTTGGAATTCACAGGGTTTCCTACGTATGGGATGTCGTACGTCCAACCCCGCTCCCCGTATGGAAAGAGGAGAGGGTACTGAAGCGGATCGTAGCTGTCATTGGTCTCGAAGATGCGCATGAACCCTCCTTGACGCGGTCGTAGAAGAATATCCCGAGGTCGAGCAGCGTTATCGTCAATGACAATCGCGGCCACCTCGGACGCAGTCGGGGTGTTGTGAGTGCCTGGGTTCGCGTTCCTATTCACATGTAGACGAAGGCGAAGGTCCTCGTCAGGCGCGACCAACTGCTGAAGCCGCAACGCTCGGTCATCTTCAAGAATATCCTCTCCTGCTGCTCGACGGCGCTCCCGCTCCTCCCGAACCTCCTCATACTCATACCGAGTACGCTCTACCAACATTTGTCGAGCTTGTAAGAACTGCTGAACGTACGGATTGTGGTCAACCATCACCTCGTCAATTGTTTCCAGTATCGAGCGGTCCAGCCCACCTGTCATCTGCATTCGGCTCCTCACTCGCGCATCCATGTCCGGGTCGTTCGCATACACCTGGGCAAGCATGGATCGTCCATTAGGGGGAGGTAACAAAGAACCCAAGCGATGGCAAACAGACCTCTGTACGCGGAAGTTGTACACACCATTCCCGGCGACGCTGTCATCCACTTGAAGCGGGCGTGATGGGGAAGCGCCCATCGATGTAAACGCGAAGACGTTGTTGTACACACGGATAAAGCGCATGAATGTCCGGTTATCGAAGAGTCGTCGGAGTTGCAGTGGAGCCTCGCGGGCCGGCGGGACATGGACCAAACCATTACGACAACAGCAACCTGCCGTCTCTTCTGGGAATTTCCAGGCGTTGCAACACTGGCAAACTCTCTCGATATCTCGGTTCTCGTTAATAAACCATGTAAAGTAGTGGTGCCCACCTGGAACGGTCGCTGGGTCGAAGTCTTCGTAGTACGCGAGACCTACCTTGTGCTGACGGGACCTGCGGCGAAGGCACTCAGCCTCGTTGTGTTGTTCACGCTGGTCGTCGCTCATGGCTTCTCGTCGAGCTCGATGAGCCGCTGCGTCACGATCCTGTATAGCCTGTCGTTCTTCTTCAGTCATAGCTCCTCTTCGCGCTTGCTGCCGTTCTACGTTCTGATCACTTTCTGCCTGACTCTCTTCCTCGGTAAAAACTTCTCTTCGTGATTGATGCCGTTCTGCATCGCGAACCCTTGCAGCCAGACGATCTCCCTCTGCCATAGCGTCCCTTTGTGATCGGTGTCGGTCGGTATTCCTAGCCCTTTCATCCTGAGTCTCTTCTTCGGTCTACGCCTCCCGTCGTAATTGCTGCCGTTCTGCTTCACAAACCCTCACTACCTGGCGTTCTTCATCCGTCATAGCTTCCCGTCGTGTTCTTTTCGCAGCTGCATCCTGCGCTCTCGCAGCCTGGGATTCTTGTTCCGTCATAGCAGCGCGGCGACCGGTTGTGCCTGCAGCATCAACTTCACGCATTTGTAGTTGTTGCTCCTCTGAAAGGCCGGACCGGCGAGCCCGCGCGCGCGCTGCGTCCACGTCTCGATCGCGTACAACATGAGATAACGTACGGTCAGCTCGACGGCGTTGCTTTCTTTCTCTGTCGGCAGCGCGCACCCGGTCTAAATATGACGGTGTCATGTCGGCCCTCGACCGCCTTCCAGAAGATCTTCGCCGCGTCCCGGTGTCAGCTACCCCACTGTTTTCTGCAGTTGCGGCAGGCGCAGCACCTATTTCGAAAGTGGTAACGGTAACTGCTTGTGGTTCCGCTGCTTGTTGCTGCTGGGGAACCGAAGGGGGCTGTAATTCTGCCGCGTCGGTATTAATCTCAGTTGTCGACAGCGGTTCGGAAGAAGTAGTATTTGGCGCATCCCCAATCACAACAGATTCCAACGCCACCGCCACAGTTGGTGAAACAGTTACAGCCTCACGCGCCGCTGCATCCCGTGCTTGATGCTGTTCAAGCCGACGAAGCGCAGCCTTTAAACTCTTCTGTCTTCTCTTCTTTGCCGCAGAGTCTTCACCGCCACTTGGAGCAGCAAACGCACCATTCACTTCGGCCACCGTCGAGTACTTTCGTTTCCTTGCTATTGTGCCTGCGGATACAAAGTACATAGTTCTAAGTCAGTAAAACACCGGGAAAATCCTATCCTACACTACTACTATTATTACTACGCTAATCTAAGGTTAGTCAACTGCGCTTGGGTGTCTCCACGTCGCTCAGTCGTCTCTCCGCCGTCTTGAAGAGTTTGGCAAGAAGCCGTACGACAACGTGACCGCCACGCCATCACAACCCACGCCATCACAGATACCGACCTACTGCAACCACTTGCACTACAGCATTCATAACTTCAAAGCCAGACGGCAGCCTTCACAACAGTAAAACGCCTCATTAGCCAAGCATTCGAACCGACTTATTTTTTAAATTTCTTTTCTTGTCCCTCACCTCCGCTGTTACCTCCTTTAAGCACGACCCACCATGTGCGGCGTTGCCTCTCAATACCTTTGGAGAGACGGCAGTGAGTTCTTTTTGTGCTGAAGCGACAACTCACCACATTTTTTTTCTTTTTTTACTGGTCACTTCCTTTGGCGACCGTGATTGAGTGTCCGCTTAATGCCACTGAGCTTCCTCAGCTCAGACAATTAACCGTTTTGGTTGTGAAGGGGTAATGGGTCAGTAGTTGGGTATTTTGGGTTTGTCGGAACGTCTACGTGGCATCATAGACATTGAAGGATCGTAAAAGCTACCATTCGGCCCTAAAATCACGAATACGTAGGCAAAGTAGCATATAGCTGACCAGTCTCCATTGCAGTGCGAATCGCAGTAGGCGAGCAGTCTATTGTATAGCACAGCTACTCGCCGCCCTCCGTTGTGTTTGTTTTGTTGTTGGGCGGGCGTGCGGTAAGAGGTTCCAATTGCCGGCGCAGTAAGGTTTCCAGTTTGACCCCAGCGAACCGAAGAAAGAGCTCCCAAACCGTCCAAAGCAAAAGGTAAGCCATAAGCCCTCAAGTCACTGCCCCCAGCGGCTCGGCCCAGGTGCTTGCCCGTGCCTTGTGGCTGTCCGCACACGCTCTACCGCGAACACAGAAACACAGAACCGGGGATTTACCCAAGTAGAGATGAACCCTACTTTAGGATGTACCCAATTCCATGCCGGTTCCATACACGACCACTCTCCGAGGTGAGGCAGGCGGCCCGGCTAAGCCGGCTTTTATCGCCACATGGATCTGCCTCACTAACCGGTTGGGTATGAGACTTCCCATGCCGCTGGCGGGC
The DNA here is from genome assembly GCA_025722995.1 of Phytophthora agathidicida. Lineage (NCBI taxonomy): Eukaryota > Oomycota > Peronosporomycetes > Peronosporales > Peronosporaceae > Phytophthora > Phytophthora agathidicida. The sequence continues at coordinate 2,271,019 of CP106972.1, read as the reverse complement.
GAACATGGGCGCCTCAGCGTCCGGCTCCGAAGAGCTAGAGGGGTGGTCGAGCAAAAGATAGTTGAAAAGAACGTAATATTAATTAATACATACATGCATGAAGCCACGCAGTCCTTGTCGCCGCCGTTAACTGTTCGCCTTCGTGTCCTTCCGCCGCCCGCGCGCTTTCCGAAATGGCGCGTTCAAAAGAGTTGGACATCGTACTTATGTGAAAACCGATTTTTAATCAATGAAAATTTTGCTGCAAGGTGGCGCGGACGGACGGACAGTCACGGATCATTTTTAAAGGGGAAAATGTCCAAAGATGTATGAAAATCAAACTTAAATGCCAAACGTGTAAAGTTGTGACGGTATGTGTGTGCAGTATCCATCTGTCAAAATTGCGTCTGAACACCTGCAAAGATAAATTTTGCTCGGGTATGAATCTCTGCTACGCTCATCGAGTCTCTTCCAGCTGCACCCTACACCAAGCACTGCGACGGCATCGTGGCGTGCAACTCGTTATCGGAGATCTCGTACCACCAGTCCAGTACCATCTATATGTTCGCCTGCAAGAGCGTGGCACGACGACGAGCAAGGTCCCAACAACGCTGACTTGATGAGCGAGGAGGTCCTAGCGCTCGACGGACATTTACTTTGGCAAGTGGAGTTGCTGAGGCACTGCCCCAAGCTCCAGTGACAAACGACACAGTGTCCACCTGCACCGCGAGGGAGGCGCCTTCCACCGTGAAGTCGACCTAGATGGTTCTCTTGCAGCTCTCCAAGTTTACGGCGCTCGGGTTGGCGGTCACTGCGCGTTCCAAGGACGATTCTCCCTGCCCGCAAAAGACACAAAGCACAACAAGTACCACAGCTCGGCGAGCTTCACAACAATCTCGCTCTCGCACTTGCACGACCTCATGCGCAAGCGCGTGGCCAAAGCGACGGTTGTAGCAGCAATTCTGTGAGGAAGGTACTGTAGTACTGAACAGCAAGCAGCAATTGGTACTCCTACTGCACACATCTAACTCGTCTCTGTTGTGTCTGCTGCTAAAGCATGTAAAGAATAATGGTTGCGGCAAGAATTTCTCTGTGGACTCGACGGATATGGCTGCGTTGATAAAGCGGTACCACCGAAGATGAATGGCATCTATGTGGTGATGTTGTTTCTGTGTGTGAAAAAAAGAGAGGGCATTTCCACAGTGGCATGAGCATCGGAGAATGGTCATTGCAGGGTCTGATTCCTGAGGCTCGGAAGAGCTCCACTGTATGTATGTTCAGCGGCGTCCGTGTGGAACATCTTACGGTGCACAACAATTGCCAACACAATGATCTCTCACTGTATTTGCTTGGATACTGTTGACAAATAGTCTGTGGCAAGGGATTAGTTGGTGAAGATGTTTGATGTTTCTCGCGTCTAAGTCCTTCTCTCTGATCTTATTCTCGCGTCCTCGTTGCCAACGATCGAAGCGTGCTGGTCGATGTCAAGGCTTGGTTTTAGTGTTCGCATTTGGGTTTTGAATCGATCATTCTCAAACCATCTCTCTCGTAAGCAATACCTCAAGCTACACTCCCTCACAATGGTCGGACTCAACGCCAGCGAACTACCCTACGAAGACCTCTGTGCAGGCGACACCATCGAGTATTTCTCGTACGCGTGCGTGTGTGGTGATCCACGTGGACACCGCGTGACTACTGTTCTCGCCGTCGACCAGCTCGACATCAAGTTCCCGATAGAAGTCGCGAGTGAAGAAACGATCCCTCTCCAAACGATGCTCAGGCACTTACGGGATTCTACTGGGGTGGAAGTCAAGGGGTCTAAGTGGCGAAAGCTGCGAACGTTCGCATTGGTCAATGGCAAGGTCGCTGACCCAACTGATCGCGAGCGCTTTAGTGAACGACTATCGGTCATTGTGACTGAAGTCGTGGCTGATTGCCACGGAGGGGGTCGTGCAGATCGAAGCGAACGTTCGTATACAGAAGGACAACGGAGCTCGAGTAGAGTTCGTGCTGCTAGTGCATCACCAACAAGAAGCCCCCAAGTTGCCGCTAGTAGCGGCGTGGAGGTTTCTCTAGGTGCAATTCCAGCTAGCTCCTGCAGCTTAAGCCGATCAGCACGAAATCAGAGTGCCGCCGAAGGCGAGTCAGACGAGAGTAAAGCTGAGGACAACGAAGAAGAAAGGAAGGGCATTTCTGAAGGCATGACGTTCGCTTCAGGACAGGATGCTGTCGACGCGTTGAAGGCATTTACGCTAGCCGAAGGAAAAAGCATGCGCGTAACACGACGAAGTGGCATGGACCGGAAACTGAGATGCACCTCGGCTCAGTGTACGTACACGGTTCAGGTTTGCAGGAAGAGGAAGACGGGCGGAGCATACGGCGAATGGTACATATCGTGGATCAAGGGGAGCACATCAATTGCATCTCTGTTCCAAAGCCAACAAAGCATCAGATTGCAGCAAACCCAACGTTCCAGAGTGCTGTTAATGCCGCGCCAAAGATACCAGCAGCAACACTGATAGGCATGGTGAGTTCACGCGACGGCTTATCGCTCCAAGGACACAGACGTTCAGTTTACCAAGCACGTGATATACTGAATGGAACAATGGCGGATGAAATGAGCAAGTTGTATCAGTACATAAAATCATACCTCGATCAGTTCCAGCAATTAAATCCCGGATCCATCGCTCTCATGGAACGCGATGGCGACAACAGCTTCAAACGCGCTCTTGTGTCGGTCAAGGCCGTAGCAGACTCAATTGATCTGAACCAGCGCGTATTGGGAATTGACTGCTCGCATTCCAAATGCCCATGGTACGATGGTGTCCAGATGACGCTAGTTGGACAAGATGGCAACCGTGAAACGGCAATCATCGCCTTTGCACTGGTTCCTTCTGAGGATCTGTCGAACTACGAGCGGTTTTTCAACAACCTCATCAACTCTGTCTACAATGCCAGAAATTGTGTGATGTTCTGCGACCGCGATCCTGCTATGCTCTCGGTAGCCAACAGCCTCAACATGAACATCCGCTTCTGCACGCTCCACATCATCCGAAATGTTACAACTCGATTCAAAACCTTCACTAAGAAGCACCATAGCATGATTTGGAAACTTCAAGCCGTGGACACAGAGGAAGCATACAAGAGTCAGCTTGGGTGCATTGAGCTGGCACTAGGAGTGGCTGTGAGAAGTTACCTGGAAGACATTCCTCCGATTAAGTGGTGCGTGCACGCAAACGTCGGTGTCTGGCCGCCGTACGGCTGGAGAACCTCGAACTTTGTGGAGAGTCAGTTTGGTTCCCAACTTGCCATGGGAATTCGAGAGCTACCCCCCTTGCAGTTCATACAAGCGATGTGCAGCAGAATCATGGATCGCACATACAGACGCCACACTAATTGTGTGACCTGGCTAGAAAAGGACATGGCAGTAACCCCAAAAAGCATGATGCTGTGTGACACGCAAAGTAAGGAGGTTGGCAGCTACCGCGTTCGCCACGCCTCTCAGCACGTCAGCTACGTGCGCCGCGACAACGGCAGCCTTACCATGAAAGTCCAGCACCGCGTCAACCTGGATGAGAACCACTGCACGTGCGCATTTATCGACCAGCACAAATTGCCGTGTCGTCACATGATCGCAGCTCTGCAAGCCAGGGGAGATATCGATACAGTTTTCCAGTATTTCGACAAGGTCTACAAAGTGGCGTCATACACGGAAGCCTTCATGGACAGAGTGGTGCACTTGCCGTTAGACTAAGAGCTCGAGGCCGACGGAATCACCCTTCCGCCTGTTCTAGCGGCGAAGCGTGGTCGCCCTAAGACAAAGCGATTCCGGAGCAGTGGGGAGGATGGATCCGCTAGTAGCTATCGTTGCAGTGGATGTGGTCAACAAGGCCACAACAAGCAGACATGCGAACGGCGCAAGATCGGCAACTAAGATCCCCGAGTGTAACTCCAGTTACGCGAACTCCAGTTCGTGGATGATGGTTTCATTTTTCGAATGCTCTCCAATTTTAGTGTCCAAAGGTGTGTGCAGATGTATGCAGAGATACCGAAGAGGTCGGTACAGGCTAGGCATAGCCAGTTCATACATGTTTGGCATTTAAGTTTGATTTTCATACCTCTTTGGACATTCTCCCGTTTTTAAAGACCAGGATTTACACGTGGTTCCAGTATGGCGCGCCGCCGCGTCTCTGTCTCGCGTGTAAGCCGTTCCAGGCTCACATTTCGAGTTGCCAAGAAGAGCTCGAATCAGGCCGGAACCTTCATCTGTACCATAGAGGCTGCGCAGCAGACCAAGCGTCGGTGGCCAAAAGATCCGCTTCAACCTGAGGCAACCTGAGGCTAGCACTTCGCTTTTCGCCATCCAGCGGCGCCACCAACAAATAGATTCCCCTCAAATCAGGTCCAGCCATGTTCTGGTCCGCGGCCTTGGATCTCAAGACGCAGCAGCGGCCCCCGTCGTCCTACGGCTCCTTCAGCCGCTCGGGCAGCAGCGGCAGCTTCCACATCCCGCAGAGCATCCCGGAGCACCAGCCCGTGTGCCAGTTCACGTCGCCGCTGCCGGACAAGCGCCACGTCGAGGAATACGTTGAAGCCCCAGCCACGTCCTTCGCGCGCACGCGGGCGTCGCTGCAACTGTCGGAGCACACGCAGACGGCGCTCAAGCTGCTGCTGCAGGGCGAGCGAGAGCGCGGGGCCAAATCCAAGCCCAAGCAGCCCATCAAGGCTGCCAAGGTCGCCAACAAGCCCATGTTCGCCGCAGACATGTACAGCATGAGCAAGATCAGCAGCTACAGCGCACACCAACCGCCCATGAAGGAGCTGCCGGAACACACGCCGCTGCTCAAGCCGCTGGCTCATGCGCACGGCCTGGAGGAGGCGAATCCGCAGGAGAACGGCAACGAGCACAACTACTGGATGCAGGAGCTGGAGAGACGACGTGCGGGACTCAAGAGAAGCAGACGACGCACGTGCACCCCCATGTCGGAGAGAGCCACCACGTCGCCACTGAAGGTGGGCGTCGTCATGTGCTCTGTGCCGCTGCTGCTTGTGCTGGGCTTCGTGCTGTTCGTGACGCTGTTTGGGGGTGTGAGCGAAGCGTCCGACAATGTGATGAACGCCATGAACAACCTGTTGGGTATTGGTGGCGACGACGCAGATTCTGTTGCGGCAAGGCATGGCGCCGCTGCAGACGACAGGAGTAGGATGGTTAGGACGTTTGCGCGGCCACCGGAGGAGGTGCAGTTGGAAGAAGAGAGCCCCGTGATGACGCTGGACGTGTCGCCGGATTTCCAAGCGAGACTGCGCGGGGCGAAGGAGGACAAGGTGGACGAATGACGTGGATGTGTTACTGAATGTACGACAACGAAACAATAAGAACGAGATAGCATCACCTTGCAGCAGCTGGGTCGAGCTGAGCGCGGCTTGAGTTGGTCTTACCACCGACTGCAGTAGCTTGGATCCCCGGCTGACGAGTAAAACAGGCAACGTATCGGATAACAAGAGTGCGACAAATGCAAACAAGTGCACCACGGCAATACTCATCGCTTGATCTCGCTCTACGCTCTACTCGCTCTTCTGCAAACACTCACTTTACGTCGTAAAGAACAGGTTGAGCAAGCCCTTGAGGTACGCGACGATCTCGCCGGCACCCAACTTCGACTCGCCGTAGATACGATCCACGAAGGTGATCGGCACCTCGGCAATAGAGTACTGGCGTTGGCGAGCGCGAACGAGAATCTCCATCTGGAAGACGTAGCCCAGGCCCTGGATCGCGCTCATAATGTCCTCGATGACGTCGCGCTTGTACAGTCGGAAGCTGCCCGTAAGGTCCGTCACAGACGGGTTCAGCAGTACCGTCGCCAGGTAATTAGCCACACGACTCGTGAGCTTGCGACGAAGGTCCCAGCCATACACCTGCACAACAGAAAATCATCAGGTCGCCAAACTACGACCACATTTCCATGTGACACATTTCCATGAAAACTGGTAAAGCGTACACCGCCACCCGAAACATAGCGCGTGCCCGTGACGATATCACAGTTCTCCTCCGCTTGCTTCCTGTTGACAGCAACAAAATACCATAACGTAAGCCATCGTTTTGGATCTCACAAAAGTGTTGGTTGTGGTGACGTACTTGATAAACTCAGGAATGAACTTGGGCTGCAGCAATAACCACACAAAACTGTAACTTAGCAGCGCAATGGAGCACACCACAACAAGTGCAGCATTGCAACTTACGTGGTGTGAGAGGTCAGCGTCCATGAGGAACACAAAGTCTCCCGTAGCCTGCTTCAGGCCGTCACGATAGGCCGATCCCAGACCCAATTTGCCCTCTCGCGGCAGGATCACGATCTTGTCCTTGCCGTAAATCTGCTGCAGGTCGCGAGCCACCTGCAGCGTCCCGTCCGGACTGTTGTCCTCGACGACTACGATCTCGTAGTTGAGTTTACTGCAGCAATCAACACAAAAGTGATAAAGTGTCAGCAATGGTTACGTCAAGGTTGCGCAGGCTACAGAGCGAGTTGCAGCGTGGGAGTTGCACGCACTTCTCGGCGAAGGTCTTGTCCAGCAGCCACACCATCAGCGGCAGGTTCTCGCGCTCATTGTACGTCGGCAGCAGCACCGAATACTTGTGCTCCGTCGCCATCTTACTCCCTTGGACCAACTCAATAGAAAACTGTGTGTAGCTTCCACGCGGCGATACTTTAGTGTAAATCACCTAGAATTGTCAGCACCATTTCGATACATTTCGATATACTGGTAGGCACCCAAAGGGATCTTCAAGCGTCGCTGAATTATGGAGCGGAAGCTGCAGCCTGGAGCGAGGCCTGATAGCCGCGATCGAAGGTGAACATTGCATAATTTCTATAATGTATGTTGCTGTTATTTCTAGTATTGTTTAGCAATAGCTCAAGTGCCAGGCTGCAAGAACTGACTGTGGACGATGTTGTAGACGAATGATACGCTTCCGGACGTCGCTGCGAAATACGGTGTTGGATGTGATGCAGCAACAAGGCGGGTGGATCGAGACGGACAGCGATCTGGACTGGGACTTGCATTGGGCTGATGTGGGCTGGATCCGCGAGAACTTGGACGCCTTCACGCCGCTTCTGGACCACCAGGTAGGAAAAAGGGATTGAGACGGACCCAGAAGACTGAACTCACTGTTTGTGTATTATAACATTGCAGCGGATCAACCACTTCCAGAATCACTATGAACTCACACGTAAAGATTTGCTGGTGAAGAACCTCAAACGCGTGAAGAGGCAGCTTGAGCGCAGGTATGCACGACTTCATGTGTGTCATCAGTGTAGCCACGTTGTTGATCCTGATCTTGTGGGTGTTGAAGTGGCGATCCAGAATCTCGTCGAGAAGCGGAGCTCTACGACTTTTGGGCTTCTACGTTTGTGCTGCCACACGAATACGGCATGTTTGTGGAGGAGTTTAAACGTTCAGCAGGTGGAAGGTGGATCATGAAACCCGTGGGCAAGGCACAAGGTCGAGGCATCTTCTTGTTTGAGAAGCTAAGCGATATCAGCGAGTGGAAACGAGATGCCTCATGGAAAGGCGACGGGGCAGTTCAGGCCAAGACAGCAGACACGTACATTGTGCAGAAGTACGTCGAGTCACCGCTCTTGCTTGGCGGCAAAAAGTTCGACCTGCGGTTGTACGTGTTGGTGACGAGCTTCTCGCCATTGACGTTTTGGATCTACCGTGCGGGGTTCGCTCGCTTCTCGCACACCCGCTACTCGCAGAGCAAAGGAGATATGGACAATCTCTTCATGCACCTAACTAATGCCTCTGTGCAGAAGGGAGCTGATGACTACAACGAACGTCTTGGTTGCAAGTGGCGACTGCACAGTCTCAAGATGTTCCTCATGAGCAAGCACGGTCAAACTGCTGTTGACCATTTATTCCTCGCGATCCAGTCTCTCATCACGCGCTCGCTGCTGGCTGTACAGCCAACGATCATCCAGGACCGACATTGTTTCGAGCTCTACGGCTACGATGTGCTCATTGACAGCGCGTTGAAACCGTGGCTCATTGAGGTAAACGCTTCGCCGTCGTTGACAGGCGACACGGACTCTGACTACGCGCTCAAGGCCAACGTCGTGCAGCACACAATTGATGTTGTGGATTTGGAGCGCCGTCGCGAGGGTAATGAACTGCACGTTGGCGGCTTCGACCTCATCTGGAACAACGGCAGTGCTGTGCCGAACGCCAAACCAAACGGCTACAGCTCGTATCTGGGCTGCACTTTTGAAAGCATGAATTCCCCTGAACGAGGTTAGTGTTCAAACCCTTTTAAAGCGAAGCAGTAGAACTCGTCGGTCGACTTGAGGTTTTCTAGTTGGTGTTTGGCTGCATCGACCCTGGCACTCCGTTCTATTACAATTCTGCTGCTCCTAGCTCCGACTGGCACGCTGCGCGTCGGTTGTGAGCAGCAGCATTCTACCAGTCGATCTCGGCCAAGCGGGGCTCCCTCCTGCCTTGCAATCTTTTGGTAGACTCGATGCATCTGTACAGACCTTCATTTCTACTAATGGTAGGCTCATCGCGAGCGCGACGGCTGCTTGTCCCATTTTACACAGTAGCAGTAGCCCGTCTAGTCCTCGTCCTCGTCGTCGTGCAGCGAAGCCCAGGCGTTTTTGGTCTCCACCGCCTTGCTGGTGGGCGCCTTCATGTTCTGCAGCTGGGCCTTGGCAGCGTCCACGCCCAGCGACGGGAAGGCGCGCTCGTTGTCCAGCTGGATGCGGCGGTTCACGCGGTTGCGCTCCTCCTGCTCGGCCCACGTGGAGGCCACCGCCTCCTTCTCGTCCGAGTTCTTGTACTTTTTGGGCTGCTTGGCCCATTGGAAGGCCGTCTTCTCCTCCTCCTGCTCCTTGTTCATCGACAGATCCGACAGCTTCTTGCCGGACGCAGTGGGAGCGGGCGCTGGGTTTTTTTGCGGCGCGGGCTTGGGAGCAGCAGCTGCGGCGGCGGCGCGCTCGGCATTCTGCGCGCTGTTCTTGACGATGACGTTGGCGTTGACGGTCGTGGATTTCTTCTTCTTCTTCTTCTTGCCGAACAGCGAGTTGAGCTTCACGTTCGGGTCCGCCATGTCGAGCTCGGCGCTGGCGTGGCAATGGCAACAAGATCTGCTGGCTGTGGTTCGCTCGTGTGATGTGCGGAACACTAAACTTGTGTTTTGTGTACACGTACACAATTTAGGGCTTGCAGGCTGTTTTGTCTTGTTGCAGCCATGTCGACATGCGCGATCACACGTGTCATCTGCATAGCTGCTGGATGGAACTCCGTCGCATCGCGAAACTTGGGGGAATTCGAGGGGCTTTGCCTTGTATTCTTGCTCAGTGCAGCATCAGGTGTGTTGCTCAGCTGCGCATGACGAGCGCGGAGGCCAAAATGTTGATCCGTGTTGATCCAGCCAACGCCGCCGTCCGAAAACAACAACGTGTGCACAGCATTCGGGAATGTTCGACGTTGAAGCAGACAGCACGGGTCCGCAACTGAAAAAAATCTCGTGGCGCTCGAAAATGCACGCGATTTGCCATCTGCAACAACTGCATGCATCGTGCAGCGAATCTGTATGGGTTGCACATTATGAAGGCACGAGCGGCGGCCACGACGACACCTTAAAAAGAGTTTAACATGCCGTGTGTTCGCTGGTGGCCACCGACCCTGCAGCCAGCACTTGAGACGGCACGCAGGGCGTGTTCAACAATAGTTACATGGGATCATACAAAAGCCCCCATTGATGGTACTAACAACCTCTCGTGCAGCCAAAATTGGGTCTTTTGTATATCCACAATTGTCCTTTTCATAGAACAAATAAATGCAACTTATGGTAATAAAAGAGGCCTCTATTCAGGTATACTGATCGAAGCGTCGGATAGGCGTTCACTTCCCAATCTGAGCTCAACCGCGCAAGTCTCCTTTTGCATTAGTTGGAAGTATCCCTACAGCATAACCATGACTGCGGACGCCCCCACCGTCACCAAGAGCTGCCTCTCGTGCGGCAAAATCGACGCCAAGAACCGCTGCGGCGGCTGCCGTCGCGTCTACTTCTGCGACCGCGACTGCCAGCGCCAGAGCTGGCCCAGCCATCGCAGCGAATGTCTGCAGCGCATACCTGTCGAAGCGCCGCATATACCGTCTAAAGGTATACACTGCATTGGTATACCTGGCGCTGCTGCTGCGTCCGTGTCCGCGTCGCCGCCCAAGAGCGTGCGCCTCGTCACGGAGCCCGTGCAGGTCGTGGAGATCCCTGCCGAGCCCGCAGTAGCAGCCCCAGAAGAGGAGGAGATTGAGCAGCCGCCCAAGCCCTCGAAGAAGAGCAAAAAGCACAAAAAGAAGCGCAAAGCACGCAGCAACAGCATGCACGTGGCCTCCACCAGCGCCCCATTGACGCAGCGGAAGAACCGCTCGGCGTCTCTGGGTGCCAAAAAGCACATCATGTGGGGCGACGTCACTGCAAGAGAGTTCGCGCGCTTCCCTGGTGGAGGCAGTGCTGTGCCTTATGACGGCACGTGGGCCCTTGGACTCGGCAAGAAGGTCGCCGATGTTGAACTTGGTAGTGTGCTGGAGGTGGAGCAATTGCGCGAGCAGGAGCTGCAAGCACGCGCCAAGAAATTGTCCAAGTCGAAACGACGCGATGTCCGCGTGGGCGAGACGCGTCAATTCGACTACCGTCGCGGAGTGGACAACCCTCTGTTCTCGAGACTGAGTGAAGGTGAACGCAAGGAGGTCTTCTCGCAGGAGAAACAGGCCCAGGAGGAAGGAGCGATTGAGATTCAGATGTCGTCATCTCCTGAGCTCCGGAAGTCGTGGCGGAAGTATTCGACTGGTTCGACCGCGAGTCTGGAAGCAGTGGAGGAATTGCAGGTAGCCGACGCGGCGCTCACCACGCCGGATTTTGGCTGCGTATCGATAGAACAACTCGACGAATTCGCCAAGATCCGAGACTCGCGCGATGGTGCATGCGGCTGCTCGTGTGGAGACCTGGTCAAGAAGGTGGTCAAGATGAACGTGAAGAAGCTGCGTGCGTTCCTGCAAGAACGCAATGTGCCGCTGCCAGGAACGGGCAAGACGGAGCTAATGGCTGCGGCTAAGAAGGTGGCGCGCGAGCAGAAGAACTGCCAGAGCGCTGACTCCGACTGCGAGTGCGCGCGCAATGGCGTCCCTTGCCACTCGGATGTGTGTGAAGGTTGCGCTGGCGACTGCTACAACCCGTTCCAGCGCTACGAATACAAGAGCACCGAAGTGAAGCAATACCGCAAGGAGCAGCTGGCCAAGTGGCAGCAGCTTCAGGGTGAGCTGCTCCACACGAAAGAAGCGGCCGCGCCCATCCGCGTCGCGTGAAGTGAACATGAAAGCACTGGAGAGGCCTGCTGAACCTGTTCATGCATACGAGTCCTTCTCAAGTTGTCGCTAATGTGAAAAATGCATGAAGGTAACATGTTAAACGAGAATACCAGTATATACCTACTACACTCCTGGTCAAAATAAACCGGCCACCCATACTTTTGTTCGTAACTCGGCCGCTACTACGAATTACGCGCTCCGCGTTAGATATAGTGTTTCTATTGTGTAGATTATCTAGCTGTTTGTGCTAACAACCTAAGTTTTGCAGTTTGCGGGGTAGCTCCTATACAAAAATTCCAATAGTCCAACTGGCCCAAACTTCCGACCACCAGAGAGCATAGTGAAACCAAGATAAATGATTTGAAATGATTGTACTAGTAATGGGTCTTAGCACCTTTCTTCTCGATCACTTCAATGCAACGTCGCGGCATTGACTCTATCAACGCGACTAGCGTAGCTTTCTCAATAGTGTCCCAGGCGTCTAAGATAGCAGCAGTTAGCTCAGCAGTGTTCGCATATTGCCGACCGTTTGGATACACTTTACGAGCCAGCAACGCCCATAGATTCTCTATGGGGTTGAGGTCTGGAGACCGAGCGGGCCAGTCAAGCACTCGGACCCCCTGCTCCTCGAAAAACTCCATAGTTTCCACTGATGCATGGATAGATGCATTATCTTGTTGGTAGATAAAATCTACCCCGTAGTTTTGGTGAGCGTAGGGTAGCAGAAATTCCGACACAGTGTAGATATATTGTGCCGAAGCTTGCCGCCCTTCAAGCACAGCGAGTCTCGACTTGCCCTTGGCGCTAAAAGCGCCCCAAACCATCACAGATCCGCCTCCGTTCTGCCTTCTCACCGTCGTTCTTGAAGGCCGCCGAACATCATGCCAATACCTCTGGAGGCCATCAGGCCCATCCAGATTAAACTTCTTTTCATCCGAAAAAAATATTCGCCTCCACTCTTCTGAAAGCTGAACAACCATGAGCTTGGCCCATGCCAGGCGGTGCGCTTTATGCGCTGCAGTGAGAGGCAAGGTATTCTCCATTTTGGTGTGGACTAACCAGTCTACGCCAGAAAGGAGGCGCCGAATGGTGCGTGTGCTGCACGTGCACTTGCACTCAACCTTCAGCTGGGCGGCGGAGTAGTCACCGCTGGCTGCTTTACGCAGCAGCAGCCGCGCCAGCCGCTCGGAGACAATGGGCTTCCGGCCTGGGCGGCGGCGGTTCTGACTAGGCGCAGCAAGTGCGCGCTCGACAGCGTCACGTGATCGCTTGACTTTCCTTGAAATGGCCCGAATTGATAGCCCTCCCTCGCGAAGTCCTCGAATTCGTCCTCTTTCTTCGTCACTGAGCCACGCTGGCATGTATACTTAATGCTAAAAGTAAAACTGAAATGCGCATGAGTTTGTCGTTGTCTTCGCAGCGGCTGCAGGTCACCAAAGTCCGTGGTTGGACACCAAGCGAGCAAAATACCACCACCACATATTATCTTGGTTTCACTATGCTCTCTGGTGGTCGGAAGTTTGGGCCAGTTGGACTATTGGAATTTTTGTATAGGAGCTACCCCGCAAACTGCAAAACTTAGGTTGTTAGCACAAACAGCTAGATAATCTACATAATAGAAACACTATATCTAACGCGGAGCGCGTAATTCGTAGTAGCGGCCGAGTTACGAACAAAAGTATGGGTGGCCGGTTTATTTTGACCAGGAGTGTACTAGTTGTGAGCGTGACGCGAACGTCGAAGACTTCATCAACAACGCCGAACAGTGATGCAAAGCAAACGCGATCAAAAGAAGTCACATGCCAAGATAAAAATCCAATTTCCAGTGAGTAGCCGACTCCACCGCCGCTCTTCAATCGAGCGGAGGTCACATGTGAGGGCTGACGGACTAACTGACTGCTAGCTCTTGCAACTCGACTGCTCTGCTGCTTTCTCCTACTGAAAGCATGCTGGCTCAGCTCTGCACTTGCATGCAGGGGGCTTGACTGGACTAAACAATTCCCGCGGCGGCACTGCGACGAGAACTTAACTACAATTACCGTCGTCGCGAGAAGATGCTGCGGCTGCCGCGGCTATTGGGCTGGCTGCTGGGCTGGGTCGCACGTTTGTTACGACGCTTGTAAACGGCGATCTGGTCGTCCACACGGATACCCCATTGCAAATGCTCGGCCTTCACAGCGGCGGTCAGGAACAGGTTCAGCTTCTCAGCACGGTCACCGATCGTCTTCTGGGAGAAGTTGCCCACAACGTGACGGTGCGGCAGGTCAGGAATGTCACGGCGCTTCATGCCGTTCTCCTTCATGAGACGGTCGCACAGCGAACTACACCACACGAATATTAGCATCGTGGGAGGCCACCATATCGTACAGAATACATTACGTACCGGAAGGTGCTGTAACGCTTCCAGCAGTACACCGTGCCGTAGTTTGTCGTGCGGATCTCCAGCTTGTACTGGATGAACTTCTTGCCTGTGCGGTTCACGATGCGGCTGTCAACGATGCGAGCAGATACGAGACCGATCTCATCCGGAACTGTAAAATCAAAGAGCCACCGTCAGTCAACCTCTTCACCATCTTCAACGATAGCACAGGATCAGATCGCAACGTACTTGGCAAGGAAGCATCCTCCACAATGGCGCGCTCCTCCTCTTCCTCCTCGTGCACAGCAACGTCCTTGATCTGAACAAACGCCAGGAACTGGTCGTCATCCGGCGCGTTCACCTCCGTGTTGATTGCGTAGCACCCCACGTGAGGGTCGAGGCCAACGACCTCACCCGTGCCGAACGGCGTGTCCACCTTGGTGCGCGGCGACAGGATACGGTCGTCGTCAAGGTTCACATCGTCGCTAGGCACAGTGATCTGCATGCCGCCCATGGCGTTGTCCATCTTGACGGCGTACGTCTCTCGCTCCTTATCGTAGCTGACGACGCGGCCGGGGCCACGTTGACGCACGAGCACGGGGACGTCCTTGGACAGCGACTGCTCGTACTTCTCATTCTTCTCCTGCTGGATGCGCTCCTGGCGAATGCGCTCGGCCTCTTCCTCCGCACGCTTAGCAGCCAGCGCCGCCTCCGCGAGCTTGCGCTCACGCTCCTCGCGCTCCTCCTGCGCACGACGCTCCTCTTCCTCACGGATACGCGCCTCCTCCGCTTCACGCTCAAGACGCTCCTCCTCTTCGCGAGCCTGAGCAGCCAAGAACGTAACCTCCTCCTCTTCCTTGCGAATGCGCTCTTCTTCAGCAAGACGTTCCTCTTCTTCAAGACGCAGACGCTCCTCCTCCTCTTCACGAAGCCTCTTCTCCTCCGCAAGACGTTCCACCTCTTCAAGACGCGCGGCCTCTTCAGCTTCTAGACGCGCCGCCTCTTCCGCTGCAAGACGCTCCTCCTCAGCACGAATCGCCTCCTCTTCAGCGAGACGAGCAGCTTCCTCTGCGGCAAGACGCTGCTCTTCGGCTTTGCGCTTGGCCTCCTCCTCTTCAGCCACACGCCGCTCTTCCTCCTCAATAAGACGCAGCTCTTCCAGCCTCGCGGCCTCCTCCTCCTCGCGTTTGCGCTGCTCTTCCGCCTCTTTCTGCTTGCGCGCACGCTCCTCCTCCGCAAGTCGCTCGGCCTCCTCCTTGGCCGCGAGCGCCGCCGCCTTGCGCTCCTCCTCCAGCCGCCGCCGCTCCGACGCCTCGGCCGCCATCTTCATGCGCAGCTCCTCCTCGGCGCGTCGCTCGTTCTCGATCTGTTCGCGTCGCAGGCGTCTCGACTCCTCCACGCGCGCGTCGTAGGCCGCGTCATCCAGCTCCTTGGCCGCGCGCTCCTCGGGAGAGAGCTCCTTCAGCGCGTCGGCGTCACGCCGCGCCTGGTCCTGCCTGGCCAGCTCGGCCATGTACTCGGCGCCGTACTTCTCGCGCAGCCTGCGGACGGCGTAGGCGCGGCCCAGACTCTGGATCTTGGTGGCGTTCTTGTGCACGTAGGCCATGGTCTTGGGGCGGTGCAGGTACCAGAACTTGACGGCGGCCTTGGAGCTCATGATGGTCTCCAGGTCCAGCGGCCGCAGCTCCGTCTCCTCCGACTGCAGGTTCTTGTGCGTGGCCTCATCGCGGTGCAGCGCCTCGTGGTCCGTGAGCACGTTGGACTCGCGCCCGTCGTTGGGTTTCCAGTACGACGAGTACATGGGCGAAGAGCGGAGGACTTGGGTCGGGACTCGACGGTGGCGAGTAGAGAGGGGAAATGCGCGGAGATAATAAGAGCGCGAGCCGCGGAAAGTAGCTCGTCGTCGCGCGGTCGAAGCTTTTGTCGATGCACGAGAGAGGAGAGACGAGGCGTGGGGGAGAGTTCGGGTCGGACAAGTCTGATTTGAAGTTTGTATGCCCGCAGACCCACCCGTTTAGCAAACCCGCGACTGAATGCATCTGGCTTTTTCAGCAGCCCAGGCTGAAGTGGCCGCTTGCCCACACCAAGCTAACGGCGGGGTCCTCACGGAGAAGAGATGCATGCCATGCCGTATCAGCCTCCGTCTCCGTACTGCAATTGATACTTGTGTGCTCAAGGCTGACTTGCTACGGTGAGGCAAGGACGACCGACACGAGCTGGTTGTTGCAACCGCGCAACAATTGCAGGGCGTGCAACAGGTCGCGTCTTTGGACTGCGGTGGCTGACGTACAGTGAGTGCCGTCTCGTCGTGAGCAACAGCGAGCCTGTCCAAGCAGCGATCGCCATGGTCCCCCCTTCCTGGCACTGCCAATGGCAACGCAACGCGATGACGGGATGGTCGCAGGCGATACATGTATTAGCAGCAAACTCATCAACACGCTGGAAAAAATGCTTCAAGCAGCAGCAAGTAGCGATCCATTTACAGCCATTACACTTGCGCTGCGAGTAGCGAGATCAGCTGTAGACGGAGCGGCCGACAAGGATCAACATCGGTGTTGCTCCCGGCACCACCGCAGCATGGCACTCTCTGGATCACTCGAGCTCCTCGGGTCCGGAAACATTGCTCGGTGCACAGAATCCAGCTTCTGTCGTAATCGTTCGTCCAGCGATACCATCGAGCTCGGCGTCCGATCGCTGGGGCTCTGCTCCCTTTAGTCGAGTGCTTGCGTCCATCAAGAGCATGAGCGCCACAAAGCGATCGGGAGAAGATCCGCTCTCTCGCTCGAGGCTGTCTGTCGCCACGGCAGTCGTGCGCTTCAGTTCAAGTCTAGGGGCTCCCCGTCGGACAACGACTCAGCTCAGCTCGGCTCAACTCAACTCGGCCTAGCTCAACTCTATCACTTGTGCAGCCTAGCCTGAAACGTTACGCCAGACAATGTAAGTCGGCAAACTTCAACTTTCAGGCCAAAGAGTGACAGTCATTTGACACGCGGACCCGACACTTGGAAATTGTATAGAACCCGCGGGACGACCCGGCCCGGCCCAGACAAGAGCTCGTCCGCCACCACAAGCTCAAAGGAGACCAAGATGCGGCTAGCGTCCGCGTTGCTCTTCCGGCGCGGCCGCCTGGCCCAGCGATCAACGCCGTCCTTCGCCACACCACGTCGCTCCTTCGCGGCGCAGAGTTTCCAGGACTTGGGCATCGACGCGCGCCTCGTCTCGGGCCTGCAGGAGATGAAGATCACGACGCCCACAGGCATCCAGCAGAAGAGCATCCCGACCATCCTGGCCCGCCACGACGTCCTGTGTGCGGCTCAGACTGGTACAGGCAAAACGCTGGCCTATTTAGTCCCCATTGTGGAGCAGATCCTGCGCAAAGAGGCGGCCAAACAGAAGCAGCACGAGGCCAAAGGAGGCGTGGGGCCGGCTGAAGTCGTATTAGGACGTCCTAGTGCTCTCATCCTGCTGCCCAGTCGAGAGTTGGCGCTGCAAGTGGCCGCTGTAGCTAAACAGCTATCGCACTCGGCCAAATTCGCCTCCTGTACCGTCACAAGTGGCGAACGCAAGAGCATCCAACAGAGGAACACGGCGCGCAGACTCGATCTGATCATCGGCACGCCTGGCCGTGTGGCTAAATGCATCAGCAAGGGGGACTTCTTCGTCTCCCGCATCGATACAGTGGTGGCAGACGAGGCGGACACGCTGTTCGACGCCAAAATGGGTTTCAAGAAGGAGCTGGATGCCGTGTTGGGGCCTATTCAGGCGAGTGCGGCCAAGCGCAACCAACCGCTGCAGATGATCTTGGCAGCGGCGACAATCCGCTCGCCGATTGACCAGGTGCTGAAGAAGAAGTTCGGAGAACTGAGAGTGGTGAGCGACGACCAGATCCACAAGACACCGACGACGATCCGAGAGGAGTTTGTGCGCGTGGTGCCCGAGTCCAAACACTCGGCACTGCGCGAGGCGCTGCATCTGCACAGACGCCAAGCTGCGAAGACCATGATCTTCTGTCGCAACTCGGCGAGTGTGCGTTCTACCGAGCACATGTTGCGTGAACACGGCTTCCAGGACACGATGTGTCTGCACGGTGATATGCCACCGGCTCGACGCCACGAGGCTATCCATGCATTTACTGAAGATGCCAACGTGAACATCCTCGTGTGCACGGATCTGGCGGCTCGTGGTTTGGATGTCGAGTCGGTGAAGCACGTAGTGATGTTCGACTTCCCCAAGACCGCTGTCGACTATGTGCATCGCGCTGGCAGAACTGGCAGGGCCGGAGAGCAAGGACTCGTGACCAGTCTTGTTACCAAGCATGACCTTGCTCTTGCTATGAGCATTGAGAACTCCAAACGCAGCAGTAGTACCATCAAGGAGCTGCGTGAAGACGCGTCAGTAGCTACGATAATAACAGGATCGCAGCTCGCAGTATCAGCAGATGACAGGAAGGAGAAACCATCGCGCCGAAGCTCATCCCAGAAGCGCGGTGGTCTTGGTCGTGGCACCAAGAAGCTGCAGAAACACAAGATTCGGACGCCGCGTCCGCGTCGGTAGAGATGGTTGAACGAGGTGAATAAATGTAGGGCTTCAAAATCGACATGAGGAGAAATTCATCTATCGTATACTGCCATTATCTAAGCTTTCTTGGAATTGTTCCGCGCATTCATGCGGCGGTACAGCGTCTCGAGCTCTCGCTTGGCGTCACCAGGTGGGAAGGTGGCCAGATCGAAGTAGTGAGGTGCGATGTCCACGAGCCACTCGCCCATAATGCGCGTGTTCAGACGAATGTAGTTGCGGCTCGTGAGTACGAATTCGTTGTAGACAACCCACTCCGGCTTGTCGTCCAGCACACACGAGGGGTGCAAGTGCACGACCTGGTTGTCCTTCACCGTCACGTAGTGTCCACCCACGGCCTTGTGCCCCACTTGCAAGAAAAACCCGGACACCAGCGCCTTAATAATGTTGGGGTAATACTGAGGCGAGTGGATGTCCAGCGTTGACTGGGTCGGCATCTCCAGTCGCTTCATGTTGCGGATCAGCTGGTCACGCACGTTGGACGCGCTTTGCAGCGAGCGGTTGTTCAGGTAGTTCTCGTAGCACCAGTTGGCGTCGCCATTGTTAAGCTTGTACGCGTGGAACACATTCAAGAGCGTGAGGTGGTCGCCATCAACGTGGGCGAAGTTTGCCTTAGCCTCATTAGCGGCCTTGGCGTCGTTCTTCGGACGAACGAAAGGCTCCTGGACAGACAGCATGGCCACAATGGTGGCCACTTCCTGCGGCACCTGGTACTTCACCGACGAGATCAGCATCTTGGCCAACTGCGGAAGCACCGGCAGCATAGCCATTTGACGGCCGAGATCCGTGAGGTCACCCTCGTCATCCATCGCACCCAGGTAGTTCAGCATCTCCAAGGCACGCATCAGCGTCTCCGGGGCAGGTGGGTCCATGAAGTCGAAGTGCACCAGGTCGTCAATACCGAGCTGCTTGAGCGTGAGAACAACACCACTCATCTCTGAACACAAAATCTCCGGGTACGTCTGCTCTTCCAGGTCGCGCATGAAGGACTGTTCGGTGTAGAGGCGGAAGCATTTACCCGGACGCGTACGACCAGCACGACCAGAGCGCTGCTTGGCCGAAGCACGAGAAATGGGCGACACCAGTAGCGACTCAACACGGATGCGCGGATTGTACACCTTCTGCTTGGAGAAGCCCGGGTCAATAACGTACACGATACCGTCGATAGTCAGCGAGGTTTCTGCCACGTTGGTGGACACCACAATCTTACGGCCCTTGGGACCGCCCGGGAAGCGAGGCTTTGGAGCGTCCTTGAAAATGAGCTGTTGCTGCTGCGGCGTAAGAGACGAATACAGCGGGTATACGTCGAGTGGTCCGTACTTGGATGAGTCCAGCGCGTCCGCCTCGGCACGAATCTGTCGACAAGCGTTTTCAATCTCCTCCTGACCGGTCAAGAACAGCAGTACGTCACCTTCTTCCTCGCAGATGTGGATCTGCACAGCGGTCCTTACAGCCGCCTCCAAGTAGTCCCGTTCAGGCTCCGGTGTGAAGAAAATCTCGACCGGGAACGTGCGTCCAGGGATAGAAATCAATGGAGCTCCTTCAAAGTACGCTTGGAACTTGACGGCGTCCAGCGTGGCACTCATGACCACGACCTTGAGGTCCGGACGTTTGGGCAGCACCTCCTTCAGCAGACCGAACAGGATGTCGGTGCTTAGTGTGCGTTCGTGGGCCTCATCCAGCAGGATCGTCGAGTAGTTGGACAGCAGCGGGTCGCTCATGGCGTGTTGCAGCAACATACCGTCCGTCAGGAAGCGCAACTTGGTGCGTTCGCTGGTCACGTCCTCGAATCGGATGGTGTAGCCAACTTCCTGGCCCAGCTGCACGTCCATCTCCTCCGCCACGCGCTTGGCGATGCTCATGGCGGCCACTCGACGCGGCTGCGTACACGCCACCATCTTGTCGCTTTGGGCGTGCAGCAGTGTGAGGAACTGCGGGATCTGCGTCGTCTTGCCACTGCCCGTCTCGCCCTCCACGACGATCACCTGGTGCTGCTTCACGGCGTCCTGGATTTGCTGTAGGAATTGGTGCACGGGCAGCTTCTGGCGCTGGGCCAGCAGCGTCTGGTAGCGAGAAGAGAATGGGGAACCTGTGAGAGGGTTCATGCCGCCATCGGTGGATGCAACAGCGTCGGCGGGAGGCGCGTCCGAGAACCTGCTCTTGCGCTTCTTCTTCTCGCCGTCCTGGTCGCCCAGGTCCAGCTTGCGCTTGCGTTCGGTCATCGTGTTCCTGCTGCTGCTGCTCGTGGCGCTTGATCTCCGAGTGAGCGACGACGACCTGGATGGTCTATTGGCCACGGTGCCGCGTTGGAATTGCGCAACATAATATTGTGCAACATAAGGTTACGTTGTACGAACCGGTTATGTTGCGGATCACTTTGATGCACTTCAAGACACCAACAGAGAAGAGCACTTCGAGGTCGATCCGCGATGCTCATTTCATCCATGAAAAACCTCCTGTCAAGGCAATGTATGTGATATAGCCCTGAATCTACGTACTTAGGCGTAATGCATAGGGCTAACGTCTTGTCCTGCTTGACTTGTCGGATCAGTTGGTATTCCACTGTACAAGTACCGCAGGAGGGAACACCCGCGTACTGGATACCTTTGAGTGCTTTTGCACGGTACACTTTGCTGTCGGTGATATGAACTTCATCAGAATCTGATGAAGTCTGCGTTTGGACCTGCGTGTCTCCTATGAATGTTCAAGCCCGTTCTGCCACTTCGGTGCCTACCGTGCGGTACCATCAAACTGCTTGTGATTCATACAAGTTGCGAACGCACGGTGCTCTTGGAAGTACGAGCGCTTGCAGAGCTTCCTATCAACGCAAAGGCGAACCAAGTGCTGAGCATTGTGTCCGCGGTTGGTCCCACTACGTTGACATCTACGGTACTGTACAGAGCTATGAATAGAAAGGATGATCTCAACAACACGCCATCGGAGGATATGCGTGTCAGGGCAATGGCGATCCAACACGGCACCAGACAACCAAAGCACGCAATACAATAGGGGGGACACCAGTTTCTAGACACAGATCGATTGCACAGTACATTTTGATATGTTAGACCTTGCTATCCAGGTTGTTTTTCTGTCCGCTACTTGTCACCTTGACCGCACGGTACACCTCGGGGATGATCGCCAAACTGTTGATGATAAAGAAGACACTGCCGACCACGAAGAAAGTGATAGCCAGGTTCATGTAGTGCGTGCCTTCGTCAACGAGGTTGATGTACCGCGGCAGGTAGTACCAGCTTCCCAGGATGAAGCACAAGGCGCCGATGAACGTACCGAGCGCCGCGACGGTGCCCCAGCAGACGATGTTCTTGATCTTGAAGCCCGTCACGCGCGGGTCCTCGTGGGTCATGCAGATGAAGAGGATCTCAGCGATGGCGGCGGCGCAAAAGAGGACGCAGCCGACGATGAACGACCAGCAGCCGAGTTCCGGCGCCTTGGGGTACCAGTCCGGCAGGAAGTAGAGCCCGCCGAGGATGAAGATCGAAGTGGCCATGTAATTGGCGAGCGCGGTGAACGCGCGCAGCACCTGGCGGAGTTGCGTGCCGTGGTTGTGGCGGATCGTCTGGATGAAGTCCAGGTTGGCACCCGCGAAGAAGAGCAGACATCCAACCACGAAGGCCCAACTGCCGAAGACGGCGGCCTTGCCATTCCAGTAGACCGAGAACTTCGGGTAGAAGTAGATGGAGCCCAATAGGAAGAGCAGCGAACCCAAGAAGTAGACGACGACGCGACCAATCTCGACACACTTTTCCCAAGTGGCGAGCTGGTGGCCCCCTGATAGAAGCACCTCGGGTTGACGAGGTGTCATTTGGGCCGAGAAGTGCGAGTTGCGGGGGGACAGGGCTGGCATTTTTGCTTTTTGTTTGTTTTCCTTGACGATGCTTGACTACTTGGCGACGAATTCACAAAATGAATGCGAGCCACGCTGTGACACAAAGCTCGACAAGCAGCGTGATGTTGGGAGAGAGGGACCAGGTGGGATCTGCTGGAGGTCCCCAGCCGCTCGAAACCCGCGCGGCTGGATAAAGCCGTGTTTGCCGACGTTGGCGCTCCTCGCGATGAGCTGACACGCCCGCCAACCAAAACACGGCAAACTCTGCTGATACAAAGGCGAAGATGAGATCCCTAGTCGTGGCTACTTTTCCTGCTGGCAGAAAGCCGGACCGCCAGGATGCACGTGTCTGGAACCACGCATCAAGCATGACTTGCTACGGACGCTCAGCCTGGGGACACGGCGACTCGCTGGAGTACCATAACCCGTTCTATGGTGTCGCTTGGACGCTAGGCTCGGGCGAGCGAAGGCGAAGACTGTAGCACTGGATGAAGCACGATCTCCGCTATCCTGTTCTACATGTAAAAGGCGTGGCCGAATTGGATTGGCGCGGCAGCCTGCGTCACAAATTAAAGGGGAGGAGGAGTAGTACATGTACTGCTGGAATGTACATGTACGATCTGCAAGGGATACACGTGCAAATGCAAAAAGGGTGCGCTAGAACAGAGGAGGGAACGTTTGCCTGAGCGAGGCCTCGCCCGAAATTCTTGTTCGGGAGGATGTATGGCGAGCGGCACGGCAAACACGGCTTCGCGCAGAGAAATCTTTTCCACTTGCTCTCCATCTGTAGCGAAAGGATTCACGACCGTGTGGCAGCAGCAGGCTTTCGGGAGTGAACGAAACAACGGCGCAGCCTGCTGGCCAGTCGATTCGTACTGTAGAGTGAAGACCAACCGTTACGGCTGAAGTTGGCTCTCGTCATGCGCGAGTCATGCTCGTCGTCAGATGTCCCGATTTCATTTCAAATGGAGCGCTGCCTGCAGTCTTTGTAGATGCAATCCCTTCCCACAGAGATCCTACAGTACCCTACGGGGGAATGGAAGCGTGAGTGTTCACTATAGACTCGCTCCATTTTCATGCAAGCTGGTATCGGTCCCAGTCAAGACAGCCTTGTTCTTCGGAGGCTTTGCGATGCAAGGCTAGCAGCCGTGCATGTTGGCACATGATGTTGCAGTGGGTCCTATATCAGAGCGCCGAGTTTCTAGCCTGACTGGCCCGGCTCGGTTCAACACGCAGAATTTGTTGGGGATGCGCAGCCTTCCTGCAGGGTTCCGAATCCTAGAACACGCCAATGCACTTCCCCTTTTGCTTATCTCGCAGCGCTCTCAGTGAGAGCGAAGAGAGTCTCAGCCATGTAGGCCGGCCTCTCGTGAAATGCGGGGCGATCGTACTGTATCGCCGAGCAAAACGAGAGCTTCTGAGACTCTGCGACCGTGGTAGAGCCAGTCAAGTTCCCAGCTTTCGTTGCCTCGTATTGTGGTTGCCTTTTCGATTCCTGATACAGCAGCCCCGCACGCTGTCGTTGATACAACGCGAGCCTTGCACGTGCAAGTACTTCAAGTTCATTAACAAAAGACTCGTCATTTTTGTCCGAAGTATCCTATATACTACGATCGCCCGAGCCAATAGCGCAGCGAAATCACGAGAGACCATGCTGAATGTATCTCTCATGAGTCATGCAGTGCGCGTTGGCGTGTTCGACGTTCGGCCGACCTAGTAGCAAGCCGGCACTCGTGAGGTTTGTCGCCCCAGTTGACAAACAAACGAGGTTGCAATTGATACTTGCAATTACCTTTTTACGCATCGGTATTATACCGGTCGTACTGACATGTGCGTATTTTATGTGCTATCCACCACTTAGTGTTTCGTCCACAAATTAGTGTTCTGTCCCAAAATTTTGCCATCGCCGATCCAGCGCCGCCAAAGCAGGTCAAAAACCCAACCCAAGTGACCTGGAGACCAAGCCCACAAGCAGCCATGAAGACACGCATGGCCATCGACGACATCCACGCGATGGTGTGTATCTCCAGCCCCACGCGTTCTCCTTAACGCACTCTCCAATTAACTAGTGACTCGCCATTGTCAACAGGTCGGCAGCATCCGCGCCAACGTCGTCAACATGCGTGTGACCAACATCTACGACGTGCAGGGCCAGGGGGAGAGCGGAGCGGCCAAAACCTACATCCTCAAGCTGCACCAGCCCCCGTTCCCCAAGGTTTTTCTCCTGCTCGAGTCTGGTGTACGCTTCCACACCAGCAAATACGCTCGTGACGCCAAAGCCGGTAGTGCACTACCCAGTCAGTTTACTATGAAGCTACGGAAACACCTGCGAGGCAAGAGGCTGTCGGCTCTGACGCAGCTGGAGGGAGATCGCGTCGTGGACTTCACGTTCGGCCAGGACGCGCTGAAGTGCCACTTGATCCTGGAGCTCTACGCCTCGGGCAACATCATCCTCACGGACGGGGACTACCGTATTTTATCGCTGCTGCGCACGCATCGCTTCGACGAGAACGTCAAGATGGCAGTCAAGCAGGAGTATCCAGTGCAGCTGCTGGGCGACCAGGAGAAGCAGAGCGGGATCCAGACCTACGCGCAGCTCGTGGAGTTCGTCAGTAGGTGGTTCGAGGAGCAGGAGGCCAAGGCGGCAGTGGCGCTGCCCACTGGCAAGACGCAGAAGAAGAAGAAGGCGCAGACAATCAAGCAGTTGCTGTTGGTGAAGGACTCGACGTTCGGAGGACTGGGACCTGTCATTATTGAGCACTGTCTCGTGCGCGCGGGGATCTCGTCTTCACTTAAGATCAAGAACGCAGCGGAGTTTACGGCGTTGGGTGAAGAGAAGTTGACTGCCTTGTTGGCGGAGATCCAGGACGGATGGAAGCTGCTGGAGAGACTTCAGGACGAACAGACATCAGTCAATGGCCCGGTCCCTGTTCAAAGCGACGAGGATACTGTTGACACTGGAGATGAAGATGAAGAAGATGCGGCCCCAGTTGCCAAGGACCCTTCTGCTGCTGCGCAAAAGTGCGGGTTTATTATTCTGAAAGATTCCGCGGACGAAAGCGCGCCGGAACAGTTCGAGGAGTTTACGCCGTTCTTGTATGCTCAGCATCTGCAAGCGCACAAGAAGGTGAAGAGCTTCGACACGTTCGACGAGGCTGTGGACGAGTACTTTTCGCGCTTTGAGGCAGAGACAGCTGAGGTGGCGAAGCAAAGTGCTCAATTAGCGGCGGAGAACAAACTCGCTAAGCTGAAGAAGAACCAGCAGCAACAGCTCGCTCAACTGCGCGAGGTTCAGGAGCTGAGTTTCCAACACGCACAGCTAATCGAAGCCAACCAGCAAGATGTAGAGAATGTTCTGCTCGTGATTCGTAGCGCGTTGGCTAGTGGAATGGATTGGCGCGGTCTGGAGGAGCTCGTTCGCTACGAGCAGAAGAACGGTAACCCCGTGGCAAGTCTCATCCATCAACTAGATCTGGAGCACAACCGCGTGGCGATTTTGCTCTGCGATGACGATGAGGTTGACGATGGCCAGGACGGTGGTGACGGCACCGGTGAGGAAGATAAACAGGCACACGTTATCTGGATCGACTTGTCGTTATCAGCTCTAGCCAATGCTCGTGAGATTTATACCAAGAAAAAGAAAGCTGGTGAGAAGGTGAAGAAGGCTACGGAGGCGACCGACAAGGCAATTGCGCTGGCCGAAAAGAACACAAAAAAGACACTGGAGAAGCAGCAAACCAAGCGCAACGTCATATACCAGCGACGCAAAACGCTCTGGTTCGAGAAATTCCATTGGTTTCTTACCAATGAGAAATATTTGGTGGTTGCAGGAAAAGATGCCCACCAGAACGAACTGCTGGTGAAGCGCTACCTGCGTAAAGGCGACGCGTACGTCCACGCCGACCTTCACGGTGCTGCTACGTGTATTGTGCGCAATCACGCAACAGTGAAGGACAAAAAGACCCAGGAGCTTCCGCCCATTCCAGTGGCCACGCTTGAACAGGCAGGGTGCATGAGTGTGTGCCGCAGCAACGCATGGACTAGCCAGGTGATTGCTGGTGCCTACTGGGTGCATGCAGACCAAGTCTCTAAAACGGCGCCTGCGGGTGAGTACCTCACCACGGGTAGCTTTATGATTCGTGGCAAGAAGAACTACATTCAACCATCGCGACTCGAGATGGGTTTGGCAATTCTATTCCGCATTGACGAGAGCTGTGTTAGCAACCACGCACGACAAGGCGAGGGAAAAGTTCTGCGCGCGGCGGAAGGCCCCGAAGCTGAAGACGAGGGTGAAGAAGAAATCCCGTTGTCTGTCGAAGACACACGACCGGAAGAGCAGGCAAGTGATGCTACTAAGAAGGCAGAACCTGTGCCTGATAAGAACTTATCAAAGCTGCCCGAATCTACGAAGCAAACGGTTGCAGTGAAAGAGGACGAGGACAACGATGGAGAAGACGAAGATGACACGTCCGCACAGCAGCCGCAGCGTGATGGTAACAAAAGGCTGTCGGCGAAGGAGCGCCGCGACCTGAAGAAGGGGAAATCGACAGCCGGTGAAGACTCCATCGATGAGCAGCCTCCGGTACAGCAAAAGCGCGCGAAGGGGAAAGACAAGGGTTCTGCACCGGTTGCACAGCAGAAGAAAAGTGTTCGTGGCAAGAAGGGAAAGATGAAAAAGATGAAGAAGAAATACGCCGACCAGGACGACGAAGACCGTCGGTTGCGTATGGAAGCTCTAGGACACGTGGTTGAAGAGGACCAGGATGGTGGCGAGCAGAGCAAGGAGAATGAGTCCGCGGATCAGTCGGGAGATGAGGACGGAGAAAGCACAGCTGACGACACCACCAAGACGGAAGTGAGCGAAGAGTACATTCGTCAGCAACGCGAGAAGAAGGAAAAGTACTTGGAAGAGCACGAGGACGAGGCTGAAGGCATCGACTTCTTTGACGCGTTCACGGGCGAGCCGCTGGCTGATGACATCGTGCTGTTCGCGATGCCCATGTGCGCTCCGTACGCTTCGCTCACCAAGTACAAGTACAAGGTGAAGCTCACTCCTGGCAGCCAGAAGAAGGGCAAGGCGGCCAAGCAGGCGATGGAGCACTTCTTTGCCTCCAACTTCAAGGACGAGAAGGACGCGAGCAAGTCGAGCGGTCCGCACAAAAGCGATGAGGTCGACGACGAGGTCCAGCCGGACGTAAATCCGGTCGTGGTGCAGCGCGAGCTCATGCGATGCATTCCAGAGAACGAACTGGTGAACTGCATGGTCGGTCCCGTCAAGATCTCAGCTCCAGGGCTGCACGGGCCCAACGCTGGCGGCAAAAAAGGTGGAGGCAAGCGTCCATCAGCCAAACCCAAGAAGAAGGGCAAGAAGTGAATGAAGCGGGGCTACATTTCATTTCAACTTGAAGTGGTTGACATAAAAGTTTTGTTTTCCGCCAATCACAGCTCGCCTCTGTTTGTCTTGATTCGCCAAAACCTGGGTCACTATCGAATTCACCGGCTGAAGCGCAGGTGGTCTCCCTCCCTTCAGGACACCCAAGGCGACGACAATGCAGCAGGTGGAGCTGCGCGCGTTCCAGCGCGAGATCCTGGAGCTGGCGCGCGAGAAGAACGTGGTGATGGTGGGGGACACAGGCATCGGCAAGACGTTCCTGGCCATCGCGCTGCTGAGCGAGCAGGATTACTCGGGGGACAAGCGCGCCTTCTTCATGGCGCCCACGCGGCAGTTGGTGGTGCAGATCATGACCAAGATCCGCCAGACCAGCACGCTGTGCGTCAATGCGTACTGCGGTCGCACCGCCGACCTGTGGGACGCTGCGCAGTGGGAGCGCGAGCTGAAACTCACGCGCGTGTTCGTGTGCACGCCTGAGATCGTGCGCAACGTGCTGCTCAAGGGCTACGTGACGCTCAGCCGCATGAATCTGCTGGTGTTCGACGAGTGCCACCACGTGACCAAGCGCCATCCGTACGCGCAGGTCATTAAGATGTTCAACCAGCAGGACCCTGCAGCTATGCCTCGTATCTTCGGTACCACGGCGTGTCCGACGCGTCACTGCGCCGAGAAACTCCATGCGGAGATGAAGAAGGTGGAGATGGATACGTCCCAGATTGCGAAGTTTGCAGCGGCGGCCCCGATGATCTACGAAACGTACCCAGTGCAGACGCCGTGGAGTTTCATCGGAAAGGAGAGTGAAGGAGGAGAAGAGGAGGAACAGGAAGCGGCAGAAGCGGCGTGGGTCTATGCCAACTTGAAGAAGGAGCTGGCCGAGGTGAAGGCGGTAGCAGTTTTTGACAAGCTGATGAAGAAAGGGAAAAGCGATGCAGCTACGGATCCGGTCAAGTTGGAGAAGGCCAGGAAGAAGTTTACGATGAACTGCCTCACGGTGTACCAGAATCTGGGCCCGTGGTGCTACTACCGCTACGCTGAACTGGAGATTCATCGACTAGCCATTGCTGCGTCGTTGCTGATTACTGTCCCTGGGAGCATGTTTGGACTGGATAAGGACGCTGTCATGACGATGCTGCTTCTGGTAGCTAAGCGCGACAACTGTGATTTCGCGTGCACGGCTAAAGTGAAGAAGGTGGAGGAGATCTTGCGCGCGCATCTATTTAGCGAAGAAATAGAAGGAGAGGTGGAGGATGTGGCTGGCGCTGAACTGGACAAAAACGACGTGTCTGACAGCGACAACGAAGCTGCTGACGAGCCGAATTTGAGTGACTCTACTCCGAATGGAAATAAAGAGTCTGTGGATGGCGAGACTGCTCGTCTTGAGCTCCAGGGGATCGTCTTTGTGAACACACGAACAGAATGTCGTGTGCTGTCGGACTATTTTAACGAGAAATTTGCCCCACTGGCTGAAGAGGCCGAACCTGATGAAAAAGAGACCTCAGCAGGGTCAAACGACCTGACTTCAGACGAAGCAGCGATTGAATTGCCGTTCGCTAGCATTCTGGGACGAGCAAGCCGTAATGACATGGCATCTTTTCAACTCCCGAAAATGGAGATGACCTTGAAGAAGTTCGAGTCAGGCTCAACGCGCGTCTTGGTTTCTACAAACGTTTCGGTGGAGGGTGTTGACTTTCCTCAGTGTGGATTGATTATTGTGACGGACCGTGTTGGAACTGCACGTATGCTGATGCAGCTGAAGGGACGAGCGCGCCACGAGGATGGCGTCGTGTACTATTTGGCAGAGGAAGGCGACTTGGCCCACGATGTATACTACAAGCAGTTGGTCCGTGAAGCGGAAGTGATCAATCAGCTCGAGTTCTCGCGAGAGAAGGTGGAAACGATCTACCAACAGCCACGCTCAGTTGCAGCAGAAATGATGGGCTCTGATGGGCTGAAGATCGAGATCGAATCCACGGGTGCTGTGCTGGATCTCGATAGTAGTATTGCTTGTATCAACCAGTTCTGCCAGTCACTACCGAGCAAGCTGTTCACCGTGGACGTGAAGCGGCTGTACACGATTACTGAGGATCGGTTCGGCGGAAAGAGTATGTTCACAGCAGAATTGAACTTGCCGATTGAGCTGGATTTGCACACGTTTCGAAGTGACCCAATGCCGTCCAAGGCCAGCGCCAGAGCGTCTGCGGCTTTTTGTGCGTGCCAGGAGCTCCTGGAGCAGGGATTGATCGATGAATCGCTGAACTCAATCTACCGCATGTCGAAGGTGAAGGAGTCGTCGAATGTGCGCGACCTGAGCTACTTCTTGAACCGACTGAACACGTAAGTAAGTAAGGCGCTGTCGAAGGCACATTCGCCGGGACGTGAGCGTGGCGATCTACTTCTGCATGTTCGTTGCAAAGTTCGTTGCAAAGTTCGTAAGACAGTCTTCTTTCTCTATTAATCAACAAGGGATACCAGTTGCAGGTTGACCACTGACTGGTTGGTGACGTAATGATTCGTGTTTGATTGCCTCAAGGTTGCCACTATGTGCCTCTGCTTAGATCATGAAAGCAATGTCCGGGTTCTTTCGGCCATCTCCGAAGTAGACACTACCATAGTGCGCTGACTCGGGGCGGTGGAAGCAAAACGCTCCCGGGTAGACGTAGTTGCGTAACGTGGTGTAGCTACCCGTGTTGTCCTTAGAGATGACCCACGCGCCATCCAGATCCTGAATAAGCGGGTCGAAGAAGTCTCCAGCACGCACCAACCCCTCAGCGTTCTCAATAATCTGAGCACGTTCTGGCAGATCTGGTTGACGGAAGTGGAAGAAGTTGTAGAGCTGCAGTCCTTGATCCCACGTGAGGCCGTGAAAAGACGGATTGGCGATGACTTGGTGCATCGGCGAGACGACGTAAGCCCCCAGCGGCACTACTGACGTCGCGTGGTCGATCTCCTCCACGATGTGTGCGAGTCTGTCCAACTCACAGAACGGAGCCTCTCCTTCTTCCTGATTCTGCGGTTCTCCAGCGTCGCTAAGTAGGAAGGCCGGGTCTCCTTTCAGTCGTGAGGTCAGCGCTGCTGCCATGGTGCTCTTCTTCTTGTTGAGCTGCGGGAACTGCTGCAGTTCAGGGGACGAGTTGGTACTATCGAAAAAAGCAGACGCACAAAAGATCAGCAACACTGCACTATAACAGCACCAAACTACAGCAGCTCTACCAGAAGTAGAACTTCTTCTTGGGATAGTCTTTAGCTGGTAGCACTGCGACTGCGATGAGGTAGTCCTGCGTCTCTCCGGAGATTCGACCCCAGAACCGCAGCGACAGGAACGACTCCGTTGCATTGCGCTTCAACATACCCAGCTCCAGATTCGATCTCTCCTGCGGCGCTAGTGTTTGCCCCATACAACGACTCACGACGTCCAGTTGCTCCAGCTCCATCTTCTCCTGCTAGTTAAGTCGGTTGCAGTAGTATCCTCTTCAACATGCTTTTTCGCGTCGCTTCAAGGTCGCAATTCATTGAATTGTGGAAGTGACACAAATCCCACATCTACTGCCACAAAATTACACATCCCGATGCTATAAACTGGGCATTTCAACTTGGACACAACGAGCGCAACGGTCCAAATGACGACGCCCGTGTGCCTCATTGAGGGCGGCGCCGACGGTCTGCGCGTGACGGACGCGGGCGTCAGGTGCGTGCACCAACAAGTCCATCGCTTTCCTCACCTCTTGAGCGTCCATTTGCAGTCTTTTCCATCTTCAGCGCGTCACTAACGCAATATTTCGTGCAATTATGATTATTTTGCATTGGCACAGTCTTCTAGAGAGCCTGAACGAGCCTGTGGCAATCGTCTGCTTGGCTGGACAATATCGGTGAGCTCTACAGCTCGATTTGATGTAGAAAATGTCGTTCTTTAACTGTTATGGTGCGTGTTAGAACGGGCAAGAGCTTCTTCCTCAACCAACTCGCATCCCGTCGCGACGACTTGCCGTGGCTCGACGATAGTGATGCAACTGCCACCTCCAATGGCAGTTTAGTCAATGGAACTACTGCAGAGTCAAAGACTGGAGGCTTCAGAGTGGGGCCGACGACGGAGTCGTGTACGAGAGGCATCTGGCTGTGGGCGCCACAGCCTCCGGTGCGCAACCCAGCGGGCCAACTTGTGCTGTTCTTGGACACGGAGGGGATGGCGTCTACAGATAACGATGAGAGCTACGACGCCAAGATTTTCTCGCTGGGATTACTGCTGAGCTCGTTGTTCGTATTCAACACGATGGGAGTGATCGATGAAGGAGCTATAGATCGTCTGTACCTTGTTTCCGAGTTGACCAAGCATGTTTGTGTTAGTGCACATTCGAGTACGGCACCGGCTTCGAATAGTCGATTTGGTGGTGGTGGTGCGAGTCCGGAGGAGTCGGCGTTGAGTAATGACAAGCTGGAGGAATCGCGCGCACTGGCACCGCACTTCCCGCCGTTTGTGTGGCTGTTGCGTGACTTTTTGCTGGATATGCAGATCGATGGCAATGCTTTAACGGCGAATGAGTACCTAGAGAAGGCGCTGAATGCACGTGATGTCAGTACTACGGCTTCAGAGAGCACCAGGACGCGACAGGAAGAGCGGAATCGGACTCGTGAATCAATTCGTGTCTTGTTTGGTCGTCGTGAATGTCTTACACTTGTTCGTCCCGTGACCGATGAGCGTGATCTCCGACGTGCAGCAGAATTATCAGATACAGAGCTGAGGCCAGAATTCGTGGACCAAATGTCCGCTGTACGGCGTCGTTTGCTTTCGTCAGTGACAGCAAAGGAGCTACTAGGCAAGACCCTCAATGGCCCGCAAGTCGCGCAGCTTGTGCGGTGCTATACAGATACGATGAACAGTGGAGCTGTTCCGGACATTAAGGCTGCCTGGGAATACGTTTCAGATGCTACTTGCCAAGCCGCGCTTGCTGCAGCGATCGAGTTGTATGATGATCTGATGGAGGCCACCTCTGGCAAGAAACCCTCGAAAAAAGTGAACGATGAGGGCAACTCAGAGGATACAGACGAATTGGAAGAAGACACGGATGGTGGTGGTAGCGATGAAACAGAGGAGGAGCAGCCGAAAATTCTGTCGCAAGCGGAGTTTGAGGCTATCTACAAAGACGCTCAAGAGCAAGCTTTAACACTGTTCAAGGTGCGCTCAGTGGAAGGTGCGTCGAGGGCTGCTTGCTTTCAGAAGCTTAAACAGCATATGCATGCTCAACGCACAACATTAATTGCGCGACTCCAGAAGCGTTCGAGCAAGTTTTGTGTAAAAGTGCTAGCCAAGTTGCGTGCAAAGTTTTTGACTCGTCCTTTGGCTGCTGGCGCGTGGGATGCTGCTGCAAACAAGGAGGAAGCCTTTCAAGCCACAATGCAAGTGCTGGAAGAGGTTTACGAGCGGAAAGCTCGCGGTCCGGCGAAGAAGAAGGCATTCTACCAGTTTCTCCGTGTTGACTCGCTTGTGTTTTTTGAAGCACTATTTCAGCGTATGGCTAATAACCATGCGCAGGAGAGGGCAGAGTGGAACCATGCACGAGAGCAGCTTGAACATCAGCATGCGCACGAGAAAATGGATTGGAAGCAGCAGTTGCGGGAGAAAACCATGGAGGTGCAGCAGCTTCTCGAAACAAAGACACACTTAGAAGACAAGGTGGCTGCGCAGATGGAGCGCATCACAGAACTGCAGCACTCATCACAGCAACAGGTCGCTGCAATTTCAGACTTAGAGAGCGAGCGTAAGGGCTTAAATGAGGAGATAGATCAACTTCATGCGGCAGCGGCTGAGTTGACAAAAGAACTGGATAAAGCGCAACTTCGACTCCAACACAAGGAAGAGTCTCTCGTCAAGATTGAAGCCGAAGCACAGAATACAAAGCTGGAGCTGGCGAAGCAGGTGGAATCGCTTCGGATAACACATCAAGGAGAGAAAGAGGATTGGATACGCCGAGCGGCTGACCAGGCCGCAGAGAAAGCGATGTTACAAAAGCAACTCAAGCAGGCACAGCTTGGCGCTCAGCAACAGGAGCGTGAAATGGAGTTGTTAGACAAAGAACGGCAACAATTGCAGCGATTGTATGACACCGAGGTGGATGCACGGGCGCAACTTGAGAGGGACTACGAAATGCTTCGCGGGGATAACGACGAGCTAGAACGAAAGCTGAAGCAAAGTGCAGCGCAGCAGCTCAGTGCTAAACAAGCAGCGGAGCGTGAACAAGCGCGTTTGGAAGCACGGCTACAGCGTTTCCAGATGCAGTTAGGACGATTAGAGGGTGATCGTGAGGTCGAAGAAGTGCTTCGTGACTGCGTGGCTGATGTGGTTCGTCAATCGGATGAAGACAGAGTAATCACACTGCAGGAGGAGCGGCGGATGCTGCAAGAGCAGCTTGGTGATCTGCACGAGAAGATATCGACCTTGCCAGACTTCTACGTACGGCAGATATTCTGTGCACCAGAACCAGTGCAAAGTTTTTTCGATGCCCTGACTTCGGTTGTTGGGGACTCCACTAAATGGTAAACGAATTGGAATGAATCAATTAATGCAACAGAGCTGCGTATTGTTTACAGGTCGTAGTGACTGAAGTCCGAGGCGTTGGCACCTCCATCCATCGATAAGACGGCGCCAGCAATGTTCATCGATCTGTTTCGACGCATGGGATTCGCAATTGGGCTTCCCATGGCATCTACCAGTTCTCCATCGTTAAGACTGGCATGTCGAGGGCGCTTTCGTTCGCTGGTTGGAGGAGAAGCAAACACTCGAGGGGTGGGAGGCGATTGATCCAGGTTGGACAGATTCATCGAGCTCGGCGAAGTGTAAAATGACGGCACGCGTCCAATTGCCTTCCGTCCGCTTCGTCGTTCATCCTCGAGCGCTTGCTCACCGCGCAAATATCGCACAGCGCGCTCTAAAGCAAACTCTACGCGGCACATTGTGCGGATTCGCGGAATTGCTGGCCAACACGCCCGCTCACCAGCCAGCAAGGTCTCTGGGTAAGTCTCACGTGTCGGGTTACTTAAAACTGTCCGCAGCAACTTCGTAGCAGGGACCTTATCTGTGGGGCAGATCGTAATGTCACCTTCGTACTTCTGAGTGATCAACGGAATGAGTCCGATGTCGAGGAACTTGAGGACAGACGTGTTCAAGCCAAACTCGGCAATGTTTTTGATGTAGGCCTTCATCTGCTTCTTCAAGAAGCTCATGAGGCTACCGGTTTGCCCATTTCCAAACGCCGAATGGCCCGATACGATCTTATAGTGAATGTTGACTTGGCTGACAATGAAATGGTTCACGTTGAACAGCTCTGACAGGCGTTCCATGGGCAGATCGCACTCGACGCTGCCGTCACTCCACTTCAAACCCTCACGGTAGTACGGAACGATGTTCCCATTTTCGTCCTTGGCCAGTAGCTCCACGGGACGGAAGACGTTCGGAATCGCACAGGACGCTAATGAAGCCGACCAAATAATCACATTCGGCGCTGTCAGATAGTTGAGGAGCTGAGGGTAGTCGTCAGCGCTCAGTGGGGTCACCGTGATGTTGATGATCCGACCCGTTCTGTCGTAGGCCTCTCTGAAAGTGTAGTCACCCATGGCACTTCGCAAGCAGTCACGAAGCGTCTTGGTGTCTAGCACATAGTGCTTGTCCAGGAACCGATTGAGTAGGACGAAAGCATCCCGCACAAGCTCGAATCCACCCTTCGGCAGCAGCAATTGTGTCGGTGGTATGAAGGACGGCGTGTAATCGGCTCGGTCCTGCTCCGTAATGTTCGGTCCTAAGAAATTCAGGTTCACATTCTCTCCAGACAAGAACTCCAGCACCTCGTCATCGTTACGAACCCCAATTGCCCCTGCCAAAATCGACCCCGCAGATGATCCCGCAATAACATTCGGCAGCAAGTTGTTCTCTGCCAGAGCCTTGATCACACCAGTGTGGTAGAATCCATGAGCCCCTCCACCAGACAGCATCAACGCAGACCGTCCGAACGCATGACGCGTCTCGCTGAAGAATGCTAATTTATTGTCAATCGACAACTCGTCATTGTTCTCTTCATCCGTCCCTTTAGCACGCAGCACAACATTCATCGCCTGCACAATCGTGTCCAGATACTCCTCAATCACGTGCTTCGTCCCCACTGCATGAAAAAACAAATAAAAAATAGAGTATCAGCACGTGATCAAACGAAGCCCTTCTAGTAGAACCAACAACTTACCGTTGCTGACCGAGTACAGCCTAGGATTTCCCAACCCCCAGTGTTTCCTCAGCAGCCCAGCTCTCAGAGCGAACATGAGTCCCATGACGTCGTTCTCTAACTTCAGTCTCTTGTACATCTGCGTCTTGTTCATGACCCTCTCGTAGAGGAACAGCCCGGACGTCGGGTCCTCTCGCCACTTGTCCTTGCTCTCCAGTTTGTCCAGCTCTCCAGCGATCGACTGTCGCTCTTGAAACGTCTTGACGCTCTCCAACTGTTGTCTCAGTCTCCTCGTGCGTCTCCCTTTGGCTGTGAGTCTCAGAAAAGTGCTGCCCAGCACTTGGCGAGCAACGGACTGCAGCTCGTAGACAATGTGCAGTAGGAACGTTGCGCACAGGTAGCGAGCAAAGACGTCGGGCACCAGAACCACCCGCAGCGTCCGCAGCCAGAGCTCTACAAGTGTCATGACCAAATGGTGGAAGAATGCGTGTTTCTCGGCGGCGGTGCGGTACACGCGATGCTTGAGTTGCTGCACGATGCGCCACACCAACTCCTCGTGCTTTTCGAGCCCCGTCGCGAAGATCCAGAATCGCACCCACAGGTGCAACAGAGTCTGCGCGCGCTCCTGCAGCAGGACCAAAGGGCCATGACGCTGCGTGACGGTCATCGGCCGAGCCGTGGACAGCGCAGCGCCCATGATGTCGAAATGGAGGAAGGCTGAAAATAACAGCCTAGGATTGGGGTGGGGACTTCAATACCGACGGTTTCGCTTCAGTTTTTGGCGTGAAGCTACTGAGAAAACACAAAAAGAAAGTGCAATTTTAGGATGGAAATAATGCAGTCTTTTGATCGAAGGTGAAAAGCGGGTTTTCCGTTTAGCAGCTGCTACTTCCAGGAGATCGGTGGGGCAGCCTTGAGATTGTCAATTCGCTGACCCTCAAGAGCTCTACTTCCTCAGGTTGGCACCGACTACTGCTAGGAAGCTCATTTTCAATTTGTTTCATTGTCGCACTAAGAGTTCGAGACCTGACGTCGATTACCCAGTTAACCCGTTACCGAGATGCCACGCAAGGTTGTACTTCTACTACCGTCAGACGTCCCATCGGCAACGATTGAACGGCCTCATTATGGTGAAGTGCTAGCCCGTCGGACAGGAGCGACGGTTCGGGTCCAGCTTATGGCAAAGCCAGGTTCGACGGCTACATCCAGAATTACGGTCCCGGCGGAAACGGTCTCGTTGCGTGCTGTCCCGTCGCATGAGCTTGACGAGGGTGCTCCAGGATGGCTGCTTTACAGTTCGGTCTACTTTCAATCTGATGGCCAATTTTACCATGGACAAGTAACTGCCTATGCAAACGGAGCCTATACCATCACCACGCAATCGCGTACGGCTGTCGTCCCTTACTCCGCCGTGAC
Organism: Phytophthora agathidicida; assembly: GCA_025722995.1. Taxonomy (NCBI): domain Eukaryota; phylum Oomycota; class Peronosporomycetes; order Peronosporales; family Peronosporaceae; genus Phytophthora; species Phytophthora agathidicida. Next base: position 2,233,883 of record CP106972.1, on the reverse strand, counting down.
AGAAATTGCACCAGTGATTGTCTTCCTGCTGTGGAGTTCACGCTTGGTGAGTGCTATTAAGTCTGTAGAGAAGATGGAGAGGGCTCACGCCACTATTCTCAGCCGCATTCTCGGTCAACGTGGCTGCCGAGCTGCAAAAGCCACGGCCAAGATACTAAAAGGTGTTGCTGTTGCGGCGAGTATTCCGCGAGCATCAGACGAGCTTTCGTGGCGGTCATCTGCCTCAGGACAGGTCAAGCAAGTTTCTGTGGACCATGTGGTCAACTTCGCGTTTTATCGTGATGGCAATCGGACCCCTCCAGCGTCCGTTGCCTTGGGGGAATTTTTCTGGAATGATCCCTCGTCCTCACCGGCCGACGAGGCCCCTACAACAACGGCGTTGGCAAACTCAACCGAGATTCGAACTCGGCCCCGAGATGAGTCTACCGACGAAGCTGAAGATGAAGACGCTGAATCAGGCTTTGCGGGCCTCTTGGATGAATATGCTGATGCACACGTACATTCAAAACGTCGCCGAATTCCTGCGACAGCGAACGACAACAACCCGTTTCACGACCCGGCATCGCGTGCAATACTGCAAGCCTTGGCATCTGCACCTCGCCTACTGTCGGCGTATATCAGCCAGTTACAGGCCATGCATGGACCTGAGGCAGCTACTAGTGGTAGTACATTACACGATTCGACCGGAGTCCGGGCGATGAATGAATCTCGTACCAGTGAACAGCAGTTCTTACGCAGCAACGATTCGCTCACACGAGAGCACCCAGTTACAGGACCACCTGCCACGTCTCAAATAGCTCGGATGCCTCAGACCAGCATCTCCGATCTCGTTGGGGAAGAAGAGCACACCGACCGTCAAACACGATTCCGGCCGACGCGTGCACAACAGGAGGTCCACGGAGCCATCACAGCAGGATTATACATAGGTAAGACCCCTGATTCGTTCATTGATCACGCACGCAACTCCGCAGCGACGAAGTTTCTTCCTCATCCAGCGGTCCTCAGCAGGTTATACGAGTTTCAATTTGGCCCCTGCAGCCTGTCGGTTCTTCACTTCGTGCGCTTTGGTTTTCAAGCGCAACTACTCGAGTCAGAGACGAAAAAGGTGAATCTGCAGAACTTTTCTCCATCACTGAACCTTCCAGAGCCGCCTCGGTTGCTGCGGTTCGCGGATTTGGTGGACGCACTGTGTGTACTCGACGCCTTTGCAAGTGAATTCTTTGAAGACTCTACACGCCGTTTTATCGCGACAGCGAAGGCCTTTGGTGATGACCTCCGTGAACTGGAGCCATGGTCGACACTAGAAGTTAAAGGGTTTGCGTTCTGGTATAACAAAGTTTTCGGAGGATATCGGTTGGCTATAGTACACGACCTTGCATCAGGAGAGGCCACGCGGCACCGTGTCAAGGACTGTTTTTCGATTCAAGATGGTGAGCTGAATGGGATTTTGATGAGACTTTCACGAAACAGCAAGCTTCAACGACGCTCTCAGGAGCAACATGACTCTTTCGTACCAACACGGGAAGTTGGATTTCCCCAGAGTGACCGTTTCGGGGCGAAGAGAAAACATCAGAAGATTCCCCAGGAGGTGTTACGTCGTGTGCCTCGGCACAACGGGCTTCAACTCTGTCTCAAGTCCATATCAACGCAGGGTTGCCCGTCCAAGACGCCAGGGCAGTGCACGCAATCGTTTTTGGCGCACTTCGCTCCAGAAAATTTGCACTCGACTGTGGAAACGTACGTCAAAGAGCGATTTGGAGGTGTAAGCACCAAACAGGAGGAGAATTGACTCGCGGAGGGGCGTGGGTTCCACCGAACCGTGGTAACGAAGTAGCTAGTCTGCAGAGTAATCAATCATCTCGAACGTCGTTTGGTTCAAGAAGAACGTGCACGAGATTTATCTCGATCCAATGTCCTAGCTGCCTTCGACATTCCCACGCCTCATACACAGCCAATGGGTGCTACCCAATTCAACGTGGACAGAGAGCAAGTATGAGCGTGGTCGGAGTTGGTAACTCGAGCGCAATTATCACTTACAGATACTATTCGGCTATGGCGAGGGCAGTCAACGTCGTCTCCTAGACCGAACAAGGCATTGCTGAGTGACCATTTCCCCTGGCTTCTTCACGGATACAATCAACTGGATGTGTTAACGGCTACAGCTCAACGCGGTGTCACCCACGCGTTCGACAGGACGAAGCCATCTACCAATCAGCGCTACACTAACCACAAGTCGGTCACTATCGTGCAAAATGCGCTCAAGCGAGGTATTGTCGAAGGTCAGAGCAGTGGAACGTACCTAGTGGTTGATGCACACATCTCAGAACGCTGGCACGAAATTCACTACTGTCCGTTCGGGTGCGTCGAGAAAGCAGATGTGGACCCTTCTGTCGAGGCATGTGTCATTCGTGACCTCTCATACCCGAAGGGAGCGTCCACAAACGCGTGGTCTGTCCAGGATGATCTACCCGAATTATCGTACGTTCATGTGGCAGCAATTGCAAAACGGATCGTAGATGTACGGACAAGACGACCTGGTATCCCTATACGTCTGATGAAGGGAGACGTAAAAGGAGCATTTCGTCATCTGCATGTTCATGAATCGGTGGGCCCATATTTCGCCGGGAAGCTACCTAGCGAAGGAGTGATTGTGGTCGATTTGGCACTTCCTTTCGGTTGGACGGGGTCTCCGGCACATTGTGGCGTCTTTGGCAGTGCGATTACGTTCCTCGTGCGGCGTGAAAGTCCCAGCTCTCTCGACCCGTTTGATCGTGATCGCGAGCGGTTTTTCTGTTTTACGTGGGTCGATGACCACGTACTGGTTGAACCAGACACAGGAAACAGACTACAAGCTTGCGAAAACGCGCTGCGACTGGCAATGACGGCCATTCTGGGTCCACGTGCGATTAACCCAAAGAAATTCTCCGTCTGGTCAACGAAGCTCACTGCACTGGGTCTCGACTGGAACACAGAGGAGATGACAGTTTCCATGCCCGAAGATAAAATACTGAAGGCTCAGCTCCGAATTCACGCGCTGCTAGCGCTTAAGACGACAACAAAATCATCATTGGAGAAGCTACTCGGCAGCTTGCGCCATGTTTGCACGTGCGTTTGACCAGCGTTACCGTTCTTCCAACGATTAGCGGCACTGTATCGCGCGACACTGCGAGGAGCAAATGTTACAATATCGAGGGCGGCCCGACTAGATTTGGTGTGGTTCTTGCACATTCTCCAGTATTCACAGCTCAGAAGTTTGCCTCTCGACACGTTTGCAACACTTCCTGAGCCTCGAGTACACTTGTTCATGGATGCATGTGACGAAGGGTTATGCGTTCTACATCCGGCGCGGCGCGAATTTATTCGATTCCAGTTCGATCCACAGGAAAGAGAGCTAATGGCGAACGGCATCTTCAACATCAACGTCAAAGAGCAGCTAAGCGCTACCATAGCAGTGCTATATTGGGGTCCCGGATGGACACGATCTCAATCTTCACAGAGTTTGGCGCACGTCCGAATGTGGATTGACAATGCAAGTGCAGTGTCCTGGTGTAATAACCTCCACAGTAGGAATCAATTTTCTCAGGAACTAAACCGAGTGCTGGGAGCAGCTGAAGCTGAGTGGAGACTTCGTATTTCAGCGGAACATCTCTCTGGATCCGTTAACTGTCTCGCTGACCTGGGGTCGCGTGCGTGGGCTGGTGACAAGCTCACAGAATCGTGTCAATTAACGCAGTTGTGGACACAGGTACACGTTCCCGATCGCTTGAAGAAGATTTACAACGGGAACTACACACCCTTCAATGCTGATCCCTCGCAGACACGTCCAGGCGTCAGTACGAATCAACATGGAGACAGTGATGTGACTTCAGTTCGACACTCGGTCGTTCCGAATGGTTACTGGAAGGAGATAGCATTGCACAGTCTTACCAGTTGGTCCTGTTCGCTGTACACCGATGGTCTTCGTCAGAGCAGGCTCGATCGGTCTCCACCATTTACGCTCAACTCAGCCATATCCGCTGGTATCATCACGCGTACCTCGGTTTCGAGCCAACACTCAACGCAGGTCATGCAGCAGCACTCAGTGGAATGCGAAAGCTCGGTCAAGCCACTCGACCACGGGCCCCAGTTTCGACCAAAATGCTCGACTGGATTGCGCAAAACACGAATCTTGAAGAGCCCAAGCAACGCCTCATTCTTGGGGCTGCGCTGTTGGGCTACTTCTTTACCTTAAGAAGATCGGAGTACTTGGCGGTAAGAGGGGGGCGGCACCAGTACGCTCTGGAAGTTCGCGATGTGCAAGTATGTGATGTTAATGGTCAACCAACACGCCGCCTAAGTGAAGCCACGCAAGTGACGATCAACCTGCGTGGCAGTAAAACCGACCAACAGGGCCAAGGTACAACAAGGTCGCTCAAAAAATCGGGTCGCGGACGAATCTGCCCCGTGGCAGGAGCACTACTACTGCTGAATTTGTCAAAGTACTACAAACTTAACAGCCAAGACCCAATCTGCTCTATTGGCCAAGGTCGCGTGTTGAAAACTGAAACCCTGTCGAAGGTGTTGAAGAGAGCGGCGAAGGCATGTGGAGCGAAGGCCGACCTGTTTTCCTGCCACTCATTACGATCAGGAGGTGCCACCGCTTTAATCGCTAGAGGCGTCGACTCAACTGCGATTATGCTTCACGGCAGATGGAAGTCGGCAACATACCAGAGGTATACGCGCTACACAGAAGCGGTAGGCGGTCCTCTTGAAGCGGTCATGGCGGGTACGAGCTCGTGTCACGACTTACCACCTACTTAACTCCGAAGGGGTTCACGCCATCACGGTGGCGTGCCGTCGCAGAGCTAGGTGGAGTCGGTTGACTTTCAATACACGAGTTCGGTTTGCCCCAAAAAGATGAATTGTTCACTCAACTAGCTGCGTTGTAGGAAAACCCAGAATCAACCAAGGCACTCATTTTAACGATAAATCAGCACGGTCAATCATAAAACTAAGCCAGACCAAGGGATCACTTCTCTTTCTTCTTCGCCTCATCGGACGGGGGCTCATTACGATCTCCGAACCAATAAGCTGAGAAGTTGTACCAATAACTCCCAAAACATTATTGTAGAAGAGACTGTGGCAGATCGACAAGAACTTGGACATGGAACCGTGCAGCACGACAAGTCAGGTCAGTGAAACCCAGCGATTGGTCTCCTACCTGAAGATGCCGATCGATCTTGTTCTTGTCGTTCATCATCGCCTTGATTGTTGCAGGAATCTGATGCGCCCGTAGAAGATGGAATTCGGCGCTGTTTTGTTTTAGCCAGGAATTGTTGGGACCACCTCTTGCCAAATAGAGCGTGTAGCTCGAAGCAGGGAAAGCATAGTTCTTATGGGCTCGGAGGCGTTCGATCAGCTCGTTCACGTCATGCTGCGGCTCGATATACTCGCTGTAGCACCACCCATGGCCGACAACAACACATCGGATATTCAGCATACGGAATTGAACAGCTTTTGTCTTTGGTAGGAGTCCGCGAAACAAGGGATGCACTCAGGAGACGAGGACAGATCAATTTTTCTGTGTTATTGATGGCCATCAATCACAAGAAAACTTCCCCAACTTTCCATCTTGTGGCAAATTACTGTCAGTGCACTTGCGCCTGCGATTGTGGTTAGACCTCCTCCACTCTATCACCTTGAATTGGAGTGTTTGTTAAAGATACTGGGGAACTTCCCGGGACCACGTCTGCCCACTTGGACCAACTTGACCAACTTGACCACTTCCTGGCGCTGTCCCCGGAATTATTTTGACCGTGACATACCCACTGAGGCACATTTGCCCGAATCCTGACATCCGGGACGCGCTCGAACAACGTGCTGTGGCTCTGCAGCAGATTCGCATGGAGGCAATGATGGTCATGAACTTCCACTGCTGCCGCCTGTTCGAGCACCATCGGCGCAGCTACCCGAACTACCCTGTAGTACCGGCAAGATCTCGCACGATGGAGACAGCCCTACAGCTGGACCAAGCTACGTTCTACCGGTGCTGCACTGCTGTCTTTGGTGACGAACAGATGCCCGCGCCAAAACCCTCGGCTAACGCTGCACTAGAGGAGTCCATCAACAAGTACAAGGCTTCACGATCGAGGGTCATGTCGTATACACCACCTACGCTATTCGATTCTAGCTCCGCTATCAAAGAACTGGCGAACGACATGCTCGTCGCGGCGAGGCAACACATTCGAACGAACTTCGAGGCGCGGCTTGTCAAGTTCATCAGCCTGCAGCTTGCGTATCCGCGGGGAGCAGCTGAGGCCATGGTCGCTCGACTAAAGTCAAGTCCTGAAGACCTCACGGATGTCGAGAAGCAATGGCTTGAGTGGCTAGAACTGCCTCCTACAGCTGCGAACATCGCTAACCACGAAGCGCTATTTCTCGGCAAGCTGTACGACATGCTGAAGGAGATGGAAGAAATGCACGACCAAGACGAGATCCCGAAAGGGTGCCGATTGTTTACGTTGCTGCCGCAGCCCACCTCCTGTGTGCCGGCGTTCTTCCCGGTCACTACAGAGGTGCTCTACCAGGTCGCAAAACAAGTTTTGGCAACTACGGGCAAGGATGTCTTTGGTCTCTACAAGTCCACGAACTCTCGTGGCCATCGGACGTATGCCACGTCTACGGAGTTCCAAGAAGTGCGCGAGCGAATGTGGACCTCTGTTTTCAACCTCGGAGACTGCGTCAGCCATACTGCGGATCCCCGGATTGGCGTTCCAAGGCGCAACTTCGAGTATCAGATCTCCACCAATGGCTACAGTGCTGCTGTGCTGACGTCAATTCCTGCTCCTCTTGAACGACCTGCTCCTTCTCCGAAGTATATACCAACTACGTTGATCGGGATTGACCCAGGACTACGGATGCTGTTGACGGCATACAGCCGTCCTATGCTGGGCTTTGTCTGCAACCCACCGGAAGAGCCATGCTCCATGCCCGGTTGGTGCAGTACCTGTCCAGGCCACGTTGGCGGCAGACGCCATGGCAAGAAGCGCAGCAGGAACCGCCGTCGTCGCCACCGACGCAAGAGACGCAAGAGACGCAGCAGAGCGCACTGCAATATGGAGGGGTGGTGCGAGATCTGTCACGGGCACCACCCAAAGCACCGTCCGCGGAAACACGGTGTCAGGCGCCGATCTCACTTCCTGCGTGACAATTCTCACGTCCTACAAGTCACGTCCCGAGAGTACCGACACATGAGTCGTGTCGAGCACCATGCATTCTGGTTCGAAAACCTGAAGAAGAGGTATCCGCGCTATGGTGCGTTTGTGAAGGACATGCCATCGCTCAAGACTTCGTCGTCGGTGTCCCTGCTCTCTCGCTACGAGCACATGTGGAGGAACGTCAACGCCATGCTGGAGTTTTGTGCTCTCAAAGGGTTTCGCAAGTGGAGATTCACGGTGTCGAGATTCAAACGCAAGGCCGTGGCGAAACTCGCCAAGCGTGTCGTCCCGACCGTGGACCGTGACGTGTGCGTGGATCTCGGAAAATGGAGCAGCCAGACTCACCTCGCGGGCCATATGCACGTCCCGCTAAAGAGGTTCGCACTTGAACTCTCTCGCCGTGTAACCCTCGTCATGGTCGACGAATTCCGCACCAGTTATCTTTGCTCCGAGTGCTCACGCCCGATGGTGAACATGCCGTTCAAGATCTACGGTACGACGAAAACCAAAAGATCGAGGAATGTGCGTGTCTGCGGAAACGTAGCTTGCAGAGCGAACTACTGGGAGCGTGACATCAACGCGGCGAAAAACATGTGGCAGCTAGGACTCTTCCAAGTCACCAACCAGCCTCGAACTCCGCAGTTCTGCAGAGGACACCGAATCGACTAAGTCGACTGAATTCAACCAACGTGGGAACGGGACCCTGAGAAGGACCTCAAACGAAAGCCCACTCGGTAAACGGGCTGCTGGGGAGTGAAAGATGTAGTGCCTTCATTCGTCGGTAGCCCAGTCCGAACGTAAAGATCTCTCGAGATCATTCTTAGTGAATATACCTCTCTCACTACAGTCGGTTTTTACGTTGGGCCCGTGGGCGCCACGGTGTAGGCTTTACCGTTCCCAGGAACCTACACACGCTAGTCCCTGGTGAGTAATTGCTCGTTCATCAAGTAAATGTTGCGAGCAGCGTTGACATCTCGGTCGCACCGAAATCCACATTGAGGGCGGCGGAACACTTTCTGACGACTCATGCTGCGGTCGATTCTCCCACAGCGAGTGCATGTCTTGGTCGTGTACGGTTCCGTGCATTCAATGAGTCGGCCCCCCGTCCGGCGCATCTTGTCGCGTAGCATTAGTCTGAACTTGTAGTGAGACCACGCCAACAGTTTGCAAGTGGAGAACCGGCTGAGTGTCCGAGGCTGTTGATCAGGTCGACCATGGCGTCGTGTCAACCCCGCCGCGTCAAGCACCGGCAGTAACACCTCGTGATAGTTCTGCGACAGCCACTTCGTCAGCTTCTGGTGGAGGTCATTTACCCGACGCTTGACTTTTTGATGCGTCAAGTAGATGCGCTTCTTGAGGCGATAACGTTTGCGCTTGTTAGTCTCGTTGTCTCTGCGCGATTTCATCTCGTCTATTGCGTCGAAGCACCCCTCGAACTTCTCGTACGCGTCGAACACTGCCATGCAGAAGCCGTCGGGATCGTAGATGGACAAGAAGTCCCTCACGCCGGGGTCGATCGCACAGACACGAGAACTGGTGGATTGTTCAAAGTCGACATGGCGCGGGATACACAGATAAAACTTCCCAGTCCGCATGAACTACAGTCGTATATCCGTGGTTACCGGAGGTAATTGCTCCTTTATGACAATCCCTTCTTCGCTGTCACGCCTGTAGCCAAAGTACCTCGGGAAGAATCGCGCTCCCCAAGCTGTATCTGTCACGCTAAACTGGTGAAGCGGTAGAACAACCGATGTGGAGTTGTCCCGCCTTCTTGACTTAAAGCGAATCTCCGTGGGTGGGCTGGGGTTTTAGCCAAGCGCCAGAAGAGCGCGATACGACGCCCATGCAGCATGTTTGGCTTTGATGATGTCGCGATAGGTCGAGTCGAGAACATGGGACGGAGTTGCGAGATGGCACGCTAGCAAATAGTATGCCAACGTTGCTTTGGTAGCGATCGGCCGAAACTCTGTCGCTATCTCCTGGTCGCTCATCTGAAAAAGCCTGCCCTGCGAGCGAGCCACAATTTCGTTCCACACTGCTCGGTGGGAACCAAACATCATCTTCAGCTTTGTTCGCTCCTCTGGAGTTAGATTGAGCTCGATCTTGATGCAGCTGTTGATAGCTTCGTCGTCGTCGTCTTCGGGCTCAATCTCTCGAGGCGCCGCGTGTGTGCGTAGTTCGTGAGAGGAGAGGTTGTGCAGCGAGGCGAACATCTTTCCTTTGAGCGAGTTGATGCAGCGGCTTGGGGAGGCACCAGTGTTGTCGCAAAACTCGTTTGCTCTAAGCAGCCACAGCTCCAACGATCGCCTGGCCACCTCACGAGTCCACCACTCTGGTGATGCCATGGCCTGCGCTGGAGGGCGCAAAATGAAGAATGAGAAGCCCTTGCCTCCGTGCCATCGCAGTATTCACAGTCCCAAGTGGCTGGCGATTCCGGTGGTGACGACACCGCGGAAATTCGAAGAAGAAAAGACGAAAGGTCAGTTGTTGTGATGGTAGTCATACGCGCTCAAAGTAGCGCGGCCAAAATCCCAGTCGCACATGGTGAAAATGGTGGTCAAGCTGTGAGGCATAGTGAAGTCAACATGAGGAATCGAGGAGGACCAGCTCGGTCGCAGGGGTTTTATCTTAGTTTATTGTGAAGTGGAGCAGACTCAGCAGGAAGTCGCAGCAAAGGAGGAAAGAAGGAACTCGATTCGTTTTCGTTTTTTTATCGTTTTTGCACTGAGGTACATTGAATTCATTTAACCGCAGCTAACGATTTCTAATGTCCATTCCAGCAGATGCCTCTAGATCATCTTGCAGGTTTTACGCCCCAGACGCTCGTGCATTTCCGCAGTGCGCCCGGAGCCAACTTTACCCTTACACGGCAACGGTCCCGGCTCCTGAAGGAACCTCATCCGGATTATTCTCGCGCCAATGCGCGAGATCATTGGCAGGTTGGGCGAGTGTCTCCGTCCACCTAGCGGAAGTGTTGACGGAATTGGGATCTTGCTGAATGCTGCGTTTGGAATCCATGGCGACGTTGGCCAGCGAATCCACCGCTGTGTTATAGGCTCGTAGATGATGTTGCCAGGATAAGATGCGTACTTGATCGGCGAGTCTGCGGCTTTGCCAGTAATGTGACTTGAGGTGAGTTGCTTTAGGAGGGGTTCGAGACTTTTGTTGGCGAATTATGACCTGGCTGTCTCCAACGACGTGCACTGGCCCCCACTTGTGCAATTGGCATGCTCTTAACCCAGTTAAGAGTCCCATGTTTTCAGCGACATTGTTCGTCGTTGTCTTCGACGCATACGACATGCTGATTACCCAGCACACTCGAAAATCCACCTCGGTCTGCCCCAGCGCAACAATTACTGCTTCACTGCCACCGGGTCCAGGGTTTCCTCGTGAACCTCCATCAAAGAATAGAAGATAACGAGTGGGAGTTGCTACGATCCCATCGGTACGAAGTATCCATGGAGATGCTAAGGCCTTCTCCACCACTGTCACAGCTCGGCACATGACTTCGTTACGCATCGTGGGGTTGAGGTGCAAGCTCACCGTACTGTATCCATGTCTGAGTCGGGAGGTGAAAAGATTCTTGTGGTGTGATACTGAAGTATCGTTAAGATCATCAATATACGCAACTCGCCACCACCAGACCGTATGGAAGTACAATGCAGCCCCCAGTCGCCAGCAGCTGGCAGCAACCTGGTCAACGCTTTCAGCTAAGTTATCCCGTTCGATCGACGACAAGTCGGGGGACAATTCCTCCTGAAGATTCCAAAGTCCCTGAGGTAGCTGATGGAGTTGGAGCGAGAAAATTGAAAATTCCAAGTCCTGAGTTGACAATTAAAACGATTTCGCTCATCTAAATTGTTTTTAGAGCAAGGTGCTTAGCAAAAGCGCATCGGTCGAAGTTGTGATGCACTTGCAGTTTCGTTTCGAACTGAGGTACATTGTTGTCACTTAACTACTTTGGCTAGCGGCATGCTAGTACACTTGCAGTTTCGCATTACCAAAGAAATATTACATTGTCGAAATGATGGACCATAAGTGGCTTCACTGGCTTCAGTCGTCGATCACTAGTGTGCTCGCTCATCGTAGTTGACCAGAGTGTGAGAGTTTGCAGATGGCTCTCCTTGCCGTTCTTGCCTCATTCTCCAACTTCCTCCAAGCAAACCCAAGCGACACAATTGATGATCGTCACCTGCGTCGACATATCAAGCGGCAAGGCCTACACGCCGAAGGCTCAGCCGAGCGACAACGTGGTGTCTGTGAAGAATCAACTGCGCACGCTGATGGGTCGAAAGGATGTTCCGATGGCCTTCTACAAAGCGAAACGAAGTGGACAGCAGCTGCAACTCCGCGGCGCAACTGGGGAGGAACATTCAAGCTGGATCAAAGACGACGGGATCAAGGCCATCGTGAGCGACCCCGGTAATGTGTTTCAGAATGAAGATCGTCTTGACAAGTGCGGCATAGCCGAAGATTCGGATGGACAAGCCCAAATCCTGTTCCAAGTTGACCAAGGACGTTTGCAAAATGCAATGCAAGGTATGTTCTTCCCTGTTTATCGCACAGTGGTTATCTTACCAGCGTTTGGTCTTAACACAATTTTCCTTCCTTCTATCGTCACTACAGTGTTCGAAGCACTCGTGTGCGTATTGGCAACTCTTGCGATTGTAGGGCAGCTATGTGTTACCCTCGCTACTGGTGAAGTTCACTTGCTGGAAGTGTTGTTTAATTTGCCGCAAGAGGTAAAGCTCACGCTGCTTTTTGGACCTCGACGCCAACGTAAGTTGTTAGCTTCTACGTGGTCTATTATGTCTTACTAACAGTCTTTTGCTGCAGAACTCCACGAGAGGATTACGATAACTTTTGCCTATCTGGCACTGGTTTGGCTTCTGGTAGCGTGCCTCGCTCTGTCCAGCTACGACGCCACAGCGTCCATGAAGTTGGTGTGCGACACCTATAAACTAGTCGCGGGGGCCAAAGGATTCTTTGTTTTGCTCACAAGTGAAGCGTAGCGTGAGAAGAATAACGAGTTGGTGGTACACGTAACCCAGTGTTAATTTGGAAAGATCATTCAACACCTGCAAATGCATTAGCCTGGGCTTAGCAGTCGATACCCGTGGCGTGGCTCGGGATGTACTTCTCAGCCTTGAGAACCTCGTTGGCGATGTCGCGCAGCTGCTCGTCGTACTTGACGGCTGTCTTGATACCGCCCAGCAGCGTCTCAATCTTGTTGGACGTCAGGTCACAGTACAATGTCGTCAGCTTCTTCTCGTGCTCGGCCGACTCAATGCCTGCGTTCAACGATGAGCTCGCGCGGGAGATGGTAGCGGTCATGGCGAACAGCGCGATGGCCGAGTCGGCGATCCGTTCCAACTGCATCTGCTCGTCCACGATCTTCTTACCGTGTTTGCGAAGTAGGAACTCCACAGCATCGCCAAATTCAGCAGTGCGCTTCTGCAGCAACTCCGCGGGGCCTCGCAGACTCGAGTGGGCACCTTCTAGTGGGGCAGCTGAGAATTTACGCTGCAGACGGTCTGAGATTTCCTTGGCCGCACTTGATGGATCCGACAACGGGTTCTGGAACAATTTGCCCACGGACGAAAGGCGATCACCAGCAGTCTACACACCAGACAGCACTGTGAGCCAACAGCAGAAAAATGACAAAGCAACAGCGTAGGTAACGTACCCGAATTCCGCTCAATGCGATGAGCATGCGGAGAATCTCATTGGTACCTTCGAAAATTGACAAAATACGGCAGTCGCGCATGAGCCGCTCGAATGGCCACTCCTTCATGAAGCCGGTGCCGCCCATTACCTGGATGCACTCGTTGATGCCCGTGAACGCCACCTCCGACCCATACACCTTGCACATTGCCGCCTCGATCTCGCAGGATGGGTCGCCACGATCAATCATGCCCGTGGTCATGAACGCCATGGACTCAATTGCGAACGCTTCCAACGCCATAACTCCGAACTTCTTCTGAATGAGCCCAAAGCTCGCCAGCGGTTCACCAAACTGTTTGCGCGAGTTGGCGTGCTCTGCTGCTGCACCCAGCACACGTCGAAGTGATGCCCCAGCGCACGCACCCAGACCAAAACGACCATTATTCAGGATGTTCATGGCCACCTTGAACCCCTGGCCAACACCAGCTTCACCTCCCGTCTTCATATCAGGACCACCTCCCAGCACATTCTCAATAGGCACCTTACAGTTGTCGAAAAACACTTGACAAGTGTTGGAGCCACGGATACCGAGTTTATCCTCCGGCGGGCCGCTGGTCACACCTCCAAAGGCGCGTTCAACAATGAATGCCGTGACTTTGTCCTTGCCGTCCACTTCCGTCTGCGCAAATACTGTCATAATCTCAGCCCATCCGCCGTTACTAATCCAGATCTTGCCGCCATTGAGGATAAAGTGCTTGCCATCGTCCGACAGCGTGGCACGCGTCTTAATAGACCCAGCATCTGACCCACTCGACGGTTCTGTGAGTGCAAAGGCAGCCATGTGTTCTCCCGTCGCGAGTTTCGGCAGATATTTCTTCTTCTGCGCCTCGTTGCCATTGAGCAGAATGCCCTTGAGGCCAATAGACTGGTGCGCCATGACCGTCACTGCCAGACTCCCGTCCGTGATCTCCTCGCACACGCGCGCGTAGCCTGTGTTGGAGAGGCCGAGGCCCTCGAGCTCCTCTGGGATCTGCAGGCCGAAGAGGCCGAGCTCCTTCATGTCGTTCAGCACCTGCAGCGGGATCTCCTTCGTCTCGTCGATGGCGCGCGAGTCCACGGAGCCGAAGAATTTGTTGACGGGGTCCACGAGCATCTGCAGCGTCTCCGTCTCGCTCGTCGACAGCTTCGGGTACGGGAAGGCGCGCGCCGTGTTGTTGACGCCCAGGAACAGGCCGCGAGTGTAGGACACGTCGGCGGCAGCTTCGGCCGCGGTCTGCAGGGAGCGCGTCCCATGTTGCAGCAGCAAGCGGCGGCTGGGGCGGAGGAGAGACAGCATCATGTTAGTTACAGGGATTCTGGCTTGGGCAATTGGCGGCCGATTGAAAAGTGAACGGACACAAGGATCCGACGTTGAAAACTGACGTGAACAAAAGAGGAGTGACTGTCTATTTGGTGGCTGCTACATTAAGACAAGTTGAAGTGGCTGGAAACATAGCTTGCCTCCGATTGTATAGCCTTCTCTTCGTCATTGAGATCGACTCTCGAACACGAAAGTCGCTAGCAAATTTTAGTTTCCCTTCGGCAAACTGTAGCCGGTCCTCTTCTCGAAATGCATCCGTTGGTACTCGATCAGGGCATCGTAGTTCAGCTTGGATTGAGCCACTCCTTGCGGTAGATCGTGCACGCCCAACTCCTTAGCAACCCACTCCACAGATTTTCCCTTATTCAGCCACGACACCAACCACTCCTTCGCTTCGGCCTCCGTGCGGTCAAAGCCTGCAATATTCGCCCACGCCCTCTCTTCGTCGTCCTCTTCGTCAGCCACCGGGACGGTGCGAAGCGAACGGTGGGCAGCACCCTCGATCGAGTGCTTCATAGTTGGCTGGGAGAGCTGGACTTGGTCGGCATTAATTCTGGGCGAGAATGCCTCGCTGCTTGCGAGGAAAGCCGAGGCCAGAAGCACCATGTAGTACGCGCGCATAGTTGGTCTTGAAGGTAGGAGTTGCCGAGCGAAACAGGGACTTGAGCGCAGTGAAGCAAGTTCTGGAATGAGTCTCGAATCTGTGGGCTTGGGCTGGTGCTGCCAGCATTGCTGGCCATTCGAGGACCGGATGAAAGCTGTGGTATTGCACCATTGTTTACTTCAGCCGATCCCAAAACCGTCTTCCACATACATGGCGCAAGGACGGGCCAATGACTAAGCTAACGTGCCTTGAAGCTATCACGTTGAATTGAGCACGCGACATTTCATGGAATCGCGGATAGCAGGAAAAGATTCGCGATGTGCAGTGATTCTTCACATACACGTTAAAGCATATGTAAAACCGCAAGGCTCAAAGCAATATGGAGTTCTTCTCGACAAAAATGATACGTGTTCACGCGCGTATACGCTGTACAGCCGGTATGTGGCCTCAATATTGTAGTAGTAGCTTACGCTAGGGAGAGTAAACATTGCGACGACCTCGCAATTGGTGTGTTGCATTGAGATCTGTTCATAGTCGCTGAGACCGAGCCCACTTCACTTACTTTTGGTTGCCTTGGCCTAAGACTCTTGTGATTGGTTTTCATGCCACCAGCGAACCGAACGGGTACTCGCCCATAGGCAACGCGAACGTCGCACACAATGGGCTTGCAGTTGCAGTCTCGTTGTACACGTCGCAGTCCGTCTCCGGCTTAATCGCGACGACATAGCCTGTGTCCTCCGCCACCAGCGTCAAACCCTGGCCGATCTGAGGGTAGTACACGCTCCAGTCGGCCGCGGTCAACTCTAACTCCACCGTCTGAGATGCACCAGCCTCCAGACTGATCTTCGACAACTTCTTCAACTGCTTCACTTCTGGCACCGAGATGGAACGGTACGGCTGTGTGAGGAACAGCATTACAGTCTCTTTACCTGTCACGCTTCCAGAATTCGTCACCGTCACTGAAACATTCACAGAGTCTGAGCTAGACGCCACATTTTCGGTGCTGAGAGTCATGTTCGAGTAGATGAACTCGGTGTAGCTCAGGTCGTGGCCAAAACTCCACTGAGGTTCGCAATAATCACCGGTCGCACACTGTGTGGTCACGCGGTGGCGGTACGGGATCATGACATTCCCAGAGTCCTTGGGGTACGTGATAGGCATGCGGCCACTCGGGTTGACGTCACCGTAAATGATTTCAGCCACAGTCTGGCCGCCAAGTTCACACGCGAGCATGCCATTCAGGACACCATACACGTTCTCGGGTAGATCCTTCAAAATGCGCGGGCGACCCTCAAACAGTACCAAAATCACCTTCGTTCCCGTCGATGCAAGCTCCTTCACGTACTCAATCTGGCCAGCAGGTAGTGCGAGATCGTCGATCTCCAGTCTTTTCCTCATACGGCTCTTCACCAATGACGGCAACCGTGTATTCAGCTTGGCTGGCGTATTCCTACGCCGTCGCCAGGTCTCCATCACTGTAGTTGCCAGTCACATTCAACCCATTGAAGTAGGTGAACGAATCATTGCCAGCAAGACTCGAAGCCCTGTTTCACCGACACATCATGCGAGAACATGTCGTTGCCAGACACTCCCCATGCCTGAACACTCCATCCGCCGCACTGGTATCCGATATTGTGGGCGATGGGACCTGTGAGAAATACTGATGCGTTCTTCGACAAAGGCAGCGTGCTATCGTTATTCTGCAACCGCACTATCGACTCGCGTGCACCGGCCAAAGCGGTGGCGACGTCGCCTTCGTTGCCAACCATATCGACGTACTTGTGGAGTATTGTACCAGACGACAGCGACTTCATTGCAGGATGGCAACGACTGCAGCTTCGGCGCATACCGACACTGCAGCGGACACCTTGACGATCGACGACCGACCGCACCAACACTGCAACTACATAGCTAACTGCGTATGTGCCGCATCAACAACGGCATTTCAAAATCTAGTACCAATGGCTGGTGCTGCGAAGCTGGCGAGTCTTACAGCAAGGCACGCCACCTGTGAAGCAGGTAGTACTAGGAAGAGGACTGAATAACTGCCTGCCTAAATCTACTCACTTCGCAACTTACTTTCGAGCGCGCAATACGTCATAGTACTCCGCGCCAGGCATCGGAGGCCGAGCTTGAGCTTCGTTTTGATAGTGCGATGCACAGATTCTTTTAGACGTTCAACAATTTCAGGCTTCTCCTCGATCAATTTGTTGGTGCCATTAGTGAAGCTCAGACCAGAACCAACCATGCTCATATCGACGGATGTGCGCTCCAAAGAGAACTTTGTGTCTTCATCCGTAGTACGCGCAGTGCGGTGAAAGCTTACCAAATGATCGATCTAGCCATGGTCCGACACCATCAAACCATTAAAACCGAGGTCGTCACGGAGCAACGTTGTCATTAATTGGTGCTCTCGATCACAGGAACGCCGTTCACAGAAATATAGTTTTCCATTCCAGTCAGCAGGCCGACACCCACAGCAGCCTTGAATGGTGGGAAGTTGTAGTGGATCAGTACCCAGCCAGCCCCAGCTTGCTGCAGCAGTTTGAACATGTTGCAGTACAGCTGCATGGCTACAACCGCGTATCGACACAACTGGTGGCACAGTAAGATCATAACGACAATGATGTCGACGCTCACGGCGTCCAACCAAAAGGACTGAACGCACCCGTGCACCTTCGGTGCCACCTAGCCTAGCAGTAGCAGAGACTTACTTTTGCTTTTACCAAGTAATACACTTCGGCCAATACTTCCAGGGAGCTCCGCCGACTCCCCCAGCGGTGTCTTCTTCCTGCAGACACTACAGAAGTACGAGTTCATCTGGTCAAAGTCCGACATCGTCACGCCGTCCTTGTCGTCCGGTTGGGTTCCACGAGTATCCGATCCAGTGCTTCATGCACGCAGTCGACTCGTTAAAGCTCTGAATTCCTCGAATCATCGCAACACCCATGCTTGAAATGAAGTACGGGTCCTTTCCACACTTTATGGGGGTCAACGAACAGTTTTATTAATGGAGCTTATGCGATGACCATTAGCTCAATCCGATAAGGGATGAGGAGAGCGGTGCCCCAGAGTTGGTCATGCAATTGGCTCCACTAATGCAACGTCGAACCCCCCCCCCCTCGGTCCAGCCACCATATCCGACGATAGTGTTGCAACTGATTCCTTGCAAAGTCTGGTGTAGACTTTGAAAGCATCCGACACCCAGCGACCGTGAAACTGGATCGTGAGGGCATCCGTGCCTGCGCGGTACATGTGCGTCGCACCACCAGACCGAAGAGAGTGCGAGCTGAAATCCCGAGGGTCTTGGCCGATCTTCACTGCAGCACGCTTGGTTACCTCGGCTACGTCTGCGGTTGAGATACAGGAGGGTTGCCCGTTGCGCTTCGTGTACACGGCTGCAGGAATATCAGTGGGCAGGTTCTTCCTGGCTTGCAGTAAGACGAGAGCGCCGAACACAGGACACAGGAATGGATGTCCTGAACGTGACAGCAGTCGTGACGTGGGCGCGCCGTCTTGGTTGGTCTTCGAGCCGACGAGGCGCATACAAACGGTTCGGGCTAGACTTGGGTATAACGTGGGCTGTCCAATTTCATCCAGGACAGTGATGTCACGCGCTCGAGCCGCGAACCACTTTAACTTTCCACCGCTGATTACAACGATTTCCGAGCGTCTTAAGAGAAAGAAGAACGCCAAGCACACGACCCCCCAGAGTGCTTGCTCAAAGGGATCCGCCATGGTAAGGCTGCGGAAGCAGGCTTCCAGGAGCTCGATGGACACAGGAGATTTGCGTCGACGCGGGGTGTCGAGGCGGCTGATTCCTTTGAGTAGCATCTTGATGTGCGGGTGCGCTATCGGAAAGTCATAGCCGACCGCAGTAAAAAAAAAAGTGCCGGATCCCATGTAGGACTGCCGCGATTGTGTCGCTGCGGACAGACTCACCCGAACCATAACCAAAACGGAACCCATGGAGTACAAAATCGGATATGTGTTGCACTTGAGCGGCAAGGGGACATCTGCGAGCCAGACAGGAATGCCGCTCCTCGACGCCCATGCATACCACTTGTTCAGTGCTCGTTCATACTGGCTGAACGTGGAGTCGGCAACAGAGTGAGCGCGGAGATATGTTGCCAAATATTGGTCAGCCCTTGAATGTCCACCGTCGGGGAGGCCTGCGACCAGCCCGGTGTTAGTGAGGCAAAAAGAGTCGCAAACGACGGGTTAGCTGAGATGCGGGAGCCAGCGTCTGCACGCGAGTTGTTATCCCCAGCAACGTGAGATGCTGAAAACCGGAGATGGAACGACGTTTCCCACCAGCTGAGAAGTCGTATCATCACTTGGGCCCTCGGATTGCGCGACGGCAGCTTGTTCTGCCAGACAACAGCGGATGTATTGTCGATACGAAAGTGCACGTGAAGTGGCCGGTGTCCACGTGAATGTCTCGAGGACCAGTGTGGGCCCCATTCGTTAACGGCGAACGCGCAGTAGAGTAGCTCGCGGAAGTTAATGTCAAAACCATTGGCGGTACCGGCCTTGAACTCGGATATCATGTCGATCTCATCTGAAGAGAACTGGTAGATCAGCGCGTTGCGCTCGGATGCGTCCAGTGCACATAGGCCGAAGTCCGAAGCGTCCACTTCAATCACGACGTCTGGGGACGGCAGAGTGTTGAAATACTCCAGGGAGACACCATTGAGTTGGGGGCGTGAAGGACAAGCCACCACCACAAGAGGTCTTGCTTCATGTCCTTGGTCACAGACACGCATTGAAACCGGTGCATGCCGCTCTCGCGTATCCTTAACCTCTGCAAGAACGGCCGAGCAGCACGAATGCAGGTTGCTACGTGTCTCAGACTTCCCATCAACGAACGGTATGCCTTGCGCGTTAAGGTGTCGGCAAAGTACGCCGAAGCCACGACGCTGCGAGCCTTGGCGATCTTGGACTCCGGCATGGACACTGTTTCCGCCACAGAGTCAAACTCAAGCCCGAGTACGCGCTGATGTGTCTTCCACGGCGTGAACTTCTCGTCGTTGATCGCCTCATTACCCAAGATGGCTACCATAGCAAATCGGAGAGACCGTTCCATGTCGTCCAGAGTAGATCCGATGTTTGCTGCCACATTGATGCGGTCGTCGACCCAATGATAATTGAAGAATCCGGAAGGGTTGCCAGCGTTGTAATGAGACCCATGTACATGAGAAACTGCTCCTCCCAGAATTTCGTAAAACCCTGGAGATCCTGTCCAGCCAAAAGGCGCTGACAGCTCGATCACAATGGCGTTCTCCTCCTCTATCCATCCGGCAAACAGAAAAACACTGTTGCTATGTATGCTAATGTTTCGGAAAACTGAAGCGACGTCGCCAGCCATGATATCTACCTCGGCATCGGGGTGTTCACGTTTCACTCGAAGAATCTCGGTTGCCACCGCGTCACAGTGAACGTATTCTGGTTTGGTGGTGCTGTCTTGGTCAGTGTAGTCGTTGACGGACTCGCCTTCAGGATACGAGAGATCATGAATCGTGCGGCCACTAACGCTGGAATCCTGGTTGCCCTTGTCCACAACCCCAAACGGGCTGATGACGAGCTCAGGCCATTGCTCAAGAAGGTCCGCGTCCAGCACCAGGCATCGCCATGCTTCTTGTTCTTTGCGAATGTTTTTGCGAAGGATGTTGATACGGTCCCGGGCAGAGCCATGGTTTGGTGGTCGCACCTGTTGATGCGGCGGCTTCGTCTGGAGTCGCACTTTTACTCCTTCCCGAGCTATCTTCAGCAGTTGATCGAGATGTTGGTACCCACTGCACAGCTTCGTCAGCACTGCTGGCACTAAGTTCTTGTTCGGTCGATAGTCTTCAGCGGTTTGGCCTCGTATCATCTCGACAAATGCAGGTAACGCAGACCCTGATCTCCGCGCGAGTTCAGACATTGCGTGCTGTAACGGCTTGTTCAGAAGATATTCCGTTCCGGTTGCGCCCGTTCGCGAAACAGGATAGTCATGAACCGGAGGCTTGACCCCGAATTTGCGCATGCAGTTGGCCAGTGTGGCGCTTCGAGCTTCCTTGAGCAATTGGCATCGAGCTTGAGCATTCGCGTGCATCTGGTTGGCCACACGTTTTGGAACGACCGGGCGTAACTGCTTCCGTGAGTGCGATACGGTGGCGTAAACGCCAGGACCGCTGTTGTTCTTTGGATTATGCGCTGATGGACAACGCGCCGCAGCCACCACAGCTTGATTCGTGTTCCTTGAGGGCGAGATGCTCGCTGTTGCAGTGTTACATGTGATAGGCGCTCGTAGTGATGCTCGCGCATGTGACGGTGGAATAGGTTTTTCGCTTTCCGATTCGCTGTCGCTTACAAGTGAATATGGCTCAGAAGGAGGCAAAAGCTGTATAGCCGACACTGGCTGTAAAGCCGAAGGGAACTGTGTGGTTAAGTGGGACTGTATGGTCCGTAGTGGCTGTATGGTATATTCACTAAGAATGATCTCGAGAGATCTTTACGTTCGGACTGGGCTACCGACGAATGAAGGCACTACATCTTTCACTCCCCAGCAGCCCGTTTACCGAGTGGGCTTTCGTTTGAGGTCCTTCTCAGGGTCCCGTTCCCACGTTGGTTTGAATTAAGTCGCCTTAGTCAATTCGGTGTCCTCTGCAAAACTGCGGAGTTCGAGGCTGGTTGGTGACTTGGAAGAGTCCTAGCTGCCACATGTTTTTCGCCGCGTTGATGTCACGCTCCCAGTAGTTCGCTGCGCATGCTACGTTTCTGCAGACACGCACGTTCCTCGACCTCTTGGTTTTCGTCGTACCATACATCTTGAACGGCATGTCCACCATCGGACGCGAGCACTCAGAGCAAAGATAGCTGGTACGAAACTCGTCGACCATGACGAGGGTTGCGCGGCGAGAGAGTTCAAGTGCGAACCGCTTGAGCGGGACGTGCATATGGCCCGCGAGATGAGTCTGACTGCTCCATTTTCCGAGAGCCACACACACGTCACGGTCCACGGTCGGGACGACACGCTTGGCGAGTTTTGCGATGGCCTTGCGTTTGAATCTCGACACCGTGAATCTCCACTTGCGAAACCCTTTGAGAGCACAAAACTCCAGCATGGCGTTGACGTTCCTCCACATGTGCTCGTAGCGAGAGAGCAGGGACACCGACGACGAAGTCTTGAGCGATGGCATGTCCTTCACAAACGCACCATAGCGCGGATACCTCTTCTTCAGGTTTTCGAACCAGAATGCATGGTGCTCGACACGACTCATGTGTCGGTACTCTCGGGACGTGACTTGTAGGACGTGAGAATTGTCACGCAGGAAGTGAGATCGGCGCCTGACACCGTGTTTCCGCGGACGGTGCTTTGGGTGGTGCCCGTGACAGATCTCGCACCACCCCTCCATATTGCAGTGCGCTCTGCTGCGTCTCTTGCGTCTCTTGCGTCGGTGGCGACGACGGCGGTTCCTGCTGCGCTTCTTGCCATGGCGTCTGCCGCCAACGTGGCCTGGACAGGTACTGCACCAACCGGGCATGGAGCATGGCTCTTCCGGTGGGTTGCAGACAAAGCCCAGCATAGGACGGCTGTATGCCGTCAACAGCATCCGTAGTCCTGGGTCAATCCCGATCAACGTAGTTGGTATATACTTCGGAGAAGGAGCAGGTCGTTCAAGAGGAGCAGGAATTGACGTCAGCACAGCAGCACTGTAGCCATTGGTGGAGATCTGATACTCGAAGTTGCGCCTTGGAACGCCAATCCGTTGATCTGCTGTGTGGCTAACGCAGTCTCCGAGGTTGAAAACAGAGGTCCACATCCTCTCGCGCACTTCTTGGAACTCCGTAGACGTGGCATACGTCCGATGGCCACGAGAGTTCGTGGACTTGTAGAGACCAAAGACATCCTTGCCCGTAGTTGCCAAAACTTGTTTTGCGACCTGGTAGAGCACCTCTGTAGTGACCGGGAAGAACGCCGGCACACAGGAGGTGGGCTGCGGCAGCAACGTAAACAATCGGCACCCTTTCGGGATCTCGTCTTGGTCGTGCATTTCTTCCATCTCCTTCAGCATGTCGTACAGCTTGCCGAGAAATAGCGCTTCGTGGTTAGCGATGTTCGCAGCTGTAGGAGGCAGTTCTAGCCACTCAAGCCATTGCTTCTCGACATCCGTGAGGTCTTCAGGACTTGACTTTAGTCGAGCGACCATGGCCTCAGCTGCTCCCCGCGGATACGCAAGCTGCAGGCGAATGAAGTTGACAAGCCGCGCCTCGAAGTTCGTTCGAATGTGTTGCTGCGCCGCAACGAGCATGTCGTTCGCCAGTTCTTTGATAGCGGAGCTTGAATAGGAAAGCGTAGGTGGTATATATGACATGACCCTCGATCGCGAAGCCTTGTACTTGTTGATGGACTCCTCTAGTGCAGCGTTAGCCGAGGGTTTTGGCGCGGGCATCTGTTCGTCACCAAAGACAGCAGTGCAGCACCGGTAGAACGTAGCTTGGTCCAGCTGTAGGGCTGTCTCCATCGTGCGAGATCTTGCCGGTACTACAGGGTAGTTCGGGTAGCTGCGCCGATGGTGCTCGAACAGGCGGCAGCAGTGGAAGTTCATGACGAACATTGCCTCTATGCGGATCTGTTGCAGAGCCACAGCACGTTGTTCGAGCGCGTCCCGGATGTCATGATTCGGACAAATGTGCCTCAGTGGGTACGTCACGGTTGAGAACACTAGAGCGCTGTTGGCTCCTCGAAGAAGGGAGCGACGATGGTTCGCGGCGGCGCGTTGCTCGATGCCGACTTGATCAGGCGGTCTCCACGCGACCGCGAGTTCTGGCAGGGGCTCGACGATGCCGTGGTCGATAGCGACCGAATTCATGGAGGAAGGAGGGATGTTGACTGCAGAAGGCGAATTGATCTAGTGGGCGCCTTCCAAAATCGACATGCCACCCCGACATCCAGATAGTTAAGAAAACGCATATCCTTCCTCCATGAATTCGGTCGCTATCGACCACGGCATCGTCGAGCCCCTGCCAGAACTCGCGGTCGCGTGGAGATCGCCTGATCAAGTCGACATCGAGCAACGCGCCGCCGCGAACCATCGTCGCACCCTTCTTCAAGGAGCCAACAGCGTCCTAAAGTTCTCCACGGTGACGTACCCACTGAGGCACATTTGTCCGAATCCTGACATCCGGGACGCGCTCGAACAACGTGCTGTGGCTCTGCAGCAGATCCGAGTGGAGGCAATGTTCGTCATGAACTTCCACTGCTGCCGGCTGTTCGAGCACCATCGGCGCAGCTACCCGAACTACCCTGTAGTACCGGCAAGATCTCGCACGATGGAGACAGCCCTACAGCTGGACCAAGCTACGTTCTACCGGTGCTGCACTGCTGTCTTTGGTGACGAACAGATGCCCGCGCCAAAACCCTCGGCTAACGCTGCACTAGAGGAGTCCATCAACAAGTACAAGGCTTCGCGATCGAGGGTCATGTCGTATACACCACCTACGCTATTCGATTCTAGCTCCGCTATCAAAGAACTGGCGAACGACATGCTCGTCGCGGCGAGGCAACACATTCGAACGAACTTCGAGGCGCGGCTTGTCAAGTTCATCAGCCTGCAGCTTGCGTATCCGCGGGGAGCAGCTGAGGCCATGGTCGCTCGACTAAAGTCAAGTCCTGAAGACCTCACGGACGTCGAGAAGCAATGGCTTGAGTGGCTAGAACTGCCTCCTACAGCTGCGAACATCGCTAACCACGAAGTGCTATTTCTCGGCAAGCTTTACGACGTGCTGAAGGAGATGGAAGAAATGCACGACCAAGACGAGATCCCGAAAGGGTGCCGATTGTTTACGTTGCTGCCGCAGCCCACCTCCTGTGTGCCGGCGTTCTTCCCGGTCACTACAGAGGTGCTCTACCAGGTCGCAAAACAAGTTTTGGCAACTACGGGCAAGGATGTCTTTGGTCTCTACAAGTCCACGAACTCTCGTGGCCATCGGACGTATGCCACGTCTACGGAGTTCCAAGAAGTGCGCGAGCGAATGTGGACCTCTGTTTTCAACCTCGGAGACTGCGTCAGCCATACTGCGGATCCCCGGATTGGCGTTCCAAGGCGCAACTTCGAGTATCAGATCTCCACCAATGGCTACAGTGCTGCTGTGCTGACGTCAATTCCTGCTCCTCTTGAACGACCTGCTCCTTCTCCGAAGTATATACCAACTACGTTGATCGGGATTGACCCAGGACTACGGATGCTGTTGACGGCATACAGCCGTCCTATGCTGGGCTTTGTCTGCAACCCACCGGAAGAGCCATGCTCCATGCCCGGTTGGTGCAGTACCTGTCCAGGCCACGTTGGCGGCAGACGCCATGGCAAGAAGCGCAGCAGGAACCGCCGTCGTCGCCACCGACGCAAGAGACGCAAGAGACGCAGCAGAGCGCACTGCAATATGGAGGGGTGGTGCGAGATCTGTCACGGGCACCACCCAAAGCACCGTCCGCGGAAACACGGTGTCAGGCGCCGATCTCACTTCCTGCGTGACAATTCTCACGTCCTACAAGTCACGTCCCGAGAGTACCGACACATGAGTCGTGTCAAGTACCATGCATTCTGGCATGAAAACCTGAAGAAGAGGTATCCGCGCTATGGTGCGTTTGTGAAGGACATGCCATCGCTCAAGACTTCGTCGTCGGTGTCCCTGCTCTCTCGCTACGAGCACATGTGGAGGAACGTCAACGCCATGCTGGAGTTTTGTGCTCTCAAAGGGTTTCGCAAGTGGAGATTCACGGTGTCGAGATTCAAACGCAAGGCCATCGCAAAACTCGCCAAGCGTGTCGTCCCGACCGTGGACCGTGACGTGTGCGTGGCTCTCGGAAAATGGAGCAGCCAGACTCACCTCGCGGGCCATATGCACGTCCCGCTAAAGAGGTTCGCACTTGAACTCTCTCGCCGTGTAACCCTCGTCATGGTCGACGAATTCCGCACCAGTTATCTTTGCTCCGAGTGCTCACGCCCGATGGTGAACATGCCGTTCAAGATCTACGGTACGACGAAAACCAAAAGATCGAGGAATGTGCGTGTCTGCGGAAACGTAGCTTGCAGAGCGAACTACTGGGAGCGTGACATCAACGCGGCGAAAAACATGTGGCAGCTAGGACTCTTCCAAGTCACCAACCAGCCTCGAACTCCGCAGTTCTGCAGAGGACACCGAATCGACTAAGTCGACTGAATTCAACCAACGTGGGAACGGGACCCTGAGAAGGACCTCAAACGAAAGCCCACTCGGTAAACGGGCTGCTGGGGAGTGAAAGATGTAGTGCCTTCATTCGTCGGTAGCCCAGTCCGAACGTAAAGATCTCTCGAGATCATCCTTAGTGAATATACCATACATTGCGATCTCAGTCATTTGGCCCACAAGGTCGAGCGTCGTGAAGTTGGCCATGATCTCGTCCACTTGGGCGTCCCATTCGTCGGCAGCAGCCAAGAGGTTGTCATAGTTGAATGCAGCCAAGCTCAGGGCGGAGTAAAAGACGGCGGATTTCCACGACTTGAGCATCTTAGGTAGTGACGTGCTATGCGGCCCTTGCCCGAAGAGCTTGCGACGACGAAGACGAATTGCCGAGTGAGCTAGTACGAGAGCCAACAGATCGCATACGCTTCGAGGAGGATCCATGTACGGGGGGCATGTTGCTGCTGTGTGTTCGTTAAAGCCACTTTGGTGCTTGGACCGCTGCAAACCTTGAGGATGAGAAGAATGGCTTGAAAAAGATCAATTACAATTAATTATTAATGTGGCCCACATCAAACGAATACATATTAAACCAGCACATATTGGATCACGACGCAGCTAGGCATGAGCGGCTTGGGGCAGCGAGTGCGCAACACGTACGCGTCGGGCGCGCCTGCCAACTATGTTCCGGGCCTTGGTCGCGGCGCTGTGGGCTTCACAACGCGCTCGGACATCGGTCCTGCGCGGGCTCCGATGGCTCAGGACGGGACGCAGGACGCGCCGTTCCTTCCGCCTGCTGGACGTGGTGCTGGCCGTGGGCGCGGCCTGGAGATCCCAGGACGTCCAGGCCCAGGACCGAGCGCAGGACGTGGCTCCGGCACCGCCGGCATGGGCGGCTTCGGGCGCGAGAAGGACGAGAACGAGGACTTTGGCGACTACAGCGAGACCAACTACGACGAGTTCTCGGGCTATTCGTCCCGCGGGCTGTTCCAGGACACGCCGTACGACGCGGACGACAAGGAGGCGGACGACGTGTACGAGCAGGTGGACGAGCGCATGGACTCGCGACGCAAGCGGCGGCGGGAGCTGCAGCAGCTGGAGGAGCTCAAGAAGGCGCGCAAGGAGATGCCCAAGATCAGCGATCAGTTCGCAGACCTCAAGAGCTCGCTGCAGAACATGTCGGACGCAGAGTGGGAGATGATCCCGGATATTGGGGACTATTCGCTGAAATACAAGACCAATACGGCGCTGCAGAAGCGCAACGAGATGTTTGCACCGGTTCCGGACAGTGTTTTAGGAGCTAATGCAGGGCAATCGACGACGTCGGTGAGTGGGACCGTCACGCCTGGAGTGGAGACGCCCAGTAGCGGCATGACGAGCTCTGTGACGGGCTTGGCGGGGGCTAGAGGTGCCCAGTTGTCGCACAAACTGGATAAAATGTCGGACTCGATCTCGGGGCAAACGGTTGTGGACCCGAAGGGATATCTGACGGACTTGAATAGCCTCAAGCTTACGAGCGACGCGGAGATTGGAGATATTAAGAAGGCGAGGTTGTTACTGAGGTCGGTGACGATGACGAACCCGAAGCATGGGCCTGGATGGATCGCAGCTGCGAGACTGGAAGAGGTCGCGGGCAAGATTGTGCAGGCCAGGAAGATTATTGCGCAAGGCTGCGAGTCTTGTGCTACGCAGGAAGATGTGTGGTTGGAGGCGGCGCGACTGCAGAACCCGGAGAACGCCAAGACGATTCTGGCCAAGGCGGTGCGGCACGTGCCTAAGTCTGTCAAGGTGTGGCTGCAAGCTGCGCAACTGGAGAACGATGACGAGTTAAAGAAACTCGTGATGCGTCGAGCGCTCGAGTTTATCCCCAACTCGGTGAAGCTGTGGAAGGCGCTGATTGAGCTGGAAGATGCCGATGGGGCACGTATTCTGCTGGGGCGCGCTGTTGAGTGCGTTCCGCAAGCAGTGGATTTGTGGCTGGCGCTGGCACGGCTTGAGACGTACGAAAATGCTAAGAAGACATTGAATAAGGCGCGCGCAGCAATCCCTACAGAGCCGTCCATCTGGATCACAGCAGCTAAGCTGGAGGAAGCGCAAGGGAAGAACCTGGACATGATCGATCGTATTATTCAGTTGGCACTCAAGTCGCTGCAGAAGCATCAAGTGGTCATGAAGCGGGAAATGTGGCTGAAGGAAGCAGAAGCATGCGAGCAAGCCGATGCACCATTAACGTGCGCAGCGATTGTTCGCGCGAGTTTGGATGTTGGGGTTGATCCTGAAGATCGGAAGCGCACGTGGATGGATGATGCTGAGAACAGCATTAACCGTGGCGCGCTGCTGACGGCAAAGGCAATTTATGCTGCTGCGTTGAAAGTTTTCCCAGGCAAGAAGTCCATTTGGCTCCGTGCTGTCGCCTTGGAAAAGAGAGTACAAGAGGGCAAGAGTCACGAACCTGTCGAGCAGCTCCTGCAGAAAGCTGTCACATGTTGCCCTCACGCGGAGATTTTGTGGCTTATGGCTGCCAAAGAGGTGTGGACTAACGGCTCGGTGGAGAATGCACGACTCATCTTGCGCCAAGCATTTAGTGCTAACCCCAACAGTGAGGCGATTTGGCTGGCTGCTGTAAAGCTAGAATGGGAGAACGACGAAATCGACTTGGCACGAGCATTGCTAGCAAAGGCCCGTGCTGAAGCTCCATCGCCCCACGTATGGATGAAATCCGTGCTGCTTGAAAGGGAATGTGCTGAGAATCGTAAAGACGAAGAAGATCTCGTACTGGAAGGCATCAAATTGTACCCAGACTTCCCTAGGCTGTACATGATGGCTGGACAGTTTTACGAAGCGCTGGACCCGCCTAACTATGAGAAGGCGAAGAAGATGTATCGTGAAGGAGTTCAGCACTGCCCGAAGTCAATCCCTCTTTGGACTCTTTCGAGTCGCTTGGAGGAGAAAATGAACGGTGTGACCAAGGCACGTTCGGTGTTGGAGATGGCCCGCCTGAAAAACCCTAAGAATGATAAACTTTGGCTGGAAGCTGCTCGATTGGAATCTCGATGGGACAACCCCAAGGGCCAGGAAATGCTGATGGCGAAGGCTTTGCAAGAGTGTCCTGAGTCAGGTATTCTCTTGGCGGAATCCATTGACATTGCCCCTCGGGCACAGCAGAAACGTGCGTCGTTTACTGCTCTCAAGAAGAAAGATAATGATCCGTCCGTGTGCTTGTCGGTAGCCAAACTATTCTGGCAAGAACGCAAGTACTCAAAGGCACGTAAGTGGATGGAGCGGACGGTTCAATTGGATCCGGATTTCGGAGATGCATGGGCTCACTACTACCTTTTCGAGTTAAAGCATGGATCTAAGGCAGCCGCAGAGAAGATTCTGAAACGCGCGGTGAGCTCTGATCCTCATCACGGCGAGAAATGGACACGTGTGTCCAAGCAAACAGAGAACCGCCGCAAGAAGGTTGAAGATTTGGTGAAGCTTGTCAGCCTCGCTCTGCCATTTGCCGAGCAGCCGTAGGGAGCGCAAACGAAGACAGGCACTCAACTCGGGTAAGAGAGAAACACTGAATCGCCATACTCTACGAAGCATTGTTACAACTTACCCTTGTCTACATGTAGTGTATTTGTCCAATCTAGGCCTCTCTCTTGACGAATGCTGCAATCTTGCAAGCCATCCGCTCGATCTTGTGGCTATTCCAGTACTCCTCCTCTTCATCGATAGCCTCCTCTGCTCGGATCTGAGAAATGAATTCGGCAAGCTCCACGCGCTGGTCTTCGGCGGCGATCCGTCCAAGGCGACCGCGGTACGCGCGCTGCAAGGTGACGGCTGCAGCTTGGTCCAGTGCGCGTTGAGCGTCGATTTCTCGTCGACGTAGCATCCACTTCTTGCCAGCGATTTTGCCCATGTGGCCACGATATATGCGTTGGATGTCGATAGCTGCTTTCCTCTCTCGCTTTGCTTTGCGGTTTTCGTCGACCAGACGCTTCCTGTACGCTGCCAGCTTCTGGTCGTGGAACTTCTGCTTGCGAGCTTGGCCGATGCGAGCCTTTTCGTCGTAGAATGCCGCCTTGCGGGCTCGCAATTCCACATTACGCTTCTCTTTATCCATCCGAAGACGCTCGGCACTCTTTGGAGGTTCACGCCGCTTGGCTGCCGAGACAGACCAGACAGATTTTTGTTTCTTCAGCAGCGACAATCCTCGGAAGTACATCAAAGTCATGCAGAACAGCCCAAATTTCAGTGCATTCTCCGTCTCGGTAAGTGATTTGTCCATTTCGGAGCCCTTTTGGACAGCTTTCTTGGTAAGATTGACCTGGAATGCTTCGACCTCGATTGGTTTCCACTTGTCTGACGGTAACCCCTGTGCATTTTGTAGTTGCTCTTCGCGGATATCCTGGCGGATTTGGAGAAGACGACGATCCTGTTCAAAGCGACGCAAGTCCTGCATTGTTAGTGGTCCCTCGCGCTTCAGACTAGGGACGTAACCCAGCACCTGACGTTCAGACTCGCGCTCGCCGAAGATCCACCCTTCGAGCATCGATTCAAGAACATCCTCCACCACTTCGTACGCTGTGAGATTCGCAACCAGGATGTTGTGTTCGCGTTGCAGCGCTATCTGCACTTTGCTCTTATGCTGGATTTGTCGAAACCCGTGCAATGCTTTAGTCTCGAAGAACTCGTTTTTGGAGCGGAAGGTCTCGTGGAATTCCTCGTCAACGGCCTTCAAGCGCAGATTCTTCTCCCAGATTTTTGCCTCCAGTGTCAGCTCGTCGAACAAGTCATTTTTGCGGAGAGTGATAGCTTGGTTCCCAGACTTTACTGCTGCCATGCAGACACTGGATGTTATCGTCAGTTCCGAACAGTGCTTCACCCGCTCAAGCTCCTCGCGAATGACATCAATACGCTCCTGGATAGTCACGTGGGACTCCTCGAGGAACGGCTTCCACTGACAAGTTTTTGTCCAGCAAGCTGTACATCCGCCAGGACCTAGTTCTCGCTCGCGCAGAATCATACGCTGCTCCTCAAGACTGCGCCCCTGAAGTGCATTTTTGATCTCACGGCGTTGCTTCTGCAGAGACTTCTGTTTCAACTGTTTGCCACGAACTTTCGATCCCTGCTTGGCGTCTCCTATCGCCTTGCGCCGCGCTTCTACCTCGCGAGCAATTACTGCTTCCTCATCACTGTCGGAGTTAGAAACGGTGTCTCCGGAATTATCAGGAGCTTCTTTTTTGGATAGAAAGTTGGCTAGTTCGAAGTCTTCCTTCTCTTTGATCTGCGAAATCAGCAAGCGGTCCAAGTCCTTTTCAAGTTCAAGACGCAACACCTTTGTGGGAAATCGCTGCAACGTCGAGTGCAGCACGTGCGAATCCATGAACTCATTTCGCGTGTTGGCGATCGCACGCTGAAGCTCCTGGAATACGAGGCGGCATCGTGCGTCTACGTCCATTTCGACGGCATCAGTTTGAGAATCTTGGCGCTGCTGGTGGATTCGTTCAGCATTGATGAGGTTCGCTGAGAGATGCGGGTCGTACTTGAGAAGAA
Organism: Phytophthora agathidicida; assembly: GCA_025722995.1. Lineage (NCBI taxonomy): Eukaryota > Oomycota > Peronosporomycetes > Peronosporales > Peronosporaceae > Phytophthora > Phytophthora agathidicida. The sequence continues at coordinate 2,202,310 of CP106972.1, read as the reverse complement.
GAGTGCGTCCACGGAGCAAGTCACTCGGCAGCTTGTATAACTCTTCTTCTGGGGTGTTGATAGCCACTACAATATCTTCTCTCGTGATTTTGGGTGAGATCGTTACCTCTTCAAGACCCCCAGGCAAAGCCACAGCATCAGCGATTTCCTTCGCCAGTCGTTTGAAGTTCACCGGGTAGTACACCGGATTCATCAATTGATCGTACAAACGCCATTCACGTTCCTCGTGGGTGAGCTCCGTCGTTTTCTGCGCGCGTAGCAGCGTTACCAGCGATGTTACCGAACCGTGCTGGTTGGTTCTGCGTTTGGTGTTGCTGCCGTGATCGTCTCGGAATCGCGTGAGTATCTTACGGATTAATATCTCTTTCCGCTCTAGTAGATTCCACGGAGCTTTCATGATCCGCTCAAGCTCCAGTTGAGAGAGAGCTGCGAGCTGTTCCTCGTCTTTGGTGAGTTTCGGGTATGCCCCGTGTAGTCGAAGCTTTACACCTGGGGCGTTCGTGTATCCGCCGTCGATTGCTCCGCCGTGTTTGTCGTCCTCCCAACGGTACAATCGTGGGTGGAGGATACGGTCGAGCAACACCCACTCGCGCTCCTTCTTGTCGAGCGTGTCTCGTCCGTTCCTGTACTTCCTTCGCAGTCGTTCGGCAGCCGTCATCATCGACGGCAGCTTGGCTTTCATAGCCGACAGTTCAGTCCAACGCATGGCGGAAGACCTTCTGCCATTCTTACTCACATATTCGACATTGAGTTCTGTGGCAAGCCTAGCAGCAGCGGCGTCACCTGTTCCGATATCCCGCTCTCCTGACAGCAGAGCTGCAATCTGAGGGAGGTTTGTGCGATAGTCAGCCAGTAGCTGCTCCATCTTCTCGCAGTTTTCGAGGATGTCCACGTGTATCCTGGTAAGCTCCCGAAGATTCTGTTCAATGTCTCGTACTTCTTCCTCACGCTTGGAGAATAGGAAGCAACAATGGGTAAACGTCTCGTTTGCAGCTTGGATTGCAGTATGGAGTGCGCGTCTCTCCTCATGGTTTAACAGCGGCTCAACATTGTCACGTTCAAGCTTTTGGTTGCTTCGCAGCAGTTCAAGCTCTGCCACTCGTGCTTGGTCTTTCGCCTCAGTGGCTAGTCGATGTGCCAACCTCTTCTTTCGTTCACTCAGCTGAATCGTCAAGAAAACGTTTTGCAGCTCATCCTGCTTACGAGGCAGCAATTCTTGCTTCTTCAAGGCGTCCACACGTTTCCGCCGCAGTACTTCATCTGCGAAGAGCGCTGTTCGTGCACGCACCTCCAGAGTGTATGCTGTGAAAACGGGCGCCCCCACTACAATTTGATACGTTGCAGCAGAACTGAGAGGAATGGAGACCGGCTCATGTCGGAGATTTAGCTTTCCCATGCTGTGAGGGGAGCAGAGCGCAAGATCCTCCCTATAGAAGCACTTGCCGATGGGGATTGAAGCCTGAAACCTCTGCTGCAACGAATTCGGGTCGGTGACTGGAGGAAGCATGTACATCATGGCAGCAAGCCGTCCGTTCTGGTACCCGACCAACTTGAAATGGCCCTGAAATACGATTGAGACAGTGAGCGAGAGGACAGCAACGCCTTCAACGTCTTTCGGCAGCTGGAAGCTGTGTGTGGTGCTTTTGCGCGGTAAAATTTGTGACTGTGGCACGTGAAGTAGCGTCAAGGGAGGCATCTTATCATCGAGCAACGCAGCTCGCGCTCTTGGACACCGATGAGCTTTCGATGGGGGAGAGTCTGCAATTCGTCGAAGTTCCGAGAGCATACCCTCAAGATTAGTCGAGAGAGTGGCGCGTGGAGCAGCGATACTAGTTGGGGCCTCGAAGTCGTGGTCTAACTGGGCGAAATGCTCTTCCCCATCTCCGAACGTGTACTTGCGTAGCAAATTGTGGGCTTCCATTTCCGCGGGTACTTTGAAGAACGCGAATGCGAGGCAGTTGCGTGCTGGAAGCTGCATCAAGCGCTGCAGTTGATCGACTGTCAGCTTTTTGTCGCTCTTTTGCTGGTAGTCTGCGTTCTTCAGAATGATATCCACTTCTTCCGGGGCTACGTGCTTGTAATAGTGGGCAAAGTTCGTGAGGAAGTCCAGCATCACCCAGCGTTTCTCCTCTGGCGATCGATCCACGTGCTTCTTTAGCCTCACGCTCTCGGCAACATTCTGCTGTGGTTTGACTTCAGTGGTTCCCTTGGGTTTCTTTTCTGATGAACCCTCCTCCTTTGCATTGCTCTCTACGCCGAGTTCTTTGATCTCAGTTGTTCCCTGCAAAATCCGCTGGCTGTCTTCCAAGGCGAACGTTCGAGTGGCCACCTCCTCCATTATGGCCTTACTCTTCTCCAAGGCATGCTCCGCAGCTGCTTCCTGTTCGTCCAGCCCTTTGATACGGACGGTTAGCGCTTCGTGTTCAGTTTCAAGCTCCCTGATAAGGACTTTGCGTTGTACTCGTTGCAAAGTTCCTACCACACGCAAGCCCGTATCAAAGAAGGCAGTTGTGGCGGCTCGAGCGCGCTCACACTCGCCCTGGACCGCAACATGTCGACGTTTTAGCTTTCCACGAAGTGCGAAGACGTCGTCGCGTTTGATTTCAAGTACTTCAGTATCCTCGCGCAGAGACAACACCCGGTCGTTACCCAGATCTGCGCACAGTGAGAGTTTGGCCAATACTTCTCCCCGAAATCGTTCGTTGCGCTGGATGATGACGCTCAAACGCTGCAGGAGCTGATCTTTCCAAGCCAAATCCTTTCGACGCAAGGTTGCGTCACTTTGCAAGCGTTCAAGCTCGTCACGTGCTACGTCCAACTCACGCTCTAGCGCTTGCATCTCGACCGGGGTGATAGGCACAATGCGAACGGTTCCCATGCCAGCTTTAGCAATCATGCCGGTGTTTTGCGCCTTGGCTCGCACCCTCTCCAAGTTACGCACTTGCAGTTCCTTTTCAGTAAGAGGGCCTTGTTGCAGTGTGTCGAGTTCATGACGTTTCTCGGCTGACTCTCGCATTTGAAGCGCTTTGATCTCGTAAAAGTGGGCGAGGTCAGTGGCTAGAATACGTGCACCACCGGATATGTCATCGAACCGCTCGTAGACGGCGGGAGCGTCTAACCAGTACGCCTCCACGGGGCTCGATACCAGCTCTTTCTGCTCGAATTCTCGTTGAAAGGCCTTGAGGGCCTCGCGCTGCGCTTTTTGCTCTTCGAGCCGAAGTGCCTGGAGCTCTATCTGCGCCTCTCGTCGCGCCTGTTCTTGGCGTTCAGCCTCTAGCTCTTCCATCTGCCTGGCTACAACCTGGTTGCGTTTGTGGCGCTCGAGATCACTAACGAGTAGTTCCTCTACTTTTCGCGAGCGGAAATCTTCGAGCGTCATTGCCTCGTACTCCTGCAATCTTCGTGCATTTTCAAGCTTCTTCGCCTCCATCTGCTCGAAGAACTGTTGTTGGGACTCTCGCTCGCGTTTCTGGATTGATCGACGAGTCTCAAACGCTCGTTGCTCACGTTCTCGCGCTTCCTCTTCTTTCGCCTGCCGCTGGGCTTCAATCTCGGCATGCTTTATCTGCACACGCTGTCTATCGCGCACCTGACGCTTAAGAACTTCTTCTTCCTGGGCAAGAACGCGCTCATAGCGGTCAAGGATGATATTTGTCGGGCCAGAGCCTTCAATTCCTCGATCATAGAGTTCCTGTTGAATCCACGGAAGTCCACGTATGGACAAATGCTCATTTACTTGGGCGCGCAGATATGAAAGAGTGGTTGAAGCTTGTGGTTGGGCTTGTAGTGAGTTGCCTTCGTCCTCACTGGACGACAGGCACTCGTCTTGGTTTGCACCGCTTGTGTCGTCCGAGCCGGGTAACTGATGTGAGGTAGGTGTGGCCACACTGCGTCTACGACTTTGTCTGGAGCTACTACGACGATTTTCACTCGCGACTGAGGTGGTTTGGTCTTGTTCATCAGTTGGCTGTGGGCGTACGACTGCAGCTGTCGCAAGCTGGCGAAACAAGTCGTAGAAGAATGAACCACGTTCTTGCAGTATCTCGTGTCCTCCTTTGAGCCACGCTACGTGCAAGCGCCGAGCATCGGTGGAAGAGCTGTCTTCTCCGGACGTGGAGACGCTGCTGAGTGCTAGAGCTTCTGCAAGAGTTTTTACCAGCGAGAATCCAACAGAAGACGAACTTGCGGTATCACCAGTGACTAACTGCACTTGTTGAGGTGTGAACAGCGCGTTCTGAGATCCGTGAATAACTACCAGAGCAAATGGGGCAGGGACCACGGCTGTCAGGTTAGCGACAGCTGCAGAGACATCTCGATTCTTGGTAGCGCCACGCAACAAGACCCGGAGAAGATGGCCAGTTTTGACGTTGTCGGCAGCATCGCTGGCCGTGGCCCCGTTCCCGAGTCCAGAAGCCCCTATCGTTTGGAGAAAGCCACGCCGCGTGCGATAGAACATTTCGAGTGCTGCTGATCGGCTAGGCGCAATTTGTGTCAGGTAATGCTCGCTGAATAGTGTCGACGCTAGTGCTTCATGGAGCTCCACAGCACCGGCACTGGTTGATGCGGTTCCAGGCCGGATGCTGGCGCTTATCTCGAGCAGTTTCTGCAGAGAGCGTAGTGTCCTGCGCTCTACGTCTGTTACGCTCGCAACCGTATTGACTAGCACAACACCCCGTAGCGATCGCGCAAATAGCCCAAGTGCGCCTCCGCCGTCGCCTTTCGTCTGTCGCATTGGCAGCTCCATACCGAGCAGATGAAGTGCTGTGCTGCCACCAGTGCCAAAGCCAACGAGATACTGCGGCACGGCTCCTACACCCAATTTCGGTTGCGCCAGCCACTCCCGTGACCGAGTCATGACATGTTCGAGTAATCTTGTGTAGGCAGCGGCGAAGCGTGCGTTATGCCACGTAGTAATTCGTTTCGAGCGTGTCGGGAAGCCACAAAGCAGGATTTTTCCTCTTGGAAAGTGGACCAGCAATGGATGAAAGAAGGCCTCCAGCGTTTCTAGTCGTTGGAAAGCGTCGAGAAACACAGTCAGTCGAAACGCAGTCATGTTGGGCAACTCTGATGCTTCCTCCTCAGCCATAGCCTCCGCCGACTTCTGCGAATTTGGTGTCCATGCGTTAGCCTCCACGTTAGAAACTAATGGCGATGATAGTACGGTGTCGTGCGAAAGGATGCCGTACGAAATGACGGTGTCTGTGTCTACCTGTAATGTCTTCCATCGGTCGGACAGTGGAAAAATGAGAGTATCATCAGGGTTCTCTCCCGCCTTCGTGTTTTGCGCTTTCTTGTTCAACTCAAGTTGTGGGATCGCCGCTGAAGTCGATGCGCTGGGGTCATTGTCGTCGTCATGAAACACCTCATTGTTGCTGGTGTGACTATCAAGCGGTGACTCAGTGAGAACGCTGTCGGAATTGAAGTTCGGCGTGGAGCTCAACGTGAGCGGCGGCTGTGCTTTCGACCTAGCACGGCGTCTCGCATCCAGTTCTTTAAGAGCTCGTTTGCTTCGTGCATGTGCCCACTCGGGCAGCGTCACACGCAACTGCGACTTCTTCTGCTTTGTTGGAGAACTGGCCAGTGTGTGCGAAGCTGCAGTGACTTGCTCCTGCCAGTGTTGCAGGTGGTCCCTCTTCTGTGGAGACGGCTTCTGGGATTTTACACGGTGTTGAGGACTGTGTGCTGTGGGTTTGTATTGAGGTGATGAAGGTGCTGTTGCTGTCGAGAAGTACCTCACGAAATCTTCGCGGGTGAAATAGGCCCTCGACTTGCCGCGTGACAGCACAGCCACACACTCCTCTGCGTCTTGTTCGTCCCACAGATCAGTGCTCAGACACAGTCGAAGCTCCACCACAGCCTGCATCAAGTCATCCACGCTCACGACGCCTTCATCTCGCTGGTCGAAATGTACATAAGCTCCGGATAGAGGGAGTCCTCGCTTTTGAGCTTCGGACACGACTTCGGTAAGTGCCTGCAGCACTTCATGGACCCTTTCTGATGAATTGGAGCTCGAGCTTTGATCGGGTGGCAGGTGGCGAGGCATGCTAGGCGGCACATATACCTTAGTTCACTGCGGGACAAGTAGACTGCGTCGTTTCGATATGTACCGGTATTATGGTACAAGTTGAAGACAACCGAATCAGCCAATCAGCGACGCGCATAAATCGAACGTTGCGCAGGAAAAATCGCAATGCACGGGCACCGAAAGGCTACAAGTTCTGCCATCATGAGGAGCGTGGTCGTCATGACCCCAGGGCGGACTGAAGGACATATTAGGAGAAGTCCGTGCAACTTGGAGCTCATTTCCGAATTCGCCCGCTCAGACGCACAACGCTATTCTACAATTTCCAACATCGTCAGACCATGGGCAATATCGCGTCCACCACACGTTTGGAGACCTCGCACACGGACTTCACTACCGCCGACATGATGCTGGATCAGTTGGAGAAGCAGGCATGTCTTGGCAGTGTGCACACCACATCGAGCTGGGTGCACACAACGGCACACTATTGCGCAATTGTGCTGTCCACAATGACAGTCTTGCTCATGGGCAACCTCACATGGTCGCTAGACCAACCCAACAAGACTCCAATCCTAGTGGACGCAGCCTGTCAGACTGAGGATGAAGATTTCACAGAGTTGAGTGTGAACTGCAACTGGCAGCCCTGCCATGTCGACGGCAAGGATGAGGTCGACGACGACTGCCACTCGTGCACAACCGAGGCGACAGAATTGTTTACCGACGCAGAGGGCGATAACTATGAACACGGCTTCAGTGACGATGAATTCGAAGGGGCGGACGTGAATTCTGAAGCCGATGCTATCTGCGATGCCTACGAGAGTTGTGTCGATGGTGACTGCGAGACCCAAGCCGAACAACTTCTGCAGTTGACCTCGATTGTGTGCGCTGAGGGTGGCAACTCAACCCACCTTTACCTCGAAGATTATCTGTGCACGTGCGGCGAATGTCCACACTACAAGTTGATCGCACACGACGTCGCATTGTCAATGAAGGCATCGCAGACGCAAAAGCAAAGCACCACACGACTTCTGCAGGCATTTTCCACCTACAACGAAGTGCTTGGCTACAGCGCCGACATGATCCCAGCAGCTCACGAGTGCCTGCGAATCTGGTGTGGAGACGAAGATAAGGCATTCAAGTCGTTTGTCACTTTATACGATGAAGTGCCACAACTATGTGGTTCAGCGCGCTGCACATGAACTTCGACCAGTTGACACATGAGTTGCGAGCTTGCGGTGCTTTCCCTCATAACGGAAGGCATCGTTCGCAAGCGACCAGCCGCCACTGCAAGCTGGCTCCAGCGTTGCCCTCATAACGGCAACACTAGAGTCAAGTGCTGTTGGCGGCTTGTGTATACGTCGAAGTTCACGAGTTCATCGCAAGTGTGACCAAACTCAAGCTGACAGTCCGCACTCGACCCGTGTTTCCCTCATTTCGGACGCACATGGCTTTGAGTGACGGACTCATTCTCGTGCTCAAGTGGAGTCCTCATTTTGGCTAAGATGAGCACGCGATCTGTCACTTGGGTTTCTCAAGTAGCACACGTTCAAGATACATGCATGTGTAGAGTTTCGTATTTATTCCAACAACATGTCCTTTGCAAGGAACAAATATACAAGCCGACTTACTAAGCTCAGCTGCAGTCCACCGTTCCACCGGATGGTTGATAGATATCGTTGATGATCTTGCATTCACATCATACCCACGCAGCATTCGACTCGGGCCGCATGGACTCCACTTGTGATCGGATGGTCTCGATCTCAAGCACTTGCCGATACACGATACTCTCCGCTAGGTACCGAGGCATCAGTCCCTTGAAGTCTGCCCTTACAACGCACGTGAGTCTGGTGAAAGTTGTGTCCTGCGCCTGATGGTCTTCGTCTCCCACGGATGGCTCAATTAAGAAGCCACCGGTAGCAAAGGCCATCCGCACAACTCCCTTACGCTCAGGTACGTCCGCACGCGGAATAGACTCCTGTAGCACTGCGTACGTATCCGGTCGGCCTGTCTTCTCAACGAAGCTGTGGAGATCGCACGAATCACGAGGCTTGACCAACCACGCTGGCCACAGAGATAGTTTTGAGTGCTCACTGTACAGCACTGCCTTCGAGTCATCCAATGGCTCTACCCGTCGGATGGTTGTTTTATCATCGTCCGTACCGGTGCTGGGAGCTGTAGTTCGTGCCGTCTCGAGTGATCGTAGATACCAAAACACGCGCTGGGGTGTTGACCGAATAAGGACAAGCCCCTTCATTTCCACCAGCCGATCCTTTTCCGAACCAAAGCCTCCTCCTGATGGACAAACAAAATGCGCAGGCGTTTTGCGGAGTACCTCGACATCTCCACGACTCTTGTAGACTGTCCACTCTTCTCCATCTGCATCATTGATATGGAGTAGCCGCTGTAGGCCATTCTGGGAGAGCTTCGCGTAGTACATCTTCATCAACTGACTGTCACGATGACTGGTGTGGCCCATTATCTTGTCCAGCTCGTCTAGCGACACCGGCATAGCGATATCACGTCGTTGCGAGGCTTTAGACCCTTTTACACCTTCATTTGACTTTTCTTCATCCTCTTCTTCCTGGATCTCGGTAGGGTATGCTGAGCTCTTCGACGTTTTGAGTTTCCTTTTTGGTCGAGTATTCACAGGCGAGACTGTCAATGCCGATGTTGTTGACGTCGGGGGTGTAGAGCTCCCGCTGCTATTGTTGCTCCCATTATTGACCACGATCTGCTGCTGCCGTCGAAACTTGTTATTGTCCGCAACCTCCATAGCCAGATAATCCAAATTAGAGCTCATCCAGTTGCGCAGAACTGCGTAGGAAGCCTCTGGTGCCTCCATAATCCGCGCCCCTGTGAGGTTCACAATCGATACGTCTTTGCCCAAACTGCTACTGCTTCGACTTGCCCAAAGTTGCGACAGACGCGGAGCTGCGTTGCTACGTACAACTAGACTATCGCGGCGAGGATCGTTCTGCGCTTGTTGGCACAGTTGGTCGTAGAAGCGAGTAAGCTTGGGTCGATTTCGTGCGAGGAACGAATTGAACGGCACCATGAACGACTCGGTAGAGATGCTGTACTCGACGTTGTTCGCCAGCGACTGCATCAGCTTAGCCAACAAAACTAATGTGCGCTGCATCTGCTTGTCCGGCGCTGCACTTCCCGGTGTCAGGTTCATCTTGTGCGGTACCACAAGCGCAGGGCACAGGAATCGAAGAAACACCAGTCCACCCAGGTGCATGTAGAACTCCTCCTTCGCCGCAGCAACAGTCGACGATGTGCCATTTGAGGTGTTCGACTGCGTGAGTACCTCCTCAAAAAGGTTCTCCTCAATAGAACTGAGTCGTGGCAGCCCTCCAAGTCCCGAGCTCTCCACCGACGTGCTTTCCAAGAAGCTGCTACTGTTGTTGTTAGTGCCAGGGTCTGAAAAGATCAAGCTGTTGCTGCTGCCTCCCATTGCACTGAGTCTCGGCAGCGACACATTGCTGCGTCGGTCTCGTTCAATAAGCCGCATCATCTCCAGCTCCAGCACGCGGTAGATCTTGGCAATCTGGTACGGGAACAGCGATGCCGCACTGAAGATATGGTCCAAAGTGCGTTCCGCCAGCGCCTCCAGTCTCTGCTGATTGGCATGGAGATCGTCTTGCGGCTGCAAATAGCGCGGATTCACCTCATAACCTTCCGAACTGACCCACAACTCGTTGATAACGTCGGCGAGTGCATGTTGCAGGAACTCGCCTCCCAACTCGCACGTGTATTCACGCAGCAGCTGTAAAAAGTAAAAAAAAAAAGCAAAACAAAACAAAATATTAGACTCCCCTATAAATCACAATACACCCTATAAAAAAGTATCAAAAAAAAGCAAAAACTTACAGCTGTCGTGGCTGAGTTGGCTCGGAACAGCTCGTTCCAATTCAACGTGTGCACCATCTCGCGGAACATGAGCAGCCCCAGCAGCTTCCGCAGCTGGTCCTCGTGGGCCTCGAACACGAACAAAAGAGCTCGGATCACGTTCACATCCGCCCCCGACGGCGTCTACAGGCACGCAATAGGATAACATACAATAGAATTGAATAGGTTAATACACTCCCTCTGTTTAGGACCCGCCTTTGATGCATGCAGTAGGTAGTCGTTACCGTGGCGAGGGCCGAGGCCAAGCGGAACTCGGGGTCGTGCACGAGCGCGTAGATGAGGGCGCTCTCGGCGTCTTCCTGCGTGAGGAAGGCCACTGCATTGCGCACCGTCTCGTCGGGCGAGGCCAAGGAGGACGACTGCGGCATGGAGGAGGCGGCGGCGAGACTCTTGCGCTGGGCGGTGGAGGAGCGGCGAGGTCTCGAGTGCGAGCCTCGATGCTGCTGCTGATGGTGCTGGCTCTCGCGGCGACGGAGCAGCGCGCGAATGGAGCGCAGCATCGAGCGAGGAGGCGTCAAGAGCGCAGGCTTAATGGAAGTGTGAGCCATGGAGCGGCCGTTGACGACGAGCAGAAAGGCCAGCGAGAAAACGTACTGTTCGATGCATGGTATTGCGTCATTTTGTAGGGATGGAATGATGCAGGTTTCTTGTTTGGCTGGTGGTCATTTGTATGGAATTTGGTACTAACACTGCAGCGAGGATGCAAGGGAATGTAGTTGTAAAGAGGTGGTGGATTCTCGGCCATTTTGGATGCTATCGTCGCGGTGACGAGTTCACTTCCCATTTCCCCTGGCACCACGCACGACTTGCGGGCTGGTAACGCTCCGTTACCCGTGTGGCAGTCGCATTTCGTAAAAGGACTCGGCGGAAACGGCGGCCTCGAAGTGGTGGCGGGCGATCAGAAGCAGCAAAGCATGGGGACGCACGGGTTCAGCGCCCTCACGCACGTCGCATGCACGGCGGCAACATCCTGTTGAAGGCGTCAGCTCGGGCGGGTTGGACACCAGCCGAGTTGAGTTGAGCCATTGATATCCGACGGCAGCGATTGCCGTCGAAACGAAGAGAAGACTTCTTCCACTTCACACGCACAAGCAGGCAACGCCCTTTGCTTTGGGTTCGGTCGCTGCTGACGACTCGGACGGAGTCGTAATGCTACGTCGCCACTGGTTCGCAGAGCACCGCAATGGCGTCGAGATGTAGAGGCCTCTGGTGGATAAGGCCAATTACGACCCCAACCGCCGTCAACTCGACGACCGCCTCCGACCTCCGCTCTGGACGGAGTAGTGCTTGTCGAGACAGAAGAATATGGGGCTGACGTCGAGACTGAAGCTCGTTGAAACGCTGAGCACAGCCCGCGGCTCTCATAACGTCGGAGCCGAATGGGATGCTGGATTATTAGTTCACTTTACGTACGCCCCCTTCTGCTGGTCGAACTGCGCCAGGAGTTGCTGCATCCGCCGAAGAAGCTGCTCGTTCGCGCACTCCACGGCGCGGAAAGGTTCGCGCACTGTGGCGGCACCCCCGAACACGCGGATGCTGCCGTCTGCCATCACGTCAAAAGGAACGAAGTGCTGCAAGACAACACCTTCTCGTCAGTACTTTGACAGCAGTAAGATACCTACCTAGACAACCGCGTAATTCTACCTTTTTCAAGAATTGTTCGAGCTGCTCTCGACGGCGCTTGGTGGCCGCTTCATCTTCCTGACTGCAAAGGCCATTGCCTCCATTTCGTAGTAGTTTTTCCTGCAGCTCAGCTAACGTTGGGATGTTGGTGCTCTCCTTCTCTTCAACTCCCAGAACATGGTGAGCCATCACAATCTTCACGCTGTAGTCCGAGTCTCCATGCCCCGACGGACAGAGGAGCGCGACGTGGTCGGTCTCCGGATCGATGCAGTACAGCACGCCGTCTGTGCAGGTGCCATCCTGCAGCTGCACGCGCACGGGCTGCCCGATGAGCTCGGAGAATTGCTCGAATAGCGATGTCTCGGTGGCCATGCTCTGCCCTCCAGTCGATGGCGAAAATCTCTTCTAAGGCATAAGCGATGCGATGTGGACAACCATGTTCATGATCAAGTTGTACCACAAGAAAAAAAAACTAATGCAAGATGAAATTGAAAAGTAGTAGCTCCCGAAGTGTCTTCGGTGCTACGATACAGCTGGCTGAACCTAGATACCGGCCTCTAGCTGGTAACGGGCTTCTCGACGTGCACCCACAGCGCGATGAACATGAGACCCACGGCGATGGAGATGGAGCCCATGAAGTTGCCCTGGTCCATCAGACTCTGGTAACTCCAGCCAAAGTACTCCTGAATGCTCATGCGCACGCTCGGGCCCAGGTTGTACGCGATGTAGAAACCCATGAGCATGGCAGCGCATAGCATCGAGTCACCGTGAGAGTACACGCGGTTGTAGTACGCCACAATATACCGCACCACAGCCCAGATGATACCGAAGACAGCGCCGGAGAACACCAGCACGTTCGGCAGCTCGGCCAGCGATCCGCGCGTGGCATCGCGCTTGTTGAGCCACCGAGACTTGCGGCCAGTGAACTTCCACACGATGGCACCAAGCATAGCCGTGAAATTGGTGAACGCGTACACGAACCGAGTCTCCTGCGATCGCACCACATCGTTGTTCTCAACACCGCGCGTGCTCAGAGCCGACAGCAGACCCTGTACGATGAGCTTCGGCACCAGCGCCACAAGCACGCGCAGGCCGTTCACAAAGATCGGAGCGTAGCCAGTGTACAGGAAGTACAGCGTAATGTAGTACAGGAGGATCACCGAGATCGAGTCAATCGGATACAGAGTCGAGTTCAGGTAGAACACACGGCGCATGAAGTTGCTCGGCTTGCGGTACTTGGGGATGTCCACGTGAGGACGCTTCCACTCCGGGTCGGTCACGTTCTTGTTCTTCTTCATCAGTGCCGTCTGGAAATTGCCCTTAGCCCAACGCTTGCGCTGCGCCATGGCTCCAGCCACCGAGTCGGGGATGAGTCCTTCAGCCAGACGGATACGCTCCTCAGCTTCACCTTCGAAATCCTTGCGGAAGTACAGCGCCTTCCAGCCCATCGAAATAAGACGCTCGCCGGTGTAGCAGTCCTCCGTCAGCGTGCCGTACTGGATACCGCCGATCGAGTCAAGCGCCTCACGACGAATGAGTGCGTTAGTGCCAGCAAAGGAAGCACAGTCGTAGCCGTCCTGGCCCGTCTGAATAGCATCGTAGAAAGTGGAGTTACGGTGGCCCAGCGGATCACCAATCTGCAGCTGCACACAGTCACGGAAGTACTGCGGGGTCTGCACAAAACCCACGGCGTTGTCACGAACGTCATCAGAGTACGTGTGAAGAATCGACATGTCTGCGTCGCCGTTGTTGTTGTTCGTGTTGCACTTGCGGCACACTCCACTCTTGCCGAGCTTCGAGTCACAGTTCATGCAACGCAGTTCCTTCTTGGTGGCGCGCGTGTCACTCAACGTACCATTCACTTGGCGACGGTGCAGGTCGCTCTGCACGTGCATCGCGTTCTCAAAGCACTCCTTCGAACAGTAGCTGATACGCTCCTCCGGAACACCCGCAATTTTGCACGAAGCACAGCACATCTTAGCCACGTTCTGGCAACCCATGCACGAGCAGGAGTACTTGTTCTTGAACTGGCGGTCTTCATCGTCGAAGAAGAACGGCAGCGTTGCGAGAACGAACTTCGGGTGGGGCTGCATGTCCGAGTCAAGCAGCAGCATGTAACGTCCGTTGGAGCCCTCGTTGTACAGGCAGTTGTTGATGTTGCCTGCCTTCGAGTAGTGCGTCTCGGGCTTCACACGACCAACGTACGTCACGTGCGGGAGGCCAGGGTAGCGGTAATCGTCACGGAATGAGCCCACAGCACAGTCCGCACGGTTCACCACCTTCGGTCGAGAAGCCGACGGCAGGTTGGCAGACGAGTGCAGTTTACGCCAAGCGTACACCTCCATCTCTTCATTGGGGTCGCACACACGGTCGTACATGAACTGCGCCACTTCCTGACGGAGGTCGCCAGCCTTCTCCAGCACTACCTTGTTGAGCTCAATAGCTGGAACTGGATTACCCTTGGTCCACTTGGTGCTGCAGTAGCCGTCATCCAGCACGTAAATTTGCAAGAGATGAGGCGGGTACTGCAGGTTCATGCAGGCCATGAGCGTGTCAATGGTCTCTTCAGCAGGCTCCGAGTAGTGGCACAGCAACACATCAATCTTCGGCCACAGATCATCAGGCACCTTGGGGTCGAACTCATCAAAGTAATGGGCACCACGACGCACAGGCTTCCACATGCCAAGGTAGTACAACGCGCCGAGGATGATCGACACGAGTTCAGCAACAATAAGGGCGAAGAAGGACACCCACTGGGCGATCGGCGGGTTGTGGAAGCAGGCCACGTCATCAACTCCAGCCAAGGTCAAGTACCAGTCAGGCGGCGTGAACCAGCCGCTCATCGGGTCCTTAAGACAGTTGAGGTCGTCGGGAGAGTTGTCGTACACGTCTTCACAGCTCAGCGTCCGGTTACTGGAGTCGCAGGGCTGGATGCCCACGACGAACCAGAAGACCAAGCCGAAGATCTCGACGACGCTGAGGACGAGGAAGAGGAAGTACAAGAGACGGTAGGTGGTGATGCCCTTCATGTAGTACTTGCGGACGTTGGGCAGCTTCCGCTCAATGATGTTGCCCGATCCGCAGGCCACGATGGCCTGCTCCACGCCCTCGAACCAGAGGCGGTACTCCTCTTCGGTCTCAGGACACAGTACCCACACACGACGCTTGGTCATGATCTCAAAGCCTCTGTGGGGCAGATCCAGACGTGCACAGGGCCGCAGCTGCAGCGCGTCCTTGAGCTCAATGGCGCCCACCACCAGGTCCGTATTGCGGGTGGTGAAGTACTGGCGGCACTCTAAGTGCGAGTGGAAGTAGTAGATCTTGGCCTTCTCCAGCGCAAAGTAGCGGCGCTTCCAGCTCTTGTGCATCGGGCCTTTGATCGTGCGCTTGCCCTGCTTGTGCATGTAGCCATGTACCGTGATGATGTTCTCCTGGTAGCTGCGGTCGTCGTCCGACGAGAACGGGGGTTGCGCGGGGGCGTCGCCTCCCCCCCGGCGCACGATCTCGGCCTCGCCGGGCTGGCGCACGTCTGTGGCCGAGGGGGTCGCGTACATCTCGTAGTCGTCCGTGGGCGGCACGGCCGGCGCCGGCGGCTCCTTGTTGAACATGGTAGGTACGAATGAGATGGATCCGTGTCTCGCTCACTCGTGCTTCTCTCGAATGGAGGCGCTTCGCTTGGCGTCGAGCAGAGGCGGTGGTTTCTTCCTCCTCTCTCGTCGCGAAACTCCGAGTGTGAAGCGCTCTCGACTCTGTCGCAAAAGCAGCCAGTGCGCACTTATAGGGGACCTAATTAGCGGACGAAAGAGGGCTAGGGCGGGCGGACGGAAGAGGGGTTGGGCACATCGCGCACTGCGGACCCAATTCTGGGAATGCCATCAAGGAAACTCGCATGTACCTACGTGGTCATCTTGTCGGGTGGACCCATACAAGCTGGTTCGCATCGGATGTTATGTGCTCTCCGACCCACACGTGCAAAAGCATCAGCCACTGTGGTGGCGACGAGGGAAAAAAGAAATAGGAAAGCGAACAAGGTGGCATCGAAGTGGGTTTGCACGGTTTCCAGAGATCTACCGGTTGAAATGGTATTTCATCGAAAACTGTCAATGAACGTGTAAACAAGAGGTCAATGGACACAGAAGACCAAGGAACGGAGTGAGCACTTGCCTACAATGTAAAGGTCAAATGGGTAGAGCGAGCAGCCCAAACGCCAAAGAGACCAAAGCTCTGACGCAATGGATGATACCGTGTGGTGCGCCGAGGATGACCTTCTGTTTGTGCCAAGGGGGAGGATAGAGTCTTATTCTCCTGGAATCGTGAGACTCTGCACGTCAGAGCAGATTTATTGATTGCAAAAGGTGGCCAAATCTCTGCTACAATCCAGTGAGGATGATGTTTGCAAATAGGTAACTATCCTTATTGCTGGCCATGGAGGCGATAAAGTAAAGGATACAACAGTGACATAGAGATGAAAGGCCGTGCAGGCCGCACCGCGAGCTGAGGCACTTGTCAACGAGGACGAGGACATTGCGCGCTGCCTGCGATCTTGCCCCTCTCCGTCTCAGCATCGACCCATTTCGCGGGGCGACCCATTTGGTCCAAAAAAACCTCACGGTTCCATCCACTCCGTCCGCCCGATCGTCCGCTCCTTCTCAAATTTTGGGATTCAAACCGCTAAATTGCTACTGGATAGTGTGCGATATCAGGTGTACAGGAATGCACGGCTCATTCATGGTGGCGATGCTCATATGCCACACCTCATACCTCACATGAGCTTGGGTTCGCTTCGCAGAATGGCTCCATGGTGGTCGCCAGCACTAACTTTAGGTGAGGCAGAAACGGTCTGTGCTTGGTTGTGTCCGTGAGCTGCCGAGTGACGCGCATACTGTTGGCGCCTTGAAAGGCTCACTGGAGGAGACTCGACGTAGAGTCGTTCCGTGGCATGAGTCTCACGGGCTTTGGAGGCGATTCCAGGCAGGAATTGGTGGCTAAGGAATGCTATGCATCGTAAGGATGCATGTTGCACGCACACCGAAGTTAGAAGCGAGAAATATATTGAAAATCAAGCAGTATGAATAGCAGCGGAGACCGCTGCAACATCCTAGGCGGACCGAACGTGGCTGGCCTAAAGCCCTATGCTGCTGCTGCCTCCCTCCCTAGAAGGGGTTGGACGTCGGCTCCTCGATCCAGACCCAGAGCGTGATGAAGATGAGTCCGAACGCGATCGAGATGGACCCCACGACGTTGCCTTGGTCCATCAGACTCTCGTAGCTCCAGCCAAAGTACTCCTGGATGCTCATGCGCACGCTCGGTGCCAGCTTGACGGCGATGAACAGTCCCATCATCAGACTCGCGAACAGCAGCGACGCGCCGTGCGACGTCTGGATGCTGTTGTAGCCAGCCAGGAAACGCACCACCGACCACAGCACACCCACGACCGTTCCGAAGAAGATGATCACGTTGGGCAGCTCCGCAGTCGAACCGCGGCTAGCACCACCCGTGTTGAACCACTTCGGCTCCTTGCCCGTGATCTTCCACCAGAACGCCTCCAGCACAGCCGTGCAGTTAGTGAACGCGTACGCGAACCACACTTCCTGAGACCGAATCACATCGCTGTTGTCCACGGTACGGTTGCTCAGCGCCGACAGCACACCTTGCACAAACAGCTTGGGCACCAGGGCGTACACTAGGCGAGCACCAGCCATGTAAATCGGAGCGTAGCCCGAGAACAGGAAGTAGATCGTGATGTAGTAGAACAAGATGGCCGTGATCGAACCCAGCGGGTACAGCGTCGAGTTGAAGTAGAACACGCGGCGCATGAACTTGTTCGACTTGTGGTACGACGGCACCTGTACCTCCGGCATCTTCCACTCGGGGTCGAAGTACTCCGTCTTCTTGTTCATCAAAGCGATCTGGAAGTTACCCTTGGCCCAACGCTTACGCTGCGCCAGCGAACCGGCCACAGAGTCGGGGATGAGTCCTTCGGCCAGACGAATACGCTCCGACGGCTCGCCCTCGAAATCCTTGCGGAAGTACTGCGCCTTCCAGCCCATCGAGCACAACACCTGACCGGTGTAGCAATCCTCTGTCAGACTACCGTACTGGATTCCACCAATCGAGTCAAGAGCCTCACGACGGAACATGGCGTTCGTGCCGGCGAACGAGGCGCAGTCGTAGCCATCTTGACCGGTCTGAATAGCATCGTAGAACGTAGCATTACGGTGGCCCATCGGGTCGCCGATCTGGAGCTGAATGCAGTCACGGAAGTACTGAGGCGTCTGAACGAAAGCCACAGCGTTGTCGCGAACATCGTCCGAGTATGTGTGCAGCGACTGCACATCCTCGTCATCACCGCCCTTGTTGCCCGGGTTGCACTTGCGGCAGATGCCGCTCTTGCCAAGCTTCGCGTCACAGTTCATGCAGCGCATGTCGATCTTGCTCGCGCGAGTATCACTCATAGTGCCGTTAACCTGGCGACGGTGGACAGCACTCTGTACGTGCATGGCGTTCTCGAAGCAGTCCTTTGAGCAGTAACTGATCTGCTCCTCAGGCACGCCAGCAATCTGGCACGACGCACAACAAAGCTTTGCCACCGCGTTGCAACCAATACCGCAGCAAATGTACTTTGCCTTGTCCTGACGATCCTCGTCGTCGAAGAAGAACGGAAGTGTAGCGAGAATAAACTTCGGGTGAGGCTGCATATCGGTATCCAGGATAATCAAGTAGCGGCCGTTGGCTCCCTCGTTGTACAGACAGTTGTTGATGTTACCAGCCTTGGAGTAGTGCGTCTCCGGCTTCACACGGCCGATGAAAGTCACGTGCGGCAGACCAGGGTAGCGGTAATCGTCACGGAACGAACCAACGGCACAGTCAGCGCGATTTACCACCTTGACACGGGATGGGGACGGCAGGTTGGCAGACGAGTGCAGTTTACGCCATGCGTACACCTCCATCTCCTCGTTAGGGTCGCACACGCGGTCGTACATGAACTGCGCCACTTCCTGACGCAGATCACCAGCAGTCTCTAGAATGCCCTTGTTCAACTCCACCGTGGGGACCGGGTTGCCCTTGGCCCACTTGGCCTTACAGTAACCATCGTCCAGAACCCAGATCTGCAACAGGTGGGGCGGGTATTGCAAGTTCATGCAAGCCATCAGTGTGTCGATCGTCTCTTCAGCCGGCTCGGAGTAGTGACACAACAGCACGTCCACCTTGGGCCAGAGCTCATCGGGGACGGGAGGCTCGAACTCGTCGAAGTAGTGGGCACCACGACGCACAGGCTTCCACATGCCGAGGTAGTACAGAACACCGAGAGAGAACGTCAAAATCTCAGCGAACAGCATGGCAAAGTACGAGATCCACTGCGGGATCGGTGGGTCGGCGAAGCAGATGACGTTCTCGACATCAGCCACCTGCAGATACCACTTGGGCGGCGTGAACCAGCCGCTGAATGGCTCGGACTTGCACCGGAGCGAAATGAGAGACGTGCTGGTGATCGTAGCACAGTCCACTTCCAGTCGTGACGCGTCACACGGCTCCAAGCCGATGACGAACCAGAACACGATGGCCAACAACTCCACAATACCTGCGATGAGGAAGAGGAAATAGAAGAATCGGTACGTCTGGTTGCCCTTCATCAGGTACTTGCGGACGTTGGGCAGCTTTCTCTCGATAATGTTACCCGCTCCATTGGCCACAATGGCGCGTTCAACGCCTTGGAACCACATCCGGTACTCCTCGTCCGTCTCGGGACACAAGACCCACACACGACGCTTCGTGTGCACTTCGAATCCCTTGTGGGGCAGATCCAGACGTGCACAGGGCCGCAGCTGCAGCGCGTCCTTGAGCTCAATGGCGCCCACCACCAGGTCGGCGTTACGAGTGGTGAAGTACTGGCGGCACTCTAAGTGCGAGTGGAAGTAGTAGATCTTGGCCTTCTCCAGCGCAAAGTAGCGGCGCTTCCAGCTCTTGTGGATCGGGCCCTTGATCGTGCGCTTGCCCTGCTTGTGCATGTAGCCGTGCACCGAGATGATGTTGTCGCGCTGGCCGCCCAGCCCCACGGCGTCCGAGACGTTCATGGGTGGCAGAGCGGGTCCTCGCGGGTCCACGTAGCCCTGTTGGGGCACGGGCCGACCTTCCTGCGGGTAGAAGCCAGCGCCGCCGTCGTTGGCGCCAGTGGCGGGCGTGCCGTGCAGCTCGTAGTCCTCGTGCTTCATGATCCCCTGTTTGTCGTTGCCGTACATGGCTACGAACGGGTGATACTACACAGCGCGTGTGTGTGGTGTGCGTGCTTGCTTCGACAACCTCCGCGTTCGTGCTAGAAGAAGCGCAACTGGCACATGAAGGAGAAGGAGCCGGCTAGCAGCGGCCCGACGAAACCCCCTGCCAAGTCGTTACATAGTGAACGCAAGTCATTCGCCCCTACACCAGGTTAAGGGGAGGCATAGAGAGCGGACGCCGTCCACTTACGTCCGCTCAAAGGCGGACGAGGTTTTTTCGAAAGTACCCAATTGTGTGACCACACAGTTTAGAATGATGTGGCCAACACAATTCGCACTTGATTGAGGACGGGCACTGCAACATCACCGCAACTTCAGACTCGGTCATGACCGTGCTTCAGACAATCAAGGACACTTGCTGCTGGATTGATCGGACAGCGTACCCATTTGTGTGAGATCCTGTTTGTGAGATCCGCTGCAAGAAGATTCCAGGCCGTTTTGGATTTGTCTTATCACGGACGGCGGTCGAGGAGCACTGTCTGCCCATGTTGAGGCTCAAATCCTCCAGGATTCCGCAGGTCAAGGTGTTGAAAGCATTGCTGACACTACAGTACATGTATTACCGTGTAGCAACGGCATAGCCTATGACGGACGCAGTTTTGTCCAGCGGTGGGCTAATGCGACCAACATGCGTGGTGCTTGCTAAGAGTTTGCCATGGTCTCACACACGGGAGTGCCTAACGCCGATTGACAACGAGTAGTTTGGGCCTGTCCCCACTCAGTAGTATATTTCGCTGCTGTCTCAAGTCAAGAGCTCCGCAACTTGCCATTCAGTCGTAGTTAGGTAACACTAGGGAGTATAGCGGTAACAGCGCACGTAGCCAACAATAAATGCTTCATCGTTCATTTACGTGTGTGTGTGTGTGTACCTGTCTGCCACCTACCCTTCTGCCGGGAGTCATGGCACTGCTCTACGACTTGACGGCCAGGTTCATCAGGTGCTCCATGAACACCTTCAAGCTCACGTCGTCCGTGAAGATGACTTCGCCCTGGCCGTCCATGCTGTTGTGCGTGACACTCGGGTTGAGCTTCGCCATGAGGAAACGCGATTGCGACTTGTGCTGGTCACACACCACGTAACGCGGAACAGGGAAGCGCGAGTCCATGATAAGCTGCGCGTCCGCCTGCGGGGCCTCCAGCAAATTCTTAAAGTTCTCGTGCGCGGGATCCTCGTGGAACTTCTGGTCACGCCACGCGGCGATCGTGTCGCCGTGGAAGACCACCACGTAGAAGAACGAGTCCAGCAGAAGGATCGTGTCGGACCGAACGCTGGCAGCGTCCAGTAGTGCCGGCACGGGCGGTCCGTTGAACGAGTACGACAGCAGCGACGGCTGGATCATCACCAGCGAGTTCGTCGTGCTCTCACGCAACAGACAGTGTCGGTAGTACGAACTCTCATCAGGCGAGTAACCGAACACGGTCAAGAACTGCGAACGCCGCAGGTGGAACATGAACTGCGGGAAGATAGCGAACTCAGGCGACAGGCGGAACGAGGACGGATCGTCCTTGCGGTAGTCGGCAAAGCGGGCGGCCAGTCGAATGAGAGACCTGTCGATCCAGCGCATAATGTCCAACTGCTCCTCGCCCTGCTCCGATCGGTGTACGGCAATACGCGCCAATAGCACGGCGGCGGCCTCTTGATCAAAGCCACGACCTAATGTGGCGGTGTCGTTCGGATCCACAGTCCACGGACCACAGATCGTCGTCACACGCGTACGATAGCGACCGCTGGCATGTTGGTAGCGCGTGATCAGCTGAATGTAGCGTGCCTTGCCGGGCGCCAACGGAGTCTGGTTAGAAATGTCAAAGTAAATAGCCATAGTTGTGTTGGGGTCAATGCCACCCATTGACCAGGAGTTGGTGCCTCCCACACCAATCTCCACCTCGGAAACATTCTTGGGGGCCGAACCCTGGCGCTTTAACGGGGCGCAAGGGCCGATAGCACCTGCGACCTTAAACTCGCGGCTCGTAAGCACCTCCACTGAAGCCGCGAAGGCCATCGTAAGCTGGTCCTTATCGCAGTCTGCTGCTTCGTCCGAGAATTTGCTGAACATCCGCCGGAACGACTCCCGGAAGACAGACTGACCGAACGAGTCGGCAAGCACGATCACACCGCCAGTCTTTTGCACACACGCTGCCATCTCCATCACACCACTCTGATCCAACGAACAAGCAAAGATATCCACCACGTGGCTCGATGCCACACAGCGGGCGGCCAGGTCATTGTAGTGCATCAGCGCCTTCTTGGTGAGCGGTGCCTTGTCCTTCTGCAGGTCCGTGTGGGAACGAATGTCCTCCTTGCGGTCACGGCTGACGATAGCACCGGGGCCGACCGTAGGGGGGCCACCAACGAACATCATAATGCGAGCACCCTGGCCACGGAACGTAGCCTCCAGAAGTCCGACACACACTGACATGGCCACACCCGTGCATCTCTGCGGACGCTGGTCAGCTGCCACAGTCCACGGGTCTCGCTGCAGGTCTTCAAGAATGGATTCAAGCGTGAAACCACACTCGAACACAGGGAGCAGGAATCGTGCCGAATTGCTGGTCTGCTGCTGAGGTTGCTGAGGTTGGCCCGGCATCTGCTGCTGCTGTTGCTGCTTGCGCGTGGCGGCCAATCCAAGCATGTCGTACACCTGCTGCGCCGTGAAGTCCTTGTTGCCCCGGAAGACGTGCGACTTGGGCACCTCCGGGAAGCCCAGCTCGTGCACGTGCACCATGGTGCCAAAAGTAACGAGACCAATGAGCGCATCGGGCGGCAGCTGGTTAAGGGTCTGCTGGATCGAGTCCTTGAGTTCTTCAAGCTCCTCCTCCGGGACGCACGTGTCAATACAAAACACGAAGACGGGCGGCCCAGCCTGACGGTTCTGCAGCTCGTACTCGAGCGTCGTGTACTGCGGAATGAGCTCGGCCGGCAGATTCTCCTGCGTGATGTTCTCGGCGTAGTGCGGCGGGAAGTGGTTGCGCGTCACGCAAAAGGGGCAGACCCAGAGCTTGGATACGAAGTCCACCTGGCAGAAAGGATTGAGCACAGCAGCGCAGGCCTTGCAATGGATGGGGTCGTACTCCACGGCGGGCGGCATGCCGTCGATGGGCTTCAGCGGCTGGTACAGACAGCCCGTGGGCATGACGCAGCGCGTCTGCTCCAATTTCGTGCAGGGCCACGAGTTCCATGAGAAGCGCACGCCGTCCTTGGCCTCCATGGCGTGGAAGTCCCACTCCTGGGGCTGCATGCCCTGCTGGTAGCCTCCCTGTTGTTGGCCGTACTGGTCGTAGCCTCCCTGCTGCTGCTGTTGTTGGCCATATTGATCGTAGCCTCCCTGTTGACCGTATTGCTGTTGTTGTTGGTCATAACCTCCTTGTTGTTGACCGTACTGCTGCTGTTGGTCGTAACCTCCCTGCTGCTGCGCATACTGTTGCTGGTCGTACTGCTGCTGCTGGCCGTATTGCTGCTGAGGCTGCTGGCCGTAGCCGCCTTGCTGCTGCTGATCGTAGCCGTAGCCGCCCTGCTGCATCGTCACGAAGGCCCTGCCTGGAAGGGGGAGCGTGCAGATTTGGATCCACGACGCAACGCCACGTTTCAGACAGCGGTAATTAGTGTGTCGAACGCAATATGGTGTACACAGTTACACAAAATTCTCTAAAATCAGTCTCCATGGATGGCGAATCTAAGGTTTGTGGAGGTATATTCACTAAGGATGATCTCGAGAGATCTTTACGTTCGGACTGGGCTACCGACGAATGAAGGCACTACATCTTTCACTCCCCAGCAGCCCGTTTACCGAGTGGGCTTTCGTTTGAGGTCCTTCTCAGGGTCCCGTTCCCACGTTGGTTGAATTCAGTCGACTTAGTCGATTCGGTGTCCTCTGCAGAACTGCGGAGTTCGAGGCTGGTTGGTGACTTGGAAGAGTCCTAGCTGCCACATGTTTTTCGCCGCGTTGATGTCACGCTCCCAGTAGTTTGCTCTGCAAGCTATGTTTCTGCAGACACGCACATTCCTCGATCTTTTGGTTTTCGTCGTCCCGTAGATCTTGAACGGCATGTCCACCATCGGACGTGAGCACTCGGAGCAAAGATAGCTGGTGCGGAATTCGTCGACCATGACGAGGGTTACACGGCGAGAGAGTTCAAGTGCGAACCTCTTTAGCGGGACGTGCATATGGCCCGCGAGGTGAGTCTGGCTGCTCCATTTTCCGAGAGCCACGCACACGTCACGGTCCACGGTCGGGACGACACGCTTGGCGAGTTTTGCGATGGCCTTGCGTTTGAATCTCGACACCGTGAATCTCCACTTGCGAAACCCTTTGAGAGCACAAAACTCCAGCATGGCGTTGACGTTCCTCCACATGTGCTCGTAGCGAGAGAGCAGGGACACCGACGACGAAGTCTTGAGCGATGGCATGTCCTTCACAAACGCACCATAGCGCGGATACCTCTTCTTCAGGTTTTCATGCCAGAATGCATGGTGCTCGACACGACTCATGTGTCGGTACTCTCGGGACGTGACTTGTAGGACGTGAGAATTGTCACGCAGGAAGTGAGATCGGCGCCTGACACCGTGTTTCCGCGGACGGTGCTTTGGGTGGTGCCCGTGACAGATCTCGCACCACCCCTCCATATTGCAGTGCGCTCTGCTGCGTCTCTTGCGTCTCTTGCGTCGGTGGCGACGACGGCGGTTCCTGCTGCGCTTCTTGCCATGGCGTCTGCCGCCAACGTGGCCTGGACAGGTACTGCACCAACCGGGCATGGAGCATGGCTCTTCCGGTGGGTTGCAGACAAAGCCCAGCATAGGACGGCTGTATGCCGTCAACAGCATCCGTAGTCCTGGGTCAATCCCGATCAACGTAGTTGGTATATACTTCGGAGAAGGAGCAGGTCGTTCAAGAGGAGCAGGAATTGACGTCAGCACAGCAGCACTGTAGCCATTGGTGGAGATCTGATACTCGAAGTTGCGCCTTGGAACGCCAATCCGGGGATCCGCAGTATGGCTGACGCAGTCTCCGAGGTTGAACACCGTGGTCCACATTCGCTCGCGCACTTCTTGGAACTCCGCAGACGTAGCATACGTCCGATGTCCACGAGAGTTCGTGGACTTGTAAAGACCAAAGACATCCTTGCTCGTAGTTGCCAAAACTTGTTTTGCGACCTGGTAGAGCACCTCTGTCGTGACCGGGAAGAACGATGGCACACAGGAGGCGGGCTGCGGCAGCAACGTAAACAATCGGCACCCTTTCGGGATCTCGTCTTGGTCGTGCATTGGCTCCATCTCCTTCAGCATGTCGTACAGCTTGCCGAGAAATAGCGCTTCGTGGTTAGCGATGTTCGCAGCTGTAGGAGGCAGTTCTAGCCACTCAAGCCATTGCTTCTCGACGTCCGTGAGGTCTTCAGGACTTGACTTTAGTCGAGCGACCATGGCCTCAGCTGCTCCCCGCGGATACGCAAGCTGCAGGCTGATGAACTTGACAAGCCGCGCCTCGAAGTTCGTTCGAATGTGTTGCCTCGCCGCGACGAGCATGTCGTTCGCCAGTTCTTTGATAGCGGAGCTAGAATCGAATAGCGTAGGTGGTGTATACGACATGACCCTCGATCGCGAAGCCTTGTACTTGTTGATGGACTCCTCTAGCGCAGCGTTAGCCGAGGGTTTTGGCGCGGGCATCTGTTCGTCACCAAAGACAGCAGTGCAGCACCGGTAGAACGTAGCTTGGTCCAGCTGTAGGGCTGTCTCCATCGTGCGAGATCTTGCCGGTACTACAGGGTAGTTCGGGTAGCTGCGCCGATGGTGCTCGAACAGCCGGCAGCAGTGGAAGTTCATGACGAACATTGCCTCCACTCGGATCTGCTGCAGAGCCACAGCACGTTGTTCGAGCGCGTCCCGGATGTCAGGATTCGGGCAAATGTGCCTCAGTGGGTACGTCACGGTCAAAATAATTCCGGGGACAGCGTCAGGAAGTGGTCAAGTTGGTTAGACGTGGTCCCGGGAAGTTCCCCAGTATCTTTAACAAATGGAGGACATGGACAAGGTAATCTACGGACTTCATTAGATGGTGTGTGTGATGGCGCCTTTGCGCTCGATCGTCCTTATATATACGCTGCTCTCCTGAGCCCCTCTACTTGATATACTACTTACAAATTACTGCTCTCATCCGACGGCGCTCAGTTCACGGGCATGTACTGCTTGGCCTCGATACGGCGCTCCTCTCGTCGGCGCCGAATGAACGTCGCTATTCTGGTGATGCTCACGTACATCCCGATGGCGAAGAACGGCAGCACAAAAACCCACGTAAGCGGGTGTGCCAGCACCTCCACGAGATTCGACACGGGGCCTCCGGTCTGCACGTGGTTGGCAGCCAACGCGCCGCCAGAGCGCAGCGCTTGACCCGCGCCATTGTGGTGCCTGGAGTAGTGGATGCTGATCTCCATGGACGAGTCGTCGTCCACTCGGTCGTCGTCGAGCGCTGCAGCTTTCTTCGCGGGCACCGACGACGCGGACATCGCGGGCGTTGACGCCGTGGCTATCGAGTCAGCCGTCAGTGTGTTCGCGCAGTCCACGGACAGCACGTCGGCGTGTGCAACCATGCAGAGGCGCATCTTCCGCACGGCCTTAACGATCTTCTTCGCCTCCACCATGTCGGGTGCCTCTCGCAGTAGCGTCACCACATTCGCCTCCTTCTGGCAGTACTCGGCCGCGTCCTGAGAGCACTCGGGTCCCATCGCAGCGGTGTGGATCGGGTGCTGCTGCCGCTTTCCCCGTTCCTGCTCGCTCAGTTCCTGCTGCTTCGGCTGCATCTTGTTTCCGCTCCCGCTGCTGTGGAAATGATCGAATGGCAGCGATCTGACGCTTCGTCGCGTCCGCTGCTTGTCATCGCTCCTTCTTCCCGCTGCTTAACCCTAGCTTGCGCAATACCGCGGGAGATAATTTTGTGGGCAAAGTCGATCGCATGAGGACGATCAGGGAGCGAAGGGAACCATGGTAAGCATACGTTCAATTCATAAACGCATACACTGCATAGTATAAATACTTCGTAAAGTCATACCAAGAATTCAAACATACGATGTCCTGCGTCTGATACCTTGTCATTTCACCGCAAGCCCGCTCTCTTCAAGCCCCAGCGGGCTGCAACTTCGCGAACGGATAGCCTCCGCGTTTGGCCAGATGGCTGCTATTTTCGTGAGACGTTCGACCAGCAGAGCCTGAAAAAACGCTGGCGGATATGCACCGCTTCAACCAGCGAGCTGGCGTGCTCGCACACATCGCGCGAAAGGCGAGTCCTTGCCACAAAGGCCGAAATAGAGCGTGCGATGTGGCAA
This sequence comes from Phytophthora agathidicida, assembly GCA_025722995.1. Taxonomy (NCBI): domain Eukaryota; phylum Oomycota; class Peronosporomycetes; order Peronosporales; family Peronosporaceae; genus Phytophthora; species Phytophthora agathidicida. The sequence continues at coordinate 2,175,166 of CP106972.1, read as the reverse complement.
CATCGCACTCAGCCCAGCTCAGCCCGTGTCGATCTGGCCTCCTTCTTCAAGTCCGAAGACACGATCACGAGCTGCGCTGCGGCGCTGTGTCGGACGCAGTGCAAGTCGCAGCAATGGAAATGACGAACAAATGACACAACGAGCACTTTTACGTACTTTGGTGCATCACTCCCTGCTTCACCGTCGTCTCCTCCTTGCTGCCACTGGTAGCAGCACTGGTACTGGCACTACACTTTTTCCAGGCCAAGTTCACAAAGAACAAATGCAAATGCACTGAAACCCAAATGCAAATGCACAAAGTGCAAGTTCAAGTGCATTCAAAGAAGTACCATACACCTTTCAAATCAAATATCCTGCCAAATCCGCAATTACCGTACTTGCATCCTGTCGCTTAGCAGCCGACAGGCATGTCCTCGAGGGCCGCCACCTTGACGTGGAATCTGAGAGTGTGACGGTAACACGACGCGCACAATTGCGCTGTTGCAACACGGGGGAAGAGCATCTCTGCAGCCTCAATCAGGAAACGTTGATGATGAGCTTCCATCGTCGTACCCGGCGGAACAGCGATGATCTCAGCTCGGCTCTCTGTCATAAAGTCCTTCACTGCAGACTTGAATGCAGAGAACACATTCTCAATCGGGTTAAGCATTGGTGAATAAGGGCCCAATCGTAGCAGCGTTGCAGCCGCGAACTCCGGCTCCTCAAATACTGTTTCTGCGCGAGCGTGGCATGGCGCATTGTCCAGCACCGCCACCACATTGCTCACATCCGCGAACTTTCGCAGTGTGTTGCAAATGAATTCGTTGGAATGCTGGTACTTGTTGCTGCCAAGCTTCGTCTCGTAGTGAATAACACCGCCCTTACCGACGCAAGCAATCACTTGCAGGTTTTGGCTACCACCTGCCAGCACCTTCTTGACAGCCCTACTGCCACGGATGCTGCGACCACGGGTGCGGGACGACCAGAGATTAAAATTGGTCTCGTCCACGTAGATTACGGAGTTTCCAGCGGCCTGCAGCTGTTGCAATCGGACGAGAAAGTCTCTGCGCTCGACCTTGTTCTGCTCCGTGTTCATGTATTGAGGCTTCTTGTGGAACTGCTTCATCGTTATGAGGCTTGCGTCCAGATGGTTAATTACAGTTTGCTGATAGACTGAGATAGAGCAGGATTGCTCTAGATCGTCAGCTAGCTGGCAAAGCGTGAGGTCTGGGTCGATCGACAGCTTGGCCAGGAGGAAGGCAAGTCCTTCAGCCGTCATCTTTTGTGCCCGTTTCCCACCACGCAGTCAAATTTGCAAAGCGGCGGAGCAGGTAGGGTAGCGACGGAGCCAGGAGCGAGCGGTGTTGATGTTGACGCTGTTGGCTTCAGCAACTGTTTCCCAGTCTCCTCCGGTGCGGGCAGCATCGAGGATGCGAAGCTTAATTGAGAGTTTGTAGTGGTTGTAGCGAGACGGCATTATGGGAACGATGGAACTTGCAAAGTGAGCAAAAACGAGCGCGTGCGAGTCCTTTGAGGCCGTACAAGGAGATCGAAGCGAGCGAACCCAAGGAGAAAGGGGGTGTAGTTCAACTATTAGCGGAATCGATAATGAGGAAGCAGAATCGGCGGAACTGATGGAGCCTTGTCGCGCTCAGCTTGGTTTCTTCGTCGCCCAAGGGCGGGAATCCTTGCGAGCGAATTTCCTATCTAAAAGAATAGAAGTCAAACATTCTGTTTAGTAGGATTATACACTTAATCTTGCACTTTGTGCATTTGATTCGAGTTTCAGTGCATTTGCATTTGTTCTTTGTGAACTTGGCCTTGTTCTTGGTGAACTTGGCCTGGAAAAGGTGTAGTGGTGGAGGCCGCCGCTTGCTTGATGTTCATGACCTTGAGCGTGCCCGTCCACTTCTGCTCGAAGGTCTGCATCACGAACTGCGCCAATTCACAGAATGACAGCGTTGACGCGAAGTACTCGCCGTCCGCTATCACGAAGGTGCTCAAGAACGAAGGCATATTGACTTTCTGGAAGGGAAATGGCGCCAGTGTGCTGCACCGCCTCCCGTACTCGGCCGTGAACTTCTTCACCTTCGAGATGGTCGAGAACGGCATCATCGCGCAGAACCACCCGGCAATCACGGACAGCACCTGGACTTTTATATTAACAACCTGGTGTTGCGCCTTTGAGTTAGCACGTGAAGTCAAGCTGAATAGTACGCAAATACAGCGCATTAATTTTCATTTTGAAGAGGTCCTCTATTCATGTTTGTTAATCTATAGAGTAATACAGCGCATTAATACATGGTGTAGGCTATCCATTGCACATCCATGTAGTGTGACGCCTGTGGGAAGCATGCGCTTGCATTACTGCCTGAATTTGCGCTTCGAGACCATTTCTTCGAAATGAAATGAGAGATTCAATCATCTGGGACAGGTGTCCCGAGCTGTCGTATGAAGAACACTTGCAGTGACGCTTACTTACAGGACAGCGGTGGCGTTTGCTACTCACAGCGGCGTTTCCTACTTACTGGTGGCGTTTGCTACTTATACTGGTGACACCAACGACAGCTCCAAGGAAGCCACGATGGAGAGCACCGACGACTCGTGCTGTTGAATGACGAGCAGGCCTTGGCCAAACTGGCTGTGTACACATCTGGATCTCACCTGGACTGCAACTATTAGATGTAGCAGACTCGGACACTGGAGCTTCATAGGATCAGGGCCTCCGACTGAAGCAAACGGTGGAGGTCATGCACCGCACAGCCGCCATTGCTCCAAAGGGGTAACAGAAGTCGGGATTTGCTACCTGTACGAGCATGTGGGCATGCAGCACCACCGCCATGCGACCTAGTTACGCTCCTAGTCTATTTCTCCACGCTCCCATCTATATAATTTGTTCATACTTGTGAGCTGGTTAATTTGTTGGAAGGAGAAAACGCTCGAGAGTGGCAACAAAACTAGGGTCAGTAGGAATCGTAGCCATCAGAGGTCCACCAACTCCCAAATATCCTCTCATTTCCTAATCATCTCATTCAAGTCAGCGTATTGAATTCCTACTACTTCGGAAATCAAAACAACCCGCATCGCTACACCTGGCGCACTGCGCGATGACGCGGCACCGCAGCTCGACAGACACTCTGGAAGCGGTGCACGGACTCACTCGAGCTGCTATTGTCTGTACACTCAGACAGCTGTGCCCGTCAGATGACCTACGCCACGAGATCAAGACTACCTGCGTGGTGACGCGTCAATTGGTAGCGAAGGCATGGAGGCTGGCGAACCTCCATGTCCTCCGCTGCCTCGAATCACGAGGATCACTGCCAACGCTCGATCAAACGTACTTTGGGTGGTGCCTTCGCGCTGTCCGCCAGATCGGCGTACGCCCACCAAGTCCAGCGCCCCAAGCCCAGACACATAGCAAGCGAAACCCTCCTCGCCAACCCGACGTTGTCTTTCGAGCCGTCGTAGAAGCCTACCGAGCGACACGAAGTGCAGTCAGAGACTATACCCCTCCTGAGAACCTACTGTACGATGCCTATCTCATATCATACCTTACTGAGAGCATACAAGCAAATAGCAGAAACATGATTGTGCTCAATTTCCGTCGCCGCCTGCAGCCGATTGCCCGAATCCTCTGGGAAACGCTCACGAGTCAGAGAGCTACTGCAAAACAATCAAATAGGCTGATGAACTCCTGCTTCCGGCGAGACGTCACAGAGCTGAATTGGCTCGAACGCGCGTTTAGGGAGTGAGTAGGATTTCGACCGTACGAAAATCAGGTGGAGCACAGAATGCACTACGCTATCAAGAAGCCGCATTGGATTATCGCTCAGATTGAAGATTTCCAACTCGAGCACCGGCACAGAAAGGAGATACAAACCTTCTCGATACCACCATGCCGCTCTTGTATGAACCAATTCATGTACCAGTAAATATCCAAACGATTCACGGGTTCTGCGCTCGGCTGTTCCGGCGCACTGGCAGTAACCCTTTAGGTATTCCAAGGTCAAGGGGGGGGGGTCTCGTAGGACAAGCTCAAATGCGTCAACATGGTGGTAGCTATCTACGTCGCGCTTTCACTGTCAACCGCTTTGAGACGTGATCCAAGCACTTTGCAAACTATGTCAATACAAATGGATACATTGGATCTGTTCTGATGTCACGACCGAAGACGAAACCGGAACGTTTGAATGACGAAATAACGCGTCACAGCCAGCACCACCATCTCAACGAGAGCGTCGAAGATGAGAACGATCACGTCTCACTGCAGTGAAGACTTCTTCCCGATGGCTACCTCCCAATAGTTACTCAAGATCACGATGTTGGCGTCCGCAAGCTCTCTACCTGTGTTGGCTTTGGTATGCTTCCCAGTTATATACAAGACGTAGCTATAGCTGAGCGCGCGATCCTGCACAAACGCCACAGGAAGCAACGACAGCGAGGGCGGAGGATTCACAGGAAGGCTGTAGGAGAGATACACCCGGCGTCGATACGTCAAATACGACGTCGTGAACGCCACAATGAGGTCGGGGCAACGAACCAGCTGCCGTATACAGACAATCAGCGACGGATACGACGCTTCGGTGACGAGGTCGAGCAGACCATCACTACAGCAGAATATCGTCACGTGACAGGCTTCAAGAAAACCGACGACAGGCACTCAAATCTGCGAAAACGCTATTACCATTATGCCCGAGCCATTCGCAGTCAACCTTCTCTGAAATCAGCAAGTTTCGATCAGTTCCTGGAGCGCCTGCACAACTTCTAGAAGTATGTTCACCACCTATTTGACTTCGCAACCCGCCATAACTTTCTCATGTGGCGCTTTCTGAATTACAGGTTCAAGGAGAAGGCTCTCGATGCAATAGACAAATGGTTCGTCCCTGTGGCAAGTCCGATGATTCTCTGTGGCGTCAGAGATCATAGTTGTGTAGCTGGCATCCGTGGCAATCCGGTACCACCACTAAAAGGTCTACGCAAAACGCTCATGAAACGAGCTCTAGTGATCCCCATCCACGAGTACCTGACTAGCAAGTTGTGTTCGAACTGCCACCAAAGACTCGAGGAAACACGACTACTAACGACGGACTGGAAGGATGGTGCGACTGTGCTGGCCAAGACAAGGAACGTACTGCGTTGCCCCAACAGAGACTGTTGGGTCAATTTCATCGACTGCGATATGAGCGCCGCTAGGAACATGCACTTCCTGACGTGGTGCAAGGTTTTGGGCCTGCCGCGGCCAGCTCCGTTTCGCCACCCGCCTCGCCGCAGATAACACGAGGCTTTTAGCGCTCGAGAAGGGCTGATCGCGGTACAACTCACATGCACGGGCCCCGCGGTTGCTCCCGTTCGAGAGCACACGGTTTGAGAGGTGAGTTGATGCGAGTCTATACTCGGATCGGCAGCCACGAGGATACATAGTCCGTATATAGTGACCTTCGGGCACAGCGCCAAGGTTTATTAGCAACCGTTACACGCCGAAGCGATATGTGTGACATATGCAGTTGTGTCCACCACACTATTTGATGTTAATGTGAAGTGTAGAATCTTCACCTCCACTTCAATCGCAACGATGAGCTTGTCGACGGCGGATGTGGACGAGCTGCTCCGTCTTCTATGGCCGGCGACAGGCGATGGCGTCTCGGACGACCTGCAGCGGTGGCATCAGCAGGGCTTTGAGTTTCAGCAGGCGCTGCAGGGATTCCCGCTCGGTCTTGTACAGGGCCACGGCGGTCCTTGCGGTGTGCTGGCAGCTGTACAGGCGGAGATGCTGCGTTTCTTCCTGTTCGTGCGCCATAGCGAAGCGCTGCGTGGCGACAGCACCGACCTGCAGCAACTAATAGAGCGAGAGCGACTTGCAGGGGATGACGCAGCGAGGCTGCAGCTGCTGGCCGAGGCCATGGCCTCGCTTTTGGTGCAGTGTCTCGGAGACGAGCGTGTAGTGCGAGTGGTGGTGCTGCAGGCCACAGAGGAGGAGGGTACGAGGACGTACAGGGAGATGTTGGCGCCTGTGCCAGGGACGCAAACGGACGCCCCGCCTCAAGACCTTGTCGCGCTCTTGGTGCGTGAAATGCCTTCGTTCTGCAGTCCGCACGGCGTCATCAACTTCACGTTCAGTGTGCTGCGGACCAAGGGTGTTGCCACGGTACGCGAGGAAATGGACGACCCGACGAACACCCTGACGGGGGCGTTTGGCCACTGCACGCAGGAGCTGCTTAACCTGCTGCTCACGGGAAAGGCCGTGTCCAATGTGTTTGACGGTAGCGTCCCCATGGGCGACTCGGGGCTGTCTCTGCATGGTGTGCCGCAACGAGCGCGCATAGGATACTTGACACAACTGGAGGCGTTGTGCTACTGCCAGGTGGGAAGCTATTACAAGTCGCCGCAGTTTCCGGTGTGGGTGCTCGGCAGCTCCTCTCATTTTAGTGTCGGATTTGCTCTGGATGCTGAGGTGTGCAAGGAATCGGTCTCTGTACAGCTCTTCCAGCGTGTGCAGCGAGTATTTAAGGCGTTCGACCCTATGGAGACTGGGTTCATACAGATGGGGTCACTAGCCGACTCCCTGAAGCAGCTTGGAATTGCCGCCGAAATTCTCTCCAACGAGTACTGGATGGCGCGACTATTAGCCAGGCTGGAAATATCTAGCGGAGATGGTATTGTGATCTGGGACGAGTACTGGAAGGTCATTTCGGTGCTACTACATACGAGCGACTTTGAATTGGCGCTGTCTGGGGGATACAACGCTAACGTTGCGACGGAACCGCGCGCTACTCTTCAGCGCTCTGACTCTGATCTTGCACGGGAGTTGCAGGCACAGTTTGACGCTGAAGAGAGGGGTGGGTCTGCTACGCCAGCTCCAGAAATCCCACAGCCAAGTCATCCACCTCCACCAGAACCACAGCCAGCTCTACCACTTTCGTTCGACTGGTTCTACTACAATGGACTGGGAAGCAATGGTGGTAATAGCAACGGACGGCGTCCTCAACTCGCAAAATGCCGTGTGACGCTCGGGAAATCGACTGAGTTTATTGGTAAGTCAGTGCCCATTGGAAGTTCTGGAATCAGTGGTGGCCATGGGTCACCTCCACTCGAAGAAATTATGAAGACAAAGTGGCCCACTGCAAGAATCGATTGGCTTGGTTCTCCTGTTCCAAGTATTGACTAGGTTTTGAGGGCTTTAGGGAATTACGAGTTGCCGTGGGCCTGGCAGTGCTGCCTGAGGTTTTGAGAATGAATTGGTAGCAGTGGATGGTGTTTGCCTAGGGGTGTTTCTCTGAAATCAACTCGTCTCTAATGTTGATACTTCCCAAAGAAGTGTAGCTGCAAACAGTGATGCCGACATCCTCGAGGAGAAGTGGAGAAAGCAAAGTTCTCTATTAGCGAGCCTCAATGAAGAGGGAACACAATATTTACCACAAGCAATCACGATCATCTGATGAAAATTCATCCGAACGAGGATAGGATCAATGGACGCCTTGCACATATCGCGACCTCTAGACAATTTATATTCAGCGACAACTTTAGATGCTCACGTTAAGGCGTGTTTCAAAGTGGCGAATACGATTCTATTGATGTCTGGTCCGTTTCGTAGTCCCAAACTGCAAACAAGGTGTCGCCCCGCTCATGAGCAGATCTGAAGTTGTGGAGACAAGCTGATAGATGTCTGTGGATCAGCGCGACGGTATGGGTAACGCTGAGGATGGTATCGCCACGCCTGCGGAAGAGACACAGGTTGCAGACCTCGTGCTCGGGACGGACGACGTCACCGTGCTTGAAAACACACACCCAGATCGAAGGGGTCGTGGACGTGACAAGGTGCAACCACCAATAGAGCCGCCGTTGCCGAGCAGACCCACTCCACGACCGTCACTTGAGCCCCTATCGTCCGTGGCCGGACTTGTCATTACCGAAGTAGCAACGTTCCACGATGTGTTTGGATTCCTGGGTGTGCCGATGATAATTGTCTTCGCAATGTCAGCGCTGTGGACATTCACGCTGGCCTACCTCCAAGTGCATGCAACGGAAATGGCGAATTCTGTGATGAACACAACAAACTTCGACAACGGCGAGTTCTGGTTGCTTCCTCACCCTGACGACGCCATTGTGATTTCGTCTGCAGTCATGTTGTCACTATTTGGGATTGGCTACACCGGTTTGATTGTTATTATGCTACTTTTCGCTTGGTTTGACCATGGAAATAAATCGGCTACCAGAGATGGTATCAACTCCGCTAAGGATACAGGGGCTGGTACCGTTGTGGATGCACATGCGACGACAAAAGGCAGCAAATTTCATGAACTCGCCGAGTGGTTGAAGAACAACATTCCAACAGATATTCGAGACCATTTCTTCGTAAGTGAACGGAATTTTGTTAGTTTGCATGATACAAGCTAACAAACCTTGTTCCGACGATGTAGACTGCCGCGCTGGACCTTCCTAAGTTGATTTTTCAGACAACTACCCTCAGCACATATTTAAGCCATGGGTTTCCGACCCCCATTGTGTACTCTTATTCTGTTCTTCTACTGTGCAACTGGCTGGTTGCCTCCTATCGATCCCAGCGTTACGTAGTTGATCCCAACCTGATCATTGCTCGACTATACTACACGTGCGTTATGTGAGTGTCAGTTCTGACAGCTAGTAAGGTACTGACTATCTTATATCCGCAGGTACGACTTGTTTTTCGCCGTGTTTGCACCGCTGGTGGTGCTCATCTACTTTATTCAGACATTCCATTTCGACCGTGCGGCATTCGCGACGAAAACGGAGACAATCCAGGGCGGATCGTACGACACCATCGCGAGGCTTTTTGGAGACCCAGCTCAGATATCGAGTTTTTGCAACGCATTTCACTACTTGCAGTTCTCGACGGGTGACTCACTCTTCTTCAAGTCTGCACTCAACCTGCTCTCGCTATACAAATGGCGAAAAATTATCATGACCCTGATCCATAACCACCACGAGCGTCGTCTTGAACGGGAACGCAAGTCACAGGTTCAGCCGCTATCCGACGAGAACAAAGCGAAGGGACGAGCACAAAGCTTCAGACTAGCTCTCTCACAGAAGATTGAGGCGTCAACGCGAAAACCAAAGCTGGGGAAACACTTCGTCGCGAAGGTTTTTTTGTCGCTGGTTTTCTTCGTTGCCGGTTCCGCGATCTTCGTGTATTCAACCGGGTCTGTTCGATCCAGCCGCGCAGTGTGCAGCAAATTCGATAAGTGTGTGGTGGCAAGTTATCGTTGGAGCTTCGGTATCGAGCATTGCCCGTGTCTGGTTTTCGCTGACCGCCAAACAGCACCTCGGACGTATGAAGAGTGGACGAATCCCGAGGATGCATCCTCAATACTAGCGGAGCTGGCATACGCCGGAGAGTTACGAATTGTTCAGATCATTAACCGTGCAATGCCAGAACTACCGGAGAATCTACACAAGTGCCACAATCTCGAGCAGCTCATTCTGGTGTACACGAAGACGTTGCGTTTACCTGAGTGGATGTCAGAGTTCTCTGAGCTGCAATATTTGTGAGTCTGCTTGTTTGGTTGAATTCACACACCCAATATGTCTAACACGGCGTCTATTGCTGCTGTTGCAGTCACCTTGAAGGCGACTACACCGATAAACGGCTCCAGACTGTTCCTTCAGGCAGTTTTGACCACATGCCCCATCTAACTTTTATCCATTTCGGTGGCATTCCTGATGTGGAATCACTCCCGTCTTTCTCTTCGCTAGGCAACCTGCGCTACTTGACATTGGCGATTCTCAACTCGCTAGAGGAGTTTCCTAGCTTCGAAGGCCTCTCGAAGCTCATCTCCTTGAACATTGTAGAAGCGAGGAGAGCCAAGACGCTGCCTTCGTTGACGCCGCTGGTGAGTCTGAAGTCTCTGGGTTTGCGCTATCGAACTGCGGTTTGCTGCAATGGATTCATCACGGGAACCTGCGACAGCACCTCGTTTCAATGTGTACCGAAGACTGGCGAGAAATATCCGATGACTTGCACCACCGAACGCGCTTCAGCCGCCGACAAGGCGATCCTCGACCAGTACGACGCAACCGAGATCTGTCCGAATTCGTTCGCGTACGACTTGGAGTCCTCAGCGCCGACGAAATATACGTCCGACGAGCTGTGCGGCAGTATTCTCTTCAAGGAATGCTATTTGAACGGCGTGCAAGGAATCTGCTACAACACGCGTATGCAGGTGATCAGCTGCGTCACTCAGTCCGCCTACATCACAATGCGCCAGCTTCAGATCGAGCGAAAAGTTGGAGACCCCTGCAACGTGACAGTGGAGGCTTGGCTCGGCTGCAAATAGTCTCAATAGTTGACGTTGAAGTTACCCAATTGGGACTATTTGTTTTTGCGATGTGCTATTATTTTTGGTCACCATCATTTCACATTTCGCGCGCTGATCAAACTGCAAAAAAAAAAGTAATGCTGCGGCGACATAATGCTCGAAGGGTGCCGCGGTTTGAGGACGAGGAGGACGAGCGCGTGGTTTACAACGATTTGGACAACGACACACACACTCGCAACCTGCTACTGTCTCCTGCGCAGCCCCGCGCTTCTACTAGAACAGAACCCGACGGTCCCCAAATCTTCCCACGACAGCAGCAATCTCTATTCAATCTAGGTGGGATTGTTTATACTTTTACTATTGCGATTATTGCCAATAGTTAATAGTTTTTTTATAATTTTTTGTATATAGATGACAGTGGAGATGAAGCTGAGAAGGAGGAGGAAGAAAACCCATTCGCGACGTTGCTGCAACAACAGGAAAAGGCACCAAAATCAATAGCAGTAGAGGTGGAGGAACCTTCGGGGCCTGGAGCTGCAGGGACGAGGCACGAGACTTCGTTTCTGTCGGTGGCAGCAGTCGAAGCAGAAATTTCGTTGAGAGGAGGCACTCGCCGCTCGATATTGAAACGCAGTCAACCACAGAAAACGTCGGTGATACCTCGAGTCGGTGTCAATACCAAGAAAAAATTGGGGTTTGAGTCGGCAGGTTCGAGGCCGGATCGGTGGAGTACGAAGAAACCTACAGCTGTTGACACCAACAACCGACGCAAGTCGCTGAGTGCGATCCAGAAACGACGTTCGCAGCTGGAGGCGTCTGCTGCTGCTAAACGGTGAGGCTATGCGGTTAGTATCTGGTGCGTGGGGCGATTGTTAATTGACGTGACCTTTGTTGACGTTTCTCGTAGACGCAAGTCGATGCCGCCGCAGTCTCGATCGAGTATGGGCGATAGCATTGACGGTGGCTCTGCTGCTTCGAAGACGCGTCTCCTGTCTGATGTATTGCAACGCGCAACGCAGCTTTCGCAGCAGCAAAACTCAACGAACGACGAGGCTTCCTTTTCTCAGCCACAGGACGAGAACCCGACGGACGGTGATGCAATTCTGGACACTGAACATCAGATGCGAGCCGAACCGTTTGCCCCGCAGATATTTTCTCCGTCAAAGCCCGTTGCACCAGGCACTTCCGCTGGTCGAAAGCTCAGGCCGGACTCGATTGTCTCTAAAATTCGTGGCAGCGTGGGCGATGTAATTCGCAAGGCTATTCGGAAGAGTAACAGGGACCTCACGCTGCTTCGATCTCACGGCCAGCACTTGCTCCCACAACAAAACGGCGATTCCTCGGCGATGGGTACCATTGGTGCTGTGGAGTCTATTCAAGATCGAGCCCACGTTGTGGTTTGTCTGAAGCGGTATTGTGGGGAGACACCACACTTCGCCGTGTACGAATGTGCTACCCATGAGATTGCAGCCAAGCTGGAAAAAGTCCCCGCTGAATTACAGCATAAGGTCTCTGTAGTGCTAGAAGCACATTTCAATCCGCACACCGCCAAATACCTCAAGTTGTCTCCCGGCAAGCTGGTGAAAATTTACGAGCCGCTCCATTTTGTTGCTGACCACGCGGCAGCTGGCAGCACCAAGAAGCAGAGGTGGCTTCTTTTGAGCACACAATTAGCGGAAGTGGTGGAAGATTCTCATCACTGCACCGATCCACATGAGTGAATGGGGGCGCTGAATTTCTAAACGGTGCTATCACTATTTATTGATCTCGGTAGAGGCTGGAGTGTCGGCACGCTATTGGAGGCACGGGTCATATGAAGACGGGATTGCGATGTGTACTTGTACCGAAAGTTGGGTGGAGATTTCGAGAATGCGACTAGATCGTGAGCTTGCTGCAGCCTTTCGCGACCAAGTACTGTTTTGGGCCGTTCTCGGGAAACTAGCGGCTGTCGTTGATATGCTTCGCGAAGTGCTGTCGTCGTGCTAATGGATGCGTGCGTCTTTTGTCTACTGGTTTCATTCAACAATTCAGTTGCTTTATCCATCCGAGCAAGTATCTCCAATTGCCTCATCCGCTTGTGCTGTTCCATTTCAGGTACCCGTGTCAGCCGAGTTGACGGTGGGCTCGAGGCAGGCGGCGATATTGAGTGCTGCGAGCCATAGAGATGGGGATTGTAGAGCTGTAAAACCCGGAGCTGTTCATTGTTCGTCAACTCAAACAATGGAGCCCGGTACCTTTCAGGATGCTGTTGTCGCCAACGTCGACGCCAAACTCCACGCGCACGATCAACAGCATTGTCCAGGTGACAAATGCTACGAAAAAATCGGGAAATGATCAGTGCTGCTTTATGTTGGTTGGGGGATGAAGTGTCATCGAGGATCGCTTTGTTGTCCTCCAGGACTACGTCTTGGCCGTCGTCGTCGAGATGCGTGCAGCCTTTCATGTCAGTGGGCAGCAGCAAGTTCCGTTTGTGAGGGGCATTTCGCAAACCTGGGGGACTAGGAGAGCCAAGAGATTGCCGAGCACGAGTCAGTTGCAGCACCTGAAGACGCTCTCGTCGGAAGTTGGCTGCAGTGAATGTTGGAGAGTCTGCTGGCTGCATGTCTTTCGTCCGCACAGGTTTTCCCGACTTTAGAGGTGTTACCTGCAATGGTTTCTGTTAAAACAACGAGTTAGACCTGCCAAGCGCATCGTACTCACATGTCAACAATCCATACAGCTTACGCAATGCAACGCTGCATCCAGCGATTGTCCAAGGCGAACTTTGCGAAGAACATCCGACGAGTGATGACTTTGACACAACAGATAAGGCATCAGCGCGTAGTGCTAGTCCACGTTGACTCCATTCACGTACACGTAGCTGAAAATGGGACAGCTTTTGTCGAATCCACCGACGACTTGGGAATCCACAGAGACCCTGCTTGCTTGTGCACCAACGTGAGTCTCCGGAATAGGTTCCATGTCAACAATCACCATTCCCCAGTGCAACACCAGCGAAGCAAACGCCTTCAAACGCGTTCTTCACAAGCCCTTGCTTCGTATATTTAAAGCATCGATCAGCTGCCACTTATAGCCCATTCTTTCAACAGCGTCGAACACTTGATACTCCCATTCCGCAGCATGCCTTCCAGTGTTCGCGGCGCGAAATTCAAATGAACAGCTCGAAATTCAGGCTGCAGTGACCCCGAGGTGTCCTGTTTCATTGAGCTGTCTCCACCACGCCCGATCTTGAAAGCATCTCCAGCGTCCTTGACGAGTTTCAGTCGCAGCAGGTTTTCCAACGCCTTTTGAGCTTCGCTGCGCGTTGGCAATTGAGCTAGCATGTCGTGCTGACGAAGAAAGTTTTCCCACCGAGTGTACACCATTTCAAGCGTGAACACACGCTGATCAGCTTTCTCTAGGTGTCCCATACCGATGAGAAGCGCGATGCCATGCTCAGTTACAGTCTCTAAGACAGCAAGTTGGTGGTCCTGCTCCAGCAAGTGTCTAGCGCGCCGAAAGTGCTGCGCTGTCAGCACCGGCATCGTCACATCCAGATAGCAAACTGCGGCGGAAGTCAGCCTCAAGAAAAAGGCTTGCGGCTTGCCAATGTCGTAGTCAAATTCGAGGCTCGCCAGGAACTTGCTTTGCTCCATCATAAGCTCATCCACACTTTTGGAAAAATCCGCAACGTACTTGTCGGTAGGACGTTGCAGGTCGCGGTGAGAATCCCACGGAAAAGTCTCAAGACAAAGCGCGCGAACAATATGCTGTCGGATATGGGCGAAGGATGGCCGCTCAACAATAATCTGAAGGTTTGAAAACCTGGTGCACGATGAAGAAAAACGCATCCAGGGGATAAGCTACAGTGCGGTTGAGATCAACAGCTCCCGCCAACCAACACTTACCTAGAACGCACTCGCTTCTCCAAATTATCGACGAGATTGTAGTTGTCAGTGATGCCCAACACGCCCATCTTGATATCTTTCGCCTACATCGACATTGAGAGAGTTTTCATAATGAATTAATAAAATAACATTTAATCTGAAGAGCAGAAGGCGTACCTGAAGCCAATCGAGCAAGTTATACAATAGCAATTGCTTGGCATTGCTGTTTTCTCTCACAAACTGCTCCACGGCATCTAGGATGACGATCACGTGGTCTCCAGCCTTGGCTTTCGCAACCAGCAAGCCGCGTAGATACTCGTACATATTCCAGTACGACAGAGGCTACAATAACTATAGTCAGAATTGCACTAAAACGGTGTCATTACTGTAGCAGCCGCGACCCACCGGGTGCTTGACTGCCGTATTGCGAGTCAATTGGGACGTGATCTCCTTGAAAGCTTCCAGTTCGTTCTGCAGGATGACCCCATTAAGGTACACGAACGAAAAGTCGCCGAATCTGCTCCGCAGATTCCGCATCGCGCGGGTGACGATGGAGCGGCGATCGCTGCCCGCGGCCCCAAGCAGAAGCCCCGACTGGTTCTCGCCAAACTGAACGGTGCGCTCGAACACGGATTCCAGCCGCGCTGACGCTGTCAAGCTGCAGTTTACTGGTGAATTGTTGCTGTCATTGGCAGCAGTGGGGGAAGAGGAGGCGTGGAGGGTCTCGTTCTTGAGACGCAGACGCAGTGCACTGCGCACAGATCGCACCTCCTCCTCCGTCGGCACTTCCATTCCATTTGGTCCGACCAAAACTTCCGGTTCGTGTACCCAAAATTTGGGCGACACCAATATTTGTTTGATTACGGCAAAAACTTGGATGGACAAGTGTACTGGAAATGGCAATTGTGTTGATAGCACGTACGGTTCCTCACCCGTGCTCTGTGTTGGCACTATCGAGGCTGCATCTTTCGTACTCGTTGTGGAAAGCATACAGAAGCAATTTTTACGAAGGATACACAGCGCAAACTGGTAAAAGTGTGCTGGCGCTTTTGCGCAAAAACTGCTGTGGTTGCTCATGAGCTCATGGAACAGTTCCCTCGGGCAGCGAGAGTCGTGAAAAAATAACAACTTGGACAGCACGTGTACATGTAGCGATCGTGCGCCGTTGTCTTCTCAGCCTACACAAACCTTCGAGGTGCACGTAGTATTTCACTAATTTGTTGGTGCATTTTGATGAGTCTGCAGCAGAGACCGTCGGACCGACGGTCAGTTGCTCTAGTCGGTCGGCAAAAGCGGCTCACTACACGTACTATTCATCAGCGTCCACAAACGATATTGCACTGTGCCGCAACTACGACCTCAGCCCTCGCATGTTGTATGACTCGCTTGCAAATTCTAACGAATACACTTCAAAGTGTTGTAAACAGAGAAAAGTACCACACCAATTCCGGTGATGAATTCCAGCGCAGCTCACTATGAACCGGTTGTGTGCGCCATCTGAGGTGTTTACGTCCATCTCGAGTTAATTCGCGTAATGTATGGTAGTTTACCAATCCTTTCTGCACGGCTTGCGTCGAAAGGCGCAAAATGGCTTACGATAATGCTGCGAACGAGCGGAACTCCCTGCTCCAGGGGGCTGCTTATAGATCCGCGTGTACATTGACAATTATCTCTCAGCTTCCACCTTTCCTCCGCCCCTACTTAGCTCTCATGCCCACCCGCTATTCGTTCCGGGGCTCCAATTATCTTCCTGCCCTTTATGCTTCCATTTGGCTGTTTGGGCATCCGCTGCAATTGCTTCACGAAGTTCCTCAATTGGTCGGTTCTTCCTCTCGTGTCTGGGTGTCCTGGAAGCCCATCAGATGGCCGTCCAGCATCGCAATAAAGCGCTCGTACTCCTCGAGCTTCTGTTTGAAGTCCGTCATTTGTTCTCGCAGCTCATGCATCTCCTGCCGCACTGCTTTGTATTTCTCCTGCAGCTCCACCAATCGGGACTGCTCAATATCCGTCGAGTTCGGTTCGATCTTCACCGCCACGCCTCCATCCAGCTGCTGCTGGTTCTGCTGCTCTCTCATCAACTTCGCAGCGAAGAGTTGTTTGTACTCGAGTTCAAGCGCCTGCGCAGTCGTCTGCAATTCCAGGAGATTCCTCTGTAGTCAGCAAATGCAAACCATTCATGTTAGTCAATCAAGCCTCGATGCTTTCCGCCTGCCACTCCAATGCACGCTCACCTTCTTGCGCTCTCGGGACTTTCGCTTGAGGTCACGCTGCTTGCGACGCCGCTCTACTTCCGCTGCGTCTGGCTCCGTCGCCGAGCCAGCTTCGCTTTTGGGTTGCGGGCTCGCCATGCTCGTTGCTCGCCAGAGAAAGTAGTGGAATGACGGATGCTACGCCAACCCCAGCCAGGTGCCAGTGTCAGCATGCGCAGATGCAACCGTGTTGCGGAAGAAAAGGACGCTGCTGCTCCGATGCTCGCGCGAGTCGTTTCGCATGCGCTCGCAGCGCCGACTTGCGCCGTAAAGCTGTGCGTTGGTTTACTGCCACTCACCTCGCTTTGCACCAATGTGAGTGCTCGAGCTGGATTCTCTCCGCTAGCATCGACATGAGAATGAAAAAAAATACTCGAGATCTTGGAGGATTTGGTTAACCTCCATGATTGTATAATTATTGTGTGTGATTTGACAAGTTCCATGCATTACCTGTTTATGAAGCCTGTAATCATCAATACTGAAGCGGCGTGTTCAAGAGCTCAAAAGTCTCCATTCAAATCGCGGTGGCACTCCGAGCAGAACGCCGGCGGACAAGGACCGCTGTGAGAGCCGCGTTTCTTTTCCTTTGGGGCGGCTCTCGCCGGCAACAACCCAGCCCAGGTGTCCAGCTGTTGCTCATGAACTCCACTCCACCTGCGACCCGACCGACTCGAGCACCAACTTGACAAAACGTGTATGGAAAAAATCCGAACTAAAAAATGAACCGAAGCGGGCATCGACCGTGTTAGTGAAGGCTGTTATTAGGCGTGTTATGGCTGTTAGTGCTAATGCACAAGTGTATAGATGGCGGAGGGGGTGCAAATATTGCACACTCGCTTACACAGACCCCGCAGTATTGATATTGCCTTCTCAGTAAGACGTTCGTTCGTGTTTCACTGTATTAAACGCAGACGGTGCTCTGTTTCAATCTACTACTCAAGATATACTGCGTCCTTCATCTCTAACTTATCGAAAGTGCCTTACTCCTTCTGTCTTTGTCTCGGACGGAGTGCTGACGCCGGGAGAGGTGTCAGAACGTATATGGCACCAAAAGCTTAGTGCCATAAACCATTAAAAACTGCTGCTTTGGCCGCCAAAGCATCCCATCGGGAGGAATAATGTTCAACAGCGACATGTGAATAGCCACGTGATCGATCAGCTATACAGAGCGATTCGGTCTGGCTTGCTCGCTCCTGCGACCTAGAGTTGCAGTTTTTAGTCGAAACTGTCCACTTTGCATCGGTCGATTTGTTCCGCCACGCATGTACCTATCAGGCAGATTGCTGTCTACCTGTTTACTGTTGGCGTGGCCGTGGTGAAACTCTATGTTAATTCGCCACATGCCTTGCAGTTGTCACCGACAATGTCAACCTTCAGCTGCTGCAGTAGCTCAGCAGCTGACGCTTCTCGTACAAAGCGTGATGTAGCTTG
Organism: Phytophthora agathidicida; assembly: GCA_025722995.1. Taxonomy (NCBI): domain Eukaryota; phylum Oomycota; class Peronosporomycetes; order Peronosporales; family Peronosporaceae; genus Phytophthora; species Phytophthora agathidicida. Next base: position 2,157,349 of record CP106972.1, on the reverse strand, counting down.
ATTACTTGCGGCGCAAGTTGCGCCATGTTGACTCAATGACCAAGGGTGTAGGACACTGGGCGCATTCGTTGCGTCGTACAGTGCAAAGCAAAATCCGTCGCCGCGATCGGCGATCCCCAATCTTGAGCAACATCTAGACAGCCTTTCGCGTTGCCACTTCGATTGCAACCTTTGGGGATTGTGTCCAAAGCTACGCGACATTCAGCGTAAATCAACAAGCAAGGTGCAAACGACTGGTTATTGTTTGCGAGATAATGATAGTCGCCTAAGCAATACGTGGATCGCGAGGTCGGAACGCGTCAGTGGCATTGGTATCGAGTACCAAAATCATTTCGATTGGTGCAATCTAGTTTTCGACCTTCACTACTAAGAAAATTACTAGTGACGTAGTAGTATTGAAGGCTTTCGTCATTGTTCCAGACAGCATGAGTCATAAGATCCGAAATTGTAAATCTACGAGTAAAGGAACTCGGTCCTTGCAACAATGTACCATTTCAACATCGAACGGGCAGGTAGATTCAACAGCCATGTCGTTCACATTCATTGTAGCAAAATCCGCCATCACGTGATCCAAAGTTGATCGAGACACCGTGGGGATCTACAGTTGTGGACTCGCACACTCGAGCGAGGCCACGATCATGTCCATAATCCCAATCCACGTTTAGATGATGTCCAACCCGCGCAGGTATGAAAAGACGACGTATGCTGCGTAGAGCATCAGCAGGAATACGCAAGCAACTGGGTAAAGCTTCCAGCGAGAGGAAACCAGCACCGCAACTACAAAAAGCAGCACGGCAAACAGGATGGCGATCGAGATGTCTAGGTCATCTCCTGACACGGGCACTGTTTCGCTGTAGACCAGGTTAGACAGCAAGAACGGGAGTCCCAGCCCAAAGAGAATGTCGAACACGTTGCTTCCAAGCGCATTGGACACAGCCATGTCACCGTGGCCATCGCGGGCCACGAGGATGGAGCTCAATGCATCTGGGATCGACGTACCCGCAGCAATGATAGTGAGCCCCATAAGGGCGGACGGAATGCCAGTGATGCATCCAAACTTTGTCCCGAATTCCACAGTGTAGTGCGATAGTACGCCGATCCAGGCGATGGAGATCAGAAAAGTCGCTGAGTAGCCCCCAGGCCCTGAAAAAGCAGGATACCGGCAGTCCGGGATCGTGATGCGTGCCAACGCCACAATGGGCCACGTGAACACGAACCACAATTTAGCCAGAATCCCAGGTGGCGGCACTAGCACATCGTCAAAGTACTTTGGCAGGGGCTCCTCGCCATCACATGTAGCAGTCACGTCGCTCGACAGCTCTTGAGCATTTTCCTTCACTATAACCTTTCCAGCGGAATCGGGTGATTCTTCATCAACGTGGTGTTCATGCGTTGGGTGTTCCAGCAACTGATGCGCCTGGAACATGCGGTACTTGGAGCGCAGGATCGGGTTCATATTGTCCTGCTCGGCGAGGAATCCGTGGTGGTGGTGAGAATGGTCTTCTTCTTCATGCGCCTTGTGCGCGTCTCCAGTCGTCACAACCACCTCGGCCGTAGACGACGGTCCCGCAGTAGCTGCAGCTAGTTTCTCCTCTTCTTTTTCTAGTACTTCATCCGTCTCCGGACGTTTGCAGCAGAAATTAACCACCCGCTCGTTGAACGCCATGTAGCCAATGTAGCTAGCATACGAGCAAACCATTATGACCGAGTCCAGTACGTCGATGCTGCCGTCCCAGACTGCAAAGCCTAGCACTGCAATGGACCACGTGTACCAGAGCGAGTCACGCAGCATCGGACGCCAGTCGAGCTCGAGCACTTGGCCCGCCAGCAGCCCTGACAGCGAGATGATGATGAGAATGTTGAAGATGGCGGAACCTACGATGGTGCCGACGCCCAAACTCTCCGCAGGCTTTTTGAACACGTTGTCGGCCAGCGACACGAACAGCTCGGGGGCGGACGAACCGGCGGCCATGAAAGTTGCTCCGGCCACGTCGGGCGACAGCGCCAAAGCGTCCGAGATTTTCTCCAAGGCCGACACGAAGTAGTCGTCGCAGATGATGGCGAGCGACACGAAGATGTAGCCCAGCGCCATAATGTACACCACGATGCCGCCGTTCGTCTCCCAGCTCGCCAGTTCGCACGAGTCGGACGGTTCTTCTTCGGCGAGGACACGAGAAGCTGGTGACGCGCTTTTGGCCATTGCGCGATGTGTCATGGCCACGAGACCTGCTGCACAGCCAGAGACGACCACCGCTGCGCCGACAGATTGCCGCGCTAGTCTGCGGACGCGACGGCGCCGCTGCTGCTGCTGCGGTTGGCGCATCATCACGGGCAGCACAGCGTACGGTAGGTTCAGGAATGGCGTCCTGCCGCTTGGGCTGTGCCAGGGCAGCTACAAATCAGTCTGCCTTGCTTCGTCCGTATTGGCTTCTGCACGCTACAAATATAGTGGCTAAAATTACGCGGATGCGCTGGTGCGGTGCTGTCGACAAAGGCGGCGGAGCACAGCTCATCTCTGGGGCCAGGAGGACTGCCATAGCCCAGTGCTACAACCACAGAAGGTGGAATTTGCATGCTTCGAGCGGATCCTTTATCATGGCCCTTGCTGTGAATGGGGATGGCTGTTGGCCTGGGATCAGCACGTCAAGCACGTGCATCAATTAAGCCACGGAGGTGCTGTCGCGGGAGACCGCAACTCGCTTTGGCGCTGTAGTCAGCTCGACTGACGCCCAAGAAGCGCGCAAGTCTTCTAGGCGACAATAAATACGCCGAACCGACGCCTCATTTCAAGAACGGCGCGGATCCTTCATCTCATTTGCTGCGTCGCACCCCCTGCAACGGCCGAGGAAACGCACCGCGCAGTAAGCCTTTCACGCGCTGCCTTTCACTTCTTCACTTGAAAGATGACGTGCATCCGGTTGTCCCTGACGGTTCTTTGCGTTTGTGTCGTGGTATCCGCTATCCGGCTTGATCAAGTACAGACCATCGGCAACGCCCCAGTCCAAGCCGCCTCGTTACTTGCCAACATGGACCCGAACGACATCGTTAACGATCAAATCGCTGCTGTGGGGGCGATCACGAGCGAGTCGAGCCCCGACGACGTGGTGAGCTGGCTCGACGGCGTGGACGAGATATTCACGCGCTTGGCCACGGGAGGACTCAGCGCGCTGCCACCGAACGGTCTCGCCGCTATTCAGACCATCAAAACCGAGATCACCGCCGCTCCGATTTTGCTAAACACGCGCGTGCTCAAGAATCTGCTGGGCGCGCTTCCGTCGCTCTGGGATATTGGTTTCTGGTACAGCCCTGTTGACGAGTGGAAGGCGGACTTCGGACCCATTTTCAGTCAGGCAGTCGCCGCTGCCAAGCTCTCGCAAGATGCTTCTAGCTACGAGGCTGCTGTGAGTGCCACTGCGCTGATAATCCGCTTCACCAAGGACCAAGTCTTCACGGACGGCGTAGACCACGGCGACAGCGTGGAGCTGCAGGGGTCGAACAGAGACTATTTGGCCTATCTTCCCGAATTGGTGCAGCTCCTGTCGAAGAAAGAGGACTTCACCCTCACCGAGGCGCAACTTCGCTCGTTCATGGCGACTTTGCCGTCCAAGGCCGACGGCATGGATACGGCTGTGGCATACCCGACGTACGTGGATACGAGCATTTACAAAGCTTCGGACGAGGCCGCACTAGCCAAGTTAATTCGCTGAGCCGGACAAGCATGGAGTGCGTGTAAGTAGCTTTTTCTAAAGCTGAAAGAGTACGTTTGCTTCATTTTCATCGCTGTGCGCTGCATTGAAGAAGTCAGCGCGTAATAGTTCAATCAAAGAAGAGTTCACGAGTTCAAAGAGTTCGCCCAAGGCTGGCTTCGTACAATCCGACAGCACATTAGTCACCGGTGATGACGGCAAGAACACCTTCTTGTGGGCTTTGCCAGTTTCACTTTGAAGCTCCTTTGGCACTGGAATGCAAAGGTGATGACGGGCATTGAGTCCTTGCAGATTGATGTTGGAGAATAAATATGCTGCGTTTTTCGTCGTCCATACATACGCGCTAGGTACGCTGTCTAAACTATGGTATAGTAGCTTCACGCGTTGGCACACAGCACTTGCATCGACAGCTATCGGCAGCAACTCACGCCCAATAAATAGCGCCCGCCACCAGGGCCGTCTCGTTCTTTCACTTGTTCTGCTTCTTGCGTCTTCAATAACTTCATTCGTTCAAAAATACTTGCAGTCGCCTAAACGATCTCGTGGTCGCGAGGCGCCACGTCCTCCTTCTCCTCTTCTTCTTCCTCGGAAGTCACAGCAGATCGTCGCCCTGTCCGGACATCGTTCTTTGGGGTGGGCGGCACCAATTCGTACACCGACTCCTCTTCCGACTCGTCGTCCAGTAAATCCGACGCGTTCGACGAAGACACTGCAGCTGACGATCTGGTGGATTCATCCACTCGGTCGTTGATCTCCACGACACGAATGTCAAACGGGACGGCTGGCGTCGAAGGAGCTCGGTTTGCTGGCGCTGCGTTGCTGGCCGTAGCAGAGCTCGTAGGTTGTCTCTGCTGGTATTGGCGCTTCGCTGCCTGGAGCTTTGCCAGTTTGTGATGCAGTCGGTCGTCGTCGCCGCCGCCGCGCTTGACGTCCTCGCGCCAGGACGCCAGACGCAGCGACAAACGCGAGCGTCGCGCCTGGTACATGCGGTAGGCTCCGTTGATGCCCACGCTCTCTCGCTGCGGGGGCTGCTCCAACTCCCTCAGCGTGCGCAAGTCCGCCTCATCGTAGTGCACTCGTCGGGCGCAGACGTCGCTGCAGTCTTTGCAGCAGAAGGTGTCGCGAAGGCGCTCGCGGTATGCCGCGTTCTTCCAGAGCATGAGCAGGAAGGGCGAGAAGCCCACCACGATGAGCAGCGCGAAGATGAGGTACTGGAGCAGGTTGCGCGTGGTGTCATCGTCACTGTCGGCCATGGATGGAGAGGCGTCGTGGCTGGGGTCGTAGCGGTCTTGCACGTAGCTTGCTGGGTCGCGTTCAATTCGGGAAATGGCTCGTGCCCACTGCACCGACAGCAGGTGGTCCCGCGCGATGCATGTCCTGCGATAGTCAGCCGAGGTTTTCCTATCTACCAGCATAGTGCTACTTCTCGTCATGCAAAGATAGATCTTTCTCAAATGTAAAAGGTATCCATTATCAGACCTATTACAAAGCATATCCTCCCAACAATCATGCGGATCCTATTTCATTTGCTCATCACCGGAGGTTCTATGCTGCACTCACCTTTTCTCGCTGGAAATGGGCACGCTACGGCACCCTCTGACAACTTCCGATGATGCAAGGCCAAGTATCAGCTGCATTTACAAGTATGTAAGCGAAGGAGTCAAAACTTAAACGATACGAGCTGTAACAAGCTATACTTGTTTGCAACGCGCTTCAACATCAATGAACTATGAAGTGCGAGGCCAGCTGAATTGTGTGAATGGCTACAGTACAGCAGCGACGAAAGCACCGAATCAATGCAACCATAGAGTATCGATAGCGAGTGCATAAAGGCGCTTTGTTGTGATAGACCTATCCAAGTATCCTTGGCTGTTGAATAGCTGTCGTGGAACGGCAAAAGTTAAAGCAAGAGACTGCAATTCGATCGCCGATCACCAAGTGCCCAATTCCGGCAAAGTAACCCCACAAAATGGGTCGTTCTCGACAATACCTTGCTGTTTGTATTCTGTTCGTCGCGGCTCTGCACAGCGTCAGCTTGAAGTTCAGCAGATGGCACCCCGCATGCAAAAGCTCTACCGCCGAGCTCAATGCCTCATGCTGTCGCTTCTCGACGCACCGGTGTCCGCAGCTACACTGGCATGCCTTACTAGCCGAGCGCTACAGTTTGTCAGAGACTGCAGTTATACATACAAACTGCGGGCGAGCACCGACTTCAAACTGCGATGCTTGACACGCACACGAAAAAAACGCGCGGAGACAAAGACACGCTAAGTCGCTTTTCGAGTCGCGACCACCGAGACAAGATCATGTCGGGGGCAGCGATGCATTCTACGACTGTCGCCAAGAAGACGAAGGCGTTGTTGGCGCCGTAGTTAGGTGTGGAGAGCGCCATTGAGCAGCTTGTCGAGCCCGCCGCCGACGAGTTCCAGGATAGGCCACCACGTTCTCGGCAGGTTTTCTCGCCGCTCTACTTCAACGTACCCTACACTTTTCTGCTTGGGTAAACGAACTCGTTCACGCCAACACTTTCGCCGCCTTCCTAGCGACCCGTCCATTTCGGTGTATGCACTCTGGTTTATCACTAGGCTGTAGACCTCGAGAGGTCTTTACGTTCGGACTGGGCTAACTACGAATGTAGGTACTAAGCCTTTCACTCCCCAGCAGCCCGTTTACCGAGTGGACTTTCGTTTGAGGTCCTTCTCAGGGTCCCGTTCCCACGCTGGTTTGAATTAAGCCACCTTAGTCGATTCGGTATCCTCTGCAGAACTGCGGAGTTCGAGGCTGGTGGGTGACTCGGAGGAGCACTAGCTGCCACAAGTTCTTCGCGGCGTTGATATCACGCTCCCAGTAGTTCGCTCTGCAAACTACGTTTCCGCAGACCCGCACATTCCTCGACCTCTTGGTTTTCGTCGTACCGTAGATCTTGAATGGCATGTCCACCATCGGTCCCGAACACTCAGAGCAAAGATAGCTGGTACGGAATTCGTCGACCATGACGAGGGTTGCGCGGCGAGAGAGTTCAAGTGCGAACCGCTTGAGCGGGACGTGCATATGGCCCGCGAGGTGAGTCTGGCTGCTCCATTTTCCGAGAGCCACGCACACGTCACGGTCCACGTTCGGGACGACACGCTTGGCGAGTTTCGCCACGGCCTTGCGTTTGAATCGCGACACCGTGAATCTCCATTTTCGAAACCCTTTCAGTGCGCAGAACTCCAGCATGGCGTTGATATTCTTCCACATGTGCTCGTAGCGAGAGAGCAGGGACGCCGACGACGAAGTCTTGAACGAAGGCATGTCCTTCAAAAACGCATCATAGCGCGGATACCTCTTCTTCAGGTTTTCATGCCAGAATGCATGGTACTTGACACGACTCATGTGTCGGTACTCTCGGGACGTGACTTGTAGGACGTGAGAATTGTCACGCAGGAAGTGAGATCGGCGCCTGACACCGTGTTTTCGCGGACGGTGCTTTGGGTGGTGCCCGTGACAGATCTCGCACCACCCCTCCATATTGCAGTGCGCTCTGCTGCGTCTCTTGCGTCGGTGGCGACGACGGCGGTTCCTGCTGCGCTTCTTGCCATGGCGTCTGCCGCCAACGTGGCCTGGACAGGTACTGCACCAACCGGGCATGGAGCATGGCTCTTCCGGTGGGTTGCAGACATAGCCCAGCATAGGACGGCTGTATGCCGTCAGCATCATCCGTAGACCTGGGTCGATCCCGATCAATGTATTTGGTATATACTTCGGAGAAAGAGCAGGTCGTTCAAGAGGAGCAGGAATTGACGTCAGCACAGCAGCACTGTAGCCATTGGTGGAGATCTGATACTCGAAGTTGCGCCTTGGAACGCCAATCCGGGGATCCGCAGTATGGCTGACGCAGTCTCCGAGGTTGAACACCGTGGTCCACATTCGCTCGCGCACTTCTTAGAACTCCTCACGCGTGGCATACGTCCGATGTCCACGAGAGTTCGTGGACTTGTAGAGACCAAAGACATCCTTGCCCGTCGTCGCCAAACTTGTTTTGCGACTTGGTAGAGCACCTCTGTAGTGACCGGGAAGAACAATGGCACACAGGAGGTGGGCTGCGGCAGCAACGTAAAGAGCCGGCACCATTTCGGGACCTCGTCTTGGTCGTGCATTGGCTCCATCTCTTTCAGCATGTCGTACAGCTTGCCGAGAAATAGCACTTCGTGGCTAGCGATGTTCGCAGCTGTAGGAGGCAGTTCTAGCCACTCAAGCCATTGCTTCTCGACGTCCGTGAGGTCTTCAGGACTTGACTTTAGTCGAGCGACCATGGCCTCAGCTGCTCCCCGCGGATACGCAAGCTGCAGGCTGATGAACTTGACAAGCCGCGCCTCGAAGTTCGTTCGAATGTGTTGCCTCGCCGCGACGAGCATGTCGTTCGCCAGTTCTTTGATAGCGGAGCTAGAATAGAAAAGCGTAGGTGGTATATACGACATGACCCTCGATCGCGAAGCCTTGTAGACGTTGATGGACTCCTCTAGTGCAGCGTTAGCCGAGGGTTTTGGCGCGGGTATCTGTTCGTCGCCAAATACAGCAGTGCAGCACCGGTAGAACGTAGCTTGGTCCAGCTGTAGGGCTGTCTCCATCGTGCGAGATCTTGCCGGTACTACAGGGTAGTTCGGGTAGCTGCGCCGATGGTGCTCGAACAGCCAACTGAAAGGACGGTAGTTAGCCACTTCACCTTCCTTCACCACAATGGGTTCTACCTGCACACTGTAGGCCGGGAGGTAAAAGAACGGAACCGAAAATCGATCAGCCTTGTTGCTCGCCAACACGCGGTGCAATGGCGCCATGAACTTGTCGTTTGCCCAGACTTGCACCAGATCCCCAATGTTGATGGTGTATGTGCCTTTGCGGGGGGGGGGGGGGGCGTCCACTCACGTCTGAGACTCACGATGCAGCACCTGAAGTAAAGCCATCTCGTCATCTTGTAGCAGAATGGTCAGCGCGCCCGAGTCAGTGTGGTGGTAGACCCTACTAGAACCCCTCTTCACGCAGTGCCAGTGAGTGCGTTCCAGCCTCGGTCTCGCATCGACGCAGCGGGATGACACCGACAACAGAGCTTTTCGTTTCCAGTGCAAAAGCGAGAGCGCATGCCAAATTGACCGCTGCGAACGCCCACGGTCTCCGCCCACCGTCACGCGCCTGGCTTGAACATCGCAGTCAGCGAGCACTGATGTCCTGACTGGCAACTGGCAACGAGAGGCTATGAAGCGGGCGCTCCATTGTCGATTGCAGTCGCGCGCGTGTCTTGACCAAGTTGACGTGCATTGCCCCGGCTTTGTTTGATTTTCGTCTGCAAGCTTCGACATTTGGTTCTCAAAACACGGTGCGCTCTCTGCAAGTGACTCATTTTACGGTGATAAATCGACTTGTTGGCCAGCTTCATCGTAGTAAATCACACGGTGTTTTGTGAAATAGAGAGCAAAGGATTTTGGTGATCCAGCTTGAACTTCGGCTGCCCATCCCCCTCTACCTTCAACAACTACGTTGATGCGTCACCTGTCCAATTAATTTGGGCACATACCCTTTTTTTCGAAGGTCTCGAGGGACCATTTTTCATCGTGTATGTGTCCTTGTTGTGAACTCCTTGCAGCGCTGCATGCTGGGTAGGACGCATACGTGGAGCAGATTTCACACCACGTCATGCCTTGTGTGGTGAGTAGCCCGAGACGCCAAACAAAATTCCGCCCATTCGATCTAGCAATACCAGTGGGAGACTTGCTCGCAGATCCCGATCCGCAGCCGATTTCGTGGTGACCAACAGTATCCTAGCGCAAAGCTCATTCCGCATCGAGATTCACGGCACCGCCAACAGCAGGAGACGAGCCGCCTATCGCCTCAACTTGGAGTGAAACCTTAGCGCCTGTCAACATAGCTCACTTGATCATATTCACCCCAACGACTCGACGCGCTTGCCTCAGCAGCTCATCGCAGCCACGATAGCGCTACGATTCGTGTGTAAAGACATCTTTTTCCTGGTGAGATCGAGTTTGCAGCGTAAGTGGGGCATTGCCTTGCATTTGCAGTCACGTGAGCCCGTGCCCCCATTTTGCCCGTCGTGCCCAATCCGCGCTCCCATTTCACACCATACAAAGACCTAATCTCCGCGCTCACTTTGACGGCATCATTGCAATGTGGTCACGACTCGGCTCGCGCTCTGCCGTTGCCGCCGCTCGGCTGCCCTCACTTCGCAAGTGTCTTCGTAAGGCTCAAGCGGCTCCTTCGCGCTCCTCTTCTTCCTCCTCCTTCTCCACCATGGCTCCGGCAGCTACGTCCTACGTGGGCGCCATAGACCAGGGCACCACCAGCTCGCGCTTCATCGCGTTCGACCACAGCGGCAACATCGCAGCCACGCACCAGCTGGAGCACAAGCAGATCTACCAGCAGCCGGGCTGGTGCGAGCACGACGCCGACGAGATTACGCGCAACGTCGAGACGTGCGTGCGCGAGGCGCTGGCCAGCGGCGGCATCGAGCTGTCGCAGCTGCAGGCCATCGGCATCACCAACCAGCGCGAGACGGCGCTCATCTGGGACCGCGTGACGGGCAAGCCCCTGTACAACGCCATCGTGTGGCACGACACGCGCACGACGGAGATCGTGCACCGCCTCAAGAACGGCGAGGGCGAGGGCTTCCTGGGCACGGGCGCCGACCGCTTCCGCGCCGCCACGGGGTTGCCCATCGCCACGTACTTCTCGGCCGTCAAGATCATGTGGATGCTCGAGAACGTGCCCGGCCTGCGCGCCAAGGCCGAGGCCGGAGACGCCATCTTCGGCAACATGGACACGTGGCTCATCTGGAAGCTCAGCGGCGGCACCGACGGCGGCGTGCACGTGACCGACGTGACGAACGCGTCGCGCACGAACCTCATGCGGCTGGACAAGCTCCAGTGGGATGACGACATCCTCAAGTGCCTCAACATCCCCAAGTCAATGCTGCCAGAGATCCGCTCCAGCTCGGAGGTCTACGCCTCGGGCCACAAGACGAGCATCATCCCGGGCATCCCCATCGCAGGTGACCTAGGCGACCAGCAGGCGGCGCTCTTCGGCCAGACGTGCTTCTCCCCCGGCGAGGCCAAGAACACGTACGGCACGGGCTGCTTCTTCATGATGAACACGGGCACCAAGCCCACGCCCTCCACCAAGGGCCTGCTCACCACCATGGGCTACAAGATCGGCGATCAGCCGGCCGTGTACGCGCTGGAGGGATCGATCTCGTACGCCGGATCGCTCATTCAGTGGCTGCGCGACAACCTCAAGATGATTAGCAGCGCGCCCGAAGTTGAGGAGCTGGCCAAGAAGGTTAAGGACAACGGCGGCGTGTACCTCGTGCCGGCGTTCTCTGGTCTGTTCGCGCCGCGCTGGCGTGATGATGCGCGTGGTGTGATGGTCGGTCTGACCTCGTACGCCACCCGCGAACACATTTGCCGCGCTGCGCTGGAGGCCACAGCGTTCCAGACGCAGGAGGTGGTGGCCGCCATGGAAGGGGACAGCGGCGTGCACCTGACCAAGCTCAAGGTGGACGGCGGCATGGTGGTGAACGAGACGCTCATGCAGTTCCAGTCGGACGTGCTGAACGTGCCCGTGGTGCGCCCCGTGGTGGCGGAGACGACGGCATTGGGCGCCGCGTACGCCGCCGGACTGGCCGTAGGCTTCTGGAAGACGGTGGAGGAGCTACGCGAGAACTGGCAGGTGAGCTCCACGTGGAACCCGGACATGGAGGCCGAGAAGCGCGGCCACTTCATTCACCAGTGGAACAAGGCCGTCGAGCGCACGCTCAACTGGGAGGAGCAGGAGTGAATCGCAGACCCCAGCAGCAACAGCAGCAGCAGATTATAGCGAGGCTGCCTAGTGCAGTAGGTTTTGCAGGCAGTGCAGTGTAACGAACAATGTCATCGTGGTTGTGTATTCAGGATACGTTGCGTGTCAACTGGTGCGACTACCGAGTTGAAGTGGACTAGCCGGTTCAACAGCTGCTGACCGCATGATTAAAGCTTGGGCGCCTTTGTTGAAGTGGTAGTCACGGCCGACACGGAGACATTGTACTTCTCCAGCAGACTAGAGAGCCGCTCGGCCGAGTATTCCCATCGAAGAGACTTCGTAGTCGTATCGACTGGAGGCTCCGGTTTTGACGGCGGGAAGGTGGGGATCGGTAGTTGGTGCTGTAGAGGGAACATGGTAAACTGCGGGCCCTCATCTTCTTCTGCCACCCGGCGCAGCGGCGCCGAGACGCTACTTTCATCAGTCGTGTCGTCCTGAGGCAGCACTTCTTTGGTTAGCTCGTACGCCCACGATACAGGCTTGATTTCGGCCGTCAGTGGAGCTGAATTGTCGAGCAGACGTTGAGGAAGCTGCAACGACAGCGGCGAAGCAGGTATCCGCTTATTGAAGACTTCATCGCTGCGTTGGGTGCGAAAGTCTTCGAACTGGTTGCTGGCGAGCTGAGGCTTCGTTTTGATATATTGTTTCTGCTCCTCCAGTGGACGGAGCTTCGTAATCTTCGAAGCAGGACTCTTGCCCAGTTTTCGTTGGTTGTTGTTGCGATGGTTAGTCACTAGCTGAGCATTGTTGTCCGGTGTTTGTCTCCTCTTCAGCATAATGCTGGGCGCAACTGCTGCTACAGGCTTCGGGAAGGGCAGACGCCTAGGCTTGCGCCCGTCAATGAGTGGCGAGAGGTCCTGCGAGTAACAGACCATCATCTGCCTCCGTCGCTCGTACAAACTTGCCGAGTGTTTCTCTGCTGTGCTGGCGACGTCGTTGCTATTGGTACTGTGTGACTGAGGAGTCTCGACGTGCTTGGATGCCGCCTCCGCGACGTGAGGCAGAGTTGTATCGCTAGGAGTATTCACCACCTTTGGCGGCTTGGGTTTCTTCTTCTTGGGCTTGTCCGCGGTAGTTTCCTGCTCGGAGCGACTCGTGTGCTCATCGGTTTGGAACTGCTGGAACTTGAGTTCTTCCTCGCGTTTGCGGCGCTCCTGGATCATCAAGAAGTGCTTTCGTCGCTGCTTAGCGAGCTCTCGTTCTGCAGCTAGGGCCTCCTCCTTGGTACGCTTGGTCGCTTCTAGACTCTCCCTCTGCTGGTTCAGAACTTCCTGCTGACTCCGCAGTAGTTGCAGTTGGTCTTGGCATTTCGCTTCAGCCTTCACGAGGAGACTCAGCTTCGGCAGCGGCGATAACACTCCACCGCCACTGACCTGCTTTACCGCCGGCGATTTGCTGCTTTTTCCTGCTAAACGAAGGATACAGGATGCGCACAGTAGTTGAGGTTCAGGCGAACTCGTGTCGTCGTTAAACCCTTCGGGGAGTGATTCCGGTGGCAACGACATCGCTCGAAAGCACCCGATGCAGCAATCGCTAGAGGTGTCATCTATCTGTGTGTCTGCAGCGATAGCAGCTTCCGATTTCGATTGATCATCTTCAACAGATTCCTTCGCGCCCGAATGGCGAGCCACAGTCATCGCTGCAGTGGCTTTAGTGCGCTGGCATCCAGCGAGGTGTTCAGTATTTATAGAGCTCGAAGCAGCAGCACTTCGGTGAGCATCATGTTAAACCAGAGCCCGCCTGCGCTTCACTCGATTGCTGGTCAAGGCAACTTCAAGTCTGTACATACCTTTGCATGTTCTGTACCTTGAAGTTCTCATCAACACCTCTCGGTCTCGACTCCAGTCTCGAATTTGATCCGAAGCCTCCGACGACCCTCCGGCCATGTCCACGTCCAACGTTGCGCCGCAGCACCATAGTGATGCCCATTTGGCGCACCTGCACGCCGTAGCCGCAGCACAGAGGCACGCTGAGTTGCAGCAGAGCGTGGGGCTCAAGATCCTTCTGGGGGGCATCGCCAATACACTCTCCGCCACCGCGACCAACCCAATCGATGTGGTAAAAGTGCGGCTGCAATTGCAGGCACTAGAACCAACCGCCGTCACGTCTTCGACGGCTGTGGCTGCGGCTGGCACCGTCGCGCCGACTCGGTACTTGGGCTTTGGTCACGGTCTCAAGACAATCGTGCAGGAAGAGGGATGGATCGGCCTGACCAAGGGATGGCAGGCGTCTCTGCTTCGTGAGTTCATGTACTCGGGCATCCGCTTCGGCATGTACGACCAGGTGAAGGAGTTCTACGAGGACAAAGTCTTCCACACGTCCGCCGCTGAGCACAGACGCACCCCTTTGTACATTAAGCTGCTGTCAGGCGCCACGTCCGGCGCTATCGGCAGTGCCCTCGTGAACCCCATGGACCTCGTGAAGGTTCGGATGCAGGCGGATCGCACGGGCACACGCTACAGCAACAGCTTCACCTTTGCCTGCCGCAAGATCTACCAGGAGGAAGGACTGGTTCAGGGTTTCTATCGAGGCGTGGCGCCCACCACGTTCCGCGCAATGGTCTTGACCGCTGCACAGCTACCGAGCTACGACCACATGAAGGAGACGCTGCTGCACCACACGCCGCTGGAGGAAGGAGTCACGGTGCACATGATATGCAGCATGTTCGCCGGTCTCACGGCCGCCACGGCGTCGTCCCCATTGGACGTCATGAAGACGCAGATCATGAACGAAACGAAACTCGGCGGCAGGAACGTCTTGGGCCGCGCCTTCATGCAAGTGCTGCGGACGGAGGGCATCCCGGGCTTCTTCAAGGGCTGGCTCGCTAACTGGTTCCGTCTCGGCCCGCACACCATCATCTCACTCATGGCGTACGAGGAACTACGCGCTGCCATGGGCATCAAACCCGTGTAAACAACTGTCCTTGTCCTGACTAGCGGTGGTGAGACTTGATAACACAATTTATGAACCGAACCATGCAATGAGATGCCGATGCTCGCGTTTAACATCCACGGCGTTCCACGTTAAACAGGTATGCGCGTTTCCAGGTCACGGAGGAGGAGAAGAAGCACCATTTTCGGCGGTCTCTACAGTACAAACTTGACCTTCACCTCGAACAATGAGCAGCTTCAGACGATCCACCGGACTCGGTCTCGGGACTCGATCGAAGCGGCTATAGTGAATACGCCAACACCTGCCAGTCGCCGTGCGAAGGCAACGCGTCCAGCTTCATCGTCCTGCCAGCGAGTGCTTCAGCATCCCGAAGCGCTGGCTTCGCGGCATCAAATCGCGGCGTGCTCCCGCAAAGAAGCGCGACCTTGCGCCAAGCACCAAAGCCAACCAAGCAGCTCAGGTGGCCCGGCTACCGCGGCGTACTTGTCGGGTGAGAGGGCAATCAGCGTTCGACTTGACCTCGAGGGCATGCCGGCAACAAGGCGACAGCGGTTGATCGTGGCCGCACGATCGCCGTCTCCGAGATGCGAATGCCAGTCTCCGTTTGTCCTCCAAGCGCGTACGTAAGCATTCGTCGTCGATGTCTTCGCTGTCTTCGACCATGTCCACGTCAAACGCACCTATGCAACATCATGAGAGCGCCAAGCTCACGCAGTTGTCGGCGGTGGCCGCAGCCCAGCATAATATTGATTGGCAGCAGGGTATCGGCGTCAAGATAATGCTGGGCGGCATTGCCAATACCCTCGCGACGGCCGTGACCAACCCCATCGACGTCGTCAAAGTACGCCTGCAATTGCAAGCGCTGGAGCCCGCCGCGGTGGGTACTCAAACGCGATACCTGGGATTCGGTCACGGACTCAAGACCATTTGGAGGGAGGAAGGTTTCGCTGGCTGGGCCAAGGGGTGGCAAGCCTCGCTGCTGCGTGAATACATCTACTCGGGCATCCGGTTCGGACTGTACGATGTCGTGAAGGAGACGTTCGAAGACAAGGTCTTCCATGTCTCGGCGGACGAGCGTGCCACCTCGCCGCTTTACATTAAGTTGCTGGCAGGTGCCACGTCCGGCGGCATTGGCAGCGCACTCGTGAACCCCATGGACCTCGTCAAAGTCCGCATGCAGGCAGATCGAACTGGTGCTCGGTACCACAACAATTTCACCTTCGCGTGCCGTCAGATCTACCAGCAAGAAGGTCTCGTTGAAGGTTTCTACCGTGGCGTCGCGGCCACCACTTTCCGTGCCATGGCGCTAACTGCAGCACAACTGCCCAGTTATGACCACATGAAGCACACGTTGCTGACGCAGACGTCGTTGGAGGAAGGCGTGACGGTGCACATGATCTCGAGTATGTTTGCTGGGTTGATGGCGGCCACCGCGTCGTCGCCGATGGACGTGATGAAAACCCAGATTCAGAACGAAGCCAAGAGCGGAGGATCCAACGTCCTTGGCCGCGCCTTCATGCAAGTGCTGCGGACGGAAGGTGTTCGTGGTTTCTTCAAGGGTTGGCTGCCGAACTGGTTCCGCCTTGGTCCCCACACCATCATTTCGCTGATGGTATACGAGGAATTGCGCTCTACCATGGGTATCAAGCCAATGTAGAGCTATAAGCTGGCGCTGTCGAGGGATATAGTGCTTCGCTGTACAGCGCATGAATTATTACTTCAATTTCAATACACGTGTTGTGAACGCATTGCCACATGCTGCAATTGTAGCTCTTCAGCCACTTCAACTAGACCATGCAATTGGTGAGACGAGCCATTGCTGTACAGCAGCAAGCAAGGATTCATCGTTGTTAACCAACTTATGCGCACGCTGCCGGGCCCATTCACAGCAAGTATATACATATCGCCCCTGGCATAGTTGGGGTTAATTGCATCGCAGCGAGAAGAGTGGCGCAACGACGGCGCTCTCCCAACGCAAAGTCAGCAACAGCACTTCACAGAGCCAAAATTGCTCCCATGGGTGTTCTACCAGCACGAGCCCGCCGTACGACATGCGGCACCCGCCCTCTTCGTCCTCAAGCAGTATCCTATACGTCAGCAAAAACACATGCACTCCTCCGTCAAGCACCCCCACGACACACGTTGCAAAACCAGAATAAAGCCACGTTACCAGCGGAAGTCGTCCTGCCACACCTCTGCCTTGCCCACCATAGCCAGCGTGGTGAAATCGTCCTCAAGTCGCGAGGGATCCAGACCGTGTACGAGTATAATGATGCCCTTCTCCGTTTCGAAGCGCGTGAGTAAATAGAGGCTCTTGAGCACCACATCGTGGTCCGCCTGGTTGACCGTGCGCATGCACACGACGTTGTTCATGTCGACACGTTGCACAGTGTGCACGTCCACATTCAAGAACACGGAGAAGAAGCGTATCGTGCGCTTCATGTCGGTACCGAGTTGCCAAGTTTTGTTCGCCAAGTCTGACGACGACCGATTGGCGAAGAATTTGGAAAAGCAATAGCTCATGACGCCGTCACTGAGCCTCCTTCTGTCCGTCCAGCCCAAAGTCGTCCCCTTGTGTGGTTTATGGCGATGCTTCTCAATGTCCGCCATGATGCGGCCGTACGCGACGCGGTTGATCTCGAGACACTCGTCGATTTTGAACTTCCTCCACACCATCAGCTGCGTGCGCTTCAACACGGCGTCGTCCTCCTGGTCGTCTTCGGCGTGAACGTCCACCAGGTGCTGCAAGCTGCCGTAAGCCTTGGCGAAGGTCATCTCCCGGTCCCTTAGCGACTCGTTCTCCTCGTACAGCTCCTTCCTCATACGCGCGAGCTGCAGTAGTCGCTTCTCTCGACCGGAAGGAGGTTCGTCCTGCACTGCTAAGGGAAGTGGCTCGGTTGGCTCCAGCTCAGTGAGCGACTCCAGATCTTCCAGAGGTTCCAGCGTCAAGTCCAATAGCTGCTGCGTGTCGGTCAAAGCCTGTGCGGCGTGGTACGCCGCTCTCTGCTCCTGTGCACGCAGTAGCCGCTCGTACTCGTCCTCGAGCGTCTCCACCTGCGCCCGCAGCTCATTCAGATTGAACTACAAAGCCACGACACTTGGTTAACCACTGCAACGATCTGGTTATTGCAGCGTACGGCCCACGTACGATCTTGCGGTAGTAGCTGCGGCGCACTTTGCTGCGGTTGCGTTCGCGTCGGTGCTGCTCCTCGGGTGACAGCTCCGCGGCCGTCGCCACCATCGGAATTTACTGAACGCAACGAAGAAGAAGAAGATGACGCAGCCGAGGATGGAGCAGAACTAGAAGTGGACACGCAAGGGGGGTGGCGCCGCGAGGTGCTGTGTTGGCGTTGTGCAACCAGTTGAATCTCGGCAAAATGACCTCTGTGAAAGTGTACGCGCCAACACTTTGTCAACTTAATTTTATGTGACATTGAGGTTCGTGTACTGAAACTTAGTTTGACCCGTGTCAAGAGCCCTTACAAAAATAGTATCCCTCGATTCCAGCTATTGTCCGCTGCATCCGTTTCGACGGGGCAACTGACACGCGAAGTGACCGTCGCTGCTGCATGCGTGCAGCCCAAAGGCGCCGCATCCTCCTGGAGAGCTCCTCATGACACCGTCTTGTAGTTGTTTGCGGTCCCTCTCGCGGTGCAGTACCGAATCGAGCTCATCGTGGTTCCATGCGCGGGCGCATTTGACGCGGTGCTGTCTCAAGTGGTGCCGTGCCTGCTGTTGACCACCCGTTCATCTGGAGCGGTGCAATCCATGATGCGTGAGCAAAAAGGCTGGGGCATGGCCTTCGCCCGCCTAGCTGCTCTAGCTAAGCGGCTCGCCCAGTCCGAGGTTCTGCTCCCAGCGCAGGGCGATCTGTAGGTTCTCGAACAGCCAGAAGGAGCGGCTGCGGTCCCCCATGTTCATCATGATCCCCCCATGCACGATCTTGAGCTTCTTCTCCAGGTTCTCACCGCACGCCTCCTCGCTGTTGTTGTCGTCGTCTTCGGCGGACACTTCCTCGATGTTGATCCAGTACATGGACTGCCTCCACTCCTTCTTCTTCTGCAACGCGATGGCTTCACTGAACTCGACGTGGAGCGTGTGCTCCTCCCGACGTAGACCCTTGCAGATAATGAGGCAGCCCGAGTCGTCCGGGTGCGGGATGCGCGTCATAATGATGAGCGCCGTGGTGATCGAGTCCTCTCCCTCCTTTTCCATTGTGCGGTAGAGCACGTAGCTGTTACTGTCGAACTGCTGCATGATGTGGAAGCGCGTGTGCAGCGCCGGCGCGTACAGCTTTGAGTGCCTCTCAGGAGACGTGAGCGTCTGCCAGGCTGTGCGTGCTACATCCGACGCACTCACGTACGAGCTGCGGCGGAAGTTCTTCTCAAAGTAGTAGCCGAACGAGTTGTCTTTGGCCACGTGGGAGCATGTCCAGCCGAGCGCCGTGTCCGTCGTGATCATGTGATTGCGGCTGGCGACGAAAGCCTCGAACGTTCGCTGTGCGTCCTGTGCGAACTTGTTGAAGCTCTCGAAGGACATTTCGTCCATAATGAGCATGGGCGTCTGCACACGACGGTCCTCGTCCTCCTGCTCAATCGGGGCCGCTATCGAGTGGTCCATGAGCTGGTAGTTGACGTCGAATAGTCGCTGGAAGCGGAACGAGATCTTCTCGCGGTCCTCGAACTGCTCGTGGAGCTGCGTATTCTCCATCCAGAGGCGGTCGCGCAGTCTTGCGAGCTCCAGATACCTCTTCATGAGGCTAGACGGGTCCTTTGCCGTCTCGGCCTTCTCTCTCTCGGTCTTGTCTTCCCACTGGGCCAGGAGGCGGTTGTACTGCTCTCGCAGGTACTCCGTGTGTGCTCTCAGCTCTCCCAGCGTCTCCTACAGTCATCAGCACAGTACAGTTAGATCCTCCCTACCCACGGTAGAACGCAACGTACGTAGAGCAATGCGGTCGTACAATTTTGCGGTAGTACGAGCGTTTGACAGAATCGCGGTTCTTCTCGCGTTTGAGTTCGTCGGCAGGCGAGGCCAACGCCAGCGCCTTGCGGTGGCGGATGCCTGTGGTGCTGGGTCCCGCGGTCTTTAAGTTGCGCTTGCGCTTCTTCTGGGACATCTCCTCGGCTAGCATGCTCAGCAATTGACTCGTGATGTCGTCGTCGTCGTCGATGGAGTTGAGCGGCGGTGGCACCAGCGGCATCTGCTCGGAGGACGACGAGGCCTCCTCCGATGACGAAGAGTTGTCGCCTCCGCCGCCGATCTCCACCTTGGGCTCGAACGCAGCCTCGATGTCCAGCTCCAGCGCCGCCATGTCGCTCTCGGCGTCCTTCATCGCTTTGTCTTTGCGTTCCGACTGTAAATTAACTTGTGGCCGATTATGCTGCAAAAGAGAGAATCCGCTGCCAAGACGAATTTTCAACCAATCGCAGTATCAGATTTAGATATTTTATGGACGAATCAAGTGAAGGGCTCATCTCGTTTCCGCATAAAAAGACAGATCCCCTGCTCAAGCACATTCTGTGCCTCAGAATCGTACTTGACAGGGAATTTAGCGGAAAAAAAAGAGGAGACTACACTTGGAGGAGTACTGTACTGTAGCCTTACCGCTTCACTGTGCAGCACTCGCCCCGTGACCTTCTTCGCCTCCTGCATCGCCCGCTTGATCTCACGACCAGCTTGTTTCGGCCGTCGCCTCCTCGAAGGAGATTCTTTGCGCAGCGGGGTTAGTCCAGCCCAGCTGGGGTCAGGCACAGCACCAGGCGAAGGATGTCGTCGGCGGACAACCGGTGGACGGACGCAAGCGCCGGCACACCAAGCAGCCTGGTTCTCGCTGCACGAAGCAAAGCACGTGATCGAGTAAGTCGCTGCCGGGTTCACGTGCAGCGTCCTTCCGGTGCGGAACGACAGCTCGAGAAGCGAGCGCCACGGCTCTTACTTCGCAATAGCATCAGCCGACAGCAACGCGGTATCTATCCGCTTACGACAATGGCTGCAGGTCAAGAGTACAGTATCGCGGTGACTGGTGACCAGGCCCACGTACGTGACGGCCACCGTGACCTGGGTTTGCAACCTTTGCCAGCTGGAGATCGGGAGGCTCGGTTGTTTGGGTTGCCTGCACCTGCGCTGCGACGGAGTGCAAGAGAGACGCGGCATCTCGATCTTCGCCGAAAGCCGCACAAATTGGCGCCAATGACGCCTGATCACTATCTGCTCGAGCTCCTCGTCACGTGGGTATCAGGGACCTGCCGGGATTACAATGCTGGCAACGCGCTACAAATTGACAAAACTGTCGATTGATTATGAAGTTTACCTATTGCTCCCGTTAAATAGTCTGTGGCCGCTCGACGACTGCCGAATCGGGACGACGCTCAAGGCATAGCATGAGATGGATCGCGCCCACTCACAGGACGATGCAACACGGCGACGCTCGATACAAACACGGCGTGGTTTGTGTTGTTAACTGATTGATCAGTCGAGTGGCACTCACCGCGTCGGCTCGTAGAGCTGCTGCAGTCGCTGCCGGAAGAGGTGGCGGTCAGCGAGACGCAGGTTCAGTCGCTGCTGCTCCTCGACGAGCGAGCTGCGCACGATCGTAAGCTCGGCGTACAGATCCTGCGGCGTGACACGGCGCTTGCCATCGCGGAAGTCCTCGACCGAGTTTTCGTTGCGCTGCTGCCAGGTCTGCAATACGGTGGCGAACTCGCCCTCGAGCTGAGCCACCTCGTCGCGCAGGTTCTTGAGCGCCTCGCGCTTCTTGTAGTAGCAGCGCTTGACGAAGAGGCGGTTCTTCGCTTGCTTCTCTTCGTTTGAGAGTCGCTTGGTCGAGAGCACTTTGGCGCTGCTGCGCTTCTTGAGCTTCCTGGTGGGGCTGGACTTGCAGAGCTCCGAGGCCGACGAAGGGGAGGACGAGGCTGTCGACATCGGCGTGTGCTGGTCGAGCTTCATGGCGTCCAAGTCGAATATGTCGAGCGAAATGGACAGTGGATGCACGGACGGCGGCATGGTTTGCATGGCTTGCACGGAGTAAGCGGAGGGGACAATGGCGGTCGTAATGGTTGCTGGGTTGTCACCGGTCTCGAGAATGGCAGGTTGAAGTTTGTGGTTGTTGCCGTGGCTAGCGAATTCGAAAATGAAGTCGCTACACTCCCGCCGAGCAAAGCCGGCCGCCGTCGCGAGAGGAGATCACGCCTCTCCTCGCATGCGCGTGCGGGGAAGCCTTCGCAGCAGTGCCCTTCGAAGTCCAGAACAATGCCGACACGGAAGAAGAGTCATGGCCATGGAACGTTAGTACAGGTGGAGTGAATAAGATGGAGCGTGCGGTTTTTGCACTTCGCGTCCAAAGAGTGGCACGGTTCAGCTAGCTGCTTGAGCAACGGAGACTTGCTCTCGCTCGCCCCAAAGTCTCCGCAGGATGGCCGATGCGTACGCCAGCGTTAGTCCAGCGTCGTGGCGGAAGCTGCGTGACGACATGGCCACTTCGGTGAGTACTAGAGTAGGAGATTTCCAGGCCTCGCGCTCAAGCTTTGCTCGGTGGCGACACCGCTGCTTGTCGGATCGTGCAAAGCACGCCACGCCACGCGCGACTTCAACCTCCTTCTTATTCCCGTGGGATATGTGTGTGTGTGGGTGTACTCGGCGCTTGCACTGTCTGGTCATCAGCGCGGTCGTGGCGATCTCGTGGCCGCTGACAGCGCCCTGCACAAGGGAGGCCCATGCGTCCAGCCGTACTCGCTCTCGTTGCACTGGTTGCAGGACTGACGCACGCGTGCTTTTGCTCGAAAAAGAGCAAAAGATGGCAACAACTGCACGAGCGAAAGCCTGCAAAATTGCCATGGCCGCCAAATTGGAAGAGTTTTATCGTCCCCATCTTGGTGAAATCCGGCAAAGCTGGCTTCAGTGCGCTGATATCCGCCAGCGACTTTCCTTGCAAAGTTGCGAGTGCTGCAGCAAACCAAGCGGCGAGGCAGGCTGCAGCAACGTGGAGCGCGTGAATCCTGTAGAGCATTTGGATTCGTGCACGCTGACGAAGTCTCCTTCCGCTGCATGGCAGCGTGTGTGCGCTGCTCGACCCGTTAGTCACGGGAGACGAACGCGAGTCGCTCCTAGTGCGCTGACGTCGCCTACACGCTCGCTGCCTGCAGCAGGCAGACAGATACGGAGACAATTTCACAGGCTACGTGACGCCGGCGCTTTTCGGTGGCTGCGACGCTGGTTCATATATTTTAAAATGAGCCCGCGTAGATCGCTGGCTATCGCATTGGCCAGGCAGCCAGGGCGGGGCACTGACATGACAAGAGCTCCAGTGAGCATAGCAGACAATGCCAAGAGCTCCAGTTTGATGCAGACAAATTGTCGCTGGCTCACGGAGAACTTCAACGACTTCAACTTGAAGCACGTCACTCTTGGCCATCACTCCTGTATGGCTACTGGTAAGCGCTGTCCGTCGTGTACTATCGAGGCGATAGATACCATTTTTGCCATGTAGTGTTTGTATGTGCGCCCGCGAGAAGCTCGTTTATCCTACGCACTATCCGTAGCTGATCGGCGTAACAGCGACCTGTCAGACCGTCTGACTCAGACCTAGTGTGAACACCGCCGCGTATACGATCGCCTCACGGTTTTAACAAAGATCATGGGGGTTATCGTACGCACTGTGATTTCCTACACGTACAATATGTTGGTGACTTCAACTTCAGTTCTGCCTGGTTACTGCGAATAACTTCAATGGTCGAGTTTGTATTGTACATGTATGTCCTCCAGAAGAAAGAGAGAGCGCAAGCAGCATCGTTATTGTGCCTGCTTCGGACGTCGGAGAGGTTATCTCTGCAGTAGCAAAGCAACAGGAGCATGTCTTTCGTCGAATTTCGAGTCCAACCGCGGCATCCGTGTAGTTATTCCAGCAATTTTGGGGCGTTTGTCCCAAATAAAGTATCCTATATTTTATGTCCAGTAAGTGCCTGTAGCAATTCCCTCTCCTCGATGGCGTCGCGACGGAGCTCCTCGTCCTCCCCCAGTTCTGGGCGAGAACCAGCAGAAGCTGCCCGTAAGCGCAAACACCGCGAGCTCGTCAAGCGCCAATACTACCAGAAGCTGGTGCGGATTTCGTGCATGTTTCTACGTCATTATTCATTAAATTACTAAATCGAATTCCCATACGTAGGAAGTGCTCAAGGAGCTCAAGCGACAAGAATGCACGTTGGCCTCGCAACACTCGACGTTGCTGCGTTACGTGCAGTCTCGACCGTCGGTGGCGTCACTGGGCGGTCCAACGGCCTCTGAGCAGGTGCTCCACGACAAATATGTGCAGGCGACCAGCGAGAAGGAGAGACAGATGAAGGAGAACGCCACGCTACGCCGCATCCATGGAGAATATTTGACGTTTCAGACGAAGCTGGCGGCGGCGAGTGCAGCGGAGGAGCGCGAACGACGACGAGAGCGGGTCCAAGCAGGTTATTCCGAAGAGCCTACGAAGGAGCCCGAGTCGGACTCCGACTCTGTCAGTGATAATCAGAGCTTGCACATGAAACCGATCACTGTGGACGCGTGTTACGCAGTCATTCGGACGGCATACAAGGACGTGTGCAACTTCCGAACGAGTCGAGATCTATACACGTTCAACGCCGAGGTGTTAGGGTGGACGCATCGCTATCGACTGGAAGGAGAACATTTGCAATATTCCATTTGCAAGTTCTTCCCGGGACGCACAGCGCAGGAGCTGTCCGATCGTGGATGGATCGTCATGACCACGGAGAGCTCATATAAAGCGCTGCACTCTCGCGGCATGACGTCGAACTTGCACGACGTCCAAGCTGTAGACGAGGACAACCGCGTCTTCTGCCGTGAGTTGCAGCGTCCAGGCCAGAACGCAGTCATGAAGACTTTGTTTCTGTCGTCACGCTTTCAGACGGAAGACGGGTACATGACGATCTATCGTGCGTTAGATCATGAGAAGCTCGGGTTTACTGGAGTTGTCAACCCCAGCACTGAAATGAAGAGCGATGCAAACGTAATGGCGCATTCGAGGACATCGGAAGCCCGCGTTGTCTGGCTGGATATGTTTGCATGGACGTCTTTCGAGAACGACGGCGGGTCTGGAGTGAAGTTTCAGTTTGGTGGCGAAATGAAGCACTTCTCAGCGGAGAATGCCAAGTTTTGGATGATGGAGGTTCTGCTGATGGCACTACGCTGGGAGAGCCGCACGGTGGGGCCTCTTATTACCTTGCAGAGTTGAGGACATTTCCAGCAAAGGGTAAAGAGATGCATCAATATTTAATAGCCGCCTTCGCGGGTGGGTGTCTGCTCATCCGGCCGTGAGCGTGAACTGCGAGCCAACCGCCATGCTCTCCCATCGCACTGCGATAAACAACACTTCCCGCAGCCAAAGCGTAGTTGTGGTGGCCCCGCCGAAGTGGAACAGACACTTTTTGGGCTCTTGTGGCACATTGTAAAACAACACCCAGACGTACTTATCTACCCACACTTCGGAGGTCACCACTTGGAGCGGATCCACACAAACCTGAGCAACGCCGTCGTCCATCTCTTCAAAGTGCACAAGATCCTTGTCAATCGACCGAAAGAGAAGCAGATATCCTTCTTCAATTTGTCGCCTCGCTAACAAGAACACTGTTTTGACTGCTGGTGCAATTCGTCGGTAGAAGAGTATCGTATCGGCGTCAACGTGCTGCAGCACATGGAACTGCGCGTTTAGCGCCGAGCCGTAGATCTTGGGGAACTCCTCTGGGTTCGAAAAAATTGACCAGCTCCGCTGCAGTAGGTCACGAGGCGAAAGTGAAAAGTCCTTCTGCAGCGCGAATTTCAGAGTTCGCCCACGAATTTCGCGCTGGTCTGTCCAGCCCAAAACCCGAGCACCAGTACTCAGTTTCTCCGTGCTGCGGGCAAAGCACAGCACGTCGTTCATTGCGTCATTGATCACTTTCTCGTACGCTGCATTGGACAGCGGCTGAATGTGGAACTGGCGAGAGGTGGCGACTCCGGGCAGCGGCACTTTGGCCACCTCCGAGGCGTCCAGCAATTGTCCCATGCGGCTCTCGACCTTCATGTGGTACGCGTTCTGCTGGTACAGTCGGTCGTTCTCCTGTTGGTACCATTTCTTGAGTTCTGTGGCTTGTAAGTATTTCTGCATGGTAGGCGCCTGAGTGCTGGGTGTGGCCAACATATTGTCGTTCTGCTGGTCTTTGCCACTTCCAGACAGCAGCATGGCCGCGTATTGTTTGTCTAGCGCATCCAACTCGCGTCGGAGGTTCTCCAGAGTCGTCTACAGAGTTACGAAAGACTCGATCAGAAAATAATAATAAAAACCCAGCAAAGCGTCCCAATGGCACGTACGAGTTTCTTCTTGTACGACTTCTTGACGTACTCGCGGTGCTTGAGGCGCTTGCGCTCCGACAGCTTGGCGGCTGCGCTAGCGGCATCGTTGTCACCCGCTCGCATTTGGTAGTGTACGGCTGGTTTTAGCTATAACTGCGGCTCTGAACTTTTTGAATGCCAGAACTGGAATATTACGGCACGAAATGTGGCATTGTCGCGAATCAATCGTTTTGAAGAGGTGTTGAAGTTGACCTGTACTACGACTTAGCCCCGTCGACTCGATGAGCGAGATATTAGCCGCGATGCTGGACGAAAGACGCACCGACGAGCACGGCTGCACTCGACGGGTGCGAACGAACAGCACGATGTACGCGACGGGGAGTAAGGAAACGCTGTGAGGGATTGGATCTTTTGGTGCAAACTTTCCACTGGAAAGTGGAGAGAGTGTTACCGAAAGCAGCGCGGTGTCAAGGCATTTGCTCTAGCTGTACGTTGTTCTAGCTGTACGACATAACACTCGGAAGTGATGAATGCGTGGTTGCCTCCAGGCGCCAGACAATTTGGCTCGCGCGTCAACGGGAACACAAAGCGCTTTCGATCTGATACATTTCAACACGCTCAAAGGCGCAATCTTCACGTAAGTTTCACTGGTCAGCAAAGGAAGTACTATGCACACTCAGGGGAGCGCTAGTGGCATTAACCATGTCATGGTAATGTGTGCTCAATCTCTTTTTCGTGTGGATCGATACAGTGCAGCCAAGTAAACTGGCCAAGTAAACAATCAATCAGCCCATCCCACACTTGCACCCTCTCGTCACTTTCAAAGTCTGCTGACTTCCCGACGACGACGACGATGGAGCTCGGACGTCTAACGGAGCCCGACCTCGAGCCGCTTGGTGCGCACTCGCCCTCGCCGAACCCAGACCAGCAGCCTTCATGCGACGACAGCGACGACACGCTCCTCACCGACATCATGGCATTCGTTGACACGTTCCCAGTAGATAGCGAGCAGCTCTTAACGGAACCAAAAGAAACAGTAAAGGGCAACACTCGGGGCGGTCCTGTCATCGAGATCCTCGACAACGACGACGGTAGCAGTAATAATGATGCAGTGACGTCCACTGCCATCGCCCCACAGTCGAAAGAGCAGCGACGACGCGAGGCCAACCGCCTCAAAGACCACAACAAATACCTCAGGAAAAAAGAGAAGATCCCCAAACTCCAAGCTGAGGTGAAGCAGCTCACCAAGATCCTCACAACGTACGAGAACGACAGAAGGCAACGAGCCCAAGCACCAGTTCAAACTTCATCGGAGGGGAAGAACGAGAAGGAGCAACAGCTTCTGCAACTGGCCCAGGAGAAGAACGACCTGTTGGTGGAGAACGCTCAGCTCCGCAAACAATTCCATCGATCCACAGCTCTAGCCACCAACCTGCAGCAGATGCTCAACAACGAACACAAACTCTATCTGGCCAACTCGTCGTACTTCCTCGTGCTCAAGCCGCTCACGACACCCGACTGCCAGCGAGAGCTGAGACGGTCGATGAACATCATCATGCCGTGCTACCGCGTAGCCAAGAACCTCAATCGAGCTCGAGAAATCTGTGGCTGGGACGAGAAGCGCTTGACCCAGCGGTCCGACTTCCACAACTTCAAGTCCAAGTTGATACGGGGCAAGTCGGCGCGGTTCGTGTTCAACCAGACGTGGGAGGTCTTCTTGGACCCATTTCGCACCGAGAAGCTGTTCGCGCCCATCATGAATGTCCGCTGTCGTCTTGTGCAGCGCGTAGACGACGACAATATTCTCTTCTGCTACGACCATGCAGCATCGCGTGTCTTGTCCGAGAAGACCGACGTTCCATCAGTGAGCACGATGGCGCTAGTGACAAGAGCCTCCACCGAGAATAGCCACCTTATCATCACTCGTGGACTAAGGCGCGGGAGTGTGGAAGTGCAAGATCTGCTTCGGGCAGCCCCAACGGAGCGCAGAAGTGAAATCTGGCTGGAGACGCTGACATGGTAAGGCTGTTGATCCATTCTTTTAGCATCAGGTCTCTGATGCCTCGGCTAACTGTTGGTATTGCAACCCAGGATTCAGTTCGATCAGCGTGGGCAGGACTGTGAGGTAACCATCGGTGGAGTCTCTCCGGCGCTCCGCCAGAGCTCGTACTTTTGGATGGTCGAGTGCGTTCAACTGGCACTACGGTGGGAGATGGCTGTGTTTGGCCCGCGGTTTCGAGCGACGTAGCGTCGAGAGTCGAACACTGGCATGGCGTCAACGGCGAAGGCAGGACGGAGTGTGAAGCAGGTGTGGAAGTGCATATGTATGCTCTGAAATGGCAGTGTTTATGAAGTGAACTTGTTGTCGAATCTACCGTTGACCAGGTGTACGTGGTTGACGGTATATTCACTAGTCATGATCTCGAGAGGTCTTTACGTTCGGACTGGGCTAACTACGAATGTAGGTACTAAGCCTTTCACTCCCCAGCAGCCCGTTTACCGAGTGGGCTTTCGTTTGAGGTCCTTCTCAGGGTCCCATTCCCACGTTGGTTGAAGTACTCGTCTTAGTTGATTCGGTGTCCTCTGCAAAACTGCGGAGTTCGAGGCCGGTGGGTGACTTGGAGGAGTCCTAGCTGCCATAAGTTATTTGCCGCATTGATATCGCGCTCCCAGTAGTTCGCTCTGCAAACTACGTTTCCGCAGACCCGCACATTCCTCGACCTCTTGGTTTTCGTCGTCCCGTAGATCTTGAACGGCATGTCCACCATCGGACGTGAGCACTCGGAGCAAAGATAGCTGGTACGGAATTCGTCGACCATGACGAGGGTTGCGCGGCGAGAGAGTTCAAGTGCGAACCGCTTGAGCGGGACGTGCATATGGCCCGCGAGGTGAGTCTGGCTGCTCCATTTTCCGAGAGCCACACACACGTCACGGTCCACGGTCGGGACGACACGCTTGGCGAGTTTCGCCACGGCCTTGCGTTTGAATCTCGACACCGTGAATCTCCACTTGCGAAACCCTTTGAGAGCGCAGAACTCCAACATGGTGCTGATATTCTTCCACATGTGCTCGTAACGAGAGAGCAGGGACACCGACGACGAAGTCTTGAGCGATGGCATGTCCTTCACAAACGCACCATAGCGCGGATACCTCTTCTTCAGGTTTTCGAACCAGAATGCATGGTGCTCGACACGACTCATGTGTCGGTACTCTCGGGACGTGACTTGTAGGACGTGAGAATTGTCACGCAGGAAGTGAGATCGGCGCCTGACACCGTGTTTCCGCGGACGGTGCTTTGGGTGGTGCCTGTGGCAGATCTCGCACCACCCCTCCACATCGCAGTGCGCTCTGCTGCGTCTCTTGCGTCGGTGGCGACGACGGCGGTTCCTGCTGCGCTTCTTGCCATGGCGTCTGCCGCCAACGTGGCCTGGACAGGTACTGCACCAACCGGGCATGGAGCATGGCTCTTCCGGTGGGTTGCAGACAAAGCCCAGCATAGGACGGCTGTATGCTGTTAACAACATCCGTAGACCTGGGTCGATCCCGATCAATGTATTTGGTATATACTTCGGAGAAAGAGCAGGTCGTTCAAGAGGAGCAGGAATTGACGTCAGCACAGCAGCACTGTACCCATTTGTGGAGATCTGATACTCAAAGTTGCGCCTTGGAACGCCAATCCGTTGATCTGCTGTGTGGCTAACGCAGTCTCCGAGGTTGAAAACAGAGGTCCACACTCGCTCGCGTGCTTCTTAGAACTCCTCACGCGTGGCATACGTCCGATGGCCACGAGAGTTCGTGGACTTGTAAAGCCCAAAAACGTCCTTGCCCGTAGTTGCCAAAACTTGTTTTGCGACTTGGTAGAGCACCTCTGTAGTGACCGGGAAGAACGATGGCACACAGGAGGTGGGCTGGGGCAGCAACGTAAACAATCGGCACCCTTTCGGGATCTCGTCTTGGTCGTGCATTTCTTCCATCTCCTTCAGCATGTCGTACAGCTTGCCGAGAAATAGCACTTCGTGGCTAGCGATGTTCGCAGCTGTAGGAGGCAGTTCTAGCCACTCAAGCCATTGCTTCTCGACGTCCGTGAGGTGGTGGAGCTCGACTTTAGTCGAGCGACCATGGCCTCAGCTGCTCCCCGCGGATACGCAAGCTGCAGGCTAATGAAGTTGACAAGCCGCGCCTCGAAGTTCGTTCGAACGTGTTGCTGCGCCGCAACGAGCATGTCATTCGCCAGTTCTTTGATAGCGGAGCTTGAATAGAAAAGCGTAGGTGGTATATACGACGTGACCCTCGATCGCGAAGCCTTGTACTTGTTGATGGACCCCTCTAGCGCAGCGTTAGCCGAGGGTTTTGGCGCGGGCCTCTGTTCGTCACCAAATACAGCAGTGCAGCACCGGTAGAACGTAGCTTGGTCCAGCTGCAGGGCTGTCTCCATCGTGCGAGATCTTGCTGGCACTACTGGGTAGTTCGGGTAGCTGCGCTGGTAGTGCTCAAACAGGCGGCAGCAGTGGAAGTTCATGACGAGCATTACCTCTATGCGGATCTGCTGCAGAGCCACAGCACGTTGTTCGAGCGCGTCCTGGATGTCAGGATTCGGACAAATGTGCCTCAGTGGGTACGTCACCGTGGAGAACTTTAGGACGCTGTTGGCTCCTTGAAGAAGGGTGCGACGATGGTTCGCGGCTGCGCGTTGCTCCATGTCGACTTCATCAGGCGGTCTCCACGCGACCGCGAGTTCTGGCAGGGGCTCGACGATGCTGGGGTCGGTAGCGAACGAATCCACGGAGGAAGGATATAAGTTTTCTTAAATATCTGTATGTCGGGGTGGTATGTCAATATTGGAAGGCGTCCAGTGTAAGCGCATCAATCTAGTGAAGTGAAGAAGTGATAATATATGTCCTAGGCTACCGTCATGGCTTGTGGCAGCACAAAGATCGGTTGTGCTATCCTTTCGCCGGCATACTCCTGGTTTGAGCTTGGCTGTATAGCGTCCTGGAGTTCTGTGCCTTCCTCTTCATGTTCAGGCACCACTACAACCATAGCTCCATTCACTAACGTATGTGGCGCTCCGACGTTGCGCAGGATGATGACCGGCATGTCTACCTTCACACTTTTGCTGAGTACGAATTGACACTTGACCACAATTCGATACTGCCATCGCACGAATGCCGCACTGTTCGTGGGGGCAACAGGTCGTCCGTTCACGTCGTCGATCAGCGGCAAGTACAGTATCTCGTCCAGTAGTTGACCGGCACCCACACCAGGGAAGTCCTGTGTGCAAACAACGCGCGAGCCAGTACTGGGTCGACGATTTGGCAGCTCCACCGTCAGGTCCTCGTACAACAACACCGAAATATTGTGCATGTCCCGGGTCGAGTAGTTGCTGATGCGCGCCTGCAGCGACAAGGTGGACCCCGAGATGTGCACGTCACTATCCAAGCACACCGAGACCTCGCAGGAGCCTTTGGACTTCATCAGGCTCAGCAACCGGACCTCGTCCGACGACGAAGTCTGCAGCGAACGCACAGGGTGGCACAGCGACGGTCGGTGCACCACGAGATCGCGCGACGTCTCTAGGTTTGCCGCCAATTTGCCTTGTACACCCAGGTGAGCCGTAATCGTGTACGAAACGCTGGCATTCACTTGGCGCATGGCCCCCGCAAAGCCCTCCGTGACGCGAAAAACGGGTGGTAGTGAGGCGTCCAGCAAGTACCGGAAGCGGAAGCGATACTCGCCAGACTCGAACGTGCTGGGCATTGGATCAACGAGTCGGATCCGATCGCACAAGAAATCATCGCGCGTGCTGCAGTTTGAAAGTGCGTGGTTTGCACCTTCCGACCACGCGATCGTCTCCGCGCCCTCCACACGCATCGAGAACTCTGCACCGTCAAAGCAACACACGCGGTTAGCACGGTCGCAACAATGAATGACCACCCAAAGTCGCACCTTCACACTCGATAGGACTCGAGACCCGCAGAATCAATTGACCTTGCACCAAATCGCCTACAGCATAGCTCTCCCGATGCAGCCTTATGCGGAGACTGCCTTTGATGCCAATGCTGAAACACTTGAACACCTTCCCCATTGCGAGTTACAATGACTCTTTGCTAATAGTTGTTGTGCGCGCTGTCACTTTGAGATGTGATCGGCGTGCCGAAGGAGCTTGTGCCCCTGGCCACTCAAGTAGAGCTCATCGCCGCAAACTGAAGCATGGAGGTGTCAGAGACGCGCGTGGCATGCGATGTGACTGCGAAGCGGAGTCCCTCCCGCTCGGTTTGCGTTGCTCCGGTTGGCGATTCTGCTCAGGTCCCAATCCGCTGGGCGTGGTTGAAGTGGACCAGCAACGAGAAGCGCTTGCCACCCCCATGCCTTTGCGATCCATACCAACGGTAGACGTATGCAAGTCCTGGTAAGCGGCGATTGGTGAAACACAGGTTGTCTTCACAAACTCATGCCTTCGTGGCTCCATTTATTCAGCTCTTTGCCTTACTATATAACGTCGCTGCCAGTTTGACTTGTGTCTACCCGCTTGTCGTCGTGGGTGGCCTTGGCAGCTCGTCTTGTCCTAATGTATATCGATGTCACACTACTTTCTTCCCGGCTTCCACCTCGTTAATCGAGGGTGTCGGTCGGTGACCGGACCGAGTTCATTGAACTCCTGGAACTCCTCGAGCTCCGTCCGTCGCTGGCCGATTTTCTCCTGGGCGCAGGCGCCACCGCGATGGCCTGCACCACTTCACCATCAGAATCAGAAGGCGATGCAGCCGTAGCCGCAACTGCCGGCAAAACGGCGGCCGTTGGGGCGTAGGCCGCTCCCAGCACGAGTTTCTGAAGGATTACGACTGGGAAGTCCACCGAGACGCTGCGACAGAGTCGGAACTGGCACTTGATCATCAACCGGTACTTGGTCGTCAAGAAGTGGGACTGAATAGCGCCCGGTACCGGTCGAGCGGGGGCCGTCTTGGTGACTAGAGGAAGATCCAGCACCTGTTCCAGTGTCTTTCCGGCCTGGACGCCTGGGAAGTCCTGGCGACTGACACACATGGACCCTTCCGACTTTTGGTTCGAGGTGCCCAAATCCACCGTAACGTCCTCGTACAGCATCATGGTCAGTCTCTTCATGTCCTTCGACGTGTCATTGTGGACGCGCGTCTGTGTCAGCAGAACATCCCCGGCAACGTGGACGTTGCTAGGCAAATGTGCGGCCACAGAGCACGTTCCTTTCTTCATCAGACGCAGCATGTGGATCTCGGACGACGCCGAGTTGTCCAGCGAGCGAACGGGCTGGCCGATCGGCGGTTGCTGCACTACGAAGGGTCTTTTAGTCTCCATGTCGGCCGAGAACTTGCCCTTCACCGCCAAGACGGCAGTGACCGAGTAACTGAGCGACGCGTCGATGCGGCACATGACGCCGGCGTCGCGGCCCGAGATGTGGAACGAGTTGGGCAGCGTGTCCGCCAGCTGGAAGCAGATGGGGTACACGTACTCCCCAGGCTGACAGGACTGCTGCTCAGCGCTTAGGACGATCTAAAAGAAGCGACCCTAATGTTAGAGCGAGGGACAGACATTGCAAAGGGCAGTATAGGAGACCGGGGTCGCACCTCTTCGTCCAAGTGGAGATGTTCCCTCAGATACACGGCAGCCGCCTGGCCGCCGCCTTCGGTCCATGTGAGGAGCTCTTTGCCACGGATACGCAGCAGCAGCGCTGTTGTTTTTGTGCCATCGTTAGTGGTGCGTCCACTTCCAGTTTTCAATTGAAGTAAAAGTAGTAAAAGCCAACTGTCACCAGGTTTACTCACAGGTGAAGTCGAGCGGCTCCGTGACGCTGAGCACGACGCTGCCGTGCAGCAGGTCTCCTGCGAGGTAGTGCGAGCGGTCGAAAGTCACGCTGAGGCTGCCTTTCACGCCGAGGCCGAGGGCTTTTGCTACTTTGCCCATACTAAGGGGATGGTGCTGTGGTCGATCGAGTGAGTGTCGAGCAAATTGTCGAGTGAGAGCATGCACCTCACGGCTCAGCTTGAAGGGGTTCGGTTAATGAGCTTTTCAGCCAATCAGCGGCTGCAAAGGAGGGTGGGAACTTTCACGGCAGAAAAGCCAGAATAGAGCCTCGGAAACCGCATAAAATAAATGATCGAAAACAGTCCAGAGAATCGGTCTTGTCGAGTGTGGTGGCGCGAGCGCGAGCGCTGGACTTGCGCCTTCTTGAGCGCTGCTGAGTCGTGCGTGGGCTGTCGACATGCTACTGCTAGGGCGTACAAAAGAGAAATCGCACCAAAGCGGCGTGTGCTCTGGAGGAGAGCAGTTCAAGCGGTTTCGATACAGCTGCTACGGAGGGGAAGAACAATCAGGATAAACGGGGTTGGATGGTGAAATCAAGACGATTTTTGCGGGAACTTAGCAAATTTGAAGTGCAAGCACAAGGGCTTGCACATTTTGCTGCAAAAATGTGAGTGGGAAGTACAAAAATATGAGTGGGAGATAGCTACTTCAACTTCAGCAGTACCGCCAGCGGATCCATCCCGTGTTGCTTGGTGTCGACACTGCTGCTGCTGCTGCTGCTTGGAGTTTACAACGGGATTGCTTTTCTAGTGCAAGCGAGACTCGCAGTCGCATGGTTTTCTGCCGGGATGTTGACTGAACCGCGTTCAATGAACCCTGTGTGCAGCGTTTCATGGCCGTTCGTTTAGAGGATAACGACTGCTACGTGTACCTTGGTCTCGACAGCGCTGCATTCAACAGCCAGCTGGTGCCTGCGATCGACGAAACTGGAGCAGAAACTCCGCTCAACGGACGTGCTGTTGGGCACCGCAGCGAGCTCCAGAGGCAACTCGAAAGTCGTTACGGACGCAGCGACCTCGAAGCTCCGTTCGCACACCAGCCTGCTGTTCTCGCCCTGCTTTGATGGAGCCACGGTGATGCTCACGTCTTCGAAAAGCCTCAAGACCGCGGTGAACGGCTTACCGACTCGTGTTCGGTTGAATGGCACGCGACACTGCACTCGCATGGTCTCTCCAAGGTGGTAGGCCGGCTTGTCCAGCGCCACCGAGAGCCTCTCCTCCGATTCTATGACGTGGCACGCAGGCATGATCGTCTCGAGGCCCACGAGCGACCTCGTGGGGACCACGGCCTCCTGGATGACAATCTCCTGCTGCGCCTCCAACATCACTCCCTGGTTCGCGTCCAAGACGACGCTGAAAACGTAGCTGAGCTGGGCATGCACGCCGTTCAAGTCTCCAACAGAATGGCATTGAGGCTGGTAGCTGGTGGGTAGTGTGCCGTGAAGCTGGTAGACGACGGGGAAAACATACTCGCCTGGGCTATACATCTTCGACGTCGCCACGATCATCTGCGTCCGAAGACAAGTTCATGACTTAGTCAGGGGTAGCCAACATCACCAACCAAACAACCATTTCGGCGCACCTTGTCGTTTAGAAACTCGTTCTGCCTGCTGTAGGATTCGTCACCGACTGTCCGACGCGAACTCTTCTCCGACCACGATACCTTTTCTTCGCCGCGTATGTGTCCCACGAGTCCTGCCACGGCGGAATGCTAGCAACGTGAATACCACCAGGTAACAAAACAAAAACGACATGAAGCTTGACAACGCACCATTGCAGTGAACAGGTTCCACAACACACAAGAACACATTTGCTTGCATTATATCGCCTGCATGGTAAATCTCACGGTCCAGCGCCACCCGAAGTATCCATTTCATGTTGCCGCTCCGCGCATTGCGCAGTATTGTGTGGGCAAACGCCATCAGGCCCGAGCCTAGTGCTAAAGTGTCATCCATACCAGGACGCTCGCAATCTGGTATTGCTCGCGGGCACTGACTGCCCTCACGTCTTAGGAACCTGGGCAGAGCGGCTCCACTAGGCTAGAGATCTGTTGTCTATTGCATCTCCAGTGCAATCCACATCGACGGGCTAGAGGCTCTACCTGTAGACTCTCGTAGAGCACCATCGCTACCACTTTGGCGTTAGTAAGTTACGAGCACTCTAGTAACTTCGAGTTACTACAGGTACAGTGCCCGTATGCTAATGGCATTGAGGAGACTCCGGGCAAGACCCCGGGCTTTTACGGCGCCGACTTCAAAGCGGTCACTTGGCTCGCAGCTCTCGTCGACAGCTCCGCGCGGATTTTCGCAGAGAGCATAGCGTCTGTCCACATTACACGAAAGAATGGGCTCCAAGATCCTCATTGCGGACACACCGGCGAAGCTGACTGCCTGCCCGGCAACATCTCTCCACTCCAAGCAAACGCGAGCTCGTCAGTCGACCATGCGGAAGCCGCTAGGTGTCTCCAGTGAAACCAAGTCATGTGTGCGAATGTGTCGGAAGCAGAGGAAGACGTCGCGAATAAAATTTGCTGTTGGCCCGATGCCATTACGGGACATCTCAGCTTCATCACATTGTGACAACGTTGCATGGCCATCCAGTTCCTCAATCGGCTTGCCTTTTCGTTCGCATCAATTTCATTTCATAGGATCCGTAGCTACCTAGGTAACTCCGACGAGATATGCTGCAGCTTGGCATTGTGGGGGTTGGCCAACTTGGCCAACCCCCACAATCGAACGCTCGTTGGCGTGGATTTCTGTCGCGTAGCACATCCTACGGTAGCATCCGAGCTTCCTGACGTTTGGTGTTCGTAGATTAGCTGACCTCGAGCAAGCTTGTCTATCCTCTCCCCGCCGCGGTGGGGACCGCATTTGCAGCGACTCACTTTCACTCTCGCCTCCAACTCGACAGGCTGGAGTATCCACTTTTCCTCCGAGAAGTACAACCCATCGCCATGAAGTTCTTCGCGCCACTCGTAGTGGGCACCATTGCTTTCCTCTCGTCGCAGGTCGAAGCCAATGGTGTCTGCTACGACCCCAACCACGGCACAGGCATGGACGCCTCGTCGGTGCAGGCCGACATGAAGACCATCGCTGGCCACGGCTTCGACAGCGTGCGCACCTTCATCTCCAAGTTCGACAACACGGAAATGGGTCCCATCATCGCGGCCGCTGGACTCAAGGCCATGCTCGGTGTGCCGTACCCGCAGAGCGACTACCAGGACCAGATGGCTGCCGCCATCAAGGCTGCACAGGCCGGCGGTGTGTACGCCATCATGGTCGGCAACGAGAATCTTGCGGGCGCTTCCAGTGTGCCCGGCGACATGATCAGCGTCATCCAGCAAATTAAATCGCAGGTGCCCAGCGGCGTGCTGGTCGGCACGGTGCAGCGCAACACGGAGGTGATCAACCACGACTCCGTTTCGGGCTGGTCGGACCTCGTCTCGGCTTGCGACCTGCTCGGTGTGAACGCCCACCCGTACTTCACCCCCGGCACGACGGCGGACACCGCCATCCAGGTGCTCAACAACCAGTGGCAGACCATGGTGGGCACCTTCGGCAGCAAGCTGATCCTGACTGAGACGGGCTGGCCCTCGAGCGGCTCGCTCTCGGGCAACATCGGTAGCGTTGCTGGCGCCGAGACGTTCTACAACGCGTACCAGCAGTGGAGCATCTCCATGGGCGAGAAGTTCTACTTCCAGATGTTCGACACGCCCTACAGATCCGAGCTGTACGAGCAGACCTTCGGTATCGTCACGTCCAACGCTCAGGACAAGTTCAACATCTCGGGTTCGGTCTCGATCTCGGTCTCGATCGGAGGCAACAACGGCCAGCAGCAGCAGGACAACAGCAACCAGCAGCAGCAAGGAAGTCGGCAGCAGGGCAACAACAATCAGCAGCAGGCTCCGACGGAGGCCCCCACTCAACCACCTACCCAGGCACCGACCGAAGCACCCACTCAGCCCCCTACCCAAGCACCGACGGAGGCACCGACGCAACCGCCCACGGAGGCCCCCACTCAACCACCAACTGAAGCGCCCACGCAGGCACCTACTGAGGTCCCCACTCAACCGCCCACGGAGGCGCCCACGCAGGCACCTACTGAGGCCCCCACTCAGCTGCCCAC
This sequence comes from Phytophthora agathidicida, assembly GCA_025722995.1. NCBI lineage: Eukaryota > Oomycota > Peronosporomycetes > Peronosporales > Peronosporaceae > Phytophthora > Phytophthora agathidicida. The sequence goes on along the minus strand of CP106972.1, from coordinate 2,119,614 downwards.
TGAGGCTCCTATTGCGACCCCCACGGCTACCTTCAACGCTACTTCCTCGGTGTCGAACAGCGGTGACAAGGACAACAACGAGCAGCAGCAGCAGCAGACGACGACGACGAAGTCGGGCAAGACGGGCGTGACGCAGCAGCAGTCGGAACAGACCACGCAGGACGCTACGCCCACGGGCACCAACGCCCAGAAGCAGGACGACGTGCAGCAGGCCAACACCCAGAGCTCCGACGGCAGCGGTACCTCGATCACCGTGACTCTTGCTCTCACCGGTGGTGCTTGCGCTGCTCTCGTGGCCTTCGGCTTCATCTACCAGTCTCGCAAGCGTGCTGCTGAGCTTGAGGCTGCTGAGGGAAAACACGACGGCTTCTCGGTCACCCCAATGAACAACCACTGCGCGTTGTAGATGCAGTCCTCGGCGTTATACATGCAGAAACCGGATCGTGTGTAGCAACGGTAGCGAATCTTCCTCCATGTCTTGGGGAAGCCCCTCTTATAATCATGGGAGCTAACGAAAATGCCAATCTACCGTAAAAATCGGCCTCAGTGCGACAAACGGGTAGAGTGCAACATCTATCATTTTAAAGGTGACACCCCCTCCCAAAATTTTATTAACGTTATTTAAAAAAAAGAAAGAATAAATTAAAAAAATGCAATTATAAATCTATTCAGCGTTACTTTCGTCCTCGTCAACAATGGCCATCTCCGGTAATGGACGCAGGTACGTCCCAAATACACCATTCATATCACGGGGGCCGATTGGAATGAGTTTTGCTTTGCGAAATCCTTTCACGGTAGTCTTTGCTTTGACGAGATCCCATGCTTCTGCTACCAAAAAAGACAGCATCACACGCCTTTCGTGAGCGTTTGTCGGGAACGGGTGATCGATGCGATACTTTACGTACAGGTCCCTGTAATTGCAGAGTAAATTAGAACTGTACCAAAAAATATGAAGCCATTTGGGAAGAACGTACTGAATCTTTTTCTTGAACGATGCCATGACACTCACATCCGTGGGTTGGCTCAGGCCAGTTGCTCCTGGTGGAATGTACTGGATTTGAGTGGCACAGTCGTCCTCGAGAAGCTGCCGAATGCTTGCCATCTTGTGCACCTTAAGGCTGTCGAGTAGAAGCATCCGACAGCTTCTCACATTTGGACGCCATATCTGTAATATCATACAAAAGGATTAGAATACAAAATATAAAATAAAGCAGCAATTAATTCACAAACCTTTGCAATCCATTCTGTCATAATAGCATGATCGCACCATGCCATTGCTTGGACCGTGTGTTCTACAGCGGAACTGCCAAATGACGGTGCCGTCACTGCGTCGGCGACGCGGCAGCCAGGTACCCCAGCGAACACGACAAATGGTGGGAGCTTCTGCCCCGTCGCAGATGCACACAAAAAGACGCTACAACGTCCACTATTCTCGGACGACCCTTGTATAACGTCCACATTTGTCGCACCCCGAAAGTCGATAGTCAATTTTCCAGGATTGTCTACAAACAGAGCTGTTTGGTCCATATTGAAGAGGCAATCGTACTTGGCCTCGTAGGACGTATGAAATGATAAAATTCCATCCATTTCAACTGAAACATTTACTGAATTAGCAAACGAATCAGTAACATCCTAAAACTAAGACCAATACAAACGACTTAGAACAAGAATTGAAACATCATAAACGTAAATCGGACTCACCTGCATCTCACTCCTTGTTTTGTTACCTTTGTGTGTGATGCGCCGCACGACCAGCCGATTCCGCTTGAGGAATCGAGCTGTCCAGGAGCGCAAAGCAGTATACTGACGGGCTCGAACGAAGCCTGGGTCAAACTTAGCCATCGTCAGGATGAGGCACTTCGTTGTAAGGCACAACTTGCGGTTCTTCCGCATTTCTGTAACGCAGTCTAGAAGTCTGCAAAATTACGACAGGTTTATACCATCACTACGATATATATGATAAGTTCTAAATCTGAACGTACTTCTTTTCTAAATCCGGATAACGCACACGAAGCGCGTCTCGAGTGCTCTGTCGCACATAGTACTTGCTGCCTGCATTCTTAGCAGCAGCAAGAGCAACAGTATTCTTTCGCCAACGATAGACAGACGTGCGGTGTACGCCAAAGCGTGCTGCGACCTCGACAACTGGAGCTGTCTTTGAAGCCTCAGCACCCTAGCATAATTTAATACATAATAACAGAAATATCATTAGAAATCCTGTCAAGTTGCGTGTTCAGCTAGAAGCGTACCTTTAGTTTGGTCTTGTTATTGGTTTTAGGTCGCTTCTTCATGGCAGCTCTAAATGCGTCGGTGAAGGAGAGTTTAGGAATGTGAACTGGCAGCAGGACCAACCGTGTAGGACGGAGGTCGCCAAGACCTACAATGAATAAAACCTTGCGAGGTTTTTTTTTTACTTGGTTTTGACCAAAAATCGTTGTCGCACTGAGGCCGATTTTTACGGTACTCATCTATTACAGGGGTCACTGAAAATGTCCATGTCCTATCCTGCAATTCCCAAGTCTGAATCTTGGGTGAGAGACTTTCTCGTCTCCACGTTTTTTTTCGTTGTCTACGTTCTTCTGAATGCTTCCACGCGTCCTTGACCCAGTATCTCACTCTTGAGCAGTTCGAGCATGTTGATGGCCGCGTTCACGTCTCGGTCCCAGTAGCGCGCGTCACATTCTGCGTGGTCGCAGCAGCGAACTCCGTGACATTCTTTCTCCTCGAACTGCACCTCGGCGCGACTGCGAACCAGCACCATGCCCTTGCGCTTCTTTCGTTTCGGGAGCTTGATGTCCACGGAGTATCGAACAGACGGAAGCGTCTGGTGGCACTGCGAGCAGAGCTTGCTCGTGCTGGACTCGTCCATGGAAACCACCGCTGCGCGCTTCTGCAGCGCCTGCTTCAACCCCTTGACCGGACTTGGGGCATGTCCTTTGATGCCCTTGCGCCTGCCCCAGTCTCCGTATGCCACGCACATCTTCTTGCTCACAGTGGGAACGATGCGTTTCGCAACCGCATCGACCGCCACACGCGCCATACGCTTCAGAAAATACTTCCATTTGAGAAACAGGCGATCCGTGCAGAACTGCAGCAAGAACTGCGCATTGCTCCAGAAGTGCCTCAGTCGATCCAGGTACTTCTTGTAGCTTGCTGTCTTGAACGACGGCATCGCTGCAATGACCATCTGGTACTCTGGGTGTCGTTTCTTCTGTCCTTCGTTCCACGCCCGGAAGCGATTGAAACCAGCCATGTGACGGTATTCGCGCATAGCCACCTGTATGATATCCCGATCGTTACGGCGCTTGGGAGGCTTGGCTCTTCGTACCCAGCGCGACCGGTTGCTCTTCTTCTCCCGCTTTGATCCACGCCGGCGTTGTCTTCGCCGACGTCTTCGTCGTCTGCGACTGCTTCCATCATAACGAAAGTCTTCTCGTACGGCAGTACAGATCGCCTGCATCCCGGGATCAAGTCTGATGACGATGTCGGGAACGTATCCGGCAGGAACGATAGGACTCTCCTCGGCCTTCTTACCCAATGTCATCCCTTCCTCGGTCTTTGATCGAAAGAGCAGAACAGTTGCGCCGTACCCATCAGTCGTAACTTGGTTGGCAAAGAGGTGGCTGGCGTGCTCGTACTTCTCTTCCACCGTCAGGCTCGCGAACTCTGTCTTGAAGAGAAGCCACTCTGGACGCCTGGTTTCGAAGTGATCAATGTCGAACGCGTTGCGCATTACCGCCCAACGATGTTGCTTGAACGACTTCACCGATAGCGATACACCAGGGACACCCCAGTGATAACCTTCCATTCGCTCTTTGGTGCGCGAGTAAAATCCCGCCAAGATGGCGCCATTGATCTCGATATGCGCGCTCGCGTACGCCGTGGAAACAGGAAGCAGCGTGAACGCTCGGATCCCCTTCTCGTTGGAAACTTCTTCCATCCTCTTCTCGACCACTCCTTGAAACTCCCAGATCAGCCGAACGTAAAACGACAAGCCGTTCTCTTTGATGTGGTTTGCCCACGGAATCCATTGCTCACTCCACTCGACTCCGTCGGGCGTCAACACGTCTCGCATCTGCTGCGCCTCCGGCAAATCCGTCTCATCGGTGCTGTAGCACGCGCGCATGATCGATTTCACGAGATCAGCCTTCTCTTTCTTCTCTTTCTTGGCGAGATCGCTGCCGAGTCCTCCAAACGTAATCTGGACGTAGAGGCACAGATGTCGTGTAGGATTCACGATAAAATTCTCACGTGTCGGGTGAGTTCCCACCACCAACACACACTAACCCGCAAAGGTTAGCGACTGTTGGATCAAACCTGAAGACCAGGAACGATCCCTTACACCGGGTCGGTTGCAAGCGCTTCTGTGCACTGCGATCGTATAGGTTAACCCTTTACTTAACTCCTCTAGCCACGAGCTTAGGCTAGGAAGCAGTAAACCCTGCAGTTCCTCAGAAGGAAGGGTACCGGCGTGTTAGGCCTTATACAGGGGCGCCGAGGTATAACCTCGGCAGGAAGTCTGGAACACGCAAGAACCCTCGGTCCTCACGAATACACACAGAGCGACACTCTAAAGTCGCTCCCACACACACTCGGCCACGCTTCACTCTTGGCCTAATTATAGACGAACTCTCGGCGATGCACCTTAGCTCAATCTACAGGCATCCACCCTACCTGAGCGTGTCCTGCACTACAATAAGCTAACTACACTTATCGGAGACGGACTTGACCCTTGTTGGCTTGGGGGGAAGACTGCTTATTTATTTCTGCTTATTTGTGGCTCAGAGAGCCTCTGTAGGTCTCCCTATACCTACTCCTATATTCCTATACAAATATCAAGTGTGAACAGATCTCGGTGGGAGACTCTAGAATCCCACATAGGTACGACCGAGACCACGACAACACCGTGATGTGTGGCACATAATCCTATCCTAACCTAATTCAATACCTCGGTCGGGTTGTATTAGTACGACCGAGGGTGTCACTAATTCCTCTCTGTCACTCTGCTGCGGTAAATGTGTTCCGCCAATCACAGCCGCGCCTTTCACTGAAAGCGTCCACGACGGTTGCCCCTGCAACAGAGGCCGTGATCCGGGTCAAAAACCCAACACCACACAGACGTTTAAAGAAGTGCTCACGAATCATCACTCCGGCGTTGACGACCATCTGCTCGCGAAGTTCTTGTTTCAGCTCGGAGTATCCGGTAAGATAAGAGACCTCTTTAAATCCAGAACGCGATTGTTGCGACTGGAACACCTGGATGGACTTCCACAACTCGGGGTTCTTCTGTTCGATGAGATGCGTTTGAGCAGTGGTTGCTACTCCCGCACAGCAGTGGTCGAAGAAGGTCTTGTTGGAGCAATCCGGAAGCGGGAGTCCGTGCTCGAGGCACCGGAGCGAGTGCAGGTTCACGAGATGCCACGCCCCCATCTGGATCTGCTTCATCGCGCGAGCTGTGCGCTTGATTTCTTCCACCAAACACGAGTCCTTGCAGATTGTGTTAAGGCGGCAAACAACACAGCAGTAGCCCTTTCCTTTCTTGAACGCTTTCTCCTTTATGGTGCCGGCGGATTTTTTCCTCTGTGGCCTAACTTGCCTCTTCTTGCTCGTTGGTGTGACCTTCTCCGACTCTTTCCGTCGCTTGGGTGAAGGCTTCTGTGGGTTCCGTGTTTGAACTGGCACTTCGGTCACAGTCAACTCCACCAAGTCGTGGCTCAACCCGTTCTCGCCGCCTTTGTCAGAGTCTTGCGTCACGGCGACGGTCTCGAATGGAGGAGGGATATCGTCGGGGCCTTGAGTCTCTTCGGCGACATCCCAGTCGTCCGGATATTCGGCTTTCTCGCGCTTGCGACTCATGGTGCGAATGAGGAAATGAGAAGAAGTTCTTCAGCCGGCCACAAAAAGCACTTGAAAACACCTTTTCCGTTAAATTTGCGTATGGCCAAGTGCAACAAATCTCTACCAATGGGCGCCTTCCAAAACCTACATAAAAGGTCGCGCATTAAAATTTAGTCATGCTGAATTGTTTGGTGAGACCACATTTTGGTCTGATCAAACAATTCAAATGCGACTCTCAAGTAGCAACATGATTAAACATGTGACTGAGCTACATTATACCCGAAGGTCGCGTTCTAGCAACCGTTTTGGTGCGCATTAACGCATCCGTAATTTAAAATAAATTACCGATTAAACTGATAAAAAGCTTTTATGTAGGTTTTGGAAGGCACCTAATGATCGAGCACTTGGCGAACATGCCTCTGCAGATAGCAGGTTCCAGATCCCAAGTCGCGGCCTGGATGCTTGTTTATAGCGCGTCTAATGTCCGTGGAACGTTTCGGTTCACTTGCTTACGAATGAAGTTGAAACAAAGTTCAACGGGGTTCAGCTGGGGCGAATAAGGCGGAAGATATGTCAACGTGATCTGCTTAGCATCTGCGACCTGTTGAATAGTCGACAGACCTCGTTTCCGTAGAACATACGATGCATGATGCGTAGAGCAGTTGTCCAACAAGATGTTAGTGTTCCCTCTGAGAAAATATAAGAAATACCGAACCAGGCCTGAAAATCACATAAAGATTTATGTGATTTCGTAAAACGGCCTTTTGGCGGCCTGGTAGGCCGATCTCTGCGCACCAGAGCAGACAGTCTGTTGCCTACCGGCGGCTCCCGCAGGCGGCGCAGCACTTGTCGATCGTCAGCAGTGTACGTGGACGTATTATTGTGTACTGGCACTAATATTGGTGTGCTGCTAATGTGTACTAACCTGTGTTTTTTTATGTGGTGCTAACTTTTGTTGCTCATTTCCAGAATGGCGAGCCCGGAGATCATCGACCTCGTGAGCTGCAGCATCAGCAGCAGCGAGGAGCTGTCAGACGTCGACCTTCCTCATGCCAGAGGCGAGGCGTCAGCCCTGGAGGAAGCACCTGCCGCCGCCGCGCAGCAACCCAGCGACGCCGAAGTCATCGACTTAACGGTCGAGAGCGAGCAAGATGCAGCTGACGAAGGCCAGGACGACTAGACTACAAAGCTGCAGGCTGTAGCTGCTGGCACTGCAAGTATCCAAACCTACGGTGAGCGTGCAGTGAAGCACAGAAGATCGAAGTCCAGCCCATGGGAGAAAAACTCTCGAGCAAGCCAATGTACCAGGCCCGCCGCGCAGCCACACGCGACTCCAAGCGCATTTACCATGCCAAGACTATGCGAACGAAGTTTATTCAAGCGTATTTAGCTATTCCGGGAGTGATTGAAGCATTGAAGACCCTACGGACGCAGCAGGAGGAGCAAACGAAGGAACCAGCTCCATGCGCCATCGCGGATGCCTTTGGACCGGATGTAGCCCCAGAAGTTGCTGGACAAGAGACAGAGAAAGTTCCCGGGACCGATGTGGTCTCCTGGCCGGCCCAAGTGACGCGTTCGCTCCAATTGAACGTGAAAGAAGGAGTTGTGCTGAAGGATAGCTGGCCGGGCGATATGTGCAGATGTATCACGGATTGCTACCCAGACGTTTTTATCAACGCCGCCACGAAGCTGTTCTGTGCTGCAGACAACTGTATCTTCAGCGGTAACTGCTCTAATGGTGTCTACGAGACGAGGGATGTGGGGGTTTTCAAGTCAACGATTGGCGCGGGTGTTCGTGCGACGGACACCATCCCAGTGGGGGCGACAATAGCGTCGTATACAGGACTGCTAACGGACCACGACTATGAAAAGGATCCCCATCAGTGGGAGTACGTCGTCAGCCTCCAGGCGAAAGGGCGCGGAAACAAGAAATTGTTCATCGACGCGGAAGAATGGGGGACGGTGGCACGGTTTATTAACCATTCCTTCGATCCGAACACCGAGTTCATCGAGATGCGACACAACAAGGATGTCCACGTAATGGTGAAGACGAGAAAGACGATTACTGCTGGGGAAGAGATCACTGTGAACTACGGTATCACGTGGTTTGACCACGCGTGCAAGACCACCGAGTGGCGGCAACGCCAAGACACGGCCGGTTCATCCAACTAAGTAACTCTGCACTGGTGTAGGAAACCTCTAATTAAAAAGTTTTGACTTAGTTTGAGCACAAACGCGCACTTGTTTGTTGTAGAAGGAGTGTGCGTAATCTTAAATACATCTCTCCATGTCCGTTAACAATAATATTGTACATGAGAAGCTTCTTTTCCTTAGCGCTCGTACCATGACAGAATTCTCGAAGCTATAGGATGAATATAAAGAAACGCGCACTCGCGTGGTACAGCTAGGAACGAAAGGAACCCAAACATGTATTCAACGTTACCGATTTGACAATATCCTAGGTGAGAATCCTCTGAATATCTACTCGTAAGACAGGGATCCACGACTAAGCAGCGGTGAGAAAATATAAGAAATACCGAATCAGGCCTGAAAAACACTAGGCAGGAGGTTCTATCTTTATATCGCGAGCGTAGCGAACCGCCGGGGCGCCAAAGGGGCGCCCAGCCAAGCGGAGCGCGGCTGGTCACTCGATTCTTAGACTCACTATAGAATGCGATCAGTCATTGTGTGTTAAGATTCGTGTGTTAGGATTTGGAGAGGTCTTCCCTCCCATACAAAATGTATACTAAGTGATGGGCACCATATGCTCTGCGTGTGTTTTTAGGGCGCTCTCCACTTTTCTGTGTTTGTCGATAAGGCGCTGTGTGGAATCATAATTTATTCGCTTTTCCAGCAATCTACGGTATTATTTTAAAATTAATGTGATAAAACGCATTTTCTGTGCCGAGACGTAGATATCTGTGATCTCTAGTGGTTGTCGTTCCCTCTCAAGGTACGCAGGAACTCGTGGAACCGTGTTGAACTTACCGAACCCTGCATCAATCGCCAGCCAACAACTCCTTCAGGTGAGATTGAGTGGTCGGTCTGCTGTGGAAAAACCTTTCAACCATCGCTGTACAATGCGTACGCAAACCGCTAGCGCTTGAGCTATCTGATGAAGAGTGTTGCCCATCATACGCAAACGAGTGCATACATCTCGCTCCGCCTGCGATTTCATTTGAAAAACATATTTTGAGAAAAAACAAGGTGGACATTCTTAGTGCCACCCGTATTAGAAGATCTGGTTTTGTTTTTAATCAAAGCTCTCAAATTGTCCTACCGGTAGAATTTTCAGCTGCCCCACCGGTGGGCTTTTCTTCAAGCGAGCTAAGGTTAATGGTTGAGAACGACTCTACACCAAAGTACAGTTCTGTGGTACACTTCTGCACTTCTGCGATACACTTCTGTTTTTAGCTAAACACAGAAGTGTCGACACTACTGTACATTGACGTATCGTTGCGCTATATGCTCAGGTGGAACGAAGTTTCGCGAACCAAGGTTCCCTCACTTTTGCGCGAAGCGGTAAAACCTAGTTCGCGAGGTTTTACCGCTTCGTTTGAGATCGCGCTAAGAGTCGTGAAGCAGTTTGAAACGGACGAACATCTCCGTGCTCTGCCATTGCCATTGGCAGAAACACTGGTAATCTGTAATGGGGCGCTGTTTACAACAGTCCCCAAAACACGGCACGCACGCTTGTGCGGTTGAGGAAGCGTTCCCGACTTGGAGGGAAGTCCCGACTTGGAGGGAGGAAGGCGACTTGAGTACTTGAGGGAAAGTTTGCAACTGAATTGAAATGAGCTTATGGTTCCTGAATCCTATGAATAAAACTACTAGGGGCCCTTGAGGTTAAATGTAATTTAACCTACACATGTAGTATAAAACCTTGGGTTGAATCAGGTTGAACTTGAAGATTCTCCTTCGAAGAATCTTCCTGCCGCGTGGCGTCTTGTGATTGGTCACAAGAACTCAAGTGACACGCCGGCCTTGTTACCAAATAATGTCCCAGGTGAGGAACCATCATCATGCACAAAGAAGTGCAGAGAACACTTGGCGTAATCACTGATTGTGCCATGGGTGGATGTGAGCAAACATTTGACCATGTTTACGCCACCTTTACCTCCATGACAGCAGTGTGTGAACCACACCAATCTGTGATCGCATAACCGATGTAATAGGCCAGAGGGGCCCATTACATAATCTAGCTGCCGTTTTAACGCTCTAAGCACAACTCTAATCGACTTCATCATACTTCATGCTATGGCAGCCTTCACGGGCATGCAAGGCACCAGTGATCAACAACTTCGGCAGCACAATCAACCTGGCGAGCAAGACCAAAGCCATCCAACCTATGATCAACATGGTAGCTGGTACACCCAAGAACAGCAGCTCGTTCAACGCCGCCTCATGATGCATGAAGAGTACACGCTGGCTGTAGATCCTGGTTTCGAGCTCATACAAGAAGCCCTGAACCATGTTGACATGCGCGCACAGCAGCACGTTGCCGACGTAGAGCATCGTCTAGAAGTGTTCATGAACTCGACATGCGGTACGGTCGCTGATACCGAGAGAAGACTCCAAGAGCGGCTCGAACTCGCCCTCAGAGCGTCGCACACTGACGTTGTGACGGCGGCAACTGGTGCAGCTCGTGGTATCCGCGATCATATCGGCTCGCTTGATGAAAGAGTGGGGCAGATAAATCTTCAGCTTGAGGCAACGGTGGAGCGCTGCGGGGCCCAATTACGCGCGTCACAAGAATCCAATGAATCTACTTATAGAGAGGCATGTCGAGCTGAGCTCGATGAAGCTATCGAAAATTCTCGTCAGTGGTTTGAAGATGTAGTCGTCAGTCGAGCCGAGTCTAAAATTGCCAAGGCGCAGGAGGACCTGCAATACCAGATCTATGCAACACGAAATGACGGATTGGATCGTATTTGTGAAGCTGAGGCTCGCATGCAGGAGAAGTTAGATGAAGCAGCAACAACTTCAGCCGAATCGTGTGAAGCTTTCGCAAAAATGGTCGACAATACATCGCGCGGGTTTCAACACCTTGTGGAAACCAAAATTCAAGCGAGTGAAAAACATTTTCGAGGGGCTGTTGAGCTACAACTCACGCAATTTCAAGACAAGATACAGACCTCCGTTGTGGAGGCGATGGGAGCAGTAGAAGCGAAAACATCGGCTCGGTTTGAAAACATGGAATCAACCATACGCGCAAACGCTAACTCGATGGAACTTCGTGTTGGCGATAGTGTTCAAGCAAAACTTGATTCCAGTATTTCAGAAGCCGAACAGCGATTGAACCGTCTTCTACAGAAGTCAAGATCCGATATATCCGCCGCGGTGACGAACGAAGTGGCAAGTCGTGTGTCTGAATTTGAGGCACGGATGAATCAATCTCAACAGGAGCTTCACCGCAAGATGAATAGTGCTCAGACAGAGGCTCTGACTCAAGTTGGAACTCGGTTGATGGAGAAATTGCGCGTGTCAAGGAAACAAGACGCCATGGTGGTTGAGTCCTCCCTGAAAGCCATCGAGCAAGCTTTGGATAGTCGGGTTACAGCAGCCGTGTCGCGAGCGATGATGAACCAGCACCGAAGTACAGCTCCGAAGGCTCAAAAATATGTACCGCGAGGCAGAGAAGCCGACCCCATAGTTCAAGCTCGGGTTGCCGATCATATGACACAAACTGCAACCGAGGATGTTGGGGCAGGTGCCACACGAACTGTACTGGCTGGTCCGTCAGATGTGGGTGTGGTCAAGTTTAGCGAAGTCGCAGATCTGGTTACTACATCAATTGACGGAACGAAGCAGAGATTGGTTGACCACGCTAAAAGCCCGATTCAGACGCAACAGCAGATGCGCAGCGTGTCTCGACACAAGCAATCTGCAACAAATGCTCAAAAAGATCAGGATCCGAAACAATCAAAGTGATTGCGCCTTCAAATAGCGCGAGCAGATGCAAAACGGGCATCTGCCCGGCACGTGAAAGCACGGAAGTAAGCAGTCGAACAGAAAAACCCGGGACCAAACCGAACAATGCGATCGCGCCTTGAAATCGCTCGAGCCATCGCACAGCGGGAATTATCAAAGCGCATCGAACAACGAATTAGTGGTGGGGGCGTTCGCAGGAAATGACAAGACAGGTAACGACGCTAACGAGTCCAAGATTTGGTGCCGTGGTTGTACGCGTGGACGAGTTGAATATGCTTCATATCGATCAGGTCAAATACAAGATATATTCAATGACCAGCAAATTTGGTAGTGCTAAAGCTCAGTAGAAGTTGTGCGGAGAAAGAGTTGAGTAGCGCGTGTTCCCAATCGCTTTCAAACATCTCCATCGGCGTTTGTGGGTCAAGGTTTACTCTAACGTTCGACGGGACCGCAGCGCGGGCTTCTTCCACGGACAGCTCTGAGCATTGCGTCACGTCGATAAACTCCCTGTTTCGATTCAGGAACGCACACATGTCGATGTTTTCGGGCGACAACGATGTACGTCGCACAGTAACCATTTGTCCACTAATGCCAAAGTCGCGCTCAATCTGAGCGGAAGAAGCAGGCGCTGCGAAGACAATCCGAACTACTGTTGGCAAAAAGCGGTGAGTGCCAGATTCTTGTTGGCATTTCCAGAATTGAAGCACCGACTCCAATCCTTTTGATGTCGGCTGCAGAAGCGATAAATCCCGAAACCAGCGTTGTAACTCGTCATCTATAACTTCTTCATGGAGCAGTGCTGGGGTCACAGGTTCAGGTGCCATCGTTTGGACATCGAGTAATTCCGACAGATCTTCTGAAAACGCGCCTGAACTAAATCCTTGCGGAATCGGAGAGGTGTTAACAACATCGGTGTTCGCAGGAGCTAGCTCTCGCATGATTAACAGCAGCTTTTGCTTTACCGTTGATTTCACCACAGACTGGTTTCGTTCTATGACGTTGTCATCAACCCTTCGTAGTTTGCCGCACGTTTTCACCATTTCCATCAATGGGCCATCGGGGTTCTTGACATGAGGATGGAGCAACATTTGCATTTCCCACACGTAAGAGCACGTTCTCATCACTTCCCGATCAGTGTATCGTGAAAAGAATCGTGAAAAGAATCGTGAGTGGAACGCGTCGCTGAGCAGAGTTCGGGTCTTGGCAACAAGTGGCAGCAGTGTGCTGTGGTGATACGATGTCGGGTTTTCCCGCGTAGCGTCGTACTTGCGGAGCGATTGCTCAGGCCCCAGTGTCGTTGCCATCACTTTGTACGCGGAGAATAGCACGCCGACTTGGTTGGCCTTTTCCGCTTGACTTTTCACATTGAGAGCCGAACTGGGCAGCATCAATGACAATAGCTGCTCCATTAGCAACTTCTGTCCAGCCAACGGGAACGGAGACGGCACCGCAGCTTTGTCTCGATCCGCCTTACTTGCCCGCTCCTCGTACCACATGCAGAAGACATTCCAGTGCTTCACGATGCGTTCAAAAACTCGAGTCAGACTCATGAATCGGCGTGGCTTGTAGTCAATTAGTTTCTTCTCCTTTTCAACGCCGAGCATCCAAACCAGTTGCTCATACAAATCGCCCATAACTTCCACGCTGCGGACTTGATATACCGTCATCGGTACCTTTTTCAAAAAGCCCAGCATTTCAGGGGTTTTAGAGCGAGCAACATTGCTGGTCATCCCAAACGCCGCCTTGGTTGCTGCATTCGTTAAGTGCGGCATGCACCACTCCCAAGAAAGCATCAAGTTGGACTTCATCATGTGCTGGACGTCGAGGCCTCCGTCCGTAGTCGCACCCCGGAAATCTGCAGTCGTCAGTCCGAAATCGCTGAGTATTTGAACAATCCAACGTCGAAAGAGGCCACGAATTCCATTGTCCTGCTCACCGTACAGTGGCTGGAAGTGTCTTGTGCCCAACAAGACAGACACGAGGTCGAACTCCCCGGTGATAAAGCAAGCACGAAGGCCAAGAAATTTAGTGCCCGGGGATTTTGCTGTCCAGAAGTCCGCGACCACGACGAGACTCTTGACACCTTGGAGCATGTTATCGACGAGGAAACGAATCAGCTCACGTTTGACCGACACGTATAGCTCGATCACTGAGTGCGTCACCGATCTTCTGTTGACAACAGCACGGAAATTATCTTTGGTGACGACCGCACGAAAAAGTTTTGATTCCTCCCATTCTCCCATGATAAATGGCAGGTTGTTGTGAACGACAAGCAGTGTCTGCAAAAGTAAGCTGATGCGCTCTCAAGTTTCCTGTGTTTGGGCGGACGCCTTGATGCGGGTAACGATTTCATCTCGTGTTCTCTTGCGCGTATCCTCCAGTGCAGTTTTTAATGACGTGACCTGGTGAACTTCCTTCAGGTGTTTCGTTGCTCGCGGCGTCTTGCCCCCCTATAAAAGATGAGCGAATTCATTGGAGCGACAATGTTCGCTGGCCAAGCAAATCCAACCACATACAGCTGCGTCATCCACGTGCCGAACTCGAACCCCCCACTTGTATAAAAATGATCGCTAAGTGGGGCCAGGTCCAACAATCTCAAATCCGGCTTTGGGCTGATAATTGTCCACCGCAAATTCAACCTCCGCAGGAACGCCAGTCGCCGTCGAAGTAGGCGTGTGGTTTGTTACTGTAGCAGTTCCAGGATTTGCTTGTGAGCTCGATTCACCAGCGTTATTATCGGCTGGCATTCGGTGCAACGACTGCGTCGTTGGCGGCACCCTGGTATCTACTGGAGCACTTACATGCTCGTGTTGAGCAGGTTGCAGTTGAGGAGGAGCCACGTTTGGCAGTGCAGTAGCTTGTCGATTTGTCGACGTAGATCTTTGCCTTCCGAGTAGAGGTGGCGGCTGAAGCTGGGGTCTCTGAGTTGGCGGACTTCCGTCAGGCGCTACCAATCCCGTCCAGCTACCGCCTGCTGGAGGAGAACCGGGAGGTGTCGATGGGTGAAAATCAATGCCATCACTATTACTCGAAGCGCAATTTTGATCTTGGAACAAGCGGCGCATTTATTGTTGTCTGACGTGAACGAAGGTAGCGTGCGTTAAACTTGTAGAGTAGAAATCAAATCACAAACTGAGGTGCGTGCCCCCTGGCCTGCAGCGCCACTAAGCTGGTTTCACCGCGACTGGCGGCTAAAAGGACAAGCAAATCCTTAGCGTATCCGACGCTTAGAGCGCGCGCTAACTTCGACCCTAACGGAAGAGTCACGAATGTAGTTTTCACCAATAGCGGGCCTTCCGAACGAAGCGAAAAACCTGAACTGCCAAATTGCTTCGCTGGTTCTCAAGGTTTTTCAAAGGAACATGAAACCTTGCTGTTTCGACTTCGGACCGAAAGGTTTCCGTAACCGAGAACCAAAATCTAAGCGTTTCGAGCTTCGGAGCGCTGGTGTTCGTTCCACCTGAGGCTATATGGTTGTTGGCAGCGCAACGGCAGCTTTTGATAAAAAGTGATCAATATTACACCCACCCACCAGACATCGATGTGGGGAGCTAACCTTTTCCCAATCTTCTCACATGTCGGACAACGGGGGTGCGCTGGGAATGCGCAAGCGCAAGCGAAGTCTTGGTGAAGACGACTCCCTGTTACCATCCGAAGAAGAGACCGACAGTATCGCCTCTGTCGGTGAAGACGAATACGCCGACAGTTGCAGCGCAGATGATTATGGCGACTTGCTCGGCGGTGAAGATGAAGTCCTGGACAACACAGCGGAGCAAAGCGTGCCGATCCGAATGAGACCAGACGTGGCTCGACGCATCCGAGAAAACAAAAACCTCTCTTTCGTCACTGTCAAAATGGCATACGGCGCATTCGTCCCCGAGGAAGGGAGGATGCTGTTAGGGCTCGAAAGTGTCCTAGTTGACATTAACAAAGGTGTATTGGAGTGCTACGACTTGTTGAACCTGCACGTTGTGCGACTCTGTAGAGAGAGTATGGAGATTCAACCATTCGGTAGGAACTACGTCCGGCAGTTCCTCTCGGCTGTAATGACTGCGGGCCCTGGATCTCGCGAACCTCCTCTTGACCAGACGATTCCCGACTCACTGGAACTCTACCGCTCCTATCGCCACTCCAGTGCTCTACGCGCAAGCCGCGCGGATATCAAGTTCGGCTTTCAAAATAATGTCGTGACCGAGATTCTAACAACGATTCATAACTCTGTGCAGATAACATTTCTTCGACGATTCAACAAATTTGCAAAGGTCGACTTGGGAGTGGATGGTAGGACGGCTTGGAGGTTAGTCAATCGAATCATTGCTCCGGAACCAAGTAGGACGCCCCCCGGCGCAACTAACAGACAGCGAGATGATGACTTTGTCGAGACATGGCGCGGGGAAATTCCCCGCAAGCCCAATGGCCAGCTCAACTACGCTCCACATTTGCTGGTCCCGCTTACGTACCGCTCTTTAGAAAGAATTGAGGAGCACAATGAAGCGGTTAGACGTCGTGCAGAGCGCGCTCGCGGGGCGGGAACAGCAGACGAAGAGGTGAAGCGAATCCTACGAGAAGTCACCAAGCCGTTCACGATCATGCCGACCAAGAAAGGTTTCAGCACGAGCCACGTGAAAATTGACTTGATCGAACTTCGGGAACTCACGAAGCGTAGCGGTCATCGACCTCCTAACTATAACCAGTGGAGCGAAGTGAAGCACCTCTTCTGGAAAAAATTCTTCCGAATTGACAAGGTCGAAACAGGGAACCGTAAGTTTGCGAACGAAATCTCCACGGACGGAAAGTCTATCAGCGTACGGATTCGTAAGCCCAAGAATGAAGTCACCACCAATCCTAAGGAGATGGGCACTGCGGACTACGACGATAGATGGGGACTGGATCCTGGAAGGACCAACTTGTTTGTCGCTACTAACCAGCTCGGGGAGACCATCTCATGTTCTGGGAAAGAGTTCCGTGAAGACGCGCATTACATCAAGAGCGAGCAAAAGATCAACAGGTGGACGGCTGACCGTCCCGACATTCAGGCAGTGTGTGATGCGATGCCAACAAAGAAGACTGCATCTCTCGATCGCCTCGGTGAGCATATCAACTTCAAGACGCAGCACATGGATCTGCTACTGACTTTCCATCAGCAGAAGCCGTTTCGACGACTTCGACTCCGCAGATATATATTCAAGAAGAAGAAGATGCAAGAACTTTGTCGAAAGCTAGCTCGACCTGGCAGGGTAATCGTGATCGGCTTTGGCGACTTTGCAAATCTCGACCCGAACGGCGTCATCCGAGGCCATCCTCTAGTTCCTGTGAAAGAGTTTGCTCACGAGCTTGCAAAGACAAGAGGCTGCAACGTCATCTCAATTGATGAATACCGGCCGTCTCAAAGTCACTACGAGTGTTCTAGACGCCTGTCGAAACAGTACCCGTATTGCCGTCGACACAATGCTCCAGTTGGCGTCTCCACATTCCCTGTGTACAGTGTGCTCCATTGCCGAAACAATGGTTCCTCTGGCACTACTGTTCACAAGGATGTGAATGCCTCCAAAAACATGCTTCGACTTCTCGACTGCGAACTTGATGGTCAGCCTCGCCCCGCTGCATACGCGCGATAACTGGAGGAGATGTGTCGAGATCCAAGCTCAAGTGCCTCTATGTGCCTCGATCGTGAAGTGAGAGGTAGCATGGAGGTAGCTCGTAAACTCGAGCATTAACCAGGACTATGGGACCTTACTGTTGTTCAGCTTTAGGCGAGCTAAGGTTAATCAAACATGTCGTATGAACTTTGACACAAGGTCAATAGTATTCACAGCGTTTTGAATGAACAATGACTCCTCACTTGAGTTGCTTGAGTTGCTGTGGGCATATTTGGTGCTCACCTGCCGCCACCGCTGCTCCGACAGTTTGCAACGTGCTGTTTTGATGGACGATCGTCACGGGGAAATCCATACTGACACTGGGGCTCATCAAAAACGTGCATCGCACTTCGACCCGATAGCTCCAGCTAACAAATCGAGAAATCGTTGAAGGCCGCATGGCACACCCTGACTGCCATTCCACCAAGTGCAGGGACACTGTCCTGTCCGCGGTCTCACCTGCCAGGATACCGGAGAACTCTCCCTCTGATAGACACGTTGAGGTTCGAGTATCACTTCCTCGCTTGTGATGCAGCACGAGGTCCTCATAGAGTCGCAGAGTCAGCGCTTTGATGTTCAATTTGGACAGATTGAAAACTGAACAGCGCACCATCACCTTCTCCCCGGGGGTGAACACGTCTCGCTCCATGAAGGCCGATAGCTGACACGTCCCTTTGCGGAACATCGCCATCATCATAACTTCGCAGCTTGTCGAGCGGTCAAGAGGTCGAACAATCCGCGCTGTAGGGACTGGCACCACTTCAAATTCTCGCTTCGCCTCTAAGTCCGCTCGAAACGCCCCTTGCACTCGTTGACGGGCTTTCAGTTCGTACGTCACTTGCGCGCGAATGTTACGGAGACGGCCGGCAGATCGGCTCGAGAGTTGGAAACTTCCTGGCAGTGTTGGCTGCAGGAGGTAGCTGAATTGGAAGACGTACTCCCCTGGAGAGAAGCTCACTCGGTCCGAAGAAATCAGCAGTTGTTTTTGCAGAATGACGTTCTTCTCACGATGGTACGTGCTGTTCTCGCCCTGACGCTTGGTCCACTTGATGGTCTCCAGTCCGCTGATGTCAAGAACCAAAGCTATTGCAAAAAGTTAGTCGTACTGCACTGCATCAAGAGCAGAGACTGACCTCCGTCGCAGTGTATCTCTTCAGTGACCGAGAGGTAGATCGTGCCGCAAACCTGTTCGCCGGCTTGGTACTTGTCGCACTCCAGTTCCAGGCGGAGGTGGCCCTTGACACCCACGCCGAGCACCTGTGCGAGCTTCCCCATACACGCACAATTCTGAAATGACAGTGGGGAGGCGAGAAGCGTTAAGTGGGTGCTGGGACGACTAGAATCCGCTAGTTGAAGCCATCTAGAAGTTGAAGCTAACGAAAGGCACAGCATATTTATTGGGCTCACAGCTCCTTGGTCTTATCGTCCGTCATGAGTTGCGCCGATGCTGCCGCGACGTTCTCCACCAGCGGGACCATGATCTTCACGGGGATCTCGCAGTGCACGTTCGGACTCATGCGGAACTTGCAGCGGACCTCAACGCGGTGGCTCGTGCTCACCAGACTCGATGCCTTTGGGGGCAGGACTGCAAACCGCTCGGAGCGTCCGACAAGATCCAGCGAGTAGGCTTGATCGATCGTCGTAGCTCCAGCAGCGACGCCCGGGAAGTCCTTCTTGGCGAGGCATGTCTGCGCCTTAATTTCTTTGTGGTCGTTGTTGGCGTGGATGACCAGGTCCTCCACGAGACGCACCGAGACCGACTTGACGTCCATGCTCGACCCGTTCACAACGGATGCTCGGATCTGCAGCGTCTCGCCGACGACGTAAACGTCGCGCTCCAGGGACGCCGACACCTCGCAATTGCCTTTGCGAATCATGCCCAGGAGCTTTGCGTGTTTAGCGGTGGCGTTGGCTCGTGGCTGAACGAGTTGAGCTGTCTGAGCAGGTTTCACGACAAGTGGCCGCCCTGCCTTGATGTCGGCGCTGAACGCGCCCTTTACAGGCAGTCGGAGCTTGAGCTCGTACTTGACCGCGGCGTCGATGTCGCAGATCTCTCCAGCATGACGGCGGTCTACGTGGAAGCTCGCCGGTAGACCAGGACAAAGCTCGTAGTTGAAGGGGAAGACGTACTCTCCAGCCGCGAAAGACTGGCGGTCATTGCACAGCACCACTCGGTCGGCCATCGGCGTGTTCTTTTGCTTGCGCGGCACGGCCGCCTCGCCGTACACCTCGTTATACTTGACGTACTCTTCGCCATTCACCTCCAGCACCAGGGCTGTCCACACGAAAGAATACAAGGGTGAGTACGACTGCAGGGCTATCGTAGTATACGGACAAGACGTCGCCCACCTTCTTTGGTCTTGATCTCATCGGAGACCGACAAGTACACGGTGCCGTTGACAACGTTCCCAGGCTCGTAGCTCCCGCGGTCGAGTTCGATGCGAAGGGTGGCTTTCGAGCCGACTCCCAGAGCTTTAGACAGTTTCCCCATGGTCGAGGTGGCGTGGAGTTTGTTGGCTGTTGTGGAGGATCGAGCGCAGATGTCGAAATGAACTTGGGTGCTCGGTCCGCGACCAGCGGGACGGATTTTCCGCCCATGTTGGGCGCCCAATATCCCGCGCTTTGCAGTCACTAGCACATCGCGGAGGCAAACAGCAGACAAAAGCGTGACGTTCGCATGGTGAGTCGAAGTGTTTCCCGGCTATCGAAGGTGGCGCCGGCGCTTTTCAGGTGGATCCATTTGACAATGGGTCCGCTGTACGAAATCCACCGCCCCCGCTAGATCTTTTCAAGCTTCTTCGACAGTCTCAAGGAGATGCAGGAGGTGGAGGACTCCCCCGAGGAGGAGCGGATTTCCAGGCACGCATTATATCGGGATAGAGTACAAGGAGTGTTGCTTGATGCAGGCGAAGAAGTCAAAGCTCTCGCCGAGCCACTTTTGCGCGGCATTCAGACTTGATCGGGTCCCGCATACCGTTAGCCAACGATATCAACAAAGCGCCGGGTAGCGCTGAAGTTTGACCACTTGTGAATGGGAGCCCCATTGCTACGACTCCAGTGTTCCACAGCATGCAAGATGAAATCGCTCGAGTCTTTCGGCAACGTTTAGCAGCAAGCAAATCCGGACAGCAGTGAATGAGTTATCGCAACACTTTTCAACGAGCAAGGGTGCCAGAGAACGTGTCGTTACGGCGATCGTTTTCCGGTTGACCTCACCATAGGCGGATTCAGCGGTGCAGATGCAATAGTTCGCATCGAGACGCTTTAGCTCGCATTCGGTGAGCTGAGCGCCGTATGTGAACTTCCAGGCGGTTCTTCGTGTTAGTAGTTTCGGGTGGGGGCGGAAGTTGCCATACAGCTTGATGAGCCAGCGAACATACGCTGCAGGCAAGACGATGCTGGATCGTCATGTCAAGTGCTCGCAAGTAGCGACTCGTACTGCGGTCGTTCGCTGGTGCCACGAACAACAAACGGGATTCCTGGCGCTAAGAGCAGCCGGAAGCCTTGCGTTGAGATGGTTGTTGCAGTCGCCAAATGAAGGAAGGCGTCCTATCCACCGTCGTCGAGCTGAAGAGGCCCGACATGACAAATCGGCGTACCCAAAGGAAGGATAGGCACGCCGCTACGTCTGCTTTGGGGACGGCGCGCGGATACATTCGGGCTCACCTACGACGCGGAGCGGCTATTATCTCCGCTACGCGAAGGACTCGCATCATGCATACTACGTGTACACTTGTCTGTCGCGGTGGTGTTCCTGGTCGATAATGTTTTGCCGCGAGCTCGTGCTTTGTTCGTTCTGCGAGGGTGTTGGTGGCGTCAACGTGTGTGTGTGTGAAGACATTGCTTGTTATTGCATCGCCCCGTCCAAGCGAAAGCCGGTCTGCTGAGGACGGGTGCTTCGACGCGCAGAGAGTGTTGCGGGCTCAACTCCTACAGTCCGACGTCGACTCCGATGCACCGCCTTCGGTGCCGCACCCACACATGTTGAGGAGCGGGGGGACAACTCGCTGATTTGCGTTCGGCTCCGGGTCAGTCCGACGACGCGCACTTACCGACTTAAGGCCATCTGCATTTGAGTCGCGTGTGCTGACCTGGTGGCGGACATGTTGGCGCGTTACCCTCACTTCTCACAGCCACCGAAGCTCCAACGGAGACGATGAAGCTCTATGATCTCAAGTCACGCGTTGCAAAACCCTTGACTGGTATCGCAGCAACGTGAACACACGGAACCAGATGGATAGAGTCGGCAGCAGTTTGTCCTAGCGCTGTTCGTGCATGTGCTCGCGAGCCACACAAGTCTCCAATCCTCTCCCTGTTCCCCCCCCTCCTCACGTGCCACATGCGCGACTATCGTCGGTCGCTCGTCTATCGGCTCCCTATCAGTCCGCGTTGCAGCCAGCCAGGCAGACCACCAAAGGGGTGATCACCATTTTCACTCTCGCCTTCTTCCCGACACCAGCGAGTGAACTCTACTTTTCCAGGCAAAAGTACTCGTACTCGCCACCATGAAGTTCTTCGCGCCGATCGTCGTGGGCTTCATCGCCTTCTTCTCGGCTCAGGTGGACGCCAACGGTGTCTGCTACGACCCGGACCACACGAGCGGCAAGAGCTCCTCGACCGTGCAGGCCGACATGAAGGCCATCGCCGGCGCCGGGTTCTCCAGCGTGCGCACGTACATTTCCAAGTTCGGCGACACGGACATGGGCTCCATCATCACGGCCGCCGGACTCACGGCGGTGCTGGGCGTGCCGTACCCTCAGAGCGACTACCAGGAGCAGATGGAGGCTGCCATCTCGGCCGCCAACGCCGGTGGTGTCTACGCCATCATGGTCGGCAACGAGAACCTGGCCGGCGCTGGCAGCGTCCCGAGCGGCATGATCGATGTCATCAACCAGATCAAGTCGCGCGTGTCCTGCAAGGTCGGCACGGTGCAGCGCAACACGGAGGTGATCGGCTACCAGAGCATTTCGGGCTGGTCGGACCTCGTCTCGGCTTGCGACGTCCTCGGTGTGAACGTGCACCCGTTCTTCAACCCCGGCACGACGGCCGACGGCGCCATCGACGTCGTGGACAAGCAGTGGAAGACCATGATGAGCAACTTCGGCGACAAGTTGCTGCTCACCGAAACGGGCTGGCCGTCCAGTGGCTCGGTGTCGGGCAACACCGGCAGTCTGTCGGGTGAGCAGACCTTCTACAGCGCCTATCAGCAGTGGAGCAGTGGTCTCAGCGAGAAGTTCTACTTCCAGTTCTTCGATACGCCAAGCAAGCCCGAGGCGTACGAGCAGAGCTTCGGTCTGTACACAAGCGATTCGCAGCCCAAGTTCACCATGTCCCAGTCTCCTTCAACCTCGACGTCTCAGCAGCAGCAATCGGCGCCTACACCGACCACCGCTGCACCAAGCCCGACGCCCACGACCGCCACCCCGGAGCCATCTACGGCCACGCCGACGCCGACTCCGGAAGCGTACCAGAGCGAAACGAACACTACGTCCACGACCTCTTCGAATGCGGGGTCGGACGAGACGGCCCAGCAGGGCTCGATCTCATCGTACTCCGGCAGCGGCAACGAGGTGGGAGTCTCCAGCTCTAGCAAGTCGTCTTCGTCCACCAAGCAGAACTCGAAGACCGACTCCAAGACGGAGCAGAAGAACTCCGAGACGACCCAGTCCACTGACGCCGTGAGCTCCATCGGAAAGAGCTCAGAGCAGCAGCAAGAGCAGCAGCAGACGTCCAGCAAGAACGACGGCACCGCGCAGGAAGCCAACACCCAGAGCTCGAGCAGCAACTCAGACAGCACTGTTGGACTCGCTGTGGGTGGCGGCGCCTGCGCTATGTTGGTTGCTTTCGGATTCATCTACCAGGCTCGCAAGCGTGCCCAAGAGCTGGAAGATGAAGACAAGGACGACCACTTCTCCACCACCATCACGCCTGTGGAGAATATCTGCTCGCTGTAAGCGAGCGCTAGCTATCACAGTTTTGTCACTACAATCAACCAATTGTCAATATTTGTTGAGGTCGTTCTCGCCGTTGTTGTGTGCTTTGGTACATATAGTTGTATCCGTGTCAACGTAGGCGCTGCTCTAACGCTTCGCTGGTCAAGTAAAGTTTATATTGATTCGACTCGGCTTCATGAAGCAGATGAAAGCTGTACGTCATTCCTATTGTGTCACTGGAGCTGCCGGTGTTCCGCCTTCCGTCGGAGTAGAAGCCTTCGCACCCAGCGTAACGGCAGCCATGGTTGCTGTAGGAGGAGCGAAATCGCTGGCGCTCACTCGCTTCATAGTCGAGTGCAAGGACGCAATAGTCTTGGCGGCCATGATGCCAGCACGGAACCGGCGACGAGCGTTGTAGCGCTTCATCTCGTGACTGAAGTGCGGCAGGGCGTCTCCACTGACGCCGTGGATGTCGGCCACCCACGGATGGTCCAGCACGTTCTGAGCGGTGAAGCGCCGCTTGGGGTCCACGACCAGCAGCCTCGAGATCAGGTCCTTGGCCGAGTCCGATACGCAGTCCCAGTACGGACTCGGGTAGTCGTAGACGCCCGACTTGATCGACTGGAAGAGCGCAGCATTGTTCTCGTCATAGAACGGAGGAAAGCCACACAGCAGGATGTAGGCGATGACTCCGAGACTCCAGAGATCCACCTCCGCTCCGTACGGGCGGCCTTCAAGTATCTCCGGAGCAACGTAACCCGGTGTGCCACATGCCGTCTGCATGAGCGAGTCGCCCTTGATGAGTTTGGCGAGACCGAAATCGGCAATCTTGATCTCCGCGTCCTCGTCCGTGGACTGGTAGAGCAGATTCTCAGGCTTGAGGTCGCGGTGCACGATGCCCTTCTGGTGACAGTATAGCAGAGCGTCTGCCAGTTTCTTGACCACGCAACTGGCCTCCTTCTCCGAGTACTTCTCCTTCTCGACGATGCGGTCGAAGAGCTCACCGCCACTCATCTCCTCCATGACCATGTAGAAGGTCTTGTGGCAGTCGAACACCTCCTTGAGCTGCACAATGTTCTTGTGGTGCACGACCTGCAGCACTTCCACCTCAACGCGCAAAGCTTCCTCATCCTCCGCCGTCAGACTTGCCTTGTCGATGCATTTGACAGCCCACCGCGAGTTATCAGCCTTGCTGATAGCGCTCTTCACAGTTGCAAAGCTCCCACTAAACAACAGCAACAACTAAGTTGTCAGCATCACGGTCTTAGTCATACAGTAGAAAAGCAGACGCCACGTACGTTCCGAGCGTCTTGCCCAGTTTGTAGTACTTGCTACACTCGTCCTTCTTGTAAAATTCCGTCACCTTCTTCATGATGCCCGTCATGGTTGTCGAGAAGTTTGCGCACGACAGCGAACGGAGTCACCTGGAGCTGCTTTCTTCGTGAATGAGGAGGAGGTGTTTCGTCGGCTTCGCAACCAGTCTTAGAAAATAGCAACCGCATCGAAACTGCTCATCGAGTCGGCCCTGTTCCTGTCTTGTCGGGACCTAAAACCGGATCGAGGACGATGACGGTCGAATCCACACGACACGGATGATGGCACAGCCGAACACGAAGGAGAGGAGAAACCGCATCTGCAGTAGAGCGTGTTAGTCATTAGCGAGCAAAATTCTATCTAGTAAGGGCGGGAGGCCTTGCGCGCCTTCCGGATGCCTGCGGGGTCCGACCCCGTCGTCGCCCTTCGGCTCGAGGAAGTCGACGATGTTGAAGCGTAGCCGTCGTTCGCTTCGGCCGCTGCGCCGGGCACCGTCCATTTGCAGAGTCGCGTGTCCTCGCCTCCCGTGTACAGCGTCGTGCTCTCTGGGTCGTAGTATATGCAGCGCACGCAGGTCTTGTGGCCGCCCTTGAGCGCGGCCGCGTGCTGCAGTTTGCCCGCCGACGCGGCGTCCGTGCCGATGTTGATCGCGTTCAGATCGCCGTCATGGTTGCCGGCCAGCAGGAACATCTCGTTCGATTGGTCGTCGTACACGCAGTCGATTAAATAGTCGGTGGGCAGGCCGTTGCCGTTGCAGTCGTCGCGGATCGTGGCGTAGTGGTGCAGGCGCTCGGCCGTCCACACGTTCCACAGGTCCAGAGTCTCAGTTCCGGTCAAGCAGAAGATGTTCTCCTTCTGCGGGCCGAAGAAGCCGATCTTGGTGACGGCGCTCTCGACGTTCAAAATGCTCTCGAGCGCGTCGTCCTCGTCGGGAATGCGGCAGTCGAAGAAGCACACGACGCCGTCCTCGGAGGCCGTGGCCACGAACGCCGGCTGTGTCGGATGGAACCGCACCTTGGTGACGGCGTCCACGTGGCTCTCGCCGTACTCGCCGAGCTTGTTGCCCGTGCGCACGTCGAAGAAGAGCGCGTGCTCGTCGGTGCCCGTGGCCAGCAGCGTCTCGCCGCAGCCGATGGCCAGACTCCAGACCTCGCGGCCGACGGGCACCACCATAGCCGGCAGCGCTAGACGGGTGTCCCAGAGCTTGACGCACTCGTCGCTGGAGCACGTGGCCAGCTGATGCGGCGACAACGGAGACGTCCACACCTCGTTGATGGTGCTGTTGTGGGCGTGGAACTCGTGCAGCAGCGCCAGCGTATCGAGACTGCGGAGCTGCACCTTGCGGTTGGACAGCGCCAGCGCCAAGCCGCTGCGGTGCGCGGTGGGCTGGCAGTCCAGAATGTACTCGTAGTCAAAATCCTCGCTCGGGTTGGCCACCAACGACGTGTCTCCGGTCTGTTGCGGGGCCGCAAACGTCGCCACCGCCGTCTGCGCCAGCGTCAATCCACCTCGGTCCAGAGCTCTGCGCATGGTGCACGTACTATTCAATAGTGAAGCCCATCTGAACCAACGGGTAGTGAGCCAATCATAGCAGGTATCAGGTATACCTGCCGATCATGGACGGACACTTGAAGTGCACGCGTCGTAACTCGCTGGGCGACGGCACGCCATCCTCACCACAGACGCCACAGACGCACCGGTCTATCGGGACCGACACCGCTCTACTACGCACGCGCGAACAGGCCAGGCGTGAGCTCCAAGACGCAGCAACCCGCGACGAGTCGGCGACGGATACGGACGCGAATGACTATGAACGGTTGAGCTCCAGCGGCGAGGCAGGCGACGGTGACGAAGCCGACATGACTGCAATCGTGTTCGAGCAGTCCTCAATGTACGTGGACGAGGACCAACTGCAGGAGCTGCGTCGGAGACCGCCTGTGGCTTTCGTGGTTCGCAACGGTGCGACGAAGGAGGAGGAAGTGCAGACTGCAACTGCAGTACCAACAATGGCCGCAGTACCGACTGGGACCAAGAGAACGCAGAGCTGGCACTCGCCTGTGCACGTTCCTCTTTCCCACCGGAAGCTGGTGCGCCCACTGGAGATTTTCAGAGAGGACCCTCCGTTCCGACCGATCGCACCTCGAGCGCCAACGGTGGCCAAGACGGGAAGAAGGCGCGACAAAGCGGGGATTGCATCTAATAGGACGCCGCAGAAGCCGGCAAAGTTGACCCCAATGTCGAACCCCGTGCAGGAACTTCGTGCTCAGCTATCGAATCGGTACGTGAGGCGTTTTGACGAGGGAACTTTTGGTTAGCGATGATCACTGTAAATGTCTTCTGTGCAGGGCGTTCGCGCAGAAACTCCGGGAGAAAAATAAAGAGCTGTTTGACCGATTGGTGCAGAGGTTTGCTACACTACGACGTGTAAGTGTGCAGCCTGAGGGTGACCACGACTCCACTTCGACTGGTGATAACAACAGTTCGTCTTTGCCCACCAAGATTAAATTTTCTGGCGTTGAAGACGCTATTTTGCTGTTTTTGGAGGCCAAGCACAAGCACGATGTCTTGTATTTCCAGCGAAAGAATGCAAGAGGAGGGAGTTCGGGCCAAAGCGCCCAGGTATCACTTGGGTTTTCGTCCGCGCCAGTCGCAACAGGAAAATACATGCCGTATGACTTAAAGCGAATCGACGAGGCCCCTAGATCTGGTGGAGGCGACTATTTCATGATGACGTCTACGTCCCTTGTGCATCACACGAACAACAATGATAACGATGTGGCTGGCGAAGTTATTCTGTTGTCGCAGTGGATCATGGAGAGCAAAATGTTTTCGCTGCTTCTGGCAGGTATTCCGCTGTTCCAAAAGTTCCTTGAGGAAAGTTTTTGTCGGTTGGATTCGTGCAATCCGCCAATCAATCTATCGGGAGAACTACAAGATTATTGTTCAATGTTTGCCGTTCGCCCGTCAAGCTTTCGTCGGACCGATGCTGCATTCGTGCCGCACGCTTCATGACATCCAAGAAATCCGATTGTTGACGCTGCCAACTGCCCGACCAGCCGTGGATCTTGTCGCCATACAAGAGCACCAAAAAGAGCTTCTGGCAACAGCTGAAATGAAACTCATCGACGCAAAAGAGAAGCTTCTCGGCCTCATGGAGGAAATGGTGCAAAACATTAATGATGACCTCCAGCCGCCGACGAACCTGGACGAGCTGTACAGTGCCGAGGCCGCTTCTGTCCGAACAATCAACGCGAAGTGGAAATCTGCCCCAATTGCTGCGATGCGCCAGCGAACAAAAGATCTCCAGCTCCAAAAAGACACTGCAGCTCTCGACATGTCCCTGTTGGAGACTTATGTTCGGATGATGGCCTACATGTTCACAGAGAGCCTCTATTTGATGATAATCGGCTGCGTTCAGCATTTGCGTGAAGAGCTCTCCGCTGAAGAGAACTTAGGAGCGCTGTGTGCTGCTGTGACGATCGCTGATGACTCATTGGAGCTGTCGCCATCTCTTCAGCAGACGAAGAACGTGTTTTTGGATGGGCTCGCAAGACTCATCCGTCTTGTCAGCAACTTCCACTTTACGAAAAATGCTATCACCTGGAGTACCAACCGCGGTACGGGGGTACTAGCCTTTGTAGCCGAGTCCTTCGAGTCGAGCAACATCTTTTCGGCAGAGTTTGACTTGCAGTCAGTGCTCCGAACAGATCCGACTTTTGACCAAGTCACGAAAGAGCTGTCGTCTGAGTTTGCGCTGTGGTTCAATCGGGCAGCACAACAAATGCTCGCGTTTGATTCACTGCGAGTTGTTTATCTGGAGGTTCAATCCGTACGAAAATGCAACGCATCTCGAGGCGAGGGTCAAGGCGATGGGAGCAACTCACTCTACCCAACTACACATCTTTCTCGTCTCACGGGAGTCCCCAGCGGTGAAGTTTCTCGGTTTCTAAAGAGAGTCGCTCACCGTCTGAGCGTGCTCGATCGATCCCAACATGCGTGTCAAAAATTGCAGTCGAGCTGGAAAGTGGGGTTCCTCGAAATTCAATGCCGCCGTACAATCTCGGACATTTTGGAGCTTATTGCTAATGAGCGCAACTCACTGCACCAAACGCTATACCATTTGGCTACCGAGGGAGTGTCAGAATGTGTTGCTGTCTTGCAACGCGCTACACTCGTACTCGAAGACCGTCCACAGCTCATCGAGTTCTTTTGCGAGCAAATGAAGCAAGTTCGGCTGCTGAAGGATAATGAGAAGCAACTAAACCAAAACATCCGCAACGTGGACGAAACAGTCCGATCACTGAAGCGCTTCGCGCCTCCACTGGGCTCGGAAGTATCACCACAATACAACGTCATGCATCAGTTCTTGGGCAAGTACACTGCTCTAGTGGTATCTCACGCTAAGTTCGCCGCAAAAGTTTTGCCCAACATTACGTACCAGGTCAACACGGTTCTGCAAAAGTACTCGCTACGGTGTCAAAAGTTACTGCGGATGTACGACGAGTTCTCCGACATGGAAGAGGAAGAGGACATGGAGAAGAACGTCGGGATATTCCAGGAGGTTGTGCGCGAACTGGCAGCGATTGAGAAGGCAACGAAGCTCTATCAAGAATACCAAAAAATGGTTGGGCTGAAGGTTGTCGAGATCCCGTTGCTGGAGGAAGCCATGACGAAATGGGCAGAAGTACAGGAACTCGTCATATTTACTCTGGGATGGCTGAACGCTATCAACTCCATGGAGAATGGGATCTTCAGTGAGCAGGACTGGGAGAAACATGCTGAAAAAGTGTACGACTTTTTGCCAGTAATTCGAGAGCTCCAAAGTCGAGAGCGTGCCGGGTTCGCGGAAAAGATGCTGGGGAATATCCATCAAGCGGTCATTGACTACTTGCGGAAGCTAAGTTTGGTGAAGGAAATGGCCCAGCCTTGGGTCAAGATGCACCACTGGAAAGAGATCCTGAAGACCTTGGACATCCTCAACTACGTCTCCAACATCGGTGTGCTGATAACGGACGGCTCTACGGTGACGCTGGGCTTTCTTCGAAGTCGAGACCTGTGGAGGTTTGAGTTGCAGATTCGCGAGATTACCCAGAAAGCACGTCATGATGCGGTGACTGAGAAAAAGCTGAACGCAATGAAAGCTCGGCTCCAAGATGCAATGCTCCCCATTGTTCGCGTCCAAGACTCGTACAATCTTGATCTTCCACGCGCCGGTCAGTTGCTGGAGTTGTTTGAAGACGATCTGTTGACAATTCAGTCGCTTGCTCAGGTTACTGCTTCAGGGACTCTCCAGCTGCAGCTTGTTCAATGGCGTGATGAAGTTCGCCACTGCGAAGAAGTGCTGGACAAATGGAGCGTCGTTCAGCGCAGCCGCACCAAGTTGAACCGTTTATTCTCCATCCGAGACGTCCAGCAAAGTGTCGCGGAGGCATCTTTCGAGTTCCAGGCGATCGACCGCAAGTGGAGAGGCATGATGCATTCTGCGAAAGGCACCTCTTCACTCTCAATCTGTCTACGCGAAGTAGTTACAGTAGGCTTCCTCGCTGGCGCTCAAGACTCGTATGCAAAAATTTGGCTCCAACTGGGGACCTACCTGGATGAGAAGCGGAAGTACTTCCCCCGTTTCAACTTCCTTTCAGATCACGACCTCTTCCAGGTCATGATTTATGCTCGGGATCCACAGCACCTTCCTCGTATGATTTCAAAGTGCTTTGGAGGGATCCATGCTGTGCGTACGGTACCATCTAGGAGTGCAACAACAGCGAATGCTGACCTACTATCGGACCCTTCGTCAACACCCCTTGACAGCTACGGCAGTAACGTCACAACTACCGGAGGCACTGGACAACAGAATACGGTGAAATCTGAAGATGGCCTTACGTTTGCTAGTCTGCATGTCGGTGTTGATATCGACGCCGTTCATGGTGCTGCTTCTGGGGAGGTATTGCCGATCAAACCCTTGCGTGTTGGTGCAAACCCTCAATTCTGGATGAAAGAGCTGGACGAACGTGTGCGAGCTGCAATGGTGGAAGCGGTAAACAGTGCGATGGATGGAAGTTTGGTCACGTTATTTGAAGACAACATGGAATCACTGGTCAAGTCCCGGTCAAGCCCGTCGAAGAAGCAAATACTGTCCAGTGACCGAAGGGTGAGCGTAAGTGGAGATAAAACCCTACTTGCAGCTGAAATGGCTGCACGGATTGCTGCAGCTAACACCCGCGAATGGAAAGACTACCCCCTCCAAGTAGTCATACTCTGCGTTCACGTTCTCGTCACACATGAAGTTAGTCCGTTGGTTCGTGTGGATCGCACGGGTGCAGCATGGGAACGTTTTTGGCAGCTCTTCCAGCTGAAGAAAGCCAACTTGATCGAGTACATTGTGCGACGTACCGCGAGTACTAGAGAGCGGCGGATTGCAAGTTCCATTTTAACTCTGCTGCTGAATAAATCGCAGGGAATCCGAGAACTGTACGAGGATCAACCGTTGACGACTGTAAGCCAGGCGCTCGGGGAAGCAGCCTCGGGCAGTGACGTCTCCGTCTGCCATTACAGCTATGCGGCAGGGGATTCCTTCGCTTGGACCAAGTTACCACGGTTTTACTACGACCCTTTCGAGAAAAAGTGTATGGTTCACCACTTGGTAAAGACTTTCCAGTACGAGTACTCTTTCCTCGGGAGCTACTCGTGTCCAGTATTGAGTCCTCTTTGCAAGCGTACAGTGCTGGCGATGAGTACTGCTTTATCGCTCGAGCACGGACTGCTAGTACATTCCCCGAACCAAGGTGGCTCCACGAGGAAGCGAACGCTCGTGCGCGACTTATCCGTGATGGTTGGCCGAGAATGTATCGATTTTGACTACTCAAATGGTCTCACACTCACGCACTTTAGAAGGATCCTTCGTGGCGTTTTAGAGAGCAACTCAGTGTGGCTTTCCTTCTCCGGCCTCGAAGTGTCGAACATGTTAAGTATTTTCGTGCAAGAGACGAATCAGACTGTGGACGCGTTACGGGCACACCAGGACTCGCTTGTTCTGGATGGCGCTCCTGTTGATATCATCAACAATGAGCTGGCCATTATAGTGACGTGCTCGCTAGACTACCAGCATCCTCCACATCAACAGGTCTTGTTGCGCCTTACGAGTTGTTTCGCCCCGGTTTCCTGTTTAAGTGTAAGCTCAAAGCTCATAGTGGAGGCGCTATTGCTCGTGAATGGATTCAAGGACTGGCAGCAGCTTAGCCTCAAGCTAGAAGCGCTCTTCTGCCTCCTCATCGATGATCCTGTGCCGTTCACGAAGGACCTCCCGCTCAGTACCTTTCCGCTGGCTTCTGCCATTGTCCGAAACGTTACTCTTCGTCAGGATACAAACTCATGGCAATCCGCAGAGAAATCTCTCGTGTCTGCAATTTGGGACGAAGTCCACACTAAAGTGCTACCTGAGAGACGAGTTGCATTTTTGAAGTGTATTCGCACAATTTTCCCACATGCAGCAGACTTGGAGATCAACGGGTTTGGGATGCTAGCGCTGCGAGCATCCACGACAGACTCTGCTACACTGTCTTCAGCAAAATATCTTGAAAACTCGACGATCAATGAAAATGCCGCTGTTTCGTACGACAGCGATGAAGAAGACGAACATCACGAGCTGAAAGCTGTAAAGGTGAAAATCGAAATGGCGATAGCTGCACACCGACTGAGTGTGAGCGAGTTTTACGTGCGCAAGCTCCTCGAGCTGTACCAAATCGTCTCGAATAGAGTTGTCGTCGTTGTAGTTGGTCGCGGCGTGTGCGGTAAATCCACCGCGATCAATGTTTTGAGCTCTGTGATCGAGGACGAGTTGGCAAACTCTGAGGATGGAGAATCTATAATGAATGATGATCCAACTCTCGGCAAGTATATCAGAACTGTTCGACTTTACCCAGGAGCTTTCAGTCTGGAAGACATCTACGGGGAGGCTACTGGGGACTCAACGTGGGAGGACGGGTTCTTTAGCCATTTCGTTCGCCAGAATTGTGTCGACCCAGCCGCAAATGACAGCAACATAGACTTCTTGTTGGAGCAACAGGAAGGGACCTCACCTCCGAGAACTCAACTATCGCGAAGGGGGTCGGTTATCTTCCCTCGCGCTGAAGACGCTGCAGCTACAGCCGCGAAACATTCTTTGGCTCCTGCGTCGTGGATTGTTTTTGACGGCGTGCGAGATGCATTGACTCTACTCGAACCCCTTCGGGGACTCATGAATGCCTCCCCCAAGGACGTAAAGAGGGTCAGACTGCCGAATGGGGATCAACTAGATTGCGCACGGGAGAGTTTTCGTGTTTTCTGCGAGGTTGAGAGTCTACGGCATTGGTCTCCGGCATGTTTGAGACGATGTGGCTTAGTCTACATGCAGACAGAGCACATGGTGCCATACACTTTGCTGATCAAGAGTTGGCTATTCCATCAACAACCTAGACGCAGGCGCGCGAGCTTGGCGCACCTCACAAAACTGCTCGAGCCGACCTGTGAATATGTAGCCAAGTTGATGAGAACTCACTTACCAGCGGTTATCGAGGTGTTCAAACGATATTGTCCTCCTTTTCTGGAATGCTCAGTCACCCATGGCGTCGCGAATATGCTGCAAATTCTCACTCCTTTTGTCGCTGAGATAGCGAAAGGTGTGGTAGAGGATGATGCGGAGTGGATGGCCGACGCAAAAATTATTGTCGCCTATGCTGCGATGATGTCTCTCGGTATGATCCTTCATCCTCGTGCCAGGGCAGAATTTCATCTTGCTGTTGTCAAGATCGCACCCCAACTGTTGGAAGAACACCCGGTTTTCACCTTAGACCCTACAGCTACTCTCTTTGACGTTGGGCTACGCTTTCAGGATCATCGAGTTGTCTTGTTCCTGTGGAGCAGATCGCTGCAGGAGCTAGCAAAACCAGCAACACGTCGGAGCAGCTTCGCGTACCAATCGGAAGTTCCTCGTCGAACGAGCGCGATTCTGAAAGCTCGAGGGCGACTAGTGACGAACGAAGACACGGACGACGCGGAAGGTGACGACGAACTGATAGGCGACACGTCAACGATCACTAGCCCCCTCTCCGTCATTTATGTTCCGACTGCGGCTATCGTCAGCTGCAGTACATGGCTCAAAATGGTCGGTCTGGCAAAAGCGAACGCGTTTGTAGTTGGTGAGTCGGGTGTGGGCAAGACTCTTGTGATGGAGAACTGCTTGCGGGAACTTGGCCAAAAGGAACGAGTGAGCTCCATCGCACTGCAGATTAACTCTGCCACAACAGGACTTGATATCCAGCGAGCGATTGAGAATGGAATGACCGGCAAACTGAAAGGCGCGTATTGTCCTGGGGTTGGTAAGCGAGCGCTGGTGCTGCTATTGGAGAATATCAACCTCGACACACAGGTGAGAATCTTAAGAGATACTACCTCCGGGAATTCTTTACTAACGTGTTTGCACTCGGATTCGTCAATGCAGGCGAATGGCCAATGCGCTACGATGATTCGACAGGTGACCGATGGAAGAGGAAGCTTCGTCCAATCTACGAAAGAGTACGTTGAGTTTAGAGACCTTGCTATATGGTGTTCGTTTTCGTTGTCTACGTATGGGTATCCCCGCGTACCTTCTCGACTACTACGGCACTTCCACATGGTACGTTTCCTGACCTTTTGCACTTGAGGCTAGCTCTCGCGTTATTCACTCACACCATGTTGCGCTAGATATGGCTCCCAAACCAGAGTGATCAGGTATTCGCTCAAGTTGTCCCCATGTTCACCTCATACTTTCGGAGACGCTACGATGGTTCTTTCGGGACCTTGTCTGGTGTTGTGCATCGGCTAAGCCAGTTCCCCATTCTCATGTTCAAGCGCATGAAAAAGTTGTGGAAACCATCGGCTGTCGCCCCTCATTTGCTCCTCAACTTCGGGAGTGTATTATCGGTTTTCATTAGCTTGATGAACACGTCACTATCACGAATCCCCGCGGAACCAGCGATCGAGTTTGAATTGTTGACGTTGTACCTCACCCTGCAAGTTCACCGAAACCAGTTGCTCGACTCGACAAAACGAGATCAGCTTCAATTTTCAGCGCTTCGAGTCGCCAAAAAGCTTGGATTTAGCTCCCAAAGTGTAGCATACCTCCGATCCCAAGAGGAACTATTCTTTGCCGATTGCGGAGACACTGAGGGGATCACGCGGGTAAGCTTCAAAGCACTTACGACAATGTTCGTTGCGGGCGAGGAGCGCTTCCACTGGTACCACAAGCCACCAACCAAAGAAAACCAAGCCATTCCTGATATCGCTGTTTCAGGGCCAGTATCTTCACTATCGGTAGATAGTCACCGCAGCCCGAGAGGGAAAGGAGCACAATCTGTCCGCCATCTTCTGGAAGCAGGCGCTAGCAGCTCTACGACTTCTGCACAAGCGGCGATAACTCGCCGGTCCTCCCTAGCGATGGCTGCGCTAAAAGCCGGCCTCCCAGACGAGAAAATGACCGCTGCTCCATCATTTCATCAACTCCAAAACATGTTGGACATTTACAGCTTCCTGCAAAGCGGCGCACGGCATTTACTGCTTAGTGGATCAGATACTGCGGACCGACGAAACACGACGATGATCGCGTGCGGCACTTTATCCTTTCAGTTTCGAGAAGTTGGTGCTGAGATACGCCTAACAGATTTCGTCGAGGACGTCAAAGCCATCGCGCTCGATGCGGGACTCAAAGCGACACAGACGGTGATCTACGCGGAGTTCGAGGATCTAAGTTCAGAGGAGGTAGCACTTCTTGTGTATTTGATCCGTCAAGACGACCTGCCTCCACACGTGTATTCTTCAGCTGACAAAGTAAAGCTGCATGCAATCGATCACCAAACGAAAGGAATACCGACTGCACCACCTCTCGCAACCAGAGCATCATTTTTTCAGGATATGTCGTCGCCTGTTAATAAAGACAAGGGGAGTGGAGGAATCAAGAGACCCACGACATCATCAGCGTATTTGAGAACCATCTTTCGGGAGAACGTGCGGCGTAGTCTCTACATCGTACTGTCCGTTGGGTGCGTGTGTTGTAGCGTAGGTTCTGGGTACTTTATGAGAGGATCCTGATCCTTCCTCTAAACTATTGTTCTCATGTTGTGCAGATGCAAGACCAAACTGATCGACTTCATGACGCGCCAGCCGTCCGTGTACTACCGATTCGTGTTGAAGACGTTCCCCCAATGGCAGAGGGTATCCGCTGAAGCTGTCTGTAACAGTGCTCTGCACGATTGGTCACCCTTCAGTGATGGATCTGGTGTCTCAGAGAGCACCAATGCGTTGCCAGGCAAAGCTGTTCGCCGCGACGTGGACGGTGGAATTCGTGTTCAACTGCGAGATATCATGATAATTTGCCATCGCACGGCTGAAAGCTTTATAAAAAAAAGCGGCAATTCTTGCTGCCGTTTGCCATCTCCAACGTCGAGAGGACGAAGATTTGGCGCAGTTACGACCCGACTTGATGACATGTTGCGGGTGTTCAAAGTTCTGTTCGCATTTCACCATCAAAAACGTGAGACGCAGAAACACGATCTGGAGAAAGCGCTGCGATTCCTGGCCAAGCGACTGTCACAAACCAATTTACGCATTGCGAAGGAGAAAACCAGCGAAGTTCTTCAAAACGATGCAAGCCAGGCTGTCGTGGACACTACGGCTCAGCTTGCAGCCCAGGAAGTCATCGAGAAAGAGGCTAGACGATTGTACTTGCTTGACGACGAACAATGTGCAAGGATTGAGAGCGAGATCGAAATGGAGCGTGCCAATATCCAACGCGAGTTGTCGAAAATTTTGCCGGATGTACAGGAGGCCACCGAGGCGTTATCCCAGATCAACAAATACCACATCGTCGAGATGAAATCCTTCACGAACCCGCCGCAGCTCGTTCGCTTGGCGATGCAAGCGGTTTGTGTGCTACTGGACGTCCCACCAACGTGGAGCCAGGCACTGCGAATTCTTGCAGACATCCACTTTCTCGAACGTCTTCGCAGTTTTGACAAGGACAACATTAATCCATCGCTCATCGACCGTGTCAAGTTCTACGTGAACCATCCAGACTTCTCGATGGAGAACATGAGGCGAGCATCGCTGGCTTCGACTACACTGTGCAAGTGGGTTTTGGCGCTCGTTCGCTACTTTGAGGCCATGAAACGAGTCGCCCCGACGATGAAATCGCTCGAGGAGACAGAGCGGAACTATTTCATCATTCAACAGCGCGCGCGGACAGAGAAGCAGAAGCTCGTGGACATTGAGATGCATTTGGCCGAACTTCGCGTTCTTCACACGCATAATATACAACGCGAAGCGGAGCTCCAACGAACCCAAGACACGAGGATGCGATGGAAGTCCTCGGTCACATCTTTCGGTTGTGTCATCAAGCAGTGGTACGCTTTCACTCGAGAACGAGTCCAATGTGTCGAACAGCAGCAAGCGAATTTACTGGGAGATTGCGCCATGGTAGCAACTTTGATCGTCTTCGGTGCTGAAAAATCCCATGAGGAACGGGAAAAACTCATTGTTCAGTGTCGAGAAGCTCTTCAAAAGCATTTTGCCTTGCCCCCAAATGAACCGTACCCCGTAGCAGTTGACATCCCTGCAATGCTACAGCATTGGGTGCTAAGTGGGGAAGGAGTGGCGACGCACCTTCAGAAAGTTATCGTGAACATGCACGACGAGGAGGATGAAGCGTTTGCTACCAGTCTGTTTCTGATGGATCAGGCGCAGCAACTGTGCTTTAAGATCCCGTTCCTCATAGACCCCCTTGACCGCGGGATTTCCTGGGTCAAGCAGGTCTACCATAACTCGATTCATTCTGCAACGGCGTCGAAGGGTTCCAGTCGGGGTGATGCCACCATGTCGTTTGGTGGTAGTGGCACCGAACAGCGAGCACGATATGACCCTGGGGCGGCCATCGTCGTGGATGCTGGTGATCCTCTCTTGCTTCGGACGATCGAGACTTGTCTGGCACAGACTCCGCCATCGATGGTACGTTCAAATGCGAAGGTGCTGGCGACGGAAAATGTTGACTTGATAGTACTGGGATGTTGTCATTTTAGATCCTCATCGAAAACGCATCCCAAGGTGACGAGACCATAATTGAGGCTGCGCTGGATCTGATCACGTTGCTCAAGGATAAAAGCACTTGCGCGGTGTATTTTGCGGCCAAATCCCTCGAGGAAGCAGCTTCTTGGACACCAAAGGTCTGTAGAGCCTGATGCTTGTGCAAATTGTGTCGATCTTGCTTACGGATTGAATTATGATGCAGACTTGGAGTCATTTCGCGGTCATTGATTTCACGCCTACACGACGGGACCTCGACAATCGCTTCCTGACGCTGTTTTTCCACCACATCAACTCAGCAGTCCAACGTGAGATCGAGTCTGTGCGGTCCAAGCTGAGCCTCGAGAAGGCTAAGGAGGAAACGCTCTTCAAAGATTTCCTGTCAACCTTATATGCAGCAAGTGATGAGGCCGCAAGAGCTTCTATTGCGGGTCTGGGTTCATTTGCGACGTCGATCGTGTCCGCTTGGATGTCGTCAGGATCCGGTCAACAGGGGTTTTACAACGAGGAATCGATGGAGCGTATTTCCTCTCAACTCGACGCTTTCCTGTCTGTCCAGCAAGCGCGAAAGCAACTTCAGCAGAATCTCCAGAACCTATACATCGAACGGAGGCGAGCACTTCCGTTTGCTCATCGGGCACGTGCTTTCGTACGAGCAGAGGAAGGGATAGCAAGACTCGACTCGTCGCTACATCTGGCACTCCCACAAGCGCTGGTAAGTATCAGCGAGTGCCTCATGCAATCACTACCAAAACCCATTGAGGGCGCTGATACAACCGACTCGAACGGCCATCGCCAAGAGCCTCTAGACTG
Organism: Phytophthora agathidicida; assembly: GCA_025722995.1. Taxonomy (NCBI): domain Eukaryota; phylum Oomycota; class Peronosporomycetes; order Peronosporales; family Peronosporaceae; genus Phytophthora; species Phytophthora agathidicida. The sequence continues at coordinate 2,081,060 of CP106972.1, read as the reverse complement.
GCACACAAGCGCCACTACGGCCACTGCGTCGACTACCATATCGTACATCCGCCAACGACTAGCTGGTATCCCGACTTCGGTTCACAGAACGTATTTGCTGTCATTGGTGTTGGCCATAGGAGAAATCGACGACGGAACATCTCACAACTATCTTTCGGACGGGGTGCGCGAACGAATACTCCGATTATGCTCGGGACGTGGTTTGAATTGCCACCATTCTGATCGAACGGACGATGGCGATTCGAGGGATGAGTTCAAGCAAGCAGCTCGGAGCTTTGTCGACCAGATTGTAGCTGTAGCCCTCATGACAACATCTAATGCGGCTACTAGGGGAGAGTCAACTACGTCCAGACACCTCGATCATGAACTCTTGGGGGTGTTTTCGAAAATTGACAAGGAGGTTCTGCAGTGCTCTAGTCGAAACGCGGCTACCAAGCGAGCTCTGTATCGTGACATGGTTGAAAATGCGAACGACTGGAAGGCATACTTGAAATCGGCGTCAGTATTTGACGCATTAGCTGTTGGCGCGACACCCAGTGGCTACCGCAGCACGCAATCGCCTTCTTCAGCAAATATCATCCAGTGGCCGCCATGGGTGAAGCAGAATATTGGACTGCTTGGACAACTCCAAATCCACGTTAGTTTATTCGACTCGATTCCGCTTCAAATGGTGGACGGCATGATCACAAGACACCTCGGAGAGTACGAGGTTTCCTCATTACTCGGTGTAACGGGAGAACAAGGAGGGATAGTAAGACCGAGTATGGATGCGCTAGTGAAAAACGGCAGCTTCTCGACTCCATTACTGGTTCTCTCCGACTCAAGCACGATTGCAGAGGCTGGTTTGTCCTGTGTGCATCGCTGTGCGAAACGAAGTGGCATTCCTGCTGGCGCAGTCGCTTGTATAGCTGTTGGCAATGAGACTGCGCGATCGACTGAAAGCATCTGGAACTACCGCGATAAATCTGCTGCAATCGCGGCGGACACCGACTCAGTTGATCGTGACGCTGCTTCTGTGACGAGACTGAACGAAATATCGATGCACCCTGGGTGGACAGTTATTAAAGGAGCTGCGGCGTCGTCCCTGAGCGTCATGAACGCATTGCGACTTCAGATTATGCGTTTTAGCGACGTAAAGTCCACTAACCACAACTTTCGCCTGTGGTTAGTGGAGGATTTACCAACCCCATCGACTGAGTATCCGCGTCGCGGTAACTTGGCTCTTGTTCCGGCCCAACGTCTCTACTTAGAGCCACCACAGACACTCCGACAGCTTTACGATGCCTTCTTACACTCTGAACAAGAGCGCAAAGAAGCAGAAAAGTTGAAAAAGAAGCAGGAAGACGCACAACAAAAGGAGGAAACACCGCGTCGTCCGCCACCGTTGTCGCGGCACGCCTCGTCCATTTTGACAGCTCTTCAACGCAGCAGTCCGGAACACCAACAGATTCGTGCAGCTTTATGGCTATGCCATTCGATCTTCCGTCTCCACATTCAAGACACCAGTGGTGCGATTCCTGCTGATGTCTTCATTTCTCACTACGAATTCGATCGAGCAACTCGGCTAATTCAACTGCATCTGCATCAACGCGTGGTTGCAGCCACTATCAACTCGGGAACATCTTCACTCACCCAGTCGTCGGCTCCTTCGGCAGCAGCAGAAGCTCAAGAGAAGACATTGACCGAACTTGCAGCCTTAGTTTACATAGGTCGCATGTGGGGTGACGCTCGAGCAAGACAATGCCGAGAATTGTTGAGCTGGTGTTTTCACCACGGCACCCCCGACATGCACCATGTAGCGGGCCCAGACACCTCGCTAGTGTATCGTGCTTTCCAACTGCGCGAACGCCTTGCGACCTCTACCATGCCGCCACCTGTGACGCTCTTCGAGAAGCGTGAACTTGATTTCCTCCCCATTGGTCTCCAGCGCCACCAACAAGCGTACGAATCATCATCACTGCTCAAGAACTTGTCGACTATCTACAATGCTGCTCCGAACTCAAAAACGTCGAATGCTGCTGCGACTGCGGCAGCTCTTTTGCCTAGTGCCCAACAGCGACTGAAACTGTTGGTGACTGCATTCCCGGACAAGACGAGTCTGTCGAGCAGCATCAAACAACTGCAAAAGCAGCAGCGAGAGAGCATGGTCATTGGCTGGGGGAAGCGCAGAATAAGCAGCGCCGCCGTGGAAGTGCCGTCGATCCGCCAGCCACCGCCTCGACAAGGCCGAGTCAGTACACTCCGACGACAGCAGTATGTACTGGCGCACTTGCAGAAACAACCGGCCGCTCACCTGATTCAAGTGGAGCTCCCAGCGATGGAGGCGTACCTGACGTTTATCTGGACGAACGCTGAGTCGATTTTGGCTCTGTCAATGGATAGTGTGGAGCTTGTGACCCCAGAAACGATGGCAGCTGTGGAGGCCCTCGCACGTGGTGACTTGCCTCCGACATGGAGAGGCGACGCCGTGGGATCCACAAACTGTGACGGATATTCGACTCCGACGCGATTGAAGTCCTGGCTCCGCTGGTTCCAGCAAAGTGTCGCCTTCTTCCACACACACCAACAATCTGTCATGGCGCTCGCCCCCGTGCGGGTCGACTCGATCTGGTTGCCAGCGATGCAACGGCCCAAAGGTTTGTCACCACTGATCCCTTCTACATCTTAAGCTCATTTTTCTCTTGTACTACGCAGCGTTGCTTTACTCGTTCCGCCACAGTCTATCGGTCAGCACGGGCATTCCCCTCTCGAAGATCTCGTTGATGGTGCTGCCAACCACCCGATCAAAGCCACACTCCCCCGAACCGACCGATTCTGTAGCTTCTCCCAACCCCGCAGAGGACACTCTCGGCTCCATCATGCTCTCTGGATTGCTACTGTCGGTACGAGTGCGTCGTTCTCCCTTGTCATCATCGGGTGGTGCGTGACCCCCTTTGTCTTTTGTCTTTTGTTTCAGAATGCCAAATGGTCGTTGGATTCGTGCACTCTGACGAACCTCCCGCCAACATCTTCAGGACGACCGCAAGCGCTCCCCCCGTTGGTAGTGCACGCTGCCACTCGGTTCCGCGTCGCCCCCCAAGGCCTCATGCTGCCGCTCTCGGCGTCCGCAGCACGCGAGGACCCACGACCACTCCCGACTCCACCCGCAACCGATCTCGGGTTCTACCGGTGCCCGCTCTACCAATCCCCCGACCACTTGGCGGCACTGGAAACGCCGTTAGAACACATTTTCCTTCCCCTCCCTGTCGACCGGAGCGCAGGAACCATGACCGTCCTAGGCGCTGTACTGTTCCTGCTCGAAGTGCGACCTGGCCTATAAGATACTTAGAAATGTAATATAGAAATGGGGTTACGATGTGGGGTACAACAGGGTTACAACAATAGCAAGAAATAATCGTCTGGTGTTGGCCATCGACGCGCCACCTTCCTGCATTCCATGACGACGCCGCTATCGACCGCCGGGCCTTCGGACGAGGACAGACGTCTCAACGACGAACTGCTGCAGACGCTGCGGTGCGTTTTGCGCCCTTTTGCACGCGCTAATTCTCTCTAGAAGCTGCTAAATTCTTCTCTTTTTTTTGACACGGCAGGTCCTGCGAATTGTACGAGAGCGAGGAGCAACTGGCGCGACGTGAGAGCGTACTCAAAAGATTGCAGCAAGTGCTACAGGAGTACGCACTGCACGAGAGCTTGGCGCTCTTTAGCGAGGAGGAGGCGGCTTCGAAGCTGGTGCAGCTGCGCACATTTGGCTCGTACCGACTCGGCGTCCAGAGCCGAGAAGCCGACATCGACACGTACGCAAGAGAGAAGAGAAGAAAAAAAAAATACTTGTGTCATATTATTATGCAGAGACTGAGTGTAATTGTGCAGACTTTGCATCGCGCCGAGACACTGCACGCGCGCGAGCTTCTTCGACAAGGCGCCGATTCTGCTGGAGGCGACGCCAAATGTCACGGGGCTCCATGTTATCAGCGACGCGTAGGTGATTGCTGGTTACTGTAGAACTATTAGATTTTGTGGGCTAATTGGGTTGGCGAGTTTGGCTGCAGGTTCGTGCCGGTGATCAAGATGAAGATGGACGGGATCCCTGTGGACCTGCTCTTTGTGTCGTTGGGTCTGGACTCGATCCCGGAAGACCTCGATATCTTGGACGACCAGTACTTGAGAGGACTTGATGAGTCTTCAGTGCGGAGCTGCAACGGGGTGCGTGTGACGGAGCAGATCTTGCAGCTCGTGCCGGACGCCGACAGGTTTCGGACGACTCTGGTTGCTGTCAAGCACTGGGCTCGGGTACGTTGGGCTAAGACGGCTACAGTTGTGCAGGAGTGACGTATGGTGCCGATTCTGTTTCAGGTTCGTGGCATCTACTCGAACGTGCTGGGCTTCCTCGGTGGTGTGAATTGGGCGATCTTGGTGGCGCGCATTTGCCAATTTTACCCGAACTCGCTGCCAGCCTCGTTGCTCTCGCGTTTTTTCAGGATATATCAGATGTGGACGTGGCCGAACCCGATCATACTTACACGGGTGGACAACCCGCTGAACCTCAGCTTCTCGGTGATGCATACGCTTTTATCTTGGATGTCGACATGATGGAGTTGCATTGTGGTTTTAGTGAGCTCGAAGAATTGACGTGTGGTTTGATGAATATGGTTGCGTCAGGGATGGAACCCCAAGATCAACGTACGCGACCGGTTGCACTTGATGCCAATCGTCACACCAGCATACCCGGCATTGAACTCGTCATATAATGTGATGGCCTCGACTCTGCGAATCCTCAAGACTGAGTTTGGCAGGGGTTTTGATCGGACGCTTGAAATTGAGACCAAGGTAAGTACAAAACGTGGCCGTAGATAATTCATTGGTTGGTTATGCTGATGCACTGGTGTGAACAGAAAACTTCGTGGGCGAAGCTGTTCGTGCCTCCGGTGTTCTTCCAAAGGTTTTTGTCTTCCCCATGGCCCTTTCATCTTATCATCGAGGCTAGTGATGGATCTCCCTGTTGTGACTTTATTGATCTGTTTTCCTGGTAACTAGGTCCAAGCATTTTCTTCGTGTCCAGATCACTGCGAATAGCGCCGAAGACTTTGACGGATGGTTTGGTTGGGTCGAGTCAAGGCTGCGCCATTTATTTCTTCGGTACGTGGCATTACTCTACTTTTGAAACTTTGCATCCCAACTCCGCTTTTTATGACTCAGATCCTCTGAAGCACTTGATGCCCGGCTACCCATTCTTCTCTTGCTGTTGGTTGACTTTGTTGCCTTTTGCTAGATTGGAAGCTCTTCCGGAGCTGCGCATTCACCCGTTCGCGCGCTTCTTCGACTTTGTCGAGGCAAAGGACGCCAGTCCTGGCAGCTCATCGAAGTGTGAGGTGCATGCCTCGTGGTTGTTTATCGGATTGGGTTTCCCAGCCCCGCAAGCAGTTGCAGCGAACGGCACGACTCACGACGTAGACCTGACGAGCGTGATCCAGGATTTTGCCTTCTACACAGACCAGTGGCAGGGTCGTCACGGCGGAATGGACATGCAGATAGATCACGTGATACGCGGTGAGATCCCCGATTGGGTGCTCGAGTCGGCGGACAACGGCGTGGACGATAGCAAGCACCTCCGGAAGCGATCGCCAATCTCCAAGAAGAAGAAGCGCGACTGCAGCGGCGTGGAGTCCAGTGGGAACGGGGTGGTAGCCGATAGTCCTACACGCAGTTCGTCAAAGAAGAGCAAAGGTACGTGCTGACAGAGGTGTATTCCAGTAGCGACAGCTTGTAGCAGCTCCAGGTAGATGGCGGCAGGTAAAATACCATAGTCATGACCGACTCCAGCTTCGTTCTGATGGCCGACTAGCTAGTAGCAACAGTAGAGATGATCCTTTTTCACACGCAACAGACTGCGATTGACTTTCTCAATGCGTTAACGAGTTCTTCTTGGTGGGTATCAGGGTGTAGCCTTCCACAAAAGGCCGTCTTATAGTAAGCTTACTCGTCCTTGAACTCGGCTTTGCGCTTCTCGACGAAAGCGGCCATGCCCTCCTTCTGGTCCTTGGTAGCAAAAGAGCTCCAGAAGAGACGGCTTTCATATTTAAGTCCCTCCTGCAGCGATTGCTCATAGGCCGCATTCACCGCCTCCTTGGCCATCTTGACCACGGGCTGCGAGAAGCCCGCGATCTTATTGGCCGTCTTGAGCGCCTCCTCCAGCAGCTTGTCGGCCGGCACGACGCGGGCCACCAGGCCGTCGCGCTCGGCCTGCTGCGCGTCGATCATGTTGCCCGTCAAGATCATCTCCATGGCCTTGGACTTGCCCACCGCGCGGATGAGCCGCTGCGTGCCGCCGCAGCCGGGGATCGTCCCCAGCGTGATCTCGGGCTGGCCGAACTTGGCCGAGTCCCCGGCGATGATGAGATCGCAGAGCATGGCCAGCTCGCAGCCGCCGCCCAGCGCGTAGCCGTTGACGGCGGCGATCACGGGCTTGGAGACCTTGGTGATGTCCCCCCAGTTGGCGAACATGTTGGTGGCGTACACGTCCACGAAGCTCTTGGGCGCCATCTCCTTGATGTCGGCGCCGGCCGCGAACGCCTTGTCGCTGCCCGTGATGACGATGGCGCCGATGTTCTTGTCGGCGTCGAAGGCGTGGGCCGCGCCGTTCAGCTCCTCGATCAGGGGGCTGCACAGCGCGTTCAGGGCCTTGGGGCGGTGCAGCGTGATGATGGCCACTTTGCCTCGCACTTCGGTGCGGATGTTCTCGTACTCGGCTGCCATAACGGAGTCGAGGGAGGTTAGGAAGACGGGGTGGATGTGAGACTGACTGACTGGTGGGCGAACCTTTGGACGCGAAGCAGCGTGCGAGAGGGCGGCGCAGGGCCGAGAGGGACGGAGAGGTCTGGCGCACGGCGAACATGGCGGTGGTGGGGAATCTGGTACTGAGAGCGAGGAGCGCTTCGCGACCGGGAAGGATACCGTCGCCCTAAACAGTTTTGATTGGCCGAGAGCAAGTTGAAGCTGGCGGCGAGTAACCGCTTCAGTCCTGTTGATTGGATGCAGAGGAGTAGCTGCTGCTGCTGGGGGCGTCGACACACGTAGCTAGCTGCCCCGTGAGTTACTGCGCGCGCCTAAGAATCGGTACTGTTGCCACACTCACATGCAAAGCTTATGTAAACTTCAGCTTTTACGCAATGAGGAAGCTCACATGCAGGAAGTTGATGACCCGCTAGGCTGGAATGACCACGTGCAAGGCAATGTCAATGTGCAGCATAACGACTAAAGTGATGAAACAAAACACACACGGCGTTGCAATGGCTGTGAATCTGCTGCGATGAATCGAAATGATTCGCTGCTCCAATTGATACCAAGCACCGCCATCCCTTCGATGTCACGCTAATACTATTAGAGTCGAACCCCACGATTGGCACATGCACTCGTTGATGAAGCAGTAAACGACCACAGGCACACCACGCGTTTACAGTGTAGGCGCTAGTTTCCGATTGAAACCCGTCCGCGAAACAATCGAGGGAGAGTTTACACTCCTCGCGTATAGTATTACCAAACAACGGTAGTGAACATTTTCGAGCTATCAAATATGGAGTCGAACCATAAAAAAGCAGGCTAACTTGTTCGATTCACTGACCCCGGCGATCCTGAGGGGCAGCGTGATCGATCCACTCTAAGCGATCTTTCATTCACTGAGCGGCTTTTCTCCGCCTCAGTTCTTGACCACAACTCCTGCTAAGTTTTTCTTGCAATATACTGTGGTTTGCGCGCTAGTTCGTTGTTGATGTGGTTTTCTCGTTTTTTCTAAAAAATTACTTAACGTCGATTGGCTGTCCCGTAAAATTTACCACAATATTTCTCAAGCTTTATTTTGTTAAAATCTCGCTACTCATGTCGAGTGTCAATGGCTCCAGCGTGCACGAGGCCTTCGCGCTCATGGCGACGCTGCTGGCGCCGCGCGTCCCCCTTCGGTACCTGGAGCTGAGCGGGCAGCTACTGCAGCGTCGGCAGATGGAGGAAGTCTTCGAGGAACGCGCCGCCGCCAAGCGCTGTGCCTTCCCAGCCTGCGAGAATCAATTGACCAAGTACGAGACTCCTTTTAATGCGCCTAGTATATATGTTAACCCATTTAATCGGTGTATTTACTACTATTCTTTATCTGATGCAGCACTGCAGGCAAGTTCCGCGTCTCTTTAGCTCGTAAAGAGATTTACGACGCGCAGTACGAGCGCCAATTCTGCTCTCAATTGTGTCTCAAGGTACCAATTGCAAAACTAAAGGTGACTCTAAAGTTAAGCTGGATACTAACATCTTTGTTATATTGATATTAATTGTTGTGTAGAAAGCTCGTGTTTTACTGTCGAGACTTGCCCAGAAGCCGCCGCAACTTGTGCCATCGCTGATTGAAGTGTTCGGCACGGACAAACCCAATCCGTTGGACTATGAGGACGACGCAGAACCAGCTAAAAATGCTGAAACCTTTGGTGTGCACAAATCAGAGCCACTGCCAAAGGCCAAGACTGTGTGGGCCAAGACACAGGATCTGGGTGTTGTGGAACGGAAGCACTCGACAGCGAACCCGATGTCGGTGGGCGTCCCACCTGCTCTGGAAGCTACCACTTCGATTAAGTTGAAGGAGAATGAAACACCAACACTACCAGATAAAGCTTTCCCGACAGTTGAACATGCAGCGCTTATTGAAGGCTATGTGTTCCCAGCACACAAGCAAAAATTGGCCAAGAAAGTGGAAAAGATGGTCAAGAAAAGTCAGGAAAAGGGCGACGACGAAGACGATATTGTGGTTAGCGACAGTGACGAGAGCGAAGCAGCCGCAAGTGATGTGTCTTCCGCTGACAGCTTTGAAATCTCGGATTTTGACGAGGAAGAAGTGGTGACGTTGAATGATCTGCCGTTGTTCAGCCATTTGTGGGGGTTGTTTTCGAGCTGGATTACCCACGAAACGACACTGTTGGTGGCTGGACAGCCATTGCCTGCGAAAGAAGAGGAGAAGGATGATTCAGATCCATTTGTTGGAGGACCAGACAAAGCCGAAGCAGATGCTGCACGACGTCGTGTGCGTCAGATCCGTGTCGAGAGGTGGAATTCTCTCTCGCTCATGATTCGCCGCCCACTACCTCAAGTCGCGCGCAAGTTGAAACTTGCTAGTGATCGATTCGCTAACCACCGCATCGACACCATCACAGAGACATTTACATTGCGTGACGCTATCGACACCCGTAATGCGCATCAGGTACCTATCGAAGTTTTGATGCTTGCTCAGGCGTGACGATAACGGCTTTTATGTTAGTGGACTTGCGTTGCAACAATTTTGATGCTTGTAGCTTACGACATCAAGCCCGATGCGTTAGCTGACGGGGAGCGCAGGTAACTAAGCCTTGCTAAATTTCGACAATTGGATGTGGGTATAACAAATTCATTGTGTGTTCTGCAGTGATCAAGTAACGACACTAACAAAGTTGGATACGTCAGAACTCCAGCAATTGCTTCAATTATTCTACGAGCTGCGCAAGGACAACGAAGTTATCGTCGACACAGATGTGGCGCCGATACCTGAGGTCGAACCGATTGCTAACAGCACAGCAAAGGAAGAAACACCTGATAACAAGGCCTTTTGCCGAAAGTGCCGCCGCGCGAAGAGCAAGTGTATTTGCCAGACTCGAGCCAAAGCCAGTAAGAACGAAGAGTTTTCGACCACCCAGTTGGAAGATATGCTAAAGGAGGCACTTGTACTGCGCGATGAATACGACGAGCTGCTACAGCCGGACGACTAGCCACTAGGCTGCCCACCACGAGCAGTGAAGGCACACCCCAACGGATTATAGAGTTCAATCCCAAGTTTGGCTTGACGTACCTCCGAATTTCGAGTGTTAACTCTTTCCTGTTTCAAAGGTGAAGTTTCCTGACGTGCAGATATATCGCGATGCGAAATGGGTGCAGTGAAGAAGGTAAGCTTAGTCAGCGAGAATGGTACTAAGGTTTTTAATGTGTTTTTGGACTTTGTAACATTTAGCTGGTGGTTCGAAGATGCGATTCTATCGTCTGCAGTCTGATGATCTACAACGAAAATTTCTCATTGCCGTCTTCATCGCAGACGCCGAAGTGCGCCTCGAAGACCGTGTCGGTGCGTGACGGCAGATCGAACATCTGGAAGTAGTGACTGCGCGACGCGTCCAGGTTCTCGGCGGCCCATGTCATGTAGTCCGAGTAGAACTGCTCAGCACCCGCGACCGAGCCCGTGTTGCCGTCTGCGGATCCGGCACTAGGCCAACCCGTTTCGGTGATGGCCAGCTTGGCGGCAAGACCGGGGAAGCGTGACTCGGTGTCGCTGCCCTGCAGCTCCGTCCACTCGTTGGATACGAGCGTGATGGCATCGGCGACGGCGGTGTCGGCCGTGAAGACGGGCTGGATGTTGACGCCCACGACGTCGCAGGCTGTGAAGAGGTCGGCGAGGCCCGAGATGGCCGAGTAACGAGACGAGTCGAGCATCTCGGTGTTACGCTGCACGGTGCCGATAGGGATATTGGGCAGCGCTGCCTGCAGCTGGGTGATGTAGGTGAGCATCTCGGACGGCACCGAATCGACGGAGGCCAGGTTCTCGTTGCCGACGAAGATCTGGATGACACTCGCAGATCCGTTGGAGAGCGCACCGGCCGAGATGGCAGCCGTGACGTAGTCGGCTGTGGCACTCGGGTCGTCGTTGTCGAAAGGGACGCCGAGCGACACGTTAAGGCCCTGCGCGATGGCCAGCGTGGCCATGTCGGCGGACCCGTACGTGGTGACGTAGGTTCGCACGAGGTCGAAGCCCTTCTCCTTGATGGTCTGGAAGTCGGCGGAGATCGTGCTTTCCGTGACGGAGTCAACGTGGGCCGGGTCGTAGCAGACGCCTCCGGTGGCCGTGGCAGCAGCGCGGTTCACGGCGGAAATGCAGGCGAGGATGGTGGTGGCGGCGACGAACGAGAAAACCTTCATGGTTGGGAGTGCGGTGGTGCGGCTGGAGGATAGCAGGGAGTGCCGTGAATTTGCGAGTCGCTCGCTGTGTGTTTGGCGAGGCAAGTTGTGGAATGATCGATTGAGCGAGGCTCGTATCATGTTGGGTCGTTGCAAGCAGGATGGTGTGCCTCCTGAAGATCGAGTTGAGTCGTGTAGGACACCGTCGTCAGCTGGCATATTATGTGGCAGATGGCAGTCCTTTGGAGTGACTGTCGTGGCACGACTGCTGTCTTGTGCGGAGAGGATAGCCAGGGATGCCACGACCGAAGGCACTTGAGTCGTGACTTGCGATCGAGTGGGGGAGAGCTGCTCACGTCATGGTTAAGTCGTCTCAGACTCCACTGTTGTTGTTGTCTCGAAGCGAAAGAGCCTAACATGAGATCCTGTAATTTCCCTAATGGAGACTGTAGGTTGTTTGGTTGTGAAGGTTCTCTCTACCTGGTCACTTGGAGTAGACGACTCAGTTGTCTAACGGATTTGGAAACAATGTTTAGCGCCCCCACTGGTCCAGGTTATCGGATTGCATACAGCTGGAGCATGCAGGATTGATTTTCCCATCGGTCGATGTGGAAGGAATCTTTGGCCGTCGTGGCTGGTGTTTCGTCGCACGATTTTCGCGTCGTGTCAACAACACTACACGTCCACAAACGAAGAGCTGCAGGGATGGCATCCCAGGAGGTTGAGGAATAACTCAAGAGAAACTCTACGTCGCAAGCGCCGTATCCATCGAAGAGAGTGTGGGGTTCATCCAATACATTAAACCATGCAACGTCGTTGGAGCATTTACAGTTCGTCCTCTTCGAGCAGCATGTTAGGCACAGCGTTCGTAACCGCGTAGCTGCGTCCGCAATTGTTGCAGATCAGTTCTCCCTCCACGATGTTGGTCTGCACCGGCAAAAACAAGTCCACAAACAAATATGTTAGACGCCGACAACCCAGAGCCACACCGCTAGCTTTGCCAGTCTGGGCTACTTACGTCGAAAATCACACGGTGGATGAGTTTGAGCAGCTCGTCCTGCTCCGAAAGGTCAGTGGGGATCTGTTCCGGCAGAATCGGTACGTCCGGGTGGTTCAGCTACAGCATATAAACACTTTGTCAGCCACTGCTCAATCAATAACCCTACAACAAGCAATTGGCCGCACCTCCTTGGTGGTGTGGCACAGTGCCGGGTAGTCGATGGAGTGCATGATGTGCAGCATGAAGCTCTTGCTGTACTGCGTCTCAAGCACCACGACGCCGTCCATCTCCGGCACGATCTGCATCAACAGCCCAGCAACTATTGTCAGCCTCCATTCCCACCACAGTCTCCAGCCAAGAAAAAGGTTCTGTGACGCACCCTCAGCGGGAAGTTCAGCGGCCTAGCACCAGCTTCACGTCCGGCCGTGTCGGCGCACGCCTATCGACGAGAAAATACAAGAGATACGCAGTGGTTAGCCACCAAAACGCAATCGCGTTATCTATTGCGTCGGCCCACCTTGACGTGGCATACGAGCATGTTGTGGGTCAGCAGGCGCATATTGGTCCGATGCTGCGCAGTGGAAATGGCCACCGATTCCGTCTCAAGGTTGTCACCGTGGTTCGCTTTTCAACCAATCGAAGTGCATCGCTTTTCTACCAGTGAAAACAGCTGCAGCGAACGATTGGAGCGGGCGCCGACACTATCGGCTCGTCAAGAGTATTACACAAGAAGCTGCAGCCATGGTCAAGAAGAAAGGAAAGTCGAAGCGGTTGTCCCTGCACAAGAAGTACAAGATCGCGCGCAAGGTGCGCGAGCACAAGCGCCAGGAACGCAAGGCCGAGAAGCTGAACCAGCACAAGAAGAAGAAGGACCCGGGCATCCCCAACAACTGGCCCTTCAAGGAGGAACTGCTGCTGCAGGTGGAGCAGTCGCGCCTGGCCGAGATCGAGGCCCAGCGCCAGGCCCAGCAGCAGCGCAAGGAGGACAAGAAGAAGGCCAAGCTGCTGGCCAGGCAGGAGCGCAAGAACGCCAATGGACTGAGCCTCGTGACGCCGCTCAGCGTCGAGATGCAGGCCAAGAAGGACCTCAAGCACGCCGTGCAGGCGGCCGACGTGGTGCTCGTCGTGCTGGACGCGCGCGACCCGCAGGGCAGTCGCTCCTTGTCCCTGGAGGACGGACTGGTGGCCAAGGGCCACAAGAAAATTGTGCTCGTGCTCAACAAGATCGACCTCGTGTCGGTCGAGACGGCGCAGAAGTGGGTCACGTATCTGCGTCGCTTCCACCCGACGATCCCTGTACGCGCGCTCAATGCCAAGATCTCGGACAGCAGCAAGAAGACCAAGCAGGAGAAGGGCCACAAGGCGCTTTACGATCGGCAGCAGGAGATCAGCGGCATGCGCGACATCGGAGAGGTGCAGCCGCTGCGTGTGTTTTTGGATGAACTGGCGAATAAGGCGGAGAAACCGGTCAGTGTGGCTGTGGTGGGGTACCCCAATGTGGGCAAGAGCACGCTCATCAACTCGATCAAGCGTCGACAAATGGTCAATGTCTCTAGCAACCCGCAGTCTACGAAGACGGCGCAGGAAGTGCAGTACGGAGAGAAGGTTACGTTGGTGGACTGCCCTGCCTTGGATCCAGACTACAGTGACGAGTCGGCTGCGATTATGCGTCATGGCGTTGCCGGTGTTTTCGTGGAAGACCCCGTGCCCGTTGTGAAGAGCGTCATCGAGCGTGGTGACGCTATGAACCTCATGCAGACGTTGCAGATCCCTGTGTTCCGGAATCACGAAGAGTTCCTGGCCAAATTTGCCATTAAGCGCAATATGCTGCGCAAGGGTGGCGACCCGGATATTCTGATGGTGGCACGGACGTTCCTGCAGAACCTGGGTAAGGGCGTGTACAGTCCTTCGTGCCTGCCCCCGGCCAAGTCCAAGTCGCGATTTGAGCAGCCGGCCTGGTTCAAGAAGCTGGATCTTGCTCAGGTTAGTGGAGTATTTGTTGCGGTTGTGACTTGATAGTGATTTAACGTTTACTATTGTTTATTATGCAGCTTGCTGACGCTGAGACGCTGCTGTACAGCTCCAACCCGACTGGCCACAAGCGCGTGCTTACCTTTAAGGCGGCTGCAGTCACTCACGCCGCTGGTGAAACGACGGAATACGACCTTGTCATGGGCGAGCTGCCGGAGAACGACGGTCTCACATCGGAGGACGAAGACGAGGATGGCGATGCTAACATGGACGAGGAGGAAGAGGAAGAGATGAATGATGAGGAATAAGCGCAGTCAGCCTCTTCCATGGGATCAGAAGCACCATCGACAGCTAGTAGAGTCGATGTAGCGCGTTGCTCTCCAGCTCGTTAGCCCTGTACTTATTAACCTTGAAGCGCTGCGGTAGAGCAGATTTTTCAGTTCAAGTGGTCATCGTGTAAAATTGCAGCAACGGTTGTCCTTGCGTTTGCTACTGTCGACAGTGTCGACTACATGCAAGGCACGGACTCTGGTGATGCCTCGATCCTTCAGTCTCCTGGGATGCTATCTCTGCAGCTCTTCGTTTGTGGAGTTGAGCAGCAAAATTGTGCTGTTAGCACGACGCGCAAATCGCTCGATGGGACATCACACAACCTGCTAATCTCGACACTCGCACCAAGCACTGTAGCCTAACTGTAGTATGCTGGACTCGATACAGCAACCATCTGTAGGCCTTTCACAACCGAACGACAACTGCAGTCTCCATTAGGATCTCATGTTAGGCTCTTTCGCTTCGAGACAACAACAACAGTGGAGTCTGAGACGACTTAACCATGACGTGAGCAGCTCTCCCCCACTCGATCGCAAGTCACGACTCAAGTGCCTTCGGTCGTGGCATCCCTGGCTATCCTCTCCGCACAAGACAGCAGTCGTGCCACGACAGTCACTCCAAAGGACTGCCATCTGCCACATAATATGCCAGCTGACGACGGTGTCCTACACGACTCAACTCGATCTTCAGGAGGCACACCATCCTGCTTGCAACGACCCAACATGATACGAGCCTCGCTCAATCGATCATTCCACAACTTGCCTCGCCAAACACACAGCGAGCGACTCGCAAATTCACGGCACTCCCTGCTATCCTCCAGCCGCACCACCGCACTCCCAACCATGAAGGTTTTCTCGTTCGTCGCCGCCACCACCATCCTCGCCTGCATTTCCGCCGTGAACCGCGCTGCTGCCACGGCCACCGGAGGCGTCTGCTACGACCCGGCCCACGTTGACTCCGTCACGGAAAGCACGATCTCCGCCGACTTCCAGACCATCAAGGAGAAGGGCTTCGACCTCGTGCGAACCTACGTCACCACGTACGGGTCCGCCGACATGGCCACGCTGGCCATCGCGCAGGGCCTTAACGTGTCGCTCGGCGTCCCTTTCGACAACGACGACCCGAGTGCCACAGCCGACTACGTCACGGCTGCCATCTCGGCCGGTGCGCTCTCCAACGGATCTGCGAGTGTCATCCAGATCTTCGTCGGCAACGAGAACCTGGCCTCCGTCGATTCGGTGCCGTCCGAGATGCTCACCTACATCACCCAGCTGCAGGCAGCGCTGCCCAATATCCCTATCGGCACCGTGCAGCGTAACACCGAGATGCTCGACTCGTCTCGTTACTCGGCCATCTCGGGCCTCGCCGACCTCTTCACAGCCTGCGACGTCGTGGGCGTCAACATCCAGCCCGTCTTCACGGCCGACACCGCCGTCGCCGATGCCATCACGCTCGTATCCAACGAGTGGACGGAGCTGCAGGGCAGCGACACCGAGTCACGCTTCCCCGGTCTTGCCGCCAAGCTGGCCATCACCGAAACGGGTTGGCCTAGTGCCGGATCCGCAGACGGCAACACGGGCTCGGTCGCGGGTGCTGAGCAGTTCTACTCGGACTACATGACATGGGCCGCCGAGAACCTGGACGCGTCGCGCAGTCACTACTTCCAGATGTTCGATCTGCCGTCACGCACCGACACGGTCTTCGAGGCGCACTTCGGCGTCTGCGATGAAGACGGCAACGAGAAGTTCACGCTGTAGACGATAGAGTCGTGCTCCCCAATGCGCTGATAGTGCCTCGAAGTCGATTCAACTGAATTTTTCAACACCCAAATTTCAAAATGGAATACGTTTTCCCCTGCCGCTTGTTGCTCAACACTGCACAACGCATAAGAAAAATGGCATGGCGTACCGCTTGAATTATTCGTGCCAATGTCAGTCCCATGCCCTTCTAGTGCTGTTGTTGTTCCGCTCGCTGTTGCTCATTGTGTGTCGCCAATGTATCAAGTTGCTTGCGGTAAAACGCCTTGAGCTCGCTCACCTCGGCCTGCAATTCTTCGACCTGTTCTTCTTTTTCTCCAAAGAGCTCGAGCAACACAACCTGATGCTTCTGCAGCTTCGCTAGCTCCAATTGTGCCTGTTCACGCTGCGCCTCGCCGCTCTCCAGTAGCGCATTGCGAGTGCTCAACCGAACAATTTCGTCGGTCGTTTGCTTTTGTCGTGCTTCGAGTGCTTCTAGCTGCTGTTTAAGCATACGGTTCTCACCTTCGCGCAAACGCAAGCGCTGCTGCAGTTGATTGAGCCCCAGCACCGACGTATTGCCGCCATTTGAGCTGAGTGGCTCACCTGTAGTTGTTTCCAGTGTCGTCTTGAGTATTGACGCCTCCGAGGATAACCCACCATTGGCAGCCTCAGCTGTATTGTACTGATCGCCATCGACACTTCGCTTCGCATAATGGTGCTGCGATGATGTGGAACCTGTTGACAATGGTGCTGATGCCGGCTGTGTTGTCGAGCTCTGTAATCGCTGGAGCTCTTGTTGATGCCATTCGAGGTCTTGACGAAGCTGAGCCTCACGTTCACGAGCCTGCTCCAATTCAGCTGTTGCCATTGCAGACGCTTCCTGTTGTTTGGAGGACTTCTCCCCATTATCCAGTCGGGTCCGGAGCTGTCGTTTTGCTTCCGCCTCAGCATCACGTTGGTGTCTGGCCTGGTCCAAGTCGATTTGTAATGCATCGGCTTGTCCGCGTAACTCGCGAACTTCGGCTTTGGCATTTTCCACAGCGTCGTGTGCGCGAGCTAGTTCTGCTAGCTTCCTTGTAATCTCCAGTTCATCATCCTCCATTTTTCGTTGAAGATCATGTAGTTGCTGCTCCATGTCAAGCTTATCCTGCTCCGCTGCACGGCGATGTTCTATAGCTTCTTCAATACGTGCAACGAGTGTGCTCTCAGTCGCCTTCCAGCCCTCCTGCCTTGCCCGCTGGTCCTCATGCAATGCATGGATTTGGCGAAGAAGGGGTTGAGTGGCTTCGGATACACTCTGCCCTAACATGTCCACACGAGCCACAGCGTCCTGCCATTTACGCTTCAGATCAGCGATCTCTGCCCGTGCCATCTCTTCGCGACGAGCTGCTTCTTTTTCCAAATCACGAACATTATCCTGCAAAAAATGCAACGTCTGCTGAAGCTCTGCTTTCTCGAGGTTCAGAGCTTCATTGGACTGGGTAGCCGTCTTGAGGTTCGCGATTTCTTCATCCTTACTTGTCACATCGACGGTCAGCTCTTCCACTTGAGCCTGCAGCTTCTTTAGCTGCTGGGTAGTCTCTTGTGCTTCTCGCTCCGCCTTTTCCACCTTCACGCTCGTAGTGCCAGCACTACTCGTCAGCTGCTTGTTTTCTTGCGCCAGACGTGTTTTCTCTTCCTCGCTAGCCTTCAGCTTCGACGATAAGTCCTTCACCTCCTGGGTAGAAGTCTCAAACTGCGACTGCGACTTCAGTGCGCGCTCCTCCAGTTCGTCCTTCTCCTTGCGCAAAGCACGCACCCTCTGCTCCAGCTGCGCCTGCTTCACTGACAGCGCCTGACCTTCATCTAGCAACGCACTGAGTTTCTCCTCCTTCTCGGCCAGCGCCATTTGCAGCGCCTGAACGTCTGCACTCTGACTGCTGCTCGTATCTTTGTGC
The DNA here is from genome assembly GCA_025722995.1 of Phytophthora agathidicida. Taxonomy (NCBI): domain Eukaryota; phylum Oomycota; class Peronosporomycetes; order Peronosporales; family Peronosporaceae; genus Phytophthora; species Phytophthora agathidicida. The sequence continues at coordinate 2,063,133 of CP106972.1, read as the reverse complement.
AGCTGCGTCAGCTTTGCCACCTCACGCCGCATGTTCTCTAGCTGCTCCGTGAGGAACTGCGCACGCTCCACCGCCGCCACCTCTCGATGACACGTCTTGTCCAGCTCATCGTGCAGTTCTTGGATCGTTGTCGACGTCGCCAACAGCTGCGACTCCCTCGTCTCCAGCTCCTTCCGCAATGCCGTCACATCTACATTCACCTCCTCTTCCTCCTCGCCTGACGCATCGCAATCGTCTGCACCCTCCTCTCCTTGATCCGTATTCTCCTCCTCCTCCTTATCTACTGCTTCTTTCCCACCCTCTTCGTTCTCCACCACTTCTAAAACATCGGCTCCCACGTCAACTGCAGCACAAATAACCTCTTCAGCCCCTTCTTCTCCCTCCTCTGCTGCTGTTGCCTCCTGCTGCTTTAACTCCCCATATCGAGCCTCTTCGTGGTCTTTTGTGACATTATCATCGACCTCCACAGCTTGTTCCTCCTCTTTTGACACTTCTTTAGGCTGTTTGAGCTCCTCCTCTCGCTCCTCGGTCTCAATTGCGACCTCCTCACATGCGTCCACATTAGCAGCTGCTTCAGTTGCCTTCTCCTCTAGTAGATCTTCACTAGATTTTTTGTCCTCCAATATATTTTCTTGTACTTGGACCTCTTCTCCCTCCTGTGTGTCCCTACTATTGCGATCCAATCCTTGTTGCTCTTGTTGTTGCTGTTGCTGTTGCTGCGTCTTGACGGCCACAGAGAGAGGGCGGGCGCCCGGCGCGCCCGTCACCACTTGGTCGAAGGACTTCTCCACGTCCTCGCGTAGATTGCGGACCTGCTCCAGCCCCTGTGACACGATGGACGTCACGTTGAGCTTAGTGCCCCAGCCTCCCCATGACGACGAGGACATTGCTACGAAAGATAACTTTTAGAACTTTCAACTTTGGAATTTGACTGTTATATTTTAGAGTCGAGTTTTAGTTATTTCTTGAGTTTTTAATCCCAATCAGCCCTCCCGTAGGACAAAATAAAGGACCAAACGTTTGTCGCCCTGTATTGGCAACAATTTTTGGTAATGCGAGATTTTACGGGCATGAACACATTGGTCTGTCTTCGTACTTTTCATATTGGTGCGGACTTGATGGCCTTCATTGTCCTTGTGAACGTAATAGCGATTCTAAAAGTGTCTCTAATAACATATCACCTGAGGTTTTTGTCCTACCACCTAGGACAAAAATGAGGGTTTGACTTGAGTTGAGTATGGGATCAGGCGACCGCAACAACACCTATTCCACTCCAATACAGTCGAGAGCAACTTACATTCGGCAAGAGCAAAAGTGTATCGTAAAGAGCGACTGCATATTTGTTTTTACACTGTATAAATTTCTGGCGGTTATACGTTTCTAATGTGCAAACACGAATTTGCATTTGCTCTTGCCGAATGTAAGTTGCTCTCGACGGTATTGGGCTGGAATTGGCGTAGTGCATGGAAGCTGCCCTGCCCCATTAGATCGTAGGTTATGGATCGAAAGCTTCTTTGGAGATGGCAACTTCAACTTGACCGCCTGCCACCAAGATTCTCGCTGTCCTCGTACGCCCGGAATCAGCACGCGACTATCTCAAAAATTCGAGACAAAGTGCGGCGCTGGCGTCAAGCGCCTGGAGAGCAAGCGTGCGCGAGCCGCAGCTGAGCGACAACGTCGTTAGAGAAAAACGCTCGGGTAGGGCCTGCTAATACCACCTCTATGAAAGACCCGCGCTACGTTACGAAAGCCTAGCAAGCAGCGTTGCAACGAGCAGCACCACGTCGATGCGCGTATCGCGCTCGTCAAGATTGCTGCAGTTGAAGCTGCACATCGATTCAGACGAGCCCAATTCTCTATAAACGTATGAGAATACATATGGGTTCAACTCATTGACGATAGCTTCAGTGTACGTATGTATTTATATCCTGTAATATACCATGTCATAAGCTTGTCTCGATGCCACCCCTACTCAAGTCCAGCTGTTCTCTGTCGTGCCTCTTCCTCCATTTCTCGAATAGCGTTGTGGTGCTCACGTCTCTTCAATACAAGCGTCCAGTGTAAAATCCTAGTGCGATGGCTACCAACCCGATCGAGGAGGACCCGCGCGAGCTGCTGATCTTGGAGCGCCAGCGCACCGCCGCGCTGGAGCAGGAGGTCAAGTCTCTGCGCGCGTCGCTCGTGGCGCTGGGCGAGTCGACGGAGTTCGAGGAGGAGCGCATGACGAACCGCCTCATCAAGCGGCTGCACGACGTGAAGAGCGAGAAGGAAAAGCTGGCGCTGGAGGTGGAGCGCGAGGAGGAGCTGCTGACCAACAGTCTGCAGAAGAAGCTCAACCAGCTGCGCAAGGAGAAGGTGGATCTGGAGAACAAGCTGGAGAACGAGCAGGAGTACATTGTCAACCGCCTCTCGAAGCAGCTCGAAGTTGCCCGCGCTGAGAAGGAGCGACTGTTGCAGGAGCTGCAGAACGAGGACAACGGCGTGCGTAAGGCGCTTGAGTCGCAAGTAGCCAAGATCCTGCACGAGAAGGTGCACTTGGAGAACGAACTGGAGCAGGAGCAGGAGTTCCTGGTCAACCGTCTGCAGAAGCAGCTCTCGGGCCTCAACAGCGAGCGTCGCCGGATGGAGCGCAAGCTGTCAAAGGAAAACCTGGCGCTGCTGGACCAGATGCAACTGAAGCTTGACGTGCTCAAGCTCGAGTGCGGCGACAACGCCAACGCCTTTGCCGATGGAGTGACTAAGATCCTGGCTAAGGCCAAGGAGCAGCAGGCCAAGAAGGCGGCGGATGTCGTCAAGACCACCAAGGACGACATCAATATCCAAGCCTGGGCTGCATCTTCTGGTTACAAGCCCCAGCTCACGCCGGAAGGGCTCGTCTACCAGCACATCCGCCGCGGCACCATGTGATGAAGAAGGATCTGCGACGTGATGGATGGACGCGATGCCAACAGCTTTTTCCCTGCTGCAGTGATGGTGGCGGAGTATGCTTTTCCTTTTCAGTTTACTCTCGATGCATTTTGCGTGTTCGGTGACCCAAGAGATGGAGATAAGACGAGACCAAGTAGCCGGCGCTCTGAAGACAAAAAAAACGAAACTCAGTTGAAACGAAGCGAAGGACAAGTGGAGTGAGCGCTGAAATGAATCAAGAAGTGTAGGAGAGAAAGGATAAACCAGAAGAGCGGCGACACAGGCGAGCTAGGCGAAGACGCGAAGGAGAGCAGCAACCCAACTTTAATTTGTAACATATGCGTATTCAAGTCTTTCACTGTTGCCTCGATCTGGTGTTGCATGATGCACCACCAGATTCCAGTGGTTAATGCGACAAGATCTGCTTTCTCTGAACGCTTCTCTATTAGCAATATGATTAATATGCAAACACCTACGGTCCTACTTACAAGGCCTGGCGCACCATGTTCTTCTGCGCCTCCGTGAGCTTGGTGGGGAACTGTACGTCAAACTCCACTACCAGGTTGCCTCGCTGTGAGGGTCTCTTCTGCATCGGCATGCCCTCGCCAGCGATCACCATCTGCGTGCCTGGTGCGATGACATCTCCTAGTGGAACGGGTACCTCACGTCCGTCCAGCGTCTTGATGGTTAATGTGCCGCAGCCCAACAGTGCGTCTCGCAGCGACAGCTTCGCGCGGTACAGCAGATTATCCCCATCGCGTTTGAACTTGTTGTGTGGCTTCTGCTTGATCACGAACACGATATCTTGCGCCGGTCGACCAGGCAGAACGTCGCCTTGGCCCTCAAAAGTCACCTTCGTGCCGTCCTTCCAGCCAGGTTTCACATTGATTTCCAAGATCTTCTGCTCCTCTCGCAGTTGGTTCGAGTTCGAATCGTGCACCTTGCGCGTGATCTTGAGTTTCTTAGTGCAGCCCGTGTACAGCTGCTCCAATGGAACCTCGAGCTCGCTCTTAAGCTGCTGCGCACGAGGCTGTCTCTGCTGACCAAAGGGGGCGTGGCCTCCAAAGCCGCTGCTTCTCATGCCGCGCATACCACCAAACCCCATGTCCCCGAACATGGAGGCCATAGGATCTCTACCCTCTGCCTCGTGCAAGTTGGATGTGCCGAAGAACTGCTCAAAGATCTTGGACGGATCGGTGGAGTGGAAGGAGAAGCCTCCACCCGGAAAGCCGCCGGTTGACGACGTGGTGTACGTGAATCCTCCCGGCATACCGCCCATTCCTGCAGGCATGCCTCCCTCGGGGCCCTCGGGTCCTGCTGGCTGGCCCTTAAGCCCTTCCTCTCCGTACATGTCGTATATCTCGCGCTTCTTCTTGTCGCTCAGCACCTCGTAAGCCTCTCCGATCTCCTGGAACTTCTTCTGCGCGCCATCGCGGTCGTTCGGGTTCTTGTCCGGGTGCCACTTGAGCGCCAACTTCCGGTACGCCTTGCGCAGCTCGTCGTCCGTGGCGCCCTTGGGCACGTTCAGTACGGCGTAGTAGTCTTTGCCCATGTTGTTTTGTGTGTGTGTGTGTACGATATATTTCTTCCTTCTCCGTCGCTTGCTCTGTAGCTGGCGAATTCAATTATGAGACGAGAAGCTTCGCGTTGAAGTGGTTTTCGCGAAAACCCTAGAAAGTTCTCGAAAAGTGATTCTGCTTAGTCAATTGCTGTTGCGACAAATCACTTTTAGGCAATCGAGCTTCGGGTAGTTGAAGCCGACGTTGTGGACGTCTCCCGCCCCCGCTCATGCTTGCGCAGCATAGTGACGAGGATGTTTTCTCGCTTATTGCGGTTGACTCGGTAGCTTGAACTCGGACGAGGATCTCGGATCGGTAACATCATACGGAACGACTGGGACTCGTGGTAGCTCTTGGTCGCGGAGTCTGGAAGCTCGCCATCACAGCGCGTGCTGCCATATCGCGACTTTAGCTTGGCACCGCGCAGTGAATCGCTTGGATCTTGAGAAGGAGACATGAACGCAAATGTCAGTCAGCTATTGCAGAGTCATTCACAAACCCTTTTCCATGCGTACTGCACGACAATAGACGCACCTTGGTTACCGTGTTTCCTGCTGTCAGCGTCGGCCACCGCTACCAGCTTCGGACGGCGCATCGCTTCTTGGCAGCCCGAACACATTTCCTGCAATGCAATACAAGTATGAACGAGTGAGTTCCTGTGTGAAAAATAAGTGATCGAAGCCAAGAAGAGGGGACGTACGACTTTTTCTAACCCTTGAACAAACTTGGAGCAATGACACACACTGCATAACATGCAAACGCAAAGTGAGTACTGCGTTGTCCATTATGCAATCGCCAATAACGTACTTGAGACTCGCGCGCTCCGTCTTGGACTTCTCAATCAATGAGGATATTGTCTTCATGCGCTGACATTCCCTCCCATGAATCGTAGCAAGAATATAATCTCCTGCCGCATCGATCGTCTCTTGTCGTCGTCGACGCTTAGTGCTCCCTGGCAACTCCACGATACCTCGTATGAAAACATCCACTGCGTCCTGCCCTGTTTGGCAGTAGAGATAGCACACCGACATGTTGACTCGGCGTACGGACTGATCCGACGTCCGCTCCTCCGTCTCGACCGCCTTAATCAACTGGAACCCGAATCTCCTCCCAGCAGTCACCATGGTGTCCACGCGCTCGACCCAGCAGAGCTGGTCGATGACTCCTGGAATGTGGCCGAACCTCTCCACGAATTTGATCCCGAAGAACTCGTGCGGCTTGGCGTCCGAGCGCGTGCGAAATGTGCGCATTACACCACAGTCCAACACGCTGCCGTACTGAATAGGGACGTTCACCTGCATCTGCTCCGTCGTGTCGGCGTACAGTCCGTTCATGACCTCGTCCAGTGTCCCGGGCAATGTTCCACCCCCAAATGCGCCCACCATTGTGGTGCGTAAAGCTCCGAAGGATTCTAACTTGCTGGGCAATGAGTATCTCGTATTGCAAACGCTTGGAGACGGGAATGACTCGATGCGTTCCGTGTACAAGTCAACGCCCCGTGCCGACTTGAGCTTGAGCCACTTGCTGCTGTCAACGACGCGACGTCTCCGGCGGACAAAGTCTTCGTACTGCAACGCTGTCTTGGCGATGATCCTGTCGCTCGAAGTGGAGAAGGCCTGCAGAGAAGCCGCGTGGTCCTGCTCGTCCGTCATGTCGCCGAATGGACACAATGAGTAACGCACTGGCGTCTATCTCGCTTGACCAATGGCCATAGGAGATTCACCGTAGTACCCCGACGCGAGGAACAAATTTCGAGATACGACGCTGGTGGGCGCAGTGTCTAGTGACCTTCTTCATCGAGCTCGAGCAGCACGCTCTAGTTCGCTCTCATTCCACAACTTGCCGTCTCCCACTCAAGCAACTTGGACCAAGCCACCAGCGGTCGGTGCCGCCGGCACCGAGGGCAATACGCCCCTCGTCAAGGCTCAACTACCGCTCCCAAAGTCTGCGGCCAAGAACCCTGCACCCATACTGAGCATCGCGGGCAGGAGGCTGCGTTGCTCTTCTGACGCCGTCGCAAGTTCAAGATGCTCCTGCGAATGGAGCGAGCCCGCGGCCGAATGGTGGAAGTACACAAAGGGTTTGCACGTTCGATACGTGCCCGGGATGCGGGTGCCTCGACGAGAAGCTCGGTGTCAAGGAGGTGTGCACTCTGCCACCTCATCCAAGACCGAGACGCCAGCTCGGCGTTCCGTGCCGATTTTTCAACCGGTGTACCTACATCGGGGAGACCTGCTAGCTCTGCGCTGGCGTAATAGGCCCAACAACACGTAGGTTCGATTAGAACAGCTTAGCACAGAGTCGATGATGCTATTCGGATAGCCACGGACTTCTAGAGGCAACTACGTTAGGGACGAAAAGGAAAGAGGATGATGAAAATCATTCCGGTGCAATACTTCTCATGCTGAAATTAGGCATATCTGTCGAGAGCTGCAGTCTGGGCGAGTGTCGATGACATTGAGTCGCCATATTCGTACCAGTCCGTCGATCTGGTTGCTTGTATTTGTATAGATAAGTTCCACGAAGGAAGCCCAACTCATTTCCATACAAATTTTAAGTATAGTTGGATAAGTTGTGATATTCATCCATATTACTCCGGTTTGTTAAAGATGCTGGGGAGCTTCCCGGGACCACGTCTAACCAGCTTGCCCAACTTGCCCACTTCCTGACGCTGCCTTTGGAATTATTTTGACTAATGGACGCCTTCCAAAGATTGACATACCACCCCGACAGAAGGCGTCCACTAGATCAATTCGCCTTCTGCGGTCAACATTGTTGAAGTTTAGAGTCGCAGTTGAAGCCGCTGAGGCAGCAGCGTCAGCACCAGCAGTGGAGTTACGGGAGACGGCGTCTGCGGCGTTGTCAGGTGTGACGAAAGTGTACTTGGCTGTGGTGGCCAGCAGCCTCACTATCAGAACAGTCAAGCCTCCTGCCTCCATGGATTCGTTCGCTATCGACCACGGCATCGTCGAGCCCCTGCCAGAACTCGCGGTCGCGTGGAGACCGCCTGATCAAGTCGACATCGAGCAACGCGCCGCCGCGAACCATCGTCGCACCCTTCTTCGAGGAGCCAACAGCGCCCTAGTGTTCTCAACCGTGACATACCCACTGAGGCACATTTGTCCGAATCCTGACATCCGGGACGCGCTCGAACAACGTGCTGTGGCTCTGCAGCAGATCCGAGTGGAGGCAATGTTCGTCATGAACTTCTACTGCTGCCGCCTGTTCGAGCACCATCGGCGCAGTTACCCGAACTACCCAGTAGTGCCGGCAAGATCTCGCACGATGGAGACAGCCCTACAGCTGGACCAAGCTACGTTCTACCGGTGCTGCACTGCTGTCTTTGGTGACGAACAGATGCCTGCTCCAAGGGTTTCGACTAGCGCTGCACTAGAGGAGTCCATCAACGTGTACAAGGCTACGCGATCGAGGGTCATATCGTATATACCACCTACGCTATTCGATTCAAGCTCTGCTATCAAAGAACTGGCGAATGACATGCTCGTTGCGGCGCAGCAACACATTCGAACGAACTTCGAGGCGCGGCTTGTCAACTTCATTAGCCTGCGGCTTGCGTATCCGCGGGGAGCAGCTGAGGCCATGGTCGCTCGACTAAAGTCAAGTCCTGAAGACCTCACGGACGTCGAGAAGCAATGGCTTGCGTGGCTAGAACTGCCTCCTACAGATGCGAACATCGCTAGCCACGAAGTGCTATTTCTCGGCAAGCTGTACGACATGCTGAAGGTAATGGAGCCAATGCACGACCAAGACGAGATCCCGAAAGGGTGCCGGCTCTTTACGTTGCTGCCGCAGCCCACCTCCTGTGTGCCGGCGTTCTTCCCGGTCACGACAGGGGTGCTCTACCAAGTCGCAAGGCAAATTTTGGCAACTACGGGTAAGGATGTCTTTGGGCTTTACAAGTCCACGAACTCTCGTGGACAACGGACGTATGCTACGTCTACGGAGTTCCAAGAAGTGCGCGAGAGGATGTGGACCTCTGTTTTCAACCTCGGAGACTGCGTCAGCCATACTGCGGATCCCCGAATTGGCGTTCCAAGGCGCAGCTTCGAGTATCAGATCTCCACCAATGGCTACAGTGCTGCTGTGCTGACGTCGATTCCTGCTCCTCTTGAACGACCTGCTCTTTCTCCGAAGTATATACCAAATACATTGATCGGGATTGACCCAGGGCTACGGATGATGCTGACGGCATACAGCCGTCCTATGCTGGGCTTTGTCTGCAACCCACCGGAAGAGCCATGCTCCATGCCCGGTTGGTGCAGTACCTGTCCAGGCCACGTTGGCGGCAGACGCCATGGCAAGAAGCGCAGCAGGAACCGCCGTCGTCGCCACCGACGCAAGAGACGCAAGAGACGCAGCAGAGCGCAGTGTGACGTGGAGGGGTGGTGCGAGATCTGTCACAGGCACCACCCAAAGCACCGTCCGCGGAAACACGGCGTCAGGCGCCGGACTCACTTTTTGCACGACAATGCTCATGTCCTACAAGGCACGTCCCGAGAGTACCGACACATGAGTCGTGTCGAGCACCAAGCATTCTGGCTCGAAAACCTGAAGAAGAGGTATCCGCTCTGCGGTGCGTTTTTGAAGGACATGCCTTCGTTCAAGACTTCGTCGTCGGCGTCCCTGCTCTCTCGCTACGAGCACATGTGGAAGAATGTCAGCGCCATGTTGGAGTTCTGCGCTCTCAAAGGGTTTCGCAAGTGGAGATTCACGGTGTCGCGATTCAAACGCAAGGCCGTGGCGAAACTCGCCAAGCGTGTCGTCCCGACCGTGGACCGTGACGTGTGTGTGGCTCTCGGAAAATGGAGCAGCCAGACTCGTCTCGCGGGCCATATGCACGTCCCGCTCAAGCGGTTCGCACTTGAACTCTCTCGCCGTGCAACCCTTGTTATGGTCGACGAATTCCGTACCAGCTATCTTTGCTCCGAGTGCTCGGGACCGATGGTGGACACGCCATTCAAGATCTACGGGACGACGAAAACCAAGAGATCGAGGAACGTGCGTGTCTGCAGAAACGTAGCATGCAGAGCAAACTACTGGGAGCGTGACATCAACGCCGCGAAAAACTTATGGCAGCTAGGACTCCTCCAAGTCACCCACCGGCCTCGAACTCCGCAGTTCTGCAGAGGATACCGAATCGGCTAAGGCGAGTACTTCAACCAACGTGGGAACGGGACCCTGAGAAGGACCACAAACGAAAGCCCACTCGGTAAACGGGCTGCTGGGGAGTGAAAGACGTAGTGCCTTCATTCGTCGGTAGCCCAGTCCGAACGTAAAGATCTCTCGAGATCATTCTTAGTGAATATACCATGCCAGCACCATTGCCGCACGTGACACTCTCGCTGTTGCTTTGTAGCCATTTTCATACTATCGTGTGCAACACATCACATACGCCGGCTCGTCACATTGGCTAAATCTCAATTTTTGAACCCCACGTCATTGGTCAAAACTCCAATATCTTGTCTGTTGTATGCCGCAGTTGGAAAACCCCGGTCACTCTCAAAGGCCCCCTCAGTCCTCCGCGCCGTCGAGCTCGCGTCCGATCGCCGTCGCCGAGTGCCGCCTCTCTGCGTTCTCCCTCGTCTCGGGCTCTCGTCGCTGCCTCCGTGCCTTCTCCGCGTCTCCGCCGGTGTCTTCCTCGCTCTATAACTCGCTCTGTAGCGCCCGCAACGGACGTTTCCGTCTCGCGCCGCCCTGCTCCCGTCTTGCACCCGTCCTGCACCCGTCCTGATCCGCCCGTGACTGCACGGAGCAGTCGCCACCACGCTCGCGGACCGCAAGAGAAAACGAGGCGACGGAGGGATGTCCCATGACGGATACTACGCCTCCTCTCGGGACGACCCGCCGCCCCCGGCCCCGCACAGCGCCACCTCGGGCTTCAACCACCCTGCCAACCCCACTACAGTGCACTCCATAGCCGACGCGAACGGCATTTTGCCCCGCACCCACGTGGTGCTGGCGCCGCAGCTGCAGGGGGATGAGGACCAATCCATGAGCGACTCGGACCGCTCTAATTCGTCCTCTGCACTCAATCTGACGCAGGCGTCGGTGATGGACATTGTCAAAGAAGGCAAGAAAGTCATTGCTGCATTCTTGAGGGAGACGCGGTGCTACGACGTGATTAAAAACAGTGGCAAAGTGGTGGTCTTTGACGTCAAGATTCCCATCAACCTTGCATTCTTCGCGCTGGTAGAGCACGGTGAGATGAAGACGCTCGAGAGTGGATGAGACGTTATTTTACTGATTTATGGGTTGATGTTGTTGCGGCTAGATATCAAGTCGGTGCCGATTTGGGACGCCGAGCAGGGCAAGTTCGTCGGCATGTTCACGGCGACCGATTTTGTCAATATCCTGCGTCATTTCTACATCCGGGGGTCGCCCATGAACGAGCTAGCAGAGCACAGCATCGCGTCATGGAGAGGTGAGTTCCAGAATTATTTTTCTTTTTATGGTAGGATTGACAGGAGGGTTAATGTTTATGGTGTATCTTTGCTACAGCAATCCCTCGATCATTGTCGATGGCACCGACACGGGAGGAGATGGTGTCTGTCACACCAGAGCACAACCTCTACAACGTATGCAAGATGCTTCGTGACAATAGGCTTCATAGACTTCCCGTAGTTGACCCGACCCAGAACTCGGTCTTGTCTGTCATCACGCACAGCGGGATTTTGGAATACCTGGTGGCCACGTTCCGCGAGCAGCGCAGGCTGTTTGACCAGCCCATCTTCGACCTCGGCATAGGCGTCTACAGCGGCTTCGTGACTGTTCCGGAAGACATGCCGCTTATTCGCGTGCTGCACACCCTAATTGAGCGGAGGGTCTCGGCTGTGCCGATAGTCGACCCGAGTGGTAAGTTGCCTTTAGGCGAAAGGTATGTATTGGGTTGTTGTACTCACTGTGCCGTGTTATTCTGTTCAGGCGTTGTTGTGAATATTTATTGTGTATCGAACGTCACCGAATTGGTGAAGGACCGGTCACTTACCCAGTTAGACATGCCTGTGGGAGAAATTCTTAGGATCCAAGCTGCTGAGGTGCGTTGAAAAGCTGTATGCAGGATTCAAATCTATGTGGTGCTGACTGTGGACTGTGCGGCATAGGGCAACGTTGGGGAAGGCCTACATTTGTGTTACAAGACCGACACGCTGCACATGATATTCGAGCGGTTTGCGGCGTGCAAGGCGCATCGCTTCGTGTGCGTGGACGAGTATTCGCGCTGCGTGGGTCTCGTATCCCTCAGCGATTTGTTTAATTATTTCCTCGAGTAGCAAGTGAAACTACAGGGGTGCCTCGTGGACGACAGAGGACAGAACAAAGAATGAAGAACCGTCAGCGAGCGACGACCGCAGGTGGACGCGCAAGCGCCGAGGGCAAGAACAATACAAACAAATCAAACAACAACCAACTTTGAGAAAGAAGACAATGGGGGAACAGCAAGGGCGTGTCGACTACCAACACCCTTGCGTCACGTGCAGGCAGCGCTATCGGAGGCCCCACCTACCTTGGTCGCATTTCGGTCTCTTGCTCTTCTTCGTTATCACCGCCATCACCAGCAGAAATGGTCTTGATGGTGCGCATAGGTACTATAACGACTGGATAATGTCACCACCAAAGAGCATTTAGGTAGCAACGTTCAGCCATGGCCAAAAGAGCCGGTAAGAAAAACGAGAGCATGCAACTACTGACGCATGTGCACCACCACAGCAGACCATACCTCCATAAACGTTAGCATTTGTGCTGCATTTGCAGCCTCCATCATACATTCACAAAATCTCGTTAAGAAGACTCCAGTCCAGCTCCAATCTCCGGACCTCCTCATTCAGCGCAGCGTCTCGAGGTGGCGGCGCAGTTGGTCCAGGTCGCAGGACGGCAGTCCGATGGGCGGCTCCTTCCCCAGCGTGTTGTACCTGTTGTAGATCTTTGCTAGCAGATCGCCCTTCTCGCGTCGCTCTGCGATGCTACGCGCCTTGTCCGGGTCTGCATGGCCGCCTTGGCGCCAGTCTCCTTTGCGCGCTTCAGCGGCTTCGGCTGCTCTCGCTCGCTTCTCTGCGGCAGAAGGCTCTGGTCCGTTGGTCTGGATATGACCGCCTAGCGTCTGGCCGCCTCTCGGCTGCTGCGGACGCGGCTGCACGTAGTCCGACACCGTCGAGAGCTGTGCCTTGGACGAGCAGCACCCCATTCTTGCAGTGTGTTAAACTGATACCGTGCTGGAAAGTTGGGATCAGATATTTATTCAACGAAAACTAATAAAGTTAAGCTCCGCTAAAAACTAGGTTTTGTTCGTATTCACAGCGTTGCCGCCATCCGTTCACTAACGCTTAATCCTCCCATTACCACAGGAAGCCAAGCAGCAAGTCAAGGCCGTCCACCATGTCGTCCGCGATGGCCAAGATCGCCGAGCTGGAGGCGGAGTACGCCCGTACGCAGAAGAACAAGGCGACGATGAAGCACTTGTGTCTGCTCAAGGCCAAGATCGCCAAGCTGCGGCGCGAGGTGACGGACGCCGGGGCCAAGTCCGGCGGGGGCGGCACAGGCGAAGGTTTCGACGTGAACAAGGCCGGCGACACGCGCGTGGGGCTTGTGGGTTTCCCCTCCGTGGGCAAGTCGACGCTGCTGACGAAACTCACGGGAACGTTCTCTGAGTCGGCCTCGTACGAGTTCACGACCCTCACGGCCATCCCTGGCACACTCAACTACCGAGGCGCGCGTATTCAGATCCTGGATCTGCCTGGTATTATTGAGGGCGCTAAAGACGGCAAAGGACGCGGCCGACAGGTCATCGGTACGGCCCGCACGTGCAACGTGATCCTCATCGTGCTGGACGCTATGAAGCCCGCCACGCACAAGAAACTCATCGAGTTCGAGCTCGAGGGCTTCGGTATCCGTCTTAACAAGAAGCCGGCCAATATGGTGTTCCGCCGCAAAGAACGGGGTGGCATTAACTTCCAGACCACGTGCCCCCAGAGCGAGCTGGACGCCGATACGGTCTACCAGATCCTGCACGAGTACAAGATCCACAACGCCGACGTGACGCTGCGTGCGGACGTGACGGTGGACGAGTTCATCGACCAGATTGAGGGCAACCGTGTGTACATCCCGTGTCTCTATGTGCTCAACAAGATCGATCAGCTCACAATCGAGGAGCTGACGATCATCGACCAGATCCCGCACAACGTCGTCATTTCGGCGCATCACGGCTGGAACCTGGACGAGCTGCTCGAGACGATCTGGGACTACTGTCACATGATCCGCATCTACACCAAGCCGAGGGGCAGGCTGCCGGACTACAACGCTCCTGTGATTCTGCACGAGGAAAACCCTACGGTCGAGAACTTTTGCCAGCGCATTCACAAGTCGCTGCTCAAGGAGTTCAAGTACGCCTGGGTCTGGGGTGCCTCGTGCAAGCACCAGCCGCAGAAAGTGGGCAAGGAACACCAGCTGCAGGACGAAGACATTGTGCAGATCGTCAAGAAGGTGTAAGTAGGCGTCGGATGAGTTTGTCCAAACTGTGGGGTCTCGGTCGTCTCGTGGTACAACAATGTGCAGCTTCGATCCAGTCTAGTGTTGCCCAGGAAGGAGGATACTGCCGACACAGCTGCGAAACGTGGTGTGTTTTATGATGGATCCAACTCGAACAGGGTGCGCAATTGTGGTGCAGTTCTATTCAACAAAGCATCTAGGACGCGGGTTGCCTCTGCACCAATATACTATAGCTGCATTGTAATGCAGCAACGAGAACGGACATTGCGTGCAGATAAATCATTGTGTATTATCGTGTATGCATTCAGCCTTGATCTGACCAATGCGTCTATTTTTTTACTACGATCGCCTACAGGTTGATGCTCTGCTGCTTGCACTGGTTGAGCGCGTCGAGGTAGAACTGGCAAGCCGCCACGTCGTTCGTATTGCGGTCGATGCACTCGAGGAAGGCCTTGTTGTCGCTAGCGCAGACGGCCGCCGAGGTCCTGGCGACGGGGACAGGGGCCACCGCCACAGGCTGAGCAACGGGCTCCTCCTTGGAACCGCTGAAGGAGTCCACAACGGCGTTCACACCGTGACGAGCGATGGCGCTGCCCGTTCCGAAGGCAAAACCTTCGGCAACAGTCGACAGCAGACCACCGCCAACGCTGGGAGCAGGGGCACTGGCCGTAGCGGGGACCGGAGCGCCAGGCTGCTTGGCAGGAACGGGGGCAGACTTGGCCGGAGCGGGCTTGCGGGCGGCGGGGGCGCTGGAACGACGAGAGCGAGCCATTGTATCTCGTTGAAGTCTGCGGCTTGAGCTGTTTAACTTGCACTTGAGGTGGGGAATTGGATTGTGGGGCTTGCAATGGAGACCACCGACAAGATGTTGCCTCTTTTACCAACATTCTGACGACCGGTTTTAGACCGAATTTTCTAGACAAAAAAACATGATGATCAGCGACGCGCAAATATCCTCGCAGTCTTGTCCTGCTCATTCGCAATGCTTTTGCTCGTAGCCGTCTCGGCGTACCAGGTGTCTGCAGTGCGTGGAACTCGCTGAAGAGCGTCCGGGGTCACTTCATCGACACTACCAACACCCACCGTGAAGTTGACGATGGTCATGCCGCGCCCAACCGGCGTGCAGTTCGTTGTCGAGGACAACCACCGTCGGATCATAATCCGCATTGGGGACCAAAATCGTCAACACTCGACAGCACACTCGCGGCTTCATTTAGTTAAAGTCCTAGATCTGTCACCCGCCTGAACGAGTCGATGGATGAGGACATTAACAGCATCCACAAATCATCTTCTGCGGGTTCCTTTTGTACCCCAGTCCGCAAACCTGCTGAAGGCTCTGTTGCGAAGAGAGGATTCTGCTGCTTCTGCGGTCGAGAATTCTCTATCGCACCACTGACTTGGGGGGCGCCCCCAACAGGTCTCCTCGGTACAATCGGCTCAGCCGGAGCACCGACTTTCTTTCGCTGCTCTTCCAATCGCTCTCGTTCCTCTAAAATCAATCGCAACCTCTCTTGCGGGGAATCCACCCCATCGATAGCGCTGCGCGCACGGTCCACGGACGAGGCTACCAAGATGTTCCAGATGCTGTCATCATCTCCATCCGCAGTTTGATCACTAAACAACGGATTGCTGCCACGCGCAAACGACGCCCCCGTCGTGGCTCCAGTCGAGGAGGAGGCTAATAACGCTGCCAGAAAACTCGAAGTCGAAGTTGTCATTGCCGTCGGAAGTGCCGGTTCAGCAGGAACTGTTGTGGTCCCTGTCGACGTTTCGTCATGGTTACTTTCGATCCCCGTGCATGATGTCGAAGTAAGGAAAAACAGCGCTGACTTGACCATATCGTCCGAGAACATTGGAGGAATCGACGCCGTCTGTTGTACGGTGTTGTTGTCCTGTTGAGTTTCTTTCGTGACTGACCCTCCTCCTCCATTCTTATTGAGGTAGCTGATGGGATCTGGTAACTCGGAACTTGCCGGTAGCAAACCTGCCGCTCCTTCTACGAACTTGGCGAGGGTCATCGCACCCGGTTCGGGATCGTCCGAGAATAGGGGATTTTTAGCAGCAGTAGTAGCTGCAACGTGAGGTATTGCCGTGGTCTTGGGTCTTTTGGCTGTTTGCAGCCCCGTTTGCTCTCGAGCCGCGTCTCTCTTCCTCGGCGGCACCGTCAGCGTTACCTTCAGCGATATCCTGGGTTTCGTTGTTTCGTCGCTTTTACGAGAAGTTAAAACCGGTAACGCAACCTCCGCATTGGTTTTACGTGCGGTTTTAGCGCCTCGCTTGGGTTTCCGCTCAATGTTGCTCAGTCGACCTGGTTGACCCTTGATAAAGTCCGCGTGTTTGTACTGCTCTCTCGTTTCGTCCTCCTCGCAGTCGCAGCACGTGAATCCGTGGTCCACCAGCTGCTGGCGGAAGGCGCAGAGTCTTCCTCGGAAATATCGCGGCAATACCTGAGCGTCAAGCGCGGCACTGTCATGGATGGAGAAGGAGGCTCCGCCCGAGTCCCAGCTGATGATTTCCGCGCTCTCGTGGTCCAGGATGCGGTACAGCTTGCGCACGAAGCCCGTCGGGATCCCCACCGCCATCTCGGCTGCTAATTCGACTAAAAAATCGCGGGCGGCTTGAAAAATGATGTAAACCGTAGCAAAAAGTCACTAATGCAAGGTTAAAATGTCGTGTTCGTGTGAAAACAATCTTAGTAAAAGAGGTAAACACCCTCCAAATAATAACAACATGGAGTTTATGCATTACAGATTTAGGTTCGTGTTCAACACCCGCTGGAAGCTGCCCAGCGCATGAGGTTGTTCAGTGTATCGTCGGAGAATTGACCATTTTCGACGATACCTGGAGGAAGCGGTGGTAAAACCACAGGGGGCCGACCTTCCGCAAAGATGTTGCCTGTACTGCTAGTGCTATTGGCACCATTGCCCGATGTAGCCACCGCAGCAGCAGCAACCGCTTCTATTCCGTCAGTGGACAACGATGTGTTCAACAACGAGAGCAGTTCGTCCATGACGTCCGCCGACATTGGCTCCTCTTTTGTTAGCATCGTGTCTTGCGTCAATGGTGCAGTAGGATCCGCTGGCCGCATGGACAGACTCTCCATTGTTAGTCCATGCGCAAAGCCGCTCATCGAGTCGTCTGCTGCAAACAGCGGATTGGTCGCTAATGCCACCGAGTCGATAGTCGCGTGCCTAAACTCTGGCGCTGGTTCTTGCTGCAACGGGTGATACACCATTCTACTAGAACTGCTCTTGACGACCTTGACGATCTTGACTACCTTGGTGTCACTCTCTGCGGTCGCTGCAATTGCAGTATCCTCTGGTTGTTTGCGCTTCTTCTTTCTAGGTGGCCTCTTCCTCGGTAGTGGTGTGTGTGTGATCTGGTTGAGCTCTTCGGGACAACCACGACGGAAAAACGGGTGACGATACCGTTCCTGTCCCTGATCTGCTAGCTCCAATGCGAAGCTGTGCTCTTTCAATTGCTGACGGAACGCACTTAGTCGGCCGCGGAAGTAGCGAGGCAGTACGTTCTCCTCTAGTGCGTCGCAGTCGACCATCACGAATGACAAGCCATCAGTGTCCCACGAGATGACCGCAGCGCTCTCCTGGTCATCCAGGATGCGGTACAATTTGCGCACGAACCCCGTGGCGATGGCTGGGAGATCTGGCGCTTGCATTGCTGGTGGTACAGTCGCAGCGTGGCACTGCTTGGGTCCACCAAGGCAAATTGAAGACTGACTGATTATCACGCCAAAGAAGTAGGGTCCACTATTTGGATCAAAAAGAGCTGCTGGATGTCCCGCCAAAAAAAAATGTTGCCTTATGAATTGGCGCGGTTTGATTCAGTCCGGCAAAGCTGAGCAAGTCGAAGCCGGTAAGCATTCGTTGTGGAATATCAATGCTAAATCCTGCAAACGCTTCGGCGCCACATCTTCGACTACCGTCACGTCGTCGCTTCAGTTTGGCACCAAAAGAACTTTCTCTTGGCTACCACTAGTATTCATCGCGAGTTAGAGCACCACCACAAGCTTCAATGGCATTCTCTTGTGAGGTACTTAAACTACATGATGCCGCACACCTTGGACGCGGTATCGTCAAGTTTGTCAGGATTGACGTGGCGCACTTCTCGCTGGCCATCCAACACACTAAGTCGTAATGAATGTTTCCCACGCAGTAGGACACGCACCGGGTTTTGTGTCTTTACCAGCGAACTCCGTCGAGGGTGAGGTTTCTCCAATGTCGAAGTAGGTGACTCGCTGCCACCTTTAACTACTTCGGTAGGAGATTCCATCAGTGAAGGGTTGGCAATAGAACCGCGAGGCGAAATCTGGTGGCGTCGTCCATTGCTGTTGAGTTGTTCACCCGATTGGTCCTCAGGGCGAACTAAAGGCGGAACCTGCGCTTGACTCCGCCGCGGTGTCATTGGGGTCACTAGCGTCTCGGTTTCAGGGAGTGGGGATGCGTCCGGTGTCGGTGCCATGGTCGTTGCTGCCGCCTCTTTAACAATCCGGTCTACAGCTTCCTCTGTTGTGATGCATTGGTCCAGCACCTTAGCTAGCGACGATTTACGCGTTAGAGCGCTGTTAGGGTCTTCTTCCTCGACGAGATCTATCAACCGATTGTAATGCAATCCCCTCGGTGTTGATAACAAAGTTTTGCGTCGCGACCTTGGGCTGCTTGAATTGGTAGAGCTCCTTTCAGGATGGGGGAATGAGCCTTGCGATGGAGAGTTTTTCGGAAAACTGTTAGTGCGAAAGCTGCCCTCTTCGTCCGAGCTTGACGAAAACTCATCGTGGTTTAAGCTTGAGGACCGCCTTCGAGGAGTCGGAGAGCCCCTCAGCGAGGCCAGACGCGCAGCTTCGATGGCCTTGGACGGACTAGTCGGCCGGTGTTTTGAGTCGCTCACCGCTTCCTTGTCGCTAGAATTTGCAATGTTGCGCGGAGAAGCTGTAGGCGATGTGGCCGGTGAAGGTGCCGATGACAGGCTCAATTCCAGAGAAGGGAGTTTCGGCTGTTGTACATTGTCCTTCACTTCTAGTGAACCGGTCGCGTTCTTTGATGCGCGTATCTGTGGCGAAGTCGCCGTGGTAGTTGTAGAGGGAGCATCGCTATCCGTAACAGAGTTCGCGGTGGTAATGTCCGTTGCGTTGCGAGGGAGATCACTGAAGGAAGCTTCGCTTGCCAAGTCCTTTGGTTCATCAATTGCTGTAGGGGGAATGACATGAGAAGAACTCCGTCTTGATGGGCTTCTAGACAAGCTACCGGGTACTATCTCTGTTTTAGATGGAGAATTGCAGTCGATCTTCACAGTCGAATCGTTTTCACCTTCTCCGTTATCTGTTGGTGGGCCCCTGTCGCCCTCACGTATGCTTACAGACTCATCGGGCGTTGACACAAGCGCTCCATTTACTTTTGAATTGAATCGATGGATCACGAACGGCAATTCGAGTTCCTCGCGCTGGGGAGTATCGATTAAGGTATGCAACGATCGCATCTCCCTGGAGCTTTTTCGCCTCATGAGTCTTCGTGACGGCCGTGTTGTAGCTGGCGTACCTGATGCCCCACTTGCGATGTCTGTCTTGACTAACGATAACTCGTTACACCCCGTGTCACTATCAGCTGTCGCTAGCACCGGAGTGGTTACCAGATCACGAAATGGCATCGACTTTTGCCGTAAGAGTCTTCGCGGCGGTGCGCTGTTGCCGCGATCAGTCTGTCTCGGACAAATATCTTTGTTAACCGAGTATTCAGCAATGGCAGTGCCCATTGCTCTTTGAACTGATCCATCGTCTCCTTCTCCCGAGAACGACTCTCTCCTCTTCTTCCTGTAGATCGGGCTTTCCTCTTCTGGAATTTCGATTGCTCGCATCACTGATCGGTACGACATCGTCGACTTGCGCTTTGTCAGTCTTTGCAGGTTGGGCGGGATTCCTGATTCTCGCTTGCTCAGAGTCTTGTCTCCCAAAGAATTCCGGCTGCTCTCTAATGGTACTGGATCGGTGTCGCTTTTGGCTGCCGACAGGTTATCTCTGTTTTCTTCGCCTTGTGAACCTTCGGTCGCTTTTGCGTTGTCAGAGTGCTGCTGGATATCGGAAATTAGTGATCGAACAGCGAGTGTGGACATGCTTCGTAATACGGCACGTGGGCGGGTTTTAGCGTCCTTCTTGCCTGGGGAGCTCTCTTCTGGAACAGGAGATGACACGGCTGGTGCTGGGTCATCGAAAACCGGTGAGGCAGCTCCATAATGACTTTTACGTCTCGTTAACGTTGTCGTAAGAGAGCCCACAGTCGCATTAATGGTCTCTACAATCCGACTCGAACGTCTCTGTAGTCGATTGCTCCTCTCTTCTGGTTGCTCCCCAGGCGCCATCTCCACCGCCTTCGATATGAACGCCACACTGCCTTCGTCTTCTGTCGACGGAACGGGAACGTATTTTGTCACTGGTACTGTTTCAGCGCGATTGTAGTTGGTAGCAAGCGCCTTCCGAGCGATATTTAGTCGCGAAGACATCTTCAGTTTGAGTTTCATCACGAGGATAAAGTTGTTGACAGGAGTAATCGCATCTTCGATCTCCTGTTGTGTGACCATCACTGCTGGGTCCGACGAGACCCGATCTAATTCACCCACTGATCCCGAGATCCAAGGGTGCGCTTTAAGCTGCGGTATCGTGATTCGCAATTTCGGATCCTTCTCCATGAGCCGAGAGAGCAGTTCAGCACATTCGGGATCAAGTTCGGGCGGTAAAATCAATGGGTCCTCACGAATTGAGATCATAACGTCGCTCAACGACGTAACACTTAGCAAAATATTTGTGCCAAACGGTAGTGTCCCCACCAGTAACGTGTACATTGTCACACCTAGCGCCCAAACATCCACTTGGTACGGATCATACTCTTCACCTGTCGTGCATTCTGGCGCAAGGAAATAGTATGTTCCTTCTGTGCTTCGAAGCTTTAAAGTTGCTGCCGTTGCCGCTGAAGGCTCATCTTCGTCCATATACGCAACACCAAAGTCAGCAAGTTTGTATCGGTCGCTAGAGAGAAGAATGTTTTCGGGTTTGACATCCCGATGGCAAATGTGGTTGTGATGCACTGGTTTGCAGAGACAACAACCTAGATTAGAGTGGAGAAAATTCCAGGAGTTAAACAACGTACAGTAGTCAAGCGCAGCCACGACATCGCGTAAACACTCGCGGACCGTGTTCTTACTCAACACTCCTGTGGGGGTATTGCGGGAAAAGTAGCGGAGTTGTTTGTCGTCCCAGTACATGACCTGGCCTCCACGAATGAGCTCAAGCACCAAGAAGAGCTTGTCGTCGGCCGGACTGTCGATCACCTCGAACAGCCTCACTAGGTTTGAATGAACAAATTTTTTCATGATAGCCACCTCCTTTTGAACTTTCTAGAGGCACAAGAAGACAAAACGTTAACATGCTGGAGCGGTGAGGTGTTGTTTTGTCAGTGGGAATGTACCTGGAAGGCATTGGAAAGCACAAGTTTCCCGTCAACGCGCTTATATTCGCGCTTGCGCTTCAGGATGGACTTATTAATGATCTTGAGTGCCTACACGCATGTATCGACCGATGGTTATTGCTGGTAATAACCAGCGCACCAATAGGAAGAGCACTACACTTACAAACTCGTTGCCAGCATCGTTTTGGCACAGGTAGACCTTGGAGAACGTGCCTTCACCGAGCATGTCCATGATCTTGTAGTTGTTCACATACCTGGTGGCTCCATCCGAGTTCACCTGTACATCGGCTCTATCCGTCTCGATCACATCCATGGCAGAGGTTGGACACCTTGCAGCAGTTTGGCCACTGCCAACACCACGAGCGCTGTCACCCGAAGCGCAACAAGAGATGTAAACGCTAATCTTGTCGGGTGGACGAGCTAATTTCAGGTCCTCTTCCCTATCCTTGGAGACGTAGGCAATTCACAAGAAACTGATGAGGGAAGCTAGGCTTCAAGAACACGAGAATGCTATTCGATAGAGTTCATACGACCAAACTACCTAACTCCTCCCTACGCTTGGATGCACGTGGCTCCGAAGCTGGGTTTAAGCTTTGAGTCGATGTAGTCGTTGGCCACCTTCAGCAACTGCTTGTTGATCTTCGAGGTGAATGTATTGTACGCGCTGCCCTTCTTGTTGATCTCGTCAGCGGAGAAGTCTGCCAGGGCGTTGGTGAGCGCCGAGATGATCGGCCCCGAGCTGTGGAAACTGAAGTCCGAGTCGACGATGGAGTCAAAGTCCAGTTTTACCGTCTGGACGGCCGCACTTTCGAATCGCTGCAGCAGCGAATCCATGATGGAGCTGTACTTGCCGTCGACACCAGCCACCTCGATGGTCGTGACGGTGAACTCCTCGCAATTGGCCATCCCAGCAGCGCACCCGTACATACCGGCCTGCACATCTGTCGTTAAGGTGGGTTTGTCCAGGGTCAGCGACACATCAACCGAAATGGACGTGTGGATCTGCTTTAATGTCAGACTGACCGTAGCGTCGATCGAGAGCTCGCCAGTGCAGTAGGCGCCGAGGTCAACGCAGTTGGACGACGAAGCGTTAACATGTTCAGGAACAATGTTCTTGAGTCCGGTCACGTTCAAATGGTCGAGCGTGGGCTTGAACGTGAGGTCCTGACCCAGAATCGAGTAGGAAAACGCGCCGAGATCAATGTTCTCCAGCACCAGCGGATCGTAGTCCTTGACGAGCGTGGACAGCAATGTCGATTGGGTCGCGACGTCGACTGCGTTGTTCAGCAGGAGAAACTGCGTGTTTTGGGTCGTGAAGTCGACCAAAGAGCAGCTCTCAGTGACGGAGTTGCCAGCAATTGCAGCGTCGGCTGTCGAGCCGAAGGTTGCAATGAGCGCAGCGGTGACGAAGGCGATGATCTTGACCATAGTTGTTGTTGGAGGTTGAGAAGAAGGTGAATTGAAAAGTGATCATTCGCGTCGACCTCACATGAGCGGACACGTCTCTAGGTCAATCGATCTCCCTAGGGACTCTATCGGCTTTCGTCGGCGCCAACTGGGGAACCACTTCGCACATGGCATGGTGGGCGCCGCCACAAGATCGCAAGGCTGTTGCGTGGTAGGTTGGGGCAGTTGACCTCGGCCTATCCACCGAAATGCATTTCACCAAACGAAGCTGCGTTGCCCCCCAAGTCGAATAACTTAGTCACAAAAGCGTCTGCGCAATGCTACAGCAGCGACGGATTCGTGGCTGCAGACACATTCCAGCTGCAATGGAGGACGCAGTTGTTTCGGCGGCTGTCGGCGCTACTGCTCGAGGCTCTGGATCGAGAATCGTTGACACCTGTGGGATACGCGGGTGGTCATCAAGGAGGTGATCGTTGAAGTGCTTTCACTGCATTGTATTGGCGATTCCGTTCGCTGCGCCGATGTTGGTCGCCGTTGCCATTTTGCCATCGGAGACCTTAGCTCTTTAACAATCGGATCCAGGACAAGCACTCGACACAGTTTCGCGTCGTCGTGGCAGCCATGGGGTCAAGGACAGGGCGAGGAGCTGTGAGCTCGACACGTACAGGCAGCGGCGACGGTGGTCGTCTCCACGTTGTTAAGCAGCAGGCTCGTCTCCTCATCGCTGGGTACCAGTGCTGCTGGTGTTGCAGCTACATACTATCGATCGAATTCTGTGTTTGGTCATCGTCATCTCCGCCTTCATCGCTAATATATGCAGCGTCTGCATTGCCCTCCCTACCATAGTCTCCCATAGTCTACCATAGTCATGGCTAATACTCTCTCGCCTCAGCTTTTACCGCATTTCGACATGCGGATTTCGTGCCCATAATTTGGGTACTATAGCCCCAAACAAGTTTATCTTGGTTTTTGTATCGGATTCGGCCACCGAAGCGCCTGTGTACGCCACACCAAGTTCCCAAACCCAAAACCCCAGAAGGAAGACGTCGTAACAGCGCTTGGGGGCCTTTGGGGCATGAACCGCAGCGCGCTGGACCTGCATCACGTGGCCTCCGACGCCCTCAAGCGAAGCGACATGGAGCAGCAGCCGTCGCCTTCCCCTTCCGCGTCCGACTCTGGTCGTGGTGCCCAACAGCAGCAACAACAGCAGCAGCAGCAAGTGAGCTTCAGCACTTTCCTCATCGACGACGCCCCCATGCCGCAGCAGCTTCACAGGCGTCCGCCGCCTCCCCCGCTCCCCCCACTACGAGCACAAGGAGCGGCGACCACCGTGCCGCCATTGGTGCGACGACGAGGCGAGTCGGACGGAGATATCCCGGTGCTGGAAGCTGCGAGGGACAGCAGCGACTTCCGACTGGAGGGAGCCGACCAGGCCGAAGTGACGGGCATCATCAGCGACGACGACGATGAAGCGAACGCCGGAACAGAACGGGACAGAGTGGTCGTGGGCGAGTTCGACGCCGAGGAGGACGATTTCGTCCCCGTGCTGCAGACAGCGGAGGACGCTTTGCGTGCACATCGACCCATGGGCAGCAAGAAGTTCTCGTGGAGAGCGTCCGCGAGGCGAGGTGTCCCCAGCGGGAGAACAGTTCGAGTCCCCGACCAAGAGACGTTATTGAGAATGTCCACAAGGACAACGGAACTGTCCTCCAGCTATTCCAGCAGCAACTCGCAATCGTCCAGACGAAACTCAGCGTCGTCGTCTTCTGTGAGGATTGATCGTGAACTTGTACGCAGTGGTTGGCTCTACAAGCGGGCTAAGGTCATGAAAACGTGGAAAAGGAGATACTTCGTGCTGATCAAACGCACGAACCTCGCCACGGGGGAGTATTGGGCCTCGCTGCAGTACTACAAAGGCAGCAATTTTGGCAAGTTGAGGAACGAGATGCATCTGCAGGACGAGATGCTGTCCGTGCGCTTTCTGGAGCCCGACGAGACCAAGAGACCTTTTTGTTTTGCAGTGACGGGGGAGCGTTTTTCTTTCGTGTGTTCAGGGTCGAATGATGATGATGCCAGTGCGTGGGTTTGTCTACTGCAGAGCTTGTCGGGAGGTGGGAGCAGCACCATTCCATCGTCACTTGGTACAGCAGCAGCTGGTAGTTTGCTACAATCGTCGGACGGATCGAAGGGTAATAGGATTCGCACGAGTACCATTGATGCACGGAGTATTCGCATCGTAGCTGAACTACGACGAGTGCTACACACGAGCAAGTCTCCCGAGGCGGTAAAGTTTAAAAGCTTTACTTCCTCATTCGAGTCCAGGAGCTCAGGCGCGCTCCGTCAATTTCGTGAGTTCCACGCTACGCTTACGGAATCTATTGTGAAAGACCATGGCGCTCGTATTTTGGCATCGCTCAAGGATCCAGGGAACGAAGAGGCAAACGGATCGATGAACGGTGCGGACAAGAAGCAGAACTTGCTACCGATTTCGCTCGAAATTTTGCGGACGGCTGTGTCTCGCCACGTGGAAGAGCAGCTTTTCGGACCGCTGCAAACCAAGATTAATTCGTACCTACGACGTGTGTATCACGAGGAAGAGTCATCGATTAACCGAAAGGTCAGGTGGTTGCAAGGCAAAGATCAAATGTACTTCAACATTCCTGTGCACCAGATCTCGTGGAAGGAATGGCGAAAGGCATCGAGAATCCTCGCTCAAATCGCGCTAGTCAATCTACCTGCACACAAATATGACGTGCTTACGAGTACGATCAAGGAGATCCAGACGACCTACGCAGAGGAGCACGATGCGATTGAGTCGGAGCCGCTCGAGACAGATGATATCATACCAATTTTCACGTACGTGCTGTCGAACAGCGGACTGGAGAACCTTATTTCACTTAAGACTTTGCTGACAGAGCTGAACGGATCATGGGCTGTCGGCAAAGCTCCTGATGACGAAACATCATTGAACATTCTGACTCACGCAGTAGACTTCATCAGCAACGTGAGCATTCCGGCCGTCTTGGAGGATATTTTCAAGGACCAAATTACGCTTTCAATTGATGGTGACTGGAGACGTGTATTGGAGTTTGAGGTGGAGCCTACGTACCGCTACGGAGCCATCGTGGAACACATTTCACCCCATGGTTATTCGGCTGTTGGAACTATCATTACGCGTGGGTATGTCTTGGTGACTGTGAATGGCCAAAATGTGGTGTTGTGGCCATTCCAAGACATCATGACCTTACTCCTCGAGTCTGCGTCTCCCCATCGCCTAGCATTCATCCCAGGGAGCAGTTACTTCAAGATTTTGACATCTAACAAGGCGTTGTGGAATGTTGCGTTGATGCATGCATGCCAGCGCGGCGATGTATTCAGTGTGCAAATGCTGCTCGCAAACGGTGCTGATGTGAATTATGTAGCACACGAGTGTGGAAGTAATACGCCTCTCCACGTCGCTGTTAGCGCGTTACACTTTAATGTTGTATCATACATGCTTCAGCACGGTGCAAAGGTGAAGACTATCGGTGAATATGGTCGTAGCGCACTGCACATGGCCGGATGTCCATGCATGATGCCCGCGACGATGAGTACGTCGAGCGACATGACGAAAGCAGCTAATGGGACATCAGCTACATTAAGCGATTCGGACAAGGCAGTTTTGGTCATTAAGAAGCTGCTCACCCATGGAGCCTCCGTCGACACTGTAGACATTTACGGCAACACCCCGGGCATGTTGCTGGCAGAAAGAGGCTATCTCGGTGGAATCGACGCAATAATGGAAGCTGACAGCAATATTGACTTGAATGCGCGGAACTGGCAGCGTGGTATGAGTGCCCTCGCACTTGCAGCAAAGAGCGGCCGCGCTAACGTTGTGGAAGGATTGCTCGATTATGGTGCTCAAGTCGACATTCGCACGCTGCACGGTGAAACACCGTTGCACTTTGCGGCAGCTAGTGCGAGCCAGCGTGTGTGCCAACTCCTCGTAGAGAAGGGCTGCGATGTTGATGTTCGCACAAGTGAACAATTGACCCCACTGATGATTGCAGTTGCCAAGGATCATGGGATGGCTATGGAAAAGATTGCCGCTTTAGATCCGTCGATGCCGTCCCCGGTGGGTGAGAACCCCAACCACCATCACCACCATCACCACCAGAAGACAACCGTTGATCTGCGCAGCAGTATTCACGTGGACAACTCCTCGGTCATATCAACAATGAACTATCTTGTGCAAAGTGGAGCTGACATGTCTGCAGTTTGCGAAGTGTACCGCACGCCACTGCATTACGCAGCTCTGTACGGTTGTGACGAGTTATTCGCTTGCCTTTTGGCAAAAATGGGCGACGATGCGAACGCGGAAAGGCTTGACTTGTATGGACAATCGGCGGTGTCTATGGCTGAAGCTAGTCGTTCCTCACACGCGCTTGCGAGTGAGAATATGTCTAGTGATGATTGTTCAACCATGGCAGACGATTACAGTGAAATGGGTGACCATGACGACGACTCAGACGATGATGATGACGAAGAAGACATTGACGAGCTAGCCGAGGTTGATATCCCCATGTCATTGACAGGGCGTAAGGATCTTTCCGGAAAAAGTTTGAGCATAAAGGATCTTGTGACGGAAGAGAGCGATGGAGTGGAAGAAATTATTGCTGGGACTTTCGACGCTATTGCCGACCTATTGCTGCGCTATGAGAACTACCGTCTGGAAGAGTTGAGTGCGCTTATTTGGTCCTGTGGATATGCGTCCAACGGAGGTGGAGACAGCTATCGTGAAGTGGTAGACGTCTTGCGAAGGCTGTGGAAGCGGCACCCAGCTGGAACAGCGGGATTCTACGTGCGACGCATGGTACTGAGCGCATTAAATAAGTTGGTGGAGATTTTAAAGCATAGTGTGGAGTGCGATATGAACGTGTGCAACTACGTCGCTGAGTTGTACACAGAACTGGTTCCACTCGAGGACGACCTGGCCAAGGAGGACCCACAATGTGCCGAATGGATAAGCGCGTCGTTGTTGCCCGAATTCGCAGATGCATGCCAGTCGAATCGCATGCAGGAATTCCAAGTACTAGCGTTTTGTGAGGGTGATTACACATCGCTCAAACAGTTTATCTGCACAGCAAAGCAAGCAAACCCAAACCTTGACTTTTTAGATGACGACTTATTTGCTGCTGCGACCGGGATGGAGATTATTACAGAGACAATGCGGCGCCGAATGTCGCTCGCTGGTGTGTGGAGGACGGGAGAGACTACGAACTCGTTCGTGGTAAGACCGGAGGAGGCACTCGAAACTCTTTCGGAATCGCGCTCGACAACTATCACGCCATGGCAGCCAAGAGGAGTGAACGTGGGCCGGACGTATCCAGCAGAGCAACGGATGTCTAGACTTTGGTGCGTACTGTACAACTTGCCATGAATGGGTGTTGTGTTTGTTTGTTCTAATCTTCCGGTATTTGGCGCAGGATCTTGGATTTGGACCCCAGTATCATCGCGCAACAGATCACTCTGATGCAGCATTATCTTTTCAGCAAGATCAAAGGTAAAATTCAGTGGAGGTTTCTTACAATGCTCCGATGTAGCGAATTAACGCTCTTGATTTGTGTTCATAGTGTCCGAGGTATTGGCATCCAAGCGCAACGCCGAGAAGACGCCAGGGTACCAGCGTCTCCGGCTTCTGCATAACCACATTTCTATTTGGGTTGTGAGCCAGATTCTGATGAGAGGCGACGTGGATCAGCGTGCAGAGATCCTCGCCTATTTCATTCGCGTTGCTGGTGTACTGTTGTCTCCTCTACAAAATCTCGATGGATTCATGGCGGTGATGAATGCAGCAAATGATTCTTCAATTTTCCGTCTAAAGAAAACGTGGGGTCGGCTCCCACCCCAGGCGAGGGACTTATGGCACGAGCTGGTGCCGCTCACGGAGAAGGGTGCTCGGCCGCTTAACAAGCTTACGAAGGAGGCGACGCCGCCTTTGATCCCGTACATGGGCGTTGTCATTCAAAACGTGATCGCACTTCAGGAGTACCCGGACCGTGTGGAGGGAGATCTGATCAATTTTAAGAAAATCCGCTCCATCGGATACCTCATCCACAGGGTATTGTCGTTCCAGAAGACGCCATACTTGTTGCCGACAGACAAGCGGGTCCTGGTAAGTCGAATATTTTACGTTGCTTACTTGTCGTACTGTGCTAGATCACTAATGTTTTTATATTGTTCGGTTGCTTTTCAGGAACACATTTGCTCACCACTCCCCTTCGTGGACGCCGACTCCTGTTTTGCGCGTTCACTAAAGATCGAGCCACGTGTCGCCGACGCTCCAGCCGAGGCTTCGTGATAATGCGAATGGGGTCTTGGCCGGTAAAGTCGAAATGCTATGCACTCACCATTACTAGATGACAAAGCGATACATGGATGATCGAGTGTTTGGCATACCAACCAGGCAGACGCGGGTCAAAACGACAAATTAGGTATGTCTGGTATGAACGTAATAAACTATGAGTGTAAGTAGTGCAAAGTGGGTGTTGATTGACTCGCCCTGCGAGTAAATTTGCTGGGTTTACTCAGCTACTTTGACTCGGCGATGCCTAGGCCATCGATCCGCCTTGCTTTCCCGACTCCAGTTGCAAGTGCTTCCAGAACATGAACATCGCCAAAGGGTAGTGCAGCATCGCGATGATCATCAAGAAGAAGGCCGTCTTCAACGACGTATCGTCCTTCTCACCCAGAGGCTTCGCCTGAACGAGCCACAGCACGAACGTAAGCATGGCCGTGAAGCAAGCCACGCCCGCCAGGAAGAAGCCTCCGCCGACCCACTTCTTGTCGCCCGCGCGGCACGTGATGGCGCCCACGATCGAGATGATGGCCATCAACCCGTTCGACATACTCATGCCGCCGAACGTCATGGTGGCCATACCGAGCAAGCTGCACGACTTGTCCAGGAACTTGTCAAACCCTTCCGCGTCCAAGCCGGCAGCCGTGGCCAGTACCGTCGCGTAGGCGAGTTGTTCGGCATCGCTCACGTCGCCGGCCTTGTTGTATCCCTCGCATGTGGCGTAGTCGGCGTACTTGGCCCACAGTGTATCGTTGATGACGGAGAGGTCTTGATACCCGGAGCCGAACTTGTAGTAGAAGCAGTGGTCGAGGGTGGTGCTGGAGTTGGTGAGTTCGCTGTCGATACAGAAGCTCATGAGTCCGGCCTTGAAGTTGGTGCTGGCGACCTCGTTGGTGAGCGCGGCGTTGACGGTGGAGCTGGCGGTCCACATGGGGAGAATCATGGCGACGGCATTGTACAGCGTTCCGATGATGATCATGGCGATGGCGCCGTATCCGTGTTTTGAAATCGCCATTGTTTTCAGAAAAAGCTGTGTCGAGCCTGGTGCTTATTGCTGTAGTCGCAAAAATGATGAGTGAGCTTCCGTTTGATGTTAGGGTGGATGACCATGATTTAGCTTCGTGGTGACGCGTTGTGTGAGGCGCGGTAAAAATCCAGCTTTCATCGCCATCATGATCGCCCTCCATGCAAGGGTAAACAATGCTGGTCTCATTCCATGTGAGTTTACGAATCGCTTCCAACGCAAAAACAAAAACCAAATGGATACACTGCGGTAATCTTACACAACGTAAATACTAGTTACGGTTATTATCCGTCTATTCGCACATTGTACGCTTGGTTTTGTATACGAACTATCTGGTACAGTGCGTTAGTATAATGCCTTTGAGGCAAGCACTCAATTTTCTTCGAACACCTCAAAGAAAACACGTACGAAGGAATGCGGCGAATACGTTGATATCGATTAACCGTAAAACCTCAAATGTTTTTCTTATTATTATACTAGGCTAGCAGGCGCACCACTCACAGGCGTCTCAGCTCCCGTGTATGTCGTGTGGTCCTCCTCTTGCTCCTTCACCGCCTCCTGCTGCTGCTTCAAGTACTTCCAGAACATGAACATCGCCACTGGGTAGTGCAGCATCGCGATGATCATGAGGAAGAACGAGGCCTTGAAAGACGTGTCATCTTCCTTGCCCAAAGGTTTCGACTGCACCACCCACAGCACAAACGTCAACGCCGCCGTGAAGCAAGCCACACTGGCCAGGAAGAATCCGCCTCCGATCCACTTCTTGTTGCCCTTGCAGCATGTGATCGCACCCACGATGGAGATGATGGCCATCAAGCCGTTCGACATGCTCATGCCACCGAACGTCATGGTGGCCGTGCCCAGCAGACTGCACGACTTATCCAGGAATTTGTCGAACTGCTCGGCGTCCATGCCGGCGGCAGTTGCAAGCACGGTAGCATACGCCAACTGCTCCGCGTCGCTCACGTCACCAGCGTTCTTGTAGCCCTTGCACACGCCGTCGGACGAGTACTTGGTCCACACCTCGTTGTTGAGAACCGCGAGGTCGTCGTACGAAGAGCCGAACTTGTAGTAGAAGCAATGGTCAAGCTTGGTGCTGGCGTTCGTGAGCTCGCTGTCGACGCAGAAGCCTAAGAGACCGGCCTTGAAGTTGGTACTCGACACCTCCGACGTTAGGGCGGAGTTGACGCTCTTGTTGACACTCCACATGGGGAGAATCATGGCGACGGCGTTGTAGAGCGTGGCGATGATGATCATGGAGATGGCTCCGAAAGCGAACTTGTTAAACGCCATGGCTGTTGCTGTGTCACTCGTAAGTGCTCGAACGGAAATTTGGAAATGAGTCAGAGTTCATGTAGCGGTATGGCGCCCAAAACTTGAGCCATTCCTTCGTGTGATTGCTGCTTGTCCCAGGTCGACGAGCTCAAAGCGCACGTCGACGCGAGAGAATCCAGCCCCAGCTGAAGCAATCGTGAATTACCGTCGGATGGTCGTAAGCGCGCGGTGATGGCCAGGCTCACCAGTTTTTAGGCTGTCCCACAAGGTATCGTTGATTACTTGCACCGAAATGGTTGCACGCAGACAGTAAACAAAAGTCAAACATGTTACCCAGTGCTCTGGCTCAGCACAAAAGAGCTAGGTATGAACTCCGAGTAGTGTAGCGCGTTGCACTAAATGCATAGTGATTTCTCAAGATACACCTTGCCGAGAGGGTCTCGATGCAATACTCTGTACTGCAGAATTGTACAGCACTTATGGCGTGTGCATTTGCCATACTAATGGCCGAAGCTACTCGAGTCTGGCTTAAAGCGGCTGCTTCAATGCAAAAATCCGTGTAAAGTTCGATTGCGCTGCCGCCCTGGTCGTTATTCCAATGGCAATCCTCCGCTTGGTTTACCTGATAGGATTTGCAAATAGGTAATGTACGCTCCAAGCTGAGGCTTGCACGTGCAGGTAGGCTCACTGCAAGCTGGAGATCGTTGCACCAGGGAGGCGGCGCATACGACAATCAATCCAGCCCCGATTACGGATAATAGCGCGCGCCACCACTGTACACCGGGTCGGAAACCGACGGGAAAAGTGTGCTCGTGGTTTCATGATTCAAAGTTCATTCTTCAAAAACTCACCAACAAAGCCAACGAACAACAAAACACCACATCCATGGCGATTTCGAAACACGGATACGGCGCCATCGCCATGATCATCATCGGAACGCTGTACAATGCCGTCGCCATGATTCTCCCCATGTGGACCGCCAGCTCCACCGTCAACGCCGCGCTCACCAACGAGGTCGCCAGCACCAACTTCAAGGCCGGACTCATGAGCTTCTGTATCGACAGCGAACTCACCAACTCCAGCACCACCCTCGACCACTGCTTCTACTACAAGTTCGGCTCCGGGTATCAAGACCTCTCCGTCATCAACGATACACTGTGGGCCAAGTACGCCGACTACGCCACATGCGAGGGATACAACAAGGCCGGCGACGTGAGCGATGCCGAACAACTCGCCTACGCGACGGTACTGGCCACGGCTGCCGGCTTGGACGCGGAAGGGTTTGACAAGTTCCTGGACAAGTCGTGCAGCTTGCTCGGTATGGCCACCATGACGTTCGGCGGCATGAGCATGTCGAACGGCTTGATGGCCATCATCTCCATCGTGGGTGCGATCACATGCTGCAAGGGCAACAAGAAGTGGATCGGAGGCGGATTCTTCCTGGCCAGTGTGGCTTGCTTCACGGCGGCGTTGACGTTTGTGCTGTGGGTGGTGCAGTCGAAACCTTTGGGCAAGGAAGATGACACGTCTTTCAAGGCCTCGTTCTTCCTCATGATCATCGCGATGCTGCACTACCCAGTGGCGATGTTCATGTTCTGGAAGTACTTGAAGCAGCAGCAGGAGGCGGTGAAGGAGCAAGAGGAGGACCACACGACATACACGGGAGCTGAGACGCCTGTGAGTGGTGCGCCTGCTAGCCTAGTATAATAATAAGAAAAACATTTGAGGTTTTACGGTTAATCGATATCAACGTATTCGCCGCATTCCTTCGTACGTGTTTTCTTTGAGGTGTTCGAAGAAAATTGAGTGCTTGCCTCAAAGGCATTATACTAACGCACTGTACCAGATAGTTCGTATACAAAACCAAGCGTACAATGTGCGAATAGACGGATAATAACCGTAACTAGTATTTACGTTGTGTAAGATTACCGCAGTGTATCCATTTGGTTTTTGTTTTTGCGTTGGAAGCGATTCGTAAACTCACATGGAATGAGACCAGCATTGTTTACCCTTGCATGGAGGGCGATCATGATGGCGATGAAAGCTGGATTTTTACCGCGCCTCACACAACGCGTCACCACGAAGCTAAATCATGGTCATCCACCCTAACATCAAACGGAAGCTCACTCATCATTTTTGCGACTACAGCAATAAGCACCAGGCTCGACACAGCTTTTTCTGAAAACAATGGCGATTTCAAAACACGGATACGGCGCCATCGCCATGATCATCATCGGAACGCTGTACAATGCCGTCGCCATGATTCTCCCCATGTGGACCGCCAGCTCCACCGTCAACGCCGCGCTCACCAACGAGGTCGCCAGCACCAACTTCAAGGCCGGACTCATGAGCTTCTGTATCGACAGCGAACTCACCAACTCCAGCACCACCCTCGACCACTGCTTCTACTACAAGTTCGGCTCCGGGTATCAAGACCTCTCCGTCATCAACGATACACTGTGGGCCAAGTACGCCGACTACGCCACATGCGAGGGATACAACAAGGCCGGCGACGTGAGCGATGCCGAACAACTCGCCTACGCGACGGTACTGGCCACGGCTGCCGGCTTGGACGCGGAAGGGTTTGACAAGTTCCTGGACAAGTCGTGCAGCTTGCTCGGTATGGCCACCATGACGTTCGGCGGCATGAGTATGTCGAACGGGTTGATGGCCATCATCTCGATCGTGGGCGCCATCACGTGCCGCGCGGGCGACAAGAAGTGGGTCGGCGGAGGCTTCTTCCTGGCGGGCGTGGCTTGCTTCACGGCCATGCTTACGTTCGTGCTGTGGCTCGTTCAGGCGAAGCCTCTGGGTGAGAAGGACGATACGTCGTTGAAGACGGCCTTCTTCTTGATGATCATCGCGATGCTGCACTACCCTTTGGCGATGTTCATGTTCTGGAAGCACTTGAACGAGCAGAAGGCAGAGAAGGAGATGGAGGACGACCAGTCAACGTTCATTCTCGAGGCCTCTGACAGTGTTGGTGGATCTCGAGCGTACATGTAGAGATGCCGATGGTTACTAGTTGTTACTTCTATTACTTTTGCAGAATAATGTATAACCGAATAGACCTGTGAAACAGGTTTTAAAAAAACTAATTCAACAAATACCCACGTGGATATAGTTGGTATGACCCGCGATACGAACACCACAGCGAACTATCTTGGCACATATTGAAGACGCGAATATAAATCCGTAGGAATGAACATCAGGTGCTTATAGATTTTGAAACATTTAATAGCGGTGTGTACGAATTCACTCGAGCTCGATGTCTGTAGAAGTTGCTACTAGTACCTTGCATAACTAGCACGAGGCCGTCCACGAGGCTTTTCCAAGCGAGAACGTACTGTAGCCATCTTGAGACCAGCGCTCTTCTTAATCCCGCAGGATTTGTACAGGTGGTACCAGTTGTGCCCAGCGACAGCAACTTATTATTATCATGCTCGATATCAGTGGCAGCCGCGTGGGTTGGTGTAATTGAAACGCTTCCTGGCGTAAATTGACTGGCTGATAGCGGCCAGGTCCTAGAGTTAGAGTCGTGGTTCCCATAGCGAAATGGAAGCTCACCGATGAGACCCTTTGGCGGGGGCCGAAGTTGATATGGCAGCCTCTAAAGAAGCAACCAAACTGCATTTCCCACCTGTCGACGCCGGAGCAGTACCAAAAGGTTCAGTAAGTTTACGCTTGTCCGTGCAAACGAGATGAGCAGTAATCGGATGTTCACGACAATGCAAAAGTCACTGTCGATTGCTTCACTCGCTCGATTTTTCAATAAAGCTGTGTCCGTCTGATCACCAAGAGCTTGCACCTAGAGTCACTATGCAGCCATCTATTTTCGCAAAATGAAGCTGCTCGGCGAGGAAGGCGCCATGCCAAGCGAGGTGCCCAACTACCTCACTTTTCAACTTGCTTCGAACCGACTGGCACCAACCAAGCAACGAACCAACTCCAATATGGCGTTTAACAAGTTCGCTTTCGGAGCCATCTCCATGATCATCATCGCCACGCTCTACAACGCCGTCGCCATGATTCTCCCCATGTGGAGTGTCAACAAGAGCGTCAACTCCGCCCTAACGTCGGAGATGTCGAGTACCAACTTCAAGGCCGGTCTCTTAGGCTTCTGCGTCGACAGCGAGCTCACGAACGCCAGCACCAAGCTTGACCATTGCTTCTACTACAAGTTCGGCTCTTCGTACGACGACCTCGCGGTTCTCAACAACGAGGTGTGGACCAAGTACTCGTCCGACGGCGTGTGCAAGGGCTACAAGAACGCTGGTGACGTGAGCGACGCGGAGCAGTTGGCGTATGCTACCGTGCTTGCAACTGCCGCCGGCATGGACGCCGAGCAGTTCGACAAATTCCTGGATAAGTCGTGCAGTCTGCTGGGCACGGCCACCATGACGTTCGGTGGCATGAGCATGTCGAACGGCTTGATGGCCATCATCTCCATCGTGGGTGCGATCACATGCTGCAAGGGCAACAAGAAGTGGATCGGAGGCGGATTCTTCCTGGCCAGTGTGGCTTGCTTCACGGCGGCGTTGACGTTTGTGCTGTGGGTGGTGCAGTCGAAACCTTTGGGCAAGGAAGATGACACGTCTTTCAAGGCCTCGTTCTTCCTCATGATCATCGCGATGCTGCACTACCCAGTGGCGATGTTCATGTTCTGGAAGTACTTGAAGCAGCAGCAGGAGGCGGTGAAGGAGGAAGAGGAGGACCACACGACATACATGAGTGCTGAGACTCCGAAATTCGACGAAGGTGCCTCGATTAGCCTAGTATAGATTCTAGACTTGGTCGCAGTGTGCATATAATGCCCCAATTCATTTTCACTGCTAAGGATGTACTACGTACACTTCACCCACCGCTTGGTGCTCAATCAAACCCGTACATGTATGAAAAAAATAATAAAGAAAATTGTGCACAATAATGATATCATACGTTATGTTAAAGCTACATTTACTATCCAACTATCATGTGTCTTGCCTGCAAGAAACTGAATTTCGCGATGTTCACCACGCAAACAAGTTCCGATTTCTTCTGAAAGCCACTTTCGACTGTAAATGTTTTATAACAGACCACAGCTCTCTACAACAAACCACCCAATTTTCAAGCAGTGGTGGAGTCGCCACCATAATTCATAACGATTTTCCAGAGTTTGAGTCAGCTGAAGAAATGTCAGAATGGACAATTCCAGGGCGATACCTCGTAGTGCGAATACAGGTAAACAACTTGAATCTCTACATCCATAACATATACGCGCCAGTCGATCCACAAGAAAACAGCCAATTCTACGAAACTCTCTTTGCACGAGAAGTGAACAGAGATGGCGTACACTGGGTTATAGGCGACTTGAACGTTACCTTCGATCCGCTGCTAGATTCCGTGACTGCATCCACAAGACACAACCGGTCGAGACAAAATGCGCTGGAATGGTTAGCTTGTCTAGGGGTTTCGGACTGCTGGAGGGTACATCACCCTCAACTTTGTGTGTTCACGGGACCACCGCCAAGGAAAAATAGGCTTGATTATTGCTTCATATCGGATACATTCATGACACGGTACTATGGATCATCACGGTATTCCCAAGTGCCCCACTCAGAAGATCATGTAGCACACAGCGTCACGCTTAATCAATGCCGTCAGCCACGAGGTAAATGATACTAGCGAGTTCCTACAAAAATGCTTGAATGTCCACTCGTTAGAGAAGCAGCTCAAAATGAAGCCAAGCTTCTTCTTCTTCCTGATATATTGACAGCAAACAATCCTGGCCTGGTTTGGGAAGGGTCGAAACGCCGAATAGCAAACCAACTAAAATCCCTGCAAGCGGTGATGTCAATTCAAGAAGATCAAGGGCTCCGTGCAGCTGAAAAATTGTTTGAGCAAAGCGTGCAAACATACGTAGAGAACCCATCGCCAAGCACACAAGCAACCGACGAAGAAGCGAAAACGGTATACGCAGAGCGCAAAGAACATATATACTGACTGCAACAAGATTCGGCTTTTGACTTCCATGCAAAAAACATGGAAAACTCAAAGCCAGCATTTTTCCGCCCATCAACAACAATGCTCCGACCGGTAGTAGCATCATCAGTGAAAGTAGACTCTGGCGAAATATCTACTGAACCAGCGATAGTACGAAAGCAATTCCGCGCACACTGGGGAACAATCTTTGGAGACTCAACTTACCCTGACGACGACACGGTAATTGACGAGACACAGAGAGTAGTACTTCTCGATTCAATCGAACGGAAACTCTCGAAAGAAGATGCTGATGCTCTTGATAGCCCGATTACATCCGATGAACTGGCTGAAGCGATCAAACACATGAAAAGCAACTCTGCTCCTGGGTTGGATGGACTGTCGCCGGCATTCTACCAAATAGCACCAGAAATCTTTGAGTCTATATTACGCAGCGTTTTTCAATATCAGCTAGACCGTGGGACACTGTTGCCATCGCAAAGAAAATCATGTGTCACGCTCCTCTTTAAAAAAGGAGATCGGAGTGAACCGGGAAACTATCGACCAATAACGCTGATGCCAGTCGATGTAAAAGTTCTCTCGAAAGTGTTAGCATACCGTCTCCAAGTGGCCTTACCCTCGCTAATCCATCCCGACCAAAAAGGATTCGTGAAAGGCAGGTCACTACATCACCAAGTACGATTGATGGACGATCTCCAACACCACGCAACTATGATGAACTCTGAAGCGATGGCCCTGTTCCTCGATTTTGAGAAGGCTTACGACAGGGTGGTTTGGGACTATCTCTTCCTAATTCTCGCTGTATTTGGCTTCGGGCCACGTTTTATCTCGTGGATCCGACTACTGTACACAAAACCTTTAGCGCTGATCCTCCTCAATGGATTTCTACTCCAACCACTAGAGGTAGCCCGAGGTGTCAAACAAGGCGACCCGTTATCTTCACTCCTTTTCCTGCTTAGCATTGAACCACTCGGAAAACTAATCCGAAGCCGTGCGGATCTCGGGGTTTCTATAACACGTTCCAAATCGATAGCCGGTCTGTATTTCGCGGACGACTCAACCTTAGTGTCGAAACACGTCAACGGCATACGACAACAACTTGAACAGGTACAAATATACTGTCAAGGATCCGGAGCGCGTCTCAATTTAAGGAAATCTGCGCCGATGCCACTTAATCGAAGGCAGACAAGTCCAACTATTCCAGAAGTGCAGTGTCTCGGCCCAAGTGACTTGATTAAATATCTTGGTATACCGTTCAGCCAACAGGTATCCAAGGACACCATACTAGAGGAGCTCAGCAACAAATTTTACCGAGGATTCGATATCTGGGGACGTAGAGCGAGAACGTTGAGAGGACGACTCCTACTGGTACACACTATGATTCTCTCCGTGTTGTGGCATTTTACACCGCATACTATGGTCCCGCTATCTTGTGTCCAACGCTGGCAAAGAATGCTGAATAAGTTTGCGCTCACTCGAAAAAACGACCAAGACTCCAACTTCGTTCAACTTGCCCCGAATGAACTACTGTATCTACCAAGTAAAAAAGGCGGATTGCAGCTCCCACACCTGCAAACCCAGCTAAAAACTCAACGTTTACAACTTCTCCAACAGTTCGTGAATGTGCTTTTGAAATCGAAGGACGAAATGTGGACACTCTTAGCGAGCTCTTTCTTCGTTGCTTTGACGCCATCCGTACCAGTCAAGCACCCTCTCCACTTTCTTGACATTTCGCCAACTAAATTAAAATACCTGTTACACTTGGATGTCTTGCCAGAGTGGTGGTGAGAAACATGGCGAGTCTGGCACTCTGTACAATGGCCAGCTGAAGGAGGGGAGACAAGCAACACGACTGCGCTACTGTATGCGCCAATGTGGTTGTCAAAAAAACCAACTTTCCACTATATAACGTAAAGAGGCCACAAACGCAATATTGCTTCAATAGCTGAACCACAACGCAGTTTCAGGCTCCAAGTTGCCAATCGGGTCTCGTACGCGTGCGTGATGGACATATACGAAGACATTGGCAAAGACCCGCCGCTAGACTCTTCCATCAGGAAAACGCTGGACCCAACTAATATCGCAGTCCCCATTCAAACACAGAAACGCTGGCTACGCAGTCTCCACAAAGAAATTATGCAAGTACTAACTCGTTTGGAAGCAGACTTAATCAACCTCGAATCACAACCGGGCCGAAAGCAATTCCTGCCCATCGCAGGCATTAAAGTGGCTGCAAAAACCTTCCTGTTCCCTCACATCCCGAGAATGGCAATCAAATATCTACTGCAGCCGACTCATGCAGATCCCGTTCGTCACCCTATTTGCCAGGATCTCCAAACCACAACACCTGCAGACGTTTCTGCGTTTATGAGGTTGGGACGTCAACTCAGACCACAGTTACTACCAATCTACGGCGATCTACAATTGCGTCTCGCACTGCGAATTCTCCCAGTACGGTCACGCTTTTGGTTTTTAACACAACAAATACCGAACGTACAACAATGTCCATACTCAACATGTGAGGCCATCGAAACAGCACGACACCTCTTCATGAAATGCAGAAAGTCAGCTACACTGTGGTCCGAACTGTGGGAAGACTGGAGTCGTTTCTTCGTGGGCCCACTCACGTGGACTTGTCTTGCACTGCCTCACAAACTAAAAAATGCGGCTATCTGGAAAAACCAGCACGAAGAAATCATATTGCTATGGAATATCATCCGCTGCATAGCTCTTCATCATCGATGGACAGAGCGCAACCGGTACTGTTTCGAAGATACTGAACCAGAGTCCCTCAGTACTACAATATCGGCAATCTCTAGTACGTTTGGTACACACTACCGTCGAATACTTAGATTCACAGACACCCCACGGCGACGGAGCCTCACTAAGATTCTCGACGCGCTTGCTACGTCAAGGCACTTCGGTGATTTTCGGCAGAGAAACCCCGATGTTTTCAGAATACGACACGTCCAATTACACCTCGCAAACCGATCAGGTGTTGTCTTCCAGACACTGATCGGCTAATTTATGAATAGTAGTTATTGTAAGCCAAGTTGAGAAGCCTATAAAGCGGTAATCGACTACTTCTTCTCTAGAAGCTACATTTATTCGAGAATAGTTTACTCAAACGCCCGTTACTCAGACTCGCGACATTCTGAGTTCGGTTTCCACCTGGATGCTGCTTTCGTGGCCGAATCTTATCATCGCAATGAGATCATCTGGTACTCTCGCTGCTTACGATCCCCAAGAGGACATCCTTGATTACACCTCCTGAATTGGCCGCCGAGACACCAACATGCGCATACTCACTTTTCCCATCAAGCAGCTCGTTGAGCTCCCGAATTTAAGCACTCTACAGTCACATCATGGCGATTTCAAAACACGGATACGGCGCCATCGCCATGATCATCATCGGAACGCTGTACAATGCCGTCGCCATGATTCTCCCCATGTGGACCGCCAGCTCCACCGTCAACGCCGCGCTCACCAACGAGGTCGCCAGCACCAACTTCAAGGCCGGACTCATGAGCTTCTGTATCGACAGCGAACTCACCAACTCCAGCACCACCCTCGACCACTGCTTCTACTACAAGTTCGGCTCCGGGTATCAAGACCTCTCCGTCATCAACGATACACTGTGGGCCAAGTACGCCGACTACGCCACATGCGAGGGATACAACAAGGCCGGCGACGTGAGCGATGCCGAACAACTCGCCTACGCGACGGTACTGGCCACGGCTGCCGGCTTGGACGCGGAAGGGTTTGACAAGTTCCTGGACAAGTCGTGCAGCTTGCTCGGTATGGCCACCATGACGTTCGGCGGCATGAGTATGTCGAACGGGTTGATGGCCATCATCTCGATCGTGGGCGCCATCACGTGCCGCGCGGGCGACAAGAAGTGGGTCGGCGGAGGCTTCTTCCTGGCGGGCGTGGCTTGCTTCACGGCCATGCTTACGTTCGTGCTGTGGCTCGTTCAGGCGAAGCCTCTGGGTGAGAAGGACGATACGTCGTTGAAGACGGCCTTCTTCTTGATGATCATCGCGATGCTGCACTACCCTTTGGCGATGTTCATGTTCTGGAAGCACTTGAACGAGCAGAAGGCAGAGAAGGAGATGGAGGACTACCAGACAACGTTCGTTCTTGAGGCCGCTGACAGCATGGGTGAATCTCGAGCATACATGTAGGAGCTGTCAAAGCTCGTTTTTCGCTAAGTTAATAACTGCAGACAAACTGATTC
Organism: Phytophthora agathidicida; assembly: GCA_025722995.1. Lineage (NCBI taxonomy): Eukaryota > Oomycota > Peronosporomycetes > Peronosporales > Peronosporaceae > Phytophthora > Phytophthora agathidicida. Next base: position 2,021,435 of record CP106972.1, on the reverse strand, counting down.
AACATCTCGTCAATTTTGTTTTTGGACTCGATCAGAGCACGGGGTCATTACAGGCGAGAAATTGACGCAGGTTCTAGACAACAACCGATCTGTTCGCTCTTAAGGAATACTCAAAAGTTGAGGCTCAAAGTCAAACGCGCATTTAGTAAGTCGGAGGATGAAACACACTTTTTTCGTTAGAGCACTCAGCTACGAATTTAAAAATGAGTTATGGTGCAAAATGTCCATCTGCCGTCTCGGGCACTTAGTACGTAGGACGACTTGACATTGTCGGATGGCGAGGTCTTCAGATACTAGTACATGTACCTCCAAACAAGAACATCGCGACGGGGTAGTGGAGCATCGCAATGATCATGAGAAAGAAAGCAGCTTTGAGAGGCTTGGACTATTTGATCCTAAGCGTGAAAGTCAGCATAGCTGTGAAACACGCTGCACTTGCCATGGAGAAACCCGATCAGTAATCTACTTCGAACTACCCCTTTTCGTGGCCCATTGCAACGTCATTGGACACTCGGGGGGGGGGCTACAGTCAGCGAACCCCCTGTGAACCGTTCTGTTATTGCTCGCTCTGGTTTACCACTTTCACTAAGTCGAGCATCGGTTCGTTTACAGGAGGTAACCACACCCTTGAACATGCCTATGCGGCTAATGCGATACGATTATTCACTTGTTCACGTACAGCAGAAGGGCATCCGTGATTGCCTACAGTACCTCAGTGGATTGTACGCGAATCCTGTTGTGCAACAGACACCACAACGAAAGCACTGGGAAAGGCATCTCAAGTATTCCTTTTGATCGCAAAAGCAGCGAGGAGAGGTCCAAACATTTTCACCGTCAGTTTAGCTCAAAATACTGAACTTCCTATGTTCGTAAAACTTCAGTATAATAATTATCCTCGCTGACGTGGCAGCGATGGCAACTTCGAGTAGACGCCCCCCAAATGCTGCAGTCTCCAGAGCAGGCGGAGTGAACATCAGCTCTCTATTGCTGCTTCTCAGCGGCGCCTTCGTTGTGTTTGCAGCGCTACTTGCACGTCACGGATTCACCGGCAGAGACCATGGTAGGCAACCTCTAGGAACTAAATAGGTAAAATACTAACACAGTTTATTCATGCAGTGGTAGGCATCGATTTAGGCACGACGTACTCGGTGGTGGCCATTTCGCAAAAGAACAATGTGACTGCAATCGCAGACAAGGAGGGATACGTGTTAGTGCCGTCCACTGTGGCATTCCTACCGAATGGAGGTCTGTCTGTACCAATGCCCCTCTTGTGCATCTTTAGTTGTTGCTGTTGTTTTGGTCACTCACATACTGGCATTGAACAGAATTGTTGGTCGGTCGAGAGGCTCGATCACACCGCACGACGGACCCGCAGCATACAATTTTCAATGCCAAGAGATTCATCGGCCAGAGGTACGAGGGAATTTATGAAAACAAGACGAAAATATAGCTGTAAAATGCTGATGGAGTGTTGTGCAGCTACGACGAAGTTTTGAACTCGGAGGGTGACGCGAATGGTGTCACACCGTACGAGTTCGGTGTCCAACCGCTGCAAAATGATGAGCACGATGGTGTATGCTTCACGCTGGGTTTACAGGGCCAGCCGGAGTGTGTTACCCCTGTGCGGATTGGTAGTGTGGTAATACGACACCTTCGTTCGATGGCGCATCAGTTTGTTGGTCACGACCAGATCACCAAAGCAGTAATTGCGGTACCTGTGGACTTCAACGCGAGACAACGCGACGCTACCGTCGCTGCATTTCGAGCTGCAGGACTGGAGGTATCACGCGTGCTGGAAGAACCAACCTCCGCAGCGATTGCTTACGGCCTGCATCAGGATCCGAACGTGAGTTTCTTGCTGGTGTTCGACTTTGGAGGAGGCACACTGGACGTGTCACTGCTCTTCGCGCGCAATGGGGCCATCAGTGTGTTGGATACGCTTGGCGATAATCATCTCGGGGGCGAAGATCTGGATGCGCGGCTGACGGTGTGGCTCGTGCAGGAGTTCGAAGCGCAGCTGGGGGCAACCATTGCATCGCGCGGGGCTAAAGCAGAGGCAAATGGGTACGATGACGACGGAAAGATGCCTCCGTGCACGTTGGCCGGGGTCCGCCATGCTGCTGAGCTGGTAAAGAGACAGCTGACTGACGCCTCGACGGCTACTGCTGGTTGTATCTGGAGTGGAGACAAAAAGCAGATTCGAGCTGAAGTGAAGATCACGCGTGACCAGTTTGAAGAGTTGTGTAGGCCATTGTTGGAGCGTACAATGATCCCAGTGCGCGACGTCTTAGAAGCGAACAACATGGACACCGACGAAATTGACGCCGTGGTGCTTGTAGGAGGCTCCTCGCGAATTCCGTGGGTACGTAAGCGCCTAACTGAAATGTTCCAGGGTCGCGCACCGCTCTCAGACATTGACCCAGATCTCGCCGTAGCGTATGGAGCAGCGCGTACGCTGGATTAATACATAAGCTGCAAACGATACTAGAAGAGAATGGTAGCAAGCCAACAGTCAGCAAATCATACTTAGTACCTGCTAGACTATCACCTTTGCCTCACAGCTACATTACGACAACCGTCTGCATCATCGTTGATGTATCTAAATTCCTCTAGAGCGCCGTGATTGCCGATTGTGCTAATGAACAGGAAAGGGAGACAACGCGATTTGGTCAGCTAAACATCATTTTGCAAGCGCAGATAGCCTTCAGCCTTACCGATCTCAGCCAGGTCGGGCGACGACTGCGTCGTGTACACGTCCTGGATGTACTCGAGCGCAAACTTCTGCAGCCGCTCGTTAATTCCATCATCGTCCTGGTCAGCACGGTATCCACGTTGCGCCGCGATAGCTTTGGTGCAGGTCAGCAGTGCAAAGTACGCGCGCAGGTTCTGCTTCTTGTTGAGTTCGATCGAGTGCGCGTAATGCTTGCGCGCCGTCAGCAAATTGTCCAGACCGCCGATCGTCGAGTAAATGTCCGCCAGGCGACTGTGGGAGATGGCGTCCATGGGGTTCAACAGCACCAGCTCCTCATAGCAAAAGGCCGCGTAGCGGTACGTGCCCATGGACAGGTAAGTTTCACCCAGCTCCGTCCACTGCAGTAACAACAGTTAAACACACTTTTCACCAACAGCTGCAACAATGGGCAGAACACGCACCGCAGCCTGATCCGTGCCGAAGCTGCGAAGGAACTCATTGAGCGCCGCGACCACGTCCGCTGTCTTCTTCTGAGCCTTGAGCACCGCGATTTTACGCTTCAGCACCAGCGCATTGGCCGGGTTGGCCTCCAGCAGCTCGTCGTACAGAGCCTGAGCCTTGGCGAACTCCCCGCGCTGCTCCAGCTGCATGCCCTCGAGCCTCGCAACGCGCGAGCTGCCCGGGAACTTGGCCTTCAGTGCTTTCAAGCACGTCTGTTACAACGTTAAAACGAGCAATAAAGCAAGGATACTCTTGTCAGGACGTTGACACACAGGTCACCGTGCTGCTGCAATGGATTCCGCCCCCACCCACCTCCGCCAGCTCGTCGTCGTGCAGGTCCAGGGCAGCAACGAGCGTTTGCTCATAGACGCCCCACACTACAGTGTATAAAACGTTAAACTCGCGTAATGACTTGGATAGTAATCCCCCCATTGGAGTGCTCTTCTTACGTTCGTCGCCGATCCCCCAGCTGTGCTTGGCCACCAGCAGCTTCCCGACGCTCGCGACGGCGAGAGGCTCGCGGAGTTTCTCCTTGCGCACGTAGTGCAGCAGCTCCAGACAGCTGTCGCGCGCCCCGCTGCGCTCCGCCGCCGCCAGCTTCTGCTCGAACTCGTGCTGCCCCATTTTCGAAAAATAAAGTATTGTTCAGTTTTGCTGAAAAATACTTTATTTTTCGAAAAGCATACAAAAAGCAAGTGACGCGGCGGCGATGGGGACGGGGAAGAGAAGAAGAAGAAGAAGAGAAGAGAAGAAAATGGCGGGCCAAAAGAGAACAAGCAACGCGGCAAGAGGAGTACAAGCGCGAATCGAACAACCCCTCTACCGAGGAGGTGCTCGCCTGCCTCCAGTTCATCAAGAGCGCGGCGCTGCACACTGGCGAGCTCTCGAAGGAGGACAAGCGCCAAGTGAAGCGACGCTACGGCTGCTCCGTGGTCATGGTCAAACAGCGCTTCGACGCGAGGGGAGCGCCCAAGCCAAGGTGCGGCCCGAAGGCGGCGTCTATCCTAGAACTGGCGGATCGCTTTGAGCTGTCCGCTCTCCAGAAGCGGGGGAAGGAGGCGGACGGTTGCGACGCCGCCGACATCGCCGCGCTGTGCAAGGAGGCGCGGGTCTTTGCTGTGCATCGTGGACAGATCCTGGCAGAGATCCGTCTCCGTCACCATGATAAGCACAAGTCGTATTTCGGCCGGACACCTGAACTCAAGCGAATGCTGTTCAAGTATGTCAGTGGTGCTCAGTATACTATCTTCATATCGGCGTTCAACTTTACGCTCATGGAGATTGCCATTCAGCTGGCGCTGGCCAGGGCAAAAGGAGTCCGGGTGGTGATCCTGGCAGACAAAAAGACGATGTGGAATATTCACTGTCACGATGTCTACGAGTACCTGCTGTGGAAGAATTTTGAAGTGTATGTTCCGAAGGACACTGCCATGGAACACGCGAAGGTGTGGATCATTGATGGCTGCATTGTTATCGACGGATCCTTCAACCTCTCTGCTGCAGCGCTGGGCAATCAGGGAGATCACAAGCCGAGAAACACGGAGTGCTGCACGCCAACGACCGACCGAGAACGAGTCAAGCAACTCGAGGCAACCTTTTGGGCAGCTTGCCAAGCTGGCGAGCTTGTCAAAATAGTGGCGCCTGTTTCTCATTCGGTCGTGACCAGCACTTAGTGTCGAGCAAGAAGAAGAGCGCTTTCTGCATCTCAAGAGGATCTGTTTGTTTGTTTGCCAGTCTTTGGGTTTGTGCAACTACACTTGCTTGCTTTCAATTTGCATTGTTTGACCATTTTGACCATGCATGCATCCAGCATGGATCAGCGCGGACTCGAGTTGCTCGCTCGCGTTTTCAGTATGCTGATTCGATTCGGGCTGGTCTTAGTATCTATGAGCCCAGAGATACTGCGATGGTGCATACCCAAATGTAAGGTGAATCTATATTGTTCGCACTGCTATCGATGATACCAGCAGTCTTAGTTAAGGCTTCCAATCAGCCCTGTTCGTACCGTGGCGCTTCCACAGGATATTCGTGCGGCATGGCGATACGCTCGGGGTAAAAAGTGTGGTTGGAAGGGTACTCCAGCAAGTTCTCTAGCCGCGCCGAATAGATGTCAACGTAGCGCTGCACAATGAACGCGAACTGCGAAGGGTACGTATCGGCTCTGAATACCGATCCAAAATTGGCGTTGATCAAGTTTTCCATCTCCATCTGGAGCGCCTCGTGAACATTGACAAGTTCATCGACGAAGGCATGGTTCTGCATTTCGACGTAGGAAAGATCGTTAGGCGCTGAATGCTTGAAAATAAATATAATGCAGCTCACCTGCGGGATTGGTTCCGAGCGCAGTTCGTTCTGGATGCTGCGCATCAGCTCCTCGATTTTGTTGATCTGTAAAAGTACAGTAGTCATTACACCGTCCTCAGATTATTGTACCAAAAAAAGGAAACACAAGTTCCCATGAATTCATACCTGGAAGGCTAGTCGCTGGTATTCGGGAGTTCGCTGCACGCGCATCTCATCTTCCAGCTCACTATTGTGCATCATGCAGTGAGCTCAGGTATAAAGGGAGGAGCACATTGTTTTGAAAGCAACAAGACTTACCGAATGATCGCACCTGTTCGCCAGCCATTAGCACGCGACGGCTCGACCAAATCGGAGAACAAGTTATCGCTGGGAAAGCACGAGTTAGCAAAGTATCGCAACACAGCCTTTTCTGAACAATGAACTCAGCCGCTAACTCACCCGATGTAAAGCACGCGACTACCCACCCATCCAGTCAATTTCGACAGTTGGTAAAGGCTTCCTTGCGTGTAAACCTCTCCTCGGTGCAGTGCTCGCACAGCATGCCACTGTATAAACACACACGCACATCAAGAAACGTTCTCAAGTAGTAAAAAAAATCAATTGTTTACCTGTACTTGCTTGTGTCCGATGTCCAACATGCGGAAGAAGCGCTGACGAGTGTAGAATTTAGGCTTCCGTGCACTGACAATCACCACGTCGAAAAGCTGTAGCAGTGACCATCAGTTACAGCAACAAGAAGCACAGTCGTAATCAACTAGCAAGCATACCTCTCGCCAGTCATCTCCAAGCATATACTTCAGACCGGCGTTAATGTACGGGAACGAGCTGTTCGTGCACAAAAAACTTTTCTTGCCGGTTTTCTAAAAGTTCGCCAACAACACCATATGTGAGCTGAGCATGACTGCAAATTTCTACAAGCATCCATTTTACGAACCCGAATACGCTCCAAGAGTGGTCTCAATGTCGGGTTGGGTTCGATATACGTCGGGAGGTCCCGTGCCACCTCCTTGTGCATATCCCCGCTGAGATGGACGTTCGCGATAGCCTGGTTCACATCCTCCACCAGTGCAATCGGCTCGTACTCGATATCGCGGTCGATCATGTACTGCACCACATCTGCGAACAGACACGCGTGTGCTACACTGAACAAGTCGTTGAGCGGCTCCATGTTGTAGTCACGGTCGTGCACTGGAATGTGTCTCGAACCTCCGTACAGCTCCATGATCTCGTCACGCGAGAGTCTTTGGCGTCCTCGAAACACTGCCGTGTTGGACAGTTTCTGGTGCGAGCTGATCTTACACAAAAGTCCCTTCTGCTTGTCTATCGTCAGGCCTCGAATGGCGAAACTCGGGTCGTATTGCAGTACCGACACCCCTTCCGGGTACCTCAACTTTCCCACCATGTAGTCTCTGGCCATTGAATAGATGAGGTGCTGCAGCTCTTCAGTGTAGTGGCACAAAGTGTAGTCGTAGTCTGCACAACAAAAACAAGGTTTGGTGTTAGTAAACTTCAACTTGGAATCTTCGCAACTGTTGTTATATAAAAGTAAAAAAATAAAAACAATACCAAATCCGACGACATCAATGCCAGATAAGCTGGAAAAAAAAAGAAAGAAAGAATGAGCACACCACCAGAATCAATATTCCATGTCCTACAAACAATACCGTAAATGGTTGTTGGTGAAAACGACGTCTGATTGGATACTCTCGTTCGGTTTGAACTTTTGTACATCTCGCTTTAAAACCAGCCACAGAATCCGACTTCAGTCACATAACGCGCAATAATCGCCAATGGAATTCCACCTCGCACCTCGTAGCGTTCCACCAATCGGTGGATCGCAGGCAGCGACGCCGGGATTGACGAGCGCAGCTGCGGCACGAACGACAGCGCCGACAGCTGACGCGCAGCCGTTGAGGGCCACAGACGCGATCTCGACGCCAGCAGCAGCTTTGAAGGGGAAGAGGAGGTTGCACGCCGGAGCAGCGCCATGATGGTCTACGAGAGTTTTTTTACACATTGATTGGGATACATTGGTTTTGACCAATCAGAGGTCGTTATTGAAGCAACATGAGTGCAACTTAAAAAAGGCAACTATGCGTGTCACCAGGCTCGCCGAGTGCCGTTCAGCCCGACAAGAGCGTTCCCAAAGACGCTACCCACGTCCTCCACGTTGCCCAGTAATTCCAGCATGGGCGTCATCAGGTCAGCGGTGGAGAATGCACTCACAGCGTGTTTTGTGGCGCTGTCCCACTCAATCAAGTCGGTGTTGCGCACCTCGAGCTGCTGCCCCAGCAGACGAACAGCAAGCGGCGACCATCGCCCGCCCTCTTCATTGTGGAGCACATGCGGCAGTGCGTTGCGCAACGTTGCCTCGCTCAGGACGATCTTGACATTAGTGGTGGCGACTCCATCATTGTCGCCACCAGCGCCGCGCTCCATGTGGTCGAGCTCAATGTCGATGTTCGGTTGGTGCAGCGCCAGTAGCCGCCAGTCGTCCAGCATGGCCTCCACGCCGTAGCCTCTCGCGCCCAAGACGTTGTGATCCATTGTGGCACGAAGGAAGTCGCGCTGCGTGTTGCATCCAGTGTCTTGGTAGCCGTTGCGAAAGAGATGAAAGTACTCGGATACCACGCCCCAACACGTCGTCCTGGCGGGTACACCGGGGACTTGTGTTTTTTTGCAGGCGCTGGATATCTTGTCGCAGGAGCTGAACAGCTCTCGCTAGTGATGCCTCGCGGTCTTTAAGTTTCTTCCGGTACCGGGCCATGCTGAGTCGACGACGTTCACGGTGCAGAAGGACGTCAGGGTCAATCTGCTCATTGTTTCGCAAGGGTCTGCTATTTATCCGAGCTGTTGAGCTGGTTCCCTCCTCTTCAGCGATAGATGCGGAGTAGACGAACGATGATGAGTTCATAGGCTGCATCACAGCCCCAATTACGGCGTCGGTCATCCATTCCCCGTTAGGAGAGCTGAAAACGCTTCTGGTCATAGCAAACTACACTTTGTCGACAGAAAATATGAGGTGTGCAATGAGAGCACTTGAGGAGATCTACGATAACGCCACGTGAATGATTGGAAGGCTCACGCTTGGTGTAATTTGCACGACCATCTGCTCCAGCAACAAACTACTTACACGCATTGACAGATATTATGAAGTCCATCCATCGATCACTTCAAGTTGATTGACCATCCAATTGAGAACGACGATCTTAGAGCTCGGAGACTGCACTCAAGTGCGGGATTTGTTGGTGTGGCAGGTCATGGCAACTAGACACGTGAAGGGTGTCTTCAGTAGTGTGCCTAATGGAAACAGGGTAAACGTGATTGCGCTGAAGCCCCTGCTTCGTTGCATTGTCCCTGGGAGCCGTCCATTTGAAATAAACGTCGACGCGGTAACGCAGATTGGAGACCTTAAGAATTTGATCAAGGCGGAACTGGCGGACGACGCTAAGGATGTGGATGCCAGTGATATTCAGATTTACCTCGCGAAAGAAAACAACAAATGGCTACCTCTTTGGTCTAACGAAGCCAAAGCGCTGATGGTGGGAGAAGAATCTCCTAATCTGTCTAAAATGCTGGCGAAGCCGCTCTCGTCGATGGCAGAAGTGGGGAATCCGTTCGCAGATATGTTCGCAATCCACGTGATTGTCGTGACTTCAAATAGTACGCTTCATGCGTTATGCGCTCCTCCAAGTAACAAGCGATTTCACTTCAATCTACTCAATGCCGAGCTATTAAACCTCCAGTGAGCAGTGCGTGCCCCATCACGGATCAATGTAATGCTTGACGCGTCAAAGTAGCTCGCACAAGTGTTCATGCTGCGGCGCATGGTTGGTATAGACCGGAGATTAGGCAAGGTTTTTGCTAGGCGCAGTTGCAGAGGTACGAGCTGCGCGATACCAAAGAGTGATAGCTCAGAGGGACTGAAGTGCTGGCAGTGTTGAAGAAAGCACCATCGACCATAGGAATCACTATGCAAACATTTTTATTGCTTGTGTTTACTTTGGCTGCTCAAGCAATGCACTCAAGCTTGTTGAAAGACGCCGCGAACTGCTCCCTGCTCCTCTTCCTGCTGGCTGGCGAACGAGTTGAAGATCTGCTCCAGCGTTGTCTGCGAAACGCTGTACTCTCGGATGTGCATCTTGGTCTTGACGTCTTCCACCAGCGCGAACATCTTGGACAGCTTCACTTCGTTGTTGGGGCTGCGCACCTTGAAGCGAGCGAAATCGTTCTGGCGCTCCATCACCACGACTTGGTCGGCACCGAAAGCTCGCACAAGATAGTCGTTCAGATCGTCAAAGCGCGTTTCCTCGACGCACCAGGAGCAAAAGGCCTCTGCGCGGATGAACCCATCTCGTTCCATCGCGGCAGCAAGACTGTATCCAGTCGGGTGTGAAGCCGTCACGCGGCCAGCAAGGTCTGCATTGCCAAACGAACGGCACCTGCTCTCCAGCTCGACGGGTGTGACGAATTCGCTGCCGTTGCCGAAAATGTGCTGCACCAGGTACTCGAGCTCGTCAGCACTCGGCATGTCCAGCTTTACATCGAACACGAGACCATCGCCGAACCGAGACTTCAGGTGCTGTACGCTTCCGTAGCAGCGAAGACGACCGCCAACCATGATACCAACACGCGAGCACAGAGCCTCGCACTCTTCCATGCTGTGTGTCGTCAACACAATAGTCGATTCCTTGCCACGAGTGGAGATGTCCGCGATGACGTCCCACATAAAGCGGCGGGACACGGGATCCATACCGGTCGACGGTTCGTCCAGGAAGATGATGGCCGGGTTACCGATCATGGCGATGGCCACCGACAGCTTGCGCTTGTTGCCTCCACTCAGACTGCCAGCCAGTTTGTGCTCGAAGTCGCCGAGGTTTAGTTGATGAATTTTCTCCGTGACGACACGGTCGAGCGATGCTTGTGGGATTCCCTTGATGGCGCCGAACAGCTCCAGGTGCTCGCGCACGCTGAGTAGGTCGAACAAGGCGTCGAACTGCGGGCAGTATCCGATCTGGCGGCGCACTTCAATTTGCTGCGATAGGATGTCGAAGCCGCCCAGAGTTGCGGTACCATGGCTCGGTTGGACGTCTCCCGTGAGCATTTTCATGGTGGTGGTCTTGCCGGCGCCGTTGATTCCAAGAAATCCAAAGCATTCGCCACGCTTCAAACCGAATGAGAGGTTGCGGACTGCCACCTTACCTCCCGGGTAAACCTTGCGAAGTCCAACGAGCTTGACAGCTTCGTCATCAGCGTCACCGCTGGCTACTCGCTGCGCTTCCCGTTCAACGTCCTCGTCAATTTCGTGGTTTTCGTCGAAGTTTTCTTGATCATGGGCATCGTCCTTGGTTTTCGCAAATGTTTTCGCGTAGTCGAGGTACACAGTTAGGCCCATAAAGCCGATAGCTGTGAGTGCGAGGTATAGCAGCTCGAATCCCATGACGTCCCCGCTGAATGGACTGGTAGTGCCGTCTTCGCTGTATTGGACGCTGTCGACGTCGTTCGAGACCATGCTGAGGAGTCCATTGCCGAGATTAAACAGCGGGGAGAATCGCCACAAAAACTTGAGAACGGAGTTGACGTCAGAAGTCGAGCTAAACATGTCGAGAATGTAGGACGTGATCATCAGCACCACGCCGATCATAAAGTTGAGCACGATCGTAAAAGTTTGCGCCGACGCGTGCTCCTTGAACAGGAACGACAGGCAGTACGTGAACGGGCAGATTGCGAGCCCAAAGAGGACGAACAGCAGAATCACGGCCGGGAACGTGGCAGACGAGCAGCTTGTACAGTCCTGACCCGTCAGTGCCGAAATCTTGAACACATTGATCAGGATCAACGCGGAAACACACGGGAAGATGTACATGACTAAATCCCAGATGTAGTTGGACAGCCAAAATGCCGGCAGTGATACACCGGAAACCAATTGCTGGTGCTTCGAGTTGTGCTCCGCCTGCTTCTCCTTGACCAGGAACACCACAATGGACGCCGGCAGGAACGTGAACGCGATACAGACGAATAAAGCTGCCACGAACGAGGTGTTCGACGTAAAAACAGACTTCGCTGCAGCCGTATACGGCAGTGGATAGTTGTTCACCTTCAGGTTGACGTTCGAAGTTGCTGAGTCACTCGAGCTGTTTGTGGCAAAGAAGCGGTAAACTGCCTGATCCATCAAGGCCTTGAAAATCGCTGATGAGTGCGACGCCGTTGTGTTCGTGAACACGTTGTAGCCGAGCAAGTTCTGCGCGCTGTCGCCGTATACCAAGTAGCCGCCATACTGACCCTCCACGAGATCAGCCCCCTTACCGTATCCACGTTCATAAAGCTGTTGGCCCATTGCAACGCTATAACCCGTGTATCCGGTCGCGTTAATTGACGGGTTCGTGTAAGTGACATCGAAGACAGTGGGCGAGTTGGAGTCAAATGCAGGTTCCGAGATCGAGAGCATTTGAGGGTTCGCACCAGAAAAGTACGAGGATGCCATCACATCACTGCACCATTCTCCAACCCCAGCTCCAGCCTGACAGAAGTATGGTGTCGGGGTCGCACTGCCGGAGTACTCATCGGTTGTCAAAGGCTTCAGAGGGTCATCGTTAATGGCCATGCTGGCTTTCAGAATACCCAGACCGGCAGCGATAAGCAAAATCGGCAACGCCGCGACGTAGATAATTGCTTTCTTGTCACGCTTCGCATAACGGAAGCGTTTGAGGAGCAGGGCCCGCAGGTGTCTCTGGAACATCGACTCCGTCGTGATGATCTCATCACATGGCTGGTAGTCACTTGATTCAGAGTTATTTGCTCGCACATTGTTGCCGAGCGTGTGCTGGTTGTTCTCGTCGCCCAGCTCCGCCACCTTGATGAACACCTCCTCGAGCGTTGTCACCGACACACCGTACGACAAGAGTCCCAAGGTCGGCAGCTGACGGTCCATTTCAGCGAACATGGTTGCGAACTTCGACGAGCTGTGCAGAGGCAACTGGAATGCGATCTCACTTCCAACATTGCTCAGGAGTTGCGCAGACGGCACAAATGACGTGACGAAGTCAGATACAGATTTGTCGTCGCACTTGGCATCGTCCTTGACGAGGGTCAAGTTGTAACCTGCCCCAAAGCGGTTCTTCAGAAACAGTGACGAACCGCAGCAACGAAGTTCGCCTTCAGCCATGATAGCAATGCGATCACCGAGAATGTCAGCTTCATCCATGAAATGCGTCGTCAGCACCATCACTCGGTCATTGCGGTTGTTCAGCAGGATTTCCCACGTGCTGCGACGACTGTACGGGTCCATGCCGGAGGTCGGTTCATCTAGGAACACCAAGGAGCTATCTCCAAGCAACGACACAGCCACTGACAATTTGCGCTTCATACCTCCCGACAAATCGTTCGGCCTTGAGTTACGCTTCTCAGTCAAGCCAACCTCGCGAATCTGTCTGTCGACCACAGCTTGCAGCTCTTCGTTCGCGTACCCCTTGATCTGTCCGAAGAACTGGAGGTGCTCCTGGACAGATAACTCCGGGAACAAAGCATCGTGCTGGAAACAGATACCAAGCGACTGACGCAGCTCGTCCATGTCTTCGTTCACCGACAGACCGCGGTAAGTAGCGTTACCACTGGACGGCGCTGTCATACCGGTGAGCATCGAGATCAACGTGGTTTTACCGGCACCGTTGTGGCCAAGCAGACAGGTGATCTGGTCCTTATACATGGTGATATCAAGTCCTTTCACTGCAATCTTCTCGCCACCTGGAACCTGGAAAACCTTGCGCAGCCGCGTCACTGTCAATGCTTCACCACGATGTTCTTGTTCACGAAGGTCGGCGTTAACCGGCTCGAAGCTCGCATTCAAGTCTACTGCGACGGTGTCTGTCAGGACATCTGCCGGATGGTCGACCGTCACTTGACGCTGCTTTCGGCTTCTCCAGTACGACGGCGATACAGGGAAATACCATTTGAGCGACGTGCCGTACTCCTTCGGCATGACCTTTTCAAAGTACAGACCGAGAATCGTATAGAGCACTGTGTCGACGACAAACATCAGCAGCGCCGTGCTGAGGCGGTAGTTATCGCTGAGAGTGCCCATCGTTGAGAACTGAACGCCTTCGCCCGTTTCTTCGGCGTTTGCCAACACATTCACACCAAGTGACAGTGCCACGGGAGACAGAAGAGAACCAAGCTGCTGAGCACTTTCTGCAGTAGCCGCCGAAAACCCTTGAGAAATTGCGTACATGGCGAAGAACGCCACCATGCCTACGAACGCACCCACGCGAGCCTTGCTAAATAGAGTGCTGATGAGGAATGCCAGCGCCAACACGCTCAACCCAAACAGGAAGAAGAAGAGGAAAGTGACAATCAACGAGCTGTTGGGGAACAGACCCGCTAGACCAGCAATTGCTTGGACCACAGCACCGACGAATAGAATAGCTGCGTACGTGATGTACCAGGTCAGGACGATAGTTTTCTCGGTCACACCGAGGATTTTCATGAACTCACGCAGACGCAGCTCCTTCTCTTGGATAAGCACGACGAGAATACGCGAGATCGTGAACAGATACGCCATGATGAAGACAATCGAGAACACACTGGCGACGTTCGCGTAGAACGGCGAGCTGGTGTAGGTGTCGACAGGAAATGGAGCGACTGTGGATGCTAACATCGACTGGGGAGCTTGGCGTAGCGGAGTAAGTAGAGCCTCCATGGTGCTGTTCGACAAATTGGCGAGTAGACTTGAGGCGTTGGTGCTGCCGTCGCTGCTCAATGCGCTCATGGCCTCTTGGACCAAGCTGTCCTGGCTCAATACATTGAGGAGAGTACTGTCTAGCTCGGATGAAGCAAGTGCTGTTGTCTGCGGGCGCTGACAGATGCCTGTAGTCGACTGGTTGGCCGAGATCCACTCGGGCATGCACGTCACGAAACGAGTGACGAGCGTCTGCAGTGTCATGAACCCGGTCACCGTGTATGCTGAGTAGTAGTCCGTTACGATGTCCTTCTGGAAGTTCTCAACGTTGACGAGAGAGCCGTCCGTTGTCGGCACACGGCCCACTGAGTCTGCCTTTTCACCTTTCGTCGCGTTCAGACGCAGCGAGTACTCGATGGAAGCAAATGTTCCGATATCGTCTCCGGACGGAGCCGAGTCGAACACAATCGCGGCGTAGATTTTCGGATTGTCGAAGTTGTCGCCGTAGTTATCGCTCTTCACGTACTCGGTCAGCAAGTCGTTCGAGTCGAAGAATTGGACGCTCTCCTTGAACGAAGGGACCGTGAGCGAGGAACTCGTCGAATTCACCAGATCCGTTCTGGGGTACCACATGTCCATCGCCTCGGCGAAGTAGTTGCGTGTGAAGGCATTATCTGGCGCGATGCCGATCTTGTACGGAACAACCTTGCCACTGCACTCGTTCGGTACACTAAAAGGTGACGACGTGTTCGTGTCGACCAGACCCCCGACCATCACCCCCGACCTGCAAGCAGCCAAGTCGGATGCCGATAGTTCTTCCAGACGCAGACCGTCATCGATGGACTGGCGTCCGAGCTTCAGCATTAACCCGGTCATGGTGGACTCGTGGAGTGCGAACTTGGGTAGGTCAACGTCCACCCACTCGATGGTCTGTCCCGTCGGCTGGAACAGGTTGTAGCTGGTTCCGGCGTTGTTGTTGGCGTCGTCGCTCCAGCCGGGCGGAACGTCTACTGTCTTTGTGATGAGCTTGAGCATTCCGAGCAGCACGATGAAGAAGGTGGGGACGAGAATCTCACACGCGGTCGCAACAGGCTGGCGGTTCTTGATGAGCCAATTCTTCCACAGCAGGGCCCGCATGAACGTCCAAGATGTGCGTCGTTGCGCCAGATTCTCGTCGGAGGACTTCATGAGCTTCTCCTGGAGCGTCATTTGGCACAAGACGCGATCTCGTTCGGATGTGTGTCGGTGTGATGTGGTGAAGGTTCAAGTGCGCGCGGGGTAGCAAATTGGAGAATGCACATTAGTCCAGCTTTGCTGAAAGCCCCATCAAAACTCAATAGCCCTGCCATAATCTTGCGGGGGTAGTAATCGGCAGCGGCAATTGGTTGTTTTACAAATCGGCAAGCCAGCTGCCGAAAATGTCTCCAGACCTCGTTTGAGTCCGTCAGTCGATATACCTTACCATTTCTGTAGTCTGTATCCGATGAATATCGTCACCTGGTCAGGAGTGATCTGGCATCGTCGAATCGGAGGAAAATCCACTCGAGGAAGCGGGAATGCTTGTTTTGATTCAAAACTGTTGGCTCGAATCCCAAGATTGTATGATTCATGTAGCACCACGGTGGTGCCTTCCAGTCATAGGCTTCCACGCCAAAGGTAATCCGCTACGCTGTGCACTCGATCGCACCAGACGAACATGACAAAAGATGTAACAATGTTGCACCAAGAAGTTTTCTCACATACTAGTGAATCACATGAAAACGTGTTTAACAGAGAAGAGAAGAAGTAGTCGATTACCGCTTTATAGGCTTCTCAACTTGGCTTACAATAACTACTATTCATAAATTAGCCGATCAGTGTCTGGAAGACAACACCTGATCGGTTTGCGAGGTGTAATTGGACGTGTCGTATTCTGAAAACATCGGGGTTTCTCTGCCGAAAATCACCGAAGTGCCTTGACGTAGCAAGCGCGTCGAGAATCTTAGTGAGGCTCCGTCGCCGTGGGGTGTCTGTGAATCTAAGTATTCGACGGTAGTGTGTACCAAACGTACTAGAGATTGCCGATATTGTAGTACTGAGGGACTCTGGTTCAGTATCTTCGAAACAGTACCGGTTGCGCTCTGTCCATCGATGATGAAGAGCTATGCAGCGGATGATATTCCATAGCAATATGATTTCTTCGTGCTGGTTTTTCCAGATAGCCGCATTTTTTAGTTTGTGAGGCAGTGCAAGACAAGTCCACGTGAGTGGGCCCACGAAGAAACGACTCCAGTCTTCCCACAGTTCGGACCACAGTGTAGCTGACTTTCTGCATTTCATGAAGAGGTGTCGTGCTGTTTCGATGGCCTCACATGTTGAGTATGGACATTGTTGTACGTTCGGTATTTGTTGTGTTAAAAACCAAAAGCGTGACCGTACTGGGAGAATTCGCAGTGCGAGACGCAATTGTAGATCGCCGTAGATTGGTAGTAACTGTGGTCTGAGTTGACGTCCCAACCTCATAAACGCAGAAACGTCTGCAGGTGTTGTGGTTTGGAGATCCTGGCAAATAGGGTGACGAACGGGATCTGCATGAGTCGGCTGCAGTAGATATTTGATTGCCATTCTCGGGATGTGAGGGAACAGGAAGGTTTTTGCAGCCACTTTAATGCCTGCGATGGGCAGGAATTGCTTTCGGCCCGGTTGTGATTCGAGGTTGATTAAGTCTGCTTCCAAACGAGTTAGTACTTGCATAATTTCTTTGTGGAGACTGCGTAGCCAGCGTTTCTGTGTTTGAATGGGGACTGCGATATTAGTTGGGTCCAGCGTTTTCCTGATGGAAGAGTCTAGCGGCGGGTCTTTGCCAATGTCTTCGTATATGTCCATCACGCACGCGTACGAGACCCGATTGGCAACTTGGAGCCTGAAACTGCGTTGTGGTTCAGCTATTGAAGCAATATTGCGTTTGTGGCCTCTTTACGTTATATAGTGGAAAGTTGGTTTTTTTGACAACCACATTGGCGCATACAGTAGCGCAGTCGTGTTGCTTGTCTCCCCTCCTTCAGCTGGCCATTGTACAGAGTGCCAGACTCGCCATGTTTCTCACCACCACTCTGGCAAGACATCCAAGTGTAACAGGTATTTTAATTTAGTTGGCGAAATGTCAAGAAAGTGGAGAGGGTGCTTGACTGGTACGGATGGCGTCAAAGCAACGAAGAAAGAGCTCGCTAAGAGTGTCCACATTTCGTCCTTCGATTTCAAAAGCACATTCACGAACTGTTGGAGAAGTTGTAAACGTTGAGTTTTTAGCTGGGTTTGCAGGTGTGGGAGCTGCAATCCGCCTTTTTTACTTGGTAGATACAGTAGTTCATTCGGGGCAAGTTGAACGAAGTTGGAGTCTTGGTCGTTTTTTCGAGTGAGCGCAAACTTATTCAGCATTCTTTGCCAGCGTTGGACACAAGATAGCGGGACCATAGTATGCGGTGTAAAATGCCACAACACGGAGAGAATCATAGTGTGTACCAGTAGGAGTCGTCCTCTCAACGTTCTCGCTCTACGTCCCCAGATATCGAATCCTCGGTAAAATTTGTTGCTGAGCTCCTCTAGTATGGTGTCCTTGGATACCTGTTGGCTGAACGGTATACCAAGATATTTAATCAAGTCACTTGGGCCGAGACACTGCACTTCTGGAATAGTTGGACTTGTCTGCCTTCGATTAAGTGGCATCGGCGCAGATTTCCTTAAATTGAGACGCGCTCCGGATCCTTGACAGTATATTTGTACCTGTTCAAGTTGTTGTCGTATGCCGTTGACGTGTTTCGACACTAAGGTTGAGTCGTCCGCGAAATACAGACCGGCTATCGATTTGGAACGTGTTATAGAAACCCCGAGATCCGCACGGCTTCGGATTAGTTTTCCGAGTGGTTCAATGCTAAGCAGGAAAAGGAGTGAAGATAACGGGTCGCCTTGTTTGACACCTCGGGCTACCTCTAGTGGTTGGAGTAGAAATCCATTGAGGAGGATCAGCGCTAAAGGTTTTGTGTACAGTAGTCGGATCCACGAGATAAAACGTGGCCCGAAGCCAAATACAGCGAGAATTAGGAAGAGATAGTCCCAAACCACCCTGTCGTAAGCCTTCTCAAAATCGAGGAACAGGGCCATCGCTTCAGAGTTCATCATAGTTGCGTGGTGTTGGAGATCGTCCATCAATCGTACTTGGTGATGTAGTGACCTGCCTTTCACGAATCCTTTTTGGTCGGGATGGATTAGCGAGGGTAAGGCCACTTGGAGACGGTATGCTAACACTTTCGAGAGAACTTTTACATCGACTGGCATCAGCGTTATTGGTCGATAGTTTCCCGGTTCACTCCGATCTCCTTTTTTAAAGAGGAGCGTGACACATGATTTTCTTTGCGATGGCAACAGTGTCCCACGGTCTAGCTGATATTGAAAAACGCTGCGTAATATAGACTCAAAGATTTCTGGTGCTATTTGGTAGAATGCCGGCGACAGTCCATCCAACCCAGGAGCAGAGTTGCTTTTCATGTGTTTGATCGCTTCAGCCAGTTCATCGGATGTAATCGGGCTATCAAGAGCATCAGCATCTTCTTTCGAGAGTTTCCGTTCGATTGAATCGAGAAGTACTACTCTCTGTGTCTCGTCAATTACCGTGTCGTCGTCAGGGTAAGTTGAGTCTCCAAAGATTGTTCCCCAGTGTGCGCGGAATTGCTTTCGTACTATCGCTGGTTCAGTAGATATTTCGCCAGAGTCTACTTTCACTGATGATGCTACTACCGGTCGGAGCATTGTTGTTGATGGGCGGAAAAATGCTGGCTTTGAGTTTTCCATGTTTTTTGCATGGAAGTCAAAAGCCGAATCTTGTTGCAGTCGGTATATATGTTCTTTGCGCTCTGCGTATACCGTTTTCGCTTCTTCGTCGGTTGCTTGTGTGCTTGGCGATGGGTTCTCTACGTATGTTTGCACGCTTTGCTCAAACAATTTTTCAGCTGCACGGAGCCCTTGATCTTCTTGAATTGACATCACCGCTTGCAGGGATTTTAGTTGGTTTGCTATTCGGCGTTTCGACCCTTCCCAAACCAGGCCAGGATTGTTTGCTGTCAATATATCAGGAAGAAGAAGAAGCTTGGCTTCATTTTGAGCTGCTTCTCTAACGAGTGGACATTCAAGCATTTTTGTAGGAACTCGCTAGTATCATTTACCTCGTGGCTGACGGCATTGATTAAGCGTGACGCTGTGTGCTACATGATCTTCTGAGTGGGGCACTTGGGAATACCGTGATGATCCATAGTACCGTGTCATGAATGTATCCGATATGAAGCAATAATCAAGCCTATTTTTCCTTGGCGGTGGTCCCGTGAACACACAAAGTTGAGGGTGATGTACCCTCCAGCAGTCCGAAACCCCTAGACAAGCTAACCATTCCAGCGCATTTTGTCTCGACCGGTTGTGTCTTGTGGATGCAGTCACGGAATCTAGCAGCGGATCGAAGGTAACGTTCAAGTCGCCTATAACCCAGTGTACGCCATCTCTGTTCACTTCTCGTGCAAAGAGAGTTTCGTAGAATTGGCTGTTTTCTTGTGGATCGACTGGCGCGTATATGTTATGGATGTAGAGATTCAAGTTGTTTACCTGTATTCGCACTACGAGGTATCGCCCTGGAATTGTCCATTCTGACATTTCTTCAGCTGACTCAAACTCTGGAAAATCGTTATGAATTATGGTGGCGACTCCACCACTGCTTGAAAATTGGGTGGTTTGTTGTAGAGAGCTGTGGTCTGTTATAAAACATTTACAGTCGAAAGTGGCTTTCAGAAGAAATCGGAACTTGTTTGCGTGGTGAACATCGCGAAATTTGGTTTCTTGCAGGCAAGACACATGATAGTTGGATAGTGTTTTGTCGATTAGTTTGTACCCGTTTTTCTTGACTCCATTAGTATTGACCGTCAAGACAGATACATTATCTCACCAAGAGCCTTTAGCATTCAATGTGTAATGGACCCGCTGCTAAGTGCAAGTGACCGTCATGTACTTGCATTTGCAGCATGGCCGATTCTTCTGCCATCCACGTTTGTTCACCTCTCAGCTGAATGAGCGTGTCCAAGATCACGTGTGACCAGCCTGAAGTGAGTAGTTCACTGAGAATCGTTTCCCCGCACTCAGTACGGAGAATGGCCATTAACACGTTCAGGTGTAAGAGTCTCGTGTCTGAAGTCTGGAGCCAAGGAACGTGGGTGGTTGGTAATAGTTGGATCCAGTAATCATTACTGAATATTTCGTGTGCCGAGGCAAACAACACCAGCTCAAAGAACGCAAGCGCCAGCGAAGTGTCGTATAAATGGTTTTCGTCTTTCATGTTCACCAGCAAGTCTGCTGTGCATTTAAACAGCGCTGGACGGGATGTTGGCACAGCAAACCCCGTGATCTTTTTCCACTTCGTGGCGAATTTGTTGCCATTGGCAACGGAAGCGTGTACACACCGAAACCATAGGTGAACACGTGCCAGTTCTTCGATTATGTCGGACTTCTGACACATCCAGCGGGCAAGCTTTAGTGTCGTGTCGGAACACGGCAGTTTTTTTTTGCTTCTGTCACACTCCTTCACCCACAACACTCGTCTCATCCGCGAAGACTTAACGAGAAGTGGGAATAGAATCTGAAGACCCAGATTCGATCCCTTACACCGGGCTGATCTTGACCCTGTGTTGCTGTGAGTTGTCGGTAGGCCAACCAAATAATCCAAGCGCCACTGACTACGAGCAGAGTCAGCACGCTTCTTCACTATACTTCAAACTTCGTCGGCCCTCAGAAGGAAGGGTCCAGAGACTTTTCAGCCCGAGACGAGGGTGCCGGAGTCAAGCCCCGAACGGTAAGACAATATAGGAGTCGCTGTCTCGCGCTCCTCAATACAGACGATAGCTTAGTACCGCCAACTATACCTCAATCAAACCACACACGCCTATCTCTTGGCCTGACCGATGGATGAACACAAGCTACTACACTAGATGTTCACCGACAGACATCTCACGCCCTAGGCTGCCTGACACCTTCTTGGACTTACCAGAGGCCGGTATTGCACTTGGTGGGAAAATCTGTTCTGTTTGTTCGCCCAGAGGGCGTTAAAATCTCATCCTACGATATTCCTATCGCCTATACAAATATCAAATATAAATGTGACCGTTGTGAGCGAGAGCTCAAACTACCGGCGACTCCTCGTTGCCCGATCTTTCTGCTAAGTTCGGATCTCGCCTTAGGTTCGGATCTCGCCACCGATAAGTGCGCGTGGTTTCAGCGGTTCTCTGGTGCGCGCACACCAACTCCTCTGAAGGACTAAATGCGTGTCCCGTGTGTGCCACACTATTGACTCCCAGTTAACGGCGGTCAAACCCAGAAGTTGCCGTCACCGCCGGCACGAGTGCGCGCCACGCTGCTGGCGAATCCCGACACCACATTAGCGAAAAAGCCAATCGGTTTTTGTTGATTTCTTTCATGATGTTCTCCGAACTGGTTTCACATGAGATCGCCTTTGGAGCTTCAGTCTCCAACGTTCTTTCGAGAGTATCTCTTTCGTGACTAAATTTCATTTTTGTTTTGGCAATATTTCAATCATCGCCGGGATCAGTTCTCGGACCGTGACCGGGTTTGTCGACAATTTCACTTTACTTTTCTTCTTTTCGTGGTAGTACGCATATTCGTTACTGCTTGTACTTCGATCGGAGGGGCTGATATTGGCCACCACGAGTTGGTAGCCACTATCTTCATTTTCGTCAGGACTCGTTTCTCAGCATTCCAGTTCGGGATGCAGTTCGTCAAGGTAGCTCCAGAAGTTCGGCGAGTTCCACGACTGTGATGACACAGTTGGTGGTGGCCCGCAACGACGGGTCTGTAGTCGTTTTGGCGGGTGAGAAAACGTGTCGCCTGGGAAGGCGGTTGGCGTCGCGGGTTCTGACATATCGGAGTCCATATTCGTGTCTATGGAAAGGTCGAGTGGGTTTTCGGTGGCTTCGCCGGCTGGCACAACAGGACTCAATGTTGGGTTCATGTTTTCGATACCTTCCATGGCTGCGGCTGGATTGGGTTGGCTTGGCGACGAAGATGGTTGAACGTCTCGTTCTCTCGCCCGTTTCGCTCCTGTCTGCTTGCTTGTTTTTGTACGTTGTTTTCCGGTGTTTGCGGCTCTGTGGCGTTGGTCGCTAAAAGGCAGCTTGCTCAGGTCTAGGCAGTTTGATGCCATTTTGCTTGGTTGAAGGTGGTAGTACTGTGGTGATACATCCTTCCCCTTAACTGCGTAAAGGACGCCGTCCAAAAGAAACTGGGGGCAGACAGAACCATTGACCAGAAAATTCTGCGGGCATGTCGGGTTTGCAAGATAGTAACGTAGAATCCCTGATGACACTCGCGTTTCTCGACTGACAAAAGTCGCGTCGTAGTAAATGGGTTTGCATCCCATGAGCACCAGCGCTTGGAACACTTTCCTGGCAATAGTTTGAGTGTGAATTCCCATGATGTCGATGAAGTAGTTGTCTGAGAGAGGGTCGCATCTCTCAAACTCCAACGTTTTTTCCTAGGAAGAGGCAACTTTGCCTCTCCAATTGTTTCTTGGTATCTTTAGAGTTCACTTGAAACATCAGCTGGCTCCTCGGTAGCTTGTGGACATGTACGACGGCGTGGTTGTCTAGAACCTCACAGATAACGGGATTGTCTGTAATCAGCTTGAGGTTCGCAATAATTTTTGGTCGAGACAAATTTTGTAGGCTGCCTCCGAAGGTTGCCTTGACGCTGAATGGTGCATCCCTCACGGGGGAAGGTTGCGCGTTTTCCGCTAGGCGGAGAAGCTGTTCAGGATCCAGCACTCCTTTGCTGTACGCTTCGCGTATTAGCTCCAGACCGTCTTCATCTGCTGTAATGTTACCAGGTTCATCTTCATGTTGGCCACTATCGTCTTCTCGGAATTCGTGTCCTCCCCTCAAGAGATCGCCAATGGTGACTCCAGTGGTTGGGGGTCCGTTGCGTTGGGACGGCTGGTCATGACCTGGGTCTTTCTCCCTAGCTGACACGTGATTGTCTTCCTTGGGTTGATTGACATCCTGCGGGGGTGAAGCTCCATTGGAATCACTCAGTGACCGAGCGAAACTGGGTGGTTGTTCTCCTTCATGTTCGTGCGCCACTTGCTGTACGGCGGTGGCTGGCATCGTCATGTTGAAGGGTGGGTGGGTGGGAGTGGGGGGCGAAAGTTGTCGGTTTCCCAAGTTACTCGGAGTTGGCAAATTGAGAAGTGGCAACTTGGATGATAGCTTCGAGTCCTTCGCCTTTTTCGCTTTGCTTTTCTGACTGTTTGTCGGCAGATCATCTTCTCGCTCTAACATCTCTCGCGTCAGCAGTCGGCCGGCCACGGTCTTCGTTTTTCGTTTCTTGGTTTTGACAAGGTGGCTAGCTGTCAGCAATAAAAACTCATGCTGCACGGTTTCTTTGTGTCGCAACCACAGCGCTTTCTTTGCCGAAACGGGAGCTCCATTACGTTGGTAGTTGTACAGCTTCTCGCTCATTTTTACTTTGCTCGGGGGGAAAATACCACAGCTTTTAAATCCTGATGATATGTTTTTGTCGAAATTACAGCTTGTCCAAGCTAACGTTGCAATTTGCAAAGCTTTCACTTTACTAATCGACGTCTCGCCGCTGGCACCGACAACCGTGTCGATAAGTTCTTGTAGAGTGCTCTTAAAAGATGCAAATACAGCAACATCTAACGGCTGCAGCAGGTGCGTCCCATTTGCTGGTAGACATACCAACAGAATCTGTAGTCGATGGGCGGTGTCGAAAATCTCGGTAGATAAGTGAGAAGAGCAGCCATCCATTAGTAGAAGTAGCGGCCGCTTCACTGTTGATGGCACCGCGTCTGAGAAGAAACGTAGCCACTTGGAGAACAGCGTTGACGTCATGAATGCTTTCTCGGTGGTGGTGACGGCGGCTCCAGGAATACTGCACCCCTCCAAAACCTCATTGTCAACTCGCTGCCCCGGCAAAATAAATAGCGGAGGTGCGATAAAGCCACGTGCACTTGCGCACGCGACGAAGGAGAGGTGAAAGCTGGCAGTCGCATTTGTGTGCCATACATTTTTTGACCCCTTCAGCACCATTACTCTTGTTGTCTTGCTCGAACTTTCAAAAGCTGTCTCGTCAATGTTGAACATTCGACTCCCGTCCATATCGTTCTCGACGACTTTAGCCAAAGATGAAAACAACATTGCCACGTCCAAATCCGTAACTGTATTTCGGACTTTTGATACAGCCTGGGAAATCCGTGGGCGTATGTCAGGAAAGCGCTGCAAAAACTTGCGGTACCATCCCTCTCCAACTGCAACGTCATCGAGAAGCTTGGAGATCTGGCGAGCCTTTCGAATGATCATCTTTCTGGACACCGGAGCTCCTTCAAGTTGTTGGCCGACGATCCATTCGTAAAGGCTTCCTTCACACTCTTTAGGCAACACCGAATCACGGCCACGTTTCTTGACAAACGGATACGGGCCGTCATTGCCGCCTTCTGCCCATGCTGTGTCTTCTTCAAGCCAGCGATACAAATTGCGACTGGGAATGCCCGACATTTGGTGAAGAGATTCTAGTGTTGCCCCCCCCCTTCGTAGCGCCAAAACAGCATTGACCTTCTCCTGGCTGGTGTATGTTCGCCTCATGGCAGTGGTGTGTTGATAGTCTTAAAATGAGCAAACGACAGCGACGTGGAAACGAACGGATGGCTCTGTCAAGGGTCGTATGCGCCAACCGTTGTTGCGCGCGTCACAGATTTCTCAATGATTGTGAACCAAAGTATACAGGTTTGCCTTAAAGTGAGCACGTTGTCTTATTAGGGTCGCTTACCTTACATCATTTCTTATTATTGAACTAAGAAATAATAACATAGAGAATTAGAGAATAGAGTTTTTACAGTCGCATCTCTGCAGAACTGTGGATCTAAAATCCAAAGAAGTGGGTTCTCAATAGCACCCGTCCACAAACACTACTACAGTCAAACTTTCGCTTGTTGTCTTTATCGAATGGCTTCTGACTTGTTGCCATGCATTCCGCAAGTCTCAGCCTGAAAAGCTTTCTGCATTGCGGTAGATGCGAGAAATAAACTCGTCCCACGCGGCTAAACCGATGTCCAAGTTGTCTGGCAGTCGAAACCTCTGGCCTGCTGGCAGACCTTCATCGTGCTGTGTCACGTAAAAGTAGCTCTGGACGAGAGTTCTACCGTCATTCAAAACGGCGACACTATCATGCCGAACTTCCACCATCAGCGTCGCAACAGCGTGGATCCCTACCGGCTCAAATGAAGCAGAAGGTTGCGGTTCCATGAGCGACCGGTAGATCAATACGGATCGATGGCCTTCAGTGTACCTCCGCACAACTTTTCGGACGTTGATACCTGAGATACCGCTGTAGCCTCCCGAATATGCCGCAACATATCGGATCAGGGCCGTTGTTGCGTGTTGGTCGGCATACTCGGTGTGGGATTCCATATCCGCTGTGAAGCCATCGACACATTGCAAACTGTGCAACTCCATCTGGCAAAGGGCGTTCCAGACCGCCGTCTCGATCGCTTTGGAATTATGTAGCATGAACCTCCGCTCTGCTAACTCCAGCCGCACACCATTGAGCGCATCCTTGACTGATCGACGTTTTTGACCAGGACACGGAATTCGGTCCATCCCATGCTCAGAGAACAATGAGTCCATCCGGGAGTGTAAACCGCTAATGTCTCGTAGCATGTGCTCAAATTCGAGTGTGGTATTTGGAACAGCACTGGAATTCAGATGAATGTCCGTCGCGTGAAGCTTTTCGTCTAACATGTTTTCCATCATCTGCAGAATGTGACACAAATGGGAGAAGCGTTATTAGCTAGTTGGAAATCATTGATTGCAAAACAAGATGCCTACCTCGATCTTGGCTCGGCGCTTCAAAACCCGCTTCAAGTTTCGAGCCTCTTGGACTTGGATGCCCATCATTTCACGAAGTTTGACATTTTCCTCCTCCGATTTCTGGCGTTGCTCGAACTGTCTGCTCGCGATATGCTTCCACAGATTCTGCGCATGCGGAGGTTTAGCTAGAGTCTCTTGGCTTCGCAGTGACGTCCCGAGCGCGTTCAAATGAGCGGTTAGCACATTTACTTCGGCTCGCAAAGTCTCAATCTTCTTTTTGGCGCTGACCCGCTTCGTTTGTTTTGGTTTTCTCGAAGTGTCTTCGATAATTGCTCCTTTCGCAAATGTGGCGTCTTCTACTGGAGGCGAATGGAACAACTTGTGCTCTTGCGTGGGTGTCGGAGTGTTCGTCGCTTCATGCCAGAATTTATCAGTAATGCACACGTCTAAAAACTCCGATGTAGCCTGAGCTTCCTCGTCGCAATCAACCATTGTGACGTCTACATTTGTGTTGATGTCGGGTATTTCGAGGGAGTGGGCACGGGTGAAGCCGTTCAGCTTGGGTTTGGGTGTTGGCAATGATGAAGATTCTGGAAATACTGCGTTTGATGGCATCCCCGTAGCTGCCATGCTGAAAAAGCAATTGTGGTGCCGTGCGAATGTCTCACCCTGAGTTAGTCAGGAGGATTATCTCCTCTGACTAGCGACTGACTGCGAGCGGGGTGGATTTTTGTGATCTTGTGGTGCCATCTGCTTGCAAATTGCCCCGCTGTCTTCGCTCTTCAAACTACATTTGGTTGTAAATTTCTTTCGGATGCAATGGAGTAAATGTGCGTGTAGTTTGTGCCAGTGCGCTCTTCATCACAAAGCCCGTCGGTATGGGGCTTGATAGTCTATTGTGCAAAGCTCATTCACGGTAGTTTGTACACGCTATTGTCCTGTCGCGAGCGCTTGGTTTCCTGTGGTCGCTGATTGCACTCCAGGTGGACAGATTCTGTACAGCAGAGTGCTTACGACTTCAGCCCAACCAGTTTTGCCGCGCTGGAAAATATCCAGCAGCCCTCGCTTTCGTGCACATGCGTTGAGTCTTCCTGCTAAACACGATCAGGCAGCCATCCATCCATATTGGTCTACCGGCTTGGTGGTTGGCAGTGTTTTGGGAGCCTGTTGATCGCATGTTGTAGAAATCAACACTAGCGGCTCACACACCAACGAGCTAAATTCGAACCAACACTACTAGCATTTCCCGACCCACACCGACGCACGACCAGCGGAAGCAAGACGAGTTGGTGAGATATGTGTGATGGTTTCGCGTGGTACATACAGTAAGCCTGCTGACCAAAATGGTTACGACCACCACTGATTACCCGCTGTCAACTCGCTTTCTGCCAATCCCTCGCCTAAGCTCGGGCTTCAGCCAATTACCAGCCGGTACAAGGCCTGACCAAGAGTTTATGACAGCGAGCACCATCTCCGTAGATGTCCTCCCAAGGTGTTCCAGGCTTGCACGTGCAAAGTACATGAAGCCAAGCGAATAAGTCGCTTCGACTGCGCATTGCCATTTCATTCCTCAACACGGCACCGAGTGCACACTTCGACTGCAAACCACTCCAATACCCACAAAACTCCACGAAACAACAGTTGATCCTGACCGAGCCCGCATCAAATGACTCTCCAGGAGAAGCTCATGAAGACTTCCAACGAAAACCTGTCGGAGCAGCGCACGTCATGGACGTTCATCCGGGCCCTGCTGTGGAAGAATTGGCTCATCAAGAACCGCCAGCCTGTTGCGACCGCGTGTGAGATTCTCGTCCCCACCTTCTTCATCGTGCTGCTCGGAATGCTCAAGCTCATCACAAAGACAGTAGACGTTCCGCCCGGCTGGAGCGACGACGCCAACAACAACGCCGGAACCAGCTACAACCTGTTCCAGCCGACGGGACAGACCATCGAGTGGGTGGACGTTGACCTACCCAAGTTCGCACTCCACGAGTCCACCATGACCGGGTTAATGCTGAAGCTCGGACGCCAGTCCATCGATGACGGTCTGCGTCTGGAAGAACTATCGGCATCCGACTTGGCTGCTTGCAGGTCGGGGGTGATGGTCGGGGGTCTGGTCGACACGAACACGTCGTCACCTTTTAGTGTACCGAACGAGTGCAGTGGCAAGGTTGTTCCGTACAAGATCGGCATCGCGCCAGATAATGCCTTCACACGCAACTACTTCGCCGAGGCGATGGACATGTGGTACCCCAGAACGGATCTGGTGAATTCGACGAGTTCCTCGCTCACGGTCCCTTCGTTCAAGGAGAGCGTCCAATTCTTCGACTCGAACGACTTGCTGACCGAGTACGTGAAGAGCGATAACTACGGCGACAACTTCGACAATCCGAAAATCTACGCCGCGATTGTGTTCGACTCGGCTCCGTCCGGAGACGATATCGGAACATTTGCTTCCATCGAGTACTCGCTGCGTCTGAACGCGACGAAAGGTGAAAAGGCAGACTCAGTGGGCCGTGTGCCGACAACGGACGGCTCTCTCGTCAACGTTGAGAACTTCCAGAAGGACATCGTAACGGACTACTACTCAGCATACACGGTGACCGGGTTCATGACACTGCAGACGCTCGTCACTCGTTTCGTGACGTGCATGCCCGAGTGGATCTCGGCCAACCAGTCGACTACAGGCATCTGTCAGCGCCCGCAGACAACAGCACTTGCTTCATCCGAGCTAGACAGTACTCTCCTCAATGTATTGAGCCAGGACAGCTTGGTCCAAGAGGCCATGAGCGCATTGAGCAGCGACGGCAGCACCAACGCCTCAAGTCTACTCGCCAATTTGTCGAACAGCACCATGGAGGCTCTACTTACTCCGCTACGCCAAGCTCCCCAGTCGATGTTAGCATCCACAGTCGCTCCATTTCCTGTCGACACCTACACCAGCTCGCCGTTCTACGCGAACGTCGCCAGTGTGTTCTCGATTGTCTTCATCATGGCGTATCTGTTCACGATCTCGCGTATTCTCGTCGTGCTTATCCAAGAGAAGGAGCTGCGTCTGCGTGAGTTCATGAAAATCCTCGGTGTGACCGAGAAAACTATCGTCCTGACCTGGTACATCACGTACGCAGCTATTCTATTCGTCGGTGCTGTGGTCCAAGCAATTGCTGGTCTAGCGGGTCTGTTCCCCAACAGCTCGTTGATTGTCACTTTCCTCTTCTTCTTCCTGTTTGGGTTGAGCGTGTTGGCGCTGGCATTCCTCATCAGCACTCTATTTAGCAAGGCTCGCGTGGGTGCGTTCGTAGGCATGGTGGCGTTCTTCGCCATGTACGCAATTTCTCAAGGGTTTTCGGCGGCTACTGCAGAAAGTGCTCAGCAGCTTGGTTCTCTTCTGTCTCCCGTGGCACTGTCACTTGGTGTGAATGTGTTGGCAAACGCCGAAGAAACGGGCGAAGGCGTTCAGTTCTCAACGATGGGCACTCTCAGCGATAACTACCGCCTCAGCACGGCGCTGCTGATGTTTGTCGTCGACACAGTGCTCTATACGATTCTCGGTCTGTACTTTGAAAAGGTCATGCCGAAGGAGTACGGCACGTCGCTCAAATGGTATTTCCCTGTATCGCCGTCGTACTGGAGAAGCCGAAAGCAGCGTCAAGTGACGGTCGACCATCCGGCAGATGTCCTGACAGACACCGTCGCAGTAGACTTGAATGCGAGCTTCGAGCCGGTTAACGCCGACCTTCGTGAACAAGAACATCGTGGTGAAGCATTGACAGTGACGCGGCTGCGCAAGGTTTTCCAGGTTCCAGGTGGCGAGAAGATTGCAGTGAAAGGACTTGATATCACCATGTATAAGGACCAGATCACCTGTCTGCTTGGCCACAACGGTGCCGGTAAAACCACGTTGATCTCGATGCTCACCGGTATGACAGCGCCGTCCAGTGGTAACGCTACTTACCGCGGTCTGTCGGTGAACGAAGACATGGACGAGCTGCGTCAGTCGCTTGGTATCTGTTTCCAGCACGATGCTTTGTTCCCGGAGTTATCTGTCCAGGAGCACCTCCAGTTCTTCGGACAGATCAAGGGGTACGCGAACGAAGAGCTGCAAGCTGTGGTCGACAGACAGATTCGCGAGGTTGGCTTGACTGAGAAGCGTAACTCAAGGCCGAACGATTTGTCGGGAGGTATGAAGCGCAAATTGTCAGTGGCTGTGTCGTTGCTTGGAGATAGCTCCTTGGTGTTCCTAGATGAACCGACCTCCGGCATGGACCCGTACAGTCGTCGCAGCACGTGGGAAATCCTGCTGAACAACCGCAATGACCGAGTGATGGTGCTGACGACGCATTTCATGGATGAAGCTGACATTCTCGGTGATCGCATTGCTATCATGGCTGAAGGCGAACTTCGTTGCTGCGGTTCGTCACTGTTTCTGAAGAACCGCTTTGGGGCAGGTTACAACTTGACCCTCGTCAAGGACGATGCCAAGTGCGACGACAAATCTGTATCTGACTTCGTCACGTCATTTGTGCCGTCTGCGCAACTCCTGAGCAATGTTGGAAGTGAGATCGCATTCCAGTTGCCTCTGCACAGCTCGTCGAAGTTCGCAACCATGTTCGCTGAAATGGACCGTCAGCTGCCGACCTTGGGACTCTTGTCGTACGGTGTGTCGGTGACAACGCTCGAGGAGGTGTTCATCAAGGTGGCGGAGCTGAGCGACGAGAACAACCAGCACACGCTCGGCAACAACAATGCGCCGACTAACACTTCGGATTCCGGAGAATACTACCAGCCATGCGATGAGATCATCACGACGGAGTCGATGTTCCAGAGACACCTGCGGGCCCTGCTCCTCAAACGCTTCCGTTATGCGAAGCGTGACAAGAAAGCAATTATCTACGTCGCGGCGTTGCCGATTTTGCTTATCGCTGCCGGTCTGGGTATTCTGAAAGCCAGCATGGCCATTAACGATGACCCTCTGAAGCCTTTGACAACCGATGAGTACTCCGGCAGTGCGACCCCGACACCATACTTCTGTCAGGCTGGAGCTGGGGTTGGAGAATGGTGCAGTGATGTGATGGCATCCTCGTACTTTTCTGGTGCGAACCCTCAAATGCTCTCGATCTCGGAACCTGCATTTGACTCCAACTCGCCCACTGTCTTCGATGTCACTTACACGAACCCGTCAATTAACGCGACCGGATACACGGGTTATAGCGTTGCAATGGGCCAACAGCTTTATGAACGTGGATACGGTAAGGGGGCTGATCTCGTGGAGGGTCAGTATGGCGGCTACTTGGTATACGGCGACAGCGCGCAGAACTTGCTCGGCTACAACGTGTTCACGAACACAACGGCGTCGCACTCATCAGCGATTTTCAAGGCCTTGATGGATCAGGCAGTTTACCGCTTCTTTGCCACAAACAGCTCGAGTGACTCAGCAACTTCGAACGTCAACCTGAAGGTGAACAACTATCCACTGCCGTATACGGCTGCAGCGAAGTCTGTTTTTTCGTCGAACACCTCGTTCGTGGCAGCTTTATTCGTCTGTATCGCGTTCACGTTCCTGCCGGCGTCCATTGTGGTGTTCCTGGTCAAGGAGAAGCAGGCGGAGCACAACTCGAAGCACCAGCAATTGGTTTCCGGTGTATCACTGCCGGCATTTTGGCTGTCCAACTACATCTGGGATTTAGTCATGTACATCTTCCCGTGTGTTTCCGCGTTGATCCTGATCAATGTGTTCAAGATTTCGGCACTGACGGGTCAGGACTGTACAAGCTGCTCGTCTGCCACGTTCCCGGCCGTGATTCTGCTGTTCGTCCTCTTTGGGCTCGCAATCTGCCCGTTCACGTACTGCCTGTCGTTCCTGTTCAAGGAGCACGCGTCGGCGCAAACTTTTACGATCGTGCTCAACTTTATGATCGGCGTGGTGCTGATGCTCACGTCCTTCATTCTCGACATGTTTAGCTCGACTTCTGACGTCAACTCCGTTCTCAAGTTTTTGTGGCGATTCTCCCCGCTGTTTAATCTCGGCAATGGACTCCTCAGCATGGTCTCGAACGACGTCGACAGCGTCCAATACAGCGAAGACGGCACTACCAGTCCATTCAGCGGGGACGTCATGGGATTCGAGCTGCTATACCTCGCACTCACAGCTATCGGCTTTATGGGCCTAACTGTGTACCTCGACTACGCGAAAACATTTGCGAAAACCAAGGACGATGCCCATGATCAAGAAAACTTCGACGAAAACCACGAAATTGACGAGGACGTTGAACGGGAAGCGCAGCGAGTAGCCAGCGGTGACGCTGATGACGAAGCTGTCAAGCTCGTTGGACTTCGCAAGGTTTACCCGGGAGGTAAGGTGGCAGTCCGCAACCTCTCATTCGGTTTGAAGCGTGGCGAATGCTTTGGATTTCTTGGAATCAACGGCGCCGGCAAGACCACCACCATGAAAATGCTCACGGGAGACGTCCAACCGAGCCATGGTACCGCAACTCTGGGCGGCTTCGACATCCTATCGCAGCAAATTGAAGTGCGTCGCCAGATCGGATACTGCCCGCAGTTCGACGCCTTGTTCGACCTACTCAGCGTGCGCGAGCACCTGGAGCTGTTCGGCGCCATCAAGGGAATCCCACAAGCATCGCTCGACCGTGTCGTCACGGAGAAAATTCATCAACTAAACCTCGGCGACTTCGAGCACAAACTGGCTGGCAGTCTGAGTGGAGGCAACAAGCGCAAGCTGTCGGTGGCCATCGCCATGATCGGTAACCCGGCCATCATCTTCCTGGACGAACCGTCGACCGGTATGGATCCCGTGTCTCGCCGCTTTATGTGGGACGTCATCGCGGACATCTCCACTCGTGGCAAGGAATCGACTATTGTGTTGACGACACACAGCATGGAAGAGTGCGAGGCTCTGTGCTCGCGTGTTGGTATCATGGTTGGCGGTCGTCTTCGCTGCTACGGAAGCGTACAGCACCTGAAGTCTCGGTTCGGCGATGGTCTCGTGTTCGATGTAAAGCTGGACATGCCGAGTGCTGACGAGCTCGAGTACCTGGTGCAGCACATTTTCGGCAACGGCAGCGAATTCGTCACACCCGTCGAGCTGGAGAGCAGGTGCCGTTCGTTTGGCAATGCAGACCTTGCTGGCCGCGTGACGGCTTCACACCCGACTGGATACAGTCTTGCTGCCGCGATGGAACGAGATGGGTTCATCCGCGCAGAGGCCTTTTGCTCCTGGTGCGTCGAGGAAACGCGCTTTGACGATCTGAACGACTATCTTGTGCGAGCTTTCGGTGCCGACCAAGTCGTGGTGATGGAGCGCCAGAACGATTTCGCTCGCTTCAAGGTGCGCAGCCCCAACAACGAAGTGAAGCTGTCCAAGATGTTCGCGCTGGTGGAAGACGTCAAGACCAAGATGCACATCCGAGAGTACAGCGTTTCGC
Organism: Phytophthora agathidicida; assembly: GCA_025722995.1. Taxonomy (NCBI): domain Eukaryota; phylum Oomycota; class Peronosporomycetes; order Peronosporales; family Peronosporaceae; genus Phytophthora; species Phytophthora agathidicida. Next base: position 1,987,913 of record CP106972.1, on the reverse strand, counting down.
AGACAACGCTGGAGCAGATCTTCAACTCGTTCGCCAGCCAGCAGGAAGAGGAGCAGGGAGCAGTTCGCGGCGTCTTTCAACAAGCTTGAGTGCATTGCTTGAGCAGCCAAAGTAAACACAAGCAATAAAAATGTTTGCATAGTGATTCCTATGGTCGATGGTGCTTTCTTCAACACTGCCAGCACTTCAGTCCCTCTGAGCTATCACTCTTTGGTATCGCGCAGCTCGTACCTCTGCAACTGCGCCTAGCAAAAACCTTGCCTAATCTCCGGTCTATACCAACCATGCGCCGCAGCATGAACACTTGTGCGAGCTACTTTGACGCGTCAAGCATTACATTGATCCGTGATGGGGCACGCACTGCTCACTGGAGGTTTAATAGCTCGGCATTGAGTAGATTGAAGTGAAATCGCTTGTTACTTGGAGGAGCGCATAACGCATGAAGCGTACTATTTGAAGTCACGACAATCACGTGGATTGCGAACATATCTGCGAACGGATTCCCCACTTCTGCCATCGACGAGAGCGGCTTCGCCAGCATTTTAGACAGATTAGGAGATTCTTCTCCCACCATCAGCGCTTTGGCTTCGTTAGACCAAAGAGGTAGCCATTTGTTGTTTTCTTTCGCGAGGTAAATCTGAATATCACTGGCATCCACATCCTTAGCGTCGTCCGCCAGTTCCGCCTTGATCAAATTCTTAAGGTCTCCAATCTGCGTTACCGCGTCGACGTTTATTTCAAATGGACGGCTCCCAGGGACAATGCAACGAAGCAGGGGCTTCAGCGCAATCACGTTTACCCTGTTTCCATTAGGCACACTACTGAAGACACCCTTCACGTGTCTAGTTGCCATGACCTGCCACACCAACAAATCCCGCACTTGAGTGCAGTTTCCGAGCTCCAAGCGCTTCATTTCTTCTGACTCGCCAGAGAGTCATTCAGTACCACGTTTCGCGAGATAGAGCCAAATCGATTCGGCGGGCACGTCTCCAAAGCAGTCAGGTCTCTCCGTGTAAAGTATTTCCTTTACGTCACACATTGTTTCGGCCGAACTCACATCGATCTCAAACGACCAATTTCCTGGAGAAATGCATCGAATTGTTCGTTGGTCAGGTTTTGATTCCGTCACCCCCCGCGCATTTTCTCTACCAAGAGAAAACTGGGTCAAGGCCACCGCCAAATCTATCGTGTTGCTTCCATTCTTTAGAATGCCCGCAATCTCCTCACTGTCACCTGGGGGCGAGATGGCACTTTGCTCGAACTATTTTTCGGGTTAATCGACAACACGCACATTTCAACGTACATCTCAGCATTTTATTTCTCGCACCGAGGTGTGGCAGAGCGTGTGGTGGCGGCGAAGAACCGCGGAGTCATCGTTGTGATCATCGCGGATAAGAAAACGATGTGGAATAAAGACTGTCACGATATTTATGAATATTTACTGGTGAACAACATGGAGATCTACACCCCGCTGGACGCTGCTATGCAGCACACTAAACAGTGGATTTGCGATGGCCGTATTATCGTCGATGGCTCATTCAACATCACTGTGGCGGCGTTGGGTAAAGAGGGGATAAGGAAAGCCTTTCTAAAGCCCAAGAACACCGAGAGCTGCACAATTACCACCGACCGTGCACAAGCCGTCAAGGACATCGACGCATTTGAAGCTGCTTGCAAGGCTGGCAAATTAGTTACGAAGGTAGAGTCTGTTACGAAGGGTTTCTCAACGAGCACGGACGACAGACAGATTGTGGGATGTCCTACAACGCACGCTGACTCAGCATCTCCCAGTGTTTCGAAGCCCGATGCGGACTTGGAGCTATTCCTAAGCGGGGATGCCACCTTCACCGAGTTGCTGCACTCCAATAGTGTGATGTCACCTACTGCAGTGATGCCACTATCGCCCGGGACAGCGAGCCAGAAGCCGCCATGACAGAACTCATCGAAGGTGTACATGTGCTTCTTTCCAGACTGCGGTAAGAGGTTCACACAGAAAGGGAATCTCAATCGGCATTCTTTAATTCATGGCGGTGACAAGAAGTGGTGCTGCGAGACGTGCGGCAAAGGCTTTTTGCGTAAAGCCGACTGGAAAACACACACTCGTGTCCACACGGGTGAGAAGCCCTACAAGTGCGAATATGGCGGCTGCGGTAAACGTTTTGCTCGCTCATCAGACCGACGAGGCCATGAACGTTCGCATGAGTAAGTGACCTGTAGTACGCTTGGCATCTGAAACTAAACGTTTTGCTACTTGTATGTTTGTCATTTGTGCAGGGGCATCAAACGGTTTGTGTGCGGAGTGGATGGTTGCACCTACAAAACAGCTCGGAATCCCGACTTGTTCAGACACCAGCGAGCGCGCCACACTCTTGGTCAGTAGGCACAAAGATCGTAGGACCAGCGACAGTTAATTGTTGTTCAGGAAGTACATGTACGAGGTCTCAACGATGGCTAAAGCACTCTTGCCTAAGTGAACTGGATTCAGGACGTGAAGACGTCTTCAAGACTATCAAGCAAGTGCTCGAAGTCGAATAGGAAGACATCCGACCATTGTAGCAGATACCTCGAGTTCCATTCGTAAAGCATTCTCGATACAGAACCCCTTGACACACTCCATCGGTCGACTCGATACTAGGTTCGGACGCGTCCAAGTCCTGCGTGATGTCCTTCCCACACAGAAATCTATCAGTACGTTTCACCACCGCCAGATCTTCAGCCGAGATCCGATCGATCGCACAGGTCACCGTCGGTCCGTTCACGAGAGGCAGGCACTGGAAGTTAGTCAGGTCGCAGTAGCCCGTAGCCCACCCGTTGCAGCAGATTTCGTTGCGACGAAACACGGCAAAGTTCTTGAGACTAGTGAGATGAGTGAGTGACGGCAATCTATGAACGTGGATGGCGTCGGCGACGTAGAGTGTGGAAAATCCGGGGAGATCGTCCAGGTTGGGGAGCTCCTTTAGCCCTCGAACGATGGCCAACACTAGTGTCGATAAGCTGTGAAGTCCTTTCAGTGATGGATATTCGGTCAAGCCGGTAGCTCCTCCTGTTCGAACGAATCCAAGGTTGTGCATGCTTGTGAACATGTTTGCTGGGAGGTACTGCAGACTGGAGTGTATGAAATCGTTCTGCGTACTCTACAATGCAAACGACTTCAACCTGTGCACTAAAACTCAGATTTGCAAGCAATCGCTGGATGTGTATTGAGGAACGAGCTTCAACAAGATCAGACCGAGGTAAACAACCCTCGCGGTCACTGCCCGGCGTGCTCCAGCATTTGGCGGTCGCTGCATTTTTGCTGCGATGCTATTCCGTGAGCCTGACGGACGTCGGTCAACTCCTGTACTCGCGTTCTGTTTGAAGCATCGCTGCAAGTTGTTCATTGTTCATTTTCAAGTCTCGACCACCAGTCTCGGAATCACAAGCACCATGTTGATGCGAACCGCGCTACTCCTCGTCGTAACCTGCATCGCAAGTGCTTTCACTGCCAGTGCAGCACTAACCAAGGGCCATGATTTGTCCTCTGTCGGCGTCATGGAGGCTTCTCAAGGCGCCAAGTGGATCTCCACCTCGGGCAAGACGACAACCATCGAGTCCATTCTCGGTGGTGGTGGCATGGAAGCTGTACGACTTCGGTACGTCTCTTGATCGCCTCTGTATCGCTCAATGGCAACACTCTAATTCTCTACTGTGACAGTCTGTGGACACCGGGCGACTACAACTTGACGTACACGTTGGCGATGGCCAAACGGTTCTCCAACGCGGGCTACAAGATCTACCTAGACATGCACTTTTCGGATACGTGGGCCGACCCGACGAAACAAGGTACTCCGAAAGCTTGGGACAGCACGTCGATCACCACACTGTCCGCTGCGGTTAAAGCGTACGTGACGTCGACGTTGAAATCTTTTACAAGTGCCGGTGTGACCATTGACATCTTGTCGATGGGCAACGAGGTCACGTACGGGTTCCTCTGGCCGACGGGCAAGATCTCCAATGGCGACTACAGCAACTTTGCTACGCTGTGGAAAGCGGCTCGACAGGGGGTCACTGCTGCCGCCTGTTCGAGCACCATCGGCGCAGCTACCCGAACTACCCTGTAGTGCCGGCAAGATCTCGCACGATGGAGACAGCCCTACAGCTGGACCAAGCTACGTTCTACCGGTGCTGCACTGCTGTCTTTGGTGACGAACAGATGCCTGCACCAAGGGTTTCGACTAGCGCTGCACTAGAGGAGTCCATCAACGTGTACAAGGCTACGCGATCGAGGGTCATATCGTATATACCACCTACGCTCTTCTATTCAAGCTCCGCTATCCAAGAACTGGCGACTGACATGCTCGTTGCGGCGCAGCAACACGTTCGAATGAACTTCGAGGCGCGGCTTGTCAACTTCATTAGCCTGCGGCTTGCGTATCCGCGGGGAGCAGCTGAGGCCATGGTCGCTCGACTAAAGTCAAGTCCTGAAGACCTCACGGACGTCGAGAAGCAATGGCTTGCGTGGCTAGAACTGCCTCCTACAGATGCGAACATCGCTAGCCACGAAGTGCTATTTCTCGGCAAGCTGTACGACATGCTGAAGGTAATGGAGCCAATGCACGACCAAGACGAGATCCCGAAAGGGTGCCGGCTCTTTACGTTGCTGCCGCAGCCCACCTCCTGTGTGCCGGCGTTCTTCCCGGTCACGACAGGGGTGCTCTACCAAGTCGCAAGGCAAATTTTGGCAACTACGGGTAAGGATGTCTTTGGGCTTTACAAGTCCACGAACTCTCGTGGACAACGGACGTATGCTACGTCTACGGAGTTCCAAGAAGTGCGCGAGAGGATGTGGACCACGGTGTTCAACCTCGGAGACTGCGTCAGCCATACTGCGGATCCCCGAATTGCCGTTCCAAGGCGCAACTTCGAGCATCAGATCTCCACGAATGGGTACAGTGCCGCTGTGCTGACGTCAATTCCTGCTCCTCTTGAACGACCTGCTCTTTCTCCGAAGTATACGCCACATACATTGCTCGGAATCGACCCAGGACTACGTATGCTGTTGACAGCATACAGCCGTCCTATGCTGGAGTTTGTTTGCAACGCACCGGAAGAGCCATGCTACATGCCCGGTTGGTGCAGTACCTGTCCAGGCCACGTTGGCGGCAGACGCCATGGCGAGAAGCGCAGCAGGAACCGCCGTCGTCGCCACCGACGCAAGAGACGCAGCAGAGCGCAGTGCGATGTGGAGGGGTGGTGCGAGATCTGTCACAGGCACCACCCAAAGCACCGTCCGCGGAAACACGGCGTCAGGCGCCGGACTCACTTTTTGCACGACAATGCTCATGTCCTACAAGTCACGTCCCGAGAGTACCGACACATGAGTCGTGTCGAGCACCATGCATTCTGGATCGAAAACCTGAAGAAGAGGTATCCGCGCTATGGTGCGTTCGTGAAGGACATGCCTTCGTTCAAGACTTCGTCGTCGGCGTCCCTGCTCTCTCGTTACGAGCACATCTGGAAGAACGTCAACGCCATGTTGGAATTCTGCGCTCTCAAAGGGTTTCGAAAGTGGAGATTCACGGTGTCGCGATTCAAACGCAAGGCCGTCGCGAAACTCGCCAAGCGTGTCGTCCCGACCGTGGACCGTGACGTGTGTGTGGCTCTCGGGAAATGGAGCAGCCAGACCCATCTCGCGGGCCACATGCACGTCCCGCTCAAGTGGTTCGCGCTAGAACTCTCTCGCCGCGCAACCCTCGTCATGGTCGACGAATTCCGTACCAGCTATCTTTACTCTGAGTGCTCACGTCCGATGGTGGACATGCCATTCAAGATCTACGGACGACGAAACCCAAGAGGTCGAGGAACGTGCGTGTCTGCGGAAACGTAGCTTGCAGAGCGAACTACTGGGAGCATGATGTCAATGCTGCGAAAAACTTGTGGCAGCTAGGACTCCTCCAAGTCACCCACCAGCCTCGAACTCCGCAGTTCTGCAGAGGGTATCGAATCAACTAAGGCGCCTGAATTCAAACCAACGTGTGAACGGGACCCTGAGAAGGACCTCAAACGAAAGCCCACTCGGTAAACGGGCTGCTGGGGAGTGCAAGGCTTAGTGCCTTCATTCATAGGTAGCCCAGTCCGAACGTAAAGACCTCTCGAGATCATTCTTAGTGAATATACCATACTGCCGCTTTGTTTTACCTTCCAAGACAAAGTGCACACCTAACACTTCTGTTGACAAATTATTTGTAAATGTGCAGCACATTTTATTACGGTAACATCATCTGCTTACGAATTTCCTCGTTTGCCTGACACAAGTGTTTGTTTTGCTCGCCGCAGGAAAGCAGAATGTCCAAATCGACCAGATGGATGTACAGGGTTGGTTGGATGCCGTTGGATTCACGTTCGTCGACCCGTTTTCACAAGAACCTCTGGTTGCTGGTGGGGAAGATATCGCTGTGACACCAGGCAACTTATCGCTATGCGTGCGAGCTGTGTTGGAACAAGACATACCAGTGGAGCATCTTTATATTTTCTGCCGTACCTTCCCGGACAACGTATCAATGACATACTTGTATATGTTCGCCAACATGTCAATTTCAGAGCTTCCTCGTACCAGGAGCGCGCCTTTGTTGGACCATCATAACATTCAGTAATCGCTGTTGTTCGTGCGCTGCGAGTTTTCCGCGGTCCTGGCGGTTCTTTTTGTTTCTCCTGTGACCGCATAGGTCGAATACACTGTTGTGCCACGAGTCGTGGCACAACAGTGTGTCGAAGTGTACACGTCCAGTGAGTGCACCGGTATGACCGACTTTAGCATCACAGAATCGCTAGTGACGGCGATTAGCGATTTGGCTCTGCCTGCACCTCTCTCGCATACAAGGAAGGAAACGGCCGCAGTTTCGACTGTTTTGACTAGTAATCGTGGTTGTTTCGTTGATTACCCATGTTCTCGTCGTGACGAGAAGGTGGCAAGCAGGAAATGTTCCTGCACCACCGAAGAGATCAAGGCGCTCGATGGGAAGATCGATTAGCACATGCTGGTATTAGTAGTGTGACATCTACCGACTGGAGAAACACGTGTTGTATCAATGCTAAACTATCACTTTCTCCTGAGGTGGCGGGTGGCAGGATGTTGACCTACTTGTGGTGAAGTAACACTAGAGCCATCCCACCGCAGAAGCCGATCCGAACGAAAGACACCCATTGCAATAGAGTCTTGACCCAAGACTCAATGAGATGGACCGCACACCCTCGGTGGCATGAGTCATGACCAAGGCCGCCGGATTTTCTTGGATTACCGCTCCGACGGTGCCGTCTTGATGACAACACCCACAATCGCAAACCATACAAAAACGCATGTTACATACGTGGAACATATGGTAAGCCAGCGATAATCCTTTCGTGCGCAGTGATTGCCACTGGGCATTACGGTGTGCGCTGTACGAATCAAGTTTGACCTGCCCATTCCTCAATTCGACATCTCGAGCGCACACCACAGTCTACGAGCATCGCCCATTTCGACCATTCCCGACGCCAGCGCAGTCAAATCGATGGTGCCCGACAAAGGCAAGCCCAACATGGCCAAACTCTCGGAGAGGCGCACCACTTGGACGTTCCTGCGCGCGTTGCTGTGGAAAAGCTGGCTCATCAAGCGACGTCACCCAATTGCCACCGCTTGTGAAGTCATGGTGCCGGTGGTGTTCATCATCTTGCTGGGTGTGCTCAAGAGCACCACGACGACGGTGGCGGTGCCGTCCGGATGGAGCGATACCACGGCCTCCAGGGGGGACAAAGCCATCGGCACCAGCTACAACCTGTTCCAACCGACAGGACAAACCATCGAGTGGGTGAACGCCGACCTGCCCAAGTTCGCTCTGCACGAGTCGTCAATGACCGGCCTTCTCCTGAAGCTTGGGGTGCAGTCTGTTGACGACGCGATCCGTCTGGAAGAACTGTCTTCCGCAGATCAAGCCACGTGCACCAGCGGTGTCATTGTTAGCGGATTCACTGAGACCGACACATCGTCGCCCTACCGTGTACCGAGTGAGTGCTCCAACAAGGTGTCGCCATACAAAATCGCCATTGCTCCGGACAACGCCTTCACGCGCAACTACTTCGCTGCGGTTATGGACTTGTGGTATCCGCGTCTGGGCTTGATAAACTCCTCGCTGACGGTTCCGTCATTCAGCGAGAGCGTCAAGTTCTTCGACACGAACGACGCACTGACGGAATATGTGAAGAGTGACGACTATGGCAAGGGGATTGAGAACCCGCGCATCTACGCCGGCATTGTGTTTGACTCGGTGCCGTTGGGAGACAACATCGGCTCCTTCGCATCCATTGAATATTCGCTGCGGTTGAACTCGACGGATGGCGACTCTGTTGGTCGCGTACTGGGAACTAGCGGCTCAGTTCTGGACACGGACCCGTTCCAAACCGATATCGACATCGACTACTACTCGCGATACACGGTGACGGGGTTCATGACGCTGCAGACGCTGGTCACTCGCTTTGTGTCGTGTATGCCCGAATGGCACTCAGCCAACCAATCGACTACGGGGACATGCCAGCGATCACAGACTACGGCGCTTAATTCTACAAGCCTGGACAACACTTTGCTAGACACGCTAAACGACGACGCTTTTATCCGTGAAGTTCTCAACACGGGCTTAGTGTCCGGAGAATCGTCCTTTTCGGACATTTTGGCCAGCATGTCGGACGACACGAAGGAGCTCCTGCTCAAGCCTCTGCGGCAAGCACCGCAGCCATTTATGGGCGCTACCGTTGCGCCATTCCCCGTCAACACCTTCGACAGCTCGTCGTTCTACGATACCATCTCGAACGTGTTCCCGGTGATTTTTGCGCTGTCGTATCTGTTCACGATTTCGCGGATTTTGGTTGTATTCATCCAAGAGAAGGAGCTGCGGCTGCGTGAGTTCATGAAGATTCTCGGCGTTACCGAGAAGACCATTATCATCACGTGGTACATGACGTACACCGCTATCCTCTTCGTTGGGGCTGTCGTGCAAGCAGTGGCTGGTCTTGCCGGTCTCTTTCCGAAGACATCCGTGATCCTGACGTTCTTTTTCTTTTGGCTGTTCGGCATGAGTGTCTTGGCGCTCGCGTATTTGATCAGTACGATCTTCAACAAGGCTCGCGTCGGCTCATTCGTCGGTATGGTTGTGTTCTTCTTCATGCACGTGATGTCCCAAGCGTTCACTACCGGAACCGCCGAGGGGGCTAAGACAATTGGCTGTCTTCTGTCTCCTGTAGGACTTTCACTGGGTGTTCAGGTGCTCGCAGACGCAGAGACGACGGGCGCCGGTGTGACTTTCGCGAACGTGAGTGCCCTGAGCAACAACTTCCGGTTTAGCACTGCGTTGTGGATGTTCGCCTTCGACACGGTGCTTTACACGCTCATCGGTTTGTACTTTGAGAAGGTGATGTCCAAAGAGTATGGCACGTCGCTCAAATGGTATTTCCCTGTATCGCCGTCGTACTGGAGGGGCCGTCGTCAGCGCGCCATTACTGTTCAAACGCAAGACGCGCTGCTGGATAACGTCACGCTCGACATCAACCCAAACATTGAGCGTGTAAACGCAGAACTCCGAGAGCAGGAACGCCAAGGTCAAGCACTCGCAGTTCAACGTCTTCGAAAAGTTTTCCCTGTCCCTGGCGGAGAAAAGGTAGCTGTTCAGGGGCTCAACCTCACCATGTATAAGGACCAGATCACCTGTCTGCTTGGCCACAACGGTGCCGGTAAAACCACGTTGATCTCGATGCTCACCGGTATGACAGCGCCGTCCAGTGGTAACGCTACTTACCGCGGTCTGTCGGTGAACGAAGACATGGACGAGCTGCGTCAGTCGCTTGGTATCTGTTTCCAGCACGATGCTTTGTTCCCGGAGTTATCTGTCCAGGAGCACCTCCAGTTCTTCGGACAGATCAAGGGGTACGCGAACGAAGAGCTGCAAGCTGTGGTCGACAGACAGATTCGCGAGGTTGGCTTGACTGAGAAGCGTAACTCAAGGCCGAACGATTTGTCGGGAGGTATGAAGCGCAAATTGTCAGTGGCTGTGTCGTTGCTTGGAGATAGCTCCTTGGTGTTCCTAGATGAACCGACCTCCGGCATGGACCCGTACAGTCGTCGCAGCACGTGGGAAATCCTGCTGAACAACCGCAATGACCGAGTGATGGTGCTGACGACGCATTTCATGGATGAAGCTGACATTCTCGGTGATCGCATTGCTATCATGGCTGAAGGCGAACTTCGTTGCTGCGGTTCGTCACTGTTTCTGAAGAACCGCTTTGGGGCAGGTTACAACTTGACCCTCGTCAAGGACGATGCCAAGTGCGACGACAAATCTGTATCTGACTTCGTCACGTCATTTGTGCCGTCTGCGCAACTCCTGAGCAATGTTGGAAGTGAGATCGCATTCCAGTTGCCTCTGCACAGCTCGTCGAAGTTCGCAACCATGTTCGCTGAAATGGACCGTCAGCTGCCGACCTTGGGACTCTTGTCGTACGGTGTGTCGGTGACAACGCTCGAGGAGGTGTTCATCAAGGTGGCGGAGCTGGGCGACGAGAACAACCAGCACACGCTCGGCAACAATGTGCGAGCAAATAACTCTGAATCAAGTGACTACCAGCCATGTGATGAGATCATCACGACGGAGTCGATGTTCCAGAGACACCTGCGGGCCCTGCTCCTCAAACGCTTCCGTTATGCCATGCGTGACAAGAAAACGATCGTCTACAGCGCACTGCTACCAGTCCTGCTAATTGCTGCCGGCTTGGGGATCCTCAAGGGCAGCGCAATTGCCTCTGACAATCCGGCCATGGCGTTGTCCACAGATGCATACTCTGGGAGTGAGACCCCGACACCATACTTCTGTCAGGCGGGCTCTGGCACTGGAGATTGGTGCAGCGAAGTGATGCAAGGGTCATATTTCTCGGGAGCTGATGCCCAAGTACTCGCGCTCTCGGAACCAGCTTTTGACTCGGATTCGCCCACTGTGTTTGACGTTGCCTACACAGACCCATCGATCAACGCAAGCGGATACACCGGATACAGCCTGGCAATGGGTCAACAGCTTTACAACCGTGGATACGGACAGGGTGCTGACCTAGTGGAGGAGCAATATGGTGGCTACTTGGTATACGGCGACAGCGCGCAGAACTTGCTCGGCTACAACGTGTTCACAAACACAAGTGCGCCCCACTCTTCAGCGATTTTTAAGGCGCTGATGGACCAGGCGATTTATCGGTTCTTCGCGGGCAACAGCTCGAGCGGTTCGACAGATTCCTCAGTGAACTTGAAGGTGAACAACTACCCACTCCCTGTCACTGCCGCCACGAAGGCATTTTCTGGATCAGCAGTCGCATTCGTTGCATGCATGTTCATCTGCATCGCGTTCACGTTTCTGCCGGCGTCGATTGTCGTGTTCCTGGTGAAGGAGAAGCAGGCGGAGCACAACTCGAAGCACCAGCAGCTTGTCTCCGGTGTATCACTGCCGGCATTTTGGGTGTCCAACTACATCTGGGACTTGATCATGTACATCATCCCGTGCGTATGCGCCCTCGCTTTGATCTACGGATTCAACGTGTCGTCAATGACCGGCAAGGACTGCAATAGCTGTACTGCCGCGACATTTCCGGCCGTGATTCTCCTGTTTATCCTGTTCGGACTTGCGATCTGCCCGTTCACTTACTGCCTGTCGTTCCTGTTCAAGGAACACGCTGCTGCCCAGACGTACACGATCATGATCAATTTTGTCATCGGCGTGGTGTTGATGATCACGTCCTTCACTATGAGCGTGATCAGCGCAACCTCGGGCGTTGATTCTGTGCTCGTCTTTGTCTGGCGATTGTCTCCGCTGTTCAACCTCGGTATGGGCTTGCTCCAGTTGGTTATCAACGACATTACGTACATTCGCTTCACCAAGGACGAAAAGATAAGTCCATTCAGTGGCGATATCATGGGCTTCGAGATGGCCTATTTGCTGGTGACCGCTATCGTGTACATGGGGCTTGCGGTGTATCTCGATTACTCGAAGACATTCCCCAAGGTCAAAAATGAAACCGAAGCCATCGACAACAGTGACTTCTCCATCGATGAAGACGTGAAGAAGGAAGCCGACCGCGTTGCTAGCGGTGACGCTGATGGAGATGCCGTGAAGCTCGCGGGGCTGCGCAAGGTGTATCCGGGTGGTAAGGTGGCAGTTCGTGACCTCTCCTTTGGATTAAAACGTGGCGAGTGTTTCGGCTTCCTTGGTATCAACGGCGCCGGCAAGACCACCACCATGAAAATGCTCACGGGAGACGTCCCTCCCAGCAACGGCACGGCCACTCTCGGAGGTTTTAACATCCTCACAGAGCAGATTAAGGTGCGTCGCCAGATCGGATACTGCCCACAGTTCGACGCCTTGTTCGACCTACTCAGCGTGCGCGAGCACCTGGAGCTGTTCGGCGCCATCAAGGGAATCCCACAAGCATCGCTCGACCGTGTCGTCACGGAGAAAATTCATCAACTAAACCTCGGCGACTTCGAGCACAAACTGGCTGGCAGTCTGAGTGGAGGCAACAAGCGCAAGCTGTCGGTGGCCATCGCCATGATCGGTAACCCGGCCATCATCTTCCTGGACGAACCGTCGACCGGTATGGATCCCGTGTCTCGCCGCTTTATGTGGGACGTCATCGCGGACATTTCCACTCGTGGCAAGGAATCGACCATTGTGTTGACGACACACAGCATGGAAGAGTGTGAGGCTCTGTGCTCCCGTGTTGGTATCATGGTTGGCGGTCGTCTTCGCTGCTACGGAAGCGTACAGCACCTGAAGTCTCGGTTCGGCGATGGTCTCGTGTTCGATGTAAAGCTGGACACGCCGGGATCCGATGAACTGGAGTACTTGCTCCAGCATGTGTTCGCTGACGGTAACATGCAAGTGACGCCAATGGATCTAGAGAGTAAGTGCCGTGCATTCGGCGATACCGAACTCGCAGAACGAATCACCGCCTCGCACCCGACCGGATACAGTCTTGCTGCCACGATGGAGCGAGACGGATTTATCCGCGCAGAGGCCTTCTGTTCTTGGTGCATCGAGGAAACGCGCTTCGACAAGTTGAATGATTATCTTCTCAACGCATTTGGCCTGGAGGGCGTACTGGTGATGGAACGTCAGAACGATTTCTGCCGCTTCAAGGTTCGCAGCCTCAACAACGAAGTGAAGCTGTCCAAGATGTTTGCTCTGGTCGAAAATGTGAAGACCGACATGCACATCCGTGAGTACAGCGTTTCGCAAACAACGCTGGAGCAGATCTTCAACTCGTTCGCCAGCCAGCAAGAAGAAGAGAAGGGTGTTGCTCGCGGTGTCTTCCAGGCGTAGAGAGTGGCTGCCCAGCAACACTATCCATAAGTCAGAATATACCAATATGATTTAGTTTCGTGGATTCTCGCAGAGGGAAATAATGTACTTGCCTTCGTGTGTAGTATTTATTGCAGTGAACACGTATCTGGAGATGATGTGTCCGCGCCCTCAATTATTTCCCCAGGTAACATGGTTTGAATGGCTTGCACAGCGTTTTGCTGAACCTTTGGATCATCAGGAAAACGCAGTCGCGCTTTCTCACAAGCTGGTAGTGCCCCTGCGTCCAAACACGCAGTCTTCATTTCCTCTTCAACGACAGAAACGCATAGCGTTAGGAATGGTTGAAAGTTTACGCGAGAGTAAACGGCTTACCGCTTTTGCCACTAATGATAGCTATGAACCAGCAACCGGATGCTTGGACAAGAGCTGTCGTGCTGAAGCGCTTCATGCTTTCGACGACAATTTCGAGGCCACCTTTCGACACAATCTCCAGCATACTCGCGTCTAGACCACAATACCACACCAGTAGCGTTAATAGTTAGACAGGTACGGTAGAAAACCCATAGATCGCGGGTACCTTGGCGCAAACTCAGGTTTGCTAGTGCCAGACAACTCAAGCCTTGCACTTGCTCGTTGAGGGGAAACCTCTCCATGGCTGAGAGAACCAGGCGACGACTTTCCGGATTGACACGTACCACTGATTCATCTGGTCGCGAAACAGATAATTAAGCGTTAGTCTGCGAAGCATGCAACACAAGATCCGATATCTGTTCTATATGTACCTGCAATTTTCGGGTGAGCAAGTACTGACAACCCAGCCATATTGGCAGGGACATCGTCAGGAAGTGCGACCATAGCATCGATAAGCGAAATTACACCGCCACTGGATGTAATAGTTGCAATGTGTTCGTCAGCTTGATTCGCATACTCAGCTAGACAAAGCAGCCCATCTCGCTGCAGCGCTAGTAACTCCGGGAACTGCTTCATTTTGTCAATGACCATCTGGATAACAAGTCGCGAAGTAGAATTCACGTTTTCGCTCTCTTGTTGGGGATTTTCAACTCGATCATCTTCGTCGCCTCTCTCCTCAGGGGTCGACACCGCAGCTGTTGCACTCCGAATCACCCCCTTCAAAGCTCGAACGCCGTGTGACTGAATCCGAGCATCCGACGGGAACTTGTTCATCGTCTCCAGCACTGCTCTCCCATCACCAACATCTCTCCCCACCGCACGTCGCATGATCCCCGCAGGGTCCGTTGCCACAGCACTCGTAGCACTTAACATAGCAGGGTTTTCAGCTCGCTGCAGAGGTTCTAACAGCTTCCCATCAGGTTTCACCACTTTTTCCACTGGGTTTTGTAACAAAGACGTCGGTTTTGCTTGTTGTTTCTCCTCCACGGTATCTTCTCCTTCTTCTGCCTCTTCTTCTGCTTCTTCTTCTTCCTCATCAACCAATGGCGGCAGCGCGTCCACCATCGTTTGTACCACGTCTTGAGTGGCTTCCACAGTCGTCTTGATGTTGCTCACGTGGCCGTGGCAGATCGTCAGCAACGCGCGCGTCACTTTCGTGTACTTTACCAACGCACAAATGAAAGTGAACGCCTGTAGCGGGTCGTCCAGAAGCAGCGTGGCCAGCTTTCGCTCCAGAACTTCCTGCGGCAGGCGATCCAATTGGTGGAAGGACAATCCGCCGGCTGGAGGCGCCAGACCCGCAGGCAACTGACGCAGCAGACACGCCAGAGACAGCGACAGCGGCAGGAACGACGCATCCACCGGACATTCATTCTTGATCTTGGCCTGCTCCAGCAGCAACAACATGTGCGTCGCCGTGTCTTCCAGCATCTTCGCCTTGTGTCTCTTTGATATCGCGAAAGTTGAAGTGGCCGATACTTGATAAATAAAAAAAGGATGATTAGCTGAAAATAGAAAAATCGTTGATTGGTTGAAATTATATTTTGAATTTCCATCCTGAAATCCGGTTTGAATTTGTTTTCCGTTATTATTTGACACGATGGTAGCCAAGAGGAAGCAGCGGTGGCGCGACAAGTACGCGCTGCGTCTGGGCGTGCGGCCCTCGCAGCGCGATGAGACTTCAGGCGACGTGCTGGAGGTCGAGTGCCGCTTCTGCACCTCCTTCGGACGCGAGCCACGGCCGGCGGACGCGGTGCGAGAGGACGGGAGGAAGATCCGGAAGCGCACCACCAACGTGGCCAAGTGGCTCGTGCCGTTTCGCGTGGACAACATCAAGACGCACCTCGTCGTGCAACATACGATCAAGTGGGGGTTGTACAAGGACCTGTATCGGCAACTTAACTACCCGGACGTGGAGAATGGAGAAGACACCAAAGTGGCGGAGCATCAACTGCTGACGTTCTTTGGCCAGGAACAGGACGGCGTGGCTACAGAGATGGCTACATCTGCACTAAACACGGAGCTGGGCAACCAGAGGAAGAAACGCAGACGAGAACAAGTGGAAGCGGTGGAAGTTGCTGCAGCAACGGGGGCTCAAGTTGCTGCAAGGGCTGCAATCGCTGCTCCAACGGAAGTTATTGTCACTGACATTGACGCTCAGGCGGCCAATGGCAGTAGCATAGCTATTATGCGGACTGGATTAGTCGAAGAACAAGTGCCGTTGCTAGTGGAGGAAATTACGACGGCTGATATTGTGGATAAGCTGGTGGATGCATTCTACGCTGATGACGATGATTTCGTCAGTGCGGCAGGAAAGGAATCGACTATGATGAAGCGGACGCCGGATGGAAGGACAGGGAAATTTGTGTTATCTGTGGGTAACAGGCAGGAGCTGGCAAATGTGCAGAAGCTACTTGGCATTGGTCTCACATTTGAGCAGGTGGTAAAGTGTTTTGCTTCTTCGGCGCTGGACACTGCCACCGTACGTAGCTACGCACGGCTTTCACTTAGTGTTGCGTTGGAGATGATTAGTGCTGCGATGCAACGCGCGTGGGTTTACTCGATTGCATTTCAGGTGTTGAAGTGTCCAACGAATGGCTTATGCGACGGTGTCAAGCGAAACCCAGTGCTGCAACTTCGCGTCCGTCTACCGATGTCTCTTGGAACTGATGTGGCAGACCTACATGTGATTGCGCTGCCTTTGCCGAGCTCTGAGTCATCCCCGGAACGGGTGTCTACCTTTGTTGAACTTGTCTTGTTTACTTTGGACGTCGCGTGGAGATCAAAAATTCTCGGTGGCTGCGTAAATGGAGCTGCAAATGACATGGGTGCGCACTCATCGCTGCTAGAGGAGATCACACGACAATCGACAAGCCCCAGCGTATATCGTGTGCGGCGTCCAGCGCACGTTATTGAAGGCTGTTTACGCAGTGCATTACAAGATCTCAATGAGGGCAGGTACCAGCAACCGACAACAAGTGGCATCTCGGAGAAAGGTTACTTCTCGCGAGAGCTAGTGAGACTCACTACTTTGCTGCGCGGATATGAACCATGGGCACGCGTTCATGGCCGGTGCCCGCTTTTTGACGCTGAGTGCCCATGGTCGACGCTGAAAACGTTGGAGTGGGCATTGACACACCGGCACAACCTACAAAAAATGTTTGAAGACCATCCGTATGCGCAGATGCCTCCGTCAAGTTTTTGGCTGATTTCTTCGGCGCTCATCGATATTATATCGGGACTTAAAGGCGCTGTGAGTAGCCTGGAAAGTTTTCCTTTGCTGTCACGCACCGACTCGGAGCGTACTGTAGCGCACAGCGTCGATGAATTCGCCAAGAACTCCAAGATTTTACGCATTCATGCCGCTGAGGCGATGTTAGCGCACCAAATGTGCTTGGAAGGAGACAAGTTCCATTTCGGATCATTTTGCTGGGTACGGAAATCGGCATTGGTACCGTACTTACGTTCGCTCAATCTCTCAATGCGTCGGCTGTACGATGGATTGTCTGCTGGTGACAAGCACAACGTCGAATGGGTAATAGCGGGCTTTCTTTTGACTTGCCTTGATTCCGTGACGGCGAATGTGGGGGCCAACTTGCTTGAGGAGTCCACTGCGAGCAGCTCATTCGGCTCGAAGCCGGTGCTGTATGACCCACCTCCTACTCTGCCATTGGATTTCTTGGGGATTAATCGGATGGATGCAGTGGATTTGATTGAGTGCTTTAGTGAACGACTGGAACGGGCGCATGGCCTCGAGTTTTTGGACAATATCAGCAATGACATTGAGCAGCTGCAGGCCATAGTTGCTGCAAACCCGTCATTGCGTTTGGAGCTCGAGCACGCTCAGGCCAAGTCTTTTAGGAGCGCCTGGGAATGTGTTCCAGAATTACGATCGCTGCGGACATTCGCTGCAGGTTTGGCTACAGTACTTCCGCGAACAGTAAGCGAGCCAAGTGATACTAGCCTCAACGCCGAAACTAAGGCAGCTGTGATCGCCACGCTGCAGCAGCGGAACGAAGATCAGCACCGTATTACCTTCGGAAACTTTGCAACTGAAGTGCATCTTCACATGGAGCAAGCTCATACGGTGCGAGCACTGCACGCCATGCTGAACGGCGAGCGCTCCTTGATGTAGTCGGACCAGAAACTCGTGCTGCGACGATGTTGCAACAGAGCCCAAACGCGTGGTGTCATAATTCTACGTGGTTTAGAACGAGGTGGGTACGTTTAGGCAGCATGGGTCGCCAGCATTCTATGCCCGACGCTTTCTTTCTTGCTACTTACTTGTCAATATGTTTGCTCAACCAACAAATCGTCACCGTTGCTTGCTGCTACTTGTGCTTTGCTCCAATTGCTCTAATTGCCAGATGGGAAAGCGCTGCAGCTCAAAACCTTGTTTACTGCGCTCGCTTCGAAGTAAATCGTTCGGAATAAGCGTAAAAGGCGAGCGATTCCAAGTTTTTTCACGCTTAGTCGAAGGAAAAACTCGAAATATTCGGTATCCCCAGTCTGATTGGTGAACTTTCAACGCGATTATCTCGCTTTATCGTCTCATTTGGACGTCTGGCTTCCTCAGACGAGAAGGAGAAGTGCGATACACTGTCCATCGTATCGCTGTCTAATACACCGCCGCCAGTTCGTTCGCATGCAGGTGGCCACGCCCAAGCCCGCGGGCCTGCACGCGCCCCCGGACGCTGCGATGGCTGTCGCCGTCCCCGCGCACTGGAGCGCCGACGACCAGGCGCTGCTGGACATTCTGCTCATGACGGAGGCGCCAGGCGACAACACAGTAGCGCTGGATAAGGACGTGGAGATGGAGATGCAGGAGGCGGATGACGTGTTCGCGTCATCATCGTCTTCCCCTCCGATGCAGCCACAGCAGCAGACGCAGCCGGCGTCGCCCGTGGAGGCGAAAAAAACAGGGAAGGACTCGCCCAAGGAAAAACTCTCGGCTATGGAACGCCGCGTCAGACACAGAGAGGTCGTGAAGCGGGCCTACCATCGGAACAAGGTGAGAAAAGGGGCTTCTAAAGGAGATTTGGACAAAAGTTGCTGTCGAATACGTTTAACGTATCAACTTTTGACATTATTTTGTTTGATGCTGTAGGCGGCGCTGAAGAGCTTGCGGGACACGGTGAAGGAGCTGGAGAACCAGCTGGAAAAGCTGTCGATGTCCAAGCAGACGAAGGAGACGAGTCCAGCGCCCAAGAGCAAGACAAGTGACGATATCCAGCGACGATATGCTCTGCTGACGAACGAGCAGGAGGAGCTGGGGAATGAGGCTGCGAGGCTGCGACTGTTGCTTAATTACAGGCAGCAGTTCGCCACCAGTATGGTGGCGCTGGCACAGAGAGCGGTGTCCATCTCGTCGGACGAATCGGATAACTCCGACACGGATTCGGACACGGCGACGACGTCGTCGACTGGCTCGTTGTTTGCGACGTCGCCGTCGTCTCCACCCATGACTTTTGATGTAGAATCACCTATGGCAATGCACGGGAGCAGCTGTGATGTCTCGCCTTTGAGTGCGACGCAGAAGACCAAATCCCCGTTCTACAATGAGCCACGGCCGACACTTGTTGGGCCGACTATTACAAGCAAGACGCCGCTTGCTGTGGCCATGCGCAAGCAGCTGGGTTACAAGCCGCTGAGCTTTAGTGAGTCGGCAACGCTGGTGAACGAGATGTACCGCTGCATTTTATCGTTTTCTCTGAGCGGCAAGGCGATCAGCACGGGAGCTAACATTGTGGGCTGGGAGGACAAGCGGTTGTTGGACGGAACGAAGCTCAAGTTCTCGTTGCGTAAACGGTTCCCTGGGCAAAATGCGATGCAATTGATGACGAGCACGTGGCAATGCTTCTCGGACCCGGACTGCACGGAGGCCAAGTTTCGTGGTTTGATGACTCTCCGTATTCTGCAGCGTGTGAATGACGACACGATCGTGGCTTTGCGCGAGTCTTTAAGCGAAGACGGCTCAAAGCTCTACCGATGTGTGTATTTATTGTTCCGCGTGCGTACTCGAAAGGGCTTCATCATTTGCGTGCAGTCGGTGTCGCCTGAACACCTCACAGATCCGGCACTGAGCTCCGTCAGCCGAGATGGAAGGCCTGTGCAGTGGACCGAGTTAGCTGGATGGTTTGTCTTCGAGCCTACCAGCGATGGAGAAAACCAGGATTCGTTCTACCAGGAGGGCGCACAAGTCGAGTACGGCGGCTGTATGGACTATGGTGACCACGAGTCTGTTGCAATGCTCGCCATGAACACGTTGTCCATCGTCTTCAAGTGGGAAAGTATGATGGTGGGTCCTGTTTTCACGCTGCCGCCATCAACATGGTGATCAACAGGCCGCTTCATTTAACTTTCCGAGCCCAGATCAACACCGCGTAGCAGAAGGAAAAGACACAACGTGGGTGTACAGTCGAGTCAACGACGGATCGCAGTGCTGTTGCCGACTAAAGGTTGCGAGATTTTGTGCTGGGTTCTTATTGTGTATTATGGTATATAATCAAGTTGTCCCCGCCCGCTAGCACTCCATTTCCAGTGCAGGCGAGGTGCGGCATGGAAACGTTTCCAGATTTTCCGTGCTTTCGTGCTTGTGCTTTGCAGTTTACTCCTGGAGAAGACTGCAATGCACGCGTAAGCAAGCAACTGTATTCAGTCGTATCGCACACTGCTGCTAGAACCCGGTCGCCGTGCAATGCCCAACGAGGTGAGAATGAGATCGGTGGCAGCGGCCTGACTGGCAAGGAGGCGTTTTACTTCCTCCAGTTCTTTGGCAGCAGACTGCTCCACCGCTACTAACCGCTCTTCAAAAGCTTGCGTCGCGGTTGCAAACCTGTCAGCAACTCGCACAGCCTCCAGTTGTGCTTGTTCACGGAGCGCCAGCTCACGACGTTGAGCATCGATGATGGACACCAGCGTTGCTCGTTCACTGAAAGTACCAAAAACACCGTTGTCAATCGCCTTGTTCAAGAAAAACACTCGAGCAAAACCCAACGCACCTTTCCCAAGCTTCCTCTTCTTTTGCCGCTGTGGTTGCTCCACACGAGGCGTGCGTTAATCGAGGTGATTTGCCAGAACCTCGTGAAGTTGAGGTCTGTGCCTTCGTCTTGGACTTGGACCGTGCTTTCGTCGGCTTACCTTGTTTCTCATCGTCTGTTGCGGGACACTCCGCTCGAGTCGGCGACTCGATCGTGCTTTGACGCGGTTTCTGCGGCAACAATACTCAGTCAAACGTGAGCTCTGGAACAGTCAAGCAGCAGATACTTTCTCACCCAGTTCGTCGTGCTGAGCGTAAACGGCTCCACAGTCGTGACCTTGTTGAAATCCTTCGACTGCTGCACTCCGGCTAGCCTGAATCGCCACAAAACGGCGTTAAGCTCATTTTTCTCAACCACGCCTCATCAACTGCACGTACTTCTGCTGCGCTTCGAGAGAGAACTCGCGTGCTCGTTGCTGCCGAGCCAGATGCATCTGGACTGACGTTTCTTGGGATTCGGTCGGGTGCACCAGCGCCGCCTCCGCCTCCGACGCAGTGACGACCGTCGATCGCTCCACCCTCGGGTCTTCTTCGCCGTCATCAGCTTCGGAGTATTCGGGCGCTCGATACGACCGTGAATTGGTCTACAGTAGATCCATTCAGTCTCCAATGTTTAGCAATAGCAGAAGAAAGACTGGCAGTACTTTGGGCGAGAACGTGCACTCCTGGTCTTGCTGCACGCGCAGCTCCCGTGACTTGGTCGCCAGCTATACAACCAACCACCTCACGCGTAACGATCGTCATTCAGTTCAGTAGACGCGCTCAATAGCAATGCAATAGTATCGCAATACCCATCACCTTGCGCTGTCCGTGCAGCTTCCAGGCCAGCTGCTTATCGTAGGTAGTGCTATCAATTGCAGGTGTAGGAGCCGCAGCAGTCGCGAGGCTTGAAGGCGGCGGAGGCATTATTGCGATAGTGTTTGTATTGTGTCGCTTCAACGTTTTTTGGTCCGCCCCAATTAATCCAAAGCGCAAAATTGTGATTCGGAATCTACTACTAGCGATTGTGGCGCCCGCTGCGGCGTACTACCCGCATACTCGGTCGTTAACGCACGGGTCTTTTGTAAGAGCACAAACGAACCTCCTCCTGTACTCATTAGTCGAGTTCACATCGTTCGCTGTCGTGACGGTGCTGCTGAAGCGGAAGTTTGGGTTATCACCTTTGTACCAGCTTGCATTTGAGCTGGAAACACAAGCGGCCACACTCCAAGGGCATCTCTTCCTGTGGATTTCAGTCATTTTGCAGATGACACTTGTGCACAATGGTAAGTGTATCGACTTGTAGTATCGCATCCCAGGCTGCATGAAAGTCAACCCTGACAAGACCTATATTTTTTTCAAAGGCCAAGATTCTTCGATTTCAGGACCCTCCTACGACAAGCAAGAATCTAGCGAACAATCGTCATCTTCATGAAGTATACGCGACAAATGATGCAGGAACCGGTCATTTCAAACCCATACTGGCAAAACTGGCGATGTACTTCTCGTACTCTTTGGCGACGTACACCGCCTTCCATTGAGCGTACCCACTTTCGAGCATCTTCCTGTAAACCTGCAGCGGGTTCCGGTTGTAGCCACCCTTCACGTCCCTATGCACTGAGTACCACTTGGGAAAATCAAATTCCTCCATGCCGTCCATGAAAATCTTAAACTGCTCGTGTTCATCATCCGACAGCTTTGATTGGTGTTTAAAAACCTTCTGAATTGCTTCCGAGTGCGTCTTCCTATTTGCGTAAGCAAGGTTTCTTTCGACGTCAATCCCCACAGCTTCAGCAGAACGAAATCGCATTGGGTTCCAATTTATCGTCGTCTGGTCGGACTCGAGGGCTTCACAGGAGAGCAACTGCTGTGATTGCCACCAACACGTCGGTCAGGCGCATTCTTGAATGATAGCTGAGTGCGATCGACACAGAAAATCGATGAATGGTGCTTATCGTCAGCCTGGCAGCTTGTTGAGAACAACAATGACTGGTTGTAGAGTGACTGTGCGAGAAACAATTACTTCCAAATGACGCTTCTCCGATCTCAAACGTCGATCAGCGTAAGCATGACTCCTTGAAGATTCGAAAAGCTCGTACTAGTACGGTAGATAGTAAGGGTGCAACTCGACCCATGTAACAGGGTGTGTTGAATTTTCGAACTGTCAATGCAGTTCCAACATTTTTCTACTCGAGTAAAATTCATGATCAATTTGAGAACGCTTTCCTTCTCATCGCTTTCATAGATAAAGACTCATGAGGTAGTGAATCTGTACCGATTTCGCCTCGCTATTTGACAGCTTTACGAGCCGGCATATACCTCAGCACAAACAAGCAGCGGCCACGATCAGTAAATGTCTGTTTTTCTTACTACCTCTCAGGCACACCAGTTGAATGTGTTAGGTTAAGCCTGCAGGTGCTTTATGAAATAACTTGTTGTTGATTTAAAGTACGTCACAGTTGCTTCGCACCGAACAATGGTCCATCTCATCCATTCTCCAATCTTCCTCCTCCTAACCAAGAATTCTTTATCTCCTTGTCTCTTTTCCCTCCTCGGCCTCTTGTAAAAGTGAAGCTCTGTCAATGTCTGGCAATGTCGTCTGTGTTGTGATGGAAGTCATACGCGCACAAAGGAGCGCAGCCAAAGTCCCAGTCGCACATGGTGGTCAAGTTGTGAGGCATAGTGAAGTCAACATTAGGAATCGAGGAGGACCAGCTCGGCCACAGGGGTTTTTGTCTTAGTTTATTGTGAAGTGGAGCAGACTCAGCAGGAAGTCGTAGCAAAGGAGGTGTAAGCAGGAGTAACAAGTGATGAGTGGCTTCCTGGTGCTATGTCCTCTACCTGGCTACGTAACAGAAGATGCCCAGCTTGTAGTACTTCAGCACGAAAGCGTACCGCATTACAGGATGGCATCGAGTCGGTGGCCATGTGAACGTGGCTTATTCTCTTTCCACAACATACCGTCTCCTACTCATGTGACCTCGACCGAGCCTACTCATCCGACTTCCAGCAGCCATGGCGCCGTCTTCGCCTCGCAAGGGGCGGGGCAAGGCAGCTGGAAAGGCAAAGCCAGCGTCCAAGAAGAAGCGCGCGAGGACGTCTGGAGGCAAGAAACGCAAGGGCATCGGCGGAGAAAGCAAGAAGAACAAGAAGCCGCGACTCGCGCAAGACGGACGCGTCCTCGAAGGTCCTGACGTGTGGTTCCATCAGGAGGTGGCCGACGGCCTCTGGGCTCCTGACGACGTTCGGGACAGCGCAGCGGTGCCGTGGTCTACAAGCCTCTCCAGGACTCGTGGTTCCGAGTGACGCACTGCGTGGACACCGACCAACTAGACTGGGACCCCAAGATCTGTGACTTCGTGGTTGAACCACCCAAGCCGCGCAAGAAGAAAGCGCAGAAGCTTAAAGAAGTGAAGGCCCCTGTGATGCTGCCACCTATCACGAGCTGCACGAAGGTGGCGATAAAGCCGTCATCGGAGCAAAAGGCGCAGCTGAACCAAATGTTCGCTACTCGTCGTGCTGTGTACAACAAGCTTGTCGCCGCCTCCAAGGAAGAATGTGCTACACGTTTGGCTCAAGGATACATCAAGCCTAAGGCGCTGGCGCAGCTGTACCGTCCGATGTCGACGAAACGAGGCGTTCAACAACACTTCCGAAACAAGAAGAAGGGTGCGAAGCATCTTCAGTGCAATTCGGAGGTTTTCGTTGGAGCCTTTGACGACTTCCAGGATGCTGTCGTCTCGAGCACCGCGCTGTTTGACGCTCTGAAGGAGAAGGGCAAGAAGACAACATTCCCTGAAATGGGCTTCAAGTGTATTTGCGCGGTCCGACTCAATGGCGCTGCGGACAGACCGCGGGTTCTTCGTGTCCAAGGATCGCAAATCTGTTCGCTTCCACAAGACATTCATGGGCAAGCAATGGATCGAGCTGTCCGAGCCTCTGCTTGAGATTACCACAATGGTGCGGCTAATGCGCACCCGTGAGGGGGGGCTTCTACTTGTGCGTGCCTACCTGCAAGGACGTTGCCCCTACGCTGAGCACTCGCACGGGAGCTATTGATCCAGGTGTCCGTTGTTTCATCACGTTATACGACCCCAGCGGCCGAGTATTCAGCATCGCGGACCCCGACGAGAAGATACTCACGCGACTCAAGATTGCGGACGCACTGCGACGCGAGCTGGCGCTGCTCGAGCAGAAGATCGTAGAGCCGCCGTGTCGGGGGAAGGACTGTGCGTGCGAACGGACGAGTGAGGGGGGTGAGGCGGCGAAGAACAAGGACAGCAAGTGTCGACATCCGTGCCACACAAAGACCAAGGTGGCAAAGAAAATGGCGGCGGCAGAATGCGTCGCTACCACTGAACTGCTGCGGAACAAGCGGCGGCGTCAGCACCTGCGTCTGCAGACCCGTCAGGTTCTAGGCAAGGTGACGCGCATGGTGCACGACATGCACCAGAAGGTCTCAAAGTGGCTGTCGCTGAACTACCACGAGGTGCTGCTGCCAACGTTCGAGACCCAGCAGATGGCCGCTCGATATGTCCGAGAAGAGCGTCTGGACATCACGCCTGAAAGCCTTCTTGCTCCAGTCGAGGAACTTGTACTTCGGGGACGGAAGCGGAAGCTGCGTCGCCCGACCGTCCGCGCCATGATGACGCTGTCGCACTTCAAGTTCAGGAAGATGCTGGAGTACAAGATGCAGCGAACGAGCGGTCGAATGGTGGAAGTGCACGAGGAGTACACGTCCAAGACCTGCTCGGGGTGTGGCTGCATCGACAAGAAGCTCGGCGCCAACAAGGTCTACAGGTGCAAGCACTGTCACCTGGTTCAAGATCGAGATGCTAACGCAGCACGAAATATCTTCCACAGGAACGTGGGTGTGTCCGTACTGCGCGACCATTTCACCGGTGTTCCTACATCGGGGAGTCCTGCTAGCTCTGCGTTAGCATAATAGGCCCAACAACCGTAGGTTCAGCTTAGAACGGAGGCCGTGATACTATTCGGGTAGCCACGGGCATCGAGAGGCAACTACGTTAGGAGTGCCTGCGTCATTTGGATATAGCAAACCATCGTTAATAGATAAAAGCAACAACGCGAGTTGCAAGACTCACCGAACTGGAGAATCGAGCTGTCGTATATCCCATGCTGGCGATGCAGGAGTCCCGAAGTCCCTGCTCGCAGTCGTACTTCGACTCCCCCATCTACGAGGAGTTGAAGTACTGCCTTTGCCGCTTCTGAATTACAATACTGCGATTTATCTAAATACACACGTACTCGGACACCTCTAGCGACGGCGCGCACCAGCTCAAGAGCTAGAACCTTATGTGTAAACATGTAGATCATCAAATCAATAGTCCCAGTCGCTTGTCGGATAAAACCTCGAGTTGCGTCCAAGGCGGCGCACATTGAACGCTATTCGTCGGGGATGACGAGGTCGACGATCTCCACAGTTGCGTGCCAGGGTTGTCTTGGAGCGTGTCAGAAACTTTTGTGGTACGTCATCCATTCCTCCCAAATGTGCGTGGCCTTTTTCGCCGAGAGGCAAGCGCGCCTGCCAGTCTCGGCCCAATTGTGTTTCTTCCCGGCGCTGAGCAGCTCGCTGACGCACGCAATGACACTCTGTTCTTGCTGCAACGCGCATTCTTTTGGCTGCGCCAAGCGGGACGCCCGCCATCGCGGGGAGGCGATCTTTCTGTCGTCGCGCGCTTCCATCGCAAAATATTTTTTTTTTCGTTTTACTTCTACATCGATCGAATCCTATATAGGTGCAACGTATATACACTCCTGGTCAAAATAAACCGGCCACCCATACTTTTGTTCGTAACTCGGCCGCTACTACGAATTACGCGCTCCGCGTTAGATATAGTGTTTCTATTGTGTAGATTATCTAGCTGTTTGTGCTAACAACCTAAGTTTTGCAGTTTGTGGGGTAGCTCCTATACAAAAATTCCAATAGTCCAACTGGCCCAAACTTCCGACCACCTGAGAGCATAGTGAAACCAAGATAATATGTGATGGTGGTGTTTTGCTCGCTTGGTGTCCAACCACGGGCTTTGGCGACCTGCAGCCGCTGCGAAGACAACGACAAGCTCATGCGCATTTCAGTTTTACTTTTAGCATTAAGTATACATGCCAGCGTAGCTCAGTGACGAAGAAAGAGGACGAATTCGAGGACTTCGCGAGGGAGGGCTATCAATTCGGGCCATTTCAAGGAAAGTCAAGCGATCACGTGACGCTGTCGAGCGCGCACTTGCTGCGCCTAGTCAGAACCGCCGCCGCCCAGGCCGGGAACCCATTGTCTCCGAGCGGCTGGCGCGGCTGCTGCTGCGTAAAGCAGCCAGCGGTGACTACTCCGCCGCCCAGCTGAGGGTTGAGTGCAAGTGCACGTGCAGCACGCGCACCATTCTGCGCCTCCTTTCTGGCGTAGACTGGTTAGTCTACACCAAAATGGAGAATACCTTGCCTCTCACTGCAGCGCATAAAGCGCGCCGCCTGGCATGGGCCAAGCTCATGGTTGTTCAGCTTTCAGAAGAGTGGAGGCGAATAATTTTTTCGGATGAAAAGAAGTTTAATCTGGATGGGCCTGATGGCCTCCAGAGGTATTGGCATGATGTTCGGCGGCCTCCGAGAACGACGGTGAGAAGGCAGAACGGAGGCGGATCTGTGATGGTTCGGGGCGCTTTTAGCGCCAAGGGCAAGGCGAGACTCGCTGTGCTTGAAGGGCGGCAAGCTTCGGCACAATATATCTACACTGTGTCGGAATTTCTGCTACCCTACGCTCACCAAAACTACGGGGTAGACTTTATCTACCAACAAGATAATGCATCTATCCATACATCAGTGGAAACTATGGAGTTTTTTGAGGAGCAGGGGGTCCGTGTGCTCGACTGGCCCGCTCGGTCTCCAGACCTCAACCCCATAGAGAATCTATGGGCGTTGCTGGCTCGTAAAGTGTATCCAAACGGTCGGCAATATGCGAACACTGCTGAGCTAACTGCTGCTATCTTAGACGCCTGGGACACTATTGAGAAAGCTACGCTAGTCGCGTTGATAGAGTCAATGCCGCGACGTTGCATTGAAGTGATCGAGAAGAAAGGTGCTAAGACCCATTACTAGTACAATCATTTCAAATCATTTATCTTGGTTTCACTATGCTCTCAGGTGGTCGGAAGTTTGGGCCAGTTGGACTATTGGAATTTTTGTATAGGAGCTACCCCACAAACTGCAAAACTTAGGTTGTTAGCACAAACAGCTAGATAATCTACACAATAGAAACACTATATCTAACGCGGAGCGCGTAATTCGTAGTAGCGGTCGAGTTACGAACAAAAGTATGGGTGGCCGGTTTATTTTGACCAGGAGTGTAGGTAGAAACCTACCTCTATATGCGCCTTTGTACTATTTTTCTCGCGGTTTGTAGTAGTTTTCGGTTGCGCGTCGCAACGCGACTAATGCTACCATAGTAGTTGTATCGCATAGTTGCTCTCGCTCTGTTCATGCCGCACGACCCGCCGCCGCTCGTGCCTCCCAAGGCCGCGTCTTCGCCGTCTTCTCCGGCCTCCGAGGCCGCCGCGACGACGCTCGTGCTGGTGCAGAGACCCAAGAACCCGCCGGTGAAGCGGCGCGTGACGCTGGACGACGTGGAGCGCAGCATCGTACTGTTGAACGCCGATTTGCCTGCAGACACCAAGCGGCGCATGGCCAAGGCCGAATTCAAGCGGCTGAAACACTGCGAGACTGTGCGGCAGTCGCGCGTGCGGAAAAAGGTTCTTTACCGTATAACAAACTGGTGCTCTTGACGGAATTATTATGCTAAAAGAATTCTTTTTAATGTTTTTTTTTCCGTTAAGAACGAACGCAAGGGGCTACGACAGGTGAACGAGGAGCTGGAGACGGAACTAAACGCGATATTGGCAGCGTATAGACGGCAGAACAACTGGATGCAGTTCGACGAACGCAATGGGAGGGACGTTCTGGTCAAAAAGTTCGTGCACTCGATCTACGAGGTGCGCGGACTGAGAACGGAGCACGCGGAGCTGAAAGACAACTTGCTGATTCATGATGCACTGGGCGAACAACTGCAACGGCTGCAGGACGACTTTCATATCCCAAAGCAGATCGGGTCACGGGCGTCCATTGGCACGATTCACTTCCAGGAACTGAGTGTAGAGGAAGCCAGCGATATCATGATCGACTCGCATCGACAGGCCACGTCTTTCTTCGAGACGATGAGAAATGTGGAGGCTGGAGAGGAGGAGAAGACGATGGGCTGGACGCAGCACCAACGCATCACAACTGACGGACGAGTGCAGTTCAATTTTACAAAGAGGATCGAGACGATCGGCACGGAGGAGCTTGTTCATAAGAGCTGGGAGATGTACTGCGACTTTGGACTTTATCACGGCATCTACGCGTCTGTGCAGAAGCTTGAAATTTTGCAGAAGATCAACGATAATACGTTGTTGATTCGACGAGATTTACAGGAAGGAAGCTCGGCGCCGATCTTCCGCACTGTTTTCCTGCTGTTCAGGATACGCCTGACTAATGGATACCTCATCTGCTTCCGGTCGCACAACTCCATGGTGCGTGTGGAAGATGATGACGACCCGAACGTGCAGTGGATGGAGATGTTCTACTGGCTTATGATCACGGACCCGCCTGCAGAGGGGGCAGATCAAGATATTGTAGGCCCCCCTAGACCTCCGGTGCGAGGCTGTGACGTGACATTCGGCGGCAACCTGCTCAACAGTCGAAGCGCGAAACATGCAACAATCTGGAAGTACCAGATCGCCATGGCGCTATTGCGATGGGAGAGCAATGCTGCGGCGCCGCTATTCGCGCTGTTTGGATAGGTACGCTAATGGTGCTAATTATTTAACAAAATTGTTTTGTGTCATGGCTTCGTAGTGTTACTCCAACGACTCGATTTCGGTGTCGTCGGGCGTATACTTCCTCGCAGAGCCCCTTGTATCGTCGCCTGTAATCAAGAAAAGAACTTGTCAGGTCACAATGGCGATCTCAAAACCCAACAAATATTTGACGGTGTACCTGAGTCACGGTGCAGTACGTGAACTGGAGGTGCTCTTTGATTTTCAATACCATCGAAACCCAGCGTGTTTCGCGATTTCCCGCCATCGTCGCGCATGCTGAACGCAACGGATTCTTGAGCGTCGACATTTGGTTGATCATCTGCAGCATCTGCATGACGAAGCCTCATTGCGAAGGACTGGAATGACATCGTTCCAGTGGAAGGTGTCTCCGGGGCTTTACAGACCCCATTCGAGTCTTCGGCGTGAAAGGAAGTGACCTTGTTCGATACACTGTTTACCCTCGACGCGCCATCCGTGCTAAGCCAACCGCCTTTTTGAAGCGCAATGGATGAGGATAACGCTTCGCCGCGCAAATTTTGATTTCCATGGCGGAAGCTCGTGTTCCAGTCAAGAGGATCGGTGGGCATTATCATCTGCAGCAGTGGAGAGAACGCTGCGTAGCAGTCCTGGGCGTTTTTCAATTGAGCAAACATTCTGTGGACGTGTTTCGGGAACTCTTCCGGTTTAATGTCGAAGTCACGTTTGGGATCGCCGGCCTTCGCAGATTTGTCGGGGTCGTTATGTATCTCTTCGACGTTCGTGAGTGAAGCTGTACGGAGATCCGTTTGGGTGTTCATACCTGGTTGGGCTGAGTTATTCAACATCCGTGTACCTATCGACACTAGAGCAGCAACGCCAGCGGTGCGCATCCTGACCGAATGTTTGTGTAGTTTTCGAAACTCGTTCACCGTTTTGAGCATCGCGGCGCCCCAGTAATCCTCCATGGCCAGTTTTGAGGTGGGGGCGAGGTTCTTCTCCTTGAGATGCTTGCAGGCGCTCTCACAGATCCGGAGCGCTAAGTGAGAAAACGCATGTTTGTGCATGACTTCCACCAGGTCTTGGGAGTTGAGAGAAAACAGGTCACAGGCCCTCACGCTTTGTACGGTGAAGGCGCTGATTGCAGTGCCAAGGAAGCCACGCTCCCCGAAAAAGTCGCCACGACGCAGTCCGATTGGCCGGGTGAGCGATAGAAGAGAGCGGCTCTGCAGCCGAAGGTGACCGCGCAGAACAAAGTACATGGCGCGCGCAACGCTGCCTTCCACGACAATGCACTCGTCGGACGGGTAGCCTTCAAAATGCAGCCGCTCAACCAAGTCGTGTCTGAACATCTCCAGCGCATCGGAGCCTTCCCAACACAGTGGAGTGATGACCTTCTTGATGAACCATCCCACGGGCTCCTTCGACACGTGCAGGACACAAGCGGTGCGAATCGGACGAGGCATTTCTCCAAGAATCTCCTCATAGTTGACACCTGCATGCGAGGACCAAAGTGACGTCATGAACGCGTGCGCGCGGTCTTTGAGGCGGTCGCTCACGCGGAGCCGTGCAAGATAGAGCTCAATGGCGATATGGTTTTTCCTGAAATCTACTTCGAGACCGATGTGCGAGATGAAGAGACTTGCCAGTTCACCGAGCACGAAAGACATAGTGATCAGGCCAACGAACGATACGGCGATGTGGAATGCGTACAAGTACGCCGTATCCGGCGCGAGGTTGCGTGCTTTCTTGACGAACGTCGTTGTTGCGAAGAAAAGTCCTCGGAGAAAACGTAGAGCAAGCTGAGATGGCGACGGGTCTTCTGGATTGGAGATCACCAGCTCTTGTGAAGGAAGCCAGGCATCCCATTCAGTGCCGAACCCCACCTCCGTCGCTACCGCCAGATATGCGCACGCTGCCCAGTAAATCAAGAGCAAGTACAGAAGACAGATATACCAGAAGCGAGTGATCTCGTACGTGACGCTCCGCCGATTAAGTTCGTCCAAGTAGCTCACGACATTGAAAATTTTGAGGCAGCGCAGTAAGCGCAGCCACGGGCGACAGTGGAAATCTGACAAAAAGCGATAGAACGGAATGGCAGCGATGGTGTCCCAGAACATTCGCTCCTTCTTGTAAGTCGAGCGCAGGTCTTGTTCGTACAGCTCCATCGACGCCGGCGACTCCCTGACGTGCCAGCTGAACCAAACGTCGATGATGTAGACGAACTCGCACACCAACCCGAACGTTTTCGCCATCACTGCCATTGGTGAAGAGCGGTTCAGATCGTCCATTGCGAGCTGGTACGGGGTCAGGATCGAGACGTACAGGATGCAAGCCACCATGAACCGGAGCCACAACAAGTGGAAATCGCTTTGAACCTCCGTACCCTCAACAAGGCAATGCAGTGGTGTGAGCACAAATCGGTCTACCCAGCCCAGCAATACCCGATAGGCGTGAGTGTTGCCGTTTTCCCCCTGCTGGAATCGCACATGCTGCTGTTCGTCCTTGATCCGCTCTGCGCGCTGATTCATGATATCAGCCCGAGAAAGCATCAGCCCCGTGGCAGTATCCGTTCCGCGACTTTGCTCCTCGCGCGAAAGCTGCAGAAGCCGCGTTTGTTCGCGATGAATATTCACGATCCTCATCACCTTTTGTTTCCATTCTGGGTATCGATCAAACACAAGCTCTAGCGACTCACGAGACAATTTGTACAGGATACACGACGTCTGGGCTTGGATGTACGCATTCCGCTTCCCGTTGGTAAAGAGACCGTTCTCGCCAAAGTAGCTCCCCGCAGAGATCTCGTTTACCTTTTTGAGCTGTTCGATGGAGTCGCTCCTTTGGATGGAAGGCCCGGCAGCAGAAGCTTGGCGGATTCCAAGTCGCCACAACTTGGTGGCGGCCCCAGTCTTGGCCTCCACCCCCGCTTCACCAGTTCCATTTGCGCCCGTGGAGGCGTTCACCATTCCAAACGGGAGAAACACATCGAGTACCCCTAGAAACAGCGTTACGACCAAAACCAATATGGCCGTTAAAACAAGTCGACCCAAGCAACTGCACCCCAGACAGCCCTCATTACTTACCTGTGAACACGAAGAACATGTCGCTACTTTTCTCGCCCAGTTTGCAGATGAATTCGCCGCGCGAGACCAGCACCTGTGTGAACTGCGATACGAGCATTCGCGTGACAGACCCCTCCATCCCGCTCAGGAATTCCACTTTTTCGATCATGCGCTTGAGATGAACCAGTCGGATATCCGTGAGCAGCGACGGTGGGAGGCAGTGCACAAGGAGATGTTCCTGTGTAATGGTGTGGAACCGTTTGAAGAGGAAGAACGTTTTAAGACGCTCCTGGAGGGTGTCTGGGAGCTGGAAGTGATTGAGCATTTGGCGTACAGCGCCCATCTTGGCGTTGAACTCTCTAGTCTCGGACGATGTCAGCTCGATGATGTCGGTGAAGTTGCCGACAACGTACGCAAAGAGGAAAAAGCCCGACGTCATCGTAAGCACGCTGAAGACACATTGCGCTGTGGTTTTGGGGAATTCCGGCTCGCTGGAGGCCGACATAAGACCGAAGGACCAGTAGAGAGAAGCCATGTACTGCAGAATGTGCGGTGCATGCTCCAAGTGAGCGTGAGGCAGCCAGGGATTCTCTCCAAAAGCTGTTTGTTTGCTGGCGGGATCCATCGTACCCGAGAAATTAGGCACCGCCACCTTGGACGCGAAGTTAAACCAGATGCACCCGAGAAAGTGAGATAACATGAAGGTGTAGTAGAGCAGCTTGAACAAGCGCAGCTCCGTCGTTCGCTTCAGGTATCGAGTCTCCAGTGCGTGCAATTGACTGGGAACCTTGAACAACCGCAGTAATTTGTTTACGTTGAGGAGATCCCACCGCTCATACACCGGCACGCCCCAGTTGATGATATACAGTGGCAGTAGCGCTATGATGTCCAAGACAAACGTCCCGGACCGAATGTACGCGCGCTTGATGCGCTCGAGGTTCATCAATTTGTTGCCATACTCGTAGAACCCGAGTCGCGACCTGATGTACATATCAACCACAAAACACGCCTCTATAAACACCATGACAATGTCGGCGCCTTCGTGGCCTTCTGCGAGCTGGAAACACGCCTGGAACATTACGAGGATCCACTGCGCAGTCATGACGAACAAGACCCACGTCTCCCACGCCAGGATGAACATGGAGTCCGGGTCGTACACAGTGCTAGCTGCGTGTGGTTTGAGCGATCCGAAGAGTGCCTTTCGGATCATGACCACCGTGGACTGACGACGTATTCGTCGACTGGACTCTTTGTTCACCGCGGACTTGGCCAATTTGTTGTTGAGCAGCCGTTGTTGGAGCGTCAGAAGTTCAACCTTCAACGCGGGGAAGATCCCTTCCATAACCTGTAGCTGGTCTCGTGAAACGAAGAGGAGAATGCGGCCGCTATTTGCGCTGACATGCTCGGTGTAGCCTTCTCCTCGCTCCTGTTGAGTTAGTGCTGCCGTACCGAAGAACCCTCCTCGAGGAACTTCTCGTAGATGGCCACCTGCAGTCACAACACAAACCTCTCCTTCGAGGAGGAAGAACATCCCCGTGACATAGTCACCATGTCGATACACGGTTTCGCCCTGACCATAAAGGATGAACTTTACGTTCTCCACCATCACTTCCTCGAGTTTATCTCGGACTGGCCGAATGCCTTGCAGCAGTGCTAGCGTTTGCAGCACAGGAAGGCAAATACTGCGCAAAACATCAATCCGAACGGATCGTGGTAGATCTGCTAGCAGTTCCCCGATGACAGCGCCACGATGCGAAGACCACCAATAGTCGAGAAATGACTTGACGCGTTGGTGGATGGCTAACGGAGCATTCTGTCGACGTAAGAAGAGCTGAATCCGAGTACTCGTGGCGAAGAACTCCTTCTGCTCGAATGCTGAGGCGGTGAAGCGCTTCTGCACGTTGTCGACCACAATGGCCGTGACCAAGAACCCACTGAGCATCAACAGCAGTGCTGCCACCAATTGTACGTCGCTGTCGGGCTCTGCACTTTTCCCTGGAGATGCGAGGACACCGACTGCGTAGTACAGCGAACGGGAATATTCCATTGCACTAATGTTGCGAAGCTCGCTGGCATCGGTTCTTTCGTTGAAGACTGTGCCGTTGCAGTTCTCCAAGTACGTCGAGTTTAGTCTACGCAGACAGAGCGCAGTGGACGAAATCCATGCTTCTTCTTCGTTCGGATTGAATCCCTCGACGTACGAGATAGCAAAATGGATGCACGCGACAATGTGGAACAGCATGATCAGCAGCACCCCGAGTAGCACGAGCTGGCGTCTGCTATTTAGATTGACAAAGTACTCGAGCTCCTCGAGGTGTTTTTTCAAGTGAAATACTCGCAGCAGGCGAGGAAGGCGAAGAAGACCATACCTCGCCATGTGCAGATACTGGTACGGAAGTGCGCACAGCAGGTCGAAGAAGAACGGTCCTTCAAAATATCGCTGTGCGCTCCTCATCGGGTCCATGATTTTCTCTGAGTCGGCCATGAACGACAGATTGAAGTTGAGCAAGATGTCGACGTACAAAACGACACTGAAAAGCGAGTCGACCACCAGCGTCAACAAGGACGGTCGTTGCCACAGTGGGAAAACCACTTGGACAGGGATCATTAACCACGAGTGGCAAAGATTCGCTTGAAGCAGCAAGAGCCACCAGAAGCGAACGTGCGAATGCTGGTCGATGCACTGCGCCCGTAAAATATAGCGCCATACACCATGCCGTGGCTTTAATCGGGCTACCACCGCTGGTATTCTGTGATTGGACTGGCGTCTAGGATTGCTGTGGTTCCCGGTCGAAACATGCGAGTCGACCGAATCAATTTGCGTCGGGATAACGATATTGCGCTTTTTCATCGTCTGTGGGACGTCGGTGCTGCTTCTTCTCGCGGAGGCTCGCGCGGTGAGGTCTCCATTCATCGTTAGTACTCGGTTCAAAGTGTGGGTTATCGCTGTTGTGCCTGCTGCGATTCCAGCGGATATTGAGGCGCTTCGCCCGCCTGGTTTGACGGTCGGAAGGCTGTTCGGGGCGATTACCGTGTTGACGATGTAATTGTTATCACCGCGCACCCGATCGAGCGTCGCCTTGATGTGTACCGCGATCATCTTAGCGCACTCTGGGTATCCGTGGAGTACGCGCTCGCAGTGGAAGCGCGTTAATTTGTAAAGAATTGAGTACGTGGTAGACATGACTGCTGCTGAGCGCTTCATTGAGGAAAAGACGGACAGCTCGCCGAAGCACGTGCCTTTGCGAATTTCTCGCACGGTCACAGACTTGATAATGACTGCAAGCACCCCGGAGTGTACAATATACATGGCGTCTCCGTCGTCTCCTACCGAAAAGAGCGTGCTTTGCGCAGGGACAGAGATCATCTCCAGCAAGCTCGTCATCGCCACAATGAACTGGTCACTGCAGCCTTCAAAAATGGGGATCTGCGCGAACGTTGCCTTCAGCAGCTCCACCTGAATGTCGTTCGCTACCGACTGACACAACCTTTTCGCTGCCTCGCGGTCATCAGACTCTTCGTCCGTATAATATCGCCGTAGGTACTCGATAGCTTGCGTTTGCTGACTTTCTGGGACACGGTGGAAGGAGAGAAGGTGAACGAGCTGGTTGATGCGCGCCTCGACTGCCTCCGAGTGACCGCTTTCACACTTAGAAATGACGAAGATCGTCGCCACGAGGGTCGTGAACATGGAGAAACCGCAGAGCGCCACCAACGTGGTGAAGAGGAACTCACTGATGTGACGCGGCAGTTCTCCTTCAAAGAGACCAGTCATGATACCGACACTCCAGAACAACGAGCTCAAGTACTGCGTGTGCAGTGGGTGATGGCTTTCTTCTGCTGGTGGTAACCAGTGGTTGGTGTCGTCTTCATTGTAGCCGAAGCTGTATCGCAAGCATGCCAAGACGTGGGCTATGTAGACCATGGAGACTAACACTTTGAGCAGCTTGAGGAGGACAAAATGTGTGGCGTACAGTTCATCCAAGCTCGACACGAACTGGCCGAGCCGCAGACAGCGCAGAAATTTGATCGCCGTGAGCCTCACAAAAGCGTAATGATTTCCCAATACCAAGAGCTGCCACGGCACGACCGCAATCAAGTCCGCAGCGAAGTGGTAGGAGCGGAAATACCGTCGTCGTGTTAATTTCTTGTCCCTCACCAGGTTCCCCGACGAGTAGTAGCCTGTGATTGCACGCACGTACAAGTCGACGGCGAATAGGAACTCACTCAGTAACGCGAAGACAAAGGCGATGTTCACCGCCTCTATCGATTCCGGCTGGAACGCAAGGAAATACGGGATAGCAAACCCCTGGTAGAGCACGCAAACCAATAGTACGTGCTCCCAGGCTTTGATTGCTGGCGCATTCGGGTCGAACGCGTCCGTCACACCATTGTCCTCTACAAATTTCGTCCGCGTGAACGTGTCTATCACCTGGTCGATAGACTGTCGAGTTATGGAGAAACTGGCCTTGGATCGGAGTCGCCCTTGTGATACAGTATTACCATCTTCCACGCGCCGGACGGCGTATCCGCTGATCATACTCATGGCAGCTCGATTTGACCGATCCTGCGTGCGTCAAGTCTCGCACTCATGCGACTGATGGATTCCTGTGCCTTGAGCAGCGTACGTGTATCGAATGCGGACAAGTCAACTAAAAATTCGTGTGCCCTCAACGGCCCGCATGTGAAACCTCTTTCTCCAAATTGGGTAGGGTAGACGCCTCGCGGACTGCTGTTGTCACCCACCATTCGACATTCATGAAGAAATTGGTCGTGGCGCCACTGCGGTCCTTGAACACCGTGACGTCAATCCTAGACGATGTCGCCACGAAACCTTTCGAAGTGGCCCGGGATCCGCAGACACCAAGCCTTAAGATTTAGCATCAGGTGCTACTCGCTGCTCTACTCTACGAATTCGCAGCCATCCCGTTCTTCATTACGTTCCAGCCCCGTATCCCGCTGCGTGACAATGGCACAGCAATGGTCTTCTACATGTGTGAAGTGCTTTTCCTTGCTGACTTTTACGTGAAATTCACCACGGGATTCTTTAAAGACGGCAACGTGGTATACGACGTCCAACAAGCACGGAGGCGATATCTCAAGTCTCCTGAATTTGTCGCTGATGCAATGGCAATCGCCCCGTTCGGTGTATTCCCAGTGAAGTTATCTGTATCTACGATGGTCTTGGAAGTTTTGAAGGTTCCTCGCGTGTACCGGATTCCACGATACCTGTCTATCGTGGACGACGCCTACGTCCGACACTTTGAGCTTCTCAAGTTGTCCAAACTTCTTGTTGGTGTCGTGCTGCTATCGCACTACATTGCGTGCGTCCGCTTCTCCTTTGGTTACGATAAGCACCACACGAACGAATGGCTTCCGTCGCCACCCGAGCACACAACTACAGTCCAGACGCAGTACCTCATGTCCATGTTTTGGTCGTTTGGTCTTCTCACTGGTCTATTTGAAGGTGAACTCCCGCACAGCATCGACGAGTTCCTCTTCACTATCGCGGTGGCCATTTGCGGTTTCTCCGTGTTCACGTACCTCTGCGCCACCTTCTTCTTTATCTCCAAGTGCGAGGCCACCAACACTGAGGTAGCCGAAGCTCGAATCACGCAGCTCAAGCATATTCTGGCGTTCCATCGCGTCCCTGACAATGTCCGTGGTCCCATGATCGAGTATTTGAGAGTACGTTTCGGGTGCATCCTATTATTTGGCCGCTGTCTAACGCACATTTTACGTAGCATCACTACGCGGGTACTAATACGATCGACAGAGAGGTGGCCAAGCTTTTGTGCCCTTCAATTGGCAAGGACGTCCAAGTGGAGCTGCTGAAAGACATTGTTGCTCGAATCTCCGTATTCTCGGACTGCAGACCGGAATTTATCGAGCTCTCGACGTCGTTGCTGGAGAGAGTGTGTCTCCCAGCACAATGCACGCTCTTCAGCATCGGAGACCCTGGTGACGCCATGTACATTATTCATGCTGGAGTGCTCGACATTCTTGGAAGAAAGGCAAAAATTCGGGAACTTCGTAAGAACGACTTCGTGGGGGAACTGTCGCTGTTTTCCAGCTTTCCTCGATCGGCTACAGTGATTACTAGCACGTATTGTGTACTCTACAAACTCTCGCGGTTCCACACCGAGTTAGTTCTCGGCAACTACCCCACAGCTGCGTGCGGCATCAAGAAAGTCGTCGCGGCGATCATCGAGAAGACACAGGAAAAGCCGAAAGCTGATCCAGTCAGCACTTTCCGCCCAGAAATCAAACCGCGCAAAGTTAACAACACAAAGAACGACTTGCAGCTACCAACACAGCCAGACTATTGGGCTGGATACAGGAGGAAGAGCAGCATTATCTCTCCTGTGTCAATACCGCCCACTCCCAAAGTTACAGTGGACAGCAGTGACCCAGCGGCTACTGGTCCACCGCGGCTCCTTCAACGTGTCTTAAGCATGAAGAAAAAGCGTCTATCCGACGCTATGAAAGATGTGTACGATGAATACACAGCTCCTCGAGCCAACACCATCGCACCAAAGCCATGGTGGGCGAGCTTGTTTCTGAAACGATGCTTAGACTGTGCCGGCCCACTCCGACTCTCGTGGATTTTGGTGTTGCAGCTCGTGTTGGTCTTTAATTGGTGTCTGATCCCGCTACAACTTAGCTTTCCCGCGTATAACGACGCAAATTGGTTCGTCTACATGTTGAATGGACTGGCCGACGCGATCCTGTGGGTCGATATCTATGGGAATTTCAACCTAGCATTCACGCAAGCCTCCGAAAAAATTCGAGATACGATAAAGAGTGCAAATCGATATTTGCGCGAAGGCTTCGTGTTGGATTTACTCTTTGTGCTGCCGTATGAGGTGTTTGCCCCTCCTGAGCTGCATTGTTTTGCCCGGATACCTAGGTTGCTTCGAATCTGGCGTGTCTCGGGCCATTTCCACGAAGTCGACAAGGTCTACCCTCTTCGCAGTAAACATCGACTCATGCTATTCGCGGTGCTGTTGTTCCTATTGATTCACATTGGGACGTGCCTGTACTTCAGCTTCACTTTTTTCGCGGGATTCTCCGACGAAGAAGAGGGGTGGCTGTTGTACCATGACGTTGAGATCCATCGCATCAACGATACCCATTTTTCAGGTTACGACAACGTCACGTATCAGCTTGGAGACTCAGAATTGGACCACATATCCGCGATGCAGTATCTTCGTTCCTTCTACTTTGCAACACACGCACTGACTGGTCTTGGCAAAGGCGTGGAACCAGATAACGACCTGGAGTATGTTGTGGCACTCCTGTTCATGTTCAGTGGTTTTTTCATCACTGCCATTGTCGTGGATAATGTTCAGAAGCGATTCACGTCTTCCGCTCACGAAGAAAAGGAGTTTTTCGTAATACGGTCTCGAATTCAAGGTTTTTTGCGGCACCAAAACGCGCTATTCGCGATCCACCATCGAGTTAATGTGTTCCTGGAGTTTTGGTGGGCTTCGCATCGAGGAATTTCCATTGAGGAGCTTATGTGCGAACTTCCCGTGTCATTCAAACAGGAGGTGCTAAGAAGTATGTACACGCCAGCACTACAGACACTGGCACTCCTGACAGGCGTTTGCCCATTTTTGACCGAACTGGAGAATGCCCTCGTGGCCAATGTTGTGTTGTTGCTGTTTGGTCAAGGTGAATTCATTTATCGAGAAGGCGATAGCGCACGCGGCCTCTACTTTTTGCTCGAAGGACGGGTTTCACTGAATAAACAAGGCGTGCGGTCAAAAGTATCGAGAGGTGGAAACTTCGGCACTCAGGTTCTCAGCGCTAATACGATACAGACAGGTTATACAGAGGACGCGAGCGCGGAAAGTGGGTGCGTGGTTATCTTTCTGTCGAGAGACGCACTTCATAACCTGTACACGGTTTTCCCACATCTTCCGACTGAGCTGATCCAGCTCGAAACGCGCTTGCTTCGGACCAAGCTTGCGAAATCCGGATGCAACAGCCAGGAACAAAAGAAATTCGCCAAAACTACAGGTCGTGTGTGGATATTCTCGAGGCCTGAGCGAGTAATTGACCCGGATTCCAGATACGTTATTGTGTGGGAAACGTGGTTGTCAATTACTATGACGGTTCAATGGATCCACGTGTTGGTGAATATCTGCTTTAGTGTGCTCCCTGATACTTTCGCCATGACGGACAGGGTCACGATCGCGTTAGAAGTGTCGTTCGTGTTGGATATTTACATCCGCTTGTGTCTCGGCTATCGCGAATATGGCAACAAAATCATGGATTTGAAGTTGGCTCGTCGTCGGTATCTGAGGTCGTGGTTTTTCGTCGTGGATATGGTCGCACTATTGCCATTCTTCATGCTGAACTGGTTACCATCTTTTACCAGAAGAGAACTCTACAATCTCAACAAAGTTGTGCGTCTTGTGAAAGTGCCGAACCAGTTCCGAGCGTTGGCGCAGCGGTACGTGAAATTTACCAATGAGCTGAGAATGATGAAGTTGGTGTACTACACGCTCCTCGCAACGCACATTCTGGGGTGCGTGTACTTTGACTTTGCGTCGCACGCATCGGGAGTCTACATATTAGTGACGGGGGAAGCAGCGGTGTCTAGCTTCGGGGAGAATGCGTGGTCATTGCCAAAGGAGTTAGAAGACGCCTCGTTACTGCATCAGTACTTCGCGGCGAATTTCTGGGCGTTCGGATCATGTCGGCGTCGAATACTGGCGAACTCCCTGAGACTGCCTCGCAGTGCGTTCTCACTATCACCACACAGGTTATCGGCTTCTTCTTGTTCGCGTACGTGATCGGCAATTTCTCGGACATTATCGAGCTTGCAAACGCCGAACACCGCGAGTTCAACACGAAGATGGGGTCGATCCGACGTTTGCTGGCGCACTTCAAACTACCTCTGGGGCTGCAAAACAAGATCAAAACACTCCTGTTCTTCAAGAGATTCCACTCCATCACACAGGAGAAAGTACTCGAACGTTACCTGCCTCCGTCGCTCATGACGGACATCCGACTGCTGAACGTGAGCCCCATGATCGAGAAGGTGCCGTTCTTAAAAGGCATGGGCGCGTCTATCACTCGGATGTTGGTCGCTCAATTCCAGCAAGTTTTGATACTCAAGGACGAGTTTGTGTATGTTCACGGTGATGTCAGCACGGACATTTTCTTCGTCAAAACTGGGATCCTGGCCCGTTTTGTGCCGGAGAGGAAAGACGCCATGGCGAATTCGCTCGTGTCCGAATTGAAATACGATCACCATGATCGAATGCAGAAGCTCGGCGATATCTGCGCCGGGGATTTCTTCGGGGAGAACGCGCTGTTTGGGGATGCGCCACGAGCATCGTCCGTGCGTAGCAAGTCGTCCTGCATTCTCTACTCACTGTCTCGCTGTTCTTTGGAAATTGTGTTCGAGTTGTTCCCCACCTGGAAAAATCATGTTCTGCAAGCTGCAAGGATCCAACAGAAACAACAACGGAATTCGGACGGACAATTTGTGCACAGTTTCCACAGCTCTCCAACGCTGAAATGTGTCGAGCCTGTCAAGTTACCGACACAGCGTCTGGTTCAAAATGCGTTTGTCTCTCCAGGAAGCTGGTGGTGCTCACTAAACTGGTTTAAAGTGTTACCGACATTCGTTGAGGCGCAAAGTCCATTGCACATTGTATGGCTACGTGTGATAACTGCATCTACTTTCTACGCTGCGTTCATGTTGCCGTCGTGCGTGGCATTTGGGGCGTGTAGAACGTGGGACGGACTATCTTTTGGGGCGAATTTCCTCGAGCTGTGCTGCTTTATTGTGTTCGTAATGAACGTGTGGGTCAACTTGCGACTCAAGCAGACGGAGTTAGCTAAGGAACTGTACGAGGGGAACATTCGGGAAGCCTACCGTCGCAGTCGACTTGTGGTGGATACTACCGCCGCTCTACCTGTGCAGTACTTGTTCTACGTCCTCTCCCCGCCTACAGAAGTCGCCTGGTTAAGTGTGAATCGATGCGTGAAGGTATTGAACGTCGCGCACTACATGAATGAGATTCATCATCAAAGTGTTTCGTACGAGCGGGCTCGATTTCAAACAATTTGCTTACTGTACATACTAGTCATCTATTGGGGTGCGTGCGCCTACTTGCTGTTCGCCGACCACGAAGGCTACAGCACCGAGTGGGATTCGTGGCTGCCGTCCGTAGAGCTTGATATTGACGACAATCCACCTCTGTCTGTGCTAAATCTGCGTCTGCTTCGCGGCGTCTTCTTCTCCGTCACGGCTTTCATTAAAAAGGGGCGGACGTTCACGCCGGAAGGAAAAGGTTTCATCTTCGCCATCATCGTGTGTTTCTTCGGCTTGATGGTGATGGCGTTTATGATCGGAGAGATTGCAAGTCTCTTCATCTCATCGATAGACAATGAAGTGAACTACCGCAAGAATCATATCGCAGTCGAGAACACTATGACACGCTGGAAATTGAGTGCACCCCTCAATGCGCGGGTGCACGTGTTCCTCGCCAACCTTTGGTCATCACATCGGGGAGTGGTTTACCAGGAAGTCTTCAGCACATTACCCACTCAGATCCGTCTCGAGACGGTGTTGCACATTGTCGATCTCCCGCTCCAAGCATTGGTATCTCAAGTCTTCCGGCCTCTGGTGCAAGGCGATGGCGTCAGTCTCACACGACTCACGAACGCGATAGCCGGTCATCTGCAATTCGACAGCTACCCGAGTGGGGACCTCGTTCTGAAGGAAGGAAGAATACCCGATGGACTTTTCTTCGTAGTGTCGGGCTTATTGGTGTCAACGACGAATGATCGGGGACCAGATCAACCGGTCGCGCAGTACATAAGGGGTGACACTTTGCAATTCGCGCCGTGTGGCTTAAGTGGTTCAAGGGACTCTCCCACCGTCTCTTCGGAGGATCTCTCTTCTCGGAAGAAGTCCCCCTGTGTGGGGCCGAGAAGGTGAGATGGAGTGTTCCTGTGCGCCAAGGACGGAAGCAGCGCCGGGTTTGGCGATCGCCACCAAGATAATCAACTGCGATGCAGCATGTGGAGCCTGGTGACCTTCACGAGTGTCCAAGATCTACACCAAGGCGCGACGGACTCGGCGGACCCTTCGCGTTCAA
This sequence comes from Phytophthora agathidicida, assembly GCA_025722995.1. Lineage (NCBI taxonomy): Eukaryota > Oomycota > Peronosporomycetes > Peronosporales > Peronosporaceae > Phytophthora > Phytophthora agathidicida. The sequence goes on along the minus strand of CP106972.1, from coordinate 1,944,113 downwards.
GACCTCCTCGCCAAGGCACAGAGGGTCTGGTAAGCCCTCTCGTGTGCAAGTTTCCTACCAAGGCGCGTGGACAAGGTGTACCCTCGCGCTCAGCTCAAGCACCACACCACGTAGGGCCTGGTGACCCCCCACGTGTACAAGATCTCCCACCACAACGGTCCGGGTCTGGTGAACCTGTGAGCGTTTAAGTTCAACCACCAAAGCACAGAGGACGTGGTGGCCCTCCTGTGCTCAATCTTCTTCCACCATGTGTGGCGAATGCGTCTCACCGGATCTACCGACCATTTGAGTGATATCGGGGCTTCAAACCCCCAAGATCATCGGGCTTCGACACCCCTAGCGATTTCAGGAGTGTATAGTTAGGCAATGATCTAACCAAAATACATGACCTTTTTCACACCACCAGTACATAAGGGGTGACTACTATGGAGAACACGGTATTCTCACACACTCCGTAAGCGCCACCTCCGTGCAGACGCAGATGCCGTGTGATCTGTTTTTGCTGCGTACGTCCAGTCTAATCGGTATTCTGAGCAAGGACGAGTTCTTTTCGATCGTTCGGAGCACGGTGGAGGGCCTATTTCACTCGTTGCAACAGCGGAACACACTTGGTGGTCGGTCTCCGTTCCCAATGCCGCCTCATATCTGGGAACAACAACTACGGAATGTTCTGGAGCGACAGCGATTGACATGGGCGCTCAATGTCCTGGATAAGGACTCCATTCCATTGTCCAAAGGGGATGTGCTCTGGAGCAAGTTGGTAACCAACGTACTTGACGCCAGCGATTCCTCGCTCTCCTGTTTACAATTGTTCCGACCTTTTCTCGAGATGGCGGGGCCAAAGGGCAAGCTCTTCGAGCGATCTGCTTGTCAACGTCGTGCCCCCAATATCCCTGTGAATGCCCGTAAGAAGCCGGGACTACAGCTCAAGAGTCTTGTTCGCCAAATTGGTGCTGCAGCTGTCAACACGAGCACCCGTGGTTCCCATTCTACAAAATGGTTCCATTTCGCGACTAAGCGCACGGAGTACGACTTCATGACGCCAAGACCGGTCCTCGCGATTGTTCACCGAGAGATCGCAGCGAGTTCCGGAACCTGCTAACGATGTCGCGGAAAGCTAACTCTTTCAGTAGTAACACTGATATTGCAAGCTCAGCTGCGTAGTTGACCTTACCAGTAGATCTGCCAAATGGTTCTGTGGTCGCGTTTGCGGCCACGTTTGCGTTTCGGTTTGCCAAAATAATACACATGTGGTTGACCTCCTTCTCGTAGTGTGCCGCCGACCTCATTCTGCAAGAAAGCTTGATTTCTGGCGGGCAGGACGGCGTTGAAGTTGATTCTCAGAAAATATATACGGACATTCCTGATACTGCATCGAGATAGCATTGCAGCACATCTGGATTCTAGTGCTCATGACGTCGCAACACGCGATTCTCTCTTTCCAGTTCACGGTCTCCGTTAATTCCCAGCTGTAAGGTTAGCAAACGTTACGGATCTTATGGTTCCACCTTCGCTGTTATATCGCTCAAAAGAAAACGAGAACTAAAGGCGTCGAGCACTTTTCGGGATTCAAATTTAACACTTGCAGCCTTGCTCAGCGTCAGTAGTCGTAGAATTCAAACCTAGCGATACGCCGTCTCTACCCGAACACGGGTATCCCGATTCCCCGACTCACCCGAGAACGGCAACCAGATGCTCAACTCAAGTGTTGCGCTGATTTGCACTTGGCGAATATTTAAGATGTGCGGCAATGCAGGAGAGGAGAGTGCATCGTGCATTTGTGTACCTCGGAAAACATTGAAACCTTTGAGCATCACGCTGGTAAGCACTCTAGTCTAAACAAGTCCCAGTCCTTGTGATTAGACGAGTGAGCTAAGCAATGAGTGAAAGCACTTCAACTCAAACCCACAAAAGCTCTCAAGTGGCTACTGTACATGCGTGCTTCAAGTCTGTGTTGCACGTCGCCAAACTCTAAAACCTCGAGTTGTGCAGACTTTGTGAGCCGAGACACACAGTCAGTCAAACCTTTCCGAAAAAAATCCCGACGATGGGATTGCCGATCCACGACCGCAGATTAACGAACTTGTAGATTAACGTATGTCGGCGAGGTTCAGTACACGTATCCTGTGACGATTCACCTGTTTGCAGCTTTTCCCGCTCTCTGAAGCAGCGCTCCACCCGCGTCAAATATCAAAACAGTTGCAAGTCTGAAGCGCGAGTTCAGCACACCTGGCTCAAACTTCAGCAAGTTGAGCACGAGGCTTTATCTACAGTACATGTAGCTCTCGCTATGTACTCCAGCAGCTCTTGTCAAGCGAGCATGGGGTGGCCCAGCTGGTTTGACAAGCTGGTTGGGACTTCTTTGTGCTCTGTTTCGATGTCCTCAACGTCGAAGTTGTAGGGGCGTTGAGGTTTTCGTGCCGCAGTCGAGTTTGGTCTTGCTCACTTCCAATTCTGCCGCCTCCGCCGCAGCTCACCTCAATCCAGCCTCGACTCGACCTCACCTGCCTCGGACCCGGATTTCGATCACCATGGCGAAAGGACCGTTTCTCACGTTCGAGGACTTCAAGACATGCTTCAATCTCTTCTGCTGCATCTACGGTATTGGTACGCTTGGTATGCCCGGTAACTTCGCTCGCGCCGGCCCCGTGATCGCCATCGTTGCTATGACTTTCATGGCCTTCGCCAACATCTATTCGTCCATCACGATGTCCAAGGTCATCCTGTTGGCACCGAAATCCGTCAAGACTTTCGGCGACCTCGGTGAATGGAGCATGGGCACCACCGGCCGCACGCTTTGTGTGGTCTCTCAGATGGGCTCGTGTCTGCTGATCCCGTGCGTCTTCTTGGTGCTTGGCGGTCAGTTGCTCGACGGTCTCTTCCCCGGTGCTTTCAGCCAGACAACGTGGACCATCCTCATGGCGTTGATGGTGCTGCCTGTGTGCCTGGTACCGACCCTGAAGGAAGGCTCCGGTGCTGCCTTTGCCGGTTGCATGGGCACTATCATTGCCGACATTATCGGTGTTGCAGTTGTGATTCACGGCATGCGCGGCCACCCAAGCGTCCCCTTCCCTGACCTCAAGTTCTCGCAAGTCGCAGGTGTGTTCGGTAACCTCTCGCTCGCTTACGGCGCCGGTATCGTCATTCCGGACCTGCAACGCCAGCACAGCGACCCGACTCGCATGCCTCGTGTGGTCGGTGTCACCGTCGCGTTCGTGTCGTGCCTCTTCTTGGTGCTCGCAAGTACGTCGTACTCTGCTGTCGGCTGCCAGATCTCGGGCAACCTGCTTTTCACGATCTACCCGGACAGCAAAACTGGCATGACCTCTCTCGGCTTCGCCCCGAACTGGGGCATCGTCGTTCTTGCCTACCTGTTCATGCAACTCCACATTACGATCGCCTTCTCCGTCATCCTGAACCCGGCCTTCTACATCTCGGAGCGTCTGTTCCTCGGCATGCACAAGCGTACAAATGAGGACATTGAGAACGGCTTCGGCTTTGAGGAGAATGCCACCCCTGCTGATGGGCTCAACAAACAGTCGGATGCTGGTTTCTCCAACACCAACAACAACTCGATGCTCCAGTCGAACCGCCGTTCAAAGATGTCGTACGTATCGGTGGCTGACTCGGAGCGTGTGCACAAGGACAACGAGGAGGAGGAGGCGGCTGAGTACACCGGCGCCAACGTGCTGAAGTACGTCGCTCTCCGTATCACCATTGTTGTCATCCTGGTGATCCTTGCTATCGTGTTCAAGGACCACTTCTCGGAGTTCGCCGACTTCGTGGGTGCTTCGTGCATCACGATGAACTGCATCCTGCTGCCCATTGTCTTCTACCTGATCAAGGCGTGGGAGCGTGTGCCGGTGTACGAAAAGGGTGCGGCTATCGTGGTGGTCTTCGTTTGCTTCGTGCTGGGGTGCTATGTCACCTACACCACCGGTAAGGCCCTCTTCTCCCCCACGGAGAACGATGCCGAGTTCCCGTTCTGCGACTCCGAGTTCGAGAACACCATCTACTATAACTACACGGCTGCGCACGAGAATTAGGTCGTTCTCTTTGTTTAGACATGTAGGCGAGTTTGCCACTTTGAATGAACGTTAACTGTTTCTAGAATCTTTGGGTTGATTTTACTTTTGTTACTCTGTTTCCAAGTTGCGCTCTCCGCTCATTGAGATCAGAAGCTCGAAATTCTTTTTATCATAAAAGTTCTCAAGGTTTCGAGGAAGTTGACTGTGTAACTAGACCGAGACAACACTTTTCAAATTCTTAGCTTTTTATTGCCTGACGTATTATGTGAAAGGGATACATGTAATCCAGACGCAACGACTTCGAGAATGGAAGCACTAACCGATTGACCACCAGCCTAATTCTCGTGCGCAGCCGTGTAGTTGTAGTAGACTTTGTTCTCGTACTCGGAGTCGCAGTACGGGAACTCAGCATCATTGTCCGAGGGGAAAAACAGCTCCTTGCCGGTCGTGTACGAAACGTAGCAGCCGAGGGCAAAGCAGACCACCACGACTGCACCACCAGCCACCTTCTCGTATGCCGGGATGCGCGCCCAGGCCTTCATGAAATAGAAGATGATCGGTAGCAGGATGCAGTTCAGCGTGAGGCACGATGCGCCAATAAAGTCGGCAAAGTCGGAGAAATGGTCCTTGAAAACGATGGCCAGAATCACCAAAATGACGACGATTGTAATGCGGAGCACAATGTACTTGAGGATGTTCGACCCTGTGTACTCTGCAGCCTCAGCCTCTTCGTCGTCCTTGTGCACGCGCTCCGAGTCGGCCACTGAGACGTACGACATCTTGGAGCTGCGTCGAGCCGAGGGGTTGACACTGATGCGGACAGAGTCCGACTGCTTCGACAACAACTCAGGTGTGGCAGTCTCTTCGAAGCCGAAGCCGTTCTCGATCTCCATGTCCTTCTTCTTGTGCATGCCCAAGAGCAGACGCTCGGCGATGTAGAATGCCGGGTTCAGGATCACAGAGAAGGCGATGGTGATATGGAGCTGCATGAACAGGTAAGCCATCACCACAACGCCCCACCGCGGCTTGAAGCCCAGCGACGTCATGCCGGTGTCGTTGTCCGGGTAGATGGTGAAGAGCAAGTTGCCCGAGATCTGGCAGCCCACGGCCGAGTAGGCCGTGCTGGAAAGGATCAAGAAGAGGCAGGACACGAAGATGACGGTGACGCCCACAATGCGAGGCATGCGAGTCGGGTCGCTGTGCTGGCGTTGCAGATCGGGAATAATGATACCAGCACCGTAAGCGAGCGACAAATTGCCGAACATATTGGCAACCTGCTCGAACTTAAGGTCCGGGAACGGTACGCTGGGGTGACCACGCATGCCGTACATGACGACCGACACGCCAATAATGTCGGCAAGAATCGTGCCAAAGCACCCGGCAAAGGCGGCACCAGACCCCTCTTTCAGAGTCGGAACCAGACACACCGGTAGCACCATCAACGCCATGAACACCGTCCAAGTGTTGGTGCTCCACGCATCCGGGAAGAGGCCATCAAGCAATTGACCGCCTAGAATCAAAAAGACGCACGGGAGCAGCAAGCAGGAGCCCATTTGAGAGATGACGCACAGGTAGCGGCCGGTAGTGCCCATACTCCATTCACCGAGGTCACCGAAAGTGTTCACCGAGCGGGGGGCGAGCAGCATGACCTTGGACATGGTGATGGACGAGTAGGTGTTGGCAAAAGCCATGAAGGCCAAGGCAAAACACGCGAGTGTGGGACCGGCGCGGGCGAAGTTGCCGGGCATACCAAGCGTACCAATGCCGTAGATGCAGCAAAAGAGGTTGAAGCAGGTCTTGAAGTCCTCGGACGTGAGGAATGGCCCCTTCGCCATGGTGAATTCGGTTGACGAGTTGAGAACTGTGGCGGAGGAGGTTAATTTGGAAATGAGCTACATCAACACAGCTGCGGTGGCAACGACTTCGATTACGAGCTGTGGCAACACGGAGCTCAGCGTGTACAATATCCAGAGCGTCATCGGCGATAGTATCGCTTACAGTGTTTAACGTCAGGAGGGCGTTTTGAGCCAGGGCCTCATGGCTTCAACGCCCCTATCAGATCCCCACCGCTCCGGCTCAATGAGGCGGGCTCGTTTCTTTTGCGGCGGCGTAAGCAAGCGATGCTCCAGAAACACATCTTCGCAGCGATCATGAGCTGGTGGAAGGGTTCAGGACAATTGCATTGGCGGGAAGCGTGCTACGTAGCGGGACTCATGAACGCTCACAATCCGGCTAATGGCATTGGGAACATGCAGTAAACACCGTAGTACACTTACTGCAGTGCTCGGTGAGAACAAGGCATTTCGAAGTGCAGTTTTGAGGAGGATGGTTCTTTCAACACATCCTAACTCAAGCATGCTTCCGGCTTCCAACGAAACATGTGAACTGAAGTGTATTACTCCAAGCGTACGCAACTATCGAGTATGTAGTACATGCATCACGACCGCCTTTTCAAAGTCGAGCAATGGCAGTGGCCAGCCGCACTGTGGCTTCGTGGCATACAGGGGCGAAAACGCAGCCTTCAACATCATGCGCTTTGTATGCGCTGGGTCGTTGAGCGTCTTTCAGGTCAACGGCGAGCAGCAGCAGTAGGGTAGCTAGCTTACATCTCGGGTTACAGCGAGAACAGGCCCCGTCGACGAGAAGCGACAGGCTTGGCGGGGTGAAGACTGTAACACAGCAATTGCTATCAATACATGCTCCGACTACTTTGAGCATCACAGTGAAGCCCGCGCTGCAAAGCTATCGAGCATTGCTTTGCAGGACTCCTCCGTATCTCTGACTGGCACACTTCAACTTCGACGTTGAGAAATACTATATTGAAGCGCCTTAATCCCAGTGAGACTTTTGCTAGGAGTAGCTCCCCCATCGTGATGAATCAGAATACATGAGAACGGGAGGGAACAGCCCGAAGTTTTGCGTCCGAGTGAACGAAGCCATAAAATCTTCTTGCCGAGAAGCGATCTCAGAAATAAAACACACGAAGGCGAACCGGACCTCGACGCTGACTTCCGACCGCGATATCTAGTCGCCTCAGCCTCATCATCCTTCTTGTTCCCGTTCTGGCCCACACAGTATCTGAAATTTTGTCGGGTGAGATCAACACTCGCATTAGAGACGAGATATGTTAGTGACGCCTTGGGAGTTACCACGTTTTGCCAACTTTACAGAGAGTTAGCAGGTCGAGCACTCGTGGGCCTGTAACATCCTCCAGAGATGAAATCCCTGGTGAACAGGACTCCGCGACGAAGGCTTCGCCGGTAAAAGGTCTAGGGACGCTATGGAAGCAATCCGATGTTCTTGTGGAAGATGTTCCTCGCGGCGTTCACGTCGCGGTCGTATCTCGCGTGGCAGAACGAACACCGGAACACGTCGCTCCCGCCGAGGTTGTTCATGATCTCGCCGCAGTTGGGACAGGTCTTCGAGGTGTACTCCTCTTCGCAGTCGATCACGCGCCCGCCGGCGCGCTTCATCTTGTACTTCAGTAGCATCTTGAACCTGTAGTGTGCCTGCGCCATCATAGCTCTCGCAGTCGGGCTCTTGATCGTTCTCTTTTGAACGGTGGCGGAAGTCTCTGGGGTAGCGTCCGATGCTACCTCCGAAAAGTGCCTGCGCACCATCTCGGCCGTCTGGAACGACGGCAGGAGGACGTTCTGGTATCGCGAGGCCAGCCAGCTGGAAAGCTCCTGGTGCATGTCGTTCACAGTGCGAGTCGCCTTGCGAGACGTGAAGCGGATCCGTCTGCGCAGGCAGTACCGGAATCGATGTTCTGCTGTCTTGCAGCTCTTTGACCCCTTCTTGGCTTTCGTTCGAACTTGCGTCGGGTGCCTCGCCTTGCACGTGTTGTCCATCTTCTGTAGAATGGATTTCATCTCGTCCACCGCCTCGAACTTCTTCTTTAAGACAGCGCGCGAGTCCTTCACGCGGAACGTACGGCCGTTCGGGTCGTACACTGTGATGAAGTTGCGCACGCCGGGATCGATCGCGCACGACCTCTTGCAGTCCGCCTGGGGAAACTCGCGCAGTCTGGGGACGATGATGTAGTACTCCCCTTCTCGCAGGCGCTGCAGTCGAACAGACGCCGTCAACTGGGGAAGCGTCTCATGCAGAACGATGCCCTCGTTCCCTCGAAACCCGAAGAAAGTCTTGTGGAATCGCAGAAGCTGCACTCCATCGTGATCGATTGTCCTGACACTCCGACTCCTGATCTCGATCGTGTTAGACGGAGAGAACTTGCTCTTGAACTTCATGTCCGGGTACGTGGTCTTCTCGTCCCTCTCTTTCTTCGCGAAAACAACGCCAGCGACGACTTCACTGCCTTCTTGAAATCACGGAACGCCGAGTCGCGCACTTCGTCGTGGACCTGGCGATGTCTTGCGCGGGCCCTCTTGTTGTTCCGGAAGTACTTGGACATGCTCTTCAAGACAGCGATCGGCCGGTACTTCGCACACAAAGCTGACAAGGGCATCTTCTTCCCCGTCGTGATCCCGAGTCTATCATCTCTCGAGCACGCGACCAGCTTGTTGTTGACCGCGCGGTTCGAAGCGAACATTTGATCCAGCTTCGCCTTCTGGTCGGGCGTCGGGAACAACTGCAGATTAACTACGCTGTTCACAGGCGCCGTATCTTCTTCTTCACCATCGGCGGTGATCATGTCTTCGCCCGCAGGAGGTGGCATGTTGCCCGATCTCCAGTCTCCGTAAATCTCCTCGTCAGAGAAGTTTTCAACGTCGAACCACGACGTGAGCAGGGGGGCTCCACCGCACGCAAGTGCTCTTGAATGCGGTCTCGGACGAAAGTCGGCGGGCACTTGGGATAAACGCCTCTCTTCGGTCGTTTTCGCCGCTTGCGTTTCTTTGGGCGCGATCAACGAAACCTCCGTCTCTTTGGTCTCCTAGGCTTGCTCACATCTTCAGTGCCTTCGGGCATTCAAAGGTCGTCTGCGATGACTCGCCGGAACCACTCGCTGGGGTGCACGAGGTCCTCGCGCTGTCGTGACCGAGGCTGCGCCGAAACCATCTCTCTCGGTACTCTTGATACGTCTTCGTCTGACTCGGGCACGTCTTAGACTTGAGGAGACAGGGACGATTAGGAAAATGATTGGGTTGGTAGTTGTGGTGACACGAGGCAGTTTCCCACATTTTGGGACAGCCGATTTTCAGTTGCGACAGTGGAGTTTCGGAGTTTTGATTGGTGGATGTGGAGTGGATCTATTGCGACGTCTTGTGGAAAGAGTACGTGGTTGGAATAGCGAGCGTGTGGAGAGCCAAGGATGGGCCCTTAGGTTCCGGAAGCGCGCGTTCCAGAGATGTACACTCTGAAACGCACATGCGCTCAGTCCGGAACCGCCCACGTCCTGAACACGGGTCGCCAGGAAGAAGCACAAATTGTCTGCACGAACGTATCGTGTCAGGCAACCCGTATTGCCTTCGCTCAAGGCACTGAATACCACCGTTCCAGGCCCAAGAACCACTCAAGTACACTCACAAGCAGGAAAACATGAAGAACAAGACCCACAAGACCCACTAAGATACAAGACATGAACGTGTATTGACTCCCAAGTGTTCAAGCACACCCAGCAATGTGTCGTGATGATGTTGAAGACAAATGAAGCCTGAAACCGACGACCCAGACTCCTAGAAGTCTGAAACTGACCCCCAAAAGTCTGAAACCGGCCCCGTTCCAGAGATATATGGCCTCGTTTCAGAGATTCCAAGCCTCGTTTCGGAGATTAGCGACTGCTGTGGACATTACCAAGCTACTGAGACTCAAGAGCAGCAAGCCAAGACATCCTACGACTGTGTACAGCGTGTACGACCAAGAACTGTGCGGCCAAGAGTCCAGTTTCAGAGCAGAAGAGACGGACCAAGCACGTGGAGGTCCTGTCGAAGACAAGTGAAGTGTGTGCACCCTATACAAAGACCAAGTGAACTCCCCCAAAGGTATACAGAACACAAGGTAATTACCCAGAAGATATCGAAAGATTCAGAAAGAAGATAGCCGAAGTAGAGAGTGACAAACAGAGTTAGTTTTACCAAGTTGAGCACAAGTCGAATTCGTTCGGTGGCCTGCTAGGACAAGGGCGCGGATATAAGGACGCCGCGTACTTCCTCCCAAGCTTCAAGTCCAAGTTGCCTGTGGGGATCGTACGCGACGGCGTTTCAGAGTTGATCCACGGCATTCCATATCCTAGTTGGGCCCACTGAGTGAAGGTAAGAGTGGGGTTCCCATTTCATGTTAACGATTCTGCTTGGTGGGTTTAGTAGTCCCCTTTAAGTGTATTAGTAGACTGCGTTTCAGAGATTCGAGAGTATTGTATCCCTCTTAGAGGGTGGTGCGCGTGAGAAGAAGAGTGCGTTTCAGACTGACCAGTGTCTGGAGCGTATACTCAGTGGACTGGTGATAGACCCACCGCTCAAGGGTCTTAAAAAATAAGTAGCGGCTGTATATTTGCATATATTACTCTGTATTTTGGCTATCTTACAAGGGAGTGTGTTCTGGGGCTTTGTTCCTGGTCGAAAAGGGTGCGTTTCAGACAGTAAACGACACGCCCGACACGCTCAAGGCCTACATTAACTACCAACTCGGCAGGTTGTCAGGTTGTCACCAAGATCAAACCAAAGAGGATACACAAGGGCCACACGCCAACTCTGGAACGTTCACGTTTTAGAGTTTCTGACCCCGGTTCCGGAGAGTTTATTAGCTCTCTGGATCCCTTGGGCTACCGAACTATACACTTGCGGCGAAAAAGGTTCACCGACCTCGCCACATATAGTGCCTGTCATGCCCGCCTTTGGCCTGCTAGCGAGCAAGCCAGAGAGCGTGGGCGCATAGGCTCTGGCTTGCTTGCTCGCATCCAGAGGCAGCATGTCGCTGCGACGGCAGCCTGCAAGGCTCTCCGTCGCAGTTTACATACGTATAGCTAGATATTACGAACGTGCAAAAGAAAAGAAGAAAAGCAAAGAAACATGCAGGGTAGCAGGACACATAGGCACGTAGAAACAGAAACATGCAGAAAACATCAAGGAGGCCCCTGTGCGAGCTAAGCGCACAGGAAGGCATGCACATTTAGGCTAGACATTTTCATTATCAAATACATCAACTACCCCGCACTCGAGACCAACTCCTACCTACGCGACCTACACTCCGACTCTAACTTCAACGACCAACACTCTTCACCTCAGTCACGACAGTGCCCATCACTTAGTATACATTTTGTATGGGAGGGAAGACCTCTCCAAATCATAACGCTCAAATTTTAACACACAATGACTGGTCGCATTTTGTAGTGAATCTAAGACTCGAGTGACCAGCCGCGCTGCGCTTGGCTGGGCGCCCCTTTGGCGTCCCGGCGGTTCGCTACGCTCGCGATATAAAGATAGAACCTCCTGCCTAGTGTTCTTCCCCTCACGCTTTCGGCTTTGGCGGGGGGATCTCTGCCCCTGCCACGCCGTGACGCTGCGGGGACGCGCACTGGCAGCTCGTTGGCCCTTTTACCTTGATGTCGCCCATCCGTTTTATGTGTTTTTCAGGCCTGGTTTGGTATTTCTTATATTTTCTCCAGAAAAATGTAGGCCTCGAGCACCAACGTTTCGTCACAAAAAATAAAAAAAAGTTGGTAACACTATTTATAGAAAGTATACCCGTGTGTCTCGTCACCGTGTCGCGCCACCCTCGTCCCCGCCTCGACCCCACTGATAACAACATAAGTGAAGTGACTGCTTCATGATAGCTGTAAGTAACTGAAGTAAGCTACTTATACAAATAGCTGCAGGATTCCGCAATAAAACTCACAGGTACGGGAAACGCATTGAGGACGGATCAAGACAACGGAAGAGCGGCCAACTGCACCTGGAACAAACCACTGAGAGACGACTTCACCCTATCGGAGGGCTGCTGGACGCCGCCTTGTGGAAGGCCGGAGCCACCGGCTTTTCATCAAGCTGCGGGAAGACGCGACTTGAGCAGGTTTCAAAGCCGTGTTGGACTACGAGCCGGAAAAGACGGATCTCAATTACCACTAGGGCACCACCACGATCGCCGTGAACGGCGCCGTCACTAACCCAGATCTGAAGGAGGGTGGGAAGTGGTTTGTACTCAACACCACGGCGGCTTCTTTAGCACTTCTCTAGCGTCGGCCTCAAGGTGTGGCCAACTTCTAGCACAAGTGTTGATCAAGTAGAGCCTATGATTTGCGTGCCCACGAAGAACGAACGACGCTACCTCTTCCACAGCATCTATGGGTAATCGGCAGGAGAGCATTCACAGGTAAATGGCTGAATGACTTGCAACAGAAAGTTTAGTGGAATTTCAATTAACAACTTGCTGTGAAATGTTGACTAGTACTCTGGCTACGACTTGTTTCCGACGCTCTCGCTCAATGCGTTCAATAAGAGGTGAGAATCGACTCGCTGTGTCTCTACTTTACAAACAGCTTTGTCTTGGCTAACATGTTGTTCGTCTGCTACGGCAATAATTTGGTCAATGATTCGTTTGCGACGAAAGAAGAAGCGTTTCTCTGCGGCCGTATTTCGCCAAGATGATCCATACTGCTCTTCGAGGGCACTTACCGTAGGACCACCATGTACACCGCAACTCCATTCTTGCCACGCTTGATGAACAGTTTTGAGAGACCGAGCCATCTTGTACGTTGCCGGAAGTGAGTGCGAAGAGGATGGAGGATTGTGCAGTGGTGCCAGTGTCATTGACGAAAAAGCGGTGTTGATTTCCCAATCGACTGTTAGACGAACAGCAGCAGCGCCAGAGGTAAGTCGTTTAAAAGCGCCAGATATGTTTGCCAACGACGTATTCACTCCGTTAATTCTTTCATCAATGTGTGCCAGTGCGTTCTTGTGTTGTTGATTCAGATGATCCATCAAGTCGGGTACGACTTGATGGAATCGTAAGGAGTGTGGCGATTCCTGCTCAAGTATTTTGAGCTTTAGTTGAGACTCAAACTCAATGAAAGCGTTGGATTGAAAAAGTGCATGTCTCCAGAGCTTGTGAGCAGGGTGAACACCTCGTAGCAGCACCGCATCCTGAAGCAACACCACTCGTAGATACCGCACTAAGTCCAGAAATCCCCCTGTAGCGATGTGGGGCGATGACTGTTGTGTGTATGCTGTCATGCAGGTTTCTACAAAAGGAAATACATCTTGCTGAAGGGTTTCTGGTGGTGTGATGGCTGCCCTCTCAAGATAAAATGCGTGGCGATCCGGAGCAAATCCAGCAAGTGTCCGCATTGCCTCGCGTGGCAAAGCGCTCAAATAGCAGCCCTCCATGGCCGAAGCATTCCAACGTCCCAAGCGCCTAATTTGCGACTCTGTAGCACCGCCCAACTCTGCCATACGTGATCCTGATCCGCGTGCTGCATGCGTTTTCGCTTTTGAGTGGAAGCCGAGAGCAGCAAACGCTTTCACTGTAGCGTCGTAGTGTGCACGGTATGAAATTGGGGTAGTAGGATCAGCACCTGACTTGAGTACTTTAACGTCATACCATCTCTCTGGTACCAGAAACTCAAGAATTATTTCCTTCTCAATACTCCACCGATAGAAAAGATAAAAAGCGAGAGCTCCGACCGGGCAAACTTCGGCGTCACGATGACGTATGCACGAACCAAACTCTCGCCGACCAAATTGGTTTGTTTTCCCTTGGTCCATGATCATCACCAGCGCACGACAGTCAGTATAGCCTTCGTTCTCCAACGGCACGCTGAATAGATCTGGTAATTCCAAGTTCCGAGTTGATTCTCCACGCAGTAGGCATGCATGACACAGCAAATGGCCCATTCTATTCCTCAAATCTGCTCCAGTATTCAATTCCATGTAGTACCGCGAAATGGCGACCAGCTCATTTGTTGTACAGTAACCATCTGGCAAGGAGCCGACACCTCTGTCAGCGTACTCACGCTTATTTTTTTCGTGTTTTTTCTCGCCGGAGCGATGCTAGCAATGCCTTTACGAGACCGTTGCGAGGATGCAGATGGGAGTTGACACCACGACTCTGCTGATCGCTGTAAAGGTCTGCTATTGCATTGACATACATTTCAACAGTTGACGCGCCGACTTTGCGCGTAGAGCTCTTCACTCGAACCTGACGATCCACAACTTCATCTGTTAGAAAAAGATGAAGTTTTGCAGCCGTAACTTGGTATCGTGTGGTTTCATGAAATCCCTTCCTATCGCACCAAGCTTTAAATTCTTTCTGCTTCGGGGTGTACGCTCTGACGGTGTTGGTTGGTCTTGCAGCGCGGCACCGGTCGAGTGTGGCGTTGGCACTCTCGTCGAGCTCGACTTGTAGCGCGGGGGGCTCCATTGCGACCTTCAACAATATCAGTTTTTGGACCTAACCGAAATATCCGTTTTGTAACACTCAAACTTCAAAACCACCAACAGGCACTCACTCGATCATTTTCGCCATGACAAGAAAATCTGCCGTCTCTGTCAGCTCATATGCAGCTGCAGCTGCAGCATCAGCTATTTGCGATCTTCCACTGTCGAATGAAAGTGTTGTACAAGTCGAGATAGAAGAAAGTGAACGTGCAACGCTTCAAGCTACGCTAGACGCTCGCCCAAAAAACACTAACCGGAAGTACACAGGCTACCAGGCAGAATTCGTCAAATGGTGTGAAGGAAAGCACTTTCGAGATGCTTCAACTGTTACCAAAGGGAAGCTGCATCTCTTCTTGGAGGAACGAATCATCGACCGTGCTAAGCGACGAAAGGGTCAAGAGGGAAGGGCTCAAACGATTGGAAAAGCTACTGTAAATGGTTATGTAGCTGCCATGGTCGATTTGTAGCGACAACAGCAGCGCATGGAGATCAACAATCATCCTTCTCCACGAAATGATGCCGTGACCTTATTGCTGAAAGTTACCGAGTATGAAGAAGATGATAGGCGACGGAAGAATTTTGACGATCGAGGAGCGGATACGATGCTCGACGGCTATACGACGACAGAGCAGCTTGAAAAAATCGCCGCGTTCTTTTGGAGCCATTCTCGTGAGCCAGGAACAAACTTGAGAAGTCTTCTAGCCTTCTTGTTTTCGCACTATGCTCTGATGCGAGGAGAGTCAGCTCGACGCATGGAGTTGCTATAGCTAGCAACCAAACGCCTTCAACAAAAAGACCTCAACCTTATGTCCGTTCGCGATATTTTGGACGAGATCTTGGTTGATTTCCCAGAGCTAGACGACCGCCTCAAAGCAGACGCCAAGATCGTGGGGTCACCTAATTTCGAGACGGCCGTGGTCAAAATTATGCAATGCCGAGAGCGCGATCTAACTTCTGAAGAATCGAAAGCGTCAACCCGACTCCTCCGCTTTCTGGACGACGGCAATTTGCACCTGGATTATAAAGCAGGTCATTCCAACTCAAAAAGAAAGCGCACCAAGAGCCTATCGGCCCGCACAACAGGCTTGACGAAAAAACGCAACAAGTCGTCGCCCACAATCACTGCTCATCCGTCGTCAAACCCTCGCGGTCCCGTGCCAAATAACGCGGAAAACGGATCTGTCGGCAGGCGCCGTCGTACTCCAGCAGAAGTGAAGACTGCGATTGTTGTACGAGCCAAGTCTCGGGAAGAAGAACAATCCAAGTACATCGATCTCACGTGGCTACCCGCTACTTCTGTTGAAGTAGAACGCTTGTTTTCAGCTGTGAAGCGTATGATCGGCTACTCGCGCAAGCGAATGAGCGCAGAGACACTTGAGTCGATCCTGTTTTTGAGAATGAACTGGGATCTAGTTACTAACGAGATAACGTCGAAGCTGTGCAGACGGCCTGTGAGGAGGATTCAGAAGACGAAGATGAAATCGATTCATGTGAGTAGAAGTCTACACCTTTTATGAGATGTAGAATTCTTCCTGACAATAGTGATCAATATGCAGTGGAGATTGGCAGCGGCTCAATAATCAATACTGTTCGAGTACAATTGCTGTACTTGTACAATTACAATTCTTGTTTTCCAATCCCTGTCCGCAGTGGGAATCCGTGCTCCTTCGGGATAGGAGCGCCATTCATCTCGCAGAAGCAAGCACGCGAGTCCAGACACCAATTTATCAAATTGGTTCCATGGCTCTAACGAATCCCTCCACTGGCTGCACGACCGTCAGAGCTAAAACGTGGCTGCTACTAGTGGCTCGCTACTGCGAAGAGCCACGATACAGAGCACAAATCGCATCAAGGCAAGTCAAACAAACGATCAAAGCACCACCAGCGTCACTGCTTCGTGATCCAGACGCACTTCAACTGTTTTTTTCACGCTAAAGCATTCCACGCCGACTGTGTCTACCAAACCTTCGGGAGCCAAAACCTTCGACGTTTCCAGAGGCAACCGCACTAGCGTTCGTCAATACCGACTTAATCAACCACAATAGCGCCAACGTCAAAGATCCCGCTGCGGCGGAAGACAACCCGACTATCAAGTACTACGCAGCACTGCCAAACTCAGTCATTTAGCTATTTGCCGTTCGCCTCTCAAGTCCAGTCATGGCATCAGCACTCGGGAAGCGCCGTACGCACCATCGCTTCGCCTTGGGCGAGACAGCGTCGGAGCGCAGACCTTCCAAGCACCGCCGACGCGAGAACACTAGCGACTACGACAAACTTTGTGAGCTCTTTCGCGCGATTGATATCCACGTAGAACCAGAGGCGTCTACAGTCAAGTGCAAGTTGTCCAGCTTGCTCGTGGAGGCTACCGACGATGCAGAAAAGGAGAGGCTGTCAGTGTTCGTGTCCGAAGTGGAGCGCAATGTTCGGACGCTGCACCAGATCCGCATGGAGAGCTCTCGTCTGGCCAACCTGGATCTGCTCAAGTGCATCGAGAGCAGAGGCATAATACCGATGCCGACCATCAACCGCGACTTTTTCGCGCGATGTGTGGCTGGTGTCGGTGTCGAGAACTTCGTTGCATCGAACGAAAGGAGAGACCCACATCTTTACCAGACTATTATGCAATATCGCCGGGAGCGAACAGCCGTCGAAGGATACGAACGTCCGAGCATCGCTAATTGGTCATCGGCTAAGGATTGTATCACGAAGGCCATGTTGACGGATGCGCTGCGCATGATCAAGGGCGAGTACTATAGGCGGACCCAAAACTACATCAAACTACGCTTCGATATCCCCACTAATGGGGAATTCTACGCGCAGTTCGTCGAGGCGTACGAGTTTGTAGATGTGGAGGGTCCAATTAGAGAAGGCGCAACTCACCTTCGTGAGTTCTTGCCTGTGAAGCCGACGGCGGCCAACATCAATAACGCCACTAGCTACTTCCTCGAGCGACAGTATCAAATGCTACGGTATATCAATGCCCACATGAACGAAGAAGACGAGCGTCGCCGTGGAATCCGTGCTTTCTCTTTACTACCGTTGACGACATCGTTCGTCCCAGGCCACATTGCCATCAACACTTCTGTGCTGTGGGAGATGTGGCGACGTGTACGTCGAGAATTAGGCAGTCGACGGAGACTGGATCTGGACCTCTTGCAAGAGTTTATGGTGACGGGCAGCAGAGGCCGTCTCCGATTCCCGACCAGCCCAGAGTTTCAAGCGGTGAAGGACGCTACCTGGGGGAAGCTCTTCAATGTAGCCAAGTTTGAGACCGGCCGCTGGCGATTTGCAAACTTCATCACGACTAACGGCTACGAGGTGAGCGTGTTGCGCACGAGGGAGTGCCTTGGTAGAGAGAACCCGTTCCTGTCCTCACGAGCATTCACGCCGCAATTGCCGCTGGATTATATGCCGTCGCATGTCATCGGCGACGATCCAGGAGTACGCGCAATGTGCACCGCCGCATGGCGACACACCCCTGTTGACGACGTGTTCCACGCGCGCCGGTTCTACAGGTTCAAGAAGATCAAGCGCACGAAGAACACGGCGACAACCAAATGGCGTCGCAAGCAAGCACGTCGTCGTAAGCGACGTCGACGACTACGCTGCAAGCGGAGGTGCATACATGGGCCACGGACGTGGAGAGAAGAAAGAAGAGCGCAGCGGCCGCGGGGTGAACATCCTCCCGCAATTGGGGACGAGTTTACCATTGTTCGATGTAGCACGGCGGAATACCGCCACCTTGCAGGCTTCAATAAGCGCACATACTGGTTCGAAGCGTTGAAACGTCGAGAAGAGCACTACGCCGCTGTACTAGACCAGATGCCGTCCTTCAGGTATGCAGCGACCGACACGTGCTGGACCGGGCTCAGGTTCCTGTGGGGAAATGTGAACTTCATGGTCACGTTCTCCGCCATGAAGGCTTTCCGAAGGTGGCGCTTTCACAACTATGTATATAAGTGCAAGGTGCTGAACCATGTGTGTGAGCGAGTGGTTCCGGTCGCCAACGACGGCACATTTGTCGGTGTGGGGGCATTTGACAGTCCACGTGGGCTGCGTGGGCGGTCACATCCACCGCTAAAAGGGTTTGCAAAAGAGATGGCAAGGCGGGCTACTGTGCGGACGATCGACGAATACAACACCAGCAAGAAATGCTTCAACTGCCACGACAACCTGACCCAGACCGCTTTCGATCGGAGGACACGCACCGCCCAAGAAACTCCACCTGCTGCCGTAGTGCAGTTTGCTCCACCAGCACAAGCACGCAATCAGGCGCGCACTTCTCGCAATGTGTTGCACTGTACCAACAGCGATTGCAGGACGTTCTGGGATCGCGACGTGTGTGGGTCGCTGAACATTATGCTCGTCGCGGAGGAGCTCGTGAACGATCGTCCACGGCCAGAGTATCTGCAGCGTCCACGGCAATAGTCAATGGAAGTAAAAGCGTGAGTCCGGGGGCCTTAGTGGCTCGAACCTGCTCACACGGTGAAGCTCGTATTGTAGGCGTTAGAAGCGCGTGGCCTGCAGCGGGTTGCTCCTGGACACACGCTTGGTAATCTATATTATCCCCTTGCAGAATGTGGCCTATTGAGCAGTGAAGCTCACCGCTTGCATGCTTGTTTTGTCTTTGCCGTCACTGGCAGACCCAAGTTGAAAACTGAATTGGAATTGCCTTCAGCATTGACATCTACCGCAGATTCGATCCTGAAGCGCTGCTGTCGCCCCCCAACGTTGCAGGGGGGAATTCGACGTGAACTGGAGGAATCTGTTAATGGACTTATCCAGCCCATGCTGGCCGATAACGGCACGCTCGATAGCAGCAGCGAAAATACACAACAATCAATACGAAGGAGTATCACTTCCGTACGAGCAATCTATTCTATTTGTCTATCATGAAAGCTTAAGCTTCATGCTCGGCCGTGTAGTTGTAGAACACAACGTTCTGGTACTCTGGTTCACAGTACGGGAACGTTGCGCCCGAGTCTGACGGCGCGAACAGATTCTTGCCTGCTGTATACGTCGAGTAGCATCCGAGCGCAAAACACACCACGAGCACGACGATCGCCGCGACCTTCTCGTACGACGGGATGGTGTTCCAGGCCTTAATCAGGTAGAAAGCCACTGGTAGCAGGATGCAGCTCATCGTCAAGGACGACGATCCCACAAAGTCGGCAAAGTCCGAGAAGTGGTCCTTGAAAAGAATCGACAGCACCACGAGGATCACGGTGATGCAGATACGAAGCACAATGTACTTGAGCGCGTTCGCGCCGCGGTATTCGGCGGCTTCCGCGTCGGTGTCGTCGTGGCAGTTGCAGTGGCACTTGTGGTCCGGCGCGGCATCAACCTGCTTCACAATATCGTCCGCTGGGCTCGCAACTTGCTTCGCGATAGCGTCGGCCGGGGTCGAGGACTCGACGTACTGCAGTCCGCTCTCGATTTCGTCCGTCTTCTTCGTGTTCTTGTGCATGCCCAACACCACGTACTCCGCCATGTAGAAGGCTGGGTTGAGTAAGACAGAGAATGCAGTCGTGATGTGGAGCTGCATTGCCAGATACGCCAGCACGACGGCGCCCCAGTTAGGCTTGAACCCCAGCGATGTGAGGCCTGTGCTCAAGTTCGGGTAGATCGTGTACAGGATGTTGCCTGAGATCTGACAACCGGCCGACGTGAAGGGAATAATAGACAGCACGACAAAGAGAATCGAGATGATCACCATCGTAAACGTGATGACGCGAGGCATACGGTGAGGCTCGCTGTGCTGACGCTGCAGATCCGGGATAATGATACCGGTACCATAGCTTAGCGCGAGGTTGCCGAATGTACCGGCCACCTGCGAGAAGCTCACATCCGTCTGCGGGGTACTCGGGTGACCACGCATGCCGTGCATCACGACGGCAACGCTGATCACATCAGCAACAAGGGTGCCCACACAACCGGCAAACGCAACACCGGAACCCTCTTTCAGCGTCGGCACGAGGCACAGAGGCAGCACCATCGCGGCCATCAGGATAATCCACACCGTCGGACTGAACGCGCCCGGGAAAAGTCCGTCCAGCAGCCCGCCACCAAGCACCAGGAACACACACGGGATCAAAACGCAGGAAATGATCTGCGAGCCCGTGCACAACCAACGGCCAGTCTTGCCCATGGCCCATTCGCCAAGGTCACCGAAGGTGACAACTGACGTCGGCGCAAGCAGCATTACCTTGGACATAGTGATCGACGCGTAGACGTTGGCGAACACCATGAAGATCATCGCAATGCTAGCGTACACTGGGCCGGCGCGAGCAAAGTTGCCCGGTAGACCGAGCGTACCGATGCCCAAGACGCAGCAGAAGAGGTTGAAGGAGATCTTGGTGTCCTCAATCGTGAAGAACGCCATCGTAGATCCGTAGGATTGACGTTGCGTTTTCGACTCGGGAGTAAAATGCGAAGTGAGTGAAAGCGACGTGGTGCAGCGTGGCAACGTGTGGTGGTCGGTCGTGTTGTGCGTGTTGGCTTAGTGCATAGCACTACGTAGCGACCAGTGAACAAAATGTTTAGATGCATGCCCCTGGTCCAGTCATGCTGCCGCGGTTCATGTGACAGACGACTCGGAATTCAAGCCGGCGCAATGCTGCGACCCTGGTGATAGAGATCGCCGGTGTTATAGTTCAGGGCATTGCGGTGCCTTCATGACTCTGACGCCAGTGAGAGCAGATCACATCGATTCTCCCCGAGTCATGGGTCTAACCTTTTTTAGTTTGCCGTGGCAAAGACTCAAAGCGTCGGGCTCGAGCGATACATACAAGATGTAGGATGTGGCACCGCATCCAGAGAAAATTAACAGCGAACTGCTACTGTACGGCACCACGATTTTCGTCTACACATTCGTCTACATACACGTTGACCTATCATCCGATCGAATCCAACTTTTCTTACGTCGAAACGTGTTGCACGTGAAAGCGGCATGCATTTCACAGAAATGCATGCCAACGGTGCTGGCGACGATCAAGCTAACATTTAAAACTCTTTAACCTTTGGTCGAAGTTTCGGGACAATTTGAAGTCAAGCTCGCGCGGACAACATAAGGAATAAGCATAATGCACAACTGCACGATTACGTGTTGGACGCTACAACACGAACAACTCCATCACTCTGACTGTCCGGTAAACATACATGTATTCAACTGAGTTACGAGCTCTGCTCTGCTACACTCAACTCATAGTTTGGTTGTAGTAAATGGTGTTCTGGTACTCAGGCTCGCAGTACGGGAACGTCGCGTCCGAGTCTGACGGCGCAAACAGGTTTTTACCAGCGGTGTACGTAGAGTAGCAGCCGAGGACAAAGCACACGACGAGCACGGTGACGGCTGGGATCTTTTCGTACAACGGGACTTGGTCCCAAGTCTTGATGAGGTAGAAAATTGTCGGCAATAGAATGCAGTCGGCCGTAATGGCGGATGCTCCAACAAAATCGGTAAAATCGGAGAAGTGGTCCTGGAAAATGATCGAAAGCACGACCAGTGTGATGACGATGGTAACGCGCAGCACAATATACTTAACGGTGTTAGCACCGCGGTACTCCGCAACTTCAGCTTCGTGGGCGTGATTTGGTTGACGCTCAGCAGCAGGTACAGGCGCAAATGACGTCTTCGATCGACGGTCTGACAGAACGCTGATACGAGTAGCATCCGCCTGCTTGGTGGCATCTTCCACGGGCGTCCCAGCTTCCTGATAAGGCAGGCCGTTCTCGATGTCCTCGGGCGTCTTCTGGTGCATACCCAAGACCAGACGTTCAGCAATGTAGAACGCTGGGTTCAGCAGCACAGCGAACGCAATGGTAATGTGCATTTGCATGGCCAAGTAGGCGATTACGACGGAGCCCCACCGGGGAGCAAAGCCCACCGTCGTGAGGCCGGTGGTCGAATCCGGGTAAATTGTGTACAAGATGTTGCCACCACCTTGGCATCCCATCGAGAAGTACGGCACAAGACCGATAACCATCAGCATGCACATGATGAATAGCATAGTAGCGACCACAACACGTGACATGCGGCTCGGTTCACTGTGCTGACGTTGCACGTCCGGGAGAACGATACCCGCACCGTAACCGAGCGAAAGACTGCCGAAAGCGCCAATGACTTGACCCAAGTCGAGTTCGGGCGTCGGGACACTGGGGTGATTCTCCATACCGTGAACAATGATCGCAATAGCAAGACCGTCAGCAACAAGTGTGCCCATGCAACCCGCAAAAGTTGCGCCGGCTCCTTCCTTCAGCGTCGGCACCAGACAGAGTGGCAATACCGTCATGGCCATTAGCACAATCCAAACGGTGGGGCTAAAAACACCCGGGAAAAGTCCGTCGAGAAGGCCACCGCCGAGAACGAGGAAGACGCATGGGATGAGAAGACACGAGCCCATTTGTGACAGCACAGCCAGCCAGCGGCCGGTCTTGCCCATGCTCCACTCACCGAGGTCGCTGAAGGTCTTGACTGACGTTGGGGCCAGCAAAAGTACTTTGGACATGGAGACCGAAGCGTAGATGTTGGCGAACGCCATAAAGGCGGTGGCGAAGAATCCCAGCACTGGACCGGTGCGAGCAAAGTTGCCGGGCATGCCGAGCGTGCCGATTCCGCACATACAGCAGAATAAGCTGAACGCCATCTTGAAATCCTCGAACGTGAAGAACGGTCGCTTGGCCATTTTTTTTCGGATGCCAAAGCGAGGTGAGGTGAAGGAAGCTTGAGCGGAAGTCGACCAATTTGAAAGTGCGATGAGGTGAACGAGGCTCGGAGGCGGAATTAACACCGACGTTGATGGAGACGAAAGATCTGTAAATTGATGACAAAGTTGCCGTGGCACCGCCCGAATACGTCCATGAGGGACGTTTGTGTCTCCCGCGGCGCCACCAACAGGATGGTTGCTTTTCGTGCATGTCACGAGCTCGAAGCCAATAAATACAGCGATCAAACTCCTGTCGGCAAAACGCCACGCTGCTCCGGCGCGGTGACGATCGTTATCAACGGACACGCTAGATCAAGATGTATAGAAACCATTCTGGTGCAGCGCTTTGAGCCAGGACGACGCAGGTTTGACACGGAATACTTCAGTTGTGGCAGCGATAGCTGCGCAACCAATTCCCCATCATGCTTGCAAGGAACGCTGGCCACGACGGCATCGGCCAAACGTGTGTCTGCAGCACTCCCCGTCACCCGGTGCGGGTGCCTGTGCTTACATAGTCTCGGCGAGCACGGGCAAAATCGTTACGTGGGCTGCGTTTCTCTCGATTGCCCCCAAGCAGAACTGCTGTGGAGCAGTTGACCAGAAGGTTGCTGGGGTCTCTAGAGCGAGCGATGGCGGTCGATGCAATGGAGAGTTTCGGGTAGAATTGTTGGCATCCGTCAGCATGAACGGCGTCAGCGTCCTGGCAAGAAACAACACTCCAGGGTCGATATTTGAGCGAGGTGGCGATAGAGCTTCAACTCTGAAAGCAACAAGAGGATGGTGAGCAACTTCAGTTTTCATATTTTTTTGTTCATTCAATCACATCGAAACAAATAATAATTAGCCAACCTAATATTTACCACCACCAAACTTCAGTTTTCATTTTGAAGGCGGTGGTAGTCATGGCGCCCTACGAACAGAAGCCAGAACAGATATGCTGGTGATGAGCTTCATTCCTTGGCAAGCTACGGTATAAATCGTTTTCCGGGGCAGCGCAAGAGGATCAGAGGATGGGGGCAGCATTCGTGAACATTTTGTGGATATATGGTTGGTGCTAACATATCTACAACCTGTTGAGCCTCGCCCCCCGTCCACGAAGGTCTCGTCAAAAAGGCTTCGAGATGACGGGTGAGATATATTCACTCTCCCGCTGAGCATCCGGGCAGGCGCCATAATTAAGAGTAGTAGGGAGGTTGACATTTTAGTAAAGTACTTTTTTACCATGTTCTTGGAAGTTTTAAAGTCTTAGTAGGATGTTTGGGGAACTCCCTCTAGAACTGTAGAGCTCGACGCACGGGTGGACTTTGTCGAAGTAGTTCTCGGATGCTGCGCATGGCTTGATAGGCTTGGGTAACGTTTTCGTTTAAGACGCCTTGCAAATCGATCTGTTCCATGTGATCTACCGCTGCGGTGACGATATCCAGACACTCGTCGAACGCGATAGCCACCGACAGATTACGAGGTGCATGTGTGAGAGTCACCATTCGCTCGGCAGCGGTGATGATGGCCCTCGAGCACGCCTCGAACGTCGGGGGTAGATCAACATCATCACTTTCTTCGTTGTCGTCACCTTTTGGCGCCCTGGCGTCAGTGAGGCTGCCGTAGCTGAATCCGATTGTCGACGCAGTTGTCTGTCGCTCAGCTGCCATCAATGCCGCTAGTTCGTGGTTGATGAACGGCGTGGTGATGCGGTTGATCGCGCCAATGGTGTCTGGGGTGCTCATGCTGTTTGTTCTGCTTGTTCTGCTTGTTCTGCTTGTTCTGCTTGTTCTGCTTTAGCCTTTCTTGAGGAATTGGCTCTGTAGGAATGACGCCGGGGCGAAACGAGAAAGTACCAGCACCACGACCCGATCACTTGAATATGTTGCGAAAGTCCAACCTACGGCTTCGTGTAAGATCGGGAGGTTTGCACCTGCGTTTTGTGTCGGCGAGCACCGAGTCTCGTTGGTATGAGCGGATCGGGTCGATCTGTCGCGTTAAGATTGTCCTTCGGAGGCTTTGGAGCTGTCGCTGGCCGTATAGAATCTTCGTAGCCTAGCGGCACACTCATCACGGACCGCTGCACCGTCAGAAATTTGACCATGGCGTCCTGAAGACTCATTTCATTCACCAAGTTGGCCCCAAAAGAGCTGCTCACCGATCGGCTGGTACTTATCGGTGTAGCAACGGACTTCTTCGTTGCGGTAGTCGTCTCACTGGGCGAGTTTGGGTAGGGAAGAGCAGCTTTGGCGTATATGAAGCAGTCAGGTGCAGCCATCACGTCGGTCTCCGTCAGTGCATCACCACCATTCCCGAAAAAGCTATCTAGTGCAACCGAACTCGAATCGGTTGCGGGAATTTGCGTTGGGCGAGTATTTCCTCCTGATCGTGGAGTCCGTGGTGTCGCTGAGGAGGGCCTTGGAGGTGCTGTAGCTCCAGTCAGAAAAACCAATGATTTTCCCGGCGCAATAGTCGCTACCGAGCTCGCAGGCTTAAGCAAGTGTTGGGTCCGCTTCTGAGTAGTTTCGTTCAGTTCCTGCATCTCCAATCGCAGCACTTGCACTTTTGCAG
Source organism: Phytophthora agathidicida (assembly GCA_025722995.1). Classification (NCBI taxonomy): domain Eukaryota; phylum Oomycota; class Peronosporomycetes; order Peronosporales; family Peronosporaceae; genus Phytophthora; species Phytophthora agathidicida. Next base: position 1,918,499 of record CP106972.1, on the reverse strand, counting down.
ATAGTTGATTATATGCGGACCGTAGTTCTGCTAGCGAACCCTCTACAGCACCTCGCGTGGCTTCCATCTCCATTTGATGCGTAGTTACCAAACTATCCACTCGTCCTTGACATGTCTGCAACTCCCGTCCGTGTGCAGCCTGCATTTTTGTCAGCGAAGCTAGAGATTTTTCGAGGGATGATAGTCTTGTAGGATAAGTCGAAGTTTGTTGCTGCACGTGGCGCAACGTCGTGGTCATGGCAGAGATCTGTGCATGGCTCTCTGTGCGAGCTTTTTCCAGCACCTGAATTGCCTGGGCCTGCTGATCCCAGGCTGTATTTTGGTCGTCCACACGATGCTTTAGCTCATGGTAAAGTGTATCCTGGCGATTTCCAGCTGCGAATACTTCATCGTGCAGGTATGCGACCTGCGAAGTGCATCGTTGGAAGAGTTCATGCTGAGCTTTCGTCACATCTCGCCGCATCAATTCCATGTCCGTAACAACAGCAAGTCGTGCCATGGCCGTGGACGAGCGATCGTCAGTTTGCTTGATACCCTCCATCGAGTTGGGGGTAGTGACCGCTGGTTGGTAAACGCTGGAGCTCCAAGCGCTGATGAGGTGCAGTTCTTCAACGATGCGAGAGAGATAACGCTGCACGTTCAGCGTGAGCTCAGCGTAATTTTCGCCTGCTACACACTCCAGATCGATAGCAGAAGACATCGAGCACACATAAGATCGTCCCAGTTCTTCATCCGCTTCACGTGAATCCACATTTCTTTCGTCATTGTGCTGGGATTGCCCGCCGCCACAAAGATTCCCATGAAGACCACTAACCTCTGCCAAAGCTGCCATTTCGCTGATGCTGCCGATTCTGCTCAACTGATCGGCACCGCAAGCGATTGACTATGTTTGACGGAAATAGCTGTGGACTACTTACTTGTCGGCGTCTACGACATCCTCCAAATCTGAACTACTAGTGTCAAACTATGGTTAGTTAACTGTGAACAACCAAGTGACTTACATTAGGGTGGAGTGACCTTCATCAGTGCTCCAGTCTCCACTTATATAGCCCGCGGACATCGTGTTAAATGGCGAGATGCAGCGATTCCGTAACAAAAGTGTCTCGGCGCTTCTGCGTTCGCTTCAGCTGTCCTAACTGGTCTCTCAGCGCCGTGTTCTCCTGGCTGACCCGCAGCAGCTCGTTCCGATACAAAACGTTCTTCCTCTCTGCTAAGAAGCGGCACTTCTGCTCCCTTGCGAGCGTCTGCTCCATCTCCCGCAACTTCCCTTCCATTTCTCTCATTGCCATCGCCCCATCCGTGGACGACGTTGACATCGTCGTCGATGCAACGGCTGCAGCGGTCGCACTCAGTCGCTGGAACATGGTCCAGCCCTTCGGTTTGCCCTTGTCCTCTGCACTTGACTCCTGCTCTTGCTCCTTCTGCTGATTCTCCTCTGGAGCTTCCACTTGCGTCTCGGGCGAAGCGTCCACTTGTTTGAGCTGTTGACGCTGGAAAACCAACGTCACGGGGCCTCTGGGCACTTGTCGAAGCTGCTCCACGATCTGCGGGAAGCGTAAAGTCGACACGTCATTGTCGTTCACTGATAGAAGCAAGTCTCCGGGTGTGATGACTCCACTGGCTTCTCCAGGAGCCAAAGCTCCTGACGGAAGACGGTAGAATGGCACCCGAGTGTCCACAATGGCGTGAGACGCATCACTTGCTGCTGCAAAGTAGATTCCTAGGCCGTACGCATCCTTGAGCAACTCCACGGAATAACACGAAGCTTCGGGCGAGTGATGCATGTCAATCAGGTTGTGCTTGAGATCTTTTGGCTACTTTTCAGTGGTGTCGTTTCGTTCGAGATGGATACATTTGGATCAGAGATGGCTACATGTGGACGACTTGTCCTCCTGGACAACATTCAACAGGCAATAGCGTTGACAACGCTTTTCCAGCGTGGAGGTTCGACACTCGCCTTGCCGCCGCTGCTCGAGTACGTGCCCAGGTCTTTGACCCAGAGCGCGAACTCCTCCAAATTGACACGCAGCCTCTCTTCCTGTGCCGGGTCCTGGCTCGTGATATAGTCGATGTAAAAAATGTAGTCCCTGCAGTGCAGCAATACGGATAGCAGTCAATAGCGAGAAGAGATAAAAAAGCAACAACGCACTGCAACGTACCAGTGCGTCGTCTGGGCGGTGAAGAGGCTTCCGGCAGTAGCTGCTGGACGACTCTCAATTTTCACGATCATCACATTGCGTAGTGCGAAGGCCGAGACGATCTTGAAAAGTGCTTGGGGTTCGTTCGGCACAGCTACCACAATGCTGGACTTGGTGGTTGTGGGTGGTCGTGCACTGAGGAGACTTGTAGTGTTTGACGCTGCACCTAATGGCAACGGCATTGCATCCAGTCGTCCGAGAATCATGTAACGCGTCTCACTATTGAGTTCATCGCCCACTCCTCGTTCCAGCACCACTAGTCCATGAGCATGAGCTGCTTGTTCACTAGCGATAGCAGCCACATGACGTTTTTCGTCCTGCTTGACAGTCTGACATGCGCCAGCACTGTCCCACGCCGCATTACGCTCAATGATTCGGCCAGTTTTCCGCTCCATAGCGCAGATATAACTCTCGCAATGGTCCAGCACTGCTGGATGCGACGACAGCTGCTTGATCTCGTTCATCGCCACTCCCGGCAGTGCACACAGACACAACTCCTGCACACAAGCCACCTCGCCCACAATCCTCAAGTGCGAGGCCACCAATCGATCCAAATTGCCGTGGAACGTGCCGGAGATCGAGTTCTCCACTGGCAGCACGCCGAATGCCAGCTCTCCTCTCTCCACAGCTTCCACCACGTCGGTCATATGGGATAACCCCACCGTCATAAAGTCGTTGGGCGTCAGTACGTTGGCCGCACGCAGCTCCTCGAACGCCGTCTTGGCTGCCACCTCAGAGAACGCGCCTTCTTTGCCCTGAAAGCCCACGAGCACGTAGCTGGCTGTTGGCGGGTGAGTCGGAACGTGATTCTGCTCTTCCGACTTGAGTTTTTTACGACTGTTATTGTCAGTTGCTGCAATATCTACAGTGCGTTTACTGTTGCTATTGGTTGACACTGATGTTGGGACTGTTTGTCGTCTTCCGGCGCCGGGCAGTCGCTTCGCTGTTGACGGCATCGCGAGCAGGTCCGCTTCTTGGTCTCTCCAGGCGCGCACGCAGTTGCGGTCGACGTTGAATTGGCGAGCGGTGGCGTGCAGAGACTGCGTCTTGGAGGCTGCGACCACCTTGAGCTTCTCCTCCACGGTGAAGCTGCGCTTCTTGTCGCTCTTGGCGAACGTAGCAGACTCAGACATGGTGATGGCGATGATGCGTGTCAGGAATTGCATCCCCAGGGGCACCATTCATTCATTGTGTGGTGCACATTTGATGTAGCCATCTGAAAATAGCAACTTCAAGTTGCCTTTTTCGCTATAAATACGAGGCTAGTACTGCAAGAGTGCCATTGTTATAGTTGTAGTACGAGTTGATGGCCATGGACTCGATGCTTCCGACGTCAGCGCGGGGTTTGGACCAGCAACAGCAGCAGAGACAAGTGCAGCAGTTCTTGGACCGTGGACGTGTTCCCCCAGCTACGCGCCGTCCGGAGCGAGCCACCAACGACGTGACGGACATCCTGGGCACGCGACCACTGCTCAAGAACCACGTGTACGTCAACAAACCGCACTTCTACGATGCGCACGACATCAAGGGATCCACGAGCTTGGAACTGCACCCGAAGAACTGGCGCGTGGGCAGCGACGACCGATTCAAGCAGCTTCCGATCGAGGGCACCACGTCACATCCTGCAGGCTTCCACACGGACCGCGTCGTGAACCCGCTGGAACCGAACTACAAACTCCCGTCCTTCACAAAGGCACCGCCGGTACGTCAGTTATATATTGCATTTGCACGGTTTTGCGTTGGTCGTTGGTCCTGACGTCGTGTGACTGCAGATTGAGCCAAAGTTTCTGCGCGACAGCTACAACGTGTCCGATATTGACGGCACGTCGATGAAAGCTCGCCCTATTCAGCACCCTCGAGACGGTCTGAAGCTAGTAAGGAAACTAGCTTTTAGACATGAACTGACTAGGCTTTGAATTAACCTGCAGTGGTGGTATGCAGGACGATATTGCAGGTGCTCAAGCGGGCTGGGTCCCTCGCCATAAGCGCGGTCCGCGAGAGAACCCGCCCCGTGACATCCTAAATGTGCAAGACATCACCAACGTTGGCTTTAAGTCCAGCCGTGTCACGTGAGTGTTGCTTTCGTGTTTATAGCCTTGTCAATTTACAGCTAGTAACCATTGTCATGGATAGGAACGTGTTGAATCCCATGTATACTGTTAACGGGATGACTTTCGGAGACGACCCGCTTTCACGTCCACTGGTGCAGCATCCTAAGCGGGACAAGCCAAGTTACGCCTTGAAGACGGACGATATCGATGGTGCAGGTTGTACCGACCCAACGAAAGCAATTGTGGCAGGCATCGTCATGGCACATCGACGCAACTTTCGGGATTCTAACGTCACCTCCGACATTACGGGTGCCAAAGCGGATACGCTACAGCACAGCATTCGATCTACACGGCGAGTTGACCCCAACGCTCCACAGTATTCAGCTTTGGATGGGTCGCGAGTCGACTCCAGTGCAATATCTGTGGGCAAGTCGATCGTTTTTGCTGGCCTTATTCACGAGCACGAACAGCTCGAGGACGCTTACAAACGTGGTAATAGCGATGACAAGCCGTATGTAGTGAGCGGCGTTGGCAATGTGGGGCTCCTAGGCTCTGCCAACAGAGACCGTGCGAAGAAACCTCCAGGCTCGAAGCAAACGCAGACAACTTCGAGTAATGGTAGCGAGAATCCGCCACCTAGTACCGCACCAGTGAGTGCAGCAAAAACGAAGACAGACCTGATGCCAGCCAGTCTATCGGGGAGCAGCAATTCGAAGCCTTGTACTACATCTTTGTCAGCAACCGGTGGAATGAGCGGAAGGAGTCGTAGCGAACGCAAACAGGCAGAAGCGAGGCGAGAGGAGATTCAGCTAGTGCGCGAGCTCAACTAACGAGTAGTAAGATACAGCAAATGCATTGCCCAGATTGTATATATGCTTTCTTCATACCCTGGAAGCTGGGTGTGGCTGCACAAAGATGAAAGCTCAGATGCACCGTTACCCCATTGACACCTCGCTAGCATCTTTGTTTGGTTTTGGTATACGAACGATAGCCTAGGTGAGGTCAAATTCATCGTACACTGGAGCTGCTGGTTTGGGTGCAGGTTTGGATACTGGTGCCGGTGCCTCTGCCTTCGGAGCAGGAGCCACAGCCGCCTCCGAGTACTCGTTTGGTTCCATCGAGAACTCAAGTGAGTCCGAATCCGGCATGGCAAACTCGAGGTCGTCCATCTCGTAGTCCATACGAACGCTAGCTCGCACTGCTGGCTCCGGAGAAGGCAGTGTAGGCGACACCGCAGCTTTAGTCTCTGGTGATGCAGGCGGCTGAGGCTTGGAGGCAGCTGCAACTGGCGGCTTCTTGTGTTCTTTGGACACGTCAACTTCGCCGAGAGCTTCCGCCAACGCGGCGTCCAAGTCGCTGTCACGGATATCACCAGTGCTCGACGCCGTTGGCGCCCCCGACGATGAAACATCGTACTCGGATCCCATCGACGGTACGGGAGCTGGTGCTGCTGGCGCTCTCGAAGACGGAGCAAACGGGTTGCGCTGAGCCGGGGCTGCACGTGTCGACGGTGCGAACGGGTTCCGTTGCTTCGGCTCATTGGATGATGGAGCTGGTCTGTGTTGACGCTGAGCTGGTGCTGCCGCCGGTGGCGCGGCATCTCCAGCTCCATAGACCGACAGCTTGCGGCAGATGCGTCCGATCTGGTTGTCCAGCGCCATAAAACCCGGTTTCCTCACTGTGGCCTGCAACAATTCTTCGTTGCCCATCTTAAAGGCCCGCACCAGGTCCTCTGCGAGTGCGCAGTCGTCCGACGACAAGAAGGAATCATCCTGCAGACACCGCGAGTACAGCGCGTCGGCTGCCGGGACGTCGCCCGTCGCCAGCATCAGGATGACCTGGCTCAGATGCATCTTGTGCACATTGTGGCGCTGGTCCATGGCCTCGTACAGCGTCGTCATGCGGTCCAGCAGCTTCACGGCTTCACTGTATTTGCCGCTCTTTACTAAGAAACTCAGCGTCTTGCGGAACGTCTCGACGGCGAAGTGCGGCTTGTCCTGCGCCTCGAGGAGATCGCAGGCCCGCCAATAGAGCGGCAGGACGTCGTCCACGTTGGAGCCGTGGCTCTCACAGGCCTGCGCGCCCTTCACCATTGCGTCTGCAGCCTTGCCGAGCTCGCCCATGTCCACGTAGCAGCCGCTGGCGGTCTCGTACGCCTTACGCGCCTCGTTCGTCCGCTGCTGTGCACTCTGCGCGCCGGAACGCTCCGCCTTAAGTTGCTGCAACGCCGTCTTGGCCACATTTTCCCAGGCCTGCGCAGCGCGGAACGGCGACTGGTTGTGTAGCTGGGCGTCGGCGCAGCGGATGAAGGCCTGTTTACTGCTCTCGAAGTCGCCTCCGAGGCGGAAGAGCTCGCCTGCTTTGTCCAGATGCGGCGCCGCTGTGAGGTAGTCGGGCGAGCTGCGGAACAGCGAGCGCTTGGCCAGTGCCTTCTCCGCCTGCTTGAGCTGCGCCGCCGCCTCCGCGCACTTGTGCTGCTGCAGCGAGGACATGGAGAGAGGGAGGACACGTCACACACGATACGGATGTCGAGTTGTAGTGCGTAGCTGCTGAGATTGTGCGACCTCTATACAAGAGCTTCGGCTCAACGCACGTTTCGAATAGAGAGGTGTGCTTGAAACGGGGGACGCATAATAGTGTCTGTTTTTGTTTTTTTGCACACTGCAAAGTATTTTCGATGAAAGAAATATATATATATATATATATATATTACCAGGCCAGCGAGGAAGCGTCTCTAGACATCCAAGCAGGGCGGAGCATATTCGATCCTGTTGATCTAATGCCCAATGTTCATTAGGCGTATCGCTTCGTATGTACATGGGCGAACTCCGTGACGACCGTCACAGCGTTGTTTAATTTAATGCAATCTGGTGAGGTGTCATTGTCTGCCATCACGTTGAAGACGGTGCTGCGGCTTACCGAGCTGTGCTCGTGTAAACACGGCTGCAAGCACGTGCATCGTTATTTATTATCGACTTTTTCGCTGGTGTGGATAATGGTGGCTTCGATTGCCCACAAACCGTGACGAGAGGCACGACGGATAGCAGTGAAATTGGTGCCGGTGGTCGACAGCTGGTGGTCTGCTTCGTGGTCCGTGGCGAATACCGAGATAACGGCGCCACCGTTTGCATCGAGTCTTGCAACACTCTGCATGGACACACGCTTTAGGCTGACCGGTAGCAGGGATCTGTCAATGAGAACAAGTTGAAGGCAAGAACTTTCACTGCAAGGGCACCTTGCCCGCGGGTGTTTTTGCAGACAACACTGGAGCCGTCTTTGGCGTCGAAAATTGTTCCGTGTCGTGCTTGAGGCAGCGGTCAAAACCGTCTCTAGGATGCGAACCCCCAAGGTTTGACCCAAGCACAACTTTCGCAGCATGTAGCCACGTGTTCAAGTGCTCGTTGTCTGCTCGGCAGGATCCACTGAGCCCAGCTTGAGTCAAAACCGAAGCGAGGCACTGAATCACAGCCTCCCGCTGGGAGTCCCTGTGTGGTTGTGGCGCCGTTGTCGGTGCAGATTGAAGAGGAAGTCTAAACTTCCGAGTCACTTTTTGTTTAGACGAGCACTTCAACGCAGATGGCAAGCTGTAGCACGTCGCATTTAAACTCTCTCACCAAGCAGGAGATCGCCAAAACAGGGGGAGTTCCATGCCTGTCCTCCATCCGGACCGAGACAGTCATAAAGCCCATCGTGGGAGTTGTGAGCGCATCACCTTGGGGGGCTGAAGCAGTAATGACCGTCTAAACCTGAAGATTACAGGTTTCTTGCCCGTCCTCCATTCGTTAGCGTACATCTCCATTGTGGCCGAACACCGACCACACGTCTTCAGCATACACATCTGACGGGCTTCAAACGTATCATGACTTCGAATGCAGTCATGGAAAAATATATCTGCACGACACCTTCGGGTGTGTGCATGTTGCAGTCGGCAGACGTAGCAACTTTGAAGTTGCAGCTTTCGCGACAGGCATTCGCTTAACGGCGCCGAAAAGAGCCTCTTTTCAGCTTTTGGCTAGCAATCCGGAGAAACGCAGAGCAACCTGCGCCTGGGCGTCTGCCGCCAAGAGCGGTGCAGTGGCCGTGTCGAGGGACCAGGTTTTGCGGGGTCGAGCTCGGCTCGAAAAAGCTTGTTGTGATGCAGTTGTACCGGCGCGTTGCATCCCAACATCCCGTCAAGTGCGCCCTTCTCATGTCTTGCACCGGAAGGTCTCTGCACGTCTTGATAACTGTATACTTGCGCTGTATCCTGGACAAGTAGGGCAACCTGTATTCGTTGGCCGTGCTGCGTGCGCGGACGAGGGAGCAGCCACGGCAAGTTTAGTTGTCACGGTTCCGCCGCCCAAGTCGCTCGCTCAGCATGCAGAACTCTTGCTCACTTTGAAATTTGCTGCCACCAACGCAGTTAACAACAAGTCCAGTCAGCCAGCTTCGCAACAGCTTTCAACCGCGGTTCACCATGGCCAAGCAACCGTTTTTCACGTTCGAGGACGCCAAGTTCTCCTTCAGCCTCTTTTGCTGCATGTGCGGTGTCGGAACGTTGAGTATGCCGGCCAACTTCGCACGCGCGGGTCCGGTTCTCGGTTTCCTAGCCACAATTTTCATGGCGCTCGCCAACATCTACGCGTCGGTCGCCATGTCCAAGGTGCTTCTGCTGGCCCCTAACTCGGTCAACACCTTCAGCGACCTCGGTGAATGGTGCATGGGCAAGACCGGACGCTACCTGTGCATGGTCTCGCAAATGGGCTCCTGCTTACTCATGCCGTGCGTGTTCCTCGTGCTCGGCGGCGGGCTGCTCGACGGACTTTTCCCCGGTGCCTGGAGCACCACGACTTGGATCATTCTGATGACTATCACGGTGCTGCCATTGGCCCTTGTGCCGACCCTGAAGGAAGGTGCCGGCGCTGCTTTCGCCGGTTGCATGGGAACGCTTATCGCCGACTCGCTCGGCATTGCAATCGTGGCCCACGGCATGAAGGACCACCCCTCGGTTCCGTCGCCCGAGCTGAGTCTGTCCCAAGTGGCTGGCGCGTTCGGCAGTCTTGCTATGGGTTTCGGAGCTGGTATCGTGCTTACGGACGTGCAGCGTCAGCACAGCGACCCGAGCCGCATGCCCCGTGTCGTCACCGTCACAATGGTCTTCATCATGTGCATGCTGCTGGTTCTGGGTGCCGTGCCCTACTTCTCGGTCGGATGCCAAGTTTCGGGCAACCTGCTGTACGTCATCTACCCGGACGCCTCCACTGGTCTCACGTCGCTGGGCTTTTCGCCCAAGTGGGGCACCGTCGTGCTGGCCTACCTGGCCATGCAGATGCACGTTACCATTGCCTTCTCGGTGTTAATCAACCCGGCCTTCTACATCGCTGAACGCCTTGTGCTGGGCATGCACAAGAAGACATCGGAGGACATCGAGAACGGCTTGGCCTACAACGAGACCAACACGCCTGTGGTCAGCGACCTGCACAAGACGAGTGAAGTCTCTGTGACGTCTAGCCGTCGCTCGAGGACATCGGTCTTCCCTCTCACCGGAGAGGTCAACAACAACCACGAGCTGGAGGCTGCCGAGTACCGCGGCGCCAACGCCATCAAGTACATTGTGCTCCGCCTCTCCATCATTGTTGTGCTGGTGATCCTGTCCATTATCTTCAAGGATCACGTTTCGGACTTTGTCGACTTCGTGGGCGCCTCGGTCATCACAGCCAACTGCATCGTCCTGCCGACGATCTTCTACATTACCAAGACGTGGGAGCACGTCCCTATGTACGAGAAGTTTGGTGCTGGTGTCGTCATCGTCGTGTGCACTGTGCTCGGCTGCTACTCGACGTACACCGCCGGAAAGAACCTGTTCGCGCCCTCGGATTCGGACACGCTGTTCCCGTACTGCGATGCCGAGTTCCAGGACACTGTGTATTACAACCAAACGGTCTAGATGTGAAAACACTATAACTATGATGGCGGAAGAGCACTGCGATGCTTCGTCTTGTCAAACATAACGTGCTGCGTTACTCCCTCCTTCCTTTGCTACAAACTCTTTCGGTCGGTCTATCATCACTTCGAACACCGCTGGCGCGATTGGAGCAATTCCACCATCGCCAGGACGCCAGGAAGTGGTGGCAACGACGAAGATGATGGTGAATTGTCACTGACGTTCGAGACATTGTAGCATATCGGCATCGCCGTGTCCGAGCGAATGGTGGTCCTCGCCCGTGCGCCTCGCACTCTTGATATGCCACCGGGAGCAACGACTCGTTGTCAACGAGTGTGGATAACTGTAGATACTGCAGCAAGTGCACTAGTTTACAAGTGCAAGGCAACTTCAACATACTAACCATCACTCCTAATCTTCGACGGCGCACAGCACGCTCGCCGTTAAAACATCGAATGTAGTGAGTCGCTGTTGGCACCGTAGAGAGCGCGCCGTGCATAAGCCATTGGCTTGAAGCAGACAACAGAGAGATAACTTCCACGAGGCCTGGGTCTGCCGGACCTGCGACGTGTGAGCTAAGCTAATATGGGTCGGGTCTAATTGGTGTGCTCCACACTACCCGTTTTCGCCTCATTCATTATTATAGCCGCGGCCAAGGCCACGCATTAGAGTCGAGTGAGTGTCAATCAACCCGAGGAAGCATGAGCTACAACAACCGGCGAGGAGGCTTCGGCGGGCGCAGTCGCGGGCGCGGCGGCAACCGCGGCGGACGGGGCGGATACGGTGGCGGACGCGGAGGCTTCGGCAACGCTTCGTCCGTGGGCAACGAGGTGTGCAGGCGCTTCATGGACGGAGGCAAGTGCGAGTTCGAGCAGACGTCGGGCGGCCGGCCGTGCCGCTACCCGCACTTCGTCAAGACGATCGGGGAGACGCGCGGCCACAACGGAGCCATCAAGGACGTGGTCATGTGGGCCGAGAGGCAGCAGCTGTTCACGTGCTCGGCAGACGCCAGCATCAAGCTCTGGGACTGCGCCACTTGGCAGGAGATCACCACTATCAGCGTACAGGACGCGTTGCCTCCTTCAGCGGCCAATAGCAATGGCAACGGAGGCGGCGGAGGCAGAGGAGGCAACAGAGACAAAACGCCGCACACAGAGGGGGTCGTGGCTCTCGTTCTGTGCGGCCCCTTCCTCTTCGCAGGCTTCGAAGGCCGCTTCCCGCCCAACCCCAAGGTGTCTGTGGGCATGGTGAGAGGATGGAACCTCGAGAACCCACAGGCGCAGCCCTTCGAGTTCCCGGTGTCGGAGGTGATGCCTTTTGCGCACACGATGAACGTGCAGGCGCTGGCGGTGGCGACGGATCCGACGGGCAATGCTACGTTGTTCAGTGGCAGCGCCGATGGGTCCATTCGCTATTGGCAGATGGATACTGCGTCCAACCAATTCAAGTGTCGCGGCGTCATGGAGGGGCATGTGCGTGGAATCACGAGACTCAAAACATTTGCAGTGGGAGGAGCTCCGATCTTGGCATCGGCGAGTGTGGACTCGACGATCAGACTCTGGGACTTGTCGACGTACCAGTGTGTTAAGGTGCTTTCGGCGGAGGAGAATGGACATACTGACGCTGTCATGGACCTGGAGTTCTGGGTGAACAATAACGAGACGTTCCTCATTAGCGGCGGATTGGATTCCGAGATTATTGTGTGGGGCCTCACACCGCCGTTCCAGCAGCTCTTCAAGGAGACACAAGACTCGCAGGTCACTGCGCTTTGCGGCACACAGGATGCCGCACAAGCTCCAATTCTTCTCATCGGCATGGCGGTGAGTTACTCTTGATCGTGTTACTTGATTTCATAAGAAACTTATCATGTTTGTGTTCTTGTGCTGGTGTAGGATGGCACGATCTCAGTGAAGGAGCTGCCATCGTTCGCGTACAAGACGACATTAGGTGCCAGTCTCAACCAAGGCCACCAGGATGCCGTGCGGCGCATCACCACTGGTCCGAGCAACACGTTCTTCTCCACTAGTAACGACCGGAAGATGATTGCTTGGCAGATCACAGGCGACGCCGCCTCTATCCAGCCCAAGTAAACGATCATTTGTTGAGCCTATGGCACCAGCATCAATGTTGTACAGAGCGAAATACTGCAAGAGAAGAGGACCGACGCTGGTGTGCACGAAGCGCTAGACGACACAACGAGAGGAGGGACGAGCGAGACTACCGATCTCCAGTTGGGGTCATCCGATTTTGTTGATCTTTACGGCGGAAACTGGAGTTCTCCCTCAACAAGCCAAAGTAGGAGCAGCAGCAATAGCACTAAAACATGGTGAACAGCTTGCGTTGAGGGCGATAGCCCCACGCTCTGCAAAACATAATCTAGTCTTTAAGGCCAGGCGGCGCTAAAATGATGGCAATGCTAGGAAAAAGCCGCACAGCCTCGATGGTGAGCGGTCTTGCACAATTTGGTACAGTGGATATCGTGTCCTCATAGCTGTCTGAGGACAACAGGTACACGCACTTGCTGATGCTCTAGAAAATGCCAACGTGGTGTCTTGGCTCGCGAGTTTTCACTGAAGGTCGACACCAGCAACTCTGTGTGATGCTGGGTTTACGCGCGTCTTGTCATTCTCTTGGTTCGGCACAGTCAATAAGATCTGATGTGCTTGCACTTGCTCGTTGACACCATAACCTGAGGCTTGGTGAATTGGTGTCTGGCCAGGCACTGCAGCAGCACCGTCAATTGGAACAATACCCAGCTCCTTCCGAACGCGCTGAAGCCATGTCGCGGCCTTTTGATACGAATGGTTTAGCGCGTAGGCTTCTTCAAAGCAAGTTGCAGCCAACTCCAACTGCTTCTTACTGTAATGGCAGAGTCCCATGTTGTGACTTGTAACGTGATGCTTGCCCATTTCCTGCGAGGACAAGGTGTAGTAGGCTAGTGCGCTGTCATACTCGTGTAGACCGTAATAGAGGCGGCCAATTTCAAACGCCACATCCTTCTCCTTGTCTAGCGCGTAGTAGTTCTTCCATACCAATGGAATACCGTATAACACGTCTTGCTTGATTTTGGCGGCAGCAGTAGGCGACTGATCCAAGAGTACATCGCGGAACTTGTAAAACACATCGGGGTCCCAGCCACCTAACTTCATCAACGCCAGCACAGCCTTGAGCGATGGCGCTTTAGCGTCCTCCTTGGTGGATTTCTGCATCACGAAGAAATCATTGGGTCCGAACGCTACAATCTCATCCTCAAACGCTGTCGAAAGATACGGGAACTGCAGGCTTCTCTTCGCGCACATTTTGTCCAGTCCGTCGCCATAAAGTTCCGTCATTGTTGAGCTTGGTGCTTCACTTTCACCAACAGCATTTGCTGGTAGAACGAATGCAGAAACCTTGAGACTAGCTTCTTCCTGCGGGCTATGCAATGCAAAGCCGCCGCGGCTTGCAAAGTAAACCCCAATGGCGTGGTAATTAACCATGACAGAGAAGCTGCCGTGGACGGCAATGTGTGGGTCACTGACGCCCCGAAAGTGGTCCGGATTGTTGTTTCCTTTGTCTCCAGACAGCGCGACAAGTCCATTCTTCGATAACGCAGCAAGGCGCTCAATGGCTCTGACAGCTCCAATGGGTACGAGTATCGTCGCACCTGAAGACGCCGGATCAAAGTACTCGTGATACCACTTGAGGATGTTGTTGCAGTGCGGATTCGTCTCTCCATAATGCGTTTCGTCGATTTGCTCGTACTTGAAAATGTTGTTCAAGCGCTTGATGATCTCGGGGTCGAGTGGATCTGGCTCCTCCGCTCGCTTCGAGCCCACACTCACAAGCCCCTCCTTCAGTACACCGCCGTCCACTTGGAACAGATCATGATAAAGTGTGTCGAACAGATAATTAGCAATCAAACACAACGGATTGTCCAGCTGCCCAGGCCGAATCACCTGTCCTGACGAATACAGACGCAGCTCCGTGTCTGTCGTAGCGTCAAAGATGGCAAAGTCCACGATCCCGCGCTTGACGAAGGGCGCCAAGGCCGGGTGCGTCTTCCAGAAGTTGAAGTTCTGCTCCGTGAAGTCCGTCATGATGTAGCGGATGTTGCTCAGTGGGAAGTCCAGCACGCTCTCCACTTGAGCTAAAGCTTTGAGGAAGTAGAAGCTGAATTTGCCCGACCCGGCGCCCAATTCCACAATGTAAAAAGGTTGCGACGCATCTACAGGCGACGCGGATCCTGGTTTAACGGCGTCTCGGAAGTACGCCCGCAATACGTTGCTGTAGCGCTTGGCGATGAAGGTGTTGGACGTGATGAAGTGCGGCACGATGCCCTGCGCCCAGGACTCGACGCCCTGGCGGTCGTAGAACGACATCATCAGTTTCCACAGGTGGCATTGCGCGAAGGGCGTGAAGTCCTCGAGCTGGCAGCGCACAGGCGGCTGCATGCCCATCTCGCGCACTTCGTCGGCCTTGCTATTCGATCCTGCAGCTGGGGCAGACGGCGCAGAGGTCTCTCCGTCGCTGCTATCGCTGGTTACGGGCGTGGGCGACTTGGTTACGTGTACCCCCTCCACGCCGCCCGGGGCGGTGGGCGTGCCTGGTCGCACGGCGTCGGGGCTCAGCGGATGCGCGTCCACAGGCAGCGGCATCGGGGACGAGGGAGCTTGATGGCGACTTGAGGAATGCCTTGCGGCTCTTGGATTAGATAGACAGGTCGGGGGTTTCGAAAAAGAGGTGTAATCGACAGGGTACGGGCATGTAACCAGGGCGACTTCAACTCGCCTAGTACGCTGAAGTCTGTATCGCACTAGGATTTGATCGTGCTGGCGGCCTCTGTCTACAACGTGCAAGGCCGATTTGAGCGAACCTCGAGGGTGCGTCGTCATGGACCTCGTTCTGCGCGCCATGATCGTTTCGTGTTTGGGCCATCGCGAATCGTAACTTTCGACGCATGGAAGACGAATCATGAACGATACTGCTATGTGAAAGGGCTGCAAGCGCTTTCGAGCGTGTTAAAATGCTGATAGTGAGATGAATTGCGTGTATAGGATACTAGCTGCGCACGGCGGCTTGCCAGCAAACGTGCTTGGGAAGACTCCATTCAGACAAGTCTTGATTACGCCGCCCATTCTTCCGCTTCTGGCGCCGATAGTGGGCGCTACCAACACACAACGACATTGACCAATATGAGCATCGCGGCATTAACCACTGCAAGTGTGGGCAAATGGCTCGGCATGAAGCAGGACGGTGGCGCATGATCAAAATGTGAGGTCACAAAAGTGACCCCCACTTCAACTTGGTCGATCATCGAGATACAGTTCCTCCCATTGGTCAAAATCCAGGTCTGCACAAAGCCATGCGCAGGGTACGTCACGCGTCCGCTATGACATCAGTCCTGAATCGGAGCTGCTCTGTCATGTTCACGCAGCCGGCGCTCGCGTCCAGCGCCTTCGCGGGCTTCTCGGACGAACTGGTCGCGTACTTCACTCTTTTCTGCGAACCCACGGAGCTGCTGCGTCTCTCCGAAGTGAACTCCGTCTTCTATGTGTTCTGCCAGGAGGACCCGCTCTGGATGGGCCAGTGTCTGCGTCTGCACAATGGGGGCTTCTCCTTCCACCGCAACTGGAAGCTCACGACCTTCTATCCGAGGGACCCGAGGCCTCTGCAGCAGCTGGACGCAGCCTTCCGTCCTATTGCAGTGAGGAACTTTGGCTCGGACTTTTTGTATCGACGCTGGTGTCGCTGTCACATGGAGCTGGGCGACGCCTATTTGCTGCCCAGTGAGGAGCAGGACCCGACGATCCGTCGTCTGCAGAAGATCGACATTCAGGACCTGACCTTTAAAGACTTTTACGAGCAGTATTCGAGGGTTCCGTTCATTATTCGCAATGCTATTGGCAACTGGAAGGCGTCCACGGAGGTGAGCAAGAAATTTTGGGATTTTTTGTGCAATTTTTAATGCTGAGTGGATGGTGCATTTATTGTGTTGTGTAGTGGACGATGGAGAAGTTGATCGAGAGGTTCCCGAGTGACGTGAAGCACCGAATTACGCACAATTTGGACGTCACCTCGAGTAAATCTACGATGGAAATGAGCTTTGCTGATTTCTTCCAGTATGCAAACAACCAACACGACGAGACGCCGTTGTACATTTTTGATGCAAAATTTGGAGAGAAGATGCCTGCTATGCTGGAGGACTACAGAGTTGAAGACCTGAAAGTTTTTCAGGAAGACTTCTTAAGCGTGATTGCTAGCCCGGAGGAAGAGGAAGAACGGGAGGATGGCAAGAAGGTCCCGGTAAAGGGTGTGAAGCTGGAGGCTGGAGGCAAAAAGGTGAGGAAGGACAAGAAGAAGAAACGAGCACCGGGATCTATCCGCCCGGATTTCCGTTGGATCGTTATTGGGTCGCAACGCACGGGCGCTCCATGGCATCAGGATCCTGCAAGAACATCAGCATGGAATTCACTTGTAAAGGGACGAAAGCGATGGGCGATCTACCCTCCAGATTCGCCGCCACCAGGAGTGAATGTTGGCAAGAACGGCGAATATCGTGATAGTGGTCTGGACATGCCGTCACTCATGTGGTATCTGCATGTGTACCCCACTCTCACCCCGGATCAAAAGCCGCTCGAGGTTATTCAAGAAGAGGGAGAAACCATTTACGTTCCGAATGGCTGGTGGCATCTCGTTTTGAACTTGGATTTCACGATCGCGGTTACCCAGAACTTCGTGGATTCGCATAACGCACTCATGTTTATGAAAGACCTGCTCAACGATGGACAAGACGACGCGCTTGCGATGTTCCAATATGAACTGCGAGCCACGCGACCCGAAACTTTTGACATTTTCCGACTCGTTCAGATCCCTCGTTCGAATGGTTACTTGAGTGAAGGCATGTACCAGGGATCGTTCCGCATCTTGGAGTATTGGAAACCTCACTTGAAGAAGATCCTCAAGCGTCATAACGTGTTGGCTTTGCCAAATAGCACGACAACCACTGCGACGATGAAGAATGTCGGGGAGAAAATCAAGCACCCGAAAATGAAGAGCCTTACGTCGCGTGTGAACCCGACATTCGCTGTTGGGAAGCGGATGCTGGTTAAATTTTTCAGCCAGTACAACGAAAACTGGGGCGAATTTGACTTTGAGGCGTACATGACCCCAAACTACGACTTGGCCGATAATGGAGATGCCTCTCCGTCAAAGCGTCGTAAGCAGACTGTTTTGCAACCGTACGAACTGAAGAATGCCATGTCTCTTCGATATGCGATGGAGGATTGCTTCCGCGTTGAGAAGGCTGTCTACCAAATGATTGATAAAGCAGCAAAATCGGAGACCTCGTGGCAGTCGCTCCAAGCAATGGTTCCTCGTTTGTATCACTCTGGACACCTTCTTTATGTCGATGAAGTAGATGACGACGAAGGAGAAGGACCCATGTGGCGCTGGCCGTATGTTGTCATTGAGTACAAAAGCGGTGGTGTTGGCCTCGACTCGATCACGAAGAAGGGTGGAGCTACCCCTCAGAGTTGGAAGGGAGTGGCTGGGTGGATCAGTCGGGAGTTCCTACCGAAGCTGCACTCAGTTCCTATCGACCCAGAATTTCGAGGAATATACGGACACAGCAAGGCTGAGTGGGATTGGTACATTCACTACATGGTTCGCCAAAGAAAGCATGCCATGTCATGTAAGTTTGCGGATAGCGTGCGGTATATGAAGGGGATAGCTGAAACTAACGCTGCTTTGTTGCTTTGTAGACCACTTGATCGACAGTGACCTTCCTGTGCACCTGATGAAGCACCTCGAAAAATTCCTCCCAGCGGCAAACCGAGATGCTATTGTCTCGGAGTTGCTTCCAACGAAACCATCGGAGCTGAAACCTGTGCTGCTTCACGGTGACTTGACAGACGAAAACATTCTCGGATCCGAATTGAATGTGCAGTCTAACGATGTTGTCATTACAACCGCGGGTGGCGATAGGGAACAGCAAGTATCAGAGTTGTCGTCGTATCTGAAGTCCATTGGTTGCGAGAAGTATATTCCGCTTCTTGTGGAGCAAGAGGAGCTGACATTCGAGTCGCTGGGTCTCCTGGAAGAAACTCACCTGAAGGATCTTGGCATCCCTCTCGGACCTCGCCTCGCAATTTTGGAGGGTAAACAGCCCACTACCAGTCGTGTTCGTATCGTTGATAGCGAAGACGATGGGAGTGATGGCCGATTTGATATCGAGGAGGACTGGGAGACCAATAGCAGCAGTAGCAGCAGCTCTGAAGAGGAGGAGGAGGGAAATGACTTCACGACACCTGCAGGATTGGCAGCCATCGAGGCGAAGCGCAAGGAACGGTTCGTTGGACCGCATGAATGGGTTCCAACGTCCGTGATCGACTTTGCTGACGCCAAAACGGGTGATCCGCTCTACGATCTCGTCGCCGTCTTCTTTGCTACTTTGGTGAGCAATAACTTTGTTGTGTTGGCTCGTGACTATGATGAACTGACATTTTTTTGCTAGCACTGCGACCGCGAGCTGTGGAAGGAGACGTTAGCGTCGGAGTACTGGCAAGAGTACATCCGTCGTGAAAAGTTGAACAGCACGCCGCATCGACGCTGCCTGTGCGAACGATTCCTGCAGCTTGTGCTGCTGCACCCGAGCCGCTCGATCAAGGGTCTGTTCCATTATTTCCCCCAGGCGTCAAGCTTTGCGAACTGGGAGGACCTCGCACGCGGCATTTTCAACATGTTCTGAAGAAGATGCAGGAACTCAGTAGCTTGAAGAGGAGGAGTGCTTGAAGTTTTAGTGTACATGCGTGCAATACAACTTTAGTTAAGTTGTTCAGGAGCTCTTGCACACGGCTGTCGTGTGTTGGATAGGGTGTAGTATGTAATGAGAAAAGCGTAGCTACAAGACAAGCTAGTACTCCTAGCACCAACCATACCATGGATGTCGTTCAAGATGCAGCTCTGCTCGTCATCCTTCTGCAGTCGAGGGCTCAATGTGGAAGCACAACGGCATCTCGAAAGACAAGACAGACGAATGATAAAGTGCTACATGTATAATGACGCAGACAACTTGGCTGCCGTCTAACGATCTAATACGTCGGCTGCACCTGCTTGACGTCCGCCAGGAGCTTGTCGTAGGCCTCCTGGGCGTTGAAGCCAGGCTTGCTGGGCGTGATCAATATGCAGCTCGTGGGCCGCTTGGAAAGCGCCGACGCGCCCAAATCCACCTGCACAGAAGTAAATAAATCACCAATGATCAGCCTCAAAGCGTTATCGCCAAGTGAGTGTATCAACGTTGCGCACCTTGGACGGAGTGAAGATGTAGGGAATGTCGTTCTCCTCGCAAAGCACGGGGATGTGCGAGATGACGTCAACCGGCGAGATGTCTCCGGCGATGATGCACACGCCCTTGTCGCCCTTGCGGATGCCCTTGACCACCTCCTTGACGCCGCGCTTGATGCCCTTGACCTTGGTGGCCTTCTTGACCACCTTGTAGGCGTGTTTGGTCTGCTTCTTGGTGGCCAGCGGCTTGGCGATCACCGACACGTGCTTCACGCGCTCCTCGTAGTTGCTCTTCTTGCTGCTCTCCGTGTCGCTCATCGCTGCTGTCGTGTCGGGGCAAAAGGTGGTGACGCTCAAGTGGTGTGCGTATCGGAGCTTTTCGTTGGTCAGGCTGGCCAACCGTTTTAGTCCAAATTGCTGCGACTCAAAATCTGTATGGATACATTATTGAATAGTCCAATTTTGCTACGTCGTAATTTTTGTGTGAACACATTCATGGGCAATCTGGACCACAAAAGACAGAATTTTGACCAATCACTGGTGCGAACGATTTATGACCGCTGCTTGAGGGGCAGACCCACGGAAAACTGAGCGAGTGATCACCAGCAGCAATGGGCTTCACGGGCATCGCCGTCGGCACCCTCATGGGCCTCTCCACCAAGCTCGGCAGCAACGTGCTGCAGAAGGTCCCGTACATGCGCCGTACGTGTCCCCCTCTTCGTTATTATAGCTTTCTATCCACTGTTTCAGGAACAATATTGCTTCTATCCAGCCCTAGAAGAACTAACGCCCGACGTGTTTTTTATTCTTTTTTTTTGTTTCTTAATACTATTAGACCCATGGGAGCATGTGCTGTTCATGGGTGTAGGCGCTGGACTGGGCGGCTACCTGCAGAACAAGTACCACCGGGACCTGGAGGAGGTGGAGGAGCTGCGACTGTACCTGGAGCGTCGTCCGGACGTGAACAAGAAGGCGTAAGGCGTTGTTGGAGCTACTAGTGATGAATCAATAAGAGCAGAGCGCAGATAAGAGGGCCATCGTCGCTTGCCGTCCATTCCATTCCGTTTGATTTGTGGAGCGCTTTAAAGCAGCCAGCGCCAGCAAGGATGCGAAACCCTGAAAAACACGAAGAAAAATGCCAAGTTTGTCTCCATGTGCTCGTTTGAAAGCTTGCAGCTCGAGGAGATCTGGTTGCGTGACTGGGCTTCCTGGAGGTGTGTGTTTGCTGTGCTGTGTGTTGTGCATTTTGTAGGCGACCGCTGGTATATTCACTAAGAATGATCTCGAGAGATCTTTACGTTCGGACTGGGCTGCCTATGAATGAAGGCACTACATCTTTCACTCCCCAGCAGCCCGTTTACCGAGTGGGCTTTCGTTTGAGGTCCTTCTCAGGGTCCCGTTCCCACGTTGGTTTGAAGAAATCGCCTCAGTTGATTCGGTATCCTCTGCAGAACTGTGGAGTTCGAGGCCGGTGGGTGACTTGGAGGAGTCCTAGCTGCCACAAGTTTTTCGCGGCGTTGATGTCACGCTCCCAGTAGTTCGCTCTGCAAGCTACGTTTCTGCAGACACGCACATTCCTCGATCTCTTGGTTTTCGTCGTCCCGTAGATCTTGAATGGCATGTCCACCATCGGACGTGAGCACTCGGAGCAAAGATAACTGGTACGGAATTCGTCGACCACGACGAGGGTTGCGCGGCGAGAGAGTTCAAGTGCGAACCGCTTGAGCGGGACGTGCATGTGGCCCGCGAGATGAATCTGGCTGCTCCATTTTCCGAGAGCCACACACACGTCACGGTCCACGGTCGGGACGACACGCTTGGCGAGTTTCGCCACGGCCTTGCGTTTGAATCGCGACACCGTGAATCGCCACTTGCGAAACCCTTTGAGTGCGCAGAACTCCAACATGGCGCTGATATTCTTCCACATGTGCTCGTAGCGAGAGAGTAGGGACGCCGACGACGAAGTCTTGAACGACGGCATGTGCTTCACAAACGCACCGTAGAGCAGATACCTCTTCTTCAGGTTTTCGAACCAAAATGCATGGTGCTCGACACGACTCATGTGTCGGTACTCTCGGGACGTGACTTGTTGGACGTGAGAATTGTCACGCAGGAAGTGAGTCTGGCGCCTGACGCCGTGTTTCCGCGGACGGTGCTTTGGGTGGTGCCGTTGGCAGATTTCGCACCACCCCTCCACATCGCAGTGCGCTCTGCTGCGTCTCTTGCGTCGGTGGCGACGACGGCGGTTCCTGCTGCGCTTCTTGCCATGGCGTCTGCCGCCAGCATGGTCTGGACAGGTACTGCACCAACCGGGCATGGAGCATGGCTCTTCCGGTGCGTTGCAGACAAACTCCAGCATAGGACGGCTGTATGCCGCCAGCATCATCCGTAGTCCTGGGTCGATTCCGAGCAATGTATGTGATATATACTTCCGAGAAAGAGCAGGTCGTTCAACAGGAGCAGGAATTGACGTTAGCACAGCAGCACTGTAGCCATTCGTGGAGATCTGATACTCGAAGTTGCGCCTTGGAACGCCAATTCGTTGATCCGCAGTATGGCTGACGCAGTCTCCGATGTTGAAAACAGAGGTCCACATCCTCTCGCGCACTTCTTGGAACTCCGTAGGCGTGGCATACGTCCGATGGCCACGAGAGTTCGTGGACTTGTAGAGCTCAAAAACATCCTTGCCCGTAGTTGCCAAAACTTGTTTTGCGACTTGGTAGAGCACCTCTGTCGTGACCGAGAAGAACGCCGGCACACAGGAGGTGGGCTGTGGCAGCAACGTAAAGAGCCGGCACCCTTTCGGGATCTCGTCTTGGTCGTGCATTTCTTCCATCTCCTTCAGCATGTCGTACAGCTTGCCGAGAAATAGCACTTCGTGGCTAGCGATGTTCGCATCTGTAGGAGGCAGTTCTAGCCACTCAAGCCATTGCTTCTCGACGTCCGTGAGGTCTTCAGGACTGGACTTTAGTCGAGCGACCATGGCCTCAGCTGTTCCCCGCGGATACGCAAGCTGCAGGCTGATGAAGTTGATGAGTCGCGCCTCGAAGTTCGTTCGAACGTGTTGCTGCGCCGCAACGAGCATGTCAGTCGCCAGTTCTTGGATAGCGGAGCTTGAATCGAACAGCGTAGGTGGTATATACGATATGACCCTCGATCGCGTAGTTTTGTAGACGTTGATGGACTCCTCTAGTGCAGCGTTAGTCGAAACCCTTGGAGCTGGCATCTGTTCGTCACCAAAGACGGCTGTGCAGCACCGGTAGAACGTAGCTTGGTCCAGCTGTAGGGCTGTCTCCATCGTGCGAGATCTTGCCGGCACTACTGGGTAGTTCGGGTGGCTACGCCGATGGTGCTCGAACAACCGGCAGCAGTGGAAGTTCATGACAAACATTGCCTCCACTCGGATCTGCTGCAGAGCCACAGCACGTTGTTCGAGCGCGTCCCGGATGTCATGGTTCGGACAAATGTGCCTCAGTGGGTATGTCACGGTCAACATAATTCCGGGGACAGCGTCAGGAAGGGGTCAAGTTGGTCCGAGTGGTCAGGCGTGGTCCCGGGAAGTTCCCCAGTATCTGTAACAAAGCGATCGCTGGACGTGAAGAGACGCGATCCTCGACCATTTCCAATTCGGCACCAAGACAAGCAAGCACCAGCCCCGACAACACGGTGGAATGGAGCTCGCGTACTTGTATACGAAGCAGCGAGAGAGCTTTGGACGGTATTGCGACTTCCGCAACGTGGAGGCCAAGGTGCTGGAGAGTATTCCGTCCACGGATGCACTGGAGAATGACTACGTGAGGCGAAGACCCATGGTCACAAGGTTGGATACAACGCCACACATGTCGGAGCACGAAGTGAATACGGAGAGGCTGGTCACCAAGCACAGCAGCATGCGTCACGTCGAGGGAGGCTGGCCAAAGGATGTGGACCCGGCGGAGCAGAGCGACGTGCAGCGATTTCGCAAGAAAGCGGAGAAGGATGACGACTACAAGCAGGCTGTCAAGAGTCTAGGACCAGTGGTGGATCGCGCCCTCAAGCAGAACAACACCATCAACATCTACCAGGATTACTTTGCCCACATGGGCGAGGCTGCTACAACAGAGCAGCCCAGCGCAAAGGGTCTTGCAGTTTTTCGCGATCCGGAGCCTGTCAAACGCACGGTCTCGCAGATCGACTGGCACCCGGAGAGTCCGCAGAAGATGGCAGCATGCTACTGCATCCTCAACTTCCAAGACCCCAAATTTGCATCTGCACGGCTGCCAGCCAATTCGTACATTTGGGACGTGCTGAACCCGAATACCCCCGAGACGACCCTCAAGCCTGCTTCTCCACTAGTGTGCATGCGGTACAATCCGAAGTCCGTCGACCAGCTCGTTGCAGGGTCGTACAATGGTCTCATCTCGTTCTTCGATCTACGCAAGTCAGGTGCTGCTCCTGCAGAGACTTCAATCATTGAACACTCTCATCACGATCCAGTGTACGACGTCTTCTGGATCTCCAGCAAAACCGGCAACCAGTGTTGCTCTGTCTCGACGGACGGCTGGATGCTCTGGTGGGATATCCGACACCTTGCACAACCAACCCAAAGGCTTCTTCTCACTGACAAGGACGGCTTGGCATTTGGTGGTTCGTCCATGGAGTACAACACAGAGGCTGGGCCGACCAAATACCTGGTGGGCACGGAACAAGGTGCCGTCCTCAGCGTAAACCTGCGTAATGCAAAGCAGAACAACGGCATCACTCTATACGACACTGGAGCAGGGAAACACCACGGGCCTGTGTGTGCCATCCAGCGCAACCCGACACACAACAAATTCTTCCTCACTATCGGGGACTGGACAGCACGACTGTGGTGCGAGGATCTCAAGACCCCCATCATGAGCACGATCTACCACGACTCGTACGTGACTGCAGGCTGCTGGTCTCCCACACGTGCCGGCGTCTTTTTCGTGACTCGAATGGATGGTGTCGTGGACATCTGGGACTTCTTCTACCGTCAGAACGAGGTGGCGTACTCTCATAAAGTGGGAGATGTGGCTCTCTCGTCCGTCAGCGTGCAGGGTAACGCTGGATCTGGCGGGAAACTCGTAGCTGTAGGGGACTGCAATGGCATGGTCTCGCTCATGGAGCTGTCCGATGGTCTCGCAGCCTCGCAGCCCAATGAGAAGGCTGCAATCAACGGCATGTTCGAGCGAGAGACGAAGAGAGAGAAGAATTTAGAGGCGAAAGAGAAGG
Organism: Phytophthora agathidicida; assembly: GCA_025722995.1. Lineage (NCBI taxonomy): Eukaryota > Oomycota > Peronosporomycetes > Peronosporales > Peronosporaceae > Phytophthora > Phytophthora agathidicida. The sequence goes on along the minus strand of CP106972.1, from coordinate 1,893,828 downwards.
AGCTTCGACGTAAGAAAGCCACGATGGAGGAAGGCGCTGCAGATGATCAAGGAGGCAGCCTCAAGGACGACAAGATGGAGGAGCTACTGCGCACTGTAGACGCGAACTTCTTAGGTATGATCAAGGAGGCAGAAGACTCGGAGAACAAGAACATGGAGCACAAGGGCGGAGACGCTTTGGGCGGCAAAGGCGACGAGGACAACCAGTAGACACGTCAAGTTGAAGTTGAAGCAAGAGTGATGGTCCTTTTGGTTTGGTTTCCCCTTCTTCATTTCAGTTTTCATTTGGACTTTGTATCGACAAGTGCAACAAGAGATGGCCAAGGGAAAGCAGCACGAGATGCCGCCGATCCACGTGCGCTCTGCGTCTTTCGGGCAGAAGAGCGAGAGTCTAAATGACACACTGTTATGTAGGAGAACGAGGACGGGCTCTTGTCGAGCGGAGACGGCGTCGCGACTGAAGGGGAAGAGGAAGAAGAGGAAGCTTCCCCCATGGGGAAAGACCGAGAGGAGAGCGAGGACGGCGAGCAGCCGACACTGTATGTGGCCAAGTGCTACGGACATTTGGAGACGCTGAGGAAGCGCAAACGCGAGCAGGAAGAGCAGATGGAAACGCTCGTTGAAGGTGAAAGACGTCGGAGGGAGCGGCGAAGGCGTTGAACTGAGCTGATACGGTTTCCCTATGACAGAAACCTTCGGACAGATCGAAGCCATTATGCAGGAGATCATGCGCGGGCTGCAGGAGCGCCACGCCGCCTCACACGCGCAGTTTGAGGCGACGGACAATAAGCTCACGCGGAGTTTGCGCGCGCACAACCGGGTTTGTTCCATGCCAGTCAAAATATGCTGCAGCGCGTCCATTAATCGGGACTGTGGTGCTTGTGTAGATGGAGAAGAAGCTCAAGATGATTGCAGCTATTCTGCTGCGCGAGGACGACGGCGAGCAGGAGCTCGAGTAGGGAGGCTACGGATAATCTATTGACCTTGGGGTGGTTGAAGTTGCCGTGTGTGTACCACACAGAAATGCTGTTGTCATATTTCGGATAACTCATCCGAAATATCAAGTTAACACTTTGAAATAGACGCACGAATGGCGGACGAGGACGAAGTGGTGGCGATCGCTGCTGCTGCGGACGACTATGCAGCCGCAGAAATGGAGGAAGAGGAGATTATCCCAGACGGGATCGCAGGTGTAGCTGACGATGAACTGGTTGAAGGCGATGACCAAGCTGCAGGATCGGTGGACGACGACGAAATGGAAAGCGACACTGCAGCCTCCTCCTCTTCAGCGGATGACGAAGATGCTGCCGACGCATTGGATGGCAAAAATCCGCTGCTCAGGAGTTCTATACCAGCAACAAAGACCTTCGACCGTCAAGTCAATGCGCTGATCGATAAGCCGCAATATTACCTCTACTTCGATCAGTGGAAGCGCAAATTGAACAATAAGAGTACGGTTATGCGACTGCGCTTGGCGTTCGAGCAGCTGCTGCCAAGGGTAAGTCCTGATCCAGAGCTTTCAAGTTTCTGCAGTGAATGCTGGGCGTGAAGAATAACGTATTCACTTTCAATTTTTTTTAGCTGATGGGCGCTCGAGACTATGCTGGTGCAGCGAAGGTGTTGGGGGTGATGTATCATCGATTCACAGTGACTCCAACATTGTGCACTGAGGTGCGTGAAGATTTTGTGGTGTATTGCCTAAGCCAACAAATATTCTCATAATTGTGGTTGTGGACGCTTAGGCCAGTCTTGAGATTTTACGCCGGCAACCAGATTACCGGGATGAGCTACTGAGGTTCTATGAGGCTGCATTGGAAGTTCAGCGTATCGATGTAAGTGTCCTTCCTACTCCACTATTGTATGCAGTGGTAGATTGGTGATTCATGCTTTGATAATGGTTGCTATCAGAAAATGTCGATTCTGAAGGAGATGTGGCTCTTTCACATCGCCCACGGAGAGTTTTACGAGGCCTATCACCTATATCAAGACAAAGTTGAGCAGGTAAATCGTTAATTTTTAACTTGCCGCTTCACCACATGCTGCTGCTGCTCTTGTGGAAATCCTCACGATTGTGTTATGTTTGGTTGTGACCGTAGATGGAGGAAGCTGAGAATGATGCGAGGCTACTTGCAAATTTTGGTATGCTATGCTACTGGCTCATGTTTATCGAGTCAAAAGAGTTACGTGAGATACTAAAACGCGAAGACATTGAGGAGGAAGAAGAGGGAGACGACGACTTTGACACCACTGCTGGCAGTGCAAGTATTGAATCGGTGATTGAGTCCAATTACTTGTTCAAAACGCCCATCGGGGTCCACATTTTGTACCAACATGCCAGCAATGCACTGAGGCGTGCAGTGGCTTTGAGTCCGAACTCAGCAATGTTTGTTGAGCACTATGTGCAGCTCCTTGTACTCGTGGGAGATATCCAGCCAGCGTGTGATTACCTGGAGGCCTTTTTCCACATGAACCCTGAAGATCCACATGGGCCACGAATGGTACAATGATCGTGACCCTGCTATGAGACTCTGTGTAGCAACTAACACTTTGACTCTTTCAGCTCGCAGGTTTCTTGGCGTGCTATTACCCAGACTCGGTAGATGCTCAAGTTGCTGCGTTCTCGAGGTAGATGATGCCCTGCTGTTCGTGTTCGTGTTCTCATTTGCTAACAATGTTTTTTTGATAGGTGGATGAAAAATGATCCTTCTTGTAGCTTCCCGTTGGAAAAGATGCTGGAGCTGTCTAGTGCTGGTGCAGTGTCGTCGTTTGTCCTGACTAAGGTCTTGGTTGAAGCCCTTGATACTTGTGGTAGCGATTTGTACGTTGCACAAAGCCCAGAGATGGCAATGGCGCTGTGGAGAAATTTGGCTGAGCTGCTTGCAGCAATGGACGAAGACGAATTTTTGCTGGATCAAGTAGAACAAGGAGAAATAGACCCATCGAACCAAGTGACGATTGAAGATGTGGGCGCCCAGCGGCAGTGGTGGAAGCGAGTCTACTTTACCAGACCAAGCACAGTGGACGAAGTAACTGCCGTCTCACAAGGTGGCGGCGCTTTCATGGAGGTAATGATCTATCGTGCTGCTGTGGCAGATCGGCTTTTTCCTGGTCATCATCTTGCGATGGCAGAAGCTTTGCGTTCTGCAATGGCTTCACCAAATGCGGCATTCCGTCATGAACACGTTCGCTTGTTTAAAAGGTATCAGGTGCTCTATGTGAAACGGAAGCTGAAGATTGTGTGCCGTGTACTAACATGTTGCGCTTGGGCAGCTTTTTCCCAACAGTTCCCGACACGCCAGCAGAAACGATGGTGCATACATCTTTTTCTGACATGCCATTCATCCATGTGACTGTCGACGAAGGAGAAAGGCATAAAATTCCTCCGCTACCTACATTCAAAGGCAGCTCAGACACGCTGCACGTGATCGACCGAAAAGCAATTGTGGAAAGAGAAGCTGCTGGCGAGACTACGAAAGTGGTGGTGACAAGACCAGACAAAACAGACGAAGTTGATCCGCAATTTGTGGACGAACTTTATGAAGCACTGGAATATGAAGTCGGGAGCGACCAACGGTTTCAGCGAAAACGCAAGGCTGATGCCATTTCTACTTCTGCAACTCCAACATTGATACCAGGTTTTGTTGGAATGGTCGAAGAAGAAGTATACAGCAACCCGGATGCTACTGTGCGCCACATCTACTCGATGATACATCAAAAACTACGCCGTACCGACATGCTAGTTCCGACGTCGAAAGTCGTAGCACATTGTGTGGGTTTCTTTCGAAGTCGTTTGAAGAGAAACCTAGAAGACTATGGCCATGTCGGCCTGTTGATGCGGTACGAGGAATTTATTGCCACGTATGTGCGCAGACAAAGATCGAAGGGTATATTCGAAGTGACAACGGACACTGCCAAGGCAGCCATTGAGGAGATGAAACGTGTGTTGCCTAGCCCACACCCGTACTTCCCCAGCGAAGATTTCGTAAAGCAGACAATGCGCGCCAAAGCAGCGATTTTTGTCCGCCAACGGAGGCTTCGACTGATGGAGCTCAAGAAAATGTTGATGCCTGTTCTTCGGCAGCTCGTGTACGTGGATGACAAGACGTTCGTGGATGCAGTTTATTCGGTTTGCAAGCAAAATGGACTCCTGGGTGTGGTGACCCGTGTCGATATCGCGCGTACACTGCAAAACATTCTCCCAAGACATTACTACAGAGTGCTGCAAAGGATGCCGCCGAAGTTCATTCAGTTGCTGACATCTCCTACATTTCGAGAAGGCTGTAACACACTGGAAGAAATTCTAAACAAGCTCAAGATGAAAAGGACCCTGCGGAGAATCAATGAGATCAAAACGCTTCTGTGGGTGGAGAGATATGAGGCTCTGTATGGACTCATTGTCGACGAAGAAGAAGACGATGTTGAAGGTAGCAACTGCGAAACCAGTAGTTCAAGTAGCAGTGATTCGAGTAGTAGCAGTAGCAGCAGCAGCAGCAGCAGCGACGTCAGTAGCGATAGCGATACAGATAGCGATAGCAGCAGCGGCACGGACGAGGAAGTGCAGGAGGCCACCGGCGCAGACTAGAATTAACAACCGGACCGACTTCGTTTCAACTTCGGGTAAGTCCTCTATTTGAATGCTTCCCTACGTCGACGCTTGTTTTGATGAGCTGCACACCACTTCGTACCAGGGTCTGACTGCTCCTTCGTTATCAGGGAAGCAACTACATTGAATTCTGCTTGCAGCGAGTTCACAGCCGATTGCCGGGCGTCAGCATTTGCGTGATGCAACGAGCGCGTAAGGAAGCGTTGGATCCGGTAGCAGCAGTTGCGGCATTGCTGGAAGGCGCAACGACTATCACATTGGACTGTAGCAGAGCACTTTGGAGACTTGCAAACAAGCTGCAGGCTGGGTGTAGATCCAGTCGTGTCGTCGGAGGCCATTTCTCGGCTTAGGCCGTCGCCAACTGCAGCTTGGACATCGGAATGCGGACGGTTAGCAGACCAAATCACACGTGACGCTTCTTCATGGATATGATTAACTAGCGCCAGCTTGGTTTGGTGGCGCGCCTTCCGTCGAAATTTGTCGTCGTCGTTAGAGTCTGTGCTGCCAGCACCAGAGACCATGATACTGTTCTCGCTTCGTATATCACTCAAGGCAGGACTGAGGAACCGTTCCAAGCTGCCACGATCACGAAGAGATACTTGCAATACTCCTGCAAGTCCGATACCACCAAGTCGCTGGACGAGGGCGGGCTTCATCAATCGTGCTATACACTGCGGCAATGCAATGTAAGACAACATCCACCGAATAATTGAAAAGGCCGTATCCCGAAGCCAATAAGCAGGTCGGGTATGGAGAAGCCAATCAGTCAGACCGCCACTGTGACGATGAAGAGTGTTGTTTGTCTTCAAGAAGGACACTTGTCTCGCTTTATCCACCGAAATCACCCAGACACCCGAGTTTGAACTGCTGAGACGTCGATTCTCACCGCCGACAGCGTGATGCTGTGGATTAGACTCGACGACAAAGGCTGCATTGGACAACGCCGAGAAAAATGCATGGACTGGTTGGTTGCGCTCTGTTGGCTCCCAGATAAATTCCAGTTGTGTTACACTGGTTCTAGTCGCGATTTCGCAGAGTTTTCGCATCATGGCATGCTCCACACCGCGGTTCAGCGCACGGCAACTGAGCAGGAAGCTGTCGACACGCAAAACATTGCTGTCGCGCACACGCCGACAAAGAGCAGCACTAACTATGCCATAGTGACCGAATCGGTCAGTCACGTGGGCGCAAATCACCGTGCGGTCTGGGGCAGCGACGTACTCCATCAAATCGTCTTCCTCCAGGCGCTTCGCAAAAGTTGTTGCCGTGCTGAATTGGTTCGTGCGGTGGTGAAGCTGCAGTGCTCGAGTAAAACTCGAGCTCCTTTCTTGTCCGCGATCAAGCTCCTCGAAAACAATCTTGACACCGAGTGCACTGAGAAATGCCTTGTGGGTAGAAGACGATTCACGAAGCTGTTCGCGCTGAAGGTTTTGTTGATACAGCTGAGTTCTCTGGCTGTCCTCGCTGGTGCCAATTGCCGTAGTTGAGCCACGAGGACTCAAGGCTTCGTCGAAAACCCATTCATGGTCGAGAAATGATTCTGAGAAGTCTGTTCCAAGAGTAATGACTGTTACAGACGGCAGTGCTGTCGCGACTTCATTGCACTCAAGTGGATTATCGTCGATGAAGAGGAACGAGTCCAATCCTAACCAGCACGGCATTCAATCAATATCAACAAGCATCATAGCAACAAGACAAGCAGGAAACGCGTACCAAGAGATAGTTCCTTGGCTAATTGCTTGATATTCTCCGACTTCGGCTGCCAATTAACTTTCGTGGCCACCACGTGCTTGTCCATATCAAGAACCATGTCACCACGGCGCTGTTCAAACGCCTGCACTACATCGTCTAGGATGTTTTTGCTGCAGAGCGCAAGCAACATGCCTCGTTGCTGTTGTGCGACAACGAAGCGCTGTAGTGCGATAAAACGCGGCGCAAGATCAATTCCACTGGGACCAACTTCGGCTACAGCTCCACCCCACAATGTGTTATCGCAGTCAAGGACGATAACCTTCTTTTTGCTGCTAGCAGAACGAAAGAGACGGCATATCTGTCGACTCAGTGAGAAACTCAACACGTTGAGCATCGCATGTGTGTACGGAGAATGCTGCCGCTTATCACCAACGGCGTCGTAAAACGCAGTTGTGTACTGCTGCTGGAATAGTCCCAGGAGCTGCCCTGACGACTGCATCGACACATTGTGCATAGCGTCAATTTTGTTATGAAGTTCCTGCTCCTGTGCGTCGAATGATGCTGTCGTGGCTGAAGGGCTGGGACATAACAATACCACCAGTGGCGCAGTCGTAGCCATGGCATCGTACCGCTCAAGATCGCTCGTAAACTGACTAACAGCTCCAGCACCAACGTCCTCATCATTTTTCCTGGCAAGTTGCAATTCAGGATGCGCCGCTTCGAGATCGCTAAGACGAACGAGCAGGAGCACCAAGTCCACTGGATGCGCAGGATGCAGCACGTCGCTTGCCCATTCGTCAAAGTCTGTGAGACTGCCATACCGCAGCCATTGCAGCTCAACGTCGACGTTCCATACGGCCTGTGAACAACCACCATTAAAATGCCGAAATTGAGGTCATCAGCATGACTGGCTGGCAACGGAGACCAATAACAAGCACAATAACAAGATAAAAACCGACCTTTATCAAGAGATACTGCAGGGGTACAGCAAGTGCTTCGTCACACGCAAAGGTTCCTCCGATCGCCACACGTCTGCGGGTCGTCGCCGCCATTCCTCGCTCAGCATAAACTCACTCAGCGTATATTATCCGCAATTCAATTAAGTGCGAATGACGGCCTCAACCTCAGTCTTCCGGTTCACGCTCGTACTTGGACGGATTAATGCGATACCTGCAATAACACATTCACCCATGAGTCCTAGCAACGCATAGATGAAGTAGCGTCGCCACATACATGTTGCCGTATTGAATCGTGGGCGTGTGCTCGCTGTCGACGTCCACAATGCACACAGCCATAGCTGACACACACACACACAAAGTCCAGCGCACACAGTCATTAGTTCAACGCCATCGTCACTGTCGATAATAACCTGACGACTTACTGTTGGCGTCGAGGACGCGGTACGTGATGGTAACCATGGATTCTTGCAGACAGAAGTTGAGAATGGCCACGCTGGCCTCTGGCTTGAACACGCCGTGGCACGTCACGCCCTCAAAACTCCACTCCATGAACGTGCCCTGCTCGTCCGGAATGAACTGCACCAACAATAGCATTTCAAACCCATTAGCTCTTGTCCCCCGTAGCCAGATCTCTTCATCCATTCTGCCGACCTGCACGGTGTAAGCGCTGGCAAGGTCCTGCTTCTTGTGCGTGCGACCAAACGACCACCGAAGGAATCTACACGCATTGCCGATTGCATTGGATTAAATAATCAATTAATTACTGCAAAATAGAGCGCCGTAGTGGATGGAATACGACGACGTACTGGGTGTTGGGCTGCCGCGCCGCGTCCAGATCTTCCTCGATGAGTACGACGTTGTTGGTGGAGCGTAGGTGCTTGAAACTGGCACCGAAGTGACGCCACTCCAGGTTGCGCTTCCAAAACCCCTTCAGATACGCGCAAAAGTCCCCATTGGGCACGTCGTAGCGCACCACGTTGGTCGGAGCCGAGCTCATCGCAGTCAGAAGGAATGCAGCGATGATTTGGAGCGCTCTATGTGGTTCACATGAAAGAGCAGTACCGTAGACGTCACATGCGATTCGGCTGCGCACTTTTGACGATATCTCGGCTTGTACTGCGAATTAGGGGTTACAGTTTAGAGATGACGCTACTAACACGCATACCAAGAGGCGACTTGTGCTAACAACTTGACTTTCAACGTCCAGGCAAGGGCTGGCATACAACTGTCGGTTTCAGCGCCAGCGACAAATGAAAGAAGTACCACTTTTTTTGTGAAAAATCATACGCTTTTATGTAACTCATACAAACTCTTATATTAAAAGTCAGTACTTAACAAAGGGGGATGAATGATGGACACTGGTTGCTGCGAGCTCTAAGCTGGTTTCAGCTGCTGCTCAACGCCTCTCATTTCTGAATGGGCCGCGGAAAAGCCCTCTCTGGGAAAGAGTACTGGTGGGAGGTTGGCCTCCAAGACGGCGGCGTCTCTCTTCACGAGATATCCGAGAAAACCGGTCGCTCTCGGACGTGCGTCAGAAAAGCGATCCAGGCAGCGCGAGGGCCGGCGACCGACGGCACCAGCGACACACGAAGGGCGGGGAGACAGACCGTACAGACTGAGAGGGAAGTACGGGTGCTTGTTTGTACGGCGGCGACGGGGAGCCACTTCGCAGCAGAGCTCAAGACCGATCTCGGTCTCAAGGCGTCCGTGCGCACAATCCAGCGGCTTCTGAAGCGTGTGGTGTTCCACTGCAGGTCTGGTAGAGCAGCGCTTTTGCCAGATAGATCTTTGGAGAAATCTAGTGTCGAATGCAAACACTAACTTCCTATTCCTACTTATCTGCTCAGCTCCCTACTTCCTGCCTGGTTGTGCTTCTCCACTAAACAACAGGTTTCCTACTGAGTCTTTCACTACAAATGCACTGCAGGACCACGACCACCATCACTCACTGGTACATCGTCTGTTCCCGGGCGTGGTCCCCGATCATACGGCTGCTATCGACTCACGCTCGGTTGCACTACAACTCCAGTCCATCAGGCGCTCATGGTGGCAACCAGAGCTGAATCATAACATGTGGACCACTTGGTTTACACCAAGATGGATCTCACGCTTCCGCTTACCGCGGAACACAAGACCGCGAGGATGGATTGGGCTGAAACCCACATTCTAAACCCTGGCATGCTTCCTTTTCCTGCTGATTCAATGAACTATGCTAACGAAATGTGTTATGAACAGGAATTTGGAAATGTACTATTTTTTTCAGACGAGAGGAAGTTCAATCTTGATGGCCCGGATGGGTTTAAGTATTACTGGCGCGATACACGCCGGCCACCGCAATCCTATGTGCAGCGCCAAAATGTCGGAGGCAGCGTTATGATGTGAGGCGCTTTTAGTGCGGGGGGGGGGAGAGCAAGTTGGCGTTTCTGAGGGGCCGTCAAAACTCAGGTGACTACATCTACACTGTCTCTGAGTATATGTCACCTTTTGCTCACTCTAACCATGGTGTTGGCTTTGTATTCCGGCAAGATAATGCGCCGATTCACGCCTCGCGCGAAACGACGCATTTCTTGCAGGAAATGGAGTTCAGTACCATTACGTGGCCGGCCCGCTCCCCCGACTGCAACCCAAGCGAAAATGTGTGGTCGGCTATGGCGGCCAAGGTGTACGCCCACGGACGCCAGTACCGTACTACGGGCCAATTGGCAAAAGCCATTCAAGTTGCATGGGACTCCGTTGAGCAAGAGTACCTACTCAAGCTCGTAGAGTCCATGCCTCGCCGCTGCCTTGCTGTCATTAAGCAAAAGGGCGGACTTACTAAGTACTGACTTTTAATATAAGAGTTTGTATGGGTTACATAAAAGCGTATGATTTTTCACAAAAAAAGTGGTACTTCTTTCATTTGTCGCTGGCGCTGAAACCGACAGTTGTATGCCAGCCCTTGCCTGGACGTTGAAAGTCAAGTTGTTAGCACAAGTCGCCTCTTGGTATGCGTGTTAGTAGCGTCATCTCTAAACTGTAACCCCTAATTCGCAGTACAAGCCGAGATATCGTCAAAAGTGCGCAGCCGAATCGGGGGCCCTAACGATTTGGCGCGCACTGTGCATGTACGACCATTGCAGCAAGGTCACCGCAGCAAGTCTATTGTGGATCCCACGGCACTGCTTGGGGGTCAAGGATACACTGGACCAGACCGAGTGACGTGAATCCGTTTCTCACAACAGGTTAGAGGCAAGTGCAAGACATCGGCCGTGCCTTGGCATTCTGCATTCATGAGAGTGGCTCGGTGGATCCATTTCAGAGCAGTGACCGGCGCACGGACGGAGACTGCTCCATCAGCTGGTGGCGGTCGAGGTTGCCAAAAACGAGGGCTTAGTTATGGTAGCTTACCATAAACAAGCTGTTTGAGCACTCCAACTAGCCCAAGTGCCATCTTGGTCAGCGTATTCCTGAAAGACAAAGTCCCACCAACACAACGAAAGCAGTGGTGACTTTTTTTTAGGCAATCAACTTGAACGCTGACACGATAATCGAGTGACCCGGTTTTGCTGTTAGTAGACTTGCCGGGTGTCAGCGTACCTGTGCAACATCCATCGGTGCTCTATAGCCCCTTGCTTCTGTTCGCTTTGTCCGAAGATCACTTTTCAAGTTGCCTTCTCGAGCACACCAGCAGCTCTCCTTCGGGTTTGGAAAAGATGACCAAGTTCCTCGCCTTCGCCGCCGCTATCGTGACTACTGTCTTTGGGTCGGCCGATGCCGCCACTGTGGCCGACACCTGCGTGCTCGCAGACTTCCAGACCGCTATGGCGGACTTCATCGGACTCAACAATGTGCTGACTTTGGTGCCGTCGCTGCTGCCGATGTACATCACTGATCCGTTGGTGCTCAAGGACCAGACTCTGGACGGCATCGACTTCAAAGTCCTCGGTCTCAATTTCAAGGCCACGCCATCGTTCGAGCTGCTGGATGTGAGCGGTATCACCACGATCGGATTCAAGCCGGCCAATGTCACGGGGACCAACACGCTTGACCTGGCGGCGGACTTCAAGGGGGAAGTGTCGGTTAACGGCACATTCTCGGTCGAGTTTGCTCAGGTTGACAAGAAATGGTACCAGATCTGCTGGACGAATCTCCTGCACCAGAGTAGCTGTCCTCCGGCGACAGTCACTGTGGATGTCGCTCTGGCGTTGAACAAGCCCTCGATTGCAGCGGGGATTCAGGCTGACCTGTACCAGTGCGCTTCGGGTCTTCCATCGTCGGTGTGCACGCCCATAAGCATCACTACCATCCTCGTGGCCGCTCTCGGTGGCGATCTCACGAGCGTGCTCAACACGGTTCTAAAGCACTTCAAGGACGCGTCGCTGACATCGCTGGCACTCGACTGGGACTTGATCAATAACATCGACCTCACTTTCCACAACACCAACCCCTTCATCTCTAACGTCATCAACGGGCTCCTGGACTTCTCGGCGGAGAAGCTCAACAAGAAGAAATCCTCCTACAAGACGTTTATCAAGGTCCTGAACAAACTCGTGCGTTCGTTGCTGAACAACGTGATCGATCAACTGCTGAAGCCGCTCTTCGGCGCTACGTGCCTTTAGTAAAATAGGTATGGTGCTCGTGAAGTAGTGGTTCTCGCAATTGAAATACCACTCATACCTTTGACAAATTCATGTAGCTGCCTAGCGAGTACCATTTCAAAGCACACCTAGCCGAACCGAACAAGAGATCTCGTCGTTGGATCCCAACACAACACATCTTCGTCAGCTTCGAGTTGATGGCACGCGCCTTCAAGTTGAGAACCGGCTACTGGTATATGAGTTGGCTATGTTAGTGACCGACTGAACGGGGCTGATCTAGCCATGTATGATACTTGTCATGGTGCCCAAAAGAACGCGCACCGACCGTAAAACCCCAACAGCGCTTTCAAAAGTTGTCGAGCGTTGTTTCTGGCACTTCTTCTTTCGTTGTGGTTTTCGTCGTGATAAGTTGTGGCAGCTTCAGATGCAACACTTTGATCACCAAATGCTCCTACCCTATCCGTTTGTGTGAAAGTTGACTCGAAGGTGATCCATGACTGCCCTCCCTGCGCGTAAATGATTCCAAGGGTCGATGTCTGCTCATGTACTTATAGCGGCGCGCTTCATTGGTCTCTTTTCACTTTTCAATTTGCTTCCTTGACCACAATCGAGATTCAAGCAACATGGCCAAGTTCTTCGCATTTGCCGCTGCCGTCGCCGCTGCGTTCGGTCTTGCCACTGCTGCCTCCGAGAGCAGTGCGTCCGTGGCCGATACGTGCGTGATCGTTGACTTCGAGACCGCTACGTCGGACTTCACGGCTCTCAACAACATCGTCACTATCATCAAGTCCTCACCGTCGCTGCTGAGCTCGTACCTCAGCGACCCGCTGACCATCGAGGACCAGACCCTGACGGAGCAGGACTTTTCCTTCCTCGGCTACACCTTCGCAGTCACGCCCACAATCAACTCGTTGAATGTTACGGGCCTCACCACACTGTCGCCCAAGCAGATCAATGTCACGGGCTCGGACACGCTCGACATTGGCACGGACTTCACCGGGACCGTGTCGGTAGCTGGCACCTTCTCGGTGCAGATCTCACAGCCCGACCACAAATGGTACCAGATCTGCTGGGTTGACCTGCTGCATCCGCTCAAGTGTGACCCGGTGACGTACACGGTGGACGTCGCGCTTGCACTGAAGGAGCCCGAGGTCGCCACAAGCGCCCAGGTGGACATGTACCAATGCGCCGAGGGCATTTCGACGTCGGTGTGCTCGAACTTGACGGTGACCAGCATCCTCGTATCTGTGCTCAGCGGCGGCGACCTGACCACGGTGTTGGACGACGTGCTGCTCCGCGTCAAGAGCGCATCGCTCACTGCGCTGACGCTGGGCTGGGACTCCATCACCAACATCGACTTCGTGTTCCACCAGACCAGCACGTTCATCACGCAGATCATCAACGGTTTGCTGGACTTCTCCGCTGAGGAACTCAACAAGAAGGGCGAGTACTACAAGGTGTTCATCGAGGTGCTGGACAAGTTGCTGCTTTCTCTGCTCAACAACCTCATCACGAATGACTTGGCGCCACAATTCGGCGCTACGTGCCTCACGTCGTAGACTGTCAACGTCACTGGCTGAAGGTGAGGCCTACGTCCATTTCTCAAGCGCACATGCAGTGTTGAGACCTACGAAGTTTATGAAAACATGACCATTTTGCCATTTCTGGGATCTTATTTCTGGCAGGCTTCACTATCCTGGATAGCTGCTCTCTGTGGCCCTTCTGGTCCATTTTGGTAGCTGCAGTCTCAGCATTACAGCGCCCGGTGTATCCTTGTGATATTGCTGCAGAGCCTGGGCTTCCAGTGCGTCTGCCGGCTTGCGTTGCAGCGAGAGCCACAGGTTATCCAGGATTCCAGGGACAATACCTGATCCACGTGACTATCGACGTAACACGTCGTTTTCGAGCAGCAAGAAATGAGAACGAGGGGGAGCAAAGCTCTTGACCTCCAATCTGGTCGATTGATCCGTACGCGGTGCAGCACCGAGTGAAGGTGGTGCGGTTGATTTCCATCCAGTGTGCCAACCCACAACTCAATTTGCGTCGTCCTGCTCAGATCCCCCAAGATGGCCAAGCTTTTCGGATTCCTCGCTTCTGTTGTCGCCGCCATTGGCGCCGTCTCCGCTGGCACCGGCGGTGGTGTCCCCACTGCTACCACTGTTAATCCGTCTATCGTTAGCCCTACTACAGCCGTGATCCCAACCGCGAACAGTACCGCGAGCCCGACCGTTGTGGCATCCGCAACTAGCACCCCAACCGTGAATAGTAACTCGAGCCTGAACGTGAACGACACGTGCGTGCTCGCGAATTTCGAGACTGCTACAGCGGACTTTATCGCTTTAAACAACCTGGTAACTATCGTTAAGACGACGCCGTCAGTGCTCAAGCAGTACGTGAGCGACCCGCTCATTCTCGCGAACCAAACGCTGGCCCCCCAGAACATCTCGTTCCTCGGCTACATCTTCGAGACAACACCGACGATCAACTGGATGAATGTGTCGGGCGTCACGACGATCGCTCCCATGCCTGTGAACGTCACGAGCCACAACACTCTGGGACTGGGCACGGACTTCTCAGGCACCATCGCGCTGCAGGGAACGATCACCGTGGAGGTAGCACAGCCCGACCACAAATGGTACCAGATCTGCTGGGTCGACCTGCTGCACCCGATCAAGTGCCGGCCCAAGATCATCACGGTGGACGTCGCGCTTGCAGTGCGCAAGCCCAAGATCGTGACCACCGTGGAGGCCAACCTGTTCGAGTGCGCGCCGGGTATTCCGACGTCCGCGTGCAAGAACCTGACGGTAACCGATATCATGACGGGTGCTCTTGCAGGCGACCTCACGAGCGTCACCACTGCGATCTACCAGAACTTCAAGGACGCCCGGATTCTCTCGCTGTCGCTGGGCTGGGACGCAATCACCAACATCGACTTTGTCTTGCACAGCTCAGGCCAGTTCGTCACGCAGATCGTCAACAGCCTGCTCGAGTTCTCGGCCGAGAAGCTCAACAGGAAGGGCGACTACTACCGCGACTTCGTAATGACGGCGCAGAACCTCCTGCTGTCGCTTATGAATAAGGTCATCGACTCGCAGATCGAGCCGCTGTTCGGCGCCACCTGCCTGTAAAGCGTATTTAGGCGGTCCTATCTCATTCGTTAGAAGTTACCCCAGCGAATATAATGGTGCTGTTGCCAGTTTTGAGACGCGGTTGCCGTCATTGATATCGCTGTCACCGACGGGAATCGCTAGTTTGCCGAGTACCAGGAAAGCTTTTTGGTGCGATTGAAACGCTATGAGTTCGATGTGGTGCAGGACAGCACGAAGGCCGTTACGGTGGTGGTTGGTGCGTGGACGGCCAGGACGCAACGGTCGGATACTTTGGTACGTACACACGTACTGCAGCTGTGACGACCAGGCTGGAAAGAAAAAGGCGACGGCGACTGACTGGCGCCGCGACCTGATTGGTGGAGGCCGCCGTCGAAAGGACGCCGAGACAAAGACCAGTTCGCAATATCATCGAACAGAACTGATATCTATTGACAGCGATATCTCTCTATTGCGATAATGGCTGGTCTTTTGTAGCCATTTCGTCCGCCAGTTGCGTCTCCAAACCCTGAAATTTGTTGTATCCCCTCTATAGATGCTATTCCGGCTGCATAAGGTAGTTGAGGCTTTCAAAACGGCGTGGAACATGGGATATTTTGTCCGTTGTTGTTATTAGGGCGGTACATCACGAGGAGATCCGCCTGGCCCTCATCTCATCGCGAGTCATTCGCCATAACTCGCCGCGCTGCACAAGCTGCTGCCTGTCCTCAATCCAAGTCAATGCACTGCTATCCGTGCCTCCCCACCGCGCAGCGCCCTCCTTCCGACGCGCGCATGTTGCAGCTCGAACGCGAGCTCACTCACCTCGCACCAGCCGCTCGATTCCGTCTCGGTGGCCAGCTCCGTCCGCAGCTCTGGGACGCCATGATGCGCGGCCTTCAGAGCACCGAGGCCTTACCTGTCAATTACAAAACCGGTTTTCTACCACATCTGCTGCGATTGCAGCAGCTGGAGGAAGAGCACGACGATGACGACGATGGCGAGTCCGAGACCGCCCTGGTACCTGCCAAGCGCTCCAAGACCAACAGCGAACGCGGTCGCGCCTTCCGTGCACGACGCAAGAAGTACGAGGACGATCTGGTGACGATCGTCAGCTCACTACGTCAAGAAGTGACCGACCTCGGCTTCTTACGCAGTGTTCACGCCGACAAGGTGCTCACCAGTCGCAACAGCATGGGCGGTTCGCTCGTGCGTCTAGCTAGCGAATACTTTACGCTCTTTGAACGAGGCATGCCGTCGGCGCGTGCCGTGGGCCAGAAACGACCGGCACTACTGACCGACGGCGGGGACGACTTTGAGAGCAAGCAGAGAGCTTTTCTGGAGTGCGCGATGGATCCAGATATGCAGTTCAGCGGGGCGAACGGCCCCAAAGAGCTGCTGAATCAGTGGAAGAGATATACGAGCTACCACTCCAGTCTCCACGTTGAGGTTGTTGGAGTTGAAGTGTCTGGAGAAGAAGACAACCCGATGGTGACGGTGCGCTCGGATCTGCGCGTGGTCTTCTCGCACGCCACTTTTGACCATATTTTCCCGCATGTGGCGGACAATGAGCAGCTTGTGAGCAAGTTTGTCGGTCGTGAAGTGATTTACCATGGAGTGAACCGATTCCAGTTTTCGTCAAAAGGCCAGATCGTCGTCTACGACTCGGATGTGGGGTTTGTTGACGCATTGGTGCAAGCTGGAGCAAGTGTTTCGGACATTGCACTATTGATGCAACAGGCACGGATATCGGACGAGTGCCGACTCGGGGACGAAAATGACATGACGAATAGGGTGGAGGAGATTGACAATCAAAACGAAACTACGTTTCCAGAAGAGGACAACTACGGTTGCACGAACGATAGTGCAACGGAGGCTGACATCGGCAATGAACCCTTGACTCTATCGAACAACAACGAAGGCAGTGGATCGCCGGAGCCGAGCCGACACGCCATTGACTTCCTCCTCTCGTAGTATAAATATTTTATTCAAATAACCCGAAATGGCGAGCTGTAAGAATGCACTTTTCTATCGATTCCAACTTTCCGAGACGTTCGTTCGTCTTTGATACAGTGAGCGATGTCCACTTCCACGCAAGATTGGGCTGATAGAGAGTTCGAGCGATGCAGGTGTATTATCGATGTTTAGTTTCTGGCGGATGTAGTTTTAAGGGCTTCACTGAGCATCGCTGAGCTCCTAAGTTGATTGTCTAGCGCAGAGCCATCGCAATGGCAGCAATGGCGCCGTACGTCACATACGAGAGCACGGCAGTGCTGGGTGCCCCCGAATGTGAGGATGACGTTGAGTTCGTACTGGAAGAGTTGGTGCTGGAGCCGGCTGCAGCAGACTCGGAGGCAGATTCACTGCCCGAGCCGCTGCTCGAGTCGGTCTCGTTGCCAATCTTGCCGCTGAGGAAGTCGCTGATGAGCTTTCCGTAAATCATGGTAGTGCCATTGATCGTGATATCGCACTGAGTGTTGATGTTGGTGTAACTGCTGACCAAGTTGATGGCGGCAGCACAGGCGGAGCTCGCTTGGCACTTCATAGCTTGTGCCTTGGTTGGGAGCGCGGTGATGTTGAATATGTCGATTCCCGAGTCTGCCACGCATTGTGGTTCAGCTACCGTCAATTGCGCTTCAATGGTCGTATTACTGTTCAAAGCGGTTTGGATCGCAGTCAAGTTGCAGGCCGTGCCCGTGCTGGTGCTCGTGTTTGTAGTAGTAGTCGTCGTCGTATTGGTGGCAGTGGCAATTCCAGCAGCGAGAGCGAGCGCAGCCAGGAACTTCATGGTGTTGGCAGGGGTGTTGACTTGGCACTGGGCTGGAAAGTTGGAGTATGAAGAATGGATGTTACGTCGCTGCTTTTCATTGTATTCTCGGCTGCAAGTCTTTCATGTGAAGGCAACGGCCATGGGACCGAGAAGGCCAGAATTATCCCCAACACTTCATCTTCGCCAACCATTCAAAACCTCCTCTTCGTGGTGGAACTTCGTGGTGGAACTTGGCGGGAGAACTTGGCACCCGTTGCACCACCCACCTTGGGGCGGATGCGACGAGCAAGTTGAAGCATGAGCCCAAACATGGTTACGAGCAGAGAGCTCCCTGAATATACCTTGGATGCTCAAAGTAGACAAGTAGACTCCAAGTTTTCTGCGAGTGTGCAAGACCCCATCGAGCTGGACGTTTAGCAGGATTTGCTCGCCTCCAGCACGCTGCTAGATAGTTTAGCAACAATGCCCAAAACGCAGCATCATAGCAACACTAGTCCACGGACAAAGAGAATCAAAACTGAGCTTGCATTGCAAAGAAAAAAATGTACAAAAAGCTGCTCGACGGGGCGACCCCGAAGCACTACGTTAACTCTATCACCTAGGCAACCGCCGATTACTGCAGTGCCAGTGCAATAGCAGCAACAACACCGTAGGCAACAAACGAGAGCGTCTCAACACCCGAGGCACCACTGCTGCCGGTTTTCTTGGACTCAGCCTTCGACCCCGAGCTAGTAGCCGAGCTGTCAAGCTTCGCCGACCCGGCTTCCTCTGATCCCGAAGCGCTGGCGCTGGGGAGCTCGATCGAGCCACTGCCGGAGTCCGACTCGTTGCCAGTTTTGCCCGAGAGGAAGTCAGCGATGAGCTTGCCAAAGCTCATGGAGACTCCGTCGATCGTGACGTTGCACTGGGTCTCGGCGTTGGCGACCTGGTTCACCTGGTTCAGGTAGTCGGCGCAGTCCACGTTCTCCGAGAGCTGCGTGACCTGCTCCTTGGTGGGGAAGGTGTTGATGGTGAAGATGTCGATGCCTGAGACGTTCTGGCAGTCGGCGAGGCCCTTGGAGGCGTTGGCGTAGAGCATCCCCTCGATCTTGGACATATCACAGTCAGCGGCGTTGGAGTAGGCAGCAGCGGCGACCAGGGCGGCGGCAGACAGGTACGCGGCTGTCTTCATCTTTGGCTTGAGGTGCTGGGGGGTAGTCGAGTGCTTGGCTCGAGTGAAATTGACAAGTGAGTGGTGGGAGCATGTTCGCCGGCTCGTGTTGCAGTTCCTGTCGCCTCTACCAAGGCAAAGGCGCTGGCAATGGGAGTATCACCCCATACTAACTCCATACGGCGCACCAAATGGCGTGTGCTCGTGGAAGCGGTGACTTTGCTTCCTCGAATGTTCAGGTAGGTGCGCATCCGACTCTATGAAACGGTTCTACAGAATCGCTGGCCAATCAGCGCCCGCGAAAAACCGCAAAAATTCGATTTTCGAGCGGTACGAACGGCGGTTTCTTTCGTGGGGTCGACACCCGAAACGGATCGTGTGGGCTTTGACCATCGGCACCTTATCCGCCTTGAAATTCGTCCAAGTCGCTTTTGTCGGTAGCGACGCGAGCAGCAGGCAGGAAAGTGCTGTCCGTGGTCTTATCTGAGAATATCCCTGCTTCACGTTGCTACCGTCTGGCGTCATGCCACCGCTTCTTCGTGGCACGAGAGTTGGTCACCACAATCGACCGACGGAGCATCGTGGTGATCCGCAAAGGAGAGGTATCTCTTCATCAGCTATGTAGTTACCATATCTGTAGAATGACCGTAGATGCTGATGCTGTTGGGTTGGAGTATAAGTAAGCAGCAGCAACGTCAACCAAGTAGAAAACAGGGTTATCAACGCTCAAAAATCTTCGTGTAAATGTGCTGATCTAGAGAGCAAAAGCGAGCACGGTAGTCGCGGCAGCTGCGACCACAGAAAAGGTGGCGGTGACGGCGACGCCTGCACTCTTGCTGGAGGTCTTTCCGCTACTGCTGCTCTCGGATGAATTGGATACGACCGCCACCGACCCGGCGGTCGAGTGCGATGCAGATTTATCGGCAGAGGCCGACGCACTGCCACTGGCGGAGAGCGAGACGCTGCCGGACATGCTGCTTGAGCCGACCTCCTTGGTCTTGTTGCCCGTCTCACCCTTGAGCAGGTCTGTGAGCAGCTCGGCCAAGTTGATGGTCTGGTTGCCTACCGTCGTCTCGCACTGGATCAGCGTGTTGGCTTGCTGGTTGAGCTGGTTGAGGTAGTTGACGCAGTCGCGCGACTGGGATATGTTCTTGGCCTCCGCCGTCGTCGGGAACGACTCCAACGTGAACACGTCCGTGCCTGTAGCGGCCGTGCAGCTTTCGTGCCAGGCCGTGCCATTCGGCAGCAGCTTGCCCTCAATGGCGCTCATGTCGCACGGCTCAGTAGCGTACACAGCGGCGATGGCGGCGCCAGCGATGGCAAGGAGGGCAAACGTGGAGGTGTTCATGGCTGGCTGGAAGGTAGGAGAAGAAGAAGAAAGATACCCGAGTGGAGAGCAGGTGGCTTGGTTGGAGGAAATTCCGGAATGAAAAAAGTGGTGCCGATGTCGAAGAGCAACGGGCGATGGTCAAACGACGCGAACGCCAGGCTTAATATCTCTCATACAGGCGTTACGGTCGTCGCATTGCCCCATGATGGAACTTCCATCGCTCTCTAGACCCAGTGCGTAATAGCAGCGAGGAAGCGACTATTTCGTTTCGTTTCGAAGTTGAGGTACATTACAGTCTCTTACACAAGTGAAATGACTAAGAAAATAGAGGGAGCGACTGTGAACGTGAGAGGGGCCAATTAACGCTACAAGAGCTCGTCGGAACTACCTAGCGAGCAGCTCCGACACGAAAATTGTAGTGGTTTCTGACTTTCATGGCGGTCTGATACCACGCGAGCACGTGCCTGTGCATTGTAAAACGGTGTCTTCGAGAAAAAGACTGACGTATCACCGCATGAGTTCTCAGTTTATTCACTAGGTTGTAGACCTCGAGAGATCTTTACGTTCGGACTGGGCTGCCTATGAATGAAGGCACTACATCTTTCACTCCCCAGCAGCCCGTTTACCGAGTGGGCTTTCGTTTGAGGTCCTTCTCAGGGTCCCGTTCCCACGTTGGTTTGAAGAAATCGCCTCAGTTGATTCGGTATCCTCTGCAGAACTGCGGAGTTCGAGGCCGGTTGGTGACTTGGAGGAGTCCTAGCTGTCACAAGCTTTTCGCGGCGTTGATGTCACGCTCCCAGTAGTTCGCTCTGCAAGCTACGTTTCTGCAGACACGCACATTCCTCGATCTCTTGGTTTTCGTCGTCCCGTAGATCTTGAATGCCATGTCCACCATCGGGCGTGAGCACTCGGAGCAAAGATAACTGGTACGAAATTCGTCGATCATGACGAGGGTTGCACGGCGAGAGAGTCCAAGCGCGAACCGCTTGAGCGGGACGTGCATATGGCCCGCGAGATGGGTCTGGCTGCTCCATTTTCCGAGAGCCACACACACGTCACGGTCCACGGTCGGGACGACACGCTTGGCGAGTTTCGCCACGGCCTTGCGTTTGAATCGCGACACCGTGAATCGCCACTTGCGAAACCCTTTGAGTGCGCAGAACTCCAACATGGCGCTGATATTCTTCCACATGTGCTCGTAGCGAGAGAGTAGGGACGCCGACGACGAAGTCTTGAACGACGGCATGTGCTTCACAAACGCACCGTAGAGCAGATACCTCTTCTTCAGGTTTTCGAACCAAAATGCATGGTGCTCGACACGACTCATGTGTCGGTACTCTCGGGACGTGACTTGTTGGACGTGAGAATTGTCACGCAGGAAGTGAGTCTGGCGCCTGACGCCGTGTTTCCGCGGACGGTGCTTTGGGTGGTGCCTGTGACAGATCTCGCACCACCCCGCCACATCGCACTGCGCTCTGCTGCGTCTCTTGCGTCGGTGGCGACGACGGCGGTTCCTGCTGCGCTTCTCGCCATGGCGTCTGCCGCCAACGTGGCCTGGACAGGTACTGCACCAACCGGGCATGGAGCATGGCTCTTCCGGTGCGTTGCAGACAAACTCCAGCATAGGACGGCTGTATGCCGCCAGCATCATCCGTAGTCCTGGGTCGATTCCGAGCAATGTATGTGATATATACTTCCGAGAAAGAGCAGGTCGTTCAACAGGAGCAGGAATTGACGTTAGCACAGCAGCACTGTAGCCATTCGTGGAGATCTGATACTCGAAGTTGCGCCTTGGAACGCCAATTCGTTGATCCGCAGTATGGCTGACGCAGTCTCCGATGTTAAAAACAGAGGTCCACATCCTCTCGCGCACTTCTTGGAACTCCTCACGCGTAGCATACGTTCGTTGTCCACGAGAGTTCGTGGACTTGTAAAGCCCAAAAACGTCCTTGCCCGTAGTTGCCAAAACTTGTTTTGCGACTTGGTAGAGCACCTCTGTCGTGACCGGGAAGAACGCCGGCACACAGGAGGTGGGCTGCGGCAGCAACGTAAAGAGCCGGCACCCTTTCGGGATCTCATCTTGGTCGTGCATTTCTTCCATTACCTTCAGTATGTCGTACAGCTTGCCAAGAAATAGCACCTCATGGCTAGCGATGTTCGCAGCCGTAGGAGGCAGTTCTAGCCACGCAAGCCATTGCTTCTCGACGTCCGTGAGGTCTTCAGGACTTGACTTTAGTCGAGCGACCATGGCCTCAGCTGCTCCCCGCGGATACGCAAGCCGCAGGCTAATGAAGTTGACAAGCCGCGCCTCGAAGTTCGTTCGGACATGTTGCTGCGCCGCGACGAGCATGTCATTCGCCAGTTCTTGGATAGCGGAGCTTGAATAGAAGAGCGTAGGTGGTATATACGATATGACCCTCGATCGCGTAGCCTTGTACACGTTGATGGACTCCTCTAGTGCAGCGCTAGTCGAAACCTTTGGAGCAGGCCTCTGTTCGTCACCAAAGACAGCAGTGCAGCACCGGTAGAACGTAGCTTGGTCCAGCTGTAGGGCTGTCTCCATCGTGCGAGATCTTGCCGGCACTACAGGGTAGTTCGGGTAGCTGCGCCGATGGTGCTCGAATAGGCGGCAGCAGTGACCCCCTGTCGAGCCGCTTTCCACAGCGTAGCAAAGTTGCTGTAGTCGCCATTGGAGATCTTGCCCGTCGGCCAGAGGAACCCGTACGTGACCTCGTTGCCCATCGACAAGATGTCAATGGTCACACCGGCACTTGTAAAAGATTTCAACGTCGACGTCACGTACGCTTTAACCGCAGCGGACAGTGTGGTGATCGACGTGCTGTCCCAAGCTTTCGGAGTACCTTGTTTCGTCGGGTCGGCCCACGTATCCGAAAAGTGCATGTCTAGGTAGATCTTGTAGCCCGCGTTGGAGAACCGTTTGGCCATCGCCAACGTGTACGTCAAGTTGTAGTCGCCCGGTGTCCACAGACTGTCACAGTAGAGAATTAGAGTGTTGCCATTGAGCGATACAGAGGCGATCAAGAGACGTACCGAAGTCGTACAGCTTCCATGCCACCACCACCGAGAATGGACTCGATGGTTGTCGTCTTGCCCGAGGTGGAGATCCACTTGGCGCCTTGAGAAGCCTCCATGACGCCGACAGAGGACAAATCATGGCCCTTGGTTAGTGCTGCACTGGCAGTGAAAGCACTTGCGATGCAGGTTACGACGAGGAGTAGCGCGGTTCGCATCAACATGGTGCTTGTGATTCCGAGACTGGTGGTCGAGACTTGAAAATGAACAATGAACAACTTGCAGCGATGCTTCAAACAGAACGCGAGTACAGGAGTTGACCGACGTCCGTCAGGCTCACGGAATAGCATCGCAGCAAAAATGCAGCGACCGCCAAATGCTGGAGCACGCCGGGCAGTGACCGCGAGGGTTGTTTACCTCGGTCTGATCTTGTTGAAGCTCGTTCCTCAATACACATCCAGCGATTGCTTGCAAATCTGAGTTTTAGTGCACAGGTTGAAGTCGTTTGCATTGTAGAGTACGCAGAACGATTTCATACACTCCAGTCTGCAGTACCTCCCAGCAAACATGTTCACAAGCATGCACAACCTTGGATTCGTTCGAACAGGAGGAGCTACCGGCTTGACCGAATATCCATCACTGAAAGGACTTCACAGCTTATCGACACTAGTGTTGGCCATCGTTCGAGGGCTAAAGGAGCTCCCCAACCTGGACGATCTCCCCGGATTTTCCACACTCTACGTCGCCGACGCCATCCACGTTCATAGATTGCCGTCACTCACTCATCTCACTAGTCTCAAGAACTTTGCCGTGTTTCGTCGCAACGAAATCTGCTGCAACGGGTGGGCTACGGGCTACTGCGACCTGACTAACTTCCAGTGCCTGCCTCTCGTGAACGGACCGACGGTGACCTGTGCGATCGATCGGATCTCGGCTGAAGATCTGGCGGTGGTGAAACGTACTGATAGATTTCTGTGTGGGAAGGACATCACGCAGGACTTGGACGCGTCCGAACCTAGTATCGAGTCGACCGATGGAGTGTGTCAAGGGGTTCTGTATCGAGAATGCTTTACGAATGGAACTCGAGGTATCTGCTACAATGGTCGGATGTCTTCCTATTCGACTTCGAGCACTTGCTTGATAGTCTTGAAGACGTCTTCACGTCCTGAATCCAGTTCACTTAGGCAAGAGTGCTTTAGCCATCGTTGAGACCTCGTACATGTACTTCCTGAACAACAATTAACTGTCGCTGGTCCTACGATCTTTGTGCCTACTGACCAAGAGTGTGGCGCGCTCGCTGGTGTCTGAACAAGTCGGGATTCCGAGCTGTTTTGTAGGTGCAACCATCCACTCCGCACACAAACCGTTTGATGCCCCCTGCACAAATGACAAACATACAAGTAGCAAAACGTTTAGTTTCAGATGCCAAGCGTACTACAGGTCACTTACTCATGCGAACGTTCATGGCCTCGTCGGTCTGATGAGCGAGCAAAACGTTTACCGCAGCCGCCATATTCGCACTTGTAGGGCTTCTCACCCGTGTGAACACGAGTGTGTGTTTTCCAGTCGGCTTTACGCAAAAAGCCTTTGCCGCACGTCTCGCAGCACCACTTCTTGTCACCGCCATGAATTAAAGAATGCCGATTGAGATTCCCTTTCTGTGTGAACCTCTTACCGCAGTCTGGAAAGAAGCACATGTACACCTTCGATGAGTTCTGTCATGGCGGCTTCTGGCTCGCTGTCCCGGGCGATAGTGGCATCACTGCAGTAGGTGACATCACACTATTGGAGTGCAGCAACTCGGTGAAGGTGGCATCCCCGCTTAGGAATAGCTCCAAGTCCGCATCGGGCTTCGAAACACTGGGAGATGCTGAGTCAGCGTGCGTTGTAGGACATCCCACAATCTGTCTGTCGTCCGTGCTCGTTGAGAAACCCTTCGTAACAGACTCTACCTTCGTAACTAATTTGCCAGCCTTGCAAGCAGCTTCAAATGCGTCGATGTCCTTGACGGCTTGTGCACGGTCGGTGGTAATTGTGCAGCTCTCGGTGTTCTTGGGCTTTAGAAAGGCTTTCCTTATCCCCTCTTTACCCAACGCCGCCACAGTGATGTTGAATGAGCCATCGACGATAATACGGCCATCGCAAATCCACTGTTTAGTGTGCTGCATAGCAGCGTCCAGCGGGGTGTAGATCTCCATGTTGTTCACCAGTAAATATTCATAAATATCGTGACAGTCTTTATTCCACATCGTTTTCTTATCCGCGATGATCACAACGATGACTCCGCGGTTCTTCGCCGCCACCACACGCTCTGCCACACCTCGGTGCGAGAAATAAAATGATGAGATGTACATTGAAGTGTGCGTGTTGTCGATTAACCCGAAAAGTAGCTCGAGCAAAGTGCCATCTCGCCCTCATGTACCTTTAACTGGTACGTCGCGTAACATCAGTTCCAGCAGTAGGCCATCGTGGTAGCGTCCATAGTTGCGTAGGCTCATCCCTAGTATCTTGGCGATTTTTGTTCGGCTGTACGAGATTACACTGCTCTTCTTTCCATTAGTATGCTGTTGCGCTAACGTTGCTGCTGCTTGAAACTTGTCCGCTAATCCAGCAACAGATAAAGGCGGGGGCCCTCGTGTCTTCTTTGGCTGGCCGCGACGATCAAAGCGGGCCTGGACAAGGCGAGTCGTGCACCCGAGAATCCGCGCCACCTCGCTCCTGTCGAGCCGCGACGACAGTCCACCTCCATCCTGCTGCAGCGCCGCCATCATTTCGGCCACCGCTTTGTACTGCAGCTACATCCCCGCGAGCCACGCGCTCGTGGCGCCGCCCAGCGCCGCCTGGTCCAGCGCACGCTGCACCACCATCTGCGCCACTTGAAGCGGCAGAGCTGCATCAGTTAGTCACAAGGGGCTGTCAGCGCTCACCGAGATGTCAACCTGTCAAAAGTAACAGCCGACGTGTTCAACGTACCCATCTGGGGCGTCGCCTGCTCGTGCGCGCGCTCGTGGGACTCGCGTACGTGGGTCAGCAGGTGGTCGAGCGTCGAAGCGCCGAAGCCGCAGAGTGAGCAGCGCGCTGAGGCTCCACTGGCGTCACGAGCGGCGGCGGAGACGCGGAAGCGTCTGTGGCCTTGCGCTTCTTGGAGGGTCTGGCTGTGGTTGGGGTCTGCTTGGCAGGGGTCGATTGCGGCCGCGCGGAGTCCATGGTGCTGCCTGATGGGGCACTGCTGGGCGATCTACGCGCCTGCCGGCCTCGGCCCAATTGGGTTTCTTCCCGGCGCTGAGCAGCTCGCCGACGCACGCAACGACACTCTGTTCTTGCTGCAACGCGCATTCTTTTGGCTGCGCCAAGCGGGACGCCCGCCATCGCGGGGAGGCGATCTTTCTGTCGTCGCGCGCTTCCATCGCAAAATATATATTTTTTCGTTTTACTTCTACATCGATCGAATCCTATAAAAGTGCAACATATATATATATGTAGGATGCTGCAAATAGACGAAATTGTATTTTTCTCGTAAAGACCGGGATCGCTGCTCAAAGCATCACCCAGTATTATGCGCGATATCGTCGTATTTAGTCAGGAATAGACTGACTTTTCTATGGACGTCGCTTCTACGAGCGACACGAT
Organism: Phytophthora agathidicida; assembly: GCA_025722995.1. Lineage (NCBI taxonomy): Eukaryota > Oomycota > Peronosporomycetes > Peronosporales > Peronosporaceae > Phytophthora > Phytophthora agathidicida. The sequence goes on along the minus strand of CP106972.1, from coordinate 1,866,999 downwards.
TCTCAGCCTCGCCTTAGACAGCATAGTGTCATTTATGGCGCGTGGCAAACTCACTCGAAATTCACAGCGGACAAGACCACGACGCCAGGCTAGCTCTCGTCGCCTGCCGTCTCTGCTGCCCCCGGGGCCTCAACTACTTCGCGGTTGCTCTCTCCACGTGCGCCTCTTCCCCGCGCTCCGTTTCGTGGCAGTGTCGTCTCCCGAATCGCTCTACACGCTTCAGTGCGTCCTGCCGAACGCTAATCCTACGAGAAGATCCAATAACGTTCCAGGATGCTCCCGCAGCGGCAGAACTCGGGCAAGCGCGCCACCTCGAGCCACCGACGATCCAAGGTGAGCACGCGCAATGCAGTGCTGGCGGCGTTAGGGCTCGTGTTCTTGCTGTACATGTACTTCAATCTGCGCTTCTTCGCGTCATCTTCCGTAGCTACCAACACCATCGAAGCGACGGGCAATGGCTGGCGCTCGTTCAACGGAGCGCCCACTAAAGCTGCAGGGGACGACGGAGACACGCTCAAGGGCGCGTCGGCCACTCGGCAGGTGAAGCACCTGGTGTTTACGTCCGCGTGCCGTAGCTTGGACTTTGTGCACGCAGAAGTGCTCGCCTTCACGCTGCGACGCACAGGATACGACGGCAACGTCACTCATTTACTGTATGGATGCACAACGGAGGAAGCCTCGGAGCTCATCCGCAAGAAAGATCCGCGCCATAATGTCCAGACCCGACACTACGCCGACGTCTCGGCGACGAACACGACGTTCGGGGAGAAGTTACTCACGACGACGTTGAATCCAGTGGTGCTGTCCAAGTGGATGTTGGGGTCGGATGCTGGAGAGTTCAGTGACAACCGAGCGGTGCCGTTCGCAGAGCGGTATGCGCTGGGATCTGATGATTTCGTTATGGCTGTGGACAGTGACGCGATCTTTACCAAGAAGTTGGACATGTGGAACCTCATGGCCGAGGCGAATGACGTTATCGACGCTCGTGTTTATGGACAGGACGCGTCCTGGTACTGGCCGAACCGATTCCCCCTTACGGAGGAGCAGTTGAAGAGAATCGTGCCGACGAACTCTCGTGCGCTCCTGTTGGACGACTGGCGCGAGTATGCTGCCATTGCGCCGTTTGTGGCCGAAGTGAGTGCGTGGCAGGAGATCCTACCTACTGCTGTGGACTTGTGGGGCAAGTTGACGCATGAAAAGCGCTACCTGGCTGTCCCTATCGCTGCAGCTCATGAGAAGACGCCCATTGGCGTGTCAGGTGTGCTGAGCGTACACCACTATCCTTCGCGCTACCAGAACTGGGATTTCGTTGATGACATCAAACACAACCCATGCTCCGAAAAGGCTGAAGGGAAGAACCTAGCGCTGTCATCGTACCCGATCTCCATCCGCGCGCTAAACTTCACGCTGCCTCAGTGGATTGACGGTCGCGAATGGAGTTTTTTCGCCGACCACGTGCCGTCGGATTTCCTATCGTGCGATGCCTGGATGATGCACCAGCCGACTGGTTATCTGTGGCATCTTGCTACCCACACTAGCGGATTCGAGCGTGTGCCCAACATTCTTCGTCGTCGCCACACGATGAGCGTTTGCCTTGCGGTGGAGGCCTACAACAACGCGTCTGAAAGTTATCGTTCGCATTTTTGCCCCACTGGTTACAACCACAACCGTCGTATCCCGATGGAGTTCAAGGAGAAGACGTGGAGCACCGCTGTGGCGCTTGCAGACGGCACCCCTATGGATGAAGAATCGCCTGTGTACTTCGGCGACTACAAGAAGAAGAAAACACCGGGTGTTCCGGACGAGAGCGACTTGAGGCCTGGCCAGGAAGGAAGTGATGAGCTGCACTTTGTATTCACAACTTCTTGTGAGCCCTACCAGGATTGGCAAAGCGAAGCTCTTGCGCAGAGTTTCGCGCGTGTGGGTCAGCGTGGTGCACTCACACGTATCGTAAGTGGCTGCTCGGATGACGCCATGAAGGAGCTGCTTCGCCGCACCCACAAGTCCTCACCACACCTGCGTATTCACGTCACGCGCGACTACCGCTCGCTCCCCATTTTCAAGGATGTTTCCGACGATGTGGAGAAGGCGTCGACGCCCGACGACTACGCGCCGTACAACAAGCCGTTCGGACTGCGGGACTGGCTGGAGTCGGCCAACCCTCCCGTGCGTGAGGAGCTAGTCGTTGTGCTGGACCCAGACTTCCTGTTTATCAGGCCGTTCGCAGTGAATACTGGTGGTCGCGTGACGACAGCAAAGAGCGTAGACTCTGGCAATTACGAGCGCGACGCCGAGGTCATTGAAGGCATGCGGCAGTACAAGCGCTTCTTCGTGTACGCTGGTTCGCGTGATAATGTCAGCGACACAGTGACGGACGGCGTTGCTGTGGCGCAGCGATGGTCTGAGTACCTGGGCTCTGCAGCGTTCGAGAACAGCAGCTCCATTTGTCCAGAGTGCACCAAGGTGTCGAAAGCGGATGCCGCAGAGTATTTCGCGGTCGGACCCCCGTACGCCATCACCCGCAAGGACCTGACGAAGCTTATGGACGACTACTGCAACATGACGGTGCTCAAGCGCGAGCAGACCCACCGCAACTACTGGATGAGCGAGATGCTAGGATACTCACTAGCGGCGGCGAAGCACGGAGTGAAGCACACAGCGTTCGACAACTTGGCGCTGGGCAACAAGGTGGACGACTACACTGATTTCGTGAAGATCATGAAGGGCAACCCGTGCGAGGACCCCGTGACCCCCATCATCCCGGGCGAGGCGCCGCCTCTGCTGCATGGGTGTCACGCGTACGAGGCCGAGGACGACCGCGGCCTCAAGTGGGCGTTCTACAAGCAGATGATCCCCAACGACCTGTTCGCGTGCGACTCGTGGCTGCTGGCGGCGCCGCCCGCGAGCGTCTGGACGCTGGCCAAGCGGAGCCGCGACCAACAGCGCATGCTGCAGGCCTACGGCGTGTGCACGAGTATCAAGGTGTTCAACCAGGCGCTGGTCGACTTCAAGACGAAGATGTGCGTCGACGGCTTCAACCAGAACCGCCGACTGCGTCTCCTAGCGGATGTGCGTCCAGAATTGCTCAAGGTCGGTCAAGTGAACGCCGCCCTGCAAGCCGCCGCCCAGCAGAACGCGCGCGAAGGAGCACCGGCCGCTCCCTAAAGCTCTAGATGAATGCTAGCGCAAGGTGACCTTGCCCTTGTTGACCACGTACGTGAGCCCCTCGTTCGGCTTGAAACCGTCGTCTCGGTTCTGCCCGCGGTCGATGTAGCCACTTTTAGTCGTCACGTCGAAACCGTACTTAGCAGGGTTGGTATACACTTCCCAAGTCGTTTTCGCTGTCTCTGCACAGGCTCGAGAATTCCTGGCGGTCGCCATATTCGCTCTCTTGGCCGCCGCAGTCATCGAGTGGCCGCGCCTGCTGTTAACCCCCCCTCCCCCGCGAAAGAATGAGCTGGGGGCCGCGACCGTGCGCGCCAATCGTGCTGACTGTGAACGCCGCCGACAACGCTGCCGCCGCTACCGAGCTCTTGGAGCTCACAGGCGCCAGCGTGCAGGCCGCCAAGTGCAGCATCGAGACGACGGCGCGGCCCGCGACGCTCAACGACGAGCAGCGCCGCTCACGCCACAACGCCAATGAGCGGCGCCGCACCAACGCGTTGAAGGTGAGAGCAGTGAAGCCATGTTGACGATGGATCGGGCGTAGGTTTGTTTCTGATCGCTATGATACATGCGTAGACGCGAATCTTGCAGATGCGGGAAGAGATGGAGGCGCTGGAGAGGCAGCGCACGCGGCTCAAGCGCGAGGCACTCTCGCACAACCGCGCGCTGCTGGACACCATGTCGCTGATCGACCAACTGCGACAGGAGCAGCAGGAGCTGCGACTCAAGCTGCGCGCCTACGACATGCAGAACAGCACGTACCAGACCATCGTGTCCGAGTACGGCGCAAAGTCGTCGTCGTCTGGCGCTGCTGACTCTGAGGAAGATACGGACGCGAACCAGGATCGACTGGCGGAAGCCCCAATCTTCCAGCGCGTGCTGTTCCGCCGTCCACTGCCGCTGGACGTCGTCATGGCGTGTGTGAAGGAGAGCTACGAATCCATCATGGCCTTTCGAGCTGAACGCGACTTTGAGTCGCTGGATACCGAGGTCTTGGGATGGAGTGATAAGCGTATTTTGAATGCCAGATCGCTGCGGTTCATGTTGTCGCAGCAGTTCGAGTACGTGCCGCCGTCCGAGCTCGTGTACAAGACGTGGAACCTGCTCACGGACTTCAAGCTCTACCGCCACATGCAGCCGCGCACGGTGGCGCTCGAGCTGCTGCAGCGCGTGACCGAGGACTGCGTCATTGTGCGGCTGAGTGTGAGCAACGGCGACAAGGTACACCACTCCATTTTGATGATCGCACGCGGACGGATCGACGGCGGCTACCTCATTACGTATCGTTCGATTCCGTTGTCGGAGGGTCAGCGCCAATTCGCCGCCACGGAGAGCAACTACGTGCACCTCTTCAACTGGTACACGTTCCTGGAGAAGGTGACGCCGGCGGGCAACCCTGCGTGCGAAGTGACGTTTGGCGGCACCGTGGAGAACCAGTCGATGGAGTATCTGCGCTACCTCGTGATGGAGGTCGTGGCGGGGGTCGTGCGCTGGCAGACGGCGGTGGGCCACAACAAGTTCCGACTCACGCACGGTTGAACGTGGCCTAATGCAGGAGACAAGAGAAGCAGGAGCTGGCAGCAGGTGTGCATGCGTGTGTAGTGAAGATTGGTGCCGTCGCCCGAGATGAAGGGCAGACGACAGCGCCTGTGGTAGTATTTAAATTTTGAAAAATGTCATAGCAACTCGGATGTCAATGCTGATGCGCGAGTCGTGACGAACATGCGCACCAAGCAGCAAAATCGGTGACCGAACTTGATGCGACACCAATCTAAGTGGTCGTAATATATACTCAGCATGAAGTAAATACCACAATGTTTATGTATTTTTCCACAAATGCGTTATCGTGAAATAAACGGGTCTTTTCGGTGTGGTCCTTGAAGCTGTCGGTCAGTCTGGCATGCTCCAGCATTGCTTTGGTGCTGCCTTGCCTGCTTATCCGACCGATGCCTGCCCTTAGTAATGCCACTGCTTACGCACACGAGCACGCCCTCCTGCTGCCGCACGCATGAAGGTGTTGTCACATCATCCGGGCCGTGACCTCTACCTCAAAGGCAGGGCGGGTCATCGACCGTAACACGAGTGGTTCTGGTGCTCGCCCTGGAAGGCATCGACAATGAGATGCACCAGACACGAGCATGACTGTATATGTATGTATTGCAGGAAATCGTTGACTGCTTGCTAGTTTTGTTTACATCGTAAGCGCGCTTCAAATCGAGCGTGGTGCTGTGTGTGGAGCTCGTCTTCCTACGACTCACTTTCCTCCGACAGCAAGAACTCGACGTCTAACCGTGAGCGCTCGGCGAGATCACCGGGCGACGTCCGCACGGCCAAGTCGTTCAGCGACGCCTGGTTGGGCGGCGATATGAGGTAGAGCACAGTCTCGTAGTCGCCTGCGACTGGCAACAGCGCAGTCGCAAAGTCGATGTCACACACGTACTTGATGACCCGCTTGTTGGAGGAGAAGAAGAAGGTGTCTCGCATCGGGTAGCAGATGTCCTGGCCGAGCATCTTGTTGCACAGCTGCTGGTTGTCCGCAACGTGCGGAAAGAGATGCTCGATGGTCTCCTGCGAGACACGCACCCGAAGGTTCGCCCTGGTGGTCACGGCCAGCGTGTCTTCCGTGTCCACGACGTCAATGTCCACGAGCTCGAAGTCCAGCGAGTCGTGCCACGCTGCCCAGGCCGTCCAGCCGTTGAGTAGCGTGCTGGCGCCTAGTACGAAGCGGCCGCACCAGTCGAACACCTCGACGTACGGGTCCATGATGGCGTTAAGAAACTCGCGCTGAGCATCGGGAGTTGGTTGGTACACCGCTGCGAGTGCGCGTTTCTTGCCGGCGGTGGCGGCCTCCACGGTCGGTGCTGGCATCCCGTGTCGGAATACGGTCATATACTCGCGTACGATCTTGGCAAGCGACCCGGACACCGAGCCGCGAAGCTGTAAACTCTGTTCCTGGCGCAAGTTGCGAAGGATCTCGAGGTCGCACACCTCGGTGCGCAACGCGCGTACAACGGCCTCCAGATTCTCCGAGTAGAGCTTCTGGCGCTCGCGGCACTGGCGACTGCGCTCCGTGGAGAGTGCCCGCACTTTGGCAGGCTTCTTTTGTTTGGTGGTGGTTTGCGGCTTCTTGGTCATGGTGCTGCTGGTGTTGTTGGGCGCCATGATGAGACTCGGCATGGAAGCAATGGCAATGGTGAGCTGAGATGTGGTGCCGTCAGCCAAACGATGAGTCCGATGAGCCGGACAGCTGGTCGATAGGCGCTGTTGCTGCGGTCGGCGCAATTGGCAAAATGAGCAGCACTTCCTTCCTGCTTGCAGATCGATCGTCGATCTGTGTGGCGTAATAACGGATGCCCCAACGTTGACCGACCAACGCGAACGCCCGCTGCTTCTTTACTCTTCCTTCGCAGGTGATCTGGTCTCTCGGTTGCTGCTTGCACTGTGATATCGTCCGTCCACTGCAAACCGCGAGAGAGACTGTGCTGGGTGACCCCTCCTCGACGACTTCAGCCACTTTCGAGATGCGAGCGGTCCCAGTGAGCAGCGCTGCCGCTTCTCTGCTGCTCGCGTAGGGTTACCAGCGGCAAGACGAGGCGAAGCGCACGCGAAACCATCGGCTGCGCGGGGGTCGCAAGCGGCCTGCGGCAGGCCCTGCCATTGCAGCGTGATCGAGCGGTGCGCAGTCAGTTTGAGCAACCACCAACAAGCGGTTTAACACCTCACGTCAGTGCGTGCCCTGCATGCATTCAAAGCGCGTCTATGCAAAAAACTGCAGGATGTCGTCGAGTCTGCTGTGAGTCCTCGCTGCTGGTTCACCTCGACACCGCCTTCGAATGTTGTCCTCGTCACTGCCGATGATTTGTCAACTGCGAGAAAGCGTAAGTGGATCCCATCTTGGCTTGACCATCGTGCTGCTCAGCGCTCAACTTATCTCGGAAGCGTACAACTTGACCAACGTGCTGCTCAGCACTCAACTTCCATTGCTCGGCGCTTGCAGCAACCATGTGACAGCGGCAGCGAGTTGAACCCCGACGGCGGCAGGATCCTCGTGGACCTCGCGAGGATACAATCCACCGCTGGCGAGGGACATGAACATGTTTCAACCAGGTCCAAAGCACTTGCAGTCTTGTAGTCGATCGCCTCCCCGCAAGCCAGCGCTGGCCATTCGTTTGCTCCCTAGTCGAACGTGTCGAGACGGAGACCGCCATACCACTAGTGCGACAGGATGGACGGCGCAAACGCAACAAAAGCACGCGATCTACTGACCAACAACCTCAATTCGGTGGGGCAACCGGTCCTCGACACCTGACAGAAAGCGCCGAAGGGATCGGGTCAGCTCGCCGTCGTTGACGGGCAACGGGAAATGTGAGACTCGTCTTCCCATCTTCTGCGCAGCAGCCTTCTTCCATGGTACCTCCATTCTCAACGTCCGACGACTCATTTATTGCTGGAATATCGTCGCTATGGTATGAAGCGCGCGATGAGCAAAGTGCACGAAGGAACTTATACACTCTACAGGCAACTAACTAAGCGCATGGGTTAGTCGTAGACGAGCAGTTCCTCTTTGGTGATTGGCTGTGGAAAGTTGAAGTTGAGAATGTCGCTCGAACTGCGCTCACATTCAGACGACCTCATCAGAGTCGTTGGTTGACACTTCGCATCAATTCCATGATGCTGCTCCGTTCTGTGACTTGTGCTGTGCACCGAGCTGCGCGTGCAGCCTCCTCCTCTCTGCTATGCAATGGACGCTTTGCATCTTCTAAATTGAGCAGCGCAGCCGCTCGCAGTTGGGCGACTGGATCTGCTTCGATAACGACATTCCGCGAGCTGTCAACGACTCATTCCGAGTCGGAACCTTTGCACTCCCAAACCAGTCGATCGCTGCAAGAGGTTCCTGCAATCGACTGTGAATAGCAATGACCTCCTCATGAAATATTGACGGGTAGTGTATGGTTGCATCGGTTGTACCTGTCAGAACCCTCGCGTGAGTGAATTACTGGGGCTGATCGAGCAGAGTCGCGACAAGGTGGGTCCTAGTGGCTCGACTGTAAGGGTGGTCGCTCTGGTACAAATTATCTCATGGTGGACTGGTTGTGGTGTCTTAGGACGACACGGAGCGAGAGCTGGAGCAATCTCTGGAGCTCTACGACCTGCTTAAGCAGCGTAAACGACCAGGTGGGAGATGTTCTCAGAGTAGGTACTGGTTGGTGTCTTACAAGAAGAATGACTTCACGCAGACACCGACGTCTTTGAGGTGGCTTTCGGCATCGCGCGGATATACGACGAGCAGCTGGAAGACGGAGCTACGGCGACGACGTACTATGAAGAAGCGCTTAACATTTTGCAGCAAACCTCAACGGAAGTCTCAGCCTGGGGCGCCTACATGCGCGTGACGACGCTGGGTGCTCTCGCTGTGTGCCACGAAAACCTGTAAGTTATCTTTCGCTGGTGTTGGTGCTGAGGCTCTTGCTCACCTCTCGTACTGTTAAAACTGCAGTGGACAGCCGGATGAAGCGGAAAAATTCTTTGACGACGCCATCGGGGCGTACGAAGAGCACTGCGATCAAGCGTCGGATGCAGACGCTGGCGAGACCGACGCATCGGATTCAGAGATCTCGCTACTCGCGGACCTCAACGCCACGGCCGCCATGATCCATTACCACTACGCTGGCAACTTGCTTGCTCAAGACCGCTGGGACGAGGCGAAAAATGTCACCGAGATCGCGCTGGTGCTGGCGGAGAACTCGAGCATGCCGGCGACAGACCTGGAAGAGCTGCAGCATTGCATCCACGAGCTGTGGTTGGAGATGGATTAGAGACTGAGTTTGAATCAATCGCTTGTTGTGCTTGACATTGACACTTGCTGTTCATCCGTCTGACCACTGCACTGCAATCCACAAAAGCTACGGCGCGAAAGAAAACGTGCGTGTTGCTGCGCCTCTCACCTCTCAAATCGTGAAGAATGATGCGCCGCGGACTGCTGTTCCCCCGCAGACTGTTGCAACGCGCTCCAGCATTGGCGGCACCTCCGTCGACTGCGATCCGTGCATTGTCCAACGTAACTCGAGGCGTCAAGTCGGATGGATTCTACGTCAGCAAGAAGGCAGTGAAGGCGACGCTGGTAGTCGGCGCAGCGCTCACGGGCGCGTTATTGTATCTGGTACGCACTGTCAGGAGGTGATCACAATTTGGTCGGGAAAACTGACCGGGTGTGTGTGCTGAAGGAGCGCGAAGATGAGGACCGGAAGGAGATCGGACTCTTGCTGGAGCGCAGTCAGTCGTGTCTCGAGAAAGGAGACAGCGAGCAGTCCATGAGGGAGCAGAAGGAGGCCTTCGACCTGCTAAAGCAAAATTTTCCCGAAGGTACGTTGCTACCTCATGCTGCATTGCTACACCGTCTCACTTGGTTTGTCTTGGCTCAGACAAGGGCGTGATTGCGCTGGCCATGGCGATCGGTGCCTCGCATGAGAAGATGGATCAATTCGCAGCAGCGATGCCATTCTACCGTGAGGCTCTCGAGTATCTTTCACTCGAATCACGCGTTGTCTATCGCGAGGACCTGCGTGTGGTCATGCTGGATCGCCTCGGTCAGTGCTACAAACAGACGTACGTTGTTGTCTGTGTGTGTTCTCTACGACATCGATCGTAGGCTAAACTCTGTGTATGCACAGTGGTGATTCGGAGGCTGCCGAGAAGCACTTCAAACAGGCCATTGAGGTTTACGATCAATTGAAGGGCCGACTGTCGCTCTCGCCCGAATCCGCCAACGAGCCGAGTGTTCTGTCCAGGCTAGACGAGGATATTCTCAACGTGTTTCTCCACTACATCGTGCTGCTGTCGACACTGCAACGCCCAGATGATGCACTACGTGCGCGACGCCGCGTGGTCACGATCGCTCGTGGGTCTCCACAACTACGCGGTCAAGTGGAGAAGATCAACCGCCAGGTCGACGACTACATCGCGCTGGAGAAGATCCGAGAAGAACGAAAGCTGGCGGGAGCGAAAGAAACCGAAGGAAGCGATGTCGTGTAAGCGCCACCACCACTAAGCATGACGCACAGGACGGCTAATATGGTGTAGTGGAAAAGAGAGACCAACGACAAGACTTTCAACAACTTTACTAAGATTTCACTGCGACTATCTTCTCTCGACAGCACTAACGCTAGTGCGACGATAGCAGATCCGAGCTGGACGACGAGTGGCTCGTAACAGACCGGGCGATGCCGTCTCGACGCAAGTTCTCCTGGATTTGAGCAGCGGCGATATCCACAGCACTTGATGTGGACGCGTCCGCGAGACACGCTGAGCAGAAGGTGATTTTTTTCTCCGACAGCGCCAAGTCGGCCGTCACGATGCTAATCTTCTTCTTGATCTTGCAGCCACTGCACACAACGCGGAAACAGCTCTTGCAGGTACTAGCGGTCTTGCCGAGTTTCCACCCCGATGACACCATCTTGGAGCAAGTCACGCAGGACGAACCGGGGTTCGGCGCACCATGCAGTCGTGCTTCAGCGTGCGCCTTCTCCATCTTCCACGTCAACTTACGCATTTGGCCGCAATGTACGTAGCGTAGCGGAGACAGGAAGGCCTCGGTCATGACAGGCACTGCCAGCATTCGGATCATGTCACCGGCAGGGTCCATGAGACCGGTCTTGCACACATCGAGGACGTTCGGTCCGACCTGGCGGAAGAAGCCGCAGATCGAGATCACCACGAACACGATCCGACAGCTTGGGAATCTGAGGAAAGTCGATCGAGTGCAGGAAGTGGTAACCCGCGCGATCGCCGTCCGCCATGCGGGCAAAACCTGTGCACTCGAGGTAGACGTAGTCGCGGTTCTGGACGACACCCGTTCGGCGCAGCGGGATATCCATCTCCATCCACTTGACCACGACGGACGTGAACGGCTCTTCCTCTGTAGGGCTCACGATGGTGGACAGCACGGCGGCGCCATCGAAATCGTGTACGTACGAGGCCTTGATGCGCATATCCTCGAGCGTCGGGTTCACAACTCCGAACATCATGTCGTCGAGTTTGCCCTCAACACGACCGACCGAGAGGATGGCCGGTAGCTTGGTGGAGCTGCTGTTGCTCATCGCGTCATCTCCGACGTACTCGGGACGCTCCGTGTACACTTTCATGCGCTCGCGCTCTTTGGAGAGTTTCCATCGGCTCGGGTCGACTCGGCGACCACCTTTGAAGAAGGGGTTATCGCGCTCGAAGTTGGCCTCGATAATGGTGCGTCCAAGCTCGAGGAGCTGGTTCTTCTCGGCAGCCGTGAGGGCGAGTGCCGGGAACGGGTTAATGGTGAACCGTTCTTTGCCCATTGTCAAACAACTACGGAGGAATTGTTGCGGTGTGTCTGCCAACGGAAGAAATGAGAATGATCGACGCGGCGACAGGGGCAGGAGGCGTATGCTGACCGACACAGCAGAGCACGCAACGCGCACGATTTGCACCGCCGAGCCTAGAAAACATGAAAACTGAAGCAAAGTGCCCCGAGTCGTGACTGCCGTCGCGGCTCAGACCAACAGGTGGCTATGGTGGCTATCCCTCGACGTCTACACGTTGCGCTCGTGTTTTTGCTGCGCAAACTTTCGCCAGGGCAATCGTTGAGCAGGGAGCAGATCCTCTGGCTGCATGCATCGGGACGCCACCAAGACCCCAACGTTGCGGCGCCCTTAGCTCAAACAGCGCATTGAGGACACCTCCACCACCACCGCGGTCGTAAACTGAAGCACCCATCCACCCGTTCGTTCGTCGACCGATTGAGCAGAGCTTGGGATCACTTAACACCTTGGAATGCAAGGTTCGCTGCCTTTGCATTGGCTCGGGACGGTGAAACGCAACGTGTTCAGTCCCGACAAAACTACGACTGATACGCCTGCCCGGTCAAAACCGGAGCTCGAGCGCTGCCACGAGTGGCTGCGCTGGGAGTTGAAAAGAGGGGAGCATCGAGCAGATTGAAGTTGTCACTCGCTCGTATCACAGTTATGGACCGTGAAAGGTGATGAAGATTTCGCCCTACGCACAACACCAAGGCAAGGTCATCGTCGACGTCGCAGAATAAGAAAGCGCAAGTCACTGAAGCGCAACAAACATGGTTTAACTCGTTTCACCAGTGGAAACATTGCCGCTTCTTCCAGATGCAGCGTTCCCCAAACCTGCGTACATGTTTGACAAATCTGACTCAACGCAATGCGGTAATGCTTTCAAGGGTTGCTCGTGTCTTGTAATTGCGCTGTTGACACGGAAGTGGGTCGAGTCTCCGCAGGGGGTCCACACTACCACACCGACAGTGTCTGTCGGCGACACCCACTTCGTGCGAGATGAACAGTTCCTTATCCGTACCCGGCAAGTATTTCTCGGGCGCAACGGGTCCATGCTGCCCAGCGAAATAGTACTCGGCATCGGAGTGCCCGTAGGACCCACTTTGATTCGAGACGAACGCGTTGCCGCGGTAGTCCACGCGGAAAATGCCGATTAAGACTCCCTGGTAAGGATGGAGAAGACCTGGTCAGTAAGCTGCGAGTAGAACCGACACCACTCACGCTTTGGACGTCGACAGGAAAAGCCACATTGCACAATTTGCGGTCACGCATCAGGTCAGGCCCAGACGTACGCGCCGCGAACTGCGAGAAGAGAACGGACACTGCTTGGCCATCCGTGAAGGGAATCACGGCGTCGGTGTCGGCAGGACAGCCCGAGCCGAAAAATATGGCGTACCAATCTGAAACGCAGGCTCAGTCGAATCGGCAGCATGAGGCACTTGAACCCCACCGGCCACCATCGCATTACCCGACAAACTAGCTTTAGCAGCAGCGATGAAGACGCAAAACGCCGTCAAGAGCTCGAAAGTATGCATTGGAAGTCTCGAGGCATGCTTGAGCACAGGAAATTTCTTGAATGACTTGGAAATCAAGCGGAGTAGTCTACCTTGATTTTTGCGGCCGGTTGTCCATCATCCAATGCAAGTACGGCTACAACGTTTTCGCTGTTCAAATTTCTTGCTTTCCACTTGGGAGCCAACGATGATCAATGTCCAGGTCAATAGTTTTGCAATCTACTCGCCAAGCGATTGACTTTGGCCCGGGGTGGCATGCCGCTTACTCATTCAGTAGTTCGAGCTACAGGTTGTGGTCGATGATCCCCGACACATTTGTCTCCCTTCGCTGCAAAAAAGTCAGCGGGGCACGAGCTCTCAAAATTCAAACGCTCATTTGAGACTGGGTGCGTGAATGACAGCTTGGTCGCATGCAAACAGAGACGCGAGGCGCGGTGAAACACCAACTCTGGAGAATACAGTGAGTCGCCTAGAATTGGATGGCCGAGGTGCTGCATGTGCAGTCGAAGCTGGTGGGTCTTCCCTGTCACCGGTTTGAGCTCTACCATGGTAGATTTTTCATCTTCCATCGCGTTGCCATCGCCAGCTGCATCACTCTTTTGATTCTGCACGGAATACTCAGTGACTGACCATAGCGAGCTGGATGGGTCGACCTCGCGGTCCGAAATTACCTGCTGAACAAGAGGATGAGTCGGGTGTTTCTCCATTGGGACTCGCACACACCTCTGCGACTCAGAATCATCTTCTCGATTTCCCATCCATCCATGCACACGCGCCACGTACGCCTTCTCCACCGACCGATCTCGAAATTGAGCGTTCAAACTCTGAGCGGCAGACTTGGTTAGCGCGACGACAAGTAGACCCGACGTCTCCTGGTCCAGACGATGCACCATCCGCGCTTTGGGGTACACATTGGCAATGCAGCGATGGACCGAAAGCGGTGCATCTGGGTCGGTGCCGTCCACGCTCAGCACATTCGCCGGCTTGTCTACTACAACAAGGAAGTCGTCTCGAAAGAGAATCTTCAGCGGCAGTTGAGCTGTCAGCGCCTCGTCGACAGAGTCACTACTTCGACACTCAGCAAATTCGCGGATCTGCACAAGGATCCTATCCGGTGCCGCGCCCGCTGCAATGTCCTCTTCTCCAGGCAGCCACACACGAACTACGTGGTGATATGAGCAACGACTCATCTCCAACTCCAGCGCATCGACACATAGTTTCGCCAGCTTTCGCGGACTGTCGACGGTCGAAATCACGGAGTTTTTCGCCGCAGAATCCGCGTACACGGTAACGACCCCACCCTTCCTACTGCTGAAAAACAACCGCAAAGCCAAGTCCGAGCTGCGAACGCTTCCTGTGGGCTGCAGTCGGGGCATCCGCTTGAGTTTGTCCCAACCGAGACTGTGGATTCGGTCTGAGAGGTCTGCGCCCAAGTTTCCAGTCGTATCGAACGCATCGGCTGGCAGGCGCAGAGTCTTGAGGACTGCTGTGATCAGTCGATGCATTTCTCGAGCCGCTTCGTCCGGCATGGCGTCCGTGACTGTGGAGTCGCGCTTCCTCTTGGTGCCCATAGTCGACTGATGCTAAAAGTCCAAGTGAGCCCTTCCCGACCAATCAGCGTCGATGATGGCTACATCCGACGAGAACTATCAACGATGAGAACTATACCAACTATCTCTTCGTAAGTAGTAATTTATTATTCGTTGCTATCTCGACGGCACGTCCCAACTACATGGACATTTGGGACATCTGGGTCATGTCGGAGCTGGAGGACGAGTGACTCGTGACGGAGCGGGCGATGCCGCTCTTGCGTCCGTTCTCCATGATCTGGAACGACGCGATCTCCACCGCATTCGAGATCGACGCGTTTGCAAGACACGCCGTACAGAAGTTAACCTTGCGCTCCGATAGCGTCAAGTCCGCGGTCACGAGACTGATCTTCTTCTTGATCTTGCAACCGCTACACAGCACGCGGAAGCAGCACTTGCAGGTACTAGCGCTCTTGCCCAGCGTCCATCCAGTCGACGCCTTGCCGCACGAGACACAGGCTGAGCCCGGGTTTGGGGCGCCTTGTAGTCGTGCTTCAGCGTGCGCCTTCTCCATCTTCCACGTCAACTTACGCATCTGACCGCAGTGCACGTACCGCAAAGGTGACAAGAAAGCCTCCGTCATGACAGGCACTGCCAGCATTCGGATCATGTCACCGGCAGGGTCCATGAGACCGGTCTTGCACACGTCGATCACATTGGGCCCGACTTGCCGAAAGAAGCCGCAGATCGAGAGATCGCCACGAACACGGTTCGACAGCTTGGGGATCTGAGGAAAGTCGATCGAGTGCAGAAAGTGGTAACCTGCGCGATCGCCGTTGGGCATTCGCACGAACCCCGTGCACTCGAGGTAGACGTAGTCGCGGTTCTGGACGACACCCGTTCGGCGCAGCGGGATATCCATCTCCATCCACTTGACCACGACCGAGTTGAATGGTTCGTCCACGGTCGGTTCCACGATGGTGGAAAGCACGGCAGCGCCATCGAAATCGTGCACGTACGAAGCCTTAATGCGCATGTCCTCGAGCGTCGGGTTCACGACGCCGTACATCATGTCGTCGAGTTTGCCCTCGACACGACCGACCGAGAGGATGGCCGGCAGCTTGGACGACGAGTGCATCGTGTTGCTCATAGCGTCCGCGCCCTTGTATTCTGGCCGCTCGGTGTGTACGAGCATATGCTCACGTTCCTTGGCGAGCTTCCAGCGACGGGCATCGACCTTGCGGCCACCATTGAAGAATGCGTCGTCGCGCTCGAAATTGGCTTCGATGATGGTGCGTCCCAATTCGAGGAGCTGGTTCTTCTCGGCGTCCGAGAGCTCCAGTGCCGGGAACGGGTTAATGGTGAAGCGTTCCCTGCCCATGGTGGCAATTTGTTGTCTTTGTGTGTCTAAAGGTTTGCTGAGTAGAGTGCGTGTGAGGCTGCGATCGATCTGTTGCCAGCCAGCGAAGAAGGAGAATGAGCGCCCCCGAAAGCGACGACCCAGCGACTGCAACGCAAGCTTTTCCGAGTCGGGCGTCGTGTGCAGAGTAGCCGCGCAAAGTGCAGGCGTGCGCACGATTTGTCTTCATAGCGAGGCTCGAGTGATGACAAGTGCCACCCCGTCGCCGTCCAAACGGATGGCACTCGTGTCGAGACCCCAGCCTTTCGAGGTGGAAGTGCGTGTTTTTACAGCTCAAATTGGGAAGTCGAGCAAGCATATCGAAGTGTTGCCCGCAGATCCCAGTCCACTCTGCCATGGTCTTCCGCAGCCTGTTGGATGGCGTGCACGCTGCAAAGTGGCCATTGCTTGGGGCCTCACGCAGCGGAGTTTACAGTGGAGATCAAGACCTCGTCAAGGCCTCAGCTACTTTATCCGTACTAGGATGACTTCTAATTACGGTATGCTTCGTCTATTAACCTTCCAGATCACATAAATCAAACTAATTTGAAGTTTCATATTAAAGCAAACTGTGTTCTATGCACCTCGAATATTCTATTCTCAGAAACGCAATTGGTTTCCTAATTCAAGGTAAGAGCCGCAAGAAAAGCAGCACCGCAAACTTCAGCTTTTGGTTGAAGTGACGGGGATAGTCCATGGCGCCACTTGATCATCGCCTCGGCTCAGCGGATAGAATTCACGCCGGCGAGAAGATCTCGACGAGTTCTTCTCGAAGCTGTCTATGAGCCAATACTACGAGTGACCTGTGAAACATGCGGTTGTCTAACATGCGTGCGTTGCTGTTGACATCGCGCTCGGCATCTGTCGGCCATTGCTTCGGATCGGAGCTTGCGCGTCGCGTGATTCCGCTCTGCCGACGTTCGGTTTGACATTGCTAATGATGATCTCGGAAACAGGAAGTATGCGGACGCGAAAGGCAAAGGCGCCTCTGCTTCTTGACACTGTGCTTCTTGACCATGACCACTTTGGCCGAGTCACCGCATCACCGCCTTCCTTTTCTATCGACGATCGACGAGAGGAAACGAAGCAGACCTGAACTGGTTGGGCCGTGTGAACAGAACATGACCTGATGCAGGGCTCATGCGGTCTAAGTTGCATTGCCATCGGTTCGCCAGCATCAGCGCCTCAACACTCGACGCATCTATCGCCGAGAGCGACCGTATCGCATACCGATAGTCGTCACGCTGGACGTGCAAAGACACCTCGAAGCAGCGCAAGATGAGGTCCCGCGAAGAGATCAAGCAAACGCCCTTGTTCTCGTCGCCTCACGTTACCAACTTCCGACTTCATGCACAAGCCATCAAGGATTAAGCGGTTAATACCACCACTATCCGCTGCGGTCGGCACGCTTGGCGAGGCATTGCTTTGAGGATGCTTCAAGCAACTTGCTTTCAGCGACGTCGCCCGCCTCAAGAGAATGCTAGCTACTTCTGCTCTTGCTCCTGTTCCGCCGCAGCTTTTTCTGCAGCCTTGGCGGCCCGGACGCTGGTCGTTGCACCTTCAATGAGCTCCAGGTATTCCTCAGACAGCGACGCCGCGCGCGCGAGGGTCATGGCACGCTGCAATGTGTTCCTGGCATCGCCCCACCGCTTGTTCGCCATGAGCAGATGCGAGTAGTTGAACAGCACGGCGGGGATTTCTCTGTCGAGCGCCGCGAGGTCCGCTGCCTCAGCTGCCGACGCCTTCGAGAGCTCTCGTCGACCTCGATTTTGGTCGTAGGCACTGATCGCCTGCTTGAAATACCGCTCGGCTGTCTTGACGTGGCCCCTATGGATACGAACGAGTGAGTTAGTGGCTTGCGCGCGGGGGAACCGAACTCTTACGCGGACGCACCTGTTCTCGTAAGACTGCGCGATACGGTCGAGCGTGACCACGCGGTTCCGCTCCCTCTTGACGACATTCATCTCGCGTGAGTTGTGTTCCAACGCGTCGAGATAGTAGTTCGTGGCAGGCGTCCCTTTGCCCAGCGTCTCGTACTGCGCAGCGATGGCAAACGCCAACTCGAACAAGTGACGATCTGCACACACAAGACCCTCAATCAGGTCAGTCCACCAAGAGCTCCAACATCAAAGTCGAGGTCACTACGCACCACGCGGATTGGTGCTCTTGATGACGTCGTAAGCGTGCAGACAATGCTTCAGTGCCTGCCGTCGGTCACCCTGCAGGTGAAGTTGTCATCCATTAGAGTCGACTCCACAGACGATAGTTACCATTGAACTATTGTCACCTCATTGGCGCTCTCCTCTGCCTGCTTCACCAACCGCTCGACTTGCTTCACGGGGGCGCTTTCACGGTTCTTGACCAGGCAATCATTAGTCGGTTAGTTGGCTATCTTCTTCTCTATCAACAACTCTGCTCACCTGGTAAAAGTGCACGCCTGTAGCTCCAGCCGCCACCATGAACGCTAGCAAAACGGCCTCCTTTTTCAGCCAGCGCCTAAAGTCGGCCTTGAGTGCTTCGTCAGGGTTCCTCGCTGCATTTGCAAAGGTCCGAAGAGCGCTCGAAGGTGCTGTGGGGATAGAAGCAGGGGTTGAGGTGGTGATGCCAATGCGGCGCAACAGAGGACGCGAGAAACGTGCGGCCATGGTGCCGCCGATGGTGAAGTGAAGGTTTTGACCAATGAGGGACACGAAGTGAGCGCATGACAAGCGATGTGGAAGGCGTCCTCTGCGTGCTATGTACGGGGACTTGCGAGGGCAGGTTAGTTCATTTGGTTCCCGGGGAGGTGTTGATGATCGTCAAGCGTGGAGTCAAGTTGAAGTTGTAGGTAGTTAGTTATTCACGGTATCTGTTCACTTGGTTTGTTGCTCTTGTGCGGGGGCTCGGAGCTTTGTGTACCACTTGGGGGTGCTCGAGATGCTTGACGACGAGCTGGAAACTTCAGATGCTGGTCGACCAGAGCTCAAATCATCCTTCTGGCGGAGCGGAGTAGGCGGTCGCGTCATTTTCGAGACTACTGACGGTGGCGGAGATGCCTTGACAAATGACGAGTTGACCAGAGAGGACGAGGTAGCTGCCGCAGCGTCTTGGGCCTGGTGTGCTGCGGACTTAAACTGCTTCTGGTGGTTGGTGGCTTGGATTTTGCCCCGCAGCAGTTGAACTGTGGCCTTGAGTGCATCGAGATCTCCACGACGCGACAGAAGTTGCTGGAGTTGGTGCTGCAACGACGAGTTCGCTTCCTGGACTTGGTGGTACTGAGCTCTCAACTGCTGCAACTGCGACTGAGTTTCCTGAAGCCTTCGTACTGCTCCTTGTAGCTCTTGATCCCGTCGTGTCAGCTTGTCAATCTACACAACCCACGGTCAGAGTATGGAGAGCTAGTGATTGCAACGACTTGTAACTCACTCACCAGATATGACTGTGGCTGATGGAGACTCGTTAGTTTGGCCTTCAACGAGGCCACCTCGTGTTGAAGTATATCACGGTCATTTGACACCTCCTTGAGCTTCTGTTCAAGGGCGATCGCTTCTCGCTGAGACTTTACTACCTTCTGTGCAAGTAGCACGCTTTGCTGAAACTACAGCAAGCAAAAGAAATTGTGAGACTGCTTCATGGTACTCGTACAGACTTCAATATCATCTACCCGTCTTTTAGTTGTCGTTGGGATCGCTCCGAAAGTCGTCATCACCTCTTGCAGCTTTGAGGGTGTGCCTACACCGTCGTCAGCCGGGTTCATGTCGCCTTCTTCTCTCGCTGCGATCTCGCCAGTTTGGACAACAGCCCCGTCCAAGTCAATCTCTAGCAATTCGTACTCCTTCAACTTGTTTCGCTGCAAGCCACCGCAACAAAGTCAGATAAAGCAAAGCTATTTCGCATGTTTGTTCGGTTGGACTCACTTCCACTTCCAGGGCGGCTTCAAGTTGGGTGATACGCGTTGTTGACGTTGTTTCTAGTCTCGCAAACTCCTCTTTGTGCGCCTCCACCTGTACAAACGAAATCATCAGCCTCCACGCATGAAGTCTGCGTACTGAATAACACCCTCAAACTACTTTTTGCGTGAGCATTTCGACCTCGAGCCGCGCATTTCGAGCATTTGTAGCCTTCTCTTCCAGCGTCAACTTGAGTTGGCTGATCTGGTATCACGTAAAGCGAATACGATGTTAGATCATACAGGCTCCCACCTCATCAGTACTTGGTATACCTCAAAATGCCTCATTTTGAGCTCGTTGCGCGCCGTAGCGAGCGCTGTTGTGTGCGTACTCTCCATCCGAGTCATTTCCAAAACCTGACCATTGGAAATCCGCAAAATCAAATGTTACAACCATACCGGCAGTGCTACCAAACAGCTTGCAGTAGATTCCAAGAAAACTTGCCTTTTCGTCGAGCCCGGATTGAACGCTATTCAGGCGCGCTTGCAGCACCTCTAGATGCTTCAGGGCATCGTCACGAGCCTCTTTCAATAGTCGATTCTCGCGCTCATAGACAACTTGCCCGTCGTTGCGAATCCGCTCAATCTCACGCTTCGATAGCTCCATGAACTTGCCCATTTCGTCATCTAGTTTCTTCTCGAAGTGCAGTCGCGTCTCATTCTGAATATGTGCACTTTGGCTGAGGTTGCCATCGTGTTTTTCCTGCAGCGAATTAAGTTTCTCTTGCATCTCTTGTTGTGACAACCGCATTTTTGTCACTTGATCCTCAAGCTGCGTCTTGGCATCCTGCAGGAACGCCTTATCTGCTGTCAACAACGCAATCTTTTGGTGCAGATCGCTACTGTCGGCCGAGGTTGCTTCAAAGCGCGAGTAGAGCTCTTCATGCTCACGTTGCAACACCTGCAAGTCTCGCTTTAACCGTTCTGATTCTTTCTGCAAACCTCTTTGGTCGCTATAAATTTCTTCGTTTCGCCGCTGCTCCTCCTTCATCCCATCGAGTTGGTCGATCAGTGTCTTGATTTGATTCTCAAGCTCCTGCCGTGTCGCCTCCGAGAGTTCTAGATCACGTTGCAATCGTCTCTCCTTCACGTCGGCTACTCGTTGTATTAGTGCAACTTCGTCGGAGGCACCAGCGGCTGCAGCTTTATCAGCAACGCTGCTCTTTTGAAGAATCTCCACCTCTTGTCGACAACGCTCCAACTCTGTTTCAAGCTTTCTGACCTTGGAATGGATGGATAGCTGAATGTATTCACGGATGGACAAATCCTCTTCATTCTGTCTGGATAACTGTTAGCACAGCCACGAAAGAGCAGCTTAGAACAACGACACGGCGCATTTACGCTAAGTAGCACGGCAAACCTGTTCTGCTAAAGCGTCTGAGATCTGGAGAGTAGCAAAGTGCGTTTTCTCCATACGAAGTCGAGTTTGGGTGGTCTGTATATCATTGCGCACATGCTCTAACTCCTTCTCCAGCCGACCTTTCTCCTCAGCAAACGTGCGCTATGAACACGACAACACAGTAAGACCAACAAATGTAAGATCCACATCCACACAACCAAACGGACCTCTTGTTCATCTTTCTGTTGCTGCCACGCCGCTCGTTCCTGCTGCAAATTTTTCTCCAGCTCCTTTTGCGCTTGCAGACTCAGCGCCAACTGCATGCGGATCTTGCCGACCTGAATCTCGTAAAACTTTTTCATGACCGCTTCACTGTTCTCAGTAGGCGTCGCACCGCTGTTTGCTGCTCGAGCCTGTTGCAATCTGTTGCTTCTGTCAACAGGCGACACTTGGGTCAAATGGTCGTCGAATTGCGAGAGGCCTCGTCCCGTTGGGATCTGGTCGTAGTGGCCGAAGGAAAGAGGTAGCGACAGATCGCTGGACAGGCCCTCGCTGGCTGAATCCGACGGCAACGTGAGTGACAATTCACCGACATCATCGTCTTCTTCTTCATCTTCTTCTTCTTTTTCCTCGTCGTCACCTTCTTCATCGTCGTTTGGTCCCTCGATTTCGATCTCTTCCTCCACCTGATGCTCGTCATCACCCGCAGCTTCATGTTCTGGACGTTGCGTCGTCAATTCGACGCCGGTGTGGGCGCCAGGAGATTCTGCTGTGCCTTCGGGGTCTAACACGTGTTTGGACACGCCTAATTGCGCTGCCAGACGCCGGAATCGCCGGTCTTCATCTGCTGCTCGGCGCGCCATGTTGGACATGGATGGATGACTGCGACGCTTCAAGATCCACATTATGCTGCTTACTGGGATTGTGGTGTATGTAACGTAAAATAAGAAAATACATAGCGCAGTAGATGGAAATAGATGCAACGAAAGGACGCCAAGTGCGTGTCAATCACTTTGCAGTTGTAGCTTGGTGAGCCTGTGCTATTGTGAGCTGCATTTATTTTCCGATTGAGCAAGTCGACGCTGCGTTTGCATTGGTGAAGTAGTGATCGGAGATTCCCGTTGTCCATGAGCCGCTACATTCCGCCGCCGGTACGTTCTCGAGGAAAGATTTCATGGGTATCTTCTGTTGCTGATGTCTATCTGCTGTCGTATGCAGCCAGCTGGGTATGTGCCGGATCCCCAACGAGATACGACGGGGCACTGTTTGACGTTCCCGCATCGCCCACGCACTCCTGAAGAAGTTGGCCGCTTCCGCAAGTCGTACTTCTCCGAACCTGGTTCTCGCATCGCCCACCCTGGACTGATCAACGACCTCAAGCGGATCGACCCCGCGACCAAGTTCGGCGTAGTTACAACGGGTAGCGAGCACGTGCCGGAGATGCTTGTCAGCGGACCTGCGACGGAGTACCAGCGGATCAATCTCGCCAAACTCGAGTCCAACTACGCCAGTCACAAACGAGAACCGCTGGGGAAATCGTACTCTCGAGGTCACAAGCTTCCTGCACACATGCAGAAGCCGGAGTTTGCATTTGGAATGAGTGGAAGGTTTTCTGAGTCGGCCAAGGAGCTGCTTTACCCGTCGACGTCGGATCGACTAATGAATAGCCAGGAAGATGAAGCACGGTACAAACGATCGCACGGATCAGTCGCTCCTGGAGAGCAAAAGAACCGCAACTACCGATGGGAGGCAGCAAATATCAATCCAACCAAGCATCGGTTTGGCGTAAAACCTCCTGGGGGCTCAGGCTTAGAGGTGGCCGAGATCTTAAACCCGGAAATGAACGAGAGCGTCATCCCTCCTGCTGTCGCACCCCAGCATCTCGAGGATCGACGAACACTCTACGACCACCTAGGCAAGCCAAGACACCTGGGCGCCGCCGAGACTGACAACGTATCAAACAATCACGTGTTTGGCGTCGTAACTCAAAGCAGCGACTCTTCCTGGCTGTGCATCCAAGGCGAGTACGCAGTAGAAGAGCAGCAACCCGATTCGGACCTGGGTCGTGCAGTCAATCATGGCTGGCGAAATGCCACAGCAGACACGCGATTATTTGGCATCCCGACCATTCGCAGCGATATCCCAGCGCCAGCACGACGCTCAATCGCAGATGGACAGAACTATGGAGACGATTCCTACGCGCAGGCTCTGCTGTATCCGGAAGAATTTGCTTCTAGCGGAGTCGCCAACGCCGAGTTCTCAGAACCAAGAGACCAAAAGTATCTAAAGGGGCTCTTCCAGAAAATCGGCCACGACGTACCTGACGAGGACTTCGAGCTCATCTGGAAGCAAGCCACACAGAGTGTGAGATACACACCTGCAGGACAAGCCAGTATCGCTGACTATCGCGATGCACTCAACGACTTCCTTGAGGCCCAAGGGAGGGGTCCAGCAGCACTACAGCAGTGGCAGAGTCGCGTGCAGGCAATGTAGTTGACGAGTCTCCGGACCTATCAAAACAATATTCACTTCCATTATTCGGTGCATTGGCTCCTCGTTCTGGTCTCCGCCTCACTAACTTGTTCGCAAGTCCATCGGGGGTGGCGCCGCCGCAGGACCTAGATCTCCGCAGATAGTATTCACACAGGCCCAATTCCCTTCGAAGTCGCTCTTCCACATGCGTACAGTGCCGTCATCCCCTGAAGACGCCAACATCGTGCCCGTAACATTCCACTCGACCCTCCAAACCTCCGAGTCGTGATGGTGTTTGCGCGCCACCTCCTCCACATCCGCCTGCAAGTGGTCATCTTCCTGAATAGTCAATCTCCAAATACGCACCGTGCGGTCTTTGCTAGCCGTAGCCAGCAAATGCGACGATCTCCCCATATTCGGGGCCCAGCACACGCCATGGATCGCATCCGAGTGGCCCACCAGTTCCGCTACGACCTGCCACCGACGATACGAGTTGTTGTAGCCCCAGACCTTCGCCACATCACTATTGCCGCCCACGACGATCATCGGCACGTCGAAGCGCGACTTATTCCACGACACACACGTGGCTCCGTCCTTGTCGGCCAGAAACTCCTCCTGCAGCGGCCAATGCGAGAGATTCATCACATCAATGGCCTCATACATGCGGACAAAGCCGTCCTCCGAGGCCGTCGCCAAACGCAGCCCCAAGTGTCTGGGGGCGAATTTGACATCATGGACAGAGTCTCGGGCGTCTACGAGCTGCGCCTGATTGCGCCATCCCTCCTTCGTGCCAGTGGTTGTAGCTATTGCTGCTCCTGTGCCATTGGCCGTGGAGTCTCCAGTGATCGCAGAGGAACTGGACGTTGCCCCAGTGCCTCCTCCTCCATTGAGGTACATCCCTTGGTCCTCCCAGACGGAGACCGTGCGGTCGAAGGAGCACGAGGCCAAGATCTGGCCGAACTCTGGGTGGGCCCACTCCACCTTCCACACACTGGCTTGGTGCGCGTTCCACTCGTACTCGAGCCGCCACTCCTGGCCGTGCTCCTCCCAGATTTTGATCTTGCGGTCCGAGCTGCACGTGGCCAAGCGCTTCCCGTAGAAGTCGAAGCTCATGTCGTGGATGAAGTCCGAGTGCTGCGACGGGAACCGCCGGAAGATCCGCTGGCAGGAAGCAAGCACGAGGCGGAGTTAGTACATGAAGGGAGGCGCAGGAGCCATGGAGAGCAGCTTTACCATGGCATTCATCGTGCTTATTGGAAATATTCGCTTTGAATTGCGACAAAATTGTAGTTGGAGCTAACGTAATGTAGCGATTATGATGCATTCTGGCACCTTATCTGGTATGCATGCTTGATTGGCCTCGATATTCGGCAAGTGCGTGCCAAAATGGTTCGCAGCATTTCATCGTCCAACAGCGGTCTTTCGTTTCCGGGCAACGACATATAATGTTCGGTTGAGGTCATTCAAGCGTAGCGATCTACAAGTTTCAATGAAAACATGTTTTGGTAAGGTGTGTATGTTATCTAGTAGCTGCACATAGCACGTTATTTCGTCATGCACCTGCCTCCACGTCCCATCCGTATTTGTGGTCAAGCGCATCCTGTATCCGATACGATTTGTCCAGGTACGCCAACCGATTACGAACAAGCCCAACCACGTCCTGGACGTTATCAATCACCATATTGTTTTTCTTGTCCTGGGTAGCCCCAACGTGGGCCGAGTAGTCTTGCCCAAGAAGCCGCGCTTGCTCCCAGAAACACGGGACGAAAAACTTGTCGGGGTCTGGCAGGATCTCGATCAGCGCAGTTCGAGGCTGAGCAAAGCGGGCATTGTAGAACGCTGCTCCATGCGGCCCAATCATCATTTTCACGCGGTTTCGCATGAAGGATGCAACGCTCTCAAGTCCGTCGAAGTCGTCGTGCCGGAAGTATTGCAGTTCTTCCGGCCGGCCGGTCTCATTCAGCATCGCCGAGATAGCGTCGAACAGCTCGGGTTCGTTCAAAATTTGTCGCCCACCATTAAAAGCCTTGCCTCCTTTCGACCTTGAGAGGAACAGGATAATGTTTCGGTCGGACTCGGAATCAATTTGTGGTGCATCCAGCGTCCGCAAGATGTTTTCTGTGATACGCTGCGTCGTGAACGGGTGAATCAGCGGCGCACGACACGAAAATACAAGATTTTTTGCTAGCACCGCTGGTGGGTCATGCAGATGCTGCCCAACCATCACTTCATATATATCGTCGACGATCGAATCGCGGGGTTTCCTGCCTGCCACGATAGCTGTATCGTCCTTTTTCGTGGTGGGGACAACAAGTTGCGCCTGACTCCAGACAACCGCGACTCGATCGATAAAGTGCTGGAACGACCACGAATCTGGGCTAGTTGCAACGACTAAAGTATCAACAGTCGTAGTACCTTTCGCCAGCTCGCTGAAGTTGCTGTTCTGGTCGTGAATAAATGACGCGTGGGATACATCATGCCCCATGCAGCCCTTCTCCGACCAAATATCGGGCGGCGGATCTCCTCGGTACACAGCGTTGGAAAATACCATATTCTGACCCTGAAAGCTTGGATATTCAGCCCACCGCTGATCTTCCGACACACGCATACGATCAACGTGAAGACCTTGTGATAACCACTTCGTTCGCATGTCGGTGCTGGCGAAATTCGGCAGCCCAAGCCGAAACGCAGGGTATATGAGTTCTTGCGCTTTGACAATATTCATCCGGTTGGCTTCTTTGATGCAAGGTGCTGTTCGCCCGTCCATTCCGTGCATGCACTTGGACACGATTACTGGGGCCCATTGTTCGTACGAATTGGAGTAGACTAAGTCGTCGAGGTGGAGAAGTTCAGGCTTGGAGACTGCCGTCTCCTTTGACCGTTGCTGGACGAGAGTGTGGAGGTCCGCTATCTGCTCTGAGCGTAAGGGGTTTGTCGACATTGCTGCAGGCGTTCGCCGTAGTGATTTATGTGATGGTAGTTTCGTCCACAGCGAGAAAATCATCAACACCGAAAACAAGATGGAGCTGCCAAGTAGAAGCTGGAGCCATACGCGATCCCGGAGTTTGTTACGCCATTGCCGCGTCATTATTGCTGTAGAAAGCCGGAAGCCAACTCAGGAGCTGTGAGTCCTTGAGCAGTTCCTCCTCTGCTGTCCACGCGGCTAAAAGTGATGTGTGCTCTGCTCTCGAGGCATCCACAATGCGAATCGGGGATAACGACGAAGATAGGCTGCGGATTGCAATCACGGATAAGACCTTGATCATGATTATGGCAGAGTTCGCTAGGCTATGGTCATTGCCAGTAATCCCGGGAGGACATGAACTGTAAGTATGGCCCGTGCAAATCTGCCTATCGAGGGCTCGCCCTGGACTTCTATGCCGAGCACACCTGTTATGTTGCCAATCATCCGATTTATCGAAAGCAACAATCTTATCGCCTCCGCCATGCGGAAGTCGTCAACACAGTTCGTTCATCACTGCAGTCCGGTCGCACCGAAATCCACATTGAGGGCAGCGGAACACCTTCTGGCGACTCATGCTGCGGTTGATTCTCCCACAGCGAGTGCATGTCTTGGTCGTGTACGGTTCCGTGCATTCAATGAGTCGACCCCCCGCCTGTCGCGGAGCATTAGTGTAGCGGGGCTACACCGAATAGTGACATGGGTTCAACTATTCTGGGTGGTGTGTCAAACACTCCTGACACATCACGGACACAAGTGGGTACACAGTACCACTTGTTCTGAGAGCCAACCAATGGTGGCTGCTCAGGTTTTATTTAGGTTTCACTATAGGATATTTGTAGCTTGTATTGCAGGCCAAATTATGATCATCCTATAAATATATTCAGTCTCAATTCTACCTTAGTCTTGGTAACTCGTCCCCTTAGACCAGGGACCAGTGAGCTGCCGTTCACTAGGAGTTTGTATACTCCTGCACACTTCCTCTGTGCAAGGTGCTGTGTGACCCCCGTCACAATTAGTCTGAACTCGTAGTGAGACCACGCCAACAACTTGCGAGTGGAGAACCGGCTGAGTGTCCGAGGCTGTTGATCGGGTCGACCATGGCGTCGCGTCAACCCCGCCACGCCAAGCACTGGCAGTAACACCTCGTGATAGTTCTGCGACAGCCACTTCGTCAGCTTCTGGTGGAGGTCTTTCACCCTACGCTTGACTTTTTGACACGTCAATAGATGCGCTTCTTGAGGCGATAACGTTTGCGCTTGTTAGTCTCGTTGTCTCTGCGCGATTTCATCTCGTCTATTGCGCCGAAGCACCCCTCAAACTTCTCGTGCGCGTCGAACACTGCCGTGCGGAAGCCGTCGGGATCGTAGATGGACAAGAAGTCCCTCACGCCGGGGTCGATTGCACACACTCGAGAGCTCGTCGACTGTTCAAAGTCGACATGGCGCGGGATGCACAGATAAAACTTCCCAGTCCACATAAACTGCAGTCGTATATCCGTGGTCACCGGAGGCAATTGCTCCTTTATGACAATCCCTTCTTCGCTGTTACGCCTGTAGCCAAAGTACCTCGGAAAGAATCGCGCTCGCCAACCTGCATCTGCCACACTAAACTCCTGAAGCGGTAGAACAACCGATGTGGAGTTGTCCCGCCTTCTTGACTTGAAGTGGAGCTCCGTAGGTGGGTTGGGGTTCTGGCCAAGCGTCAGACGAGCGCGATACGACGCCCATGCAGCAAGTTTGGCTTTGATGATGTCGCGATAGGTCGAGTCGAGAACCTGTGACGGCGCCGCGAGATGGCACGCTGGCAAATAGTTGTCAACGTTGCTTTGGTAGCGATCGGCCGAAACTCTTGCGCCACCTCCCGGTCGCTCATCTGAAAAATCCTGCCCCTCAAGCGAGCCACAATTTCGTTCCACACTGCTCGGTGGGAACCAAACATCATCTTCAGCTTTGTTCGCTCCTCTGGAGTTGGTTTGAGCTCGATTTTGATGCAGCTGTTGATAGCTTCGTCGTCGTCGTCTTCGGGCTCAATCTCTCGAGGCGCCGTCTGTGTGTGCATAGTTCGTGGGAGGAGAGGTTGTGCAGCGAGGCGGACATCTTTCCTTTGAGCGAGTTGATGCAGCGGCTTGGGGAGGCGCCGGTGTTGTCGCAAAAGTCGTTTGCGCTAGGCAGCCACAGCGCCAACGATCGTCCGGCCACCGCACGAGTCCACCACTCTGGCGATGCCATGGCCTGTGCTGAAGGGCGCAAAAGGAAGAATGAGAAGGATTTGCCTCCATGCCATCGCAGTATCCACAGCCCCAAGTGGCTGGCGCTTCCGGTAGTGACGACACCGCGGAAATTCGAAGAAGAAAAGAGGAATGGTTGTCGTGTGCCGACGAACAAAAGTTCGTCATCTGAGATGACATCATTCTCTCTGAGAAATTTTACTCGGCAGCGGTCATTCGAGGAGGTCTCCGCAACCTTCATGAGATGCTAGAGACCGTCTATGATGGGGAGATTACTGGGGTACGACATGAGTTTATGGAACGAGAAGTGGTCGTGGAAGCGCTGCGCGCATTACGTATCGAGCGAGGCGATTTGTATGGAGTCGCGACTACCGCTGATTTTCATGCTGTGGAGCGCGTCCTGGGTTTTAAGTATCGGAGAGTTCGTACGCATTCTCGCGAGCGTAGCCAGCCCCCTACTCATCACGGACGAACAAAAATTTTCGAGATTGGAGAATTGGCAAACAAATTCATTATTTGGTCCAGGAAGAAGGGAAAATTGTTCGAGGAGTGCACGATTAGAGAAATTTGTGATGCTGTTTTTTGTGGAAATCACGATGTGTATCGCTTACGGTATCATGACAAGCTACAGAGAGAAGTTGCGCGACAGCTGGAGCCTGGCGAAAGTTGGAACGGGAAGGACGACCCTGCTGCTCTGTCGAAATTACTGCGCTACATCGATAGAACGGAGCGGGTTTGTTTTGTGTCGACTTTTTTTATCTAACTCTGGAGATTGTGGCTTGCGCACTGATTCGTGCGTTCTTATGAGGTGTTCTGACGATAGTATTTGCCGACAAAAAGGCGGCCTGGACTCGAGTTGCAGCTCCTGTTTTCAGTATGCTGATTCGGGCTGGTCTTAGTATCTATGAGCCCAGAAATACTGCGATGGTGCATACCAAGCAAGTTTTAGCAGATACAACCGTCATTTCTGGAAGCCACAATTTTACTATGTCGGCCTATGGCAACCCGGATACAGGCGTTCCGGCTCGAAACAAAGAGCACTCTAGTTCGTCTAATAACTACGTTGAGTGGAAGAAAGAGTACGACTTGTTTCAGGCGGATATTGCATCAGGCAATCTCGTTCAAGACGAGAAGCCAAGTGAGAACGCCGACGCCACCAGTTTTGACACGCAGGACGATGTAGACGACGAATGCAAAATTTCTGTCGACGCATTTTTCTCGCAACACAATGTCGACGACGAAGTTTCTCAGGATGCAGTGTTTTCGCAAGGCGATGCAGGCGACGAAGACCTAATTTCTCTTGACGCAGTTTTTTCAGATGAAAGTGCACACGACATTTCGCTCGAAGACCTGTTATCGTTGTTCTCCCAAGAACACCCGGTCACTGCCGATGCCGGAACCGATCTCGATGCCGATGCCGGCTTAAATGATGCTTCGACATTCGAAAGCTCTAGCAGCCAGCAAAACGCAGCGAGAACAGCACCGTACAGCAGAGCCCAAAAAGATCGGGTTGTTTCTTGGCATTTTGCGAACGGCAGATCGTTCAGTAGGACGTTGACCCATTTCCGACGCCAACCAGAGTTTGCCCGTCTATCCTACACAACACTGCACCACTGGGTAGATGAACGATTAGACAATCGTTCATCCGACACTGCAGGCGTTCCGAATCCTCACGACTACACTGAAGCACAGAAAAAACGAGTTGTTAGCTGGTATCGATCGACCGGGGCCACCAAGGCAGACACCATACGACGATTTCGGAGATTTTCGGAATACAGGTCGTTGGCAGCGCCAACCCTGACTCGATGGATCGAGCAGGACGGCAACGAATCATTTCAGCTTGACTCGGAAGACTAGGGGCATATTTGTGCTCCCCTCCGCCATGTGTCGTTGGCTGACGTTGCTGCTGGAACGGGGAAGAAACCAGACAAAGTGCGCTCGCAATACTGGTTCGCGTCACGATGGGCTCGAATTGGCGTCGCAGATGGAGAAAATGTTGCTGGATGCTCAAGAATAAGGGCGGAATATTGTTGGTGTTGTTACGGACGATGCCGGTCAATGTTGGCGTGCTCGTCGAATACTTGCTCTGAGATGGCCGAGAGTTGTGCTTTTAAAGTGTTTCGCGCGCGATAGGAATAATCTCGTAAAAAGAGTGCTTCGAATTGACGCATTTCGAGACGTCTTACTCACCCTAGTGTTTCAGGTGCTCTAATGGAGATGTTTAGGAAGGGCAGAAAGGTGATTGTGAAGTGGAGCAGACTCAGCAGGAAGTCGTAGCAAAGGAGGTGGAAGCAGGAGTAACAAGTGTTGAGTTGCTTCCTGGTGCTGTGTCATCTACCTGGCTACGTAACAGAAGATGTCCAGCTTATAGTACTTCATCACGAAAGCGTACCGCATTGCAGCCCTCGTCAAGGCTCAACTACCGCTCCCAAAGCCTGCGGCCAAGAATCCTGCACCCGGAGTGATCATCGTCCGCAGGCAGGAGGCTGCGTTGCTCTTCGAGTCGCGCTGACGCCGTCGCAAGTTCAAGATGCTCCTGCGAATGGAGCGAGCGCGCGGCCGAATGGTGGAAATACACGAAGGGTTTGCACGTCCGATACGTGCCCGGGATGCGGGTGCCTCGACGAGAAGCTCGGTGTCAAGGAGGTGTGCACTCTGCCACCTCATCCAAGACCGAGACGCCAGCTCGGCGTGCCGTGCCGGCGTTTCAACCGGTGTTCCTACATCGGGGAGTCCTGCTAGCTCTGCGCTGGCGTAATAGGCCCAACAACACGTAGGTTCGTGTAGAACAGCTTAGGACGGAGGCCGTGATGCGATTCGGGTAGCCACGGACATCGAGAGGCAACTACGTTAGGAGCTCGAAGCTGTGTACATCTAAAATGAAGCGGAGCGCAAAAATACATGCGACCAAGTATTTTTGTCTGTTTGGTCGTCAAAGGTGCTGCCGTAGTTCCGGCACTTCATGGTGCGGCATGGTGTAATGTTGTCGACAAAGTGGATGCACGCACGGTCATGGTATGGCGCACTTCCGTCGTATCACCTGCCGAACCACGATGAGGCAGAGTTAGAGGTCAGCATACCAGTTTCGTCAACTTCTCCAACCTTTCGTAGTTTTAACTCTCGTACTGGGTTGCCTCAGAAACGAATTAGCAAGCTCTACTTCGACTC
Organism: Phytophthora agathidicida; assembly: GCA_025722995.1. Taxonomy (NCBI): domain Eukaryota; phylum Oomycota; class Peronosporomycetes; order Peronosporales; family Peronosporaceae; genus Phytophthora; species Phytophthora agathidicida. Next base: position 1,834,963 of record CP106972.1, on the reverse strand, counting down.
TTACAGATTCGCAGATCTCCGTATGCAGGTGAGGAGCGCTGAAAAGCTGCCTTTTTTGAATTATTGCGCGTCTCTCACGTTCATGTCGTACTGCAGATACGACTCAAACTCAAAGAATCGCCGCTAAACTCGCAGTCACCGCAAACTGGCAACCCGTCAGTATACTGGGAGATGCTGGAGCTGTTTGACGAATATCTTCCCCTTTTCCTCTCCATTCAACGCTATCATTCGACAAGGCATTTCGATTTCACGGCACTGCCGTACCCTCTCACCATTTTCCCGACTTTGTTTTACGAGTTTTGCGGGATGAACCTGCTCACCGACAGGTTGGTTGGGATGCAGCACCTTGCTCAGTTCTGCATTCCTGTCGAATTGGTACTTGTATTGACTGTAATGGGTCACTTGCACTCACTACATGCCGAGAGTCAAATCTCACAAGGAGGTGAAACTTTAACAGTAACGAGTTGGCCTCGAATGCAACAAGCCGAGATATCGTGGCAGAACGCAGAAAGCTTTTATCGTTGGGCTGCCTCGTTCTCGATTCAGGTCAAGGAAGGTTTTGACTCGACTGACTCGCTAACGAAAACAATTTGTAGATTTTTCGAGGCGATGGCAATTCATACGGCAACGCTGTCACGCTTGTGCGCTGTTCACCGACTGTCAACTCACATGTCTGGCGTATGTATGTCCACGTTATTCAGACTGGAGAATCCCCTTGGTCTAATATCGACTCTACATGTGTGCTTAGCTAGCTCTAACGGAAATGAAACCTGAAAGACTGTCGCGAATTTGGTCTGTTTGTGCACGAAGAGCTCTCACGATACTTGGTGGGGCAATTTTCCTGCAGCCTGATCAAACAGAAGACAGGTACGGTCTAGTTCGAGCAAGCACAGCTTCAAACTAGTGACTAAAACGTTCTGCTCACAGGTTTTCCCAGGAACTCAAATGGTGTCTAAATGCCTATAATATTCGGTGGACGGCAATCTACTACCAGTGCGAATTGACAATCTACCGACTCGATGCGAACCCTGGTCAGCGTGTTGGGTGTTTGTCAGAGTTTTCCCGGGTCATCTCGTTAACGGTGCCTGCTCTTTTTGTCGGTAGGAATCGCTATCAACTTTTGTGAAGCGCTACTCAAGCTTCGGATACCACATTTGGCACCTGCATCACCTCAGCAGCAGGATTCAGGCTTCGCTCAGTTTTCACACGAAATCCATCTGAAGCACCATACACATCTGACGGAGGCAATAGACCACAAGAAATCACTTCTGAACGAGTGTAGAGGGCGATATGGGACGACGTGGGCATTTCAAGCGCTTGACAAGTATTTGGGTGCAGAGCTGCTTGCAATTCGAGAGATGGGTCCGGTGTTCAGCGACGAGCAGCGAGTTGAAGAGGAAGAAGGCAACTACGTGTCTCCGTTTCTCATTGAAGTAATCGCTGCAAACGTCGAGGAGGCCATTTTACACGCAAAGGTTAATGATCCAGAGGACGAAGCGCCTGACAAAAGTGAGATCGTAGTAACCGAGATACCCCGGAAACGAGGTACGGAGCCCACCGAGTGTCATATAGTCATCGCAAATGGTGGTAACACAGTTGACGATCACTCGAAAAGCCAAGGTAGTCATCTACCTAACAACCGTGATCATGAGGCGAGATCTCCATCGAAGGAGTCAACTTCACAGCAATTGAAACAGCGGCCAGCAAGCGCGAAGCAACCAAGTTCGGGTTGGGTTACGATGAACCGCGGAGGCAAGTTGCTCCACTTCGAAAAGTCCTCAGACCCCCCTCCAGATATGAATCTACGAAATGTTGTTTCTGGCATGAATGGGCAACCGGACACCAACATGTGCTCCACTATACGGCGATCCAGGCCACGGCCTTCGTCATCACCTTGCTATTTGTCATCAAAAAGGATGACCAAAGCTCAAGCAACAATTCAGGTTGATACCCCGAAGACGTGGGCGCTGACTCGAGCACCTTGCGCGCTGTGCGAGCGAAGGTTTATGCGCTCTAGTCTTCCTGGGGTAGTCGTCATGAAGCGGGTGTACGAACTCCGTCGCAAATGGGGCGTCATTCAGGATTCCAAGAAGTTTAACGCTCCGTCGGCGCTGTACGGGACTGCCAACGTGTGCTTGATGTGTCAGGAGATTTTGGTATACGAGGAACGCAAGCCTCCACCAAATCCTATAGACGATAACACGGGCGGTAGCAGCAACTTTGACAAGGACGCCGACATCGGTCGGATGATCCACGATTCGATCATGTTTCAGTGGAGGCAACAACCACCAGCTCGCAGTATTGACACCAGTCTAGAGGATATAGCGACCAACAAGCGCGTACGCCAGTCTTCAACAATCTACAGCATGAAGGCCCAAAACGCATTGCTCTCCGATACAAACCGAACTGCTCACACGAAGGAAGAGTTCCAGCCGTGGTGGGAAATCGACCTTGGCAACTACGTCGAAGTGCATTCAGTCAAAGTTGATCTCTGCGACGAAGTGAATCACCTGTACGCTGCGGCAAAAGGATTGACGGCGAATCCACGTACTAGAGCTTTCCCGCTACACATCAGTATCTCGATGAAGACGGGGTTGGAGCGCGACTTCGACGAAATCATTGCGGGTGCTGCGAGCTCGTTGTGCGCTACAGACAAGATGGGGCTCCTGATTGAACTAGTGGCCCCACAGAACTGTCGAGGAAGATATGTTCGAGTCCAATGCGAAGGTCATGCTGTTCTCCACATTGAGCGAGTGCACGTGTATGTGGCGAAGCCCCCGCCGAAAGTTGTGCACGATCCAGTTGCGAGGCGGCAGCATTTTCGGCAAAAACTCCAGCGTGCTGCGTTCTGTGCATCGGCCATCGCTACCGCAGCGACACCAGTGATTAGATCCAGTCGAGTTGCTGTGGAAACAGAAGCAGACCCGCAAAGAAGGCTGTCAGCTAATCGCACTTCGAGGCGCACGCCAAGTGAAAGCGAGCAGTTAGCTGCAGCGTTGTTTTTCGACCCAGAACGAGCCGAGAAGAAACGCATCTCGAGACTGTACGCTAGGTTTAAGAGTTTGCTGGACGCCCGCGCGAAATACGCCGCACCTGAAGAAGACTCAGGTGAGGAAGCTAATAAAGAAGAGGAGGAAGGTAAGAAAACGACCCAGAAAATGAAAGGAAGCGCGTAGCATTACTGTACCTGTCTACGATACGTCAGAGCTACTCTATTTCAGCAAATGGTCAAGTTTCTCGAGGGCAGCTAGCTGTTCTGTCATCCTTCGCAGCTTCGTATCCCCCGCGTCATTGGCAGAGTTCATGGGGATCGTATCAGTTGTGCTGGGTCCTTCACGGGCTATGGGCTTCGATTGCGCTAGATGGGCAACAGCTTCGTTTTCGTCGTCACCGTTCAGGCCGTGGCATCATGCTGAGTCCTAGTTTCATTGGCAAAATCTGTCCGCGGAAAACTACATCTGCACGACCAAACTCGCTGAAGTTTACCTGGTACAGTCCAGAGATATCTCTCTTGCTTCGACGGCTTCTGCATCGCAAAATATCGTTTAGCCACAACAGCGACCCTGCAACTCGCCGTTCTACGTGACGGTGGTGATCAAAAGTTCTTCAGTAGAGAAGTGGAGTCAGTCGCCTTGCCGCGTCGGTCGCATTCAAGTCGAAGCTGAGCAGCCGCTGCTCGGTCGTCGTATTGGTTGAGTCATAGCAGTAAGTGTCGAAGCCTTCCCATTGTAATCCTCCGTCACGAAGACACTCGGCACAAACGAGACCGCGAGCAGTCGAACTTGTCGGAGATCTGACCAATGTTATAAGATTTCATCGTCGAGTCCGTCGTGGCCGAATCAAGATACTTTTCACTGCTTGTTCGTCCTATAGCTGCCCTGTTCACTCTTTCTTGCTGTCCTTGTGCCCTGAATTGCTGCTACTTCTCTGAGTCAACAGCTTGAGCACCCCTACTAAGACGAAGATGTTCGCCGTCAGCACGACGGTCCACTTGGCTCTTGTGAGGATACTGACAATGCTCTCGAGTGTCTCCCACCGGGTCGGGAATACCCGCAGTAACTGCAGGATGGAGACGTTCTCAGCCACATCGCAAGCTGCTGCGAGGCCCGGCAGTGTCCACACCAACCGGCGGTCAGGCCACAGGCGCCGCAGAGCTCCCAGCAATGCTGTGGAGTAGATCAGGGGGAAGAGGAGCAGGTCGAAGACGTAGAAGTCCAAGTAGAGCGATCGCCCAGACACGCCCAGACACTCCAAGTGCGGAGAAATCTGCTCGGCAGACAGCCAGAAGACGCGGTCCAGCACGCTGCTGCACTGGCGAGGGAGCTCTCGAGCCCACTGCTTCTCCAGCTGCCACAGAAGCAGGAACGAAGGCACCAGCGCGCCCAGCGCCGCCGCGAACAAGTGCGACTCTATCGTCATTTTCTTGAATGACATATTTTGCTACAATATTCTGTAAAGTGGCGTTATGATCCGTCTAGAACGCGAATTGTTCGATATACCATAACGCCACTCGACAGAATAGTTCGCCCACCGTCACGTTTGCCTGTCAGCAACGACAGCACAACTGTCGTTTGTCCAACTTGACTCGCGTTCAGCAGCGTCCAGCCTGGCTACGTTGGTGTACTTCCTGTGTGCTGCTCTGCGGCGTTGCGTCATGGCGCCCATGTCTCCATCTGCTGCTGTCCCCACACGCAAGCGCAGCCAGCCTCAGGAGATGCGAGAGGAGACCATCCAGCAGCATACAGCGCCGTGTCTCGGCGTAGCGCCCGTCAAGCGACGACGCTCTTCGGCGGCGTCAGCAGAAGAGCACCCGGCAATTGAAGAGCAAGAAGAAGAAGGAGAGGAAGAGAAGCAGCCGTTGGATGGGGCCCCACAGGGTGAATTGTTCCTGGTGACGGTCAAGACGAGGGACGAACTCCACGAGAGCATGGACGCAGATGCAGAGGCGGAGAAGCTGGACCAATTGCTGCAACTTAAGCAGCAACAGACACAGCAGGGAACGAGTGACGACGCAGACGTGGCCTGGGGATACGAGTTCGAGGCGCTGGACTCGCTCCGACGCTTCGCCAAGCACCATAAAGACCTCGCCAGAGGACAACTGTAAGAGAGAGAGAGAAGCTGCTGTCTACGGTAGAAGAAGAGGACTGATATCGTGATGTTTTTTTAGGGAGAATGCAGTGCTGACGAAATTGGTGTTGCCGGCGGCGTCGAGTTTGCGCTCGGCTATGGCCAGGAACGCGCTCTTGTGTGTGCAAGATCTGCTCATTGGACTGGAGACGGAGACGGCGATGCACTTTGACGCGATTATACCTGTGCTGCTGAATCGAGCTTGCTCGGAGAAACAGTTTCTGAAGGACTTGGCGAGAGAGGTGCTGGACACGGCGTTGCAAGCAAAGGCCGATGAGGAATTCTTGCAACCGCTGCTGACGACCAGCACGACGGAGAAGAACGCTCAGATTGTCAGCGTGGTACGTGTCGGTTTAAGAACGGTTGATGTATTGTTGGTCTGACTGTAGTTTCTTGTTATGTGGTTATGCTAGGCTGGTTTGTATGTGACGAAGTGCGTTATCCGGATGGATCGCGAACATTTACGCAAGTTCGTGCTTGAAACGCGCAGCTCATTCTTTGACGAAATGGCAGCGTTTCTCAACTGCAAAGTTGTCGAATGCAAGGCGGCCACACGACGTACCTGTCAGCACACACGCCGAGTCATTGGGGTAACGTAACCTTCTGACCACCTCATGCACATGGTGTCGAGACTAACGTGGCTGGTCCTGGATTATTATATTGCAGAATGAAGAGTTTGTGGCGCTGGCCAAGGAGAAACTGACTGGGAGCGCACAACTGGAAGTCCTGAAGGCCTCAGAGATCCGCAAGGCTGCGAAGCCCGGCCACGCAAAATCCAGCATTCGCGAACGCATGCTGCAAATGAAGAAGCAGCAGCAACAACAGAGGAAGGTGCAAAGCGGAGGCAGCGACATTTCGGTTGTTGTTGTCGCACCTCCTCGATCAAGGTCGTCTTCAACACAGACAGCGCCGTCATCATGACCACAATGCTGGGGTGGACTATTATGCAGAATTTTCCCGTTTGCTGTAACTCGTTGTCTTTGTCTTTTCATGCTGCTGCACAGGAAGCCCAAGCCGAGCTCTTGCGATGGAAATTGCTATTAGCGCGGCAACGGCGATCTCGTGTTATGCAAGTGCAAGCTGGCGAGTCGGTGGGCTATCGCCATCGAGGGCCTGACAATGCAAACCTTTTCGGCTATATCATAGCACCGTTGATTGCCCTGTTGCCCCAGAGCTTCCATCATAAGGCGCGCTGACACGATGTGTGCTCTCCATCTGCGTTAGGCCCAAGTGTGCGAGCAACCTGCCAGCTCTCTTTTAGGTGCAAGCGGTATTTTCCTATTCCTCGGTTGCAACGACGCTTCCTGCGGCGCTTGTAAGTCATCCAGATGCCAGGACTCGCAGTCTTATGAGCAAGGTGTACAAGTCGCGCTGGGAAAGCGAATGCCGTGTTCTCCTTCGCCTTTCGTTGCAGTCTCTGAAAATCCGGTGTTATGGAATCGCGAAAGCTGCTGGAACAGGAAGATCTGTGACGTGGATAGCTTTACAGGTTTCGCTTGCACACAGCTATTGTTAAGGAATTGAAGCTGCTCGAGACACAAGAGCATGACGAATTTCGAGAAGCTGTTTCGTCTAAAACGAAAACAAGACATGATAATCGACGAATACAACTTGCATCTAACTGTCATTAACGACACAAGTCCGTAGGCCTGCTTCCAGCTCGCTCTTTCGCAGGTGGAGGCCGATGAAAACCACCTGCGTGGTGCGATCTACTTTGCTCGAAAGTTCGTCTGCAGACCACTTCTCTTCTGACGCGTACACCTCGAACAGCTCGTGCACAGCCTGCAAAATGAACTTGTTCGACTCACCAGCAATCGCCACAACCCCTTTCACGCGGAAGATTTTCTGTCGCTTCGCAGCTTCATATCCCGGCTTAACTTCCTCATCCACCTCCTCGTCCTGCTCCCACAACAGCTCGCCCAGCCACCTCTCCAACTTGTCCTGGTCCAGCGGTCCGTCCCGAATCCTCACACACGTCGTCTGCATACCGCCCGTATGTGTCGAATGGTCATGTTGTTCGTCAGTGCAGTTTTCATGATCATGCTCCTCCTCTTTCCCCTCAAACAGCAGCGTATGCAGCTCCTTCTCCACCTGCTCGGCCCTGCTCGTCGTAAAGCTCTTAATATTGAGAATGTCGTCCAAGTCCACTCTTGATCTCTCCGTCCATCTCGCACTTGCGACACCATTAACCTGCGTCACCTTCTGCTCGATCTGCCGCCTCTGCTCCTTATCCGGCACCAAATCCCCTTTATTCAATAGGATCCGATCAGCATAGGCCAACTGAGCCGCCGCTTCGCGTTGCGTATCTGGATGACTCAAGTGGAAGTCGAGTCTTGGCGCATCGACGAGCGTCACGATGCCGTCCAGAACGATGCGACCTTCCAGCTCGTCATCCACCCAGAAGATGCTGGCCACTTTGCCCGGGTCCGCCATGCCCGTGGTCTCCACCAGGATGTAGTCGAAGCGGTCGCGCCTTTCCAGCAGCTTCTCCAGAGTGTTCACCAGGTCGCTGCGCACGGAGCAGCACACGCAGCCGTTGCTGAGCTCGTAGAAGCCGTCCATCACCTCCCCATCTGTCCCGTCCTTGGCGACGAGACTCTCCACGCCGATCTCCTCGCCGAACTCGTTCTCGATCACAGCGATGCGCTTGCCATGGTTCGCGGAGAGAATGTACTGGAGCAGCGTCGTCTTGCCGGCGCCCAAGAAGCCCGACAGGATGGTCACAGGGATCATAGGCAGTGCAGCGGTGTCGTCGTCCAATAGCGGGGCGTCCGCGGCTTCCAGAGCGGGCGGCGCGTCGTCCAAGAGCTCCATGACCTTCCTCTAGCGTTTTGATGTGCGCACTTGGTGGCAAATAGCGAAATGACGGATGAGAGGTAGGACCTTCACTCTCGTGGTGACAATATGCATCTTGATGGGTTCGTACTTAGCGACAATGACTAGGTACGAGGCTGGAACGTAAACTTTGTGTGTGCCACCCCACGAAACGAAAATCCCGTCGAAAAAGCTCGCAAACGCCCAGAGCTCGGGGAGGGAGAAGCGGAAAGCTTGCAGATCTGATCGCTGGGAGCCACCGCAGCCATGGTCAAGAAAGTCGGTACGTCCACAGCCACTGCGCCTTGTGTATTGCAGACCTCCATTCTCTCTCTCTCTGTGAGAGAGAGCGGAGGCTGACGCTGTCGACACTATTGCGGTTGGACAGGGAAGTACGAGATCGGCAAGACGTTGGGCGAAGGAACCTTCGGAAAGTACGTGTCTTTCTCTCTGTATAGTAATACTACATTGCAGATGTGCTAATTGAGGGGTGGGATCGATGTTGGCACACAGAGTCAAGTATGCGGTGAACACGGAGACGGACGAGCGCGTGGCCATCAAGGTGCTGGACAAGGAGAAGATCCAGAAGCAGAACATGGGCGCGCAGATCAAGAAGGAGATCTCCATCATGAAGATGGTGCGCCACAAGCACGTGGTGGTGCTCAAGGAGGTGCTGGCCAGTCGCACCAAGATCTTCATCGTGCTGGAGCTCATCACGGGCGGCGAGCTGTTTGACAAGATCGTGAGCGAAGGAAGGCACGTGTTCAAGCAACGAGACGAGATGACGGTGCACGAGATGGTGCAGGATACACATGCTGACTCATTTCTGTGATCATTATGCTCGACAGATTCAGCGAGGAGACGGCGCGGTTCTACTTCCGCCAGCTCGTGGACGGCGTCCAGTACTGCCACGAGAATGGCGTCTGTCATCGCGACCTGAAGCCGGGTAGGTTTGTCCTTTTGGATGCTATGTCCTGATTGGGCAGTTAATTGATTGAATTTATCGCGTGTTATCGCAGAGAACTTGCTCCTGGACGAGAATGGAGACCTGAAGATTTCCGACTTTGGTCTTTCGGCGCTGTACGAAGGCGGTGGTCCGGATGGCCCCGAGAGCTCGCGTGCGTCGCTGCTGCATACAACGTGCGGTACGCCTAACTACGTGGCTCCTGAAGTCCTTGCCGACAAGGGCTACGATGGACGTGCTGCGGATGTGTGGTCCATGGGTGTTATCCTGTACGTGTTGCTGGCTGGTTTCCTGCCTTTTGATGAACCTACGATGTCGGCGCTGTTCCGCAAGATTCAGAAGGCCGAATTTTCGTACCCGAGCTGGTTCACTCCGCGTGTGAAGGCGCTGCTGAACCGCATTCTGGTTCCTGATCCGGAGACTCGTATTTCGATCAAGGACATCCTGTGTGACGAGTGGTTCGTGAACGCAAATGGATCTGACGAGCAGGTGACCCCGGCCTCTGGGCCTGGTACGATCAGCTCGGAGTTGGCGGCGGCTCCGGTGCCGAGCCCGATGGATCACATGACGATCAAACCAAGCCAGGCGGATCTGGACGCGGCTATCCTGGAGCACCAGGACGAGGTTAACTCGGGCAAGAAGGACAAGCTTGACGGCGGCCTGAAGGTGATGAACGCGTTCGACCTGATCAACATGTGCGGTGGCATGGCGCTGAACCGCATGTTCCAAAGCAACGATGAGAAGCGGGTGAAGCGGTCGACGCAGTTCACCTCAACCATCCCGGCGGCGAGCATCATGACTCGCCTGACGGGCCACTTGGAGAGCCTCCACTGTGAGATCAACGTGGAGAACTCCTCAAAGGTGAAGGCTGTGCTGCAGACACCCAAGGGCGCTGTTGGTGTGGTGATTCAGATCTTCATGCTCGCGGACAGCCTTCACCTGGTGGAGGTGCGTCGTGGCAAGGGCGATATCTTCGAGTACCACAAGTTCTACACGCAGTTGAACGAGCAGATGAAGGATCTGATCGCGGCCCCTGGCAGTAGCTAAGCTCGGCGCTGCACAGCGATAACAGGGTATGTGTAGTGTTGGGCTTGTCGGCATGATAGCGCAACATAGGAGGGCCTCTCTGCATTTCTCCACTTTATCTTTCTTGAGAATACACATACGATATCGTGCTCTTCGCCTTGCTGATGTTAGTGTAAACTATGTCATCTCCCTGACAATGTAGACACCTGTACTGAGCAGTTTAGACAACGACTTCGGACTTGGTAGGCTTCGTCGGTGCTGTGCCACTAAGTCCACCGCTGAGGCCTCCACTAAGAGCCAAGCCACCGATAGTTGACATGATCGACGAGCCAGCGGACGAGCTGAAAGCGCCCAACGCGCCCTGGGACATCAGCGACTGCATCTTCTGTTTGGCGTCCTTCTTGCACCTCGTGTAACCGATAATATTGGCGCCACTGAGCGCCATAGCCACCACCACGATCAGCGCCCACTCGACATTAAACTTTAGCACAGCAATGATGAACAGCATGACCCACAACGCCGGTGCGCCGTAGAGTCCCGTCCAGAAGACACGTGAGTCCAGCGGGTCGATCTCCGTCATGTCCTCGTGGGACTCGAACACCCACTCACTCGTGCCGTCCTCGTTGATTTTGTTCCACCAGCGCAGCCCCACCAGGAGTCGACCCGTCACATTCTGCAGACAGCACAACACAGCATCAGAACCAGGCTCGGAAGCACATGTACCCCCAATGCAAATAACTTGATCCACACCTTGACCGTCCAGAAGTCGAAGGCCAGCAACAAAATGCACACCACGAAGATGAAGACGAAGTTGCTGATGAAGATGCTGCCGAACATGTACAGAAGCAGCGCCAGACCCTGCAGAGCAGCAACAAAAAAGTCACAATAATCAGCATCATTTTGTCTTTCTCTTTTCTTCGTGGTATGGAGTCTTCAAACCTTGAAAAATAAGTGGAAGAACGCCGCCACTGGGTGTTTGGCGCTAGTTACCACCTTCCGCATGGACGTGAGTCTGCACAGCCACACCAAATGCCCAAAAAGTCAGAAATTATGCAAAGAAACTCTCCCGTGATGCCACGTCACGTACAGGGCCTCTTTGTCGCTGGATTTGGGGCTCGCAGCTGCCTTGGCACTCGTAGACTTCTCGGCTGAGGTGGAGGCGCCCTCTGTCCGCGTCTCCGCTTCCACGCTGATGAACTCCAGCTCCTCCTGCGGCTTCTTGTCCTCGGACATCATGATGGTTTCGTTATCGTAGTACTGCCTCGAAAGAACCGGTTTGCGAAAAGCCCAATTAGGAAAAACCCAGAGGATATAACGGGTTTTATGTTTTCTACCCAGACAAATTTGATCCAATTGCACCCAAAAAACTGAAAAGCGTACTACAATGTATTGTCAGCTTGTTCGGTTTACCTACCTTTTGCGACGTCAAGCAGCTACTTGGTCTTGGACACCTGGATGATGGAGCCCTTCGTGTGAATGCATGAAATGACCTCGGCGATGAAAGGGGCCACCGACAGCGTCACGATTTTGGGCGAGACTTCGTCCGAGCTCATGTGCACGGGGATCGTGTTGGTGGTCACCAGCTTGTCCAGCTCCTTGCAGTTCTGCAGCGTTTGCATGGCCTGGAACGGAAGGAAATCATGTAAACAAAGTCACATGCACAACATGAGTCAGACATTACCACGCAAGCATGGCCAATAAACACAATTTGACCGTACGTGAGCGGAGTAGCGGGCGTGGACGGCGAAAGCCGTCACAGTCTTGGCGCCGTTGGCCTTCAGCACCTTAGCAGTCTTCACCAGCGTAGAGCCCGTGTCCACTAGGTTGTCCACCACGAGGCAGTCCTTGCCGTTCACGTCGCCGACTAGCTCGCCAGGCTGGTCCTCGTCGAGCTGGTGCTTGCGGATCACGAACGCCAGAGGCACGAACTCATCAATTGTCCGTGACAGGGTGTCACGGAACATGACAGCGCGGTTCACAGCAGCTGAGTGCGGCGCCACGACGATCGGGTCACCCAGGTTCTGCTCCGAGAAGTACACAGCGCCGACAGGGAAGGCCTGGAGGTTGTCGACCTGTAATACAATTCAGCAGGCAAAAACAACAGGAGTAAGTAAGCCTCTCCTTCCATCAGTTTGCTCATAGGGAATACGTTGCCGTACTGGGATCTGCGGCTTGAAGAATCCTTCGATCTGTGCACTGTGAAGGTCCACAGACACAACGTGGTCCACGCCCATAGTCTCGAGCATACGGGCAACGTCCTGGTCACAAACAACAATCAAATTAGCTTCTTGTTCTTGTTTCACTATGGAAATCATCGTGTGTACTCACCGCAGCAGCGATCGGTTCGCGACCCTTGTGCATCAGATCCATACGCGCGTAGCCGTAGAACGGGATCACAGCCGTAATGCTCTTGGCTGATGCCCGACGCATAGCCGCGATAGACAGCAGCAGTTCCATCAACCTTTTCATCATCATCATCAGTAGCAGCATGTGTCAGCTCTCTTTGCCTTTTCAAAAAGACCCAAAAGGGCACTCACCGGTCCACCGTCGTGGTGGAGCTCACAATGTAGACGCGTTTGCCGCGCACGTTCTCCTTGACAATAACACTAGTCTCTCCGTCGTTAAAGTTCTTGACTTCCATGTCGTTGAGCTCCACGCCCAGGTAGCCGGCGATCTCGTCTGCGATGGGCGTGTCGGCCACCTTGAAGAGCTTCATGGACTTGGCGGCGCTGGAGTTCATCTTGCCCTTGTAGAAGTGCCAGTGCTTGGTGGTCGTGTTCGGGTACCACTCACCCCTCTCGTTCTTCACCACCTTCTCCGTGCCAGCGTCCGCTAATGCAGGCGACAGCTCCGACTGGGATGTTGCGCATCCACCCAACAGTCCAAAGCCTCCCGCCGCAGCCAACGCCAGCGCGTTGCGCGAGCTGCTCAGCATACGAAGACGGTTCTAGTGCAGCATCAGATACGTCATGTAGAGCGTGAGTTGTTGTAGTTACGAGCAAAGGCGCCTTCCACTCGAGTCCTCACCATCACGAAGCCTCGCTGGTATATTAATTTTTGCCAGTGACGTTAAGCCAAACAATTTGGAGGTGTGTGCGGCACCCCATTTTGAGTCAAGACCATGTGGTCCACGTGAAGATACGTTTGCGACATGTGCATACTTGAGAATTGTATGCTGGGGAGATGGGGCCTAACCCTCGAACGGTTGGTGCGAGCACGAAACGAAACGACCGCATATATTCTCTCAGGGTACAACAGCAGACACCCCCCAGCCCAGGAAAGGGAGGAAGTCCTGCAGCGCTCTAGCCATGGGGGACAAGAAGTCGGACATGTACGACGTCAACTGGCAGAAGGTCTGGCCCGACCGCATGCCCGTGATCCTGCGAGACCTGGCGCCCACGAACCCGTTCAACCCGCGCAACTTGTGGCCCGAGGAGCAGGAGGAGGAGGCTGCACAGGCCGCCAAGGACAAGAAAACCAATGCCAAAGAAGACAAGAAAGCAGCCAACGCCAATGCAGGCGGAGGCAAGCTGAAGAAGGCGGACCTCATCCGCATGCAGCTGGCCAAGGACAAGGCCCAGAAGCAGAGCAAAGTGGACGAGGAGAAGCTCGCCAACGTGAAAAAGTCCAAGAACCTATTGGATATGAAGATGGTCACCCCCACCGGAAGACTCAAACAGCTGTACGAGATCCTCAGGGACTGCTGCAAGAAGAAAGAGTACACGGACGCAGTGGATACGCTCTGGGAGATCCAACGCACGAAACTGATGCCCGAACGCTCCGCTCTTGGTCCGGATGGACGGAAGAAACACGACAAACAGAAGAAAATGGACGAAGAAGAAGACGCCAAGCTGTTGGCGGAACTCAACGCGGTGCACAAGAAGTACCGTAAATATGTCAAGATCGTCAACGAGTACCTGAGTGGCAAAGATCTGATCGAGTGGCAGCTTACGGAGATGTCCGACCGTCTCCCGCCGCTCAACATGCACCACATGAACAAGTTCATCCTCGACGACTGGCAGCGCACTGTGCTGACTCACATTGATCAGAACCACTCGGTCATTGTGTGTGCACCCACGAGTTCCGGCAAGACGGTGCTGTCGTCCTATGTGTCGGTTGTCGGAGGCAAAGTGCTGTTCATTGTCCCCACGGACCCGCTCGCCTGGCAGGTGGCGGCGTTGTTCCAGGCGATGGTGAAGGGCTCGGTCGCTCTTATCACGGAGGGCACGGTTTTCCTGCCGCCTGGATTCCGGATTGCTGTCGGCACGCCGCGCGCTGTGGAGTCGACGCTCGTTGACATTGGATATGACTTCCAATACGCTGTCTATGATGAAGTCCACGACTTGAACGGACCCGAGGGTGACGCGTTGGAGCGCATCGTTAAGGCTGTGACGTGCCCCTTTTTGGCGTTGTCTGCTACGATCGGTAATGCCGAAAAGCTGAAAAACTGGTGGGAGTCGCACCTCGCGCGCGACGTCCATCTGCTCGAGTACAAGGGCCGTTTCATTAACTTGCAGCGTATTATCTGGCACGAGGAGGAGACCAAGGAGGAGGGCGCCAACAAGAAGCAGGAGATGGTGTACCTTCACCCGTGTGCCGGCGTTACGCTGGACTACCTGACGACGATCGGTTTCGACGCAGGTGACCTGGCATTCACTCCTCGCGATGCGTTCGCTTTGTGGAAGGCCATGAAGGAGTTCTACCCTGAGGCACTGATTGAAGACGTGGACCCGCACAAGTTTTTCGAGTTGGAGGATGAGACCGAAAGCGAGGCTACAGCCCCCGCCATTTCGAGCAAGAAGGATAAAAAGGCTAAGAAGGACAAGAAATCGAAGAAGGACAAAAAGTCCAAGAAGGATGACGACGACGACGAGGAGTATGTTGTGGATCTCGGCAAGCGCACTCACCGCATCACGCTGATGGAATCTAAGAAGTACGAAGACAAGATCAAGAAGTGTTTGGAAGACCTCGCTTCGAAGGAGCCGAAGGCCACTCAATCCCTCCTTGACTCTTTCGCGCCCCCCGCTAGTCTGCAGGACATTACTGTGGAACTTCACGACCCGCGCGACATTAATCCCACTAGTTCGGTGGATGTCTACGCCCTCGTGAACCAGCTCTGCGCTAAGAACCTGGTCCCTGCCATTGCTTTCCAGCTTGACTCCGTTCGGTGTCGCCAGCTTTTCAACCAGCTTCTGGCGTCCATTGAGGCGGCTGAGACTGCGAAGTACCCGAACTTCCGCGAGAAGGTGCAGCTGGAGTATGCCGAGTGGGAGAAGAACCAGGCGAGCATGAAGAAGCGTGAGGCCAAGGTGAAGGCGAAGGGTAAGGAGGAGGACGACCGTGAGGCACAGGCATTTGAGGAAAAGCCGCCTCCGGATATTTACGCGCCGCACCCCGACTTCGTACTGACCCCCGCTGGGTCCCGTCTTACTGCTACGGAGTTCAAGGAGATTAAGTGGCAGCTGCGTCGTGAGTTGTCAGAGGATTCGGATGACGGACACGCTCTGGTGCGTTCGCTGCGACGTGGTATCGCAATCTACAACCAGAACCTGCCCGCTGCGTACCTGCGTATCGTGCAGGCGCTTGCCCAGGCTGGTCGTCTGGCGGTTGTGTTCTCGGATGACTCACTCGCCTACGGTGTGAACATGCCGTTCCGAACGTGCTGCTTCTGCGAAGACACCGCGGACGATGTCTTGACCTCGCTGATGGTGCAGCAGATGGCTGGTCGTGCTGGTCGTCGTGGTTTGGACAGACAGGGTAACATTTTGTTCGCTGGTCTGTCGTGGTCCCGCATTCAGTTCTTGATGCGTGGTCTGCTGCCGGATGTGACGGGTCGCAAGTCGTTGTACCCGACGATTGCTCTGCACAAGTTGCTCTCGAACAATGTTACGAGTGACATCATGCAGCGTATTGTTGCCCACCCGCTGCACGATTACATGATCCAGGAGGCCCCCTCGTCGCCGAAGAAGCAGGAGTCGTACTTGACCAAGTCGGTTGAATGGATGACCCACTTTGGCTTGACGACGCCGGAGTACGGCCTTGCGGTCGATGTGTCGGTTGCCAAGCTTGTATGGGAGTGCCGTGACGACCCATCGGAGGCACTTGGCATTTTCTGGATCCTGGAGGCGCTGCTGAAGGAGTTCCACCACAAACCTGGTGACAACATTGCGCTGCAGCTTGCCCTGTTCAATATGCTGCTGCGTGTTGTCGGCCGCGAAAAGTTCCACCCGGAGTACGCTCACGGATCCGAGCTCGCGCCTCTTCCTGGACAAGAGGCGGCTTGGGAGGTGATTTCTGCCTTGCTTCAGACGTACGAAGCCAAGCTCAATGAACTGGGAGAGAACGCACCGGAGGAGCTTCGCATGCGGGTGGCTTTGACCGACCCGCTTGACGGCTATGTCTTCCGCACCGTCGTGGAGAACTTGATTCCTCAGGGTCTCGGTACGTCCCAGCTGAACCAGATCAAGAAGCGTCTGCGGCACGTGGGTGACCGCCTTCGTTTGATGCACAACCTGCTCATGTACAGCGGGCGTTACGGCGAGCTGGAAGAGATCGTGCGTAAGTGTTTCCGCCGTATCAAGTGGATCCTCATCGACTCGGAGGTGTAAGCTGCCATAACAAAACAAGCACGTGGGTGAGAGCGATCCACGCCTACGATTTCCTAGCAGCAATACACGTAGGAATCGGCGAATTTGCTCGTGGCAACCGAATCAAAAAACAAAAGGACGATGGTGCGTCGAGGTCGTCTGCGAGAAACCAAGGCCGGAAAGCAGATTCGTGAATGGAGGTGACCCGGGGCAATCAATTGACCAGCCCCTAGAAATACACAGAAACAAAGGCGAAGTGTTTGCAGACTGTGCCGTCGTTGAAGCTGCCACCGGTAGACTCGAGACAGTAGGGAAGTACCCACAACGGCGGCAGCACCTTCGCTGCTAGATATGGGGAATAAAAGTTGGTTTTGATTTCTGCCGGGTGTGAACGATTTGAGTTATGGTTCGTTGCAGTCTTGAATGAGTGGCATGAAGACGGCTCCCAAAGAATGGGAGGTGTTGTTGATGAGGGATTCCATATTGTTAGTGAAAAGATTGAAACAAATTTTCACATCGACGTCGACGCACTTGTATTGTAGACTTTGACTTGTGTACTCTTAACGAGTCTTTGCTTTCTGAAAGTAGTAGAGAGCCTCGGCCGCTGTGGGTCGCTCTTGGGGATCCAAGCTCAAACAGGTTTCGATGAAGAAAACCATACTTCGGTCCATGAATTGGGAGAACTGCACACGCAGCATCCCCAGTATTATCCTCTGCATCATTGCTGCGTCTGGTAAACCATCCTCTTTTGCGTGCGAGTACGGCAGTTCGTGCGTGTCCAGCTCAGACACCACAACACCCAGCGAGAACACGTCTGCCTTCTCATCGTAGTGTTCGCCCATCATGACTTCGGGTGCCATCCACATCCAGCTACCCACGCCAGCAGTCATGGTTTCGTTCGAGCGAACACGTGACGCTCCAAAGTCCGTGACCTTGGCGTCCAGCGCCTTTGTCAGCAAAATATTCCTTGACTTGAAGTCACGATGCAGCACCGTAGGCTCCAACGAATGCAAATATGTCAACGCATACGCGACTTGATACGCGATCTCCACTTTATTGGCATCCATTCCTCGGGGGGCACCACGCGCAGAGCAGTCATTTAGCAGGTCGCGAAGGTCGCCTCCTGCCATAAACTCCGTCACGCAATACAAGTCGCTGAGTGACTCCCAGGCCACTCCGACGAACTGCACAATGTTCGGATGCTCCATGATTGCCATGAGTCGTACTTCTGACAAGAATGCCTCTACGTGCGTCAAGTCCTTCCGCTTTTCTGGCGTCAGCCTCTTAATTGCCACATTTTGGTCGCGATAGCGTCCTCGGTACACCTCACCGAAGCCTCCTCGGCCGATCAACGCCCCTAACTTGATGCGGTCGATGGAGATTCGTGCTGCCACAATAACGGGATCCTCCCAGAGAGTGCTTTCACCACTTTTGCTGTCCACCGTTGAGGATTTCGTAATGTCTTGGTAGTAGTCAATATCTGCTGGTAGCCGAACGTCCTCCCTTACAACCGGCGGGGCAGGAGGAGCAGGTGGAGCTCTGGGAGCACCGGTGCGAGGGTTGCGTTGGTTCTTCCTGCGTCGTAGCCACGCAAGAAAAGCGGACACCAACAGCCCTATCATGACAACAATCATGTACAAACCTATCCTGTTGCTGGAAGACCCAGATGAGCTACCAGACAAGTGAACCGTGGAATTTGGCCAAGAAAAGTGACTATCGCCAATACTTCCGCTCGAGTCGGAACTTGTTGAAACTATAGCCGTAGTTGTCGCGCTGTGTTGCGAGGTTAAGGTGGAGACTGGGAGCACACGAGTGTGGAGGAGTTGTCAAAAGACGAAGTGAGGTAGATTAGAGCTGGTGTACTGCCACCAGCAGTGTAGCGGGGCTACACCGAATAGTGACATGGGTTCAACTATTCTGGGTGGTGTGTCAAATGCTACTGACACATCACGGACACAAGTGGGTACACAGTACCACTTGTTCTGAGAGCCAACCAATGGTGGCTGCTCAGGTTTTATATAGGTTTCACTATAGGATATTTGTAGTTTGTATTGCAGGCCAAATTATGATCATCCTATAAATATATTCAGTCTCAATTCTACCTTAGTCTTGGTAACTCGTCCCCTTAGACCAGGGACCAGTGAGCTGCCGTTCACTAGGAGTTTGTATACTCCTGCACACTTCCTCTGTGCAAGGTGCTGTGTGACCCCCGTCACAATTAGTCTGAACTTGTAGTCAATCTTACACCTACGCGGGTAGATTGGACTACCTGAATCCTCTGTGGTCTCTGGGAGAGCTAAGATGGATCGGAGTGAGTTCCCTCACTTGACCGATGCTCAGTTTGAGTCGGTCCGGAAGATGACGGGCATCTTTGGAATGGATGCCTTCCGGAGCTTGGCGGCTGCTACGCCGGCCGAGCAGGTCGAGCGCGTGAATGCGTTCGACATGTACGAACGTGGGCTCATCGAGCACGTTCGGGGAAACCTTCAGGTTCCCGTGGCCGAACCGAAACCGGCCGGGCCTAAGCCGCCACGGCTGAAGGTACTTCCGTATGAAGGGAAGGAAAGAGAAAACCTTCACTTCTGGGTTCGAGAAGTTGAGCTCGCGATGGACGCGGCTCTCATCTCGACCGAGCGATTGCGCGTCGCTTTTGCACTGTCCAACCTTGGCGGTCGTGCTAAGACCTGGGCGTACACGCGCGAAGCGACGTCGCCTGGATGTTTTACATCCTGGGCCCAACTGTGTGAACAGCTTCGGGCCGCTTTCCTCCCGGCGAACTATGAGTATCGCCAGCGCTCACGCTTCCTCGCCTGCAAGCAAGGGAAGCGCGAGCTCCATGAGTACATCCAAGAGATGCATGTGCTTGCGGCATCTCTGGTGGGGAACCCCCTACCTGAACACATCAAGGTGACTGTGTTCATGGACGGCTTGAGAGTAAGCCCGGCTCGCACGCAGTTATTCCGCGTGCAGGCCAGTACCATGGAGGAGGCGATCCAGGTCGCTCTCCAGGAGGAGTACAGCCACAGACAGGCTCGTACTCCTACCTCTGCGTGGCAAGGCCACAGTGTGCCAGGAAGTGTGGCACACGGGACTCCTGGTAACGGAGCCAGCGGTGGGCCAGTACCCATGGATCTGGGGCTGGTCGAGCAGAGCGATATCCGCTGCTTTGGGTGTGGTCGTCTCGGGCACATGAAACGTGCCTGTCCTACTGGAGGGCAAAGGAAGCTTCCTTCCAGATCTCATGGCTCGAAGGGTCGATGGCAGAGGCCGCGCCCCAAGAGTCAGGGGAACGCAGGACACCAGTAGGGGCGGGGCGCCCTACTGGGGAAGACCTAAGTCTTCACGACGGGTGTGCGGGTAGCGCGCACCGTGGAGGCTTAGCCCCTGAGAGTCTGTGTACCCTCGAAGCGGAGAAGGGCAGCGGCGGGCTGCGTGTAGTACATGTGAATGTACGGGGATACGATCATCCCTTAAGAGTCTTGATCGACTCTGGGGCGAGTAAGAACTTTGCTCGTCGACAGACGGTCGCGAGGAACCGCGACCGGTTTGCCGACGCTTTGTGTGAGAGAGAAGGCAACGGGCTAGTCGCCGTGAGACTGGCCGACGGTACGGTGGTAAAAGTACCCAAGGTCCGGATGGACCTGGCTGTCAAGTTCGAAGACTTTGACAGCACGGAGCCGTTCATTGTCCTGGACATGGACAAGTACGACTTGATCCTGGGCATGCCGTGGCTTGAGAAGCACGAGCCCTGGATCGATTGGCGCGGTAAAGCCATCGGGGCTAGCCGGCCTGCGGTCTCTGACAGAGCTTTGGTGAGTCATGTTCCCACCTCTGTCAAGAACCTGGGCGTCCGTGGGGACCGCCGAGACGCGACAGTGTCCGAAGAGGTTTTGGGAGCTGTCGACGGAATAGTCAGCTCCGGGGAAGTAGTTGCAGTGGACTCTGCAACAGGTCGTGAGACCGAGTCCGTCTCGAGCGATGATCGTGGGCCGCCGAAGGCTGGGTTGACGGACGGAACTTCCTGTCGAGCGTTGGGGTCTGCCTTGCCAGCAGACCCCAACGCTCAAGGTCGTCGCGCCGTATGGGCTTCGACTGTGGCAGCGCAAGATAGCGCTTGCCAGGTGGGTAACTTAGGTCCACAGGCGGGTAACTTAGTTCCGCATGCAGCTGAAGCTGCTGAGAAGACCGGTGAAGGCGCTTCTGACGTGGGTAACATAGTTCCACGCGAGGTCACTCAGACCATAACTGGTGAGGAAGGTGCTGCGGGCACTTCCTGTGTGGGTAACATAGTTCCACACGAGGCTGGGCAGGCCGTAGAAAAAGAGGAGGTCGCTACATGCGACTCCAGTGTGGGTAACCAAGTTCCACACAGGGTGGATAACACAGTTCCACCTGGTAAGACGGGTAACATAGTTCCGCAGGGAGTCGGGAAGACTCGTGGTGTCGCCATTGAGGTATCACCAGGCGTGGGTAACCAAGCTCAACGCCGTTATCGCATACAGGGTTTGGTGGGACACCAACCCAAAGTCCGGAAGGACTTGGAGTCGGGAACGAAGGCTCTCGGGTCACCGCCGGTCGAGGAGTGTTATCACGTCTTCGACGGCGTGACCGGTAAACTCGTGAAGGCAGGCGCCGTGCAGTTGCAGACGCTGCCCGAGGTGTCAGAGCTGCTGAACCTCGAAGAAGTTGCGATGGGAGACTTCTTGGCCGAGTTAAAGGCCGGGGAGATCTCGGAGATGGTGCTCCTCAGACCGGAGACCTCTCCTGAGGAGTTGAACTCCTCCTCAGTAATGGACGAGGATGTCCTGGAGGAGTTCCGTAAGCAGCGTACGTCGCGCGTGGGTTCTGAGATCCTCAAGAACCCGAAGGATCCCCTGTATCCTTTGGTGAAGGAGTATGCGGACGTGGTGTCGAAGGACCCACCGTCACAGCTCCCACCTGACCGCGGGATCAGGCATGAGATCGATCTCGTGCCGGGCACGAAGTACTGTGTCACCCGGCAGTGGCCACTGCCCCGGGAACAGTGCGACGTGATCGATGCCTTCTTCGCCGCGAAGGCGAAGGCAGGCATGGTGCGGGAGTCGAAGTCCCCGCACTCGACGCCAACGTTCTGCGTTCGGAAGCCGAACGGAAAGTGGCGTCTCGTTAATGCTTACAACAAGCTGAACAGTGCGACGATACCGGCACAGACGCCGATCCCTCGCAAGTACGTGTTGCTCAACAACATGTCCGGCTGCACGCTGTACAGTGCCCTGGATCTGGTGGACGGATACTACCAGATCCTGATGAGAGAGAGTGATATCCCGCTCACCGCGGTGAGCACACCGAGCGGCATGCTCTGGGAGTGGCTGGTAATCCCACAGGGGCTCTCAAACGCCCCAGCGACTTTCAATCGCTTGGTCACACAGTTGTTCAGACCTTTGCGTGCGTTCACACAGACGTACTTTGACGATATCTTCGTCCATAGCCGTGCCGAGGGAGGCAAGACGGCTCTTGAGGTGCATGTGGAGCACCTCCGTCGAGTGTTTGAGGTCATGAGAGCGAACAAGCTCTACGCCAACATCGACAAGTGCGTCTTCGCAGCTGAGGAGATAAAGGTCCTCGGCTGCTATGTCAGCAGCGTTGATGTACGCGCTGACCCGGAGAAGGTCAAGGCCATTGCTGCTTCGCCTACTCCACGGTCTCAGAAAGACCTACGGAAGTGGCTTGGATTAGCCAACTACCTGCACAAGTACAGTGCTGGCTATGCGGGTCTCGCACGGCCATTGTCAGACCTCCTGAAGAAAGAAGTCGAGTGGCGCTGGGAGCGCCACCATCAGGATGCGTTTGGCAGCATCAAGGCGAGCCTACAGCGCGCGCCGGTCCTGGCTCTGCCGGACGAGTCGAAGCCGTTCAGTATCGTCTGTGACGCTTCCGCCTATGCAATCGGCTGTGCGCTGTTGCAGGAGGACGAAGAGGGACGAGATCGAGTTATCTCGTTCCAGTCCAGGCAGCTGAAGGCTGCCGAACGGAACTACCCTGTCCATGACAAGGAGCTCCTGACAATGAAGTATGCCCTTGTCAAGTTCCGAGTGCACCTCCTGGGCACTAGGCCCGTTGTGGTCTTCACGGACCACGCTTCCTTGCGGACGGCCATCAACACACCGCATCTGTCTCAACGGATGGCCCGGTGGCTGTCATTCTTCGCGGAATACAACTTCCGCGTTGAATACAAGCCTGGCAAGCTGAACGTGCTTGCCGATGCACTGTCACGCAGGCCCGACTACGAGTTGGCCAATATTAGTCGCGCGACGACGGATATATATGATCGAATACGCTTGGCGTATCGGGACGACGAGAGTCTCGCGCCCTTAGCGCGGTTCCTAACCGCTGGCACGGATGCCAAGGTCGAGTGGCTGACGCCTCGACAGCGGGCGAGACTACACCGCTATGAGTGGGCAGAGGGTCTGCTCCACTATAGGGTGGAACCCGGTGATCCTGCTCGTGTTTTCGTTCCCAACGACGAGGATCTGAAGTATGATATACTTCTGGAGGCACATGACGTGCCGTCCAGCGGACACCTTGGCCGCGAGAAGACGTTTTCTGCGGTCTCCGGGACGTTCTGGTGGCCCCACATGTACAAGTGGGTGGCCAGGTACGTCAAGACATGTGAAACATGTCAGCGTGTTAAGCCTGCGGGCCACGCTTCGGCTTCTTTGCAGAGCCTGCCGGTCCCAGCGGACTGCTGGAAGTCGATGAGTCTCGACTTTGTCTTTGGCCTTCCGGCCGACAGACATGGCAACACCGGCATTTTGGTGTTCGTGTGCCGCCTGAGCAAGATGGTGCACCTTGCTCCGGTCCGTGACACTGTCACAGGGGAACAGGCCGCAGCGCTGTTCCTGGATGGCGTATTCCGCTATCATGGTCTCCCTGAGTCCGTTGTGTCGGACAGAGACCCTCGATTTACCGCTGCGTTTTGGCAAACGCTGTTCCGGTTGATAGGAACAAGGTTGGATATGTCAACCGCTGATCATCCACAGACGGATGGTCAGACCGAGCGCGTTAACCGCGTGCTCGAGGACACTCTGCGTAGTGTCTGTGCAGAAGCACCGCAGTCGTGGTCGGACCGCATGCCGATGGTTGAGTTCGCACTCAACAATGCGGTCCACGCATCAACGGGGTTCACGCCGTTCTACTTGAACGGTCTGCGTCATCCCCTGGTGCCGCTCACTTCGCGTGGGGGCACCGTGTCTTCAGTTGTAAGTGGGGGAGAGGCTCGGAAAGCCCTTTCCTCCCAAGTCTCGGACGTGAGACCAGCCTCCTTGCGGAAACAGTTGTCGGCTTTTGTCGACAACAGGCTGAATGTAATCAGCCAGGTCAGAGATGCAATGGCCAATGCACAAGATAAGCAAAAGGAGTACTCTGACAAACATGGTCGAGGAAACTTAAACGTGTTTAATGTGGGTGATTTAGTCCTCTTGGACACTAGGAACCTATCTCTTAACACTGTTAGTTCCACAGGGAGCAACAAACTGAAGCACCGCTTCATCGGACCCTTCGCGGTCCTGGGTAGGCACGGCGCTGCCTACACCATTGACTTGCCTAAGTCAATGACGACTCACCCGACGTTTTACGTGGGTCGTCTGAAGCGGTACCACGACCCGCTAGGCTAGACTGAGCCACAGGAAGCGGCTGCAGGTCGAGGTGACCAGGAGATGAGAGTACCTCAAAACGAGGCTCAGTCTCCGGCGCAGGGCGCTCCGCAGAAGGAGGCGGCTCAGAGAAGTAAGCGGGCGGGTAAGCCGGCTGGCGGTGTTGCCGACGCGCATACGCCTGGGGTTCGTGGGACGACCCCTGATACGAGAAGTAAGAGCCGTGAGGATACGGCTGCTGGGAGTACGCATACGGGTGCGGCTCCGGACGTGGCGCTTGGGACTGAGAGTCCGCCAGCACCTGGACCGTACGATGCAGTGCATGCAGGTCATCAACCACTGCACGACGGTCAATACGACCATGGAGGCGACCAACCTCCCGGTGAAGTGAGCGTACTTCATCCTGAAGGACCACGAGGGGACTGAGCTGACCAGACTCGGCAGCAGCCTGGCCACCACGGCCTACGCCCGTCGCAATCTCAAGGGCGTAGACCCGGTCCTGGAGACGACGGTTCTCTTCTTGGAGCAGACGGTTCTGCTCCCGTTGCAGGGCAACGAGCTGGTCTTGAGAACCCGTCGAGGATCTCGGAGCCTCCTGCGCAAGGGGCTCGAACGAGTAGTCGTGCGAGGCCACCGCCGGCTCTCCTCGACCGTAACGGAGAGCTCCACTACCACGTGGAGCGGGTACTCCAGGAGCGGCGGCTTCGTGGAAAGCGCCAGCTCTGGGTGAAATGGAGGGGGTACCCTGAGTCGCAGAACTCGTGGGAGCCGTACGAGCGGCTCCAGGCAGACTGCCCGAAGGCTGTCGCGATCTGGGAACAGAAGCGGCAGCAACTTCGTAAGTAGTCCGCGGCTTCTTGGCCGCGTTCCCTGGTACGGGCGCTGAGGCAAATGCCCCGTACCCGCGCTCGTCACGAGCGCTGGATCCAGTGTTGCGTTTGGATCCTGCAATCTCAGACGGAAGCTGTCGCTTCGAGATGAGATATGCGAATTGGATGCGGAGATCACGCTGGTCCAAGATGACGGCCAGCGTCTCCTCCGCACGGAGCGCTTGCAACTCCTGGGCGGTGTAGCCCTTTATGGATACCCACCGCCAGAACAGGGTCTCTGCTTCGGAGAGGGTGGAGTGTGCTCGGGCTGGACCCAAGGGTAGCCTCACACGGGATGAAGTCCACCCGAAGCTTCTGGCTTCTTGCGAAGACTAGTGAACTCCTTGAGGTTCACTCGGTGTGGTGCGAGGAGCACACACCTGGCCGCCTCCACGTTGGTCTTGAAAAGGTCCTGGGTTTGGACCAGGGCGCGTTCGTAAGCGCCCTTGGAGGTTTTGGTTTGGCCCCCAATGAGTTTACGAGGAGGCTCGAGGCGCTCCAAGAACAACTGAGCGCCCGAGCCCTCGTCGGGCGGGAAGTAGCCCCTGGGGTACGTGGGCTCCTCGTCCAATTGGTGCGCGACCGTTGGAGTCGGCACCGAGCGCGCAGGTGTATGGCGTTCCTGCGCCCGAGCAACCAAGGCTTGCTCTTGCTGATGATCGAGGTCATTCGAGATCTCATGGGGCTCATCGACTAGCCCCTCCTCGTCATCAGACTCGGAATCCGAAAAGAGAGAGCTCACCCTCGGATTCCTGTCACCCGCCTGGTCTTGGCGAGGTGTCTGTGAAGCACGGCGCTTCTTGGAAGGAAGATGCTTCGCCTCCACGGCTGCGTTGGCGGCCTCTGCGGCTTTGTTAGCCCGGGCACGTTGAAGTGCCTCAGCAAGTGACTGTTTGCGGGCGGGCGAGGCCTTGTCGGCACTGCCGCCGTCCGTGTCCTTGCTGGCCGCATTGGCCGGAGACGTGGGCTGGTTGTCCCCGTCTCCTTGGTGCTCCTCATGGTTCGGAGCACCGGGCGGAGGCTTCTCCTCTTCGAAGCCTTCGCTGCCGCCGTCGCTATCGTCGCCTGAATAGACGACTAGAGTACAGTCGAAGT
Source organism: Phytophthora agathidicida (assembly GCA_025722995.1). Classification (NCBI taxonomy): domain Eukaryota; phylum Oomycota; class Peronosporomycetes; order Peronosporales; family Peronosporaceae; genus Phytophthora; species Phytophthora agathidicida. The sequence goes on along the minus strand of CP106972.1, from coordinate 1,808,850 downwards.
CTGGGGTGTCTCCGGCACCCGGACTGTACTCTCGGTATTGAAACCGTGGGTTCGGCCTGTTGTCCGGCGGGACTGAAGGCAATCTACTGCGCCGTGGGTTGTTGGACCCAGGCGGAGTCGAATCGCCAGGCGTGCTCTTCGCCTTGGAGGCCACTGGCGTGGCTTCCTGACGGTTAGAGGCCTTGCCGTGAGGCTTGGCCGGTTTAGATTTAGGCCTTGCGGCCTTCGTCTTGGTGGACGCTGATGCGCCACGAGAGCTGCCCTTGCGGGTCATGCTCCAGGGTCCGTGGGGATACCTGTCGCCAAGTGGCAACGCGTACAAGGCTCTGTAAGAGCCGGGGGTCGAAGTGAAAAAGCTCGGCTTCCTGTCGATGGAGATCGACTTTTCGGGAGAAAAGAATAACCGAAATCCCCAATGATTTCGATTGGTCGATAAATCGATCTTAAGTGGGGGAGAGTGTAGCGGGGCTACACCGAATAGTGACATGGGTTCAACTATTCTGGGTGGTGTGTCAAATGCTACTGACACATCACGGACACAAGTGGGTACACAGTACCACTTGTTCTGAGAGCCAACCAATGGTGGCTGCTCAGGTTTTATATAGGTTTCACTATAGGATATTTGTAGTTTGTATTGCAGGCCAAATTATGATCATCCTATAAATATATTCAGTCTCAATTCTACCTTAGTCTTGGTAACTCGTCCCCTTAGACCAGGGACCAGTGAGCTGCCGTTCACTAGGAGTTTGTATACTCCTGCACACTTCCTCTGTGCAAGGTGCTGTGTGACTCCCGTCACAAGCAGAGTTAGGATGGTTGGTTCTAACAAGACTACACTTGTTGCAAACTATAGCATAGTTACATCTTCACTAACAGCTTAGAAAGGGCCATTGGTATCGGAGTATCAGCTTCCAGAGGTAGCTGATACAATGTGCCCCTATGTAAAGGTGCACACATTCACAGCCTCCCTGCATCTTTGCATATGTTTGGCACGTTCTAGAAAGTATACAATATTGTAGGTCTCTGATTGTTCTCTTTGCAAACACCTCAGTCTTCCAAGAGTCGTAAGCCGAGGAAGCCTCGAGTCAGCTGTTCCAACTTCGCCCATTCAGTCTTGCTGTCTGGGAAGACGGACTTCGCGGGCAGGCCATGGCGACGGTCTTGAAGACAGCACGTTCTGTGCCGGGCACGCCATCATCAGCGCCGAAGGCCTGGAGAAACGGAAGCTCGGTACTGCAGCCAAGATTCGAGAGCGCAAGCGCAAGCGGGCGGCAGCTCGCAAAGAGAACCAGGGCCTTGTCGAGTCCGGCGTGGAGGTAGATTGCGCGGTAACTAGCGTGTGTGAGGCCGTGGGGGGCACGTTGAAGAAGGCCGCGGGGGCCAAGGCAAAGAGGAGGAAGAAGGCTCTGGGGGCCAGGGCAAAGAAAGCTGTTGGTGGTCTGTTTTCGGAGGCCATCCGAGCAGCCATGGCCGAGATCACTGCAGTGCCTGTCGTCACAGCCTCCACCGTGAGCAGTGTTGCGTCGTGCAGCCCGAGTAGTGGCACTGGAGTGTCGGCGAGTCCGTCGAGGGAGTGTCTTGGTGATCCCCCGACAGATTGTTCTCCTGTCACTGTTTCGAGGGACCATAGTGACATATGTTCAGCTTCTAGCGCTACAGACCAGATGGTAGCTCAGATTCTGACGGGATTTGCACACTGCGCGGTCACGCGAGCCGAGTATGACATTGATGTAGAGCAGCCGGCTAGTAGCGTACACCAGGCTTCTTCTGGAAACTAGGCTACTGCAACCGATCGGAATGTCACTGCCGCTGATCAACTGTCTTCTGCCACCGAACTGGCTGTGGTTACCGAAAGTACAGCTACTGTCACAACTGACGATGAGATGTATTATCCGATATACGACAGATATTACGGTAGCAAGCACGTGACTGTTACACCTGACTATGCAACCACGATTAAGACCTGGAGAGTGGCACGTATCAATGATCGCCGTGATTCCCCTCGTGATCAAGAGTATCATGTGCTGTGGCGCAGCAGTCTACTTGTGAAACGACGTTACTATCAGCGTACGTGGGAGCCTCGTCAGCAGTTGCTGGAAGATAATTTCGCGGAGGAGTTAGACCTCGTGGATCGCTGGAAAGCGTCCAAAGTGGTAAAGTTCAAGGACTTCTGGCCTAAAGACGAGTTCGGCAAGAGAGCAATTGGTGCGGATACTCGAGGTCTATGCATGTTTAATGCATTGAAGCGAGCAGCCGAGCTAGCTGGGCACGCTGACATCGTGACGCAAGATGGTATTGACACATTTGTTGCTGATGAATTCCGAGAGCATGGAGTGGATCTCACACAGGGTACTTCGTGGACGGTGGTCCTACGGTTCCTGCGTCGGCTTAGGGATGTTGGTCGTGATTTTATCTTCAAGGCCAACGACAAGGACAATTTCACCATCGCTGGACGCCGTGGGGCGCGTGTACTGGAGGAAGTTCCTCTCCACAATGGATTTTACTTCGTTGTTGCGTACAATCATAGCCTTGTTGGACACGCGTTCGTGCTCAGTGTCCAGGGGAAGAAGGGTAAGACTCGACGCATTTTCGACTTGAAGGATCCACAGCCAGTGTCGTCGGCGATGGATTGGATCACCTTCGTGGCATGCATTCGCCCTTTCATTGTCTTCAAGAAGAAGTAGGTGGCTAGGAATCGGTAGCGGGCTTGCCTTATCGATAATGAATTTTCCCAGAATAAGCAAAATGTGTCTGCATGGATATAGAGAGTCATATGCCTATTATAATTTGGTACAAGACCAGGGAAACCTCAGTGAGGAGAAAACCTTAGTGCGAACAAAAGGTAAAAACCCAGTGGGAAAAATAAAGGAACGCAATTGAGTAGGCATGCTTCATGCATTAGTGCTATACTCGTACACTATACGGAATGGCTTATTGAGCGTCAAGGGATTTCATCCTGAGCTTAGCCCTTAGTTCTCTGAACTGATGCTTGTCTAGCGCTTTAGTAAAAATATCAGCAACCATACATTTGGTATTGCAGTAAGCGACGGAGAACTCGTGCCGCTCGACTTTTTCTTGCACAAAACAATATCGAACATGAATGTGCTTCGACCTCCCGTGTAGTTCGGGGTTACAGCAGATCTTAATGCAGCTTTAGTTATCCTCGTGAATAACGTTGGCTTGCGTCGTGGCAAAACCTAACTCTTTGAGGAGCAGTTTGAGGAATATCATCTCTTGCATGCAGTGGCACAGGGCTATATATTCTGCCTCTGTTGTTGAGAGAACCACAGTGTGGTGTTTGCGCAAAAGCCATGAGATTGGACTGCTCGCAAGCATAGTCACATATCCACCGACGGATCGTCTCGTGTCGGCGCAGTTGGCATAGTCAGCGTCACTGTAAGCGGTTAGCTTGTCGGCAAGGTTATCGGGTGTGACATCGAGAGATCCACCAAGAAGAAGGACATAGTCTTTCGTTCCCGATAGATACTTCAGCCCTCTAACGACTGCTTTCCAGTGTTCCATTCCCGGATTAGCTAGGAATTGGCTAACCTCACGCGTATAGAATGCCATGTCGGGTCGAGTGCCTACCATGAGATACATAATACTGCCAACGGCTTCGCGATACGGAATATCTTTCATCGCATCTTTTCTGCCTCACTACTGGGCTGGCTGCTTGCGGAGAGTTTGGTGTTCCGCTCTGCTGGGGTTGCGATTGGGTACGGAATGTAGTCGCTGAAGCGGTCAAGGACCTTCGTAGCATACTTGTGTTGGTGGATAAATATCGTTCGGTTCTTACGGTCACGTTGAATGGACCAGCCGAGTAAGTACTTCACCTCCCCTAAATCTGTCATGGAGAACCGCTTTTTCAGGGCTGATTTCAGCTCGTTTATGAAGGCTGGTGTAGGCGCAATGATTAGGAGGTCGTCAACATACACAGCAATGTAGCATGCAACTCCGTCAACCGTGCGTTTGAAAACACAGCTGTCCTTAATTAGTTTATGAAATCCAAGGCTTTCAAGGAGGGCAGACAACGTTTTGTACCATACACGGGGAGCTTGTTTCAACCCGTACAGGCTCTTTAGGAGTTTACACACAAGGTGCTCCTTACTCGGGACTTTAAAACCTTCCGGTTGAGCCATATAAATCTCCTCCTCGAGTAAGCCATTAAGGAATGCTGTCTTTACGTCCATTTGGTGGACTTCAAGATCGAGCAACGCTGCAATGGTAAGAAGGAGTCTGAGTACCTCCATTCTAATAACAGGGGAGAAGATTTCGTTGTAATCAATGCCAAGTTCCTGAAGGAATCCTTTGATCACTAGACGCGCTTTAAAGCGGTCAATTTCGCCTGTGCCGGTATACTTTACAACAAAAACCCATCGGCAACTTAAAACCTTCCTTCCTTTCGGAGGGGGTACCAGAGTCCAAGTTCGGTTTTCCATGTGGGAATTATATTCCGCTTTAGCTGCTTTACGCCACCGATTAGCGTGAGTCGACTGCATGGCCGCTCGATACGTGGTGGGCTCGGTCACATACCGAATAGCTAGTAATGTGTAGAGCAGTTTTCTACGTTGCTCTAGCTCCTGTAAATCTTCCTCGGAATCGAGGGTAACTTCCTCGTTATCGGTCATGATACGGGGTCGCTTAGAAGCAGAAGGCGATAAAGATTCAGATGTCCTCTCCGTCCGGAACGAGTAGTGGATTTGTGTCCTGTCAAGCGCCTCCCGAAGGGGTGGTAACCGGCTCGTAGCTGCAGGTGATGTCGTTGCAGGTACAGGGTCACTTGGTTCCGTTTGGACGTGCTGATCCGACTCGATCGTGGGCAATTCTGGTGTATCCGTCAGGTTAGCCATGGAAGGATATTCGTCTTCCTTAAAGGCTACATCTCGGCTGTAGATAATGGCGTGAGAGTGTAGATCCATTAAGCGATAGCCCTTTTTGTGGTCGGGTACGCCTAAGTACATGCACAGCCGTGCTCGAGGATCAAGTTTATCGCGGTATTGTTCTGTAATATGAACGTACGCGCTGCATCCGAATACCTTCATGTATTGCATGGATGGAATGCGGTTGTACCAGAGCTCATACGGTGTACGGCCGTCAGTCTTTGAGCTAGGAGTCATGTTGATCAGTGTCGTAACATGACAGACACACTCTGCCCGCAGTTACTTGGTAAGTTTGCCGTCAAGCAGTAGGGCTCGTACACGTTCCATTATAGTTCTCATGCGACGTTCCGCAACTCCGTTCTGTTGCGGAGTGTATGCGTTTGTAAATTGTGCGTGTGTCCCGTACTTCCTAAAGGTTGCACGTCCAAGTTTCTCGTATTCCTTGGCATTATCTGCCTGGAGAACCTGGATATCATTTTCTTCGATAGAACACGAACGCCACTCAAGCATACTGATGTCGTGTCGAAAGATATTCAGGGATTTTTTCCTGAAGTCTTCATAGCATTCATAGAGCTGACTCCGGTTTTTCATCGGGTAAGTGAACATGAATCGGGAGTAGTCATCAATAGAGATCACAAAGTAACGGCAACCAGTAAGGCTAGGCACAGGCAAAGGACCACAAATGTCTGTATGAACCTTTTCCAATTGTGCTGTGGCACGTTCAACTACTCTATTGGAGTAGAATGGTGAGCGGTGTGACTTCGCTAACGTGCATGCCGTACAGAAGAACGGCTCCTTCGGGTTTACATTCGCAGTGTCGTCGAGTCCACGGATGGCTTGGCTCCTAGATAGGTCACGCAAGATGCGAACGTTAGGATGTCCAAGACGTTTGTGTAAAAGCAGAAAAGATCGTTGCTTACCCGACGTGGCAATGAGTGCCGATGCGTGTCCTGCAGGTTTGGCCTGGAACTGATACAGATCTGTGTCGTATGCCATTGGTGCCTTAATGTTAAAGCGTTGATCGGTCAGCATAGCAAACTGCTTGCGATCGAAACTGAAGCGAAAATTGTGCTTCACGGCAGCCGGTATCGAGAGTAAGCTGAAGTGCAGCTGAGGGGCATAGAGAACGCCATGAAGGCTGAGTTTCTTCATGTTGCCTTTGGAGTCCTTGACTTCCAGCTCAACGCGTCCAATACCCTCAATCGGTATTTGATTCTTTCCGCCGACAGTGATGGAACCACCACTCGCAGAGATAGTGGAGAACCACTGGGCTTCATGCGTCACATGACGCGTACATCCAGAGTCAATGGTCCATGTGGTGTCCAGGTGAACGTTTGCTTGAGCCGCGAGACTAAGAGGCGGGTTGATGGAGGTGGCTACTGCAACGAGGACGGACTCGCGGCGCTCCTGACGAAACACCTTGCGACGGTTGTCATCGGCTTCACCTTCGTCATCCGAGTTGTCCTGACGGCGTTTGCGCTCGCGGGACTTGCCACGATTGTAGCCATCATCATCAGAGCTATCTTGGCGTTTTTGGCGCTGTCGATGCTTGCCACGATTTCCGTTGTAGTTACCACCAGCACCGTTGCCGTTGCGCTTGTTATTGCCCTTGCTCTTCGGGTGTTCACGCTTTGAGTTGCCTTTGAAGGTAAAGTTCGCAGGCAGTACAGTGCCAGCCTTCACATGTCCATCTCTCAGGTCTTTCTGTAGGATTCTGCAGTGACGGGTAGTGTGGCGCGGGCGGTCGCAGTACGAGCAGGTATTGTTGAAGATGTTGCCGTGGTTTGGCGGAGTGCTAAGAGGTCCTGTCGCTACCAGAGCACGCTCGTTCTTGGTCGCTGTAGTCTCCGGTGTACCCTTCGCCAGTGTATAACGCCCTTGGGCTTGGAGGTCGCGCACCTTGCCTTCAATACTCTGCTTGAGGTCCTCATACGGGATATACTTCCGTTGACCCTTCCAAATGCGGAGATTATCTTTCCACGACTTGGGCATAGAGTGGAACAGGTAAATTGACTTCTGTCCCTCCGTCATCACTGACTCGGTGGCTTCTGACGCGGCTTTCATCGCGTTCTCAAGTTTAAGGAAGAAGTCCGTGAGATCGGAGCCCTCCTCGTACTTGATCTCCATCAGATAATGTTGGATAAAGTAGGGGTCACCGTGGAAGGCGGCTCCCTCGTACTTCTCACAGATGAAGGCAAAGATGTCGTAGGACGTGACAAGATTCTTGACCAGCCGAACGTGTGTGTTGTCCATCGTCTACATTAAAAACGCCTTGGTCTTGGCTTCTTGACGACGGCGCTCACGCTGGCTCAGAGGCTTGGGCTTCACCTTCTTAGACTGCTTGGGCACTTGACGTGCTTCGCGGCGGTTGAACGGTCGAATCACGGGCAGGTTCTTGCGCTTCATCGCAGTGTCCGAACCATCACTTGAGTCTTCATCAGATCCTGATGCGGGCTCGAGATCATCGTCACTCTCGTCATAGTCAACGGCGTCGGAGTCGATCTCAGCCGTCTTCACCGGCGCGGTCTTCGGTGGGTCTTCGGCGTCGTTCATGTCGCTCCCGCTGTCCTCGCTTTCGTCCTTGGAGACACCATCGTGGTCGGGCTTCATCACGAAGCCGAGGAGATGTTTTCCGTCGAGGGCTGCGCACACGCGAGCCTTCCAGACATCAAAGTTGTCGGCACCGATGAGTCTGGGGAAGTCGTCGCTGGAGGCTTGGCTTGGGCTCATAACCTGTTGCGAGGTTAAGATGGAGACTGGGAGCACACGAGTGTGGAGGAGTTGTCAAAAGACGAAGTGAGGTAGATTAGAGCTGGTGTACTGCCACCAGCAGTGTAGCGGGGCTACACCGAATAGTGACATGGGTTCAACTATTCTGGGTGGTGTGTCAAATGCTACTGACACATCACGGACACAAGTGGGTACACAGTACCACTTGTTCTGAGAGCCAACCAATGGTGGCTGCTCAGGTTTTATATAGGTTTCACTATAGGATATTTGTAGTTTGTATTGCAGGCCAAATTATGATCATCCTATAAATATATTCAGTCTCAATTCTACCTTAGTCTTGGTAACTCGTCCCCTTAGACCAGGGACCAGTGAGCTGCCGTTCACTAGGAGTTTGTATACTCCTGCACACTTCCTCTGTGCAAGGTGCTGTGTGACTCCCGTCACAAGCAGAGTTAGGATGGTTGGTTCTAACAAGACTACACTTGTTGCAAACTATAGCATAGTTACATCTTCACTAACAGCTTAGAAAGGGCCATTGGTATCGGAGTATCAGCTTCCAGAGGCAGCTGATACAATGTGCCCCTATGTAAAGGTGCACACATTCACACGCTGGAATAGTTGCTGCTAGAAGACGACCCGGTCGCCAATCGTCTGAGGTTTGAACCGGTGGTCGAACTCGATGAATTCCCCGAATTGGCGTCCGCGACGATAGCAAGCGCAGTCACAGCGACTGCAACATTAACGAGCCGCATTCTTGATGGTGCAGGTCGAGAGGAAAATTAAAAGTGAGACTCGCTAGTCGATTCCTTATTGCTAGCAGAATAAACATCTTAGTCAACGTGGTATGTCGCACGAAGTATGTCAACTTTCTCTTGCAAAATCGTGGGGTTCTTGCTGCACTTCAACCAACATGAAGCTAAACGTGTAGGTACACGTCTTGCTCCCTCCACCTCCGCAGTGACCATCTAAGGCATGGCAGCAATTTGCAATGCACACACTATTGTACTGGCTAAAAAAGTTTGTACCAAACTTTGGCCCCATTTAACCCCTAGAAGATGATAAAATTCTATATATGATTACACATGCACAGGGGCAATCTCGACCATTGGATTCCGATTCTGCAGTCAGATTTGCCGAAATCGGACTCCTTATACGTGATACTCTTCCTAGAAAAAATGCATCCGGCCGCTCAAAAGTTTGGGGAAAGGGCTCCGTTAGGGCTAATATGCCACCATCCAAAATGCTGCTCTACGATTGGATCATTTGCTGACCATACGCTTAAACACATGGCGGTTAGGTATGATGTTCACTCCTTGCTCACATCGGATCGGAAGTTAACAAAACACTGATTATAACAAAGCAAATCGTCATCTACGATTCATATAATTTCGCAAAGGAATGCTTCTAGATACTGTTATCACTGTCAATGTCACCCTCACTTTCGCTGCCTTCGATTTCGCCGGCACACTCGACTGCATCGTCCTGCAGTGCCTTCAGGTGCGCATCTTCGACCTTCTGTACGTGATTGTACGCGGTTTTCCAGTTCTTTTGCTGAATCTGTTTCTTACTCATGTCAACTTTCCCTTCTAGCTCACCAATTTTCTTGGCAGGGTTGCTTCCGATCCATCCTTTCATCTGGCCCCAGATGATCTCAATAGGTTGTAGCTCAGGATGGTAGGGTGGGGTGTACGTAACTCGATGGCCATATATCATGGCGATAGCCACCGCCATGTAAAATGGAGGAGGCTTGTGCTCACGGACCAATTCAAGAAGCTGGGCTTTAAAGTCTTTTTTGTTGTGTGGTATACCTGCACATAGTACAATCAATGTTAGTACAAGCTGTAAGCAACTAACACAAAAAACAATTTCCGACAATCAAATGCCATTTGCCTCAAGCCACTCCAAAATGTCGGCACGTTTTGTGCGTGTAGTAGGCGCAGGCATAATGCTGTGCTTATGGTATGCCGCACCATCCATATAAATGTTATATGGCCCATGTAGAATGCTGAGTTGCTGGCACAAGTCTGTAAACAAGCGCTCAAACTTCTCGGCGTTGAAGTTGCCATGATAATCGCCCGCACTTCCTTTTCTACTCGCCACCCAATTTTCAAAAGATTCCTCAACAAACCTACCGCGAAGTATATTGCCTTGTCGACAAAGAACACCGACAGCTACAATGCATATTCTACAATTGTAACACAAGTTAGTTTTTGGGCAGCCAAAAAAAATATTAATAAATAAAAACCTGCTTCCTTGACCGCTCGCTGCGTAGCGATTTCGATCAGAACCCAACCATGCTGTACCCCTTACGTGGTTGGTGTTCACATATAATTCATCCAAATACACTTCTGGCCTGATGGGTTTGTTGTTTCTGTCGCGGTTGGCAATTTTTTTATGCAAATATGTTGCTCTGTAAGCAACATCATGCACAGAGTTCGCAAGATAGTGTCGACGTTTGCTCTTAATATACCGATAGCCAAGGCGCCGCAATAGTCGACCCATGGACCTTCGAGAAATTTGAATCCCTGTGCTGCTAAAAACTTCTTCACTTGCCATTTTAGCTGTAATAGGTTGGCGTTCTTTGTTGCATTTATTGATATACGCACTGACAGTGGGCGAGATATCTTCGTTTTCATAGCTCTGAGGATGGCCTCGGCGCTCTTCAACAATCTGTCAATAAATTAGTTATAGGGTTAACTGATATATATCGTTAATATAGCAGCAACACACATATCGCTTCAGTCTCGGAGGCATTACGAGCGTTGTACCCCCTCCAGACGAGGCCAATGGTGTTCACAGGACTCCCAAGACACTGATGGATCTTATCCCGTGTCCAGCCGACAGCTCCCTGGCCTTCTTTGCGCTCTTCAAGAAAATATTTGTACGCATTTACAATCATGAGCCTCTTGCTGGCGGTAAGTTTCTTGCCCTTGACCATACTTGATGTCTAAATCGTGTAATGCTGTTGTATGTACGCGGAAGGACGTTGTTTCACGAGTGTTGTGATGGTAGCTACGGCGTCTAATGTCTAAAAAGAAAGGAGTTATGCTCGAAAAAGCGGTCGTGTTAAAATTCCTGGTACAAACTTTTTTGGCCAGTACAATATCCATCGTAGCAAGGTCAATCGGCCGGGACGTGCTGGCGCGACGTTCGTACTGGGTGGGGGAGAGCATTTAGCTACGTGTGGAAGCCATAATAGTAAGTTTCAGATAATGGGCTATCTAATGACACCGCTTACATGACGTAGTGCTGCGGACCGCAATTAGTTCATTTTCGTGGTTTCCCCAATTTTCGGCGTTTTTGTGGACATTACACAAACGCCGTGTTAAAAAACGCCGACATCTCCGTTTTTGTACCCATGTCATTCTTCAGTTTACGTGTGTCACAACTATTTGGTGTACATCAGAACATATATACTCCTCGTGCGGCCATCATGCTGCCTATGATCAAGCTGGGCGGCCTGGTGGCGCGCACACTGACGAAGCCCTTGGCGCGCGTGGTCAAGACCCGATCGAAGGTTCATCCTCTGCTGAACACCGTGTGTGGGCATCTGGGCCAGCAACAGCACCGTATCAGCATGAAGCTGCACATGGGCTTCCGCGGCATCTCCAACTACACCATCAAGCCTCTGCCGGCGGACCAGGCGGTGGAACAGGGCGCAGACTTGGTCGGAGAGCTGCTGATCTTCTCGGTGGCGCTGGGTGTCGCGTCGCTCGAGTACTCGCGCTCGGCCGCCAGTGCGCGCGTGAAGGAGGCCAAACAGAAGGAGCTGCAGCTGCAGGGGGAGCGCGAGATGGAGGCGCGCTTCGAGTACTTGGAAGGGCAGGTGGTGTGGCTGGAGGACCGACTGGCCGAGCTCACGCACGTTCTGGAGAACGAGATGGGCGCGAGGCTCGAGCATCTAGTGGAGGAGGCCAAGAAAGAAGAGAAGGCAGAAGAAGTGTCCCCCGGGGCGTCGAGACTGGCGCGGAGAAGGCAACAAAGACTGAACGAGAACGTGCATTTAGGGCTCGAGATTGACGAGAAAACGGCGGCGGAGGCCTCTTCGTCTGTTGTGAAACTCTGGACGACTACGTATGATGCAGTCGCTGGGCTGTTCAAGTAATTTGGGGAAAGAAAAAATGTGGGACACTGTACGCGTACTGCTGCGCTGTTGACTTTGGTTTTGACTTCGCTTTAGCCTAGGAAGAGCTCCTGGCTCATTTGTATAGCGGCGGTTTTGAGTGATGCGGCCAAGTCGACGCGTTCCCGTTCAGCTGGATCGATTTGTGATTGTTTTTCCTGTTGCTGTATGGGGCCGACGTTGATGCGTGGACCTAATGAGCTGTGCAGTTGGAGAGCAAAGCGAATACAGCGAAGTGCAAGTGTGGGGTGCCGGACTTCAGTCGAAGCGAATTGGAAGATGTCAAACCAATTTGAGGCTGTCATCATGTGGCAGATTGTAGATGTGGTGGTATGCCAGCACTTGGCCGATCCGACGGTGTTGGCCAGGTGGAGCAGTTCTTGTAGCGTCGGGAAGCTGTCGAGCTTCGTTAGCATACTCACACCATCGGACTGAGTCATAAGGAGGAGGTCTACAAAGAGCTGGACAGTGGACGCCCGAAACTTGCTGAGTCTGGCAACGATGACGACAGAGTTATCTCCGTACAAGGCCTCAGCTTTAAATCCACGAAGGAGATTGCTGTGCTCGCGGAGTAGAGCTGCGCCCACCTTGACGAGTTGCTCGCCGTCTGCGCATCGGAGTTTGATCGTGCGATGTTGCTCGTCATCGCCGTCAGGAGTTTCTTCGTCATCTTGCTGCTCTTCGTTGTTGTCGCGCAAGAAAATATTGCTGTCCTTTGCCTCGATCTTTAAGGTTGAACACCGGTCATAGGAGTTTAGACAAATGGCCAGCAGCGAGACCGCAAGGCCTGCCTCATCGTCCGCCTGGATTGCCGTCACCAACGCATCTGTCAGAAATTCTTGATCTTCTAGGGTCTCACGGATAGCTTCGTTGCGCTGCGCCAGAATCTGTAGCGTGAGCACAATGTTTTTCTGCAGCAAGATGTTGGTCGAGCTCAATATCGACTGCACACTTGCGGCCACGACACCGGCCTGCCATGCCACCTCCTCCGTCACCCAGTTTAGGAGACTGCGACAACTTGCAGCGACGGCAGCACGAGCTACGGGTTTCGTGGTACCACTAGTCAAGAGCGCGCGATAAATTATGACGCAGCCCTGCTCAATGACAGCACGCAGAATGTCACTGGGAGGCGAGTGCCGGATGATCAACTCCAGAGTCGTAGCTGCCATTGATGCGATGTGAGGGGCTGAGTGCCCTAGAAGCCAAGAAATCGAGATGAGAATGCCTGACAGACGAACAGCACTGCTCAGAGCGCTAGATGAAGCATCGTCAAGAGCAAGCAACGAGCACAGTAGCAGCAGTGCTGAATGTTGAATGTTGGATTCTGAGCTGGCGATCCCGAGCGTGCATACCTGCAACATTGCTGCCGTGTCATCGAAGACAACTGAGCGAGCACCTCTGCGCTTATTTACGTCGGGACGTGCTATCGCGGTCGCTGCAACGAGCAACTCGAGATATACGTGGTCGCATTCGTGGTGGCCATCTCGTTTGCCATTTACTGCGCTGTCCAGCTTGGGAATATTGGATTGTTCTAAAGAGGCTTGCGAGCAAGCAGCATCAACGCGTCCCTCATCTCTAAGTAGCCATGTAACGTAGTGTTGCAGGGACACCGAGCGACAGATGTGCGTCGTCATGAGCCCGCTGAGGGCATGCGGTGGTAGTGAGAGCAGCCCCTGCAGCCCTAAAGCTGCATTTCGAGCAATGGCAAGCGCCCGTTCTGCAGTTGTCGACAGAGACAGCAACAAGTCCACCACCTCCATCACCTTGGGGGCATCATTGCCGCCGTCCTTCTCGTTCGTGTCGTCTTCGTCATGAGACGATGTCAATGTCGCCCGGAGACTTGAAACCAGGATTTGCACTAGCCGGGCTGCGACCAGGTCGGCCTCGGGCTCCGACTCGGAGAACGAGTCGGTCCGACCCGCACCTCCAGACCGAATGCCTTCCCGTTCGAGTCGCGCGTGACAGTCCGCGATCTTCTCGCGTAAATGCTTTCGCCACTGCGAGCGCCACACACGTCGAAGCAACCGACCGCTTGAATTCGAGCTTGACGGCTGAGTTGCTGTGCGCTCCAGTGCCGCCACGAGGGCGAGCACGAGCGACCGGTCGGACGCGAAGAGCAATAGACCGAGACGCCGCCAGCATTTGTCATCGAGTGCCAGCAGCTCCGCTGGAAGGAGCTCAGGGTCGGCCGCTGCCCATAATTGTAGCAACGCCAACTCTAACGGAGCGTCGGTGTCCCCATTTTGCAGCAAAAGAACGTGTAGCGGCGGCATCCTACGTGCCCCAAGTGACCATTACGGGCGGATACACGGCGAGTTAGTAACAACCACATCGACAAGTATTTTTGAACGAACGCTGTGATTCACAACGCTCTTCTGCTTCGAGGTCACCTTTGTTTGGGTGATATTGTATCCTCATTAGTAGCAGCAGCTCACAAGTGTCTTACACTGCCTTCAATGGCAAATTTTGTGTTGCTGCCACGATGCTCAAACACTTTGGTACATGCAATCGACGAGTACTCGTATCGTGATGCAGCTGCATCCTATGGAACGCGTGCTACCGGCGCGATCACCCGTAGAATGCCTTGCTGGTATCCGAACTGTAGCAAGCGTTGCTGCTCAAGTGTCTCCAATGGAGACTCAATGGAGAGTCTCCATCGAGATGGATCTTTACGGCGCAATGCGGCGGTAAAGTGTCCAAAGCGTGGCTGGCTTCACTGCAATTAGCTGAACGAACGCCTCCACCTAACAGCTGTACCGGCCATTCACTTGCTTTTTGTATAGTTGAGTTGCTTTTTGTATGTAAAATGGGGCCGGAATCCATCACAATCAGCCCAGAAACTGTCGCGAAAAAGTGGCACTCGAGTCGCATCTTCATAGCACAAGGATCCCACCTCACATTTGTTTGGACGTGACCTGCTCCGCTCAAAGCCGGCGCCGCTGCGCGCTCACCAAGCCAATTCGCTCAAAGATTCGAGGCGACGCCAACGCTGCGTCACGTGTGACCTCGCGCGGGTATCGAGGCGGACCTAGCACATCATCGCAGCTGAGGTGACCGGCAGAGACAGCGCAAGGCCAATCAATCGCTTGCCGTCAAAGTGACCGGGTCATCGCGGTTGCCTCCACAGCAACCTCCGCCTCTCACTGCGACGGTATCCGCTGGTTCGCCCGCACACCGAACTCAACTGGGTTTGGTATCCGTTGGCCGAGCGCGAACACCAGCCGGCAGCGCCCAACTGGTGCGCGACAACCAAGGTGTATCCAAGCGCTCAGATCGTTGTCAGCGCTGCGCCGGCTTTGGCCAACGCGCTCCTTTTCTTCGGCCATCACCGCCGCCGCGGCGAGAGAGAGGCCACGGGACCAGCTTTTGGTTGTGCCCGTCTTGCAGTCCACCGAAGGGTGCCACTTCAAACTTTTCCCTGTGGCGCGCAAGTGGAGACAACACTGCCAGGCAGGTTGATTGACAAGTCGAATGAGCTATCCGCACCGCTTCATCCCGCCCATCTATGTGGACCTGAACATGCCGGCCACGCCTTCCAAAAGCAAGGAGGCGCCGGCTCAGCAGTCCTGCTCACCGGCGTCCTCGAACTTCATGCAGTCGAACAGCAGTGCGGAGCCGCGCCCTAGTCGCTCCAACTCGCTCTTGCTAGACCTGCTCGAGTTCCCGCTCACGGCGGCCGATCCCAACCCGGACGTGCTGCTCAAATGCGAGCTCGATAGTGTGCTTGACATGAGCAACGGACACGACACCCCTGCCGGCGCGCAACAGCAGATTTTCCCGCTGCCAAATGGCCAGGATGAAACACCGGACCAACATGTCGCCAAGATGAAGCAGAGCCAGGATCCCGAGGTGCTTGAAGAAGTCGCGGCCTTCCCCGCCGCAGTGTTCACTAACACAATCATCTCGGCTACCCGGCCGGTCTCCACCGCCACCATCGCTCCTACGCCGATCCAGCGTGGCGGCCGCACTTCTCATTTCTCAGCTAAGCAGCGCCGCGAACGACACAACGCCAACGAGCGACGACGGACGAATGCAGCCAAGGACCGTGTCCGTGACATGCGCGACACGGTCATGGTTCTGGAGCGCCAACGTGCTGAGCTGACCGAGCAGCGTGATGCCGAGGCAGCCGCCGAGGAAGTGCTCCCTCACCGGAGGTCGGTAGAGGACGTCGTGTCTCCCGAACGCGTCGACGGTGCACTGGGAAGCAGCATCCCAGGCAGCTCCACTTATCTGGACCTTGCCAAGTCTATTGACGAGCTCCGCGTCGAGAAACGATACCTGGAAGAGCAGCTTGATCAACTGGACTCTCAGAATAGCGCCCTGCAGGCAGTGCAGGCTGAGCTGATCATCGATGCTTCGTCATCGCTGACAGCAGCTGGAGCCAAGAAGAGCCTCAAGCGCAAGCGCGTGGACGATGACGAAGACGTAGATGTCACCTCTGACAGCAAACGTTTGGCTATCGAGATGGACACCCCTGCTGGTGGCTACTGCATGGAGACGGAGACCGTTCCGTTGTACCTCAACGTCCTCTTCTCCGAGCCGATGACCAGCGATGAAGCCTTCAACTGGGTCAAGGACAGCTACGGTGACATCATGAGTCTTAAGGCCCAGCAGAAGCCCACAGACACCACCGCCACCTCGGTTTTGGGCTGGCGTGAAGACAAACGCGAGGTGGTCAAGTGTGACGATGAGAGCACGCTCGAGCTGATGATGACCCAGGACTTCCCTGGCATCGTGTCAGGCGAGCTCGTGTTCAACACGTGGAACCTGCTCACCATGCTGGAAGCCTTCCAGAAGCTCTTCCCGCTCACCAAAGACCTCGCCGTGCTGCAGACCATCAACGACGACTGCGTAGTCGTGCGTGTCGGCATTGCGCCGGCCCACGACGCACCAGTGGTGCACAGCATCGCGGTGCTCGCTCGCGGCCAGATCGACGGTGGATATCTCGTGAGCATGCGCTCCGTGCCTCTGTCGGCGGGTCAAAGGGCCTTTGCCGCTGGCGAAGAGAGCTACCTACCTGGTTTGGCGTGGTTCATGCTGCTGGACAAGTACGACGAGTACGCTCAACCAGTGTGTGAGGTGATCGTGGGGGCCTCGACACAGCACAAGTCCGAGCGTGTACTGCAACACCTAGCCACCGAGTTCACCGCCGGAGTGGTGCGTTGGCAGGAGGCTGTCGGCCAGAGCAAGCACTGGCTGCTCTAAAGCTCGAACGCCCGAGCATATTTAACATCAAGGAAGGAAAGTAGTTCATCCGCTGTGGCTAAGTGGCGGCAGCGGATACAGTCGCGACTAACGCGCGTTAGTAGTAGTCTAGCTAGGCAGAGTGTTGAGAGCGTCCTAAGACGCAAGGGTAGAGGTAAAAATGCAGTGAATCCAAGTCAATAGCATTCGCTTCTTGCTTAGCAGTGTGTCGAGAATCAAGAGCGTTCAAGTTGCAGGCGTGACAAACACCCGCAGTCGCAACGTTTAGTCCGGCCTGTCAAACAGTGTCAGGCCCGTGTAAGAATGCAGTTGATGAACTTCGAAGTGATATCCTTGTTGCCGTGAAGCTGCATCAAACCGATCTCCACCTTCCTGCCGGCAATGAAAAGGAGCTTCGTTCAATCACGCTGCGTCGCAGACTCACCCAGCCATCTGAACAGCAAGGACTACTGTCAACGCACGCTTTGAAACTGGTTGTTGATGACGGCTCGAATGCTGGCGATGTGATACCGATGCTGCGAAGCAAGACATGATCGACCAAATGTCGTCACCACCTCTGCTTGGACGATGCAAGTGCCGTGGTCGTACTGTGTTCCATTGAACGCAACTTGTACATGAAGTTACCTATACCAATCCATCGCAATGCCTACCATCGCAGCAGTCCCCTTGATCCCATTCCTCGGCTCTCCATGCGTAGCGCCATTTCCAATATCTCAATTGACCACCAGCCCGTACTCGCGAGCGCTGTGCCTTCAATCTCCCCTCCAAAAGTCTGTTTACAGTCGTCCAACTTCTCGCCCGCGTACTCGTAAAAACTCCAGACAAAGACATCGAGCCAGAAATTTTCTTTGTGAGGCTCCACCTTCCTCCGTCCACGACGGACAGGAGCGGTGACGTCTCCATCATGTTGGAGATACGTCTTCGGGTCCAGATTGCGTAGAATCACCATGCATCCATCCTTGCCCAGATCAACTCTCATCGCCAAGATGAACGCTCTCACCCTCACGTCCGTGTGCTCCCTTTCCAACGTATAGTAGTAAACGACCGCGTCCTCATTCAGCCTCTGCACAACGTGGAAATGCACTTTGGCATCACGCGGGCGCATGATCACAATAGGCTCCGGCAGGGACAAGATCTCCCAGATATTCCTCGCCATCATGTCGGTCGCGCGTCCTTCAAACGTCTTCTCCAACGAGAACATGAGTTTGTTTTGCCTTAGCAGATGTCGATCTCTCCAACCCAGTACACTGGTGCCCGTGGAGAAGCACGTCTCGCTCTCTCGGAAGGCCTTAATGTCCCTGTACGACGTGCGCGCGATCTCGGCGCATTGGTCCTGAGTGAGCGGATTCACTTTAAGCACGGGGTTCCGTCTCTTATGCTCCTGTTCCTGCTCGGCCTGAAGTAGCGCCTTCTTCTGCGCTGCGGCCAATTGCTGCATCTGTCGCTCCATCTCGAGGAAGTTGGCGTGGAGACGTTTTAACTCCTCGTTCTCTTTCGTTAAAGCGTTTTTAAGCTGGGCCAGCTGCACGTAGGCGCGGTAGACGTTGTTGGACACATCGGAGGACACATCAGTGCTTGGTCTTGCGTCTCGCTCGTGGTGGACACTTAGAAGACACTCGTATTCCGCTTCCAGAGCGTCCACGTCGCGCTGGAGATCGTCCAGCAGGTTCTGTTAAAAGAGAGAGTTTTATCAGCAATCAGAGGGGAGAGGGAGGCACTGAGGAGGGGTTTTCGCACCCGTTTCTTGTAGTAGAGACGCTTGGCGCGCAGTCGGCTCTTGGTGCGCTGGTCTGCGGCCGCTAGAACGTCCTCCAGGCCGCCGGCCACGTTGCTACTGGTCAAGTCCGGAAGCTCCATTGTTTTTTTTCGCGTGTTCTGAACGTTTCGGCGTCGCTTTTGCAGAGTATAGTAAAGCTAGGAGAGTTGTAGCGAAAAGATAGTGATACACTGAAGAATGGCTGGCGACTGTCACATGTATTTTCTGTTGAGGAGCAGTGTTGTTGTGCCGTCAGCATTCGTTTCGTGCTGCTCAACTCAAAAAGAGCAACATTCTTCATCACAAGTCGTCGAGACCGCCATGCATAACATTTTTTTTCGCGATAACAAATAGGGGAGGGAGCATCTCACATCTTGGTAAAGTCTAAAGGGCTCAGTTCGGCGACATTGTCGACCACCGAGATAGTACTCTACTGGACTCCAGTCTGAGCCAACAAGGCTACGAGATAAGGGACCTAAACGCCTCCGTCTTTGGAGTGGCCTCTGCATTTCATCTATTGGGTCAGGCAATCCAAGGCCGATGAAGCAATGAAGCAAACTTGGTTCTTACACCATGGAACTATAGTCACGTGTTTAGACATCTGATTTAATTCGGTTTCGTGTATCTTACGATTGCGATCGTCCAATGTCGATGCTCAGCGTTGTTAAAAACCCTTGTTTTCGCTCAAATACGATGGATTCTGCTTCGCTATCTCCTTCGACCTCGCCGAACTCTGGATCTCTTGTTCCAGTTGTGGAACCCCGGCCTTCTGCTCGCCGCAGTGGTCATCCCCAAGACCCAATCTGGGATGAAGTACTTGTCGAGGACGGTATCGTGTCGCGCTGTGTTGCGAGGTTAAGGTGGAGACTGGGAGCACACGAGTGTGGAGGAGTTGTCAAAAGACGAAGTGAGGTAGATTAGAGCTGGTGTACTGCCACCAGCAGTGTAGCGGGGCTACACCGAATAGTGACATGGGTTCAACTATTCTGGGTGGTGTGTCAAATGCTACTGACACATCACGGACACAAGTGGGTACACAGTACCACTTGTTCTGAGAGCCAACCAATGGTGGCTGCTCAGGTTTTATATAGGTTTCACTATAGGATATTTGTAGTTTGTATTGCAGGCCAAATTATGATCATCCTATAAATATATTCAGTCTCAATTCTACCTTAGTCTTGGTAACTCGTCCCCTTAGACCAGGGACCAGTGAGCTGCCGTTCACTAGGAGTTTGTATACTCCTGCACACTTCCTCTGTGCAAGGTGCTGTGTGACTCCCGTCACAAGCAGAGTTAGGATGGTTGGTTCTAACAAGACTACACTTGTTGCAAACTATAGCATAGTTACATCTTCACTAACAGCTTAGAAAGGGCCATTGGTATCGGAGTATCAGCTTCCAGAGGTAGCTGATACAATGTGCCCCTATGTAAAGGTGCACACATTCACAGCCTCCCTGCATCTTTGCATATGTTTGGCACGTTCTAGAAAGTATACAATATTGTAGGTCTCTGATTGTTCTCTTTGCAAACACCTCAGTCTTCCAAGAGTCGTAAGCCGAGGAAGCCTCGAGTCAGCTGTTCCAACTTCGCCCATTCAGTCTTGCTGTCTGGGAAGACGGACTTCGCGGGCAGGCCATGGCGACGGTCTTGAAGACAGCACGTTCTGTGCCGGGCACGCCATCATCAGCGCCGAAGGCCTGGAGAAACGGAAGCTCGGTACTGCAGCCAAGATTCGAGAGCGCAAGCGCAAGCGGGCGGCAGCTCGCAAAGAGAACCAGGGCCTTGTCGAGTCCGGCGTGGAGGTAGATTGCGCGGTAACTAGCGTGTGTGAGGCCGTGGGGGGCACGTTGAAGAAGGCCGCGGGGGCCAAGGCAAAGAGGAGGAAGAAGGCTCTGGGGGCCAGGGCAAAGAAAGCTGTTGGTGGTCTGTTTTCGGAGGCCATCCGAGCAGCCATGGCCGAGATCACTGCAGTGCCTGTCGTCACAGCCTCCACCGTGAGCAGTGTTGCGTCGTGCAGCCCGAGTAGTGGCACTGGAGTGTCGGCGAGTCCGTCGAGGGAGTGTCTTGGTGATCCCCCGACAGATTGTTCTCCTGTCACTGTTTCGAGGGACCATAGTGACATATGTTCAGCTTCTAGCGCTACAGACCAGATGGTAGCTCAGATTCTGACGGGATTTGCACACTGCGCGGTCACGCGAGCCGAGTATGACATTGATGTAGAGCAGCCGGCTAGTAGCGTACACCAGGCTTCTTCTGGAAACTAGGCTACTGCAACCGATCGGAATGTCACTGCCGCTGATCAACTGTCTTCTGCCACCGAACTGGCTGTGGTTACCGAAAGTACAGCTACTGTCACAACTGACGATGAGATGTATTATCCGATATACGACAGATATTACGGTAGCAAGCACGTGACTGTTACACCTGACTATGCAACCACGATTAAGACCTGGAGAGTGGCACGTATCAATGATCGCCGTGATTCCCCTCGTGATCAAGAGTATCATGTGCTGTGGCGCAGCAGTCTACTTGTGAAACGACGTTACTATCAGCGTACGTGGGAGCCTCGTCAGCAGTTGCTGGAAGATAATTTCGCGGAGGAGTTAGACCTCGTGGATCGCTGGAAAGCGTCCAAAGTGGTAAAGTTCAAGGACTTCTGGCCTAAAGACGAGTTCGGCAAGAGAGCAATTGGTGCGGATACTCGAGGTCTATGCATGTTTAATGCATTGAAGCGAGCAGCCGAGCTAGCTGGGCACGCTGACATCGTGACGCAAGATGGTATTGACACATTTGTTGCTGATGAATTCCGAGAGCATGGAGTGGATCTCACACAGGGTACTTCGTGGACGGTGGTCCTACGGTTCCTGCGTCGGCTTAGGGATGTTGGTCGTGATTTTATCTTCAAGGCCAACGACAAGGACAATTTCACCATCGCTGGACGCCGTGGGGCGCGTGTACTGGAGGAAGTTCCTCTCCACAATGGATTTTACTTCGTTGTTGCGTACAATCATAGCCTTGTTGGACACGCGTTCGTGCTCAGTGTCCAGGGGAAGAAGGGTAAGACTCGACGCATTTTCGACTTGAAGGATCCACAGCCAGTGTCGTCGGCGATGGATTGGATCACCTTCGTGGCATGCATTCGCCCTTTCATTGTCTTCAAGAAGAAGTAGGTGGCTAGGAATCGGTAGCGGGCTTGCCTTATCGATAATGAATTTTCCCAGAATAAGCAAAATGTGTCTGCATGGATATAGAGAGTCATATGCCTATTATAATTTGGTACAAGACCAGGGAAACCTCAGTGAGGAGAAAACCTTAGTGCGAACAAAAGGTAAAAACCCAGTGGGAAAAATAAAGGAACGCAATTGAGTAGGCATGCTTCATGCATTAGTGCTATACTCGTACACTATACGGAATGGCTTATTGAGCGTCAAGGGATTTCATCCTGAGCTTAGCCCTTAGTTCTCTGAACTGATGCTTGTCTAGCGCTTTAGTAAAAATATCAGCAACCATACATTTGGTATTGCAGTAAGCGACGGAGAACTCGTGCCGCTCGACTTTTTCTTGCACAAAACAATATCGAACATGAATGTGCTTCGACCTCCCGTGTAGTTCGGGGTTACAGCAGATCTTAATGCAGCTTTAGTTATCCTCGTGAATAACGTTGGCTTGCGTCGTGGCAAAACCTAACTCTTTGAGGAGCAGTTTGAGGAATATCATCTCTTGCATGCAGTGGCACAGGGCTATATATTCTGCCTCTGTTGTTGAGAGAACCACAGTGTGGTGTTTGCGCAAAAGCCATGAGATTGGACTGCTCGCAAGCATAGTCACATATCCACCGACGGATCGTCTCGTGTCGGCGCAGTTGGCATAGTCAGCGTCACTGTAAGCGGTTAGCTTGTCGGCAAGGTTATCGGGTGTGACATCGAGAGATCCACCAAGAAGAAGGCCATAGTCTTTCGTTCCCGATAGATACTTCAGCCCTCTAACGACTGCTTTCCAGTGTTCCATTCCCGGATTAGCTAGGAATTGGCTAACCTCACGCGTATAGAATGCCATGTCGGGTCGAGTGCCTACCATGAGATACATAATACTGCCAACGGCTTCGCGATACGGAATATCTTTCATCGCATCTTTTCTGCCTCACTACTGGGCTGGCTGCTTGCGGAGAGTTTGGTGTTCCGCTCTGCTGGGGTTGCGATTGGGTACGGAATGTAGTCGCTGAAGCGGTCAAGGACCTTCGTAGCATACTTGTGTTGGTGGATAAATATCGTTCGGTTCTTACGGTCACGTTGAATGGACCAGCCGAGTAAGTACTTCACCTCCCCTAAATCTGTCATGGAGAACCGCTTTTTCAGGGCTGATTTCAGCTCGTTTATGAAGGCTGGTGTAGGCGCAATGATTAGGAGGTCGTCAACATACACAGCAATGTAGCATGCAACTCCGTCAACCGTGCGTTTGAAAACACAGCTGTCCTTAATTAGTTTATGAAATCCAAGGCTTTCAAGGAGGGCAGACAACGTTTTGTACCATACACGGGGAGCTTGTTTCAACCCGTACAGGCTCTTTAGGAGTTTACACACAAGGTGCTCCTTACTCGGGACTTTAAAACCTTCCGGTTGAGCCATATAAATCTCCTCCTCGAGTAAGCCATTAAGGAATGCTGTCTTTACGTCCATTTGGTGGACTTCAAGATCGAGCAACGCTGCAATGGTAAGAAGGAGTCTGAGTACCTCCATTCTAATAACAGGGGAGAAGATTTCGTTGTAATCAATGCCAAGTTCCTGAAGGAATCCTTTGATCACTAGACGCGCTTTAAAGCGGTCAATTTCGCCTGTGCCGGTATACTTTACAACAAAAACCCATCGGCAACTTAAAACCTTCCTTCCTTTCGGAGGGGGTACCAGAGTCCAAGTTCGGTTTTCCATGTGGGAATTATATTCCGCTTTAGCTGCTTTACGCCACCGATTAGCGTGAGTCGACTGCATGGCCGCTCGATACGTGGTGGGCTCGGTCACATACCGAATAGCTAGTAATGTGTAGAGCAGTTTTCTACGTTGCTCTAGCTCCTGTAAATCTTCCTCGGAATCGAGGGTAACTTCCTCGTTATCGGTCATGATACGGGGTCGCTTAGAAGCAGAAGGCGATAAAGATTCAGATGTCCTCTCCGTCCGGAACGAGTAGTGGATTTGTGTCCTGTCAAGCGCCTCCCGAAGGGGTGGTAACCGGCTCGTAGCTGCAGGTGATGTCGTTGCAGGTACAGGGTCACTTGGTTCCGTTTGGACGTGCTGATCCGACTCGATCGTGGGCAATTCTGGTGTATCCGTCAGGTTAGCCATGGAAGGATATTCGTCTTCCTTAAAGGCTACATCTCGGCTGTAGATAATGGCGTGAGAGTGTAGATCCATTAAGCGATAGCCCTTTTTGTGGTCGGGTACGCCTAAGTACATGCACAGCCGTGCTCGAGGATCAAGTTTATCGCGGTATTGTTCTGTAATATGAACGTACGCGCTGCATCCGAATACCTTCATGTATTGCATGGATGGAATGCGGTTGTACCAGAGCTCATACGGTGTACGGCCGTCAGTCTTTGAGCTAGGAGTCATGTTGATCAGTGTCGTAACATGACAGACACACTCTGCCCGCAGTTACTTGGTAAGTTTGCCGTCAAGCAGTAGGGCTCGTACACGTTCCATTATAGTTCTCATGCGACGTTCCGCAACTCCGTTCTGTTGCGGAGTGTATGCGTTTGTAAATTGTGCGTGTGTCCCGTACTTCCTAAAGGTTGCACGTCCAAGTTTCTCGTATTCCTTGGCATTATCTGCCTGGAGAACCTGGATATCATTTTCTTCGATAGAACACGAACGCCACTCAAGCATACTGATGTCGTGTCGAAAGATATTCAGGGATTTTTTCCTGAAGTCTTCATAGCATTCATAGAGCTGACTCCGGTTTTTCATCGGGTAAGTGAACATGAATCGGGAGTAGTCATCAATAGAGATCACAAAGTAACGGCAACCAGTAAGGCTAGGCACAGGCAAAGGACCACAAATGTCTGTATGAACCTTTTCCAATTGTGCTGTGGCACGTTCAACTACTCTATTGGAGTAGAATGGTGAGCGGTGTGACTTCGCTAACGTGCATGCCGTACAGAAGAACGGCTCCTTCGGGTTTACATTCGCAGTGCCGTCGAGTCCACGGATGGCTTGGCTCCTAGATAGGTCACGCAAGATGCGAACGTTAGGATGTCCAAGACGTTTGTGTAAAAGCAGAAAAGATCGTTGCTTACCCGACGTGGCAATGAGTGCCGATGCGTGTCCTGCAGGTTTGGCCTGGAACTGATACAGATCTGTGTCGTATGCCATTGGTGCCTTAATGTTAAAGCGTTGATCGGTCAGCATAGCAAACTGCTTGCGATCGAAACTGAAGCGAAAATTGTGCTTCACGGCAGCCGGTATCGAGAGTAAGCTGAAGTGCAGCTGAGGGGCATAGAGAACGCCATGAAGGCTGAGTTTCTTCATGTTGCCTTTGGAGTCCTTGACTTCCAGCTCAACGCGTCCAATACCCTCAATCGGTATTTGATTCTTTCCGCCGACAGTGATGGAACCACCACTCGCAGAGATAGTGGAGAACCACTGGGCTTCATGCGTCACATGACGCGTACATCCAGAGTCAATGGTCCATGTGGTGTCCAGGTGAACGTTTGCTTGAGCCGCGAGACTAAGAGGCGGGTTGATGGAGGTGGCTACTGCAACGAGGACGGACTCGCGGCGCTCCTGACGAAACACCTTGCGACGGTTGTCATCGGCTTCACCTTCGTCATCCGAGTTGTCCTGACGGCGTTTGCGCTCGCGGGACTTGCCACGATTGTAGCCATCATCATCAGAGCTATCTTGGCGTTTTTGGCGCTGTCGATGCTTGCCACGATTTCCGTTGTAGTTACCACCAGCACCGTTGCCGTTGCGCTTGTTATTGCCCTTGCTCTTCGGGTGTTCACGCTTTGAGTTGCCTTTGAAGGTAAAGTTCGCAGGCAGTACAGTGCCAGCCTTCACATGTCCATCTCTCAGGTCTTTCTGTAGGATTCTGCAGTGACGGGTAGTGTGGCGCGGGCGGTCGCAGTACGAGCAGGTATTGTTGAAGATGTTGCCGTGGTTTGGCGGAGTGCTAAGAGGTCCTGTCGCTACCAGAGCACGCTCGTTCTTGGTCGCTGTAGTCTCCGGTGTACCCTTCGCCAGTGTATAACGCCCTTGGGCTTGGAGGTCGCGCACCTTGCCTTCAATACTCTGCTTGAGGTCCTCATACGGGATATACTTCCGTTGACCCTTCCAAATGCGGAGATTATCTTTCCACGACTTGGGCATAGAGTGGAACAGGTAAATTGACTTCTGTCCCTCCGTCATCACTGACTCGGTGGCTTCTGACGCGGCTTTCATCGCGTTCTCAAGTTTAAGGAAGAAGTCCGTGAGATCGGAGCCCTCCTCGTACTTGATCTCCATCAGATAATGTTGGATAAAGTAGGGGTCACCGTGGAAGGCGGCTCCCTCGTACTTCTCACAGATGAAGGCAAAGATGTCGTAGGACGTGACAAGATTCTTGACCAGCCGAACGTGTGTGTTGTCCATCGTCTACATTAAAAACGCCTTGGTCTTGGCTTCTTGACGACGGCGCTCACGCTGGCTCAGAGGCTTGGGCTTCACCTTC
The DNA here is from genome assembly GCA_025722995.1 of Phytophthora agathidicida. Classification (NCBI taxonomy): domain Eukaryota; phylum Oomycota; class Peronosporomycetes; order Peronosporales; family Peronosporaceae; genus Phytophthora; species Phytophthora agathidicida. The sequence continues at coordinate 1,782,458 of CP106972.1, read as the reverse complement.
TTAGACTGCTTGGGCACTTGACGTGCTTCGCGGCGGTTGAACGGTCGAATCACGGGCAGGTTCTTGCGCTTCATCGCAGTGTCCGAACCATCACTTGAGTCTTCATCAGATCCTGATGCGGGCTCGAGATCATCGTCACTCTCGTCATAGTCAACGGCGTCGGAGTCGATCTCAGCCGTCTTCACCGGCGCGGTCTTCGGTGGGTCTTCGGCGTCGTTCATGTCGCTCCCGCTGTCCTCGCTTTCGTCCTTGGAGACACCATCGTGGTCGGGCTTCATCACGAAGCCGAGGAGATGTTTTCCGTCGAGGGCTGCGCACACGCGAGCCTTCCAGACATCAAAGTTGTCGGCACCGATGAGTCTGGGGAAGTCGTCGCTGGAGGCTTGGCTTGGGCTCATAACCTGTTGCGAGGTTAAGATGGAGACTGGGAGCACACGAGTGTGGAGGAGTTGTCAAAAGACGAAGTGAGGTAGATTAGAGCTGGTGTACTGCCACCAGCAGTGTAGCGGGGCTACACCGAATAGTGACATGGGTTCAACTATTCTGGGTGGTGTGTCAAATGCTACTGACACATCACGGACACAAGTGGGTACACAGTACCACTTGTTCTGAGAGCCAACCAATGGTGGCTGCTCAGGTTTTATATAGGTTTCACTATAGGATATTTGTAGTTTGTATTGCAGGCCAAATTATGATCATCCTATAAATATATTCAGTCTCAATTCTACCTTAGTCTTGGTAACTCGTCCCCTTAGACCAGGGACCAGTGAGCTGCCGTTCACTAGGAGTTTGTATACTCCTGCACACTTCCTCTGTGCAAGGTGCTGTGTGACCCCCGTCACAGCGGCGCATCGCGGTCTGGATGGATGATGCTGGATGCTGCGTCTTGCTGCTTGCCATCGACTGGAGCCTGATCAAAATCTTCATCTTCTCGCGCTTGCTCTACTTCTGCACGTGTCGTCGCCATCGTGTAGTTCTCAGCACTGCGAAGAAGGACTCAACAGCCCAATATGTGACTTTTCGAATGATGTGCGATCTTTGATCGAAGCGAGCAAAAAAAAAAAGTGACATGCTGCTGCACAATTGAGTCCCCCTATTAACAAAAAAAAACTTTTTACAACCCTGTCGATGCTGCTGCCACTTCGGCGCCTCATGAGCTTCTCCGTGCGCAGCTTCGAGTCCCCACTGGCGGTGGACCAAGTCCAGGTGTCCCTCTCCTCGCGCTTCAACCGTTTGGTGCACCCGGACGCATTGGTTGAGCAGCAAAAGACGCAGAACTGGACTCAGCTCCAGCTCCAGAACCCTCGGCTCTTCAACGCCACCAAGTTCCGTCTCGCAGCCTTCACGCAGCAGCAGCCGACGTCACTGCAGCTGCAATGGGGTCTGACCGACTACGCGTCATACTTGGGCACGTGCTGCTCGACGTTGGCGCCGCAGCTGCTGGCGGACGGCGAGCGTCTTCATGGCGATCGATTCGCCTTCCTGTCCCGTAAAGTGGGCGTGGCTGCAGTGCTGGAGACAGGAGATGGCTATGTGGCGCTCATCAAGCGCAGCAAGAGTGTTGGTATCTATCAGGATATGTACGACACGCCAGGAGGACACCCGGAGCCCAGTCACATCCAGTTGACGGAGGACGTTCTGCAGACGCTGGAGGACACTTGCAACGACCACAGGAGGACGCAATTGGAGCACGATGCGAGACGGGAATTTTTCCAATCCATTGTCACTGAGCTGCACGAAGAAGTGAATCTGGATCCTCTCGAACAACAGCCGCCCCAGTTACTGGGGGTCGTGATGCAGTCGGAGGCGTGCACGCCCAGCTTCTGTGAGTTTTTTCCTACTAAAGTTGGGAGTTGGAGGGGATCGCTAACTGTTTAATGTCACGTAGCTTTCCATGTGAAGACGGAGTGCTCGGCCGATGAGTTAAGGGAGGTGTATCGGGCAGGGCCAGCTGACAAGTTTGAGTCGGTTAAGTTGGAGCTCGTGGCTGCGGAGAAGCTGCTGGCGGAGGGGTCAAAAACGCTGTGCGGAGAGGATGCTTTTGGGGGGGGTGAAGAAGGAGCTGACTGTTGTTTGGTGGGGTTTGTGTGTTGTAGGGACGAACTGCAGTTGACACCGTCGGCGAAGGGGACGCTGGGACTCTGGAAGCAGCATACGCTGCGCGCAAGGCAGCAACAATAGAAACTAACTACTGCGTGATAGAATGTTTTTTTGCTACACTTATATTACTTGCTTGTGTTTTTGTGGATGATGAGTTGCTTGCTGACACGACCCAGGAACGGCTAGCGTTGGCGTTTAGTCTGACATTATATATCTGTTCTCGGGCATCAGTCAAATGGTTTTGACGAAGCGAAGAACTCTTGGCATCGCACTCCAGGAATCGAGTTTCCGTACATGTCGAGGTGTACAGTACGATCACGACACGCGAACCAATTGCCGGGATCGCCTACCACATTGTCGATCCCATCCGATGACGTCAATGACGCGTTTTATGGTGCCGTCAGCGGTGACTCGAACCCGCTTCAACCATCAGGGGTGATAGCAATGTCTACGAGACGTTTCTCCCGAATTGCTCTGCAATGCCAATGCATCCAGGCTGTATTCCAGCTCATCCACTTTTCATTTCGGTTTCTGCTTCCGACGGCACAAAACAAAACATCACAGTTCAACCAGTTCCCGGTAGAATGCAGTTCTCCTTCGTGGTTGTCGCTCTCACCGCGTTGGCCTCTATCGTCACTGCTGCGGAATACAAAACACGGCCGTGGGATGGCCGGTCGGACGGCCTGACCGTCGAGACACTGAACAAAAAGTTCGACACCTCCGTTTTGACCGATCGCAAGGGTGGCAAAGGTAACCCGGTCGACTACATCTCGATTGAGCCCAATGCTCGTCCAGCATAGTACAAAAGGATGATGCCGCCGTGGTGTTTAGTATGGACGATAAGGCCATCTTCAGCAAGAACGCTATCGCTCGTCGCTCCGATCTGTTCCAGTACATCCAAGGAAATGACAAGGGAACGACGTACTACCGCGCAAGTCTCATGAAGAAGGACCCCTTCGTTAATCGGTACGATTGGCGTTTGATCTTCATGGATTCAGGTATGTTCGAGATTGGTGTGGATGCCACGACGGAGCCGCATGTGATCTACTTCCGCAACAATGGCACTTTGAATTTCAGATGGGATACGGGCTTTACGCCTGGTACGTGGTACAACTTCCTCGTTGCTGTCGGGAAGTCCGCTGATGGCAAGAAGATAGTGATGGAGTTTCACACGAGTCTGGGGAAGGACGATCCGGTGTTCAACTTCGAAGATGTACTTCCCGGCACATTCCAACCCCGCGATGCGCTCCACGTCGGTCTGATGACGGAGACTACTGATGGCAAAGAAATCGTCATGAAGGACAAGAAAGAAAGTGTGGCTTTCAGCGGTGTCTCGGCAGAGGCTACTGCGTCCGATGCTGGCATCCCCACTCCTGGGTCACCGGCCTCGACTGGTGCGAGTGAAGCTCGCAGCTCGTACAACTTCAACAACCGCAAGTAACCAGCGAGCTTCGTACTACGACAACCTTACGCTGTCCTTCAGGGTAATTGGTTTGCAGGATAACACCGGTAATTCGTTTCATTTGATCAACATTACGTAGTTGTTGCTATACTAGAATACAACGATAGACTCTTGTTCTTGGAACGAGTAGGTTGAGGTTGACTAGACGATGTCCATGATGAGAGCAACGCCAGCTAAGACCCAACGAGCAGGTGGTGACTTGGACTTGAGCTGCGCTGAGAAGACGTAGGTGGGTCCGCGGAACTCGGTCTTGTAACATGGACAGACGTACGATCCCTTGACGTCGAGTTTGTCGGCGGCCACCGCCTTGCAGTTGATGACAGGCATGGGCGAGAACATTTCCTTGGGGTGCGACCGATCCACCGTGTTGTTCTGGATGTCCCAACGCGCGCCCATGAGGAACAAGCCGTGGATGTAGGCTCCGTCGCGAGATGGAGCGTCCACTTCGCCATTGCGGCGCTTGAGTACATCCGTCTGAATCACGAGCTTGTCGAGTTCCCATTGATTCTTCTGTGCCGTGACCTGCATGATGGCCGTCAAGAACGACTGCGGGTTGATCATGCCGGAGAGCCACGTGACGCGCGGGATGTCCGCCGGGTTCTGTGTCCACTCCTCCAGTTGCTGCAGTCTCGCCTCGAGGTTTGTAAGCCACGACCCAAGTGGCCGCATGGACGGGAACGCCAACTTCTCCCACGACTTGGGCACGCGGTCTAGGAACAGCGACTCCTGTACAGCCTCCATGGCGTCCGACATGGTGAGCTCACCGGCGAAACCAAGCGACAACTCGTTCAGCGAGCGCACGACTTCCGCCAACAACCCGTTCATGGCCTCACACTCCTGGATGAACACGTTCTGGTACGGTCCCATCTCTTCCAGGTTACGAGCGATCTCATCGCACTCGAACTTCTTCTCACCCACACGAGACAGCACCATCTCCAGACCTTGCTTTGCTAATTCTAGTGGACTCATAGCAGCGTCGCCCGCTGCGGCATCTCGAGGCTGCAGCTCCATCAACGTCCGGAACAAATTCTCTGATTGCGTCGTGCGGAAGTCGATCTCAGCGTTCGGGTGTAGTCCAAAAGCCAATGGTGAGTCCGTCTTGAGCTCCGTCTCAATGTGCTCTAGGTATTTGTCGTAGGAAGACGGAGCGAGACACATGAAAGACGGACCCTTCTCGTCGCCGACGAACGGGAACATTTCCATCTCGTCCAGCAACTCGTCACGCATGAAGAAGTCCAGGTACGTGTTGGCTAGCAACCGATCGAAGTCGTTCACAATGTGGCCACCGTACATGATCTCGCCGAAGATGTAGCGCAGATCGGCCCACGGGATTTTTCCACCAGCCGAGCTTTCAAGATAGTTCTGCAAACAGATCGCCGAGTCACGCAAGTCGCCGAGCGAGAACGGATACATCATGTTGAAGCCCAAAGGACCGTACATCTTGCGCTCCATGAGCACGGCGTGGAAGTGGCAAAGCCCAAAGAGAATGGACTTGACTTTGCCTTCAGCCTCCTCAATGTACTCCTTTGGGAAGCTCACGAACGCTCGCTTGAGGTTGGCCTTGAGACCAGACGGCGGTTCGTTCGTCAGCTTGATGCAGCGGTTGAGAACGCCGATGGGGATGGAGTTCGACGGGTCCGACGTCAGGAACAAGCGGAAGTTCTTGTGCGAGCCTTCCAGCGCGAACTCATCCAGCTTCTTCTCCAGCGCCAACAGCCAGCGCGGCATCAGGTGAATGTTGTTGAGGATGACCCAGTGGCCATTTCGGTGCGCAACCTCGAGTCGATCCATAGCGTACACATCCTGACCCTGGCCCATTGACACGTTGTGGTAGCTTACACCACGTTCGAAGCCGTACTTGACACTGAGCTTGTCCACTCCAGCCACCACATCGGCACCCGGAGACAGGATGAAGTACAATGGCGTTGTTGGCGTCGAATCCAAGTACGAGTTTTCCATTACCTGCAACGCGTTTAGAGCCGAGTCACAATCGCAGTAGTTGCTTCCGTTAGGAAGTACCTGCCGCACGAACTCGTTCACAGCCACCGTCATTCGATCTGGGCGCAGACAGCGCACCACCAGAAGCTTCAGGAATGGCGTACGGTCAAGACCTGCCCAGTCTAGCGGTAGCTTCTCGGACTCCGGAGTCACGTGGTTGTACCATTCGCGAAACCGCGAGGACGCCTCCTTCAGGTCCTGCGGCATCTTCTGGAACTCCTCCAGCTGAGCCAGCATGTTAATGGCACTCCACTGAGCTGGTGGCAACCAGTCAATGGGGTTCCCTTCTTCTTCGCCTCCACCTGCTGCTTGCTTCTTTGGTCCGCGCAACAGGAACTGCATGTAGGCCTCTTGCACTCGGACGTCCTCGCCCAAAATGCCACGGCGCATGAGATTGAATGTGAGCTGAGAGAGGAAAATGAGCTTGTGCGCCTCGAACAGGCCGCGAGATACCCACGTGTAGATGGTGATCCGCAACGACTCGCGCAGGTTTAGTACTCGCTCACCCTGCTTGTCACTCTGCAACGCTCGATCGATCGAGTTGTAGAAGAAGGTGATGAACGAGTCCAGACTGTAGCGGTACATGTGGTCGATGGCACTGAGCGTCGTGAGCAAGAAATAGAGCATGGCACCCTCCGCTGCCACCGGACGATATAGCTCTCGGGTGTTGTTGATAACAATCTCCGTCTCCTGGTTCTTCTTGACTGAAATGGAGATATCCGTCGCTTTCTTCTTAGTCTCCTCCAGACTCTCAATCAGAGGCACGTCGCTCAGGATATCATCGGGTGCATTTGCAAGACGCTCCAGGAGCTGATCCTCCAGCTCCACAAGATCGATCTTAAATTTCTGGAATGCCAACACAAGCTCTTGCTTCCGAGCCTCAAGCTCCGGCTGCTCCTTCTTGACCACCTTCTCCAGCAATTGGTCCTCCAGTCCGCTTTCGGTAGCGATGAAGTTGATCAGCGTGCACTGAGCAGCGATCTCGGGCTTGTAGTGCGGGTTCGACAGCTTCGTCTGCAGGTACATGAAGAAGTTGGGGTCGTACTGTACTTCTTCACCGGCCAGCTTCAAGAAGAGGTTCGAGCCCTTCTTGTACACGGCACGTCCAAGCACCGGGTCCAGCGTGGCATCGATCTCCTCGCCAATGTTTTCAATAATGAGCACATGGCCATTTACGATAGCTGTCTCGGTCTTGCGTAGCCACTGGTTCTGGCTCAGCTGCAGCACTACAAGGCCGCGGTCTTTCTCCTTCTCACGGAGCCACTTAATACCCTGCAGTTGCGGGTCAATCACCAACGGCCAACGTTTGCAACTCGTGATAATGGCGCCGTTCTCGATGGAAATCCGATCTGCCGGTAGCCCCTCGCTCATCATTTTAGCGTTCTTGCCTTCAGTCGTCAGCATGGACAGCGGATCAATTCCTTCCGTGATAGGGATGCCCTTGGCCACTAGGTCTGGGAACCATGTTTGCTGCCACAGTTCCTTGCGCACGGCTTGATCGAAGGCCCCGATGTAGGACACGAAAGCAGCAGCCAACAGCGAGTTGCCAACCACCATGACGCCTGAATTCTTGAGCTGTTCGATCTCAATACCCCACCGCTCGTTCTCACTGGCCAAACCATTCACAAGTTTACCAGCCAACAGCAGTCGGTTCTCACACGACTCTTTCATCTCCTCCACCTTCAGCTTCTCCTCCGTAGCTTGACGCAGCGTGTTTTCAAGTGCCTCCAGCCGCTTCTGCACCTCCGCCACTTGACCCATCGCCCGTGCGAGCTGCTCCTCGGCTTCCTCTTTCTTCTTCTTGGAAGCCTCGAGTGAATCCATGAGAGGCTTCACGCGCACGTAGATGCGATTGAACGTGTAGATATTGACGACCCACGAGCAAATGTTAGCAGCGGCCGAACTCTTGGAGGCCATCTTCTCAGCTGTGAACTCAGGATCCGCGATCAAAGGTTCAATACGTGCAATGTCCGCCTCGGGGATGTCTTCGCCTTTAAAGTCCTTCAGTGCATCTAGGAACGCACCAGCGTTGTTCATCATTTTCTTGGCACGATCCCATTTGTGGTTCTTGTACTCCTTCTCCACCAAGATCAGGCACGCCTTTGTGACGTTGTCCACGCCGGCAGGTGGCTTGGGTAGACTCTTGAGCTCCGTAATGGCGGGCTTCGACAGACAATCGACGGCAGCAGCGGCAGCGTCCATGGCGGGTTTCGCTTGACTCAGCTCCTTTTCTGCTTCAGCGGCGAGCTCTGCTGCCGCTGCACTGGCCGCTTCGGCCTTGAGCTTCTCCTTGTTGGCGTTCTCCTGCTGCACTTCGGCTCCTGCCTTTTCCCTTCCCATTTGTTCCAGTAGCTGATCCGTCGAGGCTTGCTTCTCAGCGACCTTGACCATCGTGTGTTTTAGATCAACCTGCAGTTCTGCCACGTCCGCCGACGTCTTCCGTAGCGTCGAGAGTCCATCGTCAAGACGGGAAATTTGACGTTGGATGTCCTCCTTCCGCTGCTTGAGCAGGATCTCGTAGAAGCTGATGAGCTCCAGGAAACTCTTGGGCGTCACGTAGTTGTATCGTCGCTGGGTCTCGAAGTAGTTCTTGCTCATGTCCGTCACCGAAATGTGCACGTCGGCCATGTGGTTGGCCAGGTTCCGTTGAAGAGTAGCGTCGCCCACGTCCTCGAACTTCTCCAGAAAGCTGGATGCAACACGCACCAAGGCATCACGGGGCCACGGGTGGAACCAGTCGATGACTGTGCAATTCACGAGACCCGGGAATCGACGAGCGCGAACACGGAAGACGGCACCAACAGGAGAGAAGCACATGACAACTCGGAAATTGAGTCGAATTCGCAGCAACAGAAAGTCCATGAGGGCGTCCATGGCATCAGGAATGCCGTTCGCCTTGGCTTCGCTACGTAGTGAGCCCAGAAGTCCATCGAGATCTTCTTTCGGGAAGAGATCGGGGATCCAGCCGGACGATAGCATGTCGTTGATGTACACGAGGAACCGCTCGTTCACGATCTGCGAGTCGGTGATAAGGAAGACGAGCGGCAGACCCTGCACACCTGCTATTTTGAACATCTCGGCCAGACTCTCCTTCAGGTCTTCGATACGGAAGTTCGACGTGACGGACAGCTGACGCACATCAAAGCCGCAGATGTGAGACGCCAAGCGTGACAGAGACTGCTTGCCACTTCCACCCACTCCAATAAGCATCGCGTTGCCTCCAGGGTTTCCGATGATACGGCAGATTCGCGTCACGTGTTCCATAGCGTTGTCGAACAGTTCCAGGTTCATCATGGAGTACTTGGAGTTGTAGTCGTCGAGCTGTTCCACCAAAACCTTGTTGAGCGCCTTCATTGAGGCCACGGGCATGTACACGCTGTCAGCACCAGCCACTGGCGTTGCAAACGTCGTGAAAATATTCACCGGCACCGGCGCACTGTCCTCCGCGCCAGGAGCTGGCGGAGGCTGGTCATTGAAGAGCGCCACCTGATCCAAGTCTGGTAGCGTTTTCTTAGTCACCTCACGAATGCGGTCGCCAAACTTGAGAATGTCCTCATCGTTGATAAGACGATCGCAGAACACGCGAGTAGCTTCGTGCACCCACAGTCGCGCAAACGAGAAGGCGGTGGGGAAGAACTCGCCCTTGGACCGAGTGAGACCCTGGAAAATGTTAGAGAGTTCACGCATGTTCCAGTTGTAGACGAACTTAGTGGCGCTCGGAAGGAACCGATTGGCCATCTCTTCATGCAGCAGAATCGACACGTTGACGATGTTCTCGCACACTGTCACCACTGGCGGAGCGAAGCCTGAATTCTGCATGTGGCCCTTAAGGATCGAATTGTAGATGGTCTTGAGGTCCTCTCGGCCAGGCATCATGCATGCGAACAGAGCGTAGTGCCGCTGCAAACGCTCGTCGATGATGAAGGAACCAGCAGTCGGGTTCATAGCCGACAAGTACTGGACGTCGACGATCTCCTTGCGGAAGCCCAAATCCACTCTATCGAAGAAGGTTTTGTAGTCCATGTGCTGCCGCAACAAAGCCAGCGAGTTCTGCGTGCCATACGTTTCGATGTAGGGCAAATTCAAGTCGTCGATGAAGTAGATCAACTTCTTCGTGGCGGGAGGACCGAACATGCGACCCGAGCGCTTGTCAATCACCGACTCGAGCTGCTGCTGCAGCTTGGCCGAGTCGGTGTAGTAGTTCATGTTGATATTCGAGAAGAGCATGTCGTCGTCGAGATCGCGCAGGAAGTTTTTGAGGATTGTGGTTTTCCCTGTACCGCTGCCACCGACAAGCATCGCAGGCCGTTGTCTCGCCACGAGGGTTTCCACAAGGAAGCGAATACGCACCGAGTCGTTTGTACTGATAACGATAGAGTTGAACGGCGTGTCTGCCGGTCCATTTCCGATAGAGCCCGGCAAGTACTTTGGCACCTTGGTGCTCCAGCTCTCGAATTCGCCCGACTCAAGATTGTAGAAGTAGTCGAAGCACAGACCCTCCTTCGGGTACTTGATGTTCGTGAATGTGGAGCACCAAAGTTCGTGGAAGTTCTTACGGTAGTCGATGCTCTTGTCGACGATGAGCGGGCCACCAAACGCCCACGTCGCGCAGAAGACAAAGATCGACTCGATCACCTCCGGGTTCTTCTTCTCCATCGGGATGTTCCCCAGAAGACCCTCGAGCAAGTAACAAATCGTCGACACCTGGTTGATAAGACGCACAGGCGCCACTTGCTTGTAGCCCTTCCTCATCAGATCGTAGATCGGGTCCACATACTTGTCAAATAGTCCAGGCAGATACGTGCGCTCGACTTCTTCCTCGCGCTTGGCCACCCACGACTCCATGAATGGCCGCCAACCGATGTCGATCTCATTGATGAAGAGAATACCTGCCCGAGAGACTGTAGCGGGGGTAGCGTTCTTGAGTGAGTTGATCTCAAAGACCATCCGCATGGCGCTACTCAGCGGGATGCGTTCGTTCGACACCAACGTCAGCACCTTGTTGTCGTCCATGACGGTGTTCATGGACTCAATCCACACGGCGTCAATATCGCCGTCGAGCACCACCCACTTGTACGTTTGACTCTCGTAGAACCCCTGCTCGGAGTAGTTCTTGGCCATGCCACGCATGATGATCGACAGCACACCGTCCTTCCAGTCTTTCGACAGAGTCATGTAACCATAAAGTTCGTCCGATGTGACGGCCTTCGGGTTGAGCGTCTCGTACACGCAGATCTTCTTCTCTTTACCGAGGTTCCAGCATTTTGCGAGAGCCTGCCATGTCGTGGTCTTGGCACAGCCTGCAGGACCGAGCAGCATGACGGAGTGCCGCACGTCGATCAGTTCTTGCAGCTGACAGATCTTAAGAATGAACGAGTCGTCGTGCTGCAAGTTGTTGGCCTTGCACACTGTCACAGCCTTCTCTCGCAGCTCCACGTTAACTTTTGGAGCCACCTCAACACCGATGAACAGGTCGTTGATGAGGCGGAGGAAGATCGGCGTGTCGTGGTGGGGGATTTTTGGCGTGTTGAAATCACGCAGTGCACGCATCAGCACCTTGTCCTCCTCGACGTCCGGCTCGGCTCTCTTCAGAATACCAGCCACACGGAGCACCGACTTGACAGCACGGAGACCCCAATCGTAGTGGAACTGCTTAGACAGCAACTCGCCACTCAGCTCGTACAGCGTCACGAACTTGATAGCCAGCGTTCGGGCCTGCTGGAAACCTTCGGACATGAGCATGTTCTCGCAAATGGGCTTCAAGTCAGGTCGAATCATAGCACACGAGCGGAAAAGCACCTTCAGGTTCTCTGGTAGCTCCGTACGACCAGCGTAACCAGGATTCATCGTGATGAAGAAGCCGCATGTCGGGATGAGCGTGATTCGATCCGATGTCCCCATGAATTCGAACTCGCCCACAACAACCGGTGGGGTGCCTGCAGGAAGCGACTGGTACTTCGCCTCTCGGTTGGCTGGGACAGCGTTATACACGATGGCATCCTGGATGCACTTGACCTGAGTGGCCACCACACTCAGCACCTCGATGTTGATCCGGTTGAACTCATCGAAACAGCCCCATGTTCCTGTTTGACATAAACCACGGAAAATGTCGGCCATTGTCTGGTAATTCATCTGATCCGAGCAGTTGAACACGTAGCAACACAGCGCCATGGCACGAGCCAAATCTTTTGTTGTCTCGGTCTTGCCAGTTCCAGCAGGTCCAGCAGGAGCACCTCCCAAGAACAGTCGCAATGCCATCGTCAGTGTGATGTAGCATCGGTCTGTAAGCGGCGTGATAACGAGACGCCCAGTGTTGCCGATCCATTCGTACGAGTACTTGGAGCGAAAGTCCGTGATGCGAATGTCCACGTCGTAGTTCTCTTGTCTCCAAATGAAGCGGAGCTGCTGCTGCCACATGAAACTGAGCGGGCCTTCCACTTTCTCGTCGACGAGTTTCTTGACAACATCACGCGAGTGCACGTCCAGTGTAATCAAAGCGATGATCTTGCAGCGATCGGGGCTTGAGAGATTGCCTAGCACCAGGTTAATGAGTTGTTCCAGTCGCTGGTTGCACACCGTCAGGTACCTCTTGACCGAGTCTTCCTGGCCATTCTCGAACTCCTCTAGAGCCATCTCCGTCTCCTCCGTCCAGTAGATCTGCGTCGAGTTGAGCACAACTTGTGCCGGATAGTCAAACAACCACTGGTGTCGAGGCTTCTCTACGTCCCAGTTTGCAGCAGTTTCAATCGAGTCGTGCATCTCCTTCCGTAGACAGTAGCGCATGGCTTCTGTTAATTCGTTCAGCCAGCTTTCAACTGCTCCAGCCATGACGAATATCTTGGGCAGCTTCACAGACTCGCCGTCCTTCGCCACCATCGTGTGCGCCGTGTTGGGTGAGTCGTCCTCGAAGATAAGGTTGCACAGGGAATCGTAGCAGTCACCGAGGAACGGCATGATCTTCTTCGGGTTGTTGCCGTTCGACAGGATCTCCAGCAGCGCCACGTTCGACACGAAGTAGAAGCGAGGGAAGATCTTCTTCTTCTTGTCCAGGTATTCGTTCAGAGACTTCTGGCACTTCTCCAGCATTGCCGTCATCTCCTTCAGTGCCTCCAGGCGGCTATCGACTGTACAGGCCAGCACGACATTGGGCTCCATTACTGCGTTCTTCATCAGGTCCTTGAAATTCGAGTCGATGGACTCAAACGTGCGCGTGTCGTCCGGGAGCTGGTTCCGGATATCGGGTGAACTCAAGAAGATACTCTCGAGCGAAGCCCATTGCTTGGACACTGACACCCACTCCTTCAACACCTCCTCCACATGGCCTAACGTCTTCTGGGATGCCAATACGCGGTCCTTGAAGAATTCTACAAACTTGCCCATGCCGATCATGGTCTGCAGCTCAAGTTGGTTGCTCTCAAGCGACTCCACGACTTCCTCGGAGGGCTTGACAACGAACGTACCCGAGTCCTTGTGGGGAACGTACTCGAGAGTGAGTCGCTGCCACAATTCCTCAATCATTTTGAGTTTCTTCTCGATCTTCTGCTCTTTGTTCGCCGTCTCCACGATCTCACCCACGTCATCCACGTGCATGTGCAGATTGAGCTTCAGGAGGTCGGCCAGGCAGAACTTAGGGTCCTTCGGCTCGATCGCCTTGACGTGGCAAATTGTCGACAGTGCCTTCCAGTGGCGGTCCTGCATGGCCTCCGAGTGAAGGTCGTTGATCAGCGGCAGCACCGTTGACATATTCTTCACGAGTTGCTCCGTATCCTTGTACACTTGCCAGCCCTTGATGATCTGGTGCTCCGTCGCCTCCATCTTTAGCTGCTTCATGAACGCACGCGTGTATCCCTCGAAAGTATCCGTCTGAATCCGTGCCCACAGCGTGCTCTTCCAGTCGTCAAACGTGGCCAGCACCAGGTCCTTCAAGTCCCAGCACTTCTTCAGCTGCTGCAGCTCGTACAACGTATCCGTTGTCTCCTGGTATTTCGAAACCTGAAGCTCGAACAGTTCCTCAAGCTCATTGAACTCTCGAGCCTGCTGCATCTTCTTGTGCAGTGCCGATGCGAAGTTATTCATCTGTGCGTAGGCATCATTCGGCGTGCCTTGGAAGCTGAACGGCGCCGTCGTCCGGAACTCGTTGCGGAACTTGCGCATATCAAGGAAGAACGACTCGAGTTCCTCCTTGATGGACTCCACCTCGGCCATTTGCAGCGGCATGATCTCCTCTTTCTTCTTGAACGTCTTGTTCACGATCGCTTCCCACTGCATTGGAGCGGCTTCCAGGTAGTCCTGTACTGCGTGGTCGCCGATCTTCGTGTCCTCCACGTTGATGCCGTGCAGCTTGAGCAGATGAACGGCTTCTCGCAGTGGATCAAAGAGCTCGTTCGTAGCGTCCATCTGCTTGCGAACATCACGAATGTGCGTCATGACTCGCTTTAAAGCGTCCTTGTTCTTGTCCGCGACTTGCTCCTCTAGGCCCTTGATGACGGTCTCCATGAAATCGTGAAGACCCGAAAGCTTATTCACGACGTGCTGGTGCAGATAGGTCGTGTACTGGTAGACCCACTTGCTGACCCACGTGAGCATCGCTGTCTTGATGGGCTGCGAGTTCACGCGCAGCCATCCGATGTCCGTGGGTGTCGTCAGATTCTCGATCTCAGTCGCCACTTGCTCATACTTAGTGATCTCGGTATTGAACTTCTCAAGATCCAACATATCTGCACCACCGTTAGAGCCTGGCACCGTAGCCGTGGCTAGGAAGGTCTGAAAGTGAGCGGTCATGTCTGACTCCCACAGGTAGCCGAACCCGTCGTACTTGCGCTTGAAAGCTGTCAGCATCGCTTCGTTCTCCTCCTCGTACTCGCTGATGGTAGCTAGCATCATGGAGATCGTCATGTCTGAGTGCATTTCCTTAAGATACGAGCCGCCCCCGTCCGAGTCCAGACGCTTGACAGCAGTCGCCACGTTAAAGAACGAGTTGATCCACATCTGGATCGTGTCGCTCAGTCCTTTGCCGTGGTTCTCGCCGATGCTCGGATTGAACTGCACACGGTTTGCGATCAGATCGAGCTTGATCTCCAGCATTGGTAAGCGGGTCTGGTCTTTCGTTGACTTTGGGCCTCCTTCTCGAGGAGGAGCTGGTTCTCGTTCTCCTCCACCACCACCTCCATCCTTGCCCCCTGATGGGTCAAGTTGCTTTGCTAAAAACTCCAGTGACGAGCAAATGACACGTGCGACGCCGTTTACAACGATATTATTGACGTAGTCGACGTACGCCTTCCACTGTGCGCTGTTCACGCCGACGATTCCCGTGTTCGACTGCTTCAATCGTCGATGGATTTCTGCTGCTCCCTCTCGAATCTTGAGAGTCCGTTGCACAATGTAGCTCTTGTGCTGACGCTCGTGCTCACTCACCGCCACAGGCTTTGCCTGGCGCTCCAGTAACGGCATATTCCAGGCGCTGAGCGTGTCTTGAATTGTGTTGAGGTTATCCTTGAGGTTAGTCACGATCTCGTTCGCTCCTTCCACCGATTTACGGCACTCATCAATGAACGTATCGATGCCAGCACTTTTCCAGTTGAGCTCTTCGATGCCTCGTCCAGCACAGGCGTCGATGTTCTGAATATGCCGACGCACCAGGGGCTCCTCCAAGGGGTGAATGCCTTCAATCATCGCATTGTACGGTTCCACAATGTACATGAGCTCGCCGCGGTACTTGCGGAAGGTCTCCTCTTTGGCTGAAATCTGTAGCGCAGACTGAGGCACCTCGATATTCAGCAACCGCAGGTACTTAATCTCGCGCAGCAGCTTCTCGAGCGCTGGGTCAAAGTTGACACGCAGGCAACGCGTCTGCGGGTGACGCAGCAACAGCGGGTACTTTAGCTTAGCCTGTGAAGATGCTTCGACATCGCGACTCCACTCCTCCACCTTCTGGTTCTCGTACTCTTGCAGCGATGCCATGATGGTCCCGTAGACTTTGTATACCTCTTTCGCCTCCTCGCGCTCCATCACGTTTTGGTTGAGTTCGCGCAGCTTCTTCATCGGGTGTTCGATGCGTTCCACTAGTCCACGGCACCACGTAAGTGCACCAGCTACTGGGGGCAGATTCCAGCTAATGGGCGGGGCATCTCGGCAATGCAGAAACAATTCCTGCACGAGTTTCAGGTCGTGTCCGTAGCTCTGCACAAGAGCGACGTGCTTCTTCTCCAGTTCGTCTTGAATGATCGGACGGTTGAGCAACCCCTCGAACGAGTCCAGCAGCTTGAAGCGTCCGAAGATGGTGGAGCAGTCGTCGAAACCTTGGGTCAGCACAGAACCCAGTCGACGCTCTAGCTCCTTGATCTTGCAGCGGAAATCGTAAAAGTTGTCGTCAAACTTAGACGCGCCCACGTCCATAATGTCGAGCGATACACCCTTGAACGTGTTGACCGCCTCGGTGAAGTCGGAGTGGATCTGCTGGACGCTCATCGTCAGCGTCTTACCTTTTGTGCCGCCCACTTCAATCTTGGACAGCTTGCTGAACTGCACAATTGTCTGTGTGAGATCAAGGATGTCATGGCAGCGCTCCAGGAAGCTGTCAAGTCGGACAAATAGCGCGTTTCCCTGGATACGCCACGGATTTGACGGACACTCGGCGTTCGCAGTGGCCTTGTAGTCAAAATAAGTGCTCTTAAAGGCCGAACACACCTGCAATGTCGTCTTGAGCTGCTCCACAGCTTGTCCTGCCTCGTCTTGGTCAATGAGTGCGAAGATCAACTCTCCACTCAGATACTTTCGCGCTTGGTTAATAAGTGAGTTGCAAATCTCACGCATGAGGACCACGAGACGTGCTGGTGTGTTGTAGTGCTTGGAGTTCTTCCAGATCAACAATATGATATGGAGCATGGGCTTGAAGAGTTCTGTGAGCGCTGGAAAGTCTTCGTCGTTGTTGAGCCGGATGAACCATTCCTCCAGCGTGCGCAGGTACTTCATGTTATCGTTCGCCTCAATACGCGCAGTGAAAACCTCTTTGCACAACCGCGCGAACGTGGTGCAGTACGTGCTTTTGGATCGGTCCAAGGCGGTGAGGATCTTGCGGACTTTTTTGGATTGGAGTTGGTCGAAGATAGAGTTGAGGTTGGCTGCTTTGAGCTTCCAGAACTCGATCTCGGCGTCGGGTGTGGGGTGCAGCCCTTGCTTTAGCAGGTCCTCCGGGTCTTGCTTGAGTACGTTCTTGATCTGTTTGGTCCAGATGACGATGGACCCTTCGAGCAGCGACACTTTGTTACTCAGGTTGGTGGCATTGCCGTCGATAGGGGGCAACGGCAGACACGTTTCGCCTTTGGTGGCGCCGCTGATAATGGATACGGACGCCATATACGAGTGGAATTTGTCCACAACCTCCTTGGACGCCACTTCACCCCAACCTTCCTGGTTAGCGGCATTGGAGAAGAGAGGTAGATAGACCTCCGCCACCATCCGTTCCAGGTACTCGACGCTGCTTGGGGTGAGTTCGTTCACTATGATGTCTGTGAGGACGTTCTTGGATGTGATGGACGTCTTATGGAACTTGGTAAAGCATATCGTCTTGCCTCGCGGGAGGGTGCCGGGCATCTTGATGGACGCGATAACGTTGTCGCCCGAGAAGGCGAGTAGCGTCACGTCTTCATTGTCCAGGAACTCTTTCACGCAGATTCTGTTGGGGTAGACGATGGTGGTGGTTAATTCCATCTACTGATAGTTTTCAAGAGAGAGCGACGTACTCGTTGGGCTCGGTTGCGTATTTGGCGGTGAACTTGGGACCGACCAGTTGTGGGAAGGCCGACGCGACCCGCTGTTCGATGAACTTGAGCGGGTTCACTTCATTCTTGTTGGGCGCACGCTCACCATCTTCGCCTCCCATGGCTTCTTTGTGAATGCCGTTGGTAAGTCCAGTCGCCGCCGCTTCACGCTGTTTGGATCGCAACACTAAATGGGGGACAGCATGTAACGACGATCGATGGTCCAGGAAAGGTGTCTCCATATTCATTTAGGTACCAGCAGCGATGCCCTACGTGACTTCGGTGTCGGCAGATTAATGCTGCGGGTTTAGAACTTGCCGAGCAGCGACGCGTACACGGCCATGACAGTCCATAGTCGGTTCTCAGCCTCGTCAAACACCAGCGAGCGCGGTCCGTAGAACACCTGCACCAAAAACAACAGGCAACAATTGAGTTAGTTCGTTTCTCAGACTTCACGAATCCATCCTTTTAGCGTACCTCGTCGTTGACCTCGTCCTGGTGGCGCGGCAGGCAGTGCAGGAAGACGTGGTCTTCAGCAGCATTCTGCAGCATCTTGTTGGTCACCTGGTATCCAGCGAAAGCCTTGAGGCGCTTCTGCGACTCCTCCTCCTGGCCCATGCTGATCCACGTGTCGGTGGAGATGACGTTGGCGCCCTTGACAGCCTCAACAGGGTCGGTCGTCATAACCACCTTCGTACCCGCAAGCGCGGCGAGGCGCTTAGTCTCCTCGACGACGTCCTGGTCGGGCTCGTAGCCCACGGGCGTGGCGATCTGGATGTGCGCGCCGAGCTTGGGGGCGGCCAGCATGTAGTCGTGCAGCACGTTGTTGCCGTCGCCCACCCAGGCAAAGGTGAGTCCTTCGAACTTGCCAAAGTGCTCTTTAACCGTGAGGTAGTCGGCCAGCATCTGCAGCGGGTGGAACTTGTCCGACAGCGCGTTGATCACGGGCACCGTGGCCAGCTCGCCCAGCTCCAGAATGTCCTTGTGGCCGTACACGCGCGCCAGGATGAGGCTGTTGAAGCGCGAGAGCACGAGCGCCGTGTCCTTGAGCGTCTCGTTCACGCCCAGCTGGATGTCGTCGGACGAGAGGAAGAGCCCCTTGCCGCCCAGCAGATGCATGCCCACCTCGCTCGAGATGCGCGTGCGCGTGCTGCGCTTCTGGAAAATCATGGAGCAGATCTCGTTGGTGAGCGGCTTGGGCGCCGTGGCCTTGGTCTCCGGGTTGGAGTACGTGGCCTTGAACTCGGCCGCCTTGGCGATGAGGCCCGTGATCTCGGCCGTGCTTAATTGGGCGGTGGACATAAAGTTCTGCCCCTTAAGAGACGCCAACTGCTCGTTCACAGCGGCGGCGGAGGAGGTGGAGAGCTGAGCCATTTTGAAAGACGAGGAAAAGGAGGAAGAGCGAGTGGAACGCAAGGCGAGTCGGCGAGTGAGAGGCAGGAAGGACATATCGGCACTGCTTGGTACTGGTGCTGCGCTGCAGGAGGCGAGTGGAGGAGAGCTGCTGCTTGAGATCTGCTCGTGGAATTGGCTTGTGTTTGGTAGCCGCTAAAGATTTAAGACTTGTAGCAGTACAGTGTTTGCTTCAATGTTATAGGCGTCGGTTTTGGTTGGATTGCCAAAGGACTGAGTGAAAATATATTTTCATACAATCCCTTTGATCAGTCCAACAAACACACGAAAATGTAGTTATATGACGAATTTGTAGCCATATCGAAATATGAATTATTGCACATAGTGATTCATATTGAAAGGGAACACTGTACTTGCTTTTCGAGCTAAACAATTGATTACCACGGCAACTTCGCTCGACGCTATGCACACGCTATTTCTCGTGGCGGAAGTCCTCGTGCTTCCTTGGGCTATTGCTGCTGGAGTTTGGCTAACACATGATGGTGGCAGCTGCCATTAGAATTTACGGGTGCAGCCCAGCGTCTTGAAGGCGAATGGTCACCGAATATGTTGGGGATGGTTTGAATGTTGTGCATGGTATATTCACTCCGAATGATCTCGAGAGATCTTTACGTTCGGACTGGGCTACCTATGAATGAAGGCACTAAGCCTTGCACTCACCAGCAGCCCGTTTACCGGGTGGGCTTTTGTTTGAGGTCCTGCTCAGGGTCCCGTTCCCACGTTGGTTTGAAGAAGTCGCCTCAGTTGATTTGATACCCTCTGCAGAACTGCGGAGTTCGAGGCCGGCTGGTGACTTGGAGAAGCCCAAGCTGCCACAAGTTCTTCGCGGCATTAATATCGCGCTCCCAGTAGTTCGCTGCGCATGCTACGTTTCTGCAGACACGCACATTCCTCGACCTTTTGGTTTTCGTCGTACCGGGAATCTTGAACGGCGTGTCCACCATCGGTCCCGAGAACTCGGAGCAAAGATAGCTGGTACGAAACTCGTCGACCATAATGAGGGTTGCGCGGCGAGAGAGTTCAAGCGCGAACCTCTTGAGCGGGACGTGCATATGGCCCGCGAGATGAGTCTGGCTGCTCCATTTTCCGAGAGCCACACACACGTCACGGTCCACGGTCAGGACGACACGCTTGGCGAGTTTCGCGACGGCCTTGCGTTTGAATCGCGACACCGTGAATCTCCACTTGCGAAACCCTTTGAGAGCGCAGAACTCCAACATGGCGTTGATATTCCTCCACATGTGCTCGTAGCGAGAGAGCAGAGACGCCGACGACGAAGTCTTGAACGATGGCATGTCCTTCACAAACTCATCATAGCGCGGATACCTCTTCTTCAGGTTTTCGAACCAGAATGCATGGTGCTCGACACGACTCATGTGTCGGTACTCTCAGGACGTGACTTGTAGGACGTGAGCATTGTCACGCAGGAAATGAGATCGGCGCCTGACACCGTGTTTCCGCGGACGGTGCTTTGGGTGGTGCCTTTGACAGATCTCGCACCACCTCTCCACATCGCACTGCGCTCTGCTGCGTCTCTTGCGTCTCTTGCGTCGGTGGCGACGATTGCGATTCCTGCTGCGCTTCTTGCCATGGCGTCTACCGGCAACGTGGCCTGGACAGGTACTGCACCAACCGGGCATGGAGCATGGCTCTTCCGGTGCGTTGCAGACAAAGCCCAGCATAGGGCGGCTGTATGCCGTCAACAGCATCCGTAGACCTGGATCAATCCCGATCAATGTATGTGGCGTATACTTCGGAGAAAGAGCAGGTCGTTCAACAGGAGCAGGAATTGACGTCGGCACAGCAGCACTGTAGCCATTCGTGGAGATCTGGTACTCGAAGTTGCGCCTTGGAACGCCAATTCGGGGATCCGCAGTATGGCTGACGCAGTCTCCGAGGTTGAACACCGTGGTCCACATCCTCTCGCGCACTTCTTGGAACTCTGTAGGCGTGGCATACGTCCGTTGTCCACGAGAGTTTGTGGACTTGTAGAGCCCAAAGACATCCTTGCCCGTAGTTGCCAAAACTTGTTTTGCGACTTGGTAGAGCACCTCTGTCGTGACCGGGAAGAACGATGGCACACAGGAGGTGGGCTGCGGCAGCAACGTAAACAATCGGCACCATTTCGGGATCTCATCTTGGTCGTGCATTTCTTCCATATCCTTCAGCATGTCGTACAGCTTGCCGAGAAATAGCACCTCATGGCTAGCGATGTTCGCAGCTGTAGGGGGCAGTTCTAGCCACTCAAGCCATTGCTTCTCGACGTCCGTGAGGTCTTCAGGACTTGACTTTAGTCGAGCGACCATGGCCTCAGCTGTTCCCCGCGGACACGCAAGCTGCAGGCTAATGAAGCTGACAAGCCGCGCCTCGAAGTTCGTTCGAACGTGTTGCTGCGCCGCAACGAGCATGTCATTCGCCAGTTCTTTGATAGCGGAGCTTGAATAGAAGAGCGTGGGTGGTATATACGATATGACCCTCGATCGCGAAGCCTTGTAGACGTTGATGGACTCCTCTAGTGCAGCGTTAGCCGAGGGTTTTGGCGCGAGCATCTGTTCGTCGCCAAAGACAGCAGTGCAGCACCGGTAGAACGTAGCTTGGTCTAGCTGTAGGGCTGTCTCCATCGTGCGAGATCTTGCCCGTACTACTGGGTAGTTCGGGTAGCTGCGCCGATGGTGCTCGAACAGGCGGCAGCAGTGGAAGTTCATGACGAACATTGCCTCTATGCGGATCTGCCGCAGAGCCACAGCACGTTGTTCGAGCGCGTCCCGGATGTCAGGATTCGGACAAATGTACCTCAGTGGGTACGTCACGGTTGAGAACACTAGGGCGCTGTTGGCTCCTCGAAGAAGGGTGCGACGATGGTTCGCGGCGGCGCGTTGCTCGATGTCGACTTGATCAGGCGGTCTCCACGCGACCGCGAGTTCTGGCAGGGGCTCGACGATGCCGGGGTCGGTAGCGAACGAATCCATGAAGACAGGAGGCTTGACTGTTCTGATAGTGAGGCTGCTGGCCACCACAGCCCAGTACACTTTCGTCACACCTGACAACGCCGCAGACGCCGTCTCCCGTAACTCCGCTGCTGGTGCTGACGCTGCTGCATCAGCGGCTTCAACTGCGACTTAAATTTCAACAATGTTGACCACAGAAGGCGCATTGATCTAGTGGACGCCTTCTGTCGGGGTGGTATGTCAATCTTTGGAAGGCGTCCATTAGTCAAAATAATTCCAAAGGCAGCGTCAGGAAGTGGGCAAGTTGGGCAAGCTGGTTAGACGTGGTCCCGGGAAGCTCCCCAGTATCTTTAACAAACCGGAGTCATATGGTTGAATATGACGATCTTTCCGACTATACTACTAGTTTGTATTGTGCTCAACAGCCAATAAAAGCCTAGACCAGTAGTTTAATCCAATCAAAATACATAATTGCCTCTATTTTATCCAATAGGATGAGAACATCAAACCAGGTTCTGTAGGCCAGCCGTTCCGACGTATTGGGTCGGAACGCCGGTCAAAATATGTATATGTACAGCCAAAAGACAAGTGAATTGCATATCACTTACATATTTGCCGTTTATCCGACCGACAGCATGGGATTAGAAGAGTTGGTGCCAGGAAACACCAAGCGAGCGAAGGCAACTGCTGTGGGTCTTTCGTGAAGTTTTTGAAATCCGAAGGTGTGACAGAAGAGTATGTGCGTGTGTGTATTGAACGAGATGGGAGTGGAAAGTGTTTTGTGTCCGTAATGGACAAGTTTGGTATGTATCTTGCGTTTAATGAGGGCAAAAAGGGAAAGCCGTTGGCACGAAACACTGCGATGCAGTACTACAGGCAGGCCAAACTTTGGCTCCTCGACCAGTTCCCTCAGCACCGGGCTGCATTAGAAGCGCGTCTGCTCAAAATGGGGAAGACGCTAGGTAACTTTTGCATGAAGCGCGACGGTGGTGGATTTATAAGCAAGGCACCACCATGTACAAAGGCTGACTTAAAGAAAATGCTTGTGTATTTGTATGTTAATGCGAGCTGCTCGAGTGACTACCAAGATGCTGCGCTGCTTTGCCCGCTGTGGTACCTATTCGGTAGAGCCTCGGATCTCGCTCTGCTCCGCAAGCCCAACATCTCCCAAGATGCCGGCAACGTGCTCTTCGTCCGCTTCATTCGGATGAAGACATCCGAAGAGCAAGTGCTGTCATTGTTTCCTGGAACCGAATTTGAGACCTGCCCACTGCTTGCCATGGCGCTGGCGGTGCTGATGCAGACCGCCCCATCAACCGACGTCATCGACAATCTACCCGACATGCAAGACCACGCTGCAGTCATGCTTTCTCCGGACGTCCCGCTCCTGGAGATCCTCGACCACCCCGTTGACACAGCTGGACTTGGCGCTCCGTCGGCTGCAGGTGTGGAGAAGACACCCACTGTCTATTCCCACGTAAACCGCGTGCTCGAACGCATAGCTACAGCTGCTGGTGTCACGATCGCACTGATGTCTCATTCTTTCCGGCGCGGCGGGGCACAACACGCCAACGGTAGCGGCGATCTCACACCACATTGGATCTTCGACAGAGGCGCCTGGAACATGAGCACAACGAACAAGGGCTTCAACTATATCTTCAACACCAGCAAATAAGACCACAAGGTTAGCAAGATACTCAGTGGACACGATACCAAGAAAAACGTGGCGCTCGAGAACTTGAGTTCGTTCGACTCGCAAACAAGGAGCACGATTTCCAGCTTCCAGCATCACCTGTTCAGCACATGCCACAATCTCCAAGCTACACAGTACAACGTCAACCAAGCTGTCCTTGATGTGCTTACCTCGACTGTGATCCGCCACTACCCGCTGCTGAAACGTCTGAACGCTGAAGCACCTGCAGTTAAACGAATCGAAGCTTGTACCACGGAGATGGGATGCTCGCTCGTTGAGTTACTGGCCTGGTCGTCGCACCTCGCAAATCCAGAGCTACCCTGTGAAAGCAGCAAGCCATCAAGCACGCACCAGGCATCTGAGCAGGCATTGCCACGAAGCACAGAACAAAAGGTCATCGATCACCAAGCTGCTGCCATTGACCACTTTATCGAGCACGTGAAGCTGCAAGATGCTCGCATGGACGCACTGAAAGCTAAGCTGAACGACCCTAGGCAAGAAATACGCAAACGGCACAACCCGGAACCTAGCCAATGCAGTGATAATCAAGCTAAGAAGAAGCAGCGCAGATCATCAGTGACTCACCTTCATACAACTTGGTACGGATTGTACGCCCGAGAACCGCCGTTGTGGCGTGCACCCATCTCGAAGCAGCAGAAGTCCGACGCAAAGCAGCTTGTCGCTTACATGAAGCTGTTCTTGGATGACGGCTTTGTGCTTGATGTCACAGAAGCCAGCTACCGCGACCAGGTGCTTTCCCTCGGAATCCGTGCAGAGAAATCAGTCTTGAGGTTCCTCGAAGATCACGGCATCAACTCACGCGGGTCTGGCGCTGTCTTGAAACACCTGCGTGGTCTTCACCGTGCTGGCGCACTCAACGCCAAAATCGAGCGCCATGAACAACTTCTCCAGACACCTGCTATCGAAGACCCTGCTCCGGGTTACACGCAAAATATTCTCGAACAGATTAGATGATCAGCATGAGTTGCAAAGGTTAATACACGTTAGTTTGTACAAGCCTTCATTAATACAAGCACATACGCTGTTACACGCATCAATATTCAATCAGGGACCACCTACCGCCTCACACAACAGCTCCAATCGCTGTGGCATTAACAAACAGAAAGCCAAGCACAAGATAAACCTTAGGTGGGAGTTGAACCCACGACCGTCTCTTTCGGGGGCTCTTCCGCTGAGCTACTAAGGTGGGGATTAGCACAACTCAAAGGCAGGGGAATACTCGTTGGAGGCCCGAGGGGGAATTAACCCGCACAGTTCTTCGTGCGGGC
Organism: Phytophthora agathidicida; assembly: GCA_025722995.1. Lineage (NCBI taxonomy): Eukaryota > Oomycota > Peronosporomycetes > Peronosporales > Peronosporaceae > Phytophthora > Phytophthora agathidicida. Next base: position 1,757,796 of record CP106972.1, on the reverse strand, counting down.
GACAACCCTGCTGGCCGAACCGGATTCGGAACGGCTCCCTCAACACACCCTCCAGTGGGTGGTCACTCGGGCACTGACACGCGTTGAGCGCAGCGCTCTTTTACTGGCAGCTGTACTGGCTCCTGAAAGCCAGTCATTTCTGGTGTCTGGGGGGTTGTATACGCATACATTTTCCCAGTCAATTAATGAAACACTTGGTTTACTAATGGTATACAAATTTATATATAAAGTCGGATAGGTCGGAGGTCGGAGATATTATTCGTACGGACTCAGAAAACTATTGCAGGCACGATTCACAAAGAGCACATGGACGAAAACTACACGCTTCTACCTGCATTCTTTACCTGGGACCAGCTTTACGCGGAAATGCACAACTACGTGATCGAGAACGACTTAGTCGTTCGGTAGCCGCGGCGATCGACATTCAGGAAGACTCTGCAGCAGTGCTGTCCTACAATTCGCATCCGGTCGCCAAGGAGCGACGTCTGTGACGTGTGCTCCATCCTGTATTCCAAAATTCGGTCCGGCGTCACAACAGAACTGACGGAAGAGCTCGGCGTCCACACAGCTGCAGCCAAAGCAATGAGGTATGGATGCAAGAATCAACTCATTTTGAGGTGATTCTAGGATCATTTTGATTAACTCTAAACTTTTTGTATAGGTTGGAGTACCAGATAGACCTAGAAGCAGCGTCGGACGACTGGGCTGTGATTTGTATGGACTTCAGTCAGAACCTGACGTTGCCAAGTGTGACTTCTACACCTTCTCAATGGTACTTCTTGTCGCTGATTAATGTGCACGTGTTCGGCATTTACTATGCCAATCGAAGCATCCCGTACAACTACGTGTACGAAGAGTCAGTCGCTGGGAAGGGCACGGACGAAGTTAACAGCATGCTCTGCCACTTTGTGTAGCTCATTGTGATTTCGAACGGTCATCGTAAGCTTACTATCTACGCGGACAACTGGGGGGGGGGGGCAGCATAAGAACAACTACGTCATCAAGATGCTCTTGGCATTGACTCAAATGGGGAAATTGGAGGAGATCGAGGTGAAGTTCTTTATAAAAGGACACACCAAGAATGCAGTTAATAGAGGTTTTGGGCACATGAGGAAGAAATTCGCTAGGGAAGATGTGTGGACGACGGAGAAAATGTTGGAGGTTATCAACGTGTCGTCTGCGAGTTCAGCACTTGTGCACATACCGAAGGGCAACAAGGTCATGAAAGTGTTCAGGGACATCGTAAAAGAGTCCTACAAGGATATGACCAGTCTCCAGAGCTACCAGATATTTGTGATGGCACAAAGCAAACCCGGAATAGTTAGCTGTCGTGCTGGCCCTGATGACGCCGCTGTAGAGCAAGGTTTGCGGCGCAGGTTTGACGGAATCCCCACGAACGACGCTAAACTGCGTGGCCTCTTCGAGCACCACCTTGATGATCTACAACCACCACCGCCAAATTTTGAAAAGAAGCAGCAGATGCACAATAAGGTCTAGCCTTATGTTCCCCAGGAGTTCAGAACAGACTCTATCTACGATGCTCCAACTGACGAAGAAGAGCGGTTGTCGAACGAAGCAAAGCAGGCTCGCCGCCAGGCAGCTGCAGAGAAATAAAAACTTGCCAAGGAAGCCGATGAAGCCAAGGACGACACTGTGGGGGACACGGGCGAAACAATGAGCGAGAATACTGGCAACACGGATGGAGCTGAGAATACTAAGGCCCAGTCGAAGCACGCGGAGCAACGTCGTAAGCGTGCCAAAAAAGATAAGTAGGGTAGCTCGTGAGATAAATGTTGGCAGGCAAGTTTTTCGAGGGGCCGTGGCTCGGTGAGCTCTCAACTTTTCGGAGGTCTGAAGACATGAGCAGAAAGAAGAAGCGTTCTTCTTTCGACTGGTGCGCCTAAATCGCGATTCGTACTTGGGTTCGTAAGCATCTTTTTGTTTGACGCCGTCTCATGTAGTAACCGTGACCTGCAACGCCGGAACAACAGAGATCAAGTCAAGCGATGTCACACATCAACATGGCTACACAGTTTTTCGGTGTTGCATGTGTCCAGCAGAGCCCAAAGACACACGCCTAAAGCTCTCGCTGCGCACCACACACTTGGCAAGAGGAATCGATCGTTCACGCATATCACTGCATTTTCCCTGGGCTTTAAACCTCTCACCCATACAAGACGTCGCGATCGGCGTCTTTTACTATATGTACTTAGTGGAAGACCTGCGCCTCGGACTTGCCGAAGAAAAGCTGGCTGAGCTGGCGGTCCCACCACGACATGGCCGGGCTCATGCCGCGCTTCAGACGGTCCTCGCGCACCTGCTTGGCCACGCGCTCGCGAGTCCTGGCGGCCGTGCGGCTGCGCTTGAGGTCGTAGGCCTGGCCGATGAGGGCGCAAAAGTCGATGAACGCCTTGGTCGGGTTGAACTGGCCGCTCAGGATCCCCCACTCGCTCGTCGCGTAGTCCGACGGGTACTTGTGGCTGCAACAATGGGACACGGTTAGTTATGGTTATACAATATAACAAAAGAGTGGTTGCAGACGTACTGGTAGTTGTGGTAGCCTTCGCCGAGCGCGCCGATGGCTACGATGAGGTTCTCCACGGGCTGGATCTTGCGGTCGTACGGTTTGTAGCCGAAGAAGTGGGCCACACTGTTCACCATCCACGTCATGTGCAGCACCCAGACGTGGCGGAAGACGCCGCCCACCCAGAAGCCCGTCCAGGCGCTGCCCATGTAGTAGCCCATGGCCGTGGGCACCAGGTAGCACATGAGCAGCACCGTCTTGATGTAGTGGCGCATCTGGAAGGTCACGACGGGGTCGGCCAGCAGGTCCGAGAAGTCGAGCTTCTTGCCCGCCTCGCGCACGTTCTTGTGCTTGCGCACCATGACCCAGCCCATGTGCGAGAAGAAGAGGCCGCGCTCCGAGTTGTGCGGGTCGGCCGTCGTGTCCGAGCCCTTGTGGTGCACGCGGTGGTCGCGCGACCACTCGAAGATGGTCCCTTCGAAGGCCATCGAGTTGCACAGCATGAGGAACACGCGCAGCGGCAGCTTGGCCTTGTAGCCGCGGTGCGACCACAGGCGGTGCGCGCCCGCCGTGATGCCCAGGCCCGACACGACCCAGAGCAGGATCCAGAGCAGCAGCAGCTCCCGCAGCGAGCACTGGGGCACGACCAGCAGCAGCGCGTACAGCGCGCCCACGTGCCACGCGGCCAGCACGGCGACGTTGTACCAGACCACCTCGGACCACTTGAAGCCCGCCTCGGCCTGCTCCTCGGGCGCGAAGAGCTCCGTCTCCTCCTCGGCGAACTCGCTGTCGTCGACCGTCTTGATGAGCTGCGGGGTCTTGGCGTCCGAGGCCTTTGAGGCGGCCGAAGGGCGCAGCGTCGCGGCGGATCTGTCCTCCATCGGGAATGTGTGTCAGCAGCAGCGAGCGCTCACGTCGAAGCGGCAACTCGGCGAGTGAGCGAACGATCAGAGCGATCCCAAGCGTGCAGCCATGACATCACGATCGGCAGTTGCACCGCCGAGCTCTGCTTTGGCGGCCTGGGATTGGCCAATGGCGCGCGGGCGATCGGATTGCGCGGGGTTCAGCTGCTATAAGTCACAAAGAGACGGCCGGATCCCACAGCAATTCCGACGAGTCGTGCGTGGCGCGCCTTCCCTTCCGCTCCAAAGCTGGACACGTCTGCAGTGATGCCCTGTAGCTGCTGATCACGTGAGTGAGACGGCGATGGAAAGCTGCCGCAAGCGAACAAACGTGAGCTCGAGCCCACCAACTTAAGAGCATCGGAGCTGCTGCTGGATGCACGACAAGGCCAAAATAACGACATGCGAGCCGTATTTATAGGCAAGGAAGCAGTAACATGCAGCTCAAGATAACCCTCATTGGGTCATCGCGCGCGTCGCGACAGTCCCGTAAAGACCTGCGTGTTTAGCTGCCAAGTCCATGGATGACAGCAGAATGACTGCGACCGGTTCCCCGCTGCCGTCGTCTCCGACGCCGGAGCTCGCCAGTATCAAGGTCTTCTGCCGTCTGCGCCAACAGAACCAACTCGAGAAGCGCGAAGCAGCAGTGCAATGGTGAACTCTCTTTGTCATTCTTTTATTGGTTCTCTCTTCTTGAAGACCTGACGGACCCGTTCGTCAATGGCACTACAGCACTACCGTCGTGGGAGGCCGCACCATGTTCCTCCGTAACGAGCGCTGCGAAGTGGACGAGATCCGTTGCACTTTTGACCGCGTCTTCGACGTCAACTCGACGCAGGAGGAAGTCTATACGCACACGGCCAAGCCGCTCGTCCACGAATTCCTGCAGGGCTACAACTGGTAGCATAGCTGACAATGACAATTTGCTGCTGTTGGTGGTGTTGTGTACTTACTCTCTCTTTGTGGACTATGGGCAGCACCATCTTCGCCTACGGTCAAACAGGATCAGGCAAGACGCACACGATCCTGGGGCCCAAGGACGGTGTGGTCGTGAGCGCCGATGAAGAAGGAGGCATCATCTCACGCGTCGTCAAGGGGCTGTACGAGGAAGTGGAACGTGCCAAGACCGACCCCATCGAGCTCACGGTGTCCTTCGTGGAGATCTACATGGAGCAGATTCGAGACCTGCTCACGCCCAGCAGTAGTAGTGGTAATGTTGGGACGCCCACCAATGGAGGACTCAAGATCCGCGAGAGCGCACAGCACGGTGTCTACGTCGAGGAGATGACACGCATCCCCAGCAAGTCCGAAGCGGCCATGATGGAGCTCGTGAAGAGCGGGACGCTCAGTCGAGCAGTGGCTTCTACGCGCATGAACAAGGACTCGAGTAGAAGTCACACGATTCTTATGATATCCTGTGTGCGCTCCGTGAGCGGAAGACGTGCTACGATGTACATTGTGGATCTCGCTGGCTCGGAGCTCGTGAACAAAACCAATGCCAGTGGTAAGGTGCTTCAAGAAGCCAAGGCGATCAACAAGTCGCTCTCGGCGCTCAGCAACGTCATCAAGGCACTGGGAGACGGCAAGCGGCATGTGCCCTACCGTGACTCGAAGCTCACTCGTTTGCTGCAGGACTCGCTCGGAGGAACTGCCAAAACCTGTCTCATCCTTGCGGCCTCGTGCAGCTCGTACAACATGGCTGAGACCATTTCCACTCTTCGCTTCGGCCTACGCGCAAAAGAGATTAAAAACCCAGTCGTGCAGCGGACCAATGAAGCTGAAGGAGGTGCGGGCTTTGGTGCTGGCATCATATTCAAGGAGCTGTACCAGCGTGCGATGGAGGACATGGAGTCGAAGAATCGCAAAATCGACGAGCTCCAACGACTTCTGGCTGCGAAATACGAGGAGAACCAGCTTCCCGATGAAGGCGAGTCTAGCTCCGGGCTGTCTACTGCTACTGTGAAAGAAGCTGGCAAGCTTCAGGATGCTGATGTCTCTGATGAAGATCATTCTAGTCAAGATGGTGATAACGAAGAAGAGGACGGTGGCAGTGACGACGAAGAGGGAAATGACGATCCAGCACAGACCGATGCCAACAACATCACCAAACTCGAGTTAGCAAACCAAGCATTGGATGAAGAAAATAAGCGGTTGTTTGGCGTGCTAGAATCCCTCGAGACGAAGCTGGACGAGGTTTCGGTTGACTTGTCAACCGGTAGACCGATACTCTTACTCTCAAGTCAACGCGAAGGCGCCGCAGCTAACAGCGACTCGCCTGAGGCTGCCGCACCTTCGCTCAAGGTTTGGTTGGAGAGCGACAGTTGGCGGAAGTCGCTTGAGTCTCGGTTTGAGGTTCAGGTTAAAGATGAGACCTCATTGAAGCAGCCAGAACAGCCAGAGCGTAACTCGGGGAACTCAGTCGTCGGTATTGATCTCCCACCAGCTCAGGAGGGTTTGACAGCAGTACCCTCGGTCACTACGGAGGCAGTCTCGCTCGCTTTGCCATTATTTCAAGGGACAATGCCCCCGTGCACGACACCTGACTGTGAGCACCACGCCGATGCCGAGGCGTTGTCTCGCCAAATCGTCGAGCTGAAGCTCCAGCTGCACTATCTGTCCGAGAATGCTCGGCTATCACTAAGCGGCGAAAACTACGGCATTGTGATCGAGAATGCCCGGCTGAAGACGCGGATCGAGGAGCTGGAGTTCCAGGCGAACCTGTGCAACGTGGCGTGCAGTCAACTCGAAATGAAGAACCGCGCGTGCGAGACGCGGCTGAGCAACCAAGAAACGCACATCGGTTGTCTGCAAAATTCGCTGCAAGAGTACCAAGGGCTGTTCAAGCAGCAGATCATTATGTCCCAGGAGAAGTGCCGCCTGCTCACTGACGAGCTCGAGTTCTACAAGAAGCTGGCAAGGTGCAGCCAAGAGAGTTATCAACACCTTGGGGGCGGTAACTCTCCAGGCCGCCGCAACAAAAGCAAGAGTCCTAGTCCGCGGAAGAACGCTAGCAACCGCAGCGCATCACTTTCTCTTATTGCAGCGCCGAACGACTCGCCATCCTCCAAGCCCTCGGTCTGGCACAGCTTCACAAGATCTGGCAGTAGCAGCAGTATCAGCTCCGACGCCGCCTTGTCTCCGCTGACTGCGAGAGCGCAGCGGCTCATCGTCAAACCGACCGGCGATAGAGCGACGAGTGCATTGGAGCAAACACCAACCACGACAACACCCACAGCAGCAGCAGCAGCAGCAGCAACTTCTTCTTCTTCTCCGTGGCAGAAAACAAGTCCCGACGACTTGGTTCTGAGCTTGGACGACTTGGCGCAGTCCGTTACGTTGCCCGCTTCCCCTGTCTCGACGCAGTAGCCACCCACCCCACATTTCTCTTAAACTAAACTGAATCAATACTCACAAATCCACCGGTTGCAAAGGCATCAAGAGCCTCTACGGTAGCTCAATTCAGGTCTGGTGGGTGTTACTGTAGATGTTAATGCTCCTCCGAGGACTGGCTGTTGGCGGCCGAGGGCAGCTTCTTCTGCGTCTTCTGCTCGTACTGCCCGGGCGTCCACGTCTTCATCTGCAGCGCGTGGATGCGCGTCATCTCCTCCTTCAGACAGTCGTTCACGCGGCGTTGGCGCTCCAGCAGCGATTGGCCTGCAGCATAACGGTGTTAGTTCGGTCATTGTGTCGTTTTGGATCGCTCGCTACAGAGGTGCTGATTGTTGCGGCCGTACCTTCGAAGCCCTCGTGCACCACCACGAGGCTGAACTTGCTGCCGCATCCGTCGGACAGGTCCACGGCCTCCACCAGCGCGGCGCCGATCTCCTGGCGGATCTTGGTCTCGAGTTGAGCAGGAGTCACAACGTCCATCGTTTTCTGAAGATGCAGATTGTCGTCGAAACGTAGCGCGTATATAGGACTTTGTATGGAAACGTAGGAAAATGAGGTCGATGATACTACCACCAAATTTAGACGGACATTAATTGACAGCCCGAGGATGGATGTCATGGCACTCAAATGCTCAAACGGGCACCTGTCACAGGGTTCGAAAGCTCAATCTACGCCAAAACGAAGCCTTGAAAAGCGTGCAGGGCCTCATTGGAAAGATCTGGATGTAGCGGTTAGGCCCGTTGACTTGAAAGGATGAACCAATGTTGTGGCCTAGAATACTCAAAAGATAATGGGGCTCGGTTTGGCAGGTTCGATTTCACCCCCTTTTGTCTCCCCTAACCGTTTTCGTGCCTGTTCGATCAGTTGCCAGATTTGGTGTAAATTCTGTACAATTGACCAAACCTGCACAGAAATTGGCCCTAAATTTGGTGGTAGCAGCGCCTCCCGGAAAATGAGCGGCCAATTCACCAACATTGTCAGTGGCGTTCAACTATTGACTTGCAATACTGTATAGCACAGTGATGGTGTTACAGTCTTCACCCCGCCAAGCCTGTCGCTTCTCGTCGACGGGGCCTGTTCTCGCTGTAACCCGAGATGTAAACTATCAACACTACTACTGCTGCTGCTGCTCGCCGTTGACCTGAAAGACGCTCAACGACCCAGCGCATACAAAGCGCATGATGTTGAAGGCTGCGTTTTCGTCCCTGTTTGCGACGAAGCCACAGTGAGAGCACACGAACACGTCCTGATTGCGGAGAGAGAGGTGCAGTCGGTTGCAGCGACCACAAGTGCCGCTCGTTTACATCTCGGAGCACAGCACCAGGGTCTTGCCGAGGACAGCGACTACTGGCCAGTAGTCGCTGGCGGAACTGGAAGTGGGCGAGTGTCTGCATGTGGGAGTTGAACTTGTGCGTCCATGGCGCGCTCCGTAGCAGCATCGACTTGGAGTCGAACTTCGGCAGCAGGATCACATCCGAGTTCTTGCACAGGTATGCCGCAGCTTGGAAGTGTAGATCCTTGATATAGTTCTGGAGCTTTGCCGACACACAGAAAAATTCTCGACGTGCAGCCACGTAGTGTTGCCAGTCGCGACCAGTATGCTTCCGCATCTTCTTCATGTTGGCAAACGCGCTCATACCACGCTGTGCTGCGCTCTGGCGCTGCTTCAGTTGGTTCAGTTTACCCCAGTTGGCCCGCCCAATGTATGCAATGTCACCGTGTAGGTCCATGCACGTCAGGAATGCCTTGAGGCCTGGGTCACATGCATTACAGCGATCTTTGTCTTTTGATAACTGGGGCTCGACCACGTAGGGAATCTGCGCGTCCCAATAGCCGCGCTTGTACAGTATCACAACTTCGCCCTCGACCGTCGTGCCTTCCTCCGCAATGACAGGGATGTTGGGCACGGACGTGGTAGTTAGGAACTGCGTCAGCTTCCTCGGTTTTCTTCCATCATTTGGGTACGGCGCCAGACCAAGGTGGTGCGTCTTCGGTCGGTGAATTTGTGCATTCAGATAGGTAGTCTGGGCTTTCGAGCCGATTGTGAAGTAGCTGTGCTGTTTCCGCCCTTTGAACCTCATATTGAAGTGGGAGATGTTGCCGTGAGAGAGATTCGTGTGGGCCGCCGACACTGCCGACACGAACTTATGAACCACGACTTGCCGCATACTTGCAGGTGTGCCGACCACCCACGCAGGCGATGGCTCCATGCCTTCTGGATACGCCAGATCATTTCCCTCATCTTCCCGTGTGACGAACAATTTCTCCAGGACTCTCTTGTTTGCCGTGCCCACTTTTCGGCGATACTCGACGCACTTGTTGTACGTGTACCGACACGCGTGCATGATCTTTTTGAGTTGGGCAGCTTGATCCACGGATGGATTCAACTGGTAGCGTCGGGTGCGGCGCATCAAAATTGCGTCCTCGGACTCCAACATTCTCTTTTCATTTGATAGTCGGGTCAGCTCTTGTTGGAGTGAGCTCTTTCGGGCGCGCGTCAGCTTCTGCTGCTTCAGGTTCGTTGTCACACATTTGATCTCGAGTGTGAGCTCGCGTTCTCGTGCTGCACGTTGATGGCGTGAGCGGAAAGCATCGATCTTAGCCTATTGGGCTTGTTGGTCGACCCCCCAGCCATCACCCCCAAAACGCTGGCGGACGTCGGCCAAGTCATTGTCGATCGGGCGCGGGTTTGTCCACTCTGCGATTGAGAACCACGATTGATTCGGCTGCGCACGCTGAAGCGCCGCCTCGTCAATGGGCCTCTGCTGCATCCGCTGTAGAACGTCTGGGTATCTGTTGTCGAAAGCCATGCCGAGCGTCTGCTGCTGCTGGCGTAGTAGTCGTTGTACTGGTGGCTGCATCGCATCGAAAGAGTGCAGTATAGCATGCAGCAGTAGGTTCGACACGATGTCGGTGAACTCAACCCAATCGAAGGTCGGCTCGCGTGCCCCCATCAGCCCTCGCACTTGCTGTCGAGTCGGCTCTTCCTGAACGTGCTGCCCTCGGTCTTGTCTCTCCAGAAGTCGCGGAGCTCGAACGGCTAGAAGCTGCTCTTCTTCGTCGTTGACGAATACGCGGAGTGATTCAATGCAGTCTTGTAGAGTTGGAATGGTAGTTATGGCATCGGGCACACTGAGGCAACGGAGCACACGGATGATGACTCGCTCGCGGACACGACCCAGCCACCCTCGGACTCGCAGACAGGCACGATCATCTTCGAGCTCAATGAAAACCAGGGAACGCATTTCACCCAGTGCACTGTTAATGCGTCGCTTGAGTGCGGAGAGTCCCATGGCCACGAGCTCCGCGAGACGTTCTCCCAGAACGGGACCATACCATTTGGATTCCGCGAGTGTAGTTGAATAGCGTGAGTGTAAGTGGATCCTACCAGTGTAGTTGATTTCCGCAAGATTAGATAGATTCGTAGTCTAAGCTAGACCTACTCAGACGAGAAATTCGCTAACTAGTTAATCAAGTCGAGTTCCTTCCTTTTGCTTCTTCTTGCTGCACGAAAGCAGCACAAACAACGAAGAGCCGAGTCGCTTCGGAATGTCTTCATATTCTTCTCGCTGAAGGCGTCACCAAGCTTGCAGAGAGCCCCTACAACCTCGCCATCTCGGCAGTTAAATGGGTATAGACCCAGCTCGACCTCGTACTTCGGAAGCCGTTGCTGCCGTGCAGCTCATATAATAGAAGCAGGAGGCATCAATGTTGTGATGGAAGGCATACGCGCACAACGTAGTGCGGCCAAAATCCCAGTCGCACATGGTGAAAATGGTGGTCAAGCTGTGAGGCATCGTGAAGTCAACATTAGGAATCGAGGAGGGCCAGCTCGGCCACAGGGGTTTTGTCTTTAGTTTTGTTTTGTGAAGTGGAGCAGACTCAGCAGGAAGTCGCAGCAAAGGAGGTGGAAGCAGGAGTAACAAGTGTTGAGTTGCTTCCTGGTGCTGTGTCATCTACCTGGCTACGTAACAGAAGACGTCCACCTTATAGTACTTCTTCACGAAAGCGTACCGCATTACAGGATTGGCATCGAGTCGGTGGCCAAGGCTCGTGGGAGCTGCTCATGGATTGCTCTCATTCCTCAAGTTGCAGTCTCCTACTCAAGCGACCTCGATCGAGCCAACTCATCCGACTGTTAGCAGCCATGGCGCAGGCTTCGCCTCGCAAGGGGCGGCGCAAGGCGGCTGGAAAGGCAAAGCCAGCGTCCAAGAAGAAGCGCGCAAGGACGTCTGGAGGCAAGAAACGCAAGGGCATCGGAGACAGCAAGAAGAACAAGAAGCAGCAAGTCACGCAAGCCGGACGCGTCCTCGAAGGTCCTGACGTGTGGTTCCACCAGGTGGCCGACGGCCTCTGGGCTCCGGACAACGTTCGTGACAGTACTGCCGTGCCGACGGTCTTCAAGCCTCTCCAGGACTCGTGGTTCCGAGTGACGCACTGCGTGGATACCGACCAACCAAACTGGGACCGGACCCCAAGATCACTGACTTCGTCGTGGAGCCGCCCAAACCACGCAAGAAGAAAGCGCAGAAGCTTAAAGAAGTGAAGACCCCTGTGATGCTGCCGCCCGTCACGAGCTGTACGAAGGTGGCGATGAAGCCGTCATCGGAGCAAAAGGCGAAGCTGAACCAAATGTTCGCAACTCGTCGTGCTGTGTACAACAAGCTTGTCGCCGCCTCCAAGGACGAGCGAGCTACGCGTTTAGCTCAAGGATGCATCAAGCCCAAGGCGCTGGCGCAGTTGTACCATCCAATGTCGACGAAGGAAGGCGTCCGCCACCACTTCCGAAACAAGAAGAAGCTTGCAAAGCATCTTCAGTGCAATTCGGAGGTTTTCGTTGGAGCCTTTGACGACTTCCAGGATGCAGTCGTCTCGAGCACCGCGCTGTTTGACGCTCTGAAGGAGAAGGGCAAGAAGACGACGTTCCCAGATATTGGGTTTAAGAGTGTATTTGCGCGGTCAGACTCAATGGCGCTGCGGACAGACCACGGGTTCTTCGTGTCCAAGGATCGCACATCAGTGGCGTTTCACAAGAAGTTCATTGGCAAGAAATGGATCGAGCTGTCCGAGCCTCTGCCTGAGGTCACCACAATGCTGCGTCTAGTGCGCACCCGTGACAAGGGCTTCTACTTGTGCGTGCCCACCTGCAAGGACTTTGCGCCTACGCTGAGCACTCGCACGGGTGCTATTGATCCAGGCGTGCGCTGCTTCATCACATTCTACGATCCCAGCGGCCGAGTATTCAGCATCGCGGACCCCGACGAGAAGATACTCACGCGACTCAAGATTGCGGACGCACTGCGGCGCGAGCTGGCGCTGCTAGAGCAGAAGATCGTAGAGCCGCCGTGTCGGGGGAAGGACTGTGCGTGCAAACGGACGAGTGAGGGGCGTGAGGCGGCGAAGAACGAGGAGGGCAAGTGTCCACATCCGTGCCACACAAAGACCAAGGTGTCCAAGAAAATGGCGGCGGCAGAATGCGTTGCTACCACTGAACTGCTGCGGAACAAGCGGCGGCGTCAGCGCCTGCGTCAGCAGATCCAACCAATTCTAGGCAAGGTGACGCGCATGGTGCACGACATGCACCAGAAGGTCTCAAAGTGGCTGTCGCTGAACTACCACGAGGTGCTGCTGCCAACGTTTGAGAACCAGCAGATGGCTGCACGTTACATTCGCGAAGAGAAGCTTGACATCACGCCTGAGAGCTTTCTTGCTCCAGCAGAAGAACTCGTGCTTCGGGGACGGAAGCGGAAGCTGCGTCGCCCGACTGTCCGCGCCATGATGACGCTGTCGCACTATAAGCTCAAAAAGATGCTGGAGTATAAGATGCAGCGAACGAGCGGTCGAATGGTGGAAGTGCACGAGGAGTACACGTCCAAGACCTGCTCGGGCTGTGGCCGCATTGACAAGAAGCTCGGCAGCAACAAGGTGTACAGGTGCAAGCACTGCCACCTGGTTCAAGATCGAGATGCTAACGCAGCACGGAATATCTTCCACAAGAACGTGGGTGTGTCCGTACTACGCGACCATTTCACCGGTGTTCCTACATCGGGGAGTCCTGCTAGCTCTGCGCTGGCGTAATAGGCCCAACAACACGTAGGTTCGTGTAGAACAGCTTAGGACGGAGGCCGTGATGCTATTAAGGAGGTAGTATGCAAAGGTGACAAGAACGAGTGCTGGACAAAATGCATGTGTATGTTTGTCGTTTTACCGTATCTGGTCGTAATAAATTAGCGAGTACCCACGCGCAGTTGGGGTGGGTGTTGTTGTTGCCTTCTGCTGCTGCTGTGGCTTGTACGTCGAACGTCTGTCGCTCTTCTTCATCTTCACATCGCACACACTCATTGCACACACATGTCCCTCGCTTCCGTTACCAGTAGCTAGCGAGGGCGGGCGGCTGGTGGACTGCCGCTGATTCTTCACATTGTCAGCTGTGCGCCGACTACGCGGTTCTCCCACCGCAAGTGCAGGCACAGGATCTCCACCGCCATAAAGTTGATATCCGCGCGAGACGGATAAGTCAATTGACCGCCCGAGGTGACCGAGAACCCGCCGTCCTTGTTGCACTCGTACCGCTGCCACGTCGTGCAGTCCATTTGGCGGACACTATCGGATGCTGCCGCTTGACCCACGTTGACTGAACGCGCGCCCAGCAGGAAGCCGTTCGGCGTCTTCACCTTGAACAGCACGGCAATCACGCGATCCACGCGCGTGGCGTCGTGGTTGGTCATGTCATACATAATGATTGCCTCCTTGCCCACCTTCTTCACCAGCTGGGCCTTGATGGAGCCGTAGTAGATGCACGAGAAGCTGTCGGAGCTGCTCACGTTGGCCCACGTCTTCTGCATCACCTCGTGCATGTTCACCTCCTTCGAGTACTCCTTCTTGAGGCTGTACGTGAACACGCCATCCTGAGAGACCACGCTCTTGTATCCCCAGCCGCGCTCGTCCTGGTGGTCCTTGAGCACCTCTCCGTCCATGGAGCAGTGCAGTGCTGCGTTCATGCCTTCCTTCACAGCCGCAGAGCACGCCGACTCGTCAATAGACTGGCTCAACAGCTCCAGCTTGGCTTGGTTATCGCTGCTGCCGTGCAGAAGCTGCTCGCTACGCTGTACACAGCTCGTGGTTTCCACCTTGAGCTTGGCGTTCTCCTTGGAGAGGCCCTGGATAACGCGCTGCAGCCGCTCGATCGCGAGTACCAGCTTGACCTTGTTGATATTCGAGTCGTCGGCGCCCGACGTGTTCATGCAGCGCGAGTAGTAGATGCGGTTGAGTCCGTCCACCTTGGCGCGCAGGGTGGCCAGCACGTGCTCAATCGGTCGGCCGGAGCTCGGGCCGGCCACTGCCTGCTTCTCCTTGCTGTCGTCTGACACGGGGACGTTCCGGAACGGATCGATGGCTTCGAGGAAGAAGGCGGTCATCGCGTCCTTCTCGTCCACCATGAACTGCTGCAGGAAGGCGTCGTCCGCGCCGATGGGGGACAGCAGCATACTGGTGGCGTCGACGCCCTGCTCCACGGACACGGCGAGCGGGTCCTCGTTGACCGGCAGCTTGCCGCCGCTGATGGAGATGTCTCGGATCTGGATGGCCTTTTCGTCCGAGAGGAACATCTCCTGGATCATGCTGATCTCCTCGCGCGTCCAGGACGCGGCGGGCGGCGCCACCCACTGCGATGGCGTCTGGGTCGAACGGGGACTCGCGGCCGACATCATCTCCACAAAGCTCATGTTGTTCGTATCTCTCTACGGGTGCGCCAGCTTGGCTCGGTTAGGCTAACGCTTGTGCTGATCTCGGCAAAAGCTCGACTGCCGGCCGCCACCGCCATTGTCGAGCACGCTTGACGGGCAACGCACCACTGTGCTCTACTTCAGCAAACGATCCATCGGATGAGTGCGTCGACGCCGGTCGCCCTCCGGATCTCTTGTCAAGTTGCCTCGCTTGCAAGCGCGGGCATAAGGCATCAGCAAAGCAGAAGCGCACGAGAACCTCCGCCGCCCTCTCTACAATCAGAGCGCGACGGTGACCCGCTCGGCGTCGCGAGCCATTCGCCGTGCTCGCCGGGCGAGGCGACGTGGAGCTCGGCCGTGTTACTCACGCGTTATGTACGACGAGCTTGATCGTGTAGAGATCGGCTCAGACGAGTCGAGTGTCCTCCGGGGTGTCCTCGTGGTCGACAAAAAGCGCGCGCAGCACTCCTCGTCAGCGAGAGCGTCGAGTCTCTCGGCGCCAACGCCAGCGCCCCCGGCAACACCACCTCTTGTTGACACCCAGTGCCTGCTGAGCAGAGACTGCCCGGGCAGTCACGTCACGCTGCGCGCTCCGCGTGTTGGCCAGAGCTATGCAAATAACAGGTCCCGAATGCCTCCACTCCACCGCGACGAGCTCCAATCGGCGGCGCTGCAGCGGCGCGCCTCGGTGTCGCAGCAAGATGGTCTTTATGCTCGTCACCGAGTCGTCCAAGCACCGCGGCTGCGTTGCCTGCCAAAGCATTGAGAGCATTTCCGGCAGAGACTTCATGTTGACGCCTTGGGGCTGTTAGAACGACCTCGCCATCGTGATGCGTTGAGGTACGGAGGCTTCCTGCCGATGGCGATACACCCGAAGCGTTGAGGGAGACAAAGCTGTCGATTGCCGTGAGCGCGGTGGGGCGGAGCTGCCAATCTCGCCGCGAATCCCCAGCGACTTCAGCGAAGGCTTCAAAGCGCGAGGTTGTACGCTGTAGCGCTCGCTCTCTCGCATTGAGCGAGCCGGAAGTCGGCCGATCTCGCTGGACGGTGAGCGGGCCTTTGGTAAGTCGAAGTTTGAACCTGCTCGGCCCATTGTCGAGACGGCTCATCACCCCTGCATTAGCTCGCGCACCCACAGGTGCGGGACAATGTTACGCTTGCAGTTGTGCTTCAAACACGGATGCAGCCTGCAGGCGAATCGCGTTCGCGCCATTCCCATTTAGGCAGCGGCCGACAATCACGGCCCGATGCTGTGTTCAAGAATCCCGGCTGCCTAGAGCAGAGGAGACCGCTGCGCTTTCGAGCAGACAATGAAGGTGGGACGGCGTTGGTGTTGACGGGCAATTCCTGCTAACGGCGCTGCGAGCGCTGCACTGCCTGCCTGTTTGGCGCGCTTTGCCCCATTTCGTACAAGCGGAAAAAGTGGGATGAAGGTGAGTGGCGTCACGCTCGGGACCTGCTGCTGTTTTACCGGCAGCGCGGATTCCCGCCTTGCTACAAACACGCTTGGCAGCTCGAGCTGCGGTGTAAACACCGAGATCGATCAAGATCTCTCGTCTTTTGCCAGCCACCACCCGTTGCTTCGTTAGCAGCAAATCGATCAAGCTCGCGAATCGACACCGCCTCTTTACAACACGAGCGCGCGATCTTCGCGGCGAAGAGCACCAACCAGGCCAACAGCTTCCTACATGCCGTAGCGATATGGTATATTCACTCCGAATGATCTCGAGAGATCTTTACGTTCGGACTGGGCTACCTATGAATGAAGGCACTAAGCCTTGCACTCACCAGCAGCCCGTTTACCGGGTGGGCTTTTGTTTGAGGTCCTGCTCAGGGTCCCGTTCCCACGTTGGTTTGAAGAAGTCGCCTCAGTTGATTTGATACCCTCTGCAGAACTGCGGAGTTCGAGGCCGGCTGGTGACTTGGAGAAGCCCAAGCTGCCACAAGTTCTTCGCGGCATTAATATCGCGCTCCCAGTAGTTCGCTGCGCAAACTACGTTTCCGCAGACACGCACATTCCTCGATCCTTTGGTTTTCGTCGTCCCGTAGATCTTGAACGGCGTGTCCACCATCGGTCCCGAGAACTCGGAGCAAAGATAGCTGGTACGAAACTCGTCGACCATAATGAGGGTTGCGCGGCGAGAGAGTTCAAGCGCGAACCTCTTTAGCGGGACGTGCATATGGCCCGCGAGATGAGTCTGGCTGCTCCATTTTCCGAGAGCCACACACACGTCACGGTCCACGTTCGGGACGACACGCTTGGCGAGTTTTGCGACGGCCTTGCGTTTGAATCGCGACACCGTGAATCTCCACTTGCGAAACCCTTTGAGAGCGCAGAACTCCAACATGGCGTTGACGTTCTTCCACATGTGGTCGTAGCGAGAGAGCAGAGACGCCGGCGACGAAGTCTTGAACGAAGGCATGTCCTTCACAAACGCACCATAGCGCGGATACCTCTTCTTCAGGTTTTCATGCCAAAATGCATGGTGCTCGACACGACTCATGAGTCGGTACTCTCGGGACGTGACTTGTAGGACGTGAGCGTTGTCACGCAGGAAATGAGATCGGCGCCTGACACCGTGTTTCCGCGGACGGTGCTTTGGGTGGTGCCCGTGACAGATCTCGCACCACCCCTCCATATTGCAGTGCGCTCTGCTGCGTCTCTTGCGTCTCTTGCGTCGGTGGCGACGATTGCGATTCCTGCTGCGCTTCTTGCCATGGCGTCTACCGGCAACGTGGCCTGGACAGGTACTGCACCAACCGGGCATGGAGCATGGCTCTTCCGGTGCGTTGCAGACAAAGCCCAGCATAGGGCGGCTGTATGCCGTCAACAGCATCCGTAGACCTGGATCAATCCCGATCAATGTATGTGGCGTATACTTCGGAGAAAGAGCAGGTCGTTCAACAGGAGCAGGAATTGACGTCGGCACAGCAGCACTGTAGCCATTCGTGGAGATCTGGTACTCGAAGTTGCGCCTTGGAACGCCAATTCGGGGATCCGCAGTATGGCTGACGCAGTCTCCGAGGTTGAACACCGTGGTCCACATCCTCTCGCGCACTTCTTGGAACTCTGTAGGCGTGGCATACGTCCGTTGTCCACGAGAGTTCGTGGACTTGTAGAGCCCAAAGACATCCTTGCCCGTAGTTGCCAAAACTTGCCTTGCGACTTGGTAGAGCACCTCTGTAGTGACCGGGAAGAACGATGGCACACAGGAGGTGGGCTGCGGCAGCAACGTAAAGAGCCGGCACCCTTTCGGGATCTCATCTTGGTCGTGCATTTCTTCCATCTCCTCCAGTATGTCGTACAGCTTGCCGAGAAATAGCACCTCGTGGCTAGCGATGTTCACAGCTGTAGGAGGCAGTTCTAGCCACTCAAGCCATTGCTTCTCGACGTCCGTGAGGTCTTCAGGACTTGACTTTAGTCGAGCGACCATGGCCTCAGCTGTTCCCCGCGGATACGCAAGCTGCAGGCTAATGAATTTGACAAGCCGCGCCTCGAAGTTCGTTCGAACGTGTTGCTGCGCCGCAACGAGCATGTCATTCGCCAGTTCTTGGATAGCGGAGCTTGAATCGAATAGCGTAGGTGGTATATACGACATGAGCCTCGATCGCGAAGCCTTGTAGACGTTGATGGACTCCTCTAGTACAGCGTTAGCCGAGACCCTTGGCGCGGGCATCTGTTCGTCACCAAAGACAGCAGTGCAGCACCGGTAGAACGTAGCTTAGTCCAGCCGTAGGGCTGTCTCCGCCGCGTGCGAGATCTTGCCGGCACTACTGGGTAGTTCGGGTGGCTGCGCCGATGGTGCTCGAACAGGCGGCAGCAGTGGAAGTTCATGACGAACATTGCCTCCACTCGAATCTGCTGCAGAGCCACTGCACGTTGTTCGAGCGCGTCCCGGATGTCAGGATTCGGACAAATGTACCTCAGTGGGTACGTCACGGTTGAGAACACTAGGGCGCTGTTGGCTCCTCGAAGAAGGGTGCGACGATGGTTCGCGGCGGCGCGTTGCTCGATGTCGACTTGATCAGGCGGTCTCCACGCGACCGCGAGTTCTGGCAGGGGCTCGATGATGCCGTGGTCGATAGCGAACGAATCCATGAAGGCAGGAGGCTTGACTGTTCTGATAGTGAGGCCGCTGGCCACCACAGCCAAGTACACTTTCGTCACACCTGACAACGCCGCAGACGCCGTCTCCCGTAACTCCGCTGCTGGTGCTGACGCTGCTGCCTCAGCGGCTTCAACTACGACTCTAAACTTCAACAATGTTGACCGCAGAAGGCGAATTGATCTAGTGGACGCCTTCTGTCGGGGTGGTATGTCAATCTTTGGAAGGCGTCCATTAGTCAAAATAATTCCAAAGGCAGCGTCAGGAATTGGGCAAGTTGGGCAAGCTGGTTAGACGTGGTCCCGGGAAGCTCCCCAGTATCTTTAACAAACGAGTGCTATGAACTGCAGCCTGTAGTCTACAGGAGGATCAAAAGTAGCAACTCAAATGACTGAAGGATACAGTGCCGGCACCACCAAACGCATGTAGAGTTTGCGGTTGTCACAGCCGACCGCAAGCTTGGTATCCATTTCTCAAGCACGTACGTTGGAGTGTTGAAGTTGGTTGGGTAATAGCTACACAACTCGAGGTTGACCCTTGCGCCATGAGCCAGGGTGTAAGTGAACTTCATGCGATTTGATCCGAGATTCTACAATCGATCATAGCGAGGTGTGTGCGTTAGAGCGGGATAATATGATCTCATGTGCTCTTACGCCTGCAAAGTTGCCGTAGAGTTGGGCACTCAATTATAATACTGTAGCCATCTCAATCTAGGATGTACGATACCACGCTCGGGTCACAGTGCCTCCTGACTGGAACGAAGCGTCCAGTGGTGACACATCTAAGGTAGCCATTAGTGCATGAATCAACTGGCGCCACCCAAGCGATATCTTTCATGTCAGAGAATCGGCGTAGTGAAGTCTCAACATCACTTTCAGATTCACTCGAAACCTCACAGATGAGTCGAGACCGAAGCTCCTCGAATACGATCCGCTTCATGGACGACCCTCAAACTCCACAGTCCGACTACGCCTCGGTCCAAAGTGACGAGCAACCTTTGCCCAAAGCCTTCAATGTGCCATTCACCCAACGTGATCTACCGTCCAACACCATCCCAATGCTCGACTCATCTCAGTACGCTCTGGAACGAGACAGCTCGAGCGCTGTCGATGACCGAGTGACTGCAGTAAGCGACTTGGCCATAGGTACTAGACGAAGACGCACACCTTTTCCTTCACTGCCGTCAACTTTCCAAAGGGGGTTAAGGTGGTGGATCGCATTGCGGTGGAGACTTTCACGCACATTTTTCTCCGTCCCGTTGCCACTGTTGACAACGGAATTCGACATGAAATTCGGTGATTTCGTGGTCGTTTTCCCAGTTGTCGGGTATCTCGTGACTACCACAGCTCTCCATGCTGAAGATCACGAGTCGAAAGAATCCGGATTGGCGCCGTCCATCACCTTGATGCTCGTATTACTTTGCACCATACGCAACAATTCCGTTCTACTTGTGGCTACAGGAATTTCGTTTGAGCGGGTGCTGTTTTACCACAAGCTGTTCGCTATCGTCACGGTCATATTGACTGGGTTGCACGGTCTTGCGTATGTACTGGGAAGAGATGACTCTGATTTCGACCCCCATCACGATCGAATGGTTACGGGGACGGTGGCATTTATAGCGATGGTTCTCGTGTACATTTCGTCGCTCAACTACGTCCGGCGTAAATTTTTCGAAGTGTTCATTCGACTTCATTGGATTCTCTTCCTCGTTGTGGTAATTTTCACCCTGAAACATGGTGCGCCGCTTGTGTTGGTGGGATTAATCCCCTGGGCGATCGACGCGCTCTTTCATGTGATCTACTGACCTTACGTGCACGCCAAAGGCTCGTTCTTCAAGAAGAAGCGAGATCAAAGTACACACAATTCCACGCCATCGCACCCGAAGCACCGACGTGGAGTCGCTTCTTCTGGTCAGCTTCAGATATATGCGATGCCAGGCAATATCACACGGATAAGTTTTTCTCGTGTCCGTAACGATACCGGCGAATCATTTGAGTATGAAGCGGGGCAGTATGCGTTCCTGTGTATTCCGAAGTTGTCACTATTGCAGTGGCATCCTTTCTCCATCTCGTCAGCTCCACACGAAGCTACGGTCACATTTCACATCAAAGCACTGGGAGATTGGACCACGAAGTTGTACGAGGTAGCAATCTCCAACGACCCAGAGATGTCGCCAATTGACGTCCTAGTTGATGGTCCGTACGGCAGCGTGGCGATTGATATCGACAGCGTCACAACATACTCTCACTTTGTCTTGTTCTCCGGCGGAATTGGCGTGACGCCTATGAAATCGATTACAAACTGGCTGCACTACGAATGTCATTATCACAGTCGTCAAGGTGCGCCGAAAGTTCGCTTCGTTTGGTCTGTACGAGACCGAAAGGTTGTTGAGAGCGTGGTCGGGTCAAACGAAAATGATGAGGAAAATGGCCGAGAAATGGACGAGGTGGCGCCCTATCTACCCCAAATTCTCCTCCACCCACGAGCGATGAATGAACCCGATGGAGACTTCTACAGCGAGATCTACTTGACGCGGGGTCACCCTGATCTTGAAGGGCGTGGCGATCACCCGCTCAGAAACTGCATGCGGTACGGCATCCGGCCAGATATCACTCAAATTTTGCGCGAAATGGGCCACGAAGCACTGAAATCTCGAAAGAAGCGTGTTGCGGTGCTCGTGTGCGGCCCGACAACAATGGTTCGAGACGTTGTCAAGGCCAGCTTAAGTCTTTCCCGCGAAATGCGCGTCCGCTTCGATGTCCACTGTGAACGATTCCAGTTTTAGTGATCCTTTTCATCATCATTTCAGTGACTTTGCGGTCTCTACACGAAACTGCGCCGCGCTGGACTTGTGCATACCCTATTGTTTTGCGCGTAGTATCTCGTGGCGGTCATGCTGCGTTGCTACGAGCTAGTCGCTAAGTGATCCAACGCCCATTAGAGGCCAATGAAGACTTGATTCTAGGCATAGAGCTCATTTATATGGTAACTGCCATGGGTAATGCGGGTTCATGAGGGTTCATGCTGCATGAACCCACATGGACACTCATTGTCTAACAGGTACCCATTAACAGTTAACCCCACTGTTTGGTTGTTCTTGAGAATGCTCAGTGTGCACTTTGCGCTCTTCGAGCACAATGGAGAGCCTCACCGGCATTGGTGAGCTGCTACCAGCGCGCTACGTTGCGTGGCGACCCCGGACGAAGCCGATGAACAAGCTCGCGTGGACGAATTCCGAACGAGCTGTCTGTGCTCGAACTGCTTTTTTCCAATGGTTGGCATGCCATTTGCAGTTCCCAACTCGGGCAAGTAAGAATCGTGGGAACGGAGGGTCCTCCCCAAACGCAAGCCCACTCGGTACACGGTCACGAAGCAGCCCTAGCAGGAGCTTAGAACTGTAGACCAGTCCGAACGTTTATTTCTTTCTTAGGACATAAAACCACGAGGATATCAAACAACGCGCCGTCGTTCTTCTTCGCAGCCTCGAACACTTGAGCCGTCCAGTCTCCACAAGCTTTGATGTAGAACGTAACGATGTCTTCATGTGGTGCCGATGAAATAGAGAACGGGTGCCATTGCCACTTGGAAATGCTCGGGATGCACAAGAACGCATACTGTCCGGGTTCAAACTCAAACTCCTCCCCAGTGTCTTCACGCACACGTGGGAAACTCAATCGCGTCACGTCGCCGGGCAGTGCAACCACAGAGACCTGATCAGAGGCAATGACGCCCATGCTACTGCTGACGTTCAGCACGTTGCGATTCGAGTCCACATTGGTATTTTCTGCATCTTTCTTCTTGAACACAGCCCCCTGTTTGTAGATTTTCGTTCTATACACCAGCCGGAACAGCAGATCAATGATCCACGGCACGATTCCGACCAACGCCAATGGCGCTCCATGCGCCATACCGGCTACGAACACGACAATGAACAATAACCAATGGGTCCTCACGGACAGCTCAAAGAAGCGGCGTCGGATGAAGTTGAGCGACATGGAGAACAACAAGAGCATGGCTACCAACATGATCGTCCCTGTGGCTACCGTGCTGCCTTTACCCTGTTCGTCTCCATGGTGGTGCGCTAACAAGTAAGCGACACCATGCAATGCTGACAAGATGATGGTGGTGTAGGCGAAGAGCTTGTGGTAAACAGCGCTCTCTCGAAGGAGATGCTGGTGAGTTCCAGTAGTAAGATGTTGTTCCTGACCGCGAAGAAGAAGACCAATAGAAGTCCCAGCGTAGCGATAGTGCCCGACCCTCCCACCGATCTGGAGCCCACTAGAACTGCATTGACAACCACGAGTATCGTGACAACTGGGAGAGTGAGCACCAAGTCTCCTCTCTTGACGTCGAAGTTGGTGGTGAGCCACGGAACAGGAACAGAGAAGGCACGAAGAGAGAGCGACCACCGAGTGACCAACTACGAGCGTAGTAGAGGCTGGAGGCGAGGTGGTTGACTCGAACAGCGGTCTTTAGGCTGCAATGAAGACTCGTCGTGGACTGGAGTAGCCACTGGAACTGGCTCCGTGCGGACTGGAGTGAAGTCGGTGGTCTTGGGCGACTCGTCCATTGCGTTTGGGAACTAAGGACTTGTGCACTGGCAGGCAAATTCAGGACCGAATAAGCCGAGCCAGGTGGTCGCTATGCCACCATCCGTGACACAGGGGCGTACGTCTGAAGTTGCGGTAACTGTGGACACGAGAGCTGCAAGTGATGACGACCCAAAATCAATTTCGCAGTTGTATAGCCACAATGCAATGCAGAGGTTTCTCTATTAGCCTTAACGGTGTTGTATGGTGTGGAGTTTTCAGAAGTCGAAGCACTCGCTGTGGACGTCGTACTTGATCCTGGACGAGCATTCGAGCTTCATACATTTGTTGATCACGTCGCTTACCAGAGACGAAGGCCCACACACCAGCACGGCGACGCGTTTCTGGCTGTGCTTCTGTGCATCTTGACCCATTGTCTTTAACACATCGGATACGTCCGGGCGCGTGTTGTACCTCATGCAGTGTTGAAGTCGACGGTCGATGGGGTTTTCCAGTTCCGGTTGGCCTTTTGTGAGGTAAAGTTCGGTTTTGAAAACGTCGTTGGGGGACGCACTGCCTCCATTTGGGCCAACTGAGAGTAGATCGTCGGGTAGGTAAGCTGGCGTGTGTCCCTCCAGTTGAATTCGGTGTTGCACAAAGGCAGCGTTCATCATGGCTTCAACCATCCCACGATCTCTCACAGCCCATACAAAATGTACTTTCGTGAGAGCTTGTCTGCTCTGGCAGCAACCAGATGATGCCCCCAGATGATGGGCATCTGGAGGTTATACTCGTGTCATCAGTGATGATTCACAAGCAGCGACGTGCTGCCAGAGGTGAGATCTCACATCTGAGATCAGAGGCGCCTAGGAGACACTCGGGGGGCGCTGCGCAAGCTCCCTCTAGTCTTAGCAGCTTCTCAGACGCATATTTCCTCTCATTCAATTCAAATCACTTTGCAATCTACCCTCTTGGTCACAAGCCCCCGGTCGCGAACACCGGGGCACAGAACAATTTGGATTTCTCATGGCAGCGGCGAATTGGAGAAGATGCTCTCGAATGCGGTGTTGGCGCGGATGATTGGAGCTGTACTTGTGCAAACTCCGATGACATAGTCGATGCCGCCACCAAATCCATTTTTTCGACCACAACTAGAGTGCAGCCAACGGCCGATTTAGGGGCGGTCGTTGGAACGGACATAGGACGTCGTTAGCTAGCTAAATGACATCAATGTACCTGTGGTTTCGAGATTTCTCGGTGGACGAGTTGTCTTCGTTGCCGTTGAAGACCGACTGAGAATTGTCGATGCCACCGTTACGTTTCAAGCACTGGTGTGTCCACATCACTCGGACTTTGGCGGAATATGACTCATGACGAGCCCTCGTTGTAAAGTCCAGAAGAGTGACTTTGGCCGATAGGAAACGATGGGCATTGATCCGAGGGAGTGTGGTGTACACGAAGGAAGTCGCAGGCGAGATCCGCACTGAAGCGAGTGGTCGTCAGCGGATTGGTCGAGTAGTAGGTGACCGTTGCGGAGAGAGTAGTTAGATCGCATTTATACTTGATATTTGTATACTCTATAGTAGGATTTAGAATGAGAACTAACGCCCTCAGGGGCGAAGAACAGAACAGATTTTCGCACGAAGTGCTTACCGGCTTTGGGAAACCAAGGTGTCAAGCCGCTTTTGAAGTAGTGTGTATGTCTGTCGGTGAACGAGATTAAGGGGAAAGCGTTTATCCACGTCAGGCCAAGAGACGAAGGGAGAAGGAGTGGCCGAGTCGCCGTAGACGATCTCGAGTTATCGTCAGTGCTGAGAGAGTACTCTCATTGATTCTTACCGTCGGAGCCTGACTCTGACAACGTTGCTACCAGCTGAAAAGTCAACGTACCTTCCCTACTGAAGGACTGGCAAGGTCAAGTGTGTGCGTGAAGAGCGTGTTGGTCAAGCCCGAGGCCAAGGACGCTATATCAACAGTTGAAGAGTCAACGACGCTCGGTTGGCGCAGAGGTCAACGCTAACCTGGAAGGGATCGACTCGGGGACTATCGAGTTTATTGATCCCACTCATTGCTGACTCGAGAAGGGTTAGTTGTTATTGAGAGTGGAGGGACAAGTGTATATTTTGCCGTGATCCCAACACGACACGGCCCTGGGACAAAATAAAAGAGGTCGGGGATGTGATCGAGCCTTTGGTATACGCAACGCGTCTCGGAATTGTTCAAAGAGCTCGGTTTCAGTTTTGATCAAGGCCTTGCCTCAGCATATAAAAAGGATAACACAGGGAAACTTTGCGTTGTGTATGCAAATTCATTACTGCGCTAACTAGTGCTCGTACTTAATGGTAAATCATAGGCACTATTCTATGCACTACTGAAATCGTGATTCATGTCTGTTTTGGCCCGAAATGGCACTCTTAATAAGTATTGTAGTTTTCAAGGTTTTTGCCGCCCGTTTCAGCTCCGCATCTCTGAGGGGAGTCGTTTTACAATTCAGACCAACGGTGGGGTTAGGTCGGATTATCTCGGAGCGTCATTCTCCCGTTCGAAGGACTTCGTCATTCCTTCGCCGCTGGTCCATCTAAGACGCGGCGCAACAGGAGAACACGGCGAACGACGTTGAGCTGCAAAGAGAGCGCGCTTGCAGAGCTGTGTAAGGGAGATACGACGTATATATGCACAGCCAAAGTGTCCTTTGTCTTTGCTTGCTGGCGATACGGCTCATACACACTCATATATTTGTGCCTTTTTGATACAGATGAGAGTCAACTCTTCAGTTTTTCCAACCCGCCGGCCGTGCGGGGCGCTTTCAAGTGCAGACACTCGTGTTGACAATGCAGCCTGACTCCAGAACTTCCGCAGGGACTACAGCGATCCGTGAACGTACGTGCAATCACACTAATATATATGTGTGTCTTTCTTTTTGACGTGTTCGTATTTGCTCTTAGGACTGAAGATGTGGCCAAGCTATCAGTCCGATTGCGCCTACGGGTATGAGGGGAATTCTGAGTACGGTGTTGAATGTTTGTCGATGTATAATTCTGCTGTGCTTTTAGATTCTTGTTTCAACGTCGCCGGTGTGAATTTACCGCGATGGAAACATGCAGATTCAACTTACTGGTGGCGGAATAGTTTACTTAGAAGATGTGTAAGCGGCTGGATGTCAGCTTCGAAGAATAACGTACGGGCAAGATGCCAAGGACATTGTCTATTCCTGACGCTTAGATTGACTAATGCATTGGACTTGTTGGTGTTGTTTTTGTAGACTTCAGCCTATACAATACCTACAGCACACCGTTCAATAAATTTGAGTTTCTCCGGCTTTGTCGCTATTGCCGTCAGCGTATCTCATTGGTAATCTACTGAGCGTTCTTGCTATTGTCACTATGGAGACTAACAACGCTGTGTAATGGGTCTGGTCATCCCATTACATGAGGTGGTTGTGTGGGACACACCACCTTCTGGGTTCATTGTGGTAACAGTTATCTGTTATGATGTCTGTTAAATAACCGATATCGACATGAACTATTTGTAATAGGCCCTCTGGTCTATTATATGGACAATGTGATTGCAGATTGGTGTGGCACACACACTTCCGTCATGGAGGTGAAGGTGGCGCAAATATGGGTACATATTTGCTCGCATTCACCTTTGGCGCAATCAGTGATTACGCTAAGTGTTCTCTGCACTTCTTTGTGCATGATGATGGTTCCTTCCCTGGGAAACGGTCAGGTAACAAGACCGGCGCATCACCTGAGTTCTTGTGACCAATCACAAGACGCCACGCGGCAGGAAGATTCTTCGAAGGAGAATCTTCAAGTTCAGCCTGATTCAACCCAAGGTTTTATACTACATGTGTAGGTTAAATTACATTTAACCTCAAGGGCCCCTGGTGGTTTTATTCATAGGATTCAGGAACCATAAGCTCATTTCAATTCAGTTGCAATTTTGCCATCAACCGCTCAAGTCGTCTCCAAGCCTCCTCCAAGTCCCCGAGCATCGGCCCACCACTCAGTGAGTCCGCTTGCTCTGAAGACCCAAGCCCTAGCCCAAGCATCCGGCTCGTCTCTGTGCGAGTGCCGTTCGCTTCGGACTCCAGCATCGGCTCGCACTCCTGCGAGACCGTGCTGCGAACAGCTTCCTCTGTTCGGGTGTTCGGGATCAGGTCAACCAGCTCTTCGCTTTGCGTGAGCAGGTTCGGACTGAGTCCCGTTACACGGTGACTTAGCGCACGTACCTCCAAGTTCTACTATCTCTCCGTTCCCCTCTCTGCTTCTCCGTGAACCTCAAGCTGCATCAGTAACGGCGCAGCTGACTGACGCAACACCTTGGGCTGTTGCTGCTCTGGGCCCACCTGAAGAAGAACCACCTCCGCTACCGTCCAAAGCAGACGCTGCGCTGACTATACGTGTTGGCAATCCGCTAGGGCGCTCGCGGGGTGGCTGGAAAAGTGTGGCGACGTTCGAAATGGCCGAAGGTTACGCTGTATCCAAGGAAAAGTGTATTGCATGATATACAGCGCTGCTGACAAGTCCCGAGGCGCCCAAAAAGCCACTAGCTCTACCCTAAGATCCATCGATCTACTTGAGGAGAGCCAAGAACGATTCCCAAGCATAATATATAGAGCTGACATTAGAGAATTTCGTACCGACGCTTCGATATCGTTGGAAACTGCTGACGCTGGATGACCTTCGCCAACTTGGTGACTTTAAGTTTGAGGTGTTCCTATATGTACAACGCGCAGCTCAGCCGGAGCAATTTCACCGCTCCACTGCTCGTCGAGTTGAACAAGCACGTGTGCAGAGGATGGCCTACGAGGCTGCCAACGCTGTGCAGTTCGGAGAAATAGCCTCGCATCATCTCGACGTCGTGCACGCTAGAAGACCGGAGGCTGCAGAATTTCAAGTTCCTCAGGATAACACGACAGCACAGGCAATGGAGCTGGTCTGGCAGAGAGAAGCACTTCAGCAGCGAGAGAACTTGGAACTTGAGTCGCCGCAGACGGTGTTCGTCCATATTCGACTGAGCGGACTGTGAATGCCTGTCGAAGTCAACGTTGTTTCGCTGCGCCAAGCGATTGGGCTACCCGATCATGACATTTTCGCTCGCGGTATTTCCCACGAGTTTACTCCAACACAACCGACGAATGGCAGTATTGACGACGATGATCATGCGGAGGACGATCCAGTGGAGTAGATAGGGAATGCTAGACGCGGAGAGAAAGCTACGATCGGTCGCTACATGTGCACGTGACGACAAAAAATGAATTTATTCATCTAAGTTACTTGTTTGCATGAGCGCATCGAATGCTTGATGTCTAATTTTTGTTGTCATGCAGCCACAGTGATAAAACGTGCCAAAACAGCCTTTGTCCTCGCGACGTGTACACGCACGCATGGCGACGTCAAGAACACGATCCGGGTATAACTGAAAGACTATAATTGCATGACTTTGCAACCATCGCTTTAGCCATCCAAAGCACGGCTCAATCGGATTAAGCTGCGGGCAGTAAGAGGGCAGGAATATCGGTCGAGCTCCACACTAATGGATTGCATCTTGCAACTCTGGATATGCATGTATCTTAGCATTACCCATTATAACAATGGAGTGCGGGAGGGGCCATGGATTAAGACGCGGAATAACGTGCTGCACAAAGGCGTCGTGGAATTTCTCTCTCGTAAACATTCCTTCCGTCCATTCCCACGCAAAATGTCCATGAACATCAAGTGCCGCCAGAATTGAAAGTCGTTTGCCACGACGAAATGGTAGCTTGACAACCGCACGTGTGTTTCTCTTAGACCAGTCATATCGGCGCTGAGAATGACGCCCATCTTTTGCCGTCTCATCTAAGAACACTAGTTGCTCAGCGTATGAAAAAGTAGGCAGCGGCTTCGCGCGATAAGCATCAATTTCGGCGGGAACAGCTTCTCGAGCTGCTTTCGAAAGCACTTTCCGGCTAAGGTTGAGATTGAAATTGAGTATTCTGCATGTTGTCGCTGTCAAAACCGAGGTAATTTCCGGGTAATTCTTGGTTACGTACTCTCGCAACTCTTCAATGTAAATCGTTGGGTGGGCATGTACGTAGGCTTCGACAGCAGCTAACACTGCAGGTGGCCAGCGTGTGCTTGTTTGGCGTGGATGGTGCTCGTTGCCGACGCTCTTTTCGAGAAAAAGCGCGTACCACCGACGAAGGGTTCGTTGCTTAGGGCCAAACAACTCTGACACATACACACTTGACACGTCGTAGATGTGCATTAGCACCACGGCTCTCCACCGAAAGTCGTCTCCATAGGTCATAGTGAAACTGCAAAAGTGTGAATGAGACTGAGAGCTTGCACAGACCTGACCTGAAGCACGTAGCCACTCGTTTTCGCCGTCGGAAAGCGGCAAAACGGAAGGCTCTCACTAAACTGGAGTCGATTCCATTGCCAGAGCCTATCCTTAGAATCATTTCGGAGCTTGTTTTCGCTATCTCGGACCCTCTATCTCGGGATAGGAGACCCCCGGTTTGCCAAAATCGATGAAAACCACACATACATTTCATATTTAGAGGAGCAGGCTGCAACTGCTAAAAATGGGGTCTTATCATTCTTTCCTCAGTGGTGGCGACAAACAGACAGACAACATGGCGCCCGAGCGTGTGTGTGTGGGGGGGAGATCACGCTCTATCATTCCTCACTGCATCAGAACGAAAGGGCTCAGCAGGAAGGCAATAGCTCGAAGGACGGCAGGATAATATGCAAAGTGCTCTTTGGGAATGGAGAAGTATTTACCTTCCAGAGACTTCATCTTTTTGCTGTCAACTCTTTTACGGGAGGACGCTGGAGCTTCACCGTAGCTCCGGACGTGTCGAAATATTGGTCATCAAAGCTCCAACCAATGACGCTAGAACTACTTTTCTGACGACCTCGTAATTGTAGGAAGTGATCATTGAAAATGAAATAGATTCGTTTGGCGTATCCACTGTCGTCCGTGCTGTGAAGACGCCTCTGATGTCGAAGCAGCAGCCACAGATCAGATGGACACGACCGCCGTAAGCAAACGTAAACCACCACCTTCTTGCAAAACAAGACAAGCCGCGATCAACACATCCCATTTTGCAGTATTTTTATTGTGTCTTTCAAGCCTTTTGGCCGATCGTGGTTGAAAAACTATCTTTTCATTGAAGGGATAGGGTAATTGCGCTGAATTAGAGTCGATAGGAAGGGAATTAGAAACTCGCGCAAATCATCTGGGAAATCCCCCGTAAGCCCTCGTCAAAGTCCTGCGCAGATGGAAAGTCTGTCTTGGCCTCGAAAAAAAGGCCATTCGGGATTTTCCCCGAGAAAGTGCACTTTCGCAAGTACCTGCTAACGAGAGTACTCCTTAGCGACACGTGGCACTATCAACAATAGATTGCATACTATCATGCCGAGGCAGATTATTTCGTGACTTAACTACGTCAGCGGTCCGCTGGGGTTTCTACACTATTCTTATATCCTTCCTACGCCTGATACCATAGGGTAAGTACTAGCTCGGCCTTAGGTGGCAGTTAAGCTGATAGCTTACCATTGCGACAATTTACTTTTCAAACCCTCAGATTTATGTCCTTCGAAGGACTTTAAAACCATGTCCTAAAGTCCGATGAAGGTCGCGCAAAAAAACAGAAAGACACAATATCACACACAACAAGACGAAGGAGTAGTCTACCATATCTGCAATGCACACTCAATACATTTTACTGGCTATTGCAACTACCGCATCTCTGACATCATATCAGCAGTGGAGGGATCGTATGCAGAACTGAGCAAGAATACGTTGTACAACGCGTTTCTCACACTCATGACGGTTATGGAGCAGACACTAGCGGACGAAGGTGGAAAATCGCTTTTCTATTCTTCGTCTTCAGAAGCAAATGAGGCGACGCAACGGAGAGGACTTGCGATGTGTACCGTGCAGCGAGGAAGCGGACTGTACGAAGTGTACTGTATAGGCTGGGTGGCTCGGTACCTAAAATGAAATTTGGGTAATGCATTTTGGGTTATTTTTGTTCCCATTTTTTACATTCTTGGATTGGACAAAATGTCACAACGAACGGGGAAGCTCTGGATATTTGTATATGTGCAACAAAGAAGTTTTTTTCTAATTAAAAAATCCAAATTGGTCACCTGCAACTGCAACACTCGACTTCTATGTCTCTTTGGTCAGTGCTTCATCGGCGTAGTACGTCGTCGTGGTTTTTTGCTACCAGCGTGTCGGTTCTTCGTCCACGTACTTTTGTTTGGTGGCAGCACTGTCCAGAGCGTTCGCTTGATAATTTTGAGCTGGAAGAGATTGAAGGCATCGTTTCCCTGTTTTGCTTAAACGCGCATCTGGCCTGCAAACTGGATGATGTTGGTGCACTTTCAAGCAGTGGTGCAAGTGTGAATTGTGCAGCAGCGAGCTTAGTCTAGGCTCACAGAAATGGACTTTGGAGCGCTTCACTGAAGAATACCAAGTCAAAATTTCATTGTTCATGAAATTAAAAAAAAATCATGCGTTGTCACAGTCACTGTCCATGCTGTAGTCGCTGTTGGTATGGACTCGGCGAAGAAATTGCTCGAGTACTCGATTACGGCTGGCTGTCCGGCGATTTCGCCGATCTTGATCTTCTGCAACCCGATGCTCTTGACAACCCGGTTGAATTGGCATTCTAGTACTGCTCCATCGGTCCCGAGCAGTAAGAAGGTCGTTGTGGTGATAGCGCGGCCGGTGAAGTGTGCACCCATACTCTCCTTCTTCCAGCCACAATATGTGGCCTTCGCGTTCTTCTGTACTGCTTTCGCTATCTTCACTGTCCTCGCTGGGACCACCACTGTCCAGGCTGTTTTCGCTGCCAACGCGTAAATTCGCTGGATCCAAGTCTTCCACGACGGCGGGTCGAGCGTGGCCATGATATATAATAATAGCAGGTACTAGTGCTTTCACGGCCGACGTTGATGTGGCGAGGTCGGTGAATCTTTTTCGCCGCAAGTGTATAGTGCGGTAGCCCAGGGGATCCAGCGAGCTACTACTCTCTCCGGAACTGGGGTCAGAAACCCTGAAACACGAACGTTCCAGAGCTGGCGTGTGGCCCTTGTGTATCCTCTTTGGTTCGATCTTGGTGGCAACCTGACAACCTGCCGAGTTGGCAGTTAATGTAGACCTTGAGCGTGTCGGGCGTGTCGTTTACTGTCTGAAACGCACCCTTTTAGACCAGGAACAAACCACCAGAACACACTCCCTTGTAAGATAGCCAAAATACAGAGTAATATATGCAAATATACAGCCGCTACTTATTCTTTATGACCCTTGAGCGGTGGGTCTATCACCAGTCCACTGAGTATACGCTCCAGACACTGGTCAGTCTGAAACGCACTCTTCTTCTCACGCGCACCACCGTCTAAGAGGGATACAATACTCTCGAATCTCTGAAACGCAGTCTACTAATACACTTAAAGGGGACTACTAAACCCTCCAAGCAGAATCGTTAACATGAAATGGGAACCCCACTCTTACCTTCACTCAGTGGGCCCAACTAGGATATGGAATGCCGTGGATCAACTCTGAGATGCCGTCGCGTACGATCCCCACAGGCAACTTGGACTTGAAGCTTGGGAGGAAGTACGCGGCGTCCTTATATCCGCGCCCTTGTCCCAGCAGGCCACCGAACGAATTCGACTTGTGCTCAACTTGGTAAAACTAACTCTGTTTGTCACTCTCTACTTCGGCTATCTTCTTTCTGAATCTTTCAATATCTTCTGGGCAATTATCTTGTGTTCTGTATACCTTTGGGGGAGTTCACTTGGTCTTTGTATAGGGCGCACACACTTCACTTGTCTTCGACAGGACCTCCACGTACTTGGTCCGTCTCTTCTGCTCTGAAACTGGCCTCTTGGCCGCACAGTTCTTGGTCGTACACGCTGTACACAGTCGTAGGATGTTTTGGCTTGCTGCTCTTGAGTCTCGGTAGCTTGGTAATGTCCACAGCAGTCGCCAATATCTGAACCGAGGCTTGGAATCTCTGAAACGAGGTCATATATCTCTGGAATGGGGCCAGTTTCAGACTTTTGGGGGTCAGTTTCAGACTTTTAGGAGTCTGGGTCGTCGGTTTCAGGATTCATTCGTCTTCAACATCATCACGACACATTGCTGGGTGTTCTTGAACACCTGGGAGTCCATACACGTTCATATCTTGAGTCTTGGTGTGTCTTGTTCTTCATGTTTTCTTGCCTGCGGGTATTCTCGAGTGGTTCTTGGGCCTGGAACGGCTGTATTCAGTGCCTTGAGCCAAGGCGACACGGATTGTCTGACACGATACGTTCGTGCAGACAAGTTATGCTTCTTCCTGGCGACCCGTGTTCGGGACGGGGGCGGTTCCGGACTGAGCGCATGTGCGTTTCAGAGTGTACATCTCTAGAACGCGCGCTTCCGGAACCCAAGGGCCCATCCTTGGCTCTCCACAAACTCACCCCTCAAACCACGCACTCTTTCCACAAAATGTCGCAATAGATCCACACCCACCAATCGAAACTCCGAAACTCCGCTGTCGCAACTGAAAATCGGCTGTCCCAAAACGTGGGAAACTGCCTCGTGTCATTCATAAAGAGCCTGTTGAGCCGGAGGTGCTTCGTCTTCCCACACATGCCGGAGTTCTACTTCTTCTTCATCTGTTCTGATCTCGCCCTCCACGCTGTTGAGGTACACTTGAAACCGACGTTCTTTCGCCAAGTCTTTGAGTCTGAGCACCATGTAATACACGTATTCCTTTGGCGCAGCATTGGTCAGATAGCGCTGTAATTGCGAGGATACAACGCGTCCGTCGCCTGTGTCAGTCCCACTTGGTCGGAACGCGCTCTGTCGGTCCGTTCGATCGTTGATAGATGTTTCTTCTGTCGTTTTCTTTGGGTACGTCTTGTTTACGCTGCGCTTTGTCTTGATCGCCTCGGAATCTTTCTGTTTCTCATTTTCTTTGTTCTCCTTTTTAAGTTTCGCCATTGTTCGAGCGTTCCGAACCGTTTGCCACCCTCCTTTCTCGTCAACCTTCGATCCCTCTCTAGTGCCGCTGCCGATTTCAGCTTTTGGCTTGTTCTGTCGGCCTTCCATCTGCCTCTCTTTCTCATCCTTGTGCCTGGACACTACGTTGGCTGCTCGATCCGTCTGCTTCTCTCCGCGTTGTCTTGAAGACTGTATGCCAGGGGATACGGCGCCCTTCCAAGCGCCCCCCCTTGCTTCTGGTTTTGTTCAGTTGTTGTCTCCTCCTGCTGAGGCTTGAGCGGTCGCCTGCTAATTTGGAAGTTCACTCTAACTTCCTCTGTCCGGAAATATAAGGCCGTCTCGATAGTTAAGCTTTGTCCGAAAATATAAGGCCAAGTGGGAAATTAAGTACGATTAGTTGAAAAATTACTGGCATCAACCGAACTTAGCGTGACCTTCGCGGTGTCGTGCACAGCAGCATCACACGGAAGTGTCAGAGGAAGCAACCCATACTTACCCGTCAGGAGCAACGCGTTCTTGTTCTTGTGCGGGATCTGGTAACAGCTTTCTCCGTCCACCTTCAGTGAAGCTTCAAATACTGACTGGAGTGTCATGAAGACCCTGTCAATCTTGTCGGAGGATAGCTCCTTGAACGCTTCGTCGACGTTCTCTACCAATTCTTCAATTGTGCGTGAGTTCTTTCGATGCTGTAGTGTTTGTAGTGATGCAAAAAAGCCCCAATCCAAACAGTTGTAATCCGGTGAATTAGCTGGTTGAGCCGTCAATGTCATATCCCATCCATCCTCAGCACGTGAGTCCACTACTGCGCTGTCGTTCAGCAAGACATGTGGCTTGGCATTGTCTTGCTGAATGCGCACCCGCTTTCCAGACGGCCACAAGCGCTTGATCTCTGGGATGACCGAGTAGACCAGGCAGGCGCGATAAATATCGCGATCCACAGTGTAGGTTTTGAGCTCTAGCGTCTCTGCCCCCCTATTCTTGCTCTTGCGCTTGGCCGACCCGTATACAACGAACGGCCACGTGCCAATTTTGCCGTCCCAAACCTCTTGACGTGCTGCAACCCACCGTGGCCGCGCAATTGCGACGAGGAACATTACCTTGACCATGAAGTTCTTGTTTTGTACCGTTACGTGAGGGGGCAACTCGTTTGGGGCGAGGTAATAGTGTGTGCTCTCCTTTCGCAAGAAGAACCATTTTTCGTCTACGTGTACGTAATCCAGCAGTGAATCAAACTCATACCCCCCCCCCCCCCCCGAGGTGATGGCTTCACAAATTCGAGCGCGAACTTCATCCGCGCAACGCGCTGGGCGTCTGAAAGGCGAGACTTGACTCGAGCATGATGGCTACGGAACAGTCCAGACCGTAGGTACGAGTGTAGCGATGTTTTGGAATACAGAGTTGCTCCGCTAAAGTTCGAATATTGGTTCGCAAATGCAAAGGCGTAAGTGCGATCTTCTCTGCGGGCTCTCGAGGGAATCCAGCAGCTACGCGAGACTTCCTGTCGCTGCGATCCTTCCTGCCGCTCTCCACAGCACACAACTTGCCGTCCTTCACCGTGTCGTAGGCCTTCATCCACAGCCGACGAATAGAGCGCTCTGAGCAGTCCAAAGCAGTGGCGACACGTTCATATTCCTTGGGCGGGAGCTTCATGTTCGTTGCGACCGAGTACATGAGCGCGAGGGCGCGCTCACGCTCCTCTGGCGTCAGGTTCTTGCGCTTGGGGCGGGCTGTCGGCGGCTGTGGGGTCATGGGTAAGACGGAAATGACCAAGTGAAGGAGTCAGACGGCCATATCTCGGGCTTGACTGGTCCGATTGCGACGAATCAAGGGGCAACGTGTAGAGCTATGATTGGCGCATCTATTAAACCAATCAAAACGTTTAAAATATCTCTTTTCGTCTTAATTTTGAATTTAGAAAAAAGTGGCCTTATATTTCCGGACAAAGGAAGTAATACCGACTTCCTTGGCTTATAGTAGACATCCCACATACCGGTACACCGTACCACCAATCAAAAGCCAAATTCCGATTTGGTCCAATACTGAAATTAAGTGATAATATTTGTATCTATCTTCAGATCACTATACTGAAATCAAGTGAATATATTTGTAGCCATCTTTAGCTTAACATTCTACTCGGCGTCAATGTCGTCATCCGAACCCACCTCACCAATATTGTAGTCGATAGCGCAATGCCGAGCTAATGAGTTGATCAGGTCAGCTGCTGCGATGTCAGCCTCGTCCATTAGCGTACCGTAGGCCTTTTTGTAGCCATTAGCTATAGCTGAAGAAGATAACTCGTCTCAAGCCTGGCGAATCCACCGCGCCACAGTAACTCGGTCTGGAGCTCGAAGCTCGAACTTTTTACCGTTGGTGTGGGCGCCTAGTTGTTGCCTCCAATTGACAACCCAGCAATCACGTAGACGTGCTTTAAAAGGATAGTTCCAGGCAACATCAGCTGGCTGGCAGACTGATGTTACACCTAGAGGCACCTTTAGAAGCACCACGTTGATAGATTTTGCGTATGAGACGACTTCAGGGGTCCAATGCCCCGAAAAGCCGTCCCATAGCAACAGGATGGGCACTGTAACAGGGTTACACAGGCTGGTGTAATTGGGTACACCAGATATACGTGTATAGCCGGACTATACACGGACAAGTATACGGCAAGCCTTCTGTGTGTGCGTCACATACACAGTCAACAATCATTTCGAGCCGCCAATGGCACAAACATTGGCGGGCGCTAAGCGCACTGCTATTGGTGGAAAGGGGCACATTTCCACCAATCAAACGCATACATAAGGGCCGGAGCGTGAGAGCCAACCATGGCTTCACCTCCGTAGATACATAAGTCATTTAGATAGGTTTGCTAAGGGCCCGCCACGCGGCGGGCTTCCATTCAATTCAGTTTTCTATTTTCAAGTTAAAGTTTCGGTCTTTTTGCTTAGAAATACACGGGGACGTGTATTTCTACTTGCA
The DNA here is from genome assembly GCA_025722995.1 of Phytophthora agathidicida. NCBI lineage: Eukaryota > Oomycota > Peronosporomycetes > Peronosporales > Peronosporaceae > Phytophthora > Phytophthora agathidicida. Next base: position 1,720,653 of record CP106972.1, on the reverse strand, counting down.
TACAAAGTCTAAGTAACTTACGCTTCCTCAAAAGCGCATACTAGTGTATGCTAAAGAAACGGAGCGCGTCTCGCCCTGTTTCAGGCGCAGTCATGTCATTTCGAGCAGCGAAATGATACTTCAAGAAGCTGATTGAAAGATCACTGTTCCACCAACCTGATACAACATCAGATTTAGAATTAGAACTAGAGCTTCCGCTTCGTGCAAATCAAACTTACCTTTGTGATTGCCACGAATCTCAAGACTCTGTTCTTCACGAACTCTTTTGATGTCCTTCCAAATCTGCTTTCCAAATCCATATCTGACTCTTGCATTTTCTAGAGCGGTGTCGGGAATTTTTTTAAGGTTTCGCATTGAAAATGACAAACGGACGGTATTTGACGCCATCTGAGTCACCCAACAACATCACTGTAGCCCGCTCCTTGTTCTTGCTTGAACAGCGCACCCAAACCGTTTTAGGACCTTTTTTATTGATCGTTTTGGTTGGTAGGAATTAAAAAAAAGTGGCTACACAGAACAAAATTAGTCTTCATACCAGCTTCCAGATAAAATTGTGAATTTTTTGTAAAATGTGTACCTGTTTGGATCCGCATTATAGACTTTTGTGACACCCATATTGCGCATGGTCGCCTTCACTGTCGCGGCAAACTCGGCAGCAATAGCAGCCAGCTCTGGAGGGGTCTTCTGTCCTGCGCGCGTCCTCGCCCTCGTGGACAGCCTGTGGCGCGCCTTGAAGGCGTGCTGCCAACACCACAAGCCTTCAAAGTCCTCCACACCGTACTCAGCAGCAATCTCCTTGGCCTCAAGCGTCAGCATCAGACTAGAGATAGGCACGCCCTCATGGCACAGATCATTCACCCACTTTACGAGCGCTTCTTCGGCTTTCGGCGGCAGCTTGGTCCCGATCCCAGTTGGGCGTGCCTTCCTCTTGCCGTTCCCGTTCCTGGCCGCGCATTGCTCCTCCAGCTTCACCTTCTCACGTACCCATTTTAACACTAATTTGCGCCTAGACTCAAAAGATGAAGCACTTAGGTCAGGATAGAACTCGCTAATGACTTTGCGGACGTCCTTGCACTTTTCCACAGCACGCGCGATGGACAATTTCTCCCGTGCTGAGAAGGATGCACGCCGTTGTCGGCGTCGAGCTTGGCTGAAGGCTGGATCCATCGCAAAATGAATGGTGTCCTTCGCAAAATGAGTGGTACCAAATTTGTATCGATTTTGTGATAGCTCTTATAAGCCAGGGCGGCTAATACTGCAAAATGATCGGTCGCTCTTATATGACCTTGTCCACTATAAGTCAGGGAAGTCGGTAAGTACCATCGATGCAAATATTTATGCACTATAATTGGAGCTTTTGACGTTGTGCGACTTTTCGTGAAATAAATGAGCGAGGCGAAGCGAGCCACGCGAAATCTTACGCGATCTTAACGAAATCCATGACGAACTGGCGTGAGTTGTCGTTGGCCTCCGTCAGTGACTTTGCTTTCCAAAAGATTTTTTGCCTTAATGGGATCCGATGGATCCAGCAACAGAGCTACCAACAATAACTTCGGCCAGGAACTCATGGTCTCACATAAGCCTTGGTCTCCATACACTCAGCGATACTGCCATGTCGGAGTTCATGCCACAAGACAATGACCAAGCGGAACCTCATTTGCGGTCATCTGGTCGATCGCGAAGGCTGGATATTGAGAAGAGTACGGTGAATGATCAGCTTTCACTGTCCTCGCCGAGGATCAGAACAAGGCTTCGGTTTGATGATAAAGAGACCGTAGTTATCGACAATTGTTTGGATTTGGCGCGCCATAGCTCCAAACACCATCAGGTGACGCGGAATACCTCGCGAAAAAAGCATATTGGAATCAGTCTTCGGAGAAAGCCAACATACCAATGCATCGGTATCAACTGACCTGGATATGGGTCCAAGCCACACAAGAGATTCTAATATTTCTGGGGAATGTCATTCCTTCTCACCCGGTGTTGTCCAACGTGACCAGGACAACGGACAAAGCCCAGACCAGCGCGTTTCCCATTCTGCATTACGCAGCGCGAGAAGCGGACGTAATATAACACCAACCCGCGCAACATTTGGCCGGAACTCTACGTCAAGTAGTTCATGTCGTGCGCACAAGGCGACACCAAGCCATTCAAAAGGGTGTGATACCACTCCAGGCAGTGCAAGGCGTTCGAGCAAGACTACACCAAGACGCCTTGCGCAGGACAGGTCAAGCCTAACTGGTAGTGTAACGCGTGGCGGGGACATCACACCCTAGCATTCAAGAGGAAGGCGTGGTCGCAGTTATACACCAAGCAGCATCCAGCGCAACCGGTCGTCCAGTACGCCTAACCGAGAGCTACAGTGTGGTGCTATAGGGCATCGTTCCTGTGAATCTCCCCCAAAACCACTACACTTTGAGATGCCCAAGCAGCGAAAAAAAGCACATTGGATGTTCATCGACCTCGTTTGTGATGAGCAACACCGAGCCAAACAGCCCCTTTTGTCTTTGTATGCGAGGTGTGTCTGGTGCAAGAAGTGCAAGTGTGAAATACAGTGTGAACGGAGCAACACATATCATGTAACAAGACACATGGAAAAATTTCACTCGGCCGAACTACGAAATGAAACGAATGAAGAACGGCTGCGCAAGAAAAGAAAGATGCAGACACTTGTTCACCGATAAGTCACTAATAACACAACGATTTTGTTGGCTGACGAAGCTTGCTCGCCGGAGGATCAAGAGCGAGCTGATGACTTAGTTGCAATCTGGGTCGCGAAGTCAATGCGACCATTTTCCATGATGAAGGATAAATATTTTCAGAAGTATGCCAGGCATTTGAACCGGATCCAAGGGATTGTTACCGTGTCAAAACCATGGAAACTACGTGAACGAGTTGAAGATATTGCTGTCGATCTTCGTGGGACACTGAAACAAACAATTTCAGATGAGTGTGATTTTTATTCAGAATCATCGGATATTTGGATTTCCAGAAGCAAAATGGGTTTCATCAGCTTCACGATTCATTATCTGACTCGGGAGTTCAAAATGCGCAGTTGGGTATTGGAGGTGAAGCGTATCAAAGGCAAACACGACGGCGATGTAATTGCTGGATCATTGAGGAGTACAATGATTGAGTGGGGTCTCCGGTTGGAGAAATGTACAAAATTCCTCCGGGATGGTGCTTCAAATGGTGTGAACGCTTGCCAAAAACTCGGCCTCGGTGATATGTCGTGTTTGGCCCACAGTATTCATCTGGTAGTTGGAGCTGGGATAGTGAAGAAGAAATGCACTAAAATGAATTCGAAGGACTTGCTTGCTTCGGCCAAAACCGAATTAGAGATCAAAAAAGCAGTGAACCACCAAGCAAGAGAAGAAATTGATGAGTTTGTAGAAAATGTTGGTGAATCAGAGCGACAAACCCTCAACAACCTGCGCAAGGTAGTTGCAGTGTTTCGCAAAGTGGCTTCGTACTTCAGCAGATCCTCGAAAGGAAACGATCCATTGAAGGACTTGCAGACCGATAAGCCGCAGCCACTACTACCACAATTGGATAGCCCGACACGTTGGAATAGTACTCATTTCATTCTGCAACGCATGATAGTGATGCGTGATTTACTAGGCCAATGTTTTGTGCATATGGCAAGCTCGGATGATTATTCAGACGTGAAGCTCACGCAGCCGACCGCCGAACAGTGGACAACAATTCGATGCTTGAATGTTTTGCTGGAGCCCTTTGCTGAAGCTTCAACTTGTCTTAGTAGTCAAGAATATCCTACTTTAGTCGTTTGCGTTCCTGTGCTGCGGATGGCCCAGAGAAAACTCGCCAATGCCGAGATGTTTAAAGGAATTCTTGGTTCCGTGAAAAACAAGGCGTACACACCCCAAGTTTTGATGATGATGCAAACGTTCGCTACCTGTACCTTAAATTGGTGTTGGAGAGATTGATCAACAGACTTCCTGCTGAAATCTTTTGGATTTCACAATTGGATCCTCGTGCGGCACTCGTGAAGCATTTAGGCGCTGTTGAACGTGAATATGCGAGCGATTGCTTTCTGTCGGCTGCTATTGAAATGGCAAAATACATGGGTTTGAGCGACACAAATGCCGATGATCAAGTAGCAGCCGAAGACACCTCTTCAAATCGTAAGAGGCAGCAAGCGACGTGGGCGGACGTATTTTGCTGCAAACCAGATGAAGTCGTATCTTCGGGGACAGATTCCAGCCTACGAGAGAGGTGTGAGTCTGAACGACAGCTTTACTTCGCTGATGCATGTCAAACATTATTTAGTACGGACCCATTGGAGTGGTGGGAAGGGAAAGAGACGAAATATCCAATTCTAGCATCATTGGCGAGAAAGTGGCTCGGTTGTATCGCAACTTCAGTGCCTTCTGAACGAGCTTTTTCAACTAGAGGGAATTTGGTGACCAACAAGCGGTGTTCGTTAAAACCAGCCATTATCCGCGATACTTTGCTTGTTGGCCAAAATTACGAGGAAAGTGACAGCAGTGATGACACTGGAAGTGATGGTTGTGCTACCGATGAAGACGATTCAAATGACCTCACTGCTTGAATGGATATGGTACATTAGATTGATGCATCATGGGCTCCGAGCACTGGTTGTCCGGAGAATTTGACATTCTAAATGGTAGTGCGCACTTCGTAGGAAGACTCATACATATTATTTTCTTGTATCTACTTGCCATTCCTGTTATTCCCCTCCACACAACTCCACATATCCACTTGTGCTTGAGGGTGTCCATCCGCGCTAGACATCTTGAAGTCATCAATGCTATCTTCAATCTGCTCTGCTGCAAATGAGGTTTCCTTTGTTCTTCTTCCACACCGCAGCCAACCCTTTGTCTTAGTTATGCTCCTCGTGAGCAGTGAAATGCAAGCTTGTATGTGATCACACATACCCGAGATTGTGCGCTTGTTCATGTCCATGATGGATTCAAGCAGGAGATACGTCCTAGCAAACTTGTCGTACACAGTATTGACCTCGAACGAATGCTGCAACGGGATGTGACGGCTGATTGTGTGCATCTCGATTTTAAGCCAATCGAATTGTTTCTTCGTTATCCTCCGTTAAGAAGGCTAAAAAAGGGTTGATATAGGAGTCCCTTCGTTGTCTCAGATAGCGGTAACGTCGAAGGCTCTAATTATAATGCATAAATCGAACGACTGGAAAAATAAAAAGTACATTGATAAAAAATCACGTTTTCTCATCTAATCACAATTCACAAAAAAAAATTAGCCACGTACGTCATGCGCCCCAAGCAGCTCCTGCTGCTGGTGCTACTTCTAGCGCTCTGCAGCGTGCGCGCCATCGTAACTCCCGACGCGCCGTCCAGACCCACGTCAAGCGAGAACACAGACGCTTCCACCGGCGACTTAGCGGCCTCCGCCGACACAGAACCGACACAGGACGAGTCGTCAACAGGCGATGTATCACAGCTCTCCACCAGTTCCGACGCCTCCTCGAGTCCGCAGCGCATCGCAGAGCCGGACGAACCCAAGGCGGACACAGCATTGGCAGATGAAGATGTGGACCTTTTATTGGACGTCCCCAGCGGCCTCTTCGAGGTGGTGGACGCCGACAGTGTGGACACCCGTAAACGTCAGAATTACGCGTCGCTGGACGCCGGGGCAACGATTCTGGACGCTGCACCAGACACCAAAAGCCCCACGAACTTGTTGGTCCCCGACAAGGACCGATACATGCTCACGCCGTGCTCCAACCCGAGGAAATGGGTCGTTATTAGTCTCTCGGAAGATGTGCACGCAGACGCCATTGCAGTTGCCAACTACGAGAAGTTCTCGTCCCCTGTGAAAGATTTTATTGTACTGGGTAGTTTGAATTATCCTACAGATACGTGGTTGGTATTGGGCAACTTTACAGCTGCACATACGAACGGCGAGCAGATTTTCCAGCTTGATGCGCAGCAACATGTGCGCTACATGAAGTTCCGCTTCTTGTCGCACTACGGGTCTGAGTACTATTGCACGCTGAGTCAACTACGGTGGGTGGATATTTTGCTGTAGGTGTGTGATATATGTCTGTGACTGACGTACTGTTGCTGCAGAGTGTTTGGTCGGACGTTTACGCAAGTGATCTCTCAGCTGGAAAAGAGTATTGACGCAGAAGTGGAAGCTCTAGACGCGCCTGCTGCAATCTCAGCACCGCAACTGACTGCTTTGCCGGGCAGCATCGAGGAATCTGTGCCTCGAGTACCGGACCCGACAGAACTCATGAGTCAGTGCTTGATGGAGAAGAACAACACTGTTGTGGCTGTATTCTACGATGAACCACAGCGCATCGAGCACTATCGCAGTCATGGAATGTGCTGTCTGGTTGACTACACCCCCGAGAAGATTGAAGCGGAAGTCGCTGCTACTATGAACGCAAACGAGCATCCGCCTGCGACGAACACTGAATCGGGAGACTCCGACACAAATGATGGCGCAGTGCAGTCACCTGGTTCATCACCCAGTAGTACACCCATCTCCAACACAAACGCATCGAGCGTCGCTGTCGGTACCGGCTCCAGTTCTAATGCTACTGCTCCAATCAGTGCGCCAGCGACACCCACGTCGTCGTTGTTGCCCGCTTCTCACATTGCTACCGCGTCGTCTGCTCAAGGTCTCGGACGACTGGAAAGCATTTTCGTCCGTATCACCAAGAAAAGTAAGCATGCGTCGGAGTTATCATGCTCAATTCGCTCTGCGTGCATTGGTCTCATTTTGTGTGTGTGCAATGTATACAGTTCAAGCGTTAGAAGTAAATCAAAGCGTCATGGCGCGGCAGCTCGAGGAATTCCACGCGCAACAGTGGGCAGCCATTAAAATGCTCCAGGTGCCGATGCTAAAGAGTTCTACCTAGATTTCAGGCCAACCATGCTAACCGCTGCTGCTTTACCAGTCGAACCAAGAGTCCCTGAACGACCAGCTCAAGGAGATTCGATCCATGATCGTCGACCTGGTAAGCCTCAATATCTATTTCACGTGGTGACAATGTGTATTGACTCTTATCATACCTGCAGAAAAATCATGTTGCAAAAGAGTTGTCGGCCAACGAACAAGTGCTGCTAACCTATGGTCGGCTACTTGATGAACTCCGACGGGATAACATTGCTCTGTGGGTAAGGATTGATCACGTTGTAGTCAATATTGCTGGTACCCATTTTACTCATGTTGGTGTCTGCTCTGTAGAATGAAATGCTCATCGTCCGCGAGGTTATCACTACGATGAAAGCAGGCATCCTCTGCGCCATCGTCCTGTCGGGAGTCATCATTCTATTCTATCTGCTTCGACTTCTGTTTCGGTGTGTGTCCAAGTGCAAGGAGCGCGCTGATCTCCGGGAATGGTTCTGGCGTATGGAAAATCACGAGAGCAGCTCGGATGATGGAGGCAAGAAGGCGCCATCCGGCGACATGGCCGCGGGGGCTCTGCGAGTGAATCGGAAGGCGCAATTTGGTTCCTCCTGGGATGATTCAGCTATCGAGCGGAAAACTCTTGTCAGCGACATGGTCGGCGATGGTCCGCAGAAATTCCGGCGCCATCGAACAAAGAGGTCGAGTCAACCTGCAACGTCACTAAGGCGCTCCAGAAAGTGAAGGAGCTCCACTGCAATAAAGTTACATTCTGGATGCGAACCGGCGGCAGTTTTCCTCTCCTTAGTCCTGAAGGCTGTTGTCTCGCAATGAGCCGCCGAGGATCAGGTTCATCGTTCTCCAGCAGCAGCGACGTCAACTTCGACGATCTGGACGACCACCAAGTGTTCGGCTACCTTGAAGACGATGACGATTCGCGGCCGTCCACTCCGGGCAGTCGATTAAGAAGGTGCGTTGGCTGATGCTTACTGCGGGCTCATACTACTAGTAACTTGTTGCTCAACTTTTGCACGAACAGTCCGAGTGCAGACTTCCGCTTAGATTTCTCCTCGAGGATCAGCGCTTCGCGAGCCCCACCACCTTCCAAGCCAGCAATTACCCCAAACAAACCTGTAACGTTCTTGGACTACTCGCTACTATTTATCAGCAAGGTGATTTCCATGGGGCTAACTGGTTTTCTCTCTTTCTGCATGCTGTTGTGTAGGCCACTCGCAAAAGTATGGTTTCTACCAAGCCGCGTTCGCCTTCCTTGACTGCGAAGTACGTCCGCTCTCTAATGTACAGATAGATATCTACCACTGGTGATATTGATAACTATTGTTGATTTCAGAAAGCGTATAGTGAAGCGTCCGGCATCGTTGACTCTGAACACTCTGAGTTCTCCAACGTCGAAAATCTTCTCTCAAAATCGAGAATACCCGACAGAAGGCATGACGTTAGCTTCATCAGCTTCTTCTTCGAAGGATTTTGAGAGTGATTCATTTTTCGAGGAGGCAACTACTGCAACAACAACAGTAACAACGACGACGACGACAATTGACACTAACAACGATAGGCTAGACGACACTATTGATGGAGAGCGAGCGAATTCAAGGAAGGAAAGCCCTATCTCCACCCCGCCCAGCCCCAAAGCTCGAAAGGGAAAATCAGTTGGAGCCACACGTGCAAGTGAATCTGTGGCTGTAGCTCCGCTTGGAAGCGCCAATGCACTCGTTGGGGCTTTAGCATCACTGCAGGCTCAAGTGGAGCTGCTTACTAGCGAGAAAACTCAGTTGGAAGCTGCAGCGGTCAAAGCACAAACGACAATACAAGAACTGGAGCAAAAGGTGGCCGCGTCGGAGCAGTCCAGTGACCTATTTGCGCGCCAGCTTGCCAATGTAAAAGAGAGTTTTCAGGCGAAACTAATGGCTCGTGAAGAGGAAGTATCGCTTGAAAAGATGACGCTTGCGAAAGAGAAAGAGACGCAGTTGCAGCACCAACAGGCTCGGTTTACCACTGAAGCGGAACTGTGGAAGCATGAAATTGCGGCTTTGACGAAGGTAAAACTCGACCTCGAGAATGAAAACGACAGACTGTGCAAGGAGTTAAACGACGAGGACCTGCAACGAGGTTTCGCAGAGGCGGAGCACCGCACGCTTAATGAGGAGCACACTCGTACATGTGAAGAGCTGCAGATGCTGATTCAAGAAAGGGAGCAATTTGAGCACGCGCAGGTCAAGATCCAAGAGCTTCGGTCTAGATTGACAGAGAACATTGAGCAGCATGAGCTTCAACGCCAATATTTAGAGAACCAAGTGAAGAAATTGCAGGTTGAGAAGGAGGACCAACTTGCGGGATGGGAGCGTGAGCGTCAGAATTGTCTTCGTCAGAATGAAAAAGACAAGTCCAAGCTTCTCCGTTTCGCCCAGGAGGTCCGTGGACTGCACCATTTGCTCCAATTGTCTGTGGCTGAAGCACGTGAGCAGCTTAATACCGAGGTGAAGAAAACCAAGAGTGCGCTGGAAGGTATCCAGCAACAAGCTAGCGAGTTTGCCGTCCACCAGAGTGACCGTGAGGTGGCGTTGATGTCACGAAAAGGCCGCATCCTCCAACTAGAGACTCAGCTGAAAAACGATCGACAGACAATCAATCAACTGGAAGCCACACTGGCCAAGTCGACGCGTTCACTCGAGAAGAAGTACGTAACGCTGAAGCAAAGGTTTCAAGAGCAAAAGGAGCACTTGGAGATCACGCTGGCAGTGCGCCAGGGACTGACGACCGACTTGCAGACAAAACGAACGCAAGTTGCGGAGCTGGAGAGGGAGGTGACAAGACTCAGCCTCACCAAGAGTAAGACAGAAGTGAAGCTCAAGCACTCACAGCAGCAAATTGTGGCGATGCAGAAGGTTCACGCTCGCGAGGTGGAGAAGATGAAGAAGAAATCGCCAGGTGTAACAAATGACAACAAACTGGTGGAAGCACCACCAACGAACCCCTCTCAAGTGGAAAATGTACGTTCACTGGCTTGTGTCATAGCGTTAGTCATTGTGGGCGTGTAAATCGCTAACACTTTGGTCGGTTCGTGTAGAACGAAAGCAACAGTTTACTGAACGGGAACCTAGAAGAACCAGGTACGTAGCTGAAGGCTTTGCTTACGTTTATGGACACCTGACGGATGATAGTTTGAACAGAGTGGCGTGAATTCGTGGAGCTAGTAGCCGCCTACGAAGCGGAACGTCAGTTGCACATAGGCGCAGCAGTGTAGGAAAGGCCTGTTAGATCTTGTGGATTGATGCAACTGATGAACAGTATGACAATGCGAGCCCAACGAGAACTACGGCGTGGAGCTCAATGCACATGGCTATTTCAGTCGGAATTTCCGAGAAAGCTAGCTATTCTCGATCGCGTGTAGGTACTTGCCCTAAGGCGTGCTTTATAGTGGCGGAGTCGTCATGAGGGAGGACCAGCGAGACCGCAACTGGAATATGCAGGTCACGGCACTTTATGACTACCAACCTGAACGTAAGTTAGAATACGATCAAGGAATTCCGTGGGTGCTAGTATTCGTGACTGACATGGTTGTATGTATCTCCAGAGCCGGACGAGCTGGGATTCCAGGAAGGCGACGTGCTGCGAGTGCTGCGTGTGCAAGATGACGGGTGGTGGTCGGGATATAGCGTCGAGAATCCCGATGTCATCGGTCTCTTTCCGTCGAACTACGTTCAGGCACAGAGGGACATTCCCACCTTGAAGAGCTCAAAAACATTTGCTGATACGGCCACTACACCACGGCCTCCTGCGAGCTCACGACAACGAATTCAGCAGCAAGTACTCGACACCCCTGAGCTTGCAGATGAAAATGAGGATGACGACATAGTGAATGAGCTGCGTGGAGAATATCGCGGTCATGTCGGAGCTGTGTTGCAGTTAAGGAAAAACCTGGAGGAAGTCGAACGAGCCAGCGAAGCAGTGAGAGACGCGCGACGACAGGTTTGGTTGACGTGACCTTCAGTTTTGAAAACATTCCCAACCCTGATTAACAGTCTCTGTGTGCAGGCAGAACGAGAAATATTGAGGCACAAACGAAGTTGGCAGGAACGAGGTCAACAGGAGGAAGGCATTGACGTGGAAGAATTAAACCAGGAGGAGAACATGAACCGTCAGCAGCACCAAGAATCACGTCTCCATAATAGTGAAAATTCCGATGATGACGACGAATCTGCTTTTCCCCACCTGCAGGGTTCCATGCATGAGAGCGACCATCAACAGACTAGCGAGGTTGAAAAAGACCCCAGTGATGACAATGGAAACGAGGCACAGCCGGTCGTACAACACGACCAAACTGCAGAGGTGGAAGATACAGAAGAAGCTGCTGCCACAGAAATCGCCAGAACTTATCGAAAGCATTCTGCCATGGTTCAGGACAATCGCGAAGAAGAACGAGAAGCTGACCAGCAAAAATTGAGCGAGATCGCTGCCGTTTGCATTCAGCGGTGGGCGGCTCATACACATTCCAGACAGCACAAGCGCGCGTTTACACCTCGTCGGAGAGAAAAGGAAGCAGCAGCTAACATTCAAAAATGGATCCGGCTTCGATGGGCGTGTTTTTGGCGGAGACGTGTGCAAATTGAACGCGATCAACAGGCGGCAAGGGAAGCTCAACAACTAGAAGAGCAGGCAAAAGCGGAGCTTCGTCGCGCTGAATTGGAGGATAAATTACGACGAGAAGCTGAAGCTAAAGAAGTCCGGCTTCGACTTGCAAAGGAGGAGGAAGAGCGTCAACAACTAGAGAGAAAAACTGCGGAAAAAGAACGTCTAGTTTTACAGCAGGAGCTCGAAAAACAAGAAGAAGAGCAACGGCGGCAACTGCACATTAAGGCTGTGGAGGAAGAAGTGCAGCGTCGATTTCTGGAGACGGAAGTTCACAAGGGAGAAAATGATATCGGTCCTGCTACGGTTTCTCCGAGTGCCCCACCTCGTCGAAAGGTGATGAAAAAAGAGGCGGCCGAGTTGATCAAAACGCTGGTCCAGCAGCAACTTGGAGAGACTCTACGCGATCATGACGCAAAGATGGATGAACTCCAACGAATGGTGGCGAGACTGCAAACGGTGGTGCGTAAGCAGACTGCCATGTTGGAAGACTCTACAGACCAGCTAGTCAACTTGCAGATCAAGAGGCAAGAAGAGCAGAGATTACCCATGCAAACCCGAAGCAACGGCACAGGGGATGGCTCATTCCTCCCGATAATCAACAGTCAATCTTCTGCCCCTCGTCAACCTATCGCTCCGTCTGGCCTGCGCCCCCCTCGACCAGTAATGATGTCCAAGTTGCCAGTTTTGACAAGTGGCCGACGTGGGGCGAGTTGCAACCAGTCGAAGACATGATAAGGGCTATTGAGAGGCCCGTTGCAACTACGAAACTTTTGAAAGCTTAATAGGTAGGTTAGCAGGTTAACGTGTACACATATCATTCTTCGTCTTCTTGTTAACGTAAAACGATCATACTATTGTCACTTCGGCTGTTCAGGCGGAAAACACCACTGATGAGCCTCAGCATTTGAGAGATTTTCTGAAAGTAGTTACGAGAACGTTGGCTTGCCAGTTTCTTTCGTGTGTTAGTTGTCCGTGTGGCGGTGTCATTGCCTGCTATTGCTACTCTACACTTGAAGCAGCATCTTGAGGCAGTTCTTGGTCGCTACACTGACGTCTCGATGCACCGCGCGCACCCGAATGCGATATGCATTGCCATCACTGGCTTCGAGACGCACGAGGCAACCCACAGAGAGCTTATCGCCATTAGGACCCATCGCTCCTGTGCGGTACGTGGCGGCTCCGGACAAACTGCCACTTGCCTGCGAGTCCAACCCGTCCACCATGGCGAATTTCAGGTTCGTACTGAGCCACTCACGGGCTTGGGCAAAATCCAACTTGCTTGCTGACGGAACCACCTCTTGTTGCTCTCGATCTTGTCCTTCCAGTGCGTTCCAGCGCTGCAGGAAAGCTTCTTCGTTCACCATGACGGGCTCCATGAAGCTCGTGGCTTGACACGGTAGCGCCACGCGGTAGGCGTATTTCGTTCCATTACGTGAGAAGTTAACGGTCATCGTAGGAGGCTCCGTGAAAGGTGCCATGGCCTCGATCATGATCTGCTGCTTGGCTTGCTGCTTCCCTGCCAACTGAGACTGTAGCTCCTCCGCCTGAACACGGAACGAATTGCCTGTCTCGAGTTGAACCGAGAAGCCATTGAGAATGTCGGTGGTTTTGTTGCCGAAAAACAGGTTGATGCGACCTTGTGAGCCGCGATATTCATGCTTGGCGCCAATCTGCAGCACGTCATTTTCGACCAGTACGCCTTGCGGGTTCAGCATGAGGTTACGCGCCCAAACGGCGATCTGCGGAGTCAACGATGCATCAAGACCAACAGGTTTACCGCCACTTGAACTGCCACCTCCGAAGATGTCGCCCAAATCTGACGACGCTGGGTTGGCCCCACGGATAGCGTCTTGGCCACCTCCAAAGCCAAAGGACGACGAAGCCTTTGGCACTGGATCATCGAGAGATAACAAGTCGGCTGCGTCTGCTACTGCTGGTTGCTGTTCAGCTGCTCTGGATTGTGCACGAGGTGAAGTTGCTCCTTCCTCCGGTAAGACGGAGCCTTCACCAACAGCAGCCGCAGCCTTTTGCTGGTTGCGAAGACGGACAATGAGTCCAGACTCACGGTTCTCCGGGAATACAGGCATGGGTTCCAACACAGCACGCAGGATTTCTTCGCCATTCGGAGAGCTTTGGCAGAGCTGGCGTAGGGCCAGATATTCACACGCACGTTGCTGGATCTCCAGGTTCATGTTGCTTGCAGCCTTAGCGAGCACGCCGTGCACGGTTGTACGAAGTTCCTCGTACAGGTTGTCCATCTTGACGAAAGACGTCAGCAGCACTCCTTTGGTAGGAACACTGGCATCAGCGTAGTGCTGGTGAAGCACCTCAAATTGACGCGTGCCGCTCATGGCCGCATCATCACACAGCAAATAGCCGAACTCGCCCAGCACGTAAGCGCCAAACTTGGTCGTGGTCTCATCCACATAGCGAGGTTCCATTGCCTTGAACATTTGCTCAGCCGCGTATCGCTGCAGCTCCTCTCGGTTCGTGACGATCTGCACCACACGGTGCCACACGGCATCGGGGACTTCACTGCCTGCAATCGTGAGAAGCTGAAGCACCGTGTCCACATACCAACGCAAGTCTCGTGCGTATTTTTCGGCCAGAATGGCAGCCTTGAGCACAATCTCCTCGCGGATGCCGCTAACGGGTCCAGTGGTAGGAACAGTGCTCACGGTACGCTCTGCGACGGCCAAGTAGTTGACGAGCTCACCTACGATCTCCTGTGCGTTGGTCGAGTCGCACATGGCGAACAATAAATCTAGCGCACGTCGACGCACGGAGGGATCGGCGTCTTTGAGAGAGAAGAGCACCGTCTCCTGGTGCTGTTTGACACCGGCGCCATCGCCGTCCAACCGCACCATGCGGTACATCGAGTCCAGCCCCACGTAGCGAATGTTTGGCTCCGTGACGGAGATGAACCGAGCCAACAGAGCGACAGCCTGTTCTCGCAACTTGTACGCAGGGCTCTCAGTGTCGCTACCGGGCTTGCCTCGAGCAATGACGAGGTTCACAGCCTCGATCAACACCGAATAAGCTGCATTGTTCTTGGCAGTTTTACCAGGCGGCGGGCGCGCCAACACGCGACTCAACGTCTCGTTCAGCAAGTTGTTGAGTCTTCCGTCGGCCGAGTCGGTGTCCAACGCGCCATTGGCATGGAACTGCTGCAGAATCCGCAGCAACTTGACCTGCAGCCACGGGCACGGCGTGTTGTAGTACATGTAGTCACGAGGACAGCTCTTGTGCGTGACGAGTGCGTTGAGGCGGTGAATACAAGGCTCTATCAGCGACCGGAAGGCCGTCGGGTGCAGCGAAAGCGCTGTCTGCAACAGACTGGCCGTGGAGGTGACGACGCCCAAATGGCTCTCGCACATGAGGTCGTTCAGCCGGCTCTCCATGTCTTCAAGTGGCAGTAGCTCCGGGTTGTCTGGTAGTAGACGACGTGCACACAGAGCCGCCTTCTTGCGGACGTGGGCGATACTGGCCGAACTCGTGAGGAGGCTGGCCACGTCCGGGCCCATTGTCTCACTCAAGTCGGCCCCACCAAGGTTGGCCACGCAGCACAATGCGAGACACTGCGAGCTGGCCTCGCGCGACTTGAGGTCGTTGCGGATTGAGTTGATGACGAGCGTCATGAGCTCGTCCGAGGCCTTGAGCAGGATGGAGCAGCCAAGGTAGCCGAGACACTTCTCCGAGTACTTGGCCCCGGACACGAGGCTGATGATCTGCACGTGGCCGAAGTCCACGTCGTAGCCCAACATGTAGATGTAGATGAGCTTCCACGCGTACTTCTTGCGGTCGTACGACTGCAGTGCCGGGCCACCGCTGCCCAGACCCGAGGCGCCCGGCGCCTGCGTGAACTTCTGCCGGATCTTGCCCAATTCCTTGTCCACGCGCTTCTGCTCCTCTTCACGCGACGAGCACGCGCGCAACTCGCTGATAAAATTGTTCAGCCCGCGGGCACTGAACATCGCCATGGTTGACACGACTGCACTTCGCTGAGTCGAGTGCTGTGCTGCTGCTTGGACGTCTTCTTGCGGAGTGAGCGGTCGTTTGCAGGTTGCGATCGGCGGGGGTTTCGTGCTATATCTTAGCACGGAAGTTGAAGTGGTTGAAGTGGCCGACAGGGCCGGGTGGTGAAAGAGCAGTACGTGTATTGGTAAATCATCTATCTACTCGGAGCAACGAGAGCGGATGGCGAGGAGCTTTTACTTCTTCGACACTTTCTTCTTACCCCGGGCCTTCTTCTTGGCCGGGGGCGTCGTCGTCTCTGCGGGTTTGTCCTCCTTCTTCTGTTGCTTCTTGGTGTTCTTCTTGGGCGTCTCAGCCTTTTCCACCTTTTCCACCTTGGCCGCCTTCTTGCCCTTAGGCGCCTCCTCCACTTCCTCCTCTTCGGCCGCCTCGGCGATGAACTCCTCGAGCTTCCGCTTCTTCAGGTTGGCCGTCTTTCCAACAGGCGGCAGCTTGGCCAGCGACGCCAGCGCGTTGTACACGGGCAGCGCGACCGAGTCTTCCGTCTTGACACTGATCGACTGCACGCCATGCCAGGCCTTGGGCACCAGGTTAGCGCACTGGTTCATGGCCAGCATGATGTTGTCCACGATCTGGTCGGGCGTCATGTCCAGACGCGCCACCTTGACGTTGTTGCACACGCCGGCGCTCACGTGGAAGGCCGTGCGACGCGCGGCCATCCGCACGCTGTTGGACACGTTCTTGCGGGACACGCGCACGGCGATGGGCTGCTTCTTCTTGGTGAAGAACTTGGTGCCGAGCGGGCCCTTGAGGTAGGGCAGCACGCGGTCGTCGGCCAGGAACATGTTGTAGGCCCCGGCCAGCGCGCGCTTGTCCTCGAAGCGCGAGAAGTTCTTGCGCAGCTTCTTGACCGTCATGACCTTGGTCACGCCGGCCACGGGATCCTTGGCCAGCGCCTCCTTGATGCGCTTCTTGTCCTCGTCCTTGACGAACAGGCAGATCTCGGCCGCCTCGTCGTACAGCGCATGGGGCAGGTTACTGCAAGGCAATTAATTAATTGGTCATAGAGGTCAGAAACAAGAATTGTACCAGTTTAGTAGGGAATATTACATTGGGATGGGCTTGAGCGACGTCTTGCCGGGCACCAGCTTGCGCGTCAAGATGCACGAAATGTACTGGACGTCCTCCACCAGCGGCGTCTTGGCCCGGCCCTCGCTCTTCTTGGCCGCGAACGTCTGCAGCGCCAGCACGGCGCGCCGCACCTGCGCCTCTTCCAGCGGGTTGCGCAGCCCCTTCCTCATCGTCACCTCGGCCATGGTCTCAATTTGCCTCTTGACAAGCACAGCAAGTGATACCGAAGTTGGCTGGCCACGAAGTCCGGTGGAATATTGGCCAATGGCTGCCAACCTATGTGGCCCACTCCAACAACAGTTTTTATGGCATCCGATTGGACAAAAGTGTGTCTAAAATAACGGCCGTGCGTCACAATTCGATCTTTTTGTACGTCATTCATCAATTAAGTCTCCGTAAGCGATGCAGGTCAAGGTCATCAAGGCAGGCAAGAAAGCCAAGGACTACGGCTCCGTGGACGTGGCCGGCTCGGCCCCCACCGTCGGCCATCTCAAGATCGCGTTCGAGAAGCACGCGCGCGTGTCACGCTTCCGTCAGAGCCTCAAGCTGCAGGATGGCGAGTCCCTCGTGGCGCTCACGGACGACAGCAAGCTTCTGGTGGACTACGGCGTCAAGAACGGGGCCACGCTCGTCTTCCGGGACTTGGGCCCGCAGATCGGCTACCGCACCGTCTTCGTGGCCGAGTACCTGGGCCCGCTGCTCTTCGTGCTGGGCTACGCGGCCCGGCCGGCCTTCATCTACGGCCAGGAGGCCGCGGCCACGCCGCTGAGCTCCACGGCGCTGCTGGGCGTGGCCGCCTGGACGCTGCACTTCCTTAAGAGAGAGTTCGAGACCTTCTTCGTGCACCGCTTCAGCCGCCCCACTATGCCGCTGCGCAACCTCTTCAAGAACTGCATTTACTACTGGAGCTTCGGCGCAGTGGTGGGCTACCCGCTGTGCCACCCGCAGTACGCCGGCCCCACGTCGGCGCTGCAGATCAAGGCCGGCCTGGCCCTTATGGGCATCTCGGAGTTCTTGAACTTGTGCGTGCACGTGCAGCTGCGCAACATGCGGCCGGCCGAGGGCTCCAAGGAGCGCCCGATCCCCAAGGGCCCGCTCTTCGCCTTGGTGTCGTGCCCCAACTACACGTTCGAGGTGCTCGGCTGGGTGGGATTCTCGCTCTTCACGCAGGTGGCCGCCAGCTACGTGTTCACGGTTGTGGGATTCCTGCAGATGGCCGACTGGGCCCTGAAGAAACACCGCGGATACTACAAGACGTACGGGGACGCCTACAAGAAGCTGCGTCGCAAAGCCATCATCCCCTTCATCTTGTAAGGTTCTGGAGAAGCCCACTGTATCAGCCAGCATTCCTTTTGCTGGGCCATGGTGGTGAGGGAGTAGAGCAGACAAGATAATGCAGTGAACATGTCGATGTTGATGCCTGCACCTTTTCCCGTATTTTTGTGCGTTACAGCTACTATAGCTTCTGTCTTGGCTGGCGCTCGACTGGTAGCCGATGGCACGGCGCAATGTTCTCAATGGAGCTTCACCCTGGGAGCGAGAAGAAAAAGCAAACCAGCAACGCGACTATGCGGCCCAGCTTCAGGAGCAGGTTCGGCCTTACTCATATTAGTGGACGTGATAGAATTTTGAGAACGATCACGTCTTCCGCAGGTGCGCCAGAAGCAAGCTAAGCAGGAGCAGGAGAAGGCGCGCAAGCAACAGGAACAACGTGAAGAGCTGGAAATGCTGGTGTGAACTTTCATTGTAGCGATGGGCCAAATTTCAGTCGCTGATCAACACTTTGTCATCGTGACAGGAACGTGCAAGAGTAGCAGCCATTCGCAAGCATCAACCTCAAGAAGAACAACCAGCAGTACCAGTTATGCCTCCAATTCCAGCTCCGTCTCCACCACGTGCAGTTTCAATGCTGACAGTAGAATCTCAGCAACAAGGAGGATCCATGACGTCGCCTCTCAAGTCTGTTAGTACGGGTCCCGGATTCTCCACAGTTGCCGATGCTGAGCAACACCACGCTACAGCGGTACCCACTGCTAAGTTCTCGTCCGAGTCGTATACGCCCGCCTTCAGCACTGCACCCTCCATTTTCGAGTCTCTGCTCCGGGAACCTGGAATTGGCGCACGCTCAATCGCCTTTTACGACGATTTGGCAGCGCTTCAGCGACTCGCTGACGAGGTTCGTAGGCATTCATCGAGGATTTTGCTCGGGTGTTGATAACAAAGTGTATTGTGCGCAGTTGGATTCTACGGCGAAGCTGAGGCGACAGAAGACTCAGGTTAGCTCGAGAGGGGTGAAGAGATGGAATGTGCATGCTAAACACTCGTTGCTGGCGCAGAACAACTACGTCAAACCGAATTTTCTTCATCAACAGGAAACATCATCCGCAGCACCGACTACCATCTCGACAACCACTTCGCGCTCGCCCGTAAAATTTAGCGAGGACAAGGTCAGCTCCATTATTTGTGAGTCGATCCTGAACTACCTGTTGTTCTCATCTTGTTTTTGCTTGTGCAGGTAAACTCGGAGGACAATCAGCTCGATCACCAGCATACATCACCCCGCTCAAACATGCATGATGCACCACGCTTTACTTCGCAAGGAGATACTGAAAGATCGGATCTCGACGCCGAAAGTGTGCTCCTTCCGCTCGATACAACTGCACCACGACCAAGTTTATCTCATTCGAAGCCAATTCCGCGTGCAGGTGCTTCTCCAGTAAAACAACCCTACCGATCACCTGTTGCAGTGGAAACGGAAGAAGATGCGATGGAGGATCTGGATAATGACAGCGAAATGTTGCCATTTTGAACCTAGATCGTAAGGCAATCCAAGAGCATGGGACTGCTTTTTCATGACATAGTCCATCTACTGTTCTTCAGGGTGCATTCCATCACTACTAGCCACGGCCATGAGCTCTGTCGATTGAGAAGTCATGTTCCCCAGAACACACACGGCTTCTTGCTTCATCACGAATGCCGGGGCAATGCTGCCTCCACATGGGTGCTTCAGTCCTTCCCACCGCCATTCGCCAACAATGGCCCCACAGTCGGCCTTTGGACAACGAATTTGTCCCTCCGGGTGTGCTTTCGCTTGATCAATCGCCCACGACAGAGGGTCCACAAACCACTGTTTACAGCCGTTTAGGGTCACCATTACCGTCGAGTCTTCATCTAGCAGTGCCGCCACTTGTTCAGCCGTAGTACACCCACTACTCGTCTGAGAGGCGTTGTTGCTGATCTCCACGAGTTGCTGAACACCTCGACGCCACTCCATTGCGTTGCGTTTGAGGAATATCAAATGCGCAGGCGTTTGCCCTACTTCCGGTGATCTGTCGTCTTCCGACATCATAGAGGGCTTCTGCAAATCGGAAATTCCAGGGCAAGTTTGAAGTTGTCCATGGGCCCTCTTGTCTTCAAGTGCAGCCTTCGCCAAACGTTTGGAGCCTTTGAACGAAGTAAGCGAGCGCCACAGTCCACCCTTCTTTTTCGATTCTTCATTCGCTTTGATCGGAGACAGCGACGCCGAGTTACAGCGCTTGTTTTCTCCCATACCGGCACGCCACACAGGGTGAGGTATACCTGTGCCGAATATCTCACCATCTTTGTGGAAACTTTCAGTATCAAAGTTCGGCTTTGTTAGCACGGGCGACGCGCTTCGCCGCCTACTTGCAGATATGTCGGTGCGTGACCCGGAGCGAAAGCCAATTCCCATCGTTACACTGGGACTGTGAGGTCTTAGTCGCAACTTGGCGAGCAGCGGCTTCTTCGTAATGTTCTCTCTGGAAGACACAATAACTTGCTCCTCACCTGCTGGAGTACCAGATACCACCGCACCGGTTGATGTACTAACCGTTTGCCCCCGTAAAGCTCCCAGGAAACGCGTGCAATCGCCGTCAGCAATAGAATCAGCTGCTTGAATCGGTAGTTTGTCGGTCTCATGGTGATGAACAATGGCACCAGCACAAAATAAACTTTCTCCACAGCTCTGACAGCCGAACACAGTTCCCATCGACCGGAGTGCTGGAATAAACGAGGGGGCTGGAGTCCGACCCGGCACCTTGGAACACTCCGAGCCTGAGGGGATTGAAAGGCAAAATCCGCTGGGGACTCGTTCACTGATCATCCCGCGGTCGTCGCACCCGGAGGCCAGCAATTCAATCGAAGACTTCTTCTTCAGCAGCGGAGGTGGAGGAGAATGACTTGATTTCTGATGTGGGTGTCGGCGTTTCCTGGCTACCTCATTGGCAAGCTCGCCGTCTGCATGTTGCTGAGCTAGGCGTGCCAATCGTGCCTTGAGAAGATGTTGGTTTGCGACGAAAACGTTGCCGGATGCCGTCTCAAGGCACTTCAGTTGAGCATCGAAGCCAGCATTGAGACTAACAACCGGTCGCAGCGTCATCACGTGCTCTAACAACGCCGAGTATGACATTTTCTGCTTCATCATCAAGAACGCCATCGCGACAGCAGGAGATCTTGAGCGTCCTCCGGCGCAGTGGACGAGAACACCACCGTGCTGTAGCCCCGCATCGATAAATACTGCAGCAACTGGGAGGCAACTCAGCAAACTCGCATACTCCTTGTCGCGAATACTTAGACTCAAGTACGTGAAGTCGTCGGGGAACGTCGCGTAGCTGCCTGCAAGGTTGAGCACGTGTGAGATCTTGTAGGACTTGAGCGTATCGACGTTGAAAGCTGCGTGAATAGAGCCCACGAACAACCGGGGTGCGATCTCCACCGGAATATTGTCTTGCACAATCGAAGTCTGCAACCGAAGCCCAGGTGCTTTCCGCATCGACATCGTGTCAGAAGTACGGTGAATCGAGCGTGCGTGTGTCTACCGTGGCAGGTATCGTTGTAAGGTATCGACGGTGAACGGAGCCAGCACTTCATGCTCATGATCAAAATAGCATCATCCTCGGCCTTCTACGCACTTACCGCTCGCCAGGAATGGCATGCTGGTGTTCCTCAGGAAGCACAGCTGAATGCACCTAGACGCCAAACGCGCATTGCTATTGAAAGCAGCCAAGGCATTTTTAGCAGATAAGATGGCTCATTGTAATGTTCAAGTACGTGAGGTGGTCAACGATGCTGGTACACCTGAACGGCGAGCAGACATTGGAGCAATTGGGGTCTTCTCCATCGCTCTGGCTGCACGTGCGGTAGCTTGCGGAGAACTCGTCGTAGAAAATCTACAGCACACAAAAACAAACACACAAACGTCAATAAATCCTTACTCCATGCCACTGGTCCTTCACCTCACCTCTTCCGACGTGTGCTCGAACCCCGTCCACGTTGGTGGGAGGTGTGGCACAGCATCTTGGAAGTGCGTGATGCGGTACACCTCCATACTGGCGTTGCGTAGTCTCCCACTGAAATTGGTGTTGCCGACTCGAGGTTTCCCGAACGTGTACAGTGCCTTGACCGGCATCTTCTGTATGTACTCGAGCTCAAAGGCGCAGATAGCCGCAACGGCTCCTCCGAGCGAGTGACCTGCAACCATAAGCGACGCATTCGGGTGTCGCTCCCTTAGTGTGCGCAGCGATGACAACACTTGTGGGGCCACGGACTGATACGCCCAATAGAAACCCTGATGCACCAAGACACCGGGGAAATCTGCGTAGGCGCGTCTCTTGAGAAAAGTCAAATTGTCCAGCCAATTGGTGATGTCCATGCTGCCTCGGAAGGCGACCACGAGGGAGTCGTAGAGTAGAGAATAGCCCACGAGACCTTGGAAATTGTCCTTCGCGTCTTCGACGACTGTCACCCCTTCTAACGGCGGCACGAGGCCGCACGGCTGGCAGTTCCAGTGGATGATATGTTGCTCTTGGCAGTAGGAGACCGACGTCACGTGCGCTAGGTACAGTGCCGTGGTTTCATTGTATTTGGAGATGGCAGGGGTGGGAGATGGCGATGGTGACGGGGTTGGTGTTGGGGTCCGTTGTTGGAGCGGAACCTGGTCTAACGGGAAGGTGGGTTGCCATACGGAGGAGGCGGCGGCTAAGGCGAGCGATTGCAGCAGCAGGAGCGCGTGCAGGAGTAGCTGTAGAGGCCTCATGCGGGCGGAGGTTCCGGTGCAGCGCTGGGTCATTCTTCTTCGAGTGCTTCAGATCGACTGACGTGTTGGGTTCAGATACTCTATAACTTTACTCCATACGAATGTGAAGTGTACGTATTAATAACAGTAAAGTAATAGGGTACGGAGTCACGAACAGCGGTGAAGCTTGTACTTCTTGTTTAGCGTTGGGCATTCTTTGCTGGCGTGATGGTGCATGGCCAACTTTCGTGCGGAGTGTTTGTTAAAGACACTGGGGAACTTCCCGGGACCACGCCTGACCACTCGGACCATCTTGACCCCTTCCTGACGCTGTCCCCGGAATTATTTTGACCCTTCTTCGAGGAGCCAACAGCGCCCTAGTGTTCTCAACCGTGACGTACCCACTGAGGCACATTTGTCCGAATCCTGACATCCGGGACGCGCTCGAACAACGTGCAGTGGCTCTGCAGCAGATTCGCATAGAGGCAATGTTCGTCATGAACTTCCACTGCTTCCGCCTGTTCGAGCACCATCAGCGTAGCCACCCGAACTACCCTGTAGTACCGGCAAGATCTCGCACGATGGAGACAGCCCTGCAGCTGGACCAAGCTACATTCTACCGGTGCTGCACTGCTGTCTTTGGTGACGAACAGATGCCCGCGCCAAGGGTCTCGGCTAACGCTGTACTAGAGGAGTCCATCAACGTCTACAAGGCTTCGCGATCGAGGGTCATATCGTATATACCACCTACGCTTTCCTGTTTCGGCTCCGCTATCAAAGAACTGGCGAATGACATGCTCGTTGCGGCGCAGCAACACGTTCGAACGAACTTCGAGGCGCGGCTTGTCAACTTCATTAGCCTGCGGCTTGCGTATCCGCGGGGAGCAGCTGAGGCCATGGTCGCTCGACTAAAGTCAAGTCCTGAAGACCTCACGGACGTCGAGAAGCAGTGGCTTGAGTGGCTAGAACTGCCTCCTACAGATGCGAACATCGCTAGCCACGAAGTGCTATTTCTCGGCAAGCTGTACGACATGCTGAAGGAGATGGAGCCAATGCACGACCAAGACGAGATCCCGAAAGGGTGCCGGCTCTTTACGTTGCTGGCGCAGCCCACCTCCTGTGTGCCATCGTTCTCCCCGGTCACTACAGAGGTGTTCTACCAAGTCGCAAAACAAGTTTTGGCAACTACGGGTAAGGATGTTTTGGGGCTTTACAAGTCCACAAACTCTCGTGGCCATCGGACGTATGCCACGTCTACGGAGTTCCAAGAAGTGCTCGAGAGGATGTGGACCACGGTGTTCAACCTCGGAGACTGCGTCAGCCATACTGCGGATCCCCGAATTGGTGTTCCAAGGCACAGCTTTGAGTATCAGATCTCCACGAATGGCTACAGTGCTGCTGTGCTGACGTCAATTCCTGCTCCTGTTGAACGACCTGCTCTTTCTCCGAAGTATATACCACATACATTGATCGGGATTGACCCAGGTCTACGGATGATGCTGACGGCATACAGCCGTCCTATGCTGGGCTTTGTCTGCAACGCACCGGAAGAGCCATGCTACATGCCCGATTGGTGCAGTACCTGTCCAGGCCACGTTGGCGGCAGACGCCATGGCAAGAAGCGCAGCAGGAACCGCAGTCGTCGCCGCCGACGCAAGAGACGTAAGAGACGCAGCAGAGCACAGTGCGATGTGGAGGGGTGGTGCGAGATCTGCCACAGGCACCACCCAAAGCACCGTCCGCGGAAACACGGTGTCAGGCGCCGGACTCACTTTCTGCGCGACAACGCTCACGTCCTACAAGTCACGTCCCGAGAGTACCGACTCATGAGTCGTGTCGAGCACCATGCATTTTGGCATGAAAACCTGAAGAAGAGGTATCCGCGCTATGGTGCGTTTGTGAAGGACATGCCATCGTTCAAGACTTCGTCGTCGGCGTCCCTGCTCTCTCGCTACGAGCACATGTGGAAGAATGTCAGCGCCATGTTGGAGTTCTGCGCATTGAAAGGGTTTCGAAAGTGGAGATTCACGGTGTCGCGATTCAAAGGCAAGGCCGTCGCAAAACTCGCCAAGCGTGTCGTCCCGAACGTGGACCGTGACGTGTGTGTGGCTCTCGGAAAATGGAGCAGCCAGACTCATCTCGCGGGCCATATGCACGTCCCGCTAAAGAGGTTCGCGCTTGAACTCTCTCGCCGCGCAACCCTCATTATGGTCGACGAGTTTCGTACCAGCTATCTTTGCTCCGAGTTCTCGGGACCGATGGTGGACACGCCGTTCAAGATCCCCGGTACGACGAAAACCAAAAGGTCGAGGAATGTGCGTGTCTGCAGAAACGTAGATTGCGCAGCGAACTACTGGGAGCGTGATATCAATGCGGCGAAAAACTTGTGGCAGCTAGGACTACTCCAAGTCACCAACCGGCCTCGAACTCCGCAGTTCTGCAGAGGACACCGAATCGACTAAGGCGGCTTAATTCAACCAACGTGGGAACGGGACCCTGAGAAGGGCCTCAAACGAAAGCCCACTCGGTAAACGGGCTGCTGGGGAGTGAAAGATGTAGTGCCTTCATTCATAGGTAGCCCAGTCTGAACGTAAAGATCTCTCGAGATCATTCTTAGTCAATATACCATTGGACTGCAGGGATGACCAACGTCGCACGAGTCCAATTCGATTTCGCCGGAAAGGTAGTAACGGGCATGTGGTTCCAGCCAAGGCTCGGCTCGGCTTCCGCCGCTTTGGGCGCCATGGCATGGCAGGTAGCTAACTAGTGTAATCGTGAAGCGTTCGCCCCTGCGCAGCAGCATGGACGCCGCTTCCGTTGCGTAGTCCTACCGAGTGCATAGCGCTTGTTCGTCTCCGGGACGAAACCCGCGAGTCGTCACGAAAATCGAGGTGGCTGCGTGTCTAAACACCATTTTCACCCACTGGCCTTCACTATACTTTCGCACCAATCCCCAAAAGCCAGTCTTCCGCTGAGCTGACCGCTTCGCTCCTCCACGCACAGGGGAGTGACCCAGAGGGAGACACCGCCGACTCGGCGTACAGGCACTTCGGGACGCTCCAGGTGACACAGGCACACAGACATGCAGACACAGACGCACACGATGGCAGACGTTGCGTCCGCGTTCCTGCCGCCCCAAGACATCCACCCCAACAACGCCGTGTTCGCGGCGCGCACCCTGCCGCGCCCGCTCACTTGGCAGCGGCAGGAGCACATGATGCACCGCCTCACGATCCTCACGCGCATCGGACAGCTCCTGGTACGCAACGCGCAGCTCGTGCTCAATCAGCAGGGCGCGGCGGTGGCAGCCACAGATCTTAGCAAGACGTGGGTGCTGGCGCGCAAACTCGAGGTGCTCATGTTCATCCACTCGGCGTCGCTGCTCGAGTACGTCAACATGGACAGCTTGGCGCGACGCGTGCAGGCGCTGACGGCAGGAATCGTCAACAAGAAGATCCGCAGAGCTACGACGACGACGAGTACGCCGCCGGCCAGCGAGGCAGGAGTCGTGGCAACGCAATGTCCGCCCACGGTGTCGCCTGCTATGCATTTAACGCCGACGCAGCAGGTGGAGGGACGCATGTTCAGTCCGTCGTCTACGGGCTCGGCGACGCCGCCGGTTGCAGCGGCTGGAGGCAGCGTCCGGCCGCTGCCGCATATCTCGCACTTGATCCATAAACGCAGCTTTGACGGCATGGAATGCGTGGACGACATGGCTAATCGGAAGAAGATGCGCATTGCGCTGATGCCTGAAGAGGAAAACGAGGTGGAGGAGAAACGCAAACCCAGCGAACTGGGCATTCTACTGTTTAGGGGATACGAGGAGCTGAGTAAGATCATTTGGAGCTATGTGGACGGAGTGCAGATCATGCGCTCAAGAGCGGTATGTCGTATCGCCTGCGCGTTGGCGCCGCTGTTTGTGACGTCGCTGCAGATGAGCTGCAATGCGGTGCAGAAGGCATTAGCGACAAGAAGTGGAGATGATGATGCTTGTGTTTTACGGGAGTGCATTCATTTGCGCCACTTAGAGATCGTGTCGCTGTCTGCAGGGATGACTTTTGGAAAGCTCTCGATGCGCGCGACCAACTGTCCGCAGCGGTTTGTGGTGACCCATGACGACCACGAGCAGATTGTGCTGTCGATGGCGGAGCAGATGCGGCAGAACACGTTCCCCGGGCTCACTCGGCTGAGTATCACATGCTTATTCACGAACGAGGAGGCGGATGGAGAAGCCGACGTCCTGTTGAACACGCTGATGCTGGGCTGCTGTCCGCGGATAGAGGAGCTGTGTCTTCCCGGAAACAGCTTTGGAGACTACGGAGCCACGAAAGTGGCACAGATGTTACGTTCCCAGGTCTGCCCGAAGCTGACAAGGCTGGATCTGCGCCGCAACTTTATCGGCGAGGATGGCATTCGCAGCTTGTGTCACGCGATGGCTGATGGCTGTGCGCCCAACCTCGCGGAGCTCTGTTTAGGAGGCAACACCATTACGGACTCGAGTTTCCACCACGTGTTGTACGCAATGGAGAGTGGCCAGTTGCGCAAGTTACGCTTTCTGGGTATCGAGATGAACTATCTGACGTCGACAAGTATGGAGATGCTGGGGCGCACGGTTGGCAAATTGGTGTGCCCAGTTCTCTCCCAGATCTCGTACAGCGACAATAGCGTGGATAACGAGTCGGCGAAGCGGCTTATTGCGACTGCAGTGTACCAGGAGCGTGTGTGGCAGGCGAAGCTCCAACAGCGTATTCGTGATGGCAATGTTAGTGAAGATGAGAGCTCTTGCGACGAGCAGCTCTCGGATGAAGAAATAGTTTGAGGACGCGAGTGTGAGCGTTTGTAGTAGGTAGACGTCATGTCAGCGGCGACGGGCAGCACGTTGTAGCGGGTTAGATCTCGTGCTGCTCCGTTGCCACTATTTAACGGAGAGGATGGAGCGCCAACCCATAATTTATACATCAAGCTCTATCCACAAAACTCGCTGTACACGTACGAGCTTTAGCACGCCGTCTGCAGATTTTCTAGCTCACCGTCCGCAAATTGCACAGGTTCGTTCCAGTTGGAAGCCTGCGGGTCGAGAGTGAACACGATTAACTGCAGCTCGCGATTCGAGGTCACCTCAGCAGGTCGCGGCGTAGGCAGGAAAGTATCGTCGTAAACTCGCTCGAAGCGGAAGCCGTACGCCACAGCCTCTTTAAAGAGCAGATCTTCCGTCGACTGTGCACGACACACAAAGCCGCAGCAGAACTTGGTTTCCAGTGGATTTCTCGAGCGCAGCAGTAGGTACTTGATGGTCTGCAGAATTGGTTTGACGAGCATGGGCCAGCACACGACGTCAGCGCCGATCAGCACGTCCACGGGGTGCGGGAATGCGCGCTCGAAAGCCTCCACGCTCTCGTGGTCCCCCCAAAGCAGTGACAAAGCCTGCACTTTGCTGGAGTCTGCGTTGGTCTCTGCGTTCTCTTCCAACAGCTCCAGCACGATGTCGTTGCCGTCCGTCAAGGCGGTGTGAGCGGCGAACTGCGAGGCGACAAGGCCACTGAGTCCCGCTCCAGCACCCAACTCGACTACTGTCTTGCCTGCAATCTCATCGCGATGAGCCACGAGGTACCAGGCCAAGAAGGCGGAGACTGGCCACACCACTTGCCCCGTGAGGTCGTGGTCCGTGGACGCAGCATGGGAGCACAAGAGCTGCTGCTTGACCACCCCAAAGTCGAACTCCTGCGTTGCATAGCTAAGATGCAGCAATGTCAGCGCTTACAATAGCAATTCCCAATGCAGTGCAGATACTTACTCGCGATTCACGAACAGATCTGTGCTGAAGAAGTCCTCGTAGTCCTCGTCCTCGACCTGCGGAGAGCTGCACATGATGACCAGCAAAAATGACTTTTGACTTGGCTGCATGTGCTACAATAGGTTTTAGATTAAGTACGATATGGTACCGTAAATTCCGTATTTTAGCTGGACCCAGTCCACTTCAACATGGTCAATAGCAATGCGCAGCATTGTTGTGTAAGTTGTCTTATAGCTCCCATCGATACGGACACCTTAGACAAATGACGATGATGCGTGTGCGATCCACTACGGCCTTGCGTCGCCACTGGCGGTAGCGTGTGCGCGAGCTGCCGCAGTTGCGGCACTCGAACAGATCCGACTCGAAGCCTTCGGCCTCGCGGCCGTCACGCATCACCTCGTGTGTGCGCTTCTTGATCCACTCCTTGCGTTGTCGTACGAGCTGCGGGTTGGCCATGTCGGGGCCACTCATGCGCACGAGACTGTGCGACGGCAGTTCTCCAGACAACAGCCGGTTGCGCAGATCAACGTTCCGTGAGTCTTTCAGGTTAAATAGTAGAGTCCTCGCCTTGTGCGCGTACGCTTTCGTCAGCGAGTAGCTGCAGTTGGCGAAATACACAAGTGTCAATAATGGTTCAAATACAGCGCCAGATCCCACCCACCTTTGTCCGTAGGCAGCGTAAAGCTCCGTCTCGACATCCAGAGCCACCACCACAGCACTTGGATCCAAGGGACGCAGGATATCTGCGAGTCTGGACGAGAAGCGACGACGAGCGACTGCAACACTCGCGAGACTCCACGACTTGCACACTCTTCCCACCTGACCGAAGCTGATGATCAGAGCCAAAACCTCATGCGGTAAAGCAGCCGCCACCGACGGTCGAGCTGCCATCTCTTCCTCTTCTTCCTCCTCCTTCTTCATCTTCTTCTGCGCACTTTCCACCGATCGTTTCTCTTCTAGCTCATCTTCTTTCAACTGATGCACAGGGCTCTTGGTCCCTGCAATAGAAAAGCACCACTTTCAATCGTCTTCGTAGCAACATGTACAATATAATAGCAGCTGATATCCTACCTGCGAGGTCCAATTCCTCCTCGAGTTCCAGCGCCCACGCGTCATCATCTTCCTCCTCCTCGACTGTGCGCACCTTCATATCGGGCTTCAATTCGACCTTCCGTCCACTCTTCCGTCAGGTGTCCGTCCGCTTATTAGCAATTGAGCCCATAGTTAGCGAAGTGGAAAATGGGCTCATGTGCACCACACCACGTCTGACTCGATACAAAATCCGAGCCACGCGGCTGAAACCAAACCAAAGAGTCATTAGAGCTTCAAGAGGAGTGCAGATAATGCGTCAACGCGCCGTCAAGAGCGACGTGGACGACGGCGGGCTGGGCGATGACGCGCACGAGAGCGCCGTCACTCGCTCGGCGCGTCGCGTGCTGAAGAAAGTGGACGTGTACCCCAAGATGCACCGGGAGTTCAAAGTGCAGACGGAGTTCGGCGCCACCGTGTCCGTGGTGGCTGGGATCGTCATGGCCATCCTGTTCCTGTCGGAATTAAGCGCGTACTGGAGCCTCAACACGCACGAGCACATGGTCGTGGACTCGTCGCTGGGCGAGAAGCTGCAGGTGAATCTGGACGTGAGTTTCCTGGCCGTCAACTGCCGCGACGCGCACATCAACGCCATGGATGTGGCGGGGGAGCTGCAGGTTAATATGCACCAGACGGTGGTCAAGACGCGGCTGGACGCTAACGGCCGAGCCATTTCTAATGGTGCAGATGCACTGGCAGCGAAATCAGAGATGCCGGAAGGATATTGTGGCAGTTGCTACGGCGCGAAACACCCACAGACGGGCAAAAGCTGCTGCAACACGTGCGAGGAGGTGAAGGAGGCTTTTATCCATAGTGACTTGTCGCTGGAAGAGGCAGAGCAGAAGGAGCAGTGCGTGCGTGAGGTTGATGTGGTGGAGAAGCTGGCACAAGACGGAGAGGGCTGTCGATTTACGGGCAAAATGTTTGTGAACCGGGTGGCTGGTAATTTCCATGTTGCACTGGGACGCACGTTCCATCGCCAGGGAAGATTGGTGCACCAGTTCCGACCGGGACAGGAACGTACGTACAACTCAAGCCATGTTATCCACAGTTTGTCGTTTGGGGAGCCGATACCCGGTGTTACTGGACCGCTGGATGGAGTTTCGAAGGTCGCGGTGCAATGTGAGTTGGCGTGGAGTGTGTTTCGTTTGAAGTTGGTGAGGCTAACTTGAGTTTGGGTGTGTGTATGATGCAGCTGGTGGAGTGTTCCAGTACTACATCAAGATTGTGCCGACGATCTACAGCGACATCGACGAGAACACGATTCACTCGTACCAGGTTCGTCTATTTTCTTGCGTGTTTGCTGTTTCTAGCTAATTGCTAACCATTCTTTCGTTGTGATAGTTCTCCGTCACGCAGCAGGGCAATTACTTGAACCCGCGTGGGCAGATGACGTCGCTGCCAGGTACTGCAATCAGTGCTAACAGCCTTCTGCTCAACGTAGTAGTGGCTCTGACGCTTCGTATCTTCTTATTGCTACGACAGGAACCTTCTTCGTGTTCGATCTGTCCCCGTTCATGGTGAAGATCGAGAACGACCGGGTGCCGTTCACCCACTTCCTGACCAAGATCTGCGCCATCGTCGGCGGTGTTATTTCGGTACGTTCAAGCGTTCCGCCGCTATAAACCTCTACACGTTCATCAACCTCACTATTCCTCGTTGTCGTGCGCGCAGATTGCGGGCTTCGTAGACTCGTTCATGTACAACTCGCTCAACGTCCGTCGCCGCGTTTCAACAGGTGCCGGCGCGACCAAGTTCGGTTAGCGCAGTATTGACCGCAGCAAAAAACCAGTACATGTAGCGAAAGCCAAGGCGATAGACTGTTCAATTCACTATGACTGTCAACTGTCAACTGTCCTCCACATTACCTTATCAAAAAACTACGTATAGTACTATTTGCATCAATTAGAAATCCTATTATAGAATTTCTAAAAACATGAGCCAAGACGTGCGCAACGCCGCCGAGCGGCTCCGGAAGCAGCTACGCGCGGCCCAATACCCAGAGCTTAACGCTGTACGTCTCGAGGCCGGTGACGTCTCAGATCTTCTGCGTATTCTGCACTTCATTCTGCTGGACTCGTCGCGGGCTGTGGCGCAATTTCTGGTGGACAAAGGCTACGATCTGTACGGGAAAACGGACGCGCGCTTCGTGGAGAGCGCCTTCCGTCTACTACGCGACGAGTTCCGCTGCTTCCCGTCGCTCAGTGTGACGCAGTTCCTGTCCAAACAGTTCGTGGCTCGAAAACTCTCGATCGTGGCCGATGCAGCGGCCACAGTGGCTCAGAAGCGACAGGAGCTGCAGAGACGGAAAAGGAGCGAGGAGGCTGTGTGGTCGCAGCCCCAAAGAATCAACAGGAGAAGAGAAATTAAACCGATAGTGGAGAACCATGTACTGCCCACTACAGTGACCAACCAGGCAGCTAGTATTCTGCAGCATTTGAAACTGCCACAGACAGAAGAAGGACGACGAGTTATGGATGAGGAGATGATGGCACCACCAGCGCCAGTGTTTACAGGGAGACAGATGGATACTCGATCGGTGCAATTTGCAAGAGAAATTGAGAGAAGTGAAGATGTTGATGAGGTTTGCGCGGTAGATGACAGCGTGCAGACGGACAGCAGATTTCCACTGCATCAACCGAAGTCGTGTTGTTGCTCGCAAGATTCGGGCAGATTAGAGAAAGCGGTTGGTGACCTCAGTCGACAACTCAGCGAGATGTCGAGCGCACTGATGAGCAAGATTTCTAGCGTGGAAAATCGACTTGGTCGGTTAGAGGATCAGGTGCACGGTGTTCAAACGGCAATTGAGGAGCAGCGTGAACTTACGAAGAGAGCGAAATCTGCCCATAGCATGAGAATGGAGAATGAGTCGCCTATTCGAGGAAGAAGTGATTTGCCCTTGACCGACAAACGGCGGCCATTGGATGTTGAAGCTACCTGTGCGTGGCCTCCACAACCGTCCGTCTTCGAGAGATATTAATTAGTTCTGATCAAATCATGACTTTCAAGATCAGAGCCGCTCTTGCTTGCAAGAGATGAACTTCATTTTTATTCCCGGTCAACTCTCCCGAATCAAATTCAAGATCACTGCAGAACAAGCCCGTGAACTACTGCATTCCTATTCATACGGTACAGTATACGAAAGTGATCGCTAGAAACTAACTACGCATCCTGTTGCTCTCCTCATTCCACCCACGCGGTTCTTGCGCATACGTTGAGTATGTGAGTGGCAGATGCACCGCGTAAAACGAGTCGTAAGCTTGTAAGTCGCTTGACTTGTAGACCCAGCCTTGCGATTCCTCATTTGCAGCGGTGATCAACTCGCGTTCTCGCGCAGCGTACAACGAAAGATGCTCTGGCGTCCAGCCACTCGGTCGCTCAGCTAGTACATTATGAATTGCACGTCTCTCATGTAGCGTGAGTCGTACAAACGATTCTGATGACAACAACTCGAGCGGTAGCTGGCGCAGCGTCTCGTTGTCCGCGCGCAACACCATGAGGACAGGCACAGCCTTGAAGCGCTGCACAAGCTCTGGCGTCGTCATCTTCACCAATGTAGACTCATCCAACGCAGCAACGTTAACCGGCATCACACGGCGAATCTGCCAGGCTGCAGCTGCATTCACTAGGCGATTGATATCGTTCCAAAGCTGTGGGTCGTCTGCGTCAGGTTCGTCGCCGATTGGAGCACAAGGTTGAAGGACCACAGGCGAGATGTCGATCGAAGATACAGGTATGAGCACCACTCTGCTGGTTTCTTTGGCCCAGTCGCCATGCACTTTGTCGTTGTGTTTCGCTTTGAAACAGTAGCTGAAGATGCGTGCGAGGACTCGACGAGCTTGTGAGACTGCCATGAGAGTGAGCTGCATGTGAGGCGTTGAACGTCTGCCAGTAGAATGGGAAATGAGGATGTGAACAAACACTTCTCTTCATTGGTGGTGATGGATGGAGCATGCATTGTGACAGACAGCAATACCATGTTGAAGTGGGCGGACTCAGATGGCTACACTACCCCCTATCATTTCCGTTTCATGACCGGCCGCCAAATCTTGTCCTCAGTCTTCAATCCGCCGTCAAGAGCTCAAGTGGAGACGTCAGTAGCTAGAAGGTAATAGTAAAACGTACGTAACGCATGAGCCTCCACTACACGAAGAGCGGGGCGCTGGACATGCGCTACAACAGCTCCAAAGCTGCCGTCGCTGAGGCAGCTGCAGCTCCGTCTTCTCGACCGTCCAGCAGCAATTTGCACTACACGAAGAGTGGGGCGCTGGATATGCGTTACAAAAGCTCACAGGCTGTAGCTGAGCAGCTTAACAAGACTGCTACATCGGCTGCTGTTCCTCCTCCTGCGCCAGCGGGTAGCCATCTTCACTATACGAAGAACGGGGCGCTCGACATGCGCTACAAGTCCTCACGCGAGTTCGTGCAACAAATGGAGAAAATGGCGCTGAAGTCAACGACCGATGCAGCCAAGAGCAACAGCAAGAGGGCTGCTGCTATGCCTAAGCCTCATCTACGGGTGGAGGGAGTCCCGAGTGACTTGCCAGTGACGAAGAATGGAATGCCAGATCTACGCACTGCCAAAGCCAAGCAGTGGGTCAAGAGCCAAGCACAATTCTGGCACCCGGCTGAGGCTCTTCCGAAGTGGGTTCCATGTCTTAAAGACGGATCGCCAGATATGACCAAGGCCGTCTCGCGCCACTTCATCGGTGGATCTCCAGCTTTGCTCCAACAGGACAAGAGAGATGACTACTACGAGAGCAAACGTCAACGTGATCAGTATTTCGAGAAGCTCATGCAGCGACAGCGAGAAATGCCTGTCGATATGATAGCGAGCCGGCGCCTGTGCAAGCTACTGCCGAACTGCGCAACGCATTCGCTAATATTGACGATGACGCAGGAGTTGAGAGCTCCATGCCGAAGAGCAGCGTGGCACAGCTTGACTGAAAACGACCTGGTGATCAGTGAGGACGCTGAGTTGTTGGGTCAAGGTGGGTTCGGAGCCGTGTACAAGGGAACTTGGAACAAGGATCAAGTTGCCATCAAGAAGCTGCACGCTTCCAAGCTCACCAAGAAGGAGCGCAAAATGTTCATCCGAGAAACGCTCATCCTCGGCATGCTCGGAGATCACCCTAATATTGTGAAGCTTCACGGCTACACACTCAACCCCGTCAGCCTCGTCATGGAGTATATTCCGAAGGGTAGTCTCAGCTACCTGCTGCACTACTGCGAGGACTCAGAAGTCGAGGCCAAGATGACGGACGGTCGCATCAAGCTTAATATTTTGTTGGGCATCGCATACGGCATGGCTCAACTGCACGAGTGCAACGTGACGCACGGTGGCCTGAAGCCGCAGAACGTGTTGGTTACCGATGACTTCCAAGCCAAGATCGCAGACTTCGGACTTGCCACGTTCCGTGCCAAGGCGGCCAACACTACGTCGTCTCATATGCTCAGCAGTACCAAGGATGATGAAGATGAGGATGTCAACTTCGAGGGAATTGCCGGTGGTACAGCAGCATACATGGCCCCGGAGCTGTTGAGCTCAAGCGTGATCGCTGACGAGAAGACGGACGTGTACTCGTTTGGCGTTCTGATGAACGAGGTGCTTCACGAAGAGGAGCCGTACCAGCAGAATCTGCGCCAATTCGTCGGCAAGGGTCCATTTGCAGCCGTATTGTTCGCGAAGGAAGGCAACCGTCCGCAAATCCGCGACAACAAGGTCACCCCTGAACTAAAGTGGATCATTGAGCGCTGCTGGAGCCAACGCCCTCGTGACCGGCCAACTTTCGACAAAATCTCCAAGGTGCTGTCGATCTGCACTGTGCCGCACGCGTGCAAGTAACTCGGAAGTGGATGCAGTAGGCGACTCGGCAAAGTCGTCGTTGATGTTGCTGTGAGCAGCCACTATTGTTTTATGAGTGCATGGAACTCGTTAAAGCGCCGTACCGAGATCTTACCGATCTTGGCCGTCGGCTTGACATGAACAGAAGCCGGTACAGTCAAGGTCCGTGCGCGGGCCATTACATATGAAAAAGGAAAACCTAGAAACACCAGATAACAAGAAGAAAAAAATAAACAGACCAGCCCAAACGCTGGCAAAAAAAAATTTTACGCGTCGGAAGCAACAGTAGAAAACACGTTCATGTATGATATAGATGATTCGACTTATTCACGGCGCTTTTGCATCTTGCACCTTTTCCTTCTCGTTCTTCACCACAACTTCGGAAGTTGACTCGGATGGTTTTGTTGCTTCTCTCTTCACGATCGGTGGCATCTTGGACACAACCTCATCTGCCTCCAGCCCGCAATGGTTGACTTCCACTTTAGCACCTGCGTGAAGATCAGTCTTCGTCAAGCAAACAAGCCCCGGTACGAACGGCTTCGCGTCTGCACTCAGCACTGGTTGTCGCGTTTCGACTTTAACGGACCGTTGGATGTCTACCACGGTCCAGGAATCTGTCGATGCCGAGTCAATCAGCACATACTCATCGTCTTCATCTTCCTTGACGGTCTTAGTTGCGTCGGTGCGTGGTTTTGTCTTGCCGCTATGAGAAGCATGAAGATCCATGTCCACGTACAACTTCTGTAATTCAGCACTAAGGGCCTCGAACGCAGGGGTTTCTCCTTCATCGGCTAGCTTTCGCTGGCATCTCCGAAGCGCCGATCCCATCTCGCTTTTAATAATTCGCGTCACATTACGTGGTAGTCGTGTGTCATCACGGTTTTCCTCCAACAAATAGTCCGTGAACGTTTTCGACCCTCGATGCCCAGTCAACGAGTCGTCAAGGAACTTCGCAACCGCAGCACCCTTAATCTTGTTCGTCGTCGATCGTGTCAGACACAAATTCGGCAATTCATTCACAACCTCTTCGCGCAGCATGAAGGCCACATCCTGTTTTTCCTCCTCTCCACCCTGAAACTCCACATGCTGAAAAGCGTACGCGAAGCACTGTTTCTCCAGAATATGATCCAGCTCCACCGCTCCCACCGTATTCAAATCCAATTTGTCACCATGATACAGATCCCGTCCTTTAAACAACTTGACAATATCTCCTTCCACACAGCTCCTCAGTCCAGGGTCGTTAAACAGACTCGGCGCCACATAACTCGACACGAACTTCGGGTCATGAGCTGCACAACAATAGTCATACCCCTTTTTGGCATTACTTCCACAGTTTTCCTTCCCTGGCAGCACTCCTCGACACTTTGGCAGCTCCATATTCACCGCTCGATGGGCCGTACAGAACCCGTCAGCATCGATCCCCACCGTCTGTAAACATCGACGACCATTGGACGTCACAGCTTCACACTGTCTAGTAACCGGAGCTTCAACTCTTCTATGGAACTGACAGTAACCTTTCTCATCTAGACCCCATTTGATCTTGCAGCGGCGGCCAGAGGCGCGTGCGAGTCCTTTGCATTGTTTGGCATTGGGTGCGTGATATTTGCAGAACCCGTCAGCGTCGAGTCCCCACGTGACGGAGCACGCCGTTCCGCGCTTGGTGACGCCTCGACAGACGTTGGGGATGGCTGGAGATGACGTAGTGGTGGTCTGAGGGTGAGAGTGAAGGTAGGGAGTGTGGTGAATGCAGTACCCAGAGTCGTCCAAGTCCCATTTAATTCTGCAACGTTGGCCGGTGCTGCGGGAAGTGCCGAGACATTGGCGGGCGTTGGGAGCGTGGAACTTGCAGAAGCCGTTGGGGTCGAGTCCCCATGTCACGGAGCACGGAGCGCCTTGCTTGGTCACGCCGCGGCAGGAGCTGGACGAAGACATCGGAGCGTGAAGCGAACTTCAAGAGTGTACCGTTGATGTAAATTTTGTGTAAATTTTGATGTGGTGTTACAGTGTTCACCCCGCCAAGCCTGTCGCTTCTCGTCGACAGGGCCTGTTCTCGCTGTAACCCGAGATGGAAGCTAGCTACCCTACTGCTGCTCGCCGTTGACCTGAAAGACGCTCAACGACCCAGCGCATACAAAGCGCATGATGTTGAAGGCTGCGTTTTCGCCCCTGTTTGCCACGAAGCCACAGTGAGAGCACACGAACACGTCCTGATTGCGGAGAGAGAGGTGCAGTCGGTTGCAGCGACCACAAGTGCCGCTCGTTTACATCTCGGAGCACAGCACCAGGGTCTTGCCGAGGACAGCGACTACTGGCCAGTAGTCGCTGGCGGAACTGGAAGTGGGCGAGCGTCTGCATGTGGGAGTTGAACTTGTGCGTCTACGGCGCGCTCCGTAGCAGCATCGACTTGGAGTCGAACTTCGGCAGCAGGATCACATCCGAGTTCTTGCACAGGTATGCCGCAGCTTGGAAGTGTAGATCCTTGATATAGTTCTGGAGCTTTGCCGACACACAGAAAAATTCTCGACGTGCTGCTACGTATCGTTTCCAGTCCTCACCAGTGTGCTTCCGCACCTTCTTCACGTTGGCGAACGCGCTCATACCGCGTTGCATAGCACTCAGACGCTTCCTCAGTCGGTCCAGTTTGGTCCAGTTGGCCCGGCCGATGTGGGTAAAGTTGCCTTGCAGGTCCATGCACGTCAGGAATGCCTTGAGGCCTGGGTCACATGCATTACAGCGATCTTTGTCTTTTGATAACTGGGGCTCGACCACGTAGGGAATCTGCGCGTCCCAATAGCCGCGCTTGTACAGTATCACAACTTCGCCCTCGACCGTCGTGCCTTCCTCCGCAATGACAGGGATGTTGGGCACGGACGTGGTAGTTAGGAACTGCGTCAGCTTCCTCGGTTTTCTTCCATCATTTGGGTACGGCGCCAGACCAAGGTGGTGCGTCTTCGGTCGGTGAATTTGTGCATTCAGATAGGTAGTCTGGGCTTTCGAGCCGATTGTGAAGTAGCTGTGCTGTTTCCGCCCTTTGAACCTCATATTGAAGTGGGAGATGTTGCCGTGAGAGAGATTCGTGTGGGCCGCCGACACTGCCGACACGAACTTATGAACCACGACTTGCCGCATACTTGCAGGTGTGCCGACCACCCACGCAGGCGATGGCTCCATGCCTTCTGGATACGCCAGATCATTTCCCTCATCTTCCCGTGTGACGAACAATTTCTCCAGGACTCTCTTGTTTGCCGTGCCCACTTTTCGGCGATACTCGACGCACTTGTTGTACGTGTACCGACACGCGTGCATGATCTTTTTGAGTTGGGCAGCTTGATCCACGGATGGATTCAACTGGTAGCGTCGGGTGCGGCGCATCAAAATTGCGTCCTCGGACTCCAACATTCTCTTTTCATTTGATAGTCGGGTCAGCTCTTGTTGGAGTGAGCTCTTTCGGGCGCGCGTCAGCTTCTGCTGCTTCAGGTTCGTTGTCACACATTTGATCTCGAGTGTGAGCTCGCGTTCTCGTGCTGCACGTTGATGGCGTGAGCGGAAAGCATCGATCTTAGCCTATTGGGCTTGTTGGTCGACCCCCCAGCCATCACCCCCAAAACGCTGGCGGACGTCGGCCAAGTCATTGTCGATCGGGCGCGGGTTTGTCCACTCTGCGATTGAGAACCACGATTGATTCGGCTGCGCACGCTGAAGCGCCGCCTCGTCAATGGGCCTCTGCTGCATCCGCTGTAGAACGTCTGGGTATCTGTTGTCGAAAGCCATGCCGAGCGTCTGCTGCTGCTGGCGTAGTAGTCGTTGTACTGGTGGCTGCATCGCATCGAAAGAGTGCAGTATAGCATGCAGCAGTAGGTTCGACACGATGTCGGTGAACTCAACCCAATCGAAGGTCGGCTCGCGTGCCCCCATCAGCCCTCGCACTTGCTGTCGAGTCGGCTCTTCCTGAACGTGCTGCCCTCGGTCTTGTCTCTCCAGAAGTCGCGGAGCTCGAACGGCTAGAAGCTGCTCTTCTTCGTCGTTGACGAATACGCGGAGTGATTCAATGCAGTCTTGTAGAGTTGGAATGGTAGTTATGGCATCGGGCACACTGAGGCAACGGAGCACACGGATGATGACTCGCTCGCGGACACGACCCAGCCACCCTCGGACTCGCAGACAGGCACGATCATCTTCGAGCTCAATGAAAACCAGGGAACGCATTTCACCCAGTGCACTGTTAATGCGTCGCTTGAGTGCGGAGAGTCCCATGGCCACGAGCTCCGCGAGACGTTCTCCCAGAACGGGACCATACCATTTGGATTCCGCGAGTGTAGTTGAATAGCGTGAGTGTAAGTGGATCCTACCAGTGTAGTTGATTTCCGCAAGATTAGATAGATTCGTAGTCTAAGCTAGACCTACTCAGACGAGAAATTCGCTAACTAGTTAATCAAGTCGAGTTCCTTCCTTTTGCTTCTTCTTGCTGCACGAAAGCAGCACAAACAACGAAGAGCCGAGTCGCTTCGGAATGTCTTCATATTCTTCTCGCTGAAGGCGTCACCAAGCTTGCAGAGAGCCCCTACAACCTCGCCATCTCGGCAGTTAAATGGGTATAGACCCAGCTCGACCTCGTACTTCGGAAGCCGTTGCTGCCGTGCAGCTCATATAATAGAAGCAGGAGGCATCAATGTTGTGATGGAAGGCATACGCGCACAACGTAGTGCGGCCAAAATCCCAGTCGCACATGGTGAAAATGGTGGTCAAGCTGTGAGGCATCGTGAAGTCAACATTAGGAATCGAGGAGGGCCAGCTCGGCCGCGGGGGTTTTGGGTTTAGTTGATTGTGAAGTGGAGCAGACTCAGCAGGAAGTCGCAGCAAAGGAGGTGGAAGCAGGGGTAACAAGTGTTGAGTTGCTTCCTGGTGCTGTGTCATCTACCTGGCTACGTAGCAGAAGATGTCCAGCTTATAGTACTTCTTCACGAAAGCGTACCGCATTACAGCCCTCGTCAAGGCTCAACTACCGCTCCCAAAGCCTGCAGCCAAGAATCCTGCACCCGGAGTGATCATCGTTCGCGGGCAGGAGGCTGCGTTGCTCTTCGAGTCGTGCTGACGCCGTCGCAAGTTCAAGATGCTCCTGCGAATGGAGCGAGCGCGCGACCGAATGGTGGGAGTACACGAAGGGTTTGCACGTCCGATACGTGCCCGGGATGCGGGTGCCTCGACGAGAAGCTCGGTGTCAAGGAGGTGTGCACTCTGCCACCTCATCCAAGACCGAGACGCCAGCTCGGCGTGCCGTGCCGGCGTTTCAACCGGTGTTCCTATATTGGGGAGTCCTGCTAGCTCTGCGATAGCGTAATAGGCCCAACAACACGTAGGTTCGTGTAGAACAGCTTAGGACGGAGGCCGTGATGCTATTCGGATAGCCACGGACATCTTGAGGCAACTACGTTAGGAGAAACAACAGATAACAAAAAAAATAAAAGACCAGCTTGCTGGCAAGGAAACCTTTACGCGTTGACGACTCCATTCAAGTCTAGCGTCGGCGAGATGACCAACTCCAATGCACTTGTTCAGCTTCTGCCCACTCGGGATTGTCCTCAATTATATAGTTGAGCAGTGTCTACGCTCCCGTGGCCAAGCATTCCTGTTGAAGCGCTTGCCACTTTGGGTTTTCACCGATCACCCCAGTCAGCGCCTTCGACAACACGTCCACCACGTTTTCAATGTGCCAGGTGTCCACTTCGAGACCACCGACCGCCAGACGTAAGAAGTGCACCTTGTCTACCACAGAGTGGATGAGGAACGCCTTGCCCGAATCATTCACACGGCGGAGCAGAGCTTCATCGATCTCACGACCTCCGAAGGCGACGTAGAAGCACACAAGACCCATGCGTGCTTTCACGAAGAACTTGAAGCGGCCATCTTTCTCCAGCAGCTCTTCAGCCTGCTTAGCTAGCTCAACTGAGCGCCGAATATGCGCTCGGAGCCCAGTAGCTCCAAAGCGACGGAATGTGAACCAAAGCTTCAGGGCTCGGAAACGGCGACCGAGCGGCACCTGCCAGTCCTTGTAGTTGGGAGCAGACTGCATGAAGTCGTTCTTGAGGTACTCAGGGTCCAAAGCCAACGCACGGACTAGCGGACGACGGTCTTTCACCCACAGCAGACTTGCGTCGAAACTCACGAGCAACCACTTGTGCGTGTTGACACACACCGAGTCACAGCCTTCAACTCCAGCCAGCCAGTGTTGGTATTCGGGGCACACAGCAGCAGCTCCTCCATAAGCTCCATCCAAGTGGACCCACACGTGCTCAGGCTGCTCTCGGGCGACAGCGACCAGCTCTCGCAGCGGATCAATTGCCGTAGTGGAGGTGGTGCCCACGGTCGGCATCAAACAGAACGGCACCAGTCCCTTCGCTCGATCCTCTGCCATGGCCCGAGCCACATCATCCGGTGCCAGTCCATAGTTACCTTCGTCAGCCTTACTTCGAGTCGTGGGCACAACTCTCAGATGGGGAATGTCCAGCACCATGCAGCCCTTCTCCGCAATAGCGTGTGTTTGATCCGACACGTACACAACGAGCTTGGCTGCTTTCTCTTCTCGAGCAGCACCTCCCAACCCTTCCAACGCTGCGTGGCGCGCCGCAACCAACGCACACAGCGCCGATTCACTCGCTGATCCCTGGATCACCCCACCTCCTGG
Source organism: Phytophthora agathidicida (assembly GCA_025722995.1). Classification (NCBI taxonomy): domain Eukaryota; phylum Oomycota; class Peronosporomycetes; order Peronosporales; family Peronosporaceae; genus Phytophthora; species Phytophthora agathidicida. The sequence goes on along the minus strand of CP106972.1, from coordinate 1,678,577 downwards.
AGAGCTCGTGAGGAAGCACTCCGGCAGCGCCAGCATCTTGGCCATCCAGTCACACACCACCTGCTCGAGTTCCGTAGCTGCTGGAGCTGCGACCCACGAAAACCCGACGACATCCAGCGACGAGCACAGGTAGTCGGCCAATATACTGGGGTCACTGCCGCAGATCTTGAAGTAGGCATGGAAATTGGGCGCCGACCAGTGTGTAAGAGCCGGGAAGATGAGCTGCTCGACGTCACGGAAGATATCGGCGTAGCTCTGCGGGTCTTCAGGACAGGAGGTGGGTAGTTGACGTTGCAGCTCTCCGGGCTTCACCTGGGAGCGAATCGGGTACGAGGAGTTGCCAGGTTCGCCGCGGTGAGGGTCTCGACGTTGCAAGTTCTCGTGGTAGCGCACCAGAATCTCCGTGAGCGCAGCGGCCGGGTGGCGAATAGCTTCCGGGTCACGAGCGTCCAATGGACGAGTGGACTCGAGAGCGCGACGTCGAGAGAGGTGCTGGATGGCAGCCAATAGAGCTGCGCCGCCTGCCAGCCCGGAGCAAAAGGCGGCAGCTGTAGTAGAGTTGATGGCGTCGCGCATGGCGAGGGACTTGATGGGGATCAAGGAAGTTGCTCAATGACACTTTTTCGGTACAAGACCTGTTCAACTTCCTGTGGGCATAATCGTCCCACTATCTGCAGGTAATCAAAATCAAAAATTCGCAATAAGAAATTCGCAACATTTATTTTGTTTAGTTCTAAATGGCATCCGAAGATGACGAGGAGTTCGCGTACTCTGCAGGCGAGTTGGACGATGAGGAAGAGGACGACGTGGACTGGGAGGACGTGGATACTTCGCAGCAGGTCTCGTACCCTCTAACAGCGCAGCCAGATGCCTCTAATTCGCCCTTAGAGACACAAGATACAGCTCCAAATACCAACGATGACGAAGACCAAGACACGTCTGAACCAGCGCCGGATCTGCAGAAAATCGACTGGGAACAAGTGAACAAGTCGCTGGCAGAACAGGACTCGGCATCAGTCACTCGTAAGAGGCGACGGCCGCCCATCCGCCTGACGAAAGACGAGAAACAGCGAGAGAAGGCCCTGCACCAGTCGCATCTGCTGGTTCTGCTGGCCACGCGCGTCAAATGGACGCAACTCAGCCGCTCCCAATTGCTGCAAGGGTTGATGCTGTCTTTAACAGCTACAAGTGACGTAGATTTCTTCGCGGAAATGAAGCAGCAGCCACTTTCGTACTCGCTGGAGCTGCTAATTCGATGGTTTAATCGAGAGTTTCAGCTGGTAGATGAGGTGGAGAAGGACGGGGCTGAGGGGGACATCATGACGGAATCGAGCCTTATTAACGCGTTTTTCGCTCGTCAAGGACGAGATTATGAGCTGGCGGTGCTGTTCGCTGCACTGTGCGGAGCTTTACAGTTGCGTTATCGCCTCACGTATGCGTTGGACCCGTTGCTGGTGCAGAGAGGGAAGGCGTTTGAGTCGACGTTCAAACAGAGACCGAATAAGCGGCGACGATCACGGAAGGTTGCAGACTCGTTGATGAAGAAGAAGAGGTTGTTTGGTGGAGATGAAGAAAACGAAGTCGAGCAGGAATTGGATCCTGAAGGTGAATGGTCTGTGGATCGAGTGTTTTGGTTGTGGAGTGAGGTGTTGGACGAGAAGAGCAAGAGCTGGATTCATGCTGATGCAGTGCGTCGACTTGTTAGTCGACCACAGGAAGTGGAGCCGCTGCGAGGTAAAGCAGCTCGCTTCTCGTACGTGGTCAGCATCCAGGATGACGGGCTGCTCTTAGATGTAACATCGCGGTACACTGCTCAATGGAGCAAGAGTTTGGAACTGCGTCTCGCTGATTCGTGGCTGAAACAAGTGATCGAACGGTTTAATGAAGATACACTGGGCCCGCGCGGTGTGGTGAGAGGTGAAGATGTGGGACAGATTCTCACGGACGAAAAGAAAAAGCTGGAACTGTTGAAGGTGGCAGAAGGCATGCCCACCAGCGTGGAAGGATTCCGTAAGCACCACTTATACTGCCTCGAGCGCCACTTGGGCCAATTAGAGTGTCTTCACCCGCGCAAGGTGGTCGGGCTGTTCAACGGCCAATCCGTGTTTCTCCGCGAACACGTACACCTGCTACAATCTGCGTTCAAGTGGCGCTGTCGCGGCCGAGTTGTGAAAGACAGCGAGCGCGAGAAACCCGCGAAGTGGAAGTCAAGAGGTGACGATTCTGGAACTAATCATGGCAGTGGTGGCGACAGTGATGGTATTGGCGAAGGTGGGAAGAATCAAGCAAGTGGTTCATTAGCGCTCTTTGGTCTCTGGCAGACGACCGAGTTCGAGCCTCCGTCCATGGTCGACGGCCGCGTCCCGAAGAACAAGTACGGTAACATTGAGATCTGGAGCCCAGCTCACGTCCCTCACGGCGCTGTTCACCTCCGCCTGCCTCGCATTGAAGCAATCGCAGAGTCGTTGGGCATTGACTTTGCGCCTGCCGTCGTGGGCTTCGAGGTGCGCAATGATCGGACGATGCCGAAGGTGTCAGGAATTGTGGTGGCCCAGAGCTACGAGGCCATGCTGCTGGACGCCCACGCCGGGAGACAACAGCAGACCATCGAGAAGGCCATTGCACACAACCAGAAGCTGGTGATCAAACGCTGGGAAAAGCTTACCAAGCGGCTACTGCTACGTCAGCGGCTTGAAGATGACTACGGTGCAGTCGAAAGTTGACACAAAATGTAGCCATCAATCGACGCACAGCGCGTCACGCAATGCTAATATATACTAGTATTATACCGGTTTATAAATACTGCTACGAAGTATTATCTAATCACCGACTCGAGACCAACCTCGCTGTCGCAATGCAGCGCGTGGCCTCTTCACTGCCGAGACTCGTGCGTCGCTGCGCTGCGTTCAGCACACGCGCAGAGTGGAAGCGACAGGTGGAGGAAGGTCCTAGCCTTCAAGACTTTCTCTCAACCAGTCGCAAACACCAGACCAACTCCACCATCGACCCAGTCCAAGAAAGACCCCCAAGCCCTGAAGAATCGATGCAACAGATCCGCCAGATCTTGGCAGAGATACGACAATCGGTACGGCTGAAATCGGCTCAGTAGGGACTTCAGGAGAGTGAAAAAAGGGAAAATTGACACGAGTTGTGGACTTTGATACATTTGCAGGCACAGGAGAAGGCAGCGCCAACACAACTGGTGGACCGGTTTGGACGAGAACACACATATCTACGGATCTCTCTCACGGAACGCTGCAATTTGCGGTGTCGGTACTGTATGCCGGAGGACGGAATTCCTCTGCAGCCTACTGAGGACCTTTTGACCACATCGGAGATCATCCGATTGGCAAAGTTGTTTGCCTCTTCAGGTGTGAAGAGGATCCGGTTGACGGGAGGGGAACCGCTGCTTCGACGGGACTTGGTGGAGCTGGTAGCTCAGTTGCGAGCGATTCCAGGCATTGAGTCGGTGGGGATCACGACCAATGGCATCACGCTGCAGAGGAAGCTGTTGGCGCTGCAGCAAGCAGGTGCAGACAGACTGAACATCAGTTTGGACACGTTGAAACCGGACAAGTTTGCACATATTACGAGACGACAGGGTTTTTCAAGGGTGATGAATTCGATCGTGGAGGCGCAGACGCTGGGGTTTTCGCCGCTCAAACTTAACTGCGTGGTGCAGCGTCATTTTAACCTGGATGAAGTGGTGGACTTTGTGGCTTTTACGGAGAATCACACAGTCGATGCTCGATTCATTGAGTGGATGCCGTTTGACAGCAACCGATGGAACGACGAGACTTTTGTGCCGTTCAAGGAGATGATGAAGATGATCCAGGCTGAGTTCCCGACGGTGGAGAAACTCGAGGATGGAGCGAATGACACGTCGAAGGCCTTCCATGTGCCTGGATTTAAAGGGCAGTTTGGTTTCATCACGTCCATGAGCGAGCATTTTTGTGGGTCATGCAACCGACTGCGCCTAACTGCTGACGGGAACTTGAAGGTCTGCTTGTTCGGGAACACTGAGATCAGCTTGCGAGATGCTATGCGATACAATATCGCCGACAAGGACATCCGAAGCATCGTTGATGTTGCAGTAAAACGCAAGAAATTTGCACTCGGTGGTCATGGAGATATGTATGGATTGTCGAAGGCAAAGAATCGCCCAATGATCCTTATCGGAGGATAGAATCGTACGATATCGTGGAGATTAATGCTGGGACCAGCAACAATTTGTGTGGCGAATGAAAATTATTGGGTTACAACACTGCTGTTATGCTGCTCCGAAGTTCCCGTGGTCAAATTGATCATGGCCAAGAACGTTGGTAGGTGTAATGAGGGCATTTTCCAGCACGCGATTGAGGTCCTGGAGGTTACCAAGCACTCGACGCAACGGCGTCAACATGTCCATCGTGCAATCCAATCGAGTCACGCGCTTGGTCATGTCATCCCACAGAAAGCGCAACGAGCACCGGAAGGCCACTTTTTGTCCGAGAAGGCGAGAGCACAGCAAGAGGTTTTGATCTCCTGGCGACGACGCAAGCAGATGAGGAAACACGAATCGCAGTGTTCGCTCTCTGATGCGAAGTTCCAAGGTAGCTGACGCGACCATCGCCCCGATCGGCTACTCCTCCATTCGCTCCAGATGGAAATGGAGGCCGCTGAAGTAGGTGGAGTAGCGTTGCCACTGCTCCAAGAGTGCATCGACACCGATCAGTTCTCCAACTGCAACGTCAGGAGACATAGCAGCCCGAAGAAAACATTCTTGTTCCTGGAAACTGGGCTCGAACGATGTCGTGGTGGCGGCAGATCCCGTGTCGCTCGCTGGCACGAAATATCCATACCGAAAGAGGCGAAAGTATTCTATGACGACATTCCAAACGTTGCACTTGGTTTGGGCGCCATAGCACAGGGCGTGGCGTTCCATGGACAACTCCCGCACTTCTTCACGCCGCTGAATGACACGATCTTGGAGCTCACGAATAAACCTGCGTTGTCTGTCACGATAGTGTGCTTGGTTTCTGTGGCACTGTTCTCGTCGTCGTTCCGTATTGACGCGCTTGCGTTTTGGTTTTACGGCCGGAGGATTGGCGCTTGTGTATGCAACTTCACGCGATGAAGGTTTGGGAGCTGTAGTTTGCTGTCGCGCGAAAGATGAAAGTTGTTTTGCTTGGCCTTCGAACAACTTGGACGCCTGGCGTTTCCGAGTAAACAGTGGAGCAAAGAAGCCCATGTCACTTGCCTTCTTTGATTGTTCAGGTCGAACAAAAGATGGGAACGGTGGCAGTCGCAGCCGTGTGCCACCTTTTGGGGAAGAGGCTGCCTTGATATTAATTCCGTACCGGTAGTCGCGACTGTCGAGTCTTTCGCTGTCGTAAAATTCAGACATTGGTCTTTCTTGTCGCGCTTGGTACTTCCGAGTGATGAAATTGAGGATTAAGGTGGCGTACAAAGGGTCTGGTGATCAATCCGGTTTGACTCGTGTCAGATTGACCATAAATCCCGGTCTTTAAAAACGATCCGTGACTGTCCGTCCGTCCGCTTCACCTTGCAGCAAAATTTTCATTGGTTAAAAATCGGTTTTCACATAAGTACGATGCCCGACTCTTTTGAACGCGTCATCTCGGAAAGCGCGCGGGCGGCGGAAGGACACGAAGGCGAACAGTTAACGGCGGCGACAAGGACTGCGTGGCTTCATTCATGTATGTATTAATTAATATTACGTACTTTTCAACTACGTTTTGCTCGGCCACCCCTCTAGCTCTTCGGAGCCCGACGCTGAGGCGCCCATGCTCGCCCACCAGCGGTATGGGAAGTCTCATAACCAATCCGGGGTAAGGGGCAGCATAAACGGCGATAAAATCCGGCATTGCCGGGCTGTCTGCTCCTTCCCGGGCCCAGTCGTCGGTACCAATGGTATATGGGACCCGGCGCATTCGGTAGTAATACCGGGTGCGCCTCCAAGTCCGTGGCCGGGCACAGTGCGACCACCCTTAGGGTGAAGGAGCCCCCCGTTGCTCACCGTGCCGGTATAGGCGGTTAGCTTCATAGGTTAACTGATAGGTAATAGGTTAACCTCACTTGCGCCGTCGTTGGCAATACGAAGGCGGAGGCCTGAACTACTGCGCTACGAGGCACTGGGGGGTGAATCTTGCTCTCAGCCGAGAGCCTCCGATAACCGCACTGTCACATAAGATATTCCATTAGGAAGGTTTTCAGAGGGACACTTGGGATTCGATTTCCAACAATGACAGCACGTCTGATAGGCCAACCCCGTCAGTATACGCTCTTTAACCCTATTCTTATTAGCACATTTTCTCATTTTTCTTGTATATAGACTTTAGTACTAAATTAGCAGCTCCACGCTCCGTGTTTTATGCTTAGGAGCTGATACTCAACTGAGTTGTCAGCCACGGCATCCCAAAACCGTCGTCAATACCGACAGCCACACATACAGCATTTTACTAAAAAAAAAAAAAAAAAAAAGAAAACAAATTGCTGGTGGCTTAAATACGAAAACTTAAAGTAACTTGAATTGTTATCGTGTGATCCTCGGTAACAATGGAGGGTTTACTTAAAAATAAAAAAGCTAGGACCTGGAAACCTGATTTGTGTACCGTGTAGCCCATGGTACATGGAGGAAGGTGGATGCCTAGACAAGCAAGACTTGATCGGTCAACCGTGTTACCCACGGTTGATAGAGGAAAGCAGATGCTTCGTCGGTTTGTAACGGTGTGCGAGGAAACAAAAAAAAACACTTATTAAAAAGAAGTACATTAAAAGAGGCTGTACAATTCAGTACTGAGGTTTATTTAAGATACTAGGGAATTAGCTATTGATTTTGGGGGGAAAGCAAACACTGACGGAAGAAGCTTTAAGATGTAATTGATTTAGTAGAGGTTTATGTCTGAGGTCCTCTTTAAACCTTCCACTCGATCTTTGGCCAATCGACGAATCCTAAAAGACTATGGTATTACGTGGATATTTCGTGGAAACATAGTGGAACCGATGGGACGAAAACGGAAGTATAACACGGTAGCGGACATTGAAGATGCATTTCGCGCGCCGGAAGGACATGAATCGGAGCCAGACCGCAAGCGGAGGGTCAGAAACAGAAACGCGGCTTTGAATCGACTGAGTAAACGTGAAGAGGCTGCCTTGACGGCAGCACTAGAGTCTACGAATATTGAGGATGGCGATGACTCTGTAGCGGTGACGGAAATGGTTAGCGAGGCGCTGGCGTCTGTGGGTGCTTTGGCGACGCAAAGTATAGCACCTGTTGAATTAAATGGTGCTGTCTCGGAAGCAACGACGGAAGTTAGTGGTGCAGCGGCAAGTGTTTTGGTACAGCAGGAAGTACCGGCTGATCAGGTGAATTTTGCAGCTGATATCCGGACTGATTCAGCACCAGTCCGGGTTCGTCGCCCCCGTCAAAGAGCTAATATGAGTGCCTCCCAGTTTGCAGAAGTTCGGAGAAAAGCCCGGGAACGAAAAGCAGTGAGTCGGAGCCAGATGACCGGCCAACAAAGACGCGTCGAACAAGGGCACAATAGCGCTTCCAGAGCATTACAGCGACTGCAACTGAGTGAGGGTGAGCGACAAGCAATTCAGGATCGTAATACCGTTGCGCGAACCTCCCAACGAGAGGACATGAGCCAGGAAGAACAGCAAATTGTTCAGGAACGAGACACAACCGCTCGAGCTGTAGCACGGAGCCAAATGACGGGAGAGGAGTTCTTGCTACAGCGTGAGGCACGGCGGTTTCGGAATCGATCCCGTAAGTATGATAAGGTTTACGGAAATCATGAAGATTTTAGTCCCAGCGTTATTCGCGGGAAGGGCACGTTGGGGAGACGCCACTATTTCTCGCGCTTCAGGAATAATCGGGCTGGCGATGAGCGTCAATGTGTGCATTGCAAGGCGTGGAAGTTTCCTGGGGAAACGGACAAATGCTGTTGCAGAGAAGGGAGAGTTCAATTGCTTCCGCGCCAGGAGGCACCGGAGAAACTGCGAAGGCTATTCTAGAAACCCGACTTCATGAAGACCATCCGTGCATACAACAACGTGTTTGCGTTTACGTCGATGGGGGCATCTCGCTCGAAGCCCCTTCAAGTTGATGAAAATGTGACGCGTGGCGGTGTTTACAACTTTCGAGTGATGGGGACAGTTTGTCATCGGATGGGTTCTCTTCTTCCGCCTCCAGACGCGAATCCTAAGTTCGCTCAGATCTACATAAATGACCCGGACGGCGCTGTACATGTGGAAAGCCGCATTCGCATGACCGATGGCTTGAACCCAGAGTTTGTCAGTGTCATTGATGCGACGATGGAGGAACACAATCTGTATGCACAGCAGTTTCTCCACGCAAGGGAAATTCTAATTGAACGGAGTAAATCTGCACTGGAAGAAGCAAGAGTTGAACGAGAGAGGCGTCGTGAAGAAGAAGGAAAGCAAGAAGAAGATATGCATGAACCCCTCATAGACCCAGAGGTAGATTGTGCTCTTCGTCTTCGCGTAGATCGTGGCAGCAACCCCGGAACACATAACACGCCAACTGCTTCGGAGGTTGCCGCAATTATTATCGACGCTAACGCATCCGAACCTCGCGACTTAGTCCTCTACACCAGACGAGGTGGTTTCAATTGTATTTACGAAACCGACCCATCTTACGATCCTTTACAGTATCCTCTTTTACACCCCTACGGCGAGAAGGGCTGGACGTACAAAATATCTTATGGTGGCGACGAAAACAGTGACGACAACGGGGGAGAAGACGAGGGCAGTTGGCACGACGAGAGGAAGCAACAAGACCGCGACATGGAAGAAGAACTGGACGGGTGGGGGTACGTAGTGCGATTTGAAGATGGCACCGAAGAGCGGCGTAAAACGACAATGTCGTTGCGTGAATTTGTGGCATATCTGCTGTATGACCGGACTGGAAGTCATTCGCTTTTACTACTCGGTGGTAGATTAACCCAGCAGTATTGCGTGGATCAGTGGGCGAAAGTGGAACAAGAACGACTTCGCTACATCGAAAAAAAATCAACTCGAGTTCAGACTCGAATCTATACAAGGCCTTACGGACGTGTACAGGAACGAAAGCACTGAAGCACAACGCAATGCTGATCTTCACGATTTAGCGCATAATGGAACGAATTCGACATCTACTCTACCACGCCAAAACGAATCCGGGAATGCTGGTGATATAGAGGCAAGTAACGTTGGTCGTCGGTTAATTCTACCGCCTTCGTTTACCGGAGGGCCGTGCTACATGTATCAAAGGTTTCAAGATGCCATGGCTATTGTACGTGAGCTTGGAGCTCCAAATCTTTTCATTACAATGACGTGCAACCCGAATTGGCTGGAGATCAAGGAAAATTTACAATCGGGTCAAACTGCATCAGACAGACCGGATATCGTGGCTCGGGTGTTTATGCAGAAATTGAAAGGTATGTGCAAGGATCTGGACGAAGGAGTGTTGGGAATACAAACGGCGCCGATTTATGTTGTTGAATACCAAAAACGAGGGTTGCCCCACGCGCACATATGAATGATACTGAGACCTGAAGACAAGCCGGTCACGTCTGAAGATATAGATCGATTGGTTTCCGCAGAGTTGCCCGATCCGGACAAACACCCGGAGCTTTACGAGGCGGTGTTTTCCTGTATGATGCATGGTCCATGTGGGGACCAAAACAAGACCTGTCCGTGCATGAAAAATGGGAAGTGCTCGAAAAAGTTCCCGAAACCTTTTGCAGAGGAAACGACGATGGCCGCGGATAAGTATCCAGTGTACAGACGACGTCGACGTCCGTCCGGGCGTTTGGTGCGTGGGAATAAGGTGTGGGATTATGCTACTATCAACCAATGGGTGGTTCCGTACAATCCTTATCTGTCTCAAAAGTACAACTGTCATATCAACGTGGAGGTGTGCGCAACGAGCAAAGCGATCAAGTACATATACAAATACGTGTACAAAGGAGCGGATATGACCACAATTACCATTGAAGGCCAAGTCGACGATCATTCTCTCAATGAGATCTTACAGTATTTGTTGGCGAGGCACATATCTCCAGTTGAAGCATGTATGCGGATTTTTAGACATCCGACGCAAGGGTCTACGCACAACGTGGTCAAACTGGCCATTCATTTGCATAGACAGAGTTCTGCTGTGTACCGAGCGAGCGCAACGAACCAGCAAATTCGACAACTCATTCGCAGAGGTGACATGACGACATTGACGGCATTTTTCTTGCTGTGCCTTATGGAGCCTGAAGTAGCGGGGAAAATGTTATACAACGACCTACCTTCGGTTTACAGATGGGACAAAAAGAAAAAGTGGTGGATATCCTACAAGAAGTACGTGCCTTCCATTGGTCGCATGGTTCACGTGTCTCCCCAAGACCCAGAGCGGTTTTATTTGCACCTTCTGCTGTGCAACAGACGTGGACCAACGTCTTTTGAAGATCTAAGAACTATTGACGGGATCATGTACAGAACCTTTCATGAGGCTGCACTGGCGACTGGATATTTAGACAATGACCGTGAATGGGAAGAATGCCTGGCTGAAGCGGCGCACGAGCGGATGCCTTGCCAACTCCGTCAGCTTTTTGCAATTGTTTTGGTGTATTCTCTACCGAGTAGTCCTATGGGGTTGTGGGAATGTTTTAAGCACGACCTAAGCGAAGATTTTCAAAGAAACCTTGGTGCTGACATGGATGACCCGCGCGTAGAGTACAGAACGCTCCAAAGCGTGGATAAGATTCTTCGCGCTAACGGGAAAACGTTAGCCAATTACGCACTTCCCCTGCTCAAGAACTACGATCAAGATGCTGCGGATGAACATCTCGGAGGAGATTTGGTTTGTCAAGAACTCAACGCGTATCCATTGGAACAATTGGAGAGTACAACTGCGGTTGTAGACAAGTTGAATGAAAACCAAAGGGATATTTTCGACCAAGTGATGGGCGCAGTACAGTCTCCCCAAGTCGGCCGGAAACTATTTTTTATTAACGGACCAGGGGGTACCGGTAAATCCTTCTTGCTCAAACAAATCCTTGCCAGGGTACGTCTGAATGGAAGGGTTGCTGTGGCAGTTGCATCCAGTGGAATTGCAGCAACATTGCTGACAGGGGGTCATACGGCGCATTCTACATTTCGGATTCCACTGAAACTAGACGACCATTCGACATGTACTATTCCGAAGCAGAGCCAGAAAGCGGAATTGATACGCCGGGCCAGTTTGCTTATTTGGGATGAGACACCGATGATGCATCGAGCGTGTTTTGAAGCTGTCGACCGAACTTTTCGTGGCGTCGTGAACAATGAAGTCGAGCCGTTTGGGGGGGAAGGTTATGGTTTTCAGTGGTGACCATCGTCAAATCCTACCGGTTTTAAAGGATGCTACCAGAGCTGAAACGCTAAAGGTGTGTTTTAAAGCGTCTCCCTTATGGCAGCACCTCCGCCAGGTGCGTTTGATAGAGAATATGCGTGTGAAAACGGCGCTTGATCCAGATGATGCTGCGGAGTTAGCCGAATTTTCGGAGTTCTTACTTCAAATTGGAGAGGGTCGCTACCCGGTGAATCGCGATATTGACGACAACGACATCTGTATCCCGCAGAGCATGTGCGTTACTCCAGTCTCCAGTGGTGCCTCGACTTCTAATCAAGATTCCTCTGATGAGGATTCAGAGTGCGAAGCTCCGAATTTCAATTTGCTTCCACCATTGGATCCTGAAGGTGAACGCGAGTCGGACGAGCCTGAAGATGATCAGCGCACTCGCAGTGTCAACGCACTGATTGATGCGATTTACCCCGGGGTGGGTGATCCTGACTTGCCAGATCAGTACTTTGTGGATCGTGCAATTTTGGCGCCAACCAATGCAAGTGTTCGTCGGATCAACGAAATGATAGCTGAGCGATTGTCTGGAGAGACACGAGAATATCTCTCCAACGACAGCCTCGACGGTCCCGGAGATCAGAACCTATTCGAGACTGAGGTTTTGAACTCACTCAATTTCTCAGGAATGCCCCCTCACAAGATGGTTCTCAAAGTTGGCACTCCTATTATTATGATTCGGAATCTAAATAGCGACGAAGGTTTGTGCAACGGAACGCGTCTGCGAGTGGTATCTTTGCGAGAGAAATGCATTGACGCGACTATAATGTTTGGCCCTCGACGTGTACAACGCGTGTTTATCCCGCGTATCGTGTTTCTGAGCGATGACGAGGATAAAGAATTTCCGTTTACCCTGCGACGCAAGCAGTTCCCGGTAGTACCTGCGTTTGCGATGACGATTAACAAGGCGCAAGGTCAGTCAATTCACCACGTAGGTATCTACCTGGAATCACCTGTGTTCGCACACGGACAACTATGCGTTGCCCTCTCTCGAGTACCATCCAGAAAGGCGATCAAGATAGCAATTGGTCCGAGAGAGTTTGACGACGGCGCGGCGCACACCATAAACATTGTGTACAGAGAGATTTTCCAGTAGATAACACTGTTATACACGTGATTTAGCAACAAATTATTCCTTTTCTGCTAAATATTATCTAAATGATGATTTTGCTAATTTTACCTAACTAATACTACGATTTAGCTTAGGCGTATTTATAAGCCCACGCGCCCGCGCAGCAGGCGCCACGAGCGCTAGTTCAACGCTGGACATTATCGTAGCGTCCATATTGCTGATGCGCTTTGTGGATTTGTGGATTGCGTGAGCCGATTCAGTTGACGGATGTCCCTGGATTACCGTGAACATATCTTGATGATGGTGCGGGCAAGTCTTTTGTCTTGTGTGTCACGACGATGCACGTCATTCGTTTGCAGCCATCCTCGCATTGTGATTCAAGGTCACCAGAGAGCGACACAATTCTCAACATCCCCTTCTGTGAGCACTATTCAAGTCGGTGCATTGCGAGGAGTATGCACCTAAGCAGCCTTTGGTCTGCATCAGCTAGGTTCTAGCTATTATAGTTTTTGGCAGCCGCGTAGTCCTTGGAGGACTTTGACGTACCGGGCTTACGGATCAGAGCTATGTGGCATTGTGGCGGCTTGTCGACGCTGCTGGTCCCGACACCTTCATGGCTCCTGAACATCCTCATCCTGCTGTCCTGCCGTGGAAATCTTCAGCACAAACACCGCCATCTTGAACCTTGGCGGCGCCACCTTCGAACGCAAGCATCGTCATGAAACATTCTTGATCGAGTTAAAATGCAAGGCTTCTTTCCCCGTTCCTGATTCTTCATGGCTGTTTCATCTTCGACTTTCTTCTTTTCAGCTGACGCGCGGGTCAACTGCTTGAGTACGTCGGGTCCTCAGCAATTGCAGCCATGGCATGCACCATTGGGGTACAGATGCTGTTTATGAACAGATTCTCTTCCGCTTACTGTAAAAATCAAACAAGACAACAACAGGGTCAGTACCGCAATCCAGCAGATCATGATAACACCCTCAGAATCTGGTATTTTACCTCAGACGTTGTTTCTTTCCCCTCAGCGCCCCTGCAAACCCAACAACGCAACCAAATAACAACAACCGTCAGTATCCTTCAACAAAAAGAAACAGAACAAATCAAAGACGTACTCAGCCGATAGACTGCGACCAGCGTTAGCTTCCTCACTGTCCCCAGCAACACCAACCACGTAAGTATATCCCGCCAACACGAAACCATTAATTAAAGCAGCAATTCGATCTCACCGCTTAGGAGAGGGAGAGGCACGCCGAGGAGAAGCCGACTCGCGCTTGTCGCCCGGGCTAGCGCTACGTCTACAGAATACAATATAAAACACAAACACAGCATCAGTATTTACATCCGCAGCCCCTACGCCATAAGCCACCCAACCCACCTCTGCTGCGAACCCGAGCGCGACCGAGACTTGGAACGTCGACGCGGCGAACGCTTCGGCCTGAATTACACAAAAAAAAAGCCATCAGTATCAATCTACTACCCTCTTCTTCAGTGCGCGCATCCAACGTACGATCCGTCGTTGAGGATGCGGCGCATCTCCTGCGGACTCTTGCGGTGCTGCTTGGCGAAGAGCACGGCGATCTCGCGGCCTCCGAGCTGCGTGCGGTCCATCTCGAACTTGACGTCGCGGCCCACGCGCGCGTCCGCGAACTCGATGAAGGCGAATCCTCTGGGGCGGTTGGAGCTGTACTCCTTGGGGATGTACACGTCCAGAATGTCCCCCGCGCGGCGCGAGAATGCGCGGCGCAGCTCGTCCTGCGTCGTGTCGGGCGACAGGTTGCGCACTAAGAGGCTGATGGGGTCGCGACGGCCGCCGCCTCGGGGCGCGCGGTCGGCGGAGCGGGAGCGGCCGCGTCGGTCTCCTCCGCGTCCTCGGCTGCGGTCTCTCCGACGGTCGCGCGATCGGGAACGAGAGCGAGCGCGACGGTCTCCACGCGAACGGGAGCGCGAGCGCTTGGGCGGCGACGAGCCGCGGCCTCCGCGACTGCTGCTACGACTGCGCGGGCGGGAGCGACGAGGACTGCGGCTGCGGCGCGGGGAAGCGGAGCGACGACCCATTGGCACTTGATACAAGACGAGGAAGAGGAGGAGGAGGAGGAGGAGGAGAGGGCTTTGAACTGAGTCGGTCTCGAGGCCAGTGGCGCCAAATGTGTGGCTTATTTGTGGCCTTTACCCCATTTAAGGCGATATTTCTAGACTCGTTCTAAAAATAGACAAACGCAAGCGGTTATTTGTGGCAGCCAAGCAACTTCAACGTGGTTTGGTATATTGCACGGACTTGAAGACAACTCACACGCTCTAAGGTTTAGTTTTCATGATGGGGACTGCAGACTTACGAGCGCGGGCGCTGGCGCTGCACGGGCTCGGAGGAGCCGAGCTCGTGGCAACGTTCGTAGGCGGCCCAGATGGAGTCGGCGATGACGGCGCGGAAGCCGTTCTTCTCGGCGCGGTAGAGACCGGCAGCAGTGGTGCCGCCGGGGCTCGTGATGTTGTTCCGCAGCTCGACTGGGTGCACGTCCTCCGCCTGCATGTACAGCGCAGAGCCCAGCATCGTTTGCTGCACCAGTTTCTGTTGCGTAGCAATAGGTTAGTCGGCGATATCTTTGATGTCACGACGATATGGCCATGCGTACCGTAGCAACAGGTCTAGAGAAGCCCATGTGAACACCAGTGTCGATCATCGCCTCAGCAACGAGGAAAAAGTAGGCTGCAACAAAACACAGTGTTAGCCTCCACCGTCGATACCGCTCAACAGACCACAGGAAGAAAAGCTCACCTGGTCCAGATCCAGACAGCGCCGTCGCCATGTCTAGTGCGTTCTCATCGTCCACAAACACCTGCAAGAAATACACAAATCAATAAGTCTCGGCACCTTCCCTATTAAACACAAAACAACAGCATCATACCTCAACGCCAAAAGACCCGAGGATCTGCTTGGTCAGTTCGTGCTGCACACTCGTGACTTCCGCCGACTGCGCCCACACAGTCGTCCCCTCTCCGATCATGGCCGGCGTGTTAGGCATCGTACGAATAATGTGGCTGGTGGGTCCCAGATGCTGCTGTAACTGTTTAATACTCTGGCCCGCAACGACTGAGATTACCAACGCATCCGGGTCCATCGACGCCTTCACCGCTCGCAGCACATCGTCCACCACCTGCGGCTTGACGGCCACCAAGATCACATCCGCACCCTTCACAGCTGAGCTGTTGCGCGTGTGGGTCTCCACATTGAGCTTGCCGTATTTACTGCGCATGGCCGGATTGGGATCGGAGACCACGACTTTGGAGCTGGGGATCAGCCCCTCCGTCAACACGCCAGTGATCATGGCTTCGGCCATGTTGCCGCCGCCGATCACAGCCAGCCGACTGAGCTCCAGCTCCTCCGCATTCTCTTCGGCCACAGCGCCACTGAACTGCTGACTCTTTCGGGAACGCGCGAAGGGACCTCGGCCTCCTGTGGAGTAGGGGGCGCTAGGACCGAAGGCGGAGGCGGCGCGCAGCAGCGGGGCACGACGCGCAACGGAGACGCTGCGAGACGCCAGACGAGAGGCGGCGGGGCGGAGCTTGGACGCGAGCATCGTCGAGATAGAGAGAGGGAGATGAAGTGCGGGGCACGAGGTAAAATCGGAAGTGACCCGTTGCGCCATAAATGCGTAGGCACGACTTCAACATCTTAGTCGCCAAAAGCGGAGTATATAGCGAGCTCCACTGTGCTCCGGTTTTGGCAGTAATCCTCGGAAGAGTGACGGTTTAGTGACATACGTATCGATACGACCATGCGGGGACAGGTAGGTGCTGCACTGTACCGCGGTATGGCGCGCCTTGCCGTGCCGTGTGGTGAAAAAGCTGAGTCCATCTGTGCGTCTGTTGTGTAGCTGGAGTTGACGCCGACGTATGCGGCGCAGCTGGACGGGAAGATCTTGGCGAATGCGAAAGCGGTGGGCGACGTGGACGGCGACGGCGCCACGGAGCTGCTGTTCGGCTCGCTGCTGGGCAAAGTCTCCGTGTTTAAGGTTGTGGAGGACCGATTGGTGCAGTGGCGGAGCTGCGAAGTGAACGGATCCGTGACGGCCATCTGTCTGGACGACTCGTTCGAGGGGCAGGCACGCGTAATTGTGGCGACGGCGGAGGGAACGTGCTCTGTGTTCCGCTCGGTGGAAGGCGCCGACGTGCTGCAGTTGTGCTCCGAGTTTGTGAGATGATCGTTGTGTGCAAGGTTGGTAGTTGGTTATAGTGGGGAGCTAACCGGTGGCTGGTGTGCTGCGTTGCATTGCCAGAATGTAGCGTTGAATGTCTGTGACGTGAAGCACTTGAACGGCGAGCTCTTCCTTGCAACACGAGACGGTCGAGTGTTTGTATACCGACCCAACGTGGATAACGCTGACCCTGACGAGGTTCGTATCTGTTTTTTTTCTTCTGTTAACGCGAGATGAGAAGACTCATGAGGTTGGTGGTGATTAGCTTGCTGAGTACGCGCAGGTTGCGCAGTTGGAGATTAATGGCGAGATCGAAACGTTGTTAATGGTGCATTCCACCTTATCGAATCCGGATGCTGGGCCTCAGCTCCTTGCAAGATGCTTCTCTGGCGAAGTGTTCACTGTTCGTGGTTCCAGCACTAAGGCTACGCTTGATAAGCGAGATATCGTTCCCTGGAGCGGACCACCACATGATAAGGATGGCATTACGTTTGTGGTGGGAGACATTGAGCTTGGCGGTGAACGTGGTATGGTTGCGATGGTGTCCATGAACGGGCTTGTGTCGCTGTTCTCGTCATCTGGAGAGAGGCAATGGGATTTTCAGGTATGTTTGATGCACGTCCGTGTTTCATTGTTGGGATGACTATCTAACCACGTTGTAATTGTAAGCTACCCGAGGCTGTAGTGAATGCCGACAGGCTTGAGATGATTGCACCGAGTGGAGACCGTCAGGATGCAGTACGTTGAAGAAATGGGCTGATTTGCGAACAACCTTGCACTAAATTTATGTTTGTGTTGCTGCAGATTGTCGTGTGCACGTGGAGTGGACAAGTGTTTGCTATCCAGAGCGAGCGGAGACTTGTGCGTTTCCGTATGCTACTGCCGGCCTGCTCAATATTCTGTGGTATGTTGCTGTCATTTGTCTAGACTTAACTCGTGATGATTCACCTCGCTCGCTCACTATTACAGTGGGCATCCGCGATTCATCTACCCAAGTCGACCCCACGATCGTGGGCATCAGCACCTCGGGCGCATTTTTCGTCTTCCGCGACGTGCAAGCAACGCTCATTCGGGGCTTGCAAGACTCGACTCTTGTACGTACATACACCAACGGCCGAATATTTGCGTAACTAACTCTCATTTGTTGTGTGCTGCTTTTCAGGCGGACAAAGTGAGGCAAAGCGCAGTGTTTACTCAGATGGACACTCCTGAGAAACGAGACATAATTTTGACGAAGCTCCGCGAAGCTTTTCCTCTCTCTGATGTCTCCACGGAGTCCGCAACATCGGGCAGCACTTCGGTGGAAGAACTCATTCGTGCTATACTTGCAGTTCAGGTGCAACAGTAATGTGGAATCAAGGTGGTGTGTATAAATTTGCATATTTTATCGAGCGTGCTTGCCTGTAGTTCATGTTGATTCTGTTAACCTTACCAGTTCTGCAACTGGTAGGCGTGCTCGACGAGGCTAGCCACGTTCTCTGGCCCGCGACGAAGTAGCTCTTGTGCAAAGTCGCCCACGTAGTTGAGGTGGAAGTTGACGTCTGTCGTGTTAGTCGAATTCAGCTTCCACGATGCGTCGAATGCTCTGAAGGCGATGCAGTAAAGCTCGAAGAACGCCATCGGGTCCTCGAAAAGTCTCCAGAACGGGCGTTCGGACCCCAAACATCCTCCATCTCTCAGTTGCAGCAGGTCCGCCAGTAAGTACGTGATCTGAGACCCTACCAGCGCATACGAGTATGCTTCGGGGCCTCCTTGGTCGTTCAGAATCGGCAACGCCACCGTCCGATGCACCTCATGGAAAAACACCAGACACTGCAGCGGCAGCAAGAACTGGAGCTCCCTCATAGGATCCCCATGTCGAAAGCCCAGTCGATTCCACTCTGAGCTCGTCACAGCAAGTGGCTGCGCTTCAAAGCACGAAACCCACAGCCGTTGCAGCATCTCGACATGTTCCGGGTTCCCAGGATGCAGCGGCGCCTTCATGGCCCCAATGTGTTTAGCCAACTGCGCCAACGCAGTCGCCGTAGGTGGCGCGTTGCCAGCTCCTGAGCCTCCTCCAGTAGCCGCTGCCGTGACCTTCGTCCACATCTGCGCCGAGTGTTTCTGCAGCGTCTGCGCCATCACCGACGTCTTCATCTTGGACGCGAGCGCCTTCTTGACGCCGAACAAGACACTGCCCACGTCCTGTTGCTGAGTCTGCTGCGGTTGGGGCATGGGATACCCCGCATTGCCGTCGTGCTGGGGCTTGTTCTGCCAATGGAAAAAGGCGCCGAACTGTCGGTCTTCAGGGACGTCCACGAGGTCTTGACGAAGCTCTGACTTCTTGTGCATTTCATCCTCCTGCGGCGTCGATTGCAGCTGCAGAACCTTCACTCGGATCTCCCCATTGGTACTGACAGGAAGTGGTCGGTTCTCGTCGGTTAAATCTCTCCAGCAGTAAGAAGAGGACTGCGGAATCTGCAGACGGAAGTGGTACACGCCCTCGAACGGGAACTTGAGACGCAGCTCGGCCAGTGTGGGGCGGCTGGACAGCAACAGCGAGGAAGCGAACTCGTCCAGACGCGCGTCGTCGTCCTCCAGCAGCATCTGCTGGAAGAAATAGCGGCACAAGACGCCGCACTCGCGCTCCCTCGTCATGATGATGCTTGCAAAAGCGAGCTATTTATTGTACTGACGGGTTTTAACAATATAGCCACAAGTGTTGAAACTGTTTTAACAGTTTCAACTGCACTTTTCAGTGTCATTATCAAGCCAAGAAGCGTCAAGCGTCGAGCGGCATTGTCGACGATGGAGGAGGACGAATGGGACGACGCGCTGCTGTCGGAGATCGCGGCGCTCGAGACGCAGCATCTGCAGACGCACAGCCACCAGAATCAGGGCCAGAATCAGCCTACAGCAGCTACGGCAGGTAACGCAAGCTCTTCCTCGTCGTCTTCTTCGACGTGGAGCTGCAGGTCGTGTACGCTGCAGAACGACCCGGGCAGAGCTTCGTGTCTGGTGTGCAACACTCCACGCGGCCAGTGCTACCAGGCGCAACCTTCACCGCTAAGAACTGCAGCAGCAACAGGCAGGAAGACAGTACAGGCCACACTTTCGTTCGACGGGACGTCGGTGGTGCCTCCTTCGCAGCAGCAGCAACAAGATAAAGATAAAGATATTGTAGGACGCTCAGAGCCGTCGCCTTTTACTACCAGAGACAGGGAACAGCCAGGGAGAAACTCGCAGCAGACGACACTGACGTCTACTACGAGAAGATCGGGACTTGTGTTGACGTCGAAACGCTCAGGACAAGCAACTTCGTCGCCATGGCAGCTGCCGAGACATGCAGCGGGAGAAGATTCGCAGGCGAAAACGAGGTATTTGGACATTGTGGCACGCTCGAACTTCCCCCAGATAAATTATGAAGCCGCGCAGCATTTCGTGTACCCGACCAATTACTCGATAAGAGACTACCAGTTGACGATAGCGGAGAAGGCGCTGTATCACAATACGCTCGTGTCATTGCCGACGGGACTGGGGAAGACGCTAGTGGCTGCGGTCGTCATGTACAATTTCTATCGGTGGTTCCCGACGGGGAAGATTGTGTTCATGGCACCTACGAAGCCACTGGTGGCACAGCAGATTAAAGCTTGTCATGAGATTATGGGCATTCCGCTGTCGGATACTGCAGAATTGCAGGGAAATGTGCCTCCAACGATGCGTCGTGTGCTCTGGAACTCGAGACGCGTCTTCTTTTGTACCCCGCAGAGTTTGCAGAATGACCTTCGACGGAATGTCTGTGCTGCGGAAAAGTTTGTGTGTATTGTGGTGGATGAAGCTCACCGTGCAACGGGCAACTACGCGTATTGCTGTGTGGTGCAAGAGATTGAAGCGAAGACGCAGTTCTTCCGTGTGCTAGCGCTTTCGGCTACACCTGGAGCCAAATTTGACGTGATCCAAGATGTGGTGACCAATTTGCGTATCTCTCACATTGAAAGTCGCTCTGCTGACGATCCTGATGTCAAGAAGTATACCCATGCACGTCAAGAAGAAGTGATTGTCTGTCGGTTGGGCGCCCAAATCATGGAAGTGAAGATACAATTCTTGAAGTGCTTCACACCGATCGTTCAACGACTTCTCCGCGGTAACATTATTCCGTACGGCGACCCGGAAAAGCTCACGAGCTGGCATGTGCTGCAAGCACGGGAGAAATTCCGCAAGAGTCCCAACTACGCCTCGAACCGCAGTGCTGAATGCGATTTGGCGCTTCTGGTGAGTTTGCTGCATGCAAAGAACCTGCTGACAGGCCACGGACTCAGCAGCTTTCGCGACCAGCTCGTGAATTGGGTGGAGGAGCGAAAGAAAGGTAAGATGTCGTGGTCCAAGAGAGAAATGCTGCAATCGCCGGAGTTTCAGTCGCTTGAATTGAGTCTGGCGGTGACCCCCGGTGCTGACAGCTCTACTAAAACTGCTAGCCACCCGAAGTTGGTTAAATTGCGGGAGGTGCTTCTGGAACACTTTCAGCGTCATGCTGCAGGTGAATCTAGTACGCGAGCGATTGTTTTCACGCAGTATCGAGCAAGTGTGTCAGAGATCGTAGCGCTGCTCCGGCCGCTTGCCCCTCTCCTGAATGTGCAGCCGTTCATTGGTCAGGGTGCGTCTGGTAAATCCAAAGAGAACAAGGGCCAGTCCCAGAAGGTACAGCAAGAAATCGTGCGCAGGTTTCGGCTGGGCGAGTTCAATGTTCTCGTGGCGACATGCATTGCAGAGGAAGGCCTGGATATTGGTGAAGTTGATCTTATCGTCTCATTTGATGCACTCACCTCGCCTGTGCGAATGATCCAGCGAATGGGCAGAACTGGGCGTAAACGCGTGGGCAGGGTCATCATTCTTGTGACAGAAGGTGATGAGCAGAAGAAGCTGGCACGTAGTGCGTCCGCTGCGAAGACCGTGAGCCGTGCTCTTACAACGTTCAAGAGTAAGTTCACGTACGCAAAGTGCCCTCGAATGTTGCCTGCTGTAATTTGCCCAGAGTTGAAAGAATTGGAGATGAAAATTCCAACTTTTCACGCGTCTCAGGTAGGTGGTAAAACTGCGTCGGTGGCACTTGACCCTGACCTGTGGCAGTTAAGCGATGGGGAACGAGCTATGGCTCTGATGAAGTATTTCCCACCGAATTTTGCGTCAAGCTCAAGGAATAAGCTGTTTCCAATCGTTGCTAATCGGGAGCACCTACTACGACGTCAACCTCGCAGTTTAGTCAGGAAAGGTGTGAGTACTCACGTTGGATATACCGCTCGCTCATTCATGTTGCAAGGGCTTGTGCGAAAGATTCATCGGGTCGAAGAAGCGCTGGAGGCAGATTCAGATGATGACGACGACAAAATGTATGACAACACTGGGGATCCTATCAACCTTGCACAACCGGGCTCTACGAAGGAAGTCGACCGTGACAGACCCCCTCTTACAGAGCCACGTGAAAATAACCGTAGAGTTAGTGAGGGTACGAACGTGGAAACTGACAGCGAAATGGGCTCTCCTTGGCGGCAACCCAACACTACTGGTGAGCTGGATGGGGACAGCAGATGCGATGACTCATTTGCTTCGATGAACGAATCAGTGGCTACTTTCGATATGCACTTCAGCCCACAATTTATTGACTCAGCGACTCAGCTCGCCGCAACTGCGGGGGAAGAGGGACCCAAGGACACCAGTAAACGACGTCAAGATAACGAGGTTGTGGTACCTATGGTGAAGAAGCAGAAAACGACTCCCACGTCGAATGCATCGACTTTGATAAGCAAGCTTCAGGGAGATGCTGTGGGGACACAACGCACGAACGACATACCAAGCGTTTCTGTTGGCCAACGCATCAGCCCAGAAAATCTAAACAGCCCGGAAAAGCCTCAGCAAATGTCAGCGATATCGTCCGTGACTCTTACATCTGACTCTTTTCGTCCTCCCCCGAGTGCGTGCAAGGATATTGTCGAAGTAAACGGCACTGCCCACTCTTCACAACAGCATTCAGTTGCACCTCGGCTGCCTAGCACGCGGCAATTGCAATTTGATGAAAGCGATCAAATGCAAAATGCCGAGCCTCCCCAGCCGAGGTTAAAAGTTCCATATCCAGCACAAGCAGAGTTTCCACCGAAGGAGCATGAGACGAATCAAGAAGTCGATGAGGATCCTCCTGCGTTTTCCTTTGCATTGCTTCCTCCAGATACAAGTGCGGTGGAAGCTAGAGGTGAGACCAAGAATGAGTCAGAAGAAGGTGATCAAGCTGAGGAAGAGCCTTCTGCGTTCTCCTTTGCCCTGCTTCCTCCGCTAAGCGCTAACACTGAAGGCACACCAAGCAAGCCAACCATCTCACTGAAGTCGGTGCCTGCGATTCCTCTTGATAGAGAGTCCCAGTCTGTCGAAGACGGCACTGATGGTGATGAGGTTGATGGGGCAATTAAGGGGAAACCTGTGGCCAAGAACGAATTGGCGTGTGAATCACGGTGTGATCCTGGCATAAATGTGAGTGTCCTTGATTTGACGGAGGAGGAGGATCGCCCTACCGTGGTGAAAAACGAGGAGAAAGTGAAACCAGCGATTCCTACTGTGTCGTCAAATGCAATCGAAACTGAGACTCAGCAGCCAAATCAGAGACGGAAAGAAACGGAGCCAGAACAAGAGGAAGAAGGATGCTGCTCCATCTGCCTCGAGAGCGAGTCGTATGACGACGATCCTATTGTATTTTGCGACGGATGCAATGTGGCGGTTCATCAGTTTTGCTATGGGATCCGCGTTGTACCTAGTGATAAATGGTTTTGTGATGCCTGCACGGAGACTCGGATGAGTGGTAATCCAACGAAGTCAAGGAAACTGCGCTGCCAGCTTTGCCCACTCCGTGGTGGTGCTTTCAAGCGGACGCAGTGTGGTCAGTGGGTGCATCTGCAGTGTTTCTTGTGGATCCCAGAATTTCGAGTCGACCAGGGAGACGACGACATGCTTGTTCTTGGAGCATTGGACAGGCTGGATCCTGACCGTAAAACGTTGGACTGTTCCTTATGCCACTCGCAGAAGGGTAGTGGAATTATTCAGTGTGCACACAAGCGGTGCTTGGCTGCATTTCATGTCAGTTGTGCTGCCTTCGCACATTACCGCATGGATCAACTGGACCCTCCCGACAGCGAAGCCAATGGGACTGGCACACTGTTCTTGGCGTACTGCCCACTACACCGCAACTCAACCGCTCCTGTTATTATCCCGGGGCAGCAGAAAACGCCTCCCGCAGCGAAATCCCGATCACCAAAGCCTCCTCTTCCTACGCCGAGAACGTCGTCTCCGAGCCACTTGCTGACTTCTCCTTCATCTGCAGAGGCAAAGAAGAAGTTCAAAACCTTTCGGCGCCTAAAACAAAAGTACGATGCCTCGCAGTCGCAGATGTTATCACAACAAGGAACAAAGGTGTCTCCAACTTCAACTTCACCCTGGCAGAAGCGCATTAGGCGGTCCAAGCGGCGGCGAGAAGTTTCTCGCGCTCTGGCTGTTGCTTATATTGATGACACTGCGGATGTTCGGGGTGCTAGAGACGATGATGATGACGATGAAGATGACTACGGAGACGACTATAAAGATGTGGCAGACGACTCTTTTATTAACGATTCGTCGCAGCTATTGTATTCGCAGTCGGTGGTGTCTCCCGAAGACACGGGCAACGACAAATCGAAGAAAAAGCGGAAGAAGTCGAGTCCGAACATGCGCGCGATATATGCGCGATCGCTCTTTGATTCGCAGAGATCTCTGCTGTTACTCCGTCGAGGTGGCCGCCATTTGGGGGCACTTCCTTCCAATGGAATTATTCGTGCTTGTCTGAATGAGCTGCACACTGACCCCAGTGAGCCAGATACCCCGTCTCCGAGACCGCGCTCACAAGCTCGGGTGTCTGAGACGGCAGAGGACGCTGTAGCGACTCCATCAGCTTTATCGGCTCCGATTAGTGCGTCTGCTACCGTAACAGAGTCAGATGGAGATGACAGTGCTATTGAGGCGGAGCCTTCGCCCAGATTTAATTTGCTTGGTACTGCTAAGCCACTTCGAGCGGTCCAAGAAGAAGGAGAGGAGAATGAGGAAGACGGCAGCACAAACACTGAGGATTGTGAAATGGCTGCGCCTAGCTTCAGCTTGCTTGGTGCCGTAAATCCTGCTTTGAGCAAGCCAAGCAGGCCGAAGAGGTGGGCGTCTTCAAGCGGACACGGCGTGCCAGCAGCATCAGTAAGGCACGCTCAAGATACCAGTAATGACGACTTGCAGAAGAAGATCGAAGCAAACCGTTTGAAAGCGTTGAGGAAATTGGAAGAACGTCGCCAAGCCAAGCTTCAGCAAGCTCAAGCGCAGCTACCACAGCCGCCTCAGTCATCACGCAATGAACAGGAGGTAACTTCTGCTCGCGGGGAGAGTGGCCGTGGGTTTGCTTCTGCTGCGACGCTTATCACCGGGAATACGTGCGAGGACAAGACAGCTGCGTCAACTTCTCCAGGTCGAGATGTTCAACGCACCGTAGCGTCCACCGTCGACCTGACAAACCCGAAACTTGCAAAGCCTGGATCGAATCAGCAAGAACAATCGCCAACGTGGATTATCTTCGTGAGCTCATCCTTTGCCAGCTCAAGTGGATTTCCAGCATTTTTATCTGCGAAGAACGCCGGGAGTACGGTGGCCATCGATGCTTCGTTAGAAGCGGATGCTTTATTGAGTGTGCGCACGGCGGTGCTCTTCCTGTCGGGCGAACAACTGCGCGAGCTGGCTGTGGCATCTCCTGCCCAAAACGTGGTCAAGAGCCGACGGATTGGGATGCTACTGGCGATGCACAAGAAGCTCCTCGTGGCAGTCGTCAATGATGGAGGTGATCCACTTGAAGTGCTTCGATTAAGGCAGCTCCCGAATGCAACGGTCATCGTTCAGTCGCGCGTCGAGGATTTGTGTGCGCAACTCCACCAACTCGCCCACCAGGAACTCGTAGAAGGTTACGAGCTGCCGTCTCCAAGCTTGTGTGGTCCTGACTTCGGTGGTGGAGTTGTGAGAGGGCTGGACGGAGACTTTGCAGAACGACTCAAGTTTTTCCGAACGATCCCGCCGTTGTCGCTAGGCAGTGCGCTTTCGCTCAGTTTTCGCTTCAAGAACTTCGTGGCGGCGCAAGTTCCTGTGCTCAAGTTTAACGAAATGCATTGGAGACGGATGCTACCGTGGATTTCGGAGCCAACAGCGGAAGAAATTCGGGAGCATGTCCAGCAAAATATGCAGCGACGTTAAGCAGCATTAGGACTGGAATGACGGCGAGACTTACAGATGCGACACTTACGTTGCTCTATAGGAACTGCACAGCGGTCGTCTAATTCTTCAGAGACTCGATGACGCGGATGGAGTCGTCCAGCGTCTTGTCGTCCTTGCAGAAGGCGAGACGCACGACACCCGGAGCAAGGCGGTTCTCCGGACGACTGAAGAATGGCGACGTCGGGATCACCGCGAGGTGCCCAGCCTTGACCAGCTTGTACGCGAACTGGTAGTCCGGGAACTCCTGCAGACGCCGCCAACCACAAATAAGTGAGTGCAAGTCGACAAGTCACAACAGCTTTGAACGAGCGCACCGTCTTCGGGGTGTCCGGCGTAATCTCGATGCCCCGGAACTCATCGTAGAATGGCAGACCCTCCACGTTGCAGCACACGAAGTATCCTCCTTCGGGAATAATGGGGCGCCAATTGTGCGCTTGGAGCGCGTCGCACAGACGGTTGCGCTTGGACTGCCGCCATGTATCGTTAGTTAGTAAGTGTACACTAAACAAGATAATTTATCGACCCCATCCATACCTCCAGCGTCTCCCTCAGCTCATCATAGTATCCGTTGTTCTTCGCTTCACGGAAGACCGAAGCCAGCGCCACCTCAAACGGCGTCGTGCCACAAAACGGCACCGTACTGTGTGCCTTAATGACGCCTCCCACCAAATGCTTCGGTCCCACCGCATAGCCCGCACGCCATCCCGTACACGAGAAAGTTTTGCCCGCGCTAAAGAGCGAAATGGTGCGGTCAAAGAATCCCGGTAACGACGCAATGCGTTCGTGCTGCAGTCCGTCGTACGTCATGAATTCGTAGACCTCATCAGCCAACACGATCACACCGGGATGACGTTTCAGCACGTTAGCAAGTTGCAGCAATTCTTCTTTCGAGAAAACCTTGCCCGTGGGGTTGTGTGGCGTGTTGAGCACCAGCATCTTGGTCTTGGGCGTGATCATCTTGTCCAATTGCTCTAAATCCACCTGGAAGTCGTGGGAAATGAAGCGAGTTGCCACATTGGCGTCCTCACTCAAAAAAGCAGCTTGTTTAGCTGCATCAAAGTGGAACGGGACGCCTGCAGATTTAACTCCGTGTAGCTGTGATACCGTCACGTAGGCGTCGAAGTAGGGCTCGAAAGTGAGCACTTCGTCCCCCGGTTCCAGTAGCGCTGCCATGATGGACGCGATGCCTTCTTGAGCGCCGTTAAAGGTCACGATCTCCGTCATGGGGTCCAGATCTCGGCCTAAAAGGGGCGAATACATTTCTGCCAGAGTTTCCACATAGCTCACGTGGCCTCCAGGGCGCGTGTACTGGTTGTTGCCGTCGTTGATGGCGTCGATAGCCGCTTGTTTCACGAATTGAGGCGTCTGGAAGGAGGGGAAGCCCTGACCCAAGTTGACAGCCCCGTGTTGCGTGGCCAAAGCGGAGAACTCGGCGAACACGTTGGCAGGGAGAGCGCGAACGCGCTGCGAGATGCCGCGCACGTGGCGCAGAGAGGGGAGGGCGGTAGGGTGCTTGGATAGGGGCAGCATTAGGAGAGCTTTGGTGATCAAAAAACGAAATGTGCTTCAATTTCAGCTTTTAAACTCCGCGACACAATATTTCGGACACCCACGTTTGTAGCTATATCTCAGCTTCTAGAAGGAGTTAGAGCTCGCTATTTAGATATGATATGCCTATTCTAAAGACTGAAATCATGCCACTTTTGAGGCTATCGCATTCGTTGCCTTTCACTTCAGTTGTTGCACCATGCCAGCCACTCCAAGGCGATCGCCATTACAGCGCAGTTCTCGCTCCCCCCGTACTGTTTGCGGACTCGCACACCAGCACCAAGCCCCCCCAACCCCTGCCGCTGCACGGGCAACGGGATCCAGCACCCAATGCAATGCATCAGATGCAATGGCAGCTACGCCGCGGAGATCGCCGTCTTAGCGCATTACTCGGTCATCGCCATACCAACTACGGAGTCGCACGCCGACGCCCGGAAATTCTCCTCCGACCCCGCAAGTTGTACAAAGTGCTGCATCTGAAGTGGCAGCAGATCCGGAAGGTTCATGTGTTACCCGTGCTGCTGCTCTACATGCTGCAACAGCTGTGATTGTACCTCCTCCTCCTCCTATTGCGGCGATGATGACTACGCCCTCTTCACGGCCCCAGATTGATCAACAAGATTCTCAAGATCAAGTTGATGGAGAAATCCCTGCAGTCCAACACCAACGTTACCAACTTCTTTTGCGGCCAATTGTAAAGAAAACGCTTCGCAAAAAGTGGATGATCTCGGGGTGTCTATGGATTGTAGCTCCATCCAAGATCCAGACAGAAGTTTGTCCAGGGTATTGACGCACTGGACTCCCCTTGGCATGCACGAAATCTTGACAGCATTTCGTGAACTCCACCCGGTCAAATGTCCCTTCAGTGTTGAAATAGTCGAGAATTCCATTTACTCCAATGAACGCTAAAATGGACACCCGTGGTTTCCGTTCAAAGGCGCCGCGAATTACAATTTTTTTGCCACGGACGGCATATCCGCGTTTACGCACCATCCCTCTGTTGTCAAATGACACCTCGTCGAGAAAGACAAGGTTCTCGTGACTCCAATTCACACTGCTAACCTCCTTTACGAAGCGAAAGACGTCCCGCTCCTTGACATGAATTGCCCTGCGCTTTAAAACCTTCCATGTAAGGCCGAACGAGTGTATTATCCGCCACACCGAGCTTTTCGATATTTGAGTCCCATGAGCTTGTCTGAATGCGACCTGGGCTTCGTCGAGGTATGTCAGCGGGTGTTGCTGGTGGTAGCTAAACAGCCATGCGCGCTGGACCTCAGTGTATTTCCGCTCCCTTGTTGTTTGAGCGCGCTGGAATACTCTGTTCTCGTCGTATGTCCTTAGCCAGTTGCCGATGGTGAGCTCTGTCTTGTTGAAGACATGAGCCAGGTGACGTCTTGAGTACCCGAGGTAAATGTGTGCGTAGAGGCAGTGGTAGACAGTGTTGACATGAGCGTGTTGCCGCTTTCTCCATGGTGCGTGCAATCGATGGATCGCTGCACTGGTATCTGATTGGCTAGTTTTAAATTATTGACCAATTAGCAGCAACAGTCGATTCACTGTCCGATTGGTCAAATGCCGCTGGTTTGGCAAATTTGAGTAAGATTGACAATATAACAATAGGCTACTGGACTATTTCGTCCGCTCCATTCACACTGTGATGGCAGATGCGTCGCCGCCACCGCCTAGCAAGAAACAGCGCCGCAAACAAGAGAAAGCTCGATGGCTGGCAGAACGTAAGGCTTCTCAATTAGCCGACGGTAGTGGATCATCAAAGCGGAAGCGTCGAGGTCAGCGTCAAAGCCGCGCAACTGCGAGTGGAGCGCCGTCCCCCACCGTCCACTACCAAGCGTGCACGTCCACCACTTGTGACAATCGACTGGCCGGCAACGACTGCGTCGTGCGCAGCATTGGATCGTACGTGCATCGCTTTGCACTGTTTGCTAAAGGTCGTTGGGCGGGTCGTACATTGCGCGAACTGTTTGCCAGTGAATTCCCAACTCTCTCGGCGGACTACTGCGTCCGAGCAGCTCAATTGGGACTGTTCCAAGTGAA
Organism: Phytophthora agathidicida; assembly: GCA_025722995.1. Classification (NCBI taxonomy): domain Eukaryota; phylum Oomycota; class Peronosporomycetes; order Peronosporales; family Peronosporaceae; genus Phytophthora; species Phytophthora agathidicida. Next base: position 1,649,017 of record CP106972.1, on the reverse strand, counting down.
TGGAACTACGGCGAGTCTGGACACGGTAATCAAAGGTGGAGACTTCTTTGAGCATCTCAAACATCGACATGAACCAAGTATTCATCTGCCATTAGCGAGCAGTGACAAGAAGTTGACGTTGTTGTCAACGACATGGATACACGTGGAGACGGAGGACTTAGTTGTGGTGGACAAACCTTCGGGCATTCCGGTCCACCCGACTGGGAGCTACCAGTTCAACTCGTTAACGCACATGTTACAACATGACAGAAGGGAAACCGTAGGAGAGAAAGCGCTGGAGTTGTTCCCGGTGCATCGACTGGATCGACTGACGTCGGGACTGCTGATCCTTGCCAAGACGGCGGGTAAAGCACGCAATCTGACTGCAGAATTGACAGCTACGTCGACGGAGGAAGGTGTGGGCAGACGTTCGGTGCAGAAATACTATGTGGCACGAGTGATGGGCTCGTTTCCTGATAGCGAAACGGGGTTTGCAGGTGTGGAGGGACTGAGCTCAGGGTTTGTGAAGATGACAAGGGAAAATGATGGTTACTGGCGCGTGGCCGCGCCGATCGGTTTGAAGTCCCCGTGTCAAGGACATGTGCGGTGTGTGACTGAGGCTGGTGATTCCAAGCTTTGTGTGACGCTGATGCGTCGTCGTGGAAAAGCGGTGGGTGGCGAAAGTATTGTCGAGTGCTTGCTTGTAACGGGGCGAACGCATCAGATCCGCGTGCATCTACAGCATCTTGGGTTTCCGATTGTGAACGACCCGATGTACGGACCTTTGAGCGAATATACATCTACAGAGTCCAAGTCAGAGCAATCAACGGACAAGGTTCGTATTTCAGCTGATAATTCGAAACCTGTGGAAGACCAACACCTTGGTGATGAGGATGACGAACAACGATGCATCCGTGCATGCGACGTGTGCATTGCTGAAAAGGAAGGAGCCTCGGCGATAGAGGAGGAAGACAAAGTTTTGTGGTTGCACTCATATCGATACGAGTCACTCAACTGGTCCTTCGAGGTTCCGCTGCCACGCTGGGCAATCAGGGAGATCCCATGCCGAGAAACACAGAGAGCTGCACGCCAACGACCAACCGAGAACAAGCCAAGCAACTCGAGGTAGCCATTTGGGCAGCTTGCGAAGCTGGCGAGCTTGTCAAAATAGTGGCGCCTGTTTCTCATTCGGTCGTGACCAGTACTTAGTGTCGAGCAAGAAGAAGAGCGCTTTCTGCATCTCAAGAGGATCTGTTTGTTTGTTTGCCAATCTTTGGGTTTGTACAACTACACTTGCTTGCTTTCAATTTGCATTGTTTTGGCCATTTTGACCATGCATGCATCCATCCAGCATGGATCAGCGCGGACTCGAGTTGCAGCTCCCATTTTCAGTATGCTGATTCGGGCTGGTCTTAGTGATTACGAACCCAGAGATACTGCGATGGTGCATACGAAGCAAGTTTTAGCAGATACAACCGTCATTTCAGGAAGCCACAATCTGACTATGGCGGCCTATGGCAACCCGGATACGGGCATTCGGGCTCGAAACAGAGAGCACTCTAGTTCGTCTAATAACTATCTGGACTGGACAAAAGAGTACGACTTGTTTCAGGCAGATATTGCATCAAGCAATCTCGTTCAAGACGAGAGGCCAATTGAGAACGCCGTCGTTACCAGTTTTGACACGCAAGACGATGTAGGCGACGAAGTTTCACTGGATGCATTTTTTTTCAGATGAAAGTGCAGACATTTCGCTCCAAGACCTGTTATCGTCGTTCTCACAGGAAAACCCGGCCACGACCGATGCCGGAACCGACTTAAATGATGCTTCGACATTCGAAAGCTCTAGCAGCCAGCAAAACGCTGGGATTACTCCGCGTTGCTTCGAAGTGCTGGTCACGACCGAATGAGAAACAGGCGCCACTATTTTGACAAGCTCGCCAGCTTCGCAAGCTGCCCAAAAGGTTGCCTCGAGTTCCTTGGCTCGTTCTCGGTCGGTCATTGGCGTGCAGCACTCCGTGTTTCTCGGCATGTGCTCTCCCTCAGCGCCCAGCGCAGCAGCGGAGAGGTTGAAGGACCCCTCGATGATGATGCGACCATCAATGATCCACACCTTTGCGTGCTCCTTCGCAGAGTCGTTCGGGACATACACCTCGAAATTCGCCCACAGCAGGTACTCGTAGACATCGTGACAGTGAATATTGCACATCGTCTTTTTGTCTGCCAGGATCACCACCCGGACTCCTTTTGCCCTGGCCAGCGCCAGCTGAATGGCAATCTTCGTGAGCGTAAAGTAGAACGCCGATATGAAGATAGTATAGTGAGCGTTACCGATATACTTGTACAGCATTCGTTTGAGTTCAGGCGTCCGGCCGAAATACGAATCATGAGAGTCATGGTGACGGAGATAGCCCTCTGCCAGGTTCTGTTGACGATGTACAGCAAAGATCCGCTCCTCCTTGCACAGCTCGGCGATGTCGGCGGCGTCGTCGCAAACTTTCACCTCCTTCCCCAGCTTCCGAAGTGCTCGGCTTTACCGTCGATTTTGACGACTCGCTGGTGAACGAGGATTCTGATGTTTATGTGTTCGGGTCTTTCCACCCGGAGCTGAGTCAGACAGCGTATGAGCGACACGCTAAGAAGCCAATTTGGCCTAGTGTCTTCGACGACATGCTAAAGGTATTGGCTGAAGAGAGACTGAGGTGACGACTGAATTGGTTCGTGAACGAGTCGCACAGATTCCAATTCAAGCACGCATGATTGATGCCGTTCGGATGGCGGTGGAGCTTTTCGATGCCGAAGTCAAAGTGATCAGCGACGGCAACACGTTCTACATCGAAAGCATGCTGGACCCCCGAGAGCTCAGGCAGCACGTGAAAGAAGTCTTCGCGAACCCTGTCGAGCATGAAACGTTAGATGATGGGCGCACTCGACTTCGTATTCGACCTTATCATGTTGACCATTTGGAGCCACATGGATGTACGTGGTGCCCTACGAATATGTGCAATGGCAGCATTTTGGATTCGATCCGAAGCCTAAAGCCGTACGCGCGCGTGATCTACGTTGGCGACGGCACGGGGGACTTCTGCCCAGCATCGCGACTAACACCGTACGTTGGAGGATCAGATTTCTTCATTAAAACGCTCCGTCACGTATTGACCCTGTGCCTGTGCTGATTGTTTAGAAACGACGTGGTGCCTGCTCGCTCTCATCTGCTCCACGGAAAACCGTACGGACTCCAAAAGCGAATCAACGAAAACCCCGGTGTCGTGCAAGCTCCAGTGGTACCCTGGAGCACAGGATACGATATTTACCGCCGCCTTGCGCAGTTCTGCCCGCAGCCGTACAACATTCCGCGTTCTACCCCGCGAATCTCTGGAAGTGTCTTGGTTGTCTTCGACTACGACTGGTCGCTGGTCAACGACAACTCGGACACCTTCGTCTTCCAGCAACTATATCCTGAAGCAGGTCTCGGATCCGACCTCGTGTTCCTCTTGCTCCGCCAAGTGGGTGGAATGCAAATGTATAAAAGACCAAAGATTACTATCGCTAACTGCAACAAATGCCTGCACTGCTCGTGACTACACGCAAGCGTCTCATTGTCGATTCCGACCGTCCTCTCAGGAAGCAAGCCAGCCGCAAGCCAGCTAGCTACCAAGGCAGATGGAGTTGTCGCCTCCCCCGCGCGATGATCGCTGCAGATGGTCGTAGCCTGATGAAAATCAAGATGGAATATCCTCTGCGGAAACGTTTTCTACTGTTGCTGGACGACTGGGAACAACATTCTACGCTAACAGAGTCCTCTTCATCTAGCAATTCGAGTTTGGAGTCCCAACGTGAGGTGCTGCTGCGAATCCGTGACCTGCGTGACCGAATAACGCGTGCGTTGCTGAAATGGGACGACCTCGTCCAAGGTTCAAAGGAAAAGAAGCGAGGCACCCCGGCTGGGTCTGCTGTGGTTTCGGTGCCTCTCAACGCGTACAACCTACCAGCTAAGCGTCGACGACAGTCCCGATCTAAAGTATAAGTTGAAATCGGTAAACGTTTTGCTGGCAGAAAATTTTACAACGCGTACTTCGTTTTCTCGTTCTTCAGTACAGAGTAGTTTGGTCGCAGTGCTAATATGATCGGGGAAATCTAGCGCATTCAAACGAAAACCCCGTTGTTTATGCGATTGAATTTAAGGTTGATGATGTAGCTGTCACCTTCAACACCACACCGATCGTTGGGCAGGTGTTGAGGCGAATACGAAGATCAAGCTCAGGACATTCGCATCCAGGTGGTGCATCGTCTTTGACGCGGTAGTGGAATGGCTCGTTGTAAATCCGCTCAACACAACGCTGATCAAAGCACTCTTTGACTGCGCTGGCAACTTATCCTTCATGACGGGCAAATATTCTCCATCAAGAGATTCCATCTCTCGCACTTCGTCCTCGGTAAACTTCCGGTTTGGATGAGGGGCCGCCCATAAACGGACAAGTTGTCGTGCCATCCGTAGGGCGGGATTTCTTAAGCACGACAGCACATCCGACACGGTTTCGGTATGTCGAATCCCCATGTCTTCGATTGGCCATTTTTGCAGGGCTTCACTATGGGCGGACACCACCATGTTAAAGTTGTTGCTGTAGAATTTTCGGAGTGCCGGGCAAACGGCTGCCAATGAGCTTAGATCCAGAGAACTCAGGTTTGCATTGCCATTTTCTTGTTTTGCAAGCCTCAGATGGCAAATTCCTCTAAACAACAACTGCAGCAGATCCATCACCAACTCAACACTTTCAATCGTATCAAACTTCAAATCCAGCCGCTTGCACAGTCGTTTCTTCTGAAAACTGGAGTTCCCCGAATCGGGAGTAAAATGGGTGTTATCGTCAAGTTTTGTCTGGCAAGCACCATATCCTGGAACGATGATCTCCACAAACCCATCATCAGTTGGGTCCATACGAGCTCGGCAGCGGTATGTACTTGACGCAATTAGCACCGCATTCTCGCTTCTGTCCTCGAAGTCGCAGGGCCACAACTCCGTTCCTTCTCGAACTTCGACGAACCCGTAGACTGAAGAGCGCTTCTGCTTCGATACAGTTGGGTAGAATACCCGCAACGTTTCCGCAATGGCGAACATGGTGCTCTTTGTCAGCGTCGACCATAAAATCTCGAGAGTTGACAGAGCAAGATTGGAACCCCCACAACAGAGCGCATATACCAGCCACGACCACCGTTCTGGGTTCGTGCAATGCATACCTAACTCTTCCAAGCGTATCTCCGGCAACGTCTCCGCGACAGCAGAGCACATTCCAATAAACACCCGATCGGATGGCATCGGATAACACGTCAAATCCAGCCGTCCATGTTTCGCTGTGCATATAATCGGCGACGAACAGCAATTGTCCCCAGGCACGTTGCACAGCGAGCGACCACACAACAGTGTGCTTAGCAAAACGCCTACGTTCCTGACAACCTGTGGCGAGTCGATGGTGCCACCATTGTCCGTCGCAGCACTGTTGTAATCTTCGAAATAAAGATTAAAACGATCTGATATTGTTGTCCGAGCCAAGGCCACTGCCATCTCTGGAAAGTCTATCGACTCAGTAAAATTCCGTATATCGATGGACAGGAACGAACATGATGCACCAGTTGCATGTGTTTGTTGCCATATCTCCACCAATTTGTCACATTTCCGCCGAAGAAACACTTGGACAATAGGAGGGACGTCGATATCCAATAACGTTTGGAATGTCCTCACGGCAGCAGATTCTTCCAGCTCCTGTCTGCCAATAGTGTATGACCCCCGAACCTTGATTTCCCAGCTAATACCAAACCTGCTGCGGATAAATACTTCGCTGGTTTTCTCATATCCCATGCTTTCCAGCTTCAGAGCGGCCTCTCGAAACTCAGGGGAGGACAGCGATGGATGGTCTGAAATCCCCAACAGGGTGCCCCAAGTGACCGGTGACTGCATTGTTGCGGGATCGGTCGGCGCCAGTGTTCCACGAATCCAGAACTCCCATCGTGGGTAAATTATGCGTTCATCTGTACATGTATTCACTGGTATCGACAGCATCTTCTTGAAAGCTTTATTGTTCACCATTGAGAGGGTCGTAAACAACTCCACTGCCTCTCGAATTTTCTGCAGCCGCTTTTTCTCCCGTCGACTGGTTTCATCAACCGGAAAGCGGACAGTGAATGTATGCGCCGAACATGGTTCAGGGAGTTTATCAAGCGGTATAAAGGATAATGACACAACTGATTTCGCTGCATCGCTATTATCACCATCTCGTTGCAGTATATCACGCAATATCGCTCGCCAAGGTTCCAAAAACTCGAACATGTCCATTCAGCTTGGTAAAAACTTGCAAATGCGCGTATTTTAAAATCTTGCAGGAAAGTAGTCTCTCGGCATCCGTCAACTAAATGATGTTATTTGCTCCCATCATTCCTTGGGTTTTTGATCACACGTGGTGCTTGACGACCCGAACACGATGGTGGCAGTCTACATTGATGAACCTGTGACAGCAAAGTTCCTGGAGAGATTGATGGAACAGAATATGGCCGAGATACTGACTGAATCGGTGGAAAAGGACGACCAAGTGCATTTCTGTCTGGCAGAAGCAACTGCCAAGGCGGCAAAGGCGACCCGTTTTCGGACGAGCCATCGCTCTTGGTCTCGTTCACAGCCTTCACCCTTCTTGCACGCAAGTGAAGCGATATTTGAAGAATCCGAGTATTCCTTATACTAATTCTTAGAAATAAGTGTGTCCGATTTAGAAGCGTTGAGGTCCTGATCTCCACGCTACTAGGCATTATCATTGATCTGGTGCATTAAGCCTGTTCAGCGCCGCAGAGAGTGGTCTGGCTCGAGCTGCTATTATAGTCGACGGAGGCAAATACTAGTGTGACTTCGCAGATGAGATCAGCGTCGATCACGTAGCGAGAAGTTTTCGCCAAGTATCAGTTGGTGTAGTCCCGAGCCAACTCGTCGTTTACCAGACAATACGGCGCAAAAAACCTTGGAGGTGGATTCAACATTTGCTTTGTTGGGTACGTCACCCCCGGTCGTGAAAACGCCGATACCCAAACCTGCGTACCAGCTCATGCAGAGTATTGCGATGATTCCGCCAGAGTTGGTCTCGTTTTGGAAGACGGCTGCGGAAGATTGTACTACCTCGACATTGGTGAGTGGGTCTTTTGTCCGAAGAGTAAGCCCTATATGGAGTCGGTGTTGCCACAAGGTGACTTGTTCCGAATCCGTTGTTCACTTGACGACGACAACAACAACGAAGAAGAAGATGGTGAAACTCACAGCGGGGGTGATGACGAACTAGAAGAAAAGCGCGCTGTGCTCCGGAAATCAATCAATCAAAATTGGCGCTAAAAATGCTCGCCGGATCCAGCGACCACCACAGCGGCGCACTTTCAACCTTCAATGCTTGGAGACGCCGACCGTATGGCTATGGAAACGACGCTCGTCGAGCAACAACGGCATGGCGAGACAGCGTTCCGCGGCGGGTGGTGGTCCGACGACGGCCAAGAAGAAGAGAGGCCTCCAGCACCCCCGGTGTCGAGCAAACAGCGGAAGAACATCAGCAGCAGCAGGCTTTTGCAGTCGGTACGCGCTGCTGCAGCGCCGCACTTTGCGGAGATCGCACGCGATACCAGATTACATGAGCGAACGATACGCAAAATATACATTTTATGCAGGGGCTCCCGTGGGGAGACGTCGGGCGGCCGACCGACCCCAAGCATGACCCTCGCTTGGTGGCCTGTCGGATCGAGGAGCTCAAGGTGCACTATGCAGCAGAACAACGTGCCAAGGGAGGTGTAGGGAATCTCAGTAACAGATCGTGTGCAAAGCTCCTGGACATCAAATGGGGACCTTCGCTCGAATCCTCAAGAAGATCGCTACCCTACGCTCAACTGACATCACGTTTTCTCGCGATCCTAACTTTCTCAAGAAGCTGCTGCGCCACGTTCGTCTAGCTCTGTATAGTGTATTAGTAACCATGTCTAGTCTTACACATCCTAGTGTTACAGGTGCTCTAATGGAGATGTTTAGGAAGGGCAGAAAGGTGATCATACTGGCGGACCAGAAGATGCTTCTCGCTGAGTACTCTCGGCCACGCATCGAAGAGCTGATGAAAGCAGGCATCCCGGTTTACTACCAGAAGCAAGTCAGTCGTGATCAGCACCAGAAGGTGATAATCGTCGATGACGTTGCTGTGAGCGTGGGGTCTGCGAATGCAAGCTTGAAAGCGACCGCCTTCGTTTTCGAAAATATTGTATATCTCTACAGCGAAGACGATGGTGCGTGTTCGGTACTTGAGCATGATTCGATGCGCTAACTTTTGTTTTTCTTTTGCTTCTTTTGCAGTTGGCGTCTTCAAGCAAGAGTTTGACCTGGAACTGGAGGGCGATTGCGCTCTACTGACACCTGAATGGCTCGATGCACATCCTCCAAAGGAGGACCCGGAGGAGGACGGAAGCGAGCGAGTTTTGCCAGAGGACTCGAGTCTAGTACCGTAGACTCGGCAGTATAATGAGGTCAATATTTTTCAACAGCAAGCACGAGTTACACAACTACAGCGCATTGCCACCCACTCGCCAACCGGCAGCTCGACCCCAGTCTGAGACCAGAACTCAGCGACTCCATTCTTTGCCAGTCACAGGACAACTGGTCACAGGCCACCTTCGGCGTCCAAAGGATGGGAACGATCGTGCCTTGCCAGAGGACTCAGACAGGGGAAGAAACCATGTCATACGCAAGTAAGATTTTCGCCATTTGTTAAAGCTGCAGCATTGAGGTGTGCCAAGTGAGCGTGGAAGCTGATGGTCAAAGTCGGCGAAAAGAGTTCTATGGTTACCGAAGCTGGTGGTCTCAGTGAGTGAGCAACGCGAGTTTGACGACCGCAACACTATCCTGCTCCGAACAAGTTGGCTTGATGCACATTATCCGTCTGTAGATTGTGCTGTGAGTATTCTTTGGCCTCCGCCGTTGCAAGTGAACCCCACGGGGTCGATGACATTCCAGTGCTAGTGTTCGATGACGGACTTGCAAACTTTCGCCGGCAAAACTGCATGTTGTAGACGGTTGTGGCCACCAACAGTGTGGGGGTCGCTTTGTCCCTGTTCTACCTGGTAGTGTACTACATCTACGAGCCCAACAAATGTCGACTCCGTCTGGAGATTCTAGCGACGACTTTGGTACTGACAGGACTGGCGCTCTACCCGTTCGTGGCTGCTTCTGAAGGAGTGAAGGAGGAGACTGTGCAGAATATTGTGGGCTTCGTCACTGTAGCCATCTCCGCCGTCATGTTCGGCTTGCCGCTGGTTTTGGTCAAGAGGGTGATCCAAGAACGCATCACGGAGCTTTTGCCACTCTCGATGATCGTCGCTGGTGCCGTCAATTGTGTGCTGTGGCTCGTGTACGGGCTACTGCTTCGGTTCACAGACACCGTTCTTCCTGCACTTGGCACACGTCCCCCGACTCGCGGGCCTTGCATGCTACCCTTGATCGTGCGCGCGACTTGGCCAGACAGGCGTTGCAGCAGGTACGGTTGCTACGCTCCCTGGTTTTGCCGCATCGGTAGCACTTGTGTTCTTGTACAACCATCGCCATCTTCACGCTTTTTTTCCTCCTGCACGACTTGCAGCAAACCATTGTCTCCGATGGATCAAGCGCCTTCCAGCACTTGACGCAGACGTGCTCACCCTTGTGCTTAATGTATGCCTTTGCGGACGCCTTGACTGCGCTGGCCCTCTTCTTCTCGACGTGATCGGTATCGTAGAATTCAGTGCCTTCCTCGCTCATAAACGAATGGAGAGCAGCACGCTCCTCTTCAGTCATGCCCTCGCTTGCTTGCATTTGTGAGCGCTACCTTTTTTGAGGCTGTCAGTTTGCGCTCTTGCTCATCCAGCCACACGAGCGTGACCCGTTCACAGTCGTTCTCCATTTGCTTGGGAAAGTTTACCGTAGCGTTATCAACTGCACCAAAAGATGTGTTAGAACGAAGTGGCTAACCGTATTCACATTGGTTTACTGACTTTCACTCACCATGAAATGGTACGTGAGGCTCTCGTACGAATCATGTAAGCCCTTCATCGACGGGTTGGCCGACCCCGTCGGGCACATAACATCGTCGGCAATGACCATCTAACAGAACACCACATTTTTTGTGTGTAGACGTTTGAACGAAGACATCGATATCCGCCTCTAACCGCTCGCGAACTCGAGGTAGCTCAAATGGAGACATCACCTGCTGTCGGTCCAACAGTACGTAGACGTTAATGTTCGCCTTAGCAAGCTCCACCAGCGATCCCATCACCCCCATGTGCGTGAGGGAGAAGAAAGTTGCTCGGAGCGTATCTGTAGGAATCTTCAACTGCATCAGATACATCGGAGCGAAGTTGGGGTTCCCCGAAGAGAACACAAGCTGAGAAGCGGGAATGTCACGGATCTTCTTTACAATGTCGGCGAATGTGGTCTCAGCAATGCTGAGCGCGCGCGCGCAACCGCGGTCGCTGATCTTTGGATTCGTAGCACGCAGGTCTTGGACTCGGCGGTGTACGCGAATGGGTTCATGGCAAGGCTGGCTTGCCTTGCCCCACGGCAAGACTGCGTCAGCCCAGGCCTCACCGCGCTTATACCTCTCAACGATCTTCTTGACGGTCTTAACGTCACGCAGAGGCTGACAGTGTCGGCCGACGTCGGCGTAGTCGATGGCGGCCTGCTTCCGCAGCAGAGGAAGCACCTTTCGAATGATCTTCCTGGAGCAGACTCAGCAGGAAGTCGCAGCAAAGGAGGTATAAGCAGGAGTAACAAGTGTTGAGTGGCTTCCTGGTGCTGTGTCATCTACCTGGCTACGTAACAGAAGATGCCCAGCTTATAGTACTTCCTCACGAAAGCGTACCGCATTACAGGATTGGCATCGAGTCGGTGGCCAACGGTGAGCATCAGTTGCTCTACGAGGCTCGTGGGAGCTGCTCATGCATTGCTCTCATTCCACAAGTTGCAGTCTCCTACTCAGGCGACTGTCAGCGGTCATGACGCAGGCTTCGCCTCGCAAGGGGCGGGGCAAGGTGGCTGGAAAGGCAAAGCCAGCGTCCAAGAAGAAGCGCGCGAGGACGTCTGGAGGCAAGAAACGCAAGGGCATCGGCGGAGACAGCAAGAAGAACAAGAAGCAGCGAGTCGCGCAAGACGGACGCGTCCTCGAAGGTCCTGACGTGTGGTTCCATCAGGAAGTCGCAGACGGCCTCTGGGCTCCGGACAACGTTCGTGACAGTACTGCCGTGCCTGCGATCTTCAAGCCTCTCCAGGACTCGTGGTTCCGAGTGACGCACTGCGTGGATACCGACCCACCAGACTGGGACCCCAAGATCTGTGACTTCGTCGTGGAGCCGCCCAAGCTACGCAAGAAGAAAGCGCAGAAGCTTAAAGAAGTGAAGACCCCTGTGATGCTGCCGCCCGTCACGAGCTGTACGAAGGTGGCGATGAAGCCGTCATCGGAGCAAAAGGCGAAGCTGAACCAAATGTTCGCGACTCGCCGTGCTGTCTTCAACAAGCTTGTCGCCTTATCAAAGGAGGAACATACTACACGTATGGCTCGAGGATTCATCAAGCCCAAGGCGCTGGCGCAGCAGTACCGTCCGATGTCGACGAAGGAAGGCGTTCGACAACACTTCCGAAACAAGAAGAAGCTTGCAAAGCATCTTCAGTGCAATTCGGAGGTTTTCGTTGGAGCCTTTGACGACTTCCAGGATGCAGTCGTCTCGAGCACCGCGCTGTTTGACGCTCTGAAGGAGAAGGGCAAGAAGACGACGTTCCCAGATATTGGGTTTAAGAGTGTATTTGCGCGGTCAGACTCAATGGCGCTGCGGACAGACCACGGGTTCTTCGTGTCCAAGGATCGCACATCAGTGGCGTTTCACAAGAAGTTCATGGGCAAGAAATGGATCGAGCTGTCCGAGCCTCTGCCTGAGGTCACCACAATGCTGCGTCTAGTGCGCACCCGTGACAAGGGCTTCTACTTGTGCGTGCCCACCTGCAAGGACTTTGCGCCTACGCTGAGCACTCGCACGGGTGCTATTGATCCAGGCGTGCGCTGCTTCATCACATTCTACGATCCCAGCGGCCGAGTATTCAGCATCGCGGACCCCGACGAGAAGATACTCACGCGACTCAAGATTGCGGACGCACTGCGGCGCGAGCTGGCGCTGCTAGAGCAGAAGATCGTAGAGCCGCCGTGTCGGGGGAAGGACTGTGCGTGCGAACGGACGAGTGAGGGGCGTGAGGCGGCGAAGAACAAGGAGAGCAAGTGTCGACATCCGTGCCATACAAAGACCAAGGTGGCGAAGAAGAAGACGGCGGTAGAATGTGTCGTCATCACTGAACTGTAGGGAAACAAGTGCCTGCGTCAGCAGATCCGTCAGGTTCTTGGCAAGGTGACGCGCATGGTGCACGATATGCACCAGGAGATCTCAAAGTGGCTGTCGCTGAACTACCACGAGATGCTGCTGCCAACGTTCGAGACCCAGCAGATGGCCGCTCGATATGTCCGAGAAGAGCGTCTGGACATCACGCCTAAGAGCCTTCTCGCTCCAGCTGAAGAACTCGTGCTTCGGGGACGGAAGCGGAAGCTGCGTCGCCCGACTGTCCGCGCCATGATGACGCTGTCGCACTTCAAGTTCAAGAAGATGCTGGAGTATAAGATGCAGCGAACGAGCGGTCGAATGGTGGAAGTGCACGAGGAGTACACGTCCAAGACCTGCTCGGGGTGTGGCCGCATCGACGAGAAGCTCGGCAGCAAGAAGGTGTACAGGTGCCAGCACTGCGACCTGGTCCAAGATCGAGATGTTAACGCAGCACGGAGCATCTTCCACAAGAACGTGGGTGCGTCCGTACTGCGCGACCATTTCAACCGGTGTTCCTACATCGGGGAGTCCTGCTAGCTCTGCACCAGCGTAATAGGCCCAACAACACGTAGGTTCGTGTAGAACAGCTTAAGACGGAGGCCGTGATGCTATTAAGGATAGCCACGGGCATCGAGAGGCAACTACGTTAGGAGTTAGAGCGTCACTGTCAACGGGTGTTGTCTACAGACGCATCGCAAGTGTCTTGCGGATCAATCGTACTGTGCACTTTGTTCCCGAAGAGCTTATAGTACCATTCCTTGTCAACGTCAAATTTCTGGATCAGCGACGATTCTTCCGCGGCGGCCTTATCATACAAATCTGCCGCATCGAGGAACTTCATGGAGTCAATCTTCTCGTAGCTGCGCCCCGTCATCTCCTGGAACTTGCGGACGCGGAAGTCGCGAATCACTTTGCCCACTGTGATCCCATCAGGAGTTTCCACGTGCTCGTCGTCCACCACATTCGCGTCCAGCTCTGGGTCCGACGTCATGCTGCGCCGGTTCCAGTTGGCCGACCCGTCCGCCAAGTACACGTCGTCGATAACCACCAACTTGCTGTGCACGTAGATGTCCAACTTCGGCTTCATCGAGTACAGCTTGAACTTGTTGGGGAACTTCTCTTTGAGGGGCTGAATGTTCTCGTACATGTATCTCTCATAGCCACCGCTCTTGGTCAGCAGCTCCGGCGACTGTACCACGACGATCAGGCGCTGGAGACCCGGCAGGACCTCCATGAGCGCATCCAGCAGCTCCGGCACGAGGATGAAGTACTGATCTTCGATGTAGATATAGTTCTTGGCGTTCTTGATTGCTTTGATTCGCGCGTGGAAGAGCGAGTTCTCCCCGTTTGGCGCAAACTCCCAGTGTTTGTACTTGCAGCTGAACGTGCGCACGATCTGCACGTTTTGCTTCCCGAGTTTGGACGTGGTGTCACTGCTAGCGTAGTCGAGCGGTGGCAGATACGAGTACTGAGGGTTTTCAAAGTCGATCAGGTCGTCTCCAAGAGACTGCGTCGGAAGATACGGTGAGTTCCAGCGAGCGAGAAAGTTGTTGGCGACGTCCTTCGCCGCCGGTCCGTGGATGCGTAAGCTGCTGTCGACCCAACCTTTATTGCGGAAGTGGACGCCAGACTCTTTGCGAAGCGCTGACACGTTGTGGTGGATGGTATCCCATCGGTCATTCGTGAGGTCGATGCCGCCTACGTACGCGACCGGATGATCGTCTGCGGCGGAGGAGTTCCCGCCAGCGATGACCAGCGTCTTTTGGTGTTGCGACGACATTTTGTACGGGAGACGATCGTCGAAGATGAACAACGCGTTGCCGTCGTTGATACCGGATTTCGGTAGCTTGTTAATCCTGTTGCGCGTTTTGATGTCCTGGAAGAAGATGAACTTGTTCGCCCAGCCTAGGATCTTGACGTCTCCTCCGCGCTTGACGACGTTGCCAAAGACTAAATCGAAGTTGGTCTTGGCGCCGGTTGGGTCCACGTCAGGCTTGAGCGGAATGAGGTCGGTGTTCCATGCAGACAGTAGCACGCGGTCGTTTTCCTTGGTAGTCGAGAGATCATCGTAGACCGAGTCGAAGAACTCTTTTGTCACTGTGAACGTTGTCACCGAGTTGCCTGTGCTATACGTCGCCAAGCCGCGACGTGGGGACCCACCTCTCGATGCGGTGATCTCCTCCTCCGTGAGGAACCAGTCGGTGGCCTTGAGGAGAGGCTGCTGTATTGTGACGTCGGAACCATTCGACTTGTCAACGCTGCCGGAGCTCGAGTCGTCGTCGTCGCCGCCGAAAATGGAGGAGAAAGACCAGGCTGATGATGGCACTGGAGCCAGCACGAGCACGCATACTACGATGACAGTGAACATAATATAGTTTGCGCGGCAGTGCATACTAGCTGTACCGGACCGATTCGGTCACCGAGTGTCCTGGTCGAAAGGTAAAATGGTTGTGAGCAGCGGACTGATCCGACGGAAGACAAAACCGAATATTGTGTAGGCTTGATCGCGATCATCGCGGTGATGCTCCGTATGAACTCTGATGGCATTCAAAAGCAGGGAGGAACCTCTTCCCGGTACTAGGGGCGGGGAGGCAAAGCATTTTACTGTTCCTAAGCGGAGAAATTCCGCCGGAGATGGCCCAAGCTCAAAGTGAGTAGAAAGTATCTCAAGTGAGTTAGTGGGGATTATTGAAGGCACGCCCCCCTTGTCTACGTATGCCAAGCGGTCTGGGGGAAGTTTTTTGGGATGGGGATCGGCTTCACCATCGATTCGATGGCATCAGCAGGTGCGTCGTGTAGTACAATCGTATGTGGAGTTATCAATTCAGCACGGAGTCGATCGATAAGCTTAATGTCGTCAAGAAGCTTTTTGCCATCATGCTCACTTGGCTTTTGATTTCTAAGAACGAATAACGGTGAACGATAACACGGCACATGCCTACAATGGAATGTATGTAAAATGGTTTTTGCATCCATGGTGCATCCCCGTTCTGGTTAGACTTGCTGTAAAATGTCTGTCGTATTCGATGCCAATCCTCAAACACAATTGACAACGAGGGTGTTGCGCTGTTGGTAATCTAAGGCTCGCTTAACATCGGCCCCGTTAAAATGCCATGCAGTTTATGTTGAAATAGGCTGCTCAGAGCATGAGAGAACAGCAAAGTAGCTATTCTAGTTGAAGTAGTCTAGCGTCCTCGAACCTGATAACGGTCGAGGACTGACAGCGCACTGTCTGCCCACTTGAAAATGTACCAGCTTCCCGCTACATCTTAACAGAGTACGATTCGTTGAGCACAAGCACGAAGATTTGAGAAGTCATGGATTTTACGCCGTTAGTCCGAATGTTTATCAGTAAAGTTGAGAGACTACTAAGATCGAGTCCTGTTGAAGGGCGTGGATTACGAGGATTAGGGCAGCGGAAGGTAGCATGAAGACATGTATAGCAAATAAGAAAGAGAGGTTGATCTGGAGGAAGAAGGCCGGAAGGTGCTTGTGTATTGGAGCTGAAGAAACCAAGAGTGAGGACTTGGAGTCGAAGCGCAGGAGGGGAGACAAATCTCCACCAACCAGCCTAATTGTGTGGCTTAACCACACTACTTAAGTACTTCAGCAGGTGCAGACTAACATGGGACAACACCATCATACTCCCGTAGATAAGCGTACGTACATAGAAGTTGCATACTTTGACAAGTCTAAAGGATTCAGAAAGCAAGCTGTAAGCTGCAACCAGTCAAGCCGTTAAAGATTCTTTCGTCGTAAACAATAGTAGGTCTGCGAAAAAACAATTAAATAATATAGTAGTAGATAGGCTTTAAATTTCTCCCATATTAATCTTCGGCGTGGAATGCATTTTTCTCCTAACGTAATTGCCTCTCGATGCCCGTGGCTACCCGAATAGCATCACGGCCTCCGTCCTAAGCTGTTCTACACGAACCTACGTGTTGTTGGGCCTATTACGCTATCGCAGAGCTAGCAGGACTCCCCAATATAGGAACACCGGTTGAAACGCCGGCACGGCACGCCGAGCTGGCGTCTCGGTCTTGGATGAGGTGGCAGAGTGCACACCTCCTTGACACCGAGCTTCTCGTCGAGGCACCCGCATCCCGGGCACGTATCGGACGTGCAAACCCTTCGTGTACTCCCACCATTCGGTCGCGCGCTCGCTCCATTCGCAGGAGCATCTTGAACTTGCGACGGCGTCAGCACGACTCGAAGAGCAACGCAGCCTCCTGCCCGCGAACGATGATCACTCCGGGTGCAGGATTCTTGGCCGCAGGCTTTGGGAGCGGTAGTTGAGCGTTGACGAGGGCTGTAATGCGGTACGCTTTCGTGAAGAAGTACTATAAGCTGGACATCTTCTGCTACGTAGCCAGGTAGATGACACAGCACCAGGAAGCAACTCAACACTTGTTACCCCTGCTTCCACCTCCTTTGCTGCGACTTCCTGCTGAGTCTGCTCCACTTCACAAAACAAAACTAAAGACAAAACCCCTGTGGCCGAGCTGGCCCTCCTCGATTCCTAATGTTGATTTCACGATGCCTGTGTCCGACTTGTCAAGAAGAGTTGATTTCTCATCCAAACTACAAGGCGTTCAAGCAATTTATCTCCTGGAAGGCGCAGTGGGAGCGAGGATACTAAACAGCCTAAAATCTACATGTTTGTGGAGTATCTTCCAGACGACGACGATGAATCAAACCTTCAACGGCGGCGCCGACGACAGCGCTGTCATGCCGACACTAGCTACCGACAGCCCGCCGACCGCAACATCTGCATTACTGCATAAAGTTCGACGACAACGCGAGCGTGACGCGTCAACGCTCGGACTTCATAATCAACACCAACGACTGGTGCAGCAGAGCTGGGGGCCGCGCTGCCGCAGGGCATGCCCCCCCCCCCCCCCCCCCCTTTGAGGCAAGTACAAGTAGGAATGTGAGCAATAAAATCTGTGCTTAATTGAACTCACTTCGCAATCTGCATTCAAGCGCGCAACGACATAATGTTTTGTGAGCTTCTGAGGACACTAGCTTTTGTTTAGGACGCTTACAATTGCGATTTAGTTACTCTCCACGGTCGGAATAGCATGGAATCTGCAGGTATACCTTTTCCTCGGCGAATTACTACAACATAATACTGTGTTAATAGTTTTGTTGTACATCTTTTGATGGAAGCACTGAAATGCGAAACGACAACACTACAGATAATAAGTTTGAATCTGACAGTGGCTGGTAACACTTACATGAAGTGGTCTGCTCTCCTACCGTACTCGCCACTCTACGAGTGCGCGCGAACTGATGCAGCATGCTGACCGCATCAAGAAGCTCAGGAATAAAAAATCTACGGTACATGCACAATTGTAGCTGCATGAACAATTTCAGGCCTAGCGTTATCGTCACTGGTTGTACCAAAGCAGTGGCGACCAAGACATTGCTGTTGCCCCCAAGCAGGTGGGGTGCCTTTCGCACGCGGAGCATTGCTCATTATAGCTGGCGTTGGTATCGCCTCTGCTTGGCACAGGCTGGCCAGAGCAGAGCAATTCGAAAAGCTGATGCTTTTGCCGGATTCAATGATACCTGTACTAGCGTCAGCAGGCGATCAGGTGCTTCGCCATGGGCTTCTCTACTATCAGATTGAGGACGAATTGAACTTCGGCAATGTATCAGGAGACTTCCAAAAAGTAAGCAGTTCATCACGATCGTAGAAAATAACAGAGCCCGTTACGGTGTTGATGCGTTCACAGGCGCCAGGATTTCGGCCAGTAGGGCCCACGAACCTCAGGGTATCGGCGGTGTCTTTGATGAAGAGCAACAACCCCAAATCTACATCAGGCAGGCGGTGTGGTTTTAACTTAAAACCACACCGCCTGCCTGATAACTTTTAAGCCATACCGGCTCGTCATCCGCCAGGTCCCCTGAACACTATGGTGCGTTCGCTCGTGTTGTGTGACTATCCTATTTTGTCCGCTTCCACCGCCCGTCACCGCTCTGTCTGCAGGATAGAGATGCACGCGACGTCTTCCTTCATGGTCCATGTGGCGGCCTCCTTGTCGACATGTATGTGCTGTACTGCTCACATTCGAAGTATAGTACAATGTAAGCAGTGCTCGCACTCTCGAGCTGTACCATCCTTGATGCGTCGCTGCGTGCATGGATTCTCCTAGAACGGGCAGTCCCCACGCAATTCGCTGCAAGTCGTTGTTGGCGCATTGTCATTCTAGACCTCCGTAGTTATGACCCTAGAGGCATTGATCCTCCAAGTCGATCGATGGCAACAAAGGCGACGGTGGCAAGGAAAGGACGCTACCGACGCTCGCGCGAAATCTCCAGGAGGTGGTGACAAGTCGGACGATGCCAACTCGGACTCGACACATCAGCAGCAATAACGTCAGTGGTTGTAAGCATCATCACGTCGTTGCGTTATGACGAAAGCAGAATGTCCCTCAAAGCTTCAGCAAGTACTACCACACATTGAATGCTCAAAAATTGATATTGCAACACGCATCTCTAGTCAATCCACCCGTCAACATAGAAAAGTTTAGCTTGCGTTGCAAGTATCTTGGGAATCCACAGCTTCACGAACAGTGTTGGTAAATGCAGAAAAATACGCCTGCTCCTTGACTTGGTACGTCTCGATGATGCTGGATTTGTCTGCCGCCGCCAAGTCGAACTGGTTGGCAGCATCAATAAATGTCATCGCATTCAACTTCTCGTAGCTCAGTCCCGTCATCTCGCGGAACTTGCGAATGCGGAAATCCCGTGCCGCTTTGAGAACCGTGACGCCGTCTGGGGACTTCACCGACTCGTCATCAATGATGTTGGCGCCCATTTCAGAGTCTGATGTCATACTACGCCGATTCCAGTTTCCCGATCCAACTGACAGAAACACGTCGTCGATGATCACAACCTTCGAGTGGATGTAGAGATCCAGGCTGCTCTTGGTAGAGTAGATTTGTACCTTGTTCGGAAAGAGCTTCTGAAGAGGAGCGATCATGTCGAACTGGTATTTTTCGTATCCCGACGCTTTCGACGTCGAGGTGGGGCGCTGTACTACCACGATTAGTCGCTGGATGGAAGGCATTACCTCCAAAAGTGCGTCCAACAGTTCGGGCACGAGGATAAAGTACTGGTCTTCGATGTAGATGAAGTTCTTGGCCTTCTTTATCGCTTTGATGCGCGCTTGGAACAGCGAATTCTCCCCCTTGGGAGCGAATTCTTCGTAGTGTGTGTACTTGCAGCTGAAGGTGCGTACAATTTGTACATTCTGGCGGCCCAAGCTGGAACTTGTAGTGCTGCTCGTATAATTCAGAGGTGCCAGGTCGGAGTAGGACGGATTCTTGAACTTGAGTAAATTGTCGGCTAGACTCTGAGTCGGTTTGTAGTCGGAATTCCAGCGTGCAAGGAAGTTGGAGGCAATGTCCTTCGCAGCGGGTCCATGAATGCGAACATGAGCATCCAGCCAACCTTTGAAGTCACCACTCACGCCAGTGGCCTCACGGAGAGCTGACTCGTTATGGTAAATGGTGTCCCATCGGTCCGACGTGATATCGATGCCCCCCACAAATGCCACTGGCTGATCCTCTTTCCCCGGCGGGCTAGTAGCAGCGATGATTAAACTTTTCTGGTGATGAGAAGATGTAGGCGTGCGCACACGGTCATCAAATACGAAAAGTGGTTTCTCGCCTGTTGCCGACGATGCCGGGATAGCGTTGATATTGTCGCGCACTTTGATGTTCTGGGACGTCTCTAAGAGGTTAGCCCACACTAGCGCGTGAAAGCTCCCACCTCGATTGATCACACCCGCAACTATGTCGTGGAACTGGGACTTCTTGCCATTATCGACGTCAGGTTGGAATGGGATCAGGTCGGTACCCCAGCCCGTCATCATCACACGGTCTCGCTGGCCTGTACCCGAGAGATCCGCAAAAGCAGCGTCAAAGAATTCTTTCGTCACCGTGTACGTCTTCACATCGTTCCCCGTTGAGTAAGTGGCCAAGCCGCTTCGAGGCGAACCACCTCGAGACGCCGTGATTTCCTCCTCTGTCAGGAACCAGTCCGTCACTGCAAGCAGAGGCTGATCAATGCTCAAGTTTGATCCGTCCGACAAGTCCAGACCAGCACGTTGGATGTACCCGCAGGAGTTAGATGCTATCTTGTACTCGCAAACGTGGCATGGTTCGCAGATGCACCGCCTTGTCGCTATCGAGACCCCGCTGCCAACTTTGGTGCATACGACCCCTGTACGAGAACTTGCGGAAGACAGGGAGTGCACCGTCGTTGAAAAGAGAGTCACCGATAGCACACAGACTATTGCGAGCTTTGACATGGAGCTTGAAGACAACGGGCAAGTGGCCTTGATGGTAATTGCACGAATGCCCTCCATTGTGGAAACTAGTGTCCGTGGTGAAAACTCCACGATCGAACAGCACGGGACCAGCTGTGCCTTCAATATGTTTGTGCGGCAGAGACTTGTGGTGTTATTTGTTTACACAGCAATGCGCGACAAGAGTAATGCGCTGTAAAAATATATGGCGCCGTGCAGCAAGACTTGATGTCGTCGGCCTGGGCCTGGTCGTCGCAAGGCGGCGACAGATATTATCCTTTGCCACGCTGCCACAAGTTTGCTGGTCATCTGTAACAGACCTGCACAACACTTGGTGATGTGGGATTCAACGATCCAACGTCAAGAGCAACAGGGCAATCATACTCGTCGAATTGAAGAAATACTACATGTATTAGTAGCTAGACTTTCGAGATTGCCTGGTTATTGCAAAAGGTCTCAGAGCTTCTTCCTGCACTCCTTGAACGGCGGTCTGCAGCCATAGTCAGCGTTGGTAGTATTCAACGCGGCGTGCTGGAATCTGAAAAAAGTGTCCTATTAGTCAAGGTTCATCGAAACCATAGAGGAGAAAACTTGACAGTGGTTTCTTTCGCTTACTTTGGGTCCTCCAGCTTCTTCTTGAGCGCGAGGACGCGATTATCGTACGTAAAGTCCTCGGGTCGCGCATTTTCCAGATAGCACATGCCGTATTCGTCCCACCACTTCTTGGCTGCCTGCCGCTCGCTCTCAATCTGTGCGGTGAGGTTAGCCTGCTTCGACACGTAATCGATCTCCTTCTCGTTGCCCTTGGAGGCCATGGTACCAAGCTCTTCTGCTCTAGCTGGAAGCAAACAAAATGGTGCTAGCAATAGCGGCCACGAGTCTATTTTGCTTCACTCTCCTCGAATCTTATCGGTATATTCACTCCGAATGATCTCGAGAGATCTTTACGTTCGGACTGGGCTACCTATGAATGAAGGCACTACATCTTTCACTCCCCAGCAGCCCGTTTACCGAGTGGGCTTTTGTTTGAGGTCCTGCTCAGGGTCCCGTTCCCACGTTGGTTTGAATGAAGTCGCCTCAGTTGATTTGATACCCTCTGCAGAACTGCGGAGTTCGAGGCCGGTGGGTGACTTGGAGAAGCCCAAGCTGCCACAAGTTCTTCGCGGCATTAATATCGCGCTCCCAGTAGTTCGCTGTGCAAACTACGTCTCCGCAGACCCGCACGTTCCTCGACCTTTTGGTTTTCGTCGTACCGGGGATCTTGAAC
Organism: Phytophthora agathidicida; assembly: GCA_025722995.1. Lineage (NCBI taxonomy): Eukaryota > Oomycota > Peronosporomycetes > Peronosporales > Peronosporaceae > Phytophthora > Phytophthora agathidicida. The sequence goes on along the minus strand of CP106972.1, from coordinate 1,627,052 downwards.
GGCGTGTCCACCATCGGGCGTGAGCACTCGGAGCAAAGATAGCTGGTACGAAACTCGTCGACCATAATGAGGGTTGCGCGGCGAGAGAGTTCAAGCGCGAACCTCTTTAGCGGGACGTGCATATGGCCCGCGAGATGAGTCTGGCTGCTCCATTTTCCGAGAGCCACACACACGTCACGGTCCACGTTCGGGACGACACGCTTGGCGAGTTTTGCGACGGCCTTGCGTTTGAATCGCGACACCGTGAATCTCCACTTTCGAAACCCTTTCAATGCGCAGAACTCCAACATGGCGCTGACATTCTTCCACATGTGCTCGTAGCGAGAGAGCAGGGACGCCGACGACGAAGTCTTGAACGATGGCATGTCCTTCACAAACGCACCATAGCGCGGATACCTCTTCTTCAGGTTTTCATGCCAAAATGCATGGTGCTCGACACGACTCATGAGTCGGTACTCTCGGGACGTGACTTGTAGGACGTGAGCGTTGTCGCGCAGAAAGTGAGTCCGGCGCCTGACACCGTGTTTCCGCGGACGGTGCTTTGGGTGGTGCCTGTGGCAGATCTCGCACCACCCCTCCGCATCGCAGTGCGCTCTGCTGCGTCTCTTGCGTCGGTGGCGACGACGGCGGTTCCTGCTGCGCTTCTTGCCATGGCGTCTGCCGCCAACGTGGCCTGGACAGGTACTGCACCAACCGGGCATGGAGCATGGCTCTTCCGGTGCGTTGCAGACAAACTCCAGCATAGGACGGCTGTATGCCGTCAGCATCATCCGTAGACCTGGGTCAATCCCGATCAATGTAGTTGGTATATACTTCGGAGAAAGAGCAGGTCGTTCAACAGGAGCAGGAATTGACGTCAGCACAGCAGCACTGTAGCCATTTGTGGAGATCTGATACTCGAAGTTGCGCCTGGGAACGCCAATTCGGGGATCCGCAGTATGGCTGATGCAGTCTCCGAGGTTGAAAACAGAGGTCCACATTCGCTCGCGTACTTCTTGGAACTCCGTAGTCGTAGCATACGTCCGTTGTCCACGAGAGTTCGTGGACTTGTAAAGCCCAAAGACATCCTTACCCGTCGTCGCCAAAATTTGCCTTGCGACTTGGTAGAGCACCTCTGTAGTGACCGGCAAGAACGCCGGCACACAGGAGGTGGGCTGCGGCAGCAACGTAAAGAGCCGGCACCCTTTCGGGATCTCGTCTTGGTCGTGCATTTCTTCCATCTCCTTCAGCATGTCGTACAGCTTGCCGAGAAATAGCACTTCGTGGCTAGCGATGTTCGCAGCTGTAGGAGGCAGTTCTAGCCACGCAAGCCATTGCGTCTCGACGTCCGCGAGGTCTCCAGGACTTGACTTTAGTCGAGCGACCATGGCCTCAGCTGCTCCCCGCGGATACGCAAGCTGCAGGCTAATGAAGTTGATGAGTCGTGCCTCGAAGTTCATTCGAACGTGTTGCTGCGCCGCAACGACCATGTCATTCGCCAGTTCTTGGATAGCGGAGCTTGAATCGAATAGCGTAGGCGGCATGTACGGCATGACCCTCGATCGTGAAGCCTTGTAGACGTTGATGGACTCCTCTAGTGCAGCGTTAGTCGAAACCCTTGGCGCGCGCATCTGTTCGTCACCAAAGACAGCAGTGCAGCACCGGTAGAGCGTAGCTTGGTCCAGCTGTAGGGCTGTCTCCATCGTGCGAGATCTTGCCGGTACTACAGGGTAGTTCGGGTAGCTGTGCCGATGGTGCTCGAACAGGCGGCAGTAGTGGAAGTTCATGACGAACATTGCCTCCACTCGGATCTGCTGCAGAGCCACAGCACGTTGTTCGAGCGCGTCCCGGATGTCAGGATTCGGACAAATGTGCCTCAGTGGGTACGTCACGGTTGAGAACACTAGGGCGCTGTTGGCTCCTCGAAGAAGGGTCAAAACAATTCCGGGGACAGCGTCAGGAAGGGGTCAAGATGGTCCGAGTGGTCAGGCGTGGTCCCGGGAAGTTCCCCAGTGTCTTTAACAAACACCTCGCCCGGACATACCCAACTGACGCTTTTGAAGTACATGTAGTCAAATGTGGATGAAGCATTAGCTTCATTGAAATCGGTGGCACTTAACACGATCGTAGATACGCCTTATTTCACTCACGACTGGCCCTCGGCCAATTATTCAAAAGCTTCACGTCAGAGTAACAGCTCAGTTCATTGACTTGAGATCGGGGGAGACAGTGAAAGGGGCCTCGGTACGCTCGCGAACTTCCTCCACCGTGGTGGTCGGTGAAATCTCCACCAGGACGAGACCCTTGCCCGGCACCACATCGAATACTCCCAGCTCGGTGATAATCGTGTCCACCACTGCCTTTCCGGTTAGTGGCAGCGAACAGCTCTTCATAATCTTCTTAGCGCCTCCCTTTGTGTTGTGTTCCATCGTGATCACCACGCGGTTACCGCTGCCGACGAGATCCATGGCACCGCCCATGCCCTTCACCATTTTGCCCGGGATGATCCAGTTCGCCAAATCACCGTTTTCCGCGACTTGAAGCGCGCCCAATATCGTCAGGTGCACGTGACCACCACGAATCATACCAAACGACTCGGACGACGAGAACGTCGATGATCCTGGCAGGAACGTCACGGTCTCCTTGCCGGCGTTGATCAGGTCCGGGTCTTGCTCACCTTCTTTCGGGTACGGCCCCATGCCCAACAGACCGTTTTCACTCTGCAAAGTCACCTTTACTCCATCCGGGACGTAGTTGGACGCAAGAGTTGGCAGACCGATGCCCAAATTCACGTACATTCCGTTCTTCAGCTCTTTCGCCGCGCGGCGGATGATGCGCTCGCGGTCCGGAGAGATTTTGTGCTGGGAATTCTGTAAAACAAAAAGCAAAGATGACGTTAGTGGTAAGTCAAGCTTGCGCAAGAAGAATGCAACTACAAACCTTAGCATTTGCAAGAGTGAGCTTCTCAATCCGCTTCTCGCTGCTCTTGGCCTTGAAAATGCGTTGCACGTAGATGCTTGGCAGATGAACCTTGTCTATCAACACAGAACGACAAATTTTCAGTCAAGCCCTACACGTCTGCATACTACCCCGCAACTTCCAACTTGCCTGGGTGAATCTCTCCCGGCTGTACCAGTTCTTCCACCTCGGCGATCGTAATGCGACCGGCCTTGGCAGCGTCCACGTTGAAGTTGGCTGCCGTGCCTCGAAACACTAAATTGCCGTCCGTGTCTCCCTTCCACGCCTTGACAAGAGCGTAATCTCCCGTGATTCCTTCCTCCATGACATAATTGCGGCCATCAAATTGGCGAGTTTCTCGCGGGGCACTCGGAATGTCAATAGATCCGTCAGGTTTCAACTTGATAGCAAAACCTCCCTCCTATCAACATAACATCAAATGTTAGAATAAGAAAATATCATAGAAGAAGAAGAAAACCACACAAAGTACCAACCTGGATGATAGTTCCATACGCCGTGGGCGTGAAGAACGCCGGGATGCCCGATCCACCCGCTCGGATACGCTCGGCAAGAGTCCCCTGAGGCGTGAGTTCCACCTCCAACTCTCCAGTCAAGTAAAGCTTCTCAAACAGCGCGTTCTCTCCAACATACGACGAGATCATCCGCTTAATCTGTAAGTACCAATTTACGTGTAAAAAAGTTAGCAATTGTGTCGCAAAACCCTCCTCCTTTTCCTCCTACCTGTCGAGTCTGCAGCAACAACCCCAGCCCAAAGTCGTCCACTCCAGCGTTGTTCGACACACACGTCAAGTCTTTAGCTCCCTGTATCAATAACAACATTATTAGGTGCCCTATATGAGGCTGGATAATAGGGCGTGGACTAATTTACCTGCTTAACCAGCGCTTGGATGCTGTTTTCTGGGATGCCGCAGAGTCCGAAACCACCCACGACACTGCAACAGCAACAATAATGTTAAAAGGTCATCGGTAGGTAATTTAAACATTGTAGTATGTATTGGAGTCGACGTACAGCTTGGATCCGGATGGGATATCCTTGACGGCGGCGTCAGCACTGGAATAAACTTTGGGCGACGAGGAGGAGAAGCGCGCGCTTAAGGCGCGTGAGAGCTGCACGCGCGCGACTCGGAGCGGGTGGGACGACGTTAGACGCAGCATCGATAGAGCGAGAGGTGTCTTTCTTGCGTATTATGATGCACTTGGGGGAATGAACTGTTGGAGAGACTGGTGATGCCCAACTTCAATGACGTTTAACGAGTACCGCACATGTTCGGAAAGGTACGAAGGCGTCTCATCATCGCGCTTACGCTCGTGTAGGCTCCTTCAGCACGCCACGCCGCACTGCACTGCACGCTCTGCACAAGCGTGGGCTTCTTTCTTGGCCGTGTGTGCTTCTGCGGAAGTAGTCGTTGAAGAAGAAGCAGCGCACGGACTCGTTGAAGGATGGTTTCCCGAAAGGGATGAAAAGCGCAACACTACTAGTAGTCCCTACGTGTGTGCGTGGGTGTTTCCCAATTGTCTAATGTATTTGTATAGTCTCCTCTTCACCTCTCTCGACACCTTCCATAGCAGCAAACTTGAGCGAGCCAGTCGACTTAAAAGTCCTTCTCCGTGAGCAGCGAGATGATCCGGGTCTTTTCGTCCGTGCTGGCCATGATGGCGCGTCCGCGGCCGTCCAGCACACCGATCTCGACCACGAAGATACAGGCGGTGACCGAGGCGCCCGCCTGCTGTACGAGGCGGATGCCGGCCTCGCAGGTGCCTCCCGTGGCCAGCAGGTCATCCACCAGCAGCACGCGGTCGCCCTTGTTGACGGCGTACGTCTGGATGCTGAGGTGGTCGCCGCCCTCGGTGTTGTCGCCCTTGTACTCCTTGAAGTACTCGATCGTGTCGCTCACACTCGGCATCTTGTCGGGCTTGCGCAGCATGAAGACGCGCTTCTGGAAGAGCGCACCCAGGTACGGCGCGAACAGGAAGCCGCGCGCGTCGAAGCAGCCGATGGCGTCCACCTGGTCCATGAAGGGCGTCACGGCGTGCACGAACAGGTCGAAGGTCAGCTGCAGCTTCTCCGGGTTGGCGAGCAATCCGCCCACGTCGAAGAACTCGACGCCCTTGAAAGGCACCACGGGGATGGTCTTGGCCAAGCCGGCCAGCGCCTGCTTCTTGACCTCCGGGTCGTCCAGGTTCAGCTTCGTGGGGGCCATTGTTGCAGATCGGATCGAATTCGCTAGTGAGACCGCTGCATGCATGCACAGGGGGGGACTGGCTCACACGCGATTGTCGAGGCTTGTGGACCAGTCAGCACTTTCGGGGATGACGCGCCATGTGTACGCGTATCCCTCACACATGTCCCTGACCAAGCAGCACTTCTAGACGCAGCAACAAGTGAAAGCCATCGTGTGCGCTTGCTTGGCGCGGGTGTTTTCTTTAAGTTAGTTAGCTCTATATAAATTACTTTTTTTCTCTGTGTATGATGTGAAGGCCTGCGTTAGCCAGCCGCCTCTCTCGATCGAGGTGGCCTCTGATCGCTGCGCAGCCGTGCCCACCTCGACATAATAGTTTGGGCGAGAATGGGGGAAAGATGTAAAGCGCAGTCACACGTTGTGACGCGCAGTGTGTAGATGTACCAGCACTTTGGTGTTTGGTGTTTGATAAGCGAACCGCTCAGTCGTCGTTGGTGGCGGCGGTGAAGAGGATCAAGCCCCTGTGGTTCGAGTCCAGCAGCTGACGGAGACGACCCTGGTTCTTCATGTAGTACTCGTCGGCAAGGTGACGCAGGCGGATGTTCTCCTCGCGCAGGGTCTCCTTGGTTGTCAGCGTGTCGATGAATATCTCGCGCAGCTTGACGTCGTCGCCGTGACCGGCAGCCTTGGCGGCCTCGTCCTCCTGCTGCATTGCACGTAGAGCTGAACGAAACTGCTGCTCCAAAGTGTTGGCCTCGTCACGCAGAGACTTGATCGTGTTCTACGTTGACACATGGACAAACATGACACACCGAGTAAGCTCCTGGATTTTGGCGACGACACAACACGGTTGAACTTACGATCTTCTTGTAGTAGCAGCGCTTCACGATGAGCCTCTGTTTGGCACGGCGCTCAGACTCCGATAACTCCGGGAAGAGCGACCGTGTGCTCCTCTTTTTGCTGGCAGCTTTCTTGGGCGACCGGAACGAGACACCACTGGCTTCCATGGGCTCGTCACTGTGGATGATGTTCGTGATGGTCATGAGTTGCTGCTGATGCGAGCTGTATGGCGACAGTCTGCGTGGCGACCTCTTCATAGCCGCCTTCTCTTGAATTCTGCTAGAGAGCAACAGTAGAAAACTTTAACGTTAGTACGGTGTGCCTCATTGAACGCGAGGGTTTTTGAATCGGTATACGCACCTCGAACACGATCTCATTCGCGTCATAGACGGAGTATAACGCGGCGACTGCTTGTCTTCGGGGCAGGACGCAGCATGCTCGTCATCGTCAACCATAGACATCATGGCCATGGCCGCATTGTGGTCTTCGTCGACGCTCGATCCGCGCTCGGGGGCTGAAATGGACCTGCCCAGTTTCACCTGTCCGCGGTTGTCTGGATCTGCTAGATGGCTATCATCCTCGCCGATGTTGTTCAAGAGATCCGAAATGCGCAGCATGGTGGGGGTGTACACGGGGTGGTGGGTGCCTGACGTGTGAGTGAATCGCTAGGTAAATAGCAACACCAGACGCAGCAAACCGCGAGCAGGTGAGGCTAAGTGACTGCCACGGGGCAGAAATAATAGTGAGACTATCCGATCCATCCCATCGCGGCCAGCCCAGACGGCTGGATTGCTAGCGGGTGTGAACGGCATTGACTCAGCGATTAGCTCGGATCTCGATTCTTGTCGCGCGACCGGCGCGAGTAACTTTCGTTTTCGCCACACAATCGCGTTGCAGCGTCGTGCATGGTGGGATAAAGGTGTCACGCGATCCCACAACGACACGCTCCGTGTAGCCATGAGAGCTACAAACGGAGGGGGGACCATGAAGCGCGACCGCTCCATGCACGTCGGAAGTCTCCGATTCACGCAGACGCCGGCGGTGGCGCTGTCCAAACATCCTTCAATCTGTTGGCCTTGACAAGTTGTCACGCGGGACTGCGTTACGTACGCAACGAAAGATCGGCTACGCTGCTCGTGGACATTCAAACCAGTTCAACAAGCGAAGTACGCACGATAGGAACTGCTGAGCGATGTGTGGCTTGCAGTGTCTGCAACAGCATAGTATCCCCTTCCGGACATCCGCCACGCTGCAGATTGCATTCTACCCGTTCGTTTGCTTCGGGATCCTTGAGCTAGCCAAGACGTCGCAGCTCTGCTGGTACACCTTTCACACGCGGCAGCAGCGAAGGTGTGCGCATTGGCGTCGACGCGAAATGCGAAGTCCCGTTAGCTATGCCATTTCCTAATCCTTTGGTCGTCGGCGGCTGTGAGAAATTCTCACTGAGAATCCATTTGCAGCGAACACCAAAGGGCTCCGGATCCAACGCAGTGACAGTTTGTGCCACTCTGACTTAAAAGCCAGTTCAAACTTCAACAAGTCAGCAGCTGCAGTCATTTCATGACAACATATCTTGGTTATCGTATGCTTTGCCATTTAGACACGCTAAATGGCGTTCGTCAGTTAAAAGTCGACTGCCACAGGTGTCGACACCGGCAAAGTTTGTTCAAGTGCTTTTCTTTTGACAAGCGTCGCATTGAGACGTACGTATCGTCGTTGTAGACGCTCGTCCTTGCTCAACAAGATGCTGACGAAGCGACCACCACTAGAGAATCCACTCGTGTCGATCGAAGGGGCACAAAGCGGATTAAATGGCGAGCGTGGCGTCGAGCGACCGAGCGTCGAGGCAATGCACTCTTCAAACGGGTTTGACTCATGGTGTCGATCGTGCATTAGGCGATGGCGGGCATTCGTCACACAACGACGAAATTTTTCTTCGGGCTTGGCACAAAGCTGTAGAGGGCGCCAAACCACCACAAAACGTTGACGCTGTAAAAAGTAATCCCGGTCGTGCTACGTAGGGTTAGCTAACTGCGGTGGTACCGCACCATTGGCGATTTGAGTTTTCAATGTGCCGAATGGACTTGACCGGCGACGTGACTGGAAGTAAAGGGCGCGCGCTGGATGAAGATCAACGAGCCAAGAACCGACTCATCGTCAAGCGCTGCTACTACAAGAAGTTGGTACGACGAAGTCTCAGTTACTACAGGGTCTACGGGTTAGGTACTGACTAAGAATTTATAGAACACGTTGAGTGAACTTCGGGATCAATTAACCACCTTGGAGGCTGAATACGAGCAGCTACTGGCGGTGCATCATCAGCGAGATGCAAAGCCGACGACTGACGCAAGCGAAGAAGACGCCGATACCAACTCTGCTCTCCACAGTGCGTACGTGCAGTTGGCGCAAATGAAAAATGCCTTGACCAAGGAGAATGTCGAGTTAAAGAGACTCGAAGCCCAGCACGCAGCGATGGAGAAACAGGTCGCGCAATTTACGGCAGCTCAAGAAAAGGTTGTCATCGCAGCTCGACAAGCCCAGGAGGAGAAGCGAGCGAACCCGATGATAATCGTAAATCCGCTAACGCTGGAACAGTGCAACAATATCGCGCGTACGACGTACGATGAAGTGAAAGCATTTCGAGACAGCACAACATACTTCACCACGGGAGCAAATATGTTTGGGTGGAGAGACCGTCACAAGTTGACGTCTGACAAGCTCACTTTCTGCCTAGAGAAGGTCTTTCACGGAAGAACGATGGAAGAGGTGTCAATGGGCACCTGGCAGGTCCTCTCTCAACCGGAGTCGCTCTCAAGCATGTATCCGCGTGACGTGAAGCCGTATTTTCACGTAGTGCAGCGCCTGAACGAGGACACGGTAATCTACTACCACACATTGGAACGGGAGGGCACCGAAGTGCGCACTCGAGCTTTTATTTTGGCGATGCGTGTCAATCTTGGCCCGGATAGCTGCATGATCCTCTATCGCAGTCTCGACCCCAAAGTGTATCTCCGTCAGGAAGGCGATTTGCTGGTGCGGGACCCTCGCGGACGGAAGAAGGTGGAACCGCAGAAGGAGGATGTTTGGATGAACTCGTTCATTTGGGGCATTTTTGATCGTGCAGGGGATGGAGGTGAACACTCTAAAGACGATTTTGGCGGAATAATTGAAGGCACGGAGCTCGCGACTGCAGGCTGGTGGTGTCTCGAGATTCTCCGGATCGCGATGCGTATTGAAGCTCACGCGATAGGGCCGCAAGCGCTCATAGTTGAGTGAAATAAGTAGTAGTACAGGTGTCCATTTATTGAATAGATCCCTAAAATGTTGCAAACCACTTGGTTATGCGTGGTTCATGTGAGCGTGTTCCTTGTACTCGGAAGGTGCTCTTTCTTCCTAAATCTCAATGTATTCGAAGGCATCCAGCATTTGCCGCAGGTACAGCCCACGAATTATTGTTTCTTGCTTCTTGAAATCCCTCAATGCCGCTGCTCTTAGCTGCCTCGTCACCGCTATTAGTTGAGTGAAATAATGTTTGATGGTGTGTGAATATCTTTGCGCTGGAGTGTAGTAATTCAGTCTCGTTCACTCGCTTGTGGACGTGTGATCACAATGTGCTCAGGTTGAGAAAGTATTTTCCATCCATTTCCTTGTCCGGAAACGTGGTTTGTTAAAGATGCTGGGGAGCTTCCCGGGACCACGCCTGACCACTCGGACCATCTTGACCCCTTCCTGACGCTGTCCCCGGAATTGTTTTGACCCTTCTTCGAGGAGCCAACAGCGCCCTAGTGTTCTCAACCGTGACGTACCCACTGAGGCACATTTGTCCGAATCCTGACATCCGGGACGCGCTCGAACAACGTGCTGTGGCTCTGCAGCAGATCCGAGTGGAGGCAATGTTCGTCATGAACTTCCACTACTGCCGCCTGTTCGAGCACCATCGGCACAGCTACCCGAACTACCCTGTAGTACCGGCAAGATCTCGCACGATGGAGACAGCCCTACAGCTGGACCAAGCTACGCTCTACCGGTGCTGCACTGCTGTCTTTGGTGACGAACAGATGCGCGCGCCAAGGGTTTCGACTAACGCTGCACTAGAGGAGTCCATCAACGTCTACAAGGCTTCACGATCGAGGGTCATGCCGTACATGCCGCCTACGCTATTCGATTCAAGCTCCGCTATCCAAGAACTGGCGAATGACATGGTCGTTGCGGCGCAGCAACACGTTCGAATGAACTTCGAGGCACGACTCATCAACTTCATTAGCCTGCAGCTTGCGTATCCGCGGGGAGCAGCTGAGGCCATGGTCGCTCGACTAAAGTCAAGTCCTGGAGACCTCGCGGACGTCGAGACGCAATGGCTTGCGTGGCTAGAACTGCCTCCTACAGCTGCGAACATCGCTAGCCACGAAGTGCTATTTCTCGGCAAGCTGTACGACATGCTGAAGGAGATGGAAGAAATGCACGACCAAGACGAGATCCCGAAAGGGTGCCGGCTCTTTACGTTGCTGCCGCAGCCCACCTCCTGTGTGCCGGCGTTCTTGCCGGTCACTACAGAGGTGCTCTACCAAGTCGCAAGGCAAATTTTGGCGACGACGGGTAAGGATGTCTTTGGGCTTTACAAGTCCACGAACTCTCGTGGACAACGGACGTATGCTACGACTACGGAGTTCCAAGAAGTACGCGAGCGAATGTGGACCTCTGTTTTCAACCTCGGAGACTGCATCAGCCATACTGCGGATCCCCGAATTGGCGTTCCCAGGCGCAACTTCGAGTATCAGATCTCCACAAATGGCTACAGTGCTGCTGTGCTGACGTCAATTCCTGCTCCTGTTGAACGACCTGCTCTTTCTCCGAAGTATATACCAACTACATTGATCGGGATTGACCCAGGTCTACGGATGATGCTGACGGCATACAGCCGTCCTATGCTGGAGTTTGTCTGCAACGCACCGGAAGAGCCATGCTCCATGCCCGGTTGGTGCAGTACCTGTCCAGGCCACGTTGGCGGCAGACGCCATGGCAAGAAGCGCAGCAGGAACCGCCGTCGTCGCCACCGACGCAAGAGACGCAGCAGAGCGCACTGCGATGCGGAGGGGTGGTGCGAGATCTGCCACAGGCACCACCCAAAGCACCGTCCGCGGAAACACGGTGTCAGGCGCCGGACTCACTTTCTGCGCGACAACGCTCACGTCCTACAAGTCACGTCCCGAGAGTACCGACTCATGAGTCGTGTCGAGCACCATGCATTTTGGCATGAAAACCTGAAGAAGAGGTATCCGCGCTATGGTGCGTTTGTGAAGGACATGCCATCGTTCAAGACTTCGTCGTCGGCGTCCCTGCTCTCTCGCTACGAGCACATGTGGAAGAATGTCAGCGCCATGTTGGAGTTCTGCGCATTGAAAGGGTTTCGAAAGTGGAGATTCACGGTGTCGCGATTCAAACGCAAGGCCGTCGCAAAACTCGCCAAGCGTGTCGTCCCGAACGTGGACCGTGACGTGTGTGTGGCTCTCGGAAAATGGAGCAGCCAGACTCATCTCGCGGGCCATATGCACGTCCCGCTAAAGAGGTTCGCGCTTGAACTCTCTCGCCGCGCAACCCTCATTATGGTCGACGAGTTTCGTACCAGCTATCTTTGCTCCGAGTGCTCACGCCCGATGGTGGACACGCCGTTCAAGATCCCCGGTACGACGAAAACCAAAAGGTCGAGGAACGTGCGGGTCTGCGGAGACGTAGTTTGCACAGCGAACTACTGGGAGCGCGATATTAATGCCGCGAAGAACTTGTGGCAGCTTGGGCTTCTCCAAGTCACCCACCGGCCTCGAACTCCGCAGTTCTGCAGAGGGTATCAAATCAACTGAGGCGACTTCATTCAAACCAACGTGGGAACGGGACCCTGAGCAGGACCTCAAACAAAAGCCCACTCGGTAAACGGGCTGCTGGGGAGTGAAAGATGTAGTGCCTTCATTCATAGGTAGCCCAGTCCGAACGTAAAGATCTCTCGAGATCATTCGGAGTGAATATACCGAAAACGATCTTCATGTTGACGATCCCGCAGTAACCCGGGAACCTGTGATCGACGAATCAAACAACGTTCTCATTCAGTATTTGGCAAAGTACCGCTCTAATGTGGTCCTCAGGACGGTCCTGTTGTCTTGTAGTTGGTGAAGCCGTACTCGATGTGACGAAGTGCTTATCGCGCCGGTTAATCACCTGCTGGTGGATCCTATCCCATTCTGATCACGGAGCCAGTGACTGGCTGACTACCCAGCAGCATCACACTGACAAATTCGCGGCCTCGACGACAGCGTCAGCATGAAGTCCCTCGACTCACCCGGCAGCAGGATGTTCCAAGGGAGCGCCCACGAGCGCGCTAAGAACCGGGAGCACGTCAAGAGTATGTACTACTGAAAGCTGGTGCGTGTGAATTGCCCATTCAACAAGGACACAAGATCAATAAATTGGCATTACTGGCATGTGATCATCACACTATAGAACTTGCTCGACGATCTCCAAAACCAAGTGAAGGCGTTAGAGATTCAATATGAACAACTGCTCAAGTTAAGCTATCAACGGGATGCACAGCCAGCTTCCACGTTGCAAAACAAACGACCACAAAGTTCCAACTCGGCCTTGTCCAGGGCGTATGTTGAGTTAGCACAGGCAAAAAATGCTTTAATCAGGGAAAACACGGAGCTCAAGCGCCTCCAAGCCAACTACGTGACCATGGAGAAGGAATTCCTGCGGCTGAAATCGGCACAGGACAAATCAGTCGCCATGCAACTACAGATGCAGAACGATAAACGGAAGAATCCTTCGGTGAGTGTGAACCCGCTCACTCCAGCACAATTGTTCGATATCGCAAGCGAATCCTATTGTGAGGTTAAAGCGTTTCGAGAGAGCACGACTTGCTCTTCTACTGGTGTCACTGCGTTCGGCTGGCGAGAGCGGCATGCAGTCAGTGAGAACCAGCTATTGTTCTCGCTAGACAAAGTGATCCGAGGACAATCAGTGAAAAAGATGGCGCTGGGGATTTGGCAAGTGGTGTCAAACCCGGAGTTGATCAAAGTTATTCCAGACGCCGACGCGGACTTTTACGTGATAGAACGACCAAACGAAGATGCAGTCGTCTTTTACTACACTCTCGAACAGGAGGACTCCGATGTGTGTGTGCGAGCTTTTATCCTGTCACTGCGCATTGACCTCGGGGCCGAAGGTTGCGTCTTAATTTTTCGCACCTTAGAACCTACGTCATATCTGAAGCAGGACGGTGATGGAGCCGAAATTGGTCGGCGTGGGCGCAAGAAGATCGAGCCCCAAAATGAAAACGTTCGGCTAGACGCATTCGTTTGGAGCTTATGCGAGCTCACGGGAGATTTGCAAAACGACGAGTGCAGATATACCTACGGAGGGAAGATGAATAGCACCGCGTTCGCGACAGCAGGGTATTGGTATTTGCAAATGCTGAAGGCGGCTATGACTATGGAAAACCAAGTAGCAGGGACGCAAGGGCTGCTGTGGCATTAAAGGAGAAGTGCAATAGATGACATTTGAACAACGTCAGGTATTCATCTTTGTTGATCAAACGTTACAGCAAGATAGCTCAAGCCGCTTCATATTTCGTGCTGCACTTACGCTCGTCCACCCCCAAAACCATTTTCAGTGAACGTACTGGTGGACAGCACGCTCGATCAAGCTCGTTTGAACTCGTACGGAGAACTTACTCCGTTAAATTTACGGGCTTTTAAAGCCAGACGTAGCCTCCGCCGGTAGTCTTAGTACCCGAACTGCCCCGGTAGTGAACGACGTATTGTGGTGCAGCACCCTCACTGGGACTTCCGCGGCGATACCCTCCGCCATAAACGGCTTGCACCGAACGATCAGACGGTGAGAGCAGCGAAATAAATGCGTGATCACGTCTGGGTTTATAGGCGTCTCCTTCTCGTTCTCGACCAATCCAACTTTAACCGTTTGCTCTCTTGTCTGATAGGCGTCTGGACCCTCGACTTGCTGCGTTGAGAGCACCCGCGTGACAGTCCAGCCTGGTCGCTCACCCAAGTTTCTCAACATAACGTCTTCCACCAGCTCCACCGATACGGACTTGGCCGATGCCTTACACGCAGATCCATCGACTCGACATCGCAACGGGACCACATCGCCCGAGGGGTAAACATCTTTCGGAATCTCGATCAGCATCTGCAAGTTGCCACGATTCAAGCAGCACAACCAGTGCACCACCTCCAATGCCGAAACCTCGAGAGCTCTGGCTGGTGGTTTTATCGTCGGCGGAGCGTGCACGGTAAAGTCCTGCGCTGCCTGCAAATACGCCACCGATTCGCTTTCGGCTCGAAACCACACACTGGCTTGGTACTTGACCTGAACTCGAAGTCGCTCCGCTGCACCGCTGTAGATATCAAGGAGTTCAAAGCTCGACGGGGAGTCCCATGGCAGCTGGTACCTGAAATGGTATTCCGATTCACCGGCATTGTGGAGCGTTGATCGGGTCAGCTCAATCTGCACAAAAGCGAACGAAGTTCAAATCGGTTACCTCGTGAAAATAGTCTCCACTCATGCATTTTACCGCACCTTGTGCTGTAGGAAGATCTTGTCGAATGCATTCGTGACGGGGCTGTAGCCTCCTTCGTCCCAAGCAACCGCTTCTCTCCCCTGGATAACCACCGCCAAAACTGCAACGACGGACAAGGCGAGGGTGAGCTACTGGAAAGACTCCAAACACCCCTGCCATTACACTCACGTTCTCTCGCTTGGATCACCTCTTGCGTGGACAGCCTTACCACTCCACCGACGACTTCCCCCGGGGAGTAGCTATCGTATTCGAGAGCGATAGTTAAGCGGCCGAGCACGCCCTCACCTGACTCGCGACTTGCCATGAGCTCTCGAGATCCGATTGCGCAGTGGGAGACGGTCCCCTGTGGCACCCAGCATAGCATTTAGAGAGAGGGAGGGAGGGAGGGAGGGAGGAGAAACACCAGGGAAATAACCGGCGAACGTGACGGATTTTCACGGAAACCGCTTCGGTCAAGGTGCTTCAACTTGGCCTCCTGCCATCACTCGATGCGACTCGGCTCACCCGCCCCAGTCATCAAGCACATCTCGAAGATAAGTTTTACGACGACGAAAGACGATGAAGAACCCAAGTTTTGAACCGAGAGAACCGAGCCAAAACTTACGGAGGGTGAGTCGCAAGTCGCTAGTCGAGCATTGCGGCATTGTTGAGTCGTTCGTTACAGTACTCAACTTCTGGCTCGAAGATCGCTAGTCAGCACTGCGTGAGGCAATATTGCCACGAAGGAAGTTCTCACTCAAATGATACGAGGGCTACTAGACCAAGACCAGTGCAGCCATCAGCAGCATCGCCACCAGTGCCAGCGTCAACAATGCACGTATGGGGCGGCCAAGTGATCCCGTCGTGTTGGTTGGTGCATGCGAGCTCAATGATGATGAAGTAGTCAGCAAGGACTGCCAATCCAGCTAGCCGGATCTGCTTAACGGCCGCCCGTCCCACTCCCCGACCACAACTCGATTTCGAGCAGCAGTTCATAATCCTTTCACGCTGCTCGAAAGCAGCCGCCAACGTATTCACCGTAGGGCGTCAACCATCTCCATCTGCCTGCAAAGATAGAGCTCTCAAGTGTCAGACGCCGCTGCCATCTTGGCGTCCGTCGGCTGCACTTATCAGAGCCGAGCTCCATCGTCGTGTCCTGTGGCCCGTCCATGCCCCGCACTTTCGCATCGCATACTCCGTCTAACAGGTATCAGCTCAAGTCACGTTGTATGCTATTTCCAGTAACCCAGATATTCCATCTCGTAGTTCCATCATGTTTTGCAATATCCCGTCCCGGCGTTACGCTTCCCTGCAAACTGTTCGTTCGCACTTAATCCGGGCGTCCACGGTACATCTCCTCGTCGTTTCTCCTCAAAAAGTCTCACTCTCACAATCGAAACCTGCACATGACTCGGTGCATCAAGTCCCCATACAAAGCGTACTGACTCCATCCTCCTCCCCCATGGCGTCTCCTTTTCCCCAGCCGCAGCATCAACTCCACCACGCCCCGCTGTCCTTCGACATGCACGAAAACAGGCCCGACTTCCTGCCAGAGGACTGGAGCGACACGGACCAGCAGATCTTCGAGAGCTTGTTGCTGCCATCGCCCAGCTCGTCGTCCCTCGCCGACTCGTCCGACTCGTCGTCTACTGCCACCGAAGCGAGCGTCCAACCCACGAAGCCCAAGAAGACGCGTGGCGGTCGCAAGCGCGTGACGGTGGAGGAGAAGCGCATGAAGCACCGAGAGGTGCAGCGCCGCTTCATGCAGCGCAAGAAGGAGATGCTCGCGGGCGTCAAGAAGTCCATCATCAACCTGGAGAGACAGGTGGCCGTGCTCAAGCTCTCGAGCGAGCGGGAGGCGCTGAAGACGGAGAACCAGACGATGCAGCAACAGGCCGATGACCAGGCGGCGGCGGCGCCTCAAGTCCCGACAATTGCGGCGCTTGAGAGTATTTTTAAGAGAGAAGCGAAGGCGGTGGAGATGCAGTTTAAACCGTTTTCAGTGCGCCAGTGGCAGGAACTGGTGTGCCAGACGCTGCAGAATGTGGACGGGATCTTGACTCAGGAGGCGATGCAGGAGTCGGGGATGAACGTCATGGGGTGGTCCGATCGACGTCACGTAGAGAACACCAGTGTCAAGTTTACGCTGCACAAGGCGTTCCCACATGTCTGTGCGGAGGATTTGTGGAATACGACCTGGCAGAGACTCACGACGGATAGCTACGCGAGCTTCTTCAGCCCTTCGCTGTTTATTCGGGTACGTGGGAGGTTGGTGGAAGAAGAGGTTTTGTTTTTGGGTAGAAAGGTTGACCTCTTTTTGTTTTTCGTTGTATAGAAACACTTGCTGCAGAAAGTGTGTGACGACGCCATCATCATCTACCGCGTCATTTGCTACCCGCAGACTGGACGAGTGTCGCGAGCTATTGAAGTCATCAGTCGAGTGCGGAGGGAGCACGATTTAGTCTATTTTGTTAGGACGCTGGACTTGCCCGATGTAAAGGAGCGGATTTGTGCGACGGACATATGGACACAAAGTCTGACGGTGCTGCGGTTCATGCCGACCGACCCGAACCGTCCTGAAGTCGGCTGCGTGGTGCAGTACGGAGGCAACTACGTTGGTATCCCCAAGGGCGGCGTTAGGTACTGGCTCATGGAGGTTTTGTTCCTGGTGCTGCGCTTCGAGTCGACGCTCATCTCGCCCATGTTCTCGCTCAGCAATGGAGATTAGCCGGTCAGCGGAACTTACGTGTTATGCTTTGTGTGTGTGCGTGCTTGGATTAATAGATTGCTAACTTATCGAAGATGTTCCGGGCTCATTGTCGAGGATGCTTCTACCCACAGTCATGAAGAGATTATTTTTCAAGTGGTGATAGCGTTTGGTGTTGCAGGTGTACAACCATTTTTTGCTCAGGTTTTGTCAGATTCTTGCGGTTGAAGCGACGAGTTTGAAGCTCAAGCCTAGAACAGCAAACAGGTCGCACAACTGGAACTAGAGACTGCAAACTTCACGTCAAAACTCTACACCACTTCCATTTGAAATGGCTGAGATGAAACAAGGAAATAGATAGCTGCAACACGTCCGGGCCGCGATGGAGAAGCAGATTCAACACTTTTCGACGCTCTAGACACGATCATCGCTACGATGTTGCCCGACGTTGAAGGTGAAGTCGTTGACAGCGGACCAACTCGCCGAGATAACGAGAAGATCCGAACGGGACGTCACGGCGTTCCCAAGAAACAAGACGTGCATCTCTAGCACGTTAGGGTGGTGAGACCTCCACGTCCTCAGTCGAGGCAAGGCCATGTTTTCATCGGACACGATATGGACAAACTAGTGCAGGGGCTGTGGCAAAGTGTGTCACGCAACCGGAATCGATAGTAAAGACGCATCCAGGAGAGTCGCTGTTCACCGTCGTTCAACGGTTGAACGAGAGCGGTCGTATACTACTACCATGCTAGATCGAGGAGACATGGAA
Organism: Phytophthora agathidicida; assembly: GCA_025722995.1. NCBI lineage: Eukaryota > Oomycota > Peronosporomycetes > Peronosporales > Peronosporaceae > Phytophthora > Phytophthora agathidicida. Next base: position 1,609,035 of record CP106972.1, on the reverse strand, counting down.
GTGCGTGTGCGAACGTTCATGTTGGTCCTGAGCATTAACCTCGGCTATTTGATCACCTACTGAGTAGATGATCAAGTAGCCACAAAAAAGTAGACTACTGGATGCTGGGCTCACAAGCAAGAGGACGCGGATGCTTCGATCAGGACCTAGCCTCGCAAAGAAATAGTCTGGATGAAGACATTCGTGTGGACGTTCTCTGAGTACACCGGGCACACAGCACTGACGTGTGGAGGTACACACACGATGGGGTGATCAAGAGCACAGCGTTTGCGTCTGCTGAATGGCGGCATTTGTCCATGTAGCAGGCCCACTCGACTTTGACAGGACCACGAGGACGTCTACAATTCGGATGAGGTAAGAAGTCTAGTACTACAACGTTTTTTAGAGTAGCATGCAGTTCGATTGCGTTTCGGCTACACAGCCTACGGTAATTAGTCTGACTGAGACTATTTCTGAATTTGCCTTCACAGGCTCTCCGTCGAAGTGTACACGGTGTTTCTGGATGATATCTTGGAGATGAGGGTAAAGCTGAGTAACAGACCACGTATCATCAATACCAAGTGACAACCCGCACCGAACCATCGCCTTACGCGCGTAAGACATCCCATTTTTGTCTTTTTGGAGGTTGACAGCTTTGACAGCGTCGGCAGCAAGTTGAAGGAAGAACTTTTTTCCCTGGGTTTTGAAGTTTTCCGGACCACGAGCCGTCCTTCCTGATCTTGTTTTGCCAGCACTCGTTCTTTATCAATCCCATCTTCTTCTCGTTCCACTTGACTTTCCAGGCATCCTTTATCTTCAAAATTACAAAAGAGTCCGCTGGCTGGCATAGATCCGTAGCGTTGGGTGGAAAAAACTTGAGGTCGGATTTGATAACATTAAGCTCAACGCTACACTCGTCCGCCGCAAGATGACCTGAGCAGTTGTCGAGGTAAATGGTTTTCGTACACCCTCGGAGGTCTGCACGTATCGCTCGTCTCTCTTTTAGATATTCTCGGAACAGCTTTTGCGTCATCCACCCTTTCTTGCTCGAGCGATAGCATACACCAGGAGTTCGATCTGGAATTCCGTGAATAGGATAGTTCCCCTCAGAGCTCATAAAAATCATCGTTGGGGAGTGAATCCGCGCGCTTGGTCCTCCTGACAGCCGAACCACCATGGTCATTCCTTCGCCGCCCGACACCACATCAGCATACTTCACAACAGTGTCCCCGGAAAATCCGAGCGTCTTGCCGTTATCGAAATCCACAAACAAAGTGAGTTTCATCGATGTTCTCGATGGCGTTTTCGTTAAGCGATCTGTCTGCAAAACAACGCTGCAATTCGCCGAGGTGAAATGCCACCTCTCTCAATGTGCAAATTTTTTGCCTCGCCGAGCTGCTTTTTACCAGTTTGAGTTCCAAGCACAATCTGATGCGCTTCCATGAAGGATTGAATCCACCGCGGCGTGACTTTGTCAATACTCAGCGCACCTTTAGAGTCGACGCTTCTGGAATTGTAGGGTATAGTGCTTTCTCTGATGATGGCTTTAGCAAGCTGCAGTAACAGTGCGGGCTCAAACTTCACGTCAAGTTTGCGAAGTCGGTCAAACTCGTCTAACAACAGAGGATATAGCCAATCTACCCAAGCACTTCTGGGCCTCCCGCGGCCCTCAAGTACTTTAGTGCTCACGCGACGTCTTCCACCCCGCCGACGTGCTGAAACTGCAATTGCACCGCGCTCAGCTCCCAAAATGCGCTGCCGTTTCTTCCACCAATCCAAAGCCTTAGCCGAGTTGGCGCCTCGTGTAGCAGAGTTGAAGGTCGTAGGAAATGTGTTAACAGCTTGAGCGAACATGCCTTCGCTCCCGTTGGCTGCCTCATGCTTCTCCATTCAGCGGACAACCTTTCGGCGATGGGCGAGGCTGCTCACATTCTGTGTGCGCCGGGCAAAAGGTCGTGGCCCTGGTGACGGTTGTGAATCTTCGAGCTGAAGACTGGAGTCGCTATCACATTGCTCGACGTAGACCTCCAACGCGGTGGCGTCAGTCGCTTCGGTGGTTACCGGTACAGTCTCTCCAGCTTGGTTACATTTTGGACAGATGATAGGCTGTGCGAAGCCTTCGTTCCCAGTTGGACGCCGGCAGAAGACGTGCATGTTGCATGAGCAACTAGGACACTGGTGAACAGAACCAACAGGCTCGCCACATCCTCCACACGGCGAAGTAGACTTGGTAGTCGGCATCGGTGGTTTGCTAAAGCGAAAGTGGCAACGTCAAACCAAAAGAACTCGCGGGCTTCCAGCACGCAACATCCAACCAAGCCCTTCACCCCTACCACAGAAGCGGAGGTACCATCAGACACGTCATGTGGCAGTAAAATTGTGGTTCTATATGTGCTTGCAGTTGGTCGGCACTTCGAGAAACCATACACAGCAAAACAATTGCTTTGGGGGGGGATCTGTAATGGGTGACTCGAACCCAGTCGTGTTGATCAACAAAGTGCACCCTTACCCGGACGGCTCAGGTGAGACTAACTTTGAACTTGAAGTGGTCAGACTAATTTTGAATGTTAAAAATATGCTTGAACCAGAAATAGTCTAACTTAGACTATTTACGAACATAGACTAATTACCGTAGGCAGTGTACCGTCCTTAGCAACATGGAAAGGCAAGAAAAAGATCAACGGCGGAGCACAACCATGTGTCCATCTGGATTGATCAAAATTGATCAGATCTTGTCTGATGCTGAGCATGTATGGTGTGTAACAGGGTTACACAGGCTGGTGTAATTGGGTACACCAGATATACGTGTATAGCCGAACTATACACGGACAAGTATACGGCAAGCCTTCTGTGTGTGCGCGTCACATACACAGTCAACAATCATTTCGAGCCGCCAATGGCACAAACATTGGCGGGCGCTAAGCGCACTGCTATTGGTGGAAAGGGGCACATTTCCACCAACCAAACGCATACATAAGGGCCGGAGCGTGAGAGCCAACCATGGCTTCACCTCCGTAGATACATAAGTCATTTAGATAGGTTTGCTAAGGGCCCGCCACGCGGCGGGCTTCCATTCAATTCAGTTTTCTACTTTCAAGTTAAAGTTTCGGTCTTTTGCTTAGAAATACACGGGGACGTGTATTTCTACTTGCATACAAAGTCTAAGTAACTTACGCTTCCTCAAAAGCGCATACTAGTGTATGCTAAAGAAACAGAGCGCGTCTCGCCCTGTTTCACCTGGTAGCACTTTGTAGTCCGTCCAACGCCTACAGAGTTAGCCAAATGGATGCATTCGGCTATGGAGACGAAAACCCTTCGTCAGGCGGTGCCCTGCCTGACGGAGCTCCAAGCGCGGGTCCTCCCCGCATCACGAGGGAGGACTGCCCCCACCTGAGCGATCAGCAGTGGGAGGCACTGCTACGACTCTCGCGAGTCGTAGGTGAGTCCACCGTGGCAGCGATGCTACGGTCGCTGCCACCAAGCGAGCACCATGTAGTCGTGGTCGACTACATGGACAAGGAACGCCAACAGAAGGAGGCGTCAGCCCCTTCTCGCGTTGAGTCACTGAAGGTGTCAGTGACTCCGTTCTCGGGTGGCCAGAACGAGCCTCTTCTACGATGGCTCGTAGAACTGGAGACAGCAATTGCTGCTCGACGGATCCGGGATCCGTCGCTCCAAGTTGCGTACGCCATGTCGTGTCTGACTGGACGAGCCAGACACTGGGCGTACGGAAGACGTCTTACGGACAGTACGTGCTGGAGCACGTACGAAGACTTCAAGCGCGAGCTCAAGCTAGCGTTTGAGCCGCCTGAATCCGAGTTCAGGTCGAGGGCGGAGTTCCTCGACCTGCGTCAAGGCAAGCGCGACGTGTTGGCTTACGCCCAACACGCGAGGTACTTGGTGTCGAGTATCGTCAATCATCCGATTGACGAGGCGACACAAGTAGTCACCTTCATGAAGGGACTGAAGGATGGGCCTGTGAAGACCTATCTCTTCCGAGAGTACCCGAGTACTCTCGAGCAAGCCATTCGGCTTGCGTCGCAGGAAGAGTTTAGCCTGCACCAGGCTAAGCTCCACGCGGACACGCCAGGGGCGCCACGTCCGCGTGCAAGACCCATGGGCGGTCCAGAGCCCATGGACCTATCCAGTGCGTCTGCTGGCAGGCAGCAGACGGAGCCGCGCAGAGGCGCGGGACGGTGTTTCCGGTGTGGAAACACCGGCCACTTCGCACGTGAGTGTGTAGCAGGCCCGGGGCCTGCTGCTCGCGATACGTCGTATCGTGCCACACGTGGCACGTCGTATCGCGCCAACGGGGATCGTTGGCGCGGACGACCAAAAAACGCTGGAAGCCAGTAGGGGCGGGGCGCCCTACTGGTGTAGTCACACATGCCGATGTCGGGCATGTGACGGCTACAGCCCCTTGTGGTGCCGGACACCACAGCAAGCGTCAGGATGATCAAGCAGGGCTGATCATCCTGGAAGTCGCGGTGCATGGGAGAACCATGCACGCGCTAGTCGATTCGGGTGCATCGAACAACTTTGTTCGACTGCAAAGCCTGAGGGCTATGAACGCCGAGGAGAAGACGACTCCTCGAAGTGAGTTGGTGGTGCGCCTGGCGACAGGAGCAACCGTGAAAACGCGCAAGCGAACTGTATCAGTTCGCTTTGGCTGTGAAGGCCGGGCCTTCACTGAGGACTTTATCGTCCTGGATCTAGACGATAAGTTCGACATGATACTGGGCATGCCGTGGCTCAAACGCCATGCCCCAGTGATAGACTGGAAGTCCCAGTCTATAGTCTCTTACGGCTTCGAGGACGCATGCGTCCTCGATTCGGCAGATAGCGCGACAGAGAGCGATGGCCCTGACAGCGCTGCGAGTGCGTCGCGCAGTAAACGCGACGTGAGCGAGGTCACCCTCGCTCAGCCAAGCCAAGACTGCGCGTCGACCGTAAAGGCCGACGCGCTCAAGACGAGGACGGAAGACGACCGGGGCGCTTCCTCGCCTGTGCCCGGGGCACAGGCAAATCGACGAAAGGTGGGTGCACTCCGGGAGCGCACCCTCTCCCAAACCGGGTTTGGAAGAAACGCCTCGCAGGCCGGGCCTGCGAGAGCCAATATCAAGAAGAACCCTTTCCGGACGGGGTCCGGAAAGGCAAGAATACAGAAGAACCCGTCTCGGGCCGGGCCCGAGGCGAAGCACCAAGAGAAGACGCCTCCTCAAACCGGGTTTGAGGAGTCAAGGATCAAGGCATCTCGACGGGCCGGGCCCGTCGAAGAAAAAGATATGGGTCGAAACCAGGCCGGGCCTGGCACCCATCATCGCGGCAAGGGTCGCGATGTGAGGAGTGAAGCTGACTCCTCACTTTTGAATCGGGCCGGGCCCCGACGGGAAGAGATCGCCTCCCCGTCGCAAGAGCGCGATACGCCTAAGGGTGTAGCTGACGTGGTTGCGTCACCCGCAAGGGGTGACGTCACGTACGAGAGAGTGAATGCGTTAACGCAAACACTCTCGGGCGTCAAGTGTCAGCTCCTGACACTTGAGGGTCCTCCGAGCACTGCCTCGGAGTTGACAGCGCTGGAAGTGCAGAGCTGGAAGGGCTTTGCACGGGATCTACGCGCCGGGCGCGTAGAGCAAGTATGCATCCTCACCGCGCGTGAGGATACCGAGATCACAGTGGAGCTCGAGGACCTGCGGCAGGTCCTCGTCAAGCATCCTGAGGGCGACACTGCCCTCAGCGCCAAGACCAAGAAGGACCGCTTTGCCGAGCAAAGCTGGGACTCGCTCAAGGCGAGTCCCTATTACGATGTGCTCAGGGAATACGCGGACGTATTCCCTGATGAGGTTCCCGCGGAGCTTCCGCGGGACAAGGGCATTCAGCACGAGATTGATCTCGTGCCGGGGACGAAGTACTGCGTCACGCGACAGCGGCCACTGCCGCGTGAGCAGGTCCAAGCCATTGACGAGTTCTTCGAAGCTCGTCGGCGCGCGGGGCAAGTGCGGGAAAGCAAGTCCCCGCACAGTGCTCCGACGTTCTGCGTCAAGAAGGCGCAGGGCGGATGGCGCATTGTCCACGCGTTCAACAAGTTGAACGAGGCAACGATACCGGCGCAGACGCCGATACCGCGAAAAGATGTGATCATCGATTCGATGAGCAAGAGCACCGTGTTCAGTGCTCTTGACTTAAGAGATGGTTTCTACCAAATCTTAATGCGTGAGGAGGACATCCCCTTCACAGCTGTAAGCACGCCAAGCGGCATGCTTTGGGAGTGGCTGGTGATGCCACAGGGGCTGAAGAACGCCCCTGCGACGTTCAACAGGTGCGTCACACACCTGTTGCGATCGATTCGCGACTTCGCGCCGACGTACTTCGACGACGTGTTCGCCCACAGCCAGGCTGTGGGCGGGAAGACCGCCACAGAGATGCACAGGGAGCATCTCCGTCGTCTGCTCGCGCTGATGCGTGAGCACAAGCTATATGCAAACTTGAAGAAGTGCATATTTGGTGCATCCGAGATTCCGGTTCTCGGATGTCTTGTCGGCAAAGACGGAGTCCGCCCCGATCCTGAGAAGGTCAGGGTCGTCAACGAGTGGCCTGCGCCCTCGAACGCCAAGGAACTGAGGCAGTTCCTTGGGCTGGCCACGTACTTGTGCAAGTACGTGCACGATTACGCTGGGCGCATTCGCCCACTGTCACGTCTCCTGAAGAAGGACACGGAGTGGCAGTGGTCTGCTGAGTGTCAGCAGGCTTTCGATTCAGTCAAGCAGGGCTTGACTGAGGCGCCGGTCTTGGCCATCGCTGACCAAGACCGCCCGTTCCACGTGGTGTGCGATGCATCCGATTATGCTATCGGATGCGCGCTGATGCAGCACGATCACGACGGTCGTGATCGTGTAATCTGCTATCACTCGCGTCAGCTTAAGCAAGCTGAGCGCAACTATCCAGTGCATGACAAGGAGCTCCTTGCCATGAAGTACGCACTGGCGAAGTTCCGTGTCTATCTCCTCGGAGATAAACCGTTCGTGGTCTATACGGACCACGCATCGTTGCGGACGGCTGTGAAGTCGCCGCACCTCTCTCAAAGAATGGCACGGTGGCTGTCATTCTTCGCGGAATACAACTTCCAGGTTGAGTACAAACCTGGAAGACTCAACGTGGTGGCCGACGCGCTCTCGCGTCGACCGGATTACAACTACAAGGTAGTTGATGTCAACGCCATTGGCGTTGAGCGAAGCAGTGTGCCCACGTCATCGCTGCTCGATGACGTGCGTAAGGCGTATGCGCTTGACGACGACGTCAAGCGCCTGCTGGATTATGTGAAGGAGCCGACCGACGCCGGGCGTCGAGCGCTGCCTCCACATCTGCGTTCGAATGTGCACCGATACAGCGCACACGATGGGCTGCTGCTTTATAGCACAGCTGACGACGATGCTGCACGCATCGTCGTCCCAAACGATTATGACCTGCGGTTGCGGGTCATCTACGAGTATCACGATGCCCCATGGGCGGGGCATCCGGGCCGAGAGAAGACGTACCTGCTTCTCTCGCGTGACTTCTACTGGCCGCGCCAGTACAAGTGGGTGCGCAAGTACGTTCGTGCTTGCGAAGCGTGCCAACGTGTGAAGCCGACATTGGCTTCACAAGCACCGCTGCAATCTCTGCCAATCCCGGCAGAGTGTTGGGAGTCCATTAGTATGGACTTCATCTTCGGGTTGCCGCCCGACGCCAAGCGTCGGACTGGCATAGCGGTCTTTGTCGACCGCTTCAGCAAGATGGTGCATCTTGCTGCGGTGCCAGCACAGGTCACATCCAAACAGACGGCTCGTCTGTTTGTTGATCTTATCTTCCGATCTCACGGGATGCCCCGCGAGATCGTATCGGACCGTGACCCTCGGTTCACGGCCGCTTTCTGGAAGGAGGTCTTCGCCCTCCTTGGCACGCGACTGTCGATGTCGACAGCCGATCATCCTCAGACCGATGGTCAGACCGAGCGCGTGAACCGCGTGCTCGGTGACATCCTCAAGAGTTACGCCCACTCGTTCACCGAGTGGAGCGACTGTTTGCCGATGGCGGAGTTCGCCATCAACAACTCGGTGCATGCCTCTACGGGGCATACACCGTTCTTCGTGAATGCCATGCGGCATCCACGTGTCCCTGCCACCCTCGGCGGGGTGACAGCTCCCTTGAGTGGGGGAGGAAATGCGAGTGAAGCGCACTCACATGAAAATGCCGCAGCAAAAGCTGCAGCCAACGAGGATTCGTTGGCCGCTGTGACGCGAGCTGACGCAGCGCGTCAGCGAATGGAGAACATCACGTCCGCACCGGGTGCGGGCGTCGCAGATGACACCGCCTCCGTGCCGGACACGGACGCGCCAAGGCAAGACCAAGACCGCCTCGCTCTGGGAGCGAAGCGACAAGCCAAGGATCGTCCCACGTCTGCCTCAAGAGCAGACGTGACGGACGATGACGTGTCCGTCTCAGAGACGGACACCGGGAGATCCCAAGTGACGAAGGCTGTGACGTCGCCGGGCGACGTCACTTCGATGACGAACAAGGCCACGTCCGCAGCACCTGCGGACGTTCAAGACGAAAGACACCTCGTGCATGGCACGAGGTCAAGCGATGTCACATTGGTCGAGACGACCAATGTCGATGCAAGGGACTTCGTCCAAAGCAGACAAGCCGTCATGCGGTTTGTCCGTGATGCTATTGCATCTTCTGTCGATCGACAGAAGATGAACGCGGACAAGAAGTCAAGGAACAACATTAGTGAGTTCAAAAGGAATTCATTAGTTTTACTGTCTACGCAAAACCTGCCTAGACATGCAGTCTCGGACTTTGGAGCGAGCAAGCTCGCTCCACGCTTCATCGGCCCCTTCCGTGTCTTGCACCGCCAAGGCACAGCATACACGCTGGACATACCGTCCAGCATGCGACTGCACCCAACGTTCTACGTTGGGCGGCTGAAGGCGTATCATGAGCATGATACGCCTGCGAGCTCGTTGGAAACGAGCACGCCGGAGCCTGACGGCCCACCTAGTGGTCGTCATCAGAAGACCCCTTCGCAGCGGACCGCGAAGGGCGCATCCCGACGCTCTCCACGAGCTTCGCGAACTTCTTCTCGAGCTCAGCAGCTCGAGAAAGAGCATCGGCAGCGGTGCTCCGAGCACTCTCCACTTGCGAGGAGAGGTTCGAGATCAGCTGACCCTGGTCAGCGATCGTCTTCCACGCGGCCTCGCGGAAGGCCGCGTGATCCGCCTCAAGGCGACCAACAATCGGATCAGCCGAGCGTGGCTGATCCGGGGTGCGACGTCTTCCCCCCACCGCCTGCGCCCTTGCGGGCTGCAGACGGCTCAATTCGCTGGATTGTCGAGCGAATTGTAGCTCACCAGGAGCCACGCGCCGACCAAGGTCAGCGTCGTTTTCGATGTCGTTGGAGAGGATGGCCTCCCCAACACGACTCCTGGGAGCCGCGGAACGTCCTTGTGATGGACGTTCCGGAAATGGTGATGGCGTACGAACAGCGCCACCACCTACGGCCGAGTCGGGGGTAACCCTCGACTCAGTGATCCACTTCCCAGAGACGTCGTCAAACCACAAGGTTTGACTGGGCGGTGGAAAGGTGACACGCGCGTCGGGGAACACCCTCTCGCGCCACTTGGTCACCTTCTCGGGTACACGGATGCGCGTGTACCCCATGACATCACTCTCGGATAGTCTGTCCGCATCCTGCGGACAGACTGGACAATGCTCCCTGCGCGGAACCGCGCAGGGGATGCCCGCATCTGCACACATGTTGTGCAGATGCACCACGCGACCTGTGCTATTATGCTCATAATAGCGAGTGCGGTGCCGTTCAAGACGGTACCGATACAAGTCGGGGTTCGCGTTCCAGTTCGACACGAACTGGTTCCAGCCCTGTGCCAGAGCATGAGTCTCAGAGACCTTGCTCTGAGGACCACGGCGCGCGTTCTTGTAGTAACGCGACACCAGGTATAGCGACGCGAAGTAATCGCGTCGCTCAGCAGTGTCAGCTCCGATATGGAGCTGGCCCGCGATCTTATCGTCGATGATCGGACGATCATCGAAGAGAGAGACGGGCTCGGCAGCAGCCCCCTCGTCGCTGTAGCGCAGCTTCTGGATCGCCGTGGATGTCAACATCCACGGCGTCGGATCGGACGCGCGAGCAGCACGACGCCCCGCCGGCAAATCTGCCGGCGTTGAAGAACCACTTGCGGCGGAGGTAGCCTCCGCCGAGCTTGACACGTCCGAGCGCGCGCGCTTCGGGCGCGCGACTTCACCTTCTTCCAGCGCGACGTCGCGCTGGCGGCGAGAGCCCGATACGGGGCTCTCTGAAGCAGCATGCTGGCCCTCAGCGGGCGCGGCAACCTTCAACTCTGACGAGGAGTCTTCCAACTCCTCGTCGTCTTCGATCCCCTCGCTGCCGTAGTCGACAGCGAGCTCTGGGTCTAGATGTGAATCATCTAGATCCACATCCATCGCCTCGGGCCTTAGAGATTCGCCTGGCACAGCCTTCGCAGGCTGTGCCTCACTCGTAGCACCGGATCCAGGGGATCCGGTGAGCGCTGCCTTCGCAGGCGGCATATCGCTTGAAGACGCAGCCTTCACAGGCTGCGTCACACTTGACTCGCTTGCTGCTGGATCCCCAGCAGCATCAGGCTTCGCAGCAGCCCGCTCGGCCTGCTTGATCGCGAGCTGTGAGCGATAATCGCTCACAGACAACTTGGTGACCGGTGGGAAGTCCCCACCGGCGGCGGCGGAGCTTGCGGGGCTTGTGGGGGCCTTGGGACTTGACGCGCTCATTGTGGAATGGGCGCGGAGTGTTTTCTCGAGACGCGAGAAAACAGGGAGTGACCACAGATTGATGTGTGGTCACCGTTACCTCTCAGACGCGATATTCGTGTTTAAAGAGGGGGGTAGTGTAACAGGGTTACACAGGCTGGTGTAATTGGGTACACCAGATATACGTGTATAGCCGAACTATACACGGACAAGTATACGGCAAGCCTTCTGTGTGTGCGCGTCACATACACAGTCAACAATCATTTCGAGCCGCCAATGGCACAAACATTGGCGGGCGCTAAGCGCACTGCTATTGGTGGAAAGGGGCACATTTCCACCAACCAAACGCATACATAAGGGCCGGAGCGTGAGAGCCAACCATGGCTTCACCTCCGTAGATACATAAGTCATTTAGATAGGTTTGCTAAGGGCCCGCCACGCGGCGGGCTTCCATTCAATTCAGTTTTCTACTTTCAAGTTAAAGTTTCGGTCTTTTGCTTAGAAATACACGGGGACGTGTATTTCTACTTGCATACAAAGTCTAAGTAACTTACGCTTCCTCAAAAGCGCATACTAGTGTATGCTAAAGAAACAGAGCGCGTCTCGCCCTGTTTCATGGTGAGTCACCATACCATTGGTGGCCACTTGTTGTTTGTTCAGCGTTTCCAAGCAAACCTGCAATTTTTTGGGTTCAAGCCTTTCCAGTGGTTCTCGGCCTCGATCCCTCAATCCCTTTGCCGTCCACTTGAGGGTGAGTTCGTACATGTTATCATTTTTTCCACACCGTCGAACTCATCATTGTAGTGATCACAGTGTCCGTCTCTTTCTCCGTCGTCATGTGATCTCATCGCGAAGGTTATCGTCATCACAAACCGCTCGCGCAGACCGCCACTGAATTATCCGCCATCGATGCAGCCAACTGCCTCGCCCAAAGGTAAAAGCCGCGTACGCGCCCAAGGCCGAGAACGGGCTAAACGACACTACTACAAAAGGTTGGTGAGAGTGGGGCTAACTCAACGTTGAGGGTACTCATGAAGCCTAACGTTTCGGTGATCGGTTGTCTTGTAGAGCGCACTCAATGATCTCGAGCGTCAGGTGCAGCAGCTAGAAGGTCACTATGATCGGCTACTCACAACAAGCCACGAACAAGATGCACGTCCAACTTCGACGGATGACGGTGAGGATGGCCCAGACTCGTACCGAGCGTACGTGAAGTTAGCTCACGTGAGTCGGGCCTTGACTTTGGAGAATGCCGAGTTGGAACGTGTGAAGGCAAAATACGTCGCCATGGAGAAGGACGTCAAAAAGCTGACCGATACTCAGACCACAGCCAGGAGCAGGTCTTTGCAGGAGCAAGAAAACAAGCGAAGAAACCCGCGGCCGAAAGTGAATCTGCTGACACCTGAACAAATATACGCCATTGCGTCAGCGTCGCAACGCGAAATCAACTTGCTTCGGAAGTACAAGAATTACTCGTCCACTGGCATGTCCGTGTTCGGCTGGCGAGACCGCCATACGTTCAAGCAAGACAAGTTCGCCTTCGCGTTGACAAAAGTTTTCCGTGGACATGCAATCGAGAAACTGGCAGGAATTGTGTGGAAAGCACATCTGCAGCCGGAAACAATCGTCGACTATCATCCGAACAAAGCTGAGCTACAGTTCTACGTGATGCAGCGGCTCGACGAGGAGGCTGTCGTGTACTACTTCACACGAGAGCGAGAAGGCGTTGATATTCGCGTGCGAGTGTTCGTGCTGGTTATGCGCATCAATCTCGGTTCGGAAGGCTACGCGATTTTCTATCGGGCGCTGGACCCCAAGACGTATTTGCAAGAGGATGGGGATGTTCCTCCTTCTCGACGCCCCGGGAGCGTTAAGATAGAGCCCCAGAAAGAAGACGTCTAGATGACGGATTCGTTCTCGTGGAGTTTTTACGAGTACACAGGGGAACAAAAGGACGACTGCTTGTACTCATTTGGCGGAGAGATTGAAGGCACTGCGCTGACGTCTAGTAACCGGTGGTACATTGAGATGTTGGGGATGGCGCTGGCCTTTGAAACACTCGTGTTAGGGTCACAAGGTCTTTTGTAACACTAATGGTAGAGATACCAAGTCTGCCGGAAATGCAATGGGGATATTCGAAACACTGACGCGTACCGTCGTGGATAAATGCAGATACTGTGGACGATGAGGCTGCGGTTTCAGTCAACCAACATCTTACCTATGGCCTACTCATTCTCCTTGAAAGAATTGAGTCGCTGAGTTCTGGTCTCAGACTGGGCTCGAGCCGCTGGCAAAGCGATGAGTTGCTGAGTGAGGACCTCCGACTGGGGTCGAGCTGCCGGTCGGCGAGTAAGTGTCAATGCGTTGGTATTGGCACTCACATAGCTGGTAATGCGTTGTAATTGTGTAAGTCGTGCTTACTCTTGAAAAATATTGACCTGATTATAGTGCCGAGTTGGCGGCACTAGACTCGAGTCCTCTGGCAAAACTCGCTCGCTTCCGTACTCCTCCAGGTCCTCCTTTGGAGGATTCGCATCGAGCCATTCAGATGTCAGTAGAGCACAATCGCCCTCCAGTTCCAGGTCAAACTCTTGCTTGAATCGCGCTGCAAAGTTCCGGACGCTCGACTTTCTTACACCCAAGCGCAACGCCGGCGGGAATATACTGGGCGCTATGTGGTGGAGGCAGCTGAGAAGCTACCGGACTGCCACGACATGTAGACGCTGAACATGATGCTTGGTTCAATGACGGCGACACCAGTCCCTGCTGACACGGGCTCAACTAGTCTGGTACTCCGCACTATCACGGCGGCGACGCCCCCCGACTCGCAGTTACCAGATACACCGCCAATGCCGGATGCAACAGGCATGGTGGTCTCCCGCCGCCGTCGGAATGGCAATACTGGACGGAACCAATCAGCTCGTAGTGTGCGGGCCTCCACGCCCACCGCTGAACAGGCATCGACTGCCGGCCAGTCAAATAGAACTATTGTGAGAAACCAACCACGTGAGTCGCCCACCCCGCGATAACAAGAACCCCAGGCAACAGGAACGTCGAGCCCCGCTCAGGCAGCTACTACTGCTGCACGCCGCTACTGGCAGACGTTGGCTGCATATGCAGCCTTAGCTGCAGATTCTGATGACGAAGAACTTGACGCCGCCTTAGATGAGTCCGAAGGAGGGTACACGCCTACGGAGGTGGATAACCTCGGTAGCAGCGCTGCTCACGCTGGCGTTGTTTCTGAGGCACCTCCTGTACCTACTACTGATGATGCGGCATTTCAATCAATCGGACACCAGGATGTGGATATGGATGCGGCAGATTCGGAGAAAGAGACACATGACGTCTCGAGTGAACGGAGCACGGACTTGACACAGGGGACAGAATCCCCCGCCCTAAATGCTCTGGACGCCGTACACGGATCTTCCTCGGAGACTCAGCCATCCAATGAGCCGTACTACCACGCAACATCGCCAGCCGCTCCTTCACCGATGGAACAGACGAAGTCGTGGCAGAGACTCCGTCCGTGCCGGATGACGGCTTGGCAGCTCATGGATTCGAGATGGGCGAAGTGGTGGTCCCGACAAACACGTACAACTTAACTTTTCAAGAATGGATAGAAAGTGTTGCTGGAGTCCCAGTAACCGTGCCTGCAAATGGCCAGTGCCTCTTTCTGGCATTTCACGCGTCGACCGAAAACACGCAAGTACATAATATGCACCTCACGCCTACAATCGAGGCCAAGGCGAATGTTGTGAAAAAGCAAGTTCTCGATATTGTCCTCGCGAATTTTCGCTATGATATCAAGCTCAAGCTTGTAGATCCAATGGCAGAGTTGCAGCGCATGTACCCCCGGAGAAAATCCGCCAAGCTCGGTTGAAGCAGCGGCGGTAGTTCTATTTGCTCATTATCTGAAAATCAGAGATGTATCAGTCGCCACTCCAGTGCCGAAGACATTTTAGGAAGGACCACACGTCCTCCGTGCCACGGCAGTGTATCTCCGCGAACCAATATACGTATGGGACGTTGCTGCGAATGATATTGCTCACGCTCAACAGTACTCTTTCAAGACATTCGAGATGGCGAACGGTGATCGCCATGAGACTGGCGTTGTCGCGGCACTTCCGGACGACACAGTGCGGGATATCCTAGAAGAGTGTTTTAACCAACAAGTCATCCCAGTCATGCTGTTGCTCAAACACTCTGAGGGCCACTTCTATGGTGTCCAACACAGCCAGACATTCATTGACTGGCATACCAAGAGTGCTCCAGAGATGCGAAGTCGCCTTGACGCCGTGCACGAAAAACTTGGTATGCCAATCATACCCGGAAAAGGGTACGACCCGGAATCGGTAGCGGTCGAAGTATTGCAGGAGGAACAAGCGCTTCTCGAAGAGATGGGCGTAGACTATTATGCTAGTGGGTCACAGGCGAGTGCGGTACCTGACGCAGAATCAGAAGTAAAGCGAGTTGAGCCAACATCAACCGCTCGGATACATCGCAGTGTTTACGAACGTATTCTTCGCACGGCGGACGCAAACCAAATGGACGCGATTGATAGCCGCATCGCCGCGAGGTTGCATCAGTGCAATGACGTTGCATTTCAGGAGTGGCTGTCACAGGAAGGTCCAAAATTCAAGGTACCCCTGCCGGAACCGGGTCAACGACCTTGGGTGGCGCTGATAGAGTGGTTGGTCGAGACTCCTCTGGCAATACGGCATGTACTAGCGTATTTGCCATTTCCTGAAATCGCGATTCAATGCGGTACTACGGAGCAAATTGGACGGTGGGGAGAATGGGAAGCCTACCACCGACAACTACAAGCGCTGGAACGCCTTTGGACAGACGATGAAAGCGATGACAGAGCCCACGAACTGTGCTACGCATGGATCGAAGGATGTAAACAGGCAACCGCTACTGACGCATTTGAAATGGCAAGAGACAGGAGCAACTGGGAAGCATTCGGAAAGTTTGTCGATGAATCGCTCTTACGTGTCCGGCCGCTGGATATTCCGCTGGAACACTGGTTTATAATGCATGTGCTGCCATTTACAGTGGCGAACTGGTCGGACACAGCGAAGGGGAGGGTTCCAACGAGCGCACGCACCCTGCGATACAACGAGTACAGCCAACTTCAGCAACTATGCACGGATATTGCTGACCGCAACGATTGGAGCAAGAGCGTTTGGCTCTCCTTAGGCATAGCAAGGACGGAGGCCTCGCCATCTGCAGCAGCAGAAGCTCGTGGTGTGAGCTCTTCCGCGAACAAGAAATAAAGGCTACTCAGTCGCTATCTCCCGACGTGGTCAGGAGCAGACCACACTACGGGATTTCTTCTCTGTCCAGGCCGTGCCTGAACGAGAAACAACGCTCCGTCGAGAATTTGCCACACACCGCCGCTCTGCTATTCGTCGTCGTAAGCGCCAAGATCTACTACAGAGAGGTCAGGCTGGTGGTGGCAAACGACAAACTACCCTACACGTTAGTGACCTTACCATTGGGCTACTAACGCAAAATGTTCGAGGCTTTGGATCAACGGCTGGAACCAAGCTAGATTGGCTGACCTCCTTCAAGCGGAAACATGAACATGGACATTTCGACGCTGTCTTTCTCCAGGAGACACATGTGGTAGAAGAGGCCATTCCGCTTATGACAAGGAGCCACGCACGGGTATGGGGATATCGTGTGGGCGAAGGCTGTCCCTCGCTCTCACATTGGTCTGCTGGCCCTTCAAACGCTGCTGGGGTCGCTTCCCTCTTCCATCCACAGAGCAGGTTCCATACTATTCTGCCTGCTTACGAGGACTACTGGTCGCCGCATTTTATTGCAGTGTCCGCTGTATTACATGGCCAACACGTACTTCTCTTCAACATTTACGCCCCGACTTGGCCCCAAGACCGAGAAGAGTTTTACAAGACTTTGGTCACCATCGAGATACCGGCTGGCACCAAGCTGTTTATGGGAGGAGACTTCAATTGTACGCAACACGGAATTCGGGATTGGTCGTATGCGCCGTATGCCGCTACCCATGCGTCGAAAGGGTTGGAACAGCTCATTCGAAAATGGGAACTTCACGACAGCGTCGCAAACGTGCTACCGGACCCGAACAATGTGTCAGAGTTGGCTTGAATTTATGACAAACACCACACTCATGCGTACACAATCCCTGGATCCGGGCTCGCTACGAGTCGCCTCGATCGCTGGTATTGCAACGATGTTGGGCGTGCGTGGATGGCTGACACGACAATCGACATATATGGCATGCAGACCGATCACAAAGGGGTACTCTTGCATTTGCGCTCACCGTCGGACCCGATTCGAATGCACAAAGAACCCAGAGCTTTTCCAGTCCCTGAATATGCTCGTGAGAGCGCTGACAGTTACGTGACGCGGGAGCTGGAGATCTTCTCCAAGCGGATGAATTCCGAGGCATGGTCAGCTAAGCAAGCGGCAGAGGCATGGGACGCCGCCAAGATTCGTCTGGTTAAGGGCCTGGTCCGGGTCAAACGTAGCGCTCGCCGAAGTCAAGTGACCACATATCGCCGGAAGATACGAAGATTGTATGGGAAACTTCGGAGAGCAAAGTTGAAATTCGAAGACGCGGCTACTTCCTCTCAGCAGGAGACAGCCCTTAATCGGGTAACAGCCTTAAACCAGCGAATTGCCTTGACGAAACGCGACTGGATTCGGACCAAGTCTAGATGCCTTTTTCAATCGCACACATGGAGAGAGGGTCAAACTACGAAGCCGTTCTTCAAACGCATTTCTTTCAAGTTTGGGGACAATGCCATCCCGACTCTGCGTCAAATTCCAGGCAAGTCGCCACGGGACCCCCAGCTCAAAGCAGAAATTCTTGCTGATGCGTGGAGCCCGATTTTTAAGGGGGACTACACGGATCCAGCAGTGGTTGAGACAATTGCACGATGGATGGGCTCTGTGCCAGGAGACGACACAGCGATTCTTACCGTCGCAGAGATTATCAGCGAAGGTGCGGTTGCCGCAGCTTTAGAAACGTGCAAGCCGGGCAAAGCGTGCGGTCCGGATCGCCTCGGGAATGACTAATACCGGGCTTATGCTACAGTGCTCATCCCAATTCTAACGAAGCTTTTCAAAATGTGGTATACAGAGCAAGTTTTCCCAGATTCCTTCCTGGAGGCAGACATTTTCTGTCTCAAGAAGGCAGGTGACGGGGCAGATCCACTCAATTACCGCCCATTAGCACTGTTGAACACGGACTACAAGATTTTGACCAAGCTGCTGACAACACAAGTCAGACGCTCTTTCGCCCGACGAATCAGCATGTTCAAAATGGATTTGTTCCTGGTCGAGAGATCCACGCCACGCTGGACTACTTGTCGGCTGGCCATAAGTTTGCCGGAAGCCAGAGACTCACTCGCTATACTGCTGGACTTCGCCAAAGCTTACGACTCGCTGGACCGCAACTTTCTGTACGCCGCGCTTCGACGGCATGGCTACCCAGATCATTTCGTGCAAGTAATCAAGAAACTTCATACGGGCACCACCGTGCGTTTTCTCGCTAATGGTACTCACTCCCGGAAAGTACTTGTCAGTCGTGGTATCCGCCAGGGATGTCCGTTGGCGCCAATACTTTTTATCTTGGCCCTCGAGTTGCTATACCAGAAGCTGCATAGCGGTACAGTACACCGTGGTATTACGCTGAAAACGGAGTCATCATGAACAGAGCTCCGAGTTGCGGGATACGCAGATGACACGGCGGTTTATCTCCGCGATAAGGACGAACTGCAAGCAGTGTTAGACGTTGTAACTGCATTTGGAGGGGCTTCAGGCTTACAAATCAATGTGACAAAGACGATAGCAATCCCTCTCCATCCGGACGGACTTTCAGCAGAACTCTCATGGACATGGTCGATTAGGCTTCTTGGTAAAGATGAGTGCTGCCGATACCTCGGGATCCAATCGGGCAGCAACCCGTCGGTCATTGAGATGTGGGCGCTCGCAGCGAACCAACTACGTATTCGAATCCGGCTGGCAAGCCAAAAGACGCTCACCATCGATCAACGAGCCCGAGTTGCTGTGGCGGTGGTAATACCGAAATTTCTCTACATTGGCCGACACGCATGACCGACCACGAAGATGGTACATTTTTACTCGAAATGCATCAGGAATTACGTATGGTACGGACTTCTCACTGAAGCGATCGCGACTTCTTCGACATGGATAGCAGCTGACGTCACGCTTCTTCCTCGTAGAAATGGCGGACTTGCTGTGCCTGACCTCAGAGCCGAACTACTTGCAATGGCGGCGACGGTGGTCAGCGGATGGGCCTCTAATGGATCGAGGCTAGACCTGATTGTTGGGGACATCCTATTCCCTTGGAACGCTACGGAATCTGCAACAAGTCAATTCTTGACCCCCAGTTGTTCACAGCGGATATCATCCGGTTTTATTGCTGGTACAAACCTGTGGAAGGCCGTCGCTATGATGGTTTTCGCAGCAGGAACTGACCCAGTCGCTCCAGGGCATGACGCAACCATCACTGAGATGTTCGCTTGCGTACAGAAGGCGATCCCGAACTCGATGTGTTAGCAGAATGATCAATGCGTCCTAGATCTTCACAGCCTCCTGGGTGAAACGACTACAAAGCAGCGACATTACTTCCAGACAAATTATGGGCGGCCCTGCCTCGAATGGCTACCTTATGCAGAGGTCCGCCGCCTCGTACTCACCGGACCAGCCGATCTCAGCCCCAGCATGCTATTACCTGGCCGACTGGTCCGCGACTATGTTGGGTGGGATACTCGAACCCCCGGGAGATTAAATGTCCGGCGTCTTACTCGCGACCAGCACAGTGCGCACCGCAGCTTGATCGTGGCTCTAGTGGCGCACTATCCGGACCTGCTTTACGGCCTGCGATGCACAGATGAATTACGACTACAAGCGACCCCTTTGGATCATCCTTTCATTGTTAGTGCAGCCACGCCATACGAAGACACTGATGTGACACTAACGATTGAGGGATCGGCAAATGATACACCAACGGTTCTGGCTGTGAGCTCAAGGCAGGACGCAATAGAGGTGATCAGAGAATACTGTGGAGAGGACATCTATCTCCACGACATCCACCCGCACCCGTCTCTGAATCGCATGGTTTGTTTGTGGGCTGGCAAGAGACGCTGGAGCCGTGCGCGGCACTCGCAACCAGGCGCCGACACGGTGAACAAGATGTTACGGATCGCAAACACGCGTGGGCTCGAGATCACCTTAAGATAGCAACGGCTCTTGTGCATGTTGACTGGAAAGATATTCGATCTATCACAGGAACAACAGCTTGGGGAGAGCAAGTTCTTTATCGTTTGAAGCACCGCGCTTTTAGTAATTGGGATTCGACCAGAGGAATGCGCGGATGTCCCATCTCCGAATGCCTTCATCAGCATGTCACCATTGCACACACATTCTGGAAGTGCGCGGGTGCTAAGGCGCTTTGGGATGTATTCTACGCTCCGTGGTCCACCCTTGGGCTAGTGGAGACGACGTCAAGATTAACAGCTACTTTTCGGCTGGACCTCGAAATGGTCCCTCCTGGGGTCTGGACAGCTTTGGACGCACAGTGTAACTCGGAGGAGAGCACCGAACTGGATGACATTCGGTGTTATGTACGCGATGCCATGCAGGATTGTTGGAAGTTGGGCGTGGTCGAAACCCGACAAGCTATATGGAGGCGTCGATGCTTGTATCGGGAACCAAGAGAAGACAATAGTGCACAGCGAGCCGCTGCTATTTTACATGGACGTCTCCGCAGCGCGTATCTAACGATACGACACAGCACGCAGACCACTACGGCGAATCCTCATCGAGTGGCTGCGGCTCGACTTGCGCACCAGACACTTACACAGCCTTCGCCGGAGACCAACGCGCTACCACCTCCAACTCGAAGTCTGCAGCAACATCTACTATATTTTGACGGCGGCTCCCGTGGCAATCCTGGACCCGGAGGATCCGGATCGGTCATAGTGCGTCTTGGCGGACATGCAGTGAAACCCGAAATTGTGTGGATGGCCAGCATGTCGTACGCTCACCGCACGACAAATAACGCAGCTGAGTACCAAGGCTTGTTGGTTGGACTACGGCACGCCATGCGCAAACAGCTTCATGGTATAGATGTAGTAGGGGACAGCAATCTCATTATCCAACAACTTCGAGACAGAAGGTTCCCTCGCGCGCGGCATTTGCAAGGAGCTTACACTCAGTGTCGGCTTCTTGCGGATCGACTAGGAGTAATCTCGTGGACTCACCATTTACGTGATTTCAACAATATGGCGGACGGACTCGCAAACCTGGCGATGGACACCAAGAAAAGTACACAAGTTTTCGCTGCGGACATTCCTAATCTACCCCAACCATGGACCGCAGTGGTCGGGTTCCTCCAAAGGGACGTTGACAACTGGATAGACATTCATCCGGATCAGGAGGACGACGGCCGGACCTCCAATACCGAAGGCGTGCCTTAAATCCGTACGCATGTGCAGACGTACTCGCTGCAGTCAGCGACTCATCAGATGCTAGTAAACGTCTGATGAAAGAGGGCATTTCCTTAGTCATTCACAAACGTAAGAGACTGTAATGTACCTCAACTTCGAAAAAACAAACAAACTCTTGCTTGAAGACGCCAACTGCAAAAGAAGCAAAAGAAAAACAAAAGTTAGCGCATCGAATCATGCTCAAGTACCGAACACGCACCATCGTCTTCGCTGTAGAGATATACAATATTTTCGAAAACGAAGGCGGTCGCTTTCAAGCTTGCATTCGCAGACCCCACGCTCACAGCAACGTCATCGACGATTATCACCTTCTGGTGCTGATCACGACTGACTTGCTTCTGGTAGTAAACCGGGATGCCTGCTTTCATCAGCTCTTCGATGCGTGGCCGAGAGTACTCAGCGAGAAGCATCTTCTGGTCCGCCAGTATGATCACCTTTCTGCCCTTCCTAAACATCTCCATTAGAGCACCTGTAACACTAGGATGTGTAAGACTAGACATGGTTACTAATACACTATACAGAGCTAGACGAACGTGGCGCAGCAGCTTCTTGAGAAAGTTAGGATCGCGAGAAAACGTGATGTCAGTTGAGCGTAGGGTAGCGATCTTCTTGAGGATTCGAGCGAAGGTCCCCATTTGATGTCCAGGAGCTTTGCACACGATCTGTTACTGAGATTCCCTACACCTCCCTTGGCACGTTGTTCTGCTGCATAGTGCACCTTGAGCTCCTCGATCCGACAGGCCACCAAGCGAGGGTCATGCTTGGGGTCGGTCGGCCGCCCGACGTCTCCCCACGGGAGCCCCTGCATAAAATGTATATTTTGCGTATCGTTCGCTCATGTAATCTGGTATCGCGTGCGATCTCCGCAAAGTGCGGCGCTGCAGCAGCGCGTACCGACTGCAAAAGCCTGCTGCTGCTGATGTTCTTCCGCTGTTTGCTCGACACCGGGGGTGCTGGAGGCCTCTCTTCTTCTTGGCCGTCGTCGGACCACCACCCGCCGCGGAACGCTGTCTCGCCATGCCGTTGTTGCTCGACGAGCGTCGTTTCCATAGCCATACGGTCGGCGTCTCCAAGCATTGAAGGTTGAAAGTGCGCCGCTGTGGTGGTCGCTGGATCCGGCGAGCATTTTTAGCGCCAATTTTGATTGATTGATTTCCGGAGCACAGCGCGCTTTTCTTCTAGTTCGTCATCACCCCCGCTGTGAGTTTCACCATCTTCTTCTTCGTTGTTGTTGTCGTCGTCAAGTGAACAACGGATTCGGAACAAGTCACCTTGTGGCAACACCGACTCCATATAGGGCTTACTCTTCGGACAAAAGACCCACTCACCAATGTCGAGGTAGTACAATCTTCCGCAGCCGTCTTCCAAAACGAGACCAACTCTGGCGGAATCATCGCAATACTCTGCATGAGCTGGTACGCAGGTTTGGGTATCGGCGTTTTCACGACCGGGGGTGACGTACCCAACAAAGCAAATGTTGAATCCACCTCCAAGGTTTTTTGCGCCGTATTGTCTGGTAAACGACGAGTTGGCTCGGGACTACACCAACTGATACTTGGCGAAAACTTCTCGCTACGTGATCGACGCTGATCTCATCTGCGAAGTCACACTAGTATTTGCCTCCGTCGACTATAATAGCAGCTCGAGCCAGACCACTCTCTGCGGCGCTGAACAGGCTTAATGCACCAGATCAATGATAATGCCTAGTAGCGTGGAGATCAGGACCTCAACGCTTCTAAATCGGACACACTTATTTCTAAGAATTAGTATAAGGAATACTCGGATTCTTCAAATATCGCTTCACTTGCGTGCAAGAAGGGTGAAGGCTGTGAACGAGACCAAGAGCGATGGCTCGTCCGAAAACGGGTCGCCTTTGCCGCCTTGGCAGTTGCTTCTGCCAGACAGAAATGCACTTGGTCGTCCTTTTCCACCGATTCAGTCAGTATCTCGGCCATATTCTGTTCCATCAATCTCTCCAGGAACTTTGCTGTCACAGGTTCATCAATGTAGACTGCCACCATCGTGTTCGGGTCGTCAAGCACCACGTGTGATCAAAAACCCAAGGAATGATGGGAGCAAATAACATCATTTAGTTGACGGATGCCGAGAGACTACTTTCCTGCAAGATTTTAAAATACGCGCATTTGCAAGTTTTTACCAAGCTGAATGGACATGTTCGAGTTTTTGGAACCTTGGCGAGCGATATTGCGTGATATACTGCAACGAGATGGTGATAATAGCGATGCAGCGAAATCAGTTGTGTCATTATCCTTTATACCGCTTGATAAACTCCCTGAACCATGTTTGACGCATGCATTCACTGTCCGCTTTCCGGTTGATGAAACCAGTCGACGGGAGAAAAAGCGGCTGCAGAAAATTCGAGAGGCAGTGGAGTTGTTTACGACCCTCTCAATGGTGAACAATAAAGCTTTCAAGAAGATGCTGTCGATACCAGTGAATACATGTACAGATGAACGCATAATTTACCCACGATGGGAGTTCTGGATTCGTGGAACACTGGCGCCGACCGATCCCGCAACAATGCAGTCACCGGTCACTTGGGGCACCCTGTTGGGGATTTCAGACCATCCATCGCTGTCCTCCCCTGAGTTTCGAGAGGCCGCTCTGAAGCTGGAAAGCATGGGATATGAGAAAAGCAGCGAAGTATTTATCCGCAGCAGGTTTGGTATTAGCTGGGAAATCAAGGTTCGGGGGTCATACACTATTGGCAGACAGGAGCTGGAAGAATCTGCTGCCGTGAGGACATTCCAAACGTTATTGGATATCGACGTCCCTCCTATTGTCCAAGTGTTTCTTCGGCGGAAATGTGACAAATTGGTGGAGATATGGCAACAAACACATGCAACTGGTGCATCATGTTCGTTCCTGTCCATCGATATACGGAATTTTACTGAGTCGATAGACTTTCCAGAGATGGCAGTGGCCTTGGCTCGGACAACAATATCAGATCGTTTTAATCTTTATTTCGAAGATTACAACAGTGCTGCGACGGACAATGGTGGCACCATCGACTCGCCACAGGTTGTCAGGAACGTAGGCGTTTTGCTAAGCACACTGTTGTGTGGTCGCTCGCTGTGCAACGTGCCTGGGGACAATTGCTGTTCGTCGCCGATTATATGCACAGCGAAACATGGACGGCTGGATTTGACGTGTTATCCGATGCCATCCGATCGGGTGTTTATTGGAATGTGCTCTGCTGTCGCGGAGACGTTGCCGGAGATACGCTTGGAAGAGTTAGGTATGCATTGCACGAACCCAGAACGGTGGTCGTGGCTGGTATATGCGCTCTGTTGTGGGGGTTCCAATCTTGCTCTGTCAACTCTCGAGATTTTATGGTCGACGCTGACAAAGAGCACCATGTTCGCCATTGCGGAAACGTTGCGGGTATTCTACCCAACTGTATCGAAGCAGAAGCGCTCTTCAGTCTACGGGTTCGTCGAAGTTCGAGAAGGAACGGAGTTGTGGCCCTGCGACTTCGAGGACAGAAGCGAGAATGCGGTGCTAATTGCGTCAAGTACATACCGCTGCCGAGCTCGTATGGACCCAACTGATGATGGGTTTGTGGAGATCATCGTTCCAGGATATGGTGCTTGCCAGACAAAACTTGACGATAACACCCATTTTACTCCCGATTCGGGGAACTCCAGTTTTCAGAAGAAACGACTGTGCAAGCGGCTGGATTTGAAGTTTGATACGATTGAAAGTGTTGAGTTGGTGATGGATCTGCTGCAGTTGTTGTTTAGAGGAATTTGCCATCTGAGGCTTGCAAAACAAGAAAATGGCAATGCAAACCTGAGTTCTCTGGATCTAAGCTCATTGGCAGCCGTTTGCCCGGCACTCCGAAAATTCTACAGCAACAACTTTAACATGGTGGTGTCCGCCCATAGTGAAGCCCTGCAAAAATGGCCAATCGAAGACATGGGGATTCGACATACCGAAACCGTGTCGGATGTGCTGTCGTGCTTAAGAAATCCCGCCCTACGGATGGCACGACAACTTGTCCGTTTATGGGTGGCCCCTCATCCAAACCGGAAGTTTACCGAGGACGAAGTGCGAGAGATGGAATCTCTTGATGGAGAATATTTGCCCGTCATGAAGGATAAGTTGCCAGCGCAGTCAAAGAGTGCTTTGATCAGCGTTGTGTTGAGCGGATTTACAACGAGCCATTCCACTACCGCGTCAAAGACGATGCACCACCTGGATGCGAATGTCCTGAGCTTGATCTTCGTATTCGCCTCAACACCTGCCCAACGATCGGTGTGGTGTTGAAGGTGACAGCTACATCATCAACCTTAAATTCAATCGCATAAACAACGGGGTTTTCGTTTGAATGCGCTAGATTTCCCCGATCATATTAGCACTGCGACCAAACTACTCTGTACTGAAGAACGAGAAAACGAAGTACGCGTTGTAAAATTTTCTGCCAGCAAAACGTTTACCGATTTCAACTTATACTTTAGATCGGGACTGTCGTCGACGCTTAGCTGGTAGGTTGTACGCGTTGAGAGGCACCGAAACCACAGCAGACCCAGCCGGGGTGCCTCGCTTCTTTTCCTTTGAACCTTGGACGAGGTCGTCCCATTTCAGCAACGCACGCGTTATTCGGTCACGCAGGTCACGGATTCGCAGCAGCACCTCACGTTGGGACTCCAAACTCGAATTGCTAGATGAAGAGGACTCTGTTAGCGTAGAATGTTGTTCCCAGTCGTCCAGCAACAGTAGAAAACGTTTCCGCAGAGGATATTCCATCTTGATTTTCATCAGGCTACGACCATCTGCAGCGATCATCGCGCGGGGGAGGCGACAACTCCATCTGCCTTGGTAGCTAGCTGGCTTGCGGCTGGCTTGCTTCCTGAGAGGACGGTCGGAATCGACAATGAGACGCTTGCGTGTAGTCACGAGCAGTGCAGGCATTTGTTGCAGTTAGCGATAGTAATCTTTGGTCTTTTATACATTTGCATTCCACCCACTTGGCGGAGCAAGAGGAACACGAGGTCGGATCCGAGACCTGCTTCAGGATATAGTTGCTGGAAGACGAAGGTGTCCGAGTTGTCGTTGACCAGCGACCAGTCGTAGTCGAAGACAACCAAGACACTTCCAGAGATTCGCGGGGTAGAACGCGGAATGTTGTACGGCTGCGGGCAGAACTGCGCAAGGCTGCGGTAAATATCGTATCCTGTGCTCCAGGGTACCACTGGAGCTTGCACGACACCGGGGTTTTCGTTGATTCGCTTTTGGAGTCCGTACGGTTTTCCGTGGAGCAGATGAGAGCGAGCAGGCACCACGTCGTTTCTAAACAATCAGCACAGGCACAGGGTCAATACGTGACGGAGCGGTTTAATGAAGAAATCTGATCCTCCAACGTACGGTGTTAGTCGCGATGCTGGGCAGAAGTCCCCCGTGCCGTCGCCAACGTAGATCACGCGCGCGTACGGCTTTAGGCTTCGGATCGAATCCAAAATGCTGCCATTGCACATATTCGTAGGGCACCACGTACATCCATGTGGCTCCAAATGGTCAACATGATAAGGTCGAATACGAAGTCGAGTGCGCCCATCATCTAACGTTTCATGCTCGACAGGGTTCGCGAAGACTTCTTTCACGTGCTGCCTGAGCTCTCGGGGGTCCAGCATGCTTTCGATGTAGAACGTGTTGCCGTCGCTGATCACTTTGACTTCGGCATCGAAAAGCTCCACCGCCATCCGAACGGCATCAATCATGCGTGCTTGAATTGGAATCTGTGCGACTCGTTCACGAACCAATTCAGTCGTCACCTCAGTCTCTCTTCAGCCAATACCTTTAGCATGTCGTCGAAGACACTAGGCCAAATTGGCTTCTTAGCGTGTCGCTCATACGCTGTCTGACTCAGCTCCGGGTGGAAAGACCCGAACACATAAACATCAGAATCCTCGTTCACCAGCGAGTCGTCAAAATCGACGGTAAAGCCGAGCACTTCGGAAGCTGGGGAAGGAGGTGAAAGTTTGCGACGACGCCGCCGACATCGCCGAGCTGTGCAAGGAGGAGCGGATCTTTGCTGTACATCGTCAACAGAACCTGGCAGAGGGCTATCTCCGTCACCATGACTCTCATGATTCGTATTTCGGCCGGACGCCTGAACTCAAACGAATGCTGTACAAGTATATCGGTAACGCTCACTATACTATCTTCATATCGGCGTTCTACTTTACGCTCACGAAGATTGCCATTCAGCTGGCGCTGGCCAGGGCAAAAGGAGTCCGGGTGGTGATCCTGGCAGACAAAAAGACGATGTGCAATATTCACTGTCACGATGTCTACGAGTACCTGCTGTGGGCGAATTTCGAGGTGTATGTCCCGAACGACTCTGCGAAGGAGCACGCAAAGGTGTGGATCATTGATGGTCGCATCATCATCGAGGGGTCCTTCAACCTCTCCGCTGCTGCGCTGGGCGCTGAGGGAGAGCACATGCCGAGAAACACGGAGTGCTGCACGCCAATGACCGACCGAGAACGAGCCAAGGAACTCGAGGCAACCTTTTGGGCAGCTTGCGAAGCTGGCGAGCTTGTCAAAATAGTGGCGCCTGTTTCTCATTCGGTCGTGACCAGCACTTCGAAGCAACGCGGAGTAATCCCAGCGTTTTGCTGGCTGCTAGAGCTTTCGAATGTCGAAGCATCATTTAAGTCGGTTCCGGCATCGGTCGTGGCCGGGTTTTCCTGTGAGAACGACGATAACAGGTCTTGGAGCGAAATGTCTGCACTTTCATCTGAAAAAAAATGCATCCAGTGAAACTTCGTCGCCTACATCGTCTTGCGTGTCAAAACTGGTAACGACGGCGTTCTCAATTGGCCTCTCGTCTTGAACGAGATTGCTTGATGCAATATCTGCCTGAAACAAGTCGTACTCTTTTGTCCAGTCCAGATAGTTATTAGACGAACTAGAGTGCTCTCTGTTTCGAGCCCGAATGCCCGTATCCGGGTTGCCATAGGCCGCCATAGTCAGATTGTGGCTTCCTGAAATGACGGTTGTATCTGCTAAGACTTGCTCGGTATGCACCATCGCAGTATCTCTGGGTTCGTAACTACGAAGACCAATCCGAATCAGCATACTGAAAACAGGAGCTGCAACTCGAGTCCAGGCCGCCTTTTTGTCGGCAAATACTATCGTCAGAACACCTCGTAAGTTGGCACGAATCAGTGCGCGAGCCACAATCTCCAGAGTTAGATAAAAAAAATCGACACAAAACAAACTCGCTCAGTTCTATCGATGTAGCGCAGCAATCTCGACAGAGCAGCAGGATCATTCTGTTGAAGCCAAGTGCTGAAGATGTACACCACCACAGATTGCGTGCCGTACGTAATGGCAACTTGCCTGAGAGTGATTGTCAGTGAACATTCTAGATCGAATCGAGGTCATTCTAGAGTTCTAGAAGCTGTAGTGCAGGAGTAGGAAGAGCAGAGGTACAGGTTTGATGAATGCGAACACTTTCCATTTTACACTGCATCACACAAGTGAGATTGAGAGCATTTTACATTCTTCCCATTCCGAACTTTCACCAGGCTCCAGCCGTCGCGCAACTTCTCTGTGTAGCCGGTCATGATACCGTAGGCGATATCGAAAATCAGCGGGTGTCGCAACTCCATACAAATTGCCTCTCTCGACACGTAATGCGCGCAGTGCTTCCACGACGGAGATAGATCTATATAGAAGTTTGTGTTGACAAAGGTACGAAATGCGTAAAAGTGTCAGGTAAAAGTCGAAGTGCAGCCTTAGAGAGGTGAGTGCTCAAGCAGTTCCTAGCGATGTTCGGGCCGCAAATTCCAACGAATATTCATCGCGACGAATCGGAGCACTTCATGCAATAGTAAGACGCTTTTGTTGCACTCACCACATTTTCGCTGCGCTCGTCGACTTTGTGAGTGTGCAGAAGTATATCGAGGGTGATCAATGAGCGCTTTGATGTGGTGTGATGGCATGTCATCGCTGTCGTAATCCATTGATGTTACGCCGCTGCGTCTGGTCCTCGATGCTGGATACTTGTTGAAAATGAGTTAATACGCCAAACGCGAAACAAAGCCACGAAACTCTACGTTGGCTGCCTCAGAATTGTCGCAGCGGTGCACCAAAAACGCGTCTATAACTACCATACCCAACAATGTACTGAAGAGTCTGTGCGTCCAATTTCTTGTAATCCACTGCCGCTCTAATGCCAAGCTACCCTGCCGGTGGTGATCATAGACATCAATCGTCGAAAACTTAGAGAAAAAGAGCTCCATCATATGCGGACGAGGCACTCGTTTCTCATAGTGTAACGTTTCAACTACACCGTCACGTTCGATAAGGCGATGGCGCGGCCTAATTGAGTCGCTGCCAGGCAGAGTCGTTCCTCGATTCGAAATAATAGTTTTAGCTTTTCGGTCCGCCCAGCACATTGCATACATGTTTTTGTCATGCTCCGTTGTATTTGAGACTAATGTAAACGAACCGCGTGGCGGGCTTGAATCAAACCACTTCATCAAGTATTTCTTCGGGAACTCGACTGTTGCGATCTTCATCATACCCATAAAAAATAATCCGAGCCTATTCTCCAATTGCACGAGTGTTTTCCCGGAGGCAAATGCACTGTCAGCTACCACCGTTCGACCAGTGCCTTTGTAATGATCAGCTAGACGGAGAACTACAGCAGTTCCTTCCCCGAATTCACGACAATACTGTTTGGCACGTTGGCGTACAGCGCCTTCGACAAGTTCGAGGCCGAGTAAAACACCACTGTCGCCATCCGCGATTGATTTCAGTTCAGTGCCCTTGCCTTCGGGCTTTCGAGCAATCTTAGTTTTGTGTGGCGATCCATCACGACAGTACTTAGCCTCGTGTCCTTTCCAGGCGCTCATGTGGCAAAGTGGTTCCGCGAAATCGTAAGATTGCGGGGTTCCTCTTGCACACGGCGCCCAAACTGCCGACTGACGGAGGGGGTACTCCGATCTTCCGTGAAGTTGTTGATCCTGGCCTTTTGTACCCGTCGGTGGGCTGGATCGCTCATCAGGTGAACTCAGAGGATGTGTTAGGCGCTGATCGTGGGCTGTCCGGCGGACAATAGGGTTGGTGGAAGCAGCGGGAATGTTTCTACGCGCTGCGCCGGTATATGGGCTCGAGATCGACGATCGAAAGGTCTAGATCGACGACTCGTAGACCAGGGTTGATCTTGGTCTGGGGCCCTTCCAGGTTAGCGTAACCTTATCCAATACGTTGCTTGCCGCTTCCTTTAGCGGTGACTTTAGTTGAGGGTCGACGGGACGCGAGGCTAAGCAGAGAAATTCCGGCGGTCCGAAGCTTGCTAAGTAGGAAGCAAATTTGACTCTGATTTATGTGTTTAGCCTGTCCTAGAAATGTGTCCTCCGTCTATACTGCGCTTTCACTGGCTCCTGTGCATCCTCGTAGGTCTCCCTTATTCGCTGTCGCTGTATCGTTCCTCTGTCGTGTGTTTGCGTCGTCATCCTATCCCTCATCCTGCCAAAATCGATCATGTATGGATACATTCAGATTTGACAGGGCTAGTGTAGCCACTCTCTCGCGTCACTATAGAGGGTGCCACTATAGAGGGTTGTCGATCTTGCCTGAGATCGAGAATAGCATTTCCCACTACACCACACTCATGAATTCATCGACACAGAGGATATTCCCGGGAAAACTACTCGTTTCCGGCGTAGGTTGAAGCCGCCGATAAATGGACGTATAGGGTTCCAGGGTTTGGAGAATGCCACATGCAGACAGAACAAGAGGCCTGTGTCTGAGCGTGCCGCTACGCACGAATGGGTTCACTGGCTCTGTCAAGCCACCGGGCAAACTCCCTCTCTTGCAGAACACCCCTACAGAACAGAATAAGACTCTGGACCAGAATACGGAATAAGTAGTTCGGTAGGTTTATGCAGTATGGCAATTCCATACAAACCTAGGTGATCGGTGCCGAATGGCCGTTGCATACAAACATCAAGTCAAGCGGTCCATAAGACATCGAGAATCTAAAAATGTTTGGATTGGATATAAGTTGGGTTTTGTCAATAAAACCCAGCAAAAAGCTGGGTTTTACATGGACAACACCCAACAATCACCCCAAAACACCCAAATTACTGATCGCTCATGCTTCCTGTTCACCGCCTCCGTTCTTGTCTTCTCGACATCCGTTCGTCGTCGCGATGGTCCAGTTCTCTCTCAACCTCATCTGTAAAGCCTTCAGCAACGTATGACTCGCTGGTGCAAAGCGGAAGTTTGGTTTTCGACGCCAAACAGGCAGCGATCGCTCGTCGGTTCCTCGACAAACTGCATTCTCGACTGGACGGCTATGCGTTGCCCGTTTTCCAGCCTCCAGCAGATGAAGAGAAGTCAGGGGAAAGAGAGAAAAGTAGCGGTGACTCGGAGGAGCCAACGGTTATGGTCCCCCGAGGGCTATATGTCCATGGAGGCGTCGGAACGGGCAAGTCGATGTTGTTGGATCTGTTCTATCGTGGCGCCAACGTGCAACGCAAACGACGCGTGCATTTCAACGAGTTCATGTTGGAGGTGCAAACACGGCTGAATCAGGAGAAGAGGAGGCAGCTGGAGTTTTACGGCAGACAGAGACACATTGTGCTGGACGAGAGTCGAGATGTGGTGCTGCAAGTGGCGCACGCTATCGCGGATGAAAGTCACTTGTTGTGTTTCGACGAGTTCCAGGTCACAGACGTAGCGGACGCACTTATTATGAGGAAATTATTTGGTGTGTTCTTCGCTCGTGGAGTCGTGATGGTGGCCACGTCGAATACCCCGCCGCAGGTACCCACTGTGCAAATTTGAGGTGTGCTGTTTTGTGCTGACGGTGTGGTGTGTAATTTTTGATAGGATCTGTACAAGGATGGCACGAACCGCGAGTATTTCTTGCCGTTTCTAGATCAATTGGCGAGGCATACAAGGGTGGTGCCGATGAACTCGGACGTGGATTACCGCTTTCTCTGCGAACCTGTGGGTGGTGAGGAGACCTTTTTGACGCCTCTTTCAGGTGATACGCAGCACAAGTTGGACGCATTGTACCAAGATCTACTGATATTTGGCGATGCAGATGCAGTCGAGAACAATGGTGGCGTTCATGACGAGTTGATGCGTGTGCCGGTGATGATGGGGCGCACTCTGGATGTCCGTGGTCGCACGAAAAGTGGCGTGTGCCGTGCATCGTTCAGTTTATTGTGCAACACGGAAAAGGGTGCGGCAGACTACAAGGCGTTGGCAGAATGCTTTCATACGTTAGTGCTTGATGGTGTACCAGCTCTTAGGATGGCGCAGCATGATCAAGCCCGGCGATTTATCCTGCTTGTGGACGAATTGTACGAGCACCGCACGCGACTTGTGCTGTCATCTGAAGCTGCAGATCCTCGCGGTATTTTCATGTTCGACGACGAAAGTGTTCGTGCGGCATCCGAAGGTGCTAACAGTCCTTCTGCTATTGAGAAGGAGAAGCAGCGAGTCAACAAAGAGAATGCGGCCGTGGGTGTGCCTACGACCAGTTCTTGGGATGCACCTGTAGGCGCTTATGGTCCGGCGCAGATGGCCGGCTTGGATGTGGGCAATCTAGTCGCGCTCAAAGACTTGAAGGTAGCATCCAAACGTGCAGTATCGAGGTTGCGTGAGATGCAAAGCGATAGATACCTGGAGGAAAACATCCGCTGGCGTCCTGAACGTGCGGAACAACTCCAACAAACCGTTCAGGTCATTGAACGAAGTTAGCAAGCCCTAGAAATGTGGTGCTGAAGCAAACGAGCGGGGAATTGGATAGAGGTCTGTAATTGTTGTTGCTTAGTTTGGTTATTCCTCGTCATACTTATGAATTCACCCGTCAGCCAGCATGTGACAGAAAGCTACGTGAGTATCCTAGTGGAAGGTTTTAAACTCGCCACCGATGGCGCTCAAGTGCATGTCACGGAACTCAGTCACGGGCATTTGCTGTTGCTGATGCTGCCAGGAACCCTGTGGACTCGGAACTGTGGCACCCCATTCTCCACTTGGGAACTGATCAGCCATTGGGGCCGATGCAGCAGGGAAGGCATCCCAAGGATTCGTCGACACAGACGTAGGTGACGTAGGGGAACTTGACGCCATTGTCA
This sequence comes from Phytophthora agathidicida, assembly GCA_025722995.1. Taxonomy (NCBI): domain Eukaryota; phylum Oomycota; class Peronosporomycetes; order Peronosporales; family Peronosporaceae; genus Phytophthora; species Phytophthora agathidicida. The sequence goes on along the minus strand of CP106972.1, from coordinate 1,575,605 downwards.
TACTGGAAGATGACGACGGCATCGTCGAAAACACCGCGGCTGGAAACTCGTCACCCCACGATTTGTTCGTGGCAGCATTCGCCGTCATAAACTGCTGCGGGACCCCGAGCGGCGGCGTGTAGTGAGGCTCTGAGAAGCTATAACCTTCGTTGGTAGGCGACGGCATTTGCATCTCGTTCTCAGGCGGCGGTGGTGGAGGCGAGTTAAACGCCGCACAACTATCACCACTAGCAGCCTTGTGCGGACTGTCGTGGGTTGGAGCAGACTCGCCCACGAACTCCTCAAACGAAGACTTGCGCACACTGCAGGGGGCAGGAGCGGTAGTAGTGACCGCAGCCATGATCGCTGCCGACCCAACAGGCCCACCGCCTTGGACAACCGCCATGAATTGGGCGAGCACACCACCATCCTCTCCGTCCTCCACTCCGTCCTCGATCAAAGCACGAATGCGACCTGTAGCTTCCTGCATGCGTCCGGCGTAAACGACGCGGCCACGCAGCACACGACGGAGCAGTGGGGCCAACGCAGCATCTCGTGACATGACAAAAGCGCGAAGGTCTCGGATAACCGTGTCCGACAGTCGAGTATACTCTTGCGTCGTGGCTGCCAACTTCTGCTCGTTGCGCATCATGCGCTCCGAGTCCTTCGTCTTCTCACTTTTCCCGTTGCTGGCACGCTTCTCGTGATGCTCTCGCAATCCAGCCACCTTGCGCGAGTAGTGATCATAGAGAGCCTTCTGCTCCTGGAAAGCAGTCGCTTCGTTCTGCAGGCTTTTGGCGTGTTGCAACCAGCCTCTCACGGGGATCAACACTTCTTGCTCGAGACGTCCGTAGGTTTCCTGAAGCACCGTCACGTCCACATCCGCACACGCTACTCGAGCTTCACCAGCGAATTGCTGCATCTCCGAGGCCCCAGCGGGTTTTTGCCCGTAACTTGCAGATCCACCACCTCCGGTCGACAAGCTTTCAATTGCACCAACCACCGAACCCGCCGCGCTGTGGAATGTCTTGATCGAGCCTGCGTAGCTTTTCAGTGCCGAGTCCAGCGTCAAAAGCCGTTGAAGGGTGGACTCAAAGTCCGAGTAGGCCAGATCATACGCCACGTTTGTGCTGGGCTTGGCTGCACCGAAGGCCGTGAGCAGTTTGTTCTTGGTGCGCACACGAAGCGATGACATTCCTTGATCCGCTGGTGTTCAGGTTGAGTTCCGCTCGCTTCCTGGTAAATTCGCGAATGCTGGAACGCAAATCCATCGCCAGGCTAAGACCTGATGGTCAGTGCTTGCCCATAATAGTCCACTTCAGCCTGCAGCTCCCTCGAATGAGTGAAGACGTAAAATGACCTGACCTTGGCATCAGACAGCGAGACGACATAGACTAATATAGAGCTCTCTTGATGATTAATGCCGACCTTGTTCGTCTGACACCTTTCTAGGTGGTCCCAGCGTACGCAGGCTGGTAATGCAAGAACTCCTGGGCACATTTCGTCTCAAGTGGGCAGCTCTTCGCGCACGTGTAGACAGCAAGCGTTCCCCATTCACAACTGCGAGACGAAATATCTCCCAGGGAACTCTGCTGATCTACTCCTAGGTAGTTCAAAAGCTGTGGTAGCACTTGGAACTCAAACTTGCGTTCACCACCGCACCGTTCACACGGCGGAACATCGCCCGTGTGCATGCCTTCCGAGTGCACCCACAGCACCGTGTCGTTCTCCCAACGCGAGTAGCGCAGTACCTGATCCTTCGCAAGAGCCACGCGAGTCAAGAAGCGAACATACTGCGGGTCTTGATCCTTTGTGTGGCCCAACGCCTCGTTCAACTCGCGCTGCGTGACATCCATAACCATTTCGTCTTCTTCACTTTCACCCTCTTTCTGGTCCTTGTCTACAATACAAATACAGCACAAGAGAGGTTAGTCACAAAACTCCACCAAGCAAACTTGTAGACAGCATCCTCACTCTTCTCAAACTCGGCCATGAGCTCAGCCTCGTACTCGTTGGCCGCCTCTCTGCTGTCCGGTTCATGGTCGATCTCGAGGTCTTGTTCGGGGAAGACCCATTTGGACCCTCTTGTTGTCAACTTCACTCGAGCGTCCTCCAACTCCACCAACGAATGCGTCTCCAAACATTGGACACACGTCTGCTTGTGTCCTCCTGCCGTCCAATGGTCCTTCTGATGGTCCTTACTGCAGTACTGCGCCACGTGACACGCGGTGCACGTGAACGCCGCGCGTTGTCCACACAGTGCACAAAGGCCCACCTTGGTCTCATTCGTCTTCAGCTTTGTAGCGCCGCCTTCAGCAGCGTAGAACACATTGTCCTTCGGCAGCTGCAGGCGAAAAGCCTTTCCGTCTCCTTGGCGACTGCAGCCAGGAGAGCGACACACGAAGACGTAGAGACTGCGGTGGAAAGCGTCCTCCTCCTCGTCCAGTGGACAATAAATCTGCAGTAAGAAGGACAGTGGACAGTTGCATTCAACGCACGCGAGCTGCTCGGTGGATGGAATGCACTCGGTGGACGGAATGAGCCAACTGGGACGTCCTCCAATTTGTCCACCATCCCACTTGGTCCAGTCCGGTTCGCAATGCAACGGCTTGGCATCGACAGAAACAGGCTCGTCACATACAAAACCCAACTCCACCTCAGCCTCTTCCTCGTAGTCCAGCACGTCGTCTTCCGAGTCGCTCATGTTGATACAATACACCAACTTGACCTTTTTTGAACTGATGGCTGTCAAAATGGCTACATATAAATGGTGTAAACTTTGTACACTAATTGATGTCATTTACATCATCCATTAGTGTAGCCATTTTTGCACACTGTACATATTCGCGGGTTCCAGATGACGAAGACGCTGGTGGTGGCAGGCGCGGGTGTCGTGGGGCTGGCGGTGGCGAGAGCGGCTGCTTGTCGCGGGCTGGAGGTGTTGCTGCTGGAGAAGAACGCGCTTGTCGGGCAGGAGACCAGCGCGCGGAATAGTGAAGTGGTGCATGGTACGAACTTCAACTTGATAACGGCGTAACGGTTTTTATTGATACATGGCTACATGCACATACAGCGGGGATCTACTACACCAAGGACAGTTGGAAGGCTACACTCTGCGTCAGAGGGAGGGAACAACTCTACGATTTCTGTGAGGAGTTCGGCGTCCCGTTCTCCAAGTGTGGCAAGTTGATTGTGGCGCATTCGCATCAGTCGGAGCAGCTACGGTCGATCTTTAAGCGTGGACTGAAGAATGGCGTGAGCGACCTGAAGCTGATGACGGAGAGAGAAGCGAAAGCTATCGAGCCAATGGTGGATTGTCATGAAGCGGTGCTATCGCCCTCTACGGGTATTGTGGACTCGCACGGACTCATGCTGGCGCTGCAGGGAGATGCAGAGACTCATGGTGCGATGGTTGCGCGTAAAACTGCAGTTCAAGGAGGAAACTACGATGCAAAAAGTAAGACGTTCGTGATTCGAGCAACACAGGGAAATGGGGATGGAGAGGAGGAACAAGAGGTCGAGTGCGACTACTTTGTCAACGCTACAGGCATGTTTGCGCCGCAACTTTTGAACAAGATTGTGGCTCCTGGTGTTGAACGACCTTCGACACTTCCGCTTCCTACAGTTCCTGACCGGTTTGCCAAGGGCACGTACTTCAAACTCAATCCGGCGAATCGACCGTTCAGGTACGAGCAAGATTTGTTTTGGATGATTGTTGTTGTGACCAGAAGCTTACGAGTTGTTTTTGATGGGGTGATTGTGATAGACACTTGGTGTATCCAATTCCTGAAGTCGGTGGTCTTGGCGTGCATGCAACGGTGGATCTTGGAGGCAGTGTTCGCTTCGGCCCAGACGTGGAATGGATCGACGATATTGAATACCAACCTGATCCATCGAAAGCAGAAAAGTTTGCGGAGAGAATTCGTGCGTACTGGCCCGAAGCTCGGGCGGAGATGTTGGAAGCCGACTACTGTGGTATTCGTCCCAAGATTGCAGTCAACAACAAGATGTTTGAAGATTTCTACATCGCGGTGCGTGCTTAGTGCGCCTTTGTATCTCTCTTTTTTTTTCCTTTCTGACACGTATTCGATGTTGTGCTGACTGTATCGATGTTAGGATAAGCACATGCACGGCATCCCTGGCCTCGTGCATTTGTGTGGTATCGAGTCACCAGGTCTTACATCATCTCTTGCTATTGCCGATACTGTTGTCACCATGTTGCAGGACAAAGAGTGATCAGTCTATTCAGAAAAAAGACAAGGTGAAGTGTCAACGGCTGTGTCAATACAGCAATACGTTTCTGACTGTCCGATTCGACGCAGGCTACACTCTTTCAACCTGTCTGGGACTATTTTCTTTCCGAGGTGACGAAGATTTAACATCGATAGCTTCATCGTCCCAGTCGTCAGCGGGCTTTTTTGTTTTGAAGATATCATCGATGGACTCGTCATCGTCCTCCAGCAGTCCCAACCCGACTAGAACATCCTTCTCAATACGAAGGTGGCGCATCGCAACGACATACGTCAATACGTGGCCGACGGTGCTCGCGATACATAGATAGAAGGCAATACCGTAGTGGTTCCCTTCGTGGTGCAGCACGTGGGTCTCAAACATCCAAACTCCATTCAACGTGGCTTGCAAGCTCCCAGTAACAAGAGCCGTTATTGCCCCACCCTGTACGATACGCGATTGGAGGCTGGCAAAGACTACGCCGAAAAGTATCAGAAGTATCGTGAGGCACGCGCAGGCTGTTGAAATCACCCCCAGGGTTACTGTCGCGTGACCAGGAGCGGCGCACATGTCTGGGAGAAATTGATTGAGCCAGTCTGTAACTTGTCGACGTTCATCCGCTGTCGTGCGAACTGTTCCGCGATCTTGATCTTCGTCCCAAGCCAACAGCAACATATCCACGGGCTCATCCGCTGCACAAAGAGTGTTTGGCGTACTGCGTTTGGACCGAGTGCATATCCCGTCCGCAAAGCCATAAGCAGCTTCGCAGTGAATACCCACGACGCCCTCCTGAAAAAATGAAGCACAGGTGAACGTTGCTTCTATAGCCCCTGTGTCGCTTGCTGAGTATGAAGTGGCAGTGTGCAGGAAGAAACTCTGCAGACTATCGCCGACCGTGCGGTTCTGGATCATCACGCATGTGCCCCAGATCCCGAACACCACCTCCAAATTGGACAAGACTTCTCCACCTTTGCTTCCACTACCAGAACTACCGACGACAGTAATCTCCGACCAGTACGGCAACAAAAGACTGAACAATGACAGCAGACCAGCGACCAGTGAGCTAGCTACAGCTTCACAATGAGCACGCACAACACCAAAAGACACAGTCGTTAGCACCGAACTCAAGGTATCAGCCCAGTTTTGGAGAACTTACCGATAGCCCCCGGTCGAGAGCAGCCCATGGTAAACGCGCCTCGATCAGCGGCAGCGAATTTGTGTGACTTTCACCGCCAAGCCAGCAAAGATAAAAGCAAATCGATCAAAATTACTATCGAAACGCCCCAAGACGAATATATGGAGAACGCCGCTGCAAACTGCTGAAAAAATACCCGTTGCAAGGCAGTACACCATGGTTCTTGTACGAAAAGGGTCGGCGACCAAGAAGAAAACTGGAGGCAGTAGTGCTAAAGCGGCTTCAACGTTGTCAGCAGATGGCAATGCACGTCAGGTGACGCGAGCAGAATTCATGGAGCTCGCGGCAGCGGTGACTCAGCTCAAAAAGGACTCGTTGAGGCATCACGCTGTCGGTAAGAGCGACAACGTGTTCTACTGAATGGAGACACATCTTACACCATGCTTACGGGTTGTTTAGAGAGCCAACTAGCCAGCGATCTCGAATTTGCTAGCGCTCAAGTCGCTGCTAACAAGACAGCCATGGGCACCTTAGCTGAGCTGGTAATCGAGAAAACGTCGGGTATTGAGCAGCAGGGAGCCTCGCAGCTCCAGACCCTGCAGGTGGAGTCGGATCAACGACTCACTGACGCGAAGCTGGCGTTGGAGCGACTCGAGTTCCATCTCCGTCATCAAACACGCGATTGCCAAGCACTAGCCGAACAGGTTGAGCGACACCAAGAACAACTGCAGGTGATGCGTACACAACTTGGCCAAACTCAACTACTCATGGAAAAGCAGCAAGAGCATGCAAAGACGTTCGTAGAGACTGTAGAGTACACAGTTTCCACCTCGGAGGCTAAAGCAGCGGACGTCGCTGTGGAATGTGCACAAAAGCTCGAAGCCTTCCAGCACCGAATCGTGGGCTACGTCAAAAAGCTCGATAACGACACACAAGGTGCGTTATCTTGTCACGCGCGAAGCCACAAATTAATCTGTTCTCGTGTTGAACTACGTAGAACCCCTGAAGGAGCTATCGCGACAACTACGAGAGGTGGAGATCAAGGGGAAACGTCAGACCGCACTTTTCCAGCAAGTACTTGACGACCTCGTAGAGATGCGGCAAGCGTTGCATGAGCTGGAGAGTCTGAGGCTGCTTGTCGAGAGAGAGCAAGAGTTCCACGAACACACGCACAAAGAGGTATCTCACACGCATAATTTTTTGCGTCATTCACTCAACCTGTCGTATTGAACATCTATGCTTTCCAGGACATCCAACGACTGCAGTTTGTAGAGCGTAAGATCGACAATCTGGTCAGTCTCGTTAAGAGAGGTGCCGATAAGACGGAGGTCCAGCGACTCGTGTCACGTTTAGAGAGCAATGTCAAGACGCGCGTGGAGGCAGTGCTGGAGGTACGGCGCATTGGCTAACATCATGGATTGCAGACGACATTTACTTACACAAGCTGTAGCTAGTATCTCTGTGCGTTCACAGCCTCGGAGATGCTGCAGCCCGCGCCTCCTAGACCCAACACTACCACCACCAACCATTAATATACAGCAGCACATAAGGAGATCTGCATTGAGTGCAACGTACGGAGAGCGCAACGTTCGTCGAACCTACAAGTAGACCTGCATGGACCGTGTTGACAGTGCGATGACTGTGTGTCTCAATCAGGGGACCGCATGGAGCACGCCAGACCGCGACACTCAGTTCATGTCGTCGAGGGCCTCGATCGATCCGCGCGACACGTCCTTCATGGAGTGGCGACGTTGGCGCACTTGCGGTCGCCAGCGAACTGAAAAGTGCCGCATTGTGCTTGCTCGGCTCACCTCGCGTTTACGGAGCCCGCACTGTCTGCTGGCAGTTCATTTCGCCCGATCGCTGGCCCCTCCAAGGAGTCGGATTGTGTCAAGGTGTCAACACGCCGACAGTGCATGTGGCTGGCTGGCTGCTTGGCGTGTTGATCGTCATCGCGGCACTTGAGACCACAAGACGAGGCGACTTAGTGCCGCGTTGATGCAACCACCACCGCTAACTACCACGTGCGACGAGGCAGAAACAACCAACACAATGCGACGGCGCGAACGAGGCGATGAGATCGAGCAAACAGGCTCGCGCAACATCCAGCGCCGATGCCTTGCAACTCGGCCACAAGCGATGCAGCCAAGGGTATTACGACCAGCGAGAAGTTGAAGTTGCACCTGTAGCATTTAATTATCGAATATAGCAGGTAGAACTTGACAACTATTTTTTCGTTCGAAGCACCAAAACTTCAAGATCAACCAGAGCGTCCCGGGTCACTTCTCGTTCACTCGTTGGTACCGCACGCCAGGATGTGAATATTTTCACCCAAAGACCGATTTTTATCTTGTTGCTGTGCAGGTGCACTAAAAGCCGCGAAGGCAATCATTGCGCCGCCATGCACATATTCAGCCATCCTTCCCAGGAATCATACGTCGGTTCCTCATCGCTTTTTTCGACAGTGAAACAAGCGGTTCGCTAGTTTTCGTCTGCATAGAGCTTAGTGCGACGTAAGTACGCAACTCATTTTGCACAACGAAATCTTCAACCCCAGACGTCGCCGACATAAAACGAAGCTGAAGACACGTTGTTCAGGGATTCGCTGCGCAAACAAGCTGGCGGTGCTCTCAACCCTTGCCTGTTTGACTTGCCAATTGAGTTTTTTTGCGCAAAATATGTTCATGCAGCATTGCAAGCGTTGAGCGTGCTTCTACGTCGGAAAATAGAGCACAAGACAACTTCAACACAAAGTGACTTTGGATGGATAGACGCGGGCTGTAAGGCAAAAAAAAACACGCAAAGAGACGACTGGGCGGTGGGCTCGAAGATTGATGACCATCGTGCAACGTCATCGCGTTGCGATGGTCCAGCTTACTGGCGACTGAAGCTGCAAGTTTGGCGATCCACGCGTTGAGGCGCAACTGGGTTTGAGGAAGTCTTCGTCACCTCGACTGCACTGTCAAGAGCAACGCGCTGGTGAGCCGGAACCGGACGTGGAGGCGACTTGAGCTCGGTTGTGTTGACGTCCCTGGCAATTGGTGCGATGCCAATCACCTGCCACCTTCCGCGACTTCACCTTCACATTCCACGCCAGCAGATGTCGGAGCTACCCGAATCCACTCCGGGAGGCAATCACTTCAAGCATGAATCTTTGGGTGCCCCTGCTTCGGACTGGGCGGGCCGACAGCGTGCTGTCTGCAATGGCACGTGGCATCGGCAAGCGACATATACGCGCTCGCGTGTGTGGAGGGTATCCATCCATGCACCATTAAAAATATCTTCGTAGCCACCTGTAAAGTATCTGCTAATGAAGCCACGTGAGTCTCGAAGATCAATCCATCGATCGCTCCAGGTGGAGGATGCTTACCTCATTTGCATGGCGCCGAGATGGCTTCTCGAAACTTACGGTTGGTATATCTGTCGACGCTCGACCAAAGGTTCGCTCGTTGTTGTCGAGCCAACAACAATGTGCTAGTAAACGACCTTCTTTTGAACACCTCGCGCCGAATGTCTTGACCGGAGGTGATGGCTCGAAGCGAAAGCCAGCGCAGAGCGTCAATGCGGTCGATGGCACGTCACCGACTCGAGGGCGGACGTACGATCGACCTGCAGTCCATTGTCGAGGCATGTGGTAAACTATCAGACAGGCAGAGCGGACTACAGAAAAGCCGAGGCTCGTTGTTTTCGAGGCAGTCTAGAGTCTCGGTCGGCGAGAAAGCAGTCGAAGCAACGTTGACGCGCTCGAGGTCCTGGTCGCCAGAATGGCACGAACTCGACCCTTGCGTCTCTCACCGAGTTCTCACCTACGCTCCTTCTGCGACGCCGGGCGAGCGAGTTCCTCCTCCGTTCGAGCAACCTGCACTGCAACAGTCAAAGTGTCTACCGCTGATGCACATCATTTGACTGGCAAGGGGTTGCCCGCAATCCAAGCAAGTACACGTAACCAGCTAGCCAAAGTATCCAAAAGCAGACTACATTGATGAACTGCGTATAACTTATCGTCTTCTAACACGTAAATACACTTCTCGCGCGCTCTAATAGCATTCTGCGCGCTTTGTCTACTTGAATAGATAGGGAGTTGTTGCTTGGTTGCTGGTGCTGGGGGCTGCCCGATTACGGGCATGCGAGGAATGGAGGAGAAGGCGTCGCAGCTGAGGTAAAGGAATCAGGGACGGACGTTGCTCGTTCGCTCGTCTGTCTGCAAAGCGCGTCGCAGCTGCTGCTCGTCCTCGGTCTCCCGCAAGACCCGCGCCATTCATTTCGGAGTCGTTGGGTGGGGTGGTTCTCGGCTGCGCTGGAAGTGCGACTTTCGGTGGAGTTGGGACTGCCACGCAGGACTCGTCGGTCGATATGGTGCACTTACTTCTTGCCGGATCCCGGAGGAGATTCGCGGTCCTTCTGGATCCAGGCGCTCTTGAGCAGGTCGATCTCGAGGTTCGTCTGACGCTGCTTCTGCGCGTCTTCGGCCTCCTTCGTGGTGGGCTTAGGGGGCATTGCTACAATATCGCTTTCGCGTAGTCGGTGGGTGGGGTGGAACTGACTGAGGAGGCACTGAGAGGACACGTGCGACGTAGAGCGCAAATTGCGTTATGAGCCCCGAGTTGAGCTGCGGCACGCACAGCCAGCCCAGCCCAGCCAGAGCTCTGTGACGACGTGACGGGTTGGGTCCTGAAGCTACTGGAGCTCCCGGAGGATTGGGATTGTTCCTCGAGGCGGCGACACGACAACTTCTTAGCCCAAGCAAATTTCCGCCATGCTGCTAAAAGGGCCAGCTTGCTTGATTAACTCGTGCCACGTTGGAATGGATGGCGCTGCTCGTAAGCCGACCAAGGCCATCGTTAAACCCGGAAGTTGGGCTTTTTGAGTCAGAGGATGATTGAGGATGAAGAGCGTTACTACAAGAGTTCCAAAAGAGATGAGCTACAGCAAGTCTCAACAATGAGCTGTATCGAACAACCACGACGGCCTTGTATCACACCACGAGCTTGGGTCACGCACACGTACACAACACACAAGGAGGCTTCGCCTTCGACTGGTGGTGGCTCGTCCAGCGCCGTTGCCCAGGAGCGCGAGCCTGGATGTGAATTATTGACGCTTTTCGCGGACTATCTAAGCCCTGGTCCGGTGCCGCAGAAGATGAGAGCAGCCATCGCTGCGGATTCTTTGCTTGTTCAGATGAGCGCTGTCACCGCTGTCGTCTTCCTTCCGCCGTTTGTTCATCTCCAGCTTCCAGCCAACCATGTGCACGTCGGTCGATGGTCCGATGCCAGGCTTTTCCTACATATAATTCGGGCCGTCGCAGCGCTTCGGCTGGAATCTTGCGTCGAGTTATAAAAGCCTCTCTTTCATTCGAGCGCCGAGTGGATGTATCTGCGGCGTCGACGAAATTTGTACACCATGACCTGTGCTGCTATGTGGCGAGGTGTATTATTTTGCGCAGATCTTGAGTTCTGGCTCACCGCAATTTTGCAGAGCCATCCAAGTTGATGTGCACTTCAACAGGGTAGGTACACCTGGAAGCCGTGCGAGGTATGCGTCGGAGGCAAGTTTCGCTGCACGCTGCGTGCGAACACGACTTGAGCAAGGATGGGCTTAGCGACTTGCTCGAACACGCACCGCATCGTGGTATTTTGCTGCCTGGATGAGATGACATCTTGACTAACCAAACGATGAGAGCAGGCACTGTGTCTGCTGCCGCTAGGGTGGCTAAGGAAGAATCCTAGAATTCAGTGGTTGGCATACGTTTGTTCACGATTGCTAAACGTATATCTGGCGCCAAACTGGTCATCACCAACCCAGGCGAAATGGTTGACGAGCAGAGTGACGTGGAAGTTCTTGCTGCAGCTGGTTGCTGTGATGGGGGCAATGTTTGCAACGCTTGCCGAGATAACCAAGGCGGCAATGTTGAACCGAGCGCAAATAATGATCGGGTAGGGCTATGTGGTAAGCCTACAACTTCAAGCACGACAGCAAGAGAATAATATTTACGCAGCAAAGCTGAGCTAACTCAATGTTGCTACTCGTGGTTTTCATCTTTCAGATGCACAGATGTTTGGTAGATCACTTTCCCTCCTTGCGGACTGTTCGTCAGAACTCCGGTCCTGGGTTCTGAGCAGCGCCAACGACGCCACGGTTGCTTGTGTGATGGCGGCGCGATCACCAGCATACACATGCTGATGAAAGGGGGAGAGTAAATTTGGATCTCAGCATTAAAATGTAGGCCTGATACCTGTATTCAAGTGCACTTGATCTACAGTAGATCAAGACACCAAGAATCTGAGATCCAGACAACTCGATGTTGGGCAAAAGCAGCTCGCGTATGCGGCACCATCCAAAGCTCGAGATTGCACCTGAACGAAAACTTAGCACGTTGGCACTCCTGTCGTGGTAAACATGATGCCACACGCCCATATGCAGCTGGAAGGGGAGCGCCGCTGCATTTTCGACGTCATTACTGCTGGCGAAAGCCCCACGTTACACCGCTTCGGTGGGGAAGAGGCTACTGCACGCAATTGGAAAGAACTCGCAATGTAAATATCTACATGCGTCATGTCGACGAAAGTCTCGACTTGATGGGGATTAGAACCAATTCTTTTGAGTGCTCGTAGTGGCGGATTGCCAGGGTTATGACGGGGTTGCTTCAGCAACCCCGTCAATCAAGACAAACTTTTTCACACGAGGCAACCAGACTCTGTATGCTTGTCCGCCTCAAACGGATGCTTGATTGATAGGCTTGCACTCGCGAGCCGCACCCGATAAAGGATTGCGCGTGAACCAACACGATACTACATGCACTTGTCCCAAGGTTGAAGTTGCAATGATTTCTGAAGATAGAGGCAGCTCGTACCGTGACCCTTCAGTTAATAGCTGCGAGAGTTTTGTGCTTCACACATAGTGCGGACTTATCAGAAGGGTGTACTGGAGCAAGCCATCATGTCGCGCTCTAGGGTCGTACCCAAACGTTGGGTATCTCTGAAGACATGATGATGGCCTTGAAGAGAAACGAAGACAACGACACCAGAAGCGCTTTGCTTTGCATGAACCGTGATCTTTGCCATGGCCAAAGGAGCAACTCGCTGGCGGATTGATGATTTCCGCCCAGCGATTGACGAGGGCAGAAGAGGCCGCGCTCTCAGATAGCTACAAGGGGCCATCCCGGTTAGCCGCGCTTGATTGTCCGCTTGATATAGTGTCCACCGCCATTCATGATAGCTGCGAAACAGACTTGCGTAGGCAAGCTCGATCGCAGCGCATTGTGTGATCCTGCACGAGCGCAAGTGAGCGAGAAGGCGTACATGTCTCCATGGCGGCGGTCGTCGAAAGCGCCTGTTACCAGTAAGGCGCGCTGAAGAAGCAAGGAAGCGCCTGCATGACAGCAAGCCGCAACCAAAGACTGCCGTCGAAGCTGCATCCCGTGGCACCAAGTATAGCGGGACAAGACAAGAACAATGGAGTGGTTGCAGCTCAAATGGTAGTGTGTGTATAATTTATATCGTGTGCTAAATATCCCCTTCTGTCTCTCTCTCCAGGCAGCGTCAACTGCTCCTTCCTCTCTAATAATCGACGATGCGTGGGGGTTCGTTGGCGGCGCTTGACGGCGAGGACGAATGGCTGCAGCCAACTGCTGCAGCGTGCGTCAATTGACTTTTTCCTCCTTCCTGTACATGCACGTCCCGATCTCATACTTCACTGGGTCGCATCGCCTGGTGTTGCGGCCGATCGCGGCAGCCTTCGCAGGCCGGCGCTGTTGGCGTGTGGTTGCCTCTGTCTCCTCCTTCCCTTTCCCCTCGATTGCATTTGCTACGCCGGCCGAGCCGGCCTTGCGGCATCTCACTTGGTGGCCGAGAGCGGGGGCGTCGTGTGCGCGCCGTGCTGCTCGCGGTCCTTGCGGATCCACGCGCTCTTGAGCAGGTCGATCTCCAGGTTGGTCTGCCACTGCTTCTTCATGGCGGCGTGGTCCTCGACGGCGGCGGCACCTTCGACGGAGTGCGTGGACTTGGGCATGTTCAGTCTGTTCACGGTGCGGGGGTCTGCCCTGTAGACTGCAAATTGCGATGTGAGCTGGACCGGAAAGCTTCGGCGGGCGTCGTCGCGTCGCGTCGTGTAAACGTCAGACGGTGCGTTTTTTAGCCCCAACCCAGATGGATTCCGGGCGAAAAAGCATTAGCCTGCAGCGCCCCACACGCGCAAAACGGTGAGCGATGGCGACACCCCATGCGTGCGCGGGTTGGGCGAAAGCGTGCTGGCTGGCGCAGCATATCGCGGCGCTCTCGCTGGGGTTTTGCTCTGAGTGTATGCGCGCTATGCTTGGCGATTCACTGCTGCTATTTTGGGGGGAAATAACGGATCTTCTATCCGTTGCACAGCGACCATCATTCGGGCGAACCCATGCTACGGAATGCACGGAGCTGAAAACGCTGCCGCAGCTTGGCTCGCCTCGACGTCAAACAAGGCAGCTCAACTCAGGTCGTAGGTTGTCGAGACATGGCTGCGCTCGTGTTTTCTTTCTCCCCGACCGCGCCCAAATTTGCCGTTGCCGTGCCATCGCTTCAAGTCGCAAGAAGCCGAGGCAAATCGCACAACGTATCCGCGCCGCTTCCTTGATGTGTGGGTTGCAGTGGTCCGCGTGGCTGGCGTTTATCACCACTCGCCTCGAACCCAAGCAAACTTGATTCTACATTGTATATATCATATTCAGTAAGCCTGAATTCAAGGCGTTGCAGGTCTCTGATAAGGACGTATTGCGGCCCCACTGCTGCCATTGCGATGACAGCCGCACGGGATCCGATGTCGGGCAGGTGGCCGTAGTCGACTAAGACGGAGAGACTGAGACGGTAGCCAGCCACGAGAGTACGACGCACGAACACGCCGGCCGAGGTTTGCCGGCCGGCCGGTGCGAACGAAAGGGTCCGCACCATTTGGTGGAGTCAATACGTGGCGCCTTCAAACTCACCCGACGCCGGCTTGATAGCACGTCTGCGGCAGCTGCCGGTGGCGTTGGAGCTCTGCTTGGCGATGCAGGTGCCAGCTGGACGAGAGCAACGTCGACAAGAAAAAGCTGCTGCTGTCGATGACACCAACGTAGCATATGCCCGGGTTTCTCCACCGAAAAAAACTGCAAAAAGTGTAGCCGCCCCCAGATAAGGCATATCCCCATCAAACTGCGTTTTGATGCCGGAAGAGAGTTTGTGAGACGTGAAGAGCCCAGAGTGGCACCCGTAATCGCGGTCAGAGCAAATAACTCGGAACAACGCGGCGACGCAGCCCAGCGGAAGCGGTCCGCCACCACGAATCCCGCCGCCGATCCTGATTCTCAGCCCAGCGACACGCCTTGAAGCTGCCCGCATGCACCCCAGGCTGCGTTCAGCAGCAGAGGGCAATCCCTATTATAATTGTATGGGGACCGACTGCGTGGCGACCAGTCATTCCGTCGTTTCTTGCCTCAGATCAAATAAAAACCGCTCGCCAACGTGCAGCAATTAGCCTTCGGTCTTCACAGGACGGCCATCCAGCCAGTGCTGGCGATCAAGGGTACGAATGCGGCATGAGCGCAGGAGATCAGACAATCGCCAGTGTCCGAACGCGAGTCGTGACCGGGAGAAGTACCGCCACTGCGAATACGGCCACGTGAAGGCGACCTGAGCACGGCTTGCAATGCATGCAGCTTGGCGCCACAGTGGCGAACGGCGTGTCTGTGCTGGCCAAACTTTCAAATCCGTTCTCGCCATCTCGCAGGCGCTGCATCCTGACGCAAACTGCATCGCTGTAGGCTGGCGAATCCGTTTCGCTGGTGGCGTGAGGCAAATCGAAATGACCTTCCGCGTGCATCTCGGTGAGGCACTCGACACTCGCTGACCAGCAGACGAAGCGACTTCAACTTCGACGTGGTGATGAAAGTTACGACCAGCGCTGCAACAACATGAGCGCCATGGTGTCATGGTGGTGTTCATGTTGCGAGCCAACCCTCGCTCGCATCGGCCTGTCCAAACCCGACCAGCGCTTTGGTGTAGGTGGCTTCGTGAGCAACAAATTGTTGCTCACTTCCCCCATCCGAACTCAAATTTCACTGTCGAGGTGATCCCGTGTGCGCGACCAAAGTATGTAATGCAGAGAGCATTCCATGTATCGCCATCAAGCGGATTCGTTCGCGCAAAGATCGATCTTTGCGCGCGGCACCATCGCAGGATCAAGCTTGATCCACGTAGCACCCGCATCGCCCTTACATGAGGCTCGAGCTCCTCTCCACTATCGATGAAAAGGTCTCTCACCAGAGTCTCACCATGAGACTCTCAAGAGCCCTAAAGTCCGCCCTTGGCATCTGCGTTCGAGCGCTTTCATTCCTCAATGAACCCTCCTGGCAGTCGACTAAGCTGCAAGCATCTGATGGCCTACGAACCAAACGTATCGTGCTGTACCGAGCTCCAGACTTCTACAACTTGGACCGGCTTGAAACGTGCGGGCTGAACACGACAAGCTGTTGAAATCTCAGGTGCGGACCGACGCAAAGCTCAACTTGCACGCTTAGCAGGCGACGTCCAGGACAGATGATATTCGTGCAGCGATATTTTACCGCGCAGCGACCACACGACTGAGTTGATGTTAAACGAGCTCGATTCCTTGAACACACCAGCAGCGAAATATCTCTCAATCTCTCTAGCGATGCCGTACGATCCAGGGGTGAGTCCGTGCTCAAGCCGTACCCAGGGCTGCTGCCTGTCGTGATGTTGTCTTGCAGCAGCACCCACAAGTGAAGCAGCTCCTAAGATGCAACGCCAAGTTTCCCAAATATTGTCGAGACCCAACCAATTTACAGACGAGCGTTTCTGGAATCCACAGCCAGTCTTGAAATCTTGGGCCAGCCGAGCTCCCACGTGCAGTTCTTTATTTTATGATAACGAACTTGCAGTTATCAGAAGTATCGTTTGCCGCTGCGTCATGGTCGATTGCAGACAGCCTAGCAGTGAATTTGATTCATTCTGTTACTTACTTTCACTTTACGAAACTTCCGTTGGAAGAAGATCGATTGCCTGTGTTGGCACGGCGTTGAAAAGTACATTGCCGGTTTGATAAGCCTTCCGTTTTCCAAAACTCTAAAGTTACTTTGAAAACGAACGACTACTAAACCGCTGGCAGTGCGTTCGACACAGATGCAGCACCCTCATTAAATGGCACCGATGCTGTTCTAAGGGCCTGAACGAACACTGCTAGAAATCGCATGCATGATCTATCTCCTCCAACAAAAGTTGGGAACCGCTAACCAAAATCCTAGAAACGCTAGCCCCGAATTCTAGATCCTCTTCACCGTCATATATATTCCGTCCAGCAGTCCGTCCAACCGGCCAATCAGAATCGGTTTCGAGCTAGCCCCACGTTTCGGTCGCCGCTTTATTGCATCCATTCGCCATGTCGTCACAACTCTGGCGATCGCCCCGCGCGCTGGCGCTGGCGGGCGCTTCCTCTCCTGCCTTTCGATTGCCGCGTCGCAGCGCAGCTGCTGCCGTTTCCTGCAGCCGTTGGCGACATTACGCCTCGTCTGGATCCAGCAGCGCCACGCAGGTCGACGAGCAGCGCGTGTTCTCAGGCATCCAGCCCACAGGCACGCCCCACCTAGGCAACTACTGCGGAGCCATCGCCAAGTGGGTGGCACTCCAGGAGCCACCGCAGCCACACATTCCCGAGGGTGATGAGCAAACTTCAGAAAGTGACGCGTCGACGTCACCAACTTCAACATCATCTTATTCCAGTGACGCATCCACCCGACTGTACTCTGTCGTGGACCTGCACGCGTTGACTGTGCCGTTCGACGCCACGCGCATGCCCGACCGAGTGCATTCCATGGTGGCGGCGCTGCTGGGCGCCGGGCTGGACCCGAGTCGCAACATTCTGTTCCGCCAGTCGGACGTAGCGGCTCACGCTGAGCTCGCGTGGCTGCTGAGCTGCATCACGCCGCTCGGTTGGCTGCAGCGCATGACGCAGTTCAAGCAGAAAGCGGCGTCGGTCAAGACCGAGAGCTCGTTGGGACTGCTGTCCTACCCCGTGCTCATGGCTGCCGATATCTTGCTGTACCGCGCGACGCATGTGCCTGTGGGTGAAGACCAGCAGCAGCACTTGGAGCTCACACGGATGATCGCCACGACGTTCAACGATCGATTTGGGTCCAACCGTCCGGACGGCAAAGAAGTGCTGCCGAAGCCTTTCCCGATGGTGGAGGAGGACACTGCGACGCTCACGGGCACGCAGAGGAAGTCGCTCTCGCGCATCATGAGTCTACGCGATCCGACCAAGAAAATGAGCAAGAGCGACAAGTCAGCGTTGAGTCGCATCGAGCTCACAGACACGGCCGATGAGATCCGCAAAAAGGTGCGCAAGGCCACTACGGATGCCGTGAGCGGTATTCACTACGACCGCGAGGAGCGACCTGGAGTCTCCAATTTGCTCGATATCGCCAGTGCTGTCACGGGACACAGCGTCACGCAGCTTGAGTCACAGTACGCGGATTATGGAACGGGCGCCTTCAAGGACAGCGTAGCAGATGCTGTCATTGCCAAGTACGCTCAAGGTGCAGGTTATGGATGGAATGGGTTGTTGGTGCTGACATTTTTGTTGTGTTTGTGGTGCTTGGTGTCGTTAGGATCTGCCCCATCGGAGAGCGCATCAAGCAGTACGAGGCGGACCAGGCGTTTATCGACCAGGTACTGGCGAACGGTGCTGCACAAGCTTCCGAGCTGGCTGCTGTCACCATGAAAGACGTCAAGGAAGTTATGGGCCTTGCTAGGTCTTAGAGAGTACGTCCTACAAATCGACTAAATTTACTGTTTGGAGTTACGCAGCGCCGATCCAGTGTTTTGTAAATGTTCACTCGTCGCGTGATGAAGGGTGTTCATGCGTGTAGCTCTCGGATAATCGCCTCTTGGTTGTTGTGGTCGAGTCTGCTGCGAGTCTCGCATGGCTATACGTGTCCGAACTACTGTTCTAGTCGGGGTCTGTGTCTAGCTCAAGGGCTGTGTTCGTGCCTGAATGGATGGTCCGGTCCAGACTGCTCCATAGGTGCGTGAATTGTGAGCTGTAGTTGCCATTCTTTGGGAACTAATGTTTGCGCTTTGCTTCGTGTTAGCGAGCTGTCCGTTGGGGGCTGCGTGGGCTGATGCAGTTATCGCAACAGACGATGGCCACAATCTTGCATCATGTTCGAACCGCGGCTTGTGCGAACTCAGCACGGGCCTTTGCACGTGCGATGCTGGATATACAGGGGACGCCTGCGAACGAAGTGTGTGGAATGAAGTTAGTTCTGACCCATTGGAATTGTCAAAACTCACGCGTGAATGTTGATTCCGTTAGTGACCTGCACGTGTAATGGCCACGGGAGCTGTAAGTCCATGGCCCAGTACGCGGCAATGAAGGACCCTGGTCTAGGAACGATTTATTCGTACACTAACAACTGGGACGCGAACAAGATCTACGGCTGTGTATGCGACAAAGGCTTTGCGGGCTCAAACTGCATGTTGAGTACGTGCGATTTGGGCTTGATCCATCCCCAAATACTAACTAACCTTCGTGCCAACCTAATGCACAGGAACTTGTCCTGTGGGCGACGACCCGCTCACTGGCACGTTGCTCGATCCTCTCGGTATCCAGCAGAATGAAAAGCAGCGTGTGAATTGCAAGGCTACCGTAAGATTCGCAACTCTCTCTTCACTTCGGGTTATAATTCCGCTGTCTTGACAATTTTTTCTTGTGCTCTTCAAGTCCGGTAGCTTCACCATTACATTTGAAGGGTATACCACCGATCCGATCTTCACCGATGACTCTACACAGATCGTCAAAGCCAAGCTCGAGGCTCTGCCATCCATAACTGCAGTTATTGTCACCTTTGGTGGGATCACCCTCACAGCCTGCACCATGATCGGAAACGATATCAGCATTGAGTTCACTCAGGATTTCGGAAAGTACGTGGTCCCATGATTTCCTCTTGTCGAAAAAGTTTTGGTGAAGACTTACAGGTTCTAACCTGTTTTATTCTGTAGCTTGCCAAACATGTACGGCAATGCCGCGGGGCTCGTGCACTCGACACCTTCAGTAAGTCCATCGCTGACTTTTACAACAGTCACACAAGGTACCAAGGAAAACTTGCCGTGTTCAAGACGCGGAATGTGCGATCAGTCCATAGGGGTTTGCATGTGCTACCCGAACTTCTTCTCGAGTGACGGGAACGGAGGCATTGGCCAGCGCGGCGACTGCGGATTCGCTAGCGGCCCGGTGACAGCTTGTCCAGGTGATATCGCTTGTAGCGGCAAAGGCACGTGTCGTGGACCGCCGACATACGATTGTATTTGCAATGAAGGCTTCACGGGCGGAGACTGCAACGAGAAGCTCTGTCCTAAAGGCAAATCCTGGTTCGATCAGCCCACGGATACGGCAGACACAGCTCACACTTTGGTTGAGTGCTCGAATGCCGGTGAATGTGACCGAACCAAGGGTGACTGCGTCTGCGCGGCTGGGTTCACTGGAGCCGCTTGCAACCGAAGTACGTCCGTATGTGTGAATAAGTATTGGTTGAATTGCTATGGTGTGTTGACCTTTTGTCTTGTTAGTGTTGTGTCCGAACGATTGCAGTGGCCACGGCATGTGCTACACAATGGAACAGTTGGCTAGACGGGCAACGCTCAACGGAGAAACAATGTCGTGGACGTACGGTGTTGTTCCGAACAAGAAGGAGACATGGGACTACGACATGGTGCAAGGTTGTCTGTGCAGTCCCGGATGGGAGGGCCACGATTGCTCTCTGCGGTCGTGTCCGACTGGAGATGACCCGATGACGCTAGGACAGCAGAACGAGGTGCAGATGCTGGTGTGCACGGGGAACTCAGGCTTCTTCAATCTCAAATTCCGTGATGCAGCAACGCCTCAGCTTCCGTACAACGTTCCCGCGACTACATTAGCAGCAGCGTTGGAAGCGCTATCGACGATCGGCAAAATCGCATTATCGTACAGCACTGACACGAACGGAGTCTCGGGATCACCGGTGTGCAACCCGTCGGGGTCGAACACAATCCGCATCGAGTACTTGACAAACTTCGGGGATCTACCGCCATTACGCTGGATCCTCGACGGGGCATTGACGCTAACCATCTATGTGGACGGAGTCTATGGTTCCGTACAAGGCACGAAAGAGGAGGCGACATGCTCGAATCGTGGCATTTGCAACTACGTGACGGGCGTTTGTCGATGCGCCTATGGCTTCACTAGTAGTGATGGAAACGGTAATGAGGGTGACCGCGGTGACTGCGGATACATGGAGCCGCTTTACCTCACGTCCGCCGCACAACAGGCTAACACAATCTAGACAATCAAACCAGGATTCAATACACGGAATGCACGTTAGAAGACGGATAGGTGAGAGATTTTTGACATCCGTGAATGAGCACAGTGCAACCCATTCCAGTCCAGTGCCAACCCACCACAACTCGCCCGCCTCATGGACCCAAACGATCATTACACGATTTTCTTCCGCCGTTAGTGACCACAAAAAAAATTGTCAACGGAGACCAAGCCCCCAAGAACGGACTAGGCATGGGTCCGAACAAGCACAAGAAAGCCGTGGACTATTCACTGTTGATGGCGAATGACCAGGCTCTTGCGTTGGTCGAACATGCGTTTAAAGGGTTACAATGGGACCGAACCGAAGTCGCCGAGGCGCTGTGTCACGCTGCATTCGGTGGCAAGTTGGACGTTGTCAAGTGGCTGTGCTCAAAAGGGGAGGAAGAGACTGGAATTCTGCTTAGCGATTTAATAAACCGAACAAGCGAATTGTTTGGAACGCCGCCGCTGTATCTCGCTGCAAGTGAGGGTCATGTTCAAGTTGTGCAGTAGCTGGCGGACAGCGGAGCTTTTCTGAATAACAAATACGCCGATGGTCGCACTGAATTACACGAGGCAGCAAGTGGCGGTCACTTGTCTGTTGTTCAGTACCTAGTAGAACGTGGGCTTGAATGGGACGTGAGAGATGATGATGGAGATTCGCCACTGCATGAGGCGGCTCGGTCCGGACATTTATCTGTAGCTCAGTATCTTGTTAGAATTGGTGCTCGTGTGAACGAGATCAACGGATCTGGCAAAACTGCAATGGAACTTGCTGCTGGAGGAGGACACTTTGCCGTGATGGAATTTCTGATGGAGTGTGTCGATGAGCCTTTTGACTCTACACTATGGATCGACTTTGGTACTCACAAGTTCCACTTTGTCGAGTTTTTCTTACGGGAATGCTATGACGTCGATGGGCCAGTCAAGAGTAAATTGTGGAGATGTTTGTATGCGGCTGCTGCTAGTCAGAAGCGACTCGATGTACTTGAGTACCTGGACGAAGAACTTAAAGTCGGTATTTACTGTAGTGACAACAATGGACGATCGGCACTGCATGAAGCCGCAGCGATCGGAGCGACGCGGTTGACTAGCCTCCTGATTAACCGAGGTGTTGATGTTTCTCAGTCCGATCAGGGTGGAGTGACTCCGGTAATGGAAGCCTGTCGACATGGTCACTCTGAAGTACTGCGTCGGCTTTTAGAAGATGGGGGAAGCACCTGCGCAGTAGACCGAACTGGTCAAACAGCGCTGCATTATGCATCGAAACACGGTCACCTGCATGCAGTAGATAGTTTGTTGGAGCACGGTGTGGATATCGATTGTTGCGATGCATGCGGATGGACCCCATTACACAGTGCTGCCGCTGCTGGTCGTCTGAAGATTGTGCAGGCGCTTGTTGCTAAAGGTGCTAATGTTATGGCTGAGACCAATTCTAACAAGACGACGGGGAAGCTTGCTACTGATCACGGCTACTCCGAGGTCGCTCAGTATCTAGCAGACCATAGATACTCCATTGCGAAGGGTAAGCAACTGACCGTGCTCGGAAACCAACCAATCGTTGAAAGTGAAAATACGATAACGACTTTAGTGCCACCACAACTGACGCCTGCAGCGGTGTTGTTTCAACGATTTCCTCGCGTGGTTGGAGCGTTCAGAGTACTATGGAAGATCGAGTCTTTCATTGATGAGTCATCGCGACATTCCCTTAACGAAGTTTATCAACACTCGAACGCTGTGGTCTTCATCAAACAAGTTTTCGCAAACGCAGGGTGGGATCCCGAAGAGGTTATTGGGGTATTGTGTGACGCTGAAAGAGAAGTAAAACGGGATGTGGTGGACCCGATGTGTAAGGTGGCAGCGGATTTGTATGGTACGAGCGAAAAGATGAAAAATTTGTGCAGCAGTGCCCTGCATCTCGCTATTGCTGAGAGACATTTGACTGCAGCACAGTGGCTTGTGGCTAAAGGGTTTCTGTTGATTGGTAGGGACGACAAAGGTAGAACAGCTCTACATGTTGCTGCGAATGCTTGGACTGAGGACCTGCCACTGGTACAGTTTCTCGTAACTCATGGACTTGACCCGTTTGACACAGACAAGTTCGGGAGTACGGCCTTGCACTACGCCGCCTCTAGAAACAACCTTAACGTCGTCAAGTTGTTAGTGAACGAGTCCAGTCCACCAGAAAAGACCCAACTTGATGTACGGGCAGCTCTTGTTCCAGGCGAGGAATGGAATCAAGTTGACAGGTCTGAGCCAGTCGAAGAAGAAAGACATGAATTTGCCTCAAAAATTTCACGAACTAATAGCCGGGGAAGAACAGCGCTGCATGAGGCTGTTACGAGTGGATCTGTACAAATTGTAAAGCTTTTACTTGATCATGGGGCTGAAGTCAATCGTGCAGATAACTTTGGCTCGACACCGCTTACTGAGGCGTGCCGGCGTGGGTACATTGACATTGTGCAATGTCTCCTAAATGGTGGAGGAAACGTCAACATTGTCGACTTTGCTGGTCGAACAGCCTTGCATTATGCGGCTGAACACGGATTTAAACCCGTGGTAGATGCGGTACTAGCATGTGAAGCGGATGTAAACTGCTCTGATAGGCACGAGTGGACGCCTTTGCACTGTGCTGCAATATCCGTCGGATCGAAACGTGTCGAAGTTGTGAAAGCGCTAGTCGAACACGGAGCTGTGGTTGGTTTCGAGACGAAATCTAACAAGACCGCGTTGACGATCGCCGTCGAACGTGGCCACTCCGATGTAGTTCAGTACTTGATGCGTCAGAGTTCTTCCGGTACGGAGATCTTGTCTCCACTCAAACAATACGAAAGATACCTTCTTGACCCGACAGATATCCACTTCGATTCATCAGAGCGACACGCCAAGGTAAAAGGTTTTTGGTTAGATTCGCCGATCGAGGTGAAAGTCAAGAAGCGAGGGTGGTCGAAGAACATCGTTGAGGAACTCGATCGGTGGTCGAAGCTAAACCACCCGCACGTTGTGAGACTATACGGCGTTTGTCCTGGTGAAGATGTTGATAATCCCTTCTTCGTCTATGAACGCGCTGCTCACAGTTCGTTGCTGAAATATCTTGGCAAAAGAGGAAATTCCACCAAGCATGCAGAAGTTTGGGATAAACTGTACGAAGCAGCTTTGGGTCTTCAATATTTGCACGATAAGAACATCGTCCACGGTGCCATGTCGTGCAAGAGTATTGTGGTTGCGTCTAACAGAGTTGCAAAACTCACAAATCTGGGAAGTGATCACGATCAAAAATATTTTCGCGGCTCGTGCTTGTGGCCGTCGTGGCCATCACCTGAGGTACTGAATGGGTCTCCTCCGTCATTTGAGTCGGATCTGTACGCGTTCGGCTTGACAATAGTAGAGGCAGCCACAAATGGTGAGAGGCCGTGGGACTTGTCACGTGCGCTCTATGACTCCATCGCGTTGGGGGAAAACTTTCCTAAGAAACCGAGCAAGATGACAGCAAGTGAATGGCAATTGATCGAGAGAATGTACTGTTACGATCCCTCTGAGCGCCTTCCCATTTCCGCGGTAATTCGCGAATTGGAAGTCTTCACAGACAAGTACCAGCCGTACGAGAAAAATAAAATTGGCGATGCCGAATCGAGGGAGCCAACGGTGTTGAACCTTCTCACTGAGATTGGCGAAATGTGTACTGGAGGATCAACTCCAATTGACGAAATGAATCAAAACGTGTACGGCCGTCTGGTAAACATCTTCGATCAGCTGAAGTCGCAGTCTGCGGTCGTCGCGAGAAGTACTGTTCGGCGTTATGGTGGCATCATCCGCTTCTTCCATGCAAGACTTTACGCGATAGGTGATCTGAATTCCACTCAAGCTTCCCGCCTTGCCGCAAGTCGACAAGGGGTTGATGATGCTTTTTCGATAAACAACGATATCGATGCCTTCATAAATGCTGCGGGTTTATCGCGATCTGCACGAATTCATGATTGGCGAAAGCAGTGGGAATGTAGTCAAAAGCATCAGCAACGTGAATTCTTGGGGAAATTGGCGGCTTTGACAAAACTCTTGGAAGAAATTGGCAACGAAAAGGAACGTGAAGAGGCTCGGACGTACCTGCGCTTTGAGCTGAGCAAGCACCATTTGGACAACGCAGCAACCAAGTCGACCAACTTTACGTTTCTATCGCCATCGGAGAACCCCCAATGGTTTATCCCATCCTACGAGGTCAAATTTGACAAGTTTGACGAATTCAGTCGTGGTGCATTCGGTAAAGTGTATCATGGCAAATGGGGAGGATCGCGAGTGGTGGTGAAAAAGGTAATGCTGGAAAGCGAAGGTCACCAAGCTGCGTTCCTAAACGAAGTCGAGGTCTGGCACAAACTCTACCACCCGAATGTGGTCCAGCTATATGGCGCCTGTCATGTCCAACGAGCTTTCTTCGTGTGCGAGTACGCGAATGGTGGCCAGCTCGACCATTACTTGAGAGGTCACCCAAGCAAGATGTGGAAAAAGCTGTATGAGGCAGCGCTGGGTCTCCGGTATCTGCACGTGAAGCGTATTATTCACGGGGATTTAAAATGCAACAACATCCTTGTCGGCAGTGATGGCAAAGCAAAGTTGATGGATTTTGGACTAAGTACAGAACATCGTGGCATTCCCATAGCGAACAACGCTGTCGAGTCAGAGGGCGACAAACTGAAAGTTGGAGCAATCCGATGGAAAGCTCCCGAGGTGCTACGAGGTGAGAAGGCGACGTTTGCGTCGGATGTTTATTCGTTCGGAATGTGCATCATTGAAGCAGTGAGCGGCAAATACCCGTGGGGAACGGTGATGGATCCGGTGGTTGAGTACTATGTCGTGACGCAGAAACGCATCCCACAACGACCTGAAAACTGCAGTGAGAGGGCATATCAGCTCGTGAAGAGTATGTGCCGGTTTGACGCCAATGCGAGAATTAAGATGAACGAGGTCGTGGGATTGTTGAACGAACTACGCTAAACCGGGGTGGGTAGTATCGAGGAGACAGGTAGGTTGCTTGAACCTATGTCAATCTTTCACATTATTGTTTAGTGCATCACTATTCTAGTTCGACAGTTTGGTGCCTTCCACCTCTCTTAGCCCCCAATGTTGCCCAACCAAGAACAAAGTATTTACCAATGCAAAGCCACATCAACTAGAGCCTTTAGTTCGTCAACTGCACGCTATCAGGTTATCGATACCAATTCGTTGTAATTGGCTTGTTTTGGAGAATGATCATACCCAACCGTACGGAGCATATCGATTGGTTTCGTCACCACGAGAGACTAAATCGACGGCGTGTTTCTTCTGGGGGATTTTCGGAGCTGTGTACACATCGAGCTTGTTCGACTACAATGATGGCACACAAGTTAGACGAATGCAAACGTTAACGGTGCTCGACAACTGCTGCAGCACCACGACCGACCACATTTCGGAGTGGCAACTGATTTTGCCCTGGAAGCAAAGTCACGGCAGAGGACATGAAAACCATTGGGACTGCGTTTACAAATGGGTGGAATATTGGACAGCGCAATAGATTCAACATACACCATTTCTTGATAAGGTCCTGGTTGGTTAGGATCGTTGAGTGAAGTAAGACCATGAATTCTCACCATTACGTTCGTGAAAAAGGTATTGATTCAGCTGGCCCTTTTGTTTTAAGGTAGGCCTAGAAACATCGCACTCATCATCGTCTTCCGAAGAAACGAAATATATCGATGAAATGGTTACAAAATCTAAGCGGCAGTTCCCGATGCCAACTTCAGTTTCTCCTTGTATGTTGTCATCAATGGATCGGATGCTTCCTTGGGCAGGAACATGGCAACGTCTTCGGGCTTTTTCTGTGCCGTCACCCATTTGTCTAGTAGCTCGTTCTGCAAGTTCGTGGCCATCTTCTCCGTTCTCGGGTCTTTTTTCGCTGCAGTGAGAATCCTTACCAGAGGTTTGTTGTAATAGTACTTCGTCATCGCATCGATCATGTTTGCCTTCTTGTCTGGAAACCGGTGGTTGTACTCGTTCAGGTATTTAACCCACCATTCGAATTTCGGACTGGAAAGCAGAGTGTCCCCAGCACTGTTCAGGTAAAAGTAAGCGAACACAACTTGTGGCGTCCTATCATCATCCATCCAACGCTTGAATCGCCCAGCAAGCACCATCTTGGCAATTTCCACTGTGCTCGGGTTTGCCATCGCCACATCGACAATGCGATCCATTTGAAAGTGCATGTAGCTATTGGCATGGAGTGACGTGAATAACGATGCCTGGTTATTGGGGTTCTCCTTGTTGAAAGTGTTCAAGTAGCCAAACCACGTTTTGAACTGCGGTGTGGTGAGAACCGTTTCCCCCACCTTATCAAGTCCCATAAATTTAAAAACCTTAGTCGGGTGTACATTGCTCGATAGCCATTCCTGGTATTGCTGACTCAAGAGTTTCGTAGCTGTGCTCTCCATACTGGGGACCACCTTCCCTGCTTCGAGGATTTTGAATAGAGCAATGTCGTCGAAATTGTTTGTCAAGGTTGTGAACAAACTGGACTGCTTCGTCGGATTCTCTTGATTGAACTTCCGCATATAAGACGTCCACGTGCTGAGCAGCGGGTTGGAAAAGAGTGTTTCGCCTTCCTTGTGCAGTTTCAGCAGCTTGAAAACGTCGTCCGTAGATTTCCCACTTCGGATCCAGCGCTGAAGTTGCGCCGTCTCCAAATTCGCAGCCATACTCGTGGTCTTCTCGACATTCTTTGCCGCAAGAATAATCGTTGCGAGGCGCCAATCTCCGTATCTCCTCGTAAATGTTTGAATCATTGTCGTCTTCTCTTTGGGGTATTTTCTGTTAAAATCGTTCATATACTTGACCCAAATGTTGAGCAGCGGGTTCTCCAGTAGATCGTCCGTAGCCTTGCCAAGTCCAAATGTCACTAAGGCGTACCCTGGAGATTTTCCGTCTCGCAACCATTGTTGGAGCTGCTCAGTTTGCAATTTCGTCGCGATACTTTCCGTCTCCTTGGATTTCTTGGCAGACTCAACCATCTTAAACAGACGCGCATCGCCGTAGAATTTCGTCAAAGTCGACACCATTGATATCGCACCTTCAGGATGCTTGGCGTTGAAATTGTCCACGTACGCGATCCACGTGGCAAATCCCTTGTTGGTTAGTAGGTTACCTCCGACTTTGTCAAGCTTGAGCAGCCTCAGCACATCACCTGGTGGTTTTCCAATGTCTAACCAGTATCGAACTTGCTCAGCCTGCAGTCTGGTGGCAAGCATCTCCGTACTCGACACCCTTTTCGCTGTTTCCAACATGGCCACTAAAGCTTCGTCTCCATACTGCGTTGTCAGAGTCAGAATCGGTGATGTTGCCTTCTCGGGAGTCTCCAGGTTGAGATCATCGACGTACTTGATCCAAGTTGGAAATTGCGGGTTGTCAAACAGGTTATCCCCTGCCTTGGTAAGTTTCAGCCAAGAGAAAATCGTATCCGCAGACTTCTCACTGTCGAGCCACCCCTGCAGCATCTTTTCAGTGACTGTCGACGGCGCGAGCCAACTTTTAGCTTTTTCAATGGCCGAGGAAGTAAATCCTCTTTCTCCGTCATTTTCGTCATACTCGATGGGGTGGGCCCTCAAAAGTCTTCCGCTCCTTGCGTCAGAAGTACTCGCTGGGAACCGGGCGGTAATCCTTGCATCTACTAGTATCGTGTTACTCCTGGTGTTGGCCAATGTGAGGAGAACGACGATAGGCAGCAGCACAATGCAGTGGAAACGTATCGGAGGCATCCAGCTTTAGTCTAGAAAGGAAATTGTGGAGAATTTAGCCTCGGTCTAGAAATTCTGCCAGTTCGATTAGAAGGGAACACCGTTGACAGCGTTTAATAGCCACACGATTCCAAAACTGATCTCTGTCGGACAGCACAGAATGATTATTCTTTCACTGTTTACGAACAGCTTTCTCATTCGTGATCAGTCAGTGCAAACTTCCACCAAGTAGGTGCATTGAAGCGGAAACAACGAGCATTTGGTTGCTCTGATAATTTAAGGCAAAAAGAGCGCAAAATGCTTATCGCAGCCAAAGCATCCTGTTGAAATACTAAGTAGTACTATAGTAGTAGTATTTTCAGTAACCATTGGCGACTCACAGCTTCTAAGGAATTCATCATTGACTTCTATTGCTGCATCTTGTCGCCCTTATACAATCTATATCGCTGTCTTCTCGCTTGATCACTTCTAATACTTACCCTGTGTTCATATATGTCTCGCGGAGGCTAGCAAAACTTTAGTGCACACTATAACTTGTGCCACACTTTCGAGTCTAGGAACCCTGCTCGTCATGAGCTCGAGGAGAGGTTTCTGCCTTCAGCTGGAACAACTCGTCATCACGTGAGGCCACAGTCTGGCGAAGGCGGCGGTTCTCCAACTCTAGCTCGCGGATCTTGCTCATGCGCGTTTCCTGTTCTGCCTGAGCGATTTCGAGCCCGCGCACGAATTCAAGTAGCAGCTCTTTCTGCTTGTACAATTCACCCTCTTCTGTCTGTTGCCACCGCCCGGTGCGTTGATCCATCTTGGACAGCTCGCCGAGATACTTTGTCTTGAGCATTGCGGTGAGTGACGGACGGGTGCCGCCTCCTGGTGAGGCCTGAGGCATCGGATTCGGCGCAATGGGAGCTTCTTCGAAGATAGCTTCCCGATAAGTCGGGGTGTCGCGTTGGGCATCCTCTTCGTGCTCCGGTTCATCTTCTGCATCTCCATCGTATTCTTCTTTGGTTTCTGCTACGTCTTCGTCATTGTCTGTCAGGTGTCGAGACGACGACGTGGATAACGGCAGTGTTTTGGTGCTAGCACTACCTCCACTGCCGATCAATGTCTTGTTCGAGGTGTTGACGGAGCTACCAGAGTGGACGAGTCGTGGTCGCGCATGGTCTTCGTCTTTCCCCTCCTCCTCTTCTTCAGGCTCCGGCTGGCTAATACTAACAGTGCTGGTGCTGTGGACTGGTTCGCGGCGCTGTAGTGGCCGGGTTGCCGCTCTGGACTGCGTTTGAGGCACCTGAAGCTCCATCTCGGCTTGTTGTCGGGCAGCAAGCTGTCTCGGTGTTGGTTTTCGCTGAGTTTGATTGTAGGCCGGATCACCTTGTGATATTGCCTGAACTGGTGGTGGCTGTTGAGGTTGAGCAGGCATAGCCATTGCAGGGAACGTATCTTCATCTACCGACGCGAGCTCCTCTTCGTCTGGTCGCTCCTGCGCTTGCGAAGAGTTCAGGATCACCCTGTTGATGTTGTTGATGGCAAACTTGAGCTCCATTTGCCGCTCATCGAGTGGGGACTGGTTCGAACTGCTCATCTGCGCAGGTCCTCTTGGCCATCGACGTATCTGCAAGTGTTCCAGCTGCTCTTCTAACTCTCGAATACGAGACCGGTACTTCCGTAGTAATGCCGACTCACCCAAACTTTCGTTTACGACCACCCGATTGCGTACTCTTCGAGCACGGCTTGCAAACTTCAACGTGCTGTGGGTCTCCGCTAAACACTCGACTGATGGGGAGGCAGTACAAACAATCGCGATTTGCGCTTGACCACCCAGTGACGGCTGAAGAATTCGAGTGAGCTTCGAATTGCGATACGGTAAATGTGGCGTACTCGGCGTCCTCACGCTTCCGGGTGTTTTCCTATGGCGGTCGCGACTGAGCTTCCAGATGATATGTCCTAGCGTGAGCAAGCTGCGGTTGATGAACTTGCCTTCCTCTAATGCTTGTCCTGTAGTGTTGGCAAGGCGGACGCTCTCGGAGCCGGCAAGATCGATAATATTCAGTGTTGCAGACCGAACTGGCGCCACTTCGCCGCGGTCTCGACTGCTTCGTTTCGCTTGACTCTCGATCACCTTCAAACAAGCACGAGCACAACCCAGACAGAAACCCGTCGCGGCGTGAGTAAGTGAGTCAGTTCAAAGCTCTGTCCTACTGTGTAGCAGTGTTGAGATGCTAGTTTGCTCCCTGTCTGTCGGGGCTGTCCACATAGCGCAAGACTCGACATGCAAATGCAAGAAAACAATAAAACTTCACATACCATTCGGAACACGACGTGAGACCGGGAAGATTGGTCGTTCGATTCGGTCATGGCCATGTGACGGTGCAAGTTTCCCACTTCCACAAGCGAAAGCACGTGCTCGGTGGACAGCACAATTTCCTCTCGCAAGCCTTTGATCACCACGTCCTTTGTCACAAACCCGTCGCGAGCGTTTCCACTTCCTGCAGCCCCTCGGTTGTGTACATCGTAGATCTTGATATCCGACTTAGCACCCGCAGCCAATAAATCGTGGATCCGTTCGTTGTAAATCTCCAAATACGAAAAACGCAGCAGAAACTCCATACTCGGGTGTCGTGCAATGTGGTCAAAGATGTCCTGCACGCCTAACTGAATGATACCGGGGTCGCCTCGACCACCCTGAACAAAGGCAAGTATTCGGCACAAAGAGTCGGTTCAGCATTTGATTAAAACAGTTTCAACCAAATAAGAATCAAACACCAACCTGCATGGTGTACGTCTTGCCCGTGCCCGTTTGGCCATAGAGGAACACGGACGAGTGGTAGCCTTCAGTAGCTGCCATAATAGCATCCTAAGCAACAATAGAAGCAAACAGCACAACCCGTTAGTGGTTTTTACCCGATCGTCGCTTTGTGTATCATAAATGGTGGAGTCGGGGTGGGACGCCCCCATCCTTGTACGACCGAGAGCAGCCAAGTGAGTGAGTTCCTCATGGCTTCCATTCTTGCCCTCTCCTCACCTTGACAGTCTCGTCATAAACCGTTTGGGTTTGGGTCGCTGGGGGGTACAAATAGTCAAACGAGTACGAGGACGGCAATGTCGACGCCGAATCTCTCAAGGCCGAAGAAGTTGACGAAGCTGTGGACCCCCCACTGCGTTTTTTAGCCTTCTCCTCTCCGTCACTTGTCGAAACCCGCGTCGGGATCTGCGCTGGGAAAATCTGCTGATAAATAGTGTTTTCGTGCCTGAATAAGAATAAAAGCAACAAAGCCCAAATGAGTCAACGGGGACGAGATCAAAAGTCGAAAATGGGTCACTTTAGCTACCATGTCCAGGCCGCTTTACCGCCGGCCTTGAGCTTCTCGGTCCTTGTGAAGGGGCGGAGGCGGACGCACACTTTGATGCGTTTGTCGCGCGCGGGGGCCGCCGCGGCGCTCAACGGGGCCATGCCAAAGGAGCCTCGAGGGGAGCGCGAATCCGATAGTAATACTGGGGCGGGGATTGTTCCGGGCAGCTCGGCGCTGCTACAGACGGCGCAGAGAGCGCGCGCGGCGGCAATGAGGGAGCCCCGCGACGACAGTACCGTCGCCCCATCCACGTCGTGACCCATCGTGGTGTGCTCCACACAAGCGCCGGCAAGAGCAAACGAGGCAGGTAAAACACAGCTCGTCAAGGTGGAGTGGACACTCGTGCTTGGTGGTGCACTACCAAGAGTTTTGTGCTTGTTGCTGCAGTTGCAGTTGAGCTGTTGCTGGTGTGCTCTTTTTCGTAGTGGTTTTGCGTGGCGAGAAGTTCAGAATTATTACTGCTAGCGCTACGTTGAGACGCGCTGAAGCGCCAAGCATGACGTGGCGAACTCCGTCGCGACGACCAACGCGTGTGTTCGGTGGGTTCCTTTTCCAGCGAACCAGCGACGGCGGCGACCATGAAAAATATGCAAGCAACAATGGCAATAAACTGCACCAAGACTGAAGACAACGAGACCTGAGTCTGCGCTATCTTCTGGATGTACTGTAAGGCAGGTGCAGGATTTTGATGCGAGCCGGACTCTGCCTTCGCTGCGAAGCACTCGCGGCTTCTGGTCGACGGAGACGAACGCGAGCAGAACTCGAGTTTCCTCTCATCGTCCGCCTGCGCCAGTCGTTCGCAGACCGAGCAGACAGGACGCGCCAGAGTTGGACAACGAGCTGCGCAACAATGGTCCAAAAGGCAATTGACGCACGAAAGACTCAAGGCAGCTTGGGCAATTTACGCCTTCGCAGCAGGAAGCCTTGCCCACCCTGCCAAGCTTGAGACGTTGGCCGCTTGGCGCTCGGGGATCCCCTTCAACGTAGCGGCGATCTGGCTCGGTTTTTTGGTCGCAGTTTCCAAGATGTTCTCGGCGTGCAAAGCCTCGACACTCGTCCACACAATCGAACGACAGCCACTTTCCAGGATCCGTCCGTCGTGTGCGCCACACTAATCTATGTCCGATAACACCACAAGGTCTCCGCTAAAGCTGGGCTGGTTGTTGTTGGGTAAACACCTCGCACAATGCTGGCCTCACGTCGCTTGATCACGCGGCCTCAGCCCGCGCTCGCCAGTCGATTCTTCTCCTCCAGCGATATTAACAATACTACAGGAAAAATGCAGATCCTCGAAACCATCGACGCCTTCCGCAAAGCCCGACTCGCTCTACCTCAAAATGCTACACTGGGGCTCGTGCCAACAATGGGGGTTTGTGTCTTTGCAACAATAACCTTTTTTATTATCGTTCTCTAACCTTTTATTTATTATATGGTTCTAATGCTGTAGGGTCTTCATGACGGCCACATGTCGTTGGTGAAGCAGGCACGAGATTCGTGTGACTTTGTGGCTGCCAGTATTTTCGTGAATCCGGCGCAGTTCGGTCCTAATGAGGATTATTCCAAGTACCCCCGTACTTTTGAGAAAGATGTCGCTCTGTTGGAGAAACAAGGTGTGGACCTCGTCTTCTTCCCGACGGCAGATGAAATGTACTCGCCTTATCATCGTTGCTACGTGGATCCGGAGGGGTTCGACGATTTGGTGGAGGGTCAATGCCGCAAAGGCCACTTCCGCGGTGTTGCAACCGTTGTTTCCAAGTTGTTCAACATTGTGCAGCCCACGCATGCGTTTTTCGGGCAGAAGGATGCAGCTCAGGTTGTGTTGATCAAGCGCATGGTGTCGGATTTGAACCTTCCGGTGCAGATTGAGGTTGTGCCGATAGTGCGTGAAGTTGATGGGTTGGCGCTGTCGACACGGAACCAGTACTTGTCATCGATGGAGCGTGAGGCGGCGAGTGTGCTGCATCGTGGACTTCGACATGCGCAGGAGTTGTTCCAGAAGGCGAAGAAGGACGGGAAGACGACGATTGATGCGAATGAGTTGCTTCATGTCGTCCGAGAGGAATACGAACGGGAACCATTGGTGACATCCATCGATTATGTGTCGGTGGGGTCGAAGGAGACGATGCAAGAAGTGGACGAGGTTGACGCGGCCGAGGGAGCCATCATTTCCGTCGCCGTCAAGCTCGGCCAGTGCCGCCTGATCGACAACATTGTTCTGTAGACGGGAGCAATGCCCCGACATGCAAGACCTAGATAAATTCTGGTAAGACTAAATAATGCTTTCATTGACACATGTGGAGTGTGATAACGGCCAGCCTGGGTTCATCAGCCATTGCGTTTTTTCGCTGTCCAAGTGATTCCTGTCATGTCCAACGGGCGTTTGCGGCTGGTAGCTGCAGTACTTGAACTCGTCTGGTTCAGCACGTCCGCGTCCAAAGCATCCCAATCGATGTCGTCTAAACTGTTGTCGAGCACTGTACGACTGCTGCTTGCGTTCGGTTTGGTAGATGTCAGCGAGGTTTTGTGCTTGTTTTTATCCTGGAAAAATGGGGATGACTTGGGAGCTAGGGGCGCCTCGATAACTTCAACATCGGGATCCAATGCGTCTAGATTGTCCAGCACGTTGCTGGAGCGGACAGATGCCACGGGGGTTGGAGTCAAGTTGTTCTGTAGCATGTTAAAACGTATTCAGTCAGTCAAGCAACTCACAGAACAATCATCGCCTTTGTCGGCACCAGCGCACCTTTTCGAGGTATGTCTTGACCATGTTGATGATCGATTCGCCATACTTCTTTACTCGAGTACGACCCACACCATCAATCTCCAGGAGCTCCGCATTGGACACGGGGACCGCATTGGCGATCGCTGCAATACCACCAGTTGTAAGAATGTGGTACGGCATGGCGTTTTGGATGTCACACACGCTTGCGCGCCAATCCTTGAGCAGTTGGGCAAGTACCTCGACGTGATGCTCAGGAATTCTGTTTGAACCATTTACGGAGACGGTTAATACAATACAGCCTAAGATGAAGCTGCACAACATAGCGCACCTTCTTGAAGACTTTTTCTCAGGAATGAGTGGGTACGCCGTTGTTGTCGCGGGTGGCGGGACCACCTCTACCACATCGTCATCGTAATTATCGCGAAGCTCTTCGACCAGGTCTTTCGCGGTCGCCTTTTTCTTCTTCTTTGTCGTCTTTTGGGCCCCGCTTGTCGTCGTCTTTTGGGCCCCGCTTGTCGTCGTCTTTTGGGCCCCGCTTGTCGTCGTCTTTTTGGCAGCTGCAGCTTTCTTTGGGGCCTTTTTCTTGGAGGTCTTGGCATTCTCTTGTGGTGCGCCATCACTCGCGGACGCACGCGACTGATATTTAGTCTTGCACACGATACGAACTCGTTCGCCGCGCATGAGTCTGTTTGCATTGATTCCCAACGATAAAAAAGTTGTAGTGAAACCTTTCGCATTGGTTTGGTCCTGCACACCACAGTCACAATATCGTAAGTTGACAGCAGCTTTTAAAATTTCAAAAGCACAACTTAGCCTTACCACTTCCCGCAGATATTGCCGGAGAATCATGTGATACAGAATGCGCTCCACTTCACTGCGCGAGTAGCGTCCTTTGCCTTTACCAAATCCTCTGAGCTGTGAGAACTGATCCTGCTTCCATTCCCTGCCCTTGACCGCCAAGCCAAGAAATATTTGAGCAATCTGTACGAGCGTCGTGGGATCACCACTTTCTTGGAGATTTTTGACTAGAGACGCGTAAAATCCACTCGTTAGCAACAGGCCAGTACCACACAACAACGCCTGAATCACAGTAAACGTACTCATTTCGGCCAGAGCTACACAGTCCTCAGTTACATCCGACTTCTCGAACGTAATATCCAATGCCTTGTTTTTGCAGTTATCGCAAGTTCCGTGGCACTGCTCGCTCGAAAAATGCTCGCCGAAATACTCGAGAAGTGACGTACGGCGACATTCGACTTGATTTTCACAGAACTCTGTCATGCGTCGAAGGTTCTGCAGATGAACGTTTCGATGCTGCATATTCTCGCGATCCTTCGTGATCAATTTGCGCCGTCGAGTCTAATGTACACATGAACAAAAGTTAGCACGAATTTAATCAAGACATCGAGAACACATGCACATACCAGATCCAAAAACGAATAATAGAGAATGCAATTTGACACTTCGCCATCTCTCCCTGCTCGGCCAGCTTCCTGCAAAAGAAGAAAATTTAGCCGCAGCACACTTAAATTTCGTAACAGAACCTGTACCTGGTAGTAATGTGTCACGGACTGGGGCATTGTGTGATGAATAACGTAGCGCACATCGGGTTTGTTGATTCCCATCCCGAAGGCTACCGTGGCGCAAATGAGCTTGATTTTGCCTTTGCTCCACTCGTGATGACGGTAAGCGCGATCCTCCGCCTCTAATCCCGCATGGTAAAACGAGATTTGACTTGCTTTTCGCGTGTTTTCAAACCCCAGCGCCTTGATCAGTTTTTCTGCTGTTTGTTCGCAATCCTTTTTCGATAGACTACTCGAGGAAATGATGCACCAGGTGGTTAGTTTCAACAAAATCATAACGCGGCACTCCGTCTACGTACCAGTAGATTATTCCCGAATCGTCGATATGTTTCCGCACGAAATCTGCTATCTCCGTCATGAACTTAGAAGATTTTTTCCGTACGTCATACGTCAAGTTTGATCTACAAGTTGTACAGCACAATCAGAAACCGCAGGTTACCAGCACCAAAAATGAATACATACCGATTAAAACTTGAGCGGGTGATGAACGGGTTTCTCAGTTTCAGGCTTTTGACGATATCTGCCTCCGTTTGCGAGTTTGCAGTGGCCGTTAAAGCCATAATGGGGACCTGCACATACAAATTGTCAGCATTATGTGTTTACTCAAAATGCGCAGCAAAACAACCACGCACCGATGGGAATTTCTCCCGTAGTGCCCCCAGCGTCAAGTAGTCTTTTCGGAAATCGTGACCCCACTGGCTAATACAATGTGCTTCGTCGATCACAAACCGAGCCAATAGGCCCCGCTTTTCAAGTGATTCAAATAAATTATTGAGCATGGGGCTTGACGCGATTTTCTCGGGGGTCACATACAGCATTTTGATACTGATGCGATTTGAAAAGAGTTGTGAAATAATTGGCCTTTGGGCGCCGTACTCTTGATCGCCTCCCTTCAAATTTGCAACGCCCACATCCAGCGCTTCTAATTGCTGAACTTGATCTTGGATTAACGAGACCAAAGGAGAAATTACGACGGTGACACCATCATCGATGCAAGCAGGCAACTGGAAGCAAAGGCTTTTACCACCTCCCGTCGGCATCAGCACGAAAACATCGCGACCACTGAAAGCTTCCATGACTGTTCGCTCCTGATTCGGTCGAAATGCGTTGTGACCAAAAACATCGCGAATAACTCGTTTCGCGCGCTGCATTTTGGAGTTCACGCCCGGATCACTAGAGACGCAGGGCTGCTCCACAACGACCTGACGAGTCTGGTTTACTCCACTAGCATAATGATCTCCTCCCGTTCCTGATTCACCGTCCACCCACGAGTGAAACCCGCATGTACTGCATCGATAATACATTCGATTGGCATTACGTCCATGCTGCACACGAGCTTCCACAGTGGGCATCCCACAAGAACACGTTGGGTTTGCGTTCGAGGCGCCAACTCCGTTATTCTGCGCCTCCAACATCTGCACAGGTCGAGGTGGGGCTTGCACGGGAGAAACATTCCGACTGAGTGGAGACGCTTTTGCTGTCCCTTTGCATTCTCTATATCGTCTGCTCAACTCCTCCAATTCCTGTTCCAGTTCTGTTCGTCGTTTCTGCATGAAATCCGGCACTTCTCCCTCTAGCGATGCATCATCGCATTCCTCTCGAACTCTGCGTAGATAGCCCCGTGTCTGTTTAATTGATTGGCGTAGTTCATCAGCCATCACAGCACTAAGTGTCTCCTGGGGTACACTAGTCTGTGTAGATGGCGGCGAAATAAAGCTCTCATCAGCGAAAGGCGATCTCTGCAGAGTACTTCGCCGCTTCTGCTGTTGTTCCTGCGCCCGCTGGTGATTAGCGACCAATGCATCCACATCCACATCGTCAAACAAGCTATCTGCGTCATCCAGCCCTGAATACGACGTTTCTTGCACCGTAACACGAGCTTGTATCGCTGCTCCACTCTTCGCACACCCTGTATTGGTCCGACCAGCCACTGATGGCATCGGAGACGGTGTATCTGTCCTCGTTAAGTCCACCACATCGACCCCAGCCTGGAAACCTGCCCCTGACGGCTCATATCCTGCTCCATCTCTCCCTCTACTCTCAGAAGTTGCGCTATACTGCCTCGACATTGTGGTTGGCCCTGTATCAATCACTGGGATCGTTCCCAACGCAATCCTCGGCGTCGGAACCACCTTGAGCTTCGTCGAAGCCTTCGATCTCGCCCTTAACGCCTGGAACTTCTGCAGTGCGTGTCGTCCTCTTTCAATCGTCTCCAAACAATTCTCTTTATCCGCTACTCCATCGTCAGCACTGTGCAGTAAACGGTCCCGAAATGAAAAATAATACAAATAAATAAAGCATTTGTTAGAGTTCCGACGCCTCTAACCGGCACAAAAGCGCGCGAACTGGGCGTATAGAGTCGCTTACGCTTGTTTCCTGGCTGCGCGACTGTCGAGATACGCTCCAATGACGTGGGAATTAAGACACTGCTGTAATGTGTTCTTAGGAGCCTGAGTATGGTGTTTGGAGGGGGATTACGCAGTGAATAGAGATAATTAGAGAGTGAGAGTGGTATGGTTAGATAGCGCTGCGTCTTAGCTACATGGTGGCTACCTTCTCGGCCCATGCGAGTTGCTCCTTCAGGTTGAATTGCGGCGCCGCGTCCGCGCGCTCCTTCGTCGTCGACGCCTTCGCGCGCATAGTGCGGAATAGGAAGAGTGAATGTTTTGTGCAACTTTTGAATAGTGACACTTGAGTGACATAGTTGAAGCTGTCGAAAAATAATACGGTAGTAAAGGATTGCTACTATAGTAATCTGGCTAAGGTCGTTGGAGCGCTTTCAACGCGTGAATAACGTCGTTGATCTCGATTCTCTCGCTGGGGTCGAAGTGACACATTTTTCCCACTAGCTTGGAAACATCTTCGCTGCACTTTGCAGGTTGTTGAGGAATTCGCTGCAGCTGGAGCACATAATTCTTGACAACTGGATCAAGCATCCGTATTACTCGTTTGTTAAAGATCCTGGGGAACTTCCCGGGACCACGCCTGACCACTCGGACCATCTTGACCCCTTCCTGACGCTGTCCCCGGAATGATTTTGACCCTTCTTCGAGGAGCCAACAGCGCCCTAGTGTTCTCAACCGTGACGTACTCACTGAGGCACATTTGCCCGAATCATGACATCCGGGACGCGCTCGAACAACGTGCTGTGGCTCTGCAGCAGATCCGAGTGGAGGCAATGTTCGTCATGAACTTCCACTGCTGCCGCCTGTTCGAGCACCATCGGCGCAGCCACCCGAACTACCCAGTAGTGCCGGCAAGATCTCGCACGATGGAGACAGCCCTACAGCTAGACCAAGCTACGTTCTACCGGTGCTGCGCTGCTGTCTTTGGTGACGAACAGATGCGCGCGCCAAGGGTTTCGACTAACGCTGCACTAGAGGAGTCCATCAACGTCTACAAGGCTTCACGATCGAGGGTCATGCCGTACATGCCGCCTACGCTATTCGATTCAAGCTCCGCTATCGAAGAACTGGCGAATGACATGCTCGTCGCGGCGCAGCAACACGTTCGAACGAACTTCGAGGCGCGGCTTGTCAACTTCATTAGCCTGCAGCTTGCGTATCCGCGGGGAACAGCTGAGGCCATGGTCGCTCGACTAAAGTCAAGTCCTGAAGACCTCACGGACGTCGAGAAGCAATGGCTTGAGTGGCTAGAACTGCCTCCTACAGCTGCGAACATCGCTAGCCACGAAGTGCTATTTCTCGGCAAGCTGTACGACATGCTGAAGGTAATGGAGCCAATGCACGACCAAGATGAGATCCCGAAATGGTGTCGGCTCTTTACGTTGCTGCCGCAGCCCACCTCCTGTGTGCCGGCGTTCTTCCCAGTCACTACAGGTGCTCTACCAAGTCGCAAAACAAGTTTTGGCAACTACGGGCAAGGATGTCTTTGGGCTTTACAAGTCCACAAACTCTCGTGGCCATCGGACGTATGCTACGTCTACGGAGTTCCAAGAAGTGCGCGAGAGGATGTGGACCACGGTGCTCAACCTCGGAGACTGCGTCAGCCGTACTGCGGATCCCCGAATTGGCGTTCCAAGGCGCAACTTCGAGCATCAGATCTCCACGAATGGGTACAGTGCTGCTGTGCTGACGTCAATTCCTGCTCCTCTTGAACGACCTGCTCTTTCTCCGAAGTATATACCAAATACATTGATCGGGATTGACCCAGGTCTACGGATGATGCTGACGGCATACAGCCGTCCTATGCTGGAGTTTGTCTGCAACGCACCGGAAGAGCCATGCTCCATGCCCGGTTGGTGCAGTACCTGTCCAGGCCACGTTGGCGGCAGACGCCATGGCAAGAAGCGCAGCAGGAACCGCCGTCGTCGCCACCGACGCAAGAGGCGCAGCAGAGCACAGTGCGATGTGGAGGGGTGGTGCGAGATCTGTCACAGGCACCACCCAAAGCACCGTCCGCGGAAACACGGTGTC
The DNA here is from genome assembly GCA_025722995.1 of Phytophthora agathidicida. Taxonomy (NCBI): domain Eukaryota; phylum Oomycota; class Peronosporomycetes; order Peronosporales; family Peronosporaceae; genus Phytophthora; species Phytophthora agathidicida. Next base: position 1,535,056 of record CP106972.1, on the reverse strand, counting down.
AGGCGCCGATCTCACTTCCTGCGTGACAATTCTCACGTCCTACAAGTCACGTTCCCGAGAGTACCGACACATGAGTCGTGTCGAGCACCAAGCATTCTGGTTCGAAAACCTGAAGAAGAGGTATCCGCGCTATGGTGCGTTTTTGAAGGACATGCCATCGTTCAAGACTTCGTCGTCCGTGTCTCTGCTCTCTCGCTACGAGCACATGTGGAGGAATATCAACGCCATGCTGGAGTTCTGCGCTCTCAAAGGGTTTCGAAAGTGGAGATTTACACTGTCGCGATTCAAACGCAAGGCCGTGGCGAAACTCGCCAAGCGTGTCGTCCCGACCGTGGACCGTGACGTGTGTGTGGCTCTCGGAAAATGGAGCAGCCAGATTCACCTCGCGGGCCATATGCACGTCCCGCTCAAGCGGTTCGCGCTTGAACTCTCTCGCCGTGCAACCCTCGTCATGATCGACGAATTCCGTACCAGTTATCTTTGCTCCGAGTGCTCACGACCGATGGTGGATACGCCATTCAAGATCTACGGGACGACGAAAACCAAGAGATCGAGGAATGTGCGTGTCTGCGGAAACGTAGTTTGCGCAGCGAACTACTGGGAGCGTGACATCAATGCGGCGAAAAACTTGTGGCAGCTAGGGCTCCTCCAAGTCACCAACCAGCCTCGAGCTCCACAGTTCTGCAGAGGATACCAAATCGACTAAGTCGACTGAATTCAACCAACGTGGGAACGGGACCCTGAGAAGGACCTCAAACGAAAGCCCACTCGGTAAACGGGCTGCTGGGGAGTGAAAGATGTAGTGCCTTCATTCATAGGTAGCCCAGTCCGAGCGTAAAGTTCTCTCGAGATCATTCTTAGTGAATATACCATACCCCACGGATACTTCCCTCTCGCGGCTTCGAGAATGCACATGCCGAACGAGTAGATGTCCGGCTCGTACGTCGATTTTTCCCCACGCAGAACCTCTGGGGGCTTTCCACTGAATAGCACCGACACGCACCTTCTTACTGTCTTTTCTGTCTGGTTTTGGCTTTTTGCACTGGTTTGACTTCAAAGTGCTTAGACCAAAGTCTGTAAGTTTGGCATACCCATCCGTGGGAACTTGGGGAAGTTGCGGATAGCTACGCAGGCACGAATCAAGAACGTCATTCCGCAGCAGTTTCGGTCATCAAGTCACTCGATGGCGCTTCAGGGTGGGTGAACGTGCTTAGCCAGATAGGGGCTATCGCAATGATTCAGTCGAGTTTGTTTATTATCCGCCAGCTGCGATACCATCCGCAGTTGAATGTGTTCGCACGTACTATCACGTGCTCTTTTCGCCAGTTCCGCGACTTTTTTGCCATTTTCATCGTCATTTTTCTGACGTTCTCCTTCGTTGGAAACAGTCTCTTCGGAAAGGAAGTACTCCAGTTCTCGACGGCATCAAATTCGATGGTTTCTTGTATCGACATGTTGTTTCAAACGTTCGACTACGCTGATATCAATGATTTCGTTGGGCGGGGACATTTTACTGGAGCTACATGGTAGTGAATATTGTTCTGCTGAACATGTTGTTGGCCATTGTGATGCGCGTCTATGAGATTATAACCGAAGAGGCCTACGGTGGAGATGTGAACAGACGACTCGTGGCAAGGATCCGTGATAATTATCCGTACAGGGAGAACTTGGAATCGCTTCCATGGTGGCGCTCTCAGCGCACAAAACGGCCAATACCTAGCAATGATCACCTCGCTCGTACCAAGCCAGACGATGGCGATGTCGAACCTTTTTTTCTGGCATGTTTTAACGCAGTGGAATGCGATATCCGAAAACTTCCCCGAGAAAACGTGATTTGGGAAGGAAAAGCATACCCACCACTCTTGCGGTAGGTGCTCAAAGCGAAGCGAAAACACCTCAAGAACACGGAAGAATCAGGGTCAACTTGGATTTTGACGACAAATGTGCTGCTTGAAATGTTTCCAGCTCCATCAATCACTGATGAGGAGATTCATGAGACGTTCCAGTATCTCCACCAAGGTTTATTTCTCGGAAGTGCTGTGTCTGATCGAACCACATTGAGTAGCAAATCGGGGTCAAACAACAAGTTTGGTGAAGAGCAAAGCGCAGCGCGTGACAAGCAAACAGAAGAACAGATTTACAAGCTATCGCAAGAAGTTGAAGTGCTGAATGCCCGTGTGGTAGGGATCGAACAAAAACTGGATAAAATGCTGGAACTACTTGTTTCGACTCGCGGCAAATCTGGATAAACACCAACGATACCAAACTTTTGTGTGGAACACGGGTTCATGGGGCTGATTTGTAAATCCTGGAAGAACTGGGGTGGAGAGTAAGAGGCGTCCCCTTCATTTGCTGAAATGCACGAGTCCAACGAGCTGCCTCTACTGACGAGTGTTGCCGTCGTGTGTCGACAATTCCTTCCTCTGTCGGCTCAACTGCAGGTTGTCCGACACATTGAAGAGTTTGTCGACTATTCAACGCAGTACGCCTTTTACGAGGCGTGCTATACGTCTATCGAGCTCGCAAAACGGGTTTTCATTCGGACCGGTTGCGACGAAGACGAAATTGTTGACATACTGGTTCGAGCTACAAGAGCAGGAGACTTAGACGAGGTTAAGTTGTTTCGTGAGGTGGGGGAGAGATTCGCAGGTGTTCCATCGAGTGACCTGTTAAACCGGCAGCCATTTTTGCCTTTGAATGCGGCTGCAGTCAATGGACATCTTCGAGTGGCAAAATGGTTGGTGAAAAATGGCGCACGGTTGGGCGAGAGAGACCATGATGGTCAGACTGCTCTCCATAAAGCAGCGAGTGGGGGGCATTTTCCTGTGCTGCTGTGGCTCGTAGAAGAGAAACGTGTACGAAACTTGGATGATAAAGATTTTAACGGTGCTACGGCATTACACCACGCTGCGTGGGCGGGACATTGCTCTATTGTGAAGTGGCTTTTGCTAAATGGCGCAGACATGAATGAGACCGATGCCGAAGGGTGCGTAGCGCTCCACGAAGCAGCTCGAGGTGGGTCGCTTGAAGTGGTGAAGCTACTTGTGGAAAAAGGATCTCTCATTAATTACGCGGATACCAACAGACAGACCGTGCTGCATATCGCCGCCACGTGTGGATACCGAGAAGTGGCAGGGTTTCTCGTGGAAAAGGGTGCCCACCCGCTTGCTGTAGATAATTTCGGACGAAGTGCAACTTACTATGCCTTGACGAATCACAATTTCGTTATCGCCGAATCAATACTCAAGTTGTGCTCAAGTGACAACACTGCATCTTCAGAGAGTGATTTGGGGGAGATCCTGTTAGTTGCGGCATCTGCGGATCAAGTCGGCATCATTGAGCTACTCCATGAAAAAATGGGCGTTGATATCGGAAGTTCACTCCTGAACGGGCGGACAGCTCTGCATGAAGCAGCCAAGGGCGGCGCTATCCATTCTGTCGAACTTCTTCTAAGTCGTGGACTCGACGTTTGCCAAGCGGACGGGTTTGGCTCGACAGCATTGATCGAGGCTTGTCGACAGGGTCATCTTCACATATTGAAGCACGTTTTAACTTTACGAGTGAACTTATCTGATGTTGACTTTGCTGGGAGAACGCCTTTGCATTATGCTGCGGAGGGAGGCTACGGCCCTGTCGCAGAGCTACTGTTATCGCACAAGGCAGATGTAAATTGTGGTGACAAACGCGACTGGACACCCATCCATTGTGCAGCAGCAGCCGGACATCTCGAAGTTGTGGAATTGCTAGTCTCGCGTGGGGCAACGATTGACATCAAAACAAGTTCTGGTTTGACTGCGTTGACTCTCGCAATAGAGCGTGGACATCCGAGCGTGGTTCAGGCTTTGACCGATCCCATCGCAGCCAACACCAGCTTCCAAATACACGACAGCACACTTGATGATTTTGCGGAGTATTTTCTCCATCCGATGGACGTTTCGTTCGAGTCGTCGAAGTATGAAGCACAAGTGAAGGGATTGTGGTTGGACTCGCCGATTGAAGTGAAGACGAAAAAGAGTTGGTCCACGAACTTTGTGGAAGAACTTAGTCGTTGGTCTTCATTAAACCATCCGCATGTCGTAAAGTTGTATGGTGTTTGCCACGGCAGCGATATCGAGGAACCTTACTTCGTCTTTGAGCGCGCCATTCAAGGATCCTTGTTCGAATACATGGAAAAGCTTGGGCAATCTACTACACGTGCCGAACTTTGGACGAAACTGTACGAAGCGGCTTTAGGTTTGCAGTATCTGCATGACAGAAACATCGTGCATTGTGATTTTAGTTGCGACAGCATTGTTGTTGCTGAAAATGGGGTCGCCAAGCTCCGAAACCTTGGGAGAGAGAATGATACAGAGGGGTTCTACCTCGGCTGTAAAGCGCCTGAAGTGATTTCTGGATTGCCTCATTCTTTAGAGTCTGACGTATATGCTTTCGGCATGGCAATTATTACGGCTGTGAAGCGCTCCTGGGATCTATGGGGTATTCGAGGTATGACGCGTGAAAAAGCGATTCTTTCTGGACAAATGCCAGAGAAACCAGCCGAGATGACCGCAGTGCAATACGACCTTGTGCAGCGAATGTGCAGTTACAACCCTCGCGATCGTCCCTCCGCCTCAGACGTTGTTCGCGAGCTGGAAGTTTTTACACAAGAAAATGGGGCAGAAATGGGGGAATCTCAATTTCTGTCAAGTACGGACGCTCTTCAACTTGACGAGACGCTAGTGGTAAGTCTTCTCACTAAAATCTACGAACTGCGCGAGGCCTCAGCTGCACTAGACTTCATGATTCAAGATGTGTACGAACGGTTGGTGGATGTGTTCGATCAGCTGAAAGAAATACCCGAATGGTCTACCAGTGGTCTCGGCCACCGATTTGTGCACCTTGCCCAACAGTTCAATAGCAGACTAAAACGAATTCGTGATATGGAGTCCAAGAAATCCGTTCGTTATGCAGCAAGTCTTCAAGGATGTGACGATATTTTCTCGATGCACAACGAATTAAACGTGTTTATGGATGCCGGTGGATTATCCGTGTCGAATGAGGTTCAAGACTGGCGTGCCAAGTGGAAGTCCCATCGACAACAGCATCAGGATGAAATGCTGGATAACTTGTCTGCGTTACTGGAGGATGAAGACAGCGGTGATTACCAGCAAAGTGGCACGTCGTCGTATCTAAGCTACGAGTTGAGTAAACTAGTGGTGAGCTCTAGAAGCAGCAGCGTTGAAGAATGCTCACGCGTGAAGTCTATGGCCGCGATGTTTCCATCATTGGCAACGGCAAGTTGGTTCATTCCAGCTTACGAGGTCGAGTTTGACCACTTCAACGAGTTCAATCATGGCGCGTTTGGCAAGGTATATCACGGCAAGTGGATGCGATCACAAGTGGTGGTGAAGAAAGTGAAGTTACGACACGCAAAAGACCAAATCGCATTCCTGAACGAAGTCGAGATCTGGCACAAACTCTATCATCCTCACGTGGTGCAGTTGTTTGGTGCTTGTCACGTCGACCAACCATTCTTCGTCTGCGAGTATGCCGGTGGAGGGCAGCTAGATGACTACTTACGAAAATACCCTGAGGAAGTTTGGACGAAGTTGCATGAAGCAGCGTTGGGTTTGCGATATTTGCACGTTAAGCGTGTCGTCCACAGCGACCTGAAGTGCAACAACATTCTAATTGGCAGTGATGGTCGAGCCAAGCTGACCGATTTTGGACTCAGCACACTGGAGACTGAAGCAGTTATCAACGAGCCCGAATCGGAGGAGAAGAGCGACGAGAAACCGAACGTCGGTGCGATCCGATGGAAAGCTCCTGAAATTCTTCGCGGTGAAAAAGCGACGTTTGCGTCCGACGTTTATTCGTTCGGCATGTGCATTCTCGAAGCCGTGAGTGGGAAGTATCCGTGGGGTATGACTATTCCAGACAATGCAGTTCGCTATCATGTTTTGCAACGACAGACCATTCCCCAACAGCCTGAAAATTGCAGTGACAAAGCTTATCGGTTGGTACAGCGAATGTGCAAATTCGACCCAAGCGACAGAGTCGACGTGAAACAAGTCGTCGACGCACTCAACGAGATACAATGAGCTTTTACTACTAAAAAAACTATTGATGAATCTGAGTTGCCAAAAAATACAGAACCTTGCGATCTTTTTGCGACAAAACCGTGGTCCCTCCGTATACTTCTCCTCTGATTGGCTCTTCAGCTGTACGTCCATCTCTCTGATTGGTTCTTTTCTATGCACTATACACTACCTCAAAGGTATCAGGTATACTTTGCATCTCATTCTGCAATTTATCTTCCGGCATCAACGTAACGTCATGCTTCGTCGGTGGCTGCTCTCGGCGGCGCTGTTGCTGCCTGTCCTAGGCGCACAGGCCGTCCTGCGCGTCCCTCTTACGGCCGCTCCGCAGCGCCGCAGCGCTCAGCACCTGACGCAGTTCCACACGCAACCGAGCGACGCCGTGAGCACCCAAAATGTGGACGTGGAGAGCGTCCTGAGCAGTCTCAGCGTCCTGCAGAGCAAATATAACGATGATAAGAACGACGTGCAGGACGTCCTGCACAATGCGCAACATCTGCAGGCCGCGGGTCACGTTCCGCTGGAGAACTTCATGGAGTTCCAGTTCTTCGGTCCCGTGGGGATCGGGACCCCTCCGCAGGAGGTCCTCGTGTGCTTCGACACGGGGTCCAGCGACCTGTGGGTGCCCGGCAAGAAGTGCGAGGCCTGCGCAGGCCAGGCCAGGTTCAACCACTCGCAGTCCAGCACGTACACCGAGTCGACCACGCATCCTGCGTTCGCTGTCCAGTATGGCAGCGGCAAAGTGAGCGGCCATTTCGGACAGGACGTGGTGCAGGTCGCCGGTTTCCAGGTGCAGGACACGAACGTGGGGATTGTCAGGACGGAGGAAGAGTCCATGGCCAGGATGAAGGCCGACGGGCTACTGGGCCTGGCTTTCGACGGGCTGTCGACGTTCTCGCACCCTCCCTTGTTTTTTTCTCTGTTGGAGCAATATCCGGAGTTGGACTCGGTCTTCGCCTTTTATTTGAGTCCCGACCCTAATACCAATGGCTCGGAGCTGCATTTGGGGGGATATGATGAAGATTTTATGGGGGAATTGCAGGCTACGTGGCAGATGACGGACGTGCTGCCTCAATTTGGCCAGTGGACGTTCTGGAGGATCCATCTGCACAGTGTCAATGTGGGCAAACACAGAAATGCCTGTGCAGATGGATGCGTGGCCTTTGTGGACTCGGGAACGTCGTTGATTGGCATTCCAGGGACGTTGTACTTGAATTTCCTGTATGAAGTGGCCACGTTCGCGCAGAATCAAGGATGTTATTGTGGCTTTGTGCAGTATGGATTCCAGTGTTTCCTATGTGCGCCGGAGGACTTCCCGCCCATGCGGATCGGAGTGGGAGGACGTCATTATTACGTGTTGGAGGGATCAGATTACACGTTATGTGTTGGACTGACGTGCATCGTGTTGGTGCAGCCGAGTGGACAGGAGATGTGGGTGCTGGGAGATGTGTTCATGAAGAAATTCTACTCGCTGTACGATGTGAAGAAGAAACAAATGGGCTTCGCTTGCCCCGCGAACTCGACGCTGTGTGGTGTGGATGAACAAGATGCTTCCGTGAATAGCAACGACAATGATCTGCCGCCTTCACAGTCGTCGCCGTTCTTCGAGAACAGCTTTAACATGTACGACATGGATACCCACGCTGTCTTGGTGCTGTTCCTATCGGGTCTCTCGCTGGTGGGCTCGGGCTTTGTTGTTTCCTCTTTCGCCCAATACCCGATTCTGCGCAGCTTCCGCTCGTTCTCGCTCTTCTTCTGGCTGTCGGTGTGCACGTTTGGCTACAACCTGATGCTATGGATTGCTGGCGTGTGGCGCGCTCACCAGACGCATGTGTTCTTCTGCGCGGTGCTGAAGAGCTCGCAGCAGTTCTTTGGTACCGCGATTTTGCTGTTCAGTGCTGCGGTTGGATTGGAGCTGATCCGTGCGGTGCGATGGACGCACTCAAGCACCGTGGAGTACAAGTTTGTCTACCATGTCGTCATTTGGTGCTCTGCAGCGTTCGCAGGAGCATTTTCGCTGTTCACGGGTGTCATTGGCTTCTTACCTGATGGTGCTGGTCCGTGCCGAGCCTGTTTCGTGGGCCACACTCCTGGTTGGGCTCGCGTCTTTTTGTTCTACCTGCCAGCGACGTTGACGCTTACTTTCGCGGGCACGGCGGTGTACCTTGCGTATACAATTCCGGCTGGGCAGTCACTGCCACCACAGGCCGAGCGTGCTCGTCGTAGCAGCGAACAATTGCTGTGGAGTTGCGCGGCTACTGTTGCTGCGCTGTTCCTCCCGACCCTCTTCGGCTGGCTCCAAGCTTTCGGTGCTGACTGGGTCACCTCTGGCTTCTTCTTGTACCTGTCGGAGCTGTGCTTCTACTCGCAAGGACTATTGACCGCGCTTTCCTGGGCGTTCAACCCGTCTTACCGAGTCGCTCGATACCGTGGTAACAACGCGATGGGAGGTGAAGGCGTGCGTCTCATGGGACCGAATTAATGAGCTGCGAGAGATTATGGCAGTGGGGTTGTTGTCGACCAGAACACGATGCGAGGTTGTTTTCACACAAATAAAACCAATGTTTTTGCACTTGTTGAGGCGTTCAGACTTCGAGTTCTTACACTTTCTTACTCAGTTGGTGGGGAACGCATCGATAGCACCGTAGAAGTCCCAGAAATCGTCGCCAAGTAGCTCCAGGTTGTCGTCCTCAAGCCAGCTAGCCTGTTGGCAAATCAAATTGTCCTCCACGACGTAATCGATGTGGTCCTTGTGGCGTACGGGCAAGTGACCGCAACCAGGTCGATGGGTATCCTTTGGCGACGTGCACTTTACCGGCTGTGCAGCTTTAGCTTCTGCGCGTGCGCCGAGTTTCGTGATGCTGTCTTGACATACGAGATGGTTCTGCACCACGTAGTCGCGGTGGTTTCCGTGCTGGATCGACAAGTGTCCGCAGGAACGGTTGTGCCGCGAGTAGTCCAGCAACGATGAAGTCGGCGTTGACAAGCAAGCCTTTTCGGCGACAGGCTTCGTCTGACTGGTAACAGTAGCTGGCACAACGTCGGCGATGCTGTCCGTGGAGTTGGTGCTCAGGTCACTGGTAGTGCTGACAGGTGCGAAATTGAAAGATGCTTCAGTTGAGACCGACGAGTTTGCTTGATCACTAGGAATTATTGCGTTGAGAGCAGCATCTCCACTTAGTGAAGCCACATCGGCAGTCGAGCTGGGCAGTAGGGTGCTTGGAGAGAGCGCTGATTCATTGACGTCGAAACCCAGATTCGTTTCAGAGAACGTTTGGTCCATCGCAGTAGTGCTGTTAACTGACCCAGCTAGCGTCGAGTTTGCCAGAAGTCCGCTGATTGCCGTCACGCTTGCCATGTTCGGATTCGAGATAGACGCTTCTCTAGCTGCCAACGTGTTGTTCATCGATCCAGTTGTTGGGAACGGCGCCAAAAGTTGATCCAGCATGTCGGATCCATTCATCGTCTTTGATCCAGTCGAGACTGTAACATCATCAGGTGGAGGAGGTCGCAGTTCAAGGTGTGCCGGACAGCAGCTCGTTCCAATCGACGTCGACGGACAGTGCGGCGGGAACACATCGAGCGAGAACGGCAGCGACTCCTGCGACATCAAGAACGCATCCAACGACGACAACGCAGCCAAGCACGCAGGCGGCGAGTGAATATGATTCTCGGGACATTTCAGCTCATAGCGCATCGATCTCGTCGGAGTATCCAAACACGCCGCAGTCGCCGACATTTTGCGTCGAGACGTTAAGCACGTCGTAGCAATTGGCACCGGAATTTTCATCGCCGGTGGTTCTGGAAGCAACACGTCCGGATTCAACGCCGCATCGCTAGAGGCCATCAACGGAGTGGCGACGTCACTCGGACAGTCGCAACTTTCATCACCCGAGTCAATTCTCTTCGTTGCAACAGGAACCACGGGGCACGGCGACAGTTTGCGTTTCTTGGTCTTGCTCTTCCCCGAAGCGTCCGTCTGGTCTTCATGAAGTCGCTGGTGCTTGTGCAAGTCGAATTTGCGCGCAAACCTGCGATCGCAGCCAGGGAACGCACAGGCAAAGGGTTTTCTACCACTACACAACAAGAACGCACACACTCGTTAGGTACTTAGGTAGATGTACAGTCGTATAGTGGTATAGTAGGATGTGACCGTACGTGTGGGTGCGTTCATGACTCAACAGATCTGAACGACGGGCGAAACACTTGCCGCATTCTTCGTATTTGCACTTGTAGGGCTTCTCGCCCGTGTGCACGCGGTAGTGCACCTCCATGTCTGCTTTGCGTAGGAACCTTTTGCCACAGAATTTGCAGGCGAACTTCTTGTCGCCCTTGTGGATGTTCGAGTGGCGTTTGAGGTTGCCCTTGAGTTGGAACTCTCGGCCGCAGCCTGGGAACGTGCACCGAAAGACTTTGGTATTGGTGGTGCTGTCGGTGGTTTTGGTGGTGGGGGTCACGGAAGTGAGGCATTGGTCGGTGAGCGACATTGCGTCCACTTTGGCACTGAGAGCGAGTGGAGCCATCTCCATCGGCTCCAGTCGAATTGAATTCAAGTCGCCTTCCTCCGGTGGCGCGGCAATTGTCGAGTGACACGAGGAGGACATCCCTTGGGCTGGTCCCAAAGGAACAGCAACAGCAACACACGGACACGCACAGTTCTGATTGGACGGATTCGCCGTCGTCGGACAGCATGGGCGCTGTAGGCATGTAGACCATATGTTGTACCAGCCAATCAAAAATGTTGAAACAAGTGGGTGCTTTATATGCTTCTTATTCAGTGCCACTTCCATAATGTTTACTGTAAATGGCTCATGTTCGCATTCAACTGGATTGCTATGCAGTGAACTACAGCAAATACATGTAGCGGTGTGTATGGGGCAGCTCGTGTTGGAGACGTATTGCGCTATTAGAGTAGGGTGCATGTCCCCCAAAACTTTCGTCGTCTCGGTGTGTCGAATCTTCAGCCCGATCAAATCGCAAAATCGCTGATTTGCAAAGCGCGAGATGGAGATCAAAGGGCTTTGTAAATGCGCCGTCGGAGCGAGGGTCAACGTGACCACGTTGACAGACTGCTTCCCATTACGTACACCAAAATGGACCAAGCCATGTTTAGTTTTGCGCAAAGGGTGAGCGCATTACACTGCGTTGGTATGAGCATAGCGAGAGAAGTGCTGTACAGTACCCTCGCCTGTCGAACTTTGCACCTCCTTCTCGAACAACCTGATCTCCTTTAAACCGTTCTGCTCTGTATCGATAGACTGAACGTCGAAATGACGAGCCTAAATCGCCGTCGATTTGAGCTGGAGACGAGCAGTCCATATACTTTTAGGAGATCTACGAGTATCGTATATATGGGGGTGAGGATAGAAAACACAAAACGAGTGCGTGCATTTCATTACGAGATCACCAGAACTTGACCGGTCACTCTCCATCACCCAATCTTAGCGCGTTCCGAGGCACGTTTTGCCGAAGTTGGGCTCGAGTTTGTCTTCAATGACCTTGTTAAGAATCGCGACGGCCACCTTGTCAACCACTTCAACGACGATCTTGTAGGTCGTTCCCTTCTTGTTGATCTCGTCGGCAGTAAAGTTTAACAACGCGCTCGTGAGCTGCGTGATAAGGACGCTCTGGTCTTTAAAACCAAATTTCAACGCCGTGATCTCGTCGAACCCCACTGCGAGATCTTGAATCGACGCGTCCACGAAGCGAGTGAGCAACCGAGTGAGCAGCAGGTCGAGTTGGCTTGTCAACGCGTACGTCAAGATGTTGCTCACAGTCACATTCTTGCATTCGGAGGTCGACACTCCGGCAGCACACCCGAGCATGTCAAAGGTGCCATTGAGTCCCAAAGTCAATAGATCGAGCCCCAAAGTGACGTCGACGTCGATCACCGCCGGGGCACAAGTCGCGGGGTGCAAAATGTCGGTCCAGCAGATCTGGTACCACTTGTGGTTGAGCTGAGCAACCTCCAGCTCGATGGTCGCCGATACCTGCAGGTTACCAGAGAAATCGGCACCAATCTGCAGCGAGTCATGCGACGTCACGTTGATGTGACGAGGCACCACCGTCGTGATCCCCGTCACGTTGAGCTGCTTAATGTCAGCCGTGAAGTTAAAATCCATGCCCAGTAACGAGAAGGACTCAGCGGCGACGTTTGCGTCCTCGACGATCAACGGGTCATCGATGAAGCTTGAGAGTAGATTGCTACTCACGGCCAAGTCTAGCACAGCGTTGAGCGAGGAAAAGTCGGCGCTCCGTTCGGTGAAGTTGACAGCCACGCAGTCGGACAAGGTAGCGGCGTCGACGTCGAATAGGGAGATGGCTGCGACGGCAGCGGACAGCAAGAACTTCATCTTGTTGCTAGGGTTGCGAGTGCCGTGGAGATGAAGTGCGCTTGAGCGAGCCAAATCCGTTATGAGGGTCTTGGATATGGACGGACAATGGGAAGAAGCGACGCTGGCATCGTCGTGGTGAGCTTGGGTCGGTGTTGAAGTCGTAGAAATACCACGGTTGTCGAAACCTGGTCCGGTTTCGTGAGTCAAGCTTGAAGTGGTTGGAATAGTGCAACCTTGCGAAGCTTCTTTTACTGTTAGCACCGAGGAGGCTGATCATTATTTTCCCATTGCTTACCGGTTTGGATGATCTTAGACGGTGACTATAGAATAATCCTAGCTGCGGCAACAGATCAAACAGCAAACTGTGACCTAAAGAGATGCTCAAGTTCCCTGAAACTTGAGATTCGTCCCCTGTCAATACAAGCAGCGGCACGGTTGAGTCTGGTGCACACTTCTGCTATCGACGGGAAACACGACGGCGGGATTCAAACTGTTCTAGTGACGATAGCGCCGTGCAGGCTGAGATCAGCCACCTACTCCAACTTTACGCGCTTGCCCCCAACCAGTCTTTACAAGTAGCTTCAACTTCAATAGTCCACGATACGATTAGTCCACACACGCAAAACCTAGCGCACTGACCATCTTCCAGCAATGATTAGTTCTGCTATGTGTCCGGCGTGGGGTTTGAACGCCGAGAAGCGGTTAAAGATCAATGCGATGAAATTCATCACGGGTATGGGCTTTCTTCCCTATATGTATACGTTTGTGCCATGTCAGTGCATTGCTATTTGCTCTTTCGATTCGAGCCTCGCGAGCAAACCAAAGTGCATGCCCACTGAGCCAGCCCTAGTCCCCTACCGTCGTGGCCGCACGATCACTGTGCTTCACTTCGCGCAAGTCACCCCATCTCGAGTTCATTCGTCGCATATACTATGCAAACCTGCACAAGTTTTGCTACGCTTATCCCAAATGAATCGTACACGTTATCGCGACTAAACATGTAGGCCCCTTGTGCCAGTTTGCCGTTCAACCAGTTCACAACTTTGCTGGTCAGACTCTAAGCTCCGAGGCCACAAGGAACTACTTCGTCTTCTCGCCATGCGTTTCTACTGTGCCCTGCTGTTGGCACTCGCCTTCATTGCTGGTTGTGCGGAACCCAGCAAAGCCGACATTTCGCGCAATGCTCAAGACAATGCCAACGGAAGAAATATGCCACGTTCCATCAAAACTACGACCCATACCGGTTACCTAGACACTGAAAAGCGAGATGCCTTCTTCTTGTTCAGGCGGGTGCAACTGGAATATTGGATCAAAACCGGGAAATCGGAAAACTACGTCAAGAACGCGTTGAGGCTGGAAGGATTGTCAGAAAGCGCTCTCAAGGCGAATCCGAAGTACAAGTACTACGAGAAATTCTTGCTCAACACAAGGAAAGGTGAAGTATTGTCTAAGTCTGGAGTTGTTGCAGCACACACGATTTTGGACAGACCTACACTTCTGAACGAGGCGAACAAGTAGCGGCTAGCCGACGGACATTTCACGGTCAAGACTGGACAAGGTGAAGTGTTGTCCAAAACTAACATTAAAGAAGAAGGTGCTGCTGTGTCCAAGTCTGCGAGCACCATTTTGGACAAGCGTAAAGATTTGAACGAGGCAGAAGCGCGTCAGATAGACAAGTGGCTGTCCGAAGGGCTTCCGACTTTTGAAGTCTGGAAAAAAATGCAGCTCAGTATAATGCCCGAGGCCGACCGCACGAGTAGCGTTGCATACAAGATGTATGTACACTTCGCCACGAAATATGACGATCAGTTATACCAACGCATCAAGAATGGGGAGGAGCCTCTTATTGTTCTTGGAGTTGGCACCCCAAAAGAAACGGTTGTCAAACTTCAAATTTGGGAAGCACGAGGACGATCGTGGCGGTACGTCAAGAGCCTATTGGGATCGTCTGAACAGGCAAACAAGTATTATAAACAATACTTGCACTTGGTCGTCCAACGATCGAAGCCGGAAAGAGACTAGCGTGGTGACGTTGCTGGGCTTGAAAATAAGACGAATCAAACGTTTAGCTGCAATTCTAGCACCGTACTTTCAGCACTTCAATGACAATTTAGCATATATCTAAGAAATGCAGCTGATGCTGTGGTCTTCAGAACTTCAATTGCAATTCATCAGTCCAACAAGGGTGCTGAGTCCGACTTAAGGCAGGGAAAACTTCGAAGTGAGAATATTGCTGTTGAAACAATAGGACCCAACACGACTGGCTCGAGGTCATTTCATGATTGAAAATGGCGTAGGACTTGTTACTTAACAGCTTTTGATCAGACATGTTGGACACCACTACATGTATATGTAGCGTAAAACTCGTTGGAGCTGTAGGCCATTATCACATTCGCCTTTGACTGCACAAGCACAAGGAACCGCCTGCCTACCAGAGACAATGTCGGTGCAAAGTCTAGCCTCCGCCTCTGATGCCAGAATCACCCCCGCCTCAGCCACTTTCGAAGCCGCCGCCACCGACGGAAAAGCGAGGTCGCTTGCCGACGTGGTCGATACGCTGCCGCGGGCCACTGTGGACTACAAGAAAGTTTGTCCGCAACCTCCAGCTGAAAGAATCGATGAAACAAGTGCAGAGGATTCCAACTCCGATAATCAACAGAGTACTGCTGCTGGGGCTTCGAACGCTAGCACTAAAGTAGCAGAGTACGCCCACAACAACTGGTTGGAGCTCCGAGCTCGCGTTCACAACGTCGATCCACGCGTGTTCGCCTACCAAGAAGATCCGAAGTATCTGCAGCAATGCGAGGAAGCGAGGCAGCGACGTGCGTCGGCGGCAGCGGCAACCATAAGCCCAAGTTGGCACTGATCTATCAGTTGTCTGCAAGTTTTCAGTGCATCAATTCCAATACACACCAACCTTGAAACCGTACCACCTGTGTCGCGAGCATTGATCGATTGTGTTCACCGGCGCTCGTTACTGCCAAAGGTTTACGAGAGAACAGCGCACCACTGCGTTAATACTGCGGTGCAGCTTTGTTGAAGAGCATCGTCGATTTGCTTGGCAAATCTCGGTGGTCGTCATTGTCGATCCCTGAACGCAATTCAATACAACGTGAGTTCCATCCAGCGTTTGTGGCGAGACGATGCACTTTCGGACATCGTTTTTTCGTCACGCCAAGCACAATATTCGTCTGTGGCCCAGCGTCGCTACGCTGTCGATTGCACATTCTACCAGACGTGGGATTTCATCGTCCAAGCACCACCGTTCGAATCCGAAGCGTCACCGAGACGCGCGATGGCGAGTCTCCAATTTCCCGTCGTTCGCATCATGAGCACCTCTGTGTTTCATCGGATTGATTTCTACACGCACGTGCCTTTGTTGAAAAACTCATCGCCCCACATGCTCGATGTGTGAATCTGAATCAAGGCAGCGCTGCCTTTGCCGCTCGAAGATCAAAGAGCACGTTGACCCCATTTTGGTCCACCATCATCATCACTTTCCAATTCATCAGACGCGACGCGGCACCACTACAAGTCCACCCTCGCTTACGACCACCAAGACCCACAATGTCTTCACCCGACCAACACACCACCGACGAAATCGAGCACCAACTGAAGTTGCATCCTCCGACGGGTAGACTCATTCAAGTCCCGGTCGACCATCGCACCGACGCAATAAATTCGCCTAACAACAGTCCTCATGACGAACTTCTGTGCAAGTACAAAGGTACCCGCTGCATGAACCCGCGCAGTGTGAAGCGCAACGGGCAATTGCACAACCTGTGCCAATTTCACCGTGAACGAGCGAACGCCAACCAAGGTCGTTTCGATGCCAGACAGAGGCAGCGACGTGAAAGCGACCAAGGGTCAGATAACTTGGACCTACCAGAACCGATCCGAACATCGGACAGCTCTCCAACTCCACCTCTGACCGATTGGGAGGCGGAACTACTGCTGAAAACAATTCAAGACAGCGGGTAAATGGATGGAGACAACGACATCGGAAGCAGCAGCTGGGAGATCCATCACGGAGATTGTTGGTAAAAAGTAGAGGCTACATAAGTAAGCAATTGAACGAAGACACCTGTTCTAGATAGAGGTGGTTTTCGCACCGTGGATCCACTCGCATCAACCGTGGAGTGCTCGGCTCGATTGGCAGCATGAGTCAGGCTTTGGCGACAGAGACCATAGGGAGCCGAGAAAAATGGCCAAAGCTCGTCTATGGAGAAGGTCAACTCAAGTGTCGGGCGGTGCCCTCACAACGCTGACAGCAGTGGCAATGTATCGTCATCATAACTGGCTGCAGTTGTGAAGGTTTGCATGTGTTCGTCTCCTGTTGGGAGGCTGGAGGCCATACAGGCACCGTTCGTGGCTCTCCGTTGATCGTAATGCTGTCGACCGTCGACTTGGCGGCCTTCTTCCGGACCTCTGACCTCGTGCGCGAGAGGTGGTACAAGACGGCGCCGGCCTTAATGCCGGCTGAAATGCTGTCGCACGAGGAGCTTCTACCGGGCAAAGCTCGTGATTCATACCCAGCGGTGCTTGGGTATATTGACCAAGATGGAGCGCTACACTGGCCAAGACGATAGATTTTCCTTATCTTCTTTCCATGATCGTCACCGCTCGTCACTTTGATGCAGTGACTGCAACGGTCTCCAGTATCCCCTCCTCGTTGCCGTGTTCCGCCGCCATCGAGAGACCTGCTCATTATGATGCCCACTGTATGTCAGAGGCTCCGAGGGCGATCGGCTTCCCTCGCCTGTCTCCCGCCTTGGCCCTGCGTCAGCTCCCACCATGCCACTGCAGCAATCGAGGAGACCAAATCGACCGCACTCGAGATTTTCCAGTCCAGAGCGCAGCGCTTTCGACCAACAGAAATGGACCCCAACCAGCTTCGAGTGTTAGTCGATGAGGACGGTCACCGACTCGTCCAATTGCCTACCGGAGGCCGCGTTGCAGTACCGTACGACCCACTGTACGAAGCCGAACGAGCCGCCGCTGAAGTCGCGCGCGCCAGTGACCCACCCGACGAACTCCGATGCAAGTACAAAAGCACGCGCTGCATGAATCTGCGCGCCAAGAAGCGGAACGGGGAACCGCACAACTTCTGTCAGATGCACCGTGAACGCGCCAACCAGAACCAGCGCAACTCGGAGCAGCGCAAACGCAGCAGCAAACAGCAGGGGACAAGAAGTCGACGGGGATCACAGCAGCAACAGAATGACGCCAACAGCCAGCCAGACCCCGAAGCGGATGAGGAGAAGCGATCGTCCCTACCGGACTTCGACCATTTCTCCGTTGGAACGCCGCAGATCGACATTCCCGAACCACTTCAAGGCTCCGACGGCCCCCACCCAGAACCGACCTACGACGAATTAAAGGAGACCGCCATGCTGCTGAGCTTCCCCGACCGAGACCGAGAGTGAGCTAGCTGTATCGATACCGAATAGCAGAAACTTATCAATGGAGTACTCAACCGATCTTCCTAACATCACGCCCCAAACGCATTACCATCATGGAGCTCTTCGTTACAGCTTCAACATGGATTCTTCTCTTACAGCAACTTCACCGAGATATGTTGCGATGACGGTGCTGTACCCATATTATCTACGTTGCTGCATAACCCCACCTTACTTCGCAAAACCCATTTCCACAAAAAGTCTTCACCACATTATTGATGTATCGCACGCTAAATTCACATTATCGCACGAATGAACTCGACCTCGACCTCCGGCCGGCGCATGTCCTTCTCTCTGGACGAGAAGCGGCGCGTGCTGGAGCATCTGCGCGTGTGCGGCCACGTGCGCGAGACCATCGATTGCTTCTACCCGCAGCTGCCGCTCGAAAACTACGACGCGCGGCGGCGTTTGGTGCTCAATTGGAGACGCAACGCGCAAGAAATCTTCGCAGGCGCGTCGACGCGTCAAGGAGGCGCCAGGAAGCGCATGCGCAGGCCCAAAACGCCTAAGCCGAAGCCTCCGGTACCCAGAGGACTCGAAGCAGAAATTCCGATGCAAAACGAGCCCTTTTTGAACGAAAACGAGCAGGAAATGAAGGAATTTGAGCCGATTGTGCTGAAAAAGAGCAGGAAGGAGACGCAAATATTGCAGGATCCTGCACAGGACGAGGGTATTTTGCAGGATGTAGCGCAGGACCAGGACGGAGGCATACAGGATCTCATTGCTACTGCTGTGGAGCAGTCCACGAGGAGACTAGAGCAGGTGCGGCCGTGTCCGTTGTTAGGAGAAGAACGGGACGGTGCAGAAGAAGCAGAACCAAATATTGATACTGGGGCAGGATCAGGTTCGGAGGCTGAGGCTGAGGCTGAGGCTGAGGAGGAAGAGAAGAAGAGTGCGTCAAGCGATGAAGAGGAGAGAGAGGAGACTACAACACAGAGAGTGGTGAAGAGAAGCTCGTTCTCTTTGGACGAGAAACGGCGCGTGCTGGAGCACTTGGCGACTTGTAAAAATGTTAGAAAAACGATCGAGACGTTCTATCCTGAGTTGCCACCGGAGGAGTTCAATACGCGACGCAGGACGATCTGGAGGTGGAGGAAATGCACCGAGCAGATCGTGGCCGGCTGCGCGGACGATAAGGCCAGTGCGAGGAAGAAAATGCGGCCGCGAGGGATCGTCTGCCATCGAGGACTGAGACATGTGGAGCCGCAGGACGTGGTTGATCGCCTGCTCACATCTGTCAAGAAGACGGAAACACGCACGCTCAAGCGGAAAGGCAACCGAATGCTGAGACCGGCTCCTCCAGCGGGAGCACTGCTCGCAGACCGACAGGTGGACGCAATTGTGTTTTCTGCGCTGGGATTGCCGCCCACGACGCAGTTCCCATTTATTCAACCAGCTCCAGCGATTGCTGGTGGCACAACAGTGGTGGCAGCTGCTACGTCGACGATGCGGCCGTTGGAGCGTGGAGAAGCAGCATTTGCTATACGGCGACGATGAAGGCGTGAATGTGAACAGACCGAGGGCATCAGTGGGTTGTAATGGACAAAAAGAATCTATTGATCAAGGAACGCTGATTATGGACTGACGGTGCTCTTAGGCGAGGTCGCGGGCTTGACAACAGGCTCACTTGACTCAAGAGCCGTCGCCAGCCATGGAGCTTGATCTGGGTTGAGCACTATGATTGTTTTCTTGGGTTTAGGCGGCTCTGGGTCGGGAGGGTCTGTGTCCGGAAGAATGCTTCCTCGATGAACGGCGCCATGTTCGGTGGACCTAACTGCGGTTACGTGTACTTGTGGGATAGCGTTAACGTGCGGCTGCATTAGACGACCAAAGCGACGACATCGGAATGTGTATCCCAGCACGACGAAGAGGACCCACGTGAGACCTTCGTCTGCCACAAGGGAGGTCCACTCTGAAAAGTGTATTGTCGCGTCGTCCATGAGCCCCATGATACCGAGAATACTCGACAGACACATGTACGTGGCCAGCGATCCCCGGAAACGCCGGAAAAGCATGAACTTTGTGTAGATTGGCGTGAGTCGAGGATCCACGTCAAGCTGCCGCACCATTGCGAGCTGGTATATGAGCATGTTAAGGTTGAACGTGGAATTGTACCAGACCATGAACACTACACAGGCCCATGAGAGGCCCCATACAAGCACCAGCGCAAGGTCCTTGTTGCCTGTGTGCTTGAGTATGGCAAACGATCCTGCCCAACTCAGAGTCACAAAGCGGACCCACTGCATTTCGCGAGGGAGAAGTGATGGTCGAGTGATCTTCCACCCTTTGGCGATGACAACGACCATCTCCGCAAATACTGCCAGTGCCACGAGTTGTGCCAAGACAGCGGCATTCTGGAAGAGTGATCGAGCTGTACCCTCGAATTTTGTCTCGGCGTAGAGATCGCACAGAGTGAGTACCGAGTATATCGCCTGAGTGATTGGTATGAGTTTCATCTTGTGCTGGAGCTCAACCACAGCGTCACGTGCTGCTGCCCGGATATGTACTACCCACACAAACGCTGTGATCCCCCAGACGATCGAGCTTATCCCGTAGAAAAATGGCTGAAAGTTGCTGACTTTGCCGAGGCAGTCGCCCTTTGAGTTGCAGAGATTCATCAACACTGTGCCCTGAACGGTTGGTGGCATTGGTGGCGGAGTTTTACAACCTTCGGCTTCAGCTATAGCTGAGATCTGGTTTGAGTATGACCGTGGATAATTGTTTGGACAGTAGAAGCATGGACTATCCTCTTGTGAATTCAAGCTATTCGCGTCAACTTGAGCCGAGCCAGGTGGATTCTTCAGACATGATCGAAGTATACCTTCCTGTCCGCCCAAGGTTTCACAAGCGTCGATGAAAAAAATCACGGTGGTTGAACTGCTGCTGCCGGACCTAGAGTCACGTCGGTCCGCGGATGCACTCTGATCGGTGTCACCGAGCAGCGAATATGCGGTTGGGGCCATATCGGCCATGGAGCCCGATACAACTTGGAAGGATTGGTAAACATATTCGTCGGACGATTGGTCTTCAAGTGGGAATGACTGGCAATAGTAATCCAACGTGCGATTCGGCATCGCGCAATACGATGGTACATGGATATTGGACAGAGAATTGTCGGGCGGTGACAAGCTCAGGAAGGCTTCTGCGGCGTTTTGGTCGCACGCGAGCAAGTAAAGCATGTCGCGTCCTGCATCGGCTTTGCGGCTCGTGATAGCGAGCAGGACATCCAGAGCGATCTCAAACGTTCCGTCATCTCCGAGGTCGTATTCACCCAGGTACTGCAGCCGCGATGTGTAGCTCTCGACTGTCACTTGGTAATGGTAGTCTGAATCGCTGGATGAAGTCGATGGTACTGATGTGTATGGCATTGTCATCATATCAGCCTGTGTGGTTGGTATTGTGGTGATCAGCAATAAAAAGAGGGCCATGTTCGACCAGACGAAGAGCTTCTGGAAAGGGAAGCTCGGAAACTGCATCGGTTGCTCACGCAGACACGGATATCTGTCGCTACGACGACCACAAGACAAATATTTGAATGGCCTCGGCAAAGCTCAGTGTACGTACAGCTGCGCAGCATATATAAATAAATAGGGAGGTGTTCGGGCGAGGTGTTTGCTAAAGATCCTGGGGAACTTCCCGGGACCACGCCTGACCACTCGGACCATCTTGACCCCTTCCTGACGCTGTCCCCGGAATGATTTTGACCCTTCTTCGAGGAGCCAACAGTGCCCTAGTGTTCTCAACCGTGACGTACTCACTGAGGCACATTTGCCCGAATCCTGACATCCGGGACGCGCTCGAACAGCGTGCTGTGGCTCTGCAGCAGATCCGAGTGGAGGCAATGTTCGTCATGAACTTCCACTGCTGCCGCCTGTTCGAGCACCATCGGCGCAGCCACCCGAACTACCCAGTAGTGCCGGCAAGATCTCGCACGATGGAGACAGCCCTACAGCTAGACCAAGCTACGTTCTACCGGTGCTGCGCTGCTGTCTTTGGTGACGAACAGATGCGCGCGCCAAGGGTTTCGACTAACGCTGCACTAGAGGAGTCCATCAACGTCTACAAGGCTTCACGATCGAGGGTCATGCCGTACATGCCGCCTACGCTATTCGATTCAAGCTCCGCTATCGAAGAACTGGCGAATGACATGCTCGTCGCGGCGCAGCAACACGTTCGAACGAACTTCGAGGCGCGGCTTGTCAACTTCATTAGCCTGCAGCTTGCGTATCCGCGGGGAACAGCTGAGGCCATGGTCGCTCGACTAAAGTCAAGTCCTGAAGACCTCACGGACGTCGAGAAGCAATGGCTTGAGTGGCTAGAACTGCCTCCTACAGCTGCGAACATCGCTAGCCACGAAGTGCTATTTCTCGGCAAGCTGTACGACATGCTGAAGGTAATGGAGCCAATGCACGACCAAGATGAGATCCCGAAATGGTGTCGGCTCTTTACGTTGCTGCCGCAGCCCACCTCCTGTGTGCCGGCGTTCTTCCCAGTCACTACAGGTGCTCTACCAAGTCGCAAAACAAGTTTTGGCAACTACGGGCAAGGATGTCTTTGGGCTTTACAAGTCCACAAACTCTCGTGGCCATCGGACGTATGCTACGTCTACGGAGTTCCAAGAAGTGCGCGAGAGGATGTGGACCACGGTGCTCAACCTCGGAGACTGCGTCAGCCGTACTGCGGATCCCCGAATTGGCGTTCCAAGGCGCAACTTCGAGCATCAGATCTCCACGAATGGGTACAGTGCTGCTGTGCTGACGTCAATTCCTGCTCCTCTTGAACGACCTGCTCTTTCTCCGAAGTATATACCAAATACATTGATCGGGATTGACCCAGGTCTACGGATGATGCTGACGGCATACAGCCGTCCTATGCTGGAGTTTGTCTGCAACGCACCGGAAGAGCCATGCTCCATGCCCGGTTGGTGCAGTACCTGTCCAGGCCACGTTGGCGGCAGACGCCATGGCAAGAAGCGCAGCAGGAACCGCCGTCGTCGCCACCGACGCAAGAGGCGCAGCAGAGCACAGTGCGATGTGGAGGGGTGGTGCGAGATCTGTCACAGGCACCACCCAAAGCACCGTCCGCGGAAACACGGTGTCAGGCGCCGATCTCACTTCCTGCGTGACAATTCTCACGTCCTACAAGTCACGTTCCCGAGAGTACCGACACATGAGTCGTGTCGAGCACCAAGCATTCTGGTTCGAAAACCTGAAGAAGAGGTATCCGCGCTATGGTGCGTTTTTGAAGGACATGCCATCGTTCAAGACTTCGTCGTCCGTGTCTCTGCTCTCTCGCTACGAGCACATGTGGAGGAATATCAACGCCATGCTGGAGTTCTGCGCTCTCAAAGGGTTTCGAAAGTGGAGATTTACACTGTCGCGATTCAAACGCAAGGCCGTGGCGAAACTCGCCAAGCGTGTCGTCCCGACCGTGGACCGTGACGTGTGTGTGGCTCTCGGAAAATGGAGCAGCCAGATTCACCTCGCGGGCCATATGCACGTCCCGCTCAAGCGGTTCGCGCTTGAACTCTCTCGCCGTGCAACCCTCGTCATGATCGACGAATTCCGTACCAGTTATCTTTGCTCCGAGTGCTCACGACCGATGGTGGATACGCCATTCAAGATCTACGGGACGACGAAAACCAAGAGATCGAGGAATGTGCGTGTCTGCGGAAACGTAGTTTGCGCAGCGAACTACTGGGAGCGTGACATCAATGCGGCGAAAAACTTGTGGCAGCTAGGGCTCCTCCAAGTCACCAACCAGCCTCGAGCTCCACAGTTCTGCAGAGGATACCAAATCGACTAAGGTGGCTTAATTCAACCAACGTGGGAACGGGACCCTGAGAAGGACCTCAAACGAAAGCCCACTCGGTAAACAGGCTGCTGGGGAGTGAAAGATGTGCCTTCATTCATAGGTGGTAGCCCAGTCCGAACGTAAAGATCTCTCGAGATCATTCTTAGTGAATATACCATACCCCACGGATACTTCCCACTCACGGCTTCGAGAATGCACATGCCGAACGAATAAACGTCGGACGCAAACGTCGCTTTTTCACCGCGAAGAATTTCAGGAGCTTTCCATCGGATCGCACCGACGTTCGGTTTCTCGTCGCTCTTCTCCTCCGATTCGGGCTCGTTGATAACTGCTTCAGTCTCCAGTGTGCTGAGTCCAAAATCGGTCAGCTTGGCTCGACCATCACTGCCAATTAGAATGTTGTTGCACTTCAGGTCGCTGTGGACGACACGCTTAACGTGCAAATATCGCAAACCCAACGCTGCTTCATGCAACTTCGTCCAAACTTCCTCAGGGTATTTTCGTAAGTAGTCATCTAGCTGCCCTCCACCGGCATACTCGCAGACGAAGAATGGTTGGTCGACGTGACAAGCACCAAACAACTGCACCACGTGAGGATGATAGAGTTTGTGCCAGATCTCGACTTCGTTCAGGAATGCGATTTGGTCTTTTGCGTGTCGTAACTTCACTTTCTTCACCACCACTTGTGATCGCATCCACTTGCCGTGATATACCTTGCCAAACGCGCCATGATTGAACTCGTTGAAGTGGTCAAACTCGACCTCGTAAGCTGGAATGAACCAACTTGCCGTTGCCAATGATGGAAACATCGCGGCCATAGACTTCACGCGTGAGCATTCTTCAACGCTGCTGCTTCTAGAGCTCACCACTAGTTTACTCAACTCGTAGCTTAGATACGACGACGTGCCACTTTGCTGGTAATCACCGCTGTCTTCATCCTCCAGTAACGCAGACAAGTTATCCAGCATTTCATCCTGATGCTGTTGTCGATGGGACTTCCACTTGGCACGCCAGTCTTGAACCTCATTCGACACGGATAATCCACCGGCATCCATAAACACGTTTAATTCGTTGTGCATCGAGAAAATATCGTCACATCCTTGAAGACTTGCTGCATAACGAACGGATTTCTTGGACTCCATATCACGAATTCGTTTTAGTCTGCTATTGAACTGTTGGGCAAGGTGCACAAATCGGTGGCCGAGACCACTGGTAGACCATTCGGGTATTTCTTTCAGCTGATCGAACACATCCACCAACCGTTCGTACACATCTTGAATCATGAAGTCTAGTGCAGCTGAGGCCTCGCGCAGTTCGTAGATTTTAGTGAGAAGACTTACCACTAGCGTCTCGTCAAGTTGAAGAGCGTCCGTACTTGACAGAAATTGAGATTCCCCCATTTCTGCCCCATTTTCTTGTGTAAAAACTTCCAGCTCGCGAACAACGTCTGAGGCGGAGGGACGATCGCGAGGGTTGTAACTGCACATTCGCTGCACAAGGTCGTATTGCACTGCGGTCATCTCGGCTGGTTTCTCTGGCATTTGTCCAGAAAGAATCGCTTTTTCACGCGTCATACCTCGAATACCCCATAGATCCCAGGAGCGCTTCACAGCCGTAATAATTGCCATGCCGAAAGCATATACGTCAGACTCTAAAGAATGAGGCAATCCAGAAATCACTTCAGGCGCTTTACAGCCGAGGTAGAACCCCTCTGTATCATTCTCTCTCCCAAGGTTTCGGAGCTTGGCGACCCCATTTTCAGCAACAACAATGCTGTCGCAACTAAAATCACAATGCACGATGTTTCTGTCATGCAGATACTGCAAACCTAAAGCCGCTTCGTACAGTTTCGTCCAAAGTTCGGCACGTGTAGTAGATTGCCCAAGCTTTTCCATGTATTCGAACAAGGATCCTTGAATGGCGCGCTCAAAGACGAAGTAAGGTTCCTCGATATCGCTGCCGTGGCAAACACCATACAACTTTACGACATGCGGATGGTTTAATGAAGACCAACGACTAAGTTCTTCCACAAAGTTCGTGGACCAACTCTTTTTCGTCTTCACTTCAATCGGCGAGTCCAACCACAATCCCTTCACTTGTGCTTCATACTTCGACGACTCGAACGAAACGTCCATCGGATGGAGAAAATACTCCGCAAAATCATCAAGTGTGCTGTCGTGTATTTGGAAGCTGGTGTTGGCTGCGATGGGATCGGTCAAAGCCTGAACCACGCTCGGATGTCCACGCTCTATTGCGAGAGTCAACGCAGTCAAACCAGAACTTGTTTTGATGTCAATCGTTGCCCCACGCGAGACTAGCAATTCCACAACTTCGAGATGTCCGGCTGCTGCTGCACAATGGATGGGTGTCCAGTCGCGTTTGTCACCACAATTTACATCTGCCTTGTGCGATAACAGTAGCTCTGCGACAGGGCCGTAGCCTCCCTCCGCAGCATAATGCAAAGGCGTTCTCCCAGCAAAGTCAACATCAGATAAGTTCACTCGTAAAGTTAAAACGTGCTTCAATATGTGAAGATGACCCTGTCGACAAGCCTCGATCAATGCTGTCGAGCCAAACCCGTCCGCTTGGCAAACGTCGAGTCCACGACTTAGAAGAAGTTCGACAGAATGGATAGCGCCGCCCTTGGCTGCTTCATGCAGAGCTGTCCGCCCGTTCAGGAGTGAACTTCCGATATCAACGCCCATTTTTTCATGGAGTAGCTCAATGATGCCGACTTGATCCGCAGATGCCGCAACTAACAGGATCTCCCCCAAATCACTCTCTGAAGATGCAGTGTTGTCACTTGAGCACAACTTGAGTATTGATTCGGCGATAACGAAATTGTGATTCGTCAAGGCATAGTAAGTTGCACTTCGTCCGAAATTATCTACAGCAAGCGGGTGGGCACCCTTTTCCACGAGAAACCCTGCCACTTCTCGGTATCCACACGTGGCGGCGATATGCAGCACGGTCTGTCTGTTGGTATCCGCGTAATTAATGAGAGATCCTTTTTCCACAAGTAGCTTCACCACTTCAAGCGACCCACCTCGAGCTGCTTCGTGGAGCGCTACGCACCCTTCGGCATCGGTCTCATTCATGTCTGCGCCATTTAGCAAAAGCCACTTCACAATAGAGCAATGTCCCGCCCACGCAGCGTGGTGTAATGCCGTAGCACCGTTAAAATCTTTATCATCCAAGTTTCGTACACGTTTCTCTTCTACGAGCCACAGCAGCACAGGAAAATGCCCCCCACTCGCTGCTTTATGGAGAGCAGTCTGACCATCATGGTCTCTCTCGCCCAACCGTGCGCCATTTTTCACCAACCATTTTGCCACTCGAAGATGTCCATTGACTGCAGCCGCATTCAAAGGCAAAAATGGCTGCCGGTTTAACAGGTCACTCGATGGAACACCTGCGAATCTCTCCCCCACCTCACGAAACAACTTAACCTCGTCTAAGTCTCCTGCTCTTGTAGCTCGAACCAGTATGTCAACAATTTCGTCTTCGTCGCAACCGGTCCGAATGAAAACCCGTTTTGCGAGCTCGATAGACGTATAGCACGCCTCGTAAAAGGCGTACTGCGTTGAATAGTCGACAAACTCTTCAATGTGTCGGACAACCTGCAGTTGAGCCGACAGAGGAAGGAATTGTCGACACACGACGGCAACACTCGTCAGTAGAGGCAGCTCGTTGGACTCGTGCATTTCAGCAAATGAAGGGGACGCCTCTTACTCTCCACCCCAGTTCTTCCAGGATTTACAAATCAGCCCCATGAACCCGTGTTCCACACAAAAGTTTGGTATCGTTGGTGTTTATCCAGATTTGCCGCGAGTCGAAACAAGTAGTTCCAGCATTTTATCCAGTTTTTGTTCGATCCCTACCACACGGGCATTCAGCACTTCAACTTCTTGCGATAGCTTGTAAATCTGTTCTTCTGTTTGCTTGTCACGCGCTGCGCTTTGCTCTTCACCAAACTTGTTGTTTGACCCCGATTTGCTACTCAATGTGGTTCGATCAGACACAGCACTTCCGAGAAATAAACCTTGGTGGAGATACTGGAACGTCTCATGAATCTCCTCATCAGTGATTGATGGAGCTGGAAACATTTCAAGCAGCACATTTGTCGTCAAAATCCAAGTTGACCCTGATTCTTCCGTGTTCTTGAGGTGTTTTCGCTTCGCTTTGAGCACCTACCGCAAGAGTGGTGGGTATGCTTTTCCTTCCCAAATCACGTTTTCTCGGGGAAGTTTTCGGATATCGCATTCCACTGCGTTAAAACATGCCAGAAAAAAAGGTTCGACATCGCCATCGTCTGGCTTGGTACGAGCGAGGTGATCATTGCTAGGTATTGGCCGTTTTGTGCGCTGAGAGCGCCACCATGGAAGCGATTCCAAGTTCTCCCTGTACGGATAATTATCACGGATCCTTGCCACGAGTCGTCTGTTCACATCTCCACCGTAGGCCTCTTCGGTTATAATCTCATAGACGCGCATCACAATGGCCAACAACATGTTCAGCAGAACAATATTCACTACCATGTAGCTCCAGTAAAATGTCCCCGCCCAACGAAATCATTGATATCAGCGTAGTCGAACGTTTGAAACAACATGTCGATACAAGAAACCATCGAATTTGATGCCGTCGAGAACTGGAGTACTTCCTTTCCGAAGAGACTGTTTCCAACGAAGGAGAACGTCAGAAAAATGACGATGAAAATGGCAAAAAAGTCGCGGAACTGGCGAAAAGAGCACGTGATAGTACGTGCGAACACATTCAACTGCGGATGGTATCGCAGCTGGCGGATAATAAACAAACTCGACTGAATCATTGCGATAGCCCCTATCTGGCTAAGCACGTTCACCCACCCTGAAGCGCCATCGAGTGACTTGATGACCGAAACTGCTGCGGAATGACGTTCTTGATTCGTGCCTGCGTAGCTATCCGCAACTTCCCCAAGTTCCCACGGATGGGTATGCCAAACTTACAGACTTTGGTCTAAGCACTTTGAAGTCAAACCAGTGCAAAAAGCCAAAACCAGACAGAAAAGACAGTAAGAAGGTGCGTGTCGGTGCTATTCAGTGGAAAGCCCCCAGAGGTTCTGCGTGGGGAAAAATCGACGTACGAGCCGGACATCTACTCGTTCGGCATGTGCATTCTCGAAGCCGCGAGAGGGAAGTATCCGTGGGGTATGGTATATTCACTAAGAATGATCTCGAGAGAACTTTACGCTCGGACTGGGCTACCTATGAATGAAGGCACTACATCTTTCACTCCCCAGCAGCCCGTTTACCGAGTGGGCTTTCGTTTGAGGTCCTTCTCAGGGTCCCGTTCCCACGTTGGTTGAATTCAGTCGACTTAGTCGATTTGGTATCCTCTGCAGAACTGTGGAGCTCGAGGCTGGTTGGTGACTTGGAGGAGCCCTAGCTGCCACAAGTTTTTCGCCGCATTGATGTCACGCTCCCAGTAGTTCGCTGCGCAAACTACGTTTCCGCAGACACGCACATTCCTCGATCTCTTGGTTTTCGTCGTCCCGTAGATCTTGAATGGCGTATCCACCATCGGTCGTGAGCACTCGGAGCAAAGATAACTGGTACGGAATTCGTCGATCATGACGAGGGTTGCACGGCGAGAGAGAGTTCAAGCGCGAACCGCTTGAGCGGGACGTGCATATGGCCCGCGAGGTGAATCTGGCTGCTCCATTTTCCGAGAGCCACACACACGTCACGGTCCACGGTCGGGACGACACGCTTGGCGAGTTTCGCCACGGCCTTGCGTTTGAATCGCGACAGTGTAAATCTCCACTTTCGAAACCCTTTGAGAGCGCAGAACTCCAGCATGGCGTTGATATTCCTCCACATGTGCTCGTAGCGAGAGAGCAGAGACACGGACGACGAAGTCTTGAACGATGGCATGTCCTTCAAAAACGCACCATAGCGCGGATACCTCTTCTTCAGGTTTTCGAACCAGAATGCTTGGTGCTCGACACGACTCATGTGTCGGTACTCTCGGGAACGTGACTTGTAGGACGTGAGAATTGTCACGCAGGAAGTGAGATCGGCGCCTGACACCGTGTTTCCGCGGACGGTGCTTTGGGTGGTGCCTGTGACAGATCTCGCACCACCCCTCCACATCGCACTGTGCTCTGCTGCGCCTCTTGCGTCGGTGGCGACGACGGCGGTTCCTGCTGCGCTTCTTGCCATGGCGTCTGCCGCCAACGTGGCCTGGACAGGTACTGCACCAACCGGGCATGGAGCATGGCTCTTCCGGTGCGTTGCAGACAAACTCCAGCATAGGACGGCTGTATGCCGTCAGCATCATCCGTAGACCTGGGTCAATCCCGATCAATGTATTTGGTATATACTTCGGAGAAAGAGCAGGTCGTTCAAGAGGAGCAGGAATTGACGTCAGCACAGCAGCACTGTACCCATTCGTGGAGATCTGATGCTCGAAGTTGCGCCTTGGAACGCCAATTCGGGGATCCGCAGTACGGCTGACGCAGTCTCCGAGGTTGAGCACCGTGGTCCACATCC
Source organism: Phytophthora agathidicida (assembly GCA_025722995.1). Lineage (NCBI taxonomy): Eukaryota > Oomycota > Peronosporomycetes > Peronosporales > Peronosporaceae > Phytophthora > Phytophthora agathidicida. Next base: position 1,504,841 of record CP106972.1, on the reverse strand, counting down.
TCTCGCGCACTTCTTGGAACTCCGTAGACGTAGCATACGTCCGATGGCCACGAGAGTTTGTGGACTTGTAAAGCCCAAAGACATCCTTGCCCGTAGTTGCCAAAACTTGTTTTGCGACTTGGTAGAGCACCTGTAGTGACTGGGAAGAACGCCGGCACACAGGAGGTGGGCTGCGGCAGCAACGTAAAGAGCCGACACCATTTCGGGATCTCATCTTGGTCGTGCATTGGCTCCATTACCTTCAGCATGTCGTACAGCTTGCCGAGAAATAGCACTTCGTGGCTAGCGATGTTCGCAGCTGTAGGAGGCAGTTCTAGCCACTCAAGCCATTGCTTCTCGACGTCCGTGAGGTCTTCAGGACTTGACTTTAGTCGAGCGACCATGGCCTCAGCTGTTCCCCGCGGATACGCAAGCTGCAGGCTAATGAAGTTGACAAGCCGCGCCTCGAAGTTCGTTCGAACGTGTTGCTGCGCCGCAACGACCATGTCATTCGCCAGTTCTTGGATAGCGGAGCTTGAATCGAATAGCGTAGGCGGCATGTACGGCATGACCCTCGATCGTGAAGCCTTGTAGACGTTGATGGACTCCTCTAGTGCAGCGTTAGTCGAAACCCTTGGCGCGCGCATCTGTTCGTCACCAAAGACAGCAGTGCAGCACCGGCAGAACGTAGCTTGGTCCAGCTGTAGGGCATTCTCCATCGTGCGAGATCTTGCCGGTACTACTGGGTAGTTCGGGTAGCTACGCCGATGGTGCTCGAACAGGCGGCAGCAGTGGAAGTTCATGACGAACATTGCCTCCACTCGGATCTGCTGCAGAGCCACAGCACGTTGTTCGAGCGCGTCCCGGATGTCATGGTTCGGACAAATGTGCCTCAGTGGGTACGTCACGGTTGAGAACACGAGGGCACTGTTGGCTCCTCGAAGAAGGGTGCGACGATGGTTCGCGGCGGTGCGTTGCTCGATGTCGACTTGATCAGGCGGTCTCCACGCGACCGCGAGTTCTGGCAGGGGCTCGACGATGCCGTGGTCGATAGCGAACGAATCCATGGAGGAAGGAGGGATGTTGACCGCAGAAGGCGAATTGGAAGACGTCCAGTGGCATGAGAGAAAAGTTTCCGACAGCGTATGAAACTTTCCGTCGTAGTAGTGAGCTGTGCCAATCCACCCTTGGTCCGGTGTAGGCGATGCTGCAGCAACTCTCGCAGTACAGCCGCTACCTAATCCAGCCCGCTCTAGTAAAGACTCAATAGTAGTTTCCAATAGGTCTTTGGTGATGTTGCCAGCGGCAACTCCTTTTTCCTCAACCAGAGAGCTCATCCCATCCAAAAGAACCGGTAGCAAATTGTCGATAGATTTCTGAACTCCTTAAAGTCGCTTGTAAAGCTCGACATGCGGAGGAATCCCGGTGGACTTCATCCACGGTGAATCCCCCGTTACCAAGGCAGCTTGAAGGTCGCTCATCATTGCTGCATTGCGGAACAGGGAGGTAGATAGCAATGGATGTGACGCAGGCACAAAGCACCGGATGCTGGTTGCCTGCAAAATGTGGAGGCAGCATCGAAAATTCTGGACGGTTCAACGGTAGGCCGGCCACGACCCGGCCGAGATACTGGTCTCCGGCTGATTCATACCGAATGTAGCGGTCTTGGACACCGCCAAGTGACCACCCCACTCTAAGACACACGCTAGCAATCGATGGACCACCGGTAGATCCGCTGCATGCAAACGTAGCGACACCTTTGCGAATCGAATGTGTGCCGTAATGTGTTTGGTGCTTGAGGTCACTTATCAATTGTCGAAGAATGCTTCCGAACCGTGATTTCTGCTCAGATCCAGGGAAAATTGGTCCAGGTGGCTGAGTAGGTCGACATGCCAGGTGAAGAGCTAGCGCTGTGATCCAACAGGTTTCTGGACTTAGCGGGTTAGCATACACGTGTCGAGGATCTTTCGGTCCTTTGGCTTCTTGATTCGTCTTGGACTTGTACATCACGCACCAATGCTGTCATCGTGGCTGCTAAGGTGCTCCGTGCATAGTGTCTGCACCGACTCAGATCGACACATCAAATTCCATTGCGTCGTAAGAAAAAGATGCGCAAAGCCGCCATCTTGGCGGGTCAAAGTCGCTCTACATAACTCATGACACAACGAGAATGGCAGTGGGTCTTTGCCAGATTCCCTGGGCGAGCCTGACTGGAACTTGCATGCTTCCATGCGCTTCAAGCCCGAAAAGAAAGTGCCCAACCGTTTTTCGTGAGCTGTAGGCAGTGGTATCTCGTTCCTGCGATATAAATCTTTCATTGCGCTTCGATATCCACTTGAGGTACCAACACTGACAGACTCCCGCTTCTCCAGCAAAAACTCTTCAAAATCGACGGCCGTGAGTTAATTTGCCCTTTAGCATCAAAGTACTCTGCAGCATCTTCCTGCGTTTGCACCTCAGTCCATCGTGATATCACTCGCAAGCTACCACAATACGCACGCTGGGTTTTGGGCGATACACATGCATCCCTAACATCTTGTGCGGTGACCTCTCGATAACTGTCGGCTTGTGCAGGTTGCGGTGCCTCCACTGGAGCCACGACCGAAATATCAGCCACCAAGCTGCCTGAAACACGACTGATGGTGGCCAACGTGGTTAAGCCTTTGTGAGTCATGTCCGGGACCACCGCGTCCAAGTCGCCGACATCAGTGTCCTGGGCCACCATGGCCAAGCTGCTGTCGTCCGCGTTCACGTCCACCGCTTCTGAAGGTTTAAAATTGCGCGTCGTGGTCGAAGTAGAGGACTTGTGTGGCGTGGAGGTCGTGGTCGAATCCGACGGCGGCAAACTGCTGCGCTTCTTGTGGGGAGGCGACGTTTCGCTCGTCACCGGTGCCGTGGAGCTGCGCTTCATTGTATTTAGATGGAAAAATGGAGAATGAAGAAACTTGTTTCTTATATTTGAGGGAAAAAACTTCGGTGGATGCCAAAGGTGGGTAAACTACCAGCAACTTACCAGCAGAGGAAATCAGTCACACGATTCGCAGGCGCGTGGATCTGCTCACAACAGCGTATCTACATGTAGATGCACGCTGCAAAGCAGAACGGATATTCATTCGCGAAAAATCTTCTTTGGAGAGAACTCACGCAAGACGATCATGGCGACGCCGTTCGAGAATCCCAGCAAGATTGCCAACAACGTCAAGAGTGGCAAGTGGACGTAAGTGATAATGAAAAACAAAAGGGTTTTGCGGCTGTGGGTTAATGTGGTCTGTATTGACTAGGACCCCTTTGCTCGTTGCTGCTGGGGTGGGAGCTCGCCGTCAACACCTAGTTCCATCGCGTGGCGATATAAAAACTGGCAATGTCGGGTGAAGGAATTGACGATGCTTGGAGATCTTGGTGACTCCGCTTGGGTTTCGTGGAAGTAGATATCATTGCGCTCCGATCGACGGATTCGTTCACCACTCTGCAATTTGCCTCGCCTCGAACGGAACCAAGGTCGTGGTGATGGTTTTCAATCGCCGTAGTAGTCCTACTAGAGCCCCTCGAGTCTTCACAAACGCACAGTGACCACCAACGACTTCTACATTCATTCAACTCAACACAACGTCATTCAACAATGAGCCAGATTACAACTGCTGCCCTAGTATATAACGAAGTTCCATACCTTGACGGGGGCATTTTGTTTTCGTAGTGATCGATGCTCGAGTTCGTTGGTCATCACCTCAGCTCATTTGGGTCCTTGATGTTGCAAGCTCATTTCACTTTCTTCACTTTCGAGTCTGCTGGTTGTTTCATCGCCTGGTAGTCGCCCTGGAACTTCTCGGCTCGAAACCAAGATGACGGCACGTCGGTCTGTGCCGACCCCAGGCTACTTCGCTGTTTCGCCCTCCACGCGCGCCTCTTCCCCGCGCTCCGTTTCGTGGCAGTGTTGTCTCCCGAATCGCTCTACACGCTTCCGTGCGTCCTGTCGATCGCGAATCCTACACGACAGATTCAATAACCTACTAGGATGCTCTTGCAGCGGCAGAACTCGGGCAAGCGCCACCCTCCAGGTACCGACGCTCCAAGGGTGACCACTCGCAATGCGGTGCTGGCGGCGTTTTGGCTCGTGTTCTTGCTGTACATGTACTTCGATCTGCGCTTCTTCGCGACGTCTTCCGTGGCCACCAACACCATCGAAGCGACGGGCAATGGCTGGCGCTCGTTCAACGGCGCCCCCACTAAAGCTGGAGGAGACGGCGGAGATACGCTCAAGGGCGCGTCGGCCACTCGGCAGGTGAAGCACTTGGTGTTTACGCCCACGTGCCGCGATCTGGACTTTGTGCACGCCGAAGTGCTCGCCTTCACGCTGCGACGCACAGGATACGACGGCAACGTCACGCATTTGCTGTATGGATGCACAACAGAGGCGGCCTCGGAGCTCATCCGCAAGAAAGATCCGCGCCACAATGTCCAGACCCGACACTACACCGACGTCTTGGCAACGAACACGACGTTCGGGGAGGAGTTGCTCACGACGACGTTGAATCCAGTGGTGCTGTCCAAGTGGATGCTGGGGTCGGATGCTGGAGAGTTTAGTGACAACCGAGCGGTGTCGTTCGCAGAGCGGTATGCGCTGGAACCGATGATTTCGTGATGGCTGTGGACAGCGACGCGATCTTTACCAAGAAGTTGGGCATGTGGAACCTCATGGCGGAGGCGAATGACGTTATCGACGCTCGTGTTTACGGACAGGACGTGTCCTGGTACTGACCGAACCGATTCCCCCTTACGGAGGAGCAACTGAAGAGAGAATCGTGCCGACGAACTCTCGTGCACTCCTGTTGGACGACTGGCGCGAGTCTGCTGCCATTGCGCCGTTTGTGGCCGAAGTGAGTGCGTGGCAGGAGATCCTACCTACTGCTGTGGATCTGTGGGGGACGTTGACGCACGAAAAGCGCTGCCTGGCTGTCTCAATCGCTGTAGCTAATGAGAATACATTCGTTGGCGTGCTCAGTGTGCATCACTATCCTTCTCGCTACCAGAACTGGGATTTCGTTGATGACATCAAACATAACCCATGCTCAGACAAGGCTGAAGGCAAGAACCTAGCGCTGTCATCGTACCCGATCTCCATCCGCGCGCTAAACTTCACGCTGCCTCAGTGGATTGATGGGCGCGAATGGATCTTACTACCCACGCTAGCGGATTCAAGCGTGTGCCCATCATTCTTCGTCGTAGAGGCCTATAACAACGCGTCTGAAAGTTATCGTCAGCATTTTGCCCCACTGGTTACAACCACAGCCGTCGTATCCCGATGGAGTTCAAGGAGAAGACGTGGAGCACCACGTTGTTATGATGCGGCTCCTGCCACATCCTCGCCGCCCGAGGCCTGCCCTCCAAGTCGGGTCCTACCTTACAAATCGCTGAGTGAGCTCACTAGAGTTGCCGAAGCTTCAACCAATGCATCGGCAGCGATCATTCGATGAGGTCTCCGCAACCTTCGTGAGTTGCTAGAGACCGTCTATGGAGGTGGGGAGATTACTGGGGTACGACACGAGTTTATGGAACGAGAAGTGGTTGTGGAAGCGCTGCGCGCATTACGTGTCGAGCGAGACGATTTGTATGAAGTCGCGACTACCGCTGATTTTCATGCTGTGGAGCGAGTCTTGAGTATCAAGTATCGAAGAGCTCGTACGCATTATCGCGAGCGTTGCCAGCCCCCTAGTCATCCTGGACGATAAAAAAAAAATCGAAATTGGAGAATTGGCAAACAAATTCATTATTTGGTCCAGGAAGAAGGGAAAATTGTTCGAGCAGTGCTCGAAAAGAGAAACTTGTGCTGCTGTTCTTTGTGGAAATTACGATGTGTATCGCCTACGGTATCATGACAAGCTGCAGAGAGAAGTTGCGCGACAGCTGGAGCTAGCGAACGTTGGAATGAAGGCAGGAGGGATATTGACCGCAGAAGGCGAATTGAACACTAGATGCATTATAATCCGAGTGGTCAGGCGTGGTCCCGGGAAGTTCCCCAGTGTCTTTAGCAATCATCTCGAAATGGTAAGAGCAAATGGAACGTGATCAAGTAAAATTAGCCAATTCATTAGTTGCTCCTTATTGCGACTTCCGAGCCTGAGTCGGTCATGCGAGCGATTCGCCGTATCTGGCGTCGACTTTATCGATTCTGTGTGAGCTTTCAAGTGGAGTTACGCGGTCACTACTCGGCTGAGCGAATTTACAGTTTGGATCGGTATGCTCACACGACGTCAATACCGTGGGAGATCTTTATCTGTGTACTATCGCCGTTGCCATGCCTGCTGGTTGTTACGCTGGTAGAATGCGCCCCAATGGCCTCTCCTGCAGCTGGATCCAGGGCTAATTCCCTGTTTTGGGGACGAGATTGCTTGGCCATTGCCCTCATGACGCGTGCAATCGTGGAGCAGTTCCGAGTCAGCGTTCCCGGCTTGGAGATCACTGCGATGCAAGCTGTTGTCATGCCTATTGTTTCAAGTGTAGGGGCGACGGTATTCATGATCATGATGTCCCATTTCATTGGCTTTCCGCTTCCGTTTGCGCTGGTTATCGGCATACCTGTATGGCTCGTTGTGCTCGTTGTCAATTTTGCAGGTTTCTTTGGTCGGGTTTTGCGACAAGATAAGGTTCTGCGCAAGGAATTGCTCAACTACATCGTGGTGCTCATCTGCCAGGTGCTTCTCACGTTCGTCTACCCAGCATACCTCTACGGCTTCGTACGCGTCGGAACATTCGGACAAAACTTTTACATCGCGCTTCTCACGCTTATCAAATTAATAGCCAAAAACTGGATGAGCTACTTTCTGGATGATAAGTACGACTTGATGCCGCAGATCATGATTTTTAACGTGGACGTCTTCAATGCGCTTTACGGATCGAGCTCGATGCAGAACTCCAAGTCGGTGGACACGATGCTGCTCATGATTGCATTGGATGCAGTCCTTGCGTGGGTCTCTATGACAGACATTGGCGATTTAATGCGAGACGTAATCCTGCTGCGGCACAAAATACCGACAGGGCATCCTCTGACAGCAGCGAGCTTTGTTGAAATTGCTTTGGAAATTCTCAAGGAAGATGACCGGGCACGAGCTGATCTTGTGCGTCGTCGGTATACTTTTGGGATAGCGACATTGAATCTACCCGACCCAAGCGACTATAGTATCAGCTCGGCTCGCGCATCTGCAGATGCTATAACCAGACGAGTATTGCCAGTGGCGACTGTGACAGCGCAACTTTCTGTTGCTGCAGTAGAAACATTCACGCCACTCGATCGAAACGGATCACCTCAACACGAAAAACTACTGGATAGCGTTTTCTCTGAAAGAGATCGGCGAAGGTTTGTGCAGAGGGCCGCACAAGTTCTCTTTACGACAGAATTCGTCATCCTCGTCGAGTACACGAAGGTCATCGTCCCATTTATCTACTGTAAGTCTATGCTTGGGGTTGCTGGAGCGACTAAAATTGTGACCTCACTGTGTGTGTGTGTTTTTCTTCTTGCACTACCAGCCATGTACATGACTGCTACTTTCTACCTGCCGAATCGCGTGTACTACCCACAGCTCAAATCCCTCGATGAAGCGACCCTCAGGGTCGATATTGGCAGTGTAGCCGTCTTCGGTGTGGCCGAATTAGTGTTACTTCTAGTTGTTGGCTACGTGATCCAGCGCAAGATCGGCATCTCGATGCTGCATATGCTGTCGTTCGTTCTTGATCGTGGGTGGCGCATTGTGCAATCCAACCTCTTCTTATGGATCTTTTACACCGTGCAAAATTCACTCGAGCACAATGGTACACACAAGGATAGTTCGCTACTGGGATTTTGGGATCGTACTCTCACTGTTTTTTTATTTCTCTTATATATTGCAGGAGCAGATTTTAGTTGGAAATTCGCTTGGCTCAAACACTCGTCAGCTACGTGATGGTGAAACTTACAACATACTCTCCAAAGTTTACGAACCCAAGGCGTATGCAAAGTATTTGGTGCGTCAGTCTTCAAGTTGAGATTCGTGGTCACTACTCCGCCGAGCGTGTGGATGGCTTGAACAAGTACTATAGCACGACGTCGACGCTGCGTTTGCTGTTTGCCATGTGATGTGTCCGCTACCGTGTTAGCTGTTTGTTGCGCTCGTGGAATGTGTCCCGCTCGCTCCTCCTGAAGCGGGTTCAAGGGCAAACGTTGTGTTCTGGGCACGCGACTATGCGTCTATCGCTATAATGACTTGTGCAGCTCTGGAGCAGATGCGCTTCATCGTTCCTCGGCTGAACTTGACAGCAACGCAGGTGACAGTGATCGCAGCCGTTGCGAGTACAAGCGCTTCGGCTCAACTGCTTTTGCAGGCTGGTATCTTTGGCTCCCGGTGCCTTTTGCTCTCGTGGTGGTTTTTCCAGCCTACCTCTTTGTGCTTTCTTTGAGTCTTGTTGTCTGCTTTGGGGATGTATTGAGACAAGATGCGCTATTGCGGAAAGAGCTATTCAGCTTTATTAATGTTCGCCATTGGACTCATGTTCCTGGACCCGGTGTATCTATACACCTTTGTCCATATTTTCAATGGGAATTCTTGCCGCTATCATGATCATCGCGATCAATCTGATGGGCTATATTTTGGACGCCAAGTACGATTTGATGCCACAACTCTTGGTCTTCAGCGTAGACATTTTCATCGCGTTGTACGTGGCTGGTTCCACGCAGAACGCCAATGCGTGGTCGGCGATGTTCCTCACGATTAGTTTGGACACGTTGTTTACGTGGACATCTAGGTACGACCTCAGCTTTCTGCTTGAAAAGCGTCGTTCTATTGCGATGCAAAATTCCGATTGATCCACCTTCACGAAAATTGCTCTGCAGATTCTCGAAGAAGACGACGGAGCACAGGTTTGCCTATCACATCGCCGATACAAGTTCGGACGTACCGTATGAAGGCTTTCTGATATTGGGGAGTCTTTCAGGGGTCCATTTACCAAAGTTGTAACAGGATCGAACCGACAAGTATTGCCGATGGCGACTTTTACCTTAAACCTGTGCAGTCCGAAAATTACCACCCGGAAGGGTCCAGGACTAGTGGTCTTAACGAACATGCACGTTGCACATTTTCTCGGGTACAGAGCGCCAGCACAAGTGCTTTTCATCGCTGAATTCGTCGTCCTCGCGCTCTACAGTTTGTTGTGCCATTCATCTACGGTGGTTGTTGCTACTAGGAGTTACTTCTCGCATGTATTCCTTTCTTTTTAACCAAGCTACGTACACGAGCATCCTTTTTTATCTGCCGAATGGTGCGATATCTGGAGCAGAAGGTCAGGATGAAACAGGTCTAAAGACCAGGCTGCTCAGTGTGAAGGAATTGGATGTGGCCCTATTGGTGCTACTTCTGGCGAATGCTGATATTCTCCAACGAAGGCTTGGTATTTCCATTTTGCCCTTACTCTCCCTGGTGTGACGAGCCCAGCGGTTTGTAATGCCATAACTACCGGTAGTTTTCAGTTTATCGTATACAAGCAAGTTGTCGACCTGAAACGGAAATCTAAGGTGAGAGATATTCATTGTGCAAGCTTCTCTGAACACCCGCTAAGTATTTTTATCGGACTTGTCTGTTTTCGTATAGTCCTCAAAGAAGAACACAATGTCGCCAAGCTGCCGTCGATGGGTCTGTATGATAGTCGCGTTAATACTGTGCGTGGTTACGACTCCAGCCTCGGCGTCGGGGTCGATGACGACGCTATTCGGCAAGTCTGATTTCGTTTTCCATCACGAAGTTACGCTGAACACCAGCTCGACACAATTGGAATTCTTGACCACATTCAACGTTGAACACGGCGAGTCTTTCGTATTCCAGTTTGACGTCAAATTTCCATTGGGAGTTTTCGATGATATCGGTGACCGGGTCCTGCTTTATTTACTGGCGTGTGATCAAGCAGCTACACAAACGTTTCTCAACTTTCCTTTAAACCCTGGAACTTTAGTACCCTCTTATTGTGCTATGCCCAATCGGACTCTCGACTACTACTGCCAGTCATTCCCACTCGAGAACCAATCTACGGATAAGACTGTGTACCATTCAACTAGAAAGGTTATTGGATCCATGGAAAATGTTACCAGCCAGACCAACTTCGACAAAATGCTCATGGGTAGTAATTCAACCAACCTGACGTTTTATATCGACGCGTGCGAAATGTTAGGCGGCAGTGAAACTATTTTGCGATCGTGTCTCGAGTATCCCCCACCAACAACGCATTCCACAGCCAATGGAGATCAAGTTTGTTACTACTGCCCGAAAAATTATCCGGGTCTGCCCAACAACGCGAGTAAGCAATGGTCAGAAACGTGTGAGATCTCCCCTGCTGTCAAACAAGTTGTCCTGGGCACAGTAAGCATGAATTTGTGTGCAGCTGATGGCGAGTGTTTGTGGCAATCGAATAGATACCTACTGCTGTTTTATGGTGGAAGTGTTGTGCTGTGGAGTCTTGGGGCCGTGGTCTGGATGATACACTTGTACTGTGCCCCACCAGGATCTGCGGTAGCTTTACATGTCAAATTATTGAGCGTGCCACTGACTCAGGTGATCTACTCAGGGCTTTCGTTCGCCACAAAGTCCACTGCATCACATTTTGCCAGTCCAAAATTCAATTTGCTGGCTATCGTGACGCTGGTGGCGCAATTCGTGGCACTTGCTCGGTCAGCCGACGTGGCTCTGTTTCTTGCTGCAGGTTGGGGAATCACGCAGACAACATTGGAGAGAATTGATGTGATTCGGATTCGTTGGTTGGCTGTGGAATGGGCTCTAACTTTTGTGGGGCTCAAGCAACTCAAAGTAGATAACGTTGGTCTAGCCGTCATTTGGGGCGTCTCCTGGTTCGCGATCATATTCCTCATTCACTACTATTCCGCTGTAAATTTGAAGATGTTGCGACTGAGGTACAGGATCGGAGAGCGGATCAACATCGATACGTGTCTGGTGCTGTGGAAAGGAACGTTATTTCTTCGCTATCAACGCCTACAGAAAGGTTATGTTTTCATCGCCACGATTACAGCATTGGCCGGTTCTGACAACCACTGGCATATCTGGGAATGGATTTCAGTGCAAGGCCACGAGACACTCATCTTTCTTCTTTACGCTGTTCTCGCCTACATCTGTAGGTGTCAACAGTTCCGCTTCAGCGAGCTGGAAAATCTGGAGATCGACGTAGGTGAAGATACGGGTGCTGCGCCAACTCAAGATAACGCTTCATCCGACCCTGTCAGCAGCTCGAACGTCACCCCAGTATTAGAAGAATCGGTGCGCAAGAAGGTAGCAACAGCATTGGTCCTTAACCCGGACAAAAGTGTGATGTTGGGCACAACTCACGTGCTCGAGAATCCGACAAGTACGGATATTTCCTTGCCAAAGGAAAATGAAGATGCGAACGGTGGCACGAACCCAGCGGCTAACCCAGCAATTAGTACAAGCTAGAATACATTTTTCTACTAGCAACAAGAAGACGTGTAGAAAAGTAAGTATCATGTACATTTACAGCATTTTGCTTGTTCGTGAGTTTAGTTTTGCACTCAACCCAAACGAATAAAGCTGCGTATGGCAGATTTGCTCGATGAAAGAAAAAAAATGTGGACATTTGAGCCGATTGATGTTGAGCCGCACCTAAAAGTCATTATTTTCATTCTGCTTGCCCGTTCGATTACACAGTTTGACGTTCGGTCGCATCGACTGTGCGAATCGCACTGTGGTCGCGTGAGTTCATGATGAGTCACAACATCCAGTTCCAGAGCTACTGTACCGTAATGCAGGTGCACAACCTCTTGTACATGAACATTGCTGTGCAGTGCTTTTGGCAAAACGAGATGGATCTGCATAAGCGCCATATGGTGGTATAACATAACTTATAAAAACACCGTAAGTTCATGTAGTAAACTAGGCTTCACTGCCGTTAGTAAAAACAAATCCTTCTCGACTAACTTATAGAAAAAGGTCATACCGTTTCCATAGACCAGATTTGTAGGGGTGCCACCCCATCGTTATCAGTATATTTGTATTGACAATCGATGACATTTATTCAAATCCCTAAATTTTCTTTGAACTTATTGGTTTGTAAACGGCCTGGTAGGATTAAAAACGTTTTTCCACACACCAGGCCGTTTACGAGTGCAGTAATCCTTGATCGGACAAGGTTGTTTCGAACTGCAGTTCTTCCCAGTGTCCACACGAGATCTACAGCAGCAGCAAAAATGACTTGATATTTGATGCTGCACTGAGGCCGTAGTTTACAGTGTACTTCCACATTATTGCATATTACTAACAATCCGTCAAAAATTCGACTATTGTGCGAACGCTGTGACCTCCTACAACCCTGGTGAGTGCTGCTGTAGTCTACTGAGATGCTGCCAAAAAAATATGCCTCTCCTTGTTGGAGAAAGCCTTGCAACGCGTCGTTGAAAAGATACATACGGTTTAGCCAATAACCTGCCTGACAAAATCATGCACCATATTCCGGCTTCCTCCTGCGTCAAAACCCAAATGAGTGCGCTCATGAGCATTTAGCTGCTAGCGCTCGTCTACCAGGTCTCGGCCATCCTCACTCAAATGTGATTTAGGGTTATGGGCATCAACGCGCTGTCATTCCAGGTGCTTTAATCACAGCGCAAATTTTAGGGATTACGGGGGTCCCACTCGTTAAGAGCAGCTGCTATCACTGGATAACCTTCTATAATGAATTTGCTAACTTTGGTTTTATACTCGCAGGCACCCTAGGAAAATTCATTTATGTCGAGATTAGAAAATATAGCCATTGCTCTTAACAAGTGGGACCTCTGTACAACGTTGTACATTTACACAATCCCAAGAATGGATGATTCCAGTGTAAAAACATGCTTGATACAGTCTTGGATGGGATGACCGAATTCGCCGCCAACAAATGTGGTCGTCCCCGAGACGAACGACAGCAAACCAACAACCAGTCCCAGGACCGCTCCTGACTGTTAAATGTATTATACTCGTGCGAGATCCCATCCTGCAAAATATATTGTATGGGAGGGAATACCTCTACAAAGTCTTCTTGAGTCCCACAAAAGCTACAGTTGCCACGCCGTGACGCTACAGGAACTAGCAGTTGGTCTCCTGGGGTTCACAATGGGGTCGACTTTCGTTGATGTCGCCCATCCGTTTATGGCGCTATTCAGCTATTTACCCCCCCCCCCCCCCCCAGCCAAGCCTGGACGCGATCATTACGGAATGCGATAGTGACTCGGGGCAGGACGACATGAACTCCGATGACGCACTCGACGCACTTATCGATCGTTTTGCCGCTTGCAGCAGTACCGATTCCGATGTCGCTCATATGGACTCTACGTGCCCAGGTATGACAGCGTCAGGTGGCTCCCAGACGGCGATGGAGGTCGACAACGAGGACGCCGAGTCGGAGTGGATTCTCGACAGCTATCAGTTCCGCCGTGAGTGGGAGAAGTGCAGACAGGAAACCACTACTACGAGGAAGCGCAGTCTCGAGAGCCTAGAACCAGCGCTCCAAGCATTCGAGGAGATCAACTTCGTCGATAGCAGCTACAACGAAAGCAGTTTGTAGAGTAGTGCCATGGACAGTAATGTGACTCGGTTATTCCAGCAGCAAAAGAGAAGCCTTCTTCTGCTTCACTCATCATGCAGATTGACGACCTGCTGGAAAGCCATGGCGCCTCGCGTGAGCGATGAAGACAAAGTAGCTATCCTAGACTACATGCTACACGACCCAGCCTCCAGAAAACTCAATGGCTCTGTTAACCTCGACGCCTGTCGACGGCACGAGCCGTTCCAGCGGCACAGCCAGCGGACTTTCAAAAAGCTATTCCAACAGTACTTGAAGGACAACAGACTGGAGATCTTCCCTCGATTGGCGACTCGTCCACGGTCGCCTTCGCCGTCGAGCAGCCATGTAGACGAGCCCGAGCCAGAGTTCGGCGATGGAGACCCTCTCCACCGCCAGTCTGAAGAGGACAACCAGGAAGTGGACAGTCCAAGCGGTTCAAGTAGTGCACATATGGCCACAACTATCAGCTCTCCATTTGGTTGGGAAGATCCTGGTACAAGCCTTGCCGAGCTGCCGCCGGCGATAACGCCGCACCTGCCATCCTGTCCAGCGCTGGACGCAGAACTGGAGGACAGAGCCGACTCTGTCCTCCAGTTCGTTGAAGACGCAACCAGCTCACTCAATGCTAAATTTTGTGATCAGATATGGCATAGGATGGGTCCGGCCGCAGCGGTGGAGATGCTCTAACAGCCGTTGTGTAGTCTACGAACCGATCCTTGGGCCGCTCCTGCCTGTTTTCATTGACTTGAAAACTTTTCAAGCCGAGATTCCATTCTGCAATTTGCGCTTAAGCTCTCAAGGCGACAGACATAGACCAAACATGCGCATCAGTAGCATCCTGCTTATCGCTACGGCTATCGTAGCCGCAAGTTCCGACTCGGTCTTGGCGGCCACCGATTCACGCCAGATATCGTCGATCGAAACTCAACAAATTAACAAGAGAGCTCTCAGTACTACCAAGACGGAGAAAGAAGAAGATGACAATGGCACCAATGTCGACGAAGCCGATGAAGAGAGGATCGGTCTGGGAAGCCTGAAAACGACAATTTCGAATCCTCTTCTGCGCCCGGTTGATGAAGTCCTGGCATCGATTAAATCCCCGACCATTACCAAGCAGGGGCAAGAGATTCTAGCACGACTGGAAAACAACCCACTCGCTAAAAAGTTCGCCAAGGTGTTCGGGGAGAAAAATTGGTCCACGCAGGAACTTAAGACCGAATTGGGCATCAAAGCGACTACCCCGCTGACCGATCCGAAGTACAAAGCATTGTCTGTGCTGCTTGACGTCCGAGCGTACAACAACAACCTCCAGAAAGCTAAATTCCCGAACACTAACAAGACTGACAAACTCGGGGAACAAATTTTGGACGGTCTGAACAACAACCCGCTCGCTGCGAAGTTCGTGAAGCAATTCAGGGACGAGAAGTGGACCACGGAGGTGCTCAAGAGCAAGTTGGGTATCACGTGGGGAACCCCACAGAACTCCAAGAAGTACGAAGCCTTCGCGTTGTTGCTTCGGGTCCGTGCGTACGAAAACACCCTCGCGAAAGCCAACAAAATTCCATCGATCAACACGAACAGTGACAAGCTCGGCAAGCAGCTTCTGGAGCGTCTGGACAATAACCCGCTCGCTAAAGGCCTAGTCGATCAGTTCAGGGCCGAGAAGTGGACCACGGAGGTGCTCAAGAGCAAGTTGGGTATCACAAGGGGTACCCCAAAGAACTCCAAGAAGTACGAAGCCTTCGCGTTGTTGCTTCGGGTCCGTGCACATGACAGTGCCCTCGCGAAAGCCAACAAAATTCCATCGATCAACACGAACAGTGACAAGCTCGGCAAGCAGCTTCTGGAGCGTCTGGACAATAACCCGCTCGCTAAAGGCCTAGTCGATCAGTTCAGGGCCGAGAAGTGGACCACGGAGGTGCTCAAGAGCAAGTTGGGTATCACAAGGGGTACCCCAAAGAACTCGAAGGAGTACGAAGCCTTCGCGTTGTTGCTTCGGGTCCGTGCACATGACAGTGCCCTCGCGAAAGCTAAATAACCACGATATGTTGTGCGTAGGTTGGTTAGGATGTTATCAATGATATCTGAAGCAGTCGAGGATCATCTGCACTTTGAAATCATGTACTTCCAAGTACTGAAGTACATCGTTGTGTTTTTCATGTTTGAGTGTTCCTCGTTCGTCCACCCTGGAGTATCTACTGACGACACTGAATAGCAAATTAACACTGCAAGCCCACCTCGATAATCTAGTGTTTTAGTTAAATGTTCTTCGCTCGCACGAAGACAATCAACGTCACAGTGAAGCAAAGCGCTCCCTCAAAATTGGTTTCATTAGTTTGAGTAGCGTGTTCAGTGTTTGCGTTCGATCGCGGTACTCCAGTTTTGTGCTGTATCGATGAAGTTGGAGTACCTCGTCACTACTGGTATAATTTTTCTGCGAAAGTGAGCCTACGGTCAAATCAAACGAATGCAATGAACTCTTCCACTCAACCCAACTTCATTCATAACTTATAGCACACTTCGTAATTCCGATACTCCTTTGACTCCAAACAGGTTCTTCACCTCGAACCGCCGAGTATTCATCTCTCTCTCTCTCTCTCTCTTCCTCATTCTCATGCAACGGCACCTCCGAAGATCGTGAACTTGACTTCGGTCTCGGTGACCATGGCCACCTTCTTGGCCCTGACGACGCGGTCCGCCGCCTGCGAGTGCGCGCGCTGCATCATGCGTTTCTGAGTGCGGCGTTTACTCTCGAGCTTGCGTTGGTTCTGATTGGCCTTGGCGCGGTGGCGCTCGCACAGGTTGTGACGCTCGCCGTTGCGTTTGATGGCACGAGGGTAGCCGCACTTCTTGTTACGATAACGACACAGCATGTCGTCACCGCCCACAGTGAGTGGAGGAGGAGCCGCAGATGACGACGAGGATGTCGGCGAAGTAGAGGCCACCGTCTGCATTGGGGTCATTAGTACGGGGCGTAGCTGAGCCGGTGCCGGCATCGGTGCCGTCTGCATCGACGGTTGGCACTGGATCGGCTGCAAGGCGGCAGCCGCAGCCGTCAAGAGACTGATGGGAGGAAGGCGAGGCGCTTGAGGCGGTGCAGCGGCCGACGTTGACAGCATGTGCAGCCCCAGACTAGCGGCGGAGCTGCTAGGACTGACGACAGTCGAGAACCGTGGAGGTAGAGGAGGCGCCGCTACGACGGACTCGCCGCGATTGTTGGGGTTGGCAACGACGGCCTCATTGTTGATGGCGGCCTCGTCGGCAGCGTCGTCTGTGGCGTCGTTTAGGAGGTGCTCCATGACGTTCTTCGCGTAGACTTGTGTTGCGTGACTGGTTCGGATGATTGACTTGTGTCGGCTGGAGCAGTGCAAGGTTGTTTCTGCATCAGAGTGCTCCGTCTGTATCCGCTTGCTCGACGCGAGCGGGTCCCACTGTGACCGGAGCACTGTCAAATAGTTTCTCTGCGAAAACACATACACTGCAAGGATCGATACCTGCTTATCGGGCGCGCACTAGATGTTTGTAAAGGATTGACCTGTAGACACAGTGGGAACCTGTCATCGACGATAGGCTGTACTATAGAAGCCCGGAACGAGTCACGGTGAGATGGACGCGGCGTCGTGATCGAGCATGATCTGGCAGCTTCGCGATGATATCCCATGTGCACATTGTTGTTGGGGTTCATGAGCAGCTCGCTGCAGCGGCAGCGGCGGCGCTCAAGCGAGTCCGGCGTGGCGGAGCGCTACGCGTGACTTGATCAACGCTCACATATGCCGGACGCCTACTTCTATCGAGGCACTTCAACCGGTTGAAGTCGTCGACGGATCCCGTCGCTGTGCCGCTCAGTCGAATGCGCCCGCCTGATTTCTTCGTCGCGTCGCGATATCAGGACTTGCTTCCTTCGCGCCGCCCCGTAGCTCTGCTGCAGAGCCTTTGGTCTCCGCTTGAGCGACTCTCGAAGGCTTGACGGGATCAGCTCGCCCGGCCAGAGCGAAAAAATCCAGCGCTGGTCTAGCAGACAGGGCCTCAGGATCGATCGACGGCAGGACAAAACGCTTTGCTCGAGTTGCGGCAACGAAGCTCCTTTCTGCGGGCTTGAACCTTTGCTGCGCTAGCGCATCGCGGCGGCACCTTGAACTGGACTCTTCGTCGGGCGGAGGCGGCAGCAAAGGCTCCACTGCAGCCACGCTGGCAGCATTGACATTGGCGCCAGCATCTTCGCGGCCTCGCGGCTTCGAGGCGCGCAGTGCGTTTCGATTAATAACCGCCGCCGCACACGATTGTGAGCAGCAGGTCATGTCGACCCTCCACGTGTGGGTTTGGATTTACAAATGACGATCTCTCGCGCTTCAAGTGCCTCTACGGCGCCACAGCTGGAGACGTTGCAACGAGGTTTCACAAAGCTCGCGAGCAAGTAAGTCGCTAGAGCATGAGAAGCTCGAGCGAGGAATGCGCGCCAAACGGCAGCAGACAAGACCAGGCGAACACCGAAATGATAATCGAACAATAAGACTAACGGGCTCCGATATACATGTACGACAGCCAGTACACTCATTATAAAAGCTTTAACCGTGCAGTCCTGCAACACTGCAACCCCACTTGGTGTTGACAGTACTGACGCCCGACGAGATGACATCCTCTCTAAGACGTCCACTTGAACACCCAACTACCGAAAGCGTTAAACGTTAAACGCATAACGTAAAGCTATACATCATCACATTCTCACACGGCTTCATGCTGCGATGGCAATGCACGTTATCGCAATGTTACATGTACCACAAGGTGTCGGACCAACTTCTGCTCGAACAACAACGGTAGCAAGTCCAAGCAACTTAGCACGCGTTCTTATTGTCACTACTTCTTACTACGTTTCTACTTGCTCGCTACAGCTTTTGTTCACGTCAAGCATGTTGTGTTGTTTTTCTTAAATATATAGCGTCTACGCAATTTCGTTCTGCGTGGGTTGGTACGACTGGTCTCTTTCGCACTTTTTTGCTAGAACCTCATGCCACCCGAAGAAGGCGGAGGTGGCGGGGGTGGAGTTTTCCCGTCGGTACTAGCCGAAGAAGGCCCGTTGTTGAGTGTCGTGGGAGTCGTCGGTCGGTCGGGTTGGAAACCGAATGTGCCCGCTTGCTCAGTCACTGGCGGCAAGAAGAGCGTCACCAGTGTCGAGATGTCTTCCTCTTGCAGCGGGGTGGGCGTCTGCAACGGCTCGTACTGCGCGAACTCGCCCGTCGGGGACTGATTCGTCACGAAAGCCTCCGACTTGAACGTAGCTGCTTGCTGTTGTTGGGTGTTTGCATCGGGGACCGGAGGTATCTGACCTCCTTCACTTTGTGCTCTCAAGGCCTGTCGAGCCATTCGCTTGCGCATGTCCAAACGGCGTTGGTTGCGGTTGGCGTTGGCTCGGTGCATGGCACAGAAGGTGTGTAGACCACCCGTGCGTTTGACGGCGCGTGGGTTAAGACATTTCTTGTTGGCGTAGCGGCAGTGCAACTGCTCGGGGGCGCACGTGGTGCTCGAATCCACGGCACTGCGTTTGCGTTTTGCAGGACGTTCATTGTCCGAGTTGGCCTGCTGGTCGCTGTCATTTTGGTCGTCGGACTGTCGTTCGCGCTTGGGGAATGGTGGAGATGGAGGAGGAGGTGGGAAGCGGAGCGGCTTGTCGTCCATGTGAGTTGCACAAGTGCCGAGGTCCGCCACCCACATGAGCGTTGTAGGAAATGAGCGAGGCGCCGCGAAAAGAGCAATGAGTTTGAGTTTCGGACCATGGAGCTTTTCGCATGGTATGCTACAAGTCACGCGAAGGTGCAGGAAGATCGTTGTCAAGCCATCTCGGGCCCGCAGCGGCCGTCCTGATGGAAGAAATCAACCAAACCCCGCGGCTGTAAAATTTGTTTCTCGTAAATCAAGTGTTGCTTTTCACCTGCGATCACGGATATGTAGCCATTCAATGAGACGCGGCAGATTTTTACGATCACCTTTTTCGACATAAAAAACCTTAGATTTTGCTAGGTACGACCCTTGAAAGTTTGTCGTTAATTTGAACAGCGGGATTAGGGTGAATTTTGACACGAACAGGTTTGGCCGCCCACCGCTTTTGGATGGAGCGGCGTGTTTGGGCCAGATGCCCGCCGCACGCCACGGCAACGACACTTGATAGATGCTCCGTCTTGCAGCAAAGTTCTCGATTGACCTGGAACGGACACTTTCGTGTTGATGGAATCGAGCGGCTCCAAGTAGACCAGCAATTGAGTTTTTCACCACATTTTGAATGGCGTACAAGGCTGCTGCAAAAAGTCTCTGCATACACTTGTTGCCTGTGCAAATGCGAGCTGCAGATCAACAGTTGCGGCGGCGACGCGCACGTTTCTTGCTGCGCTATCAGCGGTCTTAAGGAATTGATTCAAATATTGGTGTGTTTTCAGTGTTTCTCGACGTTTGTGGACCGGGCCGCATCGAGTTTGTTGGCGCTCTGCGCGGTTACCTACGCTCGGAGACACACCAAACGGAGACATCGCGCTCGTATTGCGATACAATCGCGTCCAGCTGGATGAGCACACATCAACAAGCGCCGCGAGCTCGGTCGGTCAGGCCATTCCCAGATGGCTGCGCTCGCAGCTCCAAGCCACGTCGTGGCTCCGCGTGTCCGGGTGATTGCCCGGCTTCATTGCCGTCGTCATCTAAGACCAACTGAGACTTGGCAAGTCGGTCGGTTGGTCGACGCCGGTGGTGAGCTCGAGATGCGCTCGAGATATGCGCTGACTCAGCTCACTTCAACATCAACCGCGCACCAGTCGTTCGAAATGCAGATCCCAAACGAAAACGAAATCAAGAGTTGGATGGTGCGGTGCCGAAAGAGATCAAACGAACAGCTCACACCGCTGAGCACGTTGGCGTGCAGTACATGTGCAACTGGATTGTTAACATGTACCCCCCCCCCCCCCCCCCCCCCCCGAGAGAAATGAACATGTAATTTTGACGGTCAGCGCCGAACCTTCAGAAATCGTCTTTCGTGGTCGACCGAAGATGCGAAAGCACTCAGTTGATCCATTTTTCACGCTGGCATGAACTTCGCAGCTTGCGCTTTGTGAAACGTAACCTACCATATCGAAACATCGACACCATGTATGCAAGAGCAAATATCAACGGCAAATGCCTGAAGAGGAATAAGATGCAATACCTTCGTTAAACCCAAACACAAGTGTTATTCCACCGCCGTATAGGAGCACCACCACATCCTGTTCATTCAAACGAGCTTGACTTCGAATCCCCCATGCGATGCGAGTCAGTCGTGGCGTACACTCCTTCAGCTTTCTATTTACGAAAGCGCATCATCAAAATACAGCACTGTACAGTACACACCTTGTTCCAGATGGCTTCACGTTGGAGTTGAAGTGTCCCTCAACTTCTTGCTGCCGTGTTGCCGCGTTGCAGGACTCCCTATCGAACTTCATAGCATGTCGCTCGGAACCTCCGCTCAGGCCTTCTCCTCCATAGAGCAGCAGACGCGCAGCAGCAATTTCCCAAGATAATTTTCGCCGGGTCCATCGCGCTTCGTGGATCGCCCAGCGAGATTAGGAAATGATGGGGGCAACCCCAGTGCTCTGAGAACCTGCTTACTGAAATGCCTGTCGTTATTGCTAAGGAAGCGTAAAACAAAAGGTTATCTCAAATCGCGGGTATCCGGTCTTTACAAAGCGCGTAGTTCAAGAGCCTAACACCTCCCATTACTGCTGGGATATCGCCATTGACAGAGTCGAGATATAGGTCTCCGCATCTCGACTTGCATCTTCGGCGACAGCAGATGGAGAAAGCCGGTCGTCGAGAGTGCTGGGCTCGCACAGCTTTGCCACAGTATGCACTGCGCCTTGAGATGGTCACCGCGGCGATCGCATGTTACTGCGCCTAAGACTCAGTGGAGCTGTCCGTGGCTCACTCGGAAAACCAACCGCCCCACAGCACAGCGCCGCTCTCGACGCTCGACCTGTACCTTACCAGCTCAGCTTCAGCTAACAGATACCCTTCCAGCATGGCTCGCTTCATGACGTACCTCGCGCTTCTGGCCCTCGCCGCTGTGGCCGTGACCAGCCCGGTTTCGGCGGATATCCCGGACCCGAACGCTGTGGCCGCCGTCGCCAACAAAAAGGCCTCCACGGTACCGGAGGAGTCCGTGAACAATGCTGCCACCACGGTGACCGACACGGCCGCCACCCTCACAGATTCGGACAACACCAACACGGCTGCCGCCATCTCGGACAGCATCTCTAACGTGACGACGGAGACGAGCATCAGCGCTTCGGGCTCGGAATCCGCCGCAGGCAGCACCAACAACCTCAAGGGCTCGGACGACTCGGCCTCGGCATCTGCAGCGGCTTCGGGCTCCTCAGCCTCCTCGCACATGACGCCTAGCGTCGCGTTGGCGTCGGTGGCCGCCATCGCTATCACCGGACTCTTTATCTAAGTTGGTCGCCCCAGCGTAGGGCGACTGCGAGCGCCCACGACGGAATGGGATCGACGACGTGATGTAGTCTGGCGTAGAGTAAATTTTGGGTTGTCCTCATGCGAGCGTGCCCTCCGCTGGACGACATCTCTTCTTTAAAAAAGCACATTACATGGTTTTTATAACCGTTGCGGTTGTTCTCCTCGTTCACCTTCTTTCTCGTCGCGATCTTCGTCGCGCTAGCATAGCCGAGTGGGTGATACTGTACAGTATATTGATCGCCGTCACTTGAATCGACCGTTCCCTTCAATGTTCTCGTTCCACGCATTTCTACAAGACCGTACAGCGAAACGAGGAGGACAATTGAATGATACACGCTGCTGGTACCGAAAAAACGATATTAGTTTCTGTTTTTTGGTATCACATTCTGTAACAAATCTAGATTGGTTGGAGGGGTGAAAATATGCGAGCTCGGCAAGCCAAACCTACGCGAGTGTTTCAAATTTGAGAGCGGAGTATGCAGGTGAACACTCTGCAGCACACATGGTCAAATCTTTCTTGATTCAGGGACATCTCGGTGCTTTCAAGGCTTTCAGGGGCGCGTTAGGGCGATTGGACTCCTGCCACCTCCTTTCATTTTCTCGGTTAAAGCGGCCATGACACCCGTCCTCATTCAGATGTATTAGGGCAAAATGTCATAAAAAGGATCTATTTGTTACAATCATTTGACTTTTTTTCGAGGGAAAATGTCCAAAGAGGTATGAAAATCAAACTTAAATGCCAAACGGGTAAAGTTGTGACGGTATGTGTGTGCAGTATCCATCTGTCAAAATTGCGTCTGAAGGTGTATGAACACCTGCAAAGATGAATTTTGCTCGGGTATGAATCTCTGCTACGCCCATCCAGTCTCTCCCGGCTGCACCCTACACCAAGCACTGCGACGGCATCGTGGCGTGCAACTCGTTATCGGAGATCTCGTACCACCAGTCCAGTACCATCTATATGTTCGCCTGCAAGAGCGTGGCACGACGACGAGCAAGGTCCCAACAACGCTGACTTGATGAGCGAGGAGGTCTTAGCGCTCGACGGACATTTACTTTGGCAAGTGGAGTTGCTGAGGCACTGCCCCAAGCTCCAGTGACAAACGACACAGTGTCCACCTGCACCGTGAGGGAGGCGCCTTCCACCGTGAAGTCGATCTAGATGGTTCTCTTGCAGCATTCCAAGTTTACGGCGCTCGGGTTGGCGGTCACTGCGCGTTCCAAGGACGGTTCTCCCTGCCCGCAAAAGACACAAAGCACAACAAGTACCACAGCTCAGCGAGCTTCACAACAATCTCGCACTTGCACGACCTCATGCGCAAGCGCGTGGCCAAAGCGACGGTTGTAGCAGCAATTCTGTGAGGAAGGTATTGTAGTACTGAACAGCAAGCAGCAATTGGTATTCCTACTGCACACATCTAACTCGTCTCTGTTGTGTCTGCCGCTAAAGCATGTAAAGAATAATGGTTGCGGCAAGAATTTCTCTATGGACTCGACGGATATGGCTGCGTTGACAAAGCGGTACCACCGAAGATGAACGGCATCTATGTGGTGATGTTGTTTCTGTGTGTGAAAAGAAGAGAGGGCATTTCCACAGTGGCATGGGCATCGGAGAATGGTCATTGCAGGGTCTGATTCCTGCGGCTCGGAAGAGCTCCACTGTATGTATGTTCAGCGGCGTCCGTGTGGAACATCTTACGGTGCACAACAAGTGCCAACACAATGATCTCTCACTGTATATGCTTGGACACTGTTGACAAATAGTCTGTGGCAAGGGATTAGTTGGTGAAGATATTTGATGTTTCTTGCGTCTAAGTCCTTCCCTCTGATCTTATTCTCGCGTCCTCGTTGCCAACGATCGAAGCGTGCTGGTCGATGTCAAGGCTTGGTTTTAGTGTTCGCATTTGGGTTTTGAATCGATCATTCTCAAACCATCTCTCTCGTAAGCAAGATCTCAAGCTACACTCCCTCACAATGATCGGACTCAACGCCAGCGAACTACCCTACGAAGACCTCTGTGCAGGCGACACCATCGAGTATTTCTCGTACGCGTTCGTGTGTGGTGATCCACGTGGACATCGCGCGACCACTGTTCTCGCCGTCGACCAGCTCGACATCAAGTTCCCGATAGAAATCGCGACTGAAGAAACAATCCCTCTCCAAACGATGCTCGGGCGCTTACGGGATTCTACTGGGGTGGAAGTCAAGGGGTCTAAGTGGCGAAAGCTGCGAACGTTCGCTTTGATCAATGGCAAGGTCGCTGACCCAACTGATCACGAGCGCTTTAGTGAACGGCTATCGGCCATTGTGACTGAAGCCGTGGCTGATTGCCACGAAGGGGATCGTGCAGATTGAAGAGGACGTTCGTTTACAGAAGGACAACGGAGCTCGAGTAGAGTTCGTGCTGCTAGTGCATCACCAACAAGAAGCCCCCAAATCGCCGCTAGTAGTGGCGTGGAGGTTTCTCTAGATGCAATTCCAGCTAGCTCCTGCAGCTTAAGTGGATCGGCACGAAATCAGAGTGCCGCCGAAGGCGAGTCAGACGAGAGTAAAGCTGAGGACAACGAAGAAGAAAGGAAGGGCATTTCTGAAGGCACGACGTTCGCTTCAGGACAGGATGCTGTCGATGCGTTGAAGGCATTTGCGCTAACCGAAGGAAAAAGCATGCGCGTAACACGACGAAGTGGCATGGACCGGAAACTGAGATGCACCTCGGCTCAGTGTACGTACACGGTTCAGGTCTACAGGAAGAGGGAGACGGGCGGTGTAACAGGGTTACACAGGCTGGTGTAATTGGGTACACCAGATATACGTGTATAGCCGGACTATACACGGACAAGTATACGGCAAGCCTTCTGTGTGTGCGTCACATACACAGTCAACAATCATTTCGAGCCGCCAATGGCACAAACATTGGCGGGCGCTAAGCGCACTGCTATTGGTGGAAAGGGGCACATTCCCACCAATCAAACGCATACATAAGGGCCGGAGCGTGAGAGCCAACCATGGCTTCACCTCCGTAGATACATAAGTCATTTAGATAGGTTTGCTAAGGGCCCGCCACGCGGCGGGCTTCCATTCAATTCAGTTTTCTATTTTCAAGTTAAAGTTTCGGTCTTTTGCTTAGAAATACACGGGGACGTGTATTTCTACTTGCATACAAAGTCTAAGTAACTTACGCTTCCTCAAAAGCGCATACTAGTGTATGCTAAAGAAACAGAGCGCGTCTCGCCCTGTTTCAGGCGGAGTATACGGCGAATGGTACATATCGTGGATCAAGGGGGAGCACATCAATTGCATCTCTGTTCCAAAGCCAACAAAGCATCCGATTGCAGCAAACCCAACGTTCCAGAGTGCTGTTAATGCCGCGCCAAAGATACCAGCAGCAACACTGATAGATATGGTGAGTTCACGCGACGGCTTATCGCTCCAAGCACACAGACGTTCAGTTTACCGAGCACGTGATATACTGAATGGAACGATGGCTGATGAAATGAGCAAGTTGTACCAGTACATAAAATCATACCTCGACCAGTTCCAGCAATTAAATCCCGGATCTATCGCTCTCATGGAACGCGATGGCAACAACAGCTTCAAACGCACTCTTGTGTCGGTCAAGGCCGTAGCAGACTCAATTGATCTGAGCCAGTGCGTATCGGGAATTGACTGCTCGTATTCCAAATGTCCATGGTACGATGGTGTCCAGATGACGCTAGTTGGGCAAGATGGCAACCGTGAAACGGCAATCATCGCCTTTGCACTGGTTCCTTCTGAGGATCTGTCGAACTACGAGTGGTTTCTCAACAACCTCACCAACTCTGGCTACAATGCCAGAAATTGTGTGATGTTCTGCGACCGCGATCCTGCTATGCTCTCGGTAGCCAACTGCCTCAACATGAACATCCGCTTCTGCGCGCTCCACATCATCCGAAATGTTACAAATCGATTCAAAACCTTCACTAAGGAGCACCATAAGATGATTTGGAAACTTCAAGCTGTGGACACAGAGGAAGCATACAAGAGTCAGCTTGGGTGCATTGAGCTGGCACTAGGAGTGGCTGTGAGAAGTTACCAGGAAGACATTCCTCCGATTAAGTGGTGCGTGCACGCAAACGTCGGTGTCTGGCCGCTGTACGGCTGGAGAACCTCGAACTTTGTGGAGAGTCAGTTTGGTTCCCAACTTGCCATGGGAATTCGAGAGCAACCCCCCCCCCCCCCCCCCCCCCCCCCCCGCAGTTCATACAAGCGATATGCAGCAGAGTCATGGATCGCACATGCAGACGCCACACTAATTGTGTGACCTGGCTAGAAAAGGACATGGCAGTAACCCCAAAAAGCATGATGCTGTATGACACGCAAAGCAAGGAGGTTGGCAGCTACCGTGTTCGTCACGCCTCTCAGCATGTCAGCTACGTGCACCGCGACAACGGCAGCCTTACCATGAAAGTCCAGCACCGCGTCAACCTGGATGAGAACCACTGCACGTGCGCATTTATCGACCAGCACAAATTGCCGTGTCGTCACATGATCGCAGCTCTGCAAGCCAGGGGAGATATCGATACAGTTTTCCAGTATTTCGACAAGGTCTACAAAGTGGCGTCATACACGAAAGCCTTCATGGACAGAGTGGTGCACTTGCCGTTAGACCAAGAACTTGAGGCCGACGGAATCACTCTTCCGCCTGTTCTAGCGGCGAAGCGTGGTCGCCCTAAGACAAAGCGATTCCGGAGCAGTGGGGGGGATGGATCCGTTAGCAGCTATCGTTGCAGTGGATGTGGTCAACAAGGCCACAACAAGCAGACATGCAAACGGCGCAAGATCGGCAACTAAGATCCCCGAGTGTAACTCTAGTTACGCGAACTCCAGTTCGCGGATGATGGTTTCATTTTTCAAATGCTCTCCAGTTTTAGTGTCCAAAGGTGTGTGCAGATGAATGCAGAGATACCGAAGAGGTCGGTACAGGCTAGGCATAGCCAGTTCATACACGTTTGGCATTTAAGTTTGATTTTCATACCTCTTTGGACATTTTCCCTTTTTTCGGTATCAGCAGCACGTGCCCAATTGAACTTGGTGAACGATAGATTGACTAAAGGCTTGCATGACGTGCATCTAGGGTGACTACATGTAGTTCGGGCTTGACATGTGCTAGCTTAGGCGAAGTTGAGCGCGAGTCCTGCGACCGCAAGAGCAGTCATGACAATGCCCGACGACGAACACAACGAAGCAGCCGCGGAGGAGCCCGAAGCGGAAGTGGAGCCGGCGGCGCTGGCCACGTCGTCAGCGACGGAACTGGCGATGCTGGCCGCGTTGTCGATCACGCTGCCGGCCGAGTCGATCAGGCTGCCAGCAGCATTGGCGGCACTGGAGACCGTGTCAGCGGCAGTTCCGGTGGCATTGGCGACCGTGTCAACGGCAGAATCGACGGTGGTGCCGGCCGCGCTGGCTACGGTGTCGGCTGCCGTGCTGGCGGCGTTAGTGGCAGCGCTAGTGGCCGTGTCGGTCACCGCATTCGCCGTGTTACTGACGACATTGCTAGCGGTGTTAGTTGCGGCATCGGTGGCCGAGTTCACGAGGTCGTCCAGAGCAGCTTTCTCAGCGGTTGCGACAGCGACGAAGGCGACGAGGGCAAGGCACGAGAGGACACGCATCTTGAAGGAAGGAAGTTCTGGAGCTTATATGGAGCTGCGAGGTGTCCGAGGCGAATTCGGGAATGAACGACTTGTTGTTGTTTGCGGGGAGATGAGCTGAACGTGCACCGCCGCGATAAAGTCCCGCACGAAGTCGTTGAACGTATGTTCGTTCCCAACCTGGATTTTAATCGATCGCAAGGAAAGTTCAAACACGCACGCCAAAAGCGTGGCCCGGGCATGATATTCGTGCTGCGTATCCACTGCTTTGGACGGAAGTTCAGCCTCGAAAGCCGAAGCGGGCTACAAAATAGGCTATGGTGCGGCACATGCTGAGTAGTGTGCTCCAATCCATTCGAGTCGTACACGAGAAACACTTGAAAAGGGTACATGCCGGGTGTATTCTATTGTCGATATCAAGCGGTGTCGTCGGATCTAGAGCTAGAACACCTGCGCGCAGCTTACAGGATGTTTGCAGCGAGTCCGGTAACGGCGAGCATGACTGCCGTCGTCACTGCGAGCGTTGGTGCAGAAGACACGTCGTCGATGATGGAGCCCGTGGCGCTTGCCACTGTATCGGCGGCATCGCCAACCCAGCTCGAGGTTGTGTTATAGACATCTTCTGCCGTGTCGCCAACGGTGTCAGCAGCTCCGTCGACCCAACTGGCGGTGGTGCCGTACGCGTCTTCAACGGCGTCTCCGACAGTATCAACTGCGTCATCGATCACACCTGCAGAAGTTGGAGAAGCAACGGCGAGGACCATGAGCGAGAGGTAAGCAGCGATACGGGCCATCTTCGTGAGACTTGGGCGAGTGAGTATGTAAATGGGTGTTTGGGTGTTCGTGCTCGGCAGCGGAATTGAGAATGACTGAAGTTCGGACGCCAACCATGCTAGTCAAGTTCTCCAAGGTCCACTTATTCCCAGTGATGGCCCTACAGCAAACACATCTACGAATGATGGAGTAGTCGGTGCGTGCAGGGCACTCGGAGGCAGCAATGAAAGTTTACTGCAGACACCGATCCACGGAATAAAAAACAATTCGAGGGAATCAGAAACTCTAGAGAAAGAACCCGCGAGCTAATGCCTGTACAGCGCCAGTGATGTGGAAGAGGCCACGGTAGGTCGCCGACACAAAGACTAAGTGGCATCAACGCGCCTCGCTGAAAAATACAAACGAAGAGGACACGGCGCAGTTCGCGTCTATTATGACCGATGTCCCGTCATTTTAGCAATACTGTGAGACCTCAGTGACGACTACAGGATATTTCCTTAACTACGGGCACTGCATCGGTTGCTGATCTAGGTGCGCCGCCGAAAAATACCCCGGGCTCAACGCCATCGTGCTAGAAATCACGATGTATCTCTGGGTGGGTGCAACAACTGCAGCACCAGTCAGAGAGTACACGTCAATTGAACCAATGCTCGTCGGTAGAGGTCTGCAGCTCAGTTCTGTCGAAAACAAGTGCTGGTCTGTATGGGTATCGGGGAATGCGACGACTTTTGCGCACTCACAGGGCACGAACGATGAGCAGGTCTCTTTCATGGAGGGAAAGACTTCTCGTTGGACACCAGCCCCGTGTTTATTTCCGCATCAAACAAGTCGCAGGTGCGAGTAGCAGGATGCCGCTTCCCCGGTTCCCATACCAGCAGCTACAGTAAAGAGCCCTCGCAACAGCGAATCTAGTCTCGCCACCCATAGATCTAGTGCACGTACTAGCAGGGTGTGGTCAGGAGCGCTCCAACTTGCTTGTGGCTCATGAAAAATAGGTTCACTTTACAAGAGGTGCCGGTTGCCCTTGTTGGCGAGCCCTCGTATCGTTCGTAATCAAAGTGTAGGTCAGCTACTTGGAGTTATCGAAAATCCAGCGTCGGCCAAGATGGATCCCCGATTAATTTGTGTCACACCTTCATGTGAGGCTCTGCTGCTGGACAACAGACCCACGCGAAGCCATGTTTACAGCAAGTCAGGACACCTCCTCGAGGTGTCATCAAGATGGCAAGCCTCGAATGTAGCTTTTGGGCTTGATTATCTCCGGTGCAGCGACCCGCTTGCCACGGTAAGCTCAACGTCTCAGGTGTTCACTTGATCATAGCTTTCACCATGATGCTTACACCTCTTGTCGAGCCGAAAATCAGGTCGGTGTTCGAGTGTGTACGCCTTAGTGCTCATGTGAGACGGCCTGGTATTGCTTTCGCGGTCTCACCAATGGGCCATTCCTCCATTTGCGCTGAAGTACTTCTACCAAGTACACCTCCACACCATTTCCTTCACAACCATGGCTCGCTTCACCTCGTACGTCACGCTCGCGGCACTTGCTGCCGTTGCCGTCACCGCGCCGACCAACGCCGACATCATTGAGGATGCCACCAACGCTGCCCAAGACGCCGCGAATGCGGTCGCCAGTGCCGCCAAAGACGCTGCCAACGCTGCCGGAAGCTGGATCGACAACGCTGCCAGTACCGCTGAGGAATTCTATCACGACGCCGCAAGCGCTGCGCAAGACGCGTATGATGCCGCTGCCAGCGCAGCGAAGGAAGCCTGTACCAAGTACAACACCGAGCACAGTGCTTCGCTGGACTGCACCGAGTCAACAGCAAGCGCTGCTGCAGACGCGGCCGCCAGTGCCGCAGAGGAAGCTTGTGTCAGCTATAACAATGCCACGGACAGTTCGCTCGATTGCGCGCAGGCAGCAGCCAGCGCCGCTAAAGAGGCCTGCTACAGCCACAACAACGCCACCGATGGCTCGTTCGACTGCTCCACCATCAACACTTCTTCTTCGACGACGACGAACACCACTACGGACAGCACAACCACAGGTACCACAACGGCTCCGTCGACCAGCACGACCAGTACTTCGGGCACTCCGGCCGGTGGATCTGCCGATGGAATCTCGACAACTTCCTCGGCGCCGATGCACGCTACACCAGGGTTCACAGCCGCGTGCGTCACGGCAATCACCTTCGCGGCGCTGCTGGCGGGCTTCGCGTAAAACGGCTCGCGCTATGAGCTGCGACGGGCAATGCCAACGTGCAGCGCGATCCGATTGATTCCTCTTTTTCAGGCTCCTTACTTTTATGGGCTAAACGCAGACAAATGACCAACATCTTTTGACGATATGACATACCGTGTGACGCATCGATGCAGCCCAAAGTGCAAACTTGCGTTTAGCTTACTGTGGGTGATACCTTTTGCATGCAGTGCAGGCTTGCCGTGAGGTTACAGTTCTTCATTTCCAAGTTGAAGAGCACGTATAATTGCAACTTTTGTCAAAACGAGTGTTGAACCACTCCGCTGATTGACCGATAAACAGACACAAGCAGCCACAATTGGACGAAGAGCACATGATAATGACTCTTGTTGAGCCTTTGCAAAGGAGACCACCGCAGCACAGCGCGGAAAAAATGCCTTGCTTGGGACCTGCTGGCGCCCAGAAACACGGTGGCGGCAAAGCTTCAGGCTAAGTAACGAGCACATGCAAAACCCTCTTTATTTCGGTACCTGTTTAGCAATGTTCTACTGCAGTAAGTCGAGATAACATATGTCAATAGTTATTGCGCACTTAGAATCTCTTTATAGTGCTAACCCGTATTACAGAATGTTGTACAAACATTCAAAACATATTTAAAATAATCGTTATCGCACCGTTTATATCGGATCCGTCTATCGCCAGCAGATCTGCTTGCAGCAGCATGGCAAGCAACAGCCACGTTCACAATGTCCAAGAGAGCTCTGCACATTCGGACTCCTCCGCCTACGAGATCGAACGCGTTAGAATCCATTCGTCCAGCCCCACCGCAACGCAGAAACACACAAGTTTGCATTTTATCATGGTTCGCCTGCTCACCGTCGCCTCCCTGCTCGTGGTCGCCATCGTAAGCTTTTCGCCTTCTCGTGCCAGCGTCCCCGACCCCATGTCCGTCGCCGCTGCCGCCACCAACACCGCCATGGACACCTCTAGCAAGGCTTTCGACAAAGTCCAAAACGCTGGCACACGCAACACGAACGACAAAAGCCAGATCATGAAGAACCCCCTCCCACAAGTTTAAGCGAGACTTTCGAAGACCCCCGAACCAAGGAAGGACTGGGCCTCCCCTGGTATGTGCTGCTTTTTGTTTGTAAGTAGATTTAAGTGACCGGTCAATGCATGTCCATGGTCAGTGCAGTTTTTCACTTCATTGCTTGGGCGCAAAGAAATCCTGCATGGTCCTTTGGTGCAGCTCCTTCTTCATGGTCTTCGGCTTTTTCTTCGTGGCCTCCGAGATGTCATCGGGTTGCTCTTCACGTCGAGGAGTTGGGGATTTGGAGACTGGCGATACTGGACTGGTTTGAGGTAATGGTGACGTTTCAGGACGCAGAGGATTCTGCTTGCTCAAAGTTATCTGTTGTTGATCATCTGGTGGTTGGAGCATCGCCAACGTTCGTCTCAACGAAAGCGATGCACGAATCAACACGCTCTCCGAGCCACGACCAGTACTCAGTTCATCAAGGAGAAAGTTCAGAAGCCACTGCGTGACCCCACCACTCTGACGGTCCCATTCACGCGCCTTTGCACTGGTTGCCAGCGTTAACAGCGGAGTGACCTTTGTTTGTAGATCCAAGTCGCGCTCAAACAACACGTACACCAACTCGCGATGATGAAGTGAAGCTGCAAGCCACTGAATTAAAAACTTCAGCTCGCGATCGCCTCGGAAAACACCGCAGCCCCAATTTCCTGTAGCAACCGGCCAACAACAAATATCATTGTGTGCATCAGGATAGGCAAAACCAGCGTAAGCCTTGACCAGATCGCGCCAAACATGCCCACGCGTGTATTGTCGCTTCACCCTTGCCGAGCCATAATCCGTTGCATCGATCCCCACGATTACACATTCGCGCCGTGAGCTTCCATCAGGTAAAGATACTAAGCGTGTCGTATCGTCAAAGTTACCGCCATAAACAAATGACCCGCCATACCCTTGATACGCACTGTAACGCTCTGTTCCATGTATCACAAACGCTTCGTGGTGCTCCAGCTTGGCGAACACGAGACACGCTACGAGCAGCTCGGGCGAAAGCAGAAAGCGGATTTCTTCTTGAACACATCCAGAGTTCAGCACACCGCCACCGGCAAATTTGTTTGCGAAATCTATCTGCAAATGCTTATCCAGATCTTCGATCAATGTGTCCGAAACACACCGCGCTGCGTACAGTTGTGGGTGAACTTCACCCTGCTCTTGACTCGTAGGAACATCAAAGTTGTCAGCTGCAGTTTGTAAAATCTCGAGCAGCTCTTTCGGCGTTTGCTCTGCGCGAATCCGTCCTCGTTCGTGTGGCAGATGGACACCAACACGTGTGAAGTCAATTACCTCTGCAGACAGCGCCTCACGATCTGGAATTGCGCGCGGGACGACACGCAAGAAATACTGCAAGAGGCATCTAATCTTTTGGGCCTTCAGCACAATCATCCTGCCCATGTTTCCAGGAGCTGAAAACATCCGAACCGCTGTAAAATAGGGGAACTGGATGACATCGTCACCGTCTTCGCCGCGACGTCCCGTTTTACTGCTCTCTGGACTCGACTCGGGACGGACACGTTTGGTAACATCTTGGTCTGGAAAGATGCCGAAGAAACAACTGCACACAAGCGGCAATGCCTCCAACTTCGAAAACCGGTGGCTTTGTGTCACCACCCGAGCCTTCTTTCCTGTGTTGCTAGACTTTCCCGATGCAGTTTCTTCACTACTAACATCACCCCCTGCTTCCTGTGGAGTCAGCAATGGTGGCGGTGTAGCGAACAACTGTGGCATATTCAACACCAACCGCACCATCTCCGGCAGCACCTCCTGGAAAAACTTGGTCCGCTCCTCCCGCGTCAGCAACTACAATAACAATATCCACATAATAACGTTAGCACAAGCTCACAGATCCAGTTTTACAACTTTCTATCACGCTACAAACCTCGTTCAGCGCGTACTCCAGGCAATTAAATCTGCGTCTCGGGTCTGACAGCGTGATCCTACCGCAATAGCAGTCACAGCACAACATATAAATTCATCGTCCTGCACCGTAAAACTCGTTAGTTTTTTTCCTCGTACAATTGCAGTCTAGCGGCGAGATCTCGAGCGTCCTGTATGGGTTGCGCCAAGTGGGCTGCAGCATAAGGCCAGAGCGGCACTTCGTCTCGGAAGAGAAAACTGGGCGAGAATGGCATTCGCATCCTGTGTCCTGTAAATCTTGCCCCAGCATCCTGCATATTGAAGTCTCCGTCCGCATCCACGTCCTCGTCCTGAACTGCTGCGTCCTGAAAATCTACAGGATACTGCAGGCGCAGGTCGCTAGGTCTAGGAGGCGGCTCGAAGAACGGGTGACTGTCCGGACGCAGCCAGCGCCCGAGCCGCAGCGTCTCCTGCAGCCAGAAGCACGTCACAGGACGTCGAGGGACGGGGAGCGGCGCAGGCTCGCAGTCCGCCCAGTAGCTTGTGATCGCGTAAACGAACTCGGGTCTTCGCGCGTCTGCTGCATCGTAGAGAACGCCATTGTTATGCAAGAGCACAGCAGTTAGCTCGCGACGCTCGGATGGCGACACGCAGTGGAAGACGAAGCTCGCGCCGCCTAGAGAGAAGCCGCGCGACATTTTAGGAGCAGCGGAAAAAAAATTGGTCGATCAAAAATATTGCTGATTCAAATCCTATTTTTTCCGACCGGTCGGAATCAGACGTATACTTGATTTTTGTATGGTCCCAAAACGTAAACACTCGGCCGATCTCACTATCTCAGTGGTCGACGCCACGCCACTGGCGTCGACCACGCACTTGAGCTTTTCTCTAGATCACGCAAGAGTCATTCATGGACATCGAAGTTGTGGAGGCTCCGCTGCACTCGATGCCGCTATGGACAGAGGACGAGGTCGCGTTCGTCTCCGCGCTGCTCTCGGACGCTCCAGACGTGCTCAGCGACGAGCAGAGCTCTCCCGTCTCGTCGCCAACCGACTCGGTAGACGCGAACGACAGCCCCAGCGAGAAGAAACCCAAGAAAAACTCCACCCGAGGACGCAAAGGCGTCAAGAAACACTTGTCACCTGAAGAACGCGCCGCCGCGAGACGCGCCAGCCATCGGGAGACAATGCGACGCTCGCGTCAGAGATTCCGGGACCAAATTGCAGCTATGATGCGTACAGTGCAAGAGCTGGAGAGCGTCAAAGCCCAAGCATTATTAGAGCAGCAGCAACAGCGCTCTGACACGGGGCTGCAGGGCCAAGTGGCGCACCTGGAGAAGCAGAGACAGCAGCTTCTGGGAGAGAATGACGCTCTCCACGCCCAATTGGTGGACTCGCTGCTTGCCATCACGCGAGCGCATCCGGACAACTTCGAGCACGACCAAGTACAACGGCGTGTCACTGCACAAGTTGGTGAGGGAGAGAAGGATGCTGACGCAGACTTTTACGTCATGAATACTGGCAATGGGAACATTATGAAGAAAGACCCCGTGACGTTGTGCGATTTTGTCACGTGGGATGTTGGTACAGTTGGCCACTGTTTGCAATTTGTGAAGGACGCAACAAGTGAAATTGCAAAGTTTTATACGACGATAGCAGGGTCGAAAGAGCAACAGGGGATTGAAGGGGATATGATGGGATGGAGACAGCAACGACGCGCGCTGGTGAAGGAGAACACGTGTGTCGAGTTTGCGTTTGACAAGACATTCGCTGGTTACTCGCCCGGTCAGCTGTTTCACAAGACGTGGGCTTTTTGCCGTAACCAGCGGCAATTCGCAACGATGCTGGAGCCTGTGCTTCATGCTCTGCAGCTGCAAGTACTGCACCAGATCAACGACGACATTGTTGTGGTGCGTCGGATGCAGCAAGACTTGAGTCCCGAGGGCGAAAAGCAGACACCCACCAAGTACCGCAGCATTTATTTGCTGTACCGTATGGCGTCGCCTGCAGGACTTTTCGTGGTGCTGCAGTCGGTGAATCCGTCGTTCACGCGGCGCTGTGGTTGTGCCAACAATCTCTGGTTCGAGTCGTTCCTATGGTTCGGATTTTCGTCCGCGGCTACGAAGGACAACAGTGAAGCTGGCTGCCGCGTTCGCTTCGGCGGCGCTTTGGATGGTCATTCAGAAGCGTTTGCGCGTCGCTGGCAGCGTGAAATTTTCTTCATGCTGTTGCGCTGGGAAACTCGCAATATTGCACCGGTTGTGCTGTTACCTCAATCCGAGGCTTCGTGAAGAGGATGAATCTGAATTTAATTAGTTGCGCACGATACTGACAGCGCATGTGTCGGCTTCCAGATTGCTAGGTGCAGTGTGGAACGATGAATAAGTGAGTTAACTCGCAGAAATGGAGTGTCGATGATCGAGATCATGAATTTTGCCAGTCGCCTACAGCTTGATTAGATACTATAGCGTGGCAGGCATTCAGAATCTTGAGGTCCTCATACAGGTCATGCCTTCTATTGTGATGATTGAGTACCGCTTCTGTTGCCGACGGGAGCGAAACTTGTGAGGCGGTAGCGGAGACTGTCGTTGAACAGATCACGCCTCGTTAGTTCCTGGACCATCGCAGCGTTCTGTTGCCGGAATTCCTCAATCTCAGCAGTTAACTTCACGTAGTCGTCGCGCGTGACTGACGTCGGTGACGGCGATGAGGTCAACATCACGAAGCCCGGCCAGGACGACGGTGATTGAGCAGGAGGGCTGCAAGGAGAGTTTGCAGCGATATGTTGCAGAAGCTGCTCCTTCTGCAGCTCTAATACAGCCACTGTCGCGCGCATCCGCTCCAGGGTCTCCTGTTATCACGTTCGGTGGGCCACTCTTACTGTTGTCAACTCACCGCCA
This sequence comes from Phytophthora agathidicida, assembly GCA_025722995.1. Lineage (NCBI taxonomy): Eukaryota > Oomycota > Peronosporomycetes > Peronosporales > Peronosporaceae > Phytophthora > Phytophthora agathidicida. The sequence goes on along the minus strand of CP106972.1, from coordinate 1,468,353 downwards.
AAACTCGCTGCACCGCCACAACACAACGTACCCTCTTCACAAAACTGCGTTTTCGGTCTCGTTCATTTCGACGGTGCTTCTTGAGCTGATCAGCGCTTAGCCCCAGTTCCTCCACCTTCGTGTCCAGCGTTGGCAGCAAATGCTTCGATGACTTCTCTTCGCAAGACTCCGGAAGCGTCGATGGTTCCGTTTTGATGTGAACTTCTTCGACCATCGATCCACAAGCACTTAATTCCGATGCATGCATCGCTGCCCGTCTCGAAGACATTGAAAAACGAAGACTGTTAACGAGAGTCACTGGTCGTCATGCCAAGTGGGACCGATTACACCTCCCGAGCGATTCGCAATGTCATCTTGGAGATGCGCTCTACGTTGAACTCCACTCAAAGCTGACGCGACGACAACGCGTCATAAGCTTTAGTGAAACATGACTCCTAAACTTGACCTTGACAATTGGTTGAGTTACTTGCTTTCTTCGCGACAACTTGCTACTTCACTCACTTCACTTGAACAAACTTAAAACTTGAGCAGGGTGGGCGCCACAGCCTGGGATTCCCAGCGGATAGCCAGGAACACGAGTTCACCGAGCCACGCCTGGGCGATCTCGTCGCGCGTGTATGTGTTGGAGCCGCCGAATTCGATCACCGTCGCGAAATCACGCGGACGTCCGTAGCTGTCCCTGTCGCTGGTTTGGACGCTGCCGTCAGGCAGGAAGCGGATCCAGTAGAAGATCTCGCACCACAGCTCGTCGTCGCGCAGCAGCTTCTTGACCAACGGCAGGTTGATGGTCTTCATGGCCAGCGTCTGGCTGCCGTCGGCGTCCGCAATGCGGAACAGTACATACACCGTGCGCAGCGCGAGCTTCTTGCCAAACACACCCGAGCGAGCGTTGTCCTCGGTACGTCGGTCAATGACGAAGAGATCATCTGCGAGCTTCTGCAGCGGGCGGATGTGCGTGTTTACCGTGGACGGGATGAGTTTCTGAGTGTTTTTCCCGTCCGTGAGAAGGTGCCACGTCGTGTCCATGAGCTGCGCCGGTGTCACGTTCGGCAGCGACTTTTTCACGGAGAAGGTGATGGTCGCGCCCTGTCGATGCGTGAACTGCTCCCAGCCGAGGAACTTGGAGCGGTTGCGGTAGTGTGCTTCGCTGGCGTAGAGGAAGCGGGCGTTGTTGATGAGCTGCAGCGTCTGACGCACACAAGTGAGGCCTTCCTCGCGTGTGAGCGGCGTGAAGCGCACACTGCTGTCCCCGTTAAACGGACGTGGTCCTGAGCCAAGTGGCAGTCTGCCCTTGTTCTTCTTACCGCCTTTACCGGTAGTATCAACCCCCGAATCACTCTCACTGTTGTTGTCGCTGTCCGTCTCGTCCTGGTGGAACTCGAGCAGCAGGTTCTGCATGTAACCCGTAGTAACGTCACGATCACGCAGCTGTTGAGTCATGGCAGCGTTTTGACGCCGGAACGCCTCGATCTCATCAGCAAGACGCACAAAGTTCTCGCGTTTGATAGGCGTCTCAGGAGACGGATACAACGACGACGACGACGACGGTGATGACGCTGGGGGAGTCGGTGACCGGGGCTCGTTCGGACTTTGCGGAGTGCTGTTGCTACTGCTGTAGCCCGTGCGTTCTACGAGTCGCTGCTTGCGCTCCTCGAGGGTTCTCACCTGCTCGCGCATCTGCTTCATGGATTCCTAAAGATCGGATCGTACGGACACGTTAGCAGGTTTTTAATCGACGTTGACGTAGAAGCGTGTGCAACGCACCCTCTTGGCGAAGCTGCGCTGGCGGTCGCGCTCATTGCGCTTGGCCTTCTTGAGCTGCTCGGCCGCCTTGGGCGCGGCACTCTTCGAGGTTGAAATGAGGACGCGCGGCCGGTTCGGCGACGGGTTCTCCGAGTCCCTCGCTGGTGCAGGATCGGGCGAGAGAAAATAGCGCGCCATGGCTCGCAGCTCGGCATCGGCGTCTTCGAGCGGGTTGTCCGCGTGCGGTCTGTAGAGCGGCATGGTGCTATTGCTGGGGCAGACGGTCTTAAACTGATGACCGTCGCGTCCAGCGTAGCAGCCCCCTCGATTTAACTTTGGTTTTGTATGAGGTCATCACGAATAAGACCGCGGCCACATTGCGTGCGATTGGCGGAAAAAGGGGGCGGAACTGGCTCCCATCAAGCGTGAGTACAGTACACGATCTGGACGCTCGTCACGATGGCGAGCGTCCAGCGGAGCAGGACACACCTCCAACACCTCGGACACCAAGGGCGAGGTGCACTCTTTTGCTCTTCACGCAAAGACTCCTCGGACTCCGAGCGCCAGCAAATCGCTCTCGAGCCAAAGGCAGCATAACGCGTAATGGCAGCACGTCCTGTCCAAAACGAAGTGAGGTTTGGTCGTCACTGGTCAGGCCATCCGATTTCGTCGTTGACATAGCGCCGCCCAGCAACGCCAAACTCCACCGCCATTGCAGTTCAACATCGCCCCCTACAGCTTCTGTGCAGTAGCAGCTCAGCCGCCAGCTCTGCGTCTTCAAGACGCGTGGCATGAAGACTTGGCAAGCAGGTGCACTCGTCTACGCGGCGGAGCTCCTCGAAACGAGCACTCATCGTGAGTTGACGAGGGTACACTTCAAGGTCACGTTGTAACGGCCTCGTGGCTCTGCGCCCAGAGCAGGTCAAGCGATTTGCAATATGAAACAGCGATACCATTCGAGTTAACGGGGCTACAGAATGCCCTGCAGTGACATACCGATGCGGGCGCCGACGCTCTCGCTGCCGCTGCTGTCGCTGTCCACCACCTCGACGCGGGAAGGCAGCTCAACGGCCTGCGTCTCCTCCTCCTTGACCCGGGGCGGCTCCTCCAGCAGGTCGCCGATCATGGACTCCTGCCGGATCAGCGCGCTCTCCATCATGGCCAACGAGTCCTCGACGCTGCCCAGCACAGCCACGAACGCGGTTACGAAGTCGACGTACGTGTCGTACCTGTGGATTTTGTTGTCGTCCCCAAAGTAGAACGTGTTGCCCACGGGGTACTCGATCTGCATGCCAATTAGACGCTGCACGAGCGCCTCGTTCCAGAGCACGTGGGGGAAGATCTTCTCAACAGTGCGCCGCGTGAAGAGCACGTAGAGCGTGGCGGGCGCGAGCACCACCGGGTTTCGATCCGCCGCCATGATTTGCAGGTTCTTGACCTCGTACTTGAGCCCCGTGTGATACAGAGAGTATTTTTCCCACTGGTCCAGCAGATCGTGCACGCCGTACGAGCTACCGAAGACCATCTTCGGGTGCATGAGTCCGTTCAGGAAGCCTGCTTGTTTAGATGACAGCAGCAGGCGGTCCTGCACGGCGCCGCCCCGTTCGGCCACGGGCACGCCGTATTTGAAGAGCGAGAAGTACTCGTTCACGATGCTGGCGAACGACGCGCCGATCGGTTGTCGAGTCAGCGGCCAAGCCTGATTCTGCTGCTGGTGAGATCGGCCATAGAGGTTGAGTTGGTCCACCTCCTTCTTGAGCTGCTCTACCTGCTCCTCTAGTGTCTGCACGTAGTTCTTCCGCCGAGAGCGGTACAACTTGCCGCGCTCGCTGTTAGTGAGGCGGCGCGAGCGCTTCTTGGACGCAGGTTTGGCGGTATTGGTACTATTGTTGCTTCTGTGACGAACGGGGGCGAGCGGAGGCAAGGGGGTGTGCTCGACCCCCGTCGGGTCGTCCTCGGCGACGCTGCAGAGCGTCGTGATGTCCATGCGGCGGTCATAGACGTTCATCGTTCTCTTTAGTTTTGAGACTGAGCTGTTTTTAGCGGCGTTTCTCTTTCTGCCGCTCTGCGCTGGTCCAGACCTGAGCTCTCCGCGCGTCGAATTGCGAAGTGACCGCCGGCTGAGTCACGAGAAGAAATGGTCGTCATAGGGCCGTCCTCGCGCCTATCTTCGCTTCGAAGCACATCTTGACCTGCCTATGGCGATGGCTCCTCTTTATAGCGATGGTATCGAGATATGAGCGCTATTGAACCGCTTTATAGCATAGATGCATGATGTGTCAGGACTGCTGTGTATTGCGATACATGGTGAATTTGTACATCTGGACTCGTAATCGAAGTCAGAGGTTTAATTTGCAATTACATGCGCGGTATAGTGGTACCTATTCAGTGTTCGCGGTCCGATCTGATATAATACAAATATCAAGTGCAGACCTCTCATGCCAGTATCAAGTATGGCAGGTCCATCGACTCCAGCAGTTTTCGACGTCGTTATCAGGCGCCTCGGTGATCAAATGTCGGTGTTTTCCGTCTGCTTTCCGAGGCGATTTGCTCGCGCAAAGCTGCGGCCGCTGTCGGCGTCGGAAGCTCCAGGGCTCGATGAGTGTCGAGCGCCACTGGCCTGCAGTACCGCTGCAATGGAGAGGATGGCGAAGGTGTCGCATTTTGAAAACTGCGCTCTGCTCTTCCGCGCCACCCAACATGGGATTGGCACCTGCATAATCGCAGCTTTGCAGCAGAGCGTCGTCGTCACTGAGTGAAATACATTTGCCAGCGATTCGGCGAAGCGTCACGCTCGTCAAGGTCAAGCTGGGCCCCTGCTCTTGCGACTCGCAGTCTCCGCACGCAGGACCGGTACGCGGCGGAATCACGCGCGCCGTGACCTTCGCCTGACTACAGAAGCGGCGGCTTGTCTTTGAATCCATTTGTCAACCAGCACCAGCGACAAGGCAAAGCGCGCGTGATACCGGTAGGGTCAATGCAGCAGATCTACTCAATCGTCGAGGATGTAGGACAGATCCAGTCGATTCGGCCGCGCGGGCGGCGGCGACTCGGGGACCGGTTCATCGTCGCTCACGACGGCCACGGCTTCGATGTTGCCGCTGCGAGCCCAGCTGCAGTCGAGCGAGTCGTCATCGCTCACCACGACACTGCTGGCTGGCCGGATCTCCTCCTCCTCCACCACCTCCACGATGGCGAGCTGACGCCCGTCGTCTTCATCGCCGATCATGTGGCCCCGCTTGATCATCGCGTGGCCCATGATGCGAGCCACCAGCACCGGGTCCGTCAACGCAGTCAGGAGCGCTCCAGTGTAGTCCGCGCCAACCGCGTACCACTCGATTTTTCCACTGCGGTCGAAGTGGAACTGGTTAGTGCTCGGGTATGTCACTTCGAGGCCGATAAGTAGCTGCGTTAAGGTCTCGTCCCCCACCAAATGTGGGAACACTTCCTCGATAGTGCGCCGAGAGAACCGCACCCTCAAATCGGCCGTAATGGAGACCACCAGCGGCCCGTCCTCGTATCGGTTGTCGACAGTCAACTCTCGAGGTTCTGCTAGCTGGATCACTTCCAACGACTTCATCGTCCACTCGATGGCTGCGTGATACAACGAGTAGCGCTCCCATTGCGCCAACACGAGATCGATGCCTAAAAACTCACCGAACCGCACGCCCTCGGTCATGACGGCGTGCAGAAATCCTCGCTGAGCATTGGTGCACTGCGCCACAAGAGCCGCTGATGCGTCTTGCTGGTCTACTGCCAGACGCACGGGTGTCCCGTGGTTGAAGAGCAAGCAGTATTCGTTCACGATGTGAGCGGCGGCACCCAACGGCGTGCGACGTTGAGACAGCGACAACTCATGTTGCACCTGACGTGATACTGTCAAGGCCGCGATCTCCTCTCGAAGGTGGTCCACCTCCTCCTCGAGGTGCTTGCTGTAGAGTTTGCGTCTGCGTCGGTAGTATTTGCCGCGCTCGCTGTAGAGTTTGCGTCTGCGTCGGTAGTATTTGCCGCGCTCGCTACTGGACATGAGCTTGAGGTTGGGCGGCGGCGAACCGTCGTACGGCGCGGGACGATGCTTCTGCTTGGGACCTTGGAGACGGCGGACGCTCATTGTGGACGACTTGCGGACTGGGCGGTGAAATGACGAATGATCGAGGATCGTCGAGCACAAAGGAGGTGGTCGGAATCTGCGAGGTGCAGCACTCCTTCGATTATTATTGTCAGGAAGGTGCCATTTTCTAACGGTCAGTTGGACATGGGAATAGAGCTTTTGAGTGCGTTGAGCGGATGCTCAATGCGAGACCAATGCACCGATGCATACATTGGTGATGCATCTGGAAGGGAGATAGCTCAGCTATATGAAAAGTACCACGCCGCGTGGCTGGCGATCATATCAAATGTCGGCGCTGTCCTCTCTGAAGGCGGAACGGCGATGGCCATTCCTTTCAAAGAATAAGGGAAAGGCGAGCTGAAGCTCTGGCTGGCAGCGCTTTGGACGACCATCCATCGTCCTGGATTAACCACACAGCCACTGCAGACGAGATCGGCATTACTTGACGCTTACTTTCTAGTCAAGCAGGATGCATGCAGTTCGCTTGCTTACAGGCGACACCGTCGCAACTTTCGTCACTGGAAGTCCTCCTTCGTCCTGCATAGCATATTTTGTCTGGACTCTTGCCTGCGCAACTTGTTGCAAGTTCATAACCTAAGGTAGAGAACATCGCTCATGCCATTGTAGGCCGGCTTTCCTAACGCGTTCGGACAAATGGCAGGGTCGACAGTTTCTGTGGACTCAATCCAGATAATTCTGGTATGGCCATATCATCATGCAACTCGTGCCGACCACCTTGGATCTTGTTCTACAGTCTACTAGGAGTCCACTGGTAGTGAATCGGCGTATTATCAGTGGCTGTCAAGTGAGGGACATCGGAAACTTGTTCGTATAAAACATTATCGCAACGCTCTGCTAAGCATTCATGACAATCTTATCGAAATATGTAACTCCGCGATATCGTCCAGGGAACTCCCTAATCATCCAAGATGTAGGACAACTTCAGTCGGTCAGATTGAGGAGGTGGTGACTCCGGGGATGGTTCATCGTCGCTTATAACATTCTCGGGGAAGTTGCTATTTGAGCAGTTGCTGTCAGGCGCGATACCCGTTGGGTCTTCGACTAGAGTGGGGCCTCTAACTTCCGTTGTGTCCTCCTTCCCCGCGGTGGCAAGCTGCCGGCCATCGCTCTCGTCGCCAATCATGTGGCCCTTAGCGAGCAATGCGTTCCCCATGACATGGGCTACTAGCATCGGGTTCTTCAGTACCGTCATGAGCGCGCCTACGAAATCTGCAGCAGGTTCGTACCACTCGATCTTGCCGTCCTGGTTGAAGTGAAAGTCGTTGGTACTCTGATACGTCACCTCCAGTCCGATGAGCGACTGTATCAACTCTTCATCTCCAATCAGGTGCGGAAACACTTCCTCGATCGTACGGCGCGAGTAGCGCACACGAAGATCTGCCGTAATAGAGACCATCAGCGATCCGTCATCGTCTTGGTTGTCTTCGTTCAGTTGTCGAGGCTCGCTGAGCTGCACAACATTCAGTGACTTCATCTTCCACCCGATAGCGGCATGATACAATGAGTAGCGCTCCCATTGGCCCAGCACCAGCTCCACACCTAGGAACTCGCCAAACCGCACGTTGTCGCTCATGACGGCATTCAGGAACCCTCTCTGAGCGGTGGTAGCCTGCGCCACGAGTGACGCTGACACATTGTTATCATCCACAGCCAAGCGAACAGGAGTGCCATGGCTGAACAGCAAGCAGTATTCGTTCACGATGTGAGCGGCGGCACCCAACGGCGTGCGACGTTGAGACAGCGACAACTCATGCTGCACCTGACGTGATACTGTCAAGGCCGCGATCTCCTCTCGAAGGTGGTCCACCTCCTCCTCGAGGTGCTTGCTGTAGAGTTTGCGTCTGCGTCGATAATACTTGCCGCGCTCGCTGTTCGACATGATTTGAGGTTGGGTGGCGGTGCATCGTCGAACGGAGCTGGCCGATGTTTTTGCTTCGGTTTGGTGTAAGGCCCTCGTGGACGACGGACACTCATGTCTGCGTGCGAATGACAGCTTGCTGCTGCTGGCCGGCAAATGTGGAAATGACGAGGACGGTCAAATCGCGTCAACATCGTTGGCAGCGGCCGTGAAAGGCAACGCAACTGGTAGCGTTGTGGGAAACTGTCGATGGTGTGGGGTTCTGAGCGCAAGCACAATGTTAGCACAAGTAACAACAAAGAGCCCCGCACCTGCTGGGAATAACATCGTTCAGCCTACGAAAGGCGTATTAAGGGATTATACGTTTACAACTTGAGGCCGCCACCAAGCCATATGTGCCGTGGTCAAACGCCCACGGCACGACAGCCAACAAGACAAGAACAATGTCTCCTTCTTGCCTATTATTTCATCATCGCGTTAATACGTTCGCAAACGCGAATGTATTGAACGCGTGAACGCCAGTTCAAGTGCCAGCGCTAGTCGTTACGGCAGCTTCCCGAGAACTGAGGCTTTTGCAAGCAGGTCAACTATTTTCGTTTTGGCGTCTGACCCTCGAGAGGAAAGTGACGGATTGGCTGTCGGAAGTCACCAGCAACCTCAAAGGTAGGTGCCTGTGTTCCACGAGTTGCGCGATTTCAAAAGCTAAGCCAGGTTGCGAGTGAAATGAACGTTCCAGCGGTACCCCGTGTAGCTTGATCTCCATTTCAGTCCCGTCACAGACTCGATTCGTCAGAGGACACCGAGGTGGGGAGAACGACGTCAGCGCTGAAAGTGCAGCTCGCGTGAATCAAGTCGCTGTCGAGGCAATGGTCAGTGATCGCAGTTATTTCCTGTCCCTGCTCATTCCCTATCGGTCGATCGTGACTTGAGCAGTCGGTATATTCACTAAGAATGATCTCGAGAGATCTTTACGTTCGGACTGGGCTACCGACGAATGAAGGCACTACATCTTTCACTCCCCAGCAGCCCGTTTACCGAGTGGGCTTTCGTTTGTGGTCCTTCTCAGGGTCCCGTTCCCACGTTGGTTCAATTCAGTCGCCTTAGCCGATTCGGTGTCCTCTGCAAAACTGCGGAGTTCGAGGCCGGTGGGTGACTCGGAGGAGCCCAAGCTGCCACAAGTTCTTCGCCGCGTTGATATCGCGCTCCCAGTAGTTCGCTCTGCAAGCTACGTTTCTGCAGACACGCACATTCCTCGATCTCTTGGTTTTCGTCGTCCCGTAGATCTTGAATGGCGTATCCACCATCGGTCGTGAGCACTCGGAGCAAAGATAGCTGGTACGAAACTCGTCGACCATAATGAGGGTTGCACGGCGAGAGAGTTCAAGTGCGAACCTCTTTAGCGGGACGTGCATATGGCCCGCGAGGTGAATCTGGCTGCTCCATTTTCCGAGAGCCACACACACGTCACGGTCCACGGTCGGGACGACACGCTTGGCGAGTTTCGCCACGGCCTTGCGTTTGAATCGCGACAGTGTAAATCTCCACTTTCGAAACCCTTTGAGAGCGCAGAACTCCAGCATGGCGTTGATATTCCTCCACATGTGCTCGTAGCGAGAGAGCAGAGACACGGACGACGAAGTCTTGAACGATGGCATGTCCTTCAAAAACGCACCATAGCGCGGATACCTCTTCTTCAGGTTTTCGAACCAGAATGCTTGGTGCTCGACACGACTCATGTGTCGGTACTCTCGGGAACGTGACTTGTAGGACGTGAGAATTGTCACGCAGGAAGTGAGATCGGCGCCTGACACCGTGTTTCCGCGGACGGTGCTTTGGGTGGTGCCTGTGACAGATCTCGCACCACCCCTCCACATCGCACTGTGCTCTGCTGCGCCTCTTGCGTCGGTGGCGACGACGGCGGTTCCTGCTGCGCTTCTTGCCATGGCGTCTGCCGCCAACGTGGCCTGGACAGGTACTGCACCAACCGGGCATGGAGCATGGCTCTTCCGGTGCGTTGCAGACAAACTCCAGCATAGGACGGCTGTATGCCGTCAGCATTATCCGTAGACCTGGGTCAATCCCGATCAATGTAGTTGGTATATACTTCGGAGAAAGAGCAGGTCGTTCAAGAGGAGCAGGAATCGACGTCAGCACAGCAGCACTGTACCCATTTGTGGAGATCTGGTACTCAAAGTTGCGCCTTGGAACGCCAATTCGGGGATCCGCAGTATGGCTGACGCAGTCTCCGAGGTTGAACACCGTGGTCCACATCCTCTCGCGCACTTCTTGGAACTCCTCAGGCGTAGCATACGTCCGATGGCCACGAGAGTTCGTGGACTTGTAGAGGCCAAAAACGTCCTTACCCGTAGTTGCCAAAACTTGTTTTGCGACTTGGTAGAGCACCTCTGTCGTGACCGGGAAGAACGCCGGCACACAGGAGGTGGGCTGCGGCAGCAACGTAAACAATCGGCACCATTTCGGGATCTCATCTTGGTCGTGCATTTCTTCCATTACCTTCAGCATGTCGTACAGCTTGCCGAGAAATAGCACTTCGTGGCTAGCGATGTTCGCATCTGTAGGAGGCAGTTCTAGCCACGCAAGCCATTGCTTCTCGACGTCCGTGAGGTCTTCAGGACTTGACTTTAGTCGAGCGACCATGGCCTCAGCTGCTCCCCGCGGATACGCAAGCTGCAGGCTAATGAATTTGACAAGCCGCGCCTCGAAGTTCGTTCGAATGTGTTGCTGCGCCGCAACGAGCATGTCATTCGCCAGTTCTTTGATAGCGGAGCTTGAACACAATAGCGTGGGTGGTATGTACGACATGACCCTCGATCGCGTAGTTTTGTAGACGTTGATGGACTCCTCTAGTGCAGCGTTAGCCGAGACCCTTGGAGCGGGTATCTGTTCACCACCAAAGACAGCTGTGCAGCACCGGTAGAACGTAGCTTGGTCCAGCTGCAGGGCTGTCTCCATCGTGCGAGATCTTGCCGGTACTACAGGGTAGTTCGGGTGGCTACGCTGGTGGTGCTCGAACAGGCGGCAGCAGTGGAAGTTCATGACGAACATTGCCTCCACTCGAATCTGCTGCAGAGCCACAGCACGTTCTTCGAGCACGTCCCGGATGTCAGGATTCGGACAAATGTGCCTCAGTGGGTATGTCACCGTGGAGAACTTTAGGACGCTGTTGGCTCCTTGAAGAAGGGTGCGACGATGGTTCGCGGCGGCACGTTGCTCGATGTCGACTTGATCAGGCGATCTCCACGCGATCGCGAGTTCTGGCAGGGGCTCGACGATGTCGGGGTCGATAGCGAACGAATCCATGAAGACAGGAGGCTTGGCTGTTCTGATAGTGAGGCTGCTGGCCACCACAGCCAAGTACACTTTCGTCACACCTGACAACGCCGCAGACGCCGTCTCCCGTAACTCCACTGCTGGTGCTGACGCTGCTGCCTCAGCGGCTCCAACTGCGACTTAAACTTCAACAATGTTGACCGCAGAAGGCGAATTGATCTAGTGGACGCCTGCTGTCGGGGTGGTATGTCCATTTTGGAAGGCGTCCATTAGTCAAAATCATTCCAAAGGCAGCGTCAAGAAGTGGTCAAGTTGATCAAGTTGATCCGAGTGGGCAGACGTGGTCCCGGGAAACTCCCCAGCATCTTTAACAAACCGGAGTCATATGGACTTCTCACGGCAAAGCACCGCCCGGCCCCGTTCGCTGAAGCGCCCCCACCAAACCTCAAGTTCATGTCCAGTAGCGAGCGCGGCAAATACTACCGACGCAGACGCAAACTCTACAGCAAGCACCTCGAGGAGGAGGTGGACCACCTTCGAGAGGAGATCGCGGCCTTGACAGTATCACGTCAGGTGCAACATGAGTTGTCGCTGTCTCAACGTCGCACGCCGTTGGGTGCCGCCGCTCACATCGTGAACGAATACTGCTTGCTCTTCAACCACGGGACACCCGTGCGTCTGGCAGTAGACCAGCAAGACGCATCAGCGGCTCTTGTGGCGCAGTGCACCAATGCTCAGCGAGGATTTCTGCACGCCGTCATGACCGAGGGCGTGCAGTTCGGTGAGTTTTTAGGCATCGATCTCGTGTTGGCGCAATGGGAGCGCTATTCGCTGTACCACTCATCTATCGAGTGGGCCATGACGTCGCTGAACATCGTGCAGTTGACGGAACCTCGATTCGCCACGACCAGCAACCAACACGACGAAGGTCCGTTGGTGGTGTCGATCACCGCCGACTTGAGAGTGCGGTTCTCTCGCCGCACTATCGAGGAGGTGTTCCCGCACTTGGTGAGGGACGAAGCGTTGACGCAGTCACTCATCGGGTTGGAGGTGACGTACCCGTGTGTCAACCACTTCCACTTCAACGAGCACGGCAAGATCGAGCGGTATGCTCCCGAGGTGGGGTTTGTTGACGCACTGATGAAGGCGTTGAAGAGCCCGGAGTTGGTGGCGCGCGTCATGGGCGACGTGCTGATTGAAAAGCATATGATCGGCGACGAAAGCGACGGTCGAGAGCTGGTTGTCGTAGAGAAAGCGGAGGCTTTCGATTGTTATGGGGAATTGCCAACCGAGGGTGCGCTGGATTTGGTGACAGCAAGCGACAAGCTGGATACCATCGACATCAAGGTGTTTCCGGAGTCTTCATCTCCGAAGTCAGTGAACAGGCTAGCCTTGGACTATATCCTAGCTGATTGAGAAGCCTGGAGAGCGCACTGGCTGCCGAACACAACCACTCCAACGCGTTTCGTTTTGCTCCATGTCTACGGTTACTCTCTGCAGCGAAGATGCCAGATTACGAAATTGCCCAGCGATCGATGTCATGATCGCTGTACGAGCAAGCCTCATGTCGAAAGCTGCTGAGACACAAGGCAGTCATTGCTGGCGAATCTTCCGGGTTCATCCCAGTAACGATACTCCATCTCGAGGGGGGGGGGGGGAATTCCATCGCGTACGGTGTATCCTGCGCTGTAGGGTCTTTGTGCTATTCGCTACGCTGAGGAAGATCAACGAACTCCGGAGAACGTCACGACAGAAACCGTTTGGATAAAGGAATCATCGTGACGCAGAGCGTATCCAAGCAGGAGCCGAGCTCAAAGCGACGAAGGATTGGAAGTGTTCGTAGTTTTAGTGCAGTCTTATGCTAATACAAGTTGTGTGTGTGTATTCACATGCCTAGGATGTAGTCAAGCCGCAGTCGGTTCGGTTACTCGGGCGCGAGCTCTGGATAAGGTTCGTCGTCGCTCACGCCAACTACTTCATCGGACTCACGGCGACGCTTTCCTTTCGCCCAGCTAGTACACGCGTTTGTCACCACCTTCATCGATTCTTCACTCAGCGAGAGGTTATCACTCTCGTCGAAATCGGAGGTCGCAGCACTGTCCTCCTCGACGGTGACAACCAGCTCTCGTCCGTCGCTTTCGTCGCCGATCATATGCTTTTCAATCAGCGCGTCGCCCATGACGCGCGCCACCAACTCCGGGCTCTTCAACGCCTTCATCAGTGCGTCAACAAACCCCACCTCGGGAGCATACCGCTCGATCTTGCCGTGCTCGTTGAAGTGGAAGTGGTTGACACACGGGTACGTCACCTCCAACCCGATGAGTGACTGCGTCAACGCTTCGTCCCTCACCAAGTGCGGGAACACCTCCTCGATAGTGCGGCGAGAGAACCGCACTCTCAAGTCGGCGGTGATCGACACCACCAACGGACCTTCGTCGTGTTGGTTGCTGGTCGTGGCGAATCGAGGTTCCGTCAACTGCACGATGTTCAGCGACGTCATGGCCCACTCGATAGATGAGTGGTACAGCGAATAGCGCTCCCATTGCGCCAACACGAGATCGATGCCTAAAAACTCACCGAACTGCACGCCCTCGGTCATGACGGCGTGCAGAAATCCTCGCTGAGCATTGGTGCACTGCGCCACAAGAGCCGCTGATGCGTCTTGCTGGTCTACTGCCAGACGCACGGGTGTCCCGTGGTTGAAGAGCAAGCAGTATTCGTTCACGATGTGAGCGGCGGCACCCAACGGCGTGCGACGTTGAGACAGCGACAACTCATGTTGCACCTGACGTGATACTGTCAAGGCCGCGATCTCCTCTCGAAGGTGGTCCACCTCCTCCTCGAGGTGCTTGCTGTAGAGTTTGCGTCTGCGTCGGTAGTATTTGCCGCGCTCGCTACTGGACATGAACTTGAGGTTTGGTGGGGGCGCTTCATCTAAAGGAGAAGGATGTTGCTTCTGCTTGGGACGTTGGAGACGGCGGATGCTCATGGCTGGAGTGCTCAGCTCTTGGTAAAATGACGAATGAGGCACCCTTCAACAGTAAAATCGGTAAAAATCTAAGAGGAGCCGTTAGACGCCATCGAATTTGACGGCGAGGGGTGAAGGTGGACCTCGCGAGGACAGGCTGGCATCTCGACCCGCCGCAGCACTCGCAGCTTGGCACGACTCGCGGCCACGTGGAACGTCGCGCAGTTGCTTGCAGGTAGACGCACTGGCTTGTGCCCGCAGGATGCAGGCACTCTGAGCGAGACTTGATATCTTGCAGCAGCAAAGCGTTTTTTGTGGACGCTCCAGCAGATCCAAATGACGAAAGATCGCGTTGCGGAAGAAAGTCCCAACGGCAACCTCGCTGTGAGCAACTCGCACAGCATCGATGTTGGCGCAAGAAAGCCACATTCGAAACCCACTTGGTCCAGTACGAAGCGTTCGTCGCCAGTAGTCCCTAGATGACGGCGACTTTTTTTTTGTTTTTGACTCGCGGCTGTCCTGCCGCGCGAGAGCGTGGATGGATAGGACGGAAGTATCACTCTAGTAGAGAACTTCAAATAACGCAGCGCACTACCGTAAATTTGTGTGTTTTACCCTAAAAAGGTATCATTTCACCATCAGCATGGACGTCCTTGAGAGCCGCGAAGCCGCGCTGCGTGCGCAGGTGCTGAGCGCCTCCCCGTCGGACGTCGCCTCTCCCCCGCTCGTGGATCGTCTCCGCAGCCTCCAGACGCAGCTGGATCAGCTGGCCACCGCCGTCTCAGGCGCCTCCAAGCTGCGAGAACTCTGTGCGTCGCTGCCGTAAAGAATGAGAAAATAAGTAAACTATGTGTTTAACGTCTCTCGTGAAGACCAGGAGCATTCCAGCCAGTTACAGCTCACGAGCGCAAACAGTTTCGTCCACGGAAGCTCCAGAGCGGGAGACGAGCTCAAGCGCGCGGCCATTTTGAGCTCCACGGACCGTTTAGAGCAGATTTCCGCCCAGTTACAGCAACTGAAGCACTTATCGAGCGTGATGGACCAACTACGAGCGCCCGACGCCCAGCAGCGGACGCAACTCAAGGAACTTGAAGCCAAGAGTGACCTGCAAACTGAACGGGCCGTAGCAATTCACTCCAGAGTGGAAAAAGTGCTCGCCACGTACCAACAAATGATCCTCGTGCTGTCCGAGAAGTGCGTCGAGTACAACGCTCTAATGGACCAATTACAGGTGTAAAACAATGGTGTGGTTAGAGGCAAATGGAGGTCAATTAGGGTACAATTACGGTGTTTCAGGTGCAGGTGTCTTGAGGGTCTGCTTGTTGACGGATGAGGTCGGAGAAGCCGACGTAGTACACGTGGTACTTGCTCTCTAGTGTTTGTAGTAGTGAAGTGTTGTCTGCTGCAGCGACGTCGTATTGGCGCGCGGCATCCAGAAACGTCATCGCGTTTAATTCGTCGTACTTCACGCCCGTCATCTCGTGAAACTTGCGGATGCGGAAGTCTCGGGCCAATTTGTTCACTGTGATGCCGTCGGGGGACGAGATGGTGGCGTCGTCCACGACGTTCGCGTTGAGCTCCGAGTCTGACGTCATACTGCGTCGGTTCCAGTTGGCAGAGCCGACGGACAGGTACACGTCGTCGATGATGACAAACTTGCTGTGGATGTAGATGTCTCGGGCGAGTTTGGTGGTGTAGACGCGGAATTTGTTGGGGTATTTCTTCTGGAAGGGCGACACCATCTCGTAGAAGTATTTCTCGTACCCGGTGAGCTTGATCTGACCTATGGGGGCGTGGACCAACACAATCACTTTCTGAAGTCTCGGGATTACTTCCATGAGCGCGTCGAATAACTCAGGGACGTGGATGAAGTACTGGTCCTCGATGTAAATGTAGTTCTTGGCGTTTCTGATGGCCTTGATTCGTGCCTGGAAAAGCGATGTCTCGCCGTGTGGGGCGAATTCTTCGTAGTGTTTGTACTTGCAGCTGAAGGTTCGGACGATCTGCACGTTGTGGCTGCCTAGATTTGACGTGTTGTTGCTGCTGACGTAGTCAAGTGGCGGCAGGTTGGCGACCTCCGGGTTGTTGAAGTCCAGCAAGTTGTCTGTCAGGCCTTGGCATGGTTTATACTTGGAGTTCCAGCGAGCTAGGAAATTGTTGGCCACGTCTTTCGCTGCAGGTCCGTGGATACGAAATTCGCCGTCAATCCAGCCCTTGTGGCGGAAGGTGATACCGGCAGCGTCACGGAGGGCTGAGTTGTTGTGGTGAATGGTATCCCAGCGGTCGTTGGTGAGATCAAGACCGCCTACATACGCGGCCGGGTGTTCATCTTCCCCTGTTGACTTGTTTTTAGCGATAACGATGGTTTTCTGGTGGTGCGACGATGAGATCGAGCGTACTCGGTCGTCAAAGATGAAAGTCGCGCGAGCTCCGTTGACGGGGGATGCAGAAAGATTGTTGATGGCATCGCGAGCCTCGATGTTATGCCCACGCCGCAACAGGTTCGCCCAAGCCAGGATATTGACTTCCCCACCCCGGTCCACGATGCCAGCGAATACCTTGTCATACCTCGTAGTGGCGCCGGTCACATCTACGTCAGGCTTGAGTGGAATGAGCATTGAGTCCCAAGATGCCAACATTACGCGGTCGCCCTCACCTGCTGCTGCTAAGTCATCGTATACCGCGTCGAAGTACTCTTTCGATATAGTGAAGGGCTTGATCGCGTTGCCTGTGGTGTAGACTGTCAGATCATGCCGGGGTGCTCCGCCGCGCGAGTTGGCGATCTCCTGTTCCGTGAGAAACCAATCGGTAGCTTTGAGGAGAGGCTGGTTAATTGCCACATCCGATCCGTCCGACAGGTCGATGGTGCTGCTACCTGCGTTCGTTGGACTTGTATTTGACCCACTTGACGAGGATGACGCGGGTGCAGCTGCTGCTGCCAATACGTAGACCAACACAAGCGCAAGTTTGGACACGAATCGGCACCGAAATGAGTGGATTAGCATCTCGGTTGGTATGGCCTAGGTCGAAAAATGACAACTGAAGGCAGCAAACTGCCGCTCGCTCACGAGACCAGATCAAGAGCGTGGGGGGACATACGGAGTTGGCAGTTCTCGCTGGACCAGTTTGTTTGCGAAAATATATCGCGATGTGCACTTTGTCCTTGAGAACCTCAAATCAAAGTCAAATTGAAGTGCACTCACCTTTCCCTCAAAGCGATTGAGCACATACAGTCATGGGGCGACACTTTGCAACAATCCGTGCTTCGTTGAGTCATTTGTGCCTATCGTCGGACCGAAGCCTATGCCTATCATCGTTCTACAGTACAAACCACAAGCGTGGCAGGAATGTACTCCCGTGCTGTTTGTGGCAGCCAAGATGAACAACATTTACGTGAAGACGACCGATGTACGTTACCGCCGAACTCAACCTGACACTGTTTTATTAGAGCAATACTTTTTGAGTTAAGAAAGTGGTCACATGTTCACGCAAAGCGGGCGACGAGAGCGGAACTCTCTCAAATAAATATGGGCGAACGGTACTTTTGTTTGAATGACACGGAGCTACGACGCACGGCTAATTGCTAAATTGCACAACTCGACACTATTGGACGTCTCTCATGGAGCCATCCTCCGTAAAGCTGCAGACTTTCTGTGGATCTACTTGCTCGCGGAACTTGTCGATGAATGTGAGATAGTACGCGCTGTACTTGACCCCAAACTCCGTCAAAATTGTTGACTCATCCTTCGCTGCCACTTTAAACTGGTCTACTGCATCGATGAACTTCATCGCGTCCAGCTCTTCGTAGGTCAGCCGAGTCATCTCGACAAACTTGCGGATTCGCATGTCCCGAGCTAGCTTTAGCACCGTCACGCCGTCCGGCGATTCTACGGTTTCGTCGATCACGTTTGCGTTGAGCTCCGAGTCCGATGTCATACTGCGACGATTCCAGTTGGCCGACCCTAGCGATACGTACACGTCGTCGATAAGCACAAGCTTGGTGTGGACGTAGATATCAAGCTTGGATTTGGTGGTGTAGATCTGCACTTTGTTGGGAACTTGTCCTTCATGGGATGAATCATCTCGTAGATGTATTTCCCGTATCCTGACGCCTTTAGCAAGGCATCTGGTGGCTGGAGAACTACAATGAGCCGTTGGATTCTCGGGAGTACTTCCATGAGGACCTTGAGCAGCTGCGGTGCGTAAATGAAGTACTGGTCCTCGATGTAGATAAAGTTCTTGGCATTTTTGAGTGCTTTGATGCGGGCCCTGAAGAGAGACTGCTCACCCCGTGGTGCAAACTCCTTGTAGTGCTTGTATTTGCAGCTGAAGGTTCGCACAATCTGGATATTTTGCTTGCCAAGTTTTGAAGAAGTGTTGCTGTTGGCATAGTCAATCGGCGGCAGCTTCTCGTAGTTTGGATTGTCAAAATCGAGAATCTTGTCTCCAAGACCCTGGTTCGGTTTGTAGTCCGAGTTCCATCGCTGGAGAAAATTGTTGGCCACTTCTTTCGCGGCCGGCCCATGGATACGGAAATGTGCGTCTACCCAACCTTTGTTACGATACGGGATGTCGGCAGCTTCACGAATGGCTGTGTTGTTGTGGCAGATGGCGTCCCAGCGATCGTTGGTGAGGTCAATACCGCCTGCATACGCGACTGGGTGTTCATCTTCCCCTGTTGACTTGTTTTTAGCGATAACGATGGTTTTCTGGTGGCGGGAGGACGCAGCCAAAGGCAATTTGTCGTCGAAGAGGTAGACAGCTCTAGCCCCGTTTACTGGAGACGGTGGGATTTTGTTGATGACATCGCGAGCGTTGGTGTTCTGGGAGGTAAGCAGACAATTCGACCACGACAAGAGGTTGGCGCTTCCACCACGCCTCACAATGCCCTTGAACATGACGTCGAAACCAGTCGTGGAGCCTGTGGGGTCAATGTCGGCCTCGAATGGGATGACACACGTATCCCATCCAGTGTACATGACACGGTCGCCCGCCTTCGTCGCTCGAAAATCCTTGACGACCGCAGTGAAGAACTCATTCGCGACGGTGTATACGGTCACGTTGTTGCCGGTGGTGTACGTCTGCAAGCCGTCACGAGGGATACCACCACGTGACGCGACGATTTCTGCCTCCGTGATGAACCAGTCTGTGGGCTTGAGCAGTGGCCGGGTTATATTGATGTCCGTGTCGTCCAAGAGATCATTGGGCTTTTGTGTTGTTGAGCCCTGTGTCTCGGCTTGGGAACCTGAACGGGATCTATCGTCATCGCTACCTCCGAAGATGGACGAGAAGGACCAGGCTGTCGATAGGGTCGGTGCGATGACTAGCACACAGATTAACGCGAATACGAGCGCCGTGAAGTACGGACTTGCATTCCTTGTTGGGTCACACGCTTTGCTATTGCGAGAAGAAATTGATTGTGTCGATATTACCACGCCACCACCGAATGCTGAAGCACACTTGCTAAGTTGCATGTGCAATGTACGTATGCATTACCGGTACTAGCGTCGTGAACAGGTATTACGGGGCAAATCGCGAACGTCAGCAATGATCGGTCAGCACACGGGGGCGTCCACACTGAAAACCACACATTTGCACAGCAAACTAACGAGGGAGCACCTTTTGCACCGATAAAATACGATCTACACGAAGGATGGGTTGTCTTACCGCTTTGTAGTGAGACACACGAAATCTAAGACTTCATGAGGGCAGCGCTTGCTCTGCTCGCGAGAAAAAATAAACTTCTGCCTACTGTGTTGCCCTCACGCTTTCGGCTTTGGGGGGGGGGCTCTGCCCCTGCCACGTCGTGACGCTGCGGGATCGGGCACCGGTGGTTTTGGCGCGTCAGGTCTATGTATCGGTGCGGATGTAGTATTTTGCGGTGTTGAGTGCGAAATCTACAGGTGTTTATGGTATTTACTCCAAACTAACGACCCTGCAAAGGAAGGCCCGTTGCGAAAGTACAATTCTACGAGCCCACCACCGAAAGTATGGCAAGCTCAAAGTCAGATTGCAAAGTCACGCAGGAAAGAGTTCGTAGGTTGTTTTGAGCGTGTAATTACCTTAGTGTTTTATTATGCATGTATTTGTGAAATTCTTCCCAAATATTTGCAACGCTCACATTGGCACACGTTTACTGTACTAGAAGTATTCAAAGTTGAGTGTGTGTGCCTCTGTAGCTCGTTAGCCTCCAGCCCGGAGTCCGGGGGATCACGAAGAGAACTCGACGACTCAAAGGTATTTGCCCGGGGCTCCCAGCTCGTTTCTAGGACAATCTTGGGATGCGTTTGATGCTTCACAACTGGATTCAGCGTGCTGTATTTTTGAGACAACAATCTGCAACATATTACAGTCGTTCTCCCAACTCGCGCACAATAACATACAGTGTGTGACCGACAATCTCGCCGCCCCGACGCCGTCGGACCCGACTCGGGGACCGTGGTGTCGCTTGTTCGCATGTTCGATCCTGTTTATGAAAGAGTCGGCAATGCCGAGTCGATATTACGCTCGGCTATGTAGCCCCCCGCAGAGCTCCCGGCATCCTCCGCTTGTAGAGGACAAGCATGTACTGGCACAGTGTTTCAGTAAGGTACATTGATGTCACTTAGATACACTAACGACTACCGATGTCCGTGCCAATCATCGCCCCTACGTCGCTGATTGCCTCAATACGTCTAGTGATGGTCCATGCTCATCCACTAGTCCCCTGTCCAGCTTACACTGTGACGACCCCGGTCTCCGAGGAGACCTCATGAATTTCTCGACCAAGCCAGTGCCCAACGTCGCCGGCTGCATGCGTAAGCGCAGTTTCCCACCGCTTGTTCTGGAATGCCACCAGAATTGGGTCGACCTGCACACTCCTCCGAGTGTCCATTGCAATATTTGCAAGCGCATCGGCCGTCTTGTTAAATTCACGCAGGTGATGTGTCCATGACTGCACACATAGCTTGTCTGCTATTTTTCTGCTTCTCCAATACACTGCTTTCAAATGCGCCGCCTTCGGTGGATGTCGCCGACTTTGTTGACGGATTATCATGGCACTATCGCCGACTACGTGTACAGGAGTCCAGTTGTGTTGCGCACAGGCTTTTAGCCCAGCCAGTAGCCCCATGTTCTCAGCAAGATTGTTAGTTGTTGTTCGGGCAGCATATGACATGCTAGCAATCCAGCAAATTTCCATGCCAACAAGCGACGTCCCAACCGCACAATTAACGCACCACTGCCTCCGGGACCAGGGTTTCCCCGTGATCCGCCGTCAAAAAGCAGTAAATATCTGGGTCCGCCAATTATGCTTAAAGTCCCGGTCTCTATGATGTTTGTTGCCAACGCATTGCGGCTGACCCGAGCTGCCCGCCCCATGGCTGGCTTTTGGCGTCCACAAGTGAGATGCGTGTGCACTGTGTCGTATCCATGTCTAAGACGTGTAGACAATATAGCCTTATGATGAGCTCCAGAGACGTCAGACAGCTCATCAAAGTATGCAACTCGTCATTTCCACACCGCATGAAAGTAAATCGCTGCTCCTAGTCGCCAGCAATTATCCATGGTCCGTTGCACCCCTTCAGCCAGTTGTTCTTGTTCAGAGGTGGTCAGCCCTGGAAATAATGATTCTGCTAGCTTCCATACTGTAGGAGACACTTGACTGAGTTGCAGCGAGAAGATATCGTACTCCAAGTTATGCGTTGGTAGTCCTAGCGTTTGCCAACGTCCAGTGAATACATGCCGAAGTGTCCCCGCCGCAGGGCATTCCCAGAAAACATGATGCATGCTCACTTTATCGAGGCCGAGACACGTTTCGTGACGGCATCCAATCCGTCCATGCGCTACATCATACATCGTAAAAGCTTGATGCTTTAGACGTAGAAGTAGTTGTTCCCCCATGGCCCCAATCCGTCTACACGGCGGATCCGATTCCAGTCTAACGCGTTTAGCCCTTCCGCAGCACTTGCACTCAGCTGTTTCCACTGGTGTGCTCGTGTGTCCCGCTTGGCAAGGCCCTGTGTACGGGAAGCCGCACGAATAACCTGTTTATAAAATCTGCGTGAGCGCGTCCAACGACCTTTCCCCACCCAGAGGCAGACCAATCGACTTACCCGCGGGTGTTGGATCAAGAGTCGTCACGTTTGGAAGCTTTGACGCAAAATCGAATGAGGCACAAGACCGAATAAATGAGCAGATGCAAGTGCGTGACTAATTGAACGATCCTCTGGAAAATATTTCATTACAAATGTTGCGTGAAGGAGAAGAAATTAGTCGATTAACAGTTAGTGGACTTCTCGTTTGCTAGCTAAGATCTTAGGATATCAAAGGTTGAAATCACGATATGACCATGGGCGAGGAATCCAAATTCTTCGTTCGGGAGGAGGTAATGTCAGAGCTGTGGGTACAGCAAAACCCAGGCGATGGAGAATGTCCACAACTTCATCTCCATCGATACCAAGTTCAGTTGCATGTCGGAAGATGAATTGGCAGTGTCTACGAAAAGAGATTACCACCGTTTGAATACTTGGGCACTCAGCTTGAGTCTCTTGGAATAGAATGTCATTGCGTAGTCTCCATGTAGCATGGAACACAATTGCTGTGTGTATTCGCCAGAGCATCAGAAGTAGTTTGTGCTGCTGCCGCCATCAAATGTTGCGTGAAGGTACGCTGTTATCACCTCAACCTTCCTAACGTAGTTGCCTCTCGATGCCCGTGGCTATCCTTAATAGCATCATGGCCTCCGTCTTAAGCTGTTCTACACGAACCTACGTGTTGTTGGGCCTATTACGCTGGTGTAGAGCTAGCAGGACTCCCCGATGTAGGAACACCGGTTGAAATGGTCGCGCAGTACGGACGCACCCACGTTCTTGTGGAAGATGCTCCGTGCTGCGTTAACATCTCGATCTTGGACCAGGTCGCAGTGCTGGCACCTGTAGATCTTCTTGCTGCCGAGCTTCTCGTCGATGCGGCCACACCCCGAGCAGGTCTTGGACGTGTACTCCTCGTGCACTTCCACCATTCGACCGCTCGTTCGCTGCATCTTATACTCCAGCATCTTCTTGAACTTGAAGTGCGACAGCGTCATCATGGCGCGGACAGTCGGGCGACGCAGCTTCCGCTTCCGTCCCCGAAGCACGAGTTCTTCAGCTGGAGCGAGAAGGCTCTTAGGCGTGATGTCCAGACGCTCTTCTCGGACATATCGAGCGGCCATCTGCTGGGTCTCGAACGTTGGCAGCAGCATCTCGTGGTAGTTCAGCGACAGCCACTTTGAGATCTCCTGGTGCATATCGTGCACCATGCGCGTCACCTTGCCAAGAACCTGACGGATCTGCTGACGCAGGCACTTGTTTCCCTACAGTTCAGTGATGACGACACATTCTACCGCCGTCTTCTTCTTCGCCACCTTGGTCTTTGTATGGCACGGATGTCGACACTTGCTCTCCTTGTTCTTCGCCGCCTCACGCCCCTCACTCGTCCGTTCGCACGCACAGTCCTTCCCCCGACACGGCGGCTCTACGATCTTCTGCTCTAGCAGCGCCAGCTCGCGCCGCAGTGCGTCCGCAATCTTGAGTCGCGTGAGTATCTTCTCGTCGGGGTCCGCGATGCTGAATACTCGGCCGCTGGGATCGTAGAATGTGATGAAGCAGCGCACGCCTGGATCAATAGCACCCGTGCGAGTGCTCAGCGTAGGCGCAAAGTCCTTGCAGGTGGGCACGCACAAGTAGAAGCCCTTGTCACGGGTGCGCACTAGACGCAGCATTGTGGTGACCTCAGGCAGAGGCTCGGACAGCTCGATCCATTTCTTGCCCATGAACTTCTTGTGAAACGCCACTGATGTGCGATCCTTGGACACGAAGAACCCGTGGTCTGTCCGCAGCGCCATTGAGTCTGACCGCGCAAATACACTCTTAAACCCAATATCTGGGAACGTCGTCTTCTTGCCCTTCTCCTTCAGAGCGTCAAACAGCGCGGTGCTCGAGACGACTGCATCCTGGAAGTCGTCAAAGGCTCCAACGAAAACCTCCGAATTGCACTGAAGATGCTTTGCAAGCTTCTTCTTGTTTCGGAAGTGTTGTCGAACGCCTTCCTTCGTCGACATCGGACGGTACTGCTGCGCCAGCGCCTTGGGCTTGATGAATCCTCGAGCCATACGTGTAGTATGTTCCTCCTTTGATAAGGCGACAAGCTTGTTGAAGACAGCACGGCGAGTCGCGAACATTTGGTTCAGCTTCGCCTTTTGCTCCGATGACGGCTTCATCGCCACCTTCGTACAGCTCGTGACGGGCGGCAGCATCACAGGGGTCTTCACTTCTTTAAGCTTCTGCGCTTTCTTCTTGCGTAGCTTGGGCGGCTCCACGACGAAGTCACAGATCTTGGGGTCCCAGTCTGGTGGGTCGGTATCCACGCAGTGCGTCACTCGGAACCACGAGTCCTGGAGAGGCTTGAAGATCGCAGGCACGGCAGTACTGTCACGAACGTTGTCCGGAGCCCAGAGGCCGTCTGCGACTTCCTGATGGAACCACACGTCAGGACCTTCGAGGACGCGTCCGTCTTGCGCGACTCGCTGCTTCTTGTTCTTCTTGCTGTCTCCGCCGATGCCCTTGCGTTTCTTGCCTCCAGACGTCCTCGCGCGCTTCTTCTTGGACGCTGGCTTTGCCTTTCCAGCCACCTTGCCCCGCCCCTTGCGAGGCGAAGCCTGCGTCATGACCGCTGACAGTCGCCTGAGTAGGAGACTGCAACTTGTGGAATGAGAGCAATGCATGAGCAGCTCCCACGAGCCTCGTAGAGCAACTGATGCTCACCGTTGGCCACCGACTCGATGCCAATCCTGTAATGCGGTACGCTTTCGTGAGGAAGTACTATAAGCTGGGCATCTTCTGTTACGTAGCCAGGTAGATGACACAGCACCAGGAAGCCACTCAACACTTGTTACTCCTGCTTACACCTCCTTTGCTGCGACTTCCTGCTGAGTCTGCTCCACTTCACAATCAACTAAAGACAAAACCCCTGCGGCCGTGTTGGTCCTCCTCGATTCCTAATGTTGACTTCACGATGCCTCACAGCTTGACCACCATTTTCACCATGTGCGACTGGGACTTTGGCCGCACTACTTTGTGCGCGTATGCCTTCCATCACAACAAATGATCCTGCTGCTCTGGCGAAATTGCTGCGCTACATCGATAGAACGGAGCGAGTTTGTTTTGTGTCGATTTTTTTTATCTAACTCTGGAGATTGTGGCTCGCGCACTAATTCGTGCCAACTTACGAGGTGTTCTGACGATAGTATTTGCCGACAAAAAGGCGGCCTGGACGCGAGTTGCAGCTCCCATTTTCAGTATGCTGATTCGGGCTGGTCTTAGTGATTACGAACCCAGAGATACTGCGATGGTGCATACGAAGCAAGTTTTAGCAGATACAACCGTCATTTCAGGAAGCCACAATCTGACTATGGCGGCCTATGGCAACCCGGATACGGGCATTCGGGCTCGAAACAGAGAGCACTCTAGTTCGTCTAATAACTATCTGGACTGGACAAAAGAGTACGACTTGTTTCAGGCAGATATTGCATCAAGCAATCTCGTTCAAGACGAGAGGCCAATTGAGAACGCCGTCGTTACCAGTTTTGACACGCAAGACGATGTAGGCGACGAAGTTTCACTGGATGCATTTTTTTTCAGATGAAAGTGCAGACATTTCGCTCCAAGACCTGTTATCGTCGTTCTCACAGGAAAACCCGGCCACGACCGATGCCGGAACCGACTTAAATGATGCTTCGACATTCGAAAGCTCTAGCAGCCAGCAAAACGCTGGGATTACTCCGCGTTGCTTCGAAGTGCTGGTCACGACCGAATGAGAAACAGGCGCCACTATTTTGACAAGCTCGCCAGCTTCGCAAGCTGCCCAAAAGGTTGCCTCGAGTTCCTTGGCTCGTTCTCGGTCGGTCATTGGCGTGCAGCACTCCGTGTTTCTCGGCATGTGCTCTCCCTCAGCGCCCAGCGCAGCAGCGGAGAGGTTGAAGGACCCCTCGATGATGATGCGACCATCAATGATCCACACCTTTGCGTGCTCCTTCGCAGAGTCGTTCGGGACATACACCTCGAAATTCGCCCACAGCAGGTACTCGTAGACATCGTGACAGTGAATATTGCACATCGTCTTTTTGTCTGCCAGGATCACCACCCGGACTCCTTTTGCCCTGGCCAGCGCCAGCTGAATGGCAATCTTCGTGAGCGTAAAGTAGAACGCCGATATGAAGATAGTATAGTGAGCGTTACCGATATACTTGTACAGCATTCGTTTGAGTTCAGGCGTCCGGCCGAAATACGAATCATGAGAGTCATGGTGACGGAGATAGCCCTCTGCCAGGTTCTGTTGACGATGTACAGCAAAGATCCGCTCCTCCTTGCACAGCTCGGCGATGTCGGCGGCGTCGTCGCAAACTTTCACCTCCTTCCCCAGCTTCCGAAGTGCTCGGCTTTACCGTCGATTTTGACGACTCGCTGGTGAACGAGGATTCTGATGTTTATGTGTTCGGGTCTTTCCACCCGGAGCTGAGTCAGACAGCGTATGAGCGACACGCTAAGAAGCCAATTTGGCCTAGTGTCTTCGACGACATGCTAAAGGTATTGGCTGAAGAGAGACTGAGGTGACGACTGAATTGGTTCGTGAACGAGTCGCACAGATTCCAATTCAAGCACGCATGATTGATGCCGTTCGGATGGCGGTGGAGCTTTTCGATGCCGAAGTCAAAGTGATCAGCGACGGCAACACGTTCTACATCGAAAGCATGCTGGACCCCCGAGAGCTCAGGCAGCACGTGAAAGAAGTCTTCGCGAACCCTGTCGAGCATGAAACGTTAGATGATGGGCGCACTCGACTTCGTATTCGACCTTATCATGTTGGCCATTTGGAGCCACATGGATGTACGTGGTGCCCTACGAATATGTGCAATGGCAGCATTTTGGATTCGATCCGAAGCCTAAAGCCGTACGCGCGCGTGATCTACGTTGGCGACGGCACGGGGGACTTCTGCCCAGCATCGCGACTAACACCGTACGTTGGAGGATCAGATTTCTTCATTAAACCGCTCCGTCACGTATTGACCCTGTGCCTGTGCTGATTGTTTAGAAACGACGTGGTGCCTGCTCGCTCTCATCTGCTCCACGGAAAACCGTACGGACTCCAAAAGCGAATCAACGAAAACCCCGGTGTCGTGCAAGCTCCAGTGGTACCCTGGAGCACAGGATACGATATTTACCGCCGCCTTGCGCAGTTCTGCCCGCAGCCGTACAACATTCCGCGTTCTACCCCGCGAATCTCTGGAAGTGTCTTGGTTGTCTTCGACTACGACTGGTCGCTGGTCAACGACAACTCGGACACCTTCGTCTTCCAGCAACTATATCCTGAAGCAGGTCTCGGATCCGACCTCGTGTTCCTCTTGCTCCGCCAAGTGGGTGGAATGCAAATGTATAAAAGACCAAAGATTACTATCGCTAACTGCAACAAATGCTTGCACTGCTCGTGACTACACGCAAGCGTCTCATTGTCGATTCCGACCGTCCTCTCAGGAAGCAAGCCAGCCGCAAGCCAGCTAGCTACCAAGGCAGATGGAGTTGTCGCCTCCTCCGCGCGATGATCGCTGCAGATGGTCGTAGCCTGATGAAAATCAAGATGGAATATCCTCTGCGGAAACGTTTTCTACTGTTGCTGGACGACTGGGAACAACATTCTACGCTAACAGAGTCCTCTTCATCTAGCAATTCGAGTTTGGAGTCCCAACGTGAGGTGCTGCTGCGAATCCGTGACCTGCGTGACCGAATAACGCGTGCGTTGCTGAAATGGGACGACCTCGTCCAAGGTTCAAAGGAAAAGAAGCGAGGCACCCCGGCTGGGTCTGCTGTGGTTTCGGTGCCTCTCAACGCGTACAACCTACCAGCTAAGCGTCGACGACAGTCCCGATCTAAAGTATAAGTTGAAATCGGTAAACGTTTTGCTGGCAGAAAATTTTACAACGCGTACTTCGTTTTCTCGTTCTTCAGTACAGAGTAGTTTGGTCGCAGTGCTAATATGATCGGGGAAATCCAACGCATTCAAACGAAAACCCCATTGTTTATGCGATTGAATTTAAGGTTGATGATGTAGCTGTCACCGTCTACACCACACCGATCGTTGGGCAGGTGTTGAGGCGAATACGAAGATCAAACTTAGGACATTCGCATCCAGGTGGTGCATCGTCTTTGACGCTGTAGTGGAATGGCTCGTTGTAAATCCGCTCAACACAACGTCGATCAAAGCAATCTTTGACTGCGCTGGCAACTTCTCCTTCATGACGGGCAAATATTCTCCATCAAGAGATTCCATCTCTCGCACTTCGTCCTCGGTAAACTTCCGGTTTGGATGAGGAGCCACCCATAAACGGACAAGTTGTCGTGCCATCCGTAGAGCGGGATTTCTTAAGCACAACAGCACATCCGACACGGTTTCGGTATGTCGAATCCCCATGTCTTCGATTGGCCATTTTTGCAGGGCTTCACTATGGGCGGACACCACCACATTAAAGTTGTCGCTGTAGAATTCTCGGAGTGCCGGGCAAACGGCTGCCAATGAGCTTAGATCCAATGACGTCTGGTTTGCGTTGTCATTGTAGTGTATCATAAGTTCCAGCTTGCAAATTCCTCTAAACAACAACTGCAGCAGATCCATCACCAACTCAACACTTTCAATCGTATCAAACTTCAAATCCAGCCGCTTGCACAGTCGTTTCTTCTGAAAACTGGAGCTCCCCGAATCGGGAGTAAAATGGGTGTTATCGTCAAGTTTTGTCTGGCAAGCACCATATCCTGGAACGATGATCTCCACAAACCCATCATCAGTTGGGTCCATACGAGCTCGGCAGCGGTATGTACTTGACGCAATTAGCACCGCATTCTCGCTTCTGTCCTCGAAGTCGCAGGGCCACAACTCCGTTCCTTCTCGAACTTCGACGAACCCGTAGACTGAAGAGCGCTTCTGCTTCGATACAGTTGGGTAGAATACCCGCAACGTTTCCGCAATGGCGAACATGGTGCTCTTTGTCAGCGTCGACCATAGAATCTTGAGAGTTGTCAGAGCAAGATTGGAACCCCCACAACAGAGCGCGTATGCCAGCCATGACCACCGTTCTGGGTTCGTGCAATGCATACCTAACTCTTCCAAGCGTATCTCCGGCACCATCTCCGCGACAGCAGAGCACATTCCAATAAACACCCGATCCGATGGCATCGGATAACACGTCAAATCCAGCCGTCCATGTTTCGCTGTGCATATAATCGGCGACGAACAGCAATTGTCCCCAGGCACGTTGCACAGCGAGCGACCACACAACAGTGTGCTTAGCAAAACGCCTACGTTCCTGACAACCTGTGGCGAGTCGATGGTGCCACCATTGTCCGTCGCAGCACTGTTGTAATTTTCTAACCGAAGACAAAAAGCGTCTGATATTGTTGTCCGAGCCAAGGCCGCTGCCATCTCTGGAAAGTCTATCGACTCAGTAAAATCCCGTATCTTGGTGGCCAGGAACGAACATGATGCACCAGTTGCATGTGTTCGTTGCCATATCTCCACCAATTTGTCACATTTCCGCCGAAGAAACACTTGGACAATAGGAGGGACGTCGATATCCAATAACGTTTGGAATGTCCTCACGGCAGCAGATTCATCCAACTCCTGTGTGCCAATAGTATATGACCCCCGAACGTTGATTTCCCAGCTAATACCATACCTGCTGCGGATAAATACTTCGCTGGTTTTCTCGTATCCCATGCTTTCCAGCTTCAGAGCGGCCTCTCGAAACTCAGGGGAGGACAGCGATGGATGGTCTGAAATCCCCAACAGGGTGCCCCAAGTGACCGGTGACTGCATTGTTGCGGGATCGGTCGGCGCCAGTGTTCCACGAATCCAGAACTCCCATTCTGGGTAAATTATGCGTTCATCTGTACATGTATTCACTGGTATCGACAGCATCTTCTTGAAAGCTTTATTGTTCACCATTGAGAGGGTCGTAAACAACTCCACTGCCTCTCGAATTTTCTGCAGCCGCTTTTTATCCCGTCGACTGGTTTCATCAACCGGAAAGCGGACAGTGAATGTATGCGCCGAACATGGTTCAGGGAGTTTATCAAGCGGTATAAAGGATAATGACACAACTGATTTCGCTGCATCGCTATTATCACCATCTCGTTGCAGTATATCACGCAATATCGCTCGCCAAGGTTCCAAAAACTCGAACATGTCCATTCAGCTTGGTAAAAACTTGCAAATGCGCGTATTTTAAAATCTTGCAGGAAAGTAGTCTCTCGGCATCCGTCAACTAAATGATGTTATTTGCTCCCATCATTCCTTGGGTTTTTGATCACACGTGGTGCTTGACGACCCGAACACGATGGTGGCAGTCTACATTGATGAACCTGTGACAGCAAAGTTCCTGGAGAGATTGATGGAACAGAATATGGCCGAGATACTGACTGAATCGGTGGAAAAGGACGACCAAGTGCATTTCTGTCTGGCAGAAGCAACTGCCAAGGCGGCAAAGGCGACCCGTTTTCGGACGAGCCATCGCTCTTGGTCTCGTTCACAGCCTTCACCCTTCTTGCACGCAAGTGAAGCGATATTTGAAGAATCCGAGTATTCCTTATACTAATTCTTAGAAATAAGTGTGTCCGATTTAGAAGCGTTGAGGTCCTGATCTCCACGCTACTAGGCATTATCATTGATCTGGTGCATTAAGCCTGTTCAGCGCCGCAGAGAGTGGTCTGGCTCGAGCTGCTATTATAGTCGACGGAGGCAAATACTAGTGTGACTTCGCAGATGAGATCAGCGTCGATCACGTAGCGAGAAGTTTTCGCCAAGTATCAGTTGGTGTAGTCCCGAGCCAACTCGTCGTTTACCAGACAATACGGCGCAAAAAACCTTGGAGGTGGATTCAACATTTGCTTTGTTGGGTACGTCACCCCCGGTCGTGAAAACGCCGATACCCAAACCTGCGTACCAGCTCATGCAGAGTATTGCGATGATTCCGCCAGAGTTGGTCTCGTTTTGGAAGACGGCTGCGGAAGATTGTACTACCTCGACATTGGTGAGTGGGTCTTTTGTCCGAAGAGTAAGCCCTATATGGAGTCGGTGTTGCCACAAGGTGACTTGTTCCGAATCCGTTGTTCACTTGACGACGACAACAACAACGAAGAAGAAGATGGTGAAACTCACAGCGGGGGTGATGACGAACTAGAAGAAAAGCGCGCTGTGCTCCGGAAATCAATCAATCAAAATTGGCGCTAAAAATGCTCGCCGGATCCAGCGACCACCACAGCGGCGCACTTTCAACCTTCAATGCTTGGAGACGCCGACCGTATGGCTATGGAAACGACGCTCGTCGAGCAACAACGGCATGGCGAGACAGCGTTCCGCGGCGGGTGGTGGTCCGACGACGGCCAAGAAGAAGAGAGGCCTCCAGCACCCCCGGTGTCGAGCAAACAGCGGAAGAACATCAGCAGCAGCAGGCTTTTGCAGTCGGTACGCGCTGCTGCAGCGCCGCACTTTGCGGAGATCGCACGCGATACCAGATTACATGAGCGAACGATACGCAAAATATACATTTTATGCAGGGGCTCCCGTGGGGAGACGTCGGGCGGCCGACCGACCCCAAGCATGACCCTCGCTTGGTGGCCTGTCGGATCGAGGAGCTCAAGGTGCACTATGCAGCAGAACAACGTGCCAAGGGAGGTGTAGGGAATCTCAGTAACAGATCGTGTGCAAAGCTCCTGGACATCAAATGGGGACCTTCGCTCGAATCCTCAAGAAGATCGCTACCCTACGCTCAACTGACATCACGTTTTCTCGCGATCCTAACTTTCTCAAGAAGCTGCTGCGCCACGTTCGTCTAGCTCTGTATAGTGTATTAGTAACCATGTCTAGTCTTACACATCCTAGTGTTACAGGTGCTCTAATGGAGATGTTTAGGAAGGGCAGAAAGGTGATCATACTGGCGGACCAGAAGATGCTTCTCGCTGAGTACTCTCGGCCACGCATCGAAGAGCTGATGAAAGCAGGCATCCCGGTTTACTACCAGAAGCAAGTCAGTCGTGATCAGCACCAGAAGGTGATAATCGTCGATGACGTTGCTGTGAGCGTGGGGTCTGCGAATGCAAGCTTGAAAGCGACCGCCTTC
This sequence comes from Phytophthora agathidicida, assembly GCA_025722995.1. Taxonomy (NCBI): domain Eukaryota; phylum Oomycota; class Peronosporomycetes; order Peronosporales; family Peronosporaceae; genus Phytophthora; species Phytophthora agathidicida. The sequence goes on along the minus strand of CP106972.1, from coordinate 1,436,177 downwards.
GTTTTCGAAAATATTGTATATCTCTACAGCGAAGACGATGGTGCGTGTTCGGTACTTGAGCATGATTCGATGCGCTAACTTTTGTTTTTCTTTTGCTTCTTTTGCAGTTGGCGTCTTCAAGCAAGAGTTTGACCTGGAACTGGAGGGCGGTTGCGCTTTGCTGACATCTGAATGGCTCGATGCGAAACCTCCAAAGGAGGACCCGGAGGAGTACGGAAGCGAGCGAGTTTTGCCAGAGGACTCGAGTCTAGTGCCGTAGACTCGGCACTATAATCAGGTCAATTTTTTTCAATAGCAAGCACGAGTTACACAACTACAACGCATTGACACCCACTCGCCGACCGGCGGTTCGACCCCAGTCTGAGACCAGAACTCAGCGACTCAATTATTTGCCAGTCACAGGACAACCGGTCACAGGCCACCTTCGGCGTCCAAAGGATGGGAACGATCGTGCCTTGCCAGAGGACTCAGACAGGGGAAGAAACCATGTCATACGCAAGTAAGGTTTTCCATTTGTTAAAGCTGCAGCATTGAGGTGTGCCAAGTGAGCGTGGAAGCTGATGGTCAAAGTCGGCGAAAAGAGTTCTATGGTTACCGAAGCTGGTGGTCTCAGTGAGTGAGCAACGCGAGTTTGACGACCGCAACACTATCCTGCTCCGAACAAGTTGGCTTGATGCACATTATCCGTCTGTAGATTGTGCTGTGAGTATTCTTTGGCCTCCGCCGTTGCAAGTGAACCCCACGGGGTCGATGACATTCCAGTGCTAGTGTTCGATGACGGACTTGCAAACTTTCTCCGGCAAAACTGCATGTTGTAGACGGTCGTGGCCACCAACAGTGTGGGGGTCGCTTTGTCCCTGTTCTACCTGGTAGTGTACTACATCTACGAGCCCAACAAATGGTCAAGAGGGTGATCCAAGAACGCAACACGGAGCTTTTGCCACTCTCGACGATCGTCGCTGGTGCCGTCAATTGTGTGCTGTGGCTCGTGTACGGGCTACTGCTTCACGACGCATTTGTGATCTTCCCAAATGCTGCAAATTTGCTGCTCGGTGTCGTGCAGCTCGGACTTTTCTGTGTTTTCCGGCGTGGTGGAACTTACGACACTGTTGAAGCAACTACCCCCGAGTCGAAACTCAAGAAAATAGCAAAGGAGGACGCGCATACAGTGGACGAACTGGAGAAAAGCGTCAGCACCACGGTAGTTGACACGGAAGATGCCATGAGCACTGTGAGTGAAGAGACTGAGGCTGGTAGACCAGCAACGTACCAAGCTTCAGCAGCCGACCATGTTTGAGAGACAGTGGCGATTCTGGAAGGCCCGTTTGTGCTAGCTAACACATCATGAAGCTGGCACAGTTTGCACAGTTCCTGGCGGCCAGCGATACGAAACCAAGACAAATATCTACCGCGTGCCTCAAACGCGCGCGTGAGAGTAAAGCACGACCAGGAATCGCCTCGCGCTGCGGGAAGATGATCGCGGGGCAAGAGTCCAAGCGAGGAGGGAAGAACCCCCCCTCCACCGAGGAGGTGCTAGCCTGCCTCCAGTCAATCGGGAGCACGGCGCTGCTGGGAGCTGGCCAGGAAACCACGCAGCTCATGACGATGGCCTTCATGGTCTCACACGGTATGACTTTCGTCCCTCCCGGATACCGTGCCAAGTAACTGTTCAACGTTGACGAGGTCCACGGCGGATCTCCGTGGGGAGCAGGCACCATTGCTGGCCCCGACAACTCTCGCCAGGTCTCAAAGCTGGAGAAGGAGATTGCGACGGAGCAAGGTAAGTCTTTTGCCGAGGTCGCGAAGAAGCTGTCAGCTTAGACGCACAGGGAGAGTGCCACTATTTTGCCTTGCAGCTCAACCAAGGAAGTGTTAGACGTCTAACTTGAGTCAGATACATCTTCACTGCAATATATTTGTTGAGCTTAATCATCTACGTGCAATCTCCTTCGCCTCGTTGAGCGGCGTTTGCTGCCACAGCTCCTCGAACGCGTCGGGGATACCGTTCGAGCGCACGATTTCATGATGGCCCTCATCGTTCGGACCTGAGCGATTCCACGTCGAGCACGGCTTTCAGGCGGCCCGACGAGTCTTCGTAGCGGCGTCGCGTGCTTGTCACGCGTCGGCCCTTGTCATCCACGATGGACGAGTCGCTGAAGGAGTAGGACGAGAAACTACGGCGGTACGGATTGTTGTCGATGTCCGTCTTGATGCGGTCTTCGTTGGCGTCGAGCAGCTTACTTGGGTAATGTAGCAGTGCCTGGTGTTCTGAAGGCATGTTTCCTAGTCTCGAATTCTTTACAATTTGGAATTTGCGGGTTTCGCTACTTACACATACGCTTAAAGCGGTGTGGTCTTCAATGTTTTTTTTCCTTCAAATTCTGAATAGACATCAGTTTTGTAGAATCTGAGAGCACAGTGAGAAATGTTTTGCATTAATTGTTTTTAAAACAAAGATGTTGATGCATTTGCTCGTCAGGCACTGTGTTCTTCTCCGCCTAAGCTGACCCTTCAGCTGCTGGCTGCGCGGAACTCAAACTCGCGTCGAAAGCGCCGTCGTAGGTGTCATCAGTGCTGAAGTAGCTGTTCCGATAACCTTCCTCCACTGTGAAATTAAACACAGGCATTTCATCAACACAGGATTTGTCGAGACCCTTCAACGAACCCTTGTTCGTGACATACGACGCAAGAATTTTCACTCCACACGTCGGCGTCCACACGTCACTGGGAGCGAGTTGAGTCCACATGAGTGCGCCATGAATGGAGGACTCAAATGTCACCAACTCTTTGTTTTTCCCGTCCAGAGTTTCCAGCAGATATCCAGCGTACTTGTGTGGTGTCTGAATGTCCAACTTGCTGCTCATGAGCAGAACACTAGCCTGACTGGGGATTTTGGCGCTCTTGTTCCAGTACTTGTCGCGTTTGTATAAAATCCCGCTCGCAGCATAGCTACCAAGTTTGAGTTCATCGCACGTAGGAGATTTTTCTTTGGAAAAGGCACAGTACAGAGGAACTGTTGGTAATATGTTGGTGGCGATGCTTGCGTTTAAGAAGCGTGCTTCCATCACGTCCATTGACGGCTGCGGAGACTCCCACCACTCCGAAAACACGATGAGATAATTCAGTAGCAGCGAGTAAAAAGCGTCATCCTGGCTTTCGGCGTCGGCGTTAGCAGTGACGGTATTGGCGAACTGAGTCACAACTTCGACGTCATCTTCCCCACAACGTTTGAGTCGGTACACGAGCGGGGGGATAAACTTCCGTAGCTCGGCATCTGCCAGCATTGACCTGAGTTGACTTCGTAGGCTAATTGAAGGGTATTGGTCGTCTTCTGAGGTTTCAGCAGACTCGCGCACGTCGAGTTGGGGTTCTTATTAAAGTCTGCGATGACACTTCGAAGTGTGCTAGCCAGCGTGTTAGGTTTCTTGAAATGGCTGCTACAGTTTTGTCTTTCATACAGAGCTCCATGAAGTAATCACCCACTTCACCGTCATCTTCATCCACCATCGACATGTACGGAATCTTGTCAGTAGACGCCCCCGAGGTCGTGGCGATGCCATCCAAAACATATCCAGTCACTTTCGGAGGAGCCAAGTGTATGATCCGTTCCACCAGTATCGTTCCATAGCTGACGCCGTACACAATCGTACTCGCCCCGTTCGTGTACTTTGAGATGAAAGTCACCACATCATTGGCTGCACTAGTGGACGAAAATGATGCGAGGCTGCCATACTCGTTTTCCAGTGATTGAGCGCAAGCTCCAACTTCGGATGGATCAAGCTCTTTGCCGCTCGGAGAACCGGTAGTAGTGGCCTGCGCAGCCACACAGTCCAGAAAAGTACTACGACCAGTGCCACGATGGTCCATCGTATATACATTGGCCGCTCCGTCCAATTGAGTATACAGGTCCAGCATCGATTGTTCCACTGTAAAAAGGCGAAGACGACAACCAACAACGTGGGGATGTTAATACATTTCAAGGCTGATTCAATACGGTAGCTTGGTTGGCGAAAAAAAAAAAACTTACACGAGGAGGAAGAATACCCCGGACCTCCCTGCAGTATCCAGACGTTGGTTGCTTTCTCAGGGTCACCTTTGGCAGCCACCATGCGCTTCACGAAGACATCGATAGTTGGGTCTGTGAACTGAGGCGTTTTACAGACGCCAGGATAGCACAATGGCGCACTGAACGTAGCGCACTCGGAGTACCGCCCATCTGAGCTTCCTTGTTCCGAAAAGGTGTAGTCTCGACATGCATACCAGCCGTTCAACTTGGTCGGAGAAGTTGACTTGGAGGCTACCGCAGCCTGAGCAACTATCGTCGCAAAACTGAAGAGATGGTAGAGCTGCATTGGTCGCAAGCCGGCAAATTTGGAAATGTAAGCTGAAGGCATTGTTTCAGATCCCTTGATAATCGGATACAGATGTTTTAGAAGCCGAGAGAAACGTGTGTTGAGCATTGCATTGTCAAAAAACTATCCGGGTCGTGTGTAGCGCAGTTTTGGTGTTCGAAAAGGACATGTAAATCACAGCAGATTGTTGACGACATCACACCATCGCCTTTTAGTCTAAAGGTTTTAGAGAGCAAGCTGTAAGCTGCAACCTGCCAAATCGTTGAAGTTTCTCTCGTCATAAACAATAGGAAGGAAATTGAGTTGATTAACCGGTTATTCCTGGTTGCTACTCACTTGGTTTGTCTATCTGAAGGGTTTTTGACTTGATTCTGATTTGTTTGAATGGGATATTGAGTTTTGGAATGTTTATCCTTTCTTATCGTCTGGCCCCCGGAGGCGCGAACGCATGCCAAGTGCGTAGCTGCGTGGTCCGTAGACCACTGGACCACCAGGGGGCCCAGTTTCGTTATCTATAGTACGTGCATCGAACAACACATGAACTACTGCCGACGTTAGCGCTGACGCTTAAGTTGACAGGCGTTGTATTGAATTTGGAGCTATACAACCCGACAACGGGCTGCCGCGATGGCTTCGACATACAGTGCTAGATAATACATGGATTTGAATCTGTCTTTAGTAAGAATCACTGATGCTTACTCTGTCTGAGTCAGCATTATTTATCTTCGAAAAGTGTGTGCACGTCAGGCGCAAAGATTTAGATTTGTACTACGTAATCTTTGTCAATTTTCAAACAGGCGATTTGCTGAAGCTGCCGCGACCTGTCAATTTTGACTACAACTTGAACCAAGACTCTTAGATTCTTAGTAAGCCGCCGTAACGTCTTGCTCGTCTTCTTAGCCTAAGAACATGACAAGAATTTACAGCAGCTTTTCCTGTGAAAGAGCGACTTCGCAAACATATATGTTGCAGCCACACAGCACGTCGGATTACGTTTTCTTGTTTTAGAAACTCCAACATGGGCAAATGGTGGTGATGCGTGATGGCACAGCTCCTTCACAGAAAAAAAGCTGCCGTAACATCTTGCTCATGCTCATGTTCTTCTCCAAAGCTGAAGTCAGAATTGACTGACCGCCAAAACTTCCCTATATGGTAGATCATTTCCCAAAATGCCACGGTTTGCAGGAACTTGATGGCTCCCGCGAAGGCGTGAGAGATTCGGCCGCAGCCGAGAAAGCTCCATCGAAGTGTATCGGTCATGGTCAGCACAAGAGTTGGTTGGTGCTAGGGTGGCACAAAAGCAAATGCGGGGGTGTACTCAGTCAACTCGAGTTGATTCGTGGCTGAAGAGACGAGATGATCTGACGAGCCTGAATCATGCTGACAACCCCCCACATCAATGCCCTCACGCAAACACGAACTACACTCACGTCGAGGTTAAGTATACGGGCCACGGAGACTCGCACAAGAAGGGTAGTGCATGGTAGTAGGAGAGGCTTGGGTAGTACGAGAGCAAAAGACCCGACTGATCCACACCACCAAAAGGCGCAACTCGGCCGCCCTCCACAACGTATCAACCAAAACGCACCAGAAACTCGCGAAATTCCGGTCCCAATCGGACAATTTCATGAAAATTTCAAGTGTCAATGGCTACGGATGGAGACTTCCCAATGCTATCAAGGTTAATAACCCCATTAGAAGAGCAACACCCGTATCCGGTCACAGATTCAGGTGGAGAAAAGAGGACGCTCTGCAACATGCACAGAGTTCCTTTGAATACCACGGAGAAGATGCTGGAGAAGGGTCGAGTTACTTCCACATTGTAGCAGACGGTGTTTTGTCGCCTTTTGGTCGACAGTCATTAGCAGAATGTGACGCAGTGCCAGTGTCTTCTGCTATTTTGTCCAAGGAGGTGGTGAAATGTGTCCGTGCGATGCTGGAGGAGCTCACGAACAAGAACAGGGAACCATTGGACCAAGCGACGTTCGAGAGCGCAGTGGTGGACGCTGTGAAGACGGCAAGGATCAATTGTTTCCAGAAGGGTGCAATGTGTTGATCAACACGACTGGGTTCAAGTCACCCATTACAGATCCCCCCCCCAACGCAATTGTTTTTGCTGTATATGGTTTCTCGAAGTGCTGACCAACTCCAAGCACTTATAGGGCCACAATTTTACTGCACATGACGTGTCTGATGGTACCTCCGCTTCTGTGGTAGGGGTGAAGGGCTTGGCTGGAAGCTGCGCGCTGGAAGCCCACGAGTTTTTTTTGCTTTGACATTGTCACTTTCGCTTTACCAAATCCCCTCAATCGCCGATGCCAACTACCAAGTCTCATTTGTAAGAGGTCTTCTATTCATGTTTGTTAAACTATAGAGTCCTGGTATCGCTGGAGGCTTTGCCTTATCGAAAATCGATTCTATGTTGCTGAACTTTGGCTTCTGTTCTGGGAAGTTTGGGTTTGAACGTTGCTTAAGATCGTGACTCGACCTCTGTCAAGACCGTCGTTTACATGTGGCTGTGACTTGATCATACCTTCGACTGCTTTTTTCAACTCTTTCGCTATTGGTTCTTAATGCTAACGTCAAGTTGCCGTTGAACGAAACTCGAAGCCTATCACTTGATTGCATCGCAGATGGTCGCATTGTAATGCTTCTCGTTGCTCATGATGCACCGATTGCCACAAACGATGACGGTTCTTCTTAGCATGTGCTTGCTATCGATAACACCGTGACATTCCCTCCCTCAAGAGAACTCCTCCGGTGGGGTGGTGGAAGTCGTGATTGTCATGTCTTCTTCATGGGTCACGTTGCTGTCATCTTTGGTACGACGGTGTTGCTGGTGTTGTTCCTTGCCGCTGCAGATACTTGGGGTCGTGAATGGTTACTCTTTTCTCGCGACATTCCCTCCGCCCAGCAATCTCCAAGCATCGTCAATTCCTTCACCCGACATTGCCAGTTTTTATATCGCCACGCGATGGAACTAGGTGTTGACGGCGAGCTCCCACTCCAGCAGCAACGTGCAAAGGGGTCCTAGTCAATACAGACCACATTAACCCACAGCCGCAAAATCCTTTTGTTTTTCATTATCACTTACGTCCACTTGCCACTCTTGACGTTGTTGGCAATCTTGCTGGGATTCTCGAACGGCGTCGCCATGATCGTCTTGCGTGAGTTCTCTCCAAAGAAGATTTTTCGCGAATGAATATCCGTTCTGCTTTGCAGCGTGCATCTACATGTATAAGATACGCTGTTGTGGAGCAGATCCACGCGTCTGCGAATCGTGTGATTGATTTCCTCTGCTGGTAATTTACCCACCTTTGGCATCCACCGAAGTTTTTTTTTTTCTCAAATATAAGAAACAAGTTTCCGGCGATTTTTTTTCTTCATTTTTCCATTGAAACAATGAAGCGCAGCTCCACGGCACCGGTGACGAGCAAAACGTCGCCTCCCCACAAGAAGCAGCGGCAGCCCACCATTGAGCCAACGACTGAGTCTGAGCGCATTAAGATCATCCGAAAGGTTCTTCCTTTGCTGCGGAAGCAGGCCACCATCGACTACGCCGACGTCGGCCGACACTGTCAGCCTCCGCGTGACGGCAAGACCATCAGGAAGATCGTCGAGAGGTATAAGCGCGGCGAGGCCTGGGCTGACGCAGTCTTGCAGTGGGGCAAGGCACGCAATCCTTCCCATGAACCCATCCGCGTACACCGCCGAGTCCAAGACCTGCGTGCTACGAATCCAAAGATCAGCGACCACGGTTGCGCGCTCGCGCTCAACATTGCTGAGAGCACATTTGCCGACATTGTAAAGAAGATCCGGGACATTCCTGCTTCTCAGCTTGTGTTCTCTTCGGGGAACCCCAACTTCGCTCCAATGTTTCTGATGCAGTTGAAGATTCCTACAGATACGCTCCGAGCAACTTTCTTCTCCCTCACGCACATGGGAGTGACGGGCTCGCTGGTGGCACTTGCTAAGGCGAACGTTAAAGTCACCGTGCTGTTGGACCGACAGCAAGTGCTTTCACCATTTGAGCTACTTCGCGTTAAAGAGCTGTCATAGGCGGATATCGATGTCTTCGTTCAAAAGTCCACGAAGACGCACCTTTAAAAGGTACTATGCATAAATTGAAGTTCATGTATGCAACGCTGACAAAATATGTGGTTCTCTGTTAGATGGTCATTGCCGAGGATCCGCTGCACGCAGGTCTTGAACTCGGCGGTGTACGCGGATGGGTTCATGGGAAGGATTGCGTGCCTTGCCCCACTGCAAGACTGCGTCAGCCCAGGCCTCGCCGCGCTTATACCTCTCGACGATCTTCCTGATGGTCTTGCCGTCACGCGGAGGCTGACAGTGTCGGCCGACGTCGGCGTAGTCGATGGTGGCCTGCTTCCGCAGCAAAGGAAGAACCTTTCGGATGATCTTAATGCGCTCAGACTCAGTCGTTGGCTCAATGGTGGGCTGCCGCTGCTTCTTGTGGGGAGGCGACGTTTTGCTCGTCACCGGTGCCGTGGAGCTGCGCTTCATTGTTTCAATGGAAAAATGAAGAAAAAAAATCGCCGGAAACTTGTTTCTTATATTTGAGAAAAAAAAAAACTTCGGTGGATGCCAAAGGTGGGTAAATTACCAGCAGAGGAAATCAATCACACGATTCGCAGACGCGTGGATCTGCTCCACAACAGCGTATCTTATACATGTAGATGCACGCTGCAAAGCAGAACGGATATTCATTCGCGAAAAATCTTCTTTGGAGAGAACTCACGCAAGACGATCATGGCGACGCCGTTCGAGAATCCCAGCAAGATTGCCAACAACGTCAAGAGTGGCAAGTGGACGTAAGTGATAATGAAAAACAAAAGGATTTTGCGGCTGTGGGTTAATGTGGTCTGTATTGACTAGGACCCCTTTGCACGTTGCTGCTGGAGTGGGAGCTCGCCGTCAACACCTAGTTCCATCGCGTGGCGATATAAAAACTGGCAATGTCGGGTGAAGGAATTGACGATGCTTGGAGATTGCTGGGCGGAGGGAATGTCGCGAGAAAAGAGTAACCATTCACGACCCCAAGTATCTGCAGCGGCAAGGAACAACACCAGCAACACCGTCGTACCAAAGATGACAGCAACGTGACCCATGAAGAAGACATGACAATCACGACTTCCACCACCCCACCGGAGGAGTTCTCTTGAGGGAGGGAATGTCACGGTGTTATCGATAGCAAGCACATGCTAAGAAGAACCGTCATCGTTTGTGGCAATCGGTGCATCATGAGCAACGAGAAGCATTACAATGCGACCATCTGCGATGCAATCAAGTGATAGGCTTCGAGTTTCGTTCAACGGCAACTTGACGTTAGCATTAAGAACCAATAGCGAAAGAGTTGAAAAAAGCAGTCGAAGGTATGATCAAGTCACAGCCACATGTAAACGACGGTCTTGACAGAGGTCGAGTCACGATCTTAAGCAACGTTCAAACCCAAACTTCCCAGAACAGAAGCCAAAGTTCAGCAACATAGAATCGATTTTCGATAAGGCAAAGCCTCCAGCGATACCAGGACTCTATAGTTTAACAAACATGAATAGAAGACCTCTTACAAATGAGACTTGGTAGTTGGCATCGGCGATTGAGGGGATTTGGTAAAGCGAAAGTGACAATGTCAAAGCAAAAAAAACTCGTGGGCTTCCAGCGCGCAGCTTCCAGCCAAGCCCTTCACCCCTACCACAGAAGCGGAGGTACCATCAGACACGTCATGTGCAGTAAAATTGTGGCCCTATAAGTGCTTGGAGTTGGTCAGCACTTCGAGAAACCATATACAGCAAAAACAATTGCGTTGGGGGGGGGATCTGTAATGGGTGACTTGAACCCAGTCGTGTTGATCAACACATTGCACCCTTCTGGAAACAATTGATCCTTGCCGTCTTCACAGCGTCCACCACTGCGCTCTCGAACGTCGCTTGGTCCAATGGTTCCCTGTTCTTGTTCGTGAGCTCCTCCAGCATCGCACGGACACATTTCACCACCTCCTTGGACAAAATAGCAGAAGACACTGGCACTGCGTCACATTCTGCTAATGACTGTCGACCAAAAGGCGACAAAACACCGTCTGCTACAATGTGGAAGTAACTCGACCCTTCTCCAGCATCTTCTCCGTGGTATTCAAAGGAACTCTGTGCATGTTGCAGAGCGTCCTCTTTTCTCCACCTGAATCTGTGACCGGATACGGGTGTTGCTCTTCTAATGGGGTTATTAACCTTGATAGCATTGGGAAGTCTCCATCCGTAGCCATTGACACTTGAAATTTTCATGAAATTGTCCGATTGGGACCGGAATTTCGCGAGTTTCTGGTGCGTTTTGGTTGATACGTTGTGGAGGGCGGCCGAGTTGCGCCTTTTGGTGGTGTGGATCAGTCGGGTCTTTTGCTCTCGTACTACCCAAGCCTCTCCTACTACCATGCACTACCCTTCTTGTGCGAGTCTCCGTGGCCCGTATACTTAACCTCGACGTGAGTGTAGTTCGTGTTTGCGTGAGGGCATTGATGTGGGGGGTTGTCAGCATGATTCAGGCTCGTCAGATCATCTCGTCTCTTCAGCCACGAATCAACTCGAGTTGACTGAGTACACCCCCGCATTTGCTTTTGTGCCACCCTAGCACCAACCAACTCTTGTGCTGACCATGACCGATACACTTCGATGGAGCTTTCTCGGCTGCGGCCGAATCTCTCACGCCTTCGCGGGAGCCATCAAGTTCCTGCAAACCGTGGCATTTTGGGAAATGATCTACCATATAGGGAAGTTTTGGCGGTCAGTCAATTCTGACTTCAGCTTTGGAGAAGAACATGAGCATGAGCAAGATGTTACGGCAGCTTTTTTTCTGTGAAGGAGCTGTGCCATCACGCATCACCACCATTTGCCCATGTTGGAGTTTCTAAAACAAGAAAACGTAATCCGACGTGCTGTGTGGCTGCAACATATATGTTTGCGAAGTCGCTCTTTCACAGGAAAAGCTGCTGTAAATTCTTGTCATGTTCTTAGGCTAAGAAGACGAGCAAGACGTTACGGCGGCTTACTAAGAATCTAAGAGTCTTGGTTCAAGTTGTAGTCAAAATTGACAGGTCGCGGCAGCTTCAGCAAATCGCCTGTTTGAAAATTGACAAAGATTACGTAGTACAAATCTAAATCTTTGCGCCTGACGTGCACACACTTTTCGAAGATAAATAATGCTGACTCAGACAGAGTAAGCATCAGTGATTCTTACTAAAGACAGATTCAAATCCATGTATTATCTAGCACTGTATGTCGAAGCCATCGCGGCAGCCCGTTGTCGGGTTGTATAGCTCCAAATTCAATACAACGCCTGTCAACTTAAGCGTCAGCGCTAACGTCGGCAGTAGTTCATGTGTTGTTCGATGCACGTACTATAGATAACGAAACTGGGCCCCCTGGTGGTCCAGTGGTCTACGGACCACGCAGCTACGCACTTGGCATGCGTTCGCGCCTCCGGGGCCAGACGATAAGAAAGGATAAACATTCCAAAACTCAATATCCCATTCAAACAAATCAGAATCAAGTCAAAAACCCTTCAGATAGACAAACCAAGTGAGTAGCAACCAGGAATAACCGGTTAATCAACTCAATTTCCTTCCTATTGTTTATGACGAGAGAAACTTCAACGATTTGGCAGGTTGCAGCTTACAGCTTGCTCTCTAAAACCTTTAGACTAAAAGGCGATGGTGTGATGTCGTCAACAATCTGCTGTGATTTACATGTCCTTTTCGAACACCAAAACTGCGCTACACACGACCCGGATAGTTTTTTGACAATGCAATGCTCAACACACGTTTCTCTCGGCTTCTAAAACATCTGTATCCGATTATCAAGGGATCTGAAACAATGCCTTCAGCTTACATTTCCAAATTTGCCGGCTTGCGACCAATGCAGCTCTACCATCTCTTCAGTTTTGCGACGATAGTTGCTCAGGCTGCGGTAGCCTCCAAGTCAACTTCTCCGACCAAGTTGAACGGCTGGTATGCATGTCGAGACTACACCTTTTCGGAACAAGGAAGCTCAGATGGGCGGTACTCCGAGTGCGCTACGTTCAGTGCGCCATTGTGCTATCCTGGCGTCTGTAAAACGCCTCAGTTCACAGACCCAACTATCGATGTCTTCGTGAAGCGCATGGTGGCTGCCAAAGGTGACCCTGAGAAAGCAACCAACGTCTGGATACTGCAGGGAGGTCCGGGGTATTCTTCCTCCTCGTGTAAGTTTTTTTTTTTTCGCCAACCAAGCTACCGTATTGAATCAGCCTTGAAATGTATTAACATCCCCACGTTGTTGGTTGTCGTCTTCGCCTTTTTACAGTGGAACAATCGATGCTGGACCTGTATACTCAATTGGACGGAGCGGCCAATGTATATACGATGGACCATCGTGGCACTGGTCGTAGTACTTTTCTGGACTGTGTGGCTGCGCAGGCCACTACTACCGGTTCTCCGAGCGGCAAAGAGCTTGATCCATCCGAAGTTGGAGCTTGCGCTCAATCACTGGAAAACGAGTATGGCAGCCTCGCATCATTTTCGTCCACTAGTGCAGCCAATGATGTGGTGACTTTCATCTCAAAGTACACGAACGGGGCGAGTACGATTGTGTACGGCGTCAGCTATGGAACGATACTGGTGGAACGGATCATACACTTGGCTCCTCCGAAAGTGACTGGATATGTTTTGGATGGCATCGCCACGACCTCGGGGGCGTCTACTGACAAGATTCCGTACATGTCGATGGTGGATGAAGATGACGGTGAAGTGGGTGATTACTTCATGGAGCTCTGTATGAAAGACAAAACTGTAGCAGCCATTTCAAGAAACCTAACACGCTGGCTAGCACACTTCGAAGTGTCATCGCAGACTTTAATAAGAACCCCAACTCGACGTGCGCGAGTCTGCTGAAACCTCAGAAGACGACCAATACCCTTCAATTAGCCTACGAAGTCAACTCAGGTCAATGCTGGCAGATGCCGAGCTACGGAAGTTTATCCCCCCGCTCGTGTACCGACTCAAACGTTGTGGGGAAGATGACGTCGAAGTTGTGACTCAGTTCGCCAATACCGTCACTGCTAACGCCGACGCCGAAAGCCAGGATGACGCTTTTTACTCGCTGCTACTGAATTATCTCATCGTGTTTTCGGAGTGGTGGGAGTCTCCGCAGCCGTCAATGGACGTGATGGAAGCACGCTTCTTAAACGCAAGCATCGCCACCAACATATTACCAACAGTTCCTCTGTACTGTGCCTTTTCCAAAGAAAAATCTCCTACGTGCGATGAACTCAAACTTGGTAGCTATGCTGCGAGCGGGATTTTATACAAACGCGACAAGTACTGGAACAAGAGCGCCAAAATCCCCAGTCAGGCTAGTGTTCTGCTCATGAGCAGCAAGTTGGACATTCAGACACCACACAAGTACGCTGGATATCTGCTGGAAACTCTGGACGGGAAAAACAAAGAGTTGGTGACATTTGAGTCCTCCATTCATGGCGCACTCATGTGGACTCAACTCGCTCCCAGTGACGTGTGGACGCCGACGTGTGGAGTGAAAATTCTTGCGTCGTATGTCACGAACAAGGGTTCGTTGAAGGGTCTCGACAAATCCTGTGTTGATGAAATGCCTGTGTTTAATTTCACAGTGGAGGAAGGTTATCGGAACAGCTACTTCAGCACTGATGACACCTACGACGGCGCTTTCGACGCGAGTTTGAGTTCCGCGCAGCCAGCAGCTGAAGGGTCAGCTTAGGCGGAGAAGAACACAGTGCCTGACGAGCAAATGCATCAACATCTTTGTTTTAAAAACAATTAATGCAAAACATTTCTCACTGTGCTCTCAGATTCTACAAAACTGATGTCTATTCAGAATTTGAAGGAAAAAAAACATTGAAGACCACACCGCTTTAAGCGTATGTGTAAGTAGCGAAACCCGCAAATTCCAAATTGTAAAGAATTCGAGACTAGGAAACATGCCTTCAGAACACCAGGCACTGCTACATTACCCAAGTAAGCTGCTCGACGCCAACGAAGACCGCATCAAGACGGACATCGACAACAATCCGTACCGCCGTAGTTTCTCGTCCTACTCCTTCAGCGACTCGTCCATCGTGGATGACAAGGGCCGACGCGTGACAAGCACGCGACGCCGCTACGAAGACTCGTCGGGCCGCCTGAAAGCCGTGCTCGACGTGGAATCGCTCAGGTCCGAACGATGAGGGCCATCATGAAATCGTGCGCTCGAACGGTATCCCCGACGCGTTCGAGGAGCTGTGGCAGCAAACGCCGCTCAACGAGGCGAAGGAGATTGCACGTAGATGATTAAGCTCAACAAATATATTGCAGTGAAGATGTATCTGACTCAAGTTAGACGTCTAACACTTCCTTGGTTGAGCTGCAAGGCAAAATAGTGGCACTCTCCCTGTGCGTCTAAGCTGACAGCTTCTTCGCGACCTCGGCAAAAGACTTACCTTGCTCCGTCGCAATCTCCTTCTCCAGCTTTGAGACCTGGCGAGAGTTGTCGGGGCCAGCAATGGTGCCTGCTCCCCACGGAGATCCGCCGTGGACCTCGTCAACGTTGAACAGTTACTTGGCACGGTATCCGGGAGGGACGAAAGTCATACCGTGTGAGACCATGAAGGCCATCGTCATGAGCTGCGTGGTTTCCTGGCCAGCTCCCAGCAGCGCCGTGCTCCCGATTGACTGGAGGCAGGCTAGCACCTCCTCGGTGGAGGGGGGGTTCTTCCCTCCTCGCTTGGACTCTTGCCCCGCGATCATCTTCCCGCAGCGCGAGGCGATTCCTGGTCGTGCTTTACTCTCACGCGCGCGTTTGAGGCACGCGGTAGATATTTGTCTTGGTTTCGTATCGCTGGCCGCCAGGAACTGTGCAAACTGTGCCAGCTTCATGATGTGTTAGCTAGCACAAACGGGCCTTCCAGAATCGCCACTGTCTCTCAAACATGGTCGGCTGCTGAAGCTTGGTACGTTGCTGGTCTACCAGCCTCAGTCTCTTCACTCACAGTGCTCATGGCATCTTCCGTGTCAACTACCGTGGTGCTGACGCTTTTCTCCAGTTCGTCCACTGTATGCGCGTCCTCCTTTGCTATTTTCTTGAGTTTCGACTCGGGGGTAGTTGCTTCAACAGTGTCGTAAGTTCCACCACGCCGGAAAACACAGAAAAGTCCGAGCTGCACGACACCGAGCAGCAAATTTGCAGCATTTGGGAAGATCACAAATGCGTCGTGAAGCAGTAGCCCGTACACGAGCCACAGCACACAATTGACGGCACCAGCGACGATCGTCGAGAGTGGCAAAAGCTCCGTGTTGCGTTCTTGGATCACCCTCTTGACCATTTGTTGGGCTCGTAGATGTAGTACACTACCAGGTAGAACAGGGACAAAGCGACCCCCACACTGTTGGTGGCCACGACCGTCTACAACATGCAGTTTTGCCGGAGAAAGTTTGCAAGTCCGTCATCGAACACTAGCACTGGAATGTCATCGACCCCGTGGGGTTCACTTGCAACGGCGGAGGCCAAAGAATACTCACAGCACAATCTACAGACGGATAATGTGCATCAAGCCAACTTGTTCGGAGCAGGATAGTGTTGCGGTCGTCAAACTCGCGTTGCTCACTCACTGAGACCACCAGCTTCGGTAACCATAGAACTCTTTTCGCCGACTTTGACCATCAGCTTCCACGCTCACTTGGCACACCTCAATGCTGCAGCTTTAACAAATGGAAAACCTTACTTGCGTATGACATG
The DNA here is from genome assembly GCA_025722995.1 of Phytophthora agathidicida. Classification (NCBI taxonomy): domain Eukaryota; phylum Oomycota; class Peronosporomycetes; order Peronosporales; family Peronosporaceae; genus Phytophthora; species Phytophthora agathidicida. Next base: position 1,420,033 of record CP106972.1, on the reverse strand, counting down.
GTTTCTTCCCCTGTCTGAGTCCTCTGGCAAGGCACGATCGTTCCCATCCTTTGGACGCCGAAGGTGGCCTGTGACCGGTTGTCCTGTGACTGGCAAAGAATTGAGTCGCTGAGTTCTGGTCTCAGACTGGGGTCGAACCGCCGGTCGGCGAGTGGGTGTCAATGCGTTGTAGTTGTGTAACTCGTGCTTGCTATTGAAAAAAATTGACCTGATTATAGTGCCGAGTCTACGGCACTAGACTCGAGTCCTCTGGCAAAACTCGCTCGCTTCCGTACTCCTCCGGGTCCTCCTTTGGAGGTTTCGCATCGAGCCATTCAGATGTCAGCAAAGCGCAACCGCCCTCCAGTTCCAGGTCAAACTCTTGCTTGAAGACGCCAACTGCAAAAGAAGCAAAAGAAAAACAAAAGTTAGCGCATCGAATCATGCTCAAGTACCGAACACGCACCATCGTCTTCGCTGTAGAGATATACAATATTTTCGAAAACGAAGGCGGTCGCTTTCAAGCTTGCATTCGCAGACCCCACGCTCACAGCAACGTCATCGACGATTATCACCTTCTGGTGCTGATCACGACTGACTTGCTTCTGGTAGTAAACCGGGATGCCTGCTTTCATCAGCTCTTCGATGCGTGGCCGAGAGTACTCAGCGAGAAGCATCTTCTGGTCCGCCAGTATGATCACCTTTCTGCCCTTCCTAAACATCTCCATTAGAGCACCTGTAACACTAGGATGTGTAAGACTAGACATGGTTACTAATACACTATACAGAGCTAGACGAACGTGGCGCAGCAGCTTCTTGAGAAAGTTAGGATCGCGAGAAAACGTGATGTCAGTTGAGCGTAGGGTAGCGATCTTCTTGAGGATTCGAGCGAAGGTCCCCATTTGATGTCCAGGAGCTTTGCACACGATCTGTTACTGAGATTCCCTACACCTCCCTTGGCACGTTGTTCTGCTGCATAGTGCACCTTGAGCTCCTCGATCCGACAGTCCACCAAGCGAGGGTCATGCTTGGGGTCGGTCGGCCGCCCGACGTCTCCCCACGGGAGCCCCTGCATAAAATGTATATTTTGCGTATCGTTCGCTCATGTAATCTGGTATCGCGTGCGATCTCCGCAAAGTGCGGCGCTGCAGCAGCGCGTACCGACTGCAAAAGCCTGCTGCTGCTGATGTTCTTCTGCTGTTTGCTCGACACCGGGGGTGCTGGAGGCCTCTCTTCTTCTTGGCCGTCGTCGGACCACCACCCGCCGCGGAACGCTGTCTCGCCATGCCGTTGTTGCTCGACGAGCGTCGTTTCCATAGCCATACGGTCGGCGTCTCCAAGCATTGAAGGTCGGAGGCGCGGCGCAGCGGTGGTTGCTGGAGCTGGCGAGCGTACAGCTTGTTGCAGCAGGTTACGACCCACCGCACCGATCGATGCACGCGTGGAGGAGGACGGCTGGAGCGACGACTCCATCTCAGCAAAAGGCGGAATGGAAGCTGCCTACAAACGAAGACGTAGTTCTGGCCGCCTCCGAGTCGCTCATGAACACATGCAAACCCGGTGAGGCGTTGGCTACAAAGTGGGCGGACGACTGGCCCACGTCCGGGCTCAAGATCCGCTCCGGCGCCTGCGATGTTGACGTGGCCGCCTGCTGCTGTCGCTGCTGGACGAGGCGTGTGGCGACGAGCGGCGCTCCTCGGCCCCGAATCTTCTTGTTAGCCTCGACGAGTGCGCTACATAAGCGACAAAAGTAGCCAACCTTACCGGTTTTGCGTGCAAGCAGTTGCCTCGCTTCGTCCACAGTCAAGATCACCACTTTTGAACCGCCGAGTTTCTGCCTAGAGTTGGTCGCCTGCACTTCGTCAGGTGTTGACTCGCCGCCGCTTCCTGAAGGGTGAGTCACCACGCTTCTCGTAACTTTTTTCAACGTGCCGGTCACGCTCTTGTCGGCTTCACCGATTGTGAATAACTCCAACCACTCCTCACCCACCTTACCCCAGGCTTCTTGCGCGCGCTCGTATATTCTCAGCAAGTTTGCCACCATCAGCTTTTGGCTTTGCTTGGGAGAAAACAACCACTGGTGAAGTAGGCTCGTCGGACGAGGAAAACCAGGCGATGATTCTGGGCGCATGGACACGTACAAAACTCTCATGTTCACTTTCGAACCATCCATCTTGCTCGTCAACTGTGCCAACTTATAGGGCAGGCGACTCTTTCCGAAGCCGGAGATCTGCATAATTACCGTGTACGGCGCCGTGTACGTGTTGGGGGTCCTGGCGTACGCCTTCCAAAACTCCTCCAAGTGTTCAAATAGCAATTGGCCGGCCACTCCACGATAGTCTAGCTTGGTAAATGCCACCAGAAGTTGCTGCTGTAGCAGCGCGTCCTGCTCCTCTTCAGATGTACGCGTCGAGCAAGATTTTTGTGTTCCTTTCAGTTCGGATGTAATTCGATCTGCAGCCACCTTCACCGCTTTGAAAACAACCTCTCCGGTAATACGATTTGATCTGTACGAATCCAAGATAGGTTCGAGAAGTACACAAGTAAGCACACCACTGGATATCTCGTTTGCATTGTTGTTGACGCCAAATTTTGCGAGCGTTTCAGCTAGATCTAGCGCTGCCTGCGAGGCTTCGCTTCTTAAAACCAATTTCTAGAATGAGGTCTCGCACCTGGCACATTTGTAGAGGTCGATTGAAAGTTCATGTTGATGATAAAAGCCTGTCTCAATCAATCTTTTCGAGTCTCCCATTTCTCCATCAGTAGGTCCTGCAAGACGGAAATGGAGTCAACTCACATGTGGAGAAGAGTATTAAAACAAAACAAAAAAAATGGACTGCGTTGTTTATCAAACAAAGTTGGTGCTGTAGTTGTCCTTGATGACCAGCTCGCTCATGGGCCCGGATGCGTCTTTGACAGTACTTCTTGCCTTCATAGTTTGCTGCTTCACTAATTGAGCGGTATCTCGTTTGGCCATTGCAATCGAATAGGCAAGTGTACAGGCAGTGCAAACCACCGTCACGCTGGCAGCTATCACGGACCCATACATTGGAGGACCGTAGACGTTCGAGGTGTCATCGGAGTCGGACGAAGAGGAAGAGTCTGAAGCCGCTTCAGTGCATCGAGGACCAGTCCACGACTTCGTCTTGCACTTGCAGCGACCATCGGAGCATGTGCCCGTGACAGTGCCGGTGGTTGAAATGGTACAGTCGGCGTTCGAGTCGCAGAAGGCTTTACCCGAGACCGCCGTGTTCGGGTTGTCGTCGTCGATGTAGTCGTCGATGTTGTCCTTGATCCATTGCTTGGTTGGGTGAGTGTCGGGATCGCACCCGATCGCCATCTCAGTGTCGTCCGAAGTGTCTTGGTACAGTCGAACGTAGTCGATCTTCAGATACATTGGGAACGAGTCGCAGATAGCATTGTTCGTTGAACTCGAGCCATCGCCACGACAGCTTCCTTCACCGGCGTTAGGAGGAGAAGACCCCCACGAACTCGACAAGGCCACGTTGAAGATAATGTACATGGGCTCCTCGATCATGATCTTCTTTGGGTTACTCTGCGCAGTGTTCTGTGGTGGGTTTGTGAGCACGTCGGCAGTGACTTCGAAAATCGGTTGGCCCTCCACCTCCCATCGGATATATCCTTCGTCGCCCATGACCCACTCGACAGAGTACGTGACCCAGTCCAAGTACGCAGCCATGTGAATCTCCCAGTTGGACGAGATGGCGTCCATTTGGTACGCGAACTCCGACGCACCACTCGTGGAGCCACTGGACGCCGTGCAGTCCGAGTCCGTGTTGCCGGCGCTACAGAGGAAGGCGCCATCGTACTGGTTCATCTTGGGGAAGCAGGTGCCGTTGGCGTTGATGCCCCAATGCACACCCGTGTTCATGTAGCCGAGATCTGCGTTCGGGTCGTATGAACCTGGACACACCTCCATGGTGCACGCGTTGTCCGTGATGCCCTTAGTTATTGACGCGTTCACAGTCGCGAACGTTTGGATATCATCGTCTTCCACGTCGCACAGGTTGTTGGCGCCGTAACGCAGTCCCTGGTACCAGGACTTGTGTCCACGAAGGTTGTAGTAGTACGCCGTTGGGACGTCAGGTTGGTTGGCCCCCTCGGTCGTGCAGTCATAGCTGTAGTAACAGTACTCGGACGCGTTGTCGGCGATGCGACGGAAACTGTCGGGCATACCAGGGGCCACCTGCAGCGAAGAAGAGATGGCGGTGCCACCACCTTCCAGGATATCGATCTCCGGCGCGCCGCGGCCCTGGTTGGCGTTCAATCCTGACCCTGGAGTGTCGTTGCACGCACTAATCCGCTGGTTCTGCGATGAGAAAATGGTCTCGTTGCACTCGTTGTACGTGAATGGCCACATCCGACTGGTGGACGCACTAAAGATGGCTCGACCCAAGTTGCCCATGAGCCAAATGCCTGGCCACGTCGGGTAATAGTCGATGTTGGCAGCTCGCACCGTCGTCGAACCTGTCGACACGTCCGGGTTTCCCGATTCGTTGGTCACTGCTCCTGGTAACTGGGCACGCACCACGATCCTGCCGCCTTGGAAGCAGAATTTGTTCCACGACTGCACCATCCCCGATCGGTAGTAGAAGTATACTGTTTGGTATCCTGCAGGCGAGATGTAGCTGTTCCAGACCGTCTCCGCGATGGTCTCGTCCGTCGTGTTGATGAAAAAGTAGCAGTTGTTGTCGCTGTCGCATTCCGTGCCGGTCATGTTGGTTGAGTAGACTTCCAGAGCCGAGTTGACGCCGTCAGCCTTCTCCAATGCAGTCCAGAGATGGTCGTCACCGGCCTCGAAGGTTCGGCCTTCCGTGTTGAATTCATCGCTCATAGTCAACGCCCAAGTCTTCCCTCGAGACGTCGTGTACGACTGCGCGCTGTCGGGTGTGCTAGGGTCGACCCACGGTAAGATACCTGACTTGGTCGAGTACGACGAAGCGGAGCCCGATGGTACCGTCACCAAGAGGAGCACAGCAGCCAGCACCACTTTGATCCCCGTCATATCTGAGCTCGCCCCCGTCAGTCGAGTCGTATTCGGAGACCGAATTGGAAAGTGAGAGGAGCTGTCGGGACCAACACCGACACAACGATCATGATCACAAGACGTCTTGGCCCCCCCCCACTCGGTGCATTTCTCTTCATTTGGGCTCCTAGTCTTCAGAGTTGGCGACTCCCGCTGCATCAACAGGCACAGTGTCGATCCACCGACTCGGTGCGCCAGCCATCCCAACGCCAAAATCCACGCCCGCAGCAAACCTGGACACGCACTGCACTGCCTTCACCCAGGCTCATCATACGTGTACCTATTCCCACCAAATCGCTGCTGCATTCCCTCATCTCGCCAGTCGTCCCTTGTTGCCTTTCGGTGGTCGCACCTCATTGAGCCGTCGTCGATATGTGATTGGTTGAAAATCTCCTTAAGAAAAAGAGGAATTGTACGAAGCAGCAGAATGGCGCCGTCCCTCGCGTCCCCCCCGACGTCTCCGCGCGATGACGACGAGTCCGTGGACCTGGAGTGCGGCTTAGCTGCTGCTCACGCGCTCTCGCGTCGCCAGCAGGAGCGCGACTTGGTCTTGGCCTTCGACTCGCGCGAGCTGAGGCGCCACGAGGCGTGGTTCCTCGTGGAGACCAAGTGGCTGGACGCCTGGATGAGCTACGTGCTGGGGGACGACGATGACGCAAACGCGCCCAAGAGACCTGGGCCCTTGACCAACGACGCGCTGTTCGACCGCGAGGAATTCCGAATTAGGGACAATTTGGAGCAGACGAGGGACTATCGCGGCGTGAATCCCCAAGTGTACGCACTGTACGCGGAACTGTACGGGGCCAACGACGCCAAGCCCATTGTGCGCTGGACGCTGGACATCTATGCGATGCCAGTTATGATCGACGATATTAGGGACATGACTCGTGTCCCTAATTTAAAGGCAAGGTCCCTTGTGACCGAGTTAAACGAGGAGCTCGAGACGAAAGATAAGGGGCTCAAGGGTTTAACGAGGGACCAAGATGACAAGGAGAGCTGGGCGTACAGATGTCTGTGTCGCTGCGAGTTCCTGGTCCCTTGTTTAAACCGGCTGCTGGGCGGCGGACCGACGTACAAGAAGGAGAAGCAGACCAAGTGGAGCGACTATTTGTGCTGCTGCGGGAAGAGGAAAAACAAGAGAGACAAGAGGAGACGCAGCAAGAAGAAAGGGGGAAAGAAGAGCAAGAAGAGCAGGGATGAGGACGAGGAGGAGGGCGAGACGAGCAGTGATGAATCGTCCACTAGCAGTGACGAGGAGACGCAGGGTTTGCTTGGTTGAGGTCGGCCTCTTCAAATTACGGCCGAATGTGTTGACATTTTCTATCGCTACGTTGCTGCTACGGTGTTTTTATGAGTGCAGTGGAGTGTGGCAATAGATGCTCCGAAGTTTTTTTATTCCTTTTGCATTGCTGACGTGTCTTTGTTTTCTGGTATTGCTACTGAAGGGACTACTGCGGATTTTGGTCTTGATACGCCTGGTGCTTGGTGATTCCAGTGGAGTTTTCGCCGTTTCCCCATTGCAGAGGCTGCTTCCTAGACGGATGCCACGGTATTACCCACAGGATTCCTGCGCGAGATTCGATGATGGTTAGTTAAAAGGTTGACGGATTAACGCTGGGGAACAAGATGGAAGGCGATACCTGCAAATGGCTTGGGCCACGAAGATTGTCGGTGAGCGGAGTTGCTCGGTGTGGTATTGTGGCCTAAACTGCGTATACTCCCACCAGGCAGATACGCAGCAAACATTTCATCATCTTCCAAAGTTTGGTCGCCAAAGCAGAGCTGCAATTCCCCGTCGGCTTCTTTCCGGTATGGAGAAACAAGTGTGAACTGTTCCTGGACAAGAACCTAGATAAAACAACAAGGGGTGAGCGATAGGAAAATGGTAGCAACTCGGTAAGCAACTCAATTTTCGTACCCGCAGTTCTCTGACGGGGATTGACGCCGCTACACGCAGTGAAAAGTACGGACTACCAGCACAAGATCGAAACACTACGTCAATACCAACCCTCGGTCAGGCAAGCCGCGACCAACGTACACTGTACTCTCCACCCCGTGACGAAAGGACCGAGCGTCGCGCACCCAGACGTGGACGACGTTGTCCAGAGACTGCAGCTTATTTGTAGTTCTCTCGACGCAGTGTGATTCACCTTCCGGTAACACCCTCTCGTAGGCCACCGTCCCGAACTCTCGCTTGGGTCCGGTAGGTTCATCTACGTTGGGCTGGACATTGGACGCTAGCGTGGCGGCAGTCACATCGGCCAAGATCACCGTGGATGCAGCAAGGTTATCCTGGGTCGGTTGATTCTCGTACGCCATACGTGGTTGACTGCGTCCCTGTAGTTAAGGCGTCGCCGCACTATATCCGTATCGAGTACACAAAACTCATGCAGTTTGTCGGGTTGGCAAGTGCAGTCGACGGGTCTCTCCGTAAGCGTCGACTGACTTCTCCAAGGTCGCCACTGCTGCAGAAGCTCCCGGTTGTGGGCAGCGATTCCAAACACCGACCACGCCGAATTAAAGATCGTCGTGAAGAAGCTGCCGCACGCCAATACGAGCAGCAAGCGACTTCGGAGCTGCAGAACCAGCAACATCAGTGCAGAGAGCGTTATCTTGGTCGATGGCATCACGTGCGGAATCTTTATGCAGTCGTCAGTGAGACGATGAATGCTCGTGGTGAAGCTACGGCAAAGAGGTTAATGCTACCCCCTTCTACGACTCGGATATCGTTATCGTCGCCTTCGTCAAAACTCGCTCCTAACGTAGTTGCCTCTCGATGCCCGTGGCTACCCGAATAGCATCACGGCCTCCGTCCTAAGCTGTTCTACACGAACCTACGTGTTGCTGGGCCTATTACGCCAGCGCAGAGTTAGCAGGACTCCTCGATGTAGGAACACCGGTGAAATGGTCGCGCAGTACGGACGCACCCACGTTCTTGTGGAAGATGTTCCGTGCTGCGTTAACATCTCGATCTTGGACCAGGTGGCAGTGCTTGCACCTGTAGACCTTGTTGCTGCCGAGCTTCTTGTCAATGCAGCCACAGCCCGAGCAGGTCTTGGACGTGTACTCCTCGTGCACTTCCACCATTCGACCGCTCGTTCGCTGCATCTTATACTCCAGCATCTTCTTGAACTTGAAGTGAGACAGCGTCGTCATGGCGCGGACAGTCGGGCGACGCAGCTTCCGCTTCCGTCCCCGAAGCACGAGTTCCTCAGCTGGAGCGAGAAGGCTCTTAGTCGTGATGTCCAGACGCTCTTCTCGGACATATCGAGCGGCCATCTGCTGGGTCTCGAACGTTGGCAGCAGCATCTCGTGGTAGTTCAGCGACAGCCACTTTGAGACCTTCTGGTGCATATCGTGCACCATGCGCGTCACCTTGCCTAGAATTGGTCGGATCTGCTGACGCAGGCGCTGACGCCGTCGCAAGTTCAAGATGCTCCTGCGAATGGAGCGAGCCCGCGGCCGAATGGTGGAAGTACACGAAGGGTTTGCACGTCCGATACGTGCTCGGGATGCGGGTGCCTCGACGAGAAACTCGGTGTCAAGGAGGTGTGCACTCTGCCACCTCATCCAAGACTGAGACGCCAGCTCGGCGTGCCATGCCGGCGTTTCAACCGGTGTTCCTACATCGGGGAGTTCTGCTAGCTCTGCGCTGGCGAAATAGGCCCGACAACACGTAGGTTCGTGTAGAACAGCTTATGACAGAGGCCGTGATGCTACTCGGATAGCCACGGACATCTAGAGGCAACTACGTTAGGAAGAGGGTAGACGTTAGGGAAGTGGGGGTAAAACAGTGAAAACAAGCAATTGAAGCAACCTTTGTCATGGTTAAAACGCTCAGGTCATCGTGCTTACTCGTTGACATGAAAGCTTGGTTGATCCTAAACAACGTTGTAGTTACTATTGCTTGTTACCCTTACAATCGAAATCGTAGCGAGTGTGAGGTAGAATCTCTATGTGCACGTAAGATACGAGCTACGAATACCTATCATGCGCTGAGGGCGGAGTGGCTTCACATGAACGCTAAACATCTTTTAGCAGCAAATCTGGGCGTCTAAGGAGTCATTATCTGCAGGGCATTAGCGAAAGTAAAACTACGCGAACCAAATTTATCCAGACGCTTTGTTTCTACAGACAATCCTGGCTGGACTATACAGCAAGATGCAAGCCAATCCATCCCCCCTCGTTGTTAACCTTGGATACAGCCCTCACGTCACAGAAACTCTGTTCACTAACGATATCGGTGGAGCATGTACCTTGTTCTTCGCCAGCCTTCCATGTACAGCATTAAAACACCGCGTGCATGTAGCGTCGTGATTGCAATCTGTACACACCAAGTCGGCCAGTGTATTTCGACACACCATGCAGTTTGCGGGCTGCACGGGCATTTTCGTCCACCCGATCTCGGCAGAATCGTTCTTGGTTTCTCTCCTAGCAGCGTATCGGAAGTTCGCGTAGCAACCAATGCAGTAACGCGCTCCATTTGCTGCCTTCCGTCTCGTTACAAAGTGCACCGAACAGCTTGTACACAAAATGAAATGATCTGGGGGCCCCCATTGACTCTCGCCCGTGTCAATTTGCTCGTAGTATCCATTGCCATGATCGTCTTGACGATAGATCCATGAGGAGGACTCAACGGGTATGAGCAGTTCATCGCTACCGATCAACTTGGGAGCTTGACGCCCAACATCCCGTGGTCGAGTAAGGTTGAAATACACGATCTGCCCTGACATCGGGTCCACACGCTTGAAGAACGTGTTCCGGATGATACGGCGACACAAGAGTCGCGCCTGTCGACACCGAAACATCATCTGGATGCGCGTAGCACAAACGTTCTGACGCCTCTGGAGCTCCCAACCAGCCTCCTTCTCCTTGAGTCGAGATAAAGCGTCATCGATTTTATGCTGGGCGATGACTTCGCGAGCAATACTTTCACAGTCGTCGATAACCACCTCGTCGCACCAATGTTTCTCGTACGTCACGGTATTCAGATAGAAGGCCTTGGTCAATTTCCGCGTAACCGGACCATGGGGTGCTTCCAGGAAAACCTGCCACTGGCAACCTCGGGGTAAAATTCTGGTGGGACCGTTGTCAGGATCTCCTTCGAGTTCGTCTCGGATCCACTTGGCATTCGTTTCAAAGATCCTTGTGGCCTCCGCGTGTATCGATTCTTCAGCGTCTGCAGTCTCAAGCCAAGCGAGCGTGGCAGTCCGCACCTCCGCCGCGACTTGTTTTGCTATCGCAGCCCAAGCCTGCTTCGATTCCAGCTCGGCAGCCCGTTCACGAGAAGTTTTGTACTGAATTCGATCTTCCTTCTGCTTCTGCAGTTTGCGGTTCGCAAGTACTCGGTCTGTGGCCTCGATGTACGAGCGTTTGCGATGCATTTCAACAGAAGCACGTGCTCTAGCTTCCACTGCAGTGCTAAGTCTGTCTTCATCTTCCATCAAAGCACGATCTTCCTCCATTCTCTCGAATAACATCAAATTTTGCTGCAGTTGTCGTTGGCGAATATCTGCAGCGGCGACTTCATCCTGTCGCCGCTTGTAGGTCAGCCAAGTGTTCAAACTAGACACCAAAACTATGAAAACGTCAGGTAGGGTGCCAACTCGCGTAAAAGTTGTAGTAAACCTCACGTTTTTGATCCTGCATAACGAGAAATTCCGCTAAAACTTTTTCGCAATACGCACTCCTCGCCTTTGCTTGCTGAAAGATCATTCAACAATCAGGTTGTGTAAGTTTTAACGAGTTAGATCATGCATTCACGACGGGCACATACCTCGTGACATTTGATCCATGAGTACCAGTAACGTCCCTGGCAAAAAACCCGGTTATGGCGTTCACTGCGTCGCCAAGCTGCTGCGTGTCTGGAACAGTAAACGACAACACCAGAGTTTTCAGAATCCTGTAAGTGTTTCTTGTCACACTCAACGTTGTCCCTCACATCAACTGCATCGAGTGCCAAAACAGCGTCCACGGCTGAAACGTGAAGCGGAGAAGCGAAAGATTGCGATGATTCCGAGCCACGAGCAGCAAGTTACCCATCTCTTGTCGCCGCTTACAGTTCTGTTGGAGTCTCCGTACAAGTTTTGCCGCAGAGTACGATCGAAATTGTGTGTCGCCTCGGCGCATGAGCTTGCGGTTCGCCACAAAATTCTTCCATCGCGCAAATCGATGACGGGGTTCGCGCGTTCGCCAGATACCAACCGCTTTTTCGATAAGTGCACGGGCTTCCTCTTTCACGAAACGCTCTTTCGCATGCAGATAAACGTCTCGGTAAAAATTCAGCCGGGTGTCGTCCGTGAGGCGCTTCCAACAGAGTGTCTTCACCGTCTCGAGTAACTTCGGGTGTGCATCTAGTTACCAACCAAACAAATTAATGAACCGCGAACCACTTTAGCGCAAACAGCCCTGGGATAAAGATCAAGCTTGTACCTGCGTAGTCCCAAAACACAGTCTCTGCGATGTAGCTACGTCCTCGCTGTTTCATAGCAGCAAGGAAGTCTGTCACAAAGGGCTGCACCTTCAACTCGTCCAATTCATCACCGCAGGCAATGAAAAGTACGCATTGTAAATCCACTCCTCGTATCGCCAGCTTCATATCACCGACGGTAGTTGAGTTTTCTGCTAAAGGGAATGCAAATTCGTGGAACCAGCGCGATACCATTTTCTTCTCGCCTTCACGCCAGCGATCCAGCACGAACAACGCGCCCAACAGTTCCCGATAATCGACCGTCGACACTTCAGGTTGATGTTGAAAGGCTTGGAAAACGTTGCGTAGACAGGATGAGATTTGCGGTGAAGTCACATGCAACGCAGCTCTGACCACAATCTCCATCTGCGGCAACGTCACCTGATGCGTCGCAAACCCCTGACGAAATGCTCGAGCCACGTCGATTAGCCACGCCATCGCAGTTAATTTGTGCAGTGGAGTGGGTGCCAATGGGTCAGTGAGTTTTGACGAAGGCGACGATAACGATATCCGAGTCGTAGAAGGGGGTAGCATTAACCTCTTTGCCGTAGCTTCACCACGAGCATTCATCGTCTCACTGACGACTGCATAAAGATTCCGCACGTGATGCCATCGACCAAGATAACGCTCTCTGCACTGATGTTGCTGGTTCTGCAGCTCCGAAGTCGCTTGCTGCTCGTATTGGCGTGCGGCAGCTTCTTCACGACGATCTTTAATTCGGCGTGGTCGGTGTTTGGAATCGCTGCCCACAACCGGGAGCTTCTGCAGCAGTGGCGACCTTGGAGAAGTCAGTCGACGCTTACGGAGAGACCCGTCGACTGCACTTGCCAACCCGACAAACTGCATGAGTTTTGTGTACTCGATACGGATATAGTGCGGCGACGCCTTAACTACAGGGACGCAGTCAACCACGTATGGCGTACGAGAATCAACCGACCCAGGATAACCTTGCTGCATCCACGGTGATCTTGGCCGATGTGACTGCCGCCACGCTAGCGTCCAATGTCCAGCCCAACGTAGATGAACCTACCGGACCCAAGCGAGAGTTCGGGACGGTGGCCTACGAGAGGGTGTTACCGGAAGGTGAATCACACTGCGTCGAGAGAACTACAAATAAGCTGCAGTCTCTGGACAACGTCGTCCACGTCTGGGTGCGCGACGCTCGGTCCTTTCGTCACGGGGTGGAGAGTACAGTGTACGTTGGTCGCGGCTTGCCTGACCGAGGGTTGGTATTGACGTAGTGTTTCGATCTTGTGCTGGTAGTCCGTACTTTTCACTGCGTGTAGCGGCGTCAATCCCCGTCAGAGAACTGCGGGTACGAAAATTGAGTTGCTTACCGAGTTGCTACCATTTTCCTATCGCTCACCCCTTGTTGTTTTATCTAGGTTCTTGTCCAGGAACAGTTCACACTTGTTTCTCCATACCGGAAAGAAGCCGACGGGGAATTGCAGCTCTGCTTTGGCGACCAAACTTTGGAAGATGATGAAATGTTTGCTGCGTATCTGCCTGGTGGGAGTATACGCAGTTTAGGCCACAATACCACACCGAGCAACTCCGCTCACCGACAATCTTCGTGGCCCAAGCCATTTGCAGGTATCGCCTTCCATCTTGTTCCCCAGCGTTAATCCGTCAACCTTTTAACTAACCATCATCGAATCTCGCGCAGGAATCCTGTGGGTAATACCGTGGCATCCGTCTAGGAAGCAGCCTCTGCAATGGGGAAACGGCGAAAACTCCACTGGAATCACCAAGCACCAGGCGTATCAAGACCAAAATCCGCAGTAGTCCCTTCAGTAGCAATACCAGAAAACAAAGACACGTCAGCAATGCAAAAGGAATAAAAAAACTTCGGAGCATCTATTGCCACACTCCACTGCACTCATAAAAACACCGTAGCAGCAACGTAGCGATAGAAAATGTCAACACATTCGGCCGTAATTTGAAGAGGCCGACCTCAACCAAGCAAACCCTGCGTCTCCTCGTCACTGCTAGTGGACGATTCATCACTGCTCGTCTCGCCCTCCTCCTCGTCCTCATCCCTGCTCTTCTTGCTCTTCTTTCCCCCTTTCTTCTTGCTGCGTCTCCTCTTGTCTCTCTTGTTTTTCCTCTTCCCGCAGCAGCACAAATAGTCGCTCCACTTGGTCTGCTTCTCCTTCTTGTACGTCGGTCCGCCGCCCAGCAGCCGGTTTAAACAAGGGACCAGGAACTCGCAGCGACACAGACATCTGTACGCCCAGCTCTCCTTGTCATCTTGGTCCCTCGTTAAACCCTTGAGCCCCTTATCTTTCGTCTCGAGCTCCTCGTTTAACTCGGTCACAAGGGACCTTGCCTTTAAATTAGGGACACGAGTCATGTCCCTAATATCGTCGATCATAACTGGCATCGCATAGATGTCCAGCGTCCAGCGCACAATGGGCTTGGCGTCGTTGGCCCCGTACAGTTCCGCGTACAGTGCGTACACTTGGGGATTCACGCCGCGATAGTCCCTCGTCTGCTCCAAATTGTCCCTAATTCGGAATTCCTCGCGGTCGAACAGCGCGTCGTTGGTCAAGGGCCCAGGTCTCTTGGGCGCGTTTGCGTCATCGTCGTCCCCCAGCACGTAGCTCATCCAGGCGTCCAGCCACTTGGTCTCCACGAGGAACCACGCCTCGTGGCGCCTCAGCTCGCGCGAGTCGAAGGCCAAGACCAAGTCGCGCTCCTGCTGGCGACGCGAGAGCGCGTGAGCAGCAGCTAAGCCGCACTCCAGGTCCACGGACTCGTCGTCATCGCGCGGAGACGTCGGGGGGGACGCGAGGGACGGCGCCATTCTGCTGCTTCGTACAATTCCTCTTTTTCTTAAGGAGATTTTCAACCAATCACATATCGACGACGGCTCAATGAGGTGCGACCACCGAAAGGCAACAAGGGACGACTGGCGAGATGAGGGAATGCAGCAGCGATTTGGTGGGAATAGGTACACGTATGATGAGCCTGGGTGAAGGCAGTGCAGTGCGTGTCCAGGTTTGCTGCGGGCGTGGATTTTGGCGTTGGGATGGCTGGCGCACCGAGTCGGTGGATCGACACTGTGCCTGTTGATGCAGCGGGAGTCGCCAACTCTGAAGACTAGGAGCCCAAATGAAGAGAAATGCACCGAGTGGGGGGGGGCCAAGACGTCTTGTGATCATGATCGTTGTGTCGGTGTTGGTCCCGACAGCTCCTCTCACTTTCCAATTCGGTCTCCGAATACGACTCGACTGACGGGGGCGAGCTCAGATATGACGGGGATCAAAGTGGTGCTGGCTGCTGTGCTCCTCTTGGTGACGGTACCATCGGGCTCCGCTTCGTCGTACTCGACCAAGTCAGGTATCTTACCGTGGGTCGACCCTAGCACACCCGACAGCGCGCAGTCGTACACGACGTCTCGAGGGAAGACTTGGGCGTTGACTATGAGCGATGAATTCAACACGGAAGGCCGAACCTTCGAGGCCGGTGACGACCATCTCTGGACTGCATTGGAGAAGGCTGACGGCGTCAACTCGGCTCTGGAAGTCTACTCAACCAACATGACCGGCACGGAATGCGACAGCGACAACAACTGCTACTTTTTCATCAACACGACGGACGAGACCATCGCGGAGACGGTCTGGAACAGCTACATCTCGCCTGCAGGATACCAAACAGTATACTTCTACTACCGATCGGGGATGGTGCAGTCGTGGAACAAATTCTGCTTCCAAGGCGGCAGGATCGTGGTGCGTGCCCAGTTACCAGGAGCAGTGACCAACGAATCGGGAAACCCGGACGTGTCGACAGGTTCGACGACGGTGCGAGCTGCCAACATCGACTATTACCCGACGTGGCCAGGCATTTGGCTCATGGGCAACTTGGGTCGAGCCATCTTTAGTGCGTCCACCAGTCGGATGTGGCCATTCACGTACAACGAGTGCAACGAGACCATTTTCTCATCGCAGAACCAGCGGATTAGTGCGTGCAACGACACTCCAGGGTCAGGATTGAACGCCAACCAGGGCCGCGGCGCGCCGGAGATCGATATCCTGGAAGGTGGTGGCACCGCCATCTCTTCTTCGCTGCAGGTGGCCCCTGGTATGCCCGACAGTTTCCGTCGCATCGCCGACAACGCGTCCGAGTACTGTTACTACAGCTATGACTGCACGACCGAGGGGGCCAACCAACCCGACGTCCCAACGGCGTACTACTACAACCTTCGTGGACACAAGTCCTGGTACCAGGGACTGCGTTACGGCGCCAACAACCTGTGCGACGTGGAAGACGATGATATCCAAACGTTCGCGACTGTGAACGCGTCAATAACTAAGGGCATCACGGACAACGCGTGCACCATGGAGGTGTGTCCAGGTTCATACGACCCGAACGCAGATCTCGGCTACATGAACACGGGTGTGCATTGGGGCATCAACGCCAACGGCACCTGCTTCCCCAAGATGAACCAGTACGATGGCGCCTTCCTCTGCAGCGCCGGCAACACGGACTCGGACTGCACGGCGTCCAGTGGCTCCACGAGTGGTGCGTCGCAGTACGTCGACTGCACAGTACTACCGTGACGGTAGTAGACACTACATAGCAAGCTCACCACCGGCACGGCGGCAGAAACCAAGCATGGCAGTGACGTGAGCGAAATGCGCTGTCGCGCTCGAGACGAGGTACTGATATGCTAGCGGTGGGACTTGGTTGCGTGCTATAGCAAAGCTGATTTAATTCCTATTGTAGGCCCAGCAAGCTTCGAAGTGAAGTATCCCTGAGCAACAACTGCAACCTGTAGATGACTACATGTACATGTACATGCGTTTCAATTGAAGGCAGCCCCGCAGCGTTGCGTTTCCAAGGGAAACCTTGATTTAACGCGGAAATTCGAACACGGCAATCACGATCGGCACGTACCACCGAGACTCGACGGTGATCAACAATGACGAAGATGTTCAAGCTGTGCGATCACAGTTCGTGTAGTGAGTGCTGCTGCTCCGCTGCGAGTGCTGTTCAACCCGTGTGGTAATTTCCCCCGAGAATGGTAACTTGTCTCGAGAATCAAGCCAAGCGGTAATATATGATGTAGCGGCCGGTTCGCTATGGGTTGGCTTCGCACTGAATATCGCCCCAAAGAGAGCGTGTTCTCAACAATCCACGTACGTCCACATTCACGTCCATACAGGTCAGCGTCGCAAGGGATTCCTTCCTTTCTTGCCTGCAAATTTGCCCAGCAATCTTGAAGCGAAGCAATGGGAAGCGATGGGAAGCTCGAGCTTGAAGTGGCGGGCCCTTTTTTGGCGGGAAAATACGTGTGACGAAGCAGAATCGCCACCTCGCCCGCGTCACCCCGCGCTAATCTTATCGTCCAGCTGCAAGCACCACGTTGGAGCAGCAAAATAGCTAGCCCTAGCTAGCTATTCCTGAATCCTCTGCGCGTGCGTCCTCGTCCTCAGCTCAGCTCATGAACGAGCAGTCAAGGGCAACAATATCAAGCGCGGCAACGATCGCCAGTTTTTCCGGTCGTCTTATTGCGTTCGTTCTATGCCTCGCACCTGCGGTCCGTGTCTCTCGAAACGGCTCAGCCAATGGCTGGCGTGCACTGGACCGATCGCTCTTCGTCCTCATTCCGCAATTTGCCTCCTCGAGAACAAGCGAATTAGAAATCCCGCCACTGGGCTGCTCAATGACGTTCGCCGATCGCACGCGCAAGCGCTTCCTGCGCCTCCCGCGACGCATGGCGGGCGCTGCCGCACTGTGCGCCGCTGCAGCCGCCTACAGCGCCCAGGACGCGCGCCTGGACGTCTCCCACCGCCCCATGATGGGCACCAGCGCGCTGCTGCTGCCGCACGCCGTCACGTCCGCCTTTAAGCCGCAGTACCTGCAGCCGCGCGTGGACTCGTGGCGCCTCACTCGCAGCCGTCTGCAGCAGGAGTATGACGTCGAGGGCGTCATCGGCGAAGGCGGCTTCGGCCTCGTCCATGTAGGCCGCCACAAGGCGTCGAACGCCCGTGTGGCCATCAAGCGCGTGCCCAAGCAGCTCACGACCAAGGAGAACTTCATGCAGGAGGTGGACATCCTCAAACAGGTGGGCGGGACGCACAATCTACTGGAGATGCGCGACGCATTCGAGACGTCGGACGCCTATGTGCTCGTTACGGAACTGGTGCAGGGCGGAGAGCTGTATGACGACCTCATTGAGCACGGCGTGTTCGGAGAACAACGGGCGAAGGATCTGGTGCACGAACTGGCCGTGGCATTGGAGTATTTGCACTCGAAGCAGGTGGTGCACGCCGATGTGAAGCCGGAGAACATCCTCTTGGCCGAGACGAGCATGAAGCTCATTGACTTCGGCCAGTCGTTCCGACTGCACGACAGCAGACACAAGATGCACGCGTGCACAGTGGCCTACGTGTCGCCGGAGTTCGTCAAGCGCCGGGAATCTGGCTGTGCGATGGACGTGTGGGCGTTGGGTGTGGTGCTGTACATTGTGCTGTGCGGCATGCACCCGTTCGACCCGACGGACGACGCCTCGGACGAGGAGCTGCAGCAGCGCATCCTGAAGGGAGAATTTGATCGAGAATGTGCTGGATGGGTCTGCATGTCGGACAGTGCACGGGATCTCGTGTGCCGCATGCTGACGGTGGACCCGGAGAAGCGCATCAGCGCAGCGGAAGTGCTGAAGCACGAGTGGGTCAGCAAAAAGTTGGCAGCTTGAAGGTTATGACGGCTGCGGTGGTGGTGGGCACGCCGTTGTGAGGCAACATACACACACAGACTTGGTTTAGTTTTGAGTCCCCAGCAAGAATATTTAGATACCTGAGCGCACGGTACGCATCCGCGCTATTTAGAAGAGCATTATCAACAGATATACCAACAAACCTAGCCTTGTAAGCTACGTACAGAACGAATTAACCCTATATAAAAAGCATCGCTTCGGTTCAGGTGTCTCTAGAAATCGACATAACCGTTGTCTCACCCGTCAATTAATCAAAATGGACCCTACTGAGATCATTGACCTCGTGTCACCTGAATAGTCCGACGCCGAGGAGATGACTGTCGACGAGAACCAGTCTGGTCCCGAGGAGCAATCCACCCACGAAGGGATGCACAGCAGCTTGAGCAGTGAAGGCGATGCGAAAGGTGACGACTCAGCAACAGAGGAAGTGATGGGTGCAGACCCCGATAGTAACAAACGCATAAAGTCGGAGCTTGTCGCTGCTGCTGAAGAAGATACGCCGTGCTATTCTCAGCGTACTGCTTCCCAAAGACATTTGCAGCCGAAGAATAACCCCTGGAGCAGCACATTCTCACGCAAACCAAGATACCAGGCTCGGCGTAAACCTGTCAGGGACTCCAAAAGAATTTACCATGCAAAGACGATGAAGACAAAATTCATTGCTGCTTATCTCGAACTACCCGGCGTCCGCGCAGCTATACAGCAACTGCGATTCGAGCAGGAGCAAGGAAACAAGTTAGCAGCACCCGCCGCGCCTGAGCCCGCCTCACCAGAACCCATCATACCTGAGCCTTCCGCACTGGAGCCCGCAGCACCGGAGCTCGCCTCGCCAGAACCTGCCGCTCCAGAACCCGCCGCCGCCTCTGACGTTCCTGGGGTTGTCGGATATGAAGGTAAATATGAACAAGTCGCGGTTGATTGGCCGGACGAAGTGACGCATTCGCTTCAACTGGAGGTGGCAAACGGGGTCTCAGTTAAGGATTATTGGCCATCGTCTAGATGTAGTTGTTATCTCGACTGCTTCGCTGGCACCTGCCTGAATGCCGCGACACAATTGTTCTGTGCCAAGGACAGTTGCCGCTCTAAAGGAAAATGCTCAAACGGCGTCTACGAATCAAACAACGTGGAGTTATTTAACTCCAGAATCGGGGTAGGTGTGCGCGCTACGGCCTCTATTCCTGCAGGCAGCCCAATAGCACCGTACACAGGCCTACTGACTGACCATAACTACAAAGAGGATCCGGTTCAGTCCGGCTACGTGATTGAGCTTCAAACCAGAGGGCGCGGCGACAAAAAGCTTTTCATCGACGCGCTACATAGGGGAACAGTGGCTCGCTTTATCAACCACGACTGCGAGCCCAACACGCAGTTCGTGGAAATGTGTCATAATCGAGATGTCCTAGTTATGGTGAAAACGATGCGGAAAATCGCAACAGGCGAAGAAATAACAGTGGATTACGGGGACACTTGGTTCACGCACGCGTGCGCTGGGAACTGCCGCAAGAAGCAAGATAAGCAAATGAAGGACGAGAGCAAGGCTGCAGGAACCTAGGAGCGATGAATAGGAAAGTGAAGGATAGCGAAGGGTTTCATACTTTTGAACGACGACTGCAATAGCTTCATTTTTAAAGCGCAGTGAAACGCTAGCACAGGTAAACGTAGAGTAGGAAGGTAAGTCAACACAGTGTTTGGCAGCAAAGGCCACCTGTGGGGTACTTGGTATATTGTTAACTGAGGCTTCTCTCGAGTTCTGCTTCTCACTATTGTCGTACACCTAAGTTGTAGTGTGTACTTTAGTGGAGATCAGTATAATCCTCAACAATTTTTAATTAACTTGTACTCGGTTATATTTGATGTCGCTGAATCCTGGGTTTTGGCGTCTACCTAGCTGGTGAAGGAAAAGTAGACAATCCACAGTAAAGCCCATCAAAAGACGAATCGAATGTCATATCACTCAGGCTATTTAGTGCAATATTGAGGGTGTGCGGCTCCGGTAAACAAAGCAAGTTACGAATCTTATACGTTGAGGCATTTCATTCTTTCTAGTAGCCCCTCACCCTCAACATTGCTCTAAAATGCAAGAATAATACATCATCCGTTCCGCCTTCGCCTTCTCTACACGGTGGACTGACTACTTTTCGCTCGATGAGACTTTAAAAACATTACTCCGATTCTTTGCCAAAGCCCCTCACTCTCAATATTGACCTTAATCGAACCAAAGATACGTCATTCGTATCACCTTCGGCTTCTCTACATGGTGGATTGTCTACTTTGATCTGAACTTTCCTTCCAACAACTCAGGCACTGCCCATTAATATATATCTGGCCCCATTTTCGAACAGGCGCCGCAGCAAAACGATTTCGCTCCTTAGGCGGTGCAGCATGGAGCGCAAGCGGAAGAAAACCGATGAGTACCCCGACGAGAGGGATGTCAGGGAAGAGACACAGCGCGAGGTCATCGCGGGAACGCTGGAGTCCGAGTTGGACTTGGATGTGGAAGCGCTTGTGCAACCCCAGCCTCCCTCACAAGCCGAGCCCCTTCGCAAAAAGTCACCAGACTGTTGACAAGCACGTCTAGTATCTCACCAGCCGGTGATCATGCGAAGGCACGGCGGTGCAAGACCAGGCAGTACTTGAAGCACGCGGTGCAGAAGCACTTATTGGTCGGAGGCATCGTGTCCCCAAACAGAACACTGTGATCGGCTGTGTGCAGCACGCCTAGGCCGCGCTGCCCAAGGAGCCCCTCATGGCTGGAGGCTAGATGTAGAACTTGTCGAACTAGAACTTGAATACAGCTCATTCTTCAATTTACCAACAACAAGCCATCGCAGACACCATACAGGAAAAGACATTCAAGGAAGGTAAAGGACGCTGTAGTCTTGTCTGTCGTCTCAAGTCGATCTGCCGCGACCCTCTTCTCTGCGATGAAATCCGACGCAGTGCTCAAGCAATGAAGCAGGTTCAGATGGAGGCATGGCATCTCGTCAACTTCCACACGCTTAGATGCCTCGAGAATAACATCGCCCTTCCGGGCTATACCGACAAGACATTCTTCGATCATTGCTGCTCGGGCGTGGCAACGACTCGACGGACCCATCTCTTTGCACGGAAAGACCCCGAGTTGTGGAAGACCATCAAAATATACAGGTTGCATCGAGCACGGGTCTGGCTTAGAAGAGGTTGCTGATCTTACAGGGTACGCTGAGCTCAAAGAGGAACTTTGCGAGCAAATGGTGGTCAACGCTGGCGTGATGATACGAGATCACTTTTACCATCGGCTGCGGCTCTACGTACAGCTTACGTTCGGAGGAGATGGTAGGAATTTGACCAAGAGACAGAAGAAGGAGAAAGCAGACCTCGTGAAAGCCATCATGCACGCGTGCTACAGTACGGATGAGACGGATCTGTTGAAAGTTCTTCAGATGCGAGATGTACTCACGCCGGATGAAACTGAGTGGAGCGAACAGTGGATTCCGTGACCAAACCGCATTCGAGAAAATGGTATGGCATTTTACATCCGAATAATATGGGAGTTTCAATGCGTGGTCGAGAAGCGAATGATTGAGGTACCTAATGAAAAGGGAGTGCGAGCGTTCTCACTGTTTCCTGTATCCACAGCCTACACGACAGCGCACATCAAGACCAACGGGTCTACGCTTTTTGGCTTTTACTCACGTATTAAAGCGCGTGCGGGAGGTTCCGCTGGGATGTCCCTAACGTAGCACTATCAGAGAGATCGTTCGAGGAAAATCGGCGGACGGTGATGCGAAACGCCTTCGATATTGCTCGCTTCGAAACCAGAAGTCCAGACTGTCCTCTTAGCAAGACGGACTTCATGGAGCTGTCAGTCGAAGAAAAGTGCGAGCACGCTTGTCATCTCTTCGCTAACCAAATCACGACGGATGGATACGGCGCGTCTGTCCTGCTATTTCGACCAAAGACGGAGAACGAGATGTCGTCTGGTAAGAAATCCTCCGAAGGCCCTGTAGTTACTCCTGGATACGTGCCCAACGTCGTCATAGGTCTGGATCCCGGAATGAGGACCCTCTGCATAGCTGTACGAGAAGACTTGCGATCGGACAGGCAACGGTGGCGAAGACGTAGCCGTCGCAGGCACCGTAAGCAAGGTTCAAAGCGAAGGAAGAGTAACCACCCGCGTTGGATTCGCAGACCCAAAGTTCCACAGCATCGCAATGACAGAGACATTGTGCGCATTAGCACGCGCGAATACCGCCATTTGGCGGGGTTCAACCGATTCCGTGCGTGGAACGAGGGCCTTAAGAAACGACACCCCGAGTATCGGACGATTATCGCGGATGTGCCTTCGTTCAAGACTGCAAGCTATACGAAGTACTTGGAGCGACTGGAGTACTTCTGGTATAACGCGTGCTTTCTGTTGCAGTTTTGTGTGGACCGGCCGTTCCTCAAGTGGAAGTTCTTTAGGAAGCGAATGGCTCGCGTTGCCGTGGACGCGATAGCCGAGCACATAGTTCCTAAAGTCAGTCGATTGACATGCGTGGCGTACGGCGACTGGAGCAGACGAAAAGTTACTAAAGGACTCGCCCCAAGTCCAGTCAAGGGGTTGACGAAAGCTCTGCGGAAGCGCGCGACGGCGGTCTCCATGGACGAGTTTAGGACGAGCAAGCTCCGCTCGCAGTGCCACCAAGCACTTTCGCAGGTCGACTGGAGCGCGGACGTAATGCTGCCGAAGAAAAGAAAGCGCAAAGGCATAGTTCTAACCCGGAACAGGGCGGAGATGCAATTCGAGGTAACCACGTGCTACGGAATGCTCCGCTGCGACCACGCGGAGTGCACAGCGCGATACTGGGACCGCGATGTGAACGCTGCCATCAACATGCTGGAGTTACTCAAAAGCGAGATACTGAGTCAGGGACGCCTGGATGCCTTCCGAAGAAAGTAGGAAGAAGAAATCGTGGAGACGAGAAAATCTCCACCCTGGCTGGACCAGGATATTGCAGGATAGGACAAGTGCCACGGCAATACTAATAGCGGCCTAATTCGAATATTTAGAAGGCCTGAATGTACCATTCCATTAATTCATCCGAAGCTTATCTATGATCCACAAACATGGTCAAGTTCTCTGCCGTGCATGGAATTCGTGCTGACCAACATCAGCAAAGTGGTGCCCACTCGCCAGTTTTGTTGCGCCTGTACATGATGCCGCAACTACGCGTACTTACTACTATGTAGTAGTAGTAGTTACTGGTGCACATGTACGAGGAAATCAAGGAAAATCATTCCCATGCGGTGAGAATCCCCAAACGCTTCCGAAACGAGAACTATTAGTACGTTATCGTGATACGAATCGCAAGAGGTTGTTGTTTTCTCTCCAATACACAGCAGATGTACGTTATGTACTCACCCAGCTAGGAGCTGCTTGCTGTTCTCGAAAGTCAACTGAGGTAGACGGTGATTACGATGGAAGCAGCAGCGATCGCGATGAAGTTCAGTCATCCCCAGCATACTAATCGCGCAATGTTGGAATATTGGCCATATCGGCGCTGGCAGGCGTCAACTCAACACTGTTCACGCCGTAACCACAGACCCGAGTGCAGCCAAGGAATGTGAACCGCGAATTGATCGCTCGAAATAACTCATTCTCAAATTCACCTTGAACTTTTCAAACCTCCATCTCACCACCCTCACCATGGCAACTACCAAGAAAACGGTGTTCATCATGGGCAGCACGCGCGACATCGGACTTGCCCTCGCTGAGCATTACACCAACGCTGGCTGGAATGTCATTGGCACGGCGCGTGCGAACAGCAACACGGATCAGGTAGGAGTGATGGCGGAATTCCATCGAATCGTACAAACTGCTGACCTTGTCTTCATTTGCACAGCTCGCTACATTCTCGCCATTCAAGATCGTCACCTTTGACGTGGGTGATGAGACCACGGTACTCGAGGCAGCTCGTCAGTTGGAAGGAGTGCCAATCGACCTCCTCATCAACAATGCTGGCATCGGTGTCTATACAACTTTCGAAACAGCTTCCAAAGACGCCATCATGAAAACCATCGAGATCAACGCTGTCGGACCGTTCCTCATCACTCGTGCTCTGGCCCCGAACCTGAAGCTGGCAGCCAGGGCTGATAGCCCTGCTGTCGTCCTGCAAATCTCCTCGCTTCTGGGCAGCATCAGCAGCAACAAGGACGAATTCGCCCAGTTGTTCCGTGGCCAGTACGGCTACACCACTTCCAAGGCCGCTCTCAACATGATCACCCGCTCGTTGGCCATGGATCTGCGCAAAAGCAACGTCGCGGTCGTGACCATTAACCCCGGTACGTAGACACGGATCTCAGCAAACACCAAGGCGTTATCAAACCTGGCGATTCGGCTGCTGCTATGGCCAACATTGTGGCCAAAGCGACGCTGGAGAACTCGGGAAAATTCCTGAACGCCGACCCTGCCATCCCAACATCGGAACTACCGTGGTGAGCTATCACAGATACCGGAGTCAAGTGATCGTGCTCTGCATCGCTCGGTTGCTACAGGCAGACAATATAACTTGACAAGTTTTCACAATACAGACCAACAATGTCAGACTTCAGTCAGATTAAGGAAACCAGGATCGGCCGTACCTCACGTAGGCGTCCGTGCGCTTCAGACCGAAGGCTCAACACTGCATACAAACTATCAAATCTAACTACCGAAGGATCCAGTACATGGTGGGGTTTAGTCGCTCTCCTCTCCGCCCTTGCTTTTTTTGTGCTTCTTGTGCTTCTTCTCCTTCTTGTGCTTTTTGTGCTTCTTCTTAGCGTCCGCGTCGTCGTCATCGACTCCCTCCTCTTCTACCTTTCGTTTCTTCTCTTTTTTGTGCTTTTTGTGCTTCTTGCTCTCTTTCTCCTCCACCTCAGCCGTATCGTCTACCTTGTACTTCTTTTCTTTCTTCTCTTTTTTGCCAGACATTGTTTTCGATTCCGTCTGCTCTCCTTGCGAAGCACTGGGACCACCGTCGTGCTGGAACGGACAGTTATCTCCGCGTACGCACGATCCATTGCGTTGCCAGTTGTAGCACACACTTTGGAACCGCTTTTGGTACTCGCTCACTTCCTCCACTGCACTAGCAGGAGCTGCTTGTGGTACTTGCCCCGTGTGTGCAAAACGGCACGACGCACCGCGCATACAAGCACCTCTCTGGAAATTCCTGCACACTGCAACTTCAGCAACGGCAGCAACCGGCAACGCCACACGCACCGGAGCCTTCCAGCTTTCCTCTTCAGTTTCTTGATAACCTCCAGCCGGCGCAGCCACGTGACGGAAACGACACGCCGATCCACGCTTGCATTTTCCCTTCTGGTAGTTCTGACACATCGGGGCCCCTTCCTCTGCTTGAGTCTCTTCCTCTTCAGGTTCAGCCTCAACAGCTTCAGTCTCCATCTCCACATCTCTAGTTCCTTCAGTTGCAACTTCCTCACTTTCTCCACTGGCATGCAAATGCTGGAACTTGCACGCTTCACCACGTTTGCATTTTCCTTTTTGGAAGTTGATGCAAACCGGTGCATCCGATGTTGCCTGCGTCTTCTCCACCACCGGTCCAGTTGATTTCGCTTCTGCGCCTAGCGACGCACCGGGTGTTGCAATTCCATTCACTGGTCGCTCTGCCGGTTGTACCAATTCTTCAGCATCTTGATCTTGCATCACGTGTGCGAATTTACAAGCATCTCCACGGGTACAATGGCCCTGCTGGAATTTGTGGCAAATACCCTTTTTCAGCTTCTTCTGCAGTTCTTCGCGAGCCTGAGCGTATCCTTCATCTCTAGCTCCGTAGTCGATGTTCATAGGCCGACCCATGACCACCATCCCGTCCAATTTGACAGCGGCTTCACAGGGTCCTTCTTCATGGAATTGCACATATCCGAAACCTCGAAATTCCTTGGTCTGAATGTGCTCGGCGAAGCGAACCGCTCGAATGCTGCCACATTTGTCGAACACTTTTCTCAAAACCTCCTCCGTGATGTCGTAGGCCAGATTGCCCACGTAAATGGTCGTACACCCTTCAGGTCTTGGGCCGATGACTTTGGTGGGGCGTTGAGTTGCTGTAGAAGTTGCTCCATTTCCGTTCCCACCGGACCCATTTTTGGGCTGCAAAAAGCGCACATTGAGCGTGCGTTTGTCCCATTTTGTCTGGTTGAGCTGGTCCACGGCGTCCAAAGCGTGCGTGTACTCACAGAAGGTGACGAAGCCGAAGCCTTTGGAGCGTCCAGTTTTCTGGTCGTACACTACTTTGGACTGGTGCATCTCCCCACAGCTCTTGAACTTCTCGTACAGCGCATCGTCGTCCACGTGCAGCGGCAATCCAGCCACGAACACTTTGTTGCGGTCACGCCACAGGTCTCCATCGGCCATGATGGAATAATGCACTGGTGGCCAATGGATAGCTCTGGACAACGTTAAGTTGCGCAACAGCAACTTGATATGTAAAGTAGCCAATCACGTGAGCGGATCTTGAAACGACGCGAGGAGTTCAGTAAGTTGAACTGAACTTGGGACTGACGTCGTCGAGTGGAGCAGTGCTTGTTGCCTTTTGTGTAGCGTAGCATAGCATGGGGCTACCCTACGACTTGGCACCGGTCCGTGTTTTGGGATGCTGACCCCATACATTGCGCGGTTTCGATCCACCGACTCGAAAAACCATCTCGCGGGCTCGAACCTGGCTTTTCGACCCGCTGTCTGAGCAGAGCGCTTGACGCTCGGGCGGCAAGCAATAAACGGCGACTGGCATTCCCCAATTCGCCAGATCCCCAGCACGCGTGTGTTGTAGCGTTTAACTGCGGAGATTCTACTGACAGAATGAGCGACGCCGAGGATGTTTGTGGCTGTTTGGTGTGTGCTGTGCTGTGTGGCGTGTGCTGCGTGGCTGCAGCTGAAGAAGATAAGCGCGAGCGGGAACGAGCAGCGGCCGAGGCGTTGCAATTGAAGAACCCAGGAGTCGTGATGGTGAACCCCGTGGCAGTGCCTACTCCGTTCTCGCAGCTGCAGAAGCAGTCACAGATAGATTCGTCAGCAATACCGATGCTGGAGGCAAAGGAACCGGCGCCGGAGCCGATCAAGAAGAAGAAGAAGAAATCCAAGAAGAGCAGAGAGAAAACGGGGAGCAAGCGCCACCGCTAGTCTCCATTGTACAAGAAGTCCAAGTCCACAGAGCAAGTTGCTGTACCTCGTCATGCACGCAGAGCGTCATAGTGAAAAAGTAGTAAACGCATCGCAGAGATCACATGCGAACCACAATACGCAGACAACCACAGCGTAGCGCACGCAGCTCATTGGGAAAGCTGCCGCCATGAACAAATACAGGCGTCGCCATTTTTGCATCAGTGTTAGAAGCGACCTCGTTATCGCGCACGTAGCCAGCAGAGGGGCTTTGCTCAAGCAGAAATTGTCGAAACTCACCTGAACACAGGGTGGCGAACCTAGCTGCTATTGCACTCAACCTAACAACCAACGAGCAGGTCAGAAGCAGTCAGTGTGGTCGGGCAGTTACCTTTGTGAGGTTTTGCTCCATCAGCCTTGTTGAAAACCGCCCGACTAGTAAAGCCACAATGACGAACGTCTCCATATTGCGGCAGTCCCAACTGAAGAACATCTCCTTGCACTACAATTTGCTGGCACTTCTACCTATACTCCAGTACCGTATCGATACGTTCTTGCCAACAATGATGTCGACCTGTTCAATATGTCGCTCGTACCTCCATTAAAAAACGCACGTGATCTGCTGCGAACCACGTGCCTGCGATCGTTAAATGGACAGCTGGACAATATGTGACGGCACGAGTTGGTGGTTGATTCTAAGACGTAACACATCAAGCTGGCTGAATTGTAAAGCCACCTCAACCAGTTGCCAGTTTCATTGCTATTTCGCAGACACGATCGTGGTCGCACGATCACTTCCATGAACAATGCCAGATCGAGAATTACACATCTTCAACGTGCAATTGCATGTAAGCAACACCGAGAAAGTTAGTATTACCCTGCGTAATTGCCATCCTACCTCTCCCAAATGCTTTGTCAATCGGATCCCGTACACACCGACATGGATACGGCATTGAGAACTGTGTCTTGGATATCTGCAAGAAGCTCTCACCCTCGAAACCGCCGAAGCCGAGGAGCAGCTGGGCTTTCCGCTGTTCGTAGTAACACAAAACAAATTGTTAGGTGCCAGGAGAGGGCCATCGTAGAGTTATTCAACGTACCCGTAGAAGGTTCCGAGTAGCCCTGAGTCTGTGACTGCGACTGGGAGAACTCGTCGCCTTTAGAATAGTCACATCAAGATAAGCATTAGATTCAGTCTATCAACCAGGAACTTTGGAATGATAAACACACCAGCTTCAGGAATAAGCTGCGAGAGCTGGTAGAACTGGTTCAGGGACTACCAAACACAAAAAAAGTTAGAAACTTTCGTCATCACGGCAACGTTTGAGTGTCAGCTAGCGGATGTGAAACGTACCCCGAGCATGAACTCACGCACTGAGTTGATTTCGATTGCGGAAATGTTGTTCATCTGAATGGCAGAAGCTGTTCCTCCACTCTGAACGTCGTTGGCAATTTTGGCCAAACCATTGCGGATTTTGTCCTGCCGTACATTCTGCAGATCTTCCAGCAACGAGCGCAAGTGCTCACCTTGGTCTAGATCCTCTGGTGCACTGCCAAAATACCGCACAACGAGTGAGCTCCAACGTGCTCTAGATTATTTCCCCATTTTGAACCTACTTTTTTAGCAAGAGCGACGCAATCTCCAAGTAATGGAAAGGCAGCTCCTCGAACACTTCGCTCGTCTTCTCACGCTCCATTCGCGACCTCAAATAGTCTGCAACATCAACATTTAACCATGATAAAAATGGGTCAACGTCAACCTCAAAAATGGACCCATAATTGAACAGCATGCCACCTACCGACTGAGAGCCACGACGGCGCCAAAATGCGGCATTTGTTGAGTTGTTTGAGCATAATAGCAAGCCAAATCGGTACGTGTGTGGTAATACCCGGTTGAAAGGGTCCAAAGTCGCCCTGCAAAAAATACCCAAACTGTCAGCACAAAATGATCCATTTTATAATAGAAATTGGGCACGTACGCTAATGAAGTTGAGCATGGCGTTGTTGTCGCGGAGATGGAAGTGCGGCATAATGGCGATGAGCTCCTGTTCAGCCTAGATACACAGAAGAGTTAAAACACACATCCGCTAGTCCTTGTGATGGCTACACGTACCAGGAACTCGGTCTCACTCGCTGACAGACTCGCCATCGCTGATATCGTTGGCGCCAAAATTTGAGCACTATAAAAATACCCATTTCAGGGAAAGTTGTAGAGTACTAGAGTTTTGATACTCTACAACTTACCGGTGTTTACAGTGAACGGAATGCTGCTCTCTCTCTATGCCTCGAGAAAGAGAACGATGTCTTGACTTGCTAAGTGTTCTAAATCCTCGTCTTCAACGGGGACGGGTATGCACCAAGAGAAAACTCTCCACACGAGTGCCCACTTTATTGCCGACATTCGTCAACTGTCCTGCGACTTGAAGCGGTGCACCTCGCATCGCCAACTGCATCACGCTCAAATGTGACATCTGAGACTGGTATTTTCTAGTTGGGCGCCGTTAACTCGGTTGAAATGCACCTGGTGAGTACCTCTCCGGCTGGCGGTGTGCAGCAGACGGCAGCAGGGCAAAATTTAGTCGTCGTGGACCACTCAAGCTGCGGCAACCTGCGACGTGAGCTAAAACACCATGTGGCACCGCGATGTGGATGCCAGCGATCGGGCCTCGCAAAAGATGGCAGAGCGATTCATGGGCCGAATCCACAGTCGTTAGATTCGCTGCGCAAATTTCGCGAACTTTTGCAGCAGCACCTCGAGTCTGTGGCTCGACCTGTTCGTTGTTACGTGTTGACCAGCGGGACTCGATTTGTTTGGCGTCGCCCGTCAGGTACTGCCCAGCATTTTGTTGCTCCTTGGCTCGGCTTTGGTATCGATATTTGTGCGTGTAACGGCAGAGATGCGTGTGGCCCGCGTCCTTTGGAGCCCACGGTCAAATTCACCCCTCTCATACTGCATGCAGATTGGATGGATACATCCAAGTGATTTGTATCACGCATTCACCTTTAGCTTTTCATACCCTTGCTAAGCACCCGCATCCGTTTGACCAGGCGGTCTTCTGATTAGGTAGACCGTCATGGGTAGCCATCTGCTTGTGCCGGCTCCTCCTCCTTTTGACCTCAGTCGCCAATTTGCTGCGTAGGACGCAAGTGGTCGCAATTGAGTCGTTATAAAATATAAAAATCCCACCTCCATGCGTCTCGCAGTGCGCGATGTGACTGCAATCGTCCAAGTACGTGTACGAGTCGAAGGCTCTCAATTCGACAGTTCGCTCATGACCCAACCAGAGTTCCTGCTCTCCACACGCGTGGTGTTCCGCAGTGTCCGTCAAGGTGGCACTCAATTGCAAGCTTCGTGGCGAGTCTTCCGTTCTTTTCACGAGTTCCAAGGTCTAGACGCACAATTACGACATGCTTTCCCTCAAGATATGAAGTTATTGGCTTCTCCTCCACCTCACAGACGTCGCACGTGGCTACGACGTCATCGCAAAGCCAAATTCCTGGCCAAACGTTGTGCAGAACTCAACGAGTACCTGGAGAGGCTATTGAGTAGTCCACACTTGAGACTCACAAGGTTTTTAGACCCAAGAGCTCCGTTGGTGCTACGATGTTTCTGCAACTTTGATGCAGGAATTACAACTGCAGAGATATCGACACTACCCAATCAGTTCGAGAGCTGCGTGCTGTGCCTGGACTACAGAGACAGAGAGGACGATGCTAAGGGCGGCAGGATGAACGGAACGGTGGATAGCAGTGAGTACAGTGCACTGGAAGGTGTGGAGTTTGATGAAGAGGTGGACGTTCGAGGGGATCCAGAGGTGATCAGACAACGGAGACCGTCGGCGAGATTTCAGGGAACCAACAACAGGCTGGATGAACTGCAGGCCAATCTCATGGACGACAAGGCCCGCAACTTGGCCATGTGCACAAAGTACAAATGCGCCTGTCGCGATTCGCCCTTCCGCGTCACACACAACAAGATGAAGCACATGCTGCGCTTTCGGGGCTTCAAGCAGTCATACGCCCCTCCGGAAGGCGCCCTCACGGCGTTGTACTGTGTGCTCTACAAGTTGCAGCAGTTTAACGACCTGGATAAACGGCTGTACGATGCACTCACGGGGTTCCCGCCGAAAGATACAGCAAAGCAGAATGGAACTTCTGAAAGAGAGGTTTCGGATGCACTGGCCAACGACCATTTGCAGCTGTCGGTTGGAGTGGAGCTGCTGCGACAGACGCTGGCCAACTACGGGCTATTGCATGTGCACACGCTGGAACGACATTTCCGGACAGGCGCGGTGGATCTGAAGAAGAGGTTACATGAATTCAAGTCGCGACGGCAGTTGCGTGTCGGCGCGGTGGAGCTGGTGCTGCTGGCAACGATGCTGGATCTATCTATTCTGCTGATTACCAACGATCATGAAGGTTCAGAGCAACAGATTCTGCCGCTTGCTGGTTTGCAGTCGATTCGCAGAGGTGGTCGCATTACCATGACGTGTGGTTACATCCTGCCCACGCTCGTGTGTATCAACGGATTCTACCTGTTGGCTGAGAGAGATCGCAATGTTCCGCGCCTCATGCTGAGCCAGGATAACGGGGAGGAGATGCAATTGACAGAGCAACAGCGGAGAAGAATGTGGCAGGGTGTTGATGAGATGGATCGACGCTTCATGGCGGAGGTTGAGCGGACTCTGTCAAGTGGAGCCGATGCATTCGCACTAGCTTTCGACTTCGACGTGGCGGACTCACTCAACTCGGCGATTCTGGACGCTGTTTGGGACGACTGCCAGCACAACCCCAACTTGTTCTACCTTTTCCAGCGGCAAGCCCGACAATTTGGCAAGGGTCGAACTACAGCCCGCTTCTTCATGCAGTACCTGGAAGTTGCGTTCGGACTCGAAGGTGCTAGCTATCTCGTGGATTTCTTACTTCACGTCCTACCAGAAGAAGAGTTGCGAAAACAACTACTACACGCCCGGTGGATGCGTTTGCATCGTCAACTTGCAAAACGTGTTTCACCTTGAGCAGACATGTATTATCAACACACACCAACAACCTAGCCTTGCAAGCTACGTACAAATGTAATATAAGGACATCGTAACTTATGCGAACAAGCAGAGCGTTATTTGCACAGAGACTCCTGGATTGAAAACGGTTTTGACGACGAAGCCGTCGAGATCGAGAGAGAAGTCGAGATGGAGGATGTTGTGAAGCTGCATGCGGCTTGGTGCAAAAGTTTGCAACAGGCAGTAGAGACCGATGCGTGGGGTCAAGTGCTTGAAGCGGTAGAAGCATACGAACGGTTCGTCTGTACACGTTTTGCTATTTGGTGGTGTTTATCTCCTCACGTTGATCACTACAGACTTGGAAATCGGATCACGAATGCTTTACCGGCTTGTCAGCGTCTTACGGATGCACAAAAGGTGAGACTACAGGTTTGAGACTCCGTGAAACCAGGTCGATATCTGAGCGAATACCTTTGTTGGTTTGTAGACCGTTATTGAGAAGGTCATTGTCTCTCTCGAGATGCGAGCTAAATGTCTGAGTTCTGTCGATGGTCAACGAAAGCCTACAAAGGAAGACATGGAAGATGTATTGGGGGGTACGAAGAGCAATATCTACTTTACCTTAGTTGATCTAACGTTGTGGTCTTGTTTGTAGCTCTTCGTGACGCTCTATCTGATGAACCGGAGGTGTTCCCACTTGACGTGACTCGAGCGATGCGATCTAAGTCTAAGACTCGCAGATCAATTGACAAGGAGAACGAAATTGACGGAGATACCGGCATGGACGAAAGTGTTGCCGCCGAACTCGTGAATGCCACCTCGGATGTGGCGATGGTGCGGTCTCCCGGAGAAACCTACTTGGATATCCGAGTCACCAAAATTGGTCTGAAGGATGCCACCGTCTACGTGAATCCTACCATGGCGGTGTCTGTCTTCGGTAGATTGTTGATTCTTTGCTGTGTAGACTTTGGCCGAATTGATAACGAATGTTGGGTACTCGTTTTAATCGTAGATTACAGCGGCAAAGCGATGGAAGAGACTCGAGAGACTGGTGTCGGGGCCTGTAGTGAGCCTCGTTATGTCACCTTTGATTCCACCATCCACCTTGCCACGCATTTGCGGAAAATGGAAGACCGTAAGTCCTTTGCATAGTAGCAAGTACTTGTGCGCATCTGACGTTCTCTTCGTGAGCTATTAGACGGAGCTGCCATTACCTTCGAGTTTTTCCACTATAAAGCCAAGAAGCGCAAAAAGAGCTGTCGTTGCTGGGCACTACTCGAGATGGATGAGATCAAAGACGGCCCTGTCGTGTTGGAGCTCTACCAAAAGCCAATGGACCCGAAGCGCAAGCGAATCCATTTATTCACCGAGAAGGATCTCTACCTGCAATTGGAATTGAGGTTGCAAAAACTATGAAGATGTAGTTCGGGATCCCAACGAAGGCATCCGACTAAGAAAGGTATTAACTTACCGCAAAGTTTGAGCTCGAACGCTTGTTTAGCTGCCCAAAAAGGCGGCCATATCCAGCTTTTGCACGGAAAAACTGTCGTTGTCTTCGTTGTCCTGCGTGAATGAGCTCGCTCGCGATGTCGACTCTTTCCCAGCTTCTTCTGCACTAGTCTTGGATGGATCCCCCTTGTCAGCCTTCGACTTCTTTTTGCCTTTCGAGATAGCACCAAAGCGCTTTTTCTTCACGCTTCCCTCCTTCACCGGTTTTTCTTTCGTCTTGTGCCCCGAAGCTTCTTGAGTTGAGGTGGTCTTGATCAACTTAACAACATGACGAATTATGTCGCCGACTTCGGGGTGACTAGAATCAGGAGGAGCTTCGCCTCGCAAGGTACAGCTGATAGCTTGGAGGGGGGCGAATTCCTTTCTGATATCTTCTTCTGATCGAATTCCTGTCCGGCGGAGGTCAGCGCTGTACTTGCTGAAGAACGTGACAAAGTTCTGCATGCGGGGTACAGCGAATAGTCTTAGTAAAAAAAAAAGCGCATGCCAGCAGCACAAGAGATTGTGCTTACGCGCAGGTCATTGTCGACTGTAGTCGCTGTGTTCGCAGGGGTTGAGAACGAGTGGGTCCGGTGGAGCAATCGCGCACAGTACTCTTTTACGCATTGATTTAGGCATTGGCGAACGACCTTGGAGAAGAAGAAGGAACCGAAGATCCATTTCTTCAGGTCGGGGTAGTAATCGTCGAAGGTGGCTAGTAGAGGCTCTACAACAGCAGCACCTTCATCCCATTTCTTAGAAAACCACAATTTCGTAGCGTCCTGCAAGCAAACACCAAATATGTCATGACCACAACTAGGCCCAGAGCTTCTGTTCCCTACGTACCTGCTCCACTTCGTGGAATATCTTGCTTGTAATTAAGTTGCATGCGTTATTGGCAAAGCCAACAATGTCGGTTGACGTCGTGTCCAAGCTATCACCCATGAACGTGTCGAACGCTTCTTTCTCTTCCGAGTCAGTTTCAGCAAACGATATCTCCTCTACCAGCTCCGGGCATTTAGACTGTACAGAGATGAACATTGGTTAGATTCATCGTCTCTACCAAAGTTGGGGATTCGTTTACCACACCTGGAGAATGTCGGCATCGTTGATAAAGGAACATAACATTTCTGCATCCACAGATTCCAGTTTCCCCGCGATACTGTCGTATCGGGTCTTTAGCTCTTCCATGAGCACTTGCAGGCATGCTGCTACAACACACCCCACTAATCGCCCGCTTAGCCATTCCTGAGCGATAGAAATCTGTGACTTTAGAATATTCACAATGTCGTTGGGGCGAGTTGACTGCAGCTCTCCTTGTGGTCCAACGATGCACTCCTCGTCTCGCCTCCAGATATTCGTCACCCATGTGTGGATTTGAACTTTGATCTCGTCGAGGTAGGCCTTCATGAGTTCCTGAGAAGTTCTGTCCATCACAATAGACGCTCGAGAGTGCTTGTACTTGATGATTTCCGTATTGTAGTAGTCTATCCACTGGACAATTTGAAGGCGCTGCGCAATCCCAACGTCAGGTCTCGAACTGAGTTTCAAAATTTCACTCTCTAGTTGTGCGTTGTATGTACATGTGAACAGATGGATCACATCAATGTCACTCGGAAAGCACGGTGCCACTTCAGACTGAACAATTTCCAGATCTACCATCATCTGCGTCGCTGCCTCCAGAACTGGAGTGAACAAATCTTTCTTGCTCGCCTCTGCTTCTCTTTCAGCATCGCTAAAAATGCCTTCTATTCGCTTTGCAAGGAACGTAGTGACCTCAGTTTTGCATCTCTCTCGAGTTGACATGTAGAAATCTGCAGCAGGTTTCATCTGGTTGTCCAGATACACCTCCTTCTTTGAGTCCACGAAACGCTGACGTCGCGTCTCCATGAGGTCCAGCACCTGAAATGCATCCAACAGCCTCTGCTTCCCAAATTGAGCGATTTCCACACAGTGATGCAGACAGCCCCAGACTTCCGCGTAAATGCGGTTCTGCACACTTTCGATAGCGCTCAGTCTAGACCCCATGGACGCCATAATGCGTGCCTGAGCTTTGCTACACAATAACAACGTCAACCAATATCTCTAACAAATAACATACCTAAATCTAACCCAGACACACCTGTTTCCGAGTTCGTCGCTCTTTTCAACCACAGCGACACTAAGCTACATAGAAATATAAAAAAATACCAACATAGTTCCCAGTTATCGTCCCTAATCACAAGTACCATATTTTCCTCGCCCCACCTCATGCAGTATCTTCTGCCTCCAGTCGTCGATCTCTTGCCACTTACTGTAGACGTCCACGAAGCTCATGAGGCTTTTATCCAGAGCATCATCCAGCTCTTGAACCTTTTTCGGTAGTTCCTCATAAAACACGATCTGAATTTCCAGCTCCTTCAAGTTCCGTCGAGCGATACTGACCCCCGATGAAGAGATTTTCTTCTCCCCCAATTCTTCATTCATCTGACGGCAGTTCTGCTCCAAATCTTGTAAATTCTTGACAATCTGCTGTACCGGTGTCTCCAGTTCCAATAAAGCATTGGCTCGCTCGATTTCATCCACTTGAGCCTGCACAAAACCTGCCAGTTGCCCTTTAGTGTTGTCCTGCTTGGCCAAATAGTCGTTCTTGATCTCTTGCAGCTATAAAATTATTACGTTATATATTTTATTAGAAAAAATATCTTTTGGTTATTTTTTTGTCTTGATCAATTATTTGTACCAGCTGCGAGTTGAGCAGCGACGTGGACGTCGAATCCTTCAGCTTGACACGTAACACCTCCACCGGATCACGCGCCTCTTTCTCCAGTAAAGACATCATCATGGTGGCTAGGAGGTGATCTACGTCTCTTCAAGATTACTTTAATAAAAAAAAAATGAATGATGGTCCGTTTTATTAATAAAATATCCGTTACAAAATCACAAATCACAAAAATAGTCTCAAATAAGACAAAACTCGCACACAATTAGGTTTTAGTGGCGCTGCTCAAGGATGGAGGCGTTGATGCGTGTGATGGCTGCGAAGAAGCGGGAGGTGTCGGCTGTGCAGGAGAAGAAGAAGGAGAAGTACCTGCGTCGTGCTGAGGTCGAGTCGCTGCTTGAAGAAGAAGAAGAGAAAGACAAGGGACCCCCCATCAAGAAGAAGCGCAAGCTCCAGCAGGATACAATTAAAGACCAAACAGAAGTGAAGACACATGAAAAAGAAGAAGAGAAGGACGAGAGCGACGCCGTGTTGTCATGGACGGATATGCGACGTCGACTTCGAGAATTGGGCCAGCCCATCACCCTCTTCGGCGAGAGCATGAAGGACAGGATGACGCGCCTGCGCCGAGTGGAGATGGACGCTGTGGCCAAACAAGACGACGAACTGGGAGCTGGCCATGACATCCGCAACCGCTTCGTCGGTGGCGACGGACGAGCGACGAGAGAAGAGATGGATACAGCGGACGACGCAGCGGAAGACGCTGAGGAGTTTGAGCGTAAGGATGAAGAAGGAGCGGACAAGAACAAGAACAAGATGGAGGAGGAAGCAGGAGGAGAAGAGGAGGAGAAAGATGCAGACAAGATGGTGTACAGGTTCTTTAAGGGGATGCTGCAGAGGTGGGAGAAGGATTTGGCTACCAGACCGGACCATGTGAAGCGGACGGCGCAGGGCAAAATTGCCATCAAGACCATGAAACAGTGCAAGGACTATATTCGACCGCTGTTTAAGTTGTGCAAGCAACGACAGGTGCCGCCCGATATCCTGCCGAATCTCGTGAATATTGTGAAGTTCTGTCGCCAAGGGGAGTTTGTGATGGCGAATGACGCGTATATTAAGCTGGCGATTGGCAATGCGGCGTGGCCGATTGGTGTGACCATGGTGGGTATTCACGAACGTACGGGGCGCGAGAAGATTAACTCGAACAAGCAGGCACACGTGATGAACAATGAGTCTCAGCGCAAATACCTTACCTCGGTTAAGAGGTTGATGTCGTATGCACAGTCCATCTCGAGTGTGCTGCCGTCGAAGCGTGTGCTGTAAGTGGTGTGGCAGTGGAGACACAGTGTTAGAGAGTAGATGCATTGGATTTGAGTTGATCCAGTAAATAAAACATCGTTGATGGAGATTTCTCGTTTATTTTTTGTTGCAATGCTGATGAATGCATCCAACAAGCAGTAGGTACTACGTGTAGTAGACCAATGCGTGCTGGTGATTCGACACTAGATTCACTAATTATGCCCACGACTGGGCGGACCACGACCACCGCGGAAGTGCTGGGGCGGTCCACGTTGCTGATACATTTGGTAGTCGCGGTGAATAGAAGCAAGCAGCTCACTTGTGAGTGAGCACGCGATGCGGAAGCTGCGTTCGTTCTCCGCAGAGACTAGGATCATCAGTGGTTCATTCTCGTCTTCAGCACCTCCTTCCTTGGATCCGGATCCACGACCGCGAACGCGAATCTTAGCGTTTCCACCGGCCTCCACGCTGATGCGCTTCATATTCGACCCACCAGGTCCGATAATACGACGAGTTACTCCAAAGTCGCTCTCGTTGTCGATTCCCACGACAAGCTTCTCCAAGAATGCTGGCTCACCACCGTCGCTTGGGCCATCATGGCCGCCAGCACCCCTACCACCGGGCCCGCTCGGCGGCTTCCCACGGAACGAGCGCTCCGGGCCTCCATGACCCATAGGAGGCCCG
Source organism: Phytophthora agathidicida (assembly GCA_025722995.1). Classification (NCBI taxonomy): domain Eukaryota; phylum Oomycota; class Peronosporomycetes; order Peronosporales; family Peronosporaceae; genus Phytophthora; species Phytophthora agathidicida. The sequence goes on along the minus strand of CP106972.1, from coordinate 1,381,530 downwards.
TTCGGAGGAAAAGCAGCGCCACTGCGCTCAGCAAAAACATCCGCCAGCTGCTGTGTCACCTGCATTGAAAGCGGACCAACATCCACGCCACTGTCGCCAAGAGCCTGCTTAATTTGTGGGTCAGACGTGGGGAGTGCCGGCGCGTTCAGCACCACGGTAAATCGAGCTTGAACCGGGAGCGGTGATGGCATGTTCGGACCATGGCAAAAGGCTCCAGGCATCATATTCGGGATTGCGGGGGATACAGCTTCGAAGACGCCCAAAAGGTGCTGATCCGACAAATTCAGCAAAAACAGCGGAGTGCCTGGAGTGACGTGCTGCTGGGCTAGCGATTCCTGTTCCTTCTCGAGACCAAACAACATGCGGCCAAAACACTCGTCGATCGTCTGTGTGGTGCACGTGAACACAAATCCAGGTTGACTGGGTTTCCATCTTGGTGAGGGCCCACCGAATCCAGGTGCACTGGGTCCGCCAAACAAGCTTTCAGCTGCTTCTCGCCGCCGATTCGCCAGCTCTTCTGCACCGCCTGGAAGCTTCGGTTCGTCCTCCACAGACCGGTAGTGAAGCTGAATCTGAGCCTGGTTGAAAAGCAAACGCACTAGAGCATGACCTGTTTCCGCGTCCAGCTCCTGTCCGTTCGGACTGTAACAACAACAACAACAATTACAATGTCAGAATCCAAAACAGCAACAACAAAGCACCATACAACTTGTGCATATCCGTACCATTCCAGAACAGCCAGTTGCTTGTTTTCAAACTGCGCGAGTCGTTCCCACGGACATTCGCAGATTCGGAGCCACTCGATGCCAAACGCACCCGCCCACTCGCTCTTCCCATCCGCTTCATATGGCACAACACCCGCTGCCAAATCTTCTCCCGCCGACGTATCAACATTCGCCATCGTGCCATTCACCAACTTTGCCACACCTTGATAATGTTTACTCGGTCCAACTGTAAAGAACAAAAAGACCTCGTCCGACGTCTCCGACGCCATCTTAACCTGCTTCAACACCGCCGCAGGGACAGCCCACCTTCCATGATGCACCGAATGCGCCAGATTCAAATAGCTCGCCGACCGCACCAAAAAGTACTTGGCCATCTTGCCATCATCCGGCAGCTGCGGTCCCGGTGGCGGTCCTTGATGCTGTCTTTCTCCTCCATTAAATCCAGGCCCATGTCCTCCAGCAGATCCATGGTGTCCTCCTCTTTCTCCGTGTCTGCCTCCTCCTCTTTGCATCGCCTCTTTCTCCTCCTTCTCGCCCTTGGGGAACGGTCTCAACTCCTGATCTCCGTGAGCGAAATGGCACTCGTCGCCAAACGGACACGAGCCCATTTTCTCCCAATGTTTGCAGATGGCAATTTTGAAAAACTCATTAACGGGTTGCGCCTTGCGGCGTTTGACATTTTCTTCGTCTGCCACTTTGGACTGCAATGCAAAGTCCGCCGTCTCGGGGCACTCTTCCCTGGCTAATTTGATATGTCGATAGCGACAACTGGAGCCGTGCGAGCAGAAGCCCTGCTTGTAGAAGGCGCACTCGACCCGTTCTTCATCGGGCACGTGCCGGAACGGACACTCGGGCACCTGGCACTCCATGCCCCAGCGACACTCGGGCATCTTGGACATGTCGTACTGGTGCAGAAACTCGCAGTTGTCGCCCTTCATGCACAGCGCGCGCAGCCAGTGACGACACACGACTGTGCCCCGCTTGAAATCCTTCTTGGCCGCTTGTTGCCCGAAGGTGGCGCCGCCCACGCCCACCACGGCGCCGTTGCGACGCTCGCCGCCGTCCATCCGGTCGTCGCCGTCCTCCGGGAGTAGCATCTCGAAGTCGAACGACAAGCGCCGCTCCTCATCGTCGCGGAGTAAGAGCCCCAGCACCATTATTGCTGTTTGGCTCACTCTAGAACGTTAGAGATTGAATTATAGTCTTTGGTCGGACCAAAAAAGAAGAAATGGAACGAGAACGAAATGAATTCTTTCGATGTCGTATAAAGAATATCAATGTTAAGGTTGATATTCTCATGTATAGAGGTAGTCAAAAGATCAATCAATCATGGACCAAGCGATCACCTCGGCTGTATCAACGCCTGCGACGCATGAAGGCGTGACTTCTGCGGTCATTACGGCCCTCGTATCTCTCGGACGCAGCTCTGTGCACCTGTGTCCGCATGCTGACAAATTGGCGCGCGCTCTGTCCGTCGTGTCGCAATGTTACAGCGTCCCAGTGCCGTCCAGTGCTGCGTCTGCCATCCAGAAGGCTCTAAATGACGTATCGGACCTACTGCAGCACCACCGACTGTATACAAATCACAACACGTCGGAGGTGTATACACCCGAACAGCGTATAGTAATGGAGAACGGACTGCGGCTGCTGTGGACGCACGTGACGACGTATCAATTGCATGCGGCGCTAATTGATTTAGTGCGGACGATCGACTTCATGCCACGCGCTGTGGCGTTCTGGAAGCAGATGAGGAAGCGCACGGTGAGGGAAATTGTGATGAGAGGACCCATGCAGTGGCTGTTGTCCCGGGCGCAGCGGATTACGACGGGGGAACGGATCCGAAGCTTGGAAGAGACGCTGGAGGCGCATTTGAGGAAGCTGGGGATGCTCAAGGAGCTGACGGCCAAGTGTTCCGGGAGTTTTGAAGACTATGACGAGTTGATGGAGAGGATGGCACAGGGGATGAAGTTGCTCGAGTTGGTGTACAGTACCAATGGCATTTGTCCACCACGGAAGGGACATGGGGTGTTTAAAGCTCAAGACCCGATGCTCTTCACGGCGTTCTACTTTGGTAGGTTGAGAGTTTTGTAGTTGATAGGTACGTGTGGTCGTGTACTGATGTGATGTGAATGTTTGAGCAGATGAAAACATCTTCGGTAAAGATTGCAGCGGAGTGAAGTCGAGTCAAGATGTGGTGCGCTCGCTGCGTCGCGTGGAGACGAACTTGACGGTGTTCCGCACGGCACAGACGCAGTTTTCGAAGTGTTTTCAGGCGGCTATGGCACCTTGCCGTCCGCCGTCCAAGATTCGCCAACGTTGGCTACAGGTGACGACGGTGGCGATCTGCCTCACTGCCGGAGGCTTTTGGGTGGTGAATAACCAAACGGAGTTCCGGGCAGGTATTGCTGCCATGCGAGCAGCGCTGCAAGATTTCCTGACGGAGCATATGATCGAACCGGCTCAAGCCATTTTCGAAGAGGTGGTGCTGAACCAGAAGCCGGAGATTCAGGATGCTATGGCACTGCTGGACACAAAGGAGAGTCTACGTCGCATGTTGTCTGATTTCGTCAAGGACACTGACCCGGATGTATCAAATACAGAAATGAGCCGCATCATGGACGAGATGGACATGTCGGTGGTGTCACTACAGTACGAAAAACAATTAACTAGATCAGTGCGAAATTTGGTAACCGGCGATATCGTGCGCATGCTGCTGATCCAAGTGCAGTTCATCAAGAAGGAGTTGATGGTGGCTATGGGCGCTATTGATGAGTTGATGCACGCGAACCAGCTCAACATGCAGATCATGGCAACGATCCCTACGTTCCTTGTCTTTGGCGGGTTCTACAAGCTGGTCACGTCAGCCTTTCACATGATCTACAAGCGCTTGAGCGACCGACTCTACTACGACTCGACTGAAATTGCTGGGTTCTTGCGCAACAACTTGCGCGACATTGAGCGCCTGCTCAATAAGCAGAACCGTGGTGTAGGTGCAAGTGATCAGGCTGTCCTAGGCGTTCGTGATCTTGGATTCCTGATCTTGCTGCTGCACCAACTGCGCGATCTCTTCGAGACCTACCGTGCGCTTTTCCAAGAGGAGGAACAAGAGCGTTTTGAAGAGGACCTCGACGACCTTATTGGAGACGGCCTACTGGTTTCGCAGCAACTCGCAGTCATTCAGCGCATGTACCACTCGCACCCGTTCCTATACAGCTCCAAGCCGAACAAGACGCGCTGGATTTTGAACTAAGTTGTGGGAATGCTCTGAAGGGGGCAACACATCTTCTGCGTATTGGCATCACATCAAACAAATCTAGCTGAGCTGATAGTCCTGCGGCGAGTAGTACTCGGCGAGCAGACGGTAGATGTACGATGGCTGGTGGGCGCCCGTGTTGGTGATGAAAATCCTCACGCACTCAGGCGGCACGTAGTCATACGCAGGGTTCAACACCTCCAGCTAACAGTACCAAGCGCAGTAGAGCGCAGCAAATGTCAGTGAATAAATCAACCACCGCAGGAAATATTAGCAACACGTACGTTGTCCACGGTGTCCTCATAGTTGTAGATGCAAGACGGCGCCAGAAGCTCGCTCAGAACGTCCAGGTCATGTGCGTACAGAGGCGACAGTTTGATCAGGCCAGCCACGCAGACCACAGGTACCGAACACTTCTTGGCGGCTAGTGCAATGTTCTGCAGTCCGGACTGTGCAATAAGGCCGCCGTTGGCGACCACTGCGGCAGCAGGAACCACCACCTTGTTCACGCGTGCCATCAAGGCGAACACAGCACTATCGGGGATAACTGTAACATGGATCCCGCTCTCCGCCAGGGCGTGAGCCATGCGCTGGCCGTTCAGCGACGGCGCAGACTCCACCACGATCACCTGGAACGAGCGCTTCTTGGCTGCTGTCTTCAAAAAAGCCTCCACCGACAGGGACAGCCCATGCGTCAAAATCACCTCACTGTTCAACAGAGCGACATCAGTAAGATGACGTTTGAACTCCTATCAATTCGTCAGTAACGTACTCCGTGTGAATGTACTCCATAGCTTGGTCAGCAATGTTTACGTGCAGACTATCAATCTCATCGACCAGCTCCGCAATACCCTCCATCACAGACTACAACAACATCAACAAAAAGCACATAAAATAAGCTCAAAAGTTACCAGCATGGCAATAATTCAGACCCCAACTCACCAGCTTGAGATCCGCAATGGGGATCGACAGGTCCGTGTCAGTTCCGGGCGTCAGGATCGTTCCCAATGAACGCGACAAGTTGTTGCCGCGACTCGAAGTCGGACCCGATACTGGCGCCGTTGCGCTTCCATTAGCTGCATCCGCCGACGACAACTTGAGCGCGTTCGAGTGCTCTTCCCGGATGATGTACAGCACACGGCGCACCACGTTGCCAATAGCCAGCTCGTGTGGATGAGCCTTCGTGAGCATGTGTCCCAATTGCCGAATCTTCTCCAGGATCTCCCCAGCCGTCGACCACTCCACCGTCTCCAGCTGCACCAAGCATATTAGTCAGTATACATAATAGTATACAATGTAGTAGTGTCATGTACACACACCACTTTGCTCAGCAGACTGGTGGTCATTTTGGCCGTCTCATACGAGCCATGCAGCTGTCTGCACAATGTATACAAAATGGTCTTTAGTCCTCCACCACGCTACATCTGGTCCTGCGTGTGCAGCAACACGGACCTGCGCTTGAGACTCAGCACCAGCTCGTCCACCAGCTCGCGCACTGCAGGCCACTCGTCCAGCCACTCCTTGAGCTCCTTGGTCGGCTCGGCCATCTTCGTCAGTTCCTTTTTGTGAGAGCCACCAAAACAAGCAAAATTTGAGCGGTTTTTTGGTCTTTTTTTGGCTATTCCAAATGTTGCCATTTTTGCTGCCTTTTGCTCTCTGCTCTCAAGAGGTCAGAACGCGGGTCAGGCGGGGCGGCATTACATTACTCAAATCAACCAACCTCTCTGGTAGCGTTCGCGCTCCATCATTTTTCGATGCAGTCACTCAAAGACTTCCGCCATAGGATGCAGGTGGACGACAACGCTTTGGACCAACTTGACCTGCCCCCGCTGTCGCCGACCATGGAACGCGCCTTCTCAGCAGCTCTTGACGATCTGTCCGAAATGGACAATGAAAACGAGGAACCGACGATTATCAAACTCAAAACTTCTGCGTCGAGGCTCAGGCACAATTGGCCCAAGAACGAGGAACACGAGAGTTTGAGGATGGCGACGCCGCCTCCTTCAGCTTCACAGAACCGACAAGAATTTGTGGGCATTTTGAGTCCCAGTGGAAAAGATCCTGCGACCTTTAAAGACACAGCAGAAGCCAAGCGAGCGAGACGCTCGGCCATTGAGAAAAAGTCGCGACAGAGACGACAGGAAATGCTCAAAAGGATGAGAGAAGAGGTCAAACAACTTGAAAAGGTGTACGCTGAGACGGCCAAGAGACAGAGTGGTAGTGACTACTCTTCGGCTACTATGGACGAGTTACTACGGAAATATTCGGAGCTGTCTTTGGTTGCTCATGCGTTGGAGGAGGATCAAGTTGCACTTCGAGAATTGGTGCAAAGTCACGAAGCTTTTCAGAAAGCTGTGAAAAGTTTTGCGGAGGAGAGGGAGACCGAGCAATCACTCTGGAATAGTGGTATACCGCCGAGCTCGTCGTTCTCAGCGAAGTTTCGTCAGTACTCCGCTCATGAATGTTTCGAGATTGCTCGTGATTCTTATCGAGAGATTGCGAGATTTTGTGAAGCGGACAATTTTGAAACTACTGGTGCGAGCTTTATGGGGTGGACGGATAAGCGGAAGATTGACCCTGAGTTGCAGGCGCTTCAGTTTTGCTTCACGAAGCCATTTCCGCTGGAAGATGCGGCGCATTTGTTGACGAAGACTTGGAATATTTTCTCGAATGGCGCTAAAATGGCCAATATGGCTTTCGACAGCTCCGTCCGTACACGCTTCGAAGTGCTTCAAGTTTTGAACGACAACCTGATCATTATTCGGCGAGACCACAAGATTCCGAGTATGCCCATGACGTTTGCTTCAGTCCAGCTTATTTTCCGTATCGAGACTCCCATGGGGTACACAATGTGTAGTCGTACAATCCCGGCACCTGAAATCCTGAAGGCGATGGAGTCTCACGAATACTTTTACGACGCTTTTCACTGGTGCGAGTCGTTTATTACTATTTGCTCCCTGGTTGTTATGTCTAACGTTTATTGCTATTTGCTTGTGGTGGCGATTTCAGGACACGCTTCAATAATTTGTACGACGAATATGGCGATCCCGCGGGCTGTGAAATTGTGGCGGGCGGGTCTGTCAATGATCAACACCAGTTGCAGTCCCGATATTGGCTATTCGAGCTTGTATGCGCTGTTTTACGATGGGAGCAAGCATGCGTAGGACCACTCTTGTTGAAGCAGATTTGAGCGCGCACCATACACGAAGATTGCTGGTACACCAACGATCAATCCTACATGTACAAATTTTTGACTAGAATCGTGTGATCATCTGGCGAGTATTACTTGCATTACGCTTTCATTGTGGTAAGGTACTGTGGTCAACAATCGGACCTTATGCGTCAACTATGGATCCAAAGATTGTCTATCCATGTCAGTCGTTTGTTAAAGATACTGGGGAACTTCCCGGGACCACGCCTGACCACTCGGCCCAACTTGACCACTTCCCGACGCTGTCCCCGGAATGATTTTGACCCTTATTCGAGGAGCCAACAGCGCTCTAGTGTTCTCAACCGTGACGTACCCACTGAGGCACATTTGTCCGAACCATGACATCCGGGACGCGCTCGAACAACGTGCTGTGGCTCTGCAGCAGATCCGCATAGAGGCAATGTTCGTCATGAACTTCCACTGCTGCCGGTTGTTCGAGCACCATCGGCGTAGCCACCCGAACTACCCTGTAGTGCCGGCAAGATCTCGCATGATGGAGACAGCCCTGCAGATGGACCAAGCTACATTCTACCGGTGCTGCACTGCTGTCTTTGGTGACGAACAGATGCCTGCTCCAAGGGTTTCGACTAACGCTGCACTAGAGGAGTCCATCAACAAGTACAAGGCTTCGCGATCGAGGGTCATGTCGTACATGCCGCCTACGCTATTCGATTCAAGCTCCGCTATCCAAGAACTGGCGAATGACATGGTCGTTGCGGCGCAGCAACACGTTCGAACGAACTTCGAGGCGCGGCTTGTCAACTTCATTAGCCTGCGGCTTGCGTATCCGCGGGGAGCAGCTGAGGCCATGGTCGCTCGACTAAAGTCAAGTCCTGAAGACCTCACGGACGTCGAGAAGCAGTGGCTTGAGTGGCTAGAACTGCCTCCTACAGATGCGAACATCGCTAGCCACGAAGTGCTATTTCTCGGCAAGCTGTACGACATGCTGAAGGTAATGGAAGAAAAGCACGACCAAGACGAGATCCCGAAATGGTGCCGATTGTTTACGTTGCTGCCGCAGCCCACCTCCTGTGTGCCGGCGTTCTTCCCAGTCACGACAGAGGTGCTCTACCAAGTCGCAAGGCAAATTTGGGCAACTACGGGTAAGGATGTCTTTGGTCTCTACAAGTCCATAAACTCTCGTGGCCATCGGACGTATGCCACGTCTACGGAGTTCCAAGAAGTACGCGAGAGGATGTGGACCACGGTGTTCAACCTCGGAGACTGCGTCAGCCATACTGCGGATCCCCGAATTGGCGTTCCAAGGCGCAACTTCGAGCATCAGATCTCCACGAATGGCTACAGTGCTGCTGTGCTGACGTCGATTCCTGCTCCTCTTGAACGACCTGCTCTTTCTCCGAAGTATATACCAAATACATTGATCGGGATCGACCCAGGTCTACGGATGATGCTGACGGCATACAGCCGTCCTATGCTGGGCTTTGTCTGCAACCCACCGGAAGAGCCATGCTACATGCCCGGTTGGTGCAGTACCTGTCCAGGCCACGTTGGCGGCAGACGCCATGGCAAGAAGCGCAGCAGGAACCGCCGTCGTCGCCACCGACGCAAGAGGCGCAGCAGAGCACAGTGCGATGCGGAGGGGTGGTGCGAGATCTGTCACAGGCACCACCCAAAGCACCGTCCGAGGAAACACGGTGTCAGGCGCCGGACTCACTTCCTGCGTGACAATTCTCACGTCCTACAAGTCACGTCCCGAGAGTACCGACACATGAGTCGTGTCGAGCACCATGCATTTTGGCATGAAAACCTGAAGAAGAGGTATCCGCGCTATGGTGCGTTTGTGAAGGACATGCCATCGTTCAAGACTTCGTCGTCGGCGTCCCTGCTCTCTCGCTACGAGCACATCTGGAAGAACATCAACGCCATGTTGGAGTTCTGCGCATTGAAAGGGTTTCGAAAGTGGAGATTTACACTGTCGCGATTCAAACGCAAGGCCGTGGCGAAACTCGCCAAGCGTGTCGTCCCGACCGTGGACCGTGACGTGTGTGTGGCTCTCGGAAAATGGAGCAGCCAGATTCACCTCGCGGGCCATATGCACGTCCCGCTAAAGCGGTTCGCACTTGAACTCTCTCGCCGTGCAACCCTCGTCATGATCGACGAATTCCGTACCAGCTATCTTTGCTCCGAGTGCTCACGCCCGATGGTGGACACGCCGTTCAAGATCTACGGGACGACGAAAACCAAGAGGTCGAGGAATGTGCGTGTCTGCGGAAACGTAGTTTTCGCAGCGAACTACTGGGAGCGTGACATCAATGCGGCGAAAAACTTGTGGCAGCTAGGGCTCCTCCAAGTCACCAACCAGCCTCGAGCTCCACAGTTCTGCAGAGGATACCAAATCGACTAAGTCGACTGAATTCAACCAACGTGGGAACGGGACCCTGAGAAGGACCTCAAACGAAAGCCCACTCGGTAAACGGGCTGCTGGGGAGTGAAAGATGTAGTGCCTTCATTCATAGGTAGCCCAGTCCGAACGTAAAGATCTCTCGAGATCGTTCTTCGCGAATATACCATGGCATGATCATATGCAGAGGAAGTCTAGCAGGAAACACACCCTCGTCCTCAAATTAGCCTTCAGACTCTATGCCACCCCAACAAAACGTTTGTCCACATTCTTAATTTGCGGTGTAGCGAGTAGCACTTCAGCCATGCCGACGGAAGTGAAGGATGGCTGCAACCCTGTTGGGCTACGAAAGCAGAGTTGGTCCGATGACTCGACGAACCTCCGGATCGCTACACCACCCCCTACTGCACTAAGCAGCACAGGGATGCACCAGGACAAGATCGGAGGCATGAGTCCGAAAGAGAAACGCCCTGTTACTTTCAAAGACGCTGCTGACGTCAAGCGGTCCAGACGCTCAGCTATTGAGAAGAAGTCAAGACAAAGAAGACTAAACGTCCTCAAGCTTATGCGAGAAGAAGTGCACCAGTTAGAGAAGATGTATTTTGAAATGTCCCTAAAGAAGGAGGCGGGTGTTACTGGTCGTGTCCAGTGGCGCAGCCTCGGCGATATGAACGGCAACGGCCCCGGTCTGAACGAATTGCACCAAAAGCTTTCCAGTCTGAACGGATTGCACCAAAAGTTTTCCGAATTAACGTTGGTTGCACATGCACTCGAGCAAGATCAAGCACAGCTTCAGAAGCTTTTACAGGAGCATGAAAATTTTCACAGAACAGTGAGGAGCGTATCAGATGAGAGGCTAGCTGAAAACGCCTTCACAGTTTGGGACAGCGGTGTGCCTCCAAGTTCGTCGTTCTCGGCCAAGTTCAGTCCACTTTCAATGGCAGACGGGTATGCATTTGTTTGCGAGTCGTACGAGGAAATCAGGAAGTTTACTGAATGCGAGATCTTCGAGACAACAGGAGCGTGCTTCATGGGCTGGACGGACAGGCGAAAATATGATCAACACTCGCAGACGTTCCAGTACAGCTTCACGAAACAATTCCCTTTCGAGAACCCAGAGCAGGTGTTCATGAAGAGCTGGAATACGTTTTTGGATGGGCCAAAACTAGAGGACTTGGCCTTCGACAGTTCAGTCCAGAGTCGCTTCGAGGTGCTGCAAGTGCTGAACAACGACCTCATGGTCATCCGTCGTGACCATCGCATGCTAAGATTCCCAATGACCATTACAACTGTGCAGATCATGTTTCGACTACAGACTCCAACGGGATACATGCTGTGTGTGCGAACAATCTTATCGCCAGAGATCAAGAATGCGCTGGAGCCTCATGAATTTCTGTTCGACGTCTTCCACTGGTACGCTATCTATTATATTCGTGATCGTATTTTCAGGATATCCATTGATCTATATGCTTTTAGGACAAACTTCAATCGGTTGTACAATGAATACGACGAACCCGCAGGCTGTGAGATCGTGACGGCCGGATCTATTAGCGACCAAAACCAACTCAAGTCCAATTACTGGTTGTTCGAGATCGTTTGCTCGGTGTTGCGCTGGGAGAGCTCGACGATCGCCCCGCTGATTTTGATACAGTCATGAGTTGGTCGTCCACAAGAAATGCACTCGAATTCCGAGCGCAACAGAATCCAAACTTGAGCCCATGGAAGACTCTACAGGAACACTCGAGGCTAGAGAATTCAAGGCCTCTAATACGTGAATGGAATTCGATAGTGACCGTGCAGTGGTTTCCGCAAGCTCAAGAAGCTACAATTTTGTACGACCGGTATTGCGAGTCACTGTGCGTGCAAAATGAAACGATTCTCAATCCAAAGGATCATATTTTTCGTGCTCAAATGGAAAAGTCAACTAGAGCTCGCGACTAAACCGGCACGTGCAGACGAGCGACACTGGAATTGCCACGTGATCCATCCTCGCGGTCATAGTCGGATTTACCAGCCCCAGCCGCCGCCCCAGCCGCCCCAAGGTCCACCCCAGCCTCCTCCCCAGCCCCACTGCTCCTTCTTGTCTCCTCCAGCAGGCTTCGCCGCACCACCAGGAACAGCCTCGACGGGCTTTGCTGCCGCGCGCAAAGCGGGTTGGTCGGCGGCCGAAACACTTGCGACAGCAACTGCAGCGACGACGGCGAGCGTTGCGAGCTTCATGGTCTTGACAACGAGTCGAACTTGAGTCGGTTGTGCTCCTCGAAGCAAATTGCGTTATGGTGAATCGGTTCTGGTGGCTGGAGCGGCTCCATTTGCTTCAGAAAACTCGGGAGCTTTTCCAAGATGTCGTTGGTGTGCGTCAATTTCCATCACGGCAAAGTATTGGAAGTATTCTTTGTTTCAACTTGACATGTTACATTTCTAGGAACTTGTGCATGCACTAAGCTTAAGGCTTTTCGCTAGTCCACGTCAATCCAAGAACTTCGCTCTCTACGGCCATGAGTCAGTAACAGAAAATGAGTCAGTACCTGAGAGAAAGGAATGCCATTTGAGCTACATTGTGTACTTACGATTTTCCTTGAGTCACAACCATCGTCTTCCTCCTCGCTGTCTCATTCGCCGGGCTTCACGGGCACTTCTCGAAGGGATCGCGCGGTGGCCAAGTCCGGGGGTGCACATTGTGAGTCAGCAACATCTTCGTTGCGCTCGACGAAGCTCACGATCCGTGGGGAATGCCTGGCACGACATCTCACCATCTCGCCAGGCCCTGGCGAGATGTCGAGTCGAGGGTACAGTATAAGATCCGGAGGTCGACAGTCGCCCTCCGAACCTGTTTCAAGCGACCAACATGACTTGGACGTGAATGCCACTCTGTTTTACATGTTGGTGCAGCTGTATTATATCCTTGTTTACCCTGGCCGTTCTGACCAGCTCCATATCGGCAATTTCCAACGACCCTCTCTCGCGAAGATAGCAATGATTCCTGCGTTCGTATCCAGCCATCTCAGCTCATCAGCTTTCGTGGTCGTCACCATTAGTTCTACCTTCGTTCACAGTCAGCTCGATGGGCAGCACCTGTTCGATCGGAGGATCCTCGGGCAAGAATACGTCCACCACAAAAAAAGGAGAAAACGTTAAAATCACAGGTAAGAATCTGACCAACACAGTAACTCGGGAAACACAATATGCATCAACAGTACTAGTGGGAGGCCTTTCCGCTGTCAGATAACCAGGACTCATCAACCTACACTTCGCAGATCGCACTTGGTATTAGGTTGCACGAATGTGACGTAAAAAGATTCAATGAGTGGTACCCATACCTTCATCTCCCCGTTCTCAGCAGACACAAGCAGACCTCAGCACCCCCAGAACTCACCACACCACCATGCCAGGGCTTAGCGCATCTGAACTCTCACCTGAAGCTCTCCACCCGGGAGATGTAGTCGAGTATTACTCTCGCCAATATGTTTGCGGCGACAAAAGAGGCCACAAGTTTGCTGTAATCCTACGCATTTGCAACGCACCAGGCGAGGACTTGCCGGTTTCGCTTGACACTGGAGACGCTTTGCCTCTAGCAAACTTCATGCGGCGAAGGATTGATAGGTTTGGTAACCATTTGGCTCTCGGTGACATCAAGTGGCGCAAGCTGCGCTTATACACCCTCGTTCCAGGCACCTACGATGCTCCAACTCGGGCCAGCACTCTTTGTGAGGCTCTTGCGGTCGCCGTTCGGGGTGCAATGGAGACTGCATTTGCTCAGCAGCAGTCTGTCCGCGAAGAGAGTGGGTGTAGTAACCTGAAACAGTCAGAGTCGAGCAGCGAGATATCGCAGTCATGTGTGTCGGCAGAAATGGCTTCGCACTCGCCCAGCGCAGCAGACTCATCGCAGCAAGATCAGCTCAACGGTTATGACGCTTTATCAATGTCAGATCTGGCTTCTACACACGTGGAGATGTTGCCAACCGCACCGCAAGTGTCGCCACACATCTTGGTGGACTTGGATTCGGCTGGCTCCGAGAATGAGACGGGCAGTGCGAGTAACAAACCTGCGTCGGTAGCTATCATAAGTGGGGATGAAGCGAACGATGTCGCCGCAAATGTGATTACACGTGTAGATCGAGACAAGTACAAGCAGCAGCAGCGCAGCCTAGAGGTTGCGCCAATCGAAGACCATGGTGAAGCAAGTTCTCCAACTGACCTGGAATTGTTAGTTGCTGACGACTACATCACAACGGTTCCCACGCGCTGGATGCGCAGCAAAATCAGACATCAGACCAAGCAGAGGCCCGGTAAGTGGCACGTGAGCCGCTCCAGAAAACGCCGTCACCAAGCGTTGTGTGGGATTATGCGTAGTGGTAAGCAAATTCATCATGCGCGAACTTTGAAAGCTCGGAAGGTGAAGCAGCTACTGCGATTACCAGGGGTAAAAACCCGATTGCGATCATTGTGGGCACGGCGGCCAGTATACACCGAAGCTGCCGTGGACGAGCGCTTCACATTGGCTGAAGTTGTGTGGCCTGAGGAAGTCCGACGTGTTAATGAGTGCGAGGTTCCTAACAGACTGTCTTTTGCCGACATTGGCGAGTATGACACTTGCAGTTCCATTGGCGATTGCTTCATGGATAGCTGCGATAATGTAGCTACAGCCGTGTACTGCACCCCCCCCATTGCTGCAAACTTGGGGCGGTTTGCAGCAACGCACCGCGATCTCCTACTACGCTCAAGCTCTTTGACACGGAACGTGTAGGGCTTGGAGTCTACACTACTACGGATTTGGACGTCGGCGATATTGTGGGAGAGTACACAGGCAAACCTTGTGAAAACGAGGCTCTCGTAGACGGTCAACCGAGGCAAGCTGTCAAAATGAACAGCGGGAACACTATGCTGTACAACACCAAATCTACCAGCGGCAAGTACGTGTACGTAGAAGCACTAAACTGTGGCTCGATCACACGATTAATTAGCCATGCCTGCGACCCGAACGCTGCATTCGTTGAAATGCGCAACCGCTCCAGCGTCAAAGTGCTGATAAAAATGAGCAAGGACGTTAAGGTTGGTGCTGAGATCACAGTATACTACGGTGATGAAATGTGGTTTAACTGTGCCTGTGATGATTGCTGGACACCGGGGGAAGACGATGAGGGCGAGGAAGGAGACGCGGAGGGCGTGTTGTGACCAATTGATCCAAACCCTCGGGCAGATCGCGTAGAATCAGCTCATTGTATGCGACTACATTCGTTGAAAATGTGTAAGGTGTTTCGGATTAAGTGCTGGACAAAGTTTTCATTACCCAGTCCTGAGAACTTCCAAGTCACTCCAAGCTTAATGCGGGGCCGATCGAGCGCACGCGGCCACCTTGATTGTTGTCTCCACCACACGCGTGATTACGTTTCGTGCGACAGACAAGAATGTTTCGCCCTCTAATGTCTACGTAGTCTGTCATTCGCAAAGCGTAAAGTAGATGGATGCAGACACCGAAAACGTAGAAGTAGTTGCAGCCACACCACTTATTGATGACGTCAACCCTCCACCCACACCACGGTTGTCCTTGCACCTCCATGCGAGCATAATGTTCTCCCATTTGAGCGGACACTGCGATACCGACTTCGCTGCGATTGTTAGGGGCCAGCGAAACACGCTTGGCTAAGCGTGAAAGGACGCAAACACTTGACGAGCGCCCAGCACATTCATTGCCCAGTAGGTCACCGTTCGACACACCGAGCAGGTTTGCTCGCGTCAGATCCGTCACGCGGCGCACGAGCGTCGCTGCCGGCACCACTTCGTAACGGAAGGGTCGCGTCTTCGACGACTGGTCTTCGCAGCATGCACTAAGTTCACGCAGGAGTGCACCCATCTTCAGTCGCCGACGAAGTGTGTAGTGGCGCTTCAGGAGCGCATTAAATGTCTCGGCAGGATTGTTTGTGGTAGCGAAACCACTTTGTGTTAGATACGCCTGCCATGTACAGAATCGCCCGAAGCGCCACTGTCCGCTCATGTACCGAGCAAACTCAAATAAGAACGGATTTGACATCCAGGACGACAAAATTTGATCCCACGCCTCCAAAAACTCGCTTTCGCTACGGCAAAAGTGCAGATCGTACACTTCACCCACAATTGCAGCTGCTACACGCGAGGGAAATCCTTTAATCTTCTTGTGGACTTTTCCATGCCATGAAAAAAAACACATTAGAAATTGGAAGTTCGGGTTTCCACCAAACACAGATTGTAGCGCGTTGTATTGGGCTTGATCGCCGTCGGCCATGGCAAAATGAATGAATAGCTCCTTTTGTGTGATCCAGTAGTACAGCCGACGGAGCGACATGAGAACAGCCTCAAAAATGGGCTGGGTCTCTTGTGACACCACAAACAAAGCCACCAAGTGAAATCCACGGGAGCGGTCGGACAACCCAACAACAACCACGGGGTAGCCGACGAAGTTCATCTTGTAGGTGGCATCAATGTGAAAAATAAAACTTTCTGGGGGGACCACCATCGTCAGAATCAGAGCTTTTGTAGTCAGACCTATGATAAAAGTGCGCACATTCGACCCATTTCCAACCACAGGCTTTCCATCGAGGTCTAATTCCCAACCAATCGTAAACGGTTGAGACATCGGTTCACTTCCAGTAAATGCCCTCGCGTGGATCCAGTTTCTCAGGTCATCTACGCGGTCGTGGTTTTCCAATTTCGTGCGAGAATAGTGGTTTACAAAGTTCTGGATGGCTTTAAGTGGAGGCAGGGTTTCCAGGGGGACTTCAAACTTGCGCGCAAGCGCGTGGTAGATGCGCATAGGGTGGAGCTGGTTCTTCGCGAGCTCCCTGCAGAAGGTCTTCTGTGTCTTCGTTAACTTCTTTTGCTTTGGGGATGACGCCGTGGACATGTGCTCGCCAAACTCGTAGACAGAGACAACGCTCGTTTGCAGGCATGTTAGCGTTTTGCCCCTCCAGGCTCAAGTTAACCTGCTTACACTATCACACACATCTGAGGAGCACTGTAGTAGTCTGTAGCGCATCTTGTGGGGCTCGTCGCCAGGGCAAATGCTGCAAGCCATCGTGTTGCTCTTGGAAACTTCAAAAGTCTTCAGAAGTGCCAGAATTGCGTCTGCATCCTCCGCAGTGGCTGTCAGAGCTGTCACCCGCCAGGGAATGCGCTTCGGCATGAGCGTTTTCGTGTTTGTTGGCTAGTATCCCCCCTGTAGCAACCAGTAATGTTTGGTACACTGAACCACACAATATACAAAATGCGATATGTGCTACTTTTTCGCTGTGATTGGTCATGTTAAACCTAACCAGATCCAGTTTGTGTGTTAGGTGCAAACCGAATATAAATTCGAAGTCGCTGCGTCGTTTTGTGCTCGTCAGCGCCGTTGTTGTGGTGACCCACTTTTAGTGTGCTGCAGCAGACTAGCGCTCGTGGCGCCCGCTACGCGGACGCTGTCGGCATGGTTGGTCACAGTGGAAATTTCATTGCTAAACACTACATGCATTTCCAGTTAACTACCAACGCCGCTCTTGGAAAATCTCTCGGTAAACAATATTTTTTGTATGAACTCTTCCATCCTCGTCGATAGCTCCCGGGTCTACCGCAATCTTGATGGCTTTCCTTGAAGTCACTCTAGAGAGCGCCACATACAACTGACCGTGGGCAAACACGGGTGTTTCGAGGTAGACCCCCACGTGGTGGATCGACTGTCCATTCGCCTTGTTGATCGTCATGGCTAAGGCTGGTACAACTGGAAACTGCTTACGTCGTAGCTTGGACGGGAACTCCTTGTTGTCGTCTTCAGAGTAGAAGATAATACGTGTGATGAAGACCCTCTTGCCCTCGAATGGGCCCGTCATGATACTTGCCTCAATGCTTCGCTCATGCAGAGACACCACTCGAAGCCGTGTTCCATTGCACAATCCTGCGTCGCTGTCTAGGTTTCGGATCATAATGATTGGCGTCCCAATCTTCAAAACAATTCGGTGCGGTGGAATTCCAGAGAAGTTGAGTGAGTTCAGGAACTCCTGCTCGAACATATTCGCGTCAGCGGCTCTCTCGAGACTGTCAACCGACAGATACTCTTTTGTCTCCTCCGATAGACGCTCCAAAACCATATCGTTGATACGTCCGACGCTTGCGTTGGTAGGCGCCAGGATTGCCTTCTCCACGAAGTACTCGTCTGGCAAATTATCACCCGCAACTCCAGGGTAAACTGCATCAATCAGCGCGTTGACGTTGCGTTTCTGGCGATCATCGTCGACTTCATCCAAGTCGTCTCTGTGCATATCCTCGATGGGAGGGAGAAGTCCGAAGCTGGGGGCCTCTTCCATGTCTTCGTCATCGTCGGTTCCCGCATCACCCGTCGGTGCAGGGCGCCGGGCTTCGGGAAATGCACACATATCGCGAGGGAGACAGATATCGTTTTCACTAACCTCCGAGTTGACCGGATACCGCCCTTCGCCTATCTGGAGCAAGAAATCAGAAAACTCAGCCAACTCAGCTGCGCTGGCCGGGTCGGGGGCAGTCCGAACACGCATATTCTCCGTAAGACGCACTTGACGCAAATGTCCCCAAAGTGGCGAGGACCTAAAGCAGGCCTTCAATGTTTCTGCTCGAGTAGCATCCTTCAACATAGGCAAAATTTGACGGTGGTCTCCGCTGAACACCATAACCTTCCCTCCGAAAGGCTCCTGCTCGTTCTTCATGATGTCTTGGAATGACCTATCCACAGCCTCGAAGCACGCCCGATGCATCATCGGAGCTTCACCCCAGATAATCAAACTGGCGTTACGAATCAATTCCGGTTTCTGGCTCTGCCATGGAAGGGTACACGTCGAAAACTCCGTGGGTTTCAGCGGGATACGGAACGTCAAATGTGCTGTGTGACCGCCTGCCAATAGAGTAGCTGCAATTCCACTTGATGCAACAGCTATAGCCACCTTGCGCTGCAGGCGGACATGAGCCAGGATTTGCTCCAGCAAGAATGACTTCCCAGTTCCGCCGGGTTCGCCCACGAAGAAAAGTTTTTCTCCTCCCACCGGGTTATTCACAGTTTCAATCACTTTGTCGAAAATCTCTCTCTGGTTCTCGTTCAGTTGGTCCTCTTGCACCGCAACATGCTGCAGTTCATTCTGGGGATACGCGTCTATCTCTTGCTGAACAATGTCGACAGACGTCGCGCCTTCGTCTTCTACTTCCGAGGGTACGCCGCTGTAGGTTTCCAGTCCAGGAAGGTCATGCGTCTCCAGCGTTTTCTCATTTGAAGCCAGATATTGTGCCAAGTGCTTCAACGTTTTGTACTCCGCCATCCGCAGGCGCACCGTATCCTCGCGCGTTATGTTGTGAAGCTCGTCGCTGTTTTCAATGCCACGAACAAAGTCTTCCGACATATCCTTCTTGAAGTTGTTCCACAGATCCGCAGCGCGACCAGGCATAGCATATACCAGCATAATTTCTAAAAGCTGCCGCAGCTCGTACGGCATCTTGAACGACACCGCCTCTGTCGTACAATCCGCGCACTCTCCGTCGTCCTCTAAATATCCAGCTGCCAGCGCAGCTTCCTTGAATGTTGGGTATTCTATGCCATTCACCAGCCGGAGATCCACAAATGGCATCGGCGATCGGCGATTACAGAGTAGAAGGCGTAGGTAAAACCGTTCCGGGTCTTGAGGAGACACATGAACGATGCGGCCCAAAGACGCCACGTACTTCTTGTAGGGCACCCAAGCCCTTCGGTCCTTATCCCATCTGTATTTCTTGGGAACATCCTTGTATAGCAGATCAGCCGTCTCAACTGGGTTCCTCTCGCAGAGTCTAAAAAAGCCCATGAGCATAGATCGATCGCCGCGACGCACCAAGTTTTGAAGCTGAGGCGTCGTAGCATGCTCACGATACGCGACCAGGCTCATGCCCTCCAAATGGATCGGAAGGCTAACCACAGCGTGTGTCGATGCTTGCGTGGGATGCCTAAACAGGCGCATACATGCCTCAACAGGAGAAATGTAGCGTCCCAGCAAGTACTGCAAGATCTCGTTGGCCTCGATGTCCTCGCCGTCAATTGTGATCGTGATCATGTCCGATCCTTTGTAGACGTATTTGTAAATGTACTTTAGCGCCTTGTTAGTCGAGCACACTTCACGGTTGATGTGGCAGTTGTACTTCTGGGAAAGAAACGCATTGTACGGGACGACCCACTGGTTAATCGTTGCGTTGTCCCAAACTTTGCCTTTGTGGCAAAGTATTCCATCGGGGCGGCGACGACGCTTGTACGATGGGTATTTGTCGGGAGCCATGACAGTTTCTTCCGATAGCGGCTTGGGAAACTCTTTCGAGCACTTGCCGTTCTTCATACAGGGGCAATTTGGATGTTGCCGTCCGCAGGGGCCATGAAGCATACTGGACATCACTGTCTCATAGAGCTCGGGGTGCGTCTCTTTATTCGGAAGCTCCGCAGACACGAAGCGGTCGACATCTTCTGCAGTTGTTGGCGCGTCCTCTGGTCTCAAAATCAAAAGGATATGGGCGTGAGGAAGGCCACGCTTTTGGTATTCGACCACTTGAGCCCGCGCGGCTTGAATCCCCAAGATTCCTTCGTCGAGATCCTTATTGGGCGCCTTGAGCTTCTGAACAAACACGCGCACCACCAAATCAGGTCGATCCGACGCCTTCTCGTGCGGTTTCAAGTTTTCCTTGATTTCGGGCCAGTTGGGGTTGCAGGTCATGGTGATGGAGAGGTTAGGAGCACCTGTTTCTCGTACAATAGCCATAGCATCCAAGAAGCGCTGGTACATGTAGCGAGGGCCTCCAGTAAACTTAGAAGGGATAATTACCCGGCGCCCAAGGTTGGCAGCTTCTGGATCGGTCGCGTCAGGGACTGCTCCATCTGGTTGACGGGTATTGGGCCGAGATGTACCCTGTGCCATTATTGCATCAGCCTCCAACCGATGAACATCAACAGATTCGCTCCGTAACGCGTCTGTGAGGCCCTGAAGTGTCTCCAGTCGATACTCGAGCTGGTTCTTCTCAATGAAGCGTGGTCGCTCTTGTTCCGCCTTGGCCCACTGGTCGACGCAGTACTGCTGTGTTAGAGGACCTCCCCGAAGAATCAGAGAATCACTTGCTGTCCTGTCATATCGCAGATATGCCTCAAACCCCCGTAGCGACATTGTCAGTGGCTCCCCCTTGGAATTCACAGGGTTCCCTACGTATGGGATGTCGTACGTCCAACCTCGCTCCCCGTATGGAAAGAGGAGAGGGTACTGAAACGGATCGTAGCTGTCATTGGTCTCGAAGATGCGCATGAACCCTCATTGACGCGGTCATAGAAGAATATCCCGAGGTCGAGCAGCGTTATCGTCAATGACAATCGCGGCCACCTCGGACGCAGTCGGGGTGTTGTGAGTGCCTGGATTCGCGTTCCTATTCACATGTAGACGAAGGCGAAGGTCCTCGTCAGGCGTGACCAACTGCTGAAGCCGCAAGGCTGGGTCATCTTCAGAAATATCCTCTCCTGCTGCTCGACGGCGCTCCCGCTCCTCCCGAACCTCCTCATACTCATACTGGGTATGCTCTACCAACATTTGTCGAGCCTGTAAGAACTGTTGAACGTACGGATTGTGGTCAACCATCACCTCGTCAATTGTTTCCAGTATCGAGCGATCCAGCCCACATGTCATCTGCATCCGGCTCCTCACTCGCGCATCCATGTCCGGGTCGTTCACCTACACCTGGGCAAACATGGATCGTCCATTGGGGGAGGTAACAAAGAACCCAAGCGATGGCAAACAGACCCCTGTACGCGGAAGTTGTACACGCCATTCCCGGCGACGCTGTCGTCCACTTGAAGCGGGCGTGATGGGGAAGCGCCCATCGATGTAAACGCGAAGACGTTGTTGTAAACACGGACAGAGCGCATGAATGTCCGGTTATCGAAGAGTCGTCGGAGTTGCAGTGGAGCCTCGCGGGCCGGCGGGACATGGACCAAACCAATACGACAACAGCAACCTGTCGTCTCTTCTGGGAATTTCCAGGCGTTGCAATACTGGCAAACCCACTCGATATCTCGGTTCTCGTCAATAAACCGTGTAAAGTAGTGGTGTCCACCTGGAACGGTCGCTGGGTCGAAGTCTTCGTAGTACGCGAGACCTACCTTGTGCTGACGGGACCTGCGGCGAAGGCACTCAGCCTCGTTGTGTTGTTCACGCTGGTCGTCGCTCATGGCTACTCGTCGTGCTCGATGAGCCGCTGCGTCACGATCCTGTATACCCTATCGTTCTTCTTCAGTCATGGCTCCTCTTTGCGCTTGCTGCTGTTCTACGTTCCGATCACTTTCTGCTTGACTCTCCTCTTCGGCCATACCCTCTCGCCTTGATTGCTGCCGCTCTGCATCGTGAATCCTCACTGACTGACGGTTTTCCTCGGTCAAAGCTTCCCTTCGCGATTGCTGCCGTTCTGCGTTCCGAACCCGTTCAGCCAGACGATCTTCCTCTGCCATAGCGTCCCTTTGTGATCGCTGTCGGTCAGTATTCCTAGCCCTTTCATCCTGAGTCTCTTCTTCGGTCAACGCCTCCCGTCGTAATTACTGCCGTTCTGCTTCGCGAACCCTCACTACCTGGCGTTCTTCATCCGTCATAGCTTCCCGTCGTGTTCTTTGCGCAGCTGCATCCTGCGCTCTCGCAGCCTGGGATTTTTGTTCCGTCATAGCAGCGCGGCGACCGGTTGTGCCTGCGGCATCAACTTCACGCATTTGTAGTTGTTGCTCCCCTGAAAGGCCGGACCGGCGAGCCCGCGCGCGCGCTGCGTCCACGTCTCGGTCGCATACAACATGAGATAACGTACGGTCAGCTCGACGGCGTTGCTTTCTTTCTCTGTCGGCAGCGCGCACCCGGTCTAACTATGGCGGTATCATGTCGGCCCTCGACCGCCTTCCAGAAGATCTTCGCCGCGTCCCGGTGTCAGCTACCCCACTGTTTTCTGCAGTTGCGGCAGGCGCAGTACCTATTTCGAAAGTGGTAACGGCAATTGCTTGTGGTTCCGCTGCTTGTTGCTGCTGGGGAACCGAAGGGGGCTGTAATTCTGCCGCGTCGGTATTAATCCCAGTTGTCGTCAGCGGTTCGGAAGAAGTAGTATTTGGCGTATCCCCAATCGCAACAGATACCAACGCCATCGTCACAGTTGGTAAAACAGTTACAGCCTCACGCGCCGCTGCATCCCGTGCTTGATGCTGTTCAAGCCGACGACGCGCAGCCTTTAAGCTCTTCTGTCTTCTCTTCTTTGCCGCAGGGTCTTCACCGCCACTTGGAGCAGCAAACGCACCATTCACTTCGGCCACCGTCGAGTACTTTCGTTTCCTTGCCATTGTGCCTGCGGATACAAAGTACATAGTTCTAAGTCAGTAAAACACCGGGAAAATCCTATCCTACACTACTACTATTATTACTACGCTAATCTAAGGTTAGTCAACTGCGCTTGGGTGTCTCCACGTCGCTCAGTCGTCTCTCCGCCGTCTTGAAGAGTTTGGCAAGAAGCCGTACGACAACGTGACCGCCACGCCATCGCAACCCACACCGTTGCAGATACCGACCTACTGTAACCACCTGCACTACAGCATTCATATCTTCAAAGCCAGACGGCAGCCTTCACGACAGTAAAACGCCTCATTAGCCAAGCATTCGAACCGACTTATTTTTTAAATTTCTTTTCTTGTCCCTCACCTCCGCTGTTACCTCCTTTAAGTACGACCCACCATGTGCGGCGCTGCCTCTCAATACCTTTGGAGAGACGACAGTGGGTCCTTTTTGTGCTGAAGCGACAACTCACCACATTTTTTTCTTCTTTTTTTACTGGTCACTTCCTTTGGTGACCGTGGTTGAGTGTCCGCTTAATGCCACTGAACTTCCTCAGCTCAGGCAATTAGCCGTTTTGGTTGTGAAGGGGTAATGGGTCGGTAGTTGGGTATTTTGGGTTTGTCGGAACGTCTACGTGGCATCATAGACATTGAAGGATCGTAAAAGCTACCATTCGGCCCTAAAAGCACGAATACGTAGGCAAAGTAGCATATAGCTGACCAGTCTCCACTGCAGTGCGAATCGCAGTAGGCAAGCAGTCTGTTGTATAGCACAGCTACTCGCTGCCCTCCGTTGTGTTTGTTTTGTTGTTGGGCGGGCGTGCGGCAAGCGGTTCCAATTGCCGGCGCAGTAAGGTTTCCAGTTTGATCCCAGCGAACCGAAGAAAGAGCTCCCAAACCGTCCAAAGCAAAAGGTAAGCCATAAGCCCTCAAGTCACTGCCCCCAGCGGCTCGGCCCAGGTGCTTGCCCGTGCCTCGTGGCTGTCCGCACACGCCCTGCCGCGAACACAGAAACACAGAACCGGGGATTTACCCAAGTAGATATGAACCCTACTTTAGGATGTACCCAATTCCATGTCGGTTCCATACACGACCACTCTCCGGGGTGAGGCAGGCGGCCCGGCTAAGCCGGCTTTTATCGCCACATGGATCTGCCTCACTAACCGGTTGGGTATGAGACTTCCCATGCCGCTGGCGGGCGAACAGGGGCGCCTCAGCATCGGGATCCGAAGAGCTAGAGGGGTGGCCGAGCAAAACGTAGTTGAAAAGTACGTGATATTAATTAATACATGCATGCATGAAGCCACGCAGTCCTGGTCGCCGCCGTTAACTGTTCGCCTTCGTGTCCTTCCGCCGTCCGAAATGACGCGTTCAAAAGAGTCGGGCATCGTACTTATGTGAAAACCGATTTTCAGCCAATGAATATTTTGCTGCGAGGTGGCGCGGACGGACGGACAGTCACGGATCGTTTTTAAAGACCGGGGTTTGTTGTGCAACCGCTGTGCTGCTGAGTGTTGGTAAGGCGTTCTCAAAAAAAGCAGCTCCAATTTTTCCGTCTCAAGCGGGTTCACTTGACACATAACGCTTTCCCATTCCTACAGGCACATTTCCCCTCTGGCGTCAGCCGGACAGGTAAGTCGACAGAAGACCGACACCCCCAAAAGCAGCCATGGAGGAACCGCTCGAGCTCACGGCGCTGCCGCCGCTGTCCCCCACCATGGAGCGTGCGTTCTCCGAGGCCTTCGCAGACATGTCGGAGCTGGACAAGAGCGCGGACGCGTCCGTCATCAAGCTGGAGAAGCCGTCGGAGCTCTGGCCAAGCAGCGACGACGACGCGCTGTCCACTACCAACCCGGCCGCCTCCTCTCCGTCTCCAGCGTCCATGGCTTCAGCGCACAAGAGCGAGATCCGCAACATAAGCCCCAGTGGTGGCAAGAAACAGACGCCGAAAGACTCGGCCGAAGCCAAACGCGCCCGCCGCTCTGCTATCGAGAAAAAGTCACGCCAGAGACGGCAAAATGTCCTCAAAAAGATGCGAAACGAAGTGAAACAGTTAGAGAATTTGTATGTGGAGATGGCCCAGAGGAAAGAAGCAGGAGAAGCAATGTTGTGGCAAGGGACTGGAGGCGTGGGGATGTATTCGGGACCAAATTCTAGTCCCGGGGTGGATGAACTCCAGCAGAAATATTCCGAGCTGACGCTGGTGGCGCATGCGCTGGAGGAAGATCAGGAAAAGCTGCAGAGTTTACTGCAGCAACATGAAGAGTTCCAGAAGACGACGAGGAGTTTGTCGGACGAAGACATGGCCGACAAGAAGAAGCAGATTTGGGATACGGGAGTGCCGCCCTCGTCCTCCTTCCAGGCGGACTTTAAGACCCTGACGACGGCGGAATGTTACGCGTTGGTGCGGGATTCGTACGAGGAGATCCAGAGGTTTAGCAAGGCGGAGCATTTTGAAACGACTGGAGCCAACTTTATGGGCTGGACAGATAAAAGGAAGTACGATTCGAGGTCTGGGGTGCTGCAGTATGGGTTCACGAAGGAGTTCACGATGGAGAGTCCGGAGGGATTGTTGATGAAGACGTGGAATATCTTCTGCGACGCACAAAAGTTTAAGGACATGTCGTTTGACCGATCGGTCAACACGCGCTACGAATTGCTGCAGCAAATGAACGACGACTTGATCATTGTGCGGCGAGATCATAGGATCCCGAATATCGAGATCACCTTCGCCACGGTCCAGATCATTTTCCGTCTACAGACACCGACAGGATACACTTTGTGTATGCGCACGATTCCTGCACCGGAAATCCAAGGCGTGCAAGAAGCGCACGAGTATTTCTACGAGGTCTTCCACTGGTACGTCCATCATTTGCTTCACTCTCTCTCTCTCTCTTTCGTCTCTGACTGTTCGTTTTTGCTCTCTGCAGGACACATTTCAATCGACTGTACGACGAGCACGGCAACGTCGCAGGTTGCGAGCTTATCGCTGCTGGGTCCATCGCCGACCAAAACCAGCTCAAGTCCACATACTGGTTGTTCGAGCTCGTGTGCTCTATCCTGCGTTGGGAGAGTGCGTGCGTCGCCCCGCTCTTCCTCAAACAGATATAGCCGTTCCGTCCGTATTAGACGCTTACTACAGTGCTGCGTAGTACATTCCCCACCATTTATGGTTGTTGCGTGCTGGTCACCAACACGACAGACAACTCGATCAATCCACTGCGTTTGCTGTCCCAATTGTCGCTCACCTCGCCTAGATAGGTCCGCTCCGACAAAAAGGTCCGCCATCTTCCCACTTGAGCGTCATATCGTCAGGTGTCAGCTTACTGGGACCGACATTCTGGAAGAAATTGAGAGCGATACCCCCAATGCTGCAGGCAGGGGAGGACGATAATGCTCCGTTGGGGTTGTCGGAGACGCTACCGCCTCTGTCGCCGTCGATGCAACGCGCGTTGTTAGAGGCGTTCGGCGACGACGACGAAGTGAGTGAAGAGACCGCCGTCGTCAGTAGTGATACGAGTCCAGCGCAATGGCCGTCGCCCCAAGTGTCTGCAGCTGTTTCACCGAGTCTGGACGAGTGGCAGACGACGATGAGTCCGAGCGAGAGCAAAGGAGCGGCGATGGACGACTCGCCAGAGGCCAAACGTGCTCGACGCTCGGCCATCGAGAAGAAGTCGAGACAGAGACGACAACATGTCATGAGACGTATGCGTCAGGAGGTCAAGCAGCTCGAGAACATGTACAAGGAGATGACCAAACGACAAGAAGCTGCAGGTGGCAGAGTGACAACCAGGACGAGCAGTTTGCAGCACAAATACTCGCAGCTGTCGTTGGTGACTCAAGCTCTGGAGGAAGACCGAGCGAAGCTGCTCAAGCTGCTGGAAAGCCACGATGTGTTTCAACGCACGGCGGAGGCGATGGCTAATAGAGGACTTGGCCGTCGTGCAGCTCTAACCGAGAGCAAAAACCAGAATGACATCCGAGTCTGGGACACAGGGATGCCAATTAGCTCGTCGTTCGCTGTGCAGGTGCGGCAACGCTCACCTGCCGAGTGTTATGAGCTGGTTCGAGAGACGTACGAGACCATCACACGCTTCGATGACGGCGGCCACTTTGTATCTACAGGCGCCAACTTCATGGGATGGACGGACAAACGCAAGTACGACGAGGCGCAAGCGCTGCACTACGGCTTTTCCAAGCCGTTCCCGCTAGAGAGCGCCGAAAAGCTGCTCCTGCAGACTTGGGACGTCTTCTGTCATGCTGATACCATGGCGCATTTGTCATTCAATGCTGCGGTGACGACGCGCTTCGAGATTGTGCAGACGCTGGGAGATGACCTGTGTATCTTCAGGAGAGACCACAAGATCCCCAACCTGCCGATAAATTTTGTCACGGTGCACATTGTGTTCCGCTTGCAGACGCCGACGGGGTACACTCTGTGTATGCGGACGATTTCGGCACCTGAAGTCAAGGACGCATTGGAGCCGCACGAATTCTACTACGACGTGTTTCATTGGTACGTTGTTGCTAGTCTTTTTGAGCTGGTCCTGCCTAGTCTAACCATTGCTATGCTTTGCTTTGCTACTTGCAGGACTCATTTCAACCATGCCTTCGACGAGGACGGCCACCCAGCGGGGTGCGAGATCTCGACGGGCGGATACATCGCCGACGTGAAGCAGCTCGTGTCCAAGTACTGGCTGTTCGAGCTCGTCATGTCCGTCTTGCGCTGGGAGAACATGTGCGTGGCCCCACTCTTCCTCAAGTCGTTGTGAGCTCGAGCGCGTGAAGTTGTCCATTTGGCACTATGTAGGAGTTAAAGTTGCCTTTTGACATGCATGACCATCACTTCAACATGAAGACATCCACTCATCAAAGGCAGGCACGCGCCCCGCAGCTGTTGTTTTGTCCAATCACACGGCGTAATCGCCTTCTTCTCCTTGGCCCCTGTGGTTCATTGCGTCATCGGAAGCTGGCAGACCAAGTCCGCTGCTTTGCTCTGTAATACTCAGGTGCGTTGCCAGACTGACTGCAACTTGAGGCCCTTGGTTGGTCTCCTTTATCGTTTGCAATGGTTTACCGCGGTCTCATCTCGTGCATGTTGCAACTGTTTTTCGGTGAGATCTGCTAAGTTGCGCCTGACGTGTCATGGAGCTCCTCGCGCCCCAGTCGCCACACGAACCATTGCGCGAAAGTGACATCGACAACATCCTCAGCTTTTCAGCCCCCAATTCCAAAAAGCCCAAACCTGTCAAGAAGAAAACGAACGCCGACAATGCGGCCCAACGGGCTCGTCGCTCGGAGATCGAGAAAAAGTCGCGACAACGGCGACAAGGCTCCATCAAAGTAATGCGCGACGAGGTGAAGGTGTTGGAGCGGGAATACTTGCGTCTAGCATCCCGTGCAGCTGCATCTTCGAGTAATGCAGCAACATCCGATGAAGACGGGAACGAACGTGGCATTTTGTTGGACCCGACGCAGGTTCAAGCGCTGCGCAATAAGTTCTTACGACTCTCGTCGGAAGCGGCGGCGCTGCGTAAAGAGCAGAAGCAGTTGCACAAGATCCTCAATGTGCAGCAGCTATTTCGTGACTCGTTCCAGGCGCTGGCAGCTGAGTTTACTGGAGCTGACAGCGATCCGAGACTTGATGCGGTGCACCATGCAAAGTTTGAGCCGCTGGCTACGGAGACGTGTTTCGCTATCATGCGTGACTCCTACGATGTCATCACGCGGTTTGAAGCGGGCGAGGACTATGTCACGACGGGATCGTCGCTCTTCGGCTGGAGTGACCGGAGACGCCTGGACGACGATGATAGTAAGATGATCTTCTGCTTCCGTAAAATGTTCGAGGACCAGAGCTGCGAGAGGCTGATGGAGGAATCCTGGCGTACGTTTTCGGACTTGGAGTTCATGCGGCGCGTGGTGTTTTCGTCCAAGGTGAGTGTGGATCTGGAGATCTTGCAGGTCGTGAACCGAGACGCTCTTGTGGTGCGTCGCCACACCAACTATCGAGCCATGGGACGCAGCTTCCACACGGTCTACCTGCTCTTCCGTCTGCAGACGGCGAATGGTTATACGGTGTGTTTCCGTACCATCGCAGCACCGGGGATTCAGCAGGCACTGGGCGAGGGCGAGGCGTGGATCGACCTGTTCCATTGGACGACGCTGTCCCGTGTGCCGGACGCTGACGGCTTGCTCACGGGCTGCGAGATCTCGTTCGGCGGGTCGATCGGTGCGAGCGTCATGAACTTTGCAGCGCACTGGATGCTGGAGCTCATCATGACCGTTGTTCGTTGGGAAAACGCCTGTGTCGCACCCCTCTTCATCAAGTAAGACATTGGTGGTGGCTATCGGGAAGGGGGCTTACTGTACTTCCCCGTAGGGCTGAAGCATAAGAGTGCACAATTTGAAGTTGCCTTTTGCATGTCATATCATGTAGCCATGTATCTGCCAGATAGAATCTGGTGCGTGGATTTTCGAGAAACGACTGTCAAAGATCCCAGCTGCAGCGAGCAAATTAGTTGAGACCGTGCACGCCACGTTGACAAACTGCATGGACCGAATTGAGAACACGCACGAGGTGCTGCTATCGAAATCGGTCGTCGGAACCTGGACCACAATTGACGTTGAACCAGCGCCACTTCGATCAAGGCGATCGAACGCACGCAACAACCGTATCAAATCTACACAAAGATGGCAATGATGAATGAAAACTTTTGAGAACTTCGCTCAACTTCCCACATATGAGAATCCTGCCATTACAGCACAGGAGTTTCACGGCAAGTCTTGCACCGACGACAGCCAGCAGCAGTAGCGAAACCTGCATTGAAGCTTTGCCGCCGGTAGTAATCTGCTTGTCCTTTTGACAAGCTTGGCCTGGATTTTCGGCTGATCACGTCCTCACTTTGCCCTGCGTTCTTGGAGATGCGTTGGGACGAAAGCGCCTTTGAGATTGGCCAAAACCCGGCTCGTGAAACTGACTACCTGCCCATACTGAGGCCCAGTCAATTGGACGCGCATGGTACGCTGCGAGCAGGGCGCTATCATTTCCCGATTTCAGTTCCCGCACACAAGTGTAATCCCCTACGTAACCCCAAGTAACCCGCAGCCATGGAAGACGAATGCGATATGCTCGAGTGCTGCCTGTGCGGCGCCCTCTGCGGTGCCTGCTGCGCCTCCGCCGCCGGGGACGGTGACGACCGCCGCCGCAATGGCCGCTACTCGGACGAGTACCGCAACCAGCAGCCCGTGTACGTGCAGCCCGTGGTCGTGCAGCAGCAGCCGGGCTACGGCCCGCCTCCCCCTGGCCACCCGGGTTACGCCCCGCCCCCGGCCGGTTACGCCCCGCCCCCGGCCGGTTACGCGCCGCCTCCGGGCGAGTACCACCAGTACCCTCCTCAGCAGTACCCGCCAGGCCAGTACCCGCCGCAGCAGCAATACCCGCCCAAGTACTAAGACAAGAGAAGGTGTGAACTGTTGAAGAGGAAGCGAGGCAAAACGTCTGCTGAGAAGAGAAAAAAAAAGACACAGAAAGAGAGGAAGATGAAGAAGAAGAAAAAGATGGGGTTCCCCCATGATCTCGGAATGGAACGAACGGACCGAGAGGGGGCTCCACGTCAGAAAGAGCAGTGAAAGGGTTTTGTTGAGTTTCGTCTTGATGGGACGCACTGGGAAACACGCTGCATAAGGCAGCGTAGGTGTGAGATAAACTGCTAAGATTATTTTGTTTTTTGATCGTTTGGTTTTCTTGACTTGTTGGTGGTGGAAGGCCCATGGCGACAGCAACTGGCGTGGAGGTCTTGTACTCAATTGCACGACCACCAAGCTGACATGATATCCAATTTGCCGTCGTGTCGTGTTACAGTCCGACGTCGCGTCGACGCTCGTGACAAGTGAGACCGCAGCGTCGACGAAAGTGAAGGCGCCAACCAGCTCTGCTTTTTCTTGAGAAATATCACAAGTACTTCGGAGTTTTTCGTAGGAAAAGGTTGGGATTTGTCGAGTCGTTGGTTGGCAACCAAGTTGAAGTGGATAGCCATTGATTAACGGATACGTTCCGATACTTTGCCGTGATGGAAATTGACGCACACCAACGACATCTTGGAAAAGCTCCCGAGTTTTCTGAAGCAAATGGAGCCGCTCCAGCCACCAGAACCGATTCACCATAACGCAATTTGCTTCGAGGAGCACAACCGACTCAAGTTCGACTCGTTGTCAAGACCATGAAGCTCGCAACGCTCGCCGTCGTCGCTGCAGTTGCTGTCGCAAGTGTTTCGGCCGCCGACCAACCCGCTTTGCGCGCGGCAGCAAAGCCCGTCGAGGCTGTTCCTGGTGGTGCGGCGAAGCCTGCTGGAGGAGACAAGAAGGAGCAGTGGGGCTGGGGAGGAGGCTGGGGTGGAGGCTGGGGTGGACCTTGGGGCGGCTGGGGAGGAGGCTGGGGTGGACCTTGGGGTGGCTGGGGCCGTGGCTGGGGCGGCGGCTGGGGCTGGTAAATCCGACTATGACCGCGAGGATGGATCACGTGGCAATTCCAGTGTCGCTCGTCTGCACGTGCCGGTTTAGTCGCGAGCTCTAGTTGACTTTTCCATTTGAGCACGAAAAATATGAAGTGAACGAATTGAGCATCCGACTTGTTTGATTGTCGTCTTCTACGAGTTCACGATAATCCATAGCCTATGGTGGTCCGTAGGCAGATTTATCTATCATTTTCGTTGCAGAAACAGCAGCCGTTTCTTTTTCTTTGATTCTCTTTCACGTGCAAGTAGAACCTGCATGGCACAAAACTCGGCGATGATCTGCATTTTTGATCCGGAAGTTCCTCAACTATGAATGCACCACATTTGCAACTGTAGCGGTAATCCGTGTAAATCTTTCCCAAGTATTTTTTGAAGGCAATTGCAGTACTATTTGTTTTGGTAAACCAGCTGTGAAAGCTTAGGCGGTGCCGATTTCTTGGATGGCGCCGATAAGGTTTCGTATTTTTTCTAGAAATCGTTCGACAGAACATCACGATTAGAAATCCATCGCACAGGTAGGGTTACGATACCTTCGTCACGTACTCAGACGAACGA
This sequence comes from Phytophthora agathidicida, assembly GCA_025722995.1. Classification (NCBI taxonomy): domain Eukaryota; phylum Oomycota; class Peronosporomycetes; order Peronosporales; family Peronosporaceae; genus Phytophthora; species Phytophthora agathidicida. Next base: position 1,349,581 of record CP106972.1, on the reverse strand, counting down.
AGAATACACAAACGATCTGCTGCCATTTATACTCAGCGCACGAAGGTTTCTGACTCACTACGTTGGCTGAGAAGTTCATTGGCCAACCAGTCACGGCTGAAGAAGCTCTAAATTAGCGCCAATTGTTTCTCATGGAACATTTTACACTGGCGTTTTTAAAGTACTTCCTTCACCCGTTTTCTCAAGATACAGAACGGAAACGCTCCACTTCAACGACTAGAAGAGGACTGCGATCGCCGTCACGAGCTCTATACTATATAGATAAGCCAGTGTCCAAATTTCAGAGCCTCTTACCGCGCGACTCGAAATTCCGCCGGGGTTGAGGGTCAAGAAATTCATTGATCTTGAGCCAAGAGCGATAGTAGTTTGCCACACAAGCAACGATATTCACATAATTCCAGCCAGCATGTTAATATAAGCTCCCCTGGCTTGCATGTCGGGAGATCCAAGAACCAAAGCCAGCAATGATCAACACTTTCTTTTAGCAGAAGTCCCGCGTCACCATGCTCGCGCCTCCCATGCCCGTGTTCATCGAGGTGCCCAAGAAGGGGGGCTTTGTGGTGACGCCGTGCTCTTGCGGAGCGAAGGACTTCAAGCTGCGACGCCAGCACAACCACGAACGAGACAGCACCAGCGAGGCCAAGCAGGCAGCCAACTCCGCAAGACTTCGCCGCAGCTTCTGGCGCAAACCTCTGGGTATCGGACCCAAGTGTGTGTCGCAAGCAGCGACTCAACGCATCGAACAGACCTCGCCTCGTTGACATCCACGCTGCGTACGCAGACTATGACACCGTGACGGTGGCTGGTAAACGTGTCCCCTTCACGCTGGACATGCAGCAGCGCCGGCGAGGCTCGTGGACGCCTCTGGAAGCGATCCACGAGGACGAATAACAACGTCGCCGATCTTGGCCATTTCAGTATATTATTCCGTCTTCGCCATTAACTCGTCCAACCCGAGCGTTCATGCTGGAGGATCAACCACGCATCGTCTAGCAACTCGAGGGCACTAAACGACACTAAGGTAGCTTGAATCTTTGCAATTTGCTTGTAAAACCTGGAGAGCGCAAGGAAAGCCATGAAGGGGAATACGGTGCTTATGCGCGCGCCCAGCAGCTCGGATCCTCAAGCCGTCGCAGTATCAGCCACCACTGTTTGCTGTACTGCGGTTGAGGTCAATCCGAGCGACGCCAGTTCCTTTTCCTTGGATACTAGTTCCAGCAACAGGTTCCAAATTGGAGTCCAAGCCGAGAATCGCCAAGGTCGTCTGAAACAGGTCTCGGATCCTTGGCCTGGTCGCCGATTTCTTGCGTTTCTTGCTGCCATCCTGCTCACTAGCACTCATCAGCTCCAATGCCGAATCCTCCCGTTGCTCGACTTCGTCCGTCTCCGTAGTCCTGGCCTGCTTGTTACTGTCTTTCGTGTTTGCAATCTTCCACATCCTGTCGAACTCTTCCTCAAAGATGGTCACTAAATCACATCAAAAGTTGGTATTCTCAACTTTCCTTTGGCAAACGATAGCAACGTATGGTACCGATTGGTCCAGTGAGGACCACCGCACACTCGTAGCTGGACCCATCCGTGCCATGTCCGCTCCAGTTCTGCGAACCGATGACTAGGATCTGTCGACAGAGATGGGAGTCGTTAGAGATGACCGGGAAGCCTCACATAGTGGGGGATCAAACCTCGCCATCGAAGATCGCAACCTTCCAATGGAACGGATGGATGCAATGACATATCTGAGCGCCGGCCTTGATGAGTTTCCCGATGCCGATACTGTAAGCTTTGGCATTGTCGAAGTCGAGCAGCAGCAGGACGCCGACACCGCGTTTCAGCGCTTCGTTCAGCGCACTGAGAATGTCCGGTTCCGAGGCCACAAACATGCCAATCTTGATTTCCTTGAGCTCGGGGTTCTTGATCAGCGTGACGATCTTCTGTTTGCCGTTGCTGTCGAGCCAATAGTCAGGGACTGCCAGCGTCAACCGCCTCTTGGCTTCAGGTCTCAAGTGCTTGAAGGTAGATATAGGGATGCCCGCGTCCTTCGCGACTTGGTTCAGGCCCGCGTTCGTGTACTCAAGTGGCGGCAGGTGCTTGGTGATTTCGATGACGGTCTTCGATATGGGCCACTTAGGTGGGCGGCCCTTCGGCTTGTCCCTGACGTCCTCGCCGTTCTCGACGCGCTTCGCCCACATCGCAGCACTCTTTTTGCTGCATCCGCCGCCGGCCTTGGTAATGTCTTCCCAGCTATCGCCGTGAGCCTGAGCGATTCTACGTCGAGCACGGCTTTCAGGCGGCCCAACGAGTCTTCGTAGCGGCGTCGCGTGCTTGCCACGCGACGGCCATTGTCGTCCACGATGGACGAGTCGCTGAAGGAGCAGGACGAGAACCCTCGATGGTAGTGGGTTGGCAAACGACGTTGAAGTCGCGCGCGGCATGCTTTCAAACGTGCGGCACTCGCTACCAGGCGCCGACATGGATCACAAGATGTCAAGGACCGCACACATGCGTGGACTCTTGATCACCCCCTGATAGCAAGAGCCCTTGATCATGTTGACTGGAAAGATATCCGTGCCATCACAGGAGCCACAGCTTGGGGCGAGCAATGCTCGGGACTTGCAAATGGATTTGCGATAAGGTGGGGGAGTACCAACACCAAGGATTAAATGGTAATACTCCCAACTTCAACTTTAATGTAGCCATATCGTCACACGTCACATATTCCATGTACGCCACACCGCATCTAGAAATGTTACGCTAAGGTGACTCTAATCCTGCGACGTCATTCAATCTAAAAAGTCCTGCAGGACGAAAGGGGAGGAATATGGCCAAGATGCTGGTGCTGATCGCGGCGCTGTGTCTGGCTGCAGCCAACGCCCTGTACGCGGACCAGGCGGGCGAGTTCGACTGGAGCGCCGAGAACTTAGGACGCGCGCAGAGAGTGGTCTTCGGCGGCTCCGTCAGTCGCGGGCCGCACTCGGTCGTGTCCAGAGGCACCACCCGCGCCGTGTACGTGGCGTCGGACGAGCGCTCGCGAGCGTTGGCGCGTCTGGACTCGAAGACGGGCGAGATCCAGTGGCGCCGCGTGTTTCCTGAAGGTTAGGACATTTTTAGGATTTTTAGGACAATTTTCGGAACTAACTTTTTAGGACGATGACGATGACTATCTAGGGGATGCTATCAACGACATTCAATTGACGAACTACGGACTGTTGTCGGTGTCCGGGTATGTGGCTAAAATATTCTTATTCGGGGGATTGTTTTCTTATTTTGGGGTTGTCCTGTGGTGCAGATCTGGACGCAATGTGAGACTTTGGGACCTGAATTCGGGCGTCCTGCTGTGGGACGAAGTGACAAATGAGGGACCTGCCCAGGAAGACGCTGTTTTCGGCGGTCTCTTCTCGCTGGATGGAGATCACTCAGTGGTGTTGACGTCCTCCAGTGTGGCCATGGTGAGTGTCAAGGACGGCCAAGTGAAGGTGCAGACGCTGCCTGAAGATTTCACCAAGGCGGCCATAGAGGCTACTGAGCTGTCGTGGCAAGCGGGATCGGATAACAAGGTGTTGTTCGTGATGGCCGGTAGCCACATGCTACAGTTCGACCTTGCGTCGGGACGTGCGGTGAACCACTTCAAGCGTCCGGAGATCAAGGAAGGCGACAAGGGTGATGTGCAGGCCACTACGGTGCTGCGTCGGGACAGCGAACAGGGCAAGACGGCTGCGGTTACCCTTACTAAGGATCAGTTGCTGCTGCAGGGATTGGAGAACAAGGAGGATGCTACGGAAATTGCGTTGAGCTCGCTGAAACTGGACGGAGACAAGGTGGTGGCTATTGATGCCAGCATCTCGAACTCTCTGGTAGTGGTGCTGTCCTCGGGCAAACGTGCCATTTTGAAGATTACGAGCTCTTTGGCTGTTGAAGTTGTTGCTGTGGTGGTTGCCAAAGGTGCCCTGATGGAATCTGTCACGGACGATTCGGTGCTCTTCCACGCTGCTGCGAAAAGCACTGGCAGCGTGGCGGAGGTCACGTCGTACTCTGTGAGCAAAAACTTGGTCCCTGTCACGTGGGAGTCCGAGCTCGACATCGCTTCGTTTGGCGGCGATGTTTCGCGTGCGTTTGTCGGATGCCCTAATACGAAGAAGGACTCAGTGCCCAGCTGCCGCGCTGTGCTGGTTCTTAAGGATGACGCTTTGATCATGACGTCCAACGACGAGGAGGCTGATGCTGCTAGCAACGGCAATGTGCAGTGGGTGCGCGAGGAAGCCCTGGCGAACATCAAGCGTGTGCGCTGGATTACGCCTGCGGAGACGGAGATCGAGAAGCAACCCCTAAAGCGCATTCCCTCCTTTCTGGAAGAGGTGGAACTTGAGATCAAGCGTCTCCAGCACCTCGTTGAGAAGGTGATGTCGTTCTCCTCGACATTCTTTGATGAGAGCACTCGACAGCGCGGTGTGGACAGATCGCGTGCTGCGCGCAAGGAACCGCCCAACGCGCACCTGTTCGGCTTCTCCAAGTACATCATGGTGCTCACTGACAGTGGCAAGCTGTTTGCCATCCGTGCTGAGGCTAGCACTGTGGCGTGGTCTGCCTTCGTGGGACCCGAGTACCAGCTCTTTGTGACTCGTGACCACCCAGCTCTTGGCTCTGGCGCTGAACTGCTGCTTGTCTCGAACTCGACGGAGCTCATTTGGCTTGATGGTGATGATGGTCATCAATTGGATACGGCTAACGCTGGCGCGGAGACCGGTGCCTCGTGGGTAGTTGTGCTGCCTAAACGAAAGCACCTCTCAACTGATGAAGAGCCGACAGCGCGCCGTACGGTTGCTGTGGTCTCGGAGGACTCATTCAAGGTTGCACTTTACCCGAAGGAAACCGCGGACTTCACTCACCCGGAGCTGGAACACTTTTACTTCTATCGCTACGACGAAAGCGCCAAGGTGCTTCGCGGCTACTTCATCGAGAATGTGGGAGATGCTAAGACGGTGGACTACCGTGCTCGCGAAGCTTGGTCTATCGTTCTGCCTCGCGAACAGCAAGTGATTGCTACGTCTCACAACCATGATCACTCCGTTGTGGACTCGGCTGTGACCATCACTGGCGACGACTCGCTTCTGATCAAGTACCTGAACCCGAACCTGTTCGGACTCGCAACGATTGCTACGGGCGACAAGGAGGCGACGTCTGTGCTTCACGTGAGTCTGATCGACTCCGTGGCAGGACGTATCATTCACCGTGCGCGTCACTCGCATGCTACGGGCCCTGTCCGTATGGTGCAGAGTGAGAACTGGCTGGTGTATTCGTTCTGGAACTCCAAGGAGAAGCGCACGGAGATGGTGTCGCTGTCGCTATTCGACGGTGCTGTGGGTATGCACTCGCTGAACCCGTGGAAACGTCCGTCGTGGACTTCCACGCGTTCATCGTTCGACTCGAAGGCACCGTTCGTGCTGCAGAAGAGCTTCATCTACCCCACGAAGATTACGGTAGGTGCCTCGACGTCTTGCAGCTTTCACCCTGTTTTTATATGGTTACTGATTGTGCTCTACAATGGATGTGTTCGTAGTCTCTGGGAGTGACGGTGACCTCGCATGGCATCACGCCTCAGTCCGTCTTGGTCGGCATGGAGACCGGTCAGATCTTCAAGCTGGCTCGTAACTTCATTGATCCGCGTCAGCCGGAGAAGCCCCTCACGCCCGAGGAGCAGGCGGAGGGTCTGATGATGTACTCGCCGCTGGTGCCTGTGTACAACCGCCCGCAGGCTATGCTGACGTACAACCGGACGGTTGAGAACCTGAACTCCATCAGCACGGCGTCCGCGGAGCTTGAGTCGACCACGCTGGTGTTCGCACACGGCCTCGACATGTTCTACGTGCGTATGACGCCCTCCAAGTCGTTCGATCTGCTGCCATCCGACTTCAACCACGAGATGCTGATCCTGCTGTGTTTGGCCTTCCTGGTGGCGACCTTCGTAACCAAGTCTCTGGCGCAACGCAAGGCTCTGAAGACGGCCTGGCAGTAGGGCTTGCAAAGAAGACAAGCAAGCTTAGCTGAGTGATGTAGACGACGAGCCTCAACAAATATACGCTTGCTTTCGCTGGTTATCGCAGAGGGTGCTGGATATCGATGGAAAGAATGCTAGCTACTGTTGCTACCACTGCTGCTCGAGCGAAGCACTTCGTCATGGACTAACTACCTCTAGGCGCATTTAGTGACCACCAGCAGAACTCCGGAAAGACCAGTGGTTGGGACGTCGGCCGTCCAGACGCGCCTTGCGATCAGCGCGCTGCAGAACCTCCAGCTTTACCTTCCACTCTTGCGATTCATCCAGGTCGCCTGCTGCCAGATAGTGCAGGTCTTCGCGGTACCGAGAGTCGGACGCCAAAATCTTGTTCTCGGGGTACGGTACCATGTAGCCGCTGTGGTGTTTGTTGATGCTCCAGTACGTCTTGTTGCCGAACACGAGGTCATGCAGCCAGGAGCCCGAGACGTCACAAATCTCACGCGGTGGAGACACAGAAGTGTCCAAGATCACACCACGCAACGAATCCGTCGGGGTTTTAGAGCTAGAAAACATTCCGCCCATTCCTGACTTGGCATCCGGATTGAGGCGCAGTTCGCACTGTAGATGGTTCTTCTTGTCTTCAAACACCATATTCCCCATGATGTCAACGGTACGGTCTCCCCAAAGCAACCCACCAATCTGCAAGTACGGTAGGTTGTACTCGATGGTCGTTCCAGGAAGGCCTTCAGAGTCGGGGAACGTCACGCGCACAGGCCCCTTGTTTGTGTTGAGCATTGCATTCGACTTCACGCTCATGCTCGCATGCCACAGCACAAAACCAGCGATGGAGTACTTTTCTCCGGTGAACTGGAAGTTACTGATAGGCGGGTGATGGCTCGTGTGTTCGCAACTTACATCTGTACCATCGTTCAGCGTAGACTGGAACGTCTCACCCAAGATGGGGTTAAACGGCTTCAACTGTCCAATACTGTGGTGCAGACCAGCCACGGCAAATGTCATGACGTACTTGAATCGCTCTAAAGCATCGTTCTGCGCGTGTGCAACGTTCAGGAACGTCGGCGCGTACAGCATTAAATCGCACACACGTTCCAGATTGGTGCGAGGCTCGAAAATACGCACAGGCAGCGATAGACTCACAGCCGACTTGCCCTCCAGGATTTTTGCTCCTGCCGATTTGATGACATCCTTCACCACGCCACCCTGCTTCTTGGCGACTTCCTTGTCGATCAATTTCAAGCCACCGCTAGGCAACGGCATCATGCCACGCATGTATGTCTTGGGGTGGAAAATCTCGGGGGATTCGCCATCCACAACATCTCCAAGAGCGCTCCCTTCGCTAGTGTCTACGTAACCTACGCTACGAGTTTCGTACTCCCCGTCACCATCTTCGTCCAAGCCACCACCAAAGCCAAGCTCGGATCCGCACAGCTGGGCTTGGTTAACGTATTCACTCAGCACAGACACGCAGTCCAGGCGCGACAGCAAGAATCTTTGGCGCGTGGAGGGCGACAACCACCCCTTCATATCCAAATCCGTAATGTAAGTGGCCAGCGTAGCGCGGCCTGAATCCACCGGTTCCAGCAACCAGCCGCTCAGTCCTACATGTGCACGCACAGTGCCCGAGATGACCGGCTTCAGCTCGTTGACCACAGACTTCTCCAGGATGAGCGCCACAGACTGGCCCATCTCATCAACAGACTTGTCGTCGCCTGAATCCTGTGAATCGGGTGTAGCAGACTCACGCACGTGGCGAAGAATCACTAGGTCACGGGGCGCCGTCAATGAACTGTAATCGATGCTGCTCACAATGCCGCCAATGGCAGCAGCGTACACCATAGCGGTCAGCAATCCTTCCCACGATGAAGCGCCCGAGAAAAGTGCCGCACACAAGGCGCACGCCGCTGCAGCCACATGAGGAGCCACAAACGGTTTAGTGCACTGGACCTGTGCGAAGCTTCCACTCGACAAATGCACGAGGTCCGTCGCGTCGTCAAAGTTGGCTACGTGCGATGACTGTGGGAAGTGTACATCCCATTCAGCACGGCGCCCGTGATCCGCCAGCAAAATCGCCGCAACTTCAGAAGACACGGGCAACACAACACTCGCTCGCGCATATTGCTTGCCAGAGCTTGAATCCGTTCCAATGCTGCGTAGCACACCGTTCAAGGCGCCAATCGGTCGGAACACAACGTGATTGCGGATCGAAGACGACGATCCTGTCGCGCTATGACCGCACAGCAGTGCCTCTAGCACATCTAACCCATGCGAAAGCTCATTCTCCAGCGCAATCGTCGTCGGCAGTCGCTGCGTCTTTGTACGATGAACTCGATGATGATGATGCTGCGCCGGCTGCACTGCACTGCTGTTCGAAGTACTCACCGCCGACGGTGCCGACGTCATCCTCGTCGCACGCTTGCCCTCTCCATTCACAACAGTATTCGAACTCGTCACCGCCGACGACGCCGACTTCAACGTCGTCGTACGAGGCTGCGCGGGTCCTCCCAGCGACGCCGCACGCTTCAAATGTGCTCGACTGTCTTCGTCATCCGAAGACGACGGGAGCCTCTGAGCCTGCGTTCTCTGTGGTCTTCTACTTGATCCCTGTGACGACGGTGCAGAACTGCTGGAATTGGCATTGGTCTCACTAGCAGCTGACCCATTGTTCACTCTAGCCACCGCCACCCTGAGCACATCCAGCCACTGAGTCACCACGACCCCTTCTTCAGCCGACAAGCAGTACATGATACCGGTGGCTGGGTCCGTCAAATAAATGCGAGGGGAGTTCCACGTCTCACTGAGCCCTCCGTCCTGCACTGTGCAGCCTTCTAATGGGATCACCGCATTGGGTTTGCGGTCTTTCCTGGAAATGTAGTAGGACAGCGTCCTGCCGTCACAGACGAACCAGCGGCGCTTCCAGCCTTTAAGACGCTGGCCCTTCTTTTGCAAGAACCCTTCCTTCATGTAGCTCGGGTCGTAGTCCGGCATGGACTCCACGGGGACCCGCTCAGGCCACTGCAAAGAAGAAATATAAAGTTAGGGTTTGTCAATTGTCATGTTAGGGTTTATCTTTTTTTGATAACAGGGGATAACAAGTTAACGTACGTCATTGTTAACCAGGTCATTAAAGCGCTGCTGCGCGTCTTGAAGCGCCTGCATGGCTCGGTCCCGCTTGCGTTCGCGAGCCGCGTCGCCGCCGTTGGCGCTGTGGCCGTTGCCTTGGTCCTTCGTGGTGTGCTAAGGTCTGCGGCCCCTGCTCCCTGTCGAGGCTCTCGAGTACCAAGAGGTTTCGACACGTACGCGCGAGGGGATGAAAGGCCGAGTGCTCAATAGCGAGCTCAGCCCAAAGCCTCCAAGCTGCTTGCCACGTGCGCAGAAGCTGCGGATTGAGGCCAGCGGGCAGGCAAGAAATAAGCCGGCGCTAGTGATTGGCCAAAATGCTAGGTAATGACCTCAAGTTGCAACGACCTTGCGAAAACATATGCTCATGCATATAGCGATGCATTTGGTATACAACTGACATCAGCTGTCAGACACAAAACGATATGGTTTTGACTTTGCGCTCTGTAGACGATTGTAATTTCAAACATTAGGTATCAGAGTGGACAGGACCGTATGCTTTTTTGCTTGAAGCCCCTCAAGTAGCAACAATCGTCTCGAAGAGACACAAGAGCCTTAAAGGAGCGTCGCGTCGCCACGCAGGATTCTACAACAGCCCGATAAAGGATAGCGATAAAGGTCTGCTTCACCAAGAGAGTGTATCTGTGTATCCATCGCTGACGTGTCAAAAACTCCAGAAACAGTGCAACCATGAGCACTGCCACGTACCAGGTCCTTGCATCCTCAACGTGTTACATCTTGTTGTCATTCAGAACTGATACCTTTGCTGATTCATGTAGACGCCCGACTCGAAGAAAGAGGAGTTCCGGAAGTACCTCGAGAAGAGCGGCGTCGTGGATGCACTGACTAAAGTGTTGGTGGGACTCTACGAGGAATCGGACAAGCCGCCGAACGCTGTGGACTACGTCAAGCGCTTCATGGGAGCTCCGACGGGCATCGACGTTGACGCACTGCGAGCGGAGAACGAGGAGCTCAAGAAGAAGAACGCAGAACTCATCAAAACGATTGAAGAGCTCAACAAACGGGTGAGTGGGTCAGGTGGTGCAGTGAAGAGAGAAGAGAGTCGATTTACTGACTTGTTGTTGTGTGTTGGACAGCTCACGACGGAGGAGGAAGAAGAGGAAGCGTAAGCGTAAAGCTGCAGACTGACGTTGCAGCTTTCAAGCGCGATCCCGTATCTATTAACTCGTTGTTGGTTGGCCATTGCCCAACCAACTAATCCACTCTCCATTTGCAACCTTCTCTTCCCGAATCGTCTCCCAACTTAGGTGCACTGGGCCAGTAGCTCCGTGATGTTGTCCTGCACCGACTGTTTCTGGCGGTTGAGATAGTTTTTACGGGCTTCCAGCGACGCCACCTGTTCATCGACACGCTTCTCCTCGCTCTTCATCGCCGTCGCGTTCTCCTCTCTGTCCGTCTGGAGGAACATCTTTCCAATACTACGGAACGTCGTCGTGCCCTCGGGGAGATCCGCCACCTCCCTCTCCACCAGTGCCAGACGCTTCTTCTGTCTCGTGTACGCCTGCAACTTGCCCTCAATCTGCTCCAACTCACGCTGGATCTTCTGGAACTGCGGCTGCAGCTCCTGCAGCTCCTTGGCAATGTGCATGGGCACCTGACGGCCCCCCGATTGAGCCGAGGCCGCCGAGCTCTTGGGCGCCACCTCCTGGTTCAACTGTCTCAGCAACTTCTTGATGCCCGGAACCTTCTCCGGGTCCGTGGCCGTCGCTTGGGCCGTTTTCAGCGTCTCGATGGCCTCTTTCTTGCGGCCCAACTGCTGCTGCGCATTGGCCAAGCGGTGGTAGCCCTTGGCGAACTTGGAGTTCCTCTTCACGCACTCCTGCGCGTCTTTCTCAGCCAGTTCCCACTTGTCCACGGCGCCGTAAGCTGCACTGCGGTTCGAGTAGTACACAAAGTTCTCCGGGTTCAGACGAATGGCTTCGGAATAACACTCGACGGCCTTGTCGAAGTTCTTCTGGTTGAATTCCTCATTGCCGAGCCTTGAATATGGGGTTGCAAAGTATAATATGTTAGAGGTGGGTTGGGGACATGGAGAGAGTGGTGGTCTACTGGTTATTGTATTGATACGCACGTCTTCTGCGCCTCGGCGGCGTCGTGAATGGAGCTCATGGTTAGACGATGGATCCCCCGTGTCAAAATACACTGGAGGAAATGCGTCCCGTGGAATTTTATATCATTATTATAAAGTTAGAAAGGGGATGACAGGATGGCTACATTTTAGTTGAAGCGGACTGGAATCCGCTTTTCCTGGGAAAGTTTTCTGGCATGTGCCATTTGAGAGTTCACTCTCAAACCACGCAACATGCGCCCGGACAGAGAGAACCCCAGCTGCCGTCTACAACTTTTTCAAGCGATGTTGATCGAGATATTGGCGTGCAAGTGACAGAGGAGGAAATCGTTCGCAGTGACGCAAATGTACCAAACACCTCTGCAATCACAAACGACATCGACGATACTCCGCTGTGGGCGATTGTTCTGATGCGAAAGTTGGGCCGAATTCATAAGACTTTAATCGATACGATTGAGGACTGCGACCGCCACGAAGCTAGACAGCGGAACCGTCGAGCTGCGGCTCATAACGCGCGATGCATCACCTACCGCACACCATCCAAGCGCTTTCGACGGTTCTGGAAGACAACTCCAGGCATCGGCGCTTCTTTGCCTAACTCGCCACCACTTCGTCGCGCTATACCCGTAGACAAGGTTAACCACCGCGTTCCAGCTCAGTTTTTCCCGACCAACTCTAAGGAGCTTGCCACATGGACCCACGAGCAAATCAACAAACCGAGTATGATTCTGGACGAAGACTTTGGGATCCGCGCTGGAGACTCGCTGCGTCGACGCCAACTGCTACTTCTGGGTTTCCTTACTCGTCTTACGTAAGGAGATGAAATCTCTACAAATTTTGTTAGCCAGGCTGATGTTTGAATTTGATGAAGCAGGATTTCTCACTTTTTGTTTGAGTCGGTGAGCAGAAACACTTGCACTGTGGCGCAAGCGCAGCTACCCCCTCTCGCTGCAATTGTTCTTCCACGCGCACCCGCAGTTGCAGTTGGAGACCCAATTGCAGATGATAACGTCTACCAGGCTGTTCGAGAAGCCGTGGAGCGGTATCATTACCACCTGCAGTTTCCAGCTCTGGTGACGCTCGAAAACGTTGTCGAGACCATCGTTAGGTGCGACGTAATTCTGCGCCAGCATTCAGCTGCTGTGAACCCGTTCCAGAATGCTCCACAATGGGCAGCCAACATCCTGCGTCGAGTTGACACCAATCAAGAAGCCACAACGAGACTCCGACGTCAAATGCGTAGGGTGCGGCGAGACGTAGCTGAACTCCAGACTTCCCGCTTGGTCGCTGAAGCGGAACTGTGGAATATCCGGGCTGCGGCTCATAGTGTCCGCTGTGTTGAAGCCTACAAGGTAGATGGTACGCTGTTGGAGTTTCGACCGTTCCGAAAAACCACTCCAGGGAAACCCATTGCCCGGAAGCCCCCACCAGCTGTGCCCGCTGTGGGCATGAATGAACCTGTGCCTGCGCTGTTTTTCCCTATTGACTACGAAGATGTGATGGGGTGGAGAAACGATGGCATCAGCGCGCTATCCATGATCCTAAACAACACTTTTGGGATCCAAGCACGTGATCCCGTGTCTCGACGCCGACAACTCCTGCTCAACTACCTGACAACTTAGTTCGCAGCAACGACGGCAACGAATGATTCGATGAGTTTGGCATCTGAGGTGAAGAGCCATGACAGCTTATTCCATTTCCCAGAGAATGTAGTTGCGACGGCATGCCTTCTGATGGCGCACACATCATTTTATGCACATGTAGAAGAATCCTCAAACGAGCATAATAGCAACTCTTATGCTTTCAAACTGAAAATGGCCCCGCTGGGCGATACCAGTGCCCTCAGCCCTGAAACCCTTCTTGCATCGCTGTCTCGATAACTCGCAGCTCCCCATCGGTATATTCTGACAAAACGTGCCCCTTCTTGATCGTTCAAAGATCTTCATCAGCTTTTGGCGAAAGCTTGGCAGATCATTGGCATGCTGCTGTACTCGTTTCCAAACTTTCCAGCAACTCTCTCGCCTGAGAACTTAACACTTCCACTTCTTCCAGGCGCTTGTTGCGGCCTTCGCTAGTTTCGATCGGATCTCTCAACGCTTCTCTGCTTTCACGCGTACGATTTGCACTAGCACCAATTTCGATTCACAAGACTGCTGCGTATAGGAACCATCGATAAAGTGGCGTAGAGCTTCGCGTGCAAACTTTTCAGCCGCGGTTACTGAAGCTTTAGCATCAATAAACCGAAGTTTCGCACTAAAAGGTTGTAGTACCCAACGAACCGGAACGACGAATTCGACACGGGCAGAGTACTATAGTTGATGTCGGCGGAATCAGCACCTTGGCCACCTTTCGACCTTTTCAGCAGCGCAACACAAGCCTCGAAAACTTTCTGGCATGGCGGTCTCTTCACAGCAGCTCCGAGCATACGAAGGTCGTGGTATAAATGCTTGCCTTGAGTACCATATTCAACCGCAGCATTTACACGCTCTTGAGAAGCAATGTGCTGGTGTTGGGTGTACGTGATGAATTTCTTCTCTGCTGCATCAATTGCAGCCCTCTTGGTTACTCGTCCGTATCGACGAAGCCCACGGATCGGTTTCTTGCAATTCGGACATTGAGGCGTATCGATAAATTCCCCAGGTAAAGCCCCGCGAGGGTTTCCATTGTTGTCGTAGTACCCTTTCATGTGGAGTGTACCATCAAGGGTTGTCATGGTGTACACCATTTTGCAGCACGGCATCGCCAGAACAGGGTCTTCCGATAGATCAACCTCGCCATAGGTTTGAAAGAGAATCACGTCGGCAACACGCTCTTTCACATCATCATCACCACAGACTTGACAGAATTCTTGCGAAGGACAGTTCTCTCCGCAGATACTTGGACACTGGTGACCACATTCAAGTGATTTCGTGCATCGGTAGTCGCACAAACGTCGATTGCAAGGAGCACCACACGGTAAATCACAATCTCCACTGTGCTCACAACTCCAGGTGCATGGTTCAGTACACGCGGCGCACGGATCGCTGCATGGATGATTGCAAGACCCGTGTTCACAGCTAAAGACGTCGCAGATACGCTGGCATGGGGGACAAGCCGATTTCCCATGGCAAACTCCGCGACATCTGTGGCAGCACGGCAGCAAACGCTCGCATTCCTTTTGACAAGCACCATGTACTGTAGGCTTGATTGGGAAGTCTGGCTCTGGTTCTCCCTCATGAGCCTTCAGAGTGTTTTCAATACACTCACTGCACTTGCGAGTGCACGAATGGCCGCACGGAAGCACCGTATTACATGTTTGCTTGCACTTGATCTTCACAGTGCTGCAGGTGACGCGCTGCATGTGTCCGCATTCAGGAACGAACTCATCGACAGGCGCTTTACATTTCAGCTTCGACGGCTTCTTGGCTTCAAAGCACCGTGCATTCTGGTATGTATGACCACAAGGTAGAACAATTGAACCAACTAACACTTCACACCGGCCACAAGCGTCACCACAAACACCAGGACATACATGTCCGCAACCCTGCTGTAGTCGTGGACATGGTTGTGTGCAATAAACGGCTTGATGAGACGGCTGGTCCACGTGACAAAGTTTTGGACAAGCATGCCCACAACGTGGAAGCCGTCTTCCGCATGGCCGTAGACAGCCTCCGTCAGGCGCTAACAAGGCAAATGATTCCGAATTCGTGGCGACGCGTTGATCGCCTAGGTGGCGCTGGCAATGCAACGGTAGCCCGTCCCCATAACATTCATCAGTTTGCAGCTGATCAAGCACTTGCTGCCACAGAGGCGATTTTGCACGTAGCAACTCACCATGGCCCACAAGGATCAATCCATGCTTCGCTCGAGAAAGTAGCACGTTGATCCGGTTTGGCGTTTTCAAAAAGCCAATTGTTGCGCGGCCATGAGCATTAGGACTGCTACGCACCAGACTCGCCAATATTACAGTAGCTTCCTCGCCTTGGAAATTGTCGATAGTAGCAGCACGAATTGCACCAGATAACTCTTTCTTGGTCACTCCTAATGCAGCAGGACTGTCGTGCGGGATCTCGTCGTCATCATCGTCGTTATCGTCGAATGTGCGCTGAATTTCCTCCAAGTCGAGTTCGTTTAGTTCCAGAATAAACATCCCTCGCAGAGCTGACCGTAGCTTCATTAACTGACCCACATACGGAGTGAGAATCGCGATATCGCTGGTGTGATAGCCCTGCTGCAGGAGATACTTCAGAGTTGCAACGAGGTACGATACTTCGTACTCGTTAGAGTGAGAGCGGGCTGACGCCCCCAAGACTGCAGACGCTCCGTCTTCAGGATGATTGTGGTTCACAAAAAACACGCTCTTATCCACACCAAGTAGAGGTGGATATTCCAGCGTCTCACGTGCATCGCGAAGTTCGGGGTAAAACGACTTGCGTATCAATTGCGAAATTTGTGGACGCATACGGTGTTGCTCTGTCAACATCCAGAACGGTAAGCCTGATGTTGGGGCAACCAAACGTTCAAACAGTGATACATCGAGTGCGAACCGCTCACCAGACGCACTTTCCACGCTGAGATTGTAGTCAGCAATATGCGGGCGTAGTTGCTTGTGGTCACCAATAAGCACTAGCTGTTGACACGCTGGTGACAGGCATGCCAGAAGTTGTGCCTCGAGTACTTCTCCAGCTTCTTCGCAAATTACAACGGGAGGTGCCACAGCCGCGAGCTTCTGCTGGCTTTTCGCGACACCAGTGGTTGTCATACCGATTATTTGCACACGTCTGAGTACTTCCACATCTGCTTGCTCTCTCACTGTCCCAATCTTCTTCATTGTCCCCCAGTAAGACTTCTGAGCTTTAATAAGTTCTTCCACACGGTCAGCTCGCATATTCTCAACCCATTCTGCTAGTGTGTCACGACGTTTTACGAGGCTCCACATCCAGACATTTGAGTTATGCATCCAGCCATTTGCACCCTGGCGTTGTGGTCCACGACGCTGTGAAGCGCTAATATCCTTGCCGTTGATCCAATAGTCCAAAATGTCATCGCATCCAGCAATTTTCCAGTCATCCTCGAACAACTCGGCACTGCGCTCAGCAAAATAATCGTACGCATCAGGATAATTAGTTTCCAGAAACCATTTCAATGATTTCCAAGTAGGTCGACGAGTCTCCGAATTAAGCTCTCGCAGCGCAGAAGCAATAGCATCCGCGTTTTTATCAAGCTCCTCGTAAAGAAGTTTCAATTCGTAGCGCTGGAATGTCTTGGGCAATTTGTTCAGATTATACTTCTCCAGTTTTGGCTCCTTGCATTGTCCACCGATACGCACGAGACTTGTGATACCAATATCCAGGAGATGACACAAGAACTGGTCCAGTGCGTGATTTGTGTAACACACGATCAGCACAGGCGAAACCTTCGCCTCCACTATAATTCTTGTAAGCATCGACCCAATGAATGACTTGCCGCTACCGGGAAGACCTTGGATGCACGCAACACGACTGCTCAGTGCTTCTACCAATGCCTTCGCTTGATCATGTTCTAATGTCGAATATTGTACCAATGCAGTCTCACATGCCACTCGAGAGTTTTGTTGCAGTGGATGCAAACGCAGTTGCTGCGGAATACCGTTTGCTGCACCAGGATGGGTTCGAATTACCGAACTGAGATCAAAAGTAAATTCGTTTGCCTGGCAATAAATCGGGGATTCCATTCGAGTTTCTCCCTTCGCTGGCGGAGTCTCCGGCGCTAAATACTCGAGAAATGGCAAGGTGGATGGTTCCAGTATTTGAAGAGTACGGAGGACTGGCTCATAGCCGACGAAAAACACTTTGTTGAACTCCAACAGTAGCATGTGCGGGTTATTCTGCTGTTGATTTCCTCTCACCGATGCGATATGCTGCCATTCTTCAAGTGTTGCGAAATCTTCAGTTTCAAATGGTTGCAAGGTTATCTCCACCATGTCCTTCACTAGTCTGTCCAAGTCCCGTTCGACAACCTGGCAATATACCACTTTCAAGGACTCCTCGACGTATGTGACTAGCGCAACCATTCCATTGAAAGGCAGCCGACCAGTCTTTTCCCACAGTTCTTTACGGCTTTTGGCATCATCTCGTTTCGGCTTTTTTGAAGGCTTGGCCCTTCCTGTCATCTCCGCCACGGACGGTTGTGGAAAGCGCACATCGATGCAAAGTCCATGTCGCTCACAGCGGCGAGTTTTATCGCGCTCACCTCTGCTGTCCGTGTGTCTCAGCGGTATTGCAGTCTCGATAATTCGATAGACGTTGTAATCCACGTCTGCATCTCTCAGACGACCAGCGGCAAGATCGCCTTTACTTTTAACGAGCCGATTTCCCAGATCCTGTAAACAAGATCGAATCGTACCGCACAAATCCTCTCGATACAGTCGAAAATGTGTATCGACCCAACGCTCTGGTCCTGGTGGCAACCAGTGAGCGTTCTCGTGGAACGGGAAATTGCCAGGCAGTAGTGGTGGTTCACGAGACAAACACTCCTCCATTGTAGGCAGCAGTTGAATATCTCGGATATCTCGGCAATCGTTGTCGTGGCGTGGACCAACACTGCCGTCCTCCAAGACCGCTTCGCCAGGGATTCCCACTTCAATGACATCCCAAGGTTGAGGCTCGGATAATTCTGCGCTTGATCTTTGGTGCGCTTCCCTTTTAAGGGCTGCAGCTGCTTGCATGCCGCGCTCGCCACGGCGGATCATCTTGCGCAGTCGATTGATTTCTTCTCTCATGGTCTTAAAGCACAATGTCGAGTCCAGAGGAGAATCACTCTCTCGGCTACCATCAATCCACTCGGTCGTCAATGTGTCCACATAGTTCACCGTCTCCTGGAAAACATTTTCATAGATGAAGTCTTTAAACTTGTTGCCTAGCAAATACAGCAGCCGGATGAACGGAAGACACACCTGCGTAAAACACAGGGGTGCGTATTTCCGCCCCTCGGCTTCTCGTAGAAAGCTCGCATGTGACAGCTCTCTGTCCTCAATACTGTGTTGCTCCACAATCTGCTCCAGGTGTTCCAGATAAAGTTGAAAGAGCTTCACGTGCGCCGTTCGCACGAATGCGTAGACATAGTTGGCTTCGTTCATGTGCTGACTGACCATCTCCAACCGACGCATCGTCAGCATCGTCAGGAACGGCACGAATCCTCTCTGGAACGACACCACGTCACGTCGTCTACCAGCGTCATTTGAGTACTTTAGCTCCAGTAGTTCTTGAATAATGAGCACTCCACGTCCGTCCGGCTTGCCCCATCCTCTCACAAATTGTGAAGCCATAGCTTCTTTATTCAGAGCATGCAGCCCCGAGTTAATGAAGTTCAAAGCTTGTGTCTGGGTGTTTACCAGCCATGGGTTATTAGGATCTTGCTCTTTTAAAAATCCCTTCCACAACACCTCCAGACGATCTTGACCTGGCCAGAAACACACCAAAGTATCGGAATGACCTGAAAAAAAGGCACTGGTCTGTAGTTTATCCGCCAGTTGAGTCTGTAGCGTCGCTAATGAGAACGGAGACGTTGCTACAGACTCGGTATGGTGATTGTTATTGCTGTTTGGTCCTTGTTCGACGTTGGTGGCGCCTGTTGCATGGGAAAACTTGCACGAATCCCCAAAGCGACATTTCCCACTGCGCTGGAAGTTGAAACAGAGCTTCGGTGGCATCTCGACGGCCTTCTGATGCTTCCTTGACGGGGAAAACGAGGAATGACGTTTGCGCCCTTCGAAAAAAGATCCGAGAGAATGGGTACATTCGTGTGCACCACACAAAATATGTCATCCGGTATAACACGTTCAATTTTTTTGTTACTTGTTAATGTTGTGTTAGTGTGCAATATACAACATGTAGTGGCCGAGGAGCGATTTACTCCTTCTCGTGCATCATGCACTCTTCTTCGGCAGCCGAGTACTCGGGGAAGTCGGACGACGCACAGAAATGTTTCTGCATGACTTCGTTGAGCTCCTCCTGCGCCATGGCGTGGGAGTCCATCATCGGGATCTTGTCCGGGGTCAGCGGAACAACCGTCGACAGCAGCGTGTCCTCCATGGGCGAGAACTCCGGGAAGGCCGACGACTCGGAGAAGTGGCTGGATGCCGCCTCCTCTAGCGTCTCCTTGAGGTCCAGGTGCGCCACGGCAGCGGCGTTGAGGCTTGTGAGGGAAGGCTTGGCTGTCTGCAGAGCCATCAACAGCGTCCTGGACGTGGAGATGGCACACGTCAGTAGCTGGCGCTGGAAAGCTGGAGAGCGAGTGATGCGCAGCATGATGTGTGATGGCCTGGTGGGTCTTGGCGCGTTGTGCTTGGCTTGGTTCCCTTGCTGGCTGGCAGAATCGATAATGAGCGAGAACCTGCGACGGGTATGGTATGTCCTATGCAACTTCAACTTCGGATACTTCTCGATCGCGATAGGCTGACTCGCAATCGCGATAGACGGGGTTCGGTCGTGAACGAGAGGCAGCAGAGTCCAGGAGAGGCGGCTTCTGGGGAGCGCAACGAGGAGAGGGAGAGCATCGGAGCCCGTCAAAGTCGGCGAGAGACAAGCCCATGTGCTTAACGGGTAGGTCTGCTGTGGAGACCACGGGCCAATCTCTGCGTGTCTTCACGTAGTCCATCGACCAAGCTCCTAACTGCCTCGAACTTGGTCGTGACAGTGATCATGACAGTGGTCCTTAGAGACTCCATCTCGCCCTTCTGAGCCTCCAGTTCGTCTCTCATCGCATGCACTTCAGGACGAACTGTGTCGACGCTCACACGGAGATTGTCAAGCTGTCGGTCTGTGCTTTCGCAAATCGAATATTGTTGCTGTTCCATTCACTGGAGCATCCGGTACGCTTCATTCGGACCCATCCGCGCTACTGCCAACAGTCTCCTGTGTTCTTCGAGAGCGCGAACACGCTCCCTTTCCTTGACAGTCTCCGCTATCTCCTTTACAATATTTATCAGAGTAGGAATGATGGATTTGTCATTCGTGAAGTACTGGTCGAACATAATTCCATTTGCGAGACGCGGTCGCCAGTCTGTTCCAGCGTCTTGGCCACCAGTCTTTCTATTGCCTCCCGCACCACAGCATCCTCTAGCTGGTTTATATCGATATCCCCTGTATCTATCGTAACCTCAGGGCCCTTCATTTCTTCATCCGTAGACCCAGGAGGGCTCGGTGATGAAAGAGTTGGCATTGACGGAGCTGGACGGTGAACCGCACGACGAGGTTGTTGGTTGTTACCGTCCTCGTGCTGTTTGGTCTCCGCCTCGTTTAGCAGAATTGGAGCGGGCGGATTTGGACGAGGTTGCTGGTTGGTATCGTCTTCAGCATCTTTGGTCGCCGCCTCGTTGGCCTCCGCCTCGTTTAGCAGGAAGTCGAGGTCCATATGCGACCTTTTGTCGGTGCAGCAGAATTGTAAATGGAGGAAGGTAAGGAGGAGGAGGACGTGGGAAATGAAGGAAAAGTAAAGGAGAACATGAAAAAAGTGAAGGATTTTTTCATTTTACAAGACGAACATCCACAAAGGTGATGGGATTGTTTGAGCACACATGACGTATATTGTTGGCCTCAATACATTACGCTGTCATCGATAAATTTTATTTTGTGAAGGAATGATAGGAGGTTACGTAACAAGTTGTCCATGAAGACGATAGAAAATATTGACAAAAGCATCCCACCAGCATTCTGTACAAACGAAAGAAATTCATCGAAGTTGCCAGTTTTCTGTCTCATTAACGATTTTGCTTACTTTTGTTCAGCTTTTCGTGCTCTATTCAACTCACGTGGAGCTTTTAGTTCTGAAAACTATAGAAGCGACGACTGAGTTAGCATAGATGCTCAATGTGCCAGAAAGAAGATAATTGTTTTCCAGAGCGATGAATTTGTCTGTCTAAGATTCAAAGAACTGGAGAAGTTTTCCCCGTCATTGTGGGTATCTCCGACGCCAGCAGAACCCAAAACGTGGGCTGAAGCACAAATCGTATTACCACTCATAGCTTATAGAAGTACGGCACTCGGGCGATAGTGCTGTGTTACGTAGCCAGGTAGATGACACAGCACAAGGATACTCCACCACACTCGTTACTCCTGCTTACACCTCCTTTGCTACGACTTCCTGCTGAGTCTGCTCCACTTCACAAAACAAACTAAAGACAAAACCCCTGTGGCTGAGCTGGCCCTCCTCGATCCCAAACGTTGCCTTCACTATGCTTCACAGCTTGACCACCATTTCACCATGTGCGACTGGGACTTTCGCCGCACTACTTTGAGCGCGTATGACTTCCATCACAACAATGTCGAGGTAGTACAATCTTCCGCAGCCGTCTTCCAAAACGAGACCAACTCTGGCGGATTCATCTCAATACTCTGCATGAGCTGGTACGCAGGTTTGGGTATCGGCGTTTTCACGACCGGGGGGTGACGTACCCAACAAACCAAATGTTGAATCCACCTCCAAGATTTTTTGCGGTGTATTGTCTGGTAAACGAGTTGGCTCGGGACTACACCAACTGGTACTTGGCGAAAACTTCTCCCTACGTGATCGACGCTGATTTCATCTGCGAAGTCACACTAGTATTTGCCTCCGTCGACTATAATAGCAGCTCGAGCCAGACCACTCTCTGCGGCGCTGAACAGGCTTAATGCACCAGATCAATGATAATGCCTAGTAGCGTGGAGATCAGGACCTCAACGCTTCTAAATCGGACACACTTATTTCTAAGGAATAGTATAAGGAATACTTGGATTCTTCAAATATCGCTTCACTTGCGTGCAAGAAGGGTGAAGGCTGTGAACGAGACCAAGAGCGATGGCTCGTCCGAAAACGGGTCGCCTTTGTCGCCTTGGTAGTTGCTTCTGCCAGACAGAAATGCATTTGGTCGTCCTTTTCCACCGATTCAGTCAGTATCTCGGCCATATTCTGCTCCATCAATCTCTCTAGGAACTTTGCTGTCACAGGTTCATCAATGTAGACTGTCACCATCGTGTTCGGGTCGTCAAACACCACGTGTGATCAAAAACCCGAGGAATGATGGAAGCAAATAACATCATTTAGTTGACGGATGCCGAGAGACTACTTTCCTGCAAGATTTTAAAATACGCGCATTTGCAAATTTTTACCAAGCTGAATGGGCATGTTCGAGTTTTTGGAACCTTGGCGAGCGATATTGCGTGATATACTGCAACGAGATGGTGATAATAGCGATGCAGCGAACTCAGTTGTGGAATTATCCTTTATACCGCTTGCTAAACTCCCTGAACCATGTTCGGCGCATACATTCACTGTCCGCTTTCCGGTTGATGAAACCAGTCGACGGGATAAAAAGCGGCTGCAGAAAATTCGAGAGGCAGTGGAGTTGTTTACGACCCTCTCAATGGTGAACAATAAAGCTTTCAAGAAGATGCTGTCGATACCAGTGAATACATGTACAGATGAACGCATAATTTACCCAGAATGGGAGTTCTGGATTCGTGGAACACTGGCGCCGACCGATCCCGCAACAATGCAGTCACCGGTCACTTGGGGCACCCTGTTGGGGATTTCAGACCATCCATCGCTGTCCTCCCCTGAGTTTCGAGAGGCCGCTCTGAAGCTGGAAAGCATGGGATACGAGAAAACCAGCGAAGTATTTATCCGCAGCAGGTATGGTATTAGCTGGGAAATCAACGTTCGGGGGTCATATACTATTGGCACACAGGAGTTGGATGAATCTGCTGCCGTGAGGACATTCCAAACGTTATTGGATATCGACGTCCCTCCTATTGTCCAAGTGTTTCTTCGGCGGAAATGTGACAAATTGGTGGAGATATGGCAACGAACACATGCAACTGGTGCATCATGTTCGTTCCTGTCCATCGATATACGGAATTTTACTGAGTCGGTAGACTTTCCAGAGATGGCAGTGGCATTGGCTCGGACAACAATATCAGACTCGTTTTGTCTTTGTTTCGAAGATTACGACAGTGTTACAACTGATATTGACGTCATGGACTCGCCACAGGTTGTTAGGAATGTAGGCGTTTTGCTAAACACACTGCTGCATGGTCGCTCGCTGTGCAACGTGTCTGGGGATAATTGCTGTTCGTCGCCAATTATATGCACAGCGAAACATGGACGGCTGGATTTGACGTGTTATCCGATGCCATCGGATCGGGTGTTTATTGGAATGTGCTCTGCTGTCGCGGAGATGGTGCCGGAGATACGCTTGGAAGAGTTAGGTATGCATTGCACGAACCCAGAACGGTGGTCATGGCTGGCATACGCGCTCTGTTGTGGGGGTTCCAATCTTGCTCTGACAACTCTCAAGATTCTATGGTCGACGCTGACAAAGAGCACCATGTTCGCCATTGCGGAAACGTTGCGGGTATTCTACCCAACTGTATCGAAGCAGAAGCGCTCTTCAGTCTACGGGTTCGTCGAAGTTCGAGAAGGAACGGAGTTGTGGCCCTGCGACTTCGAGGACAGAAGCGAGAATGCGGTGCTAATTGCGTCAAGTACATACCGCTGCCGAGCTCGTATGGACCCAACTGATGATGGGTTTGTGGAGATCATCGTTCCAGGATATGGTGCTTGCCAGACAAAACTTGACGATAACACCCATTTTACTCCCGATTCGGGGAGCTCCAGTTTTCAGAAGAAACGACTGTGCAAGCGGCTGGATTTGAAGTTTGATACGATTGAAAGTGTTGAGTTGGTGATGGATCTGCTGCAGTTGTTGTTTAGAGGAATTTGCAAGCTGGAACTTATGATACACTACAATGACAACGAAACCAGACGTCATTGGATCTAAGCTCATTGGCAGCCGTTTGCCCGGCACTCCGAGAATTCTACAGCGACAACTTTAATGTGGTGGTGTCCGCCCATAGTGAAGCCCTGCAAAAATGGCCAATCGAAGACATGGGGATTCGACATACCGAAACCGTGTCGGATGTGCTGTTGTGCTTAAGAAATCCCGCTCTACGGATGGCACGACAACTTGTCCGTTTATGGGTGGCTCCTCATCCAAACCGGAAGTTTACCGAGGACGAAGTGCGAGAGATGGAATCTCTTGATGGAGAATATTTGCCCGTCATGAAGGAGAAGTTGCCAGCGCAGTCAAAGATTGCTTTGATCGACGTTGTGTTGAGCGGATTTACAACGAGCCATTCCACTACAGCGTCAAAGACGATGCACCACCTGGATGCGAATGTCCTAAGTTTGATCTTCGTATTCGCCTCAACACCTGCCCAACGATCGGTGTGGTGTAGACGGTGACAGCTACATCATCAACCTTAAATTCAATCGCATAAACAATGGGGTTTTCGTTTGAATGCGTTGGATTTCCCCGATCATATTAGCACTGCGACCAAACTACTCTGTACTGAAGAACGAGAAAACGAAGTACGCGTTGTAAAATTTTCTGCCAGCAAAACGTTTACCGATTTCAACTTATACTTTAGATCGGGACTGTCGTCGACGCTTAGCTGGTAGGTTGTACGCGTTGAGAGGCACCGAAACCACAGCAGACCCAGCCGGGGTGCCTCGCTTCTTTTCCTTTGAACCTTGGACGAGGTCGTCCCATTTCAGCAACGCACGCGTTATTCGGTCACGCAGGTCACGGATTCGCAGCAGCACCTCACGTTGGGACTCCAAACTCGAATTGCTAGATGAAGAGGACTCTGTTAGCGTAGAATGTTGTTCCCAGTCGTCCAGCAACAGTAGAAAACGTTTCCGCAGAGGATATTCCATCTTGATTTTCATCAGGCTACGACCATCTGCAGCGATCATCGCGCGGAGGAGGCGACAACTCCATCTGCCTTGGTAGCTAGCTGGCTTGCGGCTGGCTTGCTTCCTGAGAGGACGGTCGGAATCGACAATGAGACGCTTGCGTGTAGTCACGAGCAGTGCAGGCATTTGTTGCAGTTAGCGATAGTAATCTTTGGTCTTTTATACATTTGCATTCCACCCACTTGGCGGAGCAAGAGGAACACGAGGTCGGATCCGAGACCTGCTTCAGGATATAGTTGCTGGAAGACGAAGGTGTCCGAGTTGTCGTTGACCAGCGACCAGTCGTAGTCGAAGACAACCAAGACACTTCCAGAGATTCGCGGGGTAGAACGCGGAATGTTGTACGGCTGCGGGCAGAACTGCGCAAGGCGGCGGTAAATATCGTATCCTGTGCTCCAGGGTACCACTGGAGCTTGCACGACACCGGGGTTTTCGTTGATTCGCTTTTGGAGTCCGTACGGTTTTCCGTGGAGCAGATGAGAGCGAGCAGGCACCACGTCGTTTCTAAACAATCAGCACAGGCACAGGGTCAATACGTGACGGAGCGTTTTAATGAAGAAATCTGATCCTCCAACGTACGGTGTTAGTCGCGATGCTGGGCAGAAGTCCCCCGTGCCGTCGCCAACGTAGATCACGCGCGCGTACGGCTTTAGGCTTCGGATCGAATCCAAAATGCTGCCATTGCACATATTCGTAGGGCACCACGTACATCCATGTGGCTCCAAATGGCCAACATGATAAGGTCGAATACGAAGTCGAGTGCGCCCATCATCTAACGTTTCATGCTCGACAGGGTTCGCGAAGACTTCTTTCACGTGCTGCCTGAGCTCTCGGTGGTCCAGCATGCTTTCGATGTAGAACGTGTCGCCGTCGCTGATCACTTTGACTTCGGCATCGAAAAGCTCCACCGCCATCCGAACGGCATCAATCATGCGCGCTTGAATTGGAATCTGTGCGACTCGTTCACGAATCAATTCAGTCGTCACCTCAGTCTCTCTTCAGCCAATACCTTTAGCATGTCGTCGAAGACACTAGGCCAAATTGGCTTCTTAGAGTGTCGCTCATACGCTGTCTGACTCAGCTCCGGGTGGAAAGACCCGAACACATAAACATCAGAATCCTCGTTCACCAGCGAGTCGTCAAAATCGACGGTAAAGCCGAGCACTTCGGAAGCTGGGGAAGGAGGTGAAAGTTTGCGACGACGCCGCCAACATCGCCGAGCTGTGCAAGGAGGAGCGGATCTTTGCTGTACATCGTCAACAGAACCTGGTGGAGGTCTATCTCCGTCACCATGACTCTCATGATTCGTATTTCGGCCGGACGCCTGAACTCAAACGAATGCTGTACAAGTATATCGGCAACGCTCACTATACTATCTTCATATCGGCGTTCTACTTTACGCTCACGAAGATTGCCATTCAGCTGGCGCTGGCCAGGGCAAAAGGAGTCCGGGTGGTGATCCTGGCAGACAAAAAGACGATGTGCAATATTCACTGTCACGATGTCTACGAGTACCTGCTGTGGGCGAATTTCGAGGTGTATGTTCCGAAGGACTCTGCGAAGGAGCACGCAAAGGTGTGGATCGTTGATGGACGCATTTTCATCGACGGGTCCTTCAACCTCTCTGCTGCAGCGCTGGGCGCTGAGGGAGAGCACATGCCGAGAAACACGGAGTGCTGCACGCCAATGACCGACCGAGAACGAGCCAAGGAACTCGAGGCAACCTTTTGGGCAGCTTGCGAAGCTGGCGAGCTTGTCAAAATAGTGGCGCCTGTTTCTCATTCGGTCGTGACCAGCGCTTCGAAGCAACGCGGAGTAATCCCAGCGTTTTGCTGGCTGCTAGAGCTTTCGAATGTCGAAGCATCATTTAAGTCGGTTCCGGCATCGGTCGTGGCCGGGTTTTCCTGTGAGAACGACGATAACAGGTCTTGGAGCGAAATGTCTGCACTTTCATCTGAAAAAAAATGCATCCAGTGAAACTTCGTCGCCTACATCGTCTTGCGTGTCAAAACTGGTAACGACGGCGTTCTCAATTGGGCTCTCGTCTTGAACGAGACTGCCTGATGCAATATCTGCCTGAAACAAGTCGTACTCTTTTGTCCAGTCAAGATAGTTATTAGACAAGCTAGAGTGCTCTCTGTTTCGAGCCCGAATGCCCGTATCCGGGTTGCCATAGGCCGCCATAGTCAGATTGTGGCTTCCTGAAATGACGGTTGTATCTGCTAAGACTTGCTTGGTATGCACCATCGCAGTATCTCTGGGTTCGTAATCACTAAGACCAATCCGAATCAGCATACTGAAAACAGGAGCTGCAACTCGAGTCCAGGCCGCCTTTTTGTCGGCAAATACTATCGTCAGAACACCTCGTAAGTTGGCACGAATCAGTGCGCGAGCCACAATCTCCAGAGTTAGATAAAAAAATCGACACAAAACAAACTCGCTCAGTTCTATCGATGTAGCGCAGCAATCTCGACAGAGCAGCAGGATCATTCTGTTGAAGCCAAGTGCTGAAGATGTACACCACCACAGATTGCGTGCCGTACGTAATGGCAACTTGCCTGAGAGTGATTGTCAGTGAACATTCTAGATCGAATCGAGGTCATTCTAGAGTTCTAGAAGCTGTAGTGCAGGAGTAGGAAGAGCAGAGGTACAGGTTTGATGAATGCGAACACTTTCCATTTTACACTGCATCACACAAGTGAGATTGAGAGCATTTTACATTCTTCCCATTCCGAACTTTCACCAGGCTCCAGCCGTCGCGCAACTTCTCTGTGTAGCCGGTCATGATACCGTAGGCGATATCGAAAATCAGCGGGTGTCGCAACTCCATACAAATTGCCTCTCTCGACACGTAATGCGCGCAGTGCTTCCACGACGGAGATAGATCTATATAGAAGTTTGTGTTGACAAAGGTACGAAATGCGTAAAAGTGTCAGGTAAAAGTCGAAGTGCAGCCTTAGAGAGGTGAGTGCTCAAGCAGTTCCTAGCGATGTTCGGGCCGCAAATTCCAACGAATATTCATCGCGACGAATCGGAGCACTTCATGCAATAGTAAGACGCTTTTGTTGCACTCACCACATTTTCGCTGCGCTCGTCGACTTTGTGAGTGTGCAGAAGTATATCGAGGGTGATCAATGAGCGCTTTGATGTGGTGTGATGGCATGTCATCGCTGTCGTAATCCATTGATGTTACGCCGCTGCGTCTGGTCCTCGATGCTGGATACTTGTTGAAAATGAGTTAATACGCCAAACGCGAAACAAAGCCACGAAACTCTACGTTGGCTGCCTCAGAATTGTCGCAGCGGTGCACCAAAAACGCGTCTATAACTACCATACCCAACAATGTACTGAAGAGTCTGTGCGTCCAATTTCTTGTAATCCACTGCCGCTCTAATGCCAAGCTACCCTGCCGGTGGTGATCATAGACATCAATCGTCGAAAACTTAGAGAAAAAGAGCTCCATCATATGCGGACGAGGCACTCGTTTCTCATAGTGTAACGTTTCAACTACACCGTCACGTTCGATAAGGCGATGGCGCGGCCTAATTGAGTCGCTGCCAGGCAGAGTCGTTCCTCGATTCGAAATAATAGTTTTAGCTTTTCGGTCCGCCCAGCACATTGCATACATGTTTTTGTCATGCTCCGTTGTATTTGAGACTAATGTAAACGAACCGCGTGGCGGGCTTGAATCAAACCACTTCATCAAGTATTTCTTCGGGAACTCGACTGTTGCGGTCTTCACCATATGCATAAAAATAATCCGATCCTATTCTCCAATTGCACGAGCGTTTTCACGGAGGCAAATGCACTGTCAGCTACCACCGTTCGACCAGTGCCTTTGTAATGATCAGCTAGACGGAGAATTACAGCAGTTCCTTCCCGTATACACGACAATACTGTTTAACACGTTGGCGTACTGCGCCTTCGACAAGTTCGAGGCCGAATAAAACACCACTGTCGCCATCCGCGATTGATTTCAGTTCAGTGCCCTCGCCTTCGGGCTTTCGAGCAATCTTAGTTTTGTGTGGCAATCCATCATGATAGTTGTGGCGAGGCGGTAACCAATCCCACAGGAAAGCCAAACAGAGTCGACCCCGGGAACACCAAAGACTGTTCCCAGTCGGCGTGTGGGTCCTCCTCTTGTATATCCCCTTGAAAAGTGGTTCTTGAACTAAAGGGTACGCTTTGGGCCCAGACTTGCGTCGGCCACACCAAGCTGCCCTCGATTCTCGAAATCACCAAGACAAGAAATCTCCAACACAGAACACTGCCAAAGCGGAGCTTGGCTCTCGCTTAGCAGGTCCCAGTCTCCACGTGATATATCCAAGCTCAAATGCCCCGAGCTTATCCAAATGCAACACGTCACGTTCACACACACTCTCTGTCCTCTTCTTTTTAGACCTTGGACCCGGGTCTTAACAGCCTCTTCTTTCCTCGGCGAGTCCAGCTTCGACTCACCCCAGTCACTTCACTTCAACTTGCGGCTCAGACTGTGAGCCGCGTACAGGATCCTCCACTCTCGCCTCAGATCCAGGAGGTGCCAGACGTTATGGCTCGGATTGAGCCGGTCCGAATCCAGAGCACTTGTACTTCACTCTGGGACCACCCGCGCACCACGCCTTGATTCAGGCGAAATATCCCACACAGAAACAATTCCGGAACACGGAAACCAGTCTCCACTCCAGACCCAAAGTCGTCCGGTAGCGAAAACTCTGCCAAACCTCAGAGAAGTCACCTCTCCCCGAAAATATGAAGCACTCCACAGCACCGACCGAAGACCAGCAACCGAGAAGTGGGGAATATGAAATAACAAAGCCAGAACAGCAGCCAGAACAGCAGAACCGTAAATAACTTGGTTAATTGGAGTTGAATTTACTTGGATATTCTCCTTGTCCTTCCACACACTTGATTTCAGTATGGCCTACACACAAATGCGATCTGACCAACCCACTTGCGTCCTTCGGGGCAAATTGAACTCTGTTTAATATAAATCACATGAAAACGGAGACCTACAAAGATAGAGCGCCGGCTCCGCCACAAATAGCTACACTTTGAAGTCAGAGAAGACATAGGCATGCTCGAACTAAATCCAAGCCAGGAGACTTCAACCTCACGGCATCCAAACATTGGCCGAAATTCTACACTCAACCTGGAGTCACTGCCGTCGACACGAATTCGAAACCTCATTGGTCCGTCGAGCAGCCACCATCCTGGTCAGGCAGGGAGGGTCGCCACCTGAGATGTACCACTCCACTTCAGTCGGTATGACCCTTCGGCAGACTGGCCACCCGCTGCCACACTGGGACTCGAGATGCATAACTGGGATCCGATATTCCACGCTGAAATTCGTAACACCACCTCCGGGAACTGCACCAAACTTGGGATCCCAAACCAAAGTCCGAGATCCGAGCACACGATCCAGAATCACACACACCATCCTGGAATCCACTGCATCAATCGCTACTCCAAGTCATCATCCTGGGATCTGGGAACTCACACCGGGAACTCACACTGGGACTCCGAAAGCGAACTCTGGGATATCGGAACACAACCACTGCTTCCTCGAACACCTCTCGCATCCCTCAATACTTCTGGGCACAACTGCACCATTGGGACTCTGGGCGTCAGGACTCGATACTCGGCTCCATGCTGCCACCACAAGACACTCAGCAACGCGTACGACAACCACGACATCTGCAACAATCCGGGAGGCAACTCCCCTTCCGGACACAGTAGTTCCGAGCAGCTGCTTCCCAGCCCACATCTCGTCCAATTCCTTTCGTGGCCGGCAACCTTTCGGTCAGATGGGTGGAGTCCCAGAAATTTGGGGCCACCTCATCACATAGTACTTATCCTCGCGTCCTTTCCAGGCGCTCACGCATTCATCGGCACAGAGGATATTCCCCGGGAAAAGCTACTCGTTTCCGACGTAGGTTGAAGCCGTCGATAAATGGACGTATAGGGTTCCAGGGTTTGGAGAATGTCATATGCAGACAGAACTAGAGGCCTGCTCTCTGTCGAGCAGGGTCGAGGAAGAGAGAGTGAGACGGACAAGTACCCGCGTCCGTGAGCTCTGCGTCTAGGGAAAGCTCCGTGTCCGTCCTTGTCTCCTAGCAAAGGCAGTGCAAATTGAAAACGCGAGCGAGCAACTCGATTCCGCGCTGATCCATGCTGGATGCATGCATGGTCAACATAGTCAAACAATGCAAATTGAAAGCAAGTAAGTGTAGTTGTACAAACCCAAAGATTGGCAAACAAACAAACAGATCCTCTTGAGATGCAGAAAGCGCTCTTCTTCTTGCTCGACACTAAGTGCTGGTCACGACCGAATGAGAAACAGGCGCCACTGTTCTGACAAGCTCGCCAGCTTCGCAAGCTGCCCAAAAGGTTGCCTCGTGTTGCTTGGCTCGTTCTCGGTTGGTCGTTGGCGTGCAGCTCTCTGTGTTTCTTGGAATGGGATCCCCCGTTTCGCCCAGCGCTGCAGCAGAGAGGTTGAAGGATCCGTCAATGAAAATGCGTCCATCAACGATCCACACCTTTGCGTGCTCCTTCGCAGAGTCGCTCGGGACATACACCTCGAAATTCGCCCACAGCAGGTACTCGTAGACATCGTGACAGTGAATATTGCACATCGTCTTTTTGTCTGCCAGGATCACCACCCGGACTCCTTTTGCCCTGGCCAGCGCCAGCTGAATGGCAACCTCCATCAGCGTAAAGTTGAACGCCGATAAGAAGATAGTATACTGAGCACCACCGACATACTTGAACAGCATTTCCTTGAGTCCAGTTGTCCGGCCGAAATACGAATCATGAGAGTCATGGTGGCGGAGATAGACCTCCACCAGGATCTGTTGACGATGATCAGCAAAAATCCGCGCCTCCTTGCACAGCGCGGCGATGTCGGCGTCGTCGCAAACGTCCGCCTCCTTCCCCAGCTTCTGGAGAGCGGACAGCTCAAAGCGATCTACCAGCTCGAGGATAGACGCCGCCTTCTTGTCGCGCTTTGGCGTTGGCGTTTCCCTCGCGTCGAAGCGCTGTTTGACCACGGCCGCGGAGCAGCCGTAGCGCCGCTTCATGTGGAGCTTGTCTTCCTTCGAGAGCTTGCCAGTGCGCAACGCCGCGCTCTCGATGGACTGGAGAATTGCGGGTTCACGTTTTTGGGTACATTTTTTGGTCCAAGAATTGCGGGCTCACGAAATCTTCGTCACTTGCTTTTTGTATGCTTTTCGAAATTTTTGAATCTTTCGTGTGCGAAAGGGCAGCCCGAACCTTAGCGGCTCGGAAGCAGAGCCGTTGTGATAAAACCGTTTGCGCACACAAGATCCGAAACAAATGTATGCAAGGTATGCAATTCCACGGCTTTTCTCACTTCACATTTGTAAAGCGTCCAATCGCCGACGCATTCGATGCAGCAAGTTATCAAGCGTCGCCTGTGCCTCCTCTCCGAGAAGCAGCGACTTCAACATGCCGTGCAACTCGCGGCACTTCGATCATTATCGATTCCACCTCGTGGCCGACCAAGCAAGCAAGCCAAGCCCAGGCCGAAAACCTCTCTTCCAGCAATGCTGCGCATTGTCCGGTCCCCAGCTTTCCAGCGCCAACTCGCCGCACGCAGTATCGCCACCTTCCGACCGCTGTTCATGGCGATGCAGACCATGGAACCTCTCACGAGCCTCAATAACGCAGCTGCGAAGGCAGGACTGGAGCTCGAGAAGCCTCTCGTGGAGATGGCGGCCAGCCACTTCTCCGAGTCGTCGGCCTTCCCCGAGTTCTCGCCCTCGGAGGACACGCTGCTGTCGGAGGCCGTGCCCCGCATCCCGGACAAGCAGTACATCATGGACGCCCACGCCATGGCGGAGGAGGAGCTGACGGCCGAGATGCAGATGCACTTCTGCGAGTCGTCCGACTTCCCGGAGTACACGCCCGCCGAAGAGGAGGCCATGATCCACATGGCCATGTGAAGCAATGGTCTGTGCGTCTGAACGCGTGCATGTTTCCAGTCGATGGACGCAGCTCGAGCTGGCGGATTGTAGCTGGTGGAAGAAAACAGAGCGCACGACTCTGAGTAACGCTAATAAAAAATGTTATTTCCATGGTTGGCGTCGTGTACTGCTGGGGGTGTTGCGGGTCGGATGGGTAGCAACAGCCACCAAGAACTTGCGTGGCAGTGTGGTAACTAACAGCTCTTCTAGGCGCAACGCACCTACCCTGCAGGAGATCGAGCATCAGAATAGGACGAGACTCATGCTACGGATGGGCAGCGTCCCAGCATTTGCACGCATGCTGTGTGCTTGAGGGTCTCTGCATCCTGAGCTCAGCGCGTACTCACCTCATATTTATAGGCGCTCCATCTCATACATGCTGGTGGCCTTGGCAGGCCCGAAACGGTTCGCCAAGTCGCTTGGTGGCAAATTGCCGAGACGGTCTCGATAGCTGGAAGTGAGAGGCCGCGATCTGGACGTCGACCATGCCCCAGGCCATCAATGAGTTGGATGTCGACTTCGAGGCGCAGGTAAAGCGCGATTTCCTCTACACCATTGGTGTTGGTTAAAGTGCTTACGGAATTGTTCTTGCCAATTTGCAGATTCAAGAGATCAAGCGCTTGATTTCATCCTCAAACGATGTTGATCGACGTACAGCACTGGAGGAGCAACTGCGGGAGTTGGAGCTTCAGAGAATTCAGCACGAGCAGGAGCAGCAGCACCAGCAGCAGTTGGAACCAAACCCCGCTGCCTCCAGAAGGAAAAGTTTTCGACCGACCAGTGCCAAACCACGGATGTCGATGCTGACACCGCTGACTGAAGACTCCGAGGTTGTATCATCATTTCACGGACTGGAGGTCCACCGCTTGGATGATACCGGGCTCTCGCTTGTGTCGGAGATATTCAGCAGTTCGTACGACGAAATTTACAGCCCTGCAAATGTACTTGAGAGCGGCAGTCGTACGCTGTGGGTGTCGAGTGGCATGTTCCCACAATTCCTCCGGATCGTGTTGCGAGAACCCAAACGAGTTGAAGCAGTCGAGATCACGTGTAGGCATGTTACAAAGCTCCTGTTACGTGCATCACCCAGTCGAAATGTCGCGATTAACAGGATGGCAGTCGTTGGTGAGCTCGAAGTGAGCGCGGCTGACAGCGGAAAGTTGGACACACATCGTTTTGCGCTGTCACGGCGTGCTTCACAGAATAACGCTGAAGCAAAAGGAGGCGGCGACGACGATACAGGGGAACTCCAGCCAGCAGTTGAGGCAATCCAGATAGACATAGAGAGCGGATACAGCGATTTTGTATGCGTGTACTTCATCCGCCTCCGAATCGGGAGCTCGGGGGGATAACCATTAAAAATTCACAATTCAAATACGCCTGTGATCGCACCACACACAGTAAAACACGACGGCACTTGTTACTGGGCTGAAACAACACTTCAATGTGGCATTAGGCTGGGAAACGCAACGTAGGACTGGAATTCATCGCAACTTCTTCCAGAACTTACACACAAATACTCAAAACCAATGCATGACCACCTCACTACGGCATCTCCATGTTGGCTTGAGTACGCAAGTAATCGACAAACTTCATGCCTGTAGCGAAAGCTTCACGCGAAAAAGTCGGCATCAAGCGGCGCTCTGGTGTCAACGGTGGCAGTAAAACCTCAGCTTCAACTTTATCACGAACACTCAAAAAGCCATCCTCAGGGTTCCGGTCGGGGATGCTAAACTCACGGATATACATCAATGACAGCTGCGTCTCCGTCACCGAATTGTAATATGTGGCACCTCGGACGTGCCGTACTGTTCCGATGCACGCAGGCGACTCGCCAGCGTCCACTAAATGGCGACTAATGCGCACGCGGTCACGGCTTTCGTCACAGAATTCAATAATGCCTCGACCATCGGGTGCAGTCTTGCAGCAGTCGGCCAGCTTCACGAATAATTTGTCGGTCTTGGCCATATCCTCAGTAGTAGACACATAAAAGCGGACATCCGGGGTTGAGTCCATCATGTTACTTTCATCATCCATTTCTTGACGCATCTTCAAAGTCGCGCTAAACCACCGGGACGGGCGTGTAGTCACCTTCACCAACTGCAAATCGTCCGTCAGCCTAATGTTATACTCGAACGATTGATGCACAATTGAAACCTGGTACGAGTCAGAGTCATTGATCAACGTCATACCCAGACGTTTCTCCGCGTACTCCTTTGTCCACCGTGCATGGTGCTGTTCGATCATCGAATAGAACGAATGTGTGACTCCCTTATCACCTCGGGCAACGGTATCCGCTTTTCGCAAAGTCATTCGTGGCCGTCGCGGTCGACGCCTTTGTGTAACTCCACCACCACTACTGCCCCCATCGCCGTAATATTCGCCCCAGTTCTCATCCATGCTATTATACTCACCACCCCATCCATCCTGATCCTCGTCGGGATACTCTCCCCAAACTTCCTCTTCTACCTGGTCATTAGCTTTAGATGACGTCTCCTCCTGATTGTCCATTTGGATTTCAGCCTGAGCCCTTTGCTTTTGTTTTGCTATCAGAACAGACTCGTAAAGTTCGCGCGCAGTTCGCCCACGCTCAAATTCGTCCTCCAACTTCTTGATACTGGCTAGCATGATTGTCTCCTCATCGAACGAGCGCGGCAAATTGATAAGGTAGTGGTGTCCGAACCGTATAAACGCCTTCGCCTTTGTGAAGCCCGGGTTCAAGTGTTCGTATCGCGACAGCTTGATCATTTGTTGGATGAACTTGGCGCAAAACGTCGCCCCTGCGTGCTCGTACCACTGGCCTCCGTTCATGAAGCAAATTAAGTGCGCTTGGTGCAGCCGAATGTTATTGTGTTCCCCATGGCGCTCGCCGAAATAATCCTGGAAACCAATTTTCTCCTGTTGGGATTCAGCTCCTTCAAACAGTATCAAACTCGAACCTTCGTGGTGAAAATTCCTATTCGAGCGGAATGGCATTCGAGCACCAAGCTCCTGTTCGATCATACGGATGTGTTCTTCGATACGCTGCACAGCATCACCGGGTCCAATAATTTCAGCTACGTATAAATCAGAGCGTAGCGAGTTTGGGTGGAACTTGAACAGCAGTCGTGTCGTGTCCTCCGCTTCTGTTTCAAATAATATCTTCCGAGAAAAGAAGTCCTTGGCATCATGAATGCGTGTGCTCAGTGCGTGACTCAGTGTGATACTACTCGTTTGCTCTTCTCGATGCGTCAGCAGATATTTAATATCTCCCTGTGCGATAACCAACTGATGAAGCGCGATGTGACACTCGGATCGAAACAACGTGACGGCTTCAGGTAGCAGCTGCGTGTCATTCTCCGGGTCGAGCGGGTCTGTGAATCCATAGTCGCAAAATGGTGTGGATAGTTTTGCGTAGTACGAGAAGAATGCTAACAGAACATCAGCTGCTGAAAGCGCAGAAGCGTCGTCATTTCCAGACACGAGGCGAGTGAGAAGTCCCGTCCAAAACGAGTTTTCTGAGTCAATGTCGTTGTTCTTCAGGATCTCCTTCAGTGTGATAGGACCGAGGCTAATCGGCTGCACAAAGTTCTGCTCAGTACAAAACCGTAAAAACAACCAAATGAACCCCGTGGGCGAAAACATATTGAGACCACCACCCGATCGTCGCCGAATGAGCCCAACACATTTTCCCCAACGGACCAAGAAGTACACACATGGCCAGAAAAAGTCGTATTTCTCCATGTATGTGCGGAATAAGCGAGTTTTCAAAGGCCCGTTCGACTCCGTACACATCTCAACAGACCACTTTTCATACGAGAAAGACAATAACGGTACGCGAATGCCATCTTTCAGTGAGATGTTGCCGTGTGAGCCCTCCAATTCCATTGCGATAGCCTTCAGAGGCTCGCGCCGCTTTGATGATTCGGACGTACAATGAACCATTACATCCAAGTCAGATTGCTTTTCGAATGTTAGCAGTCCAGATGAGCCGAATAGGATGAGATCGACTTCCTTCTTTTTCCATTTGATAGGCATCACCGAACGTAATGAGCTTACTGCGACTAACCGGTCAAACAGGTCCGCCAATAACTCTTCGGTGATGGTTGCGATCTCGGCCAAGATGCATAACTGTAGCTTTGGGATCGTTTGAGCGTGCCCCGACAAACGTACCGGGGTCCAGATCTTGTACTGCGTACTCCCAGAATTGCTAGCCTTGATTGTCGTCAGTAGATCGATCACAATCCACGGGAAGCTTAAACTGCGTGTTGATGCGTCAGAATCATCGAGAGCAACGAAGTAGCAAGCTGCCGCAAATTTATGCTTTTCCACGTCAGCGAAGGTGGAAGTATCCATGTTGAACTGAGTCCGGAACGATGACTGAAGGGCATAAAATGCGTCCTTGCACTGCTCACCAAAGCGGAAATAGTCAGCCTTGTATTCGCCTTGAGGCTCCACAATCATTCCAGTGGCAAGCTCTGCCTCCGTCTGCGCCCCTGACATCAGCAATAAAGCTCTGAGACGCAACTTGTATTGTCGATATAGAACTGTGGCTCGATCAACATAGTCAGTGTAGCCTGCAGTCAAGTATTGATCATCACGAATTGGCATCTGCCTCGGAGACTTCGTCATTGTAGTGTCTAAGATAGCTTTGCATCGTCGAAACATCTTGCCCAACACTTTCTTGGACGGGTACGAGGACTTCTCCTTGTTCTGCATAAAATCAGGGTAGCTTTTTGGCGCTAAATTGCGCACAATTTCCAAGTCCTTTTCAGCGCGGAGACTGTCAACTTGCTTCGAGCAAATGCGTGCCAGAATCTTCGCGTTCTCGTCAAGGCTTCCGTCGCTTGATGAATCACACAGAGCAAGATGCGCATTCGAAGCAACACCTAAGATATCGTCTTGAATAGAGTGGACGTAAAAATCAACCAACCCTTCGTCATCGGTTGACTGGTGATACTCATCGCCTCGGGGACTTGTATCTCCTTCGGTGTCTTCATCAAAAGTCATCGGTTCGTGTACTTTAGTTCTGGACGGAATCAAGCGCTTGTCCCAAATGACCACAAACATATCGCCATCCAAATCTCCGCCGGTGCATTCGTCAGGATGGGGTCGTGGGCCTTGGCAGGGAAACACAATGCAGTCTTTAAGCTGACGCAGCTGTGGGGGCACGTTTGTTCTGCAGCGAAGAACACGGATATCTCCAGGGTGATGGCACGGACTTCGATGAACAGCAACATCAACTTCATTAAGAGCCATGTAGCTGTTGGCCCCTGTCTCCTCATCAGTCACTGAGTACTGAACAAACACTTCTCCGTATTCCAAAGTTCCGGTGAAATCCGCCACACCCATCAAGGTACGTCCTTTTGCGATAGGAATCCTGGCACGCATCACTGTGTTGACCAGGCGATAATGGTAGATTGTTCTCGCCAATGACGACAAAAAATCATCAGCTAAAATTTTCACTCGAAGTTTACGCGCAAGAACGTCGATTTCGTCGATCATCGCCGGCGGCAACACAGCCTTCAACGCGATATACGCGTTATCGTCTGATGAAATAAGTGACCGTAGATCGCTCAAAAAATCTTCTTGCATCTCCATGAAAACATCTTCGCTTATCCCAAGGTCATTCAAGATCAGCACACTTTGGCGTGTCAAGTATACCTCTGACTTCCCGGCGCACGCGACTATTTCAAGCATGGTGTGACGCGATTCGAACTTGGACATGCTTTTACGGAGAACAATGCCCTCCTCTCGACTGAGATTTGGATCGTGTAGCTCAGATACCACCAAAACACCCTTCGCGCCTCCGAGGCGGATCTGGAAAGCTGACGGAGTATACGTGAGGTTAAGTTCTTTCACAATACTCTTCGCTCCATCCTGTGTAATTTCACCGCAACCATCAGTAAACACGTACTGTTCGTTTTCGATATCCTCCACAGGATTATCAAGCACACTTTGATCGACTTTGAAAGCCTCCTTGGTAGAAGAAAAAGCTTGGCCGAGACGCTTCAGATACTTTGCCGGAGACGTTAACTGTGACAGGTCTCCAATCCACGATCTAACTTCGTGATGGTCAAGCAACGTGAAAATTGCACTGCTGTTTCGCACTTGACTCAGCGAACAGCCCAGAAAACGAAACTTGGCACCACCTCTGACGTGAGGAATCTCAATACCCTTTTTCAAAACATTTCGAATCCGCCCTAAAATCGATCTGGACGTGTAGTCCAAACGATCCATATTGTCCTCGCGAAAATAAACATACATGAAGTTCTCTGGCCCCCAATGCCGAAACACGCGATTACTTGGAGCTGGAGCAGGCGGACAAAATACAACTCGCGAAGGCGTCACAATGACTTTGTAAACAATAGGCCCTGGGCTCAAGAATGGGCTGGCACATAGCCCTTCCAACATGGAGCGCTCTTCTTGCAGATATAGCGAAAACTGATCCACAACACTGACTTTGGTCGGCTCGGGGCGAAATGAGAGGATTGCTTTATCTTGAATCCCTTCATCAAGTTCAGTCAGCAAGTCATAAAATTCTGTCGGAAGATAACCATTTGTGAAATGGCTGCAGTCGGAAAGGAGGCACTGCAAAGCATATGCAACCGGCAAACTAAAGCTTAACCGTGTAGCGGGGACGCTTTGACCAGTTGTCACTGGGATCTTTGTTTCACGGACTTCAACGCTAAGTTTCGAGAAAAATACCCGCAGATTCCATAGGTGCTTCTTCAAGTTGTCCGATCGTGGCAATGATATGCGGTAGACGAAAGCCTGTGACTGACACCCCCTGCATTCGCGCTCGTCTTCACAGTAAAATGATGGCGGGAGCCGAAAAGAGAGATACACATATGCAGCACGACAATCCGATAGAGTTAAATCAATCCACACCAGCGGCTCGCACAGTGCTCGCAAGTCGAACTCCACGCGGCGATCAAAATGTGCAATCAGAGCGTCTGCTGCCATCTCCAAGATACCTGCGCCACGAAAAGTCTCCAGCTCCATAAAGGCACCGGCAGGAGTCATCAACCCACGACAGAGCCCGACATCAACGATGTTTTCTGCAAATTCTGCGCTTGCTGCATTGTCAATATCAGCACCTTCAAAGCGCATCCAGAAGGATTTTTGCTCAACAAAGAAGTCAATACCGGAGGACAGCAAGTTGTACGCCGCGTAGATATCAAGCCCAGGAGGCGCCG
Organism: Phytophthora agathidicida; assembly: GCA_025722995.1. NCBI lineage: Eukaryota > Oomycota > Peronosporomycetes > Peronosporales > Peronosporaceae > Phytophthora > Phytophthora agathidicida. The sequence goes on along the minus strand of CP106972.1, from coordinate 1,309,450 downwards.
CAAGTGTGCATAATCCAATACTCTCGTCCACCATTCTAACTGAAGCAAACTCGCTCACCCTTTCCAGGATAGACTTTTGAATTTGCTTGTCAGCGCCAATAAATAAACCGCCCAGAACAATGTTGTACACCTTGTCAGCCATCGTGTCAAATGTTGCCCGCATTGGCAAAACCGATACTGCCTCACTTGCATCGACTGAATGCTCGGCAATCACTTCTTCTGGATACCTTTCCATCAACCTCTTCACAATGGCTTTGGACTCCAACTTTGAAGCGGCCACGTTTGCCATCAATACCAGCCGCTTTTCGTTTTCTACGAGACGTTGATTGAGTTCCTTCCCTACAGCTGAACAGAAAATGATGAAAGTGCTGTCGCGGTGGCGTGCTCGACCGCGACTCTGAATGAGACTAGTGACTCCAATAACGCCATCGAACTGAATCACTAGAGAGCATTCAGGGACGTCGAGCCCTTCCTCCAGCACATTAGTAGCTACTAAAAGCCGAATGCGTCCCTGCCGGAAGCGGTCCAACGTCGGTCTTTGCTCCTCTTCCCACGACATACCTTCGTAAGAATTGTGGCCAACAAAACGTGTCGGGTTCAATTCACGCAGCACGTCTAACGCCTCCATTGCTTTTGCCAGAAGAATTGCGGTTTTTCGACGCCGGACAAATACGATCGCTCGGGAGTTGTGGTCAAACTTGGCCTCTTGGATACACTTTGCCACGTGATGCACGCGATTGGAGATGTCGGTTCCAATAAACGTTTCCAGCGGGAAGTTAATCAGAGCGGGGTTCATTACGGCCTGATATGCTGCTTGAACCAGGACAAAAGTGCGTCTTCCCTTCTTCGAAGCTGCCACTTCCAGCTCGTTGAAAATGCGGCGCAATGATCCAGCTACAGTCCCAGCTCCGTGAATACTTAAACTATAAAAACTCGATGCCACCTTCTGCAGATGCTCGAGAATCAGCTCCAGATCGGACAATTCACGTCTACTTTTTTCGATTCCTGTCATATCCACGTCAGCATTTTTTCCTCTAGCCAATTTTTCGGCTTGAATGCGCAAAAGGCGCAACTTGGCGAGGAATTGTGACAACTCCATGCCGTTCGTATCATAATTCGGCTCGAACGGCATTACTTGCCCATTCATCAATGCTGTGATCTGAGCGTAAAACGCCTCAATATAGCGCTTGATACCCTGTCTGAGCTTTCGTTCCGACGCATCTTCTTGTACGGTGACCCATTGCGCCTCTTTCGGAATGAAGCTGGCCTCCAAGTCATCAGCAGCAATAGTAGGGGCGTTAACCACAGCTTTAAACGCATTGGCGAGATTATTCAGCGCAACCTGCCCAGACGTCTCACGCACCGCATCCCCGAATGGCGACGCTGTCAACGCAAGAATGTGTGGTCGCGTTTGAAGATCCACAATTGCCAGCTCTTTTAAAAGTTCGCAGTAGGGGTGATTTCCAGTGGCGTGGTGTGCTTCATCAAACACCATCGTGCTGTAATCCGTAATGCTGGTACGTTTGTTGAACAGCAAGTTCAAAAAGTATTGCGGCGTCACCACAATCGCATCAAACTCTCCGTCAACTTTAGTCGGAGCACTAGCCGCCGCGGATGTGCGTGCGTGTTGTCCCGAAAACCCTTCGACTCTAAAATCCGATTCCCGTCGGATATACGCCGCTTGCTGCGACACCAACGGACCTGTGGGCACGAAAAACACCACCATCTTGTCCGGGTTCAAATGTCTCATCTCCTCCATCATTTTGATCGCCACCAGCGTCTTCCCGCAGCCAGTGGGCAAGTACACAATGGTGTTCTCCAGCAAGGCCGAGAGCGTCAACTCCACTTGGTACCGTCTCAACTGAGACATCTTGGCTCGTGGCCTGAAGTGGCTACGGATCGTAGCTTCCGTCGGGTGCACCACAGGCAGCTTCTTCTGTTCCTGCGTCTGCTGTTTCTCCTCCACCTGCCCCACATTAACGTCAATTAACTCTTGTAGTTTAACAATTTTCACTGTCATCTTCTTCTCCTGTAGCTGTCTTAAAATGACCCCCCACTTCCTGGCCTTCGCCCCCTGCATCATCTCGTACGGCAGCTTCTTGTCCAGCACACAGGCACAGGCCTTCGAGTCTAAGAGCAGCATCGACTCGTCCAGTTCGTCCAGGAACCCTTCCGACGCAACTTTAGCGCCGCACTTGACGCAACATAACTCGAACGGCATCCGCTGTCGCTTATACGCGTTCGTCGTGCGGATCTTGGTGAACTGGAGCTCTGGATGAACCCCGTCGTGGCTGGCCACGCGCCAGTTCTCGCCCTGCGGCTGCTCCTGCTGCTCGTCATGCAGCAGCTTCTTGTCCAGCGTCAGGTGCACGGCCGTGGCGTTCTCCAGCAGGAACGACAGCTGCGAGTGACGCGCCACGAGGCTGTCGCAGCGCTTGCACGTGACGCCCCACGCCGCGTCGTCAGCAACGATGGTCATCACGCGGGTCTTCTTCCCTCGGCCGCAAATCTCGGAATGATTTGATTCCGACTCAGAAACTTATTCTGCCGCGCTGTGATTGGTCGAGAAAGCTTCAACTTAGTATCTACATGGATGTACCTTCGATCTTAATAAATGAGTTCTTGCTCAACACAGTCTACCTCTACTGTAGACAACCAGTGTGGGCTTTAGCATGAGCTGCGAATTTTTCTTGAGCGTCGTGTACCTCGCAGAGTGGGCGGAGCTGGTCGGCCTCTGCGGCCATTTCCGCTTCCGAGCGGGGCCTTCGCGTCTCGTTGTCGACGAACAAAGAGCGCTCGTGCTTCTCGATCTATAAGGCCAACAAAAGGTTTGATAAAATCTTCGCGGAAAGTTGGAACGGACTGGAGAAATGGGATAGCGATAGGATACCTCTGTGTAAATGTCATCGTTGCGTTGAAAGTCCTGGGCAACGCGTGGGATGACGTGGATGTGCGTGTGCGGCACCGTTTGGCCTGCGTCCTTGCCGTCCTGTTCGTCGTAATGTTAGAGCATGCGAAATGATAAGGAGTGGACGTGTACGAGAACGCGTACCTGGATCGCATACGTGAGAGAGGATGCACCATAGTGCTGCTCCACTCGCTTGCCCACCCGCTACAACAAAAATACAAATGATATTAGCAAGCACTGCAGCTTGGAACAACGAAATGCAAGCACAAGTGAAACATACGTGAGCGGTCTCCCACAAGTCGGCCACTTCGTCCACATCTAACATGTTAGCTCGGGCCACCGGTCGGTTCGACACTACCAGCACGTGTCCTACATAGAACAATCTCGGTTAGTCGCCTTGGTCAATCAGCAATGTCAATCTACACAAACCTGGCACAATTGGCTTAAGGTTCACCATCGCGAACGACAGATTCGATTCGTAAAATATTTGAGTGGGGGGTATACGGAAAGGGCCGAAGCAATGGCTTGTAGGTTCGAGGCACTCATCATAGTTCAGCAGCTCTTTCGACGCACGAAATACCGAGGTGAGTGCATGATGATAAAAAAGTCTGCAATCCGCCTCACCTTTCGCGAACTGAGCAACCAGCGACTGCGCTTTGCCGTTCTCTGAATGAGATGGAAGCGTCACTAATATCGGGTCGCCATAGTCAGAGCGTTGGTACTCCGGAATCGGCGACTCCTTTACAAGCATCGTTCTTGCCGGCAAAATCTTCAGCTCCAATGCAACATTCTCATACGGTGATGCGGAAGAAATTGGCTGTAAACGTCGTGAGAACAACTGTGACATATATACTAGACTAGACAGCAGTAGCCCTCGCACCTCTCGGTCTGGGTGATACACGTCGAGGTTGGCCATCCCATCACTCCCGTTCCACGTCTTGGCCCCGATGTAGCCCACTCGGTAGCCATGCCTACGTCGGCCGTTAACTAATCACTATACCCATTACTACCTCCAAGTTCATGTTAATTAATACCTCTTGAGCGCCTGAACTGCCTGCAATGGTACAGAAAGTCAACCCCCTTCCACTAATGCGCAGCAACAGCTAGAGACACTCACAGCATCCGCGCCAGACTCCCACAGCAGATTCATCCTCGCCGTCTCATGGAACAGAATCGTACGCACATTACACTTCGCCGCCACGCGCTGCAGCGCATTATTGCCCAGCTTGAGCATTTTGTTTGTCAATACAGAGAACTCCGGCTATAGTAGCACTTGATATAAGAGAATTTCGCCTATTAGAGCGGTGGGGTGTATCCCAGATATTGGCAATAGTAAAATCAAGTCAAACTGTTATAAGGCTGTAAGATTGTAAGAGAGCTTCACCGCCAATCCAAATCCACACACTGAAAGAGAAGTGAGAGACACGTGACTCACTTTGAAATACGATCCCCAGCATAACAACGGTTTCGTCGCGCCAACACCTCACTATCTACGAAAAGAACGAGCTACGACGCTACCATCTAGCACACCCCAGTCTCAAGCACGCCGACCTCCAGCAGTGGGTTGTTATACATCTCAAGAAGTGCGTCGGCCTTTCGACGGTCGGCAAAATTGTCAATCAGCCTCTTGACAGCACTCCCAACGACAACGTGAAGAAAAAACGCAAACCACAACACGCATCTATCGAGTCCGAGCTTTTGGTATTTGTGCATCTTCAACAAGAAAAGGGACTTTTATCTGACGAGGTGCTGCAAGTGAAGGCGAACGAGCTTGTCGGTGAAAAAACTATTTCTCTGTCCTGGATTCAACGTTTCAAGGTTCGTCACGGAGTGACCCTGCATAAGATGCACGGAGAAGCCGGCTCGGTGGACACTGCAGACCTTGGACAGCAGCGCGCAGTATTGACGGAGTTGCTTGATCAATACAACCCCGAAGATATTTTTAATATGAATGAAACAGCTTTGTTTTATCGCATGCTACCCAGCCAAACATTAGCAACCAATGCCGTCGCAGGAAAAAAGAAGGACAAGGCGCGAATTAGTATTGGTTTGTGCTGCAATTTTACTGGGACGGAAAAGTTGAAGCCTATCGTGATCAACAGAGCTGCGAGACCACGTTGCTTTCGAGGTGTGGATATAGGTGCGATTCCGATGGAGTATTTTTCAAACCAAAAAGCGTGGATGACAACTGAAATTTTTTTGAAATGGGTGCGAGCGCTAAATTTGAAGATGCATGATCGAAAAGTACTTCTACTACTTGATAATGCGCCTGGCCACGCAGACGTTGAGTTAAACAACGTTCGCATTCACTTCTTGCCAAAAAAAACACCACATCGCATCCACAACCAATGGACGCTGGCATAATCCGAAATTTCAAGTTGAAATACAAGAAGCTGTTTGTGCAGTGGGTTGTAGAACAAACCGGACCACAAAAACGACTGGATTTGCTGACGTCTATAAAGTTCGTCGTCGATGCGTGAGGTGCTGTTTCGGACGCAACGATCCGTCACTGTTGTCGTCATACAAGAATTGTGTCGGCGAGCATGATCTCGAGGGTGGAGCAGGACAGCGAACCGGTTCAAGAGTCAGAACTGGCGGATTTAGAGCTCCTAATTTCTAGACTAGAATTAGAAGATACTTCGAGTGCAGCGAGCTACGTTGCTGTCGAAGACGTCGTCGAAGACAACTCCGAGAGTGATGACACAAGTGGCCAATCCTCCAGTGACAGTTCAAGTGGTGTGGTGGAGGAGAGACTGTTTTCGCACGGGGAGGCGCTGAAAGCTGCTCGGAAACTGCAGGCTTACATGTTTGCTCACGGATTGAGAGATACAAGTGTGCAGAATGTTGTCGATGCCACCAGGAGGATAGCAATTACGTCGAAGCGACAGACTTCAATCACCTCGTACTTCCATGAAGAACAATAGTTCGTATTGTAAATGACAGGTTATCTCTAATAACTGCAAGAAATCTATAAGAGATCTGTCTGAGTGCGTGCCCAAACACCTCCACTATAGCCGGAGTTCTCTGTAACCATTTTCATTGGTCCAAAATATAATCAATATTATTATTGCCCCCCCTTCCTCCCAACCGCACGATCCATTGTTGCTGTTACAGTCTTCACCCCGCCAAGCCTGTCGCTTCTCGTCGACGGGGCCCGTTCTCGCTGTAACCCGAGATGTAAGCTAGCTACCCTACTGCTGCTGCTCGCCGTTGACCTGAAAGACGCTCAACGATCCAGCGCATACAAAGCGCACGATGTTGAAGGCAGCATTTTCGTCCCTGTTTGCCACGAAGCCAATGTGCGGGCACACGAACACGTCCTGGTTGCGGAGAGAGAGGTGCAGTCGGTTGCAGCGACCACAGGTGCGGCTCGCATACATCTCCGAGCACAGCACCAGGGTCTTGCCGAGGACAGCGCACTTGGCCAGTAGTCGCTGGCGGAACTGGAAGTGGGCGAGCGTCTGCATGTGGGAGTTGAACTTGTGCGTCCACGGGGCACTCGCCAGCAGCATCGACTTGGAGTCGAACTTAGACAGCAGGATCACGTCCGAGTTCTTGCACAGGTATGCCGCAGCTTGGGAGTGTAGATCCTTGATATAGTTGTCAAGCTTGGCGGACGCACAGAAAAACTCTCGACGTGCTGCTACGTATCGTTTCCAGTCCTCACCAGTGTGCTTCCGCATCTTCTTCACGTTGGCAAACGCGCTCATACCACGCTGTGCTGCGCTCTGGCGCTGCTTCAACTGGTCCAGTTTACCCCAGGTGGCCCGCCCGATGTGTGAAATGTCACCGTGTAGGTCCATGCACGTCAGGAATGCCTTGAGGCCTGGGTCACATGCATTACAGCGATCTTTGTCCTTTCACAATTGGGGCTCGACCACGTAGGGAATCTGCGCGTACCAATAGCCGTGCTTGTACATACGGCGCTGGACCAAGGTGGTGCGCATTGGGTCGGTGAATTTGTGCATTCAGATAGGTAGTCTGGGCTTTGGAGCCGATTGTGAAGTAGTTGTGCTGTTTGCGCCCTTTGAACGTCATGTTGAAGTGGGTGATGTTGCTGCGTGAGAGATTCGTGTGGGCCGCCGACACTGCCGACACGAACCTATGAACCACGACTTGCCGCATACTGGCAGGTGTGCTGACCACCCACTCCGGTGACGGCCCCATGCCATCAGGATACGCCAGATCATTGCCCTCATATTGCCGTGTGACGAACAGTTTCTCCAGGACGTTCCTGTTTGCCGTGCCCACTTTGCGGTGATACTCGACGCACTTGTTGTACGTGTACCGACACGCGTGCATGATCTTTTTGAGTTGGGCAGCTTGTTCTGGGGATGGCTTTAACCGATAGCGTCGGGTACGACGCATCAAAAGGGCGTCCTCGGACTCCAGCATTCTCTTTTCGTTTGAGAGTCGGGTCAGCTCTCGTTGGAGTGAGCTCTTTCGGGCGCGCGTCAGCCTCTGCTACTTCAGCTCCGTTGTCACACGTTTCATCTCGAGTCTGAGCTCGTGTTCTCGTGCTGCACGTTGATGGCGTGAGCGGTAAGCATCGGCCTTAACCTGTTGGGCTTGTTGGTCGGCTCCCCAGTTATCACCCCCAAAACGCTGGCGGACGTCGACCAAGTCATTGTCGATCGGTAGCGAGTTTGTCCGCTCTAAGATTGAGAACCACGATTGATTCGGCTGCGCACGCTGAAGCGCCGCCTCGTCAATGGGCCTCTGCTGCATCCGCTGTAGAGCATCTAGGTATCTGTTGTCGAAAGCCATGCCGAGCGTCTGCTGCTGCTGGCGTGGTAGTCGTTGTAGTGGTGGCTGCATCGCATCGAAAGAGTGCAGTACAGCATGCAGCAGTAAGTTCGACATGATGTCGGTGAACACAACCCAATCGAAAGTCGGCTCGCGCTCCTCTAGCAGCCCTCGCACTCACCATCCAGTAGGTTCGTCCTGAGCGTGTTGCCCCCTGTCTTGTCTCTCCAGAAGCCGCAGAGCTCGAACGGCTAGAAACTGCTCTTCTTCGTCGTTGACGAAAGCGCGGAGTGATTCAATGCTGGCCTGTAGAGTTGGAATGGTTGCTATGGCGTCGGGCACACTGAGGCAGCGGAGCACACGGACGATGACTCGCTCGCGGACACGACCCAGCCACCCTCGGACTCGCAGACAGGCACGAGCATCTTCGAGCGCAATGAAAATGAGGGACTGCACTTCCCCCAGTGCGCTGTCAACGCGCCGCTTGAGTGCGGAGAGTCTCATGGCCACGAGCTCCAATCGGGAAATGAGCGTGGACCGCGAGTTATACTTTGTTGCCCGGCGAGATGGTCGTTGGTAACGTTGGGAACTTGCACACGGTTTGGTAGGGAGATCGGTAGGTTGGAGGATGTAGAAGTAGTAGTAGTTGTTGTTGGAAGGTGACTTGAGTAGTCGACGGTAAAATGTATAATGAATTCGTTTTTGTTTGCTGTCTGCTAAGGAAGCGAGAAATCTTCAGCACAGCTTAGACATACAGTTGAATCTAGCCTACACATACACGCGTGTAGTGATCACTTCGCCTACACAGGGAGCGATCCGAATCTGGTCAGCTCTTGCGTTCGTGAAAGCCTTGATGAAACTGGCATCGTCATCGCCTTTCACCGAGGCTTTCGCGGAGGCCAGTACAACAAACTTCTAAAGGCCAACGTGCTTCATAGGGGAAGATGTTTGTTATGATTCAGCTCTGGTTGCCACCATGAGCGCCTGATGGACTGGAGTTGAAGTGCAACCAAGCGTGAGTCGATAGCAGCCGTATGATCAGGGACCAGGCCCGGGAACAGACGATGTATCAGTGAGTGATGGTGGTCGTGGCCCTGCAGTGCATTTGTAGTGAAAGACTCAGTAGGAAACCTGTTGTTTAGTGGAGAAGCACAGCCAAGCAGGAAGTAGGGAGCTGAGCAGATAAGTAGGAATAGGAAGTTAGTGTTTGCATTCGACACTAGACTTCTCCAAAGATCTATCTGGCAAAAGCGCTGCTCGACCTGACCTGCTGTGGAACAATGCTGACCCAGCAATTGGGTTTTGATCTTCCGCGAGACGTTCTCCCAGAACGGGACCATAACATTTGGATTCCGCGATTGTAGTTGAATAGCGTGAGTGCAATTGGATCCTACCAGTGTAGTTGATTTCCGCAAACGCAGTGTCGAGTAGATAAATCCGCATCAAACTAGACCTACCCAGACGAGAAATTCGCTAACTAGTTAATCAAATCAAGTTCCTCGACCCATTTCATGCGCTGGCGTCACAGCTAGTTGTCGATCCATACAACGCATCTCCAAGAGTGTTTTCGCAAGTAACAGCTACCACCACTGACGCGCACGTTGCGGCATATATCAACAGGGTTTTGAAGTCTGTATATGAGTACGATCGCGACACAACACTAACGAGAAATCTCCAGTCGCACTCGGCTCGACGAGGCGGTGCTGCGTTCGCCAGCTCTAATGCCAGCGTGAACTTGTTCGACTTGGCGCACCGCGGTCTCTGGTCTATGGACGGCTTTGCGACGCTACTTGAGTACATATCTCCTACAACTGCAATCGATCAGAATGTTGCGAAGGTGCTTGGTGGCTGGACTGAAACTCGTCATGCTGGTCATCCGCCCACACTTGCCTGTTTTGAAAAGGAACCACATCAGACGTTCATTAGAGTAAGTCAGTTTGCCCAATCTCTCCGGGTTCTTCACCTTGCCAAGATCACGCCAAAGGGTTTTGCCGATTGTCTTACCGCTACGCTCTTGATGTACTACCGCGAAACAAGGGAGATAGCGCCACAGCACATTTTGCATCAAGACCTCCAGCGCATACACGCCGCGTTACCGCCTCTCCGCCGTACACAGGAGGAGCTACTTGAATGGGGCAGCACGATACGCAAACGCTTCGTCGTGGAAAATATCCTGTCACTGCCAACATACACAATTAAAGAGAGCCTCATATCGGATGAGCAAGCAGAACATTTCGTTGAAGTTCATACCTTCGCCGACGCTCTTGAACGGTTGCTACTTGGTCATCATCAGCTTGTAGCTTCGAACGAGGAGCTCAAGGGCATGATGCAACAAATTCTCGACCGATTGTCTCACCAACCAGACGTGACGTCGCGCGTTTGTGCAACGTGCAGTGCCAGCACCTCAGCTGAACCACCCGCGGAAACGGTAGCAGCGACAACACTCCCTCTGCGCCCCCCCCCCCCCCCCCCCCCCCCCCCCCCCCCCACTAGTTGGTCAGCCTTGGCCGAAGAGCTTAACGACTCTGAAAGGAAAGCAGTTGTCCGACATCCTAGTTCAGTTCGTGGTTGAAGGCCTGGGATCACTTCCGAAGCAGCCCGGAAACCGCGGCCAGAAGGACTGCTTGCGGGCGATTGAAATTGTAGCCTACGTCGCCGACTTGAACTGCATACCATCTCTTCCTCCTGCATCGCGACAGTCGGAGAGAATGTTCTGGTTATCTGCGATGCAGAACATGGCAAGTCAATGCGAGACATTGTTAGTGAGCGGGTTCACTAAGGCAGCTGATATATCACAAGGACAACGCAAGCGTCGCAGGTCCGGAAAACTTACTGGTATAGTGAAAGCGTGGAGCAGTCTTAGCGAAGAACAGCGGACATCATTCCGCTCGCTACCGCGCGTCCGATTCTCTGCAACCTGGGATACACAGGCGCGAGGCTAGCGTAGGCTAGTGCCGGCTGTGCGGCAAATAAACTGAGTCGTTTAAGAATGCTTCACAGGTATCAATTCATCAAATGTCGCTTACATGGCATGCTTTTGTTTTGGACGGGATGATCACAGGTATAGCTCCAGTTCTGGCAACCACAAACACCAGCAGCACCACAAACACCGAGCCGCCGCCATCAACGAGAGCTCCATCAGAATCGAGCCGTCATCACGCCGAGCAGCGCCGTTGCCGACTTCCCACGCCGTTGATCCTTCCGCCGACTGAAGTGCCGCACCCCACTTATTTGTTATTTTTACCCAATCAAACTCTTTCGACGAAGTTATAGGGGGTACACGAGCTGCAGGGAATGGGTGGTTCCTGAAATCACATTTTATATTTACTACGCGCAATTGTCCTGTTTATGGTGCATTTACGACGCAAATATAGTGCGCGCCAAATCGATAGGACCCTCGATTTGGCGCCGCACTTCTGTCTATATCTCAGTCTGTAGGACGAGTTAGACGTCGCTATTTAGATACGTGCTCTCTATTAGCAGTACCAAGGTGCCATTTGTGCTAACAACTTAGATATTGAAGCCGTTGGCAGGGCTGCCATACAATGTGTCGGTTTCACCACCGACGACCAAATTTAGTACCGATCCCTTTTTCTGACAAATCATACACCTTTTATGAAACACCGTACAAACTTCTATATTAAAATATCGCACTTAGTAGGACAACATTAATGACGGACACTGGCTGTTGTAAGCTAGCGGCAGCCTTCCGCTCGCCCTCAGGGCCTCTCACTTTTTAATGGGCCGAGGTAAAGCCCTCTCCAATCAAGAGTACTGGTGGGTCATCGGGCTCCACGACGGCGGTGTTTCGCTGCACGAAATCGCACGGAAGACAGGCCGCTCTCGCACGTGTGTGCGTAGAGCCATCAAAGCAGAGCGCGGGCAGCAGGCAGACAGCGCAGACGAGCAACCAAGAGCAGGGCGGCGGCCAGCACTAACCGAGAGGGAGGTGCGCCAGCTTGTCCAAGCAGCGGCGACGGGCGAGTACTTCGCCGCCGAGCTCAAGACCAAGTTCGACGTCAAGGCGTCGGTGCGGACGGTGCAGCGGCTGCTGAAGCGTATTGACCATCTGGTTTACACTAAGATGGACCGCACGCTTCCTCTAACAGCCGTCCACAAGGCTGCCCGCATGAGCTGGGCTGAGGACCACATACTAAACCCTGGTAAGTTTGTAATATTTGCTATTTTATTCAGTTAACCATGCTAATGCGTTGTCATTATATGTAGGAATATGGGAATATACTATATTTTCAGATGAAAAGAAGTTTAATCTCGATGGGCCTGACGGCTTCAAGTACTACTGGCATGACATGCGCCACCCAGCGCAGTCATTTGTTCACCGTCAGAATGGCGGAGGAAGCGTCATGGTGTGGAGAGCGTTTGGCGCTGCGGGCAAGAGTAAGCTGGCCATTTTACGTGGCCGGCAAAACTCTGGTAACTATATCTATACTCTATCGGAGTATTTATTGCCATTTGCTCATGCTAACTATGGTATTGACTTTGTATTCCAGCAAGACAATGCGTCGATTCACGCTTCACGTGAGACGACGCATTTCTTGCAGGAAACGCAAGTCGCCAAGATGATGTGGCCCGCCCGGTCACCCGATTGCAACCCCATCGAGAACCTCTGGTCGGCCATGGCTGCTCGGGTGTATGCCCATGGCCGCCAGTACAACAGTGCCGACGAACTGGAGGCTGCGATCAAGGCCGCATGGATCTCAATAGACGAAGACTACCTGCTCAAGCTCATTGACTCGATGCCTCGCCGTTGCCTTGCCGTCATCAAAGCCAAGGGCGGCCTCACTAAGTGCGATATTTTAATATAGAAGTTTGTACGGTGTTTCATAAAAGGTGTATGATTTGTCAGAAAAAGGGATCGGTACTAAATTTGGTCGTCGGTGGTGAAACCGACACATTGTATGGCAGCCCTGCCAACGGCTTCAATATCTAAGTTGTTAGCACAAATGGCACCTTGGTACTGCTAATAGAGAGCACGTATCTAAATAGCGACGTCTAACTCGTCCTACAGACTGAGATATAGACAGAAGTGCGGCGCCAAATCGAGGGTCCTATCGATTTGGCGCGCACTGTATACTCGACGTTGTTGGCCCAACGGAGAAAAAATAATACCACCAAACACAGATTCGGTTGTTATTTTAGGGTCATTTCCTGGTGAGCAACCTACTTGTGGTCCACTCAAAATCCTCTGCCATCTTATATAGAGCCCCTCACTCGAAACCCGTCGCTCTCCTGCTCATGAGCAGTCAAGTTCCTCCATCAGGCTCTCCACGCCGAGAACGCGCACCCGCTGGCGGGCGTGGCGCTGGATTTGGGACCCACGAGCTGCAGAGTCTACTTGAGACGCTGGAAGAGCATCTGCCCCTGGGCCGTGACGAGTGGGGACTAGTTCTCTCCATCCACAACCAGCACTTTCGCACCAACAACCGTAGTGTCGACTCGTGACGCCGAAAATTTGCTCCTCTGTGTCGTTCACGTATTCCTACAGGAAATCCGACATGCCCTGCCGAAGTGCGCACAGCGAAGCGTGTTCGTTTCTTGATGACCCAACGAGCTGACATCGGTGAAGGCGATGACATCAACGAGGCCGACCTCGGCATTGCAGACGACAACGGTCAGCAGCAAGGCCACCAAGACGAACCAGCTGCAGTTCCAGTTTCACAGGTCACTGCCACCCCGCCCTCAGTTCCACCAAGGCCACCTAGTACCCCAGTCGCTCCACATGTCAAGGGACTTTCCAGCGCACAAGAAGCCACCATTCCAAGCCAAGAGGAAGGCCCCCGCACACCAACAGCTAGCTTCCCCCGCACTCTTGTCGGTCGGCAGCAACCGGCGGCAAGTGTAGGGGACGAGGATCTTATGGAGCTCATACGGATGCAGATGTTCCAAAGCCAAGCTGACGAGCGCGCTCACCGCGAAGAACAACGCAACCGGCGTGAAGAAGACCGTCGCCGCTGGGAGGAGGAACGCCTACAAAGAGACCAGGGGCGCCAGGAAGACCGTTCTCGTCGCCAGGAAGCGGACCGCTGCCATGAGCAAATGATGCAAATGATAATGGCTGTGGTAAGTGCAGCATTTCGTCCTCAAGAGTAAGACCAACGGGCTAGTGTTCAAAGAGTTCATTAGCGGTTCTTTCAATACTCGTAGAGTAGAACGTAGACAAAATCTGGTTAAGCCCTACGAGACGGGAGCGGAGATTGAACAAGAGCACAATCGAGTACAAGATACACTTGCGTTCTCCTCGCTCCTCGTACTTCAATCTATCCTTCAGCCGAGGAAACACAGATTGCAGCGCTCGCATTCCCCACTCCGCCGATTGTCTGAGTGACGTTACTTGTCTACCGATAGCTGTAGGTAGTACAACATCTTGGCCACTCTTCAGTAAAAAATCGTAGGAAACCTTTGAGAAAGCAGAGTCCACCACCACCTGGCCACCTGTAGCCGCGAAAAACGTCTCGAGTTTTGCATACACGTTCCCCCACTCAGCAATCTGCGAGTCGTGCATACACCCTGGTGCATTGAGGGCACACGCAATAATCAGGCCCTCTGGTGAAAAAACAAATACACTGCTGACGTAGTGGTCGTGTGTCCAGCCATTGTAGAGCATATTCTGGATTTCGGAATGTCCTGAAGCCTCTAAACGTAGCTTAAGACCGTCCATCACAGCGTACACAGAGCTTAATAGGGGGTACTTCGCACGAATAGAGTCTTGAAGTCGCTTAACCGCTGCAGGATTCGGTAAACAGACTTGTGCCTTGATATCCGCTTTCAGCAACTTGACGAGCAGCCGCCTTCCAAACCGTAGAAAGAGAGACATCACCGACGTAGTTACACCAAACACAAGACTGAGAAATGCGGTTGGCCCTGCCGAGCGTCCCCACGCAAGCACCAAAGCTAGGCACTGAACAGCATTCATTGAACGCGGTCGTCCACGACGAATAGCACTCAGGTTAAGCTTCACGATATATCCAGTAGCTAAATACGGCGAGTAGGCGTAGTAAAGCGGCTCAAAACGCACCAGCAGATAGCGAAAGGCAACATGATTAAACCCAGTGAGCGTAATAAGGGATTGGTTGCATCCCGACCCGTACAGCCACTGGAAAGCGGACATATGTGGCGGAAGCAATGCCCTTTTTGTGAACCGGGACTGCACACGTCGACGAGTAGATTTAACGCCTTCTTCTGCCTTGGCTCTTAGGCGACGTCTTAAAATGACAGCAAGCGTGACTGGAGACAGCATTTTCAAAGAATACATAAAATCAACCACCACCAGTAAAACGCACTGCTGCACGGTCTAGCCGACAGCCCGATGCTAGCGCTTCACCCCTAGCCACTTGCAGTCCCCTAGCATTTCGCCAGTATATCCACATGCCCACGATAAACGCGGAGGTACTATCACGCTGTCATCTCCTTCGACCTCACTCCTATAAGTGCTTTCACTTGGTCCTGCCATCGAGAACCAACATTTCTAAAACTGAGGAAATATATAACCTTTTCAACGTGATAAGTGTTATGTATATCATCTTGGGGAGAGGAGATCCTGATCTGGAAACCGTGACCGATCAGATTTTGCGTCACAAATCTATTTTGTGCGCCTGTATTTTTTCTTCTCGTTTAGTACACGCACAAATTGTGATTTCAGGAGCCACCCACTAAGCGCTATCTTCGTCTGGGTTCCTATACTGTAAGATGCTGCGCCAGGTCTCGCGGACTCGCGCGGCCGTGCGCGCCGTGGCCGGGCCGTCCCGACGCGCGTTCAGCGTGCCTCCCAAAGCTCCCAGCGCCCCCAAGACGGCGCCGCCCTCGGCCGCGAAGCCGCCGAGCAGCAGCGCGACCAAGTCTGCGCCTGCTGCGGCCGCCGCGGACTCGAGCACGGGCTCGTCGCTGCCCAAGCTGCTGATGCTCGCGATCCTGTCGACGCCGGCGGCCACGGCTGTGTACGTGAAGCAGAACCCGCAGTGGAACCCGGCGGCGCTCAAGGACGACGCGCGCTGGATCAAGTTCCGGGAGCTGGTGCTGGGCAAGGAGGCGACGGAGAAGAAGGCCGTGGAGGCGGTCAAGCGCTCGCCCGAGGACTTTAGCGCTGCTATCTCGAAGGGCCAGAAGGAGGTGAAGAAGCAGGAGGAGAAGGTGAAGAAACAGGAGGAGAAGAAGGAGAAGAAGGCCGAGAAGAAGGAGAAGGAGGCCGAGAAGAAGCAGAAGGAGGCCAAAAAGGAGGCCAAGAAGGAGAAAAAAGAGGCCAAGAAGGAGGAGAAGAAGGTGGAGAAACAGCTGGAGAAGGCGGAGAAAAAAATGGAGAAATTGGAGAAGAAAACGGAGAAGGCCGAGAAGAAGGTAGCGAAGCTCAAGGGACAGGTGGAGACCAAGACTGTGGCCAAGAAAGTGGAGGACAAGCTGAACAAGGTGGAAAAGACGGTGAAGAAGGACGTGAAGAAGGTGGCAGCTGCTGCTGCGGGTGCGGCTACTGCTGTTGAGAAGAAGGTGGATGCGGCTACGGCGAAGGCGCGGGAAGAGATTGCCAAGTTGGCTGGTGAGGCCAGCCCGGAACACCTCGGCCGTCAGATGGACAAGCAGATCCAGGCCACCACGGTAGATTGCGTTGTGTGGTGTAGCGTGATAATGTTCGTTGCTGACAGCAATGTTGTGCGATGTGATACAGAACGACCTGCTCAGCTCGCTCAAGACGGAATCGGATGCGGCAGCTGCGGACATGGACGAGCAGTACCTGTCGGGGCTTAACGTGCGTGCTCATGAGGATGATTGAGCTACATTAGTTGTGCTTTGTGCCCAGTTGGATCACTGACGTTGTTTGATTAATATTGTAGGAACTTGACGCTAACTCGCTGGCCATCCGCGTAGCGCAGTTGGCGACGGAGATGAAGCACCGCTCGAAGTGGGAGGCTGTGCGTTTGCTGGAGTCGCTCCGCCACATGGAGGAGGACGCCCAGAAGAAGAGCACGGAGGTGCTGCGCCGTCAGGACGAGCTGCACAAGGAACTCCTCGCCCGTGAATTGCGTCTGCAGCAGGAGCTTCTTTCCCGTCAATCGCGCGAGGAGATGGCTGCCCTTAAGAAGCAGTACACCGACGATTTGTCGCGCAACGTGAGCCAGCAGCGTGCGACCTTGCTGTCGGAGTTGCAGCGTACTTTTGCCCGCGAGAGCAAGGCGATCGAGGAGCGTTACGCGCAGCAGCTTGAGGCGGCTACCGAGAAGATGCAGAAGACGTTGGCGGAGGAACGTGAGAAGCGAGTGCAGGAGCTCGAGAACTACCGCGCCGAGCTACGCGCGCTTGGCACGGTTCTGGACAGCTCTTCGACGTACGAGGCCTTCAGCCACCGTGTGCACAAAGCTTCCATGGCAGCACTGGCACTGTCGGACCGTGTTGAGGCTGCGACTCCGCTGCGCAGCGAGATCCGCGCTCTGCGTGAGGCGGCGAGGAACGACCCCGTCATCGAAGCGGCCGTCAAGTCGCTACCTCAAGACGTGATCGAGCAGGGCGCGCCGTCTGTGGGCCAGCTTCAGGAGCGCTTTAAGGTGGTCAAGTCGGTTGGCCACCGCGCCGCTCTGGTGCCGGAGAACAGCGGTATTATCGGCCAGGCTTTCGGCACTGCCTTGTCGCTGCTGATGATCCCGCCTGGAGGCCCCGTCGAAGGCACGGACACCGACGCTGTGTTGTCCCGCGCCGAGTTCGCTCTGAAGGCTGGAGACATTGAGAATGCCATCGCGGAGATGAAGGGTTTGTCTGGCCTCCCTGCGCAGGTTTCGCAGGACTGGATCGCTGCGGCTGAGTCTCGGTTGGCGGTGGAGCAGACGGCCAAGGTAGTGAAGGCGCACGTGGCGCTTCTGGCGGCAAGCTGCTCCTAATCGCGTATTGGTGCGCAGCATTGACTAACGGTGCGAGTGTTTGATAAAGAAGCCAACGAGTAAACGCAAGTAAATGACGCATGAAGCCGCCGTGCTTGGTGGACACACAGCATTATGTTTGGGTTCTGCTTTGCCAGTTGAAGTGGCAAGGTTGTAGCTTCATCGTGGTCATGAAGGCGAAGTGTTGTTGCCGTGTGAGGTTGGATATTTACATGCATTTATCGATCAATACAAGCTATGGGCTAATGAGGTCTTCTGCATCCTTTGCAGCTTAGAAGATGGACATCTTGCGGGCCGTGAGCTTCTGGCCAGGGCGCCAGCCGATCGTGGGCATCGCGTAGTACTCGGAGATGTTGCAGATCTCGAGCTTGCGCACCTTCTGCATGGCCTGCGCGAACAGCAGCGCACACTTGATGTTGTTGATGAGCGAAACACCGAAGTCCACGGCGGCACGACGGATCTTGTAGCCGCTCGTCAGCTCCTCGCGGTTAGTGCCCTCGGGCACGTTGATCACCAACTCGATCTTGCCTGACGAGATGTAGTCGATCACACTCGGCAGGTCGCTCTCCGGGTCCGAAGGCTTGCGTAGCGCGATGGTCTTGACGCCCTGCTTGGCCAGGTACTCGTGCGTGCCGGGCGTGGCGTAGATCGTGTAGCCCAGCTCCTGCAGGATCAGCGCGCCCTCCGCGAACTCGCGCTTGATGTCCTGGTTGCCGATCGAGATCAGCACCTTCTTCTCCTTGGGCATCTTAAAGCCAGCGCTCAGCAGCGCCTTCAGGTACGCCTCGTGCATGTCCGTGCCGAAGCAAGCCACCTCACCCGTCGAGGCCATCTCCACACCCAGGCTCGGATCAGCGCCGTGCAGACGCGTGAACGAGAACTGCGGCGCTTTGACACCGACGTAGTCAATGTCGATCAGCGCAATCGGCACCGACTTGACCGGCAGGCCGATCATCGCCTTGGTCGCCAGGTTGATGAAGTTCAGGTCAAAGGTCTTCGAGATGAACGGGAACGTACGCGAGGCACGCAGGTTGCACTCGAT
The DNA here is from genome assembly GCA_025722995.1 of Phytophthora agathidicida. Taxonomy (NCBI): domain Eukaryota; phylum Oomycota; class Peronosporomycetes; order Peronosporales; family Peronosporaceae; genus Phytophthora; species Phytophthora agathidicida. The sequence continues at coordinate 1,290,873 of CP106972.1, read as the reverse complement.
CACCTTCACGTCGTTGTCGCGAGCCATGAGCTGGATGTTGAACGGACCCGTGATGTTCAGCGCCTGGGCGATGGCACTGGCAATGCGCTTCACCTGCTTGATCGTGCCAACGTACAGCCTCTGGGCGGGCAGCACCAGTGTAGCATCACCGGAGTGCACACCGGCATTCTCGACGTGCTCCGACATGGCGTAGTTGAGGATGACACCGTCCTTGGCAACGCCGTCGAACTCGATCTCCTTGGCGTTCAGGATGAACTTGGACACACTGATCGAGCGCGACATCTTAACGGCATCGCTGTTCAGGTACTCCTTCAGCTGGCCCTCGTCCGAAGCCACGATCATACCAGCACCGGAAAGCACGTAGCTGGGACGGACAAGCACCGGGTATTGCACCTCCTTGGCAAAGTCCAGGGCGGCGTCCATCTCCTTCACCTCGGCCCAGCGAGGCTGGTCGACACCGAGCGTGTCCAGGAGCGCCGAGAATTTGTTGCGGTCCTCGCACTGGTCGATGCTCTCCGGAGCCGTACCCAGGATGTTCACGCCGGCCTGGGACAGCGGCATCGCCAGGTTGTTCGGGATCTGGCCACCGACCGACACGATCACACCCTCCGGGTTCTCGCGGTCCGAAATGTCGAGCACACGCTCTAGGCTCAGTTCCTCGAAGTACAGACGGTCACTCTCGTCGTAGTCCGTGCTCACCGTCTCAGGGTTGTAGTTCACCACAATAGCAGGCTTGCCGAGCTCGCGCACCGTGCGCACAGCGCTCACACCGCACCAATCGAACTCCACCGACGAACCAATGCAGTAAGCACCGCAGCCAAGCACCACGATAGCCTCCTCGCTCGTCGGGATGTCGTCCTCCGAACCGCCGTACGTCATGTACAGGTAGTTGGTCTGCGCCGGGAACTCGGCAGCCAACGTATCAATCTGCTTCACGCAGGGCAGGACACCCAGCTGCTTACGGCGCTCGCGCACCTGCATGGCGGTGGCGTTAGGCAGCTTGGCAGCGATCTGACGGTCAGAGAAACCGTTCACCTTAAGCGTGCGCACGAAGCGCTCGCTCAGCGTGTCCAGGGTGAACTTAGGCACTGACTGGCGCAGCGTCGAGATACGCGCCAGCTTAGACAGGAACCACTTGTCAATCTTGGTCAGCTCGTGCACGTGGTCAATCGTGTAGCCGGCATCAAGGGCCGAGATGATGTAGAACAGGCGCTCGTCCGTCGGGTGGCTTAGCTGAGCGTCGAGCACCTCCGGGTTCGTCTCATTGTCCACAACGTCGCCGTCCAAGCCATCCAGGTTGGGGTTCACCATGCGCACAGCCTTTTGGATGCACTCCTCGAAGTTGCGGCCGATGGACATCACCTCACCGACGGAAAGCATGTAGCTGCCAAGGTCGTTCGACACGCGCGAGAACTTCTTCAGATCCCAGCGCGGCATCTTCACGACACAGTAGTCGAGGCTGGGCTCGAAGCAGGCCGTGGTTGTCTTCGTCACGCTGTTCTTGATCGAGACGAGGTCAATGCCAAGCGAAATCTTGGTCGCGACGTAAGCCAGCGGGTAGCCCGTAGCCTTCGAGGCAAGAGCACTCGAACGCGAAAGACGAGCGTTCACTTCGATGATGCAGTAGCGCTCCGAGTTCGGGTCCAGGGCGTACTGGATGTTACACTCACCGACAATGTTCAAGTGGCGAACCACCTTCTGTGCCGTCGAGCGGAGCTTGAAGTACTCGCTGTTCGACAGCGTCTGCGAGGGGGCAACGACGATCGAGTCACCCGTGTGGATACCCAGAGGGTCGAAGTTCTCCATGTTGCAGACGGTGATGCAGTTGTTCTTAGCATCACGCACAACCTCGTACTCAACCTCCTTCCATCCGCGCAGGTCCTGGTCGATCAGAATCTGCTTGATCGAGCCCTTGGAGGCCGAGCCGTGCAGCGCCTTGGTGGCCAGGACGCGCAGCTCCTCGTCATTGGCAGCGAAACCCGAGCCAAGACCGCCCAGAGCAAAAGCCGAACGGACCAGCACAGGGTAACCAATGTCGTTGGCGGCCTTCAGAGCACCCTCAACGGTCGTGGCGGGCTGGCTCAGAGCAATGGTCTCGCCGATCTCGGCCAGCTTCTCAGAGAACTTCTCGCGATCCTCCGTGTCAATGATCGACTCGATCTGCGTACCCATGACGCGGACGTTGTGGCGCTCCAGGTCGCCGCTCAGGTACAGCTCAATACCGACGGACAGAGCAGTCTGGCCACCCATGCTCACGAGGATGCCATCGGGCTTCTCCTTCTTGATGATCTCCAGCACAGTCTCAGCACGCACGGGCACGAAGTACACCTTGTCGGCCAGACCCTTGGACGTCTGCACCGTGGCAATGTTGGGGTTCACCAGGACGACGCTCACGCCTTCCTCGCGCAGAGCCTTGATGGCCTGCGAGCCGGAGTAGTCGAACTCACCAGCCTGGCCAATGGACAGACCACCGGATCCAAGCAGCAGCACCTTGGTGAACGTAGGGCGGTCGTACAGCGACGTGTCCATGACCGTAAGTTTAGGTGGGGCGCTGTTGACCTTCTCGAGGAACATGTCGAAGAGGAAAGCCGTGTCCGTGGGGCCACCGCAGGCCTCCGGGTGGAACTGCACCGAGAAGAAGGGCTTGTGCTCGTGGATGATACCCTCGTTGGACTTGTCGTTGGCGTTCATGAAGAAGGTTTTCCATCCATCGGGCAGCGAGTTCGAGTCCACCGCGTAACCGTGGTTCTGCGGCGTGATGTAGCAGCGCGTGGTGCGCATGTCGATGCAAGGCTGGTTCATGCCGCGGTTGCCGTACTTCATCTTGTACGTGGTGGCGCCGGCCGCCAGGGCCAGGATCTGGTTACCCAGACAGATACCGAAGATGGGCTTGGGGTTCTCGAGGTTGATAGCCCAGCGGATGCTCTCAATGGTCTTGGAGGCCATGGTCGGGTCTCCCGGGCCGTTACTGATGAAGATACCGTCGTACTGGAGCTCGCTGTTGGGCAGGTCGTAGTCGTAGGGCACGACCGTGAGCTCGACGCCCTTGGAGGCCAAGTAGCGGATGATGTTGTGCTTCATGCCGCAGTCAAAGGCCACGATCTTGGGCGACGCGCCCTTGTTGTACACCGTCACCTGCTTGGTGGTGACCTGGGCCACGAGGTTGAGCTTGTTGGGGTCCTCGATCTCGGCGGGTTGGCCGTCGAACTCGATCTTACCGAGCACGGCACCGAGCGAGCGGATGCGCTTGGTGATCATGCGCGTGTCGATGCCAAAGAGCGCCGGCACGTTGTGCTCCTTGAGCCAGTCGCCGAGCGACTTGACGGCGTTCCAGTGGCTGTGCTGGAACGAGTACTCGGACACGATGAGACCCGAGATCTGCACGGTGGACGACTCGAAGAACTTGGGCAGGTTGAATTCGTCCTGCACGCTCATGTCGGGCACACCGTAGTTGCCAATGAGCGGGTAGGTCAGCACGAGGATCTGGCCGCGGTACGACGGGTCGGACAGAGCCTCCGGGTAGCCCACCATGCCCGTGTTGAAGACCACCTCGCCCGACATGCTCTTGTCCGCGCCGAACGAGTAGCCAGCGTACGTGGTGCCGTCCGCCAGCACGAGCGTACCGCGTGACGCATTGTCCGTTACGCCCGACAAGTCTGCGGCCACGGGAGCCAGCACCGGTGCCTGCGCGGATGGAGCCGCCTCGGAGAAGGTCACGGACGACATGTGTATGTGTATGCGTTTGAAGTGGGAGAGTGGTGGTGGTGCTGCTGCTTTGCTTGCGCTCTCGGAGGCAAAAGGCCAAGTCTTGGTGGCGAGTGCCGGTGCCTTTGAAGATGCCGATGCTGAACACGGCTGAACCGTCGGCTCGCAAATGGAGATCCTGTGGTGTCGCGGTGATGTGGCGCAGATTCACTTGAGTTGAGTAAGTGGACATCTTGACGATGGGCACCGCGCCGTCCACTTACTTTATGCAAGATAAAAGCGGAGAAGGTCAAAGATCAATGTGCGAAAAGGTATACAAAAACCAAGTACAAGGCCGATGGTCAGGAGGCTGCGCTGCACAGCCGGGACCGTGTCAAATGCGTGGTGCTGGTGCGCCGTGTTCTGCGCGCAGCTTTTTCCAACTCTTTCCGCTTTTTGCGGCCTGGGGCGCAAGTGCCCTAGGAAGAGCGTATAGGGAGGGAGGAGCTTTACGGCAGCGGAGAATTGAAGCGACGAAGGAGCGGCGCGCGCCGACGAAGGAACGACTGGCGAGGAGGACGAGATATTTAGAGGTTTTGCCTCGTCTCAGCAGTTACAGGTCGGCACCAACCGTTACAGGTCAGCAAGAACACCAAGCAGAACGTCGGGCAGCAGCAACATCGATGCGCTGCAGAGCTTAAGTGGAGAAAATGACGGACCGTGAGCCTTTTCCTCGGCGCGTGCCGTAAAATATATCTATTTGTACGATACGCGTTGGTCTTGGGCGAGATAACGATACATTACGGTTGAACGCAAGGGGGAGGAGCACTACATTCGTTTTGGCTCGTCAGGCGTGGCTTTTTTGCGGGGGACGGCTGTGGACGTGGGTTCGACATCGTCGCTGCGACTTTCACCGCGTTCGCAGCGAAGAAGTCATTTGCGTCAATGTTTCGCGTGGATATCGTTAGCGAAGGGGAAATTGCATGCGTCGATGGATCGTGTGGGTATCATGGTGGTGTATGTGTTGGCATAGCGATGGCTCCGTCGTTTCGATCTGCTGTCTAGGCACATTGGAGATCAGGTGTGCGTGGATAGCTCAGGTGGATACGAATTATGAAATGACGGGAGGACGCGGAGACGAATGTTGTGCCGTGGCAGTGTGGACGCAGATGAAGCACAGGGGGCGGCCAAGAAGGCGATGTAGGGCTCACGAAGATACAGGATGCAGGTTTTGAGCTACACCTCTGACAGCGGATGCTATCACAGTGGTGTGGATTAATCCCGATGTGGAAGGTTGTATCACAGTCTTGCCTCGAGTACGTACACAAGGTGATGTCTGGCGAAGCTACAAAAACTACAGCTAGAAGGAGCACGCGACCGATTATTGGGAGTAAGGCTTTGGTGTGCGACGTAAAATAGTTGTTTCGCTGCTAGCCAGCACTAAACACGTGATCAGGAGTGCCAGTATCTTCAGTTTGAACAGCAGTGAAGCATCGACACCAACTTCAGCGCCTACAACAGCATTTTCGTCGGCACATGGCGGGCCTGACGTCATGAACCACGAGTTGCTGCGTGTTTGCTGGCGCCGTAAACGACTGGTGTTCAGTAAGTGGACGGGGTCCACTCCGTCCACTTACTGAACGCCATATATAATTAACATTGTCAAAATCAGTATGTCCTACAAAGCAAAATACAACTTCAACTTCGGTGCAACTCCCTGTAATGTAGCATTTACACGCTTTGGCTCGAAACCTGGTGGAGCGCGTTAAAGTTGTCAAACGCTGCCGCCGTGGCTGTGGCGGCAGCTTCAGCTGCGGTAGCCATGCGTGAGAGCACGCAGCTACTTCCTCCTTGGTCGACCTCGTACCCTGGAATGCACTCGCACTGACCTGAAACGGTCGGCCGCGAGTTCAATGGGCATCCTGTCGGTGGTGGCTCTTGAATGGGTTCTTGCTCCGGTATAGTCTCAGAGTAGCCGTGAGCATCAACACCGACATCACCAATCCTTGGACTCGACAGCTCTTGCTCGACGGGCTGCTGTTCTGGTTGCTCTGAGATGCCGTGTGCTGATTCTGGCTTGGTTGGGTCTGTTATCGTCGGGTCTGCTCCTTCCTCCGGCATGGTATCATGAATCACCGGGGCTGCCGACTCTATTTGCGTATTCAGGTCCCCATTTGTCTGTGCCATCTGTCCAGGTGCATTTACAGGATGTTGTAACGAGTGCTCTTGAGATGCAGGATGCAGTGCTTCGTGCTCCGGTTCTTCCTCGGCTTCATTCTCTGTGCCAGACAAGTGCAGATTCGGGTTGCGTTTCACTCCGCTGATTTTGATCTTCGGTCCGCGTGACTCGGGTTTGGCTACACGAACACCAAAGCACACGTCAATTCAGCAATCGCGGGGAAGATACCGGCAGGCAACATACCTGTGTCAGCGGCTTGTAGTTTCACGCAAGGCTCATTGGCCTCTGGTACATCTTCATCCATCGTGAGGCCATAGCCTTCAAGACATTTGCCACACACGTTGGCCTTGCGGGAGCACTGCACACGGAAAGACAGTAAGTTAGATGAAGAAGCGTCTTGATAGTTGACAACTCACCGTCTCGCGACCACGTTGCTCACAAGATGGTGTCAATTCGCACGCCACAGCCTCTGGAAGCACATCTGGCGGTAACCCGTGAGTTCGAGCTGTCACGGCCTGCCGAGTCCAAGTTCCGAACACTCCGAAACTCTCGAACGTCTCCGCGCGGAAGAACAGGTCGTACGAGGTACCCTCGGTGAGGCCGGTGATCGTAAAACTCGTTTTGTGGTCGCTGTCTGTGGTCTCATTGACGTTGATGCTGCCGCTTGCAAGTACACTTAGACCTGTCGATTGGTGTGAAAAATCGTCAGACGGAGGCGTCGAACTGTGCCCGCTAGGTAGAGCGATGTAGTGAACATGGCCACGATCGCTGAGCGTGACATTCGCAGTGAGCGCATCAACACGAGCGTCTGTCGGGTTCACTGACACACTTGTCAGCTTAGGGGCCTCTGAGTGAGAACGCACCCCAGCATGAGTTGCCACAGTACCGTAGATTCCACCGCTGCCTTTTGTCTCCGTCACGAGATAAACGGTGTAGTTTAGTCCGGTCTGCGGAACCTCCAGAATTTGCTCTCTCCAGCCGCTGTCACTCTCAAGTTCCATGCTCTCTTTGTCCACATCCAAGCGTTTCTGCGCTACGAGTTGGTCTTGTAGCGCCAAGCGGTTGCCAAAGCGGTTGCTGCCTTTTGCTACGTGGTGCGTGAGATTCCAAGGTTTCACAGCAACTGTGGAGAAGTAAACAATGCCTGGTGCATCCATGCGGAAGCCAACAGTTAGTGCTTGAGTGGCCCCTGGCGTCGGGTACGCCGTGTGAGCCAGCAGTATCGGTGCGTTCGCAAACGTTGAGACTTCTTCCACCGCGCGAATGGCTCCGTAAATGCCGTGGTCTGCGGGCAAAGCCTCCGTTACAATAAAGAGACTATAGCTCGTGCCAGGCATCAAATAATCTAGGAGCTCGACATATTCGCCATCCGAATAGGTCACACTTCGCCGTGTACGGACGACTTCATGACCATAGTCGTGGAAGTCCTTGTTGCGACCATGCCGGTCTCCGTTTGATACCCCCTTGCTGCTGATATTGTGCGGTGACGTGACATTAAACTCTGCGTTGTCTGATGCTCCAAGCATGTAGTGGACTTCGCCGGGTCGATCCAGCGCAAACGTCAACACCAGTTCCGTTGTTGATCCTGTTCGAGGCTCCAATTGCACCTTGGTGAAGCTTGGCGCTGGAGCATGCGTTCGGACGTGAAGTGGATCCTCGAACTTTTTGCTCAAAACACCGTGTGCACCCACAGTCTCAGTCGCTAGAAGGACAACGTAGCTGGTATTGGCCGAAAGCACACCTTCTCCACCAAGCTCTTCCTCGACATCGTTGCGATTGTGCTGTCGGTCAGACATTTCAAGTTCAACGCGCCTTTGCACTAACGGGATCTTGCAGTCACTTGTCGCGACTTTGTCTGCTGGAATCGCGTTGGCAGTCACGTTGGTCTCAATTTCAGACATTTGATCCAGACGTAGCGTATCGGCCACAGAGCTGGGAGACTCGCAATGCTCAGGAAAGACCAACAGGTGAACGAGCGCACTCTTGCAGGAATCACAGGCTACGTCAAACTTAACCGTGATACTAGAAGTGAGGCCAAACGTAGGTTGTGCTTTGGCTTTGGGGATCCGAGGAGAGGTCTCGTGTGTCGTTACTGGAATTCCATCGTTCTCAGTGCGCGAATCATTGCTTTTGTGTTTGTGTGGATTGACCTGCGTGAACACTCCATTGCTGTTGCTGGTTTCATACGCGAAGAAGAGTAAGTAATCGTGGTTTGCGTCCAGCCCCAAAACTTCCTGCTCAATCTGTAGAGCGGTTGCATTTTCAGCGGTGATATTCGACAACATTCCAGCAGCAACGACGCCGTCGCCACGCCCTGGTGATGCGTCTTTGAAGGCACTTGTAACTTCTCCCCGATGTGACGTGAAGGCTCCAAGCTCTCGAGCAGATCTTGACTTTGCTTCAAGGAGAATGAAGTAAGGCACCCTACCGGCAGCTTGAGCAAACCGATCGAGGGTAGTGACACCAGCAGTATCTTTTTTTGGGGGAGCTTTCAGTAACTTGGAGACATGGAGATTGATGCGGATTCCGTCGGTTCGACCGTCCAAAGCGTGCGCGGATATCTCATCCAACAGCTTCGATTGATTCGTGTAGTCTGCATGCGTTGTAATTCGGTGGCACGCGCTGGCACTACCATCCGAGGGCCAACCCAATATGCCTCCACTGGCAGCAGTCTCACTGACCAGACACACATCAAAGATAGCGTTAGCGGGCAGCTTGTCGATCTCCTTGGTAGTAATCTTGCCGCGCGTCACATCTTCTCTTGAGACCGATATGGTGTCGTTTACCCAGACACCCACTCCAAGTTCTTCAAAGTCTGCCGCCTTAAGCATTGACCCGTTTAACTTTGTGAGGTCGAAAGTACTCACTGGTGGCGGCCAGATTGCGATCGATTCATTTCCTCCATCTTTTGAGCTGTCTGCTGCAGAAGGTTTACTTTCAATATTTGGACGAGGATCTGGGGTATTATCAAATTGATGCCTCCTGTCTGGTACAAGGCCACGGAAGAACAACGCATAATGAACGTCGCCAAAACGATCCAGCTGAAAGTCCATCGCTAATGCTGAGCTTGATCCATCGACCGCATGCACAGAAAGCTTCTCAGGAACGATTACAGGTGGTCCAAGGTGTGTGTTCACAAGTACTGGGGGTGGGAACTCGCCAAAGACGCCGTCACTGCCGTACGTTTCCGTAGTCAGAGACACATGATAAGTTGTACCAGACTTAAGCCCGTTCACCGTTGCATTGTGCACGAAGACAAGCGGATCAGTGGGCCGAGTATCGTTCGTGCCATTGATGACCTCCATCAAAATATGTTCCTTCAACACCTCGAGCTGTCCCCGCAGTTCGTGCGGCGTATGTTTGCCATCACTGTGGCTGATGATTGCAGGGTCAGCAAAGTCCACATCGCTCAAAAAGTAGTGCAGCATTCCGGGGTGCGACAGGTTCGCGGATATCGTGACGCTGTCCGTGCTACCTGCTACAGGATCCACCGTCGCGAGTACAATTTTGGGCGCGACTGCATGCGTTGTAACATTGAAGGACACGGGTTCCCCCAGCACACCGCTGCTGTTTCCATCACGACTAGTTTCAGTCACAACGAGGATTTCGTATGTTGTGTTTGCGCTCAATCCTTTGACTGCAAAGCGAGCAGCTGAACTGGGACCAGTAAATACGTTTCCACCGCTGCCAAACGATTGTGGTGGCGATGATGATGATGGCAACCGGTGCTGGAACTGGTCCTTACTACTATCGGAAGAATGCATCACAATTGTAGTAGCGTCCACGTGCTTCCGTTCTTCTGCCTCCTTTGAATCCACCACTTCACGAACAGCATAGTGCAATATGCATGAAGAACCTGGCACCATCGTCACTTGCGCTACAACTTGCGATGTGGTAGCTGCGGTGGGCTGTGCAAAAGTCTCAATAATTCCAGGAGCACTCTTGTGTGTTTGTACAGACCACTCTTCACTTCGTGCACTTAGTACTCCGTTGCGATGAACATTTTCAGCGTACAGACTGACGCGGTATCCTGTGTCTTCGCTGAGATTCCCGACAGTGAACGTGAATACATTCGGAGACCACCTCGAAAACTCAAAACTGCTCCTGTCCTCCACTTCGCGGCAGGGATCATCAGCTTCACCAACTTTTCCAGCTACGTCAGATGTAGACGCCCATGGCTCAAGGCATAACACGAGGATATCTTTCGGCTTCGTCATGCTAACCTCAAGACGAATGCTGGTGATGTTCGCATGTAGAGGCTGTACTGAACGCAGCTCAACCGCTGAGGCATTTTCATTCGTGGGAGCTTCCAACAATGTGTTGAAAGCGCGACCGAATAGTCCAAAACTCTTGGTAGTCTCCGGTAGGAGCACAATTGAGTACGACGTTGCGTCATCGAGTCCCGTGATCTCAAACTGTTGTCGGAATGCTTCTTGTGCGGCATCTTCAATGGGCTTACCTGGTCTTGTGGCAGCTCTTGGGTCAACATTCGGCCTGTGGCTTTCAGAGATGCTGACGGGCTCCTCGGAAGAAAAGTGGAAAACACCGGCTACGTAGGCATTCTCTTCCGACTCTCTAGGCGATCGTTCACGCAGAAGATGTTGCAGATTTTCCACGCTCGTGGCGTGCTGGAAAACACCACGAAAACCAGCGGCTGCTCCATTTTTACCAATGAGAACGTAATGAATATTACCTCGTGTTCGCTCCAAGTCCACTGTGACAGTAAGAGAACTCACACTTTTGTTGGTAGCTTGAGCGGAGGCAGCAATGATGGCTGGCGCTGTCTCGTGTGTCGTAGCCTGCGCAGTGAGCTCTCGAAGACCGAAAAGACCACTACTACCAGCACTTTCAGCACGCAGCTTCACTTTGTACAGTGTTCCGCTTTGCAGGCCGGTGATGTTGGTGTGGTGGGTTTCTATGAGGCCTGCATGAAAGTCCTCTACGCTCGAGAAATTCCGCACGGAGAACACACCGCGTATTACAGTATTCTTCAACGCACTGATGTCATCAATGCTGCGAGTGGCGCCGGCTGCGGCTGCTGCTCCAGCCCCCACCGGAACTGAAGCAGAGTTTGATGTGACGGTACCTTTCTTCTTACTGGCAGCTCCTTCAGACAGCGCGATAACCTCGTAGTGTAGGTCGTATCTGAAGTACGGCAAAGTATCGAGGTTGAGGCGATGAATATCTTCTTGATTCACTTCCAGCTTAAAGCTCACGTCGAGTGCTGTAGCACTCGCATTAAGCGGGGAGCTTGAGAGTGCGATTATTTCCGGGGCGAGCGCATGCGTGCGAACTGTTTTCGGGTGGCGAAGTACCTCACTGCGAACCTCTCCGTTTCCGGGTGCTTCAGTAATGAAGAAAACGTCATACATCGTGGCAGGTGCTAGGTTCTCCACAGCCTTTTGAAATGAATAAGTGGCGTTGGTTCCCGATGGAATGCTATGCAGTGCAAAATGCCGTTTCTCCCCAGCCTTCCCAGTCTGATTCTTGACAAGATTTTCAGGTGTGAGATGCACGTTTACTTCGCCGCTTCCACTCGGCACCAAAGCAAAGAACACTCGCCCCGGAGTCGTGAGCGTAGCATTGATCATCACTGTGTCCGACTTCGCATTGGCCGGTTGCACAGCAGTGATATCAATACTCGGAGGCTCTGGGTGCGTCGATGACTGCAGCACGGACTGCACTGGCCCAAATACTCCATTACTGCCGATCACTTCCGCGACAAAGTACACGTCGTAGCTCGTATTAGGTGACAGGTTCTCCACTGCACTCTCAACCTTCTGTGCCCTCGGTACCGTGACTGTATCTGCCGCAACGGCACCCACACTCTGAGCTCCTCTCTCCAGAGCGTTATTCGTCCCTGGTAAGCGTCTTGTCGTTGTCGCATCACCTCGATCTCCACCATCTCCACCCTTCGACTCATCCACACGACACTGCGCCGCTGCCGTCTTAATCCCCCCTGCATCCAGCGCCGGCTGACCCGCTGGCAACACTGCATAGTGAAGATGTGCTGCATCCGTCAAGAAAGTCGTCAGCGTCAACGCATTCGCCGATCCACGCGTAGCCGCCACGAAGCTCCTCGTCTCCTTGCTGCTCTCTACAACACACGCACACCACGAATGACCAACCATCAGTAAAAAAAAAACTTGTACAAGCACATGAACTTTGCACGTACTCTCATTGCTCGTCGCAACAGCATTGACATCTTTTTCGGAGGGCCCACCACTATCCTCACTAAGAATCGCGCCAATCGATAGCAACAGCACCAGCGTAAAGGAGGCAAACCATCGCAGCTTCCAATAGCGACACATCTTGTGTCCCTTGTCCTCCTATCAAGCACAAAATGACCACTTTGCGATCCGAAAAAGATACGTCTAGACGTCGCTTCAAGATCTCTAGAGTTACTTCATACAGCCACTTATAATCGTCATTCTACCGTTACTTCACAACGGCAACTTCGTCTTGCTTCAAATCGCACTGGTCACTATTCGTCCCTACCTTCTGCGTGCATCATGCCCTCCACACTCACCAGGGCCGAGACGGAGGACTTCGCGGCTGCACGAGCTCCCCCGCAGGCTCCTCAGGTATTGGACGTGAAAGCTGCCGCTTCGTCGCAGCTCTCGACGCTACGCAATGGCAAGAAAGCCAGCAACAAGACGTCGACGTTCAGCTTCAAGCGCTTGAGTCGCAAGCACGAGGCCATTTTGGAGGCGGAGAATGAGGACGCAGCGTCACTGGCGTCGCCAGCTTCTTCGTCGGACAGCACCAGCAGTTTAAGCACCGAGACGAGCGTCACCAAGCAGCCAGTGGGTCCTCAGGACTTTGATCTGCTCTGTGTCATTGGCCAAGGAGCGTTTGGCAAGGTGATTCAAGTGCGTCATCAACCGACGGATGAGATTCTGGCAATGAAAGTACGTGCAATGAGGAGAGCAGGTGGAGTTTGGTACAGTGACAAAAGATGAGAGAGTTCTGAGGAGTTTTGGGAGTGCTATTGTAGATTGTGTCCAACAAGTACATTGTGCAGCACAACTCGGTGTCGTACCTTCAGGCGGAGAGGGACATTATGACCAAGATCAACCATCCGTTCCTGATCAGTCTGAGATACGCCTTCCAGACCAAGTCGAACGTGTACTTGGTGATGCCATTCGTGGCGGGAGGAGAACTGTTCCACCACCTCCACAAGGAAGGATTGCTGCTGGAGAGCTCGGCCAAGTTCTACGCGGCAGAGATGGTGCTCGCGCTCGAGCACTTGCACTCGAAGGGCATCATTCATCGGCAAGGCTTGTGGATGTGCTAGAGTTAAGGAGGGGTTTTTGTAGTGAACTAAATTATGTTATGGTTGTGACGTTATGCAGAGACCTGAAGCCCGAGAATGTGCTGCTTGGCGCCGATGGACATATCCGACTGACAGACTTCGGCCTTGCTAAAGAAATGGCTGATGTGAGTTGGAATTACGCGATCGGGAATGTGGCGGAAGTTTGCTAATTGATTCCATGCGATGTTGCAGGTGGACGACTCGACGAGCACCATGTGTGGCACGAACGGTTAGTGCATGCATTTGTTTGGCCCAGTATGTTACCAGACACTGATGTAATTGGTTTTAATGTCGCTACAGAGTACATGCCCCCGGAAATGATCCGTCGTAAGGCCTACAACCAGGCTGTGGATTGGTGGGCGCTGGGAGCACTCATCTACGAAATGGTGACGGGCTACCCTCCGTTCAGGCACAAGAACCGCAAGAAACTCCACCAAAAGATTCTGAACGAAAAGGTAAGAGGAGTTTGTATTGCGTTTTGCTAACAGCTTACCCCTGATTGTTGTGACACTGACTTTAACGATTTTGCAGCTTCCACTTCCGAAGTGGCTTGGTGCTGACACCCATTCCATTCTGAAGCAGCTACTGGAGAGAAATGTCGACAAGCGTCTAGGCTCCGGCAAGTCGACTATGTTCCAGGTGAAAGGCGTGCAGGCCATTAAGAAGCACGCTTTTTTCAAAGGCATCGACTGGGGTCTGCTGGAGGAAAAGAAGGTTCAGCCGCCGATCTTGCCCAACGTTATGAGTAACACGGACACCACCTACTTCTCAGAAGAGTTCACGACGCAAGACGTGGGACGCCACAGCCGCGTTGACAGTTCAAGCGCCAATGGTGGTGACTCGAAGAAGCTCTTCGCACGCTTCTCGTGGGTTGCCGAAGACGCCCCAAGTTTTGCGGATATTGTTCGTGCTGGTAGTCCGGAGAAGAAGGACTCGACTGCAGTGCTTCAGGATGGCGTCGCGAAAGTTGCGCTTGCTGACAAACCCAACACCCCCTAAAGGGCAAGCGCACTGGACAGGTAGTTTTCATTTTCTTTGTAACGTAGTTGCCTCTCGATGTCCATGGCTCTCCGAATCGCATCACGGCCTCCGTCCTAAGCTGTTCTAATCGAACCTATGTGTTGTTGGGCCTATAACGCTAGCGCAGAGCTAGCAGGACTCCCCGATGTAGGAACACCGGTTGAAACGCCGGCACGGCACGCCGAGCTGGCGTCTTGGTCTTGGATGAGGTGGCAGAGTGCACACCTCCTTGACACCGAGTTTCTCGTCGAGGCACCCGCATCCCGAGCACGTATCGGACGTGCAAACCCTTCGTGTACTTCCACCATTCAGCCGCGCGCTCGCTCCATTTGCAGGAGCATCTTGAACTTGCGGCGGCGTCAGCACGACTCGAAGAGCAACGCAGCCTCCTGCCCGCGGACGATGATCACTCCGGGTGCAGGATTCTTGGCCGCAGACTTTGGGAGCGGTAGTTGAGCCTTGACGAGGGGCGTATTGCCCTCGGTGCCGGCGGCACCGACTGCTGGTGGCTTGGTCCAGTCGCTTGAGTTGAAGACGGCAAGTTGTGAAATGAGAGCGAACCAGAGCGCAAGCTCGAGCTCGGCGAAGAGCTTCGTAGAGCAACTGATGCTCGCCGTTGGCACGCACTCTCGACATTCTTCTGGAAAGAAGCCTTGCGGTACGCTTTCGTGAAGAAGTAAAGCTTATTAATGAGAGACCAAACCAGAGACTTCTACAGCACCCTCGCTATCAACGATACTCCTACACAGCACAACTTGACCACTCGTTCCAGCGCCTGCCCCGTAATCTTGGCACCTTGTAAACTTCTAACGCATAACCCGATGTCTTCTTCATCACTACATCGCCGAAACGATCGAGGTGATCCTGCCGACCTGGTCAACAATATATCGAAAAGTTTGCCGTGATTACACGGTTGCTATGAAAACAGGGACTGTCGCGATATTGTGCGTGCATGGTAGCGCTTAGAGAGGAAGTACGGTCATGCGAGACGAGAGCGGTGTAAGGTCGCTAGGAACTCGATAACTGGTTGAATTGTACCTTTGATCTCGGGCGAAGTTAAGTTAGATACTATCGTAAGCTACTCCCAAATCTGGCAGTCAGCCTTTCAGCTAGCAGCGGACGTGTGTCCGTCACCTCGTCAAGACCCACATTGTGGGCGGGCCGCGATAGTTCGGCCCCCTCCTGCTCCCTACTGCTTGATCTCCAGCGAACCCCGCAGACGAACCGAAGGATATTGTAAGCGGCATTCACGTCGCGACCGGCGGTGAACTCGCAGTGGGGACACTTGAACACGGGGTTGCTCCCTAGCGTCAGGTGCAGACTGTTACAGCGCCCGCAGGTCTTGCTAGTGTACATCTCGGAGCAGATGATCAGTGCCGTCCCTGTGCGAGCACACTTGGCATGCAGCAGCTCCCGGAACTGAAAGTGCTTCAGCGACAATAGGTGCCCGTTGAACGTGTGATTCTGCGCCTTGCTGCTGCGCAGTAGCTCCGATGCGCTAAACTTGGGCAAGATGATCGTGTCATAGCGGTTCACGAGGTAGCAGCACGCCTTGCGGTGAAGGACCTTAATAGCATTACTCTGGCGAGCTGTGGCACAGGCGAACATACGCTTGGCTCTCGCGTACGCTCTGTAGTTCCTGTGCCTATGTGACGTGCGGTTCTTGAACTTGGAGATCACACGTTGAGCATCTGCGATCCGCTTTCGGAACCGATCGATCTTCTCCTGCGTGCCCGGCGCAATCTCACAGACGTTGCCCTCCATATCCATCCCCGTCAAGAAGCACCTGGCTCCGGGGTCGAGTGCCGTCGCCGAATTGAGTGCTTTGCGTTTGCTTGTGTCCACCTGCGACGGGATCACCCGCCGTGATGTTCACTGAACCGCCTATCACCAGCAACTCATCGGCGACCATGCGGGTGTCTGTTACTCCTGCAATGGACAGGAAGCGCTTGGTGTTCCCCGATGCGTCCGTGTGTGACTGGATAGACGTGTCTCTCTTGAGCGCTTGAATCGCGAAGTACCGGTGTGTTTTCTTGGACGCAAAGTTCATATTGAAGTGGGTAGTGATGTTTGCGGCCTTGTTGGCGAAAGCAGACTTCACAGCACTATCAAACATGCGCATAGCGTTTGCTCGGAACTGATAAGGCGTTTGATACGCCCATTCCGGAGCCGGGCCTAGTGGGAACCGGGGATTGATCGGCTCTGGATAACTTCTTTCGAGCGAGGTCTTGTTTATTACGTACAATCTAATCAAGCTGTTCTTGTTGTGCTTGCCAGTGGCCTTAAAGTGTGCCACCCCTTGGTTGTACGTCCAGCGACAGGTGCCCATGAACTGCTTGACCACCCGCCGCTGAGCAGCAGTCGGCATGAGCTGATGCTTGCACGTTGTCCAGTGTTCTTGATCTTGTTGTTCGGCTGAACTGGCGGCCCAGTTAGCTGTGGTAGGGAAAGACTCGATCGTCTTGCTGATCCTTGCGCAACCATGCTGTTCGCGTATCGCGAACCACGACAAAAATTGATGAGATCCTCGAACGGCTCGTCAGACGATATGGCTCTGGGGAAGGATGCGTCAAAAACGCGCTCCATACGACGTTGTTGATCAGGGCGTAGCTTATCTAGAAGAGGACGGTAGTCAACGTCATCTGCATTGATCAACGCAGCCAGCAATTCGATGAGCATCGGAGCAACGTCCTCCACGTCAAGAAGGTCGGTTCGCGCTATGGGCCTCGCGGTCACCAGTCTGTCCACGATAGTTGGGATTGCCGAGGCACTAGACGGATCGTCGAGACGCAATGCCGCCCACGCTGTGGTCCACCTGCGACCGGCAAATAGTAATCTCATCCGCCTGCAGTCCTTCTCTTTCTCGAGATGAATAAACAGCAAGCAACGTAGAGATGAAGCAGCTGCTTGGATTTTTTTTTCTTCAGACTTCGCCACAGTACTTTCCCTGGGGGTCTGTTTCCAGTCCTCCTGATCTTTGCACGGTGATCAGGAGACGCTGGAGGATGGCGACCCTTCTTCACTGTGGCTGCCATGCCGCAATTTCGGGAATGACACAAGAAACCAGGGCTTGCAGCAAGCGCTGCGGAACCGCATCACTTTGATCTCACTGACTGCGGCAGTTTCGGTCGAATTTGCCGATGTTGCTCCATTTAGATAGCTGGATCAAACCGCGAAGTTTGCCATCGGAAATCGGCTTGTCCCCCATGCCAGCGTATCTGTGACGTCTTTAGCTGTGGAGGGGCTGAAGAAATCGTCACCCGCGCGGATTTGGAGGACAAATGCAGGTCATTCGGTGATTAGGCTTTGGCCCAACGAGTAACGACGCCGCACCCGACAGGGTACGGTCTTGCAGCTGTGTTGGAGCGCGACGGATACATTCGTGCAGAAGCGTTTCTGTCGTGGTGCTTGGAGGAGACTCGTTTCGATGCACTGCTGCAGTTCCTGAACTACTTGTTCAATCACGGTGGCGTTACGGTGATGGAGTGTCAAAACGACTTCTGCCGCTTCAAGCTGCGTGGCTCGAGCGACGAGTTGCGGCTGTCCAAGGTCTTTGCACTCGTGGAAGACGTCAAAGACAAGGTGCACATTCGCGAGTACTGCGTCTCGCAGACCTCGCTGGAGCAGATCTTCAACTACTTTGCCTCCCAGCAGTCTGAGGAGCAGGGCGTGGCTCGTGGCTCGTGGCTCGTGGCTTCCAGGAGGCTTAGAAGAGACATCCTAGTCAAAGTTAGTCACTAACCTCCGCTCGATTCAGTTGTCGCACAACCTGCCAATCGATCGGTGCTTATCTGTCGAACTGTTATAGTTGACGACGAAAGTAGTCAGTCATGCTGCAGTACACATAATCTAAAGGTAAATTTTTTACACATTGACGCCAGGTAGTTTTCCCACGTTAAGACTCACTTGAGTGATGTTACTCCGTGTCGCTCTTCATTCACAAATGTAGCATAATCAAGCAGCATATCACCTCGGCGAACTTGACACCGGACGACGTAGCCAGCAACGATCATGTCCACCAACTCGCTTTCACCATCATCGTGTAGAGTCTGCCACAGGACAGGCCGAGGCCTTCATTAAAAATCTGACAACGGATTGGAATCAGCCTCCAACGCCAGAAGTCCCCGGGTTCTCGACTGCCAGCCGCAAAATATTCCATGGCTGATACCAACGCTGTCAAGAGTCAGCTCTCCACTTGTGCTCGTTTGGAGAAAAATACCCATTTCCACCAAATGCCGATGTCAGCTACGGCATCACCGCTCTCAGAGTGTCACCTTTTTAGTCGACTGCGCTGACTAATTGGACAGCAAATTAACACAATCCAGAGAGCTGTGGTCATTTGATTCCTTGATGGTGCCATTGCAAGCGATCCTGGACAGGAGTGATCTGAAAAGGTATGCAAACTTTTTTTCATCTACAAGAACATCAACCTAGTGATTCCTGGTTACCACGGCAGCGGAATGCGAGACCTAGTGAGAATGTTGCGATACATGGTTTTGATGTCAACGAACAATGGTTACAGTACCAAAGCGCACGGAAGCGTTCCAGAAGAAGACTGCCTTTGCTCACCACGCACCCGTTGTTGATCTTGCCACACCCTCACAAAGATTTTCAGCTTCTGAATGTCTGCAGATCCAATTTGTAAGCCTTAGCTCGAATGAACAGGAAATTCAATAACTCCTTGCCTATCCTGCTGCATGATACTGTTCAAACTTGCAATTCGAACCAACGCTGCCACGATTCTGGGGACCAAAACAAAGCACTAGGACCTCACCAATCTGCGACCTGTAGCCCCGTTGAACCAAGACGTTAAATGCTCGAATCTGGTCATTACTCATCATTGTTCTTTCGTATTGCAGGACGTCCTGGTATACTGCGACGATTCTTTATCGAACAGGCATATTATAATTCGCTCCCGACACGAACCCAACTCGACTGCGCAATGTTTCTCTAGCAAATACCTCCAGCCATCATATCCAACATGCTCCAGTTGCAAGGAGGGTCAACACCCCCCGAACCAATTGGACGCTTACGACGCGTCTGCCGTCAAGTGTCGAGTTGATACACACACGTAAAGCGCTGATAGGGGTGAAACCCCAAACGGGTGGGATCATCGTAGCGTATTAACCCCCACCATTGTGCCAGAAATCCCCAACGCTTGTCCATTGTTTGGCAATGTGGCTTCCAGGAGGCTTAATCCTCTTCCTCTCTTCTAACTGCCACGAGACGCCCCCATCCAGCTTAGCCACGAATCCCCGCTTGATCGCAGGATCCATTTGTGCAAAATATGCATTGGTGCTTGTGGTAGATTCGAGTCAGATCCTACAAGGTGTGCTTCATCGCATTATTCCCTGAGAAGATTTTTCGTGAGGATCAAGTTTTGTAACCCCTCTTACGAGCAGTTCGCAACGCACTATTGATAGGGGCCTATCGAGAAACGTAGCACGCGTTCTTCGAGCTGGTCATGGTCGTTTGAAGATCGCACTCGACGAAATCCCGACACTGCAGCACTCGCGTATCCGCCCGAAATGTCGTCGTCTCAATGGGTCACCCAGATTCGGGATAGTCGCTTCCTCAGTAATGTGTACATCCGGGGGTTGGGAGCTTTCATGGTGTTCTGCAGCGTGTGTTCTTTATCGCAACAGTATGCCTTCGTGAACGACGGAGGCTTTGGCGAGAGGAACAATATCCGTAGTTCTGCTGTGCAAAACACAGTTCTTTTGGCGGCTCAGAATGCAGGACCCGATGTCGCTGGCTCAATGAAGCCATGGACGGCGCTGAACGCTTCGAGATCATTAGGCAAGGAGCCTGAACCAACTCCAACACAAACGCTTGCCCCGAAACCAACGCCGACAAAGCCAGCTCCCACTGAGAAGCGCACTGAAAAGCCAACCGAGAAGCCAACCGAGAAGCCAACCGAGAAGCCCACCGAAAAGCCCACCATAAAGCCGAAGCCTATTGCTGAGCCGCCTCAATCCATCAAGAAGGGCACCAAGGGAATTCTTATGTGCATGCATGACGGCATCTTGGAGCTTGGTATTTCTCTGATCCGCGAGCTGCGTTGTTTGGGCAACAAAGAACCCATTGAGGTGCACCACTGCCACGATCTGACCAGACCCTCCGTTGATCTCCTCTTCGGCATCGACGACAACATCCAAGTCGTCGATTTGTGCGAGCGATATGTCATCAAGAAGATTTTGTCGGACGAGTTGGCAAAGACTTTCCAGAGTTACTGGATCAAACCGTTGGCAGTGCACTACACGAGTTTCGAGGAGATTATTTTCCTAGACGCGGACGCTATCTTGCTGAAAGACCCCTCTGTACTGCGCAACAACGAAGGATACAAGAAGAACGGCACGCTTTTCTTCTACGACCGCGTGATCAACAACAACCAATATCTGAACAAACGGAAGAAGGATAATGAACCAATTTACCTACATCAGTGGCTGAAGAGCTTCGACTACAAACGCTTTGCACTCGAGTACGCTGAGCCATCACCGAATTTCAAAAAGTCTTTTGCCTACCGCGGCAAAACAGCTCACGAGCAAGACTCGTCCATGCTGCTGATCAACAAACGCCACGCTCGCAAGGCGATGACTGTGTTGTGGTTTCTTATCACTGAGCACCGCTTCATCTACGAGTTCTCGTGGTGCGTCCTCTCCATTCTACTATTTCTCCACGACTACCGATGCTAACACTTCTTATCTTTTGACATTTGATCACGCAGGGGCGACAAGGAGGCTTTCTGGCTATCGTACGAGTTCTCACACACACCCTACTTCTTCTCGCCGTGGGGCGCTAGTGTCGTATCCACCACCCCCAACAAGGACATGGAGCGACATCCAGACACGCTGTGCGGTAGTCTGGCACACTTTGACCCGACACTCAACGCCAGCGCTCCAGCCGAGCTGTTGTACGTGAACGGCCGATCCCTCGTCGATCCGGTGCCGTTCCGCCTGCATAAGCTCAAGCTTCTTCAGCCGAATCTCGTGTTCAACATGGCGCCGACCCACGTAACTCCGCGACAGGAGCGACGTGCACCTTCCGGCAAGGGCGAATGGCCTGAATGCATGACTGGCATGGGCTCGACACCCGTACCACCACAATTGCTGCCGTATCTGTGGCGACGGCGCCAGCACTTCCAGGCCGTGTCCATGGGCTACATCGAGCCCTTGCTCAAGTGTGACAACCCGGGAGACCGACTCCCGGACATCCCAGAACCCCCAAAGAAGGACAAGGGCAAAGAAAAAAACAAGAATAAGGACAAGGAAAAAGACAAGGACAAGAAGTAAGGGGGAGGAACTTGCACCAAGTTTAACAGCAAGCATCATTTTGAGTCACCAATGGCAGTTCAACTTGCACCAAGCAGAAGATCTTCAGAAGTCGTAGAAAATACTTTACAATGCTTCGATAATGCGGGTTTCGCAACGACACGAACGATACTTCGGTGTTTACAGGTTGTTGTCTGCTGTTGTTGAAGCTGCATTTCGCTGCGTCGGACGTCGGAATGTAGTCGAGTCAGTGCCACCTTCCAGATGGCTTCAACGCGACGATTAATTATAGCGCTAATTCGTAGGTGCATTTCTGGCTTGGCACCGCAAAGCATTACCACAGCAGAATTCCTCTTTTCCTCCCGAAACCTCAGCAAAAAGCCTCTCCTCAGAGCCCACAACTCGCCAGCAGAAAGTAGGTGTGCTCCTCACCAGCCCCACTTTTCATCATCGGCCGGCGGCAAATCTCGCGCTGTGCGTAGCGCCCGTCAACCCTCTCCACTCTGATAATCGACTTCCACGACCTATCCATTATCCCAATCACGAATCAATACAACATCTTTCCATACAGTGCCCTTTATTCCCATTGAATACCGATTATCTCAGCATCATGTACTTCAAACACCCAAAACTCCCGAAACTGCCACGCACTCGCATTTATTAGGCCAGTCCCGAAACTGCTCTAAAGGCACCTTCGTCCGTCCCCACCGATACCATGAGCACTACGACCCAGCAGCACGAGGCCGAGGACAAGGCGGGCGACGGCGTGTACGTGACCAAGAACCGGTCGCTCTTCTCCATGTGGCTGCACGGCAAGGCCGTCCCCAGTCGGTCGCACCCGGCCGTGGTGTTCCGCTCGGCCGACGTGATCCAAGAAGGGTATTTACTTAAACAGGGTCTGCGCTTAAAGATGTGGTCGAAGAGGTACTTCATCTTACGCCTCGAGGAGCGCCACATGACGCTGGGCTATTATACCAGCAAAGACTCGTTAACTTTATGCTCCGAGACGCCCATAGGACCAGGCCACTCGCTGGCCCACGTCAACACAGCCAAGTTCCCGCGCCGTATCGAGCTTAGGTGGGGCACCAAGGTCATGATCCTGGAGGCCGAGGACCAAAAAGTCTACGAGAGCTGGAAGAACGCTCTCCAAGAGGCGATTCGCTGGAACCACGCCATGGTGCCGACAAAGGACGGCAGCTTTGTCACGTACGGGAAACAGGCCTCCGAGGACCAAAAACAGGAGGAACGCAGCAGGGCCGAGGCGGCTAAGAAGCTCAGGGACAAACAACGCGCCGATGAGGCGGCAGCGGCGGCCAATGCGGCCAATAAACCCAAGTATCTCCCAGCTACGCGCCCCGGGACGCAATGTTTCATGACCTCCAATACTCGATTCGAGATCCCCTCGAATTTCGAGTATGTGAAAACCATCGGCTCGGGCGCCTATGGAGTCGTGATTTCGGCCACGGATACGAAATCGGGCAAAACGGTGGCGGTGAAAAACATTCAACGCGCGTTTGACGATTTAACCGACGCCAAACGGATCGTACGCGAGATTAAACTCATGCGCCACTTGAACCACAAGTGCGTGTTGGGCGTGGAAGATATCTTTGAACCGCTGGAGTTGGCCAAGTTTGAGGATGTTTATATTGTGTCCCAGTTGATGGCCACGGATCTGCATCGCGTGATTTACTCGAGACATGCTCTTTCGGATGAGCACATTGCGTTCTTCATGTACCAGATGCTCTGTGCGATGAAATACGTGCACTCGGCTAATGTGATCCATCGAGACTTGAAACCCTCGAATGTGCTGGTGAACGCCAATTGTGAACTGAAGATTTGTGATTTCGGACTGGCGAGAGGAGTTTTCCCGGAAGAGGAGTTGGAGTTGACGGAGTATGTGGTTACGAGGTGGTATCGTGCTCCGGAGATTATGTTGGGATGTATGAAGTACACGCGCGAGGTGGATGTTTGGTCCATGGGATGCATTTTCGCCGAGATGATGTCGCGCAAGCCGCTTTTCCCAGGTCAAGACTACATCGACCAGCTACATTTGATCATGAACGCATTGGGTTCACCGAACGACCAGGAGCTGTACTTCTTGACGAATGCACGAGCACGGAAATTCATGAACGCGGAATTCCAGAAGCGAGGACCGAACCCGACGAAGCCACTTGCTCACATGTTCACAGATTCTCCGCCGGATGCGCTGGATTTGTTACAGAAGATGCTGGTGATCGACCCGAACAAACGTATCAGTGTGGATGACGCTCTTGCTCACCCGTACTTGGCTTCCATTCGTAATGTGGATGACGAGACGATGGCCACGTCGAGCTTCGACTTTGATTTCGAGAACGAGAAACTGACCAAACCCGTGCTGCAGAAACTCATCTGGGATGAAATGAGGCACTTCCACCCAGAGGTTGGTGAGGAGACCGAAGCCAGTGCGAATGGAGGCGAGGGAGACGATGATAGTATTGCTACTACACAGGCATCGATCACACCCGTGACACCGGTAACCCCTGCCACTGCTGAGCCAGACAGCACAGCGGCTTCAGAGACCACCGAGGTCAAGGTATCAACACCTGCCACGGAGGAAGCGAAACCGGAAGACGACGGCGAGGATGCACCTGACGTCGACGGAAAACAAAGTACCAGTAGTGGCCAGAAAATCGTTAGGACAAGCATCGATGCCGGCAAGGTGACAGACGCGAAGACGCGGCAAGAGGCCGGCGAGCCGGCACGGGAAGTCGCATAAGTGAGGTACTTGCTTCTTGTATAAAAGGCAAGGGCTTTGCAACGAGCTGGAAGCAAGACAGTCCATCGATGTTGCGTATATCCGAAAATGGAAGACAATGAGAAATATGGCTAAGGTTTCGCAGCCCAATAGAACACACAAATGACTTTGAAAGCTTGGCCATTTACCAGTGTGCGTTAATCCTGTGGAAAACAAGGTGACAGTAAAACAATCGTCGACACAGATCTGACAGCAATCGCGAAAATCCTCACTCATTCCTTCGCACGCTGTACTCCTGGATTTCTCATCCGACACTTCAAACTTCCACGAAATCGGTGCTTCCATTGTTTCGCTGCTAATTATTCGGAACTCACGAACTGTTTGAGTACGTCCTCCGCCGTGAGAGCTGTTCCATCGATCGCCGACAGAAGAAGTTTCTGCATGCTTATCATATTTTCGGGAACCCCGTACACAAGCTCATCCATCAGCTCTCCTAACTGGTACAAGTCATGTTGGAATCGTAGCTTCTCGCCCTTACACTGGTGATTCCAATCTATTGTCGTAGCGTTCGGCAGGCGCGATTTGTGCATGTCGATCAGCATCCAGTAACCGGAGATGGATTCAGCTTTGGGGACGAACACAATGTTTCGCCAGCAGACATCTCCAGTGCCAATACTTCATAGCCGTCAGTATATGCCGCAACCACTTGATGATTTCATCACGTTTGGGACGCTGAACTATGCCAACCGGTGATAGTTCCACGACGAAATGGCCACTCTCCGTCTCGCGCAATGTCTCCACGGTCTGCAGATGCGTCACCGGGCTGCCTTCTGCATTCAGTTCTTCAAGAGCATTGTATATGTTGACGATTCGATTGAAGAAACATGGACTGATCTGCGCTTTTCTGATCGTCCGTTCAACCACACCATCTAGCAACACGATCGTTCGCTCCTCGGCTTCATTAGGTTCAAACGGCAGGAGACCACAAGTAGATCGCTTTGCCAACGTCACCATCTGATGGAATACAAATGCCAAATTGTAAAACACCTTCAGAGCGCGTGCTGGATCCTCAATGACACTGACGGCAAGTATTGGCGTGGGGCGACACTGTCCGTCGGTTCTTTCAATCGCAACCACCTGTAGGTTTTATCCAGACGTTGCGTATCCCAAAATGTACGGCAGATCTCCATGAAATGCCACGTTCCACCGACGCATTTTCTTAGTCAACTCAACAAGTGTCGTGTCTATACTTTCCCGAGCACTCTTCTCCGCGCATCAAGATGAGGCCCATGTAGTGAAGAATACAATCCGGTCGCTTTCGTGGCTCGGTAGTTTTTGTTGGGTCCACGAGGTTTCTAATGTCTGTAATTTGAAACGCATCGCGAAGCACAAAGCGGTCGAGATTGAGAGCAATACATCGTAGTAGCGCTGCCACGAGCGTTTTGAGGCCATTGGGTCGGGAGGTTGATCGCACAGCGAGACAAAATAATTCATCGTCGTCTCAAGCTCCGGGCATGAAAGAAATGGCCCGTTCGGGATGGAAATGGTCTCAGAGACATTCAAATCACCCAGAGCCAGCTTGAACGGAAGCGGTCGTTCAAGGAGCCCCGCCAATTGGGGTACAACAGGCAATGTCTCTAGATGCAACTCCGAGTATCTCCATAACTCCACGAGAGGAATGTCGTCCTCGAATTTCTGCCGCTTCACCGGAACAACCACCAGCATATGGATTTGCTCGTCTTCTAGAAGTGGGGTATCCGGGAGAACATTGTCTAGCCGACATGCCCCATTCAGTTCCTTGTCCTCTTTTGTTAGCTTCGTGATCAAATCCGTCTTCTCGCCCTTCTTCAGCTTTCGCACATCTTCTGAAAAAGGATCAAGCCACGGACCGCCTTCCTCCTTCGCCAGGTAAAGCTGCAATTTGTCTGCCGGCTCATATTAATTCAGCTCGGCTGCAATTGCTTTCTTCAGGACACCCACCGTCCGAATATCGATGGGTTTATTCTCTCTGAAAGTAACCTTCCAGAAGACCAAAGTAGGATACTCATTGTTAAAGGTGATAGGAATCAAGTTCCCGTCTTCGGTAACGACGTTCAGCAGCATCTTCGTAAATTCACGAATGAAAGTGACAACGGCTGTTTGTCGAGATACGGGAAGATCATGATTGAAGTAAATGGAATCGTCGCAGCTCAGTTGGTTCACATGGCGCTTGTCCAATAATTCCCGATATGCATTCCATCATCAAAAGTACCTGTGTGGCGATGAAGAACTAATCATGGCCACAGGCTGCGATGAGAACACGGAACGCGAAGGATAGCTGCGCAAAAATCACCTTGGATACTTTTGGCACGAGCTCGGCTTTGTTTGTCGTGATCTTTCCTTCTATTTGCGTGGTCATGCGAGATCGCATGATCTCGCATCTGCCGCTAGTCAAGAATGGCACTTGTCCTTCGTACTTCTCTGCGTGGAACGGAATTGCATTGGGGACCAGACAGGAGAGAAGCCAATTTCACTTGATATGTCCATCCAGCTGGAAAATGATATAAGGCGTGTATTGCGCCTTGCTAGAGCAGAAGCACGTGCTGACAAAAACGATAAAGGTAGTAGATCCAGCAAACCCCATCGTCAACCAGAACAGCGACACCGACACGATGAACACCTTACCGGGTCGAAACAAGGACGACATACCCTACTCACCGCCAAACTGCAAGGCCTCGCAGCTGTCTACGGACTCGATTCCAGCTCACGACACCTTGGTGATTGTAGCAACAAGTGTGTTTTGTATCACCGCAACAAGGATAATCTGGAAGAGGACGATGAAGTCCTCCAACAACGCTTGGATGCTCGTCAAACTCTCTACAAACGGCACTTTGCAGGAGCAATGGCCGATTCCAGTGGGCGAAAGCGCGAGATGGAGCATGTTCTGGAAGCGGCAACCCGCGCAGCTCGATCTTCTCGAGCGATGGGTGTGGGTATCGGAGCTGCTTTGCTCACAGAATCCAAAACCATCTACGCGGCAAGTGCTATCGAAAACGGAGCAATGGCAGTGTGTGCTGAGCGAGCGGTTGTCTTGAAAATGCTTACGTCTGCCGCCAATTCACCAAGCCCAGTCGTAATAGTTATGGCGATTTGCAGTGAGCAACACGATATGCTGCCGTTCCCATGTGGAGATTGTCGTGAAATGCTAGCGGACTGTGGTAATTTTCCAATCTATCTCGTCAATGCTTTAGGTGAGACCGAAGAAACGAGAAGCTCCGAACTATTTCCACGAGCACGACACTCCGAGCTGACGCAGATACTTTCACAATCGGAACATTCAAAGTGCAAGCAAGCTTCAGCGCGAACTATTGCGCCACCAGCACTAGCAGATCAATCACCTCTCGAAGTGAAGGACTGGACAACGGAGCATGTTCTTCAGTGGCTTGAGCAAGATGTCGAGCTTCCACAATATCGCGAAGTATTTGAGCGCAACAATGTCGATGGATGCACGTTGGTGTTGCTAGAGGGTAGCGATCTGCAACTGCTACTCGGGATCACTCATCCATTGCACCGGTCGAAGCTGCTCACACATGTAGATCGACTACGGGATCGGGAGCTTCTTGCTCGCGGGCTTGACTACACGCAGCTTGAAGACTACCTCGCTGTGCTTGATATCGACCGTGTTAGCGCAGTGGCACAGCTTAAAACAACATTCGACCGTCTCGACGCTGATCAAGATGGCTATCTGGACTTTAACCAAGTGAAGCAAGCTCTCTCGTGTCTTCGTTGTACAATGCCAGCCGTATCCAGCAAAAGCGACTCCAATTCCACCACGCCTGAAGCTTCAGCGCAAGCTGTAGAGCGTTTGCTACACAGCGAAGAGCTATTTGGTAAAGAGGCTGCAACCTTGGGCAAAGTGTCCTTCCCCGCATTTGCTCGAGCTTTCTCAAAGTTGGCAACACAACCTGCTGATACTCCATCCTTAACTCAAGGAGCCTTTGCAGTACACGCCTTCGGTCCGAGACTACCCGTACTGGATCTGAGCAATCTGCGCAAGTGTTTCGAGCAACAGTCAGCTGGAGCGAGTGTTCTTGATGAACCAGGTCTCATTCGACTGCTGAAGGAACTTGGACAAAGTAATACACAGAGCACAGATCTAGCTTGTCGATGGCTAGACGCACAAAACGACACCGATGAATCCAGTGACACGATAACGTTTCCGCAGTTCATTTCACGATACGCAAAACTCGTGGACTCCACTGCAGCGATTGATGATGCAGAAGCAACCGGTGTAGCGAGATTGCAGCAACTCTTCGTCTCTTTTGAGCCTGTGCATTCCACTCGACGGAAGCCTCGAACTGTTGTGCAACGCGCGCTTTCAATTTTATTCCCAGCGGTTCCGAGCGACGAAGTTAGTGTTTGGTGCGCAAGCTTCTGGCCTGCAAACCTGCCGAGAAAGAGAAACGATGGCACCGACAGCAGCACGCGAAAGAAGCAGACAACTACAACTCTCACCTTTCCCGAGTTCGCCTTAGCATGCTTGGAATTTGCAGCAGAAGCTTACAAACGTGAGCAAGAGATAGTATCCATCAAGCGTTCTCTTCGTAACGACGCCTTGGTACATCGGAGCCGCGTGGTTCATTTGCACAGCTCTGGTCACGTGCGGATGTGTCCCCAACCTCCAGACGATACCAGTCCGAATCCAAAGGTAGCGTCCAAACCGCAAAAAGACAGCAAACCTCAGCGCAAAACCCACCACCACCACGACGATGGCAAGTGCGCTGACAGAGAAGGCAAAGCACAAGGCAGCGACGATGACGAGAAATCCCGACTACTCCAGAAACGAGGACGACATGAACAACAAGTGGACGAAGCATTTGACCGGTTTGCTAGGCGGCATGGAGCCCAAGTCCGCAGCGCTAAAGATGAAGACGCAAAACATATCAGCGAGGACGAAGAAGATGAAAGTTGCATGCTGAACGCAGTCGAAGCAGCTCAAGCAGCTCTGGAGCTTGGTGCAGCTTTGTCACGAGAACAAGTTCTGCGTTACCTCGAGCGCGAAGGGCTCGGGAGAATACGCCGGCGAGATATTTCTCGTACTGCGTTCCATCGGCTAATGAAGCGACTTGATGCCAACCGGAGCTTTCCTCGAGATCTCCTCCTTGATATCAATGATATGCCAAACCAACTGCGTGAAGCTTCAGCTTCTCCACACAAGAGTCGAACTGCCAGTAAGAGTCCTCGCTATCGCACATACAAAAGCAGACCGGACTACGACGAGTTCTTGAGACAAAAACTTGCTAATTCCAACGGAACCCAATGGGAGAAGGAGGTTGATGCACTTCGACGGAAGCAGCGACACCGAGAAGAGCGACGAGAACGCAAGGGGCACAAAAACCGACATCATCACCATAGTTCTCACCAAGGTACTCGAAAAAGCGATCAGGACGATGGTAAGCGCAATAGCGACAACGAGGGTAAACACGACAGTGGCAGTGACTACACTGGCAGCACTGCTTCGGAGAGCAGCGCCAGCTCGAGACACGGACGTCGCCATAAAACTTCACGTCATTCAAGACACGTGCACAAACGAAGACATCACCGCCACCATCGACGCTCTAGGGATCGCCCAAGTTCTTCTGAAGCTTCAACCGAAACCGAGACATCGTCCAACGAAAGTGAGCGATCATGCACACACCATCAAGGTCGACGAAAAGGCTTTGCACCAGGTGCACGTGTAGCGAGCATGGTTCATGGCCGCGGCACGATTGAACGCATTTATCGAGACTATTTCGTAGCTGACGTGCACTTTGACAGCGGACGTCACTTACGCAACGTCGAGTTCAGTGGCTTGCGTGTACTGGATCCCGAGGACGAATTGCTCAGCGGCGCGACAAAGGCGGTCTTCAACGTGGGCTCGCGCGTCAGCGTAGCTCACAAAGGCACTAAAACTCGGCGCCAGGGAAAGATTATCTTGTGTCGTACCGACGGGACCTTCGACATCCTGGTGAACGAATTCGGCGCAGCTCAGACGCTGAAGCGTATCGCACGCAACGCAGTGGCCCTTACAAACTTTAAGCCCACAGTGTACCGCGAAGGAGCTCGCGTCATGGTCCGACAGCGCACAGAATATTTGCGTGGAAAAGTCTGCAATTGTCGAACCGATGGCTCATACGATGTCAAACTTGCACGGTCTCCACGAAAAATCATCCAGCGACTAGCACCTGAACTCCTATCCCCTGACGACGGAGAAGACGGCGATAGTGGCGACGACATTGAAGAAACCGAGAAAGACTCTCCTTCCACGACAAATACAACGAGTCGACCTACGAAAGAGGACTCGGACGACGACTTCGAGCCGGAATTCACCCGCGGCGACCGAGTGGAAGCTCGTTTCGGTGGCCAGACCTCGTACTACCCTGGCACCATTGAGCGCGTTCATCCGAATGGATCGTGCGATATCTCGTACGACGATGGCGACGAGGAAGAACGCGTTGCCGCTCACTTGATCCGCACTCTGCCCGCTAAAACTACTGCAGCCCGTAAACAACCAACACCTCCGTCCAAGAAGAAGAATGCTTCGGATGACGGATACGAGTCCGATCTCTTCGAAAGCGACTAAAACACAACAACAGTACAACTAGAGTTGGAGCATTGGCCATTTGTCTGATGAACTGTCAAAGCTAGAGGAACGGGTTTCGCGTCATGGTTGGGAATGGGTTTAACGAGGCTTTAGGCCAGACCTTCCTAACACTGGCATGTGGCAGTTTGTGACAGATTAGCTTTAGTTCGGCACCATCAGAAATTATACTCTGGCACTTTGCTTGATTTAAGCAATTCGAGCTACAATTTGGTAAGCTGGTTAAACTGTTTCGCTTGAAAAATACCTTCAAGAGGTAGCGACGTCAGCGCCGTGCGACGATCATCCACTTCCCACTTCAGGATCGAGAAGTCTGACTCGACAGACGCCGTATTGGCGAACACTGTGGCCAGTCCACAGCAAAACTGTCGAAGGTGCGAATACGTTTTTGGTGCTGCAGCCTTTTGGATGGCATCCCACCAGTCATTAAAGCTAGTTTCGTAGCTTTCTTCTTCTAGCACCGCCCCAACCAACTCATTTAGCAGTTTGGCTTGACACAACTCTCGATGCTCGCGTTCCACAGCATCAATTTGACTTTCAGACCAGAACTTCGCCAACTGATCACGACGAGGATCCAATACATCTTCTGCAAACTCACAAGGCGAGATCAGGACTAGTTCCGACGGCATTACGGGAGGTGCAATCGACGCCGCAGCTTGACTGTTGCTGTCTCTTTCTGCTTGTACGAGCACCATACCTTCAATGACATGCAAAATAAAAGTTCCGAGCTGTTCCAGCGTGGATTTCTTGTCTTCTGCTTCGATATTATCTAAATGTTCCTTAACGAAGGTTCCTTGATCTTTGACAAAATCAATCAGGTGTTGCTCCTTGAGCCAGTATTTGGTCGTTATAACGTCATTCGTGTCATGCTCGAACACAGTGGTGGGTGCCGGTTCCACAAACAGCAAACTTCGAAGTCGACCCACTAAAACGTCAACCTCTGCTTTCTGCTGCGAAAGCAACATATCTTTCGCTTGTATTTTAATAAAAATCACATTGACGACCGACGTGATGCCATACACGACTGCAGCATTGACCCACCATGATGGCGTTGGCTTTGCGGACGCATTCTCCATGAAATGTTCAGACAGCGACAAATGATTATGTAGGATCCAGTTAAGAGCGTTGGTCATGTACAACCAACGATTTGTCAGTTTTTTTAGCTGCACTGCCCATTTCCGCTATCAATTTTTTTCTGGCGACGAAGGTGAACGACCAGGTCCTTCGTAGTTTTTACAAAGTTTCCGCCTCCAACGATTGAAAAGCCCGCTTTCATTACGAGATCCATTTGATGAGCCACACACCACACTCGTAAAACTGAATGAGTAGCTTCCTTTTCTAACAACGTGACAACTCCCCCATGGCGCCCAGTCATAGTATTTTCACCATCTGAGGCAACACCAACCAACTTGTCTCTCCAGTTGGCTAGTAGAACATCAAGTACAGTCACAATCAGCTTTAGTTGCACTGCCGCCGTGTGACGGGTGTACATAGGGATTGCCAGTAAGTGTAAATTAACTACCACACCGTTTACTGCCAGCCGAATTCGCTGGTCCATGAACGAGTGATCGGTGTGAGTTGTGGTATCACACGCGAATGCAAACCCCCACATATTCGAATTGACCATGAGTCCTCCAATCTTTTGAAAAGATTACGACACCAGAATGCGCGCGTACGTACCCACTAAACTATCGGTAATTCCGTGAAGCTTAGGATTTCCTGTAGCTCTGTAGTGTTGCTGGATAACCGCTGACGCTTGTCGAAACGATAAACCAACCGAAAGATGCTGGATAGCGAGAGTAAAACGGAGCGGTGTTTTAATTGCTACGTTGTAAGCACCACTGTCCACAGGCCCAAACACCCGAAGCGCAGTCATCAGCGACACCACTTTATCTTCGGCGTTGAAAAATATTTTTCCAATCCGATCTTCGATAATCGACTTGGGAAACGAAAAACTTAGGACCGAGGTTTCGCCATCGTAATGGGAGGTCAGCTGATTACTTTGGGATGTAAGACTAACAAAAAGCTGCAGTTTGTCGGAATCACTCAGCGCTTGATATTCAGCCCATTTAACGGGATGAGCGGAGGTGTTGTGTTCGCTGTAGTTCTGTGGGCGATGTGGAGGCTTGTAAAACTTGAGGTTCTGTGTACGTTTTCGTTTTCCTTTTTGAGCTGCTTTTCTACCAAAGTACCGACAAAACAGGCAGCGAACTGAGCAAACAGCACCTCATGTGTCCCGCATTGCCACTTCAAGTCCATATTGTAGCGCGTGGGCGGGTTGAAATGGTGTTTTGCGGGAGGGAGGCTTACCAGAGACGCTGGGTTTGAGCTGGCTCATCGTGTTTGTTCTTAGATAGCAGTCGTTGAAGTGACGGTTAAATCTGGCACTCAGAAAATCTTCAATCAAGTGGAACTTAGATTTGAGAGTAGGTCATCGTGACATGTACCCATTTGGAGGTGATATCTTCTCCAGTGACGACGTCGAAGGCGCCGATGGAGGACACGATGGGCATTGCGTCCGTGACAACCTTCTCGATGGCGCGTAGCACGCGAAATCGAGCATCGCAATCGATCACCAATTGGGGTGCGTTCGGAAACACATACGAAAGGCCATCGTCGTGCACGAGGTCCCACACGGTCAATGGCTTCCGTTCGAGGAGCTCCTGCACTGTTGCGTGGCCGCCATCCAGCAGCTCCGTGCTCACCGTCCACGGTCCAAAGACGTACGATTCACCTGCTGCAATAGGGAACTGCGGGGCAACGTATGCTTGACGAGGGAAGAATTGGTCGCGGAATATGATGAGCCGCTTATCCTTGGTCAAGAACGACCGATTGCCCTTCTTGAGTGTGATCCACGACC
The DNA here is from genome assembly GCA_025722995.1 of Phytophthora agathidicida. NCBI lineage: Eukaryota > Oomycota > Peronosporomycetes > Peronosporales > Peronosporaceae > Phytophthora > Phytophthora agathidicida. Next base: position 1,257,191 of record CP106972.1, on the reverse strand, counting down.
CCACCTCAGCGTCCTTGTTCTTGTGCTTGGCTTTACCCACGGGGCCAGCCTCGAGTCGCTCTAACTTCTGGATGAGTTCGTGAAGTGGCTTCTCGCGCACCATGCTATTGCCCATGATAGAGTGACACACCTGTCGGAACACTTCCTTCCAGACAAAAAATGGTTGATCTGTGAGCAGACCGCAGTCCACCCACACAGCCACGTCGCTTTGTCCGACAGACTTCATGATAGGGGCCAGCACCTGCGAATCTACCAACTCGGCGCACTGCGTCGACTCAGCACCGAGTGCTGAGAGATTGTTGAGGAACCCGTCACCGTACATATCTCGGAGCAGCGGTACAAGGTGGTTGCGCAGCTTGCCGCGCGTGCTCCACTTGGGCGTCGTGTCCTTGAAATACGGCACGCCGTAGCGGTGTGCGAACTCGAAGATCGCGTCCTTGTCAAAATCGAGAAGCGGACGCCAAATGCGCACGCCGTTCACAATGCTGCTGGACTGCATACCGTTGAGGTTGAGCAGACTGAGTCCTTTCATCATGTTCGAGATGACGTTCTCTTGCACGTCGCCTCGATGGTGACCGAAACTCATGCCAGGGATGTTATACTTTTCCATAACCTCCGCGTACGTCGAGTACCGAATCTCCCGCGACACTCTTTCGTAGTCATCACGTTTCGTCGTAGCGCGCTTCACCTCATCAATTCTTCGCACATGGAAAATAATTCCAAACCTCTCGCACCACCGACGCACATACTCACACTCCGCTCCACTCTCAGGTCGGTTCCCATAGTCAATATGCACCGCCACGATCGCAAACCCTCCATGCTTCTCACTCAATCTATGCATCAAGTGCGCTATCACCATCGAGTCCACTCCTCCAGACAGCGAGACCGCCAAGTGAGAGTGCTCACGAGCATTCATCTGCGTTAAATACTCGTCCATCGTACGGTACAGTCGGTTCCTGGGCATGTCACTTTCGTCCGTCTCCATGAACGCTCGCTCCAAAATCTCCTCGTCTGGGATCCCCGCCGACGTGTCCCTTTCCTCCTCGTTTGGACCTCCTCGCAAATGTTGCAGTCTACCTGTCGTAGTGCGTCGGAACTTCTCTAACAAATCTCCATGTTGCTCCTGCAATTGTCTACGCGCTTCAATAGCTGCCAGCACATCGTTGAGTCTTTCAGGCGTCGGTGAATGACGCAGCGGCATCAACGCGAACACGAAGTGAGGCACCGGCAGCGTTTCGTGCCAACGGTTAGCGAGCAAGTTCTGCTCTACAACTGTCAGTGCATGGGCGTCGTTGCATTTGCGTTGCTCGTCATTTGCAGGAACATTGCGGTCTCTATACACATGACGAGAGAATTGGTCCAGCACCAGGATGAGCGCCACACAAGTGTTGGGGGATTCGTCTCGCCAGCTCTCGAGCTCTCCAGCCTCCGCACGGGTCAACAAACCACCGAAACGCCGCGCAACTTCCGCATCTGCTGCCTGTTGCTTGTCCGAGCCTTCAGAGGGGAACCACATGGTGCGATACGTCTCGCTCTGGTCGCCATCGAACCAGAAGCTCAGCACTTGTTGCGCATCAGCCATGGTTGTCAATGAGCCATCCCTCTCTCGACCAGTCAAAAGCGCGATTGGAGGGAATTTGGACGAATAGGAAAGAAGTGGTACAAGTTGAAGAGGTGTACCAGTGTTCAACCAGAAAAGGCAAAGAACGAGCGAGTACAATACATCTGAAAAGCTCTGGTTGAACGCCACCCGGTGCTGTCGGACCGCGACATGGTGTACCGAAACCACTCGGAGCGCTACGAGTTCGGTCTGAAGAAGGCTTTCCACTATGTCAAGCTGCTGCAAGAAGGAAACTACACGGACCCGCAGGACCAGCAGATCCTGTACAAGGCGCTGGGGGAACCGCTCGGCTTTGATGTGCGTCGGGCCATGTTCGTTCCAACGCTGGAGAACCAGGGAACCGACGAACAACGAGCCAAATGGCTGCCTCTGGCTAAGAAGTATAAGATCTTAGGAGCTTATGCTCAAACGGAACTTGGTCACGGCTCCAATGTGCGGGGCATCGAGACCATTGCTACGTACGACAAGGCTACTCAAGAGTTCATCATTGACTCGCCGACATTTACGAGTCGCTAGTGGTGGCCTGGAGGTCTCGGTAAGACCGCGACGCACTCCATTGTGATCGCTCGGTTGTTCCTGGACGGGAAGGACGTCAGCGTGCAGTCGTTCATTGTTCAAATCCGTTCGCTTGAAGACCACAACCCGATGCCTGGCATCGTAGTACGTGATATTGGACCGAAAATTGGCTTCAATGTTGTCGACAACGGCGACTGCTCCTTCCACGATGTTCCTGTCCCGCGTGAGAACATGCTGATGCGGTACGCCAAGGTGCTACCGGACGGCACCTTCGTCAAGCCTAAGAGCGATAAACTGGTGTACTTGACAATGGTGCAAGTGCGTGCAAATCTGATCAAGACATTGGGAGCACGCCTAGTTGCAGCATCAACAATCACAATTCGCTTCAGTGCTGCTCGTGTTGCAAGGATGGAAGCCGAGCCAGAAGGGCGAGTTCCAGGTCCTTGATTACCAGAACCAGCAGCACGCTTTGTTCCCTCTCATCGTGATCGCCTACGCCTCCCAATTTGCTGGGTCAGCTGTTGTTGCCATACATGATTCAGCTCTCAAGAGCATTGAGAGCGGAGATGCCGGGTTTGGCGCCAAACTCGCAGAGCTCCATGCCGTGTCCTCCGGACTGAAAACCTGGATCTCGGAGAAAGTGGGTGAAGGAATTGAGACCTGCCGCCGACTCTGTCGCGGGCACGGCTTCTCCCAGTCGAGCAACCTGGGGTACTTGTCCGCTGAGGTTGCAGAGGAAACACCTTCGAAGGAACGTCAGATGTGCTGGTCCAGTAACACGCCCGGTATCTACTGAAGGTGCTTGCATCACTTCCTTCTACCACCGAATCTACGCAGTTCATGAACGACGTGAAGACTCATTCTAACCCCAAACTGCGCTGCAACCCTCACACACATGAAAATTTTAGCAAATTCGGCCTGTTGCTTGACGCATTCAGAGTCCGCGCCACCCGCTCCCTCTTGTCCCTGTCGGCGTCGATGAAGATCGCCAAGAACGATGGCAACGCTTGCATGATCCAGATGACGTACACGTCCACTGCTCACACGGAGTTGACTATGCTAGAAGATTTCGTGCGTGGGGTCAAGAGCCTCCCCGCCGGCGTAGAACAGCAAGCTCTCGGCAACTTGTGCTCTCACTTGGATGCATGGCTCATCACCAAGTCGACCGGAGACTTCCGTCAAGGCAACTACCTCTCCTCCAGTCAAGTCGACCTCGTGCGCGAGCAGGTTGTGCGTCTGCTACCTGTCACCCGCAAGAATTGCGTGCTGCTGACCGATGCTTGGGACTTGAGCGACTTCGAGTTGAGCTCAACTATTGGTGGCTACGACGGCGACATCTACCGAGAACTGGTGAAGCGCGTCGATGACGGGCCGCTGAACAAGGCGGAGGTGCCTCAAGGCTACGGAAAGTACTTGGAGCCGCTGATCCAGTCCAGCCTGTGCGTTGCAAGGGAGAAGTTGTACTCTTGGTTGCTCCTTGTTGACCTTGAAGTCCAGACACTGTTTTCCACGGTCTATCGGTTCCAGCAACATACCCACTTCAACATCACTTACGTTGCTTGATTACGTTGCCCGTCCGCAACTCAATCCGTCTACATACTCAGCTCCAGTCAAAAACAATGGCGTCGACGTCCGAGTCTCCAGCTGCTGCGCTGCAGCGCTACAGTGCGTTCGTGGAGGAGGTTCTGCGTCCGCAGCTCAGGGAGACGCTCGCGCACCGCGATGCACTGGCTCTGGAGGTGCAGGAATACACCGAACTGCGCGAACTGCTGACCGAATTGGAGCGTAAACCGCAGGACAAGACGCTGCACACGCTGCTGGACGTCGGAGAGAAGTTCCACGTGCGCGCCAAGGTGCCGGACACGTCGCTCGTCACTGTCGACATCGGCCTCAACTTCCACGTCGAGATGACGGTCCCAGAGGCGCAAAGATTCGTGCAGAGCCACCTCCTGCACCTCAATCAGTACGCAGACCAGAGCTTATGTTGCTGGTAGGTGCAAGGAATTAACGCCTTCGTTTTTTGTTGCAGGAAGAGGAACAAGTGGCAGGAGAAGGCGCGGGAGGTCTCGGAGCACGTGAATCTCGTCATCGCCTCCATTCAGCAGCTCGCAGCGTTGCAGTGACGCGAGAAGGACCCCATTTGACGCTATATTGGTTTCTTATGCTAATTCAGCTGAGACGATGTGAAGTTCCGTCATCAAGACGAGATAGGTAGGCCCAATGCATAAATATATTGCCGGCCGACAGGTGTGCGGAGTAAGTCGCGCTGCTGTATTTGTCCTGTAGGATGGACCGCGCGTCTTCTCTGTCGCCGCTGCCGTCCACCTCACGGTCTCCATTGCTGCCGGTGAGTGTCCGGAAGCCAAGTGCAGTACGGACGCCGCCGCTGCCTTCGTCTCCAACGGGGAATCAGCAGAGTCACAAGCTTCTGTTGAACTTGAGCTCTCCAGAAGGAGGTGCCAGACGCTCTCCATTGCTGATCGACACTAGAAGTTCTCCATCGCACAAAGATAATGGGCAACGCAAGCAGAGACCTAACACGGCGACTGTCTCGCTTTCGTCAACAGAGATGCTCAATGCGTTGATAGGAGTGTCGGAAGATTCGAGTGGTTTGCAGCGTCTTCAACAGCAAACGCGACCTGAAAGCGCCCAGTCAATAGTGGGGCGACGGTCGTCACTCGCTGGACCAATTGCTCCGTTAGAGTCGCTATCATCCACAGCTAATCTGTCTTCACTGACTGAAGGCCATCATACGGCATGGTCATCCACACCTTCTTCACCTGTCGCAGTCGCTTCAGCTCGTTGTGTTGGCTGTGGAGGTTTTGCAGAGATGTGTTTCTCGTGTTTCACACAGTTCAAGCAGCAAGATGGCGCACTATACAAGACGCAGCTCGTGCAGGCAGTGGATTCGTTGTTCGCGAAAGCTACGACACGCGCCTTCACGCGCATGGCCGCGGTGGTTCTTCAGTGGGTTTTCCACACGTGGAGAGCTGTAGTACGACGATCAAAACGGACAGTTCAACTCGCTGCCCGCGCGCTTAAGCAACAGCGCATGCGTCGCCTTTGGAAAACGTGGCAGGTGTTCATCTACGAGCGGCGCATTGTTGGCGCTATGTTGTATGCAGAGATTAAGCAGCGAGAGACATCCGAGCAAGCGCGAGAGGTAGCGAAGCTGCATGGCGACGGATTCGAGCGCGAGTCAGCGGCACGTGTGAATGAGGCGTTGCAACGAGACGTTGTGCAGAAACTGGAGGCGCAATTGGCTGCATTGAAGGCTTCGTTGTTGGCGAAGGACCGTGAGCTACTTGCGCTGCGAAGGGAACTTCGCGAGAAACAAGCTTTTGTTGATGTGTTGAAGGTCCAGGTGATAGACCCGCACGAGCTCGAGAGGATGCGGGTCGAAAGTTCCGAGTACAAGAAGGCTAGCTTTCAGCTTGTTGGTGCGCTGACGCAAACGATGGAGGAGCAAATGGAGGCTTTAAGCACGAGTGAAGGCCGCCAAAACCTCAGTGAGGTATTTACTCGCGAGTTGCAGCAGTCCATCGACAAACCTGAAAACGCTGCATTGTACAACCCGCTCGTAGATATGGAGGCGATATCATCTAACAAGTCTACAAGCGCAGAAGGCGGCCGAAATAATTTCAAGCTTGACTACGAAGCTCCGCTTGATCGCGCCGACCAAATTCTCACGCAATGGGTGAACTCCCTGGTAGCACGGCAACCTCAAGAGTGGATGACAGCACCTCGTATGCAAAACTTCCACTCGAGCCTGAACGACGGCAAGATTTATGCGGTGGTGACCAAGTTGCTGCATTCTGCCATGTGCCGAACAAGACTCAAACGACCTCCTAGTGCTGTGACCTCAAAACTAGAAGCTGCTTCAGTGTTGCGTGAAAACGGAGAGGACTTGACTGAGATTGCGATGGAGCGCTACTTGGAGCATGTACGCCGCGAGGCGAGCGAGGAAAAACGATTAGAGATCATGATTAACACGCTGGGCCAAGCAATGTGGCTGCCGTTGGGCCTCCTGAACGCCAAAGACATTCGAGCAGGGCACTCGGAGTTCAATTTTGCAGCCCTTACCTACCTTTTCATCACGTTTTCGCCATGTCTTGAACCAGACTACTACTCATTGTGCGCTGAGCTGAATCAGCAGTTAGAGGCTGTCAAGTGTAGGTGGCGAGAGCTTGACGGCACGACTTCAACTTTAAGCTCAATAGACCCGATCACAGGAGAGGAGCTGACTATGAGCATGCGCGTGAAGCTGGCGCTGTCGCAAACAATTGAATTGAAAAGACGGATCGATATCGAGGACGCTAAGTCACGAGAAGGTCATGCGCTCTGGACCAAAGCTGAACGCATTGTGATGAGGAAGTGCTTCCTGTCATACGCCCGGATCGCTCGGGGTAAAGTGGGCATTTTAGCCAAATTGGACTTGTCCCTCGGCGATGAAAACGAAGCCTTCTCCAAAATCCCCAAACACAAATTGCAGGACCTGATGTTACCATACGAAGACTTTGTATGGGAAGCCAAACTACTGCAGAGTTATCTCGTGACAATCTACTGTGATCTCGCACGCATCTACCGAGGATATGCTACTCGCTCCGGTACCAAAAGCGACACTATCAATGTCGGCGAATGCACGGAACTTCTGACTGAATGCCATGTACTGGAAGGGAACATGGCCCTCACCGACCTGCAGAACGTCATTCGTGCGTTGGATCCCAAGAATGTACGTTCATCACGAGCAGACCACACTTGAGTACTGTCTTACAAATTTATCTGTGTTGTTGAACAGAAATCTGTGAGTCCGAGTCGCGCTCTTCTGCCGCTAGAGTTCCTGGAAGTGCTAATCCGAGCTAGCCGCAAGAAATATCCCGTCGAGTATGTTAAATGTTGACGCTGGTATGAATTGTGATCTTAGCCTTACCGATGCCTCCGTTGTGCGATTCCCAGGACAAACCGCATAACGCTGTCCGAGGCATTTTGTTTGTTTGTGGACAACTACATTTTGCCGTTCGCCTTCCGTTCCGATGCCGACTTGTTTCGACAGCAAATTGAAGAACCAACAATCAGGCGCTTGCTTATCAAGTACACTGACGACCTCAAGAAACTCTACGAGAAGTATGCTGTTGAGGACCCAAAGCAAAAGACCAAGGCGGAACGACTCACCGCCTTCACCTTCAGTCAGTGCCTGCTGGATCGCGGGGTACTGGATATGACGCTCACTTCGGACAAGGTGCTGGGAATCCTCAGCAAAGTTTTGCGTGCATCCAAGTTGGCTGCACCCTCCACTACTCCAGTCAATGCGTTCTTTGCTAAAGGCGGAGGACGTGCAGGTGAAGACGATGATATCTCATATTCGGAATTTGAGGAAGCTCTCATCGTCGTAGCTTGCCACAAATTCCCAGACCCCTACGTTTCGCTTGAAAGCCGAGTGGAGAAGTTCCTCTCTGTCTACGTTCGTAAGCAAAGAGCATGAAGCGTTCTCGATGCAATTTCAACTGAAGACGACGATTAATGCGCGGTGCGCGGTGGCTGAACTCCCAGGAGTCCGTTTTCCCGTAAAAGGCTATGGGATTTCGATCTATGTCCGACCGTGTTATCGACACAGGATGACTCTAGTGTGATTGTCCTGGGGGATCCAGGAACTGGCCAAACCTGTTTGCCATTTGCTGGTGTGGCGTTTAATTGAAAAAGGTAGAGTGGTCGTGTACCAAGACGAATGGATTCCTTTTACGCCTAGCGGCGTAGTTAGCGACCAAAGCATATCCCGTCAGGTGGTGAGCCTACTCGTTGACGACAAATTCGATACGTACAAAACAAAGTCACGACCGAGTGTTGCAGCCTGAACAACAACGACTTGCAAACTTTCTCGTTAGCCGCAACTTGTAACCAGTGTATCGCCGCTTAACGCGATCAGAGGGGGCAGTTTGAAGGTTCTGCTCACCAAACGTTGTCAAAACCTCATCTCACACCAAGACTATGTATTGCTGAACAACAATGTGCAGTCGATGGAATTGTCGATGTTGATCACTCTTTGAGCACAACAACTGGATGCGAACACTTACGGGTGTATTCTTTTCTCTTATTATGACTTAAGAATCGCATTTCTCCTTGCTGCCTGTGGCGTACACGGCACCACATTCTTCTGTGCTTCCCGTTGCGTACACCTGCACCCAGTAGTGCTTGCTGGAGGTGTTGGGGTTATAGGCGTATGCCGTACCCGCCATGGTGTACTTGCCCAGGATGGCTTTGCGATCTGCCGACTTCATCCACCAATCCACCACAGCATCAGCATTGGCATGTCCGGCGTCGATGTTTTCAGCCAGGGTTTGCCACTTGTACCCGGCGTCGGTCACTCGCTGCTTGGGGGTCGAATCATCGGTTCCAGTGTCGGAGATGTAGTCCGTCTTGGACTGGTCCTTCACGTGACGCTCAGCTGCAGCCTGCAGTTTCTTGTTTGAGCATAGCGCTGGGAGTCCGTGGGAAGCACGTTCCTTGTTGACTCGGGCCAACAGAGCGGAGGCGAATTTGTTCGTCTGTGTGTAGGTCATTTCGCTGAGGTCGCGGTTCTCTTGGCGGAGGTTGGTGGCGTCAGAGACAGCGGTGAGAGCAAGCAGGAGAGCGATGGAAGACTTGACGATGGCAACCATGGTGGAGAGTTTGTGGTTGGGAGGTGGGTGGTAAATTGGAGAATGATCTTGAAGAGAGAGAACGTGAGACCACGAACGGGATCCGTTTAACAGTGTTGACAGACTGCACGAACACCACAAGCTGAAAGCAGTTGGTGAGGTGACATTACGTGAACTCCGGATGGTAGAATAGACACTAACGTCTGTCACAAAGACTTTGGAAGCCACTCGCCTCGATCGATTACCATTTGATCACGGGTAGCGCATGAGGTCATCTAGCGGCGAATGCCTGGGCCACTACTGAGGAAGCTATTGAACATGTCGACCCAACTTGTATTTTCCTTTTGTAAAGGTTACGATGCTTCTACATTGTTTTTGTGGTACATGTAGAACATACATGGTCTCTGACTGCAATTCTCAAACAATGAACCAACATTACCTGCAAAGCTGCGTCCGCTTGTGCTCACAACGACGGCCCAAACTCGACGTGCCACACTGTTGTTGAAGTTGCAGTGTGGTTGACGTCAAACAAAGTTCGTAAAAAATAATTAGCGCTTGTGTATCAACATCCTCAAATCTCCCTATTTTATCACGCTCACTATTCAATCTGCCAACTCAAGCGCCGTGATGGAACTCAAGGACGTGGCCCCTCTGCTGCTCAAGAAGGAGCGCGCCAATGGCGACATTGACCCTAACGTCCTGACCGACGTGCTGCGGGACGGGAAGGCGGCCAACGACCGACGCAAAGAACTCGTCAAGGTGATTGAGCGCCATCCAGTGCTGTCGGATCGCGACATGATGTTCCGCAACCACACGGAGCGCTACACCTTTGGACTGAAGAAAGTGTCCCACTTTGTGCAATTTCTGAAGGACCAGAACATCACCGACCAAGAGGAGCAAGCAATCCTTTATGCAGCTTTGGGGGAACCTCTGTGTATTGATGTGCACAACTCCATGTTCGTTCCGACGCTGGAGAACCAGGGAACCGACGAACAACGAGCCAAATGGCTGCCTCTGGCTAAGAAGTATAAGATCTTAGGAGCTTATGCTCAGACGGAACTTGGTCACGGCTCCAATGTGCAGGGCATCGAGACCATTGCTACGTACGACAAGGCCACGCAGGAGTTCATCATTGACTCGCCCACGCTCACGAGTCGCAAGTGGTGGCCCGGGGGGTTGGGCAAGACGGCCAACCACGCCATTGTACACGCTAGATTGTACTTAGACGGACAGGATGTGGGTGTGCAGGCGTTCTTGGTGCAGATTCGGTCTTTGGACGACCACCAACCGCTCCCGGGGATCGAGGTGGGGGATATCGGCCCCAAGGTCGGGTTCAACGCCATCGATAACGGGTACTGCGCGTTCCACAAGATCCGAATCCCCAGGGAGAACATGATGATGCGGTATGCCAAGGTGTTGCCCGACGGAACTTTCGTCAAGCCTAAGAGCGATAAACTGGTGTACTTGACCATGGTGCATGTGCGAGCCAATCTGGTGGAGAGTTTTGCGGTAACGATAGCAAAGGCTGCTGCGATTACGACCAGGTTCAGTGCTGCGCGGATTCAAGGACGCACTCCGGACAACAAGGGGGAATTCCAAGTGCTGGATTATCAAAATCAGCAACACAAACTGTTTCCGTTCATTGCGATCTCGTACGCTGCGAAGTTCGCCGCTAGTGATATGATGGCGAGACATGATGAAGCTGTAGAGATCGTCAAGAGCGGCAACGCTGATTTTGGCGCCAAATTGGCCGCGCTACATGCTGTTTCGTCGGGGCTGAAAGCTTGGTTAGCGGAGAAAGTGAGCGACGGTGTCGAGTCGTGCCGTCGTTTGTGTGGAGGTCACGGGTTTACACAGTCCAGCAATTTGGCTCACCTGTTCAACGAGATCGTGGGCGCGAACACTTTCGAGGGCACCTTCGACGTGCTGGTACAGCAACATGCACGATACCTGCTAAAAGTCCTTGCTGGAGCAAAGACACTCAACGCCAGCGAACCCGCCACTCGTTTCCTGGCCAAGAGCAAGACTTATGCTGATCCGAAGCTGCGCTTCTCCGCACAGACACCTGAAGACTTTGGAGACTTAGACCTGCTGGTGGAAGCCTTTGAAGTGCGTGCTGCTCGCATTCTGCTGGCGTTGGCTGCTCAGATGAAGGCCACCAAGAACAACGGTAACGCGTGCATGGTACTGATGTCTCGCGTGTCGAATGCCCATGCAGAGCTGATGCTGCTCGAAGCTCTGACGAACGGTGTCCGCACGGTTCCTGCTGGCCCTGAGCAACAAACGGTGGGTCAGCTGTGCTCGCTCTTCGGTGCATGGCTCATCACCAAGTCGGTCGGAGATTTCCGCCAGCACGACTATCTGTCTTCCAACCAGGTCGATCTTGTGCACGAGCAGGTTGTGCGTCTGTTGCCGATTATCCGTAAGAATTGCGTGCTGCTTACTGATGCCTGGGACTTCAGCGATTTTGAGCTGAACTCGGCCATCGGCCGCTACGATGGTGACATCTATCGAGCACTGGTGAAGCGCGCTGCTGATGAGCCACTGAACAAGACGCAGGTACCTGAAGGTTACGAGAAGTACTTGAAGCCGCTGATTCAATCCGACCTGTAGGTATTGGGGTATGTGGTCGAACTAGCTGCAGTTCTGCAGCAGAAAATGTCAGATGTAACAAGGAGCAATTTCGTTATTGTGTAAAGTTTCATGACCAGCGTCGACAACAATTTTTGCAGCTGGAGCGTCCTTGTTCATACCGTCGAAGCCTGATGAGATAATCCAAAATGGACCGGGACCTTGAGAAACAAGGCGGAAAGCAGGCAAGGTTGAGGTTGGCGAGTTTGGGGGGAGAGACTTGTTGGGGTGGAAACAAGTTGCAAAGTGATACTGGAATGGATGGGCTCAGCTCAGCATGAGGCACCGTCCCCGACACAGCGCGCCATCACTACTAACACCACCACTCGACGGCAAGAACCCGGACCATGTGAAGCTGTTCACGTAATAGCGGGTGATCACATTCGCAATTGAAAGAGATCGGTGAGTGATTTTCAGCCAAGTTAGTCAGCACCAGGTTCATTTCGATGCTGCGTTCGTGTTTCCTAGTCAGACTGGTCGACCGTCGCCTCATTCTCGTTCTCATCGCGACTATCTTCACGCCCACGTGAAGGCTCAATCTTGATGAAGTCACCATAGTCGTTTCCGTCCGAGTCGCTCCCAAAGTCCGTTTGTTAAAGACACTGGGGAACTTCCCGGGACCACGTCTGACTACTCGGACAACTTGACCACCTTGACCACTTCCTGACGCTGTCCCCGGAAATATTTTGACCCTTCTTCGAGGAGCCAACAGCGCCCTAGTGTTCTCAACCGTGACGTACCCACTGAGGCACATTTGTCCGAATCATGACATCCGTGACGCGCTCGAACAACGTGCAGTGGCTCTGCAGCAGATTCGCATAGAGGCAATGTTCGTCATGAACTTCCACTGCTTCCGCCTGTTCGAGCACCATCAGCGTAGCCACCCGAACTACCCTGTAGTACCGGCAAGATCTCGCACGATGGAGACAGCCCTGCAGCTGGACCAAGCTACATTCTACCGGTGCTGCACTGCTGTCTTTGGTGACGAACAGATGCCTGCTCCAAGGGTTTCGACTAACGCTGCACTAGAGGAGTCCATCAACAAGTACAAGGCTTCGCGATCGAGGGTCATGTCGTATATACCACCTACGCTCCTCGATTCAAGCTCCGCTATCAAAGAACTGGCGAATGACATGCTCGTTGCGGCGCAGCAACACGTTCGAATGAACTTCGAGGCGCGGCTTGTCAACTTCATTAGCCTGCAGCTTGCGTATCCGCGGGGAGCAGCTGAGGCCATGGTCGCTCGACTAAAGTCAAGTCCTGAAGACCTCACGGACGTCGAGAAGCAGTGGCTTGAGTGACTAGAACTGCCTCCTACAGATGCGAACATCGCTAGCCACGAAGTGCTATTTCTCGGCAAGCTGTACGACATGCTGAAGGAGATGGAGCCAATGCACGACCAAGACGAGATCCCGAAAGGGTGCCGGCTCTTTACGTTGCTGCCGCAGCCCGCCTCCTGTGTGCCATCGTTCTCCCCGGTCACTACAGAGGTGTTCTACCAAGTCGCAAAACAAGTTTTGGCAACTACGGGTAAGGATGTCTTTGGTCTCTACAAGTCCATAAACTCTCGTGGCCATCGGACGTATGCTACGTCTACGGAGTTCCAAGAAGTACGCGAGAGGATGTGGACCACGGTGTTCAACCTCGGAGACTGCGTCAGCCATACTGCGGATCCCCGGATTGGCGTTCCAAGGCGCAACTTTGAGTATCAGATCTCCACGAATGGGTACAGTGCTGCTGTGCTGACGTCAATTCCTGCTCCTCTTGAACGACCTGCTCTTTCTCCGAAGTATATACCAAATACATTGATCGGGATCGACCCAGGTCTACGGATGATGCTGACGGCATACAGCCGTCCTATGCTGGAGTTTGTCTGCAACCCACCGGAAGAGCCATGCTCCATGCCCGGTTGGTGCAGTACCTGTCCAGGCCACGTTGGCGGCAGACGCCATGGCAAGAAGCGCAGCAGGAACCGCCGTCGTCGCCACCGACGCAAGAGACGCAAGAGACGCAGCAGAGCGCACTGCGATGTGGAGGGGTGGTGCGAGATCTGTCACAGGCACCACCCAAAGCACCGTCCGCGGAAACACGGCGTCAGGCGCCGGACCCACTTCCTGCACGACAATTCTCACGTCCTACAAGTCACGTTCCCGAGAGTACCGACACATGAGTCGTGTCGAGCACCATGCATCCTGGTTCGAAAACCTGAAGAAGAGGTATCCGCTCTACGGTGCGTTTTGTGAAGGACATGCCTTCGTTCAAGACTTCGTCGTCGGTGTATCTGCTCTCTCGTTACGAGCACATGTGGAAGAATATCGGCGCCATGTTGGAGTTCTGCGCTCTCAAAGGGTTCCGAAAGTGGAGATTCACGGTGTCGAGATTCAAACGCAAGGCCGTGGCGAAACTCGCCAAGCGTGTCGTCCCGACCGTGGACCGTGACGTGTGTGTGGCTCTCGGAAAATGGAGCAGTCAGACCCATCTCGCGGGCCATATGCACGTCCCGCTAAATAGGTTCGCGCTAGAACTCTCTCGCCGCGCAACCCTCGTCATGGTCGACGAATTCCGCACCAGCTATCTTTGCTCTGAGTGCTCGGGACCGATGGTGGACACGCCGTTCAAGATCTACGGGACGACGAAAACCAAGAGGTCGAGGAATGTGCGGGTCTGCGGAAACGTAGCTTGCGCAGCAAACTACTGGGAGCGCGATATCAATGCGGCAAAAAACATGTGGCAGCTAGGACTCCTCCAAGTCGCCAACCAGCCTCGAACTCCGCAGTTCTGCAGAGGGTATCAAATCAACTGAGGCGACTTCATTCAAACCAACGTGGGAACGGGACCCTGAGAAGGACCTCAAACGAAAGCTCACTCGGTAAACGGGCTGCTGGGGAGTGAAAGATGTAGTGCCTTCATTCAAAGGTAGCCCAGTCCGAACGTAAAGATCTCTCGAGATCATTCTTAGTGAATATACCTCGTCATCACTTGAAGGCTCTTATGCGCTGTTTATATCGACTGATTTGGGGAGGGTAGTCGTGCCAGCAGCAAGGTCATCAACATGGTGGCGTGCCATCTTCTCGATTGTCGCCACAAAAAACTGAAGCTCCGGATCTGACGCCGTGAAGGCAACATTTAGCTCTCTTTGGAACTGCGCGAGAGGGTTGTTGGTGCGAGCAATGACGCTGTTGTTCAAGCCGTGGACATTCCATACTGCAGGCGGGAATTGCACGATCCAGATGCGCCGGAAGTAGACCCAGAACGAGCACCATTGATCTTGTGGGTAAGGCACATCGGCAACAGCACACCTAGTCTTGATCTGCTGCTTCACCCACCCAATTCCTGCGGTGGCAACTCTTTCCGGTGGGATCGACGCCAGCATGTCTAGCACACCTTTCTCCATCACAAAGCTCACAACTTCCTCCGGTATTCCTATTCGCTCCATTCTCGTCTGACAAGCTTTCTTGAAAAGATAGACGCTGCCCTTCACTAGTGCGCTCGGGAACTGTGCTTGCAAAACACTCAGCAACTCGGTATCGAAGGCGCATACGATTTCATCAGGTTTCAGCTTTCGTCGCGTAGCTTGGACGACGTGGTAGAACACAATGTGATAGTTTGTCAACGACCGGGTTGTGCACACAACGTAGAACACTGGAACGAAGAACCGGACGGTGTGTCGTATACAGCCAAAGTGATGCACTGCTCGAAGCCAGGAGATAGGAGGTGAAATGACGTATCTACGTAAATGGTCGACCCGGAATGTTTGAGCAGCTCAATCAGGTCCGGATGCGCCCAACCGATCACTCGGTTCGGATTATTGTTGGCGGAATTCCCACTCACGCAGTTGAATTGGAGGAATTGCAACCTGGAGTCGCGTACGAGCGAGAGGGGAGGGCTCTCGATGCGTTCCAGAAGAATGGGGTCGATTTGGTTCGTTCCGACACGGACCACTCGATTGACTGGTGGGGGTTGAAACCCACCTTGACCCGGGGTCACAGAAAAGGTTGGTCGATATTGTTGAGGTCGGGTCTGGGTCTGCTGATGCATCTTCATCTCCAAGTCCACAGGTGTGGTCGACGAAATTCGTGAATAACTTGGTGCGAGTGATGAGGTCCACCTTACCCCGACAACCAGCAGACCGGTGATAGCTGCAACGGAACGAAGTTTTGCGTCCAGATGCTGAGGCTCTTGTGCATTGGCACCCTGCCAGGTTGATCGTAGTCGTGTACCGACTGTCTTGCACGGCGGCAGATTGACCCACCACTTTTCGAGCGCTCACATCGTACTGGATGAAAAATAAAAATTGCTGAACAACAATGTGCAGTCGATGGAATTGTCGATGTTGATCACTCTTTGAGCACAACAACTGGATGCGAACACTTACGGGTGTATTCTTTTCTCTTATTATGACTTAAGAATCGCATTTCTCCTTGCTGCCTGTGGCGTACACGGCACCACATTCTTCTGTGCTTCCCGTTGCGTACACCTGCACCCAGTAGTGCTTGCTGGAGGTGTTGGGGTTATAGGCGTATGCCGTACCCGCCATGGTGTACTTGCCCAGGATGGCTTTGCGATCTGCCGACTTCATCCACCAATCCACCACAGCATCAGCATTGGCATGTCCGGCGTCGATGTTTTCAGCCAGGGTTTGCCACTTGTACCCGGCGTCGGTCACTCGCTGCTTGGGGGTCGAATCATCGGTTCCAGTGTCGGAGATGTAGTCCGTCTTGGACTGGTCCTTCACGTGACGCTCAGCTGCAGCCTGCAGTTTCTTGTTTGAGCATAGCGCTGGGAGTCCGTGGGAAGCACGTTCCTTGTTGACTCGGGCCAACAGAGCGGAGGCGAATTTGTTCGTCTGTGTGTAGGTCATTTCGCTGAGGTCGCGGTTCTCTTGGCGGAGGTTGGTGGCGTCAGAGACAGCGGTGAGAGCAAGCAGGAGAGCGATGGAAGACTTGACGATGGCAACCATGGTGGAGAGTTTGTGGTTGGGAGGTGGGTGGTAAATTGGAGAATGATCTTGAAGAGAGAGAACGTGAGACCACGAACGGGATCCGTTTAACAGTGTTGACAGACTGCACGAACACCACAAGCTGAAAGCAGTTGGTGAGGTGACATTACGTGAACTCCGGATGGTAGAATAGACACTAACGTCTGTCACAAAGACTTTGGAAGCCACTCGCCTCGATCGATTACCATTTGATCACGGGTAGCGCATGAGGTCATCTAGCGGCGAATGCCTGGGCCACTACTGAGGAAGCTATTGAACATGTCGACCCAACTTGTATTTTCCTTTTGTAAAGGTTACGATGCTTCTACATTGTTTTTGTGGTACATGTAGAACATACATGGTCTCTGACTGCAATTCTCAAACAATGAACCAACATTACCTGCAAAGCTGCGTCCGCTTGTGCTCACAACGACGGCCCAAACTCGACGTGCCACACTGTTGTTGAAGTTGCAGTGTGGTTGACGTCAAACAAAGTTCGTAAAAAATAATTAGCGCTTGTGTATCAACATCCTCAAATCTCCCTATTTTATCACGCTCACTATTCAATCTGCCAACTCAAGCGCCGTGATGGAACTCAAGGACGTGGCCCCTCTGCTGCTCAAGAAGGAGCGCGCCAATGGCGACATTGACCCCACCGTCCTCACCAACATCCTCCGCAATGGTGCCCGCTCGAACGACCGTCGCAAGGAGCTCGTGGCCATGATCGAGCGCCATCAGTAGTATATACTGGCACATTGCGCCGGCAGTTTTTTTTCTTACCATTATTTTACAAGGAGAATAGGTTTCGAGCATTTCTAAGCGAGAGGAGCTATTTCTAACGATGCGACTGCTCGACCAGCGGAGCGTGTGAGGAGACATCTGTTGCAGCTTAAGCATCCACACAACCTCTCGCTAATCGATACGAAACATCACACAGCGCTTTTTCTTCGCGTAATTTACGGTCAAGGGTAGGGCTGCATTTTCGTGGAAATTCCTCTCTTGGAGCCATTTCTATTGGTCAGAATCTGTCGTGGCTTTTGGCCAATAGTGACCCGCTACAGAAACAGAAAGTTCTCTCTCTCCTCATTCGAGAATCTCCCGCCTGGAGTAAAGATGGTGAAGCTAGTGTGCGCAATCGTTGGTGAAGCGGGAAACGCGTTCCCTGTGGACATCGACACGAGTGAGTTGGTGGGGGACTTGAAGGATGCGATCAAGGGGAAGAATGCAGCGACGATCACATGTGATGCTAAGGACCTGCAGCTCTTCCTGGCGAAGAAAGACGAGGGCCGCGGCGCGTGGCTGACGGAGGCAGACGTGGAGAACGGTGTGAGTGACGACACCACTGGATTGAACCCGTTGAGCGCTGTGGGGGCACCACTCAACTTGGTTGACTTGTCGGAGGAAGACGTGCGGTTCCAACTCACGAAGGAAGATGTTAAGGCTAAAAAGACCCCTGTTCACGTGCTGGTGGTGGTTCCGGGGAAGGGGAAACGCTGTCGGGCGGATGGATGGTTTGGTGAGTCTTTCCTTCCGCTGCCGAAGAAGCGCAAAGTGGACAAGAACGAGGAAGAGATCAACCAAGTTACGAGGTTTTTCGAGATGAGAGATTTCCCTCCGTTGGCGCACAAAAAGATCGAATATAAAGTGGTCGTGGAGAGGAAGGCGTATCGTGTGATTTTTACCGAGTTGATGAACGAAGTACAGTCAAGCTTCGAATACGTTGAACCAGGCAAGGATAGTGAACCAGGCAAGGATTCCAACCTGATTGTCACGGGGAATCCCGGTATTGGGAAGAGTCGGTTCTACCTGTATTGCATCTTTCAACTCATTCTTGGTGAGCGAGAGGATGTCAAGAAGCTGCTCCCATACGAGTTGGTGTTGAACTATGGCTCGGACTTTCGCAAGTACGATGCCGAACGCAAGGAATTTGTTGAATTGGACGGAGAGGAGGTTGTTTCGCTGCAGACGCAACGCCGTGTGCTCCGGCTTGTCGAGGCAACATCAACGCAACTTGTTGGCTGGAGCGGAGTCTCGATTTTGTTTGCTTCACCTGGTGTTAAAGGCATACGGGATTTCGCAAAAGTGGACGGGGGTACGTATATCATGCCAGCGTGGACCTTGGAGGAGCTGAGAGAGTACAACTCATTGCTTCCCGATAACTTGCAACTTGCCGAAGACGACTTGGTTTCGAGATACGACATCTTCGGTGGAATTCCTCGGTTCGTCTTCACGAGAGCGTCTAACGTGAACGTCAAAAATACACTGGATGAGGCAGTCAACTCATTCAGTGCGATGAACATCATTTCTTATGCAAGAAGCAATCACTCTGTGAAGGAGGAAGACTATAGCCACCGTGTCCTTGAAATGGTACCTACCCGGGCTGATTTTCGCGCGGACTACCATTTGGATTTTCTGTCCAAGCACATCGCCGAATTGGTTGTTGCCAAAGTGCATGGAGAGAGCCTCGATAAAATATCGGAATTCGCTATAACTCACGATGATGATGACTCGGGAAGTACGTCTGTGGTCCGCGGCAAGATATATGAGATGCTCTGCCACAAATGGTTTAGTCTGCCCCAGCAGAAAAAACTACACTTTCGCTCGCTGTGCTCGACAACTCTGAACGATTTGACCATTCCACAAGAGATGCAAACGGTACGCTTCACTGCTCTTGACAAACTACAGCTTGCTGAGGGCTGGACGTACTACCGGCCGACATCGAAAACGTTTGGAGCGCTGGATGCATTCATCTCAGATGGAAACAAGTGTTACGGGCTGCAGATGACACTCAACGAGGACCATGGTATCAAAGCTGCGCCAATGAACAAGTTTCTCAAGTGGTTGAAGGATGATGCTCACCTCAACACGGATCAGTTTTACTTCATATTCGTGGTTCCAAGAAAGATTGCAGATTCATATCGCAAACAAGCAACCAGGACGACAACCGGTGCAGTCAGCCAAAAGCCTGGAGCTTCGGCGAAGGTGAACCAGTTTGTAACAGCACTGGACGTATTCAGTGGGGGCAATTGATTTTTTTAGTCCACACTTCAAAGTTACTCCGAGTTCCAGGCTACGTCGGGAGCTGATCGCTTTGGATCTAATCGTTCGCAAAGACCCAGTAATGGCACTTCTTACTGACTTGAACGCCGTGTGGATGTTCTTCTGGTTCTCCGGAGATGAAGATGGCTGTGCTCTCATCCAGACGGCGACCATCGCGAATCGAGGGGAGGCTTTCGAGGTGATCAGGAAGCTGTTGGCGCAGTCTTCCATTATTGGTACCGAGATCAAACTCCCGTACATTCAAAATCCCGTGAAGAGATTGAAGCTGAAAAATGTGTTACCACCTATCGGAGGCGAAAACATTAGTAGAGAAAGCTGAAGCGTCGGTCAAGAGGGCTCAGGATAAGTTGAGGAATGCGTCAGAGAAGGCAGAGACGATGGTGCGGGATGCTGAGCGTAAAATGTTAGAGCGGGGGATGGATCTGAAGACGGAACTAATTCAAGCGCGTACCTTGGTTCTCAACGCTGAGGCGAAGACTCTCGAGACCGATCGAACATATTTGAACACACAACGTCGCTACCAAGATCTCCGCAACGAAGAGCTTAACAGCAGACCTCCATCGATTGATAAGGTAGTGATCGAGACTATACCAAATCCGTACAGGTAGCTACAAGATAGCTCTCATAAGTAGGTAAATGAAATGAATGCGACTTTTGCCTCCCCTTATTTATTTTTTCAATCCTGATAAATATAAAGTTATTAATATAGTAGAATGGTATACTCACCTGAGCAATACGAAGCAAACAAGGAGCGTATCAAAGCAGCACAGAAGCGCTATTACGAACGCACACGTGAAGCTCGCTTAGCTTATCAAAAAGGTTATGACGATAATAATCGAAACCACATTCGAGCTTGCAAGCGGAAGTCTAAGGTCGAACTTAACAATATTGAAAGCGTACCTAACACAGAAAAGCGAACTTAGCTGATTAATTATTTTTTATCCTGATATATAAAGCCAGTAATCATATAGACGATGACTGACAACACCACACTGAAGATTTTGACAGAAGCACTTGGGGACCTATCCCAGTACCATGCCTCCGGCTGGTACTGGAATACGTTAGAGGACAACGGTAAATGGATGGCTATGGGCAAAACACAATTATATCCATGCCCAGGCTATCGACCAAGTGTTCATCCAAGATGTTATTGCAATACCCCAATTAGGAGACACTTCCTCATTATAGATAAAGATGAGAATCACCACTTTATTGGTTCAGAGTGTGTAAAACTCTTTGGTGGTCATTACAAGGTGTGTTTCGGTTGTCAAAAACGATACCGAGGTGGATACAAATATTGCAAGGACTGTCGGGACAGTGGCTTGACCTCATTTAGTGATGAGAAGCTACAATTTGGAAAATATAAAAAGAAAAAACCAGTTTCACTGTTAGGGGTAGATGATAATTACATTCACTTCCTGTTTAAGTGCGATATCGTTTCTAACGCCTCTAAAATGGATTTGGCTCGCAATTTACTACCACAAACAATAATTGGCTCAGGTAAGTATCGCGACAAAACTATCAAGTGGATTCAGGAAAACGATGAAACTTATTATAAGTGGCTTAAGAGCTCTAACAAGGAATACGCCAAATATTTGAATTAATAAAATTTAGATTTTTTTGTAGAGGACTATGATATAAAGTCGATCCTGATACAAGATACCAATATTATAAAGTCAGTACTACGAGAAAAATATATCCTCGCATATATAGCCAGCATGTTTGCATACGAGCTCGAAGGTCTAAAGAGGTTGAGTATTAAACCTATCAAATGGGGCAGTAGCTACCGTGTCAAGGTGCGCGGTCGTACAGGGAGGATGGTATATATCACCAATATCTCCAACCCCAAAAATATGAAGTTGGTTGCTCGGCAGTACAATGTTGGTATCGATACTCTCAAGAAGCACATGTCTCCTGACTACAAGGCTGACCCGAAGTATCGCTTTTACCAAGGCAACCATGTCGAGTCTCATTTATACGAGGGGATTCAGCCAGCTGAATTCTACGACAAACTCGAGAACGTACTTGCGAGCCAGAAATCTGCTTTCAAGATTAATATTGCACTTGGATACAACCTCGTTAGTCGAACAGATGATAGCGATACCCGATACTTCCACCCGAATTTGAGCAACACCTCGGTGTTCAGCTCACCGATTGCTATCAATAGCAAGGGTGATATTCGCAAGAAGGTCATTTCGGAGATTCGTTCGATGGAATTAGCTGACAAGCTCAACTACCCCAAATCGGGATACCAGGTAAAGGCAATCACTGGATTCAAGATTTTCATCTACCAGCGCGAACACGCACTGGGTGATAGTGAAGCTGTCATTCCAAAGATTATCCGCGACAACAAGAGTGTAATCAACTTCCCAAAGACTAACAACAAGTGTGTATTCCACTGCATTGCATACCACAAGCAAGATGAACCAAAAAAGGATCCGCGTAGAATTCAAGCTCTGGTAAAGCAGACATTCAAGCAGTACTGCTCGTACAAGGATATCAATTATACACTAAGCCTGTTTTGCAGTTTCAAACCAATCGAGATTCTCCAGTTCGATGAGCTTGAGGACTGCTTTCAGCTAAGCATTAATGTATTCACGATGGATGTGGAGACGGGAAATGTTGAATGCATCCGACGTTCTGACAAGGAGTACGATGTTATCAATATTCTATCTCACGAGAACCATGCTCTTTACATTAAGCATATTGATATGCTTCAGTGTAAATACCAATGCCCAAAGTGTGAGATGGTGTTTGTCAGCTCCGACAAGCTTCGAAACCATAAGAAGAACCGGTGTGAGCTCGTAAATATTGAATCATTCCCAGAAGAACCGACTATTTATCGCCCAGCTTCCAATACAATGCGTTCGCTACTGACAAAGTACTCTATCAAGAATACCAATCAATACATCGATCATTTTATTGTTTATGACTTTGAGGCCATTCTTAAGCCTACGGCGACTCGACATGGGGAGAATACTGTCTTCACGAATGAGCATATCCCGGTGTCCGTCTCTGTAGCTGATAGCTTGACGGAGGAGGTTCGTTGCTTTGTAAATGATGATCCGAAGGCATTGCTCAAGGATATGTTCCAGTACATCAATGATGTCGGAGCGAAGATCCGGAAATACAATGTCTCCAAGTACGAGGCCTTGCTTCGCAAGATAATCGACGCTCAAGGTTTGACAGGCATGGAGGTTCCAGGTACTCCTCTTGGTAATACGTACAAGACACTGGATGTGGATGCTTGGATTCAATCTGGAGACTTTGCCAGCTTCTTTGATTTCCACAGCAAACTCGGCTTTGGTAAGAAGCGGTCAGAATATGGTAAGATCAAGCAAACTCTGGATCAGGTATCAGTCCTTGGCTTTAATTCAGGGCGCTACGATATCAACCTAATCAAGGCAGACTTGTTCGCTACCATTGGAACCGACAACATCAAATCGGTTATTAAGAACCCAAGCTACATGTGCATCGCCACGTCGGACATGAAAATGTTAGACATTAGCAACTATGTACCAGCAGGTACAAGCTATGCTAAATACCTATCAACATACCTTGGTGATTGCAAGTGTGATGACAAGATTCGGTGCGTCTGCGGTCTGGGTAAGGGTATCTTCCCATATGAGTACATTACCTCATTCAATGTACTCAACGAAACTGAAGTGCCTCCTCAGCCAGCCTTTGACAGTGAGCTCCGTAATACCAGCATCAGTGATGATGACTACAAGCGGGTACAGTTTGTCTGGGAGTACCATGGAATGAACTCGATCAAGGACCTACTTATTTGGTACAACAATCTTGATGTAGTCCCATTTATCAAGGCTATCAAGGCGCAACGTGAATTGTTCAAGCGATTCGATCTGGATATGTTTACCGATGGTGTATCTCTCCCAGGTCTATCAGAGAAAGTCATGTATCAAACCTGTTTCAACAATCTCGAGTACCCCACCAAGGCGGCGGCGAAAGCATTTAGCTTCCCATCCAAACGCATGAGTGGATACAAGAGCCAGGATGCTGAGGCTAAACGAGAGTTCAATATGACTACGGAGCACCTTGACATTCTTCTTAAACAGCAAAAGTATCTATGTGGCCTATGCTACTGCCAGCTGACCGCTGATACTGCTTCAGCCGATAGAATCAACAACAAGCTTGGGCATATCGATGGCAACATCTTTATCAGCTGCGTGAAGTGCAACACCGCTCGTAAAAACATGTCCATCAAAGGGTTTCGCTACAAGAAGTTGCTTGAGTTCAACTCGGATAAGGTTGTCTATAGCATCGATAGGGGAGAGAAAGATATTTATGCTAAGATGAAGGCTAACATCGCCGGCGGTCCTTCAATCATCTTCAATCGCTATGCCAAGCGAAATGAGACGAAGATTCGCGGCGACAAGGTTTGTAAAAAAATTATCGGATACGATGCCAATGCTTTGTACCTGTGGGCACTCGGTAATGAGATGCCTTGTGGGCGATTGACTACGATTGATGCCTATCCTGGTATTATCGACGACATTGTCAATGACAAAGTATTTGGCTTCCTCGAGTGTGATATTCGTACCCCACCACACCTCAAAGAGTACTTTAGTGAGATGACCCCTATTTTCAAGAACACGCTCATCGACTGCAGCGATGAGAAAGTAATTGGTCAGCACATGCTTGAGTACAACGAAGCACGCAAACAAAGCCGAGCAAAGCCAGCTCGTAAGCTAATCGGTAGCTACTTTGGTGAAAAGATTCTTATTTATGCTCCGTTGCTCAAGTGGTACATCGCCCATGGAATGGAGATCACCAAAACTTACTGTTTCATCAAAGCCAATTCCCACAAAGCATTTGAACCATTTATGGAGGCGGTTTCTAACGCTCGACGGGAGGGTGATGCTGACAAGTCCAAGGCTATGATCGCTGAAATGATGAAGTTGGTCGGAAGCAGTGCTTTCGGTCGATCTGGTATGGACATGAGCAAGCACAAGGAGATCAAGTACGAGTCTAACGACAAAACCATCAAGAGCAAAATTGAACACTTCACGTTTCATGGACTTGAGGAGCTTAATGATGCGTGTGAGATCACCATGAAGAAACGGCGACTCAAGAACAAGAATCCGATCCATTTATCGATTGCCATCTATCAGCTTGCTAAATTACGCATGCTACAGTTCTACTATGACTGTATCGACTTCTACTTCGATCGCTCGGACTTCCAATACCAGGAGATGGACACTGATAGCGCTTACATCGCATTCAGCTGTAAAAATCCGTTTCAAAACTGTATCAAGCCTGAGCTACGCGAGCACTTCAAGCAGCATAAGTATGATTGGTTCCCACGCGACTATAACAACGAGGTCGCTAAGTTCGATCGTCGTACACCTGGTTTGTTCAAGGATGAGTGGTCTGGTGATGCTATGGTATCTCTATCTTCAAAGAACTATATCTGCTACCTACCAGACGAATCTTACAAGGTCAAGGTCAGTGCCAAGGGAGTGCAGCAGGGAGGTGGTCGCAACAGTGATGTACTAAGTCCAGATGGCTTCGAAAATGTTGTCCGTGATCGCATCACACTACAAGGTACAAATAAAGGATTTAGACTCAGCAAGGAGACGAAGTCAATCATTACCTATAGTCAAACTAAAACAGCTCTCAATTACTACTACGACAAGCGTCGCGTACTTGAGGATGGTATCAGCACCGTAGCTTTGGATATTTGAACGAAGCTGCCTAATCTAAGCAACTACACAAAGAGGGATATTTTTTGTATCATAAATATATACAGCAGAGGTAATAGGTACAATGGATCAGCAACTGGTAAAGTTATATGATGACCCCAAAACGGGATATGTCGGTGCTCAGGCTTTGTATCAGAAGGCAAAGGAGTTAGACCCAAAAAGCACATTCAAAGCTGTGAAGGAATGGTATGCGACCCAGACAGAGATACAACGGTTTCAAGAGCAAAAACAGAGATACGATGGATTCAAGATTGCTTCTCACAACCCTAATTCATGGCAGATAGATCTTGCGTTCTGGGAAAAACGACCAATTTTGACGGCTATCAATATCAATTCTCGGCTTGGGTATGCTAAGCTATTGACGAATAAGACTGCCCCAACTGTACTCACATCTCTTAAAACATTTGTTCGTAGTAATAAGGTCGATATACTCACCAGCGACAATGGAAGCGAATTCATGAACACCCAAGTACAAGAATTCTTCAAATCCAAAAAGATCGAACATTTTAATAACGAACCTGGTGATCATGGTACTATGGGTAAAATCGAAAGATTCAACAGAACCGTGAAGCAGCGACTAACCAAAATCGCTCCGAAGCGAATCACACAAAAACTGGTAAATGATATTATTACAAACTACAATAGCACCATTCATCGGTCAATTGGTATGAGCCCTAACGATGCAAAAGGTAAAGTTATAGAAGCTGAGATAACTCATAACCAAGAGGAAGCAGAAAAAATTGAAAACGAGCTTGAAGTAGGTACAAACGTCCTTTATCGTCTTAAGAAGCGAACATTTGACAAGGAAGCTGCCAGATGGAGTAAAGCTGTCTATACAATTGTAGGAATGGACGGGTACCGAGTTGAAGTTAGGTCAAGGAAT
The DNA here is from genome assembly GCA_025722995.1 of Phytophthora agathidicida. Lineage (NCBI taxonomy): Eukaryota > Oomycota > Peronosporomycetes > Peronosporales > Peronosporaceae > Phytophthora > Phytophthora agathidicida. The sequence continues at coordinate 1,231,144 of CP106972.1, read as the reverse complement.
GGTCATACACTCTACAAATCACCAAACGATTTGAAAATAGTGCAAACGAAGACAACTGACGCCACAATTAACAAGGGTGATATCTTAGAAGCCGAAAATATATTAGACCACAAAAAAATGCGATCTGGTAAATACAAATATTTAGTGAAGTGGGTTGGTAATGAGCCCGACTCCTGGGAGCCCCAGGATAATCTCCGCTTAATCAATAAGAATCGAAGATCGACACTCGAGAAGGAGTATTGGAGCGGGGTTTCAACACCGCGACAAGAGTCTTAGAGGGTGATAGACTTCAGATCCTCCGGACATTTAACGATTCGCAGAGTCGAGGGCGTCCGTAGATCAAAATGCACACGACGCTTTGGTTCAAGCGTAGGCTTCTCCTTTTTTACTTCTTTCTCAAGGAATCGATTGTCATATACCCCCTCCGCGTCGAATGGATCAGCATCGATATAATACATGCCTGTAAGGCTGTCGGATTGCTTTGCAATCTTATCAATATTCATCTTCGAGTTAAATATCCCCATCTATATATATACCCAAAACTTTATCAAAATCATGACAAACGACGTTGAAGGGAGAGGATCGAAGATCCCTCAGGGGTCCTACGGACACCCTCGGATACCGTCTCCCAATTGCAACGCGACTACGAAATCGAATGAGAAATGCTCTCGTGGAGCGCTCAAGTCCGGCTACTGTAAGCAGCACGATAAAGCCTATAAGATCACTATGTACAAGCGAGAGCTCGCAAAAATGCACGAGAGAGTTAGGTTCTATGTCGAGAAAGCTTCGCGTTTCAACGATATGATCATTGACACTCAGCGATGCGACTACATCAAGCTTCACCTCGCTCGAATTAATGGAGGAACAGACAGAGCCTACAAGCATGTGATCACTGATCCCCGCTTCAAAGATCAGGTCGAGGATTTATTCGATCTACCGATCGACGAGGTTCTTCCAGCGTACTACGCTATGCTAAAGCGTCGAAACGACATCGTTCATAAATATACGAAGGGCGAATGGGAGGAGGGGCCAGTCCCAAGAATCGCGAGGAAACGATATCAATTTTCAAAACCACAGCAAATAAATTGGTGATTTAGTGGCGCAAGCCGCGAAAATCGAGATTTTCTTAGCTCGCTAAAAAATAATTGATTAATATATACGATAGAACCATGTTTCCGAACTTCACAAGCATTGCTCAACGAGAGCAAAAGCGATTGGATTTGTTAGAACGTTCCCAGCGACGGGTTCGTCAAGCATTCGCCAAGCGTGCGATGTATGCAGACACTCAATGGGCGTCAGATGCTGATAAGACGCTATCACTATCTAAAAAGACTACGTCGGATGCTTCGACATATACCTCAACAGATGCTTCATCGGCGGCTGTTGAGGACTAAAAAAAAACTGAAAATGTAGAAGGCTCCCAAAAAATCCCTGAGCCCTCACTTGAGGTAAAAGCTGAAACACCAACCGAAACACCAACTGAAGCGCCACTTGAGACACCTTTGACGGAAGCTACCGTAAAAGATGAGGAGCCTGAACATCCGACTAAAGAAGCGTTGAGGAAGATTTATGAGATCTATCCAGTGCTTAATAAGCTTCAGCTACATCCAGTGGATGGAAATGGACGTCAGCTGACAAAATTCATTATTAAAAACGGTACCACGATTTATAGAGCTTCAAGCAAAAAATGGGCTAAAGTCTCGACTATTGACTGGGATGAGACGTATGATTCAATCCGAGACGTTATCAATACCGATCCGCGCTTTCTTAGATATATCAGTGATCTGAAGAAGGCGAAATCAACTGTATTCCCGGGTTATCAGACTACTGAACCACTGAAAGTATGGGAGAGTCTGATCGGTAAGAAGCGTCGGTTATCAAACCCACTGAAGAATGATGACTCAAATCGGAGCAAACAGCGGCTCGAAGATAGCTTTGCAGTTGATTCATCGACATCACCCGATGATGACACTGTAGGTGAATTGATGTCTAAACCATACACAGCGAGTTCAGACGAGGTCGAGGCGAGACGTGGAGTTAAAAGCGGTATTGATGCGGATATGGATAAGAATCTGACCAATGCTGATAACGACGCTAAACTCATTCTCAATGATTTCTTCAAAGAGCTTCGCAAACAAAAGGTAAAGCTCGCATTTGAACCAAATCCAGTTATTGATACTAAGGAAGGGGAGAAGGTTGAGAAAGGTCTCTACTTCGATAACCCGACCCAGAAACATCTATTCAATGTCAAATATTCCCTCGATAAAAAGCGTATCTCGGCTAATGATTTAGGCAATCTCATGGCGACTATTCGTTGGATGGATACATTCACCGCGCTGATGGACGGTTTTCAATATCTTGACAAATATCTAATGAGCATCGACCAAAAGGGTCATGACGAGAAAGTAGCTCAAGAAACCCTAACTCAAAATCTCAGCATACTTGATGGAGTTCTTAAAAATAATACTAAATCAACTGAGGCAACATCTCGTGTGAAGGAAACGAGTATCGATCCATACGTATCTCTAAAATTGCTACACGACGAAGCCGAGGCTGCGTTCCAGGACTATGGAGAAGCTATGAAAAGGTATGATGAGGCAAAGCAAGCTTCCAAATCCAGACATAGCAAGGCTGCAAAGTCTAATCTCAAAGCGGCAACCGCTGCGATGAGAGCTACCAAGGCTAATTACAACAGCAAGCTCAAGCGATACACATTGTTCAAAAAGGGCTATCCAGACATGGATCTTGATGAATTTGACAATATCGCATCGAAACGCGAGGTGGCGAGGACTGTATCATCCGTCGTAGATAAAGTAGTTGGTCGAGGCCTTCGTGGAGCGGGTAGAGCACATTTAGGAGGTCAGCAGAAGTTAGATAGTGTCGTTCGCAAGGGTAGAACGTACAATCTCAATGACATCCAAGGCATGGCGACACCCTCCGCTTATACCTACAAGCCCTTAGGGAGCAAGTACATTCGAATTCCTGACCTTGATGCAGGTATGCTCGTGATCGTTCAGCCAAACCGCCGCAAGATTGGACCTAAGCGCGAAATAAGCGATGATCTTCAGAAGATGCTAAAGGATCTGGTGTATTCGAAGAATATTGAGCAATCGGCATATGATCAGCTATCAACCGATGATAAAAAAATCTTCAAGGAGATCCTTGCGGCTACTCATCTCCAGCACAGTTTCTCTGAGAAGTTGGCAGATCCTCTTGAGTCGCTCAAGGCTGAATATTACAAGCTAAAAGGCGAGATCGAGTTGGGTAATGACAATCCCAGTATCCTCAAGCAATTGAAGGTCGTCACTGTGGATATGTATTCGAATCACTTAATTTCTGATGACGAATTCAAAAATGTTATCGTTCGGCTACTATAGAGAAGTAAGCTAGACGTAGTCAGTGTCTGCGACCCTTCGAACTTCATTCGAATAGAGTACGATGTTTTTCCTTAACCCACGGATTATTGCTCAGTCAGGCGGCTCGTATGGAGATGATGCCGATCTCAATATCGCTGAGCTAAAAACAATCATGAAGAACTTGATCATTCGAGAGCGGCCCCAAACAACTCAGGCTAAGGCATGGGTTGATACTAAACTTCCAACGTCTTCGGATGCATCCTGTTGATATGGAGCGCCACGAGTACTCGCTAGCACCACAAGCAGCCAACGAGGACTCATCCAAAGATGATCAAGCGGCTCCGACGGCGGCAGGAGCAAGAGCACGTGCCTGAGAGCATTGTGAGTGGATAAGCGACGACTGGCCAACGAGACGTCGCTGGTGTCCAGTACAGTGAAATCAAGTCATGTGGACAACAGAGGTAAACAGGTTGATGAGAGGCAGCAAGCAGGACAAGGAGGAGGAAAATTACAACAGAGTAGATTCAGGATATGAAACTAATATCACTTCGGCATTTGCCTTCTACCCCTCAAGCCCAAAACCAACACATCCACTCAGACTGAGTCTGACAGCGGCGGTCAGGTATGGCTGTATGGAAAGAAAAAACCCCGGTAAAGACCTTCTCGCTGTAATAAGCAAGCTTAGAGCCCTTGGCTCGGTGCTGAGCTCAGCTCAGTCCGGAGCGAACAGCTCTATCCCTATAACCGCGATAGACCCTCATTTTTTTGTCGGCCACCTCAATCTCTAATATTGCGCTCTCTCCCGTTTCAGGATCTTTAGTTGGTAAAAACACACTATCGCCGAGGACTACTATTTGATCCGCTCTCAGCTGTGTAGAGCCTATTACCTGAGACGGTGTCTCGAGGTTTGACTCAATCTCCTTACTCGAGAAGCAACCCATTCGTAGATCTATATTAGATTCGAGAGCTTAATTCATCGACTTCAGCCTTTAATTCCTGAATGGCTTTACACAACACCGCTGTCAGTGATGCTAAATCAATACCCCATGGATTGATCGGAAACCCCTCTGGATTCAAATCATCATTAGCGCCAATTTCCACGGCCTCTGGGATAGTATCCGCTAACTCCTGAGCGATAAATCCAACGTGCTCGGTTTGGTCCTGAACCATACGATACTTCCTTGGTTTCATCCTCATAACTGCTGCCAACCCATGAGGAACGTCTATGATATCTGCCTTTAGTCTCCGATCGGATGCATTGGTATATGCTCCTCCACGTACAGGACAGTACGTTAGCCACGAATAATTAGCATCGCACGTTCCCAATCGTATAGCACCAACTGTTGAATCAGTCCCGATCGCTGCATAGTTCGCCTGACTCCAATTAAAACGATATTTGGCTTTACCATCTACGTTATCCTTTGTATAGAAGCACCCGTTAGCAAATACATCACCAGAGCTATGGATAGTAGCCTCCGCTGAGAAGTTTCCCCCAACCATGAACCGACCGGAATTATTGAACAATGCCGTTGTTGTTCCATTGACCATGATTTTGAATGGGTCGTTAGTCATCGTTCCAATGCACGCGCCTCCTCCGGTTGTATTATTGCTACCTCCCGCCTCGTTATACACGAGCAACTCCACGGCCATTTGGCTTGCTTGATCATTAGTCCAGCGCTGAACACGCTCCCACGAACCGTAAAGGTTAGCGCTAGACCCCAGCACATGGAACTTGCTAGTTGGATTCGTCGTTGTCCCTATCGCGACATTATTTGAAGCAAATAGCGTCAGATTGCCAGACACACCATAGTTATTGAATTGAAGACAGTTCGATACTGAGCCACTTCCCGCGTATGAGTATGTGATCGTAAAGCAGTTGCTTGATGATTCATAACCTCCGATACGGATACTTGCACCAGCAGCGTTCTTAAGGATGTTGAGATCCATTGAGCCATTATTAGCACCAACGGATAGTTGCCCGGTTCCAGTACCATGGAATGATCCGAAACGATATAACGAGCCGGTTTGCGAAGCAGTCGTTTTAGACCAGAGCTCGATATCAGCTCCATCGTATTGAGTCCCCGATCGGCGTAAGCAACTGATTGAGGCAGATGGGGTAGTAGTGTCGTAAGCAGTGCTTGTATCGAGAAGAAATGCGAGACCGACATAACCTGAAAGACCATTCGAATTATTTCGGATGAACAGACCATGACTCCCAGTAGCTAATGAATATGCTGTAGTATTGCCAGCTGAAACATTGAATTGAGCTCCGATTCCCGATACTGTGAGCGCGGTTAGAGACCCTAACGAAGTAATATTAGACTGAGCCGCAGTAGTTAGAGTCCCCGAAATGCCTCCAGAGCCAGCACTAAGATAATAACCACTTACAGTCGATGTTCCAGTTGCCGATATTGAACCACTTGACGAAATGCCACCGGATGAGATAGATAATGAATAAGCCGATACAGCGCCGGTTCCTGTTGTTGTTAGCGAACCACACGTGATAGCACCCTGAAGCGTTGCCGTTCCTGTGCAACCAAAGTTCCGGATGCCGCTGATATCCTTATTTAAATCAACGACTAAAGCCTTTTGCGCTACACAGCCACCTTGAATGATAGAAAGATACATGGAATGATCGAAGTTTGTCCAGGCTGAATTGAACCAGAATTGCATATTCGGGATGTAGAGCCCTGTTCCGCCTGTATCCATCGTAATCGTGGCAATGTTTGATATGGTCCGCGTAGAGCTTAGTACAACCGCTTTCGAACCGGCCGCGGTACCAGTCGTGATTGAGGTTAGATAGCTCGCCTCGGTGGCTCCAAGTGTATTAGTGCCCAAAGTCAGATTTGTCATCGTTAGCGATGTGATACCACTCGTGATCGATCCTGCTGAGCTGAGAACCAATGCCTTCGAGTTTTGAGCCACTCCAGCAGTGATACTAGTTAGATAACTCAAGCGATAGTCATTCTTATCCAAAAAGATGGTTTTGGCGTAGTCATAGGTCAAGTAGCCGTTTGTATCCAACGAGAGATAGAATCCCGGGTTGTAGATAGCAGAAATGAATGTTGGTTGAGGGTATGAGAATCCACTCATTTTTTCTTCTAATCTATATAGTATCGAACGATAAAACATGAGCTTAGTCCCTGATTATGGCGGTGCGATCCCCAAGCAATGTAGGCCCGGGAAATCGGTTATGGTTAAAGATTTAGCCATTCCAACGTTGTACAGAATGATTATGCTTGCTCCGAGCGGATCTGGCAAGACTAATATGGCCTTCCACATCGTTAAGAGCTCTCCGAAAGTCTATGCATACCTACATGTGATATGCCGCAACCCGAATCAGCCATTGTACGATTACCTTCGCGACAAGCTTGATGGCTTCATCTCCTTCTACGACCCCGACACAGCTCCTACTGTAGATCAGATACGACGAACTCCCCTCGCGAGTGGTAAGCCCGAATTGGTGATCTTCGATGATATCACTACCGATAAACACGTACTCGAAAGATTGGTATCGACGTTCTACATCAGATGCCGACACTACAGGCTGAGCTCGATTCTTCTGGCTCATAGCTTCTTCGCACTACCGAAGATGATACGCCTTAACAGTGAGTACTGTGTGATCCTTAAGGCGAACTCAAAGCGAGATCTACAGGTCATCCTCAAGGACTTTAACCTACCTGGGGTGAGTCAGGAAATGATCTTCCGAGCATACAACAAATGTACGTCCCATATCGGTCAAGCACTGGTGCTCGATGGCGTCAAGGGTCAGATGCGATGGAATTTCGATAGGGTGATTACTAAGGAAGAGCTCATGTAATAAAAAAAATATTGGATAAGCTTTAAGCTTGTTGTTGTTCCATCAGACGTTGATGCTTTTGACGAGACCGAAGTTGATTATTATATCATTATTTTTTACATCAGATTAATATACAAACAACAATGGCGTCATTCGTGAAGATCGATAGCACTAACTTGGTCCAAGATAATCTGAATTCGCAGTGGCGATACTCGTTCCCTGGATCTGCTGCTAATTTCTCAGACTCAGTATGTGCGATTCAATCGATTAGTCTCTACAACTCCGAATTCAACATTGATTCGCTGGCTTTTGGTAACAATACGTTCAAGGTAGAGGTTCCGACTGCTGGAACTACATCTACGATTAGTGTCAGTCTCCCCGATGGATACTTCAGCTATGCCGATATCAACAGAAACATTCAAGCCGCTTTAGTATCGGCTGGCGCTTATCTCATAGATACCAGTGGCAACAACGTATTCTTCATCCAGATCAGTGAGAACTCAGTCTATTATGCGTGTCAGCTCGATTGCTCACCAACCCCAACTGCTATTGGAACATACACAAGACCTGCAACAGGGCTATACTCTGCTGGTGGTTCGGGTCTCCCTACTACAAGCCGTGTTCCTCGTCTTATTATTGACAACGCTGCGTTCGGAAAGGTCGTTGGCTTCACAACGGGTACGTATCCGGCGGCATCGCAAACGACTGCATACTCATTGATATCGAATACTATCCCTATGATTCACCCTACGTCAAGCTACATCGTGCGCTGCGATCTTGTAAAGAACGACTGCGTTGCGTCTGGCGATATCCTGAGTGCATTTGATAGAGGTGATGCCGACATTGGTCAATTGATTGCCTACAAACCGAGTCAGTACGCTTGGATGAATTGCTTCAATGGTGCTCGATCTTCGATTACGATCACTATCTACAATCAGAATGATCAGCGCGTTCATTTCAGAGACACATCCGTATCGATCATGCTTCTGATCCGCTCAAAGAAGTAAGCAAAAAAAATACTATGCTTATTTTTTTCTATCATTCTCAAAGACGGAAAGAGCCTCCGGCGGGCTTACGCTTAGATCTCAGATTCGCCATGTATGCCTTTGCCTCAGCGCTACCCTTGGTAAGCTTAGACTTCTTAGGCGCTACTCCGACACCGAAACGAGCCTTAATACCCTTGCGAACAGTTCTAATCATCTCGTGGTGGTCGGGGTTCTCAGACTTGCTGATCAGATACTTCTCTCCCTGATCGATAGCATCAGTAATGAGACCCTTGCGCTTGGCATAGCCTAATGCTGCTTTAGCACTCTTCTTAACATCGGCTACAGAGATACGACCTCCCGCTGGTACTCCCTTAGCCATATCATCAGTATCGCCGTCGCTGTCATACACACCGACTCCGGTAAGAGACTTGAGCGCTGCGCGAGCGGGAATTCCTGCTCCAGGCGCACCGACCGCGGTTGCTAACGCCGGGACTGCAAAGTCGGCGGCCTTGCTAAGTAGTCCGCTGTCTTTAGCGAACTTAAAAGCGGATTTGATGCCTTTCCATACGCTGCTCCACACTGATCCGCCTTGGGCCTTTTTGTATCCTTTCTTAACTTCGTGGCGAGTGATGTCGAGACGCACGCCACGACCAGCCTTCTTAGCTTTAATGGCCTTTTCATAACTTGCTGGGTGAAGATGTAAAACCTTGGCTGATCCCTTGAGTTCTTCCTTGGTGAGACTTAGCTGCCGGTCTTGAAAGCTCGCTTGAGCTTGGCCGGACTGATATCACCTGATACTGATAACTCCTTGTACATAATCGCTCTATATATGAGTTCAGAGAATTAATCAAGAATTAATCAAGAATAGTTAGATTCAGGTCTTTCATTTTCGAAAACAATAACATATTCTTCTGCTTTGAGTACAACCAGCTGAGACTGAAAATACCACAATATTCAGCGTATGTGGATTGATATTGCTTAGTGTTGTATTTACTGATTTTGAGAACTGTTGGCGGCCCTTCTCCCATAGAATCAAAATATTCATTATTATAGACGCAAACCCAATGTCCAACATCCATATCAGGCTTTCGAAGCAAAATCAGGTATGAACCTTTCCGCGGTAGTGGCTTTTTAATTTCTGACGATTCGAAGATGCCATCTATTTTCACCCCAATCTTCTGAGCTAATTTAATTAAATCGTGATCGCTTGTGATTGCTTTGATGAGCCTTAAGGCTCCGTTCTTGGCGGAGTCGCGAGGCGACCCCTCCTTCGAGATGAGATCCATTTATTTTTTTAATTTTTGGAACTATATTGATGCTCATATAGTTAAACCCACATAGATTTTTACGATGTCTGCTACTCAACTCGCCGACCAGTTTCTATACCAGAGCTCGCTGAAGAGCGACCCCGAAATCAAGGTAGCTTCTAACAAGCGCGTACCGTTCGTAATCGATCTCAACCAGGGGTCGTACCAGAATGGTGTTATCACGATTGATGCTACCAGCCAGCTGAACGGATCTGAAGGATTTGCCTCGCTCCGTGATGCCTACATCATGCTCCCCTACAAGGTTTCGATGAAGAACGGTTCGACTGCACAGACAGCGGCTGCTAACCGATACTGTGCTACCCTTAAGTGTGGCAACTTCAACGTCATTGACTCGATGTCTCTTGAGCTCAATGGTAAGACTGTCATCAGTATGGCTGACTACAAACTATTCTGGAACAATCTCCGCGCTCAGACTGAGTACTCGAAGGGATACCTAGAGAAGCATGGTGCTGAAAGCTTCCTATTCCCCGACGCGGCTCAGTCGGTATCGTACAGTAGCGGTACAAGCTCAACGAATGGTGATGGATACTCCAACAATGCTGTGTTCTCCTCCTCATTTACGGCTTCGGCTGCTCCTGGTGGTGCCACAATTCCTAATGATGGGTTTGTAAGTCGTCTTCTATCGAATCCTCCTACTGCTGGCGCTGACTTCTCTTCCACGTGGCCGTCGGCTGGAGTTGCTGCCTCTTCGACTACAATGGCTAACCAGTCTTCTCGTGGTGCGTTCGTTGCCGGTGCTTCTACCGCTAATGCTATCATGGGAACGTGGAACTACATTCTTAAGATTAAGCTAACGGATCTTCACCCGATCTTCAAAGAGCTTGATCTGATGGCTAACCCTCAGATTCGTCTGCGCTTCCGTGTTAATCAGGGAACGTCTATGATTGCTGTCGATGCTGCCAAGGGCATGTCGCTAACCAATACGACTCTATCGAGCGGCAACGTTTGCCCTGTGATGGTCTCTGCATCCTCGACGGGTAATCCTATGGCTGGTGTTCTTGCCGCATCTGCTGGTTTCAGCATTGGTTGGGGCGCCGTTGTCAATTCGCTTGAGCCGACGATTGATGGTACTTACATGCCTTTCACAACCGCTCGTCTATATGTACCGTTCCACAACCTCGAGAACCCTCAGGCAATCATCTCTAAGCCCGTGAAGAAGGTTCGCTACCTCGATACGTATGCTCAGTGGTTCTATCAGCGCGCTGGTACGGGTAAGAACAGCGGCCTTCAACAGAATGTTGCGTTCGACCTTCAGCTGTCGGCTTCTGTTAAGAATGCTAAGTATGTCGCGATCATGCCTTTCGCTGAACAAACGGGCAACTTCGCCTCCGCCTCGGTTCAGCAGTTCCAGTCTCCGTTCGACTCGGCTCCATGGACGGTTCAGCCAGGATCGACCATTCGCAACTTCAACGTTCGCATCGGTTCTTCGAATGTGTTCGCTATTAGTCATGACTACGACTTCGCTACCTTCGTTGATAACTTCGCTAAGCTTGGTGCTATCAACGGTGATCTAACTCCTGAAATCACTAACGGTTTGATCGATTATCAGACGTGGTCGCTAACTAACCGCGTACTCGTTGCCGACGTCTCTCGTTTGGCTGAGAAGGATGTTCCTCAGGCGATTCAAATTAGCGGTACCAACGCTGGATGCCAAGGTTGCAATTTATTGGTTCTTGTTGTCTCAGAGCAGGAACTGACCTGTAATCGCTTGACAGGTGAAGTAGAAGATTATACAACCGCATAGGTTTTAGATAGCATTTTGAAACGATACAAAAAATATGATTGCCTTATAATAATAATATTGCGATCTAATATCAGGTTCGCCAACAAACTCGTCGTATTGAATTATTTAATTTATTTTTGAATAATTGGTCTGGCTATACATATAGCTATCATAATCATAACATGAGCACACTAACTTTTGGTAAGCACAAGTCGAAGACTATTCAAGTGGTATTTGCCTCTGATCCAGGATACTGCCGCTGGCTTCGTAATCAAAAACTGTTGATTGAAGATCCCGATTCTGAGATCGCTAAATTTCTTGCGCGCAAGTTCGCAAATGGATCCGATGACGGATCGTACCTACTAAATTTCGGTAAGTACAAGGGCAAGTCAGTTAAGCAAATATTTGCTATTGATGAACAATATTTACAGTGGCTACGCTCTTCTAAGTTCGCTACCGAAAAGGCACCAAAGCTATGTGCAGCTATCGATGAGTTGGTTAAGAACTAATTTATTACGTAATTTTTTTTATAAGAAATGAATACCTCGTAGGTTGCGTTGATGGAAAACGAAATCTGCGAGATCTCAGTGGTCGAGCGGTTTTAAAACTACGCCAAGATCCAAAAGACGTCGCTTTCGCTCTCAGGTGGTCGAGAGGTTGCGCTATCAAAATAGCAGCTGTCTCAAAAGAAGGTTCTAGGAATGTTCTCATCGGTAAAATACGGTAAGTAAAAAAAATGACGGTATAATGTGCCGCTACCTACTACTGCCATCCAGTGCTTTCGGATCGCGACATGATGTTCCGCAACCACACGGAGCGCTACACCTTTGGACTGAAGAAAGTGTCCCACTTTGTGCAATTTCTGAAGGACCAGAACATCACCGACCAAGAGGAGCAAGCAATCCTTTATGCAGCTTTGGGGGAACCTCTGTGTATTGATGTGCACAACTCCATGTTCGTTCCGACGCTGGAGAACCAGGGAACCGACGAACAACGAGCCAAATGGCTGCCTCTGGCTAAGAAGTATAAGATCTTAGGAGCTTATGCTCAGACGGAACTTGGTCACGGCTCCAATGTGCAGGGCATCGAGACCATTGCTACGTACGACAAGGCCACGCAGGAGTTCATCATTGACTCGCCCACGCTCACGAGTCGCAAGTGGTGGCCCGGGGGGTTGGGCAAGACGGCCAACCACGCCATTGTACACGCTAGATTGTACTTAGACGGACAGGATGTGGGTGTGCAGGCGTTCTTGGTGCAGATTCGGTCTTTGGACGACCACCAACCGCTCCCGGGGATCGAGGTGGGGGATATCGGCCCCAAGGTCGGGTTCAACGCCATCGATAACGGGTACTGCGCGTTCCACAAGATCCGAATCCCCAGGGAGAACATGATGATGCGGTATGCCAAGGTGTTGCCCGACGGAACTTTCGTCAAGCCTAAGAGCGATAAACTGGTGTACTTGACCATGGTGCATGTGCGAGCCAATCTGGTGGAGAGTTTTGCGGTAACGATAGCAAAGGCTGCTGCGATTACGACCAGGTTCAGTGCTGCGCGGATTCAAGGACGCACTCCGGACAACAAGGGGGAATTCCAAGTGCTGGATTATCAAAATCAGCAACACAAACTGTTTCCGTTCATTGCGATCTCGTACGCTGCGAAGTTCGCCGCTAGTGATATGATGGCGAGACATGATGAAGCTGTAGAGATCGTCAAGAGCGGCAACGCTGATTTTGGCGCCAAATTGGCCGCGCTACATGCTGTTTCGTCGGGGCTGAAAGCTTGGTTAGCGGAGAAAGTGAGCGACGGTGTCGAGTCGTGCCGTCGTTTGTGTGGAGGTCACGGGTTTACACAGTCCAGCAATTTGGCTCACCTGTTCAACGAGATCGTGGGCGCGAACACTTTCGAGGGCACCTTCGACGTGCTGGTACAGCAACATGCACGATACCTGCTAAAAGTCCTTGCTGGAGCAAAGACACTCAACGCCAGCGAACCCGCCACTCGTTTCCTGGCCAAGAGCAAGACTTATGCTGATCCGAAGCTGCGCTTCTCCGCACAGACACCTGAAGACTTTGGAGACTTAGACCTGCTGGTGGAAGCCTTTGAAGTGCGTGCTGCTCGCATTCTGCTGGCGTTGGCTGCTCAGATGAAGGCCACCAAGAACAACGGTAACGCGTGCATGGTACTGATGTCTCGCGTGTCGAATGCCCATGCAGAGCTGATGCTGCTCGAAGCTCTGACGAACGGTGTCCGCACGGTTCCTGCTGGCCCTGAGCAACAAACGGTGGGTCAGCTGTGCTCGCTCTTCGGTGCATGGCTCATCACCAAGTCGGTCGGAGATTTCCGCCAGCACGACTATCTGTCTTCCAACCAGGTCGATCTTGTGCACGAGCAGGTTGTGCGTCTGTTGCCGATTATCCGTAAGAATTGCGTGCTGCTTACTGATGCCTGGGACTTCAGCGATTTTGAGCTGAACTCGGCCATCGGCCGCTACGATGGTGACATCTATCGAGCACTGGTGAAGCGCGCTGCTGATGAGCCACTGAACAAGACGCAGGTACCTGAAGGTTACGAGAAGTACTTGAAGCCGCTGATTCAATCCGACCTGTAGGTATTGGGGTATGTGGTCGAACTAGCTGCAGTTCTGCAGCAGAAAATGTCAGATGTAACAAGGAGCAATTTCGTTATTGTGTAAAGTTTCATGACCAGCGTCGACAACAATTTTTGCAGCTGGAGCGTCCTTGTTCATACCGTCGAAGCCTGATGAGATAATCCAAAATGGACCGGGACCTTGAGAAACAAGGCGGAAAGCAGGCAAGGTTGAGGTTGGCGAGTTTGGGGGGAGAGACTTGTTGGGGTGGAAACAAGTTGCAAAGTGATACTGGAATGGATGGGCTCAGCTCAGCATGAGGCACCGTCCCCGACACAGCGCGCCATCACTACTAACACCACCACTCGACGGCAAGAACCCGGACCATGTGAAGCTGTTCACGTAATAGCGGGTGATCACATTCGCAATTGAAAGAGATCGGTGAGTGATTTTCAGCCAAGTTAGTCAGCACCAGGTTCATTTCGATGCTGCGTTCGTGTTTCCTAGTCAGACTGGTCGACCGTCGCCTCATTCTCGTTCTCATCGCGACTATCTTCACGCCCACGTGAAGGCTCAATCTTGATGAAGTCACCATAGTCGTTTCCGTCCGAGTCGCTCCCAAAGTCCGTTTGTTAAAGACACTGGGGAACTTCCCGGGACCACGTCTGACTACTCGGACAACTTGACCACCTTGACCACTTCCTGACGCTGTCCCCGGAAATATTTTGACCCTTCTTCGAGGAGCCAACAGCGCCCTAGTGTTCTCAACCGTGACGTACCCACTGAGGCACATTTGTCCGAATCATGACATCCGTGACGCGCTCGAACAACGTGCAGTGGCTCTGCAGCAGATTCGCATAGAGGCAATGTTCGTCATGAACTTCCACTGCTTCCGCCTGTTCGAGCACCATCAGCGTAGCCACCCGAACTACCCTGTAGTACCGGCAAGATCTCGCACGATGGAGACAGCCCTGCAGCTGGACCAAGCTACATTCTACCGGTGCTGCACTGCTGTCTTTGGTGACGAACAGATGCCTGCTCCAAGGGTTTCGACTAACGCTGCACTAGAGGAGTCCATCAACAAGTACAAGGCTTCGCGATCGAGGGTCATGTCGTATATACCACCTACGCTCCTCGATTCAAGCTCCGCTATCAAAGAACTGGCGAATGACATGCTCGTTGCGGCGCAGCAACACGTTCGAATGAACTTCGAGGCGCGGCTTGTCAACTTCATTAGCCTGCAGCTTGCGTATCCGCGGGGAGCAGCTGAGGCCATGGTCGCTCGACTAAAGTCAAGTCCTGAAGACCTCACGGACGTCGAGAAGCAGTGGCTTGAGTGACTAGAACTGCCTCCTACAGATGCGAACATCGCTAGCCACGAAGTGCTATTTCTCGGCAAGCTGTACGACATGCTGAAGGAGATGGAGCCAATGCACGACCAAGACGAGATCCCGAAAGGGTGCCGGCTCTTTACGTTGCTGCCGCAGCCCGCCTCCTGTGTGCCATCGTTCTCCCCGGTCACTACAGAGGTGCTCTACCAAGTCGCAAGGCAAATTTGGGCAACTACGGGTAAGGATGTCTTTGAGCTCTACACGTCCACGAACTCTCGTGGCCATCGGACTTATGCTACGTCTACGGAGTTCCAAGAAGTACGCGAGAGGATGTGGACCACGGTGTTCAACCTCGGAGACTGCGTCAGCCATACTGCGGATCCCCGAATTGGTGTTCCAAGGCACAGCTTTGAGTATCAGATCTCCACAAATGGCTACAGTGCCGCTGTGCTGACGTCAATTCCTGCTCCTGTTGAACGACCTGCTCCTTCTCCGAAGTATATACCAACTACATTGATCGGGATTGACCCAGGTCTACGGATGATGCTGACGGCATACAGCCGTCCTATGCTGGAGTTTGTCTGCAACCCACCGGAAGAGCCATGCTCCATGCCCGGTTGGTGCAGTACCTGTCCAGGCCACGTTGGCGGCAGACGCCATGGCAAGAAGCGCAGCAGGAACCGCCGTCGTCGCCACCGACGCAAGAGACGCAGCAGAGCGCACTGCGATGTGGAGGGGTGGTGCGAGATCTGTCACAGGCACCACCCAAAGCACCGTCCGCGGAAACACGGCGTCAGGCGCCGGACCCACTTCCTGCACGACAATTCTCACGTCCTACAAGTCACGTTCCCGAGAGTACCGACACATGAGTCGTGTCGAGCACCATGCATTCTGGTTCGAAAACCTGAAGAAGAGGTATCCGCTCTACGGTGCGTTTTGTGAAGGACATGCCTTCGTTCAAGACTTCGTCGTCGGTGTATCTGCTCTCTCGTTACGAGCACATGTGGAAGAATATCGGCGCCATGTTGGAGTTCTGCGCTCTCAAAGGGTTCCGAAAGTGGAGATTCACGGTGTCGAGATTCAAACGCAAGGCCGTGGCGAAACTCGCCAAGCGTGTCGTCCCGACCGTGGACCGTGACGTGTGTGTGGCTCTCGGAAAATGGAGCAGCCAGACTCACCTCGCGGGCCATATGCACGTCCCGCTAAATAGGTTCGCGCTAGAACTCTCTCGCCGCGCAACCCTCGTCATGGTCGACGAATTCCGCACCAGCTATCTTTGCTCTGAGTGCTCGGGACCGATGGTGGACACGCCGTTCAAGATCTACGGGACGACGAAAACCAAGAGGTCGAGGAATGTGCGGGTCTGCGGAAACGTAGCTTGCGCAGCAAACTACTGGGAGCGCGATATCAATGCGGCAAAAAACATGTGGCAGCTAGGACTCCTCCAAGTCGCCAACCAGCCTCGAACTCCGCAGTTCTGCAGAGGGTATCAAATCAACTGAGGCGACTTCATTCAAACCAACGTGGGAACGGGACCCTGAGAAGGACCTCAAACGAAAGCTCACTCGGTAAACGGGCTGCTGGGGAGTGAAAGATGTAGTGCCTTCATTCAAAGGTAGCCCAGTCCGAACGTAAAGATCTCTCGAGATCATTCTTAGTGAATATACCTCGTCATCACTTGAAGGCTCTTATGCGCTGTTTATATCGACTGATTTGGGGAGGGTAGTCGTGCCAGCAGCAAGGTCATCAACATGGTGGCGTGCCATCTTCTCGATTGTCGCCACAAAAAACTGAAGCTCCGGATCTGACGCCGTGAAGGCAACATTTAGCTCTCTTTGGAACTGCGCGAGAGGGTTGTTGGTGCGAGCAATGACGCTGTTGTTCAAGCCGTGGACATTCCATACTGCAGGCGGGAATTGCACGATCCAGATGCGCCGGAAGTAGACCCAGAACGAGCACCATTGATCTTGTGGGTAAGGCACATCGGCAACAGCACACCTAGTCTTGATCTGCTGCTTCACCCACCCAATTCCTGCGGTGGCAACTCTTTCCGGTGGGATCGACGCCAGCAGGTCTAGCACACCTTTCTCCATCACAAAGCTCACAACTTCCTCCGGTATTCCTATTCGCTCCATTCTCGTCTGACAAGCTTTCTTGAAAAGATAGACGCTGCCCTTCACTAGTGCGCTCGGGAACTGTGCTTGCAAAACACTCAGCAACTCGGTATCGAAGGCGCATACGATTTCATCAGGTTTCAGCTTTCGTCGCGTAGCTTGGACGACGTGGTAGAACACAATGTGATAGTTTGTCAACGACCGGGTTGTGCACACAACGTAGAACACTGGAACGAAGAACCGGACGGTGTGTCGTATACAGCCAAAGTGATGCACTGCTCGAAGCCAGGAGATAGGAGGTGAAATGACGTATCTACGTAAATGGTCGACCCGGAATGTTTGAGCAGCTCAATCAGGTCCGGATGCGCCCAACCGATCACTCGGTTCGGATTATTGTTGGCGGAATTCCCACTCACGCAGTTGAATTGGAGGAATTGCAACCTGGAGTCGCGTACGAGCGAGAGGGGAGGGCTCTCGATGCGTTCCAGAAGAATGGGGTCGATTTGGTTCGTTCCGACACGGACCACTCGATTGACTGGTGGGGGTTGAAACCCACCTTGACCCGGGGTCACAGAAAAGGTTGGTCGATATTGTTGAGGTCGGGTCTGGGTCTGCTGATGCATCTTCATCTCCAAGTCCACAGGTGTGGTCGACGAAATTCGTGAATAACTTGGTGCGAGTGATGAGGTCCACCTTACCCCGACAACCAGCAGACCGGTGATAGCTGCAACGGAACGAAGTTTTGCGTCCAGATGCTGAGGCTCTTGTGTATTGGCACCCTGCCAGGTTGATCGCAGTCGTGTACCGACTGTCTTGCACGGCGGCAGATTGACCCACCACTTTTCGAGCGCTCACATCGTACTGGATGAAAAATAAAAATTGCTGAACAACAATGTGCAGTCGATGGAATTGTCGATGTTGATCACTCTTTGAGCACAACAACTGGATGCGAACACTTACGGGTGTATTCTTTTCTCTTATTATGACTTAAGAATCGCATTTCTCCTTGCTGCCTGTGGCGTACACGGCACCACATTCTTCTGTGCTTCCCGTTGCGTACACCTGCACCCAGTAGTGCTTGCTGGAGGTGTTGGGGTTATAGGCGTATGCCGTACCCGCCATGGTGTACTTGCCCAGGATGGCTTTGCGATCTGCCGACTTCATCCACCAATCCACCACAGCATCAGCATTGGCATGTCCGGCGTCGATGTTTTCAGCCAGGGTTTGCCACTTGTACCCGGCGTCGGTCACTCGCTGCTTGGGGGTCGAATCATCGGTTCCAGTGTCGGAGATGTAGTCCGTCTTGGACTGGTCCTTCACGTGACGCTCAGCTGCAGCCTGCAGTTTCTTGTTTGAGCATAGCGCTGGGAGTCCGTGGGAAGCACGTTCCTTGTTGACTCGGGCCAACAGAGCGGAGGCGAATTTGTTCGTCTGTGTGTAGGTCATTTCGCTGAGGTCGCGGTTCTCTTGGCGGAGGTTGGTGGCGTCAGAGACAGCGGTGAGAGCAAGCAGGAGAGCGATGGAAGACTTGACGATGGCAACCATGGTGGAGAGTTTGTGGTTGGGAGGTGGGTGGTAAATTGGAGAATGATCTTGAAGAGAGAGAACGTGAGACCACGAACGGGATCCGTTTAACAGTGTTGACAGACTGCACGAACACCACAAGCTGAAAGCAGTTGGTGAGGTGACATTACGTGAACTCCGGATGGTAGAATAGACACTAACGTCTGTCACAAAGACTTTGGAAGCCACTCGCCTCGATCGATTACCATTTGATCACGGGTAGCGCATGAGGTCATCTAGCGGCGAATGCCTGGGCCACTACTGAGGAAGCTATTGAACATGTCGACCCAACTTGTATTTTCCTTTTGTAAAGGTTACGATGCTTCTACATTGTTTTTGTGGTACATGTAGAACATACATGGTCTCTGACTGCAATTCTCAAACAATGAACCAACATTACCTGCAAAGCTGCGTCCGCTTGTGCTCACAACGACGGCCCAAACTCGACGTGCCACACTGTTGTTGAAGTTGCAGTGTGGTTGACGTCAAACAAAGTTCGTAAAAAATAATTAGCGCTTGTGTATCAACATCCTCAAATCTCCCTATTTTATCACGCTCACTATTCAATCTGCCAACTCAAGCGCCGTGATGGAACTCAAGGACGTGGCCCCTCTGCTGCTCAAGAAGGAGCGCGCCAATGGCGACATTGACCCCACCGTCCTCACCAACATCCTCCGCAATGGTGCCCGCTCGAACGACCGTCGCAAGGAGCTCGTGGCCATGATCGAGCGCCATCAGTAGTATATACTGGCACATTGCGCCGGCAGTTTTTTTTCTTACCATTATTTTACAAGGAGAATAGGTTTCGAGCATTTCTAAGCGAGAGGAGCTATTTCTAACGATGCGACTGCTCGACCAGCGGAGCGTGTGAGGAGACATCTGTTGCAGCTTAAGCATCCACACAACCTCTCGCTAATCGATACGAAACATCACACAGCGCTTTTTCTTCGCGTAATTTACGGTCAAGGGTAGGGCTGCATTTTCGTGGAAATTCCTCTCTTGGAGCCATTTCTATTGGTCAGAATCTGTCGTGGCTTTTGGCCAATAGTGACCCGCTACAGAAACAGAAAGTTCTCTCTCTCCTCATTCGAGAATCTCCGCCTGGAGAAAGATGGTGAAGCTCTTCTGTGCGATCGTTGGCGTGGCGGGAAACGCGTTCTCGGTGCGCGTGGACGAGAGCGACTCGGTGGATGACTTGAAGAAGGAGATCAAGAAGGAGAATGCAGCGACGATCACATGTGATGCTAAGGACCTGCAGCTCTTCCTGGCGAAGACGGGAGACGGCGCGTGGCTGACGGAGGCAGACGTGGAGAACGGTGTGAGTGACGACACCACTGGATTGAACCCGTTGAGCGCTGTGGGGGCACCACTCAACTTGGTTGACTTGTCGGAGGAAGACGTGCGGTTCCAACTCACGAAGGAAGATGTTAAGGCTAAAAAGACCCCTGTTCACGTGCTGGTGGTGGTTCCGGGGAAGGGGAAACGCTGTCGGGCGGATGGATGGTTTGGTGAGTCTTTCCTTCCGCTGCCGAAGAAGCGCAAAGTGGACAAGAACGAGGAAGAGATCAACCAAGTTACGAGGTTTTTCGAGATGAGAGATTTCCCTCCGTTGGCGCACAAAAAGATCGAATATAAAGTGGTCGTGGAGAGGAAGGCGTATCGTGTGATTTTTACCGAGTTGATGAACGAAGTACAGTCAAGCTTCGAATACGTTGAACCAGGCAAGGATAGTGAACCAGGCAAGGATTCCAACCTGATTGTCACGGGGAATCCCGGTATTGGGAAGAGTCGGTTCTACCTGTATTGCATCTTTCAACTCATTCTTGGTGAGCGAGAGGATGTCAAGAAGCTGCTCCCATACGAGTTGGTGTTGAACTATGGCTCGGACTTTCGCAAGTACGATGCCGAACGCAAGGAATTTGTTGAATTGGACGGAGAGGAGGTTGTTTCGCTGCAGACGCAACGCCGTGTGCTCCGGCTTGTCGAGGCAACATCAACGCAACTTGTTGGCTGGAGCGGAGTCTCGATTTTGTTTGCTTCACCTGGTGTTAAAGGCATACGGGATTTCGCAAAAGTGGACGGGGGTACGTATATCATGCCAGCGTGGACCTTGGAGGAGCTGAGAGAGTACAACTCATTGCTTCCCGATAACTTGCAACTTGCCGAAGACGACTTGGTTTCGAGATACGACATCTTCGGTGGAATTCCTCGGTTCGTCTTCACGAGAGCGTCTAACGTGAACGTCAAAAATACACTGGATGAGGCAGTCAACTCATTCAGTGCGATGAACATCATTTCTTATGCAAGAAGCAATCACTCTGTGAAGGAGGAAGACTATAGCCACCGTGTCCTTGAAATGGTACCTACCCGGGCTGATTTTCGCGCGGACTACCATTTGGATTTTCTGTCCAAGCACATCGCCGAATTGGTTGTTGCCAAAGTGCATGGAGAGAGCCTCGATAAAATATCGGAATTCGCTATAACTCACGATGATGATGACTCGGGAAGTACGTCTGTGGTCCGCGGCAAGATATATGAGATGCTCTGCCACAAATGGTTTAGTCTGCCCCAGCAGAAAAAACTACACTTTCGCTCGCTGTGCTCGACAACTCTGAACGATTTGACCATTCCACAAGAGATGCAAACGGTACGCTTCACTGCTCTTGACAAACTACAGCTTGCTGAGGGCTGGACGTACTACCGGCCGACATCGAAAACGTTTGGAGCGCTGGATGCATTCATCTCAGATGGAAACAAGTGTTACGGGCTGCAGATGACACTCAACGAGGACCATGGTATCAAAGCTGCGCCAATGAACAAGTTTCTCAAGTGGTTGAAGGATGATGCTCACCTCAACACGGATCAGTTTTACTTCATATTCGTGGTTCCAAGAAAGATTGCAGATTCATATCGCAAACAAGCAACCAGGACGACAACCGGTGCAGTCAGCCAAAAGCCTGGAGCTTCGGCGAAGGTGAACCAGTTTGTAACAGCACTGGACGTATTCAGTGGGGGCAATTGATTTTTTTAGTCCACACTTCAAAGTTACTCCGAGTTCCAGGCTACGTCGGGAGCTGATCGCTTTGGATCTAATCGTTCGCAAAGACCCAGTAATGGCACTTCTTACTGACTTGAACGCCGTGTGGATGTTCTTCTGGTTCTCCGGAGATGAAGATGGCTGTGCTCTCATCCAGACGGCGACCATCGCGAATCGAGGGGAGGCTTTCGAGGTGATCAGGAAGCTGTTGGCGCAGTCTTCCATTATTGGTACCGAGATCAAACTCCCGTACATTCAAAATCCCGTGAAGAGATTGAAGCTGAGAAATGTGTTACCACCTATCGGAGGCGAAAACATTAGTAGAGAAAGCTGAAGCGTCGGTCAAGAGGGCTCAGGATAAGTTGAGGAATGCGTCAGAGAAGGCAGAGACGATGGTGCGGGATGCTGAGCGTAAAATGTTAGAGCGGGGGATGGATCTGAAGACGGAACTAATTCAAGCGCGTACCTTGGTTCTCAACGCTGAGGCGAAGACTCTCGAGACCGATCGAACATATTTGAACACACAACGTCGCTACCAAGATCTCCGCAACGAAGAGCTTAACAGCAGACCTCCATCGATTGATAAGGTAGTGATCGAGACTATACCAAATCCGTACAGGTAGCTACAAGATAGCTCTCATAAGTAGGTAAATGAAATGAATGCGACTTTTGCCTCCCCTTATTTATTTTTTCAATCCTGATAAATATAAAGTTATTAATATAGTAGAATGGTATACTCACCTGAGCAATACGAAGCAAACAAGGAGCGTATCAAAGCAGCACAGAAGCGCTATTACGAACGCACACGTGAAGCTCGCTTAGCTTATCAAAAAGGTTATGACGATAATAATCGAAACCACATTCGAGCTTGCAAGCGGAAGTCTAAGGTCGAACTTAACAATATTGAAAGCGTACCTAACACAGAAAAGCGAACTTAGCTGATTAATTATTTTTTATCCTGATATATAAAGCCAGTAATCATA
This sequence comes from Phytophthora agathidicida, assembly GCA_025722995.1. Classification (NCBI taxonomy): domain Eukaryota; phylum Oomycota; class Peronosporomycetes; order Peronosporales; family Peronosporaceae; genus Phytophthora; species Phytophthora agathidicida. The sequence continues at coordinate 1,208,334 of CP106972.1, read as the reverse complement.
TAGACGATGACTGACAACACCACACTGAAGATTTTGACAGAAGCACTTGGGGACCTATCCCAGTACCATGCCTCCGGCTGGTACTGGAATACGTTAGAGGACAACGGTAAATGGATGGCTATGGGCAAAACACAATTATATCCATGCCCAGGCTATCGACCAAGTGTTCATCCAAGATGTTATTGCAATACCCCAATTAGGAGACACTTCCTCATTATAGATAAAGATGAGAATCACCACTTTATTGGTTCAGAGTGTGTAAAACTCTTTGGTGGTCATTACAAGGTGTGTTTCGGTTGTCAAAAACGATACCGAGGTGGATACAAATATTGCAAGGACTGTCGGGACAGTGGCTTGACCTCATTTAGTGATGAGAAGCTACAATTTGGAAAATATAAAAAGAAAAAACCAGTTTCACTGTTAGGGGTAGATGATAATTACATTCACTTCCTGTTTAAGTGCGATATCGTTTCTAACGCCTCTAAAATGGATTTGGCTCGCAATTTACTACCACAAACAATAATTGGCTCAGGTAAGTATCGCGACAAAACTATCAAGTGGATTCAGGAAAACGATGAAACTTATTATAAGTGGCTTAAGAGCTCTAACAAGGAATACGCCAAATATTTGAATTAATAAAATTTAGATTTTTTTGTAGAGGACTATGATATAAAGTCGATCCTGATACAAGATACCAATATTATAAAGTCAGTACTACGAGAAAAATATATCCTCGCATATATAGCCAACATGTTTGCATACGAGCTCGAAGGTCTAAAGAGGTTGAGTATTAAACCTATCAAATGGGGCAGTAGCTACCGTGTCAAGGTGCGCGGTCGTACAGGGAGGATGGTATATATCACCAATATCTCCGACCCCAAAAATATGAAGTTGGTTGCTCAGCAGTACAATGTTAGTATCGATACTCTCAAGAAGCACATGTCTCCTGACTACAAGGCTGACCCGAAGTATCGCTTTTACCAAGGCAACCATGTCGAGTCTCATTTATACGAGGGGATTCAGCCAGCTGAATTCTACGACAAACTCGAGAACGTACTTGCGAGCCAGAAATCTGCTTTCAAGATTAATATTGCACTTGGATACAACCTCGTTAGTCGAACAGATGATAGCGATACCCGATACTTCCACCCGAATTTGAGCAACACCTCGGTGTTCAGCTCACCGATTGCTATCAATAGCAAGGGTGATATTCGCAAGAAGGTCATTTCGGAGATTCGTTCGATGGAATTAGCTGACAAGCTCAACTACCCCAAATCGGGATACCAGGTAAAGGCAATCACTGGATTCAAGATTTTCATCTACCAGCGCGAACACGCACTGGGTGATAGTGAAGCTGTCATTCCAAAGATTATCCGCGACAACAAGAGTGTAATCAACTTCCCAAAGACTAACAACAAGTGTGTATTCCACTGCATTGCATACCACAAGCAAGATGAACCAAAAAAGGATCCGCGTAGAATTCAAGCTCTGGTAAAGCAGACATTCAAGCAGTACTGCTCGTACAAGGATATCAATTATACACTAAGCCTGTTTTGCAGTTTCAAACCAATCGAGATTCTCCAGTTCGATGAGCTTGAGGACTGCTTTCAGCTAAGCATTAATGTATTCACGATGGATGTGGAGACGGGAAATGTTGAATGCATCCGACGTTCTGACAAGGAGTACGATGTTATCAATATTCTATCTCACGAGAACCATGCTCTTTACATTAAGCATATTGATATGCTTCAGTGTAAATACCAATGCCCAAAGTGTGAGATGGTGTTTGTCAGCTCCGACAAGCTTCGAAACCATAAGAAGAACCGGTGTGAGCTCGTAAATATTGAATCATTCCCAGAAGAACCGACTATTTATCGCCCAGCTTCCAATACAATGCGTTCGCTACTGACAAAGTACTCTATCAAGAATACCAATCAATACATCGATCATTTTATTGTTTATGACTTTGAGGCCATTCTTAAGCCTACGGCGACTCGACATGGGGAGAATACTGTCTTCACGAATGAGCATATCCCGGTGTCCGTCTCTGTAGCTGATAGCTTGACGGAGGAGGTTCGTTGCTTTGTAAATGATGATCCGAAGGCATTGCTCAAGGATATGTTCCAGTACATCAATGATGTCGGAGCGAAGATCCGGAAATACAATGTCTCCAAGTACGAGGCCTTGCTTCGCAAGATAATCGACGCTCAAGGTTTGACAGGCATGGAGGTTCCAGGTACTCCTCTTGGTAATACGTACAAGACACTGGATGTGGATGCTTGGATTCAATCTGGAGACTTTGCCAGCTTCTTTGATTTCCACAGCAAACTCGGCTTTGGTAAGAAGCGGTCAGAATATGGTAAGATCAAGCAAACTCTGGATCAGGTATCAGTCCTTGGCTTTAATTCAGGGCGCTACGATATCAACCTAATCAAGGCAGACTTGTTCGCTACCATTGGAACCGACAACATCAAATCGGTTATTAAGAACCCAAGCTACATGTGCATCGCCACGTCGGACATGAAAATGTTAGACATTAGCAACTATGTACCAGCAGGTACAAGCTATGCTAAATACCTATCAACATACCTTGGTGATTGCAAGTGTGATGACAAGATTCGGTGCGTCTGCGGTCTGGGTAAGGGTATCTTCCCATATGAGTACATTACCTCATTCAATGTACTCAACGAAACTGAAGTGCCTCCTCAGCCAGCCTTTGACAGTGAGCTCCGTAATACCAGCATCAGTGATGATGACTACAAGCGGGTACAGTTTGTCTGGGAGTACCATGGAATGAACTCGATCAAGGACCTACTTATTTGGTACAACAATCTTGATGTAGTCCCATTTATCAAGGCTATCAAGGCGCAACGTGAATTGTTCAAGCGATTCGATCTGGATATGTTTACCGATGGTGTATCTCTCCCAGGTCTATCAGAGAAAGTCATGTATCAAACCTGTTTCAACAATCTCGAGTACCCCACCAAGGCGGCGGCGAAAGCATTTAGCTTCCCATCCAAACGCATGAGTGGATACAAGAGCCAGGATGCTGAGGCTAAACGAGAGTTCAATATGACTACGGAGCACCTTGACATTCTTCTTAAACAGCAAAAGTATCTATGTGGCCTATGCTACTGCCAGCTGACCGCTGATACTGCTTCAGCCGATAGAATCAACAACAAGCTTGGGCATATCGATGGCAACATCTTTATCAGCTGCGTGAAGTGCAACACCGCTCGTAAAAACATGTCCATCAAAGGGTTTCGCTACAAGAAGTTGCTTGAGTTCAACTCGGATAAGGTTGTCTATAGCATCGATAGGGGAGAGAAAGATATTTATGCTAAGATGAAGGCTAACATCGCCGGCGGTCCTTCAATCATCTTCAATCGCTATGCCAAGCGAAATGAGACGAAGATTCGCGGCGACAAGGTTTGTAAAAAAATTATCGGATACGATGCCAATGCTTTGTACCTGTGGGCACTCGGTAATGAGATGCCTTGTGGGCGATTGACTACGATTGATGCCTATCCTGGTATTATCGACGACATTGTCAATGACAAAGTATTTGGCTTCCTCGAGTGTGATATTCGTACCCCACCACACCTCAAAGAGTACTTTAGTGAGATGACCCCTATTTTCAAGAACACGCTCATCGACTGCAGCGATGAGAAAGTAATTGGTCAGCACATGCTTGAGTACAACGAAGCACGCAAACAAAGCCGAGCAAAGCCAGCTCGTAAGCTAATCGGTAGCTACTTTGGTGAAAAGATTCTTATTTATGCTCCGTTGCTCAAGTGGTACATCGCCCATGGAATGGAGATCACCAAAACTTACTGTTTCATCAAAGCCAATTCCCACAAAGCATTTGAACCATTTATGGAGGCGGTTTCTAACGCTCGACGGGAGGGTGATGCTGACAAGTCCAAGGCTATGATCGCTGAAATGATGAAGTTGGTCGGAAGCAGTGCTTTCGGTCGATCTGGTATGGACATGAGCAAGCACAAGGAGATCAAGTACGAGTCTAACGACAAAACCATCAAGAGCAAAATTGAACACTTCACGTTTCATGGACTTGAGGAGCTTAATGATGCGTGTGAGATCACCATGAAGAAACGGCGACTCAAGAACAAGAATCCGATCCATTTATCGATTGCCATCTATCAGCTTGCTAAATTACGCATGCTACAGTTCTACTATGACTGTATCGACTTCTACTTCGATCGCTCGGACTTCCAATACCAGGAGATGGACACTGATAGCGCTTACATCGCATTCAGCTGTAAAAATCCGTTTCAAAACTGTATCAAGCCTGAGCTACGCGAGCACTTCAAGCAGCATAAGTATGATTGGTTCCCACGCGACTATAACAACGAGGTCGCTAAGTTCGATCGTCGCACACCTGGTTTGTTCAAGGATGAGTGGTCTGGTGATGCTATGGTATCTCTATCTTCAAAGAACTATATCTGCTACCTACCAGACGAATCTTACAAGGTCAAGGTCAGTGCCAAGGGAGTGCAGCAGGGAGGTGGTCGCAACAGTGATGTACTAAGTCCAGATGGCTTCGAAAATGTTGTCCGTGATCGCATCACACTACAAGGTACAAATAAAGGATTTAGACTCAGCAAGGAGACGAAGTCAATCATTACCTATAGTCAAACTAAAACAGCTCTCAATTACTACTACGACAAGCGTCGCGTACTTGAGGATGGTATCAGCACCGTAGCTTTGGATATTTGAACGAAGCTGCCTAATCTAAGCAACTACACAAAGAGGGATATTTTTTGTATCATAAATATATACAGCAGAGGTAATAGGTACAATGGATCAGCAACTGGTAAAGTTATATGATGACCCCAAAACGGGATATGTCGGTGCTCAGGCTTTGTATCAGAAGGCAAAGGAGTTAGACCCAAAAATCACATTCAAAGCTGTGAAGGAATGGTATGCGACCCAGACAGAGATACAACGGTTTCAAGAGCAAAAACAGAGATACGATGGATTCAAGATTGCTTCTCACAACCCTAATTCATGGCAGATAGATCTTGCGTTCTGGGAAAAACGACCAATTTTGACGGCTATCAATATCAATTCTCGGCTTGGGTATGCTAAGCTATTGACGAATAAGACTGCCCCAACTGTACTCACATCTCTTAAAACATTTGTTCGTAGTAATAAGGTCGATATACTCACCAGCGACAATGGAAGCGAATTCATGAACACCCAAGTACAAGAATTCTTCAAATCCAAAAAGATCGAACATTTTAATAACGAACCTGGTGATCATGGTACTATGGGTAAAATCGAAAGATTCAACAGAACCGTGAAGCAGCGACTAACCAAAATCGCTCCGAAGCGAATCACACAAAAACTGGTAAATGATATTATTACAAACTACAATAGCACCATTCATCGGTCAATTGGTATGAGCCCTAACGATGCAAAAGGTAAAGTTATAGAAGCTGAGATAACTCATAACCAAGAGGAAGCAGAAAAAATTGAAAACGAGCTTGAAGTAGGTACAAACGTCCTTTATCGTCTTAAGAAGCGAACATTTGACAAGGAAGCTGCCAGATGGAGTAAAGCTGTCTATACAATTGTAGGAATGGACGGGTACCGAGTTGAAGTTAGGTCAAGGAATGGTCATACACTCTACAAATCACCAAACGATTTGAAAATAGTGCAAACGAAGACAACTGACGCCACAATTAACAAGGGTGATATCTTAGAAGCCGAAAATATATTAGACCACAAAAAAATGCGATCTGGTAAATACAAATATTTAGTGAAGTGGGTTGGTAATGAGCCCGACTCCTGGGAGCCCCAGGATAATCTCCGCTTAATCAATAAGAATCGAAGATCGACACTCGAGAAGGAGTATTGGAGCGGGGTTTCAACACCGCGACAAGAGTCTTAGAGGGTGATAGACTTCAGATCCTCCGGACATTTAACGATTCGCAGAGTCGAGGGCGTCCGTAGATCAAAATGCACACGACGCTTTGGTTCAAGCGTAGGCTTCTCCTTTTTTACTTCTTTCTCAAGGAATCGATTGTCATATACCCCCTCCGCGTCGAATGGATCAGCATCGATATAATACATGCCTGTAAGGCTGTCGGATTGCTTTGCAATCTTATCAATATTCATCTTCGAGTTAAATATCCCCATCTATATATATACCCAAAACTTTATCAAAATCATGACAAACGACGTTGAAGGGAGAGGATCGAAGATCCCTCAGGGGTCCTACGGACACCCTCGGATACCGTCTCCCAATTGCAACGCGACTACGAAATCGAATGAGAAATGCTCTCGTGGAGCGCTCAAGTCCGGCTACTGTAAGCAGCACGATAAAGCCTATAAGATCACTATGTACAAGCGAGAGCTCGCAAAAATGCACGAGAGAGTTAGGTTCTATGTCGAGAAAGCTTCGCGTTTCAACGATATGATCATTGACACTCAGCGATGCGACTACATCAAGCTTCACCTCGCTCGAATTAATGGAGGAACAGACAGAGCCTACAAGCATGTGATCACTGATCCCCGCTTCAAAGATCAGGTCGAGGATTTATTCGATCTACCGATCGACGAGGTTCTTCCAGCGTACTACGCTATGCTAAAGCGTCGAAACGACATCGTTCATAAATATACGAAGGGCGAATGGGAGGAGGGGCCAGTCCCAAGAATCGCGAGGAAACGATATCAATTTTCAAAACCACAGCAAATAAATTGGTGATTTAGTGGCGCAAGCCGCGAAAATCGAGATTTTCTTAGCTCGCTAAAAAATAATTGATTAATATATACGATAGAACCATGTTTCCGAACTTCACAAGCATTGCTCAACGAGAGCAAAAGCGATTGGATTTGTTAGAACGTTCCCAGCGACGGGTTCGTCAAGCATTCGCCAAGCGTGCGATGTATGCAGACACTCAATGGGCGTCAGATGCTGATAAGACGCTATCACTATCTAAAAAGACTACGTCGGATGCTTCGACATATACCTCAACAGATGCTTCATCGGCGGCTGTTGAGGACTAAAAAAAAACTGAAAATGTAGAAGGCTCCCAAAAAATCCCTGAGCCCTCACTTGAGGTAAAAGCTGAAACACCAACCGAAACACCAACTGAAGCGCCACTTGAGACACCTTTGACGGAAGCTACCGTAAAAGATGAGGAGCCTGAACATCCGACTAAAGAAGCGTTGAGGAAGATTTATGAGATCTATCCAGTGCTTAATAAGCTTCAGCTACATCCAGTGGATGGAAATGGACGTCAGCTGACAAAATTCATTATTAAAAACGGTACCACGATTTATAGAGCTTCAAGCAAAAAATGGGCTAAAGTCTCGACTATTGACTGGGATGAGACGTATGATTCAATCCGAGACGTTATCAATACCGATCCGCGCTTTCTTAGATATATCAGTGATCTGAAGAAGGCGAAATCAACTGTATTCCCGGGTTATCAGACTACTGAACCACTGAAAGTATGGGAGAGTCTGATCGGTAAGAAGCGTCGGTTATCAAACCCACTGAAGAATGCTGACTCAAATCGGAGCAAACAGCGGCTCGAAGATAGCTTTGCAGTTGATTCATCGACATCACCCGATGATGACACTGTAGGTGAATTGATGTCTAAACCATACACAGCGAGTTCAGACGAGGTCGAGGCGAGACGTGGAGTTAAAAGCGGTATTGATGCGGATATGGATAAGAATCTGACCAATGCTGATAACGACGCTAAACTCATTCTCAATGATTTCTTCAAAGAGCTTCGCAAACAAAAGGTAAAGCTCGCATTTGAACCAAATCCAGTTATTGATACTAAGGAAGGGGAGAAGGTTGAGAAAGGTCTCTACTTCGATAACCCGACCCAGAAACATCTATTCAATGTCAAATATTCCCTCGATAAAAAGCGTATCTCGGCTAATGATTTAGGCAATCTCATGGCGACTATTCGTTGGATGGATACATTCACCGCGCTGATGGACGGTTTTCAATATCTTGACAAATATCTAATGAGCATCGACCAAAAGGGTCATGACGAGAAAGTAGCTCAAGAAACCCTAACTCAAAATCTCAGCATACTTGATGGAGTTCTTAAAAATAATACTAAATCAACTGAGGCAACATCTCGTGTGAAGGAAACGAGTATCGATCCATACGTATCTCTAAAATTGCTACACGACGAAGCCGAGGCTGCGTTCCAGGACTATGGAGAAGCTATGAAAAGGTATGATGAGGCAAAGCAAGCTTCCAAATCCAGACATAGCAAGGCTGCAAAGTCTAATCTCAAAGCGGCAACCGCTGCGATGAGAGCTACCAAGGCTAATTACAACAGCAAGCTCAAGCGATACACATTGTTCAAAAAGGGCTATCCAGACATGGATCTTGATGAATTTGACAATATCGCATCGAAACGCGAGGTGGCGAGGACTGTATCATCCGTCGTAGATAAAGTAGTTGGTCGAGGCCTTCGTGGAGCGGGTAGAGCACATTTAGGAGGTCAGCAGAAGTTAGATAGTGTCGTTCGCAAGGGTAGAACGTACAATCTCAATGACATCCAAGGCATGGCGACACCCTCCGCTTATACCTACAAGCCCTTAGGGAGCAAGTACATTCGAATTCCTGACCTTGATGCAGGTATGCTCGTGATCGTTCAGCCAAACCGCCGCAAGATTGGACCTAAGCGCGAAATAAGCGATGATCTTCAGAAGATGCTAAAGGATCTGGTGTATTCGAAGAATATTGAGCAATCGGCATATGATCAGCTATCAACCGATGATAAAAAAATCTTCAAGGAGATCCTTGCGGCTACTCATCTCCAGCACAGTTTCTCTGAGAAGTTGGCAGATCCTCTTGAGTCGCTCAAGGCTGAATATTACAAGCTAAAAGGCGAGATCGAGTTGGGTAATGACAATCCCAGTATCCTCAAGCAATTGAAGGTCGTCACTGTGGATATGTATTCGAATCACTTAATTTCTGATGACGAATTCAAAAATGTTATCGTTCGGCTACTATAGAGAAGTAAGCTAGACGTAGTCAGTGTCTGCGACCCTTCGAACTTCATTCGAATAGAGTACGATGTTTTTCCTTAACCCACGGATTATTGCTCAGTCAGGCGGCTCGTATGGAGATGATGCCGATCTCAATATCGCTGAGCTAAAAACAATCATGAAGAACTTGATCATTCGAGAGCGGCCCCAAACAACTCAGGCTAAGGCATGGGTTGATACTAAACTTCCAACGTCTTCGGATGCATCCACTCAGACTGAGTCTGACAGCGGCGGTCAGGTATGGCTGTATGGAAAGAAAAAACCCGGTAAAGACCTTCTCGCTGTAATAAGCAAGCTTAGAGCCCTTGGCTCGGTGCTGAGCTCAGCTCAGTCCGGAGCGAACAGCTCTATCCCTATAACCGCGATAGACCCTCATTTTTTTGTCGGCCACCTCAATCTCTAATATTGCGCTCTCTCCCGTTTCAGGATCTTTAGTTGGTAAAAACACACTATCGCCGAGGACTACTATTTGATCCGCTCTCAGCTGTGTAGAGCCTATTACCTGAGACGGTGTCTCGAGGTTTGACTCAATCTCCTTACTCGAGAAGCAACCCATTCGTAGATCTATATTAGATTCGAGAGCTTAATTCATCGACTTCAGCCTTTAATTCCTGAATGGCTTTACACAACACCGCTGTCAGTGATGCTAAATCAATACCCCATGGATTGATCGGAAACCCCTCTGGATTCAAATCATCATTAGCGCCAATTTCCACGGCCTCTGGGATAGTATCCGCTAACTCCTGAGCGATAAATCCAACGTGCTCGGTTTGGTCCTGAACCATACGATACTTCCTTGGTTTCATCCTCATAACTGCTGCCAACCCATGAGGAACGTCTATGATATCTGCCTTTAGTCTCCGATCGGATGCATTGGTATATGCTCCTCCACGTACAGGACAGTACGTTAGCCACGAATAATTAGCATCGCACGTTCCCAATCGTATAGCACCAACTGTTGAATCAGTCCCGATCGCTGCATAGTTCGCCTGACTCCAATTAAAACGATATTTGGCTTTACCATCTACGTTATCCTTTGTATAGAAGCACCCGTTAGCAAATACATCACCAGAGCTATGGATAGTAGCCTCCGCTGAGAAGTTTCCCCCAACCATGAACCGACCGGAATTATTGAACAATGCCGTTGTTGTTCCATTGACCATGATTTTGAATGGGTCGTTAGTCATCGTTCCAATGCACGCGCCTCCTCCGGTTGTATTATTGCTACCTCCCGCCTCGTTATACACGAGCAACTCCACGGCCATTTGGCTTGCTTGATCATTAGTCCAGCGCTGAACACGCTCCCACGAACCGTAAAGGTTAGCGCTAGACCCCAGCACATGGAACTTGCTAGTTGGATTCGTCGTTGTCCCTATCGCGACATTATTTGAAGCAAATAGCGTCAGATTGCCAGACACACCATAGTTATTGAATTGAAGACAGTTCGATACTGAGCCACTTCCCGCGTATGAGTATGTGATCGTAAAGCAGTTGCTTGATGATTCATAACCTCCGATACGGATACTTGCACCAGCAGCGTTCTTAAGGATGTTGAGATCCATTGAGCCATTATTAGCACCAACGGATAGTTGCCCGGTTCCAGTACCATGGAATGATCCGAAACGATATAACGAGCCGGTTTGCGAAGCAGTCGTTTTAGACCAGAGCTCGATATCAGCTCCATCGTATTGAGTCCCCGATCGGCGTAAGCAACTGATTGAGGCAGATGGGGTAGTAGTGTCGTAAGCAGTGCTTGTATCGAGAAGAAATGCGAGACCGACATAACCTGAAAGACCATTCGAATTATTTCGGATGAACAGACCATGACTCCCAGTAGCTAATGAATATGCTGTAGTATTGCCAGCTGAAACATTGAATTGAGCTCCGATTCCCGATACTGTGAGCGCGGTTAGAGACCCTAACGAAGTAATATTAGACTGAGCCGCAGTAGTTAGAGTCCCCGAAATGCCTCCAGAGCCAGCACTAAGATAATAACCACTTACAGTCGATGTTCCAGTTGCCGATATTGAACCACTTGACGAAATGCCACCGGATGAGATAGATAATGAATAAGCCGATACAGCGCCGGTTCCTGTTGTTGTTAGCGAACCACACGTGATAGCACCCTGAAGCGTTGCCGTTCCTGTGCAACCAAAGTTCCGGATGCCGCTGATATCCTTATTTAAATCAACGACTAAAGCCTTTTGCGCTACACAGCCACCTTGAATGATAGAAAGATACATGGAATGATCGAAGTTTGTCCAGGCTGAATTGAACCAGAATTGCATATTCGGGATGTAGAGCCCTGTTCCGCCTGTATCCATCGTAATCGTGGCAATGTTTGATATGGTCCGCGTAGAGCTTAGTACAACCGCTTTCGAACCGGCCGCGGTACCAGTCGTGATTGAGGTTAGATAGCTCGCCTCGGTGGCTCCAAGTGTATTAGTGCCCAAAGTCAGATTTGTCATCGTTAGCGATGTGATACCACTCGTGATCGATCCTGCTGAGCTGAGAACCAATGCCTTCGAGTTTTGAGCCACTCCAGCAGTGATACTAGTTAGATAACTCAAGCGATAGTCATTCTTATCCAAAAAGATGGTTTTGGCGTAGTCATAGGTCAAGTAGCCGTTTGTATCCAACGAGAGATAGAATCCCGGGTTGTAGATAGCAGAAATGAATGTTGGTTGAGGGTATGAGAATCCACTCATTTTTTCTTCTAATCTATATAGTATCGAACGATAAAACATGAGCTTAGTCCCTGATTATGGCGGTGCGATCCCCAAGCAATGTAGGCCCGGGAAATCGGTTATGGTTAAAGATTTAGCCATTCCAACGTTGTACAGAATGATTATGCTTGCTCCGAGCGGATCTGGCAAGACTAATATGGCCTTCCACATCGTTAAGAGCTCTCCGAAAGTCTATGCATACCTACATGTGATATGCCGCAACCCGAATCAGCCATTGTACGATTACCTTCGCGACAAGCTTGATGGCTTCATCTCCTTCTACGACCCCGACACAGCTCCTACTGTAGATCAGATACGACGAACTCCCCTCGCGAGTGGTAAGCCCGAATTGGTGATCTTCGATGATATCACTACCGATAAACACGTACTCGAAAGATTGGTATCGACGTTCTACATCAGATGCCGACACTACAGGCTGAGCTCGATTCTTCTGGCTCATAGCTTCTTCGCACTACCGAAGATGATACGCCTTAACAGTGAGTACTGTGTGATCCTTAAGGCGAACTCAAAGCGAGATCTACAGGTCATCCTCAAGGACTTTAACCTACCTGGGGTGAGTCAGGAAATGATCTTCCGAGCATACAACAAATGTACGTCCCATATCGGTCAAGCACTGGTGCTCGATGGCGTCAAGGGTCAGATGCGATGGAATTTCGATAGGGTGATTACTAAGGAAGAGCTCATGTAATAAAAAAAATATTGGATAAGCTTTAAGCTTGTTGTTGTTCCATCAGACGTTGATGCTTTTGACGAGACCGAAGTTGATTATTATATCATTATTTTTTACATCAGATTAATATACAAACAACAATGGCGTCATTCGTGAAGATCGATAGCACTAACTTGGTCCAAGATAATCTGAATTCGCAGTGGCGATACTCGTTCCCTGGATCTGCTGCTAATTTCTCAGACTCAGTATGTGCGATTCAATCGATTAGTCTCTACAACTCCGAATTCAACATTGATTCGCTGGCTTTTGGTAACAATACGTTCAAGGTAGAGGTTCCGACTGCTGGAACTACATCTACGATTAGTGTCAGTCTCCCCGATGGATACTTCAGCTATGCCGATATCAACAGAAACATTCAAGCCGCTTTAGTATCGGCTGGCGCTTATCTCATAGATACCAGTGGCAACAACGTATTCTTCATCCAGATCAGTGAGAACTCAGTCTATTATGCGTGTCAGCTCGATTGCTCACCAACCCCAACTGCTATTGGAACATACACAAGACCTGCAACAGGGCTATACTCTGCTGGTGGTTCGGGTCTCCCTACTACAAGCCGTGTTCCTCGTCTTATTATTGACAACGCTGCGTTCGGAAAGGTCGTTGGCTTCACAACGGGTACGTATCCGGCGGCATCGCAAACGACTGCATACTCATTGATATCGAATACTATCCCTATGATTCACCCTACGTCAAGCTACATCGTGCGCTGCGATCTTGTAAAGAACGACTGCGTTGCGTCTGGCGATATCCTGAGTGCATTTGATAGAGGTGATGCCGACATTGGTCAATTGATTGCCTACAAACCGAGTCAGTACGCTTGGATGAATTGCTTCAATGGTGCTCGATCTTCGATTACGATCACTATCTACAATCAGAATGATCAGCGCGTTCATTTCAGAGACACATCCGTATCGATCATGCTTCTGATCCGCTCAAAGAAGTAAGCAAAAAAAATACTATGCTTATTTTTTTCTATCATTCTCAAAGACGGAAAGAGCCTCCGGCGGGCTTACGCTTAGATCTCAGATTCGCCATGTATGCCTTTGCCTCAGCGCTACCCTTGGTAAGCTTAGACTTCTTAGGCGCTACTCCGACACCGAAACGAGCCTTAATACCCTTGCGAACAGTTCTAATCATCTCGTGGTGGTCGGGGTTCTCAGACTTGCTGATCAGATACTTCTCTCCCTGATCGATAGCATCAGTAATGAGACCCTTGCGCTTGGCATAGCCTAATGCTGCTTTAGCACTCTTCTTAACATCGGCTACAGAGATACGACCTCCCGCTGGTACTCCCTTAGCCATATCATCAGTATCGCCGTCGCTGTCATACACACCGACTCCGGTAAGAGACTTGAGCGCTGCGCGAGCGGGAATTCCTGCTCCAGGCGCACCGACCGCGGTTGCTAACGCCGGGACTGCAAAGTCGGCGGCCTTGCTAAGTAGTCCGCTGTCTTTAGCGAACTTAAAAGCGGATTTGATGCCTTTCCATACGCTGCTCCACACTGATCCGCCTTGGGCCTTTTTGTATCCTTTCTTAACTTCGTGGCGAGTGATGTCGAGACGCACGCCACGACCAGCCTTCTTAGCTTTAATGGCCTTTTCATAACTTGCTGGGTGAAGATGTAAAACCTTGGCTGATCCCTTGAGTTCTTCCTTGGTGAGACTTAGCTGCCGGTCTTGAAAGCTCGCTTGAGCTTGGCCGGACTGATATCACCTGATACTGATAACTCCTTGTACATAATCGCTCTATATATGAGTTCAGAGAATTAATCAAGAATTAATCAAGAATAGTTAGATTCAGGTCTTTCATTTTCGAAAACAATAACATATTCTTCTGCTTTGAGTACAACCAGCTGAGACTGAAAATACCACAATATTCAGCGTATGTGGATTGATATTGCTTAGTGTTGTATTTACTGATTTTGAGAACTGTTGGCGGCCCTTCTCCCATAGAATCAAAATATTCATTATTATAGACGCAAACCCAATGTCCAACATCCATATCAGGCTTTCGAAGCAAAATCAGGTATGAACCTTTCCGCGGTAGTGGCTTTTTAATTTCTGACGATTCGAAGATGCCATCTATTTTCACCCCAATCTTCTGAGCTAATTTAATTAAATCGTGATCGCTTGTGATTGCTTTGATGAGCCTTAAGGCTCCGTTCTTGGCGGAGTCGCGAGGCGACCCCTCCTTCGAGATGAGATCCATTTATTTTTTTAATTTTTGGAACTATATTGATGCTCATATAGTTAAACCCACATAGATTTTTACGATGTCTGCTACTCAACTCGCCGACCAGTTTCTATACCAGAGCTCGCTGAAGAGCGACCCCGAAATCAAGGTAGCTTCTAACAAGCGCGTACCGTTCGTAATCGATCTCAACCAGGGGTCGTACCAGAATGGTGTTATCACGATTGATGCTACCAGCCAGCTGAACGGATCTGAAGGATTTGCCTCGCTCCGTGATGCCTACATCATGCTCCCCTACAAGGTTTCGATGAAGAACGGTTCGACTGCACAGACAGCGGCTGCTAACCGATACTGTGCTACCCTTAAGTGTGGCAACTTCAACGTCATTGACTCGATGTCTCTTGAGCTCAATGGTAAGACTGTCATCAGTATGGCTGACTACAAAAACTATTCTGGAACAATCTCCGCGCTCAGACTGAGTACTCGAAGGGATACCTAGAGAAGCATGGTGCTGAAAGCTTCCTATTCCCCGACGCGGCTCAGTCGGTATCGTACAGTAGCGGTACAAGCTCAACGAATGGTGATGGATACTCCAACAATGCTGTGTTCTCCTCCTCATTTACGGCTTCGGCTGCTCCTGGTGGTGCCACAATTCCTAATGATGGGTTTGTAAGTCGTCTTCTATCGAATCCTCCTACTGCTGGCGCTGACTTCTCTTCCACGTGGCCGTCGGCTGGAGTTGCTGCCTCTTCGACTACAATGGCTAACCAGTCTTCTCGTGGTGCGTTCGTTGCCGGTGCTTCTACCGCTAATGCTATCATGGGAACGTGGAACTACATTCTTAAGATTAAGCTAACGGATCTTCACCCGATCTTCAAAGAGCTTGATCTGATGGCTAACCCTCAGATTCGTCTGCGCTTCCGTGTTAATCAGGGAACGTCTATGATTGCTGTCGATGCTGCCAAGGGCATGTCGCTAACCAATACGACTCTATCGAGCGGCAACGTTTGCCCTGTGATGGTCTCTGCATCCTCGACGGGTAATCCTATGGCTGGTGTTCTTGCCGCATCTGCTGGTTTCAGCATTGGTTGGGGCGCCGTTGTCAATTCGCTTGAGCCGACGATTGATGGTACTTACATGCCTTTCACAACCGCTCGTCTATATGTACCGTTCCACAACCTCGAGAACCCTCAGGCAATCATCTCTAAGCCCGTGAAGAAGGTTCGCTACCTCGATACGTATGCTCAGTGGTTCTATCAGCGCGCTGGTACGGGTAAGAACAGCGGCCTTCAACAGAATGTTGCGTTCGACCTTCAGCTGTCGGCTTCTGTTAAGAATGCTAAGTATGTCGCGATCATGCCTTTCGCTGAACAAACGGGCAACTTCGCCTCCGCCTCGGTTCAGCAGTTCCAGTCTCCGTTCGACTCGGCTCCATGGACGGTTCAGCCAGGATCGACCATTCGCAACTTCAACGTTCGCATCGGTTCTTCGAATGTGTTCGCTATTAGTCATGACTACGACTTCGCTACCTTCGTTGATAACTTCGCTAAGCTTGGTGCTATCAACGGTGATCTAACTCCTGAAATCACTAACGGTTTGATCGATTATCAGACGTGGTCGCTAACTAACCGCGTACTCGTTGCCGACGTCTCTCGTTTGGCTGAGAAGGATGTTCCTCAGGCGATTCAAATTAGCGGTACCAACGCTGGATGCCAAGGTTGCAATTTATTGGTTCTTGTTGTCTCAGAGCAGGAACTGACCTGTAATCGCTTGACAGGTGAAGTAGAAGATTATACAACCGCATAGGTTTTAGATAGCATTTTGAAACGATACAAAAAATATGATTGCCTTATAATAATAATATTGCGATCTAATATCAGGTTCGCCAACAAACTCGTCGTATTGAATTATTTAATTTATTTTTGAATAATTGGTCTGGCTATACATATAGCTATCATAATCATAACATGAGCACACTAACTTTTGGTAAGCACAAGTCGAAGACTATTCAAGTGGTATTTGCCTCTGATCCAGGATACTGCCGCTGGCTTCGTAATCAAAAACTGTTGATTGAAGATCCCGATTCTGAGATCGCTAAATTTCTTGCGCGCAAGTTCGCAAATGGATCCGATGACGGATCGTACCTACTAAATTTCGGTAAGTACAAGGGCAAGTCAGTTAAGCAAATATTTGCTATTGATGAACAATATTTACAGTGGCTACGCTCTTCTAAGTTCGCTACCGAAAAGGCACCAAAGCTATGTGCAGCTATCGATGAGTTGGTTAAGAACTAATTTATTACGTAATTTTTTTATAAGAAATGAATACCTCGTAGGTTGCGTTGATGGAAAACGAAATCTGCGAGATCTCAGTGGTCGAGCGGTTTTAAAACTACGCCAAGATCCAAAAGACGTCGCTTTCGCTCTCAGGTGGTCGAGAGGTTGCGCTATCAAAATAGCAGCTGTCTCAAAAGAAGGTTCTAGGAATGTTCTCATCGGTAAAATACGGTAAGTAAAAAAAATGACGGTATAATGTGCCGCTACCTACTACTGCCATCCAGTGCTTTCGGATCGCGACATGATGTTCCGCAACCACACGGAGCGCTACACCTTTGGACTGAAGAAAGTGTCCCACTTTGTGCAATTTCTGAAGGACCAGAACATCACCGACCAAGAGGAGCAAGCAATCCTTTATGCAGCTTTGGGGGAACCTCTGTGTATTGATGTGCACAACTCCATGTTCGTTCCGACGCTGGAGAACCAGGGAACCGACGAACAACGAGCCAAATGGCTGCCTCTGGCTAAGAAGTATAAGATCTTAGGAGCTTATGCTCAGACGGAACTTGGTCACGGCTCCAATGTGCAGGGCATCGAGACCATTGCTACGTACGACAAGGCCACGCAGGAGTTCATCATTGACTCGCCCACGCTCACGAGTCGCAAGTGGTGGCCCGGGGGGTTGGGCAAGACGGCCAACCACGCCATTGTACACGCTAGATTGTACTTAGACGGACAGGATGTGGGTGTGCAGGCGTTCTTGGTGCAGATTCGGTCTTTGGACGACCACCAACCGCTCCCGGGGATCGAGGTGGGGGATATCGGCCCCAAGGTCGGGTTCAACGCCATCGATAACGGGTACTGCGCGTTCCACAAGATCCGAATCCCCAGGGAGAACATGATGATGCGGTATGCCAAGGTGTTGCCCGACGGAACTTTCGTCAAGCCTAAGAGCGATAAACTGGTGTACTTGACCATGGTGCATGTGCGAGCCAATCTGGTGGAGAGTTTTGCGGTAACGATAGCAAAGGCTGCTGCGATTACGACCAGGTTCAGTGCTGCGCGGATTCAAGGACGCACTCCGGACAACAAGGGGGAATTCCAAGTGCTGGATTATCAAAATCAGCAACACAAACTGTTTCCGTTCATTGCGATCTCGTACGCTGCGAAGTTCGCCGCTAGTGATATGATGGCGAGACATGATGAAGCTGTAGAGATCGTCAAGAGCGGCAACGCTGATTTTGGCGCCAAATTGGCCGCGCTACATGCTGTTTCGTCGGGGCTGAAAGCTTGGTTAGCGGAGAAAGAGAGCGACGGTGTCGAGTCGTGCCGTCGTTTGTGTGGAGGTCACGGGTTTACACAGTCCAGCAATTTGGCTCACCTGTTCAACGAGATCGTGGGCGCGAACACTTTCGAGGGCACCTTCGACGTGCTGGTACAGCAACATGCACGATACCTGCTAAAAGTCCTTGCTGGAGCAAAGACACTCAACGCCAGCGAACCCGCCACTCGTTTCCTGGCCAAGAGCAAGACTTATGCTGATCCGAAGCTGCGCTTCTCCGCACAGACACCTGAAGACTTTGGAGACTTAGACCTGCTGGTGGAAGCCTTTGAAGTGCGTGCTGCTCGCATTCTGCTGGCGTTGGCTGCTCAGATGAAGGCCACCAAGAACAACGGTAACGCGTGCATGGTACTGATGTCTCGCGTGTCGAATGCCCATGCAGAGCTGATGCTGCTCGAAGCTCTGACGAACGGTGTCCGCACGGTTCCTGCTGGCCCTGAGCAACAAACGGTGGGTCAGCTGTGCTCGCTCTTCGGTGCATGGCTCATCACCAAGTCGGTCGGAGATTTCCGCCAGCACGACTATCTGTCTTCCAACCAGGTCGATCTTGTGCACGAGCAGGTTGTGCGTCTGTTGCCGATTATCCGTAAGAATTGCGTGCTGCTTACTGATGCCTGGGACTTCAGCGATTTTGAGCTGAACTCGGCCATCGGCCGCTACGATGGTGACATCTATCGAGCACTGGTGAAGCGCGCTGCTGATGAGCCACTGAACAAGACGCAGGTACCTGAAGGTTACGAGAAGTACTTGAAGCCGCTGATTCAATCCGACCTGTAGGTATTGGGGTATGTGGTCGAACTAGTCTAGCTGCAGTTCTGCAGCAGAAAATGTCAGATGTAACAAGGAGCAATTTCGTTATTGTGTAAAGTTTCATGACCAGCGTCGACAACAATTTTTGCAGCTGGAGCGTCCTTGTTCATACCGTCGAAGCCTGATGAGATAATCCAAAATGGACCGGGACCTTGAGAAACAAGGCGGAAAGCAGGCAAGGTTGAGGTTGGCGAGTTTGGGGGGAGAGACTTGTTGGGGTGGAAACAAGTTGCAAAGTGATACTGGAATGGATGGGCTCAGCTCAGCATGAGGCACCGTCCCCGACACAGCGCGCCATCACTACTAACACCACCACTCGACGGCAAGAACCCGGACCATGTGAAGCTGTTCACGTAATAGCGGGTGATCACATTCGCAATTGAAAGAGATCGGTGAGTGATTTTCAGCCAAGTTAGTCAGCACCAGGTTCATTTCGATGCTGCGTTCGTGTTTCCTAGTCAGACTGGTCGACCGTCGCCTCATTCTCGTTCTCATCGCGACTATCTTCACGCCCACGTGAAGGCTCAATCTTGATGAAGTCACCATAGTCGTTTCCGTCCGAGTCGCTCCCAAAGTCCGTTTGTTAAAGACACTGGGGAACTTCCCGGGACCACGTCTGACTACTCGGACAACTTGACCACCTTGACCACTTCCTGACGCTGTCCCCGAAATATTTTGACCCTTCTTCGAGGAGCCAACAGCGCCCTAGTGTTCTCAACCGTGACGTACCCACTGAGGCACATTTGTCCGAATCATGACATCCGTGACGCGCTCGAACAACGTGCAGTGGCTCTGCAGCAGATTCGCATAGAGGCAATGTTCGTCATGAACTTCCACTGCTTCCGCCTGTTCGAGCACCATCAGCGTAGCCACCCGAACTACCCTGTAGTACCGGCAAGATCTCGCACGATGGAGACAGCCCTGCAGCTGGACCAAGCTACATTCTACCGGTGCTGCACTGCTGTCTTTGGTGACGAACAGATGCCTGCTCCAAGGGTTTCGACTAACGCTGCACTAGAGGAGTCCATCAACAAGTACAAGGCTTCGCGATCGAGGGTCATGTCGTATATACCACCTACGCTCCTCGATTCAAGCTCCGCTATCAAAGAACTGGCGAATGACATGCTCGTTGCGGCGCAGCAACACGTTCGAATGAACTTCGAGGCGCGGCTTGTCAACTTCATTAGCCTGCAGCTTGCGTATCCGCGGGGAGCAGCTGAGGCCATGGTCGCTCGACTAAAGTCAAGTCCTGAAGACCTCACGGACGTCGAGAAGCAGTGGCTTGAGTGACTAGAACTGCTCCTCTACAGATGCGAACATCGCTAGCCACGAAGTGCTATTTCTCGGCAAGCTGTACGACATGCTGAAGGAGATGGAGCCAATGCACGACCAAGACGAGATCCCGAAAGGGTGCCGGCTCTTTACGTTGCTGCCGCAGCCCGCCTCCTGTGTGCCATCGTTCTCCCCGGTCACTACAGAGGTGCTCTACCAAGTCGCAAGGCAAATTTGGCAACTACGGGTAAGGATGTCTTTGAGCTCTACACGTCCACGAACTCTCGTGGCCATCGGACTTATGCTACGTCTACGGAGTTCCAAGAAGTACGCGAGAGATGTGGACCACGGTGTTCAACCTCGGAGACTGCGTCAGCCATACTGCGGATCCCCGAATTGGTGTTCCAAGGCACAGCTTTGAGTATCAGATCTCCACAAATGGCTACAGTGCCGCTGTGCTGACGTCAATTCCTGCTCCTGTTGAACGACCTGCTCCTTCTCCGAAGTATATACCAACTACATTGATCGGGATTGACCCAGGTCTACGGATGATGCTGACGGCATACAGCCGTCCTATGCTGGAGTTTGTCTGCAACCCACCGGAAGAGCCATGCTCCATGCCCGGTTGGTGCAGTACCTGTCCAGGCCACGTTGGCGGCAGACGCCATGGCAAGAAGCGCAGCAGGAACCGCCGTCGTCGCCACCGACGCAAGAGACGCAGCAGAGCGCACTGCGATGTGGAGGGGTGGTGCGAGATCTGTCACAGGCACCACCCAAAGCACCGTCCGCGGAAACACGGCGTCAGGCGCCGGACCCACTTCCTGCACGACAATTCTCACGTCCTACAAGTCACGTTCCCGAGAGTACCGACACATGAGTCGTGTCGAGCACCATGCATTCTGGTTCGAAAACCTGAAGAAGAGGTATCCGCTCTACGGTGCGTTTTGTGAAGGACATGCCTTCGTTCAAGACTTCGTCGTCGGTGTATCTGCTCTCTCGTCGACGAGCACATGTGGAAGAATATCGGCGCCATGTTGGAGTTCTGCGCTCTCAAAGGGTTCCGAAAGTGGAGATTCACGGTGTCGAGATTCAAACGCAAGGCCGTGGCGAAACTCGCCAAGCGTGTCGTCCCGACCGTGGACCGTGACGTGTGTGTGGCTCTCGGAAAATGGAGCAGCCAGACTCACCTCGCGGCCATATGCACGTCCCGCTAAATAGGTTCGCGCTAGAACTCTCTCGCCGCGCAACCCTCGTCATGGTCGACGAATTCCGCACCAGCTATCTTTGCTCTGAGTGCTCGGGACCGATGGTGGACACGCCGTTCAAGATCTACGGGACGACGAAAACCAAGAGGTCGAGGAATGTGCGGGTCTGCGGAAACGTAGCTTGCGCAGCAAACTACTGGGAGCGCGATATCAATGCGGCAAAAAACATGTGGCAGCTAGGACTCCTCCAAGTCGCCAACCAGCCTCGAACTCCGCAGTTCTGCAGAGGGTATCAAATCAACTGAGGCGACTTCATTCAAACCAACGTGGGAACGGGACCCTGAGAAGGACCTCAAACGAAAGCTCACTCGGTAAACGGGCTGCTGGGGAGTGAAAGATGTAGTGCCTTCATTCAAAGGTAGCCCAGTCCGAACGTAAAGATCTCTCGAGATCATTCTTAGTGAATATACCTCGTCATCACTTGAAGGCTCTTATGCGCTGTTTATATCGACTGATTTGGGGAGGGTAGTCGTGCCAGCAGCAAGGTCATCAACATGGTGGCGTGCCATCTTCTCGATTGTCGCCACAAAAAAACTGAAGCTCCGGATCTGACGCCGTGAAGGCAACATTTAGCTCTCTTTGGAACTGCGCGAGAGGGTTGTTGGTGCGAGCAATGACGCTGTTGTTCAAGCCGTGGACATTCCATACTGCAGGCGGGAATTGCACGATCCAGATGCGCCGGAAGTAGACCCAGAACGAGCACCATTGATCTTGTGGGTAAGGCACATCGGCAACAGCACACCTAGTCTTGATCTGCTGCTTCACCCACCCAATTCCTGCGGGTGGCAACTCTTTCCGGTGGGATCGACGCCAGCATGTCTAGCACACCTTTCTCCATCACAAAGCTCACAACTTCCTCCGGTATTCCTATTCGCTCCATTCTCGTCTGACAAGCTTTCTTGAAAAGATAGACGCTGCCCTTCACTAGTGCGCTCGGGAATGTGCTTGCAAAACACTCAGCAACTCGGTATCGAAGGCGCATACGATTTCATCATCAGTTTCAGCTTTCGTCGCGTAGCTTGGACGACGTGGTAGAACACAATGTGATAGTTTGTCAACGACCGGGTTGTGCACACAACGTAGAACACTGGAACGAAGAACCGGACGGTGTGTCGTATACAGCCAAAGTGATGCACTGCTCGAAGCCAGGAGATAGGAGGTGAAATGACGTATCTACGTAAATGGTCGACCCGGAATGTTTGAGCAGCTCAATCAGGTCCGGATGCGCCCAACCGATCACTCGGTTCGGATTATTGTTGGCGGAATTCCCACTCACGCAGTTGAATTGGAGGAATTGCAACCTGGAGTCGCGTACGAGCGAGAGGGGAGGGCTCTCGATGCGTTCCAGAAGAATGGGGTCGATTTGGTTCGTTCCGACACGGACCACTCGATTGACTGGTGGGGGTTGAAACCCACCTTGACCCGGGGTCACAGAAAAGGTTGGTCGATATTGTTGAGGTCGGGTCTGGGTCTGCTGATGCATCTTCATCTCCAAGTCCACAGGTGTGGTCGACGAAATTCGTGAATAACTTGGTGCGAGTGATGAGGTCCACCTTACCCCGACAACCAGCAGACCGGTGATAGCTGCAACGGAACGAAGTTTTGCGTCCAGATGCTGAGGCTCTTGTGTATTGGCACCCTGCCAGGTTGATCGCAGTCGTGTACCGACTGTCTTGCACGGCGGCAGATTGACCCACCACTTTTCGAGCGCTCACATCGTACTGGATGAAAAATAAAAATTGCTGAACAACAATGTGCAGTCGATGGAATTGTCGATGTTGATCACTCTTTGAGCACAACAACTGGATGCGAACACTTACGGGTGTATTCTTTTCTCTTATTATGACTTAAGAATCGCATTTCTCCTTGCTGCCTGTGGCGTACACGGCACCACATTCTTCTGTGCTTCCGTTGCGTACACCTGCACCAGTAGTAGTGCTTGCTGGAGGTGTTGGGGTTATAGGCGTATGCCGTACCCGCCATGGTGTACTTGCCCAGGATGGCTTTGCGATCTGCCGACTTCATCCACCAATCCACCACAGCATCAGCATTGGCATGTCCGGCGTCGATGTTTTCAGCCAGGGTTTGCCACTTGTACCCGGCGTCGGTCACTCGCTGCTTGGGGGTCGAATCATCGGTTCCAGTGTCGGAGATGTAGTCCGTCTTGGACTGGTCCTTCACGTGACGCTCAGCTGCAGCCTGCAGTTTCTTGTTTGAGCATAGCGCTGGGAGTCCGTGGAAGCACGTTCCTTGTTGACTCGGCCAACAGAGCGGAGGCGAATTTGTTCGTCTGTGTGTAGGTCATTTCGCTGAGGTCGCGGTTCTCTTGGCGGAGGTTGGTGGCGTCAGAGACAGCGGTGAGAGCAAGCAGGAGAGCGATGGAAGACTTGACGATGGCAACCATGGTGGAGAGTTTGTGGTTGGGAGGTGGGTGGTAAATTGGAGAATGATCTTGAAGAGAGAGAACGTGAGACCACGAACGGGATCCGTTTAACAGTGTTGACAGACTGCACGAACACCACAAGCTGAAAGCAGTTGGTGAGGTGACATTACGTGAACTCCGGATGGTAGAATAGACACTAACGTCTGTCACAAAGACTTTGGAAGCCACTCGCCTCGATCGATTACCATTTGATCACGGGTAGCGCATGAGGTCATCTAGCGGCGAATGCCTGGGCCACTACTGAGGAAGCTATTGAACATGTCGACCCAACTTGTATTTTCCTTTTGTAAAGGTTACGATGCTTCTACATTGTTTTTGTGGTACATGTAGAACATACATGGTCTCTGACTGCAATTCTCAAACAATGAACCAACATTACCTGCAAAGCTGCGTCCGCTTGTGCTCACAACGACGGCCCAAACTCGACGTGCCACACTGTTGTTGAAGTTGCAGTGTGGTTGACGTCAAACAAAGTTCGTAAAAAATAATTAGCGCTTGTGTATCAACATCCTCAAATCTCCCTATTTTATCACGCTCACTATTCAATCTGCCAACTCAAGCGCCGTGATGGAACTCAAGGACGTGGCCCCTCTGCTGCTCAAGAAGGAGCGCGCCAATGGCGACATTGACCCCACCGTCCTCACCAACATCCTCCGCAATGGTGCCCGCTCGAACGACCGTCGCAAGGAGCTCGTGGCCATGATCGAGCGCCATCAGTAGTATATACTGGCACATTGCGCCGGCAGTTTTTTTTCTTACCATTATTTTACAAGGAGAATAGGTTTCGAGCATTTCTAAGCGAGAGGAGCTATTTCTAACGATGCGACTGCTCGACCAGCGGAGCGTGTGAGGAGACATCTGTTGCAGCTTAAGCATCCACACAACCTCTCGCTAATCGATACGAAACATCACACAGCGCTTTTTCTTCGCGTAATTTACGGTCAAGGGTAGGGCTGCATTTTCGTGGAAATTCCTCTCTTGGAGCCATTTCTATTGGTCAGAATCTGTCGTGGCTTTTGGCCAATAGTGACCCGCTACAGAAACAGAAAGTTCTCTCTCTCCTCATTCGAGAATCTCCCGCCTGGAGTAAAGATGGTGAAGCTCTTCTGTGCGATCGTTGGTGTGGCGGGAAAACGCGTTCC